>JAPQWV010000012.1:0-5000000 GCA_027422505.1 Craterostigma plantagineum | reverse complement strand
TCACGAGGATCCATATATCTCCTCTGTGGTTGAATTTGGGGCAGGAAGGGGATACTTAACTCAGATGCTTGCAGATTGTTATGGAATCTCAAAGGTGTTATTGGTGGAGAGGAAAGCCTACAAATTGAAGGTCAGTTATTGTTTACCCCACTTCGATGTGATGCATTGTAACATAATGTTGTGCTTAGTTCTGATGCCTTATAACAGATCTTTATTCTTCATGATATTTGAGTGGTTATAATGTGGGTACATAATCCTCTTAGGCTGATCGAAGTTTGCGGCAGAAAGAGAGCTTGGTTTTAGAGCGGCTAAGAATCGATAGTAAGTTCCGAAATCCCATTTTCACCATCGATGAACGGAGCCAAAGCTTAACTTTTTCTGTTCTATGTGAACTATGATGCAACGCTCCATAGCTCTAAAAGCTTGTGCTGACAATGCTTACTTCTGCGCTGAACCACGACGATAGTTAGCTCGAGCATTTTCTTCCAAGTGTCTGTATTATCAGTTTGACAATCTAACACATTTTCAGTTGAGGATCTGAACTTGGATGCCGTCGAATCATTACAAGGCATTGGGTATATATCAATTGGCAAACATCTTTGTGGACCTGCTACTGGTAATTGGACATGAATCTCAATCTATTGCAATCAACCAACTCTACCACAGTGTAAATGTAACAACAATCTTTGTTTTGGCAGATATGACTTTAAGGTGCTGCATTGGCGAACAAAATCACGAAGGCACTACTAGTCAGCCCCGACCCAAACATTTCCTCAGAGGCTTAGCTATTGCTACATGCTGCCACCATCTTTGCCAGTGGAAGAACTACATAAGTAAACGAGCCCCGACTATTTAAACTAAATCTCATATTCTGCTTATGAACGAATCGTTAGCATGCAAATCAATAACTCTCTCCACAGATAAAGAGTACATATCTGACTTGGGCTTTACCGTGGAAGAATTCCACGCCATGACATGGTTCACGAGTTGGGCTGTCGACGCAGATCATGGCTCGGAATTTTCTTTCTCAGATCTTTCAACGCAAGTCCTGGATATGTACGTCACTATCCTTTCTTTTTCATCCTCTGTTTTCTTACACTGTCTGAACATCCTTGGCATCTGTCTACTCTGTGTAGAAGTAAGAAGAAAGAAGCCATTGCAGAAGCAGATTCGAGGGAAGTTGTGGACGTAATAAGGGATATGGAGGCAATCGATCGCGCCATATTGGGGTTTATGTGCAAGGACATAATCGACGGTGGGAGGTTGGCGTGGATTAAGGCACGAGGGATGGAGTCTAAGCTCGTCAAGTACGTTCCATCGACAATTTCTCCTGAGAATCGTCTCTTGGTTGCCAAGTAGAGTGAAGTGAGTCAGTGAGTGAGTACCTCATCGGAAATTGGTTAACTTTGGAGACAAATTATTATGCGTTGTACTAATTAAAGTGTACGGTAAGACACACTGACATCACATCCATTATGTATGTGTAATGGTTTTGAATAAATGTGTTTTTGTGTGATAACGATGATGATTTCTAAAGGAAAATGTTCTCTTAGTGGGGTATACTGCCCTTAATCCATTGAAATAGATAAACGTGGGCTTCGTTTATTGAGCAGTGCCCAAACTTTCACTATCTCCTTCGCAGCTCATATCATCTTCTTCACAGCTTCCATTTTCAGCCGAAAACCCGCCAAAGGCACCACCTTTCGCCTCCCATTTTCCCCATTATAGAACCTTTCCTTCCTCTCATGTGTGACAGTGTGTTGGAGTAAAAACTGTTAAAAAGTGAAGACGATTAGATGAAATATAAAGCATAAATCAGACGAGCAAAATCCAGATCTTTGGGGTCATCACTACATTCCTATCACTCAAAGCATTAGTTTAAAAAAAGAGACACGAGAGACAATGGCGATCCAAAGAACCAATCAGAGGGCGAAATACGCAAAGCCCAGATCGAGAATCGTCGCTCTCACGGTGTTCATCTCGTCCTGCATTGCGGCGTTGTATTTGGTCTCATCTCTAACCTCGAGAAAGGGATTCGACGTAGGCATACGAGAGTCGGTGAAAAGTCGAAAAGATCGTCACGACTTGCATAAGAAGTACTTGTATTGGGGAAATAGGGTTGATTGTCCAGGGAAACACTGCGATTCTTGCGCGGGGTTGGGGCATCAAGAGTCGAGCCTTAGGTGTGCCCTTGAAGAAGCCTTGGTCCTTGGAAGGTTCGTGTTTCAGTTTCTTTTTTGCTTTTTCGAATGATTTTGCTGTAAAGATCGAATCTTTCTGCAATGGCTTTTGTATCATTTGATTTTGATCGTTCTAAGGGTGAGTGTTCTCAAGTCCTTTGGTTGCAAAATATGGCCTTTCCATGCTTGTAATTATTTTGCAGGACGTTTGTAATGCCTTCTAGGATGTGTATAAACCCTATGCACAATAAAAAGGGGATTCTTCATCAGTCAGCTGCAGCAGCTACGGGTTCAGAAGAGGGGTGAGACTTTTTCTTATGGGATTTTGAATCTGATCGTACAAGTTTATATTGCAATGAGTAAGAAAATGGTCGACTTGAAGTTATAACTAGGGTTCTTCCATGCTCCTGTAATACCAATGGATGACACTTCAATGAGGCAAAATCACCATTAAAGTTATGATTATTGCATAACAAGACTTGGGAATTTTAGCATTAATATGTTCACTTGAGACTGGATTGCTTAATCACAATGTAGATTGAGATTGACGCTTCGATGTTGTCTTGGTGAATATAGGCCTTCGTAAGCAGTATTCTTCGATTTTGTTTGTTAGGTGGGCAGCAAATTCCTGCAGTATGGATGATTTGTATGATTTGGATCTCATATCCAAAACCGTGCCTGTCATTTTGGATAATTCGAAGCCATGGCATCACGTCCTTACAACAAGCATGAAGCTGGGTTCTCGAGGGATAGCACATGTCCAAGGAGTCAGTCGAACTGATCTCAACGAAAAGAAGACGTATTCCAATCTACTGCTCATCAATCGAACTGCTAGCCCTTTATCATGGCAAGTTCTCTCTATATAAATGCATATATATAATGGAGTTGTAGTCTGTGACTTGTGTGACGATACAGAGTCAATTTCTTCAACCTTTTTCTTCTCTATTACGAACTGTTGTGCACATTGTGAGATGTAACTTTAAGCCCAGAATCTCTTAGCAAAAATCTGAATAGTTTTGGTGTAGGTATTAATCATGATAGTCCCTCAGGTTCATGGAGTGCAAGGATCGCAACAATCATAGCTCTATTCGATTGCCTTACTCTTTTCTTCCTTCAATGGCTGCAAAAAAGCTCAGAGATGCTGCGGATAAGGTTAGCTTAATCAAATTTAACCTTGTAACTTCGCCAATTTCTGCTTATTTCTATATTTTTCGAACGATTTATGGACTTTCAACTCAGATTAAGTCGCTCCTCGGAGACTATGACGCCATACACGTTCGCCGGGGCGATATCTTGAAAACTAGAAAGGACAGATTCGGCGTCGAACGAACTTTACATCCCCATTTGGACAGAGACACTCGCCCCGAGTTTATAATGTGTAGAATATCAAAGTGGGTCCCGCCTGGACGAAAAATCTTTGTTGCATCTAACGAGAGAACTCCCAACTTCTTCTCTGCGATGGCTGCAAAGTATGTATGTCTGCCAAGGCCTCATTTATCTGTAAAAATGATAGGATATTTAACTGCAAATATCGTGTATTTGCAGGTACAAACTGGCCTATTCGTCAAACTACAGCAGCATTTTGGATCCTATGATTGAAAACAATTATCAGCTGTTCATGGTGGAGAGGCTTATCTTGATGGGAGCCAAAACGTTTATTCGAACTTACAAAGAAGACGATTCTGATCTAAGCCTCACCGATGATCCAAAAAAGAACACTAAAGTATGGCAGATACCTGTTTATACCAATGATTCAGAAGAATGCTGACAATTGTTTTTTTGTTTACATACAAATGTTGCTCCGTTGATGTAAATTGAAGGTTTTTATGTAATTTGTATTCTGGAAAGAGAAAGGCTGGGTTTTTTGTATGAAATGATTCTGTGTTTACAATTTGAATTGCCAATCTTGGACTGGATTTGTCGGAAACTTGTTGTTTGGAGTACTCTTTGATAAATATGTAAAGATATAGGATCTAGTTATTAATTATCTACCCACAGTACAGGTGCAAAGTGTAATCAAATTATTTCCTCAAATTAGAAAACGAAAAAAAGAAAAAAATTGATCGAATAGGGCACTTGAGAGAGAAGGAAATTGAAATGTAAGCATCGCAAAGCGCCAGCTTCTTACACGCACTGAATAATAAAGCACTCTGTCAGCAATTGAGCGATATTTAGCTGGCGTCACCAGCTAATAGTCTGACGTCATCCTCCGTCGTATCTACCCAGCTACTGTGGTACTTTATTGATCATTCGTTCTGGTTGCGGTTTTTTGGTTCTCTTTTGTCTTTTTCTTTTCCGAATTTTGTTTGATGTATTCGTCACCTTAATTCCATATTGGAATATTTGGTGTGTCTTTTTTTTTTCGGGTTCTTGTTAGTGGGTTTTCTTTTATCTAACTGTACTTGTTCTATGTTACATCGAATGAGCGAAAGAACTGATTTTTTTTATGTGGTTTCAAGTAACGTCCTGTTTGTCTCTCACTCTTTTTTTTTTCGTGAAATAGGTTTAGCTTTCTTTGTTGAGGTGTTGTTGACTGTTGTTGGGATTTTACTTTTCCAATTTTTGATTGCATGAGAACGCAAATAGAAGCTGATGTATTTATTTAGGCAGCAAACTGAATGAATTGTATTAGGAATTTCGGAATGGAGACACATGGAAGTTCGGTAAAAGTTCGGTAATCGAACTTCATTTGGAGTATGCTGATCTTATAGTTACTGATTCTTGAATTGCGACGGAACTGAATAGAAAATTCTAATTTCGAAAAGGCGACTAACATTGATTTAGCTTTCTCTCTTTCTATTGGAACAAAAGGGCTCATTTGTGAAGTATGCATATAAATGCACGCTGACTATGTTGTTTTTTAAAAGTAGATCATAGCGATCCATTTCAGCTCATTGTTTGGCGTCCACGCCACGTAATATAAACCATCAAATTTCATTTTGGACTTTCATTCTTGCCAGATTGCTTGTGAGGAAATGCCATACCTTGTACGAGAGAATTTGTTTATCGGTAACATCTCTGATGCCGCGGAAATTCTCCAGAATGGAAGTGAGGAAATCACACATATTCTCTCTGTTCTTAGTTCAGCGGCCATATCTTTCTTCTCTGAATGGCGCAGTGGGATTGCTATCCCCACCAAGGAGATTCGTCAGGTCTATGTAGGGGAATCAAATTCTGAGGATGTTGATGGAGATCATTCTAAGAGTTCGCTGTCGCCTGGTAAGCTCCTATACTCATTGGAGTATGCAGGGAAAGATTTAAAGCTTGTGAGGTTGGCTGTTCCTTTGAGAGATATGGAAAGTGAAAATTTGTTGGATTATTTGGACGTGTGTTTGGATTTCATCGAGGAGAATAGGAAAAAGGGATCTGTTTTGGTTCACTGTTTTGCGGGCGTATCAAGGAGGTATACATGGCACAAATTATTGGAGTTTTCTTGCTTGTATCTTACTTTACTCTTTTGTCTAGCCTAGAAGTTTATACCTTCTTCGCTTGTGTCCATTGCAGTGCAGCTATAATAACCGCATACCTGATGAGAAGTGAACAGCTATCTCAAGAAGGTTAGCACTTGTCTCTGATATAGTTACAATAACTCATGAATCGAAGTCAAATATTTTCGCAACTTATTTACGAATACTCTCTGCCTTGTTTTATATCCCTTATCTGAAACATTGTTTTTACTGATAGATGCTCTCGAGTCTTTGCGCCAAAGCTGTGAGTCTGTGTGCCCAAATGATGGTTTTCTGGACCAGGTGATGTCATAAATGCATATACTCACCTCAATAACGTCCCTCATCGTCATCGCCTTGTATTACCCTATAATCCTTTCTTCTTTTCAAACGCAGTTGAAAATGTTCGAGCAAATGGGTTTCAAAGTTGATCATGGCAACCCCATATACAAACGCTTCCGCCTGAAAGTGCTAGGTGCAAATCTCTTTAATGGCCTATCCTTTTTCTCTATTTGTTTGATTTTCTTTGAACCCTTTCATCACTGTATAACAATAGGCGATTCCTACAATCGTGGAGAAAGAATCGATTGCTCTAAATTTGGGCCCGACCCCGCTTTGCCAACTGAGAAAGTCAGCCCTGATGCTGTCGAATCATCTCCACCGCCGGCAACAAACAAAGAGGAACGTCGAACCTCTGCATACAGATGCAAGAAGTGTAGAAGGCTCGTAGCTCTGCAGCAGAATGTGGTTGAACATGTTCCAGGCGAGGGAGAGACGTGCTTCGATTGGAATAAAAGGAGCAGAGGCAATCCATTTAACAAACCCGACGAGGAATGCTCGTCAATCTTCGTCGAGCCTCTTCGCTGGATGAAAACAGGTAAAAACAGACGAAGAAACACCATATCGAATCGAAAAAAAGTTGCTCATTTTTTATCTGTACAGTGGAGGAAGGAGCATTGGAGGGTAAACTGCTGTGTGCTCACTGCGAAGCTCGATTGGGTTACTTCAACTGGTCGGGAATTCAGTGCAGTTGTGGGAGTTGGATTACGCCTGCTTTTCAGCTTCACAAAAGCAGAATTGACATCTGCTCTGTTTGAAACAGCTCTGTTTTTTTTTTTTCGTATTTGTTTACCTATTTCCGACAGTTTTGGCTGGCGGGTTCATAATCGAAGATACTGCATAAAACGATACAGATGTTATAACATTGTTTGAGGGATGAAAATCCCTGGCTCGTTTGTGCCAAAACATCGATATTTATCTTAGTAAGTCTATGGCATTCTTGCTTGTGTAATCTTTTGCTGGTTTTGTCATGGTTTACAAATAGCTATTATTCAAAGGAGGCCAAAGTTGTTTCCATCTGTCAATCTCTTCTTTGCTGTAAATCTTTCTTATCCCACCATAGAAGCAGCCTTCATCTTCATTAACTACTTCCCTGTGATCTTTTCTGTTGATCATCACCTTTCTCCACTTGGATTCTGGTCCGTACTGTTTGAACTCCAAAACAATTTCATCTGTGGAATTAATTACAGCAATCATCAGTGAGAGGCAAGTGAAAAAGACCAACCTATTGAAACATCATCTTTGTTAGTATTAGACATCATCAGATCAGCAACTTTGGAGGCCATTCATTGTATAGTACTATTCTTCAACTAACTCAACGAACCTAAGGTTTGACACAGAGTTCTCCCTATGTTTCAAAATTTCTACCAGTTAAAATGAAGAAAGCATTAATGAGGGACATTGAAGTGATGCTCTGCCCTACCATTCAAAGAACATTGGCAATAGCATTCAATGCCACCGCAAGAATCAAGATGTCCAACAGTTCCATACCACCAGCCTGTAATATAATGTAAGGTTAGAAATTATACCAAAAAAAAATTACATTTTTATTCATTTTTTATCGACTGCTGCTTGAAATAATGAGATGGGATGCCATATCCCAGAGTCCCATCTGTATATGGGCTGCCAGGAAAGTCATTAGGAGCCACAATTTTAGTGAAAAAAAAAAACAAGACTTGCTTTGCCCATGCAACTGTTTGCAGTTTTATTTTCCTGTAATTATTTTCTGTTACGAGGAGGAGACATACCGAATGGGAACAGTTTGCTCTTTCTCCATTGGATTTCGATGTGGTCGCCTGGTTTAAGTTCATCTAAACAATCTGACATATGAAGAGAATATGGAGGCGTGCTAACACTTGGTGGCCTTACTCTGTTCCACTCTATGCCGTCTTCGATCAAATTCCTTTCTTGTGCTCGATATCTGCAAGTATTGCGTTGATTAAGCACACGTTCTTGCTGAAAATTATTGCTTTATGTACATATATACAGAGAGAGAGAGAGAGAGAGAGAGAGAGAGAGACCTAGCTACGAAGTTGTCTGTTACAGAGTCATAACTGAGCCTGGCATCATAACTTGATAGCAAGAATCCAACATGTCCATTCTTCACCTTCAAAACAACCCAAGGACTATCAGTGAACTTCTATATCCGAGCATCAAACTAAGCATTAGAATACAGGACATGATGATTATGTACCTCCCTGTTTAAAACTTGAGCAGGGAACCAAAATTTTCCAGTCTCAAGAGCAACGTAAAAAGTCATCATCACACTGTTCGAACTCTTTGAAACGTCTCTTTCTTCCAATCCATAACCAAACAAATGTAGCAGGTTTCTGAAAAGCTCGAATCTTCTGCGTGTCTGTGTAGGGACTTTGAGAGCTGCCTTTGTTGAGTCCCTTTCGCATAGCCATTCTCTGTAAGCAACATCGCCTACGACACCGCCCCATCTCTTCTTCAGATGATTCTCCCACAAATAATCACTTGAGCATTTTGATCTCAAGTAAGCGCAGGTACAAGCCGTGATGCTCACTTCCTTTGGCGTGAGCCTCTCGAGAATATGATCTAAGATGGGTTCGGGCAAGTCTAGTAAACTAACTCTGTCTGTCTCCTCTTCAATATCTGGTCTTGGGCTAACAGTTCCATGGGTTCTTGGCGTGTGGAAAGCTTTGATGATAAGTTTCTTTTCTTCAACGAGTAAAAGATGGAACCTTTGCAGCGTTTCGTGTAAAGCCCACCAAATTCTTGATTGAGAAAGCAAGAGAATTGAGAAGCAAGACGCCAAGAAAAGCAGCATTTTGGTTTTCAGATTGTATGCATGAAAACTAAGATCCACTGTAATTTTCTGCGATATGAATAAAGATGGATTTTGACGAAGCAAAGGTGTTCAACACATCACGTTAATTAACATCTCTCTCTATCTCTCTCGACGTTAATAACAATGGCGGAGATGGCCAAGTGGGGTAAAAGGACTAAATTAATGTTGAAAAACATAATTCCCAAAGTGATGATAATTCAGACAACGTAGGAGACGAATGCTTGAATCTGTTGGGAGTTGCAACGCTCATCAACGAAGTGTGTTGTTTAAACGTTCGCCACCTTAAATGTTGTTGCATCAACCCACTGCACAAACAACAAATGTCAATAAGGTTGCAAAATATGCCACGTGTCGCTTCATGACTGAAAAAGAATAAGTCAACCATATCTGATTCTCATCAATCCATTTAAAGATTGCTCTTGCAATATCTACGCTTGCAAGCTCTGGTAATATGCCCAAGTCAACCATTCCTGGAAGGGCCAATTTTTCTGACTCGCCGTTACATAATGGCGAAGGTACTCTTCAAGCAATTGATTGGCTCGTTCGGACTGTCCGTCGGTCTGGGGATGGTATGCTGAGGAAAATCGTAGCTTGGTACCAAGCATACGAAAGAGAACCGTCCAGAATCGTCCCGTAAAACGGGTATCCCGGTCACTGATAATTTCTTCAGGCACACCATAATACTTAACCACATTTCGGAAGAAAAGGTCGGCGGCAACGTCGGCCGAGCATTCCATGGGGGCGGCCATAAAGATAGACATTTTCGAGAATCGATCTACCACTACAAAAATAGAGGCATTTCCTTCTATTCGTGGTAGTCCGGTAATGAAGTCCATCGTAATTGACCTCCATGGTATCGAGGGCACAGGTAAAGGTTGTAGTAGGCCGGATGGTTTAGTGCGCTCGGACTTGTCTCTTTGGCGGATGAGGCAGGTTCGAACAAAAGCTTCAACATCCTGCTCCATCTTGGGCCAATAGAACTTCCGAGATAGTAAAGCCATCATGCGCCCTACACCGGGGTGTCCGGCCCACTGCGGCTCGTGATGCTCAACAAGCAACTCGCGCCGAAGCTTTCCTGCTGGGACGTAATATCGGCCACCATGGGTTACGAGGAGTTCGTCCTCGAGCCAATAACGCTTGATTAGTCCCGCCTCGACATCCTCCTTAAGCTTCCTATAGACATGATCATTTTCTCCTTCGCGCCTTATTCGGGCCGCGAAGCTACTCGTTGGGGTGCTTGATGCTGCCAAGACGTTTAAAGAAGGTATTCTACTCAATGCATCCGCTACGTCATTTTGTCGTCCCGGACGATGTATCCACTCAAAATGAAATTCGCCTAAAAACTCATTGCCACCGTGCTTGTTTTGGCGTGAGCTTCCGTTGCGTCTTGAAGTACGTGTTGGCTACGTTGTCCGTTACTATTAGAAATTTGGAACCAAGAAGATAGTGATGCCATACCTCGAGACAGTGAATGACGGCAGTCATCTCACGTTCGTGCGTCGTATAGCGCGTTTCGACGTCCTTCAGCTTCCGACTCTCGTAAGCAATCGGATGCTTATTCTGAACGAGAACGCCTCCTATAGCTTTACCTGAAGCGTCGGTGTGGACTTCAAAAGGCTGGCCGAACTCTGGGAGTTTCAATACGGGTTCGCTTGCCAAAGCCGACTTGAGTCCTTGGAATGATTCTTCAGTCTTCGTGGTCCAAATCAAAGGCGTGTCATTCTTTAAAAGGTCTGTTAGCGGTGCAGCTTTCGAATAATTCTTTATGAAACGTCTATAGTAATTTGCCAATCTAAGGAAAGAACGTAGTTCGGTTATGTTGTTCGGTTGTGGCCACTCTACCACGGCTTGAACTTTCGAGGAGTCCATGCGTATCTCGCCATTTCCTATGATATGGCCGAGGAAAGTGATCTTCGTCGTCCCGAATTCGCACTTTTCGCGTTTAACGTAGAGCTTGTTCTTTCGTAATCGATCGAAGACTGTGCGCAAGTGCTGTGTGTGTTCCTCGAGAGTTGTCGAGTAGATAACAATATCGTCGAGATACACAACAACAAACTTGTCTAGCATATCGTACAGTACATCATTCATGAGATTACAGAAAGTAGCAGGCGCATTAGTTAAACCAAACGGCATTACATAAAACTCGTAAGAACCATAACGTGTGACGCAGGTGGTCTTCGACTCGTCTCCGTCTGCAATGCGTACTTGCCAATATCCCGAGCGAAGGTCAAGCTTGGTGAAGTAGCGTGCCTTCACTAGCTTGTCGAATAAATCCAAAGCATTCGGGATCGGGTACTTATTCTTCACCGTTACTTTGTTCAAAGCACGGTAGTCCACGCAGAAACGGAGAGACCCATCCTTCTTTTTCTGGAACAAGACCGGCGAGCCAAAGGGAGCCTTCGAAGGTCGCACAAGGCCGGCGCTCAACAACTCGTCGAGTTGTTTCCTAAGCTCCGCAAGCTCGGCGGGATTCATCCGGTATGGCGCCTTGGCGGGTGATCGTGTGCCGGGCTCAAGCTCGATTTGATGATCGATGGGGCGCCGAGGAGGTAGTTCTCGCGGTAACTCGGGCGGCATGACATCTTCAAATTCCGCTATCACGCGAGCAACTTCCCGAGGCGTCTCCGATGTGGCGACTTCTTCAACTTCTCTGACGGCGGCTACGTAAGTCGGCTCGCCGCGGCGTACTCCCTTCTTGACTTGGAGGGTCGAGATCCATATAGGATCGTCAGGAGCCTCCCCCGGCTTCTCATGGTAGTAGCCTTGGATGAAGCCGGGCTGAGCTTCATCCATTACCATGATTCCGCCCAAGTAGGGGATTTGCATCGCCTTCGCCTTGACTAAGAAGTCGTCACCTAAAATCAAATCAAAGTCGTTAAGCGTTACCACTTTGCATGTGAGGGTGCCCCGCCAATGCCCCACAACGATGTCGAGAGAAAGATGCTCGTTTTGGAGCAAGACATGCATGCCGTTCGTGAGCTATTGCCGCCCGACCTAGGCCGACAACTTCACGACATGCAAGAGAACTCTCGGAGGGGGTTCGAGTTCGCGGAAAAGCTGCCCGGATTGTTCACCGATTTGAAAAATGCAACAACGGGCACTACCACCATTCTCGCCAAGAAGCTCGACGAGCTTACACGCCGGCTCGACGAAAGAGGTCGAGGCCAGCATTGCACATCGCGCCGACCTCGATGCGGAAATGAGGCTCTTACGGCGCGACGTGGCTCATCTTGGTGGAGCGAGCCCCTCGCCTACGGCAACGAAGGTCCCGGCCGTCTCCGAGACCATGCCCGGCCCCGAGACGTTTAACGGCGTACGCGACGTTAAAGTTCTCGAGAACTTTCTCGATGACCTAGAAGAACATTTCACGGCCAAGCAAACCAGCGAGACGGAAAAAGTCGCTGTGGCCGGCCGTCTTTTGACGGACGACGCTAAGCTTTGGTGGCGCACGCGGCAACGTGAGGCCACCCCGGAACAAGGCCGCATTGAGACTTGGGAGGCGATGAAGTCGGAGCTACGAGCCCACTTTCTACCTCATCACAACGCGTGGCATGCTAGGGACGCGTTGCGAAAGCTACGGCAAACCGGCCCTGTTCACGAGTACGTGCAACAATTCCAACGTCTTTTAATTTATATCAAAGACATGTCCGAGGCGGACAAGATCTACTATTTTATTGACGTTCACACAAAATAGTAGATCTTGTCCGCCTCAATAAAATAGTAGATCTTGTCCGCCTCGGACATGTCTTTGATATAAATTAAAAGACGTTGGAATTGTTGCACGTACTCGTGAACAGGGCCGGTTTGCCGTAGCTTTCGCAACGCGTCCCTAGCATGCCACGCGTTGTGATGAGGTAGAAAGTGGGCTCGTAGCTCCGACTTCATCGCCTCCCAAGTCTCAATGCGGCCTTGTTCCGGGGTGGCCTCACGTTGCCGCGTGCGCCACCAAAGCTTAGCGTCGTCCGTCAAAAGACGGCCGGCCACAGCGACTTTTTCCGTCTCGCTGGTTTGCTTGGCCGTGAAATGTTCTTCTAGGTCATCGAGAAAGTTCTCGAGAACTTTAACGTCGCGTACGCCGTTAAACGTCTTGGGGCCGGGCATGGTCTCGGGGACGACCGGGACCTTCGTTGCCGTAGGCGAGGGGCTCGCTCCACCAAGATGAGCCACGTCGCGCCGTAAGAGCCTCATTTCCGCATCGAGGTCGGCGCGATGTGCAATGCTGGCCTCGACCTCTTCGTCGAGCCGGCGTGTAAGCTCGTCGAGCTTCTTGGCGAGAATGGTGGTAGTGCCCGTTGTTGCATTTTTCAAATCGGTGAACAATCCGGGCAGCTTTTCCGCGAACTCGAACCCCCTCCGAGAGTTCTCTTGCATGTCGTGAAGTTGTCGGCCTAGGTCGGGCGGCAATAGCTCACGAACGGCATGCATGTCTTGCTCCAAAACGAGCATCTTTCTCTCGACATCGTTGTGGGGCATTGGCGGGGCACCCTCACATGCAAAGTGGTAACGCTTAACGACTTTGATTTGATTTTAGGTGACGACTTCTTAGTCAAGGCGAAGGCGATGCAAATCCCCTACTTGGGCGGAATCATGGTAATGGATGAAGCTCAGCCCGGCTTCATCCAAGGCTACTACCATGAGAAGCCGGGGGAGGCTCCTGACGATCCTATATGGATCTCGACCCTCCAAGTCAAGAAGGGAGTACGCCGCGGCGAGCCGACTTACGTAGCCGCCGTCAGAGAAGTTGAAGAAGTCGCCACATCGGAGACGCCTCGGGATTGCTCGCGTGATAGCGAAATTTGAAGATGTCATGCCGCCCGAGTTACAGCGAGAACTACCTCCTCGGCGCCCCATCGATCATCAAATCGATCTTGAGCCCGGCACACGACCACCCGCCAAGGCGCCATACCGGATGAATCCCGCCGAGCTTGCGGAGCTTAGGAAACAACTCGACGAGTTGTTGAGCGCCGGCCTTGTGCGACCTTCGAAGGCTCCCTTTGGCTCGCCGGTCTTGTTCCAGAAAAAGAAGGATGGGTCTCTCCGTTTCTGCGTGGACTACCGTGCTTTGAACAAAGTAACGGTGAAGAATAAGTACCCGATCCCGAATGCTTTGGATTTATTCGACAAGCTAGTGAAGGCACGCTACTTCACCAAGCTTGACCTTCGCTCGGGATATTGGCAAGTACGCATTGCAGACGGAGACGAGTCGAAGACCACCTGCGTCACACGTTATGGTTCTTACGAGTTTCTTGTGATGCCGTTTGGTTTAACTAATGCGCCTGCTACTTTCTGTAATCTCATGAATGATGTACTGTACGATATGCTAGACAAGTTTGTTGTTGTGTATCTCGACGATATTGTTATCTACTCGACAACTCTCGAGGAACACACACAGCACTTGCGCACAGTCTTCGATCGATTACGAAAGAACAAGCTCTACGTTAAACGCGAAAAGTGCGAATTCGGGACGACGAAGATCACTTTCCTCGGCCATATCATAGGAAATGGCGAGATACGCATGGACTCCTCGAAAGTTCAAGCCGTGGTAGAGTGGCCACAACCGAACAACATAACCGAACTACGTTCTTTCCTTAGATTGGCAAATTACTATAGACGTTTCATAAAGAATTATTCGAAAACAGCTGCACCGCTATAAGCACAATCAGGTTATTACATGCAATGTTTACCACTTGAGACTGTTGAAAGCATGCGATTTCTGCAGTTCGTATGGGAAACAACCAAAAAAAAAAGTCCAAGCTGTACCATATGATCAATAGCTTCGGGCTTGAGATGTTCTAGACGAGATACTTAAGGAAGCTTCACGTTCCGAACGTAGACGTTCTCTCTGGCGATCGTTCATCAGCAGCAAGAGTTAATTAATTAGATAAAAAGGCAATGGGTGAAATTCAGATGTTAAAAAAGACTTGAAACACTGATCATGAATTCCACAGAAGAGTCATTCTCTTTCCACAATGCCATGTAACATTAAGGCTCCGTTTGGTCCGCGGAATTCGACGCGGAAAAGAAAAGAAAACTGTGATGCTACGCATCGAATCATCGTACATTACGCTTCACGTGTCGTACCATTACGCTTTTCCTTTTCTTTTCCACGTCGAAATCCGTAAACCAAACGGAGCCTAAGAGCACACACAGCATTCAACTCGAAGCATCGATATTAGGGGCATACGCTACGCCTGGGAAGTGGCTGATAAAGAACAAAAGATGAGAATCATACATACCCGTCGTTCCCAATATGGAAGGAGGCAGACAAAATCATACGCAGGCTCTATCGTCGAGACCAAGACAGCATTGAGCCCAGTAAAGATCAAAAGGGCAGTCATTGGCCGAGTTCTGTGGGGCATGTCTCCTCTTCACAGCACAGACCAACGGTGGCACAGATGAAAGTAGTCTAAAGTCAACTATACTATTTGCCTGCAGATAAAACAATAGTCCCTGTTGGCACACTGATGACAGTAGAAAATGGAATGGAAATAAAGCTTCGGGAAAAAAGGATAAACTTCATATCGTGATTACGAAAACCAGAAGCTGAATTTATCCTGCACATTTTGACGAACAACTGTTGTGCAGAATTAATGTAACACATTATCCAAAAAGGCCACAAAAAGTAACGGAAAAAACCATGCGTTTGAATGAAGGACAAAATAAATGAAGCATCGTACGAAGATTTGACGAAACCAGAAACATAATCTAAGCCGATCGGAATTCAGAGGTATACTGAAGCAAATCTATGAATGTTTGCAACTCGAATCTCGAATGCCCCGCCTCTTCAAACTTCTTTAACAGTAGATATTTTCACTATACTCCCTTACATCATCATATCATACATACTCTATGCTGTCAAACTGAATCATGTATTGAAGATGAAAGAGGAATACGCAGTATCGACCGTAGACGAAGAATATTCAATTGGGATTTTCCTCCTGCAAGGCCCAAATTCAACTGATGTATAAATGGGCTTACGAGGTATAGGCCCAATAATCAGTGGATAATTTCTCTCTCTCTCTCTCTCTCTTAGCTCGAGTCCGACCGACGACTCATTTCGCCTACATGAAAAAATTTCCAACCTCTATATCATTAAAAATTCTTAACTAGGTCAAATGAAATCAAACTGTGTATTTCTTGCACCATCACTGTCATCAAGATCAGAATTGTTCTGTCCGAAACTATGAATAATCAACTTAAATAGAGAGGAGATAGCTAGTCATCATATGTGCCTCAGTACTCATTTGCAATGTCTGAAAGAGATGAATAAGTTCCAAGCACAGCACTCACACAGCCCACAGCAACTATCATCATGCTCACAGTCATCTGCTTTAACGAAACAAAAACGTAAGTTCCAAAATACAAAATAGAATAAGAAGAAGAATCATAACGCTAACTATGATGATAAAAATTTGGTTCTGGTGAGACCCACCTGCGTTTTTGTAGCCTTCTGGCCAAAGATCTTCATGAAACACAAAGCTGGGATTATTACAGCCTGAAAAACAACACAGTCATATGAATATTGTACTATAAATGTTAGAGAATCGTAAGCCAAGCAACAGATCGATCGGCTTACCACGAGCACGCTCAGAAGAGAGCCAATCAAAGCCATCACAAGACCTGTATATACGATCGAGCTATAATTCGAATAGGCTAAATCGATCAAACGAGTGACTAGCCGAAGATATGGGAGTATACATACCGAAGAAAGGAATAACGAATGCGAAACAAACAGTGGAGGCAACGAGCGATGTCCTGAGAAGAACATAAAACCACAATCTGCTAGAGATTCGTGAAGGCACCAGTTCTTCTATGCACCGAGCTAATGGATTCATCAGTAAAGCATACTTTGTGAATGGATTAATCACCTGAAGATGATAACCGACATAGAAAAGATAACCCGCGAAAAAAAATACACCCTTTCGATGCTCATAAACAGCAGAAGTATAGGGATGGATTTGTTTTACCGTTGTCCATATTGCAACTTTGGAGACAACTGAATCAGGCGGCATGTTGAGAGTTATTTGGGACAATGTGCTCTGTCCGAACATGAGAAAGCCTATGATCGCTACGCCTCCATATAGCACAACGCACAAAACAAAGCTGCAATGTGAATTTTTTTCATTTGATCAATTATGACTGAAGGTACTAGATGATAAGATAGTTTTCTTCTTTTTCTGTGTAGCTTGCTTACCATGTTATGAGTGCAGTGGTGAACTTTGTCTTATCAGCCATGGATTGGTATATATTGGGAAAAACAGAATGTCCCGAATAACAGAAGCCATAAACACCGATTGCAAATGGAATCCCTTGCAATTTAATCACTTGGCCTCGCTCGTGAAACCCGACATCATCGACTGTCCCGATTAAAATCAAGCAGACGACGATAACAAGAGTTGCTATAACACCACCAGCTGGGAACTAACAAACCTCAGCACATGTTGCAAGTAAAGAAAAAAGGAGATGATTATTCATATGATGTATGAATCGCTGAGCGGTACCTGAAAGGTAAGACACTACTCGAAGATCCTTCAACCAAACGGTAGGTAGGACAATGAGAGCAGTGAGGATACCAAAGAGGTGGCGGGAATCCATGTTTATGCCCAGCAAGTCGAGAGATGCCCCGGGGAAAATTCGAGTGAGATTGTCTCCTTCCAGGATGATGAATTCCACACAATACGACTGTTATGAGAATACGATTTAGCCCATGAAATCAACTGACAAACCAAGACAAGAAACAGGTTAGGCTTCACTTACATATAGTTCTGCGTAAAGAATGATCTGCATCGAGAACATGAATAGTTAAGCCTCAGTACGAAAACAACTTCAATAATGGGGACACAATTCGACAAGAATTATATGGTTATTACCGATACAAGAATTCTTCCGTACTTCCCAAATGCAGCTTCTCCGATATCGGGGTAAGAAACTATGCCCGACCTGGTTTCGAAGCAGTATCTCATGAGAGAACCTGTGTAGCAACAGATAACTGCGAAAAGAAGTAGAATTGCCAGACTTGTCCAGCCAGCTTCTTTCACTGTGTTCGGCGTGGAGAGTAGCCCGACACCTGCCATCACGTTCACACCTGTCCCAAACCAAGATTCTCCATCTGGAATTCTTCGTACAAGACAGTATTAGGACGAAAATGTAAATCATTACCATTGAAAATCGTCTGAGTTAAGCTGCATCCATGGCTAAGTGGCAGTTCTCCACTGAGTTGTTCAGTCCAAGACAATCGCGATGCAGGGATTTTTATGGAGTCGGCTCTCGCAGTTTCCTCGTCTTCTTTTGATAGTAACACTGCCTTGGCATCATCGTTATTGTTTGTTTCAAGGAAAGATAGAATACTGCTCGATCGTCTTCTCAAATTCGCGAAATTAGCCGGTGCAGAAATCGAATAGGGTTCTATGGATTCGCTACAAACCCAAAAATGAACAAAGAAATCACAACAATTAACAAACCTCTGCTACTTAATTCAATTCGTAGAATAAAATCAAATACCTGAAACTCTGAGGCCACTGCCGAGAAAAGAACGGCGACTCAGAGGACGATTTCCTACCAGTTGAGCCTTCTTCATCGTCGCCGCCACTACCATCTTCACCGTCGTCGACGATATCAGTCTTCCCATTTTCCTCTTCAAGGTCGCCGTCGTCGTCGTCCTCCTCATAACTTCCAAGGAAATAATCTTCCTCAAACGAATCTCCACCATTGTTCTGTGCCATGTCTGCTGAAGAAACACCCAAAAGATCGCATAAACAGGCACGAACGAGCTAGGGTTAACGAAATTAGTAGCAGCTTCTAGGGAAGCTAAAAGAAGCCTTCTTTATTGGATTGAGAAAGTTTGTCATGTAATACGCGTATTTATATATGGACAATACAGTGATGGCTGAAATGCACATGCACTACTATTACTGTATATGGCGTACGCCAGCACGGTTGTCAACTATCATGTTCCATAGCATATATTATTCTCTTCCTTTAAGGATATGGGCCTAAAACAACTTAGGCCCATATAGTGGATATTTATTGGGCCAAGGTCTAACCAATAAGAGGTTTTACGAAGCCCATTTACTAGCCCAATCCCCTCAACTATTTGAAGTATAAATCGGCACAAAATACATACAATTTAAACGCTACATTAACGAATATTTGCTACGGTATTTGTTTGGGATTGGATGTATATCTAATTATAGGAAAAGTTAGAATTAAAAAATATGAATTTTCATTCTCATGCCCAATTCATAAAAACTGCTAATGTTGTTCAAATATGTATTAGAGTCTCAAAAGGTTTTGATTTAATTGTTGGGCTTGTGGACTTCCAAGGTGAGGGCTTCGAGTCAATTCCAACTAGTGACTTTGACTATCGTGTAAGGTTAGCTTGGAATATGTTGACTTAGTTCCAGGAGATTATAAATACACTATAGACCGTTAAGTAGGGCTGTTAAAAATCGACCCAACCTGCCAACCCGACACGTAACGCACCCGAAAATAGCAGGTTCGGTTAGCATTTTTTACCTGTTTACGTAAATGGGTAAACCTGAACCCAACCAAATTATTAAGTGGGTTAGGTTAGGGTTTGGATTTTCAACCCGGAATCAACCTGAAATCAACCTATTTAACCCGAATAATATTATTAACATATTATCAATATAAATAAAATAAAAGGATTAATCCTAATTCTCTACCACTCTCACGCTCACACATGATGTTTTTAGAAAAAAATTGCATTAGTTCTCCTTTTTTGTTTAATTTGGATTTATAATTCTGAATTTTGTTTTTTTTCTTCTATTTTTTTTAATTAAACGGGTTGGCGAGTTGGGTTAGGGTTAAAGCAGGTTGGGTTTGAGTTTGATTTTTCAACCTGTTTAAGTAAACAAGTCAGGTCATGGTTGAAGTTTTCAACCCGTTTATTAAACGGGTTGAACCCAAAGGTAACTCAACCCGACCTGTTTACCACCCCTACCGTTGAGTGAGGATACAATAGGATACCAAAAAATAGACGAATATTAGGAAAAACAAATAAAGGAAAATGACGATGAGTTCTTGGCTTAGTTGTCAAAACTAATGCTCCAATTCTTTAGGGAAGGTTATGCTAATTTAATTCCATGATATTAATTCCTTGAATGATTCCGTCACCGATTGGGTGTAGTTTGCAGGATTGTTACTACACTATATCTTGAGATATACTTGTTAGTTGATCCCAATTAAATAAAATAAAGGAGTTTTGAATGAAAAGAGCAGTAGTACCTCACACATGACACAAGTGGTGCATGGGAATCTATCGATTCATTAGTTAAAACCAAACTCTATTTACAATATATAATAAAATATCGTAACTTGAAAGTTAAATTCCTCGCACACACCTATAAAGCTGTATCGATGATCATATTTAGAGCAACTTGGTCCTCTTGACTTGATGCCTATATAATTTAACCCCCAATTGGTGTCCGAATACAGATGAATATAGCTTAGCAGCACACAGAGAAAAGCAATCCTTATTCTTTGCTTTGGCAAAAAATCTGCAAATTGACGATGCCAACACATCTTGGCACTGTGCTGAAACTGGAAATTAACTTTATATATATTATATTTGATTTAAATTGCTCCACCAACCCCTTTTGAATCTTGCTATTAACGTAATCACTTGAAAATTTTGGGTTCTACTAGATTTTTTAAATTCTTTTTTCGGTTTTGGGTTCTTCGAATTCTTGATGAGTAACGATTCAGTTCTTGCTTTCGAAAAAAAAAAACGATTCAGTTCTTGATTTTCAAACAACGTTGGCGTTGCGAACCTACTATATATTATGATTATTTTCTGAATCGGAACTGAATGGCCATTACACGAAGTTTAGTTATAAAATTTGATGTGTAGCTGTAGCGTCGTAGTAGAGGGACTATTATTATTTTCAATCTTGAAAAACCTTCGAAATATTAGCAATACTAACAATAACTAGAGAAATAACTATAGTAGTTACAAAATCGATAACAAGCATTGAAACACTTTGACGGACAACGTTTATACGGTCAAACGGCGCCAGCGTGATTCTCCACGCGCGGCATCTGCGGCGGCGCAAAGGCCAAGAGGACTAGAAAACCCATGATAACCACCGGCAAGAGGAGGAGCATCAGCGGAGGCGGTGGAAGAGGCGGCAGAATCAACGGCAGGAAAAGAAGCGACGCCGTGAACAGCACCATTACAGCAAACCCTCTCAAGCTGTATAGATTCAAAACCATCCACCTCTTGTAAACAATGTTACTGTAATAATAATGCTTACTACGATTCTTATTAATACAACTTCTCCGATGATCATCACTCGGCGGAAGAGCTACTCTGACGTCGAATGACGATGATGATGACGGTAGTTTCTGTTCAACGGTGACGTTATTATTCATCATCGTGATCTTTCTCCGAGCAACATTAGTCCTTAAGTCTTCACTGATGATGATTGCCATCTTGGTACATTATATACACATATCTACGTACGTCCCACGCGCTTGATCTTGAGGGAGTATAGGCGAGTGAGGTTTTGTCCCTGGGAAGTGTAAGAGATTACTGTGGCTTTGAGGTTTTTGATGTGTATTGTATTACTGAATGTGGTGAGACTCTTATTAGTCCTTTTTTAAGTAGTGTGAGGCGTAAGAAGGGTAATTTGGACTTTTCAGTTTAATAGAAGTAACGCAAGTACGTACCTTCCAATTTCTGTCTGGATGGTGGGTGGGTTTAACAACGATTGCGTAATCGTTTACTCTCATTAGTCCTTATTTTTTGTTTTTGTTTTCGTTATCCTCTTTGAAACGAACATAATAGGTGTAATTACTTGTCAGGCCGCAAAACATGTTTTAAAATAAGTTTTAGATCCTGTCATAGAATTCATAGTTTTAATGACCAAATTTTTATAGATTTAGAGATAAGGACCTAGAGTTACACATGTGTTATAAAATGTATATGAACTGATATCGGATAATCGTTTTGTGTTATTTCAGAACAATGAAGTGGTACTGGAAAAACAATAAAGTGATACTGCTGAACAATAAAGTGGTACTGCAGAATAATAAAGTGGTACTGCGGAACAATAAATGGTACTGCAGAACGATGAAGTGGTGCTACATCAATCGGATCCTTGAAACTATGAATTTTTTTATATGGGCCTGAAACTTAAATGAAACTTATGAAGGGGCCTGAATTCTGAAGGCTCCAAAATAATATTCCATTTTGCGTCACAAAAAGCGACCAAAAAAGTAATATTCCATTTTGAAAACTAAATCTATGCAATATTGGTCGAATTTTAGGAAAAGCAAATGTTAATGATAATAATTAATTATGCATGATGTCATTATATATGGGTTGGATTCAATTCAATGTACCTAATTAATGTCTATATTTTTTGTTGTACTTACTAAAAAAGACGGAAAACTTAATTAAATTAAGGGTTAATTCCTTATCAGTCCCTTTCAACATTTCAACTTCCTTTTAAATATCCCTCGAATTATCTCTTCCTTAAAAGTACTCATTTGAAAATTTATTCATGTTCAGTACCTAAAAAAACCCTTTTCAGCATTAAATGGACGAAAATACCCCTGTCTCACATATTCAAAAAAGCTGAATAATTATTTTCACATGAATTATACAAAAAATAGTTATAATACCAACAAAATTAGACATTGTACCAGAAAATGTTGAAATTATACCATATATTTTCGTTATTATACCAGTAAATAGTGTTATTATAAATTACAGCGAAATTATACCAGAAACTGTAGAAATTATACCACATGTTTTGGTTATTATACCAGTAAATAACGTCATTTGAATTTTATACATGAAATTGGACGATATGCGAACTAATTTTGAAATTATACCAGAAAGTGTAGAAATTATACCAACTGTTGTCGTAATTATACCAACAAAATTGTACACTATATCATTTGGTATAATAATGATCACAGTTGGTATAATTAGAATAATAGTTGGTATAATAATCAAAACAGTTGGTATGTGTCCAATTTAAATAGCGTTATTATAATTTACAGCAAAATTGGATGTTATACCAACTGATTTTGACATTATACCAGAAACTGTAGAAATTATACCACATGTTTAGGTTATTATACCAGTAAATAACGTTATTTGAATTTTATACAGTGAAATTGGACGGTATGCGAACTGATTTTGAAATTATACCAACTGTTGACGTAATTATACCAACAAAATTGTACACTATATCATTTGATATAATAATGATAACAGTTGGTATAATTAGAATAACAGTGGTATAATAATCAAAACAGTCGGTATGATGTCCAATTTAATTTCAGAAAATGGTATTTTCGTCCGTTCACCGTTTGGAGTATTAATTACACAACTTTTTTGCATATGGATATTGAAAAGGAATATTTTTTGTTAGAAGTACTGATAAAGGAACTTGAAAACACGAATGGACATGATAAGGAATTCACCCTTAAATTAAATATAGGTGCATAGGTACTACTGCGACCAGAGTCAGTATGTGAAAAATGGCGCAGTTAAGTGGTTTAATTTCAATCGATCATAACTTAAGCGTAAAGTCGTCCTTTTTTTTCCTGATAATCAGAACCATTCATTCAATTGTTTTAACGAATACATACGAATTTTCTTGAATGAAATAAATAATAAGATAGGTTTATATGATATTTAAAAGTTGATGGAAAAGTGCGGTGTCGGAAAATAGGAGAAAATGCACGTAACTGGTTGCTGTAATAATTACAGATGAAAACATTGCGTGCACTATCATCTAATATTTAAGAAAGAAAAAATAGACAAGTTGATTTGGAAAGGCCAAATCTGGGTCGGTAATTCAAAATCTTTCATCGTTCATTTAATGTTTGGTCCATCTCTTAACCACTCTGTCTTCATTCGCAACGACTAATATACTCGTTATATCATTGTAATAACTACGACGGTACACTTATTACAATGTGTAACTTACCACCTATGTAAAAAGCTTGGAAAATATCATTCCACCTCGATAATATGATCGCTTTGTAAACATTCATGCATCTAATTAATTAGAAACTTCCACGAAAAGAATGTTACATACGTACACACGTTAAAAGTCTAACAAAGGGTCCAAATGACAATTATTATTAGCGTGTTTCGTCTTACTACTATATTATTATTATTGTTGGGGTTTGGATAAATTCCAATCAACCACTTAAAAATTGGTGAATTTATCACTGTTTTTTATTAGGCACGCACTCTCTTGATGATGAGAAAAAAAAGTATACTTTGAAATCGAGTCAACTTTTAACATTAACAAGATGAGATTAATAATATAAACTATTATTATCCGGCTGATTTAGAGCTTCACTAATTACGCTTCATTATATGTAAACAAGCCCAGCATGTCATTATAGCTTCATTACTAAATTATTTTAAGGGGAAATTACGTTTCAGGCCCCTGTCAGGGTCTAAACTTAGGTTTCAGGCCCTGACAGAAAAATAATTAGTTTTAAGGACCCGATTCTGCAATAACATTTCATTGTTCTGCAATAACACTTAATTGTTCTGCAGTAACACTTCATTCTTCCTCAATAACACTTCATTGTTCCTCAGTAACACTTGTTTGTTCTGCAATAACACTTCATTGTTCCCCAGTAACACTTTATTGTTCCTCAGTAACACTTTATTGTTCTGAAATAACACTTCATTGTTCCTCAGTAACACTTCATTGCTCTGAAGTAACACTTGTGTAACTTTAGGTCCTTATCTCTAAAATTTACGAAAATTAGGTCCTTTAAACTAATGATTTTTCCAAAAGGGCCTGAAACCTATTTTAAAACATTTTTGGGGCCTGAAACATAATATACTCTTATTTTAAATAGAGTGATTGTAGTCCGACCATTTAGACAGTAACTTTGATTTTATTGTACAAGACATTCTTCCTAGGAGAAAAATTAGATAAACTTGACATTTCAAATTCCAATTTGGCAATTTGTATAATAATCCCATAGCAATTTGTAACTGAGAAATAATTTTGTCCCTGCCCTGCTAGCGTTATTTCCGTGTCAATTCTCTACAAAGTAATTAACTTTTCACATATTGAGAACTTGGGCTGAGCTTAAGGGTCGGCCTTATTGATATATAGGTGGTCTTTAATAAATATTTGGACTTAATTCAATAGTTCAACTACAGAAAAATGAATAAAGATGGGGTAACTAAATAAGGGTTTGAATAAGGTGAATCTATAAAAAAAATACCCAATTGAATAAAATTTTTACACATAACTACCATGTCAGAAAAATTTTACAGATAGGTACCCGGTTTAATTTTACCAGTTCTTTAGTCATGTCGTACCTTCCTGTGTGTATATTGCGTACCATAACACGTTGATAAAAGGGTACCTAAGTATAGCATACGTCGTACCTACGGCATGCTTGTGTGTTACATAGGGCGTACCTAAATATAACATACGTTGTACCATTTTCTATTATATAGGGTACCAAATGTGTTGATATAGGGTACCTAAATATACCAAACGTCGTACCTACGGCATGCATGTGTGTTACATAGGGCATACCTAAATATAACATACGTCGTACCATTTTCTAATATGTAGGGTACCCAAATGTGTTGAGATAGGGTACCCAAATGTGTGAACTTTTTCGGAGATCGGGTACCTATGTGCAAAAAATTTATTCTGTTCGGTACCTATATATAAAAAAATCCTGATTGGGTACTAAATTGCAAGTTTTTTTCCAAATAGGTACTTATGTGTAAAAACCCCGAATAACAGAAAAAATTAATTTGAGCAGTTCTTGAACCGTACAGTTTCCATCAGTTAATAATAAGTCTCAGGCAAAGTCAACCCTCGAGTGATGTAACCATTCTTACAATATCCCAATTAACATCTTTAGACATCATATACATGAAATGGAATATATAACATCACTTCGTATAAAATGAAAATAACATTTCATTTAACTTTTCAACTTCCATCGCTAGACCTCCTAATTGGGCCATGTGAAGCAGAAAATTGTAGAAGACTCTTCCATTGAAGGGTTGAAAAGAAGATGCACTAAGCACGACAAACCCTTCCTTCTCCAAACCCTCAATAGCTTCGGACAAGAACCCATTCGTCGAAGCCTTCGGCGTGGAACATTGGACAACGATTTCTCTATCGTTGATTCGAATCACTGATATTGCTAGCTGTGAACTAGTCAGATCGTTCCCTTTAATATTTCCCTTTAGATGATTCTCTTGCACAGAAGACTTTGCAATGAAACTCTCTTTCTTTTGGCTTAGCCTTCGAACTTCCTTTTGTAGCTCGGGGATGTACTTCAGTGCCCTTGTAACCGTAGCTGGGATGCTTAATTTTTTCTTTAGAACACGCAAAAATAAACAAAATAGTGAGCATCATATCGAATATAATTCATCAAAACTATAAACTAGAGAAAGAAAAAAGAAGCTCACAGATTGATCCTCAGGTGGAAGCAAAGACCTAAGATTAGAAAACAAAGAGTTGATTTTCTTGCGACGATCACGCTCGCTTGCGTTGTGATTGAGCTTCTTGACTACGACTGTCGTCTTATTATTACTAACAATATTACTACCTTGATGATGATGGATCGAAGTATCACTAATACTCAATAAACGCTGCTGACGATAGAGATTAATATCGTCGACTGTTTCAGAAGTAGTTTCTTCCCTCGATTCGTAGAAGAAGAAGCTGCTGTTGTTTTCTTGGCTAATGGGATCCTCAAGAAGCAAGTTACGAACACAGTTACTAGTAGTGAGCTGATGAGGTGATATTGTCATCATTTTGAGATTTCTAGGGGCGCTTTATCTATGTATGAACGTAGTAGGGTTAGTAATAGGTTCATTTATATGCTAAACATCATCCACTATTTTTATGTGATGTATATATTATATATCAGAATGGGCGAGTGCCATAGTAGCCACAAATATTAAACAGTGTTAGAGATCATGTACTTGCCGTCATATGATAAAATAAAGTATGCGATGCTTAGGACAGAAGTGATTATTATTTTGGAAGAATTATTTGGGCACGAGAAATCATAGTTTACGACAATCATTGGATCGAAGCCATGCATGGCAAACACGAGATGCCACGTACTCGCTCGTTTATGGAGTTTGCAATGCACGTGGAAGCACACTTCCGTACACGTGTGAGTGTGTGTTTTTCCCATACAGTTGAGGTTTTAGTTTATTAGTTTGGTGACGTAGTCAACGCTATTTTGATTTGTAAGTTGTTTCTTGAAATATTTATATCCTTACACATTTAGTTGCGACATTCATTTATGTTGGCGTACCATTTCCGAATAAATTTGGAATGGGCGATGAAAGTGAATATTAACCCAGCTTAAAAAAAAAATTGCATAAATGGCTGTTTCGTAATCTACAACACAAGTCAGCCGTTGATTCTTACTTTAATCTACAAAAGGCTGCTTTTCTTGTAATAACACTCACACACCATACAAGTGAGAGGAACCACACAAATATGTACATATACAGACAAGCAAGCATAGCCCTCAATCTAAACAACCTCAGACTTCAACTCCTATTCTTTGAGCAACCTAAGACAGCAGCGAAAAACAAAGCATGTTAGAAATTTTCTCGAGCAATATACAAGACACACACCAAATATATATAAATACCTCTTTGAAGGAACTAACGTCGCTTCCCCAAAGCCAAGCATCACAGCCCGCATCTCTCGCGCCCCATATGTCGTTTCTACGATCGTCCCCTACGTGGACAGCATCCTCGGGATTTACTCCCAAGAATTCGCAAGCTTTTAGGAATATCGTAGGGTTAGGTTTCTCTGCTTCGACCTAATATGGTCAAGGAATGGACAAACTTTTAAGAATATGTCGAAACGAGATATTAGAATGAATGAAAGAAAGAAAGAAAGAGATGGGACTTCACTAACTTCTGCTGAAACTGCCACAGCATCGAACCATTGGTTGCAGTTCAAGGCTTTCAGCAGTGGCCTTAATCGAGTGTCGAAGTTGGACACTACAGCCACTTTTACGCCGGCTTTTCTAAGAGCCTTGAACACCTTCTCGGCGTTTGGGTCACAAAGGTGCCAAGCCTGTTTCAGTTTTAGGAAATATATAAAGATACCATCGTCTGGCCTAACTATGAATCTCTGCGTTCAGAGAGGGTACTATGGTGTTTTCACAGACAATTATTGCATCAGAAACATGGAAGAGTCTGTACTATGCTTCTACTAAGCTAAGCTGACCTTTTCAGTCATGTAGTAGTTGTAAAGCTCTTCAAAGTACTGAGAATCTGAGCAGCCAGTCGAAGAGCTTACTATGTGCTGCCAAAATGGACGTCCATCATTGACATACCTGTTGGTGAGACAAGACAGAGATGACAAAAGACATAAGAAGGAAACCTATTCATAAGTTTGAATGGAACAGAGAGGTGTGGTTTGGTTTGTAGTCATCAAATATTGACCAACACAAGAGCGAGATAAAAACAACAAACTATAGCGTATCACATCCTCATCTTTCTGCAAGATCGAAGTTTTGAGTATGAAATAAGAGCCACTATAACAGATTAAGACCTAAGCATACTATATATGACGTTCAACCCATGTCAGCGTACTTTACGCCATGAATTCCATATACATATGTTGAGATTACACATCATAACCCTATCATGAGTAACAAATCCAATTCGAAACAGAACTCGACCAGCTAACTATGTAAGAGGCGACTTCTACCTTATGTGACTCTAATGTTGGGCCCTTAGCTAAAGAAAGTTCATAAAAGCGATACAAGATCAAGTAATTGATACCTTAGACGGGATCTTCCCCATGGCTGCTCATAAGCTCTTCTGTATCTGTTTAATATCTCGCCTTCAGAGTACTCCACTCCATACTTCTCACCAATCTGCCGATAGATCTACGATAAAACAACAATTCTTACTAAGATGCTTACTACGCAAACAATTTCTGACATAAATTGTAAAAAAAAGGAGTAAAAGAACAATTGAAATGAATCAATGATCTAACGAAATTGATCGACAATCACAACTCCACTCAAGTATTGAGGTCATAAACAACACTTCCGGCCCCTTTTAAACCAATCATACACGATTCACCATTCTCATCTCAAAGTTATCTGAAAATCGACAAGTAGCAAAACCCAGCAAAAACCCCCTTACCTGCGCCATTGGCTGCGAGGGGACAACGAGGGTTCCCACGGCGTCGACGAGCAGAGCCCTGTGGGTGAGACCGCCGTACAAGCTCCTCCGATAATCCTCGTACTCCTTCACGTACAGACCGTCCATCAACCTCGTTTCGCTCAGCTCAGCCGCCGATGACGTGGACATTCCACGCCGCGGCAGCGCCTTGGAGAGGAGTGTCCTCAGTAATTTGCTGCTGCCTTTGACTCTCATTTTCTTTTCCCTTTTTCTATTCAGGACTCTACTAAGCTGATTTTCAGAGGTTGGAAAATCTCTAACTGTAGAAATCCATCGCCACGCAAGTCGGCAACGACGAAACCAAACAGAAGCAGTGTGAGTGAAATTAATTGAACAGCATATACTGTGTATCGTTATTTATATACGGAAAATTAATTTATTTATATTATGAATAAATCATGATTCATCAATGAATCATCAAAATTAAGACATGATTCATCATAATGAATCATCAAAAATTTTGTGATTAAATGTGGATGTTTTTGGAATATTAGTGACTCATGAATTATGATAAGATGAGGTGTATAAAAAAAGATTGTTTTTTTGTATGAGTTGTATAGATGATTAAATTGTATTTTAGTGTATGATTTTAGTATAAATAGGTGTATTGAGTTGCATTGTAAAGATATCACAAGTATAGAAAATATATTCTCTCCCTCTAAATTCTCTCTATATATTATCAAATAATCATAATATAAATTAAAATAATCTTAATATAATAATAATAATAAAAATTTCATAACACGTTATCAGCACGAGCGCTCTCCGGTAACGATCAACCTTCATCGAAGCTCTCCTGTAGAAATCAACCTCCGTTCAAGTTTTATAATCAAGGTATGGTAATTTTATTTTGTATACGGTAAATTTATTTATAATACTCGTACACGTGGCAAACCATTTAAAACTATATAAATTTAATATGTACACACCAAAACGCCTTAGCTCGACTGGTTTCGCGGAATATCGTCACTACAAGTGATGAGAGGTCCAGATTTCGAATCCCAGTGGTGGCGAGTTGAAATTTTTTTTTACAACATTTACAAAATGTAAAATTCTTTTTATTTTATCAAATTTATAAATATATTATGATTTTTATTATAGAATCATATGCTAGAAGAACATTTGATTATGTGTATAATTATTATGTGGACAGTGTTTATTTATTGTTCTTATTTTTTTTAGTAATATGCATATTTTGTATTTTATAATAGTATGGCAAATCTGCAAAACCTCGAATTTGTTGCCCTTGACACTTCTGGATCAAATTACTTAGCATGGGCACTAGATGCAGATATTCATCTGAAAGCAAAAGGTTTGGGTGACACTATTGTCGCCACACAAACAACGACGAATGCAGGTGATACTGTTGTTGCCACACAAATACCAACAGATGCAGGTACCACCACTGATGCTGCAAAAGCCACACTTACTCAAAACAAGGCAAGAGCCTTGATAGTTCTCCGTCACCACATTCATGAAAATCTGAGAAACGAGTATGTACATGTAAAAGACCCTGCTGAATTGTGGAAAAATCTGAAAGATCGATTTGACCACATGACCACGGTTATCCTTCCACGCGCAAGGTACGAATGGATGCATTTACGTCTACAAGATTTTAAATCTGTGACTGAATATAACTCGGCCGTCCATAAAGTTACATGCACACTAAAATTGTGTGGGGAAACGGTCACTGATGCTAGTATGCTTGAGAAAACATTCAGTACTTTTCATCCATCAAATATGGTATTGCAGCAACAATATAGAGAGAGGCAATTTACAAAGTACTCTGAATTAATCTCTTGTTTATTGTTGGCTGAACAAAACAATGAACTGTTGATGAAAAATCACGAATCCCGACCAACCGGTGCGGCTGCGCTCCCTGAAGCGAACGCAGTCAGAGGTAATAATGATAACAATCGAAACAATGATCGTGGACGTGGTCGTGGTGGATATCGTGGTCGTGGACGTGGACGTGGTCAAGGTCGTGGTCAAAACCGTGGTAATGGCAGAGGATATTACGGTGGTCGTTATCAACACTTCCGTGGTGGTTATAACAATCGTGGTGGACATCAAAATCTTCCACAGAAGAGAAAATCTTATGATAATAAAGATGAGAAGAGGCCCATTGAACAAAAGGATAACGACGAACGATGCTATCGTTGTGGTGGTATGGGCCATTGGTCGAAAATTGTCGCACGCCCAAGCATCTTGTTGAGCTGTATCAGCAATCTCAAAAGGGAAAAAAGATTGAAACGAATTTTGTTCAAGGTGACATTGCATCTACTTCTGGTGTTGATAAAAATAATGTGTATTTGGAGGCTGCAGATTTCGTCGCAGATGAGGAATGATGTGTTATAATGTTCTATATGTTATATATTTTGCTATTGTGTATTTATGTGTTTAAAGGTTGTTTAAACTTATATGTGCTTGTAATATATCGTTCTGTTTCTTAAATAAATATATGTTTATATGAAAAGGATATTTATCTGATGGATATGGGCGTATGCAATGGAGAACTATGTCTTGCAGACTGTGCAACGACTCATACGATTCTGAAGAATAAGAAATACTTTGATCATCTCGATATGAAAGAAGCTAGTGTTATCACTATATCGGGTAGCACAAATATATTAAAGGCTCCGGAAGAGCTAGTATCTTATTACCCAGAGGAACCAAATTGGTTATTGAAAGTGCCTTATATTCTCCTGAATCACAAAGAAATCTGTTAAGCTTTAAAGCTATTCGACATAACGGATATCATGTCGAGACAGCGATAAAATGTGGTGTCGAACATTTATACATCACAAAGATAATTTCGAATGATAAACGAATTGTGGAAATATTACCTTCATTCGAATCTGGGTTATATTATACATATCTGAGAACAATTGAATCGTATGTTATCATAAACCAAAAGTCTACTGATGATAGTATATTTAATGTTTGGCATGACCGGTTGGGCCATCCCGGTTCAAATATGATGCGAAAGATAATTGCAAATTCACGTGGACATTCGATAAAGAATCAGAAGATTGTTCAATCTAATGAATTAGCATGTGCTGCTTGCTCTAAAGGGAAGCTAATTATTCGGCCATCACCAATGAAAGTAAAAATGAATCTATTGCATTTTTGGAACGCATACATGGTGATATTTGTGGGCCGATACATCCATCGTGTGGACCATTTAAATATTTCATGGTGTTAATTGATGCTTCAAGTAGATGGTCCCATGTATGTTTGTTATCTACGAGGAACGTGGCATTTGCAAGATTACTTGCTCAACTGATTCGTTTAAGAGCACATTTTCCAGATTATCCTATAAAGAAAATACGCCTTGATAATGCTGGTGAATTTACCTCAAAGGCATTTAATGATTATTGTATGTCTATCGGAATTGATGTTGAGCATCCCGTGCCACACGTTCATACGCAAAACGGTCTTGCAGAATCATTAATTAAACGTCTGCAGTTAATTGCAAGACCATTATTAATGAAAACGACTCTTCCCTCGTCGTGTTGGGGACATGCAATATTACATGCAGCAGCACTAATTCGCATCAGGCCAACAAGTTATCATGATATCTCCCCGTTGCAAATGGTTTATGGTCAGGAACCAGATATTTCTCATCTAAGAATTTTTGGATGTGCGGTATATGTTCCAGTTGCGCCACCACAACGCACAAAGATGGGACCTCAAAGAAGGTTGGGAATATATGTCGGATTTGAATCTCCATCAATAATAAAATATTTAGAACCTTTAACGGGAGATTTATTCACGGCTAGATTTGCCGACTGTCACTTCGATGAAACAAATTTTCCGACATTAGGGGGAGAAAAGAAACAGCTGGAAAGGAATATTAGTTGGAATGAATTATCACTAAATCATTACGATCCTCGAACAAAAGAATGTGAACTAGAAGTTCAGAAGATAATTCATTTACAAAGCTTAGCGAATCAATTGCCAGACAGCTTTACTGACCCAAAGAGAGTGACTAAGTCACATATACCAGCTGTTAATGCTCCTGTGAAAATTAATGTTCCTGCCGAACATAATATTGAGCCTAAACCACAGCTAAAACGTGGTAGGCCCTCGGGTTCCAAAGATAAAAATCCTCGGAAAAGAAAAGGAGCAAATAATAAGAATGGTCCAATCGAGGATTTATCAACCAGAGAAGAGTCGATGGGCTTAAATGATGATAAGAATGAAACTCAGGTACCTGAAGAAATTGAAAATGAAGAGATCTCAATCAATTACGCCCAGAATGGAATTAGATGGAACCGAGATAAAGTCAACGTTGACGATAAATTTTCATTTAACGTAGCGCTACATGAAATGAATGAAATAAATGAGAATGAGGATCATGAACCAAGGTCGATAAATGAATGTAGACAACGAAAAGATTGGCCAAAGTGGAAAGATGCAATCGAGGCAGAATTAAAATCACTTGAGAAACGAAAAGTTTTCGGACCTGTAGTACGCATACCAGAAAATGTAAAGCCGGTTGGATATAAATGGGTTTTTGTCAGAAAGAAAAATGAAAATGGCAAAATTGTAAGGTATAAAGCACGGCTTGTCGCACAAGGTTTCTCGCAGAGACCTGGCATTGATTATGAGGAGACTTATTCTCCTGTGGTGGACGCAACAACTTTTCGTTATATAATTTGTCTGGCAGTACGTGAAGGACTCGATATGCGTCTAATGGATGTTGTCACTGCTTATCTATATGGCTCACTTGACAGTGACATTTATATGAAGCTTCCAGAAGGATTTCGTTTACCTGAAAATTCAGGGCCACGAAATGAGTACTCAATTAAACTAAACAAGTCACTTTATGGGTTAAAGCAATCTGGGCGAATGTGGTATAATCGCCTAAGTGAATATTTATTGAAAGAGGGGTATAAAATGATCAAATTTGCCCGTGTATATTTATGAGGAGATATGAAAACGAGTTTGTCATTATAGCAGTATATGTTGACGACATCAATATAGTTGGAACTCCTGAAGAGTTGTCAAAAGCGGTTAATTGTTTGAAGAAGGAGTTCGAAATGAAAGATCTCGGTAAAACAAAATATTGTCTGGGATTGCAAATTGAATATTTAAATAATGGGATATTTGTGCATCAAGAAAATTACACTAAAAAGATATTGAAAAGATTTTATATGGATGAATCTCATCCATTAGATACTCCGATGATTGTTAGATCTTTAGATGTGAGTAAAGATCCGTTCAGACCACGCGAAAATGATGAAAAGCTACTTGGTCCTGAAGTACCATATCTTAGTGCTATTGGAGCACTAATGTATCTTACAAGTCATACGCGACCTGATATAGCATTTGCTGTAAATTTATTAGCAAGATACAGTTCTTCACCGACTCGTAGACATTGGAATGGAGTTAAACGAATATTTCGATACCTTCAAGGAACAACTGATATGGGATTGTTCTACTCTAATGAGATAAAAGCAAATTTAATTGGGTATGCAGATGCTGGATTCTTATCCGACCCACACAATGCACGATCACAAACGGGTTATTTATTTACATATGGTGGAACTGCTATTTCATGGCGGTCAGTTAAACAGAGTTTAATTGCCACTTCATCTAATCACGCTGAGATACTAGCAATTCATGAAGCTAGCAGAGAATGTGTCTGGTTGCGATCGATTATTCAGCATATACAACAAACTTGTGGATTATTATCGGAAAAGTTACTTCCAACAACATTATATGAAGATAATGCTGCATGCATTGCCCAATTAAAGGAGGGATATATCAAAGGTGATAGAACAAAACATATTTCACCAAAATTTTTCTTTACACACGAACTGGAGAAAAATGGTGATATTGATATACAACAAGTGCGATCTAGCGAAAATTTCGCAGACTTATTTACAAAAGCACTTCCTCCTATAACTTTCAGAAAATTAGTATATTCAATTGGAGTTCGGAAACTTCGAGATTTAAAATGATGTTATCATCAGGGGGAGAAAAATACGTGTTGCACTCTTTTTCCCTTAACTGTGGTTTTTCCCATGTGGTTTTCCCAGTAAGGTTTTTAATGAGGCAACAAGCTAAACGTATCATTTGAAAACATCCAAGGGGGAGTATTATGAATAAATCATGATTCATCAATGAATCATCAAAATTAAGACATGATTCATCATAATGAATCATCAAAAATTTTGTGATTAAATGTGGATGTTTTTGGAATATTAGTGACTCATGAATTATGATAAGATGAGGTGTATAAAAAAAGATTGTTTTTTTGTATGAGTTGTATAGATGATTAAATTGTATTTTAGTGTATGATTTTAGTATAAATAGGTGTATTGAGTTGCATTGTAAAGATATCACAAGTATAGAAAATATATTCTCTCCCTCTAAATTCTCTCTATATATTATCAAATAATCATAATATAAATTAAAATAATCTTAATATAATAATAATAATAAAAATTTCATAACAATTTATGATTTTTTCTTTATTTTTATACAGTGTTTGTCCTTGTCATCAAGTGGTCCCAGTCCACAATTACCTAATTGGACACGTCATACGACTGACTATTCAATACCTGGTGAATATATTAATAAGGGAATTTAAAGTACCTAATTATATCTGTGTTTAGTTGTCCGTATAAGATTATGTGATATAATTTTATCTCAAGATTATAATCTTGATATTGATCATATATTCACTTTGTAATTTTAACATCACTATATATTGTTATTATCCTGTTTAGTTTCCAAGATAATAGAACTTTTGTTTCCATATTATTTGTAAATTTAAAAAAGTAGTCTTTATTTCATCAATATATAGTTTACAAAATAATTAAACTTATGAATATTGAAAAATATAAGATATGGATGTCAATTTGACACCATGAAATAAGGAATAAATTAGTATTGTTTATTTATTTTTACCATAAAACTACATGAAATAAGAATGGTTTTATGATTGGGTGGAATAAGGGTATTTTGGTCCTTTCCAATTTAATATGGAGTTTGATACTTATCTTATTCTTACCTCGCCCATCGGATAAATTATACCGGGTTTGTTAGATAAAATAGCGGGCTCTATACTGTTGAACTTTATTTACAGTGAACACCATTAGATGTGATAATATTACCTTATCTTGCTTTATCCGATCAAGTAAACGCAGCCAAAGTTGCAAGTCAGTATTTTTTTATATGTAGGTACATATAAGAATAAATTTTTTGCACATTGGTACCCGTCCACCGCCAAGGTACGTCATATAACACATTTAGGTACCATAGAGAGACATATTGTGGTACATAATACAGTGAGAAATGCTACATCATATAACACATTATGATGGCGTATAGAACTATATAGGTATCATATAAACGCGTGACGTGGTACGTAATACACATATAAAAAGGTACGCCAAGACAGGAAAAATGGTACACACAGTCAAATGGGTACTTATATAAAATTTATTCTGACATGTGTACTGACTTGTAAATTTTTTATATAAATGGATATTGATTCACCTATTAATAATTGTTCTTGTAAAGTTATTATCTATTATATCAAAAGTGATTCTATTATATTAAGGTGAGGGGCTAGGATAAACCGTCAGAGGTCTGTCAATTAAGACTGAAAAAGAATAATTAAAAAAAATCACTAACTACATTTAATTACTATTTTTAGTTTAATACTATTTTAGTTAATTACTATTATACCTTAAATTTATAATAAATCAAATTTTCACCTTTACATATTTAAAACATACATATTAAATTTAAATTGTGATTTCTACGAAATATTTCAAACTAAAATAATTTAATAAAATATTTATATAAATAGAACACGTAGAGTGTGCATAAGTTCCTAGTTATTATTATTTAGTTCAGCAAACAATGATATGCATTGAAATTGGTAATTTGCATTTTGTGGCCGTGAATTCAAAATAATTCTCGGCCATGCAAGTGAAGGACAGCTCTGATCAAAATAAGAGGCTGGAAATTTGGAAATTAAATGAAGAGAAAAAACGCATGTGGAGTAAATTGTTTCTGACCCCTCCACGTTTGAAAAAAATTGAGATCGTAATATCAATTTCTTTTCATATAAACTCATCTCCATATATTTTCTTGATATGTGAACCTTCATCTCCACTCATTCATTAATAACCATAGAAACAGAAAACATGTTTTTCTTTGCCGTATTTCAAAATTCGTTGGCCATTAAATGTTTCCCTCTCATGGAATTCACTCGGACCCATAACTCTCCGGGTCGGGTAATTGTGATGTTGTACGGAATGGGTTGGGCTTAATTTGGGCTTTCGTTGCACGCCAACTTGATGGAAGAATTAGAATCCTACTGTTGGGAATTTGATTTTTCAGATTTTGTTGATAAAAAATAATATAAAGTTGTTTACATATTACTGTAGAAGATTGAGTCAAATCGATAAGGTATCACCTATTAAATCTAATTCAATTGATAAAGCTAATAAAATTTACGATTTTATTCCGCCATTTACCGTTTGACTTTAAAATTACTGTGGAACTGATGATACCAAAACTATTTCACTAATGCCAACGAGTACGTACTACCAACAAATAAGGTGTACCGTACGCTGAAGGAGTTGTACGAGGATGTGGTGCTAAGATATAAGTATCTGTAATTAGAGAAACCAAGTACAACTTTTTCTTTTCAACAAGAAAGTAATAAATATTGAAAATTATAATACAACATTTGTAGGAGCTGCTTCACCAGAAAAATATTCGCTTTTATCTTGAGCTGAGCTGTGGAATTGAAAGGAAAAAACATAACCACGCTGCAAATTTCAGGTAAATATAAGCTCACTCATCATGATTTTCGCGAAAATGTTATGTGTTCTTTTCTCATTTATGTGGGCTCGTAAAAATTTTAGTGTTGCGAGCTGGGGAATTTTGCATGTGGCTTAATTGGTGGTACCCTGGCGTGATCTTTATGTTCCAATTTCCCTTTTCGATTTCATCTGTTATTGGGTTCAATTTTTTGTTATGAATTTTCTGCTGTTGGATGAGGTAGGGTTTTAGGAATTCAAGGCTGCTGTGATCTCATCAAAATATTGCATTTTTATGGTGTTTATGTCTTATGTCTGGGTCTACTTGTATGTTGGCTATGGGAATTATCTGTGATATCTAAATTCTAGGATTGATTACTGACTTACTCGGGTAATTTTGTTTGCATATTAGGATCGGGAAATTGGTAGCTCGATATATTTGGTGTGATAAATTTAACGAACTGTGAATTTCACATATCTTGAGGCGTACGTATTCAATGTCGAGTGGAGAAGTTAGAAAAGTCTCCCTGCAAGATATTCAGGTGGTAAGTCATTTAATCTTGTTGCTTTTATCTTTCTTGTTTCATTGGTTAGTTATGACGTTTTACGAATCTTTTGATGCATAGATTCGTTATTCCGTTACGATTCCCATTGACACGTGTTCGAATATCTTTATCGTAATCAGATTCGGAGTTTCTTCTTCGTGGTAAATCAATCAATTTCTTGAAAATTTCCAGGTTCAAGATCTCATCGAAAGATGCCTTCAGCTTTACATGAGCCAAAGAGAAGTCATGAGTATGCTTTTACAGCATGCTAAGATCGAACCTGGCTTCACCGAACTTGGTAATTGTCTCACTAAAAAAAAACCGTGCGAAAAAACACCCAACAACTCAAACGCAACTCATCCAATTTAATACGTTACAGTGTGGCAAAAACTCGAGGCAGAAAATCAAGAATTCTTCAGAGCGTATCATCTGAGGCTGATAGTGAAGGATCAGATAAAGTTGTTCAATGAGTTGCTCGAGAAACAAGTTGAGCTGATGCGCCAAATAAGACAGAACGATGTTGCTTCAGTTTCCATGTCGAATGGATCTCAACATTCAAGTAAGATTTCCTTCTTCCTTGTACTTAACATTCATATCTTAACTTATGTTATTGACAAGTAATGACTGTTAAAAAATTTCACAGTGCACAGCGACGTTGCTTACCAAGGCCAGCAACCATATATGAAGCCTGATAATTTGCACCAAGCAACTGTTTCCATACCCAATGCATACAGCAATGGCTCATTTTCCATGCAACCATTCTCACAAATGGGATTCAACATGCAAAATCAATCGAACTTCGTGTTACCTCAGAGCTTGAATTTACAAATGGTGCAAGGTTCGAATGGAAGCTCTGTTAAAGCTGAGGAAGGCTATGTGAATGTGACCGATGCTTCGACGATGTTTGGTGCTGATAGCAATCTTCTAGAACATCGTAGCGATTTCGGAGAAGCTTCGATGTCTCCATTTAACGGTGCAGTAGAGCCCAGTTCACAGGCATTTGGCGGGAATATTTTGGACACAGAGGCAAACTCCTTTGGATTATTGGGACAGATACGTCGAAATTTCAGTTTGTCTGACTTGACTGCTGATTTTTCTAACAGCAATGGTTGGTTAGCATTCCCTTTTTCTTAAAGAAAAGATTTCTTTCTCTGTTTATCTTCTTTTAGGATCGGGTGCATAGTTTCGATCAATGATTTCAGTGTGTTTGTTGTTATAGATATACTTGAGAGCTATTCCAAATCGCCATTCCTGGGAACGGATGCGAATTTCTTGGACCCTAATCCAAGTGGAGATCATCAGCATGGTAAAAAAGCTCTGTGAATTCTTTCTTCTCTTTCTTCATCTGTTAAATTGTAAACGGTGGCAAAAGATCGTTTTTTTTTCAACATATCAGATATAAGGAGGCTGGACACTATAACAGATGACTTTAGTTTGGATGATTTAAGCAGTGATTAGAAGCAGTGTACATGAAAGGTAAATCAATCCTCAATCTATGCTACAACTTAACTTTGAGGTCCTTAAAGTCAATTTACGTTTTTTTTTAACAGAAAATTCTGACTGGTTTTATTTCTGTTGCAGGGCTTGGATTGAAAATGCTGTAAATGGCTTTACCAGAAATAGAGGAACTTAAAATGGCTTCGGGCTAATCAAATGGGTTTTGTAATAATTACTTGAAAAGTTTAAAGAGGAAGCTTGCTTGAATCAGTTATTGATTGCTGAGAGCATCTCCTTCTTTTCTTTGCTTTTCCTTTTGTTTATTTCATTCACCAAAGATGGTATAAGTTCAGTAAACAAGACGAGCATGATAGCAGTATAAAGTCTCCTAACATGAAAGCAAAATTTTGGCGGAGTGAAATGGTTTAGATGTTGGCTTTAAGAAATCTACGAAATGGTTTGAAATGCATAAAGCTCGTGCCTTTACGTGGTGGTATCGACCTCGGCGTTTCGGTGAAGCTTAATGTGAAGCTTGACTATGGCCCTTCATTTATTTCATATCGCCATTCTACGATTGGAGCTCGCAAAGCTTTTGAATTTCTAATTCCCAGAAGAAGAGACTCTGCGAATAACCGAGATGTAGCAAACACCAATTGGAAGATCACCAAGTTGTGCCGAGAAGGTAAGATCTATGAAGCACGCGAGCTGTTCGACATAATGCCTGAACGAGATGTGGTCTCGTGGACTGCATTAATTTCGGGATATATTAAGTGTGGTCAAGTTAAGGAAGCTACGGAGCTGTTCGATAGGGCTGATGCCAAGAAAGATGTCGTCACTTGGACAGTTATGCTATCGGGTCTATTGAAGAACAACACAATTTGGAAGGCTGAGAGTTTTTTCAAGGAAATTCCATATAAGAACGTGTTTGCCAAGAACACTATGATTGATGGTTACATAAAGAACGGCATGATCGAAAAGGCGTTGCAATTGTTCGAGAAGATGGAGCAGAGAAATGTGGTTTCTTGGAACATGATGATTTCTGGGCTGACGAACTGTGGAAGGGTTGATGATGGTTTGAAAATATTCGATCAAATGAACGTTAAGAACGTCGTTTCTTGGACAGTCATGGTGTCGGGACTATCGAACAACTCGAGGGTCGACGAGGCTCGACTTCTCTTCGATAAAATGCCCGAGCGAAATGTCGTTTCTTGGAATGCAATGATCACTGGGTACTCGCGCAATATGAGGCTGGGAGAGGCGTACGATTTTGTTCGAGATAATGCCCGAGAAGAGCATCGAGACATGGAATACCATGATTGCAGGCTTCATAAAGAACGGCGACCTATCGAAGGCCAGAAAGTTGTTCGATGATATGCCTGAAAAGAACGTCATTTCATGGACCTCAATGATGAGCGGGCACGTGGAGTACGGTGAAAGCGAAGAAGCATTCAAGATGTTTTATACGATGAAGAGAGACTTCAGCGTAAAGCCCAACAAAGGGACGTTTGTGACTGTTTTGAAGGCTTGCAGTGAGTTAGCTGGCATTAATCAGGGAATGCAAGTTCATCAGGCGATAAGCAAGACGACTTATCATGAAGATGAACACGTCGTATCAGCACTTATAAGCATGTACTCAAAATGTGGAGAGCTCGCCATGGCGCAGAAATTCTTCGAGAATGGTTTGAAGAGACAAAGGGACTTAGTCTCATGGAACTCCATGATTGCTGCTTATGCTCACCATGGCCATGGCAGGGAAGCAATTATGCTTTTCGAGGAGATGCGAGCCATGGGATTCGACTTCAGACCGAACGATGTTACATATGTGAGCCTTCTTTCTGCTTGTAGCCATGCTGGCTTAGTCGAACAAGGGTTGCATTACTTCGAATCGCTTTTAAAGGACAGGTCCTTAAAAGCGAGAGACGAGCATTTTGCGTGCGTGGTCGATTCGTATGTTCGAGCTGGGCGATTAGAGGAGGTTTTTAGTTTCATAGAAGAGCATTCACTGAAGGCATCGCCTCATTCTTGGGGCACGCTTCTTTTCGGATGTAATCTCCATGGGAATGGTAAGATAGGAAGATTAGCATCGGATAAGATAAACTCGGCGAATCGCAGCACTTATTCGCGTCCATCCAATCAATGCGATATGACCAAAAGCTTGAAGAAACAACCAGGTTGTAGTTGGATCGAAGTTGGGAACAAGTTCCATGTCTTTCTTGCTGGAGATAGATCAGATACGGCGTTATTACATCCCCTGCTTTTCGATCTTCACCGCAGAATGAAGATGGTCGGTTTTGAAGAAGGGGACAACCTCTTCAACTGGGAGTTCTTGGAACTAGTTTGGTAAATTTAAGGGTTATGTCTTCAGAGTATGATTCTTGATCAAGATCATAATGCAAAAACCAAGTAGTCTCTCTCAGAGATACTAATAGCTGTTCTATTGATGGAAGTTTATATGTTTTAACACTGTAAATATATACTCAATTTGATGTATTTATCAATACGCATAGGGTCAAAATGATATCAAGCACATCAGTCTAAGGTCTAGAAGAAAGATAGTACTCAAACTCATCGTTCAGCAGATAAAACTCTAGGAGGAATTTATTCATGTAAGCCAACAAAAGACTTGCAAGTACCCAACAATATACTATTACTTCTTTATAGGAAAATATAGAGGTGATCAGTTCTTTCGGACCAAAGCAGCTGCTATGCCGCCTGCTATGAGTCCAACAGCAGTTGCAGTAATACCGATCCCTATTACACCATCTGCAGATTCACATTAATCAAAGATTAAGATCCTCCATAACTATGTAACGTAAATGATATTTACCTTTGGTGATTCGATCTTCAACAGTCTTCTTTAGGGTCTGAGCTTGTCTCCAGTTAGGCTCAATCTGTAAAAGGAAAGAAAAAAAAAACATTAATTTTTTCAAATTCTAAAGATGGTCCAAGAATGTTCGGTGTAACGAACGAGCCTCCAAGCACTGGTCTATAAGCTGTCGGCTTCTTGTATAGTTTCCGCTTCTGTAATATCCAACAGCAAGGAGATAAAGCTTCTCTCTCTTTTGCAGTGGACTGTTTGTGTTCGTAATCGAAGCTGGCAATGAAAAACAAGATTACATGAATAGATCTAGTCGATAAACAACCAGAATTCAAAGGATGAGCTTCATGATTTTCTAGAGTGTTACCTTCAAGCATGTCTATTCCTCGCTGCACATCTTCGGTTTTCTTGGAATGAACAAGACTCCACGACAGTCGCATGATAGCTACGCTCTTCCTTTCTTCAGATTCGTTTTTTGTAGCTTCTGCAACTTCTCTTTCGCAACCCTGTAATGTAGAAACAGAACTGAGAAAAAAAAAAAATCTAGACCCAAATTAAACCAAATCAATGGCGATTTTCGTTCACGCAGTGATGAACAGAGTGATCCTCGAAATTCAACCTCAGCGAAAATGGATTCGACTGGGAAATCCGTAATATGAACCCCAAGTGTTGCCGATAAAGAACACATCTCTTTCTACGCAATCGAAACAGAAAATTCAACCCGAACGAAAAACGAGACAGAGATGTGTTCTTTTGACAACATGGATGAATCAGGCAATCATAATCAGAAAAAAAACCCCTCAATTTCTGGTTTTCACCAACGCCCAAGTAATAACTTGAAAAAGCATATTCAACGAAATCACCAGACAACGTACACTGATAACATCGGGCGTCGACCAAGGGATATGATCTCCACCGCTGAAGAAATTCGAAACAGACTCGAAAATCTCATTAATCTTCGCCTCCATCTTCTCTAGTCTTCAATCGCCCAAAATTACAGATGCTTCTAATAAGATGATCGATCACTAAGATATCCCCTTGTATTTATATTTAATTAACCTTCGGGTTTAAGTAAGCCTCCTCTTGCAATATTTATTTATTAATATATGGACAATATTATAAAAGTTACGATAATCTTTAACCTTTACGTGGGAATACCACCCGATAAAATTTTAAAAAAATTAAAAAAAAAAAATAAACAATATTTTTCGATTATGGTACAATTTGTTTGGTCATTAAGCATCACAACACAATCATTCAAATTCAAAGACAAAAGAAAAATGAATTACAAAGCACACTCGCAAGACTTTCATCATCATACATACATTCCTTTCCTTCTCTCTAATCCCTATCCCTCAGCAAGTTATTAACCATGCGTACCAATGGCACAGTTCCCTTCGCCATAATCTCAAACCTCGACCTATTCGACGCCTGTCCGAACAGAGACAGCCCAAACATGACAAGCTCGGGCAAAAACAGCCTCAACGACAAAAACCCATGCCAATAACGAGGCTCCAAATCAAAGAACGCATCGAAAAACCTCCTCGTCTCATCCAAATCAAGCTTCAGCAGTATATCCATTCCAAAGCAGAAAAACTCCCTCTGCCGCCTCCTCTCTACGGGCCAAAGATCCCTCCAAACCCTAGCCGACAGCTCATCCCCTCGGCCCGAACCCAAGCCCGAGCCTGACCCCAAGTACCTAACGATGGAATCAGCCACGATTGGGGCAGCAGCCAAAGTCCTAGCCACCATATAGCCCGTCGATGGATGGACCATCCCAGCGGTCCCACCTATGCCTACGACCCGCTGGGGCAAAACGGGCAGCGGGCCCCCCATTGGGATGACGCACTGCTCATCTTCTTCGATGCTCTTGACTCTGATCCCAAGGTGGGCCAATCGAGCCACCATTCGTTCTTGAATGTCCTTCATGGAAAGGCCAGGGCGAGCCACTAGGGAGGTTTCTTCGAGGAAGATCCTCTGAGGTGAAAAGGGCATTGCGTAGAGGAAAGTTGGGATCTTTCTGTTCCTTTCTCTGAGTTCTTGGCTGGCTTTCTTGAGGTGGGAATCCCTCCAATCCATGAACACCATTTTGTTCACGTCGAAGGGGTGGGATTCGACCTCTGCTAAGATGCCGTAAGCCACTTGATAGCCTGGGTTGTACGGCTTGTCGTATTGGACCAAGCATCGAGAGAAGCCCGTGGCGTCGAGGACCACCGTGGCCTGAATTGTGGCTCCATCGCTGCAGATTAAGAACGATTTGGACTCTTCGTGGATGGCCTTTATGACCTTTGCCTGGTGGAATTTGACGCCGTTTGAGATGCACTTCTGCATCATTTTCGACTTGAGCTGCTTTCTGTTGACTCTGCCGTATGGCCTGTGGAGCTCTTTGGTCGTTTTTTCGTCGACGTACACCTCAGCGCCCGACCACGTCGTGTCCAGGCAGTCGAGCAAGTCTAAGCTTTCGAACTCGTCGACCCACACGCCGTAGTTGTTGGGCCAGATTAGTTTCGGGGATGGGTCGATGGAGCAGACGGTGAGCCCTGCCTCTGAGACTTTCTGGGCCACGGCTAGACCCGCCGGACCGCCGCCGACCACGGCCAGGTCCACGGCTAGGCCTTTGGAAGGGTCGTAGAGGGGAAGGTCGAAATCGAGGTTTTCCTTCTTGGTTTCGGGGACGAGCTCTAAGAGGGCGGCACTTTTGAAACCTGCTCTGACGAAGAGCCGTCGGCGGCGGCTTGATTGTTGAATGGTTTGGGACTTCTGTTCGAAGCTTCGAGGCGAGGCGAAGGTGCGGAATTTGTCGGCGGCGAAGCCGTGCACTGAGTGGAGAAACGCAAGCTTGTCGTGGGTCTTCAGCGTCGTATCCATGTTTGAATCTTCGAGATAGGGTAAACCCAATTCCCCAATCTCAGAGATTCCTAATTAATTTCTTGAATCGGTGGGAACGACGACAGAGACATACGGAATTTGGGACGGAGATTCAGCAAACACGAACAGAAAGAAGAGGAATTCCTTACTAGAAATTCAGAGTTGCGAAGAGGAATCGAAGGACGTCTCTTTGATGGGCTTCAGTGGATTTTTGCAGGAGAAGAGTTCGACGTTTGTGGTTGAATATCGTCAACGACGATGTGGGTATGCTGTATCCACATCCAATCCAAATCCAAGTCTTTTTTTATGCCATTTTATCTGAGCTGAGGTAACTTTTTTTTTTCTTCATTTTTTAACAGAGTTCAACTGTTTGAGAGAATGCGTGTGCCAGCCTAGTGGAAGTTTGCTAATCGGGTCGGATAACATACCCGTTAAGTGGAAAACCCGCCCGGTTTTTGGCACGAGGTTAGATTTTGTGGCCCAGTTTGAGAGTGAGACTACAGCTGAAACTGTTCATGAATAAATAAATATAAAGAAAGCATAAGATAATAATGAGCAATTGTTATATAATATACACTATGTTGTAGATGAAGATCCCAAAGAATAATATAAATTATCTATATTCATCAAATTATCTATAAGTAAATTTTGTTAATATATAAATATCGGCTATAACCTCTTATATGTACAAAAAAATAATAGTTAGGTTGAAATTTCCAATAATCATTTCAATAATGGATACGAACGAATATAAGTATGGCTAATATTCAAGTCCCACTTGATGTATTAATATATTACATGTGTGGACAATTAAATACAAGATTAGACAGGATCGGAAATGAAAGATTGACATTGTGCACCTCATCGAGACCAAAATAAACTCCCCGTCTCAATTCCCTGAATGCCACAATTATTACAATAAAGAAAAGAAAAACCTTCTCTTCATTAAAACCCTTGGACAAGGAAGGGAGAGCCTTGAATGTAAATAAAAGAAAGAAGCGAAATTATGTAACGCGTGTAATTAATACTGATCATGGGAGTGATGAAGATGATGATGATACATTAAACCCGAAGCTTGATCGTCGCTTTGCTGGTTACTATGCTGACCACAGTTTTCAAAGCCATGATTACTGATCATCTGAGCTCCCATACGTGTATGATTAGCACCATGATTCAAATACACCCTTCTTGAATCCATATAATCCCACCGCCGCCATGTTTTTGTTGATGATAATCACCATTATCTCGATCCTCAGTATAACCTTCTCTAGAAATCACCATAGCAGCAGACTGAACAAGTTCAAGACAAAGCATCAGCTTATTAGGCTCGATACGGTTATTCAACCCTCGAATCACCGCACCTTTGAACAAGAAATCCGAGGTAAGAGTCCTCAGTACATCCAACGGCGTAATGCCATCCACCGTCCTAACGTTGGGGTTCGCATGGTGATCTAACAGCACCGAAACCATGTCTGGGGAAACCATCTCAGCAGCCATGTGAAGTGGGGTTTTGCCCATCGGGCTACAAGGGTAGTCGACGTCAGCGGCGCCTAGTTCGAGCAAAGCTTTGACCACTTCTCTGCTACAGTTTTCCACGGCGTAGTGTAAGGCCAAAGCTTCGTCTAGGTTCAAGCCTTCGCCCATGACCATGAGTTTGACGAGCTCCACGTCTGAGGAATCTAGGGCTCGTCTCATACGTTGGATCTTCTGTTGTAATTCGAGGTCTTGCCTTTGAGGGGCGGTGGATTCTTGGCCGTGGATGTTTATTGGGTGATTCTTATGTGGGATTATTATGGAGAAGGGCGGCTGAGTGTTTGATCGGAGTTCTTGGATCTCTGCGACAACGTCGATTGGGAGGTGTTTGGCTAAGATTTCTGAAGGGAGACCAGATTTTGCTACGAGGTTGGAACATGTTGTCCGTAGGTGGTTCATGCCTTGTTTTTTGGAGGCAATTATGAGGACTTTCATTACATCCTCGATGGAAGCTTTCTCTACCATGGTTGCCAGTTGCTTCTGCGCAAGAAATCAAATCACAGCGCAAGAAAATCACACTGTAATAAAAACATTAACTATTTGCGTGTGCTGCAATGTAGAATTCGCAAGGTTAGCATAGCAACGATAAGTTTAATAACAGATAGTTTTTATGACAAAGCATCTAAAGAGATTTGAATATCGTTGTAGAATATTTAGAAAAAAAAAAAGAAAAAAAGAGATCATTCGATGTCTTCCTCCTAGAGCGCAAGTTTTTTCACAAAATAATGAGAATTGAGAAAGAGGAGAATGTAGAACTAAGAATCTTTTGGAAGTAACTGATTTCTTTCACTCATTCACAATTTCTTAGTTACAAACATGGAAAACGGCTTTAATGGTCATTGAAAGGGATAAAATAGGAAGAAGAAACTGGTGACTAAAAATCCTTCTGCAGAACAAAAGGCTTTCGTTACAATCACTTGAAACCCTCTTAATAACTAATCGAATAAAGTTATCAAAACACAGTTAGTTAATTAACTGTTGCTAAGACGCTTATAACTTATGGTCTTGGTCTTGGCAAAAGCAGATAACTGTTGTCTGTGTAATAATTAAATGCGTATATGTCTGATTGAATTTAAACAATCTATGAAGCTGAGACACACACACATAACAATAAGATACCTGAGTGATGATAGCGAGCTGTTCAACGCCGAATGATCTAGCGGCTGAGAGCGTCTCAATGGCCAAATCGACGGCGGAGGTGCAATGCGTGTGCCAGCATCCTCGTTCCCCGCAACTATTAGCCCTAATAATAGGCTCGAACTGCTTATGGTGGGGTACAACCGAGGACTGCCCACTGTACAAGAACTGAAGCACGACCGTGAAAACCTCGTAACTCACCGAGCTCACTGGAACCACCACCGCCGGAGAATTGATTGGCCCGCGCGGAGAACCGCCCAACCCCAGCCTATCGCCGTCGGCCGGCCCGCAGAAGAACTTCCTGAAGAAGGGGCTACGCGCCGCCAGTATGCACCTGTGCGCGTGGATTAAACGCCCCTCCACGCTGAAGGTCACGTCACTGAAGTCCTGGCCGTTGATCAGTAGGTTGAGGTAGTCCATGGATAAAGACCGTAAGGGTAATTCTTCAGAGTCCATTTAATTTTGGCAAAATTCGAAGCCACTAACTGTTTATGTTTTGGTTCCTTCTTTTTCCACTTGTGAAGAAGGTGTAATAAAAAGTATAGGGACGTTGGAAATACGCAGTTATCCTTTTTGTATTTGTATGATGGTTATGGATTCATTTCGTCAGGGAGAGTTTGATTATTGATTCTTGTTTTTGACCTTTGGTTTTGATTTCCATGGAAAATTGGTGCTCTCTCTCTCTCTCTCTCTCAATAATTGAACTTGGTAATTTGGTATTAAGATATATATAGTATGGTGACGGTGAGGAAGATGATGAGATGATAGACCCTGGCGTCTACCAGGTTATTCCAGATTATTAAAATTAACTACTCATACAATATATTGGATTAGATATTTGATAAGGTGTCCACCTACCGTGAGCACCATAGCAAATCTCTAATTTTTTTTTGCTTCTTTTCGATTCGCAACGCCACCAACACCTCCGTAGACCCTCTCATATCCATTGTTAATCTAAATCGCCCCCTCCAACACGTTAATTTTTAAGAAAATTTATTATTTATTACTCACATGTGGGCGACGTACAGAGGTGATGATTTCTTAAATATTAATCTATTTGAGGGGGCGATTTAGGTTATCAATGGATATGAGAGGGTCTACAAGGTGTTCACGGCGTTGGGAATGGAAAAGAAGCGAAAAAATGAGAGATCTCTATTATATTATACACACACATGATATATTGGCTCGATGCAGCGTCATATTTTTACACGTGATCGCACACACTGTTTAATTGAACCAACTTGTGGGTATATAAACAAGATGGTGCTATATATATATATATATATATATATATATATATATACTCAACTTCCCATTACATTTACCTTGATTATTTACCTTGAAGAAGCTGGTATACGACCACTGTCAATTATATGTATATGTTTGAATTTTGAAATACAACAGTGTGCAGGTCATTAGATTTGAACTTTGAGTTCTGATTAGTTTACATGTAAAAAATAATAATGTCGATAAACAACTAAATCAGTGAAATGAAAAAACGTAAGAGGGAAAATCCAAGAGTGGGAGTGGCAGCATATGATTGACAGCACTGTGATTGACGTTTTTTGATCAGATTTGACATTAGACTTTTCATTCGTGACCCTCCTCCCATCGTCCTTCTTTTCACATTTTCATTTCAATTTTAATTTAATTTCTTGCAGGAAAAATAAAACAATTGAATTAGACTCAGTCACTATTTGTTCGTTTGAAATGTATGCTTTGCTTTCTTTGGGTACCTCAGTGGAGACAAACTCCAATTAACCGCATGGATGTCTCTTTTTAACCTAATTCATAGTCAATTTAAAGGATTAATTTCTTATTACACACTTTTTTTCTGAATTGGACGAACAAAGATGATTGAGTTTGACGTGGACACAAAATATATATTATATATATTTAGTATATAGAAATAATTGGATCTCGGGACTCGTTTGATTCCCGTATCTAATGGACTATAAAAAGGAGCAATATTTGGAATACAACCTGATTAAAAAATATTATTTTCTTCCTCGTCTAAACTATGAGTTCATTAGAGACAATGGATGGTTATGTATCAATGCGAGAGACCAGTTGATTATTTTTTTGCACTCTGTATTTTATTATAATATGTTATTTTGAAAAATTGTCAAAGTTGTGAATTGTGATATCCAAGTTGATACAAGTGGGACTCGAATCATGCATATAATATAGTGACAAGATATCAGTGCTACCCCAATAACTATACGACAATAAATAATAATAAACTCAAGTTGGTGTCGTGGAGTTTTCCTAATCGGGGAAAAAAGGTAAAATTCTTTCACTGTTCGATTTCTCGTGATCGAGTAATTTAATTATACTTGAAAATCAGCGCGTAGCCAATAATCCATTTACGGATAATAATATTTTATTTCATGTTGTCGTCTTGATCTTTAATGCTTTGCCATCTTCGGTAACGCTGTGAAGTTATATATAATAATGTCCTGGCAACTTTATACTAAAATATTGATTGTACGATTCCCTTACAAACGGTTGAATACCAAAAAGGGAAACCTTCGAGAAAAAGATGATACAATTCCACATATCAAAAGCTAATAGATTATTATCTTTTAAAACCTTGATGTGACATGTCAATGACTAGTTGAAGCTTGACTCATCGATCCTTGTCAGTTCCTAACATCGTTCTAATTTACCAAATGAGTACGTACATGTCTCAAATTAGAGAAGCACGATTAAAATCCTAGAAGAATTGAACAGCGTTGTTGTACACGTGTCACGAACCCATTACATCATATGTTCTCAACAGCTCTCTACCAGCTAAGTACGCATATGTACTTGGTACGTAGGTTTTATTGAGCTGCCATATTTAAGAAAGTTTTCTTTTCTTGGGAGCTATTGAAGTGAAGTACACACGGACTTCCACGTTCTGTTCTATATGAAAAAGAAAGATCGATCAGTGATGTCACGTCACGTCGTTTTTTTAGGTCCTTCGTTCTTTTTGCATGTGTTTTTCTTTACACATTTTTATTGATGCCTTCTTCTTCCCTTCTGAATAAAAACATACACATATGCTTTTTGTTCTTGATTTATTACTGCAGTCATTGGAAGATTCATTTCCCTCGACATGCTTACTTGTTTTGAGTATGTTAATGTTGACGAGCTCAGCTTTGACAAATGTTGGGCTAACATTTCAGCCAACATTGGTGTCTGTCAACATTCGATTTTATCTTTCATGCCCAAAACCGTTTAACCTTTTATTGTAGCTTTATTTACTGATATGCAGGACGTGGTAAAGTGCTGAAACGTGTCCAAACCGTGTGGAAAGCGTGTGGAGCTGCTTGAACGAATTTAGGAAGTGCAATTACCATAAATAGAAGATTTGAAGATCAAAAGAGATCAAGTCAAGCAACGACCAAGATTAGAAGATCTGAATATCAAAGAGAATCATTCAACCAGCTGCCATAAATAGGAGATAAGGAATCGGCCAATGAGATGAGAAGATTCGAACTAAATATATATACTATATTTAGGGAGATCTTCGAAGAGATATTTGAAGAGATATTCAAGGGATCTTTTTACCAATTCAAGAGGGAGCCAAGGTCTATAAATAAGAGTTATTTTCGAGCTGCAACTTACGACTTTCGAGAGAACTTTCATGGAGCCACTTTGAGCGATATATTGAGCGTAAAATATGAGCGAAGCACACATTGTGTTTGAGCGATTTTTATAGATGTCGGGAGTCGTCTTTTAGCCTAGTATTGAACCTTCTGAAGTCTTAGTTCTTCGTAGGTTTTCAGGATCGTGTCGATTCTTTTTCTAGGCTTGTTTTTACTATCTTCGGATAGTTGTTTTGCATCCATTGCTGTAGTGGAATTTTGCCTTGAGGCACGCAGCAAGTTTTTATAACTTGCTGTACAGATTTACATCCCGTGTTATTTCAGTTTCGTCACTAAGTAGTTAGAATATTCCGCTGTGCACCTGAATGTTAGGTTGAGTGTTACCCCGACATCCTACCCAACATCTAGTCTATACTTAGTGTTTTACATCCATATCGTATCGGGACCACTTCAAAGTGGTATCAGAGCCTCCGCTTGACGTGACTAAGCGTTTTGATCCTTTATAATGGATGTTACAAGCTCAAACCATCTCGCCAAAGTCCCTGTCTTAGACGGTTCCAATTATGGGTATTGGAAGGTTCGTGTGCGCCAATGCATCAAGTCCATAGATGTGCGAGCGTGGGAAGCTGTTCTCAACGGATACTCTCCACCTCGATCCCCTCCAGATGCTGATGGCGAAGTAGTCGACAAGCCTATCGAACAGTGGACTATTGCTGAAAAGAATGCGGCCGAGTATAACGACAAAGCTCTTAATGCCATCTTCTCCTCGGTGGACATCTTCATGTTCAAAATCATTCAGAATTGTTCGACGGCAAAGAACGCTTGGGATCTACTTCAGAGGTACTGCGAAGGCGATGCGAGCGTGAGGGAAACCAAACTGCGCTATCTCCTCAATCATTTTGAAAACCTTAGAATGAAGGAAGACGAGGACATCACCACATACTTCGGGAAGATTTTGACGATTTCAAGCGAGTGTGCTAGCCTCGGAGATCCGATTGCAAATAAAGTAATGGTTTCTAAAGCTTTACGTACGCTAACCAAAAAATTTAATGTGAAGGTAGCGGCCGTTGAGGAAGCACATAACCTGTCCACGATGGAATTCAACACGTTGATGAACATCATGAAGAACTATGAGACCAACCTCGAAGTCCAAAAGAGAGCTTCACGTGGCAAAAGCATTGCTCTAGTCAGTCAGTCATCTAAGGTGCAAACTGAAGTTGACCCTGACAATGATGAGGATATGGCTATGTTCGTGAAGAAATTCACAAAGTTCCTTCAGAAGAAGAATGTCGAGCAGAATGTTGGCCCAACATTCAGGAATGGCCAGAATGCCAAAGCAGAACCTTCATCGGCGCCTCCCTTCTTCAAACGCAATCCAGATGTAAAGAAGAAGAACATCAACTACGAATCTGTAAGATGCTATGAATGTCAAGGATGGGGTCATTTTGCCAACGAGTGTGCAAATACCCTCCGCAAGCACGGAAAAGCTATGTGGATCGATCTTTCCGATGATGAAGAGGAAGAACAGTATGCCAAGGAGACTAAGCAATCATCAGTGACCATGCAATCCTTCTCGGATGACGAAGATTATCAAATCGGTTTCACTGCGGTAACTAATGTTGAGCCAACATCTGACTCAACATCTGAAAAACATATCATTTTCGATTATGATGATTCAAACTGTTTTGATGGGTATTCTAGTTCTGATGATGCAGGTTTAGAAACTGATGTTCGTGAAGAAGTTCAGACGAATGAAGCCTTCAAACTGCTGTCCACGGAGTATGCGAAGGAAAAGGCGAAAAACTCGGAACTGGAAGTAATCGTGAAAACGCTGACCGAGGAAAATGAGAAGAGCAAAAAGATGATCAAAAGCCTGCTAGAAGGGATGAACAAGGTGGAAGTCGTGTTGAAGAGAAAAGACAAGGAGATCGATAAACTTCAGAAGCAAGTCGATAAGGCTGACGAGACGTTCTCAAAATTGAACAAGGGTAAATCAATTCTTGATGAGGTATTGTCAATAGGTATTTCTGATACTCATGGCTTAGGTTACAATTCTCAGCATGTTCTAGATTCTGCCACTTACGATCGATCAAAGTTTGTTTTTGAAAATTCCCATGTTGCTAACGATCGATGTGAGACTGTGACTATTAAGAAAAGTATGAAGCATGCTGCTTGTAAGTCTAAGGATAGATCGTTTAAGTGCCATTATCGTATGCAGCCTGGTCATATTAAACCATACTGCTGGAAATTGAAGGGGGAGATTTCTGCAAAGAAATCGATGTCGGCTGAAATGTCATCCAACATCCCGCTCAACATTGAGAAATCAGTGTTGAAAGGTGTGTCTGGAGAAAGTTCATCTGGCTCACCTTCAAATTCTGGTGGTCCAAATGCTGTTTTACCATCTAAGAAAGTTTGGGTAGAGAAATCTGTTCATAAATGCCATGTAGTATATACCCCCTTGCGAGCTAACGTGACAGGTTCTTGGTACTTCGATAGCGGGTGTTTCCGACATATGACGGGTACTAAACAGTATATAAGTGATTACATGCCTCTACGGAGTGGATCTGTGACGTTTGGAGGAGGTGCTAAAGGAAAGATTCTCAGTCGAGATGACCTCGAGGACGTGTGCCAACTATCGAAAGACGAAGACGGTGTTATACTTGGGCATTACAAACTGGGCCACGTTAACTACCAAACATTGGAGCAGCTTATCAAGCATGAGGCGATCAGAGGCGTTTCGAAGCTTAAGGAGTTTGGTAAGGTTGTATGTGAGTCATGTTTAAAGGGTAAGAAAGTGCATGTTAGCCATAATGTTGATCAACATGTTACTCAACATTTTAAAACTGATAACTGTTTTCAGTTAATACACATGGATTTGATGGGCACGATAGCAGCAAGTAGTATTGGTGGTCGAAAATATGCTTATGTGCTGGTTGATGACTTGTTTAGATTTGCATGGATATTTTTTAGGGAAAAATCAGAATTGTTCGATTTTTTCAAAAACTTTTGTGATATGGTCAAGAATGATTTTCGTGGCCACATTTTTCATATTAGGACTGATCATGATAGAGAGTTTGAGACTCAGTTATTCTATGATTTCTGTGATGAAAATGGTGTGTTCTTGAATGGCTATATTGATAAAGATATTTATGTTGAGCAGTCGAAAGGATTTGAAGATCCACATTTTTCTAATTATGTTTTTAAGTTGCAGAAAGTGCTTTATGGTCTAAGGCAGGCTCCTCGAGCTTGGTATGGTAGGTTGACTATGTTCCTACTTGAATTTGGGTTCGTGCAAGGTGAAGCCGATCGAACACTCTTTGTAAAAAGAGTTGGTTCTGATATTTTAATAGCCCAGATTTATGTTGAAGATACTGTTTTTGACTGTAGATCTCTGTCTATGATAGACCAATTCCTACATGCTATGAATTCTACTTTCAAAATGAGTATAATTGGTGAACTAACTTTTTTCTTAGGCCTGCAGATTAAGCAAAGCAACGACGATATTTTCATGTCTCAGGAGAAGTATGCGAATAATAGAGTAAAGAAATTTGGAAAAGATACTGCCAAGGTAATGAAAACACCGATGGGTTCAACTCAGAAGGTAAGTAAAGGTAATGTTGGACAGAATGTTGACCCCACATCGTATAGTTCCATGATAGGCAGTCTATTATATCTTTCCGCTACTAGACCTGACATTATGTATAGCGTATGCGTATGTGCTAGATATCAGTCTGAGCCTAAAGTTTCCCATCTTAATGCTGTTAAGCGTATTTTTCGTCATGTGAGTGGATCGTGTAACCTAAGATTGTGGTTCTCTAAAGATACTAATATGAGTCTCGTAGGCTACAGTGATGCTGATTGGGCAGGTGACGAGGATGATCGCAAGAGCACAAGTGGCGGCTGTTTCTTCTTAGGTAACAATTTAGTTGCATGGTACAGTAAGAAACAGAGTTGTGTGTCTTTATCTACTACTGAGTCTGAGTATGTTGCTGCGGGTAGTTGCTGTACGCAATTAATATGGTTGAATAGCATGTTGTGTGACTATGGTTTAGAGTGCGAGTCCGTCCTCATGTATTGTGATAACCTTAGTGCCATCAACATATCTAAGAACCCTATCCAGCATTCACGCACGAAGCATATAGATATAAGACATCATTTTCTGAGAGATATGGTAGAGAAAGAATTAGTGCGCATTGAGCATGTAGACACGAAACATCAGTTAGCTGACATTTTCACGAAAGCATTGGATTTTGAAAGGTTTTCGGACCTGAAAAAATCCATAGGTTTGCATCAGTCTGTCTGAATGTTGGTCCAACATTTGGATCAACATAGCATATGTCGAATTTGATTGTCACTGTTTTGATGTTTGATTTAATGTTCTCTCTGTTTTGTGAAATGATTTGACTCATCTAGACCGTTCCCTGAAATGACCCTCTTCCAAAAAAAAAAAAAAAAAGAAAAAATTACGAAAAAAAAAAGAAAAAAAAATATATATATTGCTCTGATTCTTTTTCAAGATATAGGTTCAGGTAATAAGTTCCCTAGGTGCACGGCATTCGCGGTGACGATGCACTCTTTGCGACAAAAATCCTAACCTTGATGATAAGGATCTTATAAGGGCTGTGCATAATATTATATATTGAGGTAAGTAGGGCAGAAAATGAAAGGGAATTGAGTTTAGGGTGTTGAACAGAAAAGTCTCGAATTTCAGAGTAGAATGTTGAGTCTTATGTTGGGGCAACATATGTGACTGTCAGTTTGATCATGCTATATTTTTGTGCTTTCGTTTATGTGCATTAGTTTTTAGGTCAGCATTTGTTGGTTTCATGTGTCTAGTTTAGATATCTCTCAGAATTGCATTAGAACTCTCGAAGAACAGCGTGTTACACTTGGCTCAAGTGATCCTCATTGTCGCTCAAACGGTTAGTCTCGCTCGATTCTATTATGACCTTTGACTTGGTATTTTTGGTTGAATCATGATCTGATTTGCTCCTATATTTTTTATGACCGATTCTTCCATATACCATATTAGCTCCTTGTTTAGTTAGACAGTTGTGACCTGATTCGACCTTATCCTCTAAACTGTCTAAATTATATTTGAGTGGCTCGCTGACATTACTCTCTGCCCCTACATTTCTGATATAATTCACGGGTTATACATTCTGTGCTCATATCAATTTTGTTGGATTTATCTTTGATTTCTTTATGGCGAACTAACTTGTTTCTGAGTCTCAGAATGTTGGGCCAGATGTTACCTCAACATCTGCAAGTTGGCTAACAGAGAAGTTCTCTGTGTCTTTTCTTTCTTCCCAAAAAGGGGGAGAAGGTTGTGCAGACAAAAAGGGGGAGATAAGGACATTCAGGGGGAGCAGAATAAAGAGCCGAACAAACAGGGGGAGCTCGAGAAAGCATCAGAAGGAAACACCACTCCATTGAGAATTTTGTCTTTAGGGGGAGTTTTGGAACTTTTAAATCTGCACGGATTTTGGGAAGAAAGATAAAAAGGGGGAGATTGTTAATGTTGACGAGCTCAGCTTTGACAAATGTTGGGCTAACATTTCAGCCAACATTGGTGTCTGTCAACATTCGATTTTATCTTTCATGCCCAAAACCGTTTAACCTTTTATTGTAGCTTTATTTACTGATATGCAGGACGTGGTAAAGTGCTGAAACGTGTCCAAACCGTGTGGAAAGCGTGTGGAGCTGCTTGAACGAATTTAGGAAGTGCAATTACCATAAATAGAAGATTTGAAGATCAAAAGAGATCAAGTCAAGCAACGACCAAGATTAGAAGATCTGAATATCAAAGAGAATCATTCAACCAGCTGCCATAAATAGGAGATAAGGAATCGGCCAATGAGATGAGAAGATTCGAACTAAATATATATACTATATTTAGGGAGATCTTCGAAGAGATATTTGAAGAGATATTCAAGGGATCTTTTTACCAATTCAAGAGGGAGCCAAGGTCTATAAATAAGAGTTATTTTCGAGCTGCAACTTACGACTTTCGAGAGAACTTTCATGGAGCCACTTTGAGCGATATATTGAGCGTAAAATATGAGCGAAGCACACATTGTGTTTGAGCGATTTTTATAGATGTCGGGAGTCGTCTTTTAGCCTAGTATTGAACCTTCTGAAGTCTTAGTTCTTCGTAGGTTTTCAGGATCGTGTCGATTCTTTTTCTAGGCTTGTTTTTACTATCTTCGGATAGTTGTTTTGCATCCATTGCTGTAGTGGAATTTTGCCTTGAGGCACGCAGCAAGTTTTTATAACTTGCTGCACAGATTTACATCCCGTGTTATTTCAGTTTCGTCACTAAGTAGTTAGAATATTCCGCTGTGCACCTGAATGTTAGGTTGAGTGTTACCCCGACATCCTACCCAACATCTAGTCTATACTTAGTGTTTTACATCCATATCGTATCGGGACCACTTCAGAGTATTTTATTAACTTCATTCTCTTGTCGTTTTCTTTCTTCGCCGATGTTATATAACCCTAAGATACCAAGAAAACCCATTAAGCGTGGGGTTGTCTAGTCTTGACAACATTTTTATTTTCTTATTAATATCCAAGTCCCATTTAATGAAGAAATAAAAAAAAAGACACAAAAATGTTAAATAAATTTCACAAACAGAACATTCTATCAAACCAAACAAAAAATGCAACGAATCCAACCAAAATTCAAATAGTTAGTTTGGGTCAGGCCCATCTTTTGATAGTATAAACTCTTACCATTACTAGTAATCATGTTATTATTTCAAAATGTAGGGATTTTTACTCGATTTTATTCAACATACGCGACGTGTAGTTTTCCATGCAACATCCGAGAAAACATAGAACAACACATAAACTATAAAGATAAATGCCATTTTTTTTTATATATTAGTTGTATAGTTAAAAACAAAAAGAAAAATCTTAATGGGCTCAATTTGTTTGTTACGACTATGGCCCAACAACAAAATTTCACAGCTATCATTTTACAAGAGAAATTTTATTAACATATGGTCTGGTAATTATTGTTTCCCGTCCTTATCACAGTGCCAAATCTGACCGGCCATGAATGGAAGAAAAATACATATACGTTTCTTCAAAACATGTCACTGAACACGCTCATAGACGCAATTATTAAAGCCTAGGTGAACAATTAATTTAATGTACATAGATATATCTTATTATTAGTGATGCTGTTGCGCTTTCCATCCCTTTCAGTAATGTTACGTTTATTAAAAGAAATTCGCGTGGGCCTCACACCAGGAAAACTCTATAAATACAGTGTAATAAGATCCTACATCAAAACATTATAGCTCTCAACCAAGCATAAACTTACATATAATATTGATAATAAATTACATGGCCGGACTTGAATACAAGTTTTTCCCCACAGATTTTTTCTATCCTAATTCTTATTCTTCTAACACCAACGCCGTCAAAGAAGGAACTCATAGTCATTCTGTTGTTGCTGTAAGGACTCGAAGATCATTAGCCGAAGAGAACCAATCAATAAGTGATAGCAAAGCTGCAATCTCAAGCAAAAGTCTCAAAGTGTCGACCACCCCTTCGTCATCTGTGTCTTTGGCTCCCATCCACAAGTGTATTATTTGACATATCCATATATATATATATATATATTGTAGGGATTTTTCAGACCCAATTCCAGCCCAAACCCAATCCGGTATAAGCTTGTGGGGTTCCTCTCTAAAACCAATTGGCTATAGAGGGAGTGAACCCACAAGCTTATAAACCCATCATTTTCATTTGTTTCTATCGGTGTGGGATTGATTGTTTGACACCCAACAATCCTCCCCTCAAACTCAAGACCACACACCGGGCCTCCCCTTCGACGATTATCTGCCCCAAGCGCTTCTCCGCAATCACTGCACCCAAGCGCTTCTCCCCGCAGATTCACCAATCGTCCTCACACGGGGCGGGGACACACTACCCACACCGTACCCGGGCTAGAATATATTTTTTTTTTTCCCATCTGCAGGCACCCTCACGCCTTCGTCCACGCTCACCGCACCATGTAGAGATTTTTCAGACCCAATTCCAGCCCAAACCCAGGTCCGTATAAGCTTGTGGGGTTCCTCTCTAAAACCAATTGGCAATAGAGGGAGTGAACCCACAAGCTTATAAACCACCTCTAATTTTTTCATTCTTTCGATGTGGGATATGGGTTTGCCTACCCAACAATCCTCCCCTCAAACTCAAGACCACACAACGGGCCTCCCTTTTTACGATTATCTGCACCAAGCGCTTCCTCGCAATCACTGCACAAGCGCTTTTTTCCACCGCAGATTCACCAATCGTCTTACAAGGGTCGGGGACACACTACCCACACCGTATCCGGGCTAGAATTTCTCCATCTGAAGGCACCCTCACGTGTTCGCTCCACGCTCACCGCACCATGTAGGGATTTTTCAGACCCAATTCCAGCCCAAACCCAATCCGGTATAAGCTTGTGGGGTTCCTCTCTAAAACCAATTGGCTATAGAGGGAGTGAACCCACAAGCTTATAAACCCATCATTTTCATTTGTTTCTATCGGTGTGGGATTGATTGTTTGACACCCAACATATATATATATATATATAGATGTTTGGTGTTTGTGTGTGTGTTGACCATTAATAGAAGACTTGTTTTGGTTGTTAGTTCGTTTGAGAAGGTTTGATTCCTTTGTTGCGTAGGTCATGTATGATGATGATCTGCTCATTGCAAGGCAATATATTCTACTGTAATCGCAGTTGGTTTTCTTCGTCGTAGTTGTATTTTTCAGACAAAACCCTTTTCTCTGAGATCTTTCTATTATTAATTCGTCAACTTGGTCTAGAGAAGCATATATTAAATTACCATATTGCGATAGCAATGACTAGATGCACACCACAAGACTACAAGCTCAAGCATCTATTGTGAATTAACAGTATTGACTTCATTCATCTTTAACTATTATTGCACTAAACTCCTCATAAAGACAATATTATGTCATCATGGCGTCACTCTTCACGCCCGGCGGTTTATGCATGGTTTATTTTTAATTAAAAAAATTGGTTTATAGATTCTTTAGACTTTAATCAGTACAGAATGATTTCATATTCTTTCTTTAATTTCTTGTGTGCGGTTTCGGTTTTGGATATAGCTTGTTTTCTGAACTATTGTAGAAACATGATGACGCGATCTTAGCGCGTATTCTATATATACAATACAAATATATAATATTATTTAACATTTCGCTTTTATCATATTTTATTTTATTCTTTTTATCTACATCGCATATTTCCAATCTTATACTTCCACTGCATTATCTCATGTAAATTTAATATTATGAAAATTACCTTAATTAAGCGGGCTTGAATAGTTACTACGGCCCAGTTAGAAAATAGAATCCAGCACTAAGGACATAATCGTCATTTCCCTTTTCCATTCGATGGCCGCTATCAGGGGAGCCGTTAACCTCAGTTTCGCGTACGGATTAAGATTTAGATAACGAACTCGGAGTGCAAGAAATCTCAGAAACAGTTGTGTTCTTTACGACTATGACAGCTCTGAAGTAAGCTTCCCAGTTCTTCATTCGCACGTGTGCTATTTTTTCTTTCTTTTTTTGTTCATTTCTGGTATTCTTTAACAAATGGGATTTCGTATTTGTTTCTTTTTTTGCCTCCTTTTTTTGTTTCTTGTTGCCGCGAAAAGGTGGGTTTCTTCTACAATCGAGATTTGAGGTAAACTGAATAAGAAAATTAAGGTTTTTAGTTGGGAGTCTTCGATGGAGATTTAAGATGTGGACAGTAAGCTCTTATGCTATTACCCTTTAAGTGGTGGATGATAAGAAAAGGCAGTTGTTCTGTACTTGTATTCGTTCATGAAAGCATTGCATAAATGAGGCAAGGATGGAAATCTTCAGGTTTCTTAACATGTCCATGAGAAGAAATTATCTTATTAGCAAAAAGTGTGTCTCTGTTTTCCTTTTGTCACTACTTATTTGGGCCGTTTGTGGTTTTTCAGGATTTGATTAACCTATGCTCGAGTATAAGTACATCTTTGCAAGGCCGGAGCTAGTCGGTGTTTCTCGCTTATATAAAAAAGAATGTCTTTTTCACTCGAAGTTGATGTGGGCAGCTTCCCCAGTGCGAGTTGGCTTGAACACAAGTGATTTTTCAAGAATCAGAGCATTGCATTCTCAAGTACAGACGGAGGATAAAGGTTTGTCAACTTCTTACAACGACTCATTAGTATTATTTCTTATGGAAATTGCAATTTGCTTCTTGGAGTTTGCCTCATGCAATATTGGTTGAGTTGCTATTGTTTTTGCTGGTGTAGATTCTTCAGCTGAGATTTTGGAACCAGTTGGAAGAAGTATGATCGCCGAAGATAATGGATACGACTTGCACCTTCAATCTTCGTATGAGGCTGCAATGGAGTCACTTTCCTCTCTGATTACGAGCAAACGAAGGGGAGAGAAATCAACCGTTGCTTCTAAGTACGAAAAAATTGAAAGGATGAAGATGTACATTAAGGTATCATTTCTACGGAAATATTATTCAAACATGCAACGATCCTTTTTCTATAATGGTTGCATGTTATGTTCGCAGATTTTGGATTTGGAGGAAGCCTTAGCCGGCCTGAAAATTATTCATGTCGCTGGAACCAAAGGAAAGGTATCAATTTTCGTATTACTCATGAGTTGCAACGAAAGATTTTATTATCCTTTTCTTGACAATTTTTCTTTCAGGGTTCGACTTGTACATTTTGCGAGGCAATTCTGAGAGAGTGTGGATTCAAGACGGGATTATTTACTTCTCCGCACTTAATCGACGTGAGAGAAAGATTTCGCCTGGACGGGTCAGCATTTAAATGTTTATTGACAACATATTTCTTCGTCGCGAGTATGCATTCAGCATACCATATTTTTCCCGAATTTGTTCTCTCTGAACTTTAGGTTGGATATATGCAAAGAGAAGTTTCTACATTATTTCTGGGAATGTTGGCATCAGCTGAAGGTATATATGCATGGAAGCTTCTTTTTTCTTTTTCTTTTTCTTTTTCTTTTTTCGTGCGTTCTGTGATAGACATCATGGAAACTTTACGTGTAGGAAAATGTCACCCAAGACTTGCCCATGCCTCCACTTTTTCAGTTCCTCACGGTGTTGGCCTTCAAGATTTTTGCTTCTGAGAAGGTACGGTAAATATCTTCACAGCTCCCTTTTGTTGCACCACGCGAATATTCATCACTATTATGCATCGGACAAAATATCTTCCTTTTTTTCTTCTTAAACATCAGGTAGATGTTGCCATTATTGAAGTTGGCCTTGGAGGGACTAAGGACTCGACGAATGTGGTAATAATTGTAGCAATAATAATTCTTACTGTTAAATGCTGCTATTATGTGTAGCTCATTCCCTTCATTCTGCGATAAATGCGTGAGCAGATCAATGATCCTATAGTCTGTGGCATTGCTTCCCTGGGAATGGATCATATGGAAACTTTAGGTTTGTACTAATAGCAAAAACATGAATCTTTCTGCTCCTTGATATCTTTTTTATGGACTAAACTATTGCAGGAGACACTCTCAGTTCGATCGCTTCTCATAAAGCAGGAATCTTTAAGGTATGGAAATTAGAACCCTAAACTACAAAATTTAAAAATATTCGATTTTGCGTAAGAATTTCCTAACCTCAATTGTTGACTACCCTCCGATGCTGAAAAGCCTCGAGTCCCAGCGTTCACTGTGCCTCAGTTGCCAGAAGCAATGAGCGCCCTTGAGGAGCGGGCCAACGAATTGAAGGTATGATATCACACCCATTGGTTTAATTCGACGGTTATTTTTTAACCACTGATTGCGATTTTATTACAGGTTCCTCTGCAAATCGTCGAACCAATCGATCGTACGAAACTGCAAGGAAATCAGCTGGGCTTATCTGGCGATCATCAGCTTACCAATGCTGGCCTCGCCGTTGAGCTTTGCAAGACTTGGCTCCGTCGAACGGAGAATTGGGAGAAGCTGTTCAGACAAGTTAGTGGTTAAAAAAGATGCTTTTACCTTACTCGTTTGATTCAGAGACTTGAAAATCTAATGCGAACGAATGCACGTTTTTTACGAACTTAAAAGGCTGATTACGACTTAGAAGACAGCTTGCCCGAAAAGTTTGTGAGCGGCCTTGCAAGTGCACATTTGTCTGGGAGAGCTCAGACGTTTTACGACTCTTCATGGGGGGATTTGACCTTCTACTTGGATGGGGCCCACAGCCCCGAGAGCATGGAAGCTTGCGCCAAATGGTTCTCGACTGCTGTGAAGGAAAGCTCCGAAAGAATATCTACGCTATCTTCGTCGTCATCTACTTCGAAGCTTGAAAACGCTGGAAAAGCTCTGAGTAACGGTCGAGGCCATCAACAAGAGAATAATCATCGTTCAGACAAGATCACCAAGCAGGTTAGAGACTGATTATTCAGAGCTTAAAACTCGATTTCGCTTTTTAATGTAATATGGTTTACATGTTCAGATTCTCCTATTCAACTGCATGGAAGTTAGAGATCCACAAGTTCTTCTTCCAAAGCTCGTCGATACATGCGCTTCGTCAGGTATATAAACAAACTCAACCGTATAATATCACACTGTCTTCTTAAGGCAATAATCAATCCTAGGCTGGTAATAATGTAATATCTTCGTGTTGTTTCTTCTCAAGGCACTCGTTTCGCAAAGGCCATATTTGTCCCGAGCATCTCGACGTACAGCAAGGTGACATCTGCTTCAGACATACCTAAAGAGATTCCTTCCAAGGACTTGACATGGCAGTTTAAGCTCCAAAGAGTGTGGGAAAAGATGGCTCACGGAAAAGCTGATAATTCTTGCAAGAACATTGAGATAGATATTGCAGAGAGGAACCCACCCCAGAGATTCATCGACGAAGAAGATGGATCGAAGTGTAATCCGATGGAAGGAAAGTTCACTTGCAGCGCCGTGGTTTCTTCTCTTCCTATGACCATTCGTTGGTTGAGAAATTACGTCAACGAAAACCCTTCGTATAGAATTCAGGTATCATTACATCGACTGAATCTGATCTCTCTTTTCTGGGATTTGAGTAATCGTTTTTTCTGTATCATTTGCAGGTTCTTGTGACAGGATCATTACATCTTGTTGGAGATGTGCTCAAGCTGCTAAAGAGGTGACTCTTAAGTTTAATCCTTGAAGCCAGCCATTGTTGAAGCATCCAAAGATCAATTGTAACAAAATGGATGTTTACATAAATTTTCAGCTCTTTTTATTTTTTTCCAATTTCTAAAGAATGTTGGAAACTTCTAACTTTTATGAGGTGTGCGACTAATGTTTATGTAAGTAGACTATATTATTATTATTCTTAAGCTATTAAGGAGCCAGTCGTGTCAAATTAATTGATGAAAGAAATAAATAGAGGTCCATTGACAATATTAAATTCCATAGGAAACTTGAATATAACCTAATATATAACAGTCACAGTAATACTCGCCAATTACGTAACTTAATACTACATACGGTCTCTCTCTCTCTCTCTCTCTCTCTCTCTCTCTCTCTCTCTCTCTCTCTCTCTCTCTCTCAAGTCTCCAAATATGCAACACAAACACAGCAAGCCACGTACAAGTAGACATGTATTCTTGACTTCCATTCTCCTCACATCTCTGTTTATGCTAGCTTTCTTCCTCTCTTTACCCGACCCACCAACCCGATACACAACATCGACCCGACCCTTTAAACCATCGTCCTCGTTATCGTGCGGTGGGCTAACAAGCAGTGGCGCGCCATCATTTCCTTATTACAGTGACTTGAAATTTTCTCTCGAGCCCACTCTCAAACCAAAGGTGACACGCAAAAGTACTGCTGTAAACATGTGTGTGCATGATAATCGTCTTTGTTTGATATTTGAAAGAAGCCTTTTCTCTTTTGAGTACAGTTAATCAGACAAAAAGATAACTGACTCTGACTCTTTCTGTCGTTAATAACTGTGAAACTCTTGGAAATGACTTCTTTGTTCGTGTCTTAAACAACAACCTTGTTGCTTTTCCCAGCCTAGCTAATTGTTCTTTCTTAATTATTTAATTTGCTTCTGCTACGATTTTCTTGATCAGATATGCATCACTACAACCACAGCTGCTGGCTTAGAACAGATTCTGCCATGGATATATTACCATAAAGTAATCGGAGTTACAAGCTTCTTTCTCTTCGTTGAAGGGAAGGCCTCCTCTCATAGTTCTTACAAAGTCCTCAGCTCAATACCAGTCAGTAGTAATATTATTGCATGTTCCAATATTCTAACTAGAAAAATGAAATCTCTTAGTTACCAACTTTCCATTGACACGAAATTTCGATTCGGTTTGCAGGGCGTGAAAGTCATCCCAAGAACTCGAAATTTAGACCTCAAGCAAGCTAATAGGTCGATCTGTGTGTGTGTATATATATAATGTGATTTCTTCCGTCATCTCTGCATTTTCATTACACTATGCTTTAAGAACTTGTCCTAATTGTACTTTTATAGCCGAATATGGAACGAAACATGGCTGGAGAATTTCTTCTACAAGCCATGCAACTACGAGCTATTCGTAAAGCAAACCCTAAACATGGAAACCGCCATCGAAATGGCAAAGGTATAAAATCTAACCTAACCTAACATACGTTTCGACGATGCAATAAACGTTCGAACTAGTTCGTCGATTAAATACTTTCTTAAATTTTAAGAAAGCAAACGCCGAGTGGATAATCCACCTCGACGCCGACGAGCTGATCTATCCATCAGCAGAAGAAGGCCAAAATTAATACTACTCTATCCAAAGGCTCCTGTCGAACGTTCCCAAAGAAGTCGACATGGTCGTTTTTCCAAATTATGTAAGCAAAATGACTTCATAGCCCTCCAAAACAAAATCCGATATTCGCTGATGACGAACGCAATTTGTTTCCAGGAAAGCGCCGTTGAGTGGGACGATATAATAGAACCGTTCAGCGAGGTAGTAATCTCATACATTCCTTCGCTTTTTGCCTTTTCACTACATATATCGGCGGAGATAATGGTTTGTAATAAGAAGAAATTTCAAAAGGTGACGATGTTCAAGAAGAATTACGACCATATCTCGCCGGAGACTCATTTTAAATACTACGAAGAAGCGTCGCGAGGAAATCCTGGATATTTCTTGACCTACGAAAATGGAAAGTCGGCGGCTCGTCTTAAGGAGAACCTAAGGCCAAACGGAGCGCACAGATGGCACAATTACGCCTCCACACCGAAGTATATATATATATATATATATAGACACTAAATAAGATCCTTAATCAATTGTGAATTTATTATTTTCATGACAGCGAGACTAAGTTCAAAGAAGCTGCTGTCTTGCATTACACCTACGCGAAGTTCTCTGACCTGAGTTCGAGGCGAAAAAGATGTCGCTGCAAGCCGAATGTAAAAGATCTCGAGAGATGCTTCATGTTAGACTTCGACCGAATCGTTAGTATTAGTTTCTTTCCATACGTTGACATTCAGATTTTTCTTTGCTGGGGTCATGATATGTAAATCTTAGCTCCAATAATGCAGGCTTTTGTGATTGCTTCAACTGCCACAACCGAGGAAGAAATGCTCGACTGGTAGCCAAGTCGAACCAATACTTGATAATAAAAAATAACTGCTTTGATGCAATTGTTTTTTCTTATGAATCTGTGGCTGTTTCGTAGGTACCGTGAGCATGTTGTCTGGACAGATAAGGAACTAAAGTCGAAGCTCTTAAAGGCTGGGATTCTAACTCGAATCTATACTCCCATGGTTCGTTCGATTCTGACTATTCTAGTAATAACATTTCTCGACGGTAACGATTTAACTGTGCTCTTATCTATACAGGTTATTATCCAAAGCCTGAGGGAATCTGGGATTTTCAGCTCAGTTACAGCATCGGCAGAGGAGAAGAATGCAACTTCAGCAGACAAAGAGACATCTTTAAGGTTAATCTGAGTAACTCATGATGGTGGTTTGTCAAGCAAGCATTTTAGACAGACAAAGATTGCAAAAATTAATTTCCACTCTACTCTGTTTTTGTCCTAATCTACGAAGCTAGCGCAGTACCTCCGTTACTCTTTGAGATGTATTTTTTGAGATTTGCGTTGAATCATCTTCATTTGTACCAGCCCGTAAGCAACCACCGTAGGAGAAAACAGAATCCGCAGCATATCGCCTGTGAATGTCAAAGACAAGAAAGTCGTACTTTGGGGGCAGTACAAATGTGTAATAAAATATATAAAAGGAAGGTTTTTGTAGTGACTACTGACCTGGAAAAGTAATAACCCGATGCAAAGATTCTTCTCTGTCATCTTTCCAAACTGCCTTAGAAAGAAGTTTACGAGTGTACCATCGTTTGTCCCTGTTAATAGGCGAGATTGTGGGTCGAACCTGGTGATGATGATGGCAAGTTATTCAATCCCAGAAAAAGAAAAGAAAAGAAACGATGGAATAAGATGAACGAGACAACTAACTTAGGAAGTCGATGTCTTGGACATGGTATGATACCAGCAAGCTGTGAAGACAAGAATTTACTATTACTAAAGTACATTTAATCTACTACCAATTTGATGTCTATACAATAAATGTATATACGTAGAGAGAGGGAGAGGGAGAGAGTGAACCTGAGGGAGCGATAGAAGGAAGTTGAGAACTTGCGGAAGAAAGAAAATCAGTAGCGTCTCACTGAAATGGAAATTGTACATAGAATTAACAAATCTACGGAAACTTAAGTATTAAGATTAATTAAGAGAAGCAGTCACGGATTTTTTTCTAGTTGGGAAATCGATTATCAGTAGATAAACTAACCTAAAATGACCCAAAATTCCAGCGACTGCCATGGCCATTCCAGCAAAGTAGGTGTAGGTATCACCAACAAAAACAGCTGAAGGGTACCTACAAGAAAGTTCAGATTTTCGTATCTCAAAAAATGTTACTATTAGTTCAGAAGAAGTTGATTACAAAATCCTTACCAGTTAAAAGAAAGCAATGCTAAGGAAGTAGCAAGCAAAGGTTGAACGAGGTATATGGAAAATGCATGAGCTTGTTGGTATTCAGGATCTGCAGATACTCCAATTTGCATAACATTGTGTATTAAAATCTGCAATCAAAATGCGTAAGTACTCAGCACGATAAGAGAAAAAAACGGCGAACGCTCGTAAAAGGCTTTATACTTACGGCACAAGAAATGATAACAGTCTGTCCGACTTCAAGGCCATTAATCCCAGCATGAATATTGATGGAGTTAGTGCAAAATACAGCCAAGAGTCCCATGTAGAGCTTATATATCCACCCTAAAGTATAACATTCGAACAATATTGAACAATATGAATCGAAAAGATGAAAATTCAGAGAGAAAAATAACAAAATCAAAACTTGCGAAAGGCCTATTGTTGGATATAACAGTGAAGTAGTTACCTAAGTCTAGGATATCGAATCCAACATATGGCACGAGAGGCTTCGGTATGATTATGGATGTATGCCCAGCATAGGCCATCAACAGTGGAAGAGCAGCAATAGAGGGCAGCACCAATTTTCTGTCTCGAATTACAGAAAAATGAGACGAATAACCGTTTGCATATCAAATTCGATGGATTTGTGTATGGAATACTCACACTCTCCAAGGTACGTCAAGTACATCATCGACAAATCCAAGCAGTATCATGAAGCATACAGATGCTAGTGCAGCATTGTATTCAACGAGCCACTGAAAAAGAAAAAGGTGACCGAAATGAGAAAAGAAAAAAGGCAGGCGGAAAAAAGATTGAGAATAAATACAGCAAAACTTACGATCGAATCTGCTGTGAAGTTAAAATATTGAAACAAGATTGCGACTACTAGGAAAACTATGCCGACGACAATGCCCAGTGATTCAGGCCTGCATTCAACCAAGAACAAGTAATTGCAAGTCTAATCAGAAAGATCAACAAGAACAATTACAGACTAGTAAACTCATCATACCTAGTAAATCCCAGCTTCTACCTTGGGACCAATTACAGCAATTTTACCCAATTAAATGCTCAACAGCGAAAGAAACACTAGCCCACCAATACCACTTTCAAGCACCATATCAGTAACTAATTCCATACTTCCCCATGAATAATTCCACCAACCCAAATGCCACCAAAAAGAAACTTGGAAAACCCAAAAAACGCAGGGAAAACAGGCAAGACTTACACTTTAATAGATCCATCAGGTGTGCCTTTCTTGTTAATATCATAACCGAACAGATTCCTTCTCAGAACATACTTCGATGCCACAGGTATCATCTTCACAGTGATGCAAAATCCAACGAAGCTCGCCAGCGCATTGATCAAGATTGACTTCTTGAGCTCGAGCTCGATTTTACAGTAGGAAAAAATCAAGAAAAAGTAAGGAACAGAAAACAAAACAAAGATCTTGGAGATTGTGAGTAGTTTTGGGGGACGAATTGGAGGATCCGTCAGCTGGGTTTCGGGTTTCGACGGGCCCATTGGAGGATCCGTTTGCTGATTTTCGGGTCTCGTCGATGTACTTCGTCTCCGACCGGCCATGACTGGTACCGTGCGCGCGCGTGCTGTCTCTCCGAGCTATCACTCTTGCGTTCGTTCTCGGTATTTTTTTTTCCTCCTAAATCTCCCAGAAAACAATCGAAGAAAATATATTTATTTCTTACATCTGTTTCACACAATAGAATGCTGACACGTGGACACGATGTGTCATATGTTCTCCTGACGTGGCTATACACACTGTTTTATTGACTCGGAGAGTATATACATCGACTAGCCTAACCTTAACAACTATTTTACTGATCGATCCGTGGTTGTTTCTTCATTAAAAAAAATATATATATTTTTTAATGAGAGAAGAAAAGGATGTTAATGGAGATGGTTGACTTTTTGTTAACCCCAGCCCTTATCTGTGTCGTACATGCAAGAACTTTTCTTTTTATTGTTTCAATTGATCAAGTCACCTAATTCGAATTCCTTAATCATGATTGATGTTCGATTCCAAGACACTCCAAATATGAGAAAGATGCCTTTTTTTACAGAGGAGCTTCAGAAAACAGAGCTTTTTACATCTGATAAATTTTCTCCTTCGTGAAATCTAATGTTATCATGTTCTTGAGGCGTATTCTTGGTTGGATTATATGACCTAAGTTACGTTCTTGGACATCAACGACGATAGAGATATATATCATCTCAAAATGTTATCGAATCAATCGAACAGAAACAAACAAGAACACAAGAGCTGGTAATTAAAAACAGACCGAAATGGTAAAATTACAAGCGAGGATAGCAACTCGTGAAAACATACATAGCAGTAAATAAAACCAAACTCCTCTTCAAATTCAAACTAGGCAATGATGAAGGGCAAAACCGTAGCCATGAAAGCTTCGTAGTTGAAAGTTGCAGAGCCTGTGAGAGCTGTATCTTTCTCCTTGAACTTTTCAGTCAACCCCTTAACAGTAAGGCAGCACCTGCCCAGAAAAAAAAAAAAGTCAGGCTTGATATCGTAATACCAAGAAAAATCTAATCTTTTTTTTCATATATCAAGAAAAGAAAACTGTGCTTACTCGATGAAATTGTCGTACTCAATAGCCTTATGTTTCCCACCACTTTTGTCAAACTTGGCGACAAGTAAATCAAGAACCGTAGGCGAAACCGAAAACCCAAGGCTGAGGAGAGCATCTCTCAGTTCTGCTCCATCAATCTTTCCACTTCTGTCCCTATCAAATCTCTCAAATATACCCTGAGAAAAAGTTTCAGACAAAAAGATCAGATTTTTTTTACAGGGAGATGCGTTTATAAATACAAGAAATGAACAGACTAAATCAAGACCGACCCTCCAATTCTGAAGGCTGTAATAGACTTGAGTGAACTCCTTGGGACCAATTTTCCTAACGTTGGTGTTGGTAAAGAGGTACATAAGAAGATGCACAGTCCTTAAGCTGAAGGCCTGATTGTAAGAGGACAGCGCACGCTGTAGCTCCACGTCATCAATAAACCCGCTCCGATCTTGATCCGACATGTGGAAGCTTGCCACCAAGTTCGGGTCGGTGCCCGGCGGAAACGCCGACGGGGCGAGCGATGCGAAGGGGCTGGGCTGACCGTACGGTGGTGGGTATGGGTTGTTGTACTGCTGATGTGGTGGGGCGGCGTAAGGGTTATTAGTCTGAGGTGGGGCGCCGTAGGGGTTCGACTTAGGTGGGCCGGCGGCGGTGTAAGGCGATGAGGTGACTGGGGCTCCGTAAGGGTTGGGCTGAGGTGGGCCGGCGGTGGGGTATGGGTAGCCCGATGGCGGAGGTGCGGTGGTGTTGGGCGGTGGTGGGTAATTTGACATTGCAGGCGTGTGTTCTATGTAATGAACTTAAGTCTTTTTTTTTTAGTTTGTGCTTCTTTGCAAAGAAATGAATGCTCATTTTATAACAAGTTTTCTGTACTATCTAAATTACTCATCTAACCTAAGCTGTTCAAACCGTAGGTTTGAGTTGGAGAAGTAAACGGATCTAATCTGCGTTGACCCGTAATAGTCGGGTCACGCGGCTGTGATTTACAAACCATGTGTTCATTGCGATAGAAGGTCAACGACAACGAGTTTGTGTAGTCGACTTGGTTCTTCATATTGAATATATAAAAAAACAAAGGTATATTCAATTAGAAGAAAAATCCGCGCTGTCTATTCTCCTCAACTTGCATAGTATTCAACTCTTGGAAATCTCTGACCCGAATCGAACCGGGTTTAACCGACTTTTTCTTGCATAGATGTGAAATAAGTCTAATGGCATGGCCTAACTAAAGTCGCTTGTAATATCACAGAGTCGCTGTTTACATCGTACGAATTCAGTTCTGAGGTAGTTCCAAGCCCTTGGGAGTGTCGTGTCTTTGTGGCGTCTGTGTGGTGAAGGTAGAATGGCGGCAGAATCAAACGATATCGATGAAAAGCTGAGGCCTTTTTACCAAAGAGCTTCGGAAGCTGAGGTTTTTTTTTTTTATATATCCCATCTCAGATCTTTATTTCTCAGGAATTTAATGTTAAGTTGATTTTCCAACCCGCAAACGATTATCCTCAATATTGTGTTCTTGATGTGGGTTCTTGGCTGTTTATCTGATCATGTGTGGTTTAATTGATTCGTACGGCCAAAGTTACGTTCGTAGATAATAGTGTTCTGTTTTCGGTTGGTTTTTTTGTCGCTTGTTGACCATTTTCTCTCAATGTTGGAAGTGTTTGTTTCCCCTTGTGGGATTGTTTTGCTCCTTTGTGAGCCTCTGTTCTCCCGGTTGACGATGTACCGGTGAGACCCCTTAGGCTAGCCTTGTATCTTTTGTTATAAATGCACGCTATCGTTTAAGAAAAAAAAAAAAAAAAAAAAGACAGTATAACCGATCTTTAAGATTAATGGCAAAAAACCTGAAATTTTGTCTCGATGCCATCGAGTTGAAGAACACAACAGTGAACTTATTTATAACACTATATCGTCATTTTCTCATTCTAAAGCTTTCTGTTTTGCATTGAAGCAACGGCTGAAAAGACTTGAAGATGCAATTGCCAGTAACAAAGGTTCGGTCAGCAGCAGTTTTTATACCATGCATTTATAAATTTCGTCTGCAAAGTGTGAAAATTCGTGCCCCTTCTCAGGTTCTGGAAATGATGAACAGCTTGAGTTGGTCACTGAACTCCAAGCGAAGTTAGAAATAGCAGATGCGGAGAAAGAAAAGGTACAAAAGTGTCAGCATCGAAGTTCTACCATTCAGTAAAAACATTGAATCAAAGTTATCTTTTCTTAAGGCTGTGAAAGAGGTGCATCGCCTTACTTCCGAAAATGCCAAGTTACAGTATCGCATTTTACATCTCGTACGGGCTTTGAAAGATGCGGACGGAAAGCTAGCGAGTAAATGAGATATGTATGGATTGCTTTCTAGCCCATTAATTGCCTATTTGTTTTTGCCATCACTGAGCCTCCATGGGACAACAAATGAGAGGTTCTTTTCTGTGTTCATGGTTGAGTCCTAATGTGCTTAGACACAAAAATTGTGAATAGCTCTGCTGATTCTATCTACCATGGCTCTCATTCTGTCAAGCTTCTTATTGATTTGAATGTTTCATTATTTAGGATATTCTTCATTGCGTAATGCTGAAAAAAAAAAACTGAACTTTACAGACTGCATCAAGAACCTTAAAATCCATGTATTCTTTCTTCTTCTTCATCATCATTCAACAGCAGATAAAAAGCTTAACAAAACATTGTACCTCAGAGTCAATAAATATGTAAGCACGCGCAATTTTTGCAGGTCATAAATGCATGTAAGAATAACATTCCGATGCAACAGTTTGTTGTTGTCATATGAATCCACAGATCTACTTAAGCTTTAGGGCTGCTGAGGTTCTTCAGGTCTCTTTCTTTTGCATACCATTCTGGTATGATCTTGGAAGCATGGGGAAAAAGGTCTCTATAAGCATTCTTTATCGTACCTTCTGCTACTGTAGTCGCTATCGATATATCTGCAACCACAAACTTCCAACAATATCAGCCAAACATCTGAAATAGAAGGTGTGATTTTGAAAAGAATTACAAACCTCGAAGAGGTTTCTTCGAATCTGATAGCTGAGTGATCATGAAAATAATAGCTGCTGCTATAGATATAGGGCTCCTCCTGCAATTGAAAGAAACAATGAGTCATTTCAAGAACTAACTGGTCTGTGTAATAACACTTTCGATAAGGAAAACCCAAAGGGTGTACCTAATGTCAAAGTCTCCAGCCTTTTGGACAGTTTCTTGAACTGCTTTGACCTCTTCGTTGCTCATGCCAAGATTAGAACAGAACCGTCTCTGTGAAACAAAGAACGATTAGTACACAAACACTGCTAACATGTAATTGTTCAAAACGAAAGATCTTTCGAAGTTCATAAATTTTTACCAGATAATCCCCAGCATGAATAGTACCCATCTCCATGGACTCGCCCATCTCGACCTTCAGCTGCTTGACGATGAACTCTTTGGCTCGACCGATTTCCTTCTTTGTAGCTCCAGCAACAATGGAGCATATTTCTAAACGAGGATCCACAAGTTTAGTGGACTTATCCCTTTCTTTTTCTCTCTTTACTATCTCTATTACGAGTTAGTTAATTTTTAAGGAAACACCTTTTACTGTTCTTGGTTTGCCTTCCTGGCGACAAGCGATATAGATGCAAGCACCAACTAGAGCCTCGACATTTCTTCCTCGAGTACATTTTTGATCCTCCAACCTTTTGTAGATTTCACTTGCTCGGTCCTTAAGTTACGTAAAACAGAGTATATCAGTAATCTACAATAACTTTTCGACAGATGACAGATTTATGTTAGTCTCTAGCTCGCAGAATAACGATTACCTTAATCGTCGTTACAAGGCTTAACCTGGAAAAGAAATCAAAGAAAGAGATATTAGACGAGTTCCATCAAGAAACGATATGAAAGGAAACGATACGAAGAACCCCATCGAAGCTGTGAAAACCAACCACTCATAACAAGCGATGTTATCACTTTCATCATCACATTCTGTTAAATTCTCCACAAAACCCTCAAGAGGTAAATATAACCTTTGGCAAAGGCACCAAACAAAACCAAATTAAGTAGAAGTTATGCCCAATTACACCCACCCACCATGAAAATTAGCCAAAAATCTGAAAATTCTCAGCTTTAAATGCCAAAAGGAACATTCAATCAAGCTCCCACGACAACAAACCCCCACACAAAGAAAACAATAAAGATCCAACCTTTCCACGGCAAATCGAAGATTCACTATCATTACCTATCGGCCATGTTCGAAATAGCCTTGAAAGCGAGCACGATCGCCCTGTCGGGATCACCGCCCCTGTTCTGCAACCTCGCGAGGGACGCATCGCCGCCCGACCCGTTACCGCCCCGAGAAATAACCGTCGTCAGCGCGCCGTCTCCCAGAAGCGGATTCACCGGACCTCCGACACGATTGGGGTCGTGGTCGCCGGACTCATCGGCGAATGTACGCCACTCCGACGTCTCGTCTATGGCCCGAGCCTCCAGGACTAGGCCGCACTCCGAGCACACGGTGTCCCCCGCGGCGTGGTCGAAGACCACCTCGGTGTTTCGCTTGCAGTCCGTACAGTAAGTGTCCGACATCGCCCGCTTCTTCCGACGGATTTCTTCTCTGTTTTTTTTACCGGGAGCAGCTAAAATTGAAGGGCGGTCTGAGATTTTTTTTCTTTTTCTTTTGGAACGAAGTAACTTGCGAAACATCGGAGGGTATATTTATAGTATAGAACGAAGTCGGCGAATGGGCCGTCGTCGTGTACCGGGCCGGGTCGGGCCTTCGTAACGTTTACTAGGCGTAATTAAAAGGCTATTATTTATTATGTTACGGTTACCTATGTCAATACACAAGAATAAATCTTAATTAGTAAATTCTTGATATTCGCATCGGCAATTAACAATTATACATATACTATGTTAAAGATACATCCATTTATCCAACTGAAGTTGATCCAAAGATTGGATCAAAATTTGTATAACTAATGTCGACCTAATAAATATATCATATACGTGTGGTTGAGGTCCTACATATGACCAACTTGTATGAAAATGGAACATGGAATTTTCATGTTTGGTGTCGTTTTTTTTTTGTGTGGATACGATAATCTCAATCTCTCAACTTGTATGGTAATAATAACATTGCTCATTGGAGAAAACGATACAAAGGAGTAGAAGCTAATGCAACTAAAAGTGTCGATACTAAAGCACATACACACACATATATAATGTAAACAGTAAACACTAACAAAACAACAAATATTAGACCAAAGCCTAATATATAGATCTAAACTGTCACGGTGGGGGCAGAGGCTATGGTACGAAGGATTGGGGCCCGCGATTATTATGAGGAGTCGGCGGAGAACGAGATAGAAACCTAAGTGTCTCGGCGAACATATCACTCTTGGAAACTAATACATCCGATTTAATAGAGAAGTTGATGAAGTAATAGTAATGCTAGTAAAAAATAGCTCGCCTTCATTTTTTGGTTCTAATTTTAGTTCCAGCTCGGATTGAGGGAGGAGTGTCTGTCTATTTATGTGTAGTACGAATTATTTGATAAGTATGACTATATATATATAAATAGATAGAGTCGACCGTGAAGAAATGCGACCAGAGAATATTGATGACATGAGATATTTAATAAATGGATGGAACTCTAAATGGGAATGGGATTGTCTTCTTCTGTAATTTTTTTCTTCTAATTTAAATAATAATATGATTTCTCAAGGGTGGAAATAAAGGAACAGTTTGGGCTTACATGGAGGTTGAAGCTTTAATTGAGGCCCATGACATACGGCGCAATTGAATTCAATGGCCAAGCTCAATTTGAGAGGCAAAGCGAATTTTTTTTTTTTTGCGAAATGGCTCCGTTGGGGAAGGAATGATGATACGATGCCTTAAAGTGTAATAATCAAAATAATAATAAAAGAACTAATGAAAGAGATTGGTGTGTTAACAGAGGTTCATGTGACTCAACGCTGTCTGTCACGCACGTGGTTTTAAAAACAAAGCAGACAAGAGAAAATGGGGATTTGGATTGTTTTTCACTAATAATTCTCTGACTGAAATAGTTCTTCGGCCTTTAGTGCAAGCATTGCAACGGTCCATTTTTGCAGTTTTGTCACAATAAAATAAAATAAAATATAAAAGCAACTTTGATAAAGTATAATCAACAGTTTTGCAAGTGTGAGATGTGAGAATGGGAAAGGAACTCTAGATCACGCCGCCAACGTTGGCTTTTATCACCTTATTCGCCTTACTTGTGTAGTGCACATTTGCCACACTAAATGTCGAAGTAGGGTCATGAGTTCGAATCAAGCAGTTGTTTAAATTTGATTACTAAATACTATTATAAGCATTCTTTAGACTGCTAAAACCTTTATCCTTTTAGTTTTATTTTTTCAAAAGACACTTTTATAGTCTCGAGATTTCCGCCTATATTAAACAAGAACTTTGGGTTAGAATAATAATGACAGAATACAACTATTATTACGAGCAACGCAATTCATCGTAAGTCGTAATCTAAAAAATATATTATTTCCCCTAACATGACTTGTTGAAACATGTTTCTAACAAAAGAACATGGAATTTGTCAAGATAGCAATGAAGCAGCCAAGCCAATCATATTGAGAGGCGTAAATATAGTAACCAATAATATCGATATATATGTACATGTAAGATGACATCTTTCTTGCACAATTCGAGGGAATCTTTGATCTTACATCAAGAAATTCAATATGAAGAATTTATTGAATGAAACCAAAGAGGTAGCCTCAGCTTAGGTGCCTAGTGCTTACCTAGTTGCACCGTTGTGCTATTTATCAGCAGTAGGTTCTCGTGATATAAATTTGTTTATTTATTTTCTTCTTTCTTTCAAGATTCTCTTGATAAGCTTACAGAAAGAAATAGTTTGATTACATATATACTGTGAAGAATATATTCATTGCTTGGCCACACCCCATACGCTACGGAAAAAAGTAGCTGAGCCCATAAACAAAGCTCTGATTTTTCATATCAAAATCACTCCCTAAAGAAAAGCGATGGTGAAGTATCAGAGGAAAAACTTGTACAGCTGCCATCTGAAGAAACACAAAGAATGCCACGTCTCTCATGAAGAAGACGAAGAGTCTTGTTTATTAGGCCCATTTCGTTTGAACATCAGCTATAACAGAAGAGCACGCCCTAAGCTATTCTATTTCCTCGTACTTTGTATGGTTTCTTGTATTCTAGCATTAGCAGCCCTGTTCGTATCTTTCAGCTCCCACTTTCTGCGTAAGCCTCTGTTTATCCCTTTCCTTTTTTTTCGAAATATTTTTCCTTTATTTTCTTTTGCTGAGTATCGTTTATGCAGATGACGATGGCCTTGCGTTCAAAAGCAGCTTCATTTGCTCCTCTGCTACAACAAACGGTTAGTCCTCTCTGCTGCTCTCTTCTCATGTCTCCCATTTGCTTTGCTCTGTTTCTTGAAATAACTCATATTGAAAAAAATCGCAGGCAGTCTATGCTGTGATAGAAGCAGCCACCGATCGGACATTTGTGTAGTGAAAGGCGACGTAAGAACGGACCCGACCTCGAACTCCGTCGTCTTATACAAACCCGCCGCCGAAACAGAGAAGACCATCATCCGCCGAGAAAAGATCAGACCTTACACTCGAAAATGGGAATCCCAAATCATGAATACAATCGACGAGCTAAGCCTCGCCGTGAAAAAGCACCCTAATGAAGAATGCGACGTGCGCCACCGCGTCCCCGCCGTGTTCTTCTCCACCGGCGGGTACACAGGCAATCTCTACCACGAGTTCAACGACGGGATTCTGCCTTTATACATAACCACCCAAAGATTCGGCAGAAAGGTCGTGTTTTTCATCCTCGAGTACCACAATTGGTGGGTCACAAAGTACGGCGACGTACTATCCCAGCTCTCCGATTTCCCGCCGGTGGACTTCAACGGCGATAAAAGGGTCCACTGCTTTCCCCAAGCTATCGTGGGGCTGAGAATTCACGGCGAGCTCACCGTCGATTCTTCGTTGATGGAAGGTAATAAAACCATTAAGGACTTCCGCGACCTTCTTGACAGGGCTTACTGGCCTCGCATCAAAGGGCTTATCGAGGACGAAGAACGCCAATCTCAATCTGGGCAGAGCTTGAATCCAATAAAGACAGTAACTGAACTGAAGAAAGATTCAGACAGGCCAAAGCTGGTGATAATATCCAGAAATGGGTCGAGGGCCATAACCAACGAAGGCTTAGTGGTGAAAATGGCTGAGGAAATCGGCTTCGAAGTTGAGGTTTTGAAGCCTCAGAAAACCACCGAGCTATCGAAGGTTTACAGAGTTCTCAACTCCAGCGACGTGGTGATGGGGGTCCACGGAGCGGCCATGACCCATTTTCTATTCATGCGGACCGGGTCGGTTTTTATCCAGATTGTACCTCTGGGCACGAAATGGGCTGCTGAGAATTACTACGGTGAGCCCGCTAGGAAGCTTGGGCTGAAGTACATAGGGTACGAGATTCTTCCCAGAGAGAGTTCGTTGTACGATGAATACGATTTGGATGACCCGGTTTTAGCGGATCCGGGTCGGATCAACCATATGGGTTGGGAGTATACGAAGAGGATCTACCTCGATCGTCAGATGGTTAGGTTGGATCTTGGGAGGTTTGGGAAGCGTTTGCTTCGAGCTTACTACTATACTATCGCAAGGAAAAATCAGCGTTTACGCATTTCTTAGTTCTTTCTAACATTATTTTATTTAGAGACTATTATACTGTTTGAGGTTAGAACTTAGAGAATTGTCTAGTTTTGTATGTATGCATGTATAATGGTTACTACCCAGGAACTGAGATGAGGTTGTAATTGTACACAGCAGAAAATAAACCCAAGACGCATAATATACTCATGAATTGCAGAAGTAAAAATCGAACCTTTGGCCAATGGAGAAATCAATCGATGGCTGAGTGAAGTTTTCTTGGTTTTCCCTCAACACATTTGTTGGCTTCTTCTATCGATTCTCTGTATTCTTTCCATGTTATTACGAGTCAAAATAATATTTAAGAATTAGAAGCTTGTCAAAACGGAAGTCAACAATAATCTGCTGAAAAGCAACCTAAAAGTCTCCGTCCTATTTAATAAAGGGCTAATTCCTTCTCAGTCCCTTTCAACATTTCAACTTCCTTTTAAATATCCCTCGAATTATTTCTTCCTAATAAGTACCATTTGAAAATTTATTCCTGTTCAGTACCTAAAAAACTCTTTTCAGCATTAAATGGGCGAAAATACCCATGTCTCACATATTCAAAAAAGCTGAATAATTATTTTCACATGAATTATACCAAAAAAATTAGTTATTATACCAACAAAATTGGACATTGTACCAGAAATGTTGAAATTATACCATCTATTTTCGTTATTATACCAGTAAATAGCGTTGTTATAATTTACAGCGAAATTGGACGTAATTATACCAACTGATATTGAAATTATACCAGAAACTGTAGAAATTATACCATGTGTTTTGGTTATTATACCAGTAAATAACCTTATTTGAATTTTATATAGAGAAATTGGACGTTATACCGACTGATTTTGAAATTATACCAGAAACTGTAGAAATTATACCAACTGTTGTCGTGATTTTACCAGCAGAATTGTACACTATACCAGTTGGTATAATAATGACAACAGTTGATATAATTAGAATAACAGTTGGTATAATAATCAAAAGAGTTGGTATGATGTCCAATTTAAATAGCGTTATTATAATTTACAGTGAAATTTGACGTTATACCAACTGATTTTGCTATTATACCAGAAATTGTAGAAATTATACCATATGTTTTGGTTATTCTACCAGTAAATAACGTTATTTGAATTTTATACAGTGAAATTGGACGATATGCCAACTGATTTTGAAATTATGCCAGAAACTGTAGAAATTATACCAACTATTGTCGTAATTATATCAACAGAATTGTACACTATATCATTTGGTATAATAATGATAACAGTTGGTATAATTAGAATAATATTTGGTATAGTAATCAAAACAGTTGGTATGATGTCCAATTTAATTTCAGAAAAGGGCATTTTCGTCCGTTCACTGTTTGGGGTATTAATTACACAACTTTTTCGCAGATGGGTACTGAAAAGGAATATTTTTTGTCAGAGGTACTAATAAGGAAGTTTAAACCTTGAAAGGGCCTGATAAGGAATTTACTCAATGATGATAAAACAAGAATTTTGACTGTAATGAGTCATCCTTTAATTTTACATGGAATTCCATTTAATAAGTTAGTTCTTTGCAAATTATAAAAGGAAGTCTCGGCAAAAAACACAACTAACCTGAAAATTCTCCAACTGCAAAGTCAAGAACATCGTGCTGCCCTAGTTTCATGGAAAAACACATCTTGACGCATTCACCGATTTAAATAAATTATAAAAACTAGTATGTTAATATAAAAGTCCAAATATATGCTTGATGATCAATGCATTTTCCCTTTCTACAAATTAAAGCTAGCCTTGCCTGGCCTGGCCGGAAGGAATATCTATCTTATCTAGAAGCAAATACATCTCTAAACTCTCTCCTAGAAAAATAAGACAAATATTCAAAGTAGAATTCCATTCAATGCCTTTTTCTGACGTGTCAAGTAAGAATTTAGATAATATTTTACGTGAGAATCAACTAATTATAAATCAACACAAGCCCAAAAAAGACTCCTCGCATTCCTCATCATGATCATACACTTCTCACCATTCTCTCCTTTCCCTCTCATCACCTTCATCTTCTAGCTAAGAGAATAATGGAGTCCGATAATAATAATGATAGTGAAAATAAGGACTTGATGGAATATGAGAGGATGAAATCATCTTCGTCATGTCCACTACCATCCCCTTTCTTGTTGAAGACTTGCATGCTCGTTGAAGATCCTTCGACAGATGACATCATTTCTTGGAACGAAGATGGCTCAGCCTTCGTTGTTTGGCAGCCAGCCGAGTTTTCTAGAGACTTATTGCCCACCGTTTTCAAACACAGCAATTTCTCAAGCTTTGTCAGGCAACTAAATACTTATGTATGTAATGACATCCCCCCTATCCTCTCTCTATCTAGAACAATATTTTTTCTGTGTGAATGTAATAACAAATGTATGTAATTTGTAGGGTTTCAGAAAAGTAGCCACGGATAGGTGGGAGTTCAAGAACGACATGTTTAGGAGAGGACAAGGAGACCAGCTATGCGAAATACGCAGAAGAAAGGCGTGGTCGTCGTCGAATAACAAGACAAGCCCTAACTCTACTGCACAGTTATTACAGCAACAGTTGTTAGGACAACATCGAAAGCATACTGGAGATCTGGACAAAGACGAAGAGCAGCAGCAGAGGACGTCTCCGGTGGCTTCTTCGCCGCCGGCGGCGGAGGTCGCCGTCCTACTGGATGAAAACAAGAGGCTCAGGGAAGAAAATGGATTCTTGAGCTCTGAACTGACAGATGTGAAGAAGAAATGCAAAGAACTCATCGACTTGGTGGCCGCCGCTTGTAATAGTAATGGATCGAAAAGCACGGAGATAGAGATGATGGAAGAGTTCGAAGTTGGAGATGGATGTAATAATAAAAGTATTGGGCCGATGTTATTTGGTGTCAGTTTGCGAGTTAAAGGAGAGATTGATCACGACATGTTGCAAGAATAATATAGTACATTCAATAAGAAGCTATAGTCTTGAATATGGCAAACAGATAGAAAGAGTTTCCAGGCACATCGATGCATATTGAGAATTGCCACTTGAGCACCACGCGCGTTGCCCGAAGTAGGGGTTCTTACGTAGTCAAATTTGTACATTCTTGAATATTTAGAGATAAAATCGTGGAAGATTCAAAAAGTATAAACTTCCCTTTGTGACTAAGAAAATATGGACGTTTGGAAAATTGTAAGATGTTTATCGTAGCGCCGAGAAGTGGTAATTTTGTGGTCATCTGCAACATCAGAATCAAACTAGAAACGTGTTTGAGTATCATTTTGAAACAAGTTTCTTCTTATGGCCGCTAATATTTGACGCTATGCTTGATTCTAAGGCCTTTATATTATTTGAATGAACGACTGGCTGTGTATAAAGTGTAATCCATTTCTATTTTTTTTCGTTTTTCCCTTTTGCTTCATATAAATGAATAATTTGACACGTTCAATGGTGTCTAATGTCTATTCTCTATATCCTACATACATGAAGATAGCACACTTCTCTAGGCTGCTCGATCTCATTTCAAACATACAGATAGATGTGCATATGTATGTATTTCTTCATATGTGCGTAGTTAGTTGTTAGGTACATGGGAATATTACATTTATGATATGATATAATATAAGTATGTAAGGAAATGATGTACATGTTGGGACTTTATTACATCGACAGTACTTCCATAGTACCAAACAAAACGACCCAACTAGTGATAAATCTTAGTGTTCGGTATACTACAAGCTAAATCGTAACTAGAGTGGTGTTTAATTCTATCATTACTAGGGCTAGGTGTAAGGTTTATCAACACTGTGATTCATTCTTTTAAATTGCTATCTAGCTAATATGTAATATTCATCTCTGTATAGCTAGCGATTCGTTAAATCCATGGTGGGGTTTAGATTTATAATTGAAACACAGTAATTGTCTCAATAATTGTCCTGCTACGACCCAAAAAATGAAGACTTTGAATAGTCTTTATATATGAACATTGTAATATATTTGCAGCTACCGACATACAGCTTGCACGTACTAGAGTTTTTGGCAAATTCATATTTGGTCGCTATTAACGAATTAAGTGAAATAGAAAATAAAATTTGTTTGGAAATCGTTATGCAGGTAAAAGAAAAAAAGCTAATGCTGTAATGTTTTATTTATTTATTTTTCTTAAATTTCCACAAGCGTGAAACACTTGATATTTTTGTGGGGGACCCGACCCTATCGTAATTGTTTATGTTTATATGTCCACCACCGACGATCGAAAATTTAATATAGAATTTCATTTACTTGAATTATTTTTTGTTTATTTGCTATGTGCTAATAAAACAGAGCGATTAGCGAAACAACATAACTTACTTGCATAATGATGAGTTACTTTATGCCGTCAAATGCATTTATCCAACAATTATGTTGCATATTAATTACGATTGCATCAAGTTTAAATCATAGAACCTCGACACCTAAAGTCTAAATCTATTGAAAGCACTTTATTCCTCTTGCTTTTATCTGAATCCCTTCGCTTTCTATAGAACTATCCCCGTGTGTGTGAAAATATATCAAATTATCTTTGGCAATTTTTATTAATAAATTAATTTTAAAATAAAATTTTGCTTTGAGGATATTTGTAATAAATATAATATTAGGGTAAAATTGTAATTTAAAATTAAGGATAAAATTATAAATAATCAATTATCGAATTGGCAGATCACTACTTCTTTATATAATGTATAGATAAAAAAAAATATCATAAGCACTAGTAAAGGATACAATCACTTGCACACCCACGATAAACACGTATGCATCACCTACAAATTGATATAGAGAGTGGTAGACGTGGAGAGAGAGAGAGAGAGAGAGAGGGAGAGATTTCAGAAAAGCTAAAGAAACAAGTGTCCACAAAGTACCAAAAACTTCGAATTTTCTCATTTTTCTTTCATATATAAAACTTGTGTGAAGTGAAGTGCGTTAGAAGCCAAATCCTAGCAAGAAAACGACCACATAAGATAAATCAGAACATGGGATTCACAAAAAAGAGCCACAGCAGAGGTATGGGATTCCTCTTAGTTTTCTTTCCTGAAGAACAACAGCATCAGCAGCAACAGCAAACACAACCCACCAAGAAAAACCTCTTGTCACCATCTTCAATCCCAATTTTGAAGCACTACTCAAGCTCAACTCAACTGCTGCACAAAGCCCAGTCAACGATTTCAATATGTTTGCTTCTCCTCTTCACTACCCTCCTCGTCTTCGCCCTCTCCACGCCGCCTTCGAACAACCACCTTCACATTCCGTCGTACCACAGGCGGCACCTGAGAGAGGCTTCGGCGGCGGTTCCACCGACAGTCTCGGCTAGGAATCCTTCGCATGCATTGCAAGGCATGGGCACTCTATACAGGCGAGGCACGAGGGCTATGAGCGACTTGATTGTGGTTCACTTGGTCGAGTCCATGGCTGTGCATGAGCTTAGGCTATTCGTCAGGCTATTGTACAGATCGAGCCTCACCTCAAGATCGGATGTTCTGTTTCTCTTTCCTTCGAAAAGACCGGATTTTGATGACGCCATCTTCCAAGAAACGCAGTATTTCTTCGATTTGCTGAGCCAGAATTTGAGTTCGAACTCGAATATGTCATCATCGTCTCCTTGGCGTGGGATGAATTTCGACGCGTCCCACTTCTTGAAAACTGGCAAGAAGGAGAAGGTCGCCGGCGAGCCAATCTGGGGCAGGAAAATTCGAGCGAATTCCAGCGAGGAGTACGAGTCCGGGTCGACCCGTTTGAGTTACGGGTCGGTGGTGGGCTTCGAGGCGGAGGAACTCGACCCAGAAAACGCCCTCGCCGGGTTCTTGGACCACGCCGTTCCGATGAGCCTGAGGAGATGGGTCTGCTACCCTATGCTGCTGGGCCGAGTCAGGCATAATTTCAAACACGTGGTGTTGGTCGACGCGAAGGAGATGCTTCTTCTCGGCGACCCTCTGACCGGCGGCGGACGGAACCAAAGCCCAGAGACGGTCACGATCAAGCACGTCTCCTCCCAACCTCAGTCCAGACACGGCCGGAAAAACCCGGATAAAAACGGGTCGACCCGCGCCAATCAGGGCTTCGTCATGGGCGGGTCGAGAGGGATTCGCAGGCTGTCCAACGCGATGCTGACGGCTATAGTTCGTGCGTCGCCGTCGTCTTCGCCGAGCCACCAGCACAAGAAGAAGATATCAGTTACTGAGTCGAGCGTCTTCAATCAGCTCGTCGGAAACGAATTCGCTCTGAAAGATGTGAATACGATTTTGTCGGCCGAGATAATACCCGACTTGGGTTCCTTGATCGGGTCGGGTTCGAACATGCGGGCGGATCTTCTGTTTAATTCGGGTCATACGGTGGTCAGGCGAGGAGGTAATAGTAATTTTGATGTTAGTGATATGTTGAGGTATTTTTAATAAAATAAACCAAAAAAAAATAGGCATTAACGAAATAAACAGGTAATGAAAAGAATTAATAAAATAGCGAACTTCGTATGAATAAGATACGAGTTACGTAACTCGTCTTCATTTTATACGAGTTACTTGTCCAGCTGGAAAGATTCCAGTTGGACTGCACGTGACATAACTCGTATAAATTTTATACGAGTTATAAACGTAACTCGTATAAAATGAATACGAGTTAGATCCGTTTTAAACGAACCCTAGGCGGCCATACGAACAGACGAAGACGAAGATCGTTTGAAGAAGCCGCCGCCGCCGAGATTCGTTGAAGAAGCTGCCGAACCCCAAGGCCGACCTGCCGCCGCACCTCAAGGACCTTCCGGCCGCCGCCGCCGACCAGCCCCCCTCCGCGACACGCCGGCCCGCGTCGTCACCCCGCCTCGACGTTTGCCGCCGTTTGCCGCCGCCCGCCGCCGTCGACGTTTGCAGCCCGCCGCCGCCCTCTGCCTCGAGCAGCTGCCCCGTGAACCGCCGTCCCGCCTCGACGAGTGAACGGCGCAGCCCCCCTCGACCCGGCGCCGCCAGCCGCGTCCCGCCGACGCACGCTGCCAGCCGCCGCCCGCCGCCCGCCGACGCACGCTGCCAGCCGCCGCCCCGCCGACGCACGCTGCCAGCCGCCGCCCCGCCGACGCACGCTGCCAGAAGCCGCCGTTCGCTCGAAGAGCCGCCCCGGGTCCTGCCGCCCCGCCTCGAAGTGCCGCCGTCTAGACCCGCTGCCGGCCCGCCCTCCTCGACGACCCGCCGCGTTAACCCGCCGCCTCGACCCCGCTGCTCTCATTGACGTGATACTCGCGTCTAGCAACCCTGATTGAAAAATCGTCGACGGCACGTTGTAAGTGTTTCTTACTTTGAAAAATCATACCTCGACAAAACGTAGGGTTTTCTCTGTCGTAAAAGTCCCCGTAACCACCGTAGTCGTCTCCACCAGGAGGTGGCATTTGGTACGTTTGGAAAAATGGAACGGACTGAAACAGCGTTGGAGCAGCAGAGTCCAGCGGAGTGGTATCATCTGGCGCATCGTCGTCGTCGTCGTCGTTGTCGTCGTCCTCGTTGGGATTAGGTAACTCAGCCAGTGGATCCTCATCGTCCGCTTCCGAATCACTAACATCAACGTCTTCCTCTGGTTCAGGCACGAAATCTTGCTCGGGTTCTGACACCGCCGGCATATTGAATGGTACATCAAGCGTGGGCATCTCCAGGGAAACATTGCTTAACCCTGCTGTAACTGAGCCAATGTTGGGAAAATCTGAATATGTATAACTCGAAGAACCAACTTCAAAATTTCGATGAGGCTCTTCGTTCAAATCAAAACTTGAATTTTCTATTATTTCAACGAAAACTTCAACACAATTGTTCTCCGAATCGGGATGGATGAAAAATTGTAAATCATTGTCGTTTGAGATTCGGAATAACTGATGAAAGAGGCGGGAATGTTGAAAGAATTCATTTTTGGCCTGAACAACTAGCGAAAAACGACTGCTATCAGCACCCGTAATTTCGAACAATAATGACATAAACTCAGAAAAATTGGTGTTGCGACGAATTCGCCTATACGCAATAGGACGGATACTATAACTGACGACAGAATCGGATGATTGAATGATTTCACCGCCGAAATATACTATGACTTGTATACGACTAGACACCATCTTTTTGTTATGTTTTAGGAATCGAAAGTTTAATATTGCGTTACTGATACTAAAATGAAGGGGTATATATAGAGAAATAACTCGTATCAATCAAACACGAGGTACTCCAAGTTGCCCGTAACTCGTACATAATTAATACGAGTTATTTCCATTATATGCACGGGCATTAGGGTTTGTCGGCCACGCCCGTAACTCGTATAAATTAAATACGAGTTACTTCCATTATTGCATGCGCATGCAGGGTTGGTCGGCCACGCAAATATTTCGTATGTGTTTTATACGAATTAGTATCTCGTATTATTATAGTACGAGTTAGAGTCAAATTTTTGGACACGTCAGGTCAGCGCGCGACAGCGTCGTAACTCGTATGATTTTTATACGAGTTAGTAACTCGTATGAAAATGATACGAGTAAACTTGCCACGTCAGGTCAGCGGGCCACCTTGCGGTCTTAACTCGTAAAATAATTCTACGAGTTACTAACTCGTATAATTTTTATACGAAGTTCGCTGTTTTATTAATGGTTTTATTATTAGGTTTATTCCGTTAATGCTTAATTTTTTTTGGTTTATTTTATTAAAAATGCCATATGTTGATGAAGCATATATGCTCATTTGCTGTAGATTCTACTGTTTATAGTGATTGCTAGCTTATAGTCATCAAAAAGAACATAATAATCTTACACGATTTGTTATATTGTTTTATGTTATAGAATACACAGTTCAAATATTTTTAGTTTCCCAAATTCTCTTAAAGAAAAACAAGAAACCAACCTTTTTATTGTATGTTCTGTCTGACATGTGATTTAATTTCAATAACTATTTAATAAAGTAAGCTGATTGAGAGGCTGCTGTAATAAAAGGTCATTTAGTTGTGATGTCAGTGGTCAACTGTTTTTCTTGAATAACTAACCTTCATCGCCAGTTTTTTAATATTTATCTTTCTCCAATGACCTTTCTAGGAACATTCGCGCCATGCATTGGCTTCAAATTAAAATCAAGGTTTACCACTAATTAAAGTATAGCAATGTTTAGAGTAGAAAGAAATTTGTATATATTATAAATGTGTATAAGTCACGGATTGAATGTGATGCAGCTACGCAAATGGAAAGCATTCATTAACACATGCAACTTTTTACCCTTTACGCGTTTTGTAATAAAGGATATTATCTATCTCGCTTTAATGATTGGAACGTGATCGAATTTATTCATCTCTTATCATAAGACCCAATTTAATTGTATTAACAATTAATTTTATACTGTAATAAAGTGATTTGTCAAAAAGATTATACTTTTGTGTGGATGCTCAAGCCATGAGTGCTTCATGATTGCCCTTCGATACTATAAACACCCAAATGCACCGACAGTCAATAATAAATGCCACGTGTCATTTTTTGGTTCATTTTGATGTGTATAAATCATGATTATTAAACTGATTTTTTATTTTTATTTTCGTATATATATAAAGATAATTGCATATGATATTTTCTCCATGGTTGTGGGGGACAGTTCTAGTTATCAAAAGGATCCAAGGCCTTCGAGTGGAGTAGACTTTTTTTTGAACTAAAAAGAAGAGAAGGTTAACGAGACGCAAAAGTGAATAACAAAAAGGAAATAGGCGTGCTCATATTTATGCATTTTTATTTTGTATAAATGCCAAATAAATATGCAAATCGGGCAATATGAAAGCCATGTAGATGTAACAGCTCAAATAATATCGAAAATCGACCCACGTGAAAATGAGTGAAGCTTGACAAATCAAAGCCACGTCAAGTGTGAAACTGTGGTAAGACAAAAAACTATTTTCTGTGGAAATTATTGTTTGATTGTATAGAATTTAAATCACTCTTTCATGGATTGATCAATGTAGTTTTTTTCATGTCACGGACACGTACGTTTGAATTTAAATCGGAGCTGCAAACGCTTAATTTAATTTAATTTAATTTAATTTTCGATATATGTTCATGTGGCGCATACATATATTATACATTGTGTCCCGTGAACCCTATAATAACGATGACGTGATCAAATTTAGATGTATTAAAGAGCCGACCAGGAAGATAAATAATGACAGCGTTACGTAACTTAAACCAATTACTAATTAATTAATGCCGCCTATAATAATATTCGATCCCCACTTAATATATAAAAACGAAATGACAACAAACAATTCATGGTGTGAAACCGTGGACATCGAACTTGATATGCCAATCAATATGCGAAGGTGCCAAAAAACAGTGACGAGTGAGGTGGGTGGTCACAATTAGATAGAGCCCACAAATTATATTTTAATATCATCAAATAATCAAACGGAAATAAAAAAATAATAAGGTCGATGAAAGCTTATCATTGACACCTTGTGGACCTTCATGTCGTTTTGATTAAATTCATAACGATTCCAAATACAAATGTTACACGGGGATAAAAATAAATCAATGAGGCTTGGGTGGCTCAATTAAGATAATGAAAGCTTATGGGTCTTCACTACTTGTCTAATTTCTTTGCGTGTCGGTATCAATATATTTAATCTCATAGTCTCCATCTTATATCACTATAAAAAATTAACATAAAAGTAACGAAATAATATAAGTAAAATTATTTATAAATACTCAACTACAATCAAATGCAAAATAAAAGAAACCTTCGCGGCGGTGTGCAGAGGCAGCGCGTGGAATAACGCGCTGGACGGACGTCGGCTGCGATTATTGTGGGCTGCGGCCCAAGCTTCAATTGGGCCTTTTGTTGATTTTGTTATTGGGTCTAAATGGGCTTTCTTGGTTGATACTAAAGCCCATAGAGAGAGGTCCATGTTTGAGAACGTGCCATCATTTGCAGATTTTCATATTCAGCTCAAGCAACAAGACGAAGAACAATTGCAGCTAATTGAGGAGGAAAATATAGTGGATTCGATGGATACTTCGAAGGTGGATGCATCTTCGCCGGAATCAGCAGCTAATGCAGCACATGGATCTTCTCGGTTCACCCACGCTCCGTTTTATTGGTAGGATCGCATCTTTTACTGTCGATTGGCATAAAGTTATGTTTTAGTAACCTTCGCGCTTTATGCATTTCGATTTTTGCTGTTCAATGGTTGTGAGGTTAACGGCAATATCGGTTTTCGACCATTCATGATTTTTTTTTGTATAAATTCATCATCTGCATTTTGAAATTGCTCGTATGCTATAATGGATTGAGAAATAGGAAGGACAGAACAAAGAGGAATAGCATTTTGAATGATCAGGAATAAGCTTACCTTTACACATTATCGTGTAATTTCTTTCGTTCGTGCTGACCGATCTGTTCGTTGTCTGCTTCTGATCAACGTGTCCTTTTAGCTGATCGTAGCAATCTCAAAAGTTTGGGTGCAATTCTGAGTGCTTTTCTGTTTTCCTACTAACTCTGATAGCGAGGAGAACGTATATCTGCTATCCAAGAAGCTCTGCGAGGGAGGTATAGCTAAATCGGATGGTTCTGATCTTTTCGCCGTTTTCATTTCCAACGAAAAAAAGCAGGCGAGTTGGTTTATATCCGTGTTCTTGACATGCTCTTTCTAAAGTGAGGAATTGACATTAGTCTGACGAATTGCTTCTTATCAGGTTCCATTGTGGCATCAGAAGGCTAGCAATAGAGCTGATGGGGTGGTTCTGTGGGATTATCATGTTATTTGTGTACAAGTAAGAATTTTTCCCATGATATTTTCTTATCCCGTTGAAAGATCAAATACTATTTCCTTCATGTCACATTGTCCGTTGCAGAAACGAAAAGACAGTAATTTGCCGCATCTTGTCTGGGATTTAGATTCAAGTCTTCCTTTTCCATCTCCGCTAGCAACCTATGTAGCTGAAACTTTTATGCCTTCATTTGCGTTGTTCTCAGAATTTCAGAGGTAAGCATACCATGTCCTAAATCACTTAGACTCCATGTGTGAGTTTGTGTGTGCATTTGGGAAAAGATAATATCAGATAACTTCGATTAAAATCACTCTTTGAGAATAATCAATTTGTTGATCTCAGGTTTTTCCGAATTGTTCATGCACCACTGTTTCTTCAATCCTTTGCATCTGATAGAAGACACATGAAAGATTCTGCTGGAAACTGGACTAATCCCCCGCCTTCATATGGACCGATCGTTGCCGAAGGTAAAAAATTCGCACGAACTTAATGCAACTGATAACTATCTCCCAAGGTTCTCATCTGAGTTCCAAGTTTTCGCCTCTTCGGTTTTACTGAGACTTATCTTCTGCGTCAACAGATGGGACTATTCACAACTTGAACGACTACCTGGAGATGCGCTCTGCTGATTTAGTAAAAAGCATCGGCCCTGATACAGTAGACGCCATCTTGACCCAAAATCTCGGCGCACTAGTTGGTGAAAGCCAGTTAGAAGAGCTATTTTCGCAGATTTCCTAATGCAGTCGAGGTGAAGATAATGTGTTATTACAGACAGTAGACGATTTTGCTCTGTATTTGTTATCAGATTTCGAAGTTCTGTTTCTGGGCAAGGTCTGTAATCCATCAACAATATTCATAACAAAAGAATTGCTTACAGACAAAATGTTGGGAAGTATACACTAGACCCTCTTATTGTATACATACTTTTTCGACATCACACTAACTCCATCAACAGTGGGTCGCCAGCAGCCATGAATCTGATGAGCTTAATGAAGTCTTGCTCAGTCGAAACATTCCAAGGGTGAACGGCAGGCACCTCAGCAGAGTAAAAAGTAGTGGAATTGCTCTGAAGCTTCTGCTTATACCTCATGGAATTCAAAACAGAGTCGAAATTCTGAGGAGAATCCATCGCCAGGAAGAACATAGGTATGGCGACCTTGTGATGCATTTCAAGATCATCCACAAAATTCACAAGGTCGACGAAATCAGGTACATATCTTCGGGGAACATAGAACACCTCAGAATTGCATATAGTTAGACTGCGACGATCTTTAACGTTGGCCTTGTAATTGACCTGAAAATGGGCCGGCATTGTTCCCACAACTTTCCTTACCATCTCTAACTGCTTCCCAAACCAGTCAGAGTTTCCTGAACTTTGGACGGATGTCCATGACTTTGGCACCTGCGTTTCTTTAGCTGGTCAGAAACCTGTGTGTGTGTGTGAAAAGCTGCATTAACAGAAGAAATTTACCTTGTTGGTGATCCATAGCTTAGACTTGTCTGCTTGAAGAATGTTCCAATAGTTAAGCACAGTATCGTCATGGAGAAACAGAAACCCTTCGGCGCTGTTGTACCTTTCGAAGTACTTGGGCAGAGACCTGATAGAAACAAAGTTACGTTAGAACGAACGTTCGCCTTCTGCGAGGAAAAAAAAACTCGGGATTTTCTTTTATTACTTGTAGATGTAATCCAACTGTCCACTTTCCACGGCGAGCTCGACGTTCTTCTCCTTGGAAAGTATAATCACCGTCTTGAAAATCCTACCGTAGAGCAACCTCCACTCCAACGCAGTTCGCTCGACGGGCCCCGAGCAGAACATGATCATCACTACATTCCCGAAATTCTTCCTCCAACGTATCAGATTCCCGATTTCGTAATTCACCTTACCTATCTCCTCGACACCGAGGTGGACAGCTGGCAGTTTCTGAGGCACGAATTCCTTACGATCTCCATGGCCAATAGCAGGCCTCGGCCTGTCGAGCTCTAAAGACATCATACGAGGTTGTTGGTAGCCCACGGCGAGCAAATCTTGAAGCCATGCAGCGGTAAACTGAACGTCCCTCTCCGTCCAAAACCCTTCTTCAGCCATTACGTAGCTCAGTTCCAAGATTTTCTCGAACAACCTATGATCCTTCGAACGCCACGTCACCAAGAAGTTGATTAAACGGCCCACGTTGACGTGAAGATCCTTCTCCTCTGCAAAAGGGTACCCTTCGATCTTGTCATTACGGTGTATTGTAGGAGGGTAGACAACTACGTACCCGCCGATTTCCCACAATAGCCTCTGAGCCCAATATCCCCTCAGTATGTCAGAAGCCATGGAACTAACTGAGACGGGCAGCATTAGAGCCCAGAAAGCAGGGGAATGGAACATCGTATTGAAAGAATTTACAGGGACCATTGTGCCCTGAGGTAGGGCGACTTTAGGGGCTTTTTCGTCGAATCTTATGTCGAATGGTTCCAAGGCTGGTTTTCTCGTGAAGTAGAACACTGAGTCTACGTCGGGCAGGCCGTTGGAGATTCCCTGCTGTATGAACGCTCGCCCGCCGAAGACTTCTGTGTAGAACTGCTCGTGCTCTATTTCGCCTACGTTTTCTAAGGGCAGCCCACGTGGCCAAACTGAGCGCTGACCGAAGTGTATGTATGGGTTGACTATGGTTCTGTTTGGGTTTTCATGGCTGTACTGTAGGAGAATCTCTTGCCTTGAGCCTTCGCCGACTAGTTCTACGTCGAAGTGCTTGCCTACGTCGTTTTCGATGACTTGTGCCCTGTCGTCGACGTCGTAGATCTTCTGAGCTCCGTGCTGTATGGCGAATAAGTAGCCCACGGTTTTGCGAACGTATGAATCGTAGGGGAGGAAATCGACCACTCTGAATCCCAATTGAGCTTGAGTTTCCAAGGATAGAAATATAGCACCTTAAAAATGAAGAATTGACAACGAAAACATCAATCAGACATCAACCTAAAGTTAAAATCGAAGATGCCCACAAACAGAAAGTGAAGTTTAGTTTGAGATCTACCTTTCAAGTTCCAATCTTTGGGAGTTTTGGAATTTCCGACAGCCAAGACTTGCCAGCCCTTAATTCGACACAATTTTCGAAGGGCATCAGTTGGGTAATCTGATACGGACACTACGATCCACTTGTCCGAACTGAAGGTCGAATAGGGCGTGATCTTATCGGCAATGCGGCCCACGGAATTCCAATTGGCGCGCGGCATCTTAAGCTGGCCCTGCTTGGTGGACTGCTGAAGGCACATCAGAGCCGCCGCGTCTCCGCCGCCGGCGCCGTTGCGGAGGTAGAACAGTCCCGCCACGGTGGTGATCAGGAGGACGCCGGTCATGATTTTGTAGAGATTCTCGGAGGCCCAAGTGGCGAAATCGAGGTTTTTTAAAGGGTTTGTCTTCGAGCGGCTGGGCGGCGTAGATTTCCGATCTTGGACTTCCATTTTTGCCCCAGCTTCTCAGAGGGGACGAAGAAGAAGAATCGATCGATAATTTATTGAAGAAGATAATCACTGACCCACCACACAGCGCCGATCCTCGGCTGAGCGATTCTTCTTGAATTGGGTCAATGGAGGGTTCGTTCGACTTGGAGAGGACTGATGTTGTCTAGGCGATGTATACTGTGTGTGTGTGTGTGTGTGTGTTTTGCCGACAAGATGGAGAGGAGCTTTTGGCTTGTCTTAAGATTGAATTCGAAGTGTTGCTGGTGAGCGATGTTTGTTGTGTAGTAGTATATTAGTTTTAGTTTGGTGGAAGGTCTTTGGTTACTTGTAATAAAGAGAACAAACACTCTCACTGTGTGTGGTTGTATGTGTTTCATTTCTTGATTCAATTGCCTTGTGTTTGTTTTTGCTCAGACGAATCAATTTCAGCATTCACGTATAATTGCGTAATTAGTAGGAATTTTGGACACAGATAACTCACTTAACAGAAAATATAACAGCTGTTTTGTTCTTTAATCTTTACAGCGTGGATGAATAACCAGTTTCCCTTTTTTTTTTTAATATAATTATTTTACTAACGCTTTTCCTCTTTTTCGGCCTTTGACTTCGCCTCACTCTCATTATAGGCCCATATGTATTGGGCCTAAACTGTATGGGCCAGTTGGAATGTGTGTGAGATGCTATTTGGGCCTAAACTGTATGGGCCAGTTGGAATGTGTGTGTGATGGATGCTATTTGCGTTAGGTAATTAATTTTAAATTTATTAACTTTTTTAGGTGTAACTGAATATTAATGATTATGTTACGTATGATTCGAAAGTTTCCCATAAGATTATAAACAATTTATTAGAACGATGTAGTCAAATTGCTAAAATTAAGTATTACTTTATTACGAGTCACGAAACAAATTTGCTAAAAATAAAGCGAATGATCCAACGGCATTTCCTTCCCATGTAGGAAAGAAGAAAAAGCAAAAGCATAAAATTCCTTCCCCAGTTTGAAAACTATTGTTATCATCGTATTATATATTAATGATTATTTTTTTAGAAATAAAACAAAAGCACAAATTAAATAGTTTGTCAGCTAAAGAAGCAAGGTCGAGCCGCTTCACGCACTAAGCCAACTTTCTCTGTTCGTTCATTCATCGGAAAACACAAGCAAAAACACAGTTTGAAGAAAGAGAAATCGTTTTCACGCCTTCCTCTGACCGCCGTACACCGCCGTACAAGCGGTCCGACACGTCGGACACGATCCATGAGCCAGGAGCCACGCCTTGACGCACGGCGCGTGAAAGCTGTGGCCGCAAACTTCCAAGACTCGAACCTTCTCTCCGGCGTTAAACTCCGACAAGCAGATGACGCAGTCCGAGTCCTTCATCTCCATCCCATCCTCGTACACCACCGTCGAAGGCGCCTCCACGTCCTCGTCATCCGCCGATGCCCCGTCGGAGGTGGGCTTCTGATCTCGGCGGCGGCGTGAGCAGTGTAGGTAGATGAGGTAGCGTACGGCGCCGTTGATCGCTAGCGCGCAGACGAGCCCACAGAATAGGACGACGAGGATCAGTGCTGTGTTTGTCTTGAAGTCCTTGGAGGATGAGTACGGCCACCAAGGGCACTTCTGTGAGTTGCACGGCGGTGTTTGTGCTGGCGCCGATGCTGATGTAAACGGAGGCGGCGGCGGCGTTGATTGGTGGGTGTTGAACTCGGGCATTGCTACCGATGAGATCGCTCTTAGAGAGGCTGCTACTTTCCTCATTTTCTATGAGTATGAGTTCTTTCCTTTTTTCTGGGAATTTCGTGTAGGGTTGACCTTGTGGGCCTTCTTGTTTCTTTCTCCTCTGTTTTCTTCCTCGGTTTCTGTCTGTTAATGATTTAGGTTTGCAAACCTTTCACTGAAAAAAGGTGTAACCTTTGATGACTGAATGGCTTAGGCTGGTCGAAATTGAGGCTTTATCAGTTCAATTCTTTGCTAGAAGAGAGAAAGTTGATAGCAGATGAGAAGATAGCTAGCTGGTAACTGCAACGAAAATGAAAAAAAAAAGAATCAATCTTTTTTCTCATCAATTTTCAGCAGAGTATCAGAGAGAGAGAGAGAGAGAGAGAGAGAGATGAAGAGATGATGCTTCAGCGATTCATGCATCTGCAGTGAAGAAGATAAGTGATGGAGAAGAGGTGCAAATTAAGCTTTATTGGTGACTACAAGTTACATTAGGTGGCTGCTGCTGTGTTTATATAAGCAGCTGCTTTCTTGAAATTGCAGAATTCGATAGCCATCTTTCTTTTTTGTCTTCGTTGGGAACATTAATTGCATTGAAGTAAGGAACCATCGTGCCACGTGTATAACATACTACTTAAAATAATCTATTGAAAAAAAAAAAAAAAGAATAATGAAAAGGAAAAGGGAAAGTAAAATACTAAAAATCGCAAGGTTAGTGCTTCGATGCCATCTATGCTTAGCCCAACACGGTTTGTGAGTAAGTAAGTTGCTTAATGTAACTGTATGTGTCAAAGCTCCTAATGGTGACAACATCGTATGAAAGAAAGATGAGCCATAAGCGAAGACAAGAGAAGCTAAACAGAGCAGTGTTGTCCATTTCCCTACTGCAGAGCATTGTCTTGTCGAGGCCCACACAGCATTCAATAAGTACAAAAAATTGTTTGCGGCCATAACTAAAAATTGCATCATCATCTCCTCTTTGGAGTGTGTGTGTGTGTGTGACCTACAAAGTTCCAAGGAAATCTGTTACGATCCACATGTTATTCTGTGATGTTGCCTTCGTTGGGCTGATGAATGAAGGTGTAACAATTTTCGTTCGTTGGAATACGGAGTGGAATACAGAAAGTGGAATAGAGGATCTCAATCCAAATAGAAATGACTACTTGGCTCATTTAATTTAATGAGGTCTCTCTTCTTATCTTTACTTAGAAGAAAAAGAAAAAAAAAACAAAACAGGGGAGGTAATAATATGCTCTGTTTTCATTTGAAGGCATCAACAGGTAAGAAAAATGTATGATTTTCTTTCTCGTAATGCTAAAAAGATCATACAAGACAAAAGCACAATGGATGAGTTTTGAGTCCATCGTTGTAAGTAGTGAGAATACATACAAACGTTTCATGCCCTGAAGGAAAGGGAAGTGAACAGAGACATAGAGAGAGAGAGACAGCAGCAACATTTCCATCGTAGTCACAACTTGTTTGGCATTTAAGATTTTGTGGGCTATTGAGTTAGTTAGGTGGGCAATGAAAGAAGAAGACATCATTACATACACTAACTTACCCATGCAATGCAATCCAATAACTTTGATTGCTTCTTCGAGAAAATTCTCTCTCTCAAGTGTCCACCTCGATGAGCTCAATACGACTACGTAATGTAAGAAAGTTCAAGTTAGAGAAGAGAGTAGTGAAAAAAAGGCTGCTGCTCCATATATCTCAATCGAAGAAGAACATCAATCAAGTGCCGTTGAGTTTCTTCATCGAAACGCAACTGGCGAGGAAAAAAGGTAGTCAACTGTAGTGTTAAATGCTGCTTAATAGTAAGATGGCGACTGAAAATGTTAATGTTATTATTACATGCGATGCGATGATCAATCCATCCCACGTAATACAGAGCTATATCCATGACTTGAATTGAAGTAGCTAAATTTCCAGGCATAAGAAAACGTTTTCACTTCTACCGAAGCAACTTACAGTCTGACCCGACCCGTTTAGCAGCTGGCCTTCATGATTGGGCTTTAATAAGACCCAAATATTGTGGGCCTATTTAGCCTTTTCCCCATCAAGAAACGACAGAGAATTTTATGCATAATCTTAACAGATTTTGTTTTGGTTTTTTATACTTAAATAGTAACAGATACTTGTGCAGCAGAGCAGTAACACTTGAAATATGAAATGACACTGTACATAAATCTAATTGGTGAATTTGAAACGACAGTCTGGTTCTGCCCGAAACGACCAGAACTTATTGCATAGTGACAAATAAAAATAAAAATGTCATAGAAACGCAATAATGTTCATATAGTATACTAGTATGTTACTTGCATTATTAAGATAGTAGTACAGTACATACTACATGTATTGCTGACTTGATTTCTAACGTCGTGAAATATGTTGTGGGCCACACGGGGAGACAAAACTAAAGCATGCCATGAATCATGAAAGACAAAGCAAATGAAAGCATGCATACTAGTTTATGATGTAAGTATATTGTATGTATATATAATATATACTCCCTCTGTCTCGTGATTTTTATCACATTTGTTGGTCGGCACGGATATTAAGGTTCTATTATTATAATAATATAATACAATGAAAAGGTAATAAAGTATATATTTTGACACGTCTTTTAAGAATATTTAATATTATTATATTGATTGTTTGTGATAGTTTTTTTTGCTAAATAAGGAAATATGATAAAATTAGAGGGACGCCCGAAATGGTAAAATGTGATAAAGTTAGTGGGACGGAGGGATTATATAAGAATAAAAATTTCAAAAGCAGCTATGTTCGTAAGTTACTTTATGACCTTATCATCCCAAAGATTGTTAATGGAGTTGGGCTTTATGACACTGTAGCCGCGAATTACAGACTTCGCTCCTCAAAAGACGAAAATCAGATTGTAAACGATAAAAAAAAACTTGTAATAATAAAATAAAGTGATGAAATATGATGCAGAAATTATCATAGAATATCATTAAACAACATCCAGTGGAGCCAAAAGAAAAGGAAATACATTATATACGCCGTAAGTGTATCTGTTTCTGCATATACGTTGATATCTCTTTTGACTCCAGCAATATAAAAGGCTGTGTGTGCCCCTCCATAATTAAAGCAAAAATTAACCGACAAAGTTCAATTACCATCATTTTGTTTCTCTCTCTCTCTCTTTTGTCGTTCAAACTCCCATCAGCTATCGTTTGCTCATTGTTCTTGAAGCAACAAAGTCAAACACAAACACACACAACGCCCAATGGCTCAATCAGCCAATGAGCTTCCCCCGCTCGTAGGCTCCGGCGGTACGCCGCCGTACACCGTCATAGAAACCGAGCCGAGCCACGCCGGCGGCACGGCCAGCCCTCACCACTCGATAGAGACGTTGGTCGTGGTTTTAGCAGTAATCACCATACTCGGCGTCGTCGCGGGGGTCATCGCTAGGCTGTGCGGCGGCAGGCATTTGGGCGGCTCCGGCGAACACGACGTCGAGGGGTGGGTAGAGCGGACGTGCCGAAGCTGCATAGACGGCGGCGTAGCGGTTGCTCAACCGCCGCCGGAAGCTGCGCCCAAGGCGGAGGAGCAATCCAAGAGCAATGAGAAGATCGCCGAGGAGGAAAACAAATAGTCAATAACTGCGAGGAATGCTCATGTCAATCACATTGCATTGTATCGTATGTGGTGTTTGTGTTGGTCTGATTCAGTTGCAATATAGTGCGATTTGAAAGCTCGCTTCGTCGATGAAGCATAATGCATAGTGGAGGAATTGATTTATTTAATATTAAGAATGTGTTTAAAATTTTTGATTTTTTTTTCTTTTTCTATTTATTGGTATAGAAAATGAAAAATAGAGGATCAATCAATCATACTTCTTTTAAGACGAAGAGCCGTTGCTCGTCTCAAAAGTCATTGTCTTGACTAGTCGTCGCAAGACAACTAAGATCGACTTTGATTCCCGACATATATAAGCATATATCTACTAAATAGAAGCCTAACCGTCGTGAGAAAATGAAAACAATCAATACTGTCAATTCATAAATTGCATATGGCCCACTATTCAGAGACTATACACATCATTATTTAATGGTGAATCTATAGAAATATATCCAATTGGATAAATTTTTTACACATAGGTACCCATGTCAGAAAATTATACAGATAGGTACCCGATTTAATTTTTACCAGTTTCTTACTCATGTCGTACCTTTCTGTGTGTATATTGCGTACTATAACACGTTGATATATGGTACCTAAATATAGCATACGTCGTACCTACGACTTACATGTGTGTTACATAGGGCGTACCTAAAAAATAGCATACATAGTACCATTTTCTGTTATATAGGGTACCCAAATGTGTGATATAGGGTACCCAAATGTGTTGTATGGTGTACTTTTGGGGATCGGGTACCTATGTGCAAAAAATTTATTCTGTTAGGTACCTATATATAAAAAAATCCTGACAGGGTACTAAATTACAAGTTTTTATCTAAATAGGTACTTATGTGTAAATCCCTTATTTATTCAACTACAATACAAAATATAAATGAGAATATTCTTTGATGATTACATATAATGTAATTATAGGGTTATGTACACACAACCACAATAAATCCTACATTATTATTTGAACAATCTTCAAATTCCTACCCATTATTGCTTGAACACCATTGAGCATGTATAATATAATTATTCCTATAACTATTAAGAAGCACGCAGTTTTTCTTCCATTACTTTCTTGAGGGCTCAATCACAGCGAGGCGAGACAGATCCCAAGTACTGCAGATTCGCATTATTGCATGTAGCTTCAGCATTTTCTCCATTGGTCCTTACAAAATTCACATTTTGCAGAACAAGTCCTTGGCATGGATAACTTTCGCTACAGTCTAAGTCAATTGCAACGTTTGTCGCACTTGTGCCATTAATGTTCTCATACACGACATTCTTCACTTGCACAGCCGAGCTCTGAAGGAAAATAAATAAACATGTTAGAACTGATTCAAAATATATAGATTAATCTTTTTTGAACTATATATAATCTTTACCTGCTCTTCGCATGGCTCTTCTTGATCACAATAACTCTGATCGATGATTATAGGGTTCTTCACATTTCGCATCTCAATGTTCTGAAACTTGATGTTGCTTGCACTTCCAGATCCTCCCTTTTATTCACACGAAATAAAATGAGATGACAATCATATGATAAGATAATACTATCGAACGATCATATTTATTATAATTATTACCTGCCATGTCTTGATTCTCACCCCATTTGTAGTCCCAGATAGCTTTGCACCATTAACCACAACATCTGAGACATACTCTTCTGAATTTCCAGAACCTAAGCTTCCGATACTGCATAAAAATCAAATCTTTAATACTTATCATTAACTAAATTGAGTTATTGCCTTATAGGTTGTAACTTGTAAGATTTCCTACCTAATTCCATGGCCAGGCCCGCAATTAATACTGTTAGCTTGGACCATCTGTGACCCACCCACGATTGAAATACAGTCGTCGCCTGTGGCTATGGTGCAGCTTTTGATTTGAATGTTTTGGGTGCGAGTGACGTGGATTCCGTCGGTGTTTGGGCTATTCTCCGGCGAACTAATATCAAGATTCGAAGCTTCAACGTTGGTGCACTTTTCAAATGACACGTGGATCTGCTGTGCATTTTGGACCTTCAAGTTCTTTACGGCCAAGTTCGTGCATGAGTAGAAGGTTACAGCCTGCGATAATGCAATAATAATAGCGTTTTTGAAGTGATCAGCAGAGATTTTCACGTATGGAAGAGAATCGGTGTGTAATGAAATGAGGAAATAGGAATACGTACCGTTGGAGCATTCTTGCATGGCTGCCAATGTGGTAAAAAAGAAAGAGAATTATATCAATTATGAAACTGGGAGGAATGAGATGCGTGAGTTTATTAATTACATACAGATTGATTTATGATTACCTTTGATTTATCTACTTTACAAGAATTCTCCCACCATATGTTACCATTACCGTCGATGGTTCCACCGCCTTGAACAGTCAGGTTTTGAATGCTGTCGAATATAAGCCAATGCCTACCGTCTTCACTGTAGTCGGATTGCTCCTCAGTTGCCATCAATTTCCCAGAAATCTGCCAAGTTTTACGTTAGTTTTCATGTAATGATCCACGTGTAAATAATTAATTAGGTTGTCTTATTAGCTTTATGTTATTACCTGAAATGTTATGTTAGATTTGCATGGTCCTGAAAACCTAATTGGCCTCAGAAGATAATAGTTCGAGCTTTGTGGTACCATGAAATTAACATCAGATGAGGAAGAAGATGAACAAGCTTCGCTCCAAGCCTTCTGAAATGCCTCAGTATCATCGGTACTTCCATCGCCTTTAGCTCCATAGTTCACTACATTAACCGTTTTAACTGAATCCTCGGCCAGTGATCTCTTCAAGATTCTTGAATAATCCATGGATGATACCTCACCATTTCCAACCTCGATGAGCGAGGAGTTGTTGTAAGGCATATCACCTTCTTCGATAGGGCCAACGTAGTTCGAAGGGTGACTATGAAAATCATAGCCCAACTCTTCTTGGAAATAACCCTCGGGCAAATGATGATGAAGTTGATGATCTCGGAGGCTTGATGTGCATGGAAACAGTAAACTTGTAAACAATAGAGCAAAAGACATGTATGCCATGGTATTATGCTTTGAAAGAGCCATATGTTTTTTCCTGCTTTTTTTGTGCGCTAATGATGATAATTATGTAATTAGTTAAGAGGTATGAATATGATAATGTTAGATAATTTATATTATAGTTGATTTATAAATTATCTTTTGTGAATGAGAATTAATTAGAAAAAAAAAATTTATTTTTACTTATTGAAGTGGGCTTTGAAATTAATGTTATTGGGCTTCGGTTTTGGCCCAATAACGGCCCAACTTCTAGAAGGCCCAACTTCTAGAAGTTGGGATTGGTGGCTTTGTAATTGAGTGGTCTTTAACCACTCCTCACCACCCAAACGTGTATTCCACTTTGTAATATAAAAAAAAAAAAAAATTATTTATTTTTTATTCTAATATTTTGGCTATAAATAGGTCATTTGGCCAAAGGAAGAAACACAACAAATATACAAGAATTAAAAGAAGATAAATAAGAAAATATTCCTCAAATATTATTTCTGCTATATTTCTTGTTCCGTTCGTAGTCGGTGTCGTTTTTGTGCGAAACGAACGCCGTGTTTTTTTTCGAAGTATCCTGGGAAATAGACGCTCGTGAACCTCTAGCACATACGTGAGGGAGCGAATCTATTTTAAGGAAATTGTGTGCTACACAATCTTCGAATATTTTTATTTCCCAGCCAACAATCTTAAAATAGATCCAACGATCCCGCAAAGATGTCAGACAACGTGGATTTCCACAACAACCAAGAATCTACGAGAAACGAAGGAAACATTGACGTTCTCCCTACTACTTTTATTCCCACTGTCATACCTGTGGTTACGAAGCCAAGCGTACCGATCAACCACCTGGAGAAGCCGGAGAAATTTATGGGGACAGCCTCGACGTTCAAGAGATGGCAGCAAAAGATGCTCTTTTATCTCACCACGCTGAACTTGGCCAACTACTTGAAGAGGTCGAGCCTAAGGTGAACGACGGCGAGACGAACGTTGAGGTCATGATCGCTGTTGATGCATGGAAACACTCTGATTTCCTGTGTCGTAATTACATTCTGAATGCCCTAAGCGATACTCTGTACAACGTGTATGGTGCGGTCGCTACGGCTAAGGAATTGTGGGAATCGTTAGACCGGAAATATAAAACTGAGGATGCCGGTACAAAGAAATTTGTTGTCGGACGGTTCCTTGATTATAAAATGGTCGATTCCAAGACTGTGATTAGTCAAGTACAAGAGATCCAATTGATCTTGCACGAGATCCATGCAGAACGGATGGTTCTGAGTGAATCTTTCCAAGTAGCGGCTATTATTGAAAAGCTGCCGTCGGGCTGGAAAGACTTCAAAAACTATCTCAAGCATAAGCGCAAGGAGATGTCTTTGGAGGATCTGATTGTTAGACTTCGAATCGAAGAAGACAACAAAAGGTCGGAAAAGAGAGTGTCGAGCTCATCTGAACCGAAAGTAAATGTGGTGGAGCATAGCTCTAAAAAGGGCAAAGGCGCGGTTAAACCCAAAGCGAAACTTGGGGCGACCGGAGGCGTCGCTAAGCCGAACTATAAGTTCAAGGGAAAGTGCTTCAATTGTGGCAAACTAGGCCACAAGTCGTCGGATTGTCGACTTCCAAAGAAGCAACACGAGGCCAATATGGTGAAAGACATCACCAAAGAAGTTGAGGACTTGAGCCTCGTCGCGATGGTTTCGGAGGTAAACATGATTGGGTCGAATCCACAAGAATGGTGGATCGATACCGGTGCTACACGTCATGTGTGTACGAATCGTAGACTCTTCTCTACCTGTGAGCCGGTTGAAGGAGAAAAGATCTACATGGGAAACTCGGCTGCTGCTACCGTCGAGGGAAAAGGGAACGTGCTGCTCAAAATGACTTCCGGGAAAATATTGACGCTGAAAGATGTGTTGTACGTTCCGGAGATACGAAAAAATCTAATTTCGGGATTCTTGTTGAACAAGCACGGTTTTCGTATTGTTATTGAATCTGACAAAGTGATATTGTCTAAGTCAGGTGTGTTTGTTGGTAAAGGCTATGCCTGTGATGGTTTGTTCAAGCTGAATGTAATGACTATTGTAAATGAGAATGAAAAACGTTCTTCTGTTTACTTGCTTGAATCTTCCAATTTGTGGCACGGTAGATTAGGTCACGTTAATTTTGAATCGATACGTCGATTAATTAACATAGATCATATTCCAACATTCGAAATTAATTCGAAATATAAATGCAAAATTTGCGTTGAAGCAAAAATGACGAGATCGTCTTTTCCTTCGGTAGCAAGAAGTACCGAACCGCTTGAATTGATTCATAGCGATTTATGTGATTTGAAATACGTTCAAACACGTGGTGGCAATAAATATTTTATAACATTTATTGACGATTGCACCAAATATTGCTATATTTATTTGCTTAAGAGCAAAGACGAAGCATTAGAGAAATTCGTTCTCTACAAAACCGAAGTTGAAACGCAACTCGGAAAGAAAATTAAAAGATTGAGAAGTGATCGAGGCAGAGAATACGAAGCGCCAATTGGGAGCTTCTGTGTGGAACATGGTATCATCCATGAATTGACCGCTCCGTATTCACCTCAATCAAACGGAGTGGCCGAACGAAAGAATCGCACATTAAAAGAGATGATGAATGCGATGTTACTGAGTTCAGGTCTACCGCCTAATATGTGGGGCGAAGCTATCTTATCGAGTAATTACCTATTAAATAGGATACCTCGAAAGAAAATGAATAAAACTCCATATGAGTTATGGAAAGGAAAGACGCCTTCGTACCAACATTTGCGAATGTGGGGGTGTTTGGCGAAGGTAGCCGTACCTGCGCCTAAAGCAGTAAAAATTGGTCCTAAAACGGTGGACTGTATTTTCATAGGATATGCACACAATAGTACGGCATATCGGTTTCTTGTATATGATTCGAAAATTTCGGATATACACAAGAACACGGTCATGGAATCAAGGAATGCGTATTTCTTTGAAAATGTATTTCCTTGTAAATCCGATTATGGATCCGGTACATCTAAACGAGATGATATAGAAACCGAGACTCCTAGTACGGTTCATGAGATTGAACCGAGACGAACCAAGCGTGCCCGAATAGAGAAATCTTTTGGTGATGACTTTGTTACATTTTTGATTGAAAAGAAACCGCTGACTTATAACGAAGCAGTGAGCTCCGTGGACGGGCCTTTATGGAAAGAAGCCATAAAAAGCGAGATTGATTCTATTTTGCAGAATCACACTTGGGAGTTAGTTGATCTTCCAAAGGGATGTAAACCTTTAGGATCAAAATGGATCTTTAAAAGGAAAATGAGACCAGATGGGTCTGTAGAAAAGTATAAAGCCAGACTTGTTATCAAAGGATTCAAGCAACGCGAAGGCTTAGATTACTTTGATACATATTCTCCTGTGACGAGAATAAATTCGATAAGGATGATACTTGCTATCGCGTCCTTAAGAAATTTGGAAGTACATCAAATGGATGTCAAAACAGCTTTCTTAAACGGTGAATTAGACGAAGAAATATATATGGAGCAACCCGAGGGTTTTCGTGCTCCGGGAACCGAAACGAAAGTCTGTAGATTGATCAAATCTTTGTATGGTTTGAAACAAGCCCCTAAGAAGTGGCACGAAAAGTTTGATCACGCGATGATCAACTACGGCTTTAAAATCAATGAGAGCGATAAATGCGTTTACTCAAAGGAAACGGGCGATGACTATGTTATTTTATGTCTGTATGTAGACGACATACTCATTGTTGGTAGTAACGACAAAATGGTCAAGTCTACCAAGGATATGTTAAATTCGAAATTTGACATGAAAGATATGGGACTTGCGGACGTGATTTTAGGAATTAAAATCAAACGAACGAGTAACGGTCTTGTTTTGAGTCAAGCTCATTACGTAGACAAAATTCTCGACAAATTCTGCAAGGGTGATTCTGGTGTTGCTAGAACTCCATTAGATCGAAGCGTTCATTTGTCGAAAAATCGCGGGGAGGCTATTTCTCAAGTAGAATACTCCCGGATTATCGGAAGCTTGATGTATCTAATGAGCTGTACTAGGCCAGATATTGCTTATGCTATAAGTAAACTGAGTTCGTACACGAGCAATCCGAGTGCGGATCATTGGACCGCTATAATACGGGTTTTGAGATACTTACGGTATACTCGAGACTATGGATTAAATTATGGTCGATATCCGGCTGTGTTAGAAGGCTACACAGATGCGAATTGGATATCTGACATGAAGGACTCTAAGAGCACAAGTGGCTATGTGTTTACACTCGCTGGAGCTGCTGTGTCTTGGAAATCCTCGAAACAAACGGTTATAGCGAGATCCACTATGGAATCCGAGTTCTTTGCCTTGGATAAATGTGGAGAAGAAGCTGAATGGTTACGCCATTTCTTGGAGGATATTCCTAAATGGAAAAAACCTGTGCCGCCTATATGCATACACTGCGATAGCCAATCGGCTATTGGACGAGCACAGAGTACTATGTATAATGGTAAGTCGAGACACATACGTCGTCGACATAATACCATTAGACAACTGCTCTCAACTGGAGTTATCTCGATTGATTATGTAAAATCGACGGATAACATTGCGGATCCGCTAACCAAAGGGTTAAATAGAGATGCGGTTGAAAGGTTGACGAGAGGGATGGGCTTAAAGCCTTAACGTATAAAAGTGCTAAGAAGGAAAACCCTACCTATGTGACTGGAGATCCCAAGATCTAGGTTCAAAGGGACAACCTAATTTTAGGACTTGATATCACTGTGGGGGATAACCCCGCTCATTCCTGTCAAGAAACAGTGATGACGGAAAAGGCTAGCATTATGATGCTTTAATGACTATCATAGAGTATTGATAGAAAATACTCGCGACGTGACAAGTCACCTATGTTAGGGAGAAGTGGGGCCGCTTCAAAGGAGAACTGAAAGGCTTAGTTCATTAAAAACCCTCGCAGAATCAGGACGTGTCCATGGCCGTACTGGACAAAACCATGAGAACGGAACAAGAGAAAAATGGTCTCTGTGTATTGTACGTGGGTTCGTTTACACGGAAAGCGGGACAGTTCAAAGACATCGCGTTCTACTGGACTGCAGTAAACCAAGCGTGCATACAAGGAGGAAGTTCAAATGGTAAAACATACTATCCTCTATGCAGAGTATCATTAGATTAGCAGAAACATTAACCAAACAATTCTCATTCATGTGGGGGATTGTTAGATAATTTATATTATAGTTGATTTATAAATTATCTTTTGTGAATGAGAATTAATTAGAAAAAAAAAAATTTATTTTTACTTATTGAAGTGGGCTTTGAAATTAATGTTATTGGGCTTCGGTTTTGGCCCAATAACGGCCCAACTTCTAGAAGGCCCAACTTCTAGAAGTTGGGATTGGTGGCTTTGTAATTGAGTGGTCTTTTAACCACTCCTCACCACCCAAACGTGTATTCCACTTTGTAATATAAAAAAAAAAAAATTATTTATTTTTTATTCCAATATTTTGGCTATAAATAGGTCATTTGGCCAAAGGAAGAAACACAACAAATATACAAGAATTAAAAGAAGATAAATAAGAAAATATTCCTCAAATATTATTTCTGCTATATTTCTTGTTCCGTTCGTAGTCGGTGTCGTTTTTGTGCGAAACGAACGCCGTGTTTTTTTTCGAAGTATCCTGGGAAATAGACGCTCGTGAACCTCTAGCACATACGTGAGGGAGCGAATCTATTTTAAGGAAATTGTGTGCTACACAATCTTCGAATATTTTTATTTCCCAGCCAACAGATAATTATCACGTCTGGTTATTGCTTATTTATGGACATGGGCGGTATGGGTTTTTAGTTGCTTGTGGTAATAAACCTACGGCTCTCTTATGGTATGGAGATGAATATAATGTTAAAGATACATACGAAAGATGACATTTTTATCGACTGAGAAGCTTCTGACTTCTATGATCGTATTTCCATCTCTACTACAAAACCTTAATACGAAATCAGTTGACAATTTATGATGAGAAAAAACACCCGTGAACTTTCCCTTCACGAAAGATCGATTCATGAACAAAACCCTAATTCGACACGTGTGAGAACTTGAGATATACCAACCCATGATGTCACAAGCACATCTTTATACAAAGAATTTTTGTCCCATGATTATAACATACTAACAACACAGTGTCTATCTTTTCCCCTCCATTCATCTTAGCTTCACATATCATCACATGCAATGCATGTAATCATGATCGACGTAATATGAAAAGATTATCAATTTTATTTCTTCAACTTACAAACCTACAATTTCTTGCCTTTATGACGTTGTGTAGTATGGAATGATTGCTTCTAGGAACTTCCTTTGGCTTATGGTGAGAAGCAACGTGAGTGTTTTAACTTTTAGATGTATATGTATCTTATGTTGGAGATATCACGATTCGAGCACTTGACTCGATCCTTTTGGACACAAATTATGTTGACAAGTAAAAAAAATGCTAATTAGGGTAAATTATAATATGAGCTTATCCTCGGATTGAAAATGTCTTTCATTAATAGCCACAAAATAACTTTTTAGTTGCACTGATACACGCTCTCCAAATGGTGTCATCAACCAAGGTTGGGTTTTAGGATAAAATTTAAGATGCGTATATGGTCCGTATATAGTTAAAAAAAAAAAAAAAAGAAAACCAGAACTTGTATTAGTTATCTACGTACGTACAAAACATTATAAGTGTTTTCCGAGTACCAGATGAATTTGCCTTCGCAATTGATTGCTTGATCAAGATTTCAAGATGCCTATACTATCAGACCATTATTTGGTTCGTACTATTTTCCGCTTTTCTGGACTTACACCGAACAAAAAAAATTAGAGATACCTAAATTGGATTACTCCAAAGCACCTTAAATATAACATATAATCCGATGACATATTCCAAATTAGCAGCACATATCACTATTTTAAATTGAACAATTTCTTTGTTATATACATCATACATGTATCCCTTCCATAGATAGCATCAAGCATATAGTAAACTTCATAAATTCGATCAAATTAACAATGGCGCTCTCGCTAGCATCATTAAAGCTCATCATCACAGTGATTACATTGTGGTGCAGTATATCTCTGACGACCGAAGCCCGACGACTCGTGCCCGACCGAACGCTGTCCATGCTCGAAAGACACGAGAAATGGATGTCTCAATACGGTCGAGAATACAAAGACGAGCAAGAAAAAGCTTTTCGTTTCAAAATCTTCGGCGAAAACGTAGAGTTCATCGAAACGTTCAATAAGGAGTCGGGCAGGACTTACGAGCTCGGCCTCAATGCGTTCGCCGACATGACTCCCGACGAGTTTAGGGCTTCTAGGCTCGGGCTCAAGGTTAAGACTAAATCGCCATTGGGTGTTATTAGTCGAAGAACGTCGTCGTTTAAGTACGAGAATGTGACCGACGTGCCTATCAGTATGGATTGGAGGGAGAGAGGAGCCGTTACTCCAATCAAAGACCAAGGGAAGTGCGGTACGTAAACGAGGTTTTTTCTAAGCTTGATTTAATTTTTCCCGTCCCGTAAGTTAAGGGACGACGCTTTCAGAACACCCAACTTAACTGATTGCAATTAAATAACAATAATCTTTAAAATGACGCATGTCGATGTGTTCGAAAACAAATCGTATACTTGAATTGCTTCAGTTTTAAACTCAGTGTCTTAAAATTGTAAACTTTATAATTGGATGTTCTGAAACCGCCACAAAATAGCAACTCCAACGCCGACATACAATTTTTATCCCCAAATTATTCGGCACGTACGAATCAAATGTCGAATTTCAACAAAAGATTAGGCTTCTTGAGTTTTACGTTCTTAAATTGCTTCAATTTTTAAAAGTGAAGTGTCCTAAAAGTGAGTGCTATTCGCGGATCTTTTAACAGGAAGCTGTTGGGCGTTCTCGGCCATAGCAGCCACAGAAGGCATCAATCAGATCGCGAAGAAGAAGCTCACCTCTCTCTCCGAGCAAGAACTCGTCGACTGCGACCGAACGAACCGAGACAACGGATGCTACGGAGGATACATGGAAGACGCCTTCGCCTTCATAATCGACAACAAAGGGATCGCCTCGGAATCCAACTACCCCTACGCCGCCAAGGACGGAAAATGTAACAAAACCAAAGAAGAATCTCTTCGATCGGCCACAATTTCACGCTACGAAAGCGTGCCCTCGGAGAGCGAGCTCGACCTGCTAAAGGCGGCGGCCAACCAACCCGTCTCGGTCTCGATCGAAGCCATCGGGATGATGTTCTACAAGGGCGGGATTTTCGACGGGCCGTGCGGGACCAACCTCGACCACGGCATGGCCGTCGTGGGGTATGGGGAGTCGGAGAACGGGACGAAGTATTGGCTGGTTAAGAATTCGTGGGGGACTAAATGGGGCGAGGAAGGCTACGTGAGGATGGAGAGGGACGTTGAGAGCATAAAAGGGCTTTGTGGGATCGCTATGGATTCGTCATATCCGATCGTTGGACTATGAACAATTTTTACGACGTCCTTAATTCGTTACTCGAAAACACGCCAAGGAGAAGAACTCTAAAAAAACGAAAAACTTGGCTATCTATCGACGTTTGGTTACTCTTTTCTTAATGATCTGTCCTTCATGAGTTTCAAGCTGAGGCTATTGTACCGTTCTCGCGAATATTGCCTCGACGCCTTCCTCCAATCCGTGCCGGCCTTCATCATCGCTGCGAATTCCTCGTAACTGATACGCCCGTCCTGCAAAAGAAGAATCGAGTTTTAGAAGTTAATAATTGGACAAATTTGAAGTGAAATATATTTATTTACGTGAGGAGTTAGTAGCTGACCTTATCCGTGTCGACGTCGTGAATAATGGCGTTGATAACGTCCTCGCTCGTTTCCTCAGCCTCGTCGGAAAACGCATCCCTCAGCTCTTCGATCTCTATATATCCATTTCCATCTCTGTCGAAGAAGTCAAAGGCCTTGCGAAGGTGTTCGTCGTTTGCCAGCTTTCGTAAGTGGACTGAGATCGCAATGAATTCTCCGCAGTCGAGATAGCCATCTTTATCGACATCGCCCTGCAAAGAGGCGTAAATGGATTTATAACACTAGCTAGCATTCAAGCATTCTTGAGTTATTACAAACGATACACTTACTGCTTCCATTAGAGCTTGAAGATCAGATTCAGGGAGTTGATGGCCAAGCTTGTGTAATCCGATTCTCAGCTCATTAATGTCGATCTTCGATCTGTTGGTCGTGTCCATGGATTGAAATGCCTCTTTCAGGCCAGCCACTTCCTCCACCGATAAATGATCAGCAAGCACCTAGCATTCGTAAGAAGCCAGTTTGTTAAACATTGGCGAAAAAAGGTGAAACATTTTATAGAGCAGAGACCGAATGGGATACCCTTAGAGCTTTCTTCTTCAGTTTGTTCATCATAGAGAACTGCTTCAGCCTAGCCCTCACGGTTTCGCCTAGAGAAACATCTGGGGCGTTCTTGGCATTGTGCAACCATGGATGGTCTGTAGGCATTGCATAGATGATTCGATTAAGAGATAGATGAAGAAGCAAAAAATTGATATATACCTAGAACTTCCTGTGCTTTGAGGCGCTGTTTAGGGTCGGGATTGAGCATCTTCTTGACCAAGTCCTTTGCTTTCTCAGAAACCTTAGGCCAAGGGTCTCTCTTGAAGTCCACCACAGAGCGAATGATTGCTTGGGCTACCCCTTGTTCAGTTTCTGCAGATGCATGAAACTGAGCTTCAATCTTGGATTGGATTTTAATGGGAAAAACTCCATGAATAATGTCGAACAAACCTGCCCAAAATGGGGGAACGCCACACAGCAAGATGTATAGGATAACGCCAGCGCTCCAAACATCTATTTCAGGGCCGTAGTTCCTCTTCAGCACTTCGGGCGCCATGTAATAAGGACTACCAACTATTTCATCGAATCTCTGACCTGTACATTTTTCAAGAGCAAGCCATCTCAGCAAACACTGAGTGGGATGAAAGAGGGGAAGAAGGAGCAGCAGATCTTTTACCAGGTTTGAAGAAAACAGAGAGCCCAAAATCGATGGCCTTCAGTGGGGCAGCTTCCTTCTTGTTTGCAAATAGAAAGTTTTCGGGCTTAAGATCACGGTGCATTACGCCGTGCTTATGGCAGTTCTGTAAAGAATATAATCAAAGAAACCATTAGTCCATACCATAGCAGAGCAGAGGAAATACATACTGAGAACAAGCAAAAATCTTCACCTGAATAACCTCAACGATAGTTCGAATCACAGCAGCAGCAGCTCTCTCAGTGTAATGCCCCCTCGCAACGATTCGATCGAACAATTCCCCGCCTTCGCACAGCTCCATAACCAAATGGACAGCTTCGTCGTCCTCGTAGGTATCCTTCAAAGTCACGATATTTGAGTGCTCGGGCAAATGCCTCATGATCTCAACTTCCCTTCTAACATCATCGATGTCCACTCTTGTCCTGAGCTTCTTCTTCGATATCGACTTACAAGCCAACAACTTCCCACTAGCTTTTTCGGTACAGAGATATGTAATACCGAACTCACCTCGGCCTAGCTCACGGCCCAGATCGTACAATTCCTCGATGTTATCGCCGGTGGGATTGGGCAAGACGTAAGATCTGTAACCTCCTTCAGGTATAACGTGAGAGCTGTTGTCGGAAGCAAAAGGGTTCGGCTTTTCCTTTCTTCTGATGTTCGTCTCATCAGAAGTTTGTGGCGTTGCGCAGCAGTTCCCCATTTCAGATCGTCGTTGGCTTTCACTGTTTTAGCAAAAGGGCTTTCGTTTTTCCAGCAAAACGAGGAGAGATCGATAGCAGAAAAAGGTCACCCACTGTAAAAGGTACGATCTTTATGATTATCAATCACAGAGACGTCAACGCTTCTTCAGCTTCAAGACCAAGAAAGCTCACAGACCAACTAGAGGAACTTCAGATCTTCTTGGAAGAACAAAGAATGTGATGTGAGGGTGATGAGAAAGAAGGAAATGGAGAAGAACAAATCAAAATGAAGCTCGAAAGCTGAAGAGACGCAAGGCCGAAACGGTTTTGGTATTGAATGAATTTCAAGTCAAGAATGGGGAATTGAAGACTTCATCGCATTTATAAGGATGCGAGTGGTTGTAAGAAAGTCCGACCCAGCACGCAGCACATTGTGACTTTCCTCTTGCAACTCTTAATATTTCACTGCAAAAACCCAATTGGTCCGAAAAATATATATTTTTTCTTAAGACTAATCAAATTCTTTGTGTCTCTGAATATTTTCTTAGTTGTTCCAACTACCATTAATTTATGACCATATAATGAATTAAAAATACGTTTGAGCTCCATTGTTAGGCCGTGATCACGTTTACATTGTTTTTTTTGGTGCAAAGATTGATCTTTTTTATATAGTTTTGTTTCTAGGCTTCGAAGGTTTGACTTGTCGACTAGACAGGTCTCATATTTTACTTGAAAGCTTCTTTAAGTTCAAGAATACGAGTAGTACCTTGTAATAATCTCCGTATATTAATTACTCTTGTGGAAAAAAAATAGATGTTGAAACTTGAAAGCACGGATTTCTCGTGAAAATGGCTATGAAGCAGTGCCCCTGCTCTATTATAGATAAAGTGCTCTTCTAGAATCCCACCTTCCGTATTTTCTTTTATTATTCCACTATAATACTATGGTCATTTCTCTATTGTTACAAGGTTGTACCTAGTAAGTAGGGAAGGAAATAAACTTCTTTACGAAATTTAGAAAACAAATAAATTATAAATAGTAGCCATCTCTTCTTTAACGGTCATAGTTTGTAATAAGACGACAGTCAAAATCGGCGATGATTTCGAATTATGACCTGTTTCAAGTTTGACTTTTAATTATACTAGCTCGACATTGAAATATTATATGCGCAGCACGATTGAGTCCACGGCTACAAAAGTTGACCAAACAAGGAAAATAGACGATGAAATATGAAATATTCCAATTTTAACTATAGCCAACCGAAAATATTTGTTGGGCTATTGGGATTTGGAGCAAATGTTTCGGCCTGGAGATGTATAAGCCCAAAGATTTCAGGCTTTCTTTTCCTTTCAAGCGAAAGTTTCGTTATAACAATCAATTTACAGGAGTTAAAAAGCTCGAATGTACCCTTTGAGAACATTCGATCATTCATAGGGAAAAAGCTCTCAAGCTGAGAGAAATAAACAACAGTCAAAAGAAAAGAAAAAGACAAACAAATCCGAAAGAAAACAAAGATGCAAATATACTAAATTTCTTTGGATCTTAGGTTCCCTCCAATTGTACGGCAAACACTTGGTTATCAAAATTTATTTAATTTATTGCATCAAATATTGGTGTGACATGTCACTTTAATTCCCTAAAGAAATATATGTATTTATCTTCTTTATCCTGACAATTAAAGAAAAAGAATCTATAAAATCAATAGTGCTTGAAATAAAGTAGCTAAGTTTCCTTGAGACGTGGGCGATTTGCTAACCTAATGGTTGAAACCATTCAACCTTGACCGTACACGTGTCCCTGAACAATGGCACAGATTATTGCAAACCACTCATAAGTTGCCACGTTTCATATGACCACGACGGCAATAACCATCCATTTGCCGCGTGTGCAGAGTTTTATCTATCCTTATATTTCGTTTATTGTCTGTAATTAGTCCAATTAGCATAGTGAATTTAATTATTAACATCATAATAATGTCAAGCCTAGAACATGCTTTCTTCTAACCGTCCATCAGTTACACGCATGCATGTCAATTGTTGTGTCCCATTTACCTTCACTCAATCGCTTTGATTAATCAATCAATTAATAACGACGATTATTATGCAAATGATTAAGACAGTCATTAACACCTTTCCTCTTCTGCTTCTTACCACCACCGTTCATACTCAAAATCGTATCAATGATAAAGAAAACACAAACTGAAATAACTTGTCGTTAGAGAGAAAGATGTCCAGCGATGATCGAGCTTTGGTCCTAAGCAGCAGCACGAGCCAAGAATTTGAAGATCACGGCCGTCATGAAGACGCCGCCGGCGACGGCAACGACGGGTCTCCTTACACCAGAGACGTACACGCCCTGACGCCGCCGCGAGTCCCTCGCGGGCCGCCGCCTTGGGAAGCGAGGAGCAGCGGCTCGTCGTCCTCGCTCTCCATGGGCTCTTCGTCGTCGGAGAATTTCACGACCATGAGCAGGGAGTTCAGTGCTCTTGTCCTAGCCGGGACCAGCCTGGGCGGTAGTACGGCGGAGCAACGGCGGCAAGAGGAGATTCATCGTAGCCATAGCAACGCCCTTAGCAGGATAAGAGAGGAGGACAATATATCGCAGGAAGAGACCAATCCCCTGGCGATTGTGCCCGATAATAATCCCAGCTTTCACAGCTACCCTTCGAGGTCCGACCGCGGGGGCGATCGCCGCCGAGATGGGTCGGCGAACGCCGGCGAACAAGTGTCGGTGCTGAGCGTGAAGAAGGAGGAGGTAGAGAGTAAGATCAGTGCTTGGGAGAATGCGAAGGTTTCCAAGATTAATAATAGGTTCAAGCGCGAGGATGCGGTGATCAACGGCTGGGAGAGTGAGCAGATTGAGAAGGCTAATTCTCGGATGAAGAAAGTCGAGGTAATCATGATGAGTTTCTGACGAATCAAACTCTTCTTTCTGCTGTTCTCAGTTATCTTATGTTACTCTGTTTCTGTTGACCATAAAATTAAACTTAGAGCGTAGTCGAAGAACAGTGACTCGAAATCTTACTTCTCAAATGGTGCAGAGAAAGCTGGAGGAGAAGAGAGCGAAAGCCTTGGAGAAAATGCAAAACGACATCGCAAAAGCTCGAAGAAAAGCAGAGGAGAGAAGGGCTACGGCTGAGGCAAAGAGGGGTACGAAGGTAGCCAAGATTCTTGAAATATCCAACCTAATGAAAGCAGTTGGTAGAGCTCCAGTTAAACGCTCTTTTTTCTGAAAGAATAACCAGAGAGTATTCTGAGGTTAAACGAACCACTCTATGCAATATGTATATATTATATTCGTTTGTAATAAACATGAAGTCAGGTATGCTTATGATGAAGGTTTTCAAGTCCATTGAGGGCTTGTAAGTGTTCCCTTTAGCTTCTTTGCGTGCGATACAGAAACAGAGTAGGACATCTCTTGCTAGGTCTTCTTTTGAAGAAGGCCAAAGAAAAGAAAAGAAAAAAAAAGAAGGCCCTCAATTTGGAAAAATGGAATCTTGGATGTTTTCTTGTACTCAATTGCGTGTCAACTACGGACGTGCAGACTTCGACGACCATGAATAGCAAGTAAAATCTCATGGATTTGAGACGAAGTTGCCTGACAGAAACGGATCGAGCTACTTGCCGACAGATAAAGATTTAAAAAAATATATATATAAAAAGAGAGAGGCCTAGTCTAGAAGAAAAGAATATAACGCTAAAAATAGCAACAAGGCACAAAAATACAGGCACCGTATTAACTAAATAACGACAAACTTGACCTTGAATCCTAGGAGGCGCAGCCTCCCATAGTTTTTGTATTTTAAATTCTGAGTTTCCCTTTTCTTTTTGCGGATCTTTTTCTCGGGGTGCATCGCACTTGCTCAAGGGAAAAAAAAAAAGAATCAGGTGAAACGCCCTCGTCTCTGTATTCGACTTGGTCGTGTTTTTCTTTCTCTATGATATATATTCGTTGATCCATTGGTGGGTTGCTCGAATTAGGTCACATCTTACTTTTGCGCGAATTTCTGCTGAAATTTTGCCCATGTCGTGGGCGAGTGTATGAGCTGAATCCGTTCTGTTTTAGGAAAAAAGAACGTGTTTTTATTCTTTCAGCTGGGTGATTTGGTGGGCTTTTCTTCCCATTAGATCTTATGGTGCAAATTTGATCCAAGTCTGTATATTGCACTGAACTACTCTCTGATGATTAGCAGTATCTGAGCTAAATGTTTGTATATGGTGGTTTTATCATGGTCTCTTATCTTGTTTTGCTTCTTTTACAGGCTCAATCGTTGCTGGTGGTTCTCTGCTTTCTATGGTAAAGCTGATATCATGAGCTTTTCGTCGAAAATGGTGGACAAATTTTAATGCCATGTTATCAGGGGACTGAATTTCTTTTATCCTTGTTTGTGGTATAATCAGGGTGAAGCTCCTGCCTTTGTTGTCGATGATCTCCTCGGTGAAGTAACCAATGGCTCCCATCTGAAGCCTAAGGTCTACGAAACAATAGTCAATGTTGGAACCAATCGAACGGTAGCTCTCTTGTTCTTGCAAAGAAATGAAAGTTTATGATCTGTATCTGTACTATTGGTGAAAAATGTATGTTTTACGATATCAACGAATATCCCGCCTTTCATTTCGACGCAGTATGTACTTAGCTCAGTGGAGGAATCATCTGTATCAGAACTTGCAATTCGAATCTTCGATAAATCTGCCGGTGAATGGTACGTTTCAGAGGTTAACAGCTCCGTTTTATAAAGCTGCTACAGTTTCCATTCACTCAACTACTCTCAATTCGGTAGGGCTATCCCAACAGTCTTGGGGACAAAACCCAAGCCATCGAAGAGCTTCTCTGCTATAACCCTTGATGAAGATCGAATTTTGATCATCACCGGCGGCACAAACGCCGAAGACAGCTTTTGGTTTCTTGAGGTCTGTATTATTTGCAGCTCATCGCAGGCCAATATATGTATCGACATTCGTTGATTGTTCAGACAGAGATTGTCTCTAATTCGCTGCATCTTCTCAGGTGAACACTCCATTCGTTCTTCATCAGAAGGCAAGGTTGGGAAGAGAAGTGGTTGCATGGAGTAAAGGCGAAATAGGCGAAGCAGAGAAGCCCATTGTAATCAGCGGTCCTTCGGGCGTCGGCAAGGGCACGCTGATCTCCAAATTAATGGAGGAATATCCTTCCACTTTTGGATTTTCGGTTAGCCACACAACTCGAGCTCCTAGGAAGAACGAATGCAACGGCGTGCACTATCACTTCGCCGTGCGTGGAGTCATGGAGAGAGACATAGAGGAAGGAAAGTTCCTCGAGTTTGCTTCCGTCCATGGGAATCTTTATGGAACGAGCGTCGAAGCTGTCGATGCAGTTGCAGACAAAGGAAAGGTAAAGTGCCCATTCTCGCATAGACTGAGCATCTAAAACATGAACTTGACTATGGCTTTTTTATGTAGAGATGCATCCTTGACATTGATGTTCAAGGAGCAAGATCGGTGAGGAACAGTTCCCTCGAAGCTGTGTTTATCTTTGTGTGTCCTCCCTCGTTTGATGAGCTTGAGAAACGCCTTCGTGCAAGGTGGGCTTCTTGGCTCGATTTTATTTATCAAACAGTATATCATTTTTTTCTTGCTCTTTAAATTATGTGTGTGTATATATGCGTGCAAATGTTCGTACAGGGGAACTGAAACAGAGGAACAGATCCAAAAGAGGCTCCGAAATGCCAAATCAGAGCTGGAACAGGGGAAGTCGCCTGGCCTTTTCGACCACATCTTGGTCAACGACGACCTTGAGGCGTGCTACGAAAACCTCAAAGTGATCATATTTTCCTGCATTTTTTTCATCTCCTTGTTGCTGATATGTGTATATGCTCTCTGCTTGATACTGAAGTGATATTTTGTTACTTCTCTTAGAAACTCCTGGGCCTAACTGATGCTGTCAAGAATGCACCGAAATCAGGTTGGTTTTGTCTCTTAATAAGTTATATATTCTTCTCTTTCAAGTCTTAGATGAAAATTGTTACCTGATAAAGATCCAGGTTTGGATTCGGTTTACGTACCTCTTGAGCCCACCATATCTAAAATCGGTGTGAAGATCCATATAGAAAACGGCGTGACAGAGAAAGGAGATGCAGTTTCTAACATGTATGCTATACTTGCTATTACATCACACCTAAAGTTCTCAGGCGATATAATGCTATGTTATCTGCAAACTATATGATCCATCTCTGCCATTTTTTTGTAGCTTCGTTCTTGATTTAGCTTCAAGCAAAGGCGGAGCGCCTGGTCGAACAAGGGGTCTCAAACTTTATGCGACAGAACCATCGAGCAATGGCACAACTTTAGACAACAAGCCCAGCTAACACAATCGCAAAGATCGTATCAGTCGACGACATTTTTTCTCTGCAAGACTGTTTTCTTCCAACGAATTTTCTTAAGCATTTTCTCATCTGTCATTTGAGCAGCATTTGAAATTTTTGGCACACTAAATGATAATGAGGGGGAGAGCTATGATTCCATTGGATTTCGGCAGTTTACTCGTAGATGAAAACTTTAGATTGCTATCCCAGTGATGGAAACACACACTGATTGATTGTTTTTTTTCCTAAGCATTAATGATAGACTAAGAGGGCCGATTCATAGATTGCAAGATCATTACATGTAACAAGGACAAGATTCCACATCATTCCTTTACAGGGTAGTTTCTTCACAAACTATTCACAAAGACATATCCATTGTAGACGTAGAGAGATTAAGCACACATATTTTCCCAGGATTTTGCTGTGCTCAGAAAAGGCTTTGAGGTTGTGGAGGAGATGAGCCCATCACACTGTTGTTGCTATGATTCACACAATCATACTGGGAATTATTGCAGCATGAGTTACTATTACTACCAGCTTGTACGGATGAATCTTGATTCTTCGATTTAACGAATCGCCCGCCGCACCCTCTTGCTCGTCTCAGGGCGTGCAAGTGCCGTGATTCGTGTTGGTAGGGCTATCGATAATTCAGACACGATAAGTTGTATGTATTGAGATCGAGATTCGAACATAAGGTAATAATAAAGCCAAGAAAAAACTTACCTTCCTAACTCTGGTCAGTCTATTTTCGAGCTCAGCTTTCGCACGCAGTCGCCTGCGCCTCATAATTCCATGGTACTGCTTGGCGTTTACGTAGACGGGTTCTTCGGGCAAGAGAATTTCGGACGGAGTTCTGTGATGCATTAACTCGGGATATATCTGTAAGACAAGAAAAGGAACGCTCATCAGAGTATAAATCCAAGAAAGTTTCTGCTTATTCAGTATGGAGAAGTTCGAAGCTTTCATGCGTACCAGCCGTGGACCCATAGCGTTCTCCTTGAATTGAGGTTCTGTGTAAGAATCACGGTCGAGGTTTCTACGATGGTAAGCATCGATCGACTGATCGTGATGATTAAAAGTTAGATCAGGCGATCCATAGCAGTGCCAATCTTGGGCTGTATCGAATGCTTGGAAGTCGTAGTAGTTCGATTCATGTTGCTTTTGATCTCTTTCAACTGCTTCTCCTTGCATCACTTGGCCCTGATTGTATGTATATATGTCATGTTCATTGTTCCAAGAAATAACCACACACACACGCACACACATGCATATACAGAAACTTCTGAGCAGAGGATTGAAAAGAGACAAAAACTACTATAACTATTTCAATCACAAGAGGAGACATGAAAGGATTGATGTGAGATACACAAGAGATGAATATATGGGATTATTATGATTAATTCAGGCAAGCAAGAACATTCGAATCCATAATCATCAGTTTACTTTGAGTTAGACTCCCCTCGCAATTGGTTTCCTTTTAAAGATATCAGCTTACAGATCAAGAAATCCCTTTTTTTTAGCAAAAGTTACTTCTTTTTCTTTTTTCATTTTCAACTGACCAACTAGAAAGATCATGGAGATCAAGGAATCGCCCAAGCGCGCGCACACACACAAAGAGACTGTAAATTTATGAAACTAATCAAACCCAGATAGATCACGGCGATTATCAAGAACTTGCGACTTATTTTCTTGGAAAAGTAACTTTTTTTTTTACCTTCATGGAACGCTGAAGCTAACACTTTGGGGAACAGAAAGAGCTGAGTATGTGCTAAATGCATGTATGTACTGATATGGCTGGTGTTCGTGGCTGTCTTTGGTGTGATATTATAGAATATTGGAAAGAGGCGACAAATTTAGGATGGGAAAACGACGGTCATTGAATTGCTGGCTATGTTACTACAGTACGTCGAACTTTGGACACCTGTCCGCTTTGACACAGACAAACACTAATCCTGCTGTAAATGACTTGTATGTCCCCTGGTATGTAACACGCTAAATATGGGAAAAAATGCATCTCTATTTCGAAATATTTATAAGATCGGTGATTGGTGTCTTGAGAGGAATATTAAATATGACATATGTAATAAAAAAGAAAAAACATCTTTCGTCTTAACATACGTGACAAAAACAAAGCTCATTGGTTACATAACTGTGAGTTCTTTGATGGATGGTTTTACTCTGCATCTCGGATGCGCTTTCGGCATTTATATTTTTTTATTATATTTAAAGCAAAAATTCAAAAGGCTAAGGTGGGCAAAATCGTCATCACAAAAGAAATTAAACACCATAATTGATTGGTGTTGAGGATTTCAACGAGGTTCCCCCACGCTATCGACTCGGACCACATAATGGGGTCCACGTACACCAGCTTCACTGATTTGTTGACACGTGCTTGGGTGACTCAAAGGCCCAGGATGAATAATTTTGTTTATTTATTTCTTTTTGCCAACTTTATTTGAATTCATTGGAAGGAAAAGGACAAAAGACAGAAATCAAATAAAAAATTTGAAATATCTGTTGGGCCTTCATATTTCCTTCAGGCCCATCAAACGGCATGAGATGAGGCGATCACATCGCAGATGAAGAAGACGATGATGATTAGATGTTTTTACATGCAATATTAAAATTTAAGAAAATGTCTCACTTGGAATTTCACATTACGTCCTTTTTTATATGCGTAAAAAAAACTGAAATAACAACCGTCATAACGAACATATAAAATGTTTGTAAGAGTTTCATGTACTCTATAGTCTACGGTGCATTTTGCCACACCTCGCGGAGGAGGTCATACCTGGCATTGACAACATCGCCGTCTTCTTCCTCGCCATCGCTGTTATTTCCATTTATCTCGGGAGTTGGCGTTCTGTTTATCGCAAGGGACGAGAGGCAATGATCGAGTTCGTCCAATTCTTCGTCGCTCGTGTATCCTTTCCTCTGCACAGACGAGGCATTCCTCGAAAGCTGAGGATTGGAGTCGGCTTCTAGAACTTTCTCAGACACGTTGGGAGAGGATGGAGGCGTGTATAAGACTGGTGATGCTGAATAGGGGAATGCGCCCGAGGAGTCTACGATGCACTGAGGCAAAACGTATTCCCCAAAAAAATAATAATAGGTAAGTTTTCGATGACATATGAATGTAATTTTGATTGGCTAACCTCTGCATTGATGGCTTCTAAGACGGCGCCAGGGACGGGATCTGGGCAGAACTCATCGGGTGTGAAATTGCAGAGGATTCGCTTGACCAGTTGAAGAGAGATGGATGGGCATACCTATAAACAAACCGATAAAGATGAAAGGCGTCGTAAATGGTACTCTGCAGAGAAACGAAGAAGAAATTCATACATACCTCTGTCTTGATTGTTGGGTCCATGAGCAAGTCTTTGGGAAGCATTAGAAGATCACTAAGTTCGTTTAGAAGACGGAATACTTTGGGTTCCTCTGAGATTTCCTTGCCATCGTTTTTCATTTCATCTTCGGAAGAAGTATCAGCATCCATACCAAGAAAATCAGAGAGCCATCTCGCCCAGTTTCCAACCTGAGAGAGCAGTCATATGTAACAAGAACTTCCAACTTAAAAAAATATTTTTTCTCATGCATAAAAGCTCCTTCAAGGAATTGAAGTTAGTTTATATCAACTTACAGAGTTCTTAAGTTGAGCGCCAGATCCGAAACTCAATTCTCCAGCGGGGATGGGCAAAACTCTGGCATCGAAGATGGGATCAGATACAGGATCAGTAGGGATTTCAAACGCCGACTCCCTGAGAATGGCATTGAACATGGCAACGTCTAGCCTAGATATGCATTGTTCCATTACCTGAAAGAAGGCAAGAAATGAATTTTGGAGAAGCATCAAACTCAAAATGAACATTCCTACCGCATAGACCATCATGACGCTTACCTTTCTTGCCAAGATGGGTAAACAACCACATTCATGCCTCCCTGCTCGAACTGGACAAAGTCTTCTTAAAGCATCATTAAAAGCATTTCTCCAAAGATTTATGGAAAAGTCCCCCTGTTTCCTGTCACCAAGGGCTGGACCCAGAGACTTCTCAGAACCTCTGTTTTTGGCTGAAACTCCAGAAGGCGATTGCATGTTGGGAGTCAATGTCTGAACAAGAAGAAGAACCAGAACATCACTCGCAGATCAAAGAAGCAACTGATCATACTCAACATTTTAACATAAGGACAAGTAATTACCTGCCACCATATTGACTCAACTATCCTCGAGAATATCCACGCCTCGACTTTCTCCAAGGCAGCCATGAGAGTCCTTGTTTCTCGCCAATCTTCAACAAACCTTAATAAACCATGCTTATTCAGTTGCCTCGTCCTGCCGCTATTCGTCCATTTAAGGGATGAAGACTTCGCCTCACTTTTTCTTTCCCCTAATGCTTTCTCAAAAGAGCTGGATTGTGAGGAACTCTCAAATGTGCGAGACACTATCTCCCTCAGCACAATAGCGTTTGACAACCAAAAAGTCAACCTGATAAAAAAAGCTGGAAGTTTCAGGATCAATAATAGAAAGCATAATTCGATTCCAAAAGAAAGTACATCACAAACCTTGAGACATCATTGCCACAAGACTTGGAAACTAAAACAAGCCCAGAGACTGCATTCTTAGCAATGGTTGCTACACTATCTTGAGTCCAGTGTTTAGAAGCGTATATGTAGAGTCTAGAAAGGCGCCTTGCAGGAGTATGCACCTTGTGTGCTGAGCTAGCATGCTCCGGGACCACAGTATAGAGTGCGATTCCAAGAGCTGCGACTTCCCTTAGTTCACTCTCAAGATTCATTATCCTTGATTCCATCTCCTGAATCTTTTGCTCCAATGCTGACTTGTTTTCTTGACCATCATCAACAGCATTTAAGACTGCTTCATCATCACTACGCACACTAAGAGTGCCGTTTGAAGCATGATCGACGACATCGGTCACTTTTTCCTGGTCAAGTGATCGGCCATCTGCTCCATCGGAAGAATCAGATTGAGGTTTTGGATGAACTTTCTTATTTCTTCTAGGATTATTATCGGTTGAATTCTTCGTGGTTGACTTGGTCAGCCCTTTATCAGGTTTCAACTCTCTCTTTGGAGGGCCTTTAGAATCTTTAACAGGTTGATGTTTGATTTTCCGATCAGCTTTAGGCCTCGGTGTTTGAGGATTATTATAACCACCAACGGGTTTCGTCTTCGTACCTTCTCTTTTAGGAACCCGAACGTCTTTTTCTACTTTGTCCTCGTCAGCCATGTGTGAGTCTCCTCCATATGAGGAGACTGAATCAGTCACAGTCTCGGAATCAGATTCTTCAACAATGTCCATATCACTGCTATTACTGTTTAACCTTTCAGTGCGTACTACATCGTCCATTTTTAAGACCTTGGCATCGAGGATAGCTTCTTCAGACCTGTCAATATCACAGATTTATAATCTGGGACTACACCATCATAAAATTCTTCTTCCTCTTTGCTGAATTTCAAATCACTTACAGAGGTCTTGAAGTTCACTTACAGGGTCTTAGAAGTAGGATTTTGCAGATCAACCCTTTATGATTGCTTTTTCCTCTAGATGCTCAAATCCATTCAGTCAATCACAATTCCCTATTTTTCTATTATTCAAAGTAGAAATGGCAATTATTGAACATGTACATTAACAGCAAGTTATATCAGGTATCACACGGTAAAGACAGGGTGTTATCTTCATCAATATCTTTCATCACAGCATCAAATCCAGCGAACATAGCTAGAAGCAATCCACAGAAACTAATCATCTATCTCAATTCAGTCGAGCACAAATAACGAATCATCATGACGAGATTATTCAAAAGAGAACACAGTAAGAATCAGTCCGTAATTTAAGCACACACGTTCCAGACATATGCTTAGCGCGCTCAATCTAAGCCAGGTCACCGCGGTAGATAGCAACGACACACGACCTTCAACAAGCTCCAAACCGCCACAACTCGCAACAACACAACACGAATCAAGGATAGTAAACACAATGCAAGTAATCAAAGCAAATCAGGATCCACAAAAATGAAGCAATAGAAGATCTTCTCGCCACAGAAGCTAACAAAGTAAACACAAAACGTAAAAAGCAGTCACTAAAAAGAATACACGTATCCACTACAGAGTCATCAATCAAACCTCCGCTTTTTCCATAGAGAGCAGACACGGAAACATCGAAAGCTTGATCGCTGCGTATCTCAATCAAAACGAACAGCAGCTTTTACCACCAGAGCACGTGAAGCGAATCAATGAATGTGTGGCATTATTATGGTACCTAGTGGCTAAATCGTGGGACTGTGATCGATTTTAAAAAGCTTCTGCGTAAACTTCTATTCCCTTTAGTTATTTATATGGTGGTGGTCATTGGTCAGTAGCAACCGGTTGTTTGGGCGTCGGTGAAGAAAAAAAACCGGGAGTTGCCGGTTACGTTACGCTAACGATCTAATACAAGAAGCAAATAACGCATTTTATTTTATTTGAAAAAATATATAGAAAAAGGACATCTAAAGCAAAAAGAGAACAGTATCGTAGTCAACAGCACAAGCATCACCATTAGGTAGTAAATAGACAGTGATGTAAAACTCATGAACCCTGCAAGGGCCAATCAATGTTCATTGGCTTCTTGCGAGTACTTTCTACTTATAATATGTTTAATTAATTAATATATTAAATGTATATATTTGATTTCTGGTATATAAATCCAAAGATACCAGTAATATATAATTTTGTCATTCGACCCTACACGGCCACCAATTAAATCCTCTGTTTTTTGCTTTCTATTGCGATCCAGTTCATTATATAACAGACATTGGTGGGCTTCGAAAATGCCAATTGATTTTATGAATTCGGAGCGTAGATATAGACAGAGAAATGTGGGTTCCCTTGACAGCTATATCTGAGCTATACATTTTGCATTTATTTATTTGTGAATGGTTAACCATGTAAAAATATCCAGACAAGATCTACTTACAAGGGATAATTATTTTTTAAAATTCTCTCGACGTCATCCGTCAATAAGCCCATAATTGAACATGAGAATTGACTATTACAGCTACTCAATGCAATGCGGTGCGATTTTATAACTTCCTCCAGCCATTTAATTCTTCCAAAAGATTAGTGGGCACTAAAATTAAGAAACTACATTATTTTAATATTATAGTACACTTTTAAAGTACGGAAAGAGAAACCTTATTAGCGGGCATGCAAATTAAGAAGTATTTTAATATAAATGGTGTAATTAGTTTAATCATTGGAATAATTTTTTACCAAAAATAGAAATAGAAATAATTATGTTGATGCCCGAAATAGAAAGATAGAAAAGAAATAAGTGGGACATATGTAGTACTCCCTCCGTCCCACTAATTTTATCACATTTTGCCATTTCGGACGTCCCACTAATTTTATCACCTTTCCTTATTTAGCAAAAAACTATCACAAACAATCAATATAATAATATTAAATATTCTTAAAAGACGTGTCAAAATATACACTTTATTACCTTTTTATTGTACTATATTATTATAATAATACCACCTTAATTTACGAGCCCGACAACTTATGTGATAAAGTTACCGGGACGGAGGAGTAATAAATTAGATCTTGCTTCCGTTCATTAATGTATTTTATTAAATTGAGATATATGATCAAGTTGGTGAATGGGCCAGCCCATTCTCTGACTTTTACGCGAGTTCGTCTTAATGGACGGGCCGAAGTCGTACTTACCTTTTTTCGAAACGTCGTTATCCGGTCGGATCGGATCGGTTCGGTTCGGACCGGGCATTAGCTGTTTCCACTTGTGGTTTTTGTCCTTGGGTTTGGTTTGGTGTTTGGATTTTGAATCTTCGGAAATAGCTTAAATTTACAAAAAAGCCCCTCACTGATACTAGTGGGAAATGGAAATGGCAACTGATTCTCTGAAAAAGCAGGATATCGTGCATGTGCTATTATTTTACGAAGCATCACTTCTACTTTGCAAAGTAGCCCTTTGATATTCGCGATGTTATCGATGATGCCAAAATGTGAGAAGTCACAAGCAAAGCAAATTATTACTATTGCCACGTGTGCATCTTTCAAATCGAGTCTTAATACCCAACACATCCCAACGAAGTTTATGATTTCAAGAAGGAAAAAAGCTTAATTTTACATTACACCTCTCAGAAGACGCTCAAAAAAGTCAAAAGAAAATTCAAATAGAAATAAAGACTGGATCTTCTGTAGGCGAATCAATTGAATATCTTCCTTGCATGAACTCAAAGATCGAGTCTTTGTTCGAAAAAACCTCATAACATGTTTAGCAATATTACTGATCTTAAGCTTCTTCTTTGTTTCTTCTCTTCGTTCATTGCCCTGACTTCTTCCCTGAGCTCAGATGGGCTCTCACTTTTAGCCCTCAAAGCAGCCATCGTTGACGACCCATCAGAAGCTCTGAGCTCTTGGTCTGAAGTAGACCCAACTCCATGCAAATGGGCAGGAATCACCTGCGACGCCGCCCATCGGAGAGTCGCCGCCATTTCACTCGCATCCAAGAACCTCACTGGTTATATCCCATCTGAAATCGGCGCACTCACATCTCTGTCTTCTCTCGATATTTCCCACAACTTCTTCACTGGATCTTTGCCGCGCCACATCACCACCCTTCGCAACCTCGTTCATCTCGACATTTCTTCGAACAGCTTCAATGGCTCTCTCCCCGATGGGCTTGACAACTTGACGCGCCTGACGGGGACTCTGAACCTTTCGTACAATGCTTTCACCGGCGAGATTCCAGCAAGTCTTGGCCTCTTGCCGGTGATTGTCAGCCTCGACCTCCGTTACAACAATCTCAGGGGAAAGATACCTTTGGTGGGTTCGCTCTTGAACCAGGGTCCAACTGCATTCGCCGGAAACGTTGATCTCTGCGGCTTTCCTCTAAGCACGCCGTGCTCTGTTCCTTTAGCTCAGAATCCGAACTTTCTGGACAACATCCCTCGAAGGCCTGAAAACGGCGACGTTCTGTCGAAGGGGAACGCGCACGGAAGGAAAGTAAGAGAAGCTGCGGTGGCAGTTTCCGTGATTGCCGGCTTTTCACTGATGATTGGCGTAGTATTCGTTTCGCTATGGGCGGTGAAGAAGAAATGGAAGAAAACAGAGGGTAAAACTGGGAAAGAAAGCGCCGGCAGGATAGAGATGGGAGGAGGAAAGGGAAAGGGCGGCGCCGACGAGGGGCAGAAGGGTAAATTCGTCGTCCTCGACGATGGGTTCAGCTTGGAACTCGAAGATCTGCTGAGAGCATCTGCTTACGTCTTAGGCAAGAGCAAGACTGGGATAGTGTACAAAGTGCTGGTAGGCGGCGGCGGCGGTTCGAAGGGCGGCTACGGATCGACTTCCGGCGGCTCCACGGTGGTTGCGGTCAGGCGGCTCACGGAAGGCGACACGGCTTGGAGGTTCAAGGAGTTCGAAGCTGAGGTGGAAGCCATAGTCAAGGTTCAGCACCCAAACATAGTGAAGCTCAGAGCTTACTACTAAACCAACGATGAGAAGCTTCTGATATCAGACTTCATTCGCAATGGGAGCTTGCACAGCGCACTACACGGTAAGATAAGCTTCCACCTTTCCCTTCTCTTCCATTCCATTTCTTTGTCAAAAATCTTCAGACACATAATGAATAAACTTTGAATCAGGCATACCAAGAGATGCAATGAATCCCCTACCATGGGCAGCTAGGCTCAGAATAGCCCAAGAAACAGCAAGAGCCTTAGCATACATTCACGAAATCAGCCCTAAAAAGCACGTCCATGGAAGCATAAGGTCATCGAAAATCCTCCTCGACGACGACCTAAAGCCATACATATCCTCTTTCGGGCTGGCCCGCCTAGTGCCCGCCCCTCCAAAAAGCTCGAACCCATCGAATTTCGCCATCTGCTCATCAGTAGTAGGGCCCGAGGCTAGGTCTTCGAACGCAAGGCTAACTCAGAAATGCGATGTCTACGCCTTTGGGATTATGCTCATGGAGATGCTCACGGGTCGATTGCCTGGCGACGGCGGGTCGGAGGAGGACGGGCTCGAGGGTTTGGTGAGGAGGGTTTTTAGGGAAGAACGGCCTTTGTCTGAGATCATAGACACTAATCTCTTGAAGGAGGTTTACGCCAAGAAACAGGTTATTGCTGTGTTTCACATTGCGCTGAACTGTACTGAAATGGATGCTGAGCTTCGGCCTAGGATGAGGACTGTGTCGAACAATTTGGACTGCATGAAGTTGCAGTGATGTGGTATTACTCATCGGCATGTTTTAAGGATATTTGCCTTGCTTGTTTATGTCGTCTTGAGCTAAGATATTACCAGTTGATTTTAGATTGTACTTTTGTCTCATAATCTCAGATGTTACATGGCAAGCTTGTAAGTATATCCTTCTATGAATGCTTCAACCAAACATTTGAAATATCAAAATGGTATGATAAAATCTAAGCACAATTTGAATTATTTTCCTTTACAATGAGCCCAAGTGCTCCAATAATATGTGGATTTTTTAACCATCTGCATGATCTTGTATTTTATATCACAGAATTAGGGACCACCACGACCACCTCGATGCCTTACGGCTAAGGCAGAATTATCTTAAAATATAACTTTATTTGAAAATCTAGCGTATGTAATTCGTAATGTCATAGAATAATAGATTGCATTCATAATACTTAAAAAAAGGGGAGGTTTGAAGAAATGGCTACGCACTAACTTCCAAAAGTGCTGCTGCTCTGTTTCATCGAATTGCGGATTTCCTTAAACGGCAAACTAAGTGCCATTTTTTATAACCATGAAAACTGTCAAAGCACATCATTCGGTTTCTTAAACAAGAAAGGCCGCAAGTCCCCCACACACCTAACACAAGATCACAGCCAAGCGTAACATATATCTATTTTTTGGTTCAGCAAAACAGTTCTTGATGAGGGCTTTTGCATAGATCTTTACTGCTTCAAAAAGAGACTGATATTCTTCTCCGCGACAGAGACTGTGTGGGATTGTTCTCTTGGAGATAAGATCAGGAATCTACGATTTATCTGATATGCATTATCTTCTGATGATCCCACGCTAGCATATTATTATCTGAAGGAGTATTTCAGAGAGCATAGCATTAGCAGCAGGGTTTTTATCCATGGAATCTGATGCTAAGTACTCAAGCTTGTGCTTCAAGAATGGTGGGAACAACGTTGAGTATAACGATTGCAGTTACATCGATGAAAAGGCTGCAACTTTGAGTTTTTCATCTTCAAGAATGCATGCCTTGGAAAGTAACAAGATTAATGCAGCCATTAATGGGCTCGCTGCTGTGAGTTCTCAGTTGCCTCCTCCTCGGTATTTAAGCCCTATAAGTGTTGATCAGTATGGAGGAGGAGAAAGCTCCATGGAAGTGGATCATCAGTTTCAGGGTAGATCTGGAAATCACATTCTCATGAAGCAGAGCACTTCGCCGGCGGGACGGTTCACTAATCTCGACTCTCGTAGCGGTAAAGTAGATTGCTTCATCGTTTTTCCTTAACCCTTCCTAGACATAAATGTGATGCTACTAAACTTTCAGGCCATAGAGATCTTATGCCTCCTGGGAAGTTAAGCAACTGGGCAAACGGGGAAAATAGGTATGCTGCATCTTGGAACGATTCTTTAGATATTTCGACGCCCAGTGGAATCAAAAGGGAGATGAATATCGATCAAAGACGATCGTACTGTAACATTGCTTCTCAGGTGAGTTCCTTGGATTCATCTTCAGACACTACTACATAGGATAGGATCATGCCTAACTCTTGCATCGATTGATTCGTACAGAAAGTGAAGAAGGATGATAAGCCTCAAGTTTTATCGCGCCATCTGAGCCTGCCTTCCACAGCCGAGAAGATATTGCAGATGCAAGACGCTGTCCCATGCAAGATTCGAGCTAAGCGAGGCTGTGCTACTCACCCACGGAGCATTGCAGAGAGGGTATATAAAACTACCCCAAGTTTTTTTTTTCCTTTATTCGAAGGGATTGAATAAGATAAGACAACATTGGAACAGGTGAGAAGGACGAGGATCAGCGAAAGAATGAGGAAATTGCAGGAGCTTGTCCCAAATATGGATAAGGTAATGAAACTAGCACTAATCTTATTTTCGCCCTTTACAATGCCGAGATGATCATTAAAGTAATTCGATTCCATCTGTTCTTCCGCTCAGCAAACTAACACGGCGGACATGTTAGAGTTGGCCGTGGAGTACATAAAAGGCCTTCAGAGACAGTACAAGGTATTTCCGGCGGCGGGGACAACCTAAGAATCATATCATCGCAGTTTTCTTTCTTTTATCATTTTTCCGATTTATGTTTCTTTCTTGTTGATCTACTCTTAATGCAGATGCTTACCGATGACAGAGCAGACTGCAAATGCTCGGCCTCGTCGGCTGCGCGACGGTCGTCATGATTAGCCACAAAGTATGTATGTTGAGAGGCCGAAGATCAAATTATTGTTCTTGTTTTCCTCCTTGGCATGATCTAAATATTCTCCTTTTCGATTTTTTTTAGGAATTCTAGATTTTCGATTCTAATAATAGCAACAGTAAAGATCGCATAAGACAGACAAACTCGGCCCACTGCAATTAGTTCCAAATTTCATCCTACAAGAACCTAAAAACGAACTTAAAACCGTATCAAAATCATCATTCCCAGCCAAAGCTCCGATTCAGATTAGCCGCAAAAGTCGGCCATGATAAACAACCTTAGGAAAGCTACCGAGAAACACAGAGCAACGCATAAGTCGCTGAAAAAAACCAAAAACTACACAAACACACACAACTACAGTTCCAAACCGAGCCGCCAAAACTAACCGAGCCCAAACTCACAGCATGCAGTCAGTCCTCGCAGGCAACCTCCTAAAGAAGTTGAGCGGCACGGAAGGAAGCCTACGCCTAAACCTCGGATGCCTCAGCACGTAAAACCCCGTCAAAAGCGCCACTACCTGAAAAGGCGTAACGTACAGAACCACCGCCGCCGCCAAACAGAACAAGACGAAGAGCGCCGTGGCCCTCGGGTCCCGCCAGCTCAGCAGGGACTGCATCCTCTCCCCCTGAGTCGCCACGTCGCCAACCACCGTCTGAATCCGACCCGCGATGCTCCTCAGCCTGTCGTACCTCATCCTGATCAAATCCGCGGGCCGGCTCGTCGGGAACGTGTCGAACTCCTCGTCGAGCTCGTCGGGGTGGGCGTTCTCCGCGCACGAGAGCCGCGTGTCCATGTGGGGCGGGTGCCTCGGCCTCCACCGGTAGTACCACACGCCTATCAGGAACATGTATAGGAAGACCGTGGGGAGGATCAGCTCGGGATAGAGGACTAGGATGGAGAATAGGACGTGTATGAGCACGGTTGTGATCGGGTTCTTCCAGTTGCATATCTGGTCGAACCACCGCCCGACCGCCACGAGCCCGCCGAGCACGCCCATGATCCTGAAGAAGTTGGCCTTGCTCCTCCTCATGCTCCACATGTGGGAACCGACGTCCAGCATGTACTCAACCACCTCCTTCCTCAGCGGCGGCTCGGCTCGGCTCAGCCTGGCCGAGACTATCTGAGTCGCCTGGTGCCTGAGGCTGTCCAGCTGGCTCACGGTGAGGGGGTGGACGTAGTGCATCTTGGGAAGGAGCGGCTGGGAGTACGTGTGCATCGCGTTGAGCAACGACGAGCACGTGAACCTAACCGCGAGCTGTATTTCGCCCATCTTCTTGACGCCCGAGGGGTGGAGTACGAGCAGCGGGTACGCGTGCGTGTAGACTCGATCGGTCTCCAACGTCGACAGGCGAATCCTCACCTTGCCTATCCTCGAATCCCGTCCCCCGCCGTGAAGGTGGCCGTTGTCGAAGACGCCGACGGTTATTACGGTGCACGGGTCGAAGACTTCCCAGGTGTACTGCTCGTTCCATTTCGGCCCGAAGCTGTCCGCGATCGTCCTCGTCCTAACCCACTTCTGGCCGTACTTCGCCACGCAGTAGGCGTCGGTCGTCGCCCGGCCGTCCTTCGTCTTCATGGGAGACAGGCCGTGCGCGCTGAGGATCCCTAATTCGAGCACGCCTATGCTGGGCTTCCAAAGCTGCTTCGCGGTCGGCCTCAGATCGCTGCTGTAGTGAGTCGACTCGTCGAGGACGTGGTAGCCGCCCTCGAGGCACATCCTCATGTGTATTCTGCTGGCGAACCTCACGTCCTTCTTCTTCTCCCCGTCGACCACTGCGTGCTTCTCGAGGTTGTACCATCGGGAATTGACCGGTTTGTGGTCGAGCCTTCGGTCGACGTACTGCAGCGGAACGGCGCACCTTCCCAAGACTTCGTCTTTGTCGGGCGCAACCCTGTCCTCCACGCTGAGTATCAGCGGCTCCTCGAAGGGCTCGGCGGCGACGAACATCAAGTCCTCGTTCCACATTGGGTTTATCGTCTTGCTCATCGAAACCCTAGTCCTCAGAGCTTGGTTGCCCAGGATTGCCTTGACGTATACCTCGGGGAAACGACTCCTATCGCTCGGAATCAAGTCTTGGGCTTCGATGACGTTCACCCTCAAGTACCATAGCTTGGGAGACAGGTAAACCTTCGATTTCATACTCGCCAGGCCGTCCGAGCCGCTGACTGCAGCTGCGTCCGAGTGCCACGCCTCGGGGAAGGCCTCGTCGGCCTGAGTTCCCCACCAAACGGCGAGCATGAGCTCTCCTCGGGCCTTGTCGTTCTTGCGATCCTCGAGGCGGTACCACTGCAGGGCCAGCGGGCTGTCGGGCGGGACCCGTTTGGGAACCTCGTTGAGGTCGAAGAGGACCCTTCCTATGAAGTCGTCCTTGATTGCGTCCTTGTCCTTGACGTTGGCCTCGAGGATCGAGGCTTGGATTCTGTCCTTTGAGAAGGCGAAGACTTGGTTCCATTCGGGGTTGGGCTTCTTTTCGAAGTGTCGGGTGGTGCCTTTGTAGTTTCCTAGCCTGATTTCGACGTATGGGTCGCAGGTGCCCGTCACGTCTTTCCCGGGGAGGTCCTTGGCCTTGACCACGCGGACGTAGAGGTACTGCATTTGCTCGACGAGGTCGTAGGTGCTGGCCGGCTTGTCGCCGGCGAGTTTTCCGGCGCCGCCGAGGTGGGGTTTTGTCTCCTTTAGGGAGAAGTCTTCTGGCGGTAGTGGTCTCTGCATCATCTTTGTCGGGGGGAATCTTACGACAGTCGTGAAACTTCAGATCTGAGCGCCTGAGATATGAAGGCAAAGATGAAAAAAAAAAAATCGAACTCACTCATACGAGGTGAAGATTAGTAAAGGACAATGCAGATAAAAGCACCGCCAAGATCCATTTTTTTCTCGAGGTTTGTAAATAAAACGTACGGACTCCACCGCAAGAAAAAAATCACAGACGAAGAACGTACATTGCAAGGTAAATCTCTGTATATCACGGCGCATTCATAAAATAAAAAGGAAGGGAAAGAAAGAATCGAAGAAAGTTAATGACAAGCAAAACCTGGCTTAAGACCGTCTAAAGAACTCTTCTCTTACTTCACACCGTCACCGTCGGAGTTACGTTGCTTGGTTTTTAAGTTATGGAAAATAAAGGTAAAGGCAGCAAAAGATAACGTATGTACCTCGAATGGGAGCGAGCGTGATGGGAAAGGATGAAGTGAAGGGTTCTTGTCTCAGTTGTCTTTTTGAATCCAGAAAAGAAATAGAGCAGCTAACGCACTGAAGAGTGAAGACAGCTCAAACTACGGATGTCTTTTTATCTTTTTATTTCTTGCTTTTCTTTAACACCATTAATAGTAAGAGATAAAGACGAGGGGTAAATAAAAAACATATTGCATAAAATGAACAGTATCGGTAAAAGAGCGTTTTGGCTTGGTGGGGGGCAGCACTTGGACAGTGCTTTCTGTAGTAATTTCCTGAATGTATATATTTACCTTTATATATTGTGTAACGTGTACCTCTCTTTCTTTGCCTTTTTTCACGATTTTCTTGTAAGTAACTCTGTTATGTATTTTATTTACCTTGTGTGGGACTTTGGTCGGAACATATCACGTGCCTCCTACGATTCTCGAGGGCTTTTTAATGTGATGAATGTTTTTTGTAATAAATAATAGCATTACTACATGATAAACACGAGTGAATGCGTTTGAAAGAAGGTGTGGTGTCATGCATTATTACGGGTGCCATCTGGGGTTTTAGATACATGTTTGTATTTCATTTTTAGTTGCCTAGAAAGAACTACGAGTAACTGAATTTTATATGTGTGCATGGTCTAAAGATGATATGATATTTTCATTGCGTCTTTCTTTCATTGGATAGTTGGACCCAACTAAATTCACCTTTATGACATAGAGAGATAAGCATTGTTATCTCAAGGAAGAAAACCAAGTCACCATGCACCGTCTACTTCGTCATCGAAATTACACCGAAAACAATAATGATAAAAATAACAAGAGAAAACAAAACGATTGTATATGGGCCTCATTATTATGACTGGCTTTGAGTTGAGATAATCACACGACTTCATTTTGATGTCTTTATATGTCAACAAAACGTGGCTTGTTTGTTAATATTTAAAACTAGTGAAGGATACATAGCAGAAAAAATACAAGGAACATAGAAAACTACGTCTTTTACACAAAACACAAACAATATCAAAGAGACAGCATTGCCTTCGAAGGTGATTGTGACATTTAAACAAAACTTCAAGAACGAGAGGATTCAATTGAAACACAGAAAGTATCTTACAGCTTATTCTGTTAAGATGAGCATGAAAACAGGGTATGTGTTTAGTACTTGAGATCAAAAGCTCGTTAGTTATTAACATTCGGCCTTTTCTTGGTGGTGTAAGGATAGTATTCCTTGCCAGTGTCGACTCTTGTCGTTTGACCTCCAATGTCGATCACCGAGGAAGTGAACGCAAGTGCAGCGCCGGCAGACAAGGCAGTTGGAATGCTCCGAGCTGTGCAACATAAAGAAAACATAGTAAGGCAAAACGCAACCTTAAAGGTCAAGGACAGTAGCTCAATGAATGGGCAGAGTTTGATCATTTTACTAGTTAAAACAAAAACCTGATATTCTATCTATCTCCAGGGATACCGAAAATTCAGTTGCCAATGAAGTCTTTTGAACATGGCTTTAATGCAGAGTGTATAGGATCCAAGATGGCAAGAGACAAGGAGAAAGATCAAGGGCATGAACATAGCATACTTCTCTCTATTAGATGACTACATTAAGTAGGGAAATAATACACTCAGCACGAGACTCACAGAAATTCACCATTCACGATGAATTTCAGCAGCATGAAAAGAATGCTAATGAACAGGCTTTATGGTAAAAAGGGAATGTTTTCACCTTTAAAACCCAAAATTGAAGAACCAGCAACAAATCCACCAACAGCGCCGTTGACAAAGTCTCTTTTCACCCTGTACTTCTGCACCATCTGTTCTACGCCGATGTAGACTCCGCCAATAGCAGCAAATGTTGCCCCATGGTTTCCCATCATCTTGAGCGTCCTAATGAGACCAGGAAGTGCAACTCTTCGCTCCACACGAGGTACATCGTGCCAAGTGGCGACTATGGTACCCCAAATAGTACCGGCAACAAAACCTGTGGTAGCACCCTTTATCGTCTTCATCACAGCTGTCTCTTCGTCTTCCATTTTTCTAAGCTCATCGGTATCCATGGTTAACTCGTTTTTAGCTGTAGCAGAAAACGGAGGGAAGAGCGACGTATACATGAGTTCACAACCAAAAGAGTCAAGAAGAATTCAAGAATCTGGAGTTTTGGAATACCCGCACATTTAGCAAGAGAAAACGGGGGAAAACAATGTTATTTTACGTTAATTATGTACACAAGGACCTTGAGATCGGATAAACATAACAGAGTAGATGTCTTGGTATCATCAAATTTAAGAACCAAACCAGAGCAGAATTCTCGGGCATAATAATTATATTGACTTTCCCACACAATTTTACACGGATAAAGAACAGAAATGGATTGTCCAAGAATAAAAATCTCAATCTGAAAAAAGCAAGTAATCGAACAAGATAAAAGGATGCTCCTTTGCATTCAGGATAAAAGGAAACAGTTCACCCACTTCACTAGTACAAACAATTTTTCCACGGAACAAAATCAATGATACATTTACAAGCATCTCGGATTAAAAGAGAGCAACACCAGTCCAATTCCACAAATAAACCCCTAAATTATGAAGCCAGCCGCATTATAATGTCGTAAAGTGCCTTGCAAATCACATTATAGCTTCGTATACAACCCCACAAACATTTCCTTCCACAGAACGTGTGCGATCATCGAAGCAAACACAGAGAACGAGCTTACCTGAGAGTAGTCGATCTATAGAGGGAGATTCTAAGAGAACAGCTGAAATACGTTGATGAACTACTCGATGATGTCCAGATTTGAGCGACATCGAATAACTATTTGGGTCTCTGATATATGGGTTTATGTGGGCCTTCTTTACTGGGCTTAATGTTATTGGGCTTGGCTTGCAGGCCTTCATTGTATGGAAGTTGCTGAGAGTTATATGGAAATTGCTACACACATACTAGCGATTCTTTATGGATATCAACGTAACTTATTTTATATTTTCCTAATATATAAAGCGAAGAAGGTATTTTGATTTTGAAGTGAAACCAAATCAATCGTGGTCGGAGCAGCTGAGCTGCCTCACAATTGAGAAGATCTTACAAATTCTCACTAATCTGAGGAAAATAGCCAAGAGCTCCAATGTCCGGAGAAGAAGACGATTACATGGGGGATTTGTCTCAGTTTCTACCCCCTGAGGCTTCTCAGCCGAGCTCTAATAAGGTTTTACTTTTGGTTTATATGTGTGTTTTTTCACTCTTTCGTTGTGCTGCTACTCCTTTTTCGGACTTATTATGGATGGTTAATTTGCCCAATTCTCGGAATTTTAGAAGCAGTGAAAAGACCAACCGAGCATTAGCATGGTTGTTGTTCTATGGATTGCGTATGAGGTTCTTAGAAGCTTATATGACTTGGTAATTTAGTTTAAGCTGTGACTTTTTCCGTCAGGGTTCGAGCTGTCAAGTGCTATACTCTTCAGCGAAGAAGCCAAAAGCCAGGAACTGGCAAGAGCAAAGGAAGCTCAAGCGCGAGCGGAAGCAAATAGAAGAGGACGCGCAAACTAAGGAGAATTTGAGTTCTGAGATTCCACAGACGAATATTGGTTTCAAACTTCTGAAACAAATGGGGTACACCCCAGGATCGGCATTGGGGAAAGATGGGTCGTCGGGTATAGTCAAGCCTTTGGATGTAGAGATAAGAAGAGGTCGAGGCGGGATAGGTAAAGAGGATCCATTGGTGGAGAAGATGAGGATAGAGAGAGAGAATGCAGTGAGGGAGGAGAGGCAAGAGAAGGAGTTGATAGAAGATTTTGGGGTTCGTCAAAAGGAGCGGTGGAAAGGTAGGAGGATTCTGGTGAATTTCCAAAAGGCCGATGCTGTTTTGGCGCAGCTCGAGAATCGGGATGTCGTGGAGAATAAGGAGTCTGGTGATGGAGTTTCAGTAGTAGAGGAAGAAGAGGAGGAAGAAGAAGAAATCACAGAAGAGGTGTCCTTGATTTTATATGATTGTTGTGCATATGCTTCGATCACCATGTTCATTTATTGCCGTGATTTAAGGTAAAAAAAATGTAAAGAACATATTCTTGTTTATGCAGGATCTGGTGAATATACTGATGAAGCTAAGAACTGAGTTCTACTACTGCCTCTTCTGCGGATGCCAGGTACATTTTCTACACCATACGTTATAACAGTTGTAAAAACCAGCAGTAACTAATTCTAGAATGTGAGTTCAATTTATAACAAGTTCATGCTTTGCTTTGTCCCCTAGTACGAGACAATGGAGGCTCTGTCGACAAACTGCCCAGGCATAAACGAAGATGACCATTAGCCATAGAAATCGAGGTTTCTGAGATCAATTCATTCCAATGCCTGTGATTATGATTTGAGGATCATTGGACTTGCTCTTGTATCCACTACAAAAAGATTAGAAACCCATTGTGTAATGATTCTCCAGTTACGTAGCATTCCAACATAATGGTAGAGCAAAGTAACGACGATCAACATAAAGAAAGACAGCCCTAGTCAACATTCATAACTGAAAATTCATCAGACTCATAACCCAAGCAGTTCAACAACAAACAAGAACAGAATCAAGTCCAAAAGCATAAATGCAGTAATACACAAGACATTTTCTCCTCTTGAGACAGAGAGAGTAGAGAGATAAAATCACAAGTTTTTGCATTGTTTTAGGTGCAAAGCCCATACAAAAGTACTCAAAGAGGTGAATCCATCGAGCTCAAAGCGACCAGTGGATGTGTGGGACCGAAGAATCATATCCCCTCGAACCATGAAACTCGCTGAACTGCCCGTCAGTTGGTTGAGGCATCCCAAGATCTCCTTCACAAGGGTGGTGAGAAGAAGTTTGTCCTAATCCCATCTCAGCAGGCATTTCTTGCAACCTGCTACTCATTGCCTGACTGCCCTTAGAGCCCCAAGAGGTGCAGTCAAACTGAACAGTTGGCTGAGCCGTGTGGGAAGCAATGAGACCATTGTGAGCCTCGAGGGTAGAATAAGGCTGGGCCCTTGAGCCCCATGGCTGATTTGACAGAAGAGAGAGAGCACTGATTGAGTCCGAGACCCCATTTTGGTAAGACTCAACAGAAGATGCTCCTAGTGAGGCGTAGCTGCTTGGCCTGCTCGACGTGCCTTGCATAACGCCAGTTGTTACTATGGGGCTATGAGAGCTGCCCTGCCAAGGGAGTTGATACTTTGGAGCGCTGGGAATTTGGTGGTTTCCCAGTCCTAGCTCGGATGAGCCCTGACTTGGCCATGCGCTGAAGTCCATCACAAAGCACCCTGTTTTCCCATGGTTATCTGCGCCACGAAAAGAAGTCAAGAAATGGCCTTTATGAGTTCAAGAGAGTATACAAGAGAGCAAAAGGACTGAACGGACTAACCAAACACTGATTGAGAGAGAGTTCCATAGCGAGGAGACAGTAAGGAAACTGGTGGGGGCTTCCTCCTACGCTCGTTGTGGTTAGCAAGGCGTCTTCTGCAACTCCTTTTTCCTTGGTCGAATTCAGACAGCTGATGGAACCTGGGAAGAAATAAGGCGAACAGAGGTACGTGAAATCTTGGTAGTTACATCAAATCAACCTCATTCCATTCAAGTTATGTTGTTAGGAACTCTCAAACATTTAGTAGCACCATTGATTGTCAGCAAGCATACATCTTGAACAATAATTTATATTGATTCACATTTAGTAGCTCTCTTCCAATTTTGAGCAGCCAGCAGGGGAAGTAAGAGTGCCAAAACTATCAGAATGCAAATAAAAACTTCCTGAAGAAAAAAAGGGGTTTAAACTGTTTGACCTGTAGCTATACTCATCAATCTCTCAGAAAGGGCAACCTTAGTAGACTTTAAAGGTGACAGAGTTGAATCCTCCAAAATGTCATATACTATGTGCTTCGTTGTTTTGCTTCTCGGAGATTTACCAAGAAAAGAACATAACATTTGAAACAATTACACATAATTTCGAGCAACATAAACACAAAAGCTTAAACCTTTTCTTCAACTGCAACAGAAGAAGAAGAGCTGACCTGCTACATTGCTGGCAAAACCTCTGCTCAAGCCCAGCAACCACAACCTTGGGAGACTTGGAATGCGCGCCACAAACTCTGTGTCTCGAATAGTAAGCCTTGACATCACTCAGATCTACGTTGCACCCCTCGACTTGACACCTCGGCGGCTGACGGCCCAGAACCGCCGCACTCCGCCCCTTCTTCGCAGGCGATTGAGGTCCCGGCGGCGGTGCTCCGCTGCTACCACCAGCATTTGAGGTGACCCCTTCAAAGTAAATCGTCTTGAGCGAAGAATCTGAAGACGAAAAGTAGGAAGATGAGCCCTTTTCCATCGTTGATGCTCAGAACCATTTCATTGCGCTGCTTCCTGCAAAGGAGGAAGAAGGGCTTCTCATCATTTGAGCTCTAAAGGTACATAAACAATAAATACAGAAAAAGTATGCATAAAGAACATAGCAGGTACTTAAATAGGTTGTACATCAACAAAAAGAATTGGTGTGCACAAAAAGAAAAGATTGCCCTTTTATGGATACTCTTACACACAAGTACTTGCATTCTTACTTATATAGTTCGGAGTTCTGCAACAGTAAGCAGAGGCGCTGGGATGATAGCGTGATAGAAACAGTTTCAAGCAAAGATGGAGAGAGTCAAATATTACCCACCCACCAAGACCATTCTAAAGCATAAACTAATGAAAGCACACACTTTTTTAACAGTTTATACAATTTTTTTATATCAGCTGCACGGTTCGTTCTTGATATGTATAATCTATTCTATTCTATCTATGGTGGAAATGCATGTTTGTGTGGTGGTAGCGCAAGTGGCAATAAAGCTTAGAAACACCTGACAAAGGGGCCATCATGCGTTGCCAGCTTGGGGTTTGTGTACAGAAGCCCTCACCTCAACACAGTTCTGTGTGAATTGAATTTAGTGTAATAAATAAAAGACTCAGCCTGTCAGAAACTATAATAGTAGAATACAGAGAGAGAGAGAGAGAGGACTGCTGCGAGCTTTTTGAGTGCTTTGTCGCCACTGCTTTACTACGCCTTTTCTTTTCAAGCGTCGTTTTCTGAACCTTTAATAAACGTACTACAACTCTAAAATAATATAGACCGATTATTTGAACAAAAAAAGAGGAGAAAAGAAAGAACGAACTGATTGATTCTACTTTGAAGCCCATATGTGGAAGTACAGCTTCTTAATAGACCTCCAAGTTAAAATAATGATTTTGTTTATTCCTTTCCTTGACAGTGGCTTCTTTTCTTTAACTATTCCTTCTATTGAAATCAGTACTAGGGCTGTTCTCTTCTTCTACTAAAGATGGCAAGAGAAAAGCCAGTTGGTTGGAACAAGAGCAACTACTTTATTAGGTAATGGAGCCAATCATTATCACTCATCCTCCTTTTCTTACATATGCCCTATTTTAATGGTGCTAAGCAGTCTGTGTTGAGACAGAAATTTACCCTAAGTGGGAAGGTTGATGATGTTTGATTAGGTTAAACACTGTGCCAAACATGTCACCTCTTTTCTTGCAACATTTTTTTCTTGACCGTTCAACCTCGACTTTGACGAAGTGGGCATGGCGTAATATTGTTATTCTAACACCATTATTAATTTAATAAAGTAGAAAAAGAAAACATCCTACGGATGTAGTTAGAATTATTGACTGTCATGATTCATTTGAACTAGCAAACAAAGGCAAAAGAAGGGGCCCTTTGTTGAATCTTGTTCGTTGGACCATTGTCGGTAGATAAGAAGATTATTGGCCATGCATAGATTTTGGAAAGGTCTATTCAATCTATCGATAGAGACATCCAACGGCTCTACTGCACACACAATTTATTACCAGGAAAGAATTGCATCATCGCTGTTATATGAGCAAAAAAAAAAAAAGATTGGGCTCCCATTTCTCACATGAACAAAAGCCCGTCAAGGGCTTTAAGCAAGTTATCTGACATCTACAATGAGAAGAACAGAGCACAATCAATGTCATAGTGAATGCCTTTTTTAACTTCAAGGAAAACAGAGAATGAGTACACGAGGTGTATACTCAAAGACTACGCAAGAAAACAGAGCACTCTGTTTTAGCTTGTCTGGGATGGAAAGACTGAGCCATCTTCATCATCAGAAACGTCTGAATTAGCAGCAGTAGGACATTTACAACTATGATCCCACGAAGGAGGACTCATCATACGAGCCTCCATGATTTCTTGAGTTGCCTTTTGTTGTTGATCGAACATCATCTTTAGCTGCTTGCTCTGTTCTTCGATCCTCAGCTGTAGGGTCCTTTGAATCTGATTAAAAAAAAAAGATAACGTTATCATCGTCTTGGCTATGATCGGTTAAATGGATAAGTTAAGAGATATGGCCTAACCTCGATTTGCTCGTGGAGACACTTCTGTACGTCGAGCTGCACTTGCAGTGCCTCCTTTAGCTGCATGCTACTGCAATTTCAGCATTAAACTGTCACTGAAAACTTCACGTCAGTGTTAAGGAATGCATAGGCGATCTTACGTTTGCCTGTCGATCTCAGCTGCATTGTTCGAATTAGCACTCTTCTTGTCAGATTTTCCTGAAAATTCAGGCCAAGAATGTGTTTTTCTTTATGGGAAAGAAATAAAGCAAATCTTATTACCTCTAGCTTGAAATTCGAATCAACCTACCGTTAACATCCGCTGATTCTGGGATGTGTTTGGCATTTCGATACTTCTGCAGAGAAAACGAACAACCAATAGCAGAAAATCGAAAAGGGGAAAAGGGAAATAATTCGACAAGATTGGATTTTTTTTCTTACCTGAAGATGGCTTTTGACATGGAAGATTGTGAGTCCCTCTGTGTCCATGAGCTTCAGAATCGCCTTAGGCGTTGCCCCTGCACATTCCGGGCCGGGCCGGGCCGGTAAAATAAGAGCCTATACATAAGAATAAAGCAACTGTATCGAGCCGCTGGCTGGGCTACTCACTCTCTGGGCCGTCGAGCCGATTTACACACTCGACGAACTTATCGTGAAGGTCTTGCGTCCATCTGATTCGGGCCTTCCCCGCAGGCGCCGCCGACGGCGACGGCGCTGCTCCGTATAAACCTTGAGAGATCTGTAAGAACGCAGTCGATAGCTGATTGAAGAAGGAAGAAGTGTTAGTGAATAGAAGAAAAAACTCACTCCAAGATTCTGATCGAAGGAAGGGTTTATCCTATTTGACTCGTCGAATTCTCCCAAAAGCTTTTTCCTCAGCTGAATTATCTGCTCCCTCTCCGAGTAAGACTGAAACGCCAGTTCGTTTCTGGGAATGAGCGACGGATCGCCTCCGGCGAAGCCACATCCGCCGCCGACGTCGGCGTAGGACGAAGACGGCCGCTGATACAAAGAGCAATCGGAGGCTGTGTCGTTCGCCGGCGAGTCGTACCGAGACAAGCCCATGTAAAATTCTGTGGCGTAGAACGCAGTAGAAGGAGAGCCTATTCTGCCGACCATAGTACCATTCCCTGAGTGACTGTAAAAACCCGCCTGAGAAGGTTGCTGGCCGGCGGCGAAAGGTTGTTGAGGGAGATAACCGCCGCCGGGAAGATCGGGGGAGAACTCGGAGGTAGGCCCATAATTATTTCCATCCATTAAGTCAGACAAAGAATGGTATATCGAAAGAGAAACTGAGAAAGGAAACCTTTCTCTATTTAACCTTTAAGATTAAATATGATTGAATATATATCATTGCAAACCAAGAATCTCAACGCTGCCGAATTTAGGTGTCCTATCTGAATTTAAATTCCATTTCTTTTTAGTACTTATATTCTGTAAATCTTCAAAATGATGTACATTATGATGATAATGTCAACACTTACGAAGAAAAAATACTGACAGCTACTTCGTAACTGGATAAAGAACAATGATATCTATCGCCTTGACGAAGCCAAAGCGAAGCAAGGGCTTAAAAAATGGGAAAAACATCATAGTTGCAAACGACTACTTTTTTTTTTTTTTTACAGCAGATAGCTTTTATTTGTCCGCTAATATAAGATAAAATATGATATAAATGGTTTATTAGGCATTGTCATTGTCAGTTGAAAAGGTCCTATATATGACGAATTACAATTGCTGGCTTTGGCTGCTAATTCAACGAGTTATCCAATTGTCTCCTTAGGCCTCCCAAAATTGTCTTGTTCGAAGAGGGGTTCATTACATAAATCCATATATATGATACCGTACAATTTATCAACGAAAAAAGGGACAGCCTTTCAATATAATTACTTGCACATATACTTGGGAATTTCCGACTATGTGAATTAATTATATTGCATTGGTATTACAGAATGCGAGGAATCTGTGTAGATGAGATTAAGAAGATGAATAATTATGGTATTGCTCAAATTCTGATAGGAAATTTTCTTGCTTAGGACACTGATTCTTTTGTACCATAATCCAATATTAAGTTTTTATTATTACTATAATATGTATGGGTGTGTGACTTGGATTACATGCTCGTGAAGTTAAATGCGTGTAGCAAAAGGGGAATGGTGACATTAAGTTTGAACAAGAAAAAAAAAAAACCATGACATAGTCGAATGATGTAATAAAAATGTTACACAATTGTAGGCTTCTAGACGCCACGACTCGACGACGCCTACAAATAATCAATTTAATTAAGAAAACCACTTGCTTGATACATGGCAATCATCGAAGGCGTGGTCGTTCGTGTGTAAGAAAAGACATTTTTTTGCTCATTTCTTTTCAGGGTCTTTTGCCTCTTAGATTTCTCAAAGGACGCAATCCCACAATTTAAACTTGACAACAGACGACTTTCTATTGGGATGTAGTAGTATAGTATCAATATCATTAAGGTTATATATATTAGTTGTTACAAAGGATCAGTTCATGAGTCTCTTTTATACTACACAAAAGTTGAGAATAAGATGCTTTATCACTTTTCATCACATCCCAATATGCAGATTGGATGATCGTCACTTTATATAAGAAGAACATATATGTGTCTATATATATAATGAAAGTAAAATTAGACCCCGTAACCAAATAATGGATGCCACGTTGGTGAGTTATCCATCCCATTTACAGCTAATGGCTTTTAACTCGAACAAATAGAACCTCCACTCGTGCTTATCAGTATTTGTTTTCATAATCTTGTGTCTTGAAGATCCAGTACAAGAAATTAATAAAAGATACGAAAAGATACATATTACACCATCCGTGGGCAACTGTTGTGTGCCAATTTTTTGTGCCACGTCAAGTGGCGGAGCCACATGAGAACCAGTTGGGTCACTGGACCCACTGGGAAAAAAATTATTAATAATTAGGGTGAAAAAATTTATATTAGGACTAAAATAAAAAAGATTATACTGAAAGGACCCAAGTGAAAATCTATAAAATAGTGGGTATGAGGTCCAATTTCCAATTTCCTAGTAGAATTATCAAATTGACCCCACTGATTTAACAGTATGGCTCCGCCACTGGCCACGTCAACATGCCAAATCAACCCCGACGGGTTCACTAATCCCATCTGTGGTTGATCAATTAAAACTCTCATTATATGCTGATTTGGCGCATTGATGTGGTTGGTGCTCACGCAAAGTGGTTTAGCCTTAATGGTTAATAGTGGGATGTCAAGCCCATATTTTAATGGGCCCTAGTATTGGTGGGCCTTTTTTATTATAAAGAAAAAACCTAAATATTGAGAAACTAGGGTTACTATGTCACCGATTATTCGCTATGATCTTTCTTATATGTCACCATTACCACAATAGTAGCTCATGAGATCCATAATATACACGCAATTACATCATTCATGGCTTTTTATTATAGCGTGACGAGAACAAATAACAGTTCACCATGATTGATCATAGTATGAAGTCATTTGGGCTTCCAATGATTGCTCTTCCTTGCGTCGAACGAACTACGTGAGAAAACGTGTAAATTGTAATAATATGCGAGCTTCCCAACGAAAAATATTATAAAGTTTTATATGGAATCAAAAGTTACAAATCATTAATTAGTTTAATTTTCTTTGATGTGGCATAACATCAAATAACTCCTCGAAGAAAAAAGGACAAGCCTTTATTAGTAGTATATATTCCAATATTCTCTTGCAAGTTAGCACTTTGGTAGTACCCATGTCTTTGCTTTTTATCTTCCCTCGCAAAGACTCCCATTAATTACAGTTTTAAATCAACTGTACTGATAAAGTTACATTTTATTTTAAATTAAAACGATCCATTAATAAAGAAATGGTGCCCGCTATTCACGTACCCTTTATAATACATAGAGCATCCTATGTCTTTTTTACGTTCTTGCGAGCTATCCATATGCATTATAATAGTTTATCCATACGTAATTAACAATTCTGATATTTAACTTAGCAGCTTCGATCACGAGAGAGAATCTTGCTGCTATGTGATTGATTGTGATCAATGAGAAACCTGTGTCAGCTTACTTTGTGTTGTACGGAGTTTTTGCTTCTTATTAAATAATATCAATTTACAATTGGGTTTATGTAAATTAAATATGTCTTGTATGTTTCCAAGAAATCAAACTCAAGATTGCTTGTAGATCAAACTTGAGCGGAGAAAAGGGCCAACCAATCCTTGGCAAATAGAATAAATAATTAAATAGCTCATGTTGATGTGAAGTAAGTAATTTCAAAGATTGGAATGGAATTTAATTGCAAATATGAATTTAATAATGTCTTCGTAATTTGATGTTAACAAAAGAAACAAGGTGGGTAAGTACAAAGGTTTTATCGAGCACGGAATCTGCGGAAAACATGGGACAGTTATTTAGAAATTTTGGCGAGATCTTGTATATATATCTACTGCTGATTGATCTAGTTAAAGCGGATTAAAGAAATAACTTTTACGTAATAAATTGCTCAATCTGAAAATAATACAATGGTCATTAAGTTTCGCTATTAAAAATACATGCGAATTTATTTAATGACATTTTGTGGTAATTTATGATAATTATAACAATAAGCTCCTGTCAAAACTCCCTACGTACGCAGTACGGTGTTGGTAATTTATTAAACAAGTTACCAATATATCGCCGAATAGCATACTTTTAACTATTAAAAGATGGCAACATTTATTTTAGCCAATATAATAATAATAAAAATATATTTATCTGGACATTGGTCTTGTAAGATCAGCGAAGAATCGGCCTGGTTTATCTCTTCGAATTTCTAACACTGTCATTTGATTTCCTAAACCCCAGCCGTAAGACTTGGGATATACATAACCTAATGTCAAGTAATTATTTCTTTTGGTATATATAATATTCTTATCTTTTTCTTTTATTCATTTTCTTGAAGAAAAGAAGATCAAATCTCTTTATAAATAAACTAAAGTATGAAATGAAACCAAAGACAAAAGAGAAAGAAAGAAAAGGGCCCCACAGCCAGCTTCCATTTTATATATAATCTGCAAAGTTGTTTCTACTTTTATTCAAATCACGTAATAAATATTAACATTTAAGGAACCAATGCAAGAACATTTCCCCTATATATATACGCCCCCTATCCATACAAATTAAAATCACTCGGAAAATAAAAATAAAATAAAATAAAATGTCACCCACCACTAATCACGTCCTCTCCATGAAGACGACGACGACACCTTCCTCGGCCACTCCACCATCTCTAACCTCCATACTCAAGCTCAAAACCCTTCTCCAAAGCTTCCTATTCTCCCACGTATGCCGCCTCGCCGGCCGCCTCGCCGGAGCCAAGTCGGCCGCCGTCCAACTCCTCAAGGAGATACGCTTCGCCGACCACTTACTGGCTCTACACGGCGCCATTGCAAAGTACGTCAGGCAAAAGCAGAAGAAGAATAAGCTGCTCTTCGGCTCATTTCGCCTGCACTACAATTGGTGTTCGTCTCATGGTCGAGCGTCTAATGCTGTGCACTCGAGCTATGGAAGAAGCTATGTGTATTACGATTCTAGCTGGAATTCTGTGATCGATCGTTCGACGGTGGAGGTGTGCGGCGAAGGAGATGAGATGATGAATGAGGCTAACGAGCTTTCGAGGTACCTTCAATGGCTGGAGGAGAAGGGCGGCGACGATGATATTGAAGATGGTGCTGATGAGGGTTGTAATAAGATAGATAGGCTCGCTGATCTCTTCATAGCTAACTGCCATGAGAAGTTCTTGCTGGAGAAGCAAGAGTCGTATAGAATGTTCCAAGAAATGATGGCAAGAAGTATATGATATATTTTTAACTTATATAGATTGGGAGATTGGTTAGCTATTACAGTAGATTATTATCTTGGATATTGGTTTTTGGTTTGCGTGGTTTTTGTTTTGCTGAGAAATTAAGGGGTGTGGTGAACTTTAATAACCTGCTGTAAGTGAGGCATTTGTGTTCAACTATGATGTTAATTAGATCAAAGAGAGAGAAAGGTTGAGATTTGATCATTTTTAACTGGAACCGAAAATCATGACATGGCATGTTACATGGCAAGGGAACAACATTGAAGATGAAGTTTTACAATAAAGACAGCATCAGATTCTTCTGCTGCTGCTGCTGCATATATTCAAAAAAAAAAAAAAATCAAAAACACCTTTTTTTTTATTCAAATCAGATATTTCTAGATATCCTACAGGCCTTTTATACCCCACAAAGGCGATGATCTTGGGTGCCCAGAGTCCAGAGAAGATAATGATCGACGATACACAAAGCAAAATACAATAGAGACAAAACAAATTTATTAAATAACATAAACCTCAATATCTCAAGAACTAAGAAAGATGTAGTTTTTGACTCATCAGTTATGACTAGGATTCTGTTGGCTTGAAGGCTTGTTCCTCAAACTTTGCTCATCCACAGCTTTCTTGAGCTTACTGTCTGATCCTCCACTCATCATCATGACGGCGGTCTTCTTCTGCTGAGAATTCGAGCCCAACGAAGAAGACAATAATGTAATAAATAAAAGCTTCCTTGGCTTCCATAACTTTCCTCCAGAATCTTCAGCACAGCAATAAGTATCATATTGGCTAATAAATGGATCGAGTGAAGCAGTAGATGATAATGCTCTCTCATGTAGTAGAAGAAATGACAGTAGCAGCAACACAAAGATAAGCATTCTTTTCCACCATAAGCTCACCATATTCTTCAAAGAGAGAAGAGATCAGTAATAATGGATCGCAGCTTACTATATAGTTACTTTGCTGTGTTGTAAGTGGTGAGATTCAGTCAAGATCGATGATCATTATTACAACAAACACATGTACTTTGACTAGGAAGAAAGATCTGGTTTATAATATATGGGGCTTCTATACTAAACCATTATTGTTTATTATTTGATCACGTTCTCCCTCGTGATCATCTTCGTTGCACTACTACTTAGCATGTTGTCGTTTGCTTAGCTCAACAGAATTTTTTTTTTAAAAAAACAAATTGTAAATAATTTTACAGCGACTTGTGGGCTTCATTGGGCTTGTCTGCCTATATGGGCCTGTCTGAAAATTAGCCCTTGGTCTCAATTTTAATATATAATTATCCGTTTTTCCCCCGATGATCAAATAAGCGTAGCGAAAAACACTGCCAAATGAGAGAAAAAAAAAAGAAAAAAAAAAGAGAAAATGAGAGCATTATCGTGTCCCAACAATATTGGGAATGGCAATCGAGAGTGGGGCCCACCGGTTTCTTAGGAATTATCACGGGCAGAAGAATCCATAAATAGCGATGCTTAAGCAAATGTTCGTATCCTATACGCCCTCCGTCGCGATTGCCGAGCCCTAGTGCTGTTCAGCCGCCGCGATCTTCAAACGAGGAAGGATATAGAATTTGAGGTAATGATGGTGATGGTCCTCTTCAAATCTCTTGCTACGATTTCCTCTCCGCCTGTGTTTTTTTTACCTTTTTTTTTATTGGACTGTGATTCATTCTCAGGTAAATGTTGGCTAGTGGCTATGTGATTTGCGTTTTCAAATGATCTAATACGTTAATTCGGGCCTGATGATATTTCTTTTCAGCTTCAGCTTTTTTGGGGGTGTTTGTAGACAACTAGATCTCGTGAATGCTTCTTCTCCATTGCATTTGTTTAATTGTGTTTTCTCAAGAGCATCAAAATTCAAAGGTGATTCTCTTGTCATTTCTTGGCTTGCAACTTGCATGCTTCGTGGCTAGTGTGGTTGTTCGACGAATATCAATTTTTAGGCCCAAGTTCCTCACATGCAACTGCTAAGAGCAGACAAAAATGGGTTGTCTTCTTTAATGTTTTCTTTTCTTTGCTTTTGGAATTTGTCGCTATTAGATATATGTGGTCCTTCTCAATTAAATACTACACGCTTACCTAGATATCTGAGCTTGACTGCTACCGTGGTCTTGTGATTCATCGATATAAGATATTTGGCTAATCGGCCAAGCATTAACCTATCTGTTAACAATTATATGGGAATCTCCATTTGTTTATGCTTTATTCTCTCCTTGAGATCTCAGCTTATGGTTTTGTTTTGTCCTAATATTTACTGCAATAGAAAATTTGGTGAGATATTTTTGCTGTAGTTGGTATCGAGTCAGCAACCTGACCTTTATACAGCTATTACCTCACTTTTAAATGAACATCCTTTTGCCTACTAAACACTATCAATCACTTGTCCCGAAGTAGAGACCACAACCAAACATCTCTGACTTGATAGGCACCAACCATTCGCTCATGTGGTGATTGCTTGTCCTATATCTTATCTCTGATGATGAGATACGATCTCTCTTGCCCATTTTAATATTGTCCCAACTTGTTTGCTTGCTCATCATGATTATCTTACGACGGCAGAATTGACTATTTCATGCGTAAGAGTCCATAACTGCCCACTTTGAATTGTAAAGATTACTTTTTTATTTACCACCGTTAGCAGAACCCTTGACTCTATATATATTAGTAATATATTACATACAGCCCATGCCCACATTCCACGATACCTAACATTCTGTGACTAACTCCCTTCGCAGGTCGCTGAACAATGGGCGCCGGCGGCCGAGCATCTGCCCTCAAATCTGAGAGCAAGAAGAAGCCGTCTTCCTCGGTGCTTCAAAGAGTTCCCCACGCCAAGCCTCCATTCTCTCTCGGCGATCTCAAGAAAGCTATCTCGCCCCATTGTTTCAAGCGGTCTATCCCTCGTTCCTTTGCCTACGTAGTCGTAGATCTGGCCATTGCCTCCCTTTTCTACTACGTGGCCAACAATTACTTCAACCTCTTACCCAACAACCTATCCAATGTTGCCTGGCCGCTGTATTGGATATCCCAGGGCAGTGTCTTGACTGGAGTTTGGGTCATAGCCCATGAATGTGGCCACCATGCCTTCAGCGACTACCAATGGCTCGACGACACGGTGGGCCTGGTGCTTCACTCGGCCCTGCTCGTTCCTTACTTCTCTTGGAAGTACAGTCACCGCCGCCACCATTCTAACACGGGCTCTATGGACCGAGACGAAGTCTTCGTCCCCAAGACCAAGTCAAGAATCAGTTGGTTCGCAAAGTACGTGAACAACCCGCCTGGCCGTGTCCTAATGCTCGTCGTACAGCTGACCATTGGCTGGCCTCTGTATCTGATGTTCAACGTCTCTGGCCGACACTACGACCGTTTCGCCTGCCATTTCGACCCCAAGAGCCCAATTTACTCCGACCGAGAAAGGGCCCAGATCCTCCTCTCCGACGCCGGCGTCCTCGCGGTGGCGTACGGACTCTACCGCCTGGTCTTGGCCCAGGGGCTGGCTTGGGTGCTGTGTATCTACGGCGGGCCTTTGCTAGTCGTTAATGGGTTCTTAGTCTTGATCACATATTTGCAGCACACCCACCCTTCTCTTCCCCATTACGACTCCGCCGAGTGGGATTGGATGAGGGGAGCCTTGGCCACCGTGGACAGAGACTACGGCGTACTCAACACCGTGTTCCACAACATCACGGACACCCACGTGGCGCACCATTTGTTCTCCACCATGCCTCACTACCATGCTATGGAGGCCACCAAGGCCATCAAGCCGATACTGGGAAAGTACTATCAGTTCGATGGGACGCCGATATTTAAGGCGATGTATAGAGAGGCGAAGGAGTGCGTCTACGTGGAGGCCGACGAAGGTGACAAGGGCGTTCTCTGGTACAATAACAAGCTCTAGATTTTCGCTTCCATTGTGGTGTTAGGAGGTTTTTCTATCAAGGTTTTCATAATTCCCAGTTGATCTTTAGACGTTTTTGATCGATGTGTTTGCTCGTCGTCTGTGATGGTTGGATGTTGTAGAACGATTTTCTTTGCTTGCGTCACTTCAATGGAATGAGATATTTGTTTCTAGTTAAACACTAGGCCAGCGTAAATCAATCAACACGGTCGCCGTCGGCGGCGGCGGCTGCTTCCATTCTTTACCGAACTTAAACGAAGACGTGCACGTAGCTGAAATTGACTGCTCTTCTAATTAATTTATAACCCGTCACTTTGTAAGAACAGTTACGTTGTATGATGAATAGCTGTAAGGATTACTGAATGGCTTGGGCCTTCTCCATTTTATCCTTATGGTCCATCCTATATGTGGGCTTATGAGGCCCAATATTTTCTACCGGCCCAATGTAATTTAATTTAATTTACTACTTCATCCGTCCCACTTATTTCTTCTCATCTTTCTATTTCTGGCATCCCACATAATTCTTTCCATTTTTACTTTTGGTAAAAAATTATTCCAATAATTAAACTAATTACACTATTTATATTTAAAAAAGGCTCCCTAATTTGCGTGCCCACTAATTAGTTTTCTCTCTCAATTCCAAGTTTCCTATAGTATTAAAAAAGTGTGGTTTCTTGTGCCCACTAATTTTTGGGTAGTATTAAGGGATACCTTGTTTCCTTTGTCTTTTAGTTAATCATTAGTTAATTGCATGATCTAAACTCGGTTTTGTTATGTTGACGACGAATTAAAGCCTTTAATTTCGCTAAGCCGCTCATTAGCAGGTAGCGCGCGAAAACGGAGCGGACACGTGTCAGTTGCGTCGCGTTTTTTGCCGGCTGGAAAATGCAAACGCTGAGCTGGAATTTCCCTCGCTTTACCGCCCATTTTGATAAAAGTAAAATAAAAAAATGCAACAAAAGATTTCTTCTTTGGGGTGGCGTCTTTTCTCGATGGCAAGACATATATGCCCTTCAGATAAAGGACTGTGGTGAGTTGTTAAAGTGAAGGGCATTTATGTCCTTACGAAAAAGGTAATGACAGCTAAGCTAAACCCACCACCATCAACGTGATGTGTCGTAGGAGCCACGTTCCACTAATCCGCTCGAATCATCATAGTATCATTTACATCATGGGATCCAACGATCTACAATTTGTCATAAATTTGAGGTTCATTTCGCCGTAATTTCATCTGAGGCTGAGCTTCATTTTCGCTATTTTTAAACAATAGACGCGGGCATCGTAACATAACATAAACCACCATCCACACTCCTATCTTCATAGTGCGAGAGACAAATTTTCTCACGATCCATTCTCATCAAGGCTTTCCAAGGTGCGATCTTTTCCACCAAGCTGAGTTTTGGCTTCTTATCAGTTGGCGTGATATTGTTTATGTTTGTGATTGCGTTAGCTAATCATTCGTGAGTCGATTGATCTGTGATTAAGGTGTGTCCATCCGAAGGATCTAGCTGTTTCTGTTTTTTGTTTTTATAATCAATATTGATAGATGGGTTGGTCGATGAGAAATCGATGATGTTTGCTTTTGTCAACTTTTGCTGCGTCCAAATTTAGCTGGAATAGCGTGGATAGTTCTTCTTTTTTTGGGCGGTGGAAATTGTATCTGCGATTTCTGCATCTGTTTCATCTTGCCTATCTGCATTAGATCTCGATCTATCAAGGATCCGTTTTGATTGCATGTCTAACTTGATTGAGCGTTCCATCCTGGGAGGGAATAATAGATCCCATGGCATTGAGCTCATGATCATGCATTTAGCTGAAAACAATCTCGATACATTCGTGTTTGTGATTTTACCGACCCCCTATTGAATTTAAGCAAAAATGAAACTTTGCATATCCTACGCTTTACCAGAAAACAGTAAGAGATGGCAGAAGGTGAAGATATCCAGCCAGGGCCGTTTTTTCAATTTGTGTGGCCCTGTTCTAATAACAAACTGAGGCCTCAAAATACAAACATCGACTACAAATAATACATACTATAAATTTATAGCTACTATTTTATATGATATATTATCTAAGAAAATCAGACATTTTTAAAAATGAAATTTAGCAAATGCAAATTGCAAACTAATGATCCTTTATTTAAAGAAACATGTCGTCTAGCATTTTTTGATGCAAATTCATCAATCAACGCTTCATATTCTACTTTATCCAAAAGAGCATTTTCGATAGATATCATAGCTAATCCGTTGAGTCGTTCTTGTGATATTGTAGAGCGCAAGTACGACTTCAACAACTTCAACTTAGAGAAACTCCGCTCTGCAGATGCAACAGTAACAGGAATAGTCAATAAAATTCTATATGCAATAACAAGATTAGGAAAAAAAATCAAACAATTTCAAATCTTTCAAAACCTCAATGGGTCCCATTTTTTCGGGCGGTTGCATATCTCTTCTTAGCTTCAACTCAACATATAACTCATCTCCATTAATATCCGAATGTCCATTATATTTAAGAGCATTTTCAAGGCGACTACAACAAGACTTCAAGCTCATATCATCCAAAGAGTCTAACATATCAGAACTAAACAAAAAGCCAAAGATTTTCTCATATTCTTGATATTGCTCAAATCTCCTCTTAAGAGAAACAATAGCTTGATCAACAATATAAAGAAAATAATTGACTCTAAATGATTCTTCTGCAGATAATGAATCTAATGATGCATGTGAGCTTTCGTCAAAATGTCTTTTCCTTTTTATTACACGCCTCTCATGAAAAATTGGATCTATACCCATTTGAATCTAATGATGCATGTTCAGCAATGGCATGATTGCCCACATTGTTATCAGTCTCAATATTTTCGCCAGTATTTTGATTTTCAGAAGCAACTAATGGAGGTTTAATTACAAATTTGTCTAAAGCTCCTCTTTGTGATCGTTGTAACTCTTCAAATTTTTTTTGTTTCTTACGCTTCTCATATCCAGAAACATGTTTTCTAATGCGAGGAGCCGTTATAAACAGATGAAAAACTCACAACAATATTCCAAATCAAATTCAAATAGGGAGAAAAGATGAAAATTTACAGTGAAAAAGGATAAAAAAAACCTGATGCGCTAACTGCTGGTAGAGGTGCGCGAACTGAGCTGCTTGTTAGAGGTGACCGTGAGAGTGAGTTAGCTTGCTTGTTATGAATATTTACTCTTGTACAATCGAGGAACACAGCTCGAATAGAATAGCTGAATTTCTTTTGTTTTTTCTTTGAGAAACTAAAAAAGATAACTTCAAAAAGAAAAAGAGAAACTGAAAAAAGAATTGAGGAGGCCTGTTGTAATAATTATTAGGCCGTTTGATAGATCTAATTGGTGATTGGTCTATTATTTGGAAAGTCAGAGAGGAACACATTACGTGAAGAGGAAATAAACTAATATAAAACTTGATATATATATATATATATAATATACATATTGGGCCCTAAATATTTTTGGTGGCCCTGTGCTGTAGGGCTGGAAGTACAGCCCAAAATCCGGCCCTGTATCCAGCCCCTCGTTTGCGACAATGGAACTGGAATGGTTAAGGTAGTATATCCTTACAATGTCCGGTAAAAGTACCTTTTTCTGGTTATATGACATAATTTTCCTTTTTGGTTTCTGTGATGATATCGACGCTCTCAGGCTGGATTCGCCGGAGATGACGCTCCAAGGGCCGTCTTCCCTAGCATAGTGGGTCGTCCTCGTCACACAGGTGTGATGGTTGGCATGGGCCAAAAGGACGCTTACGTTGGCGACGAGGCGCAGTCAAAGAGAGGTATCTTGACTCTGAAATACCCCATCGAGCATGGAATTGTGAGCAACTGGGATGATATGGAGAAGATATGGCACCACACCTTCTACAACGAACTCCGCGTGGCGCCAGAAGAGCACCCAATCCTCTTGACCGAAGCTCCTCTCAATCCCAAGGCTAATCGTGAGAAGATGACTCAGATCATGTTCGAGACGTTCAACACCCCTGCCATGTACGTCGCCATTCAGGCCGTTCTCTCCCTTTATGCTAGTGGTCGTACGACTGGTGAGGACAATGATTTTGGCGTTTTCAGTTCTTCTATGTATGGTTGCACGGTATTTACATGTAAAATAACTCGGTTCTTTTCATAAAGGTATTGTCCTCGACTCTGGCGATGGTGTCAGCCACACAGTTCCGATCTATGAGGGTTACGCTCTGCCTCACGCCATCCTGCGTCTTGATCTTGCTGGTCGTGATCTCACAGACTATCTCATGAAGATACTCACAGAGCGTGGCTACTCCTTTACTACTTCGGCGGAGCGTGAAATTGTGAGGGACATCAAAGAGAAGCTTGCCTACATTGCCCTTGACTACGAGCAAGAACTCGAAACATCCAAGACGAGCTCTTCTGTAGAGAAGAACTACGAACTCCCTGACGGGCAGGTTATTACCATTGGTGCTGAGAGGTTCCGTTGCCCTGAGGTTCTCTTCCAGCCATCTTTGGTTGGGATGGAAGCTGCTGGGATTCACGAGACGACTTACAACTCTATCATGAAGTGCGATGTCGATATCAGAAAGGATCTTTACGGTAACATTGTTCTCAGTGGTGGCACCACCATGTTCCCTGGCATTGCTGATAGGATGAGCAAGGAGATCACCGCCCTTGCTCCGAGCAGCATGAAGATTAAGGTTGTTGCTCCACCTGAGAGGAAGTATAGTGTTTGGATCGGAGGTTCCATCCTTGCCTCTCTCAGCACATTCCAGCAGGTATGGCTCAGCTCTGTTTTTCTCAGACACTTTTCCATCGGTGCTGTTAACTTGAAAATAGTTCATGGGATTGATGTATTTGTTCTTCGATTGTAGATGTGGATAGCTAAAGCCGAGTACGACGAATCTGGGCCTTCGATTGTGCACAGAAAGTGCTTCTAAGACTGTGTTGCTTTGAAACAGAGATCTTTATACATGGCAACTGCTTATGCTATTTCTCATGTTACTTCCATTTTCATATATTTTTTGTCTTGATCCCCTTTTCGTTTTCAATTGAGTCCATATTGTGGTCTTTTGGACTTGGAAAAAGTACGATCTTGTTGAAAAATTTTCTGTGTTGTTCTGCCATTTGTATCAACTTGTAGTTGAGTTGTGTATTTCCAGTGATTTATATGATTTGTGTTTTGGATGAAGGGCTAAATCGCATGTCAAGTCCTTCTATCCTTATATATTGTTATTGTGTTCCATAGCTATGTAATGCAATGAAATGACTTACTGTAATAACAGATTGAGTTGAATCATATGGTTTAATTGCCTTTCTAAATATACTCTGCGAAAAGCTCAAGGAATCCAAGTTATTTCATGTTTCTCGACAGAAAGCTAGAGTCAGTCAATCCCCGCCATTGTCAACCCTCCATTGACCTTAACATCGGAAATACTGCTACGATCATCAGCTCTCAAATCACAATTCCATTTCTCACAACCCAAATGAGAAAGAGGAAAAGAACTCATCGTAAGCTCGAAATAACAACAAAGACCACCTCAATAGAAGGGCCCAGCTTCAATCTCCATGAAAAGGACGAAGAAGAATCCACGAGCTCAATTCCTGCGGCCCTACTAAGCAGATACTCGATCCTCAGTTATGATTTTTACCAAATCGACGCCCTTGACCTTGCCCCGCGTTTGCTTGGGAAGTATCTCAGGAGAGACGATGTCGTCCTTCAAATCACAGAGGTACGTACCTTAACAATGGCTTCGCTTCGTCGTTTCCTATTCCTATGCACGCGCGGTTTATGCAAGTCCCTCCTTTTGTTTTCTGGGTTCTTTCTGCCCTCTTCCTTAATGCGTGGGTTTGTTTTGTTGTAATGTTTTGAGAAAGGTCGAAGCGTACAGACCAAACGACTCTGCTTGTCATGGTCGGTTCGGCATTACTGCAAGGACTGCCCCAGTTGTAAGATTCTAATCCATTGTATTCTGATCAATCAATACAGAGAGAAAATCAAGAAAAACTCATACCTTAATTTTGCAATGCAAATCAAGCTTGACCATTTTTAGTTTGAAGTTAAACATTTGAAAGAAGAATATGCCCTGTTAGCTTGTGATGCTTGCATAACGCAGTTTGGGCCGGGCGGTCATGCTTATGTTTATCTTTGCTATGGTCTCCATTCGATGCTCAATGTGGTAGCAGACAAAGAAGGAGCTGGCGCAGCAGTCCTAATTCGTTCGTGCTCCCCTGTTAGTGGTAGGTATTAAACTATATATGCAGTGCTAATGCGAAATCTCTGTGTGCATCAGCTTTGCTTCACTCATAGATTGATAGATCATTGAATCCACTTTGATCGTTAGGGTTGCAACACAGTTGGCTTTTCGACAAGAATTCGAAAGCTGCGTTTTGTTGTTTTTTTTTCTTTTTTTTTGTTTTTTTTGTTTTTAATATCTAATTTCAGGACTGGAAACAATTCAGCAGCGCCGCGGTTTAGTATCTGACAAGCCCATCCTTCTTACAGGACCAGGAAAGGTAACTAGTTCTAACTCTATTAGTATACGACATTGATGATCGCCATGGAGACATCATGAATGCCATTCTCGTTAGTTGATTTACTGCTTTAGGATGCATGCATCATCATGAATCCTAGAAAAGCTTCAAGCAATCTTTACACGCCTTTTTACTTGTGTATCGATCTTCATACTACTGCTATGGAATTTCCGAGCAATGCATCTGAGATATATCCCTCGAACCTTCCAAATGATGATTTCACTTCTTCACAATCTCTCCGTAACCATGTGTGTGTGTGTGTGTGTGTGATAACTAGCTAGGTTGGTCAAGCTCTTGGACTTTCAACTGCCTGGTCTAACCATCCTCTTTTTCTTCCCGGTAGGCGGTGCTTGTCCATTAAATGTGATCAATGTAATGATTCCAAACCTAGCTAGGATACATATGTGTGCAATCTGTTCACTTTTTAGAAACTACTTACGTGGCAGGTGGTTTGGAACTCATAGATGGGCCCGAACCAGACAAGATCCTCGTGGGACCGAGGGTTGGTATAAACTATGCTTCGCCTGAGCATGTTAGTGCTCCATGGAGGTTCGCCATAGCTGGTTCTCTTTGGATCAGCGCCCCTAGAAATACTCTAAGGCCTGCTGCCTCTGACTGAGGATTGAATTGAATGAATCATAGCTGATTGATCGATCCTATATTTGCTTGTTGATGCCGTTTTTTCTGTCAAAAATGTTAGGCTATTTTCCAGGGGCTAGTCTGATATCCTTGTTTATGATTATAGGGTGTAAGTTATTTGTGTATGGCGATACAAGGATTTTTGTTGATATTTTAAAATGTTTGATATGTGTGTATTAATTATTTGTGTAATGATATAAATTGTGTTTGAGATGTGTATGGGATTAATGATACACCCCATAACCATGTTAGAGGTGGGTATGCTATACACGCTCTATAACCAAAACCCTTGTAATAGACATATATAGTCATACAAGGCATGTATGACTATACACAGATATCAAACACGAGATAACTTATTCATACACACCACGTACCCACCCATACCCACGTATCAAACGACCCGTTTGTAAAGATTTCTTTTACTCTACTGAGATGTCCATTATAATAGAGATAATGGCGTGTGCATATATATATTTGTATGTGAGAGAGAGAGAGATTTTAAACTAACATATTATAATTGGTGACAAGCATTTATGATGCAAAAGGTGACTTTTCTTGGCAGAGTTTCACATATACATACAAACTTCATATACACTAAACAGTACACACACCCGAATCTTCATGATCAAGTAACGTTATTGCTATTATTATTATTACATATTGCAACGTTAATTAACCAGTACTAACGACTCGGTTTCTACAGCTTGAGAGTCAAATCCACCACTCCACCATCGTTGAACTGATCAAAGCAACAAGAACTTCCACGATCTCCATCGCCAATCTTCTCGACAAGGTTGAGCTCCATATTATTATTGCACGGAGAAGCAAGGCAAGAAGACAGCAGACGACCGCCGCCATTAATGGTGATTATCGCATCTTTGGAGGATCCATTGATGGTGATGACTGCATGCGTCGGATTTACATTATCCATGGCTGAAGGCGACGATGGCTGAGCTTTCTTAAGGGTTCGAAGGTACGCACGCTTTCTGTAGCCTATGGGATCCTTCACAAAGAGACGCTTCTCCTCCAAACGCTCGCTCTTGTGGGCGTTTTGGTGCCCTCCCATGGCTTGAGCTGAAGGGAACTTCTTGAAGCAGAAAGAGCATGTGAAATCCCATGACTTGGCAAGCCTCGTTAGCTTCACCATCTCTTCTCTTTCTGCCAAGAACGAACTGTTTTTGGGTTCATTATTATCAGTGGCCATGTTTGAGCTACTGTATCGTTTCTTTGATGGTGGCATTTTAGTATATTATGAAGAGGGATGGTGGTGGTGGTATTTAGAGCTTATGACATACTTTTTGTTTCTCTCGCGTGGAGAGATATGTAATGAACATCAACAGCAGTTATAATGGCGCTGAAAGCAGACAAAATATGTTAGGGAAGAGAACACAACGAGGGTGGTTGAGAAGCAAGCAGGTGAATTAAGGAGGGCTTCGATCTTCCATGGCTAATGTGTCATGCAACGTGCTTTTTCTGCACTATTAAATCGCAAAAGGTTACGGTGAGATACGTATGCGAAAGTCTTGAATTTTTTTGTCTTCTTTCTTGTTCTTTATTATTTTGTTTCCATCTCCTCCGTAGTACATACAGTAAAGTGAGCATTCATAAAGGGCAGCGGCGAAAGAAGTCATGTTAGAGAGTTACAGAATATATATATATATGTGTGTGTATTGAATGTGAGGAGATCATGTCGAATCTCTCTGCATGCATAAATCGAGCTTCCATGGCGAGACACGTAAGGTGGTAAGAGAGTTGAGTGACGCCTAAGATGTTTGGCTTACGTCAGCATTTAGATTATCGTTGCTCAACTTTCAATGCCAAACTGATCCTTTCTTCTTTTTATCTCTTGCATGATGGAAAAAATGCGTTCTTTATTATCTTGGGAAATTAATGGTTGAAAAATATTACTCTAGCAATCTTCTGCACTAAATATTGTTTCCATTATGCATTGAATGTTCGACGAATCATAAAAATGATGTCTTGGTTTAGACATTGAAACAAATGAAGTTTCACTACACTTATTGGCCTTCATGAGGGGAAAAAATGAAGCTTTCTAACAGCATAGTACGCCATCTAAAGATGCCTGAAAATCCTTGCAGATAAGTTATTACCAAACCATAGAGCGATCGACGAGCGATTTTCAAGCCGACCCATTTCCTGAAGAAGCAGCGGAAACTAATTCTGCAAAATTATCGATCTCAAAGAAGGCAGAGTGAAGAGCCTTAACACACTGCTCAGACTCGCTATCGTTAACTATCAGCGATATGTTGACCTTCGAAGCGCCTTGTGATATCATCTGAACGTTGACTCCATTTTTATGAAGCACATGGAAAGCCTGCAACAGCAATACATACAAGCACAAGCTAAAGTAAAACGGCGAGTTCAACCTATGATATGAAATGGCGTGGACAAGTATTTTGCAGGTATATATTACCTTCTCTAGTATCAACGAGGATCTCTGAACGTTGCCAATGAGAGAGATGATGGATCTCTTCTGAAGAAGGGTGACGACTGCGATTTTCTCGAGTTCTTCCACCACATTATCCAATTCCTATTCGAACAAGAGTGAGCCGAGAAGCTTAATGGAAATAAAATTGTTGCCAAGTTCTTAATTTCGATGAATCGAAGAAGTATAGGGTTGGTTAGATTCCATACACTTGCCTGCTGAATAAGATCTCTGGTCCATAGCTTGGAAGGATCCAATGTTAGGGATAGACTGACCTCACTAGTTGCAACGACGTCTACGGATATGCCAAGATCCTCAAAGATTGAGAAAACCTACAGGCGAAGAAGAAATGTGGGAGAAACAAGGATTATTACAATATAGGATGACATATGTTTTACTTTACCAAGTAATATTTCTATGACAGCAACAAGGATACCTTTGCAAGAAATCCAAATTGACCAAGCATTCGAGTGCTGACGATATCTAACATCGTGACGTTACGCTTTAACACGATGCTTGTAAGTACTGCCTGGCGTTAAGAACCATGAAACGTGAAAATGATGTTTCGACTTCGAGTGACAAATTTCGTATTATTACAATGCTAACCTCGCTCATATCTCTTGACCGTGTAATAAGTGTTCCCGGAGCTTTCGGATTGTATGAGTTCTTCACTCTAACGGGAATGTCACCCTCACGAGCAGGTCTCATGGACTGTGGATGGAGTACCTTTCACCACCAATAGAGAAGTAGTAACTTGAGAATGTGATCAAATAATTCAACCAAAAGATTGATAATAGTAAACCATAAAGTCAAAGGACTGTAAGTAAGTTCACTGATACCTGAGCCCCAAAATAAGCAAGTTCAGCTGCCTCGTCGAAAGTTAGATAGGGCACTGGCAATGCATGGGGATTTAAATTAGGATCACAGGTCAAAACACCATCCACATCTTTCCAAACCTATAGGATGAGTAAGTCCCATTAAAACTATAAAACTATCATAAAAAATGTCTACATTTTTCTATGAACCATGAAGTGTAATGGAACCTGAATTTCCCTCAATCCCAGTGCTTTACCGATGGTTGTAGCAGTCAAGTCACTGCCTCCTCTTCCCAGTGTAGTTACTGCACAACTTCTCCAACCCTGCAATAAGAGAAGACTTATAAAGATTCAACACTTGAAAATTGTGTAATACAAAGAATATAGAATTTCAAGAAAGTGAATCATGAAAGGTTGGCAAACCTTCCCAAGGAAGCCAGTAACAACAGGAATTGCAGGATAACTAATCCAGTCACCGTGCAATCTTTGTGCAACTGCAGGATAAGTTGCTTCCATAATATCCGCATTTGTAAAATCATCAGTAGTTATGAATCCTATATCGAAGGCATCATACTGCAAAAGTTTTAGTTAGACAAAATTTCCATTCCGCCTGGACCATTCTTCTTCAACTTATATAATAATAAAGCACAAATCAAACCTATCCTTAAATTTAATTAGTGCAAGATGAAAGGCATACTTGGCGAGCTTTGACACCAATATTATTCAAATATGCTGCAAAGATCCTTGTCGACATGCACTCCCCAAAAGAGACTAAGTAGTCCCTTGTTCGTAGAGTCATCTCTTTCATCATTGCAATTCCGTTCAGAAGTTGTTCCAACTCCAAGAGATGTTCTGCAAAAGGTTTTTCCAAGAGTAAAAAGAGTGTGATCGATAATGGAAAATCAAGCTTGTCATAGCCAGTAAGCAAAGAATGCGAGTAGACAAAGCTGCCAAATTCCCTATCCATTTGAAATATCATTTACTGACCAATACAACATAAATAATTAACGGTAGGGAAACACTCAATATATATAGATATGCAAAGTGGGAGAGCGGCTCACGTGATATAATCGATGTTTCCACTCCAAGCTCTTCAGCAGTCCTGAAGAACAGAAACATAGCTTACTCACAGAGTATTCACTATGGGGAAGACTACAAAGACTATGAGGTTAAGAGACATACACAGGTACCTGAGATGTAAATCTTTGATGAAAACTAACTCTTCAAGATCAGACACATTCGAGACACCACAAGTGATTGCCTTTTCCCCGGCCTAGTTAAGGAAAACACTTCAATCTCAAAAATCATCCATACCACAAAAGAATCAGATAAGAGAGGTAAACGTACAAGCAATAGCTTGTTGGTTGTTTTCCCCATAGCAGAAAGAACAATGACAGGCCTCTCCTCGGGGAAGGCAAGTATAAGTTGAGCCACTTCTCTCATACGTTCAGCAGAAGCAACAGACGATCCACCAAACTTCATCACACACGTCAAGTCGTTGGTATTCGATTGAGAATCTTGATGGCTCTTGAGCACATCTAATTTGCCAGATGCACAGCATACTCTAAGAGCTGCCACCCTACGACGTGGGTTCTGCGTAAGAGCAAAGCGAAGATCATCATTATGCTGCTGCCTCCACCACACAGTAGTATTATTATGCTGAAAGCTCGAAGTCCTCTTGGAGCCATCAACGTCGGGCATTTTGAGCCAGCAAAAATGCAATGTGGTCGCCATGGACGAAATTATCGACAAGTGGAGTTGCAGCAGACAAAAAACAGAGCTTATAATTATCTGAAAAATTCTCTCCACGCTTTGGAAATGGACAGCCCAGCTAACCAACCTGCAATGTCCATTGGAGTTCATCACAGTTATTATGGAGAATAAATGAGCAGCAGGAAGAATTATTTAAATTCATTCATGATATCAATTTGCATACATGCCATTGCTGGGGAAGGAATCAAATTGTCGAAGCTAAGAAGATATCAGAATTTCTGCCATCGACCTGGATATCAATCTCACCTGAGACTATCAAAAGGAAAAGAGTTTACCTTCCCAGCAGGGACTTTTGTCTCGGCGGCCAATGCGCGGCACGGCGTGACAGTTGGGAACGAAGCACCTAGGGTTTTATAACAGGAATATAGTTTAATGTTAAATTTTTACTATAAAAAAACAATTAATTAAATATAAGGGCAATTGGAAACAGAAAAAAAATTCAATGGAGATAACTCCACATCGTGTAATTAATATCACTAACGTATTTTATAGTTTCCTACACGGCTTCTATTATCCAGTTTCTCCCATTTTAAGTTTTTTACTTTAAATTGTTCCTCAACTCTTTGATATCAATACATAGTGATGTAGATTTGAAGAACTCCGTATTGCTATCAAATTTATGTGAATTTAAAACATTATGAATGATTAATTTTCGTCCCATATCTGGCGTCTGGCGATGATATTTAAATTCTAGTCGATGTTAAATTTTGTCGAAAATGTAAACGGAAAGCAAGTTATGCGTCAATGCGTGTGTGCGTATATTGAATCGATAATCGCTAATCGAACTATGACCGACCCAATAACTCACTTAACTAGAAATATTTGGTAAGATTACACTGTAAAACACAACAGCTCAGAAGTCAGAACTAAGCTCGGAGTTCCAACTTCATTATTTGCTCCTCCCTAATTTCCAAACCCACAAAATTCTTATCATGATGATATTCCCTACTCTTTCGATTTAAACTCTCTAGCATTTCATGACCACCCAGCATTCAATTCGAATCAATAATTATTAAATTTTAAAACTCTATAGAGCTAACTATGAGACAACATTTCGCCCACGGCATCACCGTCGCCAAAGCGATAATTTTCATAGACTTTGAGCAGAAGCTCCCTGCAAGGAACAACAGCGCCGAGCTTAATACAAGCAAGGAAAGCACCCGAAAGCTTTCTGTGAAGGCTGTAAGCTTCTTCCGGCGGAGGCGTGAGCCTATGCCTTAGCATGGTAGCACCGAGGTGTGAGATGCTTTGAGTAATATTCGTCGATTTGAAATCGTATCCTTTGCCACGTGCAGCAAATGGAAGCCCCACGATGAAGCCAGCTTGGACATGGGCGTCTATCATGATCTCAGATTCCATCCCTGTAAGAAATCCCAGTCTCCTAGACATTTCGATTGCAGCTTCCCTGTCACTATTTGCACAGGCAAGAACCTGGGAGGTTTGAAAGTATTGATGAACGATCATCCTATTCTGTAACTAATGCATAGTAGAATTAAGTGCATGTTTTGCCTTACCATTCTCAGATAATCGTCTACGAAATGCTTGGGGTAGTCCCTAGCTGCTCCGAAGTCTATGAGGTTGATTGTATTCTCCGCTTCGTCGTATAAGAAGTTACTCCAGTTGGGATCAGTCTGCAAATGATGAATGAGAAATATTACAAAATCTTGAAAGGCAATGATAGGAGAACATTTATGTCAGGATAATATTATAATGACTGTTGTAAGAAATATATCATGCCTGCATGAAACGGAAGACAAATAACTCCATCAATGTAAGCTCAAGCAATTTTGTCCCGACGTAATTGCGAGTCTCTTGTTTCATCGATGCAACCTTATCGATTGGAACTCCTGTGATCAACATTAGCAGGCAAAACTATATGCATCAATATGAACAATTTAGTTCCAAAGCACGTATTCAACACACACTAGGTCATAACAAGGTTATACCAGGAACCAGTTCCGTAGTTAATACTCTTCTACTTGACAAATGATCCACGACAAGTGGAACATAAAATCCTTTGGTGCTGGAGAGCAGATGACGAAACCTTTTCTGATTACTGGCCTCCAATTCATAGTCACATTCGCGGGAAAGCTCTTCTTTTGCAACCTTCAAAGTGACAAAAATATCATCTAAAAAAGCGCAGTACTAGAAAGAGCAATAATGCAATAAGCTCAATGTTCAAATTGAAAAAGCGGAAATACATAAGCTCACCTTCATTGCATTGTCTATGTACAATTTCTCAGGTATCATGTTGGTATAAGTTAACAATAGCTTAACGTTTTCTATGTCACTTTCAATGCTATCTGCGACGCCCGGATACTGAATTTTCATTGCAACTTCCAACCCATCTCTTGTGACGGCTCTATGGACCTATAAAAGTTTTAAACAAGATTCAGAAGATAAGAAGAAAATTGAAATGATACAATCCAGATAAAGATGAAAAACATACGTTTTTACATCTTTGGAGATGAAGACCTACGAAATTTAGCCAAAACAACACTCTAGGATATTTACTTACCTCTCGCTCCTTTCTCTTTTTGACAAAAATATTTGTCCACATTTTCCAGATGTCCAAAAACTATGGTCTTTGACAGTGACTATAATATGTGTGTAAGTATGTTCAGATGTAACTACGTCGATGAATTTACGGAAACTTTGAATTACTAAATTAAAAATGTTTCCACAGAGGTAAGGGCATCCGGTCTACATTGAATTTGAAATACAAGACAAACGATCAGAATAAGAATATATTTTGATCATCAATTTCATCACCTCTCCTATACTTGCTGCAGCCATTGGTTCATAGTCAAAACTTGTCAACTTAGATGACCAGTCCGAACCCAATTCAGCATCCAAAACCTGGTTGAGCTGCTTTTTTGGCATCTTATCAGCACCCTGACGAACAATCTCCAAGGCTGCAAGAATCTGCAAGGGCGTCAATGAGCAAAGTTAATCTGACGGCCAAAAGAATCACTTATGAATGGGACGAAGTATTTCAGACAATGGAAACAAGCATATCTTAAACGTATTTCACGACCAACTTTTAAACTATGAGAAGACATACTGGAGGAGGTATAACGGATTCATCTTGGATGCTCAACATTTGCCCCAGCTTGAGAGCCGCTCCACGCATTCTGCATAATGCATGAGCTAGACGTTCTGCATTTCTCTCAGACATAAATGGAGAATAAACTTGCTGGTTACTGCTAGACTCAGGAGTACCAAACATAATCCTCTTAGCCGACTCCTGAACTGTGCCCCATGCTAGACCGGCTCCAAGTCCAGCAAACCTAAAAGAAAACTTTTAGTTAATTAGGTATATGATTACTCAATCTTTGCAACAATATTGAACATAATTGCCGAATGACATTAGCCAACATTATTAATGCTGATCCACTTCTTCATGGAACTGAACATAGCAAAATATATCTAAAATACTGAAATTTCATTAAATCTAACTGCCGAGGCTTACCCTAGCGCTCTAGAGAAAGGGGTCGAAGGTACTCTGCGCTCTCTCAGCCTTCTTTGTGCAGAAGCTATTTTAACAGATCGAACAACATCAGCAGTATCGCTAATTTTGCTATCCGAGGTAAAATCTGCATCGCTCGTCGGGTTATTGGGCGTCGGCGTATCTTCACCCGCCATTGTTCTATTTGCATTGTCGGCAGCTGCATCTTTTGTCTCACTTCGATCGCCTCCACCTTTGATGATGTCAGAAGCATCCGCGCTTCCATCAACAACCACCTCCGGGGGAATATCAGCATCGGCGCGACGATGGACCTTTCCTTTAGTAAGCCCGACGACATCGGTCGCGGAGAGAACGGCGGCCTTTATTGCGGCGTCCAACTCAGCGCCCTGAGTTCGTCGGCTGATTGTCTCCTTCGCCACCAAGGATAGCCCATTCACGACTTTCGCCAGCTCCTTCCAAGGTATCATCGTGATTGCTCGCTCTGAGTCTGAATGCAGATCAGCGTAACATCAATCGATTTATTATTGATTTCTACAATGGCGGTTGTCCAAGGACAAAAAAATAAGAACAACCTGGGAAGTGTTGACGTGTGCTTTCGTCGTCCTCACACCCTATCAGTGGAATCGAAGAACAAACATACAATACACATTTATCGTGTGTAGAAACTAGAAATCGATCAATTAATTAATTTTAATTTAATTGCGACGTTATACGACTTGAGCAACTTTTACAAAATACACTAATAAAAGGAAAATAAAATAAATTACAGCAAATAATAACCAGATTCAATGGAACAATAGTCGTAACTTGCAATAAATAACCACCTTTAAACGAAAAGCCTATTTATTTACTTGAACGATAAAATGAACCCAAAATTGTCTGAAGACAGGGGAAGGTAACAATGGCCCTTGACACACAGTTTTACGTAATTTGAGTAGGAAAAGAAAAAGAAGAAATTACACAGAGAAGGCAGATAGACAATGCTAACAACACCTACAAATCCTGGATTTTTTCGATACATTCAAGACCTCATAAAGAGGAGATGTTAGCAGCATTGACTTGATCGGCGGCGTTCTTGAGATCATTGGCCTTTCCATTGCCGTCGAGCTTAACTTCTCTACCATTTTCTTGACTGCTTTGACCCTTCACCATAACAGGTTTGAACTGACAAAAAAGGGAGAGGAAAGTTAAAACAATGGAGAAGGTGTCAACGTTTAGCTAATGGAGGTTTCAAATCATTACCTGGTATATAGCATATATAACATTCCTTCTTATGCGGGCCATCATCTCTATGAAGAGGTTGTAGCCCTCGAGTTTGTACTCGATGAGTGGGTCCCTCTGTGCATAACCACGCAAACCCACGGCTTGCTGCACAAATTTAAGTGCTTGCAAGTGTTCCTTCCACAATCGATCGATGTTGGTCAGTATTAGGAACTTCTCTGCCTCTTTCATCAAACCTGGAGCCTCTTTCTCCACTATCTCCTGGAAAAATATAAACCGAAAAAAAAAAGAGAGAAACAACGCCATGAGAGGATGGTAAGCAGTGAGTTCATAGTGCCAAGGTGACTTTCAGATTTTACGTGATTTAACAGTCATTATGTTAGTAAAGTGATCAGAGATGGCTCATGAGGAAATCATTACGAACCTTTTTCTGTAGATATGCTTCACATCCACGTAGATGAAGATACTCTGTCAGTTCCTTGTAAGTGGAGCATTTACTCTCCAACAATTCAGGCGTTATGTCGTTCAAAAGATAGCAGTACCTGCACAATGTTGGTAAAGAAATAAGTTCGAAGGAAATAAAACACTCAACATTCAAACATTTTTCAGTCAAGAGTTGCAGCATTTGCAAGAATGTTGAGAGAAACTTACTGCTGAACTTTTGATACAAGTTTTTCCAGTTCCCAGCTTTCTCTGGGAGCATCAGAGCCAATATTTGCCTGTACGTCACAAACAAGAATGACCACACACCGAGCACAAAATTAGCACAATCGAGTCAAGTAAATATTTTACCTCAAGTATATCGTCCATCGTCAACTCTGCATATTCAATTAAAAGAGACTGGAGATCATCAGATTCTAATGCTCTCCTCCTCTCTGTATATACTCGATCTCGTTGGCTGTTCAAGACCTCGTCATATTCGAATAACTGCTTTCTGATGTCGAAGAAGTAGTTCTCCACCTTTCGTTGAGCTTCATCCAATGCTCTTGTAAGCATCTTGGATTCGATAGGTAAATCTTCGACTCTAAATGCTCTCATCAAGCCCTGGTGTATGTAGCAAGCCATTAAGTGAGTGTATACTAAGTTAGGTAAATTGAAGCTCAACGACAGTGGGAACCTGAATTCGATCACCGCCAAAGATGCGGAATATGTTATCTTCAAGACTAAGGAAAAACCGGGAACTTCCAGGGTCTCCCTGCCTTCCACTGCGACCACGCAGCTGCAGAAGGAAATATGAACTTTAAGCAAATCGAATTTCGCAGAAGAAACAAAAGCACAAGGTTATTGGCGAAAAAAAAAAAACAGAAAAGAAAAAGAAACACTATGTAATGCCTAAAAAAGGATATTTATAAGAGAAGGAAGTATTTTTTTTTATTAAATACATACCTGATTGTCAATTCGGCGTGACTCATGACGTTCTGTACCCACCACATGAAGTCCTCCAGTTGATACAACCTATTGCGTTCACAATTGTTAACAAAAATCCATTTTATGGTGATTAGAAGTTTCAAATTCTTTCTTGAAGGTTACCTTCTCCCTTTCCTGGTCTGTGTAGACCTTATACTCTTTAACAATTTCCAGATATGCAGTTCGAAGATTGGAGATGACCTCATCCTGAATTGGACCCTGAAAATTCAAGTTTGAAGTTTTAACATTGTACTGGAAATTCAAGTGGGTCAGAATATGGTCTCTAACAGGCCAAATCTGTTCCCACCTTCAGGAAGTCAATTCTTCAACAACTGTACCTTTTCACAACAATAAGATAAGCGCTCTTCGGCTTCAAGTTCAGTCAATGACCTCTGACCCCATATCTTGACAGCTAACTGTACAGCATCCTCGGCCAATTTGGATGTCTCCTTTGGTAGTGCACAAGGGAAGAGGCTTTCACTAACCTGAAACATGATGCAGCTTTACCTTAAATGATTATACCATAGAACAAAGAAGCAAGGCGAACGGAGATTAAGATTATCAAATAAAACTTTTACCTTCCATGTTTTCATTGGAGGAGGTTTCTTCACAGAAACAAAAACTTCTGCTGGTCTTACAATTCTGCATCAAATTCAGATGCTGGTTAATAGTTTTAGCCGCAAATAACTGAGAGATTGATTGAGGTGTCCATTTCGGTTTTCATGGTTTACTCTCATGAATGTTTCCAGAAACTCCCACAAAAACAATACTTAGCATCCATGAGTTCCTAATTGAACATACCTTGGCATCAAAATCTCACGTAACTTCAATCGAGCCATAAATTCTGCGTTGCCTCCAAGGATAATGTCTGTTCCACGACCAGCCATGTTTGTGGCAATTGTAACAGCCCCGAGCCGACCACTCTGAGCCACAATTTCAGCTTCTCTTTCCACATTCTCTGGTTTGGCATTAAGAACCTATAACAAATATTGGATTAGATAAGCAAGTCTTATAATGAGGACACCGTAGCTATTTGTAAAAACCGGCGTGAAAGTTCGAAATTAACCTCATGTGTGATTCCAGCTTCACGGAGCTGTTGAGACAACGCATCGCTTTGCTCAACACTAGTCGTGCCAACCAGAACAGGACGGCCTGCTTTGTTCATCCTAGATATCTCTACAACAACAGCCCTCCATTTTCCTGTAGTTGCCCTAAAGACTACATCTGATTCATCCTTTAAATCAAAGCCCAGAAAAAAATAAAATAATGTAAGCACTAAAGGATATATCTATTACAAATTTCAGTTAGGCTTCAGCATTTTTGTGTCAGGACATGTACCTTTGTTCCCAATGTGATTACAAGTAATAAAAAAGCTAAAACCAGACTTGGGGAAGTTATTAATTTTGTGTAAGTCATGGATAAAAAATGCACCTTTCTCATCATGGGCTTGTTTGTGGGAACAATTGTAACTTTAAGCTTGTATATGCTTTCAAATTCTGCTCTCTCAGTAGCAGCAGTACCCGTCATGCCGCATAGCTTCGGAAACTGCTTAAGCAACAATAAAGGTTAGGAAACAGTGAGAAAAGATTGACCGTTATTAGTGTCATGTCGAACTGATCAACAGAAAATTGGACCTGGAGAAAGAAGTTTTGGTAGCTGATTGAAGCCAAGGTCACCGTTTCGTTCTGTATGGGTAGTCCTTCTTTTGCTTCCACTGCTTGGTGAAGTCCATCACTCCATCGCCGCCCCTATTTTGACATGTGGATTACACAGTCACATCTATCATCGTTATCAGCAGAGGGAGGTTGACTGCAAAATGTGCTAATTCTCTTCTTTAAATTAGAAGTAGTGAACCAAAAGAAATTTAACTCTTGCAAGGCAACCAAAAGTAACAAATTGATTAAAAAAAGTAAAAGATATATATACTAGTGGTAGAGGGTGACAAAGAAAAGGAAACATAAGAGAAGATGGAGAACATAATCAATGAGAACCAACCAGCATATTGTGTGGGATGAACATACATAAACTTTGATATCTTTCCCTTCTATTTTCTCAAGGACTAAATTCATGTTAAATAGAAAAATCACCTGCATCACTCGTCCAGTAAATTCATCCACTATAAGAACTTCCTTGCCCCTGATTATATAGTTCACATCCTTCAAAAAAAGTTCTTTGGCCTTTACTGCATTAAGTAAGTATGATGCCCACTGTTCTCTAGGATCATACAAATCTTTTACATCCAATATTTCTTCGGCATCTGCGTAACCCTGCTCAGTAAGTAAAATGTTTTTTTGCTTCTCATCAACCTGCACAAATTAAAATATCTGAGTAAAGAAGATGCACAACTCCTCTGTATCACGGACCCAGACAACAAACCGTACGCGTTTCATCATACTTTGGCAATATTAGAAAGCACACACAAGCCGCCTTACTTGGTGAAGTTCTTACAGTGTAATGTATATCTCGCTCAAAAGCAGTTGCTATCTTAGCAGCTTTATAGTAACGATCACTAGGTTTCTCAGCAGGCCCTGATATGATAAGGGGAGTCCTTGCTTCATCAATGAGTATAGAATCAACCTCATCAATAACACAGTAATTGAAACCTCTCAAAACAAGCTCATCCACACTCTGCAAGATTGAAGAGCAACAAAATCAGGCAAATGATAAATGAGACAATAAATAATAGATATTAAAAGCAGCTGAGGGTACGTACCATCGCAAGATTGTCTCTCAAGTAATCAAATCCCAACTCGCTGTTTGTAACATATGTGATGTCACATTGGTAGTTTTCCCTCCTTTGTTCACTTGTCATATTTTCTGAAAATAGAGAATAAATACAGTATAGTATCAAGATCTGGAACGGATTATAACAAAGTTGACAAACAGAATATCTGCAAGAAACAAAAACACTACAATAGTTCTCACTAGAATAATGTTAATTACTAGTAGTAGATAATAGATGTATGAGATTAGAAAATTAAACTATGATCTTTCCATAGAACTGACAGTAATCTAGAACAAGTGGTCTGGGGCTAGGAAATCATTCCCAGTAACTAGAATACAATGCAAGTTCCCAAGTTTCAAACAGTTATCCAAGTTTCAAAAAGTACTGGCTATCAGTGACAAGTATAAGCTGTCAATTACTAAGTGCTCAACGAGTTATGTATCACGTACGTTGTATTAAGCCAACCTTCAACCCCAGAAACCGCGGAACCTGACCAACCCATTCGCAATCCCTTCGAGCCAAATAGTCATTAACAGTAACAACATGCACTCCTTTGCCGGCCAATGCATTTAGAAAAGCAGGCAACACAGCGACGAGCGTCTTCCCTTCTCCCGTTTTCATTTCAGCTATTTCTCCTTTGTGAAGAACCATCCCACCTTCGCAGCACGTAAAAGACAATACTAGTCAAATTAATTGTCAAATCAAATCAATAGTTCACCCAAACTAAAATCAACCCACAGCTCCGTACATAGATGCATGTACTAGATGGAGACTGGATATCACTTGTGTTTATCATATAAGGCTTTTGTAGCGCAGAAAAGTGATCGAATAGTAGTTAGAGAACCAACCAATCAACTGAACATCAAATGGACGCAGGCCTAGAACCCTCCTAGATGCCTCCCTCACTATGGCAAAAGCTTCCTGCCAAAACCCGTAAGAAATAACTCTGACAATGAATAGAAGCACTAGAAATACCAAATTGAGTCAGACTATGCAATTCAATAGTTAAAAAAATCCTAGTGCGCATAAAGAGGAAATGGGCCTTACGGGTAGAAGCGAGTCGAGAGAATCACCGCGGGTGGCGCGTGATTGCAACGCGGAGGTCCTCTCCCTCAGCTGGGAATCGGATAAAGACGAAATCTCACGCTCCATACCGTTGATGAGCGCTACAGTGTTTGAGTAGAGTTGTCTCGTCGACTCTCCGCTATCGTTGCCACTTGTTCCGAAGATTCCTCCGAGAAGTCCACCCAACGCGGCGGCACTCACCACGCACGACCTCCTTTTCCTCCGCCGGCGTACGGCCGTAGTTTCTGCTGCTCCACCGCGTCTGAGCAGCTGCGATTGGAAGCTGGGTTTGAGCGCAAAGTCCACTCTCGACCCATGTACTTTGCTGGGACATACCCCCAAGCAATGAGTAGGACCAAAGCTCGCAACTTCCATGGCTGTTCACTTGTTTACGCGTGATAGCACCAACGTCAATAGCTATACCAACATAATTCTACGGATATGAGGTGTTTGATGATTATGATAATGATGATCCTCTGAAGAGTTGAATAGATAATTTGCAACCGTCTGATGAGAGATTTTGCGTTCTGGGAAGACGATAAGACCACGTTACCACTTAAATTTAAAAACAAAAAAATAAAATAAAAAAAATACGGAAAAATAATCTAATAATAAATAATAAGAAGCTGTTTAACGTATTTTACCTTCTTGTTTCGGAATATCGCCGGAACGGCTATTTAATCGATCGATCGTCGCCGCTGTAGGTTTCCTTCTTCAATTAGGTAACCGAGCTGTTTCTGGGAGAGGGAACTAACTGAAGCTTCAGTATGGCGGATGATGAGGCGGCGGCACCTGCAATTAGGCTTGTGAATTTCGTTTCAGAAGATCAGGTTTTTTCCCTGTTTTTTTGGTTTTCCAGTCCTGAAGATTATAATTTTTCTAGAAAGAAAAGAAGCATAATGAACGTGGATGATGGTGGGGGGTTTCGTTTCAGCTGGAGGAAGCTCGGAAGACTCGTGGACCACGAATAGAGGATGGTACTGCGCAGAGAGATAGGTCCCTTTTTGAGGTCGTCTAGAGTCTATTATCTCCTCGTTTCTTCTTCGTTCTTTTTTTTCTCTGGCCATCTTTTGTGATTATGATTGGCATATTGTGATATGCACTTTAATAATTGCAGATTTTGAAGGAGAACAAGGATAAGAAGGATGCTGAATTCAATGAACGCTTCAAGCACCGTAATTTGCTCCTTGATTCTTTTCTGCGATATATGTGTGTGTTAACTTCAGTAAACTAAGCATGGTTATGAATTGCAACCTGTGTTCGAGCTGCAATTGTAGCTTATGCGTCTGTAAAGCTATGGCTGGACATCACAAGTAGCTTACTCGGTCAATTTTGTTTAATGTTTCATTGATTTTTATGCAATGCCTACGGGTGATATTGGCTGTCCTTTCGTTCTGATTCGTTTGTTTTAGTTTTCCAACACTGTTGCTTTAGTTCTCTCCTTTTGGTAGAGGGACGTGAAATCAGATTGGTATTTCATGACTTTGCAGGGCCACCAAAAGCTCTGGATGAAGATGAGACAGAGTTTCTTGATAAACTAGAAACGGTGAGGCGGCTTTGTCTTCTATTGTCTATATTAATAACATGTTCTCGGACTTCTGCTTTGAAACTGGCAATTTTTTCACTTTATATAGACTAGGAGAGAGTATGAGCGACAAATGGCTGAAGAGGAACTTCAACAACTTCGAAGTTTTCAGGTAAATTATTTAGTTATATTTTCCGATAACTGGAATTGGGTTCACTTGCTCGTTAAAACCATTATGATCTCGATTGATTTGCTTTTAGGCAGCTGTGGCATCACAGACCACTGTTATCCATGAGCAAAAGGATACACCATCGATTCAGAAAAATGAGGTAATAGCAGGCAAAGAAAACACAATCTTTGTTAGGGTCATTTTTTAAATGAAGTTAGTGCTTGGTTAGGGTCAACACGAACTACACATTAATGCATACATGGTATAACATAAGGTGATCCCTTCTCCAATAAAAAGTAGTTAACTCGTTTTTCCATGCGGGCCAATGTAATAAAAATACTCTGTCCACTGCTCGAGCAGGATAAGAGTTCACTTCCTGGAAAGAAGAATCCGTCATCTCGGGCGCCAGCCATGGTAATCAAACTGATGCCAAAAGCTAAGAAAGCAAAATTGGAAGGTACAGATCCACAAGAAACGGTTAAAAAGGCAGTGAACGAACCTGCAATTAATTCAAAAGAGAACAAGGATGATGAATCTGATGACACTAAAATCTCTTCTATAAGCTCCATGAATGCCACTGATGCTGCCAAGTCTGTAGTAGCTCTTGGGGGTTTGGTCTCGTATAGTGATGAGAGCGAAGGCAATAAATGACTTGCCTGCACTCTCCAAGGTATTCGAGTCTTTCTCGAATTTCTTCTGTTAGTTGTAGCTTCTTCTTCAAATGTAGCCATGATAACAACATTCCGATTTCTTCGCCATAATTTATAGGTTCATCTGACGAGATATCGTAATGTAGCTCAACTTTTATGGATGATCGTTACTGATGAGTGATGACTAGTTAATGCAATATAAACGTCGGATGTTGCTTCAATCCAATATCTGTGTAAAATTTTCATTGGGTCAAGCAGAAGTACAGCATTCTTTACTTTGATGACTTAAAAAAATCCCTTCGTTCTGAATTCAACCGTTGGAGTTGTTATGTTACACATACATAATGCTACATCTGTGGTGTGCGAGAATTGTGGAAACTATGTATGACACTAGTGAGAGGAAGCACTCATGTGAAGTGCCACTAACGAAGCGTAGAAGCCATCCCTGATGTTTATCAGAGTCTCGTGCTTCCCTTTCTCAACAATGACCCCATACTTAACCACGGCAATAACATCAGCCCCCTTAATCGTAGTCAACCTGTGAGCCACGATAACCGTAGTACGGTTAATCATGACTCTGTCTAGCGCATCCTGGACAACCCTCTCAGACTCGGCGTCCAGCGCGCTGGTCGCCTCGTCTAAGAGCAGTATCTTTGGGCTCTTCACTATCGCCCGTGCTATGGCTATGCGCTGCTTTTGCCCGCCCGAGAGCTGGGTCCCTCTTTCTCCCACCATAGTGTCATATCCCTAACACACACACACACACACACGTCAGTAATAGCCATGATGAGCATAGAGCTTTAGATGTCAAGAGCCTCTCTCTACATTTCTAACCTGTTCTAGCCCGCTAATGAATTTGTGGGCGTTTGCTAGCTCGGCGGCAGCTATGATCTCTGCCTCGGTGGCATCTCCGTCCTTTCCATAGGCAATGTTGGCCCGAATGGTGTCGTTGAACAAGACTGGCTCTTGGCTAACAAGTCCCATTTGCTGCCTCAGCCACTTGAGCTGAAACTTGTTGATCTCAGTCCCGTCTATGGTTATGTAACCTGAATCTGGGTCGTAGAACCTCTGCAGCAGTGAAATAACCGTAGATTTCCCGCTGCCGCTCTCTCCCACCAATGCTACCGTCTGAGAAAATTCGCAGCATAACAGTCGATTAACCGACTTCTATTTCTAGCTGATGGAAAAACGCTGGAAGTTAATTAAGGCGTTACCTTGCCGCTGTGAATCGTCAGGCAAAGGTCCCTGAAAATCTGTACGTCGGGCCTAGTTGGGTACTTGAAGCTCACATGCCTGAGTTCTATTTCTCCCCTAACATTGTCCAGCTTTAGGCCAGACTCTTCGCTAGGATCGATCTTCGACTTTCTGTCGAGGATGGCGAACACTGAAGCTGCGGCGCCTTTAGCTTTGCTTGAATCTGGCGCCAGAGAACTCGATTGGGAGATGGCCAGCGCTGCCATGGTTAGAGCAAAGAAGACCTGCGACGTTTTTTTTTTAATGAGCGGCGACGAAAAACTTTCATGAAATAGGGTATGTGCGCATTGATGTACTTACCCGAAATACGTCCGAGAATGTAATTTTCCCAGCCTGAACGAGTCGAGCCCCGGCGTAAAAGCTAGCAGCATACACGAGAAACAGCAAGGCAAAAGACGAACCGAAGCCTATCCCACTAACCACGCCCTGTCGAATGCCCGTCTTCCTCGGCCCTTCGCACTTTCTTTTGTACATTTCCATCACTTTCTCTTCGGCGCAGAAAGAAGCGACCGTCCTTATACTCCCAACAGCGTCGTTCGCTATCTGACTTGCTTCCTCATACATCGCCTGCAAAGTTTTTTCCCTCTCAGTTTCGGTTCAACATATATAAGTCGACTACGAATGAGTTTCATGTAGTAGTACTAATAATAATAATAATAATAATAATAATCATAATAATAACCTTTGCGTCTGCGCTGAAGCCCGTGATGAACTTGATCTGCGCATATCCGCTCAGTCCCATGAGCGGAATCATGCCGAGTATGATGAGCGACAGCTGCCAACTAGCCTCGAAAGCGATGGCCAGCCCGACGATCCCCGAGGACAAATCCTGAACCAATTGCGACAGGGAATCGCCGACCAAAGCGCGCACCGCCGCCGCGTCGGCCGATAGCCTCGCCCCGATCATACCGCTCGAATTCTCGGGCTCGTCGAACCACCCGACTTCCATGTTGATCACCTTTTCGAAGCACATCAGCCTTATCCTCTTTATCAGCTTATTCCCAGCCACGCCGAACAAGTACGTCCTCGCCGGGTAAGCGATCAGCGAAATCGCGCCTATCGCCGTGAAAACCAGCGCCCAAATCTTCGAGTCCCTTCGCAGCTTGTGGGGCGTCTCGAAGAACGTTTTTATGACGCTCGATAGCAATATGCCGAAAACGGGCATTATCGCGCCGTTGACGACTGCAGCTACGGTCCCGGCGAGAAGTACGGGAATTTCGGGCTTATTTAAAGCTGCGAGGCGACGAATGGGAACCTTCGGAGGCTTTTCTGATCCTCCTTTGGCGGAGTACGCCGACTCTTCTAAGTTCGACTCGACGTCGAGCGCCGCTGAAGGCAGGCCGAGATTTGCCGATAACGATCGGCGGAGGCTGCTTTTTCTTCCCGAGGATCCTCTTGAAATCGACCGATTGAACGATATCTTTTGGCTCGATTGTCTGCTATTCACCATGCTGATGTTGTCCCTTTCGTGAGTATTTTCCGACTCTTTGTTCACTTCTTGCAAGCGTATGAGCTGCGAATACGCGCCCTCGGGATCCTCTAGTAGCTCAGCGTGCGTGCCTGCAAACATATAAAAGCTTACGGATCACATGTGTCCAACATCGGATAATTAAGAGGAGACTGAGTAGTTTAAAGTTGATGGGTTACTCCACCTATCACCAAATTGGTTTTAGGACGGGAACCCCATCAATTTATATGGGCCAACTCTTCTCTTAAGTGGCTCGCTATTAGGCGCAATAACAAAATTTCACAGTAAATTATCGCACTGAACGAACGACCTATCGTTTATTGGGACTTCACCTTTCTCCACCAATTTTCCCTGGTGAATGACGGCAATCATGTGAGCGTTCCTCACCGTGCTCAGACGATGGGCAACAACGACCGTCGTTCGATTCACCATTATCCTGTCGAGCGCCTCTTGGACGATCCTCTCCGATTCCGCGTCGAGCGCGCTAGTCGCCTCGTCCAAGAGCAAGATCCTCGGATCCTTAAGAATCGCCCTGGCGATAGCAATCCTCTGCTTCTGCCCGCCCGAAAGCTGAGTTCCGTGCTCGCCGACCATCGTATCGACGCCCAGCGGCAACTTGTCGATGAACTTGGCAGCGTTCGCCAACTCCACCGCCGTCTTTATTTCCTCGTCGGTCGCGCCATCCTTTCCATACACAATGTTCTCCTTGATACTCGCGGTGAAAAGGACGGGTTCTTGGCTGACGAGGCCGACCTTCGACCTTATCCACTTGAGCTGAAACTCCTTGAGATTTACGCCGTCGATCAGCACCTCGCCGGCCTGAGGGTCGTAGAACCTTTCGACCAAACTAATCACAGTTGACTTTCCGCTCCCACTCTGGCCGACCAAGGCGGCCGTCGAACCGCTCGGAATGAAGAGGGATAGGCCTCGAAATATCTGCTCGTTGGGCCGCGCGGGATAGCTAAAGTAGACGTCTCTGATCTCGATGTCTCCGCGGAGATCTTCGAGCACTTTTCCCCTCGTGTCGTAGGCGTCGATCTCAGGTTTTCGGTTTATGGTCTCGAACATCTTGTACGCCGCGGCTTGGCCCGCCGCGAAGGCCGTCAGGCACGGCGACGCCTGACCGAGCGACCTAGATTTAAAAAAAAAAAGAGCGCATGTCAATTGCAGCTGCGAATAATAGATGCAGTTTTCGAAGACTGCGTCTCACATGGAGCCAGTGAGGACAGCGACGATGACGTTGAGCACTTCTCCGCCCGTATATCCCTTCTCTAAAATCATCTTTGCGCCGAACCATATCGCCAGGGCGTAGCTGCAGAAGGCGATGCTCATCACAGCCCCGAAGCCTAACCCGCTCGCCCATCCTTCACGCACGCCGGCGCCGTACGCCTCCGTGAGCGACTTTTCGTAGTCGGCCACCGCCTTCTTTTCCCCCGTAAACGAAGCGACCTGAAAATTGCGGCCAGAAAAACTATTACATCATAGTCGTTGAAAAAAAAGAAGAAAAAACCAAGCGATGTCTTAGCCACGTACGGTTCTGATGGAGCCAACCGTCTGTTCGACCAAATTTGCGGCCTTGGCGTAGGCGCTCTGCCCGCGAGAAGCCATCTTGGATAAAACGAGGGCCATCAAAGCGCCGGCTATTGCGAGCAAAGGTAAGGACGATAGCATGACGAGCGTAAGAAGCCATCCCTTTGCAAAGGCGATCGCAAACCCTCCGAGGAAAGTCGACATTAGCTGCATAAATTTACCCACCTGCGAACCAAAAAAAAAAGTTAAGAAAGGGAGAGAAATAAAAAAAGATCCCGCCTTTTTTCTCTTCGAATCGAAATTCGCCCGTAAAAAATATACCTTCTCTCCCATGGCGTCTTGAATCAACACAGTGTCGCCGGACATTCTCGAGACGACTTCCCCAGTGTTTGTTTCCTTATCGAAGAAAGCGACGTCTTGGCGCAGAATCGTACTCAAGTAAAGGCTCCTAATACGAGCGGCCTGCCTTTCCCCAGTGATCATCCAACAAGCCACCTCTACAAAAAAAAAAAAACGACGCTTACAAAATGCGATTTTGTCCTTCGATTTTATTAAATCTGAAACGGCCTAGCCCGTTCGATTTACTTACGGAGAAATCCCGAGACTCCACAGCCCGCGGCCAAGTAGACAAACTTTACAGACACCTGCGATGAAATTCGGGGACGGTAAATTACGCAGAAAGGGACTTCTTTTTCTCTATTTCTTTTTTACCTTCGAAACGGCGGAAACGACGTCTGTGCTCTGGTTTTGATTTTGTCCGAAAGAATCGATCAATTCCCCGAAAAGTACCGTCATAAGAGGCATGCACAAACCGTTCCCTATTGCGCCGATTGAGCCGACTATCATCAGTATTTTGTCGATGGGGTCGGCGAAGGCGAAGAGTTTGTAGAATGGAACTGCGTTGGTCGGAGCTTCTTTATCCTTCGGCGCCTCGTCTGAGATTCGAGTACCGTTTGCGACTGCCTCGCTATTGCTTGCAGAAGCATCGCTGGAACTCTTCATGGCTCGAAATCAATAAAGCTCCGCGCTCGATGATTCTAGAAATAGAAAACGCAACAGTGATTACTTTTGCTTATCCTTTCTTCTGAAATTTAAGCAGGGGGGAAAAAGGATCCACAGAAAACTAGAGAAAAAGATAGGCAGCCGATAAAAAATATGTGATCAAGGATAAAAAATAAACATGGAAAGATTTATGAGATTGAGATAAGCCCATCTGAGAGATTTTAGATCGAGGAAATGAACTCAGTACATAATGGCAAAAAAAGGCAATAACTAACCTGGGAAGAAGAGAGAAAGAAAGAACAGTCTGCTTGTAGTGGACAACAAGGCAAATCCCAATTCAATCAACTCAGCAACTGCCAATATATGGTCGGTCAAAAGATGGAAGAAGAACGTGAAAGTCGATACACTGCAGTAAATAAATATAATGATAAAGTAGATAGGAAAAAGAATGAGCGGCCGCCGTTAGACTTTCCGTGACATGTGTAATATTTATATACGTTAGGTGGAAGATATTAACTAGCTATATGCAACAGCCCAACACACATTCACACTTACTCGCTAGAGATGGAAAATAGGCGATTTTTGGTTTTCTACTATAGTGTAATAAATGATCGAAATTTATGGAAGACATGGAGAATCTGTCCGATATTTACGCAAGCCTTTTCTTTCTCACCAAGGTCGAAAATTCAAAGTATTTGCTTGATGAGCAAGGATGAAGCTTCTGCTGGAAAGTCAAAGATAAGGCGAAAAGAAAATAATAAATATCTTTTTTTGTTTTTATTATGGACAGTACTTGGAGTTGGAGATCTGATCAACTTATTACAATATCAATTACTTTGTCGGCTTTCGACGCATCCCAATTCCCAACATATCAAATTCGCCAACTAACTTCACTATCAACACGTCTAAATTGCACCCAACCTCTGCTGTAATATTTTCCTTTCCATTATTTTTCTCAAAAATCTGCATTTTCCTCGTAAGATAAAAAGTATTTTAATCATCATGCGCATGGTAGGTACAGCGTGTCCCGTCTGTTAAATGTGACTTTGATCGTATAATGACTATTCTTTCTTGTTAGTTTATTATTATTGTTGTTGTCAATTATTGTTATCATGGATTGTCTTGAAATAATTTAGGTGTGCCTTCCACGTCACCCTCTATTAGTTATCAAGTCGAATTTCTGTAGTTGGCGTAGCAACCACGGCCTCGCAGCAAGTGGAATCCAATAATAAAACATTCCCTAGGGGTGATATTGGCTATCCTTTCGTTCTGATTCGTTCGTTTTAGTTTTCCAAAACTGTTGCTTTAGTTCTCTCCTTTTGGTAGAGGACGTGAAATCAGATTGGTATTTCATGACTTTGCAGGGCCACCAAAAGCTCTGGATGAAGATGAGACAGAGTTTCTTGATAAACTAGAAACGGTGAGGCGGCTTTGTCTTCTATTGTCTATATTAATAACATGTTCTCGGACTTCTGCATTGAAACTGGCAATTATTTCACTTCATATTATATAGACTAAGAGAGAGTATGAGCGACAAATGGCTGAAGAGGAACTTCAAGAACTTCGAAGTTTTCAGGTAAATTATTTAGTTATATTTTCCGGTAACTGGAATTGGGTTCATTTGCTTGATAAAACCATTATGATCTCAATTTATTTGCTTTTAGGCAGCTGTGGCATCACAGACCACTGTTATCCATGAGCAAAAGGATACACCATCAATTCAGAAAAATGAGGCAATGGCAGGCCAAGAAAACACAATTTTGTTAGGGTCATTTTTTAAGTGAAGTGAGTGCTTGGTTAGGGTCAACACCAACTGCAATTAATGCATACATGGTATAACATATGGTAATCCCTTCTCCAATAAAAATAAAAAGTAGTTACTCGTTTTTCCGTGCGGGCCAATGTTATAAAAATACTATGTCCATTGCTCGAGCAGGATAAGAGTTCACTTTCAGGAAAGAAGAATCCGTCATCTCGGGCGCTCAAACTGATGCCAAAAGCTAAGAAAGCAAAATTGGAAGGTACAGATCCACAAGAAACGGTTAAAAACGCAGTGAACGAACCTGCAAGTACCACAAAAGAGAACAAGGATGATGAATCTGATGACACTAAAATCTCTTCTATAAGCTCCACGAATGCCACTGATGCTGCCAAGTCTGTAGTAGCTCTTGGGGGTTTGGTCTCGTATAGTGATGAAAGCGAAGGCGATGAATGACTTGCCTGCACTGTCCAAGGTATCTCGAGTCTTTCCCGAATTCCTTCTGTTAGGTGTAGCTTCTTCAAATGTAGCCATGATAACAGCATTCCGATTTCTTCACCATAATTTATAGGTTCATCTGACGAGATATCGTAATGTAGCTCAACTTTTACGGATGATCGTTACTGATGAGTGATGACTAGTTAATGCAATATAAACGTCGGATGTTGCCTCAATCCAATCTCCGTGTAAAATTTTCATTGGATTAAGCAGAAGTACAACATTCTTTACTTTGATGACTTAAAAAAAAAAACTCCTTCGTTCTGAATTCAACCGTTGGAGTTGTTATATTACACATACATAATGGTACATCTTTGGCGTGGGAGAATCGAGGAGATTATATATGACACTAGTGAGAGGAAGCACTCATGTGAAGTGCCACTAACGAAGCGTAGGAGCCATCCCTGATGTTTATCAGAGTGTCGTGCTTCCCTTTCTCAACAATGACCCCATCCTTAACCACGGCTATAACATCAGCCCCCTTAATCGTGGTCAACCTATGTGCCACGATAACCGTAGTACGGTTAATCATGACTCTGTCTAGCGCGTCCTGGACAACCCTCTCAGACTCGGCGTCCAGCGCGCTGGTCGCCTCGTCTAAGAGTAGTATCTTCGGGCTCTTCACTATCGCCCGTGCTATGGCTATGCGCTGCTTTTGCCCGCCCGAGAGCTGTGTCCCTCTTTCTCCCACCATAGTGTCATATCCCTAACACAACACCCGCACACATATGTCAGTAATAGCCATGAGCATAGAGAGCTTTAGATGTCAAGAGCCTCTCTCGACATCTCTAACCTGTTCTAGCCCGCTGATGAATTTGTGGGCGTTGGCTAGCTCGGCGGCAGCTATGATCTCTGCCTCGGTGGCATCTCCGTCCTTTCCATAGGCAATGTTGGCCCGAATGGTGTCGTTGAACAAAACTGGCTCTTGGCTCACAAGTCCCATTTGCTGCCTCAGCCACTTGAGCTGAAACTTGTCGATCTCAGTCCCGTCTATGGTTATGTAACCTGAATCTGGGTCGTAGAACCTCTGCAGCAGTGAAATAACCGTAGATTTCCCGCTGCCGCTCTCTCCCACCAATGCTACCGTCTGAGAAAATTCGCAGCATAACAGTCGATTAACCGACTTCTATTTCTAGCTGATGGAAAAACGCTGGAAGTTAATTAAGGCGTTACCTTGCCGCTGTGAATCGTCAGGCAAAGGTCCCTGAAAATCTGTACGTCGGGCCTAGTTGGGTACTTGAAGCTCACATGCCTGAGTTCTATTTCTCCCCTAACATTGTCCAGCTTTAGGCCAGACTCTTCGCTAGGATCGATCTTCGACTTTCTGTCGAGGATGGCAAACACTGAAGCTGCGGCGCCTTTAGCTTTGCTTGAATCTGGCGCCAGAGAACTCGATTGGGAGATGGCCAGCGCTGCCATGGTTAGAGCAAAGAATACCTGCGACGTTTTTTTTAGCGAGTGGCGACGAAAAACTTTCATGAAATATGGTTTGTGCGCATTGATGTACTTACCCGAAATACGTCCGAGAATGTAATTTTTCCAGCCTGAACGAGTCGAGCCCCGGCGTAAAAGCTAGCAGCGTAAACAAGGAACAGCAAGGCAAAAGACGAACCGAAGCCTATCCCACTAACCACGCCCTGTCGAATGCCCGTCTTCCTCGGCCCTTCGCACTTTCTTTTGTACATCTCCATCACTTTCTCTTCGGCGCAGAAAGAAGCGACCGTCCTTATGCTCCCAACAGCGTCGTTCGCTATCTGACTTGCTTCCTCATACATCGCCTGCAAACAAAGTTTTTTCCCCCTCAGTTTCGGTTCACAATATGTAAGTCGAACGACGAATGGATTTTCATGTAGTAATAATAACCATAATAATAACCTTTGCATCTGCGCTGAAGCCCGTGATGAACTTAATCTGTGCATATCCGCTCAGTCCCATGACCGGAATCATGCCGAGTATGATAAGCGACAGCTGCCAACTAGCCTCGAAAGCGATGGCTAGCCCGACGATCCCCGAGGACAAATCCTGAACCAATTGCGACAGAGAATCGCCGACCAAAGCGCGCACCGCCGCCGCGTCGGACGACAGCCTCGCCCCGATCATACCGCTCGAATTCTCGGGCTCGTCGAACCACCCGACTTCCATGTTGATCACCTTTTCGAAGCACATCAGCCTTATCCTCTTTATCAGCTTATTCCCCGCCACGCCGAACAAGTACGTCCTCGCCGGGTAAGCGATCAGCGTAATCGCGCCAAACGCCGTAAAAACCAGCGCCCAAATCTTCGAGTCCCTTCGCAGCTTATGGGGCGTCTCGAAGAACGTTTTTATGACGCTCGATAGCAATATGCCGAAAACGGGCATTATACCGCCGTTGACGACTGCAGCGACGGTCCCGGCGAGAAGTACGGGAATTTCGGGCTTATTTAAAGCTGCGAGGCGACGAATGGGAACCTTCGGAGGCTTTTCTGATCCTAGTTTGGCGGAGTACGGCGACTCTTCTAAGTTCGACTCGACGTCGAGCGCCGCTGAAGGCCGGCCGAGATTGGCCGATAAGGATTGGCGGCGGCTGTTGTTTCTTCCCGAGGATCCTCTTGAAATCGAGCGATTGAACGATATCTTTTGGCTCGATTGTCGGCTATTCACCATGCTGATGTTGTCCCTTTCGTTAGTATTTTCCGACTCTTTGTTCACTTCTTGCAAGCGTATGAGCTGCGAATACGCGCCCTCGGGATCCTCGAGTAGCTCAGCGTGCGTGCCTGCAAACATATAAAAGCTTACGGATCACATGTGTCCCACATCGGATAATTAAGAGGAGACTGAGTAGCTTATAAGTTGATGGTCTACTCCACCTATCACCAAATTGGTTTTAGGATGGGAATCCCATCAATTTATATGGGCCAACTCTTCTCTCAAGTGGCTCGCTATTATTAGGCACAACAACAAAATTTCACAGTAAATTATCGCACTGAACGACGACCTATTGTTCTATTGGGACTTACCTTTCTCCACCAATTTTCCCTGGTGAATGACGGCAATCATGTGAGCGTTCCTCACCGTGCTCAGACGATGGGCAACAACGACCGTCGTTCGATTCACCATTATCCTGTCGAGCGCCTCTTGAACGACCCTCTCCGATTCCGCGTCGAGCGCGCTAGTCGCCTCGTCCAAGAGCAAGATCCTCGGATCCTTAAGAATCGCCCTGGCGATAGCAATCCTCTGCTTCTGCCCGCCCGAAAGTTGAGTTCCGTGCTCGCCGACCATCGTATCGACTCCCAGCGGCAACTTATCGATGAACTTGGCAGCGTTCGCCAACTCCACCGCCGTCTTTATTTCCTCGTCGGTCGCGCCCTCCTTTCCGTACACAATGTTCTCCTTGATACTCGCGGTGAAAAGGACGGGTTCTTGGCTGACGAGGCCGACCTTCGACCTTACCCACTTGAGCTGAAACTCTTTGAGATTTACGCCGTCTATCAGCACCTCGCCGGCCTGAGGGTCGTAGAACCTTTCCACCAAACTAATCACCGTCGACTTTCCGCTCCCACTCTGGCCGACCAAGGCGGCCGTCGAACCGCTCGGAATGAAGAGGGATAGGCCTCGAAATATCTGCTCGTTGGGCCGCGCGGGATAGCTGAAGTAGACGTCTCTGAGCTCGATGTCTCCGCGGAGATCTTCGAGCACTTTTCCCCTCGTGTCATAGGCGTCGATCTCGGGTTTCCTGTGTATGGTCTCGAACATCTTGTACGCCGCGGCTTGGCCCGCCGCGAAGGCCGTCATGCACGGCGACGCCTGACCGAGCGACCTAGATTTTAAAAAAAAAAAAAAAAAAAAAGCACATGTCAATGGCAGCTGCGAATAATAGATGCAATTTTCGAAGATTGCGTCTCACATGGAGCCAGTGAGGACGGCGACAATGACATTGAGCACTTCCCCGCCCGTATATCCCTTCTCTAAAATCATCTTTGCGCCAAACCATATCGCCAGGGCGTAGCTGCAGAAGGCGATGCCCCACACGGCCCCGAAGCCTAACCCGCTCGCCCATCCTTCATGCACACCGGCGCCGTACGCCTCCGTGAGCGACTTTTCGTAGTCGGCCACCGCCTTCTTTTCCCCCGTAAATGAAGCGACCTGAGAATTGCGGCCAAAAAAACTATTACATCATAGTCGTCGAAAAAAAAAAGAAGAAAAAACCAAGCTATGTCTTAGCGACGTACGGTTCTGATGGAGCCAACCGTCTGTTCGACCAAATTTGCGGCCTTGGCGTAGGCGCTCTGCCCGCGAGATGCCATCTTGGATAAAACGAGGGTCATCAAAGCGCCGGCTATTGCGAGCAAAGGTAAGGACGATAGCATGACGATCGTGAGAAGCCATCCCTTTGCAAAGGCGACCGCAAACCCTCCGAGGAAAGTCGACATTAGCTGCATAAATTTACCCACCTGCGAACAAAATACGAAGTTAAGAACGGGAGAGAAATGAATAAAAAAGATCCCGCCTTTTTTTCTCTTCGAATCGAAATTCGCCGGTAAAATATACCTTCTCTCCCATGGCGTCTTGAATCAACACGGTGTCGCCGGACATTCTCGAGACGACTTCCCCAGTGTTTGTTTCCTTATCGAAGAAAGCGACGTCTTGGCGCAGAATCGTACTCAAGTAAAGGCTCCTAATACGAGCGGCCTGCCTTTCCCCGGTGATCATCCAACAAGCCACCTCTACAAAAAAACCGTAGCTTACAAAGTGCGATTTTTTTTTTTTTTCGATTTCATTAAATCTGAAACGGCCTCGCCCGTTCGATTTACTTACGGAGAAATGCCGCGACTCCACAGCCAGCGGCCAAGTAGACAAACTTTAGAGACACCTGTAATGAAAATTCGGGGACGGTAAATTACACAGAAAGGGACTCCTTTTTCTTTATTTCTTTTTTACCTTCGAAACGGCTGAAACGACGTCTTTGCGTTGGTTTTGATTTTGTCCGAAAGAATCGACCAATTCCCCGAAAAGTACCGTCATAAGAGGCATGCACAAACCGTTCCCTACGGCGCCGATTGAGCCGACTATCATCAGTATTTTGTCGATGGGGTCGGCGAAGGCGAAGAGTTTGTAGAATGGAACTGCGTTGGTCGCAGCTTCTTTATCCTTCGGCGCCTCGTCCGAGATTCGAGCATCGTTTGCGACTGCCTCGCTATTGCTTGCAGAAGCATCGCTGGAACTCTTCATGGCTCGAAATCAATAAAGCTCGGCGCTCCCTCGCTGCTCGGCGAAAAGGCGAACGATGCTTCTAGAAATAGAAAAACGCATATGGATACAGCGAATATAATTTTTTGCTTATCCTTTCTTCTGAAATTTAAGCATAGGGGAGAAAAGGATCCACAGAAAACTAGAAAAAAGGTACGCAGCCGATAAGAAAATATGTGATCAAGGATAGAAGACATGGGAGGATTTATGATATTGAGATAGCCCATCTGAGAGAATTTAGATCCAGGAGATGAACTCAGTAGTACATAATGGCAAAACAAGGAACTAGCTCACCTGGGAAGAAGAGAGAAAGGAAGAACTGCTTGCTTGTAGTGGACAACAAGGCAAATCCCAATAATTCAATCAACTCAGCAACTGATGATGTCAGCAAGAAAAAAGGAAGATGGAAGAAGAACGTGAAAGTCGATACACTGCAAGTAAATAAATATACTGATAAAGTACAGATAGGAGAAAAGAATGAACGGCCGCGGTAGACTTTCCGTGACATGTGTAATATTTATATACGTTATTAGGTGGAAGATATAAACCAGCCATGCAACAACAGCCCAACACACATTCACACTTACTCGCTAGGGATGGAAAATAGGCAACTGTTAGTTTTCTACTATAGTGTAATGAATGATTAATGGAAGACATGGAGAATCTGTCCGATCTATTTAGGAATCCTTTTCTTTCTCACCAAGATCGAAAATTCAAAAGTATTTGCTTGATGAGCAAGGATGAAGCTTCTGCTCGAAAGTCAAGGATAAGGCGAAAAGAAATAATAAATATCTTTTTTTGTTTTTATTATGGACAGTACTTGGAGTTGGAGATCTGATCAACTTATTACAATATCAATTACTTTGTCGGCTTTCGACGCATCCCAATTCCCAACATATCAAATTCGCCAACTAACTTCACTATCAACACGTCTAAATTGCACCCAACCTCTGCTGTAATATTTTCCTTTCCATTATTTTTCTCAAAAATCTGCATTTTCCTCGTAAGATAAAAAGTGTTTTAATCATCATGCGCATGGTAGGTACAGCGTGTCCCGTCTGTTAAATGTGACTTTGATCGTATAATGACTATTCTTTCTTGTTAGTTTCTTATTATTGTTGTTGTCAATTATTGTTATCATGGATTGTCTTGAAATAATTTAGTGTGCCTTCCACGTCACCCTCTATTAGTTATCAAGTCGAATTTCTGTAGTTGGCGTAGCAACCACGGCCTCGCAGCAAGTGGAATCCAATAATAAAACATTCCCTATTCCATAATTTCGAATAATTTCCATATTTCTTCTTCTTTTTTTTTTATCACGAGTTCAATCACATTTAGATCACATAATGGTCGAATTACCTAATATTAGTAATATTAGAGCATCTCCAACCCATAGCATAAAAATAAAGTTAATTTTGCACAAAAATACAGTTGCTAAGTGTTTTTGCTCCAACCCATAAACTTTATTTTCAACATTAATATTTACTCCAACCAATCAACTCTACACTAAAATATAATATTATATTTAAACAAAAATAACATAATTGTAACAAATGCATTCAACAAAAATATGTAGCAGTAGAATAAGCATGAATCGCCGAAAAAAAAAGTGAAACTCCCGAACATACTGCATCAAATGTTGTTTTGAATGTTAATTTTGATGGTTTAAGTGGAGATGTAGTCGACTTGAATGACTGTTAAAATCTTTGCGCATATTTTCATTCATTGTTGATAAACGTATTGCGTGTTTATTTCGCATGTACGGCCTATAATATTATTACAGGTTCATTTCAATTTTTATATCAATATTAACAATTTAAAATAAGTTTTCAAATAAAAAAATTAAATTAAAAATTAAAACTCTACTTTTGTATTGAAAATTGTGTGTACTCTAGATCTAGAGTTTCTCTGTACATCAACACAATATTAGTATTAGATATAGACCCCCATTAGAGCAAAGACGTACTTCATTTTTGTGTTTTACGCAAAAATCAAGTACCAATTGGAAATGTTCTTAGACCATCTCCAATAGTACCGCAAAACGCAAACGCAAACGCATAAATGCAGTAAAGCTGCTCCAACAGTACTGCAAACGCAAACGCAAAATGCATTTTTTGCGTTCTCTCTCCTGTTTCAAACGCAAATTTGCGTCTGAACGCAAAAATGCTTTTGATGTTTTAAAATTACAAATAAGCCATTTACTTGTATTGATTATTAAATCGAACATATAAAAATATATTAAAGAATTTAAAATTGTATACTACAATTATATTGATATAAGAAATAATTATTTTAACATTGACACTTATTTTATGTATAATTTTTTTATATCTTATTATTATTTTTTATATATTATTTATATGTAATATAATTAAACAATGTTTGACCACAAATATAATTTTTTATAGTTTATTTGTACGGCGTGTATCTCAATCTATTTCAATTGTTATGTTGTGTAATTTCGATATTTTTAATAAATATTTTGTTTTATATTTTAATATGTATAAATAATGACTTCAAAATTAAAAGAATATTGTGGTTAGTTTGTAAAGTAGTAAAATATAGGGATGATATTGAAAAGTTATAAAAGTTGTTATGAAATGGAATATTCGGGAATATTCTTTTGAGTTTGCATTTGCAGTTGACTGTTGGAGAACAGTTACTGCAAACTATGGTTGTTATTGCAAAATGCGTTTGTGTTTGCGGTTGACTGTTGGAGATGGTCTTAGTGACGTGGGATCGTCTCATACACAGGCGTAGAGGTTCGATTAGTAGAGGTTCGATTCACTTAAAATTCTCAATGTAGAACTACTTCGTAAAAAAAAAAAATCAAGTAAGAAACCTAATTACTGCATTTAATTGTCTACTAGCGATTTGTCAATTCTTCTACCCCGGCCTATGCTATAATAAGACCAGAAATCCTAGAATTGATTTGATAGGGACTTCGCCGATGAGAAAAACGTGAATGTGTGTTTGCCTTACTTGAATTCAACGTCTTTTGTTTACTGTTCTTCTCTTCGTCGCCTTCCTTTAATTGACAACACGGACTACCCACCTAACGGCTAACAAGAACAAACAGATGTTACCAAATGCTAACGAAACAACATGTTTCAACCGTTGCAAGAAAGGCCCTTTCCAATGGCGTCCGTGGTAGTAATATACAATTTTTGAACTAAACCAATAAAAAAACATTCATATTACATCAAAAAGAAGGGGGAAAAACGGCCAACAATCAAGTCACGAAGAAGCGCTCGTCGAGTGCAGCGTTACGAGTGAAGCGTAAAACCCGTCCCTAACGTTAATCAAAGCGTCGTGCTTACCCTTCTCGACGACCCCTCCGTTCCTCACCACGGCGATGAGGTCCGCTCCCTTGATGGTCGATAGTCGGTGGGCCACCACGACGGTTGTGCGGTTCACCACGACTCGATCGAGTGCGTCCTGGACGACTCTCTCCGACTCTGCGTCCAATGCGCTCGTCGCCTCGTCAAGCAGTAGTATCTTCGGGTTTTTTAGGATGGCTCGGGCTATGGCTATGCGCTGCTTCTGCCCTCCCGACAGCTGAACCCCGCGCTCCCCGACCATCGTGTTGTATCCCTGGGGACCAAAATAACCAAAGTCGTGTTATGCCAACGTTTCTTGCGATTTTATACGTGTCGCAGTTTTCGGGCTTTTCTTGCCATAGGCTAGTGGGTGACGTTTTCAGGACGCCAAACTTGGGAGAGATTGCAATTTAAAGACACTAACTTTCAAAATTGAAGTAATGTAATGACACGGCGGGTCGAAACCTATTTAATCTGTCGCCAAAGTTTTGCTTATTTGAAGATAAATCCAGAATTTTCGGGCTACCCAACTTACGAGTTAAGGATACCAACTTCCAAAATTGAATTCAAGGATAAAATCGTTGCGCCCTTAAATCGGTTCGCTGTTGAGAGTTAGTGTCTTGAATTTGCAACCTTTTAAGTTGTATGTCATGAAAGCATCGCCACATAAATCAGGCGCGAAAAGAAATACTTAGCCGTGAAAAAAAAAAAGTTCGACGGTCTACGGAGATTGACCGACCTGTTGGAGCCCGCTGATGAACCTGTGAGCGTTGGCGAGCTCCGAGGCGGCTACGATCTCCGCCTCGGTTGCACCGCCTTCTTTCCCGTAGGCAATGTTGGCTCGAATAGTCTCGTTGAACAATATCGGCTCCTGGCCTACGAGTCCCATCTGCTGCTTTAGCCATTTCAGTTGCAGCTTTTGTACGTCGACTCCGTCGACGGTGATCGTGCCCGAGTCGGGATCGTAGAACCTCTGCAGCAACGAAATCACCGTCGATTTCCCGCTCCCGCTCTCCCCGACGAGCGCAACCGTCTGTAAACAGAAGTCGTAATGAAAAATTCGTATGAAACAAATAATATCTCGGGGCGCAAGCAAGTAGGTCGAATTACCTTTCCGCTGTGAATTCTCAGAGAAAAGTCACGGAAAATCGGCACCTTGGGGCGGGTCGGATATCTGAAGCTGACGTGTTTCAGTTCAATCTCGCCTTTCAGATTCTCTAACGTCGTCCCAGACTCGTCGCTCGGGTCGATGTTCGACTTCCTGTCTAGAAGGGCGAATATCGAAGCGGTGGCGCTCTTTGCCTTGCTCGAATCAGGCGCAAACGTGCTCGACTGAGAAATCGCAATCGCCGCCATGGTCAGAGCGAAAAATACCTGCAAAGACAGACACAAATGAATTTTAACATTTTTTTTCAACTCCGAAATTATTAAAAAAAATAATAGTTCGTAACTACGAAGGACTCACCCGAAAAACATCTGGAAAAGTAGTCTTATTCGCCTCGACGAGCCGAGCACCTGCGTAGAACGCCGCGGCGTAGGCGAAGAACACCAACGCCAGGGCCAGCCCGAAGCCTGACCCGCTAATCAGCCCCTGCCTTATCCCGATCCTCACGGGCCCTTCACACTTTTTCCTGTACAGCTCCATCACCTTCTCCTCCGCGCAGTACGAAGCCACCGTCCTTATCGTCCCCACTGCGTCGTTCGCCACCTGGCTCGCCTCTTCATACATAGCCTGCAAAAGCAAGGGTTAACCCGCGGTTCGTCGCACAGCTAAGGGCGGCTAATAAACCCTAGGCTTTACTTTACCTTCGCGTCTGCGCTGAACCCAGTCATGAACTTGAGCTGCACATAGCCGTTGAGCCCAATCAGCGGAACCATCCCAAGCACGATGAGCGCCAGCTGCCAGCTCGCCACGAAGGCGATGACAAGCCCGACGACCGCCGAGGAAAGGTCCTGAACCAGCTGGGCTAGGGCGTCCCCGACCAGGGCTCGTATGGTGGCTGCATCAGACGAAAGCCTGGCTCCAATCACGCCGCTCGAATTCTCGGGCTCGTCGAACCACCCAACTTCCATGTTAATCACCTTTTCGAAGCACATCATTCGTATCCTCCTTATCAGCCTACATCCCGCTATCCCAAAAAAGTAAGTCCTCAAAGGGTACGTCGCCAGGGAAACCGCCCCGAGGGCGACGAACATGAGCGCCCAAAACCTCGAATCGCGCCTCAGTTCGTGGGGAGGCTTGAAGAACGTTTCGATCACTAGGGAGAGTAATATGCCGAAGAATGGGACGATGGCTCCGTTTAGTATTGCGGCTAAGGAACCTAAGAGCAGTTGCGGTGCCTCGGGCTTGTTTAGGGCGATTAGTCGGGTAATTGGGACGGGCGGACGCTTTTCGTCGGTTTCTTCTTCATCTTCTTCGGCGGAGATTTCGAGGTCTTCGTATTCTTTTCTTGAGACGCTGAGTCCTCGGGTTAGGTCGAACGTGAGGGAGAATGAGTTGCGGCTTCTGCTTCTTAGCCCGGAGGAGGATCTTCGGCTCGATCTTTTGCGGAGTGAGCCTCTTTGGCTCGCGCGCCGACTGTATTCGCTGCTGTAGCTGTTTATTTCCGAGTCGTCGGCGGCGGTTTCTTCGTTTTTATTCGCTTCTTGCAAGCGTACGAGCTGAGAGTAGGCTCCGTCGGGATTTTGTAGCAGCTGGGAATGTGTTCCTAATAACGGGCAAATATTCGAATTTTTCAGACATAAAGGCAAATAATCATAGCATAGGCCGGCGGGGGGCAAACGTTTATAGAAGAGTTGTTTACCTTTTTCGACCATCTTTCCCTTGTGAATGACAGCAATCATGTCGGCGTTCCTAACCGTGGTTAGCCGATGGGCAACCACTACGGTCGTGCGGTCGACCATGATCCTATCGAGGGCCTCTTGGACTACTCTCTCCGACTCGGCGTCTAAAGCACTTGTCGCCTCGTCCAAGAGAAGTATCCTCGGGTCCTTCAGTATCGCCCGAGCTATGGCTATCCTCTGCTTCTGCCCGCCCGAGAGCTGAGTACCATGCTCCCCCACCATCGTGTCCAAACCCTAAAATTAAAAATTTTCAGCCGCTTTCATTCATCTCGGGAATTCAAGTCGAAAAGCGATAAATAAAAAAAAAAACCTGAGGAAGTTTGTCTATGAACTTGGCGGCATTCGCAAGCTCGGCCGCCCCCCTAATCTCTCCATCGGTCGCCGCCTCTTTTCCATACGCAATATTTTCCCTAATGCTGCCCATGAAAAGCACTGGCTCTTGGCTCACAAGGCCGATCTTCGACCTAATCCACTTTAACCGAAATTCCCTTAGGTTAACCCCGTCGATGAGAACTTCGCCTGACTGAGGATCGTAGAATCGCTCGACCAAACTAATCACCGTTGACTTTCCGCTCCCACTCTGGCCGACGAGCGCCGCCGTCGTCCCTTGGGGAATAAAAAGAGAGAAGCCGCTGAAGATCTCCTCTGTAGGCCTAGCTGGGTAGCTAAAGCGAACGTCTCAAAGCTCTATGTCCCCTCGAACGTCGCCCAAAACCTTTCCCCCAGCGCCGAACGGGTCGATCTCGGGCTTTCTGTCTATCGTCTCGAACATCTTGTACGCCGCGGCCCGGCCCGCTGCGAATGCCGTCATGCATGGAGACGCCTGCCCGAGCGACCTTAAAAAAAAAAGCGCAAGTTTATTATCCGGCGGTACCCCTTAAAGATTGGGCGTAGGCATTAGTCGTAATTTACTCACAGAGAACCAGTCAGCACTGAGACGATGACCGTGAAGATTGCACCGGGCGATTGGTTTTTTTCTAGGATCAGCTTTCCTCCGTACCAAACGGCCAAGCCGTAGCTGCAGAACATCATGAACATGACCGAGCCGAGGCCCAGCCCAGTGGCTAGCCCTTCGTGGACCGCCGACTTGTAAGCTTGCTCGAGTGATCGGCTGTAGTCGGAGATAGCTTTCCTCTCCAGCGTGAACGAAGCGACCTGAGTTTATTATTACACGGACAAGCCGCACGAGTTATTAAATAATAATTCGCAAATAAATTTTAATCGTATTTCGACGAAGAACTCGCTGACTCACTCACTCACCGTTCTAATGGCTCCTATGGTCTGCTCGACCACAACTGCGGCTGCAGCGTAGGCATTTTGTCCCCTGGAAGCCATCTTCGACACGACGAGCGACATTATTCCGCCGGAAATCATGAGCGGAGGAATCGAAGATAGGAGGACGAACGTTAGGAGCCAACCCTTACTGAAGGCAATCGCAAACCCTCCGAAGAACGTCGCCATCAACTGTACGAATTTTCCCACCTGCAAAAAAATATTAATTAGTTGCGGCGTGGAGAAGCGCGCGGATATTATTTACTACCTTCTCGCCCATTGCGTCTTGAATGAGGACGGTGTCTCCCGACATTCTCCCTACGACTTCGCCCGTATGCTCGTCTCTGTCGAAGAAGGCGATGTCTTGCTGAAGAATCGTCTTGAGGTATAATCCCCTTATACGCGCCGCCTGCCTCTCGCCCGTGATCATCCAACACGCCACCTCTGCGATCGATTACTATTATTACGACGGCGCAAAAAATTAAGAACGACAAAAGAAAAGCGAATAAATGCGCTTACGAAGGAATGCTGCCGTGCCGCACCCCACGGCAACATAAACCAGCTTCAGCGCTACCTACACGAATTATTATGACCGAAAATTTTTTACGATACGCTAAATGCGAAAGTATTAACGAATGGATAAAATCGATAGATCGATGGGTCGCTATTACCCTACTGACGATGGGAACGACTCGATCGTTTTTGTTCGCGCCGAAGGCGTCGGCGAGCTGGCCGAAGAGAAGAGCCATGAGAGGAGGGTTTAGGCCGTGGCCTATTGCGCCGAGCGTGCCTAAGAGCATCAAGAATTTGTCCCATGCGTCGGAAAAGGCGAAGAGCTTGTGAAAAGGGACGGTTTTCTCCTCATGGCTCGAAGCCGAGCCTTTTGTCCCGGGGTCTTCTACTGCCATGCGATTTTTTTAAAAAAAAAAGAAACTTTTTTTTTCGAGTTCGATTAAGAGTAATTAAACTCGGCCGGCGAACGAATGGATTTTTCAGTTGGAGAAGTTAGTTAGGTTACAATGGCGGAATGTACAAAGAGATGAAGAAACGAGGAAATATGTTAGTAGACGGACAGTATCGTTTGTTGTCTGAAGATAATGCTTTGCCAAAGACGGTTATATAAATGTGTCGCCGGTAATATATTATAATATATAGTTATATTATGTGTGTAATATATATGTATTCCAGCTAATAGCTAGGACGAACATATTGGGTTTGTGTGAAGCGAACGAGATCTTGAGCTTAGTCAACAATGGTTTGAATAAGACATCGCCGTCTGTAAATCCATATAGTTTACAGAAGTCACGACGATTTTGTATTATTTGTATTACATGGTTATTACTTTATTTTTTTCAAGTTGATATCTCTTTGGTTTTGATGGCGTAGTAATTTTACTACTTCCTCATATGATCTAAGAAACGGTTAGGGTTAAGATTAAGATTATAATAACCATAGGACGTTATAATCGTCTTACATGTAAATGATTGAACTTGCCTCTTCTTACAAACCCACCTACTACACAGTTTGACAAAATCAAACAACTGAAGGTGATACGCGACAGATACTTTGCCATATAAAATTCCAATGATTTATTTAAATTATTTTTGGGACGTCATTACGTGCTTGAATTATATTTATTTCAATGAGTTCGGAATTGGTATAACTTGTATTAACTTAATTACACTGGCAGAAGCGAAATCACGAAGTTAAGATCAACTGCCAACAAAGGGTATTTTATTTGATCTTATTCCATAATAAGATGAGCTTCATTATATAGTAACATTGAAGCCAATATAGAGTCAAAGTCAAATATCAAAACCCTCTATAAGAGCAGTATGAAGGGAAGGGAAATTCATGGTCGTTTATTACCAAAGTCCCAGCGTTTGTCAGGTTTCACACTAACTATATATGTAGAAAACTAGAAGGTGAAGTTATTACTCAAATGAATAAATAAATACGTAACTAGTTGAAAAACGACGGTAGTCACATAAGAACTCACGCTTGCATATTCACTCTACGCCATTCATTTGACAATTTAAATAAAACGAATATGTGGCATCAAAGGCTCCGACAGGTATCATTGAACGAGTCCACTTCGACGATAGTTATAAACTCAATACAGTATTAAAAGTAGCTTATCAATATTAGACCTATTTGGGGTTTTTATCATCGTCATCAAGTAGAATAAAAAAACGTAAATTATCAACATTTTCATACATACATACATACATACATGTACGAGAAAATAAGATGTGCTATAAATAGTTATCGCATGTCTTACTAGTGAGACATTGGATAAGATAAGATCAAGATGGTCTTTCTATAAATAGCTTAAGTTGTTATATGTAGAGTCAATCCATCCCATTCTCATTTTCTTCAATTTTGAAACATCCTTTGGATATATATCATAACTTCCCGTATGAAACGGAAGAAATAGTTTGTTCTACGACGTTTGTAGTATTAGTGTCAAAGTGCTATTTAATTCTGTTGATTTTTTGCTCTGTAATCTCGTCTAGAGATTTCCATATATCTTGTCTTTGAGCCGCGAATATCGATCCTTTTATATATTTCAGGTCCATGTTTCTTACGTCTCTCTAATTCATTTAATTATGAGTCGATCAAAGGTCCGAAATTGAGCATCATTGAACTTCATATATTATGTCATGATGAAAATGGAGGACTAAGCATTTTTTTCTCTGCACATTTTCAAAACAATCATGTAGAATAACCAATCATTTAAGCGATACAAATACTATAGAATCTGTATGAATTACACAGTGAAAGATTGTTAAAGGATGATAGGGCCAACATATCTTATCAGTTTAAATCGAACATACACGTCACATATTCTCAACGACCTTCGAGCGAAGCATTAACAAATCGTTTTTAACCAATCATTGACTTAGAATTAGGCGTGTTCGCCGGCGTGCCCTGGACGAGTATGTAATAAGGGCTGAAGTGCTTTAACTACGATGCTCATATTCGGGCGAAAGTCCGCTTCGTACTGCACACACAATGCAGCAACAGCAGCCATCTGTGTTCATAAGGTTCAACGTTATGTTTGCAGCACAAGGCATTCGTAAACAGAGGTAATTAATAATTCCTTCTTTCTCTCCATCTCGTGAAGGAAAAAAAATGAATTTGTAACTTAAGATAGTAAAAGAATTACCTTAGCGACAGCTTTTGGCGGGTAATCACCACATAGTCTACTATCGATGCATTGTTTGACCTTGTCCTCGCTCAGTTTTGGAGTAGCCTGACGAACATGGAGGCAAATTTAATCATTTTGCAATACATATGGCTGTAAAAGAAATGATAAAACATTCAAGTATGATATACCCATGTTACTAAGCTTTGCTGCCCACGAGGTAGCGTGTGATCAACTGGTTTCCGACCTGTGAGGAGTTCCAGTAGGACGACCCCGAAGCTATATACATCGCTTTTTGAGTTCAATTGACCAGTCATTGCATATCTGCCAAAAAAGGAAAAAAGATAATCTGTAATGGTCATCAAAGGTTGATCTCAATAACTGTGAAGCAGTGGAAGAAGCTGCTCTGCTTACTCTGGGGCATGATATCCAAATGTTCCAAGGACACGAGTAGAATGAAGCCTTGCTGCCATGTCAGGAGCTTGATTTGATAAATCAAAGTCTGCAATCTTAGCCACATCGTCGTCGAATAGTAATACGTTGCTTGACTTGATATCACGGTGGATGATGCGAGGCTCTGCTTTCTCATGAAGGTACTCAAGGCCCTTTGCAGCGCCAACAGCAATTTTAACACGCTGTGCCCATGAAAGGAGGGGGCCAGGTTGTGCTCCTTTAACACCTTTTCGCCCTGAAAAACAAGTCGTTATTACAGATCATGTACCGCTACAAACAATGGAAATTTCACTTCTTTCTGTGGTTCTTTTTGCTTGCATATTAGAATGTCACTAAGTGGGAGTTTCAGCAAAAGACTCCATACCGTGGAGAATATCGTGAAGCGATCCATTAGAGGCAAATTCATAGGTAAGAATGCGTTGATTTCCATCAACACAATAACCAAGTAGTTCCACACAATTCTCATGTTTTAGCCTCGACACCATAGACACCTGAAATATCAAAAAGGATGTATGTTTCCAATGTTTTTACCCAAATAAAGACCATAAATGGATGCTATGAGCAAGGAAAACCTGCGCTAGGAACTCGTCATCTGGCTGCTTGCTTGCATCCAACTTCTTGATGGCTGCAGCTCGACCATTCTTGAGAACACCATAGTACACTCTTCCATACGAGCCTTCACCTATTAAGGAATTGTTGTTGAAGTTATCGGAAATTTCCTTTAGTTCGTCGACTGGAATTGAAGGAACTTCGATAGGTTGAATTTTCACAGCCTGAGCTTTTGATGCAGATTCTGTATTATGATAACCTCCATCGTTCCCTATCCACAAAAATGTAGCAAATCATGCATACAGAATCAGAAACAATAACAATGAGCAGCACTAAGACATGAATAATAGTGTGATTGAAAGAGATGATCTTGTGTACAAGCAGATTTGAATGCTAGCCTAAAATAAGAAACAAATATCATGCGACGACTGTGCAAAAATTACCAGTTGGATACTTTACAGGATAATGGCCTCCGCCATCAGCATGTTTACCAATCTCATCTTCTCCGCAACAGCCAAAACAACTCATACTTCTTCGGAAAAAAAAAAATTCCTTCTCAAGCGAATATTTTGGACCGTGCGGCCTCTAGCAGCAGAACCTTTCCAAACAATACAGTACAAAAAGGTAAAACCTCAACATCGAATCCTTTTGCATTCAACTATATAACAAAATCAATTATCACGAGATCATAATCTGTATGAAGTGACTAGGGCAACGAATCAATTTTAAAGTAAATGCCTGAATGGTCCGATTATGTGCTTCGAGTTGAGAGAACAGTGAAAGATCTATACAGAGATAGGAAGGAAATCACACAAACATGATACGAACATCAGTAACGCCTAAAATAAACCAGCTGTTACAGTGGAACAGATACGAGCTGCTGCTTCAGACGTCAGTAGCAATCGAACATAAAACACGAACTAGACTGATAAAAAACAACGAACCTGAAGATTCCGAGTCGATCAGAGCCAATATGGGGACTCTCTCGTCAACACAGATACAACAAGCAAGAGAGGTTTCCAATTTGATCCAGGCAAGGAAGAAGGATCGATCAATCAGATATTTATATCCCAACCAATAAATAAATAGATATATTCAACGGAAGACGAAAACGCCTCTGATTGATCGAGTCTCTCTAATTCAGCAGTTTTACAAGGGAAAGGAGTGTTAATTACATTTGTTAATTTCTTATTTATTGGGACTAATCAACTCTCGTACAAAAGTCAAATGATTGAGAGGGCAGAACTGTCCCTTCACAATGTTCCAAATGAATGAATGATTCACAGCTCAAGATGAATTAAATAATTTGCATGGGCCGACATTGTGCATTGCTATCATTATTAATGTTCTTGGCAATTAAGAAATTGATCAAGTTGGAAAAAAAATTCGTTGCAGTTGACCAACTAATGATAGATTATTATATCTAAAAGACGATCTAGATATTTTTTGTATTGTGAAATTTCTTTGTTCATGCATGTTTTGTCGTCACTTCGTAAAAAAAGGCGACGCCCCAACAGACTTTGTTGTTGTTACATTACAATCCACACCCTTTTAATTAATGAATAATTAAAACTTTGAACCACGAACACCCCCATGAGATTAAAACGAAAAGTATGCAACACAACAAAAGATACTTAACAACGAGGGAGACGAAAAGAAACAGTCAAACTTCACGCAAGACAAAGACAAACCAAGTTAGCAACAACAATCAACAACATAGGTTTCGACAAGTAACAAAAGAAACCAAACACAAAGATAACACCATTTTGTCTGAATTTCAAGCAGTTGCTGCTTCAGCCTTGTTTTCCCACTTGAGAGGCTTCACAACCTCCCAAGTAAAGTCAGCATCATCCCTTCCAAAATGGCCATACGCAGCAGTCTTGAGAAACCTTCCGCCGCCGCCCCTCTTAAGATCCAAGTTAATCGAAATCATCCCCGGCCTGAAATCGAAATTCTCCTTCACAATCTCCAATATCTCCTTATCTGGAATCTTCCCCGTCCCATAAGTATCAACAAAAACCGACAAAGGCTCAGGCACGCCAATCGCATAAGAAACCTGAACAATGCACCTCCTCGCCAGCCCGCCCGCCACAATACTCTTAGCGGCCTGCCTCACAATGTAGGCCCCACTACGGTCCACCTTAGTCGGGTCCTTCCCAGAGAACGCCCCACCTCCGTGGGCCCCCCAGCCACCGTAGGTGTCTATGATGATCTTCCGCCCGGTGAGCCCAGCGTCCCCATGGGGCCCACCGATCACAAACCGCCCAGAAGGGTTCAGGTGGAAGATCGTCTTCTCATCCAAGTACTTCTCGGGAATCACAGGCTTGATCACATGCTCCTTTAGGTCGGCAGCAATCTCATCGTTAGTCACAGTTTCGTCGTGCTGAGTAGAGATGAGCACCGTATGGACTCGGACTGGGACCATGGCTCCACCGTCGTTGTAGTACTCGACTGTGACTTGAGTCTTGCCGTCGGGCCTGAGCCACGGACAGGTCCCGTCCTTACGAACCTCGGTGAGCCGTGCCCCGAGCTTGGTGGCCAGGACGTGGCTCAGGGGCATGAGCTCGGGCGTCTCGTCGGTTGCGTAGCCGAACATGTGGCCCTGGTCGCCGGCTCCAATCTCCTCGGGCCGCTTGGTTAGGTGGCCGTGGACGCCCTGGGCTATGTCTGGGCTCTGCTGCTCTATGTTGACGAGGACCTTGCACTTGTCTGCGTCGAGGCCGACGTCGTCGGAGGTGAAGCCTATGGCTCGGCAGGTGTCGCGGACGATCTTTTCGTAGTCGACGTCGGCCTTGGTCGTGATTTCCCCGAAGACCATGACCATGTTCGTCTTCGTGCACGTTTCGCAGGCGACTTTGCTCTCGGGGTCTTGAGCGAGGCAGGCGTCGAGGACGGCGTCTGATATCTGATCGCAGAGCTTGTCGGGGTGGCCCTCGTTCACGGACTCGGATGTGAATAGGAAGGTCTCCATGGTGAGAAGTGACAAACAAACACCTAAGATTTTGAGAAATAAACCTCAGAGAAGTCCTGCACAGATAGAGGTAAGGAGGAACAGTGTGAAAATTTATCCACTAGCGAGTAGTTGGCGTAATACTATCTAGAAAGCGAGAAGCGACAGCCGAATATATTCCGTGTGCAATGGGGTGACAGCATCGGCATAGATGCAGAAAGAACTTAGATGCAGAAAGAACTTAGATGCAACATTCAGTGAAGTGTGGGTAAACAGCAGTAATGAGACGATAGAACAAGAAGCTAGAGAATGTTGTCCTGGAGCATCTTTACAAGGATCTTAGATGCATTAAATACTGCCGAGAAAAACTAATTAGAAGCACCCAACCAGTTTTTGTATCAAATTTATCGCTAAGGAGCAAGTAGATCTGAACAAAAAGTAGGGCACCGAAACGAAACCCTAGCTTCAAACATGAATGCCCTGGAGATCGTCCACAGCCTATAGCTATACTCGGCGAACGCTAGAAATAATTCACCGAAACAAATACAAGAGTCAGCAATTATCAGGATCTGACTCGAAAACAGAGTCCTTCAACGATTTTCGTACAAGAACAACTTCCCTCAGTCAAGTGAAGCAATCGTGCAGACGTGCACTCGTCCTACCTCTTACGTGAACACAAGCAACGAACAACAGTAAGAGTATGTTTTCTTACACTTGACGGAATCGGTGAAGATGAGAAGCTCCTCAGATCTCCTTACGCGCCTGTGGTTTCTTCAGAGCAAATACGGCGAGCGGCATTTCAGGGATTCTTGGGGATTGGTATTTATACTATGGATTGTGCGACTGGATACCGGCTCAACAAGTCAACTCTTTTAGTTGCCTTTTCAGTTCTCAAGACTCCATTACCAGTTACCACAGCTACCAAGACAAAAAAAAAAGTTAGTTGTTTTAGTTGGACGACTTAAACCAACTCATCTGACTTGCGAACGAATTCTTAAAGTGAATCACAACAATCATTATTCAAACAATCTTCCTAAGTCGTTGAATTGAATGCTAAGTAAGAACGCAGGCTTGGCTTCGGCTATGGAGCGTACCTCGAATCATAGGAACCAAAAATAAATTAAAAAAATAAGGAGAAACGTCATATAATGTTAGGTAAAGCTTTCTTTTGGGTGTAGGTGGATGACAACGAAGAAAAGCAACATGAAAACCAAAGGGAAGTGACGGGGTTTTGGTGGGTGGTAGAAAAATGGCTCTTTTTCAATAGGCTGCTATGCTAACCACCCAATTTATCTGCATTTCCAACGAAGAATTTCACTTGCTGTAATAAGGCAATTAAAACGTCATCTTCCAAAGCCATTGGAAAGTGGTTGGTATGGTGGTAGACGATGACATATTATATTGCACGCACAAGAAAAAACTGTCACCTTCTTGAAGCATTAGCTGATCTTGGAACGTAGGCAGTTCTTTTTATCAAATTAATCGAAAAATACATAAAATATTGTCAATACTTACTTGATATGACAGAATTACCCTCCAAGTGGAAAAAGGGAGCTGAAAAGAAATTGATAGGCTATGGTTGTTCCTTCTGTGGTTATTTATCGTCTTCCAGCGAAGCAAAGCAATGTCTGCTGCTGCAGCGTCGACGGCCTTGCCGACACGTGTCCATTGCCTCGCCGCACCGCACTTATCCTCATTCGCCGCCGCCTCCTCCTCCAATCGTCTTCTATTCATCAGTACTAAGCTCCCCTTCTCCTCCTACCCTCGCAAGTACAGAGCTATTTCTCCGTTTGACCTCGTCCATGATGTGAAGAAGCTTCGGAGATCCTTCTCTCCAGTCATGCAATGGCAAGATTGCACGTATACAATCCGAATATCAATTTTTCTTACATGAAAAATCACACCTTAGTATTATTTTCAATTGGGTCCGAATTGATTTTCCTTTGTGTTGCAGAGTTAAGCTGGAAATGGATGTGCCCGCTTCAGTAGCTTACAATTGTTACGCCGATCGTGAATCCATTCCTCGATGGATGCCATTTATTTCATCCGTAAAGGTCGGGGAGAAATTTGAGGGAATTGTTTCTTTTCGAATGCCAGTTTTTGTATTTCAATCTTCGACGTCTTCGATTGTATTTTATAGGTCCTTGAGGATAAGCCTGACTTATCGCGGTGGTCGCTCAAGTATAATGCTTTTGGCCAAAACATAGAGTATTCTTGGCTTGCTCGGAATATGCAGGTAAGAGAGTTCTCTGTCTTTCTCTGAAAGATCGAAGTTATCAATCTATGTATCTGATTGAATATCGCTGTCTCTCAGCCAACACCAAATCAGAAGATCCACTGGAGATCTTTGGAAGGGCTGCCCAACAAGTAAATCGAATTTTTTAGTGATGGACTTATTGTGCAACATGGAAACTACTGCCTTAGATTCTTCAACACAAGTCTCAAGATTATATTTTTTTTGACTTCCCATGTGTTACATATATCATAGCTCCATGCTGATAATTTAGCATTGATGCAGTGAAACTGTCTTTGCAACGTGTTTTCTTATATTGGGACAACATTAGGTGTACTGTTGCTGAATTAGAATTAGTTTATCTTGTTCTGATTTTGGATTCTTTGTTTCGGGTTTCATCAAGACTGTATTTGAATCTGGATATGCAGTGAATTATGTTGTGCATTCATGTAGGATTGAAAGATGAATACTCGCTTTGGAGAGGAAAATTAATCTGAAAAATGACGTGTTTCGTTCAGCTATGGTGTATGCTAATTTTGCAGATTCTGTCTTGCAGGGGCGCCGTAAGATTTTTCCCGAAGGGCGACAGTTCTTGTACGGTAGAAGTACGTCTTTAAATATGCGTCTGCGTAGCTTGATTTTTTCAACAAGAAACTCCCTTAACTGGTTCTTTAGCTGCTTGAAAACTCGGCATGTCCTTTGCTTAATGGACCCCTTATTTGTGTATTTCAGCTCACTGTTTCATACGAAGTTCCTCAGCTGCTAACACCAGTGGCATCTGTAAGTACTAACAAACTAGCACTCTATTTCGAAACTATGGGTCGGACAATACGATATTCCATAACGGACAATCTAACAGTTACATATGTTTCTGCTTCATCTAATTTCGTTAGGCCCTGCGACCGTTCCTTGAAAATCTGCTGCGTGGTGGTCTCGAAAGGTTCAAAACGTATGCGAAGAGCTACTCAGCCAAGTGAGTCCCGTGTTTTCCTTAAGCTGTTTTGTTTGTTCGAGATTGTCAACAATCTCCCTGTAAAGATATTCTGATGTTACCATTCTAACAATAATCCAATCTGCGGATTATACTGCACCTCTTTGTTCTGTTAGTTGCAGCAAATACAACTGAGTGAATTCACACACATAGCCAATAAGACAAATAAAATAGTCATCTTATTATCGCTGTACGGGCATTCTCATTCATTACATTACGGCGACGATCGATCAACCAACACACGCATCTTTGATCCATCTACCTTCCAATAAACACAGTAAACAGTCAATTTCACACCCTACCAATGGCTATGTACGTCCACCGTCGCTCCACAAGACACGGGCGATAAACAAAAACTAGTAAAAGCCCAAAAGGAAGTCAGAAAACTTCCATTAATTCCCCTCCAAGAAACTACGAAGACTGCAAAGAGCTTCAGCAGAGAAACTGCAGTATTTCATTCTCCTCCTCTCACTACCCATGGATGGAGTGTCCCCACGATCCACAGAATTGAAGCAGACAACTATAACCGTGAGATTGTCTGAAGTATTACGCCTCAACGCCTCCATCACTAGATCTTTGGCGCACTGCTCGGGGTTGTTGTGCCTTCTCAGGCCTCGGCGCACGAGGCTTACAGCTTGCTGGCTAGACACGACGTCCCATATTCCATCGCAACCTATTACGAGGAACTCATCTTCCTCCGTTAGGGCTACCTTTCTTAGTTCGGGCTCTGCTATGAGAGGGGAAGGAGATCCTCGGGGCAGCTTCATGTCCCAGTCTCCGAGGGCACGAGTGATGGAGAGGACTCCATTGAGGTATCCGTCGTCTATGAAACCGCCCAGCTCCTCGACACGCTTCCTCTCTTGTGGGTAAGAGGGCCTGTGGTCTTGGGACATTTCTATTGCCTCGCCTCTCCGACAAAGAACTGCTCGGCAATCTCCGACGTTGGCCACCATTAGGAACCTGAATTGATTGGATAGAGTGGAGACGTCATCATAACTAGGAAACTAACAACCCCTTTTTCACTGATTCTTGAAATCCAAAGTGGTAAATAAGGTGCTTATGAAAGTGAATGAGTGGTAAAGATTCTATTTTTACCTTCCTATGACGAGAGCTGTCAAGGCGGTTGTTCCAGAAGAGTTGCTCACTGTGCTGTCATCAGCTAAGGCCATGTCGGCTAGTACAAACCCTTTCTTTAAAGAATTCTCAACCTCGAATAGGAAGGCCTCGTTAACTTCAGAGGCTTGGGGGAAGTTAGCATCTTCAAAAAGGAATCTGATCGCATTTTCCTTGAGGTAGGCCGCAGCTTCAGGTCCTCCATGGCCATCAAATATCTGCACATATCATAGATTAAGATCAGTTGGAGATGAGATGACATGAAGAACTCTTGAATACAAGAATTGTTGTCAAGAGATAATATCGAGAAGGCACTACTCCGTATACGGCGCTCGGCTCGGGGAAACTAATGACCGATCTCAGACGTGTGGCGAGATCATCGATCTTTATGTGCTCATCTTCCATGTGTCTTCGTGAACCAATATCAGCGAAACTACCCGAACGAATGCTGGGAAGATATCCCAGCGCATTAACTTCCGGGGATTTAATACCCTGAAAGTTTGCATAAACATAAGGGTGGTTCAAAGCCACGCAAACTTAAGCCAGTAACACTTCATACCGATATGAAATCAGAAAATAAGTTCAGAGACATGACCGTGTAAAATCGCTACATATCAATCAATAATGATCTAGGGCTTAATTTGCTAGATCTAACCAATGTTGACAAACCTTCAATATCAACATCTCAACGATTCTGAGTTGCTGGGAACGACTAAAACAACAAGTTACGAAAGCCAAGACTTGAACACCTTACGCTACCTCTTCCTTCTTTTTTTCCCTTTCTAGGTTCTTACTTTTCCCATTTCTCTCTGTAAATGTGTGTGGCGCTAAATTAATTGAAGCTATATAATAATATCTCACGGAACTGAGCGCTCAATTATTGGTCTAAGGGATCAACCAGATGAGACAATTACTTTCGGCAGAAAAGGCACAGAGAGTTGCTTGGAGATGATGGATTCTCCACCAAAAAATCTTAGCACACAACAACTTGATAAGGTATATATACTTGATTCCTCAGGTCCCCTGCAATATGTTGATTCTAGATGCCCAGGATGTAATTGGGAACCGCATATTTATTACTCTACCAAACTATAGCACTACTTATTGATTGACTACCTTATAAAAAGAACCTTGATCGATCATGCTATCCTGAAAACCATACGATTTTGGTCTCAGTTGGCTCACTCTCGTGCAATTCGCCGACATACCTTTCTAAAAGTGCCAAAAGTAATCACAATCTCAAGTTAGGTTTCTCTCCTTATCTATAAACCAAATAACACAAGCATAATCCAGAATATTCCACCATCCAAGACCTAAGCCCCTAATTTGAAGGGTTCATACGCAGAAACTAGGCTAGCAACAACGTTTTTCAGATTAACTTCTGCGAAAATATAATGAAACAGAACAGCGAAATTCAAAACCCTACGAAACAGGAGAAAAAAACTAGGTTTCAGAGAAGAAAGAGAGAGCTCACAAGTTGAGAACACGGCACATCCAGGACATGGATGGTGTTTTGAACAACCAACTCCGCTTCAGCTACCATCTTTACCGATCATGCAGAAGATGAGATGAGATATCAATTGAATCCGTTGCACAGTATATCAGAAGAACTGAAATTTATGATCAAAATCAAACAAGTCGGCGACGGCTGCTAGAGAGAGAAACTCATCAGGCGATTTTACTCAGCTTTGCGGGAAACTTTCCTTGCAGAAAATAAAAACTCGTTAAGCAAAGTGGGTGTTTATTTACTTATTTATATATTCAAGCAGTTGATTAATCAAACGATCAACGCAAAGCGCGTGTGATTTGCGAACGCCGCACGCCGCGTAGGCTTCGAAGGAAAATCGAACCGACACGTGGAGGTCATGACCTGGCATTAATTGTATTTACATTTAGGATTCATTTGAAATATTATAGATTTATGATTGGGATAAAACCTAAAATGGTCCCCTATGTTTACCCTATGAACCAATTTAGTCCCCGATATTTCGCGTGAACCAATTTAGTCCCCGATGTTATCGAAAATGAACCAAATTCATCCCTCCGTCAATTCGTCCGTCAATTTAGACGGAGATTGCATTTGCGACGGCTTTAGCGACGGAATTTCCGTCGCTAACTGAAAATTTAAAAAAATAATAAATTAAATATTAAAAATGAGAAAAAATGCGAAAAAAAAGGAAAAAAATTCAAAAAATACAGTAAAAATTTCATAAAAAAAAGAGAGAATATTACCAAAAATTAAATAAAAATAAATAATAATAAAAAATAAAAAATAATAGAAGTAAAATAAAAACTAAATTTAAAAAGAAAATGATAAATTAAACATTAAAAATGAGGAAAAAAAATACAAAAAAGGAATAAAAATTCAAAAAATAGAGTAACAAATTCAAAAAAGAAGAGAATATTACCAAAAACTAAATAAAAATAAATAATAATAAAAATTAGAAAATAATAAAAGTAAAGTAAAAACTAAATTTAAAAGAGGAAATGATAAATTAAACATTAAAAATGAGGAAAAAATCCAATAAAAAGAAAAAATAAATTCGAAAAAAAAGAATAAAATTCAGAAAAACTAATAAATTAAAAAATAAATAATAATAAAAAGATGATAATAAATAATTTCTGATTTAAAAAATAAAAAATAAAATACGTTAATTTATTATTATTTACTTTTATTATTATTTTGTTATTTTTTTTATTATTTATTTTTTAATTTACTAGTAACATTCTCTTATTTTGAATTTTTACTCTTTTTTTTTGAATTTTTTTCCTTTTTGGATTTTTTTCCACATTTTTAAGGTTTAATTTCTATTTTAAATTTAGTTTTTATTTTACTTTTATTACTTTTTATTTTTTTTATTATTTATTTTTTATTTAGTTTTTGGTAATATTGTCTCTTTTTTTTTGAATTTTTCTTTTTTGAATTTTTTACTCTATTTTTTGAATTTTTATTCCTTTTTTAGTATGTTTTCCTCATTTTTAATGTTTAATTTATCATTTTCTATTTTAAATATAATTTTTATTTTACTTTTATTATTTTCTATTTTTTATTATTATTTATTTTTTATTTAATTTTTGGTAATATTCTCTCTCTTTTTTTAGTTTTTTACTGTATTTTTTGAATTTTTTTCCTTTTTTTTGCATTTTTTCCTCATTTTTAATATTTAATTTATTATTTTTTTAAATTTTCAATTAGCGACGGAAATTCCGTCGCTAAAGTCGTCGCAAATGCAATCTCCGTCTAAATTGACGGATGAATTGACGGAGGGACCAATTTGGTTCATTTTCGATAACATCGGGGACTAAATTGGTTCACGCGAAACATCGGGGACTAAATTGGTTCATAGGGTAAACATCGGGGACCATTTTAGGTTTTATTCCATTTATGATTATTTTCCAAAATAGATCAATATGAAACACGACTGGAATTTGTGTGGCTATTGTCTAAAGTCTAAATAAACACGACGTGTCATATTCACACGGAGATGTTGCGAATCTTCACGAAAATCCATCACCTTTTTGCTATCAACACAAAATCAACAAATGGGCCGAATTACCAATGGGCTGACCCAAATGACCAAGATAAACAAATGGGCCGAATTACCAACGTGGGCTGACCCAATAAAAACATTCTCTATGAGACTAGTCTATTTGTTTCATGTTGTCCAGGAACACTTGTATATCAAATGTGCAATGATTAATAATCTCATCAGCCAACAAAGTCACATGCAGAAATAATTTCCTTCTGTAGTTCCTATGCTATATACCATAATTAGTTCAACTTCAATAAACTAATAATGCAAAGTGAGCACCTTTTTCTCTATGTGGGACATCGAAAAATCACAACTACCGCCCTTTAATTAATATAGCCTTCCCTTCGCCTGCCTTCTTACAGGTGATTTTCAGAAGATAGTACAGTAGTGAACCATGACGTCATCTCCAATTCTTCTATGGACATTTTACAATTCGGGCCCCTCATAAGTTTTATTTAGGTTCCAGGCCCCTATCATAAAATTCATAGTTTTAAAGACTCGATTTCTGCAGAACCACTTCATTGTTTTGCAGTACCACTTCATTGTTCTGCAGAACCACTTCATTATTCTGTAGTACCACTTCATTGTCCTACAGTACCATTCATTATTTTTCAGTACCATTTCATTGTTATGAAATAATACAAAACGATCATCTGATACCAATTCGTATACACTTTATAACGCTTGCGTAAAGTTAGGTCTTTATCTCTAATTTTTCTAAAAATTGACTCCTTTAAACAATTGTTTCTTTTTGATAGGATCCTGAAACCTATTTTAAAACCTTTTTGGGCCCGAAACATAATTTGCACTTCATGTTTTATAATCGCCAAAGCTTGATGTAATTATGTTGAGATTCTCTCGGTTGAAATGTCTAATCAGTTAGGGAAAATCACACACTTGATATTCATAAAAACACGCACTAGCTGGGCTATAGCTTAGCTGTGATAACCTGGCAAATGTACCCTACAAAACAATACACGCATAAAAAAAGGGCTTCTTTATCGATGTAATAACATCAATAGTATCTCTTCTAACCAGCATCTAATCACATATAATTAAGGACTCATTAACACAACATGCAAATGACTAAACCACCATCTTATTCGTCCGAAACAAATCAAGGCGAGACACGGCCAACCTCAAGGAGTACGCCGTTGCCTTGAACTCTCTCCACGTAAAAGCCCTATAGAGACGGTGGTCGCTAGGGCGGCTGCCATCATCTCCGACCACCGACGCAGGAGCTGATATCCACGTGTCAAGCGGCGGCGCTGCAAAGTACATCATCGACATCCTCGTCTTCTCCGAGTTAGCCACCGCCCTGTGCCTCACGCTCTTGAACCTTCCATTAGTTAGCGCCTCAAAGGTATCGCCCACGAAGACGCAGAACTTATCAGCGTCGGCGGGAATGGTTATCCATAAGCCGTCGGGCGACAGTATCTGAAGCCCTTCGACGTCGTTGGACCGCAATATGGTAATAATCTGAGGGTCTGAATGCTCTCCAAACCCTATTCTATTCACTGTTTCATTGCAAGGGTTTTCTTCGGCGGCGACGGACGGCGGATAGTGGTTTATTCTGAAGCAAGAGTCGCTTTCTGGGTCGCTGATGAGTTGGCTGAAGACGTTGGTGGGCGTGCCTTCGGCGCATAGGCCTTCGCCTATTAGGTCAAGAATATCGCAGGCCAGTTCTCGAACTGCTCCTATGTAGCTGTTCACAGAAGACCTGCCATGTAATAGAAATCTGATGGTCACTAATCAAAGAACAACTGAGAAGACAGTAATTAATGGTGATTGCAGGTGTAATATTGCATTAGGGTTGCTGGTTTTTTTAGGGTCATACAATTTTTTCCTTGGTATATTATTAGTTTGAATTTTCTCCCCCACTTTCAAAGGAGAAAAATTAGATACTCTATGTTCCCTTCACTGTGTAAGGAACGTCGTACCTGGGCCCTAACTACGGCGTGGCAATGTAAGAGAAAAAGCTTTGAGCTGACGTATTTCAGACAGCAGAGAGGTGTGTATATGCATGGAAATAAACAATTGGTGGTCCATTTACTCTCTCGTACGCATTTATACTGTCATCTATTTATTAACCTTCTGAAGATCTGAGGTTTTCATGTGATTGTGACTTAGCATAATCAATAATTGAGTTGTTATATAAGGTAAATTTATTATGTGCTCATCAGGGGGGTAATCATCGTCGTCGTCCCCAGTTAAAAACTGTCGGAAAACCTTATGGCTATATTTGAGGTAGACAAAGCAAACCTTTCAAAGGATACACTTCAACCATAAAAAGAAAAAATGCATGCAAGTGCAGATATAGTGCAGAAGGATAACTAGATTAAAAACCATGCATTTGCATGAAATAATGTAATAATAAATAATAATAATACCTGAACATTTGAGGATCTGAGGAGTTGATGGATTCAGACCGGCGATTGACCGAAGATGAGTCGGCTTCTAATATGAGGTATTCGAGCTCGCCCTTGTCCCCATTATGCCCGATATTCTTGGATCCATAACCGAATGGATTGGCCGGCCCGGCCCGTTTCTTCTCGCCGGCGGGCTTTGAGAAGAAATCCCTGCCTTGTTCTTCGACGCCGGCGATTATGTCCGGCGAAACGCCGTGGTTCGCCACCTGGAAAAACCCAAAATCCTCGCATGCCTTAACTGTTAGCTCACGCAGTGTTTGCCTGTCGAGGCTTAGGTCTATCACTGGGATTCCATAGGCCCGCGTTTTCTTACAACGGTGAGCTACTGTAGAAGGCACTACAGCCACCATTTTTGTTACTTTAACTTCACACACAGAGAGAGAGAGAGAGAGAGAGATGGAAAGAGAAGAAGAAGATGGAGAACAAGGCCACAATTTGCGGGCTTAATAAATAGAGGATAGGGAGAGGGAGGGATGACAGCAAGAAACAAGGAAATGTTAATTGAATATTAAAAGAGAATAATAAAATAAAATCGGCAAAAGTAGCAGCAGCAGTCAATGATTTTATTATTTGATATAGTTTATTCAACATCAAAGATTACTTCACGTAGACGAATGCTGATGAGCAGCACGTAAGTTTCTGACAGGTATGTTGCTTTGGTTTGCACCTCAGATCAAAAGGTCGTATAGAGAGATTGACCAAAGAGAATGGTCCACGTAAGTGTGGTTTTCAGATGTAACATTAATTCTTACCAAGTAGTTCAAAAGAAAGGGTTAATACTATTATTATAGTAAGAGAGATCAAAGCAAAACGATATACATTTATTTCAACACGGTTCTTTGTCGGGGTGAGGGTGCAATGTATTCATCGTATATATTGAGAGGCGTATATATATTCGAAATAAAAGAAATTACAAATTCAAACTGTGACCAAGTTCATTTGAGAATCTAGACACGACTTAAAAGAAAAAATTCAGGATTATACGCAAAGAAATTGTGTTACAGATATATAAGTTTTAAATACGTGTACTTACTACCTTAAGTTTATGATGAACGCCCTTTAAAATTAATGTACGTATTTTTCTTTTCTTCTTTGTTCAGTCGTATCCAAAGAAAAGTAAAGTGAAAGAACTGATGAAGGTCAAATCTTTTCATGGGAAGGAGTATGAAGGTCGGCAAATCATTGATTATTTAAACTGAATTTAATTGATTTTGGCAGGTAACCATTGGACTTTAGTATTTGCAATTTTTTCTATAAATTTCCAAAGGAAATATACAAATCAATAACGCGTCTTATCTGGTTACAGCTACAGGGAATATTTATGGATATACGCACGCACACACAATACGAAACGTATAAATATATATATACATATATATATATATATAAAGATTTGCTGTGGTGCCTACCTACCGTAAGCAACCACCGTGAACACCATAAGCAAATCTCTCAATTTTTTGCGTTTTTCGATTCTCAACGCCACCAAAACCTCCGTAGACCCTTACATATCAATTGCTAACCTAAATCGCCATCTCCAACACGTGAATATTTAAGAAAATCATCACCTCGGTACGTCGTCCACATGTGAATGATAAATAAAATTTTCTTAAATATTAACGAGTTGGAAGGGCGATTTAGGTTAGCAATTGATATGAGAGGGCCTAAGGAGGTTTTGGCGGCGTTGAGAATCGAAAAAACGCAAAAGACTGATAGATTTGTTTATGGTGCTCAGTGCGGTTGCTGGGGCACGATAGCAAATCTCATATATATATATATATATAATATATATACATGTATATATCTTTGTCCATGACTTTTCAATATCTTTGTCTATTATATATAGTTAACTATCTTCGTCTCTTAGAACATCTTTTTCCACATGCATAGGGCCGTTGAATGTAGAATGTTGAAATATTCCTCTCGTTAAATTGGGTACCAAACCAAACCCAACCGCTTAAATTAAAAGATATATTCCATCATTATCAATTAATTTAGAATGTAACCTACTTTTCAGACGTTAGACGAGTCAATTGGAAGTTTGTTTAAAACCTTATGTACGAGTTTGTTGGATCTTATTTGATTTGAAATAATACAAAGCTTGTTCTTGGTCAAGATTATTTTATTTAATTGGAGAATGTTTGTCCTTAAAAGTAACACAACAGTCCCAGAAAACCAAACGGTTTATCTCGTTTAAAAAATAAATTAGGCAAACCATTTTATACAGCTGAAGTGTGAATTGCTTTGTTATCTCGGACTCGTGACGATTACATCGAGGTAATTAATTAACTACCAATTAATCACAGCTTTTCGTGAAATAATAAAACTCATCTCTTCCAAAAGCCGGTCATGCCAATATTTATATAGTCACAGGTCAGAATTATAAATAGTCCCCACTCCACTTTTCATGCAGTTCACATATAAAAAAATCTCTACTAAATTATATCATATATATGTATACGTAAGCTTATGTTATGTTATGTTATTTAAATCGAAAAGTTCGTTTTGGGCTCTGAACACGAGGAGATGAAAGTCAAAAACCGCCGGCCATGGCAGTAATTTAATTGCAACGAAGGTCCACGTTCATGTAACACTATCGTATATTTATTGGCGAACTGACATTTTTAGTATCCATGTTTGGGGAATGGGCATTTCTGATCCCATGTTCCGATGTTAAATTTTTAGTCTCTAATATTACCGATTTTGGACGATTTTGGTCCCTCAATTAATTTGATTTGATTTAGACGAAATTCAACAGGTGAGAGCATATGATCTCCTTTTACTCGACGTCAAACCCCATAGCGCATCTTCTTCTAATACTTAAACGCACGTGAGCATCATTACGTATCACATTGAACTCATTTTCAAGGTTGTCGATCATTTCCTAAATGTGATGTATAATGATGTTCATGTGCGTTTAAGTCGAAGAAGATGTGTTATGAGGTTTTACGTCGAGTAAAAGGAGATCATGTGCTCTCGCGTGTTAAATTTCGTCCAAATTAACAATTAAATTAATCGAGGGACTAAAACCGTTCAAAATCGATAACATTGGGATTACATCGGAACATGGAGGACCAGAAACGCCCATGCCTCAAAGGGGACTAAAAATGTCCATCTACCTTATTTATCTATAATCACTTGTTTAACTTCAATTGTCTGCAGGCCCATATGGAGCATTAGGTAGAAAGAAACCTGGACAATTTTTCTAAGGTTTTAATTAAATAATCAGTGTGTTAATATAGCATTTATTTACTAGCAGTTGTTAGAAATTGGGGGACCAAGTTGAGCATCACAACGTGGCTTTATTGAAACTTTAGAGTTTAATCACACACAATTATTCAATCTGCTGACTTAGATATTTCACGAGACAAACTGCTTTTTTGAAATATTAGTACCAACACTGTATATTCATACGTAGGACAGCAAGAAGATAACAAACAAATCGTTACATAATATGGCTAATACTTGAAGTAGCTAATAAATTGAAAAGCAAAAAGCATCTAAGAATAGAGGCAAAATTATAGGTAACTAAGTATACCATTTTTTTTTATTTTGGATCACTATGTTTGCCATTTACAAAACTAGGCCACTAAGTTTGCATATAATAATAAAACTAGGTCACTAAGTATGTATATAATTACAAATTTGGGTCACATGTATATAATAAGAAAAAAGAGGTCAGTGACCCAATTTTGTTATTATATACATACTTAGTGACCTAGTTTTGTAACTGGCAAACATAGTGACGCAAAATCAAAAATTGGCATATTTTAGTGCCCATTTTTATAATTTTCCCAAAAGAAATGTACAATTTTTTACTATGTAATATAATATGTGATAGTGTAAGTTACCATGTTTTGGACGTAAGCCATGCAGTTGCAAAGGATTGATTGACTGTTCTTCAATAGAAAAATCGTTTCTCTATTCTAGTTTTATTATACAAGATATGCAACGCTTTTGTTAATCACAAATCCGACTTTGGTTTTAGAAAGTTTTGCGCTTTTAGGCCCATTGATAGTCGGCCTGCTAATTTTAAATGCAGCCCGTTGGAGCCCGTTAGAGCACATTAGGCCCATTAGGCCAATAGGCCCAAAAAGGTCGCTCTTGAGTCTGCATCCGTGGCAAACGAGCTCGAGAACCCCAATTCGCGCGCTTCTTTCTTTACAATTGCTACAATTTCAACCCTACAATATCCTAAAGTCTCCTTTTTGCAGATTGATTACTCCTCTTTTTTTGTTCGAGAACCACTTGGTTCTGAAAACAATACGTATTTGTAGCTGAAGCAGCTGAATTTCGGAAGATGGATGCAAAGGACATACTAGGATTGCCAAAGAACGCGTTGCCTCTGCAAGAAAAGAAGTCCAGACCACCTAAGGAATCCCAGAGAAAGCCCGAAGGAATTTCACGCGAGGTTCTGTCCCTAAGTTTGTTTGGAGGGAATTACTTCGTTTCGTATTGAAGCACTTCGTTTTATACTTGAATTGCTTGATGGGTGTTGATAGGTTTATGCGCTTACTGGGGGATTAGCTCCTTTGATGCCAGCTGTTGATCTTAATCAATTGAAAAGAAAAGCACCACCAGATGAGAAGGTTTATATATTGTCTTCAGTTGTCGCGGAAAATGCTATTATGGTACATGTTTGAATATCGTTGCATTTGTGTTGTGTGTGTACAGATAAAGTGGGAATGGCTGCCTTTTGCGAATTCTGCAAGGAAAGACAACTTGCAGCTTTACCATTGGGTATGTATTGCTAGGCTCTTGGCGATCTATTTATTGCTGTCCTTTGTCTGCTGGGTTTTAAGGTTTCACTTTTATAGGTTCGAGTGGTAAATGGGGTTTCACCTACAGGTGATTACGCATTTGCAAAGTATAATAAGGTAAACGAACTGAAGTTGTCTTCTGAGTCTCTGACTTAACCAATCAAACTTGTGCTTGTAAATTTTGTACGCATTGTAACTTTACTTGAAATTTCCGATGCAGTCAGTTGACATTATCAAGTACACTGATGAGGAGTATGAGAAGCACTTGATTGATCCTGTATGTAATATTTAAACTTCTAGAGCATCCGCTTTCCCGTTATAATAAAAAAAGAATTTGGTGAGTCTGAATTTTGAATTGCTTGAGTTACGCGCCGTGTCCAGTTTTCTTTGATCACTAGCCCAGGTTGTGATCATTGTCCGATTTCTACTGATAAAGTCGGCTTTTAGTTTTTTCACTATGTTGGGTTTCCTGGCCTGGATCTAATATAAAATTAAAGACATTTTCGTTTTTGCCCTGCTTTATTTTTTAAGCACTTTCTGTTAGGCATGGACCAAAGAAGAGACGGATCAATTGTTTGATTTGTGCGAACGGTTTGATCTCCGCTTCATTGTCATAGCTGACAGATTCCCATCATCCAAAACTGTGGAGGAACTTAAGAGTCGGTATTATAGTGGTACTTATCTTATTTATCCTGTTGAAGATTGCGTCATGGATTGTCTTGAGCATGCGTGTAATGGACATTGACGAGTAGCTTGATCTTATGTTGTTAGAATAATTTGACTATTGAGAAGTATACACATCTTGTACTTGTAATTATCTAAGTTTTCCTGAATAGCGGAGACGGATGATAGCCTGAATTTCATTTAATGTCTGTCCAGCATCTAAAACCATCTTGTTAGCCAGAGCTCCATCTCCTGCCAGTGTAGCTGGACACCCACTTCTTAAGGTTGGTTTTCGCCTTCCGTGATTCATACTTTTGATGCACTACATCTTCTGGCTTTTGCAAGGCTTCTTGTTTTCCTGGATGATTTAGCCACTTGAGCATGGACCATTTGTCAAAAGTTTCCCTTCTTCGGTAGTTAAATTTTTCCACTGTCGTAGGAGTCGTATAATCCCTCACAAGATAGTGAGAGGAAGCGTGCATTGAACTTGCTGCTTTCCCATACGAAGCGGCAGGAGCGCAAGGATATTGAGGTCTGATTATTATTTCTCCTTTGGTAGTGAAGCTTGTTAGCCCTTTTCATTATAATTCATTTTATTTAAGGTTCTGGCCAAAGCCAAGAAAATAATTGAAGCTCGTAAGCTAGCAAAGGTCAGTCCTCTACCTCTCTGCTATTTCACATATACATGATTTTATGTTCCGAGTAGTCCAGATTTTATTTCTGGCTCAATACTGATTCTGGATGGTGATTTATTAAGTCGTTGTTTGACATGCGTAGTCATGTTAACTAGTATAAATATATATCTTTTATTGTTTTCAATGACATAATATGTGCGGGTTAAATTTAATTTATGAAATATTTTCCAGTTTGTCCCTATGCTGCTGAATTCATGCCTTCTATTTTGTAGGCTTCTGAAGAGGCGCAGTTGAGGACAATATCAGATGTTGGAAATGTGGACACTGATAAGGTCACTTCTGCAGCTGTCCCTCATCCAAGTTCACAGCTTCCATTTTCAAATAACACAAACATAGAATCAGAAATGGCTTCAGTTGTGGCTTCTCTTCGCTCGGTAAACCTTTGATCTTAGTCGTAACTCTGAACTTCTAGCTGCTTCCGTCTACCCAATTTGATCCTTTGTCCTTCTAACTCCATATGATCCGTGGTCCTTTTTTCTCTACTTGGAAAGAAATTTTTTATGCTGACTCTTCTGACAAGAAAATATGCAGATGCGTGTTTACTTGCGAACATATGCATTTGAGCGAATGGTCCAAGCTGTGAGTTCATCGGCAGGACTTCGGACTATTAAACTCGTGGAGCAGACTTTACCAGATCTTGGGGTTTGATTTCTACTTTCGACATTTTTGGAGCAATTTGCTGCCTTTTATTTTTATTTGAGAATTTTTTCCCAGCTCACCACTATTCATAGCCTACTTTCCCAATACCATGAATTTGCTTTTTACACTATGGATCCGCAAAGCATGTTTCCATTTGGTTTCGCAGGTCAACTTAAAACCAAAGGTTCCCACGAAAGAAGTCTGTGCGGAGCACCTTGAACTCAGAAAGGAGATATTGACTCTGCTGAGCCTTCAAAAGCAGGTTACATGTTTTGCGTTCTTTTCTACGTATATAGCTAAGCAAGCATCCTTTATATTCAACACTTGCGTCTACTTTGCTTCAACGATTCAGTTACAATACAAGGAGGCTGAGGGCTCATCATTACGTGATGCCGAGACTCCTAAGGTAATGAAGCTCGTATATCTTCCCCGTGTATGCGTATGAGAAGCTCGATGTTTCATATGTTGTCTTCCACAGCAGTTAACACGAGCAGCAGATCTCGATCAAACTTTCACCCTCGATTCCTCGAGTGTTGGAGGTAATAGAGAAAGTTCTAAATAGATTTGATAATCAATCTTGGAATGTTAATTGCCTTGCTTACGGTCCATTCGACTGTACATATTCAGGAGATAGATTCGGCAAAAGGGAGCAAAAGCGCAAGGTATGTTACTTTGTTTTACTAAAAGTGTAAGAGTGGTAATATTTATTGCATTGATTCACTTTTAGGTGCCTGGAAGATCATCATCAGAAGCTCCATCATCGCCTGCTCAGTCCAAAAGGCCGAGGAAGAATAATAAGGCCGAGGATTAAATTTCAAACAATGATAATCAGAACTCAGTTTCACACAATTTTTTTTTCTTATTTATTCCGAGCAACCTAACTTCAGAGACCATGTAATCCATCCTAGGACAAGTCTGAAGACTTTGAGGCTTCTTGTTCGAGCCAAAGACTTCATTGGCTTCGAGATATTAAATTTGTAATTTGAGCTTTTTTTTTATGGTTATGTAGATAGATGGGTTGTTGTCATGATTTTAACGTTACGAAATTGAATATGGTCGTTGAAATCCCAAACTTTATCCATCTATACGTTTGTCAACATTCTCATCCTGGGAAAAGAATTCATAAATGTCGAAATATGGCTGTCATATTATGTACTTGTTATGGTCATGCTCGAGTACTTGCTAGTTTGCAAATAGGTGTCAAAATCATATTACTCGAATTTATAAAATCAAATAAAGTTATGGAAGGCCTTTAAAATTATGTAATTAGTATTATAGCCGGATTACAAATGGAAGATGAATTGTATTATTCTAAACCTTTCAAATCTTATCTGTGTTTCCGAAGGGCTTTTTAATTAAAATAAGGCAATTTTAATCCAAATTTGATAAAATGGGGTTATTTCGTCCGAAATTAATAAAATAGGGCAAAACGTGTCCATTAGATGCTACGTCGCGGTTATTAGCCGCGACGATGACGTGGCACGAATTAAAGGGATTTTTTTTCATTTGACATGCATCGCCCCTATGATGATCACCTTTTTTTTTAGTTTTTTAGTTTATTTTATATTATTATTTATAAAATCCACCAAATCATAAAATCACCATTATTTCATGCGATTTACATAAATAAAATCAACAAATGCATCTGATTTATTGTTTGTTTCGCGACGATTAAAATGATATGCATATCTTATATTTTCGAATATCGGATTATTTAATTGACTTAATCCAATTTAAGTATTTTTTAATTATAAAAAATAAAAAAAATTGATTATCGAAAAATATAAGATATGCATATCATTTTAATCGTCGCGAAACATACAATAAATTAGATGCGTTTGTTGATTTTATTTATATAAATCGCATTAAATAATGATGATTTTATGATTTTGGAGATTTTATAAATAATGAATATAAAATAAATTAAAAAAAATTAAAAAAAAGGTAATCATCGCCACTAATGGGGGCGACGCATGTAAAATGAAATAAGAAAACGCCTTTAGTTCGTGCCACGTCATCGTCGCGGCTAATAGCCGCGTCGTCGCATCTAATGGATGCGTTTTGCCCTATTTTATTAATTTCGGACGAAATAATTCCATTTTATTAAATTTCGATTAAAATTGCATTATTTTATTTAAAAAGCCTTTCCGAAGCCTGGTTAATAGTGTTACTTTCAAATCGTTAAAGATGTAAGTACTATTGTATATTTATAAGGGGCAATTTTATTTCAGGCCCTCCCATAACTATCATTTAAGATTCAGGCCCTCTTGGCAAAAAATTTAGTTTGCTCTTACATACCAGTATGTTGAAATTCTGTACCACAAAACTATAATCCGGTACCAGTTTATGATCATCTGATACCAGTTTATTTCTGCAGTACCACTTTATTACTTTGACATACCAGTATGTTCAAAGTTTGTAACACAAAATTGTCATTCTATACCAGTTCATATATCTTTCGTACCACTTTTTTACACCATACAAATGTGTCCTTTAACCTAAAAAATTCTCAAACAGGGTCTTAATTCGAAATCAAACCGTTAATGGGTCCTGATTTCGAATTAACCCTATTTATAATCATTGTGGCAACCTCGTATTAACAATGTACGAGGAATTATACTGCGCCGCTCTCAGCTATGCTACGCTACGGTACGCCACCTTTCCGGCGAATTATTATCTCACCTAACTTGGTACGTGTTTGTTACGCTTTCTTATTCAGCAACATAATTTATAAAAAAACATTATAATTGGGATTATTCATTCATTTTTTCAGACTTTTAATTAGAAAAAAAAAAGAAAAAATAATGCATGGTCCTTTCACGGCTAGGCAAAAATCCTTATCCCTTTCAATATCAGCCTAAATTGCCCGACGGGGAACCAACAAATCACATCACACATCCACAAATACTATTGTCACTTGTGATTCAATTAAATGCAGTTTTATTTTCTCTAAAACTCGACCTCATATTAATAAATGCTTACCCCCAACTAAAGTAAAGCAAGACCATCTTTTGGGAAATAACGTACAATATTCATATATTTTAATCTTTACTTATCACATACACCAAAATACTTAAGTTGGTTATTCGGAAACTCGAAAATGATTTACTTTTGAAAAGAAAAGCAGTGGGATTTTCAAAGATCCCAAATTTGTCTGACACGCCTGACAGTGACACTAAGAGCTAGTTCGACCCATACTTCTTCCACTGAAATCATTCTAAAACGTGTCATTATCAGTTTTCATCCCATCTTCTGCAAATTAGAAAGTAATTAAGTTAAACAAAAGAAAGGGGATATGATTTGGACAAATCAATGCATAATAGCGGACAGTAACCGTCGAGGTAGTAGAGAAAGAGGTGAGATTGCACCGAAAACTAAGCTATCTAGTTGCAAATGAAGCGATGGATTTATTCAACCACCCTAAACTAAAAGTGGGGTTCATTGCATTAACTTACTATTCATCGTATTTATTACCAGTAACCACTTGCTCAAGGCCTTGCCCCTTGCTGCCTGCATTAAATGACCGTTACAGTTCGCTCGTCCTTTTCCCAGAAGCAGCAGCAGCAGAGTACTTCATCTCTTCTTATTCATCATCTGATATTCGACTTTTTGTAAGTTCTTGGTTTCTGTCGTGGTACTTTCTTTTTCTTTTTCTTTTTTTCTGCAAATGTGTATGCTCTTGGTTTCTGAACTGCCGTCGTTTATGGCTCTCTCTCTCCCTCTCTCTCTTTTTTTCCCTGTAATTTCTAATGTAATGTTCAATGTAATTGCCTATGTAAGGAACTGTTCAGAAGAGAATAGATGAATCTTTTACAAAACTGGTGGTTGTCTGTCTTTTTCTTTCTTTTGTTTTTATTGGTATGTGGTCAGTATCATGGAGCGGTCCAGTCCCAACATTTCAAGAATTGTCTCCTTTGTCTGAACTTTGCCTTTTTGCTAGAAATATCTTTTTTTCTGCTTTATATGCGTTCGTCGGACATTTTTCTTAAACAAATGCGAAATCCCATTGAGCTGAAAAGGCCATTCATGACTTTCAGACCGTTTAATGTCATTGTTCACTGTATAAGTCAGCCTATCAATTAATGAGAAGACAGAACCAGTCAGTAGTGTAACTTACAAGGTTGCCTAGACTTTTTTCTGTAATAGTTTTCTGGCTGACTTTTTCCTGGAAATCGTCCAATATAAATAGGCGGACTATGCAATACTACGTTCTTCCTACTCTAAGAGCTGTTTTCTTTGCACAGAAAATGAAGAAATTTGCTGTGAAGGTAGAAGAAGGTAAAGAAGGTTCTAAAGGGCAACCTTCGATCGGGCCCGTTTACCGTAATCCTCTTGCCGAGCATGGATATCCTCCATTGGATCCAAAATTGTCCACTACTTGGGATATATTCAGGTGAATGAATTTTCCAGGAAAAAGAAAACAGTGAAGTTCCATGCTTACTTCATAGCCCATCTTTGCTTATGTCGTGTTAGAATTTGATGCGCACAGATCATCAGTTGAAAGAAATCCCGGGAATAGGATGCTGGGATGGCGCGAGCCAATCCATGATAAGGTATTATAACATTCGCCGAATTTTATTCTGTCTTTCGCTATTTTTAGCAGATTTCGAATTCATTCAAAATTCCTTCGTCTTTTGTTTTTGCAGTGGGGACCTTACGTATGGAAAACATACAAACAAGTCTACGAAGAAACTCTCTGCGCCGGCTCTGCCCTGCGAGCTCATGGCTTCGAATCCGTGAGAAATACTGATAACATCTTTCGTTGATCGTTCTTTTATTTTTTTTATCGAAACAAAAAATTCAGTCCAACATATGGTCCTTTATTCGCAGGGCGCTCGTATAGGTATTTACGGAGCGAACTGTCCTCAATGGATCGTAGCAATGGAGGTCAGTTTTACGACTTAATAGTATCCACATTTTCGTCTTCAAGTCCCTTCATTCATTTTTCGTCACTTTTTTTTTTTGCTTTGTGATGAATTATTCTCAGGCTTGTGGTGCCTACAACTTAATCTGTGTTCCTCTGTACGACACCTTAGGTAACTTAGAAATCCACGGCGTCGACCATTCTTTTCGATAAGCTTAGTTTGTGTGAGAATTTTGTGCTTTTTTCCTCAGGCCCAGGAGCTGTAGATTACATATTAGATCATGCTGAGATCAACGTTGTTTTCGTCCATGCTAAGAAAGTTAAACAAGTGAGAATGAATCGAAGCTTTTTTTTTTTACGTATTTCCCTTCTACGTTTTCTCGTCGATTTTACCGACCTGACGCGAATTCTTGCGCAGCTTTTGAGTCCCGAATGCATCCACGCTCAGAGGCTAAAACGTGAGCTTCGAATCGCTATTAGATTCTTTCCTTTTCGATTCTGCTTCGAGCGAAAGTCTTACGAAAGCGTTTTTTTTTTTTTCTTTTTTTTTTTTTGCTGCAGTGATCGTTAGCTTCAGTTCGTTTACTGAAGATGAGCAAAGCACGGCTGCCTCGATGGGCATACAGACGTGCTCTTGGGATCAGTTCCTCGATAAGGTAATAAGACTCGTATTTCCTCGTTAAATTATACGTTGATTTGTTTTCTTACAGCAAAAGCTAATAAGTTCAAGCGCTGCATTGCTTACGCCGTCAGGGGAGGGAAAAAACGTCGGAAATTTCTCCGCCGGGCCCACAAGACATATGCACGATTATGTACACGAGCGGTACGAGCGGAAACCCTAAAGGCGTCATTCTGACGCACGAAAACGTCTCGACCAACATAAGGGGCGTCGATATTTTCATGGAGGAGTTCGAAGACAAGGTAATAAATCATAATAATAATAATAATAATAAACGGTGCGTTTTTTTTTTTGAAAATTTGTAACTTGGAAAGACGACAGATGACGGTGGACGACGTGTACATATCGTTCCTTCCATTGGCCCACATCCTCGATCGAATGATCGAAGAGTATTTCTTCCACAAAGGCGCTTCAGTTGGCTACTATCATGGGGTGAGTCGCATTTTTTCCCGAACAATAGTATGAACTATGCGCATATATTCTCCATTATCATCGCTTTTTTCCGTTGTTCTCTGCAAATCTATTCCCAGAGTATCGACGAAATAAGGGACGATTTGGTCGAGCTGAGGCCGACCTTTCTGGCCGGCGTTCCTCGAGTCTTCGAAAGAATCCACGAAGGCAAGCCATATTCAATCAGTTTAACTCCATTTTTATTACAAGACATCATCGCCATGGTTGTCATATATTTTCATTTAAATATTTTCTTCTCAGGCGTACTAAAAGCGCTCGACGATCTCAACTGGCGCCGGAGGAAAATATTCCATCTCCTCTACAAATAGTAACCATAACTCTACGACCTCCTCGATACGTTTTTTTTCCCGCCGACTCGCAGCTGATTTTTTATTTTATTTTTGTTTTTTTTTACAACAGCAAACTACACTGGATGAACAAAGGGTACAAGCAGAAAGACGCATCTCCGCTGGCCGATTTACTCGCATTTCGAAAGGTTCGAATTCTCCTCTTCGAATTCCCGCGCGCCTTTTTTTATTCTTCATCGGGCAAAATAATAAAATAGTGTCGTCGTATTTTGCGAAGGTAAAGAACAGATTGGGCGGAAGGCTACGCCTTGTAGTCTCCGGCGGCGCGCCTCTGAGCAGCGAGGTCGAGGAATTCTTACGTGTTACTACATGCGCTTTCGTACTGCAAGGATACGGTAAAAAACCACATCCATATAGTCCCTTAGACAAGCCATAATTTCACGACTATTTTTTTTTAAAAACAAAAAACTGCTAATGAAGGATTGACGGAGAGCTGTGGGCTATCGACGCTCGGCTACCCAGACGAAATGAGCATGATAGGCGCAGTTGGCTCGCCTTTTGTGTACACGGAGCTGAGGCTCGAGGGCGTCCCAGAGATGGGCTACGATCCCCTCGGCGAACCTTCCCGCGGCGAAATATGCTTTAAGGCAAAGTCGCCCTTCGCCGGTTACTACAAGAACGAAGAGCTCACTAGAGAAGTCGTTAAGGACGGATGGTTTCACACGGGTTAGATTTAGTAAGCTTGTGATAAATTGTTTATCGCCCGGCGCATATTATTACACGGTTATATATTGAAATCTCAGGCGACATAGGAGAGATGCTGCCAAATGGGGTTATTAAGATTATAGACAGGGTGAAGAATCTGATAAAGCTGTCTCAGGGAGAGTATGTTGCTGTTGAGTACCTGGAGAAAGTTTACACCATTACTCCTATCGTCGAGGACGTAAGAGACTTTTTTTTTAAATTTATTACGGATATTGTTATGCAATCTGATCGAGGAGTCGGGCGGGCCTTCTTTTTTTTTTAGATATGGGTCTATGGCGACAGCTTCAAGTCGATGCTGGTGGCAGTCGTCGTGCCGAACAAAGATAATACTATCAAATGGGCTGAGCAGAACGGCGAAAAGGGGTCGTTTATAGACTTGTGTTTCTCCGATAAGCTCAAAGATCATATCCTTTTTGAACTGAAGTCCACCGCCGAGAGAAACAAGGTTTGCCTCACTGTTTAAATTCTCGCTGTTATGTCTATCGTTTTATCTAGCTGATGTTGTTTTTTGTTTCCGGGATTTAATAAACAGCTGCGAGGATTCGAACACATCAAAGGCGTCGTCACAGAGCCTCAGCTGTTTGAGCTCTCCGACAAAGAATTGGTAACTGCTACGCTGAAGAAGAGGCGAGACAGACTCCTCAAGCATTACAAGGTAACAACAGATTTAGTTAATATTGTACAAAAATTCGAACTTCAATAATGCTTTGTAGTCTGATAACATAAGCTTTCACTACAATGCAGGCAGAAATCGATGCTCTGTATGAAAGGTTAACTGCTGGGAAGCTTAGGTAAACATACAAGGCGAGGCTATTGCTTTGAATTCTATCTTATATTTATTTTGGTTTGTTGGGACGAATAATTGGATTGTGAAACTCAGAAAATAAGCTTGTATGTGAGCATTGTTCATCTCTCAAAATAACTACTGTTCATTTTTCAGTCCATTTCTAGTCTCTATCAAGTAGTAGACTTTAGATCCATTCACAACCAAAAAAAGTCAAAGAAAAAGACCTAAATGCCCTTCTCAAGCATGGCCCGAACCCTAACTGGCAACCCATAAAGCCGAATAAACCCAGCCGCGTCCGCCTGGTCGTAAGTATCTCCGCTCTCAAACGACGAAATATCTTTCCTGTAAAGACTGTAAGCGCTTTCCCTGCCCGCGACGCTGACCGACCCTTTGTACAGCTTCAGCGTCACGGACCCGTGGGTCGTCTTCGTAATCTCCCTCATGAACGCATCCAACGATTCGCGGAGCGGGTCGAACCACCGACCCGCGTAAACGAGCTCGGCGTACTTTAGGGCCAGCCCGTCCTTGACCTGAACCGTCTCTCGGTCCAAAGTCAGAGACTCGAGCTCGCGCACCGCCGCGAAGAGTATGGTCCCGCCCGGCGTCTCGTAGACGCCCCGACTCTTCATCCCCACGAGCCGATTCTCGACCATGTCCACTCGCCCAATCCCGTGCCTGCCTCCGACTTCGTTCAGCTCGGCGAGGAGGGCTGCGGGGGATAATTCCCTTCCGTTGACCGAAACTGGCAGGCCCGCGGATATCCCGATCTTCACGTACCTGTCCAAACGGGTCGACCCGCCCCGAAGTGAATTTGGTATCGAAAGGGGGGAAAGAAAGAGAGTAAAGACTAACTCGGGTTGGTCGGGCGCTTTTGTGGGGTCGACGCTCATCAAGAACATGTCTTCGTTTGGCTCTTCAGAAGGGTCCTCCAAAATATCGCCCTAAATGTGTGTTTGGTTAGTGGGTTTGATGTTTTAGATAAACCTACGAAACAAACACACTAACATACCCTAAACCCACATTTAAAATCCTTAAACCCCCTAACCAAACAAGCAATAAGAGGTTCGTATATTGTAAGTGAATATGAGAAATGGTTGAGCAATTTGTAAGAAGAGAGTGAAGAAATTATATTACCTCATGGCTGAGGTGCCATAGGTTTCTGTCTCTGCTGTAGATGGAGTTCTTGGACACTGGGACGGGGACGTTGTGCTTCAGTGCGTATTCGATTGCGTCTTCTCTTCCTCTTATTTCCCATTCTCTCCATGGAGCGACGACGGTAAGCTCGGGATTCAAAGCAAAGAAGGTCAGCTCAAAGCGCACCTGCAAATATCGAATTCTATTTGATTTTACTAAAGAAAATGGCTTTGAAATCGAAGATCGCAAGCATAAACTTGCCTGATCGTTTCCCTTCCCAGTGCATCCATGAGCAACTGCATCAGCTCCAACCTCTTTGGCAACATCAACCATGGCCTACACTCAAAATGCATTATATGTATACGCAAATATTGCGTATGTATGTTATGTATATACAGAGAGAGGGGGCGAAATAGTGAGGTTCGATACCTTGGCTATGACTGGACGAGCCATGGAAGTCCCGAGCAAGTATTTCCTCTCGTAAATAGCGCCGGCGCGCAAGCAAGGAAAGACGAAATCTTTGACGAATTCTTCCTTGAGATCCTTGACAACGAGTTGGCAAGCACCGCTAGCTTTAGCCTTCTGCTCTAAACCTTCCAACTCTTGCAATCCCTAAAGAGTACATACGCCTCGATGCAATAAATCATCGAGAACTTTGTCCAAACGAGCGAAAAACAAGCACTTTTTTTTTTTTTTATGAATCTATATAGATATTCGCATACTTGTCCAACATCGGCGGTGAAGCAAACAACCTCGCAGCCATAGCTCTCCCTGCAGTAAATAAAAGACAGAGCGATTTTTCAGACATTAATTTCTTCGGGGAAGTACTTTCGTGAACTTATATTCAGAATACCTAAGCCAAGGTACAATGACTGAAGTATCCAAACCACCGCTATAAGCAAGAACCACTTTCTTTAACTTCTTCGGCAATGCTTTGTTTTTAGGAGCTGAGGACTCACTCTGGCTAGCCGATATATTAGCTGCACCTGAATTAATACGAGCACGTAATCACATCAAACAGATTAACGATGAAAGCCATTTTTCTTTGGAAGATGACCCTTTGTAAATTCGACCTAAATCTATATAATTCCATGAAGAAAAACTGTACAGACACCTCAAATCCACGTGTAAGGCGGAAAGAAAAAAAGAAAACAAAAGAAAATATATGCTCTCGTTTAAGATATGCACAGATACCTGGGTTAAGACCATGAGAAAGGATGCTAGAAGACGAGGATGAACTGATTGCCTGAAAATTAGCCATCTCTGAGAGAATCTTACAAACAGTGAAGTGTTTTCGAAAACCAGCTACGATACCAAGCAAAAAACGACGAGCTAGAGCCAGCTAGTGGGGAAATATACTAATGCCCTTTCTAATTGGGCCTATTGGGCCAGCACTTAGCCCAATAAGAAGCTTGGGACATCATCTCTTTCAATTTCACCATTTCAGTTAATTCTGTTATATCATATGATCGATCTTAAGGCAATGTCTCAGACTCTGAATGATATGAATTAAAATATAAATCAATCGTAGATTCCAATTACAATACATGCAAATATTACAGTAAACTTCAAAACTCATCGTCGACACGACGAGCATCATCAGCTGCTGACAACACATCAACCATAATTTGCATGAGCTTAACCCTCATTTTCAAGTCCATTATGTACTCAGCAGTCTCCTTGAGAATTAGCATTTCACAATCTCCCATGGATTCGCAGTTTGGGATCAGCCCTTTTAGGGTTTTCACCTTACTTCGAATTACATCTTTAGCCTCTGATCCATGCCCACGATGCGTCCCTCTCTTCATTGATCTTCTTCTTCTCCTTCTTCTGCAACTTCTGTTCTCGATAATAATCTCATAGACTTTCAAGAAAATTCTGACGTTTGTGTGTTATTTGAAACAATGGAGAGGGTTTTTATATGTGAAGCGTAGGTAACCACCGAAAGATAACATAAGATATAGTTGATAATAATTTTTTATTTTCGGCGCCGCCACACTAACCCTAATCATAAAATGTAATATAGAAAACGGCCGGCCGGCCATGTGTGTGTGTTTTTCTGGTGTTTCCGTGGCTTTGAATTTTGATCATGTTCTCTACGCACATGCAAACATATGAATTATATTTCTCTTACTCAATCCACCATACACATACTCGCACGTCATGGCTTTCATATATTGACAGACAATTGTCTCCCCTCAAAACACAAAAAAGAAAAAAACAACCTGGATTTATTCCTTTCAATAGTGAGTTGATTTATGTCGATGTTTGTCGCTACGAATTGGGAAGAAGAGGGTTTTATTACGAGGGAATAAGGATGTTATAATACTAGCAATCTTTACTTAATAGGCTGTCACGACGATTCATCCCTATCTAAGATTCATCGTTTTGTTCATATGGGTGCATATGAATAAGATATATAGATTTAGAGGTTTATGGTAATAATCTTCTTAATTTGTGATCTACACATTTGGTGGGATGTCCCTCCTAACATTATTGTAGAAAAACAGAAAGCATAAAATCTGAATCATATAATAATAACCAATCCTTCAAGCATGCCATACTTCTGGCCAGAATACGCCCAATACATGGGATCATTATTAATAAAAAAGTACACCATAGATTATTAGCTTTTAATGCATCATTCATTAGAGAAATTAAACGAAATCACCATCCTCAAAAAACAAAGGAGACGTTGGAAATCCCACCGCACTCTTCAAACCAAGGCACGTCGAGCCCAAGCTTACCATCGCTGGACCACTCGAACCCAACCTTCGAGCCATTGAGGTAAGCCTTCTTAGGCGCAGCGCTCGCATAAGCCAAGAACTTTCCTTCGCCCTTCACCTCAACCTTCACCACAGAGTTGTCCACGTCATATACCAAGCCCTGAACCGTTCCGCCAGGGTTGAACATGTTAGTAAGCCCGACGGGCGCAAACTTGACCCGGCCCGCAATCTCCTCGACCGGCACGAACGTGAAGAGCTCGAAGGTGGACGACTTGATCGTGATCGAGGTCGGGTCGGACCCGCGGGTTGACAAGAAGAGGCTCTCGGACTCGGTGAGGTAGACTGCGTATTCGCGGGCCCCGCCCAAGTGGGCCGACTCGGGCTTTTGGTCCCACTCCACGTCGGTCACGTGGACCGAGCACGGTAAAGGCTTGTAGCATTGTGAGTAGCCCTTGATCCTCTGCTCCTTGGGGTCCCATCCCGCCCCTTGGCAGTTGAACGCCCCGACCACTCCTCCGTACTTTCAAATAAACAAAAACAAAAAAGCAAAATCGTGAAAAATAGTCAGCATGGTATCGGAGCCCAAATCAAGAGGTACGAATCTCATGACCAGAAATTTTCAAAATTTTTCACGTCTAAGGCTAAATAAGAGAAATTGACCTATATGAAGTGACATGCTGGGAATAAATATATATAATTAAAATTTGATACGTACTCCGTTCAAACTTAAGCTTTTAGATGAAGTGATCACTCAACGGCAGAAATCGAATAATTTTCCGACACAAGATTTATTAGGTATACCTTGTTCAAGTTCCATATCTTGAGGACGGTCTTGCCGTCGAAGAGGGCGTTCTTGAAGAGGCAGTCTCGGGTGGGGAGGGCGAAGTGGACGCACTTTGGTACGGTTCCATCGGGGAAGACGAGCTTCTTGAGGAGCTCAAAGTCGTGCCCCCCCAACGAGTCGCTGACGTAGACGGGCCCGCCGCAAATGGCCCGCGACCCGGCGTGGAACTTAGCGCAGCAATGGTCCGACTGAAACATGTCCCAATCGGGTTGGATTATCTGACCCATCCACATGCTGTTGAAGGCGCAGTGGATCATGTGGACCCCTTGCAGCCAGTACACGCCCATCGGGTCGCCGTTCGGATCTTGGAACCAGAAATCGTCGCCTATACGAAAAAAGAAAGAGTTAAAAACATCGTCGAGAGATGTAATAATAGATAGGCTTTTATTATTCTTACCGACTCTTCCCATGGAGATCTGCTCCGTCCCGAGCAAGAAGAAGTCGTTGCACTGCTGCATGCTCGATATGAGCCCCGTCCCCGCAAAGTTCTTCGAAAGTGATTTTGATAGTCCCTTGTAATAAGCCTTCGCCAGCTCGACCCTGCCTCCATAACCGTCACTCACGTATTCGAGCGTCTGTAAAACAAGGCCGGCGGTTAAATCTATTAATATTACGAAACCAAAGCAAGGAAGCTCGCTCGATTCTTACGTGGATGACGTCGACTTTCACGCCCGTGATTCCGACGCCAGCGAGGTAAGAGTGCATCGAGTCGTAGAAGTCGTCGGCCTGGGAAGGATCCACAAGCCCAATCGAGCCCTCGATGATCTTGACCACGGCCAAGTCAGTCATGGTCCCGTCGAGCCCAGGCGACAGCTTGCACGGCACGATCTCAGCCTTGAGGTGGGTCGCCCCGGGCCGAACCCCTCCCCAAGCCCCGGCCAACGCATGCCATACGTAGATGTCATCCAAGCCCTTGAAAGTCGACCTAAGGTCCCTCGTAAACGCCTTCATCCCCGTGTTCTCCGATGACTTGCAAGAGCAGCTCGAGCATCCCTTGGTCGAGCTGCCAGCCGACCCTTCCACCTCACCGCCGTACATCTGGTCAAGCTCCTTGGTTAGCCGCTCGACCTCCGCGTCGAACCGAGACAGGTCCGTCTCACCGGCCTGAGCCGCCTTGTCCCTCGACTTCTCCGCCACCTCTATCTCGATGGCCTTGGAGATCAGAAGCTTGGGCTTCTTCGGGTCGAAAGGGGGCCGGTTCGGCCCCAACATTGACCCGCCCTTGTACCTCCTGAACTTCTCGCACTCCTCGAACCGATGAAGCCTGTTGTTGACATTATTAAATTGAAGGTTTGCCCCACATCGAGTAAACACCTAGTGGTTTTAGGAAGAATTACTCAATTTCAATACCTGGCGGTCATCTGGGTCCCGCCCAGCACGAGGTTCTTGGCGTCCTCGTGGGGGTCCTGCCCGTCCACGTTGATGCTCTGCCAGCCGTCGTCTATGATCAAAAATCTCGGCGAAAACCCTCCGTCCGAAAACTCCTTAACACCGTGCCATATCCCGGCCGGCTCGACGGTTAAGTAGAACGCGTCCCAAGTGCACCAACCGAACTTGTTGACCAACGGCGGCGGAGACTTCTCCTCGACGAGCTTGAAGGTGTTCAAATGAACCCTAACGGCCGTGTAAGCCTCCTTCATGATCGTGTAAGGATTCTCCGAGAAGTGTACGTAGGCTATGGAGTCAAAGTTCGACGCCTTCACGGCCGCCGAGCCGCTCTCGGCGGTGACCAAGAGGTGCCCGTCTTGCCCCGGGAAGAGCGCGGAGCGAAACTTGCCCTCGACGATGGGGATGATCACGACGTACGCTTTGATCTCGGGGACGTCGAGCATGACCCATTGGGTCTCCATCTGTACGTCCGACCCTGATTTCCCGACCCACTGGGTCGACCACCACGTCTTGAATCGGAAGATGCTGACGAAGTTGCGATCGGTGAATTTCCCGAGGGAGTTGGAGAGGCGATCGGAGGGCTTTGCGTGGCTAAACCCTAGGAAGCCGCCCTTCGAGGAGAGGGACTGGGCGCGGCTGAAGAGGGGCGCCGGGGCGGCCGAGGATTGGCACACGGCTGAGAAGGGTTTGAAGGCGGCGTTGCTCGGGATTTCGGTTAGTACAGGAAAGTCGCTGACGTGGAGTTTTCCGTCGGCGAGGGCGAAGGAGTTTTCCTTCTTTGGTGGAGCCATTGATCGATGGAGGGAAAAAACAGGGAAGGTGGTGAGGAGAATGTGTGCTTTAAGACAAACGACGCCGTATGAAGGGTTTTGTGTGGGAAGGGAAGAAGGGGTTGGCGGGTTTATATAGAGGGTGTGGAGAAACAGGGGAGTGTAGGAAAACAGTGTGAGGTGAATTATTGAAAGAGGAGATAAAAAAAGAATCCGGGGAAAGGTTGAGGGATAAAGGGTTTGGGCGGTTAGATGGTGGAAGGTGAATACTTGTAATACATGAAATCTTGTCTAGTGTATATGGATATTTTTGAAAAATAGTTTATTCGAATTTCTCTATTTTTGCACGTTATTGTGAGTAAATAAAAGCAAGGATTTATGTATTTCAGAAACTATATAAAGTTTTCGAATATATTTTCCAATTTTTGTCGTCTCTATCTAACCGTGTGGTACATGCCTGATATTCGATTGATTCTTTGATGGTTGGATGATCTAGAATCTTGATCAAGTTGAGAAGGGTATAAAGTATATTCATATTCTTTTTTTTTTGGTATAATGTCCCTTATATATATAAAGTATATTCATATTCGGTTAATTATATTATGTATACTACTCGGAGTATGGCATATAGATATTCTCTACTTTTTTTTCATGTTTTTCAGTTTAAGTCATAAGTGATTAGTAGTTTAGTACTACTTTACTTCCAATAATGATTTTCGAATTATTTATCAATATTTACTTCGTAATTTCCAACAATAAGCGACTATTACGTAGCGTTTTATTTGAAATAGCATCGTAGCTCAGTTTCCCATGCATGCACAAGGAGAGTAATTAATTAGCGCCTCTTGGACGACTTTACCATTAAATAAGCTCGATCTATAATCCGCCGCCGCCTCCTCCACCATAGCCACCACCGCTTCCTCCACCGAACCCGCCGCCGCTGCCACCTCCTTCACCGAACCCATAGCCGGCTCCACCTCCTGAACCACCACCGCAACCGCCACACCCAACCCCGCCGCCCGAGCCACCACCACCACCAAACCCGCCTCCACTTCCACCTCCAGTCCCGCCTTCAGAGCCACCGCCGCCGGTACCACCACCTGAACCACCTCCTATTCCTCCACCACTGCCGCCGCCTCCACCACCACCAAATCCGCCGCCGGCGCCCCCACCTTCACCCCCACCAACTCCAGCACCTGACCCTCCACCAGCACCTCCGCCCCCGCCGACTCCTCCCCCACCACCGCCACCAGCAAGCGTATTTTCTTCCTCGAGCCTTATTCTGCCCTCAACCACAAATAATATTCCCAACAACAAAATGGCCACAACACACGCACTAGCTAGCTCTAACGATTTTAAACGCTTCATCATCGTCTCAATCAAACACTTTAGTTTATCCAAACCACGTAAGAGTAATAAGATGATGATATATCGTTTTGCTATGACGACTCCCAATGAGGGTATTATATATAGTGCGCACGTAGGCATCGTAGTTCATAAATGCACGAAAGAGGAGCCACAGACGACTCTTGTTTCCCGCATATGGACTAGGATGCACATGTTTTTCAAACCCTTCTTTGACCTTTCAGGCATTTCACATTCAAATGTGTTTTTATATATGACATTACGTAACACATTAATATGTGCACAAATATATATAAATATACATATGTCCCAATCTCAACCACCGCATATAGTTTTCACCCAATTGCTTGTTATTTTAATTACATTAGACTAAGGTGGTCGTGTCCCTGTGACTTTTTGTCATTTTTCCTTCTCAATCCTTACCATAGATGGGTGTCTTAATAGGATATGTAATTAATAAGATATCTTGTGGCCCAATGGACTTGGCTGCTGATATATTGCTGCCCAATAGGCTTGGCACACGTTCGTGCGGGTTCGGATCACATGTACGTAGGAGTGTTCATATTAACCGAAAAATCGAAAAAATCGACCGAACAGTAAAGAACCGAACCGAACCGAAATGACCGGAACCGAACAAAACCGAACCGAATTGAAAACCAAACCGAACCAAATTATAATGATTCGGATATAGGATTAAACATACGTAAAACCGAAAAAACAAAAAAATCGAACTGAAATTATCATACTACTTTAAAAATAGAAAAATATCAAAAATCATTTATTTTTCTCCCCTAACGTAAACAACACAGTTAATATATATTTCATTTGTATACTTTTTTCCATTTTTAGGTAAATGTTGTCCTCACCAATCAAATATTATTTTTCTTCCAAATAATTTGTAGTATCTTCAGATGAATGTTTTTATATTTTTGTTAGATCTTGTTCCATTTTCATGTTGTGTTTTTTCGGACCTTCGAATTATTTTGCTACATGTCACGTTCCATAAATCTTCTTTGTTTTTTAATAACCATAAATTGTTTTATGTATTTTCAGCTCATAATATTTTTTGTTGATATTAACTTCCTAACAAAAAAAACCGAACCGAATTATAAAAAACCGAACCGAACCAAATTAAAACGGTTCGGATATCGGATTAAGCACGTAAAACCGAAAAACCGAACCGACCGATGAACACAGTCCGAGGACAGAGACAGACGTGGGGCTAAAATAAATGGCTTTCTTCTTGTAATTAACATTTATCATTACCAAGAGTAGACACAGCACAAACAACATAATCCAAATCGAAACAGCAAGTCCCAACATTCTTACAAAGAAAGCAAATGCAGCAATAACAACTAATTACCACGCCACCATAAAAATCTAGTCTTATTATTATCAGAAACAAAGACCCTTAACCAAACATCATCAGATATGAAGAAAGAAACACACAGAATCATACTCTCTTTTTTGCTTCTCAATACTGAAGCATGTCGGCAGAAGCTGTGATAGGCTGAACAGGGCAGGGCATTTGCCAAGGCTCGGCCAGAGTGTCGGGAACATCTGGGATATCGAAAGCCAGGCCACTCACTTCAGAAGCGATTTGAAGAACGGTGTTCAAAGACCTTAGGCAGTCAGTGAGCTCAATAGCCTGCGCCCTAAGCACGTTGTTTTCGGTCGCATAGTTGAGGTACTGCTGGCTCGACCCATCGATCATCTCACGGAGCTTCTTGTTCTCTTCCTTCAGCTGAGTCTCTTGTGCTATGAGCTCATCGAGGTGCTGCTGCTTCCTCATTCTTGACCTTCGAGCAGATTCGCGGTTCGAAAGCTTGCGCTTTCTCTGCCTTTCGTTGTCGATGTCTGAGCTGGGGCTCGTGGCTCGAGGATTTGCAGCCATTTTCTTTTTTAAACGATGGATTCGCTACTCTAGGGTTTCGAAAATTGGGGTATTTTGGGGTGGGATTGAAAAAACAGGGGTTTGTATTGAAGGGGGCTGGCTAGTTCATGAAAACACGTAGAACCAGTATAGGAAGACTACTGAGAAGGAGTGGAGGATTCGAATACGGCGCATTAAAATACCAAACGTCATAAAATCACACGAAACATGGAAGCGATAGGTTTGAATTCAGCTCAATAAGCTTCCGTTATGGATGGATTGTTAAAGAAAAAGGGGATCTGGGCAGAAAGGAAAATGCGATTTTCAGCAGATTATTGATCTGCAGACGAAAACGAAAGCAAAAAAAATCACATTAAGCGACGAATCAACATCCAAAGAAACATCAAATTAAGCAGGCATGGCTAGGAAGGAATTAACTAAAAGCATAACAGAAAAAGACAACACAAAAGAAGAAAAATACATAAAATAAACGAAGAAAAGAAAAGCAGAGGACAAAGAAAAGGAAAACATACCTTATGGGCAAGTTGCGAAGTCGAGCGAAAGAAAGCCTTCCCTGAGGAAAAGTGGGGGTATTTATAGGAGGGGGAGAGGGATTGGTTGTGCGAATTTAATAATATAATATTAATAAAAAAACACAGTTAAAACGAGAAAGTGGTGAGAGGGTGCAATAACATGTCGTCATGGCTGATCTTTTTTGTCATGTGTTGCCAATAGAAATAACTACAGTACAGCTAAGAGCTCGACTCCCATTGGTTGGCTCAACTTGGATTTTTCCGTACTATCTTAATTTCTCTGAATTGGGCTTAATTTTCAAGTCCGTTTCATCGTTTTCTCCCATACGTTAGCCCATTCGGCCCACAATGGGCTGTGAGAATCACGCGCCGTGTACCTCGGACTCATCAAATTCCCGCCATAGCTACTCGGCTGTGAGCTTAGCTAGTCTCAGTGTCCCCCTCTTTCTCTTCCCGCCTCTGCAATTCCCGCCTTTTACTGTTGCTTGTTGTTGTTTTGTTACACACACTCTCTCGGCAGCAACTGTAAATCTACCGACGCTTCATATTTATCGTTTGCGATAATTTTATTGTTCGATGACGTCGTCGAAGAAATCAAGCAACGGAAGATCGTCGCTCGTCAACCAACAGCGTCAAATAACCTCATTCTTCTGCAAGACGCCGCAGCCCTCATCCACTGCGTCTTCGATTCCATCCAAACGAGATAGTAATGGTAATCCAAGCCCTATCACTCCTAAGTCTGTGAGCAGCAAATTGAACGGCGAGAAGCCCGTGCTAGTCATCGGCCCTAATATAAAGTCTCCCACCGCTAACAATGATTCGGATGGGAAGAAGGAGATGTCCTTCGGAACCGAGGTTGTTGGTCGGAAGGTTAGGGTTTACTGGCCATTGGATAAGGCGTGGTACGACGGGTGCGTGACCTCTTTTGATAAGTTATCGGGGAGGCATTTGGTTCAGTACGACGATGGAGAAGAGGAGATGCTTGATTTTTTGACCGAAAAGATTGAGTGGGTAGAAGGAAAGGAGAAGGGAAACGTGAGATTGAAGAAGTTGCGACGGCTGAGCAAACTTACGTTGGTGGAAGACGAGGATGACGATGATAATGCTGGGAATGTGGATGATCGCGCTGATGATGATTCGGAGGATGAGGATTGGGGGTTAAATATGGAAAAACAGATGTCTGAGGATGACAATGGCGTTGGTTTGGAGGACATGGATTTGGAGGAAGAAGGAAGTGGGGGAAGTGGCAGTGTTGTTAGGAAGAAAAGGAAGCTGAATGAAGGACAAAAGAAGGGGTCATCTTCGGTTTCGAGTAAAAAGAGTAAAAGTGTTGGAGAGTTGAAGACTAAGATTGTTTCTAAGGTCTCTTTTGATGGAAATGGAAATGATGGCGAGCTTCCTAAAAAAGTTGGTGGCGAGAGTAAGTCATTTATTAGTTCATTTGTGCGTAAGTTCAAAATTTTTTGCGGTGAGTTGATGTCTGATGATGAGTCAGTAGTGGAGACTGTTGGCCGTTATTAGTTATTTAATGTTTTCTTTGAATTGCTGTTGTGTTTAATTTGTCTACTTGGTTGGTTCCAACTTTTGGTGTTCTTATTTCTTTCCAACTTTGTGCTTGCGTGTGGCTAGTTAATCTCATTAGCTTGAATGGAACAAAAAATTAATAGATGGGACAGCACTTCTTAAGGATAATGCTGTAGTAGGAGATATTGCAGAAAGATTTCGCATGCGAGACGCGGAGAAGTTTCTCTTCCTTGAGGCGTAAGTGGCTACCTCTGTATGTTTTGTTAAGTAGGAAATTATGCAAGTACATTATTGAAGAAAAATAATGTAGTCCCATTGTTGATTTTATTTTGCTGAATAGGGAACGTAAGGATGCCAGGGGAAGGCGTCCTGGTGACTTAAATTATGACCAGAAAACCCTTTATTTGCCTTCTGCTTTTGTGAAAGGTCTTACAGGTGGTCAGGTAAATTTGCACTCATCATTTAGTTTTTTTATGTACTTGCCAATTTTCACAATAGTTTACCTTGTGACTATACCATTTTAGAGGCAATGGTGGGAGTTTAAGTCCAAACATATGGATAAAGTTCTATTTTTTAAGGTAATACATCTGGTTATTCAGTATAGTCAAAGTGTGCCAATTTATGATATTTTTTTCTTTCACTTGTCATTTTATCCTTCACACTGCAATAATCTTTTGTTCAAGTAGATGGGCAAATTCTATGAACTTTTCGAAATGGATGCACATATTGGAGCCAAAGAACTGGGCTTGCAGTACATGAAGGTACTTGATGAATTTGCTGGGATTGCTTATTTTACCTGTATATGTAGTTAGACTACGAATGGCGGTAAAATGGATAACAATAGGTTTTTCTAGAATTTTAGTTTTCATCAAATTTGACTAGCCCATAGTCATTGCTTCAATTTAATACGTACTAGTTCGGTGCAGTGCTGTAGTTGCAATACCCACCTAATGCTTGTGCTTTCAGGGTGAACAACCTCATTGTGGATTTCCAGAGAAAAATTTCCTGGTGAATGCAGAAAAGCTAGCTAGAAAGGTTTGATGCTCATCTTAGACACTTCACAGAAGTTTTCTGTACTCTAATAATCCATTATCTCTTCGTGCGAAATGATCTGTGTTCTCACAAGAATATTTAAATTAACAGGGTTATCGTGTTCTGGTTGTGGAGCAAACAGAGACACCTGAACAGCTTGAACTTCGTCGACGAGAAAAGGGATCCAAAGACAAGGTCATTCCGCAATTAAATTATCTCTTCTGTGCAAATTTAGATTTTGCATGGTTTATAAGTTAAAGTAATCAAAGAACTCTTTCCTGAGACTGGTTCTCACTGACACGTCTCTTGCACAACAGCTGAAGATGACCAATTTAATAATTTCATTAGATAATCGCCATCGGAGTTGCAACCCCTTGCAAAGACAATAGTCCTAGTTTGTATTGGAAATAAATCTCCTACACAGCTTGTAGAACATCATAAATAATCTCTTCAAATATACTATTTGAGCTTCAAAATATTCTAATAAGTATAGTACGTCGAATAGAAACAACGTAGCTATTATGTATAAAATATTCGTTTTCTAAGAGCGTATGTCGAACTAATGCATTTTCCGGAAGTTACAGGTTGTGAAACGAGAAGTATGTGCTGTGGTCACAAAAGGAACTTTAACAGAGGGAGAGTTGCTTTCCAGTGATCCAAATGCATCTTATATGGTGGCTATAACTGAAAGCTGTCAAGCTGCATCTTGCGAACAAGGGAATCATATATTTGGTGTCTGTGTGGTTGATGTCGCTACAAGCAAAATTATCCTTGGTCAGGTGTGGGATACAAGTTAATACACTCATAATGCATGCAAGTTTGGTACCAATTAATTTTTAGTTTTTCATGTTATTTTTATCTCATCGAGAATGATAATCTCAGATCAAACCATCTTGCGGCTCATGAAAAGTTATTCCTATCTTCTGTAGTTACTTGTTATGCATTTCTTAATATTACGTTACTTAACTATGCGACTGCAACAGAGATTTTCTGGTGTCCGTCATGCATTAGTGGATTTGGGTACATTCTTGCATTTCCATTTTCTCAATGAAAGAAAAATTTTGAGACTAATAATTGATCTTTGGATCAGTTCAGGGATGATGCAGACTGCAGTGCTTTGTCTTGCTTATTATCTGAGTTGAGGCCGGTTGAAATTATAAAACCTGCTAAGCTGCTCTGTCCTGAAACAGAGAAGGCACTGATTAGACATACAAGAAATCCTCTGGTCAATGAATTGATTCCTCTTTCTGAGTTCTGGGATGCTGAGAAAACTATTCGTGAAGTTATGAACATCTACATGCATGCAAGCAAGCATAATTCGACAGTTGATAAGAAAGTGGAGCAATTAAATGATACTTCATCTGAAATCAGTACTATGAGTTGTTTACCAGAGGTGCTATCTAAACTTGTGAGTTTGGGCGAGAATGGAAGCCAGGCACTCGCAGCCCTTGGCGGAACTCTTTTCTATCTACGACAAGCTTTCCTGGATGAAACACTCCTCAGATTTGCAAACTTTGAGCTGCTTCTGCTTTCTGGTGTTGGTGAAATTACTCAAAAACCATATATGGTTATTGATGCGGCTGCATTGGAAAATCTGGAGATATTTGAAAACCTGAAAAATGGTGGTGCTTCAGGGTAAACTTGAATTGCACTTCTATCAGATCTTGTTTTTCACTATTTGTCTATAATTGATTGTTTTTTCACATTTCTTTTTGGAACTTTCTTTCTTACCGCATTGCATATCTCTTCAGGACTTTGTATGAGCAATTGAACCATTGTGTCACTGCATTTGGTAAGAGATTACTTCGAACGTGGCTGGCAAGACCACTGTATCATCTCGAATTAATCAAGGAACGCCAGGATGCTATTTCCGAACTAAAGGTGTGTGAAAAACAACCATCATGTGACCTTAGGCAGCCTCTATTTCAACTTAATATTCTCTTGTTAACTATTAAACTGTCGCCTGAAGTTTTTAGATTGCTACAGTTAACGCCGTTTTCATGAATGGCTTTTTCATCTGTTGCATTTCTTGCTTTGTAACCTTGTTCAATAGCACTTTCCAGATGGGAACACTGGTTCCATTTGCCAGAATGAGGCTGATCCATTTTAATTTTCCTTTCCTTTCTCAGAGTAATGAACTGCAAGTGCTTGGCTTTCGAAAAGAGTTGTCCAAGCTACCAGATATGGAACGTTTGCTTGCCCGAGTTTTTGCTGGCAGGTGAAGCTACTACCAGTCCTAGTTTATTGAGCTAAGATCATTAGGTAGCTTCCATAAGGAGTCTACTCATGTATTCACTTCAACGCAGTGAAGCTAGTGGCAGAAATGCGAACAAAGTTGTTTTGTATGAAGATGCTTCTAAGAAACAGCTTCAGGAGTTTATCTCAGCTTTGCGTGGATGCGAAACAATGGTCGATGCCTGTTCTGAGTTTGGTGCCATTTTGGAAAATGTGGAGTCAAGCCTCTTACGTCACTTGTTAATGCCTGGTAGCTGATCAAGCTTTGTAGATCGGTTTTACTTGTCATTGGCATCTGACAATATAAATATGTATCCAGGTTCTGGGATTTCCGAAGTTCATCCAATTTTGAAGCATTTCAAGGATGCCTTCGATTGGGATGAAGCAAACAATTCAGGGCGTATAATACCACGAGAAGGAGCTGATGTCCAGTATGATGCTGCGTGCCAGATAGTTAAAGACATTGAGTCCAATCTTAATAAACATTTAAAGGAGCAACGCAAATTACTTGGGGATGCATCTGTGAGGACTTGCCAAAATGTCTTGAATGCAAATCTCGAATTGTTGAGCTTACGTATTTTATTTTCTTTGGCCATTATGTAGATTAATTATGTCTCAATTGGGAAAGACACATACCTTTTGGAAGTGCCTGAGAGTTTGTCACAAAATATTCCAAAAGAGTATGAGCTAAGATCATCCAAAAAGGTAAGCTCACTTATTTCCTTGCTATCTTGAAGTGATCGATACCAGAAATCTGTGCATTGCTATTTTGAGGCGGGCCAGTATTAAGGCAATATAAGTCAGTTGTTTCTTTTAGAGACTACTGAAAGATCAGGTCATAGACATGGCGATTCGATTCGTCTATCATCTATGGTCTTTCATGTTGTAAATAACTTTCTTGAGCGGTGCATTGTCTATTAATTTTCTTTATAGGGTTTCTACCGCTATTGGACACCAGAGATTAAGAGATTGGTCAAAGAGCTATCCCAAGCTGAATCTGAGAAAGAGACAAACCTGAAGAGCATTCTCCATAGGTTAATTCAAAGCTTTTGTGCAAATCGCAGTAAATGGAGACAAATGGTCTGTAGTATTGCAGGTAATGTTAATGTTGAATGATTGCTATACTTACAATTTTCCGACATCTAGTTAGTTATCTCATGTTTGAAACCTACCTAATGCTGCAGAACTGGATGTTTTGATCAGCCTGGCTATTGCTACTGGGTATTATGAGGTGAAAGCATGTCGCCCGTTCCTCTCTGCTCCAGACAATGGTGTGCCATGTCTTACAGCTAAAAGTTTAGGACACCCCATCCTAAGGAGTGACACTCTGGGAGAGGGCAGCTTCGTTACTAATGATATCACACTTGGTGGCCCAGGAAAAGCCAGTTTTGTTCTACTTACCGGTCCCAACATGGGTGGCAAGTCTACACTTCTTCGTCAAATATGCTTAGCTGTGATTTTGGCCCAGGTTGCGTTTGGGAAATCATAATTCATCCACTGCTAAAAGTTTATTTGTTCTTTACTTGCGGATTCGCCTTGTCTCGCAGATAGGAGCAGATGTGCCTGCTGATAGCTTTCTCTTGTCTCCTGTTGACCGAATATTTGTTCGAATGGGTGCTAAAGATCAGATTATGGCTGGCCATAGCACATTTCTGACTGAGCTTTTGGAGACTGCCTCTATGCTGGTACGGCAGTGTTTTGATGTAACATGGAACTCGTATGAGTTTGGTATTGAGTGTTTTCTGCAGTTGTTTCTTCGTGACTTTTGGTTCTTCTAAAATTAAATTTTTTCGTAGATCCTAACTTTTTACATGTTAATAGACTTCGGCTACTCGTAACTCACTCGTAGCACTGGATGAGCTTGGACGGGGCACGTCAACTTCGGATGGCCAAGCTATAGCGTAAGTGCTGCAACTAAATGATTTTTTTTCTTCTGATAATTCCTCCACTTGCTTCCAAAATGATAGATAGATAGATACATCAAGCATTTCTAGACATAAATGTAAATGTTACTTGGGAAATCTTTATTGGTTGAGAATGAGATTCAAAATCTTATTACAGCTTAGCTCTGTTTTTATTTCTTTTTCACAGTGCTGCGGTGCTTGATCACTTTATCCAACACATACAATGTCGAGGAATGTTCTCCACTCATTATCATAGATTGGCTGTCGACTACGAAAGAGATCCCAGGGTAGGCCATGCCATACTTTCTTCAGATGAACCTACAAATGGACACTTTAACGTGTAGTTTTATTCTAAACCCCATCTCTTAATTATATTCACCTCTAATACAGGTCGCACTATGTCATATGGCATGCCAAGTCATAAAAGGAGACGACACTTTAGAGGAAGTAATCTTCCTTTACAAATTGGCGCACGGCGCATGTCCTAAAAGTTACGGCGCCAACGTCGCTAGATTAGCGGGTAAACCCCTCCTGCATACGCCATTTTCGTATCAATCATCTCACTTTTTTCTTTCCTTCTCCGTCGATCATTGTACTTGCTCTTGATTATTCACAGGTCTCCCAGAAGAATTACTACGAAAGGCCACAGCTAAATCTCGTGAGTTTGAAGAAAGTTACGGTTTATGCTGGGAAGACAAGGCATCTTCCATAATACGTAACCTCGTCGAAATCGCAAGGGACGACGAAAGCAACACAGCTGCCGACTCATTGGCTGTTCTGCAAGGCAGAGCAAGGCTACTCATACGACAAAGCTGATGCATGAAATACTAATGATCAGAGAAATATCATTTTGGAGATGTGATCTGAGAACACGTAGTAAGTGGTAATCAAATCTCAATTATCTTACAATCGGAAAAAAAAAAAAGACTTACAGAGGGATTGGACCGAGACTAAATGTACTGAGAGATCCATTTGAAGCCATCGCCATTCTGCGCACGATGCTGCGCATGAATCCTCGATGGGCCATACGTTGGAATTAGAGAGGTCGACCTTGCCTTTGCCAGTGGTGACGCCACTGAGGCCGAGGTGGTACCTAAGCTCTGTCTTCAGAAGCATCGTAAGGTATGTCGATTTTGTTTCCCAGAATTAGAAAGGGAACGTCGGCCAGCGCCTCGTCGGAGAGGAGAGCGTCTAATTCTCTCTTGGATTCGGCAAAGCGTTCTTGTCGTTTGCATCCACCAAGTATTACGGCATCTACCTGCATTTAAATAATTCGAATATTTAATAAACAAGCTCACATAGCAAAATTGAATCGGATAACAAGCTCACCTTGGCGTAATAATCTTTCCAAACCCGACGGACGATCTGATGACCTCCCAAATTGAAGGCCTTGAACTTAATTTTTGCCGGTGCTCAGCTCCTCCGAGGCAGGTTGGATACTGCGTTGGGCTTTAAATTGGGCCGACATATCAACCGATCCATAAATTATAGACCATATTTTTCAGCCCATTCAATTGGAAGCCACACTTCAAATGAAAAAGGAACACCATAACCGTGCGTGTCTCAACTCGCAAACAAATAGTTTATTAAAGCTAATGAAGTACATTATCTGATTAATTTAATATCCTTCCTCTCTTGGGTTTTTGGGTCGAACGATTAATCCACATGGTGCACGTGTGAGATATGAAAATGCTTCAGGCTTAGGTTTGTTTAATCAATCGCCTTATCTTTAGCTAAGCTATGAAATGTAGACCTGTCAAAACGGACCGGTGGGGCGGGCCGGCCCGTAACACGCCAGAGCCCGCCAACTCGCGGGCTTAAGAAAGCTAGGCCCGCGCCCACCCACTGACGGGCTACGGGCCCAGCGGGCTTAGCCCGCATAAATATAAAAAATAAAACCTAAAAATCAAAAAAAATTACTAAAAAATATATTTCTAATATACACTTCTGAAATATTAATTAATTTATAATTAATTCTATAAATTATAAATCTTTTCAAAAAATATAAAAAATATATATATTATATATAAATATATATTTATTAATTAAAATATTTTATTATTGGCGGGCCAGCCCGCGGGCTAGCCCGCCCCGCCGCCCGGCCAGAGCCCGCGGCCTGCGCGGGCAAGCCCGGGCGGGCATGAAAAATCTCAGCCCGCCCCGCCACGGCCCGCGGCTGTATTGCCAGCTCTAATGAAATGGTTGATGGTCGTTTCCTTCATTTGGCTGGACTTAATTTCAACTCTCAACTTGTGTTTTAGTTTAATAAGAATCAACAATAACCATCGCGATTAATACTTTAGCGGACACGACCTCTTGAAGAGGGCACGTGGCAGCATTCCAACTCCCCAAATGATTTGGGCTTACTACAATACGACATAAAACGATTCATAAGGAAAAGACAACCTTAACATAAGCCATTAGCAAAAGCAATAAGTACCTATCAAATACGATGAACAGAAACTAAGTAGAGAAAAAATGCATGCTCATCTATATCAATTATATAAATGAACGTTCTCGCACAAAACGATTAGAAGAATCTGAATAAAATTAACATCGTTCTTCCTTTTTATTTTTTTATTCTGTGTAAAAAGATATATATGCATTTATATATCCCCCCATATTAATTAATCGATTCCAACAAATTCATCTCATATAGTCCCTCCTCTCTGATGACGGCTGTGATGTGACGCCGCCGCCGCCGTCGAATTCTGCATCTGAATCTGCTTATAGAAACGCGCGATAAACTCATCGGCCTTCGCATCAATCATTTCGTCGCCGCCGAGGGCATCAAACATCGCGTCAGGGTCGTCGTCTTCTTCCTCGACGCCATCTTCATCGTCGTCGCTGCTACAGTAAAGGTCACGGAGGCTCTGGGCGGAGGCGTATTTGCTCATGGTTCCCGTGGACGTCGACGCCGTCGATGGAGAATAGGGCACCTGGGCGAAGGACGGCGGCGTCGGCGGTTGAGACTCGTCTTCGTCGGGAGACGCGCTGGTTATGGGGTCCTGAAGGTGCAAGGGGCGCACGGAATCCACCAGCTTGGTCCAGTTTGCAGGTTCTGAGGCGGCGGCGCTCGGCGGAGGCGTTTGGACGTCCTGCTTGGTGGCGGCGGCGGCCATGGACGACGATTTGTTCTTTTTCTTCAGCATGAAGAGGGCAGCCTTGAAGATGCCGAACGAGCCGCTCCTCTTCTTCTTCCTTACCGCCGGCGGCTTCGGCGACGTGGCATCTCTCGCCGGCGCGTGTTCTTCCGACATGGCTTTCTGGGCGTGGGTAGGATGAGTGTGTGTATTTACGTGAATGCCCCTGCCTGCAAATTGCAGGGGAGAGGAAGACGGAGAGGGATATGTTTCAGCTTTTGTCTTTTTTAATTAATAATGGGAGAATATTTGTACTTATGTCTCTATATATAGTCAACGGCTTGACCTCTAATTTTTTAGTGGAAGATAAATATATGGTGGAAGAATCATGAATATCCCTTGTGTGGTTAAAAATGTGAAAGTTGGTTGGGCAGCTCGGGAACTAGGGGTATCCCCATAATTGTTATTTTATTTTATTTTATTTTTGTTACTATTTTAAACTCTTAGATAATAGTACATTAAGTAAAGCTTTTAGATCAAAAGTCAATGGTACACAGTACTACAGTTGCATCTCTCTCACGCTACAATACAATAATTCGTAGTGGAGGAGTGAATGAGTACTCAGTAGTTTAAGTTCTATATACATATAAATAATGTATACTTGTATATACCATAACCCAGGGATATTTCCTATTGATTTTGTTCGTTAAATAATATAGTTGCGGACTTTCTCGTTATTTTAAATCGAGGAAAGTTGACTTTAAGTGAGTGCGTGAATTTTGCTCCATATCATTCCTTTTCATCCCAAACTTTACGCCATTTCATAACTCGTAAGATTAACGAACTTAAAATATCTTCTTCTTTTTTTACTTTCAATCGACGTTCAGGGGCGGATCCAGTATAGGGCCCGAGGGGGCCACGGCCCCCCGAAAATTTTCGACATTTTTAGTACTATACGTGTAGTATAAAGCTTAGTACGTATAAATAAAGAGACGTTTATACAAAAATATCAAAGTGTCCGTTGGTTCAGTGGTTAGGAGCTTTAAGTGCTAGTTGTTGGTCTTGGGTTCAAACCCCACTCCCCACTTTTATTTTAGTTTTAGTTAATAAATCATGCAATGCAACCTCTTTTAACTAACACATCACATCAATTTCTAAAAAAAATATTTAATTCAATTTGCCTTTTAACATATCTTTAATTAAGTCTTTATTTAATATTTAACTCAATTGCGCTTTAATTCTATTAGATTAATATTTGGTTAAATTTTAATCCATGTTATTTAATGATAAAAATAAAATAAATAAATGTATATATAATTTTTTAAATATCTCCGAAAATAATTTACAATAATAAACAAATACAATAAATGTGTATATATTAGAACCATTTTAAATTTTAACAACTTGGTGATATTTTGATAATTTTACATTAACCATCCAAATGATATTTTGACATTTTATCAAGAATGAACAATATTTAATGTTTAGTTTAAACATGTTTTTTTTTTTTAACTTTTTAAATAAGAATCTCGGTCGTCTCACTCATTTTAAACTATATGTTTGCTATTTAATGGGTAAATATATTCTCATTTAAATATTATCATGAACTTCTGATCTTCTATGTTGAGTCGCCATAAACGCAAAGTATACAAATTTACATTACGGCACCTCCCTCTCCTCGCTAAAAAAAATATTATGGCCCCCCCAAACACAAAATTCTGGATCCGCCCCTGTCGACGTTAATGTCTGCACTGTAAAACCATATATTCGGAAACAAATAGATAATAATTAATTGAGTATCTTTAGATTGAATCGAATCGAAAAAAAGCGAAATCAAATGAACATTTTCGTTTTCGTAAACAATAAATATGAAGACAACACATACAACGATACACCAAGTACGGTCCCCCCACTCCCAGTCAATGTTATTATTATCTTCTGAGACGAAAAAATTAATTAAATAAATACATAAGTTGACTAATTTTTCTCGAGGTTTTCTTATCTTTTATCCAACCCAATCCCACGAAACAACATATCATTCTATTAATAACACCGCAGCGACTTAAATTATATACCGCATTTATCATTTTATTTATATTAGAATTTATTTATAACACCACCACCACCTCTATTAATATCACAACCTGTAAACTACACACCCTCACCTATCTTCAATCAATGATTATCCATCTCCATTGCTCTTTTTATTCTCAATTCATTAAAAATCTCAAAACTCAAACTAAAATCAAAATATAAATGGAAGGTTTTTCGACGGCGGCGATCAGAGGAATCAAAGGCTACTGGCGACGGAAACGGTACGAGCGGCTGCACCCACGGCGGAGGAAGACGCCAGTCGTCCGTCTAGGCTCGGGCAACGGCGGCGCAGCCGCCGGACCTCGTCGTCGTTTCTGGAGGATAAGGTTTGGTCGGCGGCTGAAGCTTCTGAGATTCTCGCCGAAGAGATTTTTGCTGGGCCTCCGTGACGCGTACGTGAACATGATGATGAGGATTGCGAGCTCACGCGCTCTGTCGGCGAGTGGGGTTTACATGGGGGACGGTTTTTCGAGCTTCGGTGGTAGGCCGCCGGCGAAGGAGTACGATGAGAAAACGATCGTTGAAATCTATAAATCCATTGTTATTGCTCGCGGAGGGAGTTTGGTGCCCCGAGATGCGAAATGGGTCGGGTCGGAAATTACTAGTTGTACTCTTCCTAAACTTACGGTTAATAATTAATTTCTCTAATCTCTTCCCCTTTTCTTTCTTAAACAAAGCTATTGTATGTATTGTATGTCTAATGACTCATGAAACTTGTAAGTGACTAGTTTTATTGATGTGCAATTTCGTGTTTTGTGGTCGCGTTTCTTGCTCGATTTTTAGCATGATTAGATGAACAAATTGGACAAAATAGTCCAAATCATAACATTCTGAACATTAACTAAGGTTACTAGTGATTAGAGTGCATCAATTTAGTAAATGAATGAATCGATGTTTATAATACGTTAATACTCAGTTGAGACGATACGCGACTTATGTAATGAGAAATAATCAAAACGTAGAATTATACTTTTCCTTTTGAAGGTAATTTGTGAAAATAATTAGGTTAAAATCTCGTAATTTTTTTCACTTTAGCAACAATCATCCAATCCAAGCAAAGATCAAGATGACGTAGACATTTATTCAATCATCACGTTGTTTTATATTCAACGATAGACGTGTGAATGGCATCAAACTCCTATATTTAGGATAAGCTACAACACAAACATGAGTTTGTTTTTTATTTTTTATTTTCTTCATCACATTACGATGAAAACGAGGGTCTCGATCGTTGGACAAAGAAAGTGTAGAGTATTGTGGATTCGACTGCCTTTTTTGTGGTAGGTTCTATAGCTCTTTGATCCAAGTTTTGACTTTTCTCGTTTTCTGTCAGCTTTTGTCACTTTTGTTGGAGTGTGTTTTTTGCTCCTATTTAAGTTTTTATTCTTTACCGGATAATAATGTCACCGGAGAGACCCTTTGTGCTATTTAGTCCATGTACTTTTGTTTATCAATAGAAGCTATGGTTCGAAAAAAAATCACGTTACGAAATCCTAATGTTGATTTTGGAGATTTCGAGATCAATCAATTACCCAATCAGTAGGGGACATGTAAGTTGGGAATTTTCACATGAAAGTCTAAAAGGTTTAAAATGCAACCAATTACGTAGGTAATTGTAGTTCCTATTGGGCCCTGGGAAATGTTAGACCGTTTGTATGGACAAAATCATTTCGGTTTTTAACAAGATTTATTTTGCAATGGGCTATCCTATGTATATTTCTAACAAAAATAATATATTTAATTGCATATTCGTTTATAAGACGAAATCAATGACTGAAGCCTGGCAATGACGTAATACTGACTGACTTAACCGTTAACGAATCGAGGGTTTAACAGAACAGTTCATATCAACTGCTGTTGGCGGAAGGTGTTAATCATCATTATTATCATTATTGTAATTTGTTATGATATCCCATCTTAAAACTCATTGGATTATTAACATCGAATCGAGCACGTTCGAAAATACATATTGCCTGTGCTGTGCTGTAGCATATTGTACGGTACAATGCTGTTAACATATTAATTATTAACTAATGAACGAATGTTCAATCAAATCCTATTCTACTTTTCTTATACTGTGCAGTGCAGGTGCACCGTACACCTGCACACGTCAGACATGTCATGTCGATCATTGCCATTCTCCACGTGTTCGTATTTCATTGGTTGTTCGAAGAATCCGCCGGGTCCGCGAATATCTGTGCTTAAATACTATATTCGTATTCTTCCCAACCCAATGCACGAGATTATATAAAATACAAAAAAAAATATTTATGTTGTATATGAAACCCAAACTCCAATATTATAAATCAATATATTATAATGTCCATTTAATGGGGTTACCCACATTATTCGTTCGGTAGTGCGTGGCAGCCCATACACATGCCCACCGTTTCTTTTTCTTTATATTTCTTTTTATCACTTGGTATTTGTCAAAGTTATTTTATAATTCCTATGCTTTCCGTATTAATGAAATCAAGTAATGTATATTGTGAGCAAAACCATATATTATATGAGAAAACAATCGGAGAAAGAAAAAGCAAAATTATATATTGTCTCTCTCTTGTCAATTGTCCTCGTCACCTTTCCCCCAAGAAAGAGAGGGAGAGAGAGAGTGAGAGTGAGTTCACAGGTAGAGAGAGAGAGAGAGAGAGAGACTGCTTCGTTGACAGGGACGAAGAGAAAGTCTGCAACTTCAAAGCACGTCGGCGTAAATAAAGAACCTTTCTCCTTTATTTCAATCGGATTTTTCCAATCTCCCTCTCTCAGAAAAAAAACCTTGCTTTGTTCGCACGTTATACTGTTAGAGAGAGGCGAGAACAAACCCAAGAAAATTACGGAAGTAAAGCAACGAACAATCCGCCATTGAAGGTTTTGGGAGAATCCCATCTATTTAGTCATTTCTCACTGCAGATTTCGCCCTTTTCTCTATCTGGGTTCTGATTTTGTTTTGCCGATTTAAAAATCCCAGCTTTCGTAAAGGAAAAAAAATGCAGTGGGTAATGAGATTTTCGTGGTTGATTTTGTCTTCCATGGCGATGATTGTCTTCTCGCCGTCTCTTCAGTCTTTCCCACCAGCAGAAGCCTACCTCAGATTGCCTTCGCAAGGAACTCAAACAAGCGATTTTACCAAATTGTCCTTCCGACGAGCCCCTTTTTTCCGCAACAACGAAAGGGAATGCCGTTCGGCGTCGAATCAGAAGTCCACCGGCGTCTGCGACCCTAATCTGGTCCACGTGGCAATCACCCTCGACGTGGAGTACCTACGCGGCTCAATCGCCGCCGTCCACTCGATCTTACAAAACGCCAGGTGTCCTCAGAGCGTGTTCTTCCACTTCGTCGCCTCCGATACGGCGAGCCTCGACGCCGTGGTAGGGTCCACCTTCCCTGAGCTGAAATTCAAGGTGTACTACTTCGACCCTGAAAAAGTACGGAGCCTCATCTCCACCACCGTGAGGCAGGCGCTAGAGCAGCCGCTCAACTACGCTAGGAACTATTTGGCCCACCTATTAGAGCCCTGCGTGAAACGGGTCATCTACTTGGATTCGGATCTTGTCGTCGTCGACGACGTGGCGAGGCTGTGGGCGACGTCGCTCGGCGGAAGGACCATCGGAGCGCCGGAGTACTGCCACGCCAACTTCACAAAGTACTTCACCCAGCATTTCTGGAACGACGAGAAGCTCTCCGCCGTGTTCCGCGACGGGAGGCGGCGGAGGCCGTGCTACTTCAACACGGGGGTGATGGTGATGGACCTCGAGAGGTGGAGGCGCGTGGGGTACACGCGACTGATCGAGCGGTGGATGGAGGTGCAGAAGACGAGTCCGAATCGGATCTACGAGCTGGGTTCTTTGCCGCCGTTCCTCCTTGTGTTCGCCGGACAGGTGGCGCCGATCGACCACCGCTGGAACCAGCACGGCCTCGGCGGCGACAACGTGGTGGGGAGCTGCCGGGATCTTCACCCGGGGCCGGTGAGCCTTTGCACTGGAGCGGCAGCGGAAAGCCGTGGGTTAGGTTGGACTCTAAGCGGCCGTGTCCGCTCGACTCGCTGTGGTCGCCGTTCGATCTGTACGGTCGCGGCGAGGCATCGTCGGCGAGGTGATCTCAGTCGTTACATCGGTGAGAGAAACCTTTTTACTTTCCTTTTTTTTTCTTTTTCTTTTTATTTCCTGTTCTGTATCGGGCGGTAAATTCTTGAGGTGACTATTGATTTTTTTTTTTTTATATTAAAATTAAATTTTTATATGTTTTCCTATTTTTTCTGATTATATTGTGATGATTTTGCTTAATCATTAAGATGTATTGAACCAAAATCCAAACTCGTCATTTCACTAAAGATATTTACGTCTGACCAATAATGTTGTGTACGAAGAGTTCTAAAATCAATATATGTAACAGTATATTCTTAGTTATGTAATCATAGAACTAGAAAAAATCCCCGATGAATTGATAGGAAAACTACATTGCATTAAACCGCTTAGAACAAGAACTAAGGCGTTTTGGCCAAAGTTGAAATTGGACAAGAGAGTCGACGTTGTCGGTCTGATGAAATGTACATCTGCATTTTCGTCGTTACTTCGACGAATATATATAATTTTCTCCTAAGTATATAAATTAAATAATATACATATGTGACAGCTGGTCGTTGGTCCACGAACAAGACTATATGATTGTGATATTTTATGAACTATCTATTAAAATCATTGTTGGAAATGGTGGCACGCCACTGTACGAGACTCGTGGCCTAATTGTGTCGATTTAATTATTTTTTTAGCGGTCATTGTGCATTTGTTTTATTATCATCTAATTAATAATGAAATGGAGAGGAGAGGAGAGGAGAGGAGATGGTAATCCTATCCCATGGTGGTGAGAAACGCAAAATGTGCTCTCCACTTTGTAGGTTGATCATTACTCCCTTATTTGAACAATTATTTATTTATGTATACAGATAAATAATTAATTAAATGGAGAGAGCCATAGATGACTTGTAAGTTTGTATGTTATATATATTATATATGAAAAAGAATCGATAGAAGTCCACGGGATTCATTTGCTAGATGCCAGCGGGGTTCCTGTGATAAATAATCAACCTTTTTCTAATTTAGATTTTCTTCTGATTTTCTAGGCTTTGTCCTATCACTGATCTTCGACCAGCAATTGGTAATAGAATCCAAGATATTATTTGAGTTACGTCCATTTATATCATCTACAACATACTAACATGACCAGTTCATTAGTTCATCTATTATATTAGACGGGCTATTCAGAAAATTCCTAGTATATTAGAACAACAATCATGTGCCCCTACAATCTACATGAATCCCATTCTTTTACAGCTCAAATACAGCAGTTTTTAGTTGTGTGATGTTGCGGGGAACTAAAATATTTCTGTCTTTTTCTGGCCCACTAGTTATTTATTATTTGCTCCTGAGAATCTCAGTAATACATATATATTTATTCCTTTGAAACATGCTCATATGAGCAACCAACAAATCTTCATGTCATAAAATGGGCTTGGACATGCATTGATTATAATAACCATCCCTGAAAATAATCCAGGTCCGACTAGTTACCCTTTTACAAGTAGTATAAGGAGATCAATCTCATAAGCCTCTAGAACATTCTAGAAAAGTAACAAAAAAGAAAAAGAAAAAATCTTCCGAAATCACACATTCATCATCTCGAGCGGCTGTAATAATATGCGGCCCGGGAAAACTCGAAATCGGGCAGAACGACCCGTCGGGACCCGCCGGGACCCACTATCGATCCTCTGAGCTTGTAAGAAGCCATGCCGAACACGGGCAGCTCGATCCGTGGGTCGACACGGGCAGCTTGTGACTTGCTCCGCGGGCCGCAGCTTCGCTGCAGTAGAAAAACGTTGATCGGCATATATTTAATTGGATCAAATCGATCGTGAAGGTGGTCCCGTACAAAATGGATGTAAAACACACTGATGTTAGACGCGATGTTGGGCTAACACTCGCTCTCACTTTTTAAGCACAGCGGAAATGGTAGTAAAATAACGACGGAACAAAATGCACACAAGAGATGATTTTGTGCAGCAAGTCAAATAACTTGCTGCGTGCCTCAAGGCGCAAAAATCCACTATAAAGATGGATTACAAACTATCCAAAAAGATAGTTAAAACTAGTCTAGCGAAACTACGAATCAAAAAGGATTCTGAAAAACTACAAGACCTAACGATCTCTGAAAAGCTAGACTAAAAAGAAAATCTCTCGTTGAAATAGAATGCTCGCTCGAAAGCCTTTTCTCGCTCGTTGTTCGTCGTACTTCAAAGTGTTAAGTCATTCGACTTATATAGCTCTTCGACTTGTAAGAAACTCCTTCCAACGACTTGGTGAAGGCCCACAACGTCCACTAACGTCCACTAAGTGAAGTGGGACAGTTGATGAACGTTTTAGGTCGACTTGGTCACTCCTACGAACTTGGTCTTCACTTAAGCTCCAAGTCTCCTATTTTTAGTATGCTTCCTTCTCATTTTCGTCCAAGCTTATCCACACGTTTTCCACTCGGTTTGAATGCTTCCAGCTCTTATCCATATCCTGCATAACACTAGAAAAATGCCACGTCATCAATAAAATAAGTTTTGGGCATGAAAGATAAAACTGAAGTAGGGAACATTCTCGGCCAACAGATGTTGACAAGAATGTTACCCCAACATTGCTTCTGTTGAAAGCTCAACATCAACAATCTCCCCCTTTTTATCTTTCTTCCCAAAACCAACGCAGAAGTTAGTCGTAGTGCAACTCCCCCTGAAGGCAACATCAACTCAACCACAAAACAAAATGGTTAGAGTTAGAAGAAAATCAGAATAGTACTAAAAACTATCTAACATACTAGAAACTTAGTACATGCCTTAGAGGTCCAGAAAAGATCTGCAAAAATAAAAATTGACATGGTCCAAAATAAAAAACACACAGGAAAATAAGAACCAGGCACGCAAACACAAGCAACATGCGCATGCACACAAATCGATGTCTAAGTGTTTAGACTGTCGATGGGTTCTTCCGCTTCAGCTCCTTTTTCAGCTCCTTCTCCTTGACCTTCTGCTCCCTGAGCTTGTTCTTGCTCATGAGCCTGATCTCCCCCTGCTTGATCTGCGGCAGCCCCTTGCCCTTCCTCTTGCTGTACTTCACTTGGCCCTGCTCGCGTCTCAGCTCTCGCTGCTTCTGCCCTATCTCCCCCTTTTTGGGAAGAAATGATCCTCCTCAAAGCATCCCTTTGAGCCACCAAAGCTGCGATGGACTCATCAAGAGCTCTAAGGGCCTGTTCTGCCAAAGATGTTGCCCCAACATCTTGGTCAACATCGTGCACTAACTGTTCAGGGCAGCGCCAGGGGAGGTCTACTACTCTGCCAGAGCCCGCCAAATGATTCGGCTGAACTGGATAAGGAGTGCGCAGAGAGGTCACCGTGTCTTTCCGGGTTGGCTGAAATCCGCCTTGTAACAGAACGCCGTAGATAATCGAGGGATAAGGAAGTATTCCCTTTCCCACCCTTTCAGCTTGGTTCGACATGTGATCGAGGATCAACTTTCCCCAATTCATTGGCAGATTTTGACCAAGTGCGTATAGCACATGAGCCATGCCTTCAGTCACCCTGACTTCATTTGATGTGGGCAACCAACTACATACCCCAATCTTAAACAATACCGAATACAGGGATGTAAGAGAACTACCCGCACAATTCCCGTTCCACTTAGTTACTCTACCCCCGGTAATATACCTAACCACAGCATCATTATCATATTCATACCCCATTTCTACATCAGGAGTACGAAGAAATCTATTTATAGCACTAGCCGACATATCATACAACCTCCCCCTCAGAAAAACCTTCCCATATTTCCTAGACTTAACTTCAGCCACACTAAAGAACAGATTAGCATATACCTCTCGGACGACATTGTCACAGTACGTCCCCAAGCTCGTCACCATGTGCCCGAGATGGCGAGACTCCAGGAATTGCAACACGCCAAACTTCCTGAAGCTCACTTCGTCCACGACCCGTTCCACCCTAAAGAGTCTCTGACTCAGGGAACCCCACAGCTCCTCGTTGGCTGGGCGGTAAAACTTTCCATCGGGTAGTGGTATCTCCCAGTCTGAATCCTCCTCCAATGTTAGGTCAACATCAGACCCAACATTCTCATCGGTGACTGGAGTGGGAGAGATGGCACGGTGACTTGAGGCTGGCTGGGGTGAGCTGTCAGTCCTGGCCCTCTTAGAAGGTTGATCATCACTGTCCATGGGGCGTTTGCCTGCACGTTTCTCCACCCTTTTCTTCAAGGCTTCCAAAGTCTCAGCTAGGTCAGCCTCCTCATCATCATTGCTCTCTGGTTGATCTGAGGCTGTAAAGGACTCTGAGTCTGAGGAGGGTGTTTCTCCCCCTGAAAGCTTGAAGTCCTCGTCTGAGACTTCTGAATCGAGGCTGTCATAGGTGGTGGAGTCGACGATTGTATCCATTGAGTCACTGGAAATAGCGACAGGGGCGTCGCTCTGATACCAAGAGCGTCTGATCCGGCCACTTCGGCGCTTCTTTGGCACAGGGGCCGTGGCCTTGGTTTTGCTTTTCTTCTTTTTAGGCGTAGTCTTGGCCGTTGAAGAGGAACCCTTGGGAATTGTCGTGGCAGTGGTGGGGTTCATATCAGGCTCCGGACTTCTTTGCCGTTTCTGAGGTCGTGGGAAGCGGACACTCAAGGGCACGTCGTCGTCTTCAGAGGGTTCTGTTCTGACTGGATTCGGCTCAGAATCAGGCGGAGTTACCTGATTTATCGATCCTCCCACTACAGTGGTCTGCACCGGTCTTCTCGCCGGGTTTGAGGTCTGGGCTGCTGCTGTAGCTTCGGAGGTTCGGCGTGGAGATCTCGCCGGTCGGAGTGGCTGAAACGGCCCGGTGTAGACGACGATATCTCTCGGCCCTGGAATAACTTCAATCGGGACTGGAAAATCAGGGTTAGCACCCGATGTTGGGTCAACATTACGATTAACAGGGGGGGTCGACATTTTGCACACAGATTTTGGGGAGTAAATCACAAGAATTGAGCACGATGAAACCCTAAAAGCTGATTGTGAATAGCAGTGGAAATCGTAGAGAGAGAGAGACGAGTGAATAGTGATTTTCAAATCAGTATAAGTTCTCTCTATTTAATCACAACGGTCACACATAAAAACTGTCAAATCAGATAATGGGGGAAGACGTGATTAATGGACTGAAAGTAGCCGTTAAGCATAAGTGGATAAGGTCTAACTTAGTCAAGATTCTTTAATCTGATAATAGTAAAAAGACTAATTCATCATTCGAGCACATAGAATCAGTTAAAAAACTAAGTTATTCATGAAAATCGGAGCTCTAAAATCATGATTCAACCAGAAAACAACTAAGTCAAAAGTCATGGTAGAATCAAGAAATACTAATCTTTTGAGCGACTTCGATGACCACACAGAGACAAGTGTAAAGAGCTGTTCTTCGAGAATTTCTAATTCAATTTTGAGAGACAACTGATATAGACACAAAAGACTAACAAAAGCAGTACTAAAGACAGACACAAATAACACGAAAGCACAAAATGTAGCAATATCAAACCGACAGTCACATATGTTGCCCTAACATTTGACTCAACATCCTGATTCAGTAATCCTAGACTTATCTGCTCGATTCTTCTCAAAGTCAGTCCCCTTAATTTCTACCCTCTCACCTCATATATCCAAAAACTTTATGCACTGCCCTTATACTCTCAACCACAAGGTTAGGCCGTTTGTCGCATAGTGTACATCGTCACCGCGAATGCCGTGTACCTAAGGAATCTTATCACCAAAAACCTATATCTAGTCGAGAGTTTATGAGCATGCTTATAACACATAAGGATTGGTTTTATGTCGCAATAAGTACATCGTCACAGCGAATGCCGTGTACCTAGGGACGTGTTACCAAGAGCCTTTTAAAGAGGGATTGGGTTAATCTAAGGACCAATCAAGAAAAATCAAGTCATTTCACAGGAAAACCGAACAGAATATCTCATCAAACATCAATGCAGTAACCATCAACTTCGACATATGCTATGTTGATCCAAATGTTGGATCAACATTTAGACTAACATGTGCAAACCTATGGATTTCTTCAGGTCCGAGAACCTTTCAGAATCCAAAGCTTTCGTGAAAATGTCTGCTAACTGATTCTTAGTGTCTATATGCTCAATATGCACTAGCTCTTTTTCAACCATGTCTCTAAGAAAGTGATGCCTAATGTCAATATGCTTCGTACGTGAGTGTTGAATGGGGTTCTTAGAGATGTTAATGGCACTAAGGTTATCACAATACATAAGAACGGATTCGCACTCTAACCCATAGTCACATAACATGCTATTTAACCACAATAATTGCGTACAACAACTACCCGCCGCAACATATTCAGACTCAGCAGTAGATAAGGACACACAGTTCTGTTTCTTACTATACCAAGCAACTAAGTTATTACCTAGGAAGAAACAGCCGCCACTTGTACTCTTGCGGTCATCCTCGTCACCTGCCCAGTCAGCATCGCTATAGCCTACAAGACTCAAATTAGTGTCTTTGGAAAACCATAGTCCTAGGCTACACGATCCACTCACATAACGAAGTATACGTTTAACAGCATTGAGATGAGAAATCTTAGGTTCAGATTGATATCTAGCACATACGCAAACACTGTACATTATGTCAGGCCTGCTTGCAGATAAGTATAATAAGCTGCCAATCATCGAACGATACAATGTTGGGTCAACATTCTGCCCAACATCGTCTTTACTTACCTTTTGCGTAGACCCCATAGGTGTTTTCATTACCTTTGCAGTGTCCAGCCCGAACTTCTTGACCGTATTCTTCGCGTATTTCTCCTGGGACATAAAGATCCCTTCGCTACTTTGCTTGATCTGCAAACCTAAAAAGTACGTTAGCTCTCCAATCATGCTCATCTCAAATGTGGTGTTCATCGCCTGCACAAACTGATCTAACATTGACTGTGAGCTTGAACCAAAAACAATGTCATCAACATAAACTTGAGCTATTAAAAGATCAGAACCGACTCTTTTAACAAAAAGCGTGCGGTCTGCCTCACCTCGTGCGAAACCAAACTCAAGTAAAAACGTTGCTAACCTTGCATACCAAGCTCGAGGCGCTTGCTTCAATCCATAGAGAGCTTTCTGCAACTTAAAAACATGATTAGGATGATGGGGATCTTCGAACCCTTTAGGCTGTTCGACATATATTTCCTTATCAATGTACCCATTCAAGAATGCACCCTTAACATCCATTTGGTGTAATGTGATGTTAAGCCAACATGCTATAGCTAACAAAAGTCTAATAGATTCTAACCTAGCAACGGGCGCAAACGTCTCATCAAAGTCTATCCCTTCTACTTGAGTATACCCCTGAGCTACTAATCGTGCCTTGTTTCTTACTACCCTACCAAGTTCATCCGATTTATTTTTAAAGATTCACTTCGTGCCTATGACATTAATGTCCTTCGGCCGTGGGACTAAAATCCAGACTTGGTTTTTCTCAAACTGTAAAAGTTCTTCTTGCATCGCATTTACCCAAAAATTATCCTTGAGAGCTTCAAGGACATTCTTAGGTTCTACCTCAGAAACAAAACAATTAAAGCGTACCTCAGCGTATACCGAATTCATGCATACGTTTCTTACCATCGTCTTGTAGTCTTTGCGTGGTTTGTCTCTGGTCTTTCTTCCTTCGTTCATGTCTCCAATGATAAGGTCCGTGGGATGATCTTTCTGAATCTTTGATGGCGGATCACGTCTTACTTCACTGGGTCCAGCCTCAGTGTTCTGTTCTGGCTCAGATGTTGAGTCAGATGTTGGCTCAACATTGTCTGCTGGTTCCGCCTCTGTTTGCTCTTGTGATTCCCGAACATCCTTGAACTGATCTGAAATGTCAACTTGAGTAACATTCTTGCTAGAGTCAGTAGCATCATCAAACACAATATTTACGGACTCTTGAACGGACCTCAATCGCAGATTATACACACGATACGCACGGCTATTAGAAGAGTAACCTAGAAAGATACACTTATCACTCTTTGAATCGAACTTAGTCAAATACTCCCTATCATTCAACATATAGCAGAAACATCCAAAAACATGAAAGTATTTCACAGTAGGCTTCTTTCCATTCAATAAGTCATAAGAGGTTTTCTTCGTACCATGCCTAAAGAACACACGATTCGAAATGTGACAAGCAGTATGTAACGCTTCAGCCCAAAAACGCTTAGAGACATTCTTAGAAAGTAACATAACACGAGCCATCTCCTGTAAAGTTCTATTCTTCCTCTCGGCCACCCCATTTTGTTGGGGTGTCTTAGGGGATGAATACTCATGCATAATCCCTTTCTTATCACAAAAATCATCAAAGTATTGATTCTCGAACTCCCTACCATGATCAGACCTAATACGGAAGATAGACGCACTAAAATTGTTCCTAATCATCGCACAAAATTTCTTGAAAAAATCGAAAGACTCAGATTTTTCCCTAAGAAAGAATATCCATGCATATCTAGAAAAGTCATCCACAAGCACATAAGCATACTTTCTACCTCCTATACTCTCAACTTCCATAGGACCCATCAAATCCATGTGAATCAATTGAAAACAGTGGGCAGTTTTGAAATGTTGAGCAACTTGTTGGTCAACATTGTGACTAACATGCGTTTGCTTACCTTTTACGCATGACTCACAAACTACCTTACCAAACTCCTTCAGCCTTGGAATACCTCTGATTGCATCATGCTTGATAAGTTGCTCCAAGGTTCTGTAGTTGACGTGGCCCAGTTTGAAGTGCCAAAGTACAACGTCGTCCTCGGCTTTTGAGAGTTGGCACACATCCTTCACGCCGGATTTTTCGCCGACTAGGTAGCAGTTATCACTCGATCGTTTTCCTGCCATTACTCGCACAGAATTGCTGTTAAAAACTTCACAACACTCTTTATTGAATCTTACCTCAAGGTCGTCGTCGCAGAGTTGGCTGATACTGATTAGATTTGCAACGAGACCGTCCACGTGAAGTACGTTGCTTAGTTTGGGAAAATCGGGCACATTAAGTCTGCCTCGGCCAAGAATGCGTCCTTTGGCTCCACCTCCAAACGTCACAGATCCACTTCTTAAAGGCATATAATCACTGAGATACTCCTTGGTACCCGTCATGTGTCGGGAACACCCGCTATCGAAGTACCATGAACCTGTCATGTTAGCTCGCAAAGAGGTATACACAACGAGACATTTATGACCTGATTTCTCAACCCAAACTTCCTTAGACAACACTACAGCATTCTGTTTACTAGAATTCGAAGATGAGCCAGCTGAAGTTTCTCCACACATGCCTTCCAACACTGATTTCTCAATGTTGAGTGAGATGTTGGGTAACATTTCAGCCGACATCGATTTCTTGGCAGAAATCTCCCTCTTCAATTTCCAGCAGAATGGTTTCAGGTGTCCAGATTGCTTGCAATGATGACATATATATGAGCTATCATTATTCTTAGGGGTCACATGCTTGGAACTATCCTTAGGCTTCACAACTTCACACTCATCACTAGAGGCTTTGGCTTTAACAAAGACTATCTTAGGTTTAGCATGGGTCTTGGGTTTTGGGATATCACGATCAGGCTGTGGATTAAATCCTAGACCTTGTTTATCAAAGATTCCAAGAGACAATACCTCATCAAGAGTTGACTTACCCTTGTTCATTTTTGTGAAGGTCTCATCGGCATCTTCGACTCGCCTCTGAAGCTTGTCGATCTCCTTGTCCTTTCGCGTCAGTGCTGCTTCCAACTTGGTAATCCCATCCGTCAATCGCTCTATCAGTTTTTCGTTCTTCTCGTTTTCTTCGGACAAAATCTTCACGGCGGCTTGGAGTTGTAAGTTCTTTGCCTTTTCTATTTCATAATGTGCCGTCATTAGTTCAAGGGCTTCTTCACAACTCTCAGTTTCAGGCTCTGCATCATCAGAACTCAAAAAACCATCAAAACAGTTTGAGTCATCATAATCAAAAATAATGTGTTTTTCAGATGTTGAGTCACATGTTGGCTCAACATCCGTTACCGCAGTGAAGCCGATTTGAGAATCTTCATCTTCTTCATCGTCAGAGAAGGACTGGATAGTGACCGACGACTGCTTGTTCTCCTCATAACATGATTCTTCATCTTCATCGTCCGAGAGATCGATCCACATGGCCTTTCCATGTTTGCGAAGTGTGTTCGCACATTCGTTGGCAAAGTGTCCCCAACCTTGGCATTCATAGCATCTGACGGACTCATAATTGATGTTCTTCTTCTTTCCGTCAGGCTTCCCAAAGGTCTTGCGCTTAGCGAACGGAGGAGCGGAGGATGGTTCAGCTTTGGGATTCTGGCCTTTTCTGAATGTTGGGCCAACATTCTGCACAACATTCTTCTTTTTGAAGAACTTCGCAAATTTCTTCACAACCATGGCCATGTCCTCTTCGTTGTTGGGGTCGAACTCGATCAGTTCCTTCGACGGCTGGCTGACCAGTGCAACACTTTTTCCTCGTGAGGCTCTCCTTTGTACTTCGAGATTAGTTTCGAAGTTCTTCAGGATGTTCATCAGGACGTTGAAGTCCATATTGGCTAGGTTGTATGATTCCTCGATCGCCGATACCTTCACATTGAATTTTTCAGTTAGTGTACGAAGTGCTTTAGAATTCAATACCTTGTTTGTCATCGGATCTCCTAGGCTGGCGCACTCGCTAGAGATTGTCAACAGCTTTCCAAAGTACGTGGTGATATCTTCGTCTTCCTTCATTCTGATATTCTCGAACTGACTAAGGAGGAGACGAAGCTGGTTTCACGCACACTTGCGTCGCCTTCACAGTACTTCTGAAGGAGATCCCATGCATCTTGAGCAGTAGAGCAGTTCTGGATGATCTTGAACATAAACATGTCCACGGATGAGAAGATGGCGTTGAGTGCCTTGTCGTTGTATTCTGCCGCGTTCTTCTCAGCCGCCGTCCACTGCTCGACAGGCTTGTCCACGACTTCATTGTCAGCGTCTGGAGCAGTCTTTGGAGACGTATATCCATGGAGTACTGCTTCCCACGCTCGCACATCGATGGACTTAATGCACTGCCGTACACGAACTTTCCAATACGCATAATTGGAACCGTCCAATACAGGGACTTTACCTAGACGGTTTGAGTTTGTAACATCCATGAAAAAAGGATTTTCAGCGCTTAGTAATATCAAGCGTAGGCTCTGATACCACTTTGAAGGTGGTCCCGTACAAAATGGATGTAAAACACACTGATGTTAGACGCGATGTTGGGCTAACACTCGCTCTCACTTTTTAAGCACAGCGGAAATGGTAGTAAAATAACGACGGAACAAAATGCACACAAGAGATGATTTTGTGCAGCAAGTCAAATAACTTGCTGCGTGCCTCAAGGCGCAAAAATCCACTATAAAGATGGATTACAAACTATCCAAAAAGATAGTTAAAACTAGTCTAGCGAAACTACGAATCAAAAAGGATTCTGAAAAACTACAAGACCTAACGATCTCTGAAAAGCTAGACTAAAAAGAAAATCTCTCGTTGAAATAGAATGCTCGCTCGAAAGCCTTTTCTCGCTCGTTGTTCGTCGTACTTCAAAGTGTTAAGTCATTCGACTTATATAGCTCTTCGACTTGTAAGAAACTCCTTCCAACGACTTGGTGAAGGCCCACAACGTCCACTAACGTCCACTAAGTGAAGTGGGACAGTTGATGAACATTTTAGGTCGACTTGGTCACTCCTACGAACTTGGTCTTCACTTAAGCTCCAAGTCTCCTATTTTTAGTATGCTTCCTTCTCATTTTCGTCCAAGCTTATCCACACGTTTTCCACTCGGTTTGAATGCTTCCAGCTCTTATCCATATCCTGCATAACACTAGAAAAATGCCACGTCATCAATAAAATAAGTTTTGGGCATGAAAGATAAAACTGAAGTAGGGAACATTCTCGGCCAACAGATGTTGACAAGAATGTTACCCCAACATTGCTTCTGTTGAAAGCTCAACATCAACAGATCGACTTATGTGGAATTTTATAAGGTTTAGCATATTTTACTCGTTGTCATTTGTCAAGGAGTGGAATGTAAGAAAGAAAACAAGCGTCGATCTCTATGGGCCAATTTAGTGGGGAAGGCCCAATACGCCCTGTTTGGGCCTATAGGCCCATAAAACTGAATATTGGTTGGGCGAACACGTGACACAATTGGTCACCAATTGCTACTGCAAGGTTGACCCGTAAAACCCTAGCTCGAGGCTTTTATTGCGAGAAAGGAACGTAATTCATCGTAGTCGCTGGGAAATTTTGAAGATGGACGTTGATTCGAATGCCGATGAGCTCAAATCCCTCCACATTTCGTCCGACGAAGGAGACGAGCATCAAAACGAAGACGTTCACGACGACGTTAGCGATGAGGATGACGAGGAGGAATATCGCGTGCCTGTGACATTAGGCTTTGTGGAGAAGCCCAAAAATGGCTGGTCTTTGCTTTGCCAGTACTTCCCGAGCAAAGCTGGGGGTACTCCGGTAATTTCTCTTTTAACCTGCAACAATTGAAGACTAGAGCGGAATTGGTGATTCTTTCTTGTTCCGATGTTACAGGCATGGCTGGACCCCGTAAATTTGCCTTCAGGAAAGTCGACTGTTTGTGATTTTTGCGGTGAGCCTTTGCAGTTTCTGCTTCAGGTATGTGATCGAATTTCAAGGCTAGTTTTTTGTAAGTTGTATCTAATGCGCGCCTGTGTCTTTTGGTAGGTTTATGCACCGTTGTCTCACGAATCTACATTTCATCGAACCTTGTACATTTTTATGTGCACGTCGATGGCATGCCTACTCCGTGATCAGCATGATCAGTGGAAACGGAATACTGAGACTTCTTTCAGAAGGTTTGTGCTTTTTTTCTACGATTCCTCTTCATTTGCAATCGCTGTTGGGCTGTGAGAATACTGATCTATAGGATCTTTTACAGATTTCTGATTTCAAAATGGCCTCTCAGTGTGAAGGTGTTCCGTTGTCAGTTGCCACGGGTGAATCCATTTTATTCCAGCGAGGCACCTCCCGAAGACGGGACTGGGAAGCCATTGACCAATGGAGGTTAGACAAATTGTCTTTATATACTTCTCATTTGTGTCTGAACATTAAATGATTTCACGGTGTATGGTATAAACTATAAACTAGAGTTCTTGTACTATTAATCCATTATGTTGCCTAGGTTGGTTCTTTTCCCCTGTCTCAGCAAGTTAGATTTGTCAATGAGATACCAGGATGTGCTAATTACTAATGAATTTGACCATGTATCTCGGTGCCTGATGATTTTGTATATTTTCATAGCAATGCTTTGTAATTGGTGTGGCACTTGGAGAGGGGATAAAATTTGTGGCAGTTGTAGAAGAGCACGCTATTGCTCTGCCAAACACCAGGTGCCATCCTAGTTCTTTCTTTCTAATATCTGTGGAGTGTGGCTGTGGACAAACCTAGTGATCTTTCCTTGTAAGATGACGTCACATTTGCTTGTAGAGTGCTCACTGGCGGTCTAGTAATTCGAGTCACAAAGTTCTCTGTACACAGTCAGAGCTCTCTCCCAAAGAATGTGAATCCGGTAAGAATTCTAATTACATGTACAACAATGATATGTTACTTCGATTGAAAACTTGAACTTAGTGGAAGTTTTTTCTGAATATATTTGAAGCATTAATACTAAGAGCATTTGTATTTTTTTTTTCTATAGATGAAATTGGATCTGTCTATTGTTTCGTTTCACAGCTGCTAGCAGCTCCCTATGGCCAGAATATGAGATCATAAACGACGAAGAAGGCGATCTTATTGATGAGAAGGCCAATGATAGCACATCTGGTAGTTCACTGATATCCCGAAGCCGTGCAGATGACTCTTACGGGAGATTGATGACATCTTTCAAGGCAAGCATCTCGATGATTGTATTATCGTTAATCTAAGTTATACAAAGCGTAAAAATTTACATGCTTGTTTTGTTCATTAGGGATCTAATGACAACAGAAGTTGGGCATCTTTCCAAGAAAGAATATCTCTGGCCCCAGAGCAAGTGTTAAGGTTCATATATTCTTCTTTCAATTTCGGAAGCCGCATAATACATTTAGATGCTTCATGTCCTAATGTGATAAATGCAGATACTCGAACTCCTCTCAAGCAAAACCCCTATGGCCCGTCTCTAGTGGTCGGCCATCTAACCATGACATTCCAAAGTGCAGCCATTGTGGCGGCAACCGTGCTTTTGAGTTTCAGGTATGATTAACAAATGTTCCATTAAAACTTTGTAGTCAGAATATTAATTCTGCCATCGTCGAATGAATCTCTATCGAATGGCAAGCTTGAAACAAGCGCTAGTTATTCATGCATTTCTTCTCGGTTAAATCTCACTGGCAGGTCTTGCCTCAGCTTCTATACTTCTTCCATGTGAAAGACGGTGAAGATTCTCTCGACTGGGCGACTATAGTTGTGTATACATGCGAGTCCTCATGCCCAGGCACCCCAAGTTACAGAGAGGAATTCGCTTGGGTTCAACTTGCTTCTCAATCGATTGGAGGACGATGACGGTTCCGCCCCGAGCAAACCTTGTATTTTCGTTTTCTTTTTCTGTTTCCCAGTGAGGTGTTCGAAGGTAATTTATCGAACGTATGTATAATCAAAACAGTCGGTCGATCGACAGCAGAAACATTTCACTTGCAAGAATGTATGTTTTACAGGTAAATGACATGATGAATCATAAATAATCACACGACTCGATGGTTACGCTGGGCTCGTTTCTGCGCTATAACAAAACTTCTGCTTACAACAACGATCAAATGAAAAAAGCAACCAAAACACTGTATACAGAAATGAATATGATCAACAAATCACTCTTTGCCCTTCGAACCCCCTTGCCTCGATTTCGTCCGTCGTACGGATCCAATGAATGAATGATTTCCCGACATTTCGGACAACCAAAAGTATCAAAAGACTTGTTGAATCATCGAGTTCGTATCGGAGGACTCGAAACTAAGAGACAACGCATTGCAATAAGAACCTCTGAGTTCAGGACACGGCTTAGGAAACACATCGACGGACGAGCCATAGACATTCGAGCATATCCAAGATTCAGACGAGTCTGAACTAACAGAGAAAGTCACATTCGAGAGGCACAATGGTCCAAACGGCGATTCGTAGATCCCAATGAGATTCCCAGGATTCGTAACGTTTATCCCAACGATGTCTTTAAACGTAATTTCTCCAACAAATGGGAGAGCAGTGGGATCGTAGCTATCGTCGGGGTGAGACTTGCACTGGCCTGTAGCTCTAATTCCCTGTCGAACGTTTTCCACGTAAGCATCTGAAATAAGAACGTTCTTTATGTATCCACCTCTTCCTTTGCACGTCTTCAGTTCGATCCCAATATCTGAGCCATGCATGTGGAGATCTTCCACTAATATGCCTGAAATCCCGCCCGACATTTCGCTGCCAAACGCCAGAGCCGACCCCGAGGAAGATCGTAAGGTAACTTTTTGGATGTGTACGTCTGTGGTTGATCGGTTAAATTCGATGCCATATTCGTCCCAACCGCTTTTAAGCACCAAGGCGTCGTATCCCACGCTTACGTTGCTTTTTTCGATGCAAACGTGCTTGGAAGAATCTGTAATATTGATGGGAATGCATATATAGAATGATAGATAATATGAAATTAATTGATCCGTTGGGTCACAGAAATATAGAGCAGAAGAATCGTATCTCTGACCTGGGACAATCCCGCTGGTGTACGGAGAATCTGGGGGAGAGTAGACCGTTATGTTTTGGACCAGCAACTTACTGAAAAACAACGAAGATTCTTACACGGTTAACAAGGCTAAATTTGAGGACTGCATAAAAATATGGTAGTGCTTTATTAACATTAGATATTGGTAACAGAAATAGAAGAAAGATAGATACCTGCAGTAAACAGGGTATATACTCCACGCAGGTGCGTTCAAGAAAGTTAAGTTCGAAATGACGATATTGTCCGACCCGATAAGTTCTACGAGATGTGGTCTACTGTTATTTAAAGAATGATCGGTTAGCTGTTCCCACCAAACAGAGCCTTGCCCGTCGATAGTTCCATTATTGCCTAAGATAAAGGGAAAATGCATATAAATGCAAATAACTGAAAAGTGATAAACAGATGAAGTCAGACGTTCCCAAACCTGTGATAACGACATCGGTAAGATTCTGTCCGTTGATCAAGCTGCGATATCTCTGACCAGGTTGCTCTATTCCTCGACCGTACGAAGGCAGTGGGTCAACTAACTCCCAGTGGCTATAATCCTGTCAAAGGCAAAAGGATCGTTGCCTTCAAAAGTTCTCGGGAAAATGAGAGTAGTTAATGAATGCAAAGGGCACACACAATAAGCACACAAAGTTCACCTGAGATCCAAGAATGAATGCATCTTTCTCAAGGAAAAGGGTGAGATGGCTGGTGAGAGTGATGGGCCCAATCAACCACCTGCCTTTTGGGACATAGAGCTGTGCGCCGCCCTTGTCTACGAATGACTTGAGATAGAAAATTGCGTTTTGAAATGCCACTGTGTTCACCGTTTTACCATCTCCTAATGCACCGAATTCTGAGACCGAGACGCTGTGTGGCCTTGGGGTCAATGGCCACTTGGATTTGCATACTTCGTTGTACTCTCTGGCATTGCTCAATGCCATAAGCAAAAACAAAAGTACCTAGGCATGTAAGAAAGAGATATTAGGAAACAATCGATATTGCACAACTGATGTTGAGTATCCAATTCTAATTTCAAGCAAAATTTATCGAAGAACGTCTATCAGTGCATGGGAATCGGTACACAACATGAAAGCATAAATTACCATTTCATACATTCAGAATTCCTAGAACAGCTAAGAGCTGGGAGCTCCCTAACCAGTAAGATCTCATTGCAAATCCCTAATCGAGCAAAAATCTTACTGGGACACAGAAGTACCCAAAATTCAGATCTAGCAAGAATGATCAGCATTCTTCTAATACACAATGTAGATAGATTGACTAGCACTAAACTCAAGATACAGTCAAGATCAAGTAGTTTGCAGGGAACACGCAACCACAAGCTGTGTACCCCGAAAACGAAGCTATGCCACCCGATTACTCACTGAGAAAAATTAAATCAGAAGAATTTTCAGCTCAAGCTTATAGAACATTCCGCCATTGTAGGGCCAGAATTAAGTTGAAGCAACCATCACAGCTCAATTAGATTTCGAAATTCACTTCTTTTCCTAATGCCCATAAGATCACAAACCTCAAATAATAGAGAATCTGGGCAGAAAGTATAGACTTGCATAGTCGTCAGTTAATGGAAAATCAAAACTAGTTAAACGTACTTACTAGACTCCTCATTCCTTACTTCTTCCAATTCTTCAGGCCCTCATTCGAAATCCAGCGAGAGATATTTGACTTGAACCTAGAAGAAGAAGAAGAAGAAGAAGAAGAAGAAGAAAGTGGATGATGTGATGGAATGATGCTGAATGGAGAAGAAAGTTTCCGTTAAATCAGAAAAACATTAAAATGGAAAAGGAAAAAAAAAAAGAAATTTAAGGATTTTTCAAGTGAAAGTGACGGCACAGAATATAATAAAACGGGGATTTATGTTACTATTCGTCCACACCAAACACACATTATTGAGCTTTAACGGAAAAAAATATATATTTTATATTAATCATATAATTAAATATACAGACAGTCCAACCGACATTGAAATAATATGAACATGGCGTATTGTGTGTACGTAATTAAATAAATTTACAATAGCTTAAAATTGAAACTTATAAAAATGTAATATTGTGAACTGTGAGGTATCTGTGTGTGCATGGGAAGGCTGGCATGTGCTTTGTGGAAAGTGGGTCCCATTTGTCCTCTCAATAATAGTAGAATTGGTAGGCTGTCAATAACTGGTTTGCCAGATCAGAGCCCTCCTTGATGGGCCCCACTAATATTGGCAATATTTTTTCAATGTGAATGAGTTGAATTAAATTTCATAACCAATATATACACACACTTCTCTAAAAGAAGAAAATAGTGATAATTGTATTTCAAAATTCAATATACATATAAAATGATTTCAAGTGCTGGGGGTGATATGTTTCCTAAATAGGGTCTATATTATTCATCATTAGTGCCATCGCCAACTCAACAATAATTATGTCTTTAAATATGTTAATTTTAAAAATTTATGTAATATATGGCTTATTCATAGTTAATGATATGGCAGAGGACCCGCGTCCACTTAATATTCTCTTTGCTAACGATCGTACTAATCTATGTTCGGATTGAAAGTGATAAAGATTGAAATATAAATCGAATGACATTTGATTATCTTTTATTTTTTTTACACGTTTAATACATATGATGATCATTTGAATTTACACATTACTTGAATTATTACGGCTTAAGCAGAAAATGGTCATCAAGAAAAATTCACACACAAAAACAATAAAATAATAATTAATAAAACTTGACAAGAACATGAAAAAGACAAAGCGGATTACTGATTGTTTGGTCCAACAAGAAACAGCGCAGAATTGAAAAAGCCACATGGCGCAGCGGAACCATTTGTTTGTTTGCTAGTTTATTTTTCTGTTAACTAATGACTTGTCGAAATCAAATCCATTGGGGATTTTATATCCATTTATACAATTTTGTTTATTTTATTACTGATTTTACATTCATCATTCGACTTTTTAGTCTTATACATGGTGATTTTACATTTGCCTGTTGGCCCAATACGCCAATCAAATATGGCCCTTTACAAGGTTATCTTAACGTTGATACCAATATCATCGTTTGAATTCACTTCTCTGGTCAGCGTTCTTATTGCAGGCAGCTAAGGGAACTGAACAATGTCTGTAATCATACTGAGACATTGGTCCACAATTACGTTGTTTAGTTCGGGCAAAATGACTACTATTATCACTATGAAAGATCAAAATTGGGTAATGACAACATAGAATCAAAACCCAAAAGTGCCGTAAGGGAAAAAACATAAGCATCAAGAGAGAGGGGCCAGGCCAACGGCTCATTCACTTCACTTCTTGGCCTTCTTTGGTACCCTGCATTCGAATAGCCAATTTTAATTTTGGCATCTATCCCAATTTTAGAATACAAGACCTTATATAGACTATAGTGTATATCTTAGTTATCATTGTTTCTATGCAATTCTATATAATTGAAAGAATAGTACAAAACACTAAATTTCATAGGAATGTATAGAGTTAACTTACTGTGCTGGCTGTGATGTTGGTGCAGGCGCAGCTGCTGCAGCTTGAGCTTGAGTAGCTCCTGGTCCCTGTAATAATATCATAAATACGTGGAATTTAGCGGAAGCTCATAATCAAAATCCACAACTATGTGCCTTTATATACTATGATTACGTAAAAGGTGAATGAATAGTTTCCCCACCTTGGCAAGTCGTTCTTCCCTCCTAGCAAACTTTCTTTCCCTGCTAGCCTTGTTCTTCGCCCTCTTAGCCTCGAACTGATCGGAAATAGTCTTTTCTCTTGCCTTCTCGGCCTTAGACTTGTGGATGCTCTCCATTAGGACGCGCTTGTTCTTGAACACGTTACCCTTCACCTTCATGTACATGTCGTGGTACATGTGCTTGTCTATCTTCTTTGCTTCTCTGTACTTGCGAAGCAAGCGCCTGAGAACCCTCATTCTCCTCATCCAAAGGATCTTCGTGGGCAATCTGGCCTCCCTAGTACCCTTACGCTTACCTAACATCGATCATAATCACAGTTCACGTTCTAAGACTAAGAAACATTCGCCAACAAGGCTTGACAGGAGTTGAAATTTTGAAAACTCAGAATTTCAGAAAATGCATATGATGCTATGGGACGAAACCCCTGAGGCTCACCACAACACATACTCAAGAGATTACTATACTAACCATATCCAGAGTGACGGCCCTTCCTCTTAGCTTCCTTCATTCGGCGTGCTCGGGATCTTGAATGAATCTTCGTCGGTTTTCTGATAATGAAACCATCCTTCACCAATTTCCTGATGTTCTGCCCTACACAGTGGTAGCCAGAAATAAAACTAATCACATGACATCGATCAAATGCCGAAAGGAGAATGGAATTGCTAGCTCAGTAGCCAGTACTGGCGTCCTAATTAGTAACACCGCCATTCGGTTTTCTGAAGAAAGACAATTGCCCAAAATCACATTTAAAGCAATAGGGAAAACATGAGCACTAATGCTTGCTTGTTCAAATTGGGTTTTAACATCTTACGTTACCAGTAATAAACATGAAATGAACTATCTGATAAACTAGTGATTCAGAAGGGCCAAACAGCAGCTTACAGATGAATCAACACTTGTGGAACATCACCCAAACCGTAGTCCATTCGAAAAATATACACCAAAAAGGAATAAAAATAAACAAGCAAATCACATCATTATCGAAACCAAAGCCTACCACACACCAGCTGGTGAAACAATAAACATACAGAAAAGACCTACGATTATGTGACCCTGAGCTATAAAGTAGTCGAGAAAAGAAGAAGAATAGTAAATCAGAGCTTAGCTGAACGTACTGGAATTGGCCATTGAGATTTCGCTCACTTCGTTGGGATCAATCCACACTTTTCCCTTCCCACACTTCAACACGCTCGCGGAGAGCCGCTTCTGCAGCTTCAACGACACCATTTCTTCAGTCCACACAAAAATGTCTGCCGAAATTCGAGGAAGACGACGAATGATGATAAAGTTGGATAAGGATTTTATACCACACTCCAATTGCTCCTCTCATTCGGGCTTACATAGCTCTTTTTACTTGGGCTTATGAGCTGTGCTTAATTGGGCCTCTCATCTGAAGTTGGGCTGATTTATGGGCTTAGCGGCCTAAATCCGGCCCATTACCAACATTACGTGCATCAATTAAACATGTTTTTTTTATTCCCTATATTTTATTGTTAAAAATTATTTTTTTTGTTTGTAGTTAGACAGACGTACGCTTCAACTGAGCCATGATCCAGTAAATGCTACAACAAACGCGTACCAAACTAACGCTCACGTGATAAATGAACGTCGCCGAGGAGCTAACCGTCGGAGAAACGCACATGAACCGTGTGGATTCTGAGATGAAAGTGACCGAAAGGAGATTGAATCACAGAGATGGGAAGAAATTTGCCATATCGTTAGGCGGGGTAGGTGGTATCGGAGGTGTGGTGCTGTTCGTTGGCGGCGCGTTGGCCACCGTCGCGTTCGCGTCAGCTTTTGTACTGAGGAGGAGACGGCGAGGATTCTCAGAGGACGGACGTGATCGGAGGCCGACGGAGATGGAGAAGCGGCCGGGTGTGGAAGAGGAAGCTCGAGAAGGACATGAGATTCATGTTTCTTCGGAGGATACGTCTTTGCTGCGTGGCGAGCAGCAGAGGTATGTGGTTGTGATCTCACTAGCTGATTGTCTTGTCTGCCTAGGGATTCGATTTTTTTTTATGTTGTTTAATTGTGCCGAGTATTTCGTGTTTGTTTTCTGGGAAATTGAAAATAATAATAATAAAGCGAGGAAGAAACAGAGAGGAATGATTCTCAGATGTTGGTCGTCAGCCCAGGAACTTCGATACAGGTATATTGATCCCTTCGTCGCTTGAATTTTCTTGATCAATCGTTATTTCATAGATCTGTTACGATCTCGTCAGGCCGTGATTCCTGGAACTGAAAACAGCGTTGAGGTACCATCGGAGAAGAAGGATACTTTGGTTTTGACGACTTTAAGTAAACCAGAAAACGAAGCCATTTTGAGCAATTTTCTTTTCGTCGAGGAAGGTTCAAGATCATACGAGAAATCCTCTCCTACCTCGGAGAATCCTGAGAAAATCCATTCTGTTGCCGATGAAGATTTTGCATCAGAAGTTCCGAAAGACAAGGATGATGCTCTTGGCGTCGATGGCAGCCAATCAACATATGAAGAGAGCATTGATATGCTGAACTATGGTCAAGAGGAAAATCCAGGGTATAACTCTGTTATTTGCTCAGGACTTGATGTTGAAATTAGCGAGGAGCCTCCGAAGAACGAAGGCATTGAAGAAGTTGAAGTCGAAGAATTTACTGGAGATAATGCAGAGATAGATGCGAAGAAACACGATGAATTCCATGGTTCTTTGTTGGAGACTGAGAATGTCGTGGAGGACAAACATGAAAACATAGCTGACGATGTGGTTTGTGAATTAGAACCCAAAAAAGAAGCTGGAGATTTATCTCAAATGTCTAAGCAAGAAGACATTGAAGATGATGATGATGATGATGATGAAACAGAGTCACTATCTTTTGAAGTAGAAAGCTCCAATGGAAGTGGAGATTCTTCATTAGAATCCAACTCAGCCGCCGTTTGCCCAACAGAATCGCCACTTTGGGGCAATGCTGGCGAAGTAGAAGGAAAGATGATGCAAGAAGATAAAGCCCACATCATGGCTGGTAATAACTGCAGATCCAAGGAGGATAGTTCCACCAAGCGAAGAATGCTGCTATTCTCAGTGCTTTTGATGCTTACGTGGGCCTTGGCTCTTCGGCTTATCCATGGCCAGGCTACGCTAATGCTCTCTGGCCTGCCTGGCTTTGGCTAATAACCGTATTGTTCTTGATCATCTTGTATTTGCTTTCTCTAGATCATTATTAATATGTATTAAATACAAGAAAATGCAGCAAAATCATTATTTTTCTTGGCCAATACAGAGTTCTAAAGTCCGATGTTTAATACAATAAAATGCAGCAAAAACAAGTTAGACTATATTATCATCACTAATTCACTATACGTGTTCGTTTTTTTGGCTTGACTTGGCAATCAACATCATTACCAAGTTGTAATAGCACACGTCGCCCATTGGAAGTCAAAAGATACCAAATGCTGCATGCTTTTTTCTTTGATATCATCATCTCTAACGTTTATGGGTTTTAATAATATTTTTACCTCATCTAAATCCATTCCAATCAATACATAAGTGCTGCGTCAATATTTTAAGGAAGCGTTACATCGGACACCTGTCCTGTCTAATAACAAAGCAAAAAAGAAAAATTAGAAAGCGCCACCTCTTCTCTCATTGTCATAAGGAGCGCACTACTCACTAATCATCATTTGTGCCTTATTTGAAAACTGTAATTCTATCATCTAAACTACGTTGGTTGAGATCATCGCATGAGCTAAGGTATGGCGACACCGAAGCTAACGAAGATACCAAGCATGAGAGAAAGGGTGGAAGTCACTCTTGCTGCTCACAGGAACGAGCTCGTGTCTCTGCTTTCAAGGTAAATGATTTTTCTTTTTATGAGAATTGATTGATTTTGACAGATCGCGTGCTTGCGAACGACAGTGATTGATGGTTGTTTTGTTTCTCTAGTTTTTTGTCTGATATGCTTTTGACCTCTTTATGTTCGAAGATATGTGGCGCAGGGTAAGGGCCTACTACAGTCCCATCACTTGATTGATGAGCTCGAAAACATTATCCTTGACGATGATGCTAAAAAGAAGCTAAGTGATGGCCCTTTCAGTGAAGTACTCAGATCTGCTCAGGTAAGTAAACAAATACAATCAAACATATCGAAACTGTGCCCTACGAAAGGTTTGACGAAGTTAGTCTGAAATTTTGCGTCTATATATTAGCTGATTTTCTTTGCTGTCTATCTGATGAGTCACAGGAAGCAATAGTTCTGCCGCCGTTTGTAGCTTTGGCTGTCCGACCAAGGCCCGGCGTTTGGGAGTTCGTTCGTGTTAACGTTTACCAGCTTAGCGTGGATGAGCTGACGATTTCAGAGTATCTGCGTTTCAAAGAAGAGCTCGTTGATGGAGGGTAAGTGAAAGAAAATTAATACTTTTAGTACGACTCAAATATTATGGAAGTTTACGCAACGATGTTTTCTCTCTGCTCTGCACTTTAACTTTAGGATCGACGACAATTTTGTTCTCGAACTGGATTTCGAGCCGTTCAATGCTTCGTTTCCGCGCCCAACTCGATCCTCTTATATTGGCAATGGTGTCCAATTTCTCAATCGCCACCTCTCTTCAATTATGTTTCGGAACAAAGACTGTCTTGAGCCACTACTCGAATTTCTTAGAGCACACAAACACAAAGGCCATGTAAGTGTTGGACTAATCGGTTATGTTCCCCTTGTAATAGCATCATGTGAACATTTATATGTCGTAAGTATGTCAGTTAGATGTAATATTGACAGAGTGTTTAAAATCATAGATAATGATGCTGAACGATCGGATACAACACATACCAAGGCTTGAATCTGCATTGGCTAGGGCTGAGGACCATCTTTCAAAACTCCCACCTGATACCCCTTACTCAGAGTTTGAATACACGTAAGATTTTGTATCGATCACGTCAAGCACTGGTAAACGTTCTTGATTGAATGATTTTCAATGTTGTATATTGGCCTTGCAGATTACAAGGACTTGGGTTTGAGAGAGGTTGGGGAGATACAGCTGAAAGGGTATTGGAGATGATGCATCTACTTGCAGACATTCTCCAGGCCCCTGATGCTTCTACTCTTGAAACATTTCTTGGTAGAATACCTATGGTGTTTAACGTTGTTATACTGTCCATCCACGGTTATTTTGGACAAGCAAATGTACTGGGATTGCCTGACACAGGTGGCCAGGTAATCTTAATGCTAGCATAATTTAGAAAGTTTTATTCTTGATGTTCGATGTGTGAAGATGTTCCTATCGTCTTGTCATATGCCTAGAGAAAAGCTCAAAGAATCACTTAGAATATCACTTAGACATTTTTTGAATTGTGTTGCATCCCAGATTGTATATATTCTAGATCAAGTTCGTGCCTTGGAAAATGAGATGATAAAGAGAATAAAGGCTCAAGGGCTCAGTATCATTCCTCAAATTCTGATCGTAAGTTTGAGTAACATACGCCTGATTTCTCCTTTGTTTTAATTTTGATGTTTTAGCCTGAAACTTGACCATGATATCTTCACTTTTGACAGGTCACTCGCTTAATTCCTGATGCAAAAGGCACTTCATGCAATCAGCGATTAGAAAAAATAAGTGGTTGCGAGCATTCACATATCTTGCGTGTTCCTTTTAGAACTGAGCACGGCGTTCTACGCCAGTGGATTTCGAGGTTCGACGTTTGGCCTTATCTAGAGAAGTTTGCTGAGGTAAGGCTTCTACTATAACAATCATACTAAAAATGAGATCGATCTCCGTTAGTTGTTAAGAGAACTGTCGAAGAACTCTTTAACTAGATGTGATTTACCATGCCTTTTTCTCTCAGGATGCAGCAAGCGAAATCTCAGCTGAGTTACGAGGTGTGCCTGATCTAATCATCGGAAACTACAGTGATGGAAACCTCGTCGCATCGTTAATGGCTCATAAGATGGGAGTTACTCAAGTAAAAATGACCTAATAATCACTTACCAGTGACTTAAAAGGTATTATAAGAAAATAAAGACCATATGATTTCTTGTTTTTAGGGCACCGTTGCACATGCATTGGAGAAAACTAAATACCCCGACTCGGACATATACTGGAAAAAATACGAAGATAAATACCACTTCTCGTGCCAGTTCACCGCCGATTTGCTCGCCATGAACAATTCTGATTTTATAATAACCAGCACATACCAGGAAATTGCAGGAACGTAAGTGACTTACTGCACTTTTATGTCGTCAGCACATCCCATATGATGGAGATTTCTTTTGACACAAACTAATTGGTTTTCAGGAAAAACTCTGTTGGCCAGTACGAAAGCCACGCAGGCTTTACATTGCCAGGTTTATACCGTGTTGTCCATGGCATCGATGTTTTTGATCCAAAATTCAATATAGTGTCTCCTGGGGCAGACGATGGCATATACTTCTCCTACTCTGAAAAAGAGAGAAGATTGACTTCTTATCATGATTGCCTCGAGAAGCTGCTTTTTGATCCTCAGCAGACTGAGGAGCACATGTAAGAAAATGCTCTTCAGGACAATTATCAGTAATGATGTCAGTGTTCAACCCAAATATCTACTAACTTACTTATTTTTTGGTGCCTTAATGCAGAGGTGTACTCAATGACCAATCAAAACCCATAATCTTCTCTATGGCAAGGCTCGATAAGGTTAAAAACATCACTGGGCTGGTCGAGATGTACGCCAAGAATGCAAAACTGAGAGAGCTGGCTAACCTCGTCGTGGTGGCTGGTTATAACGATGTGAAGAAGTCTAGCGATAGAGAGGAAATAGCTGAGATAGAGAAGATGCATAGCCTCATTAAGGAATATAAGTTAGACGGTCAGTTGAGATGGATAAGTTCACAGACTAACAGAGTTCGCAATGGGGAACTCTACCGCTATGTTGCCGACACGAGGGGAATCTTCGTTCAGGTAACGTTTGAATTAGAAATCATATCATTATGGGTTACAGCGCTCTTAGTTATTCGTTTTTTCTTCATATTGTAGCCTGCGTTTTACGAAGCGTTTGGGCTCACGGTGGTTGAGGCCATGACTTGTGGCTTACCGACATTTGCGACTAGCCATGGAGGCCCAATGGAGATTATCGAAGACAAAATATCGGGGTTTCACATAGACCCTTATCATCCCGAAAAAGCTGCTGATCTCATGGCTGATTTCTTTGGAAAGTGCAATGAGGATCCAAGTTATTGGGTGAAGATATCTGAAGCAGCTCTCCGAAGAATTCAAGAAAGGTGAGTATTATGTTTCAGAAAAAAAGCTTCTTAATCTATCACCACGCTATTTGTTAACCTGAGATCTTAACGCATTTTGTTTTACGACGCTGGTGAAGGTATACGTGGAAGAAATACTCTGAGCGGCTGATGACTTTGGCTGGCGTTTACGGGTTTTGGAAGCATGTTTCGAAACTTGAGAGGCGTGAGACTCGACGCTACCTCGAGATGTTCTATATCCTCAAATTCCGCGAACTGGTCAGCTTCAGTTTCTCCAGTTGTCGAATGTTAATTTAATTTCATACTAACATTGTCGATTACATTACATGGTTTCGTTTCAGGTGAACTCTGTTCCTTATGCTGTTGATGGTTCGGCTTAGCTTACCAAGATAGCATAGGATAAGATATGCTAATGCTATTGCTCAAGCGTCTTTTGTAGGGTTGCAAACGAACCGAATCGAATCGAATATCATAATATTCAATTTGTATTCGTTAATTTTTTCAAGTATTCGTATTCGATTCGATTCGTATTCGATTCGATTCGTATTCGATTCGATTCGATAACGATATTCGAATATATTCGCGAATATTCGAATATTCGAAAAAAATTCAATTTTTTCCCCATAAAACCTGTTAGAATTAAAAAATAATTCCGAAAAATTACAAAATCTAAGAAACAACTCAATGTTCGTATTTGCTTTTTATTTTTACACTTGGAGCGTGAGTTAAATAGATGAAATGTTTGCTTTATTTCCTTTTATGGGTCAAAACAAATAAATAATTTGGGTCTAATATTTCATTTGGGCTTACAAGTATATATATAATATATATTATTTAAATATATATATTACATATAACGAATCGAATATTCGTTAATTTTTCGAATCGAATACAGACATATTCTTATTCGTATTCGAAATTATTCGAATCATAAAAAGTATTTGTATTCGTATTCGTATTCGTTTATTTCGAATTCGAATCTTAAATTTCGAATCGAATCTCGAACCGAACCGAAAATATTCGGTTCATTTGCAACCCTAGTCTTTTGTGTATCTTTGACAAGCCTTATAAACGAATACTATATGAATAAGAGTTGTAATGAGATATTATCTTTCATAATGGTGGCTTCCAAACAAATTTTGTCTCACAAGAAAAAATAACAGCCAAGAAATAACAGCTTGAATATCCTTAAAAAGAGCAACTCTTAGGACTACATAGGCTCAAACAAAGCATTAAACCAAAGCATAATGGAGATAGTAAATCAAACCCTAAAGCCCTTGCTGTTTCTCCTGCCTCTGGCGCGCTCGAACTTCCTTCCCTTGGCTCGCACATAAGGCTTGGTGTGGCTGTGGGGAACGCCAGGCGCTGGACCAAAGTGTTTCACCGCTTCACGTGCTTTGCGTGATCCTCTCAATAGCACCTGCGTTCCCAGAAATTTTTAATGTCTACTTCTTCTACACGACAACCAAAGTAAGGTTATGTTCTGTTGATTTGAAAGAATCAAACCACACCACACATACCGTGTTCTGCCCAAGAGGAGCCCTAAGAGCGAGCTGGTCAAAAGTTAGGCATTCTCCGCCGGCCTTCTCAATCCTAGCCCTGGCTGTCTCGGTGAACCTTAGTGCAGCAACCTTTAGAGGAGGGACTTCGTGCACACGGCTGTCGTCGGTAACACTGCCAACTAGCACGGCAATCTTGTCCTCCTAAACGACAATATTCATTTCGTGAATGAGTACCATATCAAAGACAGATCTTTGCTCTTTTAAGAATCCAACAATCTCGTAAAACACGATGGAACTGATGATACACTTTTCAGATTTATTGCACGATATCATCTTACCACAATGTTAAAATCATGAATGCAAGCGTACAATACATCCAATTTCTCATGAACAATGCACTATCAGAGAGCAATAGTACCTTGTTCTTCATGAGAGCAGCGAGGCGTGAGAGGGACAGCGGAGGCCTATTGACCCTACTCATGAAAAGCCTCTTCAGCACCACCGCGTTGAACTTACTCCCAGTTCTCCTCACCAGAAAGCGATACAACTGCCCACAACATAGAACAATCCCACAGATAAGCAAAGATGTCGTAGATCGCTCGATCTCGAATCTCATACTTAAAATGCTCGAAGGAAATAAAGAAAGTCATACAAATCAATACCTTGACGAGGAGCTTGAGGTAGATATCATTGGATTTAGGCGCCGTTCGCTTCACCTTCTTGCTCTTACCTCCGGCGATCAGATCAATACCCTAAAAGAAACCAAAACGTGAGCTGAGACAGATAAGCACGGACGTCAAAACCAAAAAAAAAAGTGAACATCTTTCCACAAACGCACCATAGCTGCTTCCTGCTGATGCCGCTTCTTCGACCTGCAAAATCCACACAGCTGAAATGTTGAGATTAGGGTTTTTTGTGCTATGTCTCATATAAGGGCGCCGTATTTACATTTCTTGGGCTACTGACCCAATACATTAAATGGGCTCAATAACGATCGAAAGCCCATATAACTTGCCACGTGGATTTATGAAAAGAAAAATTATTAAATAAAACGAAATCATTCGCTGTTTTGGAACGGAGTTTCCTTGCCTTCGATGATCATCGATCATAAAGACAAAGAAGGAAACATTAAAAGACAGCGACTAAGCTCCCAAGAAATTCCTCCGACATTGTTCTCCTCGACTGAATCTGATCCTTCAATCGCGGTTTTCAACCGATTCCTGATCGCACAGTTGACGGAAAAAATGTTTTCCAATTATCCCAAATCCATTCCTCTGTTTCTCTGTCTAGCCGCCGCCGTCTCCGTCGCAGTCGCCTACGCCTCGGCGACGGCGTACGAAGTCATCCAATCCTACGATTTTCCCGTCGGGATCCTCCCGGTAGGCGTGACCCACTACGATCTCGACGAGTCTACGGGGAAATTCAACGCCTACATGAACGGTCCCTGCAGTTTCTCGCTGGAAGGTTCGTATCAGCTCAAGTACAAGTCTCGAATCAGCGGATACATCGAAAAGGGAAAGCTGACCCAATTGAGCGGCGTCAGCGTAAAGGTACTCTTTCTGTGGTTGAACATCGTTGAAGTTAGGCGAAACGGCGATAATCTGGAATTTTCTGTGGGCATAGCTTCGGCTGAATTTGGATTGGATAATTTCTATGTGTGTCCGAGGTGTGGGTGTGGGTTGAACTGTGATGGGGATTTGGAAAGTGTGGCTGTGATTGGTCCTAAGAGGAGGAGTCCCTCTGTTTCTTCGATTTAGTTCATGTCATTCCTTTGCTTGGTTTCATTACTTGAATTCCATATCTGCAATTGCAAATATCTTGCTATGTGGCCATTGTTGTTGCTCTAATCGAATTGTTGATATTCCATTTTTAGCAGAACTATCTTGGCTCCAAATCTAAACCTTTGTTGTTTCACTCATGATTGATGATGTTACGTTACATCTCTCCTTCTATATATGTTTATGCTATGCTAAAATCAAATGGCCCTATCCCAAAATGGATTCGCGATAGAATGTTATGTTTGCAAGAAACATGCTAGCAAATACACAAGCTTTGGCTTGTAAGTTCAGTAGATAACATAGCATGTCTTAATGGTTGGCCGTATAATGTCTATGATTGTGGTGATCTCTCGAAGAAACTCAGTGGAAGTATATTCATTGATAATAATGCGTCCGTCTCAGATTGTCTAAATCTTGCCAAGCTATTCAGATAATATGCGTAATTACATAAAACCTTTCATTACAACCTAAAGCAAGCAAGTTCTGACTTTTGCTTATCCTCGTTTGGTATGGGAGGTTTGTGCTTACCTACCAACAAATAATATGATTAAATAAAAAGATCACATAAATGAATTTTTTGTTGGAAAGGGGCATTCTTGAAAATGAAGAATAAATGTACATGTAAAATAAAACATTTAATAAAGAAAGAAGAATACATTACATATCTAACGAACGGAAGCCTCGAGGGTAGTAGCTTAGGTGCCGAGCAGCAGCCACCAAACACGCCCTTCGTCTTATCCTTCAGTATATCCATCCATCCACCACCACCGCCACCACCGCCGCCGCCATTCCTTCTTCTCAATGGATTCCGGCGCCAACATTCCGCAAAGCCCTGAGAACGAACAACAACTAGAAAGTCACCAGCAAATCTCAATCAATCAGACGCCGTTCATACCCACGGCTTCAATCTCACTATCTCTCTCCACTCTCATCCCATCCCACCTCATCCCGCCGAAGCCCCTCCCGCCAACCACCGCTAACCCGGCGTCAAATGTCAAAATCCCATCTCAGATCGCTTCTCTCTCCGCCATTTCAATCACCTCTGCTCCGCCCAAACGGCCCGTGCAGAGGCCCACCAACGTTTCGTCGACCACGCCTCTTCAGTCTCCTCAGTCGCTTGCACCAATCCGCCACCACCATCCGTCGGGCGCCGCCGCCCTCCGCCGCGCAGCCGTCGTTTGGCTCAGGAACGACCTCCGTGTCCACGACAACGAAGCTCTCACCTCCGCGAACAACGACTCTCTCTCTGTGCTCCCTCTCTACTGCTTCGACCCTAGGGATTATGGGAAATCTACCTCGGGCTTCGACAAGACGGGCCCTTTTCGGGCCAATTTCATAATCCAATCTGTCGCCAATTTGCGCGACAACCTTCGCTCTCGCGGGTCGGATCTTGTTGTCAGAATGGGTAGGTTTGGTGAAGATTATCTGGGCATTTTCTTACTTGGATAAGAATATCAAGTTGGTTTGTAAAATGTGGCTCATTGCTTCTAATTGGTTTGATTTCACTCACCATTTTGGCTTTCTTTGCCCCTTGACATGGGTGAGCTCTTTAATATAGCTAGTTTGTTGTAAGTCTTGATAACACAATCTTTTCAGGCCGACCCGAGGATGTGCTGTTGGAGATTGTGAAGGCTGTTGGGGCCGATGCTGTGTATATGCATAGGGAAGTTTCGCGCGAGGATGTGAGGGCAGAGGAGAAGGTCGAGGAGGTGATGAAGAACGAGGGCGTGGAAGTGAGGTACTACTGGGGAAGCACGTTGTATCACTTGGAAGATCTGCCATTTGAATTGGAGGGAATGCCGACGAACTATGGTGGTTTTAAGGAGAAAGTAAAGAACGCTGGTGTGAGGAAGACGATCGAAACATTGGATAACATGAAGGGTTTACCGAAGAGGGGCGGCGTTGAGGTTGGTGAAATTCCGACAATGGTGGATTTGGGCCTTAATCCCAATGCAGTGATGGGGCAGGTACTTTCTTGATTTGCTGCTCTGTCTTGAATTTGTTTTTGGAAGCTAATAGCAAAATTTTCGATTCCCATGAAATGAGATCAAAGGGTGTGAAACTATGTTTGCTCCCATTGTTCCACTTCAGTTCCTCACTTAACAATTCTATCTTTACCTTTTCGCATCATTGAATTGATGCGTAATATTTTCTTCTTCTCTTGTAGAATGGAAAGGCAGCTGTTACTTCTAGTCTTGTCGGTGGAGAGACTGAGGCATTGCAGAGGCTAAATAGCTTCGCAGCTGAATGCAAGGCAAAACCAAAAACTCCTCTGCAAAATGGAGCCAAAGATAGCATATACGGTGCTAATTTTTCATGCAAAATATCTCCTTGGCTAACGACAGGATGCCTTTCTCCTCGTTTCATGTTCGAGGAGCTGAAGAAAAACGCCTCGACGTATGCCATATGACTTAATTTTTTACTACCCTTGATTTTTTCTTTTCGTTCTTGGCTATACGCTTAGGTCGTTCAGTCACTCAAATCCTTCATTTTTATGCAGCTTAATTTCAGCTTCTTCCAACAAGAAAAAGAGTGAGGGTGGATCTGATACTGGGATGAACTGGCTAATGTATGAGCTTTTGTGGAGGGACTTCTTCAGGTGATTTGATTCTTCTTGCCTACTTTGCACTGAGAATAGTAGCTAATTTATCACATCCCAATTATAAAGTTTTAATTTTTTCGATGCGGGATATATTAATCTAAACGTGTCTCCTCACCCTTTGTGTCTCCTCACCCGTTGTTTTCCTGTTAAATCGAATGAAGTTTTTTTTTTCAGGTTCATCACGAGGAAATACAGCTCGGCGAAACAACAGAGTTCCACGCCTGTAACTGCTTGTATGGGCGCTGCTGCTTGAGAAAGTGCATCGACTTACATATCTCTCTATCTTTGCCAATGTTTTTTAGCTCTGTGTTGAATCGAAAGAGTGTTTTTCTTAGTTAGACTATGTGTATCCATGACCTTCACAACCGGTCATGAGAATAAAATATTAATTTCTCTCTCCTCCACATTCACAATCTACACCTCAACAATTTTCATACTTTATTAACAACCCAACACAACCTATCATATTTATATTTTATAATTATTTTTAGTAGTATTTGACTGTTTAAAATAGATTATATTATATGATATAAAATTTAGATACTTTGGTCATTGGAGATAGAAAAATAATATGAATTATGATAGATTGTAGAATGTAATAGAATATAGACAATTTGAAATTGTGACTCAAAATATAGCAATATTAGTCTCTATTTGTAGAGAAAAAAATAATACATTTTGGTAAATATTAAAATGAAATTTTAATAGATAGTTAAATGTATCATAAAAATCAATAAAAATCACAAAAAATAGTTTTGAAAACTGTGCACAACCGGTTGGTCCACCAACCGGGTTGTGGGAGGTTGTGGGGAATATTTACTTGTTTGATTTATTTTATTTAATTATATTCCACGATCGGTTGTCCGGGTCATTGATAAACATAGTCTTAACAGTTCGATTTAGAGATCCTTTTCTCTCGTTCTGTGTTTGGAGTTTTACATTCATTGTAATTTGGATCAGCAAAATGTATGCTTTTAACATTTTGCATCTTACGTGGGCCTGCCGTAATTTTTTAGTCAATAAAATATAATTTGCAACGAGTCTGAACAATTTGTTATAGCTCACGGGCGTATTGAACAGAGTAAGGTAAAGGATAAATGGGCTTATTACGGGCCCATAAATTTGTTAACTACAGCCCACGAAACAACTGACTAAGCATTTTTATCCTATTTTATTTTTTCTCCAATAAAATTTTCTATAAACCCTACGTAGTCCTTTTTTTCACCGAACGTTCGTCATTTGTAGGCCGAGTTAATACGAGTTAGCTGCTTTGCTGATCAACTCTGCAGAAGAAATGGCGCGTTTTCGAGACGTAAGCATCAAGTTCATGTGTTCTATGATAGATTGGAATTTGCTGCATTTGATGCTTTAAAGTTATTTTTTTTGGTTTTGGGTGATTTGATGGTTTCAGAAACGGAGGAAACCTTTTGTTAAGGCGATGACCAAGAAGCAGCCGACGGTGAACCACGTAACAGGAGATAAAATCCCGAAGAGCTTTGTGTTTTCTCGTGGGAAGCTGCCTGGTGTTCTTCGGCAATTGGAGACGGATCTAAGAAAACTTATGCTACCTTTTACTGCCCTAAATCTCAAGGTACTTAGACGTAATTGGGGGAGATTGATTTTCTTGCAGCTGAAAATAGAATTCTTCCCTTTATCTCGAAATCATTTAGCTGGATTCAGCTGAAGTTTATGAGTTCTGAACCATCTATTTGGTGGCCTACATGAGTTGTATATAGAGAATGCATTTCGTTTTTGCTACATTATTTGCAAGTTTTATCCTTGTTGATAACCTGGCCTGAATGAACTTGCCCAAAATCGCAACTTTTGTTATCCTATTTGCAGGAGAAAAGGCGTAACAATCTAAAGGACTTCTTGAACGTCGCTGGACCAATGGGAGTTACGCATTTTCTGATACTATCGAAAACTGATAGCTCACCATACTTGAGAGTTGCTAGAACACCTCAGGGTCCAACTCTTCACTTTAAGATTCACGAATATTCGCTGGCCTCTGATATTGCTCAGTCGCAGTTGCGCCCAAGGTGTCACAAAGACCTCTTCAAGAACCCACCTTTGGTAAGTCATATCTCTATAATACACATGTTGATTTCTAATGATTTTTATGTGAAGAAAACAAGAACGGTTCTTGTTTAGACTCACCATAATTCTCTTCTAATAAGAGCCCATGAGCTGAATGTTTTGGTGTAATTATGTAGATCGTACTATCTGGTTTTGGAACGGGAGAGCAGCACCTAAAGCTAACTACCATAATGTTTCAGAACATATTTCCTGCTATAGATATTAATACCGTAAGTCTTCAAACATAAAATACCCCCTTATCTTAATGATTAGCCTCCTCCCGACCGTCCCTCTTGTCTGTTGCATTGCAGGTTAATCTTTCATCGTGCCAAAGGATTGTGCTACTCAATTACAACAAGGATACTAAGCTCATCGATTTCCGTCACTTCTCTATTAGATTACAGCCTGTTGGAGTATCGCGAAGACTACGAAAGTTTGTCCAGAACCATCAGGTCCCAGATTTGAGGAACCTTCAGGACGTTAGTGATTTTGTGACAAAGTATGCTCTCTTTTCTCTAAATTGCAGATCATACAAGTTGTTGTATAATCAAGAATCATCTGTCGTAATCTGACTCGTCTTAATAACAAGGGCTACTATTTCTGCTCTGATTAATCTTTTTTTCTTTTCTTTCTTTAGGGCTGGTTATTTGTCTGAAAGTGAAGTGGATGAGGAGGCAGCAACCGTAAACCTACCAATGGATATCGGTAGAGTCAATCGAGCATCAAACAAGAGTGCGGTCAAGCTTCAAGAGATAGGGCCAAGGATGACCCTTCAGCTTGTCAAAATTGAGGAAGGACTGTGCTGTGGTGGAGTCATATTCAGTGAATACGGTAATTACTCAATACGTCTCTATTCATTCGCTACCTTAGTACCGAAATCCATTTGGTCTCTGTTACCATTTGCTTTCGCTTCAAGTTATAAATGGCGTACATGCGTATAGTAAGCTGTGAGAGATCTTTAAGAATCAGACTGTCGTTGTATTCTTGCTAGTTACTATTTCAAATTCATCTGTTGAAGTTGGACGTGGTTTAACGTTAAATTCAGGCAAGACTACTTCCAATAATGACCAAGAAACCAACGAACAAGATTCAGTGGACAAGGAAGAAGATGAAGTCGAAGATTAGATAGAAAAGTTACTCTTAAGTTATGAGGGTATAATTTTGCTTTGAGTCAGTCCATTCATGTTTGTGTACCTTGAAAAAGATGATTGGTCTTTGTTGTGGAGAGTGGACCACACCATTATATGTAGTGTAGTACTATATTTTATGTGGTTGTGTTGATTTCAGATGTTAGCTCATAGGAAGTACTTCAAATGACATAAATGCCCCCAGCCCTATCGTAAAGAGATGAATCTTAGAAACTCGAATCACAACTTGGGCACGTTCGAAAAGACAGAAACACCCCCGTAGCTTTATATTCTCACCTGCGGACTTGACCTATTTTTTTTTTTTTTTATATATATATAATCCCCATTCGCCACAAACCTCATACATGAGAATTGAGATTTATTTGATGTAGGAAAAAGCGATTGAGATAGGAATTTGATCCCATTCGTTGATTTTCGTCGAAGATGAATCAAGGAAATGAGGAGGAAGAAGAAGCCATGGCGGAAAGCTTCTTCTCGAACCTATCGGATGACGTCATCCTCAACATCCTCCACAAGCTAGAGGACGACCCGCGCCACTGGGCTCGAGTCACCTGCGTCTCCACCAAATTCGCTTCCCTGATCCGGACCGTTTGTCTCCGGGCCAAAATCTCCAGATCCATTCCCGCCGTCGTCTCTGACCTCATCCCGTCCGCCGCGTCGTACCCTTCCGGCGGCTGGTCCTCCCTCTACAAGCTCGCCGTATGCTGTCCTGGCCTCCACCACTCCGGCGTCCTCTTAGAGAACTCCGATTTCGGACTCGAGCGCGAGCTCGGACCGGACGAGAACTACCCCCGCCGATCGAATCCGTCGGACGCCTCTTCTTCGCACGTTATCAGCGGCGTTCGCTTAACCTTTGGTGCAGAAACCACCGCGACGGAAAACGCGGATCCCCCGTGGTCTCTCTACGACGATTTGATGTTCGACACACTGTACAGCGAATCCGAGCCAGCAGAGGCTGCCGAGAAGCCGGCGGCTGAGGCCGACGGTGAGAAGGCGGCTGATGAAGAAGCAGCAGCTAGGGTTTCCAAGAAGAGGAAGATTTGCCGGCCGATGAGGTCCCACCTAGCTTCAGGGCTCGTTTGATATGTGGGTATGAGTGTGTATTGGTGTGTATGGGGTGTGTATGAATAAGTTGGCTTGTGTTTGATATCTGTGTATAGACATACATGCCTTGTATGGCTATACACGTCTATTACAAGGATTTTGGTTATAGGCCTTGTATATTCATACTCACCTCTAAGGTGGTTATGGGGTGTGTATCACTAATCCATACACACCTATACACATCTCAAACACATCTATCAAACACAATTTATATCATTACACAAATAATTAATACACACATATCAAACATATTAAAATATAACATCAACAAAATCCTTGTATAGCTATACACAAATAACTTATACCCATGTAATCCCTAAACACAATATCAAACGAGCCCTCAGGGTTGTGGGATCTGAGCCGAGAGCAGGGGAACAAGCTGCTGGCGAGCCGTTTCAAGGGAGATTCTCTGTACATCTGTGATTGGCCTGGCTGTGTCCACGTCGAGGAGAAGAGAAACTACATGCTCTTCAGAGGGGTTTTCAAGAACTTCAAGCAGTCTAGGGTTTGGAGGACGATCAACGAAGGGTGTAGGAAGAGGATTGACTTGAACTGTGCTTACTGTGCCTCCGATGAGACTTGGGACCTCCATTCTTCCTTCTGTTTGAGGAGGTACTATGGGTTTCACGACGATGGCGAGCCCATCGTTAGGGCTTATGTGTGTGAGAATGGGCATGTCTCTGGGGCGTGGACGAATTTGCCTTTGTATAACTGAAGCTGAAGTTGGTAGGGAAGGAAGCATTGATTTGTTGTCATATTCGAGCAAGGCGAAAGGTTAGGTGTTGTTTGCTGGTTGTTTTCTTTCTTTCGTCAGTTGTTGTTTTGAGATGCTTTCTGTGTCTCTTATCAGATATTGTAATAGACGTTTCTTTGCTCACATTGGATTATTTTCGTTTCTAAACATCGTCTTCTTGGGTCTCTTTTGCGTTCTGCCTTGGCTTAGGAATTTACCCCCCTTTTTTCCCCAGAAAGTTTTGGTTTAATTTTATTTGTCTTAACTAGTTATGTAATATGAGAATTTGGTATGTTGCCCAGGAGTGGAGGGCAATGCGAGATATTTTCTACATAACAAGGTTTGGTAGGAAGACATGAGAACAGAAATTTTACCAACAAGAGTAGAATGCATCAAATGTAAATTACCAAGGGAGAAAGTAAACACCTTTATCAGATGATCAATCGCTAATCTTAATGATCACTACCTAAAAGATGTGCAATAGTTGTTAGCCGGCTCGCAAAGTCGTCGCCAGCCGAGAACGATTCAAATAACAGAAGAAAAAAAAACACGACACTTGCGCTAATACGGAAGTTCTTGGTGATTTGGTATGTCTGACGAAGTTCATCTGCCTCGCGCCCCACCTGAAACACGTCAAAAGCATAAACTAAGTGCTCGCTTAATATTCATTTACGGTTATTACCTCCAAAACCAGCCCTTCCGCCCGACCCGACCCTGCCCCGCCCGCGGGCAGATCCATCCTCCGAACCGCGTCCACCTACGCCTTTCGACGAATCATCCCTACCTCTTCCCCTCCCTCGGCCTACACCAGGTGGCTTTCTATCTGAAAAGAGATCAATAACATGTAAGAAACGGATTTGTTCGTTGGCAAAGAAAATCTTTAGAACGAAAGAGACATGCCTGAACGGCTCTTTGCCTCCTCTTGCACTTTATCAATTACCTGAAGATATGTAAGGAAGTTCGCCATTGAAGACGCATTGAAAAGAAAATCAGCTACAGACTAAAACCGATGCTAAGGGTAGAAGAAAGGTAACCTCATCTGGTACTCTTAGGTACTTAATGGTGTTGCCTCTGATGTAGCACTCTGCCATTCGCCAAAACCTATCTCCATCCTAGCAATAACTTAACAATGAATTCAGAGAATGTACAACCATCCCAGATGGATATACTATATATATATATATATATCAAATTATGTGATAAAAAGGTCAAGTTTTGACAGAGTTGTAGATCTAAGATACAAACCTTGGAAGTACAGATAACTTCACGAAGATGGATGTTCATCCAAGGTCACAGTTAACCAGGTGACCGTTATATGTTTCCCCATTTTTCAGCTCCACCAACTGCCAAACATGCAAAGCAAAGTAAGAGTAGCAACCAAAGAGGTACCCCATTTTGTTTTAAATGAATGCATTTGCATTACAACATACAAAACCAAGAAAGAGATGAAGTTCGAACCAATCACAGTTGAAGCAAAAAAGCGATGAAGGAAGAAAACAATTGGAGGAACAGGCATGATCAAAATTCATGATTAGGGGAGTTTTCCAAAAAGTTTCAACCAGTTTCTAATGGAGCTCAAGTCTACAGACCAAAAAAAAATTCTTTTTCTTATATAATAAGATCATGTTAACCACCGAGTAATAATAATACCAGTTTAACAACAAGATTTAAGAAATGGCGAAAAGGGAGTGGAGAAACAGAAGAAATATGGCGGAACGGCTTACCATAGGGTGACCTTGAGAAGTCTTGAGCAGCGAAAGTGGAAGCTGAAAAAAAAAGCGCGGCAGCAAAGAATTTCTCAGAAAAATGCTCAAAGATCCTACGGAACCGAACCCATAAACCCTAGCCAAGAAGAAAATCGACTCACCATTTTTGCTGCGTAGTTGAGCTTCAAGAAACAATAGGAGCGTCAAAAGGCGAGACAAACCAGAAAGAGATCGCGAAGCACACTAAAAGAAAGAAGGAATATGATGAATGAGTATAAACCCTAAATGAAAACCAGGCGATTGCCAAGCACGGCAGAGAGAGAGTACGCCAAAACTTTCTTCGATCCCAAGAGAAGAGATGCTTCCAAATTCGGACTTAGAATTGAAAGCGGGATTCGAAGAAAGTGATGGATCTTAAATAATCTTTAACCTAATAATATATTTACACCCTAACAAAATGAATATTCCTTTTTGGTTTTCGACGACTTGGAAATACTCCTTGCCGTTCCTTCATGGAAAGCTCCATGGAGGTTTCGCCGGCGTCAAGGCGTTTCCCGACGACCTCCTTCACGGCGGAGGAGAGGTCCAAAATCACTTTAACCCTCGAACATAAAACTTTTATTATTACATAGAATTCATGCATTAGCAAACAGGTGTCGTGGTGTAGTTGGTTATCACGTCAGTCTAACACACTGAAGGTCTCCGGTTCGAGTCCGGGCGACGCCATTTTAAATTTTTTCTTTTTTTTTTTTTTAATGTCTTCCACAATACTGAAGTATAGCATATAGATTATAGAAAGATGTTTTAGCTACATACATAAAACAGTACATAGATATATATATTCATGGTCTCATTCTTAAAATCTCCCCAAAATACAGAAAAGAAGACACAAACAACCTCATCAAAAGGAAAAAAACACACACTAAGACCATAATCTCCGATTATCAAAGATGCATGATAAGCCTGATATTCAACAGAGCAAGCATCGCCGGCAAAGCCAAGCTCAGCTTCACCAAATCCCCAGCGACATGGTTAATCCCCTTAAACATCTTAGCACAGCCCAGCTCCGCCGCAAACAGCCCCACAACCACCGCCAGCCCAACGATCACCAGTCCGGCGCCGAACACCACCGCGTACCACAGCAAGCTCAGCCCAAGCTGAGCCACGTACAAGGCCAAGGCGCTCGGCCTGCGGTGGAACCCACCTTCTGCCCACACGAGCCACGCCGATAGGCTCGTCAAGAAAGAGCTGAGGACGAAGGTGAGGTGTAGGGCCCACAGCGGCGGAACGTAGAAGGGCTTGTGTAGGGCGCGGTAGCGCGTGGTGGAACCGAAGTAGTAGACGTCTAGGAAGGTGAGGAGGAGGGGTACGCCTATGCCTATTATGAGCGAGGGAGACACACGCGCCGCCGCTGCGGCGGTTGGCTTCTTTCTCGATGTGGTGCTGATCGCGTCGCCTCCGCCGTTGGTGGCGGGCTGGTCTTCGTGGGTTGATCTGTGCTTGAGTTCTTGCGAGGAGGCCATCGTTGATCTATGATGATTCTTGATATGATACGAAGTTTGTTTATGGGTTAAGAAGGATTTATAGTGAAGGGAAGTGTTTAGAAGTGAGGAGAAGGAGGACACGTGGCGAGAAATGGGGATACACGTGGAGAGAATCTAACGGTGCTGATTGACCAAGATGGTGCCGACATGATGGGTATTATGAATGAAAATTTGATGACCTGGCAGTGCAGATTAGCAAACACTGATGATTAGATTGAAAACATTCTATAAGATGAGGTCTTCAATGTAATTTTGATGAGTTGGGACTATCAATTACAAACACGTTAGATTGACTTTTTTAAAGCGGGTTGACCCGTATCCGATAACCGGTTTGCCCCGAAACGATGCGTTTTACCTGACGTGTAGTGTAGTCAGTAGCTTTGGTTTCGAAGGCAAGCTATGACAAGCCGGCGCGCAGCTCCGATGGCTCGGCGAGCAACCGCCGTTAGGAGATCAAATTCGTTTGTTGGAAGGATTACGGAAGATCCGCGAGCACCATTCGCATTCGTTGTGCTGTTGGCCGATGCTTTGCTGATATTTCTGATCATCAAATATGTTCCATGTAACATTTCAACGAAACGACGCCGCGTTTATCAGTTACGTTTTTTTTTTGCAATTTGTCAGTCTGATTTTATGCTTTTTTTTCAGACACGAAGATTGATTGGGACGCTTACATGTCTCAGGTAAGCTGAATGCTTAAATCGATTTTGTATCGATCTCTATGATAGTTTATCTACTTTCAGTGATTTACCTGGGAAATTTAATGGAAAGCAATGTCTTTGAAGTGCTCATAATGCGTAATCGTTTGGATCTTACTTATATAGAAATTCTACATGACTCAAATGCTTGTCTTGCGATCTCATTTAGCATTTTTTATCTCCGTAGGTTAGTGGGTTCTTGGGAGGCGAGAGAGATTACAGTAAACTGGAAGGGGACACGGGGCCTCTTGTTTATCCAGCTGGATTTCTATACATATACTCGGTGATTCAGTATATTACTGGTGGGGAGGTTTACCTTGCGCAGGTTTGATTTATTTTTCTTCGCTGTTTTTATATGTAGTTAATCTTGTCATTTATATACTTCTGGTGGATGCTGTTGGGTTTTTCTTGCTCTTGATCAAGTTCAGCTTCTTGATGTTAAGCACTAAGTAGTCTTAACCTTGAACTCGTTCGGTTGCAGATTCTGTTTGGTTTGCTCTACATTGTGAATCTTGGGATGGTGCTATTAATATATTTGAAGACTGATGTGGTATGGATTTCTCATTTTAATTGCCTTTAAAAAAGATGATCCGTTTCTTTCATTTAATTCTATGAATATCCTCTTGTGGTAGTAACTAGTGAAAAATCAGGAGTTAAATTCAAACAAAACCTCTTTGCAGGTTCCTTGGTGGGCTCTATGCTTGCTTTCTCTGTCTAAAAGGGTGCATTCGATCTTCGTGCTCCGCTTGTTTAACGACTGTTTTGCCACAACACTCTTTCACGCCGCACTGATATCATTTCTTTACCAGAAGTGGCATCTCGGTTTGGTTATTTTCAGGTAGCACTTGAAAGTTGTGCTGCTTTTATATGCAGTGGCCTTTTGTAAATCTGGGTCCTAAAGTTTCTTTAGACGTTCTTCGTGTTAGCGCAGTGGAGCTGTCTCAGTAAAGATGAATATCCTCCTTTATGCACCTCCCTTATTACTCCTTCTGCTGAAGGTACTCAGAAATTGAACGCTTAAACTTTTCGAAGCTGCAACTCTGACTCATCATAAAATTCTGATACGCAGGCTATGGATGCTTTTGGAGTTATAACTGCTTTAGCAGCTGCGGCACTGGTGCAGGTGCTTTATGTAACTTACGTTTGAATGATTCTTCCAGATATCATAATACAGCTGCAACATAATTTTCAGATTTAGTTTTCATTTTATTAATTTTCAGATATTCCTTGGACTACCTTTTTTGTGGTCGCACCCTATTGCGTATATCTCGAGAGCCTTCAATCTCGGCCGGATCTTCATTCACTTCTGGTACCTCTTACGACTCTAAGAAGTTAACAGCTTGAAATATGACATCTATCGTTGTATATTTCCATGTCATTGATATATGCAATTCTTTGTGGTGATTATGATCAATGCATTCTTTTCGGGCAGGTCTGTTAATTTTAAGTTCATCCCGGAGCACATCTTCATCTCTAGACAACTTGCTCTGTTTTTATTGGCTACCCATCTTACCTTGCTTGTGGCCTTCGCTCAATTTAGATGGTGCAGGTGTGCTACCTTGTAACATTTTATATTTAATATGGAAAAAGGAAAAGAAAGCTTGCTTAGTAGGCGCCTTCTTTCATTCAATTTTAAATCTATGTCTCGTCAGATGTTATTTCTCTTGCACTGTTTGCAGACACGAAGGAGGACTGTATCCTTTCCTGCATTCTAAACTTGCTCAGTTGAAGGTTAGGCTTGCGCTTCGTAGTTCTTTTCCCATCAAGAGTCTCAATAGCTCCAAGTTGAAGTCGAGGATCCTTAGCCCCGAGCGTAAGTATTTAATTAGAACTGATCCTGATCCATTCTCACCCTCAATCTTCTCATCATTTTTTCATTCAAAATTCTGCCTTCTTCTCTGTTCAGATATAGCCTCGACATTGTTTGTCGGAAATTTCATTGGAATTATATGTGCTCGGTCTCTACATTACCAATTCTACTCTTGGTACAGCTCTCTTGTACACCTTTTTCTGTGTTCTCGGCTCATCCCAAAGTATGCAAAAAAGATATATTTTACTCTCTTTCTCGTTCATTCTCGTACAGGTATTTCTTTAGCCTTCCTTATTTGCTGTGGCGAACGCCATATCCTACGTGGTTAAGGCAAGTCCTTTCTTTGGTGATTGTTGAAATTTAATCCTTTACCCACTTGATTTGTAATAAGACTCTTCGTTACCTGCAGATTAATATTGTTCGTAACCGTAGAGTCGTGTTGGAATGTCTACCCATCGAACGTTTACTCGTCGCTTCTACTGCTCGGAGCACACTTAATCATACTAGGAGGATTATGGAAGGTACCATCTGAATACCCATATGCCGATGATCAATCACAAAATCAAAAAAGCTAAGGCCACTTGAATGTCAAAAACTTCTGTGTTTCTGTTATAGATAACCTTTGAGATTGGAGGAAAATTTCATTCGGCTGTATGAATGGATGAACTATCATTACACATCTTCAAGATTTTTCTGATTGTTATTACGTACGTAGCAGCTTAGACATAACATATTTTCTCAAACCAAAGCTATTATTATAAGACTTGAGAATAATCATAAATACGTACAAGCATTACACAGTTTGGAATGTATTCATATATATATAAATCAAGCAAGCATTTTGGTCAGATTCAACATTCCATATTTACATCACGGACCTTAAGGGAAAGGGGGGATAATACATAAAACACAACACATAGATAGATACCTAAAAAGCATCTTCAGGCTTGATGAAATTGTGATACTCCAATTGTGTCATCTCTCCGCCGTTCACTGGGTCAAACTTGCAGCGATAGAAACTGCTCATGTAGAATGCAACAAAAATTAACACGTGCATTGTCGGGAATCTGACGGGTCGTAATATGTAATGGAACAATTTATTATTTCCTATTGGCTTTAGGACAAGAACTTTTGCATGGAAGAGAAGATAGATGGAAGAATCAAATCGACAGAGATAACTTCTAGATTCTGGGGATAATGGTGCACTAACCTTCCATCGTGGCTGATAATCACCACAGTGTTCTTCAGATGACCAAATGCAACAATATACTGTGTTCCTTCGGGCAACCGAAACTGAGCTACTGACCATTCAGAGCTGAAATACTTTGGCAGCACTCCTGCAAAATTGTTATGTGAACATGAGATTTAAAATTTGACCACAAAGCTTGGAATGAAGTGAATGTTCCGAATTGCCAAATCTGTAAAAACTGAACAGCCTCTTATCATCACAGGAAATTAGAAGTATGAAGCAATAAAGGTATGCAACCAAAACTTCAATTATATATATCCATTGGCCGATTTAAATAATATCATACAGTAAAATACCATTAGGCAGTGTAAACTAAAGACTACACCTATATTATCGGGAGAAACATATACTACCACTCACTGAAAATTTTACCTTTGATAAATGAGAGTGAAGAACTTGATGATGGACCAGAATGACTTCTATCAGGGCTATTCGATATCTCACTTCCACTATTTCCGGTAACCTTAAGGCTGAACACATGAACAGTGCCCTTATCACTCGAAACTGCAAGCCACTCAGCTGTGGGTGAGAATGCCAGGCTATATATTTCAGCTCTGTCCGCACCCCTCCTTAACTGCATATAAATCGGATGGTTAAATGCAAAACTAAGACGACGAATACGCAATCATACAAACGAAAAAACAAAGACCTCAAATAAAAGGGATAAAAATGTAAAATACAGGCATTATACCTCCTGCAACAAGCTGCCATCTTGTGTATTGAAAATCCTAACCAGGGTCCCCTTACTGCTGGCAGTTGCCAGCAAATTACCATCCTGTGATAATGCGAAGCACACGATCCTCGAATCATGTGCCATCACGAACTTTGTCCTCTTCGATGCGTAATGCTCCACTCTCACCTGCCCCTTCTGCAGCCCCGGGCACACAAGAACACACGCCCCAGCAACTTGTGACACTGCACACAAACCCTTGGGGTTCGCTATGGTCTCAATCTGATGTAGCAGCTTCAAATCCGCAAAATTGTAGACAAAAATCTTCTTTTCCAAAACCACCACAATCCTATCGCGCCTCAATCGAACGCCGCGGACTTCGCTCCTAAACGATAATTCTCCTATGCACCGGCTTTGATGGTCGTCCCAGATCATAACTTTATTCAGGGGGTATTGAGGAGAGTCCCCGCCGCCGACGATCGCAAGGATATTGCAGCGGAAGAGCATCTCCACCAAGCCGATCCCACCTCCTCCGTTGTTCGAGTTGGAACCTCCGTCGAAGTCGCGGCGGAAGATCTCCCGGAAGGGATCGCAGTTGTGGATGCGAAAACCGCGATCGGTACCGGCGGCGAAGCAGCCGAAGTCTTGATTGAACGACACGTGGAGAAGCTTGACGGGGACGGAGTTAGGTTTGGGGCTCTCCGCGATTCGGTTCGGGGCGTGGGAGGGCGCAATTAAGGTCTCGCCGGATTGGCTTTCCGAAAGCGAGTCGTGCTGGAAGCTTCGAAAGTCGCCGCTGTTTTCCGGCGAATTCGGGTCGGTTCGGGCGTGATTCTGTTGATCGAGGTAAGGTTGAAGCATTGGGGAGATAAAATCAGGGTTAGGGTTGCTTGAGAGGGTGGCCATGGAGGACCAAGAAAAGGTATATCTGCAAATTGGCAATTTGGGAATTGAGCTGATGAGGGAGATATAATTGGTGGCGAAATTGAATTGACAGTTTTAGCCTTGGGCTTGTGAAGGGTATCGAGGGGTAAATATGGTAATGTCAGCGTTGAACGGTGGTGATACCTCGTTGATGCGTTGATTAGATGACACGTAAGCTGATATGACACCGTCCGTGGTATCTTCACTTTCACGCAATTAATAAACCTTCCAAGATACTTCTATTCGTTTTGTTTGATGAAATATAAATTATTTATTTTACCTTCCAAGGAAGAAGTTGCTAGACAGGTAATAACTTGGTTGATATGGTATTTACGTTAAAGGATGCATTTCTTATATAAGAAAAAAGACCAAAATCCTTGAATTTCTTTGAAAGATACAGCAATTTAAAGCAACTGCGTTACACCACATAAATCCTCGGTATACTCAGACTAGCCCTCTTAAGGAAAGGTTACAAAAATCGTCCTTGCATAAAGCTACATACTCACAGATGACAGACGTTCGATCACATCGATGAAGAAAAAAAATATTACAGCCCAACTTAGGTTAACATGTTTCAGCAACTTATTCCAACTTTCTATGAATTGGACGGACACAGCAAAGCAAATCTCTTTCGTAAGCGAACGTGCATTCTTTTATACACAGATCTGCAAAGATAGAATAGAAGAATTCTAAATTTTTTGAATATATATATATATATATATATATGATAGTAGCAAAATGAAAACGAACCTGGGACGACAATCTTCATTCGTCGTTTACAACTCTCCTTAGATGATAGATATTCACAGTTTTCCTACTTTGAACCCTCTCATTCTGATCAGACCCAATCTAACACTGAACCTAAACTCAGACAAACAGCACAACATATCAAGCGACAGACCCGACCCGACCCGCACATACACGGATCGTACTTTATAATGAACAATCGAGGAGTCAGCTGCCATAATGCTTTTCGATCCAAGTTAACAGAAAACAGAAGCTCGACTCCAAGATTTAACAGATATGGGACAGCGAACTAAGACGTAACTGTACAGATCTACGTTTTATAGAGTTACGATAAGCAGTACGTTCTCTTCCATTTAGATGGCAAAGGAAAGCCCACCCCAATATTAGAAAAACTCAAAACTTGAAAGAAGAGGATCAACGGCTGATAGCCTCCATTGCAACTCTAACCAGGCGTAACAAAGCTTCGATGTCTTGGAAGTTGAAGTCGAGTGCCCTTTTCAGCGAAGAGATGCCTTCCCCGTTAGAAGTTTCTGCTAGCTTCGATGCAGCTGCAGAGAAAGCACTTCTTGATTTTCTAGAGGCTTCCATTGCAGAGCTTACATCTTGTGCCTGTTGAGTTAATTCACAAATTAAATGAACATTATCTTTCAAAGAGCTTTTCCAATTTCAGAGTCGAGGTCATATATAGACTTACAAAGTTAAGTATACGCAGAAGGCCCGCACGATTCCTGGAAGTGATGACGTGGCTTCCAGAAACTTGCGGAGAACCAGCAACCATGGCTGAGGCAGCTTTGTCCGTAGGGGCTTGGTTGTTCAAGTTGTTGTCGATATCAGAGGCAGACGAAGAAGGCGATTCCCCTATTTGATTGAATTTGATGAATCAAATTAAGATGTTTACTGAAACAATTCGATCAACCAAGGACGCGCTTTAAATCAAGTTACAATGCCATAACGTGGAAATCAAGAATGGTTCATCACACCATAGCACAATGAGTAATTTTCTTTTCAACCAGATAATCGAGTATTGAGCATCTGAAGTACCAGTAGGAACAATCTGTAGAGCCTTTTGCAACTCGTTTCTGTCCCTGCTCGCATTCGCATTCGAGAAGTAAAGGACTCGCATGTAAGCAACCTCCACACATTTATAGGCCAAAGCTGCAGCAGACATGTCATTCGACTTCTCATAATTAAGCGCGCAAAACCTACACAAAAAAAGTGGCCATTTAAACATTAGATGAAATGTATCGTATTATCCAACTTGCTTAAAAGGTCTAAAACATGTCGTGAATAGTCCACAACGATTACCTCAGGATTGGCAAGACAAAAACCAAATGTCGATACCCAAAAGAATGTAAAGCAGTGATGGCTTAACTTCATATCAAAGGGTGACAATAACTTACTCGAATAACTTCGCTGTGCTACTATATATCTGCATTGACTTCATCATGTCATTATGCTTAGTTGCTTCGCTGCAACCAGATTCAAGCAAAGAGGCACCATGGAGGAATTTGAGAGCAGCTTGTAAGTAAATTCCATTGCTGTCAGCTGATCCAGAACCCTGAGGAACAAAAAAAAACGTAGTTATATAAAAGAATATCGAATACGAACATGATAGTATCTAATGTGAGAAAAAAAATACCTTCAGACGGTCAGCGAGGTGTTTGAGATCCTTTGCATCTTTAAGAGCCTTATTAACGTCATGACTTGAAGAATCCCGTCGGAGAGGACTTGGTGCCTCTAGAGTTGGATTTTTTGTGCTGGTAGGTTGCGGGACACTCTGGTTCTCAGACTTCTTTCTCGGAATTTGAGCCTTTTGTCCATCCCCATTCTCCGATGAATTACCATTCAAAACATTCTCATTCTGAACTCTAGCTAGTGGTGGAAGTGCTTTCCCCTTCGCAGTCCCCGAGGCTTCAGCCAAGTCCTTTTTCTCTGGTAATTTCTCATTGGTAGGCTCAAGTGAAAGAGCGCGTTTCTTATCCTGGACCTTAATAATGTCATCTCGACCATCTTGACGACTTCGGCTCTGACTTTGTTCTCTACTCTCACCAATTCCTCCAGACGAAACTTTACTTGAACTTAGTTTCTCACCCTTATAAGGATTTACTGAATGCTCGCCCGGCTTGTTTTTTCTATTACTTGGCTTCTCCTCGTTATCCTGCAAATGCTCAAAACCACCGCGTGAGGATTCAGTAGCCTTAATGTTATCTTCATCTTTCACCACAAGGTTCTTCCCAGCAGACATGACTTTCTCGCTACTGGCAAATCTCAGAGGAGATGAAGAAACCGACTCAACTGGTGAACCCTTGGCTTGTTCCTTGTGACCTGTCTGATTTTTATCTGAGCCAGACACCTTAGAGGAGCTTGAATGGGATGAAACAAAGGGATGTTTCGTTGTAGTACTCCGACCTTTTCTATCAGTATCACTGCTGATCTTGCTTTCACGAGTGGTGTCTTTAAGCCCCGACTTGGAAACTCTAGCTTTCTTCTCCTTCAGATGCTCATTTTCAGACGTTTGTTCCACGAAATAGTCTGATTTTTGTTTATGTTCTGCAGTATCCGAAAACCCCTCAGGACCGTTAAGTAGCTTTGATTTCCTCTTCTTAAGGGCAGCTTTATCTTCGGCATGAGGACCACGCATTTCTTCATCTTTCAGTGGGATGGCATCCTTAGTTTCTTTCAAATCTTTATTGTTGGCCTGATCTGAGCTCCTAACCCTTTTAGAAGCTCTCGAATCCTCCAATTCGGATTCCCTCTTGCTTTTTACTTTCACGTTTGCACCTAGGAACAAAAAAGTCAAATCGGAGTGCAATTGTACTATCACTCAGTTGTGGACAATGAGGATGTAGTTAAAAGGTTATTACCTTTATCAGAATGTTTACTAAGAGATGCTTTTTCTTTACCAGCAAACTTATTAACTTGACCACCAGATTCTTGCATATGCTGGTATCCACTCGCACCTGACGGAGAATAATTTCCACTGGTGAAAAAATACTAATTTCCCCAGAAAGTTGGTTATTTTTCAGTAAATTTGAAGAGCAAAATTTACCGTCTAAACCAATTGAATTTGTGGGCCCATGTTTTTTCTTCCCACTGCTAAGCGCAGTTAGTGCAGCACCATTATGTAGGCCGGATGTGTTGAGCTGAAGTTGTTGGTTATCAGAAGTGGGTCCAACGGCCGAACCAATGGGAATGTATGAAGCCCTTAAAGTATTAGTCGTCACATCTTCCGGGACATTGCAACGGTTCATTCCAGGCCCACTGTAATTGAAAAATAGTTCACTGTAAGCCCTTGGAAAATGTCTCATTTCCTATAGCAAATAAGGGTTCAAAAAGTCTGATGGTTCAGCACATCTATGACAAGCAGAGAATCTCGTCAGTAGTAAAGAGCGAAAGGACTAATTGACGGGGGGTTTGGCTCTTATTGTGTGATAGTATGTCAAAACAATGGCAATGTAATGAAAAAAAGTCATCCAAAATTAACTTACAGCCATGTCAGCATCCTACAGACCCATTTATTGGGAAGACCACTTGGATTCGTACCAAGTGGAAGAAGTCTCCACTTTCCACACTTATCACAAGACACCCAATCTTCATTAACCAAATGCTTAACCGGACCTGGCGCCTCAACGATCAGCCCATGATCAGCGGTAGGAGGCACATGAGAAGAAGTGTTAGAATGTTTTTCGGAAAAACGAGGCTTTCCAGATTTTTTAGCATCGACATTCTCTTTGGATGTGCTGTGAGATTCACTACAGCTTCTCTTACTGACATGTTGAGCATCTCCCAATTTTCCCCCAGATGTAATATCCCCAGAGATCGATTCATTATCATCTTCTTCTTCAAATTCAAGATCGCCAAAGAAATCCTTGTAGAGGTGCACCGGTTTTTCTAGGCCATTTTGGCGATAACTCAAATCATTTTTGGACTCTAACAAGTTGGCACCAGACTTCATTCCACTCTTAGGAGTTGATGAAGGCACAACAGCCGCTGACTGATCTTTAGGTGCATCTGACTTTTGAGATTCTATACTGCGCATTACTTTCTTCTCTTTCCTCTTGTCAGTTTGTTTATCGTTAGATTTCTTTGAACCTACCTCACTAACAGATATCCCGGCCTTAGCAACTGAACTTCCGTAAGGATCATCAAAGGATTTATCATCCAGACCTTTCTTTTGAGTGGATGTATCAGGATCTGACCGTTCAAAAGCAGGCGAGTTTTCTCCTTTTATCACAACATTTTGAGGCCTAGCTGCAACTTTGTTCACTGCATTTCCCGTTTTAGGTTCAGGCACCTTGCTTCTTGAACCTGTCTTTCTGCTCGGCTTTTTTCCAGGCATGTAAGTTTCTCGAATTGGTTCGCTAATTAAATGCTCTTTAAAGGACGCATTCTCTTCTACTTTCACGTCAACTGTCCCTTTTGAAGGATCTACATCCGAATGGTGAGAATCCACTAGAAGAGGAAGTTTCAAAGCTTTAGAGACAAGTTCATCACAGTCAGATACATCCACATCAACTTCTGTTTCATTTTTCAAGAAAGACGTATTAGCATCCCGATCTATCCGATTTGCCAATTCTAGGGAGATCATCTCATTTCTTTCATTCGGACTCGGAATCATTCTGTCGAGAAATCTCTGGCTCTTCTTACTAGAAAGAGATCCATCCGATAGAACTTCCGTCAAATTAATCAAACTCCCCGGTAAAGGAGATAGCAGTAGTTTGTCTCCAGGGAACGATGTCATAATCTGCCCCAAAACCGTATTATGTGAGTGCTGTTATGCCTTTCATATGGATATAAGTACCAAAAAAAACAGCATTTTTAGGATCATATATTTACCCGAAGAATACTAATTGGAGACTCCTCTATTCCATGCAAATGCAAGGCAGCACCAAATGTGGGACTATCATCCAATGAAGATGATGGAGAGACTTCTAATCCGAGCCCACTGTAAATTTCTGCATTTTTCTGCACCAAGTTCTCCGAGCCAACTTTGATTCGGACTTTCAGACCTTTCTGATCACAAGGATTTGAAGGCTTCTTCACTACGCCACTTGGACTAGATTGTTCGGCATGTTTAGGTGGTAACTTGTGACCATTGCCTCTCAATGAATTCTCTAATGATATAGCTTTTCCTAAAGCCTCGCGAGACCTCCATGATGGTGAGGATGTCGATGAAACTTTAGGTTTTTGTACCTGAATTATTATCGTAAAATCAATAATCAACCAGAAAAACTCTCAAGAAAACTAAATCAAGTTCTTGTTTTATAGAATCATCTACCTCTGATAACTTTCTTGGGGAGCTAAGTAGATCACTATTACGAGCATCTGGGGTTGTCTTGTTATGAGCCGAAGATGGTGACCGCTGATAAGTAGGTAAGAATGAACCATAGTGACCATATTTTGCACCTGTGAGTTTTGAAAATTTGAATCATAACTGCACAATCAGAATCTAACTATAATATATAAATACATCCTCTTCCACTTACCTAAATTTTCGGCAGAAACAATGCCTTCAAAGTCTTTTTGGAAGTGCCCCAAAACACTATGGAGCTTCTCCTCCTTAGAACAACAAAAATTAAATGAGAGTTAATTTCACGACAAGATGAATAAACTTATACAAGCATGTAGGCTTTGGAAATCTAGTCAGGTACAGTTCGATAACTTAAAAAGAAAAACGAAACAGAAAACGACATAAAAAACACAAATTTAAAACACAAATTGTAAAAAAATCAACGCTTTGATCTCTACTCTCCTACGAAGACACGTGGAGAAAAATATCTGAGCAATTCAAAAGCAACCACAGTTTCCTAACTATCACATGGATCAAATGGAAGTACATCCTCCCGTACAACAGCAGTCAAACGCTTCACAAATTTAAGAGCATCGAAGATTGTCTATTCACGAGATCTACCAACTCGCCCCACAGTTGTCGAATATTTGGGTATATAAATCCACAACATTTTAACTATTACACGGATTAAATAGCAGTACAATCATCCATACGCCATCGGTAACCAAAACGATTCACATTAGCATCCACGACTTTTTACCATTCAAAACATCTCCCAATTCAACTTCACAATAGTGTTATCGAATATGGAAGTCAGTCAAAAGTAGCCATCTAACTACCACATATAACATAGAAGTTTCAATCCGACAATGGTAACCAAATGGTTTACAATTACGACCATTGATGATTTATTTACTAATAACGAAATCCCCAAATTTCACTCCATGGCAATGTTATCGAATATTCGTGTAATTCGAGTCCATCGTGCTCTAACCGACATAGATATAATAGAAGAAAAACCTTCCATACAACAACGGTAACCAAACGATGTCCAAGTAAGAGCATCAATGATAGTTTTACCATTCAAGAAGATCTCCCTATTCAACTTCACAAAAAATCTTATCGAACATTCAAGAAATTCAAAAGCAGCCGCTGTGCTCTAACAGAAGTAAAACATTCCATAGAACAACGGTAACCGAACGATTTACATGTAAAAGCATCAATGATATTTTAACCATTAAAGAAATCTCCCAATTCAAATCCACAACAATGTTATTGAATATTCAGGTAATTCAAAACCAGCCACTGTGATCTAACTGTACACGGATAAAATAGAAGTCAAACAGTGGCTTCTCGAATGATTCCCAATTAAGACCACAATGAGCATTTTACTGAATCTTCAAATCCAACTCCACAGCAAAGCTATTACGCTGATCAGCTCGATAAAACATAGATGATCAATCAACGACAACAATCATGCACTTTTGATGATAGAAATACCAATTTATATGACTGGAATAAAAAATTGAATAACTAATTCAGGCTGCAACGTTTTAAGAGGTATAGATTTAAAAAAGCAAAACATAATGTTCTTACAATGTAAGAGAGTGCTACATCAGGGTCAACAGTGGAATCTCCACCACCATCCTCGTTATAGGAGAGAGCTTCTCCTTCCTCCAGCTCAGTTTCTCCCATCTCTAACCCTAGCTCCCCACCATTTCTGCTTCTCACAGAAATCATCAAACGAAATCTAAAACTATAAATAACTCCCGACCAAATTCAATTTTGACCTTTCACCGTGTACTTTTTCTCCAAAAATCTCAACAACACCTCAGAAAATTGAAACCCACTAGAACCCAACCCTTTTTTTTTAACCGATCAGAATCTTTTAACTTTAATTCACCAACCAACCTCAGCAATCAACAAAAGAAAATAACTTTCATTAAAGACAGCAAAATCACACGCGCGTGTATGTCCCTACACTCACGGAATTATTCAAAATCGACGAATCTGAAAACAATTTAGAGAGTTCTCTCCGATTCGTATCTTGAAAAATGGATCGTGATTTGCGATCTTTGAAGGAGATAAACGATGAGCGGAAAATTAAAATAAAAATGTTTGTGTGAGATGTAACATTTAGAGAGAGAAAGGGATAGAAAGGAAGACTATGGTTTTGGTGTACCGCGGCTGCGTTGGCTAGTTTTCTTGTTGATTAGTTATTTTAATTAATATCTTCTTTTCTGATTTTACCCATTTTCATGTTTGCTTGTAATATTAGGATATATTTTCAGAATATTCGGAATATTGTAACATATGCTAATGTTCGGCTTTGTTGCACTTAACAAAAATTACTTGATAAAATAAAACACTCTTCAAATAAATCTTACGACGGTAGACGCTATATTCAAGGCGACCTCCTTATATTTTAAATCGACATTAATTTATTTCTTACGACAACACATCATTCATTGTCTCACGATATTATGCAATTAATGCCATTTTGATAACATGAGAATATTATGTGCTCATGTGTTTGGCATTTTGCATAACACTTAATTTATATAAAGTTTTAATCACGATCCTACGTTAGAATTTCTTTCCTCCTTTTTAGTTGGGTGGTTGTGATTTACGACCTAATAATGACGCTTAATAAATATCATATAGTGAAAGTAATAAGAAAAATTAAATAGAACACTTGGAATATTGATATTGTACTTACGAAAGAGGATAGAGTAAGAAAAAAAAAAAAGACGGCAAACGTGTATGAAAACATTGCTCAAAAGCCAAAATGGGTCCCACTTGAGGAAACTAGGCTGAAAACACACGACGAAGTTAGATTTCTGTATGGATTGACGTATTTGCCCCTGAGTCAATTCGTGTGGTCACCGTGTTGACAACAAGAAAGTGTAGGTAAGAATAGTCCAATCTCAACTGTTTGTACCTTCTGCATCTTAAATTGTACCGTGCATGTAGATTGGTATACTTTGTAACTCCAAGATTAGTTAACCTATAACTAGAAACAACTTCAACTTATGAATGAATATTTATTTGATAGTAAAATGGGAAAATTTTGACTTAGAATGGTCCATAATAAATTGGAGGAAAGAAGGGTTCATTTAATCGGAAAATGGGACAGCTCATCTCCTCCTTGTTGGTATTATTTATTAATTGCAATATCCACTCTAAAAAAGCTACTGACAGCACGAGGCTGCAATTTCGTTTAAAATATATTTTTGTAGGCGTAACATTCGAAATTACATTAAAAGTTGGGTGCTGCTTATCCATTGAATTTTCTACAAGTGGTGGGCTCTCAAACAATCTCCAAACACACCTGTTGAATATATATCTAACTCGTACATTCACCTTTTAAGTTTATTTCTTTATGTAATTGTCAATTTTTTTTTTATTGTTTCTATTTACAACTTTGAATATATCCGTAAGTTCTTATCGCTTTGATTCTTGAACCTTCGGATCACTTCAATTAAGAATCCGTTACACATCTTTGCAGCAAGTGGAATCTAATCTTCGTCATACATGTTAAAAAATATTGCTATACGTGTCCCAATACATTAATTTATCTGTAAAATATATCATTCAAAATTCATTTAAAGAAAAATCAGTTATCTCAATGTTGAGATGAACCCAAATCACAGTAGCCCAGTATACTGAATGGGCCTCAATTGCCAATTAACGTTGAGCTCTCTATATCTCTACTTTCATTCATAGTCAAGTCAATACATAATACCATACCATTATTTTAATGAAATCATGAACGTGTGTAATGACAACGAATATATATTATGACTTCATATAGAACGAAAAATACTAAAAATAGCATCTGCATGTAGGACGAGAAAATCAAATACACATATCATCTATAATCAGTATACAAATCTGTTGTAGGAAAACAGTTATAAATCTGTAAGGTCTTTCCTGCTTTCCTTCAGTTCAGCAGTTCATCCAAGCTTTTTAAGACGAAAAAGGAAATTTCTTGCACGCCACATATTTATATACTTAGTTAAAACATTTCATTCGACGAAATTCTTACATCTCTCTCAATACGTTAACTATTCGCTAACCACGACGATCACCGCCAGCTCAGCTTGTTTTTCCGGCGAAGAAGATAGTTCGAAATCCTCGGGCGCGACTTGCTTAGGCGTAATCTGAACAACGCTTTCTTTCTTGTTCTTGTATACGATGTAGAGAATCATCTGTGCTATCCCAAACACAAATCCTATGATGTTTGGTCCCTGTTATTATTACAGAAAGAAATTTAGAAAAAACTTATGTTTTCATGAAGTAATGATATGAATATGAAAATGGGACTCACAGCTACGTAGAAATCGCGGATGAGAAAGCCATATGCAAACCATACGACTGCACATATTGTGAGGAAGAAGGAGAGTGAGAAGGGCATATATTCCACGCTCCTTGTCCTTATAACTTGCCTCTGTTTGCATTATTATTCCAATAATACAAATATTAAAAGAAATGATCAATAAACAAATAAAGCCATTTTTCATTGATATTATTATTATTATTATTACCATGATGCTGAGAGGAGCAGCAAAGACGCTGACAGAGAAAGCAGCGCAGATCCATCCCAAGATTTTAACCCTTCGATCTCCACTTGACAAGTAATGCGTGCATGTAATAATAAGCCCCAAAGCTGATACGTTAAACAGAAGCAGAAGATTCCTCGTAAACACCTGATGAAAACCAACCATGTTTATTAATTAGTAAATCAAGATTTACTTAATAATATAAAGGGTTTTTATTTATTGCCTTGGATTCTGGGGTGGCGTAGAACAAGAAGATTGAAAGGTAGACAGCTTGGATTACGCAGCCAAAGGTGTTAATGGTGATGATGAGAAGCGTTGTCTTTAGATAACCGTAGTAAAGGTAAAGCATGGCGCTGAATAGAGCCACTGAGTAAGGGATTGATTGAAATCCCTCCGTTGATTTCTTCTTCACTATTCTGTAGAATGTTGGCCTGAAATAATATTTGGGCAAGTGATATATTTTATTACATAAATGAAACAAAATGAATAAGGGTTAAATGGGGGTTGTTTTGTTCTTTCTTACAGAGGTGCGAGGTAGACCAAGAACGACACGATGTTGCCTTCAGACAAAGAAAGAATGAATGAATAAATAAATGATCTGAGATCATATACAAAGGAAGAATAAAAATGATGATTATGATAATGGATATGAAGTATTTTATATTATTACCTAGAATGCCAAAAACTGGGGCCAAGTCTTGAGATGGTGTTAAGTTAGCCATTCTCGACACAAGGTGAAGTTCTTGGGGTTTTTGTTATGGGATTTCCTTCTCTCTCTCTCTTTTTTTCTTCTTTCTTCTCTCAAATGGGATGAGAAGTGCGTTCGTTTTTTTAAGGTTTATATAGTTGTGGGGAAAGAAATTGCTTGTGGCTTTTTGGCTTGGAGTCTTCTTGCTTTAAGCTGCTTGAGATTAATAATTATTATAATATTACAAATCATCAAAATTGAGTTGCCAAGCTATACATTTGTCATGGGGATTGTACTGTTACAGCTTGCATATGCTTTTGAGTGTGTGAATTGCCCAACTTAAGCTTTGTTTTCTTTATCATTTTTTTGGGTATTTTCATAGTTCGATTAAATTTAGTTTGAGTACAATTTGAATCTTAATATCGATTATGGAACGATTGAGAACGGTGAACTGCAAAGAGACATTGAAATAACTACATAACAAGAAGGTTTGGTCTGGGGTCTAATTCTGTTACAGAAGCTTACATATAAGACTTAATCACCCCGATAAATAAAAAATTTCACTTTTTCATCAAAATATTCAGTACTGCAGACTTATTATCGAATATATCTAACATTTTTTGTTTGTTATTATGCTGACAGTTTAGATTAATTAAATATTACATTCTAGTTTGCCTTTCGATTTCGTGAAGGAAAAAAAATGTGGAACCAACGGTCCAAATTACGCGTAGTTTAGGAAAATGGAGGGCTGTAATTATCTAGTGTACGAGGAGATGGACCCCACTTCAGTTACGTTTCTATTATTTTATTTATTTTCCTTTAAACAGACTCTCGCTTTTTATTACACGGCTTTGCCTTTGCTTTGATGAAGAAAATATGGCTTTTTGTAAGATACCTTCATGCAATGAATGCATTCCGAGCAAAGCCCATGCTCGTATTTCTCGACGATGATTAACCAATCATATATGCAAAGGGAAATTTAATTTTAAAAAAAATAAATAAATCGATGATATTTGCCTCTTGGAGTCTTGGTTGTGTTGTTACATGTGAATTGTGATAATATGATTTGCATGATAAGGATGTCTTGAAATAGTATTTTTTTTCCTTCATATCCGTACTTTGAGTTGTACGGATGTGAATCCAAAGAAGTCGTTTGTCTTCACTCTTTTCTAATATAGTTTAATGCTTTTATATTATTGTTATTTTTATACAAATGCTTGGTATATTCAAGTTGTCAACGAAAGTCATTGCATCTCACTAAACTCGCTTAGTCAAACAATTATTCCGATTGTGAAGTTTATCATAAGGATGTTTCACTAATTATTAGGAAAGCTTTTGCAACGCATTTAGCAATTAATTATTGTTAATCGTGAAAACATACCATGTTCATGCTGTATTATTGGACTTTGAAAAGCTCGGAATGATAGCCAATAATTCGATACATGTACATGGAGATATTAATGCGATTAATTAATAAGAATGATTACGGCTATAATTAATAGTAGTGTTTAATATATACACACGTTCTTATCTTAGGATACTTAAAACCCTTACACAATCTTTGTTTACTAAAAGCAGGCATTGTTAGTTATCTTATCAATTTCAATTTGCTAATTACTTACAACAATAAACGACAATAGATCCAAACTAGGAGAAATTTGAGATAAGTTGGACTTTACAAAGGAGGGCAATACATATACGAAGTTTCATATTTTCTGACATTTGTTAAATCTAATCATTATCATTGCAACTGGTCAAATTCGATTAGAGCACATTCTTTCATGCAGTTCACTCATTCTATCAAATGTACAACTAAAAAGACATTTCTGTGACGTCCGAAATAAAACGAAATAAGTTGGGCCACACAAAAACATGTAATTAAGGAAAATAGCTTACAAATGGTTTTATAAACTTTGACAATATAAATATCGATTGAGATGTGTTTGCAACTTTGCATAATGTAGCTCTTAAAATATATAAAGTAAGCAATATTATATTTAAATTACTAGAGCACACGTGAAAATTAGCATATCTATTCTATATTATATTAAGGGTGAATCAGTGGGATAAACTGTCAATTGGTCTGTATCAATTGATTAATCAGATTTTTCTACACTATTAAAAAATTGAAAAAAGACCTATTAAGCAACGTACATTTCATGACTTCATAATAACTACCAAATTTTATTTTTAGTAAATTCCTTATTAAAACTATTTAATAACATTTAATTTTATTTTATTGCACATAGCCAGAAATACTAGTATTATTTATTTGCAAGTAGAACCTGAAGATTAATTGAGGCCCATTAGGCTTTCTTACTTTTCTTAATGCGTTGATCTTGATGTGGATAAAACTACACGTTCGCAACTGCAAGTCTTCATAATTATCGTTCTGCCCCAAATCTATGAAAATAAGGCATGCGAAAAGATGCATTAGGTTCCCCGAATGAGATAACTTAATATAACACACTCGTTAATCATTTTATGTTCCTTTTTAAAGTATATACATAAATACGATGTTTTATATAACTAAGTCAAATACCAAAGATTTCGACCGTTACAGACGCTCCGACTCTGTGATCACATGGCATGATGCATATTGCACAAGTAGTAATCTAATTTGGAAATTATTAAAAAAATAATTTTCTTGAAAAGACAAAGGAAAAAAAAAGATTCACGCCTAAAAGTTAAATACTTTAAGGACCAACCTACCCTTGATAATACTACTATAAGAGCAACAAAGTAAGGGGTATATTCGTCAAGTGAGTTTCTAAACTCTTGTATGTACGGCATAGGGCGAAACGTGGCAATTTGTTAGTGGAGGAATATTTAAAAATATAATATTTTCTTTAGAAATGACAAAAAACGCGGACTGCGAGCTGATTTGAGATTTAAAAGGGTAGCTGAACAGCACACTCTTCTTCTTCTTCTTCTTCTTCTTCAATAGAGCGAGAGAGAGTGAGGGAGTGAAGAGAGAGATTCCCAGGTAACGATCTCCACACCCCTTTTAGATAAATAAACGCATTTCTCGACGGATATTTTGATGGATTATTCTTCATCTGTTTTTCATGTCGAACAATTGCTGGGTTCTTCGCTGAGTTTGGCTATTGCTAAAACGATGATGGTTTGCGAAATCTTGCAGTTCTTTTTCACGATTGGCATCGACTGAATGTTTATCTGAGTTCTCCTCATTGATTCGTTAAATGTGTATACTTGATTAATGTTTGGGATTGTATTTACTTACTCTCACTCAGCCATCTTTATTGTAAATGAGAGGATTGATTAGACTCACTTAGTTACTATTAATAATTTATCATTGATTTCCACTGAATCTCCCCCACGTTTTGAAGGTAAGAAGAAACAAGAAATGGTGGAGGCAAAGAACATGGAACCTTCTCGCTGGTGGTGGCTAGACAGTCACAACAAAGCTAACTCCAATCGATCTCCATGGCTTCAGACCACATTGGCTGGTCATCATCTCTCTTTCTCTTTTAGATTACTTTGGTTAGATATTTGTCTTGCATTTCTTGACCTGATTTTTTGAAGCTTAACAAGTCCGTTTTTTAAAATTGCAAATGGTTTAGCTAGCCTCAAGATATTAGCTTTAACTGTGCATCCATGTTTAGAGTGGAACAGATCAAAACAGAGAGCATAGTGTTTGTAGACTTCAAGAAGCTCATTTTAGGGCTTCTTTCTTTTTCTTTCTCGATGTCGTTGATCGATCTTAGATATGAGTTGTCCCAATTCTTGTGAGTTGACTGATCAGTGTGCAGTTCTATGGATGCCCTTTACTTTTTCCTCACAAACTTTAGAATGATTTTATGACCGTTGTAGATCAATAGATTTGAACGTTGAGACAAAAGGATTAGAAAACATAAAGTGTGTGGTGGGGCATTGTTGCTTTTTGATGATGATGATGATGATGCCTTTATTCGTATTCTAACTTCAAACCCAAAATTCAATCTTTTTTAACTCAAAAACTTCTTTCTTGGAAACTTTTTTGCAGAGCTCGACGATAAGACAAAGAAGATCCTTAAGCTGGTTGAGGAAGACGCCGACTCCTTCGCACAGAGAGCAGAAATGTACTACAAGAAGAGGCCCGAGCTCATCACCATGGTTGAAGATTTCTACAGAAGCCATCGTTCCTTAGCCGAGAGATTCGATCAACAAATCCAATCAGAATCCCCTGCCCGCCTCGTAAATTCTTCACCATGGTCGTCCTCATCTCCATTACCATTCGCCAGATACAGACTAGAGAAATCTCTGAGCAGCTTCAACGATAATAAATCATACGATAGTTACTCCGAGGCCTATGGGCCAGACGAGTCTGAGGTTTCTGACGAATCGTCTGAGGTTGATGATCCTTTCCCCGAGCAAGAACATGAAGAAGAAGAAGCAACATTGCAAGAAAATCGCATTGAGTTGGAGCTGATTGGCCTGAGAAAGAAAGTGGAGAGTCTTGAAGATGAGAATAAGCTGATCAAAGACGAGCTAACTGCTAAAGATGAGGAGAAAAGGGAAGTCATAAGGCAACTGACTAGAGCCATTGATATGCTCAGAGTGGAGAACGAAGAGCTGAGGAGGAAGCATTTTGCTACGAAGATGGTGAACGTTCCTCAGACCAAGAAAGAGAATCGAATGGAGTTTAGCTTCACAATGGAGGGATTTCTGGGGAACTTGTTTGGAGGGTCTGGGAAATCGTCGATCCCTCTTTGAAGGACGTTTTTTTTATTCGATGGTTCCTTGACAAATATATACATATGCATGTGTAATGTTTGAATTTGATTAGTGTTTGTGATTCTTTCGTATTTGGTATCAAGGTTGTTCGCGCTTTGAAGTTGGGTTTAAACTTTGTTTGTGTATTCTTTGGATTCTATATTTGTTTTTTGTGCTTTTAACTTTTTTTCAATACATGGTTTTGGGTTGCTATCAGAAAAATGCTAATATCTTTACGAAACCTAAGAAAATGATATTTCCTTGTCTTGTGACGCTCATTTTGCATGTTTAATTGAGTTTTCTTTGTAGTCCCCACATTTGCCTACTAAATTACATAAATCTTACACTAGCATTTCATTGAATATATTATTATTCATATCATTTGATGTGGTCATGGTCAGGACTCGGGATAAATCGCTGCCGACATTGGTTAGTATTGACATATTACTAATTAATTCCTGAATTAGGTCGAGCATTGTGTTCATTCTCACGTGGCATTTCTGAAATGAGACGAAAATGTTGCTCTATTATGTAATCGGTATTTTTAATAAAATAATTAAAATAAAAAACCATTAACAAAATAAACACAAAAGCAAAAGCATTAATAAAATAAAGAACTCCGTACTCTGTTTTTACGAATTACGTAACTCGTAAGAACAGAATACGAGTTACTATCCTAGCTGGCGCGCGTGCGTCTTACGTGGAGTAATTCGTATTCTGTTTTTACGAGTTACGTAACTCGTAAAAACAGAGTACGAGTTAGATCTGCTTTTAAAAAACACTACAGCAGCCGCGACGAAGAAGACGAGAAGACGAAGAAGCCGGCTCGACGACGACGAAGACGACGAAGCTCTGCACTGCACGCCGCCGGCCGCCCCACCCCGCGCCTGCCTGCACGCCGCCACCGCTACCTTGAGGCCGCCGCCCACCCCACCCCCTCACCGTCTGCTGCGCCCGCCGCCGCCGGGTTCAACGAAGCTTCTGCCCCGAGCCCCGCCGCCCAGTCGAGCTCCGGCAGGTAAATCCTGAAGACGGCCCGCCACCCCGCGCCCCGCGCCCCACAACGCTGCTATCAGCACCCGTAATTCGAACAACAACGATATTTCGGAAAAATTGCATGGTGCTGCGGCGAATTCGCCTTACGCAATAGGCCGGATACTATACTTGACGATAGAATCGGATGATTGAATTATTTCACCGACGAAATATACTATGACTTGTACACGACTCGACGCCATTTTTTTGTGTTGTGTTATTATATGAAAGACGGGGGTATTTATGGAAAAGTAACTCGTAATCCATTTATACGAGTTACGAGAATTATTACAATAATTCACATAACTCGTATCCTATTTATACGAGTCTCGTATCCTATTTATACGAGTTAGGCGAATTATTGCACTATTCACGTAACTCGTATAAATAGGATACACGTTATATAAATTATTGGGGACAACCTGCATGGCCATGCAGGTTGGTCGGGCACCGACATAACTCGTATAAACAGATTACGAGTTATAACTCGTATTCTGTTTATACGAGTTACGTCGAGTGACATGTCAAGTGGGCCATCGTGGCATCGTAATTCGTATAAATGGAATACGAGTTACTAACTCGTAATCAGTTATACGAAGTTAATTATTTTATTAATGCTTTTGCTTTTGTGTTTATTTTGTTAATGGTTTTTTATTTTTTAATTATTTATTAAATATACCAAAAAATTACTCTTTGATTTTGTTGTATAGCATATATATATATATATTATGAAAAGGTTATCCTCCATTAACTTAACCTTGGACTCGTTGGGTCATTAACTAAACACAATTGCCAATTATCTTTTTCTAGAACATATAACGGTGTATGTGCTACTTCCCTTTAGGCGCTAGGTCAATTATGCATGAACTTGTCATATATATACGGAAATGTTATGGTTCTCACGCTGTGGGCGGGCACCTGTTGTGTGGCATTTTTTGGTGCCACGTCAACATGCCAAATCAACCCCCGACGGGTTCACTAATCTCATGTGTAGGTTATATATAAATAAAAATAAGAGACAATTGAAGATACTATTCCCTCCCCGTACTAGGGGTGGACGTTCGGGTTATTTGTGGGGTATCGGTTACCCGATATCCGTTAATTATTAACCGGGTTGGGTATCGGGTAGTAATTTACTACCCGATCGGGTTATTCGGGTACCCGATATATTTTTTTAAATATAATATTTTGGTTTTAATATATAAACATTAAAAAGTTATAATGCATATTTAGATATCAATCTAACTTGAGTGATGTTAAGGTTTTAAACAATATTTCGATTAATTTTTTCTTTTAATTGTATAATTAACAAGTGAATTTTATTATCAATGGAATTCTTATTTTTTTCCCGATCAATGGAATTCTTATAAAAATATAAAATATATATTCTCGAAATTTTATTAACATACATATAAAATATGTATATATTATATTTATTTAAAGTACAATATCCAATATTATAGATCATATTAGTATAATATTTTGAATTTATATTACATTATAATATTTTTAGTCATATTTTCAATTCAAATCGGGTACCCAAACCCGATAAATACCCGACAAGCGGGTACCCGAGTAGATCGGGTCGGGTTTGGGTAGTGAAAATCTTAACCCGAACCCGAACTACCCGAACCCGAATTACCCGATACCCGACTACCCTACCGTACTATATAGGGTCCATACCCTATTAATTTCTTCTAGAAGAAGATGGTCGACCATGTAATGTCGTGGTCATGAATTATACCTATACGCCACTGAAGTTGCCTTCTAGAAGCAATTGTCTGTTTATATTTAATAATAATAATAATAAAGTAGCGCTTGCAAATTGCAAACACCACACGTAAGAGCCGGCCAATGGAAATATACAGACATTGAAATCGTGTAATAACGAGCATATTATATATAAAAATCAAATAATATATTTGTATAACGTAGAGTATTAAAATTTAAAGGATAGTTTTAGAGCATATAAATAATCATTTTACATTATTTTTTAGTCAGAGTCATGATAACACATCATGTGAGAACTTCTATTATACCATTATCTCTTTGATGGATTGCATTTTTTTTCAATTAATTTTTGGAAAGATTCTGAAACGTATGGTATTGTCCATTCAATTACACGCACAGAGACATAACATCCTATTAAGTTCCTAACTCACCGGCTTCGCATTTCAAATCCCTACCTAATTAGCTATCAATTCGCATTCTCCATCTAACACACACATATATATATATATATATATGTATATCATAGCCATTCCATTTTTTAATTATCCAAACTATAATCACACGAAAGGAGCAAAGCTAACCGGCGATGCAATGAACGAAGACAAATCGTCGTACTTCGATGCTTCTGCTTACTTCTTGTTTGAGGTCACCGGCGACTCCACGACGGATGCTGATCCAACGACGGCGGCGGCGGTGTTGGACGACGATGCACAGTCATGCTGCGGTGGTGGATCGACGGAGGCGGTGGTCGTGTCAGATTATAATGACGCTCAAAGCGATGCAATAAATAAAGAAGACGTCGACGATGAGGGGGTTGAATCTGACGACGAAGATGGTGTCGTAGATCAGCGTAAGAAAAGATCCAACGGCTCATCTTCAACGGAAGAAATCTCGATAAACGAGAGGGAAGGTGATAGGTTGTTTTGGGAGGCTTGTTTGGCTTCATAGATAATAATAACAACATTAGTTAATTGTTATTACATGTTATCGAACTTAATTGCAAATATAGCTAATTTATTAGAGAATGAAAAAAAAAGTCTGGGACTAACGTGTATTTAATTATATAGTCTCGAGCTGTGCTCAATGGATGTAAATCTAAATACTAATGGTGTCTTTATTTAGTTCAACTATAATTGTGGTTTTCTTGAGCATTAGCATTTTCGAAGTGGAGCACCAAGAAAAAAATTCATAGTACGAGCCACTACTAACTAAATGAGAATGACCACCAATCATGGGAACAAATAATATACTCCCTCCGTCCCAAACGATTTTGGACATTTGGAGTATGGCATGGTTTTTAAGAAATTGAATATTTTAATAATATAGTACCATTAAAAGGTGAAAAGTGTATATTTTGACACGTCTTTTAAGAATATTTAATAGTATTATATTGATTGTTGTGGTAGTTTTTTGCTATAAAGGAATTGTCCAAAACGGTTTGGGACGCCCGATATAGTATAATGTCCAAAACGATTTGGGACGGAGGGAGTATTTTTTTAGTTTCAATGGTATTAGATTTTGAGCTTTTTAGTCAAAACTTGAATGAAATCTACAATCAGAGAAAGTCACACAATGTTGGAATCCCATTGTCATCAATGAGGGAACAGAACACATGTGAGTCAACGGAGAAGGTTGTCGATTTTTTTTTTTTGGCAATCAAAATTGAAGAGTATTTTTAGAGTTTAATGTTAAGTGTTATGATTTATATAGTTTAGGATTTAGGATTATAGGATAATGAACACTCCCAGTGACCCAAAAAAAAACGGCCACTTGATGTAGTCACGAAATGTTTAAGTTCTCAAGTGAAATCGCGCAATTGTTTACCCCTAATTTAGTAAATTTCGTCATATTTGATGATTTAAAACTTAAATTATGCAATCCCGCATCACGTATTGTGAGGGATAATCATAAAAATATATATAAAAAAATCCAATTTGACATAGTTATGTAATACTTACTAAAAAATTCAAATTATGTAGTAATAAGAGCAGTCAGCAGAGAGGACACAGTCACACAAGTGAATAATCGAAAAAAACACTGTTGTCGAAGCTCACGAACCCTCGAACCATCAACACTCACCGCCGAGCCATCGTCAAGCTCCGGCCACCCCATTCCTCTTCAATCGGCGGACTTTTGATTGGGTGAGGCCGACTCATCGTTTTGTGCTTTCCGCCTTTTTTTGTTCTATAACTGGATTATTTTCAATTATCGATTTTTATCTCGATTTATTGTTAATATATATTTATTTGCTTTTTTTTTCCCTTTTGTTTCGAAAATTAGGAGAATGAATTTTTGGCAAGAAGACGCTTCCTCAAGGGCGGAGCATATAGGCTCTCTCATTAGGAATCGGCCTGAGGTGGTAACAGATTAGTAAAGCTACGAGTGAAATAAATTGAATATGTGGCTAATATCGTTAGAATAATTTTGGTTGGGGTATTGAGCTAAATGTTTCGATTAAGTGGTACATGCATATGATGTTTGAATGTCTTAAATTCTTGTGATGTTATGTTATTACATTTTGTTTTTGCCTGAATCTTTTAAAATATGAAACCACTGTGATAATATTGCACAAAATGTAAAGAATATTTTAGTCAAATTTTCGTTCATTTGCTTTTTCCGTTTCTTAGTGATCGTGATTATGTATATTGTAAAGGTCCTTGATTTTGTCGCTGCTGTGAAAGGACTGCACGAGCTCAATCCTGATCGGCTTCTGCGACTGATTAAGGATTCTGGAAATAGAGTTGTTAGATATGTGTCTGAAGATGGAACTCAAGTACAGGTTGTGCAGAGTAACTTGCTGTTTTTTTCTTCTATTTATTGTATGCTAGGAAACTGACTTTGGACAATTCTTTCAGGTTGATTTCGAAAAACTTGCAAAAAATCTACCCCTTCATCTTATTGCTGTCATCATGGCGTGGGAGAGAAATGAGTCTACCTTTCAGTACTTGTTATGTGGGATTATTCTCTTGCATTGCATCTGTGAACTTGGGCCTCGCTTGCCAAAAATTGAGCAGGTTGTTGGAAATGTTAAATTGTCGATATATATCATCTGTTGCATTGCATTATTTTGTCTAGATAATATTTGAAACTTCCTTGCATATAAGTTTATTGCGACACATGGGATCATCGAAATCAATATTATCTCGATACATTTGATATGTCTTAAATGTTTGCTACAGATATTGTTCGATGATGTCAAAGTATCAGAACAAGTGATTGACCTCGTTTGTTATCTGTTGGTTGTCCTTGCTGCATATGCTCAGGTGCTTTATTCATTCGAAAATATGATATCATCTCCATCACTGTATTTGCTCTGATAAAACAAGCATTTCTAGGAAAATCATGGCATTCCAGATCATGTGGTTCTCTTGCACGCAGCACTCGTCGCTTCCAGCCTGAAACTGCTGACAGTGATAATTTCTTCTCAGTACCAAGAGGTTGCCCAAGTTATAATTTCTTACCAAAAGGTGATCTCTCGAGGTCTTTAAAACTGGTGACATGGTTGTGCTGAAAATGAAATTTAGTTTGTTGTCACTTAAAGTTCAACGTCCTATCAAATTACGGTTTTGGGGATGGCATCGCCTGTCGCTTGCAAAGTTATGCTTGTAAAACAACCACAATAATTTGACTATCAGGCGTAATTCTTTTGATGTAATAGGTTTCAAGCCAAAGAATCACCCTAAAATGCTATTAGCGCTCTCTCTCTCTCTCTCTCTCTGTATATATATATATATATATATATATATATATGTATATGTATATATCCCACTTTCTCCTTTCACTTTTTCCCTCTCTAAAATGAATCTGCCTCAGATTTATGTAGTGATTTTTGTGCTGTAAGTTGCTCTTACGTTTGGAAAACTGTTTGTTCTTTGATGGTTTATCATTACATTGATGCATACAATTTGATTCTTGCTAGTCATGTTGTCTGGCATGTTATAACAGAGTGTGCTAGTTGTGGCAGGTTGACATATTCCTGGATGTAGCATTCTCTTCTGTTTGTGCGGATGCCATATATCTTCAGGATATGCTATCTTCTGAAGATATAAATGATTTGCCTGCTGATCATGATAAAGTGATCCATCTTTGCCATCAGTGTGACTCCTCCCTTCTAATAATGGAGTTATTGTGTCAGCAGAATTTGTTCCGAGAATGTGTTATCAGCAATAAGGTCTCTGGTTTTGGTTTTATTTTAGGGCTTTTGATCGTTTATTCGTGTTCTCACGTGCTTTATAGTTTCAAGTAGGTGAACATGCGTTCTTGCCCTAAACAATTTTATTGTTCATTAACCGGAATTTTGTTGTTAGAATTTTCTGCAAAGACAACTGTATGATTCACATGTGCATTTTTTTCATTGGTTAATGTAATATGTGAAGCGCGACTTTGACTTCGGCTATCTCGCTGACTATTCTTGTCTTTCTACATAACTTCCAGGAGTTCTGCAGCAATGGTGGTGTGCTTATGCTTATTCATGTTATAATGAACTTGAAGCATATTGAGTCTTCTTATGTGGCTCCAATCTTCCGATTGAAGTCTAAAGCTTTATCAATTGTGAGTGAACAGTCAAGTTTGTGCATATGACCTTAACGACCAAAGACCTTAGGCTTTTGCTTTTCTTAAATGTAATTTTTGTTAACCATGCTTGAGGTAGCTAGAGTCTTAAACTGACTTACTTTTGCAGCTCTTGTACCTCTGTGAGGCCGAGAAGGTGTCCTACCTGGATGAGGTTTTCAGCTATCCCAAATGTCAAGATGTGGCAAAATCTGTTGCACAGCAGGTTTCTTTCTACAATAAGAAGTTCCTTTCACATTTCTGGCAAACTTATTTCTCGCAATAGCCGAACTAACTGAATGAGTGAGGATATAAAAGTTCTGTAGACCCGTCGATGAAATTTTTGTTGAAGTTACTGTCTTGTAATACAAGGTTTTGTATATTTTAGTGTAAATGCAAGTCCAGCTTATATCTCATGTTTTAAACTTAGTATTCGTCTAGTGTGTAAAGAACAGCTAAGGCTTTCTTTTGAGAAGGATTGCCAAGTCTTAATAGTCATTTTATCTCATGATATCGTTGTGGAATGTTAATCATTGGTTCACGTGACATTTGGCTTCTTGTATTCATGTTTAAAGATTATAGTTACCATACCAACCTTTTAATATTTACTGAGGAATCACCAGTTAACTTGTTACTAACAGTTTATCAGCAATTGCAGATGTAATATTTTGACGAGGTGACTTGAATTGAAAGTAACTGGTGTTGTGGTTATTTGGATTATTCAGGTGCTTGACATACTGAAGGAAATGTTCTCCTCAGATCCAAAATACCCGGGGCCTTCATCTGAAGCAATCTACCTACGAGCACAGGTGGAGTTGAATGCGATGCGACTGGCAGATGTATTCTCTGATGATACAAATTTCCGATCGTTCATTATGATCAACTTCGTAAGTTTCTCGAGCATTATCAAAGGATAGCGTTGGGGACGTCTGTTTCAATTGCGTTTGTCGTCTCTATGTATTTGATTATATGACTAGTTATTTATCAAGAACATGCCTAAATTATGAAATATATTCTTTGAAGTAGGCAATGTGAGCTACTTGAATTTGTCTTTTTCTGCTCACTTCTGTAATGGGTTCCTTCAGACAGAAGCTTTGGCATCAATGTTTTCACAACCACATGGAAGATTTGTATCTGATTGGTGCTCCTCAAGTTTTCCAGCTATTGAAAATGAGACAGCTTTGGAGTATGTTTCACTTGCAGTTGCAGCTGCTTGGTGTTTAGTTTGTAACTTTCTGTTATAGATCATGTATTTATGTTCATTCGTCATCCCGCTGCAGTGTACCTGGCTCATCTTATGCACATCAGAGAAGCTCTTTATTGGTCAAAGTGGTAGCAAACCTTCATTGTTCCACTGATGTATGTCCAGGTAATAGGATTGGTATTTTGCCATCACCTTGCATGTCTTTTAAATTGATTTTCCCAGCATAACTATTGGATTTTCATTTCTATCCAGATGAGAAGGACAAATTCCTCAAGGATTTTGCTCGATTTTTAGAAGCAGGACCACAAAGAATAGCAGACGGTTCTTCATCTACTTTTGATGCTGGAAAAACTGCGAACGTTCGCAAGAATTTACGTAAAATTCTAACGTTAATGTCTTGCCACTCTCACTTCCTATCTATCTCTTAACAATTTTTCGAACGCAGGCTTGCTGTTGAGCCATGCCGAGTCTTTAGTTCCTGGATACTTGAACGAAGAAGACATTAAGCTTTTAAGGTAACAAAAATAATCACCTACGGAGTTTTTTTATCAGCAGATGTTATGTGCTTTCTGCTTTATGTGGGATTGCGAGTATTCTAGTTTATAATGATGATTGTTGATGATGTGACTTCTACATATTTTATCATTTTATGATCTACCAGTTGTATAGATAAGCTAAGGCTGGAATTTTTATTTTAGGTTATTTACTGGTCAATTCGAAGCATTATGTGCTCCTGCTGCTGAAGATATGCGTCAGGTAATGCCTTCCCCTCCCGATAACAAAAGAGTTAATTTAAAATATCTATGCCATGTTATCTACTATGATTTGTGAATGTTGTTCCCTTTCCGTGTAGAAAGCCATACGTTATGCCAATGCATTGTTCAACTAATCCTACAGAAATGTGACAAGAAAAATTGTATCATGGGATGAGAAAAAGAAAACAGCGGTCATGATAAGGACAGTGAGATATTTGTTGGTCTAGATAAATACTACAATTGTTGGTGTCTTACGTTCTGCTTGATACATATGTAATTTAGCTGTACAAAAAAACGATCAAATTGAGCTGTGTAATGGTTGCATAACGGTAAATGATAATCACGTAGTTACCTTGTTAGATGAGTGATTTTTTCCGTGATGTCTTAAGTAACGTTTCTTGTTAATTAGCTAAATTCAGCCATGAACTAGGAAGAAGAACAGCACTAGATGCCAGCAGTCAATTACATGTTAAGAATTAAGATTCTGAAAATTCAGTGTCGGATTTGAAAGTAAACCTTCCATATTGTTTCAAATGTTCGATGCTAATCGTGATGACATCCATCCTTTGTCATTTGTTGAGTTTTTTTGTGTACTTACATTGAAAAACGAGTTCTTCGTGCTTACGAAACAAATGCTTGTCGTTCGATGTTAATATGCTTACGTTGGTAAGAAGGGAAGTCATGACCTTACTTGCTTACAAGGATTATGTGCATTAATGAGGTTTCCACACTAGACTTAAATGCATATACCATACTCAGTCTTGTTTCCATCCTTTACTAGTTATTCGACCGACCATGAAACCCAGTCTTAGGATACGACCTCTTCGTTTTTCATTTGCCTTTGATCTAATCAAACCTTTGATTCTCACTTTATATCATTTAGGTTGCTTGGAATTCAGAAGCGAGCATTACACTTACACCTTTGGAGAGCGAAGCAGCAATGGACAATAGAAACGATACAAATATTGAGGAGAGCACAGCTGAGAATGTTGCTTTCCAACCAGTCGAACTGTTGAATGTTAGCAGAGATGGCAATGATCAATCTGTTGAAAAGGGTAGCAGATTTGTGGCGATTGAACAGGACAAGTCCATAAATGTAAGAGAAGCGGAGAAAGATTCGCGGGCGGTTGAAACTAGCGGGTCAGATTCCAGTCCCATAGGCAGAAAAGGTTCCATTGATCGTACAGATGATCACGTTCAAGGCAGTGGCAATGACGAGCCCATTGGTGATGAAAAGGTCGATGCTGGACATTCAGACGATAGGCAGCAAAGGAAACGCAAGCGAACTGTGATGAACGATAAACAGATTGCTCTTATTGAATCTGCAATCATTGATCAACTTGACATGCACCGCAATGCTGCCTCGTTGCGGGCATGGGCTGAAAAATTAAGCCTTTACGTGAGTAGGAAAATATCGTTCGCTGTTTTAGCTTTCTTTAATTTCTGGCAGGAATGATGGAAGTAGTATGTCGTAACTTCTTGTCTTGTTCTGAGGGTCTCCTTATTTGAACTTTTTTTTAATTGTAGGGTGCTGAGGTTACAACGTCCAGATTAAAAAATTGGTAAGCACTCCTGTTTTTCCCTTTCTACAACTCCCGAATTTTATCGTAGCTTCATATTGTAGCTTGGGAACTCTTTACGAAAGATAAAGGGATTTTATCGGTACCCTTATTCTTATATCTTAATGTCATCCAGTGAGATGCTCATCTTGAATTACTGAACATCAGTAACCTATAAAAACTTAAGAACATTTGGGATGTTTAGTCCTCATTTTGCTTGAACATTCTGTTCATCTGTCTATTCTCATTCATAAACTGATGTTCAGATCATTATACTAAAGATCTCAGATCTGGTGATTCCTAATCATCTCATCCTCATTTCTTGGGTGCATGTGGGTGTTATCTAGTTTTTGATTCTTTATCCCTTTGCTTGGACAGGCTTAATAATCGAAAGGCAAAGCTCGCCCGTGCAGCCAAGGATGCTCGCGCATCGCACGAAGGTAACAATCCCGAAAGACAAGGCGCTTCTGGTCATTTAGATTCCCCTCAAAGCCCTATGGACAATCCTCACACTTCGTCGAAAGGAAGTTCCAAGAATGAACTTTCAGACGCTCCATTTACATCCATGACAAGCGAAGATGTAGGATCTTCACTTAACGTTGTTACACAAGATAGTATCCAAAGACCCGCCACGTACTTGGAACCTGGGCAACACGTAGCGCTCGTGGGCGAAAAATCTGACAAGATTGGGAAAGGTAAGGTTTTTCAGTCCCGCGGGAAATGGTTCGAAGAAAACTTGGACCAATCTAACATGTGCGTCGTGGACATCACCGAACTATCTGTTGATATACATTCGAAGCTTCCTTATGCTATCGAAGCAACTGGCAATTCGTTTTACCAGGCTGAGAAGAAATTTGGCCTTGTTCGAGTTTTGTGGGATGTGAATAAAATCATACAGTTGCCTTCTGCTCAACGTTGAGAGGTACTTTTCGGCTCTAAATTTACTGATTTTTTTACGTTTTTGTCTGTAATTCTTCGGTTAATGCGTAGCCCTAACGTTTTCGTCGTCATCTTCGATCGGAACTTTGATGCTTGAAGACTGTACAACTCTGTTTTGTTGTTTGGTCTGTAATTGTACTTCCATATGGTGTTTGCAGAGTGTTATATCGGAAGTCTTTGGAAAATTTTATGCATCATTCGTTATTTGAAGTGTAGTTCTTATTTGAAATAGGACAGTTGTGGGCTAATTGAGAATTAAGTACAAATAGATCGTAGATTTATAGTTTTAGTTTCGAGTTAAAAGGAGTTGGGACACGATTAGGTTTACAATTTTCATTTTATAATCAAAGTATAGTACGGAACCATCGAAGCGATAAAAAGTAGTAATTTGATTAACATATAAGCTAGCAAAAATTTAAAATAATGTTAGTAGTAAGTGTACGTTCTTCATACGAAGCTTGTTTTGGCTGCAAAGACGCTCATTTCTTTAGCGTAACCTAACGGCGCTGTTTATTGAAGATTAGTAAATAATATTAGTTTTAATTGTGAGTCGAGGGAAAGTTAAATATGAAAGACATCCCATCCCAGTTGAGAATATTAAGATTTCAGTTTTAACTGTACTACTAGTTTTGTTGGCTCCACCGGGAATAAATAAAAGATTCACATCGTTTCCATGACTAGAAGTTTTAAAATGTGTATTTGAATTTCAAGAAACTGATGCTATTAAATTCGTAGCAATGACTGGCCGCTTAATAGTAGATTTGGTTTTGCAACATTATTTATTTTACAACAATACAAGGACGTATAATTGATCATTATTATATTAAGCATTGCGTGTGTAACTCTCATGTTCCGAGTAATTATTACTAAATCTTGGATTTTTACATCTTACTGTTTATTATTTTATATATCATTCATTACCTCGACCACCACGTCTACCAGTTGGTAATGAATGGTATTCGCTTTTACGTATCCGCAAAGCTATTGATTTGATGTGAATTTTATTAATTTCATTATTTCTATTAAAGATTAGGGTGCATTGTTTTTAGTTATATAACTTATGTCTCCCAACCGACCAATTGTTCCTTAAAAGCAGTAATCATGTGCCTAATATCTTTACAATGTTATAGACTTACAATAAAGTGTACTAAATCAAAATTCCATCTTTATTTTAGAAAAATTGTAACATTTCATATTGAGAATGCAGATTATTGAGTCAAGGTCCGAAATATTGACTGACAAATGCTTTCGTAGTTAAAAGACAAAAAAAGTAGATAATTATCATTATTTTACTTAGTTTAAATAAAGATAAGGAAAACATACTTCCTTAATAAAGCCACACAAAACAAAAGCACAGAGAGAGATTATGCAGCTAAATCCCATGTTTCTTTGTGAAAGACAAAAGCTCCACAAATTCTGACAGAGAAAAATATACTACAAATTAATTAATCAAATCATTTTTACAAGCATAGAATAGAATAATATAGTCTGCATTTTAGTCGTTTTGGGAAGCATTTTCAGACAACTCTCAACGGCTTCTGAAAATGTACTGTATTTTTTCCATGATAAACCAAAAAGCAAAAAAAAGCCAATTATTTCAGGGAAGGAGAAAAATATACAACATACGAACAATCGTACAAAATAGGTAAAAAAAACGGGCAGATTGACTATAATAGTACGGAAAAATGAAAATCAATCCGTAACACCCAATGGGATTAACAACTATAAATCACAATTAATCAAATATTAAAATGCCTCGAGTGTGTAATTACAGGAAGAAAAAAAGATTACCAAAGGCCATAATCATCAATTTATCAACAGGTTTGAGAGCTACCGACCAAATTAAAATCAAAAGATGTTTTAAGTAACGAATCTAATCTTAATTACGCAAAACCCAAAATTACCCTCGCAAGGTTGAGATTGAGAGTTGAGAATTCCCAATCCGCCGCCGCCGCCCTAACCTTTCCACGCAATACACTGCTCCGTCGGCCTCGTCTTCTGCTTGCCGGCCTTCATCGGACACGGCGTCTCCACCGGCAAAACCATACAGTTGTACTGTAGACAAAGCGAGCTCGTCAATGGAATCTCCACCGTAGGATTCATCTGTATCCCCGTCAGATAATTGTGCTGAAGGTACAAAACCTGAATCGCATTGGCCAACAAACGGTCGACGAAGCTGCTCGGAACCTCGCCGGTGAACCTATTGTTGTTCAGGTACAGATTCTCCACCGTCGACAGCAGAGGAGAGATCTCGCCGGAGAAACGGTTGAAGCTGAGGTCCACCGTGGGAATGGTGACCTGATCGGCGGGCTGAATCGGTCCGTACAGCTCGTTCCTCTGCAGCTGAAGGTTCGTGATCGGAAAGGTGAAGATCGCCGCCGGCACACACCCGGCGAACTGATTCATGCTAAGGTCGAGGTAGTTCAGCTGGGAAAGGCGGGACAAGGCGCCGTCGATGGGGCCGGACATTTTGTTCCACGACAAGGAGAGGTACTGTAATGACCCGGGAAGTCCACGTGGCGGTATTTGACCCGTTAGCTGGTTGTACTTGAGGTCCAAGCGTGTCAGGCTCTCGGCGGCGCCGAACGCCGGGATTTGGCCGGTCAGCTTATTGTGGCAAAGGATGAGGTTGGTCAACGCCGTGAGGCCCGATAGCGACGGCGGAATCTGACCCGTCAACTGATTGAAGCTGAGATCGAGTGTTTGCAGCGACTTCAACTGCCCCAACGTCGCCGGAATCTGCCCGGAGATAAAGTTTCGGCTGATGGCGAGGAAGCGCAGGGATTTAATCTGTGAGATGGTGCCGGGCAATGCTCCATAGACCCGACCCGGGACGACGGTGAGCTCGTAGAGCGACGATAGTTTGCCGATCTCAGGTGATAGCCGGCCGGTTAAACCGGGGGAACCGGCTCGTGGGTCGCCGAGGTTCAAGGCGACGACTCGATCGGCGTCGCAGAAAACTCCGGCGAAGTTGCAAGGGTCCGACGTGAAGTCCCAAGAGGCGAAGTAGTTAGAGCCAGGTAAGTCGTTTAAGCTCTTGCGTATGGATTGTAAGGCTAAGAAGTCTCTTGGGTCTAAAACTGCGTGTAAGAGTACGAAGTTTGCGCAGGTGAGAAGAAACAGTAGCAAGAGAAAAAATCGATCTTTCATGGTGTTTTTTTTCTCTCTCTTTTTCTGAGTTCAGTGTGTGTAGTTTAATGGGTGAAGGAAGACTATGTATATATAAAGGGATGGCTGAAGTTCTACTTCTAATGAAGTTGTCAGCAAAGCATCAATGAGTTGGTGGCTTCACAAGAAAGACAGCATCGTACAATTTGGTGGCTTGTTGAAGAAGAGAGGAGAAGTGTGTGTGTTTTGAGGTGTGCTTTGAGTGTGAAGGTGACGGCGAGAGAGTTGTGAGAAAGAAGAGGTTTATTATTATTAACGTTGTTTAGAGATTTGGGTCTTTTCTTTTTTTTTTTATTTGTTAATTACGAGGAGGTTTGGGTGGTCAAACGGTTGTCCGGGCCTACGTGGAGTATAAACCGAGGCTTAGGCTCGGAGTGACACGTAATCAAATTAGCGCTTCCACGTGACGGTTTGGTTCTTTTCTATCTTTTTTTCATTTTTTTTTATGTCAAAGGTTTTTTCCTTACTTCAATTTTGACTCGAATTTGGAAGATGGAGGAGATCGTGACTAAGACTTGCCTTGGATAAATGGGCCCACAGGTGCCACGTGGGGGTAGGCTAGGGTTTTGCATTTTATACTCCTCAAGAAGGTCGTTTAAGATTTTCCAGGCATATTAATACATGGGTTTAAAAAGTCTTTTATACTCCTTATTAATTATCTACCATGTAATTATTATTTTTTGTATTGAATCTTGTGTTGTTATTTAATATGGGGGCAATTTTGGAAATTTACAAATATATATTTTTTGAAAATATCCCAACGACTTCCTTTTCAGAACAAAAAAATACGTAGAACGACTTCCTTTTTAGAAGGAGTATTAGATAAGTAATTAATTATTAAAAGTGTCTCAATTTTATGATTATACTAACTGGAACCCTATTGTATTTATTTGCATTTTCTTACTACTACGGTTGTTCAAATCTTGAATTGAAAGACAATTTACAATTCTGGGTCACTTCACGAATACACAACCAAGAAGCAATAATACCTAAATGTACTTGTCCAAAATTAACTTCTAATGATATCCGCAGCCAAATAATAAAAATAAATAAATAAAAATTGGGACCATCACTATTGTATAATTTCGTAGGCTATATAGGCTTTGTGCAGTACATTATGAATATTTAATAAATGGTATGCAGAAAGAGGGAGCTTCTATGAATATGAAGTGCGGAAATAATCGAGCAATTAATGAAATATATTCAATTCTTTTGATCACGCTCGGTTGGAACGCTACATACATTATATATATATATATATATATCATTGTCCTCAAATGTAGCTATCAATGAATAATTGCACTGGTAAATGTGTTTCATTGCACCAACCCATACAACCAACCACTTGCAACCCAACTTCCCATATCCATAATTACGTGCCAAAGGCTTTCTTTTCCATCTTAATTCACATGGAATAATAAAAGCAGTTATGGTTGGAAAAAAAAAAAGAGGTATCGTACATGCATGAGGCCTCAAAGAAGTTAGGAAAATAGCTTAAAAAGCATAGTATGTCATGATATCTCTACCTAAAGGTGATAAGTTCAATTCACTTGATTTGATTTGCATTCGTCGTATATATCGACTTAAAATGCTACATATTGTTGGGTCGTTCATAACCTTCATTGAGATTAACATTGTGGGATATCTATTTGACAGCCAAAAATAAGAATAAACAGATAAATAAGGTGGTGCTTTGAATGTTGAGCACAAGCCTCACTAAAGCATTATATATGTGTGTATAATTTATTTTATAGTAGACGAATGTTAATGTTTGCATGTTCATTCAAATAAATTTGGTGTATGTCTCTATCATACAGCTCTAAATCATAACGTGGCCCCTATCTATCTATCTATGTTTTAGCTTCTCAAAATTTCAATAGGGACAAATGTGAGATACATAGAGAAACATGCATTGCTTGCACACAAAATGGCAACTTCGCAATGCTCATTTATGGATTTAACCTACCTTTCTTTTTCTTCTCCACAAGAGACCCGAGAAAAGGAAATATAATTATGATATGTTATGGCAAATAATAAATAAAAAAAACATTGCTCCAAAAATGCATGTATTATAAAGTAAAGAAAGAATCATGTGTATAGCTGTAAAAGGTCGATTGAGTGGCACTTCCTCACCTTCACGCGGTGCACGCTAAGGCCAAAAAGAGAAGTGCTCTGCTCACAGTAAAGACACATTACTCAGAATCTATATTTCCATGGAAGACAAAACTATTAATACAAGAATATATATGGTAAGGGATTTTATTTTGGTCACAAACTATGTTGGATAAAAGGTTAGAAGCTGTTACACAGATTTAAACACAAGGCAAACTGTACATCGTTAATTACATCAAGCTTTTTCCCAGACACAGAATGCTTTACATATTCACAAAAAAAAAAAAAAAGAATGGTTCAAATTTCATATGCACAGTGTAATAAAACCAAGCAAAGAAACGAAAGCACATTAAGCTCACATCCTTTGAAACCAAACAAATCATATCTATTATCATCCCATCAAGCTATTAACCTGCAAGGGAAGATAAAGGTTGGATTTTGAGCTAATTCAAGCAGAAAATGCTTTAGAAACCTGACTCAAAGTTAGGGTTGCTTACCTTCTTCTAAATCAAACATCCCACCAATCCATCCTTCTTCTTCAGGTTTCACATCGTCATGGTTACTACAGTTGGTATCTGTGTCAATATCGTTCGCAGTTTCATTTGGACTGAGATTGAGCTCTGCATTATTACAGTAACCTTCCTCGAACAACTGGGCAAAATCCACGGGATTATCAGCTCCATGATCAGTGGCTGAGCCAATAGTGGTATTCTCATCATTCATGGGCTGAATCTCGTCGGCAGATGAGCATGACCTACTCATATTAGCGTTACTACTAACGATAAAATTGGTTTCGTTGTTTGTACAAGGGGGCGTTTTCTTGATATTCACGTGATCGATATCAAGCAGATTCTCCATTCGTCCAGACAATCCTGAAAAAATTATAAAATAAGTTGAGTTTTTCTTCAAGAGGAGGAATCAAAGGAAGGGAAGGTCAACATCTACTGCGCTTCTTGATTTATACGAAAGTAAAGTCTAGCAATAGGGTGGAAAGAGTTACCTCCTTCAGAACTTTCTGTAGAGCTGAACGATGGTGGATTGGAATGAAAGACGAAACTTGCTTCGCTGGTCTTTTCTCTAGCTTGAAAACCATTAGTGGAAGCAGCTGAATATCTTACCTCATTACGAACAGATCTGGCGCTGGGAAATTGGTCGAAAATAGGCAATAAATCTTTGTGCTTAATTTCTATTTCACGCGAGGAAGCTGCCTCGGTTTCAAGCTCCCCTCCTAAGAGATGTTTCGCAGTTGGAGATTCCATAACATGGAAGCATACCTAAGATAAAACTACACGTTATAGCTACACTTACATTACCACAATAAGGGACAGAGAAAGAAGGCATACGTTTGATTTTTTCCATAAGGGAAATCTGCAGGAGTTTACTTGCACTTCAGCATTGGACAGATACAAGTGCGTTCTGTCCTGAGACTTCATCGAATCATTCTTACTGTGTTTCTTCCCTCGAGAACTTGCATTCTCCTGTAAGAAAACTGACTTAGAATCTTCACCGGCCTCAAAGCTCTTGATGCTACTGAAAATAGACTCCTCCCTCTCAACGTTATCCAATCTTCTGCACACATCCCACCACTGTAAATGATTAACTTTCACTTTCAACTCCTCGTTTTGTCGGGTCGACAAAGACTGGGCTTCGTTCTCCTTGGTTTCAAGCCCAGTTGGTAATAGAATCTCGTGCTGAACAACAAAGCCCGAGGGCGTGTAAACCAATATATGCTCAACCGCATCGCCACGCAAACTTCCATCGCGCGTATTCAAAGTGCTAGAATTGTGAAAAACTGCAGCTATAGCCCCCGATGGGACCCACAATTTACCCGCCATTGAAGCAGCAGCGTTGCTCACCGAATTAATCAGTCCCGAGTCGTTGGCTCTTATCCTTGCAACTGCGTTGAGGGTGCAAGGAATTGGAGGCAAAGAATGTGGCGAAGTAGACAACCAAGGAAGATTCGCAAGATTTAAGTTTTGATAGCTATTGTCTCCCCCAAGTGTGAAAAGATGGCAAGTTCCTTTAGAGGATACAATCGCAATCCATTGAAAGTAATGACTAAAGCAGATATCTTGGATGACCTGACGAACAAATGAAGACAAGGCTTCAGAAAATATAATCCAACTACTAAGAGTAAAGAAAATAGTCCCTTACAGCGCTGGTAATTCCACGGTGCAGCTTGTAGAGATGAGCGTAAGTATTACTCCAGTCAGTAAAATTGCTCGATCCTCTACTACACGAATGACAAGGCATGATGTGGAATATATTTATGTTATTTCCATGAACAGAGGCAGTGACCAAAAGGGTCCCAGATGGATCGAAACACAACGCAGAAATTGGACTTGTATGAGCTCTGAACTGTGCAATAACCTCTGAGCAAACAATATCCTTAACTGCAACCTGCCATAGGATAGTTAACACAGTAACTTAAAACTAGAGTTTAAGCTAAAACATTTTTCGCGACAAAAAAGTGGTAAAGCAGAGGGCAGTTTGCACTTACAACTCCAGCATTTTCGGGGTCAGACAAAGCTCTCTTCCCAGAATTCCACCCCGGCGAAGTGGGACTTTCGGGGAGAAAGTCGTAGTGCTTGTGTAATTTCTTGTATCCCATTTCACCCATTGTGAGAAAACCTGCGGCTAACTGTTTGCCCGATTCCATGGCATAACGAGCCATCATCGAGCTGCCGCTGGGAGATGAAGAGGGACTAACGCTAGAGGCAAGGCTCATCGAACTTACCCTATTTGTGTTTACCGTTAATGGTCGATTAGGAGAGTAAGCCAACCACCTCGGGCCCACAGCCATAGGACCGTAGCCCGTATTAATTTCAAGTGAGCCCTGCTCTCCTACTCGAGGAACGGGATATGTGACGACTACGAATTTCTTCTCAATATTCAGCGTGTCAAAGCAGTATATCTGTAAAGAAACAAACCACTCATTTTAGCTTTCTTTTTCTTCAGCATAAACGAATGAACCGAACGATTTGACCACTCACTTGTTCTTCGAGTCCAACAGCAACGATTCTTGGGCTGCACCTAACCATTAGAACAGCAGACTTGAATTCGATGACCTTTACATACTCATTCGACTTCATCGAGTAAAATCTAACAGAAGTTGGAGGATTGAAGAGGCTCGATTCTGTAGGACCATGTTTGCTAGGCCTAGTTCCAGCACTATGGAAGGAGGATATCCTTTCATCTTCAGTCCCGCCAACAACTACCATTAGAGGCTGTGCTGATTGGAACTTTCCAGCCTCCGAAGAATTTGCCGGCGATGGAAGCATCTGTAGGAAAGTAACTGGTCCATCGCGCTTGGAGACAAGCTCGCTTAATCCATTAGCATCTTCGACATCGAATACTTGAAACCCCTTCGAATAGCCGAGTAATAGGACACGTCTAAAGGAAGTTGAATTGATCTCTAATTTGTCGCATCCAGCCCACAAAACCTGATCGGAGAAAAAAGCTTTTTATCACCATGATGTATGATGACGAAAGTGACGTACTAAAACAGAGAAGTATTCTACAACACGTTTTGAATGAACAAATGTGCATTTTCGAGTAACCAATGGGAGCAGATGACAAACACTTTAACTACCATATCTTTACAAAACTCCAACCAAGAAATATACCAAATTTAGAGAGAAGATTCAAAGCGTTTAGCTTTCAATAACAGTATAATCACAGAAAGGAAAGTAATGCATAACTTGGACATTTAACTACTATTCAATCAAGGAAGGGAAGTCCAGCTAACTCAACAGATCTTATATTATTCAGTTCTCAACTAAGAAATCTCAGCCAACTTCAACCTTTGCCAACCAAAAACGACAGTTTCAATAACTATGAGCTCGCAATAGTTCAATCCATTTCCACTGCAAACAGAATCAAATCAGGCAACAATAGACAAAACCCAGCACCAAAAACTAAGCTACCCTGTAAAGGAAACAACCTCCAAGAAAAAAAAAGCTAATCTTTAACAACACCAACCTGCTCCTTCCGATCGTCCCCGGCGGACATCGACGCCGCGACCGACGCACCAGCGGAGCGAACGGCGTTGGTGGCATTCGTGGACACCGTTTTGATGCAAGACGAGATAATCCGTAGCGAGTTAGGCAACAACTTGCTGTTTCTAACCTTGCTTTTCCTCATCGTTATCCGATAAGCTTAACTTCAATAAATAAATTTTCTTCCTTTTTTTTTTTCTTATCTTCTTCGATGTCTTCTCCTTAGCTCAACGGCAACTTGGGATTCTACTCCCTTGCGCTGAGAAGCAACTTCCGACATGTTGGGCTCTCACCTCTCCCCTCGATCATACAACAAACGGTTACGAATCGCTCGCATGATTAGTTCCGAATTTGTGCCTTGTTACTTATTTTTTGGAAAGTTTGACTTGGGAAACGAAAATTTCTTGCGCTTTTTTCTTTTTTAACCTTTTTCTTTTACGTTTCTTTTCCGTTCTACTTGTGGACTCAGAACGACACGGCTTATTTATACTACACACATATATATTATATCAATCAACAATGTATTACACGACTCTAGATTTTAATGGTGATGTGTCTGATTAAAGTTCTTGTCATTCTTGATTAGCAAGTTAATCATATAAAGCAAGTAATCTTGGCAATTGAGGTACCATGTCGAGGGTCAAAAAGGCCCGAGGCCCGAAGCCCAGTTTGGTATTGTTAATACGTGGTACTACTAATTCTAATTATACATGCCTATTAATAATGTCACTGTAATAATTATACATGCCTGACCTTACATGCCTAAGCAACAAGCATAGGTTCGAAATCCAATGTAAGATATTCCCAACCTTAACCTTTGTGAATGATCATCCTTCTTTCACATCCATCCACAGAAATCCCTTGGCGATACCCAAAGCAATCTTAGTACAAAAAGGAGCAAAGGGGGACAAAATGGGAGAGGAATGGTGATAAAAATATCATCTTTTTTGATACACCAAGGTTTCAGAATAAGAACAGTATGAACATGCATGTCTTAACGAGGTTTACTTAGATGTTGGGTGGTTTTTCAGGGGCATCATGGGTCGATTTCTCCGACCCGAAAAATTTGGTAAAAAACCCGAATTCGTTGGAAGAACGCAGCGTCATTAAATTTTGAATGTTTCGACGACCGTTGTCCATTCTTTTTACGTCCTTCAGTTCATTCCAAAATCCACTTCCCCGCCTATATAAACGAAGGCGAATAAAAGCTTCAAATCCCATTATTAAGAAAAACAATGGGATAATACATAGTTTTACTAAAATTCTTATTAGAAATGTGATCCAGCGTCGTGCTTCATCTCGTATTTCACGTATCTGCAGATAAATATGTACACAAACTGCTATGTATATATAAACCACACAGACGCGTGAAATACTCGATGAAACTCGAGCTGGAACAAGAAAGAATGGCCTCTAGCGAGGATATTACTTTGCTGTTTCCGCAGTATTGTAGTGTATTAATTATTTGATTTATATGTATCTTAAATGACTTGTACAAGAATTCAGTAAGAAAAGAAGGAAACAATCTTGTAAGAAATGACAGACCTTGAAGAAAAAAGAAAATGGTTCGTTTCTAATGATCAAAAGCTGTAGTTTCTGTTCATGGCTTTCTTTCTCCTCTGAATGTAAGCATCAGATTCTTTGTCTATGTCTGATATCAACCTCCTTCGTGAATGAGGTTTCAGCTTCTCCTCTGCTTTGTCTTCATTTCCGTGAACGCTCACATCCTTCGAAGCATTTCTGTGTCTGAATTCTATCGTAACCTCGGAGCTTTTGTAGGCGTTTGTCTTGTCGATTTTCCCTTTAGAGTGGTTATCTTCGATAGGCACTTCGTACGAAGCTCGACGATGAGGATCTGTGCACCCAATTATACCTAAAAACATGTTCGTAAGCCTCCTATAGATGCCACTCATATTTGAATTCTCCTCTCTTTGGCTTCACAAACTGTTCTTTTTTCCAGAATAATATAAATAATAAAATAAAGAAATGCTCTGTGTATCGAGAGAGTTTTCTCCATCGATGAGATACTATGCTTTGTTTGTGGGATTGCTGAGAGAAAAACAAAAGCAAAAAGTGACGTGGTGCTTTTGATTTGTGGTGAAGTGAAGCATTTTGATTGTTATTATGCGTTGGTCATTGTTTTCTTTGCAGTCAAAAGCTAAGCATAAAACAGCTCGAAAGAATCTCTTATCCATTGAAGATAATTCTCGGATTATACCAAAACACGGAGAACTGTACAATGAACCATGAAAATGATGCTGCTAATTTGATAAATATTGATTATGTATCAGAGAATTGTTGTGTCTAAAAATTGAAAAAAAAAAAAACAGAGTCCAACAATTCCATGTAACTGAAAAAACAGAGCACGAACTCAAAAGCTTTTCTATCTTTGCTTTATCTCTTGCGAACCATCAGAATCTTTCTCAGGCATATTACACGCCTCCGCCGCCGGAGAATTCGCCCCTAGACGCAGCCCCAACCTCCGAGCACGAGGTGGCAGTTGTCTGGCGGGCTTCCGAGCTCCGACGCCCCTCGGCAAAAAAACCCCAGTCCCACCGCCGCCATTATGAACAGCCTCATGTACGGCCACGGCCGCGACCATCGGAGGAGCAACCACCGGAGCCAGCACGAACAAGGGCGGACCCGCCACCAAACCTCCCCAATTCGGAACCACGTCGCACGCACTCGCCGCCGGGTACAGATTCCGACCGATAGGTGGCAGCCCTAAATTGGGCGCCGCCGTGGACGAACGGTTCTCGCCCGGCGGTGACGAGTCGTCAGCTCCCACCTCCGGCCGGACTCTGAAGAAAGTGATGCTTACCCTCTTGTTCGAAGATGAGCTCATGGCGTGCCTCGCCGTGCTACAGCTATTGCCCTCCATGACTAGAAAAGACCTGAAATTAGAAAAAATAAAAACTCAGTCTTGAACATGTAAGAACTGAGATTAGGTAAGAATACTCCATACCCTTTCTTGAAAGAAAGCATTAGAGGCCCTCTGTAGTTTCCCCTGCGATCATTGACAAAAGAGTGGCCGAAAGCCATTTTGCAATCGTCGAGGAGAAGAGTCGAAATGGGCTGATCCAAGTGGGGCGGCTTCAAGAACGGCTGGGAAAACTCGCCCTGTCGAAAAGAAAAAAAGTGTAAACGAAACGAAGAATTCAAGAACGTTTGCATTCTTCGAAAGATTGACTGTGCAATAATACCTCGTCGAAGAAGTTAATCATGCAGCCATTTGGTCTACTGCCCTCGGAGATCAAACCCCACTGACACAGATGATCGACTAGGCTTTGGAGGAGAGGAGGAATTGGTTCGATACATCCTATGTTCTTGCATTCATCAGATGCAATGCAAGAAGATGAACAGCTACAGAATTTTAAGTAGGAAGTCAGTACCTTCAGGAGATTTCTCGTCTGTATGGCCTTCTTTGATTTGCGTGAATATGGGAATGCCTAGTTGAATCAGCTCTCTTCTGCTTCTCCTCGTTCGCTGGTTATATAGAATGAAGGTTTCGCCTGAGAGTTCGCCATTCTGACCAGAAACTCTGAGTTCGTTCACTAGATCGTTCAGTTTGGACAGCTCTTGGTCTGTGAATACCTCTTCGTACAGCTTCAGCCCTTGGACAACATTCACCTGAAGTTCACAATACACAACAGTGATTCATTCTTCTTACAAGAACATCGAATGATTTCTTCAGGCGGATAAAAGATGACGACTTGCCATTTGCCCTTTGACTTGCTCCATTGCTTCGAACCCCATTTTGGCCTTGATTTGGGAACGTCGAGCATCGCAATCTTCGTGGTTAGAACATAATGCTATGTGATCCAACGGTTGTGCTTCTTGAGATCCTGCGGTTCAGATTGATTTGAGTTCAGCATATTGCACACAGTTAACATCGGACTTTGTTCTATCCACTACAGCTTCCAAACTATCTTTATTCAAAGGAGGAAGAAAATAGAAAAAAGCACATTGCCTGAAAGAAGAGGTGATACAGAAAGTTCGCTGGAGGAATACAAAAAGATACAAAGGGAGTGTGCACTAAAAGAGAAGGTAAACACACATTGAGACTGACTTCCACTATTTGTGTTAGAGAGAAGAAGCCCACTAGACACTATTCCAAGACAAAACATGAAAGCACTGAGGGACTTTTTTCTTACCGCACTATTCATCTTTATTAATCTTCTCTGAAAGTAAAAATTCAATCTTGAAAGCAGCATACAGCTTTCAGACTCGAAAAAAGGAGTTAACTTTATTAGTTAGAACGGAAAGAATCTCGAGTTAGTTGCTAGTTGCTGATCGGACTTTGCATTTATTAACCACCGGCAAGAATATGAACAATATTACGCATGAACTGTAATAAAAAAAATGCAAAAATAACCCCTTTTTTTTCGTCCCAAGAAATTTCCGTGAGAGAAAGAGATCATTACTGTACACTTACCTGTGTCCGTGACTTCGCTCGTGAGATCTTCCTCCGCCGCCTGACCGCCGCCGCTCTCATGACCATCATTATCACAACCACCGCCGCCGCCGCCGCCCTCTTTATCTTTCTTCTCTACCTCGGCATTAATATCGTTCCTCTGACGACGGTCAGTCATTTCTTCAGTCACCTTGTGCAGCTCCGATGCAACTTCAGCGATCGGAAAGTAGTGATGGCTCTCAATAAGCGGTATCCAGTTGGATCTCCGGCGGTTCACCGCCTGGAACACCGCCTCGTACCTCGACGGCGCCGACGGATCGAGCCTCCTCAGGTGGACGCACAGGGCGTCGATGATTGCGTTGGCGGCGGCGAACTCGCCTCTCAGCCACGCCATCACTGGGTCCTTGGGCGGTGCATTTCTATCAGCTGATAATAAGCCGATTGCCGCCGGCATTTGTATTGTACGGACGCTGAGATTAGTACGGACTTATTACTAACGAATAGGTCCTCTGCGATCAGTCGCCGTGAAATACTGTAAGAGAATAAAATGGAAATTTATTTATTTACGAAAATAATAAAATATGTCTAAAAATGAAGTGTATTGCTTGTTGAGAGAACAAAGGGTTTGGTCGGATTTATACGGTGGAAGCTTCGGTAAGGGGTGGGGCCACTAACTGACGTGTCGTATTGATTTTCTTGCTTAGATGAATTAGTCGATAAATTTGAAGCTTTTAAACCAAATATTGTTGCACGACTGCCTAAATTAGTCTATAAATTTAGTTATTAAAATCAGATTACACATATAAACTGCATATCATGTCACAAAGGAATGAAGAAGCCAGTGATGCATGCAATAAGTGTTAAATATGATTATTATTTATGCTTTTCATCTTTTCTTCTTTTTTTTTTTGTTGGATTTCAAATTTTTAATAATTTGATTATAAATCTATAGCAAATTCAGGTGCTTTCTAATAAACTTTCCCTCAATATGTTAAGTCAATTCGTAGATTTTTGGTTTTTCGAAGTAAAGTCAATTCTGAGATTGTATATAAAAGTTATACGTCTTGAAATATTAAATAATAAAACATATCTAGTAGCATGTTGTTATTATCGAATAAGAAAGAAAAGAAGACACCAAAAGTGAGTTAGGGATGAGTTGAGCTCTCCTCTTTTCACGTGAGTCCTTTTAATCTCGTGTTATCCAGAAAAAATCAATTCACCAAATATATTTCTTTTTAATTGATTATTTGACATATGAAGTACTTTTGTTTCTCCTGGCAAAGAGGCCCATAGCGTCATTTTGAAGCTACAACCTTAAAGTTTAAAGTTTGTTTAAAATATTAAGAACCTACAAATTATATAAATCGAAAAAAAAAAGAATTGTTTTATCCCATGTCATGAAAGCATCAAACTAGGGCTCGCATCGGACCGTATGTAAAACAATACGTTGTTCCACTCGTGTTATTGCAATTAGTCTCATGATGTAAATTATTTCTCTAAATTGGGTTTTGAGAATTATAATATTATTTATAGTATAGAAAGAAGTAGGTTGTCTTGTTCCCCCATAAAAACATTGAAATAATAAAGTTGTTTTCTTTGTTATATAGATTTGATTTATTCTCTTTTTAGATGAAAAACGTAATAATCAAAGTAAGTTATTCGAAAGTAACTTTATTTTAGCAGAGAATAAATTGAATTGATATCATCCTCTCGTTATTAGGGTATGCATTTACATATATATAAAATATATACTTTCAAATTAGGTGGATCAATGATATTTAATATATATGTATGGTATAATATGTTATATCTTCAACTTTAAGCATATAGGCAATGCATTATTGCACATGCATGCGATTCGACAACCTACTTATGAAACTTAATTACATGTTTCGGATTAGCGTAATCAAATAATGATAGCCGAAAATCGCCGTGACGAGCCTAATCCCAATTAATATTTTTGTATTCGGTACGTTCCATTAAAACACATTAAAAATAAATGGACCGCTTTGTAGCAATCAGAAAATAATAGAGATTCCATATTGCACCATATGCATATATATAATTAGAAAGAAATGGCATGGCATTTAAGGGAGGCAAGTGTCATGAGACCCTTGCTTTAAATAATTGCCTCTTTTTTCTTCTCTAACCAATCCTTGTAGTTCCAAACTAGTAGGCATGTCCAAATTGATGACTTCCCTCTTCTAATAAACATCTCTGTCATAAATGCGATACGTGATGTTGCATTATATTTGGGGCCCCCAAAATTAAATATAACGCTACAATGACGCGGGAAACTGCACATTTGTCAATACACATAATTATGTAAATTTTGACTATGGAATCATCCAAGAATATGCTAAGCGAATGCTGTTATTACATATGTGGGCTCCTTACATTATCAAGAGGTTTATTAATCCACGCATAGCTTCACTTCATTCCGTCGAAAGACTAATAAGTAGATAGATGGCTTTCACGGACAAGAATATTCAACGAACTTCATTGTGTAAATTAACCGGAATTAGACTAATAAGACATTCTTTGTATTTCGACATTTAAAAGTAAATACGTGCTACTATGGACTCCTTGTCATTGAAATATCGAGAACTATTCATCTTGTGAGAAAAGTTCGGGTCATAGTCAAGTTATTCTATGTTCTTATAGGTTATGGCCATGACTGAAATCGGGAGTAATCGAATTTCACTTATTCTTGAATTTCTGCTGTTAACTACAAATTCAATCATTTGAAGTGGAGGAATAACTTTGTATTTACAAATTTAGAAAATTTATCAGTTTGAAAACTTTTTTATCTTTTGAACTTTCTATTTCACATGTTTTAATAATAATGGTTTATGATAACTTTGTTGTGTAAATTGATGACTTCGATTAAGAAATTAATAACATAATTTGTTAATAGAAAAAATTGTGAGCATCATCTAGTATACATGTACATATCTATATCTCCTTGTACGGGCAAATGCTTAATCCTTTAATAGTTCTCTGGCCATCGATTGCGTAACTTAGTCGCCGACACAAATGCTCATACTAGCATAAGAAAAAATGGCCACTTCGTCTTTTTCTTGCACGTTCTTCTTCCTTGCAAATTAAACGAAAACGAATAAGCTGATGGTTGTGGGATCTCATGGATCAAGAAATAACAATGTATCAAGTTTCAAGATCAATAATAATAATAATAATAATAATCAAGAGAATATAAACAAACAAGCAAGCAAGAAGGAATGGTTTATGACACGACTCTCTCTCTCTTTCCAAATCTTCTCCACCAAAAAAACCCTAGCTGCCGCGCCCTCTCCTCTCCTTCCATCCTTCTCCACTTCCATTGGAGGTGGGGGAGCTTCCATTTTTTCCCTCTTTTTTCTTTATCTTTTGTTTTATATATTTTTAAAAAAATTAAAAAATACTTGTCGTTTCCTCCGCCTCGCCGATTCAGCATCGGCGCTTCCGCCTTGCTGCAACCGCCCGCCGGCCGTCACCCACCACCACCGCCACCTCTCGCCCCCGACCACTCATGAGTCTCCCCTGTGGATCTTCTCCCGGCCATTGGATCAGGGGTTCTTTTTCCTCCAGTGGAGCCATTTCCGATGAAGACGAAGGCCTCGAGTCATTGGACAAAGAAAGTGTAGAGTACTGTAGATCTTGATTTATAACGTTTTTGTGATATGTTTTATAGTTCTTTGGTTCAAGTTCGGGGTTTTGGTTCATTTCGGTTGTCAAGTTGAGGTGCTCATGCGTGAGCCTTTGTTCTCTACCGGAACTGGTGTCACCGGAGAGACCTTTTGGGCTATCTAGCCTTTGTATTTTTGTTGATTAATACTCCCTCCGTCCCAAAAGTTTTTGTACATTTTACTAAATTGGGCGTCCCACATCTTTTGTACATTTCCTTTTTTAGCAAAAAAACTATCACAAACAATCAATATAATAATATTAAAGATCATCAAAAGACGTGCCAAAATATACACTTTTTTACCTTCCCAACACACTATATTATTAAAATATTCAGTTTCTTAATTCCCGTGCAAATACCCAAATGTCCATAAACTTATGGGACGGAGGGAGTACAAGCTATAGTTTCGGAAAAAAAGAAGGAAATGATTTATATTTTATAGTTTAACAAGAGAATCAACATATACAACGGACGATCTAAGACCTCGACAGAATCAATCTTTCGACCATCACCATCATCTTGGCTGATAAAAAGGATGCACTTCTTACTCACCCAACCATAGACATGCCCTCCATTAGGACTCTAAAGAATCGCATGAAACTGATGAGGAATAGACGCAAACTTGTGCCAAGAATCCTTATCACCATACTCTTTCATATGCCAGTAACTCACGCCATTCCTATTACCATGAGTTTGACAAGCCAAACATCCATCGATCGCTTGCCCTAAATAGCAAATATGAGACCCTTTAATATAATATTCTCTAATAACTTAATAAATTAATTTTTTTTAATGTAATTGCTCTCTATATTAATTTACTTCTATTTAATATTTTATTATGAATCATATTCGTAAATAATATTATTACAAAAAGATTAAGTAATCTAACCACAATTTTGGTGCAATTTAAATTAGTAGTAAAAACACGTATATTTACATTTATCATTTTGAATTATGTTAAATAATTTGGATTTTATTTTTATTTAACCACACAATATGTTCCATTACATTATAAACTTTATTTTCATATATAAACTAAACATGTTATGAAAACGTCATTTTAAAAGTAATTTTTTGACTCTTTCAAGTTATAATTTCTGACTATGTCACTATTATAATATGCTATTTCTTCTTGTATATGTAATATATGTTATGAAAATCGTATATAAGAGATACATTAAGATTTTCAAAGAGCTTATCGTTTTTATTATTTTGTTTACAAAGTTATAACTCATAATATTATATTGATTACAATATGGATTTTTTCATCTGTGTAATAAACATCTATGCAAAACGTATATAAGACATTTTGAAGATTAGATAACGGACTAGGCAGTGCTTATTATTGTTTTTAATTTATTCGTCGATTTCTAAGTTACAATGTATCATTTTGTCATTGATAACAATATGTAATACATATGCTAAAAATGTATAAAAAACATTTTAATGATTATACGAAGAACTAGACGTTTCATATGATTTCAATGTATACTTTGATCTAATTTATTGTCAGGAGCTGATGATCAGGTTTAGTTTCTCCATAGCTCGCTCGCTCGCTCGTCTATATAGATACATTAGTGTGATTCGTTGTTGGTTATTATTTTTGCTTCGTTTCTCGTTACTGGTTTAATTCTTCTGCTTGTTTTAGCTTTGCTTGTGGACGCTAGGAAGCTGGGAGAAGAAGTCCAGTACGTTCATTGAATTTCCTCAGGACGATAGAAGGCGCGTGACTTCGTTTTCACAAGGCTCAGATTCAGATTTTGGTCGTTCACAAGTTGAGGTTGGCCGTCTACGAAGCGACGAACGTGGAACGCCTCTTACATCAGGTGCGGCGAGCGGGCTAAATTGCGGTGGTTATAGTGAATAATAGTATCACGATATATATATATAATATATATATAGATATTATATAAGTTACGTTTGTTTGATTGTCGTATCAGTGGACTAGTAGTGTTGCCGAGGGTAAGGTGACGGACGCAACGTACTCCTGCGATAGCAGTTTGATCTACGCAAGCTTTACGAGTGGGATTGTTTGCGTCTTCAGTCCGGACCTAATAATGAGGTGTCGAATCAATCGACCGAGCTATTACAAGCTTTACGGACGGTACGAAACGTAGTTTTCGATAATCTAATTCCAAGTTATAAAAAAATAATCTTCATTATTTTTGTCTTATTCGTCGCACAGCTATACATCTACGGCTTATCCATCGGCGATTGCGGCTCATCCAACTGATCCCTACCAGTTTTGTATCGGAATGTCAAACGGCAAGGCGTTTCTCCTAGAACCTCTAGAGGGACAGCGATGGTGGGGCGGCGAACCCAACCCAACCGGACCCGACCCGACACTGGAGAATTAGGCTGTTTGCTAGATAGCTGCTTGAAAAGTCACCCAACAGTAGTGTACCTTAATTAGGGTTTGGTTAATGTCAGAAACTGAAATGTTGATATGATAGTAGCAGGTTTCAGTACAAGCTCGGTTTTCGCAGTCTTTAGAGAACGCTAGATTCGAAGGTCTCTGTTGCTTCTTTACTAAGATTTCTCTTTTTGTGTTTTCCTGGGTTTCTTCAGCTAGCTTAGAGGTTTAGATCAGATGTTGATATTACTGATTAGTGTTTACCGTCTTCTGCTGCAGATATATGACATAGAACTTGGACTTTCGATTTAGAAAAAGAAGAAAACACATAAAACAATCCCAATCAAAATAAACGACAAAGAAACGACACAAGGACTCCAAGAAAAACCCAACATAATTGCGGAATCAATCGAAATAATAATGGCCAAGAAAAAATGGCAACTTTGTCTTTTTCTTGCAACTTTCCAAACGAAAACTAATAAGTTGGTGGTTTTGGGATATCATGGATCAAGTAATACCAATGTATCTAGGACCAATAATAATAATAATAATAATAATAATAATAATAATAATAGTAATAATAAGCAAGATTATATAAACAAACAAACAAGGAACGAATATTTTACTTTATAGTTTAACAAGAGAGTCGACATATACAATCGGACGATCTAAGACCTCAACCGAATCGATCTTTTGACCATCACCATGATCTTGTCTGAGAAAAACGATGCACTTGTTACTCTCCCAACCAAAGACATGCCTTCCATTAGGGCTCAAAAGAATCGCATGAAATTGATGAGGAAGAGACGCAAACTTGTGCCAAGAATCCTTATCACCATACTCTTTCATAAGCCAGTAACCCACGTCAACCCTATTACTGTGAGTTTGACAAGCCAAACAACCATCGATCAGTTGCCCTAAGAAGCAAATCTCGGACCCATCGGGCGGTTCGAGAGTCCCAAACGTCTCTTTTTCCAAATCGAAAGTCACAATCAACCTTTCATCTTTGCCGCAGAACGAAGGCCAATGAAACTTTCCGCCCACGAACATCCCCATAATTGCGCAAGTGCTCCAATATCTCAGCGTGGTCGTCGTCGTCGAGCTTCCTCCAAGAATCCATCTTTAAGATGTACATCTTTGCCGTTCGCTTTTCCGGCCCCAACGTGAATCTGTAACTAAGACGCAATACAACCAAAACCTTGTAATCATTCGCAGACTCGTCGAACCCAAAACCGTATGCCCTTATTTCTTCTCTATCATGATCAACAAATGCAGGCAGCTTCCTGAACTTCCTAGTTGATGGGTTCCAAACTATAAAATCCATACGGTTCTTCAGAATGCACACCAACCCGTTAGAAGAACCAGCTTCCACGGTGGAACCTTTGGAATCGCACATGGGATAGTCAAACCTAATGGCATTAGCCAGCGGTTCGCGCAAGAACGCGGGCGAGAAACAGTGATTTGCGTTGACGATGTAGTTATTGAAGATAAGACGGTGGCGCTCCAAAGATTTGTCCTTCAATGACTCTGCGAGGTGGGCTTTGATGAAACTGTCGCGGGACATGAGCAAACGCCAGTGTTTTGAGACGCACTGAAATCTCAAGAGGGATTTTACGGGAAGATTTACGAGGATTCCTTCGATTATTTCTTCGGGGAGATAGCACCACCTTGTTTGCTCGCAAACCCTCAAACGTTTCTCCTCCTCCATTACGAGATTCAAAGAGATCACTTTTTTTCTTTTTACACGTTATTCATTACACGGTATATATATAGGGAGAGAGAGGGAGAGAGAGAGAGAGAAGGAGGGAGAGAGTCTCGGCAAAAATACAGCAAGTGGAACAAATCAAACTTGATTCAAAGAGATCTCCTTTTTACAAGTTATTATGTGTGTGCATATACAGAATGTATTAGGAAACAAATCAAAAGGAGAATAAATAGATTGGTCAGTTTTGTTTGATAGAATCCACTTGGATAGCCAACGTAGGACTTGGTCGTCGTGCACGTTAATAATAAATATATTATCGAAGGAATTATATACGAGTACATTTTGCACACCCATGTATTAATTAAGAAACAAATTTGCACACCCACGTATTAATTAAGAAACAAATCAATGACGTGGGAAACTGCACACTTGTCAATAAACATAATTACTCCCTCTGTTTCACAAAGAAAGTCGTTTTAGATGTCCTTTTTTTTTATAAAAAGCAAGTCGTTTTGGTATTTTCAATAAATATATATGTGTAAATTTCCAAAATTGCCCCCATATTAAATAACAACACATGCTTCATAAGTGGAATAATATTATAGTTAATGAGGGGTATAAAAGACATTTTAACACATGTCTTAATATGTGTGAAAAAATCTAAAACGACTTTCTTTGTGAAACAGAGGGAGTATATGAATTCTGACTATGGAATCATCCAATAATATGCTAATCGAATGATGCTACTACCTCCATCCCACTTAATACTTCCCAAAAATTAGTGGGCACGTAGATTAAGAAGTCATATTTTTTTAATATCATACTCCCTCCGATTTTATTTACATGTCGTTTTAGCTCTTTAAATTTGTTTCTAATTAGTTGTCGTTTTACAGATTTCAAGACAAACATTTATCATATTTCCAGTTTTACCCTTTTAGATATAATTAAATGGAATATATTAAATAGTCTTAAGCAATTAATTAGGGGTATACTAGACATTTTATTCTATTTCTTAATATGAGTGCAAAAACCTTAAACGACACCTAAATAAATCGGAGGGAGTATTACACTTTTAAAGAATGGAGAGAGAAAACTAATTAGTGGGCACGCAAATTAAGAAACTTTTTTTAAATATAAATGATGTATTAGTTTAATTATTGGAATAATCTTTAACTAAAAGTAGAAATGAGAAGAATTATGTGAGACGCTCGAAATAGAAAGATGAGAAGAAATAAGTGGGATGTGCGGTAAAATATGTGGGCTCCTTCTTACATTATCAATAAGTTAATTAATCCAAGCATAGCTTCATCACTTCCATTAAGGCCGAAACACTAATAAGTAGACGGCTTTCATGTACAAGAATATTCGACGGCCCACCTATGATTGAGATAGAAGCTTGTGTGAATTTAGTTAGCTTTGAACTTAATCTCCAATGCCGTGCCATTGGGCTAAATATATAATCTTACAAATTTAAACATGGGCTATAAATAGGGTTGACTGTTGAGCCCATGTGGGCCGTGAAAAAAGCTCGCTTACTTGCATAAACGATAAATTTCATAAAACTTAAATATATTATTCAAGCAAACGATAATCACAATACACACCATATATGACTCGAACTCTTATTTCGAATTTCATTTGGTATTGTCACCGCCAACCATCGTCATCGACCTCATCTTAATCTTCGCGCGGCTGATGTAATTCGTGACCTTATTGTTGAAGCTATCTCTTCTGCCGGTGATGGCACTTCTCGGCGGAGCAGCGCCGACGTTCGACACTGTCCTGAACTTGTTCTTCACCTTGCTTATGTAGTCAGAAAACTTATCCTTTTCGGTAATATCGTTGTTCTTACCGTCAATGGGTTGCTGTTGCTGCTTCATGGGACGATGATCGCCGTCCCCTTTTCCACCAGCTTTTATTTCGATCCTCGAATCAAATTCTGAAACCCTTTTGCTGACTTGATCTTTCAGTTCGGCAGATTTCTGGGCTGGGTAAGAAAAAGTGACATTCTTGTTCTTATGAATGGGAACGTGAGGCTCGGTATCGATAGGGATTGATCGACCACGGCTAGGGCGAGGTGGGCTTTGTGTCTTAAAAGGAGACTTGAAGATTTTCTTGCACGCACTTGAAGGGTTGTTATCATAACTGTATCTGTTTGTCGTCGTCATTGGGATTTTTGCTCGGTGATATTTGAAATCTTTTTTCTTTTCCTGAGTGTAATGGTGGAATGATTACCAGGTTTCTGGGTATTTAAGGTGCATTTTTTAGCTGATTAATCACGCGATTTCTGGTGTGAAACCAATGAAAAAAGACCCTTGTGCTCCTTTAGGAGGGAGAATGTGAATCTTTGAAATGATTAGTAATGGCTTTGAGTGATGCCTTCTTTATGCTGAAAATGGCTGCTTTATGCTCATCATACTACTGTAGTTTTTTCAGCTGTTTAATTTTGCTGCTGCTCTATAATGAGTCCCCAACGCTAAGCAAGGAATCAGATTCTTCTGAAAACATAAACCTTTCAACGAATTTCAGACATTATGTGCTTCTTAGTATCAGATTCTACCATGTCACTTTCCTTCAGACACGCTCACTTTGAACACAACTCATCCCCAAGTAACTAAGCAAAATCGGGCTTAAGTGGCTTTCAATTTCGGTTTTGTATTGTCTTATACCACTTCAGTACTCAAATCACCCTCAAAAACAGCTGAGAAACAGACATATCGACAGAAAGAAGTACGAGCCAAAACTTCGATAGCAATCATTCGCTAATTTACACCTTGATTACATATATATTCTGTACCTCGGAAAATTTCCCCATTACGCCAGCCTCAAAACAGCTACAGCCATCAAAGCAGCCATTCGAAAGTAAATATCTTTCAAATTCCTATCCAAATGGCTCATCATCTCAGCCTCGTTCTCCTCGACTCGCCTCACTGAGCTCCTACTGATGTAGACCACAGTGTCCCTCAGCTTATTCACAGCCAAGGAGAGCCAAACGAGCCCTAAGCCCAAGCCCGTGCTCAGAAGCTTAGGGCCCGAAAAGGGCAGCTTACTACAGACGACTCTGAGGATAACAGAGGCAATCAAGGCAATGCCCGTCCCGGCTATGCTTGCCGAGAACTGTGTAAGAAGCTGAGGTAGTTGTGGGGTTGATTTCTTTAAGGAGTTTATTACCACGTTCTTGCCCTGACGATTGTTTAGACCGACGATTAGAGATAGGAGGCTTTCGCATGCGTGGAGATGGCTGTTGCCGTAGGTATTCCTTTCTCTGATGGTTTTTGTGTTCGGCTTCTTCTTCGTCTGAGATGTTCTCTCCTTCCCCTTTTCGTGACTGAAAGTAGATATGGCATAAAAAGCTATTATGAAAATATCAAGAAAGACATACCCACCATGATGTGTTGAAAGCATAGGAATTGAAATTCTTACGTCTTCAAGGATTCATTTGCAAGGTGCGCTGCGCTGGGATTGGATTGTGCTGCTCTTCTGCGCCTGTTAAAACGACGCGAAATGATGACCGAGAAACGAAAATTATAGCTACAAATAAGGAGATCTTTATTACGCGATAGCTAGATTTTATTTCTAGTTTGTGGGTAAGAGTACTGGATTCCCTAGAGTCGAATGTACCTCTCGAAGAAAGGGACGAGCATGGTTTGCTGAGCAGATTTAGTGGTGTTCTTTAATGAGTAGGCATCTGAGATGATTGAAAGAACGTCGCTCATCTCAATTCCTTCGTCCAAGATTGTCTGATCTGCCGAAAAATCCAAGAAAGGCTCGTTCGTGTAGGATTCGCTGGTGGGAAATAGAAGATGGTGATGATCATTTTCGATGTATGAGTTCGAAGTTTGCTGCTGCTGAGAAGACTTCATCATCTCTTGAATCATAGATAGGTAAGGCAGTGCTTCGTGTTCTTCGATCGACCCTGAAGCCAACAGCTTCAAGATTTCCTGCCTTACGCACTGCTCTGCAATTCCCAGGCTGAAGAACACTGAATCTGATAGAGTTTCTGCGCACATACAAAAAGGTTTCGTAAAAAGAGACAAACAAACGAGCCAATTTCGTAATGAGGAAACTTATAGGTTTAAACCTTGAGCTTCAGCTACTGAAGGCGTTTGATTGGGAGTTGTTGAGTTGATCTTTGGAAGGTGGTTGCTATCGAAGATTCTTCCTGGGAATTCCAAGTCGTCTATCTTCTTCATATTCAAGTTGTTTATCGACTGGAGATTCACCAGGTCTTGAGATGACCAACGACATGGAAGAAGATGGTGAAGATCCTGAAATATGTACATATATCGCAGCAAAGTAAGATAAACGAACGAATCTGAGATTGGATTGTTCATCGAAACAGATTCTAACTATGATTGTTAATCATAAAATCGAAGGTCCTTCCACCAGCTAGAAGAATATCATCACTTTCAACATGATTAAGGCATACTGTTTAATGAAATCTATACAGGGGACATTATTAGAGCCTTCCCTAGCTCAAAGTTCAGCGCAAGAACTCAATCGAAATCCCAGAATTCAGAACACACAGAATCAAGAATTTCGTATTCAAAGATTATTTCGAATCATTGTTTACCTTTGTGGCCCTCCTAAAGACTTGGTCTTGATGAACACCAACCCCTAATCCAAGAGGATAGCCATGCGAAGCCATCAAGCACAGCTTCACCATCTCACCACAAGATTTCGAGAGAAAAACCCAATTTTTTTTTCTCTTATCTCTCAACAAAGAAAAACCCACTTTCAGATACCACCAACAGACAATTAAGACACCGAATTTTTAAAGGGTCACAACAACACAAGCAGATTTTGACTTATCCTCCCCAGCACCGCAAGTTTCCCGAGATTTTTCATGACCCAAGGCCCAATCTATTTTGTGATTTGCAGCTAAAGTTTTGTATTATAATTTACAAACGACGTGGAAAAAGTTATTATGTTGGATTTTTTTGTGATTTGTGATTGAATTGGGCTTCGTGTGGCTGGCATTTGCATGTCCAGGTTGTAAATCTTGGGACCAGACAAGATAATCAGTTCGACTTGTTCTATGATGTCAATGTGGGCCCCACTGTTCCACTTTTAAAAAAAAATATTCTAAATTAACGTCGTTATCGAAATTGGCTTATTTCCTTGTCGTCGTGGAACTCTTAGCATAACAGCACAACTTCATTGACTCTTTGGGCGACGGTCAATCGGTGATATAAACAGCATCAATCTCAAAAACCTTCCCCAGTTCGAACTATGGCTTCAGCAATTAGCGGCGTTCACATATTCAATTGCACGGGTTATTCCCTATTGAAGGGAATAGGCATGGGCAAGTATATTTCGTCTGGCGCGTTCGAAGTCGGCGGCCATAAATGGGAGGTTCGCTTCTACCCAGATGGAAAGACTGAAGACGATAACGCGACTTACGTGTCCGTCTTCGTGGCGTTGGTCAGCGATAGGCGAGCAGAAGCGAGTTTTGAGCTGACCCTTTTGGATCGGAGCGGAAAGGAGAATCACATGGTTAGGATGAGTGCCGAGGCTTACACGCTTGCGACCCCTGGGAGTATGTGGTGAGTTCTAAGAAGGTTCACAAGGTGTTTGTTAAAACGTCTCTCTGACTGTTTTAAACTCTTCTTATATATATAGATATACTGCGTTAGCTTCATCTTTATGTATATGTATGCTTAGGGGATTCAAGAGATTCATCAGAAGAACTGATCTTGAAGCATCTGACTATCTCAGAGATGATTGCCTAAAAATTTCCTGCCGAGTCTCTGTTGTTTGATTTTTCGATCCCCAGACAGATGAAAACGACGGCGTATACGTGTCTTTGTTTTGGTCATTTCGATGATGCTCATGTTACTACTGTGCATAGGTTGTTGGGTGGTACTGTACTAAGTATGCTGTACTTTCATACGGTGATTTAAATCTCGGCTACTTTGCGTGTATGCTTTTTTGATGTCTTCTTTTGGCTTGAATCATATAATCAATTAACGCAAATGAAGGGTTCGACTTCTAATTGAGTTCAGAAATTCAAGAATTCATTCACTAACATGTTCTTTCATGAATATCCAATGGATTATGGACCCATCAAATCCAACGGTTGTTTTAGTAAAATCGCATCCGTCTTTTCACAAAACAGCCTCTCAATCTGAAAATTTTGTCTAGTGTTTGGTTATTTATCGTTAAGTTATAACAATTTTAGGCACGCGCGGAACGCGCTCGTCGGAGTGCGTGGGCGATATTGTGGAACTTCCTTTCAGTGGGCCCCGCATAAGCAAGTTCAATCTCTCAGTTCGACGTGTCCTCAGTGACGTCTTACGCTGGCGTCATCATACAGAGACATGTCAACAGAGAGAGAGAGAGTTGTCTGAAAATATTTCTATAGTCAACGAAGACTATTTGCAGCTCAAAATTATAGCCCCATTTCGAAAACCCTAAATTGACGAACATTTCTCCCAATCCCCCGATTTTACTCGGATCTTGAAGGAAAAGGAAGTTCCCTAGTTTATGATTATAGCCCCATTTCGAAAACCCTAATTTATTCTTCCCTGACTCTTTCTGTCAAGATAAAGGGGAAATGGGAAGTGTTTGCGATGAAACGAACCCCCAGTCTTCACCTCAGGTCACGACCTCAATCGCAGCAATCGAGACAATCAACGGTTCGCATGATTTCAAAATTACGGGTTATTCGTTGGCCAAGGGCATGGGCATAGGAAAATACGTACCTTCTGACACGTTCATTGTCGGGGGTTACGCGTGGGCTATATATTTCTACCCCGATGGAAAGAGCATGGAGGATAACGCCACGTACGTGTCGTTGTTTATCGCGTTGGCGAGCGAGGGGACGGACGTTAGGGCATTGTTTGAGCTGACGCTTTTGGATCAGAGTGGGAGGGAGAGGCATAAGGTGCACAGCCATTTTGGGAGGGCATTGGAGAGTGGTCCTTACACACTCAAGTATCGGGGCAGTATGTGGTGGGTTTCCTCTGAATTAAATTGATGAGCGAATTTATGATAGAATACATTGTCTTCTAGTACTACTATATAATCATAACTCGTGACATTATTGTATGCTGTAATGAAATTAATGTTTTTTGTCCCCGCATCATCGTCCCCTGCATGCTGTTGAAGGCTTAAAAGATACTTTCATAAGATACATGCTTCATTTTGGTGCAGGGGATACAAGCGATTGTTGTGTTGGTGTCGTTAGGTCCCACACAGAAGGTCCTAAGGTTTACTCTATTCCATTACCTCCATCAGATATTGGTCGACATTTCGGCCGGTTGTTGGAAAGTGGTGAGGAGACGGACATAAATTTTGACGTTGGTGGAGAAATATTTTCAGTCCATAAGTTGGTTCTTGCCGCACGTTCGCCAGTTTTTAGAGCTCAACTATATGGACCGATGAAAGACCAAAATGCCCATTGCATAAAAGTTGAAGACGTTGAGGCAACTGTTTTCAAGGTTGTTTCCGACCACCTACAATGTCATTCTCCTTTTTCTAGTAACGAGTTCATATGTGCCATGTGTATTGATTAGTCATCTCTTTTCTCATTGCCCTTTTTTGGACTATGGAATAATATTTTCTGCTATGATGTACTGCCACGACTTGCTTATATGGTATATTTTTCTATTATATCAGGCACTAATTCATTTTATATATTGGGATGAACTTCCTGACCTGGAGGAGTTCACTGGATTTAGCTCCAAATTGGCGTCGACTTTGATATCCCAGCACCTTCTTGCTGCTGCCGATCAATATGGGCTCGATAGGCTTAGGTTGCTTTGCGAGGCTAAGTTATGTGAGGATATTGCTATCAACACTGTGGCAACTACACTTGCGCTAGCAGAGCAGCATCATTGTTACCAGCTGAAATCAGTCTGTCTCAAGTTTGCTGCACTCCCCGAAAACCTAAAAGGTAGTTCTTTGCTTTTGCGTCAGAATTGTGATTCATGGCTCACTAATTCTTGCTGGTTACTCTTACCATAGAAGAAGTGCTTGTTTTGAAAGAAATCTTTTGTGCAGCCGTTATGCAGAGTGATGGCTATGAGTATCTGAAATTAAACTGCCCTGATGTGTTGACGGAGTTGTTGCAGTATGTTGCGAGGATCAGCGAACATTCAATGCTTTTGGGAAAGCGTGGAATCGACTCTATAATGGATATGAATGACATCAATGGCGGTCGTGTGAAGCGAAGGCTGTAATAGAAGGTTGCTCAGATATATTGGTAACTTCAGAATGAAGGAAAGGGAAAAAAAATACTGATAGCTTAGACGATCGATCCCTGTTGTTTCGTCTGTTGTTAGAGAACGTTTTTTTTTGGCCATTTTGGAGGTTTCATCGTCTACCATGACGACGTAAAGCTTAAATCGAAATCTTCTTTCTTCTCTTCTCTCGGCTTTGATGTTATCCAGTTATTGATGAGGAACTTTGCAGTTCTGTATAATATGGTTTTTTGTGACTCTGACCAAAGTTTCGTTTCTCTCCTTGCCTGAGAATTGCAATAACTTGTAAGAAATTTAATTATCCGTACAGCTGAATCTTAGCTCGAATTGCCTCACATTTGCAGAAAGAGAATCTGAAACGGAAAATAAACCCGCACATAATGCGATCAGTTAATAAATAAATTTGGAAAACCAGCGTCTTCTTCTCCATAGATTGGGATTAAATTTTCTACCATTAATAAAAAACGTATTAATCGAAGGCTCATTTCGTGTCCCATTAACATATCCAAGCATTTTACAAATCAGTTGCATTTTGTCCAAGAACAGAGCATGTTATGCTAAAGTCTGTGCTGCATGGATAATCCGAATTTCGACACCGTAATAAAGTGTAGTTTATTTTTATGTTCTTCATCTCCCCATTCAGCGTATAAAGGAGAGAACTTGTTTGCTTATGTTTTGATCTGCAGATTACTGTGTTCATAAGAGTGGAGGAGATATGCTGTAAATCATACAAGAAGAAACTGAGAAAAGAACTGTTAAAGCTACCAGGTATGTCTTTTATATGCATTCGATCATACTCTAAGTTCTAAGTTCTCACTATGAAATGGCTGCTGCTATTAGGAGTCTACTCAATCGCCATAGATTCAGACAACAACCTTGTATCAGTCAACGGAAAAGTCAACCCTCGTTCTCTTCTCAAAACGATCACTTCAAAGACGGGAAAACACGCAGAAATCGTGAGTAACCCTCACCAAAAGTCTCAGGCAAGCCCATGTTGTTATTGCAAGAACCATAGTAATCACAAGCGTGAAGCATACTACTTGCCACCTGTTGCGAAATGGACAGCGCAATAATATTGGAAATTACTGTGAGGATAAAATGGACACGAGAATTTACGTAGAAAACCCCTTTTAACTTGGGGTAAAAAACCATGGGCGAGGTAGAAATTTTATTACTGGGGTAAAAACAGGGGTTACAACCTCTCAATCTATAAAGGAGAAAACATTCACTATCTCTCTTTATAGTTGGAGTAAATACCGAACAAACCCTCTATTTTTTTTTCTCCTCTTTCTCTTTCTTTCTCTCTCTATTTTACTTTGGCTCTTTGGTGTGATTTTTGTTCAATGCCTTGTAGCCTATTTATAGGCAAGGCATCATACTAATACAAATATAATAATATTATTATTAGTAATAGAGTAGATAATAATAGAGTAGATAGTTGAGTGGTAGAGTGGCAGAGTGGGTAAAATTACCCACTCCCCTAACAATCTCCCACTTGAAGATTTGATGAAGACCAATCAGATCTTCACACCATTCTTCTAGCTCGCCTTTTCCTTAGATTCTGTCAGTCCACAGGAGGAACGACACCATATAAACTTGTCTACAGGAATTGCTTTGGTCATGTAGTCTGCCAGATTATCCGCAGTGTGAACTTTTTGCATGTCCACAGTCCCTGCTTCCACTTGTTCACGAACAAAGTGGTTTTGGACCCGGATGTGTTTGGTTCTTGAATGATATGCTGGATTCCTTGCAAGATGCAATGCACTCTGGCTATCACAATAGAGAATAATGTTCTCCTGTTTGTGGCCGAGTTCTTCCAGCAACATCTTCAACCATATTGCCTCTTTACTGGCTTGTGTAGCTGCGACATATTCTGCTTCCGTTGTTGACGTTACAATAATGGACTGCAGTTTTGAAACCCAGCTTACGGCTCCTCCAGCAAGATTGAACACATATCCGGTTGTGGATCTGCTTTTATCAAGTTCACCAGCATAATCTGCATCAACAAAACCATGGACAGTAAAATCTGTACCTCCGTAACATAAGGCCAGATCAGAGGTTCCCTTGATATATCTGAGAATCCTCTTAACAGCACTCCAGTGCTCTCGACCAGGATTTGACATGTATCGGCTAACAACTCCCACTGCATGGGCAATGTCTGGTCTGGTACATATCATTGCGAACATTAGACTTCCAACCGCCGCTGCATATGGTAGTCGAGACATCTCTATCCTCTCGTCTTCATCGGTAGGACACATTTCAGAGGATAGCTTGAACTTAGCAGCAAGAGGGGTAGATATTGGCTTACTATCTTGCATGTTGAACCTTCGTAAGATTTTCTTCAAGTAATTCTTTTGGGAAAGCCAAATCTTCCGCTTGCTTCTGTCTCGAGATATTTGCACGCCAAGAATTTTGTTTGCTGGTCCCAAGTCCTTCATTTCGAATTCACTGGCCAGTTGAGTCTTTAAAGTTGCGATACGACCTTTGTTGGGTCCTGCTACCAGCATATCGTCGACGTACAACAGCAACATGATGAAATCGTCATTGCCAAATCTCTTGAAATACGCATAAGGATCTGAGTATAGCCTGTTGTAGCCAAGACTCATTATGAAGGAATCAAATCTCTTATACCAGCATCGAGGTGCTTGTTTGAGCCCGTAGAGAGATTTGATCAATCGGCAAACCAGATCTTCTTTTCCTTGTTCCTCGAAACCTTCTGGTTGAAGCATATATATTTCTTCATCCAGGTCACCATGGAGAAAGGCCGTCTTCACGTCCAGCTGCTCAAGATGCAAGTCAAATGTAGCAACCATTGACAAGACCACCCTGACTGTTGTAAGTCGAACCACCGGTGAGAAAATTTCGTTGAAGTCAATCCCTTTTTTCTGAGCATATCCTTTTACAACCAGTCTAGCACGGTAGCGCTCTACCTGGTCATCACCATTCCGCTTGATTTTGTACACCCATTTGTTGCCAATGGGTTTCCTTCCTTGCGGTAATGGCACCAATTCCCATGTCTTATTTTTATAGAGAGCTTCCATTTCCTCTTGCATCGCTGAAATCCACAGACTCGCATCTGAATTATTCAGTGCTTCTTGGAAAGTGGTTGGCTCTCCATCCTCCGTTAGAAAACAGTATGCAAGATTGCTCTCTATCTCATAATCTGAGTGCCAACTTGGCGGCCTACGCTCGCGTGATGACCGCAAGTGATCCGGTACTTCAAATTCGACTGGGTCGAGCTCTTCGTGTGCCGGTTCAGCTTCAGAAGAATTATATTGCTCCAATTTTCTCTTCATCGGTGTAGTCTTTGTCACGCCTTTTGAACTGCTATCATTTTCAACTTGCTCTTGATCGTCATCCTCCAAGAAGATAACATCTCTGCTGATAATCACTTTGTGGTCAGTGAGATCCCACAAGCGATACCCCCTTTACTCCATCAGCATACCCCAAGAATAGGCATTTCCTGGACTTTGGATCCAACTTCGTTGTTTCTTGGTTGTGGTACATCGCGTACGTTGAACTTCCAAATATATGGAGATCTGAATAATCTGCAGGTCCACCAGTCCACATTTCCATCGGTGTTCGCATCTCTATAGCAGTAGATGGAGCCCGATTCACCACATAACAGGCAGTACAGACCGCTTCCGCCCAGAACTTCTTTTCCAGGCCCGCAGTTCTCAACATAGCCCTTGTTCTTTCCAACAGGGTCCTATTCAACCGCTCTGCCACTCCATTTTGTTGTGGAGTGTAAGCCGTGGTGAACTGTCTTCTGATGCCCGCGCCTTTGCAGAATTCAGTGAATTCTTTGCCAGTATATTCCCCTCCATTATCTGACCGGAGACACTTGATTTTTCTGCCGGTTTCAAGTTCAACTCGCGCCTTGTATGTTTTGAAGATAGGAAATACTTCGTCCTTCTTCTTAATTGGATACACCCAGCAACTCCTGGAGTAGTTGTCTATGAATGATACGAAGTAGTTGGCTCCTCCCAGGGATGCGACCGGTGCTTGCCATGCGTCAGAGTGGATCAATTCTAGAATTTCTTTGCTTCTAGAATTTGAAGTGGAGAACTTCAGGCGATGCTGCTTGCTCACAATACAATGCTCGCAGAATGGTAACGTCACCGTTGTGAGACCAGGAAGTAGATTCTTTTGCGCAAGAATTTTCATGCCTTGTTCAGACATATGGCCAAGTTTCTTGTGCCAAGTCATTGTAGACTTTTCGCTTGAACTTGTTGTAGCAACAGATGCTTGCCCTGCTTGCAGAGTCTCTCCCTTCAGCGTGTATAGATTTGCAGCTATCTTTTCTCCCTTCATCACTACTAGTACTCCTTTGGATACTTTCATTATCTTGTTTTCCATTCAATTTTGAAACCAAGATCATCCAATTGCCCCACAGACAACAGATTTTTCTTCAAGCCCTCCACATGTCGGACAGCATGGATGGTACGCACAGTGCCATCGTACATCTTTATTTGAACCGTGCCCACCCCGACAATTTTCAGCGCCTGGTCATTGCAGCTGTAGACATATCCTCCAAAGGTTGGCTCGTATTGATGAAACCATTCCTTTCGAGAGGTCATGTGGAAAGTAGCTGCTGAGTCGATGAGCCACACGTCTTTGAATCTTCCCTTTTCAGCGATAGTGGTTGCGGCTTCACACACCAAGGCAATTCCATCGTCGGTAGTGTTGGCGGAGTTTCCTTGGGCATTGGGATTTTTATTTAGAGCCCAACAATCTTTCTTCATATGACCTTTCTTGCCACAGTGGTAGCACTTTATAACCTTCTTATTTTTCATAACAAGGCTTTGCCGTTTTTGACTCCCACTTGGACCAGACTCTCCGGGTCTTGTCCGTTTTCGGCTCACATTTGGACCACGAGCTCCTGATCTTGCCCTCGTCACCGTCAACGCTTCCGCCTGTTGGGACATTATCAACTTGTCTTCTTTGTTATTGCGCCGACTTTCTTCTTCGAGAACCGCAGCTGCAATACTATCGAAGATAAGTTTTCCCGCAGCTTGGTTGTTGCTCAAGTTGATGACGAGTTGATCGTAGGAGTCTGGCAAACTTTGCAGTAGAAGCTCAGCACGTTCACTTGGCTCTATTTTGTAGTCCAAGTCTCTTAGTTGAGAGAACAAAGTGTTCAACTTGTTGATGTGCTCGGTCACTGAAGAAGATTCTTCCATTCGTAGATGATATAATTTTCTCTTCAAGAAAATTCGGCTGTGGAGTGACTTGACTTGATACAACTTCTCAAGATGGTCCCAGATTTCTTTCGCACTGGTTTTCTCTTCGACGCTTGATAATATATCATCTGCTAATGTCAGATGAATATTAGCGATGGCTCTCCCGTCTGTCTTCTTCCATTTGACGTCACTTGTGATTGTTGTTAGTCTGCCAGTGATCGCCTCAAGACAATTTTCTTTGAGTAAAATTGCCTTTATCCTCATTTTCCACAGTGAGTAGTTTCTCCCGTTGAATTTCTCAATTTCATTTTTAGCTGCCATTTTTCCCACGTCGCTATCGTCGGAGAAATTCGACAGTCCAGCCAAATAGTACTGATCAGATAATTTGCAGAAAGGGTAGCGACCAGCTTTCTAGACAAAATTACCCTTCTAAGTAAATTCCCAGATGAGATCTGGTGGGGTCACTATGTGTCCCGCTTGGCACCAGCCACCTAGACAGAAATTACTTACACACTCTATTGCCACGACTTGCCAAAAAAACTCTTCCGTAACGATAAACCTTTTCGATATCCTTTCTGATGTGGAAGATCAGACAAAGCTGCAACCTGAGCATAATCGGAATATCAATCAGGACTGGCTCTGATACCACTTGTTGCGAAATGGACAGCGTAATAATATTGGAAATTACTGTGAGGATAAAATGGACACGAGAATTTACGTAGAAAACCCCTTTTAACTTGGGGTAAAAAACCACGGGCGAGGTAGAAATTTTATTACTGGGGTAAAAACAGGGTTACAACCTCTCAATCTATAAAGGAGAAAACATTCACTATCTCTCTTTATAGTTGGAGTAAATACCGAACAAACCCTCTATTTTTTTTTCTCCTCTTTCTCTTTCTTTCTCTCTCTATTTTACTTTGGCTCTTTGGTGTGATTTTTGTTCAATGCCTTGTAGCCTATTTATAGGCAAGGCATCATACTAATACAAATATAATAATATTATTATTAGTAATAGAGTAGATAATAATAGAGTAGATAGTTGAGTGGTAGAGTGGTAGAGTGGGTAAAATTACCCACTCCCCTAACACCACCACCAATGTTCGGTGAGAGAGTATGCAGAGATTACTACTGCACATTGCACAATATGATGCCAATATTCAGCGATTCGATCGACTCTTACTACTCGCATATGGGATTTGGTTCTTCGGGTATCTTTTACGGGTATGGAAGGAGCAACAGAGGATGCACTTTGATGTAATAAAGTCCATATGAGTTCTTGCTTTTGATGTACAAACCTTTTTTTCAACTATGCTGGCCCTTGTTTTTTTTCACAGATAATTCTTTTCAAGTCGACTTTCGATTCGGAAAAAGAAAACACAGAAATTAATCCGAAGTTCAAAATAAACGGCAGAGAAACGACATAAAGATTCGAAGAAAAAGCAGAATATAATTACGAAATCAATCGGAAAAAAAAAACGATTCAAACGCTACTTTTGCTCAATCAAATTGTGCGAAAACCCAGTCATCCTCAATGAGAGCATATGGATCGATCATTCTCAGCTTCTTCTTCCTTTTCATTTTCCTCTTCGTCTTCTTCTTCCTCTTCATCATGTTCCTCCTCTTCTTCTTCTTCGTCTTCATCATATTCTTCTTCATCATCATCATATTCATCTTCTTCTTCAGCATCTTCATCATATTCATCTTCTTCTTCAGCATCTTCATCATATTCCTCTTCTTCATCTTCATCATATTCCTCTTCTTCTTCATCTTCATCATATTCCTCTTCTTCTTCTTCTTGGACAGCAGCTAGCGACCCTAGGAAGCGCCTGTCGAGATCTTCCTTGAGATATGTCACCTCTTGACATATGTAATCCATTTCTTCCCTGAGAAAAAAAAAAGAGAAAAGGAATATTTAGAAGAAAAAAAAAAGAACGATAGAAAACGAAACAAAGAAAGGTGAAACTCACTGCAGGTCTTCTACGGTCCTGCCACGCTGGTCGATAATGCATCGTAGCTGAAGAACGGCAAAAAAAATTCTCAGCGACTCGACGCCTAAAAAGAGAGATTTTTCGGTTTCGTATGCGCATATGCTTACCTTGGCGTTGTCCGCCGCCCGATTCTTCAGGCAATTGAGTTCTTCGAAGAGTCGAAACACTTCCGTTTCTTTCTCTACGAGCAATTCTCGAGCGGCCTTCCTCTTTTCCTCCCTTCTCTTCAATGCGTGCTTTATTTCGTCCTCGGCGACGCTTAGCCTCACCTTTAAAGCTCGCCGCATCTGAAAAAAATAAATAAAAAAACGCAGCAGCGTTAAGAAAAAGGCGGTTGAGAAAAAAAAAATGTCTAAAAAGCGCATTCTATAACAACAACATCGTCGAGAACTGCGAGAGATTCGTCCTTCTGATCCTCAAGTTCAAACATGCGAAACTGAAGCTCTCTAAGCTCAGTTACAAGAACGGCTTCTTCGGCGTTTACCTCCGTAGTTTCCTGGGAAAAGCGCCAAAGTATAAGCAAACGCTAGGTGTTTTTTGCGGCCATAAAATAATTTTTTTCAAAAAAAAAAAGCGCACGGAGGAAATAACGAACCAAGTCCCTTGCGTCTCTTGCGCGTTTGAGGACGTCTTCGATTTCTAAGGTTTTGTTTATCTCATCGCCCGACTCGTCTTCTTCCTTAGATATTTCGGCCTCTTCCTCTTTAAGCTCGACTTCGGCCATGAGGTCGTTGACAGACTCCATGAGCGCTAGCATTGCTTTCTGATACGCAACGTACGATGATTATAAGCGAACGAACACATGGGAAAATTATTACGACTGATAGAAAATTATTGCAACAAACCTTGTCTTTCTCGGCATCGTCAATCAGCTTATCTACGACTGCAATGCCACCTACGACGAGGGAGGGGATAATTGATGAGTCTAAAATTGAAAATAAAATTTCGAGCTTTCTATTTTTACAGTAAAAAAAAAAAAAGCGTCACCTTTGGAAGGCGGAAGGCCATAATTTGCGGTGAAGGTGGTGGGGAGAATTTCCTCGACAATTTTATTGAAAGCACCATCGAAGTCGTAGCTGTGATTCTCGGCGATGGTTTTGATATGCTCATTATCAATCTTGCATTCAAAAAAATATATTAGAGTAAACGCCGCCGAGTTAATATAAACTAACGACTGTGTTAAATATAAATTAATCACCATCGGAAAGAAATTGAGCAGCGACTCGTACACGTCATGGAATCCCATCTCTTGAAAAATTTTACTGGACTTCTCAATCTCTGCAAAAAAGTTGTTTTTTTCGTAAGATTTAATGCAAGCACCGTATTCATATATATAGATGTATAGGAAGTATAAGGAAACATGGTAATCGCAAACCACGATTTAAATAAATCCTTAAAAAGGTGAGTGAGATCTAGCTATAAAAGGAGACATCAATTATTAAAAGATACTGTAAAAGTTTAATATACGAGTTATCGATCTTTCTTCCCAAATTGTTCTGAGATGGTGAAGATTGCTAATGACGATGTGGAGAGGGCGTTGGCAATCGATATTTATAATATCTATGCGTGTTTCTGTTCCGATTATATAGATCATATATCTTTATTTACGTTAGGTATGAATTTTAAAATCAAAACCTTAGCAATGAATATCGCGGTATTTGCAACGGATCTTTACTATATACGACTCGCCACGTATGAATACGTATCAGATCTATGATGATATAGGTATTAATTATCCAAAATACACTTATGACGAAAGTTGCGAATTTGCGAATTATTAATCATAGCTGAAGGGTGGATTATATGTTTTGATTAATTGTTATCAGTATATCTTTTTATGTTTACATTATTTTAATATTTATTAATGCATGAAAAACTCGCGATTAGGAAGAATATATTAGGGAGAGGGGTAGTGTCGTCATTGCTCACTACCAAAGCTCAAAATTGATATCCGTACAGCTGAGCAGAGGCTAAGTAGCTGAAGCAAAGTCAAAATCGGCGCAAGAAGAACCGTAAGCCAAGAGCGAAGAGCTGAATCCCAATCTCCCTCGTTCGAGGTCGAATTGAAGGAAGTTATCTTGAAGCTGATGTCCTCCGATCACTATCGGAATCCTAGGTTGAAGCCCGCCGTCGACGAAACCCAAACACCACGCATCCACGCCGCCGCCGCTCTGAACCCTAACCATCGAATTCGATCCGTAGATTCTCCAAGACGCTTCCCCGTTCTGCAAAACGAGCTCGATGCTCGGAACGGCGGGGCCTAATTTCGTGCTCCCGACGCTCGCCGCCGCGAAGCAGGCGTTGAACGGCTGTATGGGCTCGATTACTTTGAGGTTAAACGCTGCGGCGGTTTCTTCGACGAAGGCGTCCACCAAAGCCCTGAGAATCGTACTCTGAAGCGTAGTGTACGGAACGGAGCTGCTGATTTTCGTGCCGCCTCTCCCGGCGTCGTTGATTTCCAAAAAGGTTTTGTTGAAAGCCACGTCTCTGCCGTCGATTTTGACGGAAGTCAGCGGCAATATGTAGTCCGGCGACTTTTGCCAGTAGAAGATCTGCGTATCGGCGCCGACGGGGCCCAAAATCAACGGCGTGTATGTCAGCAGCTTAGAGACATCTTTAATCGGAGGAAAACTGTACGGCCCCTGAGAGTTGAACAGAGCCACGCCGGCGCTCTTGGCCGAGCTGGGCAAACAGATCGAGAAAATCAACGGCGATATGAAGGCTCGGCTCACTTGGGCCGGAAAAGAGTAGCTGAATCTGCCCATAGCAGCCACGCCGACCGACCCTTGCGCCAAACCCCTATAAATCCTCGAATATTTGTTGGGCTCTGTGCAAGAAAACACGACGTCGAAGGCGGGGCCCGGCGAGCCTGGCTTCTTCACGGCGGGGAGGCTGAACTTGTCCATGAGCAGCTCGCCGACTGCAATTTTGCGGGTCACCGGGTTTTCAGGGAAGAACCCGCAAGAGTTGTTGAAACAACCTGGGCCTTGCTGTCTGAAGCAGTTCATGAAGATCTTTGGGTCGATTTCCGTGCATATGGAAGAGTCGTTGTGTATGGGCTCGTAAGAAGAGGACTTGTAATGGCGGGCGCAGTCGTAGAAGGGTACGTATGAGCCGAGGTCTAGGTGGAACTTCGAGGGCTGTAGAGGGGTTTTGAGGTAAATTAACATTGAGTAGAGATATGTGGAGTCATCTTTTGCGATGGGACTGTAGAGGGTTTGCTGGGAAGAGTGAGGAAAGAAGATGGAAAGGAGAAAGGCAGTGAAGAAGAAGACCAATTGTAGGCGTTGGCTGAGAGGAGACATTGCTTTTGTGTGCTATAATGGGGAGTTGGAAGCTATCATTTCATGGGCGTATGTAAGAAAGAGTGTGGTTAGTGTAGTGAGTGATGAACTTGGGTATGATTCATCTGAGGATGAGTTTTATCATATCACGTGTTATTTGGAATTTCTGATAAGAAAAAAAGGTTTATATAATTGGTCAACGGTTAAAGTCAGAAGTGGAGGATTTATACGCGTCTTCTAATGTAGATGTAGTGCTTGACTTTTGAGCTCAAACCGGGCTTGATTAGCTGGAGATGAGTTGGAAATGTAATATCTTAGTCAAATTTTTTTATGTAAAATGAACACATGGTTTAATTAAAAATGTAATGGTAAGAAGAGAATTATGGGCTAAACTAAACTAAGAAATAATGGGCTGGGCCTAATTTCCCGGACAAATTTAATTGGCCTTGTTCATCTTTGATAAATAGGTTCGTTAGTTGTATGTAACGGTCCAATAACGACAAGGCGGAAAACATACAATAATGAAAAAAAACTATGAATGGGTGGGCGGTTAAACCACTGGGTATTTTATATATGTATTTAAAATTGACTAAAATATGAAGATATAGAATATTTTAGCATGCTTGGTTGACAAGGAAATGGGAGAGCCCTAGTCATACACGGGACATTGCATTGGCAGAAATGAAATAAAAATAATTGAGGAGATTAAAGGAGACCTAATAATACGCAAAATGCTGACAGGGAATGAATGCTTACGCAATAAAATAAAAGTAAAGTAAAAAAAGATTTCTCTTTCTCGACCACTTATAAAATAACCAACTCTGAGAAGAAAAGTCAGTCAGCTCAACTACTATCGAATTGGCTACCATGGCGATGGTTCAGAAGAAGCCTGTGCGATACTGCGTGGTATGTGAAAACTGCTCCACTTAGCAACTATGTCGAGTAATTAGGATTTTGATGGTTGGATTAGTTTAACCTGTATTTGGATCAGATTGATGCATTCAGTGATACGGCATTCAAGGGGAATCCAGCCGCCGTTTGTTTGCTAGAGGAGGAGAAAGACGACGAATGGCTTCAAGCTGTGGCGACTGAGTTCAACCTATCGCAGACTGGCTACTTGACTCGCCTTCAAGGCTCCGTCCCCAGGTTTCGTCTACGCTGGTTCACGCCTGTCGATGAGGTCTGTCTGTCTGAAAAATTTTCCCCAATTTCTGTTAGCTGTGCCTTCGTTGAAATGGGTAATAGCGTTGTATGCTGATCGGAGCTCGGTTCATCTCCTATTTTATGCGGATAAGTTTTCGACAATGCATTTCATTTAATTTATTTAAGTTCTATCCCACTCTCTTCGTTCCTTTCCTACTTCTGTTATCCGAATTTGTGCTTCAATGTTCAGCTGATGCCTTTTTAGTCAATGTGACCAAAGAAATATCACTGGATTTCGGTTGTCTTATGATGTAATGAGTTTATGTTGGCTGGGAAATAAAAATATTCGAAGATTGTGTAGCACACAATTTCCTTAAAATAGATTCGATCCCTCACGTATGTGCTAGAGGTTCACGAGCGTCTATTTCCCAGGATACTTCGAAAAAAACACGGCGTTCGTTTAGCACAAAAACGACACCGACTACGAACGGAACAAGAAATATAGCAGAAATAATATTTGAAGAATATTTTCTTATTTATCTTCTTTTAATTCTTGTATATTTGTTGTGTTTTTTTCCTTTGGCCAAATGACCTATTTATAGCCAAAATATTGGAATAAAAATATATTTTTTTTAAAAATTATGAAACACACGTTGGAGTTGAAGAGTGGTTTAATTAACCACTCCAATCACAAAGCCACCATCCCAACTTCTAGAAGTTGGGCCTTCTAGAAGTTGGGCCGTTATTGGGCCAAAACCGAAGCCCAATAACATTTTCAAAGCCCACTTCAATAAACTTTTTTTTAATTAATTCTCATTCACAAAAGATAATTTATAAATCAACTATTATCTAACAATCCCCCACATGAATGAGAATTGTTTGGTTAATGTTTCTGCTAATCTAATGATACTCTGCATAGAGGATAGTATGTTTTACCATTTGAACTTCCTCCTTGTATGCACGCTTGGTTTACTGCAGTCCAGTAGAACACGATGTCTTTGAACTGTCCCGCTTTTCGTGTAAACGAACCCACGTACAATACACAGAGACCATTTTTCTCTTGTTCCGTTCTCATGGTTTTGTCCAGTACGGCCATGGACACGTCCTGATTCTGCGAGGGTTTGTAAAGAACTAAGCCTTTCAGTTCTCCTTTGAAGCGGCCCCACTTCTCCCCAACATAGGTGACTTCTCACGTCGCGAGTATTTTCATCAACACTCTATGATAGTCATTAAAGCATCATAATGCTAGCCTTTTTCCGTCATCACTGTTTCTCGACAGGAATGAGCAGGGTTATCCCCCACAGTGATACTAAGTCCTAAGATTAGATTGTCCCTTTGAACCTAGATCTTGGGATCTCCAGTCATTTAGGTAGGGTTTTCCTTCTTAGTACTTTTATACTTTATGGCTTTAAGCCCATCCCTTTCGTCAACCTTTCAACCGCATCTCTATTTAACCCTTTGGTTAGCGGATCCGCAATATTATCCGTCGATTTCACGTAATCAATCGAGATAACTCCAGTTGAGAGCAGTTGTCTAATGGTATTATGTCGACGACGTATGTGTCTCGACTTACCATTATACATAGTACTCTGTGCTCGTCCAATAGCCGATTGGCTATCGCAGTGTATGCATATAGGCGGCACAGGTTTTTCCCATTTAGGAATATCCTCCAAGAAATGGCGTAACCATTCAGCTTCTTCTCCACATTTATCCAAGGCAAAGAACTCGGATTCCATAGTGGATCTCGCTATAACCGTTTGTTTCGAGGATTTCCACGACACAGCAGCTCCAGCGAGTGTAAACACATAGCCACTTGTGCTCTTAGAGTCCTTCATGTCAGATATCCAATTCGCATCTGTGTAGCCTTCTAACACAGCCGGATATCGACCATAATGTAATCCATAGTCTCGAGTATACCGTAAGTATCTCAAAACCCGTATTATAGCGGTCCAATGATCCGCACTCGGATTGCTCGTGTACGAACTCAGTTTACTTATAGCATAAGCAATATCTGGTCTAGTACAGCTCATTAGATACATCAAGCTTCCGATAGTCCGGGAGTATTCTACTTGAGAAATAGCCTCCCCGCGATTTTTCGACAAATGAACGCTTCGATCTAATGGAGTTCTAGCAACACCAGAATCACCCTTGCAGAATTTGTCGAGAATTTTGTCTACGTAATGAGCTTGACTCAAAACAAGACCGTTACTCGTTCGTTTGATTTTAATTCCTAAAATCACGTCCGCAAGTCCATATCTTTCATGTCAAATTTCGAATTTAACATATCCTTGGTAGACTTGACCATTTTGTCGTTACTACCAACAATGAGTATGTCGTCTACATACAGACATAAAATAACATAGTCATCGCCTGTTTCCTTTGAGTAAACGCATTTATCGCTCTCATTGTTTTTAAAGCCGTAGTTGATCATCGCGTGATCAAACTTTTCGTGCCACTTCTTAGGGGCTTGTTTCAAACCATACAAAGATTTGATCAATCTACAGACTTTCGTTTCGGTTCCCGGAGCACGAAAACCCTCGGGTTGCTCCATATATATTTCTTCGTCTAATTCACCGTTTAAGAAAGCTGTTTTGACATCCATTTGATGTACTTCCAAATTTCTTAAGGACGCGATAGCAAGTATCATCCTTATCGAATTTATTCTCGTCACAGGAGAATATGTATCAAAGTAATCTAAGCCTTCGCGTTGCTTGTATCCTTTGATAACAAGTCTGGCTTTATACTTTTCCACAGACCCGTCTGGTCTCATTTTTCTTTTAAAGATCCATTTTGATCCTAAAGGTTTACATCCCTTTGGGAGATCAACTAACTCCCAAGTATGATTCTGCAAAATAGAATCAATCTCGCTTTTTATGGCTTCTTTCCATAAAGGCCCGTCCACGGAGCTCACTGCTTCGTCATAAGTCAGCGGTTCCTTTTCAATCAAATATGTAACAAAGTCGTCACCAAAAGATTTCTCTATTCGGGCACGCTTGGTTCGTCTCGGTTCAATCTCATGAACCGTACTAGGAGTCTCGGTTTCTATATCATCTCGTTTAGATGTACCGGATCCATAAGGATTTACAAGGAAATACATTTTCAAAGAAATACGCATTCCTTGATTCCATGACCGTGTTCTTGTGTATATCCGAAATTTTCGAATCATATACAAGAAACCGATATGCCGTACTATTGTGTGCATATCCTATGAAAATACAGTCCACCGTTTTAGGACCAATTTTTACTGCTTTAGGAGCAGGTACGGCTACCTTCTCCAAACACCCCCACATTCGCAAATGTTGGTACGAAGGCGTCTTACCTTTCCATAACTCATATGGAGTTTTATTCATTTTCTTTCGAGGTATCCTATTTAATAGGTAATTACTCGTCAAGATAGCTTCGCCCCACATATTAGGTGGTAGACCTGAACTCAGTAACATCGCATTCATCATCTCTTTTAATGTGCGATTCTTTCGTTCGGCCACTCCGTTTGATTGAGGTGAATACGGGACGGTCAATTCATGGACGATACCATGTTCCACACAGAAGCTCCCAATTGGCGCTTCGTATTTCTGCCTCGATCACTTCTCAATCTTCTAATTTTCTTGCCGAGTTGCGTTTCAACTTCGGTTTTGTAGAGAACGAATTTCTCTAATGCTTCGTCTTTGCTCTTAAGCAAATAAACATAGCAATATTTGGTGCAATCATCAATAAATGTTATTATTTATTGCCACCACGTGTTTGAACGTATTTCAAATCACATAAATCGCTATGAATCAATTCAAGCGGTTCGGTACTTCTTGCTACCGAAGGGAAAGACGATCTCGTCATTTTTGCTTGTTAGGAATAATTTATAGTGTTCAATTTCAATATGTTTATCTTAGTTGGTTTGTATTTAATTAACTTTGGGCTAGCTTGTAATTTTCTAGTTCTTAGTTACTAGTGGTATAATATACCAACTAATGTGGTATATATACCCCCAAACCCTAATTCATTAGGGTGTGTGTTTTTGGTGTAGTATGTGTGAGTGCGTGTGTGTTGAATAGTAAACAAACCATTTTCAAAGCATTCATCGTCTTCACTGTCACACCCCACGTTCGATCTTTAAATCTTTCATCATTAGCGTGGTAAATCGTCCTAGATTAGTATTGTTGGATTAAAAGGGACCAACAAGTGGTATCAGAGCAAAACACGTTCGGATTTGAACAGTTTTTGAAATTTTTGGAATTTTTTTTTTCGGTTCGAATTTCTGCAATTTCTTGAGTTTTTTTGTTGATTTTTGTGATTTTGCAAGCTCAAGAGGTAATTAGGTTGTTTTCGTATGATTTGAAGTGATTACCCAACTTTTTTCAGTTGATTTGGGTGAGTTTTGGGTAGAAATCGCGTCTGTTTTTCGTCATTTTCAGTCCAGATTGCTACAGTACCTTTTTCTGGGCATTTTTTTCAGTTTCGGGCGTCTTCTTTCAGTTTCGGGCGTTTTTATTCAGTTTCGATCGAAACTGGACTGGTCAAACCCGAATTTTGACTGGTCAACACCCGAAAGGAGATTAAAAAAAAAAAAAATTAATTTTAAATCTACAAACTGAGTTTCGGGCGAAACAAGTAGTCACTGTAGCAAATAATTAGTTTCCGGCGAAACTAGTAGCAACACTGTAGCAATTCTTTCGGGCGAAACACTTCAAATCACTGTTGCAACACTGTAGCAAAGCGATTTCACTGTAGCGAAATAATCAAATCTGGTTTCGATCGAAACTTTTTATTTCACTCTAGAAAATATTAATTGCATAGTAGCAATCTTAGTTTCGGGCGAAACTATAGTTTCACTGTAGCTATCTCATTGTAGCAACCAATCGATCGAAACGCTACAGTGCGGGAAACTCATTTTGTATGGTCAAACAATTACTCTTCGGTCAAAAACGCTACAGTGTCAAAAAAATTCCTTTTGATCAAAAAGCAAACAAATTCATTGTAACATTTTTTCGTGACACATCCATCGAAAGTTCTTCATCGAAACTCCTTTCTTGGTCTGAAATTATCTATCGAAAGTCATCCATGGAAACTACTTAAAATCACTGTAGCAGTTTCTCGAAACACTGTAGCACCCGAAAACACTGTAGCAAATTCGCGATTCACTGTATCAATTCGCCTGAAACAGCTACAGTACCCGAATATTAAAAAAAAAAATAATAATAATAAATAAATAAATAAAATTTTAAAAGCAAATCCATAAAACGTGTCAACGATCGTTTATATCCAACAATCAACTTAGGACATCTTTGGCAAATTATAGAAAAAGTTTTGGTCATTTTCTCGAAGTTTTCGAAATCATCACAAAATTTTTCGGTGCACGCCAAAATTTTCGACGCCGACTTTCTTCGATACTTCACGATACTTCTCGAGAAAACCAAACTTTTCGTCACTGAAATTTTAAAAGCCAATTTTGATTTTTCAACTAAATATTATATTAATTAATATGGATGCTCAAGCTAGGAAAATTGAGGAATTAGAAGCAAGACTTGCTAATAATTACTCCGTGTTGCTCAAGCAACAAGAAAGCCTAGCTTATGCTAATGAAGATTTGACAATCGCAAAGTCAAATATAATTAGCTTAGAAATTAAGTTAGAAGATAGTGAAAATAGGGTCTGCGAGATGACTAAAAATTTACATTCTTGTGAAGCTGAGCGAAATGAAGTCTTATCAAAATATGAGACTGTCTTAGAGGAACAACGTATGCTTTACTCTAAGATTAAACGATTGGAGAATGTTATTTCGAATATAGGTCCAGCAGGTCAAAACTCTCCTTCTAACTTAATTCCTAACGGGGAAAATATTTTACATTATCAAAAACCTACTCCTTGTTGGGAAATTCCAGAGGTTGCTAGTAAAATTTCGGAATTGAACGCAATCTTGGAATCTGAAAGAGTAGGTTTCCTCGCTGAAAATGAAAAACTCTCAAAAGAGATTTTACTTCTAAAAATTTCCCCATCTTTATCTGTTTCCAATGATTTTTCAAGTAATATATCTTCCTCGAAACAGGTAAATAAAACAAAATCTAAAACAAGCATCATTGTTCCTAAAACTGAGAAAGCTTTTACTAATCATTCTAAGTTAACTTTGACTGAAGCTGAAACGTTAAGTAAAAGCAAAGCGCTAAAACTAGCTAAGGAACAAATAAAAATTAGGAAAGAGAAAGAAAAATCAGTATTATCTTCCAAAATTAAAGTCGAGAATGTTCAAGATTTTTCCTCTCCCATTCCTATCAAAAGGGAAGCGTGCAACGAAGAAGTTCCAAGCTTACGCAAACGAACTTCTCAAATCCCGCACACTTATCATTACAATGTGAATGATGTGCATTATTGTCGTAGGAATACTAGTACTCCTGTTACTGATGCTTATAATGCTTTATGCTCGTATTCTTATATGCAATATCCAGTTCAGATTAAATCTGAAAGACACCTTCTGCGACTGTCTAGGGAGAAAATCTTTAGATCTTCTAGACCTAGACATACATTCACTAGCGCTGAATTGTCATTTCCCTCTAAGGTTCACCAAACTTGGATTCCTAAATCACAAATCAAATTGAATAGGGCTTTGAAGGATGATATAGGATCAAAATCTGAACCAAATGTGCTTAACTTATTTTCTGCTAACAAGGGAGGACCCATCCAAAATGGGTACCTAAGTCCCGATAAAGTTTTTGCAGATTCCCAGCATGGGTAGGTACTAAGAGAGCTGCTCCACACCCATGACTGGTATGCGATGAGAGCAGCCACACATCCCAGCGTGTATGGTATCTTGGGTTGCTCCACATACACGACTGGTAAGCGATGCGAGCAACTACGTAGGTAAATTCTATATGCATCCCATAAGAAACTTGGCATGCATCTTGAGCTCAAAAGACAATATACCTACTTTGAAAACAATAGGGTACATTATAAACATGCATGCCTCAAATGTACTTTAAATGTTAAATTTTCGCATGCATATGAGCTGAAATGTCTAATACCCCATGATAGGTACATTTTAACTATGCATATATCTTAAAGAGCTACAAGCTTAAACATTCACGTATGCATATAAGCTGAATCGTTAAAATACTTATTTTAAGTGTTAATAGCGAAAAACGTACATTCTAATGCATTTTTAAAGAACAATAATTCTTTAGTTTGCATCTGATCTGAAAATAGATAAATACGTTCACGCTTATCTAATTGGGAGAGAACATACATGTTTAAACGTGCATGCATTGAGGGGGAGTATCACTCCATATTTATGAGGGAAGAGTACGTTTTTAGGGGGAGCACATCTTAGGTGCACGATTTGAGGGGGAGAAACTTCATTTAACCTATATACATATACGTATACATATACCTATATCTATTATTACTTTGATACTACTAATCTACTACTATTACGATAATATATATATGTATACATAAAAACAAAAAAAAACAAAAAGAAAAGAAAAGCAAAAAAAAAAGGGGAAAAGAAAGAAAAACCCTCTCAGACGCTTCCACCTCCCAAGACGGACTTCACTTGAAAACTCGACTCCCAAGAATTCGAGAATTACAAAAGGCGTGACATCAACACACAAACACGAAGATGATATCAACCGTCCTGCTCCGACTTGCTGATGAAGCAGCACTCACCAAAATTGACGGACGCATGGATTCTAAGTTCCATGGTTCAGTCAGACCAAACTGAACCTAACCCCGGAACGTAGCCAAGTGTTAGTGAAGATTTCAAGTCCATAAGTCACATCCCTATTTGGCAATTCTTGATAAGACCAAAGAGCGGAAGATACAAAATTCCCTTAGCTCACAAATTACTCGGACCATCCCATATAGGTGCAGGAGTTGATTTCTATTAGCTCCCGGGTAGAAGTCGCCTCATTTGGTCCAACGGCGCATGCACAACCAAGCCTTACCCACTCATCGATCTCCCAATAGACCGATGTTTCATAAAATCACGGGGAGCCGCATAATCTATCACCCTTCACTTGGAAGCGGGAGATATTAAATTAAGTGGTAGTTAGCCCCACACCACTGAATTTTCTTGAACACATCGAGTCTAGGTGTCCTCACTACCTAAAAGTTTTATATTTTTTTGGACACATACACCTTTTCTCATCTGGACTTTGTGACCAGATCTGAACTTCCAGAGACATGTCATCTAAGACATGCTTCGATGATAGGAAGGAAGTCCTGCCGTTGCAACATAAAAACAACAACGGTTGTAGGCCATCGCTTATGAGCTACGCTCCTAGATTGATGTGAACGGAACGCCTATGTGGCTCCGGTTCTAAGACCTGTCATCACAGGCCACGTCTTGGAGTTAGTCTCTGAAGTCGTGTAGACGGATTGCCTTAGTGGCTCTGTCTGGTTATTACCCGCACCGACCTGTCGTTTGTGTCCATCTTGGACTACTATACAGGCATGCCGATTTCGTTAACACGAATCGCCATGAGGGGGAGAAGGGGATACGTAGAAACAAACAGGTCGGACCACTCATCATTTCCGCCGCGCTTACCACGATGAAGCCGGGCTCTCCTGCACTCAAGCGTCAATTCAGAAGATTCAGAAGGAGCCCTGGCACATTTTAGAACACATCCCACGCTCACCATCAATATTCCGCCGCGCTTACCACGATGAAGCCGAACTCCACAGGAACCTACAATGTCACGTTCCAAATGAGCTTTGGCACATGTTAAAAGACACCCCACGCTCACCTTCTTCTAGAGCCAGAGAAGCTTCCTCGAGGCCGAACCAGACAACTTCCTTCGACGAAGACGAATCTGGCGCTGAGAAGAAGAAGATTGGAGAAGACTTGACGACTTCAAAATACGGAAAAAGACAACGGAAAAAGACAAGGACAAGATGCAAACAAAATTTCAAAGATCTGCGACATCATCAAGAAACGAATATCGGGGCGTGGATCACAGCATACGTCCGATCTACAACGTATAGCGTCAAGACAAGAGAGTTCTAGCTGAAAGTGCATTCAAATCCTCCACAAGAAGAGGAGATAGCCTTTGCAGGGGGAGCAAGGGGGAGATTGCTAGGACTCGAGAGATTCTCCATGTGCCCAACAAAGATAACCCGCGCTGAATTGAAGATTGAACACTAAGGGGGAGATTGTTAGGAATAATTTATAGTGTTCAATTTCAATATGTTTATCTTAGTTGGTTTGTATTTAATTAACTTTGGGCTAGCTTGTAATTTTCTAGTTCTTAGTTACTAGTGGTATAATATACCAACTAATGTGGTATATATACCCCCAAACCCTAATTCATTAGGGTGTGTGTTTTTGGTGTAGTATGTGTGAGTGCGTGTGTGTTGAATAGTAAACAAACCATTTTCAAAGCATTCATCGTCTTCACTGTCACACCCCACGTTCGATCTTTAAATCTTTCATCATTAGCGTGGTAAATCGTCCTAGATTAGTATTGTTGGATTAAAAGGGACCAACATTGCTTCAACGCAAATTTTGCATTTATATTTCGAATTAATTTCGAATGTTGGAATATGGTCTATGTTAATTAAACGACGTATCGATTCAAAATTAACGTGACCTAATCTACCGTGCCACAAATTGGAAGATTCAAGCAAGTAAACGGAAGAACGTTTTTCATTCTCATTTACAATAGTCATTACATTCAGCTTGAACAAACCATCACAGGCATAACCTTTACCAACAAACACACCCGACTTAGACAATATCACTTTGTCAGATTCAATAACAATACGAAAACCGTATTTGTTCAACAAGAATCCCGATATAAGGTTCTTGCGAATTTCCGGTACATACAACACGTCTTTCAGCGTTAGTATTTTTCCGGACGTCATCTTGAGCAACACGCTTCCTTTTCCCTCGACGGTAGCAGCAGTCGAGTTGCCCATGTAGATCTTTTCTCCTTCAACCGGCTCACAGGTAGAGAAGAATCTACGGTTCGTGCATACATGACGTGTAGCACCGGTATCGATCCACCATTCTTGTGGATTCGACCCAATCATGTTTACCTCCGAAACGACAGCAACAAGATCTAAATCATCGACACCCTTAGTGATGTCTTTTACCATGTTCGCCTCGTTGTTCCTTTTAGGGAAACGGCAGTCCGACGACTTATGGCCCAATTTCCCGCAGTTGAAGCATTTTTCCTTGAACTTATAGTTCGGCTTTGACACGCCTCCGGTCGCTCCAAGTTTTGCCTTGGTTTAACCGCGCCTTTGCCCTTTTAGAGCCATGCTCCACTATGTTTACTTTCGGTTCAGATGAGCTCAAGACTCTCTTTTCCGACCTTTTGTTGTCTTCTTCGATTCGAAGTCTAACAATCAGATCCTCCAAAGACATCTCCTTGCGCTTATGCTTGAGATAGTTTTTGAAGTCTTTCCAGCCCGGCGGTAGCTTTTCAATAATAGCCGCAACTTGGAAAGATTCACTCAGAACCATTCGTTCTGCATGGATCTCGTGCAAGATCAACTGGATCTCCTGCACCTGACTGATCACGGTCTTGGAATCGACCATCTTATAATCAAGGAACCGTCCGACAACAAATTTCTTTGTGCCGGCATCCTCAGTTTTATATTTCCGGTCTAACGATTCCCACAATTCCTTAGCCGTAGCGACCGCACCATACACGTTGTACAGAGTATCGCTTAGGGCATTCAGAATATAATTACGACACAGGAAATCAGAGTGTTTCCATGCATCAACAGCGATCACGACCTCAGCGTTCGTCTCGCCGTCGTTCACCTTAGGCTCGACCTCTTTCAGGTATGTTGCCAGGTTCAGCGTGGTGAGGTAGAAGAGCATCTTCTGTTGCCATCTTTTGAACGTCGAGGCTGTCCCCGTAAATTTCTCCGGCTTCTCCAGATGGTTGACCGGTACGTTTGGCTTCGTAACCACAGGTATGGCAGTGGGGATAAAAGTAGTAGGGAGAACGTCAATGTTACCTTCGTTTCCCGTAGATTGGTTGTTGAGGAACTCCACGTAGTCTGACATCTTCGCGGGATCGTAAATCTATTTTAAGATTGTTGGCTGGGAAATAAAAATATTCGAAGATTGTGTAGCACACAATTTCCTTAAAATAGATTCGCTCCCTCACGTATGTGCTAGAGGTTCACGAGCGTCTATTTCCCAGGATACTTCGAAAAAAACACGGCGTTCGTTTAGCACAAAAACGACACCGACTACGAACGGAACAAGAAATATAGCAGAAATAATATTTGAAGAATATTTTCTTATTTATCTTCTTTTAATTCTTGTATATTTGTTGTGTTTTTTTTCCTTTGGCCAAATGACCTATTTATAGCCAAAATATTGGAATAAAAAATATTTTTTTTTTAAATTATGAAACACACGTTGGAGTTGAAGAGTGGTTTAATTAACCACTCCAATCACAAAGCCACCATCCCAACTTCTAGAAGTTGGGCCTTCTAGAAGTTGGGCCGTTATTGGGCCAAAACCGAAGCCCAATAACATTTTCAAAGCCCATTTCAATAAACTTTTTTTTTTAATTAATTCTCATTCACAAAAGATAATTTATAAATCAACTATTATCTAACAGTTTACTTGATGAATCTGAGGCTGTAACGTAAGTAAGGATATGAGTCGACGCTGTTGCCTATGAATTCGATGGATTCATTTATATGATGCAGATTAGAACGCATATGCTTTGTTTTGATTCTTCTTCTTACTTTGTAGGTAAAACTTTGTGGCCACGCAACGTTAGCTGCATCCCACTTTCTCTTTTCGTATGGTCACGTGAAATCGGACAAGATTGAGTTCTCGACACTCTCGGGGATCTTGACCGCCAAGAAAGTGCCAGAGAATAAAACTGTGTCGAACTCATCCGACTATCAACAAAATGGTAGTGGTAAAGTGCCAGACCCCAGCTTCCTCATCGAACTTGATTTTCCAGTCGTCCCAATACAGCTGGAATTCGACGATAAAGTTTCTGAGATTCACGCCATTTCCAAAAGCTTGAATGGTGCTTCTATTTCGGAGATCTACAAAACAACTACAGCAGAGGACCGCCTGGTGCGTATCCATCCTTTAACCTCTCATTGCACGCCCTCGAAAATTGGAAATTGACATCTGTTTCCTATTTTCTTTATTCTTTTGCAGGTTGTGCTACCAGCTGGAGAGGCAGTTGCAGAATTCCAACCCCAATTCGACGAGATTGTAAAATGTCCAGGCAGAGGACTAATTATTACCGGACCTGGTCCGAAAGATTCAGGATTTGATTTCTACAGCCGCTTTTTCTGTCCAAAGCTTGGCATAAACGAGGTATTCAGCTATAAATTTCGCTAGCGTATGATACCCAAGTGGTGCCAGCAAGCTACTTAATCATTAATCTCTTAATTACACGTATAGTATTGGTTGAACCATAAGTCACATACTGATATGACCTGTGTGATCGTATGATAACCATGTCGGTTTCCGATCTTTTTCTCATATTGGCCCGCCTTGTTCGTTTAGGATCCCGTGTGTGGGAGTGCACACTGCGCTTTGGCACCATATTGGAGCAAAAGGCTTGGAAAATCTGACCTTGTTGCTTACCAGGTAAATAAATACTCTTGTTCTTTGCTTCACATTTACAGTGATGTACGTAAACCCCTAGATAACAATCCTTTTCAAGCTAGTATAATCCTTAATATTTCCATGGTGGTTGTATTAGGCTTCTCCCAGAAGTGGTGTCATTCATTTACATATGGATGATTATAATCGGAGAGTTCTTCTTCGAGGGAAAGCTGTCACGGTGATGGAAGGTTCGCTTTTGGTGTAAAACCAAGTAGTGAAAACTATGGGTTGATCATAACATCATTCTATATCTTCAATGTATTATTGCGCATGTATTGTACTGTACGAACTTAAAGCTTTGATTTCCCGGATATCAATTGAAGTAAAATTAATGGGCCATGTTCATCTCCGATCAATAGGTTCCTTAGTTGTATGTAGTAATACGGTCCAATAACGACTAGGCGGAACAACAATGAAAGACTTTTGAACGGGTGCTACCATTTTCAATTTCGAAAAAGACGACTAAAAATATGAAGAAATAGAATCTTTTAACATCGCTTGGTTGACAAGGAAATGGGAGAGATCTAGTCATACACGGGACATTGCATTGGCAGAAATATATAAAAATAAGGGGCATTTTCATTTCAGGCCCCTACATAAGTATAATTTAGGGTTCAGACCCTCTTCGGAAATTATTTAGTTTTAAGGACCCATTTTTATGCAGTACCAATTTCTTGTTCTTACATACCAGGTTGTTGAAATTCTGTACCACAAAACCATAATCCGGTACCAGTTTATGATCATCTGATACCAGTTTATTTTCTGCAGTACCACTTTATTGCTCTGACATACCAGTATGCTGAAAGTTTATAACACAAAACAATTATTCTATACCAGTTCATATATTTTTCATACCACTTTTTTACACCACACAAAATGGGTCATTTAACCTAAAACATTCTTAAACAGGGCCTAAATTCGAAATCAAACCCTTAAAGGGGCCCGATTTCGAATTGACCCTAAAAATAAGTGTTAATTAAGTTTCGGGCCCCAAAAGATGTTTTAAGTTAGGTTTTAAGTTCGTGTCAGAATATTTTTAGGGTTAAGGATTCGATTTTTGTAAAATTTAGAGATATGGACCTAAAATTTACGCAAGTGGTATAAGTGTATATGAACTGGTATCGGGCTATCGTTTTGTGTTATTACCGAACAACAGAGTGGTACTGCAGAACGATGAAGTGGTACGAACAATGAAGTGGTACTGCAGGTCCATGAAGTGGTACTGAAAAACACGTAAGTGTATCAGGTCCAACTAAATCTGACAGAGGCCTAAAACCTAAATGAAACTTATGTTGGGGCATGACATCAAATTGCCCCTAAAAAGAATTGAGCATATCAAAGGAGAACTAATAATAACCCATTATTTACGCAAAATGCTGACAAGGAATGCTTACGCAAATTAAAATAAAAGTAAAATAAAAAAGGATTTCTCTTTCTCGACCACTTATAAAATAACTAACTTTGAGAAGAAAGCCGTTCAGCTCAGCTACTATCGAATTGGCAACCATGGCGATGGCTCAGAAGAAGCCTGTGCGATACTGCGTGGTATGTGAAAACTGCTCTAATTAGCAACTATGTCGATTAATAGCATGTTGATGGTTGGATTAGTTTAACCTGTATTTGGATCAGACTGATGCATTCAGTGATACGGCATTCAAGGGGAATCCAGCCGCCGTTTGTTTGCTAGAGGAGGAGAAAGACGACGAGTGGCTTCATGCTGTGGCGACTGAATTCAACCTATCGGAGACTTGCTACTTGACTCGCCTTCAAGGCTCCGTTCCCAGGTTTCGTCTACGCTGGTTCACGCCTGTCGATGAGGTCTGTCTGTCTGAAATATTTTCCCCAATTTCTGTTAGCTGTGCGTTCATTGAAATGGGTGATAGCGTTGTATGCTGATCGGAGCTCGGTTCATCTCCTATTTTATGTGGATAAGTTTTCGACAATGCATTTCATTTAATCTATTTAAGTTCTACCCCACTCTCTTCGTTCCCTTCCTACTTCTGTTATCCGAATTTGTGCTTCAATGTTCAGCTGATGCCTTTTTAGTCAATGTGACCAAAGAAATATCACTGGATTTCGGTTGTCTTATGATGTGAGATTTGAGTTTACTTGATGAATCTGAGGCTGTAACGTAAGTAAGGATATGAGTCGACGCTGTTGCCTATGAATTCGATGGATTCATTTATATGATGCAGATTAGAACGCATATGCTTTGTTTTGATTCTTCTTCTTACTTTCTCTTTTCGTATGGTCACGTGAAATCGGACAAGATTGAGTTCTCGACACTCTCGGGGATCTTGACCGCCAAGAAAGTGCCAGAGAATAAAACTGTGTCGAACTCATCCGACTATCAACAAAATGGTAGTGGTAAAGTGCCAGACCCCAGCTTCCTCATCGAACTTGATTTTCCAGTCGTCCCAATACAGCTGGAATTCGACGATAAAGTTTCTGAGATTCCCGCCATTTCCAAAAGCTTGAATGGTGCTTCTATCTCGGAGATCTACAAAACAACTACAGCAGAGGACCGCCTGGTGCGTATCCATCCGTTAACCCTCTCATTGGCACGCGCTCGAAATTGGAAATTGACATTTGTTTCCTATTTTCTTTCGCTTTTGCAGGTTGTGCTACCATCTGGAGAGGCAGTTGCAGAATTCCAACCCCAATTCGACGAGATTGAAAAATGTCCAGGCAGAGGACTAATTATTACCGGACCTGGTCCGAAAGATTCAGGATTTGATTTCTACAGCCGCTTTTTCTGTCCAAAGCTTGGCATAAACGAGGTATTCAGCTACAAATTTCACTAGAACATGATACCCAAGTGGTGCCAACAAGCTACTTAATTATGTCGATTTCCGATCTTTTTCTCATATTGGCCTGCCTTCTTCTATTAGGATCCCGTGTGTGGGAGTGCACACTGCGCTTTGGCACCATATTGGAGCAAAAGGCTTGGAAAATCTGACCTTGTTGCTTACCAGGTAAATAAATACTCTAGCTCTTTGCTTCTCATTTACAGACACGAGCATGATAAAACTCCTACATTTATCAATCCTTTTCAAGCTAGTATAATCCTAAATATTTCCATGGTGGTTCTATTAGGCTTCTCCTAGAAGTGGTGTCATTCATCTACATATCGATGATTATAATCAGAGAGTTCTTCTTCGAGGGAAAGCTGTTACGGTGATGGAAGGTTCGGTTCTGGTGTAAAACCCAAGTGGTGAAAAACTATGTCTTTATCATAACATCATTCTATATCTTCAATGTATTATTGCGCATGGATTGTACGAACTTAAAGCTTTGATTTATCTAATACTGAGCTTGAGATACATTTTCCATGAATCTTTATTTATATCAAGAACTAAACATCTGTGGTAAAATTGAAATTAGCACACATAGTCCCATGGGCCCGAACGGAGGAGCTAAACCCCAACCTCTCCCTCTCCACGTCGAACAGAAGCAAGTTATCTTCCATCTGATACCCTCCGATCACAACCGCCGACCTCGGCCTATCTCCGCCGTTCAGGAAACCCAAGCACCAAACGTCCACGTCATCACGAAATATCCTGACCATAGAGTTCGCCCCAAAGATCCTCCACGTGGTCCGATCGTCGGAAACACCGTCAGCGCCGCCGTCAAGCACTAAATCGATTGTCGGAACGGCGGGCCCCACCTGGGTCTCCATCACGTCGTCGGCGTCGTAGCATACCTTGAAGGGCCTCACTGGGTCCGTCGCCGTGAGGTTGAGCGCCGCCGATTCCTCAACGAACGCCGTCGTCACAGCTCTGTAGATCTCAGACTGCAACGTCGTGTACGGAGCTACGGTGCTCAGCCTCGTCCCGCCCCTTCCTTTCTTGTCGGCCTCTAAAACCACGGCGCGGCGGTCAAAGTCGACGTCTTTGCCGTTGACTCTTATCGAGGTTAGGTTTATATAGTACTCGTTACAGGGATTCGTGAAACCCACCTTCTTCCTCGCGTCGGAAAATCGATTCCTTACGAGCGGCGTGTAATTAAGGTGCTGCGAAAGGTCAATTTGGGGATAGAAATAAAACGGCCCGCTCGAGCCGAAGAACCCAACCCCAGGCGCCGACGGCGAACCGGACAGACACAGAGCAAAAACCCGGTTCGTATAGTTCAAGGAGTTGCTGACCTGGGCGGGGATGGACAGCTCGGACCGGCCAAGACCGGCCAAGCCAGCGGCGCCCTTCACCTTGACGAGGCTCTTGAGCAGATACCTTTCGCCGCAGGAGAAAACAAACTGAGGGATTGACCCGAGTCGACCCGGGTTTCGACCGTTGGTCGTGGGCAGGTAGAGCGGGCCGACGGCGGGTCGACCCGTCAGGAACGTGTTGGTGGTGGAAGAAACATCGGCGGCGGTGTAGTTGGTGCAGTCGAGGAAGGTAAAGGAAGCGCCGAGGTCGAGGAGGAGGTTCGCCGGCTGAGGAGGGGTATTTAGGTAAACTGTGATGGTGTACCTCTTGGTGGCGTAGTCCTTCGTGAGCGGCGCTAGGAAAGCTGCGAAGACAATGGCATTAATGGTGGTGCTGAAAAGGAAGAGAACGAAGGAGGAGAAGGAGAAAGAACGTAATCTGATCAATAGCGACATTTTTTCTTAAAGAAGATACGAAGTAGTGAACTCTGAGATTGATGGCTGGTTCTTGGCATTGGCGATGGGGGTGAGTACGTATACTTATTGGCAACCATCGAAGGCTACCTACGAGTGGTGGTTCGAAGAAAGAAAGCAAAAGAGTGGCTTTTGAAGACACGTGGCTGCCATGCAAGAATGAAGCCATGCTATTTTTTCTTTTAAAGAAAAATAACAATTGCATAAATCGCTTTTATGGGGCAGATGGGGGAGAAGGAGATGGAGGATAGATTACTATGGAATGCGAATGACATAAGTTCGGTTGATTAGAGGACGAAGTCTCGAGTTTGTGCAGTATAATAAGGGCAGTCGAAGATGATGATGATCTTTTGCCCTATATTAAGCAGGCAAACGGCGTCATCAGTTTTGGGCATTAATTAGTTCGGACATATATCCTTTTGGCGGGAATCAATGCATTTCTATCTCTTCTATCACTTTCTTTGTATAGAAACGATGGAAGATATAAATGGAAGTGAAGAGATGATAGCCGTAGAGATTGAAAGAAATGTTAAAGAGCAAATCTTGAAATTGAAGGGAGACGTATACAAGAGAGAGACTTTTTCAAGTAGAAGTTTCAAATAGTTTTTCTTAATTTAACCTATTAAATTATAAGTTGGGCGTGAGATGTTGGAAATGGGCCTATGGATTTGATTAAAAGGCTTTATGAAACGGCCCATATATCTATTCGATAATGTAGGCCCAAATGATTTCGTACGATTGAAATGTTTAAACCCTTTTCTCCTAGTGTGCTCGGAGCTAGAGGTTAACTAGCTTGCATTTTTGTTGCGTTGCTCGAATAGCTAGGATTGTATCGGCACGATGAAGCTCGTCAGGTTTATGTGAATTTTTTTCGTGTGGTGTTGAGTTCTTTCAGGATTTGAGTTGTATGTTGTTTTAACCTCGTGCTTTTTCTCTGTTTTCGGTTTTCTGATTTGAGCAGGTTTTTGATGAAATTGACCAACGAGACCGTGTCGATTGAGCTTAAAAATGGAACAGTTGTTCACGGAACCATTACAGGTTAGTGCTTATGATCTAAATTTGGTGGTCGGGCTTTAGTTCGTTTTTACTCTTTCTTGTGTTTCGATTCTGAAAATGGGGTTTTGGGAGAAGTAGAAATTAGTTGGAAAGGGGCAGTTTCCCCTGGAAGTGCAGTATCCTGTGCATATCAATGATTATTTTGCATAGTCATTAGAACTTGAAATTTTCAGCGTCTCATCCCTCAAATCTCTAGAGTAATATGTCAATGAAAATGCGAAATCATTGGATTGTACTTGAGAACAATCCCCACTTCTTCAAGTAATGCGTTTGGCCTCTTATCATTCTTGGTTGCAGTTCGAGTCTTGTCTGTTTAAGTATGTCTCGCTGGCCCCTTACTTTTTGTATACTACCTCAGTAAGATCTTGTGAATCGTTTTAATGTGCATTTTGGGACATTCTCATTCCATTTCTCGTGATAGTTTCTTCCCATTGGTTTTTATAGGTGTCGATGTAAGCATGAACACGCATCTGAAAACTGTTAAGCTTACGCTGAAGGGAAAGAATCCAGTGACCATGGATCATCTAAGTGTAAGGGGTAACACTATCCGTTATTACATCCTTCCTGACAGCTTAAATCTCGAGACCCTCCTCGTGGAAGAGACACCTAAAATCAAACCCAAGAAGCCAACTGCAGGTACGACGACAATTTTCTTCTTCTTACATTTCTCGCAACTATAACATTATGCTTAGCGGAAGGTCTTCAGTTGAAAAAGAATAAACGATCACATGTCGTTGTTATGAGAATTTTACCGGTGAAATAAGGTAAAGGAAAATGTCAAGAAACAATAATCAAAAGATTATGTACTGTTATTCAATGCATAGTAAACTCATTCTTGCTTCGTATTTATCTCTCGTGTGTTCTCCGTAGCGCCTAAATGTCGTATTATACAGGGAAACCGTTGGGCAGTGGCAGAGGCCGTGGTCGCGGAAGGGGACGTGGGCGTGGACGCTAATGCTAATTGCCTTCGACCATTTCTTTTTCTATGTAATGGCGCAATTTCTAGAATATATATGTATTTTAGTGATGATCCCATATTAATACTCTGTTTCTTGACATGTTACTACTAATGTTGTCGGCATCTCATGTATTATCCTTGCCTGATTCGAATTCTTTGCCTTCCTTGGTATTCTGCTTATGCTGTGGTTATTCGTTATTAATCTCCATCGTTGAAATGCTAATGGGATCTTCAAGATATTTATGAAGGGCCCACAGTGCGGTTGTGTAGTCCCTCGTTGATAATAACGTAACCTTTTTAAAATATCTATGATGGAGGAATTTCAACCAAATCGAAAAAAATTCAAATCGAAGCCCACACGAGACAGCTCTATTTTATATTTTTATTTCAATAATTGTACCAACGAGTTGGATATAATACGATCGGCCATAGGAAAAAAAAAAGGAAAATCTCAACATTATAAACAGTATTTTTTTTGGCTAAGCTTTACAATAGATTACACGTTGACAAGATATGACACTTCACCACTTGTAAACTCAGAAATATCATACTTTAGCTGCCTCTCTCCCATTAATTACCCATCCATAGATTACTTCTTCAGCCATTGATTTCGCAACCCGACAAAGCTACAGATCTTTCGAACAGTCATAGAAAGTGACATACTTTCATCAGATATATCCACTTTCTTCAATTCTGTACTAAAAATACTTTTATCGATACCACCAATGCAGCGAAATCAGTTTTATATTGAGGAAGATAAGGGTTGAATCTGCTTCTAGAACACTCCGAGGTTTGTTTTCGATATAAAAAGTTACTGGGTTTCTCTAGCTTCTCTGTATCTTCATTTTATTTCAGTTTATTGCAGCATCGTTTATAAGAGTTTGGTTAAGTTTAGGGTGTAATTGAGCTATTTTACGGGCAACGTTAACTTGTGCGATTTCTGCTTAATCTGACCAAGGAAAGAAGCCGTTTCTTTGCCGTTCCTTCAGAGGTGGGCCTGAAAACGATTAAATTGATACGTATAAATCTTGTAATTACTCAAATTGGTTTGCTAATTCTTGAATCTGGTATTCTTGAAACTGATATATACATTTTATAAATCTCTTTGTCTGATGCTGATCTTATGCCGTTAGAGTGATCTTTGGATTATCAACTCCTTTTTCAGGACATATGGTAGCAGAAGAATCATAAAACAATTATGTCAATTTTGCCAGTTGCAACTTTAGCATCCTTGAGCAGTGATCTCTTCTACGACATACTCAGGCGCCTCGACGGCGCTACCTTGGCCAGCGCAGCTTGCGCTTGCGAAGCTTTCTGCTCGATTTCCAAGGAAGAAAGGTTGTGGGAAAACGTATGCTCTTCAGTGTGGCCTTCGACTGACAGGGACGACGTGAAACACTTGATTTCTTCGCTGGGAGGATTCAAGAAATTCTTCGCAGACTGTTTCCCCCTCATAGTGAACAAAAGAGTCCCAGAGTTTCGCTGGAACGATTATCAAGATTACCCTCAAGATTGGATCGAAGCTGAGTACTACGGAGATGATTACGACGAAATGGACGATATCTCACCGTTAGATTTCGTTTCCATAGTCAACATCAGATATAAAGAACGCACAATCTGCTCTAAAGTTATCTGGGGCATACCAAATGCGAGGGGATTGTTCGATGGTTGGTTTCACAACTGCCCCTTTCGCATCGATCTTCTAACATATCCCAGCACTGATGAAGATCATGAACAGACAGATGAAGTCACCCTCTTACCATCTCATGGCTTGCCTCAGATTCATTCCATGGAAAGAGAAAGGAAAGACGGTAAACTATGGCAAGATTTGAGAGACAACATAAGGCTTAGTTGGATTCTTGTCAACAAGAAAACGAAGAAAGCTGCTAACCTTTCTAGCTGGAGCCCTATTGGTGGGCACAGACATTGGCCCACTGACAACGATTTCTTGATTCGTTTTGGCTCAATCTTGCCCGCGAGAGATATTGTCCCATGTCAGGTCGTCGAATGCATACTTACCATGAAGTTGAAACTGACGAATATGGGCGTAGAAGAAGAAGAAGGCTCGAGCCTTAAGCTGACAGAGCTAAGCATGCAATTAGGAGACATGGAAGGTTCTCACGTCAATGGAAGGATAAGTCTTTTAGTTCTCAGAGAATCGCTTGGCTGTCCTAAAAGCAAGAACTACAGCGAAGCCCTCGAGTCTTGTCGCCTGTACTCTGAAGCGATGATCGAGCTTAAAGAGGAGAAGATGAGATACGAAAACAGGTTAGATACTTTCTGGATCTTGGGAAGTATAGCTGCTTGCATCACATTTTGTTTCTACTGCTTGTGAAAGAATCTTACGCTTGCCCGCCCTCTCTATATCGTTGTTGTGATAAGCAAGTTTTGTCTGAAAACGTTGTAACTCTGATATACATGTGCAAATATATGTTGGCCCGACTATGATCTTATAATGTTAGAACTGTGTTTTTGCCTATTTGTATTAAGCCTCTGGTACATTAACCTACAAAACAGAGGAAAACATGATTATCATTTATGACATGATACATCACATTTGATTCTGATGTTACAAATGATACATCACACTATTCCTAATCGTCTAGAGCAGACTATCATATCATTTCAATTTTATTTCTTGCGCCTCAGGCCGAAATTGTAGTGCAAGTAAACCCTAATAAGCCCACTCTTCGGGGAGACCAAACTCGCGCCACAGCTCATCTTTGTCTTCCCCCTTCTTCGCCTCTTCGTCGACTTGGCTTATTGGCTTTGTTTGCGCATCTGCGCAATAAAGTATAATATACTAATGTGAGAAGTTGACGGCGTCAATTATTATTACAATATACGCGTATATATCTAACAACCTGGCGCGTCTTGGGCGTTTCGCCTTTCTTGATCGACGTTCGTGCCGAGGGCCCGCACCACCGCTCGAGCGGGCATTCTCGACGAACCATAATAAGCTGAGGCGAACAAAAACAACAGGGAAAAAATGTAATAAGCTTTATGCTCGTGATTTGCGCAAGTGTCGTTACTTTTAATTTGTACGCTTTGCGCCTCTTTTAATTAATTAATGACGCAAACCTGGCGTTCGGTTGAGATGACTCGTGGGAGCGCTTCTAGGAATAAAAACGCCCGTGCCGCTCGGCCTTGGGCCCGTGTTATTTGCGCTCCTCGGCGTGAACGTGGGTCTGGTCCAAGCGGGCCCACCTATGGCGTAATTCCTTGCCCTAGGACGAGGGTTTTGCCTTCTGTATCTCGCTGAGCGGGGCTGAATTTTTTTATTTTATTTTAAAAGAAGACGCTGAATTAGTATCGAAAGGTAGCGCCATCGAAATGATACGAGTATGGCGCTAAATCGTTTCGCCTACTTCGGCTCGAAAAGAAGGAAAATTAGCAAAAATTGTTACGTGGACCGACGTAAATATACTAACCGTTGATCGCGGATTGGATTCTTCGGCGTTGTTAGTCCCTTGTTGCTGCAAAAGGCGCAAGGAAGTCGGAAAAATCATGTTTGTGTAATTAAGTTTGCTCATAAAAGAATCCGATGAAGCTAAATACGAAATTAAAGTACATAAAAGAATAATAACCTTCGTTGAGACATCATCATCGTCGACGGGCTTTTCTACATGCCACCATTGTTTGTTGTTGTAATGATTGTGAGCCATTTATATATAACACACTTCACAGAGAAATAACGTTTTGTGTGACTTCTTACACTCTAAAAACTGCGGCGTAGCTAGCTAGTTTATATATATACTATGCAGAGTCAGCCACTTAATTTTGCAATATTGACCTTGATGTAATAATGCATGAATTTATTTATTTATTTTTCAAATTGGAGATGACGAATTTAGTAATTCCATAGTCTTTTTTACGAAAATAGAACCTGTCTTTCTTGACAACGGAGAATGACAGTGTATTCATTGCTGTTTTTTGTTCATAGGTTTTGTTTGCCTATAATGAGAGATTTTGTACCGTGATTTCTTTTGTGTGCATGGATTCTATGTGGTCATGAGTTGTGTAATAATCTGAGTTAATCATCATAATTGCCCGTTTTTATATGTGGCATGGCATGGCCCCTCAGTGATTTAATTAATATCTATATTTGGGTTTCTATTCTGTTGGTCAAGTCAATCAGACTAATTAATTATCGTCCCGTTGATATTTATGAATAAATAATGATAATAATTGATAATTGTATAACTAATTAGATCATAGATGTGGCGATTTAACAATGCTTGATCGAATCATGTTTATTTCAATTTTTCTTGTAGTATTTCTTAGCGGCCACTCACGTAATGATGTTTATAGAAGATTGATAAACTATAACACAATATTTCAAAGAATAGGTCACGAAAAGGGTAGTTGAAGCTAGAGGTGTTCAACGGCCGGTTCGGTCCGGTTTTGTAAAAATTTGGTTCGTTTTTTTTCGATTTCGGTTTGGCATTGTCTTAATCCGGAACCGTTTTAGTTTAGTTCGGTTTTTCCACTATTCGGTTCGGTCTTTTCGGTTAAAGACTTACATCAATAAGAAATATATAGTTAAATAAGATCATTATCTGGAAACATTGCAGCGAAAAACAGAACCTGTATGGAATCCATGCCAAATACATAGAGATCGTTTGTGATGTAACATTAAATAAACACAAACTTGCAACAAAAGAATGCAAATTCATTGCAGCAGAATAGAAATTCATTTCAGCATTGGCAATATAACGTAACATAAGATCAGATGAACCTATTAAAATAATCGAACAAAACAACAACGAGAAAGCAAGTAATCAAAAATAAAAGGAACCAAATATATGAAATACAGAAATTAGGTTTGGGTTCTCAATCGACTAAATCTTCTGGTGTGGGACTGATTTAAAATTTTATTATTTTCACAAACGATTGGCCCATACAATATTAATATATATATATAATTCGTTATTTCGGTTTTTCTTATTGAAATCCGAACCGAAAAACCGAAATTTGCTAAAGATAAAACCGAAACCGAACGAAAATCGAATTAACCAAACCGAAAAAACCGAAAATTTCGGTTCGACCGGTTTTTCCGGTTTTATCCGAAGTTTGAACACCCCTAGTTGAAGCCCTTAAAGGACAATATATATTGAACTATTGAACCAGAACTCATATACGATCGAAATAACATGTAATAATAGGCATTTATCTCGAAAAACAAAAATCAACAAATTTATTAGAAATGGGATCTTTTATTTATATATTTTGTCATTATTATCGACTCTATTATTTAAAACAAACCCAAAGCAAATGTATGAAACTGAAAATGAAAAAGATATGCAAAGAAAAGGTTAAACAAAAATCCTATTTTTTCCACTCAACGAACAAGAAGCAGCCTCTGTCCAACCCCGCCGGCGACGCCGCCCTCGTCCGCCATCTTAGGGACAACCACCACCAGCTCTCCGTCGACGTTATCCACCGTCGCCATCTCCGGCCGAGTCGAATCAGGCAATCGAAACCTCCACGCGCAGATATCCAACCCATCTTCACCCTCCCAAATGACGCCATCTTGGGCTCTCGTCAAGACTAATTTCACAACCCCAGGACAGATCTCGTTCGTCTCCGCCGTGTATTCTCCGGCGACGTCGCCCGCGGCGACGGAGAATCTCAGAGAGCCCTGCGTCTCAGAGACAGTTACGGCCGTGTCGCGATGGAAAGGGAGCGCCAGCACCTTCGAGAACATGTGCGGAAGTCGAAGGAGCTTCTTCGTCGGCTGCCATTCGGCGGAGACGGCGACTCCGCCGCCGCCTGCCGTCGCTGCTTGGACGGGGTGGATCGTTCTGGTCTTGCTCATTTCGGAGAAGGAAATGATAAGTAACAAAAAAAGCGATCTTTGAGGGTTCTAAGTGACGAATGACTGATGAATTGAGTGGTGATCTGAAATTGATTATGAGACTTGGTAAGCAAATTCAACCGCTTTAGTTAGTGTGTTTGCGTGTGTGTTTTCCTCCGCTTTATTATATGTTAAATAAAATGTATGAGAGAGAGAGAGAGAGTAATCTACAAATTGTGATAATATGATATAGGAAAACAAATAATGGTGATTCGGGAACAAAGTACATTTTTCATGGTGTTGCAATATGGATAAGGATGTATATGAATTATTTTAATCCCTTACTATATGTAGTTATTGGGTAACCTATTCCATTTGAGACGTCGTAACATACATGAAAAACAAAAAATTGTTGCGTATGTTCTTTCCATCTCATGTCGATCATACGTGTAAAGGATATTAACTATGCACGCATCTATATTATATTTACTTTGTTTCATTATAATTTATATGTATATAAATAATCGTGTCATGACATCTATGTTCGTTGGGCTTTATTTCAATAACTCAAGCAAGCCCATAGCTGCTTATTGCATCACAAGTCACAACCAATCATAAGTTCGTATCTTTTCTCTTTTACTATTTTATAACCATTGGTTCACTCTTTCCGTATGGATATTATGTAACTAGTCATTATGTGAAGAATAATAGGGTGAGCAACCTTGGTTCATCGTACAAGTGAGACACTGGCAAACGGATAAACAAAAATGTAAGAATAAAAATAACAAAAATGACACATTGATGTAAGTAAGTACATCAAATGGTCTTTGATTTTGTCGTTTATTCAGCAATATTTCCTCGGCAGCGACATTCTTGGCTACAAAAATCTGTCTCACCATCCCTGATATAAGTTAAACAAAATTTTTGTTGTCATGTTTATAGATGGAAATAAAATTGGCTGGGGATCTTTACACATAAGTACCTAGTTGGATAAAAACTTGTAATTTCGTACCCTGTCAGGATTTTTTTATATATAGGTAACTAACAGAATAAATTTTTTACACATAGGTACCCGATCCCCCAAAGTACATCATACAATACATTTGGGTACCCTATATCAACACATTTGAGTACCCTATATAACAGAAAATGGTACGACGTATGCTATATTTAGGTACGCTCTATGTAACACACTGGTATGCCTTAGGTACGACGTATGCTATATTTAGGTACCCTATATCAACGTGTTATGGTACGCAATATACACATAGAAAGGTACGCCATGACTAAATTGAGTACCTATCTGTAAAATTTTATGACATGGGAACCTATGTGTAAAAATTTTATCAATTAGGTATTTCTTTTTATAGATTCACCATTGGCTGGAACGTTAAAATGGTCATACAGATAATTCAATATGGGAATTTGCTATACATTACATACTTCAATTATTGCAGCAGCACCAACGTACAGAACGTTAAATTATAACTAAGCAGTATCATGTGGCACCAACACAATCATTGCTTTCGACTCTAATTGTACCTAAAAAATATTTTTAAAAAAAAAACATGCATCGACCACTCAAAATCGTACTCATCAAAATTCATTTTCTGGGCTTTCAATCTGAACATAAATCAAACAAAGACCAAAATTCATTTTCTGGGCTTTCCATTATTAACGATGCAACCATCGAATATGTGAGTGGTTTTGGGATTTGGGCCATGAGTGATGACGCATGTATAATCCTCTGAAAGCTCCATCTCTTTCAAAGACAACTGCTTGCGAAACTCCTCCTTGCTCGGCGGCGTGGAGGTCGTCGTTGGAACATGAGAAACGACAGCGGCGTTGTTCCTTGTCTTGATCCCAAAATCCGCCGGAGATTCCGCCGGCGAGGACTGTGAGTTGACCGGAATCTGAACCTTGAGCTTCTTTCCCAGCAGAACCACTCTATCGACTACTGCTTTGTTGTTGGAAGGTGGAGGGAAGCTTGCCGTCGCCGCTCCACCGCCGGCGAAGGAGTCGATCATCAGAGCAAGCCCTATAGCTTCTCCTTGCTTCTTCTGATCTGAGTTGTTGATCGTTGAAGGAGATTCTTTATGTTTAAAAGGGTTTGCAAAGATGGTCTTGGGCGAGCTTTTTCCGTCGAGGATCGACGTGGGGCTAGGGGTATTTTTGTAATCTACTGAAACGGAAGAAGTATGATGAACGTTGTTCTTGGAGAAGCCATGGAAGGGCGATGATAAGCTTTGATCAGACATTATTATTAATTATCAGGGATTATTATTTGCTTGTTCTGCTGACTACTGCTGTTGATATAACTCTCAGCATCGATCTAACGGTTCGAATATTAGAGATATTAATCTGAAAAATAAGAGGAAACAGATATTACTATCATGATATTACATGAAAATCTCAAATGGCAGTGCGAGAAAATAACAAAAGCTAACCTGGAACTATATGCACATAATTCTCTGCTAATTAAATCTCATGAGCCTCCATTTTGGAACTCTTGAAAGTGTTTATTAGAAGGAAGCTGCATATATTAATTTCTTTTTTAAGGTTAAGAAACGTTGATTTGTATGAGGATAAAGGGTGTGGTCTTATGTATATTAAGGTTGTAAGGAATTATTTGATCGTAGGGAGAAAAGGGTAAACATGTAGCTGGTTTTTGAAGGCTTTTTCATGAAAAGAATAGGAAGAATAAATAAATAATAAATGTATGAAAACGAAGAAAGCATACGATAGCAAGGTAATAGGCCCCGTTCGCTCTTCATTTTCTTGTATTTATAATAATTTTTCATTGTTTTCTTTTTCATTATTGTGTTCATTTATTATGTTTCTTTTTAAATTTTTAAGTTTCCTCTTGGACAGCGATTTATAAGAATTCAATAATATGGAACATGATGTATCTCTATTTCTAACTATGATTTCTATCTATAAATAATATCTGGGTAACCATTGTCAAATTCTTTTGGCACCATTCTTCTTCTTTTTTTTTTCTTTTTTTACCATAATAACATGAAATAAAGTAAACTATGTCCGTCGTGCAATTCCAAAGGATTAATTGCGTGCACGTCCTGCAAGGAACGAATTTATGATAAACCGATATTGAAATAAACAAACCAAAGGATCAAGTTTACATTCAATTACGTCCGCCTAATTACTAAAAAATGCGAAAGTCAAAGAAAGATAAAAAGATTCCAACCCACGATTGACATCACTATATACAAAGGCAAACCCAATCAATTCAATCGTCAATTATTTTGTGTATAAACGTCGGAGTAAGAATCAAAGAATTAATAGTCGGCAATAAACGTTAACTCGAATGTCCACCACTCGGACAACGATAGATACCTAAAACGAAACCCAACACCACTCGGGTCGAATACCACAAACTCCCATTAACGGGTCGACTCCGAACCACCCAAAACCATGTTCCAATCCAATACGCTCGATCGGTCCGGGCCGGGCCGATTCTACCCAACACAGTAAGAAACTGACAACAACAACAAAAACAATTCCATTTAAAATAAAACAGGGCAATGAAATGAAATGCCTCCTCCCTCTCAAACCATAATTACATTACATACATTAGACATCAAACTTAAAACTGAACTAATTCAAACTTGTCCTAAATCCTCAGAGTAGCACAACCAAGAACAATCCCTTCACACTTAGTCATTGGAGCCAACTTATGCCATCCCGCCGACAACTCCTTGAGCGCCAGCGCCTCGACGTCGGCCGTCGCCTTAATACCCCAATTCGTCCCATCGCCGGGCAAAAAAACGCCCCCGAAAACGTAAATCTCGTCCCCCACGCCGACCATCCCAAACCCGACCTTCCTCCCACACTCCGACCCCAACGCAGCAACCACCTCCCTCGAATCCCGACCCCGCCTATAAACCCGCCCGCGGCTCACGACGTAGAGCCCACCCCGAGCCACCGCCACGGGCCCGTGGACCCACCCGCCGCACCACTCCTCCTCCCGAACCGCCCACGCCGAACCCTCCTCCTCCAAGACCTGAACCGCCGACGACGAGCCCCTGCCGAAGACGTGGACCCTCCCGTCGACCACAGCCCCGCAGCAGACAGAGCCGCAGGCTCGGTCGAGGTCGGGCAGCGGGGCCCATGAGTCCTCCTCTGGGTCGTACACCTCGGCCTTCGATATCGACTTTCGACAGGTGGCGAACCCGCCAGCGACCACGATCTTCCCGTCGAGCTCGACGCAGGCGAACATGGCTCGGGGCTCGATCATGGGCGCACGTGCCGACCACTGCCTCGTGATGGGGTCGAAGGACCACACCTCGTTGGTGGAGAACCGCCCGTCCTGGTCGCCGGTCAGTAAATCGATGGCGTCGCTGCCCCCGCCGAGGACGTAGAGCCTTCCTTGGGCCGAGACAGTCCCAAAGTGGGCTAAGTAAGGGAGGGACGAGGGGAGGCGAGGGAGGGTGGTCCATAGGTCGTGGGCCGGGTGGTAGGCCTGCCATAGATGGCTGGGCTCGCAGGTGCTGACGAAGACGAGCTCCTCGGTGCTTTCGACTTCTCGGCGGGCTCGGAAGAGCTCCGGGCTGCGGACCGCGGCCCGCCACGAGCGCGAGACGAGCCCGAGGTTGCGGTGGAGGTGGAGCGGGACCCGCGCCAGGCACCTTAGGGCTACTTCGTCGGGGAGGCCTTCGATGAGCCCGGGCGCAGCTGTGGGGCCCGATTTTTCTTGGTGGGGACGGAGGCGAACCATCTGAAAAAAATAGAGAGAAATTTTTTCCTGGGAATCTCTGGCAAATTTATAGATTCTGTGTAAGAAACTTACTTCAGTCATAGCACAAGAATTGCAGGATATTTCAAGTGGGTCTACAATCCCACAAACGCTCGACAAGAAAGATGGGCGCTTTTAAGAGATGTTGTAACGCCAGAAAGACACAGAAGGGTGAGCTTGGTTCGACGGCTCATAGATAAATTTATATGACTATCTGCAATAAATTGCTTATCTGCGAAGGGGAAAGCGATTCCTTCTATTCTTTAATGAGAAAGAAGGAACAACCTTTGCACGGTATTTATAGAGCAAGAAAAACTGCTCGGCTTAGGTATGTGCACACGTAAACAGAGTTAGAAAGCTAGAAAGGTTTTACGTCTCTTCGGAATTCAGGACACGTTAGTAGTAATGCAACTACAGTGACAAATGTTCAACAACACTTAACACTTAGTGGACAAATGTTCGAACATAGTTGACACTTGGCTTCGACTATGCTTTGATGATCGATTCATAGTACGACAAAGTAACTCCGCCGCCGCCGTGCAATAAATGCTACTTTTTCCAGGCTAATGTGAGTGTGAAGAAGAAAAGTTAGGACTAATCGAAGATATCATATCTAACTACTGCATATCAGTGGTCATCACATAATCAACTGCAAAATCGATTCTCTTACAACTAAGGAACATTTAGATGCACCACAAAAACCAATCAGTTCCCATTTTAACAATAGATTGAAGAAAGCGATCATCAGAGATACGGATACAGGGGAATCGTAACAATCGACCAATCATAATAACCTAATGTACACTCACCGATTAGCTGCACTAAGAGATACATTCAGAGGCAAGCATACTCAGTTTTATACATAAAAACAACCATCGAATGAGATCAAGAACTATTAGACAACTCCTGCCCACTAAATTGAACAGCAAAAAAGATCAGGAGAATCCGAAAATAAATAAGCTACAAGATCACCTTAATAACGAAGAACCCAGCCAAGCACGCGAGATTCCAGCCCTCGATAACACCAGCTCTGCCCAGAAAACCAAGGGAAAAGACAGATTGCCGAAAAAAGTTTAATCCTTCATGAAATTGGATCCCGGTTTTTTACTCATCAGCCAGATTTCTGAACGGAATGTAGCTCTTTGGAGATTACATTGCAGACACTTCAAAAGTAAGAACAAGAAGCCCCAAATGTCGAATTGTAGAATGGTGTGATGAAAATCAGGTGAAATAGCTCTGCCCTAAATTGTCCTTGACGATGTTCCACTCCACGTGATTAATAGAATTAAATTCATTTTAAGAAATTAATTAGCATTTTATTACCAAAAAAATGGACTTAAACATTTGAAATTTATTATTTTGTATTATTTATTGTTCGCTTAGATTAAAAGTTTATTCTGCATAAATATGCTAAATATTCAAAGATTCTTCCTCATCAAGGATATTTATTATCCCACACGCAATACAAAGTAGTACATACATATAAAAGGATCACAACCGAAGATGAATGAATTAATAGGAACAAAGAACATAAACCGATTCAAGCAGATTAAAAAAGAAAAGAAAAAGCCACACAAGGAACAAAATAATTGAATATTTATAAAGAGAAACTTCAGTAATTATATCAATGAATATGCAGCCATCGCCATGGTAGCAACCACCAAGCACAAGGAGGAGGCAACATTACTTCCATCAGCCGAGTTGGTGTTAGTTCTCGGAACTGCCTTGGACCCTGCGCAGTTAATTTTATGAGTACTGATATCGATTTAAAATGCCACATATATAATATAATACTTACGCTATATGTAAATAGAATATAATATATAAAATACCAGTTGGAATAGAAGAAGAAGGTGTAGTAGTAGTAGTCGAAGTTGGAGTTGAATCAGATGGCTCGTTCAATGTGTCTGAAGGCGAACCCACAGGAGATATTGCTGTTGAAATTAATGTTTAATTTTAGTTTTTAAGTATTAGTGGGCTTTATGGGATAGTCTTGGCCCATTAAGCAATTGTAGGTGTTTTATTGTGGAAAAAGCTGTAAACGTTGGTAGAGGAGAAAAAATTGAAAAATGAAGTTTGAGCAGTGAATGAAAAACGGCCGCAGCCCTCCCATCTTACTCTTCACTGTTCCATCACCATATTAATAAAAAGTAGTATTTTATTCTTTGTTTGGAGGCTAAGGCCAACATAAATGGTATCAGAGATTGTGTTTGGTGAGATTTGAAGTGGGTTTCTTCCATTGAAGGTGAAGAAATAGAGTTTAAAGTTGAGAAGGGCCATGGCTACCCAAGGAGGTATTTGGGCACCACAAGGTGGGCAACCTATATTTGACGGTGAGAGTTATGATTATTGGAGTATTAAGATGAAGACTCTTTTGATTTCACAAGATTTATGGGAGATTGTGGAAGATGGCTATGTGATAAATGAGAAAATAGAAGAGAAGAAAGATGGGAAAGGGAATGTTGTGAAGGTTACGGTTTTGGATCCCGAAGAGAAGGAGAATAGAAAAAAGGATGCAAGGGCTCTTTATTTGATTCAAGGAAGTATATCCAACAAGATTTTTCCGAGGATAATCGGGGCTCAAACCTCCAACGAAGCTTGGGAGATTTTGCAAAAGGAGTTTCAAGGCACCGACAAAGTTCGAACGATAAAGCTCTTAACCTTGAAGAGGGAGTTTCAAAATTTGCAAATGAAGGAGAAAGAGACTCTACAAGAGTATTTCTCTAAGGTGATTGAGGTAGTGAATCAAATAAAAAATTTGGGCGAAACTTTGAGCGATAAGTCGGTGTGTGAGAAGTTCTTGATTAGTCTTCCTTCCAAGTATGATAATATTGTGGCCGTTATTGAAGAGACTAAAGACCTCTCTACTATTAGCGTGCATGATCTTATGGGCTCTCTTGAGAGACATGAAGAAAGGTTATATAGGCATGGCGACCAAGTACTTGAGAGCGCCTTTCAATCTAAGGTGAATGTGAAAGAGAGTAATAACCAAAGGGCGGCCAATAATACCTTCCGTGGTGGCTTTAGTTGTGGTAGAGGCCGAGGCCGATTCGGGGGTCGATTTGGTAGTGGAGGTGGTAGAGGTACCTACCAAAGTGGAGAAGCTAAGCTATGCAACTTTTGTAAGAAGCCGGGCCATATTGAAAAAGATTGTTGGAACAAGGGGAAGGTTCAATGCTACAATTGCAAGAAGTATGGCCATAAAGAGAAGTTTTGTAGGATGAAGAATGAGGAGCAAGCAAACTACACCGAAGAGAAGAGTCTCGAGAGAAGAAATGATGGAAGCACATTTTATGCATGCCAAGCGGCCATTGAGAAGAAGGAAGATGTGTGGTATGTTGATAGTGGATGTAGCAACCACATGACCGGGGATGAGTCGATATTTTGCGAGCTTGATAACACCGCTACTACTCAAATTACGATGGGAAATGGAGCCGTGGTGAAATCCAAAGGGAAAGGCACGATTGCGGTTGCATCGAAGAAAGGAAGGATGCTAATTCATGACGTATTGCTAGTACCGGATTTGGCTCAAAATTTGCTAAGTGTTGGGCAATTGGTTGAGCATGGTCATGCGGTTCACTTCGAGGGTGCGACTTGTAGAATATTTGATAGATAAGGTTGGGAATAAAAGAGAGTTGATGGCCGTAGTGAAGATGGAGAGGAATAGAAATTTCCCTCTCGCTCTCAAGCCCGAAAGAAGCGTTGCCTTGAAGGTTGGTGTAGGTGATGACTCATGGTTGTGGCACAAGAGGTATGGTCATTTGAATTTTGAGAGCTTGAAGTTGCTAAGCAAGAAGGATATGGTGTATGGGCTACCAACTATAGAAGAGAAAGGTGGCATATGTGAGGCATGTGCTCTTGGAAAGATACATCGAGAATCATTTCCAAAGGCGAAGGCGTGGAGAGCAAAGACGCCATTAGAGCTTGTTCACACCGATATTTGTGGTCCCATGAGCACAAACTCACATGGTGGAAATCGGTATTTCATCACTTTCATCGATGATTATTCAAGAATGTGTTGGGTTTATTTTTTGAGGCAAAAGTCGGAAGCGCTTTATGTCTTCAAAAAGTTTCAAAGAATGGTTGAGAGACAAAGCGGCCGGTTGATAAAGAAGTTAAGAAGCGATAGAGGTGGTGAATACAACTCTAAGGAGTTTGAGAAGTTTTGTGAAGATATCGGCTTAGAGAGACAATTAACGATTAGTTTTACACCGGAGCAAAATGGCGTGGCCGAGAGAAAAAATAGGACCATTGTTGAAATGGCAAGAACCATGATGAATGAAAAGGGATTACCATTGACCTTTTGGGCGGAAGCTACATATACGGCGGTGTACTTATTAAATAGGTGTCCCACAAAGGCGGTTGAGAACAAGACTCCATTCGAAGCTTGGTCCGGTGGCAAAAAGCCATCGGTGAATCACTTGAAGGTGTTCGGGTCCATTTGCTATGCACATGTTCCAAAGGAGTTGAGGAACAAGCTTGAAGACAAAGGTGAGAAGTGCATCTTTGTTGGCTATAGTATAAAATCAAAGGGCTATAGGCTCTTTAGCTTGAAGAGAAACAAAGTGATAGAAAGCCGAGATGTGATTTTTAATGAGAAGGATCATTGGGATTGGAAAGGAAAAGGAGTTGAAAGAGTGGCATATCCTATTCAAGATGATGCACAAGAAGGGCCAAGTGGTAGTGGGCACGTTATTGAAGAGGAAGAGCCATCATCTCCGACGATAAATATCGGGTCGGCGTCATCATCCCCAAGCTCAACGCCGATAAAATTGAGACCTATGACCGATATTTATGCACATTGCAATTTTGTTGTTGTTGAACCGGAGAACTTTGAGCAAGCAAGTAGAGAAGAAGTGTGGAGAAATGCTATGGAAGATGAGATAAACATGATTGTGAAAAATGAGACGTGGGAGTTGGTTGAGAAGCCGAAGGACAAGGATATTGTTGGGTTGAAGTGGTTATACAAGACAAAGACTAACCCGGATGGTTCGGTGCAAAAGTACAAGGCGAGGTTAGTGGCGAAAGGGTACACTCAACAACCCGGTATTGACTATCATGAGACGTTTGCGCCGGTTGCGAGACATGAGACTATTAGGTTGTTGATTGCATTAGCGGCACACAAAGGTTGGAAACTTTATCAACTTGATGTGAAGTCGGCTTTCTTGAATGGAGTGTTGAAAGAAGAAGTGTATGTGGAGCAACCTCAAGGATTTGAGTTGGAGGGTGAAGAAATGAAAGTATACAAGTTGAGGAAAGCCTTGTATGGGTTGAAGCAAGCACCACGTGCTTGGTATGGGAATATCGATGCATATTTTTTGGACAAAGGATTCAAGAGGAGTCCAAGTGAGCCGACACTCTATGTGAAGCAAGGTACCAACTCTATACTTCTTGTTTCGCTTTACGTTGATGATTTGATATTTACGGGAAATGATGAGAAGATGATGGGTGAATTCAAGAATGATATGTTGAGAAGATATGAGATGAATGATTTGGGCTTGTTGCATTATTTTTTGGGGATTGAGATTGATCAAAGGGATGATGGTGTATTTATATCTCAAAAGAAGTATGCCCAAGATATTTTATCGAAGTTTAAGATGGAGGATTGTAATCCGGTCATGACACCATTGTTGGTGAATGAGAAGTTGGTGAAAGAGGATGGTAGTGGTGATGCCGATGCGGCTTTATATAGGAGTCTAGTTGGGAGTTTGTTATACCTTACGACTACTAGGCCGGATATCATGTATGCTTCGGGGTTATTGTCACGGTTTATGCATCGACCGAGCAAAACTCATTTTGGAGTTGGGAAAAGATTGTTGAGATACATTCAAGGGACAAAAGAGCTTGGTCTTATGTATGAAAGAAGTGATGAAGAAGTCGTCGAGTTATTTGGTTATTGTGATAGTGATTGGGCCGGTAGTGTGGATGACATGAAGAGTACATCCGGATACACATTTACGCTTGGATCCGGAGTATTTAGTTGGGCGTCAAAGAAGCAAGAGAGAGTAGCGCACTCTTCGGCGGAGGCCGAATATGTATCGGCGAGTGAAGCTACAAAGCAAGTTGTTTGGTTGAGGAAGATTTTAGAGGACATGGGGGAGAAGCAAGACATGGCGACGGTTCTCTTTTGTGACAACAAGTCGGCGATTGCAATGTCGAAGAACTCGGTGTTCCATAGTCGGACGAAGCACATTAATCTCAAGCATCACTACATTCGAGAGGCGGTCGAAGATGAAGAAATTCAAATCAAGTATGTGAAGACCGGAGACCAATTGGCGGACATTTTTACCAAAGCTCTTCCCGGTGACAAGATTATTTATTTTCGAGAATTATTAGGTATGAAGGTTTAAAACATTAAGGGGGAGTGTTGAAATTAATGTTTAATTTTAGTTTTTAAGTATTAGTGGGCTTTATGGGATAGTCTTGGCCCATTAAGCAATTGTAGGTGTTTTATTGTGGAAAAAGCTGTAAACGTTGGTAGAGGAGAAAAAATTGAAAAATGAAGTTTGAGCAGTGAATGAAAAACGGCCGCAGCCCTCCCATCTTACTCTTCACTGTTCCATCACCATATTAATAAAAAGTAGTATTTTATTCTTTGTTTGGAGGCTAAGGCCAACAATTGCTGGTGCATTATTAGCTGAAGATGAATGAGATATATTAATTAATCTCGATTCTTTTTGCTAATTTCTCTCATATTACTATATAATCATACCGTTATTGCATTTACTGACAGGTGGAGTCTGTACATTGCACCGAGAAGGCAAACCCATTGCAAGGGTTTATGTTATAAGAACCAGCATTGTTATTATTATTATTGTTCAATAGAAGGCAAAGGCACCGAGGCTGAGTTTGTACAACGCTGGCTAATGAGGCACAGCACGGGCCTGACGGGCTCGAGGAGTTTCCCGAGACGTAGCTCAGGCACGGTACGAGGCCCATGAGAGCGCTCGAACAGCTTTTCTGAGCCATCGTGAATTCGTTATTAAGGCATAGGATGGTAATGAGGGACAATAGGAGAAGAAGGGTTGAGCTAGGGTTCTGTTTTTTACCAGCCATTGATACTATTCTTTTCTTGTAAGATGATTTTTCAAGTGATTTTTGGGTGCTACTGATGAAGAGCTGGGATGTAAGTGAAGAGTTCGTTTCGTTGCATGAGTTTATATATATGGTTAGAGGACTATATTTGATATCTTTGGTTGGCTAACTCTAACTTTGGAACGAGTGAACTGTTAACCAACAAGTATAAAAAATTATCATGTAATGAAGCCTTTCTTCCAAAAAAAAAATGTAATGAAGCCTTTTGGTGTACCAAGCTTTTAACTAATCGGTCTAGCGGTTCCTTTATTTGAATTTAAATATGTTGTAAAGTGAGGCATATAGAAACTAAGTTGACTTCTATATATGTACGCTTCATTTCAGCCGTCAACGAAAGATCGCCAAATGATTTGTATATATGTGGATACTTACATAAATGAATAAAGATTGCAATTATGTAATAATATCCCCAAGGTTAATAATATTTCATAACTGTAACACCCCTAGGTAATCTCAATCATATTGACATTTTACATATTATCACATATAATAGACTAAGCATATTTTCACCAAATCCATATTGGAAGTAATTATAATATGAAGAAACCTATTAATTACCAATACCCAAAAAATTTAAATTTTGACTTCGAAGAATCTTCCTTTACTATATGATAACCTCGCCACAGACAAACACATTTTCTTACACACACCACTAAATTAGAAACAAGTTAGGAAAAATAAACCATAAAAATGGCTGCTGCGAAATCAGTGCTGGCCCTCCTCTTCTACACCATTCTCATAGTACTATCAGGTTTTACATATAAATAAATCTCTGCAATAAACACAAATAAATAACTAAATAAAAATTTAATTTGTTATGTAGTCGACGAAGCCATGGTGGCGAATGGGAAGAAGTGCACGGAAGGTCTTCCATGGGTGGAAATAAGATTCTGCGATAGGGGAAACGTCGAAAGGCCCGGCCCGTGTTGGAGCGCTTGCATTCAACGCCATGGAGAAGGCGTAAAAGCTTGGTGCCAAAGCCCGCCTTTCCCGGGCCCACCTGGCGACGTTTGCTTCTGCGAATGGCACTGCTGATGAGTTCATCCTCGTACGTATACGATATCATATGTAGTAATATTATCCTACTAATTACGATCTTGAGCTTGCTCAAATGTGTAATATATAAAACTTTGGTTCAATAATTTTGGGATAACGTTTACAATGGCGATTATTTTTCCGAGCTTTGAGGAGAGAACTAATTCTTGAAAATCTCTAGAAGATGTACGAATAAGTTAAGAACGTCGACGTACAATACGACCGAAGCCCATATGTACTCGTCGTACGAATAACGCTTGATCAGCATTTCGGTGTCGTACAATACGTAAGCGCTGAATAATATCACGGAAATACCGCTGTAGAATACGTTGCTCGCCTTCCCCATTGGATAGAAAATCTGAAAAAGAAAATAAATTAATTATAAAACCAGTCGAGAATAAATCGTAGATAACAATAATTTACGTACCTGAAATATGGAAAGCATCGAAACTATGATCAGAAGGGTCCATAAGAAAGGTGTACGGAAGTTGAAGTCATGGCCTTTCTTTGCCGCCCAGAATGTGTACGCCGTTAGGGTTAGGGTCACTAACGCAGTTGCGATTAATGTCTCGATAACTACTTTACCTGTCCCATATTTTTCAGACAAGATGATTAGTTATATAAATTCGACGAGCAACGCTTAAACCAAGAAACCGCGAGAAAAACTTACCGCTATAATACGAACACAATATGCCTACAGCTGAACCGAAACCCAGCGTGTATATCGCGAGCAAAACATAGTTCCAAGGATGTTTGTGTCTGAAGCATATCAATAGACATGGGACTAGACGGAAGATAATGTTATATGACTAGCTTGAGTTTCAATTGAAGACAAAGTTTGCTTTTTTTCGGGCTTACCGATGAGAAATAGCACCATGAGCGCAACAGAAGAGGCGGGGCCGACCGTTGTGTTTTGAAAGAAGTACGATAAACTTGGGACAAAATTAACTGTAAGTGAGACGCCTACGGTGACAAGAAATTGAACGGTGAGGATCGAATAGACTTTCCTGATAAAACCCCATCTGAGTTCGGGGCTTTCTTGCATCTGAGGATAAAGAAGAGGGCTTGCTGATTCGATATCTCCCTTCTCATTCGACATCGTTGAGGGGCACAAGAAAAAACCTCAGCAGATTATCTGAGCTTTTTGTTAAGAGTACGACAAGAAATAAAAAGTCTTTAATTTCCCATGTGAAAGCTTAGTCTGCGTTTCTGCAAGTGGTTGATTATGATATTATAATATAAGGTCATGGCTTATAGCAGCCATCGTTGGGCATTGACCATGACTCGCCACGTTAGAGAACGTAAAGATCTTGGAGTAAGTTAAAGAACACTCTATGGTAATAATATTCGTATATTGTCTAGTTATGATTTTGACGAAGCAATACTATATATACTCCTCACTTGCAAAGACGGCGATTGTTCTTTATTATTGACGCGTGCATGTGGGGTAGTACTTTTATAATTCAAACTCTCCTTCAAAGTTCTAACCATTTGTATTTGATTTTATTGGTCCCCTTTCACATTATTCCCATTCAACCAATTCAAAAAGCCTCTTCGTTCATATTAGAAAGCGGTCAACATATAATCACAATAGATGGATTATCCCAATAAGCTTATGAGGTTACAATTTTTTTTTATTAAGCGATATATGGTTTAATTCCCAACGTCACATGGTTGAGTTTGTGTATATTCACGAAATCCATGAATATGAAGTAATTTAATTACAGATTTTGTAATGAAAGCAAAAATAGCAAAAAGAAAACACATTTCATTATTTCAAATATAAATGACTCGCCAAGATCGTTTTTATTACAACACTCGAAGAAATTAAATAAACGAAAATGGCTGCTGCGAATAAATCAAACTTACCAGTTCTGAGAGTCGTCTTCTACGCCGCTCTCCTACTATTATTATCAGCTAACAACACTCACACGCACATATCTAATTCTTTGCATGCGGTAAATATATACAAATAATAAAACACATTTTCAATTTGATGAGCACAGTTGACGATAATGTGATGGTGGTGAATGGAAAAAAGTGCACGGAAGGTCTTCCATGGGTCGAAATAAGATTCTGCGATAGGGGAAAGGTCGAATGGCCCGGCCCGTGTTGGAATGCTTGCATTCAACGCCATGGAGAGAGCGTCAAAGCTTGGTGCCAAAGCCCGCCTTTCCCGGGCCCGCCCGGCGACGTTTGCTACTGCGAATGGCATTGCTAGCCGATGATAACTATAATTATTCGTCGTCGTTATAAATTGGATCATATAGTATAAACATAGTCCCAGTTTTGTACTACTGTTACTGCGCCTGCCCATATTGATTCGAAATTAATGGAGGGAAATGCTTATATAGCATTATAGCACGCTTAAATGATCTCAAGAAACTTGAAAGAATAATGAGGAGTACATTGAATATATATATGCGGAAAATAGGAAACGGTGGATCATCAACCTTAGGATTTCCAAACATTGATAAAAGGAAGGGAGAAAAAGGGGAGTAAAGTAATAAAAGAGCGCTCATCGTCTCCCCACTGAATACTTGTTGGAGTAGTTGGACAAGAAAGAAAAGAGAACTTGCCATGCAAATATAGAGTGCGAAAGCTTAGCCTTTTTTTCTTTTTTTTTTTGCTGTTTTCTGCAAGTTTGTTGATATGATATTTAGCCAGGTCATGTCTTAGCAGCCCTCGTTTGTGCATTTTGACCAAGACTCGCCTTCGCCCACGTCAGAGAACACAGAGAATCAACGTGTGTTAATTAAATGAGCTTTCTTTGAAGATAACGTTATGACATTGTGTTATTCTGTGACGTGCTCCAATTCTTACTCTGACCCGAACAATACACTTCCCACTTGCAAAAGATTCAATTTTTTTTTTCTAATTCATATCTCCTTCGAAGTTCACAGGCGTGGAACACTTCAGTCCCATTTCGGTGATCAGACTTTTTTTTTGTTTATTTATTGACTGAGATCAATACCGAGCCTCAAGGGCCACGTTTTGTCCCTACGAATTAATTGCATTGCTAGCAATAATATAGTTTAGATTGTAAGTTTTTCATCCAATGTGTAGAATAATAACCGCATTTGATTTCAAGAATCTTACGATACGTACTTTGCGACTCTCTCTCATGCTCTAAAAGAATATGCCGAACATTTTATTATTTCCTTTCATCGATGAAGTAATCGATCGACATTTTATTGCAGTACTACAACTTGGACGTCTAAACAGAGAGGATGATGAAAGGTAAAAAGGTAATAAACAAGAGCCTTAATAATAATTTTCATCGGAGAACTATAACAGCAGTGATATACTCCACCGCTAATACGAGCCTGTTAATGGCGTCTAGGTATAAACTAATCCAAGCCCATAAATAGTCTTCGTACGTATAATATCGCTTGATCATCCTATCCGTATTGTGCACCACCATACCGCTAAACAAAACCACGATAATCCCGCTCCATATTGCGTAGCTCACCTTCCCCATCGGAAAGAAAACCTTCAAAAAAAATAAAATAATAGAACTTTCATCATGTCTGTAAAAAACACTGTCTGAAAAAATCGTCGAAAGGCGATATAATATGTAATAATATAATACGTGCCTGAAATATTGTAAACGTCAAGCCTATGATCACAAGGCTCAACAAGAAAGGGAAACGGAAGCCAAAAACCGCTTCGCCTCCTCTCATTGCCTCCAAGAATGTGTATGCTAAGAGGCTTACAAGAACCACCGTGATTGCGATTAGTGTCTCTATAACAACTTTACCTGCCATAAAATGGTTAATCATCAGTTAATTAGTTCTGACCCACTCTATCAACCCATGAAAAACTTACCGTTAATATACGAACATAATCCGCCAACAGCTAAGGCGAAGACCAAGGCATATATATGTCCCTAGCAAAACGCAGTTCCATGGAAATGCGTTTTGGTATACTAGCAGGAGACAAGGAACTGGGAGCAAGTAGAAGATAAAGTGACATATTATTAAATGAGTTTGATATGAGTTCAACATTAGTACAAAAAGCACGTCAATGATGATGAATTCTTTTGTCCTCTTTCTTTTTTGTGGGATTACCGATTATGACAAGCAATACGAGGATAACATAGGTAGCCACGCCAAGCTTGGTATGAAAGAAGTTTGATAAGCTGGGCTCAGAAGTAACTGCGGCTCCAGCGCCAATGGCGACTAGAAATTGAACGATAATGATCGAATAGACTTTCCTAAAAAAAACCCACACGAGTTCTGGGCTTTCTTGCATTCGCAGATACACCAGGACATCGTTCCCCCCACTAAACATTTTGTTCAAGATGCAGAAAAAAATGTCAGCTTTACGTTTTACTCAAGACTCTGTTTTTTGAGTAGTTGGACTGAGAAATAGAAGGGAACGTGGCTGGCAATTATATAGTGCAAAAAGTTTTGTCCGTGTTTTCTCTTTTCTGCAAATGGTCGATATATTAATATTAGATCCACGGTTTAGTCTGCTTTTCTTCAGCAAATGGCTGATATAATAATAAATATGACCAAGACTCGCCAGAGGAAGATGAAGATCCGACGTGTTTCATATGATGATAATATTTACTAAATATCGTTTGTGCTCTAATTATGACCTTGAAGAAAAATTACTCCCCACTTGCCAAGATTCGATTTTTATTCTGCAATTTCTAACTCCTTCAATGTTCAAAATCTGTGCGAAAGAAGAAAGAGAAACAAAAATTGCGTTTTCATTACAATCATACGGAATGACTAGCTTAAAGAAATTGGTATGGCCCGCCGATTAGTGACACTTCCAATACCATTTAGTTGATCGCATTCACATTTCTGATTCAAATGATCAGTTCAAAAAACTGCAAAACAAGCAATTTTTCATAGTTTGTAGATGACAGCTCCTTGGAAGTCCACAAGTGTGGAACGCTTCAGTCCCACATCAGACTTTTTTTTGTTTAATTTATTTACTGGGATCGCTTCTATATATAATACATATATTTGTTATTGTGCCCACCTGTGAGCATTGGCAGCAAATCTCTCGTTTTTCTGTGTTTTTTCAATCTCTTAGACCATCTCCAACCGAGAAACGCATTATTAAACGCAAACTCATTCTCAAACTCAAAATGCAGTAATTTATCTCCAACCGAAGAACTCATTTCCAAACTTAAACGTGTTTTTTGAAATATTCTCTTTTATACCAACTTTCATTAATTTTTAATACTACCCACATACTTTACAATTTTTCAAAATAATATTTTAGTATTGTGTTATAAATTTAAAAATAAAAAATTAATAAATTATATGCAGTTTTGTAGAAATAAAACATATACAAGAGCTTGTATACAAATAAAAACAAATTTTACATCTTTATCTATTTATTTTTTTATTTATATAAGACTTCTATAATAAATGAAATATATAAAAGGCTTTATTTGCAAATATAAAAATAGAAACGCATCATATGGGATGCAAACGCATAGATGCGTTTTATGCATGAGAGAGAAACTATCTAACCCATAATGCGTCAGGGTTTGCAGTACCATTGGACCACATTTACTCCATTTTTTTGGTTTTCAGGTACGATTGGAGTTGCCCTTATGCCGCAATTACCTCTGTTGACACTCTGAGATGAGTTGTCACCTAAATCACCATGTCCAATAAACTTGATTTAGAAGAAAATTCTATCATATATCGAGCGCGCCATGGGCCACGTTTGCCCCTTCGAATGGCATTGCTAGTAAGTAATACTACATTTATTTCTTTTGGTGGACGAGAAACAATCGACATTATTTTATTGCAGTACTACATACAACCTTTGACTTCACAATGAAAACGCTCAACAACAGCGATGAAAGGTAAATAAACGAGAGTCTTAATAATAATTTTCATCGATAGCAGAAGTGATAAACTCTACTACCGTTAATACGAGCCTGTTCATGGCGTCTAAGGTGTAAATAAACTATAATCCAAAGCCCCATAAGTATCTTTCACGATGAACCCGCTAAACACTGTAACGATAATCCCGCTCCATATTGCGTAGCTCACCTTCCTCATCGGAAAGAAAACCTAAAAAAAAAAGCTTCATGTCAGTAAAAAACGCTGTCCGAAAAGATCGTCGAAAGCTGATATCATTTTGTATGTAGTATATATATATATATACACATGCCTGAAATATGGTAAACGTCAAGACTATGATCACAAGGCTCAATACGTAAGGGAGAACGCGTCTCTTTGCCTCCAAGAATGAGTATGCTAAGAGGCTTACAAGAACCACCGTAATTGCGATTAGTGTCTCTATAACAGCTTTGCCTGCAATTAAATGTTAGCAGGCTATCATCAGTTCTGTCTGAATTTTATATTCTGAGTCACTGTGTTAAGTAAGCAAGAAAATCATGAAACTATTACCGTTAACATACGAACATAATCCGCCTACAGCTAAGCCGAAAACCAAGATATATGTCCCTTGCAAAACGTAGTTCCATGGACCTGCGCGTTGGGAGACTTCGTGGTTCCATAGATCCACGAATTGGTAGACTCGGTTGAGACATGCAACTGTTGCAGATGATAAAGAGACAACGCGTGTGAGTTTTGTGAGTTCAACATTAGTACAAAAAAGCACGCTCGTCAAGAGGATGATGAATGTTTGTCCTCTTTCTTTTTGTGGGCTTACCGACGAAGACAAGCAATACGAGGATGACATAGGTAGCCACGCCAAGCTTGGTATGAAAGAAGTTTGATAAGCTCGGCTCAGAAGTAACTGCAGCTCCAACGCCAATAGCGACTAGATATTGAACGATGAGGATCGAATAGGCTTTCCTAATTAAAACCCATATGTGTTCTGGGCTCGCAAGCATTTGCAGATACGCCACAGTTTCATCGATATCGTTCTCCCCACTATTCATTTTGTTCAAGAACCAGAAAAAAAAAATCTCAGCTTTACTGTTTACTCGACATTGTGTTTATGGAGTAGTTGGACAAGAGATAGAAGGGAACTTGGCTGTCAATTTTATAGTGCAAAAAAGCTTTGTCTGTGTTTCCTCTTTTCTGCAAATGGTCGATATAATAATATTGGATCCACGGTTTTAGTCTGCTTTTCTGCACCAAATGGTTGATATAATATTAAATATTAGGTCATGGAGCCATTGACCAGGACTCGCCAGAGGAGATGAATATCCGACGTGTTTCTTCGATGATAATTATATACTAAATATCGTTTGTGCTCTACTTATGACCTTGACGAAAAACTACTCCCCACTTGCCAAGATTCGATTTTTATTTTTCAACTCCTTCAACGTTCAAAATCTGTAGGAGAAAAACAAAAACTTGCGTACAAGCTTAAAGAAGTTGGCATGGCCCGCCGATTAGTGACACTTCAAATCCCATTTAGCTGATAGCATTCACATTTCTGATTCAAAAAATCAGTCCGGAAACAGCAAAACAGAGCATTTATTTCGTAGTTTGTAGATGACAACAAAACAACATAGCATACATTATTACAGCATCCACGCAATTCGCACAAAGGAGACATCGTTGTTATTCTTGGGCTGCCCGTAATATGGTGATCAATGCTTGGAAGAGGTTGATGATGTCCAAATAGAGAGCAACAGCAGCCCAAATGTACTCATCATAACTGTACCTTTTAATCAGATTATCCGTGTCGTAGATAATGTAACCGCAGAAGATTAAAGCTGCTAAGACGCCATATATCGTCACGCTTATCTTACCAAGTGGGAAGAATATCTGCAACGAAAGAAAAAATGAAGCATATTTATTCGAATCACAGCATAAGTAATGAGGAAAACGAATGGAGTTTCCTATACCTGAATCAGCCCAAAGAGCATGAGGATAAGAAGAGCGCCGAACAAGAAGGGTTCGAGGAAATTGAAATCTCGACCTCTCTTTGCAGCCCAGAAAGTGTATAGAGTGAGACCAACCACAACTACGCCGGTCAGAATAGCAGCTTCGAGAATAACTTTTCCTGCCACCGATTGTTTATCGAGTTCGTTCAGGAAAAAATGTTCTATTTTGAGATGTCTGAATAAGTCAAACTGCATGCTAAGGGGTTCTTGCAGTAGATCTCGATTTTGGAATGATATTAAACGTAAGAGCACTTGCTTGATCGACGTTTAACCCAAATAATCAGCACTACTTCCGCTAGGTGTTGATTTGTGTCTTATTAAAACTAAATATCAAATGAGCAGCACAGAGATTCTAACAGAGTGCATATACACATCAAACTACCAACAGCTAATAGGCAATTCTACAAATCCACCACAATCTCAAACATAACTCAGATGATAAAGATAAACCATATAAATAATGAGCAGAAAATAAAATCAATCACTGACCGCTGGTGTAGGCACAAGTCAAGCCCAAAGCAAATGCTAACGCCACGGTGAATATGCCAAGCAGGAAATAATTCACAGGATGCTTCTGGTAATAGTAAGCCAAAGGGCACAAAGCTGCGACAGAAATTCATGAAAATGATGACAAGAATCAAATAGCCCATCAAAAGGCTACAAAAAAAAATTCGATTTTTGAGAAATGCTCACTGATGAAAGGGGTGATTATGAGAACGATGTAAAGGGCGAGACCCAACCCAGTGCTGGTGAAGAAATGCGAAACTGGATGAACAGTGACTACTATCGAAGCAACTGCGACGGTGAGAAGCAATTGAACGCTAACGATTGCGTATATCTTCCGTATAAACGACCACCGTAGCTCGACGCTTTCTTGCATCGCTGGGTAAAGCAGCCCGCGTCCCGATTCCACGTCATTCTTCCACATCTTTCAGTAATAAGATCAAGTGAATTTATCGAATCGTTAGATTTTATCGGAGATGCAATTACAGGTTAAAGACGAATACGAAGAAATCGAGCTACGCAATTGAGAATATAAGAGTAGAAAATGCGTTCCTCAGCGGTCCGATCCGATACTTCACGCGACTTCGAGGGATGAATTTGAATACTCTTCAAACAATGGGACCGAAACGCAAATGAACAAAGTGCGTCCACGTTGCGTCCTGGGGTTCAACTCATAAATAAATAAAGTAAATAAATAAAACACATGACGAATTATTGCACGAAAACAAAACAGAAAAAGAAAATTTCTCCGACACGACGGCGACACAGTAGGTACGCCGCGCGCCGCCATAGTTCTCGGCCGGGGAACTGTCTGTAGCCTGAACACCGCCTACCTCTTCAGCTCACTCTCTCCCTCACCTGTGCTTTTTTAATACCGAAACTGCCCTCAGATTTTCCTGCTAATTTTCGCCCGAGCTCATCGATCTGCGAAAGACTGATACGTCGCTGCCCTTGGAAGGTTGCAGCAGTAGTGATGACGGAACCTTCGCCGTTACTTAGCTCCGTTAAGTCCCTTCTCGACAAGCCACTTCACCAGCTCACTGAAGACGACATTGCTCAGCTCACCCGCGAAGATTTTCGGCGTTACCTCAAAGATAGAGGTAATAATTGATACAAAAGAAAACAGAGGAATAATCAAGAACAAGTTTTATTTTGTTTGTTCCTAAAGGGCGGGTTTTTGTTTGACTAGAATTGAAGCTAGTTTTTGGGTTTAATTCACTCACTAAAGTAAGCCATGAAACAAGACTAAATAGTTAGACCCTACTGTGTTCGACTTTGTAAGTGGAACAAAATTCAGATATGTTAATCTTGGTAAATTCACATTAGGCATGATTTTGATTTTAGGAATGAGGAGGCCATCGTGGAACAAATCACAGGCGATTCAGCAAGTGATAATGCTGAAGTCGCTGCTTGAAACAACGCCAGACGGTGAATCTTGTCCAAGAAAGAGGATTAGGATTCTGCACCACAATCGTAGCTGCAGCAGCGATGCTAATGCTGTTTTGGATAACGTGTGTTAGAATTATTACATGAATTGAAGATGTATCCATACTTGCATTTGTTGTTTAAGTAAGTGTTTGGTTTTAGCTAATGGGTTGAGTAAATGTAGGTTCGGAAAGATACTGCTGAAGTTCGAGTGACGTCGGAGGAATTGACTGCCTTTTCTGGAAAGAATGCGGAGGAGTGCGATGTTGACAGCAAACCTTGTACTCATAGGTATGATTCTTCTGTCGTTCTTTGATTAGGGTTGAATGTGGATACATTTGATTTCCTACTTCTATGTGACTTCTTAACTCGATGTCTGATTTTGTTGGCTTACTTTCTATTCTTCAAGAACGAAAACTGCACTTCCAGAAGGACAAATGACGATATTTTATCGTGGCAAAGTGAACGTATACGATGATATGCCAGAAGATAAGGTACATAACACTCTGTTATCTATCATCCTTTAGATTTCTGCTATTGTTCTAAGAACATATCATCTCTCTGTTGGCATGAAGTTTTTCGATTATAGTTCGTCGGGTGTAAATGATTTTTCTCCTATTGATTGTTTCTTAGGCACAGGCCATTATGCACATTGCTGCAAGTCCACTACCGTTTCCACGAGAACAGCTGGTCGATGACGATGCAAGACTCTCTCAACCTTTGCCTTGCCTGAATTCTGACATCTCTAAAACATGCCTAGCTGTTTTCTCACCTACTCGGCGAACAGGTGATTGAAATTCGATATAAAATTTGCCAGCCTTACCTTTCAACTCTGCAAGATTTTTATATTTTTTTTCCATCTTATTTATCTTGCAACTATTGCAAGCAGTTATTGAAGGTTCATCATCCCGAAAAGCATTGGTCCAAAGATATCTAGAGAAGAAAAAGGACAGGTAAGGTACCTGAACAACATTTTTGCATACCTTGTAAGTTAGTTGGAGAAGAAGCAAAAACATGCTTCGGTCCTTGTTTCTTTCCTCAAATCTTTTTTAGGTGAAGGTTAAAGTGCAGGACAAAGGTGGGAATGGGCTCATGTTCAAACTTGGAGATTTACTACAATCATTCAGTCATTAGTCGCATGTCAAGCCGAACAAGACCATCAAGGGCCCCACCGCCCCAAATAAGACAACCTCGTACCATGACAAGATGCAGTTCGGCAGACAACCATTCATTCAAGAATTACTAACCTTATACCGAGCTCTGCGATAAAGGTAAGATCTTTGATTGGAAATTGCTCTGAAGTTTCTCAGTTTTTTAGGCCTCAAGTACGGTTTCTTGAATGAGCCTCTTTAGTTCATTCGTCTTGGATCAAGCAATGGTGCGATCTTATCTACAGGTGTACAGGTGGTCTGAAGATCGAGTTCTTCTTGCCTTTGCTATGTATGTATGTACGTTAGTTGGCACCACCATGAATGACGAGCTGAGGTCTGAACATGTGGATGATGATTCAGTAAACTGATTACAAAGAGTTCCCGTGAGTTGAGTTGCTACTCCTTCATTACAAGAAGAGTATCTACTGATGAATCTTTTCAGTACGATTAGTTCTCCGATGATTTATGTTATGCTATCTGTTTTGTATGCCATCGAAGAGGAGTAAAGACTAGCTTCATCTTCATTGTTGTTACCAGTTACGTTTTCAAACCAATATTCTACACGGTGCTCCACTATAGTAACCGAGTCACTGATCCACAACTGTTCAAACTAGCTATAATCAATGAATTCAAAGACTCACTTTTGAATACCAGAAATCACAATAGCAGAAAGGTTATCTGTGCTGCCCTTTCTGAAAGCTTGACGAACTATCGATGATGACGATGGCTCTTCACTTACAAGAACGTCGCATACATCTTGTAGAGACAATGACTCGAATATCCCATCGCTCGCAATCACCAAGTAATCTTTCTCGGGGTCGAAACGCCTCCATGGCCCAATCTCGGGTTTAGCTATCACGCCATATCTGTACTTACGGTTTCAAAAGCTCAGCAGGGCTCGAATTTCACACAACGAAAGGTATGATTTATTTTTTTTAACCTTTTTAAATAGATGTCGCCAATAGCTCTTGACACGGCCAACATACCATTGACCCGAGGAACTCCCCACACCGAAACAAATCCACCCGCTCCTTCGATTCGGGACCTCTCATCTTCCCTATCGGGGTGATGATCTTTCGTTAGCTCTTCGACGTATATTTCTCTCGATGAAACACCTTAGGCATTCGAACGATGTAAGAATGACGATGATTCGTTGAGATAGATAGACTGATGAATGGATTATATATAACAGGTCAATAAAATTGACCTTTTTCACCACCGTGGGCATGAGTGCTGCATAGAATTGCCTTCGAGTCGCCAACATGGGCGGTTAAAAATTCGCCATTGCTGAGAACAACAATGGCAGCAGTGGAGCCTGCAGTGTGATAGCCTTCGCCATTCTCCAAAGCTTGCTGAGTGCGAGAAAAGAAACGAGGCGTGAGAAAAAAATCGGTGTTAATCATTTAATGCGCTACTTGAAAAGAGAGAAAGAACACGCCTTAGTAAATTCGAAATCAATGTCTTGGATCGTCCTCTTCAACGCTGCTTCTAGAATAGGTCGGAGAGAAAGCTTATCGACCGCCATATGAACGCTGTGCATATGAAAACAGAGGCGAATCAGATGGGAGTTAACAAATAGATAGTTTTTCGTGCGTACATTAAACAAAATCAAACCTATTTGCAGCATATGAATCGATATTCTCTTTGACGGTCGAAAGCCCGTTACTGTATAAAGCGAACAAGACGTTAACGAATAAGTAATCAATGATCTTTCTCGAAGCAAGCTCGCTAGCTTCCGCCCCACCATGGCCATCGAATATCGCCGCCATGCCTATAGAAGCTTCCTCCTTCCCATCTTTATTACCTTCAAGAAAAAATTCTCAATCCTTATTCAAGTCGTGCGAATCGAAATTAGATAAGCCCAACCTAGAACGGGCACTTTAATGTCAAGGTTGCACACAGCACGATCTTCTTGGTGATCTCTACGCCCTTGAGCCGTCGCAGAATCACATTCTCCAGTCGAGTTCTCCGATAATTGAGGTGAAATATTCCGTAGTGGACATTCAGGGGAATCCAAAACGGCGCGAGCGCCGCCTTCTTCGTAGGCCGTCATGCAAGATACTGTAACTCCATGAGCCAAGGATGTTAGGAAGAGCGTGGAACACGCTATTATCAGGATGACGATTCCTTCCAACTCGATGTTCATCTGTGATAATTCGCTGCTGAAAACGCATAAATAATCTGCTTTTATTTCAGTAAAAACAAGCGACTGCTGGGTTGAGGACCCTTACAGATGAAATGAAAAGGCTGGGTGTGGATATATGAACATATAATCAAACACATAACGTGCATGAAATCGATTCAGAATTCATCATCGGATCAGGCACCAATGCGAACAAATTGTACGTTCAGATCCAATTTCGAGTAACAAAATTCTTCGATTTTTCCTTTGACAGACCTAACCCGTGTCTTCTAGTAGAACCTTCGCTTCCGAGTTCCAACTCTTTCAGGTGTTGCTGTTGATGGCAAAAGATGGCTTATATTATTACAGAGGTATAAAATTATTATAATTAACATAACAATTGAAAATATAGAAAATAAAAATATAAAAAAGTTCCGTTGCCGGGAATCGAACCCGGGTCTCCTGGGTGAAAGCCAGATATCCTAACCGCTGGACGACAACGGAATTAATGCTTATTGGACTTTATACCTCAAAATAGTTGTGATAAACGTCATTTTTATATTTATGAAAAATTGTTCAAAAAGTGAAGTCAAAGACCAGAAGGTTGTGACTGCGAAGAAGAAGACAATAAACTTAGCTGTCTGCGTATTACAAGTCCATTCAACGGTCGGCGCAGTATAAATATACGGCACTGTCGTGTCATTATAACTCTTATTCTTGTCGTATTATCATTGCTTTTTTCAGCATACCGAGGGAAAGATATGTATATTAGGTTTCCTCATTCATTCAATTGTCTTAAAAAACCATCTTCTTCTTCTTCGTCTTCCTTAATAGCGCCATAGACACAACAGTCCTCTGCACTGCTGCATGCCTATAGAGTTTCATTTACAATGTAGGGATACTTATTGAGCTGAATCACAAGGGACAACTGCTCAACACTATTACCATTAATGCGCATCCCTACTCAAATCATATCCCACCTGTACAATCTCATTGATGAGCGAAGGCCTATATGAATCTAACCTATAAGCATAGTTATCATCATCCATTATATATAGAGCTTCTTAGCTGTAAAAAGATTGAATCCCCTCTTATGCATCTGTTTTGATTGATCTTTATCTACCCACATGGGATCGGCTTTAAATTCACTGTTAAGAAATAGTAAATGTTTACCTAGCTATAATGCCTCTTATTTTCATTTATATCCACAAGTTTCCTCTCCTATATAAGGAGATACTTCTCATGCAAACCCTAGTTGAAAACGTTCTCTCTTCATCCTCACTTTTACTATGTTGTCGTCTATGCCGTATAGTTTGCAATGGAATAAGTGAAGCTGCCAGCATGATTTATCTTTGGTTAGTTTTCAATGTCTTACCACATGAAAACCCTAGCTAGGTCATGCTATGACAGCATCACTCCTTCCTTCCACTTTGGAGACACATTACATTTACAGATATGAAATAGATAGAAACATTATTGATTTCTTCTCTGCACGTAAGGATTCTCTTGAAAATATGTGTGTGTATCCCTTCACAAGTTTATAACTTTAGAATATATTTTCCCCCATCAAATCATGTGATTTCTCTGGCTTTATTTTTTACCCAAGTTTATTTGAATTTTCCTTCGTTTCGTAGTTCAAAATAGACGGGGGCTTTAAGTTATTTAAGTTACGACTTTTAATTATAATTTCTGTTGTCAATGAGACAACCGCTGTGATGAAGTAATGATTTTTTATCATAAAAATTTTCAATGGGAAGGGCTCTTAGCTAAAATAACATTTGGGTTACGCTTAAATTAAGTGAGAATATTGAATTATCAGACGATCATCGTTCTAATCATGGACATCTGTAGTACTTAGTTCCGCAACACTAGCAAAGATGAAAGGCATCATCATTAAGCGACTTTTTAAAAAAGTGATGTTTATAATATGATTATTTTTCTTAGGTAGGTAGACTTCCATAGTTTAGTAAGTAATGGTGACAAAATTATAATGCAACGTGTTACCATAAGTTTAGAGGCCAGTATTTTCCCAGCTTTTATTTGAGAATAATATTATAATCGTCACACCTTTTCGCTTTAAACGACATTCTCTAGTAGTAAAGTCTTCAAGATCCAATTAGTTGGCGGGACCAAATGTCAATATCAAAGGTTGTAATATAATAACAATCCTTGACATCATTTCAATTGTCTTCACCGATTAGACTCATATTTACACAGAGGAATCTTTATATATACATACGCATACAATAATGGATGTATGTTGCTGCTTACTCCAAGTCATATAATAACAATTGCTCCTCTCGCTTAACAGCAAACTGACATAAGGCGAACAACGAGAAAAATCTCATTCCACGATTTAAGAAATAAGTTACCATTTTCCTTGAACAAAAAGAAGGAAGTTATATTGAAATTAAATCGTATATTTATATGTATCATACGGATCAGGCAAACGTGTTTTACTGAGGCGCATGAGATTGTTAGGTGATATGCCATTTTCTTCATAATAGATAATGGACATGGACCATATATGGTCCCCTAATACATCAGTTTCAACTTGTTACAGTAATGTACCATGTTAAATAATGATAACGTTAACATAATGTGTGTTGTGGAGCTGTTGAGATTTTTTTTTTACAAAAAAAAGGGGATGAAGGTCGTAAGTCAAATAAAGGAACTTCACACACACACGCGCACAAATGCGTAGAAATATATTATATGTATATCTTATTAGGCTTTTGTCCGCGCATGGTGGTGACTATTAGGCGTGAATATTCTATATAACTTGTCTTGCCCTCTCCTCTCATAATATGTATATTCTTCATTCTTGGAATTGAATGTTTGCCTTCTCATCTTAATAGCCTATTCTCTCTATGGGCATATACTCATTCGATCCCTTTACTTCTTGATCAAGCATATGTACTGCATATCAATGTATGTACTATGTATAGATGATTGATAGTCGTGGATCATTAGTAGTTGAAGCTGCCAGCGTGATCTTAACTATTGCCCTTCTTCGAAACATATTTAAGCAGGGAAATAGATCAGATCATGTGGCAGCTTCACCTGTTAAGAATCACGAAATAGAATATAATAGAATTTCATTTTCTGGGTTGTCAAGGTTCTTTATTGATCGATTCACACAGCAGTATTTCCTTGTCTTCATTTTTTTCTTCACTGTCAGTTGCTGTTAGTAGTTATGCATATGTGAGTTGCTACTTTTACGTCATGCTGCTCTGTGGCAAGACACAATACGAGGATTAATTATGCAATAGCAGCAACTTAAGGTAGGCCACATCTCAGTTTTTCTGATACACAGATCTACGACAGGCAAAACTCAAACTCATCTCAACAAAGAACAAAAAAAAAATTATATGGGTCGACCTTTAGGGACAATGAGATCCTTGAGCCACATGTAAGATAGGAACCAATACGTGGTAACTCTCAGCCATGGCTCCAAGAACGAACCTACCCAAGAACATCAATGGGTTAATGGGTTTCAATACATCGTCCTCTTTAGGCCTGAGCTGGACAACCACGCAGGAAAAAAAAAAGGACTTTTTTTGTCCTAAAAGAGAGATAATGGTTTTCAGACATTTTATTACCTGCAAAGGCGAGTCGCCAGAGGCGGGATTACGCCCGTGACAGAATAGTCCATGATCAGCCAGAGGCGGGTTTTACGCCCGTGACAGAATAGCCCATGATCAGCCCGTGCCTTCGAACGCCACGGTACCATTTGGGACCTATTCGTTTGAGCTGAACATCCTTAAATCCAGCGTTCTCGAACCATTCGATGTACTCTTCTTCCTTAGGGAAGAGCATCCATACTTCTGCAAGGAATCGAGACAGCCAAAACGTTGGATAGACTGGACCGATTAGGCAGGCTTTTCCCGAGATTTTTAGGACCCTATAAGCTTCCCTTATTCCACGCTGTGGGTCGGGCCAGTATTGTGATCAATAGATGATATTGTTTGTTAAGGGCTCACGGAAAGTGAGATCAATTTACTCTGTTATCCATAGTTGATCTACAATTCTCAGGTTTTTCTGACAAAAGGACTTTTTAGATTGCAAAAACAAATTCAAGAAACAGTGAATGGCATCAAAAACTCATCAGACTCGTTCATGATTCAAGCAATCCTACGAAGCCATACATAAACCACATGCAACCAAAAATAACAAGTCAGGTAAACTAAACAGCAGCAAACACAGTCGAAGATTGGATGAACATGTTAGTTTTGATAGATCACGGTCACGATAGTCGTTACGTAATCTCGAGCCCATACTCGAGTTACTAACGTAACCGTTGGATCCTTAAGCATAGCGTCGTAAGGTAATCTCGTTTTCGTAAGCGAGATTACGACCACGTGTGCCGATCTTCTCTGACGATCGAAATGAGTTTATACTAACGAATTACCTGTGTTGATCGCAGACATCGTCGATGGCCGTTCGGACGCGATCTTCGTCTCTTTCGCTCTACGAGGGTTGATGGAGACCCGTGTACTTCAGCTAGAGCTCCCACGTTATAGTGACAGCGTAACGTTCGATCGTTAGGAACGTTTACGCTATAGTGTGTGTTGTGTGTGTTTTTAGTGTTTTTAAGATGTTCGTTGAAAGGCTCATATGATAGCCTTTTTATAGAGTCACTAGGAAGTCCAGTTTTAATTAATGTAGAGCAAGAGACGGGACCTGCCCAATAAGTGTAATGGTTATTAGTCCGTCCATCAAAGCTTAATAACCGGCAATAAATAATAAATTAATAAGGATCAAAATATCCCAACTAATTATTTCTGTAAGCCAACAATAACGGAATGGATCTAAATCATTCCAACAGAACAAACAAAGAACCAAACCTCCCGGCGGATATGTATCAATCGAAGGATCAGTGGGAAAGGGTAAATCCTCGGCTTCCCCCATGATGCTCGTACACTCCTTCAGCGGCTCCATTTTGGCTGGCCTTGGCAAGTTGGTGCGGCGATTGGTCGACGATAGTAACATTCGCCGCATTCACGTTCTTGACTATCCCCAACGTAGTGAACCCCGCCCCGCCGCCGACGTCGACGACTTTTTCAGATTGCTACACAAATCGGCTGGCTCTAAGGCGTCGTCCCTCATATCCTCTGTTTAATGGCCGGGGTTTATCACATGGTCGTACACAACGCAGAGGAATCTGTAAAACCAAAATGTCCCCTTTTTGTGCTGAATGAATCTTGGATGCAAGGCTGCCCTAGACGCCGAAAGACTGCATTTTTGTACAGTCGTTCTGTTCTTAATGGTCCTAATTGAGGTTTTCGCGGTGAAAGAGAGTGAGTTTGGGCTGGTGAGAAGGTTGCCGCCATTGAAGTCCGAGCTCTGAAATGCCAGCGTCTTAGGGTTTTGAGCATTTCCTCGTACTAGAAAGTAAGCTTTTCGAAGCCATCGAGAATCGTCGAAGCCATCGATGATCAAGTGAGAGACGAAATAACAAATGGTGGGTGTAGCAAAATTATATATTTGTGGTGTTTTATATATTTTGGGGATTTTGTTTAAGGTATTTCAACTTTGGTCCAAAAGGCTTTATTGGGAGTTATCCCAATAATTCATCCTTAACGGGCCGGGTATGTTGATCGAAATTACAGTTCGACCCATAATAATATAATTAATTGCAACATCAATATCAAGTATTATTTGTCAGGCACTCACTCACTGCACTGCCCAAAATACTGGTTAACATAGAATCCTTCAATCCAAGTTGACCGCAATGATGTTACCATATAAGTTAATTCACGAAATTTGATAAATGATACTCCCTGCGTCCAACTTAATTTTGTACATTTGAGGTGTTAGGCCGTTTTTTAAAAAACTGAATATTTTAATAATATAGTACGATTAAAAGGTAAAAAAGTTATATTATGACACGTCTTTTAAAATATTTAATATTATTATATTGATTGTTTGTGATGTTTTTTACTAAATAAGGATGTACAAAAGACGTGGGACGCCATATTTGGTAAAAATGTATAAAATAAAGTGGGACGAAGGGAGTATTATATATGCTGTTAGCTTAAAACCTCTGTGATATTATGATTGGTCACCCAGTTAAACACATTGGCATCTGCAAAACAAATATATTAGAGTCGCGTTGGAGAACTACAAGTATATTAAACTTACTAGTTTTTTACCCGTGCAATGCACGGTATTAAAAATATATGATTATGATAAAAATATTAAATTATATTTGAGTTGGTAGTTACCGTATACAAACATGGGATAGTGGGTTGTTTTTTCATTTTTTATATTTATTTATTATTTAATTATATTGGACATGTGGCAGTATTAGAGGGCACCTACGTTTCTATTCTAATATAAGATATACTTACAAGATATTTATTATATATAAATGAAGAGATGGAGAGAGATGATAATCTGCAGAAATGTGTTATGGTTAGCCCTGTCAAAACGGGCCGGAGAGGCGGGCCGGCCCGTAGCCCGCCAACCGGCGGGCTGAAGAAAGCTAGGCCCGCGCCCGCCCATTGGCGGGCCGCGGGCCCGGCGGACTTAGCCCGCATAAATAAAAAAAACCTGAAAATAAAAACTATAAATAAAAAATATATTTCAACTTCAGAAAATATTAATTAATTTGTCTTTTAATTTTATAAATTATAAAATATTACCAAAATAATATAAAAAATTATATAATTTATATAATATATTATAATTTATATATAAATATATATATTTATCATTTAATATTATAATATTTATTATTGGCGGGCCAGTCTGCGGGCCGGCCCGCCGAAGCCCGCAGCCCGCGCGGGGCGGGCTTTTTAGGCCGGCCACCCGCCCTGCCCTTTTGGCGGGGCGGGGCGGGCCGGCCCGCGGGCGCTGGCAATATTGCCAGCTCTAGTTATGGCAGTGTTGAACGTGTCCAAGTACTAAATCAAATTCAGAAGGGAATCAGAATTCACCATCCTTGTACATCATTGTTTCAGCATTCCCAGATCCTCTTTTAACCAATCGATATCATTTTTATTAGCTGTAAATAATATTCTATATATTATGTAAAAGTGGAGTTGATTCATTCCCCCACTTTCACCTTTTGAGATGTATGTAATGGGCTTTGGTTCATTCTATCATGATCACGATTATTATTACACAAGTATAAGCTTGCCGAAAAATTGAAGACGGACGAGAAGGACGAGATCGTGACGATGACCAAGGAGACCCAAAGTGGATGGACGATAACCAAAATACGAAAGAAAAAGAGGCGACTGACATAACCACAAAGGAGACCTTCGAGATGCTGACGAAAGCCAAGTCATCGGAGGCAAAAGATCTGGTCGCCATACCGAAGGACCTTGAGTACGACAAACTGGCAGAAAAATCACGAAGGAGGTAAAATATAAATTCGAAAATATATTCCTAAACAACGATGCGGAGCAGTACATGGTCGCCACCATGGAGGAGATTAACGTTAAGGAGCATGAAGGGTTCGACATGCCCGGTTCTGAACAACGAGGATGAAGGAAGAACATGCGTATGTTTGTTACATCACAGATGAAAACGAAAAGGCCGTAGTGAACTCTCTATTTTTCGAACGCCCGAGGAAGATGTGCTACGAGGTGCACGTGGTTGATGCGATCGAAGAATGTGCAGTCATGCAGTTGAAGGAATACAACAACAAGACGGTTTTCGCCACTAAAGATGGGCTGAAGCTAGACGGCAAAATAGAGGTTGAAATAAAGGCGAAAAGAAACAAATCCCAGAAAAAGCAAATCGGGCATTTCATCCACATGAGCCAAAGACCGCGAATCCCGATAAAAGCGAAAAAGAACATGCGGACAAAGATGCATGGCATGGGCCGCTCACGCTAAGCACTGAAGCAAAGTTTTCGAAGGAATTTAGAGACGCCAAGTGGCGAGCCGCAACGTATGATACGCGAAAAAGAGTTAAGTTTTAAGGAAGGAAGAAAGGCCGAAAGAAGATTGAACTTAGGGGGGAATTTGTTGGATAAGCTCAATCAAAGGGTCCAAGAAAAAATAAAAAATAATAAAATAAAGAATAGAAAAAGGAGACGCATGAAGTAGCAGCCAGTCAAGGAAGACATGTGATGAAAAATAAGAGAAATAAAGTCAATACAAGGATGCTATAGTCGAAAACTTTGATACGCAAGATTTTATAAGATTGTGTAATATTACATTTATCCTCCCTTAGCATCTGTGAATATAACTATATATACATCTGTACGTGAACCGGTGAACAATAGAACATAGAGAATAAAAGAACAAAGAGTTTGCAAGTTATAATTTTTCCACCAAATAGGCCTCACAACATTCAAGCTACTTCTCTCCTTATTCGATCGTATATTTTTAAAATAACAAAATCAACGACAAAATCACGGGCGACGATGAGGGTCTGTGAAATTCACATTATAACCAATCCTCTGGGAAATATAGCCAAACATGAGCAAAATATCTATGTATTAATGTTCTTATTTATGAATTCCTCGAAAAAGCCCATAACTGAAGTTGCACGTACATTGGTCGAATATATCTTTTGATGAATTTACAAGCAATGTGTAAATATAGAAATTTAATATGATCTCCATATAAAGCTGCTTTCCCCTTAATCCACAAAGCCCGGGATTTGGTAAATGTGTGTTGTTAAACATCTAATACCCTTTATATGTATTCCTTGTAAGTACATGACATATATTCAATAATGCGACTATGAACCAAGAAAAGGACTTTATCAGACAAAAGCAATGAAATCATCACGGTACGAAAACCCTCATGGAAAAAAAAGTTTCAATTTGACTGATCAATTAAGCTTGAGAGTGAGACTACGTTGTCAGAAAAAAAAATATTTATAAATCGGAAAAGTATTTTGATCATAGGAGTACTATTGTGGGATAGTCATGCCCAACCCTCGTAAAGGACCTTATGATTTAGATCTTATACTTAGGACGATATGGGCAAAAGTTCCAAGGAGTATATGTTTATGGATGGCCGGGTTTACATGCTTCAATGGAAACATAAAATCTACAAAGAGATTAAATCTAGTCAATGTTTGTTTGGGCAACAAAAGACATGCTGTGTAATGGAAAAATTTAATGCGAATTGCTTTACATTATTTTAGTCATTAATAAGCTTTTATGACTGCCAAGTCGTTATTTTATTTTCTTTAACGTAAGAGGTTGGCATGGAAAATCATGGCAGAAGCCAGCCATGTTAGAGTCTTAAATAGACATAACTCCTTCGTAAAGTCCTATCAAAACCCTTAACAGTTGCAGATCAGAAAACCCCAAACACATAGCCGTTTTATTTTCGGGAAAAATCAAATGATCATCGGAAATGGAAAGAGTCTTTAATTGCTGTCTGTTTCTCCTTAACTTCATTATTTATGTTGCCTCATAGAAGATTGTATACCCTGTCCCTGTCTTGGTCTTACTTTAAAGCCAATAATACAACTAAAAGACACTCAGATTTATGCGTAATGAAACGAAGTACACACAACTATTCAAGGGCAAGTTTGCATCTATATATATTTTCATGATGTAAGTATTACATAAAAAATCATATCTAATACTATAAAATTAGTTTTTAGGTAACGTCTGTCTCGTGAATTGTGTTATTATATCTAGTCGACCAACTTGATGAATTACGAGTCTCCACCAATTTGTGTCATAATTGCGTCACGTGAAGACTATAAATTATATTCAAGACTGATTTTTACTATTATCGTTTACTGCTAAAAGTAAGATATTTACATTTAAAAAATAGCGTGGGTGTGTGTGTTGTTTTGTCGTTGGCCGTTACATTCACATGGCTTGGAACACAAATTAAACATTATACAAACCGATCATCACATCTGAACAATGTAAATTTTATTATAATTTCAACGATGGGATGCAATGCATCTCCTCGTGGAGTACTTATTTTATTATTAAATCGTAAAAAATAAAAGGGTAAATAGCATATAACCTACCTGTGTTTTAGTAAATAAGCATCAAAACCCTTGCAGTTTAGAAATAGGCTAAAACACCCTCGTGGTTTGAATAATTTTGCACACACTCCCCATCCGGTCAAATTTAGTCCGACCGTCAGAGAAAAAGCAGAATTCCAATTATACCCTTCAATGGTGTTTTGAACGGCAATAGTGTTCTTGGATTTCTTCAATTCCGAGATTCATCCGCCAAGAGACTTACGATGCCTTTGCCTATCAATCCCATTGTTTATCTTCTTTATTTCTTATTATTATTTTCCTTAGAATTATTTTGGTATGCTCCAGAGGTGAGTTCTTGATTTTTCTCCAGTTCCTAATTACAAGGTGGAGATCCATCGCCGTTCTTCTTCAAGTGACCAAGAAAAGAAAAAGGAATTTCCCATGTCGCCCTTCTTCATCACATTCATCCTCCTTTTCCTCACTACCAGTTACCACCACCGCGAGATCCATCGGCGTGAACTACGGAACTGTCCTTTTCTTACCATATTTTTTGGGGATCTTAGTACTGACGCTAACGCCGCAGTAATAGTACTGACGCTACCGCCGCCTCGAGCTTTCTGTGATGAAGAACGTACTGTAAATTTGATAGTCTCATGAACTGCGATTCTTCGACGGAAATTGGGTTAAAGACTAGTCTTATCCACTGTAAAGAAAGTTTAAGATTTTTTTTGTTCTTTATTTGATTTTCAGGAAGGATTTGTTCAGAGTGGGTGCGAAGAAAGACGAGGTTATTTTAGTCTTTTTACCATAAAAAATTACTTGTGTACTATCATAATTGCATTAAAGGCGCGTGGACATCAATCTCGGGCAGTATATGCTGCCCGGGGGATATTGTGCAACGTTTACAGAACCACGAGGAAAAAACATGCTATTTTAGAAGCATAGGGGTTTTGGCGCTTATTTACGAAAACACAGGTAGGTTATATGCTATTTACCCAAAATAAAATCAGCAAAAGCTTCAGCAGATTTCATCAGCGCAACAGCGAAGTGACACGTGTCACGCGCGCTCAGCTGACGGTGCAGTGCACTCTGAAACTTATACGCTCAAAACGTCATTTTCCATTTGACGAAAAGATCCGACCCGCAATATCCACCCGATCCGACCCAACTAAACCCCAGCGTCACCTTCCCCCCTTTAAAAGAGCAGAAAGCGGGAGTTATCGCATCAAAGCTCCGCCCAGAGAGCTAGTGGTATGACGTCAGCAACCGGGAAAATGACGAAATCGGCGAAGGAGCATAACATGGAGAGGCAGATACAGAAGCACGTGGGATGTATGGCCGGTTTTCTCCAACTCTTCGACCGCCGCCACCACATCGCCGCCACCAAGCGCGGCCTATACTCCGCCGAAACCCTGCCTTTGTCGCCGCCTGTAAGTAACAGAACGTCCGTTTAATCTATACGAAAGATTTGTGACTGCTGAATTTTCCTGTGAATGAAAGTTTAAACCTTTCATCGTATTAGAAGTAACGTACGTGTATGTATGCATTAATTACTCCAGGCCACTGAAACGACGACGGCATCGGAATCTGAGAAATCAACGCCACCGTCGCCCAAATCTGCGGTTCCACTGAGCGTCGGCGCAGCAAAACCTACGTGGAAGTTCGGCAGAGAAGCGGCGAGGCTATCCCTGGACAGCCGTGCCTTTACGGACTCTAAAGGTTGTCTCCACCCAAAGGCCATCCGTACAACGGCCAACGCCGACGAGAACTCTGCAGCTGATGAAAACCAGCAAGGACATCGTTCTCCGAGCGTCGTCGCTCGGCTCATGGGGCTCGAACCGTTACCGCCGTCGTCGCCGTCCACCGCCGAGCCGGAGCTACGCCGATGTGCGTCGGAGTCTAGGGCTGTTAAGGATCTATTCTGCTCTCGATTTGAGGGCTTCAACAGCAAGGAACATACTTCGTTCGATGCAGAACCGAGGATCGTAGCTTGTAATGGAAAGAGTGCTAAATTTCAGCAGCGTAAGAGCTTCTTTGACCGTGGAGATATTTTCCCCGAGCAGAAGAAGGTCCCTCTGTGCAATAATCATGGCGAAATCGAGACAAATTGAGGATGCGAGGCATAATCGACGACCAGCCTTCCAAGGATTTGGAGGAGTTGAGGCAAATCCTCGAAGCTCTGCATTTGAAGGGACTTTTGCATAACCGAATCGAAAGCCGTCGCAATTTCGTCTGCGATGAATCTCCGACGGCGGTGGTGAAATCACCAAAACCACCGCCCTCTTATTCAACGCCAGCTAACAGCAGATTTAAAAGCAATTACAGCAAAAGTCAGTCTCGCCGCAGCTATGGAGTCTCCGGCGAGATCTCACCGTCAATTAGTCCTCGCCGGGAGAGGAGTCCGTCGACTCCGGGCGGACGGAGTGAGGGTAACCGCCGGTCAAACTCTTTAGTCAAACCTAAGCCGCTGAGCGTGGACACACAGAGGAGAAGAAATGAAGTAGCTGATAACCGTCGCCTGAGTTTCTCTGCCATTAATTCCCCAAGGTTAAATTCAAGTCAGAAGACGGCCGGCGATAGCCAATCTCCGAGGTGCAAGAAACCAACGGTTGGGATTCATAGGAGAGAAAAGAAGACCACAGCCGCCATTGCCGAGGAAGAGTCCTCTTCCATCTCCGATTGCAGCTACTCCACGTCAACTGATACTGAGGTAAATCTAATCTACCAACTTTTGCCCAGCTTATAACAGACAAATAAATCCAATATGCTTTGTTTGATGCACAGATTTCTAGGGTAGAAGGGAAGAATTTGTTGGAGAGTTCTGCCAAGTTGCTCCATAGCATAGCCGAGATGACATCAGAAGCAGATATGCAACCAAGCCCCGTTTCAGTTCTTGATTCTTCCTTCTACAAAGATGAGTCCTTTACTCCTTCCCCCATCACAACTAGGCTGAGCATCGAATTCAAAGGTAACTTTGTATTTCCCATCTCATGGAAAACCCTTTTCGCTCCGCTTAGCCTTATCCCCCTCTAGGGGGATTTTAGTGATAGGTTCGTCTTATATGCATGCATGGATTCGGTTTGAGCAGTAATAAGATGCCGTAAGTGATCTTGGGATCTTTTTTTTTTTCTGTTATACGTAGAAGACGAGCCATGGAGCCCATTAATGTCGCCGATTCGAACCAAACACGAAGAAGCATCGCAATACGACGTTTTCTTTCTGCTCGAGAAGCAGCAGCAGCAGCTGAAGGGAATCCCTATGAAGCTCGCTTTCGACGCAATTAACGAAATTATCGAGAGGAATAAGCAAATTCCCCCGTGGAAGAAATCGATATCTGACGATAGGGTATGGTCGGAGTTTCGAAAACTCTGCCATCGTAACGTCTCCGAGGATCTGTTCGAGACCATATGTGGGGCTTTGAAGGAAGATTTGGCCGGAGATGCTTTAGATGGATGGGGAGATTGTTGGTCGGAGAAGTCAAAGTTGGTTTTGGACATCGAAAGGATGATCTTTAAGGATTTGATCAGCGACGCCATTGGTGATCTTTCGGAGTTCACGTCGACCAGAAGAAGGAAGTTAAGTTTTTGAAAGTCTTCACTTTGTAGTTTGACTTTCCAATTTTCTTGGTTTTTTTTTCTTTGATTAATGGTTTAGTGTTTTAACGAGGAAGGTGGTTAACTGTCAACTTTGGCCGTAGATATCGAAAGAAGTGATTTTGCAAGAGCTTTTATATTTTCTCTCTGTCATCAGTCATGTGAGTTGAAGATTGGGAGATGAGATATTAAGACAGGTGGAAAAGGACTTTGCTTCTGTGAAGTATTTGGATCATATGAGCTCTGGAAAAAATGATGGTCTTTTGGCATGCTTCTGCTTCGTTCTTGACCATATGTCACACATTCATTTTTTTTTTTACATTGAATCTTCTAACTCTTCTATAATCCAATACATTTGTTTACTGTAGTCGACTAGGGATTTGAAGACCACATAAGGAGTGGTTGTTGACTTCAACCATTACGTAGATGTGATGATGGTATTTCTCAGAGAATCATAATTCATATCACTTCACCTGTTCAAGGTAAAATATGACTACCAATATAAATTTTATTACATGAAAAGATCTCAGGATCTTTTGCCTCTTCTACCAGAAGTGAACTCCGTGTTATATATAATGAAGGAAACATTGACTGATTCCATCAAGCAATGATTTTGGACGTTCTTAAATGATCAATACACCATATTTCATCTAGTTTAACTAATTAAATCTTCATCGACATAGGGAAGGCAAACAATGTCAACTACAACACACAACAAATCCTAAAGATAAAACAATTGATAAATAAACAAGTCAACGATAGAGGATTCAAAGCTGTCGACATAATTAAGAGAAACGAGCACAATAATCCCTCGGCACCTTATAGCCCGCCCATTCACTCCTTGGAAGTTTTGTTGATGAGCGATTTGTGAATGTGGGGAATCACACCGCCGCCTGCAATGGTCCCTTTGATGAGCGTGTCGAGCTCTTCGTCTCCACGAATGGCCAACTGCAAGTGCCTCGGCGTAATTCTCTTCACCTTGAGATCTTTGCTCGCGTTCCCAGCCAATTCGAGCACTTCAGCAGTTAGATATTCGAGTATAGCAGCTGAGTACACAGCAGCCGTGGCTCCAACTCGCCCGTGGGCGGTGGTTCTTGACTTTAGGTGGCGATGGATTCTACCCACTGGGAACTAAAGGCATAATACCATGAAAAAAAAAAAGTATTGCAATGTCCCAGAAACAAAGGAAGCAATTCAGTGTTTCGCAAACTATTGTAATCGTATGTACGGAATATACCTGAAGGCCAGCGCGGGAGGAGCGAGACATGGGCTTTTTCTTGTCCTTGTCCTTATTTCCTGAAGCAGCAGCCACTGTCTTTCCAGCCACGAGACCCTTTCCACCTTTTCCAGCCATTGTCTTTCTTTTCTTTCGTATCTTCTCTAACAACAATGACAGGGAAAAGATGAAATGTCAAGCATAAGGTATGGAATTCTTGATGACTCTTTCACTTGGGCTAATATGGATATCAAACAAAGCTTACGTAAAGTTATATAACATGACGTCGTTGATAAATTGCAAACAATCAATTCAACATCAATCAAGAAGAGGAACGTTTCTTTCTCCCTCAATTTGCTGAGAGGTTAATTGCCCGTGTGAAAGGAATGAACAAAAGCTATAAAGCATGAATCTTGCTGCACAACTACTTTCTAAATTTCAAAAATTACAGTGAGGATCTTACAAGGCGAGGGGAAACACAGGACTACAGAAAGAAAACATTAACATGCAGCTCAAGCATGCCAAATCTTTCAGGTTCCTAAACAGATCTGGCAAATCAAATACATGACAATTGGGAAAACTCGTACCGAATTGTCTCTCTATACGCAAATCTGAGATGAACAACCAAATAAGATCTACAGCGAGATGAAAGAAAATATGAACAAGAAGGAAGAAAACAGTTATCTGCTCACCTCAAGAACTCGAATTCGATGCAGGTGCGTGCCACAGACGGGTAGCAAAAGATAAAGACGAGAGCTTTTTGGTTCGGCAAGATTTACTTCTAGTTCCTTTCGATTTTGAATTTTGGCGAATTATTTGGCGGCTGAGTTTCAGTGGGAAAGAAGAGTTGGAAAACATTTTCGTTTCTCGTACCTTTTACTTATAATATTAGGCCTCACTGAAAATCATAATGGGCCTTTAATCAAACCGGCCCAATAAAGATAGACTTAACCCGACCCGACTTAACTGGAGAAACGGTTTCAAAGAATGGTTCTCTTTACTCTCATAGTCCTTCACAACATTTTAATTCTAACCAACGTATCAGTCAGACTAATTTAAGATTAATGTCAACATCTTCTACTTGGTGGATGGAACATATCCATCTACCACGATTATTTTATATTGAGCAATATGTAAAACTCCAATTAAAACTTTTCTTGCATGATTAATAGTTTTGTGATTTAACTTAAAACATACTCCTTTCATATGGAAATTTGACTGATATGTGGTGAAGTCCACAAGTTGTTTATTTCACTCGAGAAGAAAAAACATTCATCGACTTTCCTAGGAAATACATAACGAATTGACGCTAGATTTGACATATAAATTGTGCTAAACACACGTCACCTCCCACCCAACAAGTATTGATCAATAATAACATATAAATCATTGACCTTGACTCACTCCCCCAAATGTCCAAATAAAAATAGAACCTTGACATATTTTCTCGAAACCCAACTCAATTCTTGCAAAAACACATCACTACTCAAAAAACCAAAAAAAACAAATGGAAATCGAAACTCCAAATGTAATAAGATTCATAGAAGACGCACTCTTCTGCGTAAGCTCAAAGCCCCTCTCTTACTCAGACCCTGACCAGAAATGGATCATAAGACAGCACCTAATCTCCTTAACCCAAAGCTTCCCTTCGCTAAAACCCTCAATCGGAACCTTCACCCACGACGACGGGTCAAAAGCCAAGCTCTTCTACGCCGCCGGCGCCATAAGCGTCGCCGCCGGCCAAGTCCCCGACGTACCCATAACCATATGGGTCCACGAATTGTACCCTCAAATCCCGCCAATTGCGTACGTCGATCGGCCAAGAAACTCAGCCTATCCCATCTACGACGGCCATCCCTTCGTCGACTCTTCGTCGGGCCTCATCACTTGCTCCTACTTCGTCGGCTGGAAGTTCGGCAAGTCGAGCCTCGCCGACCTCGTCCGTAGCTTGATAAGGCTGTTCGCTTACCACCACCCATTTTATTACTCCGATGACTTCCACGGCGACGGTGGCTACGTGTCCCATCCGAGTATGGTTTCGAAGACGGAGGCTATGGACCGCGTCGCCTGTACTGTTTACTACGACTTGAAGGCCATTACGGCCAAGAACGGCGAGGACGTCGCCGGACTGTCCGCCGTGCAGGGCGAGCTTGCGGAGAGGGCGGCGGATTTGGAGTCCGTCGTCGCCGGGCTCGTGAGGGAGAGGGAGGAGTTGAAGGAGAGGGTTAAGGTGTTGACTGATAGAGCCGATGAGTTGCTGAGTTGGATTAAAGTGTGCGGCGGCGGCGAGGGGGCGGCGGCGCGTTTGTGCGCTGACGATGTGTTTGGGGCTTTGGATGAGAGGTCCGAGGTTGTAATGGATTGCGTGGCGAATGACTTGGCTTTGGAAGATTTGATGTATGCTTTGGATGGAGCTGTTGAAGATGGAGTTTTGAGCTTCGGTGATTATTTGAAGAAGGTGAGAGTGTTGTCTAGGGAACAGTTTCTTCATAGAGCCAAGAAGATCAAGTTTGATGAATGATGATCATCCATGATTTTCTTTTTTCTTTAACCTCTTTGTTTTATCGATATATTTATTTTTGCAAGGTTGTTTTGACTTATGATCGATTGCTCGCTCTTATATGCACGTTGAAATATATATTCCACTTTGAATTTTGATGGGGTGAAAGAAATGCATGTAATTCGAAGTTTAATAAGGATAGAAATTCTTGAGAGAGAGAGAGGATTAACATTAGGCCAGATTTGGGCCCAAGCCCAATGTTGGTCCAGTTTCTTCTTCGCAAGAAATATAAAGATAAATATTACTCCCTCCGTCCCATAAGTTTATGGACATTTGGGTATTGGCACGGGAATTAAGAAACTGAATATTTTAATAATATAGTGTGTTGGAAAGGTAAAAAAGTGTATGTTTTGGCACGTCTTTTGATTATATTTAATATTATTATATTGATTGTTTGTGGTAGTTTTTTGCTATAAAAGGAAATGTCCAAAATGGTTTGGGACGCCCGATATAGTAAAATGTCCAAAATGGTTTGGGACGGAGGTAGTATAAAAACCCACAAAAAATTAATATTACAACAAAGTAAATAGGAAAGAAGAACGGAAATGCTTGGAATATCGTACGGCGAGCTGTTTCTGATCCTCGGAGCTACTGCCGCTTTAATCGGTAATATTTTGTTCATTGCTTGTCTCTGTGAATTCGGCCTTCGAACGACTATATTTGTGCAGGATGAATTTTCCCCCCTGTTAGTGAAGTATGATGTATCAATTTAGGGCCGAAGGATCTTCCAATTATAGCTAGAACAGCTGGGAGATACGCTGGGCGTGCAGTTGGGTATGTTCAATTGGCGCGTGGGCAGTTCGATAGCGTTATGCAACAATCCCAAGCTCGTCAGGTTTACTCTTTTGCTGTTCCTTGAAATGATTGTGTTGTGCCGTAATTGATTGTTGTGGCGAGGTGTTTTCAACTGTTCCTTATTGAAAAGCTTATCATTTGTTGGTAGAGGATCATCCTTCTTGTTGCGAAAGTTTCTATTGATCTCCTATTCTTTCCAAAATGCAGTTTCATGGTAATTTGTTTAGTTCCTAAGAGAATTTTTAAAAAACATTTGAATAGGTGCATAAAGAGCTGCAAGACACAATGGCTCAGTTGGAAGCTATACGTCATGAGGTTCGATCCTTGTCCTTCATGAACTCAGGTCTGGCGAGCACACGATTGGTGGACAATGTGGTTCGACAAACACATGCTGCTAATGGTATTTTCTCTGCCCGAGCATTTTTTCATGATGTTCGAAAGTAAATTGATTTTCGTTACGAGCCCCAAATTTATTCGATTGACAGAAGAAAAGGAGCATGTTAAACCTCCTGAAGATGCCACCAGGGTCAGAGTCGAGGCAATGGAGTCCACTGCAATGGCCCAGGTAGCTTATTTCATGGTTAAGCTTGAAATCAGTCGTGCATTATGTTTATTGCATTTTCCTTGTAAGTTTTAGACTTTCTTTTTCCCCTAAGGATCACAGCGCTATGCCCTCGACCCTATCAAACGTACATACCCAAGCGATTGCGTATGATAAATTGGCTGAATCCACAGCACCAGTTTCGAATGTCATCAACGAAGTGCTTAGCGAGCTGAAGGACGATTCTGGTCAATTCGTCGTTCTTCCCATATCTGCTGAGAGTGCTAAGTTGTTACCCAGTCGGAAAGGTAATAATACTATAAAATCATAATAATAATCTCTTCTAGTTTCCAAGCCTGTCACTCTAAAGCTATAATGCAAGTAGCTTCAGTCCTTGAAATGAGCTTGCTCTCTTCAGATGACAGAAAGGGGTCCGATATAATGCTTGAGGCATTACTCGAGGAAGATGTGGCGCACAAATCCAAGGATTTCTTTTCGCACGCTCAGAACCAGAGTATGACTAGCGATAAGTAGGCGAAGTTCTCTTTATCGCTGAAACTACAATCCTTTGGCCAAGAGTTATCTCTATGGCCGTAAAGGTAAGAGTCGATAAACCATGTAGCATAAATTAGTCAGAGGCATGTAAACCATAACCTTTATTACATGATTTCACTCATACTCTTGCAATATATGACATCAGGTTTTGCCTAATCGGATTCTCACATCTTGTTAACTCATTAGAAATGAACCAAACGATTTACCTCTTTGTCTGTTGCTCGAACAAAATCATGTCTTCTTTTTCGATACCATCGCCTTCGTTGCTGCCCATTAGTACAACAAAGTTGTTCGCAGGCATATGTCGATGCTCGTCCAAATGGGCTATCCCCATCCAAAATCAGCTTCGTAGAGTCCAAATTTTGCTCCAATCGGAGAACGAGATAACTTTCGTCTCCTCGCTGCCGCGCATCATTGACTGCGTCTATTCCATGAAAGGTTCGTAACATATATTCTTCTCCCCTTCCCCGCCTAACAATTGACCATCAAATACGCGCAGGCAACCCTCAATAGTTACATCGATCGAATTGTGCGTCAACGAAGCCAATCTTCGAACCCCACAAAATATCGTGTGTCTCACAAGAGAGGCGCGGAAGGAGCTTTGTCATTATTAATTGCTTGCTGTGCGCCCTTTGGACAAACTCGGAAATATTTTTAAAGCTGTCCGACAAAAATGTTCTTCGACGAACTCGAAGGATCGAGGCAAGGCGGAGGGTTATTTGCAGGCGATCGATATAATTGATCGATTTACTATAGGGAAAAGTAAAATTAAAATACATTACCGAACTTGTAAACAAGATTAATTCCAAATTCCACGGACGGAAAAGCAATATAGAGTTGACCTTCATAATTTTTCTAAATCGTCGAAGTATCTTGTAACAGCTTAAACATTTCATGCTCGAACAAAACCATGTCTTCTTTATAGAGATGAACCCAAGCTTCAATACCATCGCCCTCCTTATTTCCCATTAGAATCACCATGTTATTTACGGGCATAGTTGCGATGCTCGTCCAAATAGGCTTTCCCCATCCAAAATCAGCTTCATAGAATTCAAATTTTGTCCAATCTGAGAATGTCATAAGATAGGGGCTCTCCTCGCTAATACTCATGCACTCTCTTACCATTTCCATTCCAGGACTATAGAGCGTCTCAAACCCTCCATTGTTAAATACGCCTTCGCAGTCTGCGATAGATTTATCGACGGCGTAGCGCAGCAAAGAAACCAAATCTTCGAATCCAACTTTTAGATTAGGGTTTGAAGTATGCAACTTTACCGCTGCCATTGCGAATAAATTCCCGCACGAATGCTTAGGGAAAGGCGGGATCGTTCTATCCCTTATGTTCACCACTTGACCGATAAAGAAGTTTCTAGACCTTTCGTGCTTTAACCGATCTGTGTTGATCATAGCCTTGGATATAAGAGCGCTAACCACGCCCACCTTCGACACTCTTATTGTTGATCTATCTCTTACCTTGGCTTTTAGGGTTTTTTCGATCATATCTTTGTCGAATGAGAATCTCTCAACGGTTATGTTGGGATTCATGGTTCTCGGAAGCTGAACGTTTCCCAAATCGGGAAACGAGTTCTTGAAAGGAATCAAACCGGGAGATTCGAAATTAGGGTTCACGACGCATTTCGAACGACCCAATTCTCTGATGGAATAATACGGCTTATTATTGTTCGCTTCTTCGGTCCAAGCATGTATGAAAGTGTAGATCGAATCGCTGTCGAAGATCCTATGAGAAATGCTCAAACCAATTGCAAGACCGCCAAAATCGAACGTTGTAACTTGAATTGAAGCCATGGGATCGGTGAATTCATCTACTTCACAAGGGAGCCTTGGGAGAAGCATATTGTTTAGTTTATCACCACCTTCGACATACTCTAAGATACTCTTAATGCTGTCTGAACAAGCATGAGCTTCGACGAACTCAACGCCCTCTATTGGGTCCGGCCCATACTTGGGTTGGCCCGTTACTATGTATATAGTTATGTTAAAAAAAAAAAAATAATACTAACACACGCACACGACACAGCGAAGGAGAGGAGAAGAGGAAAGAAAAAAGAGGAAGAAAGAAAGTGGGAAGAAAATTCAGATCCGGACGATCCGTTGCCCTGTTTTCGTCGAAACTTCGGGAGGAGAGTCGCCTCGATGTACTCTACACATCTACCGTGTCGGATCGTTCGGTTTCTCACGTATGGTGGTAACTCGCTTAACCTCTTTTGGTATTCCGGGTTTGTAACCCGATGATTGTTGGAGTTCCGAGTTTGTAACTCGACGTCGTTAGTGTGCTCGCTTTATTGGTGTGATTTTGGTGTGCCGTGTGTTGTTATACCTCGAGACGTTCTCGGGAGGTGTTGTCCGTTGTACCCGTCGAACTTGGTTATAGTGGACGTTTCCTTGGATCGGGAGAGCGATCCCGTGGTTTTTCCCGTTTCGGGTTTTCCACGTTAAAAAGTTCCCGTGTTTATTTTGGTTTCCGTTGTTGCGTTGATTGGTTACCACTCGTATTATCCGAACACGCCTAACAAAGTGGTATCAGAGCGAGGTTGAATCGCGCTGTTGTGTTCAAAGTCATGGAGGGCAATTCTAGTCGGATGGTTATGTTGAACGGATCGAACTATCATATTTGGAAAGGGAAGATGGAGGATCTTTTATACGTAAAAGATTTTTATGCGCCCGTGTTCGATCTAGAGAAACCGACTGATAAAAGCGACAAGGAGTGGGAGTTGATTCATCGTCAGGTTTGCGGCTTTATTGAACAGTGGGTCGACGATAATGTTCTCAACCACATCAGTGACGAGAAACATGCAAGGACCTTATGGAGCAAGCTTGAGCAGTTATACGCTCGAAAGACGGGGAATAACAAGCTTTTTCTGATAAAGCAGATGATGAGTTTGAAGTATCAAGAAGGGAGCAACATATCTGATCACTTGAATACATTCCAAGGAATTATTAATCAGCTAGCTGGAATGGGAATCAAGTTCGACGACGAAGTGCAGGGTTTGTGGCTTCTTGGTACGTTACCAGACTCGTGGGAGACTTCAGAATGTCATTATCTAATTCGGCTCCAAATGGCATTTGTTCGATGGAACTAGTGAAGAGCAGCATACTTAACGAAGAGATGCGAAGGAAGTCGCAGGGTTCTTCTACGCAGGCCGATGTCCTAGTCACAGATAACAGGGGGAGGAGCAAGAGTCGAGGCCCAGGTGATCGCAACAGAAGTAAGAGCAAGTCTGGGAAGTATGCTAGCATCGAGTGTCATTATTGTGGTAAGAAGGGGCACATTAAAAGATTTTGCCGAAAGTTCCTGAGAGAGAACAAGAATGCGAAGGGTCAAGATCATCAGACGACAGATGCTGATAAAGTTGACAAGGTAACCGCAGTCACGGCAGATTTCTTTGTTGTGCGCGACGACGATGCTGTTAATCTAACTAGTCATGAGACTAGTTGGGTGATCGATAGCGGTGCTACGATACATGCTACACCGCGGCGGGATTTCTTTGCCTCATATACCTCTGGTGATTTTGGAAGAGTTATTATGGGAGACGATGGCGTTGCTAGAGCCATCGGTATCGGCGACGTGCGCTTGCAGACGGAGAACGACAATACATTGATTTTGAAGGCCGTGAAACATGTTCCAGAGCTTCGCATGAGTTTGATGTCCACAGGGAAGCTCGACGATGAAGGTTTCCACAGCCACTTTGGAGATGGAAAATGGAAGCTTACTAAAGGCTCCTTGATCGTGGCGAAAGGAGAGAAGATGTCATCTCAGCTTTATGTGACGCAAGCAAAGATTGCAGATTCTACCGTGAATGCAATCGACGATGGTGGCGCGACGGAGCTTTGGCATAATAGACTCAGCCACATGAGCGAAAAGGGACTGATGATACTAGCCAAGAAGAATCTTCTATCAGGTGTGAAGAATCCTTCGTTACGAAGATGTGATCATTGCTTGGCTGGAAAGCAGACTCGAGTCGCGTTCAAGAACATCACTCACTCGCCGAAATCAGGTATACTCGATCTAATTCACTCCGATGTTTGTGGTCCTATAAAAACAAGAACACTTGGTGGTGCTGTTTATTTTGTTACATTTGTAGATGATCATTCGAGGAAGATCTGGGCTTATACGCTGAAGTCCAAGGACCCAGGTGCTAGATGTTTTCAAGCAGTTTCACGCTTTGGTGGAGAGACAGACCAACAAAAAGCTCAAGTGTATTCGGACGGACAACGGAGGTGAATATTGTGGTCCTTTTGATGAGTATTGTAAGAGATATGGTATTCGACATCAAAAGACAACTCCGAAGACACCTCAGTTAAATGGCTTAGCTGAGAGGATGAACAGAACACTGATCGAGAGAGTGAGATGTTTGCTATCGCAGTCACAGCTGCCGAATTCTTTCTGGGGTGAGGCGTTAAATACCGTCGTTCATGTTTTAAATCTCACACCTTGGGTTCCTTTGAGATTTGAGGTACCAGATAAGATTTGGTTGGGAAAGGAAGTCTCGTATGACCACCTGCGTGTGTTTGGGTGCAAGGCCTTTGTTCACATCCCGAAAGACGAGCGATCGAAGCTTGATTTGAAGACAAGACCGTGTGTATTCATCGGTTATGGCCTTGATGAGTTTGGGTACAGATTTTACGACCCCGTGCAGAAGAAGCTTATCAGAAGCCGAGATGCTGTGTTCGTTGAGGATCAGTGCATACGAGACATTCAATCAGAGAAGTCGACTAAGAAGTCCAGCGGTGATCTCTCTGATTTAGATCCACCTCCTGTGCGTGTAGCATATCCCGATCAAGGGGGAGATATTCCAGAATCTAGCGGTGTCGACAACGATGAAAATTCTATAGGCGATGTTGATGTTGAGCCAGCGGAACCTATTGATGAACCTATCGAAGAACCTTCGGTTGAACCTCAGTTGAGAAGATCTGCTAGGGAGCATCGTTCATCCACAAGGTATCCTTCAGATGAGTACGTAATGCTAACAGATGCTGGAGAACCTGAGGATTACCAAGACGCAATTTCTGTTGACGACAAGAATGAGTGGATGAAAGCTATGGTGGAAGAGATGCGATCTCTTCATGATAATCACACTTATGACTTGGTAGAGCTACCTCGAGGAAAGAAAGCTCTCAAGAATCGATGGGTTTATCGGCTGAAAATTGAAGAAAATAATTCTCGACCAAGGTACAAAGCTCGGTTGGTCGTGAAAGGCTTCGGTCAGAAGAAAGGGATTGACTTTGATGATATATTCTCACCGGTGGTGAAGATGTCCTCGATCCGAGTTGCTCTTGGTTTGGCGGCGCGCTTGAACTTGGAGATTGAGCAACTTGACGTGAAGACTGCATTCCTTCATGGTGACCTTGAAGAAGACATTTACATGGAACAGCCCGAGGGATTCAAAGTCAACGGAAAGGAGCATCTTGTTTGCAAGTTGAGGAAGAGTTTGTACGGCTTGAAACAAGCTCCACGTCAATGGTACAAGAAGTTCGACTCCTTTATGACCAGTCACGGGTACACCAGAACCTCTTCGGATCATTGTGTATTCGTCAAGAGGTATTCCGATGACGACTTTATTATTCTTCTCTTGTACGTTGACGACATGTTGATTATAGGCCATGATACTAGCAAGATTGCGGCGTTGAAGAAAGAATTGAGCAAGTCTTTTGCGATGAAGGACTTGGGAGCGGCGAAGAAAATTCTCGGCATGAAGATTTCTCGTGATAGGAAAAATCGGAAGTTATGGTTATCTCAAGAAGACTACATTGAGAAAGTTCTCGAGAGATTTCATATGAGTACAGCCAAGGCGGTTTGTTCTCCACTTGCAGGACATTTCAAATTGTCATCTGAGAAATGCCCGAAAAGTGAGAAAGAAAAGGCCGATATGAGCAGAGTTCCTTACCAGTCTGCGGTCGGTAGTTTGATGTATGCCATGGTTTGTACTCGACCCGATATTGCTCATGCCGTTGGTGTCGTTAGCCGTTTTCTCTCTAATCCGGGAAAAGAGCATTGGGAAGCCGTAAAGTGGATATTGAGATATCTCAGAGGGACTTCCAAGACGTGTTTGTGGTTTGGCGGCGGAGAGCCTATGCTAGTTGGATATACCGATTCAGACATGGCAGGTGATATTGATTCCAGAAAATCTATTTCAGGTTTTTGATGACTTTTGCAGGTGGAGCTGTGTCATGGCAGTCGAAGCTGCAGAAGTGTGTTGCACTATCCACCACAGAAGCCGAGTATATTGCTATCACAGAGGGTTGTAAAGAAGCTTTGTGGATGAAGAAGTTTCTCGAAGAACTTGGTCTACGGCAAGACAAGTACGTTGTTTACAGCGACAGTCAGAGTGCCATCCACCTCTCCAAGAACTCGTCATTCCATTCGAGATCCAAGCATATCGACGTCAGATACCATTGGGTTCGAGATGTGCTCGAGTCAAAGCAACTGTATTTGGCGAAGGTACATACGAGCGAGAACGGATCAGATATGTTGACGAAGATTTTGCCGAAGGAGAAGCTCAAGACCTGTCGGCGGAAAGCGGGCTTGCTTGAGCCCACCGTATGAGCCGGAGGGGGAGTTTATTGGGTCCGGCCCATACTTGGGTTGGCCCATTACTATGTATATAGTTATGTAAAAAAAAAAAAATAATACTAACACACGCACACGACACAGCGAAGGAGAGGAGAAGAGGAAAGAAAAAAGAGGAAGAAAGAAAGTGGGAAGAAAATTCAGATCCGGACGATCCGTTGCCCCGTTTTCGTCGAAACTTCGGGAGGAGAGTCGCCTCGATGTACTCTACACATCTACCGTGTCGGATCCTTCGGTTTCTCACGTATTGGTGGTAACTCGCTTAACTTCTTTTGGTATTCCGGGTTTGTAACCCGATGATTGTTGGAGTTCCGAGTTTGTAACTCGACGTCGTTAGTGTGCTCGCTTTATTGGTGTGATTTTGGTGTGCCGTGTGTTGTTATACCTCGAGACGTTCTCGGGAGGTGTTGTCCGTTGTACCCGTCGAACTTGGTTATAGTGGACGTTTCCTTGGATCGGGAGAGCGATCCCGTGGTTTTTCCCGTTTCGGGTTTTCCACGTTAAAAAGTTCCCGTGTTTATTTTGGTTTCCGTTGTTGCGTTGATTGGTTACCACTCGTATTATCCGAACACGCCTAACACCCTCGTCGTTGCAGTCGACTATGTGTTCTTTTCTTACGTATCTTCCCGCCAAAGGGTAGAAGCGTGGCAAGACGTTGGCTAGGGTTTGTTGCAGGCGATCGATGCTCATGAGATTGAGGTTGTTATTGGAAGGAGGAGATGAGTAGAAGAGAATGATGGGTACGTTCGTAGGTGGGACTAATTGATCGGCTAGTGAAATCTTGTAGTGTTTGAGGTTGATTGGAGTTGGGTTGATTGGCTTTACTTTGGTCGTCCTCTTCCTTGTAATCTTCATCTTGGTGATTAGTATTGGTTCTTCGAATGTGAGTGAGTTATTGCTTCCTTTTATAATCCAGCTTGTTGTCATTATCGTCGTGATGATTAGGAATGCCCTTGACGACTAATTCCTTAGATTCTTACATGGTTATCGTTTAACCTTTGTCGTTTGTGTTTTATTTACCGAGTCAATAATGTCGTTTTTCTTATTTCGATCTAGTGTGTATGTTTGTTTATTACGTGTCGTATTCAACTCCTACGTAAGATTACGAATGATGCCGTTGACTTCAAATTCCTATATTCTTACATGGTTATCGTTTAGATTTTGTCGTTTTCCGTTCGTTTACGAAGCTAATATAATAGTGTCGCTTTTACTATCAATTTAGTGTAAATATGTTTAGCACTATTATAAAATAAAGCCGTTCTACATATCTATTTTTGTTCTCAAAAGAAAGTCGTTGGAGTATTTTCAAAAATTATATTATAAATTTCCAAAATTGCCCCCATATTAAATAACAACACAAGGTTCAATACAAAAAATAATAATTACACGGCAGATAATTAATGTGGGGTATAAAAGACATCTTAACCCATGTCTTAATATGCGCGAAAAATTGCGAAAAATTCTTAAACGTCTTTTTTTAGAACAGATAGAAGTATTTTGATTGGGCTCAATTATTGGACAGTAACTCCTATATATTTTTCTATCGATATGACACAATATTTTGGAACAATATAAATAACGTAAATCATTTAATACACGATGAAAACGAGCAACCAAAATTCGAACTTCGGTAGAATTTTGACATAACTGGCACAATAAATTACCAATCCAGAAATGTAGATGATACTAACAACATTAAAAATATATAGACGACGAAGCTGCTGGTTTTATTTATCAGATTTATATATTGTACTCTTTGGAACTTAAAAACCTTATTGTAAAATAGTTTGAAAGTAATCAAGCATGTAATGAGCTCATTATATCCTCGTATTGCTGCTCGAACAAAACCATCTCTTCCTTAAGAAGATGAACCCAAGCCTCAATCCCATCACCTTCCTTGTTTCCCAAAAGCACCATCATGTTAGGCACAGGCATGGTGGCGATGCTCGTCCAAAAAGGCTTTCCCCATCCAAAATCAGCTTCGTAGAATTCGAACTTTGTCCAATCTGAGATAACCATGACTCGAGCTTCCTCGCGCAAAGAAATGGCCGTCCTAGTCATCTCCATGAAAGGATCGTAAAGCATGTTATACCTACCTTCGCCATCAAACAAGCTCGAGCACTTGGTCACAGTTTTGTCTATGGCGTCACGGATTGAAGAAACCAAGTCTTCGAGCTTCACATTATTACCTTCGGGGGACAGATTTAGGACAGACATGGCTATTATATTACCGCAAGAATGCTTAGGAAAGGGAGGGACCGTTCTGTCCCTTATGTTCACGGCTTGGTTGACGAGGAAAGTTCTGAGCTTTTTCCCATGCTTCGACTTATCAACGTGGATCACGGCCTTGAGAATTACGGCGCAAACAGCGTTGACTTTCGACACTCGCCTTGTTTTTTCATCGTTGTTTTCTCTTATAACTTTGGCTTTTAGGGCAGAGATTGCTTCCTTGTCGAATGAGAATCTCTTGGCAATAATGTCTGGGTGTACGGTTCTTGCAAACTCAATCCCGTCAAGACCAAAATCTATCTTCTTGAATGGAAGCAACTTGGGACCGTCGAAATTAGGGTTTATGATTACCTTCGATTCTTGGACAGCAGAAGAATCATGTGTTGTTATTATCTTGGCCTCTTGGGCCCAAGCGCTTATGAAAGTCGAGACTGAATTAGCGTCGAAGATCTTGTGAGAAATGCTCAGCCCAATGGCAAGACCGCCGCAGGGGAACCTCGTAACTTGTATGGAAGCTATGGGATCGCTGACGTCATCAGCCTCGCAGGTGGGCCTTGTAAGAAGCACATCGTTAAGCTTGTGATCGACCATAGCTATCTCGGCGTACTCTGAGATGTTCTTGAACGGAGAATCGTAGTATGCCTCGACGAAGTCAACGCCGTCGTCGTTGCAGAGTACGACGTGGTCTTTCTTCACGAACCTTCCGGCCAAAGGGTAGAATCGAGGCAAGGTGTCCGCTAAGAATTTCTGCAGGCGGCCGATGACGTCATCGTCGTCGGAAGGAGGCGGAGCCGCCGGCGGCGAGTAGAAGAGAACGATGGGGACGTTAGTGGCTACGTAGAGTTGGTCCGTTAGAGAAATGTTGTAGTTTTTGAGGTTTTTTGGAGTTGGCGTGGATGGTTTTATCATCTTTCTGCTAACTATCTTCATCATGGAGTTAGGACAAGAAACAGTACAGAATGTAGTAAGTTGTTTTTCAGGTTATTAATGTATGCGGCCTTTTTTTTATGTTTGATTCCAATGGATGGAAGAGAGAAGGTACTATCCATTTATATAACCCAGCAAAATATAAAATAAAATCATATTACTATTTAATATTCTTGTCGCAATGTATATTATTATATGTTCAGATTTTTAAGGTGGCTCGCGTGCGACGCATGGATAATAAATTAATTAGAAGAGAGTTGGGAGACAATGGGACATCGAGTTCATCATCCATCCAAACTGGCCCCAGTCAACAGATGATAAATATAATCGTTAATTTGGTGTGTAATAATGTTAAGGTATCCACAATTATAGATTATTGAGGTATCCAAATGAAAATCCACTAATTTTTCTCGAATATAAATATTATCCTCGTGGATCTCGAGCATACCAAGAAGCTCTCTTAAAGATCATGAGTTTTTTTTTGGTTGCGTTGCGTGTAACGTATGATAATAATAAAGAAATACGTCAAGGAGATGTTATCTATCTTCGTGTATCATGCTATTAGCATCATATGAGATGTTAATTCCACGCTTTCTTTTATCATTATTATCTCTGTTAATTTAAGTAGAGAATCTACAAGTATGTTTCGAGTTCGATTTATAATTATATGATGTACTATTTGGATGGATGCTATGCTACTTGATTAATTTCACATGATTAGGAAATCAAAGAAAAACCAAGAACGCAAGCAAAAGTTTTAATCTGATCATGTCTTGAAATCGAGAACCTAATTAAATCGTTGGAGTATCTTCATTCTTACCAACCAACCTAACAATTTCTCGCTCGAACAAAACCATGTCTTCTTCATAGAGATGAACAAAAGCTTCAATACCATCGCCTTCCTTGTTTCCCATGAGCACAGCCATGTCGTTTATGGGCATAGTTGCGACGCTTGTCCAAATGGGCTTTCCCCATCCAAAATCAGCTTCGTAGAATTCGAATTTGCTCCAATCCGAGAATGAAATAACTCTAGTCTCCTCTCCGCCGCCGCCCAACATTGTCTTTGCCAATTCGATGCAAGGATCGTAGAGAACATTATTAATATTGTACCCTTCTTCACCACCACTAAATATACCTCCACAACCATCGATAGTTCTATCGACGGAATCTCTCATAAGCAAAACCAATTCGCCGTCGCCTTCTTCTTTAAAAGGGCGCAACTTCAGCGTCGACACAGCGATTAAATTCCCGATAGAATGCTTTGGAAAAGGTGGGATTGTTCGATTCCTTATGTTCACCGTTTGAGTGACGAGGAAGCAGTTTTTAAACTTCCCATGTTTAAGCCGATCGCCATGGATCATAGCCTTGGTAATAAGGGCAGAAACTACGCCAACCTTCGAAACTACGACTCGCCTCGACGACGACGACGCATCATTCTTGATATCATCTCTTACCTCGGACTTTAGCTTTGCGATGGCATCCTTGTCGAATGAGAACCTCTTTGAAATAATTACCTTGTTATCGGGACGACGGCGTGGATCAGCAGTGTCTTCGTCGACTTCTTCTTCCAAAAATTGGTGAAATGATAAGTTCTTGGTCGGCGATGGAAGCAACGTGGGCGAGTCGAAATTAGGGTTTATAACACGCTTTGATGATTCGTAACATGGAGAAGAAGGGTTCTTTGCTTCTTCAGCCCAGGCGCGTACGAACGTTGAGATGGAATCAGCGTCGACGATCTTATGTGAAAAGCTTAGTCCAATAGCAATTCCTCCGCCGTCGCCAAACTTAGTAACTTGTACGGATATGATTGGCCGGCGGTTAACTTCATTATTGTCTTCTCCGATAGAGGGGCGTGGAAGAAGCATGGCGAGCAGTTGCTGCTCATCCTTTGCCGACGACACACTATGGACAAACTCTGAGATATTGTTGATCTTAAAGTCGTCGTTGTTGTCCGAAGAAGAAGCAATATGTGCTTCGATGAACTCTACGCCCTCGTCATTGCAATGGACAGCGTTGTCTTTTGCTGCGAATCGTCCAGCCAATGGATAGAATCGAGGTAAGATGTTGCTTAGTGATTTTTGCAGCTGAGTAGTGAGATCATCGTTGTTGGGTGGAGATGAAGAGTAGAAGAGAACGATGGGTAGATTCATAAATGGCATTAATTGATCCATGGAAGATATTTTGTAAATCTTGAGGTTTTGTGGGGTTGGTATGCTTGGCTTTATCATCTTCTTGCTCGTTATCTTCATCATATTTGAAGTAAGGTACCTAGCTAATTACTCGTCGCAAGCTTAAGATATTTTCGATGTATTGTGTGTACATAAGCAAATTTCAAGGGTGGTGTTTATATCGAGAGTTTGTTTATCTATCGTGTTGTGGTTTTATTTCTTCGAGGTACACGTGCATGCAATTTCCAAGGGTTACGTATTTCTCATATTTTTATTGTGGTTTATGTGTTCGAGGATTATGCATGGCTACTACGTGTAACACTTCAGCGTCAGCCGCCGTACTTAGGTATGAAATATTGTTTTCCTCCTGCTTGCGACGTATTTATTTTCACCATATTAAATAAACAAATAAGCAATAAAAATTAAATAAATAAAAAATAAAAAATAATGGAAAAATCATTTACTAACAGAATGAAAAAACATTATATTTTCACGTTAAGCCATTTAACTAATATTATTATATAATATTGTTATATTAACTACACAAATGATTGTTGGGTTTCCTCGAGGCCAAGATAATGTCAAAAGTGAAAATGATAAAATGGGTCGATTCCATCCATTAATATGTGGAACAAAATTCATTGAGCCCATCATTGGATGGGTCATCGGCCATCGGGTTAGTTTACGGCCTCGGACCCCTAAAATCACGTGTAGGAGCCTAAATCCATTATGACCCATTTACTTACACAAAATATTTTTTATTTACGCAATAGTAGACAATATTTATAATTTGTAGTAACTAGAAAATTATTACCATATATGATTACCATAATTTAAGTACTAGCTAACCTTCAAACTTTGGCAACCTGTTATTCTATATCGGATTGTCATTTTCGTGAAGGGCAGAGTAGTATTTGTCCAAACAAAAAATCATAAAATTTACATATATGGGACAGATTTATTAAAATAAAACCGATAAGGGAGTATTGAATCAACTCTCTCTCTCTCTCTGAGGCCCAAAGCTGTCGCCCAGGTTGGGTTGCAAACACACCTCTGTACAGCTTACAGACGCACACACACACACAAACGTAGATCACATAATCTGATGAAATGTGTTGGCCGGGAAAAGAAATAAAATATATATATATATATATTCGAAGATTGTGCGAACACAATTTCCTTAAAACAGATTCGCTCCCTCACGTATGTGCTAGAGGTTTTGACGAGCGTCTGTTTCCCAAGATACTTCGAAATCTCGGCGTTCGTTTAGCACAAACGACACCGACAGCGAACGGAACAAGAGCGATATAGCAGAACCATTTTGAGAGATATTTGTATTTTCTTTTCTTTCTATTTCTTGTGTTTAATTCTTATGCTTAATCACCTATTTATAGAACCCAAAATTTATTAAAGAAATATATATATATTTTTTAATAAGATGACATAATGTTTGAGTGGTTTTTAACCAACTCAAATATTTAATCAAAGCCATTAACTTGAGGAGTGGTTTTTAACCATTCCATCACTCAATTTGAGCCATGGGCTTGAGTAGTGGTTAGCCACTACATGGGCCTTCTAGAAGTTGGGCCTTCTAGAAGTTGGGCCTTCTAGAAGTCGGGCCGTTATTGGGCCATTTCGAAGCCCAATATTATTTAATTTCGAAGCCCAATTCCTCATTCACATAAAATTTATAAAATCAACTATAATATAAATTTTCTAACAATCCCCCACATGAATGAGAATTGTTTGGTTAAAGTTTCTGCTAATCTAATGATACTCTGCATAGAGGATAGTATGTTTTACCATTTGAACTTCCTCCTTGTATGCACGCTTAGTTTACTGCAGTCCAGTAGAACACGATGTCATTGAACTGTCCCGCTTTTCGTGTAAACGAATCCACGTACAATACACAGAGACCAATTTTCTCTTGTTCCGTTCTCATGGTTTTGTCCAGTACGGCCATGGACACGTCCTGATTCTGCGAGGGTTTCTAAAGAACTAAGCCTTCAGTTCTCCTTTGAAGTGGCCCCACTTCTCCCTAACATATGTGACTTCTCACGTCGCGAGTATTTTCTATCAATACTCTATGATAGTCATTAAAGCATCATAATGCTAGCCTGTTTCCATAATCACTGTTTCTTGACAGGAATGAGCGGGGTTATCCCCCACAGTGATACCAAGTCCTAAGATTAGGTTGTCCATTTGAACCTAGATCTTGGGATCTCCAGTCACTTAGGTAGGGTTTTCCTTCTTAGCACTTTTATACTTTAAGGCTTTAAGCCCATCCCTTTCGTCAACCTTTCAACCGCATCTCTATTTAACCCTTTGGTTAGCGGATCCGCAATGTTATCCGTCGATTTCACATAATCAATCGAGATAACTCCAGTTGAGAGCAGTTGTCTAATGGTATTATGTCGACGACGTATGTGTCTCGACTTACCATTATACATAGTACTCTGTGCTCGTCCAATAGCCGATTGGCTATCGCAGTGTATGCATATAGGCGGCACAGGTTTTTTCCACTTCGGAATATCCTCCAAGAAATGGCGTAGCCATTCAGCTTCTTCTCCACATTTATCCAAGGCAAAGAACTCGGATTCCATAGTGGATCTCGCTATAACCGTTTGTTTCGAGGATTTCCACGACACAGCAGCTCCAGCGAGTGTAAACACATAGCCGCTTGTGCTCTTAGAGTCCTTCATGTCAGATATCCAGTTCGCATCTGTGTAGCCTTCTACCACAGCCGGATATCGACCATAATGTAATCCATATTCTCGAGTATACCGTAAGTATCTCAAAACCCGTATTATAGCGGTCCAATGATCCGCACTCGGATTGCTCGTGTACGAACTCAGTTTGCTTATAGCATAAGCAATATCTGGCCTAGTACACCTCATTAGATACATCAAGCTTCCGATAATCCGGGAGTATTCTACTTGAGAAATAGCCTCCCCGCGATTTTTCGACAAATGAACGCTTCGATCTAATGGCGTTCTAGCAACACCAGAATCACCCTTGCAGAATTTGTCGAGAATTTTGTCTACGTAATGAGCTTGACTCAAAACAAGACCGTTACTCGTTCGTTTGATTTTAATTCCTAAAATCACGTCCGCAAGTCTCATATCTTTCATGTCAAATTTCGAATTTAACATATCCTTGGTAGACTTGACCATTTTGTCGTTACTACCAACAATGGGTATGTAGTCTACATACAGACATAAAATGACGTAGTCATCGCCTGTTTCCTTTGAGTAAACGCATTTATCGCTCTCATTGATTTTAAACCCGTAGTTGATCATCGCATGATCAAACTTTTCGTGCCACTTCTTAGGGGCTTGTTTCAAACCATACAAAGATTTGATCAATCTACAGACTTTCGTTTCGGTTCCCGGAGCACGAAAACCCTCGGGTTGCTCCATATATATTTCTTCGTCTAATTCACCGTTTAAGAAAGCTGTTTTGACATCCATTTGATGTACTTCCAAATTTCTTAAGGACGCGATAGCAATTATCATCCTTATCGAATTTATTCTCGTCACAAGAGAATATGTGTCAAAATAGTCTAAGCCTTCGCGTTACTTGTATCCTTTGATAACAAGTCTGGCTTTATACTTTTCTACAGACCCGTCTAGTCTCATTTTCCTTTTAAAAATCCATTTTGATCCTAAAGGTTTACATCCCTTTGGAAGATCAACTAACTCCCAAGTATGATTCTGCAAAATAGAATCAATCTCGCTCTTTATGGCTTCTTTCCATAAAGGCCCGTCCACGGAGCTCACTGCTTCGTTATAAGTCAGCGGTTCCTTTTCAATCAAATATGTAACAAAGTCGTCACCAAAAGATTTCTCTATTCGGGCACGCTTGCTTCGTCTCGGTTCAATCTCATGAACCGTACTAGGAATCTCGGTTTCTATATCATCTCGTTTAGATGTACCAGATCTATCATCGGTTTTACAAGGAAATACATTTTCAAAGAAACATGCATTCCTCGATTCCATTATCGTGTTCTTGTGTATATCCGAAATTTTCGAATCATAGACAAGAAACCGATATGCCGTACTATTGTGTGCATATCCTATGAAAATACAGTCCACCGTTTTAGGACCAATTTTCACCACTTTAGGCGTAGGTACGGCTACCTTCGCCAAACACCCCCACATTCGCAAATGTTGGTATGAAGGCGTCTTACCTTTCCATAACTCATATGGAGTTTTATTCATTTTCTTTCGAGGTATCCTATTTAATAGGTAATTACTCGTCAAGATAGCTTCGCCCCACATATTAGGTGGTAGACCTGAACTCAGTAACATCGCATTCATCATCTCTTTTAATGTGCGATTCTTTCGTTCGGCCACTCCGTTTGATTGAGGTGAATACGGGGCGATCAATTCATGGACGATACCATGTTCCACACAGAAGCTCCCAATTGGCGCTTCGTATTCTCTGCCTCGATCACTTCTCAATCTTTTAATTTTCTTGCCGAGTTGCGTTTCAACTTCGGTTTTGTAGAGAATGAATTTCTCTAATGCTTCGTCATTGCTCTTAAGCAAATAAACATAGCAATATTTGGTGCAATCGTCAATAAATGTTATAAAATATTTATTGCCACCACGTGTTTGAACGTATTTCAAATCACATAAATCCCTATGAATCAATTCAAGTCGGTACTTCTTGCTACCGAAGGAAAAGATGATCTCGTCATTTTTGCTTCTACGCAAATTTCACATTTATGTTTCGAATTAATTTCGAATGTTGGAATATGGTCCATGTTAATTAATCGACGTATCGATTCAAAATTAACCTGACCTAATCTACCGTGCCACAAATTGGAAGATTCAAGCAAGTAAACGGAAGAACGTTTTTCATTCTCATTTACAATAGTCATTACATTGAGCTTGAACAAACCATCACAGGCGTAGCCTTTACCAACAAACACACCCGACTTAGACAATATCACTTTGTCGGATTCAATAACAATACGAAAACCATGCTTGTTCAACAAGAATCCCGAAATCAGATTTTTTCGTATCTCCGGAACGTATAACACATCTTTCAGCGTCAATATTTTCCCGGAAGTCATTTTGAGCAGTACGCTTCCTTTTCCCTCGACGGTAGCAGCAGCCGAGTTGCCCATGTAGATCTTTTCTCCTTCAACCGGCTAACAGGTAGAGAAGAGTCTACGGTTCGTGCACACATGACGTGTAGCACCGGTATCGATCCACCATTCTTGTGGATTCGACCCAATCATGTTTACCTCCGAAACCACCGCGACGAGGCTCAAGTCCTCAACTTCTTCGGTGATGTCTTTCACCATATTGGCCTCGTGGTGCTTCTTTGGAAGTCGACAGTTCGACGACTTGTGGCCTAGTTTGCCACAATTGAAGCACTTTTCCTTGAACTTATAGTTCGGCTTAGTGACGCCTCCGGTCGCCCCAAATTTCGCTTTGGGTTTAACCGCGCCTTTGCCCTTTTTAGAGCTACGCTCCACCACGTTTACTTTCGGTTCAGATGAGCTCGATAATCTCTTTTCCGACCTTTTGTTGTCTTCTTCGATTCGAAGTCTAACAATCAGATCCTCCAAAGACATCTCCTTGCGCTTATGCTTGAGATAGTTTTTGAAGTCTCTCCAGCCCGGCGGCAGCTTTTCAATAATAGCCGCAACTTGGAAAGATTCACTCAGAACCATCCGTTCTGCATGGATCTCGTGCAAGATCAATTGGATTTCTTGCACCTGACTGATCACAGTCTTGGAATCGACCATCTTATAATCAAGGAACCGTCCGACAACAAATTTCTTGTGCCGGCATCCTCAGTTTTATATTTCCGGTCTAACGATTCCCACAATTCCTTAGCCGTAGCGACCGCACCATACACGTTGTACAGAGTATCGCTTAGGGCATTCAGAATATAATTACGACACAGGAAATCAGAGTGTTTCCATGCATCAACAGCGATCACGACCTCAGCGTTCGTCTCGCCGTCGTTCACCTTAGGCTCGACCTCTTTCAGGTATGTTGCCAGGTTCAGCGTGGTGAGGTAGAAGAGCATCTTCTGTTGCCATCTTTTGAACGTCGAGGCTGTCCCCATAAATTTCTCTGGCTTCTCCAGGTGGTTGACCGGTACGTTTGGCTTCGTAACCACAGGTATGGCAGTGGGGATAAAAGTATTAGGGAGAACGCCAATGTTTCCTTCGTTTCCCGTAGATTCTTGGTTGTTGAGGAAGTCCACATAGTCTGACATCTTTGCGGGATCGTCGATCTGTTTGAAGATTGTTGGCCGGGAAAAGAAAGAAAAAAAAAATATATATATATATATTCGAAGATTGTGCGAACACAATTTCCTTAAAACAGATTCGCTCCCTCACGTATGTGCTAGAGGTTTTGACGAGCGTCTGTTTCCCAGGATACTTCGAAATCTCGGCGTTCGTTTAGCACAAACGACACAGACAGCGAACGGAACAAGAGCGATATAGCAGAACCAATTTTGAGAGATATTTGTATTTTCTTTTCTTTCTATTTCTTGTGTTTAATTCTTATGCTTAATCACCTATTTATAGAACCCAAAATTTATTAAAGAAATATATATTTTTTTAATAAGATGACATAATGTTTGAGTGGTTTTTAACCAACTCAAACATTTAATCAAAGCCATTAACTTGAGGAGTGGTTTTTAACCATTCCATCACTCAATTTGAGCCATGGACTTGAGTAGTGGTTAGCCACTACATGGGCCTTCTAGAAGTTGGGCCTTCTAGAAGTTGGGCCTTCTAGAAGTCGGGCCGTTATTGGGCCATTTCGAAGCCCAATAATATTTAATTTCGAAGCCCAATTCCTCATTCACATAAAATTTATAAAATCAACTATAATATAAATTTTCAAACAAAATGTTTCGCTGCTTATATCAAAATTCACCTTTTAAGGTTTGTATATAGTGCAGATATGCAAAGGCGCTGGCGTCCACCGCCCAGCTGAGAGACGTGGGTTTCGTGTATCATGGGATAATAACAAGCTCGTGCTAAGTATGGTTCTCCGTCGCGGCGAGATATCGGCCGTCGCGGCCGATACGTAGCGGGATCAGCCCTCCCCGCGCCAGAGATACGGGTTGGTGCGGTTCTGGCTCTGTCGCGGGAGAAATATCGGCGGCGCCGGGAGAACTCGGCCGAGTCCGAATGTCGCGGTCGAGATATCTGACGTCGCAGCGAGATCTCGATCGTCGCGGCCGAAAAGCTGTAAAAAACTAAGGAAAAAAGAATTGTGGATGAGACGGGGAAGAAGATGATGAGGTGTAGCGTGAGAAATTCCTTAGATTAGTGCTGTGTTTGCTTTACGGACCCAGTTATCAGAAAGGTCCAAGCCCGATAAAAAGTAATATCAGACAATCCAAGACAAAGTAATAACATGGGTCCATTTAGGATAAATTATAAAAAGGCCCGTTTGCTATTTTCGGGCTTTAATAAATTTCTCGGGCTTCATCTTATTAAACCAGACATCAGACTATATACTACTATTTATTTTGTAACCCATTTTCTTAGTTTACCCTGTATAACAAACACAGCAGGGTTAATATTTATTGGGCTTATTTCCATTGGGCTTTTCGTTTATTCCTTAATGGTAAAAGTCATTATTTATTAATAGATCCCAAAAGCCAATTTTTTTGATAATAAATGATTTTAATAAATACTAGTTTTCTTGCAACTATGCTTGACTATAATATCATTTCATAATTTAAAAAGAAAATTTCATTTATTATTAAATTAAAGGTAGGTAAGTTAATAATTACCAAAAATAGTAACTAAAGGTAATTAGTGTTTTTATAATTGAACGGTTTGACTGTATCACCAATGCTAGTATACATATTTAGATTATTGACCTCCAATTAAAAAGCTCTGAATCCGCTCCTACAAATAGTACAACCGGGTATCTAGGGGACACTACTATCGTGCCATACACACTTCTTTGCACCGCCACGACACTCTTTATCGAATAAATAACCATAGAAAACTTTGTAATATATGTAATATAGTTTTATCATGTATATTTTGCGTTTTCACAAATATTATCTAGTATAATTGCAAAAAACTTATATAATTTATACTTTTTTTTTACAAAAATTGTGTATCGCCCGCGAACGCGCCGCGATAATGCAACGTATCCGTATCGCTCGTGTCCGCATCGACGTCCGCATCCGCGACGGCAAACCATGGTACTAATATACACCGAAGCAATGGAGAAGATGGCGCATCAGCTAGTGCAGGTGAAGAGGGATTGCAGTGGCACCATGCATTACGTGTCCTGTTTGCAACAAGCTTTTGCCCAAAGCGACGACTGTTATCGAATGCCTGCACACGTGTAAGTGCATTGTGATTTCGCTAATTTGAGATTTTCGATTGGTGTGTTTGAGTTTTTGGGTTGTGTCCAAATATATTTGGTATGGAATTTTTTGTATCTTGTCGTGGGTTTAGAGATCTGGCTTTTGTGTTTTTGTGTTAAGAATTGAATTGAGCTCTTTGGAGCTCAATCGAACCAAAGAAATGCAAAGAACACACAGTGCCGGCCCTTGAGGGAGGGCGAAAGGGGCGACTGCCCCGGGCCCCGTTGGGCCCAATTTTATTGTATAATAGAAGGTTAAGTTTACTCTATATACAATAATTTTAAAAAAGTTCATGTCCAACATATATTATTAAAACAAACCCAAAATTATGCTATAAATTGGGCCTTTCGTGAATTTTGCTCTGGGACCCACTAAATACATAGAAAAAAATTAAAGTTGCCCAGGGGCCCACTTCTTGGTAGGACCGGCCCTGAGAACACACTTGAAAACAGGATTTACGTGGTTCGGCCCTAACTTTGGTCTATGTCCACGGATCAACCGAGCTTGTTGTCTTATTGATCACAATATGAAAATTACACACTGTCGTGCCCTCTACAACTTTCGTTTTTAGCCTCACCGTGTTCTCACTCTATAAGAAACTACAAGCCCTCAAAGATAATCACTCGAACTACAGAACTGATATTTATAACCCTGAAGTCATCTCTAAAGCATGCCGGTCGAATTATCTGGGCCGTCCGTTAGATCTGATCCATCGTGTCTCAGCTCGCCATGTCGCCCGTTATATTCGCGTGACAATGCATAAAACGCGTGACTCGTTTATAAGTGAAATGCCGCCTTTATCCTAAACCGTCCGATCTTGATATAGCGGCCACGACTCTCCATCCGCGCCATTGCACTTAGTTCAATCTGGCCATCGACCATATGCACGCGCTATCTAACGTTCCTCATTCAATCTCCGTCCTTCAAACTTCAGTAGTCCGATTGCGCGCGCACTTGATCCTACGGCTCCTGTACATCGCGATTCAACTTCAGCATTCTTTCGTCAGTTTCAGCTCAGCTTCGAGCAGCTCCAACTGGCCGTCTTCTCCGGCCGTTCTCGGTGATCTACGGCGAGTTTCTGGCTCGCTAACTCCGACAAATACCGTTTACACTAACCGTTTCTATTATGCGTTAGACTCCGTTTGCATAAAAAAACATCGATTGATTCTTTACAGGGATGGAAGTATACCTGTTTCATTCATTCAAAAGTACATGAAAATCAAGTTAGATCTCGATGAGGTGATGTCTTTTCCTTTGGCTACGGTGACTTATTTTTCAGGTCAGACTGCGATCATATCGACTTGTCATTTTTCGTTTTCGTGGCTGGTTGAATAAAATGCATGGGACAATCAGTTATTCCAACTTTGTCGCTTAACGAACTAGTCAGCCATAGGTGCATCAGCCAAGCGTTTTCTCATGGTTTTGGACTACGCTCGTAGGCAATTTACTCGTGTTCATGTAGTTTTGATACACTAATAATTTACAAATTTTTGAACTATTTACATACCATATTTATATCTGTACTAGATTTTGTTCCAGCTTTTAATCACAGCTTTTAATGACCTTATCCTTTCCATATGATCGTCGATCGTCATGTGAACGAAACAAAAGTTTGATTGGCATTTTTATGAATGATTCGATTCAAGAAGTTGCGAAGAAATGATCATGGAACTCCCTTTTAAGACCTTTATGTCGAAGATGGTCTATGACATGCTCTTGTTGTTTGCTTAGTAGTAGTGTAAATTCAATTTTTATGTGGTCCTTATTCATCGACAAATCTTGGAATTACAACATACAATCACTAAGTGAAAACAATAGGAAGATGACCGTGTAAGACTAAGGAGCTTTTACTCAAGTCAATGGAAGTTTATCTCATGAAATTGGAATTTAAACAGTACTCATTTTCTTTTTTTTTTTTTGTCAAGTTCAGGAATTTTGTAACGTATTCTGTAATCATGTTAGGAAAAACAACACTGTTGGGTAGGCAAACCCATATCCCACATCGAAAGAATGAAAAAATTAGAGGTGGTTTATAAGCTTGTGGGTTCACTCCCTCTATTGCCAATTGGTTTTAGAGAGGAACCCCACAAGCTTATACGGGCCTGAGTTTGGGCTGGAATTGGGTCTGAAAAAAATCCCTACAAACACAATCGACCATCAAGTTAATTTTCCAAGAATAAGCAACGTATGGACCTTATCCACTCAATGACCATGCCATAAAAGAGAAGTGTTCATCTTCGAACCACTTCGAACCATCATTTTCCTATCCGAACGACATCCGATCGTCACAATTTTGGATTCCCGGAAACCCTAATCTAATCTATTACGATGGCAAACCTCGAAATCGCCACTTCGTTCCGAGCATTTTCGTGTAATGATGGAAAACCTCATAACGCTACATGGAACGCATAGCCTCGACCAGTTCACTTCCCGAGAGCAATATCTCCTACGTCCCTCGAATTTACAATGCACTTTACACATCCCCGAAAACGTTACGAAATTTCCTACGCAATGCAAAATTTCGATTGACATTATATGAGTCGTAGGTCGAGTTATTCCCATTTCAATCGACCATAGAAACACACCTTTTTCATAAGCTTTAAATACCACAACGCTTCTCAATCTCATCCCTTGGATCGATCCAAAAGCTCCAACAGCCGTCGATTAGATTCGAATCCGACGATCCAAATTCAAACTATTCCCAAACTTCACAATCCGCGTCAACAACTTCTAACCAATCGCATCTCTCCTTTCTCTTTCGAGCCTATTATTTAATCATCATCCCCCATTTTGTCCTTCACACAATCATCAGTTTCCTCAATTCCCAGCAACTAATTTCAGATTAAACCTTTGATTTTTTTCTCTCACAGCCCAGCCCTAGTTTTGCGATGACGACCATCCCCGAAGAGCCTATCCTCCTCCCGGCGGAGCCGGTGGTTGCGCCGCCTTCCGCCGCCGAAGATCAGCCTAAGGAAGAAATCGCTGCTCCTAAGCAAACCACAAGAGCCAAAAAGCCTAAAGTTGCTAAGAAAGTCCCAGCTCCGAAGAAGCGTAACCCTCCGACGCACCCACCTTACGTTGAGGTAAGCAATTGGATCAATAAACAGTTCGATTTTAATGGGGTTTTCCTTAATCGATATGGGGCATAGTTAATTTGTCAGGGTTTTCATCGTTCTCTTAGTTGACCCCTTTTTTTCCGTTTTGTTCTTCCTCGCTCAGATGATTGATGATGCAATCACAACGTTGAATGATCGAACTGGCTCGAGCCAGTACGCCATAGCTAAGTTCCTCGAGGACAAGCACAAGAATCTTCCGTCCAATTTTAAGAAGCTTTTGCTCGTTCAATTGAAGAAGTTTGTGGCTAATGGAAAGCTCTCCAAGGTGAAGAATTCGTACAAGCTGCCGTCGGCCCGCGCCCCCAAGCCAGCCGCCGCCGCCGTCAAGCCCAAACCGGCGCCAAAACCTAAATCCAAGCCCGCCGCCACTGAGAAGAAGGCCGCCAAGCCGAAGTCGAAGCCTAAGGCTGTGTCCAAGGCTAAACCTGCGCCCAAGCCAAAGTCGACGGCAGCTGCTTCTACGAAGCCAAAAGCATCAGCTCCGGCGAAGAGAAAAGCACCTGAGAAGCCCGTGGCTGTGAAGAAGACGGCGGCAGCTACTAAGGCGGCGAAGACCTCGGTTAGATCCACACCGAGGAAGTCCGTCGCGGCCAAGAAGGCGGTGCCAGCTAAGAAGCCGGCGTTGAAAAAGGTCACGCCCAAGAAAGCTGCCAAGTCTCCGGCGAAGAAGGCCGCTGCAAGGAAGGGAAAGAAGTGAAAAGAAGTTTGGGAAGTTTAGTTCGTGTTCTTTTTTCTTTTTTTCTATGGGTATGTTATTGTAAATTCCATCTCCGTGTGATTTCCCCCCGTTTCTCGGGTAGACATAACATAGGAAGTCTTCTCTCAGAGATAATCATATTCATTTTCTTTCTTTGAGCTTTTCACCTTTATCCTCGAATAGGGACACATCTTGTTCAAATCTCATCTTTCCAAAATGCTCTGTGGGCTCAGTCAGAATCATTGAACCGTTCTTGAATCAATCAATGACTTGATAAACATGGAAAAATCGTATCGCAGCTGTGAAACAGTTATTTGATCTAATGCTTTTATAACAGAACACCCTTCAATTGAAGAGAAAAACATGCAAAAATTGGATCAACGACAGAAAACAAAAATTCAATCTTGGAGTCGTCTCTCAGCTTTCTGAATAGAATACTTGAGCTCTTTCTGAATGTTCAACCTCGACGGCGACATAACTATATCATTCCAAACCGAGCCCGCTTCGAAGGCGGGGTGAGGACGCTTGTAAAGATCGAATATATTATCAGCTTCTGCGTTTAACCTTCCCAGAACTTTGAGGATCTTTATCTCATCAGGGTCAACAAGGAGAGTCTTCTCCCTTTCTTTCCATCCTATCAACTTCTCACCAGGAAATTACAAAAAGTATCAGTATGTATGCTCTTTTACTTCAACTACATTCTCTTGTCCTAAGATCTATTGTTTTTTATTTACCTTAGGAGGACCAGCCAATGCATTGGAGCTGTAGAGCCTAGCATTGTCTACCAACTGACAGTAGGTCGTAAATGCATCTGCAAATCTCTTGTGCGATTTCAGCTGTGAGTTCACTCTCACCGCCCTTCGACATATTATAGCTCTCCTGCGATTTCAAGTAACAAAGATGGATCTTTCTTCGGTATTATAAGTGAACACTATTATGCAGACATTCTTGATTATTGTCTAAGTCATACCTTATTCCCCTGATAACTGCTAGGTAAGAATCGCAGACAACGCCGACTAGCTCTATCCTGTAAGGCCTCCTCTTCTTGTTATTACCGTCGCTCGCCTGTTCTTCATCGATCTGCTCCCAGTAATTCTCAGTCACAGCGCCATCTTCGTCCACCCTATAGCCAACGCCCATTCGATACCTCCTTCGATGTACGTTCCTCGCCATGGTTATCGTCTGAACCACAAACGGGACCCACGAAAGCGTCCCGTCCATGATCACATCCCTCCCTTCGTTCAGCGCAGTCACCAAAAGCGACGACGCTGCATCGGTCGAAGATTGGTGCACCTATAAATGGAAAGGCCCTTCGTAATTTTTATTTTCTTCGTAAATTAATATCGTAAAATGCGATAGATAATCAATCACTTACGAGCTCAGCAGTTTGAAGCATATCGTGATGGCCTTGAGAGCTGAGGGCTTTGTAGATGACGTCAGACTCTTTGAACGCATCTGCTTCTATTACGACTGCATTCGCCGATGCTCCAGCCCAGAATGGTCTGTGTTTTTCAGACAAGAATCATATAGACACAACCATTTCAATGGTGTATCTATCTACATGCATTTTGCAGAGGACTTATTAGAAAGAATTTCCTACTCTTTGAGGATGTCTTTAAGAACGGTGCTCTTCCCAGCGCCCATTCCTCCGCCCATGAATAGGAGGACGGGGCTTCGATCCTTGTGATCCATTGGGACCATGACGTTCGTGCACTGAGAATCGTCAAGGGAGACAAGCCCTATGGCCTTCATCTCCTCCACGAGCGTGTTGAAAACTCGAGCCACCTTCAGATTCTTCGTCACCCTTTCGAACCTCTGCTCCCTTTTAATTTTTTTTTTATTACACAGAATTATAAAGCGAGCAACCCAATCAGTAACTTGTATGTTATATCTCTTTTCTTGCTATGAAAAAAAAAGGTAGAAACGAAAAACAAATACCTTGTGGCTGCCATGACAATGTGCTTGAGCTTCTTTCTTGGCTCTTCAGCGCTCAGAATCTGAAAGATGATACGTTACAAAACTGTGTTTAGATTATTACCAGCCTAAATGGCCCCAAAAAAAGTTGGAAATAATGGTTAGAATAGAAGAGAGAAACACGCCTGAGTGATCATATTTGAAGCATGCTTCCAATGAAAAGCAAAGTAACTGAGAGTACATCTCTCAAACTCCTCCACAAGCTTGATGAACAGCGAATCTGCGTCGGGCTCACAAGCGAAGAAAGCGTATATGTCGTCTTCGCACTCTTCCGCTTTGACGATGTACTCAGAAGCTAACTTACAAAGGTTTGGACATTCTCTTCTTCCCGAAAATCCCATCTGTCGAGCTGCAAGAAAACACACACACAAAAATGATCTCAGAGAAGCTAACTTTACAGATCTACTATGGAATCTAGGATGATCTGAGATTATTAGAAGGCCTTAATTTTATTTATACCTACGTAGTTGGAGAATTTCTCGATGTGTAGAAGCTGGCCCGTATCTGAGATTTTGATTCGAGGAATGATTTTCTGATTGCATAGTTTCTTGAGGTGGTAACGCATCACCGCGGCTACGATTAATCCGAATGAAGAAGCTACGACGATTTGAGTGTACGTCGGGCTTGCGCTGGCGTTGATGTAATTATCTGTTTTTTTTTTTAATGCATTCATCTCATTTTGTTTCCCTTCAACGTGTACGTATGAAAATACTAGCAGATATTGATGAAGAGTCAGAAATATTTTACCTCTCTGCATTTTCTTGGCGATGGATCGATCAGAAATGATGATCGATTCGATCTTCTTTCGATCTATTTGCAGATTCTGAAGAGAGAACTATGGATGTATGTGCGTTGTTGTCTTGATTTGGAGATTTGCACGTATGTAATTAAGCATAAAATGCTTCATCAGCTTGATATGTTGTTTAGTCGTTTATAGGTTAGTTTTATCCGAGGATAACACGTGGTTTGCAATCTTTTCCTGCAATTAAATTATATATGCGGGGAAAAAAATGAGTTCTTAATCTTGGCAACTATTATTACAATAAATAAATTTCTCTAAAATTATATGTATACTAGGATTGAGGCTTCAACTAAACCAGGTCTATCATTAACATCCATGTCTTAGCAGCCATCAACAGCATCGAAGGAAAAAGAGTATGATACAATTGTATTATATGGTGATAAAAGACTGAGCATATGTCTATGAAAATCGAGTTTTTTATGACAGCACATCATCGAAATTAGGGTTTTGTTCAGCTTCTCTTACAGCAGAAAAATGTTGCCAAGAAAGGGCAGACACAACAGAAAAAGAAGAACATGGCATATCACTCATTGTAGCTATCAAACCCCATATTTATTAGCTGATTACTTAATGGCCTTCATGGCTCTCTTCTTCACAGATTCTGATTAACGTAGAATTTCATCGGATGAGAATTCGTCTTGATAAAATGACCACTGCCTGTCATTGAACTCCAATGAATCCAAGCTGCCATATGAGGTTCCCTCTTCATTGGTTAAATCATAATGGGGACTTTCATACTTAATCGATCGGTTATTTTCAGTGCCAGCATCCAAATAGAAATTAAGGTCATTACATATGTGAAAATTTTGATGAAACTGAAAGTGGTTTTGAAGGGTTTGCCGCCACTTTTGAAGATCTTGAGTCGAGGGTTCGTTTTCTCCGTAGAAATTTGCTTGGCCATAGTTAGGGTTTCCCGATGCATCGGAGTGGCTTATGAGGCATTGAGATTCTTGAAGTTCCTTGAGAGAGGTCAACTGAGCCTGCAAATTCACAACCTAATCCAAGAAGAAAAATTACAGATATATAATATTGACTTGGTAACCAGAAATTAAAGTTCTAGGGTTACTCAATCTAAAACCAATACATGGATTTAAAAAAAAGCACAGACGTGTGTTGGTTAGGTCAATTCTTGGAGCAGATCAAGTCTCAAATAGAACTAAAACCTAATACTAAGAAGTCCCCATAAGTTCATATACCAAAAAGATCGAAAGAGATAGACATAAAAGAAAGGAACTGATCAAAAACCTGCTGCTGAAGGGCAAATATATGAGAAACACATCCATAAATGGGATCTTGGAGCCTTGCTTGAGCTTCGTAAGAGATCGTAACAGCAGCTTCTCGACGATCACTGACGGGAATATGAGAAAGATGCTTCGAAGCATTGCTTGCCCCGAAAACCTTATGTATAGCTGCAAAATGTGCAGAGCCTTGTTCATGGCAAAAGTAAGGTGCAAAAACACAGCCTTTGACACACTTTCTCCTCAAGAATTTGCAGGCACCACAAGGCGATGCGGAGCCAGTCATGGTTAATGATCTAATTCTTGAAAATCTTATGAGCTAATGCAATATTTAATTTTTTTTTAAAAGTCGACTTGAAATATATAATACGTATTAGGTGCACCATTGACATTACCTTCCATTGGCTTTATAAACATCAGAAGGGGAAGGGGGTGGATCATATTCTATTGTTTAGTTTAATGCTTGTGGTACCCTTATTGGGCTACATATTTCATTTAAATTATTGGGAAGAAACAGCCAACGTCCTTTCCTTTTTATTGTTTTATAACACGAATTTATAATTCGTAATTCATATTTGATATTTCACTTTTTGTGCTTTGCTATACAAAACAATACATTAGGAAGTATACTAAAAAAATGAAGATTAGTCAAAATGAAACGAGAAAGATAGTAGTGCGTGACGCAGGAATAAGCAGATAACATGGACAGGAATTTAATAAAAGTGTCGAAGAGGGTTTGTTTTGTTTGAGCTTAAGGAGGTCTCACTTGTCGAGCAATACCATTAGATATCAATAGTATCATTTAACTTATATTAGATATTTAATCGTATTAGCGTCGCAGGCAGTGTACCAAAATGTAGGCCTTGGCTCGCTTGTCCTCTACAGTAAAATTTAGACCCCTACAATTTTACATATAAATAATAAATAAATATAGAACTTGATTTTAACTCGAATTTCCTATCCAAAAAATTGCATCTTGCATTTCCCCTTGAGCTGTCAACTGTGCACGTAATTAACTTTGGCTCCCTCGATTATTACCATTTAGACATTCTTACCAGTCCAAAAATAACTATTGCAGCTAATTTAATAGAAGGCACATTAGGGTTTGTGGATTGATCTTAAGAGTAATCTACAATGATTAATCCCTAACTGGCAACCATTATCTCTATTTTAGTTAATTTTCTCTCTCTCTCTCTCTCTCTCTCTCTCTCTCTCTCTCTCTCTCTCTCTCTCTCTCTCTCTCTCTCTCTCTCTCTCTCTCTCTCTCTCTCTCAAATAAATAATGAAGCATCTCTGGCCTTACAGTCATGTGTACTTGTTTGCCACTTAACACAATAAAGTGATTAGATTAAACTATCTTTTGCAGGCGAGAAGGCACATAATTTGTAGCTAATTGGGATCCTTAATTTAATAATATTAGGGGGCAGTAATGCAGGTGGGCGTTGTTCGTTCAAAAGCATCAATGGAGGGGTCTTTATCTATTAATTTTATTGCACCGTGTTTAAGCTTTGATGTACATCTTGGAATTATCAGTGATCCCACTACTTCAAGTCTTTCTAGCAAACCTTTTCATTGTTATTTTTTTTGTTCTTTAAGGTTGCTTTTGGTAATTGGAGTTTTGGAGTTTTGTTTATCATATGACACTTAGTGACAGGACAGCTACTCTCTCGGCTATCTGCCTAATTCTTGAAAGTTTGTAATTAAAAAGGGTTTATATGCAGTCTTATGATTATCATAGGCATTCAAAGTTAATATATAGTTTTTCTTTTCTTTGTACAATATCATATGCTTTTGAAAACAGCAAAGGAATCTAATAACCTTCATTAATAGTTTGTAAACCAAATCAAAGCCATTTAGTATATCAAACAAGTAGTAACATGAGGTTGATGATCATTATATACTTTTACCACACGAATGCATCGACTAATTTACACATAGAAGATCTAATGTTGGATAGTGATGAGGACATTGTCATCCACTGAGAAATCAAGCAGACAAATACTTGGCACGTGGGTCCATCGCATGTGTGTAGGATAATTGCTTCTAGAGTTGAATTATCTTAATTAAACTCATCTTAATTTCACTATTACCTAGGGATAGATTAACTAGTGGTTTATATCCATGTAAGATTTGGGCTAATATGGCCCAAATTGTTTTATTAGGCTTGAAAATTTGATAACTTTTATGGCGTAAATTAATTAAAAAATGTTCGTTGTGGTCAGGTTGGGGATCAAAAGTTTGTTCGCGTTCGAGGTGGTGAGATTTTATTTCGTAGATTCAAATTTGCTTCATACTAAACTTAATCGGAGGTGACGACGTTATACTATTCTCATTCTCAATAAGGTTGCTATTCAATTTTCCGAAAATGCGAAATAACTTTAAACAAATACCAATGGGTGTTTTAATTCAATCGTAGTTGAGGGACATAAATGATTGCTGCGTAAAGGAGAGCAACAAGCTTGGATTTCGTTCATTCATGAAAGAAACATTTAAACCAATACGTCGATACGTCGCAATGGAATAAAATCAAATCAAAGAATATATATTACAGGCATTCACCAAGTCCTCGTCCTCTTAATATCATTCCCATTAAATCTCGTCCCAAGAAGATCCTCTAACAAATCATTGTCCAAATACTCCAACTCAATCACTTCCTCTTCGTCGTGCCCTTTGAATATCCCTCCATTCGAATTCATCGAAGAAGAAGAAGAAGGGTTTTCCAAGAAAACGTTATTATTATTACTGATACTGCTGACTATGCTCTGCGCCAGCGGTATATTCTCATCTTTGTAATAACCATCGTTGGGGAAGTTAAGAATTGCTTGGTGTCCCCTCAGAGCATAAGCCGCCCTGTCGTAAGCCCTAGCAGCTTCTTCGGGCGTGTCGAACGTCCCGAGCCACAAACGGGCCCCGTTTCTATTAGGGTCTCGAATTTCCGCGGCGTATTTTCCCCACGGGCGCCTTCGAATGCCTCGAAATTTCGCCTCTCTCTGATTGTTGTTGTTATCTCCACTTAATACGTTCCTTGATTCCATTTATATTTTTATTTATAATGTTGGTGTGTGAAGTTTGTCTCCGAAATAAAAATGTGCCATGGGATATGGTATTTATAAGGTAGAGAGGGTTTGATTAAAAGGGTCAGATGCGACGGTTTGAATGTGTTATATTTGTATTATTTTTTAAGGGTTGGGTTTGAATGACGATTCTTGTCAAAGTTCTCATGCATGTAGTATATGAGCTAGAGATTAATTGCGAAATTGGAACACATTAGTAAATACGAATTTATCATCGAGAAAAATTATGTGTTACTTGTTTTCGAAATGGCTTTCGTCTTAATGCGACTCAAAATTGGAATATAGGTAATATATTATTATAGTTATATGATGAAACTTATATTTTACATTTTCTTTTTTGGGGTAGGGGAGGGGAATGTGACGTGGCCGCCTCAAATCATTCAAAGGCAGTTTTCGAATAAAAATATATGAATGATTCTTTATATGCAAGATACCATACAAGAGAGCCAACCACTTTCTGTTTTTTTTTTTTCCAAGTTGATAATCGATGAGTATACAAAAACGATTGGCGAGTTGAATTTGAATAAGGCAGTTAAGATAGTTATTATCTTCGTCAAATTGATTCGGCTAGGCAATGGATGGGGCGTTTATTCAGAAATTGTACGTGTATATTTTATTTGCATATGTATCCACGTTCTTTTTGGTTAGTCTATTAATTTCTGTTTTTAGAATCGACTTGTTAGATTTACTGATTCTAAAAATGGAGTAAAAACTCGACGCCTTTCTACTTGATTTTTTTTTTCTTTTTAAGCCATATGAAATTATTTTAATAGAATTGGCATTGTTTGAATTCTAGTGAAAAGACTTTTGGTTTGTGCCTTAATACTTTGCTGTATATTATTTGTATGGCCCTCATCAGTCCACCATTAGAAGTTTGAGGTTGATAAAAATCAAACATCTTGTTTGTAAATTATACATTGGCGATAGATAGATTGTCTATATAAAATGAACATGCGTTTAAATAAAATATGTTTAACACCTATTGTTAATAAGGTTGATGAGATCGGAACTGATGCCACCATGATCTAAGATGTTCATTTATATTCAATTCCGACTTAAAATTTTGTATTAAAAATTTCCAAATGCAAAAGTTATATGATCCTTGACAGATCGACACCACGTTCCGAGAAACAAGAATCGTTAGAATATGACGAGCACTCAATATATATAAAAATAATCGCATTTGCTTGGAAATTTCTGAATAGAAATATGGTGTTCGTTTTTATTTCCCTTTCAATTCTCGTAGGCGCAGGCTCTCTCTCTCTTTTTTTTGTGTTCTCGCCTATGAATTATTTTCTTGTGCTAAATTATTGGTGATGCCGACAGGAAAACAAATATCGATTTTGTGGGCTCCCCTAATAAATAAAGCAAGACTTGAACCCAAAACTTTGATTATCTATAAATATCAAATTCCCATATGTATTTGACATAACCTATTTCCACGAAGGGACGTTGCAGCTTCAAATAATTTAAAATAGATATATTCTTTTTTAATGTATCATTGTAAATATTTACTATAGAGGTGAAACCAAACATTGTACTATAATATAAATGATTGTAAAATTAAATAAATTCATATGGATGTGATGTGTTGTGCCCTTGAGTTCGTCACTGGTGACAATATAACCACTACATATGATTAATTAGCAGTGTCATATTTAAAGATGAATTCTGATATAAGATAAAGATATATTTTTCACTACAAACAACAGTATTAATACGAACAATGCACGAGTGACCCATGAGACTGAAAGCGACTGCTGCAACTTGTCCATGACGTGCTAACTGATAAATGAGACCAGCGATTTTATTTTATTTTCCATTTTAATATAAGTAGTTATTGTTAAATCACGAACTTTCCATAACTAAAAATAAGCATTTAGTATTTACTTTTGCCACCTTAGACCCAACTTGCCATCTGTATTGACGAGGACTATAAATTATGCCACGTGTGTATAGTCAATGTATGTAAATTTTGACAAATTGACCAAGGTTATGTTTCCTGGTCAATGTTACTTTCAAGAATTTCGACTTGTGCATTATAACTTTTTCTTATATATATTTATGCACGTGCATTTATGCACCTCAATAGAGTTGGATTACAATAAATTCAAGTTGATTGCCCTAAAATTAAATCAGAACTTAGTACTAACGATCGCATTTTATAAGCAAAACAACAATATCCGATTGAATCAACAAGCAATTGTATGTCTAGTAACAAAAAATTAAGTTGACTTTTCTACGTTGAATAAAATGCTAGCTAGGCTCTACATATTACTACAACTTCATATTCGTACGCCTTAACACTTAGTAAAAGAAATCTAGAAGAATAGAAAAAAGTGGGACCCCATCCGCCCTACGTCATCGCTCTCCCTCGTTTGACTAAAGCTAACAAAAATAAATGTTGATAAATATAATCCACAAACATCCCCTCTAGCTTCAATTTTGATTTCATCCCACCATCCTTTTATTTGATCACTCCTCTATATAGACTCTAATAATATTAAGCATATCTCACCATTTTCTTGTTGTATATATAGCCCTCTCTAGATCAAGTTCAAAACGAAACTACTTCGTCAAATTAAACTTTCAAACTACACAAATATTGGAAAAAACAAAATACAAACTCAGAATCCAACAATGGATCACTTCTCTTCGTCAATCTTTCAATCTCAATACCAAAATCAATTAGGATTCTCATCGAACGGTTCGAATCATTTTCTTTTCGAGGGTATCGAAGCTAACAACCATCGTCCTCAGCCCTACGATGATTCTTCTCTTCCATTCAACTTCAACGACTCTCAAGAAATGCTTCTCTACGGCGTCCTATCTCAACCTCATTCAGAAAGCTCTCCATCGCCATGCAAAGTCAAAGAAGATGTAATAACAGATCATTCTCATGCAAAGAGCCTCCTCAAAACACAAGCCTGCAAAGAGAGCTTCAAAAAGGAAAGAGCTTATAGAGGTGTAAGAAGAAGGCCATGGGGTAAGTTCGCAGCAGAAATAAGAGATTCGACTAGGAAAGGCGTTAGGGTTTGGCTCGGGACATTCGACGATGCAGAAACTGCAGCTTTGGCTTACGATCAAGCGGCGTTTTCGATAAGGGGAAGATCGGCGGTGCTCAATTTTCCAGTCGAGAGGGTAGTTGAATCGCTTCGAAAAATGAACGATTTTGGGGCGATTAGTAATGGTAATAACGATGATCATCAAGGGTGTTCCCCAGTTATTACACTGAAGAAAACCCATTCTTTGAGGAAGAAAAAACGTGGGAGAACGAAGAAGGTTGATGGCGGTGGCTCGAATAATGATAATCACGAAAATAGTGATAGTAATTGTAAGGTGGAGAATGTGATGGTTTTGGAAGATTTAGGGGTTGAATATTTGGAAGCTCTATTGGGTTATTCATCCTCTTATTATTCGTCTTCATCATCTTCATCATCATCACAAAGTTGGTGAATTGTTATTAGCTTTTTCTAGCTACTAGTTAGTATTGTGTTTGAAGTTTTCTTCTTAATTATTTCTTCTTCAATCTTGATCATGGCTTGTAAAGTTTAAATTTTATTATACGATGGATTGATGAAGTGGCAAATAGGCAAGTGGGACTTAAAGTATTTCGTGTGGGGTTCGTCTACTTTTCGCATCGATTGGTAGATTCTTAGTTTGAAAATAACGTGACAACGAAAAGTCAGCACACTCACTGTTCTATCCGAGCTGCTATAATTTTGGATAATTGGACCTCATCTTTATCCCAAAACATTTCATTTTAATGTAATTTTAAAAAATTGATATTCGTGGATTCACATGTCATCAAACTGTGTTATATACGAGATAATAATCATGATTTGACAATTGAAACTATGGATAACTAATCAAATTATCATGTGGAAAAAAAAGGAATTTTTCTTTGAAAATTGTTTGTTACTCACTAAAAGGCGTTACATTATCAATTGGGCCGCAATCTATTGAAGTACCGTATCAATTTACTTATTTTGGGCTTTATTATTAGCACTTTGTAAATTGTAGTGTGCTGCTTTTAGGAGGCTATTTGTGTAAATTACTATTGTGTAATAGTTGCAATAAGGGTCAATTCGAAATCAGGCCCATTAAGGGTTTGATTTCGAATTCAGGCCTATTTGAGAATTTTTTAGGTTAAAGGACCCATTTTGTGTGGTGTAAAAAAATGGTATGAAAGATATATGAACTGGTATAGAATGATCGTTTTGTGTTACAAACTTCAACATACTGGTATGTCAGAGCAATGAAGTGGTACTGCAAAAAGTAAACTGGTATCAGATGATCATAAACTGGTACCGGATTATGTTTTGTGGTACATAATTTCGACATACTGGTATGTAAGAGCAATGAAGTGGTACTGTCAGAAAATGGGAACTAAATTTTTTACCAAGAGGGCCTGAATCCTAAATGATAGTTATAAAAAGGGCCTGAAATGAAAATGCCCTTTGCAATAACTGTGGGCTTGTCGTCTTATAGGGAGTTGTAGTGGGAATAATACATATTTTAATGATATTATTACTACAAACCAAAATGAATATAAAGATTTACATATCGAAGAAACATGTGATACATTTCGGGGAAGATAATTTAAATAATAGTTTTGATAACGGGATATGATGGCGTTACTATGTAATAATAAATATATCGTAACCTCAGTTGTAGTGCGTAGCTGCGCTTGCAAAGATAAAACCTGGCATAAGCTCAACTTGAGTAAAAGTACCATCTAATTCACACATGCACATGTTAGATATACTGGTATGTGTATGTGTGCAAATATGTTAAATTTTTTATACTCGGACATTTCATATCATTAATAATTTAAATAATAAATTTTAACTTAGGGATAAATTTATAATAAATGAAAATATCAAGGATAAATTGTAGTTTAACAATTATGGGTAAAATTGTAATAATTATTATTAAAATAACAGATCAAAATGGGCACTTTATAGCTATGCTCCTTATATAGAAGTATAGATGATACAAATATCTTTTCTCATTTGGATAACTTATATATTTTATAATTACACTTTCTTTTTGAGTGAAAATATCAACATCATTATCTCAAACGTCACGCCGGAATGAAAAGTAAGTAGAGGAAAAATAACACTTGCCAACCTAATTATGTCACAAGTTCATGCATTAGCTCAAAGATTTAATTAGCAGTAGTGGCATGTCGATGAGTGAGCCATTAAAGCACAAAATATATATTATATTCGCATTTATTTCCATGATTAATATGATTTCTAACTTAAATTGCAAATTGTCACTTGCTAGCTAGCACACCTCGTATTTGTGTGATATGTTCGCAGCGCTCAAGTCTCTATCTATATCTTTATTATCTCTCAATTTTAATACGAGTCTAGAAACGTGGATTACTTTTCAATAACCATAATAGTATTCAACTTCGAGGAATGTGAACCCTTCCAAAATTTATTATACAATAAAATCTAGTAGTAGTAGTAGTAGACAAAATATAAGTCGGCTCAATTGAACATGTGTGATGGGGTTTACTATATAATGATTGTTACTACCACCATATCTTTCGAAGGAATATTCAATAAAAAGTCGCACGTTTCATTTGACTCATCAGTTAAATTAAAAGGTACAATATTTATTAATTTCAACAGGATCTCCTTCGTCGAAATTTCATCTCAGCAATTATTTCATTTTCTTCTTTCGGGCACACATATCATCTCTCTTCATAGATCCCACTGTCCCTATTATTTAATTCCCATATCCAACATGTCAAAATTGTACGTATATATATCACATTCCAACGTCCATTTCCACACCATATTCACTACAAAAAATAACTTAATCCATCAAAATTCAAATCTTGTCACGCTATTTTCTTCCTCTAAAAAAAGAAAAAAATGGTAAGAGCTCCTTGCTGTGAGGAAATGGGGTTGAAGAAAGGTCCATGGACCTCCGAAGAAGATGAGATTCTCACAAGCTTCGTTACCCAAAATGGCCATGGAAATTGGAGAGCTCTTCCTAAACGAGCTGGTAATAAATAATAATAAACAAATCTCTCTATATTTTATTTAATTAGAAGTCATGTTTTTTAATTCTCATAAGAAAGAATACTATGCAGGCCTTCTCAGGTGTGGAAAGAGTTGCAGGCTTCGATGGATGAACTATCTGAAACCCGACATTAAAAGAGGAAACTTTACCAAGGAAGAAGAGGAAACGATTATTAAATTACATAAAGAGATGGGAAACAAGTGAGTCGTAGCAGCAGCTGTTTAGTAACATGTAAAGTTTGCTTTTTTTTTTAATGTATATCTAAAAATTTGTTGGATTTTTATTTCCCAGATGGTCACATATTGCATCTAAGTTGCCGGGCCGTACAGACAACGAAATCAAGAATGTATGGAACACGCATTTGAAGAAGAGGCTAATAAGCAAATCGAAGATCAGTTCATCTGAGCCATCCATTTCTGAGCCAGATTCTCCATCTTCGAATTCGTCGAGTGTGGTTATTTCGCCAGTTGCTACTACCACACCGTGCGATGACGACGATGCGTTTGAAGATTTGCCGGAAATTGATCAGAGTTTATGGTCCGAGGTTTTTTCGGGGGAGGGTTATGGGAGTGGAGTTAGCGACTTGTCGCCTGGAAATAGTGATTTTCGAGCTTCGAGTTCTGTTATGGATGGAGAGTGTGACGTGAATTTTTGGTTAGAGATGCTCGGCAAGGCTGAGAATGCTTTCTTCGATTTACAAGAATTTTGAAGTTTAGAAAATCTTTTTTATTTTGGCAAAGATATGAATTATGATTTAATCACAAGTAGTGCAGATTGAATCGTTTTAGCAACTTTTCTTTTCTCTTTCTTAAAGTCGTCCTTTACCGCTTACCTGTTCACACGTCCTTGTCTTGAATTTCAGTTTTGTCAAAAGATGAGACGACTATGCATATATATATTATCTAAAAAACTCTCTCTATAGTCTCGTAGTGACAACCTTATCTAATCTAGAAATTAGATATTGTTATGAAGGGTATGATGAATGGATTTACAATATACATCCGTAGTAGTAAAAAAAAAGTTACGATAATGTTAGAATTCGGAAATTTAAAAAAAAAAAGAAATTCGGAGTGATGTACAATAGGGAGATGTTAAAAATAAAAGCTTTCGAAGTCGACTACGTAATTACAATGCTCGTGGTATTTAAAACTTCCAACTTCGAAAAGGATCTTTGCGCACGATGAGTCGCAAGATTTTATTAGTAATATGATAAGATTTGCAGTAATCACTTCAACTAAATAAATTAAACGTCAGCGTCAGCCAACCACAAGTCATCCAAAGTGGTGCTTATATATGCTTATATATATTTTATATATATCGTGTGTGGTCTATTGTAAATTGTATGTATATTAAATTCAACTTTAGCGATGAAGTGGAAAGTGAAGTGATGGGATTGATTTTGGCTCACGTTTTGAATGAATGCATCTCATTAGTACGTTGTACACAAAATCACAAGATCAACAACTAATGATGGATTCACTATTTAGACCATAAAAACAACGATGATACTAGACAACCTATATATACACTGTATATGACGAGTGCGTATTGTAAGTCAATAAAAAGTTATATTACACTTATATCATGAAGTTATTTAAAACGAAGGGCTGATAATTTATTTTTCTTGCCCTCTTTAGCAATAACTAATACAGCCAAGGAAGAGTTGGACACAAGAAAACTCAAGTCAGAAGCAAACACAAAACCTCAGAGTAGACAAGTGTTGGGCAACATGCAAATGTATTGCCAAGTAAACGCATGCATCAATCCACGTACCCCTTACTAATGTGTCTCAATTCTAACACACTTCTCCATGCATGCAATAAAACCCAACCCCCTATAAATACCCTACTACCCCATTCTCCACATCACATACAACACACAAGAAATAAATATAAAAAAAAACCAAAAATGGCAGCCATAAAGATCCACGTAGTAGTAGCTCTCCTATCACTCTCTCTCCTCGCCCCATCGTCCCTCGGCGAGGAGAGAGGCTTCGGCTCCCTTCGCCTGAGCAAAGGGCAAGAATGCAGGTTCCAGCGACGCATATCCTCCTCTCAGCCGTCGCAGAGGATAGAATCCCAAGGCGGCACCGTCGAGCTTTGGGAGCAATGGGAGGATCAGTTCCAATGCGCCGGCGTTCAGCCGTTGAAGTACACCATTAGGCCTAATGGCCTCGCCCTGCCCAACTACCACCCTTCACCGCGCCTCGTTTTCGTCGAGCAAGGCATATACATATATACAAATAAAAAAATCATGTCTTTAATTCGCCGGAAGAAAACAATCATCTCTGTGCGTGCGGTTAATTGCAGGCGAGGGTTACCTGGGGATAATATTCCCAGGGTGTGCAGAGACTTACCACTCCGACGAGGAGGGGCAACGCCAGCCTAGGGAGGTGGAAGAAGAAGAAGAGGGCGGCGGCGCCACCTCAAGGAGGGACATGCACCAAAAGGTCCACCGCATACGCAAGGGAGATGTAATCGCCATCCCAGTCGGCGCAGTACACTGGTGCTACAACGACGGCCAGCAAGAGCTCGTCACCGTCGCCATCAACGATCTCAACCATCAATCGAACCAACTCGACCAAAACTTCAGGGTATTAAAACAAGCTAATGGCTTATTTCTGTGGGTTTTTCTTTTCCTTTTTTTTTTTGCCTCTTAATTACGTTTACTCTATTTGGTCGTCGGAATATCACACACAAGGCCTTCTTCTTGGCCGGCGGAGTTAGATCTGGCCAGCAGCAAGCCCACGGCGGCAGGCAGCAGCAGCATCAAGACTTGAGCGAGAAATTCCAAAACATCTTCCAAGAATTCGACAAAAGCCTCTTGGCCGAAGCGTACGACGTCCCCGAGCAAATCATAGAGCAGATACAGCAAGGCCAACAAGAGAAAGGGCTCATCGTCACCGTACAAGAGAAGATGAGGTTCATCAGGCCCGACGAACGAAGCCAAGAAGGCCAAGAGTACTCTTGGGGCGCCGGCGGTCAACGCCAACGAGGCAATGGGTTGGAAGAGGGCTTCTGCGCCATGAAAGTAAGGACCAACATAGAGAGCCGAAAGGAGACAGATATCTACTCAGGGCAAGCAGGTAAAATCAACATCGTGGACAAGAATAAGCTTCCCATTCTCAGGTACGTAGACATGAGCGCCGAGAGGGGAACCCTTCGCCAGAACGCACTGCTGAGCCCTAACTGGGACGCACAAGGCCACACAATCGTTTACGTGACAAAAGGCGAAGCCCAAGTACAAATCGCCGACCATAAGGGGCAGGCCATAATGAACGACCGCGTGAGCCAGGGAGACATGTTCGTGGTTCCTCAGTACTACCTAGCGACGGCGAGGGCCGGGCAGAACGGGTACGAATGGGTCGGGTTTAAGACCACGGGTTCGCCCATGCGCCACTCTGTTTCGGGCTACACTTCGATCTTCAGAGCTATGCCTCTCCAAGTGGTTGCTAACGCTTATCAGGTTTCGCCGGTTCAGGGACAGAGGCTTAAGCTTGGCAGGGGAAGTGAGAGCTTCTTAGTGTCTCCTGGGAGGAGACAGTACTAGATAAATAAATAAATAAATATGGAGTAGTGTCTTTTTGTTTGCTTGATGCTTATATAAGAGGGAATTTGCGTAGTGTCTGCAAGTCATATCTTTTGTTATGACGAATAAATAATGTTATGGAGCCTGTAATAAATCAATAATAATGCAGAAGTCTGCCTATAGCGAGTGATTTGTGATCTTATTCATATAAAACAGAGCATGATGAGCAAAGAAGGTTTAACCCAACGAAGTTGGGATTTGATACATATTACATACATAAGGAGTTTATCAATCTCCCAACAAACGAAAGCCTAATTCATCACGCCGTACAGTGGATGCTGGAAATATAAATAGATATGGGCTACACACTAAAGTCTGCCTCGTGATATCAATGAGCCAAATAACAGCATAAGGTTTCAGAGTTGCTGCTCAATCTTAGTCTCTGCTTTCTCATTAACCACTTCTTCATGGCTTTGCTTATGAGCATCAGGTTTGGAGAGACTCGATTTAGAGTCATCTACAGTTTGATCTTTGTGGGTAGTTCCAGCTTGAACATCGGTTGCAGCAGCCTCATCAGTGACAGCAGCAGTAGCATTGGAATCGCCGGAGATTTCAATCATGTTTGGAGTTGTGGGATGTCCCAGATTTGCAGCAGATTCAAGCTCATTATACTTAGATATGATTACCTGGAGTTCATCGTGGAGATTGAGAGCATCAAATAGCATTACTTCGTCGTCAGATGTCGTCTCTATGATTCTCTGAACGATAGGTAATGAGTCCTCGCACTTTGTCAACATGCTTGTAGTCAGATCATCCTGTGAAAGGTAATGTAACCGAGTACTTTGGAGTAACTTTTCAATGCAATAGAAATGAATAAGTAAAGAACTGACCTTGAGAGGCTTTGGTTCAGCATCGGAATTCAATATGCTGGAAAGGAGTTCAAGGCTATTGCGTACAGTGACGAGAAACTCCTTTTTCTCTTCAATAGAGAGGAAACCGTAGTTAACAAAAGTAGTATCTTGGTCGTTTTCGAAACCAGGGTTAGGAATAGGATATCTTTCAGGAGGCGATAACTGATGTTCATCATTGAGATATGACATGTTTTGCGGGGAACGAAGGGTTTCTTCCGCTGCAGCTTCATAAACACCTCTTGACTTCAATTGCTGCCAATTTTTATCAAATTAGGCTTATTTCAAGATGAAAAAGAGACACTTCTCATCTACTCTACTACATGAAAGTGATTGAGTGCAAGAAAATCTCAACTTGAATTCTCTATATCAAAGGACATCAAATCTCAAGCACTACCAAGAATCGTAAGATCAAACTCACCATGTAAACCTGTCGAAAAACTGGCAAGTATTGCAACTCCTCAGACTCACCCCAACCTCGGATCATCCCCAAAGCCCTAATCTTCAACCCAGCATCCGTTTTAGAGTCATCAACCAAACCCACCATCTCATCCAAAACCTTCTCCGACGCAATCTCCGAAAAGACCTTCTCGCTATTCGACGCACACAGCTCCAGCAGCTCAAGGCTCAACCTCTGCGTCGCCTCGCTGAATTTCCCAACGGCAAGCTTTCTCTTGATGGCACGCGTAATCTCCGTGCCATCGTACTCCCCATTCGACATAGCTGCGCATATCCGAAGATTGAGCGACCAATTGGGTTCATTCAGCGCCTGACTCGTGGCGTCATCGACGGCTTTCGATTCAGGAGTTGGGGACTGAAGGAGAGACTTGAATTTGGAGGTAATCGAGCGCGTGAAAGACGATGAGGCCTCCTTGAGCTTTGAGAGATCTACTCTTTCCATGGATATTATTATTAGGGTTCTTCTTCTGTGTTCTTCACTAGGTCGAAATTCTGCTGAGGTGAGATGAAATGAGATTACTTAGTAAGCTTATGTTTGATTCTCGCGGTAAATTGGGATTAAGAAGGTTATATATGTAATTAAGCACTAGCGAATGTCGCACACGCGCGCAATTAGCAAAAAGAAAAATGATATTGTTATGCATTTTCCCAACCCTTTTTAACTTTTAAGGAAGCGAAGGGCCTCACTCAAAATAGCAAAGAACGGCACCAAAATCCCTCTCTACACTAGTATGGTGGCACTGTTGACGTGGGTTCGCTATATGAAGAGCAAGGCCGAATACTCGGCTGATCTTCTTCGCACGGTAATTTCATTTTGTACTTCACTTTTTATCACTAGTAATTGGCATATTGCCTACATTCTTGTGATCGATCATTTGTTGATATTGAGCTGGGTTTCTCATTGTTTCCCTATTTTGGGTATGGTTTTCGATGTTCTTGATGCTTGATTGGGTTTTTTTTTTCTTTATTGGTCTTTCGTATATTTGTAGTTGTCTTTCGTAATCTAGGCATTTTTTATGGGGGTTTATGGTTGTTTCATCTTTCAATTGCATTTTTCTGTCTTCGTCATACCATTTTTTCCAAAGCATCCTTTTCCTTTTCGAGATAAGCTATTACACAATTTGCTATGTTGTCTTATAAATCATCTTTCGAAGTGAAATGGTTCTCTGCTTGTATATGGTGCCATCACAGACCTATAAACAAGGACAAGTTTCACATTCTCAACTGGATAGCATGTTGAAGAATTTTATCCAAGGAAGGTTGACATTCTTGCATTGGAACAAAGGAGAAGAGATGTCCCCATTGACTGGGACACAGGGTGGGACTCTTCTTGTTCGTAAAATCCCAGTAGCTGATCCAACGTATGCATCTCTATCACAAAAAAAAAAGCAAACAGATTTAATAGCTATGTTGATCGTTTCACTCCGAAGTAGTCTAATTTGATGATTTTGATTGAAACTTTATTGCCAGATTTTCTTCATATTGGAGATTTTTTTTATGTCTCTGGTCATGTTTCTGAGAAACTGATAACAGGCCCTTCCTTTTTTGTAGGAGAGTTCATGTAGGAGATGTGGTTGTTGTGAAAGACCCTTCAGACCCGGCAAACTATTTGGTCCGAAGATTAGCTGCCATTGAAGGTGATGAGATGGCGTCCACTGATGAAAAAGATACGCCTTTTATCCTAGAAAAGGATGAGTGCTGGGTATTAGCAGATAACAAAGATCTTAAACCCAAGGTATAGTACTGTTCTTTGTGCGCAAAAATTATTTCTTCTACAAATAATAATGCTGGAGCCTTCTTTTTCTACATGTTTCGGCTGCCCTGTTCGTTGATATATTTTAGAATGATAATAAGACAATCAAGGGATCAAATATTGACCTTTTATATACTTTCAATGTTCTTTCTTCGCTTCAGCTACAATTAAACTACACTTCAGTGTCAGATATCTCATTACAATAATACGAGGCAGATTCATCATGCCTTTTTTTTTTTTACTGATGAAGATTTTATTGATGCAGGAAGTGTACGACAGTCGAACTTTTGGTCCTTTAACGATGATGGATATCACGGGCAGGGCTATCTACTGCCTTAGAAATGCTGTGGATCATGGACCTGTGGATAATAGGTAATTGGGTTGTTTCTAGGATAACTATGGAATTCATGGACATTAATCTGATTATATTCCTTGACATTTTTCAGTAAATTCAGCACAGTGCAAGATTCACCCGTTCTTGAGGTCGAACTCGACGTTGATGAGATGGTCCAAAATCACAAACCATAGACTATTTTCAGAGCTCTCCCATCTATCTACCATTCTGTCTGGTTCAGTTTCCATGTGGAAGAAACATTTTCAAATCTTGGTCCCAAGAGAGAAAAAAAAAAAGCTGTACTACTGGTGAATCTTTCTAAGACAAACATTCTAGTACCAAGGAAGATAGTGTATGGACGAATATTCTTGTCTTGATCGAGACGTTTAACACAGAGGGTTTCAAACATTGCTAATTCACACAGCACCCGTTCGAATGTTTGAGTCTAGGTTTGATCATACGGTGCTTTTCTGTACTGCGTTGCTATTCCATTTAGCATCTGTGGTCAATATCATTCATTTGATAACACTGTTTTGGATGGGTATTCTGAGCAGAGAAGAATGCATTTTCGTAGCTACAATAGTTTCTGATTTCAAGTTTTTTGGTCGAAGAATCTGAAAATATTTCTCGCAAAAACACAAACTGCAACGCAGTTAACATCTATAGAGCAAACGTCTAAAGATACGTCAGGTTTTTAGTAAAAATCAGCAGCAGGAAAGATCTGATGCATAACTGAGAGTAGAAATCAGCAGAAAACAGTGTCTTCCATGGCTTCCTTTGTGCATTTTTCAGCACATTCCTATGGTGGCTCATCAGTATTTGGCTTGTGCTGCTTAGAAGGGTTGCTGTCGCTAATTGCGGAATCTGCAGCCATTTGTTTCCTCTTATTATTATTATCCCTTTGATCTGATGATTTTTCCACCGCAGAAATCGATTGAGTCGTCATTCCTGGAGCTCGAACGCCTTCTTCTTCCTTCTTCCCCGACAACTGTTTCTTCTCTTTGATCAAGGTTTGCCTGTTCCTTGTTATTCGCCTTATATGCTTTGTAAGAGCCAACGTCGAGTATTCGAACTGAAGACCGTATTTCTTGATGTGTTGAATGGCTTTATTTAGATCTGCTATCTCTCCATTCATGGCCTTCACCTGATATACATACGTAGATAAGATATTATACGAACGATCAGTGTATATATATAGACGGAGAAGAGAAGAAAAAGCGACACGTACTTGAACCTCACACGAGCTTTTCCCATATTTGGCCTTCTCCTTCGCCAACTTATTCGAATGCCTTACGAATTGATTGAGCACAGTCGACTGAGGAAACTCGTGCTGAAGCTGGCATTCGTGGATGTAAGTGCTTGCGAGGAGATATTCGTTCTTGTTCAAAAGATTTCGTATAAACCCTAGGTTTTCGATTTACCTCAAAATTTATATCAGTTTCCCAATCTTAACAATGTTATAACAATGTCACGCAAGAAATATTTACCATATACAGTCTCTGACGAACCAAGCTTGCGGCAAAGATCGAGGGCTTCTCTACGAAGGGAAAGTTTCTTCAGATAAGCCAATAGATCGATCGTAAATAGCCAAGAACATCAAGAAACCGAGCGCCATTGATTCGCTTGCTTCGAATGTCCTCATCTTCGAGTTCCACTCCATTGCGAGTTCTTTTGCTGCTTCTCTAACGCAAGTTTCGATTTTCGGGGATCGATGGTATAAATGGTACAGCATTAGAGCATATCTTCCCCACTTGTCGATCTCAGCATCGACTTTTTCCAGGTAATCGTAGCTGTGAAGCTTCTGCAAAGCTTCTAAAGCAGACTTCGCTGCATCTGATGAGAGCCAAAGAATCTTGAATATCTCCTCACACGATAAATCGAAGCTTCCTTCATTTTTCATTACAAGCTGCTGCCCAAGACGAAGATCGTTAGGTTTTTCATTCGATTCGAACCCTAAAAGACCACGTGAATCCCTTAGTTTTCGCCAGTCGAAAAAATCCCTAAAAAGAGAATCCTTATTTTCCTCTTCGAATAAACTGAGTAGTTCTCTCTCTTTCTTCCCAAGATCAACCATCTGCTTAGTAACTGTTTCTTGGGCTAAGTTAGCTTCTCTCAAGATCGACCTCATTGATTCGACATCCTTGATGAACCCTTCTTTCATCTCTCTCAAAGAACGTTTTTTGGATATTAATTCCGTCATTCCTTCGCTGTGAGACTGCTCGGCTGACCTATCTCTCTCAGCCGCCTCTCTCAGCCTTCTCTCCGCCTCTTTTTCTCTCTCCGCGACCTCTCTCAACCGTTCCTCGAATGATCGTCCATGGAGAAGGAGAAGTTCTTCAGATTCTTTATCGATCACTTCAACTCCTTCAGATTTCTCCAGCGAAGCAGCAACGACCTCCATTGATTCGCTCGTGTCTCTCAATTATTGTCGATCGTCCCTTTTCTTTTTCTCTATATACTATATGATGATGATGATCGTATGTAGATATATTTTATGTGTATATTTCGTTGATAAATTTATACCTTGATTGATGATCGATGGAGATGGGGCGAGTTGTTGTCGTCGCGCGAGGTTAAGTTACGGTTAGGGTTTTCTTGCAGAAAGTGATGCAAAGTGTAAGCCGTCGTCGTAGAAGAATAGGTTAAATACACTCAATTGTCGAGAGAATTGCAAAAATAATTAAGTTTTAAAACTTAAATGCAAAACTAGTTAACTTTTTAAAACTAGTGCAAATCTAATCAATTTTTTAATTTTAATATTTTCTCTTTTCTCCACAAACTATCTAAAATTACACTTTTTCATTATTATTATCTCACATTAGCCTATAAATTATTAGTAACCTTATTTTAACCCCAACTCATTTTTAGTAGTTTTATACAAATAGCACTTCTAATATTATGGTGTTCCATTATCCGAAACATAATTTCCAAAAATTGGTTGATAGACGTTATTCAGATAAAAATATTATTTCCTTTATGTATGAAACCTTGGCACAAATCGAATTTACAATCTTCTGAAAAAGATCTAACTTCTTAAAAAGATATAATGAAAAAGTAAAAGGAAAAAGATGATTTTTGTTTTTAACAGTTTTGGAAATGGAAATTGAACTTCCTTTTGGTTCGCCCCGAAAACGTTAGAGAGTTACTTTGATTTCTTCGCACTTTCCTCTCGAACCCATATACGATCTCTCTCGAATTTCCCTTCATTTTCTAAGTTTGAAATATAATTTTTTAGATTATGAAAAAAAAAATCAAATTTATTTTTCAATTAGAAATAGGAAAATAAAATCCATTAAAAAAAATTAAAATTGACGGTTTGAGACCGTAATAACACATGATCCTTCCAAACAGTGATCAAAACATTGTTACCACGGCTTGAGGCGACGTTTTGATTCAATAGAAACGACAATTTCACATTGAAAACTGGAACCGTTTAAATACACCTACTTCGGTTTACATATTTTGAGGGTTTAAAATTTTTAAATTCTATTGGGGTTAAAAATATAATTATTACCAATTTAGATGCTAAAATAAGATAATAATTGTAAAAATTTAGAATTTTAAATAATTTGTGGTCAAAAGAGAAAATTAAAATAATTAAACTTAGAAAATTTGATTACTTTTGCACTAGGTTTTAAAAGTTAACTAGTTTTGCAGTTGAAATTTTAAAAATAACTATTTTCAATTCTCTCCTCAATTGTCCTCGAATTGGGATATATCTAATATTTAGTCTCAAATCCTTAATATCGGTAATCAATTCTTGATTTTTTTTTTTTTTGTTGATATTGATGGAATATGATGTCATTATATCATTGTGTAATATGGTGTATACGTAATCGAAGGTCAAAGATCGAATGTCAAGTCAAAAAATTATACAAACAGATACATAAAATTGTTAACTTCTACAATATATCTTTATAATATTGGGTAAAAGGTGAAAGCCAAGACCAAGTAATATTCCGATTGATTTGGTCAACAAAGTTGAATTACAAGGTATCCATGAAGAAAAATCTTATAAAGATATAAAATTATATTGTATTTTACTATCCATTCTTATGAAGATTTGTCTTATTCTTTACTATATGATTCAATTATTTGATGGTAACACTTACTTAATCCATGGGGACAAGTGACAGCTGTCTTGAAAATTGATTTTGAGTGTTCAATTAGTTGTATGGGAATCAATTATCGCGGAGCTTTGAACTCCTTTTCTGGGTTTATGAAGCAAGTTTGTACTTCGGTTTAAGATATGAATAAAAAAGGTCGATAGATATGTCAATTAGTTAGACCTAAAATATATATGTATGTTTTCGATATAGAAAAACGTTGATATTACGTACGGAACCAGGATCTGCTATTGCCATTTTCAATTGTAGGAATATTATGCACATTTGCTCCATATTATATTAATCAAGAATTAATTTTGTTTAGTGATATTATAAAAGCTTCATTTAGTTATTGGGGGAAAACAAGTTATCATGGTTTGGTGCCTAAGAGACAGGGACATTGAAGGAGTCCACGTTTGCTTGTTCATATATTTTGGACAGCTTTGCAATTCTCACATCATCTATGTGTCTAACTAAGGAATCATTTCAGTTTTTTACCTATATATTTTCTAGTTTCACTTCTCACCAATTTACTAGTGTAGCTATATCCATTTTCAAGAAGGCCCTAAAAAAGTCTAATTTGCAATATAATAATGCTAAGTTGTAAGCAACGTTTCCTCTTTTGGGAATCGTTGTTACGCCCTAGACATTACTTTAACTCTTAAAACGATATAGAATCAAATCAATCCTTCATTAAAAGAAAGCATATATCTATCCATGTTAAAACTATTTACTCGAATTGTGGGCCAAGATGGACTGACTCTCTATGTATATCGACATAAAATAAAAGAAATAAAACCCTTAATTTTCTCAATCCAAAACTCAAATCACACTCATCCACTCTCACAAGTCACAAGTCTCATCATCTATACAAGCTCTTCCTCGACTATATCCGTCCAATTCTTTGGAAAAAAAAAATGGCAACTTATTTCTCTTACATCAATAAAGAAAACCATTTTTCTCCTTTGCCTTTTAGCTCCACATCATTACATCATAGCACTATATAAGGCCTACTACGATCTTACAACTTGCACTTCATACATCATCCTCAACTAATTCAACTACAAAACCCTAGAATCCATACTGAAACTTCCCCAAAATAACCCTCAAACCTTTCCTATTTCAGTCCCAAAGAATACCCTGAATATGGATCGCACGCCTTCACAGTTCCCTGAGCTCGAAATCAGTTCAAACTCAGACAACAACAACATCAGCACAGATTCAAACACAACATCGAACTCATCATCTGCCACCTCCAACCATCACCAAAGTCTCAGCCGTTACGAGAATCAGAAGCGCCGAGATTGGAACACCTTTTGTCAGTATCTCAGAAACCACCGACCGCCGCTGTCCCTGCCCAGGTGCAGTGGGGCCCACGTCCTGGAGTTCCTTCGTTACCTAGATCAGTTCGGAAAGACAAAGGTTCACGCCCCGATCTGCCCGTTTTTCGGACACCCAAACCCGCCCGCCCCATGTCCCTGCCCGCTCAGACAGGCTTGGGGAAGCCTCGACGCCTTGGTCGGAAGGCTCAGGGCGGCGTACGAGGAGAACGGCGGTAAGCCTGAGATGAACCCTTTCGGAGCTAGGGCTGTTAGGCTCTACCTTCGAGAGGTGCGTGATTTGCAGTCTAAGGCGAGGGGCGTCAGCTACGATAAGAAGAAGAGGAAGAGACCGCCGCCGCCGCCTCAGCCACCGGCGTCCGCGGCGGCTCCCGGCGATGGTTAGTTGGTTATAAGCAGGTGTGTTGCAGCGCCTTTGAGTTGTGGGCTAGGCTTATGATGATTGATGATTGATGAGTCGGTGGGAAATTAAAAAATAAATAGAAACAGTGCTTTACAAGTTGCGACGAGTCAATATTAGTTTTCAGTAATGAATTTTAATTCTCTGAATTTGGGCAAGACTGCCATTATTTCCAGGATATGTATTGGAATTAAATATATGTGAGGATAGATTTGGTCGTTATTATTACCCAATCGGTTAGTGATGATAGTTAGGTTTGGGTCTTTGAGAGCTCGGAGTTTATTTGGTTATGATCGAATATATGTTGAAATTGGAGATTTCATCTGCTGTAAGTTTGCTTCTTTTTCAGTTTGCTTCTTTTTGGTTAGATAGCTCATGTGATGTTTTGATCCGTCGAAGTTTTGGTGTAGCCTTGAACCTACATCACTTTTAACAACTGTTCTTACAATTCTTTTTCTGCAATTATTTTCTATACGGCCTTTAAATATATTGGAATCTCATTATTTGAATTGGACTTGGTTTCAAGATCTCATTTTTTTCCTAATCAGGTAGTAAACAGTTGAATTTATGTGACGAACAGTAACTGTTTTAAATTATTGGAGTCCATATCAAGAACACAAGTGGCGTCACTTCAATGACGTCAGTACAGTGGAATTAGGGTCCCTATACAATTAATAGATTAAATCAATTGGAATATGATTTTGAGACTCATAAACTTGAATCACTTGCAACTTCCAGCAGATCTAAACTGAAGGTTTCTTATATGTGTGTATGAACATTAAAATAGACTGCTTTTAGGGTTTGTCGTGATTTGAATGTCATATCGTGTAAAGAATGTTACTTGTGAGAAATTTCTGGTGCATATTTGATTAGAAAAAAGAAAACCTAGGTTACTCTTATGACAATAATGATACTAAAATTTAAATGATTTAATGTAGTGGTATATTACATCGTGTTAAAGTATGGTGGCTGTCTGATTTAAGACTTAAGCATGAGTGGAACATGGAGCCTGAAAATTAACTCTATAATTCACTGAACTAAATGAACATGATGCTAACTTTAGAAGAAACTTTCAAAATCATGGAAATTCGTTTTACTGTAAAAAATAAAGTAAAATGATGTTACAATGTGCCAAAAACATTAGTATTTCTCTCTTAACCTACTGGATAAACGATTGTTCTCCTACAACAAATCTATGTAACTTTCATTTATTGACCAGAAGACTACTAGCGGTTCCATCATTTATTGTTATAAAAAAAAGTTTAATATGACCTAGACATAAAATATACACACAAATGCCAGCATGCATCATGCCTCACGAGGAGTTACAGTAGTGCTTTATGTAAACGTATAATTAAATTCTCTCATAGGGTAAAACAACAGTGAACCCTTGTGTCAAAATCACCGCCACACATTCTCTTCAAGGACCCCTTTTATAATTTCTTCGAATACAATAATTGTCCATCAACGGAAAATAATATATGTGCACGGGAAATTGTAACATTATAGATAACCTATTATTTACCTATAAGGAAATTTAACGGACGTGTGTGCGAAAAAGAAGAAAAAGCTTTTGGAAGACAAATACATGGGTGTTTCACCCTAGTTATTATTTGGATTATTCTTAATGGATTTTTATAATTCAAAATCATTCGCCTCTCAATCCATCCATCTATCCATTAACCCTGAAGAAAAAGAAAACGCCTGCTCCCACTCCAACCCTATTTTGTTTTATATACCAAACTAGCCTATATTATTTATATATTACGAAAATTACCTAAGTTTTCCTTTAATAAAGAAAAAAGGGGGGCATAAATGACAGATGAGAATTTGACCAGCTGCAGTAAATAAATGGAAAAAAAAGAGAGTCCGTACGAGAATCCCGCATTCAACGGTCAATCTGATTAGACGAGTGAAACCCCACGTGCGAAACTGTCGTTCATGTCGGCTACAGTACTAATATGAATCTCAGTTCAAGACAAAAATGAAATAGTTAAAAAATATTATCTCCTTCACTAGCAGAATATGCTTCAACTTGACAAATCACATTACCAAGCCGCCACGTGTCCCTTCGTCCACCTACGAAGACTCGGATTTTCTTACAGCCACCAGCAAAAGGGAAATGCAATGAGCATTACAGAAGTTCTATGCCTAATTTAATCCGTAAGACTTTTTTTCAGTTCTCATCATCGCTGAGAATGATGACAACGTCGTCGGGCGGTGTAGTATGCTCGCGAGCGTTATGGTCATCGTCGTCGTTCGAAGCTCTTCCTTTTCTCTTAGCCCAGAAATGAATGGCCTCTTCGTCACCTTCGAGAGCTTCGACGAGTAGGTTTAGCTCGTCGATCTTAAATCTGAAGACGAATAACTTCTCACTCCATGCACAAGAACAGAGCTGCTTCACGTGGAGAAGGCAAGAATGCTTGTTCTGGGAACATGGGCAGCGAACTGCAGAAAGGTACAAGTCGTAGAAGCATATGGTACACTCTACCTTCCCCGACGGGTCGAATTCGTCCAACACTGTCACTTTCCGTGGATTGCAAAGGTGCTCTCTCCTTATCGCTTCGAGTTTTACTCGACCCTATGGAAGATACAGAAACAGAGTCGTCGAATAAGTTTGTGCCGTCATTAACAAACCATTAGAAGAGTTGTGTACCTTGAGGAGCTTTGTTAGGATTCCATCTTTGCCAATGAAACCTCTCCATGGCTCATTGTTGGAGGCATTCACAGCTTCCATGGCTGATCCTAGGAGAAGCTTATCGTGAGAGATCGTAGTCTTGAAACGATATGCACTGTAAAGTTCGACCATGTTGTGGCCATGGGGTAACCAATCGATGGGAGCGAAATACGCTGATTCTACACAACTGAAGCCACAGCTGAATCTCGAATTGTATGCGCCGGGAAAGACGAGGACAAACTCTGAGGGGTTCTGAACACACCTGTACAATGGTATTCCTTCGGCGATGATCGTCGAGGGGGTGATTTGAGCAACCTGCTTGGAGATTTTAGGGCCTTGATCAGATGATCATTATACACTCACAAAGGTGTATTTTGTCCTTAAATGATGAAAACAAACGGCAATCTAGACAAAGAATTGCATGGAAATACTCACAAGATATTGGAGCAATTTGGGCTGCCTTGACGACTCGGGGAACCATTTCTTCAACAATTCCACAAACTTGAAATAATATCTCCCTGGGACGCCATACCATAAGGTGGGGCTGCCCAGGTGCATGTAAGATATCGAATATAAATGATGCTCCTCGCTCCTCTATTCGACCACATCCGTAATGCATGACCATCGAGGGCAATTGAACAGTTTAGATGTCATGTTAGCAATTCAAGAGGAAAAGAAGTCCAAAAAACACAAAATCTTACCCAACACTGAGATGCGAAGCACATTCCAATGAATAGCTGAGGGTGCAATATTTCTGTCGTATTGACACACCCAAAAGAAAGAAGAGACCCGGGAAGCTTGGAGACATTATTCGAGTTCCACCCGCTATCAACATATTTAGAGTGTTCAGCTGCACTTTGCGGATTGGAAGTTGTCGGAAAACCACTTTCCAAGGTTCCATGACCCAAATTACTACCATAAAGAACCTAAAGGAAGGAATATTCGAGTTTAAACTTTATATTAAGTAATACTACTAATTTCCCAAGCAATGTTTGACATCATGACTTTGGCCACATACCTCAATGTTATCGGATGGATTTTCAATGATTCGCCAATATTCACCTTCAATGTCTGGGGTCGATGGTTCACTTTTCATAGCAGAGTCATTTTCACCAAAGTACTGGCTCTTGAAATCATCTGCATAACGACTAAACTCGTTCAAAGAAAACTCTGGTCCATATTCAAATCCAAAGTTTGAGCAAATGCTTCTATCTTCCCCGTCATCTGCAAGACTTCCTTTCCTACTTTCTGGGACGTGTAGCTTTTCAGTTTCCATCTTCCCATTCCAACGAAGTTCTTTTTCGTCCACATGTAACCTACTGAGTCGTTTCAATTGTTGAACACGTGTGGTGAATTTTGCAACTTGCCAAGTCTTCTCATCTTCAAGAAGGTTTGGAGGTCTCCAAGAAGAAGGGGGTATTACGCGGCATATTCCATAATTTTCAGCTTCTGTACGAATGTCCGAAATATATTTCAGAGGGTCCTCAAACTCCTGAGGTAAGATTTGAGCTCAATAATAACCATCCAAAGCATGACCATTTGACATATGAGCAGCATAAAAATTGATAAAGGCAAAATGGACCACCTCATCAGTGGGACAAAATACAGGAGCATCCTCAAGCTCGGGACGGCAAGAACCTCCAGGATGCCACCTAGCTGTCACCTACAAACAAATATTTCAGCAAGTGAAGAAAAGCAGAATTTATTGTCATACTTCAACTTCATAGGCAAAAATTATTTAACGGATCATCACATGCAAATGAAACAAGGATTGAAAAACCTTCAGACAATTTTCGATGTTTGTGCCTCCGAGAATCACTCCTTTGGGAAGACTCCCGCTTGCTGACTTCTGCGGGGAATCTGTAACATCAGTTATTATAGAGTAGAGTACTTGCACTTGCACCCAATCTCACGCCCATATGCAAAATTCACTAGATGAAATGAAACTATTCAAAAGGCAGTAGCTTAAACCTGAAAACATGAGAAGTACCTCATGATCAGTAGTTTCATTAGTAAAATCCGTAATAATTGGCGCCGCTGAAGGCAATGGATCAAATCCAGGTGGAACCAAGAGAAATTCTTCTTTGCAGTGATCAACTACTTCTCTAGATCCGTTATTCGCCATTAATTCTGTAATAGATTGGGATCGTGAAATAACAAGAGAGACATGTTATCCACATCATCCAAACTAACCCTGACTGTAAAATGTAAAAATGAACAAGTTTCTTGTCTCATCAAGCGTGTCATTAAGCCCATCCATTTAGCAAAGCTTAATCTCAAATAAATAAACGGACCAAAATACACAAAATTTCCGATATATTCTAATCCCCTGATTCACTACCAAAGTACAAGGTTACCTGAGTGAAAGTACAGCTGATCTAATACCTTTTCCCCAATAATTTCAACTTTATGATGAAAAAACTCAGAGGCAGTGCAATACACTGTTAAAACAAAACGGAAGTACTCACAGTTTCTAGTTCAAACTAATGTCGAAAGTAATAACCAGACAAACTTCAATAGCTAAAAGGAGACGTTTGATAGTGATCTTGGATCCAATCGAGGATGAATCATCGCAGATGATCGAAACGAAACGCGGCAATTTTGTTAGGGTTCTTGGCTTTGTTAAAATAGATTTAAATATAAATTTTCTGATTTTCAGTAAATGCGAGGCCATCATTAAACATAGGCCCAATTGTACTGTGTTGGTATTGGGCCGATAAGTTTTTCAAACAAGAAGCTCAGCCCGCAATTTGTGTACGGCAAAATTATTATGAATGAATTTTACTGTAATAATAATGGAATAACATTACTATAATGCGCAACCTTCGTAAATAAAAAAATATAAATCAAGCATATTCTTCCTTTTCGATAGCCTACATTACAACAAATTGCACACCAACATATATATATATATATACATATTATATATATATATATATATACTTATCTCATCAATTACAACATAAATCCGTGCATGGCACACATGCACGCTTCAAATAATAACCAAACGATAAACCTCTAATTGTAATTCCTACATAAAATTCTTCAAATAAAATTAAATCCATTCTCATCGTCCAACCTCGTCATGGGCCAGTTCGAATTATTTTCCAAATCGAGAAAGAATTCATAATCATCCTCGGACTTGAAATTCTCAGCCGCCATTATTCTATCGCTTATAGTATCATAGGAGAGATACTGGCATTCCATATCTTGATCGAAGAAAGGCTTTGAATTAGGGTTTGTGATCTCATGAGGTATCAGTTGGCTATGACAGTATAATCCACAGCTCATATTTTCGTATATATTTTCACGAGGAGTAATCGTCGGCGGCGGAGATGCTGAGAAATCATTTATGGGGTTATTATTACAGCCGTAAAGGTTATTACTATTGCTGCTTGCCTCGCCCGATCTTGGCTTGTCGAATACCCTACATAGAACCCAATCTTCCTGCATATTTAAGAAAAAATAAATAAATTTAATGATGTTGATGTATTTAATTGATTGAGATGACATGAAGTTCTAATAAATTAAAGAGAAATGGAAAATTATATATTGTTAGTTACTCTCCAACCTTAGGAGGCACGTGAGGGTTTTCGAGGCGAAACTCGTGCATGATCCAGGTTGTCTTTATCCCGTTGGGCGCCCTACTTTTGTAGAAGACCAACGTTTTTCTCATCCCAACGATCTTTTTCGAAATTGGGTCGAGTACGATTTTGTCTTTTCCCGTGGCTTTCCAGTAGCCCGAGGCGGTGGCGCGGTTGGCCCGAAAGCCCGTCGCGTATTTGCGATCGCGGAAGGCGAAGAAGTACCATTCGCTCGAGTTCAGCTTTGCGACGTCTAACAGATTATCAGGAAAAAAATTACCGCATACATCGTATCAATATTGAGAATAACTTCGTCATGCTTTTTAAGTGAAAACACCCGTGTCTTTAATTTAGTTTAAATAGGAATATAACCGTATAGAAACAACAAGAATCACAGGAAAACAGAGCTTTTAATATTCATTTTCTATACTAGGGAGACTTATTAGGCAATCCAAGAAAAGATAGGAAAAGAATGAAAAAAAAAGTGGATGGAAAGATAATAAGTGCCGAGGATAAAGCTAATTACCAGGAAGCTGCCATGGTTCGCAGGTGTGGAGATCAATTTCTACCAAAGTACCTCTGAGAATCTCTTCGTTAGAAATCTTCTTGTAAAGATAATGACAAACTAACTCTTCATCGCTCGGATAAAACCCGAAACCAGGTGGTAGTGCATCTCCAATATCCCTTAAGCCCATGATGACGAGACTCCTTTTTTTGGAGGTTTTCTATCTTTCTATATATATTCTTTAGGGTTTTGTAGGGTGTGGTGGTGAAGGGGGTAGGTTGTCAGATATATAAATGATGAATTTGAGGAGAGCAAAGCCGTGCATTTATAAAGAAAAAGAAGATTGATCAATAAGTAACTTGGAGATAATTAAATAATACTCCCTCCGTCCCGCTAATTTATTCACATTTTTCCATTTCAGGCGTTCCACTAACTTTATCACATTTCCTTTTTTGGTAAAAAACCATCACAAACAATCAATATAATAATATTAAATATTCTTAAAAGACGTGTCAAAATATACAATTTTTTACCTTTTTATTATACTATATTATTATAATAATGCCACCTTAATTTTCGTGCCCACCAATATATGTGATAAAGATAACGGGAGGGAGGGAGTATTATTTATTGGTGATTGCATTGACGTCCTCCTCTTTTTGTGTTGCGACACAATTGTGTCATTGTGTGTGAATGATAACCCAAAGTCACAAGAAATCTTTTATGATACTCTCTCTCTCGCTCTCTCTGTCTCTCAAAGAGAAGAGAATTAAGTAAGATATATAAATCTCCCCCACAAAGTGATCTTTTAACCATATGTAATAATCTTGTGAACCTCTTTTGGAGAAGATAGTTGTGTATTAAGATAGAAATACAAGAAGACAAGCATGAGAGCATATAATGTTATTAGTTCGATTATTCTATTTTTTTCTTCGGGAAAAAAGGGGCCGAAGCCGAAATTAGGAAGAATCGATTATTCTTTGGTCACTTTTAACGTCCACTTTCTCCTAATCCACAAGATCAAATTTGGGATTTTTCAAGCTAATGGAGTGTTTTTTAAGGCAAAACTTGATTTAGTTCCACTAGTTTGCTATTTTCTTCTTCGTAACTATAGTTCCATCTATATTCATATGTACGACACTTATATTTGTTTAGTACGAGAGTAATCTTACTTGACATAGATAAATTAGTGTCACTTGAAATTCTTGAAGAGACGAGAAATAAGAACGCAACGGAGGCATTAATTAGTTGTTAAAAGATGCTTACATATGATATGATTTGATGCGTGTCATTTATTGATAATTATTGTTCCGAGACATTGTATACTTACTTATGCATGAACCTCAAATCAAATCAATAATTAATTGAAATGCATTGATTGATTCATCATTTAAATACTACATCATATGTTGTAAACAATGCCATTCTCCACGTCATCCTTGGCCCCTCATCATTAATTAGTCATTAACTATTCCGTAAATTACCCATGACTTTCCCCATATTTCGAAGCAAGGAAAAAACACACACTTGCACGCATACATTACACACACAAACAAAGATTAAGTTCAACTTACATATTATATTGCTTTATTTGCATGCACGAGAGGGAGAGAGGTTTTAGATTTCCTAATATAATTATAACAATATTTCAGTAGATTAAAGAAAAATTTACATACGTACATAGTAGTATTTATTGGAGATTGGATGCGTGAGATGTTGGTGAAAGGGGGACGACTTGATATTCATATCATTTGGATTTGAGCCAATAACTAATAATCTTCTCTCATTTTCAACTGTCAGACTTTTAACATCCCATAAGTCATGGGGGCTTTACTTTCACTAAATACGATGATCGATTTTCTATTGGCTAATCACAACCCGAAACGTGTTTAGTTCTTACAAATATTACGTCGTTAGCTTTAAACCCTTAGGGTTTCTATATGATTGTGCGTGTGTGGACGGTGGTATTCTATTAAAATATCCAAAAAGAAAACTAAAACGAGCTGGAGCCTACTCAGCAAAGAATTATCTAGTTGGCTTACAAGCCACATTAGAATTTCGATCCACATCAGATATGTATATATAATGATATATATACGTAGACATAACTTGCTGTCATTTTGTAGTTATATTTATATACAGGTCATTCGCTATCCTAAGATTCTGCAGAGGTTAAACAACCAAACTATATTGATTTCTTAGGTTGGTGCTGATTTATTATTTAGTTTCTTACAGTTTGCAAGTTAACGGACTATTATAATAGCTTATTTCGTGATATAGATATACCAAGGTCTATAGTTTCCAGTCATTTATGTTACTTCGATATACATGAGTATAATTATGTGTATTTCTTCTTTTACTGGTTAATGATATTAAGAAAACCCTTTTCGACGTATGTTCGGAATTACTAAATTAATCAAGTATAGTAGTATTCGTTACTTTCCAGGAAATTAAAATTATCTGACCTGTTGTATGATTAATAATGACATTACTTTTATGGTGTCCAGCTAGCAACATAATATGCAGACACATCTTCTCGTGACACAAGACAACATCATGTTTTCTTTTTAGTTAAAATTAAAAGTTGCTTTCCTGATATAGAAGATCAAGATCGTTATAAAAACCGTGATCTACTACAAGTATTAATATAAGCAAATTGTTTAAACAAATAATAATTTTTGTATGCATTAACTAATACTTTTTTACTAAGATATTCTTCTTGGCACCTCCTATAAGAGGCTTGAATTGATGTGATACCAAGATTTTGGTTTCAGTAGAAATTATTGTTTGTTGCGATGGAGATAGAAGTGTCGCATACAAATCATTCTATTTGATCACATCAAATATGATGGCTACTGCCACGATAATAACAGAAAACAATAAAATGGACCACCATTTGCTTAAATAAAAATTAGTATTATAATCTTAAAATCTAGCTAGATATATGGAACAAATGGAAGGTATATCCTCCACGTAAACTAGTACATACGCAATAATTCAGGCATGAATGTGGCATTCATCATATATCATTTCTTGATATTGGACTATATAGGAGTAGGAGTGGTGTGTGCGTGTGTCTCGCTTTTTGGCTAAGTTTCGAGATTTATTGAATTGATTAATATACATAGAATAGTCTATTTCCAGATGCAATTAAGAAGTCAATTTAATACAAACAATTCAAAGCAATTATTATTTTTCAACCCTTGAATTGCATTGGTTGATTGATGTAACGACCATATACTTGAAACTTCTATTATAAAATCACGACTTAAACAGTCAATTTATTAAGACGACTTAAAGTCAACATAGACATCTTACAACGATGGTATTGAGGTTTCCAAATGTCAACAATCCTATGAATGAACGCTTTTGTCAACATATAAAAATCTCAGCCTACATAGGCTATAGAATATATGATGTATCATAGTCACTTCTCTCAATCTCAAACTAATGCTATAGATAAGCCTAAAAGGATAGAAATCAAATGATAGGCAAAGCTAATGAGAAAATGAATGTTATGCTTCGACGTAGAATTTTGAAATCCTCTTTCTCAGATTCACGGGGCAAAAAATGAGTTTCATGAACAACTCTGGGAATATAATAGCAGAATGTCTTCAAATTCAATCCTTGGCGATCTTCATGATCAAACCCGAGGCTGTCTCAACGGTCTTGATTTGTCCTAAACCAATTAAATCTCTGACATGAAATCTCATGTCAAGTGGAGAAAATCGAAGGCGCTTCTTCTCCAAGAGAGATAGCATCATCTCCTTGTGTTTCCTGCGATTGAGGAGTGACAAAAGCTCCTTCCTCCCCTGAAAATTTTCACATGGAAATTGTCAGATATCTTCCATAAACTTCTGTTTTTTTCCAAGCATTGAACTCTTTCGTTTTGACATCGACCGTCAAAGCGTACATAAGTCTTTTACCTGGGAGAGACCTTTAAGTACTGAACCAATGTTTGGAATGGAGAACCAATACATGTTGTCATCAATTAGTTGGCGGATCTAGAAAAACGCCACAGAGTTATGATTGAAGATAACAAAGTAGAAATCATGAACGATTCATTGACATAAATCATCAGTAAGCTGCTTTCATTCGAAGAAGGAATGCTACACTCACAAGAACACCAGCATTAATTAATTGAGAGATGTGTTCCTCTTTCACCTTTCCCCCTAAAGAGAGAAGTGAAACCTGCATAAACCAGCAAGTACATAAGATACATCTTTCACACAACCATGCGACTTTTATATGCCAGACTGAAGAGAAGATTACTTACAAGCTCTTGATGACTAATGCTGCTGTCCAGCTTGGACTCTAAAACGTGAGTTTTAAACCACTGGAAAACAGTGAGGTCGTTTTGCGTCTTTTCCTCCAACCTTCTAACAACAAGTTCAATCTGAAGACCTTCAATTCTAGAATCAATCGTTTATCGGTGATAGATAGTGAAACTTCAATAACAGTTCATTATTCCGGTAACTTCAATTCAGTAAAACATATTGAGACTATTAATTTCAGTTCAACTCCCATTGATCGACCAAATGATTCTTCAGATATTTGGCAGGACAGGATATAATCAAATATTAATTCTCTTGTTACAAATAGCAAAAAAAAACAAGGTCCAGACACAAACGCAATGTATTGTCTTGAATGTTAAAAGAAATTACAAATATAGAAACAGAAGAACAAAAGGTCCATCATTGACAAACCAAACCACACACCTGATTGAAGTAGTCATCCGTAAACATTATCGCGTGATCATCTTGTCCACTGTTTAACTTAAATACGCGCAGCACTCTCTCCCTTCGTAGAGACTGCAAAATAAAAGTGCAAATACACATAAAACACAAAACATATTGCAATGCACGAGCAAACCCAAATTCATTACAGAAACTATATAAATCATTTTAGATAAAATGAAGCCCGAACAGATAGGGATTATCAAAACATTACTATATCCAATGTAATTGCACTATCCATCTGAATATCGTGGACAGTAGACCTCAGAATAAGGATGAAGAAACACAGGGGAATTTGAAAAAAACTTCACCTCCACTTCCCTATCAACTTGTGTCCTATCCTTTATGCTACTGTACAGCTGAGACCTCAAAACAAAGGGTCGCACCAAAACCTGAAGGGACAAAGTAGTTCAAAATTCAATTTTTTTCACTAGGATTTAACACTAATAACTAAACCTGAATATAGGAGTTATTTCTAAAGTCAAGCCGACTCTATAGTCTGTACAACCTTTTCAATGTGAGGGAACTGTGCACACATCATACGAAGTGCCATCAATGTGTCACTGAAAGTATAATTCTCCTCTGCACAAACATCGTCGATTATCATTGCAAAACAAGCAACAGAGAGCTGAATAACAAATCAAATACGATATGGAGCAAGATCTATGTCATCTAATAATAACAAAAGAATTGAGGTTTTTAACCTAACGATGCTAACGCCGAATCGGGTAAATCATCTTCCGATTCTAGTTCAGCTTCGTCGTCTCGCGGACGCTTTCTGCTCGTCGACGCCTTCGATTCTGTTGATTTCTTCTTGTTCATGATTGTAGCCAAAATGGGGAGCAGCAATTTCTGGAAGTATGTTATGGTTCGCAATTTTTTCCTTTTTGTTGTTGAGGTATTTAGGTATATTTCTTTCAAGAAATAATATTTAACAAAATTAGGTGGAGTTTAAAAATCTTTTATTAATTTAAAGAAGAAGGTAAAAAGGAAATTTTATTTATTTAATTAAATTAATATTATATTCACAGGCACTATCCACTCGCCCCAGGACCAATCATCAGTCTTCGCCTCTTCATTCATCTTTGCATTTTTTTCCCAAAGAAGAGAACTTTTTCTCTCTCTCTCTCCAATTCCTCATTATTCGCTCAATTTGTCTTCCCATTGTATTATCATTTTATTCATTTCTTGAGTTTAGTTGAGATGTTAAGGAACCGCTTGCAATTTGGCTATGATTATCCAATTAACCGAAAACATGGTGTTGGGGTATCGATCAATGACAATCACGAACTTCTTCGCATGATGCAGTTGGCGAAAGTCGTCAATTAGGCTTGCTTTTGGGTTTGTTTCTCTCGTATGATGCAGTTGATCCTATATTTTGATATTTTTCTTAATGTAAAAAAACGAATCTTTTTAGATTTTTGGATGACCGATTCATTGGATCATATCATGTAAATAATCTAAATCGACGAGTTTGGATTTGATCATATCGAAAGAGAACCAACTGTTCTGTAAAAGTAATGCACGGTGAAAAATGTAAAAATGTTGGATTAGTAGTTTCTGAAAAAAAAAATAAAAAAATAACGATTGATTCGGTATATCTAAACCGACGAGTTTGAACCATTGATATGTAACGAGAACACAATTGTTCACTAAAATAAACTTACTGTTAATTAGATTTTGTAATGGTCGATTCGGTATATTTAAACCATAAAAACATCGAACCCTAATCATTAAAGAAAAGCAGAAGCGAAAGTAAGGTTTAGGATAAAAATGTGAAATTTTTTTGAAGTAAAAGTAAGGTTAGTGAATTTTTTTTGGACAATTTAACCTTTCCTTATGTATCTGAATTCTAAGCAATGGAAATCATATATCGACGGAGGAAATTTACTTCGTTAACTTTGTACAAATTTCTGTCAAGGAAAAAGGTTATAAAGAGAGCTTACACTTATCTCTATATAGTAGGGCTAAAATCACAAGTGGGAAAAAGAAAAATCAAATTTTTACGTTTTCGGATCTCATTCTCAGTGCTTTAAAACCCTCTCTCACTCTCTTGCTCACTCATCGTCGCCTCTTTTCACCTGAAAATTCTTTCTTCACTCTCCGAGGTTTCGTGGCATAGCAAGAAATAGTTGCTTGACTTGTAAAACGTTGTGTTGTTTCGAGTCATTTCGAAGAACGTAGACTGTAAAACCTCCAATTTCTATATCAGTTTATCGCCAAACCCTAGTGGTTTCTGAAACTCGGGTTTAGCTTTTTCGATTTTTGTTCAGTTATGGCGAATCAGTACGCACCTTCAATCTCCGCAAATCAGGTATATAGTCTCCTTTCTCTCATTCACTCTTCGGTTTTTCCAATCCTTTGCTCTTTACTAATGTTTGAGCATGTTTATCTTTTCTTTTTTTTTTCTTACTGGGAACTTCTAATTGGTTGATTGGATGTGATCCCTTTTCGCGCTTTTTAGGTTGGCCCGTATTTTGTTAAGCAGTATTACCAGGTTTATCGACAGCAGCGGGACTCTGTGCATCAGTTTTATGATGATTCAAGTTCTGTGTGCCGAGTTGATGGCGAATCCATTCATACAGCTAATGATATTGCGGTATAGAATTGTTTCTTTTTTTAAATTTTATTCATCCTTTGGGATGAGAGTTTACTTGACATATTTAAGTTTGTTAAGGTTCTGATAGGCGGGTAGATTGATCCGTTTACCTTATTTCAAGATATTTTTCGAGTATTTATTGGAGAATCTTCTCATTTAGTATTTGTTCTGTTAATTTACCGTTATTTAACTGTCGATTACGTAAACTACTGATACTATTACCCTGAGAGTTGTTGGCTCGAATTTTTTGTGCATATTAATTCTGGCTTTACCGATACAGGAGACTAGTTCGTTATTGTAACTGAATTCTGTCTTTTAATTAACGTTCCTTCATGATATCGTTCGTCATTTGTTTTCCTTTTTTGCAGAAAATCCATCAGCTAATAATGTCTTCAAATTTCACCGGTATTGAGGTCAAGACTATAAATTCCATGGAATCGTTGAACGGCGGTGTACTTGTAGTTGTTTGTGGTTCTGCCAAGTCCAAAGATTTCATGGGATGGAGGAGGTTTGTGCAGACCTTTTTCCTTGCCCCACAAGAGAAAGGTTATTATGTTCTGAACGACGTGTTCCAATTTGTTGATGGGGAGGCTGTAAATCAACACTCCATGAATTCAGCATCCGGGCTGAATTTCGATTACCAGCCGACTGTTGCTACTCACCTTTCTGACCCTCCTGGTACAGTTTTTTGGTTGATTCACTGTTTCTTTATCTTCGTGTGATCCTTTGTTTATAGAGTTGTTGCTTGTGTGTATGTATGTAATTCAAATACCCAGCTTGAATGATCTTTGAACAGTTTGATTGACAGTGTTTCATTCAAGAAAATGTTATATTTTCATCATATGTTGTATATAATGGGGGTAGTTGTAAGCTTCATGTGGTCATGGGGCAAAGTAATGTAAAATTCGGTTCTCTCTTGTGCTAAGTTAGGCTCATATTTTACTATTATATGGTGTAATAGTATCAGATTATCCTTCGGAGGATGAAGACACTGAACAAGGATACACAGAACATCACCAGGAGCCACAAGAGCAGTATCATGAACAAGTGCATGAAGAGATTTATGAACCGGAAAATGCAGTGATGTCTGAGGAAGAACATGAGAAACTGTCGTATGCTTCTATCGTAAGTTATATCCACTCAATCTAAGTCACGAACAATAAAAATCATCATTCCATGAATCTCATTACGTTTCAAGAATTGCTGAGTTTTGCAGAATCAATCAAAATTTTCTATTGGAATGTTCAATTGTTCGTTAAAATTCTAACTTGTTTGTTATCCTCTCTAATGCTTTAAACATCGAAGTTGCGAGCTAAAGGAAAATTGTCTGCACCTTCATTTGATCATGGGGCCGATTCTACTTGGAGCATACCACCTGCTGTGGAGAAGAATCATGTCCCTGAACCAACTGTGCAGCACAAACTAGCCCCAGTTCCACCAATTGCGAACAACAGTGCTATGGAAAATTCTTTCTCGTTAGAAGGTAAAGCCCACTACTTTGGTTTGTCGTTGTAACTAAACTGATGGGGAACTTCCTTTTGCTCTCATCAAAATCTTACAAAAAAATCCAGAAGTGTGAAAACACATGTTTTCTCTTCCCCGTGACAGTAAACATACAACGCTTTTTTCTTTCTTCTTTTTTTTTTTTCCCACAGGAGAGCCCCTATCTGTCTATGTGAGGAACTTGTCTCCTTCGGTGACAACTTTCGATCTTGCTGAGGCTTTTAAGAATTTCGGTACAATCAGACCCGATGGAGTCTTTCTGAAGAAGCGCCAGGTTCACTATCCTATGCAAATGTTATATATTTCCTTCTATGTTAAGTTTTCCGAATATATTTAACTTTCCATGTCATAAACAGGACAATGGCGTCTGCTATGCATTTGTCGAGTATGAAGACATTCGTAGTGTTCACAATGCGCTTCAGGTGGTCCTCGTTCCCTTTAGCAATAACAACAATCCACTATGCTGTACTGATTCCTTTTATTCTCGCTAAATTTGTCTCTAATTCATTTGCAGGCTTCTCCCATTCAACTCCGTGGCAGGCAAGTCTACATAGAAGAGAGACGACCCAACAACCCTATAGCTATATTTGGTGGAAGTATGTGCTTCGTATTACCCTTTATATTCTTTAGTCTTCCATTTTTGGCCGGGCCTTTAGTTTTCCTTTTTCATTTCATGGTATACTCATCGATTTATATATTTTCTTGACATTAATCTGCCGATTTTTTTTATGCATTAGGGCGTGGAGGAAGAGGCCGAGGGCGCGGTGGAAGATTCTTTGGAAGGGGAAATGATCATAGATCGTCGAATGGCTTCCGTGCCTATTAACGAAGTCAATCAATCAAGCTTTAGTCCCAAAGTCTTTTTTCTGCTAAAAACTTCTGAAGCTGAAGAAACAGAGTTTAACTTGGCCTTTCGTTTGTTGTTTTCATATGTTACCAATCCCATCTTTGATGGTTTTGACTGTCTTTTATCTTTTTTCTTCGCCACCTTATATTATTTGCGTCGTCGTTTTCATATGAATTTCTGTAAGGTGTCATCATAACTTTCGTCTTGCAATCTTAGTTTGATGGATGTTATGGTTCACATATCAGCAAGCTCCTCAAATAACATAATTAAAAATTTTTAATTTCTAAAATCTGATAAGCCAAAGAACCAGACGAATGGCTGTCTTTATTACAACGTTATCATATCCATATACATTCTCTCCTCCCCATTTTTCTCAGTTCTAAATCTTCATTCGTTCTTCTTCAGAAGATTCTGTAGAGGGGAAGATGACTACACTAGTACAGTCCATGGTCTTCTCTTCCTTCATCTCCCATCGTCCTCATCCTCCCCGCTCTTTCCCAGGTATACTTCCTACCACAATTCCTTTCCCTTCTGTTTTCGCATTTTCGAAGATGTAAATGTGCAGAGTATTCGACGATTTCATGTCTGTTACCAACCAATGATTCAGACAGACAACTATAGCAATGAATTTTGTATCTCTATAACAAATGGCTGTCTCTCTCAACAGCACTCACTCACCCAACCTCAACCTCAAGTGCAAGCTCATCTTTCAGTGGCCAGCAATTACAGCACAACCTCACAATCAACCCCCTAAGGAAGAAAACCCTAATAATCGGACCAATAACGATGATGGCTAAGCCGTCGATCCAATTCATACAAGGGACAGACGAGCAGACCATCCCAGACGTGAAGCTCACTCGGTCCAAGGATGGGACCAACGGCACGGCCACGTTCGTCTTCTCGGAGCCGTCGGTGTTCGACTCTTCCAGCATCGTCGGAGACATCACTGGATTCTACATGATCGACGAGGAAGGCACGCTTCAGTCGACGAGCGTCAACGCAAGGTTCGTCAATGGAAAACCCGCCGGAATTGAGGCCAAGTACGTGATGAGGTCCCCTAAAGAGTGGGATAGGTTCATGAGGTTCATGGAGAGGTATGCGAATGCTAATGGCTTGTCCTTCGTCAAGAACAAATGAGACATCTTTCTTTCTTTCTCTCTCCTTTCTTTAAGAAAGTTTGTTGTTTTTCTTGAGGCTTCGATTGTTCGAATTTTCTTTCCCCCTTTTTTCTTTTTGCACGCGCTGTTCTTAGCTAACGATGGAAGAAAGGATAAAAGGGCTCTGCATTTTTTGTGCTTCGTCTTGCTAGTTTTCTTGGCTTGTTTGTTTGCTCGTATCGTATCAATCATTCCTTGTCATTGTGATTGAGCAGATAAAATAAAAAAAGGGAAGAATTGAAGTTTGTTGTAATGAAATGCGAGACTATATGCTCCAACCATTCGTTCTCATTACAACGTTGAAGTTTGTTGTACTGAAATGTCAGTTGGTTGCTTGCGTTGCGTTGCTACCGACTTGAGCTTCAGCTGTGTTCTTCGGTCAATGGGAAAGTCTATTGAGTTAAATTCTGCGCAATTTTTCTTTCACGCGTTAAGGTTTTGCGTGATCATCTCGATTCAGATTTATCGGTCAATACATGGCGTTATTTTGTTTTTTGTTTTTCCAAGTCTGGCCGTGTTTTTCTTCCTTTTTGTGCAATTCAATCTATTTTCGTGGAAAATTCATGAAATCCCACACACACACACAAGGAGTCTGCCTTATATCCGGTCCAGACTCGTCATAGTAGGTTATATTGTGTATGAATTTTTAACAATATAGTGAGTGGACAGCAATTATTTATCTTTAGTCACGTCTATTGCCATGTGTGTAGTGGAGAAGTTGGAATTTTTATAAATGCTATTGTGAATCGTGAGTTCTTTTGCTGATGGGAAGTTCAAGTCCTTTGATCCTCGAGATAAGCTCCGACGAGGAGTTCAATTTTGGCGTTATACAAAGAGACTGCGATGGTGGTGGAGGAGAGTTAGGTGCTGGGCCTGTTTAGATTGGTTGTCTGAATTGTTTGGCGAGGTAAGTGAAGATAAGAATGCTGTTGAAAACAATGTTGATGAGAGTGATGCTTCTGATGATGATGTAGTCTTAAAAATTCAAGAAAATGGGGTTTGTGGTTATGAATCCTGTAGATAAAGGAACCGTAGATCATAAAACTGATGTTGTTGAAAACGATGATGATTGCTTGATTTTGGATGGTGATCCGACTAAGAAGGTGTGCGTCGTGAAGGAAAGGTGGAAAATAGAGATATCGTCTAAAATGCGGACGATGACTGCAAATTCTCAGCGAGAAGGGCGAGGTGATGTGCTACTTATGTTTGATCAGATATTTGATTGATTAATATGGTATCTCACTTTGATGATCTTGGTTTGGCTATTTCCTCTCAAGTGACTAATAGTATCCTTTTGATTATTGAGGTTATGTTCTATCATCGTTGAGATCCCGGAAAGAAGTTACACTGACGGAGTAAATACATTATAAACGTTCTTTTGCCGCAGAAACCAGTCATTGCCATGGAAATTATTATTACAACTATGTTACAGGACAGGAGGCAAGGAATCATCAATCAATCCACACACATGCAAAAGAGTTCCATCACAACCAGCTATTCTTCAGACCGAAATCGTGAAGCCTGAAGGAAAACTCGCCCGCAGTGTCCCTCTCAAGCATGATGTCTATCCCATCTTCTTCGCTCCCTCGACTCTCCTCGTCGTCGATGTCATCGTCGTTGCTCTGCAGATACGACGATTCTTCCTCGGAGGAAGCCATCGAGAGAGAAGCCGAGGACATAATAGCTCTTGCCCTGATGCTCCCCACGTTTGCGTGGTTGTTGGCGCTTCTGTCCCATAGGAAGACGTGGAGGAGTATCGAAACCCTAGCGTGCCTGTGGAGGGAGAGCTTATGGCTAAGAGACACCGTGTCGAAGCACCGTATGGCACCAGTCGGAGAAACCATCCACGGGAGTACCTTTTGGTTGTCCACCCGAGAGACGACCAAGAGCCTCGAGGACGCCGTCGCTCTCTTGTAGAGCCCGAAGAGCCCCGAGCGAGACGAAGGCGCCTCTTCTTCCCCTTCGATCACCGAAGATATGTGGACAAATCCCTACTCGAAAGAAGAATGAGGAAACCTCAGTCAGGGGTTGCAGTTCGAGGACGGTAAGTTTCAAAATTGAAGCAATTTGACGAAAAGTAACTAGTAATTTTCGGAGCAATCAGTGCCAGAAAGTTGAAACTTGTTTTCCTCAAATTGCTTCAGTACCTCTTCGGTTCTGCTTATGGCGAACCCGAGCTTGGTATCCGTCTCCTTGATCTTGATCTCGATCGGGATTTCCCCGGCGAGGGGAGAGAACCACAAACGAACGGCTCTCACCACTCCTATGTCGACCCCGTGGTAATCCTCGAAACCGTACAGGCTCGTGTTGGCGAGGTTCGACAGGTCGGACAGCGAGCCCGAGTTTACGGTCGACGAGGCGGTCTCGCCCGAAATCTTAAAAAATTACATTTAAGACCCACAATTATTCTCTTTCTTCGAATTTAGTCGCAATGGCGATCAATCGACTGACTATAGTACCTTCGTAAGGAGGGATTCGGTCTGAACGTTCATGAATACGACGGGGATGCCTATTGCCTGAGAAGAGTTGATCCACGCGTGGGCCCGGGCGAGGGTGTCCTCGAGGTCGTTGTAGCGATTCCCGACTCTGTCCGAGGATTTGGGCAAGAAGAGGATAGAGTAGAAGCTGCTAGAGTAAGGTATAGAGAGCATGTCGTGCATTTTCTTCTCCCATTGGTAAGGGACGTATCCATCTTGGAGGGGTGTTCGCTCGAGGGCTTCCACCATTCTTGCAGCTCTTGTTGCTGCATGCAAGAAAGAAAGACAAAATTAGCACGTGTTTATTAAAAGTCAACGGAAGCTTCAATTTTTAAAATGAAATGAACTAATGGAATCTGTTCTACTAGTCGAGGAGTTATGATGTGACATCAGTGAGACAAGATTGAAATTTTGATTACATTCTCTTATTATATCCTCAAGTATTAACTTTATTCATGTCAAAGCAAGGATGCAAGAATATGTCCTATACTATAATATTATGTATATGAAGGGTACATGAACTCGACAGAACTAATCTGGCCAGTAATTATCTATCGAAAATTCTTTGTTTTATTTATAAGGGGTAGCACGTCTCTTGCTTCCTATTTGCTTGCCTCCTCTAATGAAGATAGATCCACCTCGATTGAATCGAAGTTTTAGAATCTCCAAACAGCCTCTTATTACAAAGAACTATCAACTTGCTTGTCCGTGTTTAGGCAAACGACGCTTCAACATATTGATCATTAAAATTAAATAATAACAAAACAGTGGACCAAGCAAAGATCCAAAGATGGAATAACGAGAAAACCGCTGTCACCAGGAATAGTGATAGAGCAGCAGTACTATCATATAGTTTCCCCTATAATATTTACTAAATATAACAGGGACGCTATATAGTTTAAACTATTACACTTTCCACGAAGAACTTAATGAAATCCCACCGAAATTCACAAACCCCATTTCCAAATGTGTCAAAGAAAAACCTACCTTATTGTTTGTTCTCTTCCACATTTTTCAAACAAGGCTCGCTAATTTATACCATTTTCCAGTAGATAATAAAAAAGAGAACGAAAATAAAATAAAAAAGTCAACCCTTCGTAGACAAGACGCACACATACCGTGAAGTCCCAAGCACTCATTCTCAGTTCGATCGACGAAGGCGACAACGTAATTAGGGTCGTCTATGGCTCTGAGCACAAACTGCTTCCTCCCAAAGACGTAGTGATCGCCGGGGACGATGCACGCCGCCAGCTCAGCATAGTCGTGGGACCCACGCCTCACCCTAACCCTTATTGACGTCTCATTTTGCTTGAAGGAGCTTCTCAGTATCCTCTGCACGGCCTTCTTGCCGCCTCTGAACGGAGATTTGACGGAAACATTTCCGATCTTAAGCTCCTCCACGACGTCGCCGGTCTGAAGCATGTCGCCGGTCCACTCGTCGGCCTTGGAGCTTCCTTTCAGACATTCTATGGAGAGTACGAGGTTGTTCGCCGCCGACCTCGGCGTCTGTGACGCAGACGAGTTCTCTGAGGAAGACGAAGATGAGTGTCGCGAAGATCGATCCATATTCCTCCCCTTTTTCTTTTTTCTTTTTTGTCTTTAATGCATGGAATTAATTAATGATGGGGTTTAATTGAGGGATGATTAAGAAGAGGGAGAGTTTGTATTGTAGTGTAGGTGGAAGAATCGAATTAATTGTTGGAGGAAGGAAATGGATGGGTTGACTGATATAATATGAATTACGTATGATATTTATTTTGTTATTTTCCTTTTATTCGTGTTTTGCTTTTGTATGATTTAAAAATTCCAACTCGAACTTGGCAATGAATGGTTGACATGTTGAGTAATAAATAATAGGCATAGGGCTCGAACTCAACTCAATTATAGACCGACCCGCATGACCCGATGTGAATACATCAATTAATGATTTTTATGTTATCTATATACAATACAAAATAGTTATGTACTGTTTTTTTCTTTAATATACTTTGGAACTCAAATTTAGTAAGAAGTAACTCACAAAATGTTGAGGCAATTTAATCTTTCACTTGGCCCATTCAGTTAGAAATTGGGCTTTACCTATTAAAAAAGCAAGTTATATATAATAAGCTTAGTTAATTAGTCCTAACGGCGTCGTTTCGAAAATAAAGAATTGACTTTTTATTTCATTGTAATGCGTACCAATTACGCCCATAGGCCATAGCCATACAATCTGTGATTCAGTTAATAACTTAATATTAATAAATAAAATATATATAAAAAAAAATGTCAGCTAGGTCAAGCCATCAAGCCGAGTATAAATATACAGCAGCACGTATCGTTCTACCCTCCTCCATCTCCCAATTTTAGTCGAGGTTGAGCTGGCCGCGGGTACAAAATCAAGTCTTGATTATTTGAGGTGAAATTGCATATGCTTGTTCACTTGTGATTGTTCTGAGGTTCTTGCGTCATTTTTACCTTTAAGTTATATTTGTGTTCTTTTGTATTGCTTCTATGCGTTGATAGCTCGTGCTTCCGATCTACTGCGTTTCGATTTATTTTTTTATGTTGTATTTGTTTAGATCTGTACGGTAGATTTTGTTTAGAAGAGGTGTGTAAGCGTATAGATAGATCTGCAAGTTATGGATCTACGCAAGTGTTTATCGTGGATCTGGTTGCTAGTCGTCGATAATTGTTTTGTTCGTGGAATTTCAGTTTTTGGTGTTCTATAGAATATTACGTTTGCTCTGTTCTTTTGATCCTGCAGAAATGGTTTTTTCCCGTTTCGTTTGAGCTTTTACTTGATGGTGGCTAGAATAAAAATAATCAATTAAACTACATGCTTGCTTTTCTCCTATGGATGGAAATCTCTCTATGGTCTAGTATGCGTTGTAGTTGTGGATTGGTTGATTTACGACTGCTTTGTTTTCTGACTGGAGGAAAATAAATAGTCCGTTGTTAATTGAAATGAAACGAAATTACCAACTTACATAGCGCTGATGGTGTTTTTGTTGCTGGCAAAATTAAATTGCAGGATTTTATAAAAGCTGAATGGCAGATCAAAACCCGCTCCCAACCATTGCCCAAAAGATGGCCGGCCAGCTTCACCTGAGCTCTGGCATCTCCCAGGATGTTCGCTCTCGCTATGGGGGCTTCCAACATAGGCAATTTGCATATGGAAATTATAGTAGTGCGGCGTTGCGACATGCCATGGTGTGCCGAACCACCCAAGATTTATCCTTGGTTTCGGCAAATGCTTCGCCGATATTTGTGCAGGCTCCACAGGAAAAGGGCTTTGCTGGCTTCGCTATTGACTTTCTCATGGGAGGTGTTTCAGCTGCCGTGTCAAAAACTGCTGCTGCGCCTATCGAGCGTGTGAAGCTGTTGATCCAAAACCAGGACGAAATGATCAAAAGTGGAAGGCTTTCTGAACCGTACAAGGGTATTGGAGACTGTTTCAAGAGGACAGTCAAGGATGAAGGATTTGGTTCGTTGTGGAGGGGCAATACTGCTAACGTTATCCGTTACTTCCCCACTCAGGTTTGCCTAAGTGGTCCCTAGCTTCATGGATGTTTTAACTAATTTTGCTGTGGAATATATTTACGCAACTTTGTTGGTTTGTTATTTCAGGCCTTGAACTTTGCCTTCAAGGACTACTTCAAGAGGCTCTTTAACTTCAAGAAAGACCGTGATGGCTATTGGAAGTGGTTTGCTGGAAATCTTGCGTCGGGTGGTGCAGCTGGCGCTTCCTCTCTGCTCTTTGTCTATTCCTTGGACTACGCTCGTACTCGTCTTGCCAACGATGCCAAGGCTGCTAAGAAGGGTGGCGAGAGGCAGTTTAACGGCTTGGTGGATGTCTACAGAAAGACCTTGGCATCTGATGGCATTGCTGGGCTATACCGTGGCTTCAACATCTCATGCGTTGGTATCATCGTCTACCGTGGTTTGTACTTCGGAATGTACGATTCCTTGAAGCCAGTTCTCCTTACTGGGTCACTCCAGGTCAGCGCACACACACACACACATAAGCACTCGTTCTGTCAAATTTTCTACTTATTGCTTGAATTGCTTCATTTCTTTTCTGGCTCAATGAATGTTAGAATTACAAGATATGTCGTTTTCCGTATATAACTCTTGCAGTGAAGCATTCTTTGCAGTAGTACGTAAAGACGATCTCAACTAACATTTATCTTGATTGGGTAATTGCAGGATAGTTTCTTTGCCAGCTTTGCCCTGGGTTGGCTAATCACCAACGGTGCTGGTCTTGCCTCATACCCAATCGACACAGTTCGTAGACGTATGATGATGACGTCGGGCGAAGCAGTGAAGTACAAGAGTTCTTTGGACGCCTTCTCTCAGATCCTCAAGAAGGAGGGGGCAAAGTCTCTGTTCAAGGGCGCAGGCGCGAACATCCTCCGTGCCGTTGCTGGCGCTGGTGTGCTCGCCGGTTATGACAAGCTTCAGATGATTGTCTTCGGAAAGAAATACGGTTCTGGCGGGGCTTAATTAAACGACCGTAATCTATCTTTTTTTCTTTTCCTATTTTAGGAAAGAAAAGCATATGGTGATGAAAACTTGCTTTTTTTGGTTATCGTTGTGTTACCTTGTTTAATTCTTGAATAATTGTTGAACTTTGAGGAAAACCCTGAATATTTATCACCCATCATATGGTTGGTGATGGATGGGCTCTGTTCCCTGGATACAAAAACATCAACATTTCTGGGAATAGTTCATTAGTTTGCTTGCGGATTTTATTACATGTGACTTGCATTCTTCTTACAACAATGATCGACATAGAATATTGTAGGCACATTGCTGCTGCAACGTGAATTTTACAGGTATGAGATTGGATTTATTTCTCGAAAAAAAGGCGGCATGGTTTATTCCTCAGATTCAAGATCTTTTCAAGCCCAACATGACGAGGACGACGCCAAGGTAATCAAATCGATAAGCATATTTGAATAAGTTGAGCTTATAGTCGCTCCAAGGAGGATATCTGAACCAAAAGTCGACGAGGTAACCCCTCCTAGCAATTGCCTTCTCATGAGAAAACACGTCGAATGAATACTTCCCATGATATCTACCGAACCCACTCGCACCTACTCCTCCAAATGGTAAGCTATCAGCAACATACTGCATATTCAACAGCCCATTTCCCAGTCATTGGAGAATGTAATGTTGATTACAGTATTTTGAAGGCTTTTATATTTACTTACTTGGATGATTGCATCATTGAAGACAACACTCCCTGAAGATGTATTGGAGATTATCTTCTTCATCAGCTCTTTGTTCTTAGTAAAGCCGTATATCGTCAGTGGCTTCGGCTTTGAGTTGATATACTCTATGCTGTCTTCGATCTTCTCCAACTGCCGACCGAAGAAGAGGTTTCTTACTACGAAACATTCGTAAAGTGAATATAGTAATCCACTGATGCTCACTCACTGTGATAATTGGAAGCAGTGGGCCGAAGATTTCCTCAGTCATGATCCCAGATCGAAGAGGAGGATCGACCAATAGCGCCGCGTCGATGAACCTACGAAAATTTTGCAACAAGAATAAGATTTTACAAGTATATATATTATATATAATACATAGTCAATCATTCACTTACAGGTTATCTTCATCCATGGTTCCACCATAGACAATGGAATCTTTAACCATGGGATCAGATAACATATTCTTCAAACGAGCAAAGTGGTTCTTGTTTATTATCCTTGCCATGCTCTTCGATTTCTTTGGATCTTCACCGAACATATTCCATATGGCGTCTTTCAGCAACTTCACCTAAATCCCACAAAAAAACATTTGCTTCATTAGGACAAAGATGGACGAAGATCAGAGGTGAAACTAGAGCCCATATGTTTTTTTATTTACCAGCGTTGACAAGAACTTCTTCTCTACAAGAATGTAGTCGACAGCTATGCACGCCTGGCCAGCACATGCCCCAAACTTTGCGGATAGAATCCTTTTTATTGCTATCTACGAATCGTCCCATGATAGAATTGTGATCAAAGATTCAATTTTTTATGATCATTTTTCGATTAAAATTCCTCACCTGCTGATCCCAAGGACTTGTAAGTGTATCAAAAATGGCGGGGCATTTTCCGCCGAGCTCTAACACGACAGGTGTCAGATTTCTTGCCGCGTGAGTCATCACTTCACGGGCGACCTTCGCACTACCTTAAAATGAGTTTTAAACTCCCAAGATTTAGGCATTCGATTATCATCAGGAGGCAAAAAGCTATGAACCCATCGAACATTTTAATCAAATTGAAGAACTAACCAGTGAAAAGGATCTTATCCCATTCGAGCTGTAATAGCTGCTGCCCTACTGAAGCATCACCGTCAACAGCTTTAATGGCCGTAGTGTCCAAATAAGAGTCGACTAAATGGGCTATGAGAGAAGAAGACGCCGGCGCAAGTTCGGACAGCTTAACAACCACCGCGTTCCCCGACGCTATAGCTCCGATTAACGGCTCGAAGGACATCCCTTTTGATAAAACATAGTAAGTTCAAATTGTAAGGTTGCTGCTAATTTATTACGCTAAAAAAAAGGGTTCTTTAATGTACCAAAAGGGAAGTTCCATGTTGATAAGATGAGCACAAGTCCCAATGGCTCAGGGATTATCTCTGCGCTTGAAGGGAATGCAGCAAGTGGCAATGGAGCCTGACATACATAATAGATTTGGAATATCATACATACCCAAAAAAGGGATGTAATTTATAAGAAATAAGGAAGAAATAAAGTAATAGCTCACCGAGTTGCCCGACATCCACTTCTTCAGATTCTTCAGTGCGTAGTTCACTGACTTCATCAAGGGGCCTATCTGCAGGCCATTGAAGCAGTTTAAAAATTAATAAAAAATTGCATCTTTAGAATCTTTTTAATTTTAATGATTCACCTCATCTCTATAAGCTTCCACATAATGCTTGCCAAGGTCTTGCTCGAGGGCTCTGTATATATCATCCTTATTATCCTCGAGCAAAGTTAGCAGAATGGTGAGCTGTCTTCTCCTCCACGATTCTTCCTTTGTTTTCCCAGAATTGAACGTATTCCTCAGTTCTTTGATTTCTTTCTCCATTGAATTTCTTATATTTCTATGACTCCTTTAGCTGCTATAGATATATATGTCTATAAAGTGTGGTAAGAGTGCATTTAATGATCTTATTTTCATTGGCCACAGCCACCATACAACGAAACAGAGTTAAGAGTTAACTTCTCTTCAAATGTTTTTGCTCTTCCCTTTATCCAACTACTTTAGGCTCGTTCATGTTCTAACCCTTTGAAAGTGATGGCATTTAGCCATTTACTACGTAAACTTGACACGTGTCAACCTCTTACGACTGCTTTCTTTACCGTGACTTGTTGACGTGGCGCGTCGGCGGCCGCCCATGATGGTTGTAGTGTTTAAAGCGAGGTAATTTAAACAGCTGTGTGTAATTAAATCTTTTGTCTTATTTTATTATGCTTTCTCAATTAACGAAAGGTAAGAAATGAATGAAGTTGACGAGGCAGGGACTTGAAAATGCATAATTCAATGTAAAACGTGTTCTTGCTTCTCAAAAGATGTGTCATTTCATTTAATAATATAACGTAAAGGAATAATAAAGTATCAATATAGTAAAATGTATGTGTATCTGACAATAATACGATATGCCATAATTTGTCTTCAACTCGAATAAGCCTATATAATTACGTTAAGCCTAAAAAACTGAATTCGATATGCTTAAAGCTATTTAGGGCGTCCTATGTTTTACGGTCAGTAAAGTATTGAAACTCAACTAATATATTTATATAATAAGTATATACTTTAATTATCAAGCCTAATAGGGTTTTTGGATGTATGAGTTCAGTGGTCCAAAGCAAGTTCTAATCTTATTTAATATTAATACAAACATTATTAATTCGGAACCACCCCGCCGCTAGGGTAGTAGAGATTGATTGCAAATTCCAGTATATTAATCTATTCTCAATATCAATCTGGCGTCATTCTTTTTTATTTTTTTTTTCTTTTGAATTCATTGCATCACACTGTGTTACGTTCAACACTATTCCTATGATAGAACTTACCTATATATATATATATATAATATATTATATATATAATATATATATATATATATATAAATAAATTTATTATACCTAAAATGATTAATACGGAGTGGGGCCTCATTAATGTTATCAACTTGTGATGTTAATGGTATGCTATATAGTTGCCTCATATATAGTCTTAGTCATCTTAACTACGTGATGAAGACACATTACTGCCACCAATTAAGAAAATAAAGACAAAGAAAGTTTAAGAAAATCGTGACAATTTTATTCATTAGGGTCAAGTCTATATGTTCACTATACTCATCAGTTACCGTTGTCTTTTTTTAAGGTCCCGAGTAGGGTGTAAACGAGCCGAGCCGCTCGCGAGCAGCTCGGTCAAAGCTTGATTCGAGCTCGGTCAAAATCGAGCTCGAGCCGAGCTCGAGCTGGCTTGTTAGTAATCGAGCCGAGTTCGAGCCTATCATCTCTGGGCTCGAGGCTCGTCGAGCTCTAATCGAGCCGATAATTTTAACTTTTAATATATTAAATCTTAAATATGTTATTTTAAAATACGTATTGTTATTTAATAATGTATATCGAACTCGAGCTCGAGCCCGAATTCGAGCTCATATCCCCGGCTTATCGAGCCGAGCCGAGCTTTAATGTGTTTAATCGAGCCGAGCTCGAGCCCAATAAAGCTTAATAGAGCCGAGCTCGAGCTGGGCCATGTTCGGCCTTGGCTCGGCTCGTTTTCACCCCTAGTCCCGAGGTATCCCCACACAGCTCGACTATGGACTAACCGCCACATACTTCAAAGGTATGACTAATCCCCGGGGCCAGATGGATACGTCCCAAACCCACCCGACATCGATAGTCATGGGTCTTAGGCCTATGGGGACTTCTCAAATGTGAGAGGTGAGATTCGATCCCTTAACCTCCTAGCCACATGAATTTTGAGGCATCCCCAACCATTAGACCAAGGGGTCATTGGCCTACTCATCAGTTACCGTTAGTCTATGTGATATTTGGACGGAACTGAAGTGGTAATAATATATACTAATACTTTTAGCACATCCTATGTGTGTGCAAAATATAAAATTAATTATTAGTGGATGAATTTAATAAATTATATACTAAAAATAGAATGGGGTGGTTATTATGGGGTTTAAAGCTAAATAGTTTAATAAGTGTTTTTAATAATTGATATACTTTTTTATTTTTAATAGTAATTAAAGTAGAAAGAATATGATTGGTCAATTTTGACAGATCAATTTACAGTTTTTATTCTCCCAGGCTCTTTATATAAGAGTATAGATGTGGTTCATATTTGTTTCAAACTGAACTTAGTAAGAAACCCTCTAAAAAAATCAAAACCCTAACCATTCTTTTTCCTTCACCCCAAGCCGCCACCCACCTACGCACCCCCACCACACACCACCCCTCCAACAAGCACCCCCCCTTCTGCCTTAACCCCTTCCCCGCCTCCATTAACGGAGGTTGGGGGAGCCGCCTTTCTTTTTCTTTTCTTTGAAAAAAAAATTGCTTCGTCCTTTGCCTCCCACCGCCTGCCGTCGCCGCCCGCCGCCGAGCTTCGCTCCACCTCCGCTAGCCGCCTCCACCGCCTCCACTCGCCCCTGTCTACGCCTCCACCAACCTCTCCAACCTCCACCTTCGCCCGGCCGCGCCCACCCCAACGCCCGGCTCGTCAAGGGTAGCCGCCCGCCCTCGCCACAGCCCGAGTCTCCCCGTTGTGGGACCTCGTCTCTCCCGAGGAGCCTTTTCTCCCTAGTGGAGCCATCAGTTCGATGAAGACAAAACTCAGACGTCGAAGCCAGATTAAAGTGAAGAGTATCGTGAATTTAGCCTAATCGCTTTTTGCTGTTAAGTTCTTTAGTTCTTGGTCTTAGATTATGGTGTTCTCTTTTCTGTCGGTTTTTTGTCCCTTGTTGACCCTTTTATCCCCATGTGGGAATGTTTGTTCCCTTGTGGATTGTTTGGTGCTCCTATGTGAGCCTTTTGTTCTCTCGGTTGATGATGTACCGGTGAGACGCATCAGGCTATTTAGCCATGTATCTTTATTATTAATGCAGGCTATCGTTTGGAAAAAAAAATTAACTTAGTAAGGAGATTTTGTGTGACCTCATTCCGAATATTTATAGGTTTATTGGGCCATACAAGTCATATGGGCATATACATATGTAAGGCCATATTCGAGATAGCTAATGGGCTTTTCTCATAAGCTTGTATTCAACGAACGAAATTGTAACAAGAATCCATTTGATTATCCAAGTTTAATGAAGGTTTGCAATTTTATTTTTTTTGAAAATGTTCATTTCCTCACATATAAGATACAATGTACGTACTAATAAATATTAAAATAAATAAAAATGTCGTTGCAATTGAAGTGCAATGAAAACCACCCGTGAAGGCATATAGTACGTTCCAAAATTCGACATCGAACAGCAGCACGTATACTATATAGTTTAAAATATTGATATATATTTCGCAGCTCAAAAAATTCAGTGGAATACACGTGCGTGACAGAATTCAAATTTACATGTTTTTTTTCTTCTCATATAAGCTCTGGCTGGGGTATCCAAAGTCTCAAACATGTTACGTTGTTGCATATAAACTATATAATATATACGCATACATTAAAAACATATACGGAACAAGAAAAAGAATTACATATGTAGACGATATTAGATGACATTCCAAGGTTAAAAAAAGAATCGACTTGAGAATAATGACTGAATAATGATAAAATACTACGACCACTAAGTGAACCATCCAATTTAACAAGTATATAAATTTCCTTTTTCATCATTATATGCTATAGCTCCGAGCAAGACCAAACACTATAATATATATATCCTTTATATAATTTAAGGATCCCTTAATCATTAAACATAGTTTGGGCAGCTTCGGCCTGCCCGATTCGCATTCATTATATAAACATATGCACTCACTCGTGCAATAACATTAGAACATACATCGTAGATTAGTATCCTAAGTAAAAAAAAATTCGAAACTACCATAGCCCTCTCTCTCTCTCTCGTTGCAAACTCCATCTCCATTATTAGACATTGATAGCCTAAATCTTTTAACATTTATCATAGACTCCCTCCCCATTCATGTTTTTAGGGTTTTGATTCAAAGTACTACCAAACCCTATTTATCAATAGATAGCCATGATGACGCCATCTTGTAAGAAAAGGACAAGAAGCACAAGAAAGCCAAAGATTGAACTGACTACCCAAGGAAAATCAACAGAAGCTTCATCGTCATCGTCTTCGCCCAAATCTCCAGCGATGCAATTACTTAAACCATTCGACGATATCGATTCGAGGCTTAAAACCGCCGATGGAGAAGTGTACGACAGTTCTTGCGATCATTGCTCGACTCCAAAATCGAAGAAACACAGAATACTAAAGATTAAAACTTGCCCGCCAGCGCCTAAGAAGAGAAGGGTCATCAATGGCTGTTCTTCGATCAGAAGAACAAGTAATTGCAATCCTATAGCTTTCTTTGCCCCGCCCGATATAGAGATCTTCTTTTACTTTGCTCTACGTGGCATTCAAGCATAAATCGACGACGGCTAGATGATGATGCTTCATTTTATTTAATGCTTTCTTAGATTGACTTTCTGCTTTGAAGTTGTAGTTTGTTAATTATATGACCCATGGCTTTGCTATCTTAGTTTCTTCTGATATGAGTGTGAGAGTTAGACCTCGTTAGTTTTAACTAGGTTTTTATAAGTTTGTGTTTCTTTTCCTTTGATGTCTATGTATTTCCGACATTGCAATGTAAGGGTGTTATTAATTTCGTGTGTGAACTGATGAGCTAACGAATGTTACCATAGGTTTGAGGACAATGATTTTCAATATGCAATAGATCCTCTTGTAACGAATCAGATGATATTCAGATGTGGGACGAAATCCACTTAGAATCTCAACACGCCCCCTCACGTGTGGCATGACTGGCCTAACACGTGGACATATGAATCGGGTGACGGTGAGCGGAAGCTCGCTCTGATACCATATTAGAAATCGAGGGGTCCTTCCTAAAACCAATTGGTGATAGGAGGACAAAGCCTCTTATATATATACTAGCTTCAAGAGCTTGAATTATCCGATGTGGGTTAGAATCTCAACACGTCCCCTCACGTGTGGCATGACTGGCATAACACGTGGACATATGAATCGGGTGACGGTGAGCGGAACCTCGCTCTGATACCATATTAGAAATCGAGGGGTCCTTCCTAAAACCAATTGGTGTTAGGAGGAGAAAACCTCGTATATATACTAGCTTCAAGAGCTTGAATTATCCGATGTGGGACGAAACCCACTTAGAATCTCAACAAATAAGTTTTGTGGTAATGAAGAAAATAAATTGAGAATAATATATCTTAATTAGTTTGGCTTCAACGACCAAAGCACATCGGATCGGTTGAAACCTTAAACAAGAAAGACTGTTGATAGAATAGAATCCAACGACTTTGATGTGAGAGACGGTAAAACTAAAGAGCTTTCTTCCATAAATTGCTTTGGAAACTAAAAGTGTGCGGTTAAGATTGTTGTTTTCTAACATCCAAAATAAAGCTGCTTTATTTTAGATAAAGCCGTTTCTATATCATGTATAATTTTTTCTTTATCTTTTGTCAGCTTGTGGGCATCTATTTGTTTGAGCTTGGCCGACATTTATTAAGGGAATCCAATGAAAAGTCTCGTGCGGGTTGTGATGATTGATTTTTATTTCAATATTGTAAAAAAGAGTCACTATATAGAGAATCTCAAGAAATTTCTCATCATTTATCTGATATTAGTAACTTTTTTTATTGGTAAAAAAATGATAATGAAGGCGAGGTTTTTTGTTCATCAACTTTTGACTAGGTACGAGTGTAATACATATCCCCATGGACTTTGTTCAGGTTCACCTAAATATTAAAAAATTATACAAATTCGAAATCTCTCTCTCTCTCTGCCCTATATGTATGATTGTTGATGCTATTTATGTCAACTGCCATGTACGTACATTTGGTTATGTTATTACTTTTCTTTTTCATTCTCTTTTGGTTTTACTTTGTATGAGATAGTGATATTCATCATCATTCATTGTTCAAAAGGGCATGGCCATACTCAATGCGTTGGTATAGAGATGAGTGAAAATAAAGGTGTTTACTCGAATTAGATTCTAGTAAGTCTTCTACTATATATAATACTACAAGTACAATATTTCTAGATAAGTTAAAAATCTCCTCATCGACAACTCAGTAATTTGAATTTTGTGTAATATGAGAAAAACCTCGGAATGACTTGATATATGTGTGTGTATATCCATATGAATATATTAAAAGTTTGACGAGTATGGAGGTTCAAAGCATTATGTAAAAGTTATGTTTTGTCTTGGTGGCATGGTCAGAGAATGTCATTACTAGGTTAGATAAAGAAGTTGGCATGCATGGAAGTAGTAAAGTAATTTATAACTTTTTATCGTTTTACTCAAGTCTTATCCAAAAGCTACCTATGAATGTCTAATATAATATAAACATAATTTGCAAAAATGAACCTTTGAAACTATTTCAATGATGGCTGCCCGTTATTTATTTTATTTTAATTTTTCTTAACGTAGTGGTGCTGGACCAAGGTTCTTTTTTGTTCACTCGTAGTGATCAATCGATGACGCTTGCGATGGACCATGGTCATCATGTATATGCTTTTCGAAATAGAGAATTTTGACTTCTTTTTTTTTTTCCAGAAATTAAACATGCTCCACTGAGTTTGATATTAAACTAATTCTTTAGGTATAAATTTAAATACCTTACACTTCCTACCATGTCAACCAATTATTCATCACTTTTTTTTTCTTGATTTTGATAAGGGTCTGATAAACGTATTTTCTTACGTTTATATTTGTTATATTTAAGTCGTTTACATGACAAGTTAAGTCGTTTTGATTATTTGTGCACTATAATATGGTTTCACAACACAATCAAACGTTTTACGGCAGTTTTGCGACAGTTAAGTTTATCTCAATGATCACAGGGTAAACGATGTCCGATGGACCTGAAATTTTAACCATAGATAGAGGACTCGTAAATCTTGATTCTGTCCAAAGGGATTTTAAATCCGATGTGTAGATCGAAAGATATGAATTTTTGAACTTGCTGTTGTTTTGCAGAAAAAGAGTCACGGCCGTGACTGTTATGCAGGAGGCCGTGAATGCTACCAGAATGCCATTTTCTTGCTCGATGATGTCACGGCCGTGAACCTGAACCAACCAAGCCGTGAAGGACCAGTCATGGCCGTGAAAGGAGGTGCTAGAGGCCGTGAATGTGGGCAGAAAGTCGATTTTTAAGCCCGAACTTGTCACGGCCGTGAACGTGAAGCCTCCAAGCCGTGAACATGGGCAGAGACGTGTTTTTCTTCAGGTTTAACATTGTCACGGCCGTGAGGATGCATACACTAGGCCGTGAACGTCCATGTGGCCATGTTAAAAGTCAAGCACATACAAGAAAATGATCCTTAACTTATCTTATCTTCTTGGAAACGAAACTAGGGACAAGAAATCCGACTTTGGAGGCTAGAAATCTGAATTTTGGGCTACAATTACGACTTTGGAGGATACTTTTAAGCATGGGAGACAAGAAATCTGATTTTGGCAACTCCTTGGAACTTACGTTGAAGAAAAGAGCAAAAAACAGTGATGGAGATGAACGTCTATATAAAGGGCCATTGTAAAGAGAAGAGAGGGAGAAGAGGAACGTGAGGTAAAAAGGTACACAACTAAGCTCATATATGTACAAACACGTTGCCTCATTAAAACCCAAGAACACCTCCCATACACATATTTAGTTCGCTCACCACGTGCTCGATAGAAATACTCAGTGAAGGACGGGATTAACTTCGAAGCCGAATTCAGGGAAGCATTTATGATATCTTCGATGTTAATTACGTGTTTTGCTGTGATCACTATGAGTAGCTAAATATTGTGTATTTGAGATGAGATGAACCCTAGTGCCATCGATCGTATGTTTACATGTATTTGATGTTTTGTTATTATTATGACTCGTTTATGAAGTATATGATTTTGATTATGTCTATGTGATTGAAATTGTCTAGTTAACTCGATCATGTCTATGTGATTAAGTTAACGTAGTTGGGAAATCGTACGCTACGCTCGAGAGAGGGGCGAACGATTAGACCACTCGTAAACGAGCGGAATAAACTCATCGCTAGAGATAGGTTGAACTACCCCGCCGGATTAGAGTCAAATCTAATAGCGGGATTCATCGTGATTTTAATGCGATCCTCGGTTAGGTAGTTAGGGAAGCTTGCCCGGCTACGTAATGCGTTGATTAGTTGTTTGCGAGTCTCGTATGATAAGGCGCAGTTTCGTCAGTCGTATGAATCCGTACGCATGTTGTAGGAATCTCCACGGTCTAATAATAGCGTTGCTTACGTCTACTTGATATATGTTTTGGTCGAGCTAGGGGGATTCGAAGCTCAAATATGTTTGTTTCCATCAGGGTTTTCTTCTCCATACCATTTTACTCAATTGTATTTTCAATTATTGTTATTTACCGTCTCAACAACCCAAAAATATTTACTAGGATATTTAAACGACGGTTTTCTGAAGTATATAGTTCCTTTGGGTTCGATACTCGAATACTTGCCATTTCTATGCTATTTTCGATAGGTACACTTGCCTGTTGAGCGTAGGATAGTTGTCGATATTCGTTTTATTTTATTACTCGATCCGCTCGATCAAGTTTTTGGCGCCGTTGCCGGGGAACTATTGATATTTAGGAAACTTTAGTTTATTATTCTAGCTATATTATTATTATTGTTGTTATTATTATTGTGTGTGATTATTATTATTTTTAGTATTATTTATGAGTATTTTTTTTTTCCTCTTATTCTAGGTAAATCGGAGGCAAAGTAATTGCCAGAAATGTATGACGTCACCGACACAACCGCGTTCAATGCTAAGTTCGACGTCCTACAACAACAAATTACAGCAAACGGCCTTCAAATGCAGACCTTAATGAATGCAGCCTTACTGCATCTTACAACGCAGTCAGTCGTCAACACTGTACAGTTGCAGCATGCCCCGATGATCCCCACAGCTTTCATGCCTCCTCGTCCATACCCTACATATATCCCTCTATGCACTATTTGCGGGGGAAGCCATGACGCAACTCAATGTCCGTCCACTATTTCGATGGAGCAGGTGGATTATGTAGGATACTACCAAGGTCTGAGAAATTTTGTCCCCCAAGTTCATCCAAACATGGCCTTCGAAAATTTTCAACGAGCACATTGGTTCCAAGGTGGAAATTATGAGAATGCTCCTGAGTGCCGGATGGATAAGCTTGCAGACAAGGTTGCCAAGTTGATGGATAAGCTCGATTATCGCTTGGATAGTCAAGAAGCCCGACTACAAAATACCGAGTCCTCATTGAGAGCATTAGAGAAACAAGTCGGGCAGATAGCTGAGACTCTTCAACAACGCCCTCCCAGATCATTAGAACGCAATATGGAGAAAAATCCAAAGGAGAATTGCCGTACCATTTCAAGCGACGAGGAGATCTCTCAACCCTTCGTGAGGCCATACCAACCAAAAATTCCCTTCCCGGCAGCTTTAACACGGGGAATACCAAAAGATCCATTCGGAGAATACATGTCCAAGCTAAGCGCCATGAAGAAAGCTGCAAAGAGGAATGCCACCAAGGACCTAAAAGAGATTCACGAAGAAGAGCAAGTAAAGGAAGTGGTAGAGAAGGTCGAAATGGATGAAGTTTATGTAGAGGATGAGCAACTCAGCGAGCAACAAGAAATTGCGAGTAAGCTTCCTGTCAAGGCGTGTGAACCGGAGATTCCATACCCAACTGGCCGAACAAAGGACATGGTTGGCGGCAAGTTCTGTACGTTGCAAGTCACTAAGAAGAATGACATGGCTGTTAAGGGAAGTAAGGAGCATGATAAAGAGAGGCGCTCATTCGAGGGACCGCCATGTTTGGAGCTTAAGTAGCCCGGTGGTCATAACATCAATAGACGATGTCTAGCTAAAAGACATTAAAGAAAGCGCTATTTGGGAGGCACCCCAAGTCTATCTTATGCTTTTCCTTTATTTTCCTATACGCATTTTTTTTAGTTTTTATGTTTCTGTATTTCGATGATCGCAGGGAATTCTAAATCTCAAGTGTGGGGAGGAGCCATACAAAGCATGCACGTCGAACTATTCAGGGAAGTTCGCTTATCTATTTATTTCCGCTTCCATGTGTTACATGATTGTTACGTTGAGGACAACGTAAATCTTAAGTGTGGGGAGGGGGCTGTGAAATTTAGGCGAACATGTTATATGCGTGCATGTCGTAATTTTTGGTAGAAATTTTTTCGAAAATTTGGCATTAATTTTTTTCGAAAATCATGTTTCGTATCATGAAGGAACAACTTTATGTTTGGAATTTTGTGAGTAATTAGGATACATATGCGTAGTCTATTTCTCTCTTACATGATGAACTTGGCGATACTTGAGAGATTCGTACACAACCCGATTTTTGTGAGATTTTTTAGCCTACGAGCTTTTTGCTCATTTCTTTGGTTGTGTGAATCATGCTTAGTTTATTTCTCTTCAGAACTTGCTTGTGTGTTACGTTTTGAAACTACTTAAAGTGTGATTGTGTGAAAATGAGGAAGGCATTAAGAATTCAGTCCATAGCCAAAGTATCCAACCACGACTGACCCCGTAGTTAGCCACTTTGTGCCTGAACTATAAATCGTTGACCTGAGAAGCTTTCAGATACATCTTACCCGATTAATAGAGAAAGTGAAGGTTGAGTGCCAATGTCGAAAAGCGTAGCCCGGCCGTTGTTAAAAAAAAAAAAAAATCTCCTTTAAATAATCTGTCGTTAAGAACTCCTCCATCGATAATCTTTCACCCGCAAAGGGACTGAGAGAAGAGGAGCTTAATGACACGAGAAAAGGAGCTTAGATACGTGGAAAAGATGTTAAGAACCCTTCCTTTGATAATCTCTCGTGCTAAAAAAAAAATGAGAGAAGAGGGGCTTAGCCAAGGTTAAAAAAAAAAAAAATCCAAGTCGGCAAGAGCTATTCACGATGCACCCTGTGCGCTATCGAACAATGGCACGACACCGACATGACCACTTTGATATTTTCGATGGAAATTTTTCTCCAATATAGTCAGTTGAGCCCTTTTATAACCCGGTAAAGACCTTCCGATTCACGCTTGAACTTTGAAAGTGGTAGATTTACGAATTCCTTGCAAGCTTATGGTAGGGATTAGATTAGTGCATGACCCGAGAGATATCACCGACATCTTAACCCATACACTTAGTGATTTGAGTGAATCTCTGTGAGGTGCGGATCTTGATAGGTATTCCTAAGGAAGTTGTGTGGTTAGTCATTGATTTCGAATATGCTTTCCGACTTTACTTGCATTATCTCCTACGTGATTTTGTTCTTGATTGATACGTTGCATGATTCTATCCTTTTACATGCCATTTGCATTGCTTGAGGACAAGCAAACGCTTAAGTGTGGGGATATTTGATAAACGTATTTTCTTACGTTTATATTTGTTATATTTAAGTCGTTTACATGACAAGTTAAGTCGTTTTGATTATTTGTGCACTATAATATGGTTTCACAACACAATCAAACGTTTTACGGCAGTTTTGCGACAGTTAAGTTTATCTCAATGATCACAGGGTAAACGATGTCCGATGGACCTGAAATTTTAACCATAGATAGAGGACTCGTAAATCTTGATTCTGTCCAAAGGGATTTTAAATCCGATGTGTAGATCGAAAGATATGAATTTTTGAACTTGCTGTTGTTTTGCAGAAAAAGAGTCACGGCCGTGACTGTTATGCAGGAGGCCGTGAATGCTACCAGAATGCCATTTTCTTGCTCGATGATGTCACGGCCGTGAACCTGAACCAACCAAGCCGTGAAGGACCAGTCATGGCCGTGAAAGGAGGTGCTAGAGGCCGTGAATGTGGGCAGAAAGTCGATTTTTAAGCCCGAACTTGTCACGGCCGTGAACGTGAAGCCTCCAAGCCGTGAACATGGGCAGAGACGTGTTTTTCTTCAGGTTTAACATTGTCACGGCCGTGAGGATGCATACACTAGGCCGTGAACGTCCATGTGGCCATGTTAAAAGTCAAGCACATACAAGAAAATGATCCTTAACTTATCTTATCTTCTTGGAAACGAAACTAGGGACAAGAAATCCGACTTTGGAGGCTAGAAATCTGAATTTTGGGCTACAATTACGACTTTGGAGGATACTTTTAAGCATGGGAGACAAGAAATCTGATTTTGGCAACTCCTTGGAACTTACGTTGAAGAAAAGAGCAAAAAACAGTGATGGAGATGAACGTCTATATAAAGGGCCATTGTAAAGAGAAGAGAGGGAGAAGAGGAACGTGAGGTAAAAAGGTACACAACTAAGCTCATATATGTACAAACACGTTGCCTCATTAAAACCCAAGAACACCTCCCATACACATATTTAGTTCGCTCACCACGTGCTCGATAGAAATACTCAGTGAAGGACGGGATTAACTTCGAAGCCGAATTCAGGAAGCATTTATGATATCTTCGATGTTAATTACGTGTTTTGCTGTGATCACTATGAGTAGCTAAATATTGTGTATTTGAGATGAGATGAACCCTAGTGCCATCGATCGTATGTTTACATGTATTTGATGTTTTGTTATTATTATGACTCGTTTATGAAGTATATGATTTTGATTATGTCTATGTGATTGAAATTGTCTAGTTAACTCGATCATGTCTATGTGATTAAGTTAACGTAGTTGGGAAATCGTACGCTACGCTCGAGAGAGGGGCGAACGATTAGACCACTCGTAAACGAGCGGAATAAACTCATCGCTAGAGATAGGTTGAACTACCCCGCCGGATTAGAGTCAAATCTAATAGCGGGATTCATCGTGATTTTAATGCGATCCTCGGTTAGGTAGTTAGGGAAGCTTGCCCGGCTACGTAATGCGTTGATTAGTTGTTTGCGAGTCTCGTATGATAAGGCGCAGTTTCGTCAGTCGTATGAATCCGTACGCATGTTGTAGGAATCTCCACGGTCTAATAATAGCGTTGCTTACGTCTACTTGATATATGTTTTGGTCGAGCTAGGGGGATTCGAAGCTCAAATATGTTTGTTTCCATCAGGGTTTTCTTCTCCATACCATTTTACTCAATTGTATTTTCAATTATTGTTATTTACCGTCTCAACAACCCAAAAATATTTACTAGGATATTTAAACGACGGTTTTCTGAAGTATATAGTTCCTTTGGGTTCGATACTCGAATACTTGCCATTTCTATGCTATTTTCGATAGGTACACTTGCCTGTTGAGCGTAGGATAGTTGTCGATATTCGTTTTATTTTATTACTCGATCCGCTCGATCAGGGTCCGTAAGCAATTAATTGGTCCTTCACTTTACTTCAAAATTTCAATTTACAGTAAAACCTCTATAAATTAATACTCGATAAATTCATAACCTCTCTAAAATAATAAAATCTTCCGGTCCCGACTTGGGCCTTTGTTAAAAATCGTCAAATTCGATAAGATAATAAGATAATAACATTTTTGTAAATTCCTTTATAAATATTAGATCCCGTTAAAACTTTAAATTAATATTTCATATAACTTACAATTATAAATTATGATAATTTGCTAAAATAAGAATCTAATTGTTACTAGATTTTCTTTTTTTTTTTCTCTTTGGATTTCATCCCCAACTTTTTTAATTATAGTCAATAGTTCCGATGTTGAGTTTTCCAGGCAACAAAAATTGTGGTTGTTGTCGTTATTTTGTGTCGCTTAGTATTCCCACACTTCTGGAAGTTGGTTGAACATGCTTCAATAATATCCAGATCATTTGATATTGTACCTTGACTAATTTTGAAACGATATTTTTCATTAATTCACACTTGTAAATTGTTTAAAGTACATGAATATAGTTAACGGGTATCTATAGAAAAGTACCCAATTGGAAAATTTTTTTACACATAACTACCCATGTCAGAAAATTTTATAGATAGGTACCCAATTTAATTTTACCAGTTTCTTTAGTCATATCGTACCTTCCTGTGTGTATATTGCGTACTATAACACGTTTATATAGGGTACCTAAATATAGGATACGTCGTACCTACGGGCATGCCTGTGTGTTACATAGGACGTACCTAAATATAACATACGTCGTACCATTTTCTGTTATATAGGGTACCCAGATGTGTTGAGAATATAGGGTACCCAAATGTGTTGTTTGGTGTACTTTCGGGATCGGGTACCTATGTGCAAAAACTTTATTCTGTTAGGTACCTACATATAAAAAAATACCGACTGGGTACCAAATTACAAGTTTTTTTTTCAAATAGGTACTTATGTGTAAAAACCCCTATAGTTAATGAGACATATCTGAATTCATTTATCGTCAATACATTTTAAATTTGTTGAATTTAAAGAGTCACTCTTTTAATTAATAAAATATTAATTTATCGATATATTAATATCTCTATAAATTAATAAAATGTCATGGTCCCAATGTTATTAATTTATAGAGGTTTTACTGTACTTTAGTTGCATGATGAATAATTTGTTCAAAAGAAGTACGGTTTGCGTCTTTTGTAAAGTCGTGATTATATTTGTTGGAATGAGCATTTGATGCATTGAATTGCTACTTAACTGCATCAAGAAACACGGTTTAACAATCTCCAATCGATAAACTTAATCGCACACTCAAAATCATTCTCAAACGCAAAATGCGGTAATTATTCTCCAACCGATAAACTCATTTTCAAACTCAAAAGACTATTTTTGAAATATTACTTCTAGACCAACTTTTATAATTTTTCAATAATACACATATTTTATAACTTAAATTTTTTTTAATAACATATTGAGCTAAATAAAAAAATATTGTTGGTAAATTTTATATTCTAAAAAATTTCTACTTACCTTTTTTATAATTTTTTATAGGGTGCTTTAATTATTTATTCAAATAAAAGAAAATTAAATGAAATTACTAAATATAGAACGCATATTATGCGTTCAATGGCATCTATGCGTTTAGTGGAGGAGAGAGAGTACAAAACCCATTTTGGGATAGGTTTTTGGATTCAGTAGGAGTGATTTTAGGATATATTTTTTTTTAAGTACGGTTGGAGATGGTCTAAGTAATTAATCTCATTGCTTTTTTTTTATATATATATATATATAAACAATTAATATTAATACTAAATTTCACCAAACCAAGGTGTGCTTACATATAGTGTGTGTGTGAGAGAGAGAGTGAGTCAAGGCCCAAATCAATTCCACAGTTGTGTAGTGGCCCAAACATAATCGCAATTAAAGCATGAACCATTAATTAGAATACAAATAGAAAGTTTTTACCGTGAGTTCGCAAATCTATTTCCCTGTCTACGTCTAGCTCTCTCTCGGAGATTATTACAAGCTCACGTTGACTCAATCGCTCGTTATCTATGGGAATTCCATCTAATCCAAGCTTTAGGATTCCTCTTTCAGCAGATTCAGTCTATAACTGGTACCACTTTTGGACTGTTATTCGCCACCTGCTTCTGATTTGATCATTGTTTGAATGTTCTTTTTTGTCGATAATTGAAAAAGAGAAAAAAATAAAAAAGGAAAAAATATAAAAAAAATATTAATCGAAACTATTTTTAATGAATCCTAACTCTTTAATTATACTTTATTTATTTTATTAAAATTAAATTCATTTAAAATTGTAACTAAAAAATATAAAAATTTATATAACTTATTTATAAATCTATTATTTCAATATTAATATTTTAAATAGTGGTGGGCTACCCTCGGCCCGCCAGGCCCGTCCCGTCAAAGCCCACAGCCTGCACGGGCTTACCCGTCCAGGCCCGTTTGAATCACTAATTCATACTTCTTCCAATTCCGGCCTTAAATTTACTTGTCTTTTTACGAATTTTCATTTATTCTTTTTCGAATTTCCTGTTTTATTATTAGTACGGTCGCATCTTTATATTTATTATTCATTTATTCTTTTTCGAATTTCCTGTTTTCTTATTAGTACGGTCGCATCTTTATATTTATTATTTTGATCTTTTGCAACAGCCTTTTAAGTTGTTTTCCTGTACCCAGTCCGCATTGATTTCCCATTCCCAACTTTTCCAATTCCCAGCTTTATTTACTTCTTGTACGAAATAAGGTTTTTTTTGTTAATCTATTTTCGGAATTTGTTGTTTTTTGTTAATATTGTAGCAGCTTTACAATATTTTATGTACCCTTCTCCTGTATTTTTATTTATTATTTCTTTGTATTGATTTCGTTTCTGAATAATCATTTATTTCTTTGTACACCCTTATGTCATGTTATATTTTCAAGAGCTAATACAGAGTTTCTGAACACATTATTTATTTCTCTGTTCGACTCCCATTAAGCCGATTTTCATTTATATTTTTGTACCAACTAAACTAACCATCATTAATATAATAATTTTAAAAAGTTGCTGATTTAAAGAACACAAAGTAAGATTTGTTAATGCAAGAAGCTTCGGCTGTTTTCCGTCTTTCTTTTAGCTTATCATACTCGACAATATGGTGGAAAAAATGTTTTAATTGCATGACTAATTGGACCTTAATAACCGCCCTACTTCGTATTAGGCCAGCTAATATTCGTCTGATCCATTAATAATTGTATATTTTATTTATTTATCTATTCTCAGAGATGGTCAAGTCTTTTGTTGAAATGAAAATAGGGCACTCCACAGCATAAAAGCATATAACAACTAAATGTCTAGAAGTCAAGAACAGCAGAACTAATGATCATGGTCAAGTCGAACTACATAAAAGAAAATCACACTACTTAAAAAGCAAAGAAAAAAATCTGAAAGGATAGAGCTGGGGAAATTATCCGACAGTAGTACGACTACTACTACTTTTCAATGCAGGACCCCTAGTTATGAATAACTTAAACCGCATTGATTATTGCTGCAGCTTTTCGTGATTTCGTTTGAGCTTTTTCTTTTTTTTTTTTTTTTTTCTGAATCTGCATTAATTTCTATTTACGGTTTATATATTATATTGTCCTTCTATTCCAATTTCTTCCAATCCCCTTCTTAGACTATCTTTATCCATTACCTCCACAATCGATCATGAGAATAAAATACTTCATCCGTCCCATTTAATTCTTTCCAAACATTAGTGGGCACGGAGATTAAGAAACTATCTATTTTAATATTATAGTACACTTTTAAGGTACGGAGAGAGAAAACTTATTAGTGGGCACGCACATTAAGAAGTCTTTTTTAATATAAGTGGTGTAATTAGTTTAATTATTGGAATAATTTTTTACCAAAAACGAAAATGGAAAGAATTATGTGGGACGCCCGAAATAGAAAAATGAGAAGAAATAAGTGGGACATAGGTAGTATTAATTTTTCTCTTCTCCACATACACAACCTCAACCCAACCTAACAATTTTCATACTTTATCAACAACCTAGCACAACCTATAACATTTAAATTTTATAATTATTTTTAGAGTATTTGAATATCTGAAAAATAAATTACATTAGATGATATAAAATTTAGATACTTTGGTCATTGGAGAAAGAAAAATAATACTACCTCCGTCACATTTAAATGTTCCCGAAGATTAGTGGGTACGGAGATTAAGAAATCACATTATTTTAATATTATAGTACACCTTTTGAGGTATGGAGAGAGAAAAGTTATTAGTAGACACGCAAATCGAGAAGACTTTATTTAATATTAATGGTGTAATTAGTTTAATTAGTGGGATAATTTTTTACCAAAAATGGAAATGGGAAGAATTATGTGGGACGCCCGAAATAGAAAGATGGGAAGAAATAAGTGGGACGGAGGAAGTATGAATTATGATAGATTATAGAATGTAATAGAGAAATAAATAATTTGAAATTGTGATTCAAAATGCATCAATATTAGTATCTATTTGAAGAGAAAAAGAATCATAAATTTTGGTAAAAAATAAAAAAAAAATTAATAGATAAATAAATGTATCATAAAAATAAATAAAAACCACAAAAACAGTTTAATGAAAACTGTGCACAACCGGTTGGTGAACCAGGTTGGTCCACCAACCGGGTTGTGGGAGGTTGTGGGCTTTGATTTTTTTTAATTATAAATAATGCATAACCGGTTGTCCGGGTCATTGATAAAGATAGTCTTATATTCTTCACAACTCTTCATTATTCCTTTTCGAATTTGCTGTTTTATTATTAATACGCTCGTTTTTTTCTCTTTTACCTTTTGAACAGCTTTTTTAAGGTTTTTTTTCTGTAACATCGGTGATTCTTCCATTTCCTAACTTTCCAATTCCTTCTTTATTTACTTGTACGTAAACATGTTTTTTTTTTTTTTTTATCTATTTTTGGAATTTGTTGTTCTGTATCAATAGTGTAGCAGCACTATAATATTGATCTTATTTACCCTTCTCCTCCTGTATTTTTATTATTTCATTGTATTGCTTCCATTTCTGAATATTCATTTATTTCTTTGTACTCTTCTGTCATGTTAAGGTCCTTTGCTTCCCTAATTATTAAATTCGGGAGCATTTACTCGACCCATTCATTATACACCAAACATATAATAAATTCGTGATAATGTCACATTAACGGTTGCGTTTAGTTCGCGCGATAAGGCCAGATAACAATGCATTTATCCAATCAAATTCTGTTCAGTTGACAATGAGTATTTTCTGGAGGCCCGTTAAAATAATCTGTAGTATCCAAGATAAATAACCATTGGGCTAGACCAAGTTTATTTATCCAGCCGAGATAATAGATTCTAAATGACTAAAACACCCTCATTCCACCAAATTACAAAATCCTTGTTATTTCACATTATTTATATGATAAAATTAAATAAACAACACTAATTTATTCTTTGTATCATGATGATGAAAATAATATCCATTTTTAACATTTTTATAAGAATAATTATTCTTGTAAACTAGGCTTTGATGGGTACGGTCACTTTAGTAATTTTGTAAATAATACGAGATAGAATTTTTATAACGTTGAAACCGAACAACATACATTTTGGACAGATCACAAGATAATAATTATGCCGTAAAATCATCTCTCTTCTTCTTATCTAAACAACTAAAGGTAGCCTTTGAAATAGCGCACCTACAGTCGTTCTCATTCAAACCCATTATTATATATTGTTTTCATTATGTCATCATGCTGTATTTTGTACTAAATCACGTACTATACATATACTATATAATAATAATTGAATTGATCTGTTGCATGTTAGCATCAGTCAACTAATTAAACTAGTAACCATGATAATATATTAAATGCTACATTATCACATAATACTCAATCTTGATTGAAAACTACAGAAACAAGTGTGAAAGCACTCAAGCAACCAATTATCTATATATATAAAGCGTTCAAATCAATAGACGGGCCCATCTCAACTTATAAGCTACAAACTTATAAATTACAAATATATGGTTTTTTAGGTAAATCGTGTATGCATGCTTGTTTGTGTTGAAGTAATTGCCGCTTTTCAATTAAAAACGAATTTGATGAATGAAACAAAAGGTATTTACATTAGCAAACGTTAGACAGTATCTCCATGATTTATGTCCAAGATATTAAAATGATGGTGTTATTGCATCATTTAGTGTAATCCAACAACTATGTTTGTACAGAGACTAGAGAGATCAATAAAAGACTGGAATAAAGCTGCAAAAGAGTAAATAAAAGGGTAAATTCAACTTCAGCCCCCATTAAGTAGTTTGGATTTGGGTTCAGGCCCCTCTAGACTTTGCTTTATGATTAAGGACCTGATTTTCGAAATATTCCGTGGAAACTACCTAAATGACGCGAAAGAACATATATAACCCTGACATATGCCAAATTTACGTCAGGATACCAAAATGATCCGATAATAGGTGTCGAAGTAAGTATAACTATTTTTGGGCTTAAACAAAACACTTTCATTCATTTGGATAACAAATTGTATTGTATTGAGTACTATATCGCATATATTTAGTAATTGTCAATTATAAGGAATAAGGACCAACTTCCTGAAAAGTTCAGAGAAAAAGACCCAAACCCTGTAATAAGACATATTCGTCCTTCATTGTTGCAAAAATTTACAAGTATATGCCATCATCTCTCCCAAACAAGCGACGTCGATCGAAACGAGTGGAAATAATTGTAATTTATAAGTTGAGATGGGCCCGAACATATCTCCACAATTGTGATAATATGAGTTGAAATTATCGTTTATTTGATCATAAGTGTTGATAAGTTTCGGATATTAGCGACGTTAATTGTGTGGAAATAATTTTGCCCGTATAGCAGAAAATATCACGTTTCTGTTAGTAAATAACAAATGATGTCGCATAAGTAACACATCATTCAAAAATAATACTGCTCCTGCAATAACACATTCGTTACACTCAAGCGGTCGAAAGAAAAAATTCACGTTCCAAATCCGACCCAATCTCGACGTTACTAACAGCACAACGTTGTATCGGCTTCAATTTTCACGGGTCTTCATAATCAAAGAGAATTTTCGAAGTTCATAAAGCACGAATGCTTCAAACACAGTTCGGAAATTTCGTTTAATACGGTGAAATCTCGACTTTAATGACCGAATAATGTAAATTCGACACATTTCATCATGGGCCTTAGTTATCGACGATATTTATTGATGTTAATCATGGAATAACAAAGAATTTTGATGAAATCTAAACGGTAAACGTTTGCTAATTAAAATGGTTACTGTATAACACTTCATGCTTTTTGGGTAACAGTTAATGGAACAATAATACCTTATGTCTTGATGTTTATAACAAATGTTTCCGCAAAACGAACGTATAATGAGAAAATAATAACGAGTCGTCACCAGTAAATAATACATATAATACTCAAGTAAAGGCAAAGAGGAGTAGATCGTAAAATGTTGGAAACCGCTCGAATCTCCGATGTAAATGACACAGTAAGGTTAAATCGATGTCAATCTCTCATGGAACCAACGAAAAAAATATGAAATTTATCATGGAATAATGTGATTAATACAAATCACATTGAAAAACAGGTTAAGTCTCGAATTTAATGAACTAATAAGGTAGATTCGACTAAGTTTGATCACGAGTCATTTTAACTGAATGAAATTATTAATGTTGATAACGGAATAACGATGAATTTTGATGGGACCTAATATTGGAACGTTTGTCAATTAAAAAGCTGATTGGTAACACTTCATTTATTCTGAGTAACAATTCGCGCATTCTTGGTAACACATTATTAAGAACATTCTAGAAGGTTCTAGATTGTCAGAGATTACAAACTTAATATTACCACATTGCCTGCAAATAATACCACATCTCTGACAAAAAATAACGATATAAACAAAGCTTATAACACATTTTTAGCTACAAGTACCACAAAATAGCTAATCAATACCCGTGCGTCGCTCGAACACTATCTGTATAATAAAGAAATGGAAAAAAATAACAAGTGAGAAGAAAAATCGCTCATTCTTGTTGTAGTAACATAAAGTTTCATATAACGAGGCAACCTTTTCACACGTTGCAAAGCCTTCACACACACGAATGCTAGCCATTAACGGATAATGCTGAGATACTGTGAATGCCTCGTTTTCGTCTAATTTCCCGTGGCATATAATCTTCTCCCTTTCGCACTGTTAAGAAACACAAATTAAATTTCAATATTTAACATGATAAAAAATAAAACACAAAATGTTTACCTCATTGCAAAAAACCGAGAACAAATTCTTCTCTCTCAATGTTTCAGCAAAACTCGTCCTACTAAATCCATCAATTCTAAAAATTTACAGACATCTGCTGCCAACGTCCCCGCAGAGTTACGCTTATCTTTAGCTCTGACTTCATCTTTGAACGGATCCCTCTTGTACAAGTTGTCGTGCGCCTCTCCAATGTCGAGATACTGCCGATTCTTGGTGCATGTGGTTTTCAGCAATCTCGATGAAACCTCGAGACAGTTAGCGCAAGAAACGAAGGCACAAATATTGAATCCATCTTGATTCCGAACCGAAGATAATTCCTCTAAATGTATCTTAATTTTACCGACCAAACATCTTCAATTTTCAGATAGTCTTTTAATGCGCTTTCCAACTCCTCCCAGTACCACATTACTAATTCGATTAATTTCGTTCATAAATGCACATTGTTCGAATTTACAAGATTAACATCTTGTAAAAATATGATTTGATGCATTTATCACACAAAATTCCTTTAAAATCCACATTGTTCGATGGAGGTGGATGATAGTGAATGTTTGAGATCAATAGTTATGTAAACTTATAAGACTTCATAGCAAAACATAGACTATCTTTGTCATTGAAACATAATATATGAACTTCACCACGAATGCCATCAAACTCAAAATTAAACAACAACTATCATTTTATATGTCGTAAATCAAGAAACCTTAAGTTATCCCTGAAAGTTAATCCTTAATGTCCATAAAGACATAACAGTAAACATTGGTGCGACAACTACAACAATTTGTAACACATAAACAACTTTTAGTAACATATGTAGATAATGGATAACAGTTAAATAGTTATTAGTAACACATTTGCACTGATTTAGCAATCGCGCCCAAAATTCCAATCGTGGCATAAATCTCACCCAATTAACCCAATCAATCCACAAATTCCGCTCAAAACTTAGCAAGTATAGTAAATCCATCCAAAACCAATATCCCGCCCAAAATTTATCGAAACAGTTCTGCTGAAAAATATACCATATTAATACTTATGAAAAACAAAAGCAGATCGTAATATACCACTTCAGATATTCCAAGTAACGCTACGATTTCATGTAGCAACAGTCTATGCCTAATTACCGAAACAGGTCTGCTAAAAAATACCATATCAGTACTTTTGAAAAACAGTAGAAAGACATAATATACCACTTCAGATATACCAAGTAACGCTTCAATTTCAGGTAGTAACAGTTCAATGGAAAAAATTAACGAAGCAGGTCTGTTAAAAAAATACAACATCAATACTTACGAACAACAAAGTACGTCATAATATACCATTTAGACAATCCAAGTAACGCTTCTATCTCATGTAGTAACAGTTCGATGCCACAAATTTTATCGAAACAGGTTTGTTAAACAGAATCCCCCATCAATAATTATGAAAAACAAAATTAGGTACCAATTAATCGACGAAGAAGTCTTATGAGTTACCCATTGTATCATGACTCACTTTGTTCTTAGTACCATATGTTGGACAAAAAATACCACATCTATACTTATTATAAACAAAACGAAGTCATAAGATATCACTTTGTCAGACAAAAATACCGTTTATGAGTAATTAAGTAACGTTACTTGATACCTTTATAACGTTAAGGCAAAACGTAGTAACAATAATGCATGAGATAGTAACACGTATTCAAGATGAATCGATGTCTGTCACACGACCTGCGTCACACAACGTACGTTTTAGAAGTGATGAGCTGACGACTGTTTCAAAATTCACCGATCCTATGAAACGCCCAAACTATGGGTACCTCGAATACACACAGTTTAGCTGCAATTGCTGCGAAAATCTACTTCGATTTGGCAGATATTTCTCGAATTTGAACCCATATAAAAATCATTACAATTCTTACATCGTACTCATCAATACTGGAATAAATCCTACGTGACACATCGAAATTAATTGGTTGATGGGGCAGACGATTGTGCTCGATTCATTGTGAAAAATGGATTTTGATTATTCGAAGAAATAAATATAAATCTGTTAAAAACATTTTACTATCGATAAGTAACATATTATCAGTTTAAAGTAATGCTTATGGTTTTTACGATAACAAGTCGTCGTATTTCTGTAAAATAAAACTGACATCGAATACCACTTCAGAGAACAGTTTATTAAGGGTATTTTAGTCAAAACATAGTTTGGGTCTTTACCTTTAAATATTTTATAAAAAGGTCCTTAAAACTAAATAAAATTCTGACAGGGCCTGATCACTGATTTTTAAAATGACTAGGGCCTGAATTGAAATTGTCCCTAAATAAAAGACTGGAACAATGAGAAAAACCAAATAGAGTAAATAAAAGATCGAACAGTCGGGCTGCTAGTACATTCATAAATGCTATGTCAAAATTTTTACCTCTCTATAAAGCGATCAAAAAACTGTAGTATCATGAAGCAACTACCAAAAGATGAATGCAATTCTAGAAGAAGTGAAGAAAATTACCAGGTATCGTTTAATTTGCATTGTTTTGTTCATTTTCTCTTTGTTTACTAAGTAATAATTATAATAACTTGGCAACAACGAAGAACTTCAAATTGCTTTGGAATGCTACCTTAGAGTATTCAAACAACGATATGAATTCAAAAATATTAAGATACATTTAGAACAACTATCACCGGTTCGTGCTCAAGGAAATTGCCGTATATGTTCCGTTATATCCTCCGCTAGCTGCGTGGAAATGTCATCAAGGCTACTCAAGATAACATGCAGCAAGAATCAGCACTCTCTTGATATAGGTGAGGCTCATGATAATCTCTACAAAAGAGACTCCCTCAGAAATGACATTAGAGCCATGGATCCAACCAACGGTGCGGGGACGACGGCAACTGCAGTCTGTAAGTATGCTAAATTAGACGGGTTCACTACGACCACCTTTGCTGAGTCGTCAAGACAAAAGAATATGTTTTCGTTATTTTGCAACGAGGTATTTGTGTATTTTTTTTACGGTTAGTATATCTATTTTTTGTATTTTTTTGAAAATTTTTTATGTTTGTTTCTTCTTCCTCAGGTCGAAAGAGACAAAATTCTTACACACAGGAGGATAAACAAGAGTTAAGCTTTCGTCATAACCGAGAAGTACCCATTGATTGATTGATGTTTGTGAAGGCTTCGAGCAATGTAACGAGGTCGGTTATTACCTACTACGGTTAATACTTACCAAATTAACAATTCATTCTTTTATTTTTATTTCTTTTATCTCGCAGGTAATTTTTGATCGACATACATCGTCGACTACGAGTGTCCACGCAATGGCCGTTGTTGGAAATGCTACCATTGCCACGAGAGACCGACCACAATGTGTCCAAAAGTATCTTCTTGTTCAGAATAGTTGGGAAAACTGGAGAACCCCAGTTGTTTTCCCAACTATTCTGAACAAGAAGATACTTTTAGGAATATTCGTACTTCCATTGTGAACGAGGAAATGAAGCAATTTGTAGACAGTCTCATTGCCCCTTCTAATGTTTAATGTTTAGTAACACTTAGTGTTGGATTTCTCTGGTCTTCTAGTCTGCAGTTGTTTTTTTTTCTTCTTCTTTCCTTTTCGTAATGTTATTTTTTCTGGTGTGATTTGGTGATGATGATGGTATCGTGTTTTGCTATTCTTTTTCTTTCATCCTAGAAATAATATATATATATAGAGGAATTGTATGGTGCTCACCTTATGTGAGCACCTTATGTTGGCACCTGTTGATGTGGCATCAATTCGTACTATTTCAACATTCTACATCGACATGTACGGTTATGTCGTCTTAATTAACACCTTCTTGGTGTCATTAGTCGACATTTTGGATGCTGATGTGACATATTGACGCGGTATATTTCATTGACACGTAAAATGTTATATAAGGCGTCAATATGTCACATTAGCATCTGAAATGTCGATTAATGACACCAAGAAGGTGTTAATTAAAACGTCATAACATTAGATGTCGATGCGGGATGTTGAAATGGCACGAATTGGTGCCACATCAACAGGTGCCCACATAAGGTGAGCACCATAAAATTCCTATATATATAAGAGATATGTTGACTGGAAAATATGTAAAATGATGATGTTTGGTCATTTAGACGGGGCATCCGCTTTTGGACGGAACAATTAGTTGATAGGGTTTCCACAACAATAACACACTCATAATACTGTCACATCAGTTTTTCACTATATTTTCCTATACTTTATTCTATAACACTTTTATTTAACTTTTTCCACAATAATAACACTACTATAACACGGACCCACAACTATAAATAAATAATTTCTTTTTTTTTCTCCCTCATTCTCTCTCCTCCATAATATTTTAATATTCCTATAACACAGTGTCATAAATATGACACAATGTCATACTCATGACACATCCACAATGGTGGTGTGTCATATAAAGTGACGAATAAGCACATATAACACACATATAAACCACCATTGTGGTTACCCTTATTATATACCTCATACAGTGACCGCACTATTTATTCAAACGGATATATAATAGTCAGACAATTCCAAGGAAATGGAATAAAATCACAAGCCCTTGCAAATACATTCATCAATGGTGAATGCTATTTGATTATTTAGGTAATTTGGAATAAGTAATTTAGGGATGGTTAGCGTCAAATAGTATCAAATTGCGTAATGTTGAATTTGAACGTAATAATTTCGGGTCGCCGCCGGACGAGCCACATTGCCAGTGCCACTCGCAATTCACACGTGTCAGGCGTAAGTCAAATTACTCGCATAGTTGCATTGCATGCAAGGATTAAAAAAGTTGACTTTTGAGCTCCAAAATCATTCAACAAATATATTTTTATTTTTATTTTTACCACTCACTAAAAATATCAAATTCTTGCAACTTTTAAGGTAAGGTTTGGACTGTAATGGCGATTTGTTGGGGCCACCACACAAAACTATGTGTGAACTCAATTGTGGACATATTTTGTTGTGCGCCTTGACTCAGTCACACACTAGTATAACCACTCCACACCTTGGTGAAATTTAGGATTAATATTAATTATTAATCTAAAAAGCAATGAGATGAATAACTTAAACGGCGTTTGTTGATGCATTTAATAAAAAGATAGGAATTCAATGCATCTAATCCTCCTTCCAACAAATATAATGGCGACTTCACGAAAAACAGATGCGAACCGTACTTCTTTCGAACATATAAATTATTCTATGCGGTCGAAATAAATTAAAACTTGAAAGTAACGTGAAGGACCACTTAATTGCTTACGGACCTTTTTTGAAATTAAGACACAAAAAGGGCGATGATTGATTAGGTCACATGGATAAGAGCAGCGTTAGGTATTTATATTTGCAAATCGCAAACTTAGTGAAGCATATATATTTCTGAAGAAAAAAAAAAGAAGTAAAATTTATCTGTTTAAATAAGCATCTACATGATGATCGTGGTCCATCGCAAGCATCGTCATCGTCTATCGATCACTACGAGGGAACAAAGAAAATTGGTCCAGCACCACTACGTTAAAAAAATGGAAGTAAATAATGGGGAGCCATCATTCAAATAGTTTCAAAGGTTCATTTATGCAAATTATGTCTATCATAAATAAATATAGACATTCATATGTAGCTTTTGGAAGACTTCAATAAAACGATAAAGAAGTTATAAATTACTTCACTACTTCCGTGCATGCCAAACTTCTTTATCTAATCTAGTAACGAACATTCTCTGACCATGCCACCAAGACCAAGACAAAATACCAACTTTTATATAATACTTTGAACCTCCATATAGTGTCGTCAAACTTTTATATATTTATATAGGTATACACACACTTATATATCAACTATCAAGTAATATTCCGAGGTACTTATCATATTACACAAAATTCAAGTTATTAATGTTTGGAATATTTTGTAGCATCCTTTAATAATTATTGTAATATTGAGTTTATATGTTGTAGTTTGGGGAGACTAATGATATTTTGTAAAAGTTTGGGACACACTTTAATATACCAATTACTTGTGGTATACAAAGCCCATATTTACCTTAATTAGGTTTTATCAAAAGAATAACAAGATAGCCACCTCGTACGTTTTCTCCAAAGAACACACACATTTCACGCACTAAAGGTGGACTCCATTTTTAAACTTTCATTCTATCTTGATCATTGTTTGGTATTACTAGGACCAAGAAGTGGTATCAGAGCCTAACGTAGATCAATATATTCGATTTGAATCTAGTTTCGTTCGATTCCGACGTGATTTGAGAGAGATTTAGCTTGAAAAATCCATTCTCTTTTTTTTTCCCCCCACTGTTTTTGGGTGTTTTTAAATCGTTTTCACGTATTTCTTAACGAGGATGATGATGATGATGACGACGACGATGATGATGCAACTAAACAGAAACCAGGTGTTTATCGAGACTATTTTGCTATTGCTTTTGATGTGCTTACGATGAAGTAGCATTATGATATTACCTCTCTAACAGAACAAGAGTTTTATTCTTTCACTCAGTTCACGAAGAATTACGCACGGAATTTGCATTATTTCACTCAACTAAATAAGCTTTTTTTTTTAATTAAAAATTTAAGGTTTAATAAAATAAATAAATTATTATTAAATGGTTAAATTATATTACTTACGAATTAAATTTCTTTTATTATTTTTTCCTCATTTAATAATAATTATTTATTTTATTAAATTTAATTTCACTTATAATTGTAACTAGAAAATATACTCATCCGTCCCGCTAATTTTCACATTATTCCATTCCGGGCGTCCCAATATGTATTTTTATCACCTTTCCTATTTTGGTAAAAAATTAAACACCATTTTAAATGTAATTAGAGGAAAAAGTAAATGCTGAGAATAATTAGGAAAAGTTAGTCAAATTAAACAAGTTGTTTATATCTAACTCATTGTACTATATTATTATAATAATGCCGCCTTAATTGCGTCCCAGCAACTTATATGATAAAGTTGTTGGGACAGAGGGAGCAAAAAACTAATATAATTTATTTAAAAAGATATTATTTCAATATAAATATTAATATTTTAAATAGTGGCGGGCTACCCGCGGCCCGCCAGGCCCGTCCCGCCAGGCCCGTCCCGCCAAAGCCCACAGTCCGCACGGGCTTACCCATCCAGGACCGCTTCCAGACGAGCCTAAATTTTCACTGCCCCGCCCCGCCAAGTGGCGGGCTTTGACGGCCAGCGGGCCAACCCGGCCCGGCATTTTGACAGGTCTAGGTGTGACGTGAGTTTATGTCGTGATGTAATATGTATTAGTTTTATTGAAAAATAAAATTCGCCAATACATAATATATATCCTAGTTTATGCTAGATACAATTATATTATATTAACTTAGACATTAGCAATGATTTTTTCTTATTATACTCATCGTTTATATTCAGCAACTCTTTAAAATTATATATTACTGATGGTTAGTACAAAGATAAAAATGAAAATCAGCTAAGTGGAAGTCGAACAGAGAAATAAATGGCTTTTTAAATAAAATAATGCAAATTTAATCAAAAATTAATAAAATGTTGTTGTTTCGTCCGAAATTAATAAAATAGGGCAAAACGCGTCCATTAGACGCGACGTTGCGGCTAATAGCCGCGACGATGACGTGGCACTAATCAATGAGGGGTTTTTTTCATTTACAAAGCGTCGCGCCCATTAGGGGCGACGATGAATTTTCTTTTTTATTTTATTTATTTTTATTTTTAACTTATTTTATATTTATTATTTATAAAATCCACCAAACTATAAAATCACCGTTATTTCATGTGATTTACATAACTAAAATCAATAAACGCATCTAATTTATTGTTCGTTTCGCGACGATTAAAATGATATGCATATCTTATATTTTTCGAATATCTAAAATATTTAATTATTTTTTAAGTTTAATCAAATTTAAGTATTTTTTAATTACAAAATTAGAAATAATATTTTTTATTATCGAATAATATGAGATATGCATACCATTTTAATCGTCGCGAAACAAACAATAAATTAGATGCGTTTATTGATTTTAATTATGTAAATCACATGAAATAACGATGATATTATAATTTGGTGGATTTTATAAATAATAAATATAAAATAAGATAAAAATAAAAACTAAAAAAAAAAGGAAAAGTCATTGTCGCCCCTAATGGGGGCGACGCTTGGTAAAAATAAAAACTCATTGATTAGTGCCACGTCATCGTCGCGGCTATTAGCCGCGGCGTCGCGTCTAATGGACGCGTTTTGCCCTATTTTATTAATTTCGGACAAACAACCACATTTTATTAATTTTTGATTAAATTGCATTAGTTTATTTAAAAAGCCGAAATAAATAACATATTCAGAAAGTTTGTGTTGTTCAATCACCGGTTGTATAACATGACAGAAGGGTACAAAGAAATAAATGAATATTCAGAAATGGAAGCAATACAAAGAATGAAATAAAAATACAGGAGGAGAAGGGTACATATGACCAACTCCAATCGGTGCCTATTATCCAGCAAAAATAACAAAAAACACTCCAACCGATACCATTCATATACCTAAAATGAGAATAATGTTATTTGCTCTCTCTTAGAGCATCTCCAATGGACACCCATTTTCCAACTCAAACTGAAAAAATACTCCAATGGACACCAATACCCATACCGAAAATGGGTTTGTACCAATAACTGTCAGTAATAAACGCATGTATGCGTTTTGCACATCCATGAACGCATATGTTTCTCAATATTAAAAGGTGATCCATGAATAATTTATTATTTTTGCTTGGTGTTAGCACGGGTCTGTCCATCCAACTCTAGTTATATGTATAAACATATTTTTATTATCAATTTTTATTAATTTTTTCCTTGATCAGATCTAAAATATTATTTTTAGTGTAATTTGGAAATTGGTAAAATATATGAATGGGATTGAAATTTTGTAAAATTTGGTCTGAAAGTGAATATTACAAAAATAGTCTTTTGAGTTTGAGAATGAGTTTAACGGTTGGAGAAGAATTACTGCATTTTGAGTTTGAGAATGCGTTTGAGTTTGAGAATGCGTTTCTCGGTTGGAGATGGTCTTAGAAACCAAAAATGCGTTTTCACGTTCATTTACTTAAAAGTTTCAAAGTCTTACAAATTCACCTATATAACTTTAAAATTATATTCTCTTACCTAAATGCTTTATTTAATATTTAAATTTCCAAAGTTCATATACTCTTGAGCTTAACGAGTGTTTACTTTACTATTGGTTTCTTTTAATGGCTTAATGATGATTTAGTTTGTGTTGGTTTAATAGTTATTTATTTATATTCACATTGTTCACTGACTTTTGTTTCACGCAATTTATCAACCCTTAGGTTTAATCATTGTATTAGTAATTTTATCAATTAATTGATTTTAAAATAATATTGTGATACTAATTCGTAAATTTGTAAAATATTTTGGTAGTAATGCAAATTTGTAAAAGTTGGTCGAATATTATAAGAATATCCTTTTGAGTTTTAGTTTAATGGTCGGAGTAGAATTATTATTTGATGTGACATTTACCGTATTTTGGGTTTAAGAATGAGTTTTTCAGTTGAAAATGGTTAAGATCAATATTATAATGCTGCTACACTATTGATAAAAAAACAACAAATTCCAAAAATAGATAAAGAGCAGTGTACGTACGAGAAGTAAATAAAGAAGGAATTGGAAAAGTTAGGAAATGGGAGAATCACGAAGGAAAAAAAAAACTGAAAAAAGCTGTTCAAAAGAAAAAAACGACGTATTAATAATAAAACAACAAATTCGAAAAGGAATAGTCGTAAAGAATATAAGAATGGGATTGGAAGAAATTGAAATAGAAGAAATTAATGATTGCACGGTAGAAATTTAAAGTAAAATATAATTAATATAAATAAATTGTAAATAGAAATTAATGCAGATTCAGAAAAAACAAAAAAAAACGAATCGAATAAAAAAAGCTGCAGAACAAACAAACTAAAGCTGAAACAAAATCACGAAAAACTGCAACAAGAATCAATGCGGGTAGGGTAAAGTTATTCATGACCGAAAAATAAAAGTATCATAATATATTAAATCAAAATTTTCTTCTTCCATATAAATTGAGTCCAAAATTAGTGTCATGCACATTTAACAAAAAATGAATATAGAAGTCCCGCAAATTACCAGGTAGTTTCATTTCGTTCATTTTCATTATTCCATCTTATTTTTTACAACTATGAACTATATTTAACTTTTTAACAGAGAAGAGCTTTAAGATGCTTTGACATTGTATCTCTGTTCATTGTATTTTAAAATTATTAGCAACTAATTAAATATTATTTGTCTGGCAATGAGGAGTTGGAAAGCGCATTAAAAGACTACCTGAAAATTCAAAGACCACCGCTATGTTTGGTCGGTAGAATTCAAAGACCACCGCTTATTTTTAACTTCGACTTCGTCTTTGAATGAATCCCTTTTGTACAAGTTGTCGTGCGCCTCCCAATATCAAGATAGTGTTGATTCTTGCTGCATGTGATTTTTAGCAACCTCGATGAATCCTTAAGACAGTTAGCACAAGAAACGAATGCACAAATATTCAATAATATTTGTGCATTCGTTTCTTGTGCTAAATGTCTTAAGGTTTCATCGAGGTTGCTAAAAATCACATGCAACAAGAATCAATCTTGATATTGGGAGGCGCACGACAACTTGTACAAAAGGGATCCATTCAAAGACGAAGTCAGAGCTAAAGATAAGCGGTGGTCTTTGAATTCTATCGACCAAACATAGCGGTGGTCTTTGAATTTTCAGGTAGTCTTTTAATGCGCTTTACAACTCCTCACTGTCGGACAAATAATATTTAATTAGTTGCTAATAATTTTAAAAAATGAACAGGCATACGATGTCAAAGCATCGTAAAGCTCTTATCTCTTAAAAAGTTAAATATAGTTCATAATTGGTAAAAATAAGATGAAATAATGAAAACTAAACGAAATGAAACTACCTGGTAAATTGCGGGACGACTTCTATATTCATTTTTTGTTAAATGTGCATGACACTAAGTTTTGGACTCAACTTATATAGAAGAAGAAAATTTTAATTTCATAAATTATGTTAATTTTACTTTTAACTCGGTCACGAATAACTTTACCCTACCCACATTGATTCTTGTTGCAAATTTTCATGATTTCGTCTCAGCATTAATTTGATTGTTCTGCAGCTTTTTTTATTCGATTAAGTTTTTTTCTTAATCTGCATTAATTTCTATGTACAATTTATATATTACCGATGCAATCATTAATTTCTTCTATTCCAATTTCTTCCACTCCCTTTTTATATTCTTTACGACTCTTCATTATTCCTTTTCGAATTTGTTGTTTTATTATTACTACGGTCGTTTTTATCTTATACCTTTTGAACAGCCTTTTTCGGTTTTTTTCAAGTTGTCATGAAACACCTTCTTTTCAAGTTATTCCTGTAAAATATATAAACAAACTATTAGTGGATATAATACCTTGTAAATTATTTTATTAAACCAAAAACAAGAAAACAAATATACCAAGAGCCTTAATCCTTAGCAGCACCACTGGATCGAGCATAGTTTTCATCATCGGTTAGAAGTGAAATATCATCATTCTCCTAATAATATAAAACAAAAACAATTTCAAGTAAAAGAAAGAATTTTCCTTTTCCTTCACGACTGAAAAACCACTAATATTAATAAAAATTACCTTAATTTCACAAAAGAGAGCCCTTGTCTTAAGGGCACGAACACATCCTCTAAAGAGAAAAGGACGTCCACCATATTCTTTAGCAGTAAAGTTGAGAAAGTAGTAATAATTATGGTTCACCTTCCACACTTCGACCAGTTCAAAGTCTGTTTTCTGGCGACAAACACGAAAAAATTACTGAAACGAAAAGCATAATGTAGAATATCATAACTAATAACTAAAGATGCAACGAAACGTAACAAAACAAAAAATAAAATCGAACTTTGGTTTCGTTATAAAGATTGAGACATAGTTTGGCGTAATCCCTCATTGATTCAGAACGATTGGCGTTAGTCATGGTAAAAACACCATACGCCGAAGCTTCATCGGCACTCTTCCATGGTATCATAAGATAATCACACATCTAAAAAAATAACATAAACCAATGTCAGCATACGGCAAAAAGATATCAGGTACGAGTGGTAGGGATTTCCTATGTACCTCACGGAAACAATCTATAGATGACTGCTCTGATTCTATAACCACAGGAGTCATGTATTCTTTCAACTCTCTATAATTAATAGTAATTTCTTCCTCGAAATCAGCAGTGAGGTCTTCTCCATAGCTACGCATCAGACACAAGAAAGATCAACAAATTTTAAGAGAAATACGCCTTGAGATAATTCCACTGATCGTCCCAGTCTATACAAAGAAAATCAGATGCCAAAAGAATTACGATATTACCTTGTTTTCATCTTTTTCGAAGGAGGCATTTTCCCTTCCGTTGTTGCTCTGCGTACGGAAACAGTGAGAAGAAAGAAGGCACTTTCTTTCACACACACACACACACACACACACACACACACACACACACACACATATATATATATATATATATATATATACCAACAACAACGGAGAGATTTCACATAAGAAATGAAGATTTCCCAAATCAACTTCAACAAAACCTAACGAAGTAATTTTCTTTTTAGGAAAAAAGAAAGGTCATCCCAATAATTGAAAGAACAAGAGATGAACCCGGCTGTAGCTGAAACAACAATTAACCAAATCCTATATCGAAGTGAAGAGCAGAAAATCACCCCACCTCAGTTTCGGCCGAGAGAGAACTATTTCTTTTTCCTTTTTATTTCTCCAACAAAGATAACAACTGCCCGATACCCCTCTTTTGCGTGTGTTGCTTATATATATAAATTAGAAATTGATATTTCTCATGGGCCTTTATACCGCCAATATTCATTAATGGGCTAAGTTTTTATTCGTACCAGCTTTTGGATTATGATGTATAATTAATTGATTCTCCCCTTTCCCAACTTTTCCAAATCCCAACTTTATTTACTTCTTGTACGAAATAAGCTCTTTTTTTCCCTATTTTCGGAATTTGTTGTTTTTTATTAATATTGTAGCAGCATTGTAATATTTAGATTTTTATTTATTATTTCTTTATATTGCTTCCATTTCTGATAATACATTCATTTCTTTGTACCCTTCTGTCATGTTATATTTTCAAGAGCTGGCAATACAGAGTTTAAGAACACATTATTCATTTATATCTTTTGTACCAACTAACCATCAGTAATATAATAATTTTAAAGAGTTGCTGAATATAAACGAACATTATAATAAGAAAAATCATGCTAATGCCCAAGTTAATATAATATATTAGTGTCTAGCGTAGACTAGGATAAATCTTGTTTGGAAAATTCAATGAAGGGACTGAATTAGACACAAACGTGTACTGTTGAATGCAGATATTAAATGCAACGTCTTTATTTGATTATTTGTACTGTACAGCTTTCATTTTGCAGATATTCATTTATAGGGGCAAGACATCAGTTATGGCTTTAATAACATTTAATCCATTAATAAAATAAACCAAAAATAAAAAAATATTAATAAAATATGTATTTTCGTAACTTTTTTGTACAAATTAGTAACTCGTACTAACAGATTACGAGTTACTAGTCCATACTGGCCGGACAAGTAACTTGTACAACAAAAATACGAGTTACGTATATATTAATAGGAAACGTAAACACACTCCAACCAATAGTGCATACCTCGATAGTTACACCGAGCTTATGCCTAAGAGCATCTCCATCCGATGCTTATTTTACAACCTAAAATAAGAAAAATGCTCCAATCGATACTTAAACCCTTACCCAAAATGAGTTAACATACTTTTCTCTCACCTCTATACTCATATTTGAGTCCCTACTTTTCAGGGGCTTTTAATTAAATAATTTAAAAAAATCAACCATTAACAAAAAAACAACAAATGAAAATCATTAATAAAACAGACATTTTCGTCATCCCAAGTGACGAGTTACTAACTCGTATCTTGGGAATACGAGTTACTTGTCCACGGTGGGCTGACATGGCATTTCAAGTAACTCGTCATCCCAAGTGACGAGTTACTCTTTTTCTTTTTTTTTTAGTTTTAACTTATTTTATATTTATTAATTATATAATCCACCAAATCATAATATAATCATTATCACATGTAATTTTACATAATAAAAATCAGTAAATGCATCTAATTTGAGACAATATTTAGGAAACATGTAATTTTTCTTTGTTTCGCGACGATTAAAATATATGCATATCTTATATTTTTCGGATATCAAGCAAACAATATTTAGGATTTTACATTGTAACCTTGTCATGTACATCACAATACAAAATCTTGCAAACGATAACTCATCAAAAACCGAAAATTTGAGACAGATTTAGGGGTTCCAATGGCGGACCCAATGCCATAAAGCGACGACGTTCCACTCTTGATTTCGAACTGGTTAGGTTTCTTTATGGCTGATGATGGGTTTGACAGTCCAGCAACAGAACACCCTCTACAGTGAGAACCATGTCAACATCGGTATCGCGCGTTGCCAATGGGGACGCTTAGGTTTCTTCGTCGCCGTTCGTTTAGGAGCTACTAATGAGAACCATATCTAACTCGTATTCTGTTATTGCGAGATACTAACTCGTAATAATACCATACGAATTAACTTAAAGGCACATCAGCACTCGTAATCTTTTATTACGAGTTACTAACTCGTATTAACAGGTAAAAAAATAATTATTTTATTAATACTTTTATTTTAGGTTTATTTTATTAATGATGGCTTAAATTTTATTTATTAATTAAAAAAGCCCATCAGTTATTGTATATTTTAAGATGGAGATTGAATAAATTAAACGAACCAGTAATTGTAAAGCTTTCATTTCCCAACTTTTCATTTATGGAATTCATTTCTTTATACTGCTAAACAGATTTGTATCTATTTTTAATTCGTTTATTTTCTTTTTCAATTATCATCTCAGCTTTAAGCCTATTTTAATTCGACATTTTTATTTATTTCTTTGCACTGCTATAGTTTATCAACTTATAATTTATTTATTCGTATTCCAAAAACTAATTTTTATTTATATTTTTGAATTACTTTTATTAAATCATGTACCATTCTGCTACGTCTCACAAGTCATAAATGTCACACAGACTTAAATCTCCAGCAATAAGCCATGCACACCAAACACAATAACGTCTTACAAAAGATTAGAACCCTCAACTGATTAACTACTAAAAACACATAAACGTTGCCATGAAACACTGTCTTTTTCAAGTTGTTCCTGAAAAATATATAAACAAACTATTAGTGGACCTTGTAAATTAATTTTATTAAACCAAAAACAAGAAAATAAATATACCAAGAGCCTTAATCCTTAGCAGCACCACTGGATCCAGCATAGTTTTCATCATCGGGTAGAAGTGAAATATCTCGTTCTCCTAATAATATAAAAACAACAATTTCAAGTAAAAGAAAGAATTTCCTTTTCCCTCACGACTGAAAAACCACTAATATTAATAAAAATTTCCTTAATTTCACAAAAGAGAGCCCTTCTCATATGAACACATCCTCTAAAGAGAAAAGGACGTCCACCATATTCTCTAGCAGTAAAGTTGAGAAAGTAGTAATAATTATGGTTCACCTTCCACACTTGGACAAGTTCAAAGTCTGTTTTCTGGCGACAAACAGGAAAAAAAAAATATTGAAACGAAAAGCATAATGTAGAATATAATAACTAACAACAAAAGATGTAACGAAACGTAACAAAACAAAAAATAAAAAATCGAACTTTGGTTCCGTTAAAAAGATTGAGACATAATTTGGCGTAATCCCTCATTAGTTCAGAACGATTGGCGTTAGTCATGGTAAAAACACCATATGCCGAAGCTTCATCGGCACTCTTCCATGGTATCATAAGATAATCACACATCTAAAAAAAAAATAACATAACCAATGTTAGCATACGGCAAAAAAATATCACGTACGAGTGGTAGGGATTTCCTATGTACCTCACGGAAATAATCTAAATATGACTCCCTTGATTCTGTAACCACAGGAGTCATGTATTCTTTCAACTCTCTATAATTAATAGTAATTTCTTACTCGAAATCAGCAGTGAGGTCTTTCCCCATAGCTACGCATCAGACACAAGAAAAATCAACAAATTTTAAGAGAAATAGGCCTTGAGATAATTCCACTGATCGTCCAGGCTAAACTGAATACAAAGAAATCAAATTACGATTTTACCTTGTTTTCATCTTCTTCGAAGGAGGCATCTTCCCTTCCTTTGTTGCTCTGCGCACGGAAACAGTGAGATGAAAGAAGGCACTTTCATATATATAAAAAAAGAAAACCGACAACAACGGAGAGATTTCACATAAGAAATAAAGATTTCCCAAATCAATTTCAAATGCAATATACACAAACCCTAACGAAGTAATTTTCTTTTTAGGAAAAAAGAAAGGTCATCACAATAATTGAAAGAACAAGGGATGAACCAGCCTCAGTTTCGGCCTAGAGAAAGAGCTATTTCTTTTTCTTTTTTCTTTCTCTAACAAAGATAACAACTAGGGGTGTTCTTTCGGTAAAAACCGAACCGAACCGAATCGGAATTCGATAGCCGAAACTTTCGGTTTTTATTTTAAGAACCGAAAACTGAACCAAATTTTTTAGTCGGTTCGGTTTTGGTTAAAAACGAATTTTTTCGTTCGGTTTCGGTTACCGACCGAAAAACCGAAACTTAAAAAAAAATAAATTTTGGGGAAAAAATAATATTTTAATACCAAAACCGAATTAGTTTATATATATACTAATTAAATTATTAAATATATAGAAAAAATAATATACTAATACCAAAACCGAATTATTTTATATATATATATATTAACTATTAATATTATTTATATATTAAATATAATATCTTAATAAATTTACTAAATTTTGGTTTTTTCGGTTTTTATTCGGTTAACCGAATTACAGAACCGGAAAACCGAAAATTTCGATTTTCTATTTCTAAGAACCGAAAACCGAACCGAACCTAATATCGAATTTTCGGTTTTCATTTCGGTAATTCCGTTAAACCGACTTTTCAACACCCCTAATAACAACTGCTCCTCGATACCCCCTTTTGCGTGTATTGCTTATATATAAATTAGAAATTGATATTTCTCATGGGCCTTTATAATGCCAATATTCATCGATGGGCTAAATTTTTATTTGTACCTGTTTCTGGATTATAATGTATGATTACTTAATTAGTTGATTCTCCCCTTTCCCAACTTTTCCAATTCCCAGCTTAATTTACTTCTTGTACGAACTAAATTCTTTTCCCTATTTTCGGAATTTGTTGTTTTTTTTATTAATATTGTAGCAGCATTATCATATTTAGATTTTTATTTATTATTTCTTTGTATTGCTTTCATTTCTGAATATACATTCATTTCTTTGACCCTTTCAGTCATCTTATATTTTCAAGAGCTGGCAATACAGAGTTTGTGAACACATCATTTATTTGTCTGTTCGACTTCCATTTAGCTGATTTTCATTTATATCTCTGTACCAACTAACATCAGTAATATAATAATTTTAAAGAGTTACTGAATATAAACGAACATTATAATAAGAAAAATCACGCTAATGCCCAAGTTATATAATATAATATATTAGTATCTAGCGTAGACTAGGATAAATCTTGTTTGGAAAATTCAATGAAGGGACTGAATTAGACACAAACGTGTACTGCTGATAATTATGATTCAATGAAGGGACTGAATTAGACACAAACGTGTACTGTTGAAAATTAATATTCTTTTCCTTTTATTATTATAAGAATATCAAATATTTTAAAATGTATTTATTAAATAAAAAATAAATAGAAATTATACCTCTATTTTTGTATTGAAAATTGAGCGTACTCTACAATTTCTGCGTATATAGTGAGCGAAAAGAAACCCCGTCAATTAATAAACTATTATGAAAACATAAACGTCGCCCGAGAACACTTCATTTTCCATTCAGTTGCTGTAAATTAAAAAAAAAAAAAATCAGATTTTGAAAAATCATTCTTACTAGTAAAATAAAGGAACATAAATATACCAAGAGCTTCAATCCTTAGCAGCGCGCGCGGCACTTGATCCACTAAAGTTTTCATCGTCAGGTAGAAGAGTAACATAGCGCAAGAAACGAAGGCACAAATATTGAATCCGTCTTGATTCCGAACCGAAGATAATTCCTCTAAATGTATCTTAATTTTACCGACCAAACATAGCGGTGGTCTTTCAATTTTCAGATAGTCTTTTAATGCGCTTTCCAACTCCTCCCCGTTGGACAAATAGCATTTAATTAGTTGATAATGATTTTAAAATAATTAATTGGTAAAACTAGAAGATGAAATAACGAAAAATTGAAGGAAATGACTACCTGGTGATTTTCGGAACAGCTTCTCTATTCATTTTTTTTTTAAATGCGGGTAGGCAAGTTTCGGAATCAACTTATATAGAGGAAGAAAATTTTGATTTATTTTCCTCGGTCACGAATAACTTACCTACCCGCATATATTCTTGTTTCGGTTATCAAATCCTGCTTTTTCTCATGTTTGGGATTATCGATTTATTTTTTCTATTTTCAAATTTCCTATCCTAGGAGTCGGTAGCCCAGTAGCTGTGTCATTTATTTAGCGTGTTTTTAATTTTGGACTCTCTTGGACAACTCAAAATATAAAATCTTTTTTAGATAAAAATAAAGGACATATGTTATGATAAAGTAACACCCATGATATAACCTACTACAGTCCAAACACGTCGATTTGTATTACTACCACTTTGCATTGCAGGACCAACAGCGACGGAACTACAGGGGGGTCAGAGGGGTCACCCGACCCCCCAGTCGACTTAAGTAGAAGAGCACATGTAAGGCTAAACAAATTCTATTTGGCCTAGTGGTGTAATGCAAATGTGTAAGGTTTAGCCCATTATGACGGTCGTGGGTTCGATTCCTGGTTTTAACATTATTTTAACTGTTTCCATTTAATGTTACTTAACTCATAGGGATAGAATAAATGACGGACGTCTAAAGCTTTATTAGATATACAGCTAATGAACTCTTTTTATATGTATCGAATATGGTTTTTTATTATGATATAATCCATGAAATGCATTATATCGATTACTTTTTAATAGTTTCCCAAATGTTTAATAATTCAATAAGTGTGATTATATAATATAAGAAGTGACTCACAAATTTTAATTTCCTCCTATATATAAATTACATTTATGGTCTTAAGATATTAAAAACAATCTTTTGGTAAATATCTTTTTCAAGTATTTTATTAACATCAATTAGTTTCGTCTAACGAATTCTACGATAACAATGAACTACAGTTATACAAACTATTAATTTTGCCGGTGCTCTTGGTTCACTACGTTAGGGATATCATGATGGTTCGTGGGCTCAAATTTTTTTGTTATCGATGTTTTACAAAGTAACTTTCGACCCCCCCAATGACCAAGGCTGGTTCCGTCACTGAGGACCAATGAGCCTATCAACAGCTCTATTCATCTCTTCGTTCAGTATTGGAATATAAAATTTCTCCATTAGAGCTTTGTTGATGTGGATGATGACGTATCCTTTGAATCCCCAGTGTGTCCCCAGCTATTCTGTATTAGTAGATACCTTTTCACTCTATCTGGTCGATCTTTCACGACGACAGTCGCATTTCCAACCACCGTCATCGCATGGTATCCCAAGTCCTCCTTTGACGTGCGTCGCTCGAACGCTATCTGTATAATAAAGAAATGGAAAAAAAAATAACAAGTGAGAAGAAAAATCGCTCATTCTTGTTGTAGTAACATAAAGTTTCATATAACGAGGCAACCTTTTCACACGTTGCAAAGCCTTCACACACACGAATGCTAGCCATTAACGGATAATGCTGAGATACTGTGAATGCCTCGTTTTCGTCTAATTTCCCGTGGCATATAATCTTCTCCCTTTCGCACTGTTAAGAAACACAAACTAAATTTCAATATTTAACATGATAAAAAATGTTTACCTCATTGCAAAAAATCGAGAACAAATTCTTCTCTCTCAGTGTTTCAGCAAAACTCGTCCTACTAAATCCATCAATTCTAGAAAATTTACAGACATCTGCTGCCAACGTCCCCGCAGAGTTACGCTTATCTTTAGCTCCGACTTCATCTTTGAACGGATCCCTCTTGTACAAGTTGTCGTGCGCCTCTCCAATGTCGAGATACTGCTGATTCTTGGTGCATGTGGTTTTCAGCAATCTCGATGAAACCTCGAGACAGTTAGCGCAAGAAACGAAGGCACAAATATTGAATCCATCTTGATTCCGAACCGAAGATAATTCCTCTAAATGTATCTTAATTTTACCGACCAAACATAGCAGTGGTCTTTCAGTTTTCAGATAGTCTTTTAATGCGCTTTCCAACTCCTCCCCGTTGGACAAATAACATTTAATTAGTTGATAATGATTTTAAAATAATTAATCGGTAAAACTAGAAGATGAAATAACGAAAAATTGAAGGAAATGACTACCTGGTGATTTTCGGAACAGCTTCTCTATTCATTTTTTTTTAAATGCGGGTAAGCAAGTTTCGGAATCAACTTATATAGAGGAAGAAAATTTTGATTTATTTTCCTCGGTCACGAATAACTTACCTACCCGCATATATTCTTGTTGCGGTTATCAAATCCTGCTTTTTCTGATGTTTGGGATTATCGATTTATTTTTTCTATTTTCAAATTTCCTATCCTAGGAGTCGGTAGCCCAGTAGCTGTGTCATTTATTCAGCGTGTTTTTAATTTTGGACACTCTTGGACAACTCAAAATATAAAATCTTTTTTAGATAAAAATAAAGGACATATGTTATGATAAAGTAACACCCATGATATAACCTACTACAGTCCAAACACGTCGATTTGTATTACTACCACTTTGCATTGCAGGACCAATGAGCCTATCAACAGCTCTATTCATCTCTTCGTTCAGTATTGGAATATAAAATTTCTCCATTAGAGCTTTGTTGATGTGGATGAAGACGTATCCTTTGAATCCCCAGTGTGTCCCCAGCTATTCTGTATTAGTAGATACCTTTTCACTCTATCTGGTCGATCTTTCACGGCGACAGTCGCATTTCCAACCACCGTCATCGCATGGTATCCCAAGTCCTCCTTTGACGTGCGTCGCTCGAACGCTATCTGTATAATAAAGAAATGGAAAAAAAATAACAAGTGAGAAGAAAAATCGCTCATTCTTGTTGTAGTAACATAAAGTTTCATATAACGAGGCAACCTTTTCACACGTTGCAAAGCCTTCACACACACGAATGCTAGCCATTAACGGGTAATGCTGAGATACTGTGAATGCCTCGTTTCGTCTAATTTCCCGTGGCATATAATCTTCTCCCTTTCGCACTGTTAAGAAACACAAACTAAATTTCAATATTTAACATGATAAAAAATGTTTACCTCATTGCAAAAAACCGAGAACAAATTCTTCTCTCTCAATGTTTCAGCAAAACTCGTCCTACTAAATCCATCAATTCTAGAAAATTTACAGACATCTGCTGCCAACGTCCCCGCAGAGTTACGCTTATCTTTAGCTCCGACTTCATCTTTGAACGGATCCCTCTTGTGCAAGTTGTCGTGCGCCTCTCCAATGTCGAGATACTGCTGATTCTTGGTGCATGTGGTTTTCAGCAATCTCGATGAAACCTCGAGACAGTTAGCGCAAGAAACGAAGGCACAAATATTGAATCCATCTTGATTCCGAACCGAAGATAATTCCTCTAAATGTATCTTAATTTTACCGACCAAACATAGCGGTGGTCTTCCAATTTTCAGATAGTCTTTTAATGCGCTTTCCAACTCCTCCCCGTTGGACAAATAACATTTAATTAGTTGATAATGATTTTAAAATAATTAATAGGTAAAACTAGAAGATGAAATAACGAAAAATTGAAGGAAATGACTACCTGGTGATTTTCGGAACAGCTTCTCTATTCATTTTTTTTAAATGCGGGTAGGCAAGTTTCGGAATCAACTTATATAGAGGAAGAAAATTTTGATTTATTTTCCTCGGTCACGAATAACTTACCTACCCGCATATATTCTTGTTGCGGTTATCAAATCCTGCTTTTTCTGATGTTTGGGATTATCGATTTATTTTTTCTATTTTCAAATTTCCTATCCTAGGAGTCGGTAGCCCAGTAGCTGTGTCATTTATTCAGCGTGTTTTTAATTTTGGACACTCTTGGACAACTCAAAATATAAAATCTTTTTTAGATAAAAATAAAGGACATATGTTATGATAAAGTAACACCCATATATGATATAACCTACTACAGACCAAATACGTCGATTTGTATTACTACCACTTTGCATTGCAGGACCAATGAGCCTATCAACAGCTCTATTCATCTCTTCGTTCAGTATTGGAATATAAAACTCTACATTAGAGCGATGGGGATGAAGACGTATCCTTTAATCCCCAGATGTGTCCCCAGCTATACTGTATTAGTAGATACCTTTTCACTCTATCTGGTCGATCTTTCACGGCGACAGTCGCATTTTTATCGATTTTGTATTCACGGTTTATTTATTGTTATCTTGTACTTGACATTTCTATCGAAATTTCTATTGCACTGTGCCATCATAAGTTTCTCTCTCTTCCAACTTCTTTCAATTCCCGTCTTATATTTGCTTGTCCTATACGACATTTCATTACTTATCTTTATATTACTACAACATATCTTAAATATGGTGTCATATATCCTGGATATGTCCACATATCCTGGATATGTTACGAAATGCTGATGAAGCCAATAATGGTGTTGATAACTTGGCAGCGAAGAACTTCAAATTGCTTTGGAATGCTACCTTAGAGAATTCCAACTACGGTATGAATTCAAAAATATTAAGATACATTTAGAACAACTATCACCGGTTCGTGATCAAGGAAATTGCCGTATATGTTCCGTTATATCCTTAGCTAGCTGCGTGGAAATGTCATCAAGGCTACTCAAGATAACATGCATCAAGAATCAGCACTATTTGATATAGGTGAGGCTCATGATAATCTCTACAAAAGACCTCAGAAATGACATTAGAGCCATGGATCCAACTAACGGTGCGGGGACGATGGCAACTGCAGTCTGTAAGTATGCTAAATTAGACGGGTTAACTAGGACCACCTTTGTTGAGTCGTCAAGACAAAAGAATCTGTTTTCGATATTTTGCAACGACGTATATCTATTTTTTTGGTATTTATTTGGAATAATTTTACGTTTGTTTCTTCTTCCCCAGGTCGAAAGAGAAAAAATTCTTACACATAGGAGGATAAACGAGAGTGAAGCTTTTATCATATCCGAGAAGTACCCATTGATTACTTCTATTGATGTTTGTGAAGGTTTCAAGCAATGTAATGAGGTCGGTTATTACCTACTACGGTTAATACCAAAGTAACAGTTCTTTCTTTTATTTTTTATTTCTTTTATCTCACAGGTAATTTTTGATCGACATACATCGTCGACTATAGGTGGCCACGCAATGGCCGTAGTTGGAAATGCTACCATTGCTACGAGAGACCGACCACAATGTGTCCACAAGTATCTTCTTGTTCAGAATAGTTGGGAACAACTGGTGTTTTAAAGTCGCCTTTAAAACCCCAGTTGTTTCCCCAACTATTCTGAACAAGAAGATACTTTTAGGAATATTCGTACTTTCAATTGCGAACGAGGAAATGAAGCAAGTTGGTGACATTCTGATTGGCCCTTCTAAATGTTTAGTAACACTTAGTGTTGGATTTCTCTGGTCTTCTAGTCTGCAGTTGTTTTTTTTTTCTTCTTTCCTTTTCGTAATGTTATTTTCTCTGGTGTGATTTGGTGATGACGATGGTATCATGGTTTGCTATTCGTTGTCTTTCATCCTAGACATAATATATAATATATATAATATATATATATATATAAGAGATATTGTGACTTGAAAATATATAAAATGCTGATGTTTGGTCATTTAGACGGGGCATCCGCTTTTGGACGGAACAATTAGTTGTTATTATATACCTCATAGGGCTCGTTTTATATCCGCTACATGGGTATAAGTTATTTGTGTAATGCTATACAAGGATTTTGTTGATATTGTATTTTAACATGTTTGATAGATGTGTATTAATTATTTGTGCAATGATATAAATTGTGTTTCATAGATTTGTTTGAGGTGTGTATAGGTGTGCATGGATTAGTGATACACACCTCATAACCACCCTAGAGGTATGCATATACAAGCCCCATAATCAAAATCTTTGTAATAGAAGTGTATAGTCATACAAGACATGTATGGCTATACACAGATAGCAAACACGAGGTGACTTATTCATACCTACCCCATACCCATCCATACCCGCTTATCAAACGAGCCCGTACAGTGACTGCGCTATTTATTCAAACGGCTATATAATAATCAGACAATTCCAAGGAAATTAATACAAAATCACAAGCCCTTGCAAATACATTTATCAATGGTGGATGCTATTTGATTCTTTAGGTAATTTTGAATAAGTTATTTAGGGATGGTTAGCGTCACATAGTATCAAATTGCATAATGTTGAATTTGAACGTAATAATTTCGTGTCGCCGCCAGACGAGCCACATTGCCATTGCCACTCGCAATTCACACGTGTCATGCGTAAGTCAAATTACTCGCAGAGTTGCATTGCATGCAAGGATTAAAAAAATTGACTTTTGAGCTCCAAAATCATTCAACAAATATCTTTTTATTTTTTTTATCACTCACTAAAAATATCAAATTCTTGCAACTTTTAAGGTATGGTTTGGACTGTAATGGCGATTTGTTGGGGCCACCACACAAACTATGTGTGAACTCAATTATGGACATATTTTGTTGTGGGCCTTTACTCAGTCACACACTATGTATAAAGTATAACCACTCCACTCCACACCTTGGTGAAATTTAGGATTAATATTAATTATTAATCCAAAGAGCAATGAGATGAATTACTTAAACGGCATTTGTTGATGCATTTAATAAAAAGATAGCAATTCAATGCATCTAATCCTCATTCCAACAAATAATGGCGACTTCACGAAAAACAGATACCGTACTTCTTTCGAACATATAAGTTATTCTATACGGTCGAAATAAATTAAAAATTAAAAGTAAAGTGAAGGACCACTTAATTGCTTACGGGCCTTTTCTGAAATTAAGACACAAAAAGGGCGATGATTGATTAGGTCACATGGATAGGACTTAGGAGCAGCGTTAGGTATTTATACCTAAAGATCTAGTTTATTTCATCTATATTTGCAAATCGCAAACCTAGTGAAGCATATATATTTCTGAAGAAAAAAAAAAGAAGTAAAAATTATCTGTTTAAAGAAGCATCTACATGATGATCGTGGTCCATCGCAAGCATCGTCATCGTCTATCGATCAGTACGAGGGAACAAAGAAAATTGGTCCTGCACCACTACGTTAAAAAATGAAACTACGTAATGGGCAGCCATCATTTAAATAGTTTCAAAGGTTCATTTATGCAGATTATGTCTATCATAACAACATCTCCAACCGATAAACGCGTTCCCAAACTAAAACGCATTCTCAAACTCAAAATGCAGTATTTCTTCTCCAACCGATCAACCCATTCTCAAACGCAATAGACTATTTTGTAATATTCACTTACACAATAATTTTTTACAAATTTCAGTACTACCCACATATTTTATAACTTTATCAATTAGACTATAAATATTATTTTAGATTTAACTGAAAAAAATTAATAAAGTTAATAATAACAATATATTTATACATTAATGCAATGAAAATAATTCTAATATGTCTCTAATCGAAAATCCGTACGTTTGTATCTACAACCATATTTTTTATTAATAATAATGATATTTACGTAGTTGGATTGCTTTTTCTTTATCTGCCTTGTCAACCTTTTTCTGACAACACAATCCTTCAAGTGTCATTCATTAGCATTTCTGACAAACGAGAGAAAAGGAAAATTTGGAACTTAAATGCAAACTAAAAAGTTCAGTCGCATACTAACTTACCCAAACGCAAAAAATGCTTTTTTTAGGAGAGAGAAATTAGAAATCCCATTTTGAATTTGGTTTTTGGTATCGGTTGGAGTAAATTTGTGAATTTTTTTTGGTTTTCCAGTTCGGTTGGAGTTGCTCTAAATATAGACACTCATAGGTAGCTTTTGGAGAAGACTTCAATAAAACGATAAATAGTTATACGATAAATACTTATAAATTACTTTACTACTTCCATGCAAGCCAAACTTCTTTATCTAATCTAGTAACGAACATTCTATGACCAGACCAAGACAAAATACCAACTTTTATATAATACTTTGAACCTCCATATAGTGTCGTCAAACTTTTATATATTTATATAGGTATACACACACTTATATATCAAGTAATATTCCGAGGTGTTTATCATATTACACAAAATTCAAGTTACTAATGTTAGGAATATTTTGTACCATCATTTAATTATTGTAATCTTGGGTTTATGTTGTAGTTTGGGGAGACTACCTCATTGCAAAAAACGGAGAACAAATTCTTCTCTATCAATGTTTCAATAAAACTCGTCCTACTAAATCCATCAATTCTAGCAAATTTACAGACATCCAATGCCAACTAGTTACGGTTATCTTTAGCTCTGATTTCGTCTTTGAATGGATCCCTTTTGTACAAGTTGTCGTGTGCCTCCCCAATGTCGAAATACTGTTGATTCTTGCTGCATGTGGTTTTTAGCAACCTCAATGAAACTTCAAGACAGTTAGCACAAGAAACGAATGCACAAATATTGTGCATTCGTTTCTTGTGCTAACTGTCTTGAGGTTTCATCGAGATTGCTAAAAACCACATGCAGCAAGAACCAACAGTATCTCGACATTGGGGAGGCACACGATAACTTATAATACAAAAGGAATCCATTCAAAGACGAAGTCAGAGCTAAAGATAAGCGGTGATCTTTGAATTTTACCGACCAAACATAGCGGTGGTCTTTGAATTTTCAGGTAGTCTTTTAACGCGCTTTCCAACTCCTCCCTGTTAGACAGATAACATTTAATTAGTTGCTAATAATTTTATAATACAATGAACAAGAATACAATGACAAAGCATCTTGAAGCTCTTCTCTGTTAAAAAGTTAAAACACTTGGTAAAAATAAGAAGATGAAATAATGAAAATTGAACGAAATGAAACTTACGTGATAATTTGCGACGGGTACCCGCTTGTCGGGTATATATCGGGTTCGGGTACCCGACGTCGGGTAGTCGGGAACCCAATTTTTTAATTGGTTATAATTCAATACAAATCAAAATATCCATGTTATATATTAATATGACTTACAATATTTGGATATTTTGTATTAATATCACTTACAATCAATGTTTTAAAATGCGTGTAGCGCAACGCGATTTGACCCCGAAAGCGCGTAACCTAAATAGCGTAGCGTATTGCGTGGGTATTTTGGACAAGTTACTTATAATGCGAGTTACTTGTCGACGGCCGTCTGACTCGATAACACGTCGTTCCTCACGACGGTTTTTATTAATATTTTTATATTTTTTTAAAAAAATTGACAGACCTATGACGGTTTAATCTAGACCCTAAGCCTTAATAAAATGGAATAGATAAAAGATTGGAATTATAGAACTATGGTTAATTTTGTACTAATTAAAACCGAATATTAATTGTTTTTATTGCAAAATAAATGTTATTTGCGAAACAATCAGATTTTTTCTTATTTAATGTAACGTTGTATAGTATTAATTTTTTTCTTTAATTATGGTATTTCTTTATAATTTAATGAGAGGCCCACTACATGAATAAGCCCAACCCATTAGAACTTAATCGTCTCGTCGCTGTGCTGTAGTGTTCACTGCCCCATTGATTCAAAGAAAAAGAACTTAATTACACTACATACACGTTAAGGCATACCATAAAAATAAAAGGCCACAAAAACGTATGGGCCAAGATAATGAAAGTAATAAAAGGCCTAAAACTAATAAATGTAATAAAAAGGCCCGAATATAATAAAATTAATAGAAAGGCCCAAATCAAATTACTGTTCATCATCTGCCCTAATCGTTTCTCTCCTGTGGGGGCTTTTCAAGATGCGAAGAACGAAAATAGTGGCCGACGAAGTTACTGTCGGCATACCTCTACGGGGTACTCCGGGCGGCCGTGGGGTCAACTGACCCCTTGTGCCCCGCCGTAGCTCCGTGCCTGAACACATCCTCTAAAGAGAAAAGGACGTCCACCATATTCTTTAGCAGTAAAGTTGAGAAAGTAGTAATAATTATGGTTCACCTTCCACACTTCGACCAGTTCAAAGTCTGTTTTCTGGCGACAAACACGAAAAAATTACTGAAACGAAAAGCATAATGTAGAATATCATAACTAATAACTAAAGATGCAACGAAACGTAACAAAACAAAAAATAAAATCGAACTTTGGTTTCGTTAAAAAGATTGAGACATAATTTGGCGTAATCCCTCATTAATTCAGAACGATTGGCGTTAGTCATGGTAAAAACACCATATGCCGAAGCTTCATCGGCACTCTTCAATGGTATCGTAAGATAATCACACATCTAAAAAAATAACATAAACCAATGTTAGCGGACGGCAAAAAAATATCACGTATAAGTGGTAGGGATTTCATATGTACCTCACAAAAATAACCTAATATGACTCCGTTCATTCTATAGCCACAGGAGCAATTTATTCTTTCAACTCTCTATAATTAATAGTAATTTCTTCCTCGAAATCAGCAGTGAGGTCTTCTCCATAGCCACGCATCAGACACAAGAAAGATCAACAAATTTTAAGAGAAATACGCCTTTGAGATACTTCCACTGATCGTCCCAGTCTATACAAAGAAAATCAGATGCCAAAATAATTACGATTTTACCTTGTTTTCATGTTTTTCGAAGGAGGCATTTTCCCTTCCATTGTTGCTCTGCGTACGGAACAGTGAGAAGAAAGAAGGCACATTCAATTATATATATATATATATATATATATATATAAATATATAAAACCGACAGCAACGGAGAGATTTCACATAAGAAATAAAGATTTCCCAAATCAACTTCAACAAACCCTAACGAAGTAATTTTCTTTTTAGGAAGAAAAAAGATCATCCCAATAACCGTAGAACAAGAGATGAACCAGGCTGTAAATGAAACAACAATTAACCAAATCCTGTATCGAAGTGAAGAGCCGAAAATCACCTCACCTCAGTTTCGGCCTAGAGAAAGAACTATTTCTTTTTCCTTCCTTTTTCTTCCTCCAGCAAAGATAACAATTGCTCGATACCCCCCCTTTGCGTGTATATTGCTTATGGGCATCTCCAATGGGACGCCAAAGCTGGCGTTCCACTGGAGATTTGGCGGTGGAGGAGCTCCAACCCACCGCCAAACGCCACCCTATTCGTGGCGGGTGCTACGCAAGGTTCTGAAACCGGGTTTTCGAACCGGACCGGAAATTTTAGTGGTTTAAGGTTTAGTGGTTTAACCGGTATAGAACCGGAATCAAACCGGAGTAAAACCGATATCTTAAATATAATAAATATATATTTTATCTATGAATTAATCAAATAATATTAAAAATTACATGATTTTATGAACTTTTTCAAGCTATAATTATTTAAAGTAAGGGATAAAATTAAATAAACGTAAATTGTGTGGTTTGTTATAAATTAATTGTTTGCCAAGTATTACATCAATGACTTGGGGTCAAATTTAAATAAAAATAAAATAGTAAACTAATAGGTTAATTATAAAATATAAAAATAGGGTGTTGGAGAGATTCGAACCCAAGACCATTAAGTACAATACCCAGATCTTAACCACTAAACCAAACTAATTTATTAGTTTTTCTATTTTGTTTAATTTATTTAAGCCAAAAAAATTTATTTATTTTTAAATTAAAAAAAAAAGACCGGACCGGAACCGGACCGGATTTTTGACCGGTCCGGTCAGAACTGGCCGGAACCGGCCGGTCCGGTCCGGTCATGACAACCATGGTGCTACGGTGCCCCGCTAGCGCTACCTTTCGCGGGACACTGTTCACCCGCTATATGTTTTTTTTTTATGCCTTTTTAATTCCTTGAGGAACATATGAGTATATTAGAAATCAAAGCTGAAAAAGGAATACAGATTCGGAGGTTATTAATGATGAAACTGGAATCGTTCTTCTAACTTGGGGTAGAAGATGAATAGTAGCAAAAAACGGGGGTCTTTACCCATAAATAACTATTTGGATAAAAACTTATAATTTAGTACCCTGTCACGATTTTTTTATATGTAAGTACCTAACAGAATAAAGTTTTGGCACATAGGTACCCGATCCCCGAAAGTACACCATACAACACATTTGGGTACCTTATATCAACACATTTGGGTACCCTATATAACAGAGAATGGTACGACGTATGCTATATTTAGGTACGCCCTATGTAATACAGGTATGCCGTAGGTTCGACGTATGCTATATTTACATACCCTATATCAACGTGTTATGGTACGCAATATACACACAGGAAGGTATGACATGACTAAAGAAACTGGTTAAAATTAAATCGGGTACCTATCTGTAAAATTTTTCTGACATGGGTACCTATTTATCCAATTGGGTATTTTTCTATAGATTCACCTCAAAAAAATAGATTAATACATTTATTCCTTTAAATTGGTCTTGTTTTAAATTAGTAAAAAAGTTAACTATAAAATTTAATAATATTACTAAACGATATAATAATTTTTTTAAAAACAAAATAATAGAGGTAATTCAATTTATTCTAATATTTTTTCAATTGATATAATATAAATAATAAAGATAACTTAATTTTCTGCATAATTTCATTTCCAGTTTCTTCTCATTTCTAAAATAAAAATATAAAATCTTTATGGTTTTTAATTTCAATAATTTAATCAAAATATTTAGATAATCTAATTTTATCTACTTCAGATTCTATAGGTATTTTAAATTCAAATTTATGTCTTCTTACTTTTTTATATTTGAGAATTTACTTTTTTTGTTTATTTTATAATTTAAATAATTTGAATCAGTTTATTTAACTAAGAATAAGAAATGTTATATATAGAGGAAAATATAGAGGAAATGGTTGGGGTTTGATGACACTGTTTATACTGTAAATTTGGAGGAATTGTACTGTTGCAACTCTATTCGTGGAGGAATGGTTGGAGCTGGCCATGAAATTGATATTTTTCATGGGCCTTTATACCGCCAATATTCATTAACGGGCTAAATTTTTATTCGAACCTGTTTTTGGATTATAATGTATAATTAATTCATTCTCCCCTTTCCCAACTTTTCCAATTCCCAGCTTTATCTACTTCTTGTACGAAATAAGCTCTTTCCCTATTTTCGGAATATGTTGTTTTTTATTAATATATTGGAGCAGCATTATAATATTTAGATTTTTATTTATTATTTCTTTGTAATACTTTCATTTCTGAATATACATTCATTTCTTTGTACCCTTTCAGTCATGTTATATTTTCAAGCTGGCAATACAGAGTTTGTGAACACATTATTTATTTCTGTTCGGCTTCCATTTAGCTGATTTTGATTTATCTTTGTACCAACTAACCATCAGTAATATAATAATTTTAAAGAGTTGCTGAATATAAATGAACATTATAATAAGAAAAATCATGCTAATGCCCAAGTTAATATAATGTATTAGTATCTAGCGTGGACTAGGATAAATCTTGTTTGCTAGGGCTTTAGATATTGTAAATATCGAGCCATCTTCCTAAAATAGAAAAGATTTCCATTAATTTGTAATATACTTGATAGATTATCTTATTTATTCTTTCATTCAGCTTACCGTGCGCCAACCGCTTCATTAGTCCACAACATTAGTCCATTTGACCACTCTATACGTTCTAAGGTCAAAGACCAATGGCAACTTGAAGTCTAAGGCAAGGAAGGAACTTTCTAATTTTATTTTATAAACAGTCTAGTTATTTATTGTTGTTAGCTTATTTCTTATTACTCAACAACTATATTACTAACTAATCATATTTCACCATTTATTTTGGATTTCTTATATTACCAATAATTGTAATTTTTTAATTATATTATGCTATAAATAAAAAATATATAAAATCCTAGATTTTAGAATAAAAAGGTTATAAACGAGTTTAGAGCACTATGCGCTTGGTTTTCGGATGATTTACAAAAGCTATTTATCAAATCAAATATATATAGCGGTTTGACAAAAGTATCAACCATATTCATTAAGAAATTAGTATAACATGAACGGTTAAGGCTAATATTTGAGAAAATTTGTCGTGAGGTCGGGGAACAACGCGTTACCTATGTAGCGGATCGACGAACGCATTTATATATACTCGTGTATTGAGACCTCCAGTTCTAAAATCCTGGGTCCGTCACTGAGAATGATGATATTACTAAGTGGACCTTAATAATGGCACAACCTCGCATGAGGCCCATTAACATTAATTGGACCGTATATTAAAGAGGCCCATTAGTTCTCTGGTCTATATATAATTGCCGTACATCAAAGATAATTAATTAATTAATCAAGATAGTTCATACCTACAATTTAGCTGGACAATAAATGAAGAAGAAACAAACAAAACAGTAGGCTCTGAATTGTGATCTGTATTAATCCACTTGCTTGCATGTTTAGATTATAGAATAGCACAGAAAGGCATAATCGGACAAGTAAATGAAGAGATAAAATATTAAAATTGAAATTGAGAGGAAGACGAGGGATTTTGATTCGACTTGCTAACCTCTCTCGACTTTTCTCTTGAATCTCTCTTCACCTTTTTCCAACCACCATTTCCTTTTCCTATTAAATTCTGTTGCTATTCGTGATGTAAAAGGGTCTCTTTTGACCATGAAAAGGAACGTAGCTGAATTCAGGTTAGGCTCGTTTTAATTTTCTCTTTAATCATGCCACCATTTAATATTTGATTATTAATTTTAATTTGAGCCACATGGTTGTGTATGAGCTCCCTTTATTTAATGCTTTCTTCGTTTGATTTCTGTGATGAAGTTCTTGTAGGGTTGTTATGACTCGTGTCTTAGATTCGTCTGATATGAGTGTGAGAATTAGAACTCGTTAGTTTTAACTAGGTTTTCTTAGTTTGTGTTTCTTCCTTGAAGTCAATGTGTTTCCGACATTGCAATGTTCAGTGAATGTCAATGTCGTGACGATTCTTATTATATATGTTGGGGGATGACCACCGTTGGATTCGTTATTCAATGTAATTTCCGTGTTTGCTAGTTCTAAGGATTGATTCAAGCTATAACGAGCTTAATCAACCCAAGTTAAGCAACCCAAACACACACAACTCTAACACCGGAATTTTACGTGGTTCGGCACAATTTGTACCTACGTCCACGGATCAACCGAGCTTCTTTTCACTTAGTCACCAACACGAAGTTTACACAGCACTCAAGCCTCTACAACTTCCGTGTTCTACCCTCACAGTGATTTTCTCTCTACACAAAGAAATAAGCTCTCAAAAGTGATCACCCAAAACAGAGAAATCTGAGATCTATTTATAGATGCAATTCACACCCATTGTGTGAATTGGGCTTGATCCTAGCCATCAATCTTTAGCCACTTGGACGTCCTAGATTGCCCCACGTGCCCTCTTGCCTTTGTGCATGAACCTAGCAAGCAAAGCATGACCCAAGCAAGAAGTTCGTGACAGGTCACGGCCTGTGACATCCTTTGTCACGGCCGTGACCAAGCATGCTCTTCCTCATGTGTGTTTACTGCCATCAGTCACAGCCACGGACATAACTGTCACGGCCGCGACACCATCGAGCCTTCCACACTGCCGAGCGTCACGGGCTATCGCATCTCCCGTCACGGCCGTGACCAAGTCGGGCCTCCAATCTCTTATAGTCGATAGTCACGGCCTCTTGTAGCACTCGTCACGGCCGTGACTGCACTGTTCACGGCCACGTGCTTTCCTTGTCACGGCCGTGACACCGGGCAGCAACTCCATCATATCAACACTGCCCTGGTTCACGGCCGTGACGCCTCATGCACGTGCCGACGAACCTTGGCTGAGAGCACGTCTCGATCCGATCTCTTTCTCCGGTCGATTCCGGCGACTCCGGCGAGGTTTAGGATCGCTCTTCCCGACAATCTCCACCTCGAGACTATAACCTCGCAATCCCAACTCCAAGCATCCTCATAGATGCCCCAAAGCGCACACTACACTCGCTTGAACTCGCCCGGAAATCAGCTTCGCTATTTTTCTTCCTTTGCCACGAAAATCACCTCCGTGAGCTTCGATCTCTCCTCAAAGCTCCACCTCGACTAATGTGCTCCTGCTCGGTTGATCATCCAGCTCCCTTAGGAGCTGCGTGCCTCAATCGTGAACTTGCCGACCCCAAGTAGGATTGAAATTTCCCACTTAGGATCGACTCGAACCTTTGAGCTCACCATCTTCGTTTTCCCCGAAGATCCATCGATCCTAGCCTTTTGAGCCACCACATTGACTCCCCTTCGGCTAGCGAACACCTTCCTTTCGGCTTTCTTCGAATCCAAGACCTCCGCAGCTCGAACATCTGAAAAACAATCAACCTCATTCTCAGAAAACTCAGAATTCCTGTCAGATTTGTCCCATTTTGTAGCTGAGCTTCCGCCATCTTTCTCCCCGACTTCTGAGCTATTTTCCTCCTCTGAGACCTCCCCACCATGTGGGTTTGAAGTCCCCTCATCCTTAGGCACGAACAACTCCGTTTCGGGCTCCGAAAGATCGTCGCACGAGCTCATCAAAACCAGCCCCGTAGCAGGTTTCTGTTTTCCCGTTTCGAGCTTCACTTTTGCTCCGCATTTCTCCACCTCGAAATGTGTCTTCTGTGGCTCCTTCTTCACCGCTTTTGAGCCACCACATTTCCTAGTTTCTCCAGGAGTGGACGTCACCACGGAGCAACCTTTCAAGACATAGATACCACGCCTTTTTACCCCTTCCAGAATCAGCCTGCCCTGTTTTCGTACCTTCGTTTTCCCGGCTGCGACTTGAGTGTTGTATCCCCTCCTATCCAACGCTCCGATGGATATCAAGTTCCGCTTCAACTTCGGAACATACCTTACGTCTTTTAGGATCCCCAACACTCCATTTGCTAGCCTCATTCGGATGGATCCGCAGCCCCGAACCTCGCAACTTTTCCCATCGCCTAGCGTGACTGTTTTTCCCTTCAACGCCTTGAAGTCGTGCAGCCATTCCTTCTTGCAGGTGATGTGGAAACTTGAGCCGGAATCTAAGATCCACTCCTCATTCCTCTCGAGCTCGGAGACGTTGAGAACCTCGGCATATTCGAAGCCATCGTCCGCCAAGTTAGCCGAGTTCGCACTTCCTCCTTTCTGCAACTTTGGGCACGATCTCCTGAAATGCCCCACCTCGTTGCAATGATAGCACCTCTTCGGCTCCGGATGCTCTTTCTCCTTTCCCTTCTTCTTCTTCCACGATTTGGCCTTATTCTGCACCATAAGCATCTCAGCTACACCTGCATTTTCAGCAACATGTTTAGGCAAAGCTTTGTTGTTGAGCTGTTTTGTGCTTAACGCAGACATCACATCCTCCAAATTGAGCTTTTCCCTTCCGTAAAGGAGAGCCTCCTTGAAGTAATCGTGGCTTTTGGGCAGAGAGCACAGCAGCAACAGGGCCTGATCTTCGTCCTTGATCTCCTCCCCGATGTTCTGCAAGTCAAGCACCAATTTCTGAAACTGGTTTACTTGCTCGTCGAGGGCCATCCCTTCCTCCATTTGGAACCGATAGAGAGCTTGTTTGAGGTACAACCTCCGAGCCAAAGACTTTGTCATGTACAGGGCATCTAGCTTCTTCCAAATCTCCTCCGCCGAAGTCTCCGAAGCCACCCGTCGGAGCACTTGGTCTGATAGAGACAAAATCAGTGTTGAGTACGCCTTCTCCCGGATCTTCTTCTTCGCGGCTGGCGTCAAGGTGGCCGGTTCCATCGAAGCCTCGGGCTTGAGAGCCTCCTCAAGCCCCTTCTCCACTAACACCGCCTTCATCTTGAGCTTCCACAGCCCAAAGTCGTTAGAGCCATTGAATACCTCCATCTCCAACTTCGTCATGGTAGTCATCCCGGGAATCGAGCTCTCCTCCACGCTCACCGCACCACTGTTGGGGGATGACCACCGTTGGATTCGTTATTCAATGTAGTTTCCGTGTTTGCTAGTTCTAAGGATTGATTCAAGCTATAACGAGCTTAATCAACCCAAGTTAAGCAACCCAAACACACACAACTCTAACACCGGAATTTTACGTGGTTCGGCACAATTTGTACCTACGTCCACGGATCAACCGAGCTTCTTTTCACTTAGTCACCAACACGAAGTTTACACAGCACTCAAGCCTCTACAACTTCCGTGTTCTACCCTCACAGTGATTTTCTCTCTACACAAAGAAATAAGCTCTCAAAAGTTATCACCCAAAACAGAGAAATCTGAGATCTATTTATAGATGCAATTCACACCCATTGTGTGAATTGGACTTGATCCTAGCCATCAATCTTTAGCCACTTGGACGTCCTAGATTGCCCCACGTGCCCTCTTGCCTTTGTGCATGAACCTAGCAAGCAAAGCATGACCCAAGCAAGAAGTTCGTGACAGGTCACGACCTGTGACATCCTTTGTCACGGCCGTGACCAAGCATGCTCTTCCTCATGTGTGTTTACTGCCATCAGTCACAGCCACGGACATAACTGTCACGGCCTTGACACCATCGAGCCTTCCACACTGCCGAGCGTCACGGGCTATCGCATCTCCCGTCACGGCCGTGACCAAGTCGGGCCTCCAATCTCTTATAGTCGATAGTCACGGCCTCTTGTAGCACTCGTCACGGCCGTGACTGCACTGTTCACGGCCACGTGCTTTCCTTGTCACGGCCGTGACACCGGGCAGCAACTCCATCATATCAACACTGCCCTGGTTCACGACCGTGACGCCTCATGCACGTGCCGACGAACCTTGGCTGAGAGCACGTCTCGATCCGATCTCTTTCTCCGGTCGATTCCGGCGACTCCGGCGAGGTTTAGGATCGCTCTTCCCGACAATATACACTCAACTCATGCATATAATACAATTATAGTCTTAATATAGCGGTTGAGGTCAATAGTTTTCTACAATATACAGATTAGATATACAGATTAGTAAAGAATCAGATAATACTCATTGAGATAATAGCTTTGTAGTAATATAATATAGCTCACATGAAAGAAATAATTGAATATCTAATAATTAGTTTGGCTTCAACGACCAAAAAGCACATCGGATCGGTTGAAAACTTAACAAGAACGACGACTGTTGATAGAATCCAACGACTTTGATGTGAGGGACCGTAAACTAGAAAGTTTTTCTTCTCTAAAATGCTTTGGAAACTAAAAGTGTGTGTGGTTAAGATTGTTGTTTTCTTACATCCAAAGTAATGATGTTTTATTTTTAGATAAAGTCGTTTCTATTATATTATTGTGTATAATTTTCTTTTATCTTTTGTCAGCTTTTGGGCATCTATGTGTTTGAGCTTGGCCAACATTAAGAAGGGAATCCAATGAGTCTCGTGTGGTTTTGTGATGATCGATTGTTATTTCAACATTGTACCAAATGAGTCACTATATAGAGAATCTCAAGAAATTTCTCATCATTTATCTGATATTAGTACTGATACGGGCCAAAAAGAAGATGGGCCGAAAAAATGAGAAAGGCCCATTAGGCCTGTTAAGGAAACATTTAATATCTAATAAAAAATAAAAAAGAGTAGAATAAAGGACCTGCAGGGACCTCCGATGCCAGCTGGTAGTGCCTCGGGAGAAACGAAGCTTCTCCAATACGCCAGTCGTCCCTTGGGAGAAATGAAGCTTCTCCAGTACGCTTTATAAAGGTAAAAGCATAAGGAGACCATGACTGATGGGACAGCACAAAGGCTATGACTGCTGCAGGAGCTACCTCTGACAGACAGCCCTGCACCTCACGATGTCCCAGAAGGTCTTGTCATCAAGAATCCCAGGACCGATGGGAAGCTCCTATAAATACCCATACTTGGCCATTTTCACGACAATAACCATTCAACACACGAAAATACTCTCTAGTTCTCTCTTTTTACAGTGTGTTAAACATCTCTTTCGATACTTAGCATATTTAGAGCGAAAGTAAGGATTATTTGAGCGTGTAACCTTCAAAGTATAGTGAAAGGAAGTTTCTGAGCGCCCGTGGACGTAGGATCTGCAAAGATCCGAACCACGTACATCTTGTGTCCTTTCTCTTACGTCCCTTTATGTCCCAACACGTCCCCACACGTCCCAATACGTCCCGAACATGTCCAAATACGTCCCTATACGTCCCGACAAGTCCCAACGCGTCCCTGATATGTTCCTTTCAGTTTTCTTACAAATAAGCACCTTATGCACGCCCTAAAACTTTGTAATTATCGATTCTCCGGCTATATAAATCTTCTAAGCCCCACATATAAATTCTTTTGATTGGGATTGCCCCACATCAAATGGCGCCGTCTGTGGGAAACTTCAGAGTTGAAGGCGTGAGTAATTTTGCCTATATTGTGCGAAGCTGTGCTTAGCGTTTTTTATTTCTTTTTTCTTTTCTTTACTTCTGCTGGGACGAGACGAAACACGTGCGAAAGTCTGGAACCACTGTTTGCTGAGGCCACTGGAGGTGACCACCAGGAACTGATGGGAGAAGATCCTCTCTGCCAAAGAATCTGGACCTACACTCTGCAGGAGTTGCCAAAACACAACTGAAGCTCCTGAGACGTGATGCCATGAGCACGACCTTGGCAGAGAGAAGGAGAAGATGAAGACCCGAATTTCTACATTCGGGACCTACGAATCCAGCTCCGCGCTGGCATGAGGACCCGAATTTCCACATAAGGGACCTATAAATCCAGCTCCGCGCTGGTCTGGAGCCTAGTTACCACATTTGGAACCTAGAAGATAGCTCCACATTGTCGTCCAAACCTCCGGAGATTTGGAGCCAGGTTCCTCAGCATTAACCGAGAGGAGAGGAGCTCCATTTCGCCATCACTTCAAATTTCAAGTCTCCGACAAGGAGCTCGGATACTAAGCGAGCTGGCGCTATAACCATGCATGTAAGCGAGCTGGCGCTATAACCATGCATTTAAGCCAGCCGACGCTATAACCGCGCATTTAAGCGAGCCGGCGCTATAACCGCGCACTTAAGCGAGCTGGCGCTATAACCACGCATGTAAGCGAGCGGGCGCTATGACCACGCATTAAGCGAGCGGGCGCTATAACCACGCATTTAAGCGAAGCTGGCGCTATAACCAGGGTAAACTATTGATGTCCTAAGGAAATACCGCCTTGTCGGAATATAAATATATTATTATATAAACAGTGCACTGTATAATATAATCGATGCCAAAGGTCGACGGACCTGCGGTGTACAGGACGCCAAAGATGATATATCTGCGGTGTGATTTGATGCCAAAGGTCGACGGACCTGCGGTGTACAGGACGTCAAAGATAATCCATCTGCGATGTGAATGATGCCCATAAGGGTGTACAAGATGCCGCCGCTGACGGGCTGCGGTGTACAGGACATCAAAGGCTCTCAGTAAGCCTGCGACGTGAATGGTACCAAAGCGAAGCTGGCGCTATAACCAGGGTAAATCAATGAGGGGATCCCCATATTTTAGAGACCTAAGTGTCTACACAAATACTGAAATCGCTAAGGACATAGAGAGCCTAGCGCAAATGACACCTGAGGACAATGACGACGGTCATTGCAACCCAGGCGTGAATTCGTACTTGGCTTACGAATTACTAAGCGAGCTGGCGCTATAACCATGCATCTAAGCGAGCTGGCGCTATAATCATGCCACGATAATGATGTTCCTAGGAACATCCATCAGGTCCCGAAAGGATGCAAGAACATAAAATACAGGAGAAAGGGAACTCCGGGGAAACATGCGAACATGGGGAGTTAAGCTCCCCATACCATTATGTCCCGAAAGGAAAAAATGACAGTATTTTCTACAGGCTATCACCATGATGGAAAAGGAGAAGTTTATACAAATAGGATGTCCCAGGAGCTAGGAGAAACGTGCAGCAGGACCTGGAGATCTCCTTCAAAGTGCAAGGCTCGAAGAGGAGCTCAGCCATCAGGTCCCCGCCAGGTCCCTTCCAGATCCCAAGAATGACGTTTGCACGGCGACGACAAAGCCTAGGGAAAAACGGGCTCCAACAGAGACACGTAAACATAGGGGATTTAAGCTCCCTAAAACATGGCAGAAGTTGGAGACGACCTTCGAAAGATCAACAATCAGCAGCGGGCCAGGACTCTGCATGCTTCTCTGCAGCAGAGAGCCAAAATTGAAGGTCCTCGGAGGCCTACAGATCTCCTTGGAAGCATCCAGGAAAAGGAAGGTCCCGAAGAGCATACACGGCCTCAGTTCCCGAGGACCCGGCGCTGAAGTAGTGTTGCATCAGAGGCCCAAAATCCCTCAAAGAGATATAGTCCTTCAAATAGGCTTGGTGCCGGTCTTCAGCTAGGTCCTATACGAACTTCTTCTCAGTCGCTGGGGCAGAAGATGGTGCTGGGAAAGGCGAATACCTTCAGCCTTCGCGTCCACCAACTGGACAGCCACATGCACTTCCATCATGCGCGCGAAATCAACATCTCAGTCTTCCTTCTCCTCGCGGAGAAGCTCTAAAGAGCCTCCTCGTGCTATTTCATAAGAGCTGCATTTTCGTCTTCTTTTTCCAGGGAGCTCCGCAGTTCCCTCTTGTGTTGTCCTGGATCGACGACTTGGCGGATGGGCCGGAAGCTACGTGGCTCACCACCTGAGAAAAAGAAGTAAAATGTACAAAAGGAACTAGAAGACAAACCAGACAGTACCTTAAGAAGACGATAAGCCAATTGCTCTTCGCTCGTTCCCGTAGACCCCCGCGAGATGGCCCTCTGATCATCTGGGAGCACCAACCGACTTGTCATGCTCATCTTTCCATCCATGTTCAGATGGTCCACAGAACCAGGGAGCTCGCCCACTGAGGTCCCTATAGGTCCCATAAGAGGCTCAGCATCTTCGCCTCAAGGGGAAGGACGAAACTTCTTTTTCTGCTTTTCACTCTAACCCTTTGGATGAAGTTGTTTTCCTTTTAACACCAGAAACAAGGGGCTGTGACGATAGGAACTTCTTGAGCTCCCCTAAACATGATAAGGAACCGCAGGAACATCCTTCCCCTACAGAAGGAGGAATCTCCTAGCAAACAACCTTGGCCACAGGGACCTGAAGGGAGCTACAGAGGGTACGCTGGCTTGGGGAGTTAGAGAAACTTGGGAGCTAGTTCCCTTCTCCACATTTGTCATCGAAGCATACCATGAGGACGTCATACTTGCGCCAGAAACCCAAGACACTGACTGAGCCCCTAACCACTCACAAGACGTGTTCATTCCAGAAGTTACGGTAGGTCCCTGATAAGGAGGTAAGGCCCATCCTACTATTTTACTCTAATTCACTTTTGTCCCAAAAGACAAATTAGAGTAGGGGAGTGGTTGATACGGGCCAAAAAGAAGATGGGCCGAAAAAATGAGAAAGGCCCATTAGGCCTGTTAAGGAAACATTTAATATCTAATAAAAAATAAAAAAGAGTAGAATAAAGGACCTGCAGGGACCTCCGATGCCAGCTGGTAGTGCCTCGGGAGAAACGAAGCTTCTCCAATACGCCAGTCGTCCCTTGGGAGAAATGAAGCTTCTCCAGTACGCTTTATAAAGGTAAAAGCATAAGGAGACCATGACTGATGGGACAGCACAAAGGCTATGACTGCTGCAGGAGCTACCTCTGACAGACAGCCCTGCACCTCACGATGTCCCAGAAGGTCTTGTCATCAAGAATCCCAGGACCGATGGGAAGCTCCTATAAATACCCATACTTGGCCATTTTCACGACAATAACCATTCAACACACGAAAATACTCTCTAGTTCTCTCTTTTTACAGTGTGTTAAACATCTCTTTCGATACTTAGCATATTTAGAGCGAAAGTAAGGATTATTTGAGCGTGTAACCTTCAAAGTATAGTGAAAGGAAGTTTCTGAGCGCCCGTGGACGTAGGATCTGCAAAGATCCGAACCACGTACATCTTGTGTCCTTTCTCTTACGTCCCTTTATGTCCCAACACGTCCCCACACGTCCCAATACGTCCCGAACATGTCCAAATACGTCCCTATACGTCCCGACAAGTCCCAACGCGTCCCTGATATGTTCCTTTCAGTTTTCTTACAAATAAGCACCTTATGCACGCCCTAAAACTTTGTAATTATCGATTCTCCGGCTATATAAATCTTCTAAGCCCCACATATAAATTCTTTTGATTGGGATTGCCCCACATCAAGTACGTACCTTATTTTATTGGTAAAATGATAATAAAGGCAAGGTATTGCTCATCAACTTTTGACCTAGGTACGGTAATACATATCGCTATGGATTTTATTCAGGTTCACCTAAATGTTAAAATAGTAAATAAATTCGATTTTACACACACACACACACACACACACACACACACATATATATATATATATATATTCCTATACGGATGATTGTTGATGGCATTTATGTCACCTGCCATGTACCTTACGTACATATAGTTATCGCTACTTTCCTTTTCCATTTTCTCTTTTGGTTTTCCTTTGCATGAGATGGAGATATTCATCATCATTCATTGTTCAGAAGGGCATGACCATACTCAATGCCTTGGTATAGAGATGACTGAAATAATGGTGTTACTCGAATTAGATTTAATAAATAAGTCAATACTATATATAATATATGTATGTATGAGCAAGATTTGTGAATAAGTAAATCTCCTCAGCGACAACTTATTAGTAGCTTGAATTTTGTGTAACATAATAAATACCTCGGAATTACTTGATATATATGTGTGTGTGTATCTCTGTATGTATTTTATTAGAAGTTTGACGACTATATTGAGGTTCATAGTATATATTATATAAGAGTTGTGTTTTGTCTTGGTGGCATGGTCAGAGAAGAGAATGTTCATTACATATGAAAGTAGTGAAGTAATTTATAACTTTTTATCGTTAAGGTCTCCTCCGAAAGCTACCTATGAATGTCTATATAATATTATATAGACAAAATTTGCATAAATGAACCTTTGAAACTATTTGAATGATGGCTAGACATTATCTTTTTTTTTTTTTTTTTGCATTTAGGTTCTTAGATGATGCTTGCGATGGACCATGATCATCATGTAGATGCTAGAGAATTTTGTCTTCCTTCTTTTTCGTCAGAAATAAACATGCTTCACCAAGTTTGAGATTTGAAAAAAAAATACATTTATATCGTATACGTAATGAACTAAGTCTTCAGGTATAAATTGTTGGAATGAGGATTTGATGGCGTTGAATTTCTATCTTTCAAGTAAATGCATCGAGTTGAGGAAGCGGTTTAAGTAGTGTTCATCTCATTTCTTTTTAGATTATCCATATTATTAGTCCTATTATGGTACCATACAATACAGTGTTTGGCGTGTGTGTGTGACGCCCAAAAAACCCACAAGAGTTAACTCACATTCTTATAGCTTTCTGTCGTGGCGGCATTATAGTTCTCATCAAGATCTCTCTCTCTCTCTATATATATATATGTATATTTTATATTTTATTTGTAGGACGAAAAGAAGCCCAAACAGATACCATCATCATCACCAATTCACACAAAGAAAATAGATACGACAAGGAAAGAAGAAAAAAAACAACTCAACGCTAGGATAGGAAATCAAAATACTTAGTGTTCCTAAACATTAAACATTTGAAGGTCCGATGAGACCATCGATGGCTCTTCTCATATCTTCGTTCAATATTGGAACATAAAATGATTGCATGAGAGTTTTACAAATGGGTATAAAGACATAGCCTTTAAATCCCCAATTGTTTCCCCAACTATTTTGTATGAGAAGATACCTTTTAACTTGATCAGGTCGGTCTTTCATGGTAATTGTTGCGTTCCCAACCACTGTCATGGCATGGTACCCCAAGTCATCCGATGTGCGTCGCTCGTAGACTACCTATCATGAGATAAAAGAAGAATAAGAAAACAAAATCGCTGATTTATTGTAATATAAAGCTTCATATAACGAACCTTTTCACACTTCCAAAACGCGGTACAAACTTGAATGCTAGCTATCAACGGGAAATGCTCTGATACTATAAACGCCTGGTTTTCCTCAAGTTTTCTGTGGGAAAATATCTTTTCCCTCTCGCACTAGGAGGAAACAAAAGTTAATCTTTCAATATTTACAAAAAATAAAAATAAAAAACAACTACCTCGTTGCAAAAAATAGAGAATAAGTTCTTCTCTCGTGAAGTTTCTACCAAACTGGTCCTACTAAATCCGTCAACTTTAGCAAACTTGAACACTTGTGCTGCTGACGTCCCCATGGAGTTCCGTGCATCTTTTGCTCTGGCTTCGTCCTTGGAGGACTCTCTCTTGTAAATGTTGTCATGTGCCTCACCGATATCAAGATATTGTTGGTTCTCGTCGGATGTGATTTTAAGTAGCCTTGATGAAATCTCCATACAATTTGCACAAGATACAAATGTACAAATATTCGCTTACCTTGTTGCCGAACGGGTGACAACTCTTTAAATGTATATTGATTTTTTGCACCACATATGGTGCTGGTCTTTGATTTTTAAAGTAGTCCTTCAACGCGCTCATCAACTCCTCCCTGTTGGTTGGACAAAGTAAGATTTACTTACACCAAGTAATATAAAAATAACACAAAATGTACAAGAATATATCTATTATGAACAAACATTTAACCAACAAGAACATACTCAGTAATTTTTTCAACTTGTTCATCATCCATGAAAGCTGTGTAACACTTTGCGCGGAAGAAAGCCGTATGAAAAATCTGTTCAGTACTCTGAAAGAAAGCTGTATGAAAATCGACGTGGATCTATTTATAATGAAATAACTCTTTTTTGTTACCTTTCGTTTACTTTTAATTAAACATCAATCCAATTTTATACGTATACACATTCGACTTAATTTCCTGCAAATTGTTCAGCTGCCGTTGTAGCTTTTTTATTTATATACACCATCAATATCCATTATACCTCAGCTATAATTACTTTCTTGCAAATTGTTCAGCTGCCGTGCAGCTTCATTTTCTGCGCTATCATTAACTGCTTGGCTTCTTAGCAATTCCTATTTTACAGCGAAGTTGTTTTCTACTAGCAGCTTTTTATTTATGAGGACGGATTCTTCCGCAATGTAACACGTCTTTATTTATTTGTTGTACCGCTTTGATTCTGAATACATTATTTCGTTGTACAAGGTAGTTGTCACGCCCCTCCCAAGTGACTTAGAATTTTTCTAAGTGTTCCGAGGTTCGTGCGGCCTAACTCCTCGCAAGTTAGTCAGCCCTTCAGTTGATCCGTTCACTTGAATTTCTTCCCACAGAACTCTCGTGTTTTGTGCTAAGCGTGCTAGTGTTGTTTACTTTAGTTTGAACGAATAAAGCAAACAAGATTTACGGGCAACGCCCAACCTTTTCTTTTATCCCACAAAAAGATACAAGGACTCACAAAGAACACACTTTACAGCACTTTCCGGATGCCTCAAATACAAGACAACATAATCTACTTATAGATATAACCAAGCCAACAGTTGGATGAGTTCAAATGGGCTGGAACCGCTCCGGAGAGGTTTCCTTGCGGACTGTAACTGCCTATCCGCCAGGCAGTTTTTCTTGCTTGCCAGCTCAGGGAAGTTTTCCTGCCAGGCCACCTGGAACTGCTCGCCAGGCCAGGCCTAACTGCCCTGGTAACTTCTCACCAGGCCAGGCCAAAACCGCCTTGGAAACCGCCACAACTGCCCGCCGCGCCAATCCGGTCGAGCCACGTTGGGACTTGGCCAAGACTCTCGCCCGTATCGACCAGGCGCTGCACCAAGCCAGCGCCAATGTCCGCAAACCATGGCCTAATGCCGCGCGCGTCCCGCCCAAGGGCCGCGCGCGACGCACACCAGTGTCGCACATTTTCCGCCCCGATTCGCGCACGCCATACCCTAATGTCGTGCGCGTCCTGCCCAAGTGTCGCGCCCCGTGCGCGCACATCATGCCAACTTGTGCCTGAGAGCTGCGCGCAGTTCCCATCCTGCACGCACGCTGTTGCCGAGTGCCGCGCGCGTCCCCTCGCGCACCGCATACCTCGCCCACCGAGGTTGAGTCAGCGCGCCTTGCCGCGCGTGCTGCTCTGTCCTGCCCGCGCGCCGCATGCGACGCGGGCCGTGTTCTTCGCAAGATCTGGCCAGACCCTGGCCAGACAGGGCATTCCACCAAGCAAATGCCCCCATGTGCGCGCCCTCTCGCGCACTGTTACCTCGTCCACCGAGGTTGAGTCAGCGCACCTTGCCGCGCGCTGCTCGGTCCTGCCCGCACGCCGCATGCGCCACGGGCCTTATGCTTCGCAAAGCTCTGGCTAGACCCTGGCCAGACAGGGCATTCCACCAAGCAAATGCCCCATATGCGTGACCCGTGCGTTCTTAGCCCAATATGACGCACGACCACGCATACCCTCAAGTTAGGGGTGTAACAAACCACCCCCACTCAAAGCGCTCGACGCCCTCGTCGAGGTAGTGGGGTTCGGGACCTTCTCGCTAAGACGAAGGCCCCTAGTCGGATCTGCCGCCACCAATTGCAACGAACTGACTCTTGAGGGTTCCACCTCCTCATCGCTTGATTGCTCCGCAGCAACCATAGCAGCCAACTTCGTACGCTTTGGGCAGTTCCGCATTAGGTGATCACCATCGCAGATGAAGCATCCTTGTTGGTCCTATCCATCGTCAGAGGTTGCTTCTCTTTCGATTTAGTAACCATCACTTCCCTGGTTTTGGTGATTTCACCAGACCTGTCCTTCTCCTCGAACATGTCTTTCTTCTTCCAACGATCACGCCTTGCCTCAGGTTCCGTAACCGTCTGGAAGTCCACCAAGCGTTCTGCCGCGCCCGTCGCAGCATTCACGTCCTGGACACCTTTCCGACGCAGCTCCGCTTGCGCCCATGGCTGTAATCCCGACATGAAATTGAACAGCTTGTCCTCTTCGGACATCTCCCGTATGTCCAACAAGAGCGAGTGAAACTCCGTCACATACGCCCTTATGGTCCCTGTGTGCCTCAGTTTACGCAGGGACTCCCTTGCAATCCACGACGTGTTGCCAGGGAGGAACTGACCCTTCAGTTCCTTCTTCAAGGCCTCCCATGTACCGATCTCTTCTCGGTTTGCCGCCGCATCGCCCGAGAGTTTTGCCCGCCCCAGAGTTTCGCATCTCCCTCAAGATACGAACTTGCGACCGTCACCTTTTCGGCGTCTGGAACCCGACCAGCCCGAAAGTAGGTTTCCATATCCCAAAGGAAATTTTCCAGCAACTTGGCATCCCTCGTCCCAGAGAAATACCTAGGCTCCCTAGCCTTTGTCTGGTTCGTCCCTCCTGGAATATTCGCAACTGCCCGCCTTAGAACCCGCAGTTTCTCACGCATCCTTTCCACTTGGGTGCTTGAGGCTTGCGACCCCTCTTCTAAAGCCAGCATTCTGTGGAATATCCCCTCCACAGTTTCGCCTGGTGGTGGCGAAATCAGATCGTACACCATAGCAAGTTTCCGTTCCAACTCGGAAACCCGACTTCGGAGCGTCGTGTATCGATTATCCGACATCTCCAGGCTGAGATTAAAGCAAACCTGGCGCTCTGATACCAAATGTCACGCCCCTCCCAAGTGACTTAGAATTTTTCTAAGTGTTCCGAGGTTCGTGCGGCCTAACTCCTCGCAAGTTAGTCAGCCCTTCAGTTGATCCGTTCACTTGAATTCCTTCCCACAGAACTCTCGTGTTTTGTGCTAAGCGTGCTAGTGTTGTTTACTTTAGTTTGAACGAATAAAGCAAACAAGATTTACGGGCAACGCCCAACCTTTTCTTTTATCCCACAAAAAGATACAAGGACTCACAAAGAACACACTTTACAGCACTTTCCGGATGCCTCAAATACAAGACAACATAATCTACTTATAGATATAACCAAGCCAACAGTTGGATGAGTTCAAATGGGCTGGAACCGCTCCGGGGAGGTTTCCTTGCGGACTGTAACTGCCTATCCGCCAGGCAGTTTTTCTTGCTTGCCAGCTCAGGGAAGTTTTCCTGCCAGGCCACCTGGAACTGCTCGCCAGGCCAGGCCTAACTGCCCTGGTAACTTCTCACCAGGCCAGGCCAAAACCGCCCTGGAAACCGCCACAACTGCCCGCCGCGCCAATCCGGTCGAGCCACGTTGGGACTTGGCCAAGACTCTCGCCCGTATCGACCAGGCGCTGCACCAAGCCAGCGCCAATGTCCGCACACCATGGCCTAATGCCGCGCGCGTCCCGCCCAAGGGCCGCGCGCAACGCACACCAGTGTCGCACATTTTCCGCCCCGATTCGCGCACGCCATGCCCTAATGTCGTGCGCGTCCTGCCCAAGTGTCGCGCCCCGTGCGCGCACATCATGCCAACTTGTGCCTGAGAGCTGCGCGCAGTTCCCATCCTGCGCGCACGCTGTTGCCGAGTGTCGCGCGCGTCCCCCGCGCACCGCATACCTCGCCCACCGAGGTTGAGTCAGCGCGCCTTGCCGCGCGTGCTGCTCTGTCCTGCCCGCGCGCCGCATGCGACGCGGGCCGTGTTCTTCGCAATATCTGGCCAGACCCTGGCCAGACAGGGCATTCCACCAAGTAAATGCCCCCATATGCGCGCCCTCTCGCGCACAGTTACCTCGTCCACCGAGGTTGAGTCAGCGCACCTTGCCGAGCGCGCTGCTCGGTCATGCCCGCACGCCGCATGCGCCACGGGCCTTATGCTTCGCAAAGCTCTGGCTAGACCCTGGCCAGACAGGGCATTCCACCAAGCAAATGCCCCATATGCGTGACCCGTGCGTTCTTAGCCCAAGATGACGCACGGCCACGTCATACCCTCAAGTTAGGGGTGTAACAGTAGTCCATTATATACTTTTACTAGCAGCTTTTTATTTATGAGGACGGATCCTTCCGCAATGTAACACGTCTTATTTATTTGTTTGTACAACTTTGATTCTGAAAACATTATTTCGTTGTACAAGGTAGTCCATTATATACTTTTACTAGCAGCTTTTTATTTATGAGGACGGATCCTTCCGCAATGTAACACGTCTTTATTTATTTGTTTGTACAACTTTGATTCTGAAGACATTCATTTAGTTGTGTAAGACACTCAAATATATACTTTTACTAGCAGCTTTTTATTTACGAGGACGCATGTATCCTTCTGCACGAAACGTCTTTATTTATTTGTTTGTACAACTTCGATTGTGAAGACATTTATTTCGTTGTGTAAGACACACAAATATATACTTTTACTAGCAGCTTTTTATTTACGAGGACGTACGTATCCTTATCCACGAAACGTTGTACAACTTTGATTCTGAAGACATTTATTTCGTTGTATAAGACAGTCACTTATATACTTTTATGGTATTTTCATTTCAAACCCCTACATAAATATCATTTAGGATTCAGATCTTCTTGGGAAAAAAATTAGTTTAAGGACTCATTTTTATGCAATACCACTTTATTGCTCTTATGTACAAGTATGTTGAAATTTGTACCACAAAACCATAATCCGGTACCAGTTTATGATCATTTGATGCCAGTTTATTTCCTGCAGTACCACGTTATTGCTTTGACATACCAGTATGTTGAATGTTTGTAACACAAAACGATCATTCTATATCAGTTCATATATCTTTCATACCACTTTTTTACACCACATAAAATGGGTCCTTTAACCTAAAAAATTCTCAAATAGCATCTGAATTCAAATTCAACCCTTAATGGGGTCTGATTTCGATGATTCCGAATTGACCCATACTTTAACTAGAGCTTTTTATTTATGAGGACGTATGTATCCTCTGCACTGAAACGTCTTTATTTATTTGTTTGCACAACTTTGATTGTGAAGACTAGGGGTGTTCGAAATAACCGAAAAATTGAAAAAACCGACCGAACCGTAAAGAATCGAACCGAAAAGACCGGAACCGAATAGTAAAAAACCAAACCGAACCAAATTAAAATAGTTCGGATATCGGATTAAGCATACGTAAAACCGAAAAAAGCGAAAAACCGAACTGAAATTATCATTCTACATTAAAAATAGAAAAATATCAAAAATCATTTGTTTTTCTCCCATAACGTAAACAACACAATAAATATAATATCGTTGGTATACTTTTTTCCATTTTTAGGTGAATGTTTTCATCACCAATCAAATAGTATTTTTCTCGCAAATAATTTGTAGTATCTTCAAATGAATGTTTTTATATTTTGGTTTGATTTTGTTCCATTTTCATGTTGCTTTTTTCGGACATTTGAATTATTTTGCTACATGTCACGTTCCATAAATCTTCTTTGTTTTTTAATAATCATAAATTGTTTCATGTATTTTCAGCTCATAATATTTTTTTATTAGATTCCTAACCGAAAAGCCGAACCGAAAAAAATCGAGCCGAATTATAAAAAATCGAACCGGACCAAATTAAAACGGTTCGAATATCGGATTAAGCATACGTAAAACCGAAAACAGTAAAATCGAACCGAAATTTGAAAAAACCGAACCGAACAGACCGATTATGAGCACCCTTTTATCAAATTAATCTAGGAGAGAAAATCGTTTCCCTACGTCTTCTATTCGTTCGAATGAAACAAATGTTTACGTCATTTTTGCAAATTGCCAATTCATTTTTTAGGACCAAAAGATGCTTTCGATTCACTTAAGAATCTACAACCATGCAATAAATTAGGAATCTACCCAGAAAGCTTTTTACTCCACTCCACATGCTTTCGTATGTGCGTAATATAATAAAATAGGGGAGACAAAAAAAATAATAATAGCAAACCCTACCGCATGTTACATATATACGATAGAGATACAAGACAAAATCAACTACATAAATTATTTGACAGATGTATTTTTATCTTAGTTGCAATAGCATGTGGATAAGTGTGCTACAGTACTAGGATATCTTGGTCCTAAAATAAAAATATTGTCCGTTTCCTTTGTCTTAAGTTAGGAGAAGAAAAAGAACAAGATAACCCTAGCAGCTTCGAAGATCCAAGACCATCAAACCAAATTTGGACACAAATCCAAGGCTCCAACAACTGGGACAAACCACAAGACCACATGAACTCCCACCTAAGGCGCGAAGTAATTCGGTACGGCGAAATGGCCCAAGCGTGCTACGATTCCTTCGACTTCGACCCAAACTCAAAGTACTGCGGGACGTGCAAGTACCAAGGCAAGCACTTCTTCGAAAGGCTAGGCATGGAACACCTGGGCTACACGCTCACTAGGTACCTTTACGCACCCTCGAACATAAACCTCCCAAACTTCTTCCAAAAATCCTCCATGAGGAACGTTTGGAGCCAGCACGCAAATTGGATGGGCTACGTAGCAGTAGCCACAGACGAGGAAGAGATCAAAAGACTGGGCCGACGAGACAAAGTCGTGGCCTGGCGAGGAACAGTCACATACTTGGAATGGATCCACGACTTGAAGGATATCCTCCATCCGGCCCACTTTCGAAATGACTCGTCGATCAAGATAGAGTCGGGCTTCTTTGATCTCTACACCAGCAAGGAGCAGTCTTGCAAGTACTGCTCGTTTTCCGCCAGGGAACAAGTTTTAGCAGAGCTAAGGAGGATCGTACACTGCTATAGAGGGGAAGAGCTGAGCATCACCATAAGGTTCCAAGGAGATCCCAACTTAAGGTTCTTTTTTAAACTGAACAATATTGGACAATCTATCTTTGGCAAAGCCTATTAGATAAATTTGTAGTTTGTTATTTTAGAGTAGCGGACCTATTTTATACTAATGGAGAGTTTTAAAACTGAACAATATTTGGATAATGTATCTTGGCAAAACCCATAAGATAAAATTCTGTTATCTTTGCTAATCCAACCAACTAATCGGCCCCAATATTACACCGATTTGATATCCCACATAAAAGTCACGCCTAGGGGTGGTTCGGTATGGTATACCGTACCAAAACTGTGATACCGTATACCGTAGCGAAATTTCGGTATCCAAAAAAATCATACCAATACCATACCAAAATTTCGGTATACCTTAAATTTCGATACGGTATCATACCGAAATTTCGGTATGGTATCTTTATCATACCTTCTATACCACTCATACGGAGGGTTTTTTTCCACGCATGTCTCGTGACTCGTTAATTCGTTGTTTTGGAATTTTTAATCAATTTAAACTCCTTAGGCCCCAATAAGATAGATTATTAATACCAAAATTTTCAAAATAAAAAGATTTTTTAACCTTAAATAATTTACATATTTTAGCTAGTCTCCTTAGTAAGACAAAAAACTTTACATAACCACAAAATACAACTTTATATACAGATTAATTAGAACGAAGCGGCTATATTTAAAAAATTAGTGAAGATTAACAAAAATTAATTGCATTACATCTTCACGATTTCAAAAATCATGAAAAAAAACATTAAAAAGGCAAAAATTAAATGTTACTTGACTTACATAAGTAAAATAGGGTGGGCCTCGTATTAGAAAGTTGTGTATAAGTTAATAATTTATGGGTTAAATAAGTTTATGAAGATCCTTAATTTTTCATTTATATTTTTTGAAATAATATAATATATATAGGTGTGCATATATATATATAATATATTAAAAATTTTAGAATTTCGGTATTCGATATAATCGGTATACCTAATTTTAAAAACTTTCATACCATTACCATACCGAAAATTTTCGGTACGGTATCATACCTTACCAAAAACTTCGGTATACCAAAATTTTCGATATTTTCGATACGATTTGATACGATAAGGACGGTATTTCGGTATTTTTCCCCAGCCCTAGTCACGCCTTAAAAACACAAATCCGTTATAAAAATATTAAATAACTATTAAGTATTTAACTAATTACGTAATATTCGAAAGATAATTAGAGAGATAATAACTTCTTTATTCAGTATTTCTTAATACAATCTACACAACCAAACCACCTATTTATACTACTATAAATTCACTATTACACCTAATTTTACAACATTTACTACTATTATACACCTCATCTTATCAATTAATCCTCATTTGATTTTTACACATTCAAATATAATAACTCCAAATCTTAATACTTCCAAATTTCAATAATTCAACAAAAACAATATAATAGTCATCTTAATATTATCTCATAATATTTCTTAATAGTCATAACAAAATCATATATATATATATATATATATATAAAACCAAACATAGTAAAGTCATTATTACGGACGGATTACAAATCTTCAAATAGTTAACTATTAAAAACAAATAAACGTTGTCACGGAACATTACCTTTTTCATGCTGCTGCTGTAAAATTACTTAAGAAAATGACTACCAAATATCATAGTTTGAAAATCTTTCAATTAATAAAAATAAGATAAAATACCGGGAATTAATCCATTGTGCGGCTTGCTCCATCAGCATAGTTTTCGTCACCAGCTAGAAGAGTGACGTCATCATTCTCCTAAAATGAAAAACAAACAACCGTAAGTAGAAGAAGAATATTTTCCCTTACGACAACAATCAATTATTATTAATAAAATACCTTAATTTCACAAAAGAGAGCCCCTCTCTTAGGAATGACGCAAACACATCCTCTGAATACAAGAGGTTGTCCTTCAATTCCATATTCTTGTGCAGTGAAGTTAAGATAGTAGTCGCAACCAACATTAACTTTCAAAACCTTGACCAGCTCAAATCCTGTTCTCTGGTGACGAACAGGAAAAAAAAGAAAAAAAAACATAACCTAAATATCATACGAATAACAAAACATGTAAGAAAACGTAATAAAAAAAAAAAAGAAAATCGAACTTTGTTTTCGTTATAGAAATTACGATTTTACCTTGTTTTCACTTTTTCGTAGGATGCATTTTCCCTTCCAGTGTTGCTCTGCGTACGTAAGTAGTGTCAAGAAAGAGGGCACCTTCATAAAAAGAAAAAGGAATTAGGAACGAAGAGAATGGTAAACAACGACAAAAACAATAAGGAACCAAAACCGACAACAACGGAGGGTTTTCACATAAGAAATAAAGATTTCCCAAATCAACTTCAAATACAATATATCCAATAACTGAAAGAATAAGAGATGAACCCGACTGCAACTGAAACAAAACCAAACATAATAAAGTCTTTATAAGCATTACAAGTCTTCAAATAATTAACTACAAAAACAAACAAACGTTGTAAGGGAACATCGTCTTTTTCATGCTGATGCTGAAAAATTACATAAGAAAAAGATTAATGAATATCAGAGTTTGAAGTCTTTGTATTAAACAAAAACAAGAACATAAAATACCAGGAGTCTTATCCTTAGCAACGCGGCTTGATCCAGCATAGTTTTCTTCCATCAGGTAGAAGTGAAACATCATCGTTCTCCTAAATGAAAAACAAACAACTGTAAGTGGAAGAACAAAATTTTTCCTTTCAGTAATTCTTCTCCAATCGATCAACTCATTCTCAAACTCAATAGACTATTTTGTAATATTCACTTCCACAATAATTTTTACAAATTTCAATACTACCCACATATTTTACAACTTTATCAATTAGATTATAAATATTATTTTAGATTTAACCGAAAAAATTAATAAAGTTAATAATAACAATACATTATACATTAATGCAACGAAAATGATTCTAATATGTCTCTAAACGGAAAACCGTACATTTGTATCTACAACCATATTTTTTATTAATAATAATGATATTTATGTAGTTGGATGCTTTTTCTTTATCTGGCTTGTCAACCTTTTTCTAACAACACAGTCCTTCAAGTGTCATTCATTAGCTCTTTCTGACAAACGAGAGAACGAAAATTTGGAACTTAAATGCAAATTAAAAAGTTCAGTCGCATACTAACTTACCGAAACGCAAAGATGCGTTTTTTAGGAGAGAGAAATTAGAATCTCATTTTGAGTTTGGTTTTTGGTATCGGTTGGAGTAAATTTGTGAATTTTTTCGGTTTTCAGTTCGGTTGGAGTTGCTCTAAGTCTCCAACCTGCATGCTTTGTAGGTAATGCCTAACGTTACCCACGTTTTAAGGAGACTCTCTCTACTCTATGTATAGATAGTACAAATATATACATATATATTAAAAAAATTGTAGGGTCCTACTATTCACACCCTCTTTACAGTCCCTTTATACACCTCCTTCGTTTAAAACACATGGAATTTGTAAACTTAATTTAACTAACCTAACTACATGAATTCAACAATAATTATTTTATAATTTATTTTCATATAGCTCAATAATATTAATTAAATTAATTTATCCATCAGTATTATATTAAGTTTATCTTCCAATATATATCTTAAAATGTTATAACTTTAATATATTAATACTTTAAATTTACAGAATATGTAATTTATTTTGCTTCATATAAAATAAATATTATTATTATTATTATTTCATATACAACTAAGATAAACACAAATAATTTCGAACAGATAACTTTTTAGGTCGCCTTAAAAATGCTCGAGCTCGATCGAATTGCTTACAATCTGAACCTATCATATGGTTAATTAATGAAATAGTAAACAATCAAAATTATACGAAGGTAATATAGCTTATTAAAAACAATACGCCGCGTAAGAAAATACAGTCGTGTTATGGTTGACAGAAAAAATTTAATTTTATCTCCAAGAAGACAAAGCTTTCGTCTTTTTTTTTTTTTTTTTTCAACTCTTTTTCAACAATTTAAATAGCACATAACTTAAAAGAGAATTAAAAATATCAATTTTGAGCTCATCACTCAATAAGCCCTAGCCTCATCCATCTTAGAAAATGTCGACCACAATATCATATCAGAAGCAAACTTGGCTTAATTATATTCTTATTGTAGTATTTACTGGTTTGTTCTATTTCCTTATTAAAATCCTAGTTGCCTTATTTATTGTAGTATTAATAAGGGAGATGCAAATAGAAAACAAGAATGTGCCAAATCTAATTGAATAACATAAAACTACTAATTCGATTTCCAGTAGGTAATATCATAACGAATCATTCGTTTTTATCACTGGTTGTAATTAGAGTATCTCCAACCGATACCCAAAAATCCAAAAATTAAATGAAAAATAGGGCTTCCAATAATTATATATATGAACATATACACGAGCATCCAGCTAGTAAAATGCATAAAGCAAACAATTAAAAAGCATAATAATCAGACGCAAAATCTTGAGCTCATTCAGGGGCGGATCTACAGTAGGGCCCGAGGGGGCCACGGCCCCCCCGAAAATTTTCGAAATTTTTACTACTATATCTACAATATATAGCATAATAAGGATATATGGCTTTTGATATCATGAATATAGTAAAATTTCTTGTAGTGTAGTGGTGACGGAAGGCACATTCTACTTTAATGGCCAGAGTTCGAATCTTGTGTTAGTTATTTTTATTTTCTATTTTTTCAAGTCTATATCATCATTTTGTCTTAGCGTGTTATTCACCTTTTATTTTTTTTTTCTTAGCGATTTTTATTCTTTAAGTTTCTTTTCAAATTCTTTTTCTTTCTAGTCTTAGCACTTTTTATTCTTCTTAAATAGTTTTTTATTCTTGTTAGTTTTTTGTTTCCTTTTAGTTCTTAGATATTTTTGTCTTTTAATCAAATAATACAACTAAATTCATTATAAATATATTAATCAATTAGGTTTTTATGTAATATATATTTAATTGCCTTTTCATCTTTTATAGTTCCATTATATTTATGATGCGCTCACAATACATAAACTAGCTAAAGAAACTTTTCCAAAATTTTAATTATGGACCTTTTTATAGTTAAACTTACTTGCCGAATAAAAAGCAAGGTATTAAATAAAAAGGCTATATTGCATATGATATCCATAAGAACTTGCGTAATTTTCTCCTTTATTTTCTTTATAGCATATTACTATTCGTCTAAAATTAATAATATGCTACACAATATTTATATCATCACGTCTTATCATTATTCGTGCTTCGTCAAGGTTATCATCGATTTTTCGTTGTATATTGGTATTTTTTGTGTTAGTTGTACAAAATTTAATTTATAGTGAAAAATTTTATTTCAGTTGATAAATCTTTTCAAAGAAAGATAGAAATAAAATTTAGCATCAACGTTGACCTCATCATCAACGCCATTTGTGGCCCCTGCGGTCAAAATATTCTGGATCCGCCCCTGAGCTCATTAATCGTCCAGTCCAAACGAACACAAGGGATCAGATTCAAACGAAGACAATTTTACCTTGTTTTCGTATTTTTTGTAGGAGGAATAATCTTCCAATCCATTAGTGCTGTTGCCCAAGGAAAAGAAAGAGTTCTCATATGAATAACCCTAAACTTATTGAATGGGCCAATTTGTTTATGGACCATGTGCATCTTTAGACAGGAAATAATAATTGGCTCGCTTTTGCCTATTTTAATCAGTTTTCAACAAATTGAAGTAAAGTTGAAATAATCAAGGAGCACCGTGAAATTGGTTAGTGATAGGTATAGTTTGTCAATTCTTTATCAAATTCAACCTAGGAGAGAAAATCCGTTTGCCTACGTCTTTTATTCGTTCGAATGGAACCAATGTTTACGTCGTTTTTGCAAATTGACATTTCATTTTTTTAGGACCAAAAGATGCCCTCGATTCACTTAAGGATCTATAACAACATGCAATAAATTAGGAATCTAGCGGGAAAGCTTTTTACTCCACATGCTTTCGTACGTGTGTGCAATATAACAAATATGAGAGATAAATAAATAGATAATATCAAACTCTACCGCATGTTACTTATATACGATAGATATACGGGACAATATCAAATTATTTGACAGATGTATTTTTATCTTATTTGCACTAGCATGTGGATATGGGTGCTAGTGCTACGGTACTACGATGTCTTGATCCTATAATAGAATAAAAATATGGGTGCTGTCGCTATTTTCCTTTTCCCTATGAAATTTACTTATTCTCTTTTCTTTTCGAGAGATAATAAAATGATATTTAAAAACGTATTATGCTACTATCCTATCTAACGAAGATGTTGTAATAATTTAAGAGATGCAAGCAGATTAGCCAAATTCTAATGCCCGCTTGTGAGCATGCACGACAAAATTTAGGGTTGTTAATAAACGAGTCCATTGCAATAATTCAATCAAGGCTTGTTTATTATTATATATAAATGTTACAATTAAGTATAAAGCCCTCACATGCTCCATTAATTGCTATTATATTAAATGAGCCTCATAATAGAACATGCTCAGTAAGAGGGACGTCAACGATAACAACGAACAGCCTCATATTTCTATAATAACACGATATTACATCATTAAACATATGCATGTAATAAAAGCTATAGACGAGTAATAATATCAACGACGGCCTTAAATATAATAGATCAAACACCATACCATACCATTGACAAAGTATCTCAATCAAACTGAACTTCCTTTGAAAGTGGTGGTCCTCAAGCGAGTTGAATTATCATTTCAAATCCTCCCACCACATACACCATTATTTTCGGGTTGGGATCCTCTATTCTACTTTCTGTATTCCACTCCGTATTCCAACGAACGAAAATCGTTACACCTTCCCCGACAAGTGTTAAAACACACATAAACATCATTACACATATGAATTTCATTACAACAAGTGTTTAAACAAGAAAAAAACCTTATTATTACGTATTTTTCTAATATGGAGTAGAAAAAATCAGTATTATATATTAAAATAGAAAAATACGTAATAATGAGGTTGTTTTTTTGTTTAAACACTTGTGTAATGAAATTCATAGGTGTAATGATGTTTATGTGTGTTTCAACACTTGTCGGGGGAGGTGTAACGATTTTCGTTCGTTGGAATACGGAGTGGAATACAGAAAGTGGAATAGAGGATCTTAACCCATTATTTTCACCATCGAAATCATGCTTTGTGGGCATAGACGGTGATTTGTACTTGAGTGCAAAAACAATTCTTCTCCAATATATATGTATAATGTATGTATATATATATAATTATATATATATATATAATATTGCATTGCATGCTTATATAAAACAATTATCAGCACATTAATCTCATGATGATTTCCCTTTCTTCAACCCCTTTATAATATTACTAAACTCATACGATAAATTCCGTCATGCAGAATTAGCTACACCCACATAGTTACAAGTTCTCTCTCAATAACCCCTAACACCTTAGTTCCATGGCTTCCTTATCCTACTCATCGTCTCTCCACATAATTCCTCCCAAAATCTCCATCGAAGCATCATCAAATCTCATCATCTCCAAAAACAATCTCTTCTTTCCCAACCATTTAACACCTCCGCAAAAGTTTCACCGTAAGAAAACATGGAGGACAAGATCTTCACCAACACCAAGCCTCCAAACTAAGGAAGAAGCCATAGTAGAAGAAAAACAACAATACAACAACGAAAAAGAAGAAGAACAAGCAGATAACCCTAGCTTGGAAGATCCAAGACCATTAAACCGAATTTGGACACAAATCCAAGGTTCTAACAACTGGGAAGGACTCTTAGACCCCATGAACTCCCACCTAAGGCGGGAAATAATTCGCTACGGCGAAATGGCCCAAGCGTGCTACGATTCCTTCGACTTCGACCCTCACTCAAAGTACTGCGGAACATGCAAGTACCAAGGCAAGCACTTCTTCGAAAGGCTAGGCATGGAACACTTGGGCTACACGCTCACTAGGTACCTTTACGCAACCTCGAACATAAACCTCCCAAACTTCTTCCAAAAATCCTCGATGAGGTACGTTTGGAGCCAGCACGCAAATTGGATGGGCTACGTAGCAGTAGCCACAGACGAAGAAGAGATCAAAAGGCTGGGCCGGCGAGACATAGTCGTGGCCTGGCGAGGAACAGTCACATACTTGGAATGGATCCACGACTTGAAGGATATCCTCCACCCGGCCCACTTTCGAAATGACTCGTCGATCAAAATAGAGTCGGGCTTCTTCGATCTCTACACTAGCAAGGAGCAGTCTTGCAAGTACTGCTCGTTTTCCGCCAGGGAACAAGTTTTAGCTGAGCTAAGGAGGATCGTACATCGATACAGAGGGGAAGAGCTGAGCATCACCATAACTGGGCACAGCCTCGGCGCTGCTTTAGCCCTACTGAGCGCCTACGACGTGGCCGAGATGAAGCTGAACATAGCAGAAGACGGCGAGACCGAGACGACTTCTTTCAAGAAAATACCCATCACGGTCTTCTCCTTCTCGGGCCCGAGGGTGGGCAACTTGAGGTTCTGTTAAATTTCGTTGTTGGGCCTAACATCGGCCCAGTAAGAGAATAGTTGGTCCACATAAGTTGATGGGGTTACCACCCCTAAAACCAATTGGTGATAGGTGGAGCGCCCATCAACTTGTAAGTTGTTCAATTTTTCCTCTTACTTAGGGTAATTTATTTTAACAGGTTCAAAGAAAGGTGCGACGAGTTAGGTATAAAGGTGCTGAGAGTCGTCAACGTGCACGACGTCGTCCCCACGGTGCCTGGGATTATAGCGAACGAAAAGTTCCATTACCAAAAGTACTTGGAAGAGAAGATGAACTTTCCGTGGAGCTATGCCCACGTGGGGGTCGAGCTAGCTTTGGACCATAAGCATTCTCCTTACCTTAAGCAGACCAAGGACGTGAGCTGTGCGCACAACCTTGAGGCTCATCTTCACTTGTTGGACGGCTACCATGGGAAGGAGAAGGAGTTTGCAATGGTTTCGGACAGGGATATAGCTTTGGTGAACAAGTGCTGCGATTTCTTGAAGGGAGAGTACGGCGTGCCTCCGTTTTGGTGGCAGGACGAGCACAAGGGAATGGTTCGGACAGGGGACGGGAAATGGGTCGTTCCCGACCGGCCCATTGTCGAGGCTCACCCGCCCGACACGGCTCACCACTTCCAGCAGGTGATTAAGTATGCTAGGGCTAAGTTGGAGCTGTTTTGACTTTCTACCTAGCCTTGGGTTTTGGTTTCGAAAATTATTAAATGTTGTGTGTGTGCTTTCTTGTGTGGGATTATTCTTTTTGATGTATAAATTATATTATATGGGTACGAATGAAGTAGTTGTGGTAGGTTTTTGGTTGATATGATTGTAGGGTTATTATGTGCTTAACTATAGTATAGTGCAGTATATTGTTCTTGGTCGGTTACGGCATCACGCAAGTTTTGTGGGGAACGAACTTTATTTAGGATAGTATGCTAAGCATTTGCTATTTTATTGTTTGCTTATGTTGATTCGTAAATAAGTACATTAAAAAAGTCCTGCCATGTCGACATATATGGAATTACTGAATTGTCTTGAGAAGCACGAGTAGTAAGCTTGTAAAGATCGTGCAATTAAATAAGGACGGTGAATGAAGAATGTGTAGTGGTGAGAAATGGTAAAAAAGCAGATTAAACATTGTTAAACATATGCACGTACTACTATTGGATGTTGTATGACACGTTAATGTCATACACAGCTCAAATCCAAATAATTGTCATATAAAAGAAACTTACTAGGTCTTGTTTATGTTCGCAACGTTATCATCCCTTAAATAACTACTAAAAGACGCTAACTAAATAATTACTAAGACATAAACCATTACACTATAGCCTTTCGCCGCTCGGTCCGGCAAAACGATCGTCATTAACGGGTAAAAGCGTGACATTGTCGTTCTCCTAAAAAAAATGAAATACAAATTCATAAGAAGTATTATGCCAAGTATTATTATTACTAAACTAACCTTTATCTCGCAGAATAGAGCTTTTCTTTTAGGCACAAATTCGATAACTCCTCTAAAGAGAAGAGTTTGTCCTCCTTCATCTTCGTTCGCGCTGAACGTGATGAAGTCCGTGTAGTTTATAGTGTTGACCTTCCAAACTCTCTTCAGCTTAAATCTCGTCCGCTGTAACAAAATATCAAAAGATGAAGAATGTTATGTACTGTATAAATACTAATTATAACAACGATAAGAGATTGATTACATCAAAACCTTGGCCTCGTTAAAAAGATTTAAGCAGCGTTTCGCCGAATCTCTATTATCATCAATTTCTGCCTTTGCGTTTGTGAGTACTCCGCCGAGGGGCGGATCTTCACCATCCTTATCGAACGGTGTCATCAGAAAGTCGCAGATCCGAGGATAATAAGTTAATTCAAACTTTTTAGCAAACAACGATAAAAAAAATAAAGACAGGAATTTCGAATAGGAACGAAAGAATTTCACCACATACCTCACGATAAAAGTCTAAAGACTGCTCTTCACGGCGTAGTACCACCGGAGAAATATATATCTCGCAACTTCTATAATCGAACGCCTTATGTTCTTTCGAATTAGTCTTCACTTGTTCTACATTGCCACACCAAATCAGAAGAGAAAAATCGACAAATGGAAATCAAGCTTAGCAACAATACCGATGTTCAATGGAGGGCCAAAATCAGGCTAATAATAATCGTCCAGTCAAAGGAAATCAAGCGTAACTCCAAAATGAAATTCATCAATTTCAAAAAAGAACAAACCAAGACAGCTTCGGCCCACAAATCGTTTAGTTCATCCAAACAAAAATGAATTTAGACGCAAAATCACAAAGTAATATTTCCACCGACCAATTTGAAAATCAACATATCGACCAATAATTACCTAATTTTCATCCTTTTCGGAAGAGGAGGTGCATGACTCGAACTCATTCTTGCTGACGCTTGTGTGTGATTTGAGAAAGAAAGAGTAACTTCTTTAAAATCTAACCCTATATATTTTTTCTTTTAGGTGACATGAATTGCCTTCGCTTTCCTTCTATTTCGGAAGGAAGAACCTTACTTAAATACCCTCACATTTTAGGTAATCATAATTCTGTTAAATAAAAGAGCAAAGCGCTAAAGGCAGTTCAAATAAACTAAAAAGGGCGTAATATTTTATGTTGTCTAAGAGTGTGTTTGGATTCGCGTGTTTGAACGAAATCTCGGATAGATTTAAAATTATAGATTTCAAAATCGTAATTGACAATCCAAATCCATTGTTGACAAACGTTAGGATTCTTAAAATTCGGATTCCAAAATGAAGTACGATCTCGAGCTCCAGAAGCTCGTCGAACTCAACTTTGAACTTTTTCTTGAAAAATTAAAAACAAGTACAAAAATAAAATAAAAATATTAAAAAAAAATAGAGCTCGAGCTCGAGCCGGCTCATTCGAAAGCCCCTAACGAGCTCGAGCCGGCTCATCGAGCTTGCAAGTCAGCCCGACTCATCATTCACCCCCTCATCATTATTTGTTTTATTATTATTATACTATTATTATTATTTTTTATTTATCATTATGTGTGTGCTTTTTATGTGAGATTTATTTTTTTAATATATAAATTATGTTATATGAGTATGGGTATGAATGAAATTAGTAATGCGTGGCGTAGTGGAAGATTTTGGTTGACTTGAGTGATGCTATTCGTCTTGGCATATATGATTGCAGGGATATTTATGTGCTAATAAATATGTAGATTTAAAAAGCCATGCTCCCTGTCTATATATATGGAATTACTGACAGTCATAAATGCAAGAATAAACTAAAGATCATAGAGCTCAAGTACTTAAAATAAGTACCGTAAATGAAGAATACGCAATGGTAAGTAACGGTAAATAACATATCAAACAATGTTAAACATTATTAAGGGATAAAAATCAATACTCTCCATTCACGAAAAGTGATCAGACAATATTAGGCACTATATTAGGTCATCACCGGCCATGGAGATATAAACCAACACACCACTTATATATTATTGTAACAATTAGAATTTCAATCTTCCCATTAAAGTTTTACCTGTTACAAACAATACCGGGAAAAAAAAAACTAGTTTCGTTTTGATCAATAATATTTTATTATGTAAAACCTCACGGAAATAACTATTTCTATCTAGGTTGATGCACCTCTGCAATCTATGTTAAGCTAGGATTTTACAGTGAACTTGTGGGTTTTCAATCATTATGTGTCTAAACTTCCTCGAATTTTAGGTCTTATTTATTCATTATTGATAGACAACGGAGAAAAAGAGAGAAAAAAGGGGTAAGATATCACTTAGGAGAAATTTTTTACTATTGTGGATATTTTCGCATTTCTCACAATTATTGGAGCAACTTTGCTCTACCCAATTTTGAAAATTCGGAGACCCTCTCAACGTGATATTCAGTTTGGAGGTGTAAAAAGATGGGATTGCAAACTATACGTATTTCCTTGAAATAAATTAATAATCATCATAAATAAAACGAGTTAATCGATTTACAAACATCTCATTTCATACGCACCAATACATACAAATGTCATACACACCTCAAATTCAAATGTCATTTAATAATGAGAAACCAGTAATAACTCATTTTGTATTATTATTAAATTGGCGTGTGAGGAAAGCTAGTTATAGGTTGATATATTAAGACATCTTGTCCATTTGATATTTTGAGATTTTGTGGATTTTTATCAAGATATTAAGTTTAACATAACGATCATAAGTTGATTTAATACAAATCTTCTATTTGTTTGTTTTGATTCACATTCAACATTATGTGTCCTGTATTACGTTGTATTAAAAACAACTTTGATACAAGTTTTTCAAGTAAGAAACGGTCTCCTCCGTACACAATCACATTTAATTATAGAAAAAGACTACTCTCGCTAACATTAAGGTTCAATTATAATAATAACAAAAGTAATAGAGGCACCCTTTTTATTAAATTCCAACCTATGATATGGATATAATATACAATGATGAAATAAGGTTAGATTTCGTAAAACAATATGACAAAATCATATATTATTTCTAAAGTCGAGAGCACTGGAATTTGAGTAGCTTAGGCCGACTTCTCATATATTTTTGTAAGTTTTCTAATGAATTAGTTTTTGAATCGAATTAAATCATTATTTTTAATAAATAATTAGGATGATTAACGCACTGTGAAGGATGTTAATGGTAGGAACGTAACTCCATTTTCTTTCATTAAGAGCTAACAAGTTCCATTAAAACAGCATCAACACATTCACCATCAAAACCCGAACAAAAAGTAGAGCATAAAAATCACATAACATAACTACTTAAATTTCTCTCGTTCAACTTTTATTAGGAATAAATATTGAGCCTCTTGCATGGGAAAATAAAAACAAAAATTAGTAAAAAAAAAGTTCAAAGGAATATATACATATTACATTTACCTCTGTGCAAAATGTAAAAAGAAATATATACAGATTGCATTTACCTCTGTGCAAAATGTCGAGTGGATATTCTTACATCGCACTGTTCTAGCAAGACTTGTAACGCTAAATCCGTCCATTTGGGCATAATTAAAAACTTACCGTGAGTTCATGCTTACATTGTTTAGCATATCGCTGGCCTTTCCAGACTTTGACGAGGAACCGCGCTTATAAATATTATCGTTCGCCTCATCGATATCTAGATATATCGATTCTCCGTCAACTGTTATACCCAAATCTCTTGCTGCCATCTCCATGCAGGCCGCACAAGAAACAAAAAGGCATATTAATAAATCTTGTTGGTGTCTTACTGGAGATAGATTTCTTCAAGAAAATTCACTTTCTCGATCTTAAAGGGGGAATGCGTTTTTATCAGATAATTACTGAGCACCGTTACAAGCTCTCCCATGTGTCAAAATGGTTTATTACCAATTTAGTCCCTCCGTTAGTTTGACCGTTAATTTTGATAGAATATGTCACGTGTCATCATGTGATTAGACAGACTTAAAATAATCGTGGTACACTGAAACCATATTTTTACTGCAAATTCAAATTTTTGCTAGCATATGTACCACTATCGTTATCTATATTCATGGCTTTGTTCGATTCTCAATAATCTTCTAGTTTACACAAATTGTCATGTGCTTCTCCGATATTTATGTATTTTAATTCCTTTATGTTGTAATCTTTAATATTTTGCACGTCATCTCGATTGAAGTTGTGGAGGAAATATAAATTCGTAATGGTTCAACAGTCATTCATTCATTGGAAACAGTCATTTCTTCTACATTGCTGCACATATCCTGGATGTGATACCAAATCCTGGATATGGCAACATATCTTTCATATGTCACGAACTGTTGATCAAGTCATTAATCGTGTTGATGTTACTGTTAGTTACGTAATTTGATATTCTGGCTTGCATAAAATATATATAATTTGAATTGAAAATTAAAAATATTGGACGATAATAGTAATCCAAACTGACCTCTTTCCACCTAAAGAAAACATCTGAAATGTACGAACTAGTGATTATAGGAAAGGATTTAGATACTCTAAATGGCTCTCTAGAATTCAATGTTTTAAAAGAGGTTATTTTCTATCTGTTTAACCGGAAGAAATATATATAAAGTAAAATTAATATAGGGGTACAATTATTAAGCAGTTCACATTGATAATACATTAAAAAAAATATTACATCCTCACAAAATATTGAATGCAAATTCTTCTTCCTTTGACTTTGAACAATACTTGTTACGCGAAAATCATACTTCTCTACAAAGTCGAGCACTTTGCTTGCACGTGACCGCCGCATTATACTTAAGTTGGGCTTTGTCCGGATTAGAGTAGTCTTCCAACTTGTACAAATTATTGTGCGCTTCCCCGATATCCATGTACTTTAATTCCTCCTCGCTGTTGATTTTCATTATTTTGCAACTCATCTCGATCGTCGTGGCGCAAGAAATGTAGGCGCATATCTGCGATCTACCTTGCGTTCGTACTGGTGTGAACGATTTTTCTAAAAACATAACTTTTCCAACAGTAAATGCACCTTCTTTCGGATGCTTGCCTCGCAGGTATTCGTGAAGGCTAATTTTCTTGTTGACAAAATTAAATATATTTGTTAGAAGATAAGAGATGTACATTTATTAGAAATATTACAAAATCAACAAATAATATTTGCATTACTTTGTCATAGTGTTTGATTCTAACTCCGAAGATTGGCAGCCTTCAGACATGTTGGGATTAAAGTAGTCTTCCCACTTGTACAAATTATCGTGCGCTTCCCCGATATCCATGTACTTTAATTCCTTCTCGGTGTTGATTTCCATTATTTTGCAACTCATCTCGATCGTCGTGACGCAAGAAATGTAGACGCATATCTGCGATCTACCTTGTCGTACTAGTGTGAACGATTTTTCTAAAAACATAACTTTTCCAACAGTAAATGCACCTTCTTTCGGATGCTTGCCCCGCAGGCATTCGTGAAGTTTAGCTTTAATAATTTTCTTGTTGACAAAATAAAATATATTTGTTAGAAGATAAGAGATGCACATTTATTAGAAATATTACAAAATAAACAAATAATATTTGCATTACTTTGTCATAATGTTTGATTCTAACTCCGAAGATTGGCAGCCTTCAGACATGTTGGAATTAAAGTAGTGTTCCAACTTGTACAAATTATCGTGCGCTTTCCTGATACCCATGTACTTTAATTCCTCCTCGGTGTTGATTTTCATTATTTTGCAACTCATCTCGATCGTCGTGGCGCAAGAAATGTAGGCGCATATCTGCGATCTACCTTGCGATCGTACTGGTGTGAACGATTTCTCTAAAAACATAACTTTTCCAACAGTAAATGCACCTTCTTTCGGATGCTTGCCTCGCAGGTATTCATGGAGTTTAGGTTTAATAATTTTCTTGTTGACAAAATTAAATATATTTGTTAAAGATAAGATGCACATTTATATTACAAAATCAACAAATACTATTTACATTAGTTTGTCATAATGTTTGATTCTAACTCCGAAGATTGGCAGCCTTCAGACATGTTGGAATTAAAGTAGTCTTCCAACTTATACAAATTATCGTGCGCTTCCCTGATATCCATGTACTTTAATTCCTCCTCGGTGTTGAGTTCCATTATTTTGCAACTCATCTCGATCGTCGTGGCGCAAGAAATGTAGGTGCATATCTGCGATCTACCTTGCGACCGTACAGGTGTCAACGAAGCTGTCGAGATCGTGTCGATATCGCACCGCCGATAAGTTCTTTCATATCAAGATGGATGAAGGCGCAGATGTCGCTGCAGATGTGCGTGATCGTCAAAACGCTGGTAGTGTAAGCTTCCGTATGTTATTGTTATATTATAGGCCGCTAGGTGTCGAGTCTGACCTAGGGCCCTGTGTTGTGCGATTTGAGATAGAGATGCGGAAAACGTCTTCAGCTTCTCCGAATGATTCTAGTTGTGAGAGTCCTTGCAATGATAATGTTTTGTATGAATTTTTCATTTACGAAATTTCATAATGATAAAGAAAAGTTTTCTGCACATTTTGATTATTTCTAAAAACATAACTTTTCCAACAGTAAATGCGCCTTCTTTCGGATGCTTGCCTCGCAGGTATTCGTGAAGTTTAGCTTTAATAATTTTCTTGTTGACAAAAATTAAATATATTTGTTAGAAGATAAGAGATGCACATTAATTAGAAATATTACAAAATCAACAAATAATATTTGCATTACTGTGTCATTGTGTCTGATTCTAACTCCGAAGATTGGCAGCCTTTCCCATACCTCACGAAAAAGGTGTAAAGACTGCTCTTCCCGGCATATTACCACTGGAGATATATATCTCGCAATTTCTATAATCGAACGGCGTATATTCCGCCAATTTCTTCTCTTCTTCTGCATCATCGATGTCCCAAATCAGAAGAGAAAAAATCAACCAAATTTTCTAGAAAAAGGCCTTCCGATGATTATGTTTACACGATAATGCGATAAAAAATGCATATAGCAACTCCTAAAAGAAACGGTAACCGAGGTTCATTAATGGACCAAATCTTGAGATCAAAATAATCGTTCAGTCCAAACGAACACAAAAGGAAATGAGCCGCAAATACAAAGTGAAATTCATCCATCAACTTCAAATATCTACCTCTAAAATAATGATAATAATAATAATAAAAAAAAAAGGTGAATACCACCTAGTTTTCATCTTTTTTGGAGGAGGATTCAGTTCATTCCCTGCTCGTGCGCGCAACTTTTTTTTGAGAAAGAAAGAAATAGGAATTTTTTTTAAGTTTATTACCTAACCCTAGATTTTAGTTTATTAAGCTCGAATGTGATCAATTGCATTCAGCTAAATTTGCTCTTGTTTTAGATTCATGAAACTAAAATAGTATGTTATTGTATCTCTCGCTCGTTGTGCGGTTAAATATGATTAAAGTCATTTAAGTAACAAGATTTTATAAAATCAGATCAAATATTCGAAAAGATATTCACATTATGCAACCAAATAAGCTTTATACATTACGCCTAGTAACTTCATAAACAAAATGTCGACAGTATTAAATTTAGTAAGCATCAGATTTGTGCAAACGCTGAATATTAAATTTGGACGGCCAAAATACAATAATAAATAAGCCACCAAAATGACGGAGAAAAAATTTAGCTTCGAATGCATTATATTATACACACAAAGACGAACATGGAACACCGTTTCATATTGCAACATACAGCTCGAAACCCTATTTTTCAACATGCTACCATATTTATATATAATTTTAATTAAGCTAATCGTAGTATAGTCGTTAAATTGCATTAATTGGGTTTAGGGTTTACAACTCAGAAGAAAGACAACTGAAATAGTTAATTGATTTAATCATATAGAGTCAGCTGTCTCAATCTCGATCATATCTCCATTGCATAACAATCTATATCCTTCATAGAAATATTACATATATCCAACCACTCAGCCTACCGTAAATGATAAGACCATAGTCCTATTCGACCTTCTGTACACCTTTTTTTTTCTATCATTGACAACATATTATATAGCTTTCTCTATATCGTACGATACCATCTAAATTATTACAAGAAAAGTTCAGTGTTTCAAGCCTAAAAATTCGAGCATCAAGATCGTATCTTACGGCGGAGGAACAAATACCGTCGCCAAGAGATCGTGTTCGAATTTCCCAATGACATGCTTTGTCGAGCCGATTATTCATTTTACTTGGCAATCCTAATTCCTAGGTTTGCAATCGAAAACAAACTCATCAGAGGAGAAACCTATTTTTTATTACAACTAATTGCTTTTTTACCAACAACAACAACAACGTTTATCTGCATTAGCATGCTTAGCTTCAAGGAGTAGGGGAGGTAATAGAGGGCGTCGTAAAAACATGCATAAAGAGTTGCCTTTTGAGTACTTGAAAGGTTTGGATGGTAGGCTTATTATTAGGGTTTTGCCAGTTCATCGAGAAACTGATTACAGGAAATGATGATGATAATGGTAGCAAAAACAATGAGGTCGAAGATGATGATGATGATGATGATGATGATGATGATGATGATGATGATGATGATGATGATGATGATGATGATGATGATGATGATGATGATGATGGTGGTGGTCGAAGCTATGGTACTTTGTGTAGTACCCCTGAGTTGAAGCATCATTACATGCAATTGGTGGGGTGTAATAGGTATCATATTTGGTCGCACAAAACACGAGACTATTTCGGAGTCTAATTAGATTTGTTGTTCTCCGTGTCGATATATTGGGTTAGTAGCGTGGAAGCAAACAGAGGTCAAAGATTAGGTTTTTCCGTATATGCCAAATTAATCATTGATCGTGTTGTCTAAAACAGTTGTGAAATTTTAGTAGGTAGGAAATTTGATTATTTCAATTAAAAGTATTTCGTGTTACTCAAGTTAAGACCCGATTCTTGAGTATATGACTATCCGTCTATCCATGTAGATAAAGTAATCTTGTATAAATAATGTATATTTTCGCAAGATTTAGAAGAGCTTTTGTTCATTGATGTTCGCAAGGATAAGAGCCAATCAAGAACAGTGTTTGAAAAAAGATTAACCACATGATACTGGAGATAATATATTCACATAACCATAATTCAATTTTATCAATCTCATTTATCTTTATCATCGCTTGATCTGGCATAGTTCTCGTCACCTGGCAAAAGTGTGACCTCGTCATTCTCCTAAAAATAAAACAAACAAATCTTCAGTTAAAACCAAGGATTACTTTCTTTTAGCCATAAGTCATTAACTACCTTTATCTAACAAAACAATGCCTTTCGAGGCACATAGTTAAAACATCCTCTAAAAAGAATAGGTTGTCGTCCCATTCCATCTTCACATGCGCTGAAAGTGAGGTAACAATAGTGCGATGCAATGTTGGCCTTCAAAACCTTTACAAGCCTAAAATGCGTACGCTATACGAAAAAAATGATAAGATTAACAACAATAGCTAGCAACCAGAAATGTAATTTTTAATCTGATTACCTTGATTTTGTTGAAGAATCGCAAGCATGCTTTCGCATCGTCTCTTTGTTTTTCGCATTTGTCTGGATTCATCCGTGTGACTGTTCTACCACAACAGTCGTCGTAGTCGTCGTCGTCCTTATCGATGGGATGCATCAACAAATCACAAAACTAAGGAGAAACGTCTTTAAACAAATTTTTGGTAAGTGACTGAATAAATATATCACAAAGAAGAGAGAAAGGCACAAATTTCATACATGACGGGAACAATCTATCGAATCCCGCTCATAATGTTTAACGACGGGAGACAAGTATTCCCTCAAATTCCTGTAGTTGAAATCCTTAGAGCATCTCCAATCGAACCCCAAAACCCAAAAAATATCTGAAATTTACCCCAACCGAACTCCAAAACCAAACTCAAAATGAGATTTATCTTTTCTCTCTCCTAACTAATCGCATATATGCGATTCAAAACAGTTTTTTGCGTTTTTAGTTTACAAATTACATAATAATCCAATATTTGCAGATTCTTTGCAGGGAATCTCATCTTGACGAAGAGACGTACAATCAGCTCGTGGAGAAGGCCAAAGGAGAGGGACATGGCGTCAGCAAACTGCAGAAGACATCTCACTCTGATGTTCCGTCGGTGAGAGCTCGCCGGCGAACAAGAAAAGGGATATGGTGGATCAAATCCCTCTTTGGGAAATAGAGAAAGGAACTGTATTTTACTGATTATTTGAAGCTTATCTGTTCGTGTTTGCTAATAAAGTATCGTTTTTTTATTTTTTACCTCAGCTACTCTTTTTTGTCTGGTTATGTACATCTGCTTTTGTTTTCTGAACTATGTAAATACCTATAGTGCTCGTGTTCTTCGTTTTCTGTTGGACTGAGTCATTTTCTTGGTAAATATATATGTGGGTGTCGGCGTAATTCTATATGAGATAAATTCTGAGGATTTCATTTTCCAACACTGAGTTCATGATTATCCAACAAAGGGAGGGTTGTAATTTTGAAGAAATAAATAAGGATAACAAAACTGCACCGTTGTGGGACAAAGAGCTCGACAACTTGGTTGGAAGATTGATCTTTTCTTTATTCCTACATTGACTTCTTCAACTATCATGAAGTTGCAAATTTGATCACAACACAGTACGAAGTTTTTGGGATATTAAGGTCAAATGTTGTCTGCAAATTACTGTCTACAGTCACGAATACAATTTTATTAATATTTTATCGTATTAAACTAATATTTGTTGTTTAGTTTGTAAATTTATAAAATATGTGTGTATTATTGTAATTTTGTAGAAACTGGTATGTAAGGAATACTGCAGAAATAATCCTTTGAGTTTGAGAATGAGTATTTCGGTTGGAGAAGAATTGCTGCATTTTGAGTTTGAGGATGAGTTTGAGTTTGAGAATGCGTTTATCGGTTGGAGATGGTCTTAGATTCCATCTCATCATCCTCTTCTTCTTCGTCGCTACACCAAATCAGAACATTGTAATCCACCGATATTAAAAGATAAAAAAAAAAAACATACACATTTGATGATCATATCTTGCGCGCTATCACATGCATATGGAAACATCTAAAAGCAACGATAGTCGTAGCTGATTACACGAAAGACACAAACCATAAAATCGTTCATTCCAAACAGATAAAAACGAAGTCAGACGCAAATAAGAATAATATTCACTGATCAATTTCAAACCTCAACCTCCAAAACAGTAAAAACAAAATGACGAATACCTAGATATCACCCTTTTCGGAGGAGGACTCATTTTCGTTCGCGCTTGGGAAACTGATGAGAAAGACAAAGGAGCTTCTTTATAACCTAACCCTAATAATTTTTTTCTCAAGGCACGGTTGTGATTCTGAATTGCCTTTTTTTTTAATATATTGACCTAGAAAAGATGGCCCATTTAAGGCCTAATAAATCTGTCAATAATTTTAAGCTATTGCTGTCCCAGATTATGCAGATAATATAATGATAATCCTTATATTGTGTTTGGGTTTCTTTATATACAGCCCGTTATTAGGTAGAAGCCCGATACCAGACTTGTGGCCCGATATAAATAAACTGAGCCGAATGGGTCATAAATAATAGTGGGCTCTCGCCCCGTTTGGTTACAATAGCATATATAAAGCCCTATATGACTTAAATTATAATAAGCTCAATATTATTAGTCTGACCTCTTTATATTAGTTAAGTTGTAGCGGGCTTTTAGTATAATAATGGGCTCATGGATTAATATCGGGCCGTAAATAGAAAACCAACGCTGTGTTTGCTTTACAGACCCAGTTATCAGAAAGGTCCAAGCCCGATAAAAAGTAATATCAGACAATCCAAGACAAAGTAATAACATGGGTCCATTTAGGATAAATTATAAAAAGGCCCGTTTGCTATTTTCGGGCTTTAATAAATTTCTCGGGCTTCATCTTATTAAACCAAACATCAGACTATATACTACTATTTATTTTGTAACCCATTTTCTTAGTTTACCCTGTATACCAAACACAGCCCAAACACAATATTACACCTTATTATTTATATTATATGGGTTAGTCTTGGCTAATCCAATAAAGCAAACGCAGCCTTATATTAATTAATCACGGGCTTTTATACTGCACCTTATAACCAAACGTGGGAATGCAGCGCTTTAGTCGAGTATAAATAATATAACCGACTTTGCAGCTTTATTTAAGAGGACTTCCAGGAACCACAAGGATAACAAGGCATATATTGTATGCTCATTGGAGATCTTTCCTAGTAAATATATAGATCGACCTTTCTTCGTGGACTCCCTTGGTCATAGCAGAAACCGAGGCACTTGAAGTAGAAACAGAAGCTTATTACGATGAGGAAGAAGATGAGGTGTGCCTACGAAGCTCCTCTAACATCCGTATAGGCAATAGGAGATGGGGAGACAACGGCTATGTCAGGGCTGGACACCAAGAAGCCCGGCCCGTACACCGACGACCACCTTCGATAGATTCTGCCGTGGGCCCGTCTCGCCAGCCCAAGATTAAAGAAACAGTCGTCGATAAAGAACTTGCGGGCCGACGGGCCAAACTGGCCTTGGAACGTGAAGCTGATGATAAAGCAGCTGCTGTGAAACATCAGCAGCATTTGGCGAGGCTTGGTCGTTTGAAGTGTTTGGTTTAGAATGTTAGGAAAGGTTATTTGATAGATGGGATGGATCTCTTTATTTCGTGCCTTTTTGTTGCTGAATAAGGTCATGTATTAACGACGTTGGACTTTTACTGCCATTTTGTAATATGCCTCTGTCGAGGAGGCGATGGATCATTTGCTGTGATTTCGCATTGATGTATGTAAAGAAGAGTATGGATATTCAGTACTAAATTTTCTAGCTTTCGGAGTTGTTGTTGCTATGAATATGTGGAAGAAAAATTGAAAGAGATGGGACAGTATGTTTTAATGTCATGAAATCGTCGCTATCTAGTATTATCTAAGGTTCTTACCGTTGAAATGAAACAGAGCTTAGCTAAGAGCTGAAGAAAAATCTGAATTCGACCTACTCTGCTCTATTGTCACTACAATAACGATGTTGTTGAGGTCATCATCTTCGATCAATCTTTATCCTTTTGTATTCTCAAGAGCTTCGCCTCTCTCTTCTCTTATTCCGCAATCAGCTGCAATCACATTAGTAATTCTGCTTCGCTTCTGTCAAAATCCGAGGAAACAGTCGTTCAAAAAGAAAAAATGACCCCCGAGTCTTTTTACTGTCTTTAGTGCAATCTTGGGCTGGCTAATATTTTAACTTCTGGCAATTGGGGACCTTCAATTACTACAAAACAATCCACACAAGGATACATACGTTCTTGTACACGATAATCCACACCCATTTAGCCAAAACACATGCGAAATTCGAATTAAGATTCATAATTGTGCGATAAATGGAAAAATACATTTTCCAATACAAGAAACGAACGGTCAACACACTTGTCTTCATCACAGTAAATAAAAACTAAGTGGCGCAATTAATTAGATCATTAACTTCGCGCTCCATAGCATGGGTCAGAATAGGTATAAAAAATTTAAGAAGCATAGCCTTTTTGACGGGTATGAGGACAAAACCTTCGAACCCAAAGGATTCACCCCAACTATTTTGAATGATGAAGTACTCTTGATCTTTAGATTTGATGTTAATCGTGGCATTACCAACGATTAACATTGCATGGTGTCCATCATCCCTATGCGATATAGGAGCCTCAAAGATAATCTGCCATTAAAAAAAACAAATAATAAATTAATTGAATGGTAAATTATAATGAAAGTTTAAAAACAATATTATATGATAAATTATCTATACTGACCTCCTTCCACCTAAAGAAAGCCTCTGAAACATACGCACTAGTGACTATGGGAAAGCGGTTTGATATTCTAAATGCCTGTTGAGCATTTAACCTCTGGAAAGAGATTATCTTTTGCCTGTCGAACTGGAAGGAGTGTTAGGAAAGATGCTCAATATCATGATGATATTTTTAGAGAAATCTTTAAAAAAAATTACCTCGTTACAGAAAACTGAATGAAGGTTCTTCTCTCTTTGGCTTTGGATAATGCTTGTTACGCTAAAACCGTATTTTATTGCGAAATCGAAGACTTTCCTAGCGTCCGTACCACCATCATTTTCTATATTTTTGGCTTTTTCTGGGTCCCAATAATCTTCAAGTTTATACAAATTGTCGTGTGCTTCCTCGATATCCATGTACTTTAAATCTTTTTTGTTGTTAATATTTAATATTTTGCAGGTCATTTCGATCGCAGTTGCGCATGAAATATAAGAGCATATTTGCAATAGATTTTGCACTCGTACCGGTGTCAGCGTTTCTTCTAAAAAGTTAATAGGCTTAACACTGAATGCACCTTTTTTGGGATATTTGCCACGGAAATATTCGTTAAGTTTACTTTCCATAGCTTGCCTGTAGAATTACAAAATACTTGTAGAAGTTAAAAAAAAGACACATTAATTAGATATGTATACAAAATCAACAAAAAAACATTTGTGTTACTTTGTCATGGTGTTTGTAGCTGACCCCGAAGATTGGCCGCGCTCGGACATGTTGTTAGCTTAGATGAGATGACTAGTAAAAGAGACTCGTGATTTTTTAGCTTCGAGAAATATGTATGAACCTTCTTAACTAGCATTTATTTATAGCATCCCTTTAAACCCTACATGCCCCACCCTCTCAAGTCTCACGCCTATGTGGTTAGATATAAATATTATTTGTATCTATTGGTACTCGCTCACGATGATACAAACAATAAAAACACACACATTAAATGTCCATTTTAAAAAATCATGTTTATGTCTACAGACAGAGATTCTTCGTTGCCTTATTTTTATGAATAAGACAAAAATATTATTAATAAATGATGTGATAAGAGTACATATATCATAACTATACTAACATGAAAAAGAAGATAATAGACAATTAGAGTAATAAAAAATCTTGCTTTTTCGATATCTGGGATTATCATATTGACTTTTTCCTATTTTTATTATGTATTCATACAGTTGTTGATATTCAATGTATATTTTTAAATTTGACTTGATAAATTATTGATTTGATTCTCTTGTCAAGGGACATATATTAGTATATAGTGTAATCATATAATTAAATCTTGCTTTTCCTATTGTGTACAGTTATTGATTTGATGTGTCCTTTTCGAAATATAGATTGTTCGATAATAGTACGGGGACATATATTAGTATATAGTGTAATCATATATTAGCATATAGTGTAAAAAATCTTGCTTTTGTTTATATTAATCTTGCTTTTTTATGATATTTGGAATTCTCTTGTACGTTACAGATTTTATTTGACGTGTCCTTTACTCCTTTCCCGTATATAAGTTGTTTGATAATAATATTTGAACATATATTAGTTTATATGCTAACATATAACTCCACACACAATGATTTGTAAGTGCATTACATTCAGGAAAGGATGTGTACCACATACAAAGACTTGATAGATATCATAGAAAAGGGGATAAAAATGGGTAAAGATACGTTTTTTTACTGTTGTCGACCTTTTCATCGGAGACCCAATTTTAGAAAATTCAAAGGCACTATTCTCGTGATATATTCGGTTAGAAGTCAAAGGAAAGTGGAGATTTTTCTTGTTATGGTAAATCAATAAGGACGGGAGATAGAAAAAAGGACAATTGGAATATACGATAAAAAGATCATGCAAAGATTCTTGGCAAAAAGTATGTCCCGTTATCATCCCATAATGAACTACTAAAAAACTCATCCCACAGCATTGCCGTAGCGTAACAGCTTTTCAGAGATTTTCTGAATTACAATGATTTTATAAATTATCTTCTTTTTTTTTTTAACATGGGAGGTAAATAAAAAACAAATGAAAAGATCATGCGACGATTTATGATTAAACCTACGTGTCATGTTCTACTTCGTTTCGTATAACTGTCCTTGTACTTATTTGACCATCGTATCATCAAATACAGTTCTGATATTTAACGTTATGCATTAAAAATAGAACAGATGTGGAGTTAACATTAATTACTTAAAAATTAGGGACCTTTACAATTCAGCCCCCATTCAACTTTAAAAATCGTGTTCAGCCCCTGTCAGAAAAAGCAATTAGTTTTAAGGACCCGATTTTTCATACCACTTCATCGGTATGTGGTACCACTTCTTTGTTCTGTAGTACCACTTCTTTGTTATGTAGTACCACTTCTTTGTTCTGTAGTACCACTTCTTTGTTATGCAGTACCACATAATTGCTCTGCAGTACCACTTCTTTTGTTCTGCAGTACCACTTCATTTTTACCGCAGAAAAATGAAGTGGTACTGCAGAACAAAAGAAGTGGTACTGCAGAGCAATTATGTGGTACTGCATAACAAAGAAGTGGTACTACAGAACAAAGAAGTGGTACCACAGACCGATGAAGTGGTATGAAAAATCAGGTCCTTAAAACTAATTGCTTTTTTTGACAGGGGTTGAACACGATTTTTAAACATGAATAGGGACTGAATCATAATTAACTCTAAAAATTATATACTCCAAAAGAAAAAAATGAGTTTTAATATTAATAATTTAATTAATATGTAAATTAACATTAAATAAATACTTGCCAGTTAAAAAGGACAATTTTAATGTTAATTGTATTTAATTTATATTTCAAATTCAAATAAAACTTATTTAATTACAAAGTTTGCATAATTCAAACAAAATATGTGGGACGTCGGGCCGGTTCGTTAACCGCCAAAGCCTGTTTATTGGCGGGGTAGGCGCGGGTAGGCCCGCCCCTCCCCTCAGGCGGGCCACGGGCCTGGCACTCTTAATCGGCCAGAAATAAAATAAAGAATTTTTTTTAAAAGAAAAAGATGTAAAAATAAACAAACAAAGAAGAATTTTTGTTCGAAACTATCAGTAATTTAATCATAAATCTTTAATAATAATTTATTTATTTTATGAAGCTTAATTTCACTTAAATTATCATAAAAAATAGAAAACCTATATAATTTATTTTTACATCTATTAGTTAATATAAATATTAATATTTTAAGTAATGGCGGGAATGCCGCGGCCAACTTGGCCTGCCCCGCCAAAGTCCGCGGCCCGCCTCTGAGCGGGCCTAAAAATTCAGTTCGCCACACCACTTTGACGGGACAGGCTGTCCGCTGCCATTTTTACTGGTCATATAGGTAATAAATTCTTATATGAAAAGAGTATTTATTTAATTTCTTTAAAATATTATTCATATTATGATTAAAAAATTCAATTATTTGTAACATCATTTAAACATTACAATATAAATGGAGTATTTTAGTTATTTGAAATATTCCCCGCTACGACAGGATTAATATTGATAAATTTAATAAAATTTATATTTTTATGTTAATATGAAACTAGAGCGATTAATATACGAAGCAATACAATAAAAATTAATTAAATATTATATCAATGTGTCGTTGATTAAAATAACTTAATTATTAATTTTCGAATAGTCCATGTAATTGTTATTATTGATTTAATGAAAATTAGTTAATAAAAAGAATTTTTGTTGAATCATGTTATTTTTTAAACTAATTATTATAAATATCAAGTGTTAGGAGTGTGAAGAGTAGGACCTTAAATTTTTCGATTGGGTTTAACAAATAACAAGGGGAATAACTAAAGATGGCAATGGGGCGGGTCCGGACCCGGACCCGCCTTGGACCCGCCCCGAAATTACCGGGTTTTACCCGATAATCCGGGTCTCGGGGCGGGTCCCGGGTCTCAAAAGAAGAAACCGGCCGGGTCCGGGGCGGGTTTCGGGTCTGGCATACTCCGCCCCGAGACCCGGCCCGAAACCCGCCCCGGAAATATATATATATTATAATTGAATTCGTAATTACGTATTATATAGAATTATTGCTAATATTATGAATAGAAAATCTGTTGGTCTTATGGTAGAGGCTTGGTATTATAAATGTAAGGTCGGGGGTTCGAGTCTTAAGCACTACATTTATCCATTTTATCTTTAAAAAAATAAAAAGAAAAGAGAAAAATAAAAAACATCAATATAAACGGGTATGGCGGGTTGGACCCGCCCCGCTCGGGTCTGACCTGGGGCGGGGCGGGTCTAGACCCGAAGCGGGGCGGGGCGGGTCCCGGGTCTGGGAAAAAGTAAGCAGGGCGGGTCTCGGGTCCGGCAAAACCCGCCATACCCGCCCCATTGCCATGCCTAGGAATAACCTCATTTATATTTTTAAATTATCTTAAACAAAGTAGGGATAATTAATAAATTCATAAGGCATCACCCAGCTATCATAAATTAATTTATTAAGAAACGTGTCTTTATTTTGTTTTATTTTAATTTTAACTTACACCCATTAGTAAATAAGGAATCTTCCAAAAATTTCGAAGATTGTAGTTTTTCGATGCATATATCATCGTATCTAGAGCTGTCAATTTGGCGGGGTGGAACTGGCCTTAAAAATTGGAGCCCCACAGCATGGCCACTAAGAAAAAAGATGAATATTATTTATTTTAATTTTAATTATTTAATAATTTTTTATTAAGTATGGTATTTATTAAAAAATTAGGCATAACATGTCATTTGTTATGTGTTTATTACTAAATATATCAATTATGATTAATGAATTATTAACTAAATAATCTAATTAATTTAATATTCTTTTTTCACATAATATAAGTTGGCAGATCGATCTGTCCGCGGGCTAGTCCGTCCCATTCCGCCTAGGGGTGTACAAAGTTCGGCATACCAACCGAACAAACCGAAATACCGAAAATTCGGTACAAAACCGAACCAAATTCGGTTCGGTACTCGGAACAAAGGTTAAAAAATTTCAGTATTTCGGTTCGGTATAGAATTTTTGGTTCGGTAATTTTAGTATACCGAATTGATTAAATTATATATATAAAAAAATATTACAAAAATTACTTTTTTTTTAGTTTTTATCGGAAATTCGGTTATTTCGGTAAAAATCGAATTTAGCGAAAAAATTCGGTAAAAATCGAATACCGAACCGAGGAAGTATCTAAAATATGTGTACCGAAATTTCAGTATCCAAAATTTCGGTTCGGTTCGGTATGTACCGAACGAACACCCCTAATTCCGCCAAAGCCCGTAGCCCAAGCAGGCTGGCCCGCCCAGGCCCTACGCCCGGCCCGGGGACCTGGTTGAATCGCATCAAGCCTGAACGTATCACGCAATTACCGCAAGCAATAATAAATAAAGATCAGAAAATTTAAATGATAGATGGAAATAACTTGACACAGCATAATAACCGCCACGAATATCCAGATAAATAGAAGTCATAAAAACCACACAAAACAGTTTTGTGAGAATTTAAGCATATTATATATTAATATTAATTAACTTCAGCACACACAAACACAAACTACTCTCCTCCAAAACACCATAAGCAAAGGAGAAACTCATATTTTTTGTTGGTACCGCTGCAGGAAAGATAGATAAATAATTAATACTTCAAAAAATTACTCAAGAAAAAAACACTTGGATGGGGATAAAAATACCAAGTGGAGGGAAGTCTTCATCTTTCCTAGCTTAATCAGACATAGTTCTCCTCACTAGGCATCTCCTCAATAGGCAGAAGTGTGACCTCGTCATTTTCCTAGAAGGAGAACAGACAAATCTTCAATGAAAAGCATGATTTATTTACTTTAGGCCATAAGCTATACAATACAATTAACATTACCGCTACCTTAATTTCGCAAAACAGAGCCTTTTCAGACACATAGTTAAAACATCCTCTAAAAAGTGGTGGCGGTCTTTCGAGTCCTTCTTCACGTGCGCTGAAGGTGAGGTAACAATAGTGGGATCCAATATTGGCCTTCCATACCTTCACAAGCCTAAAATGCGTACGCTATATGAAAAAAAAAAATGATAAGTTAAAAACGATAGCTAGCAAACCAGAAAATGTACGTCGTATATAATCTGCTAACCTTGGTCTTGTTGAAAAGTTTCAAGCATGCTTTCGCATCGTCTCTCTGTTGTTCGCGTTGGTCTGGATTCATCAGCGTGATTGTTCTACCACAACTATCATCGTCGTCATCGTCCTTGTTGATTGGAGTCACCAACAAATCACACCTCTGGATACAGATATGTTTAACCAAAGCTTAGCAAGTGACTGAATAAATATATCACGAAAAAGGGAAAGATACAAATCCATACATACCCTACGGAAAGTAGGCAACGACCCCGACTCATAATGCTTAACGACAGGAGACATGTATTCCCGAAAGTTCCTGTAGTTGAAATCCTCAGGTTCCATCACATCATCCTCTTCTTCTGCGCCGCTGCACCAAATCACAACACTATAATCCACCGAAAAGACAAAAAAAAAAACAGAAACACACATTTGATGACCACATCTGTTGAATCGCGCTCTCATATGCTGATCAGAACAAGTCGAAGCTGAATAAATGAAAGACACAAACCATAGAGCTCATAAATCGTTCATTCCAACCAGACAAAAACGAATTCAGACGCAAATCAGAAATAATATTCACCGATCAAATTCAAACCTAAAACAATAAAAAAAGGACGAATACCTAGATTTCACCCTTTTTGGAGGAGAAGGACTCAGACTCATCTTTGCTCGCGCTTGGAAAAGTTATTTGAGGAAGGAGGAATAACTTCTTTATAACCTCACCCTATTTAATTTGTTCTTTTAGTCACGGTTGTGTTGTGATTCTGAAATCTGAATTGCCTTTTCTTCTTTTTATTTTCATATATATTAATTCACCAGGCCCTTCTGATATAGAAAAGAAGGCCCATTTAAGGCCCAAACAATCTGACCCAATAATTACAAGTATCTCTAAGCTCAAGTATAACCGACTTTGCAGCTTTATTTTTAAGTCTATATGAGAGAATTGAGAACTTCCACGCACCACAAGAACACCAAGGCATATATGCTCATTGGAGATTTTCCTAACCAATACATAGATCGACGTTTCTTCGTGGGTTTGAGTCCTCCTTAGCTCATCCTTCTCGCCTCCTGCCTGCCTCTGAGGAATCAGGATAATCCTCTTGAATAGAATCTTTTTCTTTGTTTTTCTAAACATTTTTTTTCTTTTTTTTCTTCTTTTTAATAATCCTTATCCGATTTGCTCGGGTTGTAAATAAACCTATCTTAGGAAGTACATCGTGTTCTTTTCTGTAAATAATGGAAGGAGAACTCGCCGATTCTTTCGCATCTGTTGAAATGGTTGTTGGTGTCCAGCAGCTGGTTGGGGAATTTCAAGATCTGGCCATCCACGATCAGGTTTTTCTTGTTATTATCGATTTGTATCGTTTGTCTTCTTACTTGTCTTGACTCGTCCGAGATGGGGTGATAGGTTGAACACGGACGCATAGCGTGACTTCGTTTTGTTTTTCTACTTTTTGATACGTTTTGATTTTGAGATCTGATTGGGGAAATTGCATCGAATTGGTTAGGGTTTGAATGGATAAAAGTGATATAGTACATGGGGATTAACGTGATATTTGATAAACATGTCTAACTATCATGTATGACTGTCTCTGTTTGCAAAGTACTGCCTTTCTTTTGATTGCAAAGTCATATATGTAGTTGTGGAGTGCCGCTAGACTTCGAAGTTGCCATTAGAGTTTCGTGTAGTTTGGGTGTTCTTTTTTTCTGATAAAACCCTTGGAATTTCAGAGTAAAAAAGATGGGAAGTGCATAGTGGGATTGGAGGAAACTGACCAAGGAGTGTGCGTCTCTAATGGTACTGACAACAGCGACCATCACGGGGTTTGTGCAATTTGCTTAAAGAAGATTGTGCTTCAGGAAACTGCTTTGGTAAAAGGTTGCGAGCATGCCTACTGGTTTGTCTGAAACTCTCATTTATCTTAAGTGCAATTTTGTCGATTATCATATCATGCAAATGCTTCTTGTAGGTTCTGTTAATATTGCTTCTGATGACAGATTCATGAAATTTTTATTCAGTGTGACTTGCATCTTGAGATGGGCTTCTTACAAGAAGGAACCAACGTGCCCTCAGTGCAAGCATCCTTTCGAGTTCCTCAACGTCCATCGCTCCCTCGATGGAAGGTACTCTAATCCAATCGTTTTTCTCTCTGCACTTGTTTTGGGATGATTTCACGCTGTCATTTATGTATCATTCGTTTCCCATTTCTTTACACAGCATCAATGACTTCATGTTCGAGGAAAGCGTATGCCTTCTCCTACGAGCGCCGTGGTACGCTCCCTTAGTCATAGCAGAAACCGAGGCACACGAAGAAGAAACAGAAGATTATTACGATTTCTACGAGGAAGAAGACGAGGTGTACCTACGAAGCTCCTCTAACATCCGTATAGGCAATAGGAGATGGGGAGACAATGGCTATGTCAGGGCTGGACACCAAGAAGCCCGGCCCGTACACCGTCGACCCCCTCTGATAGATTCTGCCGCGGGCCCATCTCGCCAGCCCAAGAAGAAAGAAACCGTCGTCGATAAAGAACTTGCGGGCCGACGGGCTAAGCGGGCCTTGAAACGCGAAGCTGCTGATAAAGCTGCTGCTGCGAAACATCAGCAGCATTTGGCGAGGCTCGGTCGTTTGAAGTAGAAGGCTTGTTTGGTTAGAGAATGTTAGGAAAGGTTGTTATATGGGATGGATCTCATTGTACTTTGCCCCATTTTCATGCCTTTTTGTTGCTGAATAAGGTTTTAGGTAGCTATTAACGTTGGAGTTTGCTGCCATTATGGTAATATTGGCTCGATCGAGCTGTGATTTCTCACTGATGTAGGTAAGGACGAGTATGGATATTCAGTACTAATTAATTTCTAGCTTCAGATGTGATATTAGAATTATCAATTATGTGAAAGGAAGTTTGAAGGGACACTACGTCAATGTCAACAAATCGTCCTCGTCAATAGCGGCTTCCTGGTATTTAAGGTTCTTCCCGTGAAAATGAAACAGAGCTAGAGCTTAAAGCTGAAGAAATATCTGAATTCGAACAATGTTGTTGAGATCATCATCGTCGATCAATCTTTATCCCTTTGTATTCTCAAGAGCATCGCCTCTCTTTTCTCTTATCCCCGCCGTCAGCTGCAATCACCTTAGTATTTCCTCTTCGATTTTGTCAAAATCTGGCACAGTTTTTCAGCTGAGATTGCGGAAGATTCGAACTTTGCCCGATTGCCGCCGCAACTGCAATGAACGTGACACCATTGGCTCTGATTTGAACTGGGTTTTAGGCATGTCGAGTCAACCTTTTAATTTTAGGGCCGCAGGTATGTTGCTTTCGCTCTTGCGTTGCTTACTCATGCGTGGGATAAGATCGATCATTGGGATACATCCTCCGGTTCTTTTCTTGGTCGGCGTATTTGATGGTGGTAACCAAGTACATTTTCTTAGTATACGGAAGAAAAGAAAAATTATAAACGGTCACTTGCCCCTTAAGTGTTTGATTGTTTGTCGAGCTTGTGCATTCATGAGGTTAAGTTGCGGTTGGTATTAGTGTAAAGATCATACAAATATGCGTCATAATTCCGTGTTTAGATTGATTAGACGCCTTAAACTCTCTATGTTCTCTTTTCAGCTTCATTCAGCTCAGAGAGTAGCTCTGAACACGGCAGAGAGATATTAGTTCAGCATTTGCTTGTCAAAGAATATGACCAAAAGCTATTGCTCGAGCTCCAGAAACGCGCCAATGAGGGTTCGTGCCACTTATTCAATATGTATTTGTGAACAACTCCTTTATCTTTTGTATGTACGCCAATTTCACGACCACATCCAGGAGAGGACTTGAGTGATTTTGCTTTGGAATACTCTGTTTGCCCATCAAAGCAAGAAGGAGGGATGCTCGGTTGGGTGAGAAAGAACAAACGGTATGCTGAAAATATTTCTTTTCTGCATCTTATTTATCAAGTTGCATCAGAAGTGTATGGTCAGATGATTGAATATTTTTTAATAATGTGCGTGGATTTTTCTTCGTAATTGTGGCCTCCCTTTATTATCAGGTGCCTGAATTTGAGGAGGCTGCATTTAGTGCTCCGTTAAACAAAGTTGTAAGATGCAAGACCAAGTTTGGATGGCACCTTTTGCAAGTTCTATCTGAGAGGTAAATTTCGGGCAAAGAGGCCCTTGACTTAAAAGCCAACCAAGTTTTATATGGTGTAAGGAAAATTTATCAGTTGTTAATATTAATGTACAGGGAAGAATCTGTTCTTCAATACATCCATCCCACTGAGCTCCATCAGAAAATGCAAGACCCATCTTTTCTTGAAGATGCACAGTTAATTGATGTCAGAGAACCTGATGAAGTGTAAGTTAAAACTTCCACATTTTGCTCCATTAGAATCACATCCAATATTTATTAAAATATGCTCCTTTTTAGTGCAATCTTGGCTAATAGTTTAACTTTTCTTACAGGGCTATAGCCTCATTGCCAGGTTTCGCAGTTCTTCCTCTTCGACAATTTGGCAAATGGGGACCTGAAATTGCTACAAAATTCAATCCACAGAAGGATACATACGTTCTTGTACACGCTAATATACACCAAACTCAACTAATTACAGATCATTGTTCGTCTTCTATATGTAACAAATGTATTGATTATTCGTCATTCGCCTTCTTCATTGCAGTGTCATCGCGGTATGCGTTCTTTACAGGTTGCTCAATGGCTGCAGACACAGGTGAGGATTTTCATCTACTCTTTGCACTTGAAAACTCTTTAGTAGAACTTTGGCGAATCTAACATTTCATAATTTCAGGGCTTTAACAGAGTTTACAATGCTACAACAGTCGATCCCACAATACCAACTTACTAAGGTATATGTGAGTAAGCTGCCACATCTTTTTATTATCATTAATTTTTTTTTTATTAAGTTTGATAGTACCTTTGATAGTTCGCAGGCTTCTAAAGTGTGGTTGCTATATGAGAATTACCCAATGGTTTGGGATATAATTTCCTTGCTTAACGTTGATTCCAAAGAAAAATAAGAGCTATAAATATAGTCAATCCCGTGCATGAATTACTGTTGAATATTGGCAAGTTCTCTTTTCAGAGAGTTGATCGCTGATATATCTAGAGTTGATCAATTTGATGCTGCTAGGAATCAAATGAAGCACTTTCCTGTCGAAATATCCACTGCATTATTTAGATATAGATGTTGAAGCAAATAGGAATTTTTTTTCATAGTTACTGTGCGGCAACATATTTTTAGTTAATATGTACAAACTCTGATGTGGATACTCCTGAGCTTCAAAACATTGTTCGCAGAAAAGGATACATACTTTGGTATATTCCTGTTAACATTCAATTCACGTATCTTTAATTGCTCATAAAAGGATTGTTGGGAGCAGATTGTGGCAAAATGTGATGCGAAATGTTGTACCATCGTAAAGAACTTTTTGGCAGCTATGTATGTTGCACTTGCATCCAATGCAGTATATTCTTAACAATATATTTTCTGCACCATGTTTGCTTTCAATTTTCAGGAGAACACATAAATATGGCTTTACGGACTTGATGACATAGCTGAAGAAGATGGGTTGGCATTCCTATATAGATTTGTAAATGTAGACATTGAATACTCTCAAGTAGCATTCTTTACAAAAAACAAACGTACGTGCAAATAGATTTTTTTTTTCATATGGTGTAGCATGTTCATCTCACAACTAATTTGAATACTGAGATTACCTACATCAGCTCTCAAATCTAATCTAATATATGCATACAAATTTACATATATTAAAACATAAAGATATATACTGCGAAGACCTCATGCATCCCTCTACACCATACTCCTCGCTGCATAGTGACAAAAATTGGGTAGTTTTGACTATACTTGCACGACTATGAGTCTTCACGTCGCATTGCTTATGGTAACAATAAAAATAAAAAATAAGCCAAAATTTGTATTATTTGTTACAAAATAGTCGTTTAATGTCGGCTTTCATTTTTATTCTGTTGGCCCCCAACACATACAATAATTAAACTAAGGTACATATAGTTATAAAGTTGACTGAGAGGAAGAGTATAACATCGCCTCTTCGAACTACAAAAACTATGATACAATTAACTTTAAATTATTGTTATATGACATCAGCATACACAAAGACATTAGTTCTCTCGATAGAATTTATAATAGTTTCATTTTAAGATATGATATGCATTAATAATAGATTTGCGATCCTACAAAGTTCTGTTCGTACAACTTACGAAATCAGCAACTGTTATAATATTATAGGTTAATAATTCTATTCTTATTTTATAACACATAACTAAGTTAACTATGAAGCTAAACTAATTATGCATGGTTAAGCCCTGCGCATTGCACGGGCAATAGTAATATAATCACCCTATTATTGAATTTCCAACCTATGAAATGGATAGACTAATATAGTAGATTGAAATAAGGTTTGATTTCGTATAAAAATATGACTAAACCATATAATCTTTTGTTAAGTCGAGACGGCTGGAAAATGAGTAAGCGTGGGTCTTTCTTCTCTTGGCATTATGTTGTAATTTGCGGCTTATTCTTATATATACATATATGTATATATTTATATTCATTTTTATATTAGGCATGAAGGAGGCTTTAAAAGTTTTATATAGTTTTTTTAATTAAATAAGTTTTTTTTTTTATCGAACTAAGTATCTGTTTTCAATAATTAATTAGGATGATATATTGTGAACGAAGTTAATTGCTGGAACATAACTCGATTTTACTTCATTTAAATCTAACAAGTTCAATTAAAGCACAGCAACAGCACATCCTCCACCATCAAAAGACTCACAAAAGCAACATAAAAATCACCTAAGTAACACACCACTTAAATTTCGCCGTCGAAACAGAACAAGATCCACCACCTTCTTAGAGTTTATCAACTAACTGCTCCATCTCTGGGGTGAGAATTGGTATAAAAAATCTATGCAGCAAGTTTTTTCCAATTGGTATGAACGCATACCCCTTAAATCCCCATTCCTCTCCCCAACTATTTTGCACAATAAGATATCTTTCAGAATTGTGATTTTTTGGGTTACTAAGAGTGGCATTCCCAACGACCACCATTGCATGGATTACGAAAATAAGTTAAAATACAAAAAAAAAAGAGTAACTCGTAACTTGGGATTACGAGTTACTTGAAATGCCATGTCAGCCCACCGTGGACAAGTAACTCGTATTCTAGTAATACGAGTTAGTAATTCGTAACTTGCGATTACGAAAATGTCTGTTTTATTAATGATTTTCATTACTTGTTTATTTTATTAATGGTTGATTTTTTTTAATTATTTAATTAAAAACCCCCACTTTTCATTTGATTCTTTGTACTATTAAAACAGCTTTTTTATTTATTTTTTCTAACTTGTTTTTTTAGTAATATCATTGCAGATTTTCAGTTGATTCTTTGTATTCCTTAACAACTTTTTATTTATTTTTTCGAATTTGTTATTTCTCACAAATATTGCAGTTTTTCATTTGATTCTTTGTACTTCTAATTAGCTTGTTATTTATTTTTTTGAATTTGTTGTTTTTTAGTAATATAATTGCAGATCTATATTTATCTTATGTACCTTTCTGCAACGTTTTTATTTATTTCTTTGCACAGCTTCCATTTTGCATCTATTCATTTATTTCATTGTGTTTATCAGTCATGTTATATATTCAGATTTGGGGATTGCAACTTTTCTTAATTTAGTTATTTGTATTAATCATCAGTCATGTTATGATGGGGAAAATCATTACTATGTCCAACCTAATTCAACAGGTGTTGCTATTGGCACCCCTCGGGGGTGCAAAAGACATGAGAAATTGTAAAGCTTTTTAATTTTTCTTTGATTCATCAATAATAGCTTCAAGTATACTTTTCATTAATGCTTTGATCAACGCCCTTATTTACCAGCTTTCAATAAATAGTAATTAATTACTTTATATTTCAAGTTAAATACACACTCTAACACTTAAAAACAAAAGAATAATTTACAAAGCACAATGAATAAATATACACTCTAACACTTAAAATAATTACTTTGTAAAAATATAATATTAATAATACTTAAAATGTGATTACTTAATTGTGTAAATGAATAATTTAATATTATTTCATAGTAAAATGCACAAGTACAATTTTAAATAAAACCAAGATTAGTATCATATTTACAACTATTGACTTTTAATCTTATACAATTTTATTTAATAAATGTGTAAAAAATATACTTAAATTGTGATTATGTAATGTGTAAATGAATAGTTTAATAATATTTCATATTAACATACACAAGTAGAAATAAAACCGAGATTACTATCAACTATTGACTTTTAATTTTTTACAATTTTATTTAATAAATGCGTAAAAGTATAATTTAAATAAATGACTAGTTTATTCATTGTTACTACACCCGCAAAATTATCTAAAAATATTAAATAAACAATAGAGAAGAGTAATTAATCAAAATAAATGACAATCAACAGTAATTAAGATTAGATTGAAAGTACGGCCATTTGGTGGTCTTGAAAAATTGAAAAACTCACCTTTTGCAATAATTTTAAGTTATACTAAATTAGGGGTGTATTTAGTAGTTTTGGGGTACATATAGAATTTATCTAATTCAATATGTTAGTATCTAAGGCAAAAGCTGTGCAAGCAGGTGTATTCCAGATACAACAAATCTAAAAAATTTCCAGCTTTGCAATATTAACTTAAAAAATTCATGGTAATTCGTAGAAATATCGGATTGAGTCGATTGAATAGGCTATGAAAAGCTGAAGACCTTAGCTTTTGAAGAAAACAAGGTTCGGAAGAATCAGAGTACAATAACTAGGTTAAATTTGCTGAAAACAGAAGCTGCGCAAGGATTCAAACAGAAAGGAAGCCTAACATGAAGTAGTTGGAGTGAAAAGTGAGATTAGAATACATAATATCTTACTAAACTTTAAATCAAACAGGGACGATATATGCAGATCTCGGTTGCACGTTTCCATTCTTCCTATTTTATTTATGTTCCACACGTTTTGCTTTACTTTTGATGGAAGGAAATGGAAAATAAGATTAACATGGGGAAGAAGGTGCTAGAATCAATAATGGACTGGGCTATATAAAATTAGGCTAAGTAATTTATTAAAAATTGGGCTTAGGCTATGGGCTTCATGTTTGGTTCTTGGGCCAGTCAAAAATTGGACGGGTGTTAAACCTTTGGGTTTGTAGCTCATATCCTGTTTGGAGTATAAATATATTGTTTTTTTACGCGTTATATGTTAAATATCTTTCACTGTTTCACAGGAAGAATTGGGGGTATTTAAGTAAATGTCGTCCCAATCGAAATAAGAGCAAAGCAGAAATCCAAAGGCAATTCACACCAATCAAATCGGCCTAAAAGAAAAAAATATCTAGGGTTAGGTTCGAAGTTCCTGTTTCTTTATCGAATACTTTTGCGAGCGCAAGCAAGAATGAGTGTGAGTCCTGCACCTCCTCTTCCGAAAAGGATGAAAACTAGGTAGGTATTCGTCGATGTTGATTTTTGAAATTGGTTGGGGAAAATTATTTTTCATTTATTTCTAATTCATATGCGTTTGGATGAACTGAACTGAACGATTTGTGAGCTGAAGCTATCTTGGTTTGTTCTTGTTTGAAATTGATCGTTGGATTTCATTGCTACGCTTGATTTCCTTTTGTGTTGGTTTGGACTGGGCGATTATCCCGAGCCTTATTTGGTCTGATTTCCTTTGGACTGGACGATTGTTCTGAGCCTGATTGGGTTCTTTAATGAACATCGGTTACTGTTTCTGTTAGGAATTACGATATGCAGTTTCCATACAGCATTATCGTGTATATTAACGCATATAGAATCATCGCTAGGCGTTTTATTCTTCTAAGATTTGTTGATTTTTCTCTTCTGATTTGGCGCAGCGCTGCAGAAGATGAGAACGATTTGGTGTTATATAGTGATTATAGGAAGTTTGAGACATATATGTCGCCGGTTATTATACGCCGGGAAGGGCAGTCTTTAGACTTTTATCGTGAGGTATGTGGTGAAATTCTTTCATCCCTATTCGAAATTCCGTCTTCTTTTTTATCTGTTCGCTAAAAAGTTTAAATGAACTTATTATCCTCAGATCTGCGACTTTCTGATGATACCGTTCGATAAGGATGGTGAAGATCCGCCCCTCGGCGGAGTATTCACAAACGCAGAGGCAAACATTGATGATAATAGAGATTCTGCGAAACTCTGCTTAAATCTTTTTAACGAGGCCAAGGTTTTGATATATTCATTCTCCTATTGTTGTTATTATTAGCATTTATACAATACATAATGTTCTTCATCTTTTGATATTTTGTTGCAGTGGACTAGATTTAAGCTGAAGAGTGTTTGGAAGGTCAACACTATAAACTTCACGGACTTCATCACGTTCAGCGCGAACGAAGATGAAGGAGGAGAAACTCCTCTTTTTAGAGGAGTTGTCGAATTGCTGCCTAAAAGAAAGGCTCTATTCTGCGAGATAAAGGTTAGTTTAGTAACAATAGTTGTCATAAAATTTCCTTTTTCTACTTACGAATTTGTATGTTCTCATTTTAGGAGAACGACGATGTCACGCTTTATCCTATTAATGGTGATCTTGTTGCCGGATCGAGTGGCTGAAGGCTCTAGTAAGATGGTATGTTTTAGTAGTTATTTAATTAGCGTTTTTCGTAGTTAATTAAGGGATGACAACGTTGTGTAAAGGGATGACAACGTTGTGTAATCTCCTATCAAAACTTAGTACGCTTATTTTAAATGACATTTGGTTTTGAGCTCTGCATGACATTCCTATGTATGGGCGTATGAAGTGAGCTGGTTAGTACACTCATTTTATTTATGATCACTAATTATTATTACTACTTTCTTTTTCGAGGAAATATGTAGAGTTTACAATCCCAAGATTTATCTATACTATTATATAATGGGGAAATTTGTAGTCAGACCCCTGTCAGCAAGTTTTTAAATGGTTCAGTCCCTGTCAGAACTCCCAATAGTTTAAAGGACCAACTTTTTCGAAAATGGCAGAGATAAGGGACAAAAATATGTATTGACGAAAATACCCTTCATAACATACTGAACTAATTGTTATTTTTCGACGACTTTCTGTTATGCTGTTAGATTATATTGTTACAAAGGTCTGGTAAACTGTTATTATCCATCCCTCATCTGTTACTATGATGCAGAAAATAGTTATCGACAGAGAACATTTATTTTGTGAATCTCGTTTTTACAGTGAATCGAGCTTCGAAATTTCGAATGCCCATTAACCAACCAATTTCGGCGTAGATAGGATGTATTGTGTTACTCATGAAGCAAAATGTAAGATTTGTAATGAATTTTTATCTTTCTATTTAGGGTTCTAATTTGCGAAAATAAGACGAAATCAAAGTCGTTTTTGGCAACGATTACATCTAATATGGATTTCGAAGTGCCCATAGCATGGGCAGCTCGGTGCGGCACATGTTTGCTCCTTCGTACGACGTTCATCTTTTAATTTTGCGAAAATACGGTCGACCCCAATAATTTAAGTACATTTTTACCGTGTCAATACCGTTACTCGGATTATGAAATCTGTTACTTGGAGTATCAAAACCGTTATTAAACTGTAAATAATTGTTACTATGTGTAGGATTCAATTTTGCGAAAATAAGATGAAATCAAATCCGTTTTTGGCAACGATTACGTCTGATGTCATTTACGTATCATTCGTTTCCCATTTCTTTACACAGCATCAACGACTTCATGTTCGAGGAAAGCGTATGCCTTCTCCTACGAGCGCCGTGGTACGCTCCCTTAGTCATAGCAGAAACCGAGGCACACGAAGAAGAAACAGACGATTATTACGATTTCTACGAGGAAGAAGACGAGGTGTACCTACGAAGCTCCTCTAACATCCGTATAGGCAATAGGAGATGGGGAGACAATGGCTATGTCAGGGCTGGACACCAAGAAGCCCGGCCCGTACACCGTCGACCCCCTCTGATAGATTCTGCCGCGGGCCCATCTCGCCAGCCCAAGAAGAAAGAAACCGTCGTCGATAAAGAACTTGCGGGCCGACGGGCTAAACGGGCCTTGAAACGCGAAGCTGCTGATAAAGCTGCTGCTGCGAAACATCAGCAGCATTTGGCGAGGCTCGGTCGGTTGAAGTAGAAGGCTTGTTTGCTTAGAGATGTTAGGAAAGGTGGTTATATGGGATGGGTTTCATTGTACTTTGCCCCATTTTCATGCCTTCTTGTTGCTGAATAAGGTTTTAGGTTGCTATTAACGTTGGACTTTACTGCCATTTGTGGTATTATGGCTCGATCGAGCTGTGATTTCGCACTGATTTCGGTACTAATTAATTTCTAGCTTCAGTTATTTCGAGCTGTGACGTTGCCCCATTTTAATTTCTTCCCTGTTTTTATTTTTTATTTTTATTTTATTTTTTCAACCAAGCCCCGCCCACCTAGTCAGGCTGCCCCGCCTCCCACCGCGGTCGGCTTCCCACCAGCTACCCGCCCCGCCTGCAGCGGTCGTTTCGTCGCACCTGCCGTCCCCTCCCGCCCGCCATGCCGCCCCCACCGTCTGCCGTCGCCGCTGGTCGCCGGTCGCCGCTCCCCGTCGCCGCTGAACTGCGGTCCACCGCCTACGCTCGCAGCCGTCTCCGCCTCCGCCAACCTCCGCCTTTGCCCGGCCGCGACCACCCCAAAGCCCAGCTCGTCAAGGGCAGCCGCCCGCCTCCCAGCTGTCGCCCGCCGGCCGCTGCCCACCCACCGCCCGTTGCTCGCCGACCGCTGCCCGTCGCCCGCCCTCGCCACTGCCTCGAGTTTTCCCATTGTGGGACCTCGTCTCTCCCGACTCTCGGGTCGAGAGCCTTTTCTCCCTTCGTGGAGCTTTCAGTCCGATGAAAACAAAACCCAGAAGTCGAAGATTAAGTTAAAGTGAAGAGTATAGTAGATTTAGCTTAATCGCTTTTTCTGTTATAGGTTCTTTAGTTCTTGATCGTTGATAATGGTGTTCTGTTTTCTGTCGGTTTTTTGTCACTTGTTGACCCTCTTCTCCCAATGCTGGGAGTGTTTGTTTCCCCTTGTGGGATTGTTTTTGCTCCCTTGTGAGCCTTTGTTCTCCCGGTTGACGATGTACCGGTGAAACCCTTGGGCTATTTAGCCTTGTATCTTTTGTTTTTAATGCAATCTATCGTTTCGAAAAAAAAAAATGATATTAGAATTATCAATTATGTGAAGGGAAGATTGAAGGGACATGATGTTAGTTAATGTCAACAAATCGTCCTCACCAATAGCGGCTTCCTGGTATTTAAGGTTGTTCCCGTGAAAATGAAACAGAGCTAGAGCTAAAAGCTGAAGAAATATCTGAATTCGAACAATGTTGTTGAGATCATCATCGTCGATCAATCTTTATCCCTTTGTATTCTCAAGAGCTTCGCCTCTCCTTTCTCTTATCCCCGCTGTCAGCTGCAATCACATTAGTATTTCCTCTTCGCTTTTGTCAAAATCTGGCACAGTTTTTCAGCTGAGATTGCGGAAGATTCGAACTTTGCCCGATTGCCGCCGCAACAGCAATCAACGTGACACCATTGGCTCTGATTTGAACTGGGTTTTAGGCATGTCGAGTCAACCTTTCACTTTTAGGGTTGCAGGTATGTTGCTGTCGCTCTTGCGTTGCTTAGTCATGTGTGGGATAAGATCGATCATTGGGATACATCCTCCGATTCTTTTCTTGGTCGGCGTATTTGTTGATGGTGGTAACCAAGTATATTTTCTTAGTATACTGATGAAAAGAAAAATTATAAACGGTCACTTGCCCCTTAAGTGTTTGATTGTTTGTCGAGCTTGTGTATTCATGACGAGGTTAAGTTGCGTTTGGTATTGGTGCGTGATCGACACGTGGTGTGTGAATGGAAAGTGCGACAAGTGATAAAATAAAACGTAAACCTAATTACTATCACCAACGTGCGATAGGCAGTGAACCTATCGTTTGTAGTGCAGTAAAGTGATTAAACGAGTATCGAACACAAGGAATAAATCAAGTACTAGTAATAACCTAATCGACTCGATATTTACCCTAAACAAAGTGCGTAAATTGTTTGATGACTTAACCTAACAGATCTTCCTAAATCAACCAGAAATTCAAAGAACGCGACTAACTGATGCGGAAGTTTTCAGATGATAAAGACGTGCAGCGGGATTCGAATCCCGCTAGGTATTATCGGCTAAGACAGTAAAATTGCTCCTAAGTGCTTAAGACTAAATCGCAGTAATTTCCTATCCGCTCGCGAATTTGCTGTCGCCCTAAACGCTCGCGGGGATCTAAAATTCAATAATTACTAACGGCGAGGATCGAGTATTTGCTTTCGCCCTATACTCGAATCCTATCTTCTATGAACGGCCTAAACGTTGTTTAGCTGTCGCCCTAAACGTTTTTCCACACAATCACTTTAACACATAGACATATTAAAGCAACGAAACTTATTCATAGAACGATAAATAGTCAAAAATATAAAGTCACGATAATATATGTCTTAACTACGAATTATCCTAGCGTTCATCTAATCCCGAACACAACGGGGATTTAGCTACGCATAATTGAAGGAGAAACAACTAAAGAATTAAAAGATAAGGATGAAGAACTCATGATCTTTCCTACTGATGAATCTGAGGTGATCTCGTGGAAAGATCTTCGTTCTTCGTTAATTCGGCGTGAATTCTTCGTTGATCCGTCTCTTGCGCTCCGGGACGGGATTTCCTGTTCTTTTCGCCCTAATTTCGTCTCTGGATGGTTGGGAATTGATCTCTGGTAAGTTCTCCCCTTTCTGGGACGAATTTGGGCTTTTTATAGCTATTCCCGTGTCGGTCACGGCCTGGGACATGGGCCGTCACGGCCGTGACCAACATTGTTCGCGTCTCGTCACTTTCTGTCAAAGGTCACGGCCAAGCGCAAGGGTCGTCACGGCCGTGACCATCGCCGACTCTACGCGAGAATATCGCTATATACGCGTCACGGCCAAGTGCACAGGGTGTCACGGCCGTGACCGTTGGCAGTGAGTTCATCGTCGCTTTCTGTCCAGCGTCACGGCCAGGTGCATCGGTAGTCACGGCCGTGACCATCATCAGTGTTCCACTCCTCTGGGCGCTGTCCCTCGTCACGGCCGTGACGCGTGATGCGTCTGTCCGTGACCGAGGGCAGTGTTGCCCCTTTTTGCTCCGTTCTGCTCCGTTTTCGCTCCTTTTCGCCCGAAACTCGTCCCAAGCTCCTTTAATATCAAAATAAGTGTAAATATGTTGAATTAATGCTCAAAGTGATTGCTAAAACTATATTATACCCCAATAAAGTACTACGATAAACGCACTAAAATGCGTTTATCAGTGCGAAGATCTTGCGAATAGGCATCATAATTGCGTGTTTAGATTGAAGACGCCTTAAACTCTCTACGTCCCCTTTTCAGCTTCATTCAATTCAGAGAGTAGCTCTGAACACGGCAGAGAGATATTAGTTCAGCATTTGCTGGTCAAAGAAAATGACCAAAACCTATTGCTCGAGCTCCAGAGACGTGCCAATGAAGGTTCGCGCCATTGATTGTAGTTCGTCTTGATTTCTTCTACGTACGCCATTTTCACGACCGAATTACCTTTTCTTATTATTTCCAGGAGAGGACTTGAGTGATTTAGCTTTGGAATACTCTATTTGCCCATCAAAGGAAGAAGGAGGGATGCTCGGATGGGTGAGAAAGGGACAAATGGTATGCTGTTTTTTTTTTCCAATCAGCATCTTATTTATCACATAGCATCAGAAGTGTATGGTCAGATGATTGAATTTTTTTTATTGAGTAATGTGCGTGGATTATTCTTCGTAATTGTGGTTTACGTTCATAGTTTATCATGAGACTCCATTTTTTATCAGGTGCCTGAATTTGAGGAGGCTGCATTTAGTGCTCCGTTAAACAAAGTTGTAAGATGCAAGACCAAGTTTGGATGGCACCTTTTGCAAGTTCTATCTGAGAGGTAAATTTTTGGGGGAAAAAAGACCCTTGACTTAAAAGCCAAACAACTTTTTATATAGTGTAAGGAAAATTTATCAGTTGTTAATATTAATGTGCAGGGAAGAATCAGTTCTTCAATACATCCATCCCACTGAGCTCCATCAGAAAATGCAAGACCCATCTTTTCTTGAAGATGCACAGTTAATTGATGTCAGAGAACCTGATGAAGTGTAAGTTAAAAGTTCCACAGTTTGCTCCATTAGAATCACATTGAATATATACTAAAATATGCTTCTTTTTTAGTGCAATCTTGGCTAATAGTTTAACTTTTCTTACAGGGCTATAGCCTCATTGCCAGGTTTCACAGTTCTTCCTCTTCGACAATTTGGCAAATGGGGACCTGAAATTGCTACAAAATTCAATCCACAGAAGGATACATACGTTCTTGTACACGCTAATATACACCAAACTCAACTAATTACAGATCATTGACGTCTTCTATATGTAACAAATGTATTGATTATTCGTCATTCGTCTTCTTCATTGCAGTGTCATCACGGTATGCGTTCTTTACAGGTTGCTCAATGGCTGCAGACACAGGTGAGGAAGAAGCATTTTCATCTACTCTTTGCACTTGAAAACTCTTTTAGCAGAACTAGAAATTAGGAATGTGATAACTTTGGCGAATCTAACATTTCATAATTTCAGGGCTTTAACAGAGTTTACAATATATCTGGAGGAATTCATGAATATGCTACAAAAGTCGATCCCTCAACACCAACTTACTAAGGCCGGGGAGGAATTACATTTTGATTACCAACCTTATTTTTCTATCTCGTTTTGAGGCAGCTTTGGAGTTATTTTCTAACATTAGCGACTATCTTGTCTTGGTTTCTAATTCTATCCTAAACTCAACATGGGTATTTATTTATTTAGATGACATATGCTTGTGCTGTAGAACTATTGCCAACCATCCAAGATTTGAACCTGTCGTTGTTTCTTCGCATTAATTACTTAATTAATTTGATATTGTTTCCTTAATTATCACCCATTAAATCTTGCAAGTTTCAAACGTAGTCAAAAGTCAAACTTGTCATAGAAAGTCTATCTTCCATCGTCTTCTTCATCACCTCACCTCATTTGTAACGCAAAATACTCCAAACCAACCTTCATTCATACTCAAAAACACACCGTTTTCCACACGCAGAAAAGGAAAAAACACACAGCACACCAAATTACATAAAGATCAACCATATCAGTCCCAATTCTCTCTCTCTCTCTCTCTCTCTCTCTCTGTCGTGCATGCATGCATACATATAGGAAAAATCACAACTTCGATCTCTCCCCAAATGAATAAATAAAGGGAAAAAAATCCTCAAAACCCTCAAAGTTTCCATTTTTCTTCTCCTATCGTGCCCCTTCGCCAGCAGATTACAGAAAAAAAAAATCAAAGAAAAAGAAAATCTCTGATCATAATACCAAAACGACAATGGGCATCTGCTGTTCTCGGGGCACCGCCGACGAAAGCACCCTCACCACCAACCTAACCACCAACGCCGACTCCACCGACGCCGGCGCCACCGCCACCACGCCACCGCACGCCCCTTCTCCGAGCCACCCCTCCAAGCCAGGCTCAAAACCCACCCCAATCGGGCCCGTCCTCGGCCGGCCGATGGAAGACGTCCGAGCAACCTACACCATCGGAAAAGAGCTGGGAAGGGGCCAATTTGGGGTCACCCACCTCTGCACACACAAGCAGACCGGCCAGCAATTGGCGTGCAAGACAATCGCCAAGAGAAAGCTCGTCAGCAAAGAGGACATCGAGGATGTTAGAAGGGAGGTTCAGATTATGTACCATTTGACGGGCCAGCCCAACATCGTCGAGCTAAAGGGCACGTACGAGGACAAGCACAACGTTCACCTCGTCATGGAGCTCTGCGCCGGCGGAGAGCTCTTCGATAGGATCATAGCCAAGGGCCATTTCTCGGAGCGTGGCGCGGCTTCTTTGTTGAGGACGATTGTGCAGATCGTCCACACGTGTCATTCGATGGGGGTTATTCATAGGGATCTCAAGCCTGAGAATTTCTTGCTTTTGAACAAGGACGAGGATGCGCCGCTCAAGGCTACGGATTTTGGGCTCTCGGTTTTCTACAAAGAAGGTTTTGATTTTGTGAATTTGGGATTCTTTTTCTCGCAATTAATCAAGAATTTGTTGGGGCCATTGAGCAACTAACTAAGCAGCTCTATTGTGTTTGATAAAATGAGCAGGAGAACAGTTCAAGGACATTGTGGGCAGTGCTTATTACATTGCGCCCGAAGTTTTGAAGAGGAAATACGGGCCAGAAGTCGATATTTGGAGCGTTGGTGTGATGCTTTACATTCTTCTCTGTGGTGTTCCTCCTTTCTGGGCTGGTATTTGTTTGTTCTGTTTCTATCTCTTTCTATACAGATTCTTGATCATCGTTTGAATCTGTTTGATGTTATTGCATCAATGGTGCAGAAACTGAAAATGGGATATTCAGTGCTATCCTAAACGGGCAAATTGACTTTACCGGCGATCCATGGCCTTCGATTTCGAACGGTGCTAAGGACCTTGTCCAGAAAATGCTGAATACGGATCCAAAGCAAAGGCTCACAGCTTTCGAAGTTCTAAGTGAGTAATTTGACAATGGCTTTCGGTCATAATTCAAGCATTGCTATAACGTCGCTTGTAAGTAAACGTTGTATTTCTATTTTTCAAAGATCGATCCATGGATCAAGGAAGATGGAGAAGCGCCCGATACTCCTCTTGACAATGCTGTTCTGAATAGGCTCAAGCAGTTCACGGCAATGAATCAGTTCAAGAAAGTTGCTCTTAGGGTAATTCTCTTGCGCTGATTCATCGTCCAAACAATGGATAATCGAAAATATTTAACGTATAACATCTTATTTTGGGATAAACAGGTTATTGCAGGCTGCTTATCGGAAGAAGAAATCATGGGATTGAAGGAAATGTTCAAAGGAATGGACACAGATAACAGTGGGACAATAACGTTGGAAGAACTGAAGCATGGTTTGGCTAAGCAAGGCACAAATCTGTCTGAATCTGAAGCCCAGCAATTGATGGAAGCTGTAAGGATTTCTTTTTTTTTTTTCTTCTTTCCATCTTTCATTATATGAGAATGATTAATTATCATTTCACTTTCTTTGTAATGATAAATTAGGCTGATGCTGATGGGAATGGAATCATAGACTACGAAGAATTCATTACAGCAACCATGCACATGAACAGAATGGACAGAGAAGACCATCTCTACACAGCCTTTCAGTATTTCGACAAAGACAACAGCGGGCAAGTTTCACTTTTTTTTTTACTTCATATAAATTTTATAAGCTTTTGAAGCCTATATATATACATATATATGTATAATTCTTGTTGATCGTTAGGTTCATTACAATTGAAGAACTAGAGCAAGCACTGCGTGACATGGGCATGCATAATGGAAAGGACATAATGGAGATAATCTCAGAAGTCGATGGCGATAATGTAAGTGAAACCATGTCATAAAAAACTTTGTCTTTCGATATTTTCAGAAAGCGTAATAAAACAATATACGATGTCATTGAAGGATGGTCGCATAAACTACGACGAATTCGTGGCGATGATGAAGAAAGGCAACCCTGAAGCAGCAGCAAATCCCAAAAAACGCAGAAGTGGTGTATTTACATTATAGTCGTTATGCAAAAAATTAATGATGATGAATCTAATATAAGTACCCAAGGATGAGAGGAATGATGACGGTTGATAACATTTGTAAAGATCAGTTTTTAATTTATTTTTTTTTTCGTCTTGCAAACCATGAAGGGTCAATTTGTGTGTGTGTGTGTGTGTGAAGTATTTTATTTGAAGAGATGGAATAGCTGCATTTCATGCTTTGTATATAGGAAAATCAAATTTTTTTTGTCCTTGTTTTCCTTAAAGCTCAATCATCCAATCATCGGTTGAACCAACTTTTGCAAGGATTGATTTTTCTTCTTTTCATTAAAAGAATTTTAGTAACGGCAACAGTATATGATAGAAGTCTAATTCAAACCCAAATCATTTGAGATTGTTGTGAGTTGAAAGAAATTCGGATTTGAAATCGATTTTTCGACACGTTTTTTATAGGTCGAAAACTAAATCGCGAAATACTAAAAAGTAGTCATTTCTTGCAGTAAGGCACACCCAACAAATGTATATATAGTATCATACATTAACAAAATTGTTGCAATTTGATTACGTATTTTATGGGTAAATTGTTGTAATTTGATTACGTATTTAATGGGTAGCTAACGTTAAGGACCTATTAATTAATGTAAATTGTAGGATTTTAGAATCATCCTCCGTATACTATACCTAACTAAGAATATGTACATGTAATTGAATTATTACGCTTTTGGGTTAGGCTAATTGCTTTTACCCCTCGCCGGCCCCATGTACCTATATATATATATATATATATATATATACATATGAACGTGAAGGAATCTTCAATTATTCTTCTCTTTTCATGCTTTCAAATTGCTTTCACGATTTCCATCGTTGCTTTTTTTCTGTCACCAATAGGAATAATCACCTGCAATTTGAAATTTAAATAAATATTCACTAGTGCGTTTATAGATCATAAGAGAACTAAGGGAGGAAAAGGAGAGAGTGAGGGTCCATACTCCCCATATAAAGGTAGGTCATCCATCATATATAACTATGTAACACATGCGAATAGTAAATAATAATATTCCATCTTCTTCATTTCTTTTCATAGAAATGAAAAACTTCAGAAAAGACTAAGAGTACTACTTAATATGACCCACTGCACCCACCACTATGAGTGATTCAAAGAAAAAGTTAATTCTCCCCTACGATAAGATTTCACGTTCATTAATGGAATTACAGATTTCTTTACACAAATAATTTGGCCCTATGTGTTTGTTTTAATCTGCTTTGTTTCATTCGAAACTAATTATAAATAACATTCCCGTGTTTATATACGTTGATCTCGACCTTGATATTATCTTCTCAACATGTAACGATATACTAATATCCGCGAGAAAGAACATGCGATGTAATAATAATAACCACACAGAATTCAAAACTATATAGTTATTATAAATACTGCTTATGACAGAAAGCTTAAAAAAGTCCATCCCACTACTGTATAGAGTACACTAAACAATAAATCAAACACTTTCTCTTCCACGCCTTTAAATCTTATTAGCTAAAGCACTCTTTTATTGTTTTACACACACACAAGCACTTATATCTATCTATGAGGCCAATAATGAAAAGGGTCTTTCTTTTTCCTTACATATTTGTAATCTTTTTCGGTCACTCAACATTGGGTTCGAAAACGAGGCACTTCAAATGGGAACTCGAATACATGCATTGGTCGCCCGACGGAGTGGAGAGTGTGGTTTTGGGCATCAACGGTCAGTTTCCGGGCCCGACTATTCGGGCTCGGGCCGGAGACACCATACATGTTGAGCTCACTAATAAGCTTCATACTGAAGGATCTGTTATCCACTGGCATGGAATCAGACAGGTTTTTTTTAATTTATTTTCTTTTATTGTTCTGTAATGCATGCTTCTATTATTGCAGATCATGGGACGTGTAAGAATTGAAGAATATGGAATTTATTAATTTTTTGTTTGGATTTATTCAAGTTTGGAACTCCATGGGCGGATGGCACAGCATCTATTTCACAGTGTGCTATAAATCCTGGGGAGACATTTGTTTACAGGTTTAAGGCTGAAAAGGTATTGATATGCCAAGTCTTCTATGAATTATTTCTACTCGGTTTATTACATCTAACCATTTTTTGGAAGTATATATTTAATTTGATAAAAATTGATCACTTTTATGGAGATCGATAGCAGCATATCTAGTGCACGTTAATCCGACATCGTCATCTCTAGCAGGTTTTTCACCAAATTTTTAACCTAATCCACGTTCGTGTAAAAAAAATCAATTTTTTACGTAAAAGTAATGAGATTAGAAAGATTTGAAAAGCAAGAAAGCATAAACAACATGATAAATTATATTCTCGCAATGATTGTAACTTACCTGCTTTTTTAAAGTGTTTCATCTGGTCCATCCCACGAGAATAAAGCAAAAGTTCTATCTCTTTTTTGTCGAGATGGGAAAACCTAAAGTCTCTCGATTCTTGATCTATATTTGGCAATAACACAACCTCAACCTTATCAAAATTAAATCTATTACATACATAAATGTTTGTGAGTGTTATAATAGGCTGGAACTTATTTTTACCATGGGCACTATGGGATGCAAAGATCGGCGGGTTTGTACGGTTCGTTGATCGTCGACGTCGCCGAAGGTGAAAAAGAGCCGTTTTCATACGACGGCGAATTCAACGTTTTGCTAAGTGATTTGTGGCACAAAAGCTCCCATGAGCAAGAGCTTGACCTCTCTTCAAATCCCATGATTTGGATTGGCGAGCCACAAGTAATTAATATAAATATAATACTAACTAATCAAATTGCAATTAATCATGAAGACATATAATGTCAGTTAAATAAATAATTGACGGCTTTTAATTTGTAATATAGAGCTTGCTGATTAATGGAAGGGGACAGTTCAACTGTTCCTTGGCGGCGTCGAAGTTCAAGACTAATTTAAGTCCTTGTAAGTTAAAAGGCGGTGAGCAGCACGCGCCGCCGATACTCAAAGTTGAACCCAATAAAACGTATCGGCTTCGAATTGCCAGCTCCACTTCATTGGCCTCCCTCAATTTCGAAATTGGGGTAAGTTAGTTAATGCTTTATTAATTTGTGTGCGCTTAATATATTATTATTTAATCACGCTTAATTAATTCGAAAAAGAAAAACAGAACCACAAAATGGTAATAGTCGAAGCCGACGGAAACTACGTGGAGCCGTTCACCGTCGACAACATGGACATATACTCCGGCGAGAGCTACTCCGTACTCTTCACCACCACCGACCAACCCCACCACCGCGGCCAAAATCACTGGATCTCCGCCGCCGTCCGAGGAAGAGAACCCAAAACACCGCCGGCGCTCACCCTACTGAACTACCACCCCACGCCGCCGTCTAAGCTTCCCAATTCACCACCGCCCACTTCACCTCCATGGAACGACTACAGCTACAGCAAATCCTTCACTCACAAAATCCTCGCCCTCACAGCCTCCGTCCCGCCGCCGCCGGCCACCCACCACCGCCGCCTCGTCCTACTAAACACCCAGAACTTTATCGACGGCCACACAAAGTGGGCAATAAACAACATCTCCTTAACATTACCAACCACGCCATATTTAGGCTCAATCAAACACCAATTGAAGGGAACATTCGACCGTAAATCTCCCCCCGACAACTTCGATCGCAACTACGACGTAATGAAGCCCTCAGCCAATCAGAACTCGAGCTACGGAAATGGGATCTACAAGTTCGATTTCAACGCCACGATCGACGTGGTGCTTCAGAATGCCAACGCACTGAAGGCGAACGTCAGCGAAATACATCCATGGCACCTTCACGGACACGATTTCTGGGTACTAGGTTATGGGGAAGGGAAGTTCGAGGAGGAAGGAGATGAGAAGACGTTCAATCTGAAAAACCCACCTCTGAGGAACACCGTCGTCGTTTTTCCCTACGGTTGGACGGCGATTAGGTTCGTAGCAGATAATCCCGGCGTTTGGGCATTTCACTGTCATATTGAGCCTCATTTGCATATGGGAATGGGCGTGGTTTTCGCCGAGGGAGTTGATAGGATTAGAAAAGTGCCTGAAGAAGCAATGGCTTGTGGTTTGACGGGGAAGATGATGTTGGAAGAAAGTGATTAATTAAGGATCGACGTTTTGGTTTCGTTTGTGTTAGGGTTTCTTTGAGTCGTTTGTTACACGTTAATTAAGCTGTCCACGCCGCCATATTTGGGGTGTATAAATCAATTTGTATTGCTCGTCTTTTCTCCATCTTTAGATCTCTCGATATTGAAAAGCATGTAAGCATATGCAAATAAGAACAAGATTGCTTACACAAAAGGTCCTTCCCCTCACTCGAAGACAATATTTAAGTAACAAACCCTCACGATCCTCATATGATTCAAAAAGAAAAGTAAACCTTATCGAATCTTATATATGCATTTTCCCTTTGGAGAAGCAAGAACAAGACAAAGGATAAACTTGAACTTGATCCTAAACCCTATATATATATGAAGAAACGCAATCACACAACAATTTATTAACACAAAAACGATATTTTCATATACGCCCTGAATATAGTTTATACATGACCATGGTTGAATCGTACTCAACAACTATGCCAAGGGCCATCTTAGGACTCATGATAATCTCCCTTGTTCTTCTGACGAGCAGTTCACTTGCGAATGCTCAAGCTCCAAACATGGGACAGTGTCTTGTTGGATGTGGTCAGAGAGGAGTTTCGTGCGCAGTCGACTGTGGGTTAAACAGGGCGGGAGCAAATTCTCTGGCGTGTTATCAAAGCTGTGGAGCTTCGAATATTGCGTGTGTCATCTCTTGCGTTGGCTCGCAGGTTCTTCCCAAAGACAATAGTAGTAGCAAGCATGGTTGATGATTCCATGTGTATTGGGATGTCAACTTCGTCCTAGGATAATTTACAGTTTATGATGCAATAAGAAGAATAAGATAGCATATAAGAATATTTGTGCGTAAGTAGGCTTGTTGAGGGTTTGATGTAATCGAGTCTTTTTTTTAAGTCGAATAGTAATAGATCATGTAATATTGTCTGTGTAATAAGAGAACACGTCCGATGGAATTAATAAAACCGCATAGTAGGTGCTACTACGTTGGACTAATTATAACATGTTGGAGTCGAGCAAACCTCACGTTGCACCAGATAATTATATCTTGCACGTTCTGAACAAAAGTTTTTGTAATAAGCGAAAAATTGACATGAATTCCATGACGCCACCATCGGCATCAACCCAGTTGAGTTGGTCGTTGAGTTCCTTGGCAGTAATGGACCTTAACAAAGATGATTATTTATCGGGTTCGCGAAAAAAAATTGTAGATGAACAATGATGATGGGTTCTTCTCTTCAGACCAAACTTAGTTTGAATTCTAAGCTAAAACTCTTACAGCAAAGCAAGCATCCTAAAATCAGGGACGACAGCAATCATCATCCCCCATACAATGGCCAAAGCAGGCAAGCCTTTCCCCATTCGATCAAACTAAACCGTGGCAATATATACCAAGATTTTCCATTATTCTGACAGTGTTCCTTCTTTCTTCTCCGAGAGATATGGACAACCCACTGATGCCTGTTCAAGTTCTTGATATCAATTGGTCTCTGATGCTCTTAATCGGATACGGGGAACAGAGGTGTAGTTGATCACTCTAAAGTAGCAGTGAAGAGTGGCTGCAGGCAAAACAAAGACACAAAGCACAGAGAAAGCTACACAAGAAAGTCTGAAGGGTTGGGCTCTGTTTGGTACGACAGCGAGGGAAAAAAAAAAGTTGGAGAAAAACTGTTGTGGCGCAAAGAGCAACAGTTCGTTACGCTTTGATTGCCACGAGCTTTACGTATTTTCTTTTCTTTTACTAACTGAAATTCAAAATGAGCCCTTAAGGTTGGAGGAGAAGTAGTTCACGAGCTGATGAAAGAAATTTATAGGGAAGTTAATTGGCAACTGGAAGGTGCTGTAAAGCACATCAAAAAAATTTCGGGTTAAGAAAACACCAAGCTGATCAAAAAGATCGTTTATAATAAGAAGAAACATAATCTTGTTTTAATAGAAAACTTCAGACCCTTTGACTAATCCATTTGTCTGACGAAGCACAATTGTATAATTATATGAAAAGTGATGATGATACATAGCAAGCAGCAACATAAGCTTCACTCATACTTCATGGAATTCGGGCAACAAGGCAGTTATATAATCAAGCTGATGAACATAAGCCAACAGAAGTACCTCATAACATAAAAATGATAACCTACGCAATAAACTGTTGCAAAGTACACACAATAATAAGATAATGCCAAGACACACTTTTCCAAGTCAATGCCAGGATGAATAAGATAACAATATTTGACAATCTTTGCAATTATGGTAAAGAGAAGATCTTGGAAGCAACATAGATTATAATAGGAATAGGATTCGATATAAACTACTTATGCTTTAAAGTTTCTCGGATAATGCTAAGGGAATCTGTTTCCGAGTAGATGCCATAGTAAAAATCCACAGGTACGTAGTTACTAAGACAACACAATCTGACAGAGTTTGAAAGTTTATGACTGCTGAAATCAAGGTAAAACAGAGGAAATAATCCAACAGTAAGTACACAATTAGATGCGAAATCTTTAGAGAAACTTTGACATTTTTCTTATGAGGAAACATGCCATTTGGATATCACTGCCGTACTTCAGAAGAATCACCAGAGTCCAAAACTAAAAGTTTGGTGCATTAATGAAGATCTGCACAGTGAATAGATAACGTAAAAAGCCTTATTTGAAAACAAAATGAACTAAGTTGTAATTGATCAGTCTTAAAAACTGAAGCAAAAAGATATATTTAATTATAAAACATAGAAAAGTGATATACAAATCAAGTAGCTTACGGAAAGTATATATCAGCTGCACAGTCATGGAAAATCTAGCGAATTAATAACACTTGAAATTAAAAGCCTAATAGACAGTTATAACATTAATCCTCCATAAAACCAGCCAGAACCACAGCGTTCACATTTTATATGCTACTGTAACCATTACAACTTGTTTCGCATCGAGTACCTAACTCACTAAAGGGGAACAAGTCATGGAAGTCTGACGCTTACAATTAGAAAAGTCTGACGCTTATAATTAGAAACTGCACAATTCTTACGGCGCCAAACAACAGTATCATCTAAGCATGACACATGCAGAATATCATGCTAGAGAAGAACAGCGTACAGAGATATTCACGTACCTCCACTTACCCTAGTGACCATGCCCCATGTACGGAGCACCACCACCACCCTGATGAGGCCTCATGACACCCTGGCCCATCTGAGCCTGTCCACCATACGGCCCTGGGATTCCAGGCTGACCACCGTAGGCACCAGCCTGAGCACCATAGCCTGCATTATTTATCATACCTTGAGGATTGACACCACCAAGCAAATTCCCAATGCCCAACCCTGCTCCTTGTGTAGCCAACAGTGCTGCCACGGCCTGTCCTATCGCCGGAGCCACCGCCGGATTAAAGCCCACGGACGGCATGGGCGGGCCACTCGGTGCCATCAAGTGCCCGCCGGCATGCCCGACACCACTAGTCCCGGCATACCTACCCTTCTTTGCAGAATGACCGTAATAGCCCTGCTGCTGTGGTTGTGGTTGTGGCTGTGGTTGCCCTAGCCCATGAGGCTGATTGAAAATCAAGCCCTTACCGTGCTTTGGTCCATCAACTGCCTTCTGACAGTGAAGGATATGGCCCTCAAAGTTTTTGTGCGGCTCTTCCAATGCCCTTCTTGCGCTCTCGACACTCTTGTACACGAATAAGCAAAAGCCTCTCGGCTTGCCCGTTTGCTTATCCAACCCTAGAGGCCCTTCCTCAATCTCTCCAAACTTGGAGAAGAATTCAGACAATTTCTTTATATCAAGGTCCGCAGAAACGTTGCTGATGTAAATCTTGCGCTGGGTATACTCTGACACCGTAGGCTGGTTCGCATTAGGCACCACGTTTTGCTTCTGCTGCTGCTGCTGTTGAGCAGGATTCTGAACCGGCCCCGCAGACGCCAGCTGGCAAGAAGCCATCCGTCCATCGATCAACTTCTGAGGCTCTTTCAGAGCTCGTTTAGCCCCCAGGCGACTCTTGTACAGTATAAAGCCGTAGCCTTTGGACTTTCCAGTGTTCTTGTCCTTGACCACCTTGCAATCCTGGATCTCTCCGTACTTCCCAAACACTTTGGTGATCGTCTCGGTGTTTGCCTCCCATCCAAGGCCGTGGATGAAGATCTTGCAGTGGGCAGGATCCGCATCTGCCGCTTTGTGGACGTTCTTAATGAAATTAGGGTTTGCGTCCACGGCCTCTTTGATCAGAAGGGTTAATTGTTCCTTGGAGAAGGGCTCTAGAAGACCTTCTATTGTTTCGTCGGCCAATTCTTCGTCTCCACCGTTTTCGCCAGGTTTAGGGTCGTCAATTTGGGGATTTTCCTTCTGGCCGGGTTCCGACGAAGAGGCACCGTTTGGATCACCCTCTACCTCCTCTTCCCCAGCTTCTTCTTGTTCGTCGCCTCCTTCATACTCTTCTTGTTCCACGGGTCTTCTTCCTCAACGTCTGGTTCCTCCACGGGTTTAGGTTCGGGTTCGGGTTCGGTGGTCTGAACAGGTGCGGGCTCTTGCGTACGCTCGGTCGCGGTGGATTTTCTCTTCTTCGCCATTGAAAAATTGGGGAGTAAATTAGGGTTTTATGAGCTGGGAAATATAGCTGAAAGTGAGTGAGGCTATTCTATTTTGTTCTCGGGTGTACTAATTTCGTCTCTCCACTTTTTATCTTCACAGAGATCATCTGAAAGAAAATATTAATTTACATAGGATTTTTACAAAAACATAAGAATCCATAATAAACGAATCCGAGGTGAATTTGGGCTGGGTTTAATATATGTTTTGTGCTTTCAGTGAAAATAGAAGAAACCAAAGAGGCCCGTATAATAGAAAAACTAAAATCCCAACTCTTCTCTTTCCCTTCTCCCCTCCCAAAATCAAGAATCGCTGGCCGTGCGACTAAATCAAGTGAATCCCATTCTCATTCAAACCGTAAAACAAGGATGTTGAGAGGAAGGAAAGCAGCCGCCGCTGCTGGCGGCAAGGGAGAGACGGCGGCGCCGGCGACGGCCTCACACTACGCCTTCGGCCCAGTCGAGGACGACATCATAATAAAGCACAGGCTACTGACGCGCACCACCACCACAAGGGGCGAACCTCCCTTAAAAAAGCTCCAAAAGAAGTTCGCCGCCTTTTCCGCCGAGGTAGAGAAGGAAGCCGCCGACAACTACGCCGATTGCGAGCGGCTCGCCAGAGCCTTCGTCCAAGAGCTCAACACCTTCGAAATCCCTCTTTTGAAGAGCAAAGCAGTGATCGAAGCAAACCTAAGGGAGAAGGAGAGCTTCAACGTCCTGAAGGAAGACACAAACAAGCAGATCTTACAGGCGCAGAAGGACATTGAGGATCTGAAGAAACAGTTAGAGGAGAGTAAGGTCGAAAGGCAGCACAAGGAAGAGTGCGAAGCCATAAGGAAATTGATCGCAAAACAGCCTCCCAGGGCCGAGACGCAGGGGATAATTACCGAGCTTGAGAAGGAGATTGTTATGTTAGAAGCAGAGAATAACGCTAGCTCGAGGACGCTCGAGCTTAGGAAGAAGCAGTTTGCCCTTCTATTGCACGTGGTAACGTGTTCTTCGCTACTTTTTTTTTGCTTATGGCTCGCTGCACTTTTTCTTGATCGATTCGATGCGATGAAATGCAGGTGGATGAACTGCAGAACACCATTGAAGAAGATCAGAGGAGCTTAATGGAGGAGATGCGCAATGCCGCTGATGAGAACAGAGGAGGCATACTAGAGGAGGATGGAACTGAAGCAATGATTCTTGATTAGATATGGTCGTAGTATCATCTTATGTATGACATTTTCTTTGTTTGTTGTGGGGGTTCTTCGTTTGCGACATTTACGCCCTGAGAAAGGAGAACAACATTGTAATACCATCAATAATCTGATTCTCTCTTCTTTACACACAGTCTTAGGAAAATTGATGGCTGAAATTCTCGATAAGCTCTGTGAGAATGATGAGTCCAGCGCCTCCAATGACGAGGGACAGAGTTACTTTTCCGCCTGGGACGAGCGATGGTATCTTCTTATTCTTCTTCGGAGGGTCTGATGAAGATGATGTATATCTGTCTGACCAGGACATTGCGGCAGGTAAATGCCGAACAGCACCAAAACTACACATGCAAGAAATGATATGATGTAACGATGAATTCACGTGTGAAGTTTAACTTGGTCGGAAATAGAAGTTCTTGTAACCTCCGTAAGTCCCGGCGAAATCCAATGCTTTGAAGAATATTTCGGGGTCGAGCAATGATAGTATCAAAGGGGGAACTAGGGTGAGGATATAGGGAAGTGGCTTGTTTTCGCTGGCTTGTAATTTAAGCACTGTGAAAGGAGCAGGGAAAAAGATTATTAGATTGGAAAACATGTCACAAACATATTATGCATACACTTAAAGAAAGAAAAGATTAGAGATACGATGTAATTGCAAAACTTTATCCACTTACAGTCAGCAAGGAAGTCGGAGAGGCCTAGGACAAATCCAATGTAAGAAGTGGCAATGGCGAGAACCGAAAACGCATCAACTATTGGCTGCAGAATGTATGCGAATGTACAAAGAAGATTGGGATCTACGGATATCAATTGAAGAAACAAACATTCATTGATTCATAGTAGAGTAACTTACCCCGACAACTCCATTTGTGGATCGCAGTTGCATTAGCGGGTCGACGATTGCGTTTGAGCTAATTTCAGGATCCCCTAAAGTTCCGAGAATTACTGCATTCCAGACAAGAAACAGCCCAAGTGGGATGGCAGTGCCTAGAACGATTGCTATCCTGATTAGGCAGTATAATCAGAGTGAATCACTTGTGAGGGTAAAGAAATTTAACCAACAAACTGTATATTTAAACGGTTTTCCTTTTACCACCTTACTTTTGACAAGTCGCCTTCTAGATTCGTACAAAGAACTGGCACTACATTCTGCGGAACAGCATTTTAGTTATTCTAGAAGTATAGTTAATTCTTCGGAGAGCCATGTGATGTGATAGGACTTAGAGAACAGAATTTGGTACCTGATAAACGAAAGAAAGTGCTATAATAGGTATACTTCGTGGTGCAGCCTCAAAATTAGCTCTCAGAAGAGCATCCCAGTGTAAGTCACCACTTGCGACGTACTAAGGAAGGAAATATACGTGCAGGGAACCAAAACTCGGATTTAATCCACATTCGGGTTCACAAATTGATACATGAGTGCTTACAAGAAAGCTACTAACATTCTAAGCATAAAATTCACTTTGGGGCGTTTTCTCTAGAAAAGCGATCAAGTTAGCAGCGATGGCGAATGAAGAAATCAAATTTGCAAATTACCACTAAGGCTGTGAAGGACGCGATGATGCCAATCACTAGAGCACCATTTACTGCTCCAATTGTCCGTTGGCTGCAAAACAATGTATGTTTGTTAATTGAATTTTGCATACAAACAGAAGCTACCTTGCAAAGTAGGCAAAGACTTAGAATGGATGGAAGCTACCTTCCAAAGTAGCAAAGACTTCCCAAAAGCAGTGAAAACAAGGTCGCAGTTTCCCATCTGCAATTATAACGCTGGCCGTAAACACCTAAGAAACATGTGAGATTTCTTATGGTATCACTCACTCAGAAGTCTAAATTTGAGGCAAAGAAAAAACATAGTACTCAAGGTCAAGGAACAAGCTAATAATGATGGACATAGGGATTTATTCACCACTAGTAATGAACAGGTATTTATTTACCACTAGTAAAACCTGTACGAGAATTCAATCAACTGCTTAGATCTCTAAAAAAATTGAGACCTCAAAGATCGACGAGAATATGACAAAAGTGAGTGCTAATAATCATGTCAATACTACGAGTATGAACCCTCATGCACTGAAGAATACAATATGAATCAAGAAACAAATTAAAGACAAAGGCTGAAGGGTATACAAGGGAATGCCGAGGAAGTTTGTCAATATTTCTGATGAGCGGGCCACATAGGCAACAAGGAGAGCATAGTGGATAAAAATGTATGACCAGCTGCAGAACAGAGTAATTTCTAGGTTAGACAATCTTGACCGAGTTAACGAGAAAGCAATGGCACTTATGCTCTAATTAAAAATACAACGGAGCCTGCACGTCGCAAATAATGTCTCTCACTGTACTAAACTTTATCAATATAAAATCGAATGATTTCAATCCATGAAATACAATTCAGAAAACAAAATTTAAGTTATCAACCTCTATAAGAAACTGATCTCACTTTATCAAAGCAAAGTGAGCCATCTTACCATGCAACCTGAACTCCAGTGTTTCCAAGTGTTCTCATGGCCATTGATACCTAAATCAGAGAAAAGCAACAGAGAGTTAGTGACAGGTAGTACTTAATTTTCAGCATCAAAGTCCATAAGAATGAGCAGGAATTTATGTATTATTGGAGATTTTAAAATTCCTCACAAGATATATAATATATTAGTCCATTTGACAAATGTCATGCTATAGGTTGAGGAATGCGAGGCAAAGAACATTACTCAACGCAACATATACCAAGTACCAACAGATTTGACTCAAGGTCAAGAAGGAAATTCATTTACACATCTCAAACTTACGTGAGATGTGTTACATGTTGGCGTGAAAATTAAATGGTGAAGGTGAACAACGAAAAACCAAATTACCAGTGAAACACCGCCAGAACCAAGCTCACACATTGTCTTAACATTTACTTCAGCAATGAGCAGTCCAGTAACAACCTACTCGACATATAATGCAGCATTTCCATAAATGTCTTTCAATATTATTTGATTATCATATATAACTTGAAAGATTCATAATCAGAAAAGGAAAGTTGAAGTTGATACCATAAATATCCAGCACAAGATGCAGGTTAAAGCTGATGCAAGAAATCCAGATTCTTGTGTAACGGCGGGAATTGCAAGTATCCCTGCACCTATCTGTTTAAGCAATCAATCAATCAATAGGCCAACACAAAGTGGATATGTTTGTGGTAGTAGTTACATACAGTGGTACCAGCAACAAGGAATATCGAACTGCTCAAGCTTCCTGGGAAACATCAAACAAAAGAAATTAAACAAACAAATTGACGAAGAAATGGCAACTCACGCCACTCTTAAGAAAACAAATCGATAGATCAATTTGCCACGGCAGTTTCTCCAAGGACGCGAACAATCACAATGGCGACGAATTTCATACCAGGTTCACGTCTCAGAGTGGCTTGGTTTAGATTTGAAAACAGCCTCTCAGACTCATAAACTTGTTCCTGGTCATCTTCCACTGGTTGTTCTACCGTCTGCTGATCTTCTTTCTCAGTGGATGGTTGCCTCTGTGAGAAGCACTTGAACGACACTCTCGAAGAACGACCACCAGTGTGTAGCAGCAGTTGAGCTTTCTCCCGACGAAAATGTAAACCATCGATTGTCGTTTTTTGTTGTGTTGAATTAGCTTGAAGCGATGAGAATAATCTCGGAGTACGGTTTAGAGAAGCTGAAGAAACACTGAAGGCCATATATTTCATGTTTTCAACTTTTGATTGATTTGATCTTCTCCTACAGCTTTCAGCTCGCTTCTTGGCGTTTTTCTTCAGTAAGATGACGTGGCGGCTGCGGAATCGGCGTTGGGAAGATGATGTGAGGCCCACATTTAAATCCCTCCTCAACTATCACATTACGCTCCGACCACAAAACTATTGTATTTATTTTTAGGTCAATTCTAAATCAGTCACCATTAAGGGTTTGATTTCGAATTCAGGCCATATTTGAGAATTTTTTAGGTTAAATGACCCATTTTATGTGATGTAAAATAGTGGTATGAAAGATATATAAACTGGTATAGAATGATCTTTTTGTGTTACAAATTTCAACATACTGGTATGTCAGAGCAATAAAGTGGTACTACAAAAAATAAACTGGTATGATGATCATAAAGTGGTACCAAATTATGGTTTTGTGGTACAAAATTTCAACATACTGGTATGTAAGAGCAATGAAGCGGTACTGGCAGAAAATGGGTCCTAAAACTAAATTCTTTGCCAAGAGACCTGAATCTTAAATGATAGTTATAGAAGACCTGAAATGAAAATGCGCCTTATTTTTATGCATATATTCATTCCTCAATTCGATTTTTTCAGTTTATAAATAACAAAAAAAAAAACAGAAAAGAAAAGATAAGTCAATCTGTATTAGTAACAGTCAACATTTTAACTTAACGAGCCGAAGGCTATCAAAAAAAAAATCAAATCATTGTACAACCAAAATCCACACATTGGCCAGGACAATCTAAAATCAGCAGACAAAAATTGGGTTTTTGAAAGCTCTTCGACTAAATTGCTCTGATGGTTGATCATAAAACGCAAGGAATCTGCTCATTTTTTACTATTTTTCTTTCTTCGCCAACGATTCGCCCTTGTACTGGCTACCTGAAGTTACTACAAACCCAGCTCCAACCTAAATGAAGAAGCATTGCGTTGGTGTAAGGAACGAAAGTGTATTTTACTCTCGAAATCGATTTACTACATATTGTTAGAAATTTTCGGACGATAAAGAAACAATCAATGCGTTGAACAAATGCGGTACACACCTGACAGTCTTTTAGAGAGGCGCGTTCTTGGATTTGAACATTACTGCAGATTACTGAGCCTTGAATCGAACAGCCATCTCCGACAGTTACATAGTCCATGACGATCGAATTCACAATCTGCAATTTCATGAGCAGTAATTCACCAAAATGAATTTCAATGTTCTCAGAGTAGATATGGCTATTTCTTTAAGTAAAGTGATCCCACACCTTCACGTTCGAGCCAATTCGACAATGGCGTCCCACGACGGATTTCTTGATGCTGCATTTATCAGCGACTTCCGAGCCTTCTCCTAACATGCATTGAGGTCCCACCTAGATTGAAATCAATTGCATTTTCAGCAAAATATGAGGAACAGAGAACACTCGGACAAACATAACGCAATTTCACGGACAAGACATTATTGCAACAGAATTTGTGAGAGTACGATAGGTGCACGAGTTATAAAACTCACAGTGGTCTTCGATCCAAGTACTGCCAAGGGATGAATGATGTTGTTTTGTGCAGAGATAGAGCAGCCTGATAGGTGATTGGCATCGCCCACCACCTAATCAATAATTAGAATTTTTCCATTATAAGATAGGAAAATCAAAGGAAAACACGAATTGCAAATATGCTCGACTTACATCCCTGTTTATGTCGCTGAAGGCTTGAACGGAGTTTAGCCGAGCGCAGTACTTGCTCTTATTCCCAATGTAAACACAACATTTATGAGTTTTTCTCATAACAGAATTAGCACAAGGCAGTCCCAAAGCATAGGTTTCAGGGAAACTTGGAGTGGATGCATTAGCCAGTAGTTGTGATTGTAGGATTGGGCCATTGTGAAGGCCATCCTTGACACTGCCATTTTCATCAGCTTCCTCTCCATTTGACAACTCGGATCGCTGATATTTGAACAAGAAGATTTTCGAAAAACTTGCATCTAAAAAGAGCGATAGGTGAGTAAATGCAATCGATAAGGGAGCACCAACCAGCTGACTCCTCACTAGATAAGGCACTACATCCCGCCTCAGGCTTTGAAAATTTCCTTTACGTTTCAAAACATCTTGCAGGGTAGATCTGCAAGAGATATGAGGTAAATATACAGCGAAAAGAGGACGATTGATCTCTTTATCGAATGAATCAACAGTTTTCCGGGACCGTGTAGTGATATTCCGAACCTCTTGAATGCATACATATGGGCATCCATAAGATCGGAACGAATTTCCATCTGCACGGAAGGAAGTGATGAGAACTGCAAGTGTAAGTTTCGATAAAAAAATAACAGGCTGTTTAACATCTATCAATCAGTGTCATCAGCTAATTGTTCATTCCATTAAGCCCAGCAAAAAATACTTCAGGAATTTCATAAGACAATTTTTGGCAGTTTTAGCCACGACAGGTATTAGTAAACACGAATGGGTCCCACAACTCATAATACGGAAGTGGGTGACGCATAAAAATATATTCCATGCATCATGTAAAATAATTCATGCAACCTGCCATAAATGGAGACACAGTCGCAATGACATAATTTTCTGACATAATTTTCAGTTTGATATGAGTTTATTTACCTCGCCAACACCACGAAGAATATTTTTCTGAACACGGACATCTTTGTCAACGTCAGAACCTTTAGCGAATTGGCCGATAAATCAGAAACGGTTCAACAAATGAAAAAGTGGTATAACCGACATAAAATTTCCTTAAAAATCTTACCAGATGCTATGTGCAAAAGAAACTGTTTAGTCGGATCCAAACCAATGATATTATAGCGTCCCGCTTTCTTGGCCTTCTCTTTCGCACCAGATGAGACTGGATCTGACGGCCCAACGATGGGAACAGAGCAAATAAGAGCAGTAACTACAGCGTCATGGCGTCTATGAGCAGCTGTAACTGCTCCTGGAGAAATTTCGGTCACAAGATCACCACTCACCACCTATGAAATGATGCAACTTAGAAGAAGGCATGTCCTTGCTAAAAATCAAACACCAAGTCAAAAGATGAAGTCTAACCAGAACATCCTTAGCTGTCAGGCGGTGGTCAATATCTCTAAGAGCGCCAGCACTGCCTATATCCTCAGCAACTGCAATTACCTGCATCAGTTTGAGTCATTGTTCTGCTTGAAGAACTTCAAGAGACAACATTTTCATACTATAGTACCATATGTTAGTTACACATGGATCAGCTAATCACGATATGCATTCTTCTCAGTTCTCAAAGCCATTCATAAGCCTAAGATGAATCCATGCCATTAGAAGAAAAAAAAAACAATTTGCCTGGATCAAGTAAGAACAGTAGATAAATCTGTACCCACTCAAAAGAAGATAACAATTTTTCAATTACCTCAACGCTTAGTCGATCAACAAATGTGCTGGATATCCATGAGTCGATCAAAAGAGCAGCACTGTGTCCTTCAACAACCTAAAAAGTAATTTAAAATCTGAATTCCTACCTAAAATACAATGCATAAATCTGCTAGCATAAACTGAAATAAAGTTATAAAACTTACAACAATTGCTTTTTTTATGTCGTTAAGCTCGAGAAGCTCCAGCACGTATGACAAAACTGGACGATTCGCCACAGGCAGCAAAGCCTTTGGTACATCCTAAACACATGTAATCACATAATAATTCGAATAATTGCGCCTTTCCGAAACGTGATTGAAAAACTTTAGGTTTTGAGTGAACACAGAACAATCATTTTACCTTTGAAACGAGAGGCACTAGATTTTTTGAGAAACCACCTGCTAATATAACAACCTGGAAATCCATTGTAGTTAGCTCGCACTCTGCTGTAGTTTTTCTCTGCGTGTTTTTTCAGAGACGAAAACTCAATAGAGAAGATGGGTTTTGCTCTTCTGCTTAGCTTTCTGAATTAAAATGAGGTTTTAATATATTTTTTTCTGCATTTATTAACATATTGCAAGTTAGGAGTTCATATGAAGGGGATGTAGCTCAAATGGTAGAGCGCTCGCTTTGCATGCGAGAGGCACGGGGTTCGATCCCCCGCATCTCCAATTTTTTCCATTTTTTACCATTTTAATTCAATGGTATAGTTTTTTCACATTTGAATTAAATCGGCCTTGTTAAATGTTACTCCCTCCGTCCCAAATCGTTTTGGACATTTTACTTCCAAATCATTTTGGACATTTCCTTTTATAACAAAAAACTACCACAAACAATCAATATAATACTATTAAATATTCTTAAAAGACGTGCCAAAATATACACTTTTTCACCTTTTAATTGTACTATATTATTAAAATATTCAATTTCTTAAAAATCCTGTCATACCCCAAATGTCCATAACCGTTTGGGACGGAGGTAGTAACTTGTACTTTCATTTATTATCGTTAAAAATGATAACAGAAATCTCTTCTTATATGATGTGGCCTGTGGGCTGGAAGCAGATGTGATTAATTAATCAACTTTGGGTAAATCCTGTTTTATTATAAAGTCAGCTATTATAGACTCAGACGTTTTTAAGACCTCAATAAAGAGTACAACATTGAAGATTCATTCATTCATTCATTCATTCCCAACCTCAGCAAAATGAGAAAAAGAAACGCTCAAGTTCACTCACAGCATAAAACACAAGAATATGGGATATGGTCTCCCCTCTTATGGTAAGATAAAGATAGGACATCAAGATCTCAAGGCAAGTGTTCTTCTTCGAAGAAGAAGCTGTCATAAATCGTCTCCAATTCACCAAGACTCTGCCCCTCGATAACCAAGTCGTTTGCTTCTCCTTCAAAGACTGAAACTTTGCAGTTAGGGGGGAAAATGCACAAAGAATTATGAAAAAAAAATTAAATATTATAAAACACACCTGGGTTCAACTCTACGTGCTCGACCTCCGACGAATAATTCGGCGTCCCACCGCTCAACAAAGACGAAGAAGAAGAGATCTGAGGCGGCGGGCAGTACGCTTCCCAATCCGACGACCCGTTTGGTACTTGGCCCGAAAACCCGCTACCCATATTCGACCCGCGGACCACCATATCAAGCAGCTCGCTGTTCTGAGCCGAGGCGGCGTCGTCGTTCAATAGGGTCTGAGCCATGTAGGCGTCTGTCTCAATCGAAGGCAGTGGCCATGGCGGCGATGGAGTTTGGAATGAAGGGAGATCTACCTTCAAAGCCCAAGATGGCTCCGAAGAAGACGACGAAGAAAATACAAGATCGTTATACATAGGTGAGGAAAGGCCATGATTCTGAAACCGAGCTAGTTGAGGATATGCAGGCGAAGGCATGGAGATGTTCGAGAGAAGGGCAGAGTTTATCTGGTAAGAACTCAGAGGAGGTCCTGACATTAGGGTATTATTCATAGGAAACTGATGAACGGCGGCGATTGGGTGGTTCTCGGCCGCCGATGACGGCGGCTGCTGCCCAGAAAGGTCCGGCGGGTATATGGGTAGCCCAAGGCGTAGCCTCCTCTTCGTCCTCGTGTTCCAAAAGTTCTTGATCTCGTTATCAGTGCGGCCAGGCAACTGAAAAAACAGAGCACATTATAAGGAGAAACAGAGCAAGTTGTAAGATTTTAGGAGAGAGAGTAAACTAACAACCTCGGCGGCCATGCGGGCCCATTTGTTGCCCAGGCGTGAGTGCATTTCGACGACGGCGCGCTCTTCGTCGGCGGTGAATGCGCCTTTCTTGAGGTCGGGCTTGAGGTGATTGGTCCACCTAAGGCGGCAGCTCTTTCCACAGCGGGCGAGCTCTGTTTGTTTCTGAATGTTGTTCCAATTTCCTTCGCCGTTCTTGCGAACGTATTCGACCAAGATCTTATCTTCTGAAGCAGTCCATGGGCCTTTCTTTAGTAGTACTACGTTTTCTGGGCTTGTCAAGATGCTTTCGTCACTCTCTGTTTTTTCATCCATTTTTTTTCCTGAATCAAAACATTCAATCGATCAATACCCATCATCGAGAACGAAGCTCTTTGCTTCAAAATGCAGCTACGATGTTCGAATTGCGATGAAGTCATAAGATCTTTCAGTAACTAATTGATTAAATGCCAGAGATCTTGAGGTTGGAAGGTGAATTACGACTTATAAAAAAACTCACTGAGATTTTATTAGTTAAACGCTTGATACCTGCTGGGGAAGATGCAGCGATGAGCAAAGGAATCTATTCCCAGAAAAGCCCTAATCGGAGCTGAAATTCTTACAAGGAGAGCAACGATCAAAGGTAAGAGATTGGAGACAATGTAAAAGATTGCATCTTTTTCAAGTCCATGATCCAGAAATAGAAGAGGCAAGGGAAGTAGACAAAATCCCAGTTGTGAATTGCGATCAAGTGAAGAAAGAACAGAGGAAGCAAACAATTCACTCACTTATGAAGGAGGTGGAGCAAGTGATGTAATGTGTGTAGACAATGGTATTGAGGGTGTGCTTTGGAGTGGAGTTTCGATGCATCCAAGAAATAATAAACTGAGGAAAGAGAAATATTTTCTTGAAGAAGAAAAAAGAAAAGAAAAGAAAGCCAAGTAAATATAGAAGAGATTAGATGGCGAAACAAGGTAACACGATATGGAAAGTTTGGATGTAATTCGGGAATTCTCGACACCTCACTTTTGTATCCATTTCTTGTGTATCCCACATTTGCATTTTTTTCTTTCTTCTTTCACTTTTTTAATTTACTTAAGACATCGAACTATGAAGAGAGAAGAAAACCAAGAAAGGGAAAGCACATATCTTTGCACAGAAGCTTGAAACCCACCCTTGATTTTTCATGTGAGTGAATGTGATGACATGTAAAGGTTAGGCATTTTACCTTTTCTTGATCTTTTCTTCGGCGATAAAAAAAATATAAAGGTATGAGAGAAAATTCAGGACATCTTGGCCATTGACCAAGAACTAGTTGATAGTTACGAGGTAGATCATAATAATGAATCAATGATCAAGTCTTAAATAAAAAAAATCTCGATCCTTTGGTCTATACGATGACGTCAAAGGCAGTTAGAGTTGGAACTGGTCTATAGTTACACGACTTGAATTTTGTGGAATAAGTCTCTTCTATCAACTACTATTTCCAATTTCAAAATGAGTACACAAACCAATGAAGAAAAATTCAAGAAAACGTATAACAACAACAATAATGTCCTAAAAGGGAAGTCCCTAAACGCTAATCTACAAGAATGAAATTTCGTGTGCTTGTCTCCTCTAAAGCCTACACTCAAAGATGCCAATCGAAGGATCTTCGCCGTAAAAAATATTCATCGCAGAACTATCGAACACAGATCTTCGAGAACCATCTTCATGTCCGGCCTTTCAGAGGCTGGAAGAACACACTTGAGAGCCACGCCGAGCATCTCCTCCATACACTTTATTACTACACCACTCTCCATACCTTCATTGCTCAAAACGTAAGGATCAAAGCATTCGAAGGCTCGATTTTCTCCCGCCATCATACCAACCCATTCGGGCAAATCAGCAACCTCAGATTTCCCAGCCACGATGTCAGAAGAACACTTGCCCGTCAGCAATTCGATCACTACGACGCCAAATGCATATACGTCGCTCTTCAGCGACGGGCATGGCTTGCTCGTGCTTGCAAACTCGGGCGGGCTGTAGCCCAAAGCGCTCGAACTAAGCACTTGCTCGGTCGTTCCCAAGGTTGTAAGAAGTCGGTGAAGGCTGTAATCTGTCAGGAATACGCTTGCGCTGGGCATTTCTATCAGTATGTTAGTCGACTTAAGGTTTCCGTGAGGAGTTGCGCTTTCGTTGTGTAGGTATTCGAGGCAACGAGCTGTGTCTAGGGCGATTTTTAGCCTGTGTTCTAGAGTTAGAGGCGGGAGAGTTCTTGAACCAGTGCCTGAAAAAGATCATCTTGTTAGAAATAGTTGCTTTCTTCAAAGAGAAAAGATAGGGAAAATTGTTACCGTGGAGATAAAGGGCTAAGCAAGGGGCGTCGATGAACTTGGAAATGAGGAGCTTTTCGTGTTCTTTAGGACCCCAATAGAATCCTTGGAGTGTGTTCAGACAAGGATGGCTAATGCTTCCTAGTTTCCTCGCTTCTCTTGCAAAGTCTTTCTTGCCTTTGGCTATCCCTTCTCTGAGGAGCTTCACCGCCAAGACATGGCCTGAAGTTGAAAGCTCAGCTTTGTACAGAGTTCCATGGCAGCTCATGCCCACTGCTTCTGCTGGGGCGGCGGAGAGTTCTTCGGCGGTGAACTTCAGTGAGCCGTCGAAGAGGTGTAGGTCGCCGGCCATTTTGTCAGGCGAGCAAACGCTCAGCGAATTTGTTGGGTTGTTCTGATTCTCGAATTTGGCTGAAGGAGACGGTAGTAAGTCTTCGGTTGTTTTCTTCGATTGTGTGATTTCATGGCCGCCTTTCGTTTTCTTCTCAGATTCTATTACCGTACCTGCAAGAACTAGGACATGTTATTGGCTTCTCAATTCTACACACAAGAATGATGATATCTATTACCTTTGCTTTCACTTCTTCGACGAAACCTACAGTAGATCAACAGCGAAACAACAGCTATGATCGAAACTGCGGCGATTAGACCAGCGATGAGCGCAGCTCTCTCCACAGCTTTCATGCGAAATCCACGGTTCTTCGAAGAAGACAAGCTATTACCACCTCCCTGGGAAAACCCCTCGTCTGTAGTGAGTACGAGCAAACTATTCCCAGGAAAAAACGAAGAAGAAGGGAACTTCTGCAAGCTCTGAGGAACAACACCCGAGAAGTTGTTGTTAGAAACGTTGAATCCAACCATTGTTTGGGGAAGATCGTCGGGGATGCTTCCTTCTAGAAGATTGTTCGAAAGGTCGAGGTATGCCATTTTACGGTACCTTCCTATCTCAGGCGGGAATGGGCCCGTAAGCGAATTATGCGATAGATTCAGCGATGTAAGGCCATCGTTTAGTCCACCAACCGAAGAAGAAGAAGAAGTAGGTATTGCGCCAGAAAATTTGTTGAAAGAAAGGTTAATATCGGTCAGCTTACTCGAGTTAAATAGGCTTGGGAGGAGCAAACCGCTCAGTTCGTTAAGGCTGAGATCGATCGATCCAATTTCTGGGTATGTTGTAAGAATCTGAGGAAGGCCACCTTCGAGGGAGTTGTTCGATATCTTTAAGGTTGTCAGCCTTGTGAACTGAGTCGTTTGGCTCGGTAAGGACCCAACTAGCCCATTCGAGCTCAAGTCGAGGAGCTCGACGTAGTTTCCCCAGCCTTGAATCCTCGAAACATTCCCCGAAAACATGTTATTGCTGAGATCGACGATCGCACAGTGGCCTACCCTCAAAGGCAATGGGCCCGAAAATTTGTTCGACGACAGGTTTAGTGTTCGTAGATTCAGCGAAGTTATGCTCTCCACGGGGCCTGTTATAACATGATGACATCAGCGACGGTTTACTTAACCGAAAAACATTAATGAAAAAGTTAGTAACATCCATTACCTTGGAGCTGATTATGGCTTAGGTCTAATTCAGACAAAATCATCGAGCTCTCTTGAAGAAGCCCGCGTGGCAGCGGGCCCGAAAGTTGGTTGTTGCGGAGGATAATAACTCGGAGAGAAACTGCCAAACTGAACGAAGGTACATTCCCCGTAAAACTGTTTTCGCCGGCGTCGAAGACCTCCAAGTTGTCAAAGTAAGGTATTCCGTCGTGGGGAAAGAGTTCACCGGCCAAACTGTTGTAACTGATGTTAAGATATTGGACAGAGGAGATGAACTCGGGCCGTCCTAATCCTAAGTCTAGGGTTCCCGAGAAGTTATTATAGCTGAGATCGACGTAGTTTAAAGTTCCCAGTTGGGCTAAGAGGCTCATTACATCCCCCGAAAAGCCATTGTTGTGGAAATCTACGTACTTCAACGCCTTCGTGCCTGAGAAGACATTTGGGATCGGCCCTTCGAATAGATTGTTCGAAAGGTCTAAACTTTGGAGAGATTTTAAGGAGGCGAAGTCTTCTGCAAGTCTGCTGCTGAATCTGTTGTTCGATATGGATATGTTTTGAAGCGCCGAAAGAGAGGAAACGGCGGCGAAATCGAAGGTTCCGACTAGGTTTAAATCGGTTAAAACGATCGAAGTCACTCGGCCATCGATGCATGTGATTCCAAGCCAATTATTGGGACAGCCATCTGAGGTTACTAAAGACTTGGAATCCCAGGAAACGAGCAGTTTCCCGGGATTTTCTGCTTCGATTCCCTTCTTAAGATCCAAGAGTGCTTCGATGTCTGATTCTGCTAAGCTCAATCGTAAGAATATCGCAAGGATTACTAAGAGAGAGGGCAAGCTTGGCATCACCATAACTTACACCAAGAATGTGTGAGCTGAAGCAAGTAAGAAGGTGTCTATTACTGTTACAAAATCAAGAACTAAGACTGAAGAAAATATTTCAAGATTTGACGTAAGAAAACAGAGTGTATTGTAACCAAATCAGGGAAATGAAAGAATCATCAGGCAATAACGAGGAGAAGGGTCACCCAACAAATTTAAGAGCTCATCATTGCTTTTAAACAATCCTGAGAAAAAATCATAGCAGAGGCCAAAAAGGGTCTCCAATAAAGAACAATTTAACTTTCATAACAACTTCAGAGGCACAAAAAAAAAAGAAACTACACAAATCAGCTAACAGCACTCAAAAGAAAGGGCCCAACGTATCAAGCAGTGAATGAACATTACTCTCTCGAGCCAGGCAGCACCGAAGACAATGGGGATTTGAAGGAAAGAACACCATATTTAGTGGTTAACAATAAATGAAATTAGGTAAAGATGCCACCTTTTTTTTCTCTTCTCTTGCACAAGAATCAAGGAAAAAAAGAAGGTCGATTGAAGAAATGCCCATCAGCCCATAAAGCTTATCACACGACGAAGGTACCACCACAATGTAGTGTGGCATTTAATGTGAGGAAGTATATGAAAGGGACAAGAGTCAAGAAGTTCAACACAACTTCTCAAAGCAAGCAATCAAAGGGGTCAATGGAGATTTGAAAAAAGAACTGATTTTTTGGTAGGTGAGATTAGTTATTGGCCGTAACAGTTGATGAAATCTTGAGATGGGATGGGCGTGTTGAACTTAATACTCAAACTAAGCAAGCTTATGTTGTAGTGCTTAAGACGTGGGATTCAATGCAATAAAGTTGCAGACATATTGTGTAAATTAGCTGCTTTGAAAAAGACAGCCACAGTCAGATACAACTCAGAGCTTAGTGTGTAGTTTGACTCGGTATTGTTCATGTGTGATCACAGCATTCAAGATTATAGGCATTTGAGCCGTATTACAAATGGATTTTTCCCTTTGATTAAGACACATTTCAGATTCGATACCTACTTTTTTCTTAAAACTATATTATAATGGTGGTGGTGTGGTGTCCTCACGGAATGAATTGATCTGTGCAAGAAAACAAGATCTGCTTGAGGGGAAGACAACAAAAGGGTAATTTATTATTTTAGTACTTAACTGCTTATGAATTTAAAACATTGTCAGTGTGGGACCCATCTTTTGTCAAAGATTAGAAAACTACTACGTGTGATTAAAAGTGTGATGGGATCTGACTAAAAGGCTAGCCTAACCAAACCTATGCCAGATAAGATTCCCAACAGAATGTGTTGATAGTTTCAAAACATGCCGTAATAATGAATATGTCATCCCTCAATGGATGATTTATGGGCTTTGGTCAAGTAGAGTTCAGATTCTTCACATATGGGCTTTGGTTGTAAATTGTCATGTTATTACAACAAAAGCACATATCGATTACAACACACAACATTGTTATCACCAGAACTAACACATAACTAATGTGAATTAGTTACTCTTGATCTTCAACACAAGCACGCGGGCTTCAGGCAGCTGGAAAATATACCCCAAGCTTTCTTCTGCACACATCATGAGTAAGATCAATTATGTATGACTAAATATGAAATAAATGATCATCGAACTACTTTCAATAAAATCAAAATATTCTTTTTTCTGGGTCGGTTCAAGAATCTTTCTCCTTTTTCACTCGGTGAAGCAAGAACGATGATATGAGGAGAATGGGAAATTAACAGTGAAGTGATGGTATTTGCAGAGTGGAGTGGACCCATTTGACAATTAAACACGCAGTGGAAAACGAAAGTTACTACTATCCTAGTGCGTTACTACATTAATACTTAGAGAAACAGAAAATACTTTACTGTGCCTCTTCAGTTGGATCATAATAATGTGAAGAAAGAAGACAATGTGGTATATCTTTAAGGTCTAAAAGATACCCTTTCGGATTTTATTTCACGCAGGAGATGAGGTGAAATCTTGTACAAGTCTTCGTCCACGGCCTTGATCGCTTTCCTACTTCTCATCGCTGTCATAGGCTTCACAGCAAAAGGGCTTTTCGACGAAGCTGCTTTGAGTTCATTCTCAGGTTCATCGTAATCACACACGACCCATACATCTTTGCTGCGGCATTTCCTTACAGTACGAGGATGATAATGACGATGATACTCATTATTACATCCTACGAAATTACCCTTGAGAAAAAATTCACCAATAATTTAGAAATAAACACACAGTCAAATGCATCAAGACATGCAAACGCAAGGTGTGATCATTGGTAGTGTAGTAGTAAAATCTTACTCTACGCCTTGGAACGACGATAGTAGTCGGAGAGCCACTATCGTACAAATCACGGCGGTGGTCTTTTTGACGAGGATTGTAGCTGCAAGGGAAGTACAAGCTTTGCTGCTTTGTTATTGCAGATTCGAAGCATTGAGTGAAGGGAAGGTCGTTGTAGTAATCCCAGCTCCCAAATGCTGGTATATGATGATGAGGATGATGATGCCCATCTCTCCATAGGTAAAACTCCTCCTGCAAGTATAAATGGCAAGTGAAAATCAAGAAAATACCTAAAAAGAAAGTCTTGATGATGATGATGATGATGATGATGATGTGTGTGAAACTTTCTTACATCCATTGCTGATGTCAAGAACTAGTTGGAAGGTGAGGAAGGATTGACCTATGAATCCCTTAAAGGGTAGGATTTATATTAAGACATTTCGGATGTTTTTTTACCTTTATTTTCAGTAAATGATAATGAAAAAAAAAAGACAGGAAATCAGAGAATTAAATGGGGTTTGACAGAGGTTGTAATAAGAAGGGGAATTGAATTTTCATCACTTTAATCAGGAGGATTCATTGCTTAGCCTTGTTTTGTCTCTTATTAAATGTATACTATAGTACAATGTTCAGTATATTTATTTAATTTCTAAATTAGATGTAATAAAGGGGCAGCCTGGCTCAACAATGTCAATGATATGAAAGGGTTAAATGAGTAATCAGTTTGGAATTTATTTTTGGGTATATTAAGTTTCAGGCCCCATTTAATTTTTAAAATCAGATTCAAGCCCTGTCAGTATAAAATTTAGTTTTAAGGACCCGATTTCTGCAGTACCACTTTATTATTCTGCAGTACCACTTCATTGTTATTCAATACCACTTCATTGTTCTGCAGTACCACTTCATTGTGCTGCCGTAAAAAATGGATGGTACTGCAGAACAATAAAGTGGTACTGCAGAACAATGAAGTGATACTGCGAAACAACGAATTGATACTGCAGAAATAGGGACCTTAAAACTAATTCTTAAATGGAGGGCCTGAAATCAATTTTAAAACAGTAACAGGACCTGAAACGAAATTTGCCCTTTATTTTTTCTCTCGCATTGAATTGTCACTCTCACGGGATTCGAATATTATCTGCATTTCTTCTTCTTCAAGGGAAAAATGTGAACTTATAAATTCTGAAAATAACATGACATTTTATAGTGTGCAATAATAAAGAGATGCTTTGAGACGTTTTGGAAAAACGTTAAAAATTAAAATAAAAGCGACCATATTTAGTCAACATTGAATTGCGACTTAAAGAACCACTGCCAAGCCTCAGAAATTCATACACACGTTACTATTTGTTAATAGTAAATAGTACCATCTACTGCTACATTTCTTACACAGCCATTTACAAAACACCCCGACAAAACTTCATATATATACATATAAGAAAATTGAAAAACTAGCAATATAATAATAGTATTCATTTAAAATTTGACATCATAAAATATATTTTTGACATTCATGAAGATATGTCTTGTGAAATGTGAAGAGTGAGCGTTTCTTCCGTTAAGACAGAGTAACGTATGTATGATGAAGCATGTGAGTTAATTAATGCTATAAATGTAGGTAGTAGCGTATACATCACGAGCTAATTAATAAGACATATACAACTGAGCTGACCGTTGATTAATCTAATCATAGTACGCTACGACAGAATCAAATCTACTAATCTTGTTATAAAATAAATACGTTATTTATTTATTTTTTATATTAGTATGAGCAAGTAGTAAAATCATAGCAATCTTTTACGTGAAAATCGGATTCTTTAGTGTTCATTGCAATAGTATATATTTTACCAAGGATTTCGGCTCTACGAGGTTTAGAGTTGTTTAAAAATAAATATTATAATACGCTAGGCATTACATTAGAGGAAAGGAGCATAAAGCACTTATAATAACATACCAAGTTCCCACACGCATAATAATAAAAACAACCAAAAGCATAAGAATTTATTTCTTTAACACGTTAGTTAACCTTTCATATTCTACTATATTCAATTTCAGTCATGATGACGACCTTCATCGATCTCCTGCAAAATCATCGTCGTCTTCGTCGTCATCTTCGTTAAACTCTCCGAAACCATGATGGGGTTCGCCGGAGTATGGCCTGAAAGGTTCATAGTCTTCGCCGTCGACGAAAGGCGAGTAGACTTCAACGTCGTCCTTCTCTTCATCGTCGTGATAGTAAGGATCTTTATTAACTTCGTCGTCTTCATCATCACCGTCAATGTCCACCGCCGCTGGTTTGATGGGCTCTGCTATATACGGCGGTGGCGCCGGGGATTGTGCCGCCGCTAGGGGTGGCGGCTCTTTGCTAATTACTTCGTCGGAGATGATATCTTCCGCCGTTGGAGCACCGAACTGTGTTTATTAAGCGATGAGCGTTTACCGACGACTACATGTTTCTTGCATTAATTGATTTGTATTTATTACTCTATCGTTGATCATTCGAAAATACTTAAAATATTAAATTATGACTCGCGGAAATAAATATGAGCATTTTAGTTTAGATAGATGTTCATTAATTAGGTGATGTAAGAGAAAAATTTAGTCGCACCTGAACCGAGGCCGCCATGGATGGACTTAGCACAAACCAAATTAGTGGAGTGTGAATAAGCACACGAAATGTTGGATCTCAATATTAGTACATATAGGAGTATGTGTAATGATGTCCTATATATAGTCATTTGGGACATATGTTATTTATTCTTGGCATCTATATATAATGCTAAATAAAACATTATATCCTCGACCAGGTTTTGTGACTTCACCAATACTAAAACCAATCACACGACGATATTCTTTAGAAAAAAAAAAAGAATGATGGGATGTCATTAAAGAATAGATATATACTGTACTTTATAAGTAAATCTTCAACATGAAGACTGATAAAGAAAATATCCGTGAAAAAAGAAGATTAAATTAAGATGCTATAACTCCATAATTGAACACTTTAACGACAAAGCGAACCAAATTCTATTCCTCCCGCATGTTTTAAAAGCTGTATAAATCAGTTCCATAGAATGTTGTAGCTCAAGTAATGGACGACCCCATTACTTTTCTTTTAATCGAAGATATAAACGATGTCTTCATGATTCCATGACCGACCTATTAGAGCTTTTGTATGTACATATATTAATTTAAATTAGGAAACTTTTCATTTGAGGCCTAAATAAAATACATGTAAAAAGGAGATATTGCACAAAACACAACTCACCATGTGTACTTTCTCTTGCTCTTACATACACCACATGTTTAAAAACCCTAAAAACACCACACCAAGTAACCAACCCGTGACCCATAACCCGCCAAAATAATCACTGTCACGGTTCGATGATTCACATCTTTATCTTCATATTCCTCCTACACACACACATACACACGCACACGCAAACAACAATCATCACTTATCAACACATAAGAAAGAAGAGCTATCAATCATTGATACAATTGATGAATCATGGAAGGTCGAACCCTATTCTTGATTATTACAACAATCATCGTACTACTACTAGTCTCCCACAATGAATCGCCGTCGTCATATGTCAGTGCATTGAGCTTGTGCAATGTGACCGAGGAAGGCCTCAACGCTTGCAAGCCATCAGTTACGCCGGGGAACCCACTGCCGCCGTCGCCGGAGTGCTGCGACGCCGTCTCTGTGGCCGACCTAAAGTGTCTTTGTTCTTACAAGAACTCTTTCATGTTGCCTTCTCTAGGGATAGATCCTGACCTTGCCCTCGCTCTCCCTGGGAAATGCAATGTCCCCGTCCCCACGGAATGCGAATAGCAGCATGGTTTTTTCTTCTAATTGTATCTTGGGCTTTAGTAATAATAAAGAAGTGAATTCGTCGAGTATGTAATAATGTTTTCCATGGGATTCGTTTTTGGGTTTTGTTTGATGAAGGCGTTTTGTTTGTGTGGTACGATGATGTTCTTACATATTTATGTATATGTTGATCTTTTCCTGCGTATGCGAAGTAGAGTTTCTTGCAGAACTCGACGCACACATACACGCACCATATAATCGAGTTAATGGATGCAATACTTGCGTACAAGTATTAAAAATGACGCCTTTTTGCGGATGGCGATATAACGTGTATATTATGTATGTGTTCCTCTGCTCTAATTTACGGATAAAATTTGAATTGCAAAAAGGTTATCCATTTGAACTTCCAAATACTAAATTTTGGTTCTTGAAAGCTTGCTATCTCATTCATCATAAAAAAGAGATACATCCCCAATGGAGTTGTGACAAGTATTTCCCAGTAGGGCACGAAGGCTCGCAGGAAGAGCATAAACATCGATGCAGTTACTAAAGCTAAGGCAAAAAGAAACACTGGGAACAAAAGAAGAGATGACTAACGTAATCAGACAAGAACTACAGAAGCACACATCATCAAAAAGTTACCAGTGGATATTATAATCCCTAGCAACACCTCCAATGCGAGCAAAAAGCTTGACCAACCAAATTACGCACAAGGCAGGCTAATCGCTTTCTCTATCCCAAGTTCCAATTTTTGTTTCCCAAGTTCAAAATTGACTCTCTGCTTATTGTTACTAACATCAGCTTTTAGCCATTCTCCATATTGGTCACTGAGCAGCACATTCTTTAGACTATCCTCCCTTCTTTCATCGCAGCTCACATCGATGTGGCCCACACGGCCACAATGAAAACAGAAGTTAAGGAGGTTCTCATACTTAAAAGCTACCCAATGCTTGCAGCCCGCAAGGCTCAAGAAAGTCCCTCGAAGCAGTGGTTTTGAGGCATCGATTTTAGCTCTGATCTTAATGTGCCTGCCCTTGCTGCTACCCGTATCGGGGATGATCACATCATCGCCGCAGTGAAGAAACATTTTTTTCCCAATTTTATAGCCGACTTCCTTGGATAACCATTGGATGGGGAGGTTCCAGATCTGGGTCCAAAGCTCAATCACCTGAAACTCCTCTTCTTTGAGCAGTAGGCTCTGTGACCAGTCGCGTAGTACAGATATTGTTGGTCGAAGGACCATTGGCGCCCTTGGAGGATCTTCAGTTTATCCGATTGAGATTTGAAGACGAATTGGAAGAAGTTGTTACCCAGTTCTCTAGTTATGAAGGCCTCCCTCGTTAGCCAAATCCGTGACAATGTACCCTTTAGCCCTGAAAAGTTGGCCTTCTTCACCCCGTGAACTCTTTCCTATCAGGCTTCTTAGACATTCTTCTTTGCTAAGTGTGATATCTTTGTCCTCTAGTTCAATGCCATCATTTTCTATCATTGAGAGGTTAAATTTAGACAGCAGCTCTTCAGACAGCCCAGATTCTGGTAGTATGCCTTCCATCTGCAACACTTCGAACCAAAACACAACCTGCAATGAAGAAAAAGGAGGTTAAAAGCCTAAAACTTTTAGTTGGGACTTTTTGTCGAACGGTTGGTAGGGGTCTTTCAACTGAGGGTGCTTTCTTGTAATTCTTCTTATAGACTATTAAATACTAGAATGTGGTTTGACTCTCTTGTAAAAAGTGTTAGATGGGGAATGGAGCGGGGAAAGCTGTATGGGGAGGAACATTATGGGAGTGGAAGTAAGGAAGACGCTTGTAAGTGGAAAAGATGGAATGAGGTCAAGCCTTCAGCACTGAAGGAGAAAATCTCACTTAGCTTTTGATTTAAAGATCTCACTAGCTTAACTCAAGTAGAGTTAGGTTAGGTAGAAAACGGACTATAGATCTAGATGCAGGTTCAAAATGTATTTACATAAAATATTATTTTTTTAATTAATATTAAACACAAAAATGCGTGTAGCTGTAGATCTACTCTAATAAATAGGTAGTTGACCGCGAGGGGGGGAGCTCTATAGTCTATACACACAACACAAGCCTTCGGCAGAGGAAGGTTGAAAAAAAGAATTTTTATTTGTGGGAAAGCCCTCAGCTTACCTCGTCAGAAAGGTCTGCAAAATTCTCCTAATTATTTTCTTGAACTTTATTACGGTGTTTAGTTGCTTTGTGGGTCAATGCGTATTTCGTTTTTGATGTAATAGTATAACCTGTGCTTGAGTAGGGAAGATGGGTTCAGTCTTACTGTGTTAGTTAGGCTTTGACTGATGGTAGGAAAGTCGAGTCTTGCTGGTTTAGTGAAGAGTTAAGATTCATCCCTTTTTTTTCTTTGAATTTGAACTTTCGATTGTGTTGAGGCTATAGAGTCGATGTAATTCAGTACTATATTTGCCTTCATTTCTAATTTTTGTTGACCTCAGCGCTCATGGAATAATGTCCGAGAACTGTTATCTTTCAAGAACTGTAATGTTAACCATGTTGTTTAGGTGGAATCAGGCTAGGTTATAGCACTTGAGCTCTATTCCATTGCTTTAATGGTGCCCGAAATGAGTTTGTTTTTGGATTAGAATGGTGCGATTGGTTTATCATTCCATCTTTTATACCCTGTTTTGCTTCACCAATTGTTCTTTTCAGAGAATTTTATACAATCCTCTAAGACATAGTTCTAGTTCTGATCTTCAGCTGACTTTATTTCCGATTATATGCAAAAATATTCCAAGATATATGTAGCCAAGATGATGTTTTTTTTGCCTTTTTCCTCTCAACGTATAGTTATCGTAAATGGCCACACAAGGAGAAATCGATCACCCTTACATTCCAAGAGATATGAAATTGCCTGGCTTTGTCCCTATATTCCTTCCACAATCAACTATCGTCGGTATATATGGAATCGCTTCGCTGCTCGCCGTCTCCTTCATGTGGATCTTATCAGGTTACCTTTTTTCTTTTTTGAGTTTTTGCTCTATATTAGCATATGATTATGTGAAAAAGAGAGATACCTTTTTTCGAGCTATAGTCTATATTTTCCGAGTTACCTTTCTTTGTTCTTTCTAGGATTCTTCCGTAAGGCATCAAAAGGCGATAGAATACTAATGTGCTGGTGGATATTCACGGGCCTCACACACATATTTCTCGAGGGATATTTCGTATTCACCCCAGATTTTTACAAGCAGAAAAATCCTCATTATCTCGCCGAAGTCTGTAAGCTCATCACCTTCTTATCCTATACGACACTTGAACTAAACTTCTATGCATACTGATGTAATAAGAGAAAATATTTACGACAGGGAAAGAATACAGCAAAGGAGATTCGAGATACGTAGGTCGCAATTCTGCTGTAGTTGCCGTCGAAGGCGTAACTGCTGTTCTCGAGGGCCCCGCTTGTCTCCTAGCAGTGTATGTAAATTGCAATAATTTGACACTCAGCCTAAGATGATAATTTTTTTGATGATTATATTTCAGGTATGCTTTAGCAACGAAGAAATCGTATAAGCACATTCTTCAGCTGGCGATTTCTCTGGGGCAGCTCTATGGAACCATAGTGTATTTCGTCACGGCTGTTTTGGATGGGGACAACTTTGCTACTAGTGATTATTATTATTACATGTACTATGTTTTCGCTAATGCATGGTGGGTTTTGATACCCACTGTGATTTCTGTTCGGTGCTGGAAAACTATATGCAATGCCTGCGAAGTCCAAGAACAGAAGAAGAAGACCAAATAATAGTAAGCTTGGGATGGAAATTTTCAGGCCATTTTTTTCTATCGTTTCGACAAATATTTGGAAACGAAATAAGAATTTGTATGTTGGATATGGCTTCATGGACGTTTTCTGGCAAGTTTATTGTCCTTTCTTGTTTCCCTTGTGTTTTAGTTATACATCAGATTGTTCTATGTCTGAAGTAAAGATTTTGTCAGGGATCAGAAAACTAAATCAAGAAACAAAATGAAAATCAATTAAGAAAATTAAAGCGGATAAAAGATAAGATCTTGGGCTCCAAGTTGGGACAAATGAGAGCCATGCCTGTCGGTAGAATCAGTTCTCCGACTGAGAACCACAGATTTTATCTGCAAAAAGATAAAGATATTATTTACATCCGCTTAAGCTCTTTTTTTTTCATTTTCTTGATTCTTATAATAGATTGAAGGTTCGAAAAACTCTGTAAAAATGGCTTCGACAATGACGAGTCAGCTGCTTAAGAGCAACGTGCTTGCTTCTTCTTTCACAAGCAAAGCACTTCTCACGCCGAAGGGCATTTCTGCTTCGCCATTAAAGGTTCTCCCTTCTAACAGAAGAAGCTCTTCCTTCACAGTCAAAGCTGTCCAATCTGAGAAGGTAATAACGCTTTACTAACCATTCTTCCAAAACAATACTGAGTTACTGATGGACATTTTTCTGTGTCTTTCTTTCTCCCATACAGCCAACTTACCAAGTGATTCAGCCAATCAACGGCGACCCATTCATAGGAAGCCTCGAAACTCCAGTCACGTCGAGCCCCTTAATCGCATGGTACCTATCGAACCTTCCCGCCTATCGAACCGCCGTGAACCCACTGCTCAGAGGGGTCGAGGTTGGGCTAGCCCATGGGCTCCTCCTCGTGGGTCCCTTCGTCAAGGCGGGTCCACTCAGAAACACACCGTACGCAGGCAGCGCTGGCTCACTGGTGGCGGGCGGGCTTGTGGTGATACTCAGCATTTGCCTGACCATCTATGGCATCGCTTCGTTCAAGGAAGGCGAACCTTCCACTGCACCCTCGCTGACCCTTACGGGCAGGAAAAAGGAGCCCGATCAGCTACAGACTGCAGATGGGTGGGCTAAGTTCACGGGCGGGTTCTTCTTCGGTGGAATCTCAGGCGTGATATGGGCTTATTATCTGCTGTATGTTCTTGATTTGCCTTACTATGTTAAGTAAGTGAGGGGTTTGTGTATGAACACTGTGATTTTTCCTGTACCTTAAGGAACTAAAATGGTCTTGGGAAATTGGAATGATTCAAAGATGCAAGCTTCATACACAAGTGCTGATGTATATATTAGCTTAGCCTACGAGGCAAGATCAAGTTTAATTACATGTATGATGACTAAAAAAACAACATTCAGAATCCCAGCCATGATGAGTATGTTTAAATACACAGCAGCGAAAGAAGAAAAGAAAAGAGAAGAAAACGTTACTAGAAATTCCACTTGGCGGACGAATGCGCTGCGGCGGCGGGGCCCAGCCTCGGCCTGCTATGTTGCTCCAAAGGACTGTTCCTTTTCTTCATCACAGAAGAAACCGTAGGGCTAAAATAGTCATTGCTCCTCTGAGAATTTGCGCCCTGTGAGTAAACTCTCCTTCCCCGCGCCAAAAAGCTACCGTGTTTTTCCAAAGTCGCCCCACGAGCCACAGTATTCCTCTGCAGTGGGCCCCACCTGCTATTATAGTTGACGCAGCTTTGGCTTCGCCCGACTGGGTAGAGCTTCACACTTTGCTTTGGGAGAGGAATGTTTCTGCTCTCTGCAGTTTCGGCAGAGTACATAGTGGTTTCTCCTTCGCTGCTATAGTCGTGAACCTCCTCAGACATGTCGACGTTCGAAGGGCGGCTCGACTGAGCCTCGCCCTCGGCTCCATTAACCGAGCCAGTCGACTCAGCATCTGGGACGGGCGGCTCATTAGCCTGCCCAAGATTGTGACCGTTCGATTCTTGAAGTAGCAGATTCTTGATGTAGTTTCGATCCTTATCATTAGGCAAGGCTTCCTTCGACTGCTGTTTAGGAGATGGTATCATCGAAGGCTTCGTAACTCTTGGCGGGAAATTTATGTCCAAGAGTTGGATTTGAGCATTAGCAGTCGAGCCATCGTCCCTTTTCTTAAGCGGTACTGAATTCAGCAAAGGGCTTTCGTAAATTTCTGGGGTAGGGATTCCCTGTGGATGGGCCGCCGAAGATTGTGGATCAGCTGCCAAACTCGGTCCAAGCTGCTCTATTCGCTTCGATACTATTACGTTCGACGACGAAGGCGTAGTAGCAGTAGCAACCTCGTTTTCGCCTTCAGTCGTCTTAAAAACGCGCCTCCTAGTGAACGACGCGCAAGAATGCTCGCTCCTCTGCCCCGAGGAAGACATCAAGCGCATCAATGGCAGCCTTGGCTTGTTGAGTTCGTCGAGATTTCCCTCCCAATTCTGATTCAGCCAATCGCAAATGATAGGTATTGGGATCCCAAATTGCGTGGAAATATCTTTTCTTGAAGAAGATGAAGAGTTCGAAGAGGATCTTGGATTCGGAGAAGCCGAAAGCTTCATGGGATCGCAGACCATGAAAGAGAGATTTCCATGGACGTCGAAACCAGCCGAGCCTGGGCTGTAGGTTGTTTCGTCGGTTGACAGCTTTATAAGGTTGTCTGTGGCTATTACGACCTTTCCTTCGCCTACGGTTAGCTCTTGTTTCTCGGCTGTTGTGTGTCCTAAAAGGTATACCGTGCTTCCGAGCTCAAGATTCGATTTTGATGGAGCTTTTAAAAAGTGTGGTTGTTGTGTGTTTGATTCTCCGTCTAGGGCGTCGAGGCCCACCAATGTTAGGTCGAGGACGGAGCTTGTAATGAAGAACCTGAATCAATACAGAGGATTGAGCACATACAATTCACTAAATCTTTTCGAGACAGTAACATAACTAAGAAAACCAAAAAAGTTATAGTCCCACATCCTCACTTCTGCAGAAAATGACTGGCAAATTGATAAATTTATCATATCAACTCATAATCTCATACACAATAACCAAATCCCATTATTCCACCATATCGACAAACAATGCTGCTCAGTAGTCACTCGCTCAAGAGAAAGTTCTAACACAAAATTTAAAGAAAAATGTAAAATCAGGATAAAAGTGAGCTGTGAGTGAGACCTGTGAGGAAAAAGCGTAGCAGAGAGACCATTGTGCAGACGGATCTCGGCGGCTTCGGCAGCTGAAACACTCGGCAGATTGGCGTGCGTAGTCAGCAGAAGATTCCGGTGAATCAAGAAACCAGTTCCGCCGCCGTTGATGGTGGCCATTGCACCTCCTTTGCCGGAATAAATGGCTGCCTTCGTCTTCTCCGACTTGCCTCCGCCTCCGCCGTTGCAGAAACACCAAGAATCACCCAATATCCTCATTTCTAACTTTCAAACTGAGCTCTTTATCTCAAATTAGAGAGAACAAAAACACTTTATACTAGAGCTAGGTTCAAACAAATGGTAGATCCAGAAAACAGAGCTGGGAATCCAAGTACATTGCTTCTAAGATTCTCGAAACTCTTATCTCTCTCGGCTCTATCTAGCCTTAGCTATCTGAAATAAATCCATGTGGGCTCGATTTCTCTTTCGTTTTTTTCTCTTTATTGTAATTCGTTTTTCAGTGAGAAGAGAACTACTCAATCACCGAAACGCGTAGGTGTAGGAGGAACAGCTTAAAATTATGTACTGAAAATGGTGACAAAGGTTAAAAAAATAATCTTTCATGTGAGGTTTGGTTTGCTGTTATGGGACAGCAGCTGTCCCTTCCTTGTAATTGAGTACAGACCTTATCTGGCAATAGCAAATTCGGCGTGTCATAATTGAATGGGCCCAATCGAAAGACCCACTCTAATATAGGCCAGAAAGATTGGTCCAGTCTATAACTACACATAAATACCCCTTCGTAAAAAAACGTGTAATTTAGTACCCTGTCAGCATTTATTTATATGTAGGTACCTAACAAAATAATTTTTTTACAGATAGGTACCCGATCCGCTGCATGTACGTCATACAACACATTTGGGTACTCTATATCAACGTATTGTGGTATGTAATACATTTAGAAAATGGTACGCCGTATTAGCACATTTATATATGCCTTAATACACAGTAGGTATGCCGTACAAACACATTTAGGTACCCTATATCAACGTGTTATGATACGCAATACACACACAGGAAGGTATGGCGTGATTGAAGAGACTGATAAATCGGATACTTATCTGTAAAAATTTGTGACATAGGTACTGATCTGTAAGTTTTTATTCTAATAGGAATTTATGTGTAGATACCCGTTTTTAACAAAATTATTCTCCAAAACACAATACATACAACTGTATTCAAGAAATAGCAATCTGATCGATCATTCTTCATTTCTATCAGAAAGAAATAATCTAACAAAAAACGAAACCTGGAAAACAAAAATTAAAATAAAAAATATTGCTGCGTAAACTGACAATGCGAAAATGGAAACATAAGTTTATGACATTACAGCTTTTTGTTTACAAGTTAATTTTTTTTGTAGGGCGTCGAATGGAAAGCCTAAAGTACAACCTCAAATGTATTACATGCTATGCACTTGATGTACAGCGCAGTGAGGCCATATTTAGACTCAAGGCAGAACTCAGGCTTTAATCTGCATCCTCTGTCCAAATGTTCGACGTGAGATTCACCAAGCCGATGCTTTAGATACCCCAAATCAACCTATATTAGTTAGTATTGTGAGAGTTGAGTTAGTTAAAAAGAAGGTATTACGAGAGAGAGAGAGAGAGAGAGAGAGAGAGAGAGAGAGACCTCATCGCCTCTTTCTAGTTTAAGGTTACACCTAGTGCAATAAATAGAACTTTCTTTCTCTAGTAGCTCCCCTTGTTTGCATATGGGACACCATGTCTTCGCATTACCCTGTAATAAAGACAAAGAAGCACAGATTGCTTGAAAATTTCTATGGTTGGGATAGACAATATCATGCCAAAATCTATAGTGATCCATAAAACTCGGTGGAGGTTTACGTAATGAAGTAAAAGGCAAATATTCCGTCATTCAGGCGTTGTAGAATGCAGACCAGCAGAATCTCACCAGTAAATGTGGTCAGTTCCAAAACAATGTTAAGAAGTCATGCCACAGCCATAATTTTGTCAAATCTTGTTTCAATGGGTGTATATCAAGTATATTTGAATGGATTTGTTCGTCCAAATCCATGAAAAATTATCTTAGATGATCCACATCATACCTCCTCATCATTGAGCTTCATGTGTTCATATGCTTCACGAGCCAGGTATTCATCTTCGTCCTCCCACGTACTGAGAAAACTTTCGAGCTCTGAAAGGAGTTGAGTGAAAGCATAAATGAAGCTGAAAATTGGCCTCACAACCATAATTGAAAACATCCTCAGTAGTTGTGCAAGTCACCTTTTCTGCTTTCCTCCGCCCTAATATCCTCATAAAACATCCTTTGCATTTCCAGCAATATTTCTTCACAGTCTCCATGATAAGCTGTGTGGAGACCATCGTATTCCCATATCAAATCATCAGCATCAGTGACAGAATTTGAAGGTCTGCCATCCTCCAAAGATGTCTTAATTTTCCTTATTTCATCGGAAACAATGTCCTGGAAAGTTGATTTCACCATATCCTGCTATGTTTAAAACAAAGTGGGAGCAACAAAATTGAGAAGATTGGGAGAAAAAATGCAATTCCTTATCCCAAGACCATTGATTGCTACCAAATTTTCCGACCCACAAAAAAAAAACGAACATCAACAAGAAAGAAATACGGTTATCAACCTCGTGATTCGCAGATACATCCTCCGATTGGGGCAATCTCAATTTCCAGAGCAACCGCGTTCTATCCTCGCGAACCCTTTCGAAACAATTTTCTCGAAGCTGTTTCGAAAAAAAAAAGTAACGATATCCACCAATTTACGATCGAACATCGAACTCATGCAGTTAAATGGACTGTATTGCAGCAGTACCTTGTGTTTCCATGTCGAGTAATTGTTCAAAGATGCTCGAGATTTTATACAAGGACGATTAATCCGTGGCCCTTTGTCTTCATCATCACCCACCATTATTCTTACCGCTTATGCAACTTCGTTCTCACTCAGCTCTTCGCGATTGTTGAGCTTCTGCTCGAATTTTCCCAATTCTTGCACTGTGGGAATTAGCGCGAAAACGTATTCCTCTGAAAGAGGGTTCCTGTTCGAGCCGCGAAGGCGGCGTCCTATATTATGTTTCACGGAATTACGGAAAATATCCTTGTCTTGAAGATTATTATCAATTTGGCCCTCAATATTTACAGAAAGTTGACTTGTACCCTCAACCTTCCATTTGTGGGATTCTTGAGAGAATGTTAAGAATACTTATTGGTGGTGAAGTTGATAAACGCTTCTTCTTGATCCATTTCTGAGGCTGAGTTCGAGGGTTTCATGGATTTGTGAGAGATTATGTAGAGGATTGTCTTGCTTCTATATATTCGAATTAGTAGTTAATTGGGGAATTATCTTACACTAACTACTAATCGATCTTTCCTAATCATGAAGTAATAACATACTACTCGTGTCCGCTTAAGCATCATAAAGAAACACTGCGCAGGCTTTTCCTTTCTTTGCATCCTTTAACATTCACGAGGCAATTGGTTTCTGCAACCACGAATTTTCACATATTCAACGCCTCACATTCACATGAAATAACATACAAAACCTCATTCTCAACGCAGCTATATAACTTCCCTTAACATGTGAACTAAAATCCTACCTTCTGTATATATAAAACCCAACTTCTTCGCCAAACTCCTCAAATCATATCTGAGACACATCAATTATCCAAGCACAATAATAATGTCTTCTATCTTCAAAGTCCATATGGTGATGCTATACCTAACCCTTGTCTTGTTCCCAACCACCACATTACTAGCATCAGCACAGTGCCAGGGCAACCTTGAAGGCCTTGTCCAACAATGCTCGAAATACGTTCAAAAGAACGGTCCCAAACAAAACCCTAGTCAAGGTTGCTGCGATGTCATTAAAACGGTGGACTTTCAGTGCGTCTGCGCACACGTGTCTGCTGAGGTTGAGCAGATCATAAGTATGGAGAAGGCTGTGTTTGTTGCAGGCTTTTGCGGGAAACCCCTTCGACCTGGGACAAAATGCGGCAGTAAGTTTTATTTACTACATTAGTATCTTTTTATTACATCTAAAACAAACAGTAAAAGCTGAAGAAGAGTTATGATTTATGGTTATATATTTGCAGGTTTCCAAGTTCATAAAGCTGTGAAAACTAGAAGATATATCGCATCTATGCATGGCTAGCTTTTGATCTATACTCATCGACGACGAAGGAGGAGTTTTCGAAGTAGTGTGTGATATATTAAAATCGTGTCATTATGTTGTTGGACGATGTTCCGTAATCATCATTATGTTCAAAATATCATTATGTCAACCCAATATAATTATTATCATTACGTTCCATCTCTCCAAAAGGCCAATTACAATATCAAGAAAACCCTAAAAATATCATTATAAAAACGAAAACAATCATCAATCTTTCAGCAGTAACTCAGTGTATAGAAGGAGGTTCCAAGTGTCCAACACGCCTGAAATGCACCAATGAGTACAATCCATTCCTCCGTAAGAATTGTACTTGCTAGGATGGCCGTCTTTCCTCAGCTGAGAAAGAAGCGTAACGTCGAGAAATCGCACATTCTTCGACGGCGAAACGTTGATTTTAAGCACCGCTCTGAGCACTTTTAGCGCGTCGGGGTCACCGCCTGGGAACGCCGATCCATTGATAGGCTTCGTCTCTGCTCCACAGTTCGTTATCGAAGGCTCGTTCCACGATTTTCCCCTAAAAATCAATAATAAAAAGCCAATATTTTCATTGAAGTATTTGTATATATGCGTATAGATGTCGACCCTTGTTACTTGTAATGTTGGGGGGAGATGCCTTGAAAGACGACTTTGGTCTTAGTAGTGTTGACTTGAGCGTTGACCCATTTTGACCAAGTGTAAAGACCTTGATGAAACGCCACCATTCGGTCCATGTCCTTCACTACCTTGCCCTCGTATTCAATATAATCCCACCTAAGTTCAAGAAAATTCTTATTATGTAATGGATTAATATTTATATAGATTGTATTTGATATATATGCTACATACTCTACTCACTCTTGCTTACGTCCTCGAGTATACCACCAAAGCCAAGTGTTGAAGATCAATACGTCGCCTTTCTTCCACACCTCTCCGTTCTTGAGAGAAGTTAGCTTTAGGACACGGCCTATCTTTTCCTTCTCAATGTCGACTAGGTAGTGTGTAAGGAAATGAGTGATGGAAACATCGTAGTCCTGCAAAGTGATTTGATTTTCGTATGTTGGAAGAAAATTAAATAATGGGTTTTTTATCTTTATATAAAATAGGCGATATTCGTGATAGTTATATTATTACAAAAAAAAAAGCACCTTGAACGTGACCGTAGATGTGTGATCACCGAGGGAACTAACAACATTAGATTCACCAACGGCGGCTTGTAAGAGGCACAAGAGTGACTGCATTTGATTTCCGCTCACCGAATCTCCAATAAACATAATCTTCTTCCCTCTCATCTTAGTTAGAAAATCTCTCCCATCAAATCTACAAAAATAATACATATATATAACCCAAGATGAATGGAAAATAGAAAAGAATAAACATACCTAGGGAGGTTGCATTCACTTGGTTGCCATCTATACTTGAGGTACTCAAGGTCTTCTCTTCCGTACTTCAGACAATTGAATTCTTTTCCAACCCACGAACACTTTGAAGAATCGAACAAAGGGTATGATTCATCGTAAACCCATTGGCCTCTATAGATGTTGCAGTTATGCAGACTACCGTTTTTCTGTGTAAGAACTTGTTCTGAGCTTGATGATGGGACCATGGACAAGGAAACAAGAAAGATAAGTGCAAAGATTACAACGCTTGTGCTCGATCCTATTTCCATCTCCATGTTTTGGGAGTCTTAATTAGGGTTTGTTTGAGCTCTGAAAGAAAAGCACTATATGCAGTTTTCCATTGAGTGAAAGATGGTAAAAGGATTAATTACATGAACTTTTGTGATTCTTGTAATATGTTTGACTTTGGTTGTGGGATTTGGTGGTTAATTATTGAGTCTAACATTGTCATAATATGGAGGACGGCAAAGTTATATTGCTGTGATGTTCAATCTGTTAGAATTTATTGTATTTGGTCGTCAAATGTTAAAATTGGCAAGAACGCAAATCAAATAGATTAGCGCCAATTCATAGTATCGGACACGATTAGATTTAAGAGTATTGAATTTGAATTAATGACCTCGATTCCGTGAATTATTCAAAGGATCATACTATTTTATGATAAAGTGAAGCTAAAATTAAACAAGATGATTAAAAAAATATATAATAAAATTAATTAATTTTTATCGTCTCTCACTCGCCCCCTAAAAGCCCAAAGGGGATATATATGAAACACTTTAGTTTGGGCTATCATGATCCATTTCGAATTAGGCTTTAAAGCCCAATTAAAATATATATTCTCGCTCTTTACATTGATATTGATATAGTACAGCCCTTAAACTTGTAAGAGGCGCATCGAATTGTTCTCTAGGGCGAAAGCGGGGTCGAGGTAACGTTTCCTTTGTCGATTCGATGTAGGATTTCGGTTAATCGATGAACGAATATTGCAGCCGAAGCCGTCTTTTGTTTGTTTCAAGTATTCAGATGACCTAGGTTTTTTTAGTTTACTTGTTAGGGCTTGTGTATATTTCAGTTTGAACGTTGATTTGGTAATTTATTTCACAAAGCTCGTCGTTGGCTTTTTTTTTTTTCCGTGTTGATTTTCTCGTTTTTAGCATCTCTTTCGAAGGAAATATATGATGCTCTGTCGGGTAGCAGAGATGTGAGCTTGAAGTAATGCTAGAGTTTCTCTCATTTGTATGATTTTGAATACCTTGCTTTACAGGTTGCTTAGAAGGTTTTCAAATGACGGATAACATTTGATAGTCTATACTTTATTTGCTTCACGACTATTTATCATTAATTGTCATTGATATGTTGACGCAGTTGTATAATCATGGCCGATGAAGGAAACCATAATGGGTTGCAGCAGGAGGTGAAGGATGACATTGGAGAGGTACTTCAGCAATGGTTCTCTGTGTTTGTGTAAACTGTTTCTGATAATGCTTACGATAATGCTTGCTGGTTCAATTTATTGAGACAATCATGCTTAGTAATTATTTTGGATATTTCCTCTTCCTAAAAAAATACTTTTGTTGCAGATAACTACATTTGATCTCACAAAGAAGAAGAAAAAGAAGAAGCCTGTTGCTCAAGATCTAGCAGTAGAAGAGTCAGTTGATTCTCTGGCCGATAAAACAGAGAGCTTGTCAGGTACTAGACTATTTATCAGTAAATATTCTTGGTGGTCTGATTTTTTGAATCAGTGCTAATTTTTGGTTTCAGTTAAATCTTCTATCATAGTTTAGCATTTCAGTTAAATATTCTTGTTTTTGAAATGTTGGTGCAGTTTCTGACGGTCTTGAAACTTCATTTGCCGGAATGAAAAAGAAAAAGAAGAAACCTGTCAGTAAATCTTTTTTATTCAGCAGTGATAACATCATGTTGATTTCGTTAAGGCCCCTATTTCCTTCTGGCCTCTGGGTATAAAAAAACTTATCTGATATGTGATCTTGCACTGTAATTATTCAGGGACACAGTGATCTGAATGAAGAGAAAGAGAATGTAGGGGACAATGCGGAAGGTAGTTTCATGTACTATCATTATACTCCATTCCTTTCTTCTACACCTGTTTTGCATTATATGGCTTTTGGATCTGAAGGTTGTGTAATTAGTTTTTGTGTCTAAGTGTAGATAAAATTGAAGATGATGAAGAGGGCGAAGTTATTGTTTTGCAACAGCAACAATATCCATGGGAAGGCACTGATCGGGATTATGAGTATGAGGAGGTGAGTGATATAATCATTTTAGTTTTATGCATTGTATAGGACCAGCTTTGTGTCCAAATATGATTTGCAGAACAGCTTTATGCATTGTATAGGACCAGTAGTGGTGATGGATTTAGAGTCCTTATTTATATTTGTTGTGCTATCACTCAGTCTTCATTTCGGTGTACAGCTTCTTGGGCGAGTGTTCAACATCCTTCGTGAGAATAATCCAGAACTTGCTGGAGATCGTCGAAGGACGGTTATGAGACCTCCTCAAGTTCTTCGTGAAGGAACCAAGAAAACCGTTTTTGTCAATTTCATGGATCTCTGCAAAACGTGTGTATTTTTTTAACAAAAGACTATCTGAGTTGATAAAGTTTCATTGTCAGACAACTCCATTACATTCTATCATGAGATTATTTTTCACAGAATGCATAGACAACCAGAGCATGTCATGACATTCTTGCTTGCTGAGATGGGAACAAGTGGATCCCTTGATGGACAACAGAGATTGGTGGTAAAAGGGAGATTTGCGCCCAAAAACTTTGAAGGAATTCTTCGACGTTATATCAGTATGTTGATATTGCTGCCTTCAATTTACAACTCATCGCCTGATGATATCATAATCTCTTTACAAAGATTAGCCTTTCTTTTAATGTATTAATATCGGTGTTCTATTAGTGGCTAAATGCTGTATGACTTATGAAAACTGGTTAAAGCACATTTTTCGCTTTCAGTATTTTCTTGTTTACTGCTAGATCTTATATATATTACATTTTTTGATTGTTGGTTCAGATGAATATGTTATATGCAATGGATGCAAAAGTCCGGATACTATCCTGTCGAAGGAGAACCGTCTCTTTTTCCTCAGATGCGAGAAGGTGATATACAATTTTGTCTGTTTCATTTATGTGTTTTTATATGAAGATCCCGATGTTTCAACCACTAGTTTCTTAAAAGTGATGTGATTTATGCCAACATCGATACCTGGCCAGTGATGATTGAGTTTATTGCCTACATTGTCTGATTACGTTTCATGAACAGACACAAATTGCATCTGAGGCCTTGGTTTTACTGTGGTTGCCAACTTCTGGGATAAAATTGGTGTTTCTCTGTTTTAGCATCTAGTTTTGGTAATTTAGAATCTAGAGCTCTATCAAAGTGATGTGTTGCTTCTTTATATTTCCACGGTCGGTGATGATCTAACATATATTGCCTACATTGTCTGATTACTTTCCGTGACGGACACAACATAACATCTGAGGCCGCTTATATCACCAGGAAATTCATGGGAATTATTGGTTTCTTTATTCTCCCATGTCTGTTTAGCGTTGTTTACCTTGTGTGTGTTTGTGTAGTGTGGTTCTGGGAGATCCGTTGCGCAGATCAAGGCTGGTTTCGTTGCACGAGTGGGCCGTAGAAAAGCGGGAACATAATTTCGAAGCTTTTACGTTTGGTTGTAAGAATGAATGTTATCTTGAGTTTCCTCCTTTGATGAGATGTACTGTTTCGTTGTTATATCTGTTGGCAATTTGTTTTTGTTATCTTTATTGTCTTAACATTAATATGTATCTTATTGCTAGAAAAACGATGAATAAATTTTGGCATTGATTTCTCGGCGGTCACCATATCGTCCTTCCAATGCAACAAAACTTCGTCATCACAGACCATGAAATAATATTACTTCGACATCACAAACAAAACAAAAGGAACTTCAAACCAAAGGTCTACTGTGACTGTGATCAATTGGGACGAAACAAGGCAACATTATGAGCTACTTACTACTATTCGGAAATGACCTTATAATAGACTACAACTTTCGATACGACTACTCTTACTCTCCTCCTCTCCATGCACACGCAGATGTGAGACGGGGCCCACTTCGACGTCTTGATTGCTTAATGGCACTGCTCCTCCATCTTCATCTTCGTCTACTTCATCTTCCTCAGCCTCGAGCTCTTCCTCTTCATGTTGTTCTTCATCGTACTTTACCTCGAAACCTCCGAGGGAAAGAAGGCTCGGAGTAAACAAGAAGGTCTGGAAAATACAACCTACGGGAGAATCCAAGTCCAAGTTGATTAAATCAATGCACTTCTTTGCCCTGTTAGAATAGCAGAACACACGATAATCTTGCTCCTGAAAGACCATCAGGACATCATCGCCTTCTCCGTATACATTAATGAGACCATTTCTCCCATACCCATAGCCGAGAACTTCAGGACTTTTCCTTACTACACACTCCTTGACCCATGATTTCTTTTCGTAGCAGCTCAGCCGATATATAACAAACTCAGTAGCTGATGAATGGCAGTCGCAAATGCACAGACAATTCCTTAAAACCCCTATTTCCTGAAAGATCCATGGATGTGCTGCAATAGGAGCCCGAAACCTGGTGAATTCCTCTGCTTCGAGATCGAAACAAGAAATCCACGAAGAGCCCTGCAAGTCTCTGACCAGCCAATGAAGATTCCCATTCAAGAACGTGCTTGAAACACACACAACTAACAAGCCATGCCCTAGTGAAACGTCAATTCTTCTCCACAATTTTGTCCCAAGAGTGTACACATGGCACACAAAGTTTGAATGCCCAGGTAATGGAAACTTCCCAAAACCGAATTCGTAGAACAGCCTTACAACCTTGTACTGGCCACTCGACCTGCTTACACCAAGTCCATAAACGACTATCGCGTGATCTTCTGTTTGAATGTCCTGAGGGGGTGCTGGAAGCTTTATACGCTCGCAAGTGATGGGGTTGCATATGTAGTGTTGCTCGGGGTTCATTTGCCCAAACATAATCAAACCGTTGACTGAACCCTTGATGTAAGACCACACTTCCTGAGATAGGTCGCTTAAGAATTTCTTGGTGTTAAATTCCGTCACTCCTTGATGTTCCCATGAAACTCGTTCGATATCGAAGATCTTAAACATGTTTGGTTGTTCGGTGAATTGGTTGACTAATAACCATCCCGACGCTGAGTTAGAGAGATGGAGTCGGGCAAACTCTTGCGTTTCGAGTAAGCTTAGCAGTAACTTACACACGCATTTGCAGGCAAAAACGGAGCCGATCGGGATTCTGGAGAAAATATTGAGGATAATTTCTGGTGGTAAAATTGAGAATATGTCTTGATCCATTTCTGAGGCGGGTTTGACGGTTTTCATGGACTAGTATTACAATGAAGAGATGCCTTTGCTTTTATTTTACCTGCAAGTTTGAGTCATTGTGCTGTTTGAAGAACTTCAAGAGACAACATATAAGTTATGCAAGTCCAAGGGAGTTTCTATATTCTTCAACTAATAGCTAGCTTATTCCATATTAGCGGGAGAACAATCATGACGCATGAAAAATATAAGCAAACTTTTTGAATTGGAAAAAGGAAGAGGATGAATTGGCAAAAAGAGCTCCTCTTATGTTAACACTAGATCTCTAGCAGGATGAGGCGATCAGACCTCTAACCTCTTCTTAACACAGTTTTTAGGACCAAAGGAAACTTTTTTTATCAGTTAAAAACACAGAAAAATTCGTAAGCACACATATACCAATTATCCAATCAGCAGAGATTTTCGAGCACAACTATTTCTATAGACCTCTATTGTTCTATGTGGCAATCGTTTATCGAATTTTCATGCGCTATTTACCAGAACCAGAGGAATCCAAACTACTAAGATAAATGAGATATATATGGAGATTTAATCATAAGAATGGAATGTCCTAGCTTATGCTAGATATCATTATCGACCTCCGTAACGTGGAAAACATTGATGATTTGGACCGCCTACTCCATTCCCTTATAAGTTATATGGATCATTGAATAAAACTAACATAAGCCTTATACGACAACATTGATGATTTGGATCGCCTACTCCATTCCCTTATATGGATCACCGAATAAACTAACCTATGCCTTATACGGATCAGATTGTCCGAAATTCTCCTCACAGGAAATCATAGAGTATCCATACCATTACATAAAACATTTTGCCTGGTTCAGGTAAGAACAGGAAAACAAATCTACACACACACAGAGAAAAATAAATTTTAATTACCACGACGATCCACAAATGTGCTGGATATCCAAGAGCTGAGCAAAAAAGCAGCACATAACCTTCAACAACCTACAAAAGCAATTTAAAAACTTGATGTTCATACCCAACAGACAACACAGAAATTCGAAAAACATAAACCGATATAAAATTCTCACGACACACAAAAGTTTCTTCTTTCTATCGTCGCATAGCTCGAGAAGCTCCAGCACGTATGATATGACAGAAGCAGACGATTCGCCCCAAGAGGAAAATTTGATTGAAGTTAAACGGAATAATCAGTCATCGTTACCTTCGAAACGAAAGGCCCTAGGTCTTTCGAGAAATTCCTGCTAATACAACGACCCCAAAACCCATCGTAGCTATCTCCCTCGTGGATTTTTCAGACAGAAGGCGACAAAAAACTCGAGAGAAAGACGAAGGGTTTTCGCTTACGAGGTTTTACTCAGCTCACTAACTCAAAAGAGAGAGTGGTTGGCTGGCTTTCCCTTCTGTATAATCAACTTCATAATTCTAAATTAATGTAATCCAAAATATCATATACATGGTATCACTTTAAATTTTAAAATTATTATAAGCCAATATAGGTATACATATATATAATGTTAAATCAATTATACGTGTAGTAAATTTAAATATATAAAAACATTCAGATATAATCTAAATAAATCTAAACGATTAAAGGACAAAAATGATAATTCCATCTTACATACTATAAATTTAGTAAAATAAATATTTTTGTTTTGCAATGCAATAAGCCAAGTTTTGAAATTTGCAAATAACAGTCCACATATGTAAACCTAAAAAAATGATTGTCTTCAGCAAAGGCTGGGATAGAACAAAGACTTGTCCTTGAAAGCTTTGAGGTCTTCAATCACCTTTGCAGATGAAAAACTATCTGCTGCTGCTTTGTTCATATCTGCCTTGCAACCCCATACACGAATCGCTAGGCTCCTACGCTTCGGAGAAGGCTTACGAAGGTAAGTGCGATACCAATCGATGACATCTTTCTTCTCCAATTTATTCACTTCGTCTGCTTCTTTCTCAGACATGTCGAACATATACCTGCAAAAAGAAAAAGACACGGTGGAGTTTTTATTCGGTCATCATAGCAACTCAAGACTGTGGAAAAGGATGAGCCATTACTACCTTTTATCGACAATTTGACCCCAAAGACGATTGGTTTCGTATGCAAGAGATGGATCCTTTTCGAGCAGTTTCCCCACAAGGCCATTTCTGTAGTTCTCAAAGGATTCTTGGTCGAGTTTTTTCTGCAGCACGAGAAAGACAAAAAGTTGCAGAGAATCATACGCGTAGATTGGAGAACTAACTAGTTGTGTTTCCATTGTAAGATATCATCAAGCTTACCAGCATCTCTTCTAATCCATGTATAAAGTTTTCGATCCTCCCCTGTAAGTACAGAGGATCATAATCAGAAGATTGGACGCGGAAACAGAATCCTAATATTCGGTACGTAATGCGGGGACTGCAGTCAACGACGTAGCCAAGCTGCTCTTGTGTTCTGCATTATCATACATTAATTGGGAAGATTTAATATTCTATATGAAAACAGAGCTGTTAGGATATGCTACTCGTAAATATTGGTGGACCTGAGCTGATTAAAAAGAGGTTCTTCGACTATCTCGTCGAAGAGATCTGTGAGCGCTTTTAACCTGATCAATGATTTTTCTTCTTCGGGTTCAATCTGAAAATAAAGCTGTGGCGAAACCGAGAGGAAAATAAGATATCAAAGGGAATGTGGCGATGGGAATAGTTGAAGGGGAAATTTTCTGCTTTACCTCCACAACAGAGTTAGTTTCTAGCTTATTTTTCACATGAGTGTCTCGGGAAAGGTCAGAGCCTGAAGGAAGACGCATCACAAACTCCTTGTGTCTGAGTTCAAGAGGAACTGGCTGAACAGGGAAGTTTTTTCTGAATATATTTGATATTTCGGTAGCTTCTTGCTCCAGCATATTTCCATGACAAATGCCCTCAATATACAACTACAAATATAGTAAAATAATGTAACTATTTCCATGCAATGGGAGGAATCTCCTCTAGACTCATTAGTAACATTACAAACGAAACTGTTTTTATGTGGAAAGGAAAAGGATGTAAATCAATAAGGACGGGAATGGGAAAGCGTGCACATTGATAACTTGTTCAGGTACCTGGGACAAAATATGTGGTATAAAAGCCCTTAAATCTCCAAGAGACAAATCATGTAACAAGTGTAGCTTCTCTTCTGCATCCCAGAAGTTCTGGCACAAGACTTGCAGTCTTAGGTAAGAAGCATGACTTAGGGGCTTCATATTGGTGTTTCTCAAACTTCTCTCCAAGTCTTCTTTGATTACCTGCACAGAAACAAGAACTATGACCCATGAAGTCATCTTCAAACTGAGGAGAGTTCGTCCGCTTCGTGTGGTTTTAAAATCAGCGAGATGTGACAATAACTTTAGCCAGTTTCTATAAACACCAATCACAAGTTTTCTAGATTCTAATCCAAGAGAGTGCGATATACCCTGAAACGATCATCCTTCGGAGTAAAGGACTTGGTTGTAGCAAGAATTTTAGTCAGAAGAACTGGAAGCTTATCATTAAAACCATAGAGCTTTAGCTCTAATTTATCGCCATAAAGTGAAATGGAACTTTCTAACTTTGCCACAGAAGCCTGCAAAACAAAAAATAATAAACAAATTACGAGGTCCAGAAAAGCGCAAGATAAGAACAAGAATGAAAGAACACGAACATTGGACGAACATAACCTGATAAATAATCTCGTTAAGCTCATCTTTCAACATCAATATAAATAGTTCGGTCAGCAGAGCATTCTTCATACTACTGCATCCTTCTCTCAGAGTAATACGAAAGTATGTATTTGCACGAGGTAGCTTAAAAGTCTTGTCAAGTTTGTACCATAACTGTATACAAGGATCGTTGATTATACATCTCGGACATGATGTGTCTTGGACGACGGGAGATGCACTATCAGCATGTATGGAGAAATCGCACGGGATAAAGTCATTCTGTGAAGGAAGATGTAAAGAGGAATCACTTTCACGGGGATCATTCCAAAGGCCAAGGAGGGAAAGTGGAATATCTTCCTCAACATATCGGGATCCAAACCATGGCTCAGTCTGGGCATCTGCTAAATTTATTTAGAGGACAAATTTCACATAGATAGTTATATCCAAACTCTATTAGAAAATAAGATAGTGGAAATGTGGTGTAGAAGTGTTACCATCTGAATCTTTAAAAGACTTGGTTAATAAATCAATTCTCATGTTTCCAGGCCTGAAGGAGTCAAGAAGACGACGAATCAGATCCTCATCCCAGACTTCATATGCATAGTCACCGTAGATAACATGTTCTGGGGAATAAACAAGCAGATTCTCTGCAAATAGGGACAATCAAGTAAGATTTCTAAAAATCTGAATAAACCCGAAAACGAATAAAATCTATAAAATGCAAAATACATATTTTTGCAAATGAAACACTTAGCCAACATGGTAGCAGCCTCATAGCTAAACTCCATTAAATCCAAGGAACACCCAAAGATGTAATTCATTCAAGAGACAATTCAATCAATATAACAATAATAAAAAAAAAAGAAAAATACCCCAAATATAAGGGAATTGGGACATAAATGGTGAAGTTGTGAATGCCACTACTAGGGTGGTAAGCTATCTCTTATAGAAAACACGCATCATTCAACCCCAACAAGTCCAGAATCACTTCACAGGTATCAAGCATTTGGCAAAAAAGAAGTTTATAGATATTTTATTGTCACTGAAGAGGATGAACACAAGGCGTAAGTTAAAAAGTTTCAGAATACCAGAAAGCTCAGAGGCGTAATCATCTTGAGGTTGTTCCTCTGCATATCGAAATTCCATCTTTGCAATATTTTTGAGTTCCTTAAAAATCCATTCTTGAGGAGAATTGTCCCGTAGTAGTTTGAGATATTGATAAACAAAGCCAATAATTTCATACACCTGAATCATAAATGAATAACTGAGAATATATAACGCATGACGATATTACAAAATGAAAGGAGCAAAAGAAACTTAATAAGAAACTATCACATAACAGAGCTTTTTTAATCAGGAAAGAGAGTTAACAGACATAAACACAGATGCTAACAAATAGATTAACTCATGGATCAGCCAAATGATACCAAGAAAAAACGAAAAACACATCTTTGTATGAGCAATGAATATTGGAACAGAAACACATGGAAGAACCACATTATGGACTGATTAGAATAACATGCCAACAAACATCCAAATTACTAGGTTACCCAAATAGGAACTAAATGCAGCAGATCACTAGTTTCTTCCAAGGTAAGAAATATGCAATACCAAGTATAATTACCTTGTCCAATCCAGAATCTGTGAGGTGTAGAGACATTACAAATACATAAGCTATAGAGGAACGGTACAATCCTTCATCACCAACACCAGCAGAAATGGAAGTAACCCAGCCCTTAGCTTTCAAGAAGTAAAGTAAACTTCCTTTGCCCTCTGAAATATTATGTAATGTTATTCATAAATCTTAGAAGCTGAAGCTTCAGCCACAAAAAAAAATGAAAAGCATGGACATTGCTACCCATCTTAACATGTTAAGTTCTACATCCTTGAAAAGCCTACAGTTCAGAAAGAGAAATTAAATCCAACGTACATTAATATATGCTTCATGAGCAGAATATCTCTAGCCTCTTACCATGTCCAAGAAGATGTGCCAGGTAATCTTCAGCTTTCTTCAAATAATCTTTCCTTAGTGAGGGTAATGTCCAAGACAAATCAAGGACATGAATGTCCTTAACTGCCTCTAACCGGTGAAGTTTGCCTGCTTTCCAGATTGGAGCTCCTACTTCTGTGTCACGCTTGACCACAGTGCCTTTCTTGACCTCACTAAACAATTCGAGGACCCAACTCTCAAGAATATCAAGACTCTCTGCAAAATAGTATACAATAGCTAATCTTGAAATTTCAAAATAGATACTAATTGAATACTAACTTTCCTCACTATTTTCATCTCATGGACATCATAAAAAAACTAAAATTACTTGAATTCAGTCACTAACTCTGAAATTACATGTTTCAACTACTTGATTGCGTTTGAGATCATATGACAAATTGGCTGGAGAAAGCGATTATGATTATCCAGTCAGGAGTTTATAATCAGTGCTTGATGAAATTCATTTACCGACTAAGTTACCCAAGGTCCTCTCACAAATACATAAAAGGATGGAGGGCCCAAATTTCATTGACTTACATAATTAAACAAAGACCAGCATCACTAAGCTCATTTATTATCCACAACACATATATATGCATACCTCCACCAATGATCACTAACTTCATTAAACCACCATGATAATTGGCATGGTATAACTTCAAAATATGATTCCTGAGGTCAATTCCTTTCTCCACTGCATCGGTTAAGCTCTTCTTGTTCCCTACAAAAGGTGTTTTGGAAGACATGAAACAACAAATATGCAAGTATAACAGGCAACAGCATATAACCAACAGAAACCCGTTTAAACATACCCCAAAAGAACCTGTTAAAGGGATGACCAGGGACAGATGTATGGCATTGCAGCTGTTGCAGACGGCATGAATCATTTTGCAAGACCTGATTGAATTCTGCGAACCAGAATATGAAAAGCAATCAAGCCATACCAGAGCGGGCAATTATCGCAAATAGTACGATACTTTTCCTTGTGCTAGGGAAAGAATATTGGAAAAGTTTTGGCAACCTGAGTGGACAGCTAATAACTCCCGTTCCATGGCTTCAGCTTTTACCAAAGGTGAAACAAAAAATTGAGAAAACCTGAAACAAAAATAAAGAATAAGATTTTTCTATTTCATTGGAGCACTGCATATAGGTGAAGGAGGCTACTGCAGTATGCTAAACATGCCATAACGGTAAAAGGGCACCTACACTTACCGCATCAAAGCACCTTTAAGATGCTCTCTCTTTACTTCAAAGTGGTAGCAGGTATGCTCAGTTTCTGTATACGCATTTGATGACCCTCCATGCTTAGACAAGTAGCTATCGTACTAGAAGAAAGAAGTGTCAATCATAAAGGCGAACTTAAAAATGAAAAACATAAATACTGCAGTGGTAGGTTACAGCCAACCGCCGAGCCGGACAAAAGAAATTGCATCTATCAAATTATCAAATTAAAAGACATCAAGTCCTAACTTATAAAGGATGCATTCGAAGGGTTAAAGTCAATAAGGAAAAGCTTGTGATAGAGTAAACAAAACCATAGCTATCCAGAATCTCATATTCTAGAAGCAAAATAGCAAAAGCATAAATGGTAAAAGAAAGATATGGAATTTACAATTTAGAAGCTAGCGTAAAAAATTTCAAACATAACTATCATTAGATTATCCGATTCAACACCTTCACTCAGCCGGACTAATTCTATCCTTACGGAAAGTAGAATATAACACCAACAAGCACCAATGCAGTTCAATGAAAAAATTGAAGTAAGAAAGGGGTATATTGTTCGATTGATAAACCTCATTTTCGTCAGGGAAAGCAGTACTCCCCATGAAAAGCATGTGCTCTGCAAAAAATAGGAAAAAATTTCAGGAGTGAAACACTACGACCCCAAATGAACCCCTACTACCAAAATTTCTACTTGAAAACGATGAACTACACAGATACCCAAGAAATGTGCAAGCCCCTGTGCATCATTAGGATCCGCAAAACTGCCCATCCCCACGGACATCGCTGCAGCAGCCTATAAACCATAGAAACAACCCTCAAATATAACGATTATCTCGAGCATTCATAATTCTCCAAATCGGTAAAAAAGAGAACAGCCCAATAAGAAACCTTCTTCTGTGCCGAGCCTTTCACCCTGTTCTTCTCCTCACCCCCTTCATCCTCCTCCTCCTCATCATCTCCTTCATCTTCCTCGGAGCACTCATCTTCCTCATCAAACTCCTCTTCGCTTCCACTGTCACGCTCACCATCGTCGTCAGTTTTATCAGGGCTCTCTTTATCGGAGTAAATCTCGGGATCATGTATTAGTAGAGCGCAGAGTCCGTTGGCGAGCTGTATGAATCTATAGAGGCGGCGGTCGGTGGGCGACTTCAAAACGACATCGTCCGATGAGAAAGTGCACGCGCCGCCAGCTGCCATTATTCGAGCTAATGGAGAAGATGTCTTCCGTATTTTCCAGAAGCTCCTTTGAGGTTTTACGAGGGCTGACGAAAAAGAATGAGCGTAGCCGTTTCTGGCGTCGCTATATATATAGCGGAGGCGAAGCTGAGGCCCGGCGAGCAAGTTCATGTCTTTTCGGATATTAATTTATTAGGTTTATTTATTTATTATTTGTCTATTTTATTTTATCTTTACTGTTTTCCATTTTTCCTTCCCCACTTGAAAAAACAGTATACAAAACATCAAGAATCACGCACTCGTTTCTTCCTTGATTCTCTTTCCGTTTCCTTTTCTACGGTGGAAACTTGCACGTTTGGTTCCTCTTCTTCTTCTTCTCGAGCCTTTTCAATGGCTGTCTTAAACTGAGTGCTCAGTTTTCCCTAAGAAATCTGGGATGTGAGCTCATGCCTTTCGCTCGGTCTAGTATGCTCTCAAGGGATGCTTTTTTTGTTTCGTCTTCTACTTCTTCTTCCTCGTCTGCTGCTATTCGTGTGTTTTCTGATGATTGAAGGGCATCTTCTTCGGCTTTTGCCTTTTCAAGGGCTTCTGCGTATGCCTTCCTTCTACCATCCTCTGGGATTGCGCTGCGAGGAAACGGTTTGTCGGCGAATGTGTAAAGAATTTCATATATCTTCTCTACTTTGTATACCTTAGAAGATCATAAATGGAGTTGGTGGGCGCCGATGGATCGGTACAGACTTCAATCACCTGAAGATATTCCCGAAAAAACATTATCGTCACTGCTCGTTAGCCATGAATGTTATTGCTCAAATTCATATCTTACCTTGTTTTCTGCGACTTCTGCGTTGGAGTAAACATCTGCTACTAATGAGGCTACCTGTGTTTTTGCGACCTGTTTTGCAGAAAAAATGGACTATCAAGAAAAGCTCGAGAAAAAGGCTACTGCGATATCAGGTCTGATAAAAACATAACGGCATACATTACATTACTTTGTAGGGATTCTCCCCAGAACTTCCTTCGCTCGATACGACGAGGTTGTAAGAACTCTCGGGACTATAATCCTCGGTCAGATTAGCCTTTATGAGTGTGTAGCTAACCTCAGTTTCAAACCACATTCTGCAGAAACTCTTCGACCATCAATGGCTGCTCCTTCGCAAAGAGACTACTGAAGAACGACATAAAGCCATCGAACACACTATTCGTCGAATCACTTTCAGAGCGTCAGCATTCGTTACTTTAGAACTCGGGCCATTCTCTTCAGGGCCCACGGCGACCACTACTTTGCTGGCATTACCGATGGACTTAGCTATGGATTTGATGTCTTGGAAAGTCGAATCGACAGCGTTAAAGCGCTTGGATTCTTCGTTCGATATGACTGTTTATGACATCATAAATAGTAAGTTCCTTGGCTCACCATGCTTCCTTTAAGACCCTTTATTACTAAGAATTTAACCTTGTACTTGGCGCCGACTCGGGCAAGTTCTTGGCCAGCGACTAGGTCGGTCACTCGAGAAGCCCTTTCGAAGCAGTATTTGGGCTATGCGTTGCGTACGCCGACTTGGCCCATGGCACCAGCCACAAATACAGTTGATGCATCTTTACGCCTTTGATTAATGAAGCTCAGTCCAGGCGAAGGATTGGCTATAATGGGAACCAAAGACTTCACGGCGAATTGAAAGGGGGTCGAGTTTTGGGGCTTTTTTTGGGCTTCTTCGGTTGCTTGCTTTGCGGAAATTGGGAAGAAGGGTGTGTTTTTCTTGATGGAATGTGGTTGTGGGCTTGTTTTGATTCTTGGATTTGGGATGGTTTTGGGGAGGTAAGTGTTTGAAGTTAGAGTTGGCGCCATTGAAACTGACTAACTCTATGCTACTTCTTTACAGCTTATGTTATTTTCTTCATCTGAAAAATGTTGTAACCAATCAATTTTTGAGAGTGGGAATGAGGATATATCTATCTGTTTATTATTATTTTTTTTCTCAACATTTTGTAAGTTTGAGGTGGGTGTTTAGGAAAAAAAAAACTTCAGTTTTTTGTTGGATGTGGTAAAGAGTATGCCAACCATATGCTGTTGGCTTCAGTGCTAGAAACATTGTCAGTTTCACAATTATATGATCTCTTCAGGATAAAAATGTATGAAATCTTCTTTCTGTATGACGATTTTCCTACCTGAACTCAGTTCGATCGTTACGAAACATAATGAAGCCTAATCCGAAATTAGGACAGAGAAGAGATAGTTATGTACTATTTCGGTCAATGTTCACACAACTGAATGATAACGTTAAGTTCAAGTAGATTCATTCGTCCCAAAAGATATAAGATGGGCCTAAACAACTACATGATAATAAGACAAGCTATAATCTTTCAAAGCACAAAAAAATTCAATCCGACAAACCTTTCTTGGCGCGAAGAGATTTCAGGGCCTTTTCGCGGAGCTCTATCTCGAGCTTCTTCGGGTCAGATTCCACCTCATGATTTTTGTTAGATCGAAACTCTCTCTTGCGAACGTTTTCCTCTTCGCCAGAGGATGATGAGATGTTCATATCAGTAGTCGACTTCTTTTTCTGCTTATCTGCACGCCTTTCCTCTTTCCTACGAGATCTCTCCTCTCTCCTCCTCCTCCGACGCTCTTCTTTCTTCAATTTTTTCTCCTCTTTTCTCCTCCTTTTCTTTTCTCTCCTCTCCTCCTCTGAAGAATAGTAGCTAGAGCGATCATCCGACTCATCCTCATCCTTTGACCTCTTTTGCTTCCTCTTCTCACTGGTGTTGACTTTGTTCTTGTCCAATGAAACATCATCATCACTCAGCTCGGTATTCCTCGATGACTTTTGAAAGTGCCCAGTTTCCCGATCTTCTGGGGCAGTTTTCTTATTCATCGCTCCATCCCCATTGCCAGAATGTAACTTATTTTCTTTTTCATTCAACTCGGTCGTTTTACGGGTAAGCTCTGGTTCTTTCCGTTCACGGGTTTCCCTCCTCTCAGTTCGGTCAGGTATCTTATCACTGGTAATTAGCATATACATCAGCATTGGGTTAGTGAGTAAACTGACAAAGACACTCATGTGTATAATATACGTATAAACAGCAAGGAATCTGCAAGTACAACCTTTCAAGCAACTGGGGCTTTCTTGGTTTTGTGATATTAGTGGCTTCACGAATTTCAGCAGAGTCAGAAAAATCTTCACGCTGAATGGGCCTTGGAGAATTTTGTCTCGATCTTGAGGGTCTACGCTTGTTGTCTCCAATCTCCCTAAGAAAAGGTAAGAACAGTGTAAGAAGAAGTAACTTAGAAAGATAAAATGTATCCGCTTCCATAACAAAAAATGACCAACCTTCCAGAAAAGCTATCTTTGCCGTATGCACTTTTCCCAGAATCATGTTTAGATTTAAGTTTGTCTTCTTTTGGTGAAGGCCTTCGAGTCTCAAGTTGGCTCATCGTTTCTCTCCTTCGATTAGGACTACCAGGAGGACTAACTGACCTGCAATAAAGGAGCCCTTCAGTCGACAATCAAATACTTAATGAGGGAACTCCAAACACAGAATGATTTTTTACCTTCGTTCTTCACTATGTTTTCTGCCTTTAGAAGGTGATCCAGCTGATTCATCAGATGACACAGCACCAGGTGAATAATTCCCACGTCGTCTATGAAATAGTAGAATAGAAGTTCAAAAAACTTTCTGAGGAAATGATCATGAAAGCATTGCAGTTAGAAAACTTGATTTAATGATTGAAAGAACACATTTTTTTATCGGATCATATTCTTGCCAACAGGTTTTTGGATAGTCTCCTAAGACTTAACTCTATGAATAGATATAGTTACTAAGTACCTGACTCTTTCTCCAGTCGATCTTACAGGTGACCTTATGCGCTTTGGAGTCTCCCTCCTCACCGTCGAAACAACAGTTTGACGAACAGGGGAGGGAGAAATTGAGTCTTGAGAAGGAGACCTTCGACGAACAGGGGTTACTGAACCTTTTCGCCCACGAATAGGTGACCTATGTTGAACCGGAGAGAGAGATCGAGTTGGCGTTGGCGATCGCTGGTACCTCCTTCTTGCAGGAGATGGAGACCGACGATGATGTCTATATGGTGATCTGTCTCTCTTCCGAGATGGCGATCTGCTGCGACGCACCACAGATGGTGGTGAACCACGATTCCTAGAATAAGGATGCCTACCTCGCCCTGGAGATGGTGATCTGCCTCTGTAAGGAGATGGAGACCTGCGCCGTGAGGGGATCCTTGAGCCACCGTACAACGGCGATCTCTTTAATGGTGTCCGTGACTTACGCCGAACAGGCGATCGTGATCTACGGCGCAAAGGAGATCGAGATCTATAATGCAAAGGAGAGCGTGCAGGTGAACGAGATCGGCGTCGCGACGACCTATGCCATGGTGAGGGGGAACGGCGAAAAGTGTGTCTATGACGAGGTGTAACAGACCTCCTCCGCGAAGAACGATGGTGTCTATCAGGAGAAACGGAACGACTTCTTGATAAATCTCTGGAGGTGCTTCTTGATCTCCGCCGCCTACTGTAAATCCAGATGTAAGCATGCATACATACATACATATGTATAATAAAATCTTGATAGTAATAAATGGACACTTAACTCTAAATGACTTCGAGAATCGGAGGACTTGCTGGAAGAGGGTGAGTGCTTTTGTCTGCTCAAAAGATGAAAATACGAAACAGAATTATTAGAACATGAAGATGAACATACTTGATAACTGGCATGCTTTAGAATTAGAAATCATACCTTGGAGATCCGCGACTGTAACTGGAATCAGGAGATTGCGAACCCCTGCACATTTGAAAATGATATAAAATGAACCTCACGGTATGAAAAATATATACGATGTCGAATACTTGAGTTTTCATTGAATGTTTTATGATAACAGATTGAGAATCAATATTTGTCATCAATATTTGTCGTTTACTAGTACCTGCTGCTCCTTCTATGCCCGTTTTTCTTGTACAGCTCTTTCTCATCTGCTGGCTGGATGCTTGATCCCCTCGCTCCATTCTTCCCACTAGGCTCCAGTTCAGAACGCTTATCTTTTTTGGTTGCAACGATATCATCCTACAGCAGTTTGAGGTAAAGGATATGAACTGAAATAACTGGAGAAGCAGCTGAATACAATGGAATAAAAGAGAAGTTAACAAAAAGATATATGGTGATAAAGTCAATCTCTTTGATGGAAAAAAATAGAGCTACCATTTTCTTTTTCTCTTGTTCAACTTCTTGCTTCTCTTTATTTTTCTGAATCTCAGCAGCAATACGATCAGTCTCAGCCTTTAAGCAACAACAGAATACATCATCAGATAACATAAGAATTAGCAATATGAACATCTATAAACCAAATAACAAAATCATATTATTACCTTTCTCTTTTTATTCTCCTCTTCTTTCTCGTCCAGAAACTGTTGCGGAACACCACTCACATTTTGCTGTGCACTAAGAAGCAGTATCCACAGCTCCTTCATAAACTTGCCTGTATTTCTCTCCATGAATCCAGTAAGTGAAATTTGAACCTGTTTCCCATTCACTGCCTGCAACCAGTTAGTAAATGACTTATATGACCTTCACAAATAAAAAAATCAAATTACTACTGTATGCCCTGGTTTTATGAAAACATAGGACTTAATAAGTACACGGTACAAATATCTTTTTCATAAAATGCAGCTCGAGTCCCATTAAATATGCTTCAGCTAAACATACCCGTGTTGGGTGTGGGCAATGAGGCCTACCAGCGTGAAAGAAAATGATATTCTGGACATATACGTTGCCTTTCAAATGACAGAGAGGATTATCAGTTTTAAGAATAAGATTACCTTTCCCTCAAGGAGACCGTAAATAAAATTGATAAGGACTTCGTCTTCAAACCCAATCAGCTCAGTTACACGCTTTGCAATCCATGGCTTCATAACATCCATCTTCACTTTTGTCATGTCCACCTAAGCAAACAAAAACCACAAACGAATTCAATCAAGCATCATATACACCACCTCAGTTAGCATATACTTTAGAGACAGTACTTCAACCATATACTTACGAAGATAGAAATAAAAAAACGTCACTTCAATGTCTTGTTATTCGAAAAATAAGCATCCTAAAAAAAACTACATATAAGAACTATACAAAGAACGAACCAGATGTTCCAATTCAGGAGCAAACTTCTGAGACTTGAGCAGCTTCGATTGCTTGTTCGAAAATCTTGTGTCCTGATCTGCTGACGTGCCCTAAATTTCAATTCACAGCACAAATAGTAAGAATTAACCATCCTAATCCATTGAAAAGCGCGAAAAACAGAACCTCGAACGAAAGAAGATCTGATTCATAAGAGCACGGAAACATCAAACAAGAAGTTGTCGAAGATGGAGCAAGTTAGCGAATCTACTCGGAAATGAAAGACGAAAAAACAAAGTTGAGAGCTTTTACCCGGAAAAATCCACCAGACATCTTGCTAGGGCTTACGTTCTGCAGCTGAAGATAGTGAGTGCCGCTCTGTTGTGTGACTTGTGACGATTATTTCTCAACTTAGGGCTTCAGCTGCACACAGAGGACTCCATACGGTGTCGTTTCATATAATAGAAATAATATAAAATAATACAATAAAATAAATATATAAGAGAAAGAGGATATATTATCTCCACAAACGCGTACTCAAAACGTAAACGGATGCAAACCTATTTATATTCCTCTCTTTGATTCCCTTTCTCTGTCTCTTCTCCTCTCCTCTTGCACATCTGTCTCTTCCTTCTCATTTTTCTCTCGAAAATTTTCCTTCACTCTCAAACCAGGCAGAAATTCATCAGTAATTAATTCGATCTGTGAACTATTTTGTTTGAATTTTTTTGGGAACCTGGAAAAATGGCGACATCTTCTACCAGCAGTGTTTACGCTCACGTCATCGAGGACGTTATCAACAAGGTTCGCGATGAATTCATCGCCGACGGTGGACCCGGTCAAGGCGTACTCGATGAGCTCCAAGGGGTAATGATTTTTTTTTTGTTTTTTTTTGGATTAAGTTAGGGTTTTAGGAACTGTTGTGGCATAGTTACTAAGTTGATGCAAAAATGCTTATCCAATTCTTATATTTAACATCCAGTTCAGTTTTTGGATTCCGAGTCTTGTTTTGGGTTGTGTTATCAGCGAAAATGTTTAAATCTGGGCTGTTCTGATATTTGTAATTTAGTTTTTTAGGGAAGATGTGAAAAGAGGAGCGAGACTTGTAGTAATCTTTGATGCTTAGAGAATGTTTTCTCGGCCATTTTCTTGGGTGGGTTATGATTTTGTAGTTGAATTTTGGGTGAACTGAGGAGCATTATATTGTGATCTACAGTTGTGGGAGCTGAAGATGATGCAAGCTGGAGCCATGTTGGGACAGATAGATAGATCTGGTATGAAAAATGCTGTTTCAGGTGGTGGTATGACTCCGAATCCTTTGCACGATCTTAATGTCCCATATCAAGGATCTGATGAGTATGAAACTCCTACTGCTGATTTACTCTTTCCTCCAGTGAGTTTCATTCTTTCTTTCTTCCGGGAAATATAGAGACGTACCTTTGTATTTCTAAACCGTGACATTTGTGATTGTGTAGACGCCGTTGCAGACGCCCATGCAAACTCCATTACCTGGAACTGTGCAGACTCCATTGACTGGAGTGGCTCAGACACCATTGCCTGGAACTGCTCAGACTCCTGGAAGTGATAATGGTTCATTCTATAACATTCCAACTGGTGGGACCCCGATGACTCCTAACGAGTATGCATCAGCGAACAATAATGTAGGTGCTTCTGAAAATGTAAGGGCTGGGCATGGAAAACCTAGCCAATACATGGTATCACTTTTTCTTGAGCCTTTATATTTGTTACCGCCATTTATCTAATTAATGCAACAATACATTCCAATTAATCGTATCTATGTTATTCTCTTGCTCAAGCCTTCATTTATTTCTATTCTGACGGAAACATGAAAATTCATTTGAATCCTGCAGCTTCCGCCTTCATCTTGGTTAAGCCAAAGGCCTGGCCTTGACGTGAATGTTGGTTAGTAAAATTTTAGGAGCTCATGGAGAGAATTTGTAACTGTTCCGCTCGAATTATTAAGAATATCTAAAGATATAAGCAAGTGATAAACATGGTTTTATCTATTCCATTTCCTTGAAGCTTATGATGGCCGGCAAGAAGGTGAGAGGAGGGGTGCCCCTCATCAGCCTACAACTCAGGTAAGCTTTTCCATTTTGCATTTGAAACTAATTTCCATCTTTTTAATATTACATACAGAAAGAATGACTACGTCAGTTTCCGTATTTTCAAGTAAAATTGCTATTTACACTTCCTCACCTGTTAATGCCTAATATTGTCGTGTATATATAACTAAACTGAAAATGTGAATGAAGGATTTTTTCATGGCATCATCGGGAAAGCGAAAACGTGAGGACTTCCCTAAAAAAAACCCGGACGGTGGATACATTCCTCAGCAAGATGGAGCTGGGGATGTTATATCAGATGAACTGAAGGTAGCATTAGTTATAAGCTGCAAGCCTGAAATTTATTTACTTTGATTGTATAGTTTTAATATGCAATTAGGATAGTAGAGTTTGATAACAGATTACGTCTCCAAGTCCAACATTGATATTTTCCGTTAGATAACAATTATAAAAACCCAGACATTGCTCTGCTCGTTGCACCTTCATAAATATTTATATGTTCATTGACAGGTTTCTCTTGGGAAAATGTATGCAACAATTCCACAGTCAGATGGTCCCACCCCTGATCCGTATGATGATGTGCTGTCTACTCCCAATGTAAGTTTTTGCTTCTAGGCACAGGGCTCATCAAACAGCCTGTTTCATTTTCAAACAGTATTTCGTTTGTTTGTCTCCCCACATGCACCATCTTTTCATTGTTGTATTTAGTGATTTACATAGTGGCATATGTTGCTAGGATTTTGTTCATTGCTTCTCGATGAAGCATTCTTCCAGTGAATGTATGCCTGTTCACCTGGGGCTGGAGCACAAACGTTATGGACAAAGTGGTCCTTTTTTGTGCACTGAAAAATTTAATTGTTTTGTCATCGGCAATTTAATCTGTCGAACATTGCAATAGCGGTTTGTTGATAAATTTCAAAGTAACTCCAAAACTAATTTTAAATGGATTGCTTATGATATAAAATACGGTAAGGATATCTAAAAGATATTGAGGGAATCCATGTAGTTTTTGCTTGAATTTTTATTATTTCTGTAAACATTGATTCCCAATGATTCTGATAACCAATTAGGTGACAAAAGAGGATGAATATCAACTACGCCGTGCATCTCTTTTATCATTAATAGTATTCTGCCTTGATCACCTCCCACCGCATTTTTCAATTTTCCCATTTTGTTAAACTGATGCAATTTTAACTTGGCCGCTTTCTTCTGATCTGGCAAGATATACAACTACCAAGGAGCAGTGAATGAGGATTACAATATTGCCAATACTCCTATGCCAAACGGTGAACACACTATCTAATCTTATTGAAATTTCTACATGTGATGTTTTTGCTCCAATTTCAGAACTAACATTTATAATTCTACTAGATATGCAAGCTGCAACACCTGCTCCTCTTCAGACTGAACCTGTCGATGATGACGATGAACCTCTGAATGAAAATGACGACATTGAGGCAGATGATTTGTCCGATGCAGAGGATCTAAACACAACCCATTTGGTCCTAGCTCAGTTTGACAAGGTAGTGCTCATCGAATACGAATCCATCTTTATTAGCTATTTTTCTGCATGGAGCAATCAATGTACCAATTTTCCTCATATGATGCTGATATGTTTTTATATCTTAGGTGACACGGACCAAGAGCAGGTGGAAGTGCACCTTGAAGAATGGCATCATGCATCTAAACGATAAAGATGTTCTGTTCAACAAGGTTTGTTGTGCCACCTTTTCGCCTTTTATCTCTTTATGATAATCCTATTCTTTAAATTTTCTTCTGTGTTGAACGAATTTTGTTGAGTCATTTTTCTACAGGCAACGGGTGAATTTGACTTCTGAGTTTGTTTGGAGAATTGCTGAAATGGTGCTCTATGAGGAAGAAGCTGGGGAAAGATGTTTTTTATTTCACATTATCTCTCTCTATCTCGAAAAAACAATATATTCAGACTGTGCTTCGGTGGACTCATGTACATACAGAGTTTGTCTTGCTTGCGAGAATTTCCGACATTGAAACCTTTGAAAAATCTTGACTGTGTGATAATGTTGAAGCTCTTTTTCAGTACACAGAAATTTATCCTAAAATGGAACCTGGGAATGCAGCAGATGCGTCGTATGGTCATTTTATCTGCTTCTAATGAGAACCACTATTTGTAAATAATATATTGGTGAATCTATAGAAAAATATCCAATTGGATAAAATTTTTACATATAGATGCCCATGTCAGAAAATTTTATATGTAGGTACCCGATTAAATTTTTACCAGTTTCTTTAATCATGTTGTACCTCCTGTGTGTATATTGCGTACCATAGCACATTGATATATGGTACCTAAATATAGCATACGTCGTACCTACGGCATACATGTGTGTTACATAGGGCGTACCTAAATATAGTATACGTCGTACCATTTTCTGTTATATAGGGTACCCAAATGTATTGATATAGGGTACCCAAATGTGTTGTATGGTGTACTTTCGGGGATCGGGTACCTATGTGCAAAAAAATTTCTGTTAGGTACCTACATATAAAAAACCTGACAGGGTACTAAATTACAAGTTTTTTATCCAAATAGGTACTTATCTGTAAAGATCCCTAATATATTTTGATTATTATTATCATATATATCAAAAAAAATATTTTCCATGCATTTTGAACTTTCTCAGTTGAGGAATGCATAGTTCTTTTCGTAGGGACTCGGAGAAATTTTAATATAGGGTGAGGCAACAAAACAGAAGCTATAAAATCCTACCAGCATTTGCACGAAATCTTGCGGCATCAGCCTAAAGCCAAATATGCACAAAATCTACCAATTTGTTTTCGCGGTTACGTGCGCCATAATATGCGCCTATATATTTTATCAAGTTAAAGTTTTGTCACGCTGTTGGGGGACACATGAGACGTTCGAGAACGTTATATATGTCGTCAATCGTACGCATCATTAAGTAGTTTATGAGCTTTTTTGACATCGGTCGGTGGTGCGTAACAGCAGGCGAGGTCAAGACAATAAATGTCCTTTCAGGTGTAGGCACCTCTACATTCTTCCTCTCGTCATTCCCCTCCTTTAAGCCTGGGACGACATTGTTATTGTCGTCTTTGTTGTGGTGGCTTTGAACCTTCCATTTCTTCGATATACAGGAGTTGAATACAGAAACGCCTCAGTGAAAGCATAGAGACAAAAAGAATGTGCATATCATAAGTCGCCATGCACGCGTTTAGCGCGTGTCTTTGAAATTGTCTTTACCTCCATAGAGCGCGCTTTGTGTGTTATGCATGGAGATTTTATTGGCCCACAATTAATAGTCAGATATACGTTTTCAGGATCAAATAACCAGCGCTCATCGAGGAATTCTACAGAAGCATGAGGAGAATAAGAGACTAGAGGAGGAAAAGGCTTCCCTTCCTTCAGGAACAACTGAATGCTGTCGCCGAAAAATTGAGGATCGCCGAACTTAAACAATTTTACATAACATGCAATGTACAATATCAGTTTTCGTGATCTAATACCTCCTTCATCAATCAATTATATGACGTCTTCTTCGCGTGTTTTGCACAGTGGAGGTTGCGAAGAAAGAAGTAATAGTGCAATTGGGCTCGGTGGGACGCGCCTGGATATAAGTATTCTTGCCTCAATGTGTTACTGCTGGGAAAAAGGTGTGAATGAAATAATATAAGGGGGCAAAATTAATCCTAAGAGGTACATTTGAAAAAGTGACTAATTAACCAAAAGGTATTTATGACTTCCTAAACATAATGTTACATTTCTTCATGAATAGACACATGCAAAAGAACACCTCTCTTTGCAATGAACACCTACACCTATAAATACCACACACAATAAAAATTATTCAAAAAGCATGCAAAAATTCTCTGCATTTCACTCATATCATTTGTGTTCTTGTTAGTCCCAAAGCAAGAGTATTTATTCGCCGAAATTTGACGTCTTTGAGAGCGCTATATTCCAAACGTAAGTCGTTGTATCGCGGAGGCGTTTACCGTAAACCGTGGGTATTAGCGGGGTAATTTCGTCTTTAAGAGAGCGTGTATCACGTGCCTCGACTTGTGATTTATTAACACCGTTATCGCTGAAATTTATTTGTGCTTTCGCTCGAAGATAAGGGCGCTGACAGTCGGTACAAACACTTACTTCATATTGCTCAGTAATTACCTAACAGCATAGCTTCTAATTAATGGCGATGATCATGCAAATGTTTCTCGAAAAGATACATTGTTGCGCTTGCTTGGTATGATTTTACTTGTGGTGTTTGCTTTCTGTTGATCGAGGACCGCCGTTGGACTCGTATTTGGATGTTCTATCAGTGTATGCTAATCACTCTCACTGATTCGAGCTATCGGAAGCTCGAATCAGCTCAAAACAGCAACTCACGCACACACTCTTTAACACATGATTTAACGTGGTTCGGCCGAGAATTGGCCTACGTCCACGGACCAAACCGAGCATTATTTCCATTAGCACAAAACATGAAAGTTACAGAACCCCACACCGTCTACAACTCTCGTGTTTACATCGTGTGCTAATTCTCACTCTATAAGGATCTACATACTCGGAAAGGTAGCTCGTCGAAACAGGAATTCTGCTATTTATAAGAGCTGAAGCATTCTTTAAGTGTGATTCGCGATCCATCGCAGTCGTTCCTTCGATCTGATCTGACGTCTCTCAGCTTGCCACGTCGCCTCATTCATTTCGCATGACCCAGCATAAAACGCGTGACACTTCTATTAGTGAAGTGGCGCGTTCATCCTAGACCGTCAGATTTCGATCCATCGGCTGAGATTCATGATCCGATTCACACAGCACCTTCTAATCTGGTCCGTCGATCCATTCGCGCCTTATCCAACGCACAGCACTTAATCTCGCGGCTTCAAATGCTGGCCCTCTGATCGCGCGCCACTGATCGAACGGCTGCTGCTCGTCGCGAGTTCATCCTTCAGCAAACCTTCAGTTCTTCAGCTCTTCCATCGCTGCTTCGACTGGCCTCCTTCCCGGCGGCTCCCGGCGATCTCCGGCGAGTTTCCGGCTCGAAATCCTCAACACTTTCTGAATATTTGTGTTGGTACTCTTGCTTTTCGTGGTTGCTCAACTATGGATGCTTTATTTATCCTTATGCTTGCATAATTTTCAATTACTCAGTTTTCTATTTACATGATCATTCTTTTCCTATATAAATTAATGTGTGGTTTCATGTCTTGGTATTTGCCTCCCGGCAATGGTATTCACCAACTACGATAATGATTTACTAGTTATTTGAATTTCCAACGAGGATTAGAAAAAAAGTTCGAATTTGATCGTTTTAACGCCGACACGACGACAAGATAGTCGCGTAACTCTGATATATACAAATGTATAAAGAATAAACTCAATATACATATTAAGTAAAAAATCCTGAATGTAAATTTCAATCATCAACAATATACATATATATGTAAAATAATTAACTCACTTAGCTCCATAGGCATCATATTAAGTCAACGGGAGGAAAGAAAATTGATTACATCAATGAGGGAAAAAAATTTGGCTACATGTGTCATTTGTAGTAATTTAATAAAGATGAGTTAATATTTCAAAAAGGTGTCAATTTCATTTATTTATTTAACTTCTTAAACAATCATATTACATCAACGAAATCCTATTTTAACAGGAAAAAAATTTACTACCGGTGTCACATGTGGTAATTTACTAAAGACAAGATAATATTTTACAATACAATATATTTTTTCACCTAATTTAGGTGGGAAGTCTTGAGTTGTAACGGCAGTCCACATAGGAAAAAGCTGTCAGTGTCAAACCTCTCTACGCTCTTGCTATATATACGGGTTGTCTTGAGCTCTCACTCTCGCCCCATTTGCACTGCGTTCTAAGGTATTATTTTGTTCCATCTCTTGCATCATATACATCTTCTTCCAATTCTCTCATTTTCTTTAATTAGAGGTGGTAAGCACATGTTTATTTCTTTGTTTTTTTTCCATCCTTTCTAATATACATCTATTTGTGTCTAGTTTTGAAGCATCAAACATACCCTGATATCGAAGAAATGGAAGGTTCAAAAATACCGCAAAACAACAACAATGAAGACAACAAGATGTTTGTACTTTAGGATTTTCATATTGCGCGTATATATGTATAATTTCTTGAGTTCATAAATCAGTTTTTTATGCTTTTCACTTAACAGGACGGCATCATATCGTCGGGGTGACGAGGACGACGTGCAGAGAGAGTTGAAAATACTAAAGGTGTAAATATACATACATACATATATACGTATATGCACACATTATGGCCTTCTTCGCGCTTTTTGTGTTTAACAAGTCGTATATATACATATTAGGACCAAATACAAGCGCTCGTCGAGGAACTCGACAAAAGCAAAGCGGAAGGCAAAAGGCTGGAGGAAGAAAATGTTTCCCTCCAGCAACAATTAAATGATCTAACCGAGAAATTGGGGATCGCCCAACGTAATTATTACATTAACATGCATAATGTTTACTATTTATGCCATCCATAGATCTCGTTTTATGATGTCGTCGGGGTGTTTTTGCGCAGTGAAGATTGCGGAGAGAGAAGAGATGGCCGTCGGGCTCGGGGAAAAGTTGGATCGAATAAAATCGAGCAGTGGTGCTTCGACTTCCAATTCGAAGCCAGTACAACAAGAGGTTCAAGATGATCTCGATATTGATGAGTTCTTCAGTTTTGAGGAGATAGACAACCCATATGCTGATGCCAATAATCAAGATGGAATTGTTCCTTAACATATGTGTTTGAGTTTCGAAGATTTAGTTTCTCTGCTCCATATCTTCTTAAATGTAACATCTATCTTTATTTTTTGGTAAAAAATCAATATAAATTCTGGATATTTAGCTTTTTTTTTCCTTTCCTTTACTTCATTTTTATTCCTTTTCTAACACGTAGCATGAGCATCATATGAGGTTTGGACAATTTACGTTTTATGAATACATGGCGATTGTGATAAAAGAAATACGGAAATAACACAATCCTACGTGGAATTCTTTAACAGAAAAAAAAAATTAAGGGAGATGCTCCTTAAATTAGAGAGGTGATTCTTGTCGTATTTATGCCATACACGAAATCTTAAATTACATTTCGTTATAACATAAACATTATCTAGCAAAACATGTTACTTTTGGGGTGACATCTATATAAAAATACCGGATTGAATAAAACATTACGAAATCAGTACTTTTTATGTGTGTATTGCGTACCACGTCACGCGTTTATACAGTACCCTATACAGCTTTTATATGGTACCTAAATTTGTTATATACGACGTACCATTTTCTCAACGTATTACGTACTAAAATACGTTGCTATAGGGCACCTAAATGAGTTATATGGTAGGGGTGAGCAAAACCGAATATCCGGTTTTTCGGATATCCGAAATGCGGATATCCGGATTTTCGGATATCGAAAAATGGTATCAGTATCCGCTCCGGTTTTAATCGAATATCCGAAAATCGGATATCCGGTTTATTCGGATATTTACACCGAATATCCGCATCCTCCGGTTTTTAAATTTATTTTTCTTATAGTTTTTATTATTTTCTTTTGAAAATCATATTTTTATTTCTATCTCAATAAAAAAATATGTTTTTTAATATAAGAATTTCTACACATAGTAATTCACACATTATGTGAATTTATGATTCAAGGTTACATAATAAATAATAGACACAATACCACAAATTCACCTTAATTTTTTAACTTGCATCTCAATGTTTTTTTGCTTTTTTATCTCAATTCTCTAACAAAGTTTTTTTGCAATAATAAAATAATATAAATTTAAATATTCTACTTGATTATTTTTTTTCATTTTGAACCTTCATTTTTCTTTTTGGACTATTTTTTTATTTTTTATTTTTTTTAAATATAAAACCGGATATCGGATATCCGGATTTTAGACAAACCACTATCCGTATCCGATCCGGTTTAGTTTAAAATAAATCGGATCGGATATCCGATCCGGTTTTTAAAGCCGGATATCCGTTTTTTTCGGTTTTCGGATATTTTTGCTCATCCTAATATGGCGTACCTGCGGCGGATCGGGTACCTATGTGCATAAACTTTATTCTATTAGGTACTTACATATAAAAAAATAATGACTGGATATTGAATTGCAAGTGTTTATGCAAATGAGTATTTACCTATAAAGACCCTAATTTGCTGTTTTTTTAATTTATCACCAAGGTCATTTTGGTCTTTGTGTATTCTGACATCGAAGAGAGACGTGAGATCAGAGTTCAGACCACCAACACCATTACCACGCCGGGAATTTTTCACGAACAAAACGAATCCCCGTTTGAACTTTCTGTTAATCGGCGAGCTGCGATCAGTGGTAGATTTTTTGTTGTTGTCTCATCTCGTGCCAAATCTGCTAACCAATCGTGTTTGGGAACGAAGATGAAGAAGGATGATATGGTGACATTGGTTAGTGCGGAAGGTTTCGAGTTCGTGATCGACAAGAAAGCTGCTATGGTCTCTCAGACAATTCGCAATATGCTTACGTCTCCTGGTAAATTATCTCTCTCGCAGGTGAAAATCTGCGAGATTTGTTGATCGTCTATCTTTCTGTTTCATGATCATTGAAGAGATATATCGGAGTCTAATTTCGCCACATATTGAAGCTCTAGGGTTACGTTTGTGTTTTCAGTGATTGCATCAATCTTTTGTTACTAACTATCTTTTGAGTTCTCTTTCAGTGATAAACTTGAATTTTGTGAATTCAGTTTCAATTTTTTTTTTCAATTGTTCACATTAGGGGGGTTTGCTGAAACGGAGCAAGGAAAAGTGTCATTTCCTGAGATAAGCACCACCATCTTGGAAAAGATTTGCCAGTATTTCTACTGGTCTCTTCAATATGCAAGGTTAGTCCTCTTACTTTATTTCTACTATTGTATATCTTTGTTTCTGTTTCCTTTGCTCCCCTTCTCTTGTGAGTGTGATATGCATATGCTTGATGGAACCAAAGCCTATGGATTTCATTGATATTGCGTAGTCATAAAAAAAAAATACTCTTTATCGATGTGATAGTAGATCCTTTAATTAGAATGCCCCTGATTTATTACCTTTCAATCTTGTAGTGGCAAGGAGACTGAGTTCCACATTGAACCCGAGCTTACCTTAGAACTTATGATGGCAGCAAATTACTTGCACACATGAATAGGTATACATGTCTTTTGGAATTTATCATGGTACTATGAACTAAAACCTTTGCAACCTTGTCTTCACATATCAATTCCGTTGCCCTTTCAGCTCTTTCGAGTAGAGGCTGCGTTGGTTGTCATGCAGAGGCTGCGTTTCATTATTGCTACAGTTGTGAGATAGTTGTGGTTTTCTTACCCTAATCAGTTTGACCATTTTGTTCTGAATATTTGTTGTATCGGATGAAAGCTAGAATTTACGATCCTACGCGTGGCTTTATTCTATTCTATAATTGATTGACATGTACACGTCTAAACGAATCCTCATTTTCTCACGTGAAAAATCGGATAGATGTTCCTCTTACGAATAACAATTTTGGCGGTGGGTGGTGATGCTTATATTCGTCCATTTCAGAACTTGAAAACAATAAAAAAACGACAGCCCAAAACAAGCGTTTCAACAGTTTCACCGAGACAAACAAGGGGCAAACTTTCCCAGTTATTTGTTTCTACTATGCTGCAACTGCCAAAGATGAAGACAAAGAGCAGCGATAAATATACCTCTTTATTACAACCGATGATGGTCGCGCGCCAAAGGATCCCGAGAAAGCGAATACAGAGACTCCGAGTACAGTGATGGTCGTTCCCTAGGCAAAACGAGCTGCTGCTGCTGCCCAACTCCAAAGGCACTGCTACTCGCAAAACTCAATGGCCTCGGCGCCATTCTATCAAACACTTCTCCCCCTCCTCCATAAGTAGTAGGTCGATACTCAGCCCTTCCACCTTCTCTGTAAGGCTCCCTCCTATACAATGTCCCATAAGGATCGACGTATGGATCCGATCGGCTTGTTAGCTGATACGATGGCAGAGGCACGACCCGCCCGTCTCTATACGGGTCGGGGCGGTCCAAATACGGGTCTCTTCTGTCCCTCGCGTACGGGTCGTGGGGTTCCAAGTACGAGCTTCGTACCTCTCTGTGACTGTCCACGTAAGGTTCTCGGGCAACCCTGTAGAAAGAATCGCGGGTTACTAGCAAAGGCTCTCGACGCTCTATTAGGGGCGATGGGACCCGCTCGTCTCTGTAAGGATGGCTCCTCCCTAGGTGTGGATCGTGGCGGTCCCGATACGTTCTGTCCCTCTCGGGATAGATGTCTCGCCTGTAAGAATCCGCGTGCGAAGCCCTCTCATAGGCGTAAGGAATAGGTGGAGAACGAGGGCTTAGGATCCTCCTTGCATGCTTGCGAGGGCGCTCGGGGCGACCCGGTTCGTCTCTTGGGGCGGGTCGCCTCTTTCTGACGGGTATTTCCCTTTGGGTCGAGGGGCGGAGTTTTGCTGGTTTGGGTCCTCTGATTGGCTTTGTTTGTCGGGGCCCTTTTTTGGCTGATGTGATGAATAACTTGCATAGTTGCTTGACCTGTTGAGAAGAATGATATGACACGATCGATGAGGCTTCTTGGATTCTGATTAACTGGCAATGTTATGTTACGGATACAGAAGCATTCATAATTTACCTGCAAAGAATTCAGCTTGCAATCGAACTTGTTTTTGGTGTAGTAGTTTTCTTTGATCACCTTTTTGAACTTTTCCTCAGCTAAAGGCAAGCAATCGTCAAGAACACTGTATCGCACCTGGTAGAATATCCAGGTTTAACTAAACAACTATGAATATTTTCTTCACCTAAATTAACCGACATAGATATTTACAGTTAGAACCTAAATATATTACTCAAGTATTGCGAGAGGAAAAAATAAGTGAGCTGCTGTAAGCATGGAGAAGTTTCACTAAAATGACAGGATTCTTATCTGTGGAAACTTCATAAGACATCCATCTCCAAGGATGAGATATCTAGTTACCTGATAACGTAAGTCACATGTTTATATTATGCTCCCGTGTAGCGAAGTTGATACTCATTTCTCATATACTCTCCTCAAAGAGAAAATGTTTTGTATTAACTTAAGGAGTGCTAGAATCTTTCATATGCTTAACTATCACATGCAAATAGATGAGCAAGAAAAGGGATATCCAACTACACTTGACATGTGCGGATTATAACCAAACCTGGGATGGAAACTTTGATTTGAAAGCCGTCGGTTCGATGTTATAACCTCCAGGACCTGCAGCTTTGTAGATTCCGTACATCAATTTTAAATCGACGTCATATAAGAACAGTCGCATTCCTTTGTATATCTTCTCTACGACGTCTTTCTTACTCTCTGGCAGGCCAAGAACTCTATATTTGAAGCAGTCGTGCTTCGTCTTTGAACTGCAAAAGAAAATCATCCCCATGCTCTTCACTTTTGCCTTCCCCTTTCTACTGTGAGAGGGTTCTGGCTTATCCACAGGCTTGCCTTTCATCGACTTCTCAGCCTGCCCTATACTCCTTTTACGTGATTTTTCGCCATCATTCAACTTCAATAATTTCACTTCCTTCGGATTTTCTTCACGTCCTTCCTCTAAGTCTCGTTCCACGACGTTTTCCTTTCCTTCATTTTTCGCATCACTTTCTTCTGATGCCTCCTCTTCGCCGATATCTTCATCATCGAGATCTTCTTCCACTGGCTCATCATCTTCACTAATATCGTCCTCACCTTCAACCAAATTCTCATCGGCTTCGTCATCTTCTGAGCCTTGCTGTGGAAGATTAGGTTCGTCTTCATATTCAGAACCAGGATCTGATTCTTCCAAATCATCATCACGATACAGTTCCACTCCTGATTCAATCAAGACATCCTCATGGTAGACTATTTTTGTTCCCTCTCCATCTTCCTCATCGTTGTTTCCTTCGACTTCATTTATAGCATCAAGTTGATCTTCCTCTCCACCCTCATCTTCTCCATGATTTCTTTCATGTTTCTCATGTCCACCCTCATCGGAAGTCTCTACAAAAGTAGCAGATTCTTTAATATTCAGCCTCAGCAAACTTCATTTGCTGAAAATTTCTATTGGCAGTAACAGCCTTCTTTTTGCCTCTCTTCTCTAACAGGACATTTCCAGGCCTCGTTGTTACAATTGGGTGTGATTGTGACTCAACCAAACCAAATTAATCAAGCTCAAAAGACTCGTGGCAAAATCCACACATTTGATTCTAAATAAGAAAAAGCATTATCTGGAAACATGTTATCTCATGCCTTATCTTGAATTAAGGGAAACTTTTCCATTTCATACCCAGATCTAGGAAAAAATCAAAGCAAAAAACAAGGAGATACAAAAAGAGCTAAATTCACCAATCGATTCCAATTTTATCCAGCATATAAGAGATCGAAATCAGGGTCCAAACGACATATCAAACGCAAATCAAGCGATTCAGAAAAAGACGAATACGAAGTACCTAAATCAGGCATCTTGTCCCGAGAGCGAGACCGACGGTACCAGCAGCTCAGCTATTGATAAATGGATCGAAACTCTCAGGTTTTCATCTCATATATGAATGAACAAACAAGGGATGGAGAAGAAGTCATTGAAAATAAGGTAAAAATTAATAAACACGCGCACACGCGCGATAAAAAGATGAATACGTGTTTTTGTTTTCTATTTTATATTGACACATCTCGCGAAATTGAAATGTCGAATATTATCTATACTATTTATTAATGGTGAGGGGCTTTTAAAAACTGTCAAGTTATAGTCAATTTGGTGTATCAATTACACCACAAATTTGAACCAATTTATCAGTTATTTAATAGACCTATTCGATGTGCAGAAAACTACCCCACGATTTGTGTGTTGATTTTCTTATTAAAAAGTATTAATATTAAAAAAAAACTTATCAGACGTTTATAGTCCGTGAAACTACCCACGTTTTCATGGTCTGAATTTTCTGTCATATTTCTTTGGCAATAATTGACACAAGTCCAAAACAAAAGTACCCACATTTGTACCGAAAACTGTCACTTTTTTTTTTACTGAAAACTGCCATTTTTTTTCACTGAAAATGCCATTTTTTTTCTCACACGCGTAGAGTGTGTGCAGGCTTTACTAGTAACTAAATTGTTCCTCAAGTGGAGAAAGTGGAACTTCTCAATTCTCACCCAACATCGATGGCCAATACAATATCACCTCAAATTTCTTCCAACAAGATATGTTCTCAAGCCAACCACGATCAACTCAGTGGGGAGTAAAAAAATTCTTCTAAGAAATTTTGATGATGAATATTAAGCACACTGATTTTTTTAGATTCCCAAGTAGCATAAAGAAAATGAATAATAACTTTGACAACCTTCTTCCTTTCGTTGTATATCTCCACACACACACAGCACACACACAATAATGCAAGAAGAAGCATTGTATATCAACCGCTGCATAGCTCCACACAAAGCTTCTGAATCTCCGAGGTTGTTGTTGTGTTGCTGCTGCTAAAATTATTACCCAACAAGTAAAACTTGCTCCTCTGATTTTGCACGCACGTCAAGTTCAGTTCATCTCCACTCTGACTAGACTGCCACATTACATATACATAGAGCGTTACTTTTATTTTGAATCTTATCGTTCAATCGACGTATAAGAGTGTTATTACATGATGAACTTCTGCGTAATAAGTCAAGCTGTTCTTACCATGCATCGAGCTTCTTCGCAGTTCCAAAACGGGGTCGGGACGCAGCTCAAGTAATGACACCAACTGCAGTGATCGTTTCCGTCGACCCCTTTCATGAGCGAAATCAACCCCAAGCTGAATCTGTTTTTTCGCACGAAATCCATTATACGTTCGTCTTTGATGTAACAAAAAATCCCGATGATAGACTCGTTCTTACCCGATTATCAGAAGCGTCAGGGAAAGAACCAAGAACACGTACTGATACGCCTTGTACTTCGCCTTGCGAGGTTTTTTCGACTGATAGCCCATGCCTTGGTCCGCCACCCAATAGTATCCGAACTGGGGACGGATCAACAGGACGAACCCCAGGAGAAAACCCGAGACGAATCCTCCGAGGTGCGCGAAGTTGTCGACGTGCGGCAAAATCCCAACCGCCATGTTGATCATTATTATCAGGACGAGTGTTACCAGCGACTCGAACTGCAAGTAGAAAGAAAAAAGCAATCTATTTGAAATCGAGGGGTCCTTCCCGAAACCAATTAGTGATAGGAGGAAAAAGCCTCTTATATATATATATATATATATGTATTGTAGATTGAAAAGCTTGAATTACTCTATTTGGGACAAAGCCCAACTTCAAATTTTTGTGGCCGCATTCTTGTAACAAATTGAGGCCAACAGGCATAAACTTCGACCATAAATAAATACATGTTACAGAAATTACAGGTACATATTTTATATGTTATTTTGTGGGTCCTATCATGCAATAGACCATAATGCCGCGCGGACGTTCTTTCTTACCTTGCCTTCGTAGATCGTCCAATTGACTAACAACTCGGAGAGCATAGCGCCGAGCAATCCGAATAAAGCGCCCGAGGCGCCCACGGAGATGGTGGTCTTGACGAAGAGGCCGGAAAGCAAGCTTCCTCCGATCCCCGACAAAACGTACAACAATCCTATTCGGGCGAACCCGAACTCTTCCTCCATGCGAATCCCGACGAAGAGGAGGCTCACCATGTTGGCTAAGACGTGAAAGACTCCCGCGTGTAAGAACATGCACGTCACGAGCCTCCATAGTTGGTGCTCTCCGACCACTCTCCCGACTTCCAACGCGCCCATGTTCAGGAGCCTGACAACGACTCGACGAATTCAATCAGCATTTAGAGGTAATAGCCCACGAGCTTATACACGACAAGTCAGATTTGTTGAAATAATGAAAAAGTAAGGACGAACGTACGTTGAGGCGGTTGGGCCGAGCAAGGGATTCTCGCGGGTGCTCTGAAAGGCGAAACGGCCGAGCTCGGAGACGCCGATGCAGTCGTCGGAGTTTTGGGGGCAATTGTTTTCGTACATCGACAATGCGAAGAGGGAGACGTTGGCGATGACGATGGTTGGGACGAGCCATGGTATCCATTTCTTTGGGTGGTTGCGGTCCTTTCTGGGCGGTGGAGCTTGGTGGAGATCTGTCTGACGTGGCACTACCTTGATATCTAGCACCGACTCCGGCGAGGAGTTGGTGGGGCTCCGACCCATTACCGTTTTTTTTCTCCCTTTTCCTGTTGGTGTTTTCGAGGGATTTTTAGTTTTGCATGTTGTAATAACTTCCATCGAAGTTTGGTGGAGATGATTAAGTTTTATTTATAGTATACGTAATCTTACGTATAGAATTAACTACTTTTTAAAAAAAAAAAACCGAAAGGCTGAGATTTCAAGTTCAATAGGAATAAAAACCACAAAAGATCAGTCGACGACAGCATTTGACGGTGGAAATCTGCCGGCGAACGAAAGAAGGAAAGGCCGTCGCCGAACTTATACATAATACTAGGTAATCAGTCGTCGTGACGATTCCTCAAATCCTCGATAGTTTTGGTAAGATCAGCTACAAGCAAACCGTTCCTACGCTTCTCCTCTGCATCGACATCATCGACAGTCTTCAAGTCGCCATTTCTTCGAAGATATTCCCCTAAGACGCCTTTCGTATTGTAATCGTCTTCCCTAGCAATCCAACCGTAAAATGCAGATACATCATCATCATCTTCGCAAGGGACATCATTGCGGTAATCTTTCTTGCCACGATTCTCAGCCTCGAAAGACTTCTCAAACATCAAAGCCCTGTAAAAACCAGACCAAGTCCTCTCAAACTCCACCACAGCATATCCCTCAGAACACCTCGATAAAGCTCGAATTCTCACGGGGCGAATCCCTTTCCTGACGAGATCATTCTTGACATTGGATATGCATATACCTTCGCTGTTAGCATTTGCTAGAATTCCCATCCAAGGCCATACAAAGAGGTCGTTCGCTGCAGCATTGCTAGGTTGAGCCTCGATTGCCAGCCTAGAGAAGCCTGAGGATAAGCTGACGTCATTATTCATGAATCTGACGAGGCCCATATGCTTCGCCTTGCGCTTGATATCTTTGTTGTTCTGAGATCCCTTTCCAACGTCAGAGGCGTGCTGAAGAATGTCCTTGAATGGATAGACTAGCTTCTTTTTTCCAGGGCAGTATGGGCATCTGTAGAGTTCGTCGGAGAAGATCACCTTTTGGGCGTCGGCCTTCAGCTGTTCGTAGCATCGATCGACGTATTCTTCGAGCTCTGATTCGCTGACGTCGGTTTCGTCTTCTGAAGAAGGGTGAGACATTGCTTGGTGTGACACAATCTGAAACCTAAGAAATAGGTCATAGAGTTATACCTAACTACCAAAAAGGAAGAAGGAAATCTAAACCCATGCCAAGATATCAACTTTCTCACCGCTGCAACGTTAACAGCAGCTAACCAAGGGGCGACGAAGCAAACAACAATCTCCAAGAATACTTCGAAAACAACGCATTCGAATGTAAAAAAGACTAGGATTTTCAGCAGTAGCTTACAGAGGGAAAAGAAAGTAAAAGCGTGAACAAAAATAGCGCCACAAACAAACGATAATGAAGAAGATCTGAAAAGATTTCGTTACCTTGTGTTGTAATTGGTTGCCTTTGCCCTTGCCTAAGATGCGGCTCCGCTGCTTGGATATCAACATCAAGGTAGCAACTATAATTACTTTTATCACCCCCATAGTATATGTTAATAAGAACAGGACCATTGGCTTCACGTTATTACATTTTGACCCCATAAATAACCATACGATCGTCATTTTGAATCTGAATGTTTTCCAAGCTAAAAAAGATTAGTTTGTGGTACATCCTTGCTTAGCTTTTGTTTTGCTTCGCTATGTTCACGTTTGAAGATTAAAGAAAGTGAACTTCTTGATGCGAATTGTTTCTTCAGGTTCAGTAGTAGAACAGATAAAGATGTGATTTTTCTCACAGATCGAACTCGAATGTGATTCCCTTAACGTCCATATGCACCACATCATCTAAAAGATGCACTGGTAATAAGGAGAATTCATCAATATTGCTTCACGTACAAAGCTGCATAAGTTTCAAGAATCAATTATGCAACCTATTAAGTATGAAGCTGGGCAGCAAAAGATGAAGAAAAAGAAGTGCAATTGCTTTCAAGATCCACCTAAAATCACAAGTACTCGGTAAAATCATCTCAGAGCTGCAATAACTTTCAGATCTGAAACAGACTGAATCAGAATTCAACGAATCGTTTTGTGCCCTAAACAGATGAGTCGAGGCTTAGCCGCTGCAAAGGCCGAAACTTTATCGCCTCCAAATTGCAAGGGAAATTAGGGTTAGGTTAGGCCCTCTATCTCATTTCCCAACCCAAGTATTTATTATTACAAGCTCTCACGTGCTATACATCACATTCTTCTAGAAGGACGGGGTATCTAAAACACTATCAAATAAATAAATGGAAGAAATTACGACATTTATTGATTATTATAAGATGTAAGGGCGATCATAGGAGATTAGAGTTTGGTTTGTGCATCATTGACAGATTTGTATGTATATAAAAATGATTCAATTTTATTGGCGTAGTTTCCACTGTTTCATGTTTGACCAATTACGACATAAACAGAAGATTGAGACATCGTCTGCATACGTTCGTATGATGTTCCTGGCTGCTTCCTAGAACGTTCTTTTCTTCACTGTTTTTCCTTATATGATGACCATTTTTCTTAACTTCACAACTTCAAGTGAGCTGCCACTTTGGAAAAGTCAATCAAAGTTTACTTGACCTCTTTGAAGAGATCATAATAGTATTCAAAAGTAGCCTCTAAAACCCTGTCCAGGTTCACCCCCTCTTGAAGAAGGAAGGTACTCATTGTTTCTGTTGTTTCTTCCATTTCTTGTCAGTACGGGATAATCAGGCTGCGTTTTTCATGTTCTTACAGTTTTGTTGAAGATGAATACTTTGGCTCAGAGTCAGACATATTTGGCTCCAACTAAGCCGAGTGTCTACTCAGATCAACTGTTCCCTGAACTAAGCCCTGAATACTTTGCTGATGAACACTCTGTTCCTTACCATGAGACATCATCATCATCGCATGTTGTCCCCGAGACTTCCTTGTCTGAAAACGGAGGAGATTCATCCCCAGCCGAGAAATCTCATTCCACCCTCGAGCCCGACCATTCTGATGCGATCTTCAAATACATAGCAGATATGCTCATGGACGAAGAAGAAGACTTGAGCAACAAACCGTGCATGCTCAACGACTGTTTGGCCCTTCAAGCCACCGAGAAATCGCTGCACGACGTTCTCACAAACAACAACAACGTAGATCAAAGCGTCGAGCGCCCCATCGATCATTTCGCCGATACCTGCTCTTTCGATGCGTCTAATTTCTACAGTTTCGAGGCCCTTGAATCTTGCCTCCTAGCTCCTTCTACCGAATTTCCCACGAGTTCTAAAGAGAGGAAAAATCGGCGTAGAGACGAACAAGTCGAAGATTATACAGAAGGTCAAAGAAGCACCAAACACTCGGCCAACGAAAGCACCGACGAACTATCGATCGAAATGTACGATAAGGTGCTGCTGTGCTCAAACGCAGACCTCGGAGGCTGTCCGAATTTCCCAGCAGCAGGGAAGAAACATAGTCAAAACTGTCTTCACCCAAAACCCACCGTATCGAACCGTGGAAGGCCACCCAAAGCAGGACAAAAGCTTCAAGCCCCAATCAAAGAATTGGTCGACCTTCAAACCCTTCTAACACAATGCGCACAAGCCCTTTCGAGCCACGATTCAAGGTCAGTGAACGACCTCTTGTCGCTCGTAAGAAGGCATTCTTCTCCTCAAGGCGATGGGTTGGAGAGGCTCTCTCATTACATGGCGAACGCCCTCAAAACCCGCCTGGACGGCACGGCGACGGGCTCTTACTTCATCTCTCCGAACATCTCTGCCGCCCAAATTCTAAAAGGGTACGAAACGTTCATCAAGGCGTGCCCTTTTCGAAAAACGTCCAATCTCCTGGCGAATAGAACGATCAACAAATTGGCCTCCAACGCAAGTTTCCTACACATCATCGACTTTGGGATCTTCTGCGGTTATCAATGGCCTTGTCTGATACAGAGCCTATCTGAACGGCCCGGCGGGCCCCCCAAGCTTCGTATCACGGGCATTGACTTTCCCCAAAGCGGGTTTCGACCGGCTGAGCGCGTCGAGGCCACGGGGAAACGTCTGGCAAAGTACTGCAAAAGGTTCGGCGTGCCTTTCGAGTACAACGCCATAGCCCAAAATTGGGATACGATTAGGCTCGAAGATCTCAAGCTGGGTAAGGATGAGATGATAGTCGTTAATTCTCTGTATCGCCTCCACGGTTTGCTCGACGAATCTGTGGTCATGGTGAATAGCCCTAGAGATAGAGTCATGAACCTTATAAGGGAGATAAACCCTAATTTGCTGATTTTGGGGGTAGTGAATGGGGCGTACAACGCGCCGTTCTTCGTGACAAGGTTTAGGGAAGCTCTGTTCTTCTACTCTTCCTTGTTCGACATGTTCGACGCCACCGTGGCCAGGGAGGATGCGTGGAGGAAGCTGTACGAGGAGGAGGTGCTGGGCAAGGAGGTGATGAACATCGTCGCCTGCGAAGGGACGGCGAGGATCGTTCGGCCGGAGACTTACCGGCAGTGGCAGGCGAGGGGATTGCGGGTCGGGTTCAGGCAGGTGGATATGGATCGGGCCGTCGTGGATTACGTGAGGTGTAAGGTGAGGAGTGAGTATCATAAGGATTTCTTGGCCGATGAAGATGGGCGGTGGCTCCTCCATGGTTGGCGGGGGCGCGTGACGAATGCTGTTTCGTTTTGGACGCCCGTGGGCAGGTGATTGATGTACGATTCGATGTGGGATTTGGTTTCGTGGGTTGGGCTTTTAGTGGGCCGTAAGGGATAACAGATGGGCTTATTTTGTGGACTTTCAGCCCAATTCATTGACTTACTAATGTCGAATATCATCAGCTTTATTAGAAGATGCTAAGCTATGCTTGCCAAAAGGATAAAGACGACGGTCGTAATCGCATATAATTATAGTATTAATTTATACTACACCAACGTTAAGCCGAAGCTGAATTCATGTACTTGTGATGTGATAGTATAGTAATGGGAAGATGATATTAGAATTTAGAAATGTAAAAAATGAAAATCGAATGGATTGGTTCTTACTTTTTAGTCGTCACCATCTCTCTTCCATGTATAGTATGACGTATGTTTTGTTTTTGTTTTCGTTGACAACAAAGCCCTAAACGTGGTTCGTCACTCGAACGATTCGCCGCCAGATTGATCTTTTCTTTCAACGTGTATAGTACGGCCTTCTACGGTCTCTTTCTATTTTTTTCTTCTTACAGACTTCTTAGTTTTCTCAGACCATGAAATAAACACACAGCTTAATTCAGCTGCCGATGCTTATTTCTTCGTTTTAACACTTTCTGATTGCTCAGTGAGGTCGCACAGCTGTTTCTTTTTACGTTGTCCGAGCCCAGCCTTCTGTCGGAAAAAATGCGTATATTACCTGTTTCCGATCATGTCGTGATGATGTTTTTATTTTCTTGAATGGTCAAAGGTTAGGTTTTTCTTCTGGGTTCAGCTCAAAAGCTCTGAATTTTAATCTATTACTAATTATTTTTCCCTTCTGGTCGGAGCTGTAGTCTTTACAAGTTTCTAGAGGTTGTGGAGTCGGTGCCTGCGTGTGATTATATAAGTTGATCTTTTTTTTTTCTTGATTTCTTATGTGGCAAAACAGAGAGTAGCTGGGAATTTTTTTAATTTTGTGGAATCATAACATGATGTCTAAATTGAGCATGCGATCAATAGTTGGCAACAGTGAGAATTCCTTTGGAGGTGAATATGGAGAGTTGGGTTTATTACTACGTGAGCAGAGGACAACTGACGCCGATGATCTTGAGAAAGAGCTGAATTTGTACAGAAGTGGATCTGCACCTCCCACAGTCGAGGGTTCTCTAAGCGCTGTTGGCGAGCTCTTTAACCATGGTGTCGTAACTGGAGTTAGCTCGGCCTTTGCTGAGTTTGCAAGAAACAAGAATGTAAATGGATTTATGTCCGAGGAAGAGCTTAGGTCTGATCCCTCTTACTTGTCTTATTACTACGCGAACGTCAATCTTAATCCTAGGTTGCCTCCTCCGCTTTTCTCGAGAGAGGATTGGCGTTATGCACAGAGGATACACGGAGGAAGTTCTGCTATTGGAGATAAGAGGAAGGTGAATAAGGACGACGGTGGTAAAAATGGTGGGAGATTGCTTTTTTCAATGCCGCCAGGTTTCAATTCAATGAAGCGAGAAAATCAGCATGGGAATGTGACTGTTCAAGGATCAGAGTGGGGAGGCGATGGGCTCGTTGGTTTGCCTGGATTTGGTCTTGCTAGCAATCAAAAGAGCCTTGCAGAGATATTTCAGGTGATTTTTTTATATTTCTGCGTCCTTAGTGTATGGTATGTTTATGTTGAGGGATTTATTAACAAGGCATATAATTCTTAAAGGATGTTTCTATAAAGTAGTGATGCTTTTGACTTGTTGCTATAAACTGGTCTTTTCATTACACTTATGTCTATCGAACTTAGTTTCATCTTCAAATTATCATCTTTTTAGCTTATATTTACGTTTTGTTTGGCTTATCTGCACTAATTGAGACGTTTGTTGTTCAAATGTTTTGCGTCGTTTCCTTCCGTTCTCTGTCGATTGCTTTAAGGTGTACGCTAGTTTATATATCCAATTGCTTGGTATATGGTTGCTGAAAACATTGCTTACGACTCTCAGGGCGGATTAATTATTTATTTTCTCTCTGTGATCATTCTCTTGCATCATGGTGTATTTCGTGTAATTAGTTTTCTGATGCTTCTTACATCTGTTTAGTATCACCGAACTGCTTTTCGATTTATTACAGGACGACTTGGGTCGTGCCACACCAGCGTCAGGGCATCTGTCTCGCCCAGCTAGCCGAAATGCTTTCGACGAAAACCCCAATGCTCTGAGTTCAGCCCAGGCCGAGCTCGCCCATTTACGCCGTGACTTGTCTTCATCAGATTTAGTTTACAACGTTCAGAACTCATCCAATTCTCAGCACGGCAGTTCATCAGCTGCTTCATATTCTTACGCTGCAGCTTTAGGCGCATCACTGTCGCGTAGCTCAACGCCCGACCCTCAACCCATTGCCCGAGCTCCTAGCCCTTGTCCGACTCCTATTGGATCAAATAGGACAACAAATGCAGAGAAAGGAACGATGAACAGTCTCAACTCCTTTAATAATGTGACTTCTCGCTCAAATGAAACCGTGGATCTTGTGACAGCTTTGTCCTCCATGAATCTTTCGAATGGCATCATCGGCGAGGAGAATAACGATTTGTCTTCTCGAATTGAGAAGGATGCTGATGACCCAATGTTTAACCTCCAAGGAGCACATAATAGAAGTGGTGCGTCCAATTTTCAGAAAAACAGTTTCCCTTCGAACAAGTCATACCTCAGAGGTTCTTCCAATACCAATGGTGGGGGTTCGTTTTCCCAGTACCAGCATTTGAGTAGTCCCAATTCGTCGAATTTGAATCACGGGTTAGGTGGCTACCCAATGAGCCCAATATATGGTCATCTTGGCGCGTCGAATCTGCCACCTCTTTTTGAGAATGCAGTCACTGCATCAGCAATGGGTATGCCTGCTACTACTGCCCAAGAGCAACGTTTAGGTAGAGTGGGGAATCATCACATGGCTGGAAATGCTATGCAGACTCCTTACGTCGATCCCATGTATATGCAATACTTGAGATCGGCTGAATATAATGCACAACTCGCTGGCCTTACCGATCCTTCTGTTGATAGGAACTATACTGGGAATTCGTACGCAGACCTACTTCAAGAAGCTTTTCTTGGCAGCATAATGCCTCAGCAGAAAGCGAACTTCAGTGTTCCTTTGGGTGGAAAAACGAGCTCTTCGAGTCCTCACGGTTACTATGGAAATCCTTCGTTTGGGCTCGGATTGTCATATCCTGGTAGTCCTTTAGCTAGCCCTCTTATTCCAAATTCGCCTGGTAGTCCTATGAGGCACAGCGACTTCAATTTGAGAATCCACGGTGGAATGAGAAATGTCATTGGACCATGGCACTTGGATAGCATGGATGGTGGTTTCGGTTCTTCTCTGCTCGAAGAGTTCAAGAGCAATACGGCTAGATGTTTTGAGCTTATAGAGATTGCTGATCATGTTGTTGAGTTTAGGTATGTTTTGTGTTGCTTCTGCCCTTTTTTCTTTCCTTCTTTTCCATTTATGGTGTTGAATAGTATCTGAATCTTGGAATGTTTTCATTATAATTTAGTGCGGACCAATATGGTAGCAGATTCATTCAGCAGAAACTAGAAACGGCCACAACTGAGGAGAAGAATATGGTTTTTCAGGAAATTTACCCTCAAGCTCTTACCTTAGTGACCGATGTATTTGGTAATTATGTTATTCAGAAGGTAAACTATCTTAGTCCCCCTCAGCCGATTGATACTTGGGGCATTATGATTACTTTTTTGTTGGTGCTCGTTGAGTTTGTTATTCTATATTTGTGCTAATATCATGGCTTCCAGTTTTTCGAGCATGGACTGCAGTCCCAACGAAGAGAATTAGCTGAGAAGCTATTTGATCATGTACTTAACTTAAGCCTTCAAATGTATGGTTGCCGAGTTATTCAAAAGGTAATAGAAAGCTTGAAACTTTTTCGTTCATTCTAGTCAAGATTCTTGGGAAATCGATCTTTGACTTGAAGTGTCTGCTTATTGTTCGCTGACGAGTTCTCGCCAACTTTTTTCAGGCAATCGAAGTTGTTGATGTGGACCAGAAAATTAGAATGGTGAAAGAGCTAGACGGGCATGTCATACGCTGCGTTCGTGATCAGAATGGAAACCATGTCATTCAGAAATGCATCGAGTGTGTGCCCGAGGAGAACATTCAGTTCATTCTTACAGTATTTTACGACAATGTTGTGAATCTATCCACTCATCCTTATGGCTGCCGTGTGATACAGGTTAGAGAATAAGAGCTACTTATATACTCTTTCTTTTTCTATCATACGTTTTTATTTGAAGTAATCTTTATTGTGTATAATGACCCCAGCGAGTTCTAGAGCACTGCAAAGACGAAAATACACAGAGCAAAGTTATGGATGAGATTTTGAGCTCCATAAGCATGCTGGCAAGGGATCAGTATGGGAATTACGTCATTCAGGTTTGCTCCAAAAGAACAAAGTCGACATTTTTAAGTTCCAAAAGGGCAACTAAAATGAATTTACTTGTCTATTTCAGCACGTACTAGAACATGGAAAGCCCCACGAACGGTCTATGATAATTCAAGAACTGACCGGAAACGTCGTTCAAATGAGCCAACAGAAGTTTGCGTCTAACGTCGTCGAGAAATGCCTAACCTTTGGAGATCCCAGCGAACGGCAGCTGCTCGTGGATGAGATGCTGGGGAAAACCGATGAGAATGAGCCTCTTCAGGCATGTCTTTCTTCCACCATATAAGATCCATTTTGATGTTCTTGATCTTGTCTGAAAAACTAGTGTTTTATCAACCTCGTCGCTCTTCCCCTTTACCAGGCCATGATGAAGGACCAATTTGCAAATTACGTAGTACAGAAAGTTCTAGAAACATGTAGCGATCAGCAGCGCGAGCTGATTCTCTCGAGGATCAAAGTCCATCTCAACGCTCTGAAGAAATACACTTTTGGAAAACACATTGTAGCTCGTGTGGAGAAGCTAGTAGCCGCCGGAGGTATATATATATATATATATATATATATATATATATCCATTTCCTTCGACCTTAAGATTATGGTATTACAACCGTTTGTGTCATTGTGTGTTTTTTTTTTGCTTCATTTTTGGGTGTTTTTACAGAGAGGAGGATGGCTGTGGCTGCTGCACAGTCCTCGAATCATTAGACGTATCGACTGCTCTGTTTGTAGGTTGAAGGAATAAGAGTGTGTACAGCTAACCGAGGGTAGTTTGGGGCTTACCTCTGCTTATCATGACGATGATGATGCCCTTTTTATGTCTTCTTAGAGAGGGAGTTCTGAAATGAGAAATGTGTACATTGATTGTGTAGCTTTTGTGTTATTATACATAAATAGAGAGAAGAGAGTCTAGCAAAAGCTTGAGGCCACCATGGGGGACAAGACAAGGCTAGAGAAGAGGAGGCTGTAATATATTAGGACAAAATAGCTGAGGTTGGTTTTTAAGACAGCGTACAAAATGGGTTGTCTTTGTTTTTAAGTAAACGGCCGACAGTAGTTTTATTTGATGAATTTCTTACCTGGCCAACGATATATGATGCTTGAATTTTCATTTGCTATGTTTTTCTCCTCTGTTCCTTAGTTCGATCTTTAGACCATAAAGAAAAATATGTTGCGACTTAATTGGGATTAAGTGATATATCAATTTGGTGATGTCTGAGAAAATGAAGGAGATATTTCGGAATGAACCAAGACGGAAAAATATCTTTCCTTGGAAAAAAAGTCCAGCGTGGCAGTCTCTTGTAATAGATATTATTGCGCTTTTAGTTTATTAGTGCAACACTAACAACGCCTCTCTTTTACTGACTGATTCCATCCATTGTTTTCTTCGCACAGATTTCGCAAATCCAAATCTTCGTTTTCTTTTTCTCAATATCCGTGAGCTGTGATCACAGCAACGGAGCTGATGATTTACTGGTGATTTTGATCCGAGATGGCCGGAGAAGTCAGACCCGACGACGTAGTCGCCGAGTGGGAGGACGGCCTCCCAACCGCCGACGACCTCACGCCGCTTTCCCAGTCGCTAATCCCGCCAGAGCTAGCGTCGGCGTTCAAAATCTCGCCGGAGACTCCTCGAACGGCGGCGGACGTCCGCCGCGCCTCCGAAACCACTCTTTCCTCCCTCCGCTCCACCAATCCCTTCGCCGTCGACACCGACGAGCCCGACCCAGATCCGGATCCGAAGAAGGCTCGCCGCGACGACTCGGCGGCGGCGGAAGAAAATCAGTCGACGGAGGCGAAGAACTCGAAGAAGCCGAGGCTTGTGTGGACGCCGCAGCTCCACAAACGGTTCATCGATGTGGTGGACCACCTCGGCCTGAAGAGCGCCGTGCCAAAGACCATTATGCAGCTGATGAACGTCGATGGGCTGACGAGGGAAAACGTGGCAAGTCATCTGCAAAAGTACAGATTGTTTGTGAGGAGACGGGGAAACTCCGACGATGGACATTTGCCGACTTCCGACCATCGCCTCTTCGCTTCCGCACAGCAGAGTATGGCCGCCGCCGGCGAGTCATCATCAAACGCCGGCAATGACAGTAACAGTAACAGCGGTGGAATGGGAAATGGAAATGGTGGGAACAATCATCATCATCATCATAGTTATGGTCATAATATGGCTATGCCTATAGCTATGCCTTATCATCATCATCATCCTCAGATGATGCATATGCCGCCGACTATGCCATTGAATGGGCGTGGATTTCATACTCACCATAATCAGCAGCAAGAACAGTATAGTAGCAAGCTTAATAAACACTCGAACCATAATCTTCACGACAATCAATGATTAAATGAGGATGTGTGGAGATTGGGGATTGTGTGTCTGTTCTTGGTCGTTTGTCTGTTTTTTTTTCCTTTTTATTTACACTTCAATTGAGAATACTGCTTGCTTACTTATGTAGCGCAGTTTTGTTATATGAAAAAGGAAAGAAGTACGCACTGCCGATGACTTGTCTTCTTTTGTCGAAACATATTGATATCTGCAATCTGAGTGAACTATTCCGAGTTGATATTGCTATGTCGTATCGTATCATAAATTGATGGGGAATCTACATAAAAATAACTAATTATATAAATAATTCCCAAGTCAATACACTTTTATACGTAGGTACCTATTAAAATAAATTTTGTGCGCATTGGTATCTGTTCAACCGCAAGTATCTGATATAAGACATTAGGTACCATAGAGAAACGTATTGTGGTACATAATACAGTGAGAAAATGGTACACATATAACACATAACGTACCATATAGAACGTATATAGGTATCATATTAAACGCGTAATGTGGTACGTAATACACATATAAAAAGGTACGTTAAGACTGAGAAAATGGTACACACCATCGAACGGGTATCTATATAAAAAAATTTTCTGATAGTGGTACTGAGTTGCAATTTTTATACCAATGAGTATTTTTCTGTAGATTCACCTAAATTGATTTCGACGGAAGTTTAAAGTTATTTTCTTCCAAAAATTATAAGCCCATTGAAGGCCCAATACCAAGTTGAGCCTGGTCTTGTCCAATAACTTTTCTTTCCCACGGATCAAAAATGGAGTTTTCTTTCTTTGAAAAATCTTAATCCATATTTGTCTAAATAATTAATAAATATTAATGAGTATAAATAGGTGGCTCGTTACATGGTGCCGCAGGTAGCTTAGAGTAGAGCAAGGCAAGGTCGGTCTCTTTAACCAAGACAAAGCAAAGCCCTTGTCAATCCTATATATTGAGATTTAAAAGCAGCACCAGCTGAGAAAAATCCACGGCGGAGCAGCTGAGAAAATCCACGGCGAAGATTCTCCTGTCAAACCCAGAAAACTGTCTCGGAGTCGCCGGAATAAGAGCTTAGATCGAAAAGCTGTTTGCTATTTGATTAATTCGGAATAGGAGAGAAAAAGAAGAGAGGAAAACAATGGGAAGGCCCAAAGGAGAAGCTGCAAGAACAAAGTCTCGCCCTTCGAGCAGCAGGTTCGCATTCATGAAATCAATTTTCTTTTTCTTACACGAAGTTTTGAGCGTGACTTCAAATTTATAGTCGATTTATTAAATGATTGTTCTTTGTATTGTTATCATACTGAGCTGCTGCTGATTGCTAGTGAGCAATGCTGAAGTCTTTGATTGCTTTAGGTCTTATTGTAATGATTAATGGAAGAACAAAAAATTATTACAGCGTGGCTGCGTCTTTATTGCCATCGGATCGAACCACGGTGGGCTTTGGCGGTTACGTGGGAAGTTCACGGGTTGAGTCTGCTTTACTTACACAGAGCCCTGATCAGGGTTCTCCAAATTTGGTAAGTTTAAGATAAATATTGTTTTTTTGGGGGATATCAATTAAATTTGTTTACTCCTTTTTTTACCTTGAGTTCGGATTTGTTTGTACAGGATATTGATGGTGAATTGGCACTGCACCTGAAGCGCTTGGCACGTAAAGATCCCACCACAAAGGTATTTTCGGACACTATTTGCACTTTGATTAGTTGTTCGGTCGAATGCTACTTGGTTTTCATATTTTTTGTCATTGTTGTGTCTTTTTTTGTACATCGATATGAGGAACATTTTGCATTGCGACAGTTGAACAATGTATGTTCGTTTGTTGTTACATTTGGCAAATTGAATGCCCATTATTCAAAACTTCAGATTTGTTTCACTTTACTATTATAACAGTTTTTGTATCTTTCCAGCTTAAAGCTTTAACATCGCTTTCACAACTTGTTAAAGAGAAAAATGCAAAGGAAATAGCGGCAATAATGCCTCAATGGGTAAGTTGGTTATTCTTTCGTTTTCCTTTTCCGGTTGATAAATCTTTGTCAATGGAGTACACTGCATTTGATTTTGATAGTTTGCGCTTTACTACCTTGCTTGCGAAATAGTTTCATAAACCACATTTTTCTTTGCGACAGGCATTTGAATATAGGAAACTTCTGCTCGACTACAGCAGAGATGTCCGGCGAGCGACTCATGAAACAATGACTACTATTGTTAATTCTCTTGGGTACATGCCTTGTTCCTTTGCTATTGTAATTTAGATGGATTTGAGTCTGTCATTATCTTGGGGCTGCCAATTTCTTTAATCGGAGCATTGTAGATGGCTCACTCTAGATTTGTGTGCTGTTAATTTTGCTCCTAAATTTAGATTGGCTTCTGATGACTACGCAGAAAGAGACCTGTGTGGACAGATACGGGCCAAATATTTCTTTTTGCGTCGTGTAAATTTAATCTTGAAAATCTGAAAGCAATCGACATGCTATTTCAAACAGCTTGTTAACGCTGAGTGTAATTAATTGCTACTTCAGATGCTACCTCAGTTATATTGACGTGAAGTGCTTTGAATTTTCGTTATTGGCTAGCAGTTGTAGCAGTTTTTTTTTTGTTGCTTTTTACGTTTGTTTTGCTTCAAGTTCATTTTTCAAGATAGTTCCTATTTAAAAAATCACCATGTTTTGCTGAGTCCTTGTGCAGGAGAGATTTGGCTCCACATCTAAAGCCTCTGATAGGACCGTGGTGGATTTCTCAATTTGATTCGACTCATGAAGTTTCTCAAGCCGCTAAGCGGTCATTTCAGGTTTCGTGATCATTATAACCGTGAACCTCATGAGTCCAATTCGAAAACTGAATATTATGTCAGCCATAAGCTTTTGTATTTCAATTAGTGAAGTGGGAAAAGATCTTCTAATTTTGTTCCTCACGAAACGTATCGCAGACTGCATTTACAGCTCAAGAGAGAAGGGTAAATGCCTTGATGTTGTACTCAGCTGAAATATATACTTCCATAGAAGAAAATCTAAAGCTTACTCCTCAAAGCTTATCAGATAAAGCCACTGCATCAGATCAATTGGAAGAAATGCATCAACAGGTAAGTATGAGTTTCTTATTTTCTAGTGATGAATTTGATGATGTCATGGTATTATAGCAAAAGCGAACTGATAGGTTAAAATTGGGTTTATTTGATAGCATTTTTCAGCTTTTGATTTAGTGAATACTTTGAGACACATTTTCAAAGCTCGACTTAAAACATTGTAGGTACTTCATTCATCATTAATGGCATATGCAGCACTTCTTGATATTTCATTCTCCTGGAATTCCGAAAGGTCTACAGAAATTGTCAATACTCAATCGAAGCATGTTGAGAGTGCCAAGACAACAGCTGTTTCTGTTTCGAGAAAATTATTCTCCGCTCACAATCGTTTTCTAAACTTTCTCAAATCACAAAATGCTGTTGTGAGGTCAGCTACGTATTCGGTGATCAGAAGTTATGTTAAGAACATCCCCCACGCTATATCTGAAGAAGACGTGAAAGTACTTTCTCCAGTAATACTTGGTTCATTCCAGGAAAAGTCCCCATCATGCCATTCTTCTATGTGGGATGCATTCTTGCTTTTCACCGAAAGTTTTCCCAATAGTTGGAATTTCGTGAATTTTCAACGAACAATCTTTAGCCGTCTATGGGCTTTTCTCAGGAATGGGTGTTTTGGATCTCATCAAATTTCATACCCAGCACTACATCGATTTTTGGAGAAAATACCGTCAGAAGTGAAGTTGGGAGACAATTTTTTTCTTGAATTTTTCCGTAACCTATGGGAAGGGAGAAACTTAATATTCTCGAATGAGGATAGGCACGCGCTTTTCCAGGCGTTTGAAGATTGTTTTCTTCAGATCTTCAGAAATGCTTCTAGGTAGATCATCAATTAGTTATTTTTTAAATTCTGAATTCTGATTCATTTTATTTTAGTTCTGAAAATTAATATCATATTCGTGGGTTTCTTGTAACAGATATTGTGATGGAGCGGATGCAACTTATCATTTTCAGGGTGTCCTTGTTCACGAGATACTTTTAGGAATACTATGGGATGAATACCGTCTAGCTGCTGGCTCAACAATTCAGGATGCTGCCTCTGATTTGGGTCAATCGAAGTCGACGAATATCATTGAACTTACTCGTAAAGAATCGAGGGAGGTGGTGAACAGCAAGCGCTCGACTGATTTTGAGGAGAGTCTTGGTGGATGCATCATAAGAATACTTTCGGGAATCGATCGCTCACAAAGTGATCTTGTTTCGGTTTTCTCTTCAAAATTTCAAGCTGATTGTGTGGATGTGCTTCAGCAACCAGAGAATTCTTCTGGAAATTTGCAATGGACGATGAAGTTCATTCCATTGTTGGACCGACAAGCTGTGCAGAGAGGAGAAACGTGGCCACTGATCAACTTGGTGGGGCCGATGTTGAAAAGTTCTTTCTCAGCTATTGGTACTCATGTAAGTTGCTCCGTTTTTTTAGCTGTAATAAGTTTTTTTTTCTCTCATTTCATCACCCTACATTATTTGTATTTTCATCTAAAACAGGATTCATCAGATGCAGTCACACTAGTCGTAGTTGCTGTTAACACATTTGGTTCACGCCCGATAGTTCAACAACTTGCGAGCACCACCGATGTGGGAAGAGAAGAGTTTTTGCAATTCTTCAGCGAAGTTATCATTCCTTGGTGTTTAAAGGATTTTCGCTCCTCTACAGCTGCTCGTGTGGATCTATTGCTTGCCTTACTGGACGACGACTGCTTTTCCGAACAGTGGAATGCAATAATCACTTACTTAGTAGGACATGAAAAAGTTGGTTCAGATACTGAGCATGCGAAAAGAGACGGTACTTCCATCTCGTCTGTTCTGATGGAAAAGGTCAGGGAGAGAATGCGAAAGAGCATTCATATTTCTACCTCCAGCGTATACAATTGGCATCATGAACTTTTAGATTCTGTTTCGGTGAATACCGTACGAGCTTCTCCTCCATTTGGATCATCCGATGCTCGATTTTTATGGTATGAAAATATACTTCTATTAACAAACATTAGTATGGTTTAAGCAATGCCTTCTGCAATAAATGATGCATTTATCTTATCTTATGTGGCAGTGCTCTCCTCGGTGGAGGTTCTGAATATGACGATTTTTCCTTTTTATCACGTGACACATTGATTCTCGTAATGGAGGAGGTATTTAGGAATCTTGTAGCTTTCACAATGGATTCTACCCTTCCCTGGGTTCGATTGGTGATTTCCCTGTTGGATAGTGGAAAAGGTAAAATTCGAACGAGGTCAGAATCTTCCGATGATTTGTTGGAGAGAGCCAATTTTGCTCTTGATATTGTAAATGGAAGTCTTTTCTCTCTGAGGACTATTGAGATGGAAAGTGAGTTGGTTCAAGATATTTTGATGACGCTATTCGTTATTGATTGGGAATTTAGCTGGATAATGGGTTCAAGCAACAATATTGACGTAAAACAGGTCGGAAAAAATGAGGCCAGATTACCCTTTTGTGAGGCTGTGCATAATACTTTCTGCAAAGTATCTGATCAATTCCGTGAATCATTTGGCGCAGAGACTCGTAACGGTGTGGGCAGCAATTTGGTCCAGTCCATAAAAGCAGTTATGTTTGCTGATGAAATATCGGATTCAGATGGCCTCATTATTTCCATCTCCCAATGTCTACTTAATATTTTTGAAATATTTTGCCATGACCAAGTCGAGAAACAACAGTTATTGGATCAGTTACTGAGAAATAATGGTTCATGGCCTTGCTGGGTCACTCCAGATGATAGATTAGAAGCCAGACTGAGGACTGAAAATGTTTCTCTCCAGGTTAGTGAGTTACATTAATTTGTTTTTGTTATGTTGGTAACTAAAAATGTTTTTCTCACTTATACCCACTACTAACCTCTTAAACGTCTACGAATATTTAGTTGTTACTTAAACCTGCATATATATTTCTGTTCATCGTATCAGAATGAATTTGTGCAATGTGCAACTCAAAACTCAATCAAAGTAGCAATGGTTCCACTATACAGGTACACAATAACCCAAAGTTTGTTGGTTTGATCAACCTGCTAATTTCGAAGATGGGATTCGATCAAGTTGTTGCTGGTGCTATTTCCATGGAATCAGCTTCTTTGACAAATGATCATGTTGAAGATTCTGTAAATCGAGGTCCCTATTCACGACCTTGGCTTGCAGCTGAAATTTTATGTTCATGGAAGTGGTGTGGTGGAAGTGTTTATGAAACATTCTTACCTTCCTTTTGTGACTATCTAAAGGTCAATCATGGACTTCTAGATTCTGTCCTCAACATTTTAATTGATGGCGCACTTCTTCCGGAATCAGTTCAGGGAATTGATCTCATGTGGCAAGCTTCGTTCAATGAGTTAGAGGCTATCGACGAACCCTATCTGAGAGCTTTACTATCGTTACTCTTAAGCCTTTTCCGATGTAATGTCTGTGGACATGCAAAAGCTCTATCCTTGTTTAAACAACTTGAAGACAAACTCTACATTGGTGATGCTGCAAACTTAGGCGTTCTGCATATTCTTCCATCTGTTATGAATTTACTTGTTGGACCGCTGAGCAATGAAGTTGAAAATCGTGGAGACAATCAATGTGATACTTGCATCCAAAGCGAGTTGCACCATGCTACACTAGAGTGGCTCTCCAAAACCGAGTCCTTTCCTCCTCTAAATGCATGGGTAACTGGAGAAGGTCGATCTCTTTTACTTTGTCTTATGTTACTTCTTTTTTACGCTTGAAGTTTTTTTGCTTCAACAACTATGATCTGTCTTGTTTCAGATATGGAGGACTGGGTTCGATTGGTTATTTCTTGTTTTCCGCTAAAAGCAATGGAACGTATGCAAAAACTCGAACCAGAGAGATCCATCTGCCCCGAGGAGAAAGCTGCCCTATACGAGTTGTTTCAGAAGCAAAAAAGGGGTACATCTGCAGTACTAAATAAGCTACCATCGGTGCAGATTCTATCATCAAAGTTAATTGTCACATCAATTGCATATTGCTTGGACGATTTTGACGAAGATGATTGGAATTATATTCTGCATAAATTAAGATTCTGGATTGAATCAGCTGTCATTATGCTGGAAGAAACTGTTGAGGGTGTGAACAGCCTCACGACAAACGACCCTAATGTCATATATGCTTCACTTAATAACCTTCTTGCAAATCAAGATCCGTTTCCCCTGGAAGTTGCAAAAAATGCTCTTGTTGGGTCCTTTCTCTGTTCTCAAATTTCGGGCAAGGAACAGAAAGAAAATGTGAACACATTGGGGGATGAAAAGTGGGATTTTGTGAAGGACCGAATCTTCGAAAGCATTTTACGTTTGTTCTTCTGCACTGCTGCTACAGAAGCTATTGGAAGTTCGATCAGTGATGGGGCTTCTTCCATTATTTCTTCGTCTCGGCTTCACCATAGTCGTTTCTGGGAATTAGTGGCATCTTGTGCTGTACGGTCTAGTTCACACGCAAGAGAGAAAGCTATGAGTTCTTTTGAAATGTGGGGACTCAGTAAAGGGGCAATCACCTCTCTTTATGCATTGGTGTTTTCAAGCAGCCCATTTCCCGCCCTTCAGTTTGCAGCCTTTTCACTACTTTCGAGTGAGCCCATTGCAGATTCAGCATTCTTAAACAACACGGATAAGGATTTAAGCAATGATACTCCTTACAACGATGATTCTCAAGGTCCCCACCCACAATCATCTGAAAGCATTCACGTGAGGGAAGAAATTTCGAGCAAGCTTGAAACATTACCTCATCAGGTTTTCCAAATGGACTTAATGGCACATGAAAGGGTATGCTAATAACACCTGTTTTGTGGTTTCTATGTGACTAATATCTAATATCTGATTTCACTTGCTAAGAGATATCATTCTGTTAATTTCAGGTGAACGTATTAATTTCTTGGGGATTGCTTCTTTCTCGGATAGCAGCCTTACCATCGTCGTCGCTCGAAAGAGAGAGGATGATCCAATACGTGCAAGATTCTACCCACCCAGCAATTTTAGACTGTATTTTCCAACACATTCCCTTCGAGGAGGCCCAAGGCAACACCTTGAGGAAAAAAGACGTCGAACTCCCTCGAGCACTATCTGAAGCATCAGCAGCTGCAAAGCGTGCTATAACCAGCGGTTCATTACTCTTCTCTATCGAGTCCCTTTGGCCCGTCGGGCCTGAGAAGATGGCTTCGCTTGCTGGTGCAATATTCGGTTTGATGCTCCATAATCTTCCCGCCTACGTTCGCGGGTGGTTTACTGATATAAGGGATCGTTCTGCATCTTCTATGATCGAATCTTTCACGAAATCATGCTGTAGCCTGACGCTAATATCAGACGAACTCTCTCAGGTATGAAAGAATAACATGAGATACGAAGCGAACGACTTTTGATCGCAGAAGTCTATGCTTGATCACTAACTTTTCCCATCGCAGATCAAGAAAGACAATTCGGCTGACGAAAACTTCTCCATAAGCGTGAGCAAGTCAGCGAACGAAGTAGTTGCGACGTACACAAAGGAAGAGATGGGAATGGACCTCGTCATTCGCCTCCCTCCTTCTTACCCTCTGAGGCCCGTCGACATAGACTGCACGAGGAGTCTTGGCATCAACGAGGTGAAGCGAAGGAAATGGCTGATGTCGCTTGCCTCATTCCTTCGTAATCAGGTAAAAATCGCACGTTAGTTGGGTTGGTAATAAACATTCTCTGAGACTTTGGTAATGAACTAGTGAATGTTATGTTGAATATCAGAACGGAGCCTTAGCAGAAGCGATAAGAATATGGAAGAGGAACTTCGACAAGGAGTTCGAAGGAGTTGAGGAGTGTCCGATATGTTACAGCGTTATACATACGGTGAATCACAGCATGCCTCGCCTTGTCTGCAAGACATGCAAGCACAAGTATCATTCTGCATGCCTCTACAAGTGGTTCTCCACTTCTCACAAGTCTACATGTCCCTTGTGCCAATCTCCCTTTTAATGAAACCTCTCTCTCTCTCTCTCTCTCTCTCTCTCTCTCTCTCTCTCGATGAAGTTGATCTTCCTTCTGAATTAGATTTTCCGATCAGTAGCTTCTTAATTTTTGTAACCGTCATCATCGCATTTCATAAAACAATGTATGTATGCATACATACTATTGCCTTTTTTTTTCCCCTTTTGCTTGAGAAATGTACCTATGTTTTGACCCGCACTATGCCATACAAAATAATTAATACCGAACCACATTCAGGGACAGCTTAATTATTACCATATATAGTCTTCATTATTTTCGTGAATTTTCCATAAGATCAATGAAAATAAAATAAAATTCGATATTTTTACATGACAAAAGTGGTGAACATCCATCCTCAGAGGTGAAGAAAACGCCAGCCATACATCACCACCGCAGCAGCAAAAAGTGACAATATTCGATGACACATGCATACGTGCAAACCTCCCCAGGCAATCAATTGGTAAGAATCATGCCAAAAACTGCCCGAGCCGAGCCGAGCCATTACAACTTCCTGAGCTTGACTCAGAAAATCGATCACAGATCATAGGCTCCATTTGTTCTGAAATATGGGGGTGAGGTGGGTAGGAGATGCTAGAGCCCAAATGCAAATTGTGTAAGCACCTTAAGATAAGAATCTACCTATGTATTTAACAAAAGAAATCTAGACAATCACAACCTTAAAATGCAAAAGGATATTATTCTATATCCCAACTTAACAAGTAAAACAAACTCTTGCACAAAAATCCAATTAGAACAGCATCCTTGTCTCAAACTCAATCCATCAACCTAACCGAAAAACAACAATAAAGCACAGTGCAAAAGCAGACTAAGGGGATTCTTCTTATCTTCTAGGGATCATCATCTCCTCGCTAAATCATCGAAAAATCTACTCAACCGCAAAGGACCTTCTAGAAGATGATTGGATGCTAGGGGACATCTACCTTGCATAAGGATGGTACCGACTACTGCCACTATAGCCTGGCCTACCACCTCCATACATACCTCCACCTCCCCCACCACCATAACCACCAGCGCCGGGGCCCGAATCATAGCCACCGCCAGATGCGGGCCCGCCATAACCGCCATAACCACCACCACCACCACCACGTCCATAAGAACCTAAGCCACCACCATATCCACCTCCTCCATAACCTCCACCATAAGAACTGAACCGACTAGAGTAACCTAGAGGTGGGCCCTCTCCTCCTCGGAAAGGAAATTCACTACCACCATAGTCTCCATAGCGTCCACCTAAGTCACTCCCACCACCATATCCACCACCATAGTCCCCAAATCGACCACCACCTATACCTGACCCCATATTCCTATATGAAGCAGGGCCATAACCGCCGCTGCCGTAAGAGCTAAAGGAATTTCCATAACCACCATAACTATCACCATAGGAACGTCCCCTATAATCACTAGAGTATGCAGGGGCGGGCAGTGGGTTTGAGGGTTTCTTTGGTTCGGCCTTCTTGACCTCAACCTACAACATAGAATGAAATACACCTAGAACTTAAAGCTGCTATGGTTTTCGACAACCGACGCTAGGGAGCTTCTTTTATTGATAAAAACTATAAATGATTTATCTTAAATTGCTTAACATGTGTGTACATGACATCATCAAATTAAAATGATGTAAGAACCATACAAGTCGAACCACGAAACTACACAAGCATTTTCAATCACCACCATGAGTTTGTAATGGAGGAAAAAGAAAAGATTTTGCTCACCTGGGTACCAGACATGTCAATCATATTTCCATCAGCCAGGAGGCTGTCAACGGTTTTTTCATTGTCAAACACAATGAAGCCAAAACCACGGGACCTCTTGGTTACATGGTCTCGAATAATCTCATGCTCGACCACCTTCCCAAACTTGGAAAAGAAATCCTTGAATTCATCTACACAACAAGAAGTTAGACCAAAGAAGAACAAAATTCTCAAAACTGCCTATTATGATATGTGAATATACACCTTCGGAAACAGAAGTAGGTATCCCTCCCACGAACACCTTCTTCGTTTTGAAATCCTTGGTGTCACCAGCACCTTTTGGGATAGTTCTTTTAATCTCAACCTGTTAATGGTATATAACATTGCTTAGCACAAAGTGAACTCGTATAACCACAATCAGCAGATTACAAGTAGATACCAAGTTTTTAATAAGAAAGATACTGCTTTAATTCGTCATGGACAGTTGGAAAAAGCGTAACAAAAACGACAAAGTTTTCTAAATAGGCATCTCATTTAATGAAATCTATTAAAAGACATACGGAGCTCGATAAACTCTCAACCTGTTTCCCATTGATGACGTGAGTTTCCTCAATAACCGTATCGACCACAGATGGGTCGGCATAAGTGATGAAACCAAAACCCCGTGGTCGACCTGTTTGCCTATCCTTCATAATAACTGAGTCCGTAATCTCTCCGTACTTTCCAAAGTACTTGACAAATTGATCTGAGATATGGACAACAACAATTAGCTCAGGGAGAAATCGCATTTGCAAGCTTTGTGATCACAAACAAATAATTTCACAGTAGAAGCAATTATTCGATGAAGTCTCAACCTTTATCACAACTAATGGACATAAATAAGTAATTACAGGACGACAATCGATTTAGAGTAAGAAAAAGCAAAGGGATTCATACCTAATGTACAATCCTTTGCCAGGCCCCCGATAAAAATCTTCCTGACTCAAAAAAAAACAAGAAACACATCATCAGCTCAATCGTCAACTGTACAATCCATATGCGGCGTAAAGAGGAGAGAAATAACAAAGGAGACAAACCCTGGACTGGCACCATCTCCGAAATCCGATCGCCTTGAACCCATCACGAAATTAGCAGATCCGTGAGCTCAATAGATGAAATTAGGGTTTGAGGTTTCCGTGGCGGAGATTATTTATATTAGCTTATAAGCTGTAGACGGTGTTCGATGCAATAGATAATATATGTATATATATATATATATATATATATATTAAAAATGCTTTCGAGCCCAAAATAAATGAATAATAAAAAAGCTGTTCTCTTAGTCTTATCAATATATCTCTGTGAGTGTGAGTAGTAAAGTTACACAAATGTTCCCTTCATTGACGTGTTGTAACTTGTATTGCAGGATTGAGTAATTACACTACCGGTCCCTGTAATCATGATGATTTCAATTTTAAATAGCTTCTTTTCAATTTCATTTACGAATTGTTTTTGTCTCTACTCCTTCATTCATGTGGTTCCAACTTAGACAACTTAGCAGATTGCGTATTGGATAACACGAAAACCTCTTTTCTCTTCATTCACTTTCCAGAAAATAGAAATAAGACGAGTCAAGAATTCAATGGATTGCAGCATCATCTTTCTTCAGCAATCTCTGCTTCTTCCTCGCACGCTCATAGCCTCAAAACCCTCTCATTACAACAATCTGGGATTTGGAATCATCAGAAGCAACCCATGCAACAAGCTTAACAACACTTACTGCTGTAATGCTCTTGGATTGTCTGATGATTACGACGATGAAGACTGTGAGAGTTCAATAAAAAAACGAGCCGCCTCAAATGGCTACATGTTCGAATCGCCGTCATCTTCTCCCTTCGAAACTCTCGAAGCAGAGATCACCCAAGAAACCGTCGATTTCTTCGTCAGCGATGCAGAAGGCGATCCTGACCGTCCATCTCAGGGCTATTCGTCCATCGAAAACGCACTCTCCGCTCTACGACAGGGAAAGGTACCGCAGCTGAGTTTCTTACATAATCTCGAAATCCATGTCTGAGAAAAATTTCTTCCTTTTTCTGTTTGTCATATAAGTTTGTGATGGTCGTAGACGATGAGAGCGGCGACGGCGTAGAAGGAAACCTAATGATGGCGGCTACTCATGCAAGTTCGAAGGCCATAGCCTTCATGATCAGAAACGGGTCGGGCATAATATCCGTGGGCATGAAAGGAGACGACCTCGAGAGATTAAATCTTCCATTGATGAATCCCGAGAAAGAAGACGACTCTTCCGCCCCTTCGTTTACCATCACGGTGGTACGTACGTACGATATCTTTAATGCTTTCTTTCTCCGACGATTAACATTATTAAAGTGTCTTCCTACGTCTCTCATATCTTTTTTGACAACTTAGGATGCTAAGGTTGGGACATCGACTGGAGTTTCGGCTTCGGACAGGGCTAACACGGTGCTCGCCCTGTCGTCCCTCGAGTTGAAGCCCGGGGATTTCAACAGGCCGGGCCACGTTTTCCCACTAAAGTATAGGGAAGGAGGCGTTCTTCGCAGGGCGGGCCACACCGAGGCGTCCGTTGACTTGGTAATGCAGGCCGGTCTTAGGCCCGTCTCGGTGCTCACGGCTGTAGTCGATGGAGAAGACGGCTCGATGGCATCGTTGGCCCGTTTGAGGAAATTGGGCTCGGATCATGAAATCCCCCTTGTGTCCATCACCGATCTCATTAGGTAAAAGTCTTTAGTTATTATATAACTTTCACCAAATTTACTCTTACACCACCATGAATTGGTTTTGACTTTTAATTTTGAGTTAATACTATCCAACTGAATCAATTAAATCATAGCGAAAAATTCTAAACATACTGAATTAATTCTGGACAAGAAAAGCGAATTTCGCAAGAGCTACATACTAAAGATCAGGGTATTTCTATCAATAACATCAGGTACATGAGGAAAAGGGAAAGACTCGTGGAGAGAATGGCAGTCACGCGTCTCCCTACGAAATGGGGCTTGTTTCAGGCCCATAGCTACCGGTCGAAGCTCGACGGGATGGAGCACATAGCACTCGTGAAGGGAGACGTAGGGGACGGGCTAGACGTCCTAGTGAGGGTTCACTCGGAGTGCCTGACGGGCGACATCTTCGGGTCGAAGAGGTGCGACTGCGGGAACCAACTCGACCTAGCCATGCAGCTCGTCGAACAAGCCGGTCGAGGAGTCGTCGTGTACCTCCGCGGCCACGAGGGTCGGGGAATCGGCCTTAGCCACAAGCTAAGGGCCTATAACCTTCAAGACCAAGGGCACGACACGGTCGAGGCCAACCTTGAGCTAGGTTTCGCCGCCGACTCGCGTGATTATGGGATTGGGGCTCAGGTATTTTTTTTATGTTTATAATTGTTGTGTGTCAAATCCAAATCTCATATTGGATAAATTGAAGAAGTTGGCCATGTATAGGGTCGGATTTGGGCATGTGCATACTGGCCTACTGCAGAGGGCTACAAATTCGGCTCAGTGTAATAGAGGGTCACACACTCATATAAATTTAATAATAGGGCCACATAATTTATTAATTTAAGACGGACTGTTTTTTTTAAAATATTAACAAAATAGGCCCAAATTGTTCTCGATAAGGCCACATAAAGAAAAAAGCTTACATGGGCCTTAATATTTTGGGCAAACAGAACAGGGCCTCCTAAAAGTAAAAAACGGCCCTGACCATGTATATAAGCTTGTGGGTCAATTCCGTCTATTGCCAATTGATTTTGAGAGAGGAAACCCGCAAGCTTATATGAGTTGGGCTTGGGGTAGAATTGGACTATTCCATACAGAAAATTGTGTATGTATGCATGTATGTGATTTTTACAAGTATTTTTTTGGTATGATTGGCAGATGCTTCGGGACATTGGAGTACGTACCATGAGGTTGATGACGAATAATCCGGCAAAGTTTGTTGGGTTGAAAGGGTACGGGTTGGCGGTCGTGGGTCGGGTACCCGTAATGACGCCCATAACGGAGGAGAACAAACGGTACTTGGAAACGAAGCGGACCAAGATGGGTCATATATACGGGTCGGACTTACATCAAGGGCCGGACTTTTAGTGGACGGATGATTGTACATATATTCTTTTAGAGGAACTATTGAGACTAGGGCGTATTGATCATATCTCCTACTTGAGATTGTGTTGGCAACGCAATATATGATTAATAATGATTTTCCAACTATTTTTCGATGATTAGACGGATAATAGAACATCAAATAATTAAATAGTGAAACGAGGAAGTCCACTATCAATAGCTAGAGTGCTAGAGTCTAGACAAATATTCTCGTGGTATAAACAGCTAAGCACCAATGGTTTCCCTTTACATTTAGAATTAAGCATATTAAGACTTCATTGGTTGGATGGATAAGCTTGATTAAACATAAATCATATCTTTAATCATTAGACAGAACTTTATTGGCCCAGTCTTTATATGTTACAATAAAATTAAAGTCGTGGCTGTGGCTTTTTCCTCATTTTTTTTCTATAAATTTTTAAACCGACCAAAGGCGTCGTGTCGCCGTCTGCTTGTGTAAGGGCGGTGCAATAGAGGAGATGTTTTTATTTCATTCTCTTGTTGGTTTTCTATTCAACATTGGATTCTCATTCTTTATATTTTGTTACTTCCGTATATAATGACGATCACCAAACCATATGTATATAAATTGCACTATGAAAACAAACATAAGGTGATCCAATAACTAATACATAACATATATATATAACACAATGATGCTACAACAACTAATCCACCTCATTAACTAATCAAATGGTCGGTTTAATCTTTAGTTAAAATAAAAACAAAAGTCACAATGAGGCCAATCATTTTGATTGAGGACCCACCTTTCATGGTCGGCTATATGAAATTCACCACTACCAAATCTTCATTGGCCAGCAGCCTTATCCCTTACGCCACGTGGCCTAATTGGAATAATACTGAGGCACATAGTTGAAAAACAAAAAAAAAAATATCGTCCACCTCACTAATCACACAAAGTAGTAACAACAACTCCACTATATAAACACCTAATATCCCACCTCCAAGCACACACACACACAAAGCTCAGTGATCATCAGCTCAAAAATTCAAAAAATAAACAAAGAAAAAAACCCCATTTTCCAAAAAAACTAGAAAAAAAAATGCCAGTTTCAAGAATAGCCGTGGGCAGCCCATCCGAGGCGAGCCAGCCCGACGCCATCAAAGCCGCCGTGGCTGAGTTCATTTCTACGCTCATCTTCGTCTTCGCCGGTGAAGGGTCTGGCATGGCTTTCGGTAAGAAGAGAAACGCATTACATTTAAAAAGTATTCATTAACGGATGAAATATTATTTAAGTTGTTTTTTCTTTTTTTGGTATTTCGTGCAGCTAAGCTTACGAATAACGGCTCGAGCACGCCGGCGGGTCTAATCTCGGCCGCCATAGCACACGCTTTCGCCCTATTCGTTGCGGTTTCGGTCGGAGCGAACATCTCCGGCGGCCACGTGAACCCGGCGGTTACCTTTGGGGCCTTCGTGGGCGGCCACATATCGTTGATTCGAGGAATTCTGTATTGGGTCGCTCAGTTGCTCGGCTCTGTCGTTGCCTGCTTGTTGCTCAAGCTCGCCACCGGCGGATTGGTAAGGATGTTTATTTAGAAGAATGAAACGTTATATAATCATAGTTTAAACTCATGTCAACGGGTTTACACGCTCCTCACATGTGTTTATTTAAACCCACTAACCAATTACATATTTTATTTTATACCAATTAATTCGGTTTATATAAACCTTACTAATTTAAACCCTCCTAAAGTTAAAGCTACGAACCAAACAAGCACTTAAGGTTTTAGGTTAAAATGGTCATGAGTAATAAGAATCCTTCACGGTCACCCATTAAATTTAAATTGCACGTTTTAAGGTCCGATAAGAAAGAACTTAGACCATACGTGAGTGGTGCGTGTTGGATATATATAAAATTAAAATACGGTACAGTTCTATCGAACCTAAGCTTTTAGGTAAAATGGTTATTCAGTACGGTATCGGCATCCAAGCCAAGAGGTAATGTGTATGAATCCTTACAAACTCCAAATCGCAACATAATGAAATCACGATACAATTCTCTTCAAGTTCTAACTTTCAGGTGAAGTAGCCATTCAACAATTCATATATACAGCAAGTAAATTTTGATAACAATATGGGATCTATATTTACAGGAAACGTCGGCCTTTGCGCTGTCGTCGGGGGTTTCGGTGTGGAACGCGTTGGTCTTCGAGATAGTGATGACCTTCGGTTTGGTGTACACGGTCTACGCCACTGCAGTCGACCCGAAGAAGGGTACCATAGGGACCATCGCCCCGATAGCCATTGGGTTCATCGTGGGTGCGAACATCTTGGCCGGCGGTGCGTTCGACGGGGCGTCGATGAACCCTGCAGTGTCGTTCGGGCCGGCCGTGGTGAGCTGGACGTGGACCAGCCACTGGGTCTACTGGCTCGGGCCGTTGGTTGGGGCGGGAATTGCCGGGCTGGTCTATGAGCTGCTCTTTATTAGCCAGAGCGGGCACGAGCAGCTCCCCGTCGCCGACTATTGATGATGATGAGCTAAGTTTTAAGGGGAGGAAAAAGTTCGTGCTTGCTTTTTGTTGGTGTGCTTGCTTATTATTACAATAATAATATATGTCTTCGATGATATGGTATGGCTGTTGTAATTGGTTCTGAACGGGCCTTTTTTTATTTACGTAATTGTATTTTTCTGTTACTTGCTTGGTTTTAAAATGGAAATTGTTGTGCAATATTTCGGATTATTTTCGCTGAAGTTCCCAAAAGGGATAACTTGGATTGGGCTTTCGTGAGGGAATCGATTCATTTGGGCATGCATTTTATTATATATCAAGGAAGCCTTAAGAGGATACGTGATTATTAACAATTTTTCATCCATAATATGTTCTGTTCAGTTTTTCCGCAGTTAAATTTGGGCCTTCTTTGCTCACGAATTTGTAGAGTAGAAAATATCTGTTTTTATTCCAACGGCGCAAGAATTGTTTATCCAAGGAACGATCGCATGCATTAGCTTCTATAGCTAGCTAGCTAGGTAAGAAATGGTTCGTGTCATAACTCATTGAGAATTGTTGTAAGAATTTATAAACTGCTGGAAGTTCATAGAAATCACTGGCATCTTGCTACGCTCTTCTTCTTCGCTCACGCACCACAGCGAGTCGGTAGTAATAGGGTTAAATTCCCATAGGGAAGAAGAAGATGGGATAGTACTAGCCGTTAAATCTCCATTGTAGGATAGCTCAATATCCTTCCATATATCGTCAGTGGAATAGACTTTTTTCGGGCTATCGCCGAACACTTCAAGTCCCGCCTTCTTTTGTCCAGGAGCAGTCGAGGTGCTAATTATGTGCTGCTTTCCACCCATGTCGTAAAAGCTTCGCTCGTTCATTTCCTCGACGGCACTGTTCCACTCAGATGAAGATGATGTCAGAGAATTAGTAGTTTTCGTGTTGTTCTCACGAGCAGCTTTCCTCTTATAGGTCCTCAAATAGTTCTTGATCTCATTATCTGTCCGCCCAGGTAGTTTTCGAGCGATTTTCGACCATCTGCAAGTAAAATGTAATGCTCGATAATCAATCAAAAACCCTAACCCTAACCGTAAATCGATCGAGAAGAATAATAACAAATCAACCTATTTCCATATTTAGCGTGAAGCTCGAGCACGAGGCACTCTTCTTGAGGGGTCATCTTCCCCCTTTTAAGTCCAGGTTGGAGGTAATTAACCCATCGAAGCCTGCAACTCTTCCCTGTTCTATTCAGACCTATTTCATTTTCACAACACACAGAAAGAAGAAGCTAATCAAATGATTATGGGCTCATGGAGGGTTTTCATTCCATGCCCAGGACAAGCCTACCTATTATCTATAATCTGTCTCCCGCCAACCTTCAAACCTGAAACTTTCGCCACGAAATCCCATCGCCGATCGCCGAACAGCTTCACGTAGAAGACGAGCTGAGCATCTTCCTTTTCAGTCCATGGACCCTTTCTCAAGCATTCTTTTTCCATCTCTCTCTCTCTCTCTCTCTCTCTCTCTCTCTCTCTCTCTCTGTGTGTGTGTGTGTGAGAGAGAGATATATCTCGAATATTGGAATGTGCTCTAGCGAGATATATATAGTGCTTTCGTACATTGCAAATAGTGGGGCGTGAATAGGAATTAGGATAAATGATACACACTATGGAATGGAATATCTTTTTCTTGTGTCTATCTATGCGTTGGTACAAGAAGAGAGGGAGATGATGTCAGATGGCTTAAGCCCACTACGACGATGAAATATATTTTAAATTAAAAAAGTGGGGTTTTTCAGATAAGTGGTGGAAGAAAATAATGATATGTTGGTTTAACTTTCATAAGTGACCGTCCATTTTGCTATATATCTTCATGTACACAGTAACATGCAATAGGAAATATGAAACTTCGTAATTTATAGATTTATTATTACTTTCTTTTGTTGATAAATGTAAGAAAAACCTTATAGATTCCTTACAAGAAAAAAAATGAATATACTTCCTATTTAAATGCTAAATTATGATGGGTTCCTCATATTTTTTTAAAAATATATGATTCAGCCGCACAGTATAAGATGTTTTATGTAATAATAAGTACATGAAAAGGAACTATCCATCTCCAACAACTTTGATGGCATCCTTGCATGTATCCATTTTGCAACTTGCACGTAATACTTAATTTGTTTACTAGCAAATTGAGGAAAATAAAAAAATGGATGTGATAATTTTTCCGAGCTATGACATAAATAACCACAAAACTAAAGTCCGTCTTTGTTGATGGTCACTTCTTGGATGACTTGCGCGTCTCTTAAGTTGAACGAATTTGTAAAGTTTCCATTTTTCTATATGTATATTAATATTATATATATATATAATATATATATATATATATATATATATATATCTCCCTTCAAATTCCAGAATAAAGTAAAGAGTTATTTTTGCATCAGCAGCCCTTCGAATGCTGCAAAGGCCATATACGAGTGAACCAAAGGCCAAGGAAAGAAGGGGGTAAAAGTTGTTGTAGAGGATCTTCTCGTTAAATACTAACCATAATAATGATATATTATACTCATTTAGAGTTGTCTATCATTAATGATCTCTTTTAAAACCATTATGATTATTATTATTATCTCATTGCAAATGGAGGGGTAGAAAGAGTTTGAGGCTGAGCTCGTCGTCTCTCTCCCTGTAACGACAACTTGTAAAGTATGGTGAACATTCGCTCAATATTAATAGTAAAACTCATATATTCCGTACCAACGAATATCCAGGAATGTTCGCGTGGCTTAAGGAATAGGACAAATTATTTCGTTTTCACATATATGGCTGGCACTGGCCACCGACGCTAGTGGTCTTTGTATACTGAATATTACGTGTCTTGAAAAGATTAAGATGAAAATGGGAAAAAGTAAATCAAGATTAGATGTAGTAGCGACAGAAATGAAGTTCTTGTGGCTCCACTTCCATGAGTCGTTATTGTCGGATTAATGGCACAATATATCCATCTTATCACAGCAAAGAAATGTAAATCGTGGCTCCATCGTTTCAAAATGGGTATTCATGCCGACAAAGTGAGGCTTCAGTGATTATGGAGAAGTAACATGGGTAATGCTGAGGCTTCCATTATCATGGATAAGAAAGTCACATGAATTATGTAGATAGTAGAGAGATAGATAGATAGATAGCAGAGTACAGTTACGCGGCATATATCTCTTGGATCGATCCAAGAAACAGATGTGAGTCAAATGATTTCACCACAAAACAACAGAGAGACGGAGAGAGAGTTTTTGAACCTTTGTACAAAGCCAAGGACTAAGTTCGCCTACGATGTCTGATTTTATCCCAAGTTGAGAATATGAATGCCAGCAGGGACTGAAACAAGGCTTGTATAAAAGATACTACAAAGTTCCAGCAAGACGACGGCCAATACCATGGATAAAGCAATCGGAAAAAGAGACTGATGAGATGCCGTGGGTATCTCCCCACCTTAAATATACAAACACAATTAGAGAGAGAGAAAGAGACATGAGAGCTGTTAACATAACGTATGGTTGAAGGATTACAAAATTTTCGAAAACTTACCGGGAAGAGAAAATCTAAAGCGTCCCAAGCCGCATGGCGAACAGTTCTTGTTGGATACATCGGACCGCCGGGAGACGTGAAGCTGTATAGACATGATTTCAGTCTCGTGCTCGTCGCCATTCTAAGTTCCATACCTGTCCAAGTGTTTCAATGATCATATGGATGTGAAATTTTATTCGTTTATATAAAAATGAAAAGCAAATGTCGGGCATTGGTCAAGTAATGGTAGCAGCAGAGCAGTACCGCGGAGAACTTTTATCTGGTCAAGGTAATGCAGCAATACTGGCTCCACCTTCAACTTTTGAAGCTGAATGCGACAAGGTCAAACGAATAAAAATTACCGTTATTGTTCATTCTAAGTTCATCAATGGGGTAGATCACATTAAAATAGCAGATGATTGTAGAAACATCCATGGAAAGCTGGAGATATACTTTGTGTTGGCCTGTCAACATAACAATGAAAAAAAAAAGGAGTAAATCATTTGTTACCTGATCAGCCAGCTCATTGACAAATATGTCCGAGGCACCACCAATCAAGAAAGCATTTGGAAACTCTGGAAATTGCTTCAGAAAACTTTCAAGCTTGTCGACTGCATAAGTGGAAAACAGTCATCTTAAAATGGTAAAGAACTGAGTTTACAATCAGATTATTTGATGTATGGGAAATGGAAATGCAAGAAAAATATGTTTGACCTGAGTTATAGAAAAACAAGAATCTCGAAAGGAGAAGAAACAGGTTTCTCTGCCCCTGTGGAACAACCAAACTCACCAATTATCGTTAAAGCTTAATTCAAGCTGGTAATAAGAGCGACTGTGCTTTAGCAAGAGAATGTTAGACCTGTGAAGGAATCTTCCTCAACCGTTCAGAATGTAGAGCTACTTCTTCGAGGAGATACTGCAATAACTGAAAGTTTCAGTTGACATGACTGACAAAAGATAAAATTGATCTTGCAAAGGAAAACAGAACCTGGAAGAGACTCTGGAAACGCCTTGTATTTGACTGGATGTCAATCCTGCATGTATGGCATACTAAATATAAATAATGATATTCTGTTACAGGTTTCAAGGATAACTGAACTAAAAAAAATTTACTTGCACATAGAATTATCAAATTCTTGAGCAAAAACAACAATAAGATTTTCAGCCGAACTTGACAAAAATAGCTACATCTACAAGTGTATGACATATATTCATACCAGAAGACATTTGTAGCACCTTGGACGAGAGCAGATGAATAACGTAGCAGGACTTCAGCATTGTCAAGATGAACCTCAAAAAGCTGGACAAAAGAACCAGTTAACCATCAATCCACTAACACAAGCAAGAGTCTAAATCATGTAGCATAGCTCAGACTTCTACGTAAGTACCCATTTGTAGAATAAGAGAGAGAAAATATTAGATGCATAAGATTGGCTCCACAGTTGCACAATCATATCAAGGATTGATTTTCCATTTTGAGGCATCAGAACAAAATGATCAGCAAGCACATTATAGAAACATATAGGGCCACCACCATCTTCCTCTGAAATTGCACCTTCATCTCCAAAGATGATATCTGCTCCAACAGAAAAGCGTAAGATAGAGCACAGATCGACAAAGATTGCTCCCGCTATAGACTAAGAACTAATCAGAAACTAAAAGCAACAGAGACAAAAAAAAAAATCCGAAAAGAAAACAGAGTTCAACACCAGTAAGCTCTCTAAAAAAGTTACAGCTGAATCCATCCACTGTGCAGTAACCAATCTAAATGCAAATTACCAATTGGCAGTTCAAACACATAATCCTCGATGTCTGCCGACAAAATTAAGTTACTTGACTACATACCTTTGGCACGATCATCCACCTCCAAGGCGATGTCGGCAAACAACTCCTGCAACAAATTCCTCCTTTGCGTCACCGAAGCTAACGCCTAAAAATCAGAAAAGAAAAATGATGATAAAACGATAAACAGCTCGAGATCGATCACTCCACAGCAGAGAGCACGCAAACTCACACGTTGAAGCTTCTTCTCAATCTCAAGTGTCAGTGCCGTCAGATACGCCGAGCCACGAGACGTTGAAGCCGACGACATTCTTCGCTGTTCATCTGAGAACGCAAAAACGTGTCCTTTTCTACTCGCAGAAACGTACGCAGAGCAACAAATCGAGATTGGTCGTGGCGTGTACTTATGGACGTGTAATTACACTTAGAGTCCCCTATTATTTCGTAATTGCACCCAGAATCCCTTATTATTTCGAATTACATACAAGCTCTATTAGCAATTATACCGATCCCATCCATACCTTTCCAAATTCCATGAGTCGCAAGGACCAAAATGCCCTCGTCCCGAACCAGAATCGCCGTTAACAGTAAAATGTTTTCTCACCACGTTTTCACCACTCAATCTTATTATTAAGTACATAGTTTGTAGTTTCCATGAATTACCTCGTACATGTTTCGTTAGAAATTTCAGTGATATGGGCCATTTCGACCATCAGTCTTGTTCAGATGATGCATAATATGCAATCACTACAGAGATTAAACAAGAAGATTTATACAAATAAATTGATTCCTCAATTTCATTATAAGAACAAATTGGATAGATCCTACTATTTCTATGCAAGTCTAAATAGACGACTCTCTTCAAGTCATAGTTCGTGGGTGGTTGTTTACAATAGGGTTTGGGCCCGATGGGGTCTTACGGACCGCCTTTGTCTCTCCATTCTTCTGTAATTGAGAACAATCCATTCGTTAGCCATCTCATCTCATTCAATGCTGTAATAAGAAGATATATATATATATATATATAATGATTACCGTCGTCATCTTCTCCGCCTTCATTGAGTTATCTTCTCCATGATGACTGCTCTTGGAATTAACTGTAGAGAGAAAATTGATTGAGAGCAGCCTATATTATATATATATATATATAAAGTTTTGACGAATTCTTACTCGATTTCTTTGGGAGATTGATAATGGGAAGCACGAAACGGCGGTGAGCTTGTGAGGCCATCAACAGAAGCAGGCAAAACAGTAGTTGAAATCTTTTCATGTTCTGAGTAATGAAAACTTTGCAAATGAGATGAGGGATTTATTACTGCAAATAGACTTACATCGATCATCATTACCAGCTTTGAAATCTAGGTTTGATAAAAGGTGGCACGATGATGAATTTGAAAATTGGGTTTGAGCTCATTATGAGTGCGAGTTGAATTCTTTCTGATCATCATTAGTATGCTGTTGAGAGGGTAATTTGCAGTTTTGAATATCGATTGAAAGTGAAACAACAACAAAAAAAACGTCATTTTCCTTCTTTTCCGTAACGATTGTAATAAAAAGGAATAGCTGTAATATTCAGATAAAATTTGGGTGATTAATAGGGACTGATCCCAATGATTGGTGATTGAAGGCGCAACGCACCGATTCTTGGTACGTAAATTGCATTTTAGTCCCTGATGATAAACGTTTTCTTTCTTTGTCCCCGGTCCATACTTCATCATGTGATTCTTTTGTTACCGTGCAGCTCAACTCAATCAAGAAGAAGGCAGTAATTAGGTTTGTAAAAATAAATAAAACTTAAAAGAACGAAGATGACAAGAAAATATCTGTATTTAATCTATTGGATGAATAAAATACTTTCGGCCATCCCATGTGAAGGGTATCAGTGAAGATAGCGACCCTTCTTCTCAAATTGAACAAATAAAGACAGAAGACTTAAAAGCTTTCAAATCAGCCAGTGTTGAGCTTCTTTTGTTTCGAATCCCATTTTCAGGATTAAAAAACTGTCCACTACCCATTTTTCCATAACTTTCGTCCAAAGGCACTTTCCTCCCTTAAAAGAAAGAAAGATGATGCTTGTTTCCAACTCAGGCATTTTTCTTTAGTTTATCCCACCTTTTTGTCCACTTACAGCCCCTTCTATTGGACTTTTCCGCGGGAATCTGAGGCAATATGCGGTAAATAAAAAATTCGATATTGGTCTTGTTGTATTTGAAGAAATGCTGAGTTAGTGCTTGGATTGGTTTGTATTTTCATAAAAGCAGTTCAATCAGGTTAGAAAAAAGGTTGTCAGAACTCGGGAAAGGCTCCATTTTCAACGCCCGTGTACCGTTGTGAACAGATATATCTTGTTTTCAAGAATAGAGACCAAAGTCCTCCCTTCTAGTGGGTCTTATGTTAGTTGCATCTTACTGTCAATTTTGAGTTTGAACCTCTGCACATGAGCGAATCTTTAGCTTGAAACTGTTCCCTTTTTTTTTTCTTGCTCAAAGCCAAAAGAAAAAAGATGGGATCTTTTAGTGGTTTAGGGATTGGACTGAGTTTCTTGTTTGGCTTCATCTTGATGGCTTTTGTGGCTGAAATCTACCACTTATGGCGTAAGAAGAGAACCACTAACAACAACAGCGAAGAACACCAAGAATCTCCACTTTTCTTCTGTTGGAAAAAGCCCATCTCTTGTAATAACATTCAACAGCTCACCAGCTCGGTGAGGAACCCCCAAGAGGAAGCAGTAGTAGCAAGAGACTTGGAGATGGGCTCATCCAAGGACTTACGCTTTGGTCAAGGATACGATAATCACGAGCAAGAAGGTGTCGAAGCTGAGCTGATGAGGATCCACAATCTTTGTGGGCCCCCAAGATTTCTCTTCACCATCAACGAAGAGAGCAAAGAGGACTTGGAATCTGAGGATGGGAGATCAAGAAGCAGCAGAAAAGGTTCTAGGACAAAGAGCTTGGGCGACCTTGTTTTCGCCGTGGATACGCCTTTTCTTACACCTCTGTCCTCTCCTACTGTGAAGAACAGTCACGCCTCGTTGAATTCTTACAGCACTCATGGCTTTAGTTTCAATCCCCTCTTCGAATCCATATCCGACGCCGAAGTCAATAGGCTGAGGTCTTCGCCGCCTCCCAAGTTGAAGTTCTTGAAGGATGCTGAGGATAAGCTGATCAGAAGGCTGTTGATGGAGGAAATTGAGAGGAAAAGTTCGCTGAAGCAGAAAGAGCATCGCAGTGGCTCGGAAATTATGGATGGTAATAAGCAAGAGGTTGTCAGATTGAGCAATCATATAGGATTGGTGAGAGATCAGTTGCTTCATAACAAGCATGCTTCACAGGTAATTCCATTGGCTTCTTCTCCAACTCCGAAGTTAGCGATCGATGCTATGAAATAGAATCCAAATCAATTGACTGAGAGCCTGGCTTCTTTTTTACTTGTAGTAGTCTTCTTGTATATGTTCATTTAAATTATTTTTTCCTTTTTTTTTTAAGTTCACACATCATTACCGTAGAAGGTTTAGTATTTCTGAGGCTGTCGATGATGACTGATTCATGACGAAATGGATTTTCTCAGCATGTTCAAATTATTAGCAAGTGATGTCTTCATCCTAAAGTGGGTTATGATGTAATAAGTACCACCAAGATCTGATCTTTTTTAGGTTCCGAAGCCCATAATCATTCACTTTCAGCATTTACAAACACATCAAATATCCCCAGAGCTCATTGACACAACAGTGACATAGTTGTAACTTGCTCATCGTCGACGCCAAAGGGATGATGATGCTCGTCTGTACCTATTTGGACCTCATCTTTGCCTTCTTCTAACAATGGCTTAGACTCCACGAGAAGATCATTTCCTTCGTCTGGGTCTGAATTCTCCTTCGTTTCAGCTCCGATATTGGATTTTTCAGAAACTACGAATGATCTTTCCATCGTGGGGTTTCCATAGAGTATGGCCTTATGATCCATTTTCTTTTCGATCACTATATTTTCATCTTCTCGCGTTTGATCCCCAAACTGCGAATTGCATCTGTCGAACGCCTTCCCTGGCTGTGATTCTTGCTGATTCTCTTTGCCAGCCGAAATCCTCATGTTGAAGCTTCCAAATCCTTCGATTCCCCTCGTTATTTTCCTCGCCTTGTCTCGTTCTTCTCTGAGAAGAGGGCCTTTTTCGAGCAGTTTAAGGACTCTTTCGCATTTCTTCCTTACAGTTAAACCCCAGTTGAACCTTTGAGTGGAGATATAGAAACAACATAAAACATCAGACATATGTTGTTATAGGATAGAGTGGATCAAGATTCAAGATTTAACATACCCTTTCTCATCTACAAGCTGAAAGCCCTCCATTGCTCTGATAGAATCTGAGTCACCTTGGAATTCACTTGCGATTCTCTCAGGCCCATGAGTCAGCAAGTATTCAAGAACGATGAGAGCCTTGTAAGAGATTCTCCAGTTTCTTTTATCGAATTTGACCAACCTACAACAACGCAAAGGAAGGAAATTTCTTTTCCAGGTTTCCAACACTTATTACCAGTGGTCTGAATCTTTTTTGCTTATCATCGTCGTCAATACCTGTTGTGCAAGATCTCAACGATTCTGAAATAATCGTCGACTTCGAAAGCTGCCCTCGATATCATCTTCAGTGTTCTAGAATCAGGCACGCCTTGAGTCCCATTCGTGGCTTCTTCAGCCAGCCTTTGAGCATAAACACAAAACAAAAAGAAAACATTTTTAGAGAAGTAACTCTTGATAGATTGGTTGAGCTGTGTGAAAGAAAGATATATTACAGTTGAATCGGCGTGACGTCAGTTAGGGCTAGCCTTGCAGTCTTGATCTTCTCCTTGAGGAAAAACGATGCTTGCTTCTTGAACTCATGGAATATTTCTCCATTTCTATTGCTGGAACTGCTCAAGATTGACATCTTATTGTGATATAATGTTAGAAAATGAGGTGGCTGGTGTAGTAGGAGAACAGAGAGTTTTAGGTAGAAAGAGAACGATGGATCCAAAATAAGCTTCTTTTTTGTTTATGATTAGAAGCTAAACTAAGTGCCATTTTTCTGGTTCAAAGACGGATTTTACGATAACAAAGAAAGTCTTAAAGATAGATGGGTAGAGTATGTTAATAGATATTAATGTGATTTGAATTTATATTTATATATTTGGTTATTTAATCAATGAAAAGATGTCAGCATCTTTGATGAGAGATTCAAAGTTTGAATTCAAGATGGTGTTTCCAAATTTTCTTTCTACATGGTGGGGGCCTTACTTGTAATCAAATGGTCGAAAAATGCCAGCCATGACATAAAGATAGATATAATGTTTTTTTTCAATTACATTATCATTTATAATATACGTGGCCGGCCAAGCAAAGCAATCGAAACTATCTCAAGAGACATATATCGATCATTTACAAGATATCTTCTATTTGTTGTGCAAACAATTAAGTGACAAGTGACGGAATAAATGCAGCAATCTAATTAAATTATGTGACACGTATCTGTTATTCAAATGGAGCAGGCAAAATTATAAAATTAGGTCACTAAGTATACAAGTTTTCGTTTTGGGGTCACTATGTTTGATAATTGCAAAAGTAGGTCACTAACTTCATGTGAAAACAATTTTAGGTCATGTTTTCAATTTTAGGTCACTAAGAATATATTTTTTCGATTTTGGATCACTAAGTTTACATTTTTCAATTTGGGTCACTATGTTTATAACGTTAGTACAAAATGAGTGACCCAAAATTGAAAAAAATGTAAACTTAGTGACCCAAAATTGAAAAAATATATTCTTAGTGACCTAAAATTGAAAACATGATCCAAAATTGTTTTCACATGAAAAGTTAGTGACCTGCTTTTGCAAGTACGAAACATAGTGATCTAAAAACGAAAACATACTTAGTGACCTAATTTTATAATTTCCGCAATGGAGCATCATATAATACAAATACAATACAAGATCTGCCGGTTTATTTAACCCACCAAACTTCGGACCATAACACGATAAATATTACTCCTTCTATCCAATTCATTTTGGACATTTGGGGTATGACACGGTTTTTAAGAAACTGAATATTTAAATAATATAGTGCAATTAAAAGGTAAAAATATATATATTTTGACACGTCTTTAAAGAATATTTAATATTATTATATTGATTGGTTGTGATATTTTATTGCTAAATTAGGAAATGTACAGAAGCTAGTGAGACGCCTGATTTAGTAAAATGTATAAAATGGTTTGGGACGGAGGGAGTACGTACAATGAAAAGCCACCCAATCATTAAGAATAAAATATTAAGGCTGCTCGCACATAAATAGAACACCCATCATCCCAACTACGTTGCAATTAAATCTATCCATCTACCCAATGAATTGCACAAATTAGTTAGAAGTTACGATGTTGTTCGAACTAGCATTTCCCGTACACGCCCATATTCATGTCCATCCAAAATCCAATTCAATAAACTATCAAGAAAATCTCGATTATCAAAACAACTAAATTAGGTATTTTTTCCCTGATCTTGAATACTGTTCTTAACAAAATCCATTATTACTTGAACAAAAATGAATTCTTTTTTTTTTTTTGTTGTTGGCTATACATATTATTCTTCTATGCACATGACTTCCATATTCTCCCCTCCAACGATATAACAATAATCGAAACGTCGTCGTGGTAACGCCGCCTTTCTCCCTGCGGTATCTCGAGCAGTTCGTGGAAGTCCAAACCTATAGACACAAACAAGAAATCGCCGACGTCATCATTGGTGGAACAAAACAAATTATTTGGGTAATAAACGTAGTTTTAAGAATTTGAAACCCTAGACCCAATACGTGTATTACACATCGACTAATCGGAAAGGGATTATATAAGTTGATGGGCACTCCACCTATAACAAATTGGGTTTAGGATGGAACCTTATTTAGCTTATATGGGTCGTTAGTCCTCCTATGAGGTCCGACCCAATAATGAAATAACAGCATAAAAAAAAAGACTAACGACATACTTACCGGCCCTTTTTGCCGCTCGAAAGAGCAACTCCTCGACCAAATGCTGGGCGGGATCTCCCTCGGGTGACCAAGCGAGGAAGAGCTCGACCTCGGAAACGGCTTCCTCGTTCGTGAAGTACTGATAAAGCCCGTCGGAAGATAGCACGAGGAACTTATCCCGAGGGCCTATCTTGTGGTGGCATAGGCTCGGGACGCAGCTTATGTACCCGCGTGTCCCCACGTAGTCGATCCTGAACATCTCGAGGAGCGCCTCGTTCCACTTCGGCTGAAAAGAATTGGAAAAAATTCTTCGTCTATTTCTCATTATGTGCGAAGAAATTTACGTCGAATAATTTGTCGCGTACCTGTTTGAGGTAGCCTGCGCCGAATGCGCGGGTGACCTTTAGCGAACCCTTTACGCGGTCGTTGGTCACCGCGTACGTGTCGTCGGGATGCTCTTTTCTGATTCTTACAATCTCCTGAAACACAATTATTACAAAAAATATTAGCTAAAATAGCCGAAGTAACTGCTTTATTCGTAGTGTCACTCTCCTAGTCCGACTTACATGGTTGCAATTTAAGGACATCAAACTTTAAAATTAATCAATTTAAAGACATAATGAATCAAAAACTTGAACCGAAGCAAGTTACCAATAGTTTTCTCATACATCTGTGTCCTTAAATTACTTCAGTTTTGTAAGTTAGTATCCTTAAACTGCAGCATGTGTCGGTTCCCAACTTATGAGATGAAAAAGAGCACTATTGGCATCGGAAATCAAATTAAAATGCTTGGTATCGCGGGAAAAAACTACCTCTTCGACGGAGGTGCTATGATCCCGAGTGAGCTGCAACGCCGACAGGCTCGGGCGAGCGTCGTACGCATCGTCGTCGTCGTCGTCGCGGTCCAATTTCTCGAGATCGTATAGAGTCTCTTCGTTGATCCTCTCCAAGTCCTGGCTCCACAAATCGGGCTCTTCCTTTCGGGCCAAAACCGCTCTGCTATCTCCCACGTTCATCACGTAGATGTCGTCGCCCTTCATAAGCATGACGAGCACGCACGAGCCCATCAAGGCGAGCTCGGGATTTTCCGAGACCATTTCGTCGGCGAATTTGAAGTAGGCCTCTTCGGTCTTCTTTAGGGCGGAGGACAGCGCTTTTAGGACTTCGGCGTGGTTTCGATTCGATTCGTTCTTCTTTTCTTGGAACCGTTCTTTTAGCTTACGATCGAGCACGAACCTTTCCTTGTCCCATTCTCGCCTCCATCGCCGTTGATTCTCCTCCCATTTGTTGGCTGTTGGACGGTGCTTGTTCGGTGTAATTGCATTTCGGTCCTTTCTTTTCTTGTTTTCGTCTTTGTGGTCCTTTCCTATGAGATCGGGGAAACCGTCGATGGAATTTTTCGTGGGAAGATCGCTGCTATCAATTTGATTGGGTATCGATTCCCTAACTGTATCATCGCCGTGGCCGTCGTCGTCATTTCCTAGGAGGGATTGAACCTCCTTGTGAACGGCGGAGTAGAGATTTGAAACTAGGTAATCAGTTGCGTCGGGCCCACTGAACCCATCGTAGATTCCGACGAAGACCCATCCGTGCTCCTCGGAGACTACCACGTGGACGCGATCCTCGCCGGCTTTTCCCTGGGCCCACTGAAGATTCCGATCGGCTGCCGTGCTATCTCCGCCGTCCAAGCTGCTCCGATGATCGTCGCCGTATTTCTTGGTGTTCGTGAGCTGATCGCCGCCGTGCTTCTCTGAGCCCAAGACCCAATCTCCGACGCCTTTAATTGGAGCGACGATGGAGTTTTGGCCGCGGGCGATGCCCTTCGACATCGCTCGCTTCAGAGATCGGATCAAAGACCAGTTTTTGGCCCTCCTACGAAACGCCAATCCGCCGTGGGAGAAGCTTCGCCGGAAGTGACGGTCGTCGCCGCCTAGCGGGCCCGAGTAAAGAGGGCCGCCGTCGAGCGGGCCGGACATAAAGCTTCTCTCTATGGGGCCCGACATGAAACCCCGGTCGAGCGAGCCCGAATTTAGGATGGGGCCGGAGCGTACGGACGAACTCCTCGGTATCGGCTGTAGAGAGATGGAGGCGAACGACGTTGACCCCTCGAAGGCGGAGGAGGAGAAAGCGGCGGCGGGGTAGAAGAGGTCGGTGGAGAGAGGTGTGGATGCGTTGGCGCTGACGGCGGCGCCTGAGATGGACTTAAACGGCGTCGTGGGGTTCTGCTCGGGCCGCACGTAGCAGAAGGAGTGGCCCAAGTCGTCGAACGGGTCTGACACGATCGTGGAGGATGTTATGGTGGCGCGGCGGCGCGTGGGAGACGCGCCGCTGAAGCACACGGTGAGCTTGCCCACTCCGTTACCCATCTCACAGGTATGTGCTTATTCTAACACGCATGTATTAGAGGGAAAAAAAGCAACAACAAAAGCGAACTTTGATGTTGTTTGGTGTTTTGTCGAGTCAAGAACTCATTCTTGAAGTTGAAACTGAGTATTCACTGTGTGTATGTGCGTGTTTGTGTGAGAGAGAGAGAGAGTTGACTTTTAGGATTAGATTGATTGAGATAATAAAAACAAGAGGACCGAGAATCAAGACTTGGTGGATGCTCGTGTCTGTGACAGTAGCTGCATTTGTTTGTATTTTTCTAAGGTTGTAATAATGATAAATAAATATGTAGTTTTTACGATGCATGAATAGGATTACCATACCAACAGCGATAAATTATATTAAATGATGTATATACGCATAGGGCAACGTGATGGTTGACTCTTAAATACTTGGGCTCTAATTTTCCAAAATTTGATAAGCACTCATTTATTGAAGTAAATAAAGTATGGTTTACTATGTGCAAATAGTCGTCGATGGACGCTGATTTTTCTAGCGGCAGAGTCGTGTGCGATTTGTACTCAACTAATTAATGAGATGGCGTCAACTGCAAGGTGTGCCCAAGTATAAATACAATCCCGACTGTAGAATAGAAACTTGACAATCAATTATTGGTTGGAATTTAGTTTATTTTCTTGTTTGTTTAATTGAATCCGAAACATCAAGGATGGTTCAACATAACTTAAACCGTGTACTTACATGAGGTCTTTTTATTTCCTTGAACGAATATCATGGATATAATAGGGCCACGTTTTTCAACTTACTGATCTATATGTTGATATTGATACTTGATAGTATAACTATAGACGAGTGATCTTTGTATGTAGCAGTAGTTCATACCGAACCGACATGAGAGTCGGGTCGGGTCGTCTGTGATTCGGGTTTTATTGCAGAAAGTCAAAACAGATCGTCAGTTTGTCTTTGGAAACTGTGCCAATGCTTTAACGTGGCTGACACTGCAAGTCACATTGTCAACTTGGATCTGTATGCATATATATGTTTACACAAAAATGAGGATGAAAAAAAATAAATTAACTTTATTTAGAGTAGATACTAATAAAGGTATTAATACTGTGATTAACAAATTGGGTGAGGATTCAGAGATCAAATATAAAAATAAGAAACTTTGGAAAATAACCAGAAAATATCAAAGTTGACCCACTGTGTCTCTAGTCTTTATCCAAGCGAGTTTTTGGAAAAATGTTGCTGTAACGAGTTAGACAATTGAAAGCACTTTATAGTAAAGAATTGAAAATAAATATGTTTTCAAGTCAATTTCTTTCCCTTGAAAAATGATGCCAATTTCATGTATCTCTATCTGTAGTCTGTACAGACGTAAAAATATTTATTAATAGTAGGAGAGTGACTTTTCGTCATATAGCAAATAAGAAAATAGAATTAATAAAATAAAAATCATTGAAAAAACCTTTTCGGATTGAAATACTCCACAAGGCAGTAGCATAACAACCAATAAACTATTGAAATAATATTAAATAAACTGTGGAACATGAAAATTATATTACGACTCATATCGGATGAGAATAGTATTTAATTGTGTAAGGTGGAGTAGTTGCGAGGTCATTCATTAAGTATAATAACATTTATTGCCGCGTTAGTGTTTTAGGTGTTAGACTTGTGCACATATCATCGTACTTTTTGTCTTTATTTTTGACTTTCCCAAAGATTTTGAACTATAATAATCATGTGGTTTGTGTATGTATCCCTATTATAAAAAAACTTAACAATATTTCCTTTATTATAAATTATTAATGTTTTATTAAACTTAGTTAAAAATACTTGCTTTATAATTTGGGAAACTTTGAACCCGTTTTGTAGCCCATACGATTACATTATTTGATGGCCCAACAAATCATTCATTGGGCTAAATAAAATTGAAATGCCTGAATTTTAACAGAAAAAAAAAAGGAAAAAAGAAAAAAAATTATTCGTCTCTCTCAGAGTCTCAGCATCAGTTCTCTTTCATTGGCCAATGATCACATTCCCTTCAACTCGACAAAGCTCACACTTCCATAAAAATGGCTATCAACAGTTTCAGAACTAACGTGTTAATTACCTAATATACCCCTCACAAGCTCCCTTATTTACTCCTCCATGCCATTGTCTTCCACTCCACACTATCTCTCGCCGTCAACGTCACCAATCTCCTCTCTCCGCCGTTCACTAACCTCTCCCATTTCAGCGCCCTTCTCACAGTACCTCTCATCCGCCGACTCCCCTCCGCCGGCGCGGTCTTCCCCACTCTGCTGACGTCCACTCCCACAAAGTCACCTTCCGCTCTCCGACCTCCAACGCCACTCTCCTCGACGACGACGTCAGTGATCCCGTCGCCGGGGAAGATCCGCGTCCTTGTGATCGACGCGCTTCTAATTCCTCCCAACTTCGACGACATCACGGCGACGGAATCTCGGCCTCCGCCTGGGCTTAAAATCACCAGAGCCCTAATCGACGGCCACGATTTCAACGTCGCCGCGTCGATGCTCGCCGCCTCGGGGGTGGTCTCTGAGTTCGAAGCCGATGAGGCCGGCGCCGGAATTACGATGTTCGTACCCACCGACACGGCGTTCGCCGACCTCCTCTCCTCCGTGAGGTTTTGCTTCCTAAGGAGTTCTTTGGGAGCAGTCCGATTCAGGTGAGTGCTAATTTTCCACCGCCGGCGGCGGCGACTGTGGTCGACGGCGTAGCGCCTGCTTTGCCTCCTTATGGTGGGAGTCGTCTGCCTTCTGATCCGCCGGAGATTAATGCGGCGTCGATTCGCCGGATTAATTCTGGGCTTTGAGGGTTTTGTTGAATCTGTGTATAGGAGGAGGAATCTTGCTTTTGTAGTAGAGATGGCGATGGTGATTATTGCTTGCTTTGTGATTAATTCTTTTTTGGGAATGAGTTTGGATTTTGAGGTGAAAATGTCGAATGCTATGTTCGGAAATTGGATCATTGATTTATTGTGTGATTCATCCATTTATTTCTTTTATGCAATTACGTTTAACAGTATTCTTAGTCAAAATATAAGCTTTAACTTTTCTAGTCTCTATGGTCAAGGCTACTAAGAAAGTTCAACTCTTGGTACCTCAATATCATAGTGATGTGTCTTATATCAATAGTCCTATAATTCATCGGTCAAACAAAACTCAAAAGCTTCGACTTCTTAAAAAGGAAAAGATAAAAAATTCTTCGATGGAATAATATGTATGATGAACGCTAATACAACTCTCACTGGATGATTATTTACAACTTTCAAAGGCTCGTGGAAGAGGATGCCTTGCACTAAACTTTATTATTGCAACAATCAAAATTTATATCAAATAGGTAGCAGCTACAATATTTTATGAACAAAACCAATATTTGTTGGCCTGACATCTGATCAGCAAAAACAAATTATCAGTTTTCCTATCCACCAGCCATCTCTATCGCTAAACTACTCCGTTGACTACAGAGCAGAGAACTCATTATTTTGTAGTAATATATTAATTTTTAAAATTACATACGTATTTTCCTTACCTGAACTCAGTTGCATATCATTCTTCAAATCTTCATAATTACAGTTAGAATGTCAACCAAATATATTCAAGGGATAGAGGAGTTGGTGTTAGTTGAATTCATTCTCTATTTCTTAATTAGTTAATTAAAATCGTTTGTTTTTTTCTAATATTAATAATATAACCACGCATCACACGATTCAATTTTTTTATTTATACATACAGCATTATTTTTTCATCTAAGATACAAGTAAGTGTCAATCTCAATATTTTCCAGAACCATCAAAACTGAGGTAACAACACATATAGATAATAAAGGGTTAATTCAATTTCAGGCCCCATTAAGAAGTTTGGGTTAGGGTTCAGGCCCCATTGCAGTGGCCTTTAGTATTAAGGACCCACTTTTCGAAAAACTCAGTGATCAGGCCCTAAAATGACGCAAAAAGACATATTTAACCCTGACATATGCCAAAATTACGCTGTATACCTAAATAATCCGTTCAGCCAATTATAACAGTTCGGCGCTGAAAAATAACACTTTCTTTCACTTGGATAACAACAGTCTTGTATTGAGTACCATATGTCGTCTATTTAGTAACAAATGACGTCGCAGAAGTAACACAGTATTCAAAAATAATACCGATTCCTGCAACATCATTTGTTAATGTGTTACTGTAGGAATCGGTATTATTTTTGAATGATGTGTTACTTCTCCGACTTCGTTTGTTACTAAATAGACATCATATGGTACTCAATACAAGACTGTTGTTATCCAAATGAAAGGAAGTGCTTTCAGCGCAAAATTGTTATAATTGTTCTTGAACCCTCCACCCGACCACCCCCCTGTTTTCCTAGACAGAAAATTCATCATTATAGGGAGCAATGCTCGATCTGTGGAAAAAATGGGGTTCGATAGTACGATGTAATAAATATGTCTGTTAATAACATTTTACTGTCGATAAGTAACGTCTTATGACGTTAAAATAACACTTAAGGTTTTTACGGTAACAAATCAGTATAATTGTGTAACAGTTATAATTGTTTTTGACCTCTCCACCCGACCATCTGCCCCCTGTTTCCTTAGACAGAAAATTCATCATTATAGGGAGCAATGCTCCTATAATGGGTTACCAATTTTCAATCTCGAAACGTGTAATAAGATCGAAACGCTAATGATTCGATCTTTTATAGAAAAACGCTAATGGTCGTCGCGTTGAGTTTAAGGTTTACGGTTTAGGGTTTATGGTGTAATACCGCATGATGGAAAACAAAACAAGGTGTTAACAATAGATTGTGCTCGATCTATGTGAAAAATGGGGTTCGATAGTTCGATGTAATAAATATGTCTGTTAATAACATTTTACTGTCGATAAGTAACGTCTTATAACGTTATAGTAACACTTGCGGTTGTTACGGTAACAAATCAGTATAAATGTGTAACAAATCAGTATAACTGTGTAACATAAAACTGACGTCAAATACCATTCAGAAATCACTTTTATTAAGGGTAATTTCGTCAAATCACAGTTTTGGGTCCTTTTTACTTAATTTTTCAAAAAAGAGGCCCTTAAAACTAAAAAAATATCTGACAGGGCCTGATCCCTAATTTTAAAATATTCTGGGGCCTGACACAAAATTTCCCCTAAAATAAATCACAGTAGCCCAAGTCGATCCCCTACTAAATTTTGACCTTTTCAATCGTTCAAAAGAAGATAGAGTAGTTGAACTTGACAAGAGAAAGAAAGACCTTGTCTTGCGGATCGTTGCCCAATCAAATAACAACCTTGAAACTCCATTACAATTATCGAATTTAATACAATAACAATATCCATGGCGAGAGAGTTGAGATTCTTTTATTACATGAGCGTTACAACCTTCCTCATCCGTTCTGTAGTTTACTTGTCATAAATAACTCCTTCTGCATATCCTGAAAATAGACAAGCTCTGCAACATAAACATAAATAGGTATGCATAATATCATATCATGACTTCTTTTTTCCAGTGAAAAGTGTTTAAATTATAGTTATATGAATATGCATCATCTTATTTTTTTGGTAACACGTTTTCGAAGATCGACGAATCGAGATAATGGGTTCGATCATAAGGGAAGATGATCTTGATGAACAGCCAGGTTGTGTTATGGGATTAGTCCGAGCTCTAATCTACCATCGCTGCTGGCGGCCCAATTGAAAGAAGACGACAAAAAATTACCAGAAGAAGAAGCGTAACGAAGTCGATAAGCATATAGAAGAAAAGGAGGGAAATCCATTCCTTGTAAGTTTGTTGCTTTTGAATTTAGCAAATTTCTTTTGTATGTGTTTGTCGCCGGGGTTTCGAAAACTTTCTCTTGAAAACGTATTCAGAACGGTCTATGGCTCGAACGGGCAAGAAGAAAACCCTAAGAGCTCGTATAAAGGCGCTGGTCGCGAAGAAAAAGTTATTTTCGAATAAGGTAAATTTGCGGAGAACGTATTCGATACGCCATCGCTACGAGGATTTGGACGACGGGCTCGGTAAGAAAAGAATCATATTCTTGCCCGGTAGTAGCAAAGAAGTCTCCGACATTTATGAGGAGATAAGAAATTCGAATGAGCCCAACGACGTTTTGGAGATATTTAAAGTAGACAAAAATCTGCTGATGAAGCGCCTTGGAGATGCCGACGAAACGCTCGCGAATTTCTCTCGAAGTGCATTAGGTTTAGGGTTTGACAAAGGAGCTAATAAGTTCGAAAAGTCGAGGTCTTTTCCGACGCGTCGAATTCTCCGCAGAAGAAAGTTGAGGCCCGTCAAACTCGAGGACAAGAAGATTGAGGTTTGGTCGACGTTTTTGAAAGAAGAAGACGAAAGCATCGAAGGAGTGCGTAATTATAGCACAACCGAGCGTCTCCATCGAAGGAGTTTTTCGTCGAAAGAATCGTTGGATAAGTATACGCAACTTTACGACAAGAGCTTTCTCGCCGACGACGAGCGCAAGTTGGGCCACTCTAAGAGCTTGAGAGCGGCGGGTAAAACGAGCGAATGCGAAAATCAAGCGCCAACATATTTTAGGAGGCTGCGCTCGACGTCTAACGTTGATCATTCACACTATTCTTCTGTGAATTTCGAGGCGATCCGCGACGAATTTTTAAAAGTCGCCGCGAATACACCAGTCCACAATATTACGGAATGCGTAAGAACGATAGGGCACGACGAAGACGAAGTTGAAAAAGCTGAAACTATCAAAGTCTTAAGTAATACCGTCCTCCAGCGAAAACCAAACCCTAATTCCGGCGTATCTCTCCATGAGACGGAGCATCACGGTAGTGATCTTCGAGCTATCGAAAAGGGTTAATTAATTTCCGTCTTCCACATTTTACTTCTTCTTTTCGAAAAGAAGATGCACTAAACTCAAGTTTAACCTAATTTTCCCAGGTTTCGATCACACGTCGAACGAATTGATTTCTAAGAAAGAAATCCCGGCGAAGACGAAGAAGAAGAGCTCAGAGTACCCGAACGACTACGCGAGGCATCTCCTCGACCACTCGGGAATTTCACAAGATGCCCGAGAGAGGACATGGCATTCGTACGATCAACCCTTAAGCCCGAGATTATTCGAAGAAGTCGAAACTCGCTATTACGCCCACGAAAAATATTCCTCCATTGTCGGGCGTCGAATGTTGTTCGATTTGATCAACGAAAAGCTAGTCGATATTTACGACGCCTCGCTTCCTTACTATCCCAAGGCTTTGTCCAAGAACTGCCATATTCGTCCCTTCCCCGACGGAAATCTCATCATTGACGAGGTTTTGAAGAGCGTCGAAATTCTTTTCGAGGGTCGAGATTTCGAAAACGATTACGGTTGGATGAATTTGCAGGTGGAGAGTGAGGTGAAGGCGCTTGAGATTGAAGATATTATCTTCGAGGAACTTGTTGAGGAGATTATATTATTCTTGGAGATGAGATTCAATCGAAGACAAGGCAATGTTCATGAAGAAAGATTTTAATGTGTATTTGTAATTGGAAAGGTGGATTTTTTTGATTTTTTTATTGTTGATCAACAGGTAGTTATTTTGCTTTATTTTCCCACTGAAATTGGCAATCATTTAAGAGAACTTTCCGACAAAGCTAATTCTATTGCACACACGCATGCGTCACTTAGAACCCACGTGGAACTATCAAATCGAGCATCATCATTCCAATCCAACGCACATAAACGCATTCTCGTATTTATGTAATGGATGAATTACAACATAATCAATTGCGTGACAGGATAAAGAATCATATATACTTGATAGGTAAGTTTATTCATGTCTGAATTATGAAAACGTATGTTTAAAAAAATTAAACGAGGAAGGGTCATTATTTGAAAAAGTTAAAATTAAGAAACACCCATGGCTAATTAGGCACAACAACCATATACTTAAGTTTTAATTTCAAAGGTACAGTCGCATAATTATATCTAAATCGAAAACTAATTTCCACAACTATGAAAAATTTTCAACTCCAGCACACCAAACTTACATATGTATTTAAATTAGTTTACTTCAAATGAAGGAAGATGAAGTAGGAGATGGCCAAAACTGTGCATTCTTGACCTTGGATATGCTTGCGAGTACTTCCAAAGGCATCAAGTTTCCTACTATTCTCACCTTCTTGGTTGCTAAGTCAATACTAAATGATGTCACCCCTACAAAATATATACAATCACTTGAGAACGAAATATATAATAATATAATCAAATAGATATATCTTTAACTTTAACAACTCACAAATCTACCTTGCATTCTTGAGATATGTTTTCTCAGTTTCCCTTCACAGCCCTTGCAATGAATGGACACCCTCAGCTCAACCACCTGTTCACGATAGATTATCAAATTAATTAACACGTGAAATAAAAAACCCTAGAGAAAAATCACATTTTTATATCATGATGATGCGTTACCTTGTGATTCGAATCATGATCAGGAATCGCTGGTGATGAAACGGATTTCTGAACATTCAAGTGATCGCTCAAACTCTCCAAGGGCTTCTCATTCCGACGAAGCCTTATTGCATCATAAACTGGAGATTCGTAAGACTTAGTGGAAGAAGACTTCAAACTCCTTAACGAACCATCCGAAGAAGGAGTAGAAGACTCGATACGCTTGTAATGGTGATACTTATAATCCTTTGTGGGCTGTTTCGAAGAAACCTGAATATTATCACGCTTAGAAGAATCATCGTACACTAAGTCAAGGTAGTAACTGTGGCGTCGCTCGTTGCCTTCGCCGCTCAGCAAGTGTCTCGAGGCGCTCATATCGTCCACGTCGGCGGAGCTTTTTCTGCGCAGCTGATGATGATCACTTATTCGCCTGTTGTTCGCCGCAGAATAATTTTCTGAAGAAGTGCTCTTTCTGCGATCAGCGAAAGGCTTCGAAGGATCGATGGGGAGACGAGATAGACAGCGTGGGGTCGATGTGTTTGATGACGATGATGTTTTGTGTCGGAGAACTATGGCGCGGCGGTCGACGGTGCCTGAACATATAGCCGTGGAGGCTGGAGAAGCGCAGAAGAAATCTATGGATTTCATTTTTTTTATTTTCATTAGGAAGTATGAGGATTGAAATTGATATATACTATTGATATGGTCTAGAAAGTAAGTGGGTTGAAAAAATAAAAGAAATTAGGCCCAACAGGAAAAGCCCAATAAAACAGGATATTTTCGCATCTATCGGGAGCTGCGCAGACCTCAGAGGACGGCTAACAACCGCTGGGTAAAACAATGTCTCCTGGGCGCTCTGATAGCTGAAAGGACAGCACAAAGAAGGAAGGAGGCGGGAAAGTACGTGTCGATCTAGGAATGGACTGTACCAGGGGGATTACTGCGGCAGATGTGACTACTGTGCAAAAGCTGTCCTGACAGGACAGCTTTCCGCTGTACATCGTATCAGAATGTCACTTCCCCAGGAATTCCGTCTCTAGACCTCCCTAGCCCCGCGAAGCTCCTATAAAAGCAGCACTTGGATAATTTCAGCGGCATCATCATTCAAAATACGAAAAGCACTTTATAATTCTCTCTAAAACACATAAAGCATTCTCTTTTCAAGTACTTAGTGGATTTTACGTGAGAATGAGCGATCTGAGTGTGTAATCTATCCAAAATAGTGAAAAGAAGTATTTTCTGGAGCGCCGTGGACGTAGGACCTTAAAGGTCTGAACCACGTATATCTTGTGCCTTTTTCGTTTACGTCCCTTTTTACGTTCCTTAAGCACCCAACGCACTTTCTACGACTTTGAGATTGAAACCTACCGCTATATTAAATTTCCCCACAAATATTAAAATTCTTTGATTGGGAGAGCCCCACATCAAATGGCGCCGTCTGTGGGAAGTCCAGAGTTGGAGACGTGAGTCATCTTGCGAACAAGTGTGCGAAATAGTGCTTAGAATCACCACTCTTTCTTTTCTTTCTTTCTATTCACAAGCAAAAAGGCACAGGGATTCGATGGAAGAAAGTCCCCCGATACAAAAAAACCTAGATCCGCAGTTTGCGGAAACAGAAGAAGTTAACCGCCAGGAGCAGCCCCCCATCCTAGAATCTGCACCCGTGATACTGGCACCGGAAACACCAATCACGTTAACCGCCGCCCAGCTGGACCGTTTGATGCGTAGCACCGTTAGCACGGCGCTAGCTGAAAGGCGAAGAAGACGGAGGCAACGACGAAAAGCCCCGTCACCAACCAGAGCGGAACGGATCGACGGTCAATTTACGGAAGTAACCGGAGAAAATGAAGCAGAAGCGAAGTCCCCTGAGCCCTGGGAAACTCCCAGAAGGCAGTCAGGATCAGATAGTGGACAGAGAGGAGAGGGGAGACTCCCTGGAGGTACTAGGCGAACCAACGAACGACCAAGGCAGGAAAGACAGGTCCGGGGCGAAGGAGGAGACCGCGACGATGAAGCGTCAGAAAAGGACTCCCGGACACCTGTGAGGACCCCCACTAGCTCCGCTAGCAAGCCACCTGAAAACGCAAGGGAAGACGAAAGTCCGAGGAGAAGAAGACGGACCGACCCGCGCACAGGCGCCAAGAACGACGGCGCGCCAGAGAAGGATCCCAGGACACCTAGCAGGACCTCCACCAGCTCCGCCAGTGAGGCACCCGAGAACATGGGGAGGACTGGAGGTTCGAGGAGAAGGAAACGAGCCGAGCCACGCTCGGGGACAAAGGGAGACGCGTGGGCAGAAAAGGAGAAGGAGCTACGAAATCAGCTCGAGGACCTGAAGCAGGTCGTGGATGGAGTACGGAGCCGCACCATGCAACCAAGACTGGGGGAAGGGCTGATAGCAGGAACTCCGTTTGCGAAAGAGCTGTTGGTGGGAGAAGTCTCTTCCAACTTCAAACAGCTACCATACGAATACGATGGAACCACAGATCCGGTGGAGCACGTCTTGAGATTCCAAAATACCGTTCTGCTCCATGATTTCTCCGATGGGGTCAAGTGTAGGGTGTTCCTGACCACACTGGTCAGGGCCGCACAACAGTGGTTTAGTCAGCTAGCCCCAGGATCTATCAAGTCCTTCGAGGAGTTTCAACTTATGTTCATAACACAATTTGCTAGCGCCCGAAAACAACCTAAATCTGATATGTCGTTATTCCAGGTAAAACAGGGGGAAAATGAAGGCCTCCGAGCATATATAAGCCGGTTCAACATCGCGGCCCTCGAGGTACCCACGGCCACTCCATCCGTCAAGGTGAGCGCCTTAGTAAACGGACTTCGAGATGGGGATTTCTTCGCGTCCCTCTCAAAGAAACCTCCCCAATCATTCGAAGAATTGTTGCTAAGGGCGGACAAGTACATCAATCTAGAAGAAAGCAAAAAAGCTAAGGCTTGGGAAGAAAAACAAGTGACCACGCCTAAAAAGGAAGGAGTCGCGAAGAACCCGGGACCTAGCAAGCCGCTACCACGGCCTCCCCACAGGGAGCATTGGGGAACTCCACCCAGAGGTCCGCGGAGGTTCACGCCCTTGCGTCATAATCCCGAGGAGATCCTGAGCCTAGTGGGAAGGCACCCTGCGATGAGGAAACCTATGACAGGAACTTCGGGGCCCTCCAAACCCCGCTCTAATTTATACTGTCGATACCATAATGAGTACGGACATCATACTAACAGTTGTTATCACCTGAAGGATGAAATAGAAAGGCTCATCCAAGCAGGACATCTGAAGGAGTTCGTCCGCCAAGGACCTGGACCAGGTCCCAGGGCAAATGAGAAGGAGCCCGTAGGGTCCGCATCCGACAAAGACAAATTGCCGCCACCGCCTCCGAATAGAGGAGCGCCAGGACCGGCTAGGGCCCCCATCCTAATCATAGTAGGAGGACCAAGCGGGGGAGATTCCAACAGAGCCAGAAAGACGCACGCACGAGCTGTAAACAACCCGCAGCCCTGGGGGCTGGTAGGGCATACAGAGGCCCTAGCAAGCGTACAGTTCGGGCCGGAGGATGAAGTACACATTACCCGGCCACACAACGATGCTCTGGTAATTACCACGGATATCGCGGGACATGACGTGTCCAGGGTCTTCATAGATGGAGGGAGCTCCGCGGACATCATATTCCTGGACTGTTTCAGAAAGATGGACCTGGAAACAAAGCTTCGCCCAGTCTCCACAGCCCTCTACGGGTTTGGAGGTCCGGGGATACAGCCCTTGGGAGAAATAACACTGCCCGTGGGGATGGGGAGAGAACCCGTTCGGATAGTGAAAATGATCAATTTCCTGATCGTTGACATCACCTCTTCTTATAATGTTATCTTAGGAAGACCCGCCATCAATGAATTCAGGGCTATTCCCTCTACTTACCATCTTAAGATTAAGTTCCCTGTAGGTGAACGCGTGGGGGAAATCACCGGAGATCAGCAGAGCTCCCGACAGTGTTACGCCAACGAAGTAAAAACGGTGTCAAAGGACAAAGAAACCATCCGACCAGGCAATGGGCGGGACAAAAGAATCAAGATCGAAGGGGGCGGACCTTCCAGTTTGCAGCCCGAACCGGACGAGGAACTACTTGATGTTGAGTTGTTCCCAGGCCAACCAGGGAAACCCACCAAAATAGGAACATCCCTGGGGGAGGGGGCCACAAAGGAGCTGGTGGGATGTCTGCAGAGAAATGCGGATTTATTCGCGTTTTCGCCAAAGGACATGACGGGAATTCACCCGAACATTGCTACGCACCAGCTGAACGTCCTCCCCGGAAGTCGACCCGTCAAACAAAAGCTCAGATCTTGCGGGTCGGAGAGAACGCAGGTACTGAAAGAGGAAGTGAACAAGTTATTTGAGGCAGGCCACATACAGGAAGTCCAATTCCCGACGTGGCTGGCCAATGCTGTCCTGGTAAAGAAAGAGAACGGGAAATGGAGGATGTGCGTCGACTTCAGGGACCTCAACAAAGCTTGCCCGAAGGACCACTACCCGCTGCCCCGGATAGACCAATTAGTGGACTCTACCTCGGGATGCGAAGTCCTTAGTATGATGGATGCGTATCAGGGCTATCATCAAGTGAGCTTGGAACCAGGGGATTTCGACAAAGTGTGCTTCGTCACCCCAGGAGGGACCTACGGGTACGTCCGCATGCCATTCGGACTCAAAAATGCGGGAGCCACGTACCAACGGATGGTGGACAAGGTCTTCAAACAGCAATTGGGGAGGAACATGGAGGTCTACGTGGACGACATGCTCGTGAAATCCGTACATCTGGCGGATCATACCAGGGACCTGGAGGAAGCGTTTGAAGCCATAAGGGGGAGTGGGATGAAGCTCAATCCAGAAAAATGTGCATTCGGGGTGAGGTCCGGGAAGTTCCTAGGATATATGGTGACGCAACGAGGCATTGAAGTTAACCCCGTTAAAGTGAAGGCTATCTTGGAAATGCAACCTCCGCAGGGAATCAAGGAGGTCCAAAGGCTGACGGGGAGATTGGCGGCCCTTAATCGATTCATCTCCCACTTGGCAAAAAGGAGTCTCCCATTCTTCAAAGTACTCCGCAAAAATAAGCAGTTCGAATGGACCGATGAATGCCAACAGGCCTTCGAAGATTTGAAAAAATATCTCCACGACACACCCCTCCTGACAAAGCCCGCGGTGGGAGAGGAACTGATGCTGTATTTCTCCATAGGAGACTATGCGGTAAGCTCCGTACTTGTGAAAGAGGAAGGGAGCTCCCAGAAACCTGTTTATTTCGTAAGTAAGGTACTCCTGGAAGCAGAAACCAGGTATTCTGAGATAGAAAAGGCCGCACTTGCAGTAATGGTATCCGCCCGGAAGCTCCGGCCATATTTCTTATCTCATAAGGTATACGTGCGGACTAACTTTCCCTTGAAGCAGACTTTAAGCCGGCCGGATCTGTCAGGCCGGATGGTCAAATGGGCGATCGAACTAGGAGAGTATGATGTGGAGTTTGAGCGACGAACAGCCCTCAAAGCCCAGGCCCTCTCAGACTTCGTGCTCGAAACTACCAAAGGACCGCCAAAACAGCGATGGAAGGTGTACGTGGACGGGTCCGCCACCTCCCAAAGATCTGGAGCAGGAGTCCTGGTAATTAGCCCTGTGGGAGAGGAATTCCAATTCGCCATCACGTTCCATTTCCAGGCTTCAAACAACGAATCCGAGTATGAAGCCTTGATTCACGGTTTAAAAATCGTGAAGGAGATGGGAGCCCGGGACGTCGTTTTATTCTCGGATTCACAGCTGGTGGTACAACAAATAAATGGGAACTACGAGACGAAGGACGAGAAGATGATGGAATACGGGACAAAGGTAAAAGAACTAACAAAGAACTTTGACTGCTGTGAAATTATTCAGGTCCCCAGAGAAGAAAACTATAAAGCAGATCATCTAGCTAAGATGGCAAGCTCGGGAGCTATCACCCGGGAAGAAGGAATCACCTACCTAACGGTAGAAAAGGAGAGGGCCGGGGAGCTCATAGGAAGTATCGACGAAGGGGATGATTGGAGGTCCCCCATCATAAGAATCCTAAAAGACGAAAGGATAGAAGATAAGAGGGGGTACCGCCACAGGTTCTGTTTAATCGATGGTCGTTTGTTTAAAAAATCTTTTATCCATGCATATGCTCGCTGTCTCTCTAAAGATGAAGGCGAGAAGGTGTTAGAAGAAATCCATGAGGGGTGCGCAGGGGACCATACAGGGTACAGGTCCTTAACAAGAAAAGCAATAAGGGCCGGCTACTTCTGGCCCACCCTCAGTAGAGACGCAAAGGAAATGGTGAAAAGATGTGCCAATTGCCAGAAGTTCGGGCCACGAATCCACAGCCCTGCAGAGAGCCTGGGAACTATGTACTCCCCATGCCCCTTCGATAAATGGGGAATCGACATTGTGGGTCCTTTTCCTCGAGGGAAAGCACAAAAGAAATTCATCATCGTGGCGGTGGATTATTTTAGCAAATGGGCAGAGGCCAAGGCCGTAGCCAGAATTGATGAAGAAAGGGTGATCGAGTTCCTTTGGAAGAACATTTGCTGTCGTTATGGAGCTCCCAGGATCCTTGTCTCCGATAACGGAACCCAGTTCTGCGGAGCTAAGACAAGGAACTTCTGTGAAGGTATGAAGATCACCCAACGATTTGTGTCTGTAGGGCATCCACAGGCGAATGGGCAGGCAGAAGTTACCAACCGGACCATCCTCAGAGGAATCAAAGCGCGGCTCGAACAAGACGGAAACAAATGGGTGGAGGCGCTGGAGGTTGTCCTGTGGGCTTACAGGACCAGTCCCCGTGAAGCCACCGGAGAGACACCCTTTGAGCTAGTATATGGATCCGCCGCAGTTATCCCCGCGGAGATCGGCATCGAAACACATCGGATGCTGTCTTATGATGAGCTGCAGAATGCACAACTAAGGAGAGAAGATCTAGACCTAATTGAGGAGATCCGGGAGGGAGCAAGATTGAAGATGAAAAGATATAAGAGCCGAATCAAAGCAATGTATGACCAGAAAGTACGGCCCAGGAAATTTCGACAAGGGGAGCTGGTGCTCAGAAGGGCAGATGTCCTACGACCTCTTAAAAAAATGGAAGCGCCCTGGGAAGGACCTTACCGCGTGACAAAGGTGTTGGGAGGAGGAGCCTACGAGTTAGAGGATGCGGAAGGGAGGATTTTACCTCGTCCCTGGAACATATCTAACTTGAAAAAGTTTTATGTGTAAGATTGCTATGTACTAAGGGAGGGGACGTACTCTTTTCCCTTATTCCAGGATTTTACCTCAAGGGAGGTTTTGCCTGGATAAGGTTTTAACGAGGCGTACCTCCTTGTCGGAATATAAGAACTTTATTATATATCCGGTGCACCTAATAATATAATATAATTGATGCCAAAGGTCGACGGACCTGCGGTGTACAGGACGTCAAAGATAATATATCTGCGATGTGATGATGCCAAAGGTCGACGGACCTGCGGTGTACAGGACGCCAAAGATGATATATCTGCGGTGTGATGATGCCCTTAAAGGGTGTACAAGATACCGCCGCTGACGGGCTGCGGCGTACAGGACATCAAAGGCTCTCAGTAAGCCTGCGACGTGAATAATACCGGGGATCCCCACATTTCCAAGGACCTAAAAAGTCCTTACTGAATTTGCTAAGGACCGAGAGAGCCTAGCATTGAAAAGCGCCTGAGGACAAGGACGACGGTCCTTGCAACCCAGGACGCACTCAAATTCGTACTCAGTTTACGAATCAATTAAGCGTGCCGGCGCTATAACCGAGCTTCAAATTCGTACTCAGTTTACGAATCAATTAAGCGTGCCGGCGCTATAACCGAGCTTCAAATTCGTACTCAGTTTACGAATCAATTAAGCGTGCCGGCGCTATAACCGAGCTTCAAATTCGTACTCAGTTTACGAATCAATTAAGCGTGCCGGCGCTATAACCGAGCTTCAAATTCGTACTTAGTTTGCGAATCAATTAAGCATGCTGACACTATAACCGTGTTTCAAAATTCATGCCTAGCTTGCGAATTGATTAAAGCCAGCGCCGTAGCCAGACCCGAAGTTCATACTCGGAGCGTCGAGGAAGTATGATCATGTTAACGAATGTAGGTGAAATAATAAAGGCCCATTTTCAAGGCCCTGGGATGTAAAGAAGCAACCGTAAAACAGCAAAGGATGCATATATTACAAGGAAAAAGGAGCATCCAAGAAACATAAGTGTCAAGGGGAGTTAAGCTCCCCCAAAAGCCACACAAGCCCTAATAGGTTCGAAAAGCAGGAAAAAATGTTCAAAACATCACGAACACAAAAAGAAACGAAAATTAAGGCGCTGAAAGGTCTGGAGAGACGACAGATGCCGGGAGGTTAGAAGAGGAGACGTCTCCAGGGAGATCTGAGATGTCGGCATGGGCCAAGATTTCTGCATGCTTTGCCGCCGCAGGAACCCAGAACTCATGGTTCTCAGGAGCTCTAGGGTCCCCCAGGAAGCACGAAGGAAAAGGGAGCTCCTGCAGGGCAGCCTCCTCTTCAGTCCCCGCCAGGCCCGCTTTATAACCCCCTTCAAAGTAGTACTGCATCAGGGGAACGAAGTCCCGCAGAGAGAGAGGATCCTTCAGATACTCCTGGCGCCAGTCCTCGGCCAAATCGCTTAAGAATTTCTTCCCAGCGGCGGTGGATAGGAGGTGCTGCTGGCAAAGACGAGTGGCATCGTCCTTGACATCCTGCAGACGGGACTTCACCCGTTGCTCCAATGCCGCGTCCCACTCAGTCTTTTCCTGGGCAAAAGAATCCTTCAAATCCTTCTCCAACTGCCTCAGCAAGGTAGCCTGCTCCTCAAGTATCTTCCCTTTCTCAGCCTCAAAACCCGCGTTAGCCTCCTTGATCGCCTCGGCCTTAGCAGCCGATAAGCTGGCCTGCACTTCCTGCAGCTGATCTCGCAGGGACTGATTAGCTGCCTCCAAATCACGAACTGATCGATCAAGAGAGGGCTGAACGGATGCATAGCTCACCACCTGGAAAGAAAACGACTCACAAAGGAGAAAGGACACCCCAAAAGAGACCGAAAATGGCAATAAAACCATAAAACACCTTTAACAGATGGTAGGCCAGATGCTCAGCATTCGTCGATGGAGAGCCTTGAAGAAGGGCCTCGCGGTCAGCAGACGACACAAAGCGGCCTAACAGGCCTACCCTTTCAGCCCCAGACAGCTGATCCACGGACAGAGCGGGACCACTTTCGGAAGTCCCCGGAGCTACCTGATGCGGTGCCTCCGCCACATCACCTGGAGGCACACGAAGCACTTTCTTTGTCACTTTCTTTCCAGGCTCTTTGACACAGACAGCCTTTCTCTTAATGCCAGAAGCAGGCACCGCCGCAGAGGTCACCAGCGCCCCCTCGACAAGCGCAGCACCTAGGGAAACTTCCTCTCGAATGTCCCGGGCTGGGGGAATATGAGGCAAAGCAGAAGCTGCAACTGAGGACCCCGCGTCTGGAGAAGCAGAAGCAGTTTGTAGATTCTCTTGTTTAACCTTGGCCAGAAGAGAGTACCATGGAGCCGACATACCTACACCAGGACATAAAAAGATTAAACTCCACCCAAAGAGAAACTCCAAAGGAAAAAAGAGAGCCCAAATAAGGGGAATACCATCAAAAGAAAAGGGAACAGAGACAGGGGAAAATCCAAAATGGTAAAGAGCCCCTGGATGGTTAGCTAGGTGAAGGGGGTTCAAGAGCCCTTCGTCCCCGGAATGCTGATTCAAGAAGGCTAACGCCTCCGCATTACGAGGCGAGCACCTCCCAGGATTTCTCACAGGAGCTTTATCCACCCATGCTGGCGGAAAATCCCACGTTCCCTCAGGAGATCTAACAAAAAAGTACCGACTCTGCCAATCCTTCTCAGCTCCATGATTCTTAACAAAGCAATGAGTCATACCACCCCGGGAAGAAGAAATGGTGGCCAGGTAAAAGAAGGGCCCGTAAGGTTTTAGATAAAACTGGGACAAGACTAGATCGGCAGATGGTTCCCCACCTGCCTCTTTCACAGCCACGAAGAAAGCAAACAACGAACGAAGGGCTGAGGGCTGAAATTGATTGAGAGGAACCCCGAAAGCCCTAGAAACGGAAGATAGGAAAGGAGGGATGGGGAATCGAAGGCCGGCCCGTATCTGGGCTTCCCAGAAGGCAAGGAATGGTGGCGGGGGCTGATTCGCCCTCTGAGAAGGGGCAGGCAGTACAACCGAAAAATCCCCAAATGCCAAACTTCCTACGAGAGAACCTATGTCAGTATGAGAACAAGAAGAAGCCCCAAACTTACTTGCCCTCGTCAAGGAAGGAACAGGCGCATGTGGTGGCACCTCAGCCCTAGGGTTGGAAGAAATAGGAGGTCCAGAGAGGACGACGAGTTCGTCAGATCTGGTTGGAGAACCGGCCGGCACAGAACCACCCGCGGCATCAGACGGACCGGCCGAGGTCGATGGAGCCGTACGAGAACGCGTCCTTGGGCGATAGCCCGATTTTTTGACAAATGATTGTTTAATACGAGGTTTCGATTTAGGCGCGGGAGGTTTTGGAGATGCGCGAGTGGCGGAGGATTCAGAAGCTGAGGGGTTCGAGGAGGCTAAGGAGCGGCCGACAGAACCAGACGGTGAAGAAGCCATGGCTAAGGAAGAGGGAGCGTCGAAGTGAAAAAACGAAATGAAAAGTAAGTAAAAAATACCTGATCAATAAATTACCCTCCTTTGAATACACAGGAAATGACGAAGAAGAAATGATTGAGTCACCTCCAATAAAAGCCAACGATTTCCAAGAAATTAAGTACGACAGAGGTAACTGTTGTGCTTTCAAAAAAGAGGCGCGATTCCCCAGGTATGGAAACAATAAGGGAGCTCCTGGGACGTGTAAGGCCCACTTCCTTTCTTATTTTTACTCTAATTTACTTTGCACTGAAACTAAATTAGAGTAGGGGAGTGGTTGATATGGTCTAGAAAGTAAGTGGGTTGAAAAAATAAAAGAAATTAGGCCCAACAGGAAAAGCCCAATAAAACAGGATATTTTCGCATCTATCGGGAGCTGCGCAGACCTCAGAGGACGGCTAACAACCGCTGGGTAAAACAATGTCTCCTGGGCGCTCTGATAGCTGAAAGGACAGCACAAAGAAGGAAGGAGGCGGGAAAGTACGTGTCGATCTAGGAATGGACTGTACCAGGGGGATTACTGCGGCAGATGTGACTACTGTGCAAAAGCTGTCCTGACAGGACAGCTTTCCGCTGTACATCGTATCAGAATGTCACTTCCCCAGGAATTCCGTCTCTAGACCTCCCTAGCCCCGCGAAGCTCCTATAAAAGCAGCACTTGGATAATTTCAGCGGCATCATCATTCAAAATACGAAAAGCACTTTATAATTCTCTCTAAAACACATAAAGCATTCTCTTTTCAAGTACTTAGTGGATTTTACGTGAGAATGAGCGATCTGAGTGTGTAATCTATCCAAAATAGTGAAAAGAAGTATTTTCTGGAGCGCCGTGGACGTAGGACCTTAGAGGTCTGAACCACGTATATCTTGTGCCTTTTTCGTTTACGTCCCTTTTTACGTTCCTTAAGCACCCAACGCACTTTCTACGACTTTGAGATTGAAACCTACCGCTATATTAAATTTCCCCACAAATATTAAAATTCTTTGATTGGGAGAGCCCCACATCAACTATATATATATATATATATATGTATATGTGATACGGACAAAAAGAAGATGGGCCGAAAAAATGAGAAAAGGCCCACTAGGCCTGTTAAGGAAATATTTAACATTTAATAAAAAATAAAAAAGAGTAGAAGAAAGGACCTGCAGGGACCTCCGATGCTAGCTGGTAGCTCATTGGGAGGAACGAAGCTTCTTTGATACGATACAGGAGAAAGGACTGCAGGAGGACGTGACTGATGGGACAGCACAAGGGCTATGACTGCTGCAGGAGCTACCTCTGACAGACAGCTACACTGCACCTCACGTTGTCCCAGAACGTCAAGTCCCAGTCTGATGTCCCTGAAATGACTGAACACGTCCCATCTCCTGGAAATAAGCCAACTGGCCGTTGAGAGCTCCTATAAAAGGAGGACTTCATCATTTTTGCGAGAATAACCATTCAACACACGAAAAACACTTAGAACTCTCCCCTTTTCACTGTAGTATTTATTTTCCACTTGATCTTTAGCATATATGAGCGAAAGTGAGTGATCTGAGTGTGTAACTTCTGATAGTGATAAAGAAAGTGTTGAATGCGCCCCGTGGACGTAGGATTCTAAAGAATCCGAACCACGTAATCTCATGTCTCTCGTTTTTACGTCTTTATTATGCTCCACGAAGCACAATTAAGGTCCGCACCGTCCGCGGACCAATACAGACCTCAAAATATCCATGACGTCCCCAACACATCCCCGAGGTCCCAACACGTCCCAAACAGGTCCCCCAACGTCCCATACACGTCCCACTTTCCAAACAGGTCCCATCACGTCCCCCAACGTACCAAACACATCCCAGACACGTCCCAGGTCCCAATCAGGTCCCCACACGTCCCAATACCTTCTAGACACGTCCCTTTCACATCCCTTACACACAAGCACCTTACGCACGCCCTCCAACTTTGTGATAATTCATTCTCCGGCTATATAAATCTTCTAAACCCCGCATATAAATTCTTTGATTGGGATAGCCCCATATCAATATGAATTGTGTGTGATTTGTGTGAGATGAAGGATTGAGAGAAGTATGTAGTTTGGTGTGTGCGTGTGTGTGTAAATAAAACGAGACCATTCAATGTGCGGAGTGGATATAAAGTGGGTTTTGAAAGTGAGGGACAATGAGTGGATGCATTATTTTATTTAATTGTAATTCACATTTCAAATAGAGTGAAGTATGCATGGTTACACATCTATATCTCATTCCAAATTCATACAAACAATAATCTCAGGGTTCGTGTATGTGTCCTATTATTTCACCTATAATTATCCCTTGGGAAAGAAATTTATTTATCAAATAAAATTAAACAGGGGAAAACCACAAAACAAGTTGTCATCATGCCTTTGCCTTTGTTTCTCTTTATGCATTATTTAATTTCTTGCTTTATTTCATCGTATGATTACAGGCACCATCATTGTTATTTTATTTGATTTAATTTCTAAAAAAGCGTGCTCTATCTGTTATTATTAGGATATGATTGCTTTTTTAATTTTAATTTAAAGATATAGAGATCCCTTGAAAACGTTAAGATAAAAAGAACATGCCGAAAGTAATAAGCTTTTTCTTTGCTTTTTAAAATTAATTTGCATGCCATTTTCCTCTCCAGAAATGTCAAGATTTTCAATTATTAAGTTGAATATTTAATTGCTTTTCTTTGATTAGGCCCATAAAGTAAGCTTTGTATTTATAGGTAAAGTAAATAATGTTATTACCATTTAATTTAGGGGCAATTTGATTTCAGGGCCAACATAAGTTTCATTTAAGTTTCAAGCCCCTGTCAGAAACTTTTAGTTTTAAGGACTCAATAAAAGTGTTTTTCAGTACCACTTCATGGACCTGTAGTACCACTTCATGGACTTGCTACCACTTCATGGTTCTGCAGTACCAATTCATCGTTCTGCAATACCACTTCATTGTTCTGTAATACCAAACACAAATGATAGTCCGATATTTCATATGCACTGTATAACACTTGCGTAATTTTAGGTCCATCTCTAAATTTTACAAAAAATCGGGTCCTTAACCCTAAAAATTTTCTGGCATGGGCCTAAAACCTAACTTAAAACATCTTTTGGGGCCTAACTAGCACTTTAATTTATTTATCAAAAAGGTACACAAGGTTCATTACAACAACACTTAAGTTCACATCATTAGCCCACTATAGGCCCAACGAAGAATTTTGAAGGTGGGTCAAAATCGAATTTTGAAACTTTACTAGGGTCTGAAATGTAAAACTACGCTTGATTTCATCTTCATTTCATCTATTTAACTTCTGTTGGAGCGTACACAGTAGTAAAAGAGAAGAACACAGTCGAAATAATCAATGGATTTATTTTGGTTCGGCATATAAGATCAATATTTTATTTTACAGCATGAAATTCAAAACCAAAATCGATCAACCATAGATAGTAAAGTAGTCGAACTTTGTCCCGTCTCAGCATCAAAGCCGATAACTCCAATATAATAGACAGATTCATTCAACCCCAGCAATAATGCCGGCAAATATTGTTGCATGGGTGGACTTTTTCTTACTACATAACGAACACAATTTAAAAAAAAAAAAACACTTGCCATCATCAACATTGGAAAACCCGATAAGAATATATAATATGAAGCGGGGCTTTGAATGGTTTTCACTAATTAATAACCTAATGGAGAATAGGGTTGTTCAGCTTCTGCCCATCGTTATGTTGTTCACTCTACTCAATCAAGAATCCCTTGCTGCTGATGATCATCATCAAGGTAACAAAATATCGTGTTTATCGTTTTGATCCATGAGTTTTAATTCGAACACACCATCTTAATAATACACTATGCGCTTGTCGTCAGATAGCTTATCATATTCTGCTGATCCAGCCTACCGAGAGAGTAATCGATTCATCATGTTCGTAATAATTGCTGTGCCCATGGTAGTAATATCGATCTTGGTTACAATTTCATGTTGGTTGAGACGAATACGTAATATGGAAAATTATACGAACCAAAAGTCAGTAGAAATAATCGCACCGCCGACAACTTCCTTTGCTCCACCGTTGAAAGTGCAGCCAAGTGCGCCGCCGTTGCCGGCAGACTCACCGCCGCGAGACCACCACCATCATTATTACATGTACGATAATGAGATCGTTGAGTTAGAACGTGATCATAGCGTGGGCTGGAGATGACAGAAATTACGGTGTTTTTCTTTTTCTTTATCTTTTTTTATCTTCGTGAATCGTGGGGGTGAGCTTATGGTGTTTTACTTTACTTGCATAGTAAAGTTTCGATCTTGTTTGTGAATATGGAATTAATGAAAGATGAGTTTCTCAATTACAATTTTAATCAGAGTATTAATTTAACTTTTCGAACAAAATAAATACTTAATTTCCATTGTTTGCTGCTGGCATCTCCACGTTGACCTGCTGCTGATCATTCCCATTTTCCATGTTCAACCTTATCTCACTGAGCATCGTCTGACCTATTTTCGCCATTAATGGATTCGACGGAGATGCTTGTTGGGACAGTGTCGCACCTGAAACCCATTCTAATTTTATTTTTGCAAATAATAATGATGCAATTAGAAAGCTTTACGTATTGAATCAAGAAAAACCTGCTGATGGAGTGTTTGCAGTAGCAGCATTGAGCGAATATTTCTTCTGTCTCTGACGTAAAATGACGAGAAATCCGATGACAACCCATATGATGATGAAGGCTGGGATTGTGGTGCCGAGAACTACCGGCAACTTGCTGCTGCTCTTCTTCCCTCCTCCGCCTGATCCGGCGTCTCCGGCGGTCAACTCCGGCGTGTCTGCGGTGTTGACCTTGCACGACTTTCCCGACGTGCACAGATCTGGGTTTCCCGTCACCCTAAACAAGAAAAATGATAATACGAAACATTAAGCAACAAACAGGATAGTTATCGGTTTATAAATTTGCATCAGATTCTTAGATTCGCTGCGCCTCTCTTACACCAAATTAAGGTTGTTCTTCTTTGTTATGGAGGCCGGCACTGGGCCACTGAGCTCGTTGTTTCCTAGGTTCCTGAAAATTCGGGAAAAAAATTCGTCATTATACATACACAGACACACCCATGAGTAAGTATATATATATATATATATATATATATACATGCAATATATCTCTATCACTTACAATTCTTTAAGGTCTGCAAACGTTCCAAAAAAATCTGGAATAGGCCCACTCAAGCTGTTGTTATGAAGATCGCTGCAAATTTCAAGAGAAGATAAACATCAACATAGGTTTCCATATATATATCAAAACGATGAATGAATCACTGAACACTGATTACATTGTTTGAAGAGCATCCATGGAGCTAAAACCTGGAAGCAGCCCTTGCAAGCCGAAACTACTGAGATATCTGTGTGTGCCATGTCATCCAATATGTATAAAGATTTCAACAGTATGTATAAAGAAGAAGGTATATGGATCATAAGATTATATTATTATTACAGTGCAGTGACTCTCGGTATAGGATCGCTGCTGCAATTAATCCAATCCCACGAATAAGGCGCAGGAAGACAAGGATCTCCACTCCAATCTTGCAAAACCTCGAAAGTACTTTGCAGAGAAGCCAATCCTTCAACTGCTCAACGAACAATAGAGAAAAGCAACTCATCCATCATTTATTAATTTAAAAAAAATAAATAAAAATCATGAAGAGAAGGAAGCCCAAGTAATAAGTAAGTACCATCGTTGGAATAGGTTCCTTGGGACAAGGGATTCCCAATCAAGAAGGCCTCCAAGGCGCTGATGATGGGCGGGAGGTTCGACCCGCTCGTGGGCACGAGGGAGAACGTAGTGTTCCCCGATATCGTAACGTTGCTCGACGTAACCTCCACGAATTTTCCGTAGGGCGGGACGATAGGAGCGGTCAGCATGGACTGGCCGTCCATTAGCAGGTCGAAGGATCGGGATTGGGTGGTGGGGTCGAGCTCCGTCACCTCCGAGAAGTACATGGTTACGTACGCCGGGATTTCGACGTTCGCGGCGAGTCCCAAGTTGAGTATGATCGACGAGGTGGGTCGAAGGGCGGATATCGCGGTTTGGAGCACCAAAGAAGGAGGGTTGTCGACGCCGAGCGTGTCGATGAATAACGCGTCGCTCGAGACGGAGGTGAGCCCGTTCCCGGGAGTCGCGGGGTTCCATATCCTGTCGTACGTGTCGTCCGAGTACCTTGACGAGGGTGTGGAATAACGTTATGGTTATAGATCGTATCTCAAAATTATAATTAAGGTTGACTTTCAGGACAACCAGCTTACGAGGTTGCAATTTAAGGATATTAAATTTTAAAATTGAAGCAATTTACGTAAGGACATCAAACGTCGAAATTTGTATTTTATTTGCTTCGATGGGTGACCCACACATGAAATTTGAATCAATTTACGGACACAATAAGATTTAAGGACACGAATTTTAAGGAGACACAAATTTATGGACACATTTTATAGGACTCCATGAATTGCAATTTAAGGAGACGGCTTTCAAAAATTGAATCAATGTGACGAGACAACAATCAGATTTTAGATTACTCCAATTTTGAAAGTCGTCGTCCTTAAATTGCAAAAATCCACAAACTGAAATCCTTTTGCGGGAATTATTTTTAAGGCCTAATTCTAGCACATCTAAGCTTTTGGGATTCCTCTCTAAAACAATTGGCATATAGAGGAGTTAGCCCACAAACTTATAACCCAATCATAATCTTTCTAATTATCCGATTTGAAACTTGAGTTTGACACCCAACACCTACCTCAAAAAAAAAAAGGAAAAACTCCGTAAACTAGAATCATCCCCTAACTTACAAGACGAAAAAATAGTCAGTCGACAATACATACCTGATGACACTTTTGGCTCCATAGCCAACCCTCCTCATCGAGAGCAAGGGATATCCCGGGTCGACCTGCTTGTACATCGACGAGTCCAAACCCCTCACCTCGACGGCCGACACGAAGGGAATCTGCCCGGGATTCGTCTGGGCAACGCACACGCTCACGCTGTCCAGCTTCGCAGTGTAGATCACCTCGTAGTAGACGAGGTCGGTCAGCGTCGTCCTGACCGTCACCCACTCGTTCCCGTCGAACTGAAGGCCGAACGACGGGGGCGAAGACTTCCCGTCGTAGTTCCCGTAGAAGAAGCTCGCACGGACGAGGACTCTATCGCCCTTCGAAACCCCTTCGGTTATTCCGTAGCAGTTCTTCTTACGGGTCGGGAAAGCCCTCAGCGTGGAGAGGACGGGCAGGATGGAGCTGTTTCGGATGGAGTAGGGCTGCCCGTTTTTTATGTAGTCGTCGTCGTTTGTCCAAACGATGGAGTTTTCGTCGGTGTACGTCGACTGCGACGATCCACAGTCTATGCTTACTACGAAATAATGAGGAAGGGCACGGCGAGGAGATTAGTGTTAATTAGCGTAAATGACGTTAGTAATGTTACAGAGGATGATGATGATGAAACTCTAACCTTGGGAGTAGGCGTAGGAGATGAAGAGAGGTAAGAGAAGCAATAAACGAAGAGGATTGAACACCATGGCGATGGTGTTTTTCTTTTCTTCTCCAGCTTTTGGACCGTCTGCGATGTTTAAGGCTTCATTTGTGTGGAAATTGTATATATAATATTATTGCAGTACTGTGTGCATGGCCCAACGTGCTGCGGTAGTTGTCTTTGATTTGTTTACGTTGTGGGCTGTTTAATGTAGTATGATTATAGGAAATAAATTAATAATGAGTTGACTAAGGTGCATGTTCATATAAATCATGTCAACGCATTGAACATGGTGCATAAAGCAGCATTTTGTGATATATTTTCTTGATTATATTCTTCCTTGTCCAAATCATTCTTCGAATAAATATAAATGTGAACTCAAATGATTTCTTCATATTAGCTGTAAATTTCATATTTATTGTCGTGATCGAGAACTAACTCAGGCTGTTGTGAGCGTAGACTTTTGACTTTTAGAATAATTGATGAAGAAGCCGAAAATCCATGACAGTTGACTTGTAGGGTTCTTGTTAGTCGGGTCTACTGCCAATTTGAAAGAGTAAATAATTATATGAAAATAGTTATATATAGTTAAGCACTGTAAAACAATGTCTAATACGAACACACACAGTAATGGACTCGATCTCTATTAACTATTATCACGATATTTATATATAGAGGAATTTTATGTGAGCACCTTATGCGGACATCTGTTGATGTGGCATCGATTCGTGCCATTTCAACATTCCACATCGACATATAAGGTTATGTCTCTTAATTAATACCTTTCCGGTGCCATTAATCGACATTTTGGATGCTGATGTGACATATTGACGCCTTACATACGTGTCAATGAAGTATATCTCGTCAATTTATCACATCAGCATCCGGAATGTCAATTATTAGAATGTGTTAGTTAAGACGACATAACACCCTTAAATGTCGATGTGAGATGTTGAAATGACACGAATCGGTGTCACATCAACAGGTGCCCACATAAGGTGCTCACATGTGAGCACCATAAAATTCCTATTTATATATATACATATATATATATACACGTGGTCTAATTGACTTTTTATTATATGATTTATTAGTAAACTGATAATTATTCCTTTCTGAAATTTATCAAGAATCATCTCACAAGTCAACGATAATATAGTTTCTTTATGAAGATAAATTCCATTGATTAACGCATGCATTTATATAGATATCATCTGGGATTTGATAAGACACGAAGCTCAGTCAAACAAATAGATAACAACTGCAAAACGATTATCTATTGCTATGGTTGCATACATGCACATGCACTAGACCTCGAAGCGTTTACTAAGGTATGCATGTAAATTATGATATAGTTAATTTTATTAATCATCATTGAACTTTTATAAATAATAACATTAACAATAACATATCTTAATTTGTTTACTTAACAAATCAATTAGTGAAACTGTTAGGATCGGTTTACGCGTTTAGAGGGGGGGTGAATAAACGCTTGTCTCTTTTTCGATTTGTCTTTCCAATGACAGGTACTCAATCAGTGACCGGTCAGTATAAGTGCGGAATGTAATACTGACTGGTTGAAACTGATATGTGATGAGTAAATGTGTGTGCGTGTGTATGTATGAGACCGGTTTGTTTCTGGAAGTTCGGAGTTAAAATCTCCTACGTCTCCTCTTCTTCCTCGCAAGGAAGGTTCACTAGATCTTCAGTTATACACTCTTGTACAACCTACCCAGCTGATACACAGCTCAAATCTAGTGAATCCCTAGGCAGTTGTTTACAACAATCCACCTACTTCAACAGCTTTTTACAGTCCGTCGGAAATAGTCACTATAAACTTAAATCTAAGAAAGAATGTCTTTGGACTTCACTCTGATTTTTGTGCTCTCACCACAGCTCTTTGAACAGCTCAAACTTCGTTCTTTTTGAGGATGAGATTTCAAGATCGTAAAAATGTTGTAGTTCAGTGAAGTGTGCATCTTCTTCTTGTCTCTCTCCTTTTATGCTTGAAGTTTGAAATTCAAACCGTTGTGAGATAGACTCTTCACTCTGATCGGTGCATTAATTGACTTTCCAAAAATGGGTCTGTCCGGTTTAAGCTGCAGTCTATCCTGTCACTAGCTTTATTCCTTATTTGCGTTAGTTGACCTTGTCTAAACTCTGGACTTGCAGCATTGCATTGAATGTCTGAATTTTTCCTTTTTGTTTCAGCATGCACTTATCTCGATTGTCCAATCTGTCATTTGTCCGATAGTGCATACTGTCGTGCTTTTCTGAATCCCTTGTCAAGACCGGTATCTTCAATCGGTATTAATCATAGTCTCTCATGCTTGCCCAGACCGGTCACTTATATATATCGCTTTTAGTCCTTAGCATAGACGATACTTTAGATCTCCGGTTTTCTCATTATTAATCAGTTGCGTCAATTCACCAAAACCGATAGTCCGAATGTCTGAATTCGTGTTGCTAACAATTTCCCCCTTTTTGGTGATTGACAAAACTCGTCAGCAGAAAACCAGTTTTCATTCATATCAAAAGAGATTGATACAGACAACACTTTTAGTTGTACCCCTTGCTCTTGAATATCCGCTCTACCTCCTTCAACTTGTTATTGTCCTTGTATGCGTCTTCTTTTATGTCATGTAGTCTCCTAAGATCTGCCAGCTGATCCTTTGTCAAATTGCAGGCAAGATGCCGTAAACTGCTGGCATCATATTGGACTTCAACTGGACCAGTTTCGCTGACTGGTACAGCCGCAGTCTGATTTTGTAAGACTGCATCCGGGATGAGTGCAGCTTCGATTGCAGCTCGTTTTGGATCCTTGGTTTTGACATAAAGTTTGGAGATAAACTTCTGAGGCTCAGATGAGCTAGAGCTGGGCGGTTGCTGCTGTTTTCTGCTGTCGCTTGCCGTACTTTCCCCCTTTTTGGCAATAACCGGGGTGATTAGCCTAGTCAGAGCCGTCAGTTGCCCTTTGATAACCTCCAGATCTGCACAAACATCCGAGCGAAGACCGGTGATATCTTCCTTCAGAGCTTGAAACTGCTCATGGTTGTGCTGCCGGTCACCATTGACAGTCTTGCTCAGAATGGAGATTGAGCGATAAGTCTGCTTGATCAAGGAGACTTCTCTTGGTGAACCTATGATATCAACTGGTATGGATACGCTTGCTGGAGGTCCCGTTGGTTGCGACTGTGGAGGGATGATAGACTGAGTATTTTCCGGCAATGCAGCTACGGAGACAACAACAGATTCAGTCTGAATGGCAGAGACAGGGATGCCTTGCTCCGTCGAGGTGCGGACTTCGAGATCAATTTCTTGCTCAGATCGAACCTCGACCGGTTGAGGTTCTACCACAGTAGCTGAGAGATCCTGAATGTTGTCTGGAGTAGTGGGAGAAGAAGAAGATCCAGATTCACCAGCAAAGGTGAGAAGTAGAGGCAGGGGAGGTAGTGACTGTGTCTGAGAAAGTCCACTGGCTGAGATTGGAATCGGTAGAGATAATGGTAGAGACAGCCAAGGAAACGATGGAATAGGTTGCCGAAAAAGCAAGCATTCCTCAGAGACCGTTTCTGGTGAGGAATGAAGAACTGGACTTTGTACCAGTTGAGATGTATGCACAGGTGGAACAGAGGATGAAGGCGTGGGTGCGACGATCAAGGCCGTTGTCATGAGAGAGTCGTCCTGCGGCTGATCAAAGGAGGCAGAGATTGATTCAAGTGCCACAGCCGATGCACCGGCGGAGGATGCCACATCAGGCTGAAGTTTTGCCCAAACAGCAGCATGGTAGACCTAGGGCTATAAACGAGCCGAGCCGAGCCCGAACATGGCCTAGCTCGAGCTCGGCTCGATAAAATATATGGCAGGCTCAAGCTCGGCTCGAGCTCGATCGAACATTAAAAATCAAGGCTCGAGCTCGGCTCGACAATTTATCGAGCTGCTCGAGCTCGGCTCGTTAAGGCTCGAACCACATCAAATTAAATAATTTAAAATGCTCGAGCTCGGCTCGTTTAGGCTCGAACCACATCTCCTAATTTTTTTTGAATAAAATAATACATAAAAAATACACATTCAGCTCCCAATAGAATTCCAACCAAATAAAGAAATGTCCCACAATGCAAATCAACCAAAATCACATGTTGCAACTCCCAAGTTCCCAAGGAATTCAATCCAAGAGAGAAATAAAATTCCACAACTCAAAAACAACCAAAATCAATTCCCTCTGAGCAGTTCCTTCATCACCTACATTCACCACCAATTGAAAGTGAATGTTAACATTTGACACATATATAAATGAATATAATTATATACCTCATTCGTTAGGTAGTCCCATGAAGATTAATCACTTGATATGATCTTTCACCCTACAAAAGAACGGTATTATATATGAAAATATTGCGCTAAGAAAATAAGTATATTCTTATTTCAACTTACTTTCATCTTTTTCTTCACCCCATGCATATGTCGAAGCCAATCACCTCCACAAAGTAGAACCTGAACGGTGTCCGGGGAGAGCGATGCGCGATAAGAATCTATTACTCTTGTTCCGGCACTAAATGTTGCTTCCGACGCCACCGAGCTCACGGGTATGGCTAAAATATCAGCAGCCATCCTTGACAATATTGGATATTGCATTCGATTCATCTTCCACCAATCCAAGCAAGAAAAATCTTTGGGAATTTCGTCCTTCCTCAAACGATTTTTTCCCAAGTAGTCGACCAATTCTGATGTTTTAACCTCAGAAGTCTCCACTTCCACACAATATGCATCGAAATCATCCCATTTATACATAGAGTTTTGTTGGCCACTACTCGCATCGCTAGACGAACCTGTACTCTCGGAGTTCAAAGTAACAACTCCTCTAGTAGCGTATTCCACGACATATTCATCATACAAACTATTGAGAACTTCCTTCACTTTGAAAAGATTCTGTTGTGCTTCACCATGAGAATAAAGTCTAGGGAAGCAAAACTCAAGTGCAAGCATTTTTTTTGTGGGATCAAGCACAGCCCCAATAGCCATCAACAAATTACAATCTGACCAATATTTGTCAAATTTGGTTTTCATTTTTCCAACCAATTCCCGAACAAATAAGTCTTCAGCGTTAGCATAAAAATCCAATCTCGACTTAATTTTCTGAACTTCTTGAAGAAACAAGTTTGAAGTAGGATACTCGCTACCTGAAATGATGTGTGTGGCTGTCCAAAACCCCTCCAAAATCAAGCAGATCTTCTGAATTTTCTCCCAATCTTCCTCTTGTGGACAACAATCGTAAAATGGATCCCGCTCTTTGAACATATAAAACGCGTCTTTGAATTTCAGTGCACAAGTCAACATTTCAAACGTGGAATTCCAGCGGGTTTTACAATCACGAATCAACTTCTTGTCTTTCAATTGCAATTGCTGAACGCATTCTGTGAATTGCATCCGTCTTGCATCTGATCGGTTCACATACTCGACACTTTCTCGAACATTGCTAGTAATGCCTTCAATCGCTCCAAGTCCATCTTGAACACAAAGGTTTAGAACATGAGCACAACATCGAACATGAAATAGACTTCCTCCACATGATAATGATTTGGTTTTCTTGATCGTGTCTTTCATTCTTTGAATAGCCACGTTGTTGCTAGAAGCATTATCAACTGTAACCGTAAAGACCTTGTTTTCAATCCCCCACTCTTTCATACATTTGAAGATTGCATCGGAAATCTGAATGCCTCCTCTAGGTGGTGGAATATTAATGAAACTCAAAACTCTCTTTTGAAGCTTCCAATTAGAATCAACCCAATGTCCCGTCACCACCATGTATTCGATCTTTTGATTTTTAGATTTCCAACAATCCGTCGTCAAAGAAATCCGATCAACAGCCTCAAGACTCTTCTTCAATACCTTCTTTTCAACTTCATAAACTTTCACGCAATCAGATTTGCACGTGTTTCTGCTAACTCTTTGCCATTCAGGCATCCCCGTCTTCATCATCAAATTAAATCCCTCCTCATCCAAAATAGTAAATGGATGTTCATGCATCATAACCCAATGAGCGGATGCCTCTCTCATTTTCTCCATGTCAAATTTTCCCGAGTGCACGGCAGGAAAGCGTTGAGATGGAGAATCGACCGGCATGAAGTTTAACTTGGAATTTTGTGCACTTTGACGCAATGCAATTATTCTCTTTGTGCATGTCTTCCGATGCCGAAGAAGGGTTGTCGTAGCTCCCGACTTAGGCAGTGCATAGTGCCCATGACAATAGTGGCATTTACCCTTCTTAATTCCATCCACAGTCACTACCTCAAAATCGTTCCAAGCATCTGAAGTTTTTTTTCTTTTATTTGTCTGAAACTTTTCTTGTTCTGCTTGTGAGTTCTCTTGTGTTTGTGTAGTATTTGCCCCAACAGAATTCAAATCCATTCTTTCCATTGCTTCATTTTGTCCTTGTAGCTCATTATCGACTTGATTGCTTTCAACAACATCGCTTCCAATAGTAAGTGGAGTAGATGATTGATCCATTGCAGATGATATTCAAACAATTGGGGGCCTGCATAATAAAATCAGAATCACAAAAAATAAGAGGAACCAACATAAAAAAAAAAAAATCAGAACCACAACAAATCGAAGCCTATCTGATAAATACTCAAGAAATTAATTGCCCCAGGGTAAAAAAGAGGACAAATAAGATAAAAACAAAGGATGGAAAAAGAACAAATGAGCCCCAATGTATACTAGCGTGAATGAAACGTTGATGATTGCGACCAATAGCTAGCTGGGGCCTTCTACTTACGAAGTATTTCAATGTGAAACTGTTGACCATAGATAATACTTTCTAGAAGTTAAATCGACATGGAATTACCAGAATATAGGCAGTGGAACTGATTTTTGCGTGGGTGCGTTGATGTGTGCGGCCTGTGCGTGAAATTACCAGAGGCGAATCTCTACAGCGACGAAGCAAAAGCAACCCAATGTAGCAAGCAAAGAATCGGTTCTTCTGATAAGGGAAAGGGTTTTAGTCCATCTCTTTTGCAGATGAAGTTTGAGAGGTGAAGTTTGAGAGCTGTGTGGGTGCGGCTGCTACGTACCAGCTGGGTTCATTTTAGGTTAGTGGTTAGGGTTTGGTTAATAGATTAAATTTTTAATTGTTATAGTATAATAATATTACGCCACATAAAAAAATATATTAAATAATATAATAGCTAGTGGGGCTCGATAAGCTCGACGAGCTATCGAGCCTACATATAATCAGCTCGAGCTCGGCTCGATAGCTTATCGAGCTGGCTCGAGCTCGGCTCGAGCTCGATTTTGACCGAGCTCGAGCCGAGCTTTGACCGAGCTGTTTGCGAACCGTTCGCGAGCAGCTCGGTTCGTTTACACCCCTAGGTAGACCTGCATACTCTGCAGTTCTGCCTCCAGCCTGGACAGAATTTGGAGCTCATATATTGCATCTCTCCCTTCTGGCTGAAAGTTGTCCCTGCGTTGCTCAATATAGCCCGTCAGATGCTTCATTTCAAGACTGACCCGGTATAGCTCTCGCGCGTCCAGTAGGCGCCTGATGGATTCAATTCCCAGAGTCTTTATGAGCTTCCCTTCTGTCTGTCTGGCCAGTTTAAGTCGGTCAGAGAGACCTTTGGACTTCCAGATCTTCTCACTATATGGAGTGAATCGGAAAACGACCCAATCATCATAGGCCCGAAGATCATCTGCAATCGTCTCAACAATTTCTTCTCGAATGAGAGTCCAAGCAGTCTCATCGATCGATTCGTGTCCTTCAGGGACCGCAATAGCTTTGCCCTTGCCTTTGTCAGTCGAGATACCTCGGACCGGTTCTTGAATCCTCACCCCACTCTGTGGTGACGCAGTCCTGATCACCGAACCAGTTGTCTCCGGCAATGGAGTGACAGTGATGGTTGGTGTTACGGTAGAAACCGACTGGACAAGTTGTATAGTTTTTGTCGGTTTGCTCGACGGGACTGACCCGGTTGAGGGCTTCTTGGTAGGCATCATGGTCCTTTTCTTGGTAAGTACTTTCCGAAGTGGTTGAGTATCTTCAGAAGAGGAGGAAGACTCCAGGACCAATTTCTTCTTGGAGGGCTTTGATGAGACTTGCTTTTCATCAGTCTTCTTCTTTTGAGTCGGCGAGGATCTGGGTCGGGAGACAGTCTTCGACGTTCCCAGAGAGTGATCAACAGCAGACTTCTTGGTTGGCTTGATAGTGGGCAGATCGTCAGTGGCTTTTCTTTTAGCCGGTTTCTTAGTGAGCGAGGCTGTGCTCACCATCTGACGAATGGTGTCATCAGAAATGAAGTTTATATACCCAATCCCTTCAACAGGGCCAACAGCTGCAACCTTGCGCTTGAGAAGGAAAGACAGTTGAGGCGCAAAGTTCTTGATCTGCCTATCACGGACCGGCAGTATTCCTTTGAGGACAGAGAAAATTACAGAGGACCAGTTGATCTTCATCCCAGTCAAAATAGCCACCATGGCCTGAACCTTATCACTGGTGAGCATATCAAAGGATCCTGCCTTCCCCAAGATGGATTTTGCTACAATATCATGAAGCAGTCGATATTCTAGTTTAAGAACCACTCGTTTATCCGAGTCTTTAAACGTTCCCCCTGTCAAAGACATCGTTATCTTGAGACGTTCCTTAACGTCATCAGGCACGCTGATAACAGTGTCACCGGTGGTTGGTAGATTGAACAGCTTTGCAAAGTATTCTTCAGTGATGTCAAACTGATGTCCGTTGATCATACACTGAAAGCGGTCTCCAACGATGAGTACTGTGTTGAAGAACTGATGCAGAGCCTCTGGATAAAATTCTGCAGAGCAGTCGAAGAAGGTTTGAAGGCCGGTTTGAATTAGGGCTTCGAATATAGGAACAAATTCCTTGTGTGCGGTCTCTTTGCAACTAGCAAAGTAGATTTGAAGCGTTGTCCTTGTAAATTCTTTGTATACTGGGGCCATTTGTTCGAAGAATTGGATAGGATTTCTGTAAGGAGGTTTAAGAAATTTTTGGGGAAGAAGATGATGAATCGGTTGGAGAGAGAAGGATAATGATGGAATGTTTTAATTTGAGTATGGGTACGAAATCTATTTAGCGGGAGAAAACGTGTATTTGCATTAAATGCATAGGACGTCTTGTCGCTTAGCTTTCCTCTCTCATAGACTGCGCTATTTTCCTGCAGTGTTGTCAGATTTCCTGCGAAAGTGTTATGATAAAATGTGTGCAATTGATGACGTATATTTAATAAAAACGATTTCGGTCAGTCACTGATCTAGGCAGTTTCCGGTATCAATACCGTTTTGTAAAGGTGTACAGGTTTCAAGGAAAGTGACCCGGTAAAAAAAATATCCCGGTATTAAGAGAGAGTATTCCGGTATTAATACTCTGGTATATATATAAAAAATTGTATATATGTATATATATATATAGGTGACGAGAATCAGTTTTGGACGAAACTGATAGAATAATGAGTTTTGATCAGTATGAAAGAATTGACTGATAAAGAATAGATGGTTTAATACGATCATCACTTTGCACCATTTGGTGTAGGGTCGAGGTCACCAGTTATATCAATTAATTTGATACAACAAGATTCCCCCTGACTCTATGCTTAGGTATTTAGGATAAATCCAATAAACCTAAGGCATTTCGGAAGAAAAGGAACTTAGCTTCTGGTAGTGGCTTGGTTAGGATGTCGGCAACTTGCAGATCGGTTGAGATGTGTTCCAGCCGTACATTTTTCTTCAGCACATGATCTCGTATGAAGTGATGTCTTATTTCGATGTGCTTTGTCCGAGAGTGGAATACCGGATTCTGTGTGATTGCGATTGCGCTCGTATTGTCACAGAAGATAGGTGTGTCGGTTTCTTGTATTCCATAATCTTCCAGTTGGTGCTGTATCCAAAGAATCTGCGAACAACAGCTTCCAGCAGCAAGATATTCTGCCTCAGCTGTGGATGTGGCTATAGATGTTTGTTTCTTGCTGAACCAAGAAATAAGTCGGTCGCCAAGAAACTGACATGTGCCACTGGTACTGCGTCGATCAATTTTGCACCCGGCATAGTCAGCATCTGTGTATCCATGCAGTGATAAGCTTGAGTCTTTGGGATACCATAGACCAACATTTACAGTCCCCTTGAGGTACTTCAGGATGCGCTTTGCCGCAGAGAAATGACTTTCTTTTGGATCAGACTGGAATCGAGCGCACAAACAGACACTATACATAATGTCCGGTCTGCTAGCAGTAAGATATAGCAGTGATCCGATCAGCCCCCTATATTTAGTAACTTCAATTGACACTCCAGTTTCATCTTTGTCTAGTTTGATTGATGAACTCATAGGCGTTGTAGCTTGTGAGCAGTTCTCCATACCGAACTTCTTGAGCAGTTCCCTTGTATATTTGGCTTGATTTATGAATATCCCCTGCTCCGTTTGTCTTACTTGAAGTCCCAAGAAGAATGTGAGTTCACCCATCATACTCATCTCAAACTGATCCTGCATCATTTTAGAGAACCGCTTGCATAACTTAGGATCAGTTGATCCAAAGATAATGTCATCGACGTAGATCTGAACGATCAATAGATGCTCTCCTTTAGTGAATCTGAATAGTGTTTTATCAACACTTCCAATTGTGAACTGATGATCAGTTAGAAACTTTGATAGCGTTTCATACCACGCTCTTGGGGCTTGTTTTAGTCCATAGAGAGCCTTCTTTAGTCGGTAGACATGATTCGGGTACTCATGGTTTTCGAAACCTGGTGGTTGAACGACGTATACTTCTTCAGAGATTGTACCATTCAGAAATGCACTCTTGACATCCATTTGATATACTTTGAAGTCCCTATAAGCTGCATATGCCAAGAAAATCCGTATGGCTTCCAGTCTTGCTACCGGTGCGAATGTCTCATCATAGTCTATTCCTTCTTCTTGTCTGTAACCTTGAGCAACCAGTCTTGCCTTATTTCTGGTGACAAGTCCATCTTCATTTAGCTTGTTCTTGAAAACCCATTTCGTACCGATTACAGTTTGCGTTGGCTTTGGAACAAGAGTCCAGACTTGATTTCGTTCGAACTGGTTTAGTTCTTCCTGCATGGCTTCTATCCAGTTGTCATCCTTGAGAGCTTCATCAACCTTTGTTGGTTGAATTTGTGAAATGAACGCATGACTGAATAGATTGGGGTTCGTCTGTCGCCTTGTTTTCATAGGTGCAGCAGGGTCTCCTATAATCAATTGCTGAGGGTGATTCAACTTTGTGCGGTTCCATTTGACGTGTTCCCCCTCAATTGATTCCTCTGGAGTTTCTTGAGTCTCTGTGTGAGTTTCACCTTCTGATCCAGCTTCGTTACCGGTAGTGTTTGGACTGATTGTTTCCACAGGCTCCATCTGTATCTCAGTGGTAGTATTTTGGGTACTGGTTTCTTCTACAATAGGTATTTCTGTCAGCTCCAATACTGGTTGATGTCTTTCTTCATCACTTTCATCTTCAAGATGGGATCTTTCCAGCTGATTGCTCAACCGATTGATATTACTGGGAGTATGGTTATCAGTTTCTGACTCTTCAAATACTACGTGTGTTGATTCCTCAATAGACAGAGTCTTTGTGTTGAAAACCCGGTAAGCTTTGCTGACTGAAGAGTACCCAAGGAATATTCCCTTTTCGGCCCTTGTATCAAATGCTGAGAGTTGATTCTTCCCATTATTGTGGACGAAACATTTGCTTCCAAAGGTCTTGAAGTAGCTGATTGTAGGAACATTTCCGGTCCATACTTCGTACGGTGTTTTGCCCTGTTTCTTGCAAATCATGGACCGGTTCTGTGTATAGCATGCAGTGCTGATGGCTTCTGCCCAGAATTTATGAGAGATGTCCGCATCTGCTAGCATTGTCCTGGCTGCTTCCTTGAGAGTCCTGTTTCTTCTCTCAGCTACTCCATTCTGCTGGGGTGTCCTAGCAGCAGACAACTCATGGCGTATACCATGGTCCTCAAGAAAATTGGTTATCGTTATGTTCACAAACTCAGTACCTCGATCACTGCGGATCCGGTTTATGCTACCATTTTGTTCATTCTCTATTCTTCTGAAAAGCTTTATTAAGTTGACCGGTGTTTGGTCCTTGGATTTTAAAAATACAACCCAGGTGTACCTGGAGAAATCATCTACGACTACTAGTGTGTATTTAGCACCACCAAGACTGACTACTGGTATTGGTCCGAACAAAACCATGTGAAGTAAGTCTAGACATCGGTTTGACTCTATACTTCCTTTATTCTTAAAAGTTGACCTAATTTGTTTACCTAACTGACACGCTGTGCAGTGTTTATCTTTTGAAAACCTTAGATTGGGTAGACCTCTAACCAGATTGTTATCCCTAAGGGCTGATATGGTCTTAAAGTTTAGATGACTGAGACGTTTATGCCACAGCCAACTTTTGGAGTTATGAGCTATTAGACAGGTCTGGGTAGAAACTGATTGATCTCCCCAGTGGACCCTATATGTACCCCCAACCCTATGCCCAGTTATCAGTATGCGTTTCTCTTTGTCCTTGACAAAGCATTTATCTTTTTCAAACGATATTAGGTAGTTATTCCTACATAGTTGACTTACACTTATTAGGTTGTAATGGAGATTTTGTACTAAGTGTACATCTTCTAGGGTAAGGTTTCTGTGAGTAATCACCCCCTTCCCTATTGTTTTACCTTTACCGTTATCTCCGAAGGTGATTGTCGGTCCGGTATGTGCCCTAAGCTCCTTCAGTAGTCTTCCGTTTCCAGTCATGTGCTGACAGCATCCACTGTCCAGATACCATACTGATCGGTTCAGTTCCTCAATGTATTCCTGAAAGAAAAAAAAATATATATATATATATATATATACATACATTGGTACCCAGTTTCACTTGGGTCCAGTATAGATTAGATTCTTGGGAACCCAGATCTGAAAGACTCTAACAGTCCGACCAGTTTGAGGGTCTATAAGATATTTGATGTTTCTATTCCTAGTCATTCCATATCTAGATGTATGGTGCTGTCTAGCCCGGTTTCTATACTCATATTCATACCTCCTATTCCCCCTATGCTCATGCCCGCTTGATATAGATCTGTTTTGTAAAGGCACTGTTTTTGGTAATCTTCTATTATGTTGAGCTTCTCTCTCTATCGTAAATGGGGATCTAGGTATGTTACTGGTGTTGTTACCTTGCGAAGAGCTGGCTGAAGTAAACCTAATCCAGCCAGTATTCTTTTCTCTTGCTGTCGGTTCGCTCGATCCGGTTTCACTAAATCCTAGTCCAGTTTTGTCATTGCTATCCCTCAGACTACTCTGGATATTCTCTACTGTTTTCTTGGACTGACTCCAAGTCCTTACGATCGTATTTAGCTTATCGTTTTCAGTCCTCAACTGCACTATTTCGTTTCTAAGTTCTCTAACTTCCTCATTCAGCACCTTCGTTTGACTAGAATCACTTTCAGTTTGTTCGACTGAAGTGATTTTCCCTTTTTGTTTAATCCTAGCGGAAAGTTTCTGATATTCTTCAGCCATTTCTTGAAGAGCCTGAAGGAGCTCTTCCTTAGTAAAATCATCCGGTACAGAATCACATACCTCATTGTTGGTCATATTTGCCATGAGACATTCATGAGATTCCTGATCACTTTCGGTATCTGACTCATCGCTGTTTGATTCTTCGGAGTCAGAGTCGTCCCATGTTTTTCCACTCTTGGCCACCAAGGCCTTTTGATACTTCTTTGACTTGGTACCAGTTTTCTCCTTCTCTTTCTTTGAAACTCGACAGTCGATTGCAAAATGTCCTTTCCTGCCACATTTAAAACACGAGACATCAGTTCTTTCTGTTTTATTCTTTATGAAATTTTTACCTTCAGAACTGTTGCTTCGATTTTTCTTCATGAACTTTCCGAATCTCTTTACAAAAAGTGCCATGACTTCATCAGTTAGTTCTTCTGATGTCTTCGAAGTTGAAGTTTCTGGTGCTACGAGTGCTTTGACAGGTTGTTCTGTGACTGACTCTTCCATTCTCGTTTGTAGCTCGAACTCATAAGCCTTGAGATCAGCAAATAGATCGTGAACTTGTATCTTGCTGAGATCCTTTGATTCCCTCATAGCCATGGTCTTAACATCCCATTCACGGGGAAGTGCCTTCATGATTTTGATGGCTACATCTCGGTTCTCTAGCGTTCTTCCAAGAGCCATGAGATCATTGATGATGTTCATGAACCGGCTCTCGAAGTCAGCCATTGATTCTCCCGGCTTCATTTTCACGCTGTCGTACTTTTGTATGGCAACAATGAGCTTGTTTTCCCGTGTAGACTCGTTTCCTTCGCAGATTTGACATAGTTTTGTCCAGACCTCCTTTGCTGTTTTGCATAGCATCACCTGTCTGAATGTTCCGGTATCCAGTGTTTTGAACAGAATGTCCTTGGCAACATTGTCTAGATTTATTAGCTTCTTTTCTGGCTCTGTCCAATCACTTTTTACCTTTGGAATCATTTGTGGCTGTGTCTTGTCTTGCGTATGCAGTGTATTGATCTTTTCTAGCTTTGGAGGTCCATCTGTAATGACATCCCACATATCTTCGTTCTGGGCAGCTAGATGGGTCATCATGCGAACTTTCCATTCCATGAAGTTTTCACGGGAGAACATCGGCAGCTTGCTTGATGTATTCATCTTTATCAGTTTGATGATTGAGTAAAACCCGCTCTGATACCACTTGTTAGGATCGGTTTACGCGTTTAGAGGGGGGTGAATAAACGCTTGTCTCTTTTTCGATTTGTCTTTCCAATGACAGGTACTCAATCAGTGACCGGTCAGTATAAGTGCGGAATGTAATACTGACTGGTTGAAACTGATATGTGATGAGTAAATGTGTGTGCGTGTGTATGTATGAGACCGGTTTGTTTCTGGAAGTTCGGAGTTAAAATCTCCTACGTCTCCCCTTCTTCCTCGCAAGGAAGGTTCACTAGATCTTCAGCTATACACTCTTGTACAACCTACCCAGCTGATACACAGCTCAAATCTAGTGAATCCCTAGGCAGTTGTTTACAACAATCCACCTACTTCAACAGCTTTTTACAGTCCGTCGGAAATAGTCACTATAAACTTAAATCTAAGAAAGAATGTCTTTGGACTTCACTCTGATTTTTGTGCTCTCACCACAGCTCTTTGAACAGCTCAAACTTCGTTCTTTTTGAGGATGAGATTTCAAGATCGTAAAAATGTTGTAGTTCAGTGAAGTGTGCATCTTCTTCTTGTCTCTCTCCTTTTATGCTTGAAGTTTGAAATTCAAACCGTTGTGAGATAGACTCTTCACTCTGACCGGTGCATTAATTGACTTTCCAAAAATGGGTCTGTCCGGTTTAAGCTGCAGTCTATCCTGTCACTAGCTTTATTCCTTATTTGCGTTAGTTGACCTTGTCTAAACTCTGGACTTGCAGCATTGCATTGACTGTCTGAATTTTTCCTTTCTGTTTCAGCATGCACTTATCTCGATTGTCCAATCTGTCATTTGTCCGATAGTGCATACTGTCGTGCTTTTCTGAATCCCTTGTCAAGACCGGTATCTTCAATCGGTATTAATCATAGTCTCTCATGCTTGCCCAGACCGGTCACTTATATATATCGCTTTTAGTCCTTAGCATAGACGATACTTTAGATCTCCGGTTTTCTCATTATTAATCAGTTGCGTCAATTCACCAAAACCGATAGTCTGAATGTCTGAATTCGTGTTGCTAACAGAAACTAAAATAAAACGTAAAAGGATAAAGTAATTTTATATTTTCAGACAAGCAAATATTCAATTTCTTTACAGCAATCCTTTAGGACTTATAACACCAAACCTTCAAAAAAAACTACACTTACGTCTTCAGTTCGGTCCATCAGACACGGTGATCTGCAACCGCGGCTCGACCACATACCTATTCACAAAAGCCCTTCTCCACCAAACCTCAAACGCGCTCTGTATATTCGGGCAATCGTCTCCTCTGTCAAGAAACCTCTCGAACCAATCCATCAAAATCGAACCAAAAGTCAGTAGGAATAATTGCACCGCCGACAGCTTCCTTTGCTCCACCGTTGAAGTGCAGCCAAGTGCGCCGCCGTTGCCGGAGGACTCACCGCCGCGAGACCACCACCATCATTATTACATGTACCATAGTTGAGATCGTTGAGTTAGAACATGATCATATAACGTGGGCTGGAGATGACAGTTTTCTTTTGGGGTTTTTCTTTTTATCTTCGTGAATCGTGGGGGGTGAGCTTATGGTTTTACTTTGCTTGCATTTCCTTTATTAGTAAAGTTTCGATCTTGTTTGTGAATATGAAATTAATGAAAGACGAGTTTCTCAATTACAAATTTAATCAGAATATTAATTTAACTTTTCGAACAATTCAGATTCAAATACTTTGATTTCCATTATTTGCTGGCATATCCACGTTGACGGCTATCTTCGCCATTAATGGATTCGACGGCTATGCTTGTCGGGACAGTGTCGCACCTGAAACCCATTTTAATTTTATTTTTTGCAAATAATAATGATGCAATTAGAAAGCTTTACGTATTGAATCAAGGAAAACCTGCTGATGGAGTGTTTGCCGTAGCAGCGTTGAGTGAATATTTCTTCTGTCTCCGACGTAAAATGACGAGAAATGCGATGACAGCCTTTATGATGATGAAGGCTGGGATTGTGGTGCCGAGAACCACCGGCAAATTGCTGCTGCTCTTCTTCCCTCCTCCGCCTGATCCGGCGTCTCCGGCGGTCAACTCCGGCGTGTCTGCGGGGTTGACCTCGCACGACCTTCCCGACGTGCACAGATCTGGGTTTCCCGTCACCCTAAACAAGAAAAATGATAAAATACGAAACATTTTTCAACTGTAGTGACCGTTTTATTAATTCACATATGATTCTCCGAATTCTCTGTGTCTCTCTTACACCAAATTAAGGTTGTTCTTCCTTGTTATGGAGGCTGGCACTGAGCCACTGAGCTCGTTGTTTCCCAGGTTCCTGCAGAATTTTCGGTAAAAACTCGTCATCGTCACTATACATACACACACGTGTATATCTATATATTTATGGCTATATACTCACAATTCTTTAAGGTATGGCAACGTTCCAAAGAAATCTGGAATAGGCCCAATCAAGCTGTTGTTATGAAGATCACTGCAGTATTCACGACAAGATAAGTACACATACATCAAAACAGAATTCCATCATTATTATTTACTTCAGTATGCATAGAACTGAACAGTTATTACATACATTGTCTGAAGAGCATCCATGGAGCTAAAATCTGGAAGCAGTCCTTGCAAGCCGAAGCTACTGAGATACCTGCCATGTCATCCAATCTCATCGCTATATGTTTCTACGAAAGATTTCACAGTCCAAATTATTTGGAAAAAAAATGTGATAAAGATTATAGTATTATTACAGTGCAGTGACCCTCGGTATAGGATCGCTGCTGCAGTCAATCCAATCCCACGAATAAGGCGCAGGAAGACAAGGATCTCCGCTCCAATCTTGCAAAACCTCGAAACTACTTTGCAGAGAAGCCAATCCGTTAACTGTCCATGAACAACAGGGCAAACACAATTCATCCATCGTTTATTAATAAAAAAACAAACAAACAAAAATCATGAAGAGAAGGAAGCCCAAGTAATAAGTAAGTACCATCGTTGGAATAGGTTCCTTGGGACAATGGATTCCCAATCAAGAAGGCCTCCATGGCGTTGATGATGGGCGGGAGGTTCGACCCGCTCGTGGGCACGAGGGAGAACGTAGTGTTCCCCGATATCGCAACGTTGCTCGACGTAACCTCCACGAATTTTCCGTAGGGCGGGACGATCGGAGCGGTCAGCATGGACTGCCCGTCCATTAGCAGGTCGAAGGATCGGGATTGGGTGGTGGGGTCGAGCTCCGTCACCTCCGAGAAGTACATGGTTACGTACGCCGGGATTTCGACGTTCGCGGCGAGTCCCAAGTTGAGTATGATCGACGAGGTGGGTCGAAGGGCGGATATCGCGTTTTGGAGCACCAAAGAAGGAGGGTTGTCGACGCCAAGCGTGTCGATGAATAACGCGTCGCTCGAGACGGAGGTGAGCCCGTTCCCGGGCGTCGCGGGGTTCCATATCCTGTCGTACGTGTCGTCCGAGTACCTTGACGAGGGCGTGGAATAACGTTATGGTTATAGATCATATCTCAAAATTATAATTAAGGTTGACTTTCAGGACAACCAGCTTACGAGGTTGCAATTTAAGGATATTAAGTTTTAAAATTGAAGCAATTTAAAAGGACATCGAACGTGATTACGGACACAATCAGATTTAAGAAGACGAAGTTTTAAGGAGACGCAAATTTGTGGACATAATTTATAGGACTCAATGAATTGCAATTAAAGGAGACGAACTTTCAAAAATGAGATCAATGTAATAACAATCAGATTTAGATTACTCCGTTTGTTAAAGTCGTCGTCCTTATATTGCAAAGATCCGTATACTTAAATCCTTCCGTAGGGATTTTTTATGGCCTAATTCCAGCACAACCCCAAGCACATTTAAGCTTTTGGAGTTAGCCCACAAACTTAGAACCCGCTCATAATCTTTCTAATTATCCGATTTGAGACTGAGTTTGACACCCAACACCTATCTCCAAAAAAAGAAAAAACTGCGTAAACTAGAATCATCCCCTAACTTACAGGACGAAAAAAATAGTCAGTCGACAATACATACCTGATGACACTCTTGGCTCCATAGCCAACCCTCCTCATCGAGAGCAAGGGATATCCCGGGTCGACCTGCTTGTACATCGACGAGTCCAAACCCCTCACCTCAACAGCCGACACGAAGGGAATCTGCCCGGGATTCGTCTGGGCAACGCACACGCTCACGCCGTCCAGCTTCGCAGTGTAGATCACCTCGTAGTAGACGAGGTCGGTCAGCGTCGTCCTGACTGTCACCCACTCGTTCCCGTCGAACTGAAGGCCGAACGATGGGGGTGAAGACTTCCCGTCATAGTTCCCGTAGAAGAAGCTCGCACGGACGAGGACTCTATCGCCCTTCGAAACCCCTTCGGTTATTCCGTAGCAGTTTTTCTTACGGGTCGGGAAAGCCCTCAGCGTGGCGAGGATGGGCAGGATGGAGCTGTTTCGGATGGAGTAGGGCTGCCCGTTTTTTATGTAGTCCTCGTCGTTTGTCCAAACGATGGAGTTTTAGTCGGTGTACGTCGACTGCGACGATCCACTGTCTATGCTTACTATGACTGAGGAAGGGCACGGCGAGGAGATTAGTGTTAGTTAGTGTAAATGACGTTATTATTGTTAGAAGATTAAGAGGATGATGATGGTAGAAACCCTAACCTTGGGAGTAGGCGTAGGAGACGAAGAGAGGTAAGAGAAGCAATAAACGAAGAGGATTGAACGCCATGGCGATGGTGTTTTTCTTTTCTTCTCCAGCTTTTGGACTGTCTATAACTCTACTATGTTTAAGACTTCCATTTGTGTAGAAATTGTATGTATAATATTATTGCAGTACTGTGTGCATGGTCCAGCGTGCTGCGGTAGTTGTCTTAATTAGTTTTGTAAATTTAGTTTGATAATTATGTTATTTACGCTGTGGCCGTTTAATGTAGTATGATGATAAGAAATAAACTAATAATGAATGTTCATATAAATCACGTCAACGGCAACGCATTGAACATGGTGCATAATAAAACAGCATTTGTGATATATTTTCTTGATTATATTCCCTGTCCAAATCATTCTTCGAATAACTATAAATGTGAACTCAAATTATTTCTTCTATATCAGCTGTAAATTATTGTCGTGAATAGTGATCGTGAACTAACTTGTGCAGGGCTGTTGTGAGCGTAGACTTTTGACTTTTAGAATAATTGTGGTCCATTACAGTTGACCTAGTAGGGTTCTTGTTAGTCGGGTCTACGGCCAATTTGAAAGAGTAAATAATTATATGAAAATAGTTATATATAGTTATATAAAACAATGTTTAATACGAACACACACCAGTACGGGTTGTGTGTGGTGCGGTTTTCGACGGTTTCCGGCCAATTCCGCACCAAATCACTATATGCGGTTTTTGTAAAACAATTCTCAAACCGCGTTTTGAAAAATAAAACCACACGTACGATTTCGAGCGGTTTGGTGCGGTTGCGGTGCGGTTTTGCGGTTTTTAACCGAACAAAGAAAATATTTATATTTTATCGAATGAAAAAAAAGTTTTTAAAAGCATTAGGCGCAAAATGTGATGAGACATAGCCTTGCCTCAAAAACAAGGTGCAAGTCGAGGTATTTGCCTCATATGTCGAAGCGTCACCATTGTCCAAAAAATTTAGTATCGTTATCTTATTTTATATTAGGCAGTACTTATATTATGGTCCAATGTGTTTAATATATGGTTTGGCGTTGTGGTCTGATTGGAAGCTCAAAATATAAATAATAGGTCAAAAAAAGTTATTAAATGTTCGAGTCGTATCTATTTTAACCCAACATGTTCGGCCGTTTATTCTTATAAAAACATGTTTAACATAAAAATTAAAATTAAGTATGTTAGTAATGATATAACTTTCATATGATTAACAAAATTAGCATATAATTAATTAAAAGACTTATTAGTAAAGAAAAATAATTAAACTAAAAATTTCAAAAATAACTAGTGTATGATTACCATAAAGATAAATTATATATAGTTAGTAAAAAACATATAGAAAACTAAAGTACGGTTCGGTGCGGTGCGATTTGTACCAAAAATTCACACCGCACCATTGTTACGGTGCAGTTCTGTAAATTAAATTAAACCGCGATTTTGGCGGTTAATTGTATTATACGGTGCGGTGCAGGCGGTTCGGGCGGTCCATTGCACACCCCTACTGACCACCACAAAAATTAAATACTTCAATTTTGTGACGGACAAATCCGTAGCAATTCTGTAGCTAATAACATTTTGCGATGGATTTGCGAAGGAAACAATCCGTCGCTAAATCGCCCGACGCAAAATCGTATTTAGGCGCAAAGCCGTTGCAAAATTTTGCGACGGATGTTTGTGACGGAAACTCCGCCCAAAAAAGAAAAATCAAATTAAAAAAAAATATTAATTTATGCAACAAACCGAGATCAACTGGAAAAAAAAAAAAAAGCAACCGCCGGATCCCGTTGCCGGAACCTGGCAGCCACATCAACCCAAGCACCTTAATTTGTTCACTTAACAAAACAATTTGGTTGAAGAGAACGATCAGTGAAACGAAAATAAAATGGAAAAAGGATAAAGTACTTTCTATATTTGGCGTTGATTGAAGAAATAGACGTCATACTAGATACATATTTTCGGACAAGCAAATATTCAATTTCTTTACAGCAATCCTTTAGGACTTATAACACCAAACCTTTAAAACAAACTACACTTACCTCTTCAGTTCGGTCCATCAGACACGGTGATCTGCAACCGCGGCTCGACCACATACCTATTCACAAAAGCCCGTCTCCACCAAACCTCAAACGCGCTCTGTATATTCGGGCAATCGTCTCCTCTGTCAAGAAACCTCTCGAACCAATCCATCAAAATCGACTGCTGTTGATCAATAGTCAGTGTCAAGATCGTCCCTCCAAGCCCATCTTCGATCGATTTCTTATCAGACATTTTCCTAAACCTCCTCATAAACCCAAAATCCTCGTACAGAGCATCCAACCATGTCCTAAGCAGAGCATACCTAACCTGCCCCGACACAAGAACCTCCCCTCTGCTTATCGAAATGCAGAGCCGAGCAGTAACCTTGCTTATCTCATGTCTGTAAACCACGGGAATCTTGGAATGAAGAAGGGCAAGCTCTGTTTGGTCGGCCCATAACTCCACAAACTCGTCGCCCATTTTCTGGTGGATCAAAATCCCGACGAGCCACTGAATGTTGTCAGCTTCTCTCGCCACGTCAGCCATTAGGGTTGCTCTGTTTTCTTCCGAGCAGGTCGCACTCGATAGGCATAGGATGAGAGAGGTTATGCATCTGTGGCAGAGATGGTAGAGTATGTCTCTAGAGATGTTGAGCGTAGGAAGTGAATCGCCGCGGTCCTCTTTGAGAAGACGGGCGACTAGGGACTTCATCTCTTTGCGGGCTTTGTCTTCTTTGGACTGCATTATGCTTAGGGAGAGTTTTAGGAAGATTTCGTCTGGGCTTGAGGAGGAGGTTGGCTGCTCGGATGCCACTCTTTGGAGCGCCTCTTTTGGTCTCAGACCGTCGACGAACTTGAGTTGATTGAGATGAGAGACTATGATCTCCTCTTCTTCCTCGGGCCAAGGCATGGCCTCGAGGTATTCGACGCACGCTTTTATCCCGTCATCGAACACTATGGCTGAAGATATCTGCAAATTGTTACGAGGCAGAGGAATACGTACGTAACTAGAATTACATTCATTGCAGATATGTCAGTCGATACGATTCTAATTTGCCCTAAATCTACAGCTTAGCAATAAAGAAGCATATGATTCAACTCACACGGCAATAAAGATCCAATCAACGCTATGTAAAAAACATTTAACTCGAGTTTCTATCTAACAAATCAAGAACATGTCGTACGGGTACACGACGCAAGCATGTAGATTAAGCATTTGGACTGTTTCTTTGTAAAGGAATTAGCATGAGCTTGAGAAAGTGTAGAGTCAAAAAGAAAAAGAAAAGAAAGAAGTGATTTTACCTTTAATAGTGTCAAGATCTTGGGAACTTCAATCCCAACGAGCTCATTCTTCAATTCCCTCACATCGCCGCCACATGCTACGGCGCTGTACATGAGCAGCACAACCTCCACGTAGACTTCCACGTCATCGCAGTCGACGATATCCACATTGCACAGCGCGTGTTCGCCGCCGCTTTTCCTCCTACTCCTCCGCAGCTTATCGGCAAAGAACCCGCTTTTCGACATCAGAACACGCCTGTGCACGGCCATCGTCACGCTCTCCGGCCCTTCGTCGGTCTTGGACGACGACGACACCGTCAGGGTGATGTCACCTGGGCCCCACCTTGATTGCGATAGGCGGCTCGATATTCGCCCTTGGAGCTTGGATTGAATTGGAATTTGGGCTTTGTCGGGCTCGACGGACATGATGTCGAAGAGGGACTTCGCCGCAATCGGCGGCGAAGGCGAGCTGAATAATGGGTCGGAGATAAACCCCTGCTTGATCATCGTGGAGACTAGGGAAGAATTATGGTGAGGCTTTGGCATTGATTAGGGTTTGTTGGTTGGATTGGTTGTTGCCGGGAAATAAATGTGAAAGGGAGACGTGACCGTGACGGATGATGACGACGGTGGCCGATCACTCACGTCTGTGTGTGTGTGAGAGAGAGAGAGAAGAGAGAGAGAGAGATTTGGAATCCAAGAAAGTGAATGGGTCGGTTCGGTCTCGGGGCGGAATATTGGATTGGACCCGATAGCCCAATTTTTATCCACAGGCCAAGTCAGCCTGGAAGTTGCTACTTATTGCAACCTATTTTGATACTACAATTTATTGTGGAATAATGAAATAACTAAAACCTGCTATCACCATGGTTTATTTAACAGCTTCTATGGATGACAAACAGCGTTCAACAGCTTAGTGCAATTTTGGGATCTTTTCCGAGCACAATTCACCTTATCTAAGCTGTTAGAGGCCCTGCCCTTTCTTTATTCCATTGTGAAATTGCTTTTCTTTTCTTTTTTTCATTTAAGTTCTAGTGGTGCTATAAATAGAACTCTGTGATTGGTAGTGGTTGAATGCCGGCTTTGCAGAGGAATGTGCTGGGATTTCTTGTATACCTTGTGCCCGGATTCTTATTTTGCTTATAAAAGCTTTCATCTCTATCGTCTTGGATCGTCCCTTACTTTGGATCGCACTGACATTCTATTGCCAATGATCTTTTCTATCGCCTCACTTTACATATCTATTTCATGCAAAAAAAAATCAGTTGCGAAAAGATATCGCACTGCTTAATTTTCTAGTTAAATCTTTTGCAATGCCATTAAAATGCTTATTGTAGTTTCGGCATTCTAATGCTTTTCATATCAGGTTTTTTTGTGGACCTAAATTTGTTCGAGGGTAGCAAGGGGCAGAATATTGAGACAAATTTGGTAACCGAAAATGGAAACGACGTCAGGGGTACAACTACAATGGATGGTTATTTGGCTGATGAAGTTCTTGACATATAACGTATGGGATAGTTGAGTGCATGCATTGAACTCTAAAACAGCCTTACTGTGTACTAGGAGGATCTTGTAGTAGTAATGAATCAATTAGCTATTCTTGTGCTTTAAATATGCAGTCAAGGACCTTTTTGATTCGGAGTGTGGTATTTCTTCATCTCATGTGAAAGCTATATGTGATTCCGAAATCACTTATTAACAGAGAAATGAATCACAGACGGGATATAAAAACATAAAGCCTGATATCTCCTGTGTTTATAGTTAGTTGTCCATACACGATGCTTGTCCACCTTTAAAATTCTAACGTCGCATGAAATGCATCGACTTTCTTTTTTTTTTTTAATTCTCCAAATATTTCCGTTTCTTATTAGCTTTCTTGTTAACTGACTTCTTTCTAGGAATACCTGGTTGCGTTAAGTCCGCACTCTGTAAAGGAATATTAAGTTCCCCTGCAAGACTTTGGTGATGACCGCCCAAGTTCATAGAGAGGCACACAGCAAACACAGGCACTGTGCTGATTGGCTGCATTATGACACGTGCCAGCACACATTTGTAATTTATTACTGCTCTTGTATTACATCGTCAACTTCAATAGTAGTAGTGATCAAATCTACCATTACATTAATTGCATCTCTCTCTCTCTCTCTCCATTGACAATTCTCCATGGAGGGATCTCAAGGCTTCTGATGACGTGTGCTAAATTCTGCGGCATGGACCATGCACGATGAAGGGTAGCACACAACTCAATGTGACATGTAGCTAAAAAGAGAAAAAAAAAAAGTCAAAAGGTAATTTGAATATTAATTTAATGCAAATATCATAGGGCAAAAAACGGGGTTGAAAAATTTGTCGTGGTTCTTGCTGTATCTTTTATTGAATGGGCAATAGTTTCCATATTTTTGTGTGCCTAAGTAAGCGTGTGTATATATAATGCCCATCATTCCCTCCACATTCCGCATCACACTAATAATCCCATCTATACTAGGAAAGAGATAAATAATATTAAACTCATCACACCCCTCCAAGAAAAACCCTACGACGGATCCACAAATAAGGTCGTCGGCGGCGCTGGCATCTCCTCGCGGCGGTAATAACATGATTAGGGCGGCGTTAATGACGGTTGTGTTGGCGGTTTTCGCCGGCTACCTCATACTTGTTGTAATGATGCCGACCAATCAATATAAGCTCACTTGGTTGCCTAAGCTACGAAAACAAACTACTACCACCTACTTTGGCACCAATCAAGGTAAAGAATTAAGCTTTTTTTTGTGAATATAACATATTTACTAATTAGTACATGCTATCATCAATCCATAGATATAATATAATGAATTATATTGCGCAATGAATGCAGGGGCAACGTTCTTGGTATTCGCATTCCCTTTGCTATTCATTGCCGTATTGGGATGCGTGTACCTTCATCTAGGAACCAAACCAAGGGATAATAGTATTACAACGTAAGAACATAGCATTATTGTCTTTATATATTTTAGTTCATTACTATTACATGTGTTACGACGATATGCAGATCGAAAGGAGATGATAATTATCGCCTAGCAATATGGAGAAGGCCAATGATCATAAAAGGATTGGGCATAGTCTCACGCATAGAACTTGCTTTTCTCCTCATGTTCATCGCTCTCCTCGTATGGAGCTTCGCCGCGTACTTGCGTATAAGCTTCGCAGATATCACCCCTAAGTCAGCCGCCAAAAATGGAGAAAAAGTGTAAGAAAAAATTACTTATTTCCCAATCAAGGACGACGACGATCATGGGCATGTGCATGCGTAATATTTATATATGGATGATGACGTGGCAGATGGGAATCAAAGCTCGACTCGTCGGCGCTCCGACTAGGGCTCGTCGGAAACATAGCGTTGACTTTCCTCTTCTTCCCGGTGACACGTGGATCTTCGATCCTCCCACTCTTCGGCCTCACTTCTGAGTCGAGCGTTAAGTATCACATATGGTTGGGACACATTGTAATGACCCTCTTCACAACTCATGGGCTTTGCTACATCATCTTTTGGGCTTCAACCCATCAAATATCCCAGGTATATAATATAACTCTTGGTACAACATTGAAAGAAACAGAAAAATAGATGTCAGAAAATTGATTTTTTAAAAAAAAAAAAAAAAACAGATGGGGAAGTGGGAAAACACTGGAGTATCCAACGTGGCTGGAGAGATTTCACTGCTGGCAGGTTTGGTCCTATGGGCAGCAACTTTCCCAAGAATAAGGAGAAAGTTCTTCGAGGTCTTCTTCTACGCTCATCACATGTACATTCTCTTCGTCTTCTTCTTCATCCTCCACGTCGGCATAAGCTTTTCTTGCATTATGCTGCCCGGCTTCTTCCTCTTTGTGATCGATCGCTACGTAAGATTCTTACAATCTCGGCGAAACGTCCGAGTCTTGTCTGCTAGGGTTCTTCCTTGCCAGACCTTCGAACTCAACTTCGCCAAGAGTAAAGGTACAGTTAGTTATTATAGTTCTTCAGAGTTTTAAACCAAATGCATAAGCTTCGTCAGGTTTCACTCTATAATCAATTGAAGAGCATCTCGGTCTCGTGGGCTGGCCTATGACTCGAGGGATATTATTTTATCTATTAGGTCATGGGTTTTAAACTCCATGACTGTCGTATTATGTGATTTTAGGACATATTCACATGATCCCTGGAGAACAATCAATCTACTCTCGGATGTGTAGCTTAAGCCCATAGCCGATTGAGTAAAGGATACTTTAGGGTCGAAAAAATCGAGAGAACAGCACATAAGCTTATAACAAATCATAGTTATTTCGGTTCGATTGCATTAGATACCCCAACGGTTTTTCTTGAAATTTCTCGGACACTAATGACTATGGTTCGTGTGGGCAGATTTGAGCTATACTCCGACGAGCATCATGTTCGTGAACGTCCCGAGCATATCAAAGCTCCAATGGCATCCATTCACGATCAGTTCGAGCAGTAGCTTAGAGTCGGACAAGCTCAGCGTGATCATAAAAAGCGAAGGCTCTTGGTCCAACAAGCTCTACCAACTGCTCTCTTCTCCTTCTTCCATCGAACGCCTCGGTGTTTCCATCGAAGGACCTTACGGGCCAGCCTCGACCGATTTCCTCAGGTAACTTACTAATTGCCACCGACAAAACCCTAATAATAAAAATCGAATCTTTGCGAACAATGCTTCGTTCTCATTTCTCGCTATTTACTACAGGCACGACCTGCTCGTAATGATAAGCGGAGGAAGTGGATTGACCCCTTTCATCTCCATAATCCGAGACCTAATCCACTCGGGGGAGACGCTGAAATTAAAAACCCCTTCGGTCCTACTCATCAGTTCCTTCAAGAGCTCGGACGAACTAACCATGCTAGACCTCATACTGCCCATGGCCGACGCGCCTTCCAAGTTTTCGAATTTCGCTTTGCAGATCGAGGCGTACGTTACGAGGGAGAAAGAACGGCAGCCCGCGGGCCGAGAAAAGTGGGCCGTTCGAACCGTGTGGTTCAAGCCCAGCCCGTCCGATGGGCCGGTGGCTCGAGTCTTGGGCCCGAACGGCTGGCTTTGGCTCGGCGCTATAATTTCAGCATCCTTCGTCATATACCTAATCTTCATCGGGATTTTGACCCGCTACTACATATACCCCATAGATCACAACACTAACAAGATATACTCTTCTTCTTCGAGGGCGACTCTTCACATGTTGTTCATGTGCGTGGGCGTGGTTATTGCATCGACGGCTGCTTTTGCCTGGAATAACAGTAAGAATGGTAAGGAGATTAATAATCAGATACAGAGCATGGAAGGTACAACTCCTCAAGCATCGCCTGGCTCGTGGTACTACAATGCTGACAGGGAAATGGAGAGCTTTCCTCAAGGGTCGATATCTGAGTCCGTCAACGTACATTACGGCGAAAGGCCCGACCTAAAGAGTGAGTAAATCTCCTTCATATGTCTTTGTCTTTGGTACATATGACTAAAAGCTTTTTTTTCTCTTTTCGAAGAATATCTCTTCGAGCGTAAGGAGCCGAGCGTGGGAGTTTTGGTATGTGGGCCGAAGGGGATGAGGCACGAGGTGGCGAATATATGTTCGTCGGGCTTGGCTTCGAATCTGCACTTTGAATCCATCAGTTTCAGTTGGTGATTTCCCGTTCCCTTTTTTTTTCTCCGCTCTTCGTTTCCCATACGTACGAAAAAGATGGATATACGTATATTTGAAGCCGAAATAAGACGGCTTTGGTTCTCTCCTTTTTGATCCTTTTCCGTTCGATGCGTGTTCTTGTTTCTCTTCCTACTGTGTGGAGCTTGCATATTCAGATGATGCTTGTTCTTCCTCTGTATAAATTTCTTATGTGAATAATCAAGTGGATGTATTTCGTAACTGACGTCTTTGCTCATCGACCCAAAAGAACTGCTAAAGAACTAATCCACTTGGGTGTTGCGTTTTTCACCAATGCTAATCTTCTTTTTCGTAGCTCGAAGAAAATGGGACAGCGTCTGCAAATAGTGAAGAAACCATAAATGAGAAAATGGCCCAGGAAACTCATAAAACATTCTCTCAGTTCTCTAAAATAGGACCATTAGATATCAAACATAATCATGCAAAAAACTTTCTCATTGAAGATTTAGGAATTCCTCGAGCTCAACACACACCCAGAGGATCAAGAATGAGGTCAACAGAACTTGTCACGGATGAAATCGGAAGACCTCACACGGTTTCCATACTACCCATTCTCAACTAACGCAACGATTTCACGCACAGACTACTGATTCAATACAAATCACAATAACGAGGAGCATACGATTCAGTAGCTTGAGGTACACACACGATCTGCTGCGCTGAAGGGCAATTTGGTAATTACGGTGGGATCACCTTCGATTGTTCGATCGCCCAGAGATTGTAGTGTGAGCTACGCCGTGAGAGACATTAATGCTCATAACAATTGATCTGTGACCGAATGAGAGGTACGATGGTGAAGCTGAGTTGAATGGCAGCCATTTTTTGCACGCACGATCACGAAGATACTTGGTAGGACTTTCCCGCCGAAAACGATTTATGATGACATTGTGGCCTATTAAAAATCTTTTATTAAACTAGTATAGGCCTATTAAGATATGGTGAATATATAGAAAAATACCCAATTGGATAAAAATTTTACACATAGGTACCCATGTCAGAAAATTTTAGATAGGTACTCAATTTAATTTTACCAGTTTCTTAATCATGTCGTACCTTCCTGTGTGTATATTGCGTACCATAACACGTTGATATAGGGTACCTAAATATAGCATATGTCGTACCTACGGCATACCTGTGTGTTACATAGGGCGTACCTAAATATAGCATACGTCGTACCATTTTCTGTTATATAGGGTACCAAAATGTGTTGATATAGGGTACATAAATGTGTTGTATGGTGTACTTTCAGGGATCGGGTACCTATGTGCAAAAAATTTATTCTGTTAGGTACCTATATATAAAAAATCCTGACATGGTACTAAATTACAAGTTTTTATCCAAATAGGTATTTATGTGTAAAGTCCCCTTAAGATATTATGATCCAATTTTAGGTAGAAATAGAATAGAAGACCTACAAATTACCCATTACCTTTGCAAATTTTTGGTCTCAGTGTTTTTTTTTTCGAAATGATATTTTCATTGGGACTAACAGTCCAAAAAGACCCGTGGGTAATATCGTCTAGTATTTTTTGGCACACTTAAATGTTTGTGCATAATGTATCATATTAATTTTATTTGAAATATTTAACAGAATTATAATTTAAATTTAGTTATCTATATTTATAAATATATAAAAAAATATAATTTGTTATAAATTTAAATGTAAAATAGTAATTCATTTAAGAAAATGGTAAAAATAAGATATCAAATTACATAGAAACTAGAATTTACAGCAAAAAATAGTGGATGGTTTTTCCGATTGTATTAATTGTTTTAAAAAAGAGTAATTGACTGACCAAAATGACAGCATATAGTCATCCCTAAGCCACCCTTACCCTTACTATAATAAAATAGATAATCTAGATTGGATAAAATTCCAGTTAAGAGAAAAAAACCACACAATCCAAAAATTTTAATTAGTAGATGGAAATTAAAAAAAAAAATTAACGATGTATTAAAATATATATGACTGGTCTTGAATTGAATTTGTTTTGATAAACCTTTTTGGCTAAATTGGAGATAAAAAATAAAATTAAAAATATAATATTAAAATATTCGTAGTTTGAGTTATGAATAGATCCAAACCATGGCGGCCATACTTTTTTCTTCAGGGCTATTTTAACAGTAGGGAGCGTCGCGTGTTTTTATTAAGCAAAAGGGAGTGGACCGAAAGTTACCAAAATACCCCAAATTAAATTGGCTTTTTTCGAGTAAAAAAAATTCGAAAAATTCGAATAAATTATATTAAATTCGAGTATTATTTTCGAGTAAAAAAAAGTCGTAAAATAAATAATTTATTCGATTTTCATTTTCGATTTTTTTTTCCCACTCGAATATAGCATTTTTACCAGAATTTTATTCGAGTAACTCGAATAAAAACTCGAATAAATCGATTTCTACTCGAAAACGTCGATTTCAGGCTCAGAAACACCAAAATTCACTCAGATTTTGGGGTTACTATGTTTAAGAATCACGAACTCATCGATTAACACCTCATTTCGACATGAAATTTCAGTCGAGCGGATCAAAATCATAATCAAACACTTCGATTTTTTTTTAAAACACTCAATCCCCTTTTTTTAAATTAAAAACCCTACACTCCCTTTTTTTAAAATTTCACACAAAAGTAATCCTAAATAACAAAAAAAACCCTTTTTCTTCATCTATGTTTCTTCTTCTTCCTCCTCCTCTTCCTCCTCTTCAAACCTTTTGCTTTATTTATCAAAAAAACCCATATCAAACCAATAACCCACTAAAGTAATCATGACTACTTTAACTATTAATATTCTAACTTTTGGGTAAAGTTAGTTTTTTTTCCTGCCCAAAAATATTCATACGTTGTCTGAATATGAGTTTGGGCCAAAACTATGACTTTGATATGTATAATACTTCCTCCGTCCCAGCTATTTCTTCCCAAAGATTAGCGGACACGGAGATTAAGAAATCACATTATTTTAATATTATAGTACACCTTTTGAGGTATAGAGAGAGAAAAGTTATTAGTAGACACGCAAATCAAGAAGACTTTTTCTAATATTAATGGTGTAATTAGTTTAATTAGTGGGATAATTTTTACCAAAAATAGAAATGGAAAGAATTATGTGGGACGCCCGAACTAGAAAGATGGGAAGAAATAAGTGGGACGGAGGTAGTAATTTATTTTTATAGGTGAATCAAATCAAACCACGTGGCATATATATGATATACCCTCAACCAACCAACTAACCATGGTTAGCCAATTATAACAACAGATAACCACATAGTTCATTATTACCCTCTCAAAATCTCACATTGGCCTCCTCCTCTTCGTTTTGCCCCCTTCTCAAATCTAATTGTCATTTGCCCCATTGAAACACCCAATCCTAAAAAATCCATCCCCATAATAAAAATAAACCCTACCAAAGCCAAGATACAGAGGGAGAGGGAGAGAGAGATGTGAGTCGATTGAAGAAAATTGACATTTCTTTGACCCAACACCACAATCAAATGCCACAAAAAGAAAAATCACTATCAGGTATGTTTTTCTTCAATTCCCTTTTTTGTGTTTCTATACTTTGAGTGAAACTGCCACACGAACATGTTTTAATAAAGGTCAATAATTGACGATATTATTCGCGGAATAATGCCCATTTTTAGGTTTACTTGGTCCGAAATTGGGTTTTAGGTAAAAAAAATTAGAAAAAAAATATCGTGTTTAATGTTCTTAATATGGTTTTTCTTGGGTTTTTCCATCAATTGGGGCCTCTCCTCGGCCGCTAAATCTTTGATTTATTTTTTATTAGGTTACAATTAATTTAAATTTGTTCGTAAAAGGAAACAAACAACGCAATCACCTCTCTCTCTCTCTCTCTCAGAGAGAGAAAGGGCGAGACTACTTTAACTTCAGGTTTCATCAAGTTTTGTTGCCATCTCTTCATTTTTTAATATCCGAGTGAACTACGTACTCATCGTTCGTGAGAAGGGCTTGCTTGTTCTGTTTGGTTATCTATTTTGGGTTGAAATGGATGAGATTTGCTTTTATTGCAGAGTGCTCGCGGCCCTCGTATGGAAGAATGGTGTGCTTCTCATATGGCTTATAATCATCATTATTGAGTCTGAACAATGTTGATAAGAGCTAAACTATTTGTTTTATTAGTTTGTTGGTTGTCTCATGAATGGAGTTCTCTTGTTATAGGCTGCTACCTCCTTTGGCTGGCGAAGGGATTCGAATTGATATGCTAATCGTTGGTTTGAGCTTATAAGAGTGGCTTGTCTTTTGCTGATGTATGTCAAGGGCAAATTTTTTTGAGGATACAGAGAAGGATAGATCTGGGATTTTCGTATGGATTTGGAATCTATATTCAAGCCCTTTTTCTAGATAATTCCAGATATAGATAGGGGTAAGGAAAATGCAAGATCAATGGAAGCTAAAACTGTCATTGATAAGCTGAAAAGTGAAAATAGAAATGATATGAACACCCTTAAGACGCATTCTACTGTTGAGGGCGATAATGGAAGTGGTCATGTGACGGGCGAGGAGGACTCTTCGAGTCGAAAGAGGAAACGTGAGTGCTGTAAGAACATAGTGGATTGGATCCATAATGTTGCTATAGATCAGTGCAGTCCTGATATTGCATCGTTGCCTGAAAAGAGCAAATGGAAGAGTTATGGAAGTGAGCTTCCATGGAAGCAGATTCTCCCTCCAAATGCTGATTTGGAACTTCCTCACACAAATGAACAATCGGAGATCATTGGAAATCTTGGCCCGTGATGCATTTCGGTCTAAAAAGAACATCAATGTGAGTTTCCATGAGCAATCATTTTCTCTATGCTTTGGACATGATATTGGTTGGAATTGGACACTAATATTTTCTATGCTTCTTCAATTTTGCCCCATGTATCTGCTTTCTTCTTTCATGTTTGGGCAACGTGTCTCACTACATTATGTTAACTCTTACATAAACGATACATTCCTTGTTTTTTGGCAGAAGAATCAAAAGATACTTCCGAGTATGTACGACGACGATGCATTAGTTTCTAAAAGACTAAGAAGCAGCCAAAGGTTGGTATTAGCCAAAGATCCGTCTAGCAAGAAAGGCGAACAATCTCAACCGTCCCTTCACCTTCAGACAGCGAAGATGATATCTCTGTTGCAACTAAACCGTCTCCTCATTACTTCTTCGCTCGGGCAAAGAAGAAAATCCCGCTGGGCCCACGTCATCAGGCAGTTTTGCCCGAACCTTCCCAAGAAAATTACCAAAACGACCCCAAATGGCTGGGAACAAAAATATGGCCACTGAACAAACCCGAGCAGAGCAAGAACTACTTGATCGAAAGAGACCCGATAGGAAAAGGAAGGCAAGATTACTGTGGTTGTCAGTTTCCAGGCTCTATTGACTGCGTAAGGTTTCACATTGGCGAGAGGAGAAAGAAGATGAAGCTTGAGCTCGGCTCAGCTTGTTACATGTGGAGACTGAACTTCATAGGTGAGGAAGTGGCGATTTCTTGGACGAAAGAAGACGAGCTCAAATTCGAAGAGATTGTGAAATCCAACTGCTTGACTTCAGAAAAGTACTTCTGGGACGAACTGTTCAGACATTTTTTCAACAAAGGAAGGGAAGCTTTGGTGAGTTACTATTTCAATGTTTTTCTCTTACGGCGTAGGGCTCGACAGAATAGGAGAGGCGGGGATATGGGGGGTATATACAGTGATGATGAGGAATCTGAGTATGGGCCCGTGGCTGAGAAGTTCGGTAGGATGACTGCTAATTCGCCGGGCTCGATCTTCTCCTTGCCGAAGAAATCTTCTTACATGAACACATGAATAGGTTTTTTTTTGTCTGTTTTGGGGCATATTGGTTGGTGGTATATGGTATACCTTTTTGATACAAGATGTAAAAAACTGCAGTTGTTTGTTAGCATGGGGAAGAAAATTCAGGGATTTCTAACATCAAGAAGTAATTTTGTTACAATGTTTTGAGGTTTTGGATTAATGCATCACTTGTTTTGGTTTTACTTTGTGTTTGATCATATGTTCAAACAGAAGTTATATTGTACAAACATGCTTTTCATGTACGAGATTTTAAGGATGTCAACATTATTATTTTATATCCGTAACTAGCACAAGGTTTGAGTAAATTTGAAGGTAAAACATATTGTGGGTCTAAGAAAGAATATTGGAAATAGGGAAAGAGAGATTATAACATTTAAAATAAAATAAGAATGTTACACTGCATCTACGTATATAGTGCATGATGCAGCAAAAAAAGGACTTTGAAGGGTTAGTGAAATTGAAAAATAAAATAAAAAATTATCCTCGCAATTTCTGAAGAAGATTATCAGACAACACGCAAAACAAATTGTAGATAGTTTCTAATTTTGATAGCTATCCTTATCCACCAACCGACATAAATACTCAGTCTCAGTCACAGTCAACATTAGGGTTTTCCCCTCACGGTCACGGATGGCGTGACCGTCTCCGAGAAACATTGCTCCTCGTCCTCCTCGCCGGATTCGCCCAAGCAACTAACCCTCCGCCGCTCCCTTCCGCCGGAGAGACACCACCCCCTGCCTGCTGTTGGCCCGAGCCCGAACCCGAATCAGAACACGGTGCCGACGCACTTGCAGGTTTCACAGGCGCTTTTCCCCTATTTGTTCTCTTCGATTTGCAGATGACGAGATCTGCAGTCCTGATGTGTGTAGGGCGTCCGTGCATTGTCCGATTGGCTCGATCCCTTACTTGCGAGGCTCTTCGCTTTTGTGGTGGTGTCTTCCATGGCAGCCTTTCGTTTATGTAAGGGGCTTTTGTGAGAATCCTTTTCCGGCGTAGCAGCAGCCGAATTGGAGAAGGACATCGAGCTTTTGGCTTCTGCGAAGTCAATTTCTAAGAACGACATGTTCAGGGTGTCGAAGAAGAGCTCGTGAACCGTCCTCGCCTCGGCCGTCACCTGTTGAACGGTATAATCAGATCTTGTCGATTCACCAAACATAGCCTAAATCATATGTGTGTGTATAGGTTTTCTTGGTGAATTATTGTTGCTTTTATGTACCTCATCTGTGAACCCGTAATGCTGCATTGCAGATTTCAGCATATGCTGCACAGCAGACACGAGCTCCATGATTCCGCTGTACTCTGTTTTCTCAATGCGTGCGAGGATACTGCTAAAGTCCAGTGGGGAATCTTTGCCTTCGGTGGCGTTTTCGGTCCTTTTCCATAGCTCGGTCAGCAGAGGTATGGTTGCTTGCCGGCCACCGTTTATTTTCACTTGGATCGTTCTTATGACTTCCTCACACTGGGAAAAAAATAGAAAAACAAATCACGAAGTGGGAGGTGTTCGAAAGGAAACAATTGAAGAGGAGAAGAATTCTAGAGCCTAAAACGTGGAAGCATTGCATTACCTTTCTCTGGACAAACTCAGTCATCTTATTCTGGAGTTTTTTTGAGGCAGCAGATCTGAAAATTCTCCCTGATTTATTCTTCGACTGATGCGCATCGCTGGTACTCGAAGTATTCTTCGTGGGCGGAGACTGTTTTCCCTTGATGGAAGAAGATTTGTGTGTCTGGGAATTTTTGGAAAGAAACAGTCAGATACCTGTCTATTGATTCAATAGCAAAGTTTACGTATTGAAAAAGAAGCTGATGCTTACAGATTTCTTCGATCGTTTCTTGAGTCGATCTTCTAAAGCAGACAATGGTCCAAATTTCTGCGAAGAAACAGAGGGCGACGACACCTTTCGTATCGATCTTCTACTCGGAGATGGGGATTCAGATGGAACTGCTTCTTCAGGCATTTCAGGTTCACCAGCCAACTTCTCATCCGCTGCTTCAGAAGCTTCTTCATCCAATTCGGCGTCAATTGGAATCTTCGTCTCGCGTCTTCGCCTTTCCTTTTCAAACAGAGCTTTATCAGAACGCTTTTTCGACAAGATAGCAGCAGCAGCTTCCACATCCCCAGCACCAAAACGGAGCCAATTTGGGACCTCATCGTATCGAATCATCTCCCCTCCATCGTATTCCTCGTCCATCCGATCGAAGAGCTCGACTTCCTCTTCGCTCCTTGCAATCATGCGATTCACCTCGCGACGGGAAGGAACATCGTGGACCGTTTCTCGGCACCTCTCCTCGTCGCGCAGCAGGTTCTCCAAGGTCATCCTCCTCTCCTCGTGAGTCGTCCTCTGGTCGAAGCGCCCGGCGTTGATAACCTCGTCGGCCATGTCGATCTTATACTGTTGGATGTTGTTTCGAACGAGGCTCTCGATCGAACCCACGTAGCGCTCGTTCCCATTATCGACGACTGCTTCCATGTATATCACCTTGACCTCCTTCGTCTGGCCAATGCGATGGGCCCGAGCCACGGCTTGTTCTTCGTTCTTCGGGTTAGGGTCGGGATCGTATATGATGACCGTGTCGGCGGTTTGGAGGTTAAGCCCGCGCCCGGCGGCTCGAATGCTCAGCAAGAAGACGAAGCAATCGGTTTCTGGGCTGTTGAAGTCGACAATGGCAGATTCGCGATCTTCCAAGCTAGTGGTTCCATCGATTCTCCTGAACTCGAGCCCGCGCTGCTCGAGATACTCCTCGATTACGTCGAGGAGCTTTGTCATCGTGCTGAAGAGAAGAACCCTGTGCCCAGTTCTATGGAGCTTTGTCAGAATCCTGTCGAGAATCCACAGTTTTCCGCAAGATCTGACGCTGAACTCGTTTGATAGGTCGCTGAAGAATGGGTAGTTGAGCGAAGGATGGTTGCAGGCTTTCCTCAGCTCCATGCACTTGTTGCTTAAAGTCTTGTACGCTCGAGGCTGATAGTTTGGGTTCCTTTCTGCTTTGAGATTCTCTTCTTTCGGGTCGACTCTAATGGTGCCAGTGGCCTTAATCCAGTCATAGATCGCGCTCTGTATTGCGGACATTCTGCACTTCAAAGTGATCGAGACCTTGGGAGGAAGCGATCCTTCTACATCTTCGACACGACGCCTGAGCATGAAAGGTTCTAAGATTTGGTGAAGCCTGTGAATGATTATAACCTTCTTCTCGGTCTCGAGCCAATCGTCTTCCCCGTTGTGAGCAGGCCCTTCTCTTTGGAAAGGTTGAGAGAACCAATCGTGGAACGATTTTCGGTTGTCGAATACTTCTGGGAGGAGTAGGTTCAGAAGAGACCAGAGCTCTTTGAGGTCGTTCTGCGGACAAAGACAAGTACAGATATAGCGCCTGAAGAACTCGAGATTGATGAACTGCGACGAAAAAATGTACCTGCAGTGGTGTCCCGGTTAAAAGCATTCGTCTTTCGCATCGATATCGATCGAGATCTCGAGCTAAGACCGAGTCTCTGTCCTTCATCCTCTGTGCTTCGTCGATTATTACGTACTTCCAGTCGATCCTAGAAAGTTTCGAGCGGTCTTTCATGATGAACTCGTAGGTGGTTACGAGGACATTAAACTTCGATGATAGTACCTCCTACACGCAAGGCAAACGAGAGAGTCAGAGAATGCAACAACAGGTAATTTTTCGAGTCAAAATATCTCTTTTAACCTTAGAGAACAGCTTCGACCTCTGATCTTTACTGCCTACGTAGTATATGCAGGACACTGTCGGGAGCCAAGTGTGTAGTTCACTCTGGGATAGGCGAATGGAGTCAGATACTATTATCAAGAGAGGATATTCATTTTTATCTTTTAGGGCGTGACGTAATGTACTACCTTCCAGTTTACTAGAACAGCGTTGGGAACTATAATCAGATGTGGACCGTTATTTCCTTTGAACTCCATCAGATAGGCGATCAGTGCCATGACCTGCATAGCCAGGAAGTAAGTAAGATGCTGTAAGGATCGCTAATTTTCTTTGTAATGTAGCAGTTTACCTGGACAGTTTTTCCAAGACCCATCTCGTCGGCCAAGATTCCATTTAGTTTGTTGTTATACAGAGATAGCATCCACTGTAGACCAACCTGCAAATTTGAAGGATAAAAGATCAGTTATTGAAGATCTATGCTATAGCCTTCAGCATCGATTATCATTCACAATCCCAATAGGAAAAGCAAGTTAAGCAGAAACTGACAAGCTGATAATCTCGTAGAGTTCCTGCTCGAAGCATCGATGGATGCCTGACGACATGTTCATTGACAGCGTGCGCAAGGTTGTAGTATCTGTTGCAAAGAAATGTTATCTGAAAGAGTAGCAATTTATAACAGAAATACAGAACACTGTTTCATTTGAATGGCTTTGAATGACAGAAGCAGAACGTGCTTTGGGAAACATAAATGCGGGAGAATCATATCAGTGTGCAGAATCAGATTTGAGACTACAGAATGAAGCATTTGCTGATTTAGTCCCAGCATATGTATGCGATTAGTACCATAATCCGGTGAAAGGATGCTTACTTGTTAACTGATGAACTCTCTTGTGGGGCATTCATCTCAGAAAAGCAATTACTTATCGTCATTTTCTCTCTAGCACAAGCTGCTGCAGCTCTTACTTCTTCTTCAGATAGACCCTGTAAGCAAGAAGGCTCATGAAGAAAAAATAGAGGAAAGCGTGACATAAGCCTCAGAGTTCTTTTCATGACACACACACACACATAGAGAGAGAGAGAGATAGAGAGTGAGAGAGAGATTGCCTGGGAACGTGCATCAGCAGCTGCAGCATTAGCCGCCTCGTCAACCTTCTGCTGGTTTTTAGCAGCCGTTATTTTTCCTCCGAGTTTGCGAAGGTACTCTTCTGTTTGCGTTAGAAAGGACGAAAGAACTGCATATCTCTCAGCAGCCACGCCAGGCGCTTCTTTCTGTTTCTCCATCAGCATTTCCCTGTATCTCTCTACGTCGTTATTCTTCAGAGCTTCCATCCTTCTGCTGCGGTCGTCGTCCTTACTCTTAGAAAGCTCCTTCAACATCCCCTCGCAGTACCTGAGAACTCCCCTATTGCGAGCGGCACGGGCGTTGTGGTTCGCCCAGTGGCCCTCGAGGAACTTCTTGCGCCACGAGAGCACGAGTTCGAGCTCCTTTACCCGACGACCTCTGCACGACCGCCTATGAAAGTCCCGGCGCTGACGCTCGCACAGTCGGACGAATCTTCTGTAGGGTCGCTCTGGCATCTTCATTATCTCCGTTTGCTGGCGTTCGATCTCGTCCCTCAGGCGCGCCTGCTGTTCGACGAGCTGCAGCTTCTTGGACTCTATTTGCAGGTATGTTCTAACTACCTTCTTCCTCTCTGAGTCGACTGCTAGAATTTTCTCAATCTTGTCGATTTTTTCATCCCTTCTCCTCTTGCGAAAACGTGCAGCTTCGTCGGCGGGAATACATCCCATAGGATCTGCTAGAATCAAGCCGCTGCTTCCTTTCATCGTCGACGGCCCAAAAGTGTCTATTTTCTCTGCGAGAACGGGGAGATCAAAGAAAGGCTTTCTACCATGGCTGACATCCTCGGGATGGTCCAAGCTGTTTGGTTTTGCTGTTTTCTCGGTAAGTGAGTTCAGTTTGCTCATCGATGCATATGCCTTATCACCTCTGATTTCTTCGACTGGTTTATCTTTGTCGCCAGTGGAAAGAGAGGGAAGAATCTGCTGCATCTGCACGTCGAGGGGCGGAGGAGTAGCAGATTGGAGCAGCACAAGGGGCACGAGTTTCTTCTTCTGCACGAAAAAAAAAGCAAGGTGGAATTATGAAATTAGGACATGAAAGAAAACTGAAAACGATGAAAAATATTGAAGAAATATTCAGTATCAGACCTCCAATAGGTTGGAGGCAAGTATCTGCGCTCTCAGCACGTGCATCTGCTGCTTCGTAAACCCAATGTTCGACTGCGAACCACTATGAGAATGGGCTGCCGACTGCTGAGGAGATTGATTAAGTCGTGCGCTCTCCGCCTTAGAAATTTCTGGGGAGAATACGCTTTCGACTCTTCTATTGAGATCTACGGATGATTGTGTGGGATTCATCGATAGCCACCCCAAAGTTAAGCCAAGATTATTATTACCAGGCGAGTTCTTCGCCTGCCCAGCTTCAGATGGTCCCGAGCCATCGCTCGAAGGGGTTTTGCGGACTTGGGGCGAGCTGCCGAGCTGTTTCTTTGCTGTAGGGCCGATTGTATTTTGTGGGATTCGCCGCCCCATAATGGATATGGAAGGCACTGAAGAGTGATGGCCCGAGTTCGTCTTCTCAGACATGCGTAGCTGAATATTTTCTCCATGTCTTTCATGGGAATCTGCCCGAGACTGATTCGTTGATATAGCTGTCCAAAAATCTCCATCTTTGCCGACAGGGCCGAAGGTTTGTCGGCCGCCCTGGTGAGAATGTTGAGAGTGTCAACCAAATATCAATGCATTTCAATAATGATAAAACAACAATAGTGTCAGTAAACAAGGGACTTAGAAGCAAACGAATATAAGCAGCAATCACAAATTGCAAATAAATATGACCACTTGTTGTAGCTGCTGTTGTTGATCGAATGAAGCAGATGACCAAAGGGAAGGCTGGGCGGAGGTAGGTGTGGTGCTTCTGCTGCTCTGCCCATCTCCGCTGCCTTTCTGTGGCCAGCCACTGGCCTCCATGCGGCTTAATTTCACCAAACAATCACTGAGAAGGGTAAAAAATGATTCGCTGGAATAACTCCCCAAAAGGAGAACCTTTCAGACAATCGAAGATCAACGTAAAAAAGACATAATTAAATTTCGGTTATGCACACCCATTCGGCACGGTGAATAAGCGATAGGATACATGGACCGTAAAGTCGATACGAAAAAATCAATCCCAATGGTGCAATAATGCATTAACTTGAAAAAATGCCCCTTAAGACGTTCGCACGGATCTAGGAATTCCGATCCCGATTTCCACATCGACTGTCACGCAGAGATTTTTTCCGAAACACAAGCACGCATACGCGACCAAACGCGTCTTTTTCGGGTAAAAAAATCGCAGTTTTAAGATTAAAGAAAGATTTGATTTTGGAACTTGTGGACTATGCAAAGACTGACCTGTGATCGGAGATTTCTGTGGAGGTATGCTGTGTTGGTCGAACTACGTAAATCTTGCGTTCTCTAATGTGCGCGGTGTTTGTATGTTAGCGATTTGCTTATTCGACGGTGTGGGGTTTTTGCCCTAAGGATGCGACCTATTTGCCGGCGAGAAAGTTGATTTTCGCTCAACTGGAATGTTGTGATTTTTTGTTAAGCATTTGGGGTTAAGTATGAAACCATGGTTAAGAAAAGGAGGAAAACGAACGATTAACCACGGTTACATGGGGATAAAACGAGTATGCTATGTTGTTTTGACAAACTTAACCATGGAAAGCGGTATTCTCAGAAGTCGACGATGATTGGCTAGAGTGACGTCGATATTATGACAACTGTAATTTCACATTAATTGAATGTTTTACTTATCGAGCAAGATTATAATTAGACAAAAAGTCTAAATTTGACGAATGAAAATCATAATAAATTAATGACACTATAAAATGAAATATTGTGCGGATAGGAATATTACTTACGTGAAGTTATTACAACATGTATAGCGAGTAACGGCTCATTTGATATGTGGGTATGAGTGTGTATTGGTGTGTATGGGGTGTGTATGAATAAGTTGGCTTGTGTTTGATATCTGTGTATAGCCATACATGCCTTGTATGGCTATACATGTCTATTACAAGGATTTTGGTTATAGGCCTTGTATATTCATACCCACCTCTAAGGTGGTTATGGGGTGTGTATCACTAATCCAGACACACATATACACATCTCAAACACATCTATCAAACACAATTTATATCATTACACAAATAATTAATACACACATATCAAACATATTAAAATATAACATCAACAAAATCCTTGTATAGCTATACACAAATAACTTATATCCATGTAATCCCTAAACACGATATCAAACGAGCCCTAAGGTGTATTGTTTTGACTGACTTATCAGAGAATCAATGTTCTACAATAAGACGTCCAGGTGACGTCGATGTCGCGGCTTGTAATTTTGTAATTATTGAATGTTTTACTTCTTGAGAAAGATTACACTATGTCAAAAAGTTTAAATGACGTATGAAATTCCTAAGTAATTAGCATTTTTACCATGAAAGATTACACTCGTTGGTCTGTCAAATAGATAGTGGTTTTACAATTCGCCCTTAATATTTTAGTTTATTAACAATTTTATCTTTCAGTTTAAAATTTTATTTTTTAAAATCTAAAATAATGATATTTTTGCACGTACGTAAATGTGCTAAATATACTACATTCGTAGATAAAGATGATTGTCCAAGTGAATACCAAATGTAATTTTATCAAACTATTGGTAATTAACTTAATTAATGACGCACAATAGAAAATAAAAATAAAAAAATAATATCCGACCTGCCGGATTCGAACCAGCGACCTAAGGATTTCAGCAACAAACTACAGTCCTCCGCTCTACCAACTGAGCTAAGGTCGGATTTATGCTTATCTTTCTATGTTACTTTATATGTAAGAATATGAAATATATCTACAACATCTGTATCATATTGTTTGGAATTACATTTCCATGGGGCAATGCATATGTTGTCTTTTACATACGTCAATCATGAACAGTGCTTCAATAAATTCTTACAAGTAAATCTTCCATATCTTCATCGTGACAAAGCACACCATATTTCACAGTAGAAATTCTTCTTCATTACACAAATCATATAATAGTAACATCAGCTCCATTGATCAATCTACTGCAACTGGCTGCATAGCTTCGGCTTCTTTCCTCAGCTCTTGAAACAAAACAGACGATAGGTACCGTTCTCCGAAGCTAGGATGAACCGTCTAATTGCAATAAAAAAGTCGACAGTTAGAAACAAATCCCAACCGTCGATCACAGGTCATAAGTTAGTTAAGACTTCGATCATCAAGCTCATGAATATAAATACCACGATAAGTTTCCCCTTATTTTCGGGCCTCTTTGCCAGCCTAAGCGCCGCCACAGTATTCGCCCCCGACGAAATCCCAACCTACATAGGATTGTTCGTAAGTTAGTTAGTAGTCGTAGTAATTCTATTTAAGATATATATGATTTTAAGTTACCATGAGACCCTCCTTCAACGCTAATTGCCGAGCCATATTAACAGCGTCTTCGCTAGAAACCTGTAACAGAAAGAATCTTTATACGATCTTTTTTAGCTCAGAGAGCTTAACGATAAATTGTATGATCACCATTAAGACTTCTTCCATTACATCCATGTCGAGGATGTCTGGTTTGAATCCAACTCCATTGCCAGTAATGTGATGAGGACCTGCGTGTGTTTATTAAGAATGAGAACCCTAATAAGTCACATGTGTCCCACATTGGTTAATTGTGGAGATCTTGACTAGCATATAAGTTGATGAGCTACTCCATCTCTATCATCAGTTTGTTGTAGGATGGAACATCGTCTATTTTATATGGATCGTCTCTCCTTCTATGAAAGAAATCTATTTGTTTTAGCTACTATATGAACATTACCTGGTTTTCCTCCGTTAAGAATATTGCTTTCCTCTGGCTCGAGCCCATATATCTACATCGAAATCGTTGTTTAAAAGTTAGACACTTTTAGCAGTTTCAGACCAATGCATATATTTACATGTGTCATATGGTTGTTACCTTAACGTTAGGATTTTTCGATTTCAAATACTGCCCAACGCCTGAAACTGTGCCTCCGCTTCCTATCCCCATTATGAAAATATCAACGTTACCGTTCGTATCTTCCCATATCTCAGGCCCCGTCGTCTCGAAATGAACCTGTAATAATAAATCGTAAATAATACGTAGTTCTTGTCGAAAAAATATGATTTTTATTGAAACCTTAGTATTCGCTGGATTCGAGAACTGCTGAAGCATGAAGGCGTCGGGCGTCGATTCTAAAAGCTCGTAAGCTTTCTTAACTGTACCTCCCATTCCTTTGTTAGGATCCGTAAGGATTAAATCGGCGCCGAAAGCTCTCATTGTCACTCGCCTCTCCAAACTTGTGTAAGAAGGCATCGTAAGGACCATCTTGTAACCCTTCATGGCTGCCATGAATGCCATGCTTATCCCCATATTTCCCGAAGTGGGCTCGATTAATGTTGTCTGAAAACGATCGAAAAAGATTAAAAAACGAATCTTTATTCAGATATAGTGAAACTTATGCTTAGCTAACTTTTCCAGGTGTGATTAGGCCTTTGCTTTCTGCGTCGTTGATCATGGCCGATGCAGGCCTGGCGATCGATTTAATTGGCGTAAGAATTCAAAACATCGAAGATAATAAGCATATCGATCTATAAAATAAAACACACCGATCTTTGATGCTGGCAGTGGGCTGCATCATTTCTTGTTTAACAGCTATATAAGCACCACATTCCTCTGTTACTTTGTTGAGGTAGACAAGAGGTGTTCTCCCTATGAGCTGCACACATAAGGTTGAAAAACATAACTCATTTGTGATATACTAAAAATCGATGTACATATATCAATACGCGAAAATGGTATCAGAAGAGATTCGATCTCGGGTTTTTTTTTAGCATGCATTTGTGTTCATAAACTTGGATTTCAATCATGACTTGTTCGATGTTTAACCAGAAAAAGGAAGGAGCTTTAGTGATAGCACACAATGGTAGCCATGTTATTCAAATCAGGTTAAAGGAAACTCTTGCAAAGATTATTCAAAATGTTGAATGAGCACAACAACAATTTTTTTTTTTATCACCAAACTTTAGATTAGAACTGTTTTGGTGAGTTTTGGCCCAACAGTTCAGCTAAAACTTTAAACTTTATCTAATTTTATTAGGAACACGGAACAAAGACCACAGTTGGAAATAAGTTCGGCCATCCAATCAGCTTTTTTAGTCTGATCAAAATCAAAAGAAGTCTTGAAATCCATTTTCCCAGTTATTAAAGTTTTTTCCCCCCTTCACCGTCAATAACCTCACCACTGAGGTGAAAGTGATGACCTGTAAAGAGATCGATTGCAAGAAAGAACGAAAATTGAGAGAAAAAAAAAACTAGCAAATTAGTTAGATACCTCAGAAACTTGTTTCTTGATTTTAGTACCAGGTAGATCTTTGGGCAGATCCCTTAGCCTTTGGGCAAAAGAAGGTGAATCCACCAAAGTGCTAGTTGAGAAGAGCTTTCTCTTCACTACGTTGCTTAAATTAGCAGCCATTAAAATCGATGTGAGTAGTAAAAGTGAAGCTTTTTCAATCAGTTTTCAAGTTCAAGTGTCTGCCTTCATTTATACAAGAGGTTGGGTTGGACTTGGGATAAGTAAGACTTGAGATTCATGAATGTCTGCCTTTCCAATTTTCTTTTGTATTATTTTTTTTTTCCTTCTTTTTCGATTAGTAAAGTATATACAAAGCCATCATATGTCATCACAATCCGACTAAATTCAAATATGAACGTCTCACATTCAGCTCGGCGTATTAAGTTGGACTAGTTGGACTTTTATGTTTTTTAACCATTGTTGTTATGTAAAGAAACAAAATCAAGTTGTTTTTTCATGGTGAAAGGATGCTTCGAATTAGTTGAGTTATTTTTAAGATATATATTAATTGATATTAGTTTATCAAATGCATCATATCCATTATCCACCCACACGATATCTTCAATTCATCATTTCTTCTCCGCATTCCTATCCTACGTTAGTAGCCTAATGCTTGCCTCTAGCCCTCCACAATATATACATATAATTTAATATTTTTGTACATATTCTCTCCACATACATAATTCTATAATCTATGGTGCATAAAAATGATTAAATAATGGGTGTCAGAAATTACAATACGACACATAAGGACATGCAAAAAAAAGTATTTTTTAAGATTCCTTGGCGTTTGGTTGACTACTAGAGCCACTTTAATATCATTGTTACGGTATTATACCTTTATTTAATTTTTTATACCATTTGCTTAAACTCGTACATAATAATGGTCTTGTGGATAGGTAAAATGCATAGGAAACATTCTCATCCTATAAGTAAGCTTCATTCATAGCATGAAAATTCTCGTATCATAGCCGACATATAAGGTTAATACTCCCGTCATAATTACGATTTAAATATATTAAAGAGGCGGCTTGAATTTTTGTTGAGATTATAAAATTGATGTTTGTCCCACATCGACTAATTCAAGCTCTTGGAACCGCTATATATATAAGAGACTTCTTTTGCTATCACTAATTGGTTTTAAGAAGGCCATTCGATTTCTAATAATTTCTTACTATAGTCAGTAGTCCAACACCAATTTCATACGTCATAAACTATTGACCGATGTCCGATGGCAATGAAGAAAGACTGTTTTGTTTTGGATATTCATTTCCGTTATGTGTTTGGAATATTACTGTATCATATTATTCTTTCTAGTATTCTGTTTGTTCTTTCATCCAATAATATTCTACGATGTGAAATTTAATATTATTTAGTTTTTAACGTAACTAGTAATTTTTGCATCCGATGTGTGTGACTGTGTAAATATATAATATAAACGTATATAATAAGTTAATTATAAATGAAATTATAGTATAAAATTAAATTTTGTATTTTTAAAAGTATAAAAATAATTTAGAGGGTACAATTGGGATAAATTAAAAAATCAAGTGTAGAAATATAATTTGAATGAAGAATTACCAATTAGAGAGCAGTTAGCGATAAGCATCTCTCCCTAAGACTATATTTATCAATGACCCGGACAATCGGTCATCAGAATAAAATATTAATTTCTCTCACCTCCACATGCACAACCTACACCTCAACTCAACCTCAATAATTTTCAACTTTATCAACAACCCATCACAACCCATAATATTTATATTTTATAATTTTAAATTTTAATTTTTGAAAAATAGATTACATTATATGATATAAAATTTAGATACTTTGGACATTGGAGAAAAAAATAATATGAATAATGATAGATTATAGAATGTGATAGAGAAATAGATAATTTGAAATTGTGATTCAAAATGTATCAATACTAGTCTATATTTGTAGGAAAAAAATCATATATTTTGGTAAAAAAATAAAATTAAATTTTAAAAGATAATTAAAATGTTTCATAAAAATTCATAAAAGCATACATAACAGTTTATTGAAAACTGTGCACAACTGGTTGCGTGGATCACAACCTGTTGTGAATATTATTATTTTTTGGTTTATTTTAATTCATTATATGCCATGACCTGTCGTCCAAATGGTCGATAAAGTAGTCTAATAAAATAAAATAGAAAGGAAGCAGATTCATTCAAGTCTCCGAAATGAGCTACACGCATTCAAATTTGGGCTTGAAAGACATCTCATTTGGGCCTAATTACGATTTATCTGTGGGCCAAATTCGTTCGTTGCCCAAATGCATTATTTCGCATAGAAAGCAACATTTCAGAGAAACCGAAATAATCAGTAATCCTCACGACTCACGCCATTATCCTCGCTTGCACGGAATCCGTAGATTCCTTAAAACCCGTATTTCTTTAGCTCGACTACCACCGTTTGTACCGGTTTTCGGTAAGCCCGATCATCTCTATATAAGATGGCTGTTTCTTTTTTCTTTTCTAATTTGGTTCATCTGTTTTTGATCGCCAATAGACGACACAATCGTACAGGTGGAGGTCTGCACTTTTAGTTGTTGATCATCTAAATTCTTGTTGCGGATTTATGCTAAGCTTTAGTGCTTTGTTGCTTGTTGGAACTACGTGTGTCAAATTAATTTGATTTGGGAGTACGTAACGTAGTTGTGTCTTACACGGATGAGTTGCCTTGTTTTGTTGGGATTCTTCGGTTGTTTGCTTCGTTTTTTGTGTTGATGTATCATTTGGATCTATGTCTTTTCTGTTTATTTCGTGGGATATATTAGGGGCTTTGTTCTGTGAGTTGAAAAGTTTTTTCTTTTTTTTTTTTTCTTTTCAATCGGGTGCTCGCTTATTTTATGGTGAACTTAAGTTTTAGCTAGTAGATGTTTCTGCGATGTAGAAAAGATCTTCCCAACCCATTGCTCTTGCGTTGGCTGATTAGAATTGTCAAATTGTGGAATGTAAATTGTGAATTTTGTCATGCTGTATATCATTGAATTTATCAAGCTTGAGCCGTCGAAGTGAGTTATCGAATTTGTTTGTGCGAATTGAGTGAGATTGGGAGAATCCAACCTCGCACTTGCAAAACGGCTTATCGTCATTGGATCATCAATCCATATGCTGAATCTGTCAATCACTTTATTACAGTGTTTATCATACATTTTCTACTGGGGATTGAACACGCACACTGTTTTACAAGCTTTTAATAACTCTTGTGTATCCATATTATCATATTCTTTCAGATATCTATGCTCTAACTTATATTTCACTTGATTCTCCCCAAGATGTCTGATCATCATGGAGAGGAGAGCGTTCCCAAGGGAAACGAATGGGAAGTCGTGGCACTCACAGATTCTACCTATGCTGCAAGCCCAAGTCCCAAAGAAGGTATTTCAGATAGTAGTAGCACTGTAGGGGTTGAGAACCCCGAGACAGCTCATGCAATGTTCATGTCTGGTCACTTTGGATCTCCAATTAAACAAGAGCCTCAGCCTACGGTAGAGCACAGTGGTAAATTTGATTCGAAAAAGGAGGACGATCTAAACATGGGAAGAGTAGTTTCTGATGGAGACGAAAAATTCGGCGGGGGTTCTGATTTTGGAGACGTAATTTGCTCAACTTTGATAGAAGAAGAGCCTAGCTCGTCCCATGATGAAGCTATCACAGTTAGGTCATTGAGGGACGACGAATCACTGGACCGTTCAGACACATCTGACATCTCAGATACGCCGAAGCGTTACAAAGAAGGCGAATTTCGCAACCTCTCCCACGAACCTTGGTGGAGAAAGCATGCTGCTTCGTTGTATTCCCAAGCCAAGAATGTCAATCCAATGTGGTCTATCGCCGTTGCTGCTGCTGTTGTGGGGCTTGTGATTGTAGGTTATAGGTGGCAGCGAGGCAAGCAACAATTTGTGCAGCTCAAGCCACGTTTGCCTCTTGATGATGAGGTACGTTATTTTTTGCTTGGTCACAATTTTTTCCTCTTTTTTTCTAGGTAAGATTGTGGACTGGTAGTTGTATATCCCATCATCCTGTATACAGCCTTCTGCGTAATAACAATAGTAATGCATATTATGTATATCAACCAATACAGAGTTCTCAATGGATACTCGGCCCTGCTACTCGATTTAAAGATGCGACGCTTGGCGGTGAGAACAGTTCGTACGTCGGAGTTTTGTCAGCTGCCGAACATTAATAATATATTCAGGTGATTGAGAGTCCTTTTGCGCAAGGTACTACTGATATTACATATTTATACGGAAAAGGAAAAAATGAGGCCTATTGAAGATGCATGCATGTTGTCCATAGGTTCGTTTATGTGTATAATATACATTCTGGGAACTTGAGTATGTAAATTTGATGCTGTGTATGTGGCGTCGATGGATATAAGGTTAAGTTGCCAATAATACTGTGGTTCGTCCTTCTGTTAATACTGCCTTGAAATCAATTATGATGATGATAGTAGTGGAATTTTGAAACCACTGTGACACTACATGATTTTGATGTGATGCTTCCAACAAGAACATTAATTAAACGTAAATATCATCATGGCTATGTATATAAAAAGTCAAAGAATATTAGACGGCTATTCCTATCTTCTCATGCAGGTATCCCAAGCAATGCTAGCCTAATCCTCATATACTCCAATTGAAAGCGAATTTAAACCTTAACGTCGGCTATAAGACGATAACGAGCCTAATCATCCTTGGTTCATGCGACTTATACGGAGTATTTGTATATCTAGACTATTTATGGGTGTATTTTTTGTAATGCTTCAATTTAATTCGGTATCTTAACATGTTACTATTTTATAATTCTATTAATATTAATTTTGCCCTTCCAATTTTTTATTCATTATAGTTACATCTCATCAGTTTTCCTTTTTATTCTATAAAAATATAATGATAAAATAAATTTTAAATTATTATATATTTCTTAGTTTTAAATTATGAATAATTTAAAAGCTGGCTACTACTCGGTGGATAATGGTTTGTTAATTTGATAAATGTTTACTTACAATTTTACCCTGATTATTTTACAATATAACCTTTAATTTACTACAAGTTTATCCTTAAATTAAAATTTTAGTTTTTAAAAAAAACTTAAAAAACTTAATTAATAATATAAAATGTTCAAAATACATAATTTGATATATTTAAATACACGCTAAACAATAAACATACTATTTGTTTAATAGGTCGGCAATTTCATACAGTCCAATTATCGACAAACCCATTTGTGGCCCATATAGGTTGGAGCCTTGAATCCACGTGTTACATTGTTACACAGTAATTCTTTCCCTGTTGTTGCTTGCTGTAAACGGTGTAGCATCTAACGGTTAACAGCCCTCATTTCACTGCAGCTTCGATAATCCTTCACTTCTCATTTTGTCAGCTTGACACATGAACATTGGTGCGAGGTGGCTTCTGATTTTTGTTAATAAGAGCTCTTCAGGTGGGTTTATACCCTGTTGAATTCCATTTCTGTTTTGTTTTGGAGAATCTATTGATTAAGGCAGGATTAGGGCTTTTTTTTTTCCCATTTCGTATTCTTATGCAGCTGAATAGAAGTTTAGCTTGTTAGCTAGGTGCAATTGGTCGTGCCATATAGCTTGATTGGGTTTGAATGCTGTTTCTGAATGAAAAGACGTAATTTTTTTTACCTTCTTTGGTTTGCTATTCTTCGAATCTGCGGTTTCCTTTCGTGCTTGATGGGTCTTTTTCTGGCGTGTTATTTCTCCCATTTTTTGGTTGCAAGTTCTAATGGAGAAGTTGGGTGGATGAATATAGGTTTTGCTATTTTCTGTTGTTGTTGTTGTCTCTCAATCAACATTTGGTGATTCCTCATTTGGTTTATATGTCTCTTCTGAGAAATGGGGATTTCACTATGGATTTCAGTGATAGTGACTCTTCTTCATTTGATTTTGGATTCTGGGCTGCAGCTAGGATATAATATAATACTTCCGAAGTTTTCCGATTCACATCACATCCTCTCTTTGGGAATTTCACTGAATATGGCAGAAGTTGATAGTGATATTATAAAGCCCGAGGTAATTCTTTAGATTATTCGAGCTTTTGCTGATGTTGAACATTTGTAATAATGGTTCTACCTTGTGCTTGCTTCTGGTTCCTCCAATTTTCCCACCTTTTGTTGATCCATATTCAGAAAATTATAAATTCGGAAAGTGTATTATTAAAGTGGAATAAACTCCGCCATGTTATAGAGGCATAGAGTTAGCATTAATAAAACAGGGAACAGAAATATACTGAGTAATCTCACCCTGACTATTGTTCTGGGCTACTTTAGATGCTGAAGGCCTATGTTTGGCTTCAAACATCTGACGAATCAATCCAGCAAGTTGAGCAAGATGTTGCCATATATTGCCCATTTATATGTCGTGAAATACAATCAGGCATGGGATCTTCAAAGAACCATCCCATCACACTTCCTTCAAGAGTCAGTCCTCATATGCTGAGCATGATTCTCGATTATTGTAGATTCCATCAAGCTCCAGGCCGCTCTAACAAGGTCGTGCACATTCTTGAACCGTGCATGAATTGACCTTTCTGTTTCAACTGCAAGTGAAAGACGTATTGTGGAGACATATTTTGATTTTGCTCAATATCTTCACGCAGGAGAGGAAGTCCTTTGACGAAAAGTTTGTTCGCATGGATACTCAAAGACTTTGTGAGCTGACATCTGCTGCTGACAGCATGCAGCTTAGGCCATTGGTTGATTTGACAAGTTGTGCTCTTGCACGTGTAATCGAGGGAAAGACACCTGAAGAGATAAGGGAAATCTTTCACCTGCCTGATGATCTCACTGAGGTGGTTTCTGTCTTTTCAATCAATGTATATAGTTGGTCGACGTTCTTCGTGGAGTATACATTTTTTATATTTTGTTTCCCTGTTTTATACAGGAAGAGAAACTCGAACCTATAAGAAACACCATGGATGATCCTAGGATTAGGCTTTTGAATAGATTGTATGCAAGAAAGAGGAAAGAATTAAAAGAAAGACAAAGATTAAAGGTGACCCCATGCATCATTTGCATTTGATTTGATGCTACTACCCATTGATTGTATTTCACTATTTTACATTCTTATACTTGAGCATGTAAATTGAATAGCCTCTTCTTATTTTTATGTGCAAAAGCAAACTGAGATAACACGTTTCAATCTTATGGTTGAAGGTTGAAGTTGAAGAAGAGCCGACAGACGACCGTTCAGTGGATGACCTCTTATCCTTCATTAATGGAAACGGTGAAAGTAACCTTTTTTAGTGAAGCATCTTCACATATCTGTTGTATGATCCGTGGTAAATTCTGTATTTTTCTTCTTTCGATTTATCATTCACCTGATACAAAACTTTGTAGACACCAAGGATGGCAAATCTTCTAAGACCAAAAAGAAAAATCGCAGGAGGAAAGATCATCAGAAAACTTCGCCTTCTTCATGCGCCAGTACTTCGAACGGTGGGTCTCTTTCGAGATCTAGAGAACGTTACCAAACGGTAGGAATCACTTTGAATTTTTGGTAAATTAATATAGCAATCACCTCATTTGCCTTTTGGAAAGCTGCATTCCATACGTGGTGCATGCAATACATGTTAAGGTCTCCAAATTTCTTAATCTCCAAATTTCCTAATCTTTTCTGCTGCAGATATCAGATGGGCTCAATCCTTCAAGCAGTAATCCTTCTGGCGAGCTTCTGCGCAACCTTTGTGACACAACGAAGTTGCTGGACATTGAATTGGATAGATTAGGACCAGAAGATGACTTCGACGGTTGTGATTTAGACGATGATATCGACCCTGTGTTGAAAGAAGAGATTGATAGGTCCGCCAAATGTTTTTGCTGTGTTGATCAAATTTTACTTCTCTGCTATTTTTTCTGTCCGTAATTTGTTAGTTGATTTTGCCACTCATGCGTATGTAGCAATTGTCCTAATTACCGCAATAAAGCTTCCATTACAAGATTGTAGGGGCAACAAGTTTGTATCCTTACTAAGTAAATGCAGGCAGTGTCCTTTTAGTCTGACTAACGTTTTCCCATTTGATTGGTCAGGGAAGTCGAAGACTTTGCGAGAAGACTAAACTCAGACTGGCCCGAAAGGATGCAAGAGATACTCTCTCTAGGCCAGCAAAGACAACCGATGAAGCTGAAGATTAATGGAAATAGTTCGTCAAGGACATCTGTTAGTATGTTTTGATGTTCTCTTCCAAGTTTTAACTTTTCTGAGAGTTCAGCATGCTTTACGAACTTACTATTAAGTACAGATGAGTTTTCTTGCATGACATTTTCATTCTTGCCCTTTCTTCAGGATTAGGTCATAAGTAGTTATTCGAGCACACATACTTTGAATGGAAACTAAGAGATTTAAACGCGGGCCAGGTTAAATGTCAAGAGCTGTGACTCGGGTCGATGTCAATTGTTATACAAGTCGTCATAAGTCTCCCATGAAAGAGTTCCAGTTTTTTCGACAGTTGTACTGTAAATGTGCCCTTGAAGTCAATTGTAGTAACAATAATGGGAAGAAATGAAATACATGGCCAAACTGAGTCCATTTTTTGTTTGTTGTTTACTTCTTTCTCTTCTTTCGTTTTATTACAACGTGGTCGATGAGGACTCACCAGAGCCGCCCGACATGGATGGTGCTTCAAGCTTCGTCTGATGATTCGTTCTTTTCTTTTTTTTTTGTTCGGTTTTGTTTGTAAAATTAACGCTTTCGTCGAGATGCTTGGAATGGTTGGGTGAATAGTGATATTTTTTGGCTAAATTTTATATACATTACATCTGTGGAAGCTGATCTGTGTGAATTATTCTCTATGTGATATTCGATACATATCTCTAAACTATTGTCGAATTTGAACGTGCGGACATGGAAGATCTGTTTTTTCGCCTTCTGTCATCATCCTTTTCCCATAAAGGTACCTTGTAAGAAAAAATCTTGCAGTCATAGTACTTAATTCGATGCTAAAGTGATTAAATTCAGAAAAAAATGTTGCATAACCTATTAGGTGTCAAAGTCAATTAATTTTTCATGAATTTATCACCACCTAGTACGTTGGGGGTGAAAGATAAGTCGAGCCGGCTCGTGGCTCGTGAGCTTGACGAGCCGGCTCGAGCTCGACAAAAATGAGCTCGAACTCATTTATTCGGAGCTCGAGCCCCAAACATAGTGGCTCGAAAACTCGCGAACAGGCTCGCGAGTTTTTTTTTTTTTTTTATATTTTTATTAGTTATTTATTAATTTTTTAAATTTTTTTTTCGTAAAAGCTCGAGCTCGACGAGCTTCATGAGCTTGAGCTCGAGGTCGAGCTCATTAAGGGGTAAATGAGCTCGAGCTCGACTCATTTACACGCCTTGTGCTTCATGACGAAGGGAAATTCTTTATTTCCACCCTCGAACTCCTAGAGTAACATTTGTTTCAATGCGAGTTTTCGTCGAAATCTGGCATTTTATCGATTTCCCAACATCTAATTATGAGACTATGGTATTTTCATTTTTCCTTTTACTTTTTTCAGATCTGAGGTACTACAGATATGGGCTTGCTTAAACAGTGCATCATAGTATGGACTAAGGCCCATTTCCCTGAACTAGAAAGTCCATATAACAATGGCTTTTGAAAAATTCGCCTGCAGGCCCATTGACGTGGTGGTTAATGTGTTCTGGGGGGGTGGGGATCAGAACCACTGGGGTGGGGAGTAGCGAGTAGCGACATCGTTCTCTGAGCTTAATTGCTTTCGAGAGCTCACTCAGATTCTGCGTCGGCTATTTCAATTTCTTCGCCAGTAGTTTCCAGGTATCCGTTTTATGCTTCTGATTGTTTTGTCTTTTATTTGCAAATTACTGTTTTCTCCCCTGCTTGCGTTGGCAGCACTTTGTTTTAGTCGGTAATGTAGGGATGCATGTGGAGTACTTACTTTCTAAGATGTGAAGGAGTCGTTTTGAAGTAGGGAGTTTCTAGTTTCGATTCAAGGCAATTTCATCGCGAATTGGCCGGTTAAGTTTATTATTCGACGAATTTAAGATTCAACTGTTGGAGTTAAACATAAGTTGGAATCATCCCTGAGATAAATCTCAATAGCAAAGAATTAAAGCTAATTTGCTCACTTTACTGAAGAGCCCATGTTTGTTTTATTCTTCCAGCTTGGAGGATATGTTCATAACCAGGTTTTGTTGGCAAGGAGCTCGTATCATCAGTAATCTGGTTAAAGGTGTATGTTCGGTCTGCTGTGTTGCTTGTAATTTCTTGTTACTTTCGATATGACTCAAATTTACTATCGCGTACAGCCGTACAGCGCAAGAAACGTATGTGTCTCCATCCAGTCCAAATGTCCATTATATTACAAAATAATAATTCATGCAGGTCCAACTTTTGTTCCAAGGACATCATACATACCTTTCACTCACAATAAGTATTTGCGAGACCTGGTAAGTTCGGCTTCTTATGCAAAATCAATACTGTATGTTTATATTTTGAGCTTTCAGTTTTGTTGTAGTTTGGATATAGCTCATTAATCTGTGCTGAAGCTTTCAAATAGTCTATTCTGTTTACGTCCCTGATCTAACCTGTTTCTTTTTGTGTAACCAGAGATATGAATTAATTTCAACAACGGCAGCAGATAAACAAGACTCCGAGAATACAGAAAAGTAAGCTGTTTTAGTTCATCTCTCTGACCCTTTTTATGTCCTTCAGGATATAATAGTTTTGTTGATCCCTTGATAATGTTAATTTACTACATCAGACGCTCAATCAGCTTTATCTGTGTGATTTAAAACCACATTCTTGTACCTGAGATGTTATTTTTAACCAAGTTAACTTATACCATGCATAATTTTGCATTACACCAAATCTGTTTTATGGCCTTACATAAAATCTGAAACGGATTATCTTCAATGTTCTACATATGGATCTTCCAGGATAGATGTTACGTTTGTTGACAAAGATGGCGAAGAGATACATATCAAAGTTCCAGTTGGAATGTCAATGTTGGAAGCTGCACATGAGAATGACATAGATCTTGAAGGTGATCTTCCTAAAACTGGTCATTCTGTTCTACCATCACTCATGAAATTTAGGTGAAAATTAGCCATTCATCAATGTTAAATGCTGTTTTTGGAAAAAAAAAGATAATATAATATTTGAATGACAATCATCACAGAGATCAATTATAGAAGACATGTACAAATCTCCCAGTCCCACTCTTAACAATCTCATGAATGGTTGCGTATCTACAAATATCCCTCTCTAACAATCTCATGAATGGTACTTATATGTCTATCTTGAAGACCTGTACCTTTTTGTTTTTCCGTTGCAGGAGCATGTGAAGGATCCCTTGCCTGTTCCACTTGTCACGTTATAGTAATGGTAATTATTATTTACTTAACAGGTTTACAAGGTCCCTGGAATTTCGTGTTAATTCCCGATCCTCTCTTGCAGGATATAGACAAATATAACAATTTACCAGATCCAACAGATGAGGAAAATGACATGTTAGATCTTGCATTTGGCCTCACAGAAACGTAAAATCTCTTCTCTACTTCACACCACTCAGTTGCATGTTTAGTTTGCGGTTTTTTGGGCGTGAAGCAACAAAAGGAAATTAGCATTGAAGAAAGCGACGAAAGAATTTTTTCCTTTTCTCCTCACACGAATTTACCGGACTAAATGGAGCCTGTAGTTTCTTGCAGAACTCTGATACTTTTCCAATTATTTTCTTCAGGTCTCGTCTGGGTTGTCAGATTATTGCAAAACCCGAACTCGATGGACTTCGCTTGGCACTACCTGCTGCTACACGAAATTTTGCTGTTGATGGTTATAAGCCGAAACCGCATTAGATCTTACATCCTCCATGTTTGAGTATAGATTTTAGATTATTTTGAGGTACACTAAAACAGAGGAAATGAGTAGTTGTCATGTTGACCATCCTTTTGATCCCTCTGCAATAAATTTTTCGCTCGGTTGAGTGAACCTTTTTGTTTCGGTGCTGTTCTTGTTTCGTTAATATTAAATAACTTTTGGTGTATTGCTATGCTTGAGTTCTAAAGAGATCATTTGAGGCTCCTATTCATTGTTTATTTTTATTTAGCAGCATTTTTCTATCTGAATTTTGATTTTTCTCAGACGTATGGTACCTCCGAGATTTGAGGAAACAATATTATTCTACAGGTAATGAAATTTAAATACAGTATAGTATAGCACGTATAATATACAAAGAAAAACCCAGGAATCATCATCTCAACTCATCATTGTTGCAGCCACTCTTGTATTGCAGATTTCAGAGCATGATTCGTCACTAGATTGTGGTGGGGAAGCATGACATTCGTCATAGGCGACGTTTCATGACCAGCTTCTAACCACCCTTTAATCGCTTCTGCCTCATAGGTAAAACCATCTGCTGCCACCACAGGCTCTCTCATTACCTCCTGCGACCAAGAAAAAGGGGGAAAAAAAGACAACCATCATCGTTCAGTTTATTCGCAAACTTCGTAAAAGTGGTGCTTACGATTTAGGACCAACCTGAAAGATGGGACAGACGAAGTAAGAAGGAACACGGCGACCATCAGTCATCAGCGACACCCCACAAGAGGCATTCATCGGTTCCAAAACCCTCCAAACCTCAGACACAAGGTCGGGCCTAAGGCTCCTCTCCTTATCGCAGCACCGCACCGCAACGTGGGCCAGCTGTTTCGCCTGTATGAACGGCCAATCCCCAGCCGTCGGATCGAACAGATCTTCCACATTCCCATCTTCCAAACCCTCCCTAACCTCATTCATTATCCCAACGGCCGGCCTCCCAGTCAAAAGCCGCAGCAATATGATACCAAAGGCATAGACGTCAGATTTTGAGGTGATTTCCCCAGTGGTAAGAAAAACAGGGTCCAAATACACAAACGTCCCCTTGGGATCGGTCCTGCAACACCTCGTCGTGTCGTCGGCTGACAGCTTATGGCGGGGGAGCACGCGGCAGATCCCAAAATCGCCAAGCTTGGCCGAAAGGTTGGCGTCGAGGAGGACATTGGCGGGCTTGAGGTCGCCATGGACTATTCCCTGTGGCTGGCAATGATGTAAGAAGATGAGGGCTGAGCAGAGCTCTTTTGCTATGCGTATTCGAGCCTTCCAAGACAGGGGAGGAGCGTTGTTCTTGCAGTTCAGGCGATCTTCGAGGCTTCCGTGGGGAAGGTATTCGTAGATGAGGGCGTAAGATTGTGGGCAGGCGCCTATTAGGGTTACGATGTTTGGGTGCCTCACCTTGCTTAGGACGTTGACCTAAGACATGAGAAAGGTGTTAGAATCAAGTTACATATTCAGCTCATTGGGTAAGAAAAAGCAGTACTTTGGGTGCAAAGACTTTTATACCTCCTGTTGGAACTCGAGGTGCCCTTGTGAACTATTCGGGCGTAGAATCTTGATAGCAACTTCAGTACAGCGAAGATGGCCTCTGTAAATAAAGCCATAGCCTCCTTCGCCGATCTTCAAGGCCTGACTGAATTTGCCCGTTGCTTCTTCAATCTCCGAGGGAGAGAATTCGCAGAAGAACGCAGACGGGCTCGATGCTTCCTCAGACAGTCTGTTTCTTGCTTCTTCAAATAATCTGAGGGCGTTTTCGTAATTTTCCTGCAAGTCGTCTCTCTCTTTCTTGTACGTCTGCAAGAGTTCGATTGCAGAGTATAGTTTCTGCTCCAACTCCTGGGCGGTTTTATCAGAGTCTGTGATTTGCTGCTGTAAGGAGATTCTATCTTCCTCGGCGATTCTGTGCTTTTCGGCGAGTTCGTCTAATTTCCATCTCAGCCTATTAGCTTCTTCTTTGCCTTGTCTGAGCGCCAGCTCGATTTCCTGTCTTCTTCTTAGCTCTTCGGCGTACATAGTTTCAGATGCTTTAGCCTGCATTGTTTGTTGGCGAATATCAGTTAACTGTGGTAAGAGCTCAAGCAAGAAAAAATATGTTGGGAAATGAAAGGAAGTTCACCCGGCGGATAGCAACGATGACGTCTTTTTCAGCTTTTCGACGCCTTACGGATTCTTCGTATGCTTCTCTCTTCGAACTTTCGGTCTCGGTCAGTAACTGCTCGAGCCTGTCGTTAAGTTCACAATTCGGATTCTGTTCCTGCTTAGTATAGCCGTCGACATGAATATGCGAAACTATTCTGACAGATAAAAATTATCTTAAAGCAAAGTTTACTTACAACACTGGAAGATGCTGCAGACGATTGTAACTTAGGCGATGGATCGAGCCCAACTTCAGTTATAAGTGGTGTAAAGGTTACATCCTCAGGAATTTCGAGGAATGAAGTAGTCGAAAGGCGAGAAATCACCGAAGGACTTCTATTGTGTCTATTGTTGTCCCCGCTGCTGTTTCCTTCTAGACTGAAACTCCACAGAGGAGATTCATATCTAGCTGGTGATGAGATTTCGGACCATACCCTTCGATGTTCTCTAACTGGGTCTTGAAATCTTATTACAGCCCCCGCCTCTTCTACTACTGAGCGTGATCTCAAGGTCAATGCCACGTCAGCATTGGGGCTCATCTGAAATAGAGGAAGTGGCCCATTTTGGTCTACCACGTCGGAGGTAATTTTCCTAGACGAAAGAGGAAGAATAATAAGACAACTCCATGATTGTTGCCTGGCTATTAGATCAAAGGTATGATGTATAGCTTAATGTCTGGAATTTCAAGTGTCAATAGACAAAAAAGGCTACTGTTAGACGGTTACCTTGCACCGATAAGTTTTCCTTTGCATACGAACCATATATGACAGGAGGTAGGAGCTTCCTTGGAAACGTAGATTGCTCTCTTAGACTTGGGCTCGTTCATCTTTCTACAGGAGCAATCAAAAGCAAGATTTCAGTTAGCTTTTGAGTAACAGCGTACAAGAGTAAGGACGAAGGAATTTCTGAGGACATGGCGAGAAATTTCGCGAAAATCAGGTAATGAACACTAAAACTCGGTAGTTGTCAGCAGTATTTTGTCTTCTATGCAAGTGAATGCACTTTACCTTGAATAAGATCTATTTGCAGCAGCACCCATTACAAGCCACCCCACACAGTTCTCGGATATTAGCTGCACAAGACCCTTCTCGACCGTGTCTGCTTCTAACCAAATCTTCTCAGCTTGCACCTGAAAGAGAATTTAATCTCGGACATTATAACAATTGTTGGTTAGAACATTCAATTGAAATTCATCTGAGGCGAATGTTTTAAACTATAACAATGAGGTAGGAACTAAAAAGGGATTCTTATAGAGGAAGACAGAAAGCGTTGATGCATATGGAGGAAGACAGAAAGCTATTATGTATATACCTCAGCTACTTGGTTGCAAGTTTTGATATGCTTATCAAGAATCTTGTGCATATTCTTCCTCTCATTTTCATGATATGCCTCAACTTCTTGCCTGTTCATTAGGCTAATCGAAAACTTACCGCCCACTGCAAAAAAAAAAAATCGAAAAAATGTGAGATTAAGATGATTGCTACCTGTGGGTTTCGAGCGAGAGAAATTTCAGGTCAGAGATTTCAGTCCTATTCTATATTATCTTCTGAGGTTGTATTATATGAATCCCAATATCATAACTTCCATCTTTCTCAACTTTCTCCCAGCTACAAAATTACGGAAAACGCTGCGATCATCACACCAATCTGTAAGAAAAACAACGACGCAAATAATCGAAAACCCCAAAAAAAATGAAAAACTTTACTCATCGTGGGTATTCTCTGCGCAGGCTGATGAACATGAAGCACACAAATCCTCTTCATCCCTTTCAAGTTATTCAAAGCCCACGTCAGCACTGTTTCGCTCTCTTTCTCGTCTTTCCCCAGAGCCACAAAAAGCACGTCCTCCTTAAGACCAGCTGAAGAAGACGCCGGCGACGCCGCCGTTCCGTAATCCATTATTTCATTTTCGCCGATAACACTGATCGAACTCATGTCCCTACTTACTTCTTTTTCAATTTTTAAAAGTAATCAGCTTCGAAAGTTTTGGTGGGTTGGAGTTTCTTGTTTCGTCTGGCGCGGACTATAAAAAGAGGTTTCTTGGAGTTGTCTCATGGTCGTTGTTCCTCGTCAATATATTGTATCAGTGGAATAACAACAAATGGATCAACAGTTTACAATTGGGACGAAGATTCAAGGAACTTGCTTGAGCTTATTTGTCTCACTCAGGTAAAAGTTGATAAATCCCAACTGTACGGTTTCGTCCGTCCGTACAAAACGGGTTTAATACACTTAGAACCCTTGAAGTATTGTCTAATTTTTAGACATCCCTTTTATTATTCTTCATTCAGAAAGGTCCTTCACCCAGATTTGTTTTTCTTTTTTTGTTTTTTCTCCGAGTTTATCAAAAAATAGCAACAAGTGAAAATAAATTAGAAATATAAATAGAAAACCATGCAGTTTCAAATGAAGGAATTTTGGGTTCCTTTTATCCTTTGAACAAAAAAAAATAGAGTAAATATTAGCACTTATAATTTATCTTTTTTTCTGTTTTCTCTATTTAGTTGAACTTTATGCCTTTATTTCGTACCTCCATAGTCCATCACATGCCATATAGATTGGTTACTATTCATCATGTGCACTTGCACATATCCATTTGTTTTTCTTTTCTCAACACATATGGATTTTTTTACTATTCATATACATCCTACTTAGATATGCAAATGTAGTTTGAAGGAGAATCAGCCACGTGTCCTTTTATTGTTTAATTCCTTAATTAATACAAAATATATCCCACGTTGCATTGTAATTTTCTTTCTTAAACTACCTATTATTTTGAGTAGCCCACGTTCACGTAGTTTGACCACGTATTTTTTCCCCAGACAAAAAGAACTATATACTACAGTTCATTATCATCATAGCATTGCTTCTACTTTTCTTCATGGTCACTGTACGGTGAGTTGCTGGGATGGGCACATAAAACCAAGCAAGTAAGTGCAAGCTTTATTTGTTTATAGCCGAATCCTAGCGTACAAAACGTTTTACACAGTTCTCTATCTTTTGGTTTTCTCGGTGCATTAAGTTTTTCTGACAATGATGATAAATGTGTCCGCCGAGTAATACATAACAGATATTTCCTATTAAATTTCGTTGACGGCAGAGGTAATATGATTGATTAAATTTTTTTTACATATTTTTTGCTTATGTTATTTTGTATGATAAATTCTCTGCAGGTCTAAGATCACGGATGAAAGTTAGTAACTGTGATAACTTAAAATTATCTAGGTCTTTCCAGTTATCCAATTTACTGTGTGGCAATTGTTGTCAGCTAATGCTTCTTGCGTGGTCCTATCTATATTAGTGTCGTTCATTTAATTATTTTTATGGGTTAGCTGTATGTTTATTTTTTGGCTGTAAGGACGAAAAGTCCAATTATCTGCAGGTCCAATGTATGTATTACTTCTGGGTTGATCATAAACATATTTAAAATCCAATATTAGCTTAATCTATAATCGTGTGATCCATGTATATTACCAATATTTTCTTTGATAATAAGACTTTTATCTGAAATTTCGCTTCTCCAAACTATAAAATAGATGCACCCGACTATAAATATAAGACATTTTTCCGTTACATTTTTTACCATTAAATAATGCACCCAGCTACTATTTAGATTGAGTGTAAATATTTATATAATATTGCTTTTAATTTAAATTTGCAGGATTTTATAATTGGGAGGATCTATAGATTTACAACACCGCTAGGCGATAAAAAAGGTACTTTAAATTTATAATGTTACAGTCTTTTTCATTGTCGATCATAATCTAATATTTACGTATGTTTTTATGCCGCATATTATATTTCGTTCACTAATCATTTCATTTAATACAATAAATTTAAATAAATAATTAAATTAGTCACAAAATTACGAAATTTGTCATTTGTGTTCTTATGCTTTTTATAATATAATATCCCAAACATATTTAAAAATCCAATATTAATTTAATCCATAATCGTGTGATCCATGTATATTTGTTAACCAAGACCTTGGATTATTTTTTTACTGTACCAATATTTTCTTTGATAATAAGACTTTTCTCTGAAATTCGCTTCTCCAAACTATAAAATAGATGCATCCGACTATAAATATAAGACATTTTTCCGTTACATTTTTTACCATTAAATAATGCACCCAGCTACTATTTAGATTGAGTGTAAATATTTATATAATATTACTTTTAATTTAAATTTGCAGGATTTTATAATTGGGAGGATCTATAGATTTACAATACCGCTCGGCGATAAAAAAGGTACTTTAAATTTATAATGCTATAGTCTTTTTCATTATCGATCATAATCTAATATTTACGTATGTTTTTATGCCGCATATTTTTATTCGTTCTCTAATCATTTCAGTTAATATAATAAATTTAAATAAATAATTAAATTAGGCACAAAAGTACGAAATTTGTCATTTTTGTTTTTATGCTTTTTTTTAAATATATATCCCAAACACATTTAAAATCCAATACTAATCTTATCCATAATCGTGTGATCTTTGTATATTTGTTAACCAAGTTTCTTCAATTAATTTTTTATTGTACCAATATTTTCTTAATATGACTTCTTTCTATGAAATTTTTGCGCTTCTCCAAACTATAAAATATATGCGCCTGACTATAAAATATAAGACTTTTTTCGTAACATCTTTTATCATTAAATATTGCACTCAACTACTATTTAGATTGAGTGTAGATATTTTTAAAATTTTTTAATTTAAATTTGCAGAATATTAAATCAATTGTGAGGGTCTACATATTTACAACACCGCTCGACTGTCAGAAAGGTACTTTAAATTTATAATGCTGCAGCTTTTTCATTATCGATCATCATATAATATTTACGTAAGTTCTTATGCCGCATAATATATTTTATTCACTAATCATTTCGGTTAATATAATAAATTTAAACAAATAATTAAATTAGGGTGATAAAATTATCTATTTTTAGGCATCGTACATTGCCAGTTAGTTTATAACAACAATGGACGCAAATCATTTCGGAACCAGTAGATCTTCAAATCATATTATGCAAACTGGAAGGCAACGGCAATTGTCTTTACAACGTGAAGCTCGGGCCGTGAGAATGTCAACTCGACGAACTAATATTTTGAGTCAATCAACAATTACTCAGCCTGTTAGGAATCGTAGTCAACCTGGTAATCTCTTTTAATTAGTTTACTTACTTCTCAAATGAAATAACCTTTATTAGTAAGTATTTATTTCAACTATTTCTTTCTAGAAACATCCACTACAAATAGAAGAAGCTTTTTCTCGGTTCGTTCATATATTGGAGATAGAACAATCAAATGCCCCAATTGTAATGCCCTCATGTGGATTTCGGAAAAGGTTCGTGATAGTACCTTGACAAATCCTAGATTTCAATTATGTTGCGGAAACGGTCAAGTCCGGCTACCAAGTATTCCGACATCACCACCGTTCCTTCAGTCCCTTCATTCCCAGACAGTTTTCAAAGACAAAATCCGAATGTACAATTAATTATTGGCTTTCACCTCAATGGGAGGACGGATCGACAACAGTGTCAATGATGGTAGGGGACCTTATGTGTTTCGCATTGGTGGTAGCAATTACCATAGAATTGGATCATTAATCCCAGAACAGGGTAATGGTCCTAGATTTGCTCAGCTATATATTTATGACACTGATAATGAGGTTTCCAATCGTCTGAATGCGAAGAGTTCGTCGATTACTTCAGATGTAAGTGCTGATATACTTCGTGGGCTACAAGACATGCTCGATGTTGTAAACCCATACGTTTCAGTTTTTCGAAATGCTCGAGATATGCTGGTTGGACAAGAGAACAATCTAAATCTTCGTATACGTCTCATTCAGTCTAGAGAAAGTAGACAGTATACACGTCCAACGTCGAGTGAAGTAGCTGCTTTATTGGTAGGTGATTGTACAGAAGACTTGGGACATAGAGACGTAATTTTACAGACAAGGAGCGGTAGTTTACAAAGGATAAATGAAACACATCCAGCTTATGTGCCTTTACAATATCCATTGTTATTTCCTTACGGAACGGATGGTTGGAGAATCAACATACCGACAACCTCTTCGAGTAGCTCAAGAGATAAAGTTTCAATGAGACAGTATTATGCGTACCGAATCCAAGATAGGGAAGAGGATGGTGATAGTTTAGTTAGAGGTGGTCGCTTATACCAACAATTTATTGTTGATGTGTATTGCGCTATTGAGCAAAACCGTCTGTTTTATGTCAAGTGTAACCAAGGTCGTCTGCGTACAGAACTGTATAGCGGACTTCAAGATGCTGTATTAAGCGGCGATGTTCATGCGCTTTCTGTTGGTAGAAAGTTTATACTACCATCATCATTTACTGGAGGACCGCGCAATATGATCCAACATTATCAGGACGCAGTCGCAATATGTCGTGCAATGGGTCCTCCTGATTTTTTCATCACTTTCACCTGTAATCCCAATTGGCCAGAAATTACAAGAGAGATACTTCAATATGAACGTGTTGAAGATCGTCCGGACATCGTGTCTCGAGTTTTCAGGCTAAAGATGAAAGAACTAATTCGTGATTTGAAGGACAGACGGATGTTTGGAACTGTCATTGCTGGTAATTTTTTATGCTGATACTATTTTTGTTTTCAATATTTTATAATATTCTAACAACACTAAAAAAATAATGCAGATTTATTTGTTGTTGAATTCCAAAAGCGCGGCCTTCCGCATGCACATATACTTATTACGGTGACTCCAACTGATAAGCCCGCATGTGCAGAGGATGTTAACAAATTCATCAGTGCTGAGATACCTGTTAAAGTCATTGACCCACTTGCTTATGAAACTGTCACTAAGTTTATGATTCATGGACCATGTGGCCCATGCTTAGTCGAGGGAAAGTGCTCAAAGCGATATCCGAAGAGATTTTGCGATGAGACGGTTATCGACGATCGAAGCTTTGTGCAGTACAGACGTAGAAGAACATCTGTGACAACATTAGCTAACGGTCGGGAAATCGACAACAGATGGGTGGTCCCATTCAACAGGGATTTGTGTGTCAAGTACGATGCTCACATAAACATTGAACGAGTAGCCGTCCGAAGCGTGGTTAAATACTTATACAAGTATATCCACAAAGGACACGATCGTGCAACATTTGTCATCGAAGAGAGTGCAGTGCAAGGTAACATTCATGGGCGCAACAACATCGCGTTGATGAGATTAGGCAATATTTGGATTGTCGATATGTGTCTGCCATAGAAGCATGTTGGAGGATTTTTGATTTCCCACTTCAACATCAATACCCATCTGTTGAGAGGATGCAGTTTCATCTGCCCGGCGATCAAAATATTGTCTTTCATGACAATGACGATCTACATGAAGTAATTAATCAGCCACAAAACACCATGTTGACAATGTGGTTCGACGCAAACAGAAGGTATCACGAAGCTCGAACGTTGACATATTCGGATTTTCCAACCGAATGGTTGTGGAACCGTCAAAGTAAAATTTGGAGAAAACGTCAGCAAAGAGTTTCAATAGGGAGACTACCATTTACACATCCAAGTGCTGGTGAGCGCTACTATCTCAGGATGCTTCTAACGAAGGTTCGTGGAGCAATGTCATACGAGGACATAAGGACGGTAAGGGGAGTTGTTCAACCTACATTCCAGGCAGCATGTCTTGAATTAGGCTTGCTCGACGACAACAATGAATGGCATGTTGCTTTAAGAGAAGCAGCTACTTGGACTACAGGTTCTCAGCTAAGGAATATGTTCTGTTCTATATTAATGTTCACCGAAGTAGCCGATCCAATAACGATATGGGAAACACATTGGAAAAGCATGACTGATGACATCGAGAATATGATTCAACGTCGATCTAATAATTTCGACTTGCGCCTCACCGATGAAGAACGACGTAAGTTTGGTATTCTTGAGATTGAGCATATCCTCAACAAAAATGGCAAGTCGTTGAAAGATTATCCTCATATGCCGCAACCATCAGTCGAGGATGCGCAACGCTCCACCAATCGGTTGATAATGGATGAACTCGATTATGATACATCACTAGAAAAGGAAAACTACGAAAGACTTGCTAGGGGCCTAAATTCAGACCAATTTAGGGTATTTTCTACTATTATGAGAGCTCGAGACCAAAATATGGGTGACTTATTCTTTGTCTATGGTAGTGGCGGAACGGGAAAGACCTACTTGTGGGATACACTGATCTCCAAATTTAGGTCAGACAGACAAATTGTTGTTTCAGTTGCCTCCTCTGGCATCGCTGCCTTATTACTACCTGGTGGTAAAACTGCTCATTCAACATTTAAGATACCGTTAGTTCCAGCGGAGAATTCTGTTTGTTCGTTTGAGAAAACTTCTTCACGAGCTGAGCTTATTCGATTGGCATCATTGATTATTTGGAATGAGGCTCCTATGACTAATCGACTTGCATTTGAGGCCGTTGACCGTCATCTAAGAGATATTTGTGACAATAATTTGCCATTTGGAGGAAAATTGTTCGTTTTGGGAGGTGATTTCAGACAAATTTTACCTGTTGTCGCAAATGGTGGTCGAGAGGCAATTGTTGCATCTACTTTGCACCGTGCTAATTTCTGGAATCAATGTCAATTAGTGAAGTTGGAAATAAACATGCGTCTCTGTGCTGGTGATGTTTCTGGTGAAGATTTGCAAAGAATGGTACAATTCGGTAAATGGGTCCTAGACGTAGGGGATGGTAAATTCCCAGGAAGATCGCTTACAACTAACGGTGAATCAAATTGGATTGATATTCCACAGGAATTCTTGATAAAAGACGATGCACGGGGGACTGATCTTTTAATTGATGCGGTGTATCAAGACCTTCCAGAACGGTATTCCGATTTGAATTATCTTAAGGAACGAGCTATTCTCGCGCCCACAAACAGTGATGTTGACAGCATCAATTCAAAAATATTGTCGGTGCTTCCCGGAATTTCTCGAAATTACTTGAGTTCGGACAGACTATGTTCATCAGAGTCTGGTGAATTGGTAGAAGAAATGAATCCCATAGAGTTGCTCCATTCAACGAATTTTCCTGGTCTTCCAAACCATTGCTTACAATTGAAAGTCGGAGCACCGGTCATATTATTGCGTAACATGAATCAGTCGATTGGTTTGTGCAATGGCACACGGTTGGTTATTTACAAGCTAGGGGATAAGGTGATAGAAGCTACAGTTATTTCTGGGCCTAAGACTGGAGATAATGTTCTCATTCCCCGCATTGATTTATCGCCCTCCAACCAGGAATCGGGTTTTGCTATCAAAAGAAGGCAATTTCCTCTTAAATTAGCCTTTGCGATGACAATAAATAAAAGTCAAGGACAGACGTTAAATTCGGTTGGTTTATATCTTCCGAACCCTGTATTCAGCCATGGGCAACTTTACGTTGCAGTATCCCGTGTCACGTCACCAAAGGGACTCAAGATTCTAATACGAAACAAGCATGTCTTGCCAGAAAATGTTACAAAGAACGTGTGTACAGTGAGGTTTTATCGAACATGTAAGGTCGATGCATGTTTTATTTTTAATTTTATTTTCTCATTTTTTTTGACATTTTATTAGTTTTTATGTGTTTAGCTGCTGTTTCAAGTCGATTATTTTTCTTATCGACTGTAATTTTTATGCTACACATTCATTTTTGTGCTGTTAAAATTATAATGTTATAAATTTTTAATTCACACATAATTAAATTATACTATTAAATTAATTTATTTATGCTATTAAGACCCGTGCATTGCACGGGCAAAAAACTAGTATGTATATACATACTAGTTTTTTGCCCGTGCAATGCACGGGTCTTAATAGCATAAATAAATTAATTTAATAGTATAATTTAATTATGTGTGAATTAAAAATTTATAACATTATAATTTTAACAGCACAAAAATGAATGTGTAGCATAAAAATTACAGTCGATAAGAAAAATAATCGACTTGAAACAGCAGCTAAACACATAAAAACTAATAAAATGTCAAAAAAAATGAGAAAATAAAATTAAAAATAAAACATGCATCGACCTTACATGTTCGATAAAACCTCACTGTACACAACGTTCTTTGTAACATTTTCTGGCAAGACATGCTTGTTTCGTATTAGAATCTTGAGTCCCTTTGGTGACGTGACACGGGATACTGCAACGTAAAGTTGCCCATGGCTGAATACAGGGTTCGGAAGATATAAACCAACCGAATTTAACGTCTGTCCTTGACTTTTATTTATTGTCATCGCAAAGGCTAATTTAAGAGGAAATTGCCTTCTTTTGATAGCAAAACCCGATTCCTGGTTGGAGGGCGATAAATCAATGCGGGGAATGAGAACATTATCTCCAGTCTTAGGCCCAGAAATAACTGTAGCTTCTATCACCTTATCCCCTAGCTTGTAAATAACCAACCGTGTGCCATTGCACAAACCAATCGACTGATTCATGTTACGCAATAATATGACCGGTGCTCCGACTTTCAATTGTAAGCAATGGTTTGGAAGACCAGGAAAATTCGTTGAATGGAGCAACTCTATGGGATTCATTTCTTCTACCAATTCACCAGACTCTGATGAACATAGTCTGTCCGAACTCAAGTAATTTCGAGAAATTCCGGGAAGCACCGACAATATTTTTGATTGATGCTGTCAACATCACTGTTTGTGGGCGCGAGAATAGCTCGTTCCTTAAGATAATTCAAATCGGAATACCGTTCTGGAAGGTCTTGATACACCGCATCAATTAAAAGATCAGTCCCCCGTGCATCGTCTTTTATCAAGAATTCCTGTGGAATATCAATCCAATTTGATTCACCGTTAGTTGTAAGCGATCTTCCTGGGAATTTACCATCCCCTACGTCTAGGACCCATTTACCGAATTGTACCATTCTTTGCAAATCTTCACCAGAAACATCACCAGCACAGAGACGCATGTTTATTTCCAACTTCACTAATTGACATTGATTCCAGAAATTAGCACGGTGCAAAGTAGATGCAACAATTGCCTCTCGACCACCATTTGCGACAACAGGTAAAATTTGTCTGAAATCACCTCCCAAAACGAACAATTTTCCTCCAAATGGCAAATTATTGTCACAAATATCTCTTAGATGACGGTCAACGGCCTCAAATGCAAGTCGATTAGTCATAGGAGCCTCATCCCAAATAATCAATGATGCCAATCGAATAAGCTCAGCTCGTGAAGAAGTTTTCTCAAACGAACAAACAGAATTCTCCGCTGGAACTAACGGTATCTTAAATGTTGAATGAGCAGTTTTACCACCAGGTAGTAATAAGGCAGCGATGCCAGAGGAGGCAACTGAAACAACAATTTGTCTGTCTGACCTAAATTTGGAGATCAGTGTATCCCACAAGTAGGTCTTTCCCGTTCCGCCACTACCATAGACAAAGAATAAGTCACCCATATTTTGGTCTCGAGCTCTCATAATAGTAGAAAATACCCTAAATTGGTCTGAATTTAGGCCCCTAGCAAGTCTTTCGTAGTTTTCCTTTTCTAGTGATGTATCATAATCGAGTTCATCCATTATCAACCGATTGGTGGAGCGTTGCGCATCCTCGACTGATGGTTGCGGCATATGAGGATAATCTTTCAACGACTTGCCATTTTTGTTGAGGATATGCTCAATCTCAAGAATACCAAACTTACGTCGTTCTTCATCGGTGAGGCGCAAGTCGAAATTATTAGATCGACGTTGAATCATATTCTCGATGTCATCAGTCATGCTTTTCCAATGTGTTTCCCATATCGTTATTGGATCGGCTACTTCGGTGAACATTAATATAGAACAGAACATATTCCTTAGCTGAGAACCTGTAGTCCAAGTAGCTGCTTCTCTTAAAGCAACATGCCATTCATTGTTGTCGTCGAGCAAGCCTAATTCAAGACATGCTGCCTGGAATGTAGGTTGAACAACTCCCCTTACCGTCCTTATGTCCTCGTATGACATTGCTCCACGAACCTTCGTTAGAAGCATCCTGAGATAGTAGCGCTCACCAGCACTTGGATGTGTAAATGGTAGTCTCCCTATTGAAACTCTTTGCTGACGTTTTCTCCAAATTTTACTTTGACGGTTCCACAACCATTCGGTTGGAAAATCCGAATATGTCAACGTTCGAGCTTCGTGATACCTTCTGTTTGCGTCGAACCACATTGTCAACATGGTGTTTTGTGGCTGATTAATTACTTCATGTAGATCGTCATTGTCATGAAAGACAATATTTTGATCGCCGGGCAGATGAAACTGCATCCTCTCAACAGATGGGTATTGATGTTGAAGTGGGAAATCAAAAATCCTCCAATATGCTTCTATGGCAGACACATATCGACAATCCAAATATTGCCTAATCTCATCAACGCGATGTTGTTGCGCCCCATGAATGTTACCTTGCACTGCACTCTCTTCGATGACAAATGTTGCACGATCGTGTCCTTTGTGGATATACTTGTATAAGTATTTAACCACGCTTCGGACGGCTACTCGTTCAATGTTTATGTGAGCATCGTACTTGACACACAAATCCCTGTTGAATGGGACCACCCATCTGTTGTCGATTTCCCGACCGTTAGCTAATGTTGTCACAGATGTTCTTCTACGTCTGTACTGCACAAAGCTTCGATCGTCGATAACCGTCTCATCGCAAAATCTCTTCGGATATCGCTTTGAGCACTTTCCCTCGACTAAGCATGGGCCACATGGTCCATGAATCATAAACTTAGTGACAGTTTCATAAGCAAGTGGGTCAATGACTTTAACAGGTATCTCAGCACTGATGAATTTGTTAACATCCTCTGCACATGCGGGCTTATCAGTTGGAGTCACCGTAATAAGTATATGTGCATGCGGAAGGCCGCGCTTTTGAACATAGTCTGTCCGAACTCAAGTAATTTCGAGAAATTCCGGGAAGCACCGACAATATTTTTGAATTGATGCTGTCAACATCACTGTTTGTGGGCGCGAGAATAGCTCGTTCCTTAAGATAATTCAAATCGGAATACCGTTCTGGAAGGTCTTGATACACCGCATCAATTAAAAGATCAGTCCCCCGTGCATCGTCTTTTATCAAGAATTCCTGTGGAATATCAATCCAATTTGATTCACCGTTAGTTGTAAGCGATCTTCCTGGGAATTTACCATCCCCTACGTCTAGGACCCATTTACCGAATTGTACCATTCTTTGCAAATCTTCACCAGAAACATCACCAGCACAGAGACGCATGTTTATTTCCAACTTCACTAATTGACATTGATTCCAGAAATTAGCACGGTGCAAAGTAGATGCAACAATTGCCTCTCGACCACCATTTGCGACAACAGGTAAAATTTGTCTGAAATCACCTCCCAAAACGAACAATTTTCCTCCAAATGGCAAATTATTGTCACAAATATCTCTTAGATGACGGTCAACGGCCTCAAATGCAAGTCGATTAGTCATAGGAGCCTCATCCCAAATAATCAATGATGCCAATCGAATAAGCTCAGCTCATGAAGAAGTTTTCTCAAACGAACAAACAGAATTCTCCGCTGGAACTAACGGTATCTTAAATGTTGAATGAGCAGTTTTACCACCAGGTAGTAATAAGGCAGCGATGCCAGAGGAGGCAACTGAAACAACAATTTGTCTGTCTGACCTAAATTTGGAGATCAGTGTATCCCACAAGTAGGTCTTTCCCGTTCCGCCACTACCATAGACAAAGAATAAGTCACCCATATTTTGGTCTCGAGCTCTCATAATAGTAGAAAATACCCTAAATTGGTCTGAATTTAGGCCCCTAGCAAGTCTTTCGTAGTTTTCCTTTTCTAGTGATGTATCATAATCGAGTTCATCCATTATCAACCGATTGGTGGAGCGTTGCGCATCCTCGACTGATGGTTGCGGCATATGAGGATAATCTTTCAACGACTTGCCATTTTTGTTGAGGATATGCTCAATCTCAAGAATACCAAACTTACGTCGTTCTTCATCGGTGAGGCGCAAGTCGAAATTATTAGATCGACGTTGAATCATATTCTCGATGTCATCAGTCATGCTTTTCCAATGTGTTTCCCATATCGTTATTGGATCGGCTACTTCGGTGAACATTAATATAGAACAGAACATATTCCTTAGCTGAGAACCTGTAGTCCAAGTAGCTGCTTCTCTTAAAGCAACATGCCATTCATTGTTGTCGTCGAGCAAGCCTAATTCAAGACATGCTGCCTGGAATGTAGGTTGAACAACTCCCCTTACCGTCCTTATGTCCTCGTATGACATTGCTCCACGAACCTTCGTTAGAAGCATCCTGAGATAGTAGCGCTCACCAGCACTTGGATGTGTAAATGGTAGTCTCCCTATTGAAACTCTTTGCTGACGTTTTCTCCAAATTTTACTTTGACGGTTCCACAACCATTCGGTTGGAAAATCCGAATATGTCAACGTTCGAGCTTCGTGATACCTTCTGTTTGCGTCGAACCACATTGTCAACATGGTGTTTTGTGGCTGATTAATTACTTCATGTAGATCGTCATTGTCATGAAAGACAATATTTTGATCGCCGGGCAGATGAAACTGCATCCTCTCAACAGATGGGTATTGATGTTGAAGTGGGAAATCAAAAATCCTCCAACATGCTTCTATGGCAGACACATATCGACAATCCAAATATTGCCTAATCTCATCAACGCGATGTTGTTGCGCCCCATGAATGTTACCTTGCACTGCACTCTCTTCGATGACAAATGTTGCACGATCGTGTCCTTTGTGGATATACTTGTATAAGTATTTAACCACACTTCGGACGGCTACTCGTTCAATGTTTATGTGAGCATCGTACTTGACACACAAATCCCTGTTGAATGGGACCACCCATCTGTTGTCGATTTCCCGACCGTTAGCTAATGTTGTCACAGATGTTCTTCTACGTCTGTACTGCACAAAGCTTCGATCGTCGATAACCGTCTCATCGCAAAATCTCTTCGGATATCGCTTTGAGCACTTTCCCTCGACTAAGCATGGGCCACATGGTCCATGAATCATAAACTTAGTGACAGTTTCATAAGCAAGTGGGTCAATGACTTTAACAGGTATCTCAGCACTGATGAATTTGTTAACATCCTCTGCACATGCGGGCTTATCAGTTGGAGTCACCGTAATAAGTATATGTGCATGCGGAAGGCCGCGCTTTTGAACATAGTCTGTCCGAACTCAAGTAATTTCGAGAAATTCCGGGAAGCACCGACAATATTTTTGAATTGATGCTGTCAACATCACTGTTTGTGGGCGCGAGAATAGCTCGTTCCTTAAGATAATTCAAATCGGAATACCATTCTGGAAGGTCTTGATACACCGCATCAATTAAAAGATCAGTCCCCCGTGCATCGTCTTTTATCAAGAATTCCTGTGGAATATCAATCCAATTTGATTCACCGTTAGTTGTAAGCGATCTTCCTGGGAATTTACCATCCCCTACGTCTAGGACCCATTTACCGAATTGTACCATTCTTTGCAAATCTTCACCAGAAACATCACCAGCACAGAGACGCATGTTTATTTCCAACTTCACTAATTGACATTGATTCCAGAAATTAGCACGGTGCAAAGTAGATGCAACAATTGCCTCTCGACCACCATTTGCGACAACAGGTAAAATTTGTCTGAAATCACCTCCCAAAACGAACAATTTTCCTCCAAATGGCAAATTATTGTCACAAATATCTCTTAGATGACGGTCAACGGCCTCAAATGCAAGTCGATTAGTCATAGGAGCCTCATCCCAAATAATCAATGATGCCAATCGAATAAGCTCAGCTCGTGAAGAAGTTTTCTCAAACGAACAAACAGAATTCTCCGCTGGAACTAACGGTATCTTAAATGTTGAATGAGCAGTTTTACCACCAGGTAGTAATAAGGCAGCGATGCCAGAGGAGGCAACTGAAACAACAATTTGTCTGTCTGACCTAAATTTGGAGATCAGTGTATCCCACAAGTAGGTCTTTCCCGTTCCGCCACTACCATAGACAAAGAATAAGTCACCCATATTTTGGTCTCGAGCTCTCATAATAGTAGAAAATACCCTAAATTGGTCTGAATTTAGGCCCCTAGCAAGTCTTTCGTAGTTTTCCTTTTCTAGTGATGTATCATAATCGAGTTCATCCATTATCAACCGATTGGTGGAGCGTTGCGCATCCTCGACTGATGGTTGCGGCATATGAGGATAATCTTTCAACGACTTGCCATTTTTGTTGAGGATATGCTCAATCTCAAGAATACCAAACTTACGTCGTTCTTCATCGGTGAGGCGCAAGTCGAAATTATTAGATCGACGTTGAATCATATTCTCGATGTCATCAGTCATGCTTTTCCAATGTGTTTCCCATATCGTTATTGGATCGGCTACTTCGGTGAACATTAATATAGAACAGAACATATTCCTTAGCTGAGAACCTGTAGTCCAAGTAGCTGCTTCTCTTAAAGCAACATGCCATTCATTGTTGTCGTCGAGCAAGCCTAATTCAAGACATGCTGCCTGGAATGTAGGTTGAACAACTCCCCTTACCGTCCTTATGTCCTCGTATGACATTGCTCCACGAACCTTCGTTAGAAGCATCCTGAGATAGTAGCGCTCACCAGCACTTGGATGTGTAAATGGTAGTCTCCCTATTGAAACTCTTTGCTGACGTTTTCTCCAAATTTTACTTTGACGGTTCCACAACCATTCGGTTGGAAAATCCGAATATGTCAACGTTCGAGCTTCGTGATACCTTCTGTTTGCGTCGAACCACATTGTCAACATGGTGTTTTGTGGCTGATTAATTACTTCATGTAGATCGTCATTGTCATGAAAGACAATATTTTGATCGCCGGGCAGATGAAACTGCATCCTCTCAACAGATGGGTATTGATGTTGAAGTGGGAAATCAAAAATCCTCCAATATGCTTCTATGGCAGACACATATCGACAATCCAAATATTGCCTAATCTCATCAACGCGATGTTGTTGCGCCCCATGAATGTTACCTTGCACTGCACTCTCTTCGATGACAAATGTTGCACGATCGTGTCCTTTGTGGATATACTTGTATAAGTATTTAACCACGCTTCGGACGGCTACTCGTTCAATGTTTATGTGAGCATCGTACTTGACACACAAATCCCTGTTGAATGGGACCACCCATCTGTTGTCGATTTCCCGACCGTTAGCTAATGTTGTCACAGATGTTCTTCTACGTCTGTACTGCACAAAGCTTCGATCGTCGATAACCGTCTCATCGCAAAATCTCTTCGGATATCGCTTTGAGCACTTTCCCTCGACTAAGCATGGGCCACATGGTCCATGAATCATAAACTTAGTGACAGTTTCATAAGCAAGTGGGTCAATGACTTTAACAGGTATCTCAGCACTGATGAATTTGTTAACATCCTCTGCACATGCGGGCTTATCAGTTGGAGTCACCGTAATAAGTATATGTGCATGCGGAAGGCCGCGCTTTTGAACATAGTCTGTCCGAACTCAAGTAATTTCGAGAAATTCCGGGAAGCACCGACAATATTTTTGAATTGATGCTGTCAACATCACTGTTTGTGGGCGCGAGAATAGCTCGTTCCTTAAGATAATTCAAATCGGAATACCGTTCTGGAAGGTCTTGATACACCGCATCAATTAAAAGATCAGTCCCCCGTGCATCGTCTTTTATCAAGAATTCCTGTGGAATATCAATCCAATTTGATTCACCGTTAGTTGTAAGCGATCTTCCTGGGAATTTACCATCCCCTACGTCTAGGACCCATTTACCGAATTGTACCATTCTTTGCAAATCTTCACCAGAAACATCACCAGCACAGAGACGCATGTTTATTTCCAACTTCACTAATTGACATTGATTCCAGAAATTAGCACGGTGCAAAGTAGATGCAACAATTGCCTCTCGACCACCATTTGCGACAACAGGTAAAATTTGTCTAAAATCACCTCCCAAAACGAACAATTTTCCTCCAAATGGCAAATTATTGTCACAAATATCTCTTAGATGACGGTCAACGGCCTCAAATGCAAGTCGATTAGTCATAGGAGCCTCATCCCAAATAATCAATGATGCCAATCGAATAAGCTCAGCTCGTGAAGAAGTTTTCTCAAACGAACAAACAGAATTCTCCGCTGGAACTAACGGTATCTTAAATGTTGAATGAGCAGTTTTACCACCAGGTAGTAATAAGGCAGCGATGCCAGAGGAGGCAACTGAAACAACAATTTGTCTGTCTGACCTAAATTTGGAGATCAGTGTATCCCACAAGTAGGTCTTTCCCGTTCCGCCACTACCATAGACAAAGAATAAGTCACCCATATTTTGGTCTCGAGCTCTCATAATAGTAGAAAATACCCTAAATTGGTCTGAATTTAGGCCCCTAGCAAGTCTTTCGTAGTTTTCCTTTTCTAGTGATGTATCATAATCGAGTTCATCCATTATCAACCGATTGGTGGAGCGTTGCGCATCCTCGACTGATGGTTGCGGCATATGAGGATAATCTTTCAACGACTTGCCATTTTTGTTGAGGATATGCTCAATCTCAAGAATACCAAACTTACGTCGTTCTTCATCGGTGAGGCGCAAGTCGAAATTATTAGATCGACGTTGAATCATATTCTCGATGTCATCAGTCATGCTTTTCCAATGTGTTTCCCATATCGTTATTGGATCGGCTACTTCGGTGAACATTAATATAGAACAGAACATATTCCTTAGCTGAGAACCTGTAGTCCAAGTAGCTGCTTCTCTTAAAGCAACATGCCATTCATTGTTGTCGTCGAGCAAGCCTAATTCAAGACATGCTGCCTGGAATGTAGGTTGAACAACTCCCCTTACCGTCCTTATGTCCTCGTATGACATTGCTCCACGAACCTTCGTTAGAAGCATCCTGAGATAGTAGCGCTCACCAGCACTTGGATGTGTAAATGGTAGTCTCCCTATTGAAACTCTTTGCTGACGTTTTCTCCAAATTTTACTTTGACGGTTCCACAACCATTCGGTTGGAAAATCCGAATATGTCAACGTTCGAGCTTCGTGATACCTTCTGTTTGCGTCGAACCACATTGTCAACATGGTGTTTTGTGGCTGATTAATTACTTCATGTAGATCGTCATTGTCATGAAAGACAATATTTTGATCGCCGGGCAGATGAAATTGCATCCTCTCAACAGATGGGTATTGATGTTGAAGTGGGAAATCAAAAATCCTCCAACATGCTTCTATGGCAGACACATATCGACAATCCAAATATTGCCTAATCTCATCAACGCGATGTTGTTGCGCCCCATGAATGTTACCTTGCACTGCACTCTCTTCGATGACAAATGTTGCACGATCGTGTCCTTTGTGGATATACTTGTATAAGTATTTAACCACGCTTCGGACGGCTACTCGTTCAATGTTTATGTGAGCATCGTACTTGACACACAAATCCCTGTTGAATGGGACCACCATCTGTTGTCGATTTCCCGACCGTTAGCTAATGTTGTCACAGATGTTCTTCTACGTCTATACTGCACAAAGCTTCGATCGTCGATAACCGTCTCATCGCAAAATCTCTTCGGATATCGCTTTGAGCACTTTCCCTCGACTAAGCATGGGCCACATGGTCCATGAATCATAAACTTAGTGACAGTTTCATAAGCAAGTGGGTCAATGACTTTAACAGGTATCTCAGCACTGATGAATTTGTTAACATCCTCTGCACATGCGGGCTTATCAGTTGGAGTCACCGTAATAAGTATATGTGCATGCGGAATGCCGCGCTTTTGGAATTCAACAACAAATAAATCTGCATTATTTTTTTAGTGTTGTTAGAATATTATAAAATATTGAAAACAAAAATAGTATCAGCATAAAAAATTACCAGCAATGACAGTTCCAAACATCCGTCTGTCCTTCAAATCACGAATTAGTTCTTTCATCTTTAGCCTGAAAACTCGAGACACGATGTCCGGACGATCTTCAACACGTTCATATTGAAGTATCTCTCTTGTAATTTCTGGCCAATTGGGATTACAGGTGAAAGTGATGAAAAAATCAGGAGGACCCATTGCACGACATATTGCGACTGCGTCCTGATAATGTTGGATCATATTGCGCGGTCCTCCAGTAAATGATGATGGTAGTATAAACTTTCTACCAACAGAAAGCGCATGAACATCGCCGCTTAATACAGCATCTTGAAGTCCGCTATACAGTTCTGTACGCAGACGACCTGGTTACACTTGACATAAAACAGACGGTTTTGCTCAATAGCGCAATACACATCAACAATAAATTGTTGGTATAAGCGACCACCTCTAACTAAACTATCACCATCCTCTTCCCTATCTTGGATTCGGTACGCATAATACTGTCTCATTGAAACTTTATCTCTTGAGCTACTCGAAGAGGTTGTCGGTATGTTGATTCTCCAACCATCCGTTCCGTAAGGAAATAACAATGGATATTGTAAAGGCACATAAGCTGGATGTGTTTCATTTATCCTTTGTAAACTACCGCTCCTTGTCTGTAAAATTACGTCTCTATGTCCCAAGTCTTCTGTACAATCACCTACCAATAAAGCAGCTACTTCACTCGACGTTGGACGTGTATACTGTCTACTTTCTCTAGACTGAATGAGACGTATACGAAGATTTAGATTGTTCTCTTGTCCAACCAGCATATCTCGAGCATTTCGAAAAACTGAAACGTATGGGTTTACAACATCGAGCATGTCTTGTAGCCCACGAAGTATATCAGCACTTACATCTGAAGTAATCGACGAACTCTTCGCATACAGACGATTGGAAACCTCATTATCAGTGTCATAAATATATAGCTGAGCAAATCTAGGACCATTACCCTGTTCTGGGATTAATGATCCAACTCTATGGTAATTGCTACCACCAATGCGAAACACATAAGGTCCCCTACCATCATTGACACTGTTGTCGATCCGTCCTCCCATTGAGGTGAAAGCCAATAATTAATTGTACATTCGGATTTTGTCTTTGAAAACTGTCTGGGAATGAAGGGACTGAAGGAACGGTGGTGATGTCGGAATACTTGGTAGCCGGACTTGACCGTTTCCGCAACATAATTGAAATCTAGGATTTGTCAAGGTACTATCACGAACCTTTTCCGAAATCCACATGAGGGCATTACAATTGGGGCATTTGATTGTTCTATCTCCAATATATGAACGAACCGAGAAAAAGCTTCTTCTATTTGTAGTGGATGTTTCTAGAAAGAAATAGTTGAAATAAATACTTACTAATAAAGGTTATTTCATTTGAGAAGTAAGTAAACTAATTAAAAGAGATTACCAGGTTGACTACGATTCCTAACAGGCTGAGTAATTGTTGATTGACTCAAAATATTAGTTCGTCGAGTTGACATTCTCACGGCCCGAGCTTCACGTTGTAAAGACAATTGCCGTTGCCTTCCAGTTTGCATAATATGATTTGAAGATCTACTGGTTCCGAAATGATTTGCGTCCATTGTTGTTATAAACTAACTGGCAATGTACGATGCCTAAAAATAGATAATTTTATCACCCTAATTTAATTATTTGTTTAAATTTATTATATTAACCGAAATGATTAGTGAATAAAATATATTATGCGGCATAAGAACTTACGTAAATATTATATGATGATCGATAATGAAAAAGCTGCAGCATTATAAATTTAAAGTACCTTTCTGACAGTCGAGCGGTGTTGTAAATATGTAGACCCTCACAATTGATTTAATATTCTGCAAATTTAAATTAAAAAATTTTAAAAATATCTACACTCAATCTAAATAGTAGTTGAGTGCAATATTTAATGATAAAAGATGTTACGAAAAAAGTCTTATATTTTATAGTCAGGCGCATATATTTTATAGTTTGGAGAAGCGCAAAAATTTCATAGAAAGAAGTCATATTAAGAAAATATTGGTACAATAAAAAATTAATTGAAGAAACTTGGTTAACAAATATACAAAGATCACACGATTATGGATAAGATTAGTATTGGATTTTAAATGTGTTTGGGATATATATTTAAAAAAAAAGCATAAAAACAAAAATGACAAATTTCGTACTTTTGTGCCTAATTTAATTATTTATTTAAATTTATTATATTAACTGAAATGATTAGAGAACGAATAAAAATATGCGGCATAAAAACATACGTAAATATTAGATTATGATCGATAATGAAAAAGACTATAGCATTATAAATTTAAAGTACCTTTTTTATCGCCGAGCGGTATTGTAAATCTATAGATCCTCCCAATTATAAAATCCTGCAAATTTAAATTAAAAGTAATATTATATAAATATTTACACTCAATCTAAATAGTAGCTGGGTGCATTATTTAATGGTAAAAAATGTAACGGAAAAATGTCTTATATTTATAGTCGGGTGCATCTATTTTATAGTTTGGAGAAGCGAAATTTCAGATAAAAGTCTTATTATCAAAGAAAATATTGGTAATATACATGGATCACACGATTATAGATTAAGCTAATATTGGATTTTAAATATGTTTATGATCAACCCAGAAGTAATACATACATTGGACCTGCAGATAATTGGACTTTTCGTCCTTACAGCCAAAAATAAACATACAGCTAACCCATAAAAATAATTAAATGAACGACACTAATATAGATAGGACCACGCAAGAAGCATTAGCTGACAACAATTGCCACACAGTAAATTGGATAACTGGAAAGACCTAGATAATTTTAAGTTATCACAGTTACTAACTTTCATCCGTGATCTTAGACCTGCAGAGAATTTATCATACAAAATAACATAAGCAAAAAATATGTAAAAAAAATTTAATCAATCATATTACCTCTGCCGTCAACGAAATTTAATAGGAAATATCTGTTATGTATTACTCGGCGGACACATTTATCATCATTGTCAGAAAAACTTAATGCACCGAGAAAACCAAAAGATAGAGAACTGTGTAAAACGTTTTGTACGCTAGGATTCGGCTATAAACAAATAAAGCTTGCACTTACTTGCTTGGTTTTATGTGCCCATCCCAGCAACTCACCGTACAGTGACCATGAAGAAAAGTAGAAGCAATGCTATGATGATAATGAACTGTAGTATATAGTTCTTTTTGTCTGGGGAAAAAATACGTGGTCAAACTACGTGAACGTGGGCTACTCAAAATAATAGGTAGTTTAAGAAAGAAAATTACAATGCAACGTGGGATATATTTTGTATTAATTAAGGAATTAAACAATAAAAGGACACGTGGCTGATTCTCCTTCAAACTACATTTGCATATCTAAGTAGGATTGGACGCGTTTTGGCGTGAAAGGCAAGTTCGAGCATTTGGAAGAAGGTTAGGGAAATTTATTATTATACTAACCTATCGATTAAAACATAGTATGGAGCAAGCTAATCTAGTAAGAAAAGTATACTCTTCCAACACGAATATACTTAGAACCCATGACATATTCTCATATATTATATTGTAACTTATCCATCTTGTTGCAAGTGTTTCTTGCATTGCCGATTTAGAAAAATAGCTGGTACTTTCCATCCTTTTGTGCTTAGATCTCATCTCACCATTCAAATATCTTGTCTATATCGTCAAAATCATGAATTCAGAAATATCGTTGTTTATAATCAAGATTCGGTGGACTAGTATTGCTATATTACTATTATTGTAAAAATAAATGGAAATTATGTTAGATTGACTCTCATCGAGTCTTCCTTGATTATTGGTGGGAGCTTATTTTGATGCGAGGACGGCAATGAACGAATGCCAAGAAAGCGAAACAAAACAAAATTATGCATTTAACTTTCTTCTTGAAGTATTCTTGTTGAAATTTGGGCCGCTTAAGGCCCATATGATAGATAGTTCGGCCCATCTAGGCCCATTTAATTAGATCGTAAGTCGTAACATCATAATCTTCAAGAAATCAACTTACAACTTGCCCACCAAAATCCGTTGTCCTTCCCTATTTTGTAACCTATAATTCGAGTACTAGTACTTTTTGGCACAATTTATGCGTGCTTCGAATTTAATTATATTTTACGTTATTTTAATTTTGAGATTTATTTTTTTAATATCAAATAGATGTAAACTGTTATTTAGGGGTGTATGTATAATAAATAAAAAATGTTAAAGTAACATGGAGATATTAAAGTAATTAAATAAAAAATAAAGGGATCAAATTGCAAATATGGCATACCAAATTGTTGGTTTATATCCACCCCACCTGCTTTATATGATAGAATAGATAATAGTAAAAAATATTAGCATATAAATAAATGCAATTTAGTAATCATCATAAAATAGAATATGTGCCCTTTACGAGTCCTTTTCAAGAGCGTGTTGAAAAAGGCAGCATCGTATGCCTTCGTTAGGAGTCGCTGAAAATCAGACGAGAATGTCCACTTTCTCCTACCCACCACTTTTAATGAGATATTAATGGGAATCAACCAAGTTATATTGTGTGTAGTAAATAATCACCCATCAATTAATTGTTACTTCTCATTTACCTTCTCACCTAACTGCGAAAGGCGAATATTTTTTGTTTGGTGGATATGAAGAGAGTTTCGAATTTAAAGAGCTAATGAGTACAATGGTGTTAGTGAGAATTGGTAAATGTGTTGTCATCTAATGTTGCCACCATGTTATATGTTTTATGTTGTGTGCAATTAAAAAGGATAAAATAAAAAGTGGGTGGGTAGGTGTGGTTGACATGATTGTTTATCTTAATGTCATCACAACTTATGCAATCTAATATAATATGAAAAGGAAAAATGTAAAATCTGTGTCAGTTCTTTTTTTTTCGATTTAAGCTTAAACTCATGCAATCTAATATAATATGAAAAGAAAGAATTGTGCGTTTAAACTTAAGCAGTACCGGTATTAGTGGCCAGTGGGGGTTTAAAAAATTTATTGTTATTTTATATTTAAATAATTTGCGGTAGTTTTTTCTAATGGCGGGTTTTTTGTATTTCTATAGGAGTTTTTTGTAAAAAATAATTACACGTGGAATGTTAAGTTTTTATTTTAACAGCAGAATTTCACATACCAAAATTGAAACTAAGTTGATAGTTTATACTAAGCTCTCACATGTAATATAAGAGTATAATAATAAAACAATGAAAGTTGTCCAACACCATTAAATGAACCATCAATTGGCAAGCTGGTTGCTTTGGACAACTTCCCGGAACCCATAATTTACAATTGATATTTTCAATAACTAATTTTTCAACTATTTTGTTAACGTATATACATTTTTCAACATGTGCTTTTACCATTCATGTAATGAGTTTATCTTTGTTTTTTTATTTTCTTGTCGTGTAGATGCTTCCAGTTTTCTAACATTATAATCTGACAAAGCTTATGTTAAAAACAATATGGCTTTTCTTAAAAGTTGCAATAGAAGGAATGAGACGAAGAATACATATTGGCGTTTCTTTGGTTTTCTTTTTTTTCCTCCCATTGGGAGTATTATCAGAGTGCGTGTAAATGTAAAAACTACGTGCATATTTATAATATACATAGTATCCTATTTTATGTTCTTAACTACATGCATGTCCATGTTAGCCTTATTTAGATTATTATTTGATCATTTATTCAAATTTCTCGGATTTAAAAGTCTGGAATAGTAATTGCTAAAATTGAATCTTGTATAATAAATACTAGATTGACTGATTTTGATGATTTTTACTAATTTGGATGATTAAAAAGTCAGGAATAGTAATTGGTAATTGTCACATAATAAATACTATGAACTGGTCAACCTGCCAACATTGAGAAATCGGGAAATTATAAAAAGAAAATTTGATGCATTATATACAAGGCAAAAGGTGAAAAACATATAAAATAAAATAACAATTCATAGTCATAGGAGACAACATACACGTTCTCGATTTTTTCTTTTTGCTTTTTTTTTTGTTTCATTGAAAAGAATAAAAAATCAATTTACATGTTTCCATAATGGCCCCACCACAACCCAGGTGGCATATTGCTAATACCAGCATCTCTCTCTTCAGAAACTTACCCCCCTACTTTACAACCTTTCCTTTCTTTTTCCTTTTTTTTTCTAATTTTTGTTTTCGTAGTTACAGTTACAGTCTTTAATTAATGGCTGTCCCACACTTAATCGTGTTGTTTGATGGTTTTAGTAAGTGGGTGTCTGTTGATTTTCACCTTCGGGCCTCTCTCCTTTTGGTCGGTTAGGAATTAGATACTGATCAGTGATAAAGCTTCTGTTTGTTTTTTCTCTTCTTCTTCGTCCTATATATCTGAGTTTTATTTTTAAGTTTTGCTACTATTTGTTTGCGTGTGTTGTTGTCTGTAAAGATAGCTTTCGGGGCGTGAATTTCTGAAAGTATCTCACATTTGCTGCCTCGAGTGTTTCATGGGATGGAAGGACTGAATCTTGATTTGAGTTTCACCATCTAATAAGCTTCAAGAACGAATATGATTGTTTGATTTTGCCTCAAGTCTTGGTTGTTTATTACATGCCCTTGAGTCGATTAGCATTTGGAGTTTGATCTCTTTCTTTGTGGAGTAAAGTTTCTGGCTATGGCTGTCTTTTAATGGAAGATCGATCTGCATGAACCTTAATGTGGTAAGAGAAAATAGGGACAAAGGAAGAAAGAAGATAGTCTCATAAGTCCTTTTTTCTGGGCTCGTCAGAAAGATCATATAGCTGCATTTTGGATTTGATTGCTGGTAACTGAGATCATCTAAGCTGCATTTTGGATTTCATTGCTGGTAATTGATCGGTCTTCCCTTCAACATTTTTGCTCCCCGATTAATAAATACTAGTATCTTTTTTTTTCCTTGTTTTTATTTGCCTTTCTTGTCTTGTTTCTCACTCCCCACTTTCCATCAGAATGTAGCAATTGTAGCATTGGCCTAATGGTTAACAAATGATAAATGAGCAAAATGAATTACATATGCTAGTTTGCTGAACCAAAACCAGAAGCATGTTTCTTATGTACATTATCATGAGATTCAGATTGTGTTAGGTTCAGGTCAGATTTATTGGGATTGTATAGGTCACTCATCTTCTTTATCCATAATTAATTCATGGTTTATGGTTTATTTTCAGGCGATTCGACTTGTATAACATCTTTCGATTCGAAACATTGGAGCTCTCAGAAATAAAAACAAAAGATCGTAATGACAAAGAAAACACAGAGACGTCCCTCGAGGAATGGAAGAGATCAAGCTGGTTGCATTTCGGGTTTGATTAGTAGCATATTCGATTTCAGACAAGGTCGATCCACCAAAAGGTTGCTTTCAGACAGAAGTCGGGCGAACAATCAAGTTAATGGTACGGTGATTATCTCCATAACAACCTTAAACCAACAAACATCATAAGTCTTGTGAAAAGTTCAAAGAGCATTCAAAACTCATTTGTTTTATGTAGGTTTTAGTGAACACTCGATTAATCGATCGATTGAATCACACCATGGTGAAATCTTTGATAGCATTGAGGTAAGTTGTGGTGATCGATATCTTGGCAATTGTTTTCCCTTTATTTAAATTTTTAATGTACAAAACTATTTATAGGATCCTGAGGATAATGAGGAGCCTATGTATGATATGCCCAGAAGAAGTGTAAAGAAACTCATGGAAGAGGAGATGATAACTGACTCCGATCTGTCCTCCGAACAAGACAACTCAAATCATGGGAATCTTCCAAAGAGAAATAATCATAGGAAAAATAGAGCTGGTGGTAATAAGTCTAACGATATGGATGCCTCTGAGTTGTATGCTGCTGAGCTTGACCACACAGAAATGCCCTCGAAAGCCTTTGATCTGATGAAATTGGTGGAAGGGTTTGTTAGGGGTGATCAGATGATGAAGATACGAACAAAGAAGGGTTCGAACGGTGAGCTCAAAACGCCCTCTAATAAGGCTGCAACCATGGTTGAGGACAGCTTAGTCTCAGCTGTTAAACTTATCTTGGAACAGAAGATAGGTAAGAAGAAGAGCTTCGTAGAGGAAGAACAAGAAGAAAGCTCAGAGCTCATCGATGCTTTGGCAGTACTGAATTCAAACAGAGGTTCGTTGTTGAAACTGTTAGAGGACCCTAACTCCACATTAGTTAAGCAGATCGAGCATTTAGAGGATAATCCTTCGATAGATGAAGATGGCCAAGCACCAACCAATTTGCCAGAAGAATCTGCAAACTCGATAAAACCTGACGATAAACGTATCAAACATCTCAAGTTCTTCAGAAGAAGGAGAAGCAAGTCTCTCGGTAATGATACTTCTGTGGATGAAGTCAGAGATAATCAATCGCTGAACAGAATTGTCGTATTAAAACCTGGGCCAGGGGGATTGGATAGCCCCGAAATCAGTACTGCACCTAAGAAGAACACTTCATCGCGTTTTTCTGACGTGGACGGTAAAGTTCTTTTTACAAGGCATGCATCTCATTTTTCTTTCACGGAGATTAAGAGAAGGTTAAAGCATGTCATGGGAAAAGACTCATCGCCAGGAAACAACACTACTGATAAATCAGCCTCACCAAAATTTTCTCCAAAGAACCAAAGCTCGAATGTTGGCTGGAGTTCTCCGAACAGAAACCATTTCTACACCGAGAGATTTACGCTGCCTCCCACAAGCTTGAGGAAGGGCGAACGAGTTGGTAAGTCGAACGAATTGTCTCTAAGTCCAAGAATTGTGGGATCGAACATATACGTCGAGGCGAAGAAGCATCTTTCTGAGATTCTCAACAATGGAGAGGAAAACATGGGGTCGATCAGCGGGCAGTTTCCGAAGCCTCTGGGCAGGATTCTCTGTCTTCCCAGTTACAACAGCCCGACACCTTGTTCCAGCCCTAGAAAATGGGTCGGGGAGATCTCTGTTACTACCACGCCGACGAGGTTGTCTCCAAGGGCTGTGGTTAAGAACGATGTAAGTGTTGTTTTGAAAGAAAACCACGACGATCGTCCGAGGGACAGTTTGAATTCTATGAAGATAAATGTGGAAGTTTCTGGGACGGACGATCAAGATTGTTTGGGGGAGATTCAGTCTTCTACTGCTGAGGAAGAAAGAATGATGGAATTCAAGAATGAGGAAGAGGAAAAGATTCCCAGCATCTCTTGTGAATCATACAATCGTTCGACCACAGAAGAAGACGATGATGGGGAAAGTGCTTTGATTTGTTCGGAAGAGTCTTCTCTTCGTTTGAAATTGGTAAACTAGCTCTTCTCCTCTCCTTTATGGTTGTTATTACCGTAATGTATCCTTTTCGCCTTACAAACGAGCATCTGATCCAAACTCTTCTTACTCATTTCCCATCGAAACTTTATAGGATTCATCTGAGGAAGATCTACACGTACATTCTCCAGACTATGCACACGAGAAAATGGAGCGGCCAAGTCCCATTTCTATTCTCGAACCACTTTTCGCAGACGGCGAAATAAGCCCTCAAAGCATCACGCCTCGGCCAGGTTGCTCTATCGTATCGAGTAAACTTTTTCTCATATGTCTTAGTTTATGTCCCCTTCTAAAGCGGGACCTTTTTTTTCTTACGATATTCAGACGAAGTAGAAATCAAACCGTGCCAAATCCACTTCGAAGAACAATCTCCTCCCCCCCGACGAGCAAACCATATGCACGAGGATCTCTCTCGAAGAGGAAGAGGAATCTGCATTCGAATACGTGGAAGCAGTGTTGCTGGGCTCGGGTTTGAACTGGGACGAATTCGTACTCAAATGGCTCTCATGCAACGAAATTCTCGACCCGTCGCTGTTCGAAGAAGTGGGATCGTTCTCAGGCCAATCCCTCGACGTTCAGAAGCTACTCTTCGACTGCGCCAACGAAGCTCTGAAGGAGATATGTCAGAAATTTTTCGGTTGCTTCACAGGGATACCTTGTCTGAAACAGACGAAGAGCAAACAAGTCGTACCGAGGGGAATGGATCTCATCAACGAGGTGTGGGACCGAGTCGAAAAGATCGTTGCTTCGAACGCTGAGCATCTTTCTTTCGATCAGCTCGTTAGGAGAGACTTAACAATGGGATCCACAGAATGGGTGGATCTTCGCTCAGACGCTGAGTTTCTCGGCGGTGAAATGGAAGATGCCATCTTTGATGAGCTGGTTGAGGATACTGTGCTTAGCTTTGAGGCTATAAGGTTCGAAAACGCCATTGACAAGGTGCCAGCTCGCTGCAAGGCTAAACTCATTTCAAGGTTCGATATGGTCGGGATTTCATAGCAGAAATCAAGAATTGGTTTTGCTTGGCTGCTTTTCATACATGTTATGAATAACACAGCCCCACCTTTTCGGAAGAAAACGAAATTGACGATAATGAACTTCGGGGAGAAGGGCATTGCTGTAATTTCTAGTCGGATTAGCTTCGCTGGTGGTAGTATGATCAGAGCTCTTTCCGATGGTGGGAAGAAAGATCTTTGGATGTTTAACTTATTAGCTAATTGTCTGAACTTTGCTTCGTTTTTTGTACTTGTTGGCTAACTTTCGACCCTAAAACATGAACTGAAGAATCTGCATTTGATTTTTTCAGCAGATTATCATCTTCCTCGCAAAGGTTATCGAGCAGATATTTATAATATAATCACTAAATACTGTCCAAGTAATTAACATTCAGTTCTAAAAAAGACAACCCTTAACCGAGAAAGAAACTCACATTGTCAACAAAACACGACAGACATACAACACAGCAACAAAAAAATATCATCTTTATGACAAAAAAAAACATCCTTTATCGCATAGGACTTTCAACACATAACCATCTTCAGCATTAGCAACTGACCAAATCCTCGAAAAAGATTCTACTCAGAGGTCATCGATCCAATCGCCGTATATCTTACTGATCTTATCAGGTCCCTTCCATTTCTGATTCGCCCGACCACCGTTTCTCGGCAATGCATTAGAAATTCTCTGCGCCGAAACTCCAACGTGGTGATAACCGTCGTTTTGAGGAAGTGAAGGGACCGACGCAGCAACAACATTCTCCCCTGCAGTTAGGCTCGGCGCAGTTCCTTGCTTTGAAGACACATCCACCATCAAAGGGTCTTTTTGCTCTGAGTCCATCGCCCCTCCACCGTAATGATTCAGCTCTGCACATATATAGATAGCATCAGTTTTATTGCAGCGACGAATTTATGAAATGGGCATAACTGTAATAATCGATAGACGTAATAATACCAGCAGCTCCATGAGCGAAATGGCACTTGCTACCAAAGGGACAATAGCCAGTGAGCTCCCACTTATTACAAATCCTCGTCTTCCAATTCGAAGGCTTCAAATTCACCACATTTCCAACGTTATTCCCATGTCCACCACCGCCAGCACCGCCGGCACCCGGGCCAGGGCCCGGACCCGGACCAAGGCTTATGGCCACGCTCTCGCGGGCCCGAGACTGCTCGTCGTGGAGGAAAGTACAGCTGTCACCGTAAGGACATCCTTCCTCGGTGTAGAACTTCTTACACCTTCTCCCCTTGTAAGATCTCTGAGAATCGTCGTTCACTCCCAAGATTGGAATCTGATACTCTTCCCTCGGCTCTGAGGAAACCCCACGTTCTTCGTCGTGATTGGCTACGATGTCTTGCCAGTTGGGCGGAGGTTTTCTGAGCTCTTCGACGCTGTGTGCGAAGTTGCAGTTGGTGATGTAAGGGCAAGTACCAGCGCGGAATTTGCAGCAAAGCTTCGTTTTGTAGAACATTTTCCCTATTGCCTTCGAACGGTTTTGTCCGTTTGGGTCTAAGGATTGGGAGTTTCTTGATCTTTTCTCAGGCGGCTCGATTCCCAATTGGGTTCTTGCATCCATGGAAGCTTCTGAGTTCCAAGCTCCGTAGTCTTCTTCGGTCGCCCAAATTGCATCGTCTCCATAGATCGAACCGTAGTTATCGTTGGCTGTATTCCCAGGGTTTATCTGAACTACGTTTGGGTTTGAGTAACCACTTTCGCCGCGGCGATAATCCATTTCTAAGGAAGGAAAATGACGAAGTTATTCAAATTGATGGCACAAATCAAGAAACCGAAGCTGGCCCATATGGGAGATCGAGCTGATTACGATATAAAAGCCTCAAAAACTCCATTGATAAAGTTATGCAAATACGCATCTTTTGCTTTTGACAGTTGAACGAACACAGTCGATCTTTTTTAATCAATTAAGTTAAGCAAATATTAATAGAATAAGCACTACAGCTACTCATTAGAAGAACAAGATGAGAAGAAAGGTCGTTATCCAAATACCTGAATTCCAAGTGGGAGTGTTCAGATCTTATTGTTTCAAGAACTTACTTTCGAGCAAGATCTCAAATTGCCAATAGGGTTTTTTGAATTGCTGGCTTTAAGAGGCCTGAAATACGGCTAAACGAGTTAAAGACTTCAGCTTTCTGCGTATTTCTTGTGGGTCGGGGAGAAGTTCACTTGAATATGCGTTGAACTGAACTTTACTACAATTTCTGCAATAAAAATCTTGTTTTTTTTCTTCAGCTGCTACATACATACATTACACATTGTAGTGGAGGAAGACTGTGAGCGTAGATATTTATTTAATAGCGACGAATCTGTCCCTCGTTGTTTGTTAGGCTCAATTGCGAAGTGGGAGTCAAAAGTATTTCCCTATTTTCGTAAAAAGGGCTTATTTTGTAATCAAAAAGCCTCATTTTGTTACCAATATTTTTTTTAAACGTAGCTTGCAGTAATAACAAAGGTACAGAACTAAATAGCCCAAGGGATCTCACCGGTACATCGTCAACTGGGGAACAAAGGCTCACAAAGGAGCAAAACAATCCCACGAGGGGAAACACACACTCCCATCATTGGGAGAAAAGGGTCCAGCATGGACAAAAACCGACCGAAAACAGAACACCATTATCTACGACCAAGAACTAAAGACCCTATAATAGAAAAAGCGATTAGGCTAAATATACGATACTCTTCACTTTAACCTGGTCTTCGACTTCTGGGTTTTTATTTTCATCGGACTGGAGCTCCACTAGGGATAAAAGGCTCCCGACCCTCGGGTCGGGAGAGAAAGTTTCCCGGACGAACGCCGGGAGACTGTCTAAGGGAACGGCGGGCACGGCGGAGAAAGTTCGTAGCAGGTGGGCGGCGGGGTAGCCGGCGGAGTGGGCGTCGACCCAACCGACTGTGGTGGGCGTCGGGGCAGGGCAGCCAGGGGAGGTGGGCGTCGGGTAGGGCGGCTGGCGCCGTACTTAAAGAAAAGGGTAACTGAGTAACATATTTACTTCAAGAAAAGGGATAGAAAAGGGAAAATATAAAAAGAGTAACTCATGAAACGAAAAGAGTAACTGAGTAACATATTTACTTCAAGAAAATATTACCAATATTTGACAACTCATGAAACGAAAAGAGTAACTGAGTAACATATTTACTTCAAGAAAAGGGATAGAAATATAAAAACAACTCAAAAAAGCATATTTCCTTCGTAAAATACTCGTTAACTCATGCCTCTTTCGTGCGATCTCTGCTTCTCTCTCTCCCTATTACATTAAGGTTTCAAGTGTTCTGAGAATTTAATCATACAGTCTTTTCTTTTCCTTTACAAAGAAGAAAACGGAAGAAGGAGGAGGAGGAGGACATGGACATTGCTAAAGGAAACAAATGTAAGGAAGGGAGCTTCTTAGTGAGCAAAGACAAGTTGAAGATGTCTGATGACGAAGCCTTGAACCTCTGCCATGGAATCACGCAAGTCAGTTCTTGAAGCTTTCAACTCTTCGACATCTTCTCTATCATCTTCTTCGATCAAAAAGCCCCTCACACTTCGCTTTAGAAGTGGATGCCTTCTCACTGATGTGTAATTCATGTCCAAAAACCAGACAAATCTACGTAGTAGGGGCTGTTGTTATGCTGATGTTGAATGTTCTTGGATTTTCCTGCAATTTGCTCAGATGAGGAAAATAATATAAATATATATCTCTCTCTATTTCATCTCATTGATTGTCAGTTCTAATCCATTGATCCTGTTTCTGTCTACGAAAATAAACAAAGAATCTGCGAAAGAGTTCTATTCCTCAAAACATATAATGTAGAAAGATTATGCTATCCTTTAAGCAGCTAATGATTCTTGAGCTTTCATCGTCTTCTCTACATTAAGCAGATCCTCAATCCAAGCCACGATATTGAACGCCAATCCTTCTAACACTCTTGAGTAACTCTCCAACACTGCTTGCCCCACATCCTAAAGATTCATCAGACATCAACCAATCAATCTCCTCATGTAATAACAGCTGATATAGATTGATATCAGAGAGGGACAGAGAGAGATGCTTGCCTTGTTACAGAGAATCTTGCTTGTATCCAATGTAGTCTGTGCAAGCTCAGGGTACCTCTGCTTCAGACAGAAAAGCAAAGTCTCAGCTCTTTCAGCTAACGAGTGATTCTTGTCACTCCTATCGATATCAGACACGAAATCCTTAACCACGTTCCACGAGGATTTCGAGTATGACGAGCACATCTTACGCCTCCAAATGTGCATCGAGGCCTCGACCTTGTCAGCAAGCTCGAGAGCTTCGTGCTCAGACGTTATGTTGAGAGAGTCGAGCAATTCATCAGCTGAGAAGCTCTCTGTAGCATACATCTGGCGGTATATTGCTTCTCCCACTTTTTCTTTACCGCTCTGCATTCAATACAAAAACAAGGACTTGAAGAACTTTCCAATTACGAACACTAAGTTCGAAGTAGGTAAGTCAAAACAAAGTAAGACTACCTTAGGAAGTGATGCCATGTAAGATTCTGGAATCTGCATCTCGGCGAGGATTGCGCTGTTTATGGCCATCGAAGCCTTGTGGATTTGATTGGCGCAGTTGCGCTTTTGTTTCAGAATCTTCTTACACTTACCGGATAACCCTTCCGATGGGACGCAGGGAATGGGCAGCCACCATTTGTCTTCCTTCCTCTGAGTCTGAGGTGGAGCGACCCGCCTGAACGACCCGGCCCGGGTCGAATTGCCCAACATGCTTCCTTGCTCTGCGTACCAAAACTCCATTTCTTGGAAGCTGTCCAAAAGATCCTGCGCCGAAAAGAATTTAAGCCCACATAAAAAAGGCGAAAAAAAAAAAATGACTTTTGCGCTTGTGTCCTTACAAGGAGCATCGTGTCGAGTTTACGCAAGGCGGGCAAGTTCATAATGATGTCTGATCTCGGCCTGCTCGTCATTACCTGCAGTAAAGATTTCATTTTTAATTTTTTACCATATGCTTCTATTGAAGGAAAGACAGTAAAGATATCAATTTTATCTTTATTACCTCTACAATGGATCCATCTTTTGAAGTCTGCTGAGTTGGAGCAAACTCCATCATGTAATCACAGACGGATAAGAGACAGTTCATCTCTCTTTTCCACATCAGCTTCTTCTCAGTCTGCAAGGGCTCTAATCTCTGGTGTTGTCCAAACACTGAAGCTGAAATTTTCATTGTAATTTTATCCATCAGATAATAAAAGCTGACAATTTCTCTTCATATACACTTCAGAAGGATCAAAATTATTACACATACCGTATAGATTTGTTATTGCATTTGAGATTGTTACAGCAGTTGAAACACCTTTCCCACCCCCAGACATGTCTTCCCCTAATAACAGCCTTGAGAATCTCTCCTTCATCAGCTCAAGCTCTGTCCCAACATACATAACATTCATGGTTTAAACTGATCATAACATGAAAAAATCTCTTACATTACAAGGAAAACAAAGCAAGCAAGCATACCTAAATCCATGACCTCATCGTCCAAGCCATGCTTGAGCTGCCTCGTGCCTAGCTTAGCAAGCGCGGCTCGCGCCGGCGACTTGAGCCCTTGCCAGCTGTACGGCGAGGATGTCACCTCAGAAGAGATGTGGCTATTATCATCCGTGGGCTCAGTAAAGGCCGAGACTTCAGAATTAGTTCGATAATACGAGAAAGAATCTGCGCTCATGATCGAAAAACGCGGCGTTTCGGCCGCCGATTGTTGGTCTGCAGATAAAGTTGACGGCTGATGTCCCAATTTAGGGCCCTCTTCACTGTTTGATAAAGCGTCCATTTTTTTTCCTTGATTGAGTGTGTTACTGAGATTTCTGCATTTTCCAAGAACTTGTTAGGACAGAGAGAGGTCGAGATTCATGGAATATATTCTGGGTTTTGAATTTGAATGAGATTACAAGAAAAGCTTCACAGTAAAGCAAAAATCGAATCTTTGGGAATAAGCTTCGGTGTTTTTCAAGAATAAAGAGCACGAATTGTGTTTGTTTAGATCATCTTAAGCTTATGTGTTCTTGAAAAAGCAAAGCAAGATGATGGAGGTGACCAAGAATCTAATTTTACAAAACAAAAAAAAAAAGAAAAAAGATACTCTTTTTTAATGGTGGCAAAGCAAGCAATTTGAATGTTGATTTGCCGTTTTAGAACGTCTATTTCTTCACCCTGCTTTTGTAATGGCTGCCTCTCTTTATACACCACTGTAAGAACAAAAGAAAAAAAAAAAAACCTCCTCTATTCTTTCACTGAGCTTGGAAGAGCTGTATTTATGTGGGATTGGGGTTGAATATGATTCATGTAGTGATATTGCATTAGTTGGAAAGTAAATAAATAGATAAATATTGCTTTGGTCAAAATAGAATATTGATGGATTTCTGTCATATTTTCATTTACTTCAATTTTTTCCCTCTTTGTTTCTTCCTTTTATTTTCTTTTTTCACTTAATAGTCACCCATTTCGACTAATTTCAGTTCGAATCGAATACGAAACTTTTATATCAGTTCCGACCCGACCTCGACTTTACGCGGGACTAATTTTGCGACCAATTTATCGCGTCCTAAGCTCTAATTTTAAATTTAAGTAAAAAGAATGTGATGAGAACTTTATACTATTCAATTGTGAAAATGATTTCATAATTTTTAGTCTACTGAGCAACGTGCAGACAATTCGTTTGACTGAATCCCCTCGTAATTAGGTTTGTTTCAATGCGTGCGGCAAAAAATGAACGTGCAAGCTATTACAATTGCATCATCTTCATCATTAAGTCAAATAATTAAATATTATCTTACATAAAAACTATGGACAAACAAACGCTTTGTATTCTGAAAACCAAGGAAAACATTTAATAATCATGGGTAACAACCTCGTTTCATATGTAGTAGCTTCTTCCTATCCTACGTGTGCTTCTGAAGCTTATTTAAAGAAGTGTATGTTCTATAAGAAGTGAACATCCTCCACCATTTCGATCGCCAAAGGCCAACGATAGTCTTGCATAAGGATCTGCAAAGATCATTACCTTCCTCGACGTATTCTTCTTTCGCCGTGCTTAGAACGGTCTGAAAAGAAACGAAAAATATCGAGAAAGATTCTCTGCCTTGAAAGAAAATGAATTTGGATTCAAGGATGGAGAGGACTTACATTTGGAGTAAATCTCAATCCTACTGTTATCAGCCCTTTGAAAGTGTTGTCTTGAAGAACGACGTTGTAAGGAGATGGGCTGAGGTCTACCAGCGCTTGGTAATTCGCTTCCATGAATATTCCTTTGAGGTATATTCTGAGTAGCAGCAGATTCATTAGAGAAAACGATTCAGATTGAAAATGGTATTTTCGGGGATGAGAAAGTTCACACAATGTTTCGCCGATAACTTCGCTGTCTGAGAAGCATTTCTCGTCTACAATCTGAAGTTTGAGGTAGGTCAGAGTTTTCAGCTCCGTTTGTGTCAGTTCGAGCGAAAACTTTTCGTTCCAATAAACTTTGTCGAGGATTCCTGCGCAGAGTCGAGCCATAGATATCTTAACATATTACTTTGTTATAACTGAAAAATAAGAGATATGCGATATATTTTACAAACCAGATGAAGTCTTGCTTATGTGCACTTGACTTCCACAATTGGTAATCACATGATAAGATGGGGTTCCTGCAAATTACATATTCAAGAACATTTGATCGACAAATATAGAGCAATGCCTAAGCTTTTTCGTCAATTAGATGTACCGATAAAACTGGCGTTTTCAATGCCTTCTGCGCTAACAAGAAGTACTTCGAGGACAGCGCCTTTCATTTTTTTTTTCTTCCCTGTGCTGAGAATTGAACGAATATACTCTGTTTTCTTTCTGATCTTCAGTGGTCTTGATTGGAAATATTGCAACATGGTTGTCCTAGATTTTAATACCTGATAGTAAGGGAGAGTTACAACTTGACAAACAAACTCATAACCGAAGCATTAATTTCAGATATGTAGATTAAATTCAACACTTAAAAAGGTCAGTTATATGTCTGCTGCTCAAGGTTAGTGACTTCCATTAACACAATGTTGATGAAGTAACACATATTATTGCATTATTACTAAGCACTTCAAGAAAACCGTTCTTTCCTGCAAACTTGAAAAAAAAAAAAATGAAGATAAATAATATTCCTACTACGCTGTTTGACCGAGGTTGAATTGTACCTTGAAATGTGCGCGCCGAGAAAACCTCTGGTGTAGATCTAGATCAGACGCTGCTAAAACCCGTAACTTTCCTCGGCTTGGAAATGTCGATAATACCCCTTAGCTTCTCGACTTCTTCCCATCGTCCCTGATCGGCATACAAGTTCGAGAGAACCACATAAGAGCTTATATTCTCAGGATCCATACTAATGAGTTTCTTTGCTACAGATTCTAAAACATCGCCAGGCCCGTGACTGTTTCTACATCCAGCTAAAATAGCTCCCCAAATCCTCTTATCGGGCTCGATAGGCATATTATCCACAAATTCAAGGGCTTCTTCGATATTTCCTTGACGGCTAAGCATATCTACCATGCAAGCATAGTGGGCGAGTTCTGGCTTTATACCGTAAACTGTATCCATTGCATGGAATAAGCTCCAACCTTCGTATTCTAGACCACAGTGGCTACAAGCGGAGAGAAGCGATATAAAGACAACATTGTTAGGCTTTATTCTGTAAGATAACATGTTTCTGAAAACCTCAAGAACATCCTCTCCCAGGCCATTAATGCCATAACCATTGATCAGTGAACTCCAGCATATAAGGTCTTTGGTGGAGTTTTCGTCAAAAACAGATTTTCCTGATACTGTTCTACCAAACTTGCAGTACATGTCAATTAGTGCAGACGTCAGAAATGTATTTGTTGAATATCCCGATTTGATGATGTGGGTATGAATGCTCTCGCCAGTCTTTGTAGAATCAGATGAAGTACAAGCTAATAGTAAACTAACAAAAGTGACCTCGTTAGGCTTATGGTCTGCCAATTGCATGTCTCTTAGTAGAGCAAAAGCGTTGTGCGCATCTTTGCTCTGCGCGTAAACAGACAGCATAGCACTCCAGGAAATGAGATCTTTCCATGCAAGCTCGTCGAAAATCTTCCGAGCCGACTCAATATCACCAAAATTAGCATGCGCTTGAAGGAGTTCAGTGGCCACAGAAGCAAATGAGATTAAACCTGCTTTCATTACGAAACTAAGAAATCCATGTCTGATATAATTTTCATCCACCTGAGAATAGGATCCAATTACTTCTAGGATGATGTATTCATCCAACTCTTTAAAACTCTGTTCTCTTAATACCCTAAAAATCTCGAAGGCTTTACGAGGGCTATGATTTTCGACGCAACCACTTATCAGAATCCTCCAAGACACAACATCCTTCTCAAGCATCTTTTCAGAAACTCGGAGAGCTGTCTCTAAATGGCTGCATTTGGAATACATACCCATGAGTGCGTTGCAAAGAACTGTAATATCACACAACATTCTTCGAATGCAATAACCATGAATTTCTCTTCCAACTACCAGTACGCCAAGATCAGCACAAGCAGGGAGCAAACTTGAGATTGTTACATAATTTGGCTGCAAACCACGAGCCACCATTTGCCTAACCAGGTCGAATGCTTCTGCACACATCCCATTGCCAACGCAAGCCGAGACCATTTGACTATATAGAACCACATCTTTATCATGCATAGAATCGAATAGCTTCCAAGCACTCTCCATATCCAAACACGAATAAATTCCAACTAGAGCTGTTACAACCTCCACTTGTGAGTGGGCCAACCCAGTCTTTATGGAGTATCCGTGAACTCCACGAGCCAAATCTTTCGACCCGACCGAGCGAACTGCCTTCAGAAAGCTCACAACCGTCACAAAATTAGGTCTTTGTCCGCCTTTGAGCATCGATTTGAATAAAGATACAGCCTTTTGCGGTTTGTTTGCCCTGACCAAACTCGAAATTTGTAATGTCCATGATTTTGAAACATCGTTCTGGATAAAATACTCAAACGGGTCCACGAAATTCACGGCATTGGTTATCAAAGAAAGTGGGGATTCGATGGTAGGCGGGGTTTTTCTAGGAGATGGCTGTCTCTTGGTGAATTTGTCGAACAGTTGTCGTGCTCCACGCAAGCCAGCGACATTTGACATACGAATATTTGATAAAAGATTGAGATCTTCCGAGAACCGAGGACCAGCTTGTTTGCGTTTTGTCTATCTTTTGTAATGAAATTCAGAATCTGAAAGCCGCGATTTGGAATCACAGTGCATTCAGACAAGAAAGAAATCATGTGCAATTCAATTGGCGGGTGAAAGGGAATTTATACTCTGAGATGGAAAAACTTCTATCTAGTCCTCGTATATTTACAGTTTCGCAATAGAGGGTCTCTATATTTCTTTTGACGATTCCGTCGTCCTCAATTAGGGCTTAAGAAATGCTCAAAATATACGACCAGGTTGACGAGGTTGGATTTTCAGAATTATGTTTTAATTTGTACATTTTTATATAATTGTATATAATGAATTATTACTATTTCGCAATAATGAGTAATGTCCATACATAATGCTTCAGAGAAAAACGAAAAAATAATAAGAACTGGGCTCCAAGGAAAAATAATGATACTCATCGTCATTGGAATATTCACATGTTACATTTTTCTCATATTTGACTTTATGCACCATTACGTTCCACTTAGACTTCATTTCCAATAATGGCAGACCTAACGTAATGTACCCACCTTCTATATTAGTGTGCTCAAAAAGCATCTATTTAACAAGTTGTCCACTCGTTATACATTGTACTTAAATAGAAAATATAAAATACTCTTTAAATTAAAAGAATGCAATTTGCTTTTTCATCTTCCTAGCTCCTGCACGTTGCTCTACTCTACCATGTTGTCCATATTTTAAAACTAATTTGATTAATAAGATGCACGAAATCAAATTGTATATAATGAATCACATCCCTCTTCTTCTCGATACAATGTACATTAATTATATCGTAGTTTGTGTGTGCCTTGCTAGAGATTATTAATTCAGCTGAAACTCAAAGTTGTCTTAATGACATTTAGATTCATTTACACTTAGTTAAAGTGCGCGAACTTGTTAGATGATGTGTATTAAGTAGAGATTAAAGAAAAAAACCCCACTTTTCTCTCACATCCACCTTCTCATCAAACTAATATATATACTAGGGTGGGAAAGGCTATGATCATTACAAGCTTGTTAGCTTCTCTTTCGATACAAAACAAAAAGAAGATAAAATAAAATGATTGACCAACAGTTAGAGATACCAGTCGTCGACATTTCAAAGCCGTTGAGCTCATCTTCTCTGTCCTCTTTAGCTTCGGCCTGCAGAGAATGGGGTTTTTTCCAGATAATAAACCATGGAATCTCCGAGGAAATGTACGGACAAATCTGTTCTCTTTCGAACGAGATGTTTAGCCTTCCATCTGAGTTGAAGCTTAGGTTAGGGCCTTCTTCTGCGGTAAGAACTTACACTCCTCACTTCATTGCCTCTCCTTATTTCGAGAGCCTTAGGGTTTCTGGTCCGAACTTTGAGAATTCTGCTCGGAGTTCTCTTGAGGTTCTCTTCGGCTCAGATCAGATCATTAGTTCGGAATTAAGGTGGTTTTATTTTCTTACATATCCATTCGATCTTATTTTCTTTTTCCGTTTGCTTATCTCTTGTGGAGAGTTTTCTTTCTTCTTTAAATGTTACCCATAGGATCTTTCGTTGACAAAACTTTGCTTTACAAAAGAAAAAAAAATAAAATTCAGAAGATAAAAATTTCCTCTTTTCTTTATTCAACCAAAAAGATACATGCATGTATTCATTATGCATCCGTCATACATATAGTTTATAAATTTTTTCTTCTCGAATTGCTTAAATTTGTTTGTTCATATCGAACCATCTTTCTTTACTTATATATTCCTACGGGTTGTCACAGGAAGTCTTTGGTTTTATTTAACCCCCTCGCACTTGTTTAAGTTATGAAATAAATTATATCAATAAGATGAGAGTAGATTTAATTTGTTCCCACATTGTAGTAATCCGACCCGTTTTCCTTGGCCTTTCCGACATCTAATTGCATGAAAACCTCACTATTTTCTTACATTATCAAAAGTCAACTTCTTTAGTTTAATCTTTCTCCTTTACAGCCAACTCCTTCAAGATTACGGAACCAAAGTGTCCAAACTATCAAACTCCATCCTCAAACTCCTCCTACAAACCCTAGAAATCGACGACGACCTCCAAAGAAAATACTTCGAATCCCATTTTAGAAACTGCCACGGCTACCTAAGAATCAACAACTACAGCGCCCCACCACAAAACCCTAATAATAAAGGCGAAGAACATAAAAAAGACAACGAAGAAGAAGCCGAAGATTTAGGACTAGGTGTGCACACTGACATGAGTTGCCTAACCATACTATACCAAGACAAAAAAGGTGGGCTTCAAGTCAAAATCGAGCAATAAGCAAGGCCAGCCATGGCTGGACATAATCCCAAGAGATGGCACGCTTGTAGTGAACGTAGGAGATATGCTTCAGGCTTGGAGCAACGAACGGCTCAGATCTTCCGAGCACAGGGTCGTTTTTCACAGTCGTGGAAAGGCGAATAGTAATAGGTTTTCCCTGGCGTTTTTTTGGTGTTTCGAGGATGAGAAGATGATTTGCTCGCCTGATGAGATCGTGGGAGTTGGGAATGAGAGGATTTATGATTCTTTTGTTTGCAGAGATTACGTGAAGTTTAGGGAGAACGATGAGAGGGGTAAGTTTGAGAAGGTTGGGTTTACTGTGAAGGATTTTGCTGGGGTTAATCTCCGCCGCCGTGAGTCTCTCTCTCTTCCCACGTCCGCCGACTGCGGTGGAGTTGGAAAACTAAATGGAAATTAATTAGTGGTAATTTATCGTTGTATTGTTTGGTGGAGGGGAGTTTGTATTGCACGCAGAGTGAAAGTTAAGTTAATGTAAGTTGCCTCAATAAAAATGCCTTAGTGGTAGTATTATTGTATCCAACTTGTACTGTTTGTGTAGATTAATAAATTTGGTCAACTTGTTAAAAATTACACTCCATCTTTCCCATTTCTTTTTGGACATTTGGGTTACGACACGGTTTTTAAGAAACTGAATATTTTAATAATATAGTATAACTAAAAGATAGACCATTATATATTTTGACACATCTTTTAAGAGCATTTAATATTATTATATTGATTATTTGTAATAATTTTTTGCTAAAATAGGGAATGTGCAAAGATAGCGGGACGCCCGATATACTAAAATGTACGAAACTATTGGGACGGAGACAGTAATAGTGATTGTAATGAAGGGAAACAACGCATATTATTCTAGCATGGGACCTTTATGATTAGGGGTGACTAGTGACAAGGTTTAGTAAGGTGGTCAATCCTTCATAAGCTCTATTTATTTCTATTCGTTAACATTTTTTCTCTCTTTCAAACGAGCTTGCAATAAATTATTAAAACTAGTACAGACTGACTAAATAGCCTACAGAGCGTTCTGGACGTGTGTCACAAATGCCAGTAGAGAAAGACACCTCATAATTCATATAGAGGCTAAGATACTCCTACAAAATGAGACACATATTCCACGTAGGGGAACAAAAAGCCGAGAGAAAACAACTTTTCTGAATTACAACACGATGAACTAAAGAACCTATTCACTAACAATTTGTTATAAAACTAAAAAATAGAAAAGCACTAATGAAAGTAGGCCCGTTTATTTAATAGGCCCAATTTCCAAGTATGGACCCCTTAAGTTATTTAAGCCTAACTGGCCCAGATATATCAATGTCGGAGAATCCGAAAGCAACGGCGAAAATTGGAAGACCGCCGACGAAGTACCTGAAATTGAAATCGAACAGTTCCGTGCTAAGTTTAACCTTCCGAGACACGAATTACGGTTATTTTCTGCGAGATGCGTTCGATTTTGCGGATAAATGCTGCTGTATGTTGGTTTCTAGCTGACGCGTTATGCGATGGACCTGCTTGTTTATTCAATTTCAGTGCTGGTTCGCGAATGCTGTTGCATAGGATCGTCATAGCTTTCAAATGTTTGTACGATCATAGGAGGTGCTATAATTCAGTAATTTGATCACTTCATAGGACTTTCTGTTTTAGTTATTTTCGATTAATGCTGAAACGTACAAGAGCTTGTTTAATTTTCATATCGTAAGTTGAAGGAAACAATGCCCTTGGAATTTTGTGGATATGATAATTTATGGTTATGGATTTGGTATTATCAGCGAAAACTATATTTGCCATATTCCTTGATGTTTTGTCTTTTCCTTTTCCTTGGGTCTTGATTAGCCTAGCTTGGAACGGTACCTAATGGCTGATACATGGGAACAGATGAGCTTCTGCAAATATATTATGGGGCGCTGTCGAGGTTATTCTAGAGTAACTTGACTGGGTCGGAGAATGGTATGTTGAGTTCTGCACAGTCCTGATAAATGACTTTTTCATTGTTTTATTTTTGTGATGCTTATGGAATACACATACTAGTGATGCATTGATCATATGGAGGTTTCATGGCAGAATATGAATGTGAGAAATCATGAGAGGTCTGGCTCCGTGTGCTAAATCTTCTGTGTTTAATTATGTTGCACTGATAACTTTTGCCTTGTCGTTGAATGCTGAAGTTCTTTTCTGTGATTTCTTCGTATTTTTGTCTCATGTTACATTAGTCAAACGATAGAAAGAAAAATAGAAAAAAGGAGATCACATTAATATCAGGAAAAGAACGATTTACGTAACCTCGATTACACTTTGGTACCAACCGTGTGCCATTTGTATGGACGTTATAAGTGACCGCTTACGGAGAAGGAATTAATGCTCCAACATGTTTTTGTTCCCTGTTAATAAAAGCTCGGCAAACTCTAGTAGACACCGATCTCCCCTTTATCTTGTTGGCAAATCTAATATATATTGAGTTAGATGTAAGACTAATTTCCCATGGATTTTCATCATGACCACAGCTTTGCTATTGGAAATGTTGCAAATCCTCAATCTCGCAACTCCGAAACTTTTGTGAACGAGAATCCAGGTGCTGTGCCTGTTAACCAAGAGGCTCTTCAGGACACTAAAGACCGTGAGGGATTGTCAGAGCCAAGAGAGGTATTTCAGATACCAGTTGTTACATTTACTGGTGAGCTAAGAATAAGAACACAAGGGCCTAGGTCGATGCACCAATGCAGAAAGTACCTGACTGAGGAAGGTTGCCCGTTTGGTATGAACTGCAATTACGTTCACGGCGATCCATCGAAAGAACGACCATCTGATGCAATATGCTTGTTGTCTGGAAATGATGGAGATAGACAGCCAAACGTAGGTACTTCTAAATTCCGAACACTGCCCTGCTGGAATTGGGAACGTTCAGGTTTTTGTCCTTATGGACGGAGGTGCTGCTTTATTCACCGAGCTGCAGGTATGTTCCTATTAAACAATTATCTTTAGATCGTTTGAAAATAAAGCTGATTTTGTCAATGCCTTTGCCTTAAAACCATGTTCAAGATTGAGATCACCCGAGCAAACTCTAATCCGTTTTCTGATGATTTGTGAACACATTCTAAGTTCAATTTTTTTTTATCTGATTATGATATGATGCGATTAGTTTAAATTTTCATTGCAATAGCAGAGCCTAAACGTAATGAAGAAGAACTTGTGAACCGAGAAGCTGTAGATCGTTCCTTGCCCGCTGAAGCTCGTGTTGTTCCGTCACAAAATTTGATCAACGTGATACCGAATCGAGCTGTAGAGAAGCCAGCTCGGAGATGGAAAGGGCCTAACAAGATTAGCAAGATATATGGTGATTGGATTGATGACCTTTGATAGTATTAAAGAGTTATATAAGAGTTCATAATGGGGATGTTATGTTGATAATAAAATCTTAGTGTTGTTGGTTTTTCTTTTTTCATACTTACTTGGTTTGGCTTTTGATGCTTGTGTGTTAAATGTATGTCTGTTGGAAAGTTAAGCTCGTTAGCTTTTATTATTAATATTGTTTTAGTTCTTTTTATATTAATTTAAGTTTTTGAGCGATTCCACGTCAAGAAATATGATCTATTGATTCGGAGATGAGATGCGTGATTATAAATCGTCGTACGGTCTCTCAATTAAGCTTTAAAAACTTAAATAATAAAGTAAAAAAATTCACTAACTACTTTTAATTACTATTAATCCTTAATTAATTACTATTCTTCCTTTAATTTTATAAAAAACCAATTTTTCATTTTATAGATTTAGAATATACATATTAAAATTTAAATTATAATTTTCATTAAATAATTCAAACTAAAATAATTAATAAAATCCGGCTGTGCAGAAATTACTAGTGAAAATTAAGTAATGCGGCCTATTAAATCGGACAAGTCGCCTAAAATGAATCAAATCCCTCTTCCCGCGAATTCTTGTTATTCAGACTCGTGTCGATGATGCTTCCTTCGGTAGCTGATGATGGAACCAAAAAAACAACCTTTGGTGCTGTTTTTTCATCGATCACTATGTGCTTGAGTTTTGAAAATTTATTCTACGTGTGTGGGTTTTGGATGATTATGCATTTGCTAATTGCATCCAACGAATTGATCTTCATAAATTGTTATTTCCGTTTACTCTAGAATCACCTCGGTTCTACAATTCAGAGTATGTGGGTTCTACAGAAAGTGGATAATCCGTGAAGAACATCGAAAGAGGGAAAAAGAGGGTCGTCGAATCAGAAACTCAGTTCTTATTGCCAGGACTATCCGATGACATTGCGTTTTCTTGCATAGCTAGATTCCTCGTATGTACCACTTAGTCCTCAGCTGTGTTTCGAGCAGATTGAGACGACTGATTCACGGTGAGGAACTTCGCACCTATCGCGTGAACAATGGGCTCGAGGACCATTGGATTTACGCTCTGTGCTTGGACAAAGCTGAGGAACTTCACATTTATAAGTTGGATCCTAAGCAGAAGAGGCGGCGCTGGAAGAAAATTGGGCTTCCCAGTCGACTCTCGAACAGAAAAGGAGTCGGATTTGAGGTTTGGGATGGTAAAATCTATCTGTTCGGAGGATGGAGCTGGGCTGAAGGTCCTACTGATGAAGTCTTCTGCTACGATACTTCGACGAACAAATGGAGCGAATCTGTTTCATTACCAACGCCAAGGTACAGTATTCTTTCCCTAGTCTGATTTTGGTCCAAAATTTGGCACAAATGTTATGCGATCGACGTCAAGTACTTGAAAACTTCATTCTCTGTGTATCAGCTACTGAGAATAACCATGTCATTTGGCTCATACATATATATGCTATTTTCCGTTACCCATAAGATAGGTGCTCTTTTGCCCATGAAGCCTTGGGAGGGAAAATCTACGCCATTGGTGGGCAGGATTCGAAGTTTATGACACGGATCAGATAGACTATTTGAATCCTCGACGAATAGCTGGGCTTCGTATTTCGACCCGAATTTGATTGCAGATGTTCGAAGCTCATTGGTGGTTGACGGGAAAATCCTTATCAGATGTGGGCCTTCTGCTATTTCCTCGTACGACAGTGGTATGTCTTACGAGCCATCTCAGCATACTCTGCAGAAAGCTGACAAAGGCATTTCAATCGATTGGTGGCGAGGCGAGGCAGTTGTAATAGGCTCTATTTTATACGTTTTGGACCAATCTTGGGGCGTGAAGTTGATTATGTGGCGCAAGGATAGTAAGGAGTTCGTCGGAGAAAGAAGTTTGTCTGAAGATGTTGTCCGCCTTGTCGTCTGGCGGCTTTTGGTAAGAAGTCGAATGTGTTTATAGTCTCGACGGTCTTGGGGACTATTTCCCGTCCCTGAATCCGAAGAAATCTGAGGATTTAGTGCTGAAATGTAAGTCTCATGCTGTCTGAGAAAGATGGATGCAGTTTCTTATAATATATATTTTTTATTAGAATTGCTTTCATATGTGTGCTTAATACCATTGTCATGTCAAGGTAGCTTTGATTGACTCTTACTTTTAGGCGCACCCAAAATATTCCACTCAAAAGGCCACACTTATTCACCATTAGAGACTATCTCCTCTTCATTTAATCGAATGCCTCGAGGAAAGCAGTGCGCCAGAAATATTTGAATTTGAACAAGAAACTAAACTCCCCAATTTACGCTGTTAAAAATTTTCTCAAATTTGATGGTCTTATTGTTGCGAATTTCGAGCCTAAACTCGTCGGAGTTAGGCCGGAGACTGCCGGAAAGTTGGCCCGACGATCACAGCTCAAGAAAGAACTGATTCTGCCCAAAATATGTCAAGTGTCCAGGTTGAATGTGGATCGTCCGATCTGTGCGCGCCATATCGTGTGGAGGAGATTTAATCTTGGGTGTTTAAATCTCGTCAGTCGGATTAAGCTATAAGATGGATCTTATGGCTCAGATTGAAGTTGCTAATGGCAGTGGCGATTGTATAAGTTAGACTGAGCGAAATGTACAACACTCTGCAGCTGAGGGTACAAGAAATTGATGCAGGCGAGCAGAATGAAAGCTGTGAGATCAGTATAAATACCAGAAAATGGAGTTCGACGGGGCATCTTCGAGAGCTTGTAACTTTCTCTAGAGTGAGAATTAGAGAGAGTTGATAACTAGGGTTTTATAGTAGACTTGGAGTACTGTAAAACTCGTGTTGGTGATCAAGTGAATAGAAAGCTCTGTTGGTCCGTGGACGTAGGCGAAGATCGCCGAACCACGTAAAATCCTGTCTGCGTTTTTTCTCTGTTTTGCTTGCTGTTTTTCGTTCGATCGAGCTGCGATTGCTCGATTGAGTTAGATCGAAGCATACACACGTAAACGCAGGTCAATTCCGAGTCGAACGGCGGTCATAGATCAACAATTGGTGCGGTGAGCGGCGGATCGAGGCGATCTTCAGAGGTATGGCAGCGATGCGACTGGAATTGGATATCTTCAATGGATCGAAGGATTTCGATGCCTGGAAATTGAAGATGAAGGCTCGTCTGGTTGAGTACGGCCTTGAGGAGGAGTTGCTACCTGCGTCAAGTGCAACGAAGAAGGAAATCGTCCGAACGAAGGCTCGAAGCTTGTTGATTTTGAGTCTAGGCGACGATGTTCTGAAAATGTGTTGGAGCAGTCCACGGCTGACGAAATTTGGAGGCGATTGGATGAGCTTTACTTGGATGAGCCTAAGGAATCGAGGAGTGTTCCTTCGAAGATCTCACAGCTGCTCGATGATAGAACCGAGTCGATTTCGAGTTCGTCGAAGGAGTTGATGTGTGTGAGGAAGAATTGGTTGAGTAGGAACCGATGTGATTCAAAGAAGGCTGCAGATAGGAAGCTCAGGAGGCCTCTGAGGTGTTACCATTGCCACGAGGAAGGTCACATTCGGAGGTTATGTCCGCATCGAAAGCAAAAGACGAAGTTCGGAGGCGATGTTCGAACGGCTGCGGTTTGCGATGATGTTGAGGTGGCTGAGGCTGTGGTTAGGTCAAGCGGTGGAGCTGGAACCTCAAGTACATGTCGAGGATTGGCTGCAGATCGAGAAACTGCGGGAGATCTTTGTCTTGAGGTTGAGAACGCAGCAACGAAAGGCTCTAACGTTGCTGAAATTTCAGAAGCGTCTTCTGATGTTGTTTGTGTTTCAGATGCTGTTGTTGGCTGCGATTTCGCTGAGGCGTTGGGTGTGTCTGAGCACAAGGCGAGCAAGGAATGGATCCTTGACTCGGGGTGTAGCTTTCACGTCACTTGCAAGAAGGAATGGCTGCGAGAATTCCAAGGAACGAAGCAAGGAACGGTGAAGCTAGCTGATGGGAAAACCTGTCAGGTTTTGGGCTGCGGTTCTGTGTATTTGAGGCTCAAAACGGGTGGTGTAAGGATTCTCAAGGATGTTAGGTTCGTGCCAGAGATGATGAGAAACATCATCTCGATCGGAGCCTTGGATAGGAGAGGATATACCACGAAAACTGCCGGTGGCAGAATTGAAGTCTTGAAACAGAGTCGGCTGATTTTGTGTGGACTTCGAAGGCATGGTTTATATGTCTTGGAGAGTTGTCAGGTGATGACAACTGGACGTATGGAAACTAGGAAATGTAGAGCCTTGAATGTGGTGCAAGGGAGACCACAGAAACCTCGTCTTGGGGTAAAGCGAGGCCGTGCAAAACCCTTGGTTGGAGCAGTTCCGACAGAAACTGCTGTGATGAATGCAGCGAAAGTGAGCTCGAACTGCGACGATTCTGAGCTCGAGGTGGAGGAGATTTCACCTGGTATTGCGAGTACTATCAGGCCACAAGAGAGGTCTAGCTCTGAGGTGGATGAAAGCTCGGATATGGAGGTCGAAACGGATGAGGAAAGTTCGACGAAATCTCGCGTTTCTGCTGAAAAAGCAGAAACTGCTGCGGCTGAAACCGATGTGTGGCGAGCTGCTGAGGTTGCGCCTGTGAAAGAGGACAAGTTTCAGCGCATGGCTAGCCGGAGGTGGGTCGGGAAACGGACTCAGGTGGCTAGGATCGAAGGAACTACACGTGCCATGGAAGGCGAAAATTCTGCTAGAAAAGCAGAAAGTTTGGCAGAAACTATTGCTGCCGATTTGCAGAGTGCTGAGGCTTCAAGCTCGATGGAGGCCAAGAGGGAAGCTAGGGAATGCTGTAAGTTGGCCTGGAAGGAGGATCTTGAAGTCGGTAATGCAGAATCTTCGGGGAAAGCGAAGATGGAGAACTCGAAAGCCCGAGTTGGTTCCAAGTGGGAGATTTCAATCTCGCTTGGGATCGACAAGGTCTCTTTCGAGGCACGAAGCTCCTAAGGAGCTTGATGACCAACAGAGGTGGAGCTGAGATCGAGAGCTGCGGAGGAAAACAGCTGAATCTGAAATTTCCTGAAGAAATTCGAGGCTGGTTCTGGTATGATCTTGCGGGGGATGTAGCTTGCGTGTTTGAGCTGCTATGGTGGATCTTGGTGTTGGGATTGGGAGTTCTAGGCTCGAGGTGGAGTTTGTTGCGAATTTCGAGCCTAAACTCGTCGGAGTTAGGCCGGAGACTGCCGGAAAGTTGGCCCGACGATCACAGCTCAAGAAAGAACTGATTCTGCCCAAAATATGTCAAGTGTCCAGGTTGAATGTGGATCGTCCGATCTGTGCGCGCCATATCGTGTGGAGGAGATTTAATCTTGGGTGTTTAAATCTCGTCAGTCGGATTAAGCTATAAGATGGATCTTATGGCTCAGATTGAAGTTGCTAATGGCAGTGGCGATTGTATAAGTTAGACTGAGCGAAATGTACAACACTCTGCAGCTGAGGGTACAAGAAATTGATGCAGGCGAGCAGAATGAAAGCTGTGAGATCAGTATAAATACCAGAAAATGGAGTTCGACGGGGCATCTTCGAGAGCTTGTAACTTTCTCTAGAGTGAGAATTAGAGAGAGTTGATAACTAGGGTTTTATAGTAGACTTGGAGTACTGTAAAACTCGTGTTGGTGATCAAGTGAATAGAAAGCTCTGTTGGTCCGTGGACGTAGGCGAAGATCGCCGAACCACGTAAAATCCTGTCTGCGTTTTTTCTCTGTTTTGCTTGCTGTTTTTCGTTCGATCGAGCTGCGATTGCTCGATTGAGTTAGATCGAAGCATACACACGTAAACGCAGGTCAATTCCGAGTCGAACGGCGGTCATAGATCAACACTTATAAATTGATGAATCGATGAAGCCAATGTTTTACTACTTGCTCAATTGAACTGTTTCATTATAATTTATTCATAAATTTTCACAAGGTAAAGAATTATGTTACAATTTTTATTACAACTAAATAACAATGCAAGGGTCCATAGCTCAGTGGTAGAGCAATTGACTGCAGATCAATAGGTCACCGGTTCGAACCCGGTTGGGCCCTTTTCCCTAGATTTTTCATTCATCAATATTCTTTCAAAACTCATTTTTCATCTCCTTTACAAGATTACTTTTGGACAAAATTACTGGCTGACTAGTGACTAGTGAATACAAAAACATAAATAATTTGATTTTCAAACATAATAATAATTATGTTGATTTCTTCCATGATCCAAACTACAAACAATCCAAATCAGTCAGTCATTGCCAAACTACAATCCGAGTGCAGCACAACGAAACTCCTCTAAGGAGACAAAATACAAATAATACATAAGAGCCATGCAAAAAAAAAAAATGAATAGCAAACGTTAAAATCTTCGGATATCTTTGGGCGGCTTGAAATGAATGGGATGAGTTTCAGGCGTAGCTGTTGGATCCTCTTTCCACATTTTGATCGTCTTGTCGGCCTCGCAAGTGATAAGTCTCGACCCGCTCATATCAAACGCCGCTGCGTATATACCTGCTTCACTATCCAAAGAACCTGCAATAATAATCGAAAATCCCCATTCAACTTCATTTCGTGTTGACAAGACCGTCATATATATATAAGCTATTTTTGTGTTGGAGGCACTTGTTCGTATTACCAGGCTGAACGATAGTCTGAGCTTGCTGAAAGTTATGGCCACTCTTCCAATCCCAGAACCACAAACTTCCGTTATCACCTTTAGAAGATAAAGAAAAGATAAAGAACGATTCAGAAAACAATATATAAAATGAGAGAAATATATATTTTGGGACTATATCTGAAGATGGTGTGAGTAAAAATCACCTGCTGTGGCCAATACACCCTCTTCGTTAGCTGCTGCTGCGTTTATAATAGTCTTCTGTTGGGCGCTGTATAAACAGAATATTTTGTCAAGTGCAGTTGCTAGAACTTTGTTAAAGATATCTTGTAGACATTCAGACAGCGCATATTGCTCATCGAGCATGCTAAACATGCAAGCGAATTAATGGTAAGAAAGGAGAAACACAGAATTAATAAGATGAATAAAGTTGCATGGAAGAATTCAGGTTCTCGTGCTAAAATGAGATTTATAACTAAAATGCCAGAAAACGACTAACAATCTCTTGCAGGTGGACAGAAAAGGTAATAAGTAAAATGGTCATACACGTTGATTCAAGAATGCGGAGTATTCAAATTTCATGCAAGATGACAATCAGCATGTTAAGTGGTTTCTAACACTCGGCAGATGTTGTGGTGCTAAGCATTTCAAACTCACAGCATATTGTGCACAAATTCGCCTCGAGGAAGCTGGAATTTTTTAATATTCTCGGCTGATGCTGAAACAAAGGACTCCCTGCAAAAATGGTGATTATTTGGAAATCAGGCAAATAATATAAATCAAGTAGGACCAAAATACGTATTCAGAATGGTAAGGAACCTAAAATCTAAAGAGGAACAATCTCATACTCTTTAGGATGAAGAGCCATGGCCCGCACAGATTTTTTATGGTGCGTAAGGGTGGCCATCGTTTTACCTAAACATGCATGACTTCAGCTTAGAATGATCATGAGAATAATATGAAAATATGCCCCCACAAACACACAATTGCATATCTATAATCTCACCAGCCATCCTAAGATCCCAAAACTTTATGGTAGAGTCATGAGAACCAGTCACAACTTGTGGATCCTACAAATGATATAGCATGAGTTGACAAAATGTTATTAATTAGTGTGAAATTCTGCGCATGCGTACAAAACAGACTCCATTGTAAATTCATAATTTTTTTTTTAACAGGACAGATGTCAGACAGTGTAATACAGCAACTAATGATCAATTAGCACTCACCGTAGGTCGAGTGAACACCGAGCACACTGTATTTTCATGACCTGTGAGAGCAAAAGCTTGAATCTTGGTGCGGATGTCCCACACCTGTAGTCATTAAATAACCTTATCAGTACATAATAGTACTACTGACAAACATATCTAACATTAATATGGATAAGGCCAAGTGGGTAGCCATATTTACGTCCATACCCTGCAGACTGAATCCCGACCTCCAGTAAGCAAAAGGTCAATAGTTGGATGAAGCGCCAGGCAATAAACACCACTAAGATGACCGTGATAACCACGAATTACCTGATGATCAGACAGAAAGTATGAGCACATGAGGTTCCACATAAAAGGTTGTCATGTAAAGGGCTTAAATAAGAATGACCTTATTCTGCTCCAAGTCCCAACATTTAACTAACTTGTCATCCCCAGCAGAGAACATATATGTGTGTCTGGTACTTACAGCCAGGCCTGAAAGATCAAATTGGTCTGATCAACATCAACAGTAAAAGATAGAATGAACGAGTATCTTCCACATGGAACGATCTATACCTCTAACTTGATCAATGTGTCCAGTAAGTGTGAGTTTCAGTCGCCCACTTGCTAAGTCCCATATCTTGTCACAAGAAAGAGAAACTTGTAAATAATACTACATAATAAAATTCCACGAATTTTGTACTTCGAAGAATATGCTAAACTAGTGGAATCGGAACCTTAGAACTTTTCTAGCCAAATCGTGGGAATACAAAACTACACCAACACTGCTAACCTTGATCGTTCTATCAGCAGAGCCGGTGCAAAACCAATCATTACTGGGGTCAACAGCTACTGACCGAACCCATCCCAGATGACCACTGATGACCTACAAAGGTGAAAAGAAAACTTAAAATCTAAGTATAGAATATACATTAGGTGGACAGGAAAAAATAGCCAAAATAATCTAAAACAAAATAATTAATCATTTTGTGGAAAGAAAACAGTGATGACAAGTATCATTTATAGCCATTTTAATGTATAAATGCCTTCCAGAGCATGTAATAGGAATCAATGTGTCATCATCACAGCAATATGACTTGCAAATAGAGAATATGAAATGTACTAGGCACTGAATCCATCGAAACTACTTCTGCACAAGCTTATAGAAGATCATACCCTGTAATTCTTCCAAGGGGCGTGCCACTCAGGACGAGGCCACCTGCTGGGGATTCTTTCCATAATGGCTGAAGTTGAAAGATTCCTAAACAACAAAAATAGCAACATATGTACATCGGAAAATATTTACGTCCCACATACTACTTTAAATAGTTCAAAACATAATCAATGGAGAGACAAAAATATTCGGAGATGTTTGCATATAACACCGCAACAAGACTTCCACACATCTTCCAACCATTTCTACATCAAATTATATTAGGAAGTTTTACCGAAGGATTGCTTTCCCTCCTTGCCTCCAAAACCGAGATAAGATCTGATAGTTTACGACTCAACAAAGTCTCGTGAAGAATCACATAATGAAAGGTTTGAATCTTATCCGCATGTCAATGGATACTTCAAAATTGTAAACAATATAGCATGCCAATGCCCAAACACTCCCAGAAACACCAAGGAACAAGGACACAACACAGATTGAAAAAAATGGTGGATTGGATACCTTTCAGATGAGATATGAGAAGGAACCACCGCTGCACTCCTGGATACGGCACAGTATCAATCAGTTGAGAGCATTCATTTTGAAAAGCAACAAAATCTCAGCATTCAACAAGTCAATTTAAACCAGTAGCCAAAATTGATTCCAAGTACCGGCACGAAATAAATCTAAATTTGGAAAAGCTAGTCCATCATGCAAAAAGTCTAGTACAAAAACGACCATTAAAATGTGGAAATCAAAATAAGGCAATACGTACTGCACTCCAGTTTTCCCTGCGGAACTGATCACCATGTCTTTATGCGGCACACCCTTTTGTGCCTCTTTCGATACTTCTGGGCCTGCAAATAAGGAAAGTCTGACTAGCTACTAAAAAGAAGTAACTTTTCAATAGCAGTGGAGTGGCGCAAAACAAATATGACCAAATGCAGGTTCCCCAACAAGATACAGGGCATGAAAGGTTTAATGCCACATTAATGGCTTCTATCTTCCTAAAATTGAACATGCAGATGTACCAGTTGCTTTAGCGGAGTTCATACTGAATGAGCTCGTAGCTGAGTGATATAGAAATCATAAAAATGGCAAGCACTTTACCTGGAAGTGCAAGGGCGGTGGAGGTAACGGAGGTCTGCTTTGCATGACTTTTTGCAGCTGCTATACTAGTGTTTTCCACTGCCGCACTTTTTACTCCTTGATACTCAGTGTTGAGCTAAAAAATCAAGCGCCAAATAACCATTATATAAGAAAAACCACAACATAGTTCCATCACAACTCCTGGTTGGTAAATCCCCAAAAGCACATAATTAAGTTGTTTTATCTTTTGTTACTCTTTCTATGTAAAACAATATTCCATGCTGCCTAATTTCATTACGAGATGAAAAACACATAACAAGGCAAGTCTCTTGCCTAAAACCTAGATAAGCAGACAATAAACCGGTCACAGAACACAAACATCTGAAGATTACAACTAGTTCCAGAAAAATCAACAAATTAAGAACCAAACACAAAACAATAACCTAAAAAATACCAACTTTTCATTTTTTTCGCAACCAATGAACCGTCAGTACTACAGGAAAGACGCAGGTGCACGCTAGCGACATCAGCTAGTAACAATACTAACCTTATGACTAAGCCGAATCTTCTTACTGCAAATCAGAACAGAAACAAATAAGTCGAGAACCAATAAATTCGCGCCTTCCGAAGTCAATATAGTATAAACAGAATCACTGTTCGCAGAAGAAATCAATTAGACGAACCTTTCAGCATCTGGCGGTGGAAATTGCCCGTGGGCAGGAGAGAACAAATCTAGGGCACGCTTTACGGATTTGAAGCTGAGTTTCTTCAGCGATTGTGGCTCTACGGGCAACTCAAACTCCATCGATCGTAGCTAATTGTTTGATCCGATTTAATCTTAACCCTCACGAGAGCCAAAAACCCCAAACGGGGATATTAGTGTAGTGTATATGAAGTCTAATTGAAATTGGAAGGGTAAATATTACACTTTCACCCCGAATATTCGAGTCTAATGTCAAATTAGCCCATTAATTCCTAGTCTTGCAATTTTTGTACAAAAATGTTAACATTATGAAAATAATACTCCTTCCGTCAAACCATTTTATACATTTTACTAAATCGAGCGTTCCATATCTTTTGGACATTTCTTTATTTAGCAAAAAAATATCACAAACAATCAATATAATAATATTAAATATTCTTAAAAGACGTGTCAAAAGACATACTTTTTTACGTTTTAATTGTACTATATTATTAAAGTATTCAGTTTCTTAATTCCCGTGCCAACTCCCAAATATCCAATCGGTTTGGAACAGAGGGAGTATAATTATACGTTTGCGTTCGTGTATTTATCTGTACCAATCTCCAATTATCTATTGAATAATTCGATAAACTCCGAAAATCTGCATATCCATATGCATAAGGTGATCGCCGGGAGCTTTCTACCTCGTACAAAGTTTAGGCAATTCATCGACTTCTGCTAACATTATACAGGCTATGAGCCAGAATACTCGGTAGTTAGTTGTCCCAATCGCTCGATGCTCGAACGATGGGACTGATGCTTAACTTGCGATAAAATTCCCGCTAATTTGTAGCTCGATCGAATGTAAATTGGCGTAGGAGATGATAGCAATCACTTCACTTTCCTACTTAAACGACACGAAAGATGACGACCGCAACCTCTTTGAAGAACGACTTTGCAACACTTTTAGACGTTCATTTATGCCATTTTAACCCTATTTCTAAAACATCTTCATATGCAGGAAAAAGAAGAGAATAACAAGAATGGTGTTGTTTTCAAAATGCAATTACAAAACTAGTTAACTTTTTAATAATGTTACAAAACTAGTTAACTTTTTAATTTAAACTATCATTATTATTATTTTTAACCACAAATCTTTTTAAAATTGTAAACTTTCTACCGTCATAATTACTAGCATAATTATTAATAAGTAAAATTTTAACCATAATCTATTTTTAGCCACTTAAGTTATTTGTGAGAGAATATCGAACTCAATTCTACAATAACTACATCTCCAAATTCGAAGCCAGTTCCAAATGTAGAGAGCAGCTTATCATAATGAACATCGCCAAAATGGCTCGTAGTTTCCGTTGCCGATCGGGCTTTGTAAAGGACAAAATTAATTCTGACTCATATGCACTTTGCATAATCTGCAAATGTTTCTACTCGTTCTAATTTTATATTAAACTTAAATATGTATTTTTTTTAACGAATGTACTCAAGAATATGAGTGACGTCGTGATTAAATTTACTTCTATGAAATACTATCTAAAATGATTCCGATATATTATTCTAAGCCACCAATGGTGGAGGCCGCCTGTCCATTCATTGGAACTTGTAATTTGAGCAAGTGAGAAGAGTTGCTCCAAGTCAGCCAACGCTTTCGCAAAGGCTCACGTTTTACCGCAATCATTTATGAGATGATGCTTCATGATTACTACACCAAGCAAATCAATTCATTTAATGGTCAAATAGAGAAGATGTTGTGAATAATTTCACTTTTAAATAATTATTAATAATTATGTTAGTAATTTGTAAAATTGATGGTGAAAGTTTACAATTTTAAAAAGATTCGTGATTAAAAATAACGGTAATCTATAGAAAAGTACCCAATAGGAAAAAAATTTTACACATAACTACCCATGTCAGAAAATTTTGTAGATTGGTACCCAATTTAATTTTACCAGTTTCTTTAGTCATATCGTACCTTCCTGTGTGTATATTGCGTACTATAACACGTTTATATAGGGTACCTAAATATAGGATACGTCGTACCTACGGGTATGCCTGTGTGTTATACAGGGCGTACCTAAATATAACATACGTCGTACCATTTTCTGTTATATAAGGTATCCAAATGTGTTGAGATAGGGTACCCAAATGTGTTGTTTGGTGTACTTTCGGGGATCGGGTACCTATGTGCAAAAACTTTATTCTGTTAGGTACCTACATATAAAAAAATCCTGACTGGGTATTAAATTACAAATTTTTTTCCAAATAGGTACTTATGTGTAAAAACCCCTAAAAATAATAATAATGATAATTTAAATTAAAAAATTAAGTAGTTTTGTAACATTATTAAAAAGTTAACTGTTTTGTAATTGTGTTTTGAAAATAACACTATTTTTGTCATTCTCTCCAATAAAAAGACGCTTGCTGTAAAGGGGAAGAAACATAGAAAGTATCTTCATCAGCTAAATATGTCCAAAGCATCAGTCTTAACCAGATAACACACTCAAACTAGTTCTTGTCCAAACAAAAGCATACATTTACATCATACAAAAAAACCCATCAAAATCCTCACTTCACAGCATACAATCAGTCCTAGCAGGCAACCTCTTAAAGAAATTGATCCCCGCCGACGGCAAACCATGCCTAAACCTCGGATGCCTCATTACATAAAACCCGCCCAAACCCGCCAAAACCCTAAACGACACAGTGTACATCACGAGCGCCGCCAGGGCGCAGAAACCCATGTACAAAACCGTCGCCCACGGGTCCCGCCAGCTCAGCAGCGCCTGAATCCTCTCCGCCTGAGCCGCCACGTCACCCACCACCGCCTGAACCCTCCCGGCCACGCTCCTCAGCCTATCGTACCTCATCCTCACCACCTCGGCCTCCCTCGAGCTCGGGAAAGTATCGAACTCCTCGTCGAGCTCGTCCGCGCGGACTGCCTCGGCGAATGCCAGCCTCGGTCCACGTGGGGCGGCTCGGCCGGCCTGAGCCGATAGTTCCAAAGCCCGACGGCGAACATGTAGAGGAAAGCCGTGGGGAGGATCATCTCAGGGAAGCAGACCAGCATGGCCCACAGGACGTGGACCAGCGCGGTGGTGGTCGGGTTGGCCCACGAGCGGACCCCGTCGAACCACCTGTAGGCCGAGACGAGCCCGCCGAGGGCCGACATGAGTCTGAAGAAGTTGGCCTTGCTCTTCCTCATGCTCCAAAGGTGGGAGTCGGCGGCGTCGCACATGTACTCGGTCACCTCCCTAGGGAGTGGCGGCTCGGCCCGGCTCAGGCGGGCCGCCACCACGCCGGCCGCCTGGCGGCGGAGGGGTTCGAGGTGGTGGACGGGGATGGGCTTTTTGTAGTGCATCTTGGGGAGGAGCGGCTCGACGTACAGGGCCAGCATGTTGGCCGGAGAGGTGCAGGTGAATCGGACGGCTAGGTGGAGCTCGCCCGTCTTCGTCACGCCCGACGAGGGGTGGAGGACGAGGAGAGGGTACGAATGTGTGTAGATTCGGCCCGATTCTAGGGTCGAGATTCGAATTCGAACTTTCCCTATTTTCGAATCACGGATGCCCTTTTCTCCGATTTGCCCGTCGTCGAAGACGCCGACGGTGACGACGGTGGCTGGGTCGAAGACGTCCCACGAGTACTGCTCGTTGTACTTTGGATTTAGGCTGTCGGCGATGGTCCTCGTCCTCACCCATTTGTGGCCGTACTTGGCCACGCAGTAGGCGTCGGAGGTTCCCCGGCCGTCCCTCGCCTTCGCCGGAGCGAGACCGACGGCATCCAGGATCCCTAATTCCAGAATCCCGACGGGCGGCCTCCACAGCTGGCTGGCCGACGGCCGAAGATCGCTGCTGCAGTGAGTCGTTTCGTCGAGCACGTGGTAGCCGCCGTCGAGCGAAACCCTAAGGTGAATCCTGCTCGAGAATTTACCATCCTTCTCCGCTATCCCATCATCGTCGTCCGTCGGCGACCTCTGCAAGGCGTACCACCGCGAGCGGACGGTCCGATCATCGAGCCGTCGCTCCACCGACGCCAGCGGGACGACGACCCGACCCAAGACCGCCACCTCCTTATTGGGTCCCAACCGATCCTCCACCGCGAGCACCAAGTGCTCGTCGAAAGGCTCGGCCGCGACGAACATCAAATCTTCGTTCCACGACGCGCCGGACGTTGGCTGGGAGGAGGACGGCTGAGCCGCCGGCCTCGTCTTGACCACCTGACCGCCGAGCTGAGCCCTGACGTGGAGGCTCGGGGAACGGCTCCTATCGGCTGGGACCAACAAGTCTTGAGCCTCGATCACATTGACCCTCACGTACCACAGCTTAGGGTGGAGGTAGACCTTCGAGCGCTGGACGGCCGAACCATCGGCGTGCAAGGCGTCGGGGAAGGCCTCGTCGGCCTGAGTCCCGAACCACACGGCGACCATGAGCTCTCCCTTGGCCTTCTTTCCGTCTCTGTTCTTCAGACGGTGCCACTCGGGCGCCAGGCGGCCGTCGGGGGGGACTTTGTGCAGGTCGAACCTCACCTGCCCGAGGAAAACGTCCTCATCTCCGACGACGACCAATTCCACGGCCGAAGATTGGATCCTCTCCTTGGAGAAGGCGAACACCGCGTTCCACTCGGGGTTGTGATTTTCCCCACCGAGGTGGCGGCCGCGGCTCGTGGCGGCTCTGTAGTTCCCAAGCCTGACCTCGACGTGCGGGCAGCCCGCGGGCAGGTCGGCGGCCTTGACGGTCCGGACGAACAGGAACTCCATGGGCTCGACGAGGTCGTACGCGCTCTGCTTCCTCTCGGGGAGCCAAACGCGCCCTCCGATCACCTGCCCGCCCCCGAGGAAGGGGCTCGTCTCCTTTAGGGAGAAGTCCGTCGACGACGAGGTAGTGGGGCGGCCCTCGTGGGAGTAGACGAACGGGGACGGATTGTGAGTTGGTTCGGACATCGTGTGACTGGCGTTTTCTTGGAGCTGATTTGGCGCGAGGCTGAAGAACGATCGCCTCTTCTTCGAACCCTTCCTGCCCGAAATGGGCTCCTCGGAGGCCCTAGTCGGAGATGTTTCGAGGAACGGGCTCGAAGCTCCTCTAATGTTCGGTTGATCGATTACGTACACTTTTAGGGCTAGCTCGCCCTTTGCGCGGGAGAAGACGGTCGACTTTTCCAAGGGGTAGTTGAAGACGGCGGCCTCGGATTGGGGGACGAAGGACGTACCCGTAATTAGGACTTTCCCGAGGGAGGATTTGGAGCTGTAGACGTGGGCTTCGAGGGTCAGATGATGGTGGAGGCTCTCCTCCTCGGGCAAGTCGAAGTAGAAGGTTTCGTTCCATTGAGGGTCGAGGTCTTTCTCCTTGGTCGAAGTTCGCCACTTTTGGCCGTCGAAGCTGACCTCGACGAAGGGATTGGAAGAGCCATGGCCGTCTTTGGGAAGAAGGTTGTTGGCCCTTATGACCTCCACGGCTAGCTTTGGGTTGCCCATTTCTCCGACCAGCGCCTGGTTATTATAGAAGGACTTGTGAGAATCAGTCCTCAAACTTGATCAAAGCGTGTTCTATTTTTTTTTTTTTTTGTAATCAAGGGACAACCTCGTACTTAATCCAAGAAGGTAACTTTTTCTTCCCGAAAAACATACATAACTCCACGAGACAATATTCTATTGCTAACGGTATATACTCATACGTCTGAAATCAAAAGCGAAAGCTCAGATAAGGAACGAAGAATCGATTCTTAGTATTCGTAAAAATAACGAAAAGCTCGAATATTTGTGTCCATAACCAGACAGCCCATACAAAAAATCGTACCTTTTTTGATGTATTTATCTGATGCTTTCCTATGATTCTCAGCTTCAGAATTGTACGGACGAAGAGCTTCAAAGACGACGACGACGTGTGGTGTGAGATGAGAAGACACCCGAAACTTTCATGTAGTAAGAAGCCTTAAAGGCTAAGCAATTTTTAAACAAGATAGAGATAAAAAGTGCATCGTAATAGACGATGAAGAAAATTCAAGAAGGGTTATTAGGAATGGTGGAGGAAAGTGTTTCAGACAGGTGCAAACGTTTTACTCATTTCTTTATCGCTCGCTCTCAATATATTACTTATTCATTAAAAAATTCATGTTACTTACAGTTACACCAAGTCGGCAATTGTAGAGTGTAGACTGATATAAAAATTCGTTGTACAATAATACTAATATTTTATGACGCGTTCTTGAACAGTTCACTCGTTATTTACTTGATGCATATGCCTCTGGTAACGAAATTGATTTTGCGGTAGACATTATTGAGGTTGTTGTGCTGATAGCTTTTATCACACCAAAATAAGTCCAAAGTTTGTGTGCATGATAAAAAGTAATAATAAAGTTATTGTCGCAATGACCGCCTACATATATTAATATGGCAGCTGACCACCAGATAAAATCAATCAATCCGTAAAAAATATACTCCTTCTGTTCCTATTTAAATGTCATTTAAGATAATTTTTTTTGTCCCTTAAGAATGTCGTTTTGGGGTTTTCAAAAAAGAATTATGTATAAATTTCCATATTTGCCCCCATATTAAATAATAATAAAATAATGAAATAATGATTTGGATAATGATTAATGAGGTTATAGGGGGTATTTTAACTCCTTTCTTAATATTTGTGAAAATTTCTTAAACCACGTTTAAATAGGAACAGAGAGTATTAAATAATCATATATTTTGAAACGTCAATGTCGTTTCTCCTTTACCACACGCGAGAAATATATAAAAAGTCTCCACTAATCAGCTGAGTTTTAGACGATAAAGCTAAAGTATTACAAATAACATCTGCGTAATACAACATATGGTCCCATGCCACGATAAGATTAAGGGGAAAAAGGACGAGGAGAACAATACAAATTCTCAATTCCACTGTTATTTTACTAAAACAAAATAGAAGAAAATATAAAACAAACTCCATGACGAATATGTTTTCACTACTGCATGGATTAGATTGATACAGGGGGGAAAAGACAAAGCAAACTAAAGATCAGTATAAATCAAGCAGTCATGCAATAATTGAATTCATATTATGATCACTGGCAGTATATAGCTTGATCAATGTGAGGAGGAATCTGCTTAATCTCCGTACCTAACTCTTGTTCAATCCTATACCTAAAAGATGTACAGCAGCAAACATGAATTGTTTGTAGTCATTTGAGCAGAGAAAGTAACAAGTATTTTTACCAACTGAAAAACAAGGAAATGGTTGTTTTGTTCTTACAAATTAAAGCGATCCTCGTATGTAATAAGATTGACAGCCAAGCCGAGGTGCCCAAACCTCCCAGATCGACCAACCTGACAAGGCGAAAAGAGTCGAACGAATATCGCGAAAACTCTGAACAAACAGTGAAATGGGCTAAAAAATGAATTGAACGGCTGCGGTTTGCGATGATGTTGAGGTGGCTGAGGCTGTGGTTAGGTCAAGCGGTGGAGCTGGAACCTCAAGTACATGTCGAGGATTGGCTGCAGATCGAGAAACTGCGGGAGATCTTTGTCTTGAGGTTGAGAACGCAGCAACGAAAGGCTCTAACGTTGCTGAAATTTCAGAAGCGTCTTCTGATGTTGTTTGTGTTTCAGATGCTGTTGTTGGCTGCGATTTCGCTGAGGCGTTGGGTGTGTCTGAGCACAAGGCGAGCAAGGAATGGATCCTTGACTCGGGGTGTAGCTTTCACGTCACTTGCAAGAAGGAATGGCTGCGAGAATTCCAAGGAACGAAGCAAGGAACGGTGAAGCTAGCTGATGGGAAAACCTGTCAGGTTTTGGGCTGCGGTTCTGTGTATTTGAGGCTCAAAACGGGTGGTGTAAGGATTCTCAAGGATGTTAGGTTCGTGCCAGAGATGATGAGAAACATCATCTCGATCGGAGCCTTGGATAGGAGAGGATATACCACGAAAACTGCCGGTGGCAGAATTGAAGTCTTGAAACAGAGTCGGCTGATTTTGTGTGGACTTCGAAGGCATGGTTTATATGTCTTGGAGAGTTGTCAGGTGATGACAACTGGACGTATGGAAACTAGGAAATGTAGAGCCTTGAATGTGGTGCAAGGGAGACCACAGAAACCTCGTCTTGGGGTAAAGCGAGGCCGTGCAAAACCCTTGGTTGGAGCAGTTCCGACAGAAACTGCTGTGATGAATGCAGCGAAAGTGAGCTCGAACTGCGACGATTCTGAGCTCGAGGTGGAGGAGATTTCACCTGGTATTGCGAGTACTATCAGGCCACAAGAGAGGTCTAGCTCTGAGGTGGATGAAAGCTCGGATATGGAGGTCGAAACGGATGAGGAAAGTTCGACGAAATCTCGCGTTTCTGCTGAAAAAGCAGAAACTGCTGCGGCTGAAACCGATGTGTGGCGAGCTGCTGAGGTTGCGCCTGTGAAAGAGGACAAGTTTCAGCGCATGGCTAGCCGGAGGTGGGTCGGGAAACGGACTCAGGTGGCTAGGATCGAAGGAACTACACGTGCCATGGAAGGCGAAAATTCTGCTAGAAAAGCAGAAAGTTTGGCAGAAACTATTGCTGCCGATTTGCAGAGTGCTGAGGCTTCAAGCTCGATGGAGGCCAAGAGGGAAGCTAGGGAATGCTGTAAGTTGGCCTGGAAGGAGGATCTTGAAGTCGGTAATGCAGAATCTTCGGGGAAAGCGAAGATGGAGAACTCGAAAGCCCGAGTTGGTTCCAAGTGGGAGATTTCAATCTCGCTTGGGATCGACAAGGTCTCTTTCGAGGCACGAAGCTCCTAAGGAGCTTGATGACCAACAGAGGTGGAGCTGAGATCGAGAGCTGCGGAGGAAAACAGCTGAATCTGAAATTTCCTGAAGAAATTCGAGGCTGGTTCTGGTATGATCTTGCGGGGGATGTAGCTTGCGTGTTTGAGCTGCTATGGTGGATCTTGGTGTTGGGATTGGGAGTTCTAGGCTCGAGGTGGAGTTTGTTGCGAATTTCGAGCCTAAACTCGTCGGAGTTAGGCCGGAGACTGCCGGAAAGTTGGCCCGACGATCACAGCTCAAGAAAGAACTGATTCTGCCCAAAATATGTCAAGTGTCCAGGTTGAATGTGGATCGTCCGATCTGTGCGCGCCATATCGTGTGGAGGAGATTTAATCTTGGGTGTTTAAATCTCGTCAGTCGGATTAAGCTATAAGATGGATCTTATGGCTCAGATTGAAGTTGCTAATGGCAGTGGCGATTGTATAAGTTAGACTGAGCGAAATGTACAACACTCTGCAGCTGAGGGTACAAGAAATTGATGCAGGCGAGCAGAATGAAAGCTGTGAGATCAGTATAAATACCAGAAAATGGAGTTCGACGGGGCATCTTCGAGAGCTTGTAACTTTCTCTAGAGTGAGAATTAGAGAGAGTTGATAACTAGGGTTTTATAGTAGACTTGGAGTACTGTAAAACTCGTGTTGGTGATCAAGTGAATAGAAAGCTCTGTTGGTCCGTGGACGTAGGCGAAGATCGCCGAACCACGTAAAATCCTGTCTGCGTTTTTTCTCTGTTTTGCTTGCTGTTTTTCGTTCGATCGAGCTGCGATTGCTCGATTGAGTTAGATCGAAGCATACACACGTAAACGCAGGTCAATTCCGAGTCGAACGGCGGTCATAGATCAACACTTATAAATTGATGAATCGATGAAGCCAATGTTTTACTACTTGCTCAATTGAACTGTTTCATTATAATTTATTCATAAATTTTCACAAGGTAAAGAATTATGTTACAATTTTTATTACAACTAAATAACAATGCAAGGGTCCATAGCTCAGTGGTAGAGCAATTGACTGCAGATCAATAGGTCACCGGTTCGAACCCGGTTGGGCCCTTTTCCCTAGATTTTTCATTCATCAATATTCTTTCAAAACTCATTTTTCATCTCCTTTACAAGATTACTTTTGGACAAAATTACTGGCTGACTAGTGACTAGTGAATACAAAAACATAAATAATTTGATTTTCAAACATAATAATAATTATGTTGATTTCTTCCATGATCCAAACTACAAACAATCCAAATCAGTCAGTCATTGCCAAACTACAATCCGAGTGCAGCACAACGAAACTCCTCTAAGGAGACAAAATACAAATAATACATAAGAGCCATGCAAAAAAAAAAAATGAATAGCAAACGTTAAAATCTTCGGATATCTTTGGGCGGCTTGAAATGAATGGGATGAGTTTCAGGCGTAGCTGTTGGATCCTCTTTCCACATTTTGATCGTCTTGTCGGCCTCGCAAGTGATAAGTCTCGACCCGCTCATATCAAACGCCGCTGCGTATATACCTGCTTCACTATCCAAAGAACCTGCAATAATAATCGAAAATCCCCATTCAACTTCATTTCGTGTTGACAAGACCGTCATATATATATAAGCTATTTTTGTGTTGGAGGCACTTGTTCGTATTACCAGGCTGAACGATAGTCTGAGCTTGCTGAAAGTTATGGCCACTCTTCCAATCCCAGAACCACAAACTTCCGTTATCACCTTTAGAAGATAAAGAAAAGATAAAGAACGATTCAGAAAACAATATATAAAATGAGAGAAATATATATTTTGGGACTATATCTGAAGATGGTGTGAGTAAAAATCACCTGCTGTGGCCAATACACCCTCTTCGTTAGCTGCTGCTGCGTTTATAATAGTCTTCTGTTGGGCGCTGTATAAACAGAATATTTTGTCAAGTGCAGTTGCTAGAACTTTGTTAAAGATATCTTGTAGACATTCAGACAGCGCATATTGCTCATCGAGCATGCTAAACATGCAAGCGAATTAATGGTAAGAAAGGAGAAACACAGAATTAATAAGATGAATAAAGTTGCATGGAAGAATTCAGGTTCTCGTGCTAAAATGAGATTTATAACTAAAATGCCAGAAAACGACTAACAATCTCTTGCAGGTGGACAGAAAAGGTAATAAGTAAAATGGTCATACACGTTGATTCAAGAATGCGGAGTATTCAAATTTCATGCAAGATGACAATCAGCATGTTAAGTGGTTTCGAGCCCTTTCAAAGACAAAACAGCCAAGAAAAATCTCATATTTCCCAAATCCCTCTAAGGTAAAAAGGATGTGCAACTCTTTGATTTGGGTTTGCTGCTAGTTTACAAGAAACCCTTGAAAGATTTTTTTTTCTTCAATTATTGATTAATAATGGCGTGTGGTTAAAGTGGCCAACATCGATTTCGACAAAGGTTGAATTAAGTCAAGTTCTGTCATCTGTGAGGTCATTTTTTCATTGTTTATTTTCTTTCTCTCTGAGGTTATGTCTTGTCGAGAAAAACTTGTCAAGTTTCAGATTGAACTGTCACTTCCTATGTGTCAATCAAATTCCCTAAATTTTTGGTCTTTTCAATCGCATCCTGAAAAGAGAAAAACCTCCTATTTTCCTTCTGTACCTTCCTAATTTGTTTCTGCAAATATTTATTACCACTAATGTGCTTCTCCCTTCTTGAACTAAGGTATATTAATTATCGCATAAAGAATGTATATACTAAACTTGTTTATGCCAAAAGGTGAAGAGGTTTAGTGTTTAAGATAACATCAAAATATAACCCCTTGTTATTAAATTAAAAACTGCTGACGATCTTGTTCATCTCTGATCATTTATTTATTCCATTATAAGATGGCTATACCACACATCACTTTGAGAAATGGTGAAGTTATTAAATCTGTTCAAACCTTTGAAATCTGTGCAAAACACTGTTTACTCTTTCAGACAAGTGCATGTGGCTCCAAAAATAAATAGCCGACAACTTACAAAGATCAGATGATGTTTTTCCTATCTGTTCATTTTTGCTGAAAAAATGCACTAAGTAATGATCCAAACTGGGAACAGTAAATGATTTCTGTTCTTCTGTCTCATATATCAGATATAGTAATCCCATATAGTGTTTAGATATGGAGTGAACTGTTTAGGTTCTTTTACTGCGCATGTATTAAAATATTAACGCAGATATTGTCCATGTGTGTGCACATATATAGTATAGAGAGTTCCTTCTTGATTTGTCTTGGTCACACATAAAACACAATATAAAGTATATAGTCAATTAATTAAAGTTAGGTTTCCTGGGTATAGTCAAGTTGAGAAGGCTATAGTTCGTCGTATATATGTTGATGAGAAAACAACTTCAAATTAAGAAGTTGATCCACTCATTACTATTGTAAAAGGTCTCATTTTTGTTATCCAAATGATGAAAACGCTATATATATATGTGTGTGTGTATTATAGTTAGCTTTTCTTCATCTTCCCAAATAGTGCAGTAATGATCAAAACTCATTGCACAATTTCACTCCATTCTCCTTCAACCCTAGGACAGTGTTTCGATCAAAGGGAAGCAGTGGGGAAAAGAAAACTAGAGAGAAAATGATTTAAACTAGCTTTTCCTTCATTTTCCTTACAAAATATGATTTTCCATGATTTGCTTTATAGACTCTGTGGATCGAGGAAAAAGGTGAGGAAAAGAAAACTAGAGAGAAAACGATTTCCACTAGCTTTTCCTATTTTCATGGTTCCTCATAGTTCTTGTTTTAAAAAATCTTAAGTTTAACTTTCTTTTATTTTCTTTTACGGTGTGTTTGGCTCAATGAATTTACTGAGGAAAATAAAAGAAATGAAAAGGGAAATCATTTTTAGTGTTTGGTTAATTTTTAGAGAAATAGATGAGGAAAATAAAGGAAAACTTAAGTTAAGTTTATGCAAAACAATGGAAATCATTTTCTTCACCAAATGATTAGAAAAATGAAGTAAAAGCTGATGGGAATCACTTTCTCTCTAATTTTGTTTTCCCACCGCTCTCCACGATCCAAACACAGCCTAAGGCTGTGTTTATTTAATTTAGTGAAGAAAGGAAACTTAAGTTAAGTTTAAAGCAAAAACCGTGGAAAATTAATTTTCTCACCAAATGGTGAGGAAAAGGAAGCAAAACTAACGAAATCAATTTCTCTAATTTTCTTTTCCCCACCGCTTTTCCAAGATCCAAACATAGCCTAAACCAAACACATCTAGTCCGGGTTTTTTTCCAAAATAAACTGGCAACAATGAGAGCATCCCACAATCTATACAAGCCATACTTTTTTTTTTCGATCATCCATGTGTGATTCAGATATCTTTATGCTCTTCACTATCTTTTGCCCGACAAGACTAAAATAAAATACATATATAAATGTGTAAGATGCACATGTGGGGACACGGTTCGCAATACCGAAAGGGCCCGGAATCCTTACGCGGGTCCCAGCCGACGGGCATCCTACGCCTTCCATGCTTTTGCTGCGCGCCCAACTGCAAGCACAACGTCGATCACCCGAGGGCGAGACCGTTGAAGGACTTTCGAACGTTGCAGACTCACTACAAGAGAAAGCACGGTTCGAAGCACTTCTCTTGCAGGAAGTGCTCGAAGCCCTTCGCCGTGAAGGGAGATTGGAGAACGCACGAAAAGAACTGCGGGAAAGTGTGGTACTGTTTCTGCGGGTCGGATTTCAAGCACAAGAGGTCGCTCAAGGACCACGTTAGGGCTTTCGGACATGGGCACGGAGAAGTTGTTGACGATGTTGTTGCTGAGGTTGATGAAGATGATGATGAAGATGATGAGGATGAAGATGATGAGGATGAGTCTGTGTCTGAAATTGAGCAAGGTGTTGGTGATGAGATATGATTGATTATTGATGTGTAATGAAAATGCTTATAAGTATATTTGTGTATTGTGTGTGTGCGTAATGGTTGCGGTTGTGTGTTTTTTGGTGGATTATATGATGTTTATTTGTGGGGGAGTTTGTGTTTTTATATCGTATGGTATGGGAATGAAGTTGGATAACGTTTTATTTGTTGTTTTGAGCACTATTAGGGTTTCATCCCATAATGTTTATGTATGTTTTAAACTAATCCTCGTAATGCATGTGTTTCCGTGAGATATATCTAGTGACGAAATCATATGATTTGTAAATTGGGGAGCTACAAAATGATATCCGTAAAATCATTTGGATGTCTTATGCTTCATTTAATTGTCGATTTTATCATAAAATACATTTAGTTAAAAAAGCAGCCTTTGGGTTCGGATGTCCTGAAAAATCTTTATAAAACTGTTTTTATTTTCAAGACTAGTAAATATGTGTTTTTCTCGATGTTAAAGTACGAACATACAAATATGAGAGAAAGTCAACTCTTGTCACGTAAATAATGCTCGATAATTTTCATCCCAGAAAGTGATATAGTCATTGTTGCAATTGGCAAGTCCATCACCAACTCTATAAGTGGGTATGCCAAATAATACATTCTGCGATATTTGCTGCAAACTCTCCGACGTCTTGAAGTTCATCGAAACCTTAATTACTTTTCTTATTCGATTCAGTAAAACGATCGTCCATCTCATTATTAAAGATAGAAATGAGTCACGAATAAGCCCAATTATTTCTTTTATCATTCAGAATAAGCCCATTCATATTACTATATTCCATTGGGAAAAAAAATAGTTCTTCCTCATCCACTCGTGTCATTTTTACCCATGGAGGCTCCGGTCCATCCACCATTTTCGTAGCATATAATACATACCCCAATTCGATAAGCTTTGAAGAAAATGAATCTTTCTTGTCTGAACTATCCCAATTACTGCTACAGCCATGAAGCTGCTATCTCAAGATTCAACGACAGAAGAAACTCAAAGAGATCATTATTCCAAATTCTCAGCTCCCAAAAGAAATGCTTGAGGTGTCGCACCCTTTACGAATCCAAGGAAAATTCCCCAACTGCGTGCTTTTATCACGGCCATATCAACGGTGTTTGCCCATATCTCTAACCTTGATTTGTTTTTTTCCCAGCTTTCGTCTTCGTCATTAATTTGTGGATGTTGTCGAAATTTGATTTTTGGGTTTTTTAAGGTTGTCTCAATTTGGGGGATAGACGAAATTGCAGGCGACAGGGGATTATTTGCGCTTGCGCCGCCGCACCAAGGAATCGACGGCGAGTGGAGCGATAAGTCGGGCGTGATTGTGTACAGATGGAACGAAGAGAACCGCCGGCCAAATACGGGTGCGGCGAACTGGAAGAAGAGGTGGAGCTGCTGCTCTGAGTACGGCGAAGATGCGCCGCCGTGCCGGCGTGGTTGGCACGTGTCGTACGACGATGGGTTCACCTTATACTGAAGCTGATCGACGGCGGCGGCGGCGGTCTCTGTTTTCTCAGTTTTGGCTTAGTACTATTTGGAATAATGATTCTTGATTTTGGTCTATCGATGATGATGATGATTGTGATTTATTACTGACTATGTTTTCACTGGGTATTTTTAATTAAATAAAAAAAATTAAACATTAACAAAACAAAGAAATGGAAAGTTACGTAGATGACGAGTTACTTATCCAATCTGGCGGACCTATGACGTGGAGTAACTCGTCATCTCAGAGTACGAGTTACAACTCGTAACTCGTCATACCCTACAGATCGCCGCTCACGAACTGACCAAGCTCGAAGACGAAAACCTCCGCCCCTGCCTGCACGCGGCCGCCCAACCCACGAAGAAGACAAACTGCTGCCCCGCCTAGCTTGCCCGCGCAAGAACCTCCGCGCCTTGCCCCGATTTGACGGTCCGCCGCCGCCGTCGCCCCGCCGTGAACCGGCACCCCGCAGGCCCTCCGTGAGCCGCTGCACCGCCGCCCAGTCGTGACCCGACGCCCCGCTGCGACCCGCCGCCGCCTCGACGACGTACTACGCCGATTTACGTCAGGTGAGCGACGCGTGACGATACGAAATTAACGGTTTTTTGCACTAATAGATTCATTATCGAATGCTATTTTTTTTGTTGATTTGTTTGGTTTCGTTTTCTTGAATGTAGAATGGATTTGGATGCTTGTTACGGGCCTATTGATAGTTCGGTGTTGACGATGCAGTCAAATCACCATAGTAGGGATTTATTATTAGATGAGAGTACGAAGATAATACTATAGATGTAGGTCGTTAGAAAATGTAGTGTGGGGTACGAGAGAAGCACCGAATCACCTACACGGTCGCTTATTAGGGAAGTTGAACGATATGGGTCTATATAGCGTCTACAGTTGTATGTCATAGAGGGTTGACCCTCATTTGATTACAGCATTGGTAGAGCGCTGGGGAAAAGAGACCCATACGTTTCATTGAAAAAGCTGATGAAAGTGGTGGGAATGTTGAAAGTATTCATTTTTGGCATGGACAACTAACGAACAACGACTGCTATCAGCACCCGTAATTTCAAACAACAACGATATAAACTCAGAAAAATTGGTATTGCGATGAATTCGCCTATACCCAACAGGGCGGATACTATATTTGATGGTAGAATCGGATGACTGAATTATTTCTCCGTCGAAATATACTACGACTTGTACGCGACTCGACACCATTGTTTCTGTTATTAAAAAAAATCGGATATGGAAATGTAAATTTCGTAGTGTATTTTTATAGACTAGTAATTCAGTTAAGCAACTCGTAATCTGGGATGACGAGTTACATGCATTATTGAAATAATTCACGTGACTCGTTATCTCAGAGTACGAATTACACGAATTATTGCCGACACACTGCATACCTAACTCGTCATCTAGGATGACGAGTTACTAATTCATACGCCTAGAAGACGAGTTACTAACTCGGCCGTTCAGCATTGCCATGTCAGGTCAGCCGGTCAGCGTTGCTACTTTAACTCGTCATCCAGGCTGACGAGTTATTAACTCGTATGCCGGGAGTACGAAGTATCCTATTTTATTAATACTTTCCATTTCTTGTTTATTTTGTTAATGTTTAATTTTTTTTTGTTTATTTAATTAAAAATACCTTTTCACCGAAATGTACACTTAACATATACCGTAAAGCCAGTAACATATTATATAGCAAATTGAAAAAACGAAACCCTAGATTCTTCATTAGTGCAAACAAGGGAGACAACCAGCGAAGACACCACCATGGCGGCGGAGACCGGCAGAGAGTAGCCGTTGCCGTTGTCCGGCGACGGCGACGGCGCCGGAGATGTGTCGAAGATACCGTCGGCAAACGTGGTTGATAATGATAGTGTAGTAGCAATAACAGCGACAAACATGAAGAACAAAGCACTCAAAGCTGCCATTTTTCTGTTTTTGTTTTCTTTATGGGATAAGAAAGCGAAGAAATGAAATGTTTTTGTAATGAGTGTATAATTGAGTGTCGGGCCTACAATGGACGTGTTAGGGTTTGGGCGTCGAAGGAGAGTATTTATTCGGTTAGAAGAACGAGTCGCCAAAATTTAAAAAAAAAAAAAAGTGTAGTATAAAAAAATTGAACGAAAAAATGGTATCTTGGCGTGGACTTGGAGTGCATTGTACGTACTCACACGGCCACCAAAGTATTTTAATGTTCATGTAAATTTGTGATCGTGTAATTTCTGACTAAAAGGTGTGAACGAGCACAACTTGACTATTTTTTAGCCACAAACTCGAAAATTTTACCTACTAATTCTAATTGGACGGAGTTCATATTTTTGTGTTCAAGTTCAATTCATGTACTCGAAAATTTTAAAATATCCATAAAAATAATAATAATAATAATAGGGACAAAATCTGTCTCGACCCATATCCACGTGCAACTAAATGAAATAAAATTAAACTATCTACCATAAATACCGTACCGTATTGACTGGCGATGATTAACGGAATATCCCTTCCCCCACAAAAAAGCCAGAAATTACGACCGAAATTTAAGTAACGCAAAACAAATCTATTTCCAAATATAGAATTGTATAAACTAAATCTACGGTGGAAAATCTTCTATTTATACCAAATCCCACCATCGAAGGATCTCTCCGTATTCACACTCACAATTCCCTCCCAACATATCAATAAAATTCTCCCCGACCAACTTTTAAAATCATTTTATAATACATTCATCACGATGAATGCCAAGAAAATTGCCTACGCCGCCCTCTTGGCCGCCGTGTCTCTGAGCGCCGCCGCTGCCACCACCGCAACAACCCCGGCGCCGGCGCCGGGTCCATCCGCCGACGCGGTGATAGCTCTGCCGGCCGTTTGTTCGCTTGTGGGAGCCTCAATAATGGCATTCTTCGCACTTTATTAGGCTGTCATGATTGATTATAATATCGATCTATGGTGATATATATACATACATTATATGTATATTATCATTTATATATTCTAATTCGTTACGTTCTCCAATTGTCTTTTAATTTTTATTGTCGTACGTGCTTGTAATATTTATCAAATTGTAATTGGACGTTTTACCAAGACGTTATTAGTATTGCAGCACATTGATTTTCAGTGACAATGGAAATTAAGAGGGGACGTACTAGAATAGAATAACATATAGTAACATGACCGACCATATACGATCATTTACATAAAAATATATAAATATTTTTACACTTAGTAAATTATTAATGTAAATTAATGTAATTACACACGCTTCTACACGTTTTATTTGCAAAAAGTTATCCAATCATATTGCGATATGGCTCGCAGGACCACGTAAACCACTTGTACCATAAAACCTCCTCATTTTCTGTGTCAACCTGTACCGTAAGAACACCTCTTATTTTCGTGTGAAGCATTTCCCTGTTAGCGTCCAGGGTAAGCTTGCTCAATTCTCTAATTTTGTACCCTTGTAGCTTTTTTTCTATTACGTTTGGTGAATTGTTTAATATCGTGCTTGGTTTTTGCTTTCTGTTTATTTTATTTGATTTGTTTTTGTTAATCTGCGATCTGCTTCAGGGAATTAAAACCTGATTATCTCCAGCTTGCTTATCTCCTTCGCCGAACAGGTCAGTTTGATTTCTGGATTTTGTTTGTGTTGCTTGCTTTTATGTTTCGGGTTTCTGATTCTCATCGTACGTAAGCTTCGTTATGGACCGAATCGATTTTGTTTGGGTGGTTTAACTGTTAATTTATCGATTTCGTCGCGTCTATGTGTGTGTAAATCTGATATAATGGGGCTATGGTACTTGTTGATCAATCAAACTAAGATACAGTAATAGAGTACTATGCAGTAATGTATCTAATCATTATAGTTGTTTATACCAGGAAATTTTTCAACTAAGTCGAACAAACTGAAGCAAATGCCAATAGGATGCAGTTAAACTTCAGTGTTTCACTGTTGTAATCTGCTGTCGTTTGAATATTCGATCGGCAAACAACCTCTCAGTGTGGAAATCTTGAATAATTTGTCTGCCATGAGAGGTACATATCAAAATATGTCTTTTCTACATACCACACCATATTTCCATAATCCCAAATGTTTGAAATAGCAATATTTTGTGATAATCCGTGGATGTGGTACTTAATCTATTTTCTCCGTCCCAGCTTTGAGTTTGAACATCCATGAATATTATTAGCTTTTTGTTCCAGGAAAAATTCCCGAAGAGGAAGAAAAGGGTCGGGTTAACGGGCTTCAACTGTCGATTTGGAAACCTCTTCTGTTCCATCTATCATTATTCGAGAAACACGAGTGAACATTCGACTATCGCTCCGTGGGTCAAGAATCCATTCAAAGGCCAACCCTGTCGTTAAAGGTGAGAAACTGGGCAAGATATAGGGAATTGCGATAACGAATAGCTCGATTGGTCGAATCTGCGTGGAATCGTCTAAAACGGGTGAGATCTGCTCTAAGCTCATGTGCTTCTTAAGCTTATGAGGCTAGTTACTTTGGAATCGATAAGGAGAAGTTTGATAAATCGTTACATGCCTGTGTCTAAAGTGTCTGTTGCTCTTTTGCTTGATGTTCTGTTTGTTTATATTCTCCAACGACATTTTATTTGTATCGATAAGGAGAAGTTTGATAAATCGTTCACGAAGCATGTTTTCCATACGTTCCCGTTCTTTGTTTTGTTTGGATAATAGTTCGTTGACGTTTCTATTGGATTTGGTCTTTGTGTTTGAGAGGATGAGTAAGAACAAACAGTCTATATCTATGAATATGATGATTCTTTCTAAGATATTGGAGTTCTGGAAATATAGATGCAAGTTGCATTTGGTAATGAGAGAATAATGTGCATGTGACTTGCTTTTTCATTTGACCGAGTTCCAACTTCCAATGCGGTCCTAAATGGAGGCAGGCTATTTTATTCTTTGCCCATCATCTTAATTATTATTAGTATGTGTAGCATACTAAATGTGTGTGCAAATAGACTTCGATCGAACATTTCATATCATTAATAAAGTAATTTAAACAATAAAATTTTAACTTAGAGATAATTTTGTAATAAATAAAAATAGGGGTCTTTACACATAAGTACTTATTTGGATAAAAACTTGTAATTTAGTACCCTGTCAGGATTTTTTATATGTAGGTACCTAACAGAATAAATTTTTTGCACATAGGTACCCGATCCCCGAAAGTACACCATACAACACATTTGGGTACCCTATGTCAACACATTTGGGTACCCTATGTCAACACATTTGGGTACCATATATAACAGAAATGGTACGACGTATGCTATATTTAGGTACACCCTATGTAACACACAGATATGCCGTAGGTACGACGTATGCAATATTTAGGTATCCTATATCACGTGTTATGGTACGCAATATACACACAGGAAGGTACGACATGACTAAAAAAACTGGTAAAAATTAAATTGGATACCTATCTGTAAAATTTTTATCCAATTGGATATTTTTCTATAGATTCACCATAAAAATATCAAGGATAAAATTGTAGTTTTACAATTTAGGATAAAACTGTAGATAATCATTATTAAATTGAGGGATCAATTTGTGATGTTTATAGTCACCCTAGTTTCTTTATATATTACTGGGCAATTAAATAAGTGCTTGTTTGGTTGAGGGGTTTAGTAATTTTAAACTTGGGTTTAAAACATGTTAGTGTGTTTGGTTCGTTAGTTTATCTAAACTATTGGTTTATATAAAACCACTCTAAATCCATGTAGACGGGTTTAAATAAACACACCTCCTCACATGTGTTTATTTAAACCCACTAACCAAACACGCATTTTATTTATACCCATTAATTTGTTTTATATAAACCCTTACTTAAATAAACCCTCATAAATATAAACCTATCAACCAAACGAGCAGTAAAGGGTTTAGGGTTCGCCAATTTAATTAGGATCGTTCATTATCATTGTATATATATAGTACATCTTTATACCTTCCTTTTTATTCTATCAACATCAGCCGAAAGAATTGATCGAATGCAAGTTGATTCAGTCATCAACTCAAATGCTTTGTGTAATTTCTAAAGTTTTGTTCAAAAGAAAAATAGTCTTAGAAAGCGTTTGGATTCGCGTATTGAACGAAATCGCTTGATTTTAAATTATGAATTTCAAAATTGTAATTTCAAATCAAAATTCGCTGTTTGGTAAACCTTAAAATTTCGAAATTCGGATTTCAAAACAGAGCTCGACTCGAGCTCATGAAGCTCGTCGAATTCGATTTCTAAAGGCACTAATAACAGCAAAATAATAAAAAAAGTACAAAATAAAATAAAAATCATAAATATAAAAAAAAAGCTCGTGAGCCGGCTTGCGAGCTTTCGAGTGCCCACGAGTGAGCTTGAGCTCGAGCTCGAGCCGGCATTCGCGAACCCGTGACGAGCTCGACCTCGACAAGAGCTCGTCGAGCTCGAGCCGGCTCATTCGCGATTCCATGACGAGCTCGTGGCGGCTCATCGAGCTTGCGAATATGCTCGACTCATCATCCACCCCTAATTATATTATTATTGCTATTATTATATTTTTCATTATTATTATTTATTATTTTTGTTATTATAGTATTATTATTATTATTATCTGTCGGAAAACTCATTACGTGCTCAGCTTTGGATTTCGAAAACGGGTCATTTTACACGGAATTTCAAATCCGACGAACTATAAGAGTTTGAATTTACCCTCGGATTTGGCGAAATCGAAATCCAAATCGGTGCGATTGCCGAACGGAAGATTTGAACATAATCCGGATTTCAAATCGAAATCCGGAATCGCCAATGACCTTTTAGCCCTAATTTCTGAGGGGGAGGCCCTAAAGTTCATGTGACTGGAAGGTCAGCGATACCTCCCATATGATTTTTGAAAGTCCCCATGGGGGTTATACCTCATGACTATCGAAGCTAAGATGGGTTTGGGACGTGTCCATCTGGCCCGAGGATTAGTCCCACAACTGGAGTGTGTGGCGCAAATAGCCCTCGCCAAGTCTGTGAGGCAGCTAAAAAAAGTGCACAACTGGCAGGGATTAGCTCTTAGCCAGGCTGTGTGGGGATACCTCGGGACTAAGAAAGAAAAATGGAAACCAAATCCAAACGGCGCACTAATGCATTCGTATTATTTAATGAACAAACAAATGAAGGCACTTGCTCATTGTTTTCGGAACCCGCGTTCGTCTGAGCCAATGGAAATCACACACGTCGCAATAGAGCATGGTGCGACGGCTGACGAGTAAGAAGGGCGGCTCGCGCGTCAATTCTCCATTTTACCCTCGACGGTGCAATTGGGCGTGTTGCTGGGTTGATACGAGACAAGGTTCTGTTAAGCTTTAGTTATAATAATATCCTTTATTTTGTCGTTACGAGAGATTATTCTTATCATTAAGCATATAATAGTAAAAGTAAATATTCATACGTGCTCAACAACTATCTTTAATTTTGATGGTTGAGAAAGGAATTCAATCCTTTATATTTTGTAGATGGTAAATTGAAGTATTGTCCTTTACGTTTACAGCCTTGCAAGCTGCAATTGCAACTGCCCTTTCCAACAGCTGCAATTATGGCCTATTATTAAATAAATAAACAAAACAATTAGAGAGACTTTTTGGTAAATTTACAAACTTAAGCTAAAGTGGATAATTAAGTCGCTAAGGAAAAAAGACCAACTTACCCTTGCATTACACAACACGGAAAATATATAATAAAGAATAAAAAGATCCTTCCATCCCATGCAATTCCACGTCAGACCTAATCTTGGGAAACCTTTAGTTCCATAACATTAGAGGGCCATTTCCGTCTTTTCACACCACACCCCATTTGCCGACCTCTCCTCAAGCACGCCTTCATATCCCCTTCTTCCCCATAAGCAGCACCACTCGTCTCTCTCTCTCTCTCTCTCTCTCTCATAGAAGAAGAAGAGAAAAGGAATCTCTCTTGCGATTTTGTTTTCTGAATCAAAATTCATTTTGTTCATCGATTTGATTTGATGGCGCATAAGACGGGAAAGGAAGAGGCCGATTTCAAGGTCGTGCCTCCTCCTGCGGAGGCCATCGCCTTCAACGCCTCGTCTGCGACGTCGGCGCCGGCCTCGACGTCGACCACCGCTTCACCGTCGTCTACGAAGCTGGCGGCGTTCAGATCGGAGAGATCGTCGCCTGAGAGGAAGCTGAGCTGCTCGAAGACCGCGAAGAGATGTCTAACGGAGTCTCCGTCGGAGACGACGCCTCCTCCGGCGAAGAGAGCCGTCAATCGGTGCTCAGGTTGCCGGAGGAAGGTCGGTCTCACCGGTTTTCGGTGCAGGTGCGGCGATTTGTTCTGCTCCGAACACCGCTACTCCGATCGGCACGAGTGCTCGTACGACTACAAAGCCGCGGGGAGAGAGGCGATCGCTAGGGAGAATCCGCTGGTCAAAGCTTCGAAGATCGTCAAACTCTGACGCCGTCGTGTATCGATTTAATACATATACGTCGTCGAGGAAATCAAATCGATCGATGCTGGATTATGTCTGTATCGTTCCATCGATGTGTTTCTCTAGCTAGTCATCCCTTGGGGAAACAAAAAAAAAAGGGAAAATATCATCTGTTTGTGGTTTTTAGCTACTTTAATCTGTGTTTGTATGAATATTTATGGAGGTCTTAGATTGTTTCTTTTCTTCCTTCCATCTTACAAGCCTTCAGAGTTCTAATCTCAATTTCCAGATTGAACGAGGAAAAACAAAATAAACTAAAGGTGAATATTAAAGAACATATATTCCGACAACTTGCTTACACGCTAATTTACCCTTACTTGGATTTACGACGACTAATCGAGAATTTGTTTGTTTGTTTTTTTTAATTACGAAAATCAAAGAAGGGTTGGGTTGCTTTCAGACAGCATATGTTAATGGGCCATTTTGTTTGGGCCAATTAAGATATCGAGCTTTATTGTAGCCCAACACTACATAAAACCCTAGTCAATAAGGATACACACTTCTTGAAGACAGAAAACTCATCGGCTAAGGAAGGACGACCAAAAAGAGAGGAGCACAAATGGCGGGCAAGGAAAACAAAGCTAGAAAAGAGGAGGTCGTCACAAGAGAATACACAATCAATCTCCACAAACGCCTCCATGGATGGTATGTCGGTATGATCATTTTGTGCTGAAATTTTTTATCCGTAAACTAGTGTCGTCTGGCGTTTTAGTTTCTGAAATCGACCTTTTGCTTAGTGCGAAGCCTGAAGTCGTGAACGATTGATGTACTGTGGGTGTTGTTGTACCGCAGGGATATCCTAAATTTACATGCCCGTGCCTGATGTGATTACCATGTTTATATTCTTCGTGCTCGATTACTGTCTGGTGTTGAATTGGTCCCTCCGTGTTCAATTTGCAATGAATGTTTAGCTACGTGTTGTTTTGTTGCTATGCATTCCATTCTATGTGAGAAAAGCCATTTTATTTGTTTCTGTTTACTGGAATGATGGTAAGAATCCCCAACTTTCTCCATCCTCGTGAAGACTGGGAATTAAAATTTCGTACATTTGGCGTATGCTTAGGACCAATTAATCGGCATAAATATTCATCGCCCCAGCATGCAAGAATTGCATCATTGTTTGATCATATGTTTAGATGATTTGACTTAGAACTTTAAACTTGATGCATTCTTTCTTCCATTGTGGGGCAACATTCTCATTTCTCAATCTATTTTATCTGATATGTGTGCTGCTTACCACAAGATTATAGACTCATTTACCATCGTAGAATCTCGAGCTTTTTTTGGTCGTCACATTCGAAGCAATGGATTTACGTTTTCTCCGTTTCAATCAGCACATTCAAGAAGAAGGCCCCAAATGCAATCAAGGAAATCCGTAAGTTCGCAAAGAAGGCGATGGGAACCAACGACGTACGAGTCGATGTGAAGCTGAACAAACACATATGGAGTCGAGGGATCAGGAGCGTCCCGAGGAGGATACGCGTTCGCATAGCGAGGAAGAGAAACGACGACGAAGACGCAAAAGAGGAGCTTTACTCTTTGGTCACCGTAGCCGACGTTCCCGACGGCGGGTTCAAGGGTTTGATCACCCAAGTTATCGAAGACGACGAGTGATTTATTCGTTGTCTTTATCGTTATGTTTTCAGTACTGTTGCTGCTTTGCTCGGCTTTTGAACTTGGGAAACATTTTGTTATATTTGAACAAGCTTTTGTTATAAAGACTTTTTTTTTGTTTCGAAGTGGATTTCGATGTTGTTGCTTGTAAACAATCTTTTTATTAATTTGAAATATTATTTGGATGTTAAAATGGTGGTGTTAAAAAGTTTGGTTATGTTAAGTATGTTCAGAAAAAGTTATGTGATAGATTAAAAATTGTAGGTGCAACGTGGGTCTTTTAAAAAAATAGCTTTTGTACTCAGTCAACGTTAAAATGTAGCCTTCTTGATTCAACTTCTTGAAAATAGTTTTCATTTTAAGATATTTTCGTTATTTGACATGGTTTCTTTTAAAAAAAATAGTAAGGACCAGTGCTATATAGCACTGGACCCCGACAGTGTGCACCAAACCGATCCTTGACAGGAGACCCTTGCTATATAGGGAGACCCGTGCTATACAGCAGTGGACCCGTGCTGGCAATGTCAGGGTCGCTTGTTGTATAGCACGGGTCCATTGCAAGGGTCCCCTGCGTCTACTGATCCTTATATAAGAAAAATATGTGTTGGAGATTTGAACCCAATACCATTTACTTAAATGCATGTGGAACCGTGCTCGGGGTCCCCTCCGTCTGCGTTTGACTACACAACCACTAGAGTACACCCTGCCCACAGCGCGCTCCCATGTAATATTTTGATTTTGAATGTAGGGTTCAATTAGTAAGGGCATAATGATCATTTTACATTTGAATGCTATTTTTGTAATGTTGACCATGTCAAAAGCGATTTTTTTTTTAAATGCCGGTAATTCGAGAGATTTGGCCGGGTCTAAAAGCACTTCTCTTTTATTTTTTCTATAAATTTATCCGTTACATGATATAGTAGATCTTAATATAACAGCACGTTTTTTCTATAGAAAGGCTATTGGATAAATATGTACGTCAATCATCATATATCCATTAGTTCTGTAAATAATCGAAATATTTTATGCTAATAATGAGATGAAATGTTTTTTTAATTTAGTTTATTTATGTTTTATGTATTCACCAAAATGTTTTCCCGCGTGAACCGTGAAGTGAAGAAGCTTATCAGGCACACATCTCTCTCTCTCTCTCTCTCTCTCTCTCTCTCTCAGACGCACTTGTGCTCCCACGTATAGTAGATAGCTCCACAGTCCATTCCAATCGCCATTAGACTCTATTCGAGGATTCAATCAGAGTGGGCAACGTTGTTTCAGTCTTTGAGTTCTCTTCACATTAGCTTGTGCTGGTCGAACCAGGTCCTACCTTCTCCAATTCTGTCGTTTATTAGGGTTAGAGTTCGTATGTTTACGTTTGAACTGGATAAATTTTTAGCTACGATACTTTTGTATTTCATCGTTGTAGCTGGAGGCAAAAATTTGTTGAATGCCTGTTTAGATTGCGATGCAGATTTTTTGTCAGGTAGAAAATTGAGTTTTTATCTGAAATGTGTTGATCTTACAATACTGAAGTAGAGATCTTCTGAATTAGTTTAGGATTTTATGAACGTGGAACTCCCTAATCCAAATATGTTTTCTGTCTGTGGCATTCGAGATGATACGGCATCGAGCCTATCGGACTTTGTTTACTTCAATTTTCTGTTTCGTAAGCAACTGTTCGACTGAGGTTTTCTTATCGAAGTTCGTTTCGAATAATTACTTGTAAAATCCTTCAGACTGCGGATTTGTCAGAGTTGATACTTCTCACTTTGTATTGTCTTGTTAATTGTAATTTATTGTGAACTGTCTCTGGAGTCTGGTTTTAATCTCTCCAGAATGGCTTTCTTTGTGTGATTTTTGGATGAATTTTTCATTTGAATACCCAACTGAAGTGTGGCTTCAAAATTTTCTTTGGGATATTTCATGGTTTGACAGGCTTGAGATATATCTTCAGTTTTCTGTTTATGTTATTCTTTCTTATTTGGAAGAGCAATGAATGCCAGAATGTTATGCTAATCGCACCAACTCAATAATGTAGATTGCTATTGCTGGGCCATATATTGCATCAACACGTCAGATGGAAAGTAACTTGCAGAAGCCTCATCATAATCTTGGTTCTGATAGTTTTGATATAAAACATGTTTCTGGGCTCAGCACTATTCTAGTTGCCACTATCCAGGAAGCCAAGGACAGAATATCGCAGATCGAATACATATTTTGTGCTCAGCTTTTCCCAAGTTTTCAACTTAACTCCCAGTGCCTGCAGAAGATATATTCTGAAGCTACGAAATCTGCTGAAGACGCATGTAAGGAAAAGGAAAAGGACTTGTTACTTCAGATTGAGAAGTTAACGAACGAAAAGCAGCAGATTTTCGAAGAAAATCAACTGCTGAAGTTGGAGAAGGAACGTGTAAAGACATTGGAAAGCCAGACGTATTCCCGTTTCAGCGAATTTCAGAGAGACTTGATACAGAAAACACAAGAAGTGAATGGTCTTGAAAGGACCATCATCGAGCTTGAAGGGAAAAATTCCTCACTTGGTGAAACGCAAAACCGGTTGGAGGTTGAAATCAAGGAATTGAGGCTAGAGCTGATGTTGAAATCGAAGGAAGTTGATAAGATGATAAATAAAACAAAGTTAGAGACAGTACAAAGGGAAACTCTGATAAAGGATTGTGAACAGAAGAATAGAGAACTCACTTCGAAACTTGAAGCAATGGGGGATAAGCTTGGACGAAAAGATGATGAAATAATTAAGGTGAAGGAGTTGCAAGAAAATTTGCTCAAGAAACTTGATTTCCAAGCCTCGGAGATAATGAATTATGAACAGTTATTGAAAAAATGTGAGGGGGAGAAGAATGTACTTTCCACCAAAATAGAGAATTTGCTTAAACACGACGAACTTCAGAACGAACTTCGTGACAAAGTAGTGAAATTGCAGGAGGTAAGAGCAGTGCATGAGCAGTTACTACAACCTAGTGGCTCACTTCATTCTAACAGAAAAAAGGGCGCACATGATTTGCAAGAGTTTGCTAAGGAGAAGAAACAGCTTCTAGATGACCAGAAACGCCTGGAGAATAAAGTCGACGAGCTTCAAAAGAATCTTCACAAGAGAACCAAAGAGTCGTCCGAAGGAATGGAACTCCATGCAAAGCTGTTGCAGCGGATCGAAGTAAAAGATTCTGAATTAACGTCCGAAAGGAGGAAGAGACAGGACTGTATCGATGCGTACAAGAAGCTGAAGTCTCAGTACAATTATCTTCTCAAAACGTATGGCCTCACAGCAGAAAACATGCTTCCTTCCTTAAAAACGGAAGAAGAAAGTGAGATAGCAAGACACGATCAAAATGCATTATCATCACGCGGTAAGCATCGTTTCCCATTTTGTTCTCAAGCTCAATCCAATGCTTTCAGTTGGGCTTCAGTTTTGAAATGTATATGGATTATGGTTCAGTTATTTGTGTTGACTTCATTCTTATCATATCTTACGACTAAAGATTCCAAAAATATTGTTTTAGAAGCTTCAAGGATTCCCAGTGAAGCGGCCGAGCCAAAGAGCGATCAGAATGTAGCGGAGAATGGGAGGAGAGGAAGCATAGCTCGACAACCTTGTAGTAAAATTGCAACGTTGCTACCATCCGCCGGCGCAAAACGACCTTCATCCTATTGGAGAGACACAAGATCTCATCAGGTGGGACCCGATCCACACGACGATTTCCTCAATACTCCTCTAGAGAATGTTAGGGATAATCTGAAGAAGCCCTCGAGCAATGAAAAGGAAGATTTTCCCAAACCAGCCCCAACGAATACGAGCCTGGACAACTCTGACGACGAAACGCAGGACATGAACGCAAATGCCAGGCCTCACAAGCAGCCTCCGCGGGCCGGGCCGTCGTCCTCGGGCTTCAAGTACGTTGAGCCCGTGAGGAAAAAATTAGAAAGGGAGAATCTGAAAGGGGTGGAATGCAAGCAGTGCAAGAAGTTCTACGACGCGGTTCTTACAGAAGCGGGCAAGGACGACGGAGGCAATAAGCAGAGGATGCGATGCGAGCATCACGACCAGGTTTCGAGGCATCGATACAGGTTTGCGCCTCCTTCTACGCCTGAGGGGTTTTGGGATATTGGATTTGAATCTGAAATGTGAGTTGTTTTTTTGTGTGATTTGCATTGATATTCGTCTGACTTTGCAATGCTTTTAGTTGGCTTTATTAGTCTCATTACATAGGAAAAAAAAAATAAGATGTTACATGAGCTCAAAGATTTGCGTTTTCTTACATGTGTTAATCTTGTTATGGAGATCATTTTATTCTTCTTCTTTGTTCTTTGCTATTGTGTTGAGAACTGAGATCTCACATTGAAATAAGTTTGATTCGAACTCATGGAGTTGTAATAGATTATAGTATATCCATGTATGGAACAGAACAAGGCACATGGAGACTATAGTGTGTAGTAACATGCATTTGTTTTGCCCTGTGTACTGACATTGACTCTTGTCTGATATACCCCTATTCGGATCGATCTTGTTTTCTAGTACCGATATTTATTATTCATCATCATATTTTTCTTGGATTATTATGATGACCCCATTGTGGTGCATGCATTATTTATGGACTCGAAAGTCGAAACTACATTACCATAACGCTAGTCCGGTTTGAAAAAAAGGTAAAAAGACAATAATTAATAGAGTATACATGCAAATCTTCATCGACCATTACAACAACATACAATAGTTGATCGAAAGCTTTGGCAGATTTTCACGTGCCAACTGCTTCATGCAAACGTGAGCCACCGATCACACCTTTGCCTTTTTCAAATCAAAATATCAACATAACAGTAATAAAAGTAAAAGAACAATCACGATGAACGAAATAATTCGAATTAAATTACTTTTTAACAAGTGCGCAATGGCATCCCACACAAGCAATCATTATTAGCAAACGACGACGCTTCAAGGTGATCGAACGGCTCGCCCATCGGAATCTCACCGCACAAGTGATTATTACTCAGATCCAAATGCCCGATAAACCTCGCCGACGACAAAGTCTTAGGAATCGAGCCCTTCAACAAATTGTAAGAAAGATCAATCGCCGTAAAGTAAGTCCTCGGCCCGAAAACGTCGGGCAAGTTCCCTTCCAACCCATTCCTGCTCAGATTCAGTATGTTCAGGCCCGAGTTTCCCAGCAAACCGCTCGGAATCGAACCGCTCAGCATATTGCTGTCCAAGTTCAGCGTCGATAGGACCGCCATCGAGCCGAGCTGAGCCGGGATCGAGCCGGTGAGTCGGTTCCCGCTCAGGTCCAAGTCGGCGAGCCTGTAGATTCCGGCGAAGGAGCTCGGAATCGAGCCGCTGAGCTCGTTTCTGCTCAGCAGAGCTCGGCTCATCATCATCAGCTTCCCTATGTCGCTGGGAATTTCTCCGGCGAGCTTGTTGTTGCTCAGATCCAAGTGCATTAAACGGGTCAGCCCGACTATAGAACCCGGGATCGACCCGGCGAGGGAGTTGTCTGCCACGTTCAGGACGGTGAGGTGGGTCAGCCGCCCGATGTCGGACGGAATCGGGCCGGTCAGCTTGTTTCCGACGAGGTCTAGGATGCGAAGGTTGGGCAGCGACGTTACGCAGGGCGGGATGTGGCCGGAGATTCCCTTCCAGTCGGCGAGCACTAGGGTGGTTAGGCGGTCGAGGTTGCAAATCGACCCGGAAATTGACCCGGTCATGTAGCCGGATCGACCCGCTTTTAGGAAGATTGGGTCCTCGGATTCGCCCCGAAGGGTCACGTCGGCGACCCGCTTTGTTTCTGGGTCGCAGCTGACGCCGTACCAGTTTGTGCAGCAGTCTTGGCCGGACCATGTCTTGAAGATGCCGAGGTAGGGCTCTTGTAGGGAGGATTTGAACGATAGAAGTGCTGCCCGGTCCGACGGCGGGCAGGCGTCGACGGTCACGGTCAGCAGAAGCAGCAGCAGGGACAATGTGCTGACCGGGAAATTCGCGGGCAGATTCCTCATTGGTCTTTTTTGGCCTTCGTAAGATGAGATGACGGTGCAATGTGATGGATCGATTGAATGGAAGCAGTGAGTGGTGAGTGTGCTAAGGTGAGGTTTATTTATGGTGGGAAAGAAGGGTAACGTTATTATTGTGTGGGGGTAAATGACGAAAGTGCCTTTCGAAAGGTTGTGAAATTGCATGGTTGTAGTCAGAGACATATGGTTAGGTTTGATATAAATAAGGTTGTAAGAAACCATGTGATGAGTTTGCTGATCGGACATATCCGTATGTTTCTTCCTATGTTGCCTTTTAACATGCAACTATTGCATTTTCAACCCAATAATGGTACCTACGATGATTAAATATGCCTAAGATTTGAGCATTTTCATAATTTTAAGATAGCGAGCAGTTTTTTGCTTTAAATTGCACAATAATGTAAAATTATTTGGAGTGTTATCTCCATGCAGCAGCAACTTGTGTGCATGGATCTCGACGAGGCCGACAGTTCATAATGAATAGCTGGCTTGTGAATGTTGGGCTTCATTTGTGAAAACGACCATTTAATTTTGTGCTTGTTTACTAGTTATTGCCCTTAATTGAAATATATATATATTGAAAACTAATTAATTGAATCATAAATGAAATATTATGACAATAGCTAAAATTTATTGTATACCATTTGCTCTTCGATGCCAAAGAATGAATGAATATTGGAACAGATCATGAGACATTATTGATACTAAATCTGAAATTATGTATTCCAATTCCATCGAGGACAGAAGTATCTTATAATCATTGTTTACCAAAAAATGTAATTTGAATGTACAATATATATATATAGATAGATAGAGAGAGAGAGAGAGAGAGAGAGAGAGAGAGAGAGAGAGAGAGAGAGAGAGGAACGATATGGTGTTATCATTTAATTTCCTCGAGTAACTTGTATTTTTTTTCCTGGAAAGTTAGGGCCGTAGCCCATGGGTTATGGACTATTTGAGTTGGGCTTGGGCTCAATGTTGGAGGGTAAAACTGGACATATTTGTGAAGGTGCGCTTTAAACGTTACTTGACATAGATTAATGTAAAAACGTTTCATGTTATTACCGCTTTCACGTGGATACAAAATTAAAGAATAAAATAAATATACGGAAATGAGCACTTTTTCTATTGAGCCATTGTTCCAATTACAAGGGTTAGCAGTTCTGTTGGTTTGCCTGTCTATACCGATTGCGCCGCTGTGATTTTGGTACCTACGTCTTTACTCTTGGGTCGAATTGCTTGTTTGTTGAATTTAGCATTTATGAATATTAGGTTTTTTTTTTTCTATTTATCGTGTGGCGATTGTAGTCAGCTGAGGCTTCTTGCTTGCTCTGATCATCGTGTTTTGGTTCTCGTTTGTGACTTTTTTTTTACTTGGTTGAGGTTCGATATTGATTTTCTCATATTTGTCGTGGGCAATGGGAATTTAGGTTAGGTGAAATTTTGGTTGACCTCTACCGTGTTTTTGGATGATGGAGTCTATTTTAATTGAATAGAACGATGAGAACCTTGTGCGCCTCTAGTTATTGGATGAAAATAGTGAGAGTCTTGTGAGTCTCTTTTCCCGATAAAGATTTACGAGAGCTTTGAGAGTTTGTTTTTTCTTAAATCCGAATTACGAGAATATCTTGGGCTTCTTTATCTTGAATAGGATCTAAGAATTTCACAATTCTAATGTTGTTGTTCAAACTTGTGAGAGTCTTGTCTAGAGAGATGAAAATATTGTCCTTGCCTCTTTTTTCCACTTTCCAGTTCTTGATAGTCTCTTGTTCTTTGATAAGAATGATGAGAGCCTTGTCTCTTGGTTGACGCGTGCTTGCTTCTTGTTTGGAGTTAGAATTTACCAATTTGACTTCTATTGGTATATTTCGTTTGAGCTTGCTTACCAAGCAGTGGGTAGTTGTCAAGCAGAAGACAAGAGTTGGTGTCAGACGATGGATCCTAAGTTATTTGTCAATGATGGGTCATTCTTGGAGAGGTTCAAACAGATCCAGAAGGAAAAAGAGGAAAAGAGCGACGTACCCCAGAACTCTGGATCGGGTCCTGCTTCATCGGTGACTTCTACTCCGAAGACTGTGGTCAGCAAAACAACCATACAGGTGAAGGGTAATGGATCGCACAAACAAAACCAAGCGCCATCAGGTGGTAAACTTGCTTTCAGCTTGAAACAAAAGTCAAAACTCGCTACGCCTGCTGTTAAGTTTGGCGAAGATGAGGATGATTGTGATAAGGAAAAGGATGGTGGAAATTCTTCGGGCGGATCAGTGAAGCGGCAAAAGTTGGTCCAATCCAATACTTCTGATCATTCGTCGAAACCAGTTGGTGTTGGTAATTATTTTCTTTGTTTCCTTGTGAATTTGTCTCCTGCCAATAAATTTTGGCGGTAATCAGTATGAAATTGTTTAATTGTCGTCTGGCGAAGCTTTTGCTGGACCATCCATGCTCGTAAGTGACCGGTGGAAAGTTTTGGTTTTGACCCTGCTTCCTGTCTATGGCATCTTTTATTCGTACCGGTTCCGTTACTTCCTCGAACTTCCCATTGCTTTTACTGGAAATTTATGAGATTTTGTAACTGCTGATTATCAGACCTTGTAAATTCCATAATTTTAATTTTTCTTTGAACTCCACTTCTTCCTTATCAGCTAAAGTGTTATGCTTTAGTGCTGATATTAGGCTGAAATGTGAGCATTGCTTGAAACCCACTGAATATCTGTAATCTGCAAGTGGCTAAATGGCATCTTTTGATTTATTCAGCCACGTGGATTCGTACTTTATAAGTACCTTTATGTACGTGTCTATGTGCGCTGTTTGACCTTTTGAAACTGCACTCGACTTATTCATTCAAGGTTTAAAGGCTTCTCTCTTCTCCCTCTGCTTGTGCTCGCTGTTTCTCTGGGTTAACCCTCGATGTAAAAACCACATAACATGTTGATAGCTGAGCTACTTTCGCATATATCCCCGTTTTTGTATTCTGGCCTTCCTAAGTCTATGGATAAATATCTGAGGGTTGGTCAATTTGATCTGGTATTGTAAGGGAAATCATTCTTGAGTTGCTTGTATGTACTATGTGGTGAAGGCAGCCTGTACTTACACTATCAATGATGCGGAAAGATGTACAATAAAAGTATTGTGCCAAGCCTGCTACAAGAGTACTTTACGTTCACTTGTTCATGCCCTTGGTATTAATAAGTTCTTTAAGTGAATGCAGCCCCTCCACCCCCTAGTGATCCTACAGTGAGGAAAGTTGCAGACAAATTGGCAAGTTTTGTGGCCAAGAATGGTAGGCAGTTTGAGCATGTTTCTAGGCAGAAAAACCCTGGGGATACTCCCTTCAAGTACGTAATCATGAATTATTTACTCGTTGTGAGTTATTTGAGTTTGAACAGAGCTGCTTCGGAAGCATACCTTGTCGCGTATCTTGTTTCATCCTTTATTGCATCGGTTAATTTGAATCTGCATTTTAGTGGGCCTCTTCTTTACTTTATTACCCAACCGAAATGTACTTTTGCTGTTTGGATCTCGACTTGGGAGCATTTGATAAAGATATTTGATTTTGTTATGTAATTATAAGATATTTGAGAGAAGGAAAATTTTATTGATATTATTGCATGCAGATTCTTGTTTGATGAAAGCTGTCCAGATTACAAATACTATGAATATCGCCTCGCTGAAGAAGAGAAGGCTTTGTCGCAAGCCAGTGACATTGAAAAACCACAAAGTGGTTAGTGCCTTGATTCCAAAATATTAAAGCTGCATATATAGTTTTGCAGTCGTTTATTTGTCCTGTACTTATCGAGTTGAATGCAGATTTGGGATCGTTAGGAAGCTTTATTGTAACAAAGATGCTTATTAGAACATACCAGAGTAAAGACTATTTTATTTGACTTTATGGCTGGTCTTTCTGAGCTTTTTTAGCATATTACTAAACTGTTGATGATCAGTACCTTTAATCTTAATTTATATTAGAAGTAATAATCAGATGAACAAAGGACAAGTTAATGATCGTGCTACTTATTTTTGGATCCGCTTGATGATATCACTGCACTGACTTCTAAACTTTGGCAGCTTGTTTGAAGGGATTTTGTTACAACATGTCTACTATATGTTCTCTGATTGCTTGGCTTTACTTATATATGGAAAAATCAATTGTTTTGTTGGAAAAACATTTCTTCATTTTCCTATCTAATCCTGGCGTCTTGTACTTATTCAGATCCCTACTTATGATATAAAATGGAACTAGTTTCTCCCATGGACAGGCTTTTGCATAGTAAAGTCTTATGCATCTCACCGTGGTGATTGTTATACCGTTCCTTTCTTTTATGTGTGGTTTAGGCACCGCAACTCCAGTTCCGACAGCAAATTCTCAGGAATCTCGTCATCATTCCAAGTATCAAACTCCGGCCACAGCTTTATATGAACCGCCGGAGAATGCTGGATATTCAGACACGTACTCTCAAACCCCGAGTGGAGGATCTGGTACTTACTTCACATTAATTTTATGTTTATCGTGTCTTATGACTGCAAAAGCCAGATCGTATTGCCCCTCTATGAGGATTGCATGGAAGTAGGATTGCGTTTCGTCAATGCTATACATTCTCTTTGGTGCCATGACATTGCTCAGGCGTATGTTTTGATGAATATTTCTGACCTTTGCAATTACATATGTGGGGTGTCAATATAGTAACGTTTGCAGCACTTGGATTGGACAATTGTAGTTGTGTTACAGAACTGGATATTCGATGTTGATGAGCATCCCAATTTCTGATAGGTGAATCAAGTGGCCCAGGAGGATCTGATCCAATCGCAATGATGGAATATTACATGAAAAAGGCTGCACAGGAGGAGAAGCGAAGGCCGCTTAGATACTCAAACGACGAGATGCCACCTCCTGCCTCCTTCCAAGGTTGTAGTTTTTTTCGGTTCGTTAAGTTACACGTGCTTCTGTTTCAGAGGGTATTGCTTGTTCACGGCACCATAGACACCATATTATATTTATGTAAAAAATGTATTCTTCAAACCCATTCAGATACAGGCAAGAAAGGGCATCACATGGGTGACTATATTCCTCCCGAAGAGCTCGAAAAGTTCTTAGCAACTTGCAACGACGCAGCTGCACGTAAAAACGCAATCGAACAAGCAGAGAAGGCGAAAATACAAGCTGATAATGTTGGTCACCGTCTCTTATCTAAAATGGGTTGGAGAGAAGGTAGGTAATAGATAAGGTCTCATCATGTTTCGAGTTTTATGCATGTTATTATAATCTTTATGGGTTTTGCATGTGTATAACAATCACCATGAGAGCATGTTATTTAAACACATGGGACTGCGTTTTTCAATTTTTCTAGCACAAAAATTTCAGGTGAAGGCTTAGGTAGTTCGAGAAGTGGAATTGCTACTCCAATAATGGCGGGAGACGTGAAGAAGGATAACTTGGGCGTCGGCGCTCAAGCGCCAGGTGAAGTTATGCCCGAAGACGACATTTATGAGCAGTATAAGAAGCGAATGATGCTCGGTTATAAATACCGACCAAATCCACTGGTAAGGCGTACGACCTTGAATCAATTTCTTCCTGTTTCTTTTTTCAATCTAATATCTGCTGTTTTCTTTTTTTCTTTTTGGGGATATTTTCAAGAACAATCCACGGAAACAATATTACTGAGTGCTTCAAGAGTGGGGTATTCTCAACAAACTTATTATGCTCTTGGTATGTGAAGCTGGTTTGCAGTTTTCCTTTTTCAAGCAAGGATCCAAGCATGTTTGAGAACTATTTTAATTTTTTTTTTTCGAGTTTTATGAACCATCTTAAATTTTCTGTTTGTGATGATTATGCATCTCAGAAAAAGATGATTTATCAATACATTCTCTCGAATCGGTTTGTGGATATAAACTCTTGCTATGGTATTTTGGATATATTCAAATGCTTTGTGATTTGTCCCGTGAGTTTAAATTAAACCACATGAATGTCGATGTATTTTTGACATTTGGTTAGTCCCATCTTTTGAGGATCAGTGGTTAGCATAAGCCCATGGGAAAAAAAACTACGTTATTCTAATCTTGAAGTTATTTGAATACTACGTAACTAAATTTATATTGGTAAAAACCAAACAGAGATTTATTAATTTGATCAATCAATCTTCACCATCATTAGCTTGCAACAAAACCAAACTAGTACGATCATTAGCACACCAAATTTATTCATCCTCATGACAAATCCAAGGAAAGCAAGCCCTCATCACTTGCCCATCTCACCTGCACATCAACACAACAGAAAAAACCACCAAAACTCAGTTTTAAGTAATACGAAGTAGTGATTAAAAAAAAAAAGTAGAAAGAAAGAAAGATAACTACACAATATTCTTACATGGTTCGAAGTTTGCTGCGCATTTCTCGGGAAGCTGCATGGCCATAGTACGGTCCACCCCAGAAATAGGAGGACCATTGGCTAATACACATAGACAAGGTTGTCCTAAAGCCTTGACGGCAGCGCAGCAAGCCTCGGTAGGCGGGATGGGACTGAAAGGAGCCACTGAAGCTCGGCAAGGAATGAGCTGAACGAGGGCCGAGAAGAATGTGCTTCCACAAGGATGTGCTTTGCTCCTTTGAACCATTAGGGATGCGAAATGGCCCGCTATTAAAACCAAGAAAAGGGCCTTCTTTGAAAAGGAGATCAGCTTCATTCTTCTCTTTTTTTTTTTTTCTTGCAGGGAGTGAGTTTAAGCATATTGAGATCATATATAGGGGTGGCTAATCTCTCTCTCCCTCTCTCTCTCTCTCTCTCTCGTGGGATGATGCTGAGTGCTTGTGTCCTAACTCTGTTTCACACCTGATTCATGTTGGCGTGGCAGCGGACCCGGTCGAATAATACCGCGGCTAATATTTGAACAATTAAAGATAAAATTTGGACACCGAGATTTAACGTGGAAAACCCCCAAACAAATCGGGGTAAAAACCACGGGCAAAGAAGGAGAATTCACTATAGGAGAAATATAGGAGTTACAACCTCTCGTACTACAAAGGAGAAAACATTCAATATCTCTCTTTATAGTCGGAGAAAATACCCGACAAACTCTCTATTATTTTCCCTCTATTTTCTCTCCTCTCACTGATCCCTTTGGACTGTGGGATGCATTTGCACTGGCGAGCACTTGCATTTATAGGCAAAGATGCCACATGTGAACAGATAGAAAATTCTTCAGCTTGACAAACTAACGCAGTACAGAAGCAAAGATCATTTTCTCCTTCTTAGCTTTCTTTGACCCATTCAAAAGCCCCACGCGGCTTTTTATGTCGACAATCTCCCACTTGAAGATTTGATTGAGGATCAATCGGATCTTCACACCATTCTTTCATCCTTGCCATTCATGTTGCTTACGTCTCCGCTAGGCCACTTGAGGAACGACACCAAACGAACTTATCAGAGTCAACGTATTCTCTGACAGTAAAGTCTGCTCCCCCGTAACATAATGCAACATATGAGGTTCCTCTATATAATCGGATCCTCTTCACCGTACTCCAATGCTCTTTGCCCGGATTCGCCATGTACCGACTTACTACTCCCACTGCATGTGCAATGTCTGATCGTGTACAAATCATCGCGAACATAAGACTTCCCACCGCTGATGCATACGGTACTCGAGACATCTCCATCCTTCCTTCTTCACTGCTAGGACTCCTGGAGGATAACTTGAAATTAACATGAAGTGGGGTAGAAATTGGCTTACCTTTTTGCATATCGTAGCGTTGCAAGACCTTCCTCAGATAGTTCTTCTGGGAGAGCCAAATCTTCTTGTTATTTCTGTCTCGGTAAATTTGCATCCCTAGAATCTTGTTTGCTGGTTCAAGTCCTTCATTCAAATTCCCTAGCCAACTGTGCCTTGAGTTCTTCAGTACGATCTTTGTTGAGGCCTGCTACCAACATGTCGTCAACATACAACAGTAATACGATAAAATCGCTTTCACCAAACCTCTTGAAATATGCACAAGGGTCTGCATTTAATCTGTTGTATCCAAGGCTCATGATGAAGGAATCAAATCTCTTATACCAACACCTCGGCGCCTGTTTGAGACCGTATAGAGATTTGTTCAACCTGCAAACCAAGTTCCATTTTTCTTTGTCTTAAAAAACTTCCGGCTGGAGCATATAAATCTCTTCTTCAGGATCTCCATGAAGAAAAGCCATCTTCACATCTAGTTGCTCTAGATGTAGATCGAATGTAGCACACATCGCCAGGAGTACCCAAACAGTCGTCAGTCGAACCACCGGTAAAAATATCTCGTTGAAGTCGATGCTTTCTTTCTGAGCGTAGCCGTTAACAACCAGTCGTGCACGAAAGCGCTCCGGTACTGCTTCAGAAGAATCTTGTTCCACAGACTTCCCTTTCACCTGAATCGCCGTGGTTTCTGGGCGTTCCTTTGTAGTGCTATCATTTTCTCTAGTTAGTTTATCTTCTAAAAAGATAACTTCCCTGCTGATGACAACCTTGTGGGCAGTGGGATCCCACAGGTAATACCCCTTCACACCATCAGCATACCCCAAGAACAAACACTTCCTGGACTTCGGATCCAGCTTCGTACTTTCTTGGGCGTTGTACATCACGTACACAGGACTTCCAAATACATGGAGTTTGGAATAATCCGCTGGCTTCCCGGTTCACATCTCCATCGGCGTCTTCTGATCAATTGTCATTGACAACGACCGATTGATCACGTAGCAGGCGGTGTTGACTGCTTCTGTCCAGTATGATTTATCCGGACCTGCAGCTCCCAACATGGCTCTTGTCCTCTCCAACAGAGTCCTATTCATCCGCTCCGCCACTCTATTCTGTTGTGGAGTATACGCCGTGGTACAGTGCCTTTTGATGCCTTCTCTTTACAAAAGCTATCAAAATTCCGGCCAGTATATTCTCCTCCATTATCCGTCCTCAAATTATTATTATTTTTTCTTTTATCTCGTCTGTCAGCGTGGCTGGTTTTCCATCGATAGCCTCCAGACAGCCGTCCTTTCACAAGATCGCCTTTATCTTTAATTTCCACAGTGAGAAGTTTCTCCCGTTGAATTTTTCGATATCAAACTTCGCCGCCATAATTTCTGCTCAGTCGTGAGTGATACCTCCGACGGGTTGCAGCAGATAATTACTGAACTCGTACCGGCTTTTTCGTCACCGTAACAAGGGCAGTATAATATCTATTATTTTCTGATGTGGAGGGTCCACGTTAGTGGCAACCACAGAGCATACGATAAACAGATATATAAAACCCAAGCTAGGCTCTGATACCAATTGTTGGCGTGGCAGCAGACCCGGTCGAATAATACCGCGGCTAATATTTGAACAATTAAAGATAAAATTTGGACACCGAGATTTAACGTGGAAAACCCCCAAACAAATCGGGGTAAAAACCACGGGCAAAGAAGGAGAATTCACTATAGGAGAAATATAGGAGTTACAACCTCTCGTACTACAAAGGAGAAAACATTCAATATATCTCTTTATAGTCGGAGAAAATACCCGACAAACTCTCTATTATTTTCCCTCTATTTTCTCTCCTCTCACTGATCCCTTTGGACTGTGGGATGCATTTGCACTGGCCGAGCACTTGCATTTATAGGCAAAGATGCCACATGTGAACAGATAGAAAATTCTTCAGCTTGACAAACTAACGCAGTACAGAAGCAAAGATCATTTTCTCCTTCTTAGCTTTCTTTGACCCATTCAAAAGCCCCACGCGGCTTTTTATGTCGACAATTCATGTAAGTAAGGAGCTTGGCATGTTTAGGAGATGAATGTTACCTATTTATTAATACGTATGCAATGTAATGTAACAATAAATTAAAAAGAAAAAAAGGAACTTACGTGAGTGAAGTGAAGTCTAAAAAAGCAAAACATAGTTGATGTTTCCCTGTTATAGTTTTTGATTTTAATTCATATTTAATTTAGAAACTACACCATGAGAAGAATAACACAATAAAGAGTGATATGTTATGAAATATTTTGTTTATAATATAAAATAAATTGTAGATATATTATTAATATGATAAAAATGTAGATATATTATTAATACTCTATATAATTTCTGTGTGCTCGTCAAACGAAGCTCTTACACATTAAGCAAAATTTCAACTACAACATTCCTTGAAATGATGGCATAAACATTCTATACCTACACAACAAAGAGTGATATGTTATGAAACATTTTGTTTTATAATATAAAATAAATTGTTTTACTACGATAAGTATATGTTAACCATATTATAATATGATAAAAATGTAGATATATTATTAATAATACTCTATAAAATTTCTGTGTGCTCGTCAACGAAGCTCTTACACATTAAGGCTCCGTTTGGCTTACAGATTTTGACGTGGAAAAGAAAAGGAAAAGTGGAATGGTATGACACGTGAAGCGTAATATACAATGATTCAATGTGTAGGATCACACTTTTCTTTTCTTTTCCGCATCGAATTCCGCGGACCAAACGCACCCTAAGCAAAATTTCAACTACAACATTCCTTAAAATGATGGCATAAACATTCTATACCTACACAACTATCCATCTCAACGAAAAGAGTGCATCCATCAACACTTCTAAATATATTCAAAGATATATGTACCATTCATTCATCAAAGAGACGACCAAAACTAAATAAAAAACAAAATCCAATTCTACTTATTACACTTACTACAGCAAGCTATCAGTCCTCGCTGGCAACCTCCTCAAGAAATTAACAGGACAACAAGGCACCCTACTCCTAAACCTAGGATGCCTCATCCCATAAAACCCCACCCCAATAACCACCGCCCTCGGCGGCGCCAAATAAAACCCCACCGCCGCCAGCAGACAAAACCCCAAAAAAAGCGCCGTAGCCCTCGGGTCCCGCCAGCTCAGCAAACTGCAGCACCTCTCCGCCTGAGTGACAACATCCCCCATCACCGTCTGAACCCTAGACGCCACCGACCTCAGCCTATCGTACCTCATCCTCAGAACCTCCGCCCGCCCCTCGCTCGTCGGGAAGCTGTCGAACTCCTCCTCCATCTCGTCCCCTCGGGCCCCGTCCGCCTGCGAAAGCCTCACGTCCATGTGGGCCGGGCTCCTCGGCCTGGCCCGATAGTTCCACAGGCCCAACACAAAAAGCCCGAGGAACGAAGAGCTCATCAGCATCCACGGGAAGAATACCAACGCCAGGAACGCCGCGTGGGCCAGCACGGTCGCCGTCGGGCTGGCCCACGAGACAACGTAGTCGACGGCCCTCGAAACCCTGACGAATGACGAAAGTACCCCTGCCATTCTGTAGTGGTTCGCCTTGCTCCTTCGCACGCTCCACACGTTGGACCCCACGTCGAGCATGTACTCGACCACCTCCCTCCTCAGTGGCGGCTCGGCTCGGCTCAGTCGAGCCGAGACGATCTGAGCCGCCTGGTGCCTCAGTATCTCGACCTGATAGCAGCTCAGCGGGTGGACGTAGTGTAGGCTCGGGAGCAAAGGCTGCCCGTACTTGGCCAGCACGCCGGGCAGGGACGGGCAGGAGAATCTGACCGCCAGCTGTACTTCGCCCGTCTTTTTCACTCCCTGGGTCGTCAGAACGATCAGCGGGTATGAATGGGTGTAGACCCGACCCGTCTGAAGGGTCGACAGTCGTATCCTCACCTTTCCTATCCTCGAATCCCTGACCGCCGCCCGCCCGGGCTGCCCGAGGTGGGAGTTGTCGAAGACGCCGATGGTAATCACGGTGCATGGATCGTAGACCTCCCAAGTGTACTGCTCGTTCCACCTCGGGTTGAAGCTGCCCGGGACGGTCCTCGTCCTGACCCACTTCTGCCCGTACTTTGCCACGCAGTAGGCGTCCGTCGACGATGAAGGCCCCTGCCCGTCCTTGTTCGTCTTCATGGGCACGAGGTTCTGCCCAGTCAGAATCCCAAGCTCGAGGAGACCCACGGGCGGGCCCCACAGCTGGCGGGCGGTCGGGCGGAAATCGCTGCTGTAGTGCGTAAGCTCGTCCAACACGTGGTAGCCTCCGTCGAGGCTGATCCTCACGTGGACCCTACCGTGCTTCTCGAGGTTGTACCATCGGCTAGCCGGCGGCCTGGCGTCGAGCCGCCGATCGACCGTGGCTAAGGGGACCGCGCACCTCCCCAGGACCTCATCCTTGGCGGGACCCACCCTGTCCTCCACGGACAGGACCAGCGGCTCGTCGAACGGCTCCGCCACGGCGAACATCAGGTCCTCGTTCCAAGCCGGGCTGTAATTCTTCGACGCCGAAACCCTACTCCTCAGAATCATGTTCCCGACCACAGCCCGTACGAATACGTCAGGGGCGACCCGATTGCGATCCGCGGGCGAAAGGTCGTGGGCTTCCACGACGTTGACCCGAAGATACCAAAGCCTCGGCGAGAGGTATACCTTGGACCGTATGCTAGCCAGGCCGTCGACGCCGTGGCTCGCCGAGTAGTCCAAGTGCCAGGCCTCGGGGAAGGCCTCGTCGGCCTGAGTGCCGAGCCACACGGCTAGCATGAGCTCGCCTGCGGCGGCTCGACGACTATCGAGACGGTACCACTCGAGGGCGAGCGGGCTGTCGGGCGGGACCCGCCTCGGGACGTCGTTTATGGGGTTGAAGTGTACGAACCCTAGCGTCGAATTTTCACCGGGCTTGGATTTGTCCCTTAGGGTTACTTCGAGGGTCGGGGATTGGATTCGGTCCTTGAGGATCGAGAAGGTTTGGTTCCAGTCGGGGTTCGGCGTGCTTATGTTTTTGGTGGTGGATACGAACCCGCCGAGCTTGAGCTCGACGTACGGGTCCGAGCCCGGCGGTAGGTTTCGGGCTTTTCCGACCCGAATGTAGAGGTACTCCATGGGTTCGACGAGGTTGTAGGCAGTGTTGGTCCCTAGGGCTCGGCCCAGGGTCGGCCTTGTTTCCCTCATGGTGAAGTCTTGCTGGTCGTGGTTCGAAGGGGTTCGGTTAGGGTGGTTCGTGGTTGGGTTAGCCAGCGACGGAATTAGAGGGTGGTCAGAGGGGTCGATCGACCCCCCGGCGGCTGGCGCTGCAAAGGTGGTGGTTGATGACGTCGACATTGCTATTTTTTTTTTTGAAAATTCCAATTCGTGTACGAGGAAGAAGATTAGAAAAGAAACCTAAATTGTCCTCTCAGTGGACTGAATGTTTTTCTTGGGCTGTAAAATTTTTTATAACTATTACCTAGGCCCGTTCAAACCTAAAATGGGATCGATGAATTACTAAGAGATTCAAAAATATAAAAAGTCGTAAATGATTAGCCAAGGGCGCGGGGCGTTACAGTTATAGATGAAAGTAGAAAGATTCGTAAATGAAAATAAAAATTATTTTAACGGTCCGAAGTAATACTCGCTCGGTCATGGAATTAACACATTTATTTGTAACGGCTAAGATTTTCAAATTTATAAGCGGTAATTATGGATCGTCGGAAAATAGGCATGGTTAATTTTTTTTTTTTTTTTTTTTTTTTTTTTTTCGGTCCCGAGGTATCCCCACACAACCCGGCTATGGGCTAATCGCCACACACTCCAGAGGTGGGACTAATCCCCGGGGTCAGATGGATACATCCCAAACCCACCCAACAACGATAGTCATGGGCCTAAGCCCATGGGGATTTTCCAAAGTCATGTGGGAGGTGGGGTTCGAACCCCTGACCTCCTAATCACATGAATTTTGGATGCCTCAGCTTGGCCACTAGAGCCAAGCCTCATTGGCTAAATAGGCATGGTTAATTAATTAATATGAAGGAGGTTATTTGCAAACTGTCGATTAAAATAAATTAAAAATAATAAAATTTAATTAAAAGAAAACTACTCACTCTATTGTATTTTATATTGTGATATTCACCCTTCTATTTTTAGTAATTAGTATTTAATAATTAATAAATGCATTTGTAAATTATATGAACAAACATATGAGTGTGCAATTTAGAGGAGTGTATATGAGAGACTTCTCAACTTGGCGGAAATAAATTACCCTCTCTCCTTGTGAAGATATCATCTTCTTGTGAATGAACCATCTCATTATTATTATTCTTGTTATTATTTCTTCTTCTCCGAGTACGTAGGTAGAAGACGTGGCAATGGACATTTTCACTTGACAATGAAAATAAACATAAAAATATCTTATAGTAAACGAACCCCTTCGTGCGGATCAAGAACACAAAAAAAATTACTTACATATATAGAAGTTAAGAATTGTTGCGACAATTGACATGACTATTACATCATACTCAACTCCTACAATACAGTCTCACAAGAACTATAATAGTACCTAAAAGTGTTCGTTCCTTAAAGAAATAAAAAAAAATGGCTCTGCAAAGCTTGTTTAGTTGCTTTGCAAATTTCAAGATTATAATAGTTCCTGATTGTTCAGTTACTAAGATTGTATTTTATTCCATTAATGATGATGCTATTTGGGGTAGATGTAAGGTGTGTTCCTTAGTTCGAGTTTGTACGTACACATTTGGTGTATTATTAGGTGTTATGTGTTGTATTTCTTTTGTGTTTGATTTTTTGTTAAATTTTACCTACCGTATTTATTATATGTATATCTTGGTTGGAACCATCCACAATTTACCAGTTTACGAACAAGACTGTTCTATCCTTGTTCTTTGGCCATTATCAACTTGTCACGTACTATTTTATATTTGTTTCAACCAAATCATAGATTGTAAAATAAATTTATTTCAACTAAACACATATGCATATATAGTACTAATGCTTTCTAATGTCCACGAATTCACTTCTATTAAACTCATGTCTAGATTTTAGTATATATTTGTACGTTTAGTCATGGTAAATAAAAAACTGATTTACAAAATTAATATCCATCTTTATTATTATTATTAATTTGTCAAAATTAACAAATGTGGGGAACAAGGCATGGTGGTCTAGTTAAAGTTGATCATTGACCGAGTCAACACTTCAATTGGATAGAAGTTTCTCTCCACTCTAATTGGTTGGCTTACATCACAACCTGAAGAACTATCAAGTCTTTTGGGACTTGAAAAAAAGAATAAATACTAAAATAAAACATGTAAGTACGTAACTATGGAAAATCCAAATATAAAGACAATAGGTTGAAATACCAAACTAAAATCCAACATATAAATATGATAGATTAATCATTCGATGATTATATTCTATTCATCAGAGTACGAGACACGGAACCTTCACATACAATATAGTATAGTAGAGTCCTAATAAAATATATACTAAAGATTTTGAAAAATAAATCAATGTCCCATCAAGTCTAAGCGTGCTGAGCAAGAACAACACACAATACACCCAAAAACACACTATAAATACGCCCACTTAGTGGCATTAGTAGTAGTAATAGGACACAACATCATCGTCATCATCTCTTCAAAGTATTTCATCAAATAAACTGATTTAACTATAAACATATTCATCTGCAAAATCTATGTCTCTTTCAAAATTATTATGCTGTTTTGGTCACTCGTCGTCGTCTTCTTCTCCTTCACGAGTATCCGATAAGAAGGGGAAGAGCGTATCTGATAAGAAGGAGAAGAAGAGCAGTGAAGAAGAAACAAGTGCACCAATTATTGTTTCTTATTTCCCCGTGAATTCGCAAGCCTCACGACTACTTTAATATACACATATTTATAAGTCAATTAATTATCTTGAATTGTTATTATTATTACCAGTGGACTTGATTTAGAGCTTATCATCAGTAATACGTTGCTATATTGGCTTTCTGTGGATGGATGCTTGGGAAGATTGTTATTTGTTGTTCTGCACCGAATAATGTAGTTCAAACTGTTTGAAGAATTATACACATATATATGTATATATGTAACGATAACGATGTATATGTAGGACCAGGCAATACAGACAATACAGATTAAGGACCAGATTTCATTTGCATCCACAGCTAAAAAAAGCCATTACAGTTGCATCATATAATGATAAATTCAACTCTATATAGGAGGACTACATCGATCACTAACCAAACAATCCTCAACAGACAATAGCAGAAACGTAAACAACGAGATAAGATATTAGATCAGCGAAAGCATTCGAAACAAGATTACAGACAATTTAAAAAACAGCAGCAAATCTTCTTCCCATGATATTATTGTGTAACCATTTCATTTCGATCTCCCTTTGCTTGCAGATCCTTTCTTCGAGGTCTTCTTGAAAGGTTTCTTATTCGCCTTGAACTTTCCCGAATCTGAAGATCTTCCCTTGTCCCTCCTCTGCTTCTTCTCCTTCTTCACGTTATACATGTTCACAGCCTTGCCCACGTTGAGAATCTCGTGGGAGTTCTCAGAGATCAACTTGTTCAAAATTTTCTCCGTTTGCTGCCTCTCCATAGAACCCATCCCCGAACCTTCCACAGCAGGTAAAAACTTCCTATACTTCTTCTCATGTTTCGGAGGCTTTTCTCCAGGGAGTTTCTTGTCGAATTTCCCTATACTCGCCGTCGAAGTAGCAGCCACGCCAGCCACATTTTGCAGTTCGTCTTTGCCAATCTTCTTGGGCTTGGCTTGCGTCCCAGTTATGGGCAAAGCAGTAGCAGAAAGCTGAATATGGCTAGGCAAGGCACCGACTTTAGAAGCTTCTTTCAAGTTTTTCAACCTATTCTTTTCTTGTTTCTCAACTTTGGCTTTCTTTTCCTTCCTTTTCTCAGCAAAAGGGTCCATTCCAGGCTCATCTGTGTCCTTAGCCTCGATTATAGGGATGTTATTTTCGTCGTTCACACGGTCGTAACCATGCCTGCGCTTCCACGAACGGGTTTGTTCGTCAAACACAAGCTTCTCTTTGTTTCGCTTCTTTATTCCTTTCTTTTGGGCAAAGACTTCCCATTTCGTTGGTGGTTTTGGCTTAGGAAGAGGCTTTTCTCTAGGCAACTTCGTAGTGGGTTCGGGGAGTTTTACCAATGGTCTGTCTGGGCTTTCAATCGACGGTAGATTGAAGAGAGCATCGGCAACTGATTGAACTAATTTCGTAGCTTCTTCAAGGGTTTCCTTTACTATCTCCTCCCTATGAACACGACAAAAAGAACACCAAGGCAATGAATATCAATCAGCTGCTTTGTATAAACTATCTCATCACAATCTATAATTCATCAGTCAATACACGGAAAATCAAGCCATGCATACACCATCGCCGGATCTTAGAATGCCAGATATTCAATACCCACGGATTACTGGAACCGAAAATCAATCTAGATATTTGCTTCTTCAGCATAAAAGGGGCGAGGAATTAAACGTAACGAAACAGAAACAACGAAAATTACCTGGAAGTAGTAGGATTTACGAATTGATGCTGTGGATTGAAGGCCAACAGATTTCCCAAATCGATCTCAACCTGTTTTTCACCCATCGCTCTGTCCTCTGAAAAACCCTAGGGTTTGAGAGAGTGAATAACGAGTATAAATCACCTATTTTCACGTGTTATTGGGCTGGGCTGTTCGTTCGGCCCACTTTTAACAAGTCTATAAATTGGGCTTATTTATATTTCTATTTATTTTGGTATATAAGATTTGTAAATCAGTGCACTGTGTTTGCTCCTAGTTTTCTTACAAACCCAAACAAAACAACCAAAAACTAAAGAACTTGAACATTCTTAATGACAATGACAAGTAATTTAGGACAAATCCTTTTTCAATGACAAGTGTTTCCAACTCGACGATTTACATTAGTAAAGGTCAAAGGTGGGCCCGTGGTCGGTTTATTTCACCATGGTGGCAAAACTGAAAAATAAATAAATAAATAAATTACTTTAACCGACAACTTAAGGAACTGAATATTACTTAAATGTGTTTTTTGCAATGAGTTAATAAGAAATTAAGAGGAAAAGAAGGTCACGGAATATATGAATAGCCCATCGTGTTCGGATTGGTTTGTCGTAGGGGTGGCAAAATTCCCACAGTCAACCATCCCCGTCGGAACCCGAGGCTATTGGGACGGGGAATCCCCGGTCAAAAGGGATGGGGAGTTGACGGTGATTCTCCGTCGGTGAAAGAGTGGGGATGGGACGGGGATGGTAATCATGTTTCCCACCTATCTCCGTCCCTGAACCAGGCCCCGTTGGTGATTTACCATTCTCCGAATAGATTTATTAATAATTAATATTAACAACTCATTTGGATAAAGAATTTTCATAGATCATCATTTTATATTCAAGATCGTAATTAGAAGAAAAAAATATCTTTAATATATATTCTTCACAACACGCATATATTTTTTTTTTTTTGGTAAGGAAGTTATCATTACCACGAATTCAACATGTACATCACATAGCAGTTGTTAAGAGATTCCTAACTCTTTATGCTACCACATAGGCTAAGTAACTAGCTGTTGCATAAATCTTTGTTCATCTGGCCTGGAACTTAAAATCTTCAGGTTAATGATCTGTTCAAACGCTACTCTCTTTATTATCCTCACCATATCCTCCTCTAATCTCGGGCTTTCCCCATGCAATCTGCGATTTCTTTCAGTCCATAACTCATATAATAATGCTGCAATTACCATTATCTTTACCTTGCATATCTTGCTCTTACGTTTCCCCATCTTTTTCATCAACCTCTTCACGTCCTCCAATTCATCTGCGATCTTTATGCTAAGCCACTCCTGCAGCCTCCTTTTAACTGTATTACTAAAATCACACAGCAGAAATAGGTGATCTATTGTTTCCTCTTCATTCCCACAGAGAAGACACTTCGTGTCTGGCAACTGCATACCCCACTGCTTTAGCCGGTCCCTGGTGAGAATTTTCCCATGGAATATCAGCCACAGTACCACATTATGCTTAGGTACTGACCACCTATTCCATATTGCATCAGCAAGGTCAAATTTCACCTCTCTGGTTCTGCCCAACCAGTAATAACCTGATGTTACTGTGTATCTTCCATGCTCAGTAGCCAACCATCTCCCCTGCTCATAGCCCAGTCTAAATACTTCCCTCAGCTTTGTCAGTTTCCGCCATGTCCAACTGCAGTCTTGAGGTGCCCTGTGTGACCAGAATTCCTCATTCCGCAAATAAACCCCTGCTAGCCATCTGATCCATAAGCAATCTTTTTTACTAGCTATGTCCATAACAGCCTTCCTATGCAAGCATAGTTCCAGTCCCCACAGCTCCTGATGTTTAAGCCCCCACAGCTCTTCCTTCTACATACCAAATCCCATGCAACTAAGGCTGGCATTGGTCCCCTCTCATTCCTCCCCCATAAGAACTCTCGACATTTTTGATCCACCAATTTAACCACGCTTCTAGGTAGTACAAACATTGACCCCCAATAGCTATGCATGGACACCAGTATAGAGTTTATAAGGCAACACCTTCCTGCATAGGAGAGGTGCCTTGTGGTCCAGCAGTTTATTCTCTTAACGATTCTGTCCACCAATTCCTGACAGTCATTTCTACTCCACTTTGTAGGTGATATAGGCACTCCTAAGTATCTCATTGGGAATTTCCCTTCAGCAAACCCCGTTAGTGTAAGCAGTTCCTTCCTAACATCAGTAGATACTCCAGCAACATAGCAATTTCCCCATGACCACTCTGACAGAGCTCTGTTGAGCTTTACACAATATAATCAAGTCATCTGCAAAGCAGAGGTTGACTATTTGCAGCAACACGCATATATTTCAATCACATATTATATCATTTTTTATACTCATCATATTTTACATATTAATTTGTCTATATTACTTATTTTATTTTTTGTTGCACGAAAAAGAAATTAATTTATTGGATATACATGACTATGGGGAACTCGAATCCCCACGGGGAACCCGATCCCCGAACGATGATTACCCATCCCCGAATCAATTCATCATAAACGACGAATTAGTGGGGATAGTATTAAGAACGAGAATTTGGTATGGGGACGGTATGTCCATTACCAGCCCCGAACCCGCCATTGCCACCCCTAGTTTGTCGCATGCCAAAATAGTAACCGACGAGAAAATACAGTTGTTTTCTTCGTTACAAATCAAATTAAATGAAGGTCATATTCGACTATTACATTTACCTGCCCAAAAAGGAGTCTTTGACTTAGTTACGTTGTCGAGATATTTATTATTTATTATTATCATATGATGGTTGTAGTTTCTTGTAATAAACGTACGTATTAACTGACATGTTACTTGCATTCTCGTAACGCTTGTCACATAATGGACCAATCTCATTTATATGACATCCTATTAAACTTTTCCGTGACAGATGAAATAAAATAAAAACCAACTGCCGACCAACTGCTCCCAAACTCCCAGGTTGTTCTCTTGAATTATCAGTTGTTTAGAAACATCCCATGTATCTTACAACAGAAAGACACGTGTTACTCTTCGAATAATTATCCATAAGACTACAAATGAAGTTAATATATGACTGGAATGGACTAGACATGTGGATATATTTTTTTGTAAAGGATAAGGGAATTTTTTTTCATGAATATTGCATTAAGAATAATAAAGAAACATAAATATAATGACAGTAATTGCGGTCTTGCTATTTTTTTTTTCATTTTTTGAGGGTGGGTATAAAATCGTTAAATTAGTTAATTGATCAATAAGGGTGAGATATTATTAAAATGAATACTTTTTGGGGCCCCCCAGAATCTTGAACTGATAATCACATAATAAATAAAGACTTCAACGTGTCGCTCTTTGTCAAGATAATATGATGTCGGCCACACACCCTTGTTCCTTTACACATAATTAATTATAGCCCCAAATTAAACGAATTTCATAATGACCGTAAGACCAGAAATTAAATCAAACGAAAAGAAAATATCTTATCCAATACAATCTTTCGGTCAGAGATCTTTGCTAATATCTGTTCGGCTCAAGTTAAGTCTAAGAGTTCCATCGAATAATAATCAAAATTTATAATACGTCCATTAACCTTAATGTATCTATATATATCTCCTAACTACTCTTAGTTAATGTTTTACTGAATTATATATATCTTACGTTTTCATTGCACGTAAACATCTCCTCAAATTCTATGTAAAGTTTCTTTAAACAGCTTAAAATCCTTTTGTTTAAAGTCCTAAAAACCTTACCTCCGAAAAAAAAAAGTCCTAAAAACCTTTCGTTATTACAATATTATTGTATGGAGTTAGACTTGAGCTTAGGAGAGACGTCATCAAAAACCACTGAACGTTCACCAAAGCACGCCGCCGCCGGCGAGAGCACAGCCGATCACATCAACCGATTTTCCATGGGCTTAGGCTTCAGATTGGGAAGCCAAGAACTCGGAAAATCTCAGGCAAATAACAAAGAAGGCAATGATGATGACAACAACTACAGTGAAGTGACTCTTCTATCCTTGGCTCCACTGCCACGTCACTGCTATCTGCAGTCCCCTCGAGCTTCTTCTTCTTCTGATAATGGTTGGTAGTTCATCTGCAAAATTACTATTTCTTTTTTATTTTGTCTGTTTTACTATTTCGGGCTTCCTTTTGCAAAAAAGGATTTAGAAGGAACGGTTCTCCGGCGACGGCGTTGAGCTTGGAAGTGGGCCCCACGCCGGCGGTGGAGGACTTTTCTTCTGATAAAGCGTCGCCGAGGACCTGCAGCGATGACGACGAAGAATTAAACTTTGTGAATAATAATAATTCGAGGAAAAAGCTGAGATTATCCAAAGAACAGTCTGCGTTTCTTGAGGAGCATTATAAATTGCACAACAGCCTCAATCCCGTGAGTATTTTAAATTAATCATATTCTCTTACACACAATATTGTTAATCTATTCCATTTATAGTAACATCACAGCTTCGTTTTTTTTTTTTGGTTGTCAGAACCAAAAATTTGCACTTGCGAAGCAACTCAACCTCAGACCTCGACAAGTGGAAGTATGGTTTCAGAACAGAAGAGCAAGGTAATTCTATATTTGCTTATACAGTATTCGTATATATGTATGTATATATATAGTATATCAATGACATTGATTTCTCAGGACAAAACTGAAGCAAACAGAGGCAGACTGCGAGTACTTAAAGCAGCGTTGCGAATCTCTAACAGACGACAACAAAAGACTGCTCCAAGAATTAAAGGATTTAAGAGGCCTCAATGATGATGATGATGATGATAATAATAATAATAATAATAATAATAATAATAATAATAATAATAAGCAATTCCCGCCACTCGCCGTGTGCCCTTCTTGCAAACACATCACCACCACTAGCGCCGCCGTGGTTGTCCATGCGATCTCAGCCGTTGATTCGAGAGAAGACGCTGCCGTTATGGCTAAGAGTATGTCTAGGTCGAAATTTAATTTCCCTTTCTCACCCTATATAATTGATAATTAATGATATATAATATGTGTTTAAATTTCTCTTTTATTATCATATGATTATTTATTTTCTAGATATAGTTAAATAGAAGCTTGAGAAAAATAAAACAAAATGGTGAAAGGGTGTGCTATACTTTGTATCATTACACGCAATGTATATCTTTCACAAGCCTATGTTGTAAGAATTCGAACTTCAAAATCTTGCCTCTCTCTCTTTGATACAAATAGAGAGGTTAATTCTTTCATACATCTTCACATATATACCACCTTCAGGCCAGAATAAGGTGTAATGCAATCTCAATTCAATATTATCGACCGTTAAAAAGCAGTATGCATATAGCATGCCATCAAATCGACAATATTCAGCTAAACGGAAAGAAGTCATAATAATGAGTCAGAATTCAGATAACTATTTTATCGGATAAAAAGAAAAAGAGTGCCCGAGTCGTCGGTTCTCCATACCGCTCGATATGAAAGAACTTATCTTGATAAGCTCGACATTCTTCAAGACAACTTTTTTTTTTTCAGACCGAGTAAATAACCTGAGATAAACAGACACAACGCGCACCAATTTCATAGGTAATTGTCTGAAATCGATTCAGTTCAATCTCCTCCTTCTAGAAGAAGCACTGGATTCTCGGTTATTACCCATTGCGCTTCTACTTCGACTTCTGAGATTATAAGGGTGAGAAGCCGTCCCATTATGCCCATGATCAGAAACATCAGAGGGTTGTAATGAAGACGGCATATTAACAGGCAAAGCCATGACACCAACGCCATCAGTTGAATCGTCAGATTCTAGCGCGTCCAAGGACGATAAACCATTTGCATCACCTGACATGTTGAAATCACCCAAAGCAGATAATGGGCTCGTTACCAACTCCCTTCTCATCGGGCGTTGCCTCCTCAATCTTCTCCCTGTACTTGTACTTCGAAACTGTTGGGGGACAAGAACATTGGTCAGCCCAGTTCTTCGCTGATGAGATGGATCGTCGGGCGCATTACCGAAGCTAAGCGTTATTCTTCTCAGAGCATCAGTCAAGGAGGCACGGGATAAATAAGCAGGCATCGATGATGGCCCAACGCTCTCAACCCTTCGAGCTTTTGGCCTGGGAGGTATCTTTGGAGCACGATGCTCCTCATTACAGGCACCATTATTACCGTAGATAGGGATGACAGTTGAATCTGAGACTTCTCCTTCGCACTTGGGGCATTCTTTAGTGCGGGAATCGATGTAGGGAACGTTGTAATAACAGTTCCAACAGAACAGGTGACCGCAGCATGTTAGGATTGGGTCTTTCGCCATTTCGAAACATACGTTGCAGTCGTAATAGCTCGCAGCTTTCTTCTTGGCTCTCTTCACCTCATTTTTGAGGTCCGACGTTTCTTTTTCCAACGCTTTGGCTACTAAATCCACGCAGCACTTGCCATTTTCGTAATCCCTCGAAATCTTTTCGCCGACGTTCGTATCAGCTGTGACACTTGGGCAGTTGCTCATATGGGTGGTGGTACTAAGATGCTGAATGCATCTGATCCTCTGTTCTATTGGCATATTACTTTCCCATTCCAAATCAGTGGGGAAATGATGAGTAACCCTTTCAACATGACCTGAAACTGAATTCAAAGGTGGGATGATTGAGCTGTTCACATCAAGACCCACCTCCATAATTGAAGAGCTAACACCATCCATCACATGCAAACCCAATAAACCACAAAAACCCCACAACCCATATCAGGTAACCTCAGAGATGGCTCAAGAAACGTCGAAATTGAAAGGACTATTTATTTCGAAAACTGAACTCTTTCGATCCGAGCTTCAGAAACCGATATATAGGAAATTGAGCCTCGAAGCAAGCACAGTTATGACTCCAAAAAAGGATTTGATTTCTTTTATTCATGCGATGAATCTGGGATCCCAATAAAATCAGAGAAAGAAAAAATCATGACTCGCATACAGCTTTATACAGTAAATGGGTACACGATCTGTTTCATGCGGGTAGCAGGCGATCGATCGACAGCCCAATTTCTCAATTCATCGACTCATTTGATACTTGAATTGAGGTGCATAAATAGGGATTTGCAACCGAATCTAGACGGCATAATTCATTCTGAAGACGGACTGATAAAATGGAACCGAGGAAGAGAAGCTTGGCGCTTTATTTTTGTCTCCGTGAGGCAGAGGAGGCGGCTAATTGCGTGTAGGGTGCTGTGTAATAATTTTCGTTGCTGCTATCCGACGTCGTTTTGCAGCCGTGGAGGAATCTCTTGCAATTCATTTTTCTACGTTGAAATTGTCGAATGTGCCGTGACACGGAACATCATACTCGTCATGCTATTCAACAGAATGCTTGCATATTTTACTTTATATTACCATAATATGTTCCAATTAGTTGGAGGAATTATCTCGAAACTAATTGTTCATTGAAGTACTTGAGATCGCAGCGGATGATGTTAAAAGTTAGCTTTTCTCTAAACGACAAGAGGAAAAGTAATATACTCTCGGAGGAATATCACCCACATAGCACAAGCCAGAGCAGAGGAACTTTTAGCTTGGGGGATTTAAGGTTTAAAAAAAGGCAAGCAAATTGATACACTATAAAAATGAAAGTTTTGGTTGAACCTCTCGCAAAATCCCCATGGTAAGTAAATGCTCTCATCGAGCAATTATTGAGGAAATTGGTAATATTTGATTACCACAATCAACGTTTATTCGTCGAATACGAAGACGACTTTAAGAAGCTGCTTTCTTACAGTAATTGTCGAGCCAGTCCATCGTCACACTCTTTGGCCTCTCGAGTGGAAGCCCGAGGGCTCGGTCCCATATAAGCTGTATATATATAAAACTGTCAGCAAAAATCAAAGTGAAGTTCGCCATCTCTACGAAAAGCTTCAGCGATATTTATAATTCACTGCAAAAAACAATGGGTCATTTACGCTAAATATATATTATGAGAAATGATGAGGAACAAGCAAGCACCTGAGAGCATATCCCAATAGCTCGTGAAACGCCAAAGAGGACCGTGAAGTATCTGTTGATATATCATAGCAAAAGTCGGGGTGACAAAAAATAAAATAAAAAAAGATAATAGAAGAGAAAAATGCAGACACAATTGGTACCTAGCTTCGGTTAGACCATAATAATTCAGCAGCACTCCACTATGGGCATCCACGTTAGGCCAAGGATTCTTTACCTGTTGTAAATATTTTATTCCAGAAAGGATCACAACTGTGAAATCCGTAAAAATAGAACGTTGGAGTATAATTGTCACCAGTGAGTGATCGATTCAGCATGAAATAAGAAACAATGGTAGGAGACATATTGCAAGCTATGATGTTAAACTGGTCAACCTCATTGAACTGTTTTACATCTAAGGCTTTGGGATATACTACTTCAAACAATAAACCTAGCCAGTTTAAACAGGCCTTGAACAGTTACTTGCCTTTCCAAGTTCCAAGAGTATGGGCGGGACAACCTCGTAAAGGTTTGAAACCTTGACAAATTTGGAGAAGTGGAAATGGTAAGAGAACAACTATCACTGTGGTAATTGCTATTTAAGGAATTCAAATGGCTAAAGTTGTCACCAGTTTGAATAGTGGGTCATCAGGCAAGTGTTTGAGTGCAAATTCTCTCTGGCATGTGTATCTCGGATCAGTCTTGCGCAGAACTCCATGCCCAAATCCAGGAACAACCTACAACATGAAGATGAAAAGATTAATGTAAAAAAAAGGTTGAGGCAATGTTGGCCGACAAATATCTAACATGGCTGATTTTGCTATCATCAAGACTATATATATATATATATATATATATATATAGAGAGAGAGAGAGAGAGAGATCCATGATGAAGAGCAAAGACACCATAGATTGGCAGGAATGTGAGAATGTAGAGGCATAATGGCATTAGCTTCTTAAGTAAAACCACAATGCGGACTAGTTCATGATAAGACGGTTGGTATTTGCCTACTTTCCAGCAATATTCAAATTGAAACAAGAGGTGACAATTGGGACACAATGTGAGGAGGTTCTGTAATAGAAAGAAAAAAAAATTATCAATTGTTCCAGAAGCCACCTTGCCACTGTTCAATGTTTTCCAGACATAATCTTTCAAGTTTTCTTTGCTGACATTCTCGCCGCATTCTTCTACAACCGATTTAATCCAGATCAAGACTTCCTGCAACAGAACAGATAGTAAGAACAGGTTGGCATATTACCCCAGAGATATTAGATTTTATATATATACATATATATAAATTTCTTGATGAGTATTGCAGAATTATACTCAAGTTTTGGTGAAAATCCAAATTTTTGCCAAAGGCCAAGTTTAAGCCACTGAAATCCATAATACGATATTTTACGCAATAAGGCCAATTAAACAGCCTTTTGTGGTCAGTTTTTATTAACTACAAATAAGTCATTGGCCTTGTCAGGTATCAGAAATGATCACAAGAAATTCTCATGTTCTTTATGAGAAAGATAAACCCATCGATAAGCACCTGATTAGCCAAACCATGGAGTGGGCCTGCTAAACCATTTAATGCAGCAGCAAATGAGAGATAAGGATCTGACAAGGCACTAGCCACCTACCAGTTAAAGACCGAGATTTCATCAAAAAGAAAATCCCATTTTAGCAGAAAAATTGTGTGAATATCAACAGCAAAGTTCCATGAATGTCGAATTACTTGGGCACAAGCACCAATGTTTCATAAAGCCTTAGAAAAAAGGCACTTACAAGATGGCCAGTGTGCGCACTAACATTTCCACCTTCATGATCGCTGCATCAAGCAGGATAAAAATATAAAGAGAATGGAGCAATACAGAATATTAACTGAGCCACAGGTTCTATATAAGTGCTGATACTTTATAGTCACAAAATTATTATGCATGCCTATGTATAGTGACGTAGAGCCTCATAAGCTCTTGCATGGCTGGATCATCGAAGCCTAGCATGTGTGCAAAATTTCCACCATAGTCTAGGGAGTCATCAATGGGAATAACTTGTCCATTCTTGTACATCCTTGAAATCAAGAAAGAGTAGCAAATGAGATCATCTAGAAATAAGGACATTTGCAAGGATGCGTGTATACAGGAATGAGTGCTTCAACAATTTCCAAGCACGCAAAGATGTAAATTCTACCAACCTGCGGTATACATAAGAAGCTACTACTGGGAGTTGAGCTATCAAACTAAGGGAATCTTCGTATGTCGGTTCCCAATACCTACAAAAATTCTCACGAAGGTAAGTGTCAGGAATATAGGGAAAAAGAGGCATCCTACACTCACTTGGATTTGTGGAGTCCCTTCTCATATGCTTTCTGAAATTCACTTTGCACCTTAAGCAGAATAACATCCGATTAAGTTAACAACATAGTAAAGCTTTACCTTACAAAGCACAAAGAACAGGTTACATCACTCAGAACGAAACAACCATCCTCGAAGATCATTCTCTGTACAATAATTTGGAATAATAATGTGGATCCACAAGTTGTGGCATATCGACTCAACTGGATGGCCTACAAACTATAAAGGACAAAATCCAAACATTCAACTATCCTTTTAACTTGTGAGTACGAATCATGCTAATAATTTGATAGAGAGCGGGGCATGGGCCGAGGCCCATATTGGTTTACCAACGGCGGGGAGGGGCTTGAGCCTACTGTTCATGGGCTGGAGAGTTAGTCTTTAGTTTATATTCTTATATTATTATTGTTATTATGAAGAGTTATTGAATAAGTATTGGCTCATTAGTATGACCCATTAGTATGTGTATTTAAACCCCAATTAGGGTTTGGATGAAGATTATGCAATACAAATATATTGGTTTAGCCGTGGGGCTTGGGCAACGGTTTCATCCGTTGATTTTCCGATTTCTGTTTCTATTGTAATTGTATTCTCAGAGATAACGAATTATCCAAAGATTGCAGGAATACTAAAACTTATAGTTCAAAGCCTATCAAATCAATGAAGCATCAACAAAGTAGTTCATAGCATACAATATTTGAAAAAATAAAGTCCCAGTCAGTTCACCTGAAGAGCCATGACGCCTGTTGTAAACTGAGTCATAGGATGAGCAGTGATGGGTAAAGCATCAATTGCCTTATACACATGATCTGAAACATCAAAGAAAAGTAGATATCGGGAAAAAAACCAATAGGACTGGAAAGAGAAAGTGACCAGTCAGGCATGAATTTGAACCAGAAAAAAAAAGACAAGATTATGATGGTTAAACTATAAAACTAAACCAAGCACACAACTCAGATAAAGGAGATTGAATAAGTACAAACTGAGCAATTCGGAGTTAACAAACCTGGTACTGAAGCACGGCTTCTCAGTTCTTTGGTTAACGAATCAACTTGCTCTTTTGTTGGAACCTTAATCAAACAAGCGAATGGAAGACCGAACAGATGAGGAATAGTCAGAAGGCACAAATTATTTATCAACATAGCACCAGTAGGAATGGTGTTCAGGAGCAAAATTTAGTTAGACATGACACACAGAAACAATTCAATTCTTGGATGTACGGTATTCAAGGCATAGTCTTTTGCCTTCTATCAATGACACATAAAGCACTCTGATACATTGAAATATACCTTCCCAGTTAAAAGGAGCCAAAGGAGACCTTCAGGCAGTGGTTCTCCACCAGGCTTTGCTGCAGGTAACAACTTCTGACACTCAGGAATAGACAAGCCTCGGAAACGGATTCCCTAATACAGGACAATCACAGAATGTACAACCAATAACGACTAGATAATATCTTAACTAGATACTGAAACAGTATGCTTGCTGCACTTCTTGATATCGCTAGAATAGTTAAGAATAGTATTTTGATAGAGGCCTTGTGTACCTCCTCTGGATCAAGTAATGAGGTTTCCCACAATAGTCCAGTCATTCCTCTCATCCCGCCAATTACCTTTGAAGAGTTTATAGACAAATTCACTTGGAGCATTATTATCCACCAAATTAGCTGATTAATATATCAGGAAATACACATACCATATCAACAGTAATGTTACCCAACTGAACCTTCCCATGTTCTGACTTAAGTTTCTTCAATCGTTCCTGAGATAGATCAATGAGACCACATCAGTTCAGATACATTGGAAATCAATCAAGATTCAAGAGGCGAAAAAGTATAAGTCAATCATTCTAATTAAAGATTTTGTTCATATATAATCATATAAAGAGGAAACAGAGAACTGTTTATAACCTGTAGTTACCCGAGAATGAAGAATTTTAGGCTATGAAAGTACCTGTTGTTCTGGAATCATTTCCATCAGATGAGTACGGAGGTCCTACAAATTCGTAGAATGTAGAAAGCGATATTGTCAGTGAAAGTGACAGTTTCAAAACCATAAGGTGACAGTTTCATAACAAGCAATTTCATGATTTTGGAGTCTTGATGGGAGAATTTTACACAGAGTCACTTGTTGCAAAGTAGAGCGCGGTCAACAGTAACATGTATGACGCACCAACAAACAAACAAACAAACAAAAGGATCACAAAAGCAAAAATCAAAACTCCCACTGATGCGAGTGAATGCTACAGAATACGCGAAGAGAGTACACTCACCGCATCAGAGGAGGTCTGCACTTGAAGCCAGCGCACAGAATTGCGGAGGCCTGGCTGTTGAATCTATATCAAGCAAATGTTCACAAATCAAACAAGAAAAAACCTGAATCACCATCTTATTAGCAAAAGAGATAGCAACAGCCTCAAAGTTAAAGTCTATGGGATAGATCGTCGACATTCACTGTACGAACAACTGAAAATGAATAACCAAGAAACCATAAATTATAAAAAGGCAAAGAAAAAAAAAAGAAAATAAAAAACATACAGCTCGTGACCGCAGCTTAGACAACAGCGAAACACTGCGATAGAACACCATCGCCCAAGATTACCGAATCCTCCCTGTGATAAGACAATTTATTCGGTCCAATATCATCACCATTTGTTCAGATGCATAAACTACAGAATTAACTAAAACGAAACAAAACATAAACGCACACATTACATCTCGAGACATTGATGCAAAAAAAATGCTAACCTGAGGTATAGAAATCTCCTTGCTGTGCGACAATCAAGGATCGAGTATGTAAGTAATAAGAGAGATCAAAGAAGCATACGTGTCTCAGCTGTCTGATCAGTGGCTTCTAAGAAATTCTTAAGCAATCACTGTCCTTTCGTATGAGTACGTGCCAGTTTGTTGGGTCATAAGTTATTTTAGAATACTAAAAACCAATACGTCGCTTTGGCCGAGTGGTTAAGGCGTGTGCCTGCTAAGTACATGGGGTTTCCCAGCGAGAGTTCGAATCTCTCAGGCGACGTTAATTTATTTTGTCCTTGAAAATTGCTGCTGCTTAATGCTTATTTGGACATCATATCGTGTTCTCCCCCCCCCCCCCCCCCCCCTAATTTATGTTATTTAATAAATAATTTTTCCAATTAGGAGAATTAGATTTTTTTTTTCCCGATATAATACATCTACCTCGGCTCCACAATAACTACGAATGAGCTGAATATGGAAACTCGTTATTAAATATTACTTTTTCGCACGCTCTATGCATGTGCATATATTTTAATATATTATGTTGCTCTATTTAGATTTATTATTTATTGTCGAATTGATGAAATACAATTTACAACTATATAAAAGAAAAATAATTTGTAGGGGGTGTAAGTATAATAAATAAAGAATATAAAAGTAACATGAAAATAATTAAACAAAAAATAGAGGGGCTAAATTGTAAAGAAATATGCAGACCAAATATGGCAGTTTATAGCCACCACACACCTTTTATATAATATAATAATTATTTTCCGCACATTCTATATGGTGTGCTTAAAAATATAAGTAATTATATTTAGGTTACTTTTAATTTTGATATTTATAATATTTAATAAACGAAAAATATTTTTTAATCATATAACGTACAACTAATGTGTTGAAGTATAATTACTATATTTAAAAGTGAAATGATAACTTATTAAATTAATTAATTACAAATAAAGAACTTGCAAATAAAATGACGGACAAAATTGACATTTTTAACTAACCTAGCCACTATTCCTTCTAATTCATTATTAGGTTACTAGTAGTTCTGGCGCACCCTATGTGTGTGCAATAAAATAAAGTTAATTATTATTAAATAGGTTTAATAAGAAATATAGTAAAAATAGAATTTGGTAGTTATTATGAGGTTATGAAAAGTATGTGGTTTAATACATTTTTTTTATTTTTTTAATAGATGTAGAAATTTGAGTGATCAATCGATATAGACGAGACAGTTTATCATACCATTCACCCTTAATATAGTAGAATAGATAGTTATTTATAGGGCAATTTTTGTTAAGGCCCGCACTTAAGTTTCAAGTAGAGTTCCGACCCCTGTCAGAAAAATTATAGTTTTAAGGATCCAATTTTTTCAGAAACACTTCATGGTTCCCCATTTCATGGGTCTGTGGTAACACTTCACGGGTCAGTGGTAACACTTCACGAGTCTGTGGTACCACTTCATGGGTCTGTGGTAACACTTCATGGATCTGTGGTAACACGTGTGTCCTTGTCTCTAAATGAAACTTAAATTGGGTCCTTATCTACAAATGAAACTTGGGTCCTTCTATCTAATTGAAAATATGAGTTGGGGCTGAAAGTAAATTAGCCGTTATTTATATATGTCCGCTTCGTATTAGAATAAATATTTGTTACGAAGTACGAAGAATAAAAAGGCCTTATTAAAATGAATGTCAACGAACCAAGTCTTCGTCCGAACACCGAAACGAGGAATGGAAGTGGAACGCGTTACGGCACTGATCTCATCCTCACACTTACACTCTTCTTCTTCTGTTCAATCTCAGCCGTCCGATCATGTCCGCATCCCATCAACGTCTGGCCCCAGCCCACGTCCTTCAAGTGGCCCAACCCACGCGCCGCCGTGATCTCGCCCAATTTCTTCGTCGACTCGCCTCCGCACCGCCACCTCAACGCCGCTGTCCGCCGCTACGTCCACGATGTGCTCACCGAACGCCACCGCCCGCTCGTGACGCCGCTGCTCAACCTCGCTTCACTGCGACTTTTAACCACGCTGCAGATAACGGTGAGTGACGTCGGCGCTCCGCTGAGCCACGGCGTAGATGAGTCGTACGCGCTGATCGTCCCCTGCGATGCGCGTACGGCCGTGATGAAGGCTGAGACCGTTTGGGGCGCCATGAGAGGGCTCGAGACTTTCTCTCAGCTCGTATATGCCACTGACCAGTCTGCGTCCACTGTGAGTTTAAGAATGAAAACTTGTAGTTAACCCGGTCGATCAAATGCATCACAGAGAACTAATTATATCCCTTTTTAGTATCAAATGGTTGCGATTTCATCGTTTCCTAATCCTCAGATATAGGGCTATCTAGCTATTTCACTGTTCTAATGAATCATTATCAGCTCATTTTTGGTATTCCTCGGTGCTGGCACAATGAGCACCACCTGTTTGATCAAATGCACCTCAGAGTAAACATTGCTCTTTCGTCAAAAAAATGGAATCTTGATATTTTTAAATTATCCCATCAGCTCCCCAGAGTAGGGTGCGGGATAGAAATTTCAGACAAACCCATTTTCCCTCACCGAGGATTGATGCTCGACACGGCGAGAAACTACTACGAAGTCAGGGATTTGATGAGGCTCATGAGAACGATGAGCATGAACAAAATGAACGTCTTTCACTGGCACATCACCGATTCTCAATCTTTTCCTTTGGTTTTACCTTCCGAGCCAACGCTGGCAGAGAAAGGAGCCTACGGAGAGCACATGAGGTACACGTCCGAGGATGTCAGAACGCTGGTCGAATATGGCATGAAATATGGCGTTAGAGTCATCCCTGAGATCGACATGCCTGGTGAGTCCTGAAACAGATGAAATGGCTGTTTTTCGTTTGTCATCAAATTTTAAGGGTTTCGACAAATTCTTGCAGCGATGAATGATTTCGAGTTTTTTTTTTCGTTTATTGCAGCACACGCGGGATCTTGGGCCAAAGCCCACCCCGAAATCGTCGCTTGCGCAGACAAATTCTGGTGGCCCGCGGAATCAGATTGGAGCGATCGCTTAGCCTCCGAGCCAGGGACGGGACAGCTGAACCCATTACATCCCAAGACTTACGAAGTCGTCAAAAACGTCCTAAGCGACGCAATTTCCATGTTCCCCGACCAATTCTACCACGCGGGCGCCGACGAAATCACCCCAAATTGCTGGAAAATCGACCCCTCAATCCAAAGCCACCTCTCCGAAAACGGCACCTTAGGTCAGCTCCTTGAAAAGTTCGTAAACTCGACCCTGCCCCACATTTTATCCCTGAACAGAACGGCGATCTATTGGGAGGACGTTTTGTTAGATTCCACCGTGAACGTTATCTCTTCAATACTTCCACCCAAGAACGTAATACTTCAGACGTGGAACAACGGCCCGAGCAATACGAAGAAGATCGTAAGCAGTGGCTACCGTGCAATCGTTTCTTCGTCCGAGTATTACTACTTGGATTGCGGGCACGGCGGGTTTGTGGGGAACGATACTCAGTACGATATGAAAATGGGCTCGGACTTGGGCCAGGGAGGGTCTTGGTGTGGGCCCTTTAAGACATGGCAGACGATTTACGACTATGATATAACTTTTGGCCTAACCGAGGAAGAGAAGAAGTTAGTGATGGGCGGTGAGGTGGCGCTTTGGTCCGAGCAATCTGATTCGACGGTTATGGATGCTCGAGTTTGGCCTAGGGCTTCGGCTATGGGTGAGGCTCTTTGGTCGGGGAATAGGGACGAAATGGGAAATAAAAGATATGCCGAGGCTACGGATAGGTTGAACGAGTGGAGGCATAGGATGGTGGCTCGGGGGATTGGAGCCGAGCCGATTCAGCCGCTCTGGTGCGTGCGTAATCCCGGGATGTGTAATACCGTCCACGTGTCTTAATTTTTTTTTTATTTTTTTTTTTCGTTTTTTGTTGCAATGTATGCATGGTTTCTTAAACGGTGTAAGAATACTCGAAGCATCGGGTTGATAGTTTAGGGCGGACGGTATTATGGGACGGAGAACTTTTGCTTGGGATCGTCTGTTCCGTTCTATCTAACGTTCCCATCTCTGTTCCATTTATCATATGATGACGTGTTAAATCCTATTTGTTGATAAATTTATTTATTTATTTAATTTTTTCTCTAAAACTTTTAAATGCATATTCTACCGAATCATAAAATCATCATTATTTCATGTGATTTATATGATAAATAAATAAACATATCAGATTTATTTTTCTGTTTCATGATGATCAAATTGATATCCATATCTCACATTTTTCGACGTTTATAAGAATCCAATTTTCTTTTTTGCAAATTTATTATAACATATACATACCGTGGAAGTTGGAACGCTAGCATCCCAAGAATTTTAGGGTTTGGCATATATACATCGTAATTAAAGTGTTGCATCTATGATCATTACATATACATTTATAACCATAAATGTGCCAAGCATTAGGATAAAGTTTGGAGTTTTTGCAATGGAGTTGTGATTTGGACCATTGGTAAGTCACAGTCAAATATTAAATTTGTCGTGTATTGTATATCCCTCACTTTCAGGTTTCTTTCAACTGCTCTTTTTCTTAAATAAAATTTCCTAATTTTATGTCGCATATCGAAGTCCATATTCATAATATCTAATCCCAAGTTTCTATCTACCATTACCAACTATGCCATGTGCTTTTGTCTCCTCTCCGATGTCTATATCTTTCTCGTTAAGGAAATGTCCAAATTTATTTGAGACCGTTGCTTTATAGTCCATGCTGCATATTATATATATATATATATATATAGATATACGTGTGTGTGTGCTTATATACACACAAATTTATTACATATAGATAACGTCATGTGTCGCTCATACGAAGAGGCGTGAATTTATGAAGTTAATATCGGCGAGGCAGTTAAATGTTGACAAAAAGAAGCAAAGGGTCCACACAAAACTAGTTGCACGTTAGAGCATGTTATGCTATGTGTTACCAGATTTTGCCTGGACCATTTTATATAAATTTCAATAATATATCAGATATAGTTTGACAGTTCCTTTGTTTGTCCCCTTCTTCGTTGTGTCAGAAGGCATGTTTTATTGTTTTCATGATGATTTTGAGAAAAAAAAAAACGTTGCTCCTCGTTATATTTTCGCTATTTTTCTCGATGATTATAGGATCGGTGAATTATATATTTGTTATTTTGTTACGAAAATAAAAATCAATACTTAAACCAAGTGGTCTTTGTATATTTTTTCCGGTCTTAAAGTTGCATATGTGGTCAGGTTAAGTTTTTCTTTGGGACCCCTTTGAACTGCTACTTCACTTGCTGACTTAGGGTTTGTCAATCCATTTTATTTCATTTATGAGCTTGCAAAAAAGTATGTAATTTACTGTTGACCATGTATATTCAGTTTTGACTTCCCTTATTTGTTGCAACTATGGGTTAAGAAGGGTGGACTTAGGACCTCGGTATTTATTTATTTATTTTGCAAGAAAATATTTATGTTCAAGGAGTTATTCTCACAAAACAATTCTGAACGTTTATTGGATACTTGGGTGTCTCCAATTATTCATTTATTCTCCACCTTCAAGGGTCCCACTACAGCAATACGCCAATATACTACTGTTTTGTATTGTATTACTATGACATTTACATGGATTGTAATACATAACCTTTTCCCCAGAAACTACTATTTCTATCTCACTCGCCCTCACACATATTTATTACAATACTGGCAATACAAACACCACATAGGACTAAAGAGAAACCTAAGTTCTTAAAATACATAAATAATACGATATCCATCTTTCCTCGCGATGTCTGCATAGTATGATATTCTTGGAGGGAGGCATTTGTCCAAACACTAATTAATACTCGGTATTTATTTTCGCACAAACCCCTCTTTTTTCCTTTGTTTTCTTTTCCCCTTTTGGTTGGTTTTATTACAATACTCTGCATTTATCTTTTCAGCTTTTGTGGGGAGGGTTTTAACTATCTTTTCCCTTCCTTTTTCCTTCAATAATTTCAGGCATAACCTCAGGCCGAAAAAGACGAATTTTTTATTTTTTCTCTGAGCTAACAATGGAAGAGTATTACTACCTCTGACAAGAAAAAAATGGACCCACAAGCTTTCGTTCGCCTCTCCATAGGATCTCTAGCGATAAGATTCTCCTCAGCCCAACCACCGCTCACATCAACCTCTCCGCCGCCGCCGTGCTTCTGTGAGATCCGCCTCCGAGGATTCCCCGTTCAGACATCCTCCGTCCCCATCGTCTCCTCGCCGGAAACACCTCGTCCTCCCAACGCCGCCGCCGCCGCCAGCTTCTACCTCGAAGAATCCGACGTCAAAGCCTTGACGACCCAAGGTTGCTTCTTACACCCCTCTCACGCCTGTCTAGAGATAGTCGTTTTCAAGGGAAGAAAGGGACGAACAACGACCACCACACACTGCGGCGGCGCCGGCGTGAAAAGGGCGCAGCAGATAGGTTCTTTCAAGCTCGATGTGTCTCCACAGTGGATCGACGGCGGACCCTCCGTTCTGTTCGACGGCTGGGCAGCCATCGGTAAGAAGAAGGACAGGAAAGACGGCGAGAAGCCGACCGCCGAGCTCCATGTGAGAGCGCGGGTCGACCCCGACCCGAGATATGTGTTTCAGTTCGAAAACGATACGAAACTTTGCCCGCAGATTGTTCAGCTTCGGGGCTCGCTGAAGCAGCCCATCTTCACCTGCAAGTTCAGCAGAGATAGGTGATTGATGTCGTTGGAAATATAACATATATAGATTTTTTTTGAAGAAAAAATTATGCACGCTTAAGCTTTTAGGTAAAATTATGGTCCTAACATGATATGAATGCTGAAAGAGATCAATTGGTAATATTTAAGAAAATATGACGTTAGGCGAATTATTTATTACTACTATTTTTGCACTATCAAATGCGCGATATAAATGTAGACTAAAAACAGAAGAGTAAAATCATAATATACAATAAGGAGGTGGTTGTTATGGGGTGATCCTCCAAAACATTGCTGGGATCCTGTCATCGCCTTATCATCAACCGTATTTGTTTAACTTAGTGATGAGTCATCACCGTAGTGACGAATCACCTAGGTGACGAAAATTGGGTGATATTCGTATTACGGTGATGTGAGTATCACCGTCATATTAGATCGCTATAACCAAACACCCTCTAAAAATGTCGTTGGTGATTTTCTTTTAATTTTAATAATATTATTAATTAATTTAAATTGACAGATTTATCGTAAGCCTTTGGGCTTGATAAAAGAGTATAGGTGAGACCAATTTAATTATCTCAACAGCGGTTTATTTATGTGTAAGTGGGGGACTGGAATACTAAATTCGAACTCTGAATTATAGAAACCGAACACACTATATTGGACAATAATGGTGTCATAATAGTATGTAAAATTAAAATGTGAGGCACTTGCCTTCAATCTTTTAACTTGAAGACACTAACAATCTATTACATTACAGGGTATTATTATCATCCCAAATCGACCCGCTCAGCTCGACCTATTGGGCTTCCTCGGACGACGCCTCCTACCAAGAAATCGAAAGGCGAGAGCAGAGAAAGGGATGGAAGGTCAAGATCCACGACCTCTCGGGCTCGGCCGTGGCGGCCGCCTTCATCGCGACTCCCTTCGTCCCGTCCTCGGGCCGCGACTGGGTCGCAGAGTCCAACCCGGGCGCGTGGCTCGTCGTCCGGCCCGACACCTGGCATCCGTGGGGCAAGCTCGAGGCATGGCGGGCCAAGGGCGGCCCGAGGGACTCAGTATGCTTTCGATTCCGAGTCTTCTCCGACGAGCCCGAGGGCGGCGGTCTAGTGATGTCGGAGGTCTCCGTCGGGGCGGAGAAGGGCGGCGAGTTTTCGATCGACACCGATCGGATCTCCGGCGAAGTCTCCGGAGCACCGCCGGAGGAGGAGGTTCCGGCGAAGGGCGGCGGCGGAGGCGGAGGGTTTGTGATGAGGTGCACGGTTAGGGGAGGGAAGCCGACGACGGTACAGCTGGCGGTTAGGCACGTGAATTGCGTCGAAGACGCGGCGATATTTATGGCGCTGGCGGCCGCGGTGGATTTAAGCGTCGAGGCTTGTCGGCCATTTAGGAGGCGGACGGGGCGGGGGTATAATCGTAATTCTTGATTTGTTACTTTTGTTTCAAGATTTTCAAGAAAGGATAGGGTTTTGGGTGCGTTTAATTTTGTACGCAGAATTTTTGGGTAGAAAAAGTGGAATGAAAATTAGAATTTTTGGGTAGAAAAAGTGGAATGAAAATTAAATTAGCGCATTGAATCGTTGCACGTTACGCCTCGACTGTCGTATAATTACGATTTTTCTTTACTTTTACGCAACAAAATCTTGCACACAAGCTCGTTTGAACCAAGTCTTACAGTAGTTTTACAACACGAAAACACATCTTAAGTGTAATAATAAGGTAAAGTAACCGTAAAACGATAATGCAGCGAATGGCCTTAAATTAGTGGGTAATAAAAAGCTCACACGCAGAATCTGACATAATATTTCAGTTACCTTTGGAGAGATGTTGTTTACGAATGGCCTTGAATTTTTCGACCATGTCGCCTCTATGCGGCCAAGATTCTCTGATATGTTCGTGCTCGGCGAAGTTCTTAATCCAAGCTGATAATCGAGGAAATGTTTCAGCATTTACTATCTCGACGTCGATAACCTCTTCTATAATCCCGAGGAGGTTACCCATCCAACCGAATGCGACGTCGAGGTAGTTTACCGTTTCGCCCCCGAAGAATTTCTTGTCATTGAGATGTTCTTCGACGAGTTTGAGGTTTGCTTCCGCCATGACGATTGCTTCTTCTTGTCGTTCGCCTTCTTCGGAGAGAAACGCACTCCACACCGAAGGCAGAACCTTTTTATCGCAACAAAGTTCGTATTTTTATTTTATTTTTTGTTAAATAACATTATTTTAGCAATCTCAACAAAAAAGCGAGGAAATAAGAGACAGCATACTTATTAACTGACCTGGGAATTCACAAAAATCGCCAAGGACCAAAGCACAGAAGAAAAAGATCCCAAATAGCAAGTGAACAGTTTCATCAAAACTAATAAACATGGAAGCGCACAAAATCTTGACGAGGTTAAAGAAAAAGGGATAACTTACCGACAACATACCTTGTCATCTCCGAACTTTGCCCAAAATCTGACGGTTGCTCTTTCGTAAGGATCTTGAGGTAAGAGAGGAAACTTGCCGTCCTTCCACGCCTCGTCTATGTATTCAAGAATCACAAGCGATTCGCATATGGGCTTTCCATTGTGTACAAGGACTGGTATTTTCTTGTACACGGGGTTATACTCCAAGAGCGTAGGGCTCTTATTGCTTAGATCTTCTAATATGGTTTCGTATTCCAAGCCTTTGATCTTCAGCGCGTGTACTATCCTCAGACCAAATGGGCTCGACCATGTCCTGTAAAGCTTCAGTTCTTGTGCCATGGATGGAATGGAAGTGGCTGTGTAATGAAATTTCTCCGATTTTCAAGGGGCAAGACGAGGAAGATTTAGTTAGTAGTATCTTCACTGTATTTATTTCGATCTTGGAAATAGTTGGCTGATATCAAAACCGTACCCTTCAAATAGATGATATTACGCATTGCATCCTCAAGTTATTAGTTTGTTGCACTTTGTATCCTTTATTTCTCCGAAAAAAGATATGTGGACCAAATCCCTAAAGCCCCCAAAAGAAATTCAAGCAAAAATGTCGGGACCCAAAAACCCTTCTTCTAATTCAACTTTGCCCCCTTCCGATCTTCTCAAGCAGGTACCTTTGAGCTCATGAACGAACCTTTTTTGCGTAGGCTGCATATGTTTGTGTGATCAAGATTTTATCTTTACCATCGTTAATAACTGGAAAATAAATAAGTATTGAGAGTACAATTTACAGGTCAGGAGCCATGAGGTTGCTTTAGCAGAGCTCAGCAGTCTCTCTTCCTCTAGGGTAATGGTCTATTTTCGTGCAATTACTATTGCTAAAATATGCTGATTTTCTGGGGATAATTGGACAAAGGTGATTGTGGGATATGTTGAGATCCTCCCTTCTTGATTGTTTATTGTTTTCTTGCACCAAAGGTTACTCTTTGGTAAATTTACTGCTGTGTATTTTTCGCTGCTTTGGCTAATGAAGCTTCCGATTGCTGTAAAATCTGCTCTTTGATTAGGAAACTGTACCCAATAGACATGTAATGTAGGACTCTCTGGCTTACTATGTTTGTTTATCGATAGCGTAATAAAAATCGAAGCATGTGATCGATCCCCTCGATCTGTGGTTTTCAGCAATCCGATATGCTCTTTCTTGTAAGAACTAAGAACCATGATCGCTTCGAATCTATTCCAAGCCAATAACTGTAATGGGCTTGCCAGGATTTTGAAATTCACCCCCTCGAATCAATTCTGCTCAACCTTCCCACTAATATAATCGACATTGTCAGTTCCTCGTGCAAAAAGTTTGTCCTTTAATTCCCATTGTGTTTTTTGCAGCCCGTTTATCAGAAAAAGGGAAATCTATACTTCCGTACAACAATTCAAAAGGCGACCGTGTTCGAGCAGAGTAAGTCCTACAACCTTAAATTGTATGGATGTGCTTACTCTGATATGTATGTAACAGAACCTGGAAAACAAAACGGGCTATTGGTTGTTGCAGAACAATTAGACGATGCCAAAGCTAAGATGCAAAAGATGAGTTCTTCGCCGCCATTGTGATCGCCGAATCTATGGAGTTGCCACTTTATCATATAATATTACACTTCCCATCTCTAACATAGTTGCTGTAATGGAAGATGATGACTAAATTCAGTAATTATTCTTTCACCATTCGTTACTCTACTGATCTAAAAACTTATTTTTGTGTCCTTCGTCCCCAACAAATATGATAAAGAAATAAAAAAAATAAACCCATAATAAATATGAATAAAAGGCTCCAAAAACTTCACGTATACCACCATATACACAACAGTAGTTTTACTCAGTATAAAAACTCCATCTTTATTCCCAATAACTTACACCGCCGCCTTCTCCTACACGGCTCTACGACCACCGCCGCGCCTCAGTCCATACTTCGGCCGCCCCGTCTCCTTGAACCGGCGCCGCAGCTCCGGGTCAACCTCGCACTCCGGCGGCGGCACGGCGTACCTTACGGTGTCGTAGCAGTAAGAATAATACATGAATTTGGACCTAAATTTCCTCATCGCCAATCTCTGTCTGAGGCTCAATTCGGCGAACTGAGCGCCGTTGAACCGTTCTTCGGCGCAGTTATCGTCGGACGCCACCACCTCCTGCAGTGGATCGGCGGTGCAGCCGTGGAGGACCAAATCGGTGAATTCTGCGACGAAAGGGGCATACTTGTAATTTGCCTTGTACTTGCCGCCTGACGTGGCCCAATCAGATGCGTCCCATATCGTTGCGTATAGGCCCATGGGTTTTGACGGGTAATCGTCGCCCATGTCAGCGTTTCTGGTTATTTCTCGAATTGGAATATCATCGATGTAAAATCTACAAAAACAAGTATATAATTTTTTTTTTATAATTATGATGGATGGGTAACGCTCATAATTGGGGACAATTATGCGAATCTTGACTAAGACAACACTTTCTCTTCTTTTTTTTTTTGCCCTTCACATTCACGGAATCATACGAAAAAGCTTTTGTTGATAAAATCAAATCGTGACCATCTTGCCATATGAATAATTAGCATTGTCATAAATGAAACGCAACTTTTTTCTTCCCTTTGCACACATGTGATCATCTTTGAAAACTATGGCTTATAAATCTTCCGAAAATCTTAAAAGATTATATAATTGATATATTCCAATCATTTCACACGACGTCACGTCACGGTAGAAAATGGAGTTAGAGGACGTCGACCAAAATATTAACAAACTACCTCAGAAACACTACGCTAACTCCATGAGATACAAAAGAACTACGAATTCTTTCTAAAAAAGAATCCTAGAATATGATTTTATATAAAAGCAAAATAAATCTTATTTTTTAAATTTACGCAAAGGGAAAAAGGAGAAACTGGTGGCAGCTTATACACGTCACGGACTAAGCCTAAAGAGTCAAATATAACTCGGCCGCAATTTGGCAAAGTTGAATACGTAAAAGGAAGAGTGGTTTCTACTTTTTCTAGAAAGGAAAAATAAAAAGATGGCAATATGATGAAATTAAAATGAAAATAAGGGAAGACTCACACGATCTTGTTGGTGGACCATAGTATGCTGTAGCTATGGAACTCTTTGGAAGGGTCAAACCAAAGGTAGTACCTCTCTTCTCTTCCCCTATTTGTACTTCCATTTCCGTACATGTTTGTCTGAAATCTCCAAGCCTTGCCTCTTATGTTCCCCAAGAACTCAAAGTCCAGTTCGTCGTGCGTTTTATTGAATATTTCCCCGTTTGTCATCTGCAGCAAATCATCTTATTATACAACAAAATAAGAAAAAATGAATCTTTTTTTTTTTTCAGCTATTATGTTTCTGTTGTTTCTTACATAAAAGGCCACAACTATGCCTGCGGTGTAATCAGACGGCAGCTTTATCTTAGCACTGAAGAAGCCGTTGCTGTAAAGCTCCGAGGATTTGAACCCTGAGCCTGTAATTAATAATACAAAAATAAAAATTGAATCTTTGCTAAATTCGCGCATGTAAAAGAAAGAAAACCAATCTATTTTTGTTTATATGGGATCGATCATCGTCGATCAAGTCTTGTACAGATAAAAGAAAACCCTTCCAACGTGTGATCAAAATATCTGGTATGTTTAAGCTCGATGTAAAAATTGCAGAAAAAGATAGGAAGAAAATCATGGGATGGTGTAATAAAATCAAGATAATTATTATTTGACTTGCCTGTGTACTGATTGAGGTGAATTTGTACCGATCGATCGTTGTCGTTTGAAGGAAGAATATTTGGTTCGCCGAATAAAGGAGTGAAGCCTTTGGAGAAGGGCACAGTTGATACGTTGAAGGCTGAAGCTGATGATACAAGAAGAAGAATAAAACATGAATAATGATGATATTGGAGCTTATCCATAATAATATTCTCGAAATCAAAACATATGATGGATGAATATTAGTATTATGTCGTGTAAGAAATTATCGTTCTTATATACACAGAACACGTCTGAGCCGTGTCTGTATTGAGAGAGAGATAGAAAGAGAGAGTTATGAGAACAACTGTGTAATTTAATTTGTGGACATGAGGCAAGGGGAAATGATCAAAGACTCGTTCAACTATTTACTGCTATCGAATCTTTTCTTTTTTATGTATACATGTATATCTCTTAGGTTTGTAATGAAGCACTAAAACCGTGTTTAAAATAGTGTTTTTTTGAAGTTAAATTTCCGCGTTCATTACACACATATACCTTTTACCTATAGTGTAAATACATATACGTAATTATATATACTAATACATTGAGCTATAGAAAAGATTCGAAAAGGAAAAACAATAACAATTAGATTTTGATTACTTAAACATCTTTTTCTTTATCCCGCATGTAAATATAAAATAGATTATATTGACTCGTAGGATTAGTTGAGGTATGTCCCGTAGCTTGCATGCATGTGAAGTATCTATCGATTCAATACGGGACAAGTAAAAGAATATATAATTCTAGTAAACATGTACAACAATTATAAAATATGTAATAGCAGTTATATAGTTTGGAGACCTAACCTATTCAGAAAAAACTTTGTTCAAACTTCAAGTGAACGATTCCATGATAGAATGGGCCCTATCATACTAGTGGATTTGGCCATGTAAGCTTATCTCTATATGTAGCATACAAAACCTAATTATATATATCATACAAAACCTAATATATTCCCCCACTCTTCTACTAAATTTATTCATGATTGCATCTGAATACTATGACAGTCCATCAAACTCTTGAACCTCAATAACCATTGAACCTCACTTGATACTTTACTCCATTTATAATTAATAATAATGAATATTTGTGATGGGTAGTTAATTTAAATCCTTTACATCAACGTCAAATTATCCATAGACAGGTGTCATGCATATCCGAGTTGCCATAATACTGATGTTTTGTTTCCACACGCAATAAATTAATTTTTAAGAACTTAAATACTCATTTCTTTAAATATCTATCAAATCGAATCAATCTTGACACACGATCGTAATGTGGTTCGGATTCGAAGATCCTACGTCCACAGCTGCAAAATAGCACTATTGATGATTGCTTTTTACAGTTACAGAGAGATTCACACAATCTACTCTCTCAACACATCGTTCTATAAGAACGCACACACAACTACTAAGAAGAGGATGAGATGTGATTAAGTGAATTGAAAAATGATCGCTGAAATGAGTCGCCTATTTATAAGCAGCCTTTGTGCGCCAAAAGTGGGTTACACGGTTCACGGCCTTTTACACAGCCTGTCATGGCCGTGAATCCGTCGAGGCTTCAAATTCTTCAGGCTCTGGTCCTCGTCACGGTCTCGTGCTTTAACTGTCACGGCCGTGACGTCGAGCAGTAAGTAACTTCGATAGGCTCTGGTCCTCGTCACGGTCTCGTGCTTTAACTGTCACGGCCGTGACGTCGAGCAGTAAGTAGCTTCGATCTTGGCACGGCTTCATTTCCTAGCTGTCACGACCGTGACGTCGTGCAGTAGCAGCATCGATCAAAGCTGTCTACTGTCACGGCCGTGACCCGTCTCGTAAGCAGCCGTGACGTGAGCTTCTTCAGCTAATTTAGGGGATCTTGATTCTAACATCCCCCCGCAAGATGGATGGCACAAATCAAAGACAGACATCTTGAGCAAAAGATGCCGCAGTTGCGGACCTGTGAGCGCCTTGGTAAAGATGTCGGCCAACTGAAATTCAGACCTGACAGGAAGAAGCTTAATTGTGCCAGAAAGAACATGATGACGGATGAAATGACAGTCAATCTCGATGTGCTTTGATCGCTCATGGAATTTTGGATTCGAAGCAAGCCGTAGGGCGGATAAATTGTCACAAAAAATGACCGGTACGTGAGTGCTGTTGAGACGAAGCTCCTTTAATAGATGATTTATCCATAGGACTTCGGCTACGACAGCTCCCAAAGCGCGATACTCTGCCTCTGTAGATGATCTAGAGACTGTGGCCTGTTTTTTCGCTTTCCAAGTGATCAGAGAGTCACCTAAAAAGGTGCAGAAGCCGGTGACAGACTTTCTGGTGTCACGGCAAGCAGCCCAATCGGCATCGGAAAAACCTCTGATAGACAAATCTCGATCTGATGACATGAACAAACCCTGCCCTGGCGATGCTTTTAAATACCTTAACAAATGATGCGCTGCCATCAGGTGAGTTGTGCGAGGCGCTGCCATAAACTGGCTCAACTTGTGCACGGCGTAGGCTATGTCGGGCCTAGTGAAAGTAAGATACAGCAAACGACCCACGAGTCGTCGGTATTGGAATGGATCAGACAAGAGATCACCATCCCCTGCCATAAGTCTGTCACTTGAGTTTATTGGAGTAGTGAGTGGTTTAGAGTGGATGTAACCCGTGTCTTCAAGCAACTGTAAAGCATATTGTCGTTGCGTGAGATAAATCCCTGAGTCACTCCTTGCAACTTCGATTCCCAAAAAAAATTTCAAATCGCCTAAGTCCTTAACTCTGAAGCAAGAGCTTAAGAATGTTCTTGCCTGCTTGATGTGTTCAACTGATGGCCCCCCTAGAATGATGTCATCGACATAAACTAATAGAACAACAAGCTGCTCCCCACTGCCCTTGACAAACAACGTGTGATCTGACTGAGTTTGTCGGAATCCAAAGCCTTTAACCGCATCGGTGAACTTCTTGTTCCATTGCCTAGAAGCTTGTTTTAAACCATAGATTGATTTATGTAGTCGACATACTAGGTTCCCAGTTCTGTTCTGTTGATAAGTGCTGGAAAAACCATGTGGGAGATCCATATACACCTCCTCCTCTAGGTCGCCATTGAGAAACGCGTTATTGACATCCATTTGTACAAGATCCCACTTCAACTTGGCAGCTAAAGACAAAATCAGCTTGATGGTGCTAGGTTTGGCCACGGGTGCAAACGTATCAATATAGTCTACTCCTTCGCGTTGGTCATATCCCTTTGCTACCAACCGTGCTTTGTACTTTTCTATCTCTCCACTAGAATTAAACTTGAGCTTGTAGACCCAACGATTCCCTATTGTCTTTTTGCCTGCGGGTAGTGGGACTATTGACCATGTAGAATTGTCTTCAAGGGCCTGCAGTTCTTCTGCCATGGCTTTGGACCACTGCTCAGAACATGCAGCCTGTGAGAAGGTCTTGGGCTCTCTTGCTGCACTAACAGCAGTAATGAGAGCTTGATATTGCGCTGAAAAATTCTTGTAGTTGAGTACCTTTGACAGAGGATATAAGACTTTATGCTCTGCCAAGGTGTTACAGTGGTAGTCCTTCAGGTATTGAGGTCTCTTTTGCTGCCTACCTGACCTCCTATGTACTTCACTTCTCACTGGCTGAGATGCTGTTTGTGCTGGTAAAGGATTGCCATGATAAACTGATTCTGCCCCACCTGAGACAGAGGAAATGTCTGGAATAGTGCCTGCTTCAGATTGAGTGGGATAGTGATTCTCAGACTGAGGTTGAACTGAAGAATCCATTTGTAAGGGAGCTTCATTTTCCTCAAGACAGTCTGATGAAATTGGTTCCACGAAGCATGGCCGAGGCAAAACATGTGAGGGAAAGGGATCTGAGGATTCCTGGGGATGTATCAGCTTTCTGAAAGGGAACTCACTTTCAATGAACTTGACATCTCTAGAAACAAGAACCTCCATAGTTGTCAGGTCTAGCACTTTGTAGCCCTTTATCCCATTTGGGTAGCCAATAAACACGCATTCCTTAGCTCTTGGATCGAACTTTCTTCTACCTGCACTGAGAGTAGAGCAAAAACACAAGCATCCAAAAGCACGAAGAGAGGCATAATCGAAGGGCCTCTGATATAAAAGCTGGTAAGGGCTGTAATTGCCTAATGAGAGTGAGGGCGTCCTATTAATGAGATATGCAGCTGTTAACACGCATTCGGACCAAAATTTTATTGGGATTCTAGATTGAAAAAACAATGCACGTGCCACATTTAACAAATGTTGGTGCTTCCTCTCAACAACAGAATTCTGTTGTGGAGTTTGCACACATGAATGATGATGCATGATTCCCTTACTTTCATATAAGCTAGACAGATTAAACTCCTTGGCATTATCAGTCCGTATGGTTTTGACTTGATTCTTGAATTGTGTTTCAACAAAAGCTAAGAAAAAGGACATGATGGAGCTAACTTCCGACTTATGCCTAATCATGAAAATCCAGGTGAACCGAGAAAAATCATCTACTATGGTAACAAAATACTGATGATTTAGATGAGAAGGTACATGAAAAGGTCCCCACACATCACAATGTATTAGATCAAACACAGAACAAGTGCTCTTGCTGTCACTAGGAAACTGATTTTTCTTCTGTTTGGCTATGGGACAGATCTTACAAAAGGTCGGTGTGGACTGATCTGAATGTTTTAAAGATCCTTTTAGTACTTCTAAGACTTTGTCCGAGGGATGACCTAATCTAGTATGCCACAACTCACTTGACAGTTTATTTAAAAACACAGACTGACAGCTAGAAGCAAGTACAGAACTAGAAACAGAAGTGGGAGCATGAACTGTCTTGAAAATGTATAATCCTGCTAACTGATCACCCTTGCCAATCACTAGGCGTGCTGAGTCCTGTATTAAAAATCCATCAGCTTCAAAGATAAACCTGCAATTATTCTTGTTAACCAAGCAACTAACAGAGACTAGGTTAAAGTGAAATTCCGGTACATAAAGAACCTCAGTCAATTCAATACTATGATTAAGCCTAAAAGTCCCTGCCCTATCTACTTCTATGGCTGAATTATCAGGTAAAAGTATCCTTGTCCCCTTTATTTTATGCAGTCCACGCAACAGGTTTATATTGCCACAAACATGCCTAGTGGCACCTGTGTCAATCAACCAGTAATTAGAATCTGCAAGCACAGGCAAATTAAAGGAAAAACATGTACCTCCTGCCCTTTCAGCTGGCAGGGGCAGATCTGTGCTATTCTGCTGCTGATGACTAGTTCCTTGCTGGTTCAGCAAGTGCTTCAAGTTCTCCAACTGCAAAGGATTCAGCTGAAGATGCACCATTGTATCACTCATGCCTGCATGTGAAGAAACAGAGGCACTGTTGTATGGTCCTTCTCTGCTCATGGTCTCCACTGTGGTTAGATTAGCCCTGGAATTCTTGAATCTTGTGTTTTGTCTGTAGCCTGGTGGATAACCATGGACCTGATAACAAGTCTCAATGGTATGGCCCTTCTTGCCACAATGAGTACAAAACGCCTAATTCTGCTCTTTCCTGGAATTGTTAAAATTCTTCTTGGCAGTTCCTTGATCTGCTTTCGCGGCTAGCATGGCCATGTTGTTTGAGGGTTCTTCTCCCATTCTAGCATGTCCAGAAACCATGGATCGCTGCCTTTCTTCTTGGACAAGCAGAGAAAACACCCTATTAATGGGGGGCAAAGGATCCATAAGAAGAATCTGCCCCCTAATCTGAGCATAGGAATCATTGAGTCCCATTAAGAACGTTAAAACGTACTCCTCATTCTGATGTCCCCGCATCTCATTCATTCCACCACAAGTGCATTGACATATCGGTCTGTAGTTTGTTAATTCATCCCACAGAATCTTGAGTTTGGTGAAGTAGGCAGCCACATTGAGTGATCCTTGTGCTAGATTAATCAGATCTTTCTTGAGTTGAAAAATCCTCGGTTTGTTCGATTGCCCAAACCTCTCTTGCAAATCCACCCAAACATCTCGAGCTGTGGAACTGTATAAAATGCTTGCTGAAATTTCTCTAGAGACAGAGTTCAAGATCCAAGATATCACGACATTATTGTTCCTTTTCCATGTATTTATCGTTTCTTGGTTGGAACCCGCTGGTAGCACCAATTCCCCAGTAACAAATCCTTCTTTATTTCTCCCAGTCAAAGCAATCAGCATTGCCCGACTCCAGGTTGCGTAATTGTCACCTGTTAATTGCTCATGTACCAATAATTGTCCAGATGTATCGCTCGAATTCAAGAAGTATGGATTGCTGAGGAAGGAGGGAATTGAATTCATCGTAGAGCCCGAAGTGGTATTCATCGCTGATGCTGAGGAATTGGATCCATTCGGCATTTCTGAGTTCTGTTCCATGAGAGCTTCAAACAAAAATCAATAAATCGCAGCTGACTGAATTGAAGAAAGCTCTGATACCATATCAAATCGAATCAATCTTGACACACGATCGTAATGTGGTTCGGATTCGAAGATCCTACGTCCACAGCTGCAAAATAGCACTATTGATGATTGCTTTTTACAGTTACAGAGAGATTCACACAATCTACTCTCTCAACACATCGTTCTATAAGAACGCACACACAACTACTAAGAAGAGGATGAGATGTGATTAAGTGAATTGAAAAATGATCGCTGAAATGAGTCGCCTATTTATAAGCAGCCTTTGTGCGCCAAAAGTGGGTTACACGGTTCACGGCCTTTTACACAGCCTGTCATGGCCGTGAATCCGTCGAGGCTTCAAATTCTTCAGGCTCTGGTCCTCGTCACGGTCTCGTGCTTTAACTGTCACGGCCGTGACGTCGAGCAGTAAGTAACTTCGATAGGCTCTGGTCCTCGTCACGGTCTCGTGCTTTAACTGTCACGGCCGTGACGTCGAGCAGTAAGTAGCTTCGATCTTGGCACGGCTTCATTTCCTAGCTGTCACGACCGTGACGTCGTGCAGTAGCAGCATCGATCAAAGCTGTCTACTGTCACGGCCGTGACCCGTCTCGTAAGCAGCCGTGACGTGAGCTTCTTCAGCTAATTTAGGGGATCTTGATTCTAACAATATCATACACAAATACAATATAAACATTAGAGTAACAACCATCTACTGCACAATGGCGATGACAGCTCGTATATCCTTGTAATGATATTTGACAGCTCTTTTTTTCCATTTCCTTGCCAAGCCTAGAAAACGAAACAATTTCGGTAATAAGTTAACTCATGGGATGATGGTTGTATATATGTATGAAAAAAATAAATTCAATAATTGCACTTTAGAATCTTAGTCTTCGAACTTCGATAAAAGCTGTACATGTACTAAGATTTTGAAGATGAATCGAATTCAAATTTAAATAAATAATCGGCTTTGCATGTCCTGTACGTAACACGCGAGCATAAATACAAAACGTTTTATATGGATGGTTCCGAAAGCTCAAGCTTATTGATAAATTCTTAATATTCCTTTTAAAGGCTTGTAATGAAATTCAAAATTCTGGTTTAAAATTATTTTTATCAACATAAAAATCATGATTTTTTCCTTGGATGAAAAAGACAAGGCGCGCGGAATTTCCGTTCAATACTAATTATGTAGGCAAACGATAATTTCATTATATTATTATCGTTGTTTTCCTTCGTCAGCATAGCTCTTATCCTTATTTTTATTCCCTTTAATTAATATTTCTGGTCACTATTTTCTTATTTTTAATTTTATTTAATTGAGCTGTCCTAAATATATGGGCCAGTCTTATTCTCGTCAAAGAATCTCTATAGTTGTCAGGTCGCTATCTCCGCCGTTTTCAGCTAATATTAATGGGCTTTCGATTTCGATTGGGTATAAATCAAGATCTAGGGCCCACATATCAAATGAAAACACATTGATCAATTATGTATTGATAAAAAAAATTTTGTCACGATCATATTTACGGAAAAAAGAAGTATCATGGAAGAAACAAAATAAATTTTATAAACTATCTACAATTGACTCGGTAATACCTATGTTATCTACAATTGGCTTATTTAAAGAAAAATGGGGTAGGGATTTTATGTAAGAAAAGTTAAGTTATCGGCCCTACCAATGGGAAATGGGTCGGTTTAAGTAGGCCCTATAAAACAAATAATTTAAGGAATATAAATACTTGCAAATACGTTTGTTGCTTTTTTGTCTAAACTAATATCATGAAAGTTAGCACAAGAGACATCAATGTGTGCAACTAGGCATCCACATGTCTTGTTAATTACTACCCACCACAAAATACGTGGGCCCACCTCACCATTAAGCTAAAAGACTATTTCTCATCATGCTTTGTTTGCACGCAATATTTTTAATTATGGCATTCATTTCTAATAAAGAGCATCTTATCCATTACCATTTTAACCAATTTCATATGTCAATAAAATAGTGTGATAACTTCAATTCTACTTGGTCACTTGTTTTATCTGGAATTAGGACGACAGCTTCAGACCTTAGTGCGTGGACTATGATGATGTTCCGAGGATACCTCATGGAAGAAAAAGAAAAATAAAAAAGATAAAAAATAAAAACTACTTACAAAATACAAACTTGTTTTCCATTTTGTGGTGTAACAAACATTTGCCATTTAAATTTGGGCCGGAGAGCCCAATTTATTATTTCGTTGACGAATGATGAGAAGTAATAAAGAACGGTAGGACATATTACAAATAAGGCCCAATACAAACTATATCGGCCAAAATTCTTTTGGATGTTACGACGTCGTATAGGGTGTTGAGACTGTACAATTTACTAAGCAAGATGTACAAGTCATATGGACCCATCCAACCAAATGAACTCGGCATCCATTTGTCGTGTGGGAACATCGAGCTCAAAGATCTCGCAGGAGATACACAATCGTTGAATGTTAGCTCAATTACTTGGATCGATCATCGAACTGCGATTCAACATCTCTTTGTGAAGAAATCTTCCTCAAGATGTCGTTGAATCTTCGTCAAAAGCAAACGGGTAAGCAGATCTTCCAATCCAATGTGTGCGCGAGAGTGTGTGAGAGCACGGTTGCCGTTCTCCAGTAGAATTTCTGGTCTTTTTTTTGCTTCAGATTGATCTTAAAATGATTTTTTGCTTCAATTATAGCTTTTTTTTCGTCACTGTGAAACAATGTTGAGTAATGGAAGGTTAGAAAAACAATTTTCCTGTAGCTGCTATCCTCGAAAGAGAAATAAATTCGAATTCCTTCTCCAAAACGCAGAATGCATAATCCGAATGCTGAATCTCAACCAGACCGTGAATGCTCCTGGCGGAACAGCTGACGAGAATGTGTATAAAATCTTGATCTACGATAGATTTTGCCAGGACATACTGTCCCCATTGATCCACGTCAAAGATCTGCGAAAACACGGCGTCACTTTATACTTCCTTTTGGACAAGGACCGAAACTCTGTCCACGACGTCCCCGCGGTGTATTTCCTCCAGCCCACCCCTCGCAACGTCCAGCGTGTAATCTCAGATGCATCGAAAGCCCTTTACGACTCCTTCCATCTCAACTTCTCTTCATCGATCCCAAGACCCCTCCTCGAGGAACTCGCCACAGGTATTTCGTTGAATTCACTGAACTAGACTTGTAGAACGATCGCTTTTCTGAAGCCCTTTGCTGAAAATCATGTTTCAGGGACAATTGCTTCTGATTCCATTCAGAGGATTGCAAAGGTGCACGACCAGTACTTGGAGTTTGTGACGCTCGAGGACAATTTGTTTTCCCTTGCAAACAAGAGTTGTTACGTTCAGTTGAACGATCCATCTGCTGGCGATAAGGAGATCGAGGCAATAGTAGAAAAGATAGTGGGAGGATTGTTCTGCGTATTGGCTACTTTAGCCGTCGTCCCAGTTATTAGGTGTCCACGTGGAGGCCCAGCCGAGATGGTCGCCTCATTGCTCGATCAGAGGTTGCGCGATCATTTGCTGGCGAAGAATAATCTCTTCACCGAAGGTGGGAATTTTGCCAGTTCTTTCCAGCGCCCGATTCTGTGCATATTCGATAGGAATTTCGAGATGTCAGTTGCAATACAGCATGATTTTAGGTACAAACCCCTCGTCCACGACGTTCTTGGTCTGAGGCTGAACAGATTGAATGTTAAAGGCGAGAAGGGGGGCGTGAAATCATTCGAGCTCGACTACGCAGACCCATTTTGGGCGGCTAATGGGTCGTTAGAATTCCCCGAAGTTGCTGTAGAAATTGAGACGCAGCTGAATAAGTACAAGAGAGACGTCGAAGAGGTAAACCGACGCACGGGCGGCGATTCTGGGGCAGAGTTCGAAGGCACAGATCTGATAGGAAACACGAAGCATCTGATGAACGCAGTGAACTCCCTGCCCGAGCTGACCGAGAGGAAGCAAGTGATTGACAAGCACACGAACATCGCCACCTCGCTTCTGAGCGAGATCAAGGAAAGGTCCCTCGATTCTTACGCCAAGAAAGAGAGCGAGATGATGATAAGAGGAGGAATCGATCGAAACGAGCTCATGACCGTTCTCAAGGGAAAAGGAACAAACATGGACAAACTGAGGTTCGCCATTATGTACCTCATTTCGTCAGAAAACATCCCTTCGTCAGAAATCGAAGCAGTAGAAACTGCTCTGAGGGAATCCTCCGTAGACACGAGCGCATTTCAGTACGTTAAGAAGATGAAGTCTCTCAACGTTTCCCTGGCGGCCTCGGCCAGCTCGGCTAGCAGGGGCAATATCGTCGACTGGGCCGAAAAACTTTACGGTCAGTCTTTGAGTGCAGTAACTGCTGGGGTTAAGAATTTACTGTCTAGCGATCACCAATTGGCTCTGACTAGAACGATCGATGCTCTCATGGATGGGAAACCTAACCCTGAAATCGATTCTTACATCTTTTTCGACCCGAGGGCCCCCAAATCGGCGTCGGGTGGGGCCCACGTTGTCAAGGGCCCGTTCAAGGAAGCGATCGTGTTTATGATCGGCGGTGGAAATTATGTTGAGTATGGGAGCTTGCAAGAGTATGCGGTGCATCAGCAGCCTCGGAAGCACGTCGTGTATGGGACGACTGAGATTCTTACGGGCGGTGAGTTTGTTGAGCAGCTTTCGACTTTAGGGCAGAAGATGGGTTTGGGAAGCAGTGTTAATGTTGCAGCGCCAGTTAATTAGGTATTTGAACATGTATGTTTATCGTTATATGTCGGAAGAAGGAAAACATGTATGAAAAAATATACTTGTCTGGGCACACAATACAATAGCAGTGGTTTTTTTCCCTCCTTTCTTTTTATTATCTTGTGCTGATGATTACAAGAAATACTAGGAATTGTGCTTCTTTGTTTGTCTAATTTTGACATAAGTTGATGGATTGTGTTTGGCATTGTTTTTCCCTGTTACAAGCTTACTTTACGTCTCAATTGTTTATACTTCAGGCAAATATTTCAAAGGGAAGTAGATAAAAGGACTTAAATTTTCAATTTCCACATAAATCACGACATGCGCAAGTATATATAAATGTATAGTAAAAATGACGTTGAAATTTAATGCAATAAACAAAAGGGCCTTCATGAACAAAACATCAAGAACAGCCCCTGTTGACTTATCGTGTAAAATCAGTCTTAAATTCAAATCTATATCTTGGTACTTGGTATAAAGAACTTTAAACCCGAAAGAAAAAAAAAAAAGAAATTAATCGTAATAATAATAATCGCCAGAACTGTTGCCTCTGTTTTCGGAGACATTGAACACAAATCTTCCCGCAGAAATCGATCTCTTCATCGCCAAAGGGCTTCGAATCAATCCCAACATTCCCTTTGACGAATTAATGATTTCCTTCGTAGATTCCTCGTCATATTCTTCAATCCTAAGAATGTCCGAAACCATAAGCCTGCGCTGAGACGCCGAGAAATTACCCAAAGAAATCGATCTCTTATGTTCGTTTCCCAACTCGTCGTTACCACCGACAAATCTCATCACACCATCTTCCCGGCGGCGATCCGCCGCCCCACCGTCAACAACCAAGACCAAATCGTCAGGCCTATGAACTCGATAATAAGCCGCCTCCATGGACGACGGCGGAGGAGTAGCTTCAGAGCTATAATTATGCACCGTATAAACACAGTCCTCAGGCGGCGGCGGCGACTGACCCACCACCACCACCGCGCTCGCCCTACACAGTGGGCAGCTCGCCTGAGACCTGAGCCACGTGTCAATGCACGGCAGGTGAAAGGCGTGGCTGCACTTGGGCAGTAATCTCAGCGGCTCGTCCTCTCTGAACTCGCCGAGGCAGACGGCGCACTCAGTCCCTTCGATGAGCCCATCCCCCCTCTGATAACGGCAGACGGCGATGGCCTTGATAAGACCCTCGTCGAGCCCGTTTTCGTGGTGGGCCGGCGGCTCTTCGGAGTTTTCGTCGGGGTTCCCGTCGGCGGCGGCGTGTCCTCTCGTTCGCCTTTTGTTGCAGTATTTGGTGACGACGGCGTAGTAGCTGACGAGGACTAGGGCGCTGGTTAATACGCCGATGATAGCGATGATCAGCGGCGAGAAGGGCGTGGCGGCGGTGGAGCCGTCGTCGTCGGAGGGCGGCGGCGGAGGGAAGATTAGGTAGCAGAATTGGGGGCAGTATATGCTGCAGATTTCTTGGGTGCAGTCTCTGTAGTTGTCGTAGGGCGCCCATGGATTTATCTGATTTTCAGAAGATCCCATTTTGGAAGAAGATTAGAGAAATTCTTTCCGTTTATGTTGGGTTTATACACAGATCGCCATTGTAGGATCAGAGAAAAAGCTTGGGGGCATTTGATGTGAGCTTAGAAGGTAAGGAAACTAAAGCGAAAAAGAATGAGAATGCACTTGTAACGTAGAAAATATTTTTACACCAAGAATCTTACTCTTTTTTTTTTCTTTCAAAAACAAGATTATTAATGGTAAAAGTCCCCAATTAGGAATATGTGTAATTTGAAATATATGGTTTTTTTTTTTAATTTGGATTGCTATAGTTGATAATTATAAAGCAATTTTACTTGTTTCATATGACAGAATAAATTTGGATTTTTTGATCTCATTTCGAACAAAATAAGACGTAAACACTGCATCATCAAATCTATCTGAAGTTAACAGCCAAGTGAGATTTACGAGTTATTTTGTAGGAAAATAATTGGAGATCCAAATTTTTTCCGATCGTATGAAGGTAATAACTTAATTTTGTAACTATATCTAGAATTAAAATAATGTTGTATTAAGTCACCGAAATTAATTTGGTCATTATCAAATAGATTTTTTGATATAATATGAATTCTTATGGAAAATTTTTCCCATAATATTGGTTAGTAAAAATGTTGGAACATGGGGCGAGGTGATCTTTAATTTGTGCTTACTTTACTTTAAAGTATTTAATTTATCAAAGATGAAGTAAAGATGATATCTTGTTGACCCATAAAGGTCGTGTCGGTTGAGCTTCTTAAGAAAAAAAGAGAGTTATTCCATCGAACACTGAAAGCCAAAGTTAGTTGAATTGCCATAAATATGAAATTAAATAAAATAAAATTGGTTATGAGTTTGCATATGTGGAGTGCATTGCACTTATAGAACCCTTGAAAAATATACTTTCGGTCCCCACCATAAATAATCTATTGAAGCTTGAAATGATTGGGCTATGTGTGAGTTGTGAAATTTGGTTATGTTCCTTTCAAATTATATCATCTCTCACCTTCTTAATAGTAGGTAGATTCTCGACCTAAGATCAACTAGACACAATATTTTTATTTTAAATTAAATACTTGCATTATTTTTATTATCTCAAATTTGATCTTATTTATACCTTTTTTCAATCTTTGAAATTAAAAAAAAAAGGTTGAGGAAATACTTAAATATTCTAAAGTGGTCCAAATAAACCTTTATTCCAGGTAAAAGATACCATGAATATTAGCCACTTATGCCCTATATATATAAAGATTCAATGCTTATAGAGAATAAGTAGCCCTTTTTCTTTTTCTTATTTTTTTCTCCCTGCATCTCACCACAAATTATATGCAATTACTAAGTGGCCCAAGGTATTGGCAACATCTATTTCATGGACAATAATTTTGCAATAATGATTTCAATGCTAATGAACATATATATCATCCCCCCTCCAAACCCACTCACACCAATTATGAATATAGTACTGCCAGCCATAAGAAATTATCCATCATTCAAAAATGAAATTACATAAGAAAACCCGACAGAATAATTCGAAAAGTGTACTAGATTGAATGATATCTTAAACCTACATTATGGTATGTACAGTTACACTGTTCAAACCAAAATATATATAAAAAAAGTCTCAAATATTAGTTACTCACCAATATATATATAGCAAAAAGATATAAAAGGAAAAACTGCATTATTTCAAGAATTCAAGAAAAGAATGAAGAATAGAGCATAAACACATCATCCCACCACCACCTACGAAAAAACAGCTTTCATTTCATGTTCTAACAACCTTCCTCTTCTCATCAAATGCCTGCCCAAATGAACAAAAGATATTAATACATAATCAAAAAACATTTTATTCTTACACAGTTAGAGTTTGAGTTTTTCTATCTGAAAATTATCTATCGGAAGGTTTACCTTGTTCTGAAAGATTCTCATCGTCAACACAATGGTATCTCTCATCCTACGTAAAGAAATAAAAAAGAAGTTCAAAATCATCGACGAGGGAAGAGCTTGAAGAGAAAGCTTACCACGGAATATTTGTATTATTACACAATCAAAAGCGTAGCATTAATTACCTTATGTCGTCGCTTGTGCTGAAGGGGTACGACGAACCGTTAGAACATGTTAGAACGAACTGCGCAGAGAGCCCACTCGGTATTTTGATCTGTGAAAGCAGAAAATTTTAATTCGTTTGAGTGAAAGGTACCATTGCCCGTGGGACTAAATGGAAAAGAAGAAGAAAAATAAAAGAACTTACTAATAAATCTTTGGTGTACTTCTCTGAAATTATAGGATCTTGTTTTCTATCAACCTTAACCTGAAACGCCGATCGCTTCAAAGACAGAGTTGCTTGCTGCCAATTCTCAGAGGAATCTAACTGCGAAAATTCGAGAAATTTCGTTTGTAATATGCCAGGAAAATGTAGAGCTCAGAAAAAAAGAGAAGGGAAAATACGTTGCAAGAAACTCAGAAAACATACGAGGATTTGAACAGCGAATGTCGCCATGCCTTTAGTTGTATAGGCATCGATTTCCTCTTGCATTTCTTCATCTGCATTTTTACGAAATGATCAATGTAAGTAAGCTCGACATGTAAAAAGAGTGCAATTCTTAAACTCACCGCACGTAATCTTGTTGTTATCATTTGCAAAGCGTCTTACAATTTCGCCCTGGAAAGAAATACCATCGTCATATATACATTATATATATATATATATATATAGGAAAAGCTGAATGAATGTAATAATTGTCACCTGTCTTCCTTGTTCGTCCATTGGTATGCACTCGACAGCAATAAGTTTATCGACATCATCAGCCGTTACTACATAATCGGGATTTGTAGCTCCTAAAATACAGAATCCCAAATGTAAAATGTACTTTTCTTAAATAATTGTATGGATCATTTGCTGAATAAAATATAGTGAAATTATATATATTTCTATGAACCTTCTATATACTGCCTTGTTCCATCTGGGTAATGTCGAACCCACTTCTCAGATAAAGGATCATTACAAAGAAAAAATAATGAACTCATCAGAACATTCGATAACCTTCAAAAAAAAAAAAGAAAAAAAAACCACGATAGAGTATCGTTTTTTTTCTTACCTGAAACATGCACAAGGAAGTTCCTCGTACAGGATAACCGCAGCCTAAGAGTTTGAATCCAGGCTTAGCATCTCCAATAATTTGGAAACCTTCTATGCCAGGACCATCGTCTAACGAGAAATAAAAGATTTTATCACACGTGTCGTAAAGTTATTTTTCTACATTTCCAAGATTTTTTATATTACGCATATTAAGATTACCTTCCGTAAGAAAGGCATCGTCGTTGTTGTCTCCTATTGGAGGCTGAGAGAACTGAAAGCCAGTTTCTGCTGGGAAGCTGTTTCTTCCCAACATATTATCCATCGTATGACTCGGAGAAGCATTTCTGAAATCATATAATCAAGCTTTTGGATAACAATTTCTGAAGTAGGAAGAGATAGAGTTCATTAAATACTGAAAAGACAAAACAGCACAAGCATTAATTAATCAGATGTTAAGGCCTGCTTTCAATATCCTCTCCATAACCGTGAATTTGAAATTCTTACCAAAGGGGTAGTTACATAACAGAAGTTTTCAGTTAGTGGTGATAGATCAACGTAAGAGAGATAAACAAGCATGCAATGAACTACAGAGAATTTCCTCACTAACCTATCATTGTCGCCATACGTATTTAGAACGCCGTCGTTATTCCTAAATTGGCGAATTTCGCCAGTCCGCAATAAGCTTCTGACCTGCTTGGGATCATTTTCTTGCACATACCTCGATGCATCATCGCCCGATTCTGCTTGTTTCCCATCGTAATTTCCATAGTTTGAAATTCCTTGCCCGCCCTGCAAAAGAGATTGCAAGATAAAGAACGTTGAAAAGCATTGAACTGAAATTTCGATTTATATAAAGAGATCAATCGACAACGAATCACCAATAGGCGATGTGAAACTGCGGACATGGAAAAAAGGGGACAAATCGAAGTGCTCACCACAACATTTCCAGGGAATGGGCCACTTATAGGCCTTACGCTGGGGATTTCTTTATCAGCAAACCCACTTTGAGGATTATTTGCAATCGCCGAATTCACTTCAGCAAGTCTGGCCTGCATTTACGTTCACAAACACAGTTATTACAAGCAGCAAATGATTCTCAAATCAACTTGTAAACCAAGAACGTACGTAGGTAAAAGGTATGTTTTTTTTAATCTGAATATAATAAGGGGGCCCATGAACTACGGTGGCAATAAAATACTCAGTCATCGGACATCAAGAGTTAAAAAATAATTTCTAACTTCGTGGTGAACAAGATTAGAAACTAGATATCCTATGTGCTACGACAAAAGGGCCACGTAACAGAAATAAGCTGATGAACAGATATGCAATAATGATATTTTATTGAAATAATAAACTGATCAAGCTTACCTGTGATGTTTTAATCTTCAGCTGAAGTTGATCATGCAAGTGCTGTGAAATCCAAAACATAACGAGCAATAACGACTGAAGAAAATATGAAATAGGAAACGTCAGAAGTATCATTGTGTCATAATAACATACCTTTATGCTATTGGTTAAGGCAATGGCGCTGGTTGCATGAGGCCAAGCACCATTTTCAGCCAATATCCCTAACGTTGCTGCAATGAACATATGCTTCTCTTCTTCTACTGCCTGAGCCCATGTAAATTAAGCTAAGCTATCATATATGTATGATATATAGACAAGGAAATAGAACGACACAAAATTATAGGCTAACTTCAGAATTACCTTTAATTCATTAAGCAAGTTGAAGTTTACTTCAAGATCGCCTTTCCTTCGTGCCAACTCATTTGAAGCAGAAGCTATGACCTCATTCTGCTTTTCATCTACAGCCTGAAAACAAATAGTCACATCAGAACGATTGTAAAATGGATGATAAGCAATTACGTTGAAGTCACAAAACACTAACCATTCTTAACTCGGAAAATTTCCTCTCCAGCGCATACTTTTCAGTCAACATCTGCGATTCCTAAAGGCCACATGGACGCTCGAAGCAATGAGTTAACTGAAATTCAGACATGATTTACATAGAATCCTTAAAAGCGTGATTACTCGTATACTGGCAAGAGCAATCTGCTCCTTCAGATATTGGATTTCCTTCTCTTGAGCTGTAGCTCGCGAATAAAATTCCTGCTAATCATTGTTACTTGGCATTTCGGATATAATTGGCATCAAATAAATAACAAAGAAGAAGCTATAATCAAAATAGAAATATTACTAGGGATTCTCCTCCTTGAGAGTGAACCATCTTCTCTTTTCCCTTCACATTGTTGGGTACAGAAGCTGCTTCTAAGCTATGCCTACAAACAAACAAACAATGGTATAGAAAAATACGAGCAGTCAAATGATACATATTACTTGTAAGTAAGATAAGTCAATCACCTCACTGGAAAATCCAAGGTTTGTCCCTGATTGTGGCCATTTGAAGGGCTATTACCTGAAGACATTGACCTCAAGTCGAAGGTCTAACAAAGTACTTAAGACTTTAATGCATCAAAGTCGATGCATTTGAATTTCTTGATTGAATCTTATAACAGCTTCTCCTGGTTATTATATAAGGACCCTGAGCAAACACGAAAAATGAAACTGACTTCAAACAGATGAAAGGTAATGGGTAGGCCCCACTTTATTCGTGCCAAAAGAGAGAAATATCGAATGTTTACTGATCAAATGATCATTTACTCCTCGCAAAAGACAAAAGCTTCACTAAAACGGCGAGTTAATATCAGTTAACGTTAACTAACGAACACGACGTACTAACCGCATAGATAAATCCAAATACATAATCAGATATCTGACATTAAGCATATCACCAAAGGGAAGCTTAAGCATAAAATCGTATTAGATAACAACGGTTAACAAAACTGATTCTGTGATTGCAAGAGGCTATTAGCTTTTGCATAAACATTAATTGCATTAGAATGGCATAAAGAAGCATTTTCTTGAGATGAATAAGAATGTTATGCAGAGATAAACAACTAACTAAAATTCTACGTTTGAGAAGGCGACCCGAAAAAAGCAATGCATTTAATGAAATTACACGAACAATGATAGAGGCTAAACACAAAGTTCAACATAAAGATGAACATGGAGTCAAATTCTCATAGCAAACTCCTACTTCACAAAGACAAACTTTTTAAGCACTAAACGCACTGTACCAAACTTCAATTACACACAATCCACTTTCTTGATAAACCAATTAAATCGAATGAAGTGGCAAAAAACATAAACAACAGATAAAGATTCAAGGAGTGGCAAAGTACACAGCAGAAAGTAAAACTGAGCAAAATCAAAACCCGCCCGAAAGTCAAGAAATTGAGAGAATTAAACACGAGTAAGATCGCATATGAGCTCAAAAATAGTAAAGATATACAGAGGCAGCTCATATGCAACAGATTATCACCAAGAAAACGGGAATTATTATAATGATAAATCCATGCAACCAATAATTCACAAACAGAAGAAAAATTCAAGAAAATAAGCAATTCAAGAACCCATGATGCAGTGGACCATTTACCTTTCTGAATTCACCGAAATTGCTAATCGAAAACCTCAATTGCTCAAAACCAGCCTTCGAATCAAAATCAAGAAAAAATAAGGGGGTTCTCCTTAGAGAGCCAAAAAGAATATATAATATAATCTGAGTTTCTACGATATGGGCATCAGAAACAGGGTCGTTTTTTTAATTTTGGTGGCCCCGTTCTCGTTACATAGTGAGGCCCTTAAACCTAATTGCCGGTCATAGGCGATATTGAACTTGGTGGCCCATTATTGTAGTACTTTTTCGCACACTTTATGCCTGTGCTTGGAATTTAATTATATTTTACGGTATTCGAAATGAAATTTTTTTGAATATCAAATAAATGAAATAAAATTTTTAACTATAAAAAAGAAAAACTTATGTTTAGGAATGAATGTATAGTAATTAAAAAGTGTTAAAGTAACATGAAAAATATTAAATTAGTTAAATAAAAAAGGAATCCAATTGCAAATAATATCTATCATTGTAATTTTTTTCACAATGATATATATTTTTTTGGTAATCTACATGGATATTAGTATTATATGAGGAAAACCTTAACATGATATATCACAGAAATAAATACTAAATAGTAACAAATAAATGCAGCAGTATAATTAATAAATAATGCATCATGCCGTTGCCGCAACTGTTTTCTAGTTTATTTTCTATTTTTTATGTCACCTCACTGAACTGCTACGATCCAGATGTCATTAACAAAAAGAAAGTCAACCATGATGATTAAGGGGCCACATGTGTCGGGCGTATGCATTTTGGTCTCTACTCTCTAGTACGTTATAGCACACAGATTTTTCTTTTATTTTTTTTATTTACAAAGTATTATGAACATGAATTTTATACTTAAGTGGGCCGTAAGATGTGGCCCTAAACTTTTGGAGGCCCTGTGCTGTAGCACAGCTTGCTCTGGGCCAAATCCGGCCCTGATCAGAAAAGTCAGATGTTGAGTTGATTTTTCCATAACACAGAGCAATTACATCCTAAATTATATATTGATTAAATTATTATGTGTTCAGTGTAGAAGAGTAACTATTTAATGCGAAAAGTCAAGCGCCAGACAACAAAGCAGCTGAGTGAGATCTGCTGTGTAATTTGATGTTAGTTATATTACTAATTTACTATTTTCTGGTACTTGGAATAAATAGCATCGTACAAATATAAATCGCAATGTCCAAAATGTTTAAATAAGTAAACATAGACAATCATTAATAGATCAATCTATGCTATTGCTAACATCACCGATTTTATTACGGATTACATTTTCCTTTTCTTTTATAGTTTTCAGATTCATAAAAGAAACAACTTTTTGATGTATTATTACCAAAATCATTTATCTATTTTATTTGAAAAGAAAATAAAGTTGACCTTCGTGTGACGAACACGAAGTCTTTCAAACTCGGTCCTGATCGGGTTTTGGTCAAAGACGATACAAATTGAGGAATAGGTCAGAAATTAATGTTGGAATGAATCAGAAAATAATATTACTATTACACCAAAATTTCAAGGAATTCATACATTGGTCATTGTGTTACGATGTGATGATTGGGTGTTCTTGATCGATCTTACACTACTAAGATAAAATATAAATAATTTAATTTATAAAACATCCTACCTAAGAATATTACACAATACAAATTAACCAATTTGTCTAAGCTCAAATTCTATACAATGTATTCGTACATACTCTCAAGTCTCAATACATTAAAACTAAATTGACGTGATCTCTCTCTTGCGTGCTTTGAGGTGTATGTTTCCTTACAATCAAGCGATGAAGCCCATTAATTTATTCTAAAAATGCACTGCACAAACATAATAGGTATATACTAGATAGCTCGTAGCAACGCGCAAAGCGCGACGATAAATGCCCACAATTTTTTTCTATTAACAAATTATTTGATCACTTATTAATTAATAATCTCAGTCATCGATTCACACATTCTCAGCAAACTAATCATCAGTGAATACAACTAAAACATATGAACTAGAAATTTCAAAAGATAAGAAAACGTGTTCAAAGTGATAAAATTTCTTGTACATGCATGTTGTTCCTTCACTTCAAACGGTTGAATTTGTAATTCATAACAGAAATCCATGAATGAGTGAAATTCTCTTAATCTCGGTTATGGCCATGAGACACTAGACTAAAATATGACCTGAACTTTTCTCATAAGGCAATGGTAATGCAAAACAAAAAAAAGGAGACTATATTCATTTCCACGTACTCGAAGCTCAAACTTAAAATGAGTTGTCAGTTTCAACGCAAAAGATGGGTTTGAAGTTAAAAAAATTGCAGGACAAGTCCTTATCTATTCGTTTAATTAAGATTCAACTTTACTATTAATTTTATTAAACATATATTTAGTCAAGTTTAACATAGTATCCGTATTTAATTTGTAAAAAATATAAAGTATTGTGCATCATACTAAAGTTAGTGTGAAAGATGATATTACATATAGGTCTTTTGATCTTGGAAATGAATTTAATAGTTGAAGAATGATTAATGCATCTTCAGTTTGCATATGAGCTTGAGTTTGAGATTGAGCGTTACGTTTGTAGAATAGTCTTACAAAACCTAAAAGAACCAAAAGATATAGACCCGAAAAAAAATCTCACCAACCATAAAACCAACATAATCAAACAATGAAATTAGATATGGTGTCCACCTAACGTGAGCAACCACCGTGAGCACCACCACTTCTGTCGATCCTCTCAGGTCTGATATCACCTAAATTGTCATCTCCGACACATTAATTTAAGAAAAATCGTTTTCATCTGCGTGTAATTTCTCGGAATAGTGACTTAGATGCTATGCTTACTTTCGTTATTATATAGTTTAAAATAGATGAGCAAAATAACTTAAATGCCATGTCTTCACTATTATTTTATTTCTAAAAATAAAAAATTATGTTGGATGTAATAAAAAGGACAATAATAAGTTTATAGGGTCACCGTTGCAAATGCCATGTATTACGACGATGAACGACCATTCGTTTCTCCAGTCCCACTTATAAGTATTAAAATATAGGTCACTCGTCACTGCTTTCGTCATTTCAGTATGGCACTCCATTTAATTTTAATTTCTGCAGTAGTTGAATATTGGCTTATCTTCTACTTCATTCAAGGGATGGGTGTTGATGGGTCTATGTGAGTCTGAGCCAACACAACAGGTGTTATATAATAGCTGTATTGTTGTAATAGGTATAATTAAGACAACATATAATATAATATACATGAGGGTGTATGGGTCTGTGAGTCTGAGCCATACAGATGTTATAATAGCAAAAAAGAGAAAAAGAAAAAAAGACAACGTTTAACTTGAACAACACAGGTGTTATAATAGGCTGTTTTGCTAAGAGGCGATCGATTGATAAAAATATATGGCGGAGGAGATGGAGAATTATAAGCTTCTTCATATGAATGCTGGGAATGGTCAGAACAGCTATGCCACCAACTCAAGCCTTCAGAAGTTTGTGATATTGAGAACTCAGTTTGTACTGAAGGAGACACTCGAAGGTATGTTCAGTAATAAGGAACATGGAAGCTTCTTTCCCAAATGCATGAAGATGGTCGACTTGGGCTGTTCGTCGGGGCCAAACTCGCTTCTCTCCATGTCCATAGTCGTCGATACTGTCCAAGAATTGTACTGCAAGAAGAACCATTCTGACTTGCTCGAAATCGAGGTTTTCCTGAACGATCTTCCCCACAATGACTTCAACAATCTCTTCAAGCTCGTTCGTACGAACAGCATCGCCAACAAAAATCGCTTCGAAAATTGCTTCGTCTACGGTTTGCCGAGATCATTCTACGAAAGGCTCTTCCCCAGAAATAGCCTACACTTTGCTTATTCGTCCTTCAGCCTTCACTGGCTCTCTCAGGTTTACTACAGTGTATTAGAAACTGAGGGCTCCATCCCAAAATCAATTGCCTGTTGCTTCTTTAATATTATTAATTATCTGAACACACGCCATGAATAAAAACCTCGAATACATAGTAACTCTAATGCCTCTCTTATTAGGTTCCTGAAGGGCTCGGTATGGAGAACAAGGAAAACATATGCGTATCGACGACGAGTCATTTGAAAGCCTTAGAAGCATACGCAAATCAGTACAAAAGGGACTTTTTGCAGTTTTTAAGGATGCGTGGGGAGGAAATGGTGCCCGACGGACGTATGGTTCTTACGTTTATAGGTCGAGCCCACTCAGACCACACGCTTAAAGGCGACGATGCTACGCCGTTGTTGTTACTAGCCAAAACCCTACTCGACACGGTGGTCGAGGTATTAAATTTAAACCCATTGTCCTGAATTATTGTCGGAAATAAAAAATATATATAATTAAGAAATAATATCGTACTTACAAGCTAGAGCTTTTAGGTGTAGTGATCATTCAACATAGTATCAGAACTTAAACGGTACCCATGGCTCGAATCCTCGCGACTGCTCAATTTTGAAAGTTACACGTATAAAGTTAGATAATAAAGAGATCAGCCCAAACGTGAGGGAGCATGTTGGAAATATAATTAACATATCATAATAAACTCCGACATGCTTAAGCTTTTAGGGGAAGTGATCATTCAACAGATATGGATATATCCCTTTGAAATTCTCTGCAGGGACTTGTTCGTAAGGAAGACCTCTATTCGTTCAACGTCCCGATGTATGGTCCGTGTAAGGAAGAAGTCGAGTCGCTGGTTTCCGAAGAAGGGTCATTCGATTTGGATAAGATTGAAATTGTTCGTATACCATGGGATGCTGAAGGCGATGATGATGATGATGATGATGTCATCGACTGTTCGAATTTCGATGAAAAAAGAAGGGGGAAAATAGTGTCTGACTGCGTTCGAGCGTTCATGGAGCCAATGTTGGTTAGCCACTTTGGGTTCGATGGGTCGGCCGTCGACGGTTTGTTCGAACGCTTCGAGCGTACGGCGGCGGAGTATATCTCCGTGGAGAGACCTTCGTATTTCACCATAACTGTTTCATTGAGAAAATTGCCTTGTTGATAGTTTCGTTGTTGGACTTTCATGCGAAAAAACCCTAATCAAATTTATTCGAGCGCAACTGTTGGAAAATAAATCGAATCCTATCTCTATGTTCAGTATTTGACTTGTTTAGTTGGGGTGTAAAATTTGCAACTCTTTGACTGCATTGAGATACAGTTCATTTATTCATCGTAATTGATATCGCCTTTACCTAATTGATATCATCAAATAGTGCAACGGGACCAAATGCCTTTTTAATAGTGTAAATACAATCAAGTGATGGATGAGGTTGAAGTTTAGGGCCGTTACTTAAACAAAGAATACAACTACACTACAAACTAAATTCGCTAGCACTAACTGGGCCACCGATGATGGGCATGACCTAGACGATTTTAAAATGGAAATTAGGACGGTGTATCTTGGTTTTTTATCATTAAATTTTTTATATGTTAATATATTTCTTTTTCACAATCATGGAGTATCCCTACTCAACCAGTGGCTTACGCCACAAATTTCAGGGATGAGACTAGATTTGTAGGTATATACGTCCCAAATTACCTAACACGATAGGAATAACAGCCTATGTGGACAACTCAAGAAATTCTCGGAGGTGGAATTCGATCATTCCCATAACCTAGCCCACAAGTAAATTATTATTACTAAAATTTAGACTTTCTTATCCACTCCGATAATGTATGTGTAATCTATAGAAAAATACCTAATTGAATAAAATTTTTACACATAGGTACCCATGTCAGAAAATTTTTTAGTTAAGTACCCGTTCGATTGGGGGTACCATTTTCCTGGTGTTAACGTACCTTTTCATATGTGTTTTGCGTACCGCGTTACGCATCTATATGGTACCCGTATATGGTACCTATATACGTTACATACGATACCTTGCGGCAAGCTGTAGCGGGGTACCAATTCTACCTGTATTGATGTACCAAAATACGTTGATATATGGTACCTAAATGTGTTGTATGACGTACCTACTGCGGATCGGGTACCTATCTGCAAAAAATTTATTCTGTTAGGTACCTATATATAAAAAAAAGCCGACAAGGTACTGATTTACAATTTTTTTTTCAAATGGCTATTTATGCGTAAAAATCCCATAATGTATTGGTACAATATATACTCTAGTCTCAATAAACAATTAAAATTAACGTGCTCTCAATTTATGGTTTATTTCGCTCTCAACCATATCCAGCGTTATTAATCTCCTCTCTGGTTTATATTCTCTCTCTTGCTTTGAGGTTGTGTTCCTTACAATCAAACGATGGAAGCTCATTTTACAAGGAATTGCAATGCACATCATCCACAACATGTTAGGTCACTGCTTTCCCCATCTTGTATGTGTTGGCAATAAAACATTTCTTTTAACAGCAAGACACACCATTTAATTGCTAAATCAGTTGGATTGGCTGTCTTTAGTTTAATGCCTGGGATGGGTGGCTCAGAGCCAGACACATCTATCGTGATATATATATACATATATATATATATATATATATTGTCCTATTGCTACCTATTTTACAGAGAAAAAAGAAAAGACGACGACGTTGAACGCACAAGTGTTAATAATTAGTTGCTTTGGCTTAGACTAGGCGATCGATTAATAAAAATATATGGCGGAGGAGAATAAGCTTCTTCATATGAATGCTGGGAATGGTCAGAACAGCTATGCCACCAACTCAGGCCTTCAAGTAATAATAATAATAATCAAACACTTCTTCCATATTATATTAAGTAAAGTTAAGCTCGTCACTTTTTATTGCAGAAGTTTGTGATATTGAGAACTCAGTTTGTACTGAAGGAGACACTCGAAGGTATGTTCAGTAATAAGGAACATGGAAACTTCTTTCCCAAATGCATGAAGATGGTCGACTTGGGCTGTTCGTCGGGGCCAAACTCGCTTCTCTCCATGTCCATAGTCGTCGATACTGTCCAAGAATTGTACTGCAAGAAGAACCGTTCTGACTTGCTCGAAATCGAGGTTTTTCTGAACGATCTTCCCCACAATGACTTCAACAATCTCTTCAAGCTTGTTCATTCCAACAGCATCGCCAACAAAAATCGCGAAAATTGCTTCGTCTACGGTTTGCCGAGATCATTCTACGAAAGGCTCTTCCCCAGAAATAGCCTACACTTTGCTTATTCGTCCTTCAGCCTTCACTGGCTCTCTCAGGTTTACTACAGTGTATTAGAAACTTAGGGCTCCATCCCAAAATCAATTGCCTATTGCTTCTCTAATATTATTAATTATCTGAACACACACCATGAATAAAAACCTCGAATGCACAGTAACTTTAATGCCTCTCTTATTAGGTTCCTGAAGGGCTCGGTATGGAGAACAAGGAGAACATATGCGTATCGACGACGAGTCCTTTGAAAGCCTTAGAAGCATACGCAAATCAGTACAAAAGGGACTTTTTGCAGTTTTTAAGGATGCGTGGGGAGGAAATGGTGCCCAACGGACGTATGGTTCTTACGTTTATAGGTCGAGCCCACTCAGACCACACGCTTAAAGGCGACGATGCTACGCCGTTGTTGCTACTAGCCAAAACCCTACTCGACATGGTGGTCGAGGTATTAAATTTAAACCCATTGTCCTGAATTATTGTCGGAAATAAAATATATATAATTAAGAAATAATATCGTACTTACAAGCTAGAGCTTTTAGGTGTAGTGAATCATTCAACATAGTATCAGAACTTTACCCATGGCTCGAATCCTCGCGACTGCTCAATTTTGAAAGTTACCCGTATAAAGTTAGATAATAAAAAGATCAGCCCAAACGTGAGGGAGCATGTTGGAAATATAATTAACATATCATAATAAACTCCGACATGCTTAAGCTTTTAGGGGAAGTGATCATTCAACAGATATGAATATATCCCTTTGAAATTCTCTGCAGGGACTTGTTCGTAAGGAAGACCTCTATTCGTTCAACGTCCCGATGTATGGTCCGTGTAAGGAAGAAGTCGAGTCGCTGGTTTTCGAAGAAGGGTCATTCAATTTGGATAAGATTGAGATTGTTCGTATACCGTGGGATGCTGACGGCGACGAAGATGACATCATCGACTGTTCGAATTTCGACGAAAAAAGAAGGGGGAAAATCGTGTCTGACTGCGTTCGAGCGTTCATGGAGCCAATGTTGGTTAGCCACTTTGGGTTCGATGGGTCGGCCGTCGACGGTTTGTTCGAGCGCTTTGAGCGTACGGCGGCGGAGTATATCGCCGTGGAGAGGCCTTCGTATTTCACCATAACTATTTCATTGAGAAAATTGCCTTCTTGATAGTTTTGTTGTTGGACTCTCATGCGAAAAACCCTAATCAAATTTATTTGAGCCCAACTGTTGGAAAATAAATTGAATCCAATCTATGCTCAGTATTTGACATGTTTAATTGGGCGTGGTTTGCAATGCAAATCCATTTTATTGCATTAAGATGTAGTTCATTATAAATACAATTAAGTGGATGGGGTTGAAGTTGAGTGCCCTTAATTAATTATTCAACATGAAGTTAGTTAGGGCCCCTAAAATAAAGAATACAACTACACTACATACATATGAACATAAATTGTTCGTTTCGGTGGTTTACCTCTTTTCCATTCTACATATGGCTATGGATCTTTACTTATACTTCATGCCTGTCTGCCCAAAAGAAAATATTGGTCAACATACTATAATTAATTTAGGAAAAGTTGATTTATCCGCTTAACACGCGCCAATGATGACGCTGGCACTAATACATCTCTCATCTTTATTCTGACTGGTCCATCCTTCCATTCACATTATTAAATTAATTACACAAATGCTTTTCTATTTAAATTTTAACGTACATTACCATCATATTTATGATGATTACGCCCATAGAAGACAACGGCAACATATGGTAATAATCATTTCATCAACCACATGTCACTAAAGATAATCGTTGAAGATAGAAATGTTATTAGTTGCTATATAATATATGTATATATAGATAGAGTTGCTATGGTGCGCACCTACCATATACGCAAATCTCTCAAATTTGGTGTTTTTTTTCAATTCCTATTATATTTGTCTGCAGCATATATGCTAAAAAATAATGTTACCGTAGTTTCCACAATCAGACTAAATTCAATCTGATTAGAATGTCCATTCTAACCTCAACATAGCTAGACCAGTTAGCTCTGTTCATTCCGAAACACTATTAGTCTATATTTTCAGCCAGAAATTATAACAATATAAGTTACAAAAATGAACAAAACCCCATTCACCACACAAGAACAATCATCAAAAAAAAAATCCCCACACATTAATCAAACATCAAGATTTCAATCTCCCAACCCTAAATACTCCTTAACATCACTAGTAAAGCAAGGATACTTCCTCCAAGCCCTAGCATGCAACTTCAATATGCTCATCACCTTATGCTTAACATTCCTTGACCATTCTCCATGAACATTCAACAAAGCCACCAATTTCTTCACTCCGCCGCACATCAAAATCTCCTCCAAAACCCTATCCGTCGGGTGAAAATTTGAAACGAGCCAAAGAATCTTAACCCCGACCTTCGTCCCGACGTTCGAAACATTAAGGATCTTTTTCGTAATGACCGAAATCGCGAGATCGTGCTCGATAAAAGCCAACCTCCCTTCTGCGCACTCGCAGAGCAACTTAATCACCTGCATGATCTTCTCGCACTTCGATCTGTTAGAATCTGGCAATATCTCCAAGAGCGTACGCATGGCGCCCGTCTCGATAAATTTAAGTCGGGATTTCTTCGAGGCGTCCAACACTTGTAATAATAGATGCAAGGCGCACGTGCTCGCCCTGGCGCTTATCTCGTCCGAGACTATTTCTAGCAACGACTTGAAAAATTCGACGTCTTGATCTTGGGCGACGTAGTTCCATTGGTAATCGACGGCCGAGATCTTTTGAAAGGTCGAAATCGTCCAAAACCTAGCCTCGGCGCTCCCCCTTTGGAGCACTATAGCCATCGATTTCATCGAATTAGAGCTCATCAAAACCCTAATTACATCCTCGTCCTCTTCCATTATGGGAAGGTGATAAAGAACTCCTAGAGCCTCTTCGCAAGCCCTAAATGCCACAAAATCGTTGCCTTCGACTAAAATATGGGTGATTATCTTCACTAGAACGTCGACCCCATTGAGCGATTTGAAATCTCGAATCGAATTTTGGGTTTCATTTCCCGACTCGAAAATCGACCTTAGCTTTCTCAAGGAGCTTACCTTAAATGGGCTCGACTCGATTTTGGTCAAAATGGTGGCTAGCTCGTCGCGGTTCGAAGACGGCTTAGGCGGGTCGGGCCGGCGGTTCTGCGACTCGAGCCAGGCGGTGATGAGCCTCTTTAGAGTGTGGTTCGGTGTGGTGTGCAAGGAATCGATCGACTGCATAGTTGCCGGGCAAGTCCTTTTTTCGTAGGTGTGAAACCATTTTTCGATGTTCTTACGATCGTATGAAACGCCCGTCGAGATTGTGACGGGATCTTTCATGAGTTCCATGGAGATTGGACACCTAAAATGCTGAGGATAATCCATGGATAAGTTTGTACTATCAACTTTCTCCATTATATATATATAGTGTGCGTGTGTGTGTGTGAATAGAGGGGGTTGAAGTGAAGCTTTTGAAGAAATGGAACAAATCAACGAAGGGTTCTCATGAAGAGAAGGAAGGTGTTGTGAAGCAATTGAGGAGTATGAGGAGTTTGAAATTTATTTATTATGTTTATATATATGTATTCTTTAGGTGGTAACCTACGCAAGGAGGGGTTGACATTTGATTTTATTAGTAATCATTAATACGTATGGAGTGGGAATGACTCATTATTATTGAGTTAAGATCCAACTTGGGCGCACGACATGCAATATAAAATTATAAGCAATACGTATTTTTAGATGGTAAAGTCAGAAGATTGTATATGATAGTTTATTTATTCAGTGTCGTTAAATTCAATATATTCCCTTCACGTTCTGTTATTAAATGTAAATTTTTAAACTTTAGCTTACATAATATGGGCGACTATTTGTAATTTATGTTCGGGCCGTTGAGCTGCCCCATCGACTCAATCTTCAAATATGTACACATTTTCTTAATATGAACATAAAAACTTTTTTTTTTCTCATAACAAATAATCAACTAAACTCCTAACTTCTCCACAACACCTATTCCCAAAGTTGAATTCTGGCACTAACCGTACCACAAGAGCGAAATATATATAACTAATCACACGTCTAAATATCTACAAAACTTAATTTTTTTTTCAATCCTCTTTACAAGTTGATCAAACAAATACACGAAAAAAAATCTGTATCATTTGCCATATCGGAAGCCTAAAACGGTAATAAATACTTGGAAATAATGTAAATTAATACAAATTCCCAGTTGGATGCGTATTATCTAACAATACATTAAGAAAATACATTCTTGAGTTGAGATACGGTAGGGTCAACTAGGGAATGACCTAAGCTTTGTTAAAATAAAATTGTATATGAAAATACTAAAATATCCGAAGATGAAATAATTTCAAATGATGTGCCGGTCAAAACTTTCATGAGTGATTATAATTATTTTTCTTGTTAGTCAAACTTAATTTTTAAAAAGCATGATTGAGTTTCACACCTTAATGGCATGATAGATGGCATATACCACTTTCTTTTCTTTTCATTAATTTTTTCTTTCTTTATTTGTTCATTACTATGCTCTCATATTTTTTATTTTTTTTTACTTAGAAATAAAATATCTTTTTAGTGCATATTCAACGGTCCATTGCTCGATTTGCCGATCTCTCCAATGAAGGTTAAAGTTCGATTCAACTTTTAAAACCAAAAGATTAGCACCGCTGAAAGTTAGAGTCGTCCCATTAAGATGGAATATTATTGGGAATTCAACTAAACATAGCAACATTGGCTTGCTTGTCGTCTATGGAATGAGGGGTATTAAAACACAAGTACTAAGGTAATAATAGTTCTTAACTAGTAATAAGCAGTTTTTAATTTCATGCAGAAACCTTCTTAATTCTTCCCAGGAAATTGTCCTTAGGCCTCGTATGCGGCAGGTACAGCACAGGGCTACCAGGGTTGTGATGCTCAAACCTAAAAAGCAAAACATTAATACATAAATATTACGTAGTCACCAAAAATAATTACATAATTATTTCATTTAACTATAACTCACTCATAATTGAGAAGGAAATGGTGAAGGAAGATTGCGATTTCGAGCTTGGCGAGGTCATTTCCCGGGCACAATCTGCTCCCACCGCCGAACGGTAAGAACTGCCCGGCCCTCGGCGTAAATCCCTAATAAACGTGCAAGTATAAGTCGATTAGATTAATTTTACCCTAGAATCGAATTTGTATTGAAGGTAATTAAAAAAACGTTATTCGAACTCACGTCCCATCTCGACGGGTCAAACTTCTTCGGATCGGGATATGTTTCCGGGTCGTAATGGACGCCCCTAAACCACACGAGAACCTTCCAACCCTTCGGAATTGTGTAGCCTGGTGCAATGCAAGCACACGAAACATTGTGTGTGTGTCATAACTTATTCAAGTAAGATTTCTAGATGAAAAGACGCAAAAAAAAAGAGCCGTCGTACCGCAAACATTGACGTCTTTCTTCGCCTCTCTGAAGGCCGTCAGAGAGAACGTAAGGACCCGAAGGGTTTCGTCTATCACCTGTTTTAAGGCCTCGTTTTTTTTTATCGGAGATGTTAATTATACGAATATTACAAACCGTAAAATGTACCTTATCGAGATATTCCATTTGGCGCACTTCCTTAAGCGTCAGCCCTTTCTGATCGGACGGCCTGTTCTTCACGATCGCCTCTTGCTCGGCCTTAAAAAAAAACGCGCCGACGATCGTAACGTTATTTATTCGCCGATCGATCGCAAAACGTCGAAAATAGTAATTAAATCGACGACCTAACTAACCTTAGCTTTCTTGAAAACTTCGGGATTTTTCTGGAGATAAAGGGTGGCCCACGCGGCGGTGTGCCCCGAAGACTCGTGGCCCGCGTTCAAATACATAACCAAGACGTCGATAATCTCTTCGTCGGTCAGTTTTCGCCCGTTTTCATCCTCGGCCTCAATCAGGCGATCCATCATGTCTTTCCTCTCATTATCGTTCGCCGGGGTTTTCTTCCTCAGCTCCCTTCGCTCGGTTACCACCGATTGTAGGACTGCCACCAGCCTCCTACGTGCCTGGCAATTTTTTTGCATATACCATTAAAAAAAACAAATCTCGAAGATAATCTCATACGACCTAATGGGGTCAGGTCTAGTGGCTATCGAATCTCACGGGCTCTCAAATATCGTGACTATCGTGCTGTGTGAAGATGGGATATATATATTTTGCCTTTGGAGATTAGTCTCATGCTCATAGAGTATGGCGCAAAAAATCCATAACTGATTGAGTTGGGAGTTTAGGGATGATAATCAGACCCATTAAAGACTCATTGAATCTCCAAATACGTATGAGTACAGACCCAATCAAACCGCCCACAGTACCGAAGTAGTGGACGTCGACGGCTCCGTAGAAGACCTGCCACCACGGATGGTTTAAGTGAATCTAGACTCAGACCAATTTGAAGATTCAATGAATACTTAATGGATCGATTGCCATCGAGAGTTGGGATTGTAATTCAAGGTTGTAAAAAGAAGACATAATCCCGGGAAATTTCAGGATCGATCGAAACAAACCTTAAGCGCCTTATGGTAGGCGAATCCTGGGAGATTGATGGCCATGGCCCTCACCCCATAGTTGAGTGCGGTGTACTCCCTCTCGAGCGACTTCATGACGGTTTCGCTCGACGACGAGCTCATGAAGATGTGCATGATTATGCGGAACGTGAGCCTCCTTAGGTCCGTCAGAAACTCGATCGGTGGGCCCATCTTAGACCAACTGTCTAGGGCTAAAACGACGTTCTCCTCGATGAACTTTAGGTATATGGAGAGGGCCTCGGGCCCGTTGACGGGGGCCGAGGTGAGCTTTCGGAGCCATCGGTGCTCTTCCTCGGGAATCCCGACGAACGACTTCTTCCCGATGAGGTTGGCCGTGGAGGCGGGCCAGCCTGGCTTGAAGGATTCGTCGTCGGTTAGGACCTTTCGACAGCCTTCCGAGGTGGCGACGATTATGCTCGGATTGCCGAACATGCAAGCCTTGTAGAGCCCACTGTTTCCATATCTGCAAATCAAAGGCGATGAAGAAATTACGTTAGTAGTCATGGGTTCGACCAGCCCGATTCGCCGGAAGGCGGGTCGGGTCAGGAACCAGCAGGCATTTACTAGGAGGGTTCATTCGGCAATAACCGATCCTACCGAAAGTTCCATTAGAGAATTTTATAAATAGAATACCGAACCGAAATAGTTTTGGTTTTACCGAATTTTTCTCGGTTCGGTTCAGTTAAACAAATATTTGAACACCCCTAGGATTTACTACAAATGTGCCGGCATTGAATCGTACGTTGTTTCACTGTTTGTGTGAGAATATTATTGGGTTTTTTTTTATTTTTTTCTTTCTCAAAACAGTACAAGAAAACAACAATAAAAAAAAAAAGAAGACGTCGTGACCCGGCAAAAACACGAAAGGACGTAGAAAAGAAAAAGAAGGAAGTGTTTTTGGATTATGAAGAGTCGCATCAAGAAGAAGGGCTTTTGATTGTTTTTTCCCCCCTTTTTGTCCTTTTCTATTTAGAAATAAATAATCGGGATCTGGATATGCATACCAAGAAAAAGAAATGAAAAAAAAGGACCAACCATGGTCTCTAGATAATACCCGCAAGTGTTTTTTTGGCGATAAAAGGACAGAACTTCAAGTGTTGTTTACTATTTTACCAACAAAAAAGATTCCTCTCGATGAAAAAAAAAACTCATCTTTTGGCAAAAGAATGCATAACATAGACGATAACACCTGGTACAACTTGATTACGGCATCTCCTTATATCAAAGATTTTGACAGAAAAAAGTATCCAATTTCCGTCATTTTTTCTCTGTTTCTAAGATAACGTACGAAAACAGAAGAAGCATGATGAAACTGTACGATGAATCATTAATACATTAATTACCTTTTAACAAAACTGGAGATGAAAGTCTCAGGATCTTTGGACTTGAAAGCTCTTAGGAAAGGAAGCATATTTCCAAGGAATGGCCATCCCAAATCGCCAGGTGGCAATTCATGTCTCTTCTCCCCTAATTTCATCGTTTCATGGTACCATGAATTCACATTCTTTGCCACCCACCTCACTATCAAGAAACACGATATAAACCAAAAGAACAAGCCAACAAAACCCATTACAAAGAACCCTTTTTTTTCTTTCTATCTTTTATTCAATCGATGTAATAAGATGTGAAGAAGAAGAGGAATACACTCGGAGTTAGGAGTCACTATATATAGTATAGGAAAAAAAGAATTCGGGGTTAGATTACAAGAATCAGAAAGTATGTATTCTTTTTGGGATTTCACCAACTCAGAAAAATCGAATATTGGATGATTTTACTGAGATCGATGTGAGTGTGTACTGAAAATAAGAGTTAAAATATATGCCGGCCTATATATGTGTGTTTTGTCTTGTTGCTTGGAGCTTGGATTCTTTGCATAATGGAATGGAAATTGAGTTATTTACAGTGGTGAAGTGAAATTTAATGTTGATATCCATTGAATTTTAATACATGATGTTTTTTTTTTTTGAGATAGAGATTGGAAATAAGAATCCCACTCGTGATGATGGTAGACAAGATCGATCAGGTGGTACATTTTGTGTCGGATGTTCCATCGCATTCTCTAGATTTTTAGGGCCATAATTTAATTTTATTCTATCTGTACAATATTAGCATAGAATCAATTGGCTTTTACTTCTTTATGTATGTAATAAAAATATAGAAAATTGGAGAAAAGGGGCCAAAAAAAGAGGACGAACGGTGTGTTTGTGATCGGTCATCAATTGGCTCAATAGTTAGTTACATTTTCATCCATTAAATAATATTTAATTTCTTGAAAAGTCTGTTTTAAATTGTAAGATTGCTTCATAGTGCTTTAATCTCTTGCAGTTCATAATACTTGTCCTAAAGCACATATCTACATGAAATCTGATTTTCGTGTCATCTCCAACCATATGGCATAACCCAAAAAATGCAGTAAAATTAATCCAACCATAATCCAAATAAAACCCCAAAATGCGTTTCAGGATTTATCTCTCCTATTATTCCAACGCATCTATGCTTCTTCCAATTCAAAGTGCGTTTGCATTTTCATATTTGCATATAAATCCTTTAATTTATTTTAATTGTTAAAGAACTCATATAAAAACAAACAAATTAATAAAAATATATAGAAAGTGTTTATTTGTATTGGAGCCCATTATCTTTTTTTTATTCATCACAGAAAGTTTTTTTTTTATTTATTTATACATTTGTTATATAATAGTTAAATATTGTTTTGAAAAAAATTGTAGTTGGTAGTTTGAAAAGTTGTGAAGGTTGGTGTGGGGTGAATATTACAAAAAATAGTCTTTTGACTTGAGTATGAGACCATATCCATTCTCAAACTCAAACGCAATCTCAAACTCAAATGCAGTAACTTATCTCCAACCATTAAACTCATTCGTTAATTCAAAGAATATTCTTGGAATATTCACCTGCACACCAACTTTAATAAATTTTCAATTCTACCAAAATATTATACAGCTTAACAAATTAGACCATAATCTTAAATTTGATTGAGACGAACTGCTAAGTAATTAACTACCAAGGACCGAGTATATAAAAGACTATACGTAGTAATAAAACGAACAGCATGATATCCTTTTTGTTCATCGTTAAAGGGATCAACATAGAACTGAAACAATTATCAAGTCAATGTTGAGCCTCATTTTGCATATGAAAAATTGCAGTCTTGACCAGCAAAAACATTGAACACTAGTGCAATTGACGAGAAACAAGAACATCATATGTTGTTCAAAGCAAAGGTTATCTTCAACATTGAGAATGAGACGAGCAAATGTCAGTTGAAACGTAAACATCCGATTAAATTAGGAGAAAGAAAGTATGAAACTCATTTTGGGTTAGGTTTTTGTATTCGATTGTATTAATTTTACCCATATTTTGGGTTTTGGAGTACCGTTGGAGATGCTCTGACTTCTGAGAATGAGTTTAAAAATTGGAGAAGAATTACTGTATGTTGAGTTTGAGTAATCGGTTGGATTGGAGGTCTTAGTGAATCACATCCCACGTGCATGTTAGCACATTCTCGAACTTATTTTTCATGTACCCATTTAACAACAAAAAGTAAAATAAAAAAGAATGATATCTACCATAAACCACCTTTTGCCAATAAGCCTTATTCGCCTCATATGGCGTGTTTCTCCTCGTGAGAGAGGTAATAGACAAAACTGAACAACATGGCCCTTCGAATATACATAAAGATAGTCACTTTCGATGGTGGACAGATATAATTCTGTAACGTTTTCTTATCTTCTTGGAACTCAAATATTCATTGGCTGGTAATGAAAAATGAACAAATCAGTGAAGAGATCATAACTCGGCATATCTTACAAAACATGTACAAATTCAGAGAGAGTTCGATAAATTCCATTTGGCGCACTTCCTTAAGCGTCAGCCCTTTCTGATCGGGCATGTTCTTCACTATCGCCTCTTGCTCGGCCTAAAAGAAAACGCGACGTTCATTACATCATTCGTCGACCGTAGAATAAAATTGACGACCTAACTAACCTTAGCTTTCTCGAAAATTTCGGGATTTTTCTGGAGGAAAAGGGTTGCCCACGCAGCGTTCAAATACATAATGAAACTGTACGATGATTCATTCATTCACTAATTACCTTTGAACAAAACTCGAGATGAAGGTCTCAGGGTCTTTGGACTTAAAAGCTCTGACGAAAGAGAGCAGATTTCCAATGAATGGCCATCCCAAATCGCGGTGGCAATTCATGTCTCTTCTCCCCTAATTTAATCGTTTCGTAGTACCAACAATTCACATTCTTTGCCACCCACCTCACTACCAAGAAACACGATATAAACCAAAAGAACAAGCCAACAAAACCCATTACCAAAAACCCTTTTTTTCTTTCTATCTTTTATTCAATCGATGTAATAAGATGTGAAGAAGAAGAGGAATACACTGGTAGTTAGGAGTCACTATATATAGAAGGGGAGAAAGAACTCAGGGTAATTAACGAATCAGAAAGTGCTTATTTTTTGTGGGATTTACTAGCTCAGAAGATTGACAACTGGATAAGTTTACTTATAGCGAGGGGAGTGTGTATCTGGTGAATAAGAGTTAAAATTGGCATAAAATTGGAAGGAAAAATACATGCCGGCCTATATATGTGTGTTTTGTTTTGTTGCTTGGAGCTTGGATTCTTTGCATAATGGATACAAACCACGAATGTTACAGTGGTGAAGTGAAACTTAACAACATGGCCCTTCGAATCTAAAAGATTGTAACTTTTTGGTAGTGGACAGAGTTAATTTTGTAACATTATCATCTCGGAACTGAAATAATCATTGGCTAGTAATGAAATTGAACAGCAGTGAAGAGATCATAGCTCAGGACATATTGTTTTCACAAGTCAAACCAAATCCCAGAGATAGGCAGGCTCAAACCATTGGAAAAAAACAAGCAATTCAATGTTCACTAGTAGACACATAAAAGATACAGAAACTGATCATATCAGACTAATTAATCATCCAATTGGTAAGCATTACTGAGTATCAGGTTGGGGAGGGGAAGGTGGCTGTGCTTTCTCATTTGGGGATGGTGAAGAAGAAGATATAGAGATAAGCTGTGACCTGTATTGGTCTCCTCCATTATCGTTCTCGCCATTCTTTATAGGTGATTTATCCTCAGCTATGTCTTCCTCGTTGGGTACTTTGTAAGAGATTGCAATTAGGGACTCACGGGTCGCATTGTCCTGTAACTCATTGCTGGGTTGCTGCTTGTCCATGATCTGAAGATATCAATGGGATTAGAATTTTCAACTGAAACAGAGAGAAATAATTAGTAAAACTATACATACTCAATTCAAGGTCCAAAATTTAACAACATCAGGTAAATTTGGGGAAAAAAGAAAAGAAAATCATCATGATCGTCGTCATTCAATAGCCATCTCATCCAACCTATTCCACAAAACTTCATGTTATTCTCCATCAGAACCGCGTTCAAATCCCTGAATATCCTGAACTTAATTTTCCCTGGCACCTAGAAGTTGAAGTTAATCTACCTATAGGCAAGAAATATGTCGAAGTTGTTCGTACCAAAGGCGAGAAACTACGAAAGGAAACGATCGCAAAGATAAATTTCCAAAATTAACAAGCTGTCGCCACGATATCCGATTAGTTCAACATATGTCAATTCTCCTGAGCCTCACAATCCGCAAAATAAATGAAAATCTACGATCGACAAGCGTCTCAAGCCTCACAACCACCGATTTTTCATCACCAACAATTATTAACAGCTTCATAAACTTACCAATTTTGACTGGATTAGCTCCTTTCGTAAGATGGATTGCGATAAGATTCTCTTGCCAGCAGCTGACTCGGGATTGTGGCAAAAGCAAAAGTAAACGTATGTTTTTATATTGCGTGACGACGACGAACATCTGTCACGTGAAACGCACGTGAAGGATTAAGGCAAAATTTGTTGACTACCGATTGGGCCTTATGGACTTCATGTAATGGGCCTAATCGGCCCAAATAATATCCTCGTAGTCTTTGTCAATTAGTTTTCTTTTTTTTTTCTGAAAGAAAATGATAAAGGTAAGATTAGATTAGAGAGAACGAATACAAAACACTGCAGATGATGAGTCGCTGACGACTGGCGATGTGGAGAAACGCGGTGAGACTCCATGCTAGGCTCGAGAGCCCTAGCTCGAATTCGAAACCTCATCGGTTAATCAACGAAGGCCTTAGCCGATTTGCCCGATCCAAGTCATCAGCCTCGGAGACCGCGTCAAATCCGGTGAGCTGGACCGCGCGGTCCAATGCGGCGGCGTCCTTCGACCTTCCGTCTGCAGCTGCTGCGACGTCCTTTAAGGTCGGAGAGCTCGCTGACGTAGCCAGACACTATGGGCGTTGTTATTGGGAGCTTTCGAAAGCTCGACTCAGGTTGTTTTGATGAAACGCTCAATGAATTGATTTTGATTATCTTTTAGATAAAGGATGAGCTTATTTTTCAATAGACCTGTCTTTTGTGATTGAGTATTGGCGGCTTGTGTTAAGTTATTTGTGATTTCGACTCATCTGGTGATTCTGGACTCAAATTTTTGAGTGTTGCATAAATGCATACAGTTTTTACATCTATTTATTTCATTTTTATTGATTGCGTAGCTTTTTTCCATCATTAAAATTTCTGTTTGTGAAGGTTTTCGTGGATAACCAAGTACTGTATCTTGCCTTTGTTTTGAGAATTTAATCACCAATCTGCATGTAATTTTTGGATGATTTCCAAGTGTTCACAGTATTTCACAGTAAGGCAGTTTTCACAGTAGATTCTTGATTCAGGCACATGTGTCCAAATCTGTCCAATGTAACAGAAAATAAAATACTATGCGTGAGAGTAAGATTTATACTACTCTTACATTTGGTTTGCGCTGTATAACTTTTGTTCATCTGCAGTATGTTAGTTGTTGCTACATCTGGTACCGGCTACATTTTAGGCAGTGGCAGCGCAGTTGATTATCTCGGCCTTTGCTGTACATGTGCTGGGACAATGATGGTTGCTGCTTCTGCAAATTCTTTGAACCAGGTCTTCTGCTTGATTATCATTTGAGATGTTGTACACTAGAGAAGTAGTAGGACGCTGTTTTAAACTTCCTACGATTGTATTAAATCTAAAACTTTTTAGGGCTACGTATGAAACTTATTTGTTTCAACCTTAGGTCTTTGAGGTAAGTAATGATGCCAAGATGAATAGAACCAGACGTAGACCACTTCCCTCGGCTCGCATTACTGTACCTCACGCAATTACCTGGGCATCATCAGTAGGTGTAGCTGGTACTGCTTTACTGGCTAGCGAGGTGATAATGTCCCCCTTAATATGCTTGTGTTTCACTGTACTTGAATGTTCAGTAATTCTTTCTACTGCCGGAGTGTTATTAGTAATGGGGTTAATGACGCGATCTCAATGACAAGGTTCTTGCAGGCTAATATGCTGGCAGCTGGTCTTGCAGCTTCGAACCTTTTCCTTTACGCTTTTGTGTACACTCCACTGAAGCAGATTCATTGGTCCAATACTTGGGTTGGAGCTGTAGTAGGTGCAATCCCTCCACTGCTTGGGTAAATTTTCTTCTTTCCTATATTATTAGCCTAAAATCACGCTGTTATTGATGTGTGTTTTTGTGAAGACTTTTCTGGAAGTAGATTCAATTCAAGCTGTGTTTCTATTCTGCTATTATCGTAAACTCATACGATTATATGTTGTTATTTGTGTTCGTTATTGCTGATGATTATACGTTGTTATCAATTATTGGAGCTGTGTGACTAATCTATTATATTTTCTTCTTTGGAAGGTGGGCTGCGGCTTCTGGTGAAATCTCACTTAATGCAATGATTCTTCCTGCCGCGCTATACTTTTGGCAGATACCACATTTCATGGCCCTTGCTTATCTGTGCCGCAAAGATTATGCAGATGGAGGGTATGGAATTTCTTGTTTGTTGTGGCTTGTTGTTGCATTTTAACTCCTAAGTCTTTGATTTGTAAACTGCATCTAGGTACTTCAATGTTTGTTTCCACTTTCCAACTTACTGTTACACTACGCCTTTTCATTAAGTACTTTATAATTCATATGCTGGCTACCTCGTGCTGATTATTCCTTGGTTTAATTACAAGGAGGAAAGTGCATATGGGTACTCTTAACAAGCCTGGCAATACTTTATAACATTATAACTGTTACACCTTGTATTGAATATTCCCTGTGCTGTACCGTATTTTCCGGTCTTGATATATCTAAGCTATACATTTTTTTCCGTAACTAGGTTCAAGATGTTTTCACTGGCCGATACCACTGGTCACAGAACAGCTTTGGTTGCTTTAAGGAATTGCATGTATCTTCTTCCATTGGGTTACCTATCTTATGACTGTGAGTTAAAACTACTGTCTCCTTCTTACTCCTTACTCCCATATATTTATGTCACTCAAAATTCAGGGATACTCAAGTTGAATTTCCTAGAAGCCATACCATCAGTAAACCAATCCTCAGTCATTTATCCAATTATAGTTCTTTCTCCCCTTACACAGTTTCTCTCCGTTAAATCTTCTATTCGACACAGGGGGTTTAACTTCGGGATGGTTCTGCTTAGAATCAACAGCCCTCGCCCTCGCCATCAGCTCCACCGCAACATCTTTCTACCTTAACCGCACGACACAAAGCGCGAGGAGAATGTTCCACGCCAGCCTTCTCTATCTCCCCGTATTTATGGGCGGGCTGCTGATCCACCGTGTCTCCAATAACGAGCATCATTCGACGCTGGAGAGCGATAATAAGTTGGACGATTCTCCATCCTCGGAGATTTTATTACAACATTCCAGCCATCGGCCAGACTTTGCTGCTTCGAGACCTAGGCCGCCCGTGGCTTATGCGTCGGTTGCACCATTCCCATTCTTGCCTGCTCCATCGTATGTTAGCAGCTGAACAAAGTCTCGTTGACTGCGATACCTTTTGTTGTACAAGGAGAAAATGTCCTTTAGTTGATTGGGAATATTTTTTTTTCTTTTTTATTGAAAATATTTATGGTGAAATACTAGCTTCAAATAAGCAGGCTGGAAACCGAGATAATTTCCAGATTTTGTGTCTTAATGTTTCGGATATTAGATGAAATATCTTTACTCAATGTTCTATTTTATTTGAGATGTGCGTGCTTGTATCGATTGTATTTACTAGCATGGGTTCAACATTTTTTCGATGTTAGATTGGAACAAACGATAGCCGTAACCTTAAGATATAAACTAAGATATTGTTCTAAAATGAAAACGACTTTTTTTGTTGAAAGAAGATATTTCAAGAATAGAAAGTGAAGAAGTCCCAAGTGTTAAAACCCTAATTACCCATCTCCTAGCAAAAACCGAGCTGAGTTGGCTTTTCCTCTCTGATGATAAATGGCGTCGCTATCATTTTCTGGTAGCTCCATTATTGGTTCTCATCGAAGAGCATCGCTCGTCGTGAGTCTTCTTCCATGCTTTGATTGAGCTACTTTCTAGTTTTTGCTGCGCTTTCATTTGTTATCTGACGATTTGACGCATGCTATTTTGTGTCTATTTTGTTCAGCGGTGTGATAATGTGTCGGAGTCTCTGAAATGCAAGGAAAATGGCAAAGCTGTACGCGTCAACAGCGACTTCGGCAATCGCCGAACGGCGCCGTTTCCTAGCTTCTTGACGGATGCGCGTCAGCTGCTGGACAGAGCTCCTTTTCCGAGAAGTGATGACACGCGGCTTCGTATTTTCTCTGGCACCGCCAATCCTCCGCTCTCTCATGTCTCTATCCGTATCTTTCCTTTTGTTTTCTGGCAGCTGTTTCTTGCTGTGTAATCAGTTTGTTTTGCTATTGATGTTCTATTCTTTATGCGGTGGACAATGTGTTTGATTAGACCATGTTGATGTTGACTAAAGATGCATTTTTTTTTTATGTTTTCTGACAAATATTTGATGCTCTGCTTCGCTGCTGGTTGATGTTTATGGGTGATACAGGAAATTGCTTGCTACATGGGCCTGGAACTTGGCAAGATTCAAATCAAACGCTTTGCGGATGGTGAAATTTATGTTCAGCTGCAGGAGAGTGTAAGAGGGTGTGATGTTTATCTTATTCAGCCTACATGTCCTCCGGCAAACGAAAATCTGATGGAGCTCTTAGTCATGATTGATGCTTGCCGACGTGCATCGGCAAAAAACATTACTGCCGTGATTCCTTATTTCGGGTATGCACGGGCTGATCGTAAGGTAAGGCTAATCTTTAGAACTTTGCATTTGGTATGATGCTCAAAAAACTGTGAGGATATTTGGTATAGACTGCACGCCGCATGTACTGTTTTGATTTCAATCTCTTGAAACAATCACTTCCAACCGTCCTGAAAAATGAAATTCTGGTTTCAAAAGATTTGAGAGTAGCCACTTCGTGAGTGATCTGTGTCTGTGTGAGGTATATTTTGCTTTCATTTTGACCCATTTGGTTATTAGCATAATAATGATTTCAAAGTTCTAATAGTAGCCATTACATGAGTTGTCTGTGTGTTTTTGTTTGAATTACATTCTCTATTTGACCCATTTGTTTGCCAGCAACCTCAGTGTCCTTTTTAGATTATATGTCTGCCTTTTATCCCTTTGCTTCAAAACCCGGTTTGATCATATACGGCTTCAAGCTCTTATATGCGCACATTATGTAATGCTGATAGTGTCAGCATCGGCAAAATACCTGCACTTCAAACTTCTTTGAAATCCAAGTTTGGTTGGGGATACAGTTAGGCGTAATGTGAAATGTTTTATATCACCTTTATTGCAGACACAAGGACGTGAATCAATTGCAGCCAAACTCGTGGCAAATTTGATTACAGAAGCTGGTGCAGACCGGGTCCTGGCATGTGACCTTCATTCTGGACAGTCCATGGGCTATTTTGATATTCCTGTGGACCATGTGCACGGCCAGGTGAACAAGTGCTTGTCCAATATTTGCACAACTACGTAGATTTTAGCTTTTTTCTGACAAGTTACATGATGATTGGTTACGATTCTATCATGGACTGTTCCATGGAAATATTGATTAATTGCTGACCAGTTTGTGGTTTTTGTTCTGCAGCCAGTGATTCTTGATTATCTTGCGAGCAAGAGCATATCTTCTGATGACTTGGTCGTGGTCTCACCAGACGTTGGCGGGGTCTCTAGAGCCCGAGCTTTTGCCAAGAAGCTCTCAGATGCCCCTCTGGCCATTGTGGATAAAAGGCGCCATGCACACAACGTAGCTGAGGTATTTTCTTTTGTATAATATTTTTGAGTCTCACACAATGATGTTTCAACCTTATTTGCTCCAATATTTTTTTACTGGAAAATACCCGAGTTGAAAGTTCATTGCGTTTGTATAGGTGATGAATCTGATTGGAGATGTCAGGGGAAAAGTAGCAGTTATGGTGGATGACATGATCGACACTGCCGGTTAGTTTCCGGTTACTTCTTTTAACCACCGTTCATGTTCGATCTCTTTCAGGAACCATTTAATAGAGCTCTCGACTCACACATTTTACCTCTATGCATACGTATTTTGACCAGATTTGCATAAGTCAATGCATGTAAAGCATCTCCCCGACATGGCATATCACTTCCTCTTATCTTAGTGTAGTAGATGAGCTTTGAAGAATATTACGCAATGCATACTTCTTCGTATTACGTAACTGATAGCTACTTCATGTGATTCCTCCCATCTAAAACATGGCTCTGTTCCTTCAAATCATATCTTGATCATGGACATCGTAAAATAGCAATTAGATTATGTTCGATTGATCAAGTAACAGTGCCACTCGCTGCTCTATACCATCTATACAGCTTTCATCTTTTGCATTACGTTTTGTCCAAACATGTTAAAAAAGCATTAGATTGTCTGACACAACATTTTGCTCTCATCTGTCTTCACCTTGATTCAGGAGAATTTTACAGCACACCAATTACTCCTCTGTAGCTTTGTATCAGTACTTGAAAAAAAGAGGTATTGCTTGCTCTCTTTGTTTTCGCAGGAACCATAGCAAAAGGAGCAGCACTACTTCATCAAGAAGGAGCTAGGGAGGTTTATGCCTGCAGCACTCACGCTGTCTTCAGGTCTGTGTATCCACATGATGGTTGCAATTATTGAGTTGCTACTACTAATTGTTATATTTTACTTCGAACCCTCAGTTTCAAATAGTGAGCAGATACAACTAAATCTTTCTTCCTAAAAATCTCCATACGTTTTGTTAAAATCACAGTCCTCCAGCTATAGAAAGACTGTCGAGTGGACTTTTCCAAGAGGTTATTATCACAAATACCATCCCAGTTTCCGAGCAGAACTACTTTCCACAGCTTACCATCTTATCCGTGGCGAATCTTCTCGGAGAAACCATATGGCGCGTGCACGATGATTGTGCGGTAGGTGTTTTTTGTTCAATAAACCATAGATACAGTATTGCTTTACGTTTCCTTTAAATTCATTCTTACCACATACATATTACTCTATTCTCAGGGCGGATTCGAACCTTATTCAACCCTTGGCATCGACTGACTGAAGATTTTCTCAACCAATTCGCCAGGTTTATGATTTTGCGGGAATTTGAAATCATATAAAATGTTATATGTGATGAAATGAGAAAGATTATTGAAGCCCGCTAATGCTAATGCAGGGATGTATAGATGGATTAAGGAAGGGTGGTTTAGTTGCATGGAATTATTTTGATTTTTTGAGTCGTGTGAAATGGTTAAAGTAAACGTCGTATTCTCCATATTTATTGGCAGCAGCGTTGCCCTGACTGAAAAAAGAGTATCTTAGGATTTCTATATATTTTTTAAAAATACTTTTTGGTACATTGTACTTTTGCAAAAGGTTTTTTTGTACAAAGTAGTTTTTGGGAATTTTACATAAAAGAATACTCATTAATATAAAAAATTAGCAAGTCAGTCCCTAGCAGTACTTTTATATGCAGGCTGCAAGGTACATTATATCACACATTTAGGTACCATAAGAAACGTATTGTGGCACGTAATACAGTTAGAAAATGATACCATCATATAGTCAGTCGCAAGGTACCGTATGGAACGTATATAGGTATCATATATGGGTACCATATAAATGCGTAATGTGGTACGTAATATAAAAAGGTACATTAAGATCGGGAAAATGATATGCATAGTCGAACGGGTACTTATAAAAATTTCTGACATGAGTACTGACTTGCAAATTTTGTACAATTGAGTATTTTTTCTATAGATTCACCAACTTTTATACCCAAGCGAAGTTATTACGATTATATTTAAAGCACACCTTATGTGTGCATAAATTTAGTTAGTAGTGGGTGGTTTTATTAAGAATAATAATTTAATACTAGGTATTAAAAATAGATGAGGTCTTTACACATAAATATTCTCTCTGCAAAAAAATTTGTAATATACTACCATGTCAGCATTTTTTATATGTAGGTACCTAACAGAATAAATTTTTTGCACATAGGTACCCGATCACGTCGCAGGTACACCGTATTAACATATTTAGGTACCCTATAGCAATGTATTGTGGTACGTAATACGTTTAGAAAATGGTACGCCGTATTAGTACATTTAGGTATCATAAAGAAACCGTATAGGGGTAACATATAAAGGCGTGACATGGTACGCAATGCACACATAGCAAGGTATGGTTTTTACACATAAACCGATACAAACAGTAAGTCGGCTACCTATTTGTAAAAATTTCAGACATATGTATTAATTTGTAAGTTTTTATTCAAATATTTATGTGTAGATTACACAAAATAGAAATGGACAGTTTTACGAGGTTAAAGCTCGAATCTTGTTATGTTATGTTATTTTAATTAATTTTTTTTAATAAAAATTGATACCAATTGATTTTGCTTGGGCTTTCCTTAATAAAATACTCCTCGGTCCCAGTAATTCATGGACATTTGGGTGTGGCACGGTTTTTAAGAAATTGAATATTTTAATAAATATAGTACAATTAAAAGGTAAAAATATATATTTTGACACGTATTTTAAGAATATGTAATATTATTATATTGATTATTTGTAATGTTTTTTACTAAATAAGGAAATATATAAAAGATGTGGAACGCCTGATTTAGCAAAATATACAAAAGATAGTGGGAAGGAGTGACTAGGGAGTAGATAATATTTGATTTTTGTGCGATGACTATAAATTGGCTACTGAGAATTGTCGTTGTCTAAATTTATGGGCAACACGTTCTAAAGATTCTAAGCCAATTAGTTATATACCGTTGTATTATACTAATAAATTGAGGTCTAAATTTTCTTTTTCAAAATTTTTAGGTCAAACGCAAATCAATTTATTGCGTTGTAATGTAAAACATACGTCATATCACATCAAATTAAATTTTTGTGTAGATTTTATTATAAAATAATACTACAAATCTCCTTCGTACGTACCAGTCAAAAATCGGACGAGTCGACTTTAATTGCTTTTTTCCGGTGCTTGTCAGGTGCGTTAAATCCCAACTTATCAAGAGAAAGAATCGACCGAAAATATTAGTAACGCTTACTAAAAAATAAAAAAGTTATGAAAAAAAGGTACGAATGTTGTACAGTAAAAAATAATGATTACAATTGCTGGCTGAAAAGAAACATTCTAGGTGAGAGAGACAGACACTTTCGTTATGAAGTCAGACTATTATAGTACTTTGGTAATATAAACGTACATTATTTATTGGTTTAGCATCAGGCTGATGAAAATTAAATTGCAATAAACGTTAAACATACTTGTTGCCGAAATACTTTATACGACGGACATAGATTAAATTCATTGTATTGTATTGTATGTATGTAAGGTCTTTGCAATTGCAGATAATAAACCAATAGTCGCATGCATGAGTGATGGTCCTATTTACAACTTGGTGTTATCAATAAATTTTTTCAATAGCAAATTGTTTGCAAAGCAGTGATAGGTAGCGAGTCTTGTTTATTAAACCTCCACAATCTGTTGTGGAAATAAAATATTAGTTTCCCTCAGTTCAACCCAGTCTAAAAATTTTCCATACTTTATCAACAACCCAACAAATACATAATATTTATATTTCATAATTACTTTTAGTAGTATTTGAATGTGTAAAAAATATATGACATTAGATGATATTAAATTTAGATTACTCTGGTCATTAGAGAAAGAAAAGTAATATGAATCATAATAGACTATATATTGTAGTAGGGAAATGGATGATTTGAAATTATGATTCAAAAAAAATAATTAATGTATCATAAAATTCCAAAAAGCATACAAAATCACTCCAATTTTGACACTTTTAGTTATTGAAAAACGTGCACAACCATGTCATGTAGCGCTGAGCAAAAATATCCAAAAATCGGATTCCGATCTGGTATCCGATTTTCAAAACCTGTTGAGATTCGAAGTGGGTTTCGTCACACATCGGATAATTCAAGCTCTTGAAACTAGTATATATATAAGAGGCTTTCTCCTCCTATCACCAATTGGTTTTAGGAAGGACCCCTCGATTTCTAATAAGGTATCAGAGCGAGCGAGCTTCCGCTCACCCTCACCCGATTCATATGTCCACGTGTTAGGCCAGTCATGCCACACGTGGGGGGCGTGTTGAGATTCTAAGTGGGTTTCGTCCCACATTGGTTAATTCACTCTTGAAACTAGTATATATATATAATATATATATATATAAGAGGCTTTCTCCTCCCATCACCGATTGGTTTTAGGAAGGACCCCTCGATTTCTAATAAAACCCGAAAAAAGAATATCCAGTTTAAAAACCGGATCGGACATCCGATACGATTTTCTTTAGAATAAATTGGATCGGATACGAATAGTGGTTTGTCCAACATCCGGATATCCGAAATCCGATTTTATATTTAAAAAATAATAAAAGCATTAAAAGAAAAATGAATACTCAAAAAGAAAAAAAAATCCTCAAAGTAGAATATTACATATATATTATTAGATTGATAAAAGAACATAAAACCATCGAGATGCAAGTTAAAAAATCGATGTGATGGTACTGTGTTTATTATTTGTTATGTAATTTTGAATCATAAATTCACATATTGTGTCAATTATTAAATGTAGAAATTCTTATATGAGAAGCATATACTTTTTTTATTTTGATAAGAAATCAAAAAATGATTTTAAAAGAAAATAATAGAAAAATAGAAGAAAAAATAAATTTAAAAACCGAACGCGGATATCCGCTTTAAATATTCGAATAAAGCAGATATCCGATTTTTGGATATCCGATTAAAACCGGACCGGATACGGATATCATTTTTTGATATTCGAAAATCCGGATATCTGAATTTCGGATATCCGGTTTTGCTCACCCCTAACATGAACAAGGGTGGTGCACCAACCGGTTGTGAAACGTTAATTACTTCTCACTGTTGGTACTCAAACTTTTAAAAGTGTCGTTTTGGTTTTTAAACTTTGCAAAACCTGTCATTTTTGGTTCCTTGACCTAAAGAACAGGTAAAGAAACCAAAAGGGATTTTGCAAAGTTCAGGAACCAAAAATGGCACATTTAAAAGTTTAAGTACAACAATTAGACTTATATATATTCATAATATTGTGTAAAATTAATATAAATTTCATATTCGATTACTACGAGATTTCTTTTTATTTTTTATTGAAAACCGTATCTCAACACAATTACACTGTAATTATGTATGCCTCTTGAAAAAACAATGAAGTTAAAAAAATGTGTAAAAAATTTTAATTGTTGTTGGTGTGATTGTGTGGGTATGTCTCGTGAAAAAAAAAAACGAAAGAAATTATTGTGGTGATCGAAACTGAAATATTCGATTGCTACGAGATTTTTTAATTTTTATTTAAAAAGTATCTCAACACAATTACACCGTAATTATGTATGCCTCTTGAAAAAACAAAGAAGCTAAAAAAAGTGCAAAAAAATTTTAATTGTTGTTTGTGTGATTGTGTTGGTATGCCTCTTGAATCGAAAGAACTTATTGTGGTGATCGAAACTGAAATATTCGATTACTACGAGATTTTTTAATTTTTTTATTTTAAAAAGTATCTCAACACAATTACACCGTAATTATGTATGCCTCTTGAAAAAACAAAGAAGCTAAAAAAAGTGTAAAAAAATTTTAATTGTTGTGTTGTGTGATTGTGTTGGTATGCCTCTTGAATCGAAAGAAATTATTGTGGTGATCGAAACTGAATATATTCGATTACTACGAGATTTTTTAATTTTTTATTTTAAAAAGTATCTCAACACAATTACACCGTAATTATGTATGCTTCTTGAAAAAAAAGAATAAAAATTTTTAATTGTTGTTGGTGTGATTGTGTTGGTATGCCTCGTGGAAAAAAATCGAAAACAATTATTGTGGTGATCGAAAATGATAGCATGTAGGTAAATTAAATTCTAATTATTAATTGCTCAAACTTTTAAATGTGTCGTTTTGGTTCCTGAACTTTGCAACTGTTCCCTTTTGGTTCTTTTACCTGTTCTTTAGGTCAATGACAAAAAATAACAGGTTTTGCAAAATTTAAGAACTAAAACGACCCGTTTAAAAGTTTGAGTACCATCAGTGAAACTGTGGTATAGTTCAAACACCATTTTTTACGGCACTGCACACACATTCAATGATTCTACTTGTACCACCATAAAGAAGGGATGCAGACGTCAGTTATAAATTGATAGTGTTTCAAGTATGATAAATTATGGCAACTTCAATTTTTTTAAGTAGAAAACTTAAGCTCCGCTGAATAGAAATCTTTCTACTTTTACTTGAAAAGGTCTAAATATTTCAACCTTCTATTTGGTTTTTTAAAAAAAAAAAATCGATGAACAGAACAACAATATTACGTAAGTCGTAAAGTAATGACCTACGCTCCCGTCCAATATGGCTGCTGGCCATTAAGCCTAAACAGTGGAAGGAAGGCAAAAATCTTCAATGCAATAAACAGCTATATAGAGCTGTCAAACGGGCCGGCAGGGCGGGCCGGCCCGTTACCCGCCAAAGCCCGCCAACTGGCAGGGATGGCGCGGGTAAGCCCGCCAAAATAAAAAAAAAAAAATTAAAAAGAGAAAAAATTAAAAAGAGGAAACAAATTTAAAAAAGAAGATTTTTATTTGGAAAGTATTTGTAATTTAATCATAACTATATAATAATAATTTATTTATTTTATTAAACTAAATTAAACTTAATTCCAATTAAAATTATAATTACAAAATATAAAAAATCTATGTAAGTTATTTATAGATATATTAAATCCTAACTATATAATTAATATATGATACCACAATACGTTTATCTATGATACCAAATGTGCTATCTGACGAACCTTGCGGCGGGACGGGTACCAATATGCAAAAACTTTAAATAAGTACCTAAACATAAAAGAATACCGACAGAGTACTGACTTGCAACTTTTTATATAATTAGGTACTTTTCTGTAAATTTTCATAATAATAATAGCACAAAGAAAAAGAATGTACCCAGCAGGCAAAAGGAACCTACCGTGATTGCCCTTTATGGAATAAAAAGGATTAAATGAGCCCCGACACGTGTAGCGCTCGCATGGCAGTCCCATGTTATAAAGTAAATGTGCCCTAACTCTCTCTTCATCTGTCAACAAAAAAATTAGAAAAGAAAGATAGAAAAATGGCTTCAAGACCTGGGATTCTGACCGAATGGCCATGGACATGGCTTGGAAACTTCAAGGTCTTGCCTTTTAGAGATAATGACTTCGCTTATTCCTTACATACATGTGTATATTTTGCTGAGTTTCTTGCTTATTTATTTATTTATTTATTTATGAGCAGTATCTTGTAATAGCTCCATTTGCCATCCATTCTACGTATTCTTACATGGTGAAGGGAGGAGAAGAGAGGGACCTAACTAGCTTCGTCATACTCCCTTTACTTCTTTCAAGAATGGTTCACAATCAGCTATGGATTTCTTGGTCTCGATATCGTACGGCCAAGGGAAGCAATCGCATCGTAGACAAGGCCATTGAGTTCGAGCAAGTCGACAGAGAAAGAAACTGGTAATAATGTAACTTCTTTAGAATATGAACTCTCCACCTCGTAATTAACTATTTATTATTGTTCGACAGGGATGATCAGATTATACTCAATGGGTTATTGGCTTACGCCGTGACTTACTACGTGAAGTCTGCTCAGCGCCTGCCGCGGTGGAGGGCCGACGGCGCCGTATGGACGGCGGTGCTCCACGCGGGGCCGGTGGAGTTTCTGTACTATTGGCTTCACAGGGCTCTGAACCATTTCTTGTACTCAAGATATCATTCTCATCACCATTCATCCGTTGTTACAGAGCCCATCACTTGTAAGTAACCATTATATATATATGTATATATGTATATGAACTAATTACATTTTTAAGATATGCGTGTAGTATTTATTTCGAGACACACTTCCAAGAAAATGGGCTGTTTTTTTATTATTTTAGGGATCGGAGGAAAAAACAAGCATATATATATATATATATATAACATTTCTCTATAATAGCAAGTGTATATGAAGTAGGGTTTCTTGATGTAACACCATCCATACTATAAATGTCATCATAAAAAAAAATTGGACAAAATAAGAATTGCATTCTTTTTCCCAACTTGGAAAAAGAATTAACGATAGATAAGTAAGAGGTTGATGGGTCAACACCGTATAAATAAATCCGTGTCGATAAATGTTAGAAAATGCAGAAAAATTTACATTCACAACTGCCAAAATAAATTAGGTGTACTCTTTAAGCTTTGCCACCTTTCGTACTCTTTGCATTAAATAAAAAACTTCCAAAAAATATCTTCCAATATCAGACTATTCTACACTACAAACGTAAGACCAACTGTAATAAAATCATTACATCATCTTCATCATTTACTTTTTCTTTTTGGCAGCTGTAATACATCCATTTGGCGAACACATTGCTTACTTCGCGCTGTTCGCCATACCAATGCTTACTACCATTTTAAATGGGACAGCTTCGCTGATACAAATCGCTGGCTATATCACTTACATCGACTTCATGAACAACATGGGACACTGCAATTTCGAGCACATCCCTAAATGTCTCTTCGACTTATTCCCTCCCCTCAAATACCTCATGTACACCCCTTCGTAAGTCCTAATAACTCCAAAATATTTTTCAATAACATTAATCAATTACTCAAATTAAATTCCATGACATTATAATACATAGGTACCACTCTTTGCACCATACGAAGTTCCGTACGAACTACTCCCTCTTCATGCCCTTGTACGACTACATCTACGAGACAATGGACACGTCATCAGACACTCTGTACGAGGATTCACTAACTAGAGGAGAAGATAGGCCCCAAGTGGTCCACTTGACCCACCTAACCACGCCCGAGTCCATATACCACCTTCGGCTAGGGTTCGCCGGCCTGGCCTCCGAGCCCCACGACGAGCCGAGGTGGTACCTACGGCTCCTGTGGCCCGTCACACTATGGTTCGCGGCGGTCATATGGGCCCTCCACGGCCGCCGAACGTTCGTCGTCGAGCGCATCGTTTTCGACGGGCGCGTGAAGACGCAGACTTGGGTCGTGCCCAAGTACGCCGCTCAGTACCGTATGCGTCGGCAGTGGGAGTCGATCAATGCCGCAATCGACGAAGCTGTGGCCGAGGCCGACGAGAAGGGCGTTAGGGTTTTGACCCTGGGCCTGTCCAACCAGGCGAGTCAAAGATTCTGTATTAATTACAGTGCTGATGAATGACCACTTCACCTAAAAAGCTAACATTGAAGATATTTTAATGATAATAATAATATGATGCAGGACGAAGGGATCACTAGGAATGGCGGGATATACCTCGAGAGGAATCCGATGATGAAGGTCAAGATAGTCGATGGTAGTAGCCTTGCCGTCGCGGTCGTGCTGAATAGCGTACCGAAAACGGCGAGCGAAGTGGTCTTCCGAGGCCGTCCGACTAAGGTGGCCTTCGCCGTGGCGCTCGCACTTTGCAAAGGCGGCGTTAGGGTTCATGCGGTGCGTAGGGAGGAGTACGAGCTTCTAAAAAAGAAGATGGGTAGAGAGGCCCGAGGCAACTTAGTCGTCCTCCCCGAGGGTCGACTCGACGCACCTAAGGTCTTATTTACGCTCCCATTAAGTTACAAAAAAATATACATATATATATATATATATATATATATCAGTATGAATATTTGTTTAATGGTATCTATTTGGACTCTGCTGACAATATATTTCTGGCTCGGCCTCGGTCAGACGTGGCTGGTCGCGGACGGGCTGACCGAGGAGGATCAGGCGAAGGCACCGAAAGGGGCGGTTTTCGTACCGTTCTCGCAGTTCCCGCCGAAGAAGTTGCGCGGGGATTGTTATTACGGCGCCACGCCCGCTATGCTGGCGCCGAAGCATTTGGAGAACGTCGACTCTTGCGAGGTTAAAGAAAAAAATATTCGCGCTTTTTCGAATTTTTTTTTTTTGCGGTAGGATGAAATTTGTTTTTTAATGCGTACGAAAGAATTGGCTGCCGAGGAGGGTGATGAGCGCGTGGAGGATAGCGGGAATAATTCACGCGGTGGAGGGATGGGACGTCCACGAGTGTGGGGATACCATGTTCGACGTCGAGAAGATATGGAAAGCCAGCCTCCACCATGGCTTTCGTCCTCTTAATTCCCCGGTGGCGGCGAATGGCGCCTAAGGAGCAATGGAAAAAAAATTTGGATCTTTTTGTGCTTTAGACAGTGCATCATTTGATGGGATGAAAATATGTAGTCTGTTTCTTTCTGCAGTTGTTTTGTGAAATTAGGATTGGACCCCTATGCTTCTTTTCTAATTTTTACGTTTTCTCATGAAAACCTAATTAATGTCTTCACTCTTAAATCTTGTTGGGTGGATTATGGAACTAATATAAGCTATTATGAGGTCAAAGTACAATTATGCGATATATAAGGGGTTTTATTTGTAATTATCCCCCGTTCTTTAATTTCCATCGCAAGGCTGCGTGTTTCCTTTCTTCTCATCTTTTCGAGCGCAGAGATGGAAGAAGATCGGTGTTCGGTGAGTAGTCCTCGAAGGATACTCAGCTTCTCAAAGAATCGGAGGGCAAATGTGTCCTTTCCCGGCGAGGACGACCGATCTCCGCCGAGCTTCGGTTTGTCCGGCGAGCATGGGCTCAAACCTTCCGAGGTGTACGGATTTGTCGGCTCCATCACCACCGTCGTTGCCACAGGTAGTATGTATGACCTTTTAATACTATTTTTTTTCTGGGCATATTATTATGATGCAGAAATGCTCTATGACGTCTAGTAATTTCTTCTTTTTTTTTTATTCCTTGCTCAGCCATTTTCTTAGTATGGGCGTATTTTCCTGACCATTGGCTCCATTCGATAGGAATCTATTACTACCCAAGCAGGTTATAGTTCGTCGGAGAATATTATGCTTTCTTGAATAGGTTTGTGCCTTAATATCTCCTTTGCAAAACTATTGTCTTGTTTTGTGCTTTTCTATCTCAGATATTGGGCGTTGGCTGTGCCCACGTTTGTAATGGTGACGATAGTATTGGCTATTGGGATTTACGTAGGCGTCAATTTTATGTCCACGCCTCCTCCAAACTCCCTTTACACAATGTTTGGTCTGTAATAATAAATTCGTAAATAGCCAACTTTTTATCTAGTTTTTTGAACTGTATTTATTGCTGCATTCAATATTTGCAGATGAGTTCAGTAGGGAGCCAATTAACGACGATCATGATGCAAACGACGAAGACGATGAGCGGCCAATCGAGCCCATTTCTGATATTGGGATTGATCAAGTGAATGATGTTATGTTCAAATATTTGAAATAAGAAGTTCGTACCTTTCCTACATATATGGTTCTTTCAGTTTATGTTGATGGATTCACACCGTGTATGAATTCTGATGTGTCGCCTGGCAATTGGATCTTAAAAATCTTATTTCATCGAGCTTATTCTCCAGAATCGAAAGCTTTGAATTCGAGGGCAGAAAGAACCCAGAAAAAAATAGAACAACAATGATCCAACAGAAAATAATCTTCAGAATGACAACCCAAAATATTCGAATTCTAGGGAACAGAAACACTCTACAAGCCAAATTTTATGACAAGCATGAGAAGAAAATCCATTACCTACACTATATCATCAGCAAGCACATCCACCAGATTGTTGTGACTGAGAAGCACTGTTATTGCTGGACTTGAGATTGACGTCGACCATATCCTCTTGCTTCGCCGACGATAGAGTTTCCATGCCAGGTAACGCTGCAGCGATTTTTCTGAATAACGCCTGAGTTTCAGACGAAAACACGAGCATATATCTTGGTTTTGGGAGTGGTGATATGAACGATTATAGCAAAGGTAAAAGAAACTGGCACAAGATCAGCTTTGTTAGGTTGACTGCTAAGCTGTCGTGTCTACTGATTGTGGAAGTTGGATGGACTCACATTGATACTCGAACGAATTATCAGATAAAGAATCGCAAGTGTATACCTTTATATTGAAACCAGCCTTGGCACTTGTTTCGATGAACATGACGTTGAGATCACGGGATTTGGCCTCCGCTTCCTCTATTGAAACTTGCCTGCAGCAATCATCACCCAGTTAACGAACAAGTGTAAAGAAGAGAAGAGAAAGCAAGAATTAGTACCTCTTATCCACGAGATCAGTCTTGTTTCCAACTACGACTACGATTACATCACTTCCTCTCTCGGTTCGGACCTCCTCGATCCATTTCGAAGTGTTGAGAAAAGACTGTCTACCTTATCAACAGAAAGAAAAAGATCGAAACTCACAATTGGGCAAGGCAGGAGAATGTTGATAGGCAAGGCATAAATCAAATTATATCATCTTCAGAATAACAAGATTAGCTTCATTAATTTATAAATTGTGGTACATCATACTTGCAACATCATAAACTATGACTGCAACTGAGGAATCCCTTATATAGCTTGGAATGAGACTCCTAAATCTTTCTTGCCCAGCAGTATCCCTGAAAATGCCACCAACACGGTTACTCCTCCTACGTCAAAATATTACCCCATTGACAAACTAGTAAACTACAAAGTAGCGAGGAATCGTATCAAACCAACGGGGATCGAGACAAATAAACATAGATAAAGCGAGACGACTGACACTTTGAGATCATAACTTACCACAACTGCAAGCGTACAGTTCGGTCTTCAAGATACATTGTCTTGGAGAGGAAATCAATTCCAATCGTAGCCTGAAATTAATAACCTATGAACATAAGATATGGCTCCATTCCGAATCACCAAAAGAACTTAGTAGATAAAAGGAAGAGAGCTTAACATTAGCTAATGGAGACAATACATCATTGTAAAATTTTGACATGTAATCAAACTAAGTATATATAACACGTGATCCAGCATTGGATCGATAACTAAGCTAGCAAAATTCTGCTTACAAAACATGAAATGGAATCAAATGCTTCGTCAAGTAAACAGACATAGAAACACGAAACACTGCTAATCCGCGATCAGAAAATCAGATCCATAACTTGCCAAGCCTGCTCAAAGCTCAAACATACAAAAATCTCCTTTAACAGTCAGCACAAAGCAATGTGAGCTGAATTGCACCTGGTAAGTATTATCGAACTTATCGTACATAAACCGAGTGATGATACTCGTTTTTCCAACGGATTGATCTCCCAAAAAAACTAGTTTGTACTTCGCGAGAGCAGAAACAGGAGCCATGAGCTGAAGCTTAAACCCCGATTAGATCAGTCTTATTCAATTCCGATCCAGCGATCCAAGCCTCCGACGAAAAACCACCTCGATCCCCCCGAAAAAAAAAAAGAAAATGAATTTGGAATTAGTAACCAAAGTGAATGGTTTCGCCCTCTTTTGTTCTTTTTTCCGAAATGGGTTTAAGCTGGCTAGCGATTTACTGAAGCTTTAAACGTTTTCTTTCAATATATTATTTTATTCTCGGTTGATTATTTTTTTATATTTCAAACGAAATGCAAAAAGAAAAACAAGATTCTAAAGTCTGAAAAAAATGAGACAACATACCACAAGAACGCTGTCATCACTACATAAGTCTACATACTATCGATTAAAACAAGAATTCAGAACTTCATTACAATCACTCCAAAAAAAATGTTTCGAAAATTAGAATACGAGCCAACAAAAGTACGCGAAAAATCTCTTACTCTACCACGGCCAGCAGCTCGCTCACTTTGCAGAAACAATGCCTTGCCTCTGTTCCCAAATCGACCTGCAAGCATTCGTAAATAGCACGACCATGTGATTCCTTAACTTGTCGAAGATCGAAAAATAGCAAAAAAAAAAGCTATATTGCATTGCGAATAGTAGGAGGGATCAGTCACAAAATCTGATAAATTTCCACTAAGGTGGAATAGGGTTTATCACAAGATCTGATCATAATATGATTCCTCTTCATTTTTTACATAAAACACGTTTACTAAGACGAGAGAGAACTGCATATCACCTCATATGCGCTTACGTCGGAGAACATAACCTGTTTTTGTCATTCAAATGGGAAGGGATTTAGTTAGAATGCTACAATCGAGTGATTGAGCAGAACAAGGCAGAAACACGAGGATCGCATATCCCTAAAAACGATGTGAACTGTAACTCTGAGCATACCTTTTTTCCAGTCTCCAATTCACCAGCTTCTGCCCCAACGGCAAGAACCTGAATAGAAAAACATGGGATCGAACCAAATATAAGAATCTTGAACGAATAGTTTTTGCACAACATAAGTGTTACAAATGGATTGCTTCACCTCTCCAACAAGGTATCGTTCAAATTTAACAGCAGATTTAGGAAGCAATACACCTCCTGCTGATTTCTGAAGATAATTACGTTCTATCAGCAAAGATTTGCAGTACAAAGAACGAAAACGAAAAAGCGCAAACGATAGGAGACGAGGAGTTATGTTCATAGCATATTTACTGAACATAATGAGATTAGCTTCTTGATAGTTGAGCACCAAATAGACATCATATGAGAAACAAGGTAACGTATCAACTGAAACAAAGTAAATTGAGTACCTCCGCGAGCTCCTCGAGACGAATCAAAACTCTATCAGCTTGTGGCACAACCTAAGAATACGAAGATCATAGATAGATACAACAGTTTTACAGGGATTGTCTTAATGAGGTTAGCTGAACGTTAATGTCATAGGTCTACACAGTCATCTAATGAAGTCAACAACAGAGATCGAATTGAGATGGCTATAGATATGGCCTAACACTACGAATGAACTCTTCAAAAAAATCAAATGAAATAAGGGCAAAATCCAAAACCTTAGTAGGTTCGAACTTCTTCGAAACTGCATTGACTCTCAATGAATTACCTGGGCAAGCAAAGAACACTTAATGTCAACAAACCAAGGGTGAGAATGAATTTATAATTATGCAAAAAAAAGGGTTATCAACAGCGCATATGAGGAAACAAAAATTACCTAATGACTGCTTATTAGCAGGGAAGTTCGTTCTATACGGAACAAAAGGCGTAGACAGTGCAGTCAGGGAAAACGCCATGGATAACGAAGGAGATGATATTAAGATGATGCAGTTCAAGAATTAAGCTCAACAGCTGAGCTTAGTAGGAGAGGGCTTTTCGGAGACACGTGGCGAATATTTATTGGCTAATAGTGTACCTTCTAGACGTTTGATTGATTGTAAGCTGGCAACTATAAAAGCCCATTTAAGATTAAGCCCATTGACTGAAGAAACTATATACAATACATCCCCAAATTACAATCGTTGAATCCCCAAATCGATCGTTGACCACATCGGAAAAATCCCTAAAGGGAGACGCGGAATCAAGAAATTCATCCTCAATGGGCAAGAACGAGTTCCTCACGCCCAAAGCAATCGCGAATCGAATCAAGGCGAAAGGCCTTCAGAAGCTCCGATGGTACTGTCAGATGTGTCAGAAGCAATGCCGCGACGAGAACGGATTCAAATGCCACTGCATGAGCGAGTCTCACCAGCGACAGATGGAGATCTTCGGCCAGAATCCTCATCGGATCGTCGACGGTTATTCCGAAGAATTCGAGAGCACCTTCCTCGAGCACATGAAGCGCAGCCACCGCTTCAGCCGAATTGCGGCGACGGTGGTATACAACGAGTACATCGCCGACCGACAGCACGTCCACATGAACTCGACCAAGTGGGCGACGTTGACGGAGTTTGTGAAGTACCTGGGGAAGACGGGGAAGTGCAAAGTCGAGGAGACGCCGAAAGGTTGGTTCATTACGTATATTGATAGGGATTCTGAGACGCTGTTCAAGGAGAGGATGAAGAACAAGAGGATTAAGGCGGATATGGTGGAGGAGGAGAAGATGGAGAGGGAGATTATGAAGCAGATCGAGCGCGCCGAGGCTATGTCTGCGTTGGGAAAAGATGGGAAGGATGATGACATGAATGAGGAAAATGGAAAGAAATCGATTGTTTTGGAGAAATGTGAGGTTGGGGCTGATGGGAAGGTGAAATTGAGCTTTGGGTCAGCCAAGAAGCTTACTAACGACAAGGGAGAGACCTCAACCTCGACGAGGGCAGCTTTGTTCGATGAGAGGGAAAAAGATGGTGGGAAAAGAAAGCGTGAGGATGAGACTGGGAAAGCATCGGTCTTGGAGGAGTTGATGAAGGAGGAAGAGAAGATAAAGGAGAAGAGCAACAGAAAAGACTATTGGCTTTTCGAAGGGATCGTAGTGAAGGTGATGAGCAAAGCATTGGCTGAAAAGGGTTATTACAAGCAGAAGGGCGTGGTTAGAAAAGTGGTGGATAGGTACGTAGGGGAGATTGAGATGTTGGATAGTAAGCACGTCTTGAGGGTCGATCAAGTCGAGCTCGAGACTGTGATCCCTCAGATTGGCGGGCTTGTAAGGATTGTGAATGGGGCGTATAGAGGCGAGCGAGCGAGGCTGTTGGCAATCAATGCTGATAAGTTCTGTGCTAAGGTGCAGATTGAGAAGGGTGTTTATGATGGTAGGGTTCTTAAGGCAGTTGATTATGAAGATATATGTAAGATGGTGCAATGATGTTTTGGGTGTGTTTTGTTGAGTTGTTTGTTGCTTCGCTTTGTATGTTTTGTTATCTATTGGATAAAATTGAAGAGTTCTCTCTCTGTACTTGTTTGAGCCGTTTTTTGCTTCGTCTTACTGTTTCTTTGTGATGCTCTGGGATCAGATATAATTCTTGATTTAATGAAATCAAATATTGTATGAATCAATGATGAAAATTTGCCCATCATTATATGGTGTGTTAAACGCATTAAATGACAAAGTGACAGTGACACATATATACGCATATTGAATCCTCTATTCCAGATTGGTGTTCCAATTTGGTGTTCCACCAGCCAAATTGCGACAAGTGTACAGTTGGTCAGTTTAACACTTGTCGGGGAATGATTGGTGGAACACAAAGGTGGAACACTATTGGTGTTCCAATTTGGTGTTCCACCAGCCAAATTGCGACAAGTGTACAGTTGGTCAGTTTAACACTTGTCGGGGAATGATTGGTGGAACACAAAGGTGGAACACTGTTGTGGCACAGATGATCGGAAATCATATATACGTCGTATACATAGTCATGTGAAAACAACGTTCAATAATAGAAGGGCAATTTTCGTTCATATACTTGTCAAAATTTTCATTCAGGATTTGGTCCGTAAGGAAAAAAATTTAGTTTTAATGACCCAATTTCTACAGTACCACTTCACTGCTCTGAAATAACAATATGTTGAAATTTTATAACACAAAATAATCATCCGGTACCAGTTAAGGGTTATCTGATACTAGTTCATTTATGCAGTACCACTTCTTTGTTCGAAAATAATAATATGTTGAAGGTTTGTAACACAAAACGATTATTCTATGCCAGTTCATATAATTTTTATACCACTTTTTTTAGTTAGGTCCTTATCTCGAAAATTTACAGAAAATGTGAGTCCTTAAACTAAGTTGTTTCTGACAGTAGCTGAATCTTAACTTATGAGAGGACATGAATTGAAATTAATCCATAATAGGAACCGACTTGATGATTCGTAATATTAGTAATATAAATGAAAGTGGCGATTTAATATTGCGTATTGCAATGAGTACAAAATAGGGGTCATTACACATAAATACCCATTTATATAAAAAAATTCGCAAATCAGACCCTTGTCGGATTTTTTTTATATGCAGGTACCTGTCAGAATAAAGTTTTTGCAGATTGGTACTCGTTCCGCCGCAAGTACGTCATAGAACACATTTGTACCATATGGAAACATATTGTGGTACGTAATACAGGAGAAAATGGTACATCATACAACATACGTTAAGGTACCATATACACCGTATATAGGTACCATGTGTGGGTATCACATATACGCGTGATAAGTACTTAATACACATATAAGATACGTCAAAGATGGAAAAACGGTACGCACAATCGAACGGCTACTTATATGAAAAAAATTTCTGACAGGGGTCTGATTTGCAAAAATTTTATGTAAATAGGTATTTTTTTTATATACACCTACAAAATACACGTCACCAGTTTTTTTTGTTGTTTAATGTAATAATTGAGAGCTACTATATTAATCCATTCCATACTACAAAAAAAATTGTGGCTCTTTCTTTCCCAATCGGTCATTTGTACTGCATTATCTTTTCCGTTTGTACTAAAAATGCAAAAAAACTAGAACATCGTCATCATCATAGATAATAATAAAATGGAACTCATAATGTCGTGATTATGATCATATTCTTTCCATGTGGCACTGATGACTGATACAAAGTTTCCATATTTATTCTCAATTTAGCATCTCAAGAAACTAATAACAATCACTCGTATTATCTGCACACTGTTTTAATTTAGTTTTAAAATTTATAATTTATTTTTAGCCGATGAAATATAATTTTTATATATAAAAGGAACATAATGATTAGGAGTATAAATATAATAACTAAAGATTGAGGGGTTAAATGTGATAATTATTGAATTAATAAATTAGAAATAGAGAGATTAAATTAGCAGTAATAGCCACCCTCACAATTAATCTTATATTACTACAGAAATGTAGGTGTCGTCGTATGCCGCAACGTGTCCCATAATAATTAAATATAAATAAATTAAAAATTAATAAAAACCATGAAAAACTTAATCACTATCAGACTATCCACTATAAATCCACTATAAATAGTAAAGTTAATCGGTCCATTGCACGGTAAATTAGGGCGAATTATAGTAATTCGTCCACGTTACTAGTAAAGATAAAAACGTCGTGTGAACCGCTTTGGAGTACGTGTTCTCACACGTGTCCAAGCTTGCTACTCCTTTTTTAACGTCATTTTAAAATAAAGAAATAAAGAGGAATATTACAACTGACCGCGGGCAGCGGGCAGAGGGAGACACTTGCGTTGGAAAGTGAGTCCATATGTACCTAACGGTCCCCCCACGTGGGCTCAACCACAACCTGTCTTTGGCTGTTGCCAATAATAAAATGTAATAATTGAATTTGTTCTTTTTCAATGAATATGGTAAATCAATAGAAAAATATCCAATTGTATAAAACTTTTACACATAAGTACCCATGTCAAAAAATTTTAGATAGGTACCCAATTTAATTTTACCAATTTCTTTAGTCATGTCGTACCTTCCTGTGTGTATATTGCGTAGCATAACAGGTTGATATAGGGTACCTAAATATAGCATACGTCATACCTACGGCATACCTGTGTGTTGCATAGGGCGTACCTAAATATAGCATACGTCGTACCATTTTCTGTTATATAGAGGTACCTAAATGTGTTTATAGGGTATCCAAATGTTATGGTGTACTTTCGGGATCGGGTACCTATGTGCAAAAAATTTATTCTGTTAGGTACCTACATATAAATAAAATCTTACAGAGTACTAATTATAGGTTTCCAATTAGGTACTTATGTGTGTCATATTTACTTACACTTTCACACATTTATTTCGTATTTGTTGGGAATATTTAGTTAACTAGATTCGATATTAACCAAAATATATCGAATTATTAAACAAAATACATCTGCATTATTGAATTTGATGGGACCAAACTCTGACGCTCGCTTTATGCTGTGCCTATATGGGTCCCAATCCGACGCAGCTCCGATGTGGGAGGATCAGTTGAGAAGGACAAAATAATTGTGGGAAATTAAATAGTATTATTTTGTAATTGCAAGTGACTATATATGTTATTTTTTTCTTTGAGCTGTCGTGTTCCTTATGATTACGATACGACGAGTTGATTGTATACATACAACTTACAAGGGCTGCGGGCAAATTCATATATCAAAATTCACATTACTCAGTTAAAAAGGGGTCTTTACACATAAATACCTAATTGGATAAAAACTTATGATTTAGTACCCTGTTAGAATTTTTTTATCTAGGTACCTAATAGAATAAATTTTTTGCAGATAGATACCCGATCCTCAAAAGTACACCATACAATACATTTGGATACCCTATATCAACACATTTGGGTACCCTATATAACAGAAAATGGTACGACGTATGCTATATTTAGGTACGCCCTATGTAACACACAAGTATGCCGTAGGTACGACGTATGTTATATTTAGGTATCCTATATCAACGTGTTATGGTACGCAATATACACACAGGAAGGTACGACATGACTAAAGAAACTGGTAAAAATTAAATCGGGTACCTAACCTATCTGTTAAATTTTCTGACATGGGTACCTATGTGTAAATTTTTTTCAATTGCGTATTTTTCTATAGATTCACCTTAAAAAGGATCTATTTGTAATATGTTTGGTTCAAGATATAAAACTAAATAGAAAGTCGGCATAATAATGCTCTTTATCATGGACCATCGCACACCATATAATAACCCTTAATCAATATACATAAGATACAACTCCTATATAATACCATTAACCATCATCAGTCTTTCCTCCCCTTCGAACAACTTTCTTTATTACGAAGTCTCCTCCTTCGCCATAACCACCATTGAAACCCTTCATAGATCGCTTATTAGCTTTCTTAATCCACATAAACTTTATTCGTTTTCTTTTTCTAGAGAAAAATATGGCTTCATACTCATTTTATTCTGCTTATGAAGATTGTGATAATAATTGCCAGCCCCATTTTCTCGACTGTTGCTTCCTTTGCCGTAGGCTACTGAGCCACAACAGTGACATTTTCATGTACAGGTTGATTACCTTCTTAAATAATCTTTTTCTTATTTTCTTTTTCTGTGTTTAGGGTTTTCTCTGAATAAATTATTTACTTTGCAGAGGGAATACACCGTTTTGTAGCCAAGAGTGCAGGCAAGAACAGATTGAAATGGACGAAGCGAGTGAGAAGAGATGGAAGATTCCATCGTCATCTTCTTCTTCGAAGAGATCGACGTCGACGACGACGACTAAGAGTAAAGTTCGATCGAAGAAAGCTCATGACTCATCTGAAGATTCTTCTGACACGAACCAGTCTGTAAGAACTGGAACTGTGGCTGTCGCATAAAAGAGGAAATGAAAAAATAAATCAAATTTTTTATATCATAATAAGGATTAAAACGATGGATGAATGATGATCAGTTCCATGAACAAATGAGGAGGTGGGCTCTGATTCTGAATGATAGCCAACAATTTTGAGATCTTTTTATTTCTTTGTTATTATATTATTAGCTGTTTCCTTCTTTCGACTTGTGAAAATCTACACTTTGCGAGATTCTGCGATCTGTACCGCACTGTGCTTGAATTGAAATATGTTCAAGATACCTATCCGTGTACTTGAAATGCAAATCTATTGAATTGTACAAATTTTTTCTTTTTTCCATGGTTATACTATATACTACTTTCAAGAAAGAAATATAGTAGTAAGAAAAATGCACTTATCGACATTAAATTAGTGCACTCTCTGATTACTTAAGATACACGACTCGATGCAATGCATCGGAGGAGACAAAGGGTATCTTCGCGGCAAGTTCCATTAAACGTATAACCCAATATTTTTTTTTAAAAGGCGAATAAAGAAACCCTATTTTGATTTTGTCGCTTATTCTTACAAAAATTGTTTTTTGTATGATCAACGAAAGTTCGCTACTATTAGCCGCCTAGAACAGTAATTAAAGATAGTGAATGATTTCCTTTCAAATTTATTAATTAATTAATTTAATAAATACAGACCAATTTGAGGGTTCATATTAAGTCATGACCCTTAATAAAACAGTATAGATAGTATAATGTATAGTGTTCGAGTATAATTGGAGCAAGAAACATTTTGATTTTTGAACAGTCCATTGGTAATAATGGGCCTTACATTACACCAAGCCCAAATTATTTCGGGCCAAGCCCAACAATTGTGATGTAAATAGAAGCCCATTGCAGCTATAATGAGCCCAAAACGTTAAACCTGCGTTTTCCGACGGCCTCCGCCGGGGGGGTTCTAATCGCTGGCGAACTCAGACGATGTCCGCCGCTCTACGCTGTGCCAGCTCCGAACCCGGTCTCATTTTCGGCTCATTTCTTTAGCTAAGGATTAAACTTCTACATCAATTTGCTTACTGTAGCAGCTCAAGCTGTCATTCTGTTGCCTCAGAGCACGATTTTCTCGAGCAATTTCTGCCGTCAAGTAGCAATCAGTTGGACTTCTCGAGCGGAGATGTGATTAATTCTTACGAGCGGCGTAGGCTAGCCGTTGCGATTTCAAAGATGGTCAAACTCGGGCATGGCAATGACTTGCGTGAATTTTCCGGCGATTTCTGCCCACGCATTCTCGTAAACATCGTGGAGTCGATGGACGATAACTTCGCAGCGTTTTCATATTTTAAGTGTGTGTTTCGTGATTTCTCCGACGATGTAGTTCGCCAATGCTGCTTTGTGGTGGATTCGTTAGTGGCGAAAGGGATTAGGCTATTAGCTCAGGATATGTTAACGTGGGTGGTTCAAGAACTTGGAGCGGAAAAAAGCTCTGAAATTTTATTGGAAGGGTGTTACAAAAATGCGTCTGATTTTTACATTCTTGATGCATTGATGCGTGCCTTTACAGATGCAGGAATGAGCTCTCATGCATTGGAGGTAGTTGAAAGGATTCGACAAGTCGGTGGTAGGCCTAGCATTTCAGCAGTTTGTATGCTGTTGAAGTTGTTGCTTAGATTTGGTGACGACGGTAATGCGTGGAAGTTATTGAGGGATATGATACGTAAAGGACCCAGACCCTCCCTTTACGTTTATAACATGATGATTCTTTGCTTTTGCAGAAGAGGGCAAGTTCGCATCGGAGAGAGCTTGTTCTACATAATGAACAGGTTTGGGTGGAAGCCTGATGTGTATGGGTACAATATTCTGATCAATGCCTACTGTGTTAGAGGGCAGACTAAGGAAAGTCTGAATTGGGTGCGTTTGATGCTCAAAAACGGCTGCAATCCCACTCCCTCAACGTTTGGTACGATCATCAATGCCTTCTGCAGAGAGGGTAGGACTGCCGAAGCAAGAGAAGTCTTTGATATGTTGAATCAAGTGGGCATAGTTCCAAAAACCCGATTGTACAACATTCTGATGAATGGTTATGTTAAGGCAAGAGACGTCAGTCAAGCTAATATTCTTTACGAAGAAATGAGGACGAAAGGTGTGTCTCCCGACTGTATCACTTTTAACATTTTAGCTTTGGGGCATTACAAGTATGGCAATGAAGAGGATGGTGACAGATTGTTAACGGACTTATCAGTGAGAGGGTTTGTTCCCGAATCTTTAGTGGCTGATGTATCCGTTGGAGGGTTGTCTTGGGCTCGAAGATTAGACGAAGCCTTGGAATTAATGCAGAGTATGCTCGGAAAAGGGATTCAGCTTAGCGTGATCGCATTCAACTCCTTAATCTCTGCATATGGTAGGGAAGGGTTAGAGGAGAAAGCTTTTGAAGTATACGAAATCATGGGGAAATACGGGTTGACTCCTTCGCTTTCCACGTATACTTCACTTATTCTCGGTTTAGCTAAAACAGGAAGACTTGAACGAGCCAAATCTCTTATATACGAGATGATAGAAGAAGGTTACCCGATGAGTAAAGTTTGTTTTACAATAATTATGGATGCTTATTTTAAGACAGGGGACATGAGGGGAGCTTATCTTATGTGGGAAGAAATGGAGATTCTTGGCATGGCTCCTGATATTGTTGCCTTTTCTGCATTCATCGATGGGCTCTCGAAAGGAGGCTACGTCGAAGACGCTTATGACAAGCTGTTGGAAATGATCCAAAAAGGACTCGTGCCTAATAACTTTGCTTACAACTCATTAATTCATGGCGTTGTCAGGTTGGGAAAGCTCAACCAGGCTTTGAGACTGGAGATGGAGATGAGGGAGAGAGGCCTCGTGCCCGATCCAGTCACGTTCAATATAATAATCCATGGTTTCTGTAAAAAGGGGAAAATGAAATCAGCCATGGATGCCTACATAGAAATGCACCGACATGGATTTACGCCAGACATTTTGACTTATAACACCTTGATCGATGGGTTCTGCAAGCAGTTTGACCTTCTCAACGCTGAGGATATCGCGAAAAGAATGTTGTCGAGTGGGTGGGAACCTGATGTCACAACGTACAACATACAGATTCACGGGTACTTTAGAAGCCAGAAAATGAACCGAGCTGTAATGGTGTTCGATGAACTTGTTTCTTCTGGAGTAGTTCCTGATACAGTAACCTATAATACGCTGTTGACTGGGATCTGTCACAATATACTCGACAGTGCCATGATTTTGACAGCAAAGTTGCTTAAGATAGCTTTTTCTCCTGACTTGGTAACTACAAACTTGTTGCTGTCTAACCTAAGGAAGCAAGGGTTACCTCAGAGGACGTTGATGTGGGCACAAAAGCTGAGAGATATTTCGTTTGGGTTTGATGAGACGACATTCAAAATAGTGAAGAGAGCATATAGCGATTTACAGGAGGATGTTGATCACACGAAGGGGATAACGGGGAAGAGTCTGTTTCTTGACTTTCTTATGTATATAACATATGACCTCATACGTAGAAATAGTAATAGTGCAAAAGGTTCTGTTTCGGTATGATTTACCTGCATGAGAGGACAGGGCCAGCATAAATATGGCTGTAGTTAGCAAGTAACTGTGAACTGGATCATTGTGGTCACATAGTTTGCAGCCACCAACTTTGATGACCATGGCAGGATTGGACTATGAAGCAGAAACCTCTTATGAATACGTTGGTTGATTGAATTGCTGAAAAGGTTCGTATTCTTTTTGCTGCATGTTAATTCGCAGAATGCATAATATTAGAATCTGCATTCCTCAGTGCTTGTACTTGGGTATTCTATTTTGTTGTAAAGTTGCAGCGAAAACGCAATACCTGCCAGTTTCCTTCTTTCTAACTTATTCTTGCTGTATCTGATCTTCCGAGGCTTTGATGCAGTTTTTAGTTATATCAACACCATATATTCATATTCATGAGTCAAGTACATCATAACCCTTTTGACAAGAGGAAAATTTTCTTATCATGAACTGAATAAGAAAACGATTTCAAGTCACGTTTTCCCTGTGCATGATCATAAACTTTCGTCGACCAACTCCCTCGAGACTCTCGCTAATTTTAGCCAAATGCGCCATACGCCTTTTTGCTGATTCTGACAATACCATATCTTTTGCAGGCATTTCTTCGCCGACGTCCTTGATTTCAGCATCCTCAGAATGCCGTGTCAGTTGATTTTCAACATCTGGAACCCCTGATGTTACTTCCATGAGGGTTTCCACCACAACGCTCATCGTGGGTCTACTCTTGGCACTTTTCAACAAGCAGCGATCAGCTAGTTTAGCTATTTTGCGAGCCGCACTAAGCAGGAACTGATTTTCAAGTCGTGGATCCATTATCAATCCGAATTTACGACTGTCAGCTGGGAAATTTTTCACCCATTCCAAGAGTTTCTGCTCTGCTCTTGGCCGGTGAGGTTCTAGGGATCTTCTTCCCGATAAAATTTCATACAGAACAACTCCGAAGCTCCAGACATCGCTCTTTGAGGTGAGGTGTCCTGTCTCTATATAGTCGGGAGCAGCGTAACCATGTGTTCCAACTGCCTATAGAAACAGACAAAGAAGTATTAGTTCATATATTGGGAACAAGAATTTTTGCAGACAGAGAAAGGAGATAATCTAACGGGTGAAATATTGCACATTCAAATTGCTGAGATTTGGGAAAGGCTGTGCAGTGTAAGTTTTCGTGCCAGTTGGGAAGAATATTTTTGCCATTATGTTTCATCATCTCTTATTACGATTAAGAAAGCATGATGATGTGTTTCAGCTCATATATAAACTGCTTAATACTTTTGTCACATACTGCAGTAGAAACATGAGTGTTGTCAGCAGTTGGTCCCTCTCGGGCAAGCCCGAAATCAGAAAGCTTTGGTGTGAGCTCTTCGTCCAGCAGAATATTCGATGCCTTAAAATCTCGATAAATGACCTAAAAATTATAAATGTAAAGACCAACGTAAAGCATGGAATGTAAGTTCGTCGTCACCATCAATTCTTCTTTACGTCTTAGGAAACATGACCTGAATTTCTAATTCTTCATGCAGGTAAGCTAATCCCTGAGCTGCTCCGAGCATTATCTGCAACCTTCGATCCCACGACAGAGATGAAATTTCCCAGTTGAAAAGGTGATCTTCCAAGCTTTTATTAGGCATGTATTCGTACACTAGTAGCCTTTGTATGCCTCTTTCTCCATCCGTAGCGCAATATCCTATGAGTTTAACAAGATTCGGATGGTTCACAATGCCTAGGAACTGTACTTCTGATACCCATTGTTTATGTCCCTGTTATGTCATTCAAGTTCAAATCAAATAATGACCAATCATTCAAGTTTCTGTTGTATAATGGCCGAAAGCTATTATCATTATTATTATACCTGATAGCCATCTCTGTTGAGCTTCTTGATAGCAACTATCATAGGCTTTCCATCTCCATCACAGCTCTTGATACTTCCTTTATACACAGTCCCAAAACCGCCTTCGCCGATCTTGAGCAATATGTTGAAATTGTTTGTAGCTTTTCTTAGTTCGGAATATGTGAAAACTCTCAAATTATGGGCTCTCTCGGTGTATATTTCTGTTATTCGTCGAGGAGAAGATGAAGAAACGGGCGACTTAATCTGTCCTTTTGCTTCTGTAGGGTCAGATTTGCTCTGTTTTTTCAGTTCAGACGCAGATTTTTGTGCTCGATTCTTGCTTTTATCTTTGAAGTAGTAGAAACACTTCATTTTTCTTTATTTCCCCCTTTTTTAATGCTAACAACTTCAAGGGCTTATTCAAGAATCAGTTTCCTTCAAGTTCAGAGACTGCAACGTAAACATATCTTCAATTGATAGCTTAAGGCTTGAACGTAGTTAGAAAAAAATGAAAATTATGACTTCGATGGACCCTAGTCTAGTGTGGAAAATATTACGTGAGGTTATCGTCAAATTTACATGCTCGTAACATGAATTAGAGCACAGATTCTAGAAACGTTAATTCCATATATAAAGCAGGAAAAAAGGTTAGCACCGGGTAACTGTTGAGGGAAGACTGCACGTTGGAATTAAATGCGAGTCAATTGTCTTCTTTAACAATGGTCATCTCCACTTTATACATCAAGAGCTTTCACTTTCAACGAGGCCCGAGGACTACCAACTGTATCCTATTGACCAAGAAGATAAAATCTTGTTCTTTATTATTAATAATCATCAAATTATATGAATTTATAGTTTTCCTATGGTGTCGTTGCCATTTATATATAAATATGGAAATTACCTTCTTTGTCCGCATAAACAAAATCAATATCATGCTCAGTATTAATGTCACTGTGCAAAATTAAGTATGGGTTGTTCAGCCTAAAGCAGACTCGATTTCGAAAAAAAATAAAATATAACACTGTTACATACATTCATGACAAAGAGAAATGAAAACAGAGCTTGGGGAGATTTTCATTATCTGAGAATCTTTTTTCGTCCATTGCGTGGACTTGGGAGTTGGCAAAAGACTTGCTGTTCACTAATTTAATTGCCTCTTCAAAGAAAGCAATAGTAAAGCGACAATTCTTCTGAAAAATAATTACAGTGAGAAGTAAAAGAGCAAAAAATTGAATCGAACTCTCCAAGCTGAGTAAAAAAATCCAGTAAAATTAACTCTTATCGCAGAATATATCCATTGGCAGATATCCAATAGTTTATAACAGATAACACTGCTGCTGCCATAGATGAGATATGATTTGAAGATGTGCTTCGATTAACACCTTAAACCCTTCAAGATTTACAACAAATTCTGATAATTTGCTGCTCATAAACTAAAATCATCTGTCTATTCAAAACCTAATTGAGAGCTTCAACGGCAGAAAAATTCCTCTCATTGAGGGGCAAAAAGATATCATTTATCTAAATAAAACCTATCTATTCTAAGTGTTTTATTCGAACCTGCCGGCGGCCTAAAGTCTTGTAACTGCAAACTAGAGCTCGAAAGAATCTCGTTTAGCACATCATCGCCTTTTTCTTCTTTGATCATATCGAGAGTGCTTCCAAGTACTTCTGCCCCGAGAGCTATTTCGACAAGCCGACCTCGTTCTTCCCCACCTTCTCGTATTAATCTTCCAATTTCCGCAAGTGATGCAATATTTTCCACTATTACTTTTGCAAATATCTCACCAAGAAACTCGGCTGCTTTAGGGGCGTCATTCACTGCATCCTCCAATATTTCGAGAACAGATTCGAAACTGTTCACGGAGGAAAGAAAAAAGAAACACTTTGAGGTTATGCATAATCAACAAACTTGTAGGTTAAGAATCAGACAATACCCTCTGATAAGTTGTTCTTTGCTGATCATGTGAAGGTCTGGCTTCGTTAGGTTGATGAGAAGCTTGGTCAAGAGATACCTTTCCATGGCTTTCCTCTCGAAAGAATCCGCAACCCAGATAGAAATCATGACAGGGTAAAAGCTAGGGGTGTTCATTTCCTTGATGCATAGAGCAAGTTCATTCTCGTCCCTTGCACTACAAAAGCAAAAGACGTAGTTGATGAGTGCAGAAATCTAAGTGCTATGATTAAATTCATCATATGCTGCACAACTAGAACTAAGCGCAACATTCCCAATTTTCAAATGCATGCTTGGAAAACGAATAGAAAAGGAAGATAACATATACACACTATAATACCTGTAGAATTCTTTGATAGCAGATAATGACTTTTCTCGCATAACCTCTTCGGGCCAAACATTCCCTGAAGATACCCCCTGCGAACCAGTCAGGGGCCCACTTCCACTTTGTTCAGATGGAGTAGTAGGACGAGATCTATTATCACCACGATCTGTGTTTCTCGCATCTCTATTTCTGTTGGTATGCGACGACTGGTCAAAGTAAGGAGCGCCAAAGCTATCCGTCTCTCTTTGTCCATAAACCGCTCGCTGGGGCCCAGAGCCAAAGACATTTTGTCCTGGAATATGAGCTATGGGAGCATTAGGCACCAGTGGTTGCCCTCTAAAGGCCATACCCCGTGCTAGACCACCTTGAGGTCCAAGTGTAATGGTATCATCGCCAATGGCCCTTTGTGGCAAAGGTAGAGAAACAGTACGGTTATCAGAAGAGTAATGTCTGTCGTCCATTCGAATGTCTTGAGATCCATAATCACGTAACTGTGGTGGTGGGGCTCGGAAACTGCCGCCTTGTGGTGATAGTATGCTGGGAGACCGCAGAGCGAAATCACCTCTTCTAGCCGAGCCACTACCCATGCTTGGAACACGTGCCAATCGGCCAGCCTGTGCATGCCTTTCTTGTGCCGCATCTCTGTGCACGTCTTCGATCTTCTTTGGGCCTTCAACTTTCCTCCTCTGCTGCCATTTGTTCTTCCTCAGATCAATTGAGTCTTTCAGCATAAATCGGATTCTGGAAGAAAGATTCGTGTTGTTGGACATTTGAGCCATCATGTCAAAATAGGCATCGATGTGATCTTTTGACTTGTGATGGTCTATCATCTCTCCGATCGTGCTCATCAATTTGCATAATGCTTCGATATTCTCCTCATCGGGATTTTGATACAGCAACTTGTTTATGCAGTCGTGCATGATTCTTTCAGTAAGCATCCTCTTCTTGTAAAGCTCCCCGATGAGTCTAATGTTACCTAACATGCGTCGCCGAGCTTTGAGTCTTTGTTCCTCCCTCTCTTCTGCCGTCTGTTTGTTTTCACCATCCTCCTCGGATTTATTGGCCTCTTCTTCTTCCCTTTCTCCTCTCTCAAACTCTTCTTGGCATTTGTTCAGTAGCAGCCTCTTGAAAGTGATTTTCTCATCGCCAACACTTAAATTGGGTAGATCCGACGCAAGACGGAAGCAGAAGTCAGCATACATCTCACAAAAGGTGGGCTCCATCAAAGCTTTATCGAAGATCTGTGCTATCACTCCTGAGAGAGTCACAACATTATCAATATTAACTTCTTTAACCTGCTGAAAAAGTTTTTCGAAATTCTGAGGTGTGAGCTTGTTCAAGATGGCCTTCAACTGCCTCTGTTTTGCTTCTTCTTCATCAGTAACCTTGCCAATTTCGTACTTTCTCTCTGCTCTGTGCATAACTGGTACAGGTGTTTGAGGAGAACGCATCAACCCCTTCATAAAACCACTGCCACTCTGCCACCTGTCGGAATCAGAATTATTACTCATCAAACCTCCCTGGGGACTAGGGGATTGCATCGGCCCAGTTAGGATTCCCCCGGAATATTGCAATGGCATCTGAGCTCGACGGTTCCTCATAGCACCTCCATAGTTGCCTCCTTGGCCGGGAGGGAATCCAACGTCCGAGTAATGACCCGAGTATCCAAAATCTCCCCTCATATCTCCTCGCCCGGTCATAAGAGGCCCAGGAAATTTAATCCACTTGTCCTCGTCTCCCCCAGTTTGCTTGTCAATTTTACGCCTAGGGCTAGGTTGGGACTTGGCATTGCCCCTAGAGGTCATCAAAGCATCGGCTACATTGGCTGATATTTCAAATCCCACTGGAAGATCAGTGCAATGGTCCTTAAATTTTAAGAGAAAATCTCTGGAGTAAGTTTTAATGGTTAATCCTTTCGTGTCTTCATAAGTATCCAGATTCCTACTCATTGATGGCTCCAAGTGCGGTGTAGAGATCTCAGCAGCATCTTCCCAGTTATCGGGCTCCACTTTAACGAGAGGGGGTTTTTCACCAGATTTCTCTTTAGTCTCACTGACAGATTTCTGCTTCGCATTGACACTCAAACTCCTATCAGAGGCATCTTCAGAAGTTGCAATTTCTTTCTTGTCTTCAGGACCCTTGTATGCCATATACAGATCAGAACTTGTACCAATGGCTTCTGCTTTTCTATACAGATCTTTCATTTTCTTACCCCTTGGAGCAGCAGTTTTTACAACGTTTGCATCAGAGGCGACTATTATATCCACGGGATTCTCAATGCCTTCATCTTTATGCCGTGCATCATCATTAGAAAGAGAAGGCTCTGAAAGAGTTTTTCCGTTATCAACATTATCAAGTAATCTTGGCGATAAATCAAAAACTCTATCGTCTTGCACCAATTGACTGGAACCTGATCCAGAAGTCTCAATATTTCGACTACTTGATTTCTGCTCTGAGACCGCTTCATCATTCATCTTAACATCATTCGCTCGACAACTTGAGGAGTCATCTGGTTCTGTCTCCGAGTGTTCAACTAAACCACCACCAGCGGATAGTACAGCATCGTGATAAGAGCTCTTCTCCACCCTCCTAGAGGTTTCTACAAATTCAAGAGAAAGAGATGTCATATGTAATGTGACCATATGCTAACAAGGTTCGAAACTTCAGGTTATAGGTTCACCATCTGCCTTTCCTTCTTCAGAGCCCATACTAATTGGCTTAGAAGGCTCAAGGGAAGCAGCATCACCAGGTAATAGCTGCTCTTTATCAGCTTCAATAACTGAGTTGGTTCCAGAAGATATAGATTTTGGGTCAAGGACCTCGACACCCAGTCCGCCTCCCTGAAATTATAGCAGAATCACATTCAAGACGACACAAATACTGTCAAAGACTGCAATTGCCAACAAACAAATCATGGATTACCTGATGCTGATGCGTAATGCTCTGTGATTTTTTTTGTTTATCAACAGTGGGTTCAGTAGCAAGTACTCCTACTCTTTCTTCGCCATGGGAACTTTGTGACAATGATGGAGAATTATCCACGGAGGCTGAAACCGATGTCAAAGTCTTATCCATGTTAATTGGTCCGACTGCGGAGGCAGACGGAGATGTTGCTCCTACTCTAGATCTGGACTCTGGGGTTGAACTCAATGATGAGGGCTTTACCTCCTTCTGAGGATGACTCAGATCCTCCCCATGTAACTTAGGAGGTTTGGGAGGATCGGTCTTTCCAACTGAAGTAGAAATTGCAGGACCCGCATCTTTACTCACCTGAGAGCTAACAGGAGGTTTAATTGTCACCTGCAAATGAAACGACATACTCTACCATCCTTGCACTTTGTTTACGGGACCAAGCGAAATATAGTTTATCAATTGATTTGGCAGCAGCATGTTATAAAGTAACACACCTGGTTATACGATCTTGGTGGCTGAGTAGAAGGATGCATGAAAACTGGAGCCCCACTATAAGGATTCGAATAAAAGTTCATAGGAATATGAGGGGATTGTGAGTGAAGAGGAACACTGGTGGGTGGCTTAGGAACGGGTGAGCTGTCCAGCTTTAACTCTTCGTGAGTCTCAGGGTGAGTTATCTTCACAGCTCTGCGAGAGCTTCCACCAAATTTCAATGGTGACTGCTGAGCAATCTGAGGGGGTAACTGATGGCCCATTTGTGAGTAAAAGTTTATGGGCTGGCCATGATGATGCATCATTCCCGGAGTCTGCATCATTTGTGGGCCGGGAACGAACATCGAATGTGATACCGTTTGATTACCAATAGGTAAGGGCATGGGCATCGGCGAAGAGGTTCCAGGCCCGAATTGGGACTGTAACTGAGGATGGAGACCACCAAACTGAACAGAAACATGCTGTTGGTGAAATGGAGGTTGCACGGGCATCGGATGTAGCGACTGTTTATGTGTATGCATCACAGGTTGGGCAGCTGAAACTTGGCCATCCCTCTTGGAGTTAATCACTGATGGTGCCTGACCAGAATTTGGATCATCAGGAGCTCTTTCGTCATTTTTAGACAATTGCACCTTGGGGGCGGTTGGAGTTTGAAGTGACGGAGGGGCCATTAAAGAACCATGCCGTACCTGTTAGAAGTAAGGAAAAAATAAATTCTAATTATCACAACATACAAGCTGTTCCAAAAGCTTCCAGCTCAGGGAGTCAATCGACGATCTTTTATCATATCATCTACGGCGTTTTTTAACATTTATGCAATCCACAATGGTTTCCAAAGAGGGCAAGGTGATCAGAAGAGACTGAAACAAACTGTATATAATAAGAACTACATGCTTAAGCTATTTTCTACCGATAAAAAGGAAAATATAAGGCAGCGTCCATCAAAGAAATATACTACATATGAGATCATCTCAGTTGTAACACGCATCTCCTTGCATTTAAAATGCAAATGCAACATTATGACAGCTAATATGTTGATAGAACCACAAACCTGAGTCTTTCTCTGCTCATCCAAGTCTGGTGGAGCAGAACTAGTTCTGGCAGGTATCGGCAAGGAAATATGCACAGTGCCCTCGTCCTTGCGATGAAAAATTAAATGAGAAAAATAAGAGAGAAGATGAGCCAGTTTCCAGAAATTGTCACATACCTGCTTCTTGTTCACAATACTAGGACTCAAGGACCCAAACTGCAGAGAAAATGTCTTAGATGCATCTTCTGGAGCTAATCAAGTAAAATCGGAATTCATCAATGGCTAATACAGATTACAGTGATCTAGAAAATCAATCAACAAGAGAAGATTCTGGTCTCTAATACCTTTTGGAGGCATCTTGGGGACATGAGACTCGGAATTAGTGGCAGAAGCCGAGATGCCAGAATGTGGAGCGCAAGGAACAACTTGCGCTTTTTTCTGAGACGTAGTATCCGATGGTTCAACATCAGTTGACATAATGGGGACTGGTGCACCAGAAATTCCTGAAGCAAAACACAGTTTAAAGCCCGAACCACTCAGAAATCAGAACCTAATTATGAAACTTTAAATAAAAAACGAAATCAGCTTGAACTCGTCAGAAATCAAAACATTAAATAAAAACCACATCAGCTTCACTTTGCTTATAAGTTCTAAAACTTCCCACCAGAGACAAAAGTTCAAACTGAATGAATGATCTTGTTGAAAAAGTGATTAACTAGCAATATTGTTCAGATGAAGAAAGGAATATTCTCGACGTATAATCCAGAGTATCCAATAGCATTATCCAAATCAGAGAAAAATAAAGGAGAAGAAATTTGAATCATGTACTCTGAGTCTGTGTTGTCCGCTGATGAGCACCATTCGGCGCAGGATTCGAATCACCAGTCTCTACATTATTGGCATATTTCTGGCCTGGTTGCCCTCCCTCACTGATGTTATACTTCTTGGAACTGAAAAAAGACCGACCAAGGAAAACCATCAAAACAGTCTATAACCGAGCATGATACCAATTTCAGATAAAGAAACCTATTTCCACATCTTTTTCACCTGCGATTACTAACGGCGGTGGGAGGAGCACCACCACCGCCTTTAGTAGCGCCGCTGCCGTAAAACTGCCTCTGATGACCGGAGCTACCTGATCGGCCGGTATTTCTATACTCACTCCTATCAGCTCTTGACGGATTGCGGGACATAAATTCAATGCTTTCCTAAAAAAAACAGAGATTCCTCGTAGATCGATCAAATTAGGACACTGAAAACAGGCGACTGTGGACTCGCATCAAACAATCAATGTGAACACTTGTCTTTTCAGTTCTACCGTCTAAGTCGGATTTAGGCTTTTCCTTTACCTGTAATGTCGAGATGAAATTTAGGGTTTTGTAATTGTTTGATCTGTGTGGGAAAATGTATGTCGATCGCCTGACGTAGATGTTTATAACGTCATAAAAAACGTTTATAATTTAGTATATAGTTATTTGGCCCAAATCGATATTCAGCCCAACCCAACGTCAACTCCACTGGCTTACTACGTCATTGATATGGACAAGTTTTATCTAGGGTCAATTCGAAATAAGGTCCCATTAAGGGTTGATTTCGAATTCAGGCCCTGTTTGAGAATTTTTTAGGGTAAATGACTCATTTTGTGTGGTGTAAAAAAAGTGTATGAAAGATATATGAACTGGTATAGAATGATCATTTTTTGTGTTACAAACTTTCAACAGACTGGTATGTCAGAGCAATGAAGTGGTACTGCAGAAAATAAACTGGTATTAGATGATCATAAACTGGTACCGGATTATGGTTCTGTGGTACAGAATTTCAACATACTGGTATGTAAAAGCAATGAAGTGGTACTGCAGAAAATGTTTCCTTAAAACTAAAATTTTTGCCAAGAGGGCCTGAATCCTAAATGATAGTTATGTGGGGGCCTGAAATGAAAATGCCCCATTTATCTAATCTATATCTACCAACAAAATACAATAGAAATATACATTTTAGCAAACAAATTATGTTTTGGGCCAAATAAATATTGTCTACTGAGGAGAGGAGGAAAGATCAAAAAAAATTAATTTATACGTCTGACATTATACAATTTTAAATAAGTCAGAATCTTAACGTTGTATCTACATTTAAACACCCAAAAATCTTCAAGTTCAGCTCCCTAGCAGATAAATTTTATAATCTCACTTTCTCCAGCAAGCGGCCGCACAAAAAAAAAATGATTTTCTCCCCCGTCCTCCATTAACGGAGGTGGGGGAGGTCTTTGTTATTCTTCAGCTTCTCTTCATTTTTCTACTTTTCTTTCTTTTTTTAGCATTTCTTTCAATAAGGCACGTCAATCTCCGCTCCACCTCCGCTCGCCGCCGTCTCCGCGTCTGCAGCCCCCAACCTTTCCACCCCGACGTCCGGCTCGCCTGTCTCATGTCGCCGACATCCCCACCCACCGCTCGGCAATTTGTGTCGGGTGGGTTCTCCTCAGTTCTCCCCTTTATAGGAGTTTTTTCCTCCCTCCTAGGAGCCTATCTCTCCTCTTGTGGGAGCCTATTTCTCCCCTCGTGGGAATTCCCTTTGGGGTTTTTCTCTTTCTCCCTTTTCGGGGATTCAGAACGGGCACCGTACTATCACCGACTTTTTACGCAATAGCAATAGTCAAATATGTTGATATTTTGAATATTGCTCTATCGTACTCTTGTGTCCACTTGGATTAATGAATGAAATCCTCATTTAAAAAAAAATCAAATAAATTTATATATCGTTACCTAGTAGAATAAAGTTTTTCGCATAAGTATCCATTTGGTTCAAAGTATTATTTTACCATCATTTACATATCTTTTTATATGTAAATTACATATCATATTACGTTTTTGTGGTGCCTAATTCCTAAACAAGTGGGATATCTCTGGTAGAATGATGTAGCTTTTTTCAATGTATTATGTACCATTATACGTTTCTGGTATCTGAATTTCACATATGACATACCTTTGCCCAAATAGATAGTATATTCTACTAGGTACCTATATATAAAAAAAATTATAACAACAAACTGATCTGAATTTTTTTATACGTTAAGGTATTTAATTGCAACTCCCAATCTTCCCAATCTCAAGCAAAGGTTGGAACCTATAGGCTATAGCATAATTTCTAAAACAGAACGATTGCAACTTTTTCTTGTGTAATAAATGTAGTTTGGAAATACTTCCTCAGTATCACATATTTCTTCTCAAAGATGTGGGCACGTAAATTAAGGAAGCCCTTTTTTTAATATTATGGTACATTTTTAAAGCATGGGGAGAGAAAATTTATTAGTGTACACGCAAATTAAGAAGCATTTTTTTAATATAAATGGTGTAATTAGTTTAATTATTAACATAATCTTTTACTAAAAATAGAATGAGAAGAATCATATAGGGCACCCAAAATAGAAAGATGGGAAGAAATAAATGGGAGGGGAAGTAGAATTCATGAAACCAAACATGGGCTTTTCCCGAATCCCAATACGAGCTTCTTCTTACATAAACAACACTAAACGGCCACTCCCTCTCTCTCTCTACTACATATAAAGTTACAACAATCTTGACGATTTTGTATGCCTTGTTGAAAAACCCTCAGAAACTCTCTTGAAGCTGGTCAAGAAGATCGTATGATCCATCGCGATCACCATCACTATCAGCCGCCGAAGGCAAGGCATCCCTTCTAACCTCCCCGCCGACAGACAAGGGAACATAAGACATATACTTGTCATCATCAAAACATCCCTGTCGCCGAAGAATATCTACCAAGGCATCTTTAATCCCCATATCGCCCTTTTCCTCGCAGAATCTAAGGATGTTAGAGACGTTGATTGGCTTAGGCTTCCATTTCTTCGTCCCTTCAGACTCAGCAGCGTTCTTCAGACAGGACAAAGCCTCAGATACATTCCGTTCCCTGACGTGATTCTCCGCAAGAATCTCCCAAGTCACAGCATTAGGCTCTCCTCCCATCTCAACCATCTGATCGAAGAACGTCTCCGCCTTTTGGGCCAAACCCCTCCTCGCATAAGCGTTCAGCAGCAGATTCCCGACCCTAGCGTCGAAGGAGGACTTCAAGGTAAGCCATTCGTCGTAAACCTTCTCGGCCCCTTCGATATCCTCCATTCTGACCAGGGAAGAGATGATCGAGTGATACCCAAGATTCGTAACGTTTGGGAAAGAGGACTTGTAAGTGTTCCAAATCCTATACACGTCTTCCTTCTTACGGGCGCTTCCATAGAGGCTGATGAGGTAATGGTAAGGCACACGGTCCCGCCCCGTCATCATACCCTCGATCTTCTTCAGACACTCTTCAGCTTTATCGAACTTCTCAAGCTTGATGTACACAGTGGCCATAGAACTGTAGGTAGTCCAATTGGGATTTACGGTTGGGTCCATTTCCATCTGTCTGAAAACCTGCTCCATTTCTTCGATGGAGCCACGGGTCCCACGAGAGGACAGCCATATGTTGTAGGTATAGATGTCGAAAGCTAAGTTCTTCTCCTTCATTTCTGAGACTAGGGACTCGATCATCTCATGCTCGCCGAGGTTGTTGTAGAGAGTCATCATCACGTTGAAGGGAAGGGAGTGGTTGGCGTAGGCCCGCTTTCGCATGTCGTCCATTAGGGCTTCAGCCTTTTCACGAAGCTTCGCGCGGGCGTAGGCGTTGAGGAGGGAACCGTAGATTCTCTTGTCCTTTAAGGCGTCTGGCAACTTATGGAAGTACTTTTCAGCGCTTGAGATTCCGTGTACTTTGGCGATCAAGTCTAGCTGAATTGCAGTGTCGCTCGTGGTTACTCTGTACCTCTCTGGCCTGTTGTTCATCCATTCGTACACCTGTGAAATTATCGCAAAGAGATCGTTCGTTATGATTCGCTCTAATAATCCAACCTATTATCATTCTTTATCTCCTTGCATAAGCATAAGCCAAATTAACAAGCACTCGACTTCAGTATTCTTCGTAATTTGGATATGCTTTATCTTAAATAAGAAAACAATCGAAATCGAATGAATGACTACTCCCTCCATCCTCAGCCGCACGCACGGCAAACATATACAGACAACTCAATACACAAGATGCAAAAAATCCAAAATTCAACAATAAATCTCTGAAATTACTGATCGTTCCGTTACCTCGAGAGCGTATTTGAACCTTCTGAACTTCCTCAGCTCCTTGACAACCCTAGAAAGCTCCCATTTTGTCAGTTTTTTCCCCTCATTTTCCACGCGATTCAGAACAGAAGCGGCGCCGGCGCTAGGGTCTGGCATCGTCGATACCTTCTTGAAGATGGCGTTCCACTTTAGAACAGGCGTCTTCTCATAGTCATTTGCGCCGTAACTGCGGACGTTCGACGCCGGCGACGACCGCGCTACGAGCACGTGATTTTTATGGGCCTTGCGAGAAAGTACGAGATGACGCCTGAGCACATATATAGGGTTCTGAAGAAGCATCGATGAGAATGAGAGGCCATTGGGGACCGTCGGCGGGAAACATGCGAGCTTATCGTGTTCTTGGTGGAGATTTAATGGCGGTTTTGGCGCAGTTTGCTGAAGCAGCATGGCTCAGGCCTAAGAGAGGGAGGGGTAGGGTTTTAGCTGGGATGTAGAAATGGGTGAATTTTGGGGGATTTTCTCGGTGTTTTGAAGATAAGATGGCACTTTCTGTAAATCTTTATTGAAATGTATATTCGGGTAATTTTAATTTTCTTTTTGTCATTTATAAACTCGTTTGGAATTAAAACCTCTAAAATAATTAAATCTTTTAATTCTGATTCTAGCCTCATAAAAAATCATCAAATTCGATAAAATAATAAGATAATAAATTTTCAAAATACCCTTTTATAAATATTAGATCCCGTTCAAATCCTAAATTAATAATTTTGCTAAAAAAATACAATTATAGATACTTATTAGCTTTGTTACGACCACCATGTCACATATTTTTAAAAAAAAAATCATTACAACAAATAATGTATTATTATTGATATATCATCGTACAAGATTTAATTGTATGTAATATGAAGATATATACCCACTCATATTCTCATTTGATTAAGTCGGCCATTGACTTGGATTAAGAGATAACTGAATTTAAAAGTTTTTTAATTAATAAAATACTAATTTGTCGATATATTGAAATCTCTCTAACTTAATAAAATTTAATAGTCCCAACTCTATTTAGTATTGTATGTGTTTGAATTGGCTCCCTTCATTTTCTTACGGGTAATAGTCTTATACAACGCAATATTTCTCTATATAATCAGATATGTGACACCTATGACTTATGAGAGAAGTATAATAAATATACGTAGTAAATATGAAGAAAAATGCATTAGAAATAAATACAAAAAGTAAAATAAAAGGAATCACCCATTTATTTAGGACAGAATAATTATAATAATTTACAACAATGGAAAGCAAAAAGGGCAAAAAGCTATAAAGAAAAAGAGATGAATAAAGAATATTCTGAAGGAGAGGTTCGATTAGGGTTTTACCGTCTTTGAAACGCCACCCATCCCTCGATATATATATAAGACCGATCCAAGCTGAGCCTCACAGCAGTAGTACCCAAAATCCATCACTTCGAAACAAAGAGAGAAATCACAGAGATGGAGCAGACCTTTATCATGATTAAGCCTGATGGCGTTCAGCGCGGCCTGGTATGTCTCGATAGCTCTCTTTTCTTTGCTCGATTTAATGCCACGAGTTTCGATTTTTTTGGTTATGCTCTGTCAAATTTTTTTAATTGAGCTTTTGAAAGTCAGATTTTCGTATTGAAGTTGGACGCCATTAGATCTATTATAAATTTGGGGAGATCTCTACCTTTGGTGCTAAAGGACCGTAGTGAAATTGTATTGCTTCTATGTTTTGTTTTCAGGTTGGTGAGATTATTGGAAGGTTCGAGAAGAAAGGCTTCACTCTGAAAGGTAGACCTTTCCTTGCTTTACTGACTGTTTACTCTCCTCTTCTCCATGCGAACAGAGAATACAGAAACAGTCAATTTCAATCTTGTGATTCTTTTCATAAAATTCTGCTAATAAAGCATCGATCTTGTTTGTATGTGTTAGGTCTGAAGCTCATCACTGTGGACCGTCCCTTTGCTGAGCAGCACTATGCTGATTTATCGGCTAAGCCGTTCTTTAACGGGCTGGTAGAGTATATCATCTCTGGCCCAGTCGTTGCAATGGTTTGGGAGGGAAAAGGCGTAGTCACCACTGGGAGGAAGATCATTGGAGCCACCAACCCCGCCGAGTCTGCTCCTGGGACTATCCGTGGTGACTATGCCATTGACATTGGCAGGTAAATATGACCTTCTCTTTTTCAACTCATATTCTTGTATCTTATGTGTGAAGCATTTGGACTGTTATTTGAGTTTTGCATCTGAGATTTTATCCGTCTTGTTTGGGATAAAAGGAATGTGATTCATGGAAGTGATGCTGTTGAGAGCGCGAGGAAGGAGATTGCTCTTTGGTTCCCTGAAGGGATCGCCGAGTGGAGGAGCAGCCTTCACTCGTGGATTTATGAGTGAATTTGAATCTGATGAGTGTTGTCTTGTTTTGGTTTTTAAACTAAATCTGCAATTATGATATCTATGACTCTTTGATGTCCTAATGGTTGTTACCATTTGCTACCTGATTAAACAAGTTGATTGCAAATCTTGAACCAAGTTGATGAGACAATGAACTGAGAATGTAATATAGTCTCAGATTGTAGACATATAGTCTGTCAATGTACGTTTCTAGTTAGAAATGTGAAAATTGAGTGCGACAACACAACTAAAGGCACTCACCCAAAACCTAAAATTACTTTAATGAGGTCCTAACATACTCTTCATGTTATACTTCGTGCGCAACAATCATATTATGATATCAGGGAGGGAAAGAGGATTCCTAAACTGCATAGGAAAAAGATAAGATGGAAACCTACAGCGTCGACGTGATATTTAAGTGGAAAAAAAAAAAACTTCAATTTTTACTCAACAGCTCATTTATTTGGATGAATAAAGATAACTCGAAAAGGTGCACGAGGAATCATAAAAAGTGAATGTTTCGAGTGCAAGCAACCATCGAGAGTGTTTGGGTGCGTCCATCTCCATTCTACATTTTTTTATTTTTTATTTATCTTCCTTACCTTCTGCGTACACATTCGAAATCGTTGAAGCAAAAAAGGTCAAAGACCCAAACGAAAACTAATTTTTATGGCCTTCATGTTAAAGACATTGTGTTCTCAACCATCAGTCACCCTTCGACACAAACACATTTTCGATATCACAGTTCCCTATTCATTTATCCTCGGATATTATAGAAACAAAAAAAATGAACTGTCGAGCCATAAAAAACCGATAGGTAAAAACGGACCCGGATTTCCTGTCCCACCTTTTCGTGCCACTTTTTGTGCCACTTTTCCCAAACATCATTGAACATTGTTCCGATTAGTGTTAAAACACCCGTAAATGATATTATATCATAAATACTATTATACCAAATGCTAAAACACAAAAAAATAATTATATAACACCTATAATTACGATAGAGAGAAATATATGATATTTTGAAAAGTATGATGAAAAATGTAGATTATATTGATTTTTTTGTGTTTTAGCAATTTGGTATAATAGTATTTATGATATAATATCATTTACGGGTGTTTTAACACTAATCAGAACAATATTTAATGATGTTTGAGAAAAGTGGCATAAAAAGTGGCACAAAAAGTTGGGACAGGAAATCCGGGTCCGGTAAAAACTGCCAACGCAAGATTTTTTTCCATAACGTACGTTCACAAAAATTATCATAACGAGTCTTTTGAGCAGTTGGAGATAAATAAAAAAATCCGACACAAAACTGCTAGCTGAAAAGAGCACACACGCGACGTAATAGGACACAGAACTTAAAAAGGCGCAAGTTCTTCTTCAATAGGGAAAGAAAAGCACATATCGCAGATGAGACCTCATTTGCCACCACCTAAGGTAGGGAACTGGCCGGGATCTTCAATTGCTGGGGCGGAGGCATTGCCACCACCACCACCACCTCTGCTGTAACCACCGCCACGACCACCACCACGGCCTCGGCCACGGTTGTAGTACTGCTCACCTTCAGCAGGCTTCAAGAACTCATTAATGCTCACGGACTGTGTTCATTTGACAACAAAAAAAAGGAAATATTGGAACCAAAAAGTCTTAATACTGATAAAACCAAGACAAGGAAGTAAAAAGAATTTATTAATCTAGTGATACTGAAGTACAAATGATAGCAAGGGGTGTTATTGTTAAGCAGGTAGCACACTTGCAGACTATGTGATAGTGAAGTGAAGTTCGGATTAGATCAAAGGCTAAGAAAAATCTGCACGCAGTGCTAGGGAATTGAAAGGTACCCATTCCTAACATGTGTCACATATAGGCGGGAAAATAGTGTTCAAGAGAACATTACCTTCTTGGCTCTTTCTTCTTTCTCCGCCAACTCCTTCTTTTTGTCTTTCTCAGAGCCCTGCAAATAGACAGAATAATTGTATGTGCAACTATTCACTTGTGAAGAGAGTGAAAGAACGAGAGAGGGGAGAGTAATGATACGAAATAAATCATTGAGATCATACAGAAGGCTCGAAAAAGCAGACATACCAATTTAATAAACACATCATCATTTGCTTTCTTGTTCGCAAGTGGTTTCATGGACTCAAACTCCTTGGTGTCAACTTTCCTCTCCTCGGTGGTCCTAGCTGCAAGAAGAGCTTTCCTTTTCTCCTCTAAAACCTTCTCATATTCTTCTAGAGTCATCTCCTGCAATTAGAACGACCAGTTAATCCTCTCAAATATTATTTTGATTAAATATCCAGAACATTTATGTCCATAATAATTATCAAACTCAAAAGCAACGTTCCTTCCCTCAGCTGCAAGCCACATGTGATATGGTAAAGGAAAAATCGTTAACAATAATCGAAAGCAACGTTCCCTCTTCACCTTGTTCTCAGGTTCCTTCTCTTCAACAACAGTTTTCCCAGCTTCCTTGTCTCCCTCGGCTGCAGCATTGCCTTCTCCCGATGGCTTCTCGTCATTAGTGGGTTTCTCACCTTCCTCAACTGCTTCAGGAGCAACCCTATAGAAATAGAATACAGCATAGTTAAGTACACAGAAGACTAGTGGACAGTATTAAGAGAAAGCAAAACCCACAAAATACTAGCATGTTTCGTGATCATGGTTAGGTGATGAAATATATCAGTAAGTAAATACTTACGGAGCTAGCTCATCAGCCTCAGTTCCCCAGTTCCCACGGCCAGATCCATCCCTCTTCATCTCATTACTTTCCCATCAACATGTCAGAGCAAATGTCATCGTATGCTTGCACATGAAAGGACAAAAATTTAATAAAAACAAAACAGAGTGTTGAGTATGTTTACCCTCTTCCAGTTCCACTGCGACGGTCATAATACCTACGAGAACGATCCTGATCACCTTCTCCAGCCTCACCATTGTTAAAATCACCCCGACGACCACCACGAAACGAGCCACGAGGGGCACCATAGCCACCACGCCTCTCAAAATTATTTCTACCGTTGTCTCCATTGGGTGCACCTTGAACGGTCGAGATTTCCCTGCTTCGATATGAATCTTCATAAGTGGATGAGTCCCTGTTGGATCCACCACCAGGACCACGATCGCGATTAAAACCCCGACCACCACCACGGCCACCACGTGCCGATTCAGACTTCGCCTCCCTCACTGCAACAGAATATCAGAGTCAGACACCAGTAACAAAATTGGCTTATGCTACGTTTGGATTGGGGGATTTCGATTTGAAATCCGAATTTCATTCAAATAACCCGTTTGGCAACCGCTCGGATTTGGATTTCGATTTCATCCAAATCCGAGGAGAATCCGAGCGCTTGTATTTTGATGGATTTGAAATTCGATCGGAAACGGTCCGTTTTCGAAATACCAAATCTTGCCGTGATTATTTTCTTAAATTATTATTCTTATTATTATTATTGATAAATGATGAGTCGAGCCGACCCGCGAGCTCGACGAACGACGAGTCGAGTCGGCCGACGAGCTCGACGACATGAGTCAAGTCAACTCGCGAGCTCGACGAGCCCGCTCGAGCTCGACGACCGATGAGTCGAGCCGGCTTGCGAACTCGACGACCGATGAGTCAAGTCGGCTCGCGAACTCGATGAGCCTGCTCGAGCTCGATGACCGATGGCTCAAGCCGGCTCGAGAGCTCGAGGACATTTTGAAATTCGGATTTTCGAAATCCTAACGTTTGCCAAACGGTGGATTTGGATTTAAAATTTGGATTTTAGAATTCATAATTTCAAATCACGGATTTCAATTCAAATACATCAATCCAAACGCAACCTTATGGAATAGTAAATGATAGTAAGAGGTGCATCTACATCGTAAAATCAAGATCCCTAAAAAGTAGATTGAAAATCCTAGAAGTCCACGACTAACGTCAATTCAAGGAATAATCAACATTATAAATAGGTTGGAAAGGCAGCAACTGAAAAAGAAGCAAATATACAAAAATTATGCCAATCAGTTCGATAAACGAACCGCCACTCACTATATAAACTGGAGCTTAAATAGACGCTTGCACAGAACCATCCTAGAAACTCCACTACTAGTAGAAAACATACTAGTACATATCAAAACAACCAATAGTATATTGCAACACGCTGTTTGCTCATATCCATCGGTCGTCTAGTAAAAACCTAGACATAATTAACAATCCCATATCAAGAAAACAAATCAGAACAATCAATTCATCATGACATTCAAAATCAGATGAAATAAACTTACCAGCTTGAGCTGGCGGTAGAGGCTTCCCAGGCATCTTAGCCTGCGCGGACGGCTTGCCCGCCGTCTTAGCCACTGGGACCGATGGTTTCTTCGGCTCAATTATCAGCTTAGCCGCAACCAGCTGCGACGGGTCCTCGTTGTCATCATCTCCCAACAGATCAAAAGGATTCATCGTCGCCATCACGCTTCACACCCAAGATACCCACGGAGATCCTTCGCTATCACAAAACCCTCTAGAATCGCCTATTCATTGTTCGATCATCAGATCTGCAAGCACTTAGAGTATATGGAGTGAAAAAAGAATCGCACAGAGGTAGAAAGTGATGGGTTTGGCAAAACCCTAGCCGCAATGTTAATTATATACGCAGATGCGAGTGAATAGAAGTGTGTAGGGTTTATCTGAGTGTGGAGTGTGCTCTTTGGAAACAATTTATTTGTAAATTGATCTTTCTCTAATTTAGCTCTGGTCCCTAGAGTTTTGATTATTCCAAATCGAATTGATAAGTAATATTCTGTCAACTTTTATGCCCAGTAGTAAACAGGCCTAGTTTGGGCCGAATTCTGCAATCGCCATTGTCCTAACTAAGATTATTTAGTTTTAGTCCCATGAAAACTGTAATTTGCAAGCATTAGAAAACTCAGCTCAATTGATTGGAATCGATCCTGCGAAGAAAGACTCAATCCTCGTGATGTCGTTGGAAGAAGAGGTCGCGGCGGAGATGGAGGCGGTAGAGGCTGTTTACGGCGATGATTGCCGCATCATCAGTACGTACCCTCCGCACATTCACGTCCACCTCAAGCCTCGCACGGCCGACGTCTTCTCTCAACAGGTCGTTAACTCCCCCTTTTCTTCAGTGAATCAATAATCCTGAAGTTTGTTTCTCATGTTTTCCTAATCTTTATTCCAATTAGTGTTGCAGTGTCATTCGATTATGTTTCTTTGTGTGTGTGTGTGTGAAATACAGAATATTGATAACGATTATGCTTTCTCCTGCAGTTTGTTGAAGCAACCATAAGTATTCGTGCTGGTCCGCAGGTATTTTTCGGTGTGTTTTGCGACTTTACGAGTAATGAGTTTGATTTCCTGACCAGCTACCATATTACAATAGTTCAAAAGAGTAGTTCATCGGATTTTAATGGTTTTCCCCTTTGATTGATAATTATCCCCTCAATGTGGTTCGTCTGGACTGTGTTTGCGTTTTTTTCCTGTTTACTTCATATTTTCTACTCTTAGCATGTATTAGTGAACTTGAGATTTTGATTTTCCTTGGGCAGTACCCTGAAGAGCCACCAGATATTAGTATCACTGATTCCAAAGGTCTTGATGAGCACAGGCAAAAGCAGCTTCTGAATAGCATACGAGACAGAGCTTTCGAACTTGCATCATGTTTAATGCTTGTTGCTCTTTGTGAGGTAGTAGATTATGCCACCCGATGAATCTTGCAATGGTTAAGCTGGTAACCATGATCGGTGTTTGTACTTGTGTCTCTTTATGTATTATTAAGCACCCATCTCTCTCCAGAAATTTGATTGCTGCAGTATGTCTTTTCCACTGTAGTTGCCATCCATGTAGTTAGAATGTAGTTGATCGTCTTTTAAGATTTTAATCTCTTCATCAGGAAGCAGTTGAGAGGCTCACTGCTATGAATTATCCCGATGGAGACTGCCCATTGTGCTTATATCCATTACTCGATGAACACTCTGGAAGCTGCATGCGACCATTTATGAAGTTAATGTCTTGTTTCCATTGTTTTCATTGGTATGTACAGCGTTATTATTTTATGTTATTGTAGTTACATGATTCAGAATTTTCTAGCTTTATCTTATTGTAATTGTTACAGCGATTGCATCATCAGATGGTGGGATTATACTAAATCCCAAAGTCTCAAGGAGATCGAGAACTTGTCTACTTCATCAGCTGATAACATGGGATATAAACAAGGTATTGCTCTCCTATGTTCTGAATAAACTACTGTTCTCTATGCATATATTTACTACTCAACCCTGATACTCTCATGTTTTTTTTTGGTGCAGATCGAGAAGTACTAGAAAAGAGTATGGGGAGATGTCCGCTTTGTCGCAAAGCTTTTCTTACAACGGATATCGAACACGTCCTTGATTTAGTTGGCGCTTCTTCACATTCGGTTCGTCTAATGAGCTCTTGTGCATTTTATTTTTTCTGAGAATTGTACAACACATTGGCTTTAAGAGGTATATATGTTTGTTCCCAGAAAACAACCTACTGAAGAATGGATCTATGCTCCTTGTTGGAAGCCTTGTTAATGTTATTTTTGCATTATAACTGCTTCCTTCACTTTTGAACTCTTGAAAAACATAACATCTTTTCTTTTCTTACGATTAGTAATTGACTACATTTTCGTCTTTTGAAGGATTCCACCACTGACGAGGCTGGTCATGAAATTCTCAACTCTGATTCCGAGAAAAACAGAAGACTCAAATTCGAGGCCACACTAAAACTCCAGCAAGAAAAAGGTGGCTTGATCGAGCCGAAAACAACTCAAGTTCTATTACCAGGTATGTTTCTTCCTCCGCCAGTCGCCTCAACCTCGACAGAATCAAACCCTAGGCCGCCGAACGAATCCCAAAACCATGAATCTGCGATCGATCCTCACGAAACAAATCGGGCAAACCACCGTGGCTCGAGAAAGCACAGCAATTCCAACACGAGGAAGCAGAGAACGACATCCCACAATTCAAGGAAACAAGGTGTGCGTTGGATTAGAAAAGATGGAGCTGGGAATTCAAATTAAAATTACTTACTTTCCCTCTTAATTTCCTTGATATACTGTAAGATATTTTTGGGTCCAAGGCCCAAACTGTTCTGTGAATTACTTTATGGTAGTAACTAATATCTTATTTTAAGTACTGAGCTTTTACTACAAGTGGCAACACTTTCCACAACCTATGAACCTCATGAGTTCAGTTTATGCTAAGCTATGATGTCTAAAAAGAGTCTCTTGTCCGAAATCTTGTAACCAGCCATCAAAGTTTCATGATGATTAAACACTTTAAAAAGTCCACTTTTTGTTGCCTAACTCACTTTCTAACACTTTTTTAAAGAGATTTCTTGACTTGATTCTCCTTCAAATTTTCTTACGTAGGGAAGTTTGGGTTCACTTTGAATCATTTATCTTAAGATCAATTGGTGTTGTGTTAAATTAGTCTTGTATATTTAATTAACATTGGGATTTGTGAGAATTGAAATTTTCTTGGACACAGAATATATTAAGTAGCAGCAAACAAGTAAATATGTGGTCCGTGTTAGATCGTATACAGGTTCGATTATAAATTATATATGATAATATTTGTTAATTGCCCAGCCATCATGAATAATCATTTAAACAAGTTGTCTTTGGTATTGCTTATGCTATGTAAAATAAGCCTGTTACATTAGGGATCTTGAATTCAACTGAACTTTCTTTATTTTCCTGGTCAATATTAATCTATGTGGTAAAAAAAATTGTTGGAACACAAATAAAATATAAATGTTTCTTAATGAAAAGGCAAACCACCATACTATTTTTTTTATTACATACCTTGTATCTAACCCTACAGATTCAAGGTCGAGTATATAAGCGAGAGCAGCCCAGGACTTATGCAATCAAACATCCAACTTATTACACAAAAGACAATATTTTTGTCAAGAGATTATGTGATATTAAATAATTCGTGACTTTTAGGGGGTGAAGAAAATCAATATAAATCACTGCACGATCCTTTCGAAGAGCATAACAAATGGGTAGTACAGCTTTTGTCAATGAAAATTTAAATTTAATGTTTGATCAACTTCGAAGGATCTGTTTGCATAAATGTCCATATCAACCTCAAGTTATCAATATTGGAACAAATCAATGTAAACGTATTTTTTTGCCTAACATCGAATAATTTTCTAGCTACGAACGCCTTACAAATATTTAAAGTGTGCTCTCACCTTCTTCTATCAAACAATAATGAAGTGAGTTCGAATTTATAACCATATCTTATATTCTTAAGTATGAGAAAGAGTCTTAAAATCAGTCATCATACGTTATGAATAGTCGTGCGTCACGCGTTAGGCCTCACCGTGTTACTGTGTATATTTTAGTAATTAAACACTTGGGACTCTCCCTCCGAATTTATTTACATGTCGAATTCGCCCCTCACGATGCTCGAGTCGTCACGCGTCGCCGCGGCGTCTCCCGTCGTGTGACGAGGGAGAAACGCCTTGGAGACCCTCGGGATCGCTTCTTAGCTTTCTCTGGTCTTCTTCGCCGTCAAACGTTCCTCGCAGCCGTCGTCTCCCAGCTCTCCTCGGCTCCTTTTTTATTTTGCCGTCTCAAGATCCCCTTTATTTTGTTCGCAGCTGCCCTTTATATAGTAGGAGACGTATTTCACCGACTTAGTATCTTAAATGGGGCCGATGATAGGAATTATGAGATAATCCCTCGATTCTTTGTTCCTAATTTTAAACTTTAAATCCCAATTTCTGCATTCAAACAACCGCATCGCATCATGGTGAGCTGCTTGCTTCACCTACTTCGTTCTCATGGCAGCCCTTTGCACACAAGCATTTGATTGCCCATGCTTGACGTCACTGCAAGTGTTTATCTTCAAGCTAATTCGCCTTTAACATCTTCGGTTCCTTAAACCCGATATATGCGATTTTGTTCCATTTCACTATGATATCAACGAAATGAGAAATATGATATAATCATAAAATATTCAAAGATATTCAAACAAATAATAATCAAAGATGCAAGTTCACGGGTGTAAAAATCACGTAAATTCCTAACTTATCAACAACCCCCAAACCAGCTCTGATCGTCCTCGATCATAAAGCGGAATAAAACCAAATTAAGTTGGGATTATAGAAAATCAGTCAATGAATTTCTCTTATTTTTATCTCAGAAAACGCAAAAGCATAGAATGTCGAAATAATCATCAACTCATGAATGATCTAGTCAAAACACGAAGCATGAGGTAAGAGGTCGCAATCTTATCATAGCATAAAAGACATTTCTAGAATTTTACTACGCATCAATCCACAACTCTCACAAGGATCGCTCAAGTCGCTCGGGGTGTTTTCAAAGGGATCTGTATAAAACGCTCAATTCACGACATGAAAAGAATTTACTCTATGCTTGCAAATATATCATATCATAGTCACATAGTAGAAGTCATGCACGAATCAAAGGGTCTTTCATCAAGGGTTGTAATGGGGCTTGGGTTTTGAAAAGGTGCGTCATATGGGAAAGTGAGCTAAAAGTATCAAACGTGGCAATCATTGAATCGCTCTTCTAACCACTTCTTTCGCTCTTCTAACGCCGTGCCGATTTTTCACTCGACTCGTCCTTTTTTTTCTAGCTCTTCTCGCACGCTTCATTTTTTCTTTTTTTCTTTCTTCTTTCTTTTTTCTTTTTTTTTTCTTTCGAACCAGCCCCTCCTATCCTTTATTTCGTATGTCTTATCGAAGTGAGAGGTTTCTAGTCCGCTGTAATATTACGACGAGAGATCTATATCATAGAACTAACATGCATCGACGATTAGCTCCTTCTCGACCAACAAGTCACTTTCCACGATATCGATAAATTAACACGTTGATACGGGTCGTATAGGCTAAATTTGAGGCAATCAGGCTGCTAAATATCTGGACTCTAAATAGAATAAAATGTCTAATATACTCCTAATTAATTGCTTAAGCCTATTTAACATATTCCATTGAAAATCATAAAAAAAGGGTAAAACTAGAAATATGATAATAATTTGTATTGAAATCTATAAAACGACATCTAATTAAAAACAAAATTAGAGAGCTAAAACGACATGTAAATAAAATCGGAGTATAATTTTGGGGAAAAAAGGAAAAAAAGGGAATAAACCAAAAAAAAATCAACGTGGATGATCTCTCATTCGACGTGGCATAAGTCAAAATTATTGAACTCCGTACACCACATACGACTCATGCCAGCGTTGACATTCAACATAAAATATACTCCCTTCGTTCCAAACCGTTTTGGACATTTTACTATATCGGGCGTCCCAAACCGTTTTGGACATTTCATTTTATAACAAAAAACTATCACAAACAATCAATATAATACTATTAAATATTCTAAATGACGTGTCAAAATATACATTTTTTTACCTTTTAATTGTACTATATTATTAAAATATTCAATTTCTTAAAAACCGTGACATACTCCAAATGTCCAAAACGGTTTGGAACGGAGGGAGTACTTATAAATTACACGTGCATCGTATTTGGTCAGAAGCAGAACTCTATGCAGTGTATAAGAATCTTAATTATTTTAGGCATGTATAACGAAAAATTCCAGGTCCAAATAAAAACGGTTAACAACATTCATTTTTAAATAATATTTTTGTTGCTCATTATAACATTTTATATGTAACAATTTATGATGTGTGATCGATAGATAGATACATTGGCAATTTCAGATGTCGCCGGCGTTGTTGCCGGTAAGGGATAACTATTATTATACAAAATGTTTACTTTATATATATATATATATATTTATATACAGAAATGTTATGGTGCTCACACAATGTGAGCACCATCCGTGGGCACCTGTTGTGTGGCATTTATTGTGCCACGTCAACATGCCACATCAACCCCCGACGGGTTCACTATTCATATGTGTAAGTTATAGATCAATAAAATATCCAATTGTATGCTGATTTGGCGCGTTGATGTTGTTGGTGCTCACGAAGGTGCTCACGCAACATTACTGTATATATATATATATATATACAAAGCCGTTATTGGGTGCAATGCAAACAAAGAGACTATTAATAATCTTTGAAACATCGACTCTCTCACTATCAAATTTGACTCCGACAATTTGTGTTAACGTTTCAATAAAGTCAACTCGTTGCTAGCCATCGAAATTAAAAACATCTTCAACATTAGATTTCGTTCTAACTATTACAATTAAAACCATTCCAAGGCTTTGACGTAGGCATCAGAAACCATCAATTATTAAACATTAATTTATTTAGATCTTTCCATTCCACTCATCATCTGGGCCCCTCCGAAACACTATATAACAGTTATACTATACCCCCAAGCAGCCAAAAATGTCACAAACCTCAATCCCTCCAAAAAATTTGAAAAAAAAAAGAAAACAAAAAAATTCCTACAAATTTCATCAAAGATGAAGCTCGCCAGCATCAGTTTTATTACAAATCCATGCAATAACAACCATTTTCACGCGGGCCCACGCCCGCAAAAGATCCCCTACGCCGATAATAAACCGCGCCCTAAGATGATCGCATGCTCTCGGCAGAATAATTCGAACAGCATCACACTGTGCGAAAATTGGAGGGAGTTCCACGGTATAAAAGACTGGGATGGCCTATTATACCCACTCCACGAAAGCCTCCGAGGCGAAATCTTACGGTACGGGCGGTTCATCGAGGCGGCCTATCGCTGCTTCGACTCCGACCCGTCGTCCCCGACCCACGGCTCGAGCCGCCACCGAGCCGCCGGCTCGATGCTCGCCGAGTGCGGGCTCGCGGGGAGCGGCTACGCGGCCAACAAGTACCTCCACGCCAGCTGCGGCGGGCGGGCGCCCTAGTGGGCCCAGGCCTGCCTGCCCGAATGGGCCACGGCCCGCCCGAGCTGCATAGGCTACGTGGCGGTCTGCGTGGACCCCGCGGAGATCGCCAGGCTGGGCCGCCGAGACGTGGTGGTGGCCTACCGCGGGACATCCACGTGCATGGAGTGGCTCGAGAATTTGCGGGCCGGGCTGACCGGGCTTCCCGGTGGAGGGCCCGGCCCGATGGTTCATGGTGGGTTTTTGAGCATTTATGCATAGGCGGCGGGCGACGGCGGGCCAAGCCTGAGGGAGGAGGTCGGGAGGAGGTGGGGCAGATACTGGAGGAGTATAAGGGCGAGCCGATGAGCGTGACGGTGACGGGCCATAGCCTCGGGGCGGCCCTGGCGGCTCTGACCGCACACGATATAAGGGCTCGGTTCGAGGGCGGCGGCACCGGTGGCGGGCCGATGGTGACGGTGGTTTCGTTCGGCGGGCCGAGGGTGGGGAACGAGGGGTTCAGGCGGCGGCTGGAGGAAAGGTTGGGAGCGAAGGTGCTGAGGATAGTGAACGCGGACGACCCTGTGACTAAGGTGCCTGGGTTCGTGGTCGGCGGGGCCGACGACGGGGCGGTGGCCGGAGGTCGGCGCCGGAGTTGTATGGTGGGGAGGAGGGGGGAGGAGGTGCCGGCGGAGTGGGCTTATGCGGAGATTGGGAGGGAGCTCAGGTTGAGTAGTAAGGACTGTCCGAATCTGAACGGTGGAAGTGTGGCCACGTGTCATGCTCTGAGGACTTACATGCAATTGGTTGAGAGTTTTGTGAGTTCCAATTGTCCGCTTCGAAAAGATGATAATAATGAGAAGCGATCGTCGAATTTTTTCCTTAAACGTACTCAATAACTGAAGGGATTGGTAGTCTATGGAATCATGGAAATAAAGTACAATAAATCATAGTTAGAAAAATATGTCTTTTCTATTTATTTTGAACTGGAAACCATATATAATTCGATTCGTACCAGCGGAAATAGTAAAGATAAAACCAAACAAATGCCAATACTATAAATGGAACCGTCTATACAAAGTTCATGGATTAAAAAACAACGCATTTGAAAGAAAAAATAGATTTATAAATGGGCTTTGACCATAGCAAGATCGAATATAGTGGCCCATTAATGGTAAGTCGATGGATAAGATATAAGAATCCCAAAAATGGAAAAAAAGAAAAAAAAAAGAATTACTACAAATAATGGGTTAATATGAAAAGCTTTATAATTAAGTCCTGTCGATTGTCATTAACAATATCAGTATTCAATTCATATAGTTGATGAATGTCTTATTAAATCTATCAAGTGAAAAAAAGGCACAATATGAAGGCCCACATTTGAATGCTCAAAACCCTTTTTTCTAATTCCAAGAAACACTAACTTTCAAACCCAACTCCTTTGCACTTTACAGAAAAGAAAGAAAAGGGATATTCAATGGTCCACCTAAAAAAGATATTAAATTTTATGTAGTATAAAACAACTTAGCTAATCATTCTGATAACCAAGCCTTCATGGGATTAGCGTCCCACATGTGATCGGAATCATTAAAAGTTATTTGTTTTTATTATGAATCCTTTTGAGTTAGATACATTTATTCAAATCATGTTTCCATTATCTCGATCCTTGCCCCTCATATAGTCTATTTAATTCATTATTTTCCTATCGTAAGCTTGTCAATGATCATTTTATTAATACAATTGGTTTACTATTAATGTAAGACAACAAAATTCTAAGGCACTGAGATCATTCTTTTTCCTTTTCCTACTAAAAATAATTTCATAATAATATATAAGCAAAAGGCAAACCTAAAACACTGCTGGGGGCACTGTTCTCTATATCAGTGGTCACTATTATTGCTAAATTCGTCCTTTCGTTTGACCGTTCTTTCAATATCGCAAGCATGCACGCTCAAATGTCTTTTTCCGCCGATGAGCCCTTAGCTCTACTGCTTGAGGGGAGGTGCCTGGAGTCATGTTGGGGGAGGTCCTGGGTTCGAACCTCCATCCTGTGATATTTCTCCATGCCTGCCCACATGGGCCCAGACATGTGCGATTGAACTGGTCGGCCCGTTTAGCAGGTAGTGGGTCGGCCCCGGGGTTTCACCATCGGCTTTCCCCGGTTACAAAAAAAAAAAAAAAAAATGTCTTTTTCCGTTGAAATTAAAAAATATATAATAATATATAAAATTACCATTTTACTTTGTCGCTTGTCATATTATTTTTTAATAAAAATATTCTGAGATCAATTTTATTTAGACTATAGTCATCGACGTCTACATGTAAATCACCAGAAAAGTAAAATAGCAGGTGGGAAGACGACGAGACACAAGGCAGGTCTCCCCATCAGCAGCGCTTTTGAAAAGACGTGTGTTGTTGAAGTAGCGATACATGTGGGTTCCACTCTTACTCCTAGCGTCTTTCGATATTTTCATGGACAATAGTACCCTTGGCCGAAGAGTCTTTAAAAATACAGTTGAGTTCATTCACTAATTTCAATCAATTGCATCAAATTTAATGATGTTTTTATTATGTTGCAGGAAAATTCAAGAATGTTGTTGGAGTATAATGGTGGAGGTTCACTATGTATCTCTGCTGAAAAATAAAAACAAGAAACCCGATTCGAATTATAGGGTTTTCTGCTGATAAATAGTGAGTAAAAATATAAATTATGGAATGACGGGAAATACAATTTATATACACTCACACCGAATGCAGAAGAAATACAAGTCCAGTCTAATTGAGCCTCCCACTCAGAGTGTACTTTTATTTAATTTTATAACTTTATCATTAAATCAAGTTAAATGAATTCACCCTATCTGTTATTAATAAAAAAAAATTCAGTGGCGTCCCACTTGAGCCATTACATTTTTAAAGCATATATATACATCAATTTTAAAAACAAAATCCGTAGTGATCTAAGTCTATACCATATTATATTAAATGTGAGGGGTGGATATTAACTGCTAATTTGGTCTGTAAAGTATTTACAATTTAACCTCTTATATTCTAATTTCGTTAATTAAATAATTATTGCGTTTAACTCCTCAATTTTTAGTTATTATACGTATACCCCTAATCATTATTCTCCTTTGATATATAGAAATTATATTTCATCTACTAAACATAAATTATAAATTTCAAAACTAAAACTAAAATAATTATATTTTAAGCACACGCATAGAGTGTGCAGATAGTGCTAGTATCAATTAGAGCGCAATTTTTTATAACTCAATAGAAAAGCCCGGGAAAGATTTTGAAGGGCAATTTCGTCATCTAAATAAGTACTAAGTAGTAGAGTCCCCATGTGTGACTAAAGAAAGCCCACATGAAAATAAAATAATATTGATAAAAGAAGTATTATTTAAATAAAAAAAAGAAAAGGCTGCAACGTTTTCCTACTCTATTACTCTTCGTCGTACAGGTACAACCAACAGCTATAACATTCTGATTTACCACACTGATGCTATTCATGTTTGTACCTTTTTCCCCCTCAGTAACATCGCAATAACTCGCATTTCAGCTAACAAAATCTAGCTGGGATTGCACTGCTCTGTGTTTTTGGTTTCTAAAGCTTGATGGGCAGAGGTATGAGCTGCTTTGAGATTGTGTTTCGGTTTTCGAGCTGGTTTTGTCTATTTTTTCGTTGAATTTTTCTGTAGAAGGTGGCGCATTGCGGCATGAAATGGGGTTTTTTTTGTGTCTCATTTTCCTGACGGGGCTGCGGCTTGCATTTCCTAATTTTTTGGAGCGTTAATGTTCGAGCGAACTATTTGCTTCTGAGAAAATAGGCTGTTGATGCTTGATTTCAATTGCTGCCTTTTTAAGTCAGAGGACGTTTTGTTGCGATGGTTTGCAAGACATATCTGCAATGGGGGTTCTTTTCGCATCTTGTTTGTTTTTAGTAATTGAGAGAATCTTGATTAGTCCTCATATGGGCAGGGATTTTACTGTTTTGTGGCAAATGCTCTCCCTGAATCGAAAACATCGATTGATTCTCGCTTTGATTCTTGATCTTCTCTTTCCCCAGTATGGAATGTCATTATTGTTTGCTTCAACATCCGACAAACTAGGAAAACAAATCGGTTGTTGAACTTCCCCATTGTTCTTTCATTGCAGGATCTTCCGTTCACTAAAGAATCTTGCCGCCTTCGACTGTAATCTGAGATGGATCGCAGAATTCCCGACCAAAAACCACTTCCGAAAAATCAACATTCCCTGCCAAAAGAGGAAACAGAAAGAACATTCGATTCAAGGGAGTCTATAGAATTCGATTCACAAGTTTGGGCGGTAAAGAACTCCATGACAGACGACGACGAAGAACTTCTGCCCAATATCGCTTCATTCAAGTCCATCGCCAGCTCATTGTGCGATGAAGCTGGCTCGACTTCTTTCCATGGCGTGAGCCACCCGCCCGAGCCCATCGATTCTGACCTTTTAAACCCCATTTACGTCCCCATAGCAGAGAATAAAGGCGATGGAAAATGCGTGGTCAAAGGGCTGTCCTTAAAAGCCCCTTTTGTCGAAGATCTTTCCATACACATACAAGGTGCTAAACCTAGCGTATCATCACTCTTCTCACCCTCTGCTACCTTAATCCAAGAGCCTAATGATTCAGCGTCAATCTCATCTCCATTCTTAATCCCTCGCCCGTCAAAGAACGCAGAAGCGAAGAATCCCATACGCCAGTCCGACGAAAAAGAATGCGTTTGGGATGCTTCCCTCCCTCCGAGTGGAAACGTCAGCCCACACAGCAGCATAGACAGCATAGGCGTGGCAACTGCTATGAGCATAGTTTATAGCAACGCTAGCACTTATCGAAGCGATGGGATGCTTAGCTTAAAAGGTAGTGCCCTGGGAGAATCTCTTGAGAGTAATAAGACAAGCCTAAGCAGAGCCAGCGATAGCAGTGGGCTCAGCGAAGACAGTAATTGGAGCAACACCACGGGCGGGGCGAACAAGCCCCATAAAGGGAACGATCCTCGGTGGAAATCGATAATTGCGATTAAAAGTCGCGATGGTATATTGGGCATGAGCCATTTTAGGCTTTTGAAGAGGCTGGGCTGCGGCGATATAGGGAGCGTTTATCTCTCCGAGCTCAGTGGGACGAAGTGTTTCTTTGCGATGAAGGTGATGGATAAGGCGTCCCTTGCTGGGAGGAAGAAGCTCGTTAGGGCGCAGACTGAGAGGGAGATCTTACAGCTTTTGGATCATCCCTTTTTGCCCACGTTGTACGCACATTTTGAGACGGATAGATTTTCGTGCCTTGTCATGGAGTATTGCCCGGGCGGAGACCTTCACATGCTTAGGCAGAGACAACCTGGGAAGCATTTCTCCGAATATGCTGCTCGGTAAGAGGTGTCGTGTTTTTTTTTTTTCCTAAATGAAATTTAGCTTGATGTTTATTGGGGGATTACGTTCAACTTAACTGAGCTTGTTTCTTAATATCGTTTAAAACGTTTAGGTTGAATTTGCTAGAATCTTTCTTCCCTGTCTGGATATGAATGGAAAGATTCGAGCATTTACCAACAGTAGGCGATATTTTAAGAAATCTAGCTTGATCTTTATAGGCAGGTTATGTTTAAACATAACTGAGCTTGTCTCTTAAGGTCGTTTAAAACGTTTAGGCTGCATTTGCCAGAATTTTTCTTCCCCGTCTGAATATATATAAAAAAAAAACCATCTACCGACAGTTCTTGGCGTTTATACGGTGGGTGATGAACAAATTATCGTAACGATGTTTCAATTTTACGCAGATTCTATGCAGCCGAAGTTCTGCTGGCGCTCGAATACCTCCACATGTTAGGAGTCGTATACAGAGACTTAAAGCCCGAGAACGTCCTCGTCAGAGACGACGGCCACATAATGCTCTCAGACTTCGACCTTTCCCTAAGATGCTCCGTTTCCCCGACCCTAATCCCGAGCCTCAACTTCTCCGACCCATCCTCCAAAAAAATCGCAAACTTCTGCGTCGCCCAACCCTCGTGCATCGCGGGCCCCACTCCATCTTGCTTATTCCCCAAAATACTACTGTTGAGGAAGAATTCTAGAAAATCCCGCCCGCCCGATACCCTGCCCGAGCTAGTCGCCGAGCCCACGGCGGCCCGCTCCATGTCCTTCGTCGGGACCCACGAGTACTTAGCGCCCGAGATCATAAAGGGAGAGGGCCACGGCAGCGCAGTCGACTGGTGGACTTTCGGGATTTTCTTGCACGAGCTCCTCTACGGTAAAACGCCGTTCAAGGGCTCGGGAAATCGGGCGACGCTGTTCAACGTGGTCGGGCAGCAGCTGAAGTTTCCCGAGTCGCCGTCGGTCGGCCACGCGGCTCGGGATTTTGTCCGCGGGCTGCTGGTCAAGGAGCCGACGGGCAGGCTCGGGGTGAAGAGAGGGGCTGCCGAGATTAAGCAGCATCCGTTTTTCAAAGGGGTGAATTGGGCGCTTATAAGGTGTGGTACGCCTCCGGAGGTTCCGATTCCGATGGGCCGGAGTGATTTTCCGGTGAAGTGTGACGGGCGGGTGGGGCCCGTCGGGGTGGTGGGCGGCGGTGGTGGTGTGAAGTCCGGCGGTAAATTTCTTGATTTTGAGTTTTTTTGAGGTCTTGGCTTCATAGATATATATTATATTTGATGATTAGCTACTATGTCTTGATGTTATATATTGTAGTTGGTGTTTTCGGAGGTTAATTAATTTGAGTGAATGGTTGTTTGAATATTAAACTATGTAACATGTATTTGGACTTGTAATGTAATTGGTTGATTTCATGTGCGGGCATTATATGGCTGATGTTGTAATGATAAAATCTGAAATATTGTGACCTATCACCCCAGAGTTATATGTCAAGAATGTTTTAGTAATAACATTTTATTCGATTTTTAATCCCACAAAGGATTTACATTACACGATAAGAGCCCTTCATATATACACAATAGATTTAGATTAAAAAACAAAAGACAGAGAAAGGCTCGGCTCTTATTACATCGTGAAGTGTAAAATATGCCTAAGAGGGGGGTGAATTAGGCTTTAAAAAATTATGGTTTTTTCTCCTTTGAAAACTACTTTTCTTTAAGAAGATAATGCAGAGTACGTTATTCCCTAGAGAGCAGTAAGATTGTCTATGTTATCTCCCTAACCCTGTTTACAGAATATCAAGTTAATCTCAGAAATCCTTTAAACGATATCACCTAGATATTTGTCAACGTTCCGGGTTTGTCTCATAGAAAAAGTAAAAAACAGAAAGTAAAGTGAGACGAGATTTTTATACAGGTTATATCCCCAACTGGGGTTTAATCCTGTCCTTGGGGTGTGATCTCCCCAAGAGTTCCAATCAATCACTAAGTATTACCGTTTACACTATGATTGACCCGTACACAACCGAAGCACTATGGATACTAGACCTCGTTCTAGGCTGACGCACGCCAAGTTTCGATCCACGTCGTTTACCCAGGAAACCTATTCCCCGACTGGATGCAGCTTGCTACCGAAGGGCCACCGAATCCACAAAATTCGTCCCTCCACGTGCGTAAGACTCCACTCGTGCTCCTTTGTGCGCTCACACGTCCGAAGACAAAGGTTTAGGGTTTGGAGTTTCTAGGGATCGCTTAAAAGAGTACAGATACGCAAATGATAGCTCAAACACAAACTACAAATGAATCGCAAAGTAAGCTCAGATCGTCTAAGGAATTTGATAGCTTGTGTGTTCGTTGTTGTTGTACTCTTCGCGTGAAGTGTTCTCTTCTATATAGAACCAATTTTTGCTTCTACACTTCACAAGGAAAGTTAAGCACAGAATATGCAAGATAAAGCTCAATAATCACGTGCATTAACTCAAGAAATCATGCCAAGACTAAACTATTTAAACTCAACGGTCAACATGAATTCTTACCATAAATACCACAGATTTGCTTTCATTCCAGGGTAATCTCATCCGTTAGTCAGCACATTCCATATATAGAATCAATCAGTATATTACACACATAATCAGAATATCTTTTCCATATATAGCTTAATCATATCCGGGTGATCTCAGTGATACTCTTTCCTAAAATAACCCAATCTCGTGTACAGCTCATATATCACTTAACACAATATATCTTCCATATATAGCTTAATCATATCAGCGTGATCTCAGACGATATTCTTTCCATATATAACTCAATCATGCGTACAATCCACATACCACTTATCAGAACATATTTTCCATATATAGCACACAGTGATATTCCATCCAAACGAGAACGTTCACAACCAGGTGATCACATCAATATTCCAGTTAAGCATAAGATCACTCAAATTCTATTTTCTTGACATTTAAAAACATATTCAAGCGCTTAATCGAATATTTTCACATACTTAAACATCACATAATATGCATATCGAGTTTTCTAATTTGTACCCCCAATTTACATAATTACTTGGAATAATCAAAACTCTCATAATTGTTTGGACCAAAAAGGTCTACACATCGGACTCTATTTTAACACAATTTTATATAGTCGTAAACCTGTAGTAAATCCCTTCAACCTCCTCCTCTTCCTCCCGCCATGAACCACCTTAAAACGCCCTATCATAAGCGGACAAAAAGAAAAATAAAGAAGAGTATAACAATAAAATAAACAAAAAGAAAATAGAGAATACTACTAAAAAACTCACTTATCACAGTCGACGGAGCGAGAAATTGGAATATCGAACTCAACCCCACACTTTGTGGGCAAACTCTGAGCAGCCTCGTCCTTCAAGTCGGTTAAGCGAATGGCCGCCGCCTTCACGCACTTGCACGCCTCCCTCTTGTCGGCGGTCGTCTGAGCCATGGCCTTCACCGATCTCACGCCGGCGCAGCATCCCGGCGGGGGGGTGTTGATTCCGCCGGTGAGGTAAGCGACGCACGGTGCCAGAGCGGCGTCGACCTCGCCGCAGGTCACCGCGGCCTCGGCGACCGGCATCAGCGCCGCCGACAGTGCTGTTGTTAGGCCGATTTTATCCAACCTAGTACTGATTCAAAGGATTAGTATTACCTGTAACGATGAATTACGGAAGCAATAACAAAGTAATACCGATAGACGAATTGCAGAGTTGGAACGAGAGCGCACGTGTTCTTCAGAAAAGTCGTCAACTCTATTAATGAATCAGCAACCCTAAACGATGTATCGTTTAGGGTATTTATACATATGTGCCCTAATGGGCTATCGGGCCCAATCTAACTAATATACCCACAAGTCGGGTATATTTACAATTAAGTCCTAGGGCGTAATTAAATTACAGAACATAGACTAATAATTAAATGAACACAATTAAATAATATCTAACAATCTCCCCCTTTGTGTTCATTTCACGTAGTAGCACGGTCTTCTGTTCTGTAGAAGGATTTTCTCAGATTGAGAACGTACTCGAACTGTCTGATGCTTCGGCGAAGGGATAATCTATTCTGAATTTCTTCAATAGCAATATTGCTTAGGCTGACGATTTCATCTCGGAACTGCTCGAGGCCTAAGCTTGCAAGGTCACCTTTTGAAGAGTCAGAATATCTTCTAACTTTACTTCTCAGTTTCTCGATAATGATCCTGAGAGTGCCGTCGCAGTACTTCTCGACTTCTGAGAGGAACATGACTCTCTTTAGTCCATTCTTGCTGTAGACTACGGAGAGTTCAGGTTCTTTGAAGATGAAGCCATTTGGGTATGGTTTGAGCTCCTCCTCCATGCCGGCGAAATTTGGTCTTGTGAGGTTTACCTTCCTAGCATTATTCTCAATGGCTATCTGGAAGTCATGCCCTGTGTAGAAGGTAATATCCCTTAGCATGTGTCTTTTGATGGCTTCATATCCCAGCTTGTATCGAAATTCTCGTAGGATGAACTTCCTGTAGAGTCTTGATAGCTTGTATACTTCGCTGGGATCGATGTACTGCAGATTGCCTTCGGTGATCACGTCTTCTGAGCCATCCAGCCGTAGTACTTTGTAGACTGGGTACTTGAGGTTTCTTCCCATTTCCTGGACGGTGACATCCACTATATCCTGGATCGGTGCCTTCGCTCTCATTCTCTTCCTGTCTGCATCCGTGACCCTCGATCCGCCTTTCGTCGTCCATTTGTATAGGAAATGGTAGGCCAACTTTTTGGATCCTTCAATATGCGATAGGCCTCTCAGCTCCATTTCATTGTATGGTCGGATTTGACCACGTTCTCGCCAGATTCTGCTTCTAAGTTCCTCTTGAAATGGAGTTGTGATCTTGTTCCAGGGAGTCTCAGATGCTTCTGACGTTTCTTCGTAGTCTTCTCCATTTCTGATCTCGTCTGGAGCCATTCTGAGGCTTGCTTCAACGGCCGCCCAGATCAGTCCACTGACGTTGTCCAGTCTCTCTTGAATGTCATCTCCTGTGGGATGATCGCTGTGGCTTTGAGATCCCCATCCCTGATCGATATACTCGTTGAGCTCAGCCAGGGGATCAGGGATGCTCATGTCTACGACTGGAGGCAGTGGATCGTCGATTTCCTGTGGGGGTGGGTCTGGTCTGAAGTCGGATGGTAATGAGGGTAGGCTTTCTGGTAGGTTAGTAGTTAGGGTTAAGTGGGAGGAGGTAGTAGTTTGGGGATTTGAGGTTTCTGGTTGAGTTTGGGTTAAGGTTGAGGGTTCTGTATGGGTGGTGGCTGCCTCGACCCGCTGTCGCTTCTCCCCCTCAGGACGACCATCGCCATCGGGGTCGTCATGTCGACGTTTGTGTGTGGGCGGGTCGTAGTGGCAGTGATAAGGTAGTTGGAGACGGTGAAGGAGCTCCGTATCTTCATCATCGAGGTGGTCGGCCTCGCTGAGGAGTCGGGCGAGTAGATTCTGTCGAAGCTCCTTAATGGTGGGGGTAGGTGCAGAGGGAAGTGATGGTGGTTGGTGGGATGAGGAGGATGGTGTTGCCCCGACTTTTTGTAGTATAGATGCCTCCATTTGCTTCATTTCTTCGCGTATAGTGGCGAGGCTCCGTTGAAGGCTCTGGTCGAGGTGGGCTTGGGTGATAAAAGGGGAAAATAACTCAACAGAGCCACGAAGGCGTTCTGTTGTCACGACTTCAGAGTAAACTCCTGTGTCGCGGCCCACATTCACTAGAAAGTGTGTGGGACTTGAGGAACCGGGGCCACTTAGGCTCACCGTTGGCATCGTCGATAAGGCAAGCTCATCGAGATGGCCTGATGGCACGGGGGTAATGATGTTGCCCATGTCAGGTCTTCCGTCCGATCCTCGAGTATCATCGGTAGATGACGTCTCTACGGACGTTCTGGACTGATCACTAAGAAGAGTCGATAAAGGTGTATGTGTCCTAGCAAAATCGAAAAAATTTGGGAAAGTGGACACTAGACTCGATGTGAGGGAAGAAGGGACAGCGACGTGGGGCTGGGAGTCGCTGATTTGTATATCACTTGCCTCCGAGCGAGGCAAGGATGACTGAGATGGTTCCCCGTGAGATGTTGAGACATCAACCTGTTGGGAGGTTGATGAATGGGAAGGGCTGGGTTGTGCATGCGCTGTTGAACCAGATGCGGCGGCTTCTACTCGGGAGCTGATTAAATCAGCTCCTGTTCCTAGGGGTTCGGTTCTGGAAGTTATAGTGAGGAGGGGAGGTGCGAAGTCGACGGACACCGGAGGAGGCGGTCGTCGGTCGTGTTTTCTCTTTGTTCGGACTTCGCTTTGTCGCTCAGGACCCTGTCTCACACTCGGGCTGGCCCCGGGGTTGGATACGGTGGGGTTTGACCGTATCGGAGGGGCAGGAAGATTCTGGACTTGCCGGTATTTAATGACGTCGGCATCCGTAGGATCAGCGAGGTCCAGGAGGTGTCGTGGGATGGGCATGCCTTGGAGTGTCGATCCTTCTTTTGATTTTTTCAAGTAGTTGAACTTGGGGACTCCTAAGGACTCTGCCGCTGGACGACGAGTGATCTCTGGATGGATTTCCATGTAATGATAGATCAGGACTTGGAACCATCGGAGATATGGAAGGCCCTTTCTCTTGGACGTCTTGAGGTGATCCCTGGTATAGATCTGGTCCACTATTTCTTGCATGAATAGGGCAGCGTAGTCGTAGCGTTTCCCGAAGATGACCCCGTAGAAGAGGGTGAGGATGCTGAGGTTGCAACGGTCGTAGCCTGTGTGCTTCGGTGATAGGCACTTGTTGATTAGCATGAACAGTGCGTTCCATGGAGCAGGTATTTTGTTGAAGGAGAATGCTGAGACTTGTGTGAGAGGTGGGGAGCAGCCTATCTCCAGCATTCCATTTAGGATCTCCTGAGCCGTGGGTGGTGGATCGAGCTCATCAAATGTGGGTAGTTGTAGAATCGTCCTCAGAAGATCTTTGTTAAGCACCACCGAAGTGTTCTCAATTTGACTTTGAAATATTATCTCTTCGATGTCTGGAACTTGGTCCATGAGTCCCCAGAATTGTTGTAGGTAGACTTGGGGAACGCTCGCCGTGAGGGTGAAAGCAGGGAGCAGGAAGTGGTTCTTCAGAATGGCGATGATGACCATGTCCGAGCATCTAAAGGCCGCTGTGTCCAATTGATAGTTGTTCTTCAGTGGCTCGATCCATTTGGAGATAGGATAGATCGTGTCTCTGTTTGGAATCTCCATAGTCTGAGAAATACGATCATAAAGTCATTAGATATCGAATATTCCATCATTTTCATTATTTTCCTCTCTCCCTCTCTCTGTTTTTTTTTTATTTAATAATATATATATTATTATATATTTATTTTTATGGATATATATATAGATATATATATGTATAAGTAGGTAAATATATATAGATATATATGGATGAATATATATATAAGTAGATAGTATGTAATAAAAGTAGATATATATATATCACTTGACTAAATTTTCGTTAAGTGAAGAAGAAAGGCCCGTTTTAAGATGAAAGGCATTGTTCGTGAAATAAAAAGGCCCAATTGAAAGGGATTAGAGAGGCCCAATACTTTAAATGTCGAAACGGGCTAAATAAAAATCGAATGAAAGATGTTGAAATTTTCTTAAGTCGAGATTTATCGAGAAGCCAAGTGAAAAGATGTCGAGATTTTATCAAGGAAACGCTTTGTAAAAGATGTCGAGATCATTTAAAAATGTCGAGAGGATTAATATCGATATCTCAGTGTTTAAAGTTTAAAAGTCGACAGAGTGTCGAGAAAGCCCAGTTTGAAAATGTCGAGAGGCCCATGAACAAAGTCGATAAAGTTGGGATGTCGAGAAGTCCAGTTTAAAGGAAAATGTCGAGAGGCACAATTTTAAAATGAAAATGTCGGGATAGGTTTAAAATGTCGAGACGGCCAATTTTAGGTAAAATGTCGAGAGATAGAAAAATGTCGATATCGCACAGTTTAAATAAAATGTCGAGAGGCAGAAAAATGTCGATATCGCACAGTTTGACCAAAAAATGTCGAGTGAAAAAAAATGTCGATATCTCTCAGTTTAAATAAAATGTCGAGTGATTCAATTCGATAGAAAATGTCGATAGAAAATTAGGGTTTAAAGGAGACTCGAGTTTTGGGGAAAAAAGTCGATGCGTTGAGTCGATTCGAAAATACAGTGCTAAATCAGTGAAAGACAGACGTAATCGAAGATTGAAATCATGGAAATCGAAGATGAAGATAACAAAAATACTGAAATCGGAGTATCGTCTGTGATTTCTTCGAATGTTTACACCTGCAGTCGAAGCCATTAGTAGCATAAAATCGAAAATAGGGCTCTGTGGAGCTTACCAGTAAGCGATAAGAAATACTGAAACGGCGAGATATCACGATTTGAAGAAAAATGTCGAATGAAATTTTAACAGAAGTGAATGAAGAAGACGAAGTAGGTCGATGTTTTGGTTTAAAATGTCGAGTTGTGGTTATTCGGCCCAGTTCTTTTATTTGTTTTGGGCTTGAACAGTAGATGAGGCCCAATAAAATGTCGAGTTAAAAAGGTATGGAGTTTGGGCTTGTCGAGTCGAAGGCCCATATAAATGTCGAGAGAAGAGAAAGGCCCATTGCAAAAAAAATCGTGATGATGGTTTTAAAAATCGTGAATCCAAAACTTAGAAGAATAATGCAAGTATACCAAATAAAATAAAATGCAAATAATGTGCAAATAAAAAAAATAAAAAAAATAAAAAAATAAAATGCAAAGATACCATATGATAATGTGAGGGTACTGAAAAAATAGGAAAATAGTGATGCTCCCCCTAGACAGATACGCAAATTGTTTTTTTTTTTTTTTTTTTTATAAAATAATAGAAAATCTAATTATCCCTAAAGCAATAATGCTAATATTAAAAGATAAATGCTCCCCCTAGAATTAAGCAATTATGTTTCTCCCCCTAGATACATGCATAGGCTTTTCATAATATATAACATGATTATGTCTGAGATGTACAGCCTAGCATGAATGTGCCTAAATTAAGAGGAAAGATTCAACATGCCCAACCTAGAGACTAAGAATTGGAATCGTTTCTCATCCAATGCTTTAGTAAAAAGGTCGGCCAGTTGAAGTTCAGTACTAACAAACTGCATTTCTATGATGCCATTTTCAACATGATTTTTGATGAAGTGATATCGAAGATCAATGTGCTTAGTTCGTGAGTGGTGAACAGGATTGCATGTTATCGCAATTGCACTCTTAGAATCACTGTAAATAGGAATATTATGTAAATCAAACCCGTAGTCCAAGAGTTGAGTGCGCATCCACAGAATTTGTGAACAGCAACTGGCGGCTGCGACGTATTCTGCTTCAGCCGTTGACGTAGAAACACAATTCTGTTTCTTGGAGGACCAGCAGATTAATTTGTCACCAAGCAGTTGTGCGCCACCTGATGTACTTTTTCTATCCATGCGACACCCTGCAAAATCTGAGTCAGTATATCCAATTAATTGAAAACTAGAATTTTTGGGATACCATAGACCCAGATTTGGAGTTCCTTTCAAATAGCGAAGTATTCTCTTGACGGCCGTCAGGTGTGATTCTTTGGGGTTTGCCTGAAAACGTGCACAGAGACAGGTTGCAAAAACAATATCAGGTCTGCTTGACGTTAGATAGAGTAGGGAGCCAATGATTCCTCTGTAGTGTGTTTCGTCAATAGGCTTGCCAGAGAGATCTGCATCAAGTTTGCATGCTGTGGACATAGGAGTCGCTATGGGAGTGCAGTTTTCCATCTTGTATTTCTTCAGGAGATCACTTATATACTTAGATTGATTGATGAAAATACCGTCTGAAAGCTGTTTAATTTGTAGACCTAGGAAGAAGTTCATTTCGCCCATCATACTCATCTCGAACTTGGTGGTCATTAATTTACTGAATTCCTCGCATAATGTTACGTTTGTGGAACCAAAGATGATGTCATCCACGTAGATTTGAACTAGTAAGATATCAGAATTCTGTCTTTTCACGAAGAGTGTAGTATCGATTTGACCTTTTGTGAACCCGGATCCGATCAAAAAGGTGGAGAGAACGTCATACCAGGCTCTTGGTGCTTGTTTAAGTCCATAAAGGGCTTTATCAAGACGATACACATAGTCAGGCTTGGCTGAGTCGACAAATCCTTCAGGTTGTCCAACATAGACTTCTTCTTTCAGTACTCCATTGAGGAAGGCTGTCTTGACGTCCATCTGGTAGACAGTAAAGTCCTTATGAGCGGCATATGCAAGGAATAGACGAATGGCTTCTATACGAGCGACTGGTGCAAAGGTTTCATCGTAGTCAATGCCTTCTTGCTGATTGTATCCTTTTGCTACTAGTCTCGCTTTATTACGGATGACTTTGCCGTTTTCGTCTCTTTTGTTTTTGAAGACCCACTTTGTTCCTATGATCGTTTTCCCTTTGGGTCTTGGAACTAAGGTCCAAACGCATAGGCGTTCAAACTGATTGAGCTCGTCTTGCATAGCAATGATCCAGTCTGGGTCCGATAGTGCTTCTGACACTTTTCGTGGTTCGATTTGACTCATGAAACACGAGAGGTGTTCGTGGAAAAATGAGACGTAATCATCCGGTATTGCGCTTTTCTTCTCACGAGTTGACCTTCGTAGAAGCGGTTGATCCGTGTGAGAGTCATGAGTATGATCAGGAATTGGCGCGACTTCATCATCCGAAGGTTGATCGTGTGGAGAGGGTATGATGTCAACATTTGTTTCAGTATGAGGGGATATGGCATTTGGGGTGAGATCGTGACTTGAGGGAGAGTTTTCGTCCTCAGTGTCTGTGGCGTTTGGGAGCGTGAGTTCTGTGTCTGAGGAAGAATTGTCTTGAACGTCTGTTGTTGCTTGGGTTTCACCTTGTGGAGTTTCTGTCGTCTGAGAAGACACCTGATCTGAGGTTAAGTGAAAGTCTTCAAGCAAAAAGTCTAGAGATGCCATATTTGGACTTGAAGGGGCTGAATCTTGTTGAGAGTTCCCTGATGCAGTAGAAGAAGCGTCTGATGTTGTTGGGAATGTTTCGTCAAATGTGACGTTGGCACTTTCCCGTACAATTTTAGCGTCTTTGAGGAATACCCGAAATGCTTTAGACGTCGAGGAATACCCAATGAACGTGCCTTCGAGAGACTTAGGATCGAATTTGCCTCTGTTGCTTCGGTCATCTGCAATAAAACATTTACAACCAAACACTCGAAGAAAAGAAATGTTAGGAGCACGATTATTAATGATCTGATAGGGGGTCTTCTCAAATCTTTTGTGAATTGAGGTGCGGTTCTGAGTGAAGCAGGCAGTACTTAGTGCTTCAGCCCAGAATGAGTGTGGAAGATTTGATTGAATTATCATCGTGCGTGCAGCTTCAACAAGAGTTCGATTTTTCCGCTCGACGACGCCATTTTGTTGTGGAGTTCCTGCAGCTGAGAATTGTTGTGAGATGCCCTGAGATGCGTAGAAGTTTCTCAAACGATCGTTTTTGAACTCCGTGCCATTATCTGAGCGAATGGTGCCAATTCGAGCCTGTAGCAGATTTTGTGTGGTTGCAACGAAGGTTTCAATTATGGAGGCGGTCTCATCTTTGCTGCGTAGAAACTTCGTCCAAGTATACCTCGAAAAATCGTCGATAAGAACCAGAACATATTTGCGACCATTGAGACTCTCTGTTCTCATGGGACCACATAGATCAGCGTGAAGTAGTTCTAAAGGTCGAGAAGAGCATGCAACATGTTTGGACTTATGGGAGGCTCTTTTCATTTTTCCTAGTTCGCAAGCACTACAGAGATGTTCTTTTTGATACGTAAGGTTTGGTAGGCCGACAACTAGTTGCTTAGAGGATAGCTTATTAATGTCCCTAAAGTTTAGGTGGGATAGACGATTGTGCCATAGAATGTTTTGATGATGGGAAGCTTTAGAGAGTAGGCAGATATTCGAGGATGGGGTGGTTGTCTTAAGGTCTATCGTATAGAGGTTCGTTTTTCGAATACCATGGAGCAGATCATTATCGTGACCGTCATTGATGCTGCATTTTCGTGCTTTGAAGTTTATTTCGAGCCCTTTGTCGCACAGTTGACCAATGCTGAAGAGGTTGTGGCCTAGTCCCTTGACGTATGAAACGTCTTGGATGGTTAGATTCCCGTGATTTAGATCTCCTCGTCCTAAGATTGGGGATGACTCGTTATTTCCAAAGCGTACCTTTCCGCCGTACTTTTCAGTATAGTTGCTCAACAGTTCTTTGTTCCCAGTCATGTGTGTGGAGCAACCTGAATCGAGATACCACACATGATGGACCTGCAAGAGAAAAAATGTTAGAAACGTTTCGGTACCCATTTGAGAATGGGCACTGTCCATTTCTTAGTAGATGGCTTAGACGAACTAGAGACAGGATTAGTATCCGAAATAATGTTTGTGTAGGAACTTTTAACATCTGGCTTGGGAATCCATCGTTGCAATCTGTTCTTTGGGTGTTGTGGAGATGTAGGGTTATGTTTATGTTTGGGCACCCAGATCTGTATAAATTTAGGTTTATGCAACGATGTCTTTACGTTCGAAGATCGAGTGAATATAGGAGTGCGTGAGACGTGCCCTGCAGGAGAAATGGACGATCGAGTAGGAAAATAATGTAGATTATATGCACTAGATTTATCAATGGGAGAAACATCAAATGTCTTAGAGTTCTTTAAAGGAATAAAAATAGAATCATCATAAGCGTAGGTAGTAGAATAGGAAGTCTTGAAGTGACTATGATCAGGTTTCGGCTTCTGGACCCAGGCCAACGTCTTCTTCTTCTTTGTTACTCTCTTCCCTGTAGTCAAATTTGGCATGGCATTAGGAGTTAGATCAGAAGAGGAAAAAGAATGAACGTCAGATGAATAATCGTTGAGGTTTCTAAGAAGTGAAATTTCATTAAGTAGTTTCTCTTTTTCGAATTTGAAAATTTCGATTTGATTTTGATGTTCCTTGGCTTGTGACGTGTTGATGGCTTGCAGGCGTGATAGTTCAGTCAGGAAGTCTGTCTTGTCTTTGGTTTGTTTCCTCTCCATTTGGGTTTGCGAGCTTGACTTGGTAAAGAAGCGTGAGTCGTCCTTGTTTGAGGTTGCGGTTGCTAAACGAAAACGGGAATTTAAGGCAAGTGCATCATCGTAGTAAAAGTAATGATTTGAAGGGGATGCGAAGTTTTCAAATAGCAGCTCATGTCTTTTGACTTTTTCTTTCCCTTTAATCTCCTTGTGAGATGATGCATCCATCTTAGGCGTAGCTAGGTGACTTTGTGTGAAGAGACCTGTGGGGTTGTTGATTTGCTTCCCGAGTGAAGAGATGATTGTCAGGAGTACGTCTTTTTCCACTTGAGAGGCAATCTTTTCTTGTTCAAGAGTCGAGTGACAAACACTAATTTCTTTCATTTCTTTGATAAATGGAGGAATATATGGACGAGATGTACGTGGTCTTTGGACGTCTACTTCTTCTGAGGAGGGTGGATATAGGGGTAAGTAGTCCTCCGCCGGATAAGGTTCCTTAGTGCTTGAGCTCTTGTTCAGTTCGTCGTAGTCGATGGGTATTTCAGCCCAGCCTTCCTTATTTCTCTTTTTCTCTTCTAAGTTGTCAATAAGACTAGTGAAGGGCATAAGACTAGGTATCTGTAATCCTAGGAAACTAATATCGTAAAGAGGTAGAGGCTTCTTAACGACTGGGGGAGAGTCTGGAACAATACCTAGACCGTCACGGGGATCATAAAAGCTAGTATCTCTAGCAGTATTTAAGAGGATATTTTTATCTGTTAGTACTCTCTTTGTTAGAAGATCCTCAAGTTTTTTAATTTTCGAGTATAAACGATTTCGTTCCTTAGATAGGAATTCATATTGTTGGGTTATTGTGTTTCGCTCTTCCTCACTCTTCTTGAAGTCGTTTTTCTTTTTGGAGAGTTTTTCTTCTAGATCTCTTATCCTAGTCTCATGTCTGAGGGATGTATCCTGAGCTTGTTCTAGAAACGAGGTTAATCTAGCCTTTTCTACTAGTTCGGTTCGCAAGACTTTTTCATTGTTTGCTAACCTAGATTCTAGTTTTCTTAATGATTGATTTTCACTAGACATGGATGTTAGTCTATCCTGAAGAATTGAAATCTCTAAACGTAGATCAGAGTAAGAATCGTGTACCTCAGTTTCTGAAGATGAGTCGGTCGAGGGAGTGGCTACGACGTTGTGTGCCTCATCTTCAGTGTCAGTTTCAACGTTTGCCATGAGTGCCAGGTTTTCGTCCTCACTCTCAGAGGTATCCTCGAGCCATGATTCTTGTTCTGCCATGAGTGCAACACCAGACTGCTTTTGTTGGAGAAGCTGTGCCTTTTTGGTGTAGTAGTCAACATTCTTTGTCTTAGGCAGGAAGCAGTCTCGAGCAAAGTGTCCTGGTTTGCCACAGTTGAAGCACTTCTGATCTTTTATGGAGGTCTTAGGCTCACCATCTTCAGGCTTTCGGTCCCGCTTCTTTGAGGAACTAGTCCTGAGTCGATTCGACGATCTGTTCTGTGTGTAAGAGTTGAAGCGTTTGGTGATCAAAGCCATCTGTTTGGTAATCTCTGCCAGTTCAGGATCCATATCTGCATTTGTGTTGTCATTGTCTTCTTCAGATGAACTAGGATTCTGCACAGGCTTTGGATTCTTCCTTGATTTTCGATGGCTGATTAGTGCAAGTGACTCCATGGCTGCCTTTTCTTTTGATGCTTTCTGAATCTCATTTATGTCTTCAACATGCTGGGCGAGGCTGTCGAAGAGACAGTGAATGTCCATCTCTTCTAGATCCTTGTTCTGACGGATATTGCTAGCTATTTTCCTCCATTCTGGCTGTAGTGCTGAGAGAAAGCGTATGTTGATCTCCTCACCAGTTCTGGTTACATTTATCTTTCTCATCTCATTCACTAAGGAGGAATCGCTGATAGGTCTCATATAGTTCTTCTCCATCTTTGGCTTTGAATGAATCATAAGCCGTAAGGATGTTGGATTTCTTAGCCTTGTACCCAGATTCAGTTCGTTGCATCATTTTACTAATCTCATCCCACATTTCCTTGGCAGTTTGCAAGCTATTTACCTGCATGAAAATGTCATTAGGGATGCTTTGACAAAGATAAGTTCTGGCTTGACGATCTGCCCGAGCTCTGAGTTTTTCAGCTTCAGTGTAGGCAGAACGCGCTTTGGGTTCCCTGGTGTCTGGAACGGCCGGTTCATTGTCCGGATTTCCTGGAATAGTAACCCAGAATTGAGCTGGGCCTTCAGTGAGAGATTCGTACATTAAGTCTCCGTTCTCCTTGCTGTCGATGAAGTTCATGAACCTGAGTGTCCATGCTGTGTACTCGTCCCTCTTGAGGATGGGTGGTCTCGCGTCGTTTCCAAGTGAGTAGAGGTCCATTGATTATAGTAGGTTGGATGTGGATCTTTATCGTGTTGATCAGCTAAAATCTTAACTCAAGGAAGACTAGTAGAGTTAGAGAAATATAGGAAATAATATAAGAAAAAAAATAAAATCGAAAAAAAATTTTTTTTTTTATTATTTTTATTTATTATTATTATTTTTTTTTTTATTTTAGATGTCGAAAGAATGCAATAAGAATGTCGAGGCTTGAATGGATTTGGGATTTCGAACGAGCAAAATATCGAGATATATGTCGAATGGAATAGGGTTCAAGATGTCGAGTTCCTTATTGAATGTCGAGACGAATGTCGAATTGAGTAGGAAGTCGAGATATAGACCACTGTTGAGAGCTAATGAAAATGTCGAGGTCCTCAAATGTCGAAGTCTTCAAATGTCGATCTGAGCAAAAGTCGAGAAAGATGTCGACAGCTTAAAAAAAATCGAGATGTTAGAGGGAATCTGTTCACGTCGCCGTCACGATTTGTTCTTCGGCTGAAACTAAGAATTCGATCAGTAGAATAGGCCACGAATAATCTGAGAAATTGAATAAGAATCGATTGTTAGAATTTCGAGAATAAGATAGGAACAACGAATAATTAGCAAAAATCTCGATGAACTCCGACGAGAAAAGATGGAACGAGCGAGATTTCAACGAAGCTTCAATGAGTTTTGATCCACGAATTCGGCTCTGATACCACTTGTTAGACCGATTTTATCCAACCTAGTACTGATTCAAAGGATTAGTATTACCTGTAACGATGAATTACGGAAGCAATAACAAAGTAATACCGATAGACGAATTGCAGAGTTGGAACGAGAGCGCACGTGTTCTTCAGAAAAGTCGTCAACTCTATTAATGAATCAGCAACCCTAAACGATGTATCGTTTAGGGTATTTATACATATGTGCCCTAATGGGCTATCGGGCCCAATCTAACTAATATACCCACAAGTCGGGTATATTTACAATTAAGTCCTAGGGCGTAATTAAATTACAGAACATAGACTAATAATTAAATGAACACAATTAAATAATATCTAACAGCTGTAATGGCGAGGACGGTAAGAAATACTACGGCCGCACACTTCATTGTTTGCTGCGATTCTTCGAGTTCTTGTGTGTGTGTGTTGGTGGGTCAGAAGAAGCTTTGGGGGTATTTGTAGGGGTTTGAAATGTGTTGAGATGACTTTGAGTGTGGACGAAATCATTCACGTGACAAATTGGTTTTCAAAGATGGTGTGTGCCCACGCAATACATATGGAGAAGAGAAGTTTGAAAATATTTCTGCTAATTGTCAAATGATGTGCTCCACTCGAGGAAGGATGAAATGCAACTCAGCCGTACAGATCGTCTCCTTTCCAATTAATGCTGTATAGCCTACTCCTAATATGGTTGTAACTGTTTTTGTATCACATTAGTGTACGTGTTTGTAATATCTGAACATAATAAATAAGTTCGACCCTCCGGCCCGTGGACGTAGCTCATTCTGATCGAACCACGTAAATCTCGTGTTCATTGTCCAAATTTATTTTTCATCTCTTCTATTTTTATCGTCATTTCTCGGGCAAATAATTATCGGAGATTTCAGCATATACTAACAAATTGGTATCAGAGCCAACCCGATTAATTTTTTAGCCACCATGACGATAACAAAAATTTCAATTGAAAAGTTCGACAGAAACGTCATTTTTGCAATGTGGAGTCTCAAGATGGAGGTCATACTCATTGAAGACGGTTGTGAGGTGGCGTTTGAAGGCGCAAAGAATAAACCAACCGAAATGAAAGACCATAAATTTAATGAATTGGACAAAAAAGTCAGATCGACTATTATCTTAAATCTCGCTTACAATGTTTTACAAGAAGTTGTCACGAAGACGATTTCCATGGGTATGTGGGATGCGCTTAAAGCAATCTACATGAAGAATACTAAGAAGAATCGGCTATATTTAAAGGAGAAGCTTTACAGTATGAGAGTGACCATAGAATTATATGTCAATAACGTTTTAGTAATAAACATTTTATTCGATTTTTAATCCCACAAAGGATTTACATTACACGATAAGAGCCCTTCATATATGCACATTAGATTTAGATTAAAAAACAAAGACAAAGAAAGGCTCGGCACTTATTACATCGGACTCTACTTTAACACACAAGTTTATATAGTCATAAACCTGTAGTAAATCCCTTCAACTTCCTCCTCTTCCTCCCCCCAAGAACCACCTCTAAACGCCCTATCATCGGAGGACAAAAAGAAAAATTAAAAAAAAAACGAATCAATAACAATAAAATAAACAAAAAAGAAATAGAGAAATTTAATATACAAAATACTACTAAAAAGAACTCACTTATCACAGTCGACGGAGCGAGAGATTGGAATATCGAACTCAACCCCACACTTTGTGGGCAAGCTCTGAGCAGCCTCGTCCTTCAAGTCGGTGTAGCGAATGGCCGCCGCCTTCACGCACTTGCACGCCTCCCTCTTGTCGGCGGTCGTCTGAGCCATGGCCTTCACCGACTTGGCGCCGGCGCAGCATCCCGGCGTGGGCGTGTTGATTGCCCCAGTGAGGTAAGGGACGCACGGCACCAGAGCGGCGTCGACCTCTCCGCAGGTCACCGCGGCCTGGGCGGCCGGCATCAGCGCCGCCGACAGTGCTGTAATGGCAAGGACTGTAAGAAAGACTACGGCCGCACACTTCATTATTCTGAGATTCTTCGATTTCTTGGATGTGTCTCTGTGTGTGTGTTGGTGGGGTAGAAGAAGCTTTGGGGGTATTTATAGGGGTTTGAAATGGGTGGTATTTTGTGGGAACTGTGTGTAATGAAGGTTGGTATATACAGAAGATGGTGCAATGCTTTGGACATTTGCTGGTAATAGAGTTTGTTCATTTGTTGCCCTAAATAGCAAAGATGACAAGTTTCTTGTCTTGAGTGTGTCATCGTTAGGTTGTGTGCATTGAAGAGCCACCGATTGAATATGTAATATGGAGTAGGAGTAGTGAATAATTATAATAGAAACTCAATATATATGTATATATACACAAAGATATATAAACCGTTCCAAGAAGTGGATCCATATCCATTGATCCAATCGGATACGGGTTTGGTTCGGTAAAGATTTGATAAGCGGGTTGAAATCGTTTGAAAACCCAAGTTCTTAAGTTTGTCTATGTATCATTACATTAGTTTATGATTGTATTTCAACATATCATAATTCAGATAATATATTTAGGTTAGCTTTGACCAATATATGTGGAGTGTGAGTGTGAGTGCAGGCGTTGGGAAATTGTAAAAGATTGACGGCGATGTTTGCTTCAAGAAATGCAATTGTGGCTTCGCAAGTTCTTTTGTGGTGTTCCACCTCCGGCCTAATATAATAACGGGTATTTAGAAAATGTCAAGAAATTCATTATTTAAACGTTTTTTGTTATTGTTTAAATAAAAAAAGAAGAATAATACTATCTAATAAAATACATATATGTGTAAGATTTTGAGTCAAGTTGTGGGGCATCAAAGGACAGATGAATTGGCTTTCTCAATATATTTAGTGTGGTCGTCATAAATGTTAATTATCCTAGTAATGTTACCTGAAAAAAAATTATTTGAATTACCAATAAAATACATTCCAACAATGCTATATCTATTGTCGAGGAAACGAATTATTTTGATCTTAATGAAAAACCAGGCACACCATGTTAAAACGAATCATCGATTTCCACAATGTTGTTTAACATGCTTTGGCGTCCCTTTCTTTGAGAAGTTTCATTCCATTTTCGTTTCATAAAATCTAATAGGTTCATTTCATTACGTGGAAAAAATGGCTTGTCTTATCAAATTCTCTATCATACGGCAATTATTTATTTGTCTTCATCAACTTGGCAATATTTATTAGCTGTATGTATGTTCTTGATACCTTTAGTACGTACGTAGTCGATGTACTTTCGACATAGTTTACTATGAAAGAAACCCGCGATTTTAACATCCTCCAAAACAATCGAAACGTATTTTTGGCGGCAAAGAAACGTCCAACCACCACTTTAATTTAGTTATTTTTATAATACGCAATAAAAAAGAAGAAAATTTTTTTACTTAATGATCGACTAGTTCTTGCTAATAAGGCCGACTCGCCGGCATATAGAATAACTATAATCCGCCACCTGGAAACATTCATTTTTTTAAATATTAATAATAATTCTTGTTGAACTTATGCTAATCTTCTTAACTTTGTTTTGATCTTTTTTTTTTCTTATTTTATTTTCTAGGGTGGTCAATTCATACGCATCGGCCAACCCAATGTAACATTTGATTGGTTCCTTCACCATTACTAAGTTTTTCTGTGTGTACATAGATAATATATAAATACACACATATATTCCAGCGATTGGTTGTTCTGTTCCTTACCATCTTCTCTAACATCGCCGAACATAAGCTTCGGCTAACCCTTTGTAATAATCTCCCTGCTTCGTAAATACTATTGTTGCTGTAGCATTTGAAGAAGGGTATGTCTTCAAAAAGTCATTGTTACCCAATATGCTATTACAAATGTGTGTGTTTTTGCAGTAAAATTTGTGACCGTTGATGATTTTTTCTTTCTTCGAAAAACGAAGGTTGGGGCGGCGGTTTTAAAGAGAAAAATGGAAGACAAGTCGGCCTCGCTAGATGCCGTTGTTATTAAGGAAGAAGTCGACCTCGTGAGTTTTTCGCATTAATATTTTTTTCGCCTCCTATTTTATCATATAAAACATATGTTTTCACTAACATATCAGATTGTGTTTTTTTAATGGTACGTTATAAACGCAGGAGAACATACCGCTCGAAGAAGTCTTTACGTTCCTTGAATGCTCGCGAGAAGGGTTAACGAACGACGAAGCGCAGAAGAGGCTCGATAAGTTCGGTTACAATAAGCTCGAGGAGAAAAAGGTTTGATGCCGTAGAACCCTTTTTTTCCCGGAATGTTAGACGATTTATTTAAATTTCTATACTTGTTTTTATCAATGTAATATTGTATAGGAGAGCAAGATTCTCAAGTTTCTGGGATTTATGTGGAATCCTTTATCATGGGTTATGGAGGCGGCCGCTTTGATGGCCATCGCCCTGGCGCACGGAGGGGTATACCCTAAGAAATCGTCTAGTAAAAACATCGTATTATTGCATTGAGCGAGTGCTTTATTATTTTTATTATTATTATTTTTTCCGTTAGGGCGAACCATCTGATTATCCCGACTTCATCGGTATCATCGTATTACTTCTGATAAACTCGACGATCAGTTTCATCGAGGAAAATAATGCTGGAAACGCCGCAGCTGCGCTTATGGCTCGTTTGGCACCGAAAGCCAAGGTTCGAAGCTGATTGCGTGAACAAACATCCACGCATATCTTTTCGCAAAAAAAAAAAGAAAAAATTATCGTAATAATAATAATGTACATAATTCGCTTCTATTCGATTCGAATATCAAGGTTCTAAGAGACGGAAAGTGGAGCGAAGAAGAGGCGTCGATATTAGTCCCGGGCGACATCATCAGCATCAAGCTCGGCGACATTATCCCGGCGGACGCACGCCTCCTCGAGGGAGATCCTCTTAAGATAGATCAAGTATATATCACATCTATTTTTCTTTCTAAAAAAAGCGCCCTTTCGAGGTTATTTTTTGTGCCCAAAAAGCTTTCCCGACTATTTTTTTTCTTTCTCGACTTATATAGTCGGCCCTCACCGGAGAATCATTGCCCGTGACGAAAAATCCCGGGGATGGAATATATTCGGGCTCGACGTGCAAACAAGGCGAGATCGAAGCGGTCGTTATAGCCACTGGGGTGCACACGTTCTTCGGTAAAGCCGCTCATCTAGTGGAAAACACCACGCACGTCGGCCATTTTCAAAAGGTCCAGCGGCAATGCGTAGAAGTTTTTTCCTACGAATTTCGTTTCTGGCTGTTTCTTTTCTCGGAGACGATTTTTTTTTTAAAAAAATAATTCCGTTCGACGACGATTGGCTATAGGTTTTGACCTCTATCGGGAACTTCTGCATATGCTCGATTGCGACGGGAATGTTGATAGAGATCGTCGTGATTTACGGCCTTCAGGGCCGATCTTATCGACACGGAATCGATAATCTCCTCGTTTTGCTCATCGGCGGAATTCCCATCGCTATGCCTACCGTTCTCTCCGTTACGATGGCCATTGGATCTCACCGCCTATCTCAGCAGGTAATAACGCGAAAAAAAAAAACGAAAAAAAAATGAAAACCCTAATCCTCCCATTTGTAACGCCGCGATATATCGGTATTAAAATGTTTCTTTTCGAAATAAAATTTTAGGGCGCAATAACAAAGAGAATGACGGCGATCGAGGAAATGGCGGGAATGGACGTGCTTTGCAGCGACAAGACGGGAACTCTTACGCTGAACAAACTGACCGTCGACAGGAGTATGATCGAGGTAATAATAAACGCTACAACTTGTGCCAATTCTTTTACATAACGAATTTTCTTGCCAACTGTTTTTAAGGTTTTCGTCAAAGGCGTGGACAAAGACACGGTGGTTTTGATGGCTGCGAGGGCGTCGAGGTTGGAGAATCAAGACGCCATCGACACTGCTATCGTTTCGATGCTCGCAGATCCAAAGGAGGTAGCTTTTAATTATTTCCACGATAAAAAATTCAATTTTTATTAATCGTCTATTGCCTACACGAAGGCTCGTGCTGGGATCACCGAAGTACACTTCCTTCCGTTCAATCCCACGGACAAGAGAACGGCCCTAACGTATATAGATGAAATCGGCAAAATGCACAGAGTGAGCAAAGGTGCCCCCGAACAGGTACGGCCCTTTTCGTTCTTCCTTTTTTTTTAGGTATAAATTATGCTATACTCTTATGTGGTTATACTGAAATGTACGATGATACCCTATGCTTTAATTATTGCGTGAAAGCTCCCTTGTGCAATGCTGCTAAACTTGGCATATCGTACCCTTCTGTTGTCCAACACCTAGCATCATACACACCATCCCAATTAGGGGATATAAATGACTAGGAGCGCATAATCCCGAGAGGTTTCTGTGCAATTTTCAAAGAATAGGGATTTCGGTGCATTTTATTCTAAATCACAAGGGATTTTTATGCTTGTTAGATTCTTTTTTTCTTACAGTGTCGTAGATACTAAACTTCGCCCAATCCCATGTCTTAGATTCTCAATCTAGCGCACAACAGATCGGAAATAGCGCCGAGGGTACATGCAGTGATCGACAGATTCGCAGAGCGTGGGCTACGATCCCTTGGCATCGCACGCCAGGTATAAAGACGAAGTCTTATGATTTTTCGCTTACAACGCGATTCAATTGCATTTGAGGGTCGACCGTTCTTTTTTTTTTTATATATGTATAGGAAGTGCCCGAGCGTAGTAAGGAAAGTCCCGGTGGCCCCTGGGAATTTATCGCGCTTCTTCCGCTCTTCGATCCTCCGCGCCACGACAGCGCTGAGACGATAAGGAGAGCCCTCGACCTAGGCGTGAGCGTTAAAATGATAACAGGTCGGCCTGAAAATTTGCTTCTATACATTGTCAAAATATCAAGCCTTAGAGATTTTTGTTCCAAATTCAGCTCACCTGATTCAACTAATATATACAAGAGATAACTTCGCCTATCACTAATTGGTTTTAGGATGAGACACTCAATTTCTATTATTAAGCATGCGAAGCGTAAAGCTTCTCGACGCTTTGTTTTTTTCTTTTAGGTTCTTTTCTTGTTCGAATTAACGGAGAAACGATAATCCTTCTTTTTACAGGTGATCAGTTGGCGATCGCAAAGGAAACAGGGCGAAGGCTGGGAATGGGGACGAACATGTATCCTTCTTCGTCTCTGCTCGGAGACGCCAAAGAAGAATCCCACTCGGCCATCCCCGTCGACGAACTCATCGAAAAGGCCGACGGTTTCGCCGGCGTGTTTCCCGGTAAAATTTCTTAAAAAAGTATTTTGCGTAAATCCTTTTCGAACCTTTAGCAAGTCCTATAAAATTAAAAACCTGGCGATTTCAATTTTTCTTTTTCTAAAATCCGCAGAGCACAAGTACGAAATCGTGAAGAAACTGCAGGCGAAGAAGCACATATGTGGGATGACGGGCGACGGCGTAAACGACGCGCCGGCACTGAAAATAGCCGACATAGGGATAGCAGTCGCAGATTCCACCGACGCCGCTCGCAGCGCTTCGGACATCGTTCTTACGGAGCCCGGCTTGAGCGTCATCATAAGCGCCGTCTTAACGAGCCGTGCGATTTTTCAAAGAATGAAGAACTACACGGTAATTCGCGTAAAATTACCTACTCTCGATTTCCTCACCCATTTATTTGACTGAGGAAAATCTAAAATCTTTTTGTCGCAGATATACGCGGTTTCGATCACGATACGTATAGTGGTGAGTATATATTCTCTTCGACTTACGATGTAAAAAAATTACGAAATATCGCAACTATCTTTCGCTACTTGCAGTTAGGGTTTACGCTTTTGACGGCATTTTGGAAGTTTAACTTCCCTCCATTTATGGTCCTCGTCATCGCCATTCTCAACGACGGTTAGTCGTCTGAATTTAACCGCCCGCTCGTCGACTTTTCTTTTTCGTTAAAAGTTTTTCATCTCATGCGACGAACTGTTGTTATTACAGGGACGATCATGACGATATCGAAGGATCGAGTGAAACCGTCGCCCTTCCCAGACAGTTGGAAGCTGAGCGAAATCTTCACGACTGGGATTATACTCGGAAGTTACTTAGCTCTGATGACGGTTATCTTCTTCTGGGCAGCTTACGACACGAGCTTCTTCCGGGTGGGTAGTAATATCGATTTAAAAAGCCCTAAAAAAACTCCAACAAGCAAGAGAGGAATGCTAAGGGTTCTTATTTTCTTTGTCTTATAATTTTTTCTAGAAAAAGTTCAACATTTTGCCCGACTTCAACCGACACGTTTGGAACATGTCCGACGATTCGAAAGCCAAGACGCTCAACGAAATGATGGCCTCCGCCGTTTACTTGCAAGTCAGCACTATTAGCCAGGCATTAATCTTCGTCACTCGCTCGAGGGGCTTCTCCTTCGCCGAACGGCCTGGGCTTCTCCTTGTGTCGGCCTTCGTCATCGCGCAATTGGTAATTTATAATAGAAAAATAATTTAATAGCAATAATAACGAAAAGAGTGATAATAGTCGTTGACGAATAGCCAGTTCACCTAAAAGTTTTTAGCTGGTAGGGAGTGCATCGTTTTTTATTTTTATTTCCAACACGTCCTTTCATGCCTAGGCCGATTTCCTTGTTATCTAACCTTAGACGTGCAATTTTCTCAAATTAGTGGTTGTGAGGACTATTCGTATCCAAGACGTTTTTGTCCCTAAGCTCTGATCCCACGTTGAATGATCGCTTCACCTAAGTGCTTGTTTGGTTCATATGTTTAGGCTTTTCTAATGTGAGTTAAGATGTGTGTTTGGTTCTATCAAAGGTTTAAACTCATGTATACGCACATATACGCAGATGTGTTTAACTAAACCCACCAACCAAACACCACATTTTACTTATACTCGTTAATTAATTGTATTTGTATGGATTGTATCATGTTTTAATTTTATATTATATTTCCAACAGTAGCGTATGCACATGCCTCTTTTCGTATAATATGCAGGTTGCTACTGTTATATCGGCATACGTAACGTTGGAATTTGCGGGAATTAGAAGCATAGGCTGGGGTTGGACGGGCGTGATATGGCTATACAATACGGTGACTTATTTCCTCCTCGACCCGATAAAGTTTGCAGTTCGATACGCATTGAGCGGAAGGGCGTGGGGGCATGTTTTGGACAGAAGGGTGAGTTTTTTCCCACCTTTTTTTTTTCGGGTTTTTAACGTGAATCTTTTATGACGAAAAGTTCGAGGAAATGACTAAAGATGAGTGTATGTTACTACATTGGTTTTAGACTGCGTTTTCGACTAAGAAGGACTTTGGAAGAGAAGCTCGCGAAGCAGCGTGGGCGGCTGAGCAAAGAACCCTTCATGGGCTACAAACTGCTGAACCAAAGATGTTCGAAAAAACCACGAGTTTCGGGGAGATTAATCTCATGGCTGAAGAAGCGAAACGTCGTGCAGAAATCGCAAGGTTCGACTTAGTATTTATTTATTTTTTCTTTCGTTTGACTTTTCGTCTGGTGTAATAATCTCGGCTGCCATTGCGTTATCGTAGGTTGAGAGAGATACATACTCTGAAGGGGAAAGTCGAGTCTTTTGCTAAGCTGAAAGGGTTGAACATCGAAGACATGAACCAGCACTACACTGTCTGAACTGCGAACTACGTTTTTGCAGTTTCGATTTTCTTCTTTTTTTTTTCTCTTTTCCGAGTGGATTCTTTCTGTATTTTGCGCCTGTCTCTCGCATTTTCGATTTGTTGTACTTAATAAGAAAAAGACTGTTTCGACGTTCGAATTTCTGCAATAACTCTTATTGATTCCTATTTTCACCATGTTTACCATACGTCCTTCGGCTTCTTATATTGTTTTCGGAAATGACAGACATTCATATATTAGTGTTGGATCTTGTTTGCATTTCCAAAACATCCATTACATGTTTGCAACGTACAGAATAAGAAGAAATGTATGAATAAATCTCGTTTGAGCTGATAAAAGCACACGGTAAAGTTTTAAGGTTGTTCTATCCTCAGACACTGTGTTTTCTAGCTGATGAAATCTTTTGAAGCCTTATCTGCTCCCTAAACTTGGCTATGAACTCACCAGCTTTTCGATCAACTTCACTTCCAAGATCTGTACAATCATCATCGTCATTCCCATTCTCTCTTACGTTGCGATCATTCAACGTTTTTCGAGAGCCCTTCTCATCTTCTTCGTCTGCAGATTCTTCTTCAGATTCTGTCAGGTTTTGATCAGAAACGCTGTCTTTCTCTCCCTCGCGAAAGTCATGTAAAGTAGTTCTTGCGTTTTGATTATCGAGCCTACGATCAACTTCAGCTTTCATCTCGAAATCAGACTTATGATTCTCTTTCCCAGCAACGAAAGTCCCCCTCGGCTTGATTGTTCGAACAGACTTGGCCTTCGATAGAACTTTAACAAGGGAAGGAGATTTCATATCCAAGTTCGAAGATTTATTACCAGATTGCTCTCCTTCGCTTTCGCTGAAAGATCGATTCTTTCGTATGGGAAGAGAGTCTACTTCTCTCTTAGGATTCGAAACGAATGATGTCTTTCTACGATCATCTCCTTTCTCAGCGTTATCAGAATTCGAACTTCCAAATTCAGGAGAGCCAGAAATCCTCGATCCTCGAGACGAAGAAGGTTCACGAGTTTCAAATTCGAATTCGAATTCCCCAACTGAACGAGGCCTAGAACGAGAGATCTGCTTGGAAACGCTCATCTTTTCTTCTTCGTTCTGTAACCTCACCGACCTAGAGCGCCACGAATCACCGGCAATTTCCTCCTCGAATTTTTCGTCCAAATTTCTTGGAATCACTCCTCTCTTCTTAGCAGTTCTATTACCAACAATGTTACTCTTAGCATCGGTTTTCGAACTAGCCTCACGCCAGTTTTCTTCTTCATGTTCTTCGTCGCTGCCCCTAGCAACTGATTTCAAGCTCCTAATAGGCAGATTCAAGGGCTTAAATTCTGAAACCCCATTAGATACAACAACCAAAGATTCGCCTTTCGAATACCGTAAATGCCATTCTTGATCCACCTTCTTCTCAGAGACTAAAGATCTGAGATTTTTACTTCCATGAACCACACATTCATCTCTACCTACGAACCGACCCTCACTAGTCAACAAGCATTGACAGTTAGCAGCGTAACTCTGCAGCTCATCAAACCCACCATCATCGAAGAAAAGCCCAGAAAGAAAATCAAACCCATCTTCGTTCTTCGAGCTCGCCACAGCATTCATCTCAGCTTCGACATCACCACTGCGTTTTCTGCTAAAAAGGCCGTACGAAACGGCGAGTCCTATGAGGCATAGGTGAATGATTTCCCAGGTACCAGTGAGGATTCTCTGCGTCAAAAACTCGGGCGCTTGCGAAGGGAAGAGTGGGATCACAACGAGGAGAAGGACGACTACGAGGGATTTGCAGAGGGAGTTCGAGCGAGACTTACTTGGCATTTGATGCAATGTTGATGGTGATTTTGGGACTTGAAAATGACGGTTTTCCTTGCTGTTATTCCCGCCGAGCTCCGACGAGCTTGGCATTGGCGACGGTGGAGTCTCCATTGATGGTTGGATCTTGAGCTTGGGTGTAGATTAAGGAAAGTAGAATTGCATGTGAAGGTAAAAAGAAAAAGAGTGAGAGGTAGAGAATAGTTCAATTTGTGTGATTGATGCTTTTTTGACCGTTTTAAGTGGCTTTTGACACAATTGCCCTTTTGCTGAGACCCTTGAGGTTTTTTTCCACGTCACCACATCGCCGATTGGGAAATTTTGCACGAAACCCTAAAAATCGGAGCTTTTTTTTGCAGATCGGTGCCTCAATCGAGTAGAAGATCGAACAATATGGCAGAATTCGCCGAATCAGATGAAGCAGCTGAGGCCATTATCATTAGGATCGAACATAAGTCCCGCAAAATCGAAAGTTTGCTCAAACAGTACGCTCATCAATTCGTTTATCATTGATTTATTTTGGTGGCCGCCTTCTCCGTAATTCGATTTGTTTGATTCGCAGGCATAAGCCAGTGGAAGCTTTGAAGACTGCCCTCGAAGGTTCGCCGCCGATGACTAAAGACGAGCGCTGCAAGGTAATTTTTTTCTTTCTACAAATCGTATTGATTCACTTGCTTTTATCTTATTAAGCTTGGTGGCTCAATGTTGTAGTGTCATTCATTGATTTTCTCTTCCCTTTTGCGTTGATTATGTTTTGCGCTTATTGAAGTCTGCAAATTGGATTGTGGTGCATCGGGCGATTATGGCGATAAAAGACGTGGAAAGCTTGTTCTCAGCGCTTGATCCCGAGTACTACGACGTTCTCATGAAGTAAGTTGGAGAAAAAAAACCTCGTACTTACCGACTCGTAATGAATTGAGATTTTTCAAATGATTTTCTGCTGCAATGAGGATTTACTGCGCTTTCTATCGATGGTAATGTCTCATAAATGGTAGTGTTGTCTTCCGAGAAATGCCAAGATCTGACTCTTGAACTGATACTTGCTTCACTAACGCAGTTGATATGAGCTTCGATTTGAATCTTGCTTATACAAAACGGGACCATGTTATCTCTGGCGTATGTTTGAAACATCGATTAGAATCTCGTTTCTATAATTATCTGCCTTATTCGAAGGATCTTCTGTCGTCACTAATATGGAGAGGAGATGATAAGCTCGTTCTTGGTTTGGTGTTGAGGTCCTCTAATTTCGGGCTTTAGATAGTTCGTTTCATAGGCTCGGGTTTTTCTTTTCGTTCTTACAGGTACTTATACAGAGGCTTATCTACGGGCGATAGACCGACTTGTGAACAGTGCTTAAGAATCCATGAAAAGCTGACCGAGAAAGCTGGCTTGGGCTGCATACTAAGGTCGCTCGCCGATAAAGTCAGCACCGTTTAGTGACAGTTTCGACTTTATAACTCTATTTACACACTAGTGTTCATTTTCTTGTTATACATATCTCCCTTCCTAAATGTATCTTGGATGCTCACCGGGCATTGATTGCTTTATTTGATCAAAGGTTGTAATAAAACGTCAAAATGAACGCTACAAACTCAACCTTCAACACAGAACTAGAAAGGGAAATCCCAAGGCCAAAATGATCTCCTGCAATTAAGCTAATGGTAGAAAGGCATAATATCTCCATCCTAAGCCAAACAACCCTTTTTACAATTTTCCATAAAGTTCAGAAGCTACATAAAAAGCTACGTTCTTGGACGATCAATCGACTGAGGTGCAATGATGGCGGCCCACGAGTTCACCCCCGCCGGCACACGGTGGTGGCCGGAGACGGCGGCAGCCGGAGGAGCGGCGGAGGTCGCCGGAGGCACAGCCACGCGCTCGCACTGAGGGCACATGGTGAGGGTCGTGGGTGGGCTCATGTTCATGTAGAACTGAGGCGAGAGCTTAAGGGCTCGAAGCTCGCCGACTTCCTTCTGTAATCTTCGGTTTTCTTCGGTGAGATTTTCGCAGCATCGCCTAAGATAATCGCAGTCGACTTCGGTCTGCTTCAGCTTCGTCCTGCGATTTCAAAAATGACCTAAATACCTTTTTTTCGGACAAGATGGACTAAAATAGAACTGAGTTCTGAGATAGTTAAGTACAAACCTTGCCCTTCTGTTTTGAAACCACACTTCGACTTGTCTGGGCATAAGATTCAACTGCTTCGCCAGGGCAACCTTTTCCTTCTGCGGGGAATTTACTTTTCAGTCCTTGGGAAAACTCGAATTTACGTAAAAGGGACTACGGTAGAATATTTTTACAGTAACTGCCACTCACGGGGTTCAAGGTGTTGTGCTCCTTGAAGGTCTCCTCTAGGACGGCGGCTTGTTCCTTGGAGAGGCGGAGCTTCTTCCTCGCCGCCGCCGCGTCTCCGCCGTCGTCGTCCAGCTCGAGGGAGCTCGACGCTCTCTGGCCGTCGTCTCTCTCCTCTCTCTCGCTCCTCTTGCCGCTTAAGCTTGAGACGGTGCTGTTCGGCGAGGAGGCGATCGGCGGCTCTTCTTCCCCGTCTATGGCGGTTAGAGATCTGTTGATATCGATTCCATGGAACAGTAATCTGGGCTCTCTGTTAACATCTGTAAATAAAATAAAAAAAGAAGCCTTAAAAATTGGATTTTTTTTTCTTAAGCAAGAATCGACATGCATGAATCAAGGAAGAACATAAAACGATTTCTCAACCTCACTTTAAATTGAGACAATAAATTGTCTTACCAGCAGTTGGTGCCTGAAAGAAAGCGCCAGAAGAGCTCTGTGGTTTGTCATTATTCTGCGAAGAAGGCTTGAAAAGATTCAACGGAAAAGGTGTTGCTGAAGCAGCAAAGTGAGCTGATGCTTTCGCCTGTGAATATGAGATTCCAACATTATTACACGGACCAAAATTTCCCAAACTCAAACCCAAACCCAAACCCGACCCATCATCTCTCTCACCCATCTCAAGAAAATCTCTGTGTGTGTGTGTGTTTTGTGGGTTCTCTCAGTGTTTGTTGGAGAGAAGAACACAAAGAGGAGGACAAAAACGAAGAAATACGCTTGGTCTCTTTCGTTGGCAGAGAGCGGTGTTGCAGCTAAAGCTTTTCTTTTCTTGAAAGCTAGTGTTGAAAGAAGAAAGATAAAAATATATAGGTAGAGTAGAGGAGATGTATACAAACAACTGTGTGTATATTGTATAGGGTTTTGTGTGCTTGATAGATATAATACATTGTACAGGCGATGTACTATACAGATACTGTAATCAGATTTGCAATGATGACTTGTGTCAGATTGGAGCTTATTGGGGGTCAAATGTCAATCATAATGATGGGATTTGGTTTTTGGGGACGGACACTCTACTCTACTTTATCATTTATTATTAATTAATATTGTCTATTTAATATTGCCGTGAGTGCCTAATAATATATGTAATGATTGATTGCAAATTGAAAAAAGGCTTATACAATTATTTCCAGAATTATCCTACGGTTGTCCCCTTCCGACAGAGCTTATCCCATTATTACAGATTGAAATGTCTCAACGACCCCAACGTTAAAGATTTTGCTTTTTTTCACTAAATGAAATCTTAATTGCTTTATTTAGGTCAATTCTTATCTTTTTTTCTTTCTTTCTTTCTTTAAGCTGTAGTGTAACTCCTTCATCTCCCCGCGTTGACCTTTGACTCTGATGGCTTTTCTCGTGAGGCTCAAATAGGCGTGCAAGCAAGTATCTTGCGAGCAAGATTACGTTGGGCCCCACTTTCCACGAGGCACGCGTGCGGTGCACGTGTTTCTGGTAATAAATAATTAATAAAGAATATATATTTTGCAGGTGCATTAAATAAATAGGGAAAAATAAGAGGACCATGAACACGAAAAAGGGCTCACGTGGGAGAGGAGTGTGTGTTCACGTGCATGCGACCACACGATGTTTTCCCACGTGGCAACGAGTAGGACCCACATTAAGTTGGACTTGTCCCTCGGCAATCGGACATGGCAATTTGCCTCCAATCATTGGACACCCTTGCATGTGTTGATATTATTACACCAATTATCGTCTCCGTGAATGTTTCCCCTCATTTTCGAATATTAAAATATTATTAATAACGTTTGGCGAATTAATAAAATGGGTGATAATCTGTATTTTATTGCTTTACACATCAATGTCGACCTCGATAGTGATAGTGGGGACTAATAGGAAGTGGCGTTCACGTGGGCTTGAAAGGATTTTACATTTATTCGATAAAACAAAAGAAAGTTCATGTAAGAAGGTGGGACTCGAATTATTATTGCATCTAGCATATTGTCAGAGGCATTAAATAATAGAGAAATAGACAAAATGAGGACATTTTCAGCCCTATTTCCCGTATTTTCAGTTTTTATTTTATTTATTTCACGTATTTCTTATTTTTATGTTGTTTTTTTTCGGGCTAGTGAAGTATGTCCGCCCTTCTATTAGTTCAATTTAAAATGAATTTGTACCTTCTCGTCAATTATATGATGACTAAGATTTTATTGAGCATTTAATACTTGTTTGTAACAGACACAATGTTTCATATTCCACCTGTAATTTAATTAGTTAATGCAGAAAGTACCTAAACGAAAAGAATAGTGGGACATGGATGAAACCAGTGGTAATTGAGATGATGATGAGAATATGATAATTGAATCGAATCATCTGCGTTCTGCAAATCATTTTTTTTATATATTTTTTCCCAAAAAACAAAGTTCAGAATTAAATAAAAAAAAACTGCAATCATTGCTATCTGAGGTCCACTTCAGAATCCAACAGTCAATTCCAAGATATAACTCATTTATCTTCCTATGTGCTACTTACTAATTAAAACGACTCTAGTTTAGTAGGAATTTAATATGGTCGTTGAAGCTATTCAATATTTCCATCATTTACTCGTTTTCTCTGTTCCTTTTTTCTACGCGTATGATAATAACCATATAAATATTAAAAATGATTGACAATTGGGGAAAGAAAAACTGATTGAAATAAGTGTTGGTGGTCCTAAATATAATTAATTTTTTTTAACTAATCATTTACGAATCCCAACTTACGAGATAGTCCCCATCGCTAATTAAGCCCTACCTTAATTGTACTAAAACCCCATCTCTTTGCTGTCCTTCACGTGATATATGGCCCCTACTCATACATTCGTATTTTCTATTCGTTCTGTCATTTTCCAAACCTTTCAAACATGAAAGTGAAATAACATAATGTTCCGTTCAGCTACTGGAAAGTTTGATTATTTGATTACTGTATTATTATATTGTCAACATCGATAATACTAGTAATAATGAACAATGGTAACAATCATCATTTATTACAATAGATCAACTATACGTAGTCCCCCGAAGTTGAAAGTTGCACGTGAGAACAGTATGTCGCGCACGTGTAATGTTTGCTCTTACTCGACATTCGAGTATTTTGGTCAAAACCTCAATCATTCCTTTCTTATTCAAGTAATGAAGAGAATAGTGTGTTAGCTGTATAGTGAGTTGTAATTTAATTATGATAATCCGTAAGTTCCTCATTACTTGTCGTTTTAGATTTTCCTTTGTTCCTAAAAAGATGTCGATTCGTTTTATTCAAGAAAAAAATACGTGGATTTTCATATTTACTCCTAGTATTAAATAACATGGAAAATAGTGTACATTGGGAAATAAATAATGAGGAGTATAAGAGATATTTTAACTCATTTGTTAATATGTATGTAAATAATTAGAACGACAATTAATACGGATAGGAGGGAGTATATAGTTAACTATATGAAGTAATATCCGTCCGTACAAATTAGAGGTGCCTTGCGGTAGGTTATTTTGGGCTCCACAGGCCCAGAAAATTTTGGAATCAATATATCGGCCCAATAGGCCCATAGATGGAGGCTGTAACTGTAACGGTTGGTTTGGGCCTACAAGCAATTGTTACTGATTGGAATATGTTAAAACACTGTATATCAGTGACACGTGTTATCGTTGAGCTCGAGCGTGGAGCTCGATATGGAGTTAGTTTTAGGGTTTGCTAGATGAGATGGTCATGGATTATCTTGCAAAGTTGGTATTGTCAATGTAGACTTTTTTTGCCAGATGTTAAAGTATTCATGGCAATGAAGTTTTTTACAGTTATTGCGTCGGATATTTGCCGTATTTGGTGGAAATCTGGACCTGCGATGGTTAACTCTGCCTTGGGTGAGTTGATTGAGTTTTATTTTTGAGTGTGGTGGTAACATTTCACATTGCAGATTCTGCTGTCTATTTTTGCTTTGTGTTGGTTAGGAAATTCAACTCTGGTCTTATAAGATGTTTTTTTTTTCTTCCTTTTTCTTCTTTGAACGTGAAGGTTTTTGGTTGATTTTATCACTGGTTCAAGTGGAAATGAGTTTTGATGCCTTGAAGATGAACTGCCCGTTGTGCCCCAAGTATGATAAGCTTAGATGTTCAATTTGAGCTTTGATTGGTAGATTGAATTGGTGGAGATTCTTTCGGTTGGCATTAAGTTCAATGATCCCGGAAACAAACTATACTATATGGAGGATTGCATTACGAATATGCATACAAAAGGCGCTTCGGGAAACAAATGAGATTAAGGATTGCATTACGAATATGCATACATAGGTCATATAATAGCCTGATGAGAGACCATGCTTGACTTTGTCATATACGTGAGGCACAGATAAAGGAATTCTGTAATTAGTATGGGACCTATTGTTCTCATATGGTTTGATCTACATTCTGTTTGGGATTTCTTTCTACCCAACGTATGATCTTTTATTATCTCCATTTGTCTCCTGAAGTACGTAATTGCACTACGTTGGGAGAACTAGCAATCATGAACTTTATGGATCAAAAGAAACTTCACGATTTTTGAACTTGCAATCGGGCCTCCAAGTATAGCACCTCAGCCCTTCAATTCGCTCGAGGCTTAAAATGTGTTCTGATTTTATCTGTAAGTGTTACTATTGTTTAACATGAGACTTTGGTAAACAATGAAGCTGAGTTCGTGGAGATATTTGTATAGATGGCTTGGGCATGCTAACTATTCTTTTTGAGTCGATACAACTTATTGGTGAATTTGTTTGAAAGATTAAGATAGCTTATGCTATGATAACGAGTAACCTAGTTTCTTACCTACAGGTCGCCTCTACTTGTCCAGCATCAGCTACACGAAGGATTTTCTGCTTGTCTGTGGAATAGCATGAGGCCGTGAAAATGTTTTGTCAGAGTAGCTATGGTACGACACCTTCCCTACTTTATGATCTCCTTGTGTCAATGGAACGACCATGGACGAGGAGAAAGGGGTGAGCTCATGTTTTATTCATCATTAATATAATATAAACTGGCTTATTGATCAGAGTCTAGTAATTGTTGATATCTGATTATAGGATTTTGGCCGTTCCAAGTTTTATGCCTCAGTGTTTATGGTAGCTGTGTTAATAGTAATCATTGGTGAAACCATTAGTTCTTCAGAAACATTACTTGGGTATTCTTCCATAAAGAAAAAAAATTAAGCTTTTCAAGTGTTACTTGTCTACTCATTATGTCATTCAATCGTATCATGGATGTAATGATTTTGGACATTTAGGAATCGAAAGTTGTAAAACACATTTAAGGAATAACATGTCGTGTTAAGTCTTAGATTGTGAACACAACGGTAATGTGACTCCAAATTTAGTAGAAACAACTCGATATTGTGGAATTCTTCTCATATAAAGCAGCATACAATCTCTGTTGCAGTAGTACTATGAAGTTAACCATCTATCACAGCATCTGAAAATGAATTTTTCCATTACTTCTTCACTGAAATGTTTGCTCGCCTATTTTCGGTCTCCTCTCTCTTTTACTAGCTCATTTTTAAGAATATTTATGGTTTGCGAATCCGGACTTTCTTGTTTATAAAGCAATATAAAGATTATTACATTGCATGCTCCCTTTTTGTTTCCTTCATGTCATTTTTTAATGTATCTTCTTATACACTATCAACGTCATTTACATTGTCTACAGCGTATTCCAGATATATGTATCTAAATTGGCATGTGTACTCATTCCTTCATTTCACTTTTTTGGCTAAACAGATTCTGTCTACAGTGTATTCCGGATATACGTATCCAAATTGGCGTGTGTGTAATAACCGAGGTACGCCAAAGCTAATCTAAATTCCTCTTGACATATATACGCAAGTGTGGTTTTATGATCGTACCTATCTAACTTTTACCACTAATCCACGTCGGCACACATATCTTCCTCCGTTACAATTTCCACGTATCTATTCCTACATTTCAAAATCTCTCAGTTTTTAAAGCATGCGCGTGTCGCTATCCGTATGTGGGGCCCACTGCTGGCCTTACCCGACCCGCACGACCCACCCGAGAAACTCCGCTATGAATATGGGGGTGCCCATCGTGTTAATTCCTCACGCTCCCGTTCTTACTTATGAAAGTTTATCTATCTGCCTTCTTCTTCTACCTCCTCTTTTTTGTCCCAGTAGTCGATCTCTGCAACTCCCTGGAGAACGACTCGCAAGGAGCATCCATGTCGAAAAAGCTTCACAACTTTGACCTCAAGGGCCTTCAATGGAGCACGTTCGGCCGCCCCAGAAACTCCGCCCACGGCGAGCCCGCCTCTGCCGACGCCGCAAATTTCTCCTTCGGAGCTGCCGAGAAAGACAAAATAACTGCTCCTTCCAAATTAGCCGAGAGCCTTAGGAATCTGAGCTGCAGCAGCAGCGCTCCTTCAGAAAAGCCGGACGAGCGCCGCCTTCAGAAGGGCAAGCAAGTCGTCGGGCCCCGCTTTTCGACCAAACAGACGAAACCGAAGAAGTCCATTTCTGAAAAGGCGAGCGGATCTGAAAGCTGTGAAGGGGCGAAGAGATGGAACTTGAGGGGTCGAAAGTTTACCGTGTTTTCGAAGAGCGCTGGGAGTTCGAGCCCCAGGGGGGCCGGTGGTTCTTCTGTAAGAGGCGTAGGCGAACACAGCAGTGGTAATAATAGAGGAAAAGCGCAAACGCAGGCGCCTTCTCTTCCTACGTTCTCTCTATCGCTTACCAAAGAAGAGGCCATGGAAGATCTTGAGAAAATGTTGGGGAAGCCGCCGCCTAAGAAGCTCAAGAAGCGCCCGAGAAACCTTCAGAGGAGCCTCGACGTAAGGAATTTTTAGATACGTTTTTTTTTTGGCGTGCGTAGTTGATTGCGCTAAGGTTCTGAATTATCGTTGCAGCGTCTTTTCCCTGGTGCTTTTCTGGAGACCATCACGCCCGATCGCTATGAGGTTCAAGGAAAGCCGGCGACCGGCAAGGTAACATTTTAATTTAAGCGAATTTCGAAATTCTTTGAACTATGGAATTGCTCTTTAGTTCTTTGTTCACTGTTATTGTAGGGAAAGTGAGGCTTGCTTCAGATTGCAGGTGGGTAGAGAAAATCAGTTTGTGATAGTGTGTTTTCTTGCCCATTCATTTGAATAAATAAAAAGGTAATTGTTCTAAAAGCCTATGTTTGAGGTTTTTAGTATATTATATGTAGCAGATGATGTGTGTCTGCAGAAGAGAAAACTGTGTTTCTATCAATTGGTTGATCGTCGTTATATATATCTTTTCTGAGTAGTCCATTTTAATAAATCAAACTAAGGACATTTACGAAATGGATGATTCGAAATTTTCATGTAATTTGAGCCAATTATTTTCTGGGCTCAGTCGAATGGGGTTCTGATTATTGGGCACATCGCAACGTTGAAGATTTTCAATTAGAAATACATTAAGAAAATGGGTACGCTGAAGCCACTTATGCCTTTATATCATATTTTGTTGTATTGTGTCGAAAGAAGTGTGTGTGAGAGAGGGGGAGGAACGCTGATAACGTTATTCAATGTTTTATATTTCTTTTTAATAAATGAAAAAGAAAAGGGAGATTGCATATGTGAGATAGAGGTAATAAATAAATAAAAATAATAATATGAGGAAACTTGCAAAGGATGACAACATAGTATCAAAAAGTAAATACATACTTCCAAAAAAACATAACTCACGTAGAGTTGTAACTGACTTTAGGTGTCTTTTTTTCGTTCTTCCCTGATTTAATATTTTCAAACTTATTTTTTTAGAAAAAAATGCACAAAAGAAATATCTGATATTGTATTTAATCTTAACTTTTTTTTTTGGGTAATAGTTCTTTGTTTTTGAAATCTATCTGTTAAAGTAAGTCTTTGGCAATTTTTGAAATATAATCCTTAATATTAATTTCTTTTGACTTCTTTATTTAATACATATGAGACTATGATTCTCTTTAATTACTGTAAATTAAATGATAGAGAATCTTTTAAGGAGATGTATTAAATTTCAGATGAAGAATACAGGTCAGCAATGACAAATGTCATTAATAGAGTTTGGTGACAACAACTTTTAAAAATTGTTCTGACATCATTCAAAGGAGGTGTAATATGATGAGCTTTCAAACAAAAGTTCAACAATAGTATTTATGAAAGCAGTTGCAATAAGTTGTAATAAAAAGTATAAGATTTTCTAGTCCCATTTAATACATATAAGCAATTTATTAAATATAAATATTGTAGTTTGTCCAGAAAGAGGTTAAGTAAATTTAATAATTACCATGCCAGAAAAAGTTGAATGACTACCAATATTAATTCTAAAATTATCTGCAGTAAACTGTAATACAGAAAAAGTATATCCTAATTACAAATACTTCTTCAATTAAGAAGATACATTGTACAATAGATATGTATTAGAAGTAGTAATTACAATGCCATAAAAAAGTTGATTGACTTCCAAAATTAATTTACAAGCATTAACTTTCTTTTCCTATAAATAATATTACGGAAATCAAATGTATTAGTATTTGGTTGACAGGATAAGATCTACCTCCTTTTATTAAACAAAAAATGTAGTTTGATTTCTAAATCCTTATGGCAAATTTTGTTTTTTTTACCGTGGCAATATACACTGTAAATTCATGTCATCAATAACCTAAAATAAGAATTTTAATTGTAAATCGGCTCAAATTATATAATTTCGACAAAAATGGATTCATATATCTATATATTTCGAAACTTTAATGGACCACGAAGTGAAATTCAAATTAAATCGTCGAACAATCGATCGAAAGCAAAGCGCAACACGTTAATTTCGAATAATTAGGTAGCATCGCGTCAGCGATAACGGTCGTCAAGAAATTTCGCCCGTTCCTCTCCATTTAAAGCATCTAAGTAGATCAAAACTTTACGTATTTCGTAACTAACTAACTTCGAATCACGACGAGGAATTGCAGAACCCTAGTTCGATTGATTCATATTGCTTTTACGTAGTCGGGGCGATGATACCGTGCATGCATGCTACGTAACGTGCATACGTAGAAAGTACCGCGGTAAATTTCACAGTAAAAATGTCTCTTTTTATGTATTGAAGATATTCAAATTTTTATATTCAGCTCATATAAAATATAATTTATGCAGTGGTCGAAAATAGTCCAAATAAAAGTTAACTCTGTGTAAAAAAAAACTGTAAAAAAAATAGCAAATTTACCCACCTAACCCTCACTCAAAAAATACCACTCTCTATATAAGTGTGTTTTGTGTGCTCCACAATCGCCACACATATTCCTACTTGTATTTTTCTTGATTCATTTCTCTCTAACAAAAACCTTTCTTGTTTTTTTCCAGCATCAATGGCTTCTTCCTCTGGCTCTGGTAGTAACAAGAATCCCTCAAAATTACCTTTTTCAATGCCTCCCTCTATCATCCCTACCACTGCAAAAAATCTCCCAAACAAGAATCTCTCAGAAAACCCTAACTACTCTGATACTCACGGAAAGCAAGGCGATGGATCCCCATTTAATCAAGCATTCTGGAATTGGAACGTTGGTTCATCTCCTTCTGAAGCTTCTTCTGGCGATGGAGAAAACCTCACGAATCGAGGGAAGCGTGCAATGAGATCTCCCTTGACTCCCCCTAGAGCTGCTGCAAAGGAGGATCAACAACAGGTGAATAATGTTGAGGTTCCCTTTCAAGGAGAAAAAGGTATGTATATATTGATGGTTTCTTCTTCTTAAAGCCTGAATTACAAGTGATGTAAAGATTGCTAATAATAGCTAGAAAAACAAACCCTAGGAATAACTGAACCTGCTGCAAAGAAGCCAATAAGTAGCAGCAGGCTTGTGCTCAGAATTCCTTGTCAGGATAAGGGAAAAAGCAACAACAAGATAAAGTTGTTGGCGCCCAAAATCTCGAACCAAAGGGCTGATTTTTATCCCGTGCCAAGGCCTGCTGAGATCAGAACCAAGAAAGCTCATGATCCACAGAACCTCATGAATAATAACAAGGCAGCTGAATCCAAAGCTATGCTCGAGATTTCATTGGAGAAGAAGAACAAAGCAGATGTGGTGAAGGAAGAAGGGTCCATCGGAACTAACAAGCAGGCCACTGAAGGAAAGATTGGCAGTAGCAGGTTCCCAGGTATGAAACAATATTGAAAGGCGTCGCCCATTGTGATTAGAATTAATGTTATGGGATGTATATTCGTCTTTGAATCTAATGTCAGATCTGAGCCTTGACAAGCCTGGTACCAATCAAGGGTCGCCATCAATGGTGCTGAGTCGTGATCACGTTGAACCTTATTCCAAAGGAAAGGAGAAGATGACACATGTTGATGGGAGTGAGAAGAAGAAGAAGAAGAAAGGCCTTCGACCACCGAGGCCAACCAGGGCTAAAAAACCCGAGCTGAACATTAAGATCGAACTCACCAGAGAAGAAATTGAAGCTGATTTCATAGCCATGACTGGTATGAAGCCCCCAAGGAGGCCGGAGAATAAGAGGTCCAAGGAGATGCAGAGGCTCATGGATGTAATAATAACTAAAAGGATACAAACTGTCTTTATTGATTTATGTTGTTCTTCGTTTGATTAACTATGCCATGGGTTACTTATTAGTTTGTTGGTGAATTTGTTGCAAGGGTTTGTTCCCTGGCACTGGCTTGGTTGGCATCACTGCTGATAGGTACAAGGTGAACGAGAGTTCGTCGAGGAAGGTAAGTTCATCAGAATAGATCATTCATAAGGGTTTCAATTTTAATTCTCTTTCCATTTTCTGGTTCTTCCACTACCTACAGCATTGACTCATGGCAACAGGGTTAGAAAGAATTTGCTGGAAGATCGATGGAGAATTGCGAGCTCAAGGCGTGTTTTCATGGATGATGTTATGTTATTGAGGGTTTTCTTGTAATGCTTTGAATTTTCTATTTTTGTGTGGTCTATCTATTTGTGTGTTTGTCAAGACATTGTTGCTTTGCTTTGTGTCTCTTTTAATTATGGACGGTTGTATTACCGTGGTGTGGTTTGCATTGTGGATTTTATGATATATGAAATATTTTGTTTAATGGTCTGCTGATATCTTTTTTGTAATTAATTAATTTCTTTTCTCTTCGAGATTACATCATAAATAACATAGCTACATATGTTGATTCCGTCATTACATTAGTGTTGCATTTGTCTTGAATAGATGTAGTATAAGCCTATTTTTGAGGTTTTGTTTTGATGGAAGACGATGGATCTCCAAAAAATTGTGTTGTTTTCAATCAATAATGGATATATTATAAAGTACTATACTTTTTTCGTTCCATTTTCAATTTAAGTTTTTGAGTAAATATGTATGTAGAGTTATTATTTTCTTGTACAGTTATTACATAGTTTCAACTTATTGTGTTGTGCCAAAATAAGTCATAGAGAGAGGTGTACGTATATCCAATATCCATGACTTCGTGGACAAGGGAACAATGACGAAAGTTCTATTTTAATAAATTAAAAGGAACGGTATTAAAGAGGCATAAATTTAAAAAAGGAACAATAAGAGAAAACGTGGAAAAGATGATAGACAACATAATCTGTATCGAAAAGTAAACACATGCTTCCAAGCATCAGATAGAGTTGTAACTGACGTTAGGTGCCCTTTTTACTGATTTTAATGATTCAGTAATTTTATTTATGTCTTTTATCATGACTTTTGAAAAAAAAAAAGGCAGGAGGGAAAAAAAGTGGTGTCGTAATTTATTTTAATAGGTTTTCCAATTCTATTTTGGCAATTCATGTAACAATTCTTTGATTATTTTTGAAATATTTTCTTTGAAATTACTTTATGTGAATATTTCTGAAAAATTTTACTTGACATCACCAAATTGATAAATTAAATGGCAGAAAATCTTTTGAGAAATTAACTAAATTCTAAATGTGAAATACTAGTCTATGGTGACATAAATCCATTAAAAGGAGTTTGGTCAACAACTAAGAAAATTGTTTTGATAGAACCAAGGTTTAGTAGTGTGACGAATTATAAAAGCTCAACTAAGCAGTTTGCAGTACATTGCCAATTGTTTTTTAATATTTTTTCAATTGATATTTATTAACTACATAATTAAAAAATAAGTTTTAAAGTAAAAGAATTCAGTTTACATGGACATTTTATTTTTACCAATAAGGTGGATTTTAATGATCACGGCGCCTACAGAACTCGATAGACTTCGAATATTGTTTTGTTGGGACAATAATACTTACTTTCGTTTCTCTACATAAAATTGTGCAAACCATATTCATTACTAATTGATTGAAATATTCTGATGAAATATGCCTTCTTTAATAAATCAAATGATATGTGGTTTCGACGATGCTTTTTGTTGCGTAAATATTTATGGACTATTTTATTTTTCATGTAGCAAAGTATACTGTAGAATCGATCAGTAAAATGAGTAACTGTAAATTATCCATAACAAATATACTTTTTTTAGATAAATGCGAACTTTCATTACTGGGCCTAACATCGGCCCACTTAAGAGGAGAGTTCGCCCACATACGTTGATGTAGTTCAATCCTCAAACCAACTTGTAATAGGTGGAGTAGTACATCAGCTTATAAGAGTGATCTATTTTAACAATTAATAAATTGAATGAATTCGAAGTGCCACTTAAATAATTTTGCATGCATGATCGAAACAACGTACCCTTATCGTTAAATTCGAATTTGGGATCACCACATTATATATCGTTCGTTATGAAATTTTGAACTTTAACCCTTCATTAAAGCATCTGGATCAATCAACTTACATATCTCGTACATGAGTAAAGTACGTGAAATCTCATGTTATCGTTCTAGGCAACTTTTAGTAACGACGAGGGAAGAAAAACCCTAATTTTATCGGATTCATTACTATAAAACCCTATTCCTAGCTGCGTATATTAATTTTCACTTAGTCGACTAATGATCATGTATGCTACGTACGTACCTAAAAGTTCCACATCGATATCGGGAAAATGGTTAAGCAAGCAATTACAAAAATATTTAACGATAAAAACATGAATATACAATGGTATTAGTGTGTTAAATAAATTTATCATTTATACACAACAATCGCACCTTCCACTTAGTAATCGTAAACCTATCTTCATCTCTCATATCCTTTTCTCTATAAAGAAACCATAGTCCAAAATCAATGGCTTCGTATGGCTATGGTAAAATTAAACCTAAGGATAATTCAATAAAGAATAGATTTAATATCAAATAATTAAGACATACATAATGGATACGGATATATGATGTATTACTTTCGGCCCAAAAATTGGATCTCCATTCAATCCAAAGTACTGCTGAAGAGAAAACTTGCAAGAGATTATTAAGCTGTCTTTAATCGACGTTGTTGAAATTGCTTGAAAAGAGTTGCATTTAGACTAAGGGTTTTCCCTCTAAATTGACATTTTTGTACACTATATTGGCATATTAAGAAGATGCGTTTCTAAGTGGCCCACGAAACACACACTGAACTCAATTTTTCTTCAAGTCATGGGTTCGTATCATTATATAATCATATAGAAATATTCCACTATCATTTATAGCATTATTATTATCTTCACATTTTCTTGTATATTCCTTTTTCTTTACTTCCATAGGTTTCTACATTAACCGTTTGCACCTTCTTCTTTCCCGACGACTGTCCCTAAGAAAAAGTTTCTTATTTAATTTCAATAAAATTTGGTGACACGGAGATCATTAATCAGTAATTACATATGCACCACATATTATTCAGTTACTGAAGTCACATGTCAGTGAAATCAACGTTGGAGATTTCTTTTCCATCGTTGCGAAATCAACGTTGAAAATATTGTAACAGTTTATGGTATTATAATTATAACCAAGGTGAAGTGCTATCTCTTACATTAATTGACCAGCAAACTTTACCTCGTAGTTTTATGTTTGTGGCAATTTGAGTCTAATTTCACTATATGCATTGTCCTTATATAATATGTATATTAATTATATATGGGACAAACTAAAACGTACATTAATCACGAGGACCGAATATAAAATGAAGCCAAACACATTAGACAAAACTCCGTACACATAAATAGAGACGTTGACGCCTACGTACTCAATCCAAGTTACGTAGGTTTAGAATTGTTCGATAATCATATATACTCGTATATATTATAATGTCATTGCATATTTTGGCTGCTCTTAATATATAATACATGCTTAAGTAGTTGAACAACTCCACATTCCACCTTTCAATCCAAGCAATTTGTATGCCGAATGGGACTTTTAATTTGGGTTTTATGTAAATTAATTACTAATCATTTTAATTTGATAATACGCTTTTTAATGAGGTTGAAGAGACTTGCTCAAGATTCGATCATGTAACTATATATGTGAGGATCATATTTAAGACCCAGAATTCAACATGATGCGTTAATTAACCGAAAAATAAATAATTCCTTATCAAGAGAAATGTGTGATTTTCCAACAAGATTTAGGAGGCAATCATTTGTGACACATAAAATGAGTGATTGAGAACTGAGGGAAATAATATGAACCAATGATCGTGTTCCAAATATGTTTGAAACGCAGTGCTTATGTAGTAAAACCCTTCCACAATCATAAATTCAGGGTAATATTATTATATCAATTTGTTTTGTTTGGGTTGCTTGCATTTGACAATTATCAAATATATGTATAGTGATGCCGTCGAAAAATGACCTACCGCGAAAATGGGCTGAAGAGCTTCTTCCCGCCTTAACTTTGCCGCAAATCTTGTCTGAAAGCTTGAAAACATGGTTATGGTGGGTCGTTAGCCCTCTTGCCTAGGTCAAGAGGGTGGTCCAGGTGTAAAATAGCGAAGAAAGTGATGTATAAGTAATGCGAAAAATGATAAAAAGTGCTTGAGTGTGTGGTAAAATGGCAGAGTAACGGTATCGATACATGCGTACCTGATGGCCGTCTCGCGATATTTATAACGTACCTGACTTCGGCTGTTTTTGCTCATGTCCCGCGTTTTTCGGACCCGGGCTTGCTTTTGTCCTTCCATCTTCCCACGATCCCACGTACTTCTACCTTGTTTGTCCCTTGGCAGTTTCCTTTACCACGTTCCGCCCGCAGTGGCGTGATGGGATCGTGGCGATTCCGTGTTGTGAGGCCATGCTCCCCGGGGAAGGCATCTATTCTCAGCGTCGGGCTACTCTCCCGAGGGACCGCGTTCTCTTTCTCTGGGGCGCCACTCGGGGTGCCTCGGGCATGTGTCTCCTCGGGGAAACTACCCGAGAGTTCTACATTTGAGGAATTCTCGGGCAACTTCGGGGCGTTTCGCTATGAATCGTCCTTTAATGGGCTCGAGGCCTTGTTACTGAAGCCGTAAAGGGTCCCGAACCTATGCTGAAGTCAGGGGTCGTTCCTCATACAGGGTGGTTAAGTCAGTTATAGCGGATCAGTTATTTTGCCGCGGGGTCGATAAAATTCGAGGGTAACAATTAGTAATTATCACATATAATGACCTTAATTAGTTCCGACATACTGAGTCAGCTACCCTTTTTTTTTTGCAATTGTGAAATATATGATTAATAAAAATCGAAATCAACATACTTGATGGCTCAAATTTCGAATTTTTGCCATTTTCTTTTTAAAAAACTTCTAAAGTTGATCTCAAAATTAGGTGAAAGCTTAAATTAATCGGGTTTCAAAATCTATAGAACCGAAGAAAAACAAAAAGGGACTTCAAAATCAAAATAATATACATTTCGAGTAAAAAGTTACAGGCCAGTAATTTGACCGAATCGATATAAATCAACTACAAATCGAATTACCAATAATAATGAATCTGCAAGTCGGAAAAAAAAAAAAAACCTTTTGTAAACAAAGATATCTCTATCGAAGGGATCACCACCATCTGAGACAAATTGTCCCCTTATTACAAAGCCAACTACTTCATGGCCCATACATATAAATTCGCTAATTAAGCCTCCGATTTTTAATTTTTTTTAGAGCAACATTTATCATTTCTAAAATACTTTGGAGATATATGTTGTTTTAGTGCGTTGGCTGATATGTGGCATATTAAATGTAATAGAGTACACATGCTCTATGACTTATGAGCCGTTGGACTGGGAAATATTATATGATAGCTTGAGCTTTAATTGATCCAAAGAAAAGAGAACAAGTTAAATTATTACATTTTCGAGATATGTAGTGGAGATAACACTATATAACTAAATAAATTTATATATATACGTATATGATGTATAAATCTAAGGACGGACCCATCGTCACGTGACCCATGTGTATCATGGTCTAAAATTTTAATCTTTTCACTTCCTTTTTTTCAAGATCTACCAATGCTTCTCAAAACGTCATGAAATCGGTTATATAGTTGAGGATGTTGTCGATTGTCAGAACTTCAAATTTATTAAACGAAATTACGAACATTAATTTTAAAATGTAAGGTAAATGATTGCTTCCAAATGTATATTTTGGTCATGTGAGTGAACATCGACTGAGTATTGTTTTCACCCCTGAGAACAAAAGGCCAGATGGTTTGATGGATGATATTTGGAGAAGACATATCTGAATATAATATACATGTTTCCCATCAATATTAAATTTAAATCCACCAATATTTTTGCTCATTTGCATGTTACGATATTTCTTGGTCAAACAATAACATGGGAGCCGTTTTAGAAGAAGCCACGAATTCATGGTATTCGGTGTTGTGATTTGCACTACAGCATTCATGTGAAAAATAAATAATAATCACCGCATTGTGACACAACTTGGTATTCATATGAATCATGACATCATACATTTGTAAATTAAATATATTTTTTATATGTATTTCACTGTTACACACCCTCATATATCATCATTATCAGATTTTGATTATTAAGTTGCCATATTTGATACTTATTCGTATGTTGTTACATAAACCTAATTCGAGAGTCGAGAGAATCGAACAAAAACATAGTTAATCCTTGAGAACAAAATATCAGGGCATAATTGATTTGCCTAACAATATATTATATTAAGGTGAATCTATAGAAAAATACCCAATTGTATAAAAAAGTTGCAAGTCAGTACCCATGTCAGAAATTTTGTTAGATAAGTACTCGTTCGACTGTGCGTACCATTTTCTCGGTCTTGACGTACCTTTTTATATGTGTATTGTGTACCCGTTACGCATCTATATGGTACCTACATATGTTCCATACGGTACCTTGCAGCAATCTATATGGTGGTACCATTTTCTAACTGTATTACGTACCACAATATGTTTCTCTATGGTACCTAAATGTGTGATATGATGTACCTTGCGGCGGGCGGGTACCAATGTGCAAAAAAATTATTCTGACATGTACCTGCATATAAAAAATACTGACAGGGTACTGATTTGCTAATTTTTTGTATTAATGGGTATTTTTATGTTAAAACCCCTTATATTAAAACCCCATACAAAATTAATGTTGAAATAAATGCACAAGGCCGAAGGAGAGTTGCAATGAAGGCCTTGATTAATTTGAGAAGGATCTTCAGAAATCAATGGAGAAATAAATAATTATATAATTAAACCCTGCAATTGGCATGGCCCCCGCCTACACCGAAATATATTTATGGTGGAAATATAAAAGCATATATGGTCCCATTAAAAATTAATTACCAAAAATGACCACAACTAACGTGTATGTCTCTATAGATGAACACATATGCACATCTATTGCTTGCCATGTAAAAAATTTATAATAGATCATGTGTAATAATTAATATTTTCAACTTTTTATCTATTTATAACTTCTATCTCAAACTTCAACTATGAAGTAGAAATATACAAATAAAAATCCCAAATCATATGCTATTTGTACGCAAAACCAAAAAGCCCCACATGAGTAAAAGATAACATATGAGGCTAAGTATAGTGTGACTACCTTTTCTCAACTTTTTCTCCATAATATAATTATTTATAATAATAAAAAAATGAAGAATCTTATAAACCCCCCAACTTCTCCCTACTCTATATTATAGCATCATTTTCCATGTACATCTAAAAAAAACTATTACCAAAACACCACACTAAAGAACACCTTCCCATGGAAGCAAAGATCGTCCTAGAGAATCTAACCCAAAACACAAATTCCTCCTCCTACTCCTCCTCCTCCTCCTCCTCCTCCTCCTCCGCCTCCTCCTCCACTGCCGCCGCCGCCTCCCCAGACTCCTCCGTCACCTCCACCTCACCATCTTCTCCGACCAGCACATCAGAAATCACCACAGATCAGAAGAAAAAACCCTCAAAAAAGACAGCCGCCCAAGCTCAATCCGCCGGCGGCGGGACCAATGAGCCACCCCATAACGACGACCAGCGCCGCCGCGCCTACCGCGGCGTCAGAAAACGAAGCTGGGGAAAATGGGTCTGCGAAATCCGCGAGCCCAAGAAAAAATCGAGGATATGGCTCGGCACCTACGCCACCGCAGAAATGGCGGCTCGAGCCCATGACGTGGCTTCCCTAGCCATAAAAGGTTCGTCTGCTTACCTCAATTTTCCTCACCTCGCCCACGAACTGCCCCGACCCGCCTCTTCCTCGGCTAAGGACATTCAGGCGGCGGCGGCGCTCGCTGCCGCCCAAGGTGGGTCCGGCGCCGTCGAGCCATCACAGTCTTCGCCGGAGTTGGCTAAGGAGGAGAGTAACTGTAGTAACACGCAAGAATCTTTGAGCTCTTCCTATGGTGATAATGATTATGATGATGGTGTTTTTGATTTGCCCGACTTGTCATTTAATAGGGTCGATCACTTTGGGATTGATGATGGTTCGTATTTTAAGCTTTGTGAGGTGGGATTTAAGCTTGAAGATCAGTTTTTTATGGGAGTGTGAGTAGTATTTTTTATTTTTTATTTTTACTCTTTTTTTCTTACAAATGATTATGAACTTCGATTGGTGATTTGTCATTTACGAATGTTGAAACGAGACATAATTTGTAAAAAGAAAATGCGTGGAAATATATCTATTCGATGTTTGAAGCGTGGTGGTTGGATTATGCTTGGGCATAAGTGGGATGGTTGATCGTGTTAGTTATTATTACGTTGTGAGGAAGATTGTTATTAGTTCGCGTTAGAAGAAAGAAAGAAAGAAAAAGAAAAAGAAAAAATAAATCTTTTTTATTATCGAATGACGCGTATGTGTGTTTTGGTCTAATTAATGACGTGGTTTTCTTCTTTTATTGTGGCGCTTTATGTATGTTGAGAGAATCTGATTATTTTTAAATGTGATATAGTAGTCGGGATTTGTAGCTTTATTTGTTTATTTTAGAAAGGAATGATTTTGGGGAAGGGCTTTTCGGACATTTCAAGTAGTTTGACTCCTAAATCATGATATAACTAGTTATGGATGCGCGTTGTAATGTAATGAATTTGCTGTCTCCCACTTTCTGGTTTGAGATAAGTAACCTTTTTATACAGTTGAATTATAGGATTTGATGCCATCGCATCACAATCATCAATATAATCGATATGGTTATTATTTTTTTGTTGCTGTTCTTGGAATAAATTGACATGCATGGCATTTGTTATATTTTAGTCGAAAGTATTAGCTATGGTCGACACTCATATATTATTTGATAATAGGGATAAGTGATATCACGAGCACTATCTCGACCTTAATTTTGTAGTCTATTATTCAATCATTTGGCTTCAATTTATATTTTATTGACAAATTGAGTTTTTGGAGAAATCAAGAAAAAAAAAATTCCCTTAACCCTTTATTAGATAATTATGCTATTGGTAGGCCCCACCCATGGCCATATATAGTGACCACTAACACTGTTAAGGGAATCATGGAACTATTCAAAAGTTTAATTATATGGTCGACATTAAGTAAAATTAAGGTCCTTAATTTAACCCAGGGCCCGACTTAAATAATTGTAGGTCCTTGGAAGAAAATACCTACGAACATTCACTTGGTAAGATTAAGATATTGATATAGTGCTGACGGAATTATTAAAGAATATATCAATGCAAAAATTAGATAAAATCTCTATCAAATTCCGAGTTCAAAATACGAAAACATCGAATGAATTTGTCAGGTTGTTTTGTGTTTGTCATTCAGACTACATTGAGGGTTCTTTTATTTAATTAATACATAAATGTGACGCTACAAATATCTTATATAATTATAGATATGTATGTAGATTAGAATGTTGCCATGTGTGTAATAATAATAATTATCTTAAAGTTAAAAAATATAAAAAGAAACTTTAAAATTACCCATATCACATATAAATGGGACAATACTACCAACTATCAAACATAAAATTTAATACTTTTATTAACATATCATAATTACATATAGTTAATATCGTGCATAACTAGTATATAATCTAATAATATCTTGAACCCATGAGTATATTCGCTATCTAATTCAACCGCATATAATTCTTTATGAGAATCTTATCAAGGGGATTGCAATAGTTGATTTGTGGCACAAATGGGACAAGGGTTACGTCATACAATGAAACGCTGGCATGCATAAACAATATACGTACTTACAAAAAATGATCTTAAGTTATTACATAATGCTTTGCCGACATAATATGTAGTCATACGTATGTCAAGTTCCTCTGATTTGATATCTAGACAGAGAATGTAGTCGATGGATATTTTATAGAATACATTATATACAAGGTCGATAAATATCAGTGTAAGTAGATAGACTTATTCCGTATCGTTTGTCCGAGCTTTTATCTAACTATTGCTACTAGTCTTACGCTATTTAAACGGTTGTAAGATCTGAATTCCCTGGATTTGTAAATGGAAAAAGAAAGCAAGGAAGGAAGAAAGAAGAAAAGGGTTAAAATGTTCCCCTTCTTTTAAGTTGTAAAGAAATGGATCAGTTGCTTTTTTTTTATTATTTTTTTATTTAAGATGGATTAGTCAAATTGGCTCTTTGTTGCATGTGTTTTATCTTTATTGCATTCTGTATTTCTCTTCATATTCTTTGCTTAACTTTGATTTTGTTTTCTTTTTCTATGTTCCCCTAATGTACTCCAGCTGTTATTTTTTGGTACTTTGTATTTATCTTTTGTCAATTGTTATTGGTTGATGTCAGATAATTCCAACTTATCACATAACCGTTATGCATAAAATTATAACCGATGTAGAAAACTGCCACCACAAGATAGACCACAAAAGTGACAAGTAATAAAACAAAAATATTCTTCTGATTAAAGTAAAAGAAAAAATAACTGCCAATAATTCATTTTTGGCTTACCGGTAAATATATAATAATATACCCTGATACAAGGAAGGACACAAACAAAAAGGTACCAAACGTTTAAATATCAGCATCATATTAAACGTCGGCCACATGCGAAGGTCATATTTCTTTTCGTTCTAAAAAAAGAAAATGTCTTGTCAAAGATTTATCATATTTGCTTAGTATACTGCTACCTGAAGGTGTCGATTAGTCTTAATCCAAAAATATAATTTGAATATACATATCATGTCGTACAATTTAATATGAAACTTATTTGTTCACACTTCACACACGACAAGCTCTTGCTTTTGGGTTGGAGTGCGAAATGTTATGCTCATTATTATTATTATTATTATTGTTGTTATTGTTATTATCATTATCATTATGCTTATTATTATTAACCATCTCGGAAGGATCTTATTAAAAACTTTACAAAAATCATGATTAAGGGTACATGTGTTGTTAAACCTATCGAATCAGTTATCACACTGTAAACAGTCTGATCTTGTTACGGTTACGCAAGGTATTCCAGCCGATATACCATCAATCAATACAAAAAAAAAAAACAAAACAAATGATTTTTTGATTGGTTGAATTAAATCGTCGTATACGAGGATTATAATTTTTTATTATTATCATTTCATGTCCAACGCATTCATATTATATATGGTTATTATATTACAAAGAACGTGCATTAACGTTTATTTCATACTCTTTATCCCATAATTTTCTAACTCAGCCAATGAGATGTTAAACCTAGTGGTCAAAGTCGAGCACAAAGATTCTAAGTAGAACTATATCTGATTGGTGAATAACGGGCTAAAGTTCTCGATAATATGATAACCCCCAGAAAAAAAAAAAAGAAGAGAAAATTCTAACTCAATAAATTTCAATTTTTAAATAGTATTTCTATAAGGCAAAATTATAAAATTAGGTCACTAAGTATACAAGTTTTCGTTTTTGGGTCACTATGTTTGATAATTGCAAAAGTATGTCACTAACTTTTCATGTGAAAACAATTTTGGGTCATGTTTTCAATTTTAGGTCACTAAGATATATTTTTTCGATTTTGGGTTACTAAGTTTAAATTTTTTCAATTTTGGGTCACTATGTTTATAATGTTAGTACTGAGTGACCTAAAACTGAAAAAAATGTAAACTTAGTGACCCAAAATCGAAAAAATATATTCTTAGTGACCTAAAATTGAAAACATGACCCAAAATTGTTTTCACATGATAAGTTAGTGACCTACTTTAGCAATTACCAAACATAGTGCCCCGAAAACGAAAACATGTATACTTAATGACCTAATTTTATAATTTTCCACTTTCTGTAATATATACTTGTATTTCTGGCACACCTACGTTTGTGTGCAATAAAATAAAGTTAATTATTATTGAATAATTTTAATAAGTAATATGCTAAAGATAACATGTGGTAGTTAGTATGAGCTTATAGAAATTACATGGTTTAATAAGTCTTTTTTTAATAGATGTAGAAAAATCTTATTGGTCAATTGATTGAGACCAATTGACGGTTTATCCTAACCAATCACCCTTGATATATCAGTGTGTAGTCAGTCATTCATGGCTTGCATCTACCCAGCAATGGCATTTATGACTTGTGTGCATAGACACCTCATATTATTATTATTACACCCCAAAGTCTACGAAAACTATTTGCGGCGCCCCACAGGCGATGTCCTAACTACTTACTACTATATATTATGTGAGAGACATAGAACTGTACGACGAATCAAAGTGTTGGTTAAGAGATGTTACTTTTCACGCACACAACACCACATAGTGTGTGCCCATAAGTCTCACGAGTCATCGTATGAGGAAGAAACTCTTCGTGTTTTGGTGTAATGTTGCTTTTGATTTAGACCATATCGTATATTATTAGTAATTAATGAAAATATCGAAGGTACTCATTATGAGTGGTCTCTAAAATTTAAAGGCATGGTTTCTGGTTGATAAGTAATTGGGACCATAATGTTTTGACCAATTATTATTATTATTTTATTTTTCTGTTGCCGAGCATACAATATCTTCAGATGGAGGTCTTATGTTCGATTGCTGTTGAGATTCTTGATTTTTGTTGTCTGGGTAGATTTGAGACGGTACATTATATTATAATATAAGGATTAGTCATGCTAGAAATCGAGGTCGATTCAGTAACCGATTTTGAGGGTCAAATTAGCTTCAAACTGAATTTAGTCGGTGGCATTGCATGGGATGTGACAAGAAATGAACAAAATAGAAAATTTGGAAGAATAGAAAAAGAACAAGGTATTAATATAATATAGTTGTTCTTTCGAGGTGTTCGTCTCATCTCATCCAAGGTTGTTGGATTGTCATGTCCCAAGCAAGGGGTAATCTATGTTGGAGTTTTTGTTATGTTTATTATTTTGCATAGTTGAAGTAAAATGTAAACTTTATTTCTTTCTAAATCATTGGAGGATTGAAGCAGTAAAGACGGCAAAATTACCAGCCCTTTGTTAATTTTTCCATTCCATAGATCAATATATAAACAAAATAAAATTTTGAAGATGAAAATAATAAACTTCCGCTCATTTTCTCGCATAAATTTAAGAGTAACTATATAGTTTTTGGACCACATAAGAAGAAGTCATTCCTCGGGCCTAAAAGCCGAACCACTCCACTCCTCACCATATTGCTTTAGAACTCTATAAAATTACAAGTCCATTATAAAACAATATCAGAGAGAGCCATACAGTCTAGCTGGGCTCAGTTAGATATAACTTTGATGTATACATAGGGGTGGTTCGGTACCGTATACCGTACCAAAACTGTGATACCGTATGCCGTACCGAAAATTCGGTATCGAAGAAAATCATACTAATACCATATCAAAATTTCGGTATACCTTAAATTTCGATACGGTATCATACCGAAAGTTCGGTATGGTATCGGTGTCATACCTTCTATACCACTTACACGGAGGGTTTTTTACCACGTGTCTCGTAACTCGTTAATTCGTTGTTCTCGAATTTTTAGTCAATTCAAACTCATTGGACCCCAATAAGATGGATTATCAATACCAAATTTTCCAAAATAAATTATTTTTAATTCATAAAATAACCTTAAATAATTTACATATTTTAGTCAGTCTACTTAGTAAGACAAAGAACTTTACATAACCATAAAATACAACTTTATATACATATTAATTAAAACGAAACGGCTATTTAAAAAATATTAGTGAAGATTAATAAGAAGTAATTGATTGCATCTTCACACTTTCAAAATCCTGAAGAAAAAACATTAAAAAGGAAAAAATTAATCGTAACTTGAGTTACATAAGTTATCGTTATAATTAAGAAACATTTTATATTTTTTGAAATAAATATAATATATGTAGGTGTGTATATATATACGTTTTACTATTTCGGTATTTCGGTATAATCGGTGTACCTAATTTTTAAAATTTTCATACCATTACTGTACCGAAAATGTTCGGTATGGTATCATACCTTACCAAAAACTTCGGTATACCAAAATTTTCGATATTTTCGGTAAGTTCGATACGATAAGGACGGTATATCGGTATTTTGGTATATTTCCCCAGTCCTATGTCTACACACACAATATATATATATAATATATATATATATATATATATATATATATATATAGATAGCAAAACACAAAATAATGACCTTAGGCACAACGTCACACAAAAAAAAATCCACATTTGGGAAAGAGATTACTCGTAAAATTCTTAATAAGTTGAATCCAGAATTCGACTGGTTTACGATTGATTTAGTGAACTATTTGTTTTGTGAAGAATAAAAGAAAATCATTGTCCCGGATTTTATTTTAAGATTTAAACGCATGCGATCTTTAACTGATGTAACTTTGATGACGACTCTAGTCCATGAAAATGCAATGTAGCCATCATACTAGTTATTATCCTCATATAACTTATAACTTTGTCTAGTATTATGACATCGAACTTAATTTTTTTCTTGTCCCTCAAAGTAATTAAATATGGAGTCATGGACCACGGAAAAAATATCAATCGTTTTAATATCATTTAGTCGTACTACCAACACAGTTTTACTCGCAATTATGTATAAATAAAATTGACAATTAGGTATCAGTTAGCGATCAATCAATTCTATCTCTATCAAACGAAAATTTTCCACTCACTTCCGCCCCCATATCTATTTTCCGGATTTCATAATAAAAAAAAAACACTCCTTGTCTATGAAGGGTTGGTTATGTTATACAGTACGCTTCAAAAATTAAGATAAGTTCACCTTAATTACTATATTCGATATATACTTCAAAGCATATATACATTGACTGAAAATACATAGCCTTCAGCACAAAGATCATCATCGTCATCATACACATACTTCAACTATTCACAAAACTATAATGGCTACCAATGACTCTCCCAAAATCCCCATAGTTGATCTCTCCACAGAAACCCTAAACCCTAACTCATGGAACAAAGCATCGAAAGAAGTGCGAGAAGCCCTCGAAGAGTATGGTTTCTTCATCGCACTGTACGGAGATGTCTCGAGCACCGAACTAGACAGGCAAGTCTTCGATTCGTTGCAAGAACTCTTCGATCTTCCCCTCGAGACAAAGACGAAGAACACTTCCGAGTTGGTCTTCTACGGCTACGTTGGACAACTTCCTCACGCTCCTTGCCACGAGAGCATGGGAATTCCCGAGGCAACTTCGTTCGACTCTGTCGAGAACTTCACGAATCTCATGTGGCCTTCGGGGAACAATAGATTCAGGTCTTTGTATCAGATCTGTGTGTTATTGTTGAATGATCACTTCACTTAACAGTTTAAGCTTTTAGAGAGTTATAATTTTCTAAAATTTATTATGTTTTAAACAAGTCGACCTAATAACGTATAAGCTGATCTCTTTATTTTCTAACGTTAGACGTGTAATTTTATTAAATGAGTAGTTGCTAGGATTCATTGACATTACCTCTCTGGTCCATTAGCTCTATATCATATTAATTGACAAACTCACCTATTTAATATCAAATAAGCGTGTTATTGTTGAATGACTGCTTCACCCAAAAACGCTTAATATTGTAGGGAGTATAATTTTTAAATTTTATATATTAAATTTACAGCACGCCCGTACCCACTATAGGCTGATTTCTTTCCAATTTTACTTTAGACTTGTAATTAATTCAAATGTGCGGATTCGTAGACAATACGCACCTCTTTAGTCCTTGAGCTCAGGTACCATTTTTGTATCATTTTTAAATTTTATAACGCCCGCCGACTATAGGCTGATTTCTTTGCAATTTTGATTTATACGTGTATAATTATCTTAAACGTGCGGATTCGTAGACAATACGCACCTCTTTAGTCCTTGAGCTCATATACTATTTTAACTGAACTTCCCTAACAGTATGGCTAAGGGCCACTTAGATTTTGTGACTATAACATCTTATTATTACAGCGAGGCCATAAAAAGGTACGTTAAGTTAGTATCAGAACTCGAGCAAAGAGTGGACAAAATGGTCTTTTCGAGCTACGGCGCGCAGAGGCACCAAGAATCACATATCGAAACAACATCTTACCTCCTTAGAACTATAAAGTATTCGCCTCCTCGAGACATAGACAACAACGTTGGATCGAATGCTCATACTGACAAGAGCTTCTTGTCCATACTTCATCAGAATCAAGTCGACGGCTTAGAAATAGAACTGAAAAATGGGGAATGGTTACAACTCAAAGTGCCACGTGGAGCTTTCGTCGTCATGGCCGGCGACGCTTATGAAGTAATTAAATAAATTTTGGGCTTGCTTTTATCATTATTACTATTACTATTATTATTTTGTTCGTGCAAAATTTGAACTGATATCATGTCATATGACTTTTGTAAGGCATGGAGCAATGGGAGGATATATGCAGCAAAACACCAAGTGATAATGAAGGGTGACAAGCCAAGGTATTGCCTTGCTTTCTTCTCATTTAATTATGGGTTGACCCATATACCCGAGGAATTGGTGGATACGGAGCATCCCTTAAAGTTCAAACCTTTTGATAATTTTGGGTTGGCCCGTTTCTATCTGGACGGGTCAACCCATATGACCGCTAGCACTGCGAGGGCCTATTGTGGGCTTAATTGTGCTTGATATGTTGTAGTACTAGAAATTTAATTTCGTGTTCGGAAGAAATGTATGTTTATGTATTGATATTTGTGTGTGTTGTGATTGAAATACTAAACATTACTCCCTCCGTCCCAAATAATTTTATACATTTTACTAAATCGGGCGTCCCACATCTTTTGTACATTTCCTTATTTTGCAAACAAGCTATCACAAACAATCAATTTAATAATATTAAATATTCTTAAAAGACGTGTCAAATATACACTTTTTTACCTTTTAATTGTACTATGTTAATTAAATATTCAGTTTTTTAATTTCGTGCTAACTCTCAAATGTCCATAAACATTTGGGACAGAGGGAGTAGAATGTTTTGTAACGTGTCAAATATTAATAGATTTTGGTAAATTAATCGGAACGAGCCTATGTAATAGTTATAAAAATTTAAAAATATGGCCCAATAAACATTCAGCCCACTAAGATCAATTTAGGTTTCTTCTCTGATCTTCGTCTTCCTCTCGCACGAATTTCAAAAAATTACCGATGTCGATATTCGGCTCCACCACTTCCGCGGCAACCACCGCCACTTCAACTCCACTGTTTGGGTCCACCGCCACGCCGTCTCTGTTTGGATCCGCCTCATCAGCGCCATCTTCAACCCCGTCAATATTCGGTTCCTCCACTCCAGCGCCGTCATCGACTCCATTTGGGCAGCCCTCCACACCGTGGTCTCTATTTGGGCAGCCCACCTCAGTGACGTCATCGCCGTCACCCTCGATATTTGGGCAGTCCACCACAGCCGCACCTTCCTCAGCACCATCTCTATTCGGCTCCGCCACGTCAGCACCGTCCTCAACATCATCTCTTTTCGGTTCCGCCACGTCAGCACCGTCCTCAACACCGTCCCTATTCGGATCCGCTACGTCAGCACCGTCCCCAGTACCATCTCTATTCGGCTCCGCCACGTCAGCACCGTCCTCTTCACCGTCGCTATTCGGATCCGCCACGTCAGCACCGTCCCTATTTGGCTCCGCCACGTCAGCACCGTCCCCAACACCATCCCTATTCGGATCCGCCACGTCAGCACCGTCTCTATTTGGGTCCACGACGCCGACCTCGGCTCCAATGTTCGGCACCGCCAGCTCAGCAGCGTCCTCAACCCCATCCCTATTCGGCTCCGCCACGTCAGCACCGTCCCCAACACCGTCTCTTTTTGGGTCCACGACGCAGACCTCGGCTCCAGTGTTCGGCACCGCCAGCTCAGCAGCATCCTCAACCCCATCCCTATTCGGCTCCGCCACGTCAGCACCGTCCCCAACACCGTCTCTGTTTGGGTCCACGACGCAGACCTCGGCTCCAATGTTCGGCACCGCCAGCTCAGCAGCGTCCTCATCACCATCCCTATTCGGCTCCGCCACGTCAGCACCGTCCTCAACGCCATCTCTGTTTATGTCCACGACGCAGAGCTCGGCTCCAATGTTCGGCACCGCCGGCACAGCGGCGTCTTCATCCCCTTCCTTATTTGGATGGGGCGCTTCAGCTCCGTCTATATTCAGTTCTGCCACGTCGGCATCCTCCACCACGGCCGCCGCCGCGCCACCTCTGTTCGGGGCGACGACCACAACACCACTTGGCTCGTCGTCGAGCTCTTCATCAGCACCCTCTTTCTCATTCCAGGCCGCCACATCAGCTTCGTCGACCCCTTCATTTTCGCTCCCTACGAGCGCTGCTTCTTCACCTTCGACGGGTTTTTCGTTCCTAAAGAGCACTACGGCCTCCGCCACGTCAGAGTCGGCGCCACCAGCAACATCGCCTTTCGGTTTCTCTTTCGGAACGACGGGCTTTCAACCCTCTACGCCGTCGTCGACCATCGCCTCAACTACGGCGCCCGCTGCTCTGTTTTCGACGGCCACGACGACCACCACCACGACCACTCTGTCGACGACGACTAGCGCAACTCCGAGCGTCTCCTCTTCTGCCGCTGGTTTGACTTTCTCCGTACCAACTGGGACGCCGTCGGCTAGCACGAGCTCTCTATTTGGGTCCACGGCACCAGCAACGTCCTCAGCACCATCTCTATTTGGTTCGACCCTTTCAGCACCGTCCTCTGCTAGCGCGGGCTCGTTTTCCCTGTCCCTAAGAACGCCTTCTAGTGCAGCACAGACGACCAGCGCTTTTCCTTCTTTAGGTGAGGTTTTTGGTGAACTTGTTTTGTGTGCAGTAGATGTTTGGTGCATCGTCTAACGCGTGAATCCAGTGGTTGAGATGGAGTTTTGCGTATTATTGGTTTTCTTAGTGGTTTGTTCTTTCACGGTCTCATATTTTGTTATCTTTTTTGTGTGTTTTTGTGTGTTCTTTATGGTACAGGGTCAACAGCTGCATCTAGTTTCGCTGCCACTTCTACAGCTCAGACGTCATCAGCTGCGCTTGTTGCCTCGATTGGCGGGTTGGTGTTTGTTCCCATGGAATTATTGTTTGATCGTTTGTTGTGAACATGGAAGATTGCTAATCAGATCGAATTTTTTTATTTGATAATTGATGTGTATGCGTATTTTAGCTAAATTTTAGTTCATTGTGCGTTTTGGAAAACAGGCATTAGCTAGACCTAAGTTTTTGTTTACTTTGTTGCCCTGTAGGACGACGTCTACGACCAGTGCAGCTGTGGCCATTGCACCTAAATTGCCATCTGAAATTACGGGGAAGACTGTTGAAGAGGTAACTAGTAATGACATGATTTCTCAGCTTTGATGTTGATTGATATATCTACTTCGCTATTTTGTATATCTGTTCTGTGAATATTTCTACTTGAAATTTGGAAACATGAAAGTATAGTATAAATGTGACAGTATTAATCGTAGCACAAAACGTGAAGGAACAACGGGACGGTGGGCAAACTTATTTGCTTTTGCGTATTACCATTTCTTTTGTGTGTTTCTGAAACCTCACTCCTTCGTAGATCATCAAGGAATGGAATGCTGAACTTCAAGAGCGTACAAACAAGTTCCGTAAGCAAGCTAACGCTATAGCTGAGTGGGACCGTCGAATTCTACAAAATCGTGATATTCTTCTCAGGCTTGAGGTATAACGTCGATTTCTGCTGTATAAAATACGTTAACCTTCTCAGATAATGTAATTTTCTCTGGTTGCATTATCCATTGTCTTTGTGGTTTTTATGATAACTTGTTCACAATTCGACGCATAAATGGTGCTTTTTGTTTGTATTCGTGACCTGATTTCATCACTTCATAGGGGAATCTGTCTTTTGAGTTGCTTTGTGCATGTAATTTCACTAATCTACCTTTTAGAAGCATACGAAGGTATCGAGATATGATTGTGAAATGGCAAAGTCAATTCACATTGGGAAAAGTGATCCTTCATCAACAGGAGTATGCATTCATTTGCTTTCCCTGGGGTCAGCAGTGTAGGTTGATGAACTCATGTTGCCTTGTGTTTTTGGCGATTTCATACTATTTTGCTTTTTTGCATTGATGCTTCTCTTCTTGGAGCTGTTGTCTACTATTAAGATCACATAACAGGATATATATTTTTCCTTGATTATTCACTAGAGCGAAGTTGCAAAAGTGGTTGAGACACAAGGCACCCTAGAGCGGCGGCTGGAGTTAATTGAAACCCATCAAGATGAGGTACTTCATATCATCATTTATCTGAATACTTAGCTGACTAATATGATTGACTGCATATGGGATCTATTGTTCGATACATAAATAACCTTTCTTTTTCTCATTTTTATATGTATGCTCATTTGGTTGCCAATAGGTTGATAAAGCCTTGCAGAGCATGGAGGCAGAAGCTGAGAAACTATACAGAGATGAGCGAGGGTTGCTTCTTGATGATGAAGCTGCATCCACTAGAGATTCAATGTAACACTGCTGGATAATTTTGTTCTCTATTATAATTCTTGAGTTTGAATATCTTTCTAAAGAGAAAAACTACATCCTATCCTATTTCACCTTAAAACAAGCCAACTTTGCCTTACTTTATTCTTTTTTTTCTTCTTTTTTGCACTTACAGGTACGAACAGGCAGAAATGGTAGAACGAGAGCTTGAGCACATGAGTGAACAGATCAAATCGATCATCAATACCCTTAATGCCAATCAAGTAAGTGCTTCACTCTTTCCCCTCTCTTCTCATGCATTGGCAGAATCTGATGATGGGGCGGCTTTTTTTTCCTTCTCTTTTTTTTCTTATTTTGATGCGTAAAGGGTGGAGAGCTCGAGGCAAGTGATGGAATGACTCCATTGGATGCTGTCGTTCGAATCTTAAACAATCAGCTGAGTTCCTTAATGTGGATAGATCAGAAGGTTGTCGGGCCCTTAAGTCTTTCTTCCTTTCAGAGTTTCGTTCGATCTTTAAAATAGCTGTTTGAAGATATTCGTACTGTTCTTTTTTCTTTCAGATTGCGAAACTAATCGATTAAGCGTCTCATTCTGTTATTACAGGCCGAGGAATTCTCTTCGCGGATTCATAAAATAGCTAGTCAAGGTTCTGCGGCCGATCGTGAACTGATTTCTGGGTCGAAGAAGCTTTGGTTGAACTGACATTTGAGTTATTCAGTAGGGCTTGAATTTTGTTTATGTTGTCCAACTAATCTAATATGTTTTGGTGGATAGATTTATTTATTTTGCTTATGAATCAGATCATGTAATATTATTTCATGACTACCCAAGACAGAATTCAGAGAATTGCGACGTTGTAATATATATTTATTCAAATAATAATAGGTCTATTTTAATAGTAAAACAGAAATGGGAAGACAAACGAGAAATATTGCAAGTTTTGTTTTGCTAATAGTTGACACGAAACTTGCCTGTTTATTGCAAATTGCAATCACAATTAAAAGGGCATCCAATATTCTATCTAGGTGCTAACGACGTCGTTTTTATTTTTATTTTAATTTTTTAGTACGTTTTTTTAATAATATTCTTATTATTTGATAAATAATAATGACGTTCGTTGGGAAAAACCCTCGTCGACACACTCGTCGTCTTCTTCGTCCATCACCAATCTCCGATCCCAGTCGGGGTTTTTCCATAAACCCTCAAAACAAATCACCGAAAAGGTTGAAGAAAAGATGCCGGGCTGGTATCGATCCTCTGCTACGCGCTTACTGTACGCTCTTTCCGCTCGGAGCAATCTCGCCCACCACCACAATCTCTGCCGCTACTCGGCCGGAAGCGCCGCTGCGGCTAGGCTGAGGTCGGAGAAGGAGGCGTGGTGGAAGGAGTCTCTTCAGAAGCTGCGGAACATCGGAATCTCAGCTCATATCGACTCGGGCAAAACCACTCTGACTGAGAGGGTGTTGTACTACACGGGTCGTATCCACGAGATACACGAAGTCAGAGGGAAAGATGGCGTTGGTGCGAAGATGGATTCTATGGACTTGGAGAGGGAAAAGGGGATTACGATACAGTCAGCTGCGACCTACTGTAATTGGAAGGACTATCAGGTTAGTTTTGTGTGTGCGTGTGTGTGTTGAATGCGAGAAAATGCATCATTTTTCCCATGTATCTTAGTTAGTAAAGTTGTTCTCAGAACAAGCTATCGATCATGTCGAAGAAAACGAATGAGTTTGAATTTGGTTCAATTCACTGACCAGCTGAATCTGAACTATCTTATAGTGAAAGTCGTCTGATTGACTTGAGAATATAAATGAAGTTTTTTGGTATGCTGAGATTTTGTGAGGTACGGCGATAGGATTTATTTTTTTTGAGTTTTGACTGGTTAATTTAAGGGTCTTTTTTAGATACGTTGATGGTGATGTTGGGTTAAGAAGTTTCTGTGGCGTTCTTATGACGTGTTTGCACGCACGAAGAAGATCTGTTCAATTTTTTGGCAAAAAGTTTATCTTGAATCGGTTGGAGACTGATTGTACTGTACTCGTATGTCGTATGTTGGTTCAGTTGGGTGGTTGTAACTTCTTTCCAGGAGAGGATGTGTTTTACTTGTTTCATGAGTGTCATTTTACTGAAGGAAACTAATTACTTTTCGCCAAGCATAGTGTAAAGCTTAGTTTGTTGATGATTATAATATATCTCAAGATGTAACAATCTTATCATCTGGAATCAGTGGTTGCTAATAGTAGCTGCTAAATTTTAGGCATTCACAGGGTTTAGGTGGTAACATAGCTTACGAAGGAGCATGTTAAATTCCTGGAACTTATTGTTATCTATGTTGCAGGTCAATATAATCGATACACCGGGTCACGTTGACTTCACAATTGAGGTTGAGAGAGCTTTACGTGTGCTTGACGGAGCCATTCTTGTATTATGTAGCGTTGGCGGTGTACAGAGTCAGTCCATCACCGTGGACAGGCAAATGAGAAGATATGAGGTTCCTAGACTTGCATTTATAAACAAGCTTGATCGCATGGGGGCTGACCCGTGGAAGGTTCTGAATCAGGTTTGTTTTAGGAATATTTTATTGTGTTCCGCAACAGATTACTAAGAATACTCATTTCGAAATACGTTAATTGTGGAATGTAACCAAATGATTCAGTTATACGATAAAAGTAATCTGAAATTATCATTTTAATTTTTTATACAGGCTAGGTCTAAACTTCGACACCATAGTGCAGCTGTGCAGATGCCAATTGGTTTGGAGGATGACTTCAAGGGTCTTATTGACCTTGTCAATATGAAAGCTATTTACTTCCATGGTTCTAGTGGGTCAGTTTACTACCGTCTGTTGTAAAAGCATAGAGTGTATTTAACTCTTGAATCTGCCTGTATTTATTTCCTTTCATTGTGCAGTGAGAATGTTGTATATAAAGATGTTCCTGCTAATCTCGAAACATTAGCTCTGGAAAAACGACGCGAACTGGTTGAAGTAGTCTCTGAGGTTGATGATAAGCTTGCTGAGATATTTCTTAGTGATGAACCTATATCAGGTGCTGATCTTGAGGTAAGCTGATAATGTTGTGACAGACTTTACTACTATCTACTGAAATTAATTAGCTTATTAGTTTGAAATATTCTGGTTTCATCATTTTCTTCTAGAGTCCATTTTTAGACACTTACCTACCTTCGGCAATCATTTTCCTGATCTGTAGGAGGCTATCCGTAGAGCTACCATAGCTCAAAAATTCGTGCCTGTATTCATGGGTAGTGCTTTTAAGAATAAGGTGAGCTCTCCATATTTCACAGATTTTAGGATTATTAGAGTCCTTCATGTGTTGCTCAAATGTCAAGAACCTTTTGTCATGGTTGCCTTGATTTCTCTGTTAATGTATAATGGTGTGTGTGTGCATGTGTGCGCATTATTTCTTAAACTGATCACTGCACATTGGGCTTTTTTTTCATGTATATGGTATCACGTGCTTTGATAAAGGATCTATTCTGAAGTTTGAAAATTCCCACTGAATTCATTTTTCTTTAAATATGTTAATTATTACTATTATGTTGGAAGAGAACTCAAAGTTCTATTATGTCGCCCATTGTTGATTCAGTTGTATATATTTTTGGCAATTTGTGAGTGCAGGGTGTTCAGCCACTTCTTGATGGTGTGATTAGTTATTTGCCGTCTCCACCTGAAGTTAGTAATTATGCTCTTGATCAATCCAAGAAGGAGGAAAAAGTATGCATCATTTGTTGGAGAGGGTTTTTTTCGAAAAATTCTCTGTGCCACGGATTTTATTAGGATATATTTTACCTATGCAGGTTGAATTATCTGGAAATCCCACCGGTCCTCTTGTTGCATTGGCTTTCAAGTTGGAAGAGGGTAGATTCGGTCAATTAACCTATTTAAGGTACTTTTACTATTAGCATCGACTGCCTCGAGTTTCCATATCATCGTATGTGTCACTATTAGCTGATCACCTGACATCTATCCTAACAGAATCTATGAAGGTATAATCAAGAGGGGTGATTTTATAACTAATATAAACACGGGAAAGAGGCTGAAGGTAGTGAGCTTTGTTCTTCGTATGATATCTTCCATATTGTTACAATCCCTGTTGGAAAACAATCTTCGTATTCCATGTGCATACGTAATTGGCTTTGGATAGCTAACATTCTGCAATAGTAGTAGAAGTGATTCTAGCATCTGCATGAGAATTTAGCTTCTAGCTGCTCATCGGCTTTCAACATCTGACTCACTGTACTTTCTACCCGGTGTTATAGGTTCCACGGCTGGTACGAATGCACTCCAGTGAAATGGAGGTTAGTAACATTAAGCCTAGTAAACTAATATGGGCTGTAATTAGGGGTGGTAAACAGGTCGGGTTGGGTCACCTTCGGGTTCAACCCGTTTAATAAACGGGTTGAAAACTTCAACCCTGACCTGACCTGTTTACTTAAACAGGTTGAAAATCAAACCGAAACCCAACCTGCTTTAACCCTAACCCAACCTGCCAACCCGCCAACCCGTTTAAAATTAAAAAAGAAAAAAGAAAAAAAAAACAAAATTGACAGAATTATAAATCCAAATTAATCAAAAAAATGAGAACTAATGCAGTTTTTTTTATAAAAACATCATGTGTGAGCGTGAGAGTGGATAGAGAATTAGGGTTAATCCTTTTATTTTATTTATATTAATAATATCTTAATAATATATATTATTCGGGTTAAATGGGTTGATTTTGGGTTGATTCCGGGTTGATTGCGGGTTGAAAATCCGAACCCTAACCTAACCCACTTAATAATTGGGTTGGGTTCGGGTTTACCCATTTATGTAAACAGGTCAAAAATGCTAACCCGAACCTGCTATTTTCGGTTGCGGTTCGTGTCGGGTTGGCGGGTTGGGTCGATTTTTAACAGCCCTAGCTGTAATGTTCAGTATGTTAGATGACAAAATTACATGTTTCTGAAAACAGGACGGATTCGTTAGCTTGTTCTAATGGTACTGTTATTTTATGCAATTTTTTGTATCTCCTGTCCACAGGAAATCCAGCAAGCACATGCAGGAGAAATAGTTGCTGTGTTTGGCGTGGATTGTGCATCAGGTATAAATATCACAGCATACAGATTTTCTTGCTTTCAGTCTTTTGTTTCTAGTGCTCCAGGCATAGTATGTTTCATCCCCCTTTACATGAGCATATGCATATCACCTTGTGCATGTGATCTGTGTGTTTGATACTCGTGAGATTTTTTACCAGGGGATACATTTACGGATGGATCTGTTAAATATACCATGACTTCAATGAATGTGCCCGAGCCTGTTATGTCATTGGCTATATCAGCCGTTTCCAAAGATTCAGGAGGAAATGTGAGTCATTAGCAAAATATAAAAATTCTTTATGTTTACCTTAATGCATTTCTTTTATTTCTTGAAATATTTAGACTTTACATCTTTGATGGGCAGTTTTCAAAAGCTCTAAACCGTTTCCAGAAAGAGGATCCAACTTTCCGTGTTAGTTTGGATCCTGAAAGCAGCCAGGTATCTCGTTTCTTGTATCATTGCCATACTTACTGCATTCCCAGCGAATAAGCATGGAATACACCCAAGTTTGTATATTGATGTGAAATTACTTAAAAGTCTCCACTTGATTTGTTTACCATGCAGACAATCATTTCTGGAATGGGAGAGCTTCACTTGGACATATATGTTGAGCGAATGCGGAGAGAGTACAAGGTGCTCTCTCTCTTTTTCTCCTTTACTGTAGCCCCTGACAATACATTTGCAATCATTTTTTATGATACAACTTTTGCTATGTATTTATAACTTACTTTTACGATACGACTTTAGCTATGTCTTGATAACTTACTATCGCATTCTTCAGGTTGACGCCACTGTTGGTAAGCCCCGTGTAAACTTTAGAGAAACGATAACACAGCGTGCTGAATTTGATTATCTACATAAGAAGCAGACTGGAGGTCAAGGTCAATACGGACGGGTCATCGGGTAATTTAACATTATTATATCCATGCTCGCTCTCATGTTTTACTTCTTATCTCCTTTAGCTTTGGTAATTTTAAGTTTATGGGAGAGCCTCAAGTGGATAAAATAGTTAACACTTCACATTTCATGTGGCTGTACTATATGCTTTTTTTGCTCTGATTAGACATATGTAACCTCATTGAATCCTCATAACAGATATATCGAACCACTTCCAGCGGACTCGGGAACTAAGTTTGAATTCGAAAACATGCTTGTTGGACAAGCAATCCCGCCAAACTTTGTGCCATCAATTGAAAAGGGTTTTAAGGAAGCTGCCAATTCGTAAGTCTATGACATTTCACCAGTACATATGTGTGATTTGTGCTGCAATAAATAGATAGTTAACATGTGTGAGTACAGAAACTGTAGACTTGCAAATGTTAAGAACCGAAACTATCATCAAGTCTTACTTACTTCTTGGGAAGTATGAACCTCAGTATCTCTGCAGGGGTTCACTTATTGGGCATCCCGTCGAAAATATCCGTGTTGTGTTGAATGATGGTAATTCCCATGCAGTGGATTCGAGCGAACTTGCTTTTAAGATGGCAGCTATATATGCCTTCAGACAGGTGCCCCCTTCTTCTTTGATGCTTTGCTTGTAAAACTACTATATGCTATGATTCTCTTTGCCCCTTTGAACATATGAATTTTTTTTTTGTTGTTGCACAGTGCTATGAAAAGGCAAAACCCGTTATACTGGAACCTGTGATGTTGGTGGAGTTAAAGTTTCCCTCTGAGTTTCAGGGCACTGTCATGGGCGATATCAACAAGTCTCTCTCTCTCTCTCTCTGTCTTTCTCTATGTGTCCATCTCTCTCCCTCCCCCCTCTCATCTCTCTGTGATTGATTAGTGGGTGTGTTGAATATATTGCAATTTGTGAGGTTTGACATTTTCTTTATTTTTCCTGGACGATGATGACGACAGGAGAAAAGGCGTGATTGTTGGGAACGACCAAGACGGAGATGATTGTGTGATCAGCGCACATGTACGTATGATAATAATACTAATAAACCTCTTTTACTTGTGTAAATGGGCATGGAATCACTCTACTGTGTATATCCTTTTTGTTTTTCAGGTACCCTTGAATAATATGTTCGGTTATTCTACAACTCTGCGGTCGATGACACAGGTCAACTTCACCCTTTCATTAATTAGCTTGTTAATCGAATTATATATATATATATATATATGTGTGTGTGTGCTTTTGAGACATAAATAAAAAGGGGATATGATGAAATTGCTCAGGGAAAAGGAGAATTTACGATGGAATACTTGGAACATTCACAAGTTTCCCAGGACGTGCAGACACAATTGGTGAACACACACAAGGCTTCGAAATCAAATTAAAAAGTAACGGCGGAAGCTTCGCCATATTATGTTATTGGTGACTTGATGATATAAAAATGGTTATATTATTTGTTTATTGCGCAAAAACGTCAGTGCAGTTTTGGATGATAGTCTGAGTAAAATAAGAACTCAACAAAATATCTTTACTCTTTCCCAAAAGCGGCGTTTAAAAACTATTAAATTGGTCCGTCAAATGGATTGGTGCTTTTATAATTTTATGCTTATTAATTATTGTCTTACAATTTCATATTTAGTTGATTTTATTTTTAAATAACTTAATAATATAAAGTATTCAAAACATAAAAATAATGGAAATAGAGAAGTATTAACACACAGCGCTAAGAGAAGGGCCCCAAAGAAAAAGAGATCGAAATTTCGATTATTAATAGATTTTAGTTAATCGGAATGGGCTTAAGTAATAGCTATAATATTTTTAATATTCAGCCCACTAAGAGGCAAATTACGGTTCTTTTTTAATCTTCCTTCCTCCACATGAATCTTCCCCAAAAAAAATAAAAATAAAAATAAATTTAGGGTTCTTCGCGTTTGGGTAGTTTGTGTTCAAGGCCAAAATTACTTTTCGTCTTCCTCAGTTGCTTTTTTTTTTTGTGCATAGAGTGTAATAAGTGCAGAGTAATCGAAGCAATCTTCTACAGTTGGTGGCGGCACACGATGGATGAAGCAATGCACAGGTTCCAACAAGGTCTCATCGATGTCGAGATAGAAGCCGAGCATCTTTTACTGGCTAGACATGAGGTAGGTAACTAAGATAGGATCACACAAAATAATTAATTGCTGTGTTTTCTTAACGATTCATTCGATTTGATACTGAAAATGCAGTTGGTCGAAATAGATAGGGTGAGGAATGGGAACAGAGAAGCATTGACAGCGCTAAGAAAAAGAGCTCGAACGACAAGAACAAGTGTCCCTTTGCCTTTTGAGTCGATCATGAAAGAGATTGAATCAATGCCTTTGGTTAGGGAGGTGTGTGCTACTTGCGGCGAGCACGACACGAGGGAAAAGACTATGCTAATGTTTCCGGGGACTGATATCTTCGCTACGGTCCCATTCCACGCTGCTCATACCATTTTAGACAAAGGTAATTATTGATCATCAAAGTATGTGAGACAATCTACTCCCATTGATTGCATTATCTGTAGTTTACTTGCTGTTTCTTTGATTCTCATATTCTTGAATAAGTTAACTCATTGAATTGGTTCCGCTTTTGTGGAATGTCATTATGATCTTGTACTTGGAAAATCAATCTGATGGATGTGATTGGCTCTGTTTATTGTTTAGTGGGATAAATCTTTGTGAATTCGATCTTGGCATCCTCAGATTACTTGCTATCTCGCCTCAATTTTGGATAATTTGAGAAGATATTTCACGTAAACAAGCCTCTGCGTAGTTTCGAATCTAATGGTGCTCTGTCAACATCTATTGCACACCGTCTATGATTTAGGGCTTGTTGTAAGAAAGAATGATGCTTGAAAGACTATATTTGCTATGAAACCATTAACTGAAACATGTCTTAAAAATAATAAGAGTGATTACTATCTGACATCTTCTATATCCCTAGTTCAATTCTTAGGTTTGTTTGTTTTCTTCCCCCTCATTATTGGGCTTTTTTTATTTTGTAGATCAAGAGCGCCTTGATTTCGAGTCGAAGAAACTCCAAAGCTACGTGAAAGAGAAATCCTTTTCGATTTCAGAAAGAGGTGCACTTTCTGATAAAATCAGCCCTGGCGTCCTAAGATCCCTCGTGGCCTTGACTGATAATAAACCCAAGTAAAGCTATCTATATTATCTCTTCACTAATATATGATCTTGTGTTTTCAGTTTGATTGTCATCATCATCACTAATTATTCGTGTTTTAATACAGAAAAGATGATGAAGATTGATTGATCCACTGCATCCTCTCAAGTCACAGCATTTGCCAACGCTTGTGAATTGGGTACGAAATTTGCAATTTTCGTTAAATTTTTGTTTTCAATTTTTCGTCGACTTCTTTGATTTCTGTGAGATTAGGGAAACCGTGAATTACGACAATGGGTGAAAAAATAAGGTTAAATTGATGCATTGAATTGTAGTGTCCTCCTCTCCGTGTCTTAATGTATGATAATAGGCTTATCATAACCTAACTACTGTCTGAATAATAAGAGTATGCCATTCGTACGTACGTACCCTTTATATAAAACTAGAGAAGAAGCTACGTTCGCACAGGAAACTACCAACCTATCTTTATTATATATGTATATATGTTTACCATCATGATTATAAAAAATAATCAGAATAAAACAAACTATTGTAAACTTTTCAAGAATGGCTCATTCTTTGGACAATTGACACGAACTCTCATCATCATATCATAGGCCTTGAATGCAGACAACACATGAAAAGGAAAAATATTGCTTTTGAGTTGCGGCTCAAATTATCAATCGAAAATCAATGTATTGTTGCTATTATTGTATCTTTTTTTCAAGTCTAAATTAGCATTCGCTTTATTGATTGTTTTTTAACGGTTGAGTTCATCCGATGTTGACAATTGAAAGCACGATTGCCTTATTATAATCATAAAATTAAATTAATTGCTGTCGGTAATAAGGAGTCCTGTCTCTCGCTGTCCCGCAATTTCGTTCTTGTATGTATCATTTGCGTGTAATAAAATTTGTGGTTTTTAAATTATGGGGCTCGTTTAAAGCTGTGTTTATTACCTAAGTAGCGTCACAAACAATATATATAAATATATCTTATATATTATATATTTGTGTTTGATCAGCACGAATAGGACAATTCAAGGGAAGTGGCATGTGAAGATTAAATAATTAAATTCGATGTAGCATGAAAAAGTAATCTACATATCATTAAATCTTCCCCACCATGATTGTGCTCGAAACTAACAAATTATATAGACAGAGCATAATAATGCTGAGTGCATGTGCTATAACGTTGCTTTCTACTGACAATCTTTCCAGAATTCTTATGGTTTTGTTTGCATTTTCCGTCTCATCATTTTCAATAAATAGTATCCCACTTTTTGTTGATGTATGGAATCAACATAAAACATACAAGCATTTCCTCCTTTTCTTTTCCAAATATTTGTTTGATCAATTTTCCTCAAAATACTTCATATTCTCTAAAATCGACCTAATAGTAAAAAAAAAAAAGAAAGAGAAAAAAAGCTTAGAGTTGGGTCCCTTTGCATATTAAATATCCATGTGAGTGAAAGGCGAACTTGTAAGAGATGTGTAGTGTCAATGTCTTTTGCCCGTGCTTTCATATCACACTTAAAAACTAAGGTCATCGTGTTAGTAATATTATTAAATAACTAGGAAAGAAAACAATTTATATAAGGGAAGCAAGCAAAAGCTGTCATATTATCTACCACAAAAAGTTTTGTCCCAAGCTTTTATGTTAATTTTGCTTTACCAGCAGACAGAAACTTCCTGTCAAAGCAACTATAGTCCCATCCCACTCACGATTTTCATCCATTCATTTCATTTAAATATATTTTAAATAAAATTAGAAGAACTTCAACTGATCCGCGTCAAGAATGTAGTTCTAAGATTCTTAGGGGTTCTTTCGTAATTTGGAAGTAAGGGTGGGCAAAATAATAAATTAAAGCATGACTAGGTCGACATTCCGTACATAAATGGTCAACGTCTGTGTCAGCCTTTTTGCATCTCTACCACACTTTGCAGCGTAGTATCACTTCGCCAGCAAAGCAAAACCCCCTAACTCATTCAAAAATATACCATATCTATTTTATTCAACGATTTTCTCAATCAAATCAAATATACTATTGTAGTATTTTTTTTATATATGATAGAAATAAATATACGACCTCCTCACGACATGAGCATGTAAAGTAGTAGAAGTAGGATATATATCACAAGCCGACAGAATTACATCGTACGTCGGAGATCCGCTCGTATTATTTATTACCTTTATGTCCTTACTACGTTCAATTTGGTAGTACAACGAAATATATTGTGCAAATTAACAGAAATATATTTAGATATTTTCAATTTTTTGTGGCCTTAAAAGTGCCCTAAATTGGGTTTAGACACAAAATGGTTATACTTAATCAAAATTAGATTGTCGGTAAGGAAATTAATTGCACACACACTTACTGGGGAGGTGCCACGCGCCTGAAAAGCGCGTGGAGATAGCAAGAATGTGGAGATCATGGAGAAGCGAAGGAAAGGACAGTTAAGATTATCCAGATAATGATCGACCAATCGAGGCTACCTTACTTTAGGACACTGACTTTCACGCGCCTAGAAATTTATTGTTTTCACTTCGAGCCTTTTTGTTTTTTTTTACCTCTGCGGTGAAAATAAAAAATTAATACGTTGCCAAAATAAAATATTGAACATATACATGGTGTGTGTGTGTGTGTTGTGTTTATTGTCGTTGGTTTTGCAAACGTGTGCAAACCAGTAAACAGAGTAAGTATTAGTTGCATAATGTATTAAAACTGTTTCCATATTTAAACAACGTTCTCATAACATTAATGTTCAATAATAAATACGACTTTTAATTGAAATTAATAACGGCCAAAAAAATGTAATTACAGCCTTTAAAAGCAGAAATGTACTGTACCTTGCTGCTTCCAAATATACTATTATGGATTATTTATATATACTAGTACATGTTTTTACACTATATGTGTGTGCTTAAAAAAATATTTTATTTAATATTATTCATAATTTTGAGATTACTAATTTTTAAATATAAAAGTAGAAAAATAATGTATAACGGTACAATAACAGATAAATTAGAAGTTATATCAAAGTATTCAATTAATTAAGTTGACAGACCAAATTTGGCAGTTTATAAACGCCATAGACCAATTATATAAGAGTATAGATATATTAGTACCACGCCTGAATTTCGACTTTAGAACTAGAGGAATTTTATGGGCACCTATTGATGTGGCATGTGTCATTTCAACAACTCACATCGACATTCGAGGTTGTGTCGTCTTATTCGACACCTTCTAGGCGCCATTAATCGACATTTCGAATGCTGATGTTGCATATTAACGCATTTAATAACACATGTTACATGTCAATGAAATATATCACGCCAATATATATGCCACATCAGCATCCAACATGTCGATAATGGCACCTGGAATGCGTCATTTAAGACGACCGAATCTCGGATGTCGATGTGCGTTGTTGACATGGTACAAATCGGTGCCAAATCAACAGGTGCGAAGGTGCTCACATAAGGCGAGCATCATAAATAATATATATAATATTTACATGATAGTCAAGTGGCACCTAACTGGCCACAAAGAGATCACGAGTGCAATTTCACTTAAATTATTTGAGATCGTTGTCTATTTGAACTTGGAACGAACTCATAACTAGATGTATTAGTTTGACTAGAAATTCATACTATTTCCATAGTAATATTCAGCTTAGAGTTTAGGGATCGGCCAATAGATGACAATGAGGTTCAAAGTCATAAGTATGTGTCTTTATAAATATAAGACTATCTAGATATTATTAGTTCATCTCACTCATTTTCGTCAATTAAATGACAATGAGTTTCAAATTCGATTCAGACTGAACTTAATTGTATCGTGACAATACAATGGAGTTGTATGGGGTGAAACACATGGCCAGAAGAATAATTCTTATTGAACCATACCGTCGTTTCATATCTGACAATGAGGTCGAGAGGTTCGAGGATGCCGAAAAAAATTCTTTTGCTAGAGAATATATATTTTATTTTTAAAGAGAAAAAAAAACTTTCCTAAATTGTAGACACAAAACAGACAAAGTCTCTCACTTAAAAGCAACTATTTATGGCCTATATGAGCCTACACCTCATTTACGAGCTAGCTAGAGTTTGTTTGAAAGAAGTGGCTAAACGTAGCTTCCAATATGTGCATCAACTTAATTGTCTATATAATTCAAGCATTGAATAACTTTCAATATAAAATAGCCCCAATTTCAGAAAAACAGTAATTGTCGTACCATATTTTAAATGTTAAGACAGCTCGAAACAAAAGAAAGCAAAACTCTCTTCACCTATCTATATCTGATCTCTCTCTGACCAAAAATCCCCCTCCACAGAACAAGTCTTCAGTTCAGATTATATCCTTCACACCTACGCTTAGCTTAGCATTATTGACTTAGATTTCACTAACAACAAGACAAAAGCTAAAACTATTGAATTGAATAAGCTACATGTGTCTATTTTTATTATACTAATTTTAGTCAGAAGACAAGTCCATAGGGGTTTAATTACAAAGAATCTGTCTCTCATCTCATGCCTCTCTATAGTTCCAAACTTTCACGGGTGGGGGGAGTTCACTGTCCAAACTATTTATTACATGAATGTAGCTTTGTAGTTAGTACCACCACGCCAATTACTCTCCCACGTGCTTGAATAAAAAAAAATATTACTAACAAAATAAAATAAGGATTGAAAAAAAGAGAAAAAACCTCAAATATAGACGTGTTCAAATAGTCTGAAAACCGTAATCGAACCGTAACAGAATCGATGGTCAACGGTTACAATTATCGAAATTTCTAGCCTCCGATTATAACCGACGGTTTTTCTAATAAATAAAATTATAAAATATTTAGTTCCTTTGGAATAGCGATTAAACCTTGGCTTGGGCTTGAATTTTTTATAGTTATGTTTTATTTGTGAATTATATTACTAAACCCTTGTTTTTAATGTTGCTTCTATGTTTTTCTGTTTGTTGTATGCGTCAACTGTCAATGACGCGAAAGAAGGAGCTGATGGCTATGATGAGTGTTCGTCGAACACTCTCGGAACAAAAATTGAGCGACCATTTTTTTATGGTGTAATTATGTTTTTTCTAAGATGGAATGAAATTTTCTACATTACATTAATTAAATTTTTTTTGTTTATTTAAGTCATTTTCTTTTTTTTTTTTAAATCCAGAAAGAAATAAAATTGAAACCGTAAACCCGCCGTTCAAACCGTAACCGATTTTCACAAACTATAGATGTTATAAACGTGAACGTTTGAATACGTCTACTCAAATCCCGACAATGTTCCTTAAACCAAACCCAATCCCTCAGTACAGAGTCTTTCATCATATTATCAAATATCTCCTTTCCCTAACCTATAAACACAACACGAGACAGTGAAAGTCTTTTTAGTTTTTACAGCCTTGTTTTTATTTTTTAATATTTTCTAGCATTATAATATCTTCTCCCCTTTAAAGCTGACAGATTTCTTTCTCACTTCTCTCTCAATCTCTCTCTCTCTCTCTCTCTCTCTCTCCTTTTTCTTGATTCCCATAAGCTCGATAAAGAATGTCTTCCTTTCTTGCAACAACGTCGTCCCCTTAGTTTAAATATATCGGATTCTCTCTAGGTTTTTATTACATAGGAAAAAAAAGAAAGAAAAACAGTACATCATCAAATCACTAACAATGTTGCAGTATGATTGGGGAAGTACTAATAGCAGCAATAATAACACAAATAACCCAAACTCACAGTCGGCGGCGACCGCCGGCGTAGTGCCGATCATCGACGACGACAACGGCGGCGGCTACGAACCCGACCCGTCCCTAACCATCTACCACCACCACGACCCGTTCGGCCAAACGGCGACCCACCATTTCAACCCGGAAACCCACTTCATCGACCCGTTCAACAATCACCACCACCACCAAGCGACCTCCGCCGCTCACGGCCACCACTTCGCCGCCAGCTCAGCCATGTACGACGCATCACAACGCGTGTACGACACGCGCCACGACGGTTCGTACCCTCTTCCCCTGACCCTGGAGCCGACGACGGGGTTCATCAAGCCCGAGCCCGTGGCCGGCGGGCTCGAGTGGGGCCTCGGCGGCGGAAGCGCGAGTAGCAGGTTGGGACTGAACCTCGGCGGGCGGACTTTCTACGCGGAGGACGACTTCGTGAACCGCCTTTACCGCCGGTCGAGGATGCTCGAGCCGGGCTCCGTTGCCGCCCCGAGGTGCCAGGCGGAGGGATGCAACGCCGACTTATCCCACGCCAAGCACTACCACCGCCGGCATAAGGTTTGCGAGTTTCATTCAAAGGCTTCCACGGTCATCGCCAATGGGTTGACTCAGAGGTTTTGCCAGCAGTGTAGCAGGTTCGGAAATTACCTGATTGCCCTTCTCCTTAAGATCCAACCATCCCTTTGTGTGGTTTGGGCTGAGATATAATAATCATATTATGAGATAAAAATCAAGTCTTTTTTCTTGTTCCATTTCTCTAATATGGTTTTTTTATGGCTTTGTTGGCGTTTCATGCGATCAAAATATCAGTGTGCTATTTTATTACCATTTTAGTTCGATATATGATTATTTTATTTCATCTGCTTCTAGGTTCTACAGTTCAAGGCAAGCCCTAAAAAAAGCTGTCTTTTTTATGACATTGTGTTCATGCAATTATGCTCCTTTATTAGTTTCAATCAAGAACCAGTTTTTACACGGCGATAGACTCCAATGAGCAGCTGATCTTGGAAAGTGTGTGCAAGTACTGAACTGCCCTTTCATGGGGATGAGCTTTAAGAAAGAGTACATACATGAAACAAAATAAGAAAATGCTAATGATTGAGTTCTTCGCTTGTCGTAGTACAGTACTTACTTGGTTAGTGTGTGATCATCCCAAGGGGGGCACTTTTTAACTTCCCGAGAAAAATTCAAACTTACACTTCTATCATGTACTTATTAAACCCTTGCTTCATTTAGCAAACTGTACGGTGTTCTAGCAACTCTATCATCTTCTTAAAAATCAATCCTTGATAATAACAATGGATTATTCATTCAATTTTTTTTTTTCAGATTCCATCTTCTCCCTGAATTTGATAATGGGAAGAGAAGCTGCAGAAAAAGGCTCGCCGATCACAATAGGCGAAGGAGAAAATCTCAGCAGCAACAGCCTAACAATAATCAAGAATCAGTTATTACCAATAAAAAGTCGTCTCAGCAGGTCGACAGCAGCAATAATAATAACAATGCAGCTAACTCTTCGTCTGAAAATGCAACTAGTAAGTTATGATTATCACATATCATAAGTTATAATTAGATGATGATTCAATTAAGTCTTTATTTTTCGCTTAACATTTGCGAGATTTTTTGAGCTTTAGGGTCGCCGCCAGATTCTAGGGTTCATTCATCTTCGGTCACCATAGCAATTTCGCCGCCGAGATTTTCAGTCGAATGCTTTGGATCATATAACAACAACAACAGTGGAGCCTCAGTTTCATCTACAAGCTCTCTTTTTTATTCGAATGGTTGATTTCTTGAATTTTCAACGGAGTAATATTAGTGGAATATTTTTTGAATATTCCATTATTATGATGAGGGAAGGGAAAAGTAGTTGAGACACTTGATGAATGCATAGGGTGTAACTCTCGGAACTATTAATTATTATTATTATTATTATTATTATTATTATTATTATTATTATTATTATTAACAGCCTTAATTTAGATTCCAACTGCATGTACATTATTGGTTGTGTGCGTGCTTTCCATATATGAATATTGTACGTCCTTATGTTGTCCGGGAATTGAATTTTTTCGCTTTGCATGACTCAACTCTAGCTTTAAATAATTGACAGTTCATTTATTGTTTTTTATAAAGATTTTTATTTGTATATGTATATCTCTTCCATTGTAATAATATGATCTGCAATGGCCTGTTACCATTTAGGTGGTATTACTATTTCAGGCTACTGATGCATTATATATTCTTCCGTCTGTCGCCCTTCGTGTTATCTTTTATTTTAAATCAAGGGGTGAGAGTTTGAATTTTTTACAAAAAAAAAAAAAGGAATTTATTTATTTATTTTATTTTCCTATGTTCATATATGATATTGCAACCCAGTCAGTACTGTCTCTTCTGATGCATAGAGAGTGTGTCTTTTCTTTTTTATTTTATTTTCTTTTTCCTATTTTACAATCATTTCATGGATGGTTACTTCATAATGTTTATTACACATACTGTTGAGTGCCATTCGTGTGAGGGGGAGATGACTCGAGTGAATATTCAACGACATTATTATTATTACATGCATGGGTCCGCATGTTTATTTAGAGAGAATATGCAGTAATTTTTTCAATATTACCGAATTTCTGATGATCATCCCGCTCAACTCACCTCATGCATTTATATTGGAAACAAATATTTAAATGAGATATCAGAAGTTCAGAAATCAAACTGTTGACTGACTGGATTTATGATATGGTGAACTCAATGAAAATACAGTCCTCAATGTCTTTTAGGACTGAATTTTTGTGTGCCGTACAGTTATTTGAATCTTGAAAGTATTTTAGTCAATATTATGATAAAATTTACTTCATGTCCACATGCATGTCGCACATATGCTATATTCATGACATGGGGGATTTTTTTTATAGGCATTCTGAATATATCGATGTTTGTGGGTATGATCTGAAATCAAAAATTTCTATATTACGACTAAATACGATGAAGAAGAACAAAGTATGAATTACATACACACATTAGAAAATAATAAATTTGGAGAATCTTGCAATATCTCATGAGGCTGCTTTTAGGTCGTATTTAAAAGTCGATGGCCCCACTCCAAAACCCTCGCAACAGAAGACATTTAATGACTCTTGTTACAGTAGAATGTGACAGCAGTGGAATATTTTAACAAATTAGTGAAACCATATATGTATTTATATTTAGACCAGTGATATTAAATTTCTTGCAAACGGGTCCTTAGAGAACTGCAATGTTGAGTGGACAGTCAATAAATTATTAAATGGAGTAGTTGAATTTAACTACTGGTTGGGACCCTCTTCTTGTAATATTTGTATGTTTTTTTTTTACTTGCTAGATAACATTATCATGTTTTTTTACTTGCTAGACTACTATACCATCTCATTATGTAATCGGGCTTTGTCTTCAATAAATTATTTAGAATTAAGTACAAAATGAAATCTAGTCCCATGCGTCGAAATTTATCCTTGCCCAAACTATGTAGCTTGGCCCATTGTACTCGAAAATGAAATTACAAAGATATTATATATCATCCCTTGAACATCTCTTTCAATCTAAAAATAGCACGCCCCAAGTTAACAAAAAAGGAATGTACAATTACATACATAAATGCAAACGTGATGTTAATAAAATAGGATGATATTACAGTACATGCACTTCAATAAAAACATTTTAGTTCTCTAACCGACTTATACATAAAGAGCGGAGTCCTTCGCACGTTTCACGAATGATCATGACAGTTAACGGCAGTTGGATCAGTTCGTTACAGTTAGCCATACAACAACTAACGTTTCTTAGCTTCAAACTCAAATTAACTCAAAAACACTCATCGATCCTTTCTGACAATGACCGAATGATCGATCTATACATTTGCTGTACCTAACGGCAAAAGAAACATCCTAAATTCTATTCACTTTTCGTCCGAGATGTGTTGTAATAAGCTTGCTTCTTTTTACATATATTTCCCCTATATCAAGCTTCTTCTCTATAGCTAGCTTATCGACACATGACTTAAGCCATAAACTATAACATGCAATTCCACTTTCTTTCTCACGCCTTCACACTTCACCTCTTCTTCTTTTCACAATTCATTCAAGCTAGAAACCCTAAAAACACATTATTTCCACGTCAAGAAACCGAAGAACATAGACACCCTTGGAAAGCTTTCGGAGCACTCCGAGGCGCAACGAAGGGGACCCACATCAATGGTATATCCCAACTCAAACAATACTTTCACCGTTTCGGCTATCTAAAACCCTACGAAGGTTACAATTTCTCGTCCACATCGCCCAGTAGCAACGCCTTCGACTCAAACCTAGAAATCGCCGTGAAAACGTTCCAAAAAAAACGATCACTTCCCATCACGGGAAAACTCGACTCCCTCACGCTCCACCACGTTACATCGCCTCGGTGCGGCGTGCCAGACAGTCTATTCTCAAACTCAAACGCAAACTCATCGCTGCACGAATCTCGAAAATTTGTCTACTTCGCGGGCCGACCCAGGTGGGCCCGCGGGCTACCCGCGACCCTAACCTACGCCCTATCTCCCATCGATACGATCACTTCCCTAAGCTCGTTCGACCTGAAATCGACCTTCAAAAGGGCTTTCTCCACGTGGGCTTCGGTCGTCCCCTTTACGTTCGTCGAAACCGAAGACTACCCATTCGCGGACATAAAAATAGGGTTTTTTCGTGGGGACCACGGCGATGGAGAGGCGTTCGACGGCGCCCTCGGGATTTTGGCGCATGCGTTCTCGCCGGAGAGTGGGCGGCTCCACCTCGACGCGGAGGAGACGTGGGCGGTGGATTTCGGGAGGGAGGAATCCACCGCGGCGGTGGACTTGGAGTCGGTGGCGGTCCACGAGATTGGGCACTTGCTAGGGTTGGCGCACAGCGATGCGAAGGAGTCGGTTATGTTCCCGAGCCTCAGGCCGAGGGAGAAGAAGGTCGAGCTTAAGGTGGACGACGTTAGAGGAGTGAGAGCTTTGTACGGTTTGAGTACGAAGGTTGGGTTTCGAGGGTTCTCGGGGATGGACATTTCTTCGAACGACGGGGGTTTGGGGTTTAGGGTTTGTGGTTGGGAATTGTGGTGGTTATTATTAGGGTTTGTTTTGTTGTGGTGATGGTGGTGGTTGATTTGATTTAGAATGTTTTGTTTTGATTTGAGTATTGGTATATTAAATTTTTTATTTTGTGTTCTAATTTTTTTTCGACTATTAAGAATAAGATTCGTGGATCCAAATTGAATTTTGCTTGAGGTATCACGGCGACCACAAAAAAAACCCATGAAGATTATTGACTAAGGGAAGGTTTAAATTGGTACTAGGGTTGGTCAAATTTGTTGTAAATGTTAATTAGTGGGCCAATCATAAAATTATATAGATATTATAAGTTATAAATAAAATGAATATTTATAATTTTAACAATAAAATAATCGTTACCCGGAACCCATCAAAGTTGGTATTTCCAAATATTTGCTAAATTATTACACCCATAAGCTAATAACCGTCCAAGAACATTTTATTATTTTTTCCCAGGTCGTTGGAAGTAGTAAATTTTTGTTACCCTTAGTGACGAAGACAAAAGGATAGAGACATTAATACTTTAAATGAATCTGATAAAGCTTGCAGCTTTATAAGGTACTATGGATTTTTCTCTTTAGAGAAAAGCAAAGTCCAACAACGCATTCAATTCGATCCTTACTTAGGAGGCTCAACAAAGCAAATGCCTAGTCTCATTGTCCAAAACTGACAAACCCTACTTATAAGTAATGGTGTAAATTAAATTATCTTTTGCTAGAAACTTCCCGGCTTAACTATTATTAGATATATTATATAATATCACTTCAGCATTACAAAAGTGAAGCATGGCTTGGCTTAGGTTTTGACCATGATAATTCTTTAATAACACCACTACGTCGCACACAAAGGCACACACAAACACATATATTATATATACATATACAATATACACATCCCGAAAATATAAGTAACTAAAAATATAATACACGTAAGATCAATGATCAGCACATCATAACATCCTTGAGAAGCTTGTACTTTCTGGTACCACCACCGGGCCTAGGCGAGGGGGTGTTTCCGGCTGCTCTCTCGGCCGAGGAGCCGCCGCCGCCGTCGTTGCAGTCGTGGCGGCGTTGCTTCACTTTGTCGCCAGAATATGTGGAACGTCCTTTGGGCACAAAATGCCCAGCACTTGTTTTAATATTATGATTACTCTTTGAAGAAATATTTCCATGTCTTGAAGATGAGCTTCGCTCCTCGCATTGGCACCAATCACATACTTGGATTTGCTCCGAGTATTCACTATAGTAGTTGCTACAGTATCTATATAATGGAGAAAAAAACACAAAATTAATTTACAAAAATTACAGTACGCTAGCAGCTAGACAATAAACACAGACACACACTGATACACGCACATAGAGACAGGCATGTACTTACGAGTGTTGGTAGCGGAATCGGCACTTTGAGCAACGGAAAAGCTTGTCGGAAAATCCCACGTCACCACACATAGAACACACAGTGTCGAGGTCTACCATTTTCTCTGCTTCTAATTTCTGTTTTTTTCTCTTTTTTGAAGAATTGTTGTATTTAAATCTTATTTGGGACTAAGAAGAACTCGAGAAACAAAAAAAGAAAAAGTAAATGGAGAATAAGAGTTGACGGAGTGTGAGAGGACAGCGCGTTGTTTTGAGGTGGGAAGATGAATACGTTATTATTACAAGTGGGGTTCAAGTTGGTGTATGCGACTCGTTTATATATATGAGGACTGTAATAAATTATTTAATATTGTATGTCCTTTGTATAATGCGTAATGCGTGTTTAATAATATAATATGTATATCGTTTCCGTGTGTTGTGATAGAGAAGATACAGGAAACTGTGAGACCACAGGTTGCTTGCAGTCGTTTTCAGTTGGAAAGTATTTGATATTTCGAAAGTCCAAAATGAAAAAAGAAAGAGTTTGATGACGTTTAAGCTACGTTTAGGGCGCGTGGATGCAATCGCGTCGCTTCTCATAGTATAGAATAGACGACATATTAAAGACAAATTTCGGCCTTTGTTGTGATCATCATATCATCACAAGATGGTTATTTCTTGTGAGGGGCTAATAAAATCACTAAGAAAATAGTATTTTGTGGTGGAACATAATTTGGGAAAGGAGAGATATGCTGGAATAAAGTATGTAAAATTAAAATGATTTATCTCGAAAAGTCAAGCAAGTGCATCCCTTTATTAAAATTGCATATATATAAAGGTCATTGCGGTAATATTACAAATGCAAGTATACATGAGGAAGGTAGGAACTGTATTGTATGTGTACTTCACAAAGTGTTTCCTTAAACAGAGCAATCAATCAATGCCCTTTTGTGCTATGTATTATCAATTGTCATTATGTAATATTTAATAGTTAATGCTCCACTAAAAACACCATATAAGATTATTCATTTTAATAGTCAACTATAGTTGTGACCACCTCAACTCAACTATAGTAGTAGTAGTAGAAGTACCTATAGGAGAAATGAAAAATGGCATTAAATAAGCTTGTCGATTATTATTATTTGCAGTTCTATACATATTTTTTAATTATTGTTCAATAAGTGGACTCTAGCTGATAAAGCCCCTAGCAAGTAGGTACTTTCCTAACAGAGTCGGTAGCTAACAGCCAAAATTAAGACAGTAGACAGTTGAGTTTTCCTTGGAAGAATACAATACAATGGAACTTGCTTCATATTATTTCGTAAATTACAACAATTTCTTCCTATAACCCAAAGCCCATGCCAAATTTACGACCCAACCCAAATATTATTTCAATACCCATTTTCATTTACAAGTGTTAAAACTTTTGTAGAAAATTGTAATTATTTTTTATTTGAAAATGCAAGAACTATTTTCATAGTCCTGCTAGAAGCAGTGGCTATCTCATACCCGACAATGGTTTTTAGATTCGTTACATGTCGAACTTAAAACCCTAAACTTAATCAGAGTGTGACGAAAGTAAAAAGAAAAGGACATGAAAAAAACGTTACCATGTGATGTGCCTAAAGAGCTTATCTTCGTCGTCCTTTTATTTTACTTTACGGAACCGTACCATTTTTTTCCCCTACTTGAGCATATATGAGACTGCATTTTATTTAATATATTCACACGCACATTGAATAATGCCAATTGTGAAGCCGACCCATCCCTAGTTAATACCTGAAACTATATGCCCATACTGTCCCTTTATTACATTAAAAAAAAAATATTCTTTTTTCCCTATATTATTATTATTATTATTATGCAGTAGGACATAGGAATTTTACGAACAGCTAGCTGGTCTAACAGCTCCTTCACCACGTGACCATGTCCTCATATATCATAACTCAGGAAAATAAGATAAAAATCATATTATGCATGAATTGATTATGTCTCCGCGACTGTTTATAATTTATTGATAGTTTCACTATTTAATAAAAATTAACTCCCAGTGAAAGGCAAAGCAAAGCCATGTGATTTTACACATGAATTTAGGGGCGAATCGAATAGCTCTCTTCCTCAAATTACGTGATTTTAGGACACCACGAAGAAGTGAGAAACGTATACCGTGAATTGTAGTAATTCGCGCTACATTTGTCAACTCTGCACATGTGTGGTCTCGGGGTAATAAATAATCTTTAGTAACATATTACTTATTTTTAATTAAAACAAAAAATTCCCATGTAGACATTGACATTTCGATGTTAACGTACCAAAACCAAACCGAGTAGAAAACTGTAATAAAATAATAGAATAAATGAAGTGCATGGTCTAGTTGACTTCTTCACGTTCACTTGTCCCACTTGCCCTTACACTTTCCCCTTAATTCTTTATATTTCCCCCCCAAAAAAAACTTCATTTCATCACTTAACTCACTCTACACACTTACCATTCCTTCCATCCATGCGATGGATCTCTATGCTGAAGTTTCCATGGATGATCTCTTAGACTTGCCCAGCGATGACGTGTACTCATCTTCATCTTCCTCGTCTTTATTACCAACTACTTGCTTCGATCCCAATAGCTATTACTCCACCGACCCAAACGACGACGTCGTTTTCTGTGCGCCGCCTGTAAGTTTTCAGCAGCAATTTTCCATCCTTCCTTTTATTATTTTCTTTCAATTCAAGAATTGCCATAATTTCTTGGTCGTCGGCGAAGGGCGGCGGCATGGATGACCTTGGATGGCTCTCCGCCGCCGTGGATCAGTACTCACACACGACGAGCCTCCCAACAGCAACCACCGCCGATAAGTGCCCACCCACCGCCGCCGGCGCATCCAATGACAACACGCCACGTAGATGCACTCACTGTGCTTCGGAGAAGACGCCACAGTGGAGGACGGGCCCATTAGGCCCGAAAACGCTGTGCAACGCTTGTGGTGTGAGGTATAATTGTTAATTACCAGCAAGCAATTCAAATAGTGAGTAAATATTCAGATATATATTGAATTTATTTTTATTTATGTTGTATAGGTATAAGTCGGGGAGGCTGGTGCCGGAATATAGGCCGGCGTCGAGCCCAACGTTTGTGCTGAGTCAGCACTCAAACTCTCACCGTAAGGTTATGGAGCTGAGGAGACAGAAGGAGAAGAAGATGATGACGTCATCGTCGTCGTCGATGCTACAGGGGCATGAACGTCATTTCAGTGTCCGCTGATTGATGTTATTATTATTACTTTTATGTAACTTTCTTTTTCTCTTTGTTCTTCTTCTTCTTCTTCTTCTTCTTCTTCTTCTTCTTCTTCTTCTTCTTCTTCTTCTTCTTCTTCTTCTTCTTCTTCTTCTTCTTCTTCTTCTTCTTCTTCTTCTTTCTTCCTTTTATCGGTTCTAATGTAATATATACTTCGTATTTCGAATTCTGGACTGTGGAACAAGTGCATTGTCTTTTAATAGAACTTCTTACTATATTTATCATGTAATCTTGCTAATGAGATCCGGTCCATATGCCACGTATATTGATCGGATCAATTTTCAATCAAATTTGACCATAAACGGCAACATTAAATCCCGAATTATTACTTATTATTTATTTCATATATCTATTCTATTTTATTAAGGTCATGGGTGATTATAAACTGCCTGTTATCAGTCAATTTCAAAAACAAAAATTGATGGTAAAATTTAAAAAAGCATCCACTATATTTTAATTACTATTTTTAGTTAAAACTATTCTTAGTTAATTCTTATACCTTTAATCTTATAATTTATATATATAAATTTAAATTATAACTCAAATAACTATTTTAAATTTAAAAAAATAACATTTTATATATGTAGCACACGCATCTGAGTGTGCAAAGAGTACTATTTCTACTATATCAGTGAAGATTGAATATAAACCGTCACAAGCATGAAGTATGTCAAATTAAGATTTATTTGAAAAATTAAAAATCAAATAAAATCAACCACTACCTTTAATTAATTACTATTTTCCCACTATTTTTAATTAAGATTATGAAATATTATTTATTATAGACACGCGTTTAAGTGTGCTTAATATACTAGTTATATCTATTAATTGTTATCATCAATGCTATTATTATGCTGCAAAATAGCGAGTGTGGGCTATGGCCCATTTGCCCAAGAGGAAAAGGCTCAAATTCTCTCCCTAATGTAAAAGTCGTCGACAGGAAACGTTTACCAATATGTAACTTCCAAGTTCCACGGTTCAGCTTCAGTGACTCAGTCTAGCTAGCTAGTCGATGTTCATGCTTGGTATCCCTGGTTCTCGATGACTCCTTCATCTTCGGAAAACAATTTGTCTCGAATCGGGTTCCTGCTTCAGGATCTGAACGATGGCGATTTCGATTCGGTTTTTCAAGAGCTTCGCGAGGTAGTAGATTGCGTCGATTTTTGTCCGAAATGACGCTTCTTTTGATAAATGCATGGAAACCCATGCGTTTGTTAATTTCTTTTTCTATACTAACGGCGTCACGGTATTTTAGCATGCTGTTTAATAAAAACTCTACGCCTGCCGTGAGTGGTGTTGTTTTTGTGTTTTTTTTAATGTATCGTCTTGATTCGGGCTGCGGTTTTGTGCTGCATGGATTTAGTCTAGTTTCTGTATTTGATAGTTGTGCGTGATTTATAATGTTAAGTTATGGTATTGGGAATTTGTGTTCATTTCACGTTCAAGTACTTGGCCTGATTGGCATTGGGTAAATGATGGCAGAAAGTTTGCCGATTTAGTAGTTTCTTTGGGTTGTACACTGCAATCCCTCAAAATTATGCTTCCTGGGATGGAATCATGTGATCAAAACTTTTTCTTTTTTACGTCAGTTGTGATCTTGGAATGAGGATTCTGTTGTCTTTTGTTTCAATTCAATTCACTGTTCTCCTTAAAATCATCTTTTAAGAATTCTTTCTGCAGGTCCTGAAATCTCGAGCTGTTTCTTCCTCCTCAAGTTGCCTGCCTCAGGAAATGGAAAAATTGAATTTCACTGATGCTTATTCTGATAATTATGCTGATGATGTCGAGGCTGAACTACATATATATTTCCAATACATGTTTTCTGGCCAGCTGAAAATTGATACTATGATTAAAATGCTTGCGCGCTTCAAGCAGTCTTCAGAGAAGAGGTTAAATCTATATTCTTTCTCAATCTTTCTTCCTTTTTCGCCTCTGGTTTATGGTTTTTTTATACCATCCTTTTTGGGCACATTTAGTGGTCAACCTTCACAATTCAATTTGATTTGAGTTTTATTCTTTACCAATGGCTATTGTTCATTCATCAGTGGCTATTATTCATTCATCAGATTTTATTCTTGGGTGTTTGTTTTCATGATTAATATTCCCACTTTAATCTGAAAATACTGCTGAGTTAAAAAGTGAGTGGTTTTCATATCTACTGGTGAGGTTCTTATGATAGTTCTGATTTGTTTTAGTTTGAGATCACTAGAGGAAACAGAGCTACTGTATCGTATTGTTTCTGGGAGGATGTTACTTTAAGAGCATTTATTCATCTAAGTGTGGGATAATCTCGTCCTCCGGGAAAATTTGTTGCCCACCAGATCTTGGTAATTAAACTCATACCAGTAGTATCACATATAGAATTTACAATCTTTTTACAGGGACCAAAGTCTTTTTAAGCGCATTCTTGCTACTATGTTTGAGGAATTCAAGTTTTTCTCGAAGTACCCTGACATGCAGCTTAAAATTGCTGCCTCTGTTCTTGGTGAGATCTTATTTTAAGATTTTGGCATCCATCATGCTTTTATTCACCTCTATGCTGTATGATTTTATATTGTATTATTGAGATTTGATATATGTTGATGTAGACTGCTACGTCCCTGTCTGATTTGAACCTCCGACTTTGTAGCTTTTGTAGCTAAACTGAGACATTTCTGTGTAGTTTCAGGTGAAGTCATGCAATATTGTGAGACGCCAGCTTTTCGGCTTAGCTAATGAAAATATGTCCTTTGTTTTGATATGTTCGCTAAAATTTTGCCTTTACTACGTATATTGAACTAATTGTTTCTACTTTCAGGATCACTGATCAAGCACCAACTGGTTACTCAGCTCATGCTAGGCATTTGTTTGCGAGGTGTTTTAGATGCTTTAGCAAAACCTACAGATTCAAAAGTCTGTATCATCTCTGCTTCTTATTATTTTTCATATCCTTTGAGTTTTTGTACTGAATGATAACCAATCTTGCTGGTGTTCAGATGTTTGGCTTTGGGATTATGGCATTAGAGCAGTTCGTTGAGCGTATAATAGAGTGGCCACATTACTGCAATCATATTTTGCAAATATCTCATTTACGAGCCACCCATCCAGATCTTATCAAGTCTATTGAGGGTGCATTGAAGAAAATTTCAGCGGCAGTTGCAGAAATTGATGCTGTTCATCAGAATGCTCTCGTCGAATCATCTGCCAATGCCATGTCTATGGAGGTAATGTCTTGATTTTTCTGAAGCAGTCCTCAGCCACAATAGCTGCATGTCACTAGTCAGCGTACCTTTTATTCCTAATGTGATTGTTTAATAGTTGTATATGCCTCAACATCTATTGATATTACGGCCAGAGTAATCTTGCCTAGTAGAGAAGCATCAAACCGTTGATCGGTAGAAAAGCATCGATCATGTATATAGTCTACATTATAATCTGGGATTTGGAAGTATGAAAATTTGTCACGGACGGATTCCACCGTTCATAGATTTTTTGTGTCCCTCTAATTTTCGCAATTTTGCTTTCATGACATGGTATGATGTTTCACTTTTCAAACAGGCTCCAGCGTCAGAAATTCAGGATACCATATCATTCATGATGAACAATCTATCTCCGAACAATATTGATGACAAGGCCAAACAGTTCATTGGAATCATGAAAGAACATTACTATCCCTGGTTTGCTCGGTACATTGTCGTGCGAAGGTGGGAAGTTAACTTTATTTCTCCTTACTTGAGTTACATCTCTATACTGCAAGGATGTTGGATAAGCAATTGGAATGAAAGTTAAGGCAAAACAAATTGTTCCTGATTTCAACTTCTTCTTTTGTCTCAATTTACAGGATCAGCATAGAGACAAATTTTCATGATTTGTATGTGAGTTTCCTCGATAAAGTCGATCTGAAGCCACTGAACAAGGAGATTGTTGATGCCACATACAAGAGCTGCAAAGTCTGCTTATGCGAACTACATAACTTATTGATATGGAATCTGTTGTTTATAATGTATACCTGCTGCTTTTTCAGGCCCTTTTAAAATCTGACTTCATAAAGTCTAGTGTGGAAGAACGTATGATGCTAAAGAGTTTGGGAAGTTGGCTCGGGAAGATTACAATCGGCAAAAATCACTTTCTAACAGCACGAGAGATCGATCCAAAATCTCTGCTTATAGAGGTTTGCTACCTCTCAATATCTTCTGACTGTAAGCAGCAATCTGAATCAGCTGGGCATCATTGCGTCATTTGTTAACATTTGCAGGCATATGAGAAAGGGCGTATGATTGTTATAATTCCTTTTATCTCAAAGGTAAGATGATGACTTTGTGATCCCCAATACACAATTTAGCATTGCGTTAGCCTGAACTCCGTGCTCTTTTCAGATTTTGCAGTCATGTTCAAACAGTATAGCATTTCGACCTCCTAATCCTTGGACAGTTGGTATTCTGAAGTTGCTTGCGGAGATTTATGACATGCCGAACTTGAAGATGGATCTTCAGTTTGAGATCAATGTAATAATACTTTGCATGCTGTCTGGAAATATTTCTCTACGTATGAATGTGTTTATAGCCCTTAATATGAGATCACTATCAGGGTCTCGTCAGGGACCTCGGATTGGACCTTAAGGAGTTTACGCCTGACTCTCTTCTCAAGGACAAAGTCCGAGAAGTCAAAGGTAATACTGATTTCGTCCACCACGACTATGGATCTTCTCGGCCACAAGAGGTAATATCAACACAAAGTAAAGATGAGGTATGTTTGATTTTAAAGGTGATGGCTTCTGATTGTTTTTTTCTTTTGTATTCCTGCGTACTTTACAATTTCTGATTTTTTTTTTCCCATTGCTTTGATGAGATTCTGTCTGATTCATGTTTTGCCTACTTTTGAACAGGATCCAGAATCAGAAATTCGGAATGAGATGTCATCGATATTAAATAGTCTATCTCCAAAGAATATTGATGATAAAGCTACAGAATTCATTCGAATCGCGAAAGCGCAAAACTATCCTTGGTTTGCTCAGTTTATTGTGAAAAGGTGAGAATTTTCTTCTGTTTTAAAAAAAATGATGAGCTATTTAAAAAGAGAATTGCTCCTAAAGCCGATTCCCTCTCTACAATGCGAGGTGTCAGGTCAGAAGTAACGAATGGACTGATAATTTAGATAAGGAAAAGCGACTGATTTGTTGTTGTTTTTGTGTCTTAATTTTACAGGGTCAGCATTGAGACAAATCTTCATGATTTGTACTTGAAGTTCCTCGACAGAGTCAATCTGATACCACTGAATAGAGAGATTTTTAATGCCACGTTTGAGAACTGCAAGGTTTGTTCACACGAACTCCGTTTCTTACAGCCAAGGAATCTATCGTTTATAATGTAACCTTCTTTTGCAGGTCCTCTTAAAATCTGACCATATAAGGTCTAGCGTGGTAGTACGTTGGAAGCTGAAAAATTTGGGAAGCTGGCTTGGGAAGATCGCAAATGGCAAAAATCAAGTTCTGAGGATCGATTTGAAAGCTCTGATTGTAGAGGTCTGTTACTTCAGCTTCTCCTGTGCCTTGACATGTTTTGGATAAATCTATGCTTTTCCATCGCCTTCTTTCTTCATCAGCTGATCCGTTATCCATTGCAGGCGTATGAGAAAGGGCTTATGAGTGCTATTATTCCTTTCATCTCAAAGGTTAGATTACGATCTGTGATTCACCAATACTCACTTTGCAATGTGTTGACTCTGTTTGTGCTTCACTCAGATTTTGGAGTCATGTTCAAAAGGTGCATATCAACCTCCTAATACTTGGACAGTTGGTATTCTTGGATTATTTGCGGAAATTTATGGCTTGCCAAACTTGAAGATGAATCTTAAGATTGAGATTGAGGTAATCCTTCTGCACGTTGCCCGGCCATTTCCTACATGAGCTTAAAAAGCAGCCGTACGATGAGGTTCATTTTGTTTGTTCAATCTCAGGTCTTGTTCAAGAATCTGGGAGTCAACCTTAAGGATATTCCATTGACCTATCTTTTCAAGAATAAAGCCCCAAAAGTCGAAGGTAATCCTGATTTCTCCCGTAAGGACTGTGGAGCTCCTCAGCCAAAAGTGATGATATGCAAACTGAGTAAAGTCGAGGTACTTCTGTTATAATGCTTGCTCTTCATTCTGCCATATCTGTGGTAAAATATTTCTCTAACATGGATATCTGTCCAGGCTAACATCGAACGACTAGTTGTTATCAATAAGAGTCTTTGGGTTTTATGGTCTTGACTTGCCTCTTCAGTGGTCTGCACCAGTCATTCGAAGTTTTATCTTTTGATCTTGAACTTCGTCTTAACTTTCATTACTTTATATTTAAAAAAAAAATTTGTTTCATCCTCTTTGTACAGGGCACTTCCTATGGCAATGAACAGAGCTGTCAATGACATGTTGGCAAGTATCGTGCCTCGAAGCGTCAGCATTGCAACTCAGACGACTAAGGAACTCATTCGAAAGGTGGTCTTTCTCACTACAGTTCATTACAAATGTTAGTTTATATTGCAACATGGCTGATGAATAATTTCTCATTATATGGCAGGACTATTCGATGGTAGCGGACAAAACTCTAATGTGCGATGCTGCGTATTCGATGGTTGCAAGATTGGCGAGTTCCCACGCCTACGTAACCTCCAAGGTGGGAATCGATCCTTTTTTTTGGCTTAAATCTTAATATGCTCTGTTTCCAATTGCCTTCTTTCTATCCCGAGGATATTTGTTACGATCACTTAACTTTCACGTGTTTCCAGGAGCCATTGCGCTCGTGTTTATCGAGCTTGATTGGGACTTCGCTTTCACGTCTGGGCTCAAACCCATCTGATCGTAAAATTCTCGAGCAAGCGGCCCAACTCGTGACAATGGAAAATCTTGATCTTGCTTCTGCATTGATCGAACAAGCTGCTACCGAGCAGGTTTTTAGTTTTCTTCGTTGAATGAGTTTTTTTATTCATTTTTTTTTAGATGGTTATCTGATTTTGATTACAGGCAGTTCAAGCCATAGATGGAGAGATTGCTCGTACCCTATATTACCAAAGCTCAAACTGATGATGATTCTTTTCTCTTAAGGATTTTTAGTTAGAACAAAGAAGAAACCTCAGTCTGAGTTTTTTCTTAGTTCTTTTTTCTTAATAAAGTTGTCAGGTGGTAAAACTGATGATCTTTCTAGTCCCGACAAAGGAAAAGAGCCGTTACAAAACTCAGCGAAGAAACAGCTAATGACCAAGTTTTTGTTTTGCGTTTATTTTTTCTTCGCTACTACCAACTTTTTCTTTCTTCAATCTCTGCGGGCAAAGTAAAGCTTGCCCATGACGTGAAGTATGGCGACGAAAGCTACGAAACCGATGCTCATCACAAGCACGACATTAGGGGAGATTTTCAGCCCAGGTGCATCGTCCGTGTAGAAATGAAGCACGGTTCCTCCGCCGGCAGCTCCTCCTCTGGCGGCCCCACCGCCGCTGCCGCCGGATCTCCGGCGACGGAGATTGGCGGCCGCTGCCGCCGCGGCGGTCCCTCTCTGAGGAACACTTCCACCTGCTGCCATTCTCTGAGATTTTCAGAAACACAAAAAAATTCCAAAAAAGTCATATAATTAAGTAAAAACAGATTATTTTATTTATTTTAAAGATATGTTTAATAATTTATATTATTCGGGTTAAATGGGTTGATTTGAGTTTGATTTCGTGTTGAAAATCCGAACCCTAACCTTATCCAATACTCGGGTTTGTGTTCAGGTTTATCTACTTAAACAGGTCGAAAATGCTAACCCGAACCTGCTATTTTTGGGTGCGATTCGTGTCGGGTTGGCGGGTCGGGTTAGTTTTTAGCAGTCCTAGTTGAGTCTTGTGATCGAAACAAATGACAACCTGTTGAATTTAATTGTAGGAAACGAATCTTCGTCCATGTGACAATGCACGCCTATGACGCGTCATGGATTATGATGTATCTAAATTTATCGATGATCGACATATATGAATATGACTAATGATAAATGTCTTATTCGGGTCGTACGAACTAGTATTATATTTACCCTAATATTCTATCACAACACGCCACTTTCATGGTACATCTGTTACTGCTCTACTATAAATAAATGATCATAGAGGACTTCATAGAGCCATCAAAGACACACAAATATATACTATTGTTACAAATATAGAATATGGCTCCCTTAATTATTGATACTATCGTCGTCGACGGCAATAACGACTCAAGTTTCCCTAAGAATGTTCGACCACCGATCACATATCCCAGCCCTAGCATTTGGACCAATGTCTTCACGTCACTTCTTGTCGACGATCAGGTTTAGTTGTTATTTTCGTTACTATTTTTAACATAACAAGATATAGAAATATATAAATATATATACACAAATATCTTGAGAGGTTACAAACCCTAATCCCTTTCAATAGAAGAAAAGTTTATGAAGTGGTCCTGTTTTTTGAAGGTGCAAGAGAAGTATGTCGAAGACATTGAGGAACTTAAAGAAGAAGCAAGATCAATGCTTTTTGCTGATAGCTTCACCAAAGACAACTGATTCTAATCGATGTTTTCGAGCGTTTGGGAGTTGCTTACCACTTCGAGCAAGAGATCGAAGAAAAGCTCAGACAAATCTTCGAGTCTCATGAAGAAGAAGAAGATCTTGACTTGTTCATCGCCGCACTTCGTTTTCGTCTGCTAAGACAACATCGCCACCTTGTTTCTTCAAGTACAAAAACCCCACGTTCAGTTGAATCCTTCTTTAGTAGAACATTTATTGTATTAACGCATGTTGATCGAAACACAGGCGTATTTGAGAAATTTAAAGGCGAAGACAACAAGTTCGACGAATCCCTTATTACAGATGTTAAGGGCTTGTTGAGCTTATACGAGGCTGCCCATTTGAATATCCACGACGAGCCTATCTTAGAAGAAGCAAAGGCATTCACAACCCATCATCTCAAAAACATGGTCGGAGAATTGAAGAGCCCTATTCAAGATCAAGTGAAGCGAGCTCTTCAGCAATCGCTCCATAGAGGAGTTACGAGGATCGAGCATCGAAATTTCATCACCTTATATGAAGAATATGATTCTAAGAACGAAATGCTTCTCAAGCTTGCCAAGTTAGACTTCAATTACGTTCAGAACTTGTACAAGAAAGAGCTCTATGAACTCTGCAGGTGATGACGACAAACCATTTCCTTCTCTTTTCGAATAGTCAAAGACTCGATATAACTAAATAAAACATTTATTATTATGAATATAAGGTGGTGGGATAAGTTTGACCTGAAAAGCAAGCTTCCATACGCAAGGGACAGAATCGTAGAGTGCTTTCTATGGGGAACGGCTTCGAAATACGAACCTCAGTACTCTTACGTTCGTATAGCAGTTGCTAAAGCAATGCAGCTCAGCTCTTTGGTCGACGATACTTATGATAACTATGCAACGTTGGATGAAGCAGATCTATTCACTGAGGCACTTGAGAGGTGTATATGTATATACTATCACTTTATATTAATATTTTCATCATGAATTGATCTGATTCTTTTTTTACTTATGATATGTTTCTTTTGATCATGAAATTGATTAGGTGGGATATTAACGACATTGAAGAACTCCCACAGTATATGAAGATTGTCTTTAAGTTTGTCTGGAGTTTGTATCAGGACTTCGGACAAGAGGCCCATGAACGTGGCAAGTCTTTCGTCACGCCTTACGCTATAGAATCCGTAAGTACAAAAAAATTATAACCAATCATATATACTTTTTATTGGCCTTACTAATCAAAATCCCTTTTTTTTTTAAATTAAAGGTGAAACAACTGGGCAGAGCCTACAACAAAGAGCTGAAATGGTTCATGGGAAGACAAATGCCTCCATACCAAGAATATTTTGCAAACACAGTCTTCACAAGCTGCATATTCGTCATGTACACGCCCGTAATAACGGGCATGGAATCCGTGTCCAAAGAAGCCATCGATTGGCTACTCAGACAACCCGACATTGTTAAGGCCGCCAGCGCAATAGGTCGATATCTCGAGGACGTCACCACTAACGAAGTAAGCTCTATACCTAAGCATATTCTACAAAACCCTAGATTTATAGTTCTTTACATTCCTAATATAAATCAGTTGATAAATTGACACTTCACCTAAAAACTTAAGTTCGTAGTGTCTCGTTCAGATCCCTCGTGTCTAGGCTGATTTTTATACTTATTTAGCTTTAAACGTGTAATTTTCTTAAATGCATGATAGTGAATATTCATACCATGTCGAATGACCAGTTCATTTTAAGCTTAAGCTTGTCAGAAGTATATCATTTTTTTATTTCAACAAATCATTGTTCTTGAAATAGCGTGAGACGAAAGGAGGGGAGATGCTGACTGCAGCAGAATGCTACGCGAAGCAATACCACGTGACGAGGAAGGAGGCTTTGGACGAGTTTGTTCGAATGTTTGAAGATGGATGGAAAGATGTGAACAAGGCTTGGCTTAGCGAATTCTCGGTGCCTAAGGACATGGTTGAGCAGCTTCTCAATTACGCTCGAGTAGCGGAGATTACGTACAAGCACCAAGACGGTTATACAGACCCCACGAAACACCTCGGGCCGCAGATCGCTCTTCTCTTTAGGGATTCGATCGATATGTGATGATTCTTGAGGAGGTGTGTTTGTTTTTAGTTTTCCCCTTGGAGAACTATTTGTTTGGTTTGGTGTGTGTTTTCGTTGTTCGAACAATAAATTAGCATGTTTTTTTTGCCTTCGAAGTGTGTCTATTTGTTTGTTCGATGCCGTCGTGTTAAGGTCTTGTTTGGTTCATGAGTAAGAAGTATTTTAGATATGGGTTTTTAATAGATGTTAATGTAGTAAAAGACCATGCCATGTATGTGTTTATGCGCTTGGGATCCCCTGTGCCCCATTTATGTTCCAATCTTATGTTCCCTTTCTTATAGAACTACACGTGTACTATTGATAGGAGTTGCAAACGGTGGTTCAAAGCTCCGTTATCTCACTCAATAAGGAAAGCAAACTTAATGGATAAAAAAGGGAATAGAATAGTGACCAATAATTTCCAAAACAAATAAATAATTGGGTCACAAATAAATCAATAGGAAAAAAAACTTTGTGGAAACACTGCAGACTAGATTAGTTAATGCTTTGAGACGTGGAGCCAAGATAGAATTTTTTTCAGTAATTTAGACCACCGAGCTTCTGTGTCCAATGGGATCCATCTTCAACTCCATTTTACTGCTCTTAGCTAAAATGGCGAGGCAGGAAAAACTTTAGTTAAACCGTGAAAGAATTTAGTTAATGCTCGGGTTTATGTATCTTGATGTATGATTTATTTGTCCGTGCAATACATTATGTATATAATTTTGGATACCTAGTAGTAATATATGTATAATTCGACAGAAGTGTTAATCGCTGGGAAAAGCTCAAAGCATGAACAAACAATCACTCACCAAAGAACACAATGTCAAGGATCCGAAGAAAAGTTCACTGGAAAGAAGCTAAATAAATCTAAGCTCTTATAATAACAGAGACAGAACGTTAAGCTAAATATGACTTTATTTCTCCTGTTTGCCATATAATATGAGCACATCAGCATTTCAAGCGGCGGATTTCTCTTGTGGGTTGTGAGGCATAGATGATTGCACGGACAAATAAATCATACACCAAGCGGTGTTTATGTAAGGCAACTTAAGAATAACTCGCTAGTAGTTTAAAGTTATTGCTCCCAAGAAGACATTGACTTGGTGCAAAAGGGTGATATTTAGAGAGAATTACACAAATAATGTTACTTTGATAATGAAATTACAAACTAGTTGAGTTTTTAAACCTATTACAAAACTAATCAATTTTTTAATTCTAACTATTTTTATCTTCATTTTAACCACGAAATTACTTAAAATTATAAATTTTAACTATTGTATCTTCAAATAGCACAACATTTGTTAATTATTAAATTTTTACCCCAACGTATTTTAACTCAAATATATTATACATATATTACTTAACGAAATAAATCAAAAGAATAATATTGACCTAACATAGACTCACACGTTTGGCTTGGCTAATAGAAGAGTTAACACTGTAAGAAGAGATAATAAGGTAATAGATTTGTTCGATTTCCTTTATAAAGAAAGATTGTAAATTAGTTTTGGTTTCCTAGCGCATCACGTTGTTCGATTTCCTTTATACCGCGAGTCCACTCTTTTGATCGATCGATTCATCATGTGGATTGGTTGTGTGATTCAATTTAATTATCAGTTATTCACATATGTTGCAATTCACTAGTAATATATGCGACTTGCAAAAATTCTGATTTTAATGGAAGGCTCGATGAATTTAATGGAATGAGGAAAAGCTAATTTTAATTCTATTATTTGTCTTTGACTCGCATTAGGTATGATATTAATGGAAGGCTCGCTGAACTTCATTAGTGATGTTGATTGATCACTGTATATTTTTTAACTGCGTTGTTCTAAAATTTCGGATTTCAATTTGCAGAAACTATGTCGATTCAGTTATTGTGATGCTATATTGGGCTGGTAAATTAACCACTATTGGTAATCACACATTTTATGATAAGCTCCAAAAGATAGTAGAGTATTTCCACGCGATATTTCATTTTATACATTGTTAACTCAATTACGAGAAACTAGCGTAGTATTTCCAAGTAATTTTATTTCTCTTTTGATTATTTCTTTAAATAACATATTTTTAATATATTGAGTTAAAATAAGTTGGGGTAAAAAATTAGTTATAAACAAGTGGTGTGCTATTTGAAGATAATAATATTGAAAATTATAATTTTAAGTATTTTCGTGGTTGAAATGAAAATAAAATAGTTAGAATTAAAAAAGTTGATAGTTTGTAGGTTTAAAAACTCAACTAGTTTTGTAATTCTATTATCAAAATAACATCATTTGTGTAATTCTCTCGTGATATTTCCGTATTACCTCTATTACACTCGAAATCGGGCGAATATTGTAATATATAACTTATTATTCCCTTTAAATGATGGTACCGAAAATATATCTAAATATATATAATATATATGAGATTTGCTACGGTGTCCACCTACCGTTAGCAACCACCGTGAGCACCATAAGCAAATTTCTCATTTTTTTGCTTCTTTTCGATTCCCAACGTCATCAACGCCTCCGTAAAGCAATGGATATGAGAGTTTTACGGAGGCGTTGATTTAACATGTTGACGTGGCACAAAAAAATGCCACACAACAGGTGCCCACGGATGGTGCTCGCAAGGTGAGCACCATAACATTTCTGTATATATAATATATATACATATATATATATTTATATATATATATATGTATATATATGAGATTTGTTGTGCGCCCACCTACCGTCAGCACCATACGCAAATCTCAATTTTGTGCTATTTTTAGTTTCTAACGCCGTCATCACCTCGTCGACGCTCTTAGATCCCACCTAAATTACGCTCTCCGACACGTTGATTTTAAGAAAAATCTTCATTTATTACTCATGTGTGAACGATGGTGATAAATTTTCTTAAAATCAACGTGTCGGAGAGCGTAATTTAGGTGACATTAGATCTAAGAGGGTCGACGGAGGTGATGGTGGCGTTAGAAATTGAAAAAAAAGGCACAAAATCGAGAGATTTACGTATGGTACTTACGATGGTTGCTCACGGTAGATGCACTATATTAAATATTTACATATATATTTAGGTTGTCATCTTTCATAAATTCCTAGCTATTTGATTCATAAAGTAGGTAAAGATCAACATCACAAGTTGAATCAATTTATGATCACATAGATGTGCATACGTTGGGCAAACATTCAATTATGTAATTTTTTTAGAAAAAAAAAACTTCGATCGTCTTAAATTTTCAGTAGGAACAATAATTGATTTCTATGTATGGTTAAAATTACATGTTGCTTGAAACTATGAAATAATTCGAAAATCGAAAAGTGAACTGATTTTATGAGATTATTTGAATTGAAGTTCCACTCGGCAATGCAATATTTATTTTGTACTATTTTATCTTTAGTATCTACAAAATCTTGAATGACATTATGTAATGGGAAATTATATAACCGTTACATTGGTATATGATTTGTTGCCAATGAAATTCTCTGGCAAAGAGAATGAAAGCTGAGAAAAAAAAGAAGCTTTTTTTTGTAGAAAAATATGTGATTTCTCTGGGAACATCGCTTATCTAGAGTGAGTAAAGCTCTTATATAGAGATAAACAACCAACACATCGAAGAGAAAAAATCAAAGGAAAACAAGATTAATTAGTCTCGACAAAAGCACAAAAAAAAATTGACAAAAAAAAATATAGTACTACCTCAGTCCCACTTATTTCTTCCCATCTTTCTATTTCGGGCGTCCCACATAATTCTTCCCATTTCCATTTTTGGTAAAAAGTATCCCACTAATTAAACTAATTACATCATTAATATTAAAAAAAGTCTTCTCGATTTGCGTGTCTACTAATAACTTTTCTCTCTCCATACCTCAAAAGGTGTACTATAATATTAAAATATTGTGATTTCTTAATCTCCGTGCCCACTAATCTTCGGGAACATTTAAATGGGACGAAGGAAGTACTACATATTAGTCTAGCGCAGTTGACAAATATGGCTATTAAGTCGTTACACTTTTCACTTTCTTTAACTATTGGATCATCACGCGAAATATTATGTTATGATGTCAACTTATATAATTTCGTAAGAAAAATAATTGATTTCTATATATGTACCGCTGGAAATTACACTTTACGTGAAAGTACTTCGAAAACGAACTGGCCAGCTTTCTATTTTATCTCTTTATCGTTTCTTTGATATGATATTTTATCTTTACCAACAACGTGACATGATTTTTGATTGATGATGATAATAGTGACAACACAAAATTGCCCCATTTCCTACTTGAGTCGTCGTAAAACCCCACTTTTAAATATTTTGCTTCATGACGCCGCCACATATCATTGTTTTTAATCGTCAACCACCCTACACCTGCTTTAACATAATATATATATATATATATATATGATGTTATTCTAATCAACTCCCACAATTTAGTTATCGTAAATTAAAAAATAATAATTCAAATGTTGCAGAACCCTTAATTTTGTCTTGAATGCATCAATAATAGTGATACAAAATTAAATGAACTAACAGACTTTTTATACTTCTCACCTACCTTCAGCCTATTTGCCAAGAATCCGCCGCCGCCAACAGTTCAATTTTTTTATACATAAATAGTTCCTATGTTCCGAAATACAAATCGTGTTAGACATCTATTTTTGTTTTTTTAATATAAGTCGCTTTAATTTTTTCAAGAAGCTCGAAATTTTACAACTCTCATCTTAAATAAAAATAATTAAATTAACGGACAAAATAAACAATTAAGGACATAATAGGGATTCTGTTTTATTTTTTAATATGGGTGCAATTACCTTAAACGACTTGTGTTTAGGAACGGAGGGAGTAGTATTATAATATCAAATTATTTTATTTTATCTTGTATTAGATGGTGTGGTGTGGATGGCATTGTCTTCAACTTCATGCGTCGGTGTAGAGGTTTCACAGGATTCCATCCTCATCACTTATGTTATAATTGAAGTTTAAGAATAGTCAATACATTATTTTGGATATAGAATTGTGCTAGAATTGATAAAAAGGCACAAAATCGAGAGATTTACGTATGGTGCTCACGGTCGAGATATTTACGTATGGTATTCACGGTGTTCGCTTACGATAGGTGAGCATCATATCAAATATATATATATACATATATACATATATATCTTGCCATCTTTTATAAATTCCTAGCTATTTGATTCATAAAGCTAGGTAAAGATCGACATCACAAGTTGAATCAATTTATGATCACATAGTGCATGTGCATACGTATGCTTGGCAATAGGGGGATTCCCCGTCCCGTCCCCGGGGGGATCCGCCCCGAACGAGGCGGGGAATCCCCGATATTTTATCCCCGCGGGGCGGGGATGGGGCATGATCTGATCTCGCCCCACGGGGATCCTGGCCCCGTTCCCCGCCACGCCCCCGTTACTATTATATTATGTAAATAATATTTATTATGTATAATTTATATAAATAAAAATAAAAAATAGCTTATATTATTTTATACAAGTATATTTATTATACACAACCTAGATTATTTTAATATAAATAACTTATATTATTTTACTATAAATAATATTAAAATATAATAGAAATAATATATTTTATTTATATATTATAGCACAAATATTATTTTTTAAAAGAAAATGGCGGGGCGGGGAAACCCCGAGGGGACGGGGATCCCCGCCGAGGCAGGGATGGGGCTGAAATTTTTCCCCGATTATGTGGGTGGGGGGGGGGGGGGACGGGACGGGGATCAGATCCCCGCCACGCACCGTGCCATCCCTATGCATACTTTAGAGAAAAAAAAAGAAAGAAAACTTCGCTGTCGTCTTAAATTTTCAATAGGAACAATAACTTATTTCTATGCATGGTTGAAAATTACACGTTGCTTGAAACTGTGAAACTAATTTGTTAGGCCGATTTGATCCAACCTTGTACTGATTCAAAGGATTAGTATTACCTGTAACGATGAATTACGGAAGCAATAACGAAGTAATACCGATAGACGAATTGCAGAGTTGGAACGAGAGCGCACGTGTTCTTCAGAAAGTCGTCAACTCTATTAATGAATCAGCAACCCTAAACACTGATGTGTTCAACCCTAAACACTGATGTGTTTAGGGTATTTATACATATGCCCTAATGGGCTATCGGGCCCAATATAACTAATATACCCACAAGTCGGGTATATTTACAATTAAGTCCTAGGGCGTAATTAAATTACAGAACATAGACTAATAATTAAATGAACACAATTAAATAATATCTAACAATCTCCCCCTTTGTGTTCATTTCACGTAGTAGCACGGTCTTCTGTTCTGTAGAAGGATTTTCTCAGATTGAGAACGTACTCGAACTGTCTGATGCTTCGGCGAAGGCATAATCTATTCTGAATTTCTTCAATAGCAATATTGCTTAGGCTGACGATTTCATCTCGGAACTGCTCGAGGCCTAAGCTTGCAAGGTCACCTTTTGAAGAGTCAGAATATCTTCTAACTTTACTTCTCAGTTTCTCGATAATGATCCTGAGAGTGCCGTCGCAGTACTTCTCGACTTCTGAGAGGAACATGACTCTCTTTAGTCCATCCTTGCTGTAGACTACGGAGAGTTCAGGTTCTTTGAAGATGAAGCCATTTGGGTATGGTTTGAGTTCCTCCTCCATGCCGGCGAAGTTTGGTCTTGTGAGGTTTACCTTCCTAGCATTATTCTCAATGGCTATCTGGAAGTCATGCCCTGTGTAGAAGGTAATGTCCCTTAGCATGTGTCTTTTGATGGCTTCATATCCCAGCTTGTATCGAAATTCTCGTAGGATGAATTTCCTGTAGAGTCTTGATAGCTTGTATACTTCGCTGGGATCAACGTACTGCAAGTTGCCTTCGGTGATCACGTCTTCTGAGCCATCCAGCCGTAGTACTTTGTAGACTGGGTACTTTAGGTTTCTTCCCATTTCCTGGACGGTGACATCCACTATGTCCTTGATCGGTGCCTTCGCTCTCATTCTCTTCTTGTCTGCATCCGTGACCCTCGATCCGCCTTTCGTCGTCCATTTGTATAGGAAATGGTAGGCCAACTTTTTGGATCCTTCAATATGTGATAGGCCTCTCAGCTCCATTTCATTGTATGGTCGAATTTGACCACGTTCTCGCCAGATTCTGCTTCTAAGTTCCTCTTGAAATGGAGTTGTGATCTTGTTCCAGGGAGTCTCAGATGCTTCTGACGTTTCTTCGTAGTCTTCTCCATTTCTGATCTCGTCCGGAGCCATTCTGAGGAGAATTTTAAAAAATAGGAACGACTCTATTTCGTTTTAAAAAAAGAGGAACGGGTTCTCAAATGACTGAAATACCCTTACTAAAAAACTGGTTAAGGAGGCTAATCCGCTTTTTAACAGTGAAAAGTTATTCGAGTTTTATTCGAGTGAAATATCACTCGAATATAGACTCGAATAAATGCATTTTTGACTTATTAAAAGCGAAAAATTATTCGAGTAAACGCATGACCCGAATGACTTACTCGAATATTAAATCGAAGAGATAAGGTGACTCGAATAATGTGCAGAAAACTTAAACGAGTAAGATATATTATTCGAGTATCTTATCGAGTGTTCTTTTCGAGTCAAAACACGAATAAGAAACCCGAATAAAATACCCGAATAATCAGTGTTTTAAAAAGCTCGGAAAGAAAATTAGACACATATCACTCGAAAACCTTAAATCCCTCGCGCTCTCTCTTCGAAACCAAATCACTCGAAAAATCGTACACAAGCCCAAGCATAATCATCAATGGGGAAAAGAAAAACGAGATCATCGGAGCCTTCCGCGCCTGTTCGTAACCGGGTGGATGAGCAAATCGACGGCGGTAGAGCCACGGTGAGTTTTTGGTCGCATTTTGGGTTTTTGTTAAATCGAATTGATTGAACGAATTTCTTGGTTAGATGTTTTGTTATTAGCGTTAAATCGATCGGTTTTGATGTTAAATCGTTGCGTAAACGTCGTAATCGGTCGGATTTTGGTAAAAATCGTTTTCATCGCCTTTTCGAGTAACTATTCGAGTAATTAGGGTTCGAATAGTTGCTTGACTTATTCGGGTGATGTTTTACTCGAATAATTTACTCGAATAACAGTGAATTTTGCTTATTTTGCTTTTTTTTGCGTTTTCAGATCTATCTTCCGACGAAGTTGCCGGCGGACAATTTATACCATGCCACCCTCACTCTGAACGCTGGGTACATGCCGGTATGCGAACGCATCCGTACGCTTTTGAACGAGGAGGAAATGGAGGAGATGGTTAGACGGACTCAGTTCGGGAACCTGATAAAGGTGGCCCGAAACCACTACAACTCCAACATGATCATGTGGTATTTGATGAGCCGGCAGGTGGAGTACATGCCGGACTCGAAGGAGTTCTGGATGGTCGTTCGTGGGCGACCATTACGATTTTCATTGGTCGAGTATTGCCTACTCACGGGCCTCGACTGCGGCGCTAACGAGCCGGAGATACCGTCCTCGAACGAGTTTGCGACGAGGCATTGGCCTGGTATTAATTCTATTTTTTTATCTTTTTGATTCGTTTTTTTACTTCGATTTCAAAAACTAACGTTTGTTTTATGGCTCGCAGGCAAGGACGTTATATATTTCCACGATATGGATAAGAAAGTCACGGAAATGATCCGTGACGCCGGTGGAGCCTCGGGCGTTCATCCCGAGAAATTGAAGATGGCGGCCCTTTATTTTGCCGTCGGGGTGCTAGGGGAGCGGAGGGTAAAGAAGGACTTGAAGGTCAAGGAGGAGTGGCTCCGTCTGGTGGAGGACTTCGACCGCTTCAACGAATATCCTTGGGGAAGGATATCGTTCGAGGAGGTCATTTATGGTCTGAACAAAGACCTCTTGGGGAGGGCGATGGAGATGGCATCGAATGGAAGAACCATTACTACCTTCGATATCAGCGGCTTCGTAATGCCGCTTCAGGTAATTAAATTAGTTTTGTATTATTATTTAAGACATATTATATTTATTTTAACTTACTTCTACTCTCTTTTATCAGGTTCTGGCATACGAGTGCTGGCCGACCGTCGGGCAAGAATTCACGGTGAGAAGAGCCGGCGAAGGGCTCCCGCTACCCCGTATGTGCCATTGGAAGACGACATTTTACGGCAAGAGCTCTGCTCCGGGATGGCAAGCGGTCGAGCGTGCATTCGGTGCCGTGGCGATGGATGTAAGTATATTTATTTATTTATAATATGGATTTATTTAGATTGCGTTTTCTAAATTGTACAAATACACAGGACGTGCGTTGTTGCCTTACACCGACCGATGTTGAAGCCGATTCAAGGCACTTCCGCACGGTCGCCGGATTTTGTGGCAGCCGGAATGATGCCGTGGCCCAGAGGATAGTGGAGCATCTTCTAAATGGGCTGCCGGTCTACTGCACCGATCATCGGCTTGCGCCGTCTCCTCCTCGGCCGTCTCCTCCTCGGCCGTCTCCTCCTCCGAGGCCGTCTCCTCCGAGGTCTTCTCCTCCGAGGCCGTCTCCTCCTCCTTCCGGCTCAATCATAGCCCATTTCGATAGAAGAATGGACAGACTGGAAGGCGATGTACGGGATTTGCGGACGGAGATTAGGGAGCTGCGCTCGATCGTGGTCCAAGGTATGTCTTACTTAATGTTTATTTTATAAGATTATATTGATATTACGTAAATCTAACGTAATACTCTAATTTTGTAGCCCTTGAGAGCCTGACGCCGAGAACGGTGCGGGATATTACGAGAAGCTACGATCAGGACATGCCGCCTCCTTCGCCTCCTCATTCGTCGCCGACGGGGAGTCGGGAGCAGGGGGGCGAGAATGTGGAGATGGAGGCCGAGATGGAGGCGGAGAGGGCGGCGGCGGAGAGGGCCGCGGCGGCGGCGGCCGCGGCGGAGAGGGCCGCGGCGGCGGCGGCGGAGAGGGCCGCGGCGGAGGCGGCGGAGAGGGCCGCGGAGGAGGCGGCGGCGGCGGAGAGGGCCGCGGAGGAGGCGGCGGCGGCGGAGAGGGTCGCGGAGGAGGCGGCCGCGGCGGAGAGGGCGGCGGAAGAAAGGGTCGCCGTGGCGTTGAAGGCAAAGAAGGCGGCGTGGGCGGAGGCGCATAGGGCCGCCGCGGCGTCGAAGGCAAAGAAGGTGACGGAAGCGGAGGAGAGGCGGCCACGGACGAAACGTCCGAAGAAGAAGTCGAGGCTGCTTTCGAGTCCGTATACGCCAACGCCCGATTCGACCCCTCGCGTTGCAATAGAACGCCGCGCGGACATAGAGCATATCATCGGCGAGAGGGTGAAGAATTGGGATGTCGTCGCGGCGGAGGTGGCAAGAATGGGCGCAAAGGAGGAACGGCAAGGAATCCTCCAAGCGTACAACAAGAAATTCTTTGTCGACCTGTCCACTCCGAAAGTGTGGCTTTCGGATGAGGTATGTGTGTTTTTTGCTAAATATGTTCTAATTATTTCGTTTAATAACATTATATGCTATTATTGCAGCACGTCAACGAGGCATTCAGCGGGTTCACGGAGATGCAAGAAAACTGCGTGCATGCGGAGCGAATCGCGTACGTGAACGCCAACTTCGCACATGCAGTCAAGATGGAGTCCGCCAAACCGCGACCGTGGAACGTGTCCTCGTTCGACCAATTCGCCACGGGAGAGATCAATGCGATATACGGCGCCAAGCCGTCACTTCACTGGAGCCAAGCGGATGTGGCCGTCATCCCATTGGCATTTAACTCGCATTGGGTGCTCCTCGTCGCTCGGTTCAAGGACAGGAACATCCTCGTTTTGGATTCCGATCGCAGCAGCGATTCGGACTTGAAGGCAATGAAGCCGTTCCTCGATCCTTTGGCCGAAGTGATACCGCTGATGCTTCAACACGTAGGTGTGGAGCAAGAATCCGGGGAGAAGTTTTCTTGGGTGCGGTGCCCCAATTTCCCTCAACAACGTCTTAGGTAATTTTTTTATTTTCTCACTTTCTTATTTTCTTATTTTCTTAAACCTGAAATTGTTATATTTCTTGAACAGCGGAGAGTGCGGTGTGTACGTGCTTAGGGCCGCGATGTCTCTGTTGATCAGTAACAGAGATGATCTCTACGCTTTGGACGATTCTAAAGTTGCCTCGTTTAGAAAGTTTTTGACTATATGTATTTATTTTAACAATTGGGATATTGTATGAACCGTTTTAGATTTTTAATATATTTGTACAGATTTTTTGATTTGGAATTGTTCTGTGTTATGGTTGGTTGAGTTGCTGTTGAGGTTGTTCAGAGTGTTCAAGGTTCAGTGTTGTTTTTTCCCAAATTTCACTGTTATTCGAGTGAAAGATTTTGTTCGAATAATGGTAATTATTCGAGTAAGCTAATCGAGCCTAATTCGAGTAACTCATAGCACTCGAATAAGCTTCACTGGATCAGTTGATTTTATCGGACTTCACTGTTATCCGAGTCAAAGATCTTGTTCGAATAATGGGAATTAAACGAGTAAGCTTTTCGAGCTCAATCCGAGTATCATATAGCACTCGAATAAACTTCACTGGATAAGTTGTTTCTGTCGACTTTCACTGTTATTCGAGTGAAGGAGCTTGTTCGAATAATGCTACATTATCGAGTTGCGTATTCGAGAGTATTCGAGTATAATACATAACTCGAATAATTTAAAAATCGAAAATATTGTTTTATATCATGAGCATGAAATGTTAAGTAACATGAAAACATTTCATGTTAAATATCATTTCATGTTAAATAACATTTTCTTTCTATGTAATAAGATATTATAGAGATTCTTGAAAAAAAAGAAATCAAGTTGATATTTCGATACATGTTATATATATTGTTGATGGGAATGTATATACTAAAGTCCTATCTACCAATGTATTTCATTGTATGTCATGCAACGACTTTTATTAAACATTGTTAATCTTCATAAAGCGACTTATTAACATCATGAAGGCCCTAAAACATCGAAATATTGATATTTATACATCTATGTATCGAGAAAACTAAAATTCAAAAATTCTGAAAAGAACACTCGAATTACAAGATATTATTCGAGTACGGTATTCGGTTTTTTTGTAAATTATTCGAGTTGTGCATCTTACTCGAATAACAGTGAAATAAGCTACAATCAAGCAACTCACAATAATCCATCAATCTCATACAACCTCATACATCAAACTCATACAACCTCATAATCAAACTCATACATCAAGATTTACTTAATGTCTACGACCAAACTCACCGACGGACGGAAACCTCCTTTCTTTTCTCCGACCACGCCTTGCTACGAACGGAGGCGGCAACACCAATTGATCCGAGGTATCCCACTCGGCTTGATCCGGAACCGGCGAAACTCGTCCGTGATAAGCAGACTGCCACGTTAGGACAGAATAATATTCCGAACACAACGGGTAGAAACTCATGTTCGCTCGTAGACTCGCCGCGATTGCATGTGGACAAGGAATCCTGTCGATGTCGAATTGGCGGCACGTACAAGTCTTCGACCGCAAGTTAACAATGGCACGACCCCCCGGAGATCGGACATCGTACTCATGCGGAGCGATTTCATGTACTTCATACCCTTGACTTAGCTCATACCTCTCACGGAGCTTCATTTCCACCGTCGGGGTAAACCGCGTGGTTGCTTGTCCAGATTGCTGTCTGTATCTAGCAAACCAATCCGCCGTCAGCCTCTGTATCGATTCCAGAAGCGCAATGATCGGTAGCTTTCTTTCTTTGCGGAGTCTTGCATTAATCGATTCCACCCCGTTCGTAGTCATGATGTTATAGCGAGACGTCGGAGAATAGGCTCGACTCCATCGTTCCTTAGTATCAGTCTGTTGCAAATACGCGTATGCGGTGGGAAACCTATTCTCAAAATCACCATATTGTGAATCAAAGTCGCATTGCTTGTATATTTTAGCAATGTGTATGAACGTCTCGGTCGCACCCTGCTTCTTACACCTGCTTTTCATATTTTGTGACAGGTGCCAAATACAATGACCGTGGTGCGCACGACCGTAGACGGCTGCAACGGCGGCTTTGATAGAAGGAGATCTGTCGGATACGATGACAAGATCGTCCTCGTTGGGCACGACTTGCAAGAGCTCGTTCAAGAACCACGACCAAGCTTCTATGCACTCGTTATTGTCGATTATGCCCCAAGCTAAAGGAAACTGATGGCGGTCGCCATCCTCCGCTGATGCAATGAGCAACGTACCCCCATACTTTCCTTTCAACCAAGTACCGTCTATGCAAACAACCTTCCTCATGTGACGGTATCCCGCAATACAAGCACCAAGGGATAGGAATGCGTGCTTAAATCTCCGCTCGTCGTCCAGATATACACTTGCTATGGTTCCCGGATTCACTCTTCTCAACGTCGACAGGTACGACGGCAACAGCTTGTAACTCTCATCGGGGTCACCCTTCATTGCATTTTGTGCTAAAATGCCTCCTTTCCATGCTTTGAAGTACGAAATTTCAATCCCACGATTTCTCATCATTGTTTGAATGAGTTTAGGGGCCGGTGTACTTGTTGAACCCTGAAAAGATTCAAGCAGCATATCACTCACGGAGGTTGACGATGCTTGAGTGAGTCTTGCGTTCCGATTTGCAAGGTCGCACGTATGTGTGTTGCAATACGTACGAATCGAGAATACGGATGTATCCTTAATCTTCGCCGTCCATATCCTCCAAGTACATCCATCCTCTTTGCATCTCACGCCATAGTACGAACGGGAAGATTTTATAATCTTGACCTCGAAGCATGCCTCTATAGCAACTCTTTGGATCCTATTCTTGACGGCCTTCTTATCCTCGAATTCATCACCGACCTTCATGGTGGAACCGTCGGTAAAAGAATACCGATCGCTAGGAATAGTTGCATTTTCCTCTTCCTCCTCCTCCTTATCATTCCCGTCCGCATTTTCTCCGTCTACGCCATCAAAATTGACGTGCACGTTCTGCCGTGATGCAACATTCTCATCACGGTCGTTCGCCTCATTGTGACCTTCACCCCCATAATTCACATCTTCGCATCCGCCAAAGTCGATGATACGGTCAAAATAATCATCGATGTAACCACCTCCATCGCTACGAACCTCAATTGGAACGGGACCAACTTCATCATCCGCGAGAGTTTGACGGTGGAGGGTCGTAGGGAGACCAATCTCCACACGGAGAATCGGTCTATCCATTGGACCCCCTAAGTATATATAACCCTTCAACTCTCGATCATTCTTTATATACAACGGAGCACACCCTTCCATACCTCTCATAGATGGCTGATAACTTAGCTTTAACTCCGGCCTCCCGCTTACGCCAATAGTCTCGTATATTTCGTTCCGCAGATCGTCCAGCAAACAACAATCGACATCGAACCCAATGGGCTTCATATTTTTTCCCATCCTTGGAACCCATGTCCATTTATTATCATTCCCAATTATCCATTCTCCATCGTAATCAATCATGATGCTGGTCGGCATAACCTGCATATGAAACAAATCATTGTTAATAAAATTTAATTGCAATATGCATTATTCAAATAATTACAATATTCGAAAAATAGAAATTAATCGAGTAAACTATTCGAGTAATAAAACAACTCGAATAGAGTCTTCGAGTATTAAGATTTTGAAGACACTCGATAAGTTGTTATCGAAGAAATAAATGGAATAAATCAACTTTTATTGCAAAAGACTTATTCGAGTAAATAAAATATTCGGAAACAAAAATTATTCGGGTAAGTCATTCGAGTTTACATTTAACTCGATAAGTTGTTATCGAAGAAATAAATGGAATAAATCAACTTTTATTGCAAACGAGTTATTCGAGTAAATAAAATATTCGGAAACAAAAATTATTCGAGTAAGTCATTCGAGTTTACGTTTAACTCGAATAACATATCCGAGTATTGTAATATCGAATAATATGTAAGTGTAAAATTTCATAAACAATAGTATTAATCGAGTAAAGTTTCCGAGTTTATCCGAGTTTGATGTCCGAATTGTATGTTGCCAAAACAACTTATCCGAGTGACTTTTCGAGTCAAATAAACTCGAATAACAGACTCGAATAATCGGAAAACGAAAATTTTCTGCAAATTCGCACAGATCTAAGGTTAAAATGCTATCCATAACTACCCAAACCTTCGAAAATCTAATACCCGATGCTCGAAATGTAAATGTCGTTAACATGAACGGAAATTACAATGCCCGATAATATATACTTGTAACCGGCGTTAAAATGAACGGAACTTACTGTATATGCGTTCAAGAACGAAATTGGGTTTCTTGGAGCTTGGGTGTTTCGATTTTCGGCGGATGCTTCAGCTCGTTTTTCCTTCAAGATCTCGTTTTGGTGCTCGTGGGTGCATTAATCAATGAGGTTGGTGCGTTTTCTTTTTTTTATTTTATATATATATTTCTTTTTTTTTATTTAGGTATTAATTAGGCCCTTAATTAGGGGTTTAGTTAATTAAGGAATCATGTTCCTCTTTTTTTAATTGACTCGGTCAAGTTCCCTTTTTTTAAAAAGAAACCAAAAGTAATCTTATTTTTTAAAATAGCCCCCATTCTGAGGCTTGCTTCAACCGCCGCCCAGATCAGTCCACTAACGTTGTCCAGTCTCTCTTGAATGTCATCTCCTGTCGGATGATCGCTGTGGCTTTGAGATCCCCATCCCTGATCGATATACTCGTTGAGCTCAGCCAGGGGATCAGGGATGCTCATGTCTACGACTGGAGGCAGTGGCTCGTCGATTTCCTGTGGGGGTGGGTCTGGTCTGAAGTCGGATGGTAATGAGGGTAGGCTTTCTGGTAGGTTAGTAGTTAGGGTTAAATGGGAGGAGGTAGTAGGTTGGGGATTTGAGGTTTCTGGTTGAGTTTGGGTTGAGGTTGAGGGTTCTGTATGAGTGGTGGCTGCCTCGACCCGCTGTCGCTTCTCCCCCTCAGGACGACCATCGCCATCGGGGTCGTCATGTCGACGTTTGTGTGTGGGCGGGTCGTAGTGGCAGTGGTAAGGTAGTTGGAGGCGGTGAAGGAGCTCCGTATCTTCATCATCGAGGTGGTCGGCCTCGCTGAGGAGTCGGGCGAGTAGATTCTGTCGAAGCTCCTTAATGGTGGGAGTAGGTGTAGAGGGAAGTGATGGTGTTTGGTGGGATGAAGAGGATGGTGTTGCCCCGACTCTTTGTAGGATAGATGCCTCCATTTGCTTCATTTCTTCGCGTATAGTGGCGAGGCTCCGTTCAAGGCTCTGGTCGAGGTGGGCTTGGGTGATAAAGGGTGAAAATAACTCAACAGAGCCACGAAGGCGTTCTGTTGTCACGACTTCAGAGTAAACTCCTGTGTCGCGGCCCACATTCACTAAACAGTGTGTGGGACTTGAGGAACCGGGGCCACTTAGGCTCACCGTTGGCATCGTCGATAAGGCAAGCTCATCGAGATGGCCTGATGGCACGGGGGTAATGATGTTGCCCATGTCAGGTCTTCCGTCCGATCGTCGAGTATCATCAGTAGATGACGTCTCTACGGACGTTCTGGACTGATCACTAAGAAGAGTCGATAAAGGTGTATGTGTCCTAGCAAAATCGAAAAAATTTGGAAAAGTGGACACTAGACTCGATGTGAGGGAAGAAGGGACAGCGACGTGGGGCTGGGAGTCGCTGATTTGTATATCACTTGCCTCCAAGCGAGGCAAGGATGACTGAGATGGTTCCCCGTGAGATGTTGAGACATCAACCTGTTGGGAGGTTGACGAATGGGAAGGGCTGGGTTGTGCATGCGCCGTTGAACCAGATGCGGCGGCTTCTACTCGGGAGCTGATTAAATCAGCTCCTGTTCCTAGGGGTTCGGTTCTGGAAGTTATAGTGAGGAGGGGAGGTGCGAAGTCGACGGACACCGGAGGAGGCGGTCGTCGGTCGTGTTTTCTCTTTGTTCGTACTTCGCTTTGTCGCTCAGGACCCTGTCTCACACTCGGGCTGGCCCCGGGGTTGGATACGGTGGGGTTTGACCGTATCGTAGGGGCAGGAAGGTTCTGTGACTGCCTGTATTTGATCACCTCGGCATCCGTAGGATCAGCGAGGTCCAGGAGGTGTCTTGGGATAGGCATTCCTTGGAGTGTCGATCCTTCCTTTGATTTCTTCAAGTAGTTGAACTTGGGGACTCTTAGGGACTCTGACGCTGGACGACGAGTGATCTCCGGGTGGATTTCCATGTAGTGATAAATCAGGACTTGGAACCATCGGAGATATGGAAGGCCCTTTCTCTTGGACGTCTTGAGATGATCTCTGGTATAGATCTGGTCCACTATTTCTTGCATGAATAGGGCAGCGTAGTCGTAGCGTTTCCCGAAGATGACCCCATAGAAGATGGTGAGAATGCTGAGGTTGCAGCGGTCGTAGCCTGTGTGCTTCGGTGATAGGCACTTGTTAATGAGCATGAAAAGTGCGTTCCATGGAGCAGGTATTTTGTTGAAGGAGAGTGCTGAGACTTGTGTGAGAGGTGGGGAACAGCCTATCTCCAACATTCCATTTAGGATCTCTTGAGCCGTGGGAGATGGATCGAGCTCATCAAAGGTGGGTAGTTGTAGAATCGTCCTCAGAAGATCTTTGTTAAGCACCACCGAAGTGTTCTCAATTTGACTTTGAAATATTATCTCTTCGATGTCTGGAACTTGGTCCATAAGTCCCCAGAATTGTTGCAGGTATACTTGGGGAACGCTCGCCGTGAGTGTGAAGGCGGGGAGCAGAAAATGGTTCTTCAGAATGGCTATTATCACCATATCTGAGCATCTGAATGCCGTTGTATCCAACTGGTAGTTGTTCTTCAGTGGCTCGATCCATTTGGAGATTGGATAGATCGTGTCTCGGTTTGGAATCTCCATAATCTGGAAAATATAGGCACAATTCAATTAGACAACGAATATTCCATTAATTGAATATTCCATTTTCTCTCCAAATTTTTTTTAATAATATATATATATTTTTTTATGTATATATATATATTTTTTTTGTTTTTTTTATTATTATTATTATTATTTTTTTTTATATGTATATATATATTAGATAGAGATATATATATATATATATATGTATGTAGATATATATAGATATATAGATATATAAGTATAAGTAGGTAAATCAGCAAATGTCGAGAAATGTTTTGATTTTTTCGTTAAGTACAAAAGTGGGCCAAGTCGGGATTTAAAGAAATGAGAAGCCCAATTGAACAATGTCGACACGGCCCAATTTGAAAAATGTCGACACGGCCTAATTTGAAAAATGTCGAGAGCACATAAATGAAAGATGTCGAGACGGTGGATGTCGGGACATTAAAAATGTCGAGATAGCCCAATTTGAAAAAAAAAAGTCGAGAGGCCCATTAACAAAGTCGAGACAGTTGAAATGTCGAGAAGTCTAAATGTCGAGACGTCAAGTTTATATAGAATGTCGAGAGGAAGAAAATGTCGATATCACATAGTTTCAAATAAATGTCGAGTGAAAGAAAATGTCGAGTGAAAGAAAATATCGATATCGCACAGTTTAAACAAAATGTCGAGTGATAGAAAATGTCGATATCGCACAGTTTAAATAAAATGTCGAATGAAAGAAAATGTCGATATCTCACAGTTTAAATAAAATGTCGAATGAAAGAAAATGTCGATATGTCACAGTTTAAATAAAATGTCGAGTGATTCAATTCGAGAGAAAATGTCGATAGAAAATTAGGGTTAAAGGAGACTCGAGTTTTGGGGAAAAAAGTCGATGCGCTGAAACGATTCGAAAATGCAGAGTTAAATTGCAGAGAAAATCAGTTTAAAATCAAGGAAACTCTCGAGAAAACATATATAACGAAGAATAATAAGTATGAAAACTAAAAGCCCAAGTTCTTCGGTGAATTCTGCGATTCTTACACCTGCAATCGAAACGATTAGTAGCATAAAAGATGAATTAAGAGGCCTTATCGAGCTTACCAGTCGATGACAAGGAAATAGAGCTAATCGAAGTGAAATTGCGCGTAGGTTGGGAAAGAAATTGCACGAGAAGATTTCAGTCGAAATAGGGAAGACGGAAAATGTCGGGATGAATAATAAACGTCGAGTCGAATGTAGATGACGAATCAAGTTATAAAATGTCGAGTTGGGCTTTCTCAAGGTCCAAAAAAAAATGTCGAAGAACTGATTAAAATGTGGGCTTGAATAAGTGACGAGGCCCAACATATAAAATGTCTATTTAAATGTCGATATGAGATGGGGATTTTCGAGTTTGGGCCTGATCAAGATAATTAAGTAATCGGCCCAAGTGAATTATAAAACTTGGAAGAATTATGTAAATAAGCCAAATAAAATAAAATGCAAATAATGTGCAAATAAAGTAAAATTAAAAATGCAAATAAAAATGCAAAGATACCATATGACAATGCGAAAAAAAATAAGAAAATAGTGATGCTCCCCCTAGACAGATACGCAAATTTTTATTTTTGATTTTTTTTTTTTTTAAATAATAGAAAATCTAATTATCCCTAAAGCAGTGATGCTAATATTAAAAGATAAATGCTCCCCCTAGAATTATGCAATTATATTTCTCCCCCTAGACACATGCATAGGCTTTTCATAATATATAACATGATTATGTCTGAGATGTGCAGCCTAGCATGAATGTGCCTAAATTAAGAGGAAAGATTCAACATGCCCAACCTAGAGACTAAGAATTGGAATCGTTTCTCATCCAATGCTTTAGTAAAAAGGTCGGCCAGTTGAAGTTCAGTACTAACAAACTGCATTTCTATGATGCCATTTTCAACATGATTTTTGATGAAGTGATATCGAAGATCAATGTGCTTAGTTCGTGAGTGGTGGACAGGATTGCATGTTATTGCAATTGCACTCTTAGAATCACTGTAAATAGGAATATTATGTAAATCAAACCCGTAGTCCAAGAGTTGAGTGCGCATCCACAGAATTTGTGAACAGCAACTGGCGGCTGCGACGTATTCTGCTTCAGCCGTTGACGTAGAAACACAATTCTGTTTCTTGGAGGACCAGCAGATTAATTTGTCACCAAGCAGTTGTGCGCCACCTGATGTACTTTTTCTATCCATGCGACACCCTGCAAAATCTGAGTTAGTATATCCAATTAATTGAAAACTAGAATTTTTGGGATACCATAGACCAAGATTTGGAGTTCCTTTCAAATAGCGAAGTATTCTCTTGACGGCCGTCAGGTGTGATTCTTTGGGGTTTGCCTGAAAACGTGCACAGAGACAGGTTGCAAAAACGATATCAGGTCTGCTCGATGTTAGATAGAGTAGTGAGCCGATGATTCCTCTGTAGTGTGTTTCGTCAATAGGCTTGCCAGAGAGATCTGCATCAAGTTTGCATGCTGTGGACATGGGAGTCGCTATGGGAGTGCAGTTTTCCATCTTGTATTTCTTCAAGAGATCACTTATATACTTAGACTGACTGATAAAAATACCGTCTGAAAGCTGTTTAATTTGCAAACCTAGGAAGAAGTTCATTTCGCCCATCATACTCATCTCGAACTTAGTGGTCATTAATTGACTGAATTCCTCGCATAATGTTACGTTCGTGGAACCAAAGATGATGTCATCAACGTAGATTTGAACTAGTAAGATATCGGAATTCTGTCTTTTCACGAAGAGTGTAGTATCGATTTGACCTTTTGTGAACCCGGAACTGATCAAAAGGTGGAGAGAACGTCATACCAGGCTCTTGGTGCTTGTTTAAGTCCATAAAGGGCTTTATCAAGACGATACACATAGTCAGGCTTGGCTGAGTCGACAAATCCTTCGGGTTGTCCAACATAGACTTCTTCTTTCAGTACTCCATTTAAGAAGGCTGTCTTGACGTCCATCTGGTAGACAGTAAAGTCCTTATGAGCAGCATATGCAAGGAATAGACGAATGGCTTCTATACGAGCAACTGGTGCAAAGGTTTCATCGTAGTCAATGCCTTCTTGCTGATTGTACCCTTTTGCTACTAGTCTCGCTTTATTACGGATGACTTTGCCGTTTTCGTCCCTCTTGTTTTTGAAAACCCACTTTGTTCCTATGATCGTTTTTCCTTTGGGTCTTGGAACTAAGGTCCAAACGCATAGGCGTTCAAACTGATTGAGCTCGTCTTGCATAGCAATGATCCAGTCTGGGTCCGATAGTGCTTCTGACACTTTTCGTGGTTCGAGTTGACTCATAAAACACGAGAGATGTTCGTGGAAAAATGAGACGTAATCATCCGGTATTGCGCTTTTCTTCTCTCGAGTTGACCTTCGTAGAAGTGGTTGATCCGGGTGAGAATCATGAGTGTGAGCAGGTATTGTCGCGGCTTCATCATCCGAAGGTTGATCGTGTTGAGAGGGTATGATGTCAACGTTTGTTTCAGTATGAGGTGATATGGCATTTGGAGTGAGATCATGACTTGAGTGAGAATTTTCGTCCTCAGTGTCTGTGGCGTTTGGAAGCGTGAGTTCTGTGTCTGAGGAAGAATTGTCTTGAACGTCTGTTGTTGCTTGGGTTTCACCTTGTGGAGTTTCTGTCGTCGGAGAAGACACCGGATCTGAAATTAGCTGAAAATCTTCAAGCAAAAAATCGAGAGATGCCACATTTGGACTTGGAGAGGCTGAATCTTGTTGAGAGTTCCCTGATGCAGTAGAGGAAGCTTCTGATATTGTTGGGAATGTTTCGTCAAATGTGACGTTGGCACTTTCCCGTACAATTTTAGCGTCTTTGAGGAATACTCTAAATGCTTTAGACGTCGAGGAATACCCAATGAACGTGCCTTCGAGAGCTTTAGGATCGAATTTGCCTCTGTTGCTTCGGTCATCTGCAATAAAACATTTGCAACCAAACACTCGGAGAAAAGAAATGTTAGGAGCACGATTATTAATGATCTGATAGGGGGTCTTCTCAAATCTTTTGTGAATTGAGGTGCGGTTCTGAGTGAAGCAGGCAGTACTTAGTGCTTCAGCCCAGAAGGAGTGTGGAAGATTTGATTGAATTATCATCGTGCGTGCAGCTTCAACAAGAGTTCGATTTTTCCGCTCGACGACTCCATTTTGTTGTGGAGTTCCTGCAACTGAGAATTGTTGTGAAATGCCCTGAGATGCATAGAAATTTCTCAAACGGTCGTTTTTGAACTCCGTGCCATTATCTGATCGAATGGTGCCAATTCGAGCCTGCAGTAGATTCTGTGTGGTTGTCACGAATGTTTCGATTATTGAGGCGGTCTCATCTTTACTGCGTAAGAATTTTGTCCAAGTGTATCTAGAAAAATCGTCGATGAGGACCAGAACATATTTGCGACCATTGAGACTCTCTGTTCTCATGGGACCACATAGATCAACGTGAAGTAGTTCTAAAGGTCGAGAAGAGCATGCAACATGTTTGGACTTATGGGAGGCTCTTTTTATTTTTCCTAGTTCGCAGGCACTACAGAGATGTTCCTTTTGATACGTAAGGTTTGGTAGGCCGACAACTAGTTGCTTAGTGGATAGCTTATTAATGTCCCTAAAATTTAGATGGGATAGACGATTGTGCCATAGAACGTTTTGATGATGTGAAGCTTTAGAGAGTAGGCAGATATTCGAGGATGGGGTGGTTGTTTTAAGGTCTATCGTATAGAGGTTCGTTTTTCGAATACCATGGAGCAGATCATTACCGTGACCGTCATTGATACTGCATTTTCTTGCTTTGAAGTTTATTTCGAGCCCTTTGTCGCACAATTGACCAATGCTGAAGAGGTTGTGGCCTAGTCCCTTGACGTATGAGACGTCTTGGATGGTTAGATTCCCGTGATTTAAATCTCCTCGTCCTAAGATTGGGGATGACTCGTTATTTCCAAAGCGTACCTTTCCGCCGTACTTTTCAGTGTAGTTGCTCAACAGTTCTTTGTTCCCAGTCATGTGTGTGGAGCAACCTGAATCGAGATACCACACATGATGGACCTGCAAGAGAAAAAAATGTTAGAAACGTTTCGGTACCCATTTGAGAATGGGCACTGTCCATTTCTTAGTAGATGACTTAGGCGAACTAGTGACAGGATTAGTATTCGAAATAAGATTTGTGTTGGAGCTTTTAGTATCCGGCTTGGGAATCCATCGTTGCAATCCGTTCTTTGGGTGTTGTGGAGATGCAGGGTAATGTTTATGTTTAGGCACCCAAATCTGTATAAATTTAGGTTTATGCGACGATGTTTTTTTGTTCAAAGATCGAGTGAATATAGGAGTGCGTGAGACGTGCCCTGTAGAAGAAACAGACGATCGAGTAGGAAAATAATGTAGATTATATGCACTAGATATATCAATGCGAGAAACATCAAATGTCTTAGAGTTCTTTAAAGGAATAAAAGTAGAATCATCATAAGCGTAGGTAGTAGAATAGGAAGTCTTGAAGTGAGTATGATCAGGTTTCGGCTTCTCGACCCAGGCCGACGTCTTCTTCTTCTTTGTTATTCTCTTCCCTGTAGTCAAATTTGGCATGGCATTAGGAGTTAGATCAGAAGAGGAAAAAGAATGAACGTCAGATGAATAATCGTTGAGGTTCCTAAGAAGTGAAATTTCATTAAGTAGTTTCTCTTTTTCGAATTTGAAAATTTCGATTTGATTTTGATGTTCCTTGGCTTGTGACGCGTTGATGGCTTGCAGGCGTGATAGTTCAGTCAGGAAGTCTGTCTTGTCTTTGGTTTGTTTCCTCTCCATTTGGGTTTGCGAGCTTGACTTGGTAAAGAAGCGTGAGTCGTCCTTGTTTGAGGTTGCGGTTGCTAAACGAAAACGGGAATTTAAGGCAAGTGCATCATCGTAGTAATAGTAATGATTTGAAGGGGATGCGAAGTTTTCAAATAGCAACTCATGTCTTTTGACTTTTTCTTTCCCTTTAACCTCCTTGTGAGATGATGCATCCACCTTAGGCGTAGCTACGTGACATTGTGTGAAGAGACCTATGGGGTTGTTGATTTGCTTCTCGAGTGAAGAGATGATTGTCAGGAGTACGTCTTTTTCCACTTGAGAGGCAATCTTTTCTTGTTCAAAAGTCGAGTGACAGACACTAATTTCTTTCATTTCTTTGATAAATGGAGGAATGTATGGACGAGATGTACGCGGTCTTTGGACGTCTACTTCTTCTGAGGAGGGTGGATATAGGGATAAGTAGTCATCCGCCGGATAAGGTTCCTTAGTTCTTGAGCTCTTATTTAGTTCGTCGTAGTCGATGGGTATTTCAGCCCAGTCTTCCTTATTTCTCTTTTTCTCTTCTAAGTTGTCAATAAGACTAGTGAAGGGCATAAGACTAGGTATTTGTAAGCCTAGGAAACTAATATCGTAAAGAGGTAGTGGTTTCTTAACGACTGGGGGAGAGTCTGGAACATAACCTATCCCGTTACGGGGATCATAAAAGCTAGTGTCTCTAGCAGTATTTAAGAGCATATTTTTATCTGTTAGTACTCTCTTCGTTAGAAGATCCTCAAGTTTTTTAATTTTCGAATATAAACGATTTCGTTCCTTAGACAAAAATTCATATTGTTGGGTTATTGTGTTTCGCTCTTCCTCACTCTTCTTGAAGTCGTTTTCCTTTTTGGAGAGTTTTTCTTCTAAATCTCTTATCCTAGTCTCATGTCTGAGGGATGTATCCTGAGCTTGTTCTAGAAACGAGGTTAACCTAGCCTTTTCTACTAGTTCGGTTCGCAAGACTTTCTCATTGTTTGCTAACCTGGATTCTAGTTTTCTTAATGATTGGTTTTCACTAGACATGGATGTTAGTCTATCCTGAAGGAGACATAGTTGTTCATGGAGATTTGAGTAAGATTTGTGTACCTCAGTTTCTGAAGATGAGTCGGTCGAGGGAGTGGCTACGGTGTTGTGTGCCTCATCTTCAGTGTCAGTTTCAACGTTTGCCATGAGTGCCAGGTTTTCGTCCTCACTCTCAGAGGTATCCTCGAGCCATGATTCTTGTTCTGCCATGAGTGCAACACCAGACTGCTTTTGTTGGAGAAGCTGTGCCTTTTTGGTGTAGTAGTCAACATTCTTTGTCTTGGGAGGTCTTAGGCTCACCATCTTCAGTCTTTCGGCCTCACTTCTGATCTTTTATGGAGGTCTTAGGCTCACCATCTTCAGTCTTTCGGTCCCGCTTCTTGGAGGAACTAGTCCTGAGTCGATTCGATGATCTGTTCTGTGTGTAAGAGTTGAAGCGTTTGGCGATCAAAGCCATCTGTTTGGTAATCTCTGCCAGCTCAGGATCCATATCTGCATTTGTGTTGTCATTGTCTTCTTCAGATGAACTAGGATTCTGCACAGGCTTCGGATTCTTCCTTGATTTTCGATGGCTGATTAGTGCCAGTGTCTCCATGGCTGCCTTTTCTTTTGATGCTTTCTGAATCTCATTTATGTCTTCAACATGCTGGGCGAGGTTGTCGAAGAGACAATGAATATCCATCTCTTCTAGATCCTTGTTCTGACGGATGTTGCTTGCTATCTTCCTTCATTCTGGCTGTAGTGCTGAGAGAAAGCGTATGTTGATCTCCTCACCAGTTCTGGTTACATTTATCTTTCTCATCTCATTCACTAAGGTCAGGAATCGTTGATAGGTCTCATATAGTTCTTCTCCATCTTTGGCTTTGAATGAATCATAAGCCGTAAGGATGTTGGATTTCTTAGCCTTGTACCCAGATTCAGTTCGTTGCATCATTTTACTAATCTCATCCCACATTTCCTTGGCAGTTTGCAAGCTATTTACCTGCATGAAAATGTCATTAGGGATGCTTTGGCAAAGATAGGTTCTGGCTTGACGATCTGCCCGAGCTCTGAGTTTTTCAGCTTCAGTGTAGGCAGAACGCGCTTTGGGTTCCCTGGTGGCTGGAACGGCCGGTTCATTGTCCGGATTTCCTGGAATAGTAACCCAGAATTGAGCTGGGCCTTCAGTGAGAGATTCGTACATTAGGTCTCCGTTCTCCTTGCTGTCGATGAAGTTCATGAACCTGAGTGTCCATGCTGTGTACTCGTCCCTCTTGAGAATGGGTGGTCTCGCATCGTTTCCAAGTGAGTAGAGGTCCATTGCTTATAGTAGGTTGGATGTGGATCTTTATCGTGTTGATCAGCTAAAATCTTAACTCAAGGAAGACAAGTAGAGTTGGAGAAATATATGAAATAATATAAGCACAAAATTGATTGGAAATTTTAATAAAGATTTAATAGATAGTAAAGTAAATTCGGAAATAATATTTTTTTTTTAATAATAAAATATTTTTTTTATTATTTTAGATATCGAAGGAATGCAATAAAAATGTCGAGGCTTGAATGAGTTTGGGATTTCGAACGAACAAAATGTCGAATGGAATAGGGTTCAAGATGTCGAGTTCCTTATTAAAATGTCGAGGCGGATGTCGAGATTGATTTCGAGCAACAACTTCGAGTAAAATGTCGAGATCTTCGTTTCCTAGCAGAATATCGAGAGAAATGTCGGGATAAATATCGAGAGAAACAAAATGTCGCAATAAATGTCGAGATCGATGTTTAGATAGAAAGTCGATATAAATGTCGAGCTGAAATTAGCACCAAATGTCGAGGTGTTTAGTAAGATGTCGAGATAAAATATCGAACTAAATATCGAATAAAATGCAAAATGTCGGGTCCTTAAGGAAAAATTTCGAGGCAGATGTCGAAATGAATGTCGAGTCCGTGCCGAGAAAAATGTCGAGCCAGCTTAGCCTAAATGTCGACTTAGGAAAAAGTCGACCCAAAATGTCGAGGAATATTGCGAAAGAGATGTCGAGAGCTTCAAATGTCGAGCTGAGCAAAAAGTCGAGAGAGTTGTCGATAGCAAAAAAATCTCGAGATGTTAGAGGGAATCACGTCTCCATCACGATTTGTTCTTCGGCTGAAACTAAGAATTCGATCAATGGAATAAGCCACGAATAATCTGAGAAATTGAATAAGAATCGATCGTTAGAATTTCAAGAATCAGATAGGAACAACGAATAATTAGTACAGATCTCGATGAAATCCGACGAGAGAAGATGGAACGAGCGAGTGATTTCAACGAGCGAATAAAGTCGATAAAGCCTCAATGAGTTTGATCCACGAATTCGGCTCTGATACCACTTGTTAGGCCGATTTGATCCAACCTTGTACTGATTCAAAGGATTAGTATTACCTGTAACGATGAATTACGGAAGCAATAACGAAGTAATACCGATAGACGAATTGCAGAGTTGGAACGAGAGCGCACGTGTTCTTCAGAAAAGTCGTCAACTCTATTAATGAATCAGCAACCCTAAACACTGATGTGTTTAGGGTATTTATACATATGCCCTAATGGGCTATCGGGCCCAATATAACTAATATACCCACAAGTCGGGTATATTTACAATTAAGTCCTAGGGCGTAATTAAATTACAGAACATAGACTAATAATTAAATGAACACAATTAAATAATATCTAACATAATTCGAAATCGAAGTCGCCGTATTATTTTTATATTTTCTTCATCGATGATATCTTTTATCGGATCTTGGCCAATGGCACGACATTATTTGTTGCAATGATAAAAGCGACTAACACAAATTTGCTCTATTTCCGTTTTCAGTAGTTGTTTGATGACAACCCATTCCATATTTATTTATTCGCGACCGAAATCGATACCCCTTTTTAACATATATATTGTATAGAAGTAACTCCCAAAATCATTTTACATGACGAAAGATTCAAAATGTTACCACAGAGCCACGCAACATTAATCTTGTCTTAAATGCATATTGGTTAATGCCTTTTCCCGTGTTCATCATATCCAACTTCGTAGGAGTGGTTGAAGTAACATTAAACTGATAGCCAAGAAAAAGGAAAAAAAAAAAAAGAGGGCATACCTAACTTTTTTCATCGACCACTCATTTCATCTGTGCTTATTATAATCAGTACACAAGAGAATATATCGATTTACAGAAACACTTCAACTGATGAGGTAAGAAAATGGACCAGTGCAATAACGAAGATTTTGCTCAAGAAATTAAAGAACTTAGGGAAACTTTTAATTATGGAACAACAAAGGACGAATCATGGAGAAGGACACAGCTGAAGATTATGCTTTCCATGGTTGAGGAGAAAAAGGATGTAATAACCAAAGCTCTTGAACAAGACTTGGGTAAGCACAATGTCGAAGCTTATAGGGACGAGGTAACTAAAGCTGGGATTTTTTTATTTAATTTTATTTACTTATATTTTCTAGTTTATGTCTCCTATATATGTTTCGAACGATGAAAAATGGTAATATTTGATGCTTTCTTTTCTACCCGCAGGTTGGACCTTTGATAAAGTCATTGAACTACGCACTAAAGAATCTCAAGAAATGGATGAAAGGCAAAAAGGTCATATAATGCTGCTATCCTCGTTATAGTTTCATTTCAAATTTTTTTTGGTTTTTTCCCTTTTACATGATAATCAAATCATAATAAAAAAATAAAATCGAACTTGGAAAAGGCGCGGTTACCGTTAGCCGCATTTCCTTCCACCGCCAAGCTACTCCCCGAGCCCCTCGGCGTCGTACTCATCATATCGGCTTGGAACTTCCCCTTTGGTAAAAGGAAAAATAATATCAACCAGTACTATATATTATTTTCAAACTCTTTCAATTCCTTAGTTCCATCATTATTTTTTAATTTTTTGTTTGTGCGTATAAGGATTATCGTTCGAGCCGCTAATAGGAGCCATAGCATCGGGAAATACTGCGGTTATCAAACCTTCAGAGTTAGCGCCGGCGTCGTCTTCGGTTATAGCGTATTTGGTTCGTTCTTATTTGGACACAAAGGCGATTAAAGTCATCGAAGGCGGCGCATTAGTAGGCGAGCGGCTCCTAAAGCACAAATGGGATAAGATACTCTTCACAGGTCTGATTTTATTCTAAACAGACCATAGTAATTTCTTGCATCTGTGTGTTGGGTAGCAAACTCAAGTCTCACATCGGATAATTAGAAAAGTTGTGATCAGTTTATAAGCCTGTGGGCTACTCCCTTTATTGCCAATTAGTTTTAGAGTGGAACTCATTGTCTTATGAATTAAGGTTTTTGGATTGGGCTTTGGATTTTATTCCCAACACTGTGTAAGAAATCGATCATATATAATGGAGTCCATTTGCTACATTTTCATACGACTGATTTAGCCGAAAACAAAAATAAAGTAAAATAAAATAAGATGGTTTTCATACGCATATCATAATCTTTAACGTACGTGAATGAAGTTCTTGTGTGTGGAGTGCGAAAAACACCACGTGTTTCTACATTATCTTTTGGATACATAATCGTGCATTGAACTTCTACATTTCCATGTGACAATGTACGCCTATGACGCGTCATGGATTATGATGTATCTAAATTTATCGATGATCGACATATATGAATATGACTAATGATAAATGTCTTATTCGGGTCGTACGAACTAGTATTATATTTACCCTAATATTCTATCACAACACGCCACTTTCATGGTACATCTGTTACTGCTCTACTATAAATAAATGATCATAGAGGACTTCATAGAGCCATCAAAGACACACAAATATATACAATTGTTACAAATATAGAATATGGCTCCCTTAATTATTGATACTATCGTCGTCGACGGCAATAACGACTCAAGTTTCCCTAAGAATGTTCGACCACCGATCACATATCCCAGCCCTAGCATATGGACTGATGTCTTCACTACACTTCTTGTCGACGATCAGGTTAGTTTGCATTAGCATAAAAATAGTAACTTAAAACGTAAGTCCATTTAAAGTACAAATTTTAATATTAAAAGTTGTTATGTCACGTCACAAAAACCCTGATCGAAGATTAAACTGCAGATTGTATTTAACTATTTATTTTTTAAGGTGCAAGAGGGGTACCTCGAAGCCATTGAGGAACTTAAAGAAGAAGCTAGGTCAATTCTTTTGTCCGAAAGCTCGACCAAAGACAAGTTGATGCTAATCGATCATTTCGAGCGTTTGGGAATCGCTTATCACTTCGAGCAAGAGGTTGAAGAAAAGCTCAGACAAATCTTCGATTCTCACAACGATAGTGACAAAGAAGATTTTGACTTGTTCGCCTCTGCGCTTCGTTTTCGCCTCTTAAGACAGCATCGCCACCTTGTTTCTTCATGTAAATCGCCATTTTCGTTCATAATATAGTCATTTATTTTTACTAATGCATGATTATCGAAAAACAGGCGTGTTTGAGAAGTTTAAGGACAACGAAAACAAGTTCGACGAATCCCTTATTACAGATGTTAAGGGCTTGTTGAGCTTATACGAGGCTGCCCATTTGAATATCCCCGACGAGCCTATCTTAGAAGAAGCAAAGGCATTCACAACCCATCATCTCAAAAACATGGTCGGAGAATTGAAGAGCCCTATTCAAGATCAAGTGAAGCGAGCTCTTCAGCAATCGCTCCATAGAGGAGTTACGAGGATTGAGCATCGAAATTTCATCACCTTATGCGAAGAAGATGATTCTAAGAACGAAATGCTTCTCAAGCTTGCCAAGTTAGACTTCAATTACGTTCAGAACTTGTACAAGAAAGAGCTCTATGATCTCTGCAGGTGGTGACGAATACTGTATTTTTCCCCCTCTCTTTTGGAATACTTAAAGACTCGATATATAATAACTAGTATATATTTTTCTGTTATTACACAATAAATATAAGGTGGTGGGATAAGTTTGACGTGAAACGCAAGCTTCCATACGTGAGGGACCGAATCGTAGAGTGCTTTCTATTGGGAATGGCTTCGAAATACGAACCTCAATACTCTTACCTTCGGACAGCCTTTGCTAAAGGAATCCAAATATGTACAATCCTCGATGATACTTACGATAACTATTCCACCCTAGAAGAAGCTCAACTATTCACCGAGGCTCTTGAGAGGTACCATTTATCTATTACAGCAGCTAGGTTTCTCTTTTGCTTAAGTTTTTTCTTATGAAATGAATATAATTTAATTAGGTGGGATATTAATGACATTGAAGAACTCCCCGACTATATGAAGATCGTCTTTAAATACATTTGGAGTATGTATGACGATTTCGGGCGCGAGGCTGATGAACGTGGCAAGTCTTTCATCACGCCTTACGCCATAGAATCGGTAACGACGACACCAAAAGGATTTATATAATTAATCATATACCATTATTCATAAACCCCGTTATTAATATTAGGTCAAAGAAATTACCAGAGCCTACAAAAGAGCTGAAATGGTTCATGGGAAGAAAAATGCCTTCGTACGAAGAGTACTTTGCAAACACAGTTTACACAAGCTGTATATTCGTGACCTACACTCGTGCAATAGTAGGGATGGAATCTGTGTCAGAAGAAGACGTTCAATGGCTAATGAGCCAACCCAAAATCGTTAAGGTCGCCAATCAAATTGCTAGATGTGTTGGTGATGTGTCCTCTCATGAAGTAAGCAATCAGCTAAACGCTAGCTAGCATATTCTTTTGGCCGTCGATTTTAGTTGTTTTGTATATATAGCCGTAAAATAACATGAAAATTTGTTGCATGAATATAAATAAAAAGCGTGAGGCAAAGGTAGGGGAGATATTAACTGCAGCAGAATGCTACATGAAGCAGTACGAGGTAACGAAGGAAGAGGCTTTCGACAAGTTTGTGGGGATGTTCGAAGATGGATGGAGAGAAATGAACAAGTTTTGGCTGAGTACAGAACACTCTTCGCCTAAAGAAATGGAGGAAATGCTTCTCAACTTCGCACGGTTCGCAGAGATGCTGTACAAGCACAACTATGAAGATGGTTTCACAGACCCTAACAAACGCATGGGAGCACAGATCGCTGCTCTCTTTATGGATCCAATCGAAATATGATCATGCGATATATAATTATTCCATGATATATATATAGATATATAGATAAAAAAGGCGTCGCAAAGATTTGCGACGGACTTTTGCGGCGAAAAATCCGTCGCAAATTTTAGCGACGGAAAATCCGCCGCAAAGATTTCCGACGGCAGTTCGCCACAAAATGCGACGGAAAAACCGTCGGAACAAACCTTGTCGCAAAATCCATCGCAAAAACGGAGCGGGATTCTGAAATTTTAAAACCCTCCCAAATAACATTTGATCTCTTATTCTCCTTTCTATCTTTTCATTTTCTCTCACTCATCTCTCACTCATATCTCTCTCTCTCTCTCTCTCTCTCTCTCTCTCTCTCTCTCTCTCTCTCTCTCTCTCTCTCTCTCTCTCTCTCTCCGTCGTTCTTTTCTAATCTTCTTTTCTCGACTGCTCGGATATGGCGGATGGCGGCGGATCTGGGCGTGGCGGTGTTGGGCGGCGACGGTCTGCGTCAGGTATGAGTGTGGTGGTGTTGGGTTGCGTTAGATTTGGGGTGAACGGCGAGGCTGCTATGGAGGTGGCCTTCGACGGACTACGACAGGCCGGCGACGACGTGATGTGCCAGATCTGGGCTTGGCGGTGTTCTGCGACGTGTTGTAATATTTGTATGACCATGATTTGGCCACTTAGTAGCTAAGTGGACGGTCGTGGTTTGTCCACGATATAGCTGCACGGTTGTTTCTGATTCGTCCACGTAATATAGCTACAAAGAGTGATTCTGGTTCGTCCACGTGTATGGATACACGGCTGATTCTGATTCGTCTGAGCCTAAAATCTCCACTTTAAATAGGCTAGCTATAAATCATTATAAACATCAAAAACAATAATTTCTTCTTGTATTAGCAAAAGAAGTACGGTTTATATACGTGTTGTGAGGAAAATATTTAGAGAGTCCGTGAGTCACTATTGTAAGAGAGATGGAGCTATCCTTACGGTAGAGTGTTATAACCCCTAATAAATTAACCATAGTAAAACATCATTACCTTGTCCATGGTTTTTCACCTCGAGTTTGGGGTTTGCCACGTAAGTTCCTGGTGTCTCTCTTATTTTTACTATCCATTTTACAACACGACGGCAGCAGAGCAGAATTTTCATTTTATGTGGCCCTTCCCATTCAGTATGGAGAGGCCCAAAACTAATACAAAGAAATGTAAATTTAATAATTTAATATAATTTCTAAGGCCCAAATTTATTAATTATTAGATCTGGGCTATAAGTTTTTTAATCTTAAATTTAATAATGTATTTTGGACCATAATTGGAGGCCCCAATTTGGGCCCTGGACGTCGGCAATCAGATCTGGTCGTGATGGTCTTAGGCGGCGATGGACTTTGACCTGGCGACTGCGACTTGCTGCGACAGATCTGGGCGCGACAGCGTTGGAGGCGACAGGCTGCGTCAGATCGCGTGGCAGTGTTAGACGGTTGCGGCGACGGCCAGATCTGCGATGGTGCTTGGCTTGTTTGGGGACAGGTTGTGTGGCCACCAGGCCCCAGCAACGGGATCCGACTAGAACCTAACTGCTTGTTTTCTATTTTTCAGTTGATGTTTGCGACGGACATTCCGTCGCATAAATTATTATTTTTTTAATTTGATTTTTCAATAATATTATTTTTTTTCCTGGACTGGAATTGAAACTGTATCTTTACCGAACATCTGAACTGAAGAGAAGAAAGCCCTAACTACTCACCAGGTAGCCGATGAGGCTTGGCTCTACTGGTCAAGCTGAGGCGCTTAGGGTCATGTTGGGAGAGGTCCTGGGTTCGAATCTCATCCCTGTGATATTTTTCTAGGCCTGCCCATATGGGCAAAGACATGTGCGATTGACCTGGTCGACCTGCTTTGCATATAGTGGGTCGGCACCCGAGTTTACCAAAAAAAAATCATTCTAACATGCCTCAATTTCAGCAATAAATGTCTCATACAACCATTTGTATATTGTGGCTTATATTAGCACAGACATGAAGCAAAAACAACCATTTGTATATTATGTGGCTTATATTAGCACAGACATGAAGCAAAAAGACACATGGGTACCACCAACATGAAAGATATACTCACTGCAAAAAGATATACTCAATGCGTGAATCCCTGGACATAGATTCTATACAATTGCAAGATTCTAAAATGAAACATTGTTTCTTCAGATCAAACTTGTTTCAGTTTCAGGCCCTGTCAGAAAAATATTTAGTTTTAAGGATCCGATTTCTGCAGTAACATTTCATTGTTCTGCAGTAACACTTCATTGTTCAGCAGTAACACTTCATTGTTCCTCAGTAATACTTTGTTTGTTCTGCAGTAACACTTCGTTTGTTCTCAGTAACACTTCATTGTTCTGAAATAACACTTCATTGTTCCTCAGTAACATTGTTCCTCAGTAACACTTCATTGCTCTGAAGTAACACTTGTGTAACTTTAGGTCCTTATCTCTAAAATTTACGAAAATTAGGTCCTTTAAACTAATATTTTTTTCCAAAAAGGCCTGAAACCTATTTTAAAACATTTTTGGGGCCTGAAACATAATATACCCAAAAATCAACCACCACATCTCATTGATCTGATCGAAAACTCTCAAGTGCGTTTTGAACCACTGACATACAAACACATTAAAGAAAGCTGCGACGATTCCATCCAATCACTAACAAAGAAAAAACAGATCCCGACCAAATCGAGCTAGCAAAACAAGTTTAATCAGAGCAAACGTCCGAGAATCTCAATGCCTAACCTTAATCTGGAGGATTTAGTTGAATTGGGAAAACGACGATTAGATATTTCTCAATCTTCAGATCGATGTCGGATTAGGCTTAATATATAGAGATCACTCCACCAATTGTCACCACGTAAGATCGTACGTGGAATTCTAGTCCGAGTTGGACACGATTAACCTTTTCTGGTAATTTATGTAGGACAAAATACTTAACCCAAAATCAGTTTGGATGTAAAACAGAAAATCTTGCTGGTTTACCATTGATGCTAAAATCCCACAAAAAAATCGAAATAAAACAACAATTAAATCCATAAAGATTACACCAAAATGTAAAAATTAGAAGATAAGCTACACTACACCGTACAACGACCAAACTATACTGCTAACCGATTTTCCAAAAAACATAGAAAAAAAATTGGTATCCAATCCAAGGACATCCCTGATTGTGTATCTAATCCTTCTTACAACATATAAAATTAAGAGCGTTATACCTTAAAAGTTAAGTACACATTGTTGTTATAAATCAATCATTACATCGATCACCTCCTCAAAGATCGACCGCCCTTTAGCCCGATCCCACTTCCCGCCAGGCTGGAACTCAAAATCGACTTAGAATCGGGCCCCCACTTCAACTCCTTGAGTACGGAGAACAGAGTCGCTAATTCTGGCGTTATTTCGCTGTCTTTTATGCTCTTGCAAGACGTCACTTTAAGCCTATCGAGCTCCTTCCAAGAAAGAACCACATATTCTAATCCCCTCGTCGTTAACAGCGACAACCCTTCGAGCGAAAGAGATCTCACATTCCTACAAGGTTATCCATTTAGATGAGCAGCTTAAAGACACTCCAAGAATGATTGTAATAACATCGTGATGTTCCATTTACTCGAGCACGAAAAGGAAAAATAAAAAGGGAGGCCAGCAAGTACCTGAAAACGTTCGCAGCGGCGAACACTCCGTCGTCCAATCCCCAGCAATCTTCGACGACCAAATTCCTAATCGTACGACAAACTAAAAACAAGGCCCTAGCGCCATTCTTGTCGAGCATCTTACAGTGCCTCAAATGCAAGTCCTCGAGCATAGGACAGCTTCCTAGGTGCTCGTCATCTCCAGGATTATCGTCGATGCTCTTACACGACGTAATCCTCAGAGTCTTCAAGTTCTCGCAGTAAGGCAAACCTGACAACCATCCACCCTCCATTCTGTGATCATCAACGGTCAACTCTTCCAACATGTGACAGCACTGCCCAATCGCCTTAATCCCGTCGAAGCTTCCCTCGCACCCGACCAGCTCGAGCTTCAAAAGCCTTCTGCACCCTTGAGCTAGAAAAGTCAGCCCAATGTCTGAAACGACAGAATCGTAAACGCACCCAAGTTTCCCGACCAATCTGAGTATCTGCAGATTACGACACTTGTTAAGTCCCCTCAATGCTGCGTCGTCACAGAAGTGAAGATCCATCTCTTGCAGCATTTCGCACTCTTCACCCAAGAATCCCAAACCCTCATCGCTGGCGGCGATCAAAGCCACCCTCCTCAAATTCCTGCAACCCTCGGCCAAGATCGATCCTCAGCCCACGATCGATGACATCACCGCCCAAAATGTAACGTCTCCTCACAAAGAAATCGCCATTGCCCGTCGCCCCAGGGCTCAAGCTAACCTCAAACAGCCTATTGCTCAGCACAATCCCACTACAATCATCAGACCTCACACAAGCCTTCACAACGTCGACATCCACCAGGTTTGGGAATCTGAAGCCTAACCTCCCCGAGTCTAAGAATCCCCAATCCACAACCCTAATCGAATCAATCAACTTTCCGCACAAAACGCACCACCGTCTGCAAACCAACGCATTGGAAATACTCTGGCTTCTGTCACTAACCCTACTCAATACCTTCAGCAGCAATTCATCGGATAACAACGCAGTGTAATCGGGACACAAATTGTCGTTCTGTGAATCGGGTTCGGACTCGGATAAAGGCGTCGTGGAGCCCGAATTGGACACCGAACGGGTTCGGATCCTACGAACGACGTGCTTGAAATGCTCGCTGGCGTCGAACCGATTGGGCAATAGCGCGACGGAATGAGGTTCGACGATGGAGCTCGGATCTTCCGGGCCGTTTCTCGGGTCGATTACCGGCGGTTTGTCGGGCGGGCACGGCATTTCGTTGAGTCAAAGTCAGGGTTTGGCAGATGCGTAAAACGCGAGAGAAGCATCGCTGGGTTCGCTACTGTGTGTTCTTTTGTTTATTATTTTTATTCTTTTTTTAATTTGCTTTGTGGGTCGGGTCGGGCTATTCGTTCTCTTATTCGGAGCGGGTCTTGTTATTAGATTATTTATTATGTGAATGAGATATTTCCAAAGCACATTTAAGTCCAAAACCTGCTTTTTTTGTTCGATTTTCTTATTTTATATGTTTTTTTTATGTGGAGAAGGTTGAGATCAGAATTGAGGGGTGTTTGTTCAATGTGTTGAATGTTAGCTGAGCTATTAGGAACTTAACGCCACGTCAGCTGTGACTGGTTATTGATTTAGCTTTTGAGGTTTGAGAAAATATAAAACGAGAGATTAAAACGAGAGAATGATGTAGGTAGTCAAATCGTGTGATATATGAATGGGAATTGATATAATTTTAGTAAACATAAAATTAACAAGTACTGGCTGTTTCCTTACCTTCTCTTGGATTAACATTTTTATGCAACTAACAACAAAATGTGACGAATGTTAAACATCAGTGTTGGGCTTGGAAATGATTTCATGAGCAGTCCAAATGATATATTCTCTGGTAAAACAAAATTGATATTGGGAAACTTAATTCTCCAGGCCACACAAACTTGGGCTGGGGCCGAAAAAGCTCAATTTCTGATAAATATTTTCCTAATGACGAGTTTAGCATAATAAGCATCAAACACTTAGAAAACCATAAAATCTTCATTAGATATTGTGATGTGACATAGCTTGGTTATAAATCTCAACTCGCCGTGATTTGTCGAGACTTGGTCCGAAAAAATCCAAGTGTCTTTTTCAAATATAGTTTGCCCTTTAGGGTAAAATCATTTTTATCATTATTAATACCTCTTCGAGTCGCCATTGCCAATAAAGAAATAAACAAAATTGGAAATTTGTTAAACTAAAATCACGGAATCAGTTGAAAAAATAGCATCCTCCTAAATATACGCCTCGTAACGTGGTGTGTTTCGCCTCGAAAGTGAAAGCTCACATGGGAAATCCTAACAATAAATTGGAATTCTCGTGTAACCGTTAGCCACATGCGAGGCATGCAACTGCCAAAACGGTCAATAAACGGACACTAATTAACGGCGGTTTTCCTCAATCAAGTTGCTTTTTCTGTTGAACTACAAGAAATTAAAATGGAATTCGTATGTATCTGTATATTTAAAAAAGCAATGCTAGCCTTCGATAGGCATCTTAAAGTCTTATATCTATGGCTGATATAGGTACAATTGAAAAAAAAAACATAGACTATACGATCAACTTATATTAATTAATCAATCTTTTATTTGTCTTAAATTAATACCCCAAATGCACGTAAAGTGAATCCACTTCAACGTAGAGCTAGATAGAGCTTTAGCTCTCTATAAATAGCGTGCTTGTTAAACGTATCTTCAGACCACCTCACACTGCGTATCTCACTTACATGGCTTCTATCATCAAAATCTCCTTCCTATCTCTATTCTCCATTTTAATTATTACGTTACCTAAATCCTCTCATGGATTTAATCCTAAACTCCTAAACGTATCGAGACTTGTTAAATACACATCATCAAACAGCGAATGGGCCACAGCACGAGCAAGTTGGTATGGAAATCCTTCTGGCGCAGGAAGTGATGGTAATTATAATAAAAATAAAATCACACGTTTGATCATACTAATTACATATAAATTATTACATTATAATAACGTTGTGTACTCAATGAAGGCGGCGCGTGTGGATATCAAAAAGCCGTCGAAGAGCCACCATTTTCATCTCTCATAACAGCCGCCGCTTCTTCTCTCTATGATTCGGGCAGTGCTTGTGGAACTTGTTACCAAGTAAGAAAACCCTAATTGTTTTGATAAACCCTAAACCAAACATACACACACAGATATATAATATGCATACCGCCATGCAGGTGAAATGTACGATGACGAAAGCGTGCTCGGGAAATCCCGTGACCGTCGTGATAACAGACGAGTGCCCGGGCTGTGACTCACAGTCTCTTCTATTCGACCTCAGCGGGACTTCTTTTGGCACCATGGCTACCTCGGGAGAAGCCGATCAGCTAAGGAATACCGGGATCGAACAAATTCAGTATAGAAGGTATGTAAATATATATCTATATATATATATATATATGTGGTAATAACAACAATTCCATCAAAATATGACTATGCTGAATGACCACTCCTGCCAAAAAATCTCAAGCTTGAATAATAACATTTCTCCAGCATGCCCCTCACGTCTAGGCTGATTTTTTAACTCTGGACACAGACCCTGATATTATGTTGAGTGGCCACTTATAGGGATCCTTAACTCAAATGCAGTATTAAAAAATCGATCGATATACGAATACTAATTTCATGTTGTTGTTTTTTATTACCGTGCGTGCAGAGTGGACTGCAACTACCCGGGAGTATCCGTGACGTTCCGGGTCGACCCAGGGTCTAACAGCAACTACTTTGCGACGGCGATTGAATACGTGGACGGAGACGGAATAGCGGGCGTTGAGCTCATGGAGGAAGGTGGGACGACGTGGATTCCGATGAAGCAGTCGTGGGGCGCTGTGTGGAGGCTCGACTCTCCTTCGACCCTAAAAGGGCCGTTCTCGATTCGAATAACCGCCGGGAATAAATCCGGGAAGGTTCTCGTGGCGAGAGACGTCATTCCGGCTAACTATAGTCCCGGCCAGACTTATCGGTCCGTCGTCAACTTCTGATGAGAATACATCTATATATATTTATCTATATGCAATTTGCTATTATGGTCTATGGTGGTTGTAAAAATAAGTCACAAGTTGTGAGGAAGGATGCTAACTAGCTTTCATGTCTTCCCCTCCTTGCTAAAGAGTTACTAGGAATGGTGTGTGCTATAATAATATATGGAAGAAGTTAGTTGTTTGCGATTGTTGGTTGCTATCTTTGCTAATGAACCTCTTGCTTTTTCATTATGTTTAAATAAGAAACTGAAGGAAGGACGAAAGAAAAATGGGCCGGCCGGGCTGGAAATATATCTTTCCACACTTTTTATAATGAACAAAAAATGAATTATTATTATTATTAGTATCGCATATGAAATATCTATAAGCTATATCTCCGAGCGGGGGCCCATATGTTAGAAGATTCTTAATATTATTTATAAATGATAACAAGGGAGTGCTATTGGACAAAAGCTTTGTCTAAATCCCATAATTAGTTAGCTTTATCCATTATTGCAATGTAGCAAAACGAAAGCTGCATGTAATATTACAACTTATTTATGTATTTAATAGCTAAACACTATCAGTTGGAGGCGATCCGACATGCAAGGGATAGCCAACAATATTTAGTCTAATTAAGTTGCTAACTCACTCGTACGGACACGAGGAAAGTACGTATATTTTACAACTGCTCATCTCTACTCATTCATGAGCACATTACCCTATATTACATAACAGCTCTCCAACACAAGCGAAAATGAACCAAACAAACCAAAATAGTCTCTCTATTCTGCAATAATCCCATTTACTTGTATTACACATAATAAATCCTATTTTCTTTCCCTTCTCCTCCACCAAATAATCATCTCTCTGTTCATCACTCCCCCAACTAAAAAACAGGACTAACACCAACTTCCACCACTAATACAAAGTATACGACGACTTTCTTCACTTGCACGTATCATTTCCATTTCAATTACTAATTTACTATTATTACCATCATTCATTGATGGCTTGCCCAGACGCTAACGGCCAGCAACCCAATAATTTCAAACACTATTGCAGAGTTTGCAAGCGAGGCTTCATGTGCGGGAGAGCTCTGGGCGGCCACATGCGGGCCCACGGCATCGGTGACGAGAACCTCATGAACCTCGGCGACGACGAAGACGAAGAAGAGGAAGATGACGAAGCAGAGGAAGAAGAAGAATTAGAAGTAGAAGAAGAAGAAGAGGAAGACCAAATGACTCTGGACTCGGACGCCGTAGATGGCGGCTCCGGTGAAGTCGCCGGCGCCGTCGCCGGCGCCGGTGGCGGTGAGGAGAGGCGGACGGCGTACGAACTGAGGACGAACCCCAGCAGGAGGATCAAGAACTGCGAGAACTGCGGCGAAGGATTCGCGTCGTGGAAGTCGCTCTTCGAGCACGGGAAGTGCGGAGGCTACGGCGACGAAGACGACGAAGTCGGCGACGCAGGCGGCGGCGATGGCGGCCGATCGGAGTCGCTCGTTTCCGTGCAGGAGTCGGAGGGAGAGGATTCCGGCGAGCGCCGCCGCCGGAGGGAGGACGTCCGGCCTCCGGCCGCCGGAGGCGGCGACGGTGGCGGTGGGGGAGGGAGTTCGAAGAGGAAGAGGTCGGTGAGGTCGGAGGTTGGGGTCGGCGGCTGCGCCAGCTCGGGTGAAAATGATGATTTTCTTCTGGCCGCCTGCCTCGTGCAGCTGGCCAACACGGTGGTCGACCTACCGTCCGAGTTGGAGGAGTCGTGCGCCTCCGCCGGGAGAGAGGAGGAAATGATGATGATGAGAAGGATGCATCCGCCGCCGCCGACGACTGCCCCTGACAAAGGGAAGGGCATCGCAGTCGCCGCAGGCAGAACCATCAACAACAACAGCAGCAACAACAATAACAGTAAGGGCCTGTTCGAGTGCAAGGCGTGCAAGAAAGTCTTCAACTCCCACCAAGCGTTGGGCGGGCACCGAGCGAGCCACAAGAAGGTCAAGGGTTGCTACGCTGCCAGGCAGGACGCTAACAATCCCGAGGAAAACAACGGCGGTCAGCACACACCGCCGTCAAATCACGTCGAGGCCGCCGTCAAGAAGAAGTCGAAGGTGCACGAATGCACCATATGCCATAGGGTTTTCGCGTCGGGGCAAGCCCTGGGAGGCCACAAGAGGTGCCACTGGATAACCTCGAATAACTCGTCGGGCCACACGTCACCGATGGAGAAGGCGAAGGCCGACGAGTACAATGCGGAGGCGACGTTCAATCTGAACGTCCCGGCTTGGGCCAACATGTCGGGCCTCGGGAGGGACCCGATCAACCCGCTGAGCTTCGACGTGCCGACGGGCCTAATAACCGGGTTAAGGCCCGTCGACGACAAGGGCTCGAATCTACGCCCGCGAAGGGTTCAGTCGAAGAACGAGGTTATCCAAAAGGTCGAGAAAGTGGAGGATGAAGCCGACAGTATCAGCCTGAAGTCGGCGACGACCAAAATTACGGATTTGAACGATCTGAAGGACATGAAGACTAGTGATGACGAATCGTCCAAGTGGCTGCAGGTCGGGATTTGTTCTGCGGCCACCGATGACGGCGGTTCAACAATCGACAAGGAGGTTAAAGTCAACGTTTGACTTTGGAAATCCCAATTTTGACAACACCAATTACCTCTCCATACACCACATTGGTCAAACTGTGTTAATAGATTATTATGAAGACCATCATCTTATATATAACAGATATAGTGCCGTGTAATTTTGTAAATGAAAATACTATACATAATCGAATGATGTAATTTTATTACACATGCCTAGCTGATGTACGTTGAATTCTTTTTAAATTGTTTATAAACGTAGCTTATGTAATAGGTGTCCCCTAGTTTGTATTTATTTTCATCATCGATTTATTTATTGGACGGAATCATTGGTTTGCTGATATGTATAATTTATAAATCGTGAATTTCAACACTACAGATTTGTTGTTTTCAATGGGAATTACTATTTACCGACCCCTTTTACTTGTTACCGCCCCCTAAAGGGCTGGAAAAAGACGATTTTGCCCTTATGCTATTTAAATTAATTAAAAAAGAGAAAATTATAATAAACAATAAAAATATCTATTTAAATAAATAATCCAAATAAATAATCCAAATAAATAATACAAATAAATAATATAAATAAATAATCCAAATAAATAATACAAATAAATAATCCAAATAAATAATAAAAATAAATAATCCAAATAAAATATACAAATAAATAATCCAAATAAATAATACAAATAAATAATCCAAATAAAATATAAAAATAAATAATCAAAATAAAATATACAAATAAATAATCCAAATAAATAATACAAATAAATAATCCAAATAAAATATACAAATAAATAATCCAAATAAATAATATAAATAAATAATCAAAATAAAAAATAAAAAAATAAAAAAATTCGACCGAAATCAATTTTCGGTCGTTACAGTACTGACCTAAATATAATTTCGATCAGTACTGTAACGACCGAAAATTGATTTCGGTCAGTACTGTAACGACCGAAAATTGATTTCGGTCACTGCTGTACCGACCGAAAATTGATTTCGGTCACTACTGTACCGACCGAAATCAATTTTCGGTCGTTACAGTACTGACTGAAATCAGTTTTCGGTCAGTACTGTAACGACCGAAAATTGATTTCGGTCGAATTTTTTTTATTTTTTTTATTTTGATTATTTATATATATTATTTATTTGGATTATTTATTTGTATATTTTATTTGGATTATTTATTTGTATTATTTATTTGGATTATTTATTTGTATATTTTATTTTGATTATTTATTTTTATATTTTATTTGGATTATTTATTTGGACTATTTATTTGGGATTATTTATTTGGATTATTTATTTGTATATTTTATTTGTATTATTTATTTGGATTATTTATTTGGATTATTTATTTGTAACAAATAAATAATACAAATAAATAATCCAAATAAAATATACAAATAAATAATCCAAATAAATAATCCAAATAAATAATATAAATAAATAATCAAAATAAAAAATAAAAAAAAAAAAAAATTCGACCGAAATCAATTTTCGGTCGTTACAGTACTGACCGAAAATTGATTTCGGTCAGTACTGGAACGACCGAAAATTGATTTCGGTCGGTACAGTAGTGACCGAAATCAATTTTCGGTCGGTACAGTAGTGACCGAAATCAATTTTCGGTCGTTACAGTACTGACCGAAATCAATTTTCGGTCGTTACAGTACTGACCGAAAATTGATTTCGGTCACTACTGTACCGACCGAAAATTGATTTCAGTCGAATTTTTTTTTTTATTTTTTATTTTGATTATTTATTTATATTATTTATTTGAATTATTTATTTGGATTATTTATTTGTATATTTTATTTGGATTATTTATTTGTATTATTTATTTGGATTATTTATTTGTATATTTTATTTTGATTATTTATTTTTATATTTTATTTGGATTATTTATTTGTATTATTTATTTGGATTATTTATTTGTATATTTTATTTGGATTATTTATTTGTATTATTTATTTGGATTATTTATTTATATTATTTATTTGTATTATTTATTTGGATTATTTATTTAAATAGATATTTTTATTGTTTATTATAATTTTCTCTTTTTAAATTAATTTAAATATCATAAGGGCAAAATCGTCTTTTTCCAGCCCTTTAGGGGCCGGTGACTAGGAAAAAGGGGGCGGTGAATAGCAATCGAGTTTTCAATTCGACCCATAAATTAGCGTATGCATACATATCTCATCCCACTTCATCCATTGACAATCTCGAGGCAACTGTTAATCACCACTTATATCGCCTCCAAATTCACCGCCATGGCGCCACCGTGATGCATCTCAATGCCGTCTAGAGCCCTAATTACCGACATGGTTCCTCAGATTGTTGAATTCGATAGAATTGCCCTTATACCCAGCTCGCGGACCAACGCTGTTCAATGTTTCTCCCATCATCGGCGTGGGGGGAGGTTATTGAGGTTAGCTAGTTCGGAAACTGCGCGGACATTTAGGTTTAGGTTAGAGGTATATTTTGATGGCTCGCGAGGTAAATGTAGGGGTATGTTGCGGAAACGAATGATCAAGGCTGTGGCTAGAGCTGAACAACCTGAGCAAATAAGCGATGCTGAAACAGCTGATGAGGTGTAATTCTTTTGGTTATCCCCTGTTATCGTTGTTGTCCATGAGTAATTTGGTTTGTGTTTGAATTTGAAATTCTTATCTATGCCTAATGGGTATAATTTGGCCCGTGGTTGCTTATGGTTGTCGTTCGTAATTAATTTGTCGTGGGTTCCGACTGTAGTCAATATGTGCTACTTACGCCGAATTTCAGATCCTATATGATAAATAACAGTTAGATTCAATGCGAAAATTTGCATTTGGTCTATATTCAGATAATCCATTAGCTATCTGGAAAATGTTTTTTTTTTTCTGATTCCCTTTCCCTCGTCAATGGAGTAAAGAACCTTTTGACCTATCTGAAGCAAACTCGTTGGCGATAGTTGAGAGTGAGCTTAATATATAACAGATGCGATCGAAACTATGACTTCCTCGTCATGTGAAAGAGTCTAAGCAGTATATGATTTTCTTGAATGATATTCAGCTGTTTCTTTAAAAAAATGTGTCACTGAGATGGATATATTGTAGGAAGTTAACCAAAGCACTGAATTATCAGTGGACAGTGACTTAGGAACAGAACAACAACATAAGACGAGCCAGTTGAAGAAAAGGATAATTTTTGGACTGGGCATTGGATTTTCTGTTGGTGGAGCTGTTCTTGCTGGGGGATGGGTTTTAACTCTGGCTCTTGCTTCAGCAGTATTTGTCGGTTCCAGGGAGTACTTTGAGCTTGTAAGAAGTCGTGGGATTGCGTCTGGTATGACTCCTCCACCACGATATCTATCACGCTCTTGCACTGTTGTCTGCACTGTAATGCCAATTCTCACACTGTAAGAACTACGTTGTTACAAATGTATGAGAATTTGGTAGTTTGACTGATTTGAGAATTTAGTCTAGGAGATGTTATTTCTTTTTCCTTTTCAGATACTTCGGGAATATTGATGTTTCTGTTACATCTGCGGCCTTTGCTGTTGCTATGGCTCTCCTCCTGCAGAGAGGAAATCCTAGGTTTTCTCAACTCAGTAGCACCATGTTCGGACTATTTTATTGCGGATACCTTCCTTGTTTTTGGATTAAACTACGGTGTACAGCAGTTCCGGCACTAAATACCAGTAAGATTCATTTTTCCCTCATCTGCTATTGAAAAAGTTTCTTTCCTTTTATATCTTTTAACGTGTTGCATTTTGTTTTATCTATAATGTGAAAATATTGTAATCTGTTCATATTTGGACTTTTTTTTACGTAGGATTCGTAGCTTCTTGGCCTCTTCTTCTGGGCGGTCATACCCTCTGGACTGTGGGTCTCGTGTCTACGTTAATCTCCATTAGCAGCATCATTGCAGCAGATACATTTGCCTTTGTTGGAGGAAGGGTATACAATGCGTTTGCCAATAACATTTTCCAGAAGATGATCCCACAGTTAAAATCCATCAGATTTTAATTTGTTTTCTTCGGGAAATTTTAGCATGACATTCCATGATGCTTTTAGCCTCCTTTTATAAAATATCTAATTTTCTAAAAACACGACTCCTTAGGCTTTCGGTAGAACGCCGCTTACTGCCATAAGTCCGAAGAAGACATGGGAGGGAGTGCTCGCCGGTCTAGGCGGGTGCATAGCAACGTCTGTCCTTTTGATGAAGTTCTTTTGCTGGCCTAATTCTGTGCTAAGGTTCGTCGCCTTCTTTCCTTTTACAGGCGCTAATTACTCCAATCACTTTTCATTTCCTTTTTTTCACGCTGTATTCAAAATTCTGCAGCGCCGTGGCATTTGGAATCTTGAACTTCTTCGGGTCTCTCTTTGGCGACCTAACCGAGTCCATGATCAAGCGTGACGCAGGCGTCAAGGATTCAGGGTCCCTCATTCCTGGACACGGTAACACCTTTAGTTGATTAGTTATGCTTTGGCAAGCTAAAATATTACCATTTCCTTATTTCCCAGAAGCAATTCTGTATAAAAACATCAGACGTGAAGATGAGAAACGATTCTCATTCATTGGATTGAAGGTCTTTTCTTGTGGACTTGGGGTTTAAACTCATCATCTCTTCTCAGTGATTGCTATTCTCTTTGCTGGCGCAGGTGGTGTGCTAGACAGGGCTGATAGCTACATATTCACTGGCGCATTGGCTTACTCTTTTGTCAAGATTGGCCTACGACTATATGGAATCTGATGGGATTAAATTCATCAGGTGTGCTAATAATTGTCTTTTTGAAGTTTGAAGGGGAAAATAATTGTCTTGTTCTTTTCTATAGTTGCTGAGGAAATGAATGTTTAATGGCTGTGGACAAGTTTGATAATTTATATTTTAGTTCCTGCTTCTTTTTTTCTACAATGGATTTTGAGTTTTGGGACGACGAATCATTCATTCATGACTCTAATTTGAAAGGTTGAGTTGAGAATAAGATATGATGAGCTTTGTATTATAGTAGAGGAATTCAAATTATTGGTAAATTTTCACCAATAATTATTTCTGAAAATTGGTCAGAGACAAGACAGATAGATAGATCATCAGGGCGGGGGCCTCTGTTATGTCTTACATTCACGTGGATTTTGTCTCACACTCGAAGCACATGCAATGCAACTTGAAAAATCTATTTCTTTATATATTGTATTTCTATTTCAAATTTCATGCATACTATATAATAGTGCAACCCTCTCAATTTTGCACATTGAACCATTGCCATTTTTGGGCATGTCATTACATAAAAGTAATTAATATGGGCAAATCTTTTGTATGGTTTCCATCCGACCTCAACCTAACAAGTAACATGAAATGCCGAGTCAATCAATGTTTTTTTTTTTCTCTATTGGCATTTCGAATGATTGACAGAAATAATTATATAAATTAAACGACGCCATTTTCAAAGTAATCCAAATCTTTCTATATAGGAATGCTAGGACACAAGAATAAAGAGAAAATTACAGACCACAATACTCGAGAGAGATAAAATAGTAATCATTGGCCTTTTAAAACATATGAAAACAATAACTTAAATAAGTCCGACTTATATAAAAGTATATCTCTAAATATTAAAAAGGATTGAATACTTCATACAGTGCCCCATAGTCATATTATGTTGGCTACCCCTAACAAAAGTGGCTTTTCGACAAAGAATGAGTGAGAGGGACACAATGCGTTGTTTCCAAGCGGACTTATGCAAATATTAGTCATAAAATAGAATAGATGATAAACTATAATTGGTTATTATTTCATTTTTCATATTCTCGTGATACCTATAAACCACTTATTTGGAATCTTAAAACCAACGTTTTGGCCTCTTTAGGACGTCGTCATCAAAACAGTTGAAGCTTATGAATGATAAATCATTTGGTAGTGGTAACTGAAAATAACGGAAGATCATATATTTATCAATATAAAAATTCGTACATGCGTCACCATAGAATATGATCTTCCTATTCTCTAACATCAAGATCTTATTATGTCATGAATTCCGAGAATATAGGCTCCTATATTTACGTATTCAATGAATGTAAACTCACTTATAAGAGTAGATTTCAATGGCCACTTTATAATCACATACATAATTTAATTTAAAAAAAAAAAGGAAAAAGACTTATTAGTTCAAACGAAGAAGAAGACACCTTAGAGGTCATTGTCAGTCTGTCACGTTATGTTTTCTAAACAAGCCATAATTAATTAATATATTAAATCAATTCTTTGATAAAGAATTAAAGATGTGCCATTAATTTATTAACCGGTAACCTTAACCAACATTGATGGCTTAAATTAATTCTGGCGATGGGGTCCAAAAGTACAACCTCCATGTGATTTGAATTAAGACATGAATTTTTTTAAAAAAAAAATTAAAACTAAATAAATGACTGTCAGAAGCAGCAACTTCAATGGATCGATTATCATATACTTGTTGGCATGCAAAGTATTAGGAAACAAAAGCGAGGATGATTAACTAACACCTTATAAATAATTAGCGAAAGCCATATAATAATCCCCTCATAATAATGTCTAATAAATTATTATTACAAGACTTAGATAGTTAATTAGGCAATAAACTAGTTGGGACATGTAGGTAGGTGCATTGTATTGTACTAAAAAGAATTTAGGCCCTACGTTACATACAGAACCCGAAAACCACGGCAACTGTTTGCAATCGCTGACAAGATTAGACCTTTTGAGATATATATCTATATAAATATATATTAAATTCTCAGATTTCAAGAACGATCACAAAAGCTAAGAATTACAATTCTTAACAAGACTCAAGAATACGTTGAACATTTATTACACTGGTATTATCACTTATCAGAGCCATAAGATTCTTGATTTGTTGAAAGAAAGCAAAACATTCCCATTATTGTATTATTCGAAGAGTTCAAAAGATAACTAAGATGTCATTGAAGCAAAAGACGAGCAAAGCTCAAATCTTTTACCCAAGAAACAACAGATCCAACAAACTCCATGTCCCAAAACATGAACAAGGCTGTCAAATATCAAACAAGAAAAAGCTACATCAGATAGATAAAAACATCCATAATCCCAGAACTAAAATGATCCCAGAATTTCTTTGTATCAAAGAAATCCATCCAAAGCCCGCCCGCCCGAGAATCATCGCAAACTAGAACAAATCGATCAATCTAGAGCACGAAAATACCTCGTCGAAAATTTCGATTATTACATCATCAGCACCTCCACGCCGAGGCTGAGATCAACTCCTTCCTTTGCCAGCACAAGACGAGCGAAGATTGCCTCTTTTCCACAGCAAACCCTCGAATGCCAATCCTCTTGACAATACAATCGGCCTGCGATTCACCGAAACTGCTGAAATTTACAGGCGAAAATCCATATGAAAGCAGCAAAGCCCTCCAATGGTGGGCCTTTTCTTGACCATTACCGCGAAGGAACCTCTTTGCCACGATTCTTTCAATCTCGGGCTGTAATAGAAATTTCTCGATCCTCTGCAGTTCATCGCCGTCCGCCCCCTTAACCGATTCCAAAGATTCTAGAAGGTTCGAATAGGACTGAAGGGCGTGAATCATATGATTCGCAAAGGGCAAATCGATCCTATCGCAACCCCTATCCAAAGACACGACGATTCTTGGAGACAACTGCTTCACAAACCTAAGCACCGAAGAGGCTTCAGACAGCTCCTTACTGCTGTCTGAAACAACGCCCGCCGGCAGATTGACCAACACAGCTTCCGAGGATCGAAAGGGCAGTGGATTTAGAGAGTCAAAGCTCAGCAAATTGAATTCGAAGGAGAGATTGATTTCTCCAGCAAACTGAATCAAATTCTCGCGTGCTAGCCCAATTTCGAACTGTTCTTGGCTCGAAGGAGGCGAAACAAAGGCTGTAATTTTCAGCGATTTTGAGCCTCCACTTACCAAGGAGAGTTCTTGCATAAGAGAAGCCCACTGCCCGCCATACCCTACATCGAAATCGACGACGTGGATCCTATCGAACCCTTCTACAGCCTCCAAAATGGCCTGATTGCAAGTAAAGTTTGCGAATTGAAGGACGGGCGATATCTCAGAGAAGGTTTTGTAGGCTCCTATCTTGAATATAAGACTGAAAGGCGACGAATTGCCTGTCAAACTGTTGTTAGAAGAAAGAAGCGATTGCAATGCTTCTTGGAAGTAAAAAGCAGCCCTTTGAAGAGGCTTCTTCGTCCCACTGCTACTACTAATGGGAGAGAGATGGTGATTGAGCCGCGCCAATATCCCCTGCGCGAGTACTATGTTTCCCGTCTGGACAAGCTCAGCGGCCTTAAACAGCTGATCGACGATCGATTGCTGCTCATTGCGCTGTCCTAAATCTTCCCCGTTATTCGGTTTTTGTTCTAATTTGATGGGCGCCGAGCTGTAGTGGGGAAGAAACTGAAGGTTGTGACGATTATTGGGATGTTGTTCGAATGGAATGTAAGAGCCTTTCGACGAATCCATTACGCCTATCCCAGGATTGTGCCTCTTGGACTGAGATGGAAAGATTGGATTTTGATCGTATGGGAAAGGAAACACTAGCGAGGAAGAAGGTGGGGATTGTTGAGTAGTTTGCTGGTGAAATAGCAGCTGTGAGTTGAACAATGGAAGCTTCGTTTCGAGGGAATAATGAGAAGAATCGAATGAGAGATTACTAGGCATCAGATTCGAAGAGATGGGGTTGGATAATCCGTCGATGATTGGGACGTTAGGCATCAGATTAACGCCGCCGCCGGCGAGGCTGAAGCTTTCTTGATCCAAAACCCCAAATCCCCCGTTGAAGTCAAACTCTAGTCCGTTGTTGCCGCCGCCGCCGCCGAGGTGGAGGGCCTTCGACGCCGAGGTGGGATCCTCGGCGGCTATGTCGCCCATGATCCATCTGAGAACGGATTGGTCTTGGCCGGCGGGTACCACGTCGGACAGGACGCTTTCCCAATCTTCCATAGCCACAGCCAACCTCTCGCCGCCGGCACCGCTGGTGCCCACCGCCGCCGCATTTAGGGAGTCACGCGCCGCTGCAAGGTTCGAGCAGCTCGTAGCTGTAGCTGAGTCTTGCTGATGATGATGGTGCCATTTGGGAGATGGGTTCGTCGTGTCGGTTGAACCGCCTCCACCGAAGGCGGAGGAGCCGCCGCCGCCGCCGCAGTGGGAGGAAGACAGCGTTGAGGAGGAGGTGGGCCTGCCGGAAAATCTTGCAGAATCCAGGACAGATTTGGGCTCACCAAAGCTGTTTTCCGAGATGCAATTCTTTCCAAGGAAAGAACTGTTGTTGTTGGTGAGTAAAGATTGGTTTTTTTGAAGAATTAACTCTAAATCTAACAACCCTTTCCCCTCAAAATCAAAGGGCAAGGGCATTCCCTTCATCTAAGTACCAAATTTCTCCAGTTTTTTTTTCTCCGTCGAAGAGTGAACAAAAAAAGGGGCAAAAAATCAGAAGATATCAAAGTTTGAGGAACTCAAAAACATTTTGTACTTACTACACATGCATGCATGTATGTATGTCCGTAGATTTATATGTATGTATGTATGCTCCTCACAAGAACAAAGCTTCTAACTTTTTCTTCTTCAAAAGCATTTATGGTAGTAGCAGCTCAGACAAAAGTAATGGTGGGTTTTTAATACTATTCTCTCTCTCCCTCAATCTCTCTCCATACCTATGGTTTGAAGTTTGATACTATCTTCGTCCCACTAATTTTATCACATTTTGCCATTTCGGGCGTCCCACTAATTTTATCACATTTCCTTATTTAGCAAAAAATCTATCACAAACAATCAATATAATAATATTAAATATTCTTAAAAGACGTGTCAAACTATACACTTTATTACCTTTTCATTGTACTATATTATTATAATAATACCACCTTAATATCCGTGCCCACTACCAAATGTGATATAGTTGGTGGGAGAGAGGTAGTATCTATTTTATTTTATTTTCTTTGTTTCTTTTAACCCTTTATTAGTTAAAATTTTTCTGTGGCTTGTCTATAGACGTACCTATCTTTCTTGCTAGGGTTGCGCCTCTCTTGCCCACTCGCACACAACCCACGTGTTTCCTAGGCGCGGTAAATAGGTAAAAATACTTCCTCCGTCCCACTTATTTCTTCTCATAGGCGTCCTACATAATTCTTCTCATTTCTACTTTTGATAAAAAATTATATCAATAACTAAACTAATTACACCATTTATATTTAAAAAAGACTTCTTATTTCTTAAAATATGGTTTCTTAATATAGAACTAAGTATTAAGTGGGACGGAGGTAGTACTCAAGAGGTTGTACACCACGCGCTTAAAGAGCTCGTGTAAGGAAAGAAAGTAAGTGGCTCGCTCGTTGTGTAGTTATTTTTTAACAGGGGGACCATAGCAAAGCAATAGCATGGTGTTAGTGGAGAGATGAACTGGCAATAATCGTTCATTGACGAAAATGCCGGAAGACGAATGCATCTCAGGGGTATTTTCGTACTTTACCATACTCTGCTGCGGTCCTGGTTTTCGAAGCTAAATCTGAGTGCCAGAGATACGTAAAAGGAGCTTACTGTGTTTTTTAAAGTATCGAGGTTGTTAAAATCGACGGCTTAGATAAGATCATCGTACGGTGGAGATTTGCTTGCCTTGAAACTGTTGTGTAAAGCTTAGGACTGAAATGCAATTGTATATGTTTCCTTTTGTATATTACCTTTTAGGTAATAAAAGTTGATTTTTCTTGAAGAAAATGAGCCTCCTTATTATTAAATAACGGTTAAAAGAGAGGTCAAGGGGAGATTGTTGATCAACTGTCACTTTCTGTTTTGCTGAGAGAAAAAAAAGACATAATAACAAAAATGGAGCGACATGAAAAATGTTGAATTGAAAATAGGTGGGACTTACACGGAGACTATGGTCCTTGAGGGACGTTTTGGTCATTTTCGGTGGAGCTTTGCTTAGTTTTGGGGTTCCGAAGTTATTAACGTGGGGTCTAAATTGGTAATTACATTGTTTTGATAGGGTTCAATTCAATAGTATATTAAAATATGGCACGATTTTCACCTTATTTTCCGGGATTAATCTCAATTTCTTTAATGTGTGGCGTAAGTAAGTGATTGAATGAGATAGATGAAATATATGTATATCTATATATGATGAGAGACAAGACATAACAGCTAATAATACATAGCAACTCTATTTAGACAAATGGTTTGCTTGTCTCGGCTCGCACATACAACAAAACTTGTCCGAACAGTTCATATGATATTTTATGTTATGTTTTAAACTGTACAAGTAACTTATATCGCTTTCTCATATATCTCGGTTAATTTATTGCCACATACGTAGTAAACTAGTAAAAGCATTGTTTCGTCATTAGTATGATCATTTGTGAATCACAATATATATGATTAGAACTGCTCTTATATTTCTAATTATTGACCAGTATTTATATAGCTAGGCCAATCATTCACTAATGGTGTGGACATAATCATTACTCCATCTAAACACAATAATCAAGTTGCTAAATATTGTAATGAACAAAATCAATATGTGCAGCATAAAGCATATATGTTCTTGTTATATTCTGATGATTAGCTTGAAATATTATATGCATATATATTAAAATGTTAAGTGTAGCTTCATCATTAGGCTTTGAATTAAAAAAATCTCAAGAGTAGATACATAAAATAATACACATATTTTCTCGAGCACATGCATGTATCAATACGATGCGTTAAATGTAGGATGATTAAAGGTCAATCAAAAGAAATTTAATTATCAACCGCCGTATCCATCAAAGATCACGGGAAAAAAATATATTAGCTAGTATGGGGAATTTATATTATATATTCATGGGCGGTGTCGAGTTTTATTTAATTATCGATTTATGAAATATATCCAATCCTACAGCGTGTTGTGTGATGGAAAGATAATATTGGGCTTACTTTTTAAAGAATTACACTACGTAAAAGCCCAATAATGAATCTACTCTTTGGTTAGCTTAAAGCCCATTATAAGCCCATAATAAATTATCTCGTCTAAATGGCCCAAATCTCTCTCTCTCTCTCTCTCTCTCTCTCTCTCTCTCTCGCGTTTATCCCTTCCGCCCATTCATTTCATTTGAACTTCGAAAACACACACAAAAACTCATTGACGGAATCTACAATGGATGTGAAAGAAGCAGGATCCTCACTCGATGCTCTGATTTCATCGTTCAACGCTCGCATCGCCGAGCTGCAGCAGTTTGTCGTTGCTCGCAACAGTTGGTGACATCCAATTATTATGATTTTTCTTCTTACTTTGTGTATTTAGATTTCTGCCCTGCTCGATTGTTTCGTTGCAAAATGAGCTTCGCTATCGTGTGCAGTGTACCCAGCGCGCAGTATTAGCGATCTATCTGCTATCGACGTGGCACTGAAGGCTATGGAGCTACAGGTTCAGAACATTAAGAATCGATTGCGTGAGGAAACTCGAGCTATACCCAAAGCCAAGGTTGGTTTTAATACTTGAACTTTTTCTTGGTTGAATTAGCTTAAGTTGGGATTTTGTTTTTATGTTTTTACTCTACGCGATTCTATTTAGTGTTCTTAGCTCAGAAGTCGAAGTAGTAATTCAACTTCGTAGGGATTTGGTTTGAACTTTAAAAGTATCCATTCTTTAGAGTGAGGAGTTTATGTGTAATCAATAATAGGTTATTCGGACAAAGTTCAGCAAGACGTCGATTTGAAAATATTATTCATTGTGATTTCAGAAATTAATAGAGGCATCTCTGAAGCAACAAAAGAAACTGGAGAGCATTTCAGCTTCTGTCTCAACGTTCATGCCCGAAAGATTTACTCACTTGAACCACGAAGCTAACAGATGGTATGTTTTACTGGTTTTGAGGTTCCTGATACTTTAATAGCAACTGAGTAATCATTTAAGTACGTTTATTTCTTTAACCATTTTCGACCCTTTTTCTACTGTTGTATGTTTCAGTGTGCAAGTAGAAGAGAACAAGCAAGATCTTGAAACTGAATCTTTGAAGCTTGAGCAGCCTGCTCGTAAAGTGAGGGAGCTTTCCTGTCATCTATTTTTGTGGCTTTTCATATTTTACGCTGCTCTTCTTGGCAGTTATTTAATTGGGATACTATGGAAAATTTTCCTATTATCTGATGGATTTATGTTTGCAATCCCAATGATTTATAAAGATGAATTAAAAATTTTAGCAAATCATTAAATCTTTTGCTTATATTTTCCTTTTTTTGAATTTCAGGAGAAGAGTCGATCCCCTCCGACATGGTATGTCACGGATGACGAGCTCAACTCTGTCCCGACGTAAGTAATTAAATCTCATGTATACACTGATTCATTGTCGTTCTAAGAAAATTGACCATCAATCCAAGCATTTTTATGCCATTTTCAGATTCTATGGTTCCATGAATCCTCTCTAAACTAGTAGCTTTCACTATTGTAGGTACATGAAACAAAGACTCACATTAGATAAAACGAATGCTGCTATAAGCGATATGGCTACGTATGCTGAAGCAAATACTCAGCTTATCACAGCGCCCAGAAACAAGGTCCTTCTCTCTCACCCGTTTATTTCTATCTTACGATTTACTATGTATGTTGATCCCATCGCTCGTTTTTTCTCCTGAAGCTTGGCGAGAATAAATTGGAGAAAGCTATGGTGAGTCTTTTATAATCTCTGATTGTCCTATTCTAAATCACCTTCAAGTCACTGCTTTTATCTCACACGAAACATTAACAAGTTATGCATTCCTTTCCCGATGCAGGAACTGAGAAAGATTGCAATGGCAGATGCAGTGAGAGGAAAGCACTTCTTTCTAGAATCAGACATCAAAGGGCCTTCACTGAAACTCGACAACACTGGACGAGCTCTATTGACGGTTAATAACCTATTCGATTCTCATGCAGTAATCCGAAACATCGATCTCGTTTATCAATCTGACCTACCTTTACCGTATCGTATGTTTTCCTAGGTTCTTAGACATCTGGGTCGGTTAACTGAGACTAGAATCGGCCACCACCGTGTTTTCATTCTGTTAAGGCCTTGAGACGTGCATGGCTATCTTCATATAGACTACTTCCGTAAAAATTCAATGTAAGAGATGCTGTTAAATACTCTGCTATGACAATGGAGCTTATTATCTACTTCAGTTCATGTTAATTCAGTGCCCTTCCATTCCATTTGATTACTTCACATTTAAAACAACACAAAACATTCATCATTCAGAATTCACATGATCCAATTTAAATGACACACACACGCACACGCACACACACACACACACACATAAGCATAGCTATGACAGGTACATTACGACGGCCCGGGGAACCATCAGGCGCACTGGAAACCTTCTGGAACCTTCTTGCCGCAAGAATTGAGGGCCAAGCTTATAGCAATGGGGACTTTAACCTTCAAAATCCCCAGCACATTGGCCTTAATAGCAGTGCACAAGCACAATGCAGCTTCAAGATCAGCCAAGCCCTTGATAACCGTGCAGCACTCTTTGCTCGGCGGAGTCCCAATGACCTCATGCACAAGGCCTAACCAATCGCCACATACGCCGAGCTTCAAAGTGTCCCTCGGGCACTTACTGGGCTTAGTCGGCGTGGTCTTGGTAATCGTGGGCTTGGTCTTCGGCGGGCATGGGACGTAATTGGATGAGACTAAGGTGGAGAAGGTTAAGTTGAGGAAGATGATAGCCGTTACTATGCTTTTCGAAGCTGCCTCCATTTGGGGTACTGGATTTTCCTTTTTCGATGCTATGTGAAGTAGCACTACAAATGCCCGAGTTTGTGAGGGTTTTTTTATGGATGTTCTTGGTAGGTTTGTGAGGCTCACATTGGCATAGTGACAAGCTGGGAGAGATGCGTGGGTGATTCTTGGCCATGGATGTTAAGGTGCGAGCAAAGATTTTTTCCTTGATTGAGTTGTTTGTTTCTGTTCTGTGTAGTTTATTGGCTTATTAGCTTAGCCAGCCATGTTGAAAAGTGACTGATGTTTTGTTTTGCATGCTTGCTAGCTTGGCGTGCAAATTTCACATGATTTTTTGAGTTGGGTTTTGCTTCTATCACCTTTAGCTGTAATGTGAGGTATCTTTCCTCAACTAAACATATGGGAAAAATACAATTTTTGTTATTTGTCGTAAGATATAATTGCAATAAAATCGAACCCACCAGCGCACGAATCATCAGCTAGAGAAAAATCAGGACACTAAGATACCAAATATAACCATCCTAACAGAAACAGAAGTGATGTATAAATTGTCCAAAATTTGCGATTAAGAGAGATTTGGTCAGAGAAAGCCAAAAAAGAAGATAAGAAAATAGAGGGGAAGAGGATGTCTACAATCAGAAGCTTTTCATTCATGGCGGGCACATTCTTTGGTATGTACATTGCACAGAACTATAGCTTACCTAATGTTAAAAATGTATTAAAGACAGGTTATGTGTTGGCAAAGCATTTCGAAGAGGCTTATCGCAAACCGAGCAAGAGCACAGATGACATTGACGAATAAGATAAAATGTGCATGTTTTTTTTGCCTCGACGTATATGATAAATGTAAGCATCTGTAAATTTAATGACCAAGAAAAATATGTAATGTTGAAAAATTCCTAAAGAATGAGCCTCTAAAATTTGCTGATACACAAATGGCAAGTCTTAACACTTTCAACGAGAAGGAGAAACTGAGGCAAAAAAACCTGAAGAATCTTTCACAGAAAATTATGAGACAGAGAGAAAGCAAAATTACCACAAGCTGATGGAGATAGAAAGGCCCTTAATTTTCCTCGATTATTTCCCGATAAAGTATCCAACCAATACGCCCAACATTAGACCGAGGATTAGTACATAAATGGAGACGCCACCGCCTTGGCCATGCCTTGTTTGTCTCTTCATCAATTCCTGTAAAAAATGAAGGCAGCCGTAAGAAATCATTGTAAGAACGGCGAGTGGGTTTTTCTTTTCTTTTTTTTTTTGAGCGACTTAATACAAAACGGTATGCAATTGTACATCGGATTATGGTACGAAACTTATATGGTAAACATTAAACGAGAATGAGCATTCACATGTGGAATGATCGTATATTCACTACTTGCTAGAGCATTTTTGAGTTGGACTAACCAAATGATGAAGGAGCCTTTTATTTTCCCGAAGGGCATATTCTTTCTCTTCGTTCAGCTTCGAGAAAGCAGACGATCCCTGAGAAGTTCAGATTTCCGCCGAAAATCAGCATTTGAAACAAGGATAAAGAAAAAAGGCGCCGGAGACAAAATGTCATATATTACAGCTAACTGGGTGTCTCCTAAAAGAACTATCATAAGTATTACCTCAGCAGAAAATGGACCTTCAACATGCTGTGTGAACGATCTAGCAACCTGAAACATTATATTACACTTTCATGTACAATTCGATCACAGCCGAGGTGGGCCAAAGTTAAGAAACTGCACTTAAAGCTTCAGACAAATTAGGCTTTCTAACCAACCTCATCTTCGTTAGAAGAAGTCGCTTCTTCGTCTCCTTCAGGTACAGGCGAAGGAGGATTCGCAGGTATGTAAATGACCCTCAGTTTGAACTCGCTGATAACTTTTCCTTCTTTCTTGTTAAACTGTACGGTAATCGTAATAATCAGTTAAAAGTTAAATAAATCGCTGACCAAGTGAATAATTTAGAAGAAAAAAAAAGTCGAATGATTACCAATTCAGGCGTCGCGTCCCTACTCGTCGCACCATTTGGAGCAATCAAACTCTGAATCAGAAACTTATCCTTGCATTGCATATCGGGCGGAGCCTCTTTTTGAGCTTGCATTGTAACTACATAAAAAAAATAATCGAAACCTATAAATCAAGAATCTGGCGAAGAAGGAACTAAATAAGTAGATAAAATCAAATAGTATCAACGCAAAATGTTCGAATCTTATAAACCTGTAACATTGCATACGGAATTGGGCAGAACAACACCAGCATTAGGGCGAACACAGTACTTCTTTGGGTTAGTCGTTTTCACCTGATTTAGACGAATACAGCATATCAGCTACAACAGAAAATGAATCAAAACAAGGTAAAGCTAAAAGTGATGAATCGAAAACCTAATCACCTTAAACGCAATGAACTGATCAGTCCTATTCGTCAATTGCATAGAGCACGAACTCTGCTTCCTCAATTCAACTGTACCAACCCAAAATCAACCGAAACAAACGTAAAAGGAATGTTAAAAAAATTCAAACTAAACACCAACGATATAGGAAAAGTAACGAAAGCACAATCATGTGTACATCGAAACTTTAATCTTCATTCTCAATCACAAATCTAACCAGCTGAAACACGAATGATTCGGAAAAAGAAAATGAGAAAAATTAACATCTAGATTCGCTACACTCACATGGGAATTTGAGTTCTGAGGGCTGAATGTTGAGGAATTCGCCCATGCTCACGATCCTGAATCTTGGTCCACCTCAAATGGATGATAAAATAAAAATTCTCCAAGTGTTTCTCTTTTCTACTTCATTTTTTTACAGATACATGTTATTATAATGATATTTGATGAAATTATCTAATATATTTCCATACTTGTTCTTTTGTGAAAAAGGCCTTTTCCGGGAGAATATTATATCAAGGTGGATGACTCAAAATAAGTAGAATCAACGTTTAATATTGGTGGATATCTACCAACTTCAAATTTTATTTTCATCTAAATACAAATTATTTATACTCTTACTAATACTTTAGTGTGCAAAAATATAAATTAATTATAAGTGGATGATTTTAATAAAAAAGTAGAATGAAGTGGTTATTACGAATTTTATAGCTACGTGGTTTAAAAAGTTTTTTAATAAAAAGTTTTTTTATTTCTTTAATAGTAATTAAAGTAGAAAAAATTTGTTTGATCAATTTTGACAGACCAATTACAGTTTTTCTCGCTCTTTATATGAGTATAGAACAAGGAGCCCCACATGAATAAAAACCGTCAACTTGTCAATTTAATATACTTAATTACAGTTTTACTACTTATATTTTTACTACTATTTTATCCTTTAAATTAAAAATTGGGTAATTCTATTGGCACCCCTTTGTTTTCTATTTGCACCCCTTATTAAATACTACAATAGATAAGGTAAATAGAATTATTATTAAGGAAATAGAATCAACCATTAAATACTGCAATAAAAGTATAGTTAGGCCATGGTTGCTTCATCTTTGTGGTGACAGATTGTATTTCCTAATATGGATGCCGGGATTGTATAATTTTAGTGATGAGGTCAAATTAATTTTTGAAATTTATTAGTGTGCTATTTAGATATTGAAAAAATGTAACAAAGTTGAATGGTATTTACCCTAAATAATGTAGTAATAAAATTTATTTTTTTGTCGATAATACAATTTCCTATCGTGCAATACTTTGTAAAAAAATATCTGTTCGACAATTATTTATCTCTGTTTATATGTATACAATATGTTGATAAGAGTATTTATTTTGTATTGATTTTTTTATTACAATAAATTACAATATTAAGATCGATAAATTTAAAATATTAATATCTTTAAAGTTAAGTTTAACAATTAATATAAGATATATAACGGAATTAATTCATATAGATGTGACATTTGATATAATAGCTTAAGTAATATTGTTTAATTATATAACAATAAATTGTAAATTATTTATTGTTGAATTCATGTGGTTAGATAAAATTACTTTTACAAATATCATGTATTTCTCACCAAGGATGTAAAAAAGAGGTATACAAGGGGTGTAGGAGCGTGAATAGTAGGACCCTTAAATGTTAAAAAAAAAAAAAGCAAACGCCAAAGATTTGAGACTTCCAACGTTGTAATAATTCAATATACATTTATTCAAGAAACTCCATCGTATAATACATCATAAACCAACTGGGTCGAACATAAAATGACTCACGCCACGGCGAAAGATTATATACAAAAGGCTCTAAACGCTTAGCTTAGGCCGAAAATTAGAATCGGCGAAGGGTTTCGTAAACTCGTCGGCGCACGCCATTCTTATCCGCTCGGGCGTCGCGGGATTGTCCAAAGGAAACCACCCGTCGATCCCTTCTTCGGCCCTCGCCGATATTATTGCGTCTTTTATCGCAAAGAAAACCGAAGACGCGAGGAAAAAGGGCGGTTCGCCGACCGCCTTCGACGAGTGAATGGCCTTATCGTTCGGCGCATCCTACCGAGATTTAAATACAACAAAAAAAGGTTACCGCTCGACCCATCTCTTCTCGCTGGAAAAAAAATAATTAGTTTTTACGGACGATAATTATTACCTTGAGAAGGGATACGCTGAACTTGAAAGGGACGTCGTTGACCGAGGGGATCTTGTAAGAACCGGGCCCACTTGTGAACAGCACGCCCGGCGGGACCCACGGGTGGGCCGCGTCGCCCCACTTTAATTCTTCGAGGGCAACCCATCCCATGCCTTGCACGAACGCTCCTTCGATCTGTACAGTGAGTTTTTTTTTAAGATAAATGAAAATTCAAGAGATATCGTTTTTTTTATATATTAAAAAACGAGCTTTTTTTTACGAACCTGCCCGACGTCGATGGCGGGATTTATGGAAAACCCTAGATCGAGAATTACGTCGGCACGCCTCGTGTGGAAATCTCCCGTCAAGGCGTCGATTTCCACCTCGGCGAAGGCAGCTCCGTAGGTGAAGTACCTAAACGGTGATCCCTTGCAAGTCTCCCAGTCGAAGTTTATATCGGGCGTTCTATAAAACCCGTGGGCCGAAAGGTCGATACGCTCCATGTAGCACGCAAGCGCTAGCTGGTGATAGAAAAATTCGACGATTTTTAATCGGCGTCGAATTAAGTTTACGATAATTACCAAGAAATTATTACCTCGGCGAACGAGCCAAAGTTACGAGTGGACGACAAAGTCTCCATCCTCGCTTTGATCTGCTCGCAAGCGTCTAAAACGGCGGCGCCGTATAAGTCGGAGCTCGCCGAGGCCGCGGTCGGCGAAGCATTCGGAACCTATAGTCGATTAAAATATAAAAAAAAGTAAAATAATCAACTTATGATGGTCGCGAATGTAATAAAGTCTAACGAAATTAGTACGTTTGTCGACCTTATCGGTGCTCGTCTCGGATATAAATACGGAGCTTAGCGGAATGTTGAAGGAAGACGCCGCAATTTGAGCGACCTTTGTGTGCAAGCCTTGGCCCATCTCAACGCCTCCGTGCGTGACCAATACGGTCCCGTCAGTGTATACCTGAACGAGCGCTCCAGCCTACGCAAAGTGTAAATTATTAAATTCGAATTTAAACGGATGCTACTGCTGAGTGACCAATTCACCTAAAAGCTTACGCTTGTAGGGGACTGTATGGCCTTTTCAATTTATATATTATATTTCCAACGCGCCCCTCATGCCTAAGCTGTTTTCTCTATTATGTAGCTTAGGGGTGTAATTTCCTTAAATGAGTAGTCGTGAGAATTTGTTCTCGATACCTCTTTGGTCCCTAAGCTCCGATACTCGTATTGAGGGACCAATTAACTTAAAAGCTTAAGTAGGGATTGTATCTTCTCTTTTTCTTTTAAAACAAAAATTATAGAATAGATTATATTCCAACAACTACGAATCACAGTTCTTACCTGATTCATAAACTTGGCCGTAAAAGATATGCCGAATTTAGTAGGCACCATAGCTATTCCGCGCTTTCTCCACCTATTTCGGGCGTTGAAATCGTCGACCTCCTTGCGAGCGGACGCAAAGTTGCACGAAGCCTTCAGCTCGTCCCAGATGCGCCTCAAGGTGAAGTTTTCGACTTTCTGGCCGTAGTGCAGTATCGATCCCTCCCTCAGAAAGTTGATCTCCTGAGAAAAAAATAACAATCTAAAGAAGAAAATTTTTAAGTTGCATTATCGAACCGAACAAATAAAGACGTACCCGTATTTCTTCGGGACTCTTCCTGACTTCGACCGCGATCCTCTGGATCCAATTTTCGGCGATGAGCATTCCTTGCGGGCCCCCAAACCCTCTGAACGCCGTGTTGCTGGGAAAATTAGTGAAGCAAACCTTACCCTTTATTCTAACGTTAGGAATCTCATAGACGTTGTCCGATTGGAACATCGAACGTTCGAGCACAGCGAGCGAAAGGTCGAGAGAATTTCCTCCATTGTTGTAGATCTCAAGGTCCAAAGCAAGTACTCTCCCATCGTTCATAAAGCCCACCTACAAAAATAAAAAAGCGCTCGCCATTGAGAGAGGGAGACGGAGAGAGTGGGAGAGGAGAGAGAGAGAGAGAGAGAGAGAGAGAGAGCGAGAGAGAGACCTTATATTTTCCAAGAAAGCTATGTCGTTGTCCACTAGTCATCATATCCGTATCTCTGTCTAGCGTAATCTTGACGGGACGATTAAGCAGATACGACGGAATCGAAGCAACTGCTGCAATAAAAGCAGATCTCGTCTCTTTCCCACCGAAGCCGCCGCCGATCCTTTTCGTCTTGCAGACAACCTTAGACATCGGAAGCCCAAGTACACGCGCTACGTACTTTTGGTGCTTTTGTGGGGCCTAAGGCGTGCACAAAGTTCACACTGAGAGAGAGAGAGAGAGAGATTTTGGTGTTAGAACTATAGAGGAGCTTTTTACTGACCTGAGTAGAAGAGATCATATGTACTTCGTTCCCGCCGTCGGCGGTCCATATTAAGGTGCTGTTTGGCTCGAGATAAAAGTGCTCTTGGCCGCCGACGTGAACCTCTCCTTCGATGATCTTATCGCACCTACCCGAAGAGAAGCAAAGTTCAACGTCGCCGCTTTTCATCAACCTTTCCGTGTTGGGATGGAAACTGTTGCGCTCGACGGCCTCTTTTATGGATAGGACGGGCGGCAGTTCTTCGTACTGAACTCGAACTTTTCGAGCCGCCAATTTGGCGTTCTCGTGCGTGTCGGCCACCACTACAGCGATGACCTAAGGTCGGGGAAAAAATCTAACTTTTCGTATATCAGCGTAGAAAAGGAAAGAATCGATTTGCTAAAATTTTGCCTTTACTACGTATATTGAACTAATTGTTTCTACTTTCAGGATCACTGATCAAGCACCAACTGGTTACTCAGCTCATGCTAGGCATTTGTTTGCGAGGTGTTTTAGATGCTTTAGCAAAACCTACAGATTCAAAAGTCTGTATCATCTCTGCTTCTTATTATTTTTCATATCCTTTGAGTTTTTGTACTGAATGATAACCAATCTTGCTCGTGTTCAGATGTTCGGCTTTGGGATTATGGCATTAGAGCAGTTCGTTGAGCGTATAATAGAGTGGCCACACTACTGCAATCATATTTTGCAAATATCTCATTTACGAGCCACCCATCCAAATCTTATCAAGTCTATTGAGGGTGCATTGAAGAAAATTTCAGCGGCAGTTGCAGAAATTGATGCTGTTCATCAGAATGCTCTCGTCGAATCATCTGCCAATGCCATGTCTATGGAGGTAATGTCTTGATTTTTCTTAAGAAGTCCTCAGCCACAATAGCTGCATGTCACTAGTCAGCGTATTTTTTTTTTCCTAATGTGACTGTTTAATAGTTGTATGCCTCAACATCTATTGATATTACGGCCAGAGTTATCTTGCCTAGTAGAGAAGCATCAAACCGTTGATCGGTCAGAATTTTCGTTCTTTGTTAAAAGCATCGATCATGTATATGGTCTGCATTTATATTCTGGGATTTGGAAGTATGAAAATTTGTCACCGAGTTCACCGTTCATAGATTTTTTGTGTCCCCTCTAATTTTCCCAATTTTGCTTTCATGACATGTTATGATGTTTCACTTTTCAAACAGGCTCCAGCGTCAGAAATTCAGGATAGCATATCATTCATGATGAACAATCTATCTCCGAACAATATTGATGACAAGGCCAAACAGTTCATTGGAATCATGGAAGAACATTACTATCCCTGGTTTGCTCGGTACATTGTCGTGCGAAGGTGGGAAATTAACTTTATTTCTCCTTACTTGAGTTACATCTCTATACTGCAAGGGTGTTGGATAAGCAATTGGAATGGAAGTTAAGGCAAAACAAATTGTTCCTGATTTCAACTTCTTCTTTTGTCTCAATTTACAGGATCAGCATAGAGACAAATTTTCATGATTTGTATGTGAGTTTCCTCGATAAAGTCGATCTGAAGCCACTGAACAAGGAGATTGTTGATGCCACATACAAGAGCTGCAAAGTCTGCTTATGCGAACTACATAACTTATTGATATGGAATCTGTTGTTTATAATGTATACCTGCTGCTTTTTCAGGCCCTTTTAAAATCTGACTTCATAAAGTCTAGTGTGGAAGAACGTATGATGCTAAAGAGTTTGGGAAGTTGGCTCGGGAAGATTACAATCGGCAAAAATCACTTTCTAACAGCACGAGAGATCGATCCAAAATCTCTGCTTATAGAGGTTTGCTACCTCTCAATATCTTCTGACTGTAAGCAGCAATCTGAATCAGCTGGGCATCATTGCGTTATTTGTTAACATTTGCAGGCATATGAGAAAGGGCGTATGATTGTTATAATTCCTTTTATCTCGAAGGTAAGATGATGACTTTGTGATCCCCAATACACAATTTAGCATTGCGTTAGCCTGAACTCCGTGCTCTTTTCAGATTTTGCAGTCATGTTCAAACAGTATAGCATTTCGACCTCCTAATCCTTGGACAGTTGGTATTCTGAAATTGCTTGCGGAGATTTATGACATGCCGAACTTGAAGATGGATCTTCAGTTTGAGATCAATGTAATAATACTTTGCATGCTGTCTGGAAATATTTCTCTACGTATGAATGTGTTTATAGCCCTTAATATGAGATCACTATCAGGGTCTCTTCAGGGACCTCGGATTGGACCTTAAGGAGTTTACGCCTGACTCTCTTCTCAAGGACAAAGTCCGAGAAGTCAAAGGTAATACTGATTTCGTCCACCGCGACTATGGATCTTCTCGGCCACAAGAGGTAATATCAACACAAAGTAAAGATGAGGTATGTTTGATTTTAAAGGTGATGGCTTCTGATTGTTTTTTTCTTTTGTATTCCTGCTTACTTTACAATTTCTGATTTTTGTTTTCCCATTGCTTTGATGAGATTCTGTCTGATTCATGTTTTGCCTACTTTTGAACAGGATCCAGAATCAGAAATTCGGAATGAGATGTCATCGATATTAAATAGTCTATCTCCAAAGAATATTGATGATAAAGCTACAGAATTCATTCGAATCGCGAAAGCGCAAAACTATCCTTGGTTTGCTCAGTTTATTGTGAAAAGGTGAGAATTTTCTTCTGTTTTAAAAATACGATGAGCTATTTAAAAAGAGAATTGCTCCTAAAGCCGATTCCGTCTCTACAACGCGAGGTGTCAGATCAGAAGTAACGAATGGACTGATAATTAAGATGAGGAAGATTTGTTGTTGTTTTGTGTCTTAATTTTACAGGGTCAGCATCGAGACAAATCTTCATGATTTGTACTTGAAGTTCCTCGACAGAGTCAATCAGATACCACTGAATAGAGAGATTTTTAATGCCACGTTTGAGAACTGCAAGGTTTGTTCACAAGAACTCCGTTTCTTACAGCCAAGGAATCTATCGTTTCTAATGTAACCTTCTTTTGCAGGTCCTCTTAAAATCTGACCATATAAGGTCTAGCGTGGTAGTACGTTGGAAGCTGAAAAATTTGGGAAGCTGGCTTGGGAAGATCGCAATTGGCAAAAATCAAGTTCTGAGGATCGATTTGAAAGCTCTGATTGTAGAGGTCTGTTACTTCAGCTTCTCCTGTGCCTTGACATGTTTTGGATAAATCTAAGCTTTTCCATCGCCTTCTCAGCTGATCCGTTATCCATTGCAGGCATATGAGAAAGGGCTTATGAGTGCTATTATTCCTTTCATCTCAAAGGTTAGATTACGATTTGTGATTCACCAATACTCACTTTGCAATGTGTTGACTCTGTTTGTGCTTCACTCAGATTTTGGAGTCATGTTCAAAAGGTGCATATCAACCTCCTAATACTTGGACAGTTGGTATTCTTGGATTGTTTGCGGAAATTTATGGCATGCCAAACTTGAAGATGAATCTTAAGATTGAGATTGAGGTAATCCTTCTGCACGGCCATTTCCTACATGAGCTTAAAAAGCAGCCGTACGATGAGGTTCATTTTGTTTGTTCACTCTCAGGTCTTGTTCAAGAATCTGGGAGTCAACCTTAAGGATATTCCATTGACCTTTCTTTTCAAGAATAAAGCCCCAAAAGTCGAAGGTAATCCTGATTTCTCCCGTAAGGACTGTGGAGCTCCTCAGCCAAAAGTGATGATATGCAAACTGAGTAAAGTCGAGGTACGTCTGTTATAATGCTTGCTCTTCATTCTGCCATATCTGTGGTAAAATATTTCTCTAACATGGATATCTGTCCAGGCTAACATCGAACGACTAGTTGTTATCAATAAGAGTCTTTGGGCTTATGGTCTTGACTTGCCTCTTCAGTGGTCTGCACCAGTCATTCGAAGTTTTATCTTTTCATCTTGAACTTCGTTTTAACTTTCATTACTTCATAGATAAAAAAGAAAAAATTGTTTCATCCTCTTTGTACAGGGCACTTCCTATGGCAATGAACAGAGCTGTCAATGACATGTTGGCAAGTATCGTGCCTCGAAGCGTCAGCATTGCAACTCAGACGACTAAGGAACTCATTCGAAAGGTGGTCTTTCTCACTACAGTTCATTACAAATGTTTGTTTATATTGCAACATGGTTGATGAATAGTTTATCATTATATGGCAGGACTATTCGATGGTATCGGATGAAACCCTAATGTGCGATGCTGCGTATTCGATGGTTGCAAGATTGGCAAGTTCCCACGCCCACGTAACCTCCAAGGTGGGAATCGCACTTTTTTTTTTCCGCTTAAATCTTAATACGTTCTGTTTCCAATCGCCTTCTTTCTATCCCGAGGATATTTGTTACGATCACTTAACTTTTACGTGTTTCCAGGAGCCATTGCGCTCGTGTTTATCGAGCTTGATTGGGACTTCGCTTTCACGTCTGGGCTCAAACCCATCTGATCGTAAAATTCTCGAGCAAGCGGCCCAACTCGTGACAATGGAAAATCTTGATCTTGCTTCTGCATTGATCGAACAAGCTGCTACCGAGCAGGTTTTTAGTTTTCTTCGTTGAATCTCATCGTTGAATGAGTTTTTTTATTCATTTTTTTTTAGATGGTTATCTGATTTTGATTACAGGCAGTTCAAGCCATAGATGGAGAGATTGCTCGTACCCTATATTACCAAAGCTCAAACTGATGATGATTCTTTTCTCTTAAGGATTTTTAGTTAGAACAAAGAAGAAACCTCAGTCTGAGTTTTTTCTTAGTTCTTTTTTCTTAATAAAGTTGTCAGGTGGTAAAACTGATGATCTTTCTAGTCCCGACAAAGGAAAAGAGCCGTTACAAAACTCAGCGAAGAAACAGCTAATGACCAAGTTTTTGTTTTGCGTTTATTTTTTCTTCGCTACTACCAACTTTTTCTTTCTTCAATCTCTGCGGGCAAAGTAAAGCTTGCCCATGACGTGAAGTATGGCGACGAAAGCTACGAAACCGATGCTCATCACAAGCACGACATTAGGGGAGATTTTCAGCCCAGGTGCATCGTCCGTGTAGAAATGAAGCACGGTTCCTCCGCCGGCAGCTCCTCCTCTGGCGGCCCCACCGCCGCTGCCGCCGGATCTCCGGCGACGGAGATTGGCGGCCGCTGCCGCCGCGGCGGTCCCTCTCTGAGGAACACTTCCACCTGCTGCCATTCTCTGAGATTTTCAGAAACAAAATTAAAATTCCAAAAAAGTCATATAATTGAGTAAAAGCAGATTAGTTTATTTATTTTAAAGATATGTTTAATAATTTATATTATTCGGGTTAAATGGGTTGATTTGAGTTTGATTTCGTGTTGAAAATCCGAACCCTAACCTTATCCAATACTCGGGTTTGTGTTCAGGTTTATCTACTTAAACAGGTCAAAAATGCTAACACAAACCTGCTATTTTTGGGTGCGATTCGTGTCGGGTTGGCGGGTGGGGTTGGTTTTTAGCAGCCCTAGTTGAGTCTTGTGATCGAGACAAATGACAACCTGTTGAATTTAATTGTAGGAAACGAATCTTCGTCCATGTGACAACGTACGCCTATGACGCGTCATGGATTATGATGTATCTAAATTTATCGATGATCGACATATATGAATATATGACTAATAATAAATGTCTTATTCGGGTCCTACGAACTAGTACTATATTTTACAACTTGCCATACCCTAATATTATATCACAACACGCCACTTTCATGGTACATCTGTTACTGCTCTACTATAAATAAATGATCATAGAGGACTTCATAGAGCCATCAAAGACACACAAATATATACAATTGTTACAAATATAGAATATGGCTCCCTTAATTATGGATACTATCGTCGTCGACGGCAATAACGACTCAAGTTTCCCTAAGAATGTTCGACCACCGATCACATATCCCAGCCCTAGCATTTGGACCAATGTCTTCACGTCACTTCTTGTCGACGATCAGGTTAGTTTGCATTAGCATAAAAATAACTTAAAACGTAAGTCCATTTAAAGTATAAATTTTAATATTAAAAATTGTTATGTCACGTCACAAAAACCCTGATCTTTTCTGAAGATTAAACTGCAGATTGTATTTAACTATTTATTTTTTAAGGTGCAAGAGGGGTACCTCGAAGCCATTGAGGAACTTAAAGAAGAAGCTAGGTCAATTCTTTTGTCCGAAAGCTCGACCAAAGACAAGTTGATGCTAATCGATCATTTCGAGCGTTTGGGAATCGCTTATCACTTCGAGCAAGAGATTGAAGAAAAGCTCAGACAAATCTTCGATTCTCACAACGATAGTGACAAAGAAGATTTTGACTTGTTCGCCACTGCGCTTCGTTTTCGCCTCTTAAGACAGCATCGCCACCTTGTTTCTTCATGTAAATCGCCATTTTCGTTCATAATATAGTCATTTATTTTTACTAATGCATGATTATCGAAAAACAGGCGTGTTTGAGAAGTTTAAGGACAACGAAAACAAGTTCGACGAATCCCTTATTACAGATGTTAAGGGCTTGTTGAGCTTATACGAGGCTGCCCATTTGAATATCCACGACGAGCCTATCTTAGAAGAAGCAAAGGCATTCACAACCCATCATCTCAATAACATGGTCGGAGAATTGAAGAGCCCTATTCATGATCAAGTGAATCGAGCTCTTCAGCAATCGCTCCATAGAGGAGTTACGAGGATCGAGCATCGAAATTTCATCACCTTATGCGAAGAAGACGATTCTAAGAACGAAATGCTTCTCAAGCTTGCCAAGTTAGACTTCAATTACGTTCAGAACTTGTACAAGAAAGAGCTCTATGATCTCTGCAGGTGGTGACGAATACTGTATTTTTCCCCCTCTCTTTTGGAATACTTAAAGACTCGATATATAATAACTAGTATATATATTTCTGTTATTACACAATAAATATAAGGTGGTGGGATAAGTTTGACGTGAAACGCAAGCTTCCATACGTGAGGGACCGAATCGTAGAGTGCTTTCTATTGGGAATGGCTTCGAAATACGAACCTCAATACTCTTACCTTCGGACAGCCTTTGCTAAAGGAATCCAAATATGTACAATCCTCGATGATACTTACGATAACTATTCCACCCTAGAAGAAGCTCAACTATTCACCGAGGCTCTTGAGAGGTACCATTTATCTATTACAGCAGCTAGGTTTCTCTTTTGCTTAAGTTTTTTCTTATGAAATGAATATAATTTAATTAGGTGGGATATTAATGACATTGAAGAACTCCCCGACTATATGAAGGTCGTCTTTAAATACATTTGGAGTATGTATGATGATTTCGGGCGCGAGGCTGATGAACGTGGCAAGTCTTTCATCACGCCTTACGCCATAGAATCGGTAACGACGACACCAAAAGGATTTATATAATTAATCATATACCATTATTCATAAACCCCGTTATTAATATTAGGTCAAAGAAATTACCAGAGCCTACAACAAAGAGCTGAAATGGTTCATGGGAAGAAAAATGCCTTCGTACGAAGAGTACTTTGCAAACACAGTTTACACAAGCTGTATATTCGTGACCTACACTCGTGCAATAGTAGGGATGGAATCTGTGTCAGAAGAAGACGTTCAATGGCTAATGAGCCAACCCAAAATCGTTAAGGTCGCCAATCAAATTGCTAGATGTGTTGGTGACGTGTCCTCTAATGAAGTAAGCAATCAGCTAAACGCTAGCTAGCATAATTTTTTTGGCCGTCGATTTTAGTTGTTTTGTATATATAGCCGTAAAATAACAAGAAAATTTGTTGCATGAATATAAATAAAAAGCGTGAGGCAAAGGGAGGGGAGATATTAACTGCAGCAGAATGCTACATGAAGCAGTACGAGGTAACGAAGGAAGAGGCTTTCGACAAGTTTGTGGGGATGTTCGAAGATGGATGGAAAGAAATGAACAAGTTTTGGCTGAGTACAGAACACTCTTCGCCTAAAGAAATGGAGGAAATGCTTCTCAACTTCGCTCGGTTCGCAGAGATGCTGTACAAGCACAACTATGAAGATGGTTTCACAGACCCTAACAAACGCATGGGAGCACAGATCGCTGCTCTCTTTATGGATCCAATCGAAATATGATCATGCGATATATAATTATTCCATGATATATATATAGATATATAATGAAGCGTTTCTTCCATTTAAACTTTGCTTTCTGTGTTTATTGCATTGCAATGTGTAAGGTGTATTGTGTAATACAGTAATTTCTAATGCTGGGGTGCGTTGAGGGGAAACAAAAAAAAAAGAAAAAACAAATGATTGTGCTAGGAATCATGAATTTAATTATTCAGATTAATAGTTTTGATGATTGAACATTAATATAAGTCAAATACCGATTAGTAAAAAATGAAATCGTAACCGGCCAGCCACTATAAAAAAAGAGATGAAATAGTGATGGAAGCCGAGATAAAAAAGGCGTCGCAAATCTTTTGCGGCGAAAAATCCGTCGCAAATTTTAGCGACGGAAAATCCGCCGCAAAGATTTCCGACGGCAGTTCGCCACAAAATGCGACGGAAAAAACCGTCGGAACAAACCTTGTCGCAAACTCCATCGCAAAAACGGAGCGGGATTCTGAAATTTTAAAACCCTCCCAAATAACATTTGATCTCTTATTCTCCTTTCTATCTTTTCATTTTCTCTCACTCATCTCTCTCTCTCTCTCTCTCTCTCTCTCTCTCTCTCTCTCTCTCTCTCTCTCTCCGTCGTTCTTTTCTAATCTTCTTTTCTCGACTGCTCGGATCTGGCGGATGGCGGCAGATCTGGGCGTGGCGGTGTTGGGCGGCGACGGTCTGCGTCAGGTATGAGTGTGGTGGTGTTGGGTTGCGTTAGATTTGGGGTGAACGGCGAGGCTGCTATGGAGGTGGCCTTCGACGGACTACGACAGGCCGGCGACGACGTGATGTGCCAGATCTGGGCTTGGCGGTGTTCTGCGACGTGTTGTAATATTTGTATGGCCATGATTTGGCCACTTAGTAGCTAAGTGGACGGTCGTGGTTTGTCCACGTAATATAGCTGCACGGTTGTTTCTGATTCGTCCACGTAATATAGCTACAAAGACTGATTCTGGTTCGTCCACGTGTATGGATACACGGCTGATTCTGATTCGTCTGAGCCTAAAATCTCCACTTTAAATAGGCTAGCTATAAATCATTATAAACATCAAAAACAATAATTTCTTCTTGTATTAGCAAAAGAAGTACGGTTTTTATACACGTGTTGTGAGGAAAATATTTAGAGAGTCCGTGAGTCTCCTATTGTAAGAGAGATGGAGCTATCTCCTTACGGTAGAGTGTTATAACTCCTAATAAATTAACCATAGTAAAACATCATTAACTTGTCCATGGTTTTTCACCCCGAGTTTGGGGTTTGCCACGTAAATTCCTGGTGTCTCTCTTATTTTTACTATCCATTTTACAACACGACGGCGGCAGGGCAGAGTTTTCATTTTATGTGGCCCTTCCCATTCAGTATGGAGAGGCCCAAAACTAATACAAAGAAATGTAAATTTAATAATTTAATATAATTTCTAAGGCCCAAATTTATTAATTATTAGATCTGGGCTATAAGTTTTTTAATCTTAAATTTAATTAATGTATTTTGGACCATAATTGGAGGCCCGAAAATGGCCCCCAATTTGGGCCCTGGACGTCGGCAATCAGATCTGGTCGTGATGGTCTTAGGCGGCGATGGACTTTGACCTGGCGACTGCGACTTGCTGCGACAGATCTGGGCGCGACAGCGTTGGAGGCGACAGGCTGCGTCAGATCGCGTGGCAGTGTTAGGCGGTGGCGGCGACGGCCAGATCTGCGATGGTGCTCGGCTTGTTTGGGGACAAGTTGCGTGGCCACCAGGCCCCAGCAACGGGATCCGACAACTGCTTGTTTTCTATTTTTCAGTTGATGTTTGCGACGGACATTCCGTCGCATAAATTATTATTTTTTTAATTTGATTTTTCAATAATATTATTTTTTTTCCTGGACTGAAATTGAAACTGTATCTTTACCGAACATCTGAACTGAAGAGAAGAAAGCCCTAACTACTCACCAGGTAGCCGATGAGGCTTGGCTCTACTGGTCAAGCTGAGGCGCTTAGGGTCATGTTGGGAGAGGTCCTGGGTTCGAATCTCATCCCTGTGATATTTCCCTAGGCCTGCCCATATGGGCCCAGACATGTGCGATTGACTTGGTCGACCTGCTTTGCATATAGTGGGTCGGCACCCGAGTTTACCAAAAAAAAATCATTCTAACATACCTCAATTTCAGCAATAAATGTCTCATACAACCATTTGTATATTGTGGCTTATACTAGCACAGACATGAAGCAAAAACAACTATTTGTATATTATGTGGCTTATATTAGCACAGACATGAAGCAAAAAGACACATGGGTACCGCCAACATGAAAGATATACTCACTGCAAAAAGATATGCTCAATGCGTGAATCCCTGGACATAGATTCTATACAATTGCAAGATTCTAAAATGAAAGATTGTTTCTTCAGATCAAACTTGCCCTAGAATAGAATCAAACAGAGCTACATGAAAGTAAATAATAAGAGAAAAAAAAAAATCAAGGGCAAATTTCGTTTCAGGTCCTTGTCAGAATGTTTTTTCAGTTTCAGGCCCTGTCAGAAAAATATTTAGTTTTAAGGATCCGATTTCTGCAGTAACATTTCATTGTTCTGCAGTAACACTTCATTGTTCAGCAGTAACACTTCATTGTTCCTCAGTAGTACTTCGTTTGTTCTGCAGTAACATTTCGTTTGTTCTCAGTAACACTTCATTGTTCTGAAATAACACTTCATTGTTCCTCAGTAACATTGTTCATCAGTAACACTTCATTGCTCTGAAGTAACACTTGTGTAACTTTAGGTCCTTATCTCTAAAATTTACGAAAATTAGGTCCTTAGGCCTGAAACCTATTTTAAAACATTTTTGGGGCCTGAAACATGATATACCCAAAAATCAACCACCACATCTCATTGATCTGATCGAAAACTCTCAAGTGCGTTTTGAACCACTGACATACAAACACATTAAAGAAAGCTGCGACGATTCCATCCAATCACTAACAAAGAAAAAACAGATCGATCCCGACCAAATCGAGCTAGCAAAACAAGTTTAATCAGAGCAAACGTCCGAGAATCTCAATGCCTAACCTTAATCTGGAGGATTTAGTTGAATTGGGAAAACGACGATTAGATATTTCTCAATCTTCAGATCGATGTCGGATTGGGCTTAATATATAGAGATCACTCCACCAATTGTCACCACGTAAGATCGTACGTGGAATTCTAGTCCGAGTTGGACACGATTAACCTTTTCTGGTAATTTATGTAGGACAAAATACTTAACCCAAAATGAGTTTGGATGTAAAACAGAAAATCTTGCTGGTTTACCATTGATGCTAAAATCCCACAAAAAAAATCGAAATAAAACAACAATTAAATCCATAAAGATTACACCAAAATGTAAAAATTAGAAGATAAGCTACACTACACCGTACAACGACCAAACTATACTGCTAACCGATTTTCCAAAAAACAGAAAAAAAATTGGTATCCAATCCAAGGACATCCCTGATTGTGTATCTAATCCTTCTTACAACATATAAATTTAAGAGCGCTATACCTTAAAAGTTCAGTACACATTGTTGTTATAAATCAATCATTACATCGATCACCTCCTCAAAGATCGACCGCCCTTTATCCCGATCCCACTTCCCGCCAGGCTGGAACTCAAAATCGACTTAGAATCGGGCCCCCACTTCAACTCCTTGAGTACGGAGAACAGAGTCGCTAATTCTGGCGTTATTTCGCTGTCTTTTATGCTCTTGCAAGACGTCACTTTAAGCCTATCGAGCTCCTTCCAAGAAAGAACCACATATTCTAATCCCCTCGTCGTTAACAGCGACAACCCTTCGAGCGAAAGAGATCTCACATTCCTACAAGGTTACCCATTTAGATGAGCAGCTTAAGGCACTCCAAGAATGATTGTAATAATATCGCGATGTTCCATTTACTCGAGCACGAAAAGGAAAAATAAAAGGGAGGCCAGCAAGTACCTGAAAACGTTCGCAGCGGCGAACACTCCGTCGTCCAATCCCCAGCAATCTTCGACGACCAAATTCCTAATCGTACGACAAACTAAAAACAAGGCCCTAGCGCCATTCTTGTCGAGCATCTTACAGTGCCTCAAATGCAAGTCCTCGAGCATAGGACAGCTTCCTAGGTGCTCGTCATCTCCAGGATTATCGTCGATGCTCTTACACGACGTAATCCTCAGAGTCTTCAAGTTCTCGCAGTAAGGCAAACCTGACAACCATCCACCCTCCATTCTGTGATCATCAACGGTCAACTCTTCCAACATGTGACAGCACTGCCCAATCGCCTTAATCCCGTCGAAGCTTCCCTCGCACCCGACCAGCTCGAGCTTCAAAAGCCTTCTGCACCCTTGAGCTAGAAAAGTCAGCCCAATGTCTGAAACGACAGAATCGTAAACGCACCCAAGTTTCCCGACCAATCTGAGTATCTGCAGATTACGACACTTGTTAAGTCCCCTCAATGCTGCGTCGTCACAGAAGTGAAGATCCATCTCTTGCAGCATTTCGCACTCTTCACCCAAGAATCCCAAACCCTCATCGCTGGCGGCGATCAAAGCCACCCTCCTCAAATTCCTGCAACCCTCGGCCAAGATCCTCAGCCCACGATCGATGACATCACCGCCCAAAATGTAACGTCTCCTCACGAAGAAATCGCCATTGCCCGTCGCCCCAGGGCTCAAGCTAACCTCAAACAGCCTATTGCTCAGCACAATCCCACTACAATCATCAGACCTCACACAAGCCTTCACAACGTCGACATCCACCAGGTTTGGGAATCTGAAGCCTAACCTCCCCGAGTCTAAGAATCCCCAATCCACAACCCTAATCGAATCAATCAACTTTCCGCACAAAACGCACCACCGTCTGCAAACCAACGCATTGGAAATACTCTGGCTTCTGTCACTAACCCTACTCAATACCTTCAGCAGCAATTCATCGGATAACAACGCAGTGTAATCGGGACACAAATTGTCGTTCTGTGAATCGGGTTCGGACTCGGATAAAGGCGTCGTGGAGCCCGAATTGGACACCGAACGGGTTCGGATCCTACGAACGACGTGCTTGAAATGCTCGCTGGCGTCGAACCGATTGGGCAATAGCGCGACGGAATGAGGTTCGACGATGGAGCTCGGATCTTCCGGGCCGTTTCTCGGGTCGATTACCGGCGGTTTGTCGGGCGGGCACGGCATTTCGTTGAGTCAAAGTCAGGGTTTGGCAGATGCGTAAAACGCGAGAGAAGCATCGCTGGGTTCGCTACTGTGTGTTCTTTTCTTAATTATTTTTATTCTTTTTTTAATTTGCTATGTGGGTCGGGTCGGGCTATTCGTTTCTTATTCGGAGCGGGTCTTGTTGCTAGATTATTTATTATGTGAATGAGATATTTCCAAAGCACATTTAAGTCCAAAACTTGCTTTTTTTGTGTTCGATTTTCTTATTTTATATGCTTTTTTTATGTGGAGAAGGTTGAGATCAGAATTGAGGGGTGTTGTTCAATGATGTTGAATGTTAGCTTAGCTATTAGGAACTTAACGCCACGTCAGCTGGTTATTGATTTAGCTTTTGAGGTTTGAGAAAATATAAAACGAGAGATTAAAAAGAGAGAATGATGTAGGTAGTCAAATCGTGTGATGTATGAATGGGAATTGATACAATTTTAATAAACATAAAATTAACAAGTATTGGCTGTTTCCTTACCTTCTCTTGGATTAACATTTTTATGCAACTAACAAAATGTGACGAATGTTAAACATCAGCGTTGGGCTTTGGAAATGATTTCATGAGCAGTCCAAATTATATATTCTCTGGTAAAACAAAATTGATATTGGGAAACTTCATTCTCCAGGCCACACAAACTTTGGGCCCAAAAAGCTCAATATCTGATAAATATTTTCTTTAAAATGACGAGTTTAAGCATCGAACACTTAGAAAACCATAAAATCTTCATTAGATATTGTGATGTGACATAGCTTGGTTATAAATCTCAACTCGCCGTGATTTGTCGAGACTTGGTCCGAAAAAATCCAAGTGTCTTTTTCAAATATATTTTGCCCTTTAGGGTAAAATCATTTTTATCATTATTAATACCTCTTCGAGTCGCCATTGCCAATAAAGAAATAAACAAAATTGGAAATTTGTTAAACTAAAATCACGGAATCAGTTGAAAAATAGCATCCTCCTAAATATACGCCTCGTAACGTGGTGTGTTTCGCCTCGAAAGTGAAAGCTCACATGGGAAATCCTAACAACAAATTGGAATTCTCGTGTAACCGTTAGCCACATGCGAGGCATGCAACTGCCAAAACGGTCAATAAACGGACACTAATTAACGGCGGTTTTCCTCAATCAAGTTGCTTTTTCTGTTGAACTACAAGAAATTAAAAATGGAATTCGTACGTATCTGTATATTTAAAAAAAGCAATGCTAGCCTTCGATAGGCATCTTAAAGTCTTATATCTATGGCTCATATAGGTACAATTGAAAAAAAAAACATAGACTATACGATCAACTTATATTAATTAATCGATCTTTTATTTGTCTTAAATTAATACCCCAAATGCACGTAAAGTGAATCAACTTCAACGTAGAGCTAGATAGAGCTTTAGCTCTCTATAAATAGCGTGCTTGTTAAATGTATCTTTCAGACCACCTCACACTGCATATCTCACTTATGGCTTCTATCATCAAAATCTCCTTCCTATCTCTATTCTCCATTTTAATTATTACATTACCTAAATCCTCTCATGGATTTAATCCTAAACTCCTAAACGTATCGACACTTGTTAAATACACATCATCAAACAGTGAATGGGCCACAGCACGAGCAAGTTGGTATGGAAATCCTTCTGGCGCAGGAAGTGATGGTAATTATAATAAAAATAAAATCACACGTTTGATCATACTAATTACATATAAATTATTACATTATAATAACGTTGTGTACTCAATGAAGGCGGCGCGTGTGGATATCAAAAAGCCGTCGAAGAGCCACCATTTTCATCTCTCATAACAGCCGCCGCTTCTTCTCTCTATGATTCGGGCAGTGCTTGTGGAACTTGTTACCAAGTAAGAAAACCCTAATTGTTTTGATAAACCCTAAACCAAACATACACACACAGATATATAATATGCATACCGCCATGCAGGTGAAATGTACGATGACGAAAGCGTGCTCGGGAAATCCCGTGACCGTCGTGATAACAGACGAGTGCCCGGGCTGTGACTCACAGTCTCTTCTATTCGACCTCAGCGGGACTTCTTTTGGCACCATGGCTACCTCGGGAGAAGCCGATCAGCTAAGGAATACCGGGATCGAACAAATTCAGTACAGAAGGTATATATATATATATGTGGTAGTAACAACAGTTCCATCAAAATATGACTATGCTGAATGACCACTCCCGCCTAAAAATCTCAAGCTTGAATAATAACATTTCTCCAGCATGCCCCTCACGTCTAGGCTGATTTTAACTCTGGACACAGACCCTGATATTATGTTGAGTGGCCACTTATAGGGATTCTTAACTCAAATGCAGTATTATGTTGAGTGGCCACTTATACGAATACTAATTTCATGTTGTTGTTTTTCATTACCGTGCGTGCAGAGTGGACTGCAACTACCCGGGAGTATCCGTGACGTTCCGGGTCGACCCAGGGTCTAACAGCAACTACTTTGCGACGGCGATTGAATACGTGGACGGAGACGGAATAGCGGGCGTTGAGCTCATGGAGGAAGGTGGGACGACGTGGATTCCGATGAAGCAGTCGTGGGGCGCTGTGTGGAGGCTCGACTCTCCTTCGACCCTAAAAGGGCCGTTCTCGATTCGAATAACTGCCGGGAATAATTCCGGGAAGGTTCTCGTGGCGAGAGACGTCATTCCGGCTAATTATAGTCCCGGCCAGACTTATCGGTCCGTCGTCAACTTCTGATGAGAATACATCTATATATATTTATCTATATGCAATTTGCTATTATGGTCTATGGTGGTTGTAAAAATAAGTCACAAGTTGTGAGGAAGGATGCTAACTAGCTTTCATGTCTTCCCCTTCTTGCTAAGAGTTACTAGGAATGGTGTGTGCTATAATAATATATGGAAGAAGTTAGTTGTTTGCGATTGTTGGTTGCTATCTTTGCTAATGAACCTCTTGCTTTTTCATTATGTTTAAATAAGAAACTGAAGGAAGGACGAAAGAAAAATGGGCCGGCCGGGCTGGAAATATATCTTTCCACACTTTTTATAATGAACAAAAAATGAATTATTATTATTATTAGTATCGCATATGAAATATCTATAAGCTATATCTCCGAGCGGGGGCCCATATGTTAGAAGATTCTTAATATTATTTATAAATGATAACAAGGGAGTGCTATTGGACAAAAGCTTTGTCTAAATCCCATAATTAGTTAGCTTTATCCATTATTGCAATGTAGCAAAACGAAAGCTGCATGTAATATTACAACTTATTTATGTATTTAATAGCTAAACACTATCAGTTGGAGGCGATCCGACATGCAAGGGATAGCCAACAATATTTAGTCTAATTAAGTTGCTAACTCACTCGTACGGACACGAGGAAAGTACGTATATTTTACAACTGCTCATCTCTACTCATTCATGAGCACATTACCCTATATTACATAACAGCTCTCCAACACAAGCGAAAATGAACCAAACAAACCAAAATAGTCTCTCTATTCTGCAATAATCCCATTTACTTGTATTACACATAATAAATCCTATTTTCTTTCCCTTCTCCTCCACCAAATAATCATCTCTCTGTTCATCACTCCCCCAACTAAAAAACAGGACTAACACCAACTTCCACCACTAATACAAAGTATACGACGACTTTCTTCACTTGCACGTATCATTTCCATTTCAATTACTAATTTACTATTATTACCATCATTCATTGATGGCTTGCCCAGACGCTAACGGCCAGCAACCCAATAATTTCAAACACTATTGCAGAGTTTGCAAGCGAGGCTTCATGTGCGGGAGAGCTCTGGGCGGCCACATGCGGGCCCACGGCATCGGTGACGAGAACCTCATGAACCTCGGCGACGACGAAGACGAAGAAGAGGAAGATGACGAAGCAGAGGAAGAAGAAGAATTAGAAGTAGAAGAAGAAGAAGAGGAAGACCAAATGACTCTGGACTCGGACGCCGTAGATGGCGGCTCCGGTGAAGTCGCCGGCGCCGTCGCCGGCGCCGGTGGCGGTGAGGAGAGGCGGACGGCGTACGAACTGAGGACGAACCCCAGCAGGAGGATCAAGAACTGCGAGAACTGCGGCGAAGGATTCGCGTCGTGGAAGTCGCTCTTCGAGCACGGGAAGTGCGGAGGCTACGGCGACGAAGACGACGAAGTCGGCGACGCAGGCGGCGGCGATGGCGGCCGATCGGAGTCGCTCGTTTCCGTGCAGGAGTCGGAGGGAGAGGATTCCGGCGAGCGCCGCCGCCGGAGGGAGGACGTCCGGCCTCCGGCCGCCGGAGGCGGCGACGGTGGCGGTGGGGGAGGGAGTTCGAAGAGGAAGAGGTCGGTGAGGTCGGAGGTTGGGGTCGGCGGCTGCGCCAGCTCGGGTGAAAATGATGATTTTCTTCTGGCCGCCTGCCTCGTGCAGCTGGCCAACACGGTGGTCGACCTACCGTCCGAGTTGGAGGAGTCGTGCGCCTCCGCCGGGAGAGAGGAGGAAATGATGATGATGAGAAGGATGCATCCGCCGCCGCCGACGACTGCCCCTGACAAAGGGAAGGGCATCGCAGTCGCCGCAGGCAGAACCATCAACAACAACAGCAGCAACAACAATAACAGTAAGGGCCTGTTCGAGTGCAAGGCGTGCAAGAAAGTCTTCAACTCCCACCAAGCGTTGGGCGGGCACCGAGCGAGCCACAAGAAGGTCAAGGGTTGCTACGCTGCCAGGCAGGACGCTAACAATCCCGAGGAAAACAACGGCGGTCAGCACACACCGCCGTCAAATCACGTCGAGGCCGCCGTCAAGAAGAAGTCGAAGGTGCACGAATGCACCATATGCCATAGGGTTTTCGCGTCGGGGCAAGCCCTGGGAGGCCACAAGAGGTGCCACTGGATAACCTCGAATAACTCGTCGGGCCACACGTCACCGATGGAGAAGGCGAAGGCCGACGAGTACAATGCGGAGGCGACGTTCAATCTGAACGTCCCGGCTTGGGCCAACATGTCGGGCCTCGGGAGGGACCCGATCAACCCGCTGAGCTTCGACGTGCCGACGGGCCTAATAACCGGGTTAAGGCCCGTCGACGACAAGGGCTCGAATCTACGCCCGCGAAGGGTTCAGTCGAAGAACGAGGTTATCCAAAAGGTCGAGAAAGTGGAGGATGAAGCCGACAGTATCAGCCTGAAGTCGGCGACGACCAAAATTACGGATTTGAACGATCTGAAGGACATGAAGACTAGTGATGACGAATCGTCCAAGTGGCTGCAGGTCGGGATTTGTTCTGCGGCCACCGATGACGGCGGTTCAACAATCGACAAGGAGGTTAAAGTCAACGTTTGACTTTGGAAATCCCAATTTTGACAACACCAATTACCTCTCCATACACCACATTGGTCAAACTGTGTTAATAGATTACTAGTCAATTGCACCCCCCACGTGGGTGCAAGAAATGAGCAGATTATTTATTTTCTATTTTAAGTAAATGAAGTCTTTGCCGGCAGTTTTCATTTTCACGCGAGAGCAGTTTTTGTCAATAAATAACTACCCAATTGGCTTCAATTTTGGATGTAATTGCTACACCAAATTGAATCAAAATTAGACAGTTTTTAAAGGGTGCTCACCATTAATAAAAGAGTATAGATTATGAAGACCATCATCTTATATATAACAGATATAGTGCCGTGTAATTTTGTAAATGAAAATACTATACATAATCGAATGATGTAATTTTATTACACATGCCTAGCTGATGTACGTTGAATTCTTTTTAAATTGTTTATAAACGTAGCTTATGTAATAGGTGTCCCCTAGTTTGTATTTATTTTCATCATCGATTTATTTATTGGACGGAATCATTGGTTTGCTGATATGTATAATTTATAAATCGTGAATTTCAACACTACAGATTTGTTGTTTTCAATGGGAATTACTATTTACCGACCCCTTTTACTTGTTACCGCCCCCTAAAGGGCTGGAAAAAGACGATTTTGCCCTTATGCTATTTAAATTAATTAAAAAAGAGAAAATTATAATAAACAATAAAAATATCTATTTAAATAAATAATCCAAATAAATAATCCAAATAAATAATACAAATAAATAATATAAATAAATAATCCAAATAAATAATACAAATAAATAATCCAAATAAATAATAAAAATAAATAATCCAAATAAAATATACAAATAAATAATCCAAATAAATAATACAAATAAATAATCCAAATAAAATATAAAAATAAATAATCAAAATAAAATATACAAATAAATAATCCAAATAAATAATACAAATAAATAATCCAAATAAAATATACAAATAAATAATCCAAATAAATAATATAAATAAATAATCAAAATAAAAAATAAAAAAATAAAAAAATTCGACCGAAATCAATTTTCGGTCGTTACAGTACTGACCTAAATATAATTTCGATCAGTACTGTAACGACCGAAAATTGATTTCGGTCAGTACTGTAACGACCGAAAATTGATTTCGGTCACTGCTGTACCGACCGAAAATTGATTTCGGTCACTACTGTACCGACCGAAATCAATTTTCGGTCGTTACAGTACTGACTGAAATCAGTTTTCGGTCAGTACTGTAACGACCGAAAATTGATTTCGGTCGAATTTTTTTTTATTTTTTATTTTGATTATTTATATATATTATTTATTTGGATTATTTATTTGTATATTTTATTTGGATTATTTATTTGTATTATTTATTTGGATTATTTATTTGTATATTTTATTTTGATTATTTATTTTTATATTTTATTTGGATTATTTATTTGGACTATTTATTTGGGATTATTTATTTGGATTATTTATTTGTATATTTTATTTGTATTATTTATTTGGATTATTTATTTGGATTATTTATTTGTAACAAATAAATAATACAAATAAATAATCCAAATAAAATATACAAATAAATAATCCAAATAAATAATCCAAATAAATAATATAAATAAATAATCAAAATAAAAAATAAAAAATAAAAAAAAATTCGACCGAAATCAATTTTCGGTCGTTACAGTACTGACCGAAAATTGATTTCGGTCAGTACTGGAACGACCGAAAATTGATTTCGGTCGGTACAGTAGTGACCGAAATCAATTTTCGGTCGGTACAGTAGTGACCGAAATCAATTTTCGGTCGTTACAGTACTGACCGAAATCAATTTTCGGTCGTTACAGTACTGACCGAAAATTGATTTCGGTCACTACTGTACCGACCGAAAATTGATTTCAGTCGAATTTTTTTTTTTTATTTTTTATTTTGATTATTTATTTATATTATTTATTTGAATTATTTATTTGGATTATTTATTTGTATATTTTATTTGGATTATTTATTTGTATTATTTATTTGGATTATTTATTTGTATATTTTATTTTGATTATTTATTTTTATATTTTATTTGGATTATTTATTTGTATTATTTATTTGGATTATTTATTTGTATATTTTATTTGGATTATTTATTTGTATTATTTATTTGGATTATTTATTTATATTATTTATTTGTATTATTTATTTGGATTATTTATTTAAATAGATATTTTTATTGTTTATTATAATTTTCTCTTTTTAAATTAATTTAAATATCATAAGGGCAAAATCGTCTTTTTCCAGCCCTTTAGGGGCCAGTGACTAGGAAAAAGGGGGCGGTGAATAGCAATCGAGTTTTCAATTCGACCCATAAATTAGCGTATGCATACATATCTCATCCCACTTCATCCATTGACAATCTCGAGGCAACTGTTAATCACCACTTATATCGCCTCCAAATTCACCGCCATGGCGCCACCGTGATGCATCTCAATGCCGTCTAGAGCCCTAATTACCGACATGGTTCCTCAGATTGTTGAATTCGATAGAATTGCCCTTATACCCAGCTCGCGGACCAACGCTGTTCAATGTTTCTCCCATCATCGGCGTGGGGGGAGGTTATTGAGGTTAGCTAGTTCGGAAACTGCGCGGACATTTAGGTTTAGGTTAGAGGTATATTTTGATGGCTCGCGAGGTAAATGTAGGGGTATGTTGCGGAAACGAATGATCAAGGCTGTGGCTAGAGCTGAACAACCTGAGCAAATAAGCGATGCTGAAACAGCTGATGAGGTGTAATTCTTTTGGTTATCCCCTGTTATCGTTGTTGTCCATGAGTAATTTGGTTTGTGTTTGAATTTGAAATTCTTATCTATGCCTAATGGGTATAATTTGGCCCGTGGTTGCTTATGGTTGTCGTTCGTAATTAATTTGTCGTGGGTTCCGACTGTAGTCAATATGTGCTACTTACGCCGAATTTCAGATCCTATATGATAAATAACAGTTAGATTCAATGCGAAAATTTGCATTTGGTCTATATTCAGATAATCCATTAGCTATCTGGAAAATGTTTTTTTTTTTCTGATTCCCTTTCCCTCGTCAATGGAGTAAAGAACCTTTTGACCTATCTGAAGCAAACTCGTTGGCGATAGTTGAGAGTGAGCTTAATATATAACAGATGCGATCGAAACTATGACTTCCTCGTCATGTGAAAGAGTCTAAGCAGTATATGATTTTCTTGAATGATATTCAGCTGTTTCTTTAAAAAAATGTGTCACTGAGATGGATATATTGTAGGAAGTTAACCAAAGCACTGAATTATCAGTGGACAGTGACTTAGGAACAGAACAACAACATAAGACGAGCCAGTTGAAGAAAAGGATAATTTTTGGACTGGGCATTGGATTTTCTGTTGGTGGAGCTGTTCTTGCTGGGGGATGGGTTTTAACTCTGGCTCTTGCTTCAGCAGTATTTGTCGGTTCCAGGGAGTACTTTGAGCTTGTAAGAAGTCGTGGGATTGCGTCTGGTATGACTCCTCCACCACGATATCTATCACGCTCTTGCACTGTTGTCTGCACTGTAATGCCAATTCTCACACTGTAAGAACTACGTTGTTACAAATGTATGAGAATTTGGTAGTTTGACTGATTTGAGAATTTAGTCTAGGAGATGTTATTTCTTTTTCCTTTTCAGATACTTCGGGAATATTGATGTTTCTGTTACATCTGCGGCCTTTGCTGTTGCTATGGCTCTCCTCCTGCAGAGAGGAAATCCTAGGTTTTCTCAACTCAGTAGCACCATGTTCGGACTATTTTATTGCGGATACCTTCCTTGTTTTTGGATTAAACTACGGTGTACAGCAGTTCCGGCACTAAATACCAGTAAGATTCATTTTTCCCTCATCTGCTATTGAAAAAGTTTCTTTCCTTTTATATCTTTTAACGTGTTGCATTTTGTTTTATCTATAATGTGAAAATATTGTAATCTGTTCATATTTGGACTTTTTTTTACGTAGGATTCGTAGCTTCTTGGCCTCTTCTTCTGGGCGGTCATACCCTCTGGACTGTGGGTCTCGTGTCTACGTTAATCTCCATTAGCAGCATCATTGCAGCAGATACATTTGCCTTTGTTGGAGGAAGGGTATACAATGCGTTTGCCAATAACATTTTCCAGAAGATGATCCCACAGTTAAAATCCATCAGATTTTAATTTGTTTTCTTCGGGAAATTTTAGCATGACATTCCATGATGCTTTTAGCCTCCTTTTATAAAATATCTAATTTTCTAAAAACACGACTCCTTAGGCTTTCGGTAGAACGCCGCTTACTGCCATAAGTCCGAAGAAGACATGGGAGGGAGTGCTCGCCGGTCTAGGCGGGTGCATAGCAACGTCTGTCCTTTTGATGAAGTTCTTTTGCTGGCCTAATTCTGTGCTAAGGTTCGTCGCCTTCTTTCCTTTTACAGGCGCTAATTACTCCAATCACTTTTCATTTCCTTTTTTTCACGCTGTATTCAAAATTCTGCAGCGCCGTGGCATTTGGAATCTTGAACTTCTTCGGGTCTCTCTTTGGCGACCTAACCGAGTCCATGATCAAGCGTGACGCAGGCGTCAAGGATTCAGGGTCCCTCATTCCTGGACACGGTAACACCTTTAGTTGATTAGTTATGCTTTGGCAAGCTAAAATATTACCATTTCCTTATTTCCCAGAAGCAATTCTGTATAAAAACATCAGACGTGAAGATGAGAAACGATTCTCATTCATTGGATTGAAGGTCTTTTCTTGTGGACTTGGGGTTTAAACTCATCATCTCTTCTCAGTGATTGCTATTCTCTTTGCTGGCGCAGGTGGTGTGCTAGACAGGGCTGATAGCTACATATTCACTGGCGCATTGGCTTACTCTTTTGTCAAGATTGGCCTACGACTATATGGAATCTGATGGGATTAAATTCATCAGGTGTGCTAATAATTGTCTTTTTGAAGTTTGAAGGGGAAAATAATTGTCTTGTTCTTTTCTATAGTTGCTGAGGAAATGAATGTTTAATGGCTGTGGACAAGTTTGATAATTTATATTTTAGTTCCTGCTTCTTTTTTTCTACAATGGATTTTGAGTTTTGGGACGACGAATCATTCATTCATGACTCTAATTTGAAAGGTTGAGTTGAGAATAAGATATGATGAGCTTTGTATTATAGTAGAGGAATTCAAATTATTGGTAAATTTTCACCAATAATTATTTCTGAAAATTGGTCAGAGACAAGACAGATAGATAGATCATCAGGGCGGGGGCCTCTGTTATGTCTTACATTCACGTGGATTTTGTCTCACACTCGAAGCACATGCAATGCAACTTGAAAAATCTATTTCTTTATATATTGTATTTCTATTTCAAATTTCATGCATACTATATAATAGTGCAACCCTCTCAATTTTGCACATTGAACCATTGCCATTTTTGGGCATGTCATTACATAAAAGTAATTAATATGGGCAAATCTTTTGTATGGTTTCCATCCGACCTCAACCTAACAAGTAACATGAAATGCCGAGTCAATCAATGTTTTTTTTTTTTCTCTATTGGCATTTCGAATGATTGACAGAAATAATTATATAAATTAAACGACGCCATTTTCAAAGTAATCCAAATCTTTCTATATAGGAATGCTAGGACACAAGAATAAAGAGAAAATTACAGACCACAATACTCGAGAGAGATAAAATAGTAATCATTGGCCTTTTAAAACATATGAAAACAATAACTTAAATAAGTCCGACTTATATAAAAGTATATCTCTAAATATTAAAAAGGATTGAATACTTCATACAGTGCCCCATAGTCATATTATGTTGGCTACCCCTAACAAAAGTGGCTTTTCGACAAAGAATGAGTGAGAGGGACACAATGCGTTGTTTCCAAGCGGACTTATGCAAATATTAGTCATAAAATAGAATAGATGATAAACTATAATTGGTTATTATTTCATTTTTCATATTCTCGTGATACCTATAAACCACTTATTTGGAATCTTAAAACCAACGTTTTGGCCTCTTTAGGACGTCGTCATCAAAACAGTTGAAGCTTATGAATGATAAATCATTTGGTAGTGGTAACTGAAAATAACGGAAGATCATATATTTATCAATATAAAAATTCGTACATGCGTCACCATAGAATATGATCTTCCTATTCTCTAACATCAAGATCTTATTATGTCATGAATTCCGAGAATATAGGCTCCTATATTTACGTATTCAATGAATGTAAACTCACTTATAAGAGTAGATTTCAATGGCCACTTTATAATCACATACATAATTTAATTTAAAAGAAAAAAGGAAAAAGACTTATTAGTTCAAACGAAGAAGAAGACACCTTAGAGGTCATTGTCAGTCTGTCACGTTATGTTTTCTAAACAAGCCATAATTAATTAATATATTAAATCAATTCTTTGATAAAGAATTAAAGATGTGCCATTAATTTATTAACCGGTAACCTTAACCAACATTGATGGCTTAAATTAATTCTGGCGATGGGGTCCAAAAGTACAACCTCCATGTGATTTGAATTAAGACATGAATTTTTTTAAAAAAAAATTAAAACTAAATAAATGACTGTCAGAAGCAGCAACTTCAATGGATCGATTATCATATACTTGTTGGCATGCAAAGTATTAGGAAACAAAAGCGAGGATGATTAACTAACACCTTATAAATAATTAGCGAAAGCCATATAATAATCCCCTCATAATAATGTCTAATAAATTATTATTACAAGACTTAGATAGTTAATTAGGCAATAAACTAGTTGGGACATGTAGGTAGGTGCATTGTATTGTACTAAAAAGAATTTAGGCCCTACGTTACATACAGAACCCGAAAACCACGGCAACTGTTTGCAATCGCTGACAAGATTAGACCTTTTGAGATATATATCTATATAAATATATATTAAATTCTCAGATTTCAAGAACGATCACAAAAGCTAAGAATTACAATTCTTAACAAGACTCAAGAATACGTTGAACATTTATTACAATGGTATTATCACTTATCAGAGCCATAAGATTCTTGATTTGTTGAAAGAAAGCAAAACATTCCCATTATTGTATTATTCGAAGAGTTCAAAAGATAACTAAGATGTCATTGAAGCAAAAGACGAGCAAAGCTCAAATCTTTTACCCAAGAAACAACAGATCCAACAAACTCCATGTCCCAAAACATGAACAAGGCTGTCAAATATCAAACAAGAAAAAGCTACATCAGATAGATAAAAACATCCATAATCCCAGAACTAAAATGATCCCAGAATTTCTTTGTATCAAAGAAATCCATCCAAAGCCCGCCCGCCCGAGAATCATCGCAAACTAGAACAAATCGATCAATCTAGAGCACGAAAATACCTCGTCGAAAATTTCGATTATTACATCATCAGCACCTCCACGCCGAGGCTGAGATCAACTCCTTCCTTTGCCAGCACAAGACGAGCGAAGATTGCCTCTTTTCCACAGCAAACCCTCGAATGCCAATCCTCTTGACAATACAATCGGCCTGCGATTCAGCGAAACTGCTGAAATTTACAGGCGAAAATCCATATGAAAGCAGCAAAGCCCTCCAATGGTGGGCCTTTTCTTGACCATTACCGCGAAGGAACCTCTTTGCCACGATTCTTTCAATCTCGGGCTGTAATAGAAATTTCTCGATCCTCTGCAGTTCATCGCCGTCCGCCCCCTTAACCGATTCCAAAGATTCTAGAAGGTTCGAATAGGACTGAAGGGCGTGAATCATATGATTCGCAAAGGGCAAATCGATCCTATCGCAACCCCTATCCAAAGACACGACGATTCTTGGAGACAACTGCTTCACAAACCTAAGCACCGAAGAGGCTTCAGACAGCTCCTTACTGCTGTCTGAAACAACGCCCGCCGGCAGATTGACCAACACAGCTTCCGAGGATCGAAAGGGCAGTGGATTTAGAGAGTCAAAGCTCAGCAAATTGAATTCGAAGGAGAGATTGATTTCTCCAGCAAACTGAATCAAATTCTCGCGTGCTAGCCCAATTTCGAACTGTTCTTGGCTCGAAGGAGGCGAAACAAAGGCTGTAATTTTCAGCGATTTTGAGCCTCCACTTACCAAGGAGAGTTCTTGCATAAGAGAAGCCCACTGCCCGCCATACCCTACATCGAAATCGACGACGTGGATCCTATCGAACCCTTCTACAGCCTCCAAAATGGCCTGATTGCAAGTAAAGTTTGCGAATTGAAGGACGGGCGATATCTCAGAGAAGGTTTTGTAGGCTCCTATCTTGAATATAAGACTGAAAGGCGACGAATTGCCTGTCAAACTGTTGTTAGAAGAAAGAAGCGATTGCAATGCTTCTTGGAAGTAAAAAGCAGCCCTTTGAAGAGGCTTCTTCGTCCCACTGCTACTACTAATGGGAGAGAGATGGTGATTGAGCCGCGCCAATATCCCCTGCGCGAGTACTATGTTTCCCGTCTGGACAAGCTCAGCGGCCTTAAACAGCTGATCGACGATCGATTGCTGCTCATTGCGCTGTCCTAAATCTTCCCCGTTATTCGGTTTTTGTTCTAATTTGATGGGCGCCGAGCTGTAGTGGGGAAGAAACTGAAGGTTGTGACGATTATTGGGATGTTGTTCGAATGGAATGTAAGAGCCTTTCGACGAATCCATTACGCCTATCCCAGGATTGTGCCTCTTGGACTGAGATGGAAAGATTGGATTTTGATCGTATGGGAAAGGAAACACTAGCGAGGAAGAAGGTGGGGATTGTTGAGTAGTTTGCTGGTGAAATAGCAGCTGTGAGTTGAACAATGGAAGCTTCGTTTCGAGGGAATAATGAGAAGAATCGAATGAGAGATTACTAGGCATCAGATTCGAAGAGATGGGGTTGGATAATCCGTCGATGATTGGGACGTTAGGCATCAGATTAACGCCGCCGCCGGCGAGGCTGAAGCTTTCTTGATCCAAAACCCCAAATCCCCCGTTGAAGTCAAACTCTAGTCCGTTGTTGCCGCCGCCGCCGCCGAGGTGGAGGGCCTTCGACGCCGAGGTGGGATCCTCGGCGGCTATGTCGCCCATGATCCATCTGAGAACGGATTGGTCTTGGCCGGCGGGTACCACGTCGGACAGGACGCTTTCCCAATCTTCCATAGCCACAGCCAACCTCTCGCCGCCGGCACCGCTGGTGCCCACCGCCGCCGCATTTAGGGAGTCACGCGCCGCTGCAAGGTTCGAGCAGCTCGTAGCTGTAGCTGAGTCTTGCTGATGATGATGATGGTGCCATTTGGGAGATGGGTTCGTCGTGTCGGTTGAACCGCCTCCACCGAAGGCGGAGGAGCCGCCGCCGCCGCCGCAGTGGGAGGAAGACAGCGTTGAGGAGGAGGTGGGCCTGCCGGAAAATCTTGCAGAATCCAGGACAGATTTGGGCTCACCAAAGCTGTTTTCCGAGATGCAATTCTTTCCAAGGAAAGAACTGTTGTTGTTGGTGAGTAAAGATTGGTTTTTTTGAAGAATTAACTCTAAATCTAACAACCCTTTCCCCTCAAAATCAAAGGGCAAGGGCATTCCCTTCATCTAAGTACCAAATTTCTCCAGTTTTTTTTTCTCCGTCGAAGAGTGAACAAAAAAAGGGCAAAAAATCAGAAGATATCAAAGTTTGAGGAACTCAAAAACATTTTGTACTTACTACACATGCATGCATGTATGTATGTCCGTAGATTTATATGTATGTATGTATGCTCCTCACAAGAACAAAGCTTCTAACTTTTTCTTCTTCAAAAGCATTTATGGTAGTAGCAGCTCAGACAAAAGTAATGGTGGGTTTTTAATACTATTCTCTCTCTCCCTCAATCTCTCTCCATACCTATGGTTTGAAGTTTGATACTATCTTCGTCCCACTAATTTTATCACATTTTGCCATTTCGGGCGTCCCACTAATTTTATCACCTTTCCTTATTTAGCAAAAAATCTATCACAAACAATCAATATAATAATATTAAATATTCTTAAAAGACGTGTCAAACTATACACTTTATTACCTTTTCATTGTACTATATTATTATAATAATACCACCTTAATATCCGTGCCCACTACCAAATGTGATATAGTTGGTGGGAGAGAGGTAGTATCTATTTTATTTTATTTTCTTTGTTTCTTTTAACCCTTTATTAGTTAAAATTTTTCTGTGGCTTGTCTATAGACGTACCTATCTTTCTTGCTAGGGTTGCGCCTCTCTTGCCCACTCGCACACAACCCACGTGTTTCCTAGGCGCGGTAAATAGGTAAAAATACTTCCTCCGTCCCACTTATTTCTTCTCATAGGCGTCCTACATAATTCTTCTCATTTCTACTTTTGATAAAAAATTATATCAATAACTAAACTAATTACACCATTTATATTTAAAAAAGACTTCTTATTTCTTAAAATATGGTTTCTTAATATAGAACTAAGTATTAAGTGGGACGGAGGTAGTACTCAAGAGGTTGTACACCACGCGCTTAAAGAGCTCCTGTAAGGAAAGAAAGTAAGTGGCTCGCTCGTTGTGTAGTTATTTTTTAACAGGGGGACCATAGCAATTAGGGGTGTTCATCGGTCGGTTCGGTTCGGTTTTTTCAAATTTCGGTTCGGTTTTTCGGTTTTCGGTTTTACGTATGCTTAATCCGATATCCGAACCGTTTTAATTTGGTTCGGTTCGGTTTTTTATAATTCGGTTCGGTTTTTTTCGGTTCGGTTTTTCGGTTAAGAATTTAATATCAACAAAAAAAATATTATGAGCTGAAAATACATAAAACAATTTATGATTATTAAAAAACAAAGAAGATTTATGGAACGTTACATGTAGCAAAATAATTCAAAGGTTTGAAAAAAAAACATGAAAATGGAACAAAATCAAACCAAAATATAAAAACATTCATTTGAAGATACTACAAATTATTTAGGAGAAAAATAGTATTTGATTGGTGAGGAAAACATTCACCTAAAAATGGAAAAAAGTTATACCAATGAAATTATATTTATTGTGTTGTTTACGCTATGGGAGAAAAACAATGATTTTTTATATTTTCTATTTTTAATGTAGTATGATAATTTCAGTTCGGTTTTTCGGTTTTTTCGGTTTTACGTATGCTTAATCCGATATCCGAACCATTTTAATTTGGTTCGGTTCGGTTTTTTACTGTTCGGTTCGGTTTCTTTCGGTTCCGGTCTTTTCGGTTCGGTTCTTTACGGTTCGGTCGGTTTTTTCGGTTTTTCGGTTAATTTGAACACCCCTAATAGCAATAGCATGGTGTTAGTGGAGAGATGAACTGGCAATAATCGTTCATTGACGAAAATGCCCTGGAAGACGAATGCATCTCAGGGGTATTTTCGTACTTTACCATACTCTGCTGCGGTCCTGGTTTTCGAAGCTAAATCTGAGTGCCAGAGATACGTAAAAGGAGCTTACTGTGTTTTTTAAAGTATCGAGGTTGTTAAAATCGACGGCTTAGATAAGATCATCGTACGGTGGAGATTTGCTTGCCTTGAAACTGTTGTGTAAAGCTTAGGACTGAAATGCAATTGTATATGTTTCCTTTTGTATATTACCTTTTAGGTAATAAAAGTTGATTTTTCTTGAAGAAAATGAGCCTCCTTATTATTAAATAACGGTTAAAAGAGAGGTCAAGGGGAGATTGTTGATCAACTGTCACTTTCTGTTTTGCTGAGAGAAAAAAAAGACATAATAACAAAAATGGAGCGACATGAAAAATGTTGAATTGAAAATAGGTGGGACTTACACGGAGACTATGGTCCTTGAGGGACGTTTTGGTCATTTTCGGTGGAGCTTTGCTTAGTTTTGGGGTTCCGAAGTTATTAACGTGGGGTCTAAATTGGTAATTACATTGTTTTGATAGGGTTCAATTCAATAGTATATTAAAATATGGCACGATTTTCACCTTATTTTCCGGGATTAATCTCAATTTCTTTAATGTGTGGCGTAAGTAAGTGATTGAATGAGATAGATGAAATATATGTATATCTATATATGATGAGAGACAAGACATAACAGCTAATAATACATAGCAACTCTATTTAGACAAATGGTTTGCTTGTCTCGGCTCGCACATACAACAAAACTTGTCCGAACAGTTCATATGATATTTTATGTTATGTTTTAAACTGTACAAGTAACTTATATCGCTTTCTCATATATCTTGGTTAATTTATTGCCACATACGTAGTAAACTAGTAAAAGCATTGTTTCGTCATTAGTATGATCATTTGTGAATCACAATATATATGATTAGAACTGCTCTTATATTTCTAATTATTGACCAGTATTTATATAGCTAGGCCAATCATTCACTAATGGTGTGGACATAATCATTACTCCATCTAAACACAATAATCAAGTTGCTAAATATTGTAATGAACAAAATCAATATGTGCAGCATAAAGCATATATGTTCTTGTTATATTCTGATGATTAGCTTGAAATATTATATGCATATATATTAAAATGTTAAGTGTAGCTTCATCATTAGGCTTTGAATTAAAAAAATCTCAAGAGTAGATACATAAAATAATACACATATTTTCTCGAGCACATGCATGTATCAATACGATGCGTTAAATGTAGGATGATTAAAGGTCAATCAAAAGAAATTTAATTATCAACCGCCGTATCCATCAAAGATCACGGGAAAAAAATATATTAGCTAGTATGGGGAATTTATATTATATATTCATGGGCGGTGTCGAGTTTTATTTAATTATCGATTTATGAAATATATCCAATCCTACAGCGTGTTGTGTGATGGAAAGATAATATTGGGCTTACTTTTTAAAGAATTACACTACGTAAAAGCCCAATAATGAATCTACTCTTTGGTTAGCTTAAAGCCCATTATAAGCCCATAATAAATTATCTCGTCTAAATGGCCCAAATCTCTCTCTCTCTCTCTCTCTCTCTCTCTCTCTCTCGCGTTTATCCCTTCCGCCCATTCATTTCATTTGAACTTCGAAAACACACACAAAAACTCATTGACGGAATCTACAATGGATGTGAAAGAAGCAGGATCCTCACTCGATGCTCTGATTTCATCGTTCAACGCTCGCATCGCCGAGCTGCAGCAGTTTGTCGTTGCTCGCAACAGTTGGTGACATCCAATTATTATGATTTTTCTTCTTACTTTGTGTATTTAGATTTCTGCCCTGCTCGATTGTTTCGTTGCAAAATGAGCTTCGCTATCGTGTGCAGTGTACCCAGCGCGCAGTATTAGCGATCTATCTGCTATCGACGTGGCACTGAAGGCTATGGAGCTACAGGTTCAGAACATTAAGAATCGATTGCGTGAGGAAACTCGAGCTATACCCAAAGCCAAGGTTGGTTTTAATACTTGAACTTTTTCTTGGTTGAATTAGCTTAAGTTGGGATTTTGTTTTTATGTTTTTACTCTACGCGATTCTATTTAGTGTTCTTAGCTCAGAAGTCGAAGTAGTAATTCAACTTCGTAGGGATTTGGTTTGAACTTTAAAAGTATCCATTCTTTAGAGTGAGGAGTTTATGTGTAATCAATAATAGGTTATTCGGACAAAGTTCAGCAAGACGTCGATTTGAAAATATTATTCATTGTGATTTCAGAAATTAATAGAGGCATCTCTGAAGCAACAAAAGAAACTGGAGAGCATTTCAGCTTCTGTCTCAACGTTCATGCCCGAAAGATTTACTCACTTGAACCACGAAGCTAACAGATGGTATGTTTTACTGGTTTTGAGGTTCCTGATACTTTAATAGCAACTGAGTAATCATTTAAGTACGTTTATTTCTTTAACCATTTTCGACCCTTTTTCTACTGTTGTATGTTTCAGTGTGCAAGTAGAAGAGAACAAGCAAGATCTTGAAACTGAATCTTTGAAGCTTGAGCAGCCTGCTCGTAAAGTGAGGGAGCTTTCCTGTCATCTATTTTTGTGGCTTTTCATATTTTACGCTGCTCTTCTTGGCAGTTATTTAATTGGGATACTATGGAAAATTTTCCTATTATCTGATGGATTTATGTTTGCAATCCCAATGATTTATAAAGATGAATTAAAAATTTTAGCAAATCATTAAATCTTTTGCTTATATTTTCCTTTTTTTGAATTTCAGGAGAAGAGTCGATCCCCTCCGACATGGTATGTCACGGATGACGAGCTCAACTCTGTCCCGACGTAAGTAATTAAATCTCATGTATACACTGATTCATTGTCGTTCTAAGAAAATTGACCATCAATCCAAGCATTTTTATGCCATTTTCAGATTCTATGGTTCCATGAATCCTCTCTAAACTAGTAGCTTTCACTATTGTAGGTACATGAAACAAAGACTCACATTAGATAAAACGAATGCTGCTATAAGCGATATGGCTACGTATGCTGAAGCAAATACTCAGCTTATCACAGCGCCCAGAAACAAGGTCCTTCTCTCTCACCCGTTTATTTCTATCTTACGATTTACTATGTATGTTGATCCCATCGCTCGTTTTTTCTCCTGAAGCTTGGCGAGAATAAATTGGAGAAAGCTATGGTGAGTCTTTTATAATCTCTGATTGTCCTATTCTAAATCACCTTCAAGTCACTGCTTTTATCTCACACGAAACATTAACAAGTTATGCATTCCTTTCCCGATGCAGGAACTGAGAAAGATTGCAATGGCAGATGCAGTGAGAGGAAAGCACTTCTTTCTAGAATCAGACATCAAAGGGCCTTCACTGAAACTCGACAACACTGGACGAGCTCTATTGACGGTTAATAACCTATTCGATTCTCATGCAGTAATCCGAAACATCGATCTCGTTTATCAATCTGACCTACCTTTACCGTATCGTATGTTTTCCTAGGTTCTTAGACATCTGGGTCGGTTAACTGAGACTAGAATCGGCCACCACCGTGTTTTCATTCTGTTAAGGCCTTGAGACGTGCATGGCTATCTTCATATAGACTACTTCCGTAAAAATTCAATGTAAGAGATGCTGTTAAATACTCTGCTATGACAATGGAGCTTATTATCTACTTCAGTTCATGTTAATTCAGTGCCCTTCCATTCCATTTGATTACTTCACATTTAAAACAACACAAAACATTCATCATTCAGAATTCACATGATCCAATTTAAATGACACACACACGCACACGCACACACACACACACACACATAAGCATAGCTATGACAGGTACATTACGACGGCCCGGGGAACCATCAGGCGCACTGGAAACCTTCTGGAACCTTCTTGCCGCAAGAATTGAGGGCCAAGCTTATAGCAATGGGGACTTTAACCTTCAAAATCCCCAGCACATTGGCCTTAATAGCAGTGCACAAGCACAATGCAGCTTCAAGATCAGCCAAGCCCTTGATAACCGTGCAGCACTCTTTGCTCGGCGGAGTCCCAATGACCTCATGCACAAGGCCTAACCAATCGCCACATACGCCGAGCTTCAAAGTGTCCCTCGGGCACTTACTGGGCTTAGTCGGCGTGGTCTTGGTAATCGTGGGCTTGGTCTTCGGCGGGCATGGGACGTAATTGGATGAGACTAAGGTGGAGAAGGTTAAGTTGAGGAAGATGATAGCCGTTACTATGCTTTTCGAAGCTGCCTCCATTTGGGGTACTGGATTTTCCTTTTTCGATGCTATGTGAAGTAGCACTACAAATGCCCGAGTTTGTGAGGGTTTTTTTATGGATGTTCTTGGTAGGTTTGTGAGGCTCACATTGGCATAGTGACAAGCTGGGAGAGATGCGTGGGTGATTCTTGGCCATGGATGTTAAGGTGCGAGCAAAGATTTTTTCCTTGATTGAGTTGTTTGTTTCTGTTCTGTGTAGTTTATTGGCTTATTAGCTTAGCCAGCCATGTTGAAAAGTGACTGATGTTTTGTTTTGCATGCTTGCTAGCTTGGCGTGCAAATTTCACATGATTTTTTGAGTTGGGTTTTGCTTCTATCACCTTTAGCTGTAATGTGAGGTATCTTTCCTCAACTAAACATATGGGAAAAATACAATTTTTGTTATTTGTCGTAAGATATAATTGCAATAAAATCGAACCCACCAGCGCACGAATCATCAGCTAGAGAAAAATCAGGACACTAAGATACCAAATATAACCATCCTAACAGAAACAGAAGTGATGTATAAATTGTCCAAAATTTGCGATTAAGAGAGATTTGGTCAGAGAAAGCCAAAAAAGAAGATAAGAAAATAGAGGGGAAGAGGATGTCTACAATCAGAAGCTTTTCATTCATGGCGGGCACATTCTTTGGTATGTACATTGCACAGAACTATAGCTTACCTAATGTTAAAAATGTATTAAAGACAGGTTATGTGTTGGCAAAGCATTTCGAAGAGGCTTATCGCAAACCGAGCAAGAGCACAGATGACATTGACGAATAAGATAAAATGTGCATGTTTTTTTTGCCTCGACGTATATGATAAATGTAAGCATCTGTAAATTTAATGACCAAGAAAAATATGTAATGTTGAAAAATTCCTAAAGAATGAGCCTCTAAAATTTGCTGATACACAAATGGCAAGTCTTAACACTTTCAACGAGAAGGAGAAACTGAGGCAAAAAAACCTGAAGAATCTTTCACAGAAAATTATGAGACAGAGAGAAAGCAAAATTACCACAAGCTGATGGAGATAGAAAGGCCCTTAATTTTCCTCGATTATTTCCCGATAAAGTATCCAACCAATACGCCCAACATTAGACCGAGGATTAGTACATAAATGGAGACGCCACCGCCTTGGCCATGCCTTGTTTGTCTCTTCATCAATTCCTGTAAAAAATGAAGGCAGCCGTAAGAAATCATTGTAAGAACGGCGAGTGGGTTTTTCTTTTTTTTTTTTTTTTTGAGCGACTTAATACAAAACGGTATGCAATTGTACATCGGATTATGGTACGAAACTTATATGGTAAACATTAAACGAGAATGAGCATTCACATGTGGAATGATCGTATATTCACTACTTGCTAGAGCATTTTTGAGTTGGACTAACCAAATGATGAAGGAGCCTTTTATTTTCCCGAAGGGCATATTCTTTCTCTTCGTTCAGCTTCGAGAAAGCAGACGATCCCTGAGAAGTTCAGATTTCCGCCGAAAATCAGCATTTGAAACAAGGATAAAGAAAAAAGGCGCCGGAGACAAAATGTCATATATTACAGCTAACTGGGTGTCTCCTAAAAGAACTATCATAAGTATTACCTCAGCAGAAAATGGACCTTCAACATGCTGTGTGAACGATCTAGCAACCTGAAACATTATATTACACTTTCATGTACAATTCGATCACAGCCGAGGTGGGCCAAAGTTAAGAAACTGCACTTAAAGCTTCAGACAAATTAGGCTTTCTAACCAACCTCATCTTCGTTAGAAGAAGTCGCTTCTTCGTCTCCTTCAGGTACAGGCGAAGGAGGATTCGCAGGTATGTAAATGACCCTCAGTTTGAACTCGCTGATAACTTTTCCTTCTTTCTTGTTAAACTGTACGGTAATCGTAATAATCAGTTAAAAGTTAAATAAATCGCTGACCAAGTGAATAATTTAGAAGAAAAAAAAAGTCGAATGATTACCAATTCAGGCGTCGCGTCCCTACTCGTCGCACCATTTGGAGCAATCAAACTCTGAATCAGAAACTTATCCTTGCATTGCATATCGGGCGGAGCCTCTTTTTGAGCTTGCATTGTAACTACATAAAAAAAATAATCGAAACCTATAAATCAAGAATCTGGCGAAGAAGGAACTAAATAAGTAGATAAAATCAAATAGTATCAACGCAAAATGTTCGAATCTTATAAACCTGTAACATTGCATACGGAATTGGGCAGAACAACACCAGCATTAGGGCGAACACAGTACTTCTTTGGGTTAGTCGTTTTCACCTGATTTAGACGAATACAGCATATCAGCTACAACAGAAAATGAATCAAAACAAGGTAAAGCTAAAAGTGATGAATCGAAAACCTAATCACCTTAAACGCAATGAACTGATCAGTCCTATTCGTCAATTGCATAGAGCACGAACTCTGCTTCCTCAATTCAACTGTACCAACCCAAAATCAACCGAAACAAACGTAAAAGGAATGTTAAAAAAATTCAAACTAAACACCAACGATATAGGAAAAGTAACGAAAGCACAATCATGTGTACATCGAAACTTTAATCTTCATTCTCAATCACAAATCTAACCAGCTGAAACACGAATGATTCGGAAAAAGAAAATGAGAAAAATTAACATCTAGATTCGCTACACTCACATGGGAATTTGAGTTCTGAGGGCTGAATGTTGAGGAATTCGCCCATGCTCACGATCCTGAATCTTGGTCCACCTCAAATGGATGATAAAATAAAAATTCTCCAAGTGTTTCTCTTTTCTACTTCATTTTTTTACAGATACATGTTATTATAATGATATTTGATGAAATTATCTAATATATTTCCATACTTGTTCTTTTGTGAAAAAGGCCTTTTCCGGGAGAATATTATATCAAGGTGGATGACTCAAAATAAGTAGAATCAACGTTTAATATTGGTGGATATCTACCAACTTCAAATTTTATTTTCATCTAAATACAAATTATTTATACTCTTACTAATACTTTAGTGTGCAAAAATATAAATTAATTATAAGTGGATGATTTTAATAAAAAAGTAGAATGAAGTGGTTATTACGAATTTTATAGCTACGTGGTTTAAAAAGTTTTTTAATAAAAAGTTTTTTTATTTCTTTAATAGTAATTAAAGTAGAAAAAATTTGTTTGATCAATTTTGACAGACCAATTACAGTTTTTCTCGCTCTTTATATGAGTATAGAACAAGGAGCCCCACATGAATAAAAACCGTCAACTTGTCAATTTAATATACTTAATTACAGTTTTACTACTTATATTTTTACTACTATTTTATCCTTTAAATTAAAAATTGGGTAATTCTATTGGCACCCCCTTGTTTTCTATTTGCACCCCTTATTAAATACTACAATAGATAAGGTAAATAGAATTATTATTAAGGAAATAGAATCAACCATTAAATACTGCAATAAAAGTATAGTTAGGCCATGGTTGCTTCATCTTTGTGGTGACAGATTGTATTTCCTAATATGGATGCCGGGATTGTATAATTTTAGTGATGAGGTCAAATTAATTTTTGAAATTTATTAGTGTGCTATTTAGATATTGAAAAAATGTAACAAAGTTGAATGGTATTTACCCTAAATAATGTAGTAATAAAATTTATTTTTTTGTCGATAATACAATTTCCTATCGTGCACTTTGTAAAAAAATATCTGTTCGACAATTATTTATCTCTGTTTATATGTATACAATATGTTGATAAGAGTATTTATTTTGTATTGATTTTTTTATTACAATAAATTACAATATTAAGATCGATAAATTTAAAATATTAATATCTTTAAAGTTAAGTTTAACAATTAATATAAGATATATAACGGAATTAATTCATATAGATGTGACATTTGATATAATAGCTTAAGTAATATTGTTTAATTATATAACAATAAATTGTAAATTATTTATTGTTGAATTCATGTGGTTAGATAAAATTACTTTTACAAATATCATGTATTTCTCACCAAGGATGTAAAAAAGAGGTATACAAGGGGTGTAGGAGCGTGAATAGTAGGACCCTTAAATGTTAAAAAAAAAAAAAGCAAACGCCAAAGATTTGAGACTTCCAACGTTGTAATAATTCAATATACATTTATTCAAGAAACTCCATCGTATAATACATCATAAACCAACTGGGTCGAACATAAAATGACTCACGCCACGGCGAAAGATTATATACAAAAGGCTCTAAACGCTTAGCTTAGGCCGAAAATTAGAATCGGCGAAGGGTTTCGTAAACTCGTCGGCGCACGCCATTCTTATCCGCTCGGGCGTCGCGGGATTGTCCAAAGGAAACCACCCGTCGATCCCTTCTTCGGCCCTCGCCGATATTATTGCGTCTTTTATCGCAAAGAAAACCGAAGACGCGAGGAAAAAGGGCGGTTCGCCGACCGCCTTCGACGAGTGAATGGCCTTATCGTTCGGCGCATCCTACCGAGATTTAAATACAACAAAAAAAGGTTACCGCTCGACCCATCTCTTCTCGCTGGAAAAAAAATAATTAGTTTTTACGGACGATAATTATTACCTTGAGAAGGGATACGCTGAACTTGAAAGGGACGTCGTTGACCGAGGGGATCTTGTAAGAACCGGGCCCACTTGTGAACAGCACGCCCGGCGGGACCCACGGGTGGGCCGCGTCGCCCCACTTTAATTCTTCGAGGGCAACCCATCCCATGCCTTGCACGAACGCTCCTTCGATCTGTACAGTGAGTTTTTTTTTAAGATAAATGAAAATTCAAGAGATATCGTTTTTTTTATATATTAAAAAACGAGCTTTTTTTTACGAACCTGCCCGACGTCGATGGCGGGATTTATGGAAAACCCTAGATCGAGAATTACGTCGGCACGCCTCGTGTGGAAATCTCCCGTCAAGGCGTCGATTTCCACCTCGGCGAAGGCAGCTCCGTAGGTGAAGTACCTAAACGGTGATCCCTTGCAAGTCTCCCAGTCGAAGTTTATATCGGGCGTTCTATAAAACCCGTGGGCCGAAAGGTCGATACGCTCCATGTAGCACGCAAGCGCTAGCTGGTGATAGAAAAATTCGACGATTTTTAATCGGCGTCGAATTAAGTTTACGATAATTACCAAGAAATTATTACCTCGGCGAACGAGCCAAAGTTACGAGTGGACGACAAAGTCTCCATCCTCGCTTTGATCTGCTCGCAAGCGTCTAAAACGGCGGCGCCGTATAAGTCGGAGCTCGCCGAGGCCGCGGTCGGCGAAGCATTCGGAACCTATAGTCGATTAAAATATAAAAAAAAGTAAAATAATCAACTTATGATGGTCGCGAATGTAATAAAGTCTAACGAAATTAGTACGTTTGTCGACCTTATCGGTGCTCGTCTCGGATATAAATACGGAGCTTAGCGGAATGTTGAAGGAAGACGCCGCAATTTGAGCGACCTTTGTGTGCAAGCCTTGGCCCATCTCAACGCCTCCGTGCGTGACCAATACGGTCCCGTCAGTGTATACCTGAACGAGCGCTCCAGCCTACGCAAAGTGTAAATTATTAAATTCGAATTTAAACGGATGCTACTGCTGAGTGACCAATTCACCTAAAAGCTTACGCTTGTAGGGGACTGTATGGCCTTTTCAATTTATATATTATATTTCCAACGCGCCCCTCATGCCTAAGCTGTTTTCTCTATTATGTAGCTTAGGGGTGTAATTTCCTTAAATGAGTAGTCGTGAGAATTTGTTCTCGATACCTCTTTGGTCCCTAAGCTCCGATACTCGTATTGAGGGACCAATTAACTTAAAAGCTTAAGTAGGGATTGTATCTTCTCTTTTTCTTTTAAAACAAAAATTATAGAATAGATTATATTCCAACAACTACGAATCACAGTTCTTACCTGATTCATAAACTTGGCCGTAAAAGATATGCCGAATTTAGTAGGCACCATAGCTATTCCGCGCTTTCTCCACCTATTTCGGGCGTTGAAATCGTCGACCTCCTTGCGAGCGGACGCAAAGTTGCACGAAGCCTTCAGCTCGTCCCAGATGCGCCTCAAGGTGAAGTTTTCGACTTTCTGGCCGTAGTGCAGTATCGATCCCTCCCTCAGAAAGTTGATCTCCTGAGAAAAAAATAACAATCTAAAGAAGAAAATTTTTAAGTTGCATTATCGAACCGAACAAATAAAGACGTACCCGTATTTCTTCGGGACTCTTCCTGACTTCGACCGCGATCCTCTGGATCCAATTTTCGGCGATGAGCATTCCTTGCGGGCCCCCAAACCCTCTGAACGCCGTGTTGCTGGGAAAATTAGTGAAGCAAACCTTACCCTTTATTCTAACGTTAGGAATCTCATAGACGTTGTCCGATTGGAACATCGAACGTTCGAGCACAGCGAGCGAAAGGTCGAGAGAATTTCCTCCATTGTTGTAGATCTCAAGGTCCAAAGCAAGTACTCTCCCATCGTTCATAAAGCCCACCTACAAAAATAAAAAAGCGCTCGCCATTGAGAGAGGGAGACGGAGAGAGTGGGAGAGGAGAGAGAGAGAGAGAGAGAGAGAGAGAGAGAGAGAGAGAGAGACCTTATATTTTCCAAGAAAGCTATGTCGTTGTCCACTAGTCATCATATCCGTATCTCTGTCTAGCGTAATCTTGACGGGACGATTAAGCAGATACGACGGAATCGAAGCAACTGCTGCAATAAAAGCAGATCTCGTCTCTTTCCCACCGAAGCCGCCGCCGATCCTTTTCGTCTTGCAGACAACCTTAGACATCGGAAGCCCAAGTACACGCGCTACGTACTTTTGGTGCTTTTGTGGGGCCTAAGGCGTGCACAAAGTTCACACTGAGAGAGAGAGAGAGAGAGATTTTGGTGTTAGAACTATAGAGGAGCTTTTTACTGACCTGAGTAGAAGAGATCATATGTACTTCGTTCCCGCCGTCGGCGGTCCATATTAAGGTGCTGTTTGGCTCGAGATAAAAGTGCTCTTGGCCGCCGACGTGAACCTCTCCTTCGATGATCTTATCGCACCTACCCGAAGAGAAGCAAAGTTCAACGTCGCCGCTTTTCATCAACCTTTCCGTGTTGGGATGGAAACTGTTGCGCTCGACGGCCTCTTTTATGGATAGGACGGGCGGCAGTTCTTCGTACTGAACTCGAACTTTTCGAGCCGCCAATTTGGCGTTCTCGTGCGTGTCGGCCACCACTACAGCGATGACCTAAGGTCGGGGAAAAAATCTAACTTTTCGTATATCAGCGTAGAAAAGGAAAGAATCGATTTGCTAATAATTTACCTGGCCGACGCAAGTCACGATTTCCGAAGCGAAGAGTTCCTCATCGATGACGATCGGGCCGACCCATTTCTGACCCGGGACGTCCTTGGCGGAGAATATTCCGGCGAATCCGAGGGAAGACTTAGCTTCTGTATCGTCTATTGAGAGTATTCGAGCGTGGGGCTTTTTGCTCATTACGAGGGCGGCGTGCAAGCTGTTTGGAGGCATTGGGACGTCGTCCGTGTACTCTGCTTCGCCCGTAACCTGAAACATGTCTCAAGAATTTATCTAACATCTCAAATGAATACTCGAAATAATTTGACGGAAAAAAAACCTGAAGTTTCGACGAGAGGTGAATTTCAGGCGCGCCGACGCCGCTGCCTTGCCTTACGACGTCGTAGTGCTGACTTCCCATGACCGAAGGATGTCGAAACGGTTTTATAGCCGAGACGTGAGATTCCGGCACTTTTTCGTCGAACGAAGATTTTCGTTCCATTTCACGGCAGACCCACAGAAAATATTTGAAGAAAAAGCTCGAAATCAGCGACCTACGAAACTCGACCATCCCTCCCGGCGCATTGTCCTTCAACACAATGTCCCTCTCGAGAACTGCCAAAGCGCCTCGCAATAAGTCCTTCCCCCACTTTCTCCCCACCAAGAATTTCTCCGTCCCCTTAGCGCATATCGAAAAAGGCGCAACTCCGCCGTAAACGATCGAAGCGTCGCAAACGACCCATTCGCCCTCCCTTTCCTCTAAACGAACGCGCATCCCAGAATTCACGATAGCTATGTCGTCGTCCCTCCTATGCGCCTGCTTGAATTCTCTTACAAACTCGTTTTCCTCGTTCCAAGGCAAGAAAACGGACAGTAAAATCTCATCGCCCGCAAGATCCACCTTACGGTAACCTAGAAAGAATTCCCCTGCCTCGCAAACCCTAACACCTCCCTTGCAATTACATATTCGAAACTTCGCCTTGGAAGCAATCCAAATAGGGTTTAAGTCCGAAATCGGGCTCGCCGTGCATATATTCCCGCCCACAGACGCCACGTTCCTTATCTGCGTACCCGCGAACCACTTTAACTGCTCGACGATGGCCTTCGAGGACGAAGTCTGAAAAGGCGCGCGCTGGGGTATTATGGTCTTTAACGTTTTCTCGAGCTCAGATAATTTCACCGCAGCGCCGATTTCTAAGCCGTCGTCCCTTACGGTAATTTGATTGAGCTCTGGGACGTTGGCTGTGTGGATAAGGACGGGATAGTGAAAGCTTTTGAGCCTCGTTTCTATCCCGACTTCTGTGTTGCCCACGACTAACTTTGCGTTTGGGTACTTAGATTTTAAGTCGAGAACTTGGCGAAGTTTTAATGGACGGTGCCATTCGAGCCCATTCGAGCCGTTCAGAGAAAGGGTCGATGGCTTTCTCGTAAGAAGCTCGGGCGGGAAGATGAGCTCTTTGTCTGTGTACGACGCACCGTTTACGTCGCTGTAAGAGATTGGCTTCTGAGCTTCGTTAGGGTTTTGGCCGCACGAGCACGGCTTGCCAGTTGAAGGGCATATGAATTCGCCTTTCGAAAATTTATTATTGCCGACATATAAGGAATCGTCCGTTCTTGCGAAGATTCGAAAGGCGTCGACTATCGGTCTATAGCCCGTGCATCGACATAAATTTCCCGCAAGGCTTTCCTCGATTTCCTCTTTCGTGGGCGGTTCCTTACATGATCTGAGTAGGGCGTACATCGACATTATGAAGCCTGGCGTGCAGAATCCACACTGAGAGCCGTGTGCGCTCGCTAACGCCTCCTACAATTTTTTTTTTTTTGCGGAAGTAAGATTAAATGCACTGCAGAAAGCTGGAGATTTTTTTTTTCCCTACATACGAAAATGGATGACAATCGGTCCATTAAAGGCCCATTGAATCTTCAAATTGAGTCTGAATCTACATCCAGTCACACCAACCATGGTGCTGGACTCAGGATCAGACTCATTCTAGAACTCAGACTCATTTGAAGATTCAATGGGGTCTTTAATACGAACAGAAGATGATCGTTTCATTACCTGGATTGGATGCAAGCCATATCTTCGATTTCCTACACCCTCGACTGTAATGACGTGCATTCCTTCGACGGAATAGAGAGGGGCCAAGCAAGCATTCACGGCGAGGTGTCTGAATTTAAACGAGATGTTAAGGAATAACGCTTTTGTATAAAAACGACGTCGAAAAGAAATCATTGAGAGAGATAGAGAGAGAATTACACGCATTTCTTTTGGTTTTGATCGAAATGGGAAATCATTACAGTGCAAGCTCCACAGCCGCCCTCGCCGCAGCCCAGCTTCGTGCCCGTGAGACCAATGTCTGCATCATTAAAGCGTTACGAATGTTTTTATTCGAATTAACCTCGACGAAATCGGAGTAAATGGGTTGAAAATACCAAAGTTAAAGGCGACAAAATCAACTTCAGCTGTAGGAGAAATTCATGATATATATTTAATTTTCTGATAGCTTGAGCTTTAGATGCCTAATTCAACAACCAACTAATGTTGAAGTGACTGAAAAGGCTAAGGGTGTGTTTGGTATGCAGAATTGTGTGTGGAAAACACGATGGAAACCTAAGTTGACGCATCAAACAACGATACCCTTCGCTTCGATCGTTGTACCTTTGCACATTTTCTTTTCTTTTCCTAAGTGCTCGTTTGGTTGACTGGTTTATATTTAGGAGGGTTTAAATAATTAAGGGTTTGTATAAAACAAACTAATGTGTATAAATAAAATGTGTGTTTGGTTAGTAGGTTTAAATAAACACATGTGAGGGGGTGTGTTTATGTAAACCCGTCTACATGGGTTTAGGGTTGTTTTATATAAACCCATGGTTTATATAAACCTGCGAACCAAACAAACGAAGATATCATATACCCACCTTTAAAATACTTAAACCCTCCAACCAACACAAGCACTAAAAGAATTCAACAAACCAAACGCACCCTAAAGAAAACTAATTCAGGCGTAATTACTATGATACTTTACTAAAAACAACGCAATCGTAGTCCCAATTCTGACTAAAAGAGCAAAATAGAGTAGAAGACTGCAAAGTCTCATGACAATCAACGAGGTATAGATGAGTACATAAATTACAGAAAAGATGAATCATCAAAAGAAGAAAAAAAAGTAGTATATTTTTATACCTCGGAGATATTCAAGGAGAGTAAGGTGAGCCAAACCATCTGGTAAAATTCTACGGACCCCATTGACATACAGAATAGCGTCCTTCGACTCGGATTCTGCTGTAAGAGCGATATCAGCTTCAGTCTTTAAAGATCCCATCTTTAACACCAAGCGGCTTCGATTCTTCGAACCCAAGAGCTTCTCTTGAACTGGGTTTTTTTTTTCTTTTTTTCTATTTCCTTTTAGTTGAAATTGAAAGGATTAGGATATAAATTGGAATTTTGTGGGTGGGATGGACCTTCAGTCAGTGGACGAAACAAAGACGACTCTCTTTGGATCGTTCGAATTATTGCAGGCGGTTAAAGTTCTCATCCAAAGCCGACAAAAGAGGTTTGACTTTGAGTTGTGTTGAAATTGAAGTTCGATTCTTGATTTTTATGTGCATATATTTTGGTAGCAAATCTTCAGTTAATACGATTTGTTTTCGCAACATATATATCATATACCAAAGCCGCAAGGCGCAAAGTATGAACCATCGATAGTGATATCAATGTGGGGCATTATTTCCTACTACTTATAAGTTATAACTATTTAAAAATCCTATAATTTTAATCTTGTTACACTATTCTACTTTCAGAGTGTTCACAAGCAATAGCTAATGTATTTAACAAATGAGACATCAAATAATACAAAATAAAACAGTAAAAAAACTTGAACAAAAAAGGGCCAAGCTAGCCCTATGTCTTTCTTCTTCATCATTATGCTATTAGAAGCTGAATATACATACAAAAAACTGATCATCTCAGCTCTGAATAAGAACTTGCTTCAACGGATCCGTTTCAGCGTTCTTCGGCGGAGTCGAGTGCTCGGACTGAGTCGCTACGATGAGTATTTGCATGAGAATCGATATGAGAACGAAGAAGACGACCAAGCAAACGACCTCCATTAACGAGAAGGGGAAATATTCGAAGAATTTCACGCATGCGAAGACGAGGATGCTCGACCAGAATAGAACGACCTGTAATGACGGTCGCATTTCATTTTACGCTTTTAGATTTTTCTCTCTTTCGTCAATCGATGCAATAATTGTATCATGTACCATTAGAGAGCTCTTTGGCTTGCCAATGTCCCGGTGAATGTCTTCGCCGAACGTGCCCGTACTAAGATGTCGCTCCAAGAAAGCGTCCTACGTTAGCGAGAAAAAGGATCGAATTATTAGCTATTTTGTCTGAATTTTCTGGGCTTGAGTATTTTTTTTAGCCTTATATATTTGGGGGACTGATTGACATTTTAAAGACACCTAAATTATGGGGTGTCGATTTAATGACGGTAAGTTTTTGAATTGAAGCAAGTTGGGAAAGCTTAAATTAAATGTTTAAACTTGAGGACAATAAGTTTCAAAATTGGAGCAATTTGCGGGCCTTAAATTTCTAAAAATCGTGGCGTTAATCGCCCTCTAATTGCTTTAATTTTAAAGCTTACTGCTTACGAATTGAAACATTAAATTCAGACGTCCCAAATTGCTTCAAACTTGAAACTTATTGTTCTATAATTGCAACCATTTATTCTATTATATTAAGGATGTGTGGGTAAGTATAAAACACCAAATGGTCTGTCAATTAAGCTTGAAAAAAGTAAATTAATAAAATGAAAAAAAAAACATTAACTACATTTAATTACTAATTTTAGTTAATTACTATTTTTAGTTAATTATTATTCTACCTTTAACTTTATAATAAATCAATTTTTCTTTTTTTACTATCGATAAATATACATAATTAAATTTAATTATAACTTCTAATAAATATTTCTACAAAAATAAAATGTATAAGATTTATTTTATATATATAGCACACGCATGTGAGTGCGCAGAACTACCCAGTTTAATTTATGTGCAGTATAGTACCACCACCCGTTATACACAAGATAAAAAAAATAGCTACGCCGAATTTTTTGTGGTATTAAGCTAAGGCTTTGAGAGAATAATTATATCACCAACCTTAGCCACGAAGACGTCTTTGCACCATTGTGCGATCCCGCTGCTAGTTTGCGGCAATTCTTGCATCGAATGCCGCTCGATATGCACGTGTACCTTTAAAAAAGAGCGGGAATTAAGTAATTCAGCTACTTCGCAATTTTTTTTTTCCTTTTGTGATTACATATAAAGGTTCGGTAGAGATACTATTAAAAACCTCGAAAAAAAAATAATATACCACGGAAGAGCGTCCCCTGAGAAGCCTCAACAACGTAGGTTGAGGTTCCGATTTCGGGATAGCAGCCGTAATGTTGTAAATCACGGGCACGAACGATCTCAAGTTAGTTACCGCTGCAACAAATCCCTGTAATAATAAACCAAGAATTAAGATGCGCTTTTCGACATTTTTTTTCAATGATTTTCGAATTTCGATGTTCTTGATTTAATTACCTTGGTTCGAGGAATGAGAACGTTTCTCGGAATGGGCAAACCGGCCGAAGAAGCGTATAATTGCGCTGCTTCTAACTTCGACTGAGTGAAGCGAGTCCCTTCGACGAAAAGGGCGAGCCAAAAAGGTACGGGAAAACTGCGAAGGCCTTCGAAGCCCGACTGAAGAAGCGCATTCACAATTTTATCACGAAGATGGAAAAAAAGAAACCCGAAAAGAAAAAATATTAGCTGACAAAGATGTTATTTGCGAACTGTTGTCACCTTCATTGTGCTCTCATCTTTCGCCCAATTCCTCTCCAAGAAGATAAAGCCCGAAAACCACATCGACCATCCTATAACCTGCAATTATCATTCACAGTGTTAGAAATTGAGCGGTCCTTCCTAAACCAATTGGTGATATGAGAAGGAAAAGCCTCTTATATATATAGTGCTTGAATAGCTTGAATTATTCGATGTGAGAAACTTAGAATCTCAACAGTCATCATTCGTTACTCTTTTGATATTATCGTATAGTGCGTTCAATAATTCGATTTCCTATGTAAAAAAGCACACAGATACTCACAGGGAGGTACAGTACGGCTTTCTTTATCAGCGCTACTGAACTACCAAGACAACCCGAGCGCTGTTAGAGGCTCGAATATCATACGTGGAAAATAATTCAACGATGAACTGAGTTATTATGTTATTAGTGTGTAATGAATGAAACTAAAATGGAATGGAGACTTAGATATTAACCCAAAGCCAAACCTGGGCTAAGACCCATCCCACAAGCCAGTCGATGTCACTCCTATGATTACAGATGAGAAGTGCATTTTCCTTGCCTGAAATTTATTTACAAAGTAACGTTAATTACGAAGGCGATAGTTCCCAAGAATCCAAAAGAAAGAGCTTTGCAAATGCCAATTACCGAGCAATTCGAATGTTTCTTGATCGGCGAATAGCTCAATCTGCGGACCAGTTAAATAAATTTCACCAAAAAGTTAACATAAATTGACATAATATAGATAGATATGTAAACACTAATCGCAGAACACCTTTATGTTTGCCCACCAATCGACTAGCCATATAAGCTCGAGCCACAGTAGTTCTATGAGCCTTTTATTGATCCTTCTGTATATGCCTTTTGACAGTGGACGAACAAGTATAAGCAATATCGCCTGAATTGAAATAAAACAAACAGAGGACAGTCATGTAAACGTACAGAATTTCAGGAGATGGAATAATGTTATTCCATTAAGCTTCATAGAATAATGTATATAAGATTCGAAGAAAAAAATTTCGAACTTTTCGGACCTTCAGCTGAGTAATTACTACAATCCCAAATGTACGATTATCATACATAGAGAGGAATAAACCATTCTACGCTTCATCCAATAGAACCCAGAAATGCCCACTTTCAAGATCCATTTTTGCACATTAAGGGGAGGAAAATAAGAAAGAAAACTTAAAAAAAAAAAGAAGTCAAAAGCATCCAACGAAGAGAAAAACGGAAACTTTACCTGAAGAAAGTTGACAACTAGACCAGACAATATAAACATAAGGCCTATGGGAAGAACCACAATCGCAGCAATCGCCATTATCGCAGACACAAAAAACACATGCAAAAGAAAAAAAAAAGTTGATTTTGAAAGTTTGTTTATGTTCTTGTTCTTCTTCGGATGAGAAATGTTGAATCAGAAAATGTTCTCTGCTTTTGTTGAGTGTCGAGAGAGAACAAACGCTCGCCCGGAATTTTAGCGTGACGCCAACTCAACAATTTGCTGTCCGCATTAATTAATTTAATCTTAAACTAAGAAATCGATCAAAGGAAGTGAACACTGTATTTTACGTGGTTCGGATTATTGCTTAATCCTACATCCACGGCCTTCAACAAAATTTCTTATTAGGCTTTTCTGGGTTTACAGTATACAAAGGGAACAGAACAGAATAAACTGAAAAATCAATTACGAAGAAGGTGAACAGTAATATTTAAACTATTTCAGTTCACTTCCCGCGCTTTTGCTCGTTGATCCTTTTAAGCACAAATCGCCATTGGGCTCAGCGATTCAATAAGTAGACATGCCTTTATAAGTAGAAGTGCGTTTCTTTAAATCGCTTTCTTTAAGTAACTTTCTTAATCGACCTCGAACTTCTCTTGATCGACTTCGAGCTTCCCTTTGTTTTCAACAGCAACCTGCTTTACTTCTCCTTGATTATTAAGCGCCTCATATCCTTGCTTCAACACCCCCCCACAAGATGGATGATATAAATTCATCACAGACATCTTGACTAAGAGCTTGTGAAGAGCAGGTCCCGTCAAAGGTTTGGTGAAAAGATCTGCTAACTGGTTCTCAGTTCTGACTGGCAGCAGCTTAATTGATCCTTCCTCGACGTGTTGCCTGATGAAATGGCAATCAATTTCTATATGTTTAGAACGTTCGTGGAACTTGGGATTTGAAGCCAGTTTCAATGCCGACTGGTTATCACAAAAGATTACTGGTGTGGAATCAGTTCCAGTGCCCAGTTCTGTCAGCAACTGTTTAATCCAAATCACCTCTGCCACCACTGATCCCATTGCTCTATACTCAGCCTCCGTTGAAGACCTTGATACCGTTGCTTGCCTTTTAGCTTTCCAAGTGATCAGAGAGTCTCCTAGGAAGGTGCAAAATCCTGTCACTGACTTCCTAGTATCTCTGCAAGAAGCCCAATCTGAGTCCGAAAATGCCTTTAACCTCATGTCACTAGTTGAACTCATGAAAATGCCTTGCCCCGGCGTTCCTTTTAGGTACCTCAGCAAGTGATGTGCTGCTGTCAAATGGCCCGTTCTGGGTGCCCCAATGTATTGACTGAGCTTGTGGACAGTGTAGGCAATATCAGGTCTGGTAAATGATAGATACAACAATCTTCCTATCAACCTTCGATATTTAAAAGGGTCTGCCAGGAGGTCTCCCTCATCTTCAGTAATTTTCTGACTGGGATTGATTGGAGTTGAGATTGGCTTTGAACCCAAATATCCTGTATCCTCTAAAATTTGAAGGGTATACTGTCTCTGCGTGATGTAAATTCCTGAATCACCCCTGGCAATCTCAACTCCAAGGAAGTACCTTAATTCTCCCAAGTCCTTGATCTTAAAGCAGGTTGTTAAGAAGCTCTTCACTTCCTCTATTGCCTTGACTGATGGCCCTGCTAGGATCACATCATCCACATATACCAGTAGGATCACCAATGAGTCACTTCTGCCCCTCGTAAATAAAGTGTAATCAGTCTGCGTTTGGGTGAAGCCGCAGCTTTTAACCGCATCAGTGAACTTCTTGTTCCACTGTCTAGAGGCTTGCTTGAGACCATATATGGATTTATGAAGTCTACACACCATTTTTCTACCATCAGTATTCCTATAGTCATTGTAGAAACCTTCGGGCAAGTCCATGTAGACTTCCTCCGACAAATCACCATTCAAGAATGCGTTGTTGACGTCTAGCTGAGCTAAATTCCAGTTCAACTTTGCAGCTAGTGCCAGTATTATCTTGATGGTGTTGAATTTAGCTACCGGAGCAAAGGTATCCATGTAATCAACTCCTTCTCTTTGATCGTACCCCTTTGCCACTAGACGTGCCTTGTGTTTGTCCAACTTTCCTTCTGAATTCAGCTTGAGTTTGTAAACCCAGCGGCTCCCTATAGACTTCTTGTCTTCTGGCAGTGGGACTATCGACCAAGTTTTATTTTCTTCTAGTGCTTTGAGTTCTTCAATCATGGCTTCTTCCCACTTCTTTGATCCCGCTGCTTGAGCATAATTCTTGGGCTCCTTCCCCATTGAGATGCTACAGATGATGTTCTGGTAATGATCTGAGAAGTTATGATAGGTCATAACTCTGGAAATGGGATAAGACACCTTTGCCTCTGTCAGTTTATTGCACTGATAGTCCCTCAGGTATGATGGTGGTTTTGGCTGCCTTGTTGATCTTCTCTGTCCTTGTTGAAGGTGTTGTTGGTCATGAGTGTCATTTATTGGATATTGTTGCTCCTCAGCATTGGATGGTACTTGCTGCTGCTGATCTTCAACATGGAAAGGCTCCTGTTGGTGTTCCTGTGGTTCATTTGCAATGCCAGGGACACCTACATCAGACAGAGAATCCATCTGTGATGGCCTAGGCAGAACACAGGCTGGGAATGGATCCTGGCTGGCTGAGGCAGAGTGAAGGGCCTTGAAAGGGAACTCATCTTCCCTGAACCTCACATCTCTGGACACCAAAACCTCTCTGGTCCTTATATCGAGCACCTTGTATCCCTTCATCCCATTCGGGTACCCCAGGAACACACACTCTCGGGCTCTAGCGTCAAATTTCTTCCTTCCTGCTGAGAGTGTAGAAACAAAGCACAGAGAACCAAAAACACGAAGTGCACTATAATCTATTGGCCTTTGGAATAGCAACTCATAAGGGCTTTTCTTGCCTAGCAATATGGAAGGGGTTCTGTTGATTAAATAGGTAGCTGTCATAATGCATTCTGACCAGTACTTAATTGGAATTCCTGACTGAAAATAAAGAGCTCGGGCTACATTTAGAAGGTGTTGGTGCTTCCTTTCTACTATTGAATTTTGTTGTGGAACTTGCACACAAGAGAGATGATGCATAATCCCTTTTTCTCTAAATAAATCTGTCATATTAAACTCTCTAGCGTTGTCACTTCTAACTGTTTTGACCTTACACCTAAACTGTGTTTCTACTAATGCAAAGAAGTAAGAAAACACAGTTTGGGTCTCTGATTTATGCTTGATCATAAAGGTCCAAGTGAATCTTGAGTAGTCATCCACAATCGTGATGAAATATTGGTGCCCCATGTGTGAGGGAACACTAAATGGACCCCAAATGTCAGTGTGAATGAGGTCAAATGCTGAACATGCAGATTTGTTATCACTTGGAAAGGAAATTTTCTTCTGCTTTGCAACAGGGCAGATTTTACAGTAGGAACTCACAGAGTTATCATGCCTTAAGGAAGTTCTCAGCATATCTAAGACCTTGCTAGAAGGATGTCCTAATCTCCTGTGCCACAGGTTTACAGAGACTTTATTTAAGTAAACAGACTCATTAGTAGCTAAATTCTGTATTACAGTTTCAGACTGCATCATGTAAAGACCTGAAAACTGTCTACCCCTGCCAATCACCCGCAGAGAATGATCCTGTACCATAAAACTGTCAGCTTGGAAGCAAAATTTATACCCCTTACTGACTGCCAAGTAACTCACAGAGAGTAGATTAAAGTGAAACTTAGGGACTAATAGCACATCTGTCAGAGTAATCCATTGGTTGATTGAAAATGATCCTGCTTTATTAACTTTGATTACTGAGTTATCTGGCAGTATCACATTGGACTCCTCTATATCATGCAAGTCAACTAGCAAGTTCTCATTTCCACATACATGTCTTGTGGCTCCGGAATCAATAAGCCAAATATTTGTATCAGTTATTTCAGGTAGATTAAAAGAGAGGCACATACCTGCTGTTTTCTCACTTAGCTGTCCAGCCCCTGCATTACCTGATTGCTGGCCTGATACTGACCGGTCTATGAGAGCCTTTAAACTCTGCAATTGTGAGGAAGTGACTTGTAGCTGAACCAAAGCATCTCCCACATTGGCAGCTGCAAGCTCTGGTTGGTAACTCTGTTGTCCTCCCTTATTGCCCGCTTCCATGTACATCTGATTCACTCTTCCACTCTTGAATCTAGGATTTGTCTTGAATCCTGGTGGAAAGCCATGAATTTGGTAGCAAGACTCGACAGTATGCCCCTTCTTGTTACAATAGGTGCAGATTGGCCTCAGTCCATCCTTTCTTGGTCCATGAAATGGTTTCTTGGCCTGATCTTGCTCACTCTTCGCAGCCAACATTGCCATACTGTTGGCATGATCTTCATTTGATCTGATCATTCCAGAGATCATTGATCTCTGTTTCTCTTCTTGGATCAATAGCGAGAAGACCTTGTTAATAGATGGCAAAGGGTCCATCAGGAGGATCTGTCCCCTAACCTGCGAAAAGGACTCACTCAAACCCATTAAAAATGTCAATACATAATCCTCATCCATATAGTCCTGCAGCGCTTTGATGCCCCCACACTCGCATTGACTGATAGGTCTGTAACTTGACAGTTCGTCCCAGAGTGTCTTCAGCCTTGTAAAGTATGCTGATATGCTGTTCGTGCCCTGTGCAAGGTTGATTAATTCTCTTTTTAACTGGAAAATCCTCGGCTTGTTCGTCTGCCCGAACCTCTCCTGAAGATCCACCCAAACTGCCCTTGCAGAAGAGTTGTACAAGATGCTTGCGGAGATCTCTTTTGAGACCGAATTTATGATCCATGAAATGACGACATTGTTGTTACGCTTCCATGCGCTCATTTGATTCTTGGTAGCTATCTGATCTTGAGGATTCGCCACAGGTTCTTTGAGGTCTCCATTAACAAATCCTTCCTTATTTCTACCGATCAGCGCTATCATCATCGATCTACTCCACGTTGCATAATTATCCCCATTCAATTGTTCATGGACTAGAAGCTGACCTGAATTATCATTGTTGTTCAAGAAATAGGGGTCGTTGATGAGCACGGCGGAGCTGGTCGTAATCGGCGTCGTTTCTGTCATTCCTCTTCTTGAATGAGATCGAAGTCGATCAAGGAGATTTGATTAGAATTTCTGGAGAATCGCAGCTTGAAGCTGTTGTCTCTGATACCATAAGAAATCGATCAAAGGAAGTGAACACTGTATTTTACGTGGTTCGGATTATTGCTTAATCCTACATCCACGGCCTTCAACAAAATTTCTTATTAGGCTTTTCTGGGTTTACAGTATACAAAGGGAACAGAACAGAATAAACTGAAAAATCAATTACGAAGAAGGTGAACAGTAATATTTAAACTATTTCAGTTCACTTCCCGCGCTTTTGCTCGTTGATCCTTTTAAGCACAAATCGCCATTGGGCTCAGCGATTCAATAAGTAGACATGCCTTTATAAGTAGAAGTGCGTTTCTTTAAATCGCTTTCTTTAAGTAACTTTCTTAATCGATTTCAAATGTCGATCGATCGACTTCGAGCTTCCCTTTGTTTTCAACAGCAACCTGCTTTACTTCTCCTTGATTATTAAGCGCCTCATATCCTTGCTTCAACATAAACAAATATTAATGTAATCACTTCTACGAAAATAGGGTAAAATTACTAAATTCGTCCTTCCACTTGTAATCCTTTCAAAGAGATATAGATAAGTACAAAAAAACCCCAGGAACCTCTTTGCTACAGCCCTCACCGCAAGTTCACTGCCTGCCTCTTCGTCGTCGACGCACAAATCGGTGGAAGAATTGAGAGAGGATGAACATGAGTGTCCAAACGGTGCCGTATCATCGACCGGCGACGTTAGATGAGGTTCGTACCCTATGGATTGGGGATTTGCCGTACTGGGCCGACGAGAACTATCTCCGCGCGTGGTTCGCTCACTCCGCCGAGGTCATATTGCCCCCTCTCCCCTTTTCCACACACGCTCACTACAGGCGTGATTGTAATTTCTTCTGATTTTTTATTTTTCCTTTTTCTGTATTCGTAAGCCTTTTCTTTTTCCGCATGAAATCTCAATTGTGGCGTTGATATGTTTATAACTTAAGTCAATCGCTTAGTGTCATACCGAGGCTGATGATGATGGCCCTGTTTCTGTGAATTGCTGGCTAAGGTTTTTGCTTTCTAGGTGAATTGAGCTGATTCTCTATCATTTTTATTGCTTGTTCCCAGGTTCTCTCCATAAAAGTAATCAGAAACAAAATAACGGGCCAGCCCGAGGGTTATGGTTTCGTGGAATTCTCAAACCATCAAGTAGCAGAAACAGTTCTACAAACATACAACGGAACACAAATCCCTGGGACAGAGTTAACTTTTCGATTGAATTGGGCCTCTTCGGGTTTAGGTGAACGACGCCCCGATGGCCCAGACCACTCTATTTTCGTCGGAGATTTGGCACCTGATGTTACCGATTATCTCTTACAAGAAACCTTTCGGCTCAACTATCCATCGGTCATGGGAGCCAAGGTGGTGAACGATGCCAATACGGGTCGGTCTAAGGGATATGGGTTTGTGAAGTTTGGGGATGAGAGTGAGAGGAATAGGGCTATGGTTGAGATGAATGGAGTTTATTGCTCGACTAGGCCTATGAGGATCAGTTTGGCCACGCCTAAGAAAGCAACAACCCCTGGGCTGGTGCAACAGCCTTATGCCGCGGCGGCGGTTAAAGGTGAGATCTTATTTTCTTTGTGGTTTGTTTAAAAGCGCTCGTTGGATGTCTTATATATGGTAAAATAAAATGATAAGCCTGATTTCAGCTTTTCTCCATCTACTGCCAATTGATTTTTAGGATGGAAGATCCTCACTGTAGCTCTTCTTTCTCTTTGGAGCTGATAATGACTTATTATTATCTATGATCTGCTTGCAATTTTCTGACAGCATTTTGTTGTGATGTTTTGGAGCTTTGCTCTTTCTATTTCTATGAGTTGAATCTTTTTTCCTCATTTGTCTTTTGCTTTTGGTTCAGGAATATATCCAGCGACAGCGCAAGCAATTCCTGTGGAAACTGATCCGAATAATACAACTGTAAGTCAGCTTCGTAATATTACAGCTCTATGATGTATGCTTTTTGTTGTTGACTGTACTGCTGAAATACAGGTATTTGTTGGTAATCTCGATCCTAATGTAACTGAAGACGAGCTTAGGCCGGTATTTTCCCAATTTGGCGAGTTAGTCTACGTGAAAATTCCCGCATCTAAGGTTTGTGCCTTTGTCCAGTTCACTGCCAGGTACGTTTGTTTTATAAGTTGACCTTCCTAGATTTGGAGTAAGAAGTGAATATCAGCAATCTTTTGTCACGCTTAGTCTCTGTTTGGTATAAAGGATTTTGGTGAGAAAAAGAAAAGGAAACGTAACAATGACAACATACAAATGCATCTTAATCTAGTTTTCCATCCTTTGGAAATTCTCACACGAATTCTTTAGACCAAACAGCAACTTTTTAGAAAATACTATTTCGTCAACTGTACTCCTCCAAATACTTGTGCTTTGCTTAATGATCACAGTTTGACATTTGCAACATTAGTTCCATCTTATGCCTTACAATTATCAAACCACCTCCATTTTCGCATTTGAGAAACAAAAATTCGGCGCTGTGTATGTATGAATAGGAGCTCTGCAGAAGAAGCAATTCAGAGGATGCAAGGTTCTATAATAGGTTCACAAGTGGTTCGCCTCTCTTGGGGAAGGAGCCCAGCAGCAAAACAGGTCAGTTTCAAGAAAAAATAGAAAAATTTAAACAAATTATCGTTTTGTAACTCCTCTTCCCCAGGTCAATTATGTCTCTCTATGGTAATTGATCGCAACTGCCCTTTTATGTTGTAGGATCCATCTGGTGTGTGGGCCCAGTCGGTCGATCCCAACGCTTACTACGCATATGGACAAGGCTATGACGCCACCTATGCTTATGGAGCTGCCCAAGATCCCTCGACTTATGCATATGGTCAATACGCTGGTTACTATCCTGCCCAGGTCCCGCCCGCCCGCCCTTCATTTTACGCTTTTAAACCCTTTGATGATGGGGAAAGACAATCTTTTTGGTAGCTTGGGTTTGGGAACCCAATTTTTTCTTTTTCCTGAATATTATTATTTTTTCCGATTTTAGGATATGACTGCTTTACCTGGAGTTGCACCGCCGATGGAGCAAAGGGAAGAGATTCGCGATCCTTTGGCTACGCCCGACGTCGACAAGTGAGTAACAATATATCGCCAACTCATGCTACGCCGTTTTCAATTATGAAAATGCAGCTTTTCGTATCAGTTGATCGTATTTTTTTTGGCTTTTCTTAGGCTAAATGCTGCTTACCTTGCTGTTCATGGAAGGGCCATTTTAGGAAGACCATTGTGGCAGACAACCTCTTATTCGGTCTCTGAACAGCCTTAGAACTCAACACAACTACTTACCTAATTTGTCTTATTCTCGACAATTTACATATTATGCTCAACTGAACTTTTGATCTTTTGCTGGATTTCTCGATGTTCGAGTGTGGGTTCATAAGTTGAGTATATAAATTTTCTCATTGAGAAGTAATAATTATCTTTAGTTCTCAGAATAAACAATGAAAATGGATGCCCAATCCAATACACTGTGATTTCAAAGCCAAAGCAATTTGATAGCAGAGAAGGGAAGCTTCAAGAGTATGCTTTCATTTCAAAGCATAAACAACAAAAGAAATAGTTCTAAACAAAAGTACATTGCTGGTATCTATCACTCATACATTCATAATTCATTCATTCATAGATACTTGGTCAGCCAAGGCAGGTCATGGCTATCCTTCAATGCAAAGGTTACATCATCACTGCTCGTCACATATATAAACACAACAACAAAAATTATAGGTTAAGCAAAATCAAGAACAAGCAAATATATTTAAGGATATGATATCTACCTGGGATAGTTCAATTGCAGTTTCTGCAATTTGTGCTTTGCACCAGCCTCACACAGCAGTATCTTGGATTGCCCAAGCTTGCACCTGAGCAACCATTCATAGTGCAATTGTGTCATTTTAGTTGTTCTAAAAAATCATGCAGTCGAATGGTAGTTAGTTATTACCCGACGCTAAGGAGCGTATCATATGCCGGAAATGTTTCTCCATTGCTTGAGCAGAAACACGAAACTGTCATCGCCAACTGCAAGAATTGAGGAACACAATTTAGAGTCTGACCATTAGTAGTTGGCATGAGATGATATACGCACTGAAGAAAGGTATGTCGTTCAAGAAATATGATGAAAAGTATGTATACATTTGATGGTACCTTTTCGAATGTTGTTTCACCCATTCCAGTTTTGTAAAGCTCGTGAACCATAGCAGCCAAGAAGATTTTAGTCAGTTTAGAACAACTCCTAATAACCTGAAAAAATAGAACGGATTGCATAAAAGCATGAAATAATCCGATGAAATGGTGTTAAGTTATGCAGCTCAAGGATAAGAGATAAAGAAAGTTATAATGCCCACTTGAATGTGAGGAGCTTGGAACATCTCTTTGATGGCTGCTTCAACATCTGACATTCCCACAACGATTTTCCCTGCTAAAAGCAACAACAACACAGATTGTGATCAAAGCAATCTTATGAATCGAAAAGAAATACAACAGTTTACGCTTTATATCAAATAAATATCAGGTTAGGTGATAACAGTATCATGAGATGAGAACAAAAGAAAAAGATGACCCAAAGAAGCGTACATATCATATCATGGAAAAAAGTGAGGTTTACCTAAACCATTCGATGATTTGGACCGATAATCTGCTAGTTCTGCAGCTCGTCTACAGATCTCCAATGCACGACGAGCATCTCCAGATACAGCAGCAACCTTACGTTTCAAATAACAAAGAATACATAAACCATCACAATGTACAGATGATCCATCGAATGTTCTCCTCTGTTCACAGATGGGAAATTAACAAGGGATGTACCCCAACTTAATATTACAGACAAACCTTCCTCGAAGCAAACTCAATTGCAACTTTTTCAAAGGCATCGATTCCTTTTAAACGACTCAAAATTATTTCCTGAAGCTGCTGGTAGTTATATGGGGAAAAGCAGAGCCTTTGCAAGCCCATGCGACTAGAAATTCGAGGAAGCAACTTTTCGGGAAGATCCATGGTATTTGCAATGCCTGAAATTAAGAAGGCGAGGAGCAACATTAGGATCATCAACTTTGGGAAGAAATGCATATCGAAGATTTGAGAGAATATTCTAAACCTATCACAACTAGTCTGGAATTTGGTTTTGTGGGCCAATCAAGAATGTTGTATAAGACCTGTACATAAAAAAAATTGTTCGAAATTACGTAACTACTAACGACTCTACAAAAACAGTATTCTGTATGATAATGTGATTCTTCATATTACCGATTGGTTTCTGGTGACAAGTAGATCAAGCTCGTCTATGAGAACAATGCATGGTTTTGCATCTTCCCCGTGTTTATTTTCATCGGAAAATCGCTCGTTCAAGAGTTGTAAAGCCTTTTTCCAGCCAACTCTATGTCCAGTAAGGCCCTCGTAGATCACCTGAAATCAATCCATGATTTAGCAAATAAGATTGGATACTTAAAGTTGACCAAACGGTAATATAGAGTCCATACACTATAGATATTTTCAGGCGAAGCCAGTTTAAGCCCATTGATCTCCACAAAGCAGTAAGGCCTAATGCGACCTGCATCAACATCAGACTTCAAACTCCTCATCACAGATAGCACGCTCATTGTCTGCAATTTGACACATATAAGATCAAGTTAGATGGAAAATTATCCACTTTTTGATAAAAACTGACATTAGCAACGTAATAATGGGTTTCAATTGGTGACGAAATACCTTTCCTGTCCCAGGAACGCCATGAATATAGAGGCATCGTCCCAAACATTGCTCATCGCATATGGCACCTTTAATAAACGAGGTTATCTCATCCATTTCCCTGCAAGAAAATAAGCATTATAACTAGGTGGAGTTTGACATGAATGTAAATGTATGATTCGTTGCTTCAAATTATACGTACTTATCTCGACAAGGTAGAGACTTGGGCAATGTTGCAAGCAAAAGCGTTGCTTTTGCCTTTTCAAGATCAGTCTGCTTATGGCATCGAACATGTTCGGGTATTTTCTTCAATCCTATCTTTTGGAGTCCAAATATTCGTCCCTTTCTTGAATTCTGAGTCACACAAGATTCATTTCGTATCAAGTCAACAAAATATAAAGGTGGATAAGTTGATAAAAAAAACGAGACAATCCACCTACGGCAGCTAAAGGCTGTCTTAAAGATGCGTAAGACAGTCGAGACAAAGGAGTTTTTTCATCCTCGGAGTCGTATTTAATGTCCTCCTCTGACATCGATTCATCGCCAGAGTTCCAATCATCATCCTTATCGTCAACCGCAGCTGCCTGAAAAAAATGTTAAGTTGAACGTTCAAGAAAAGGCAGAGCCCAATTTTTTTTTTTACTACGATCAGAAATAATCTACCTCTTCGCTCTTATCAATTTCGGCGATTCGCTTGAAACTGTGCCATATAATATCGTACTCATATTCGCAAATGAATACATCATCTCCTTCTTTGCCATCTTTAGAGAATTCTATCGGGCTCATAACATGACAGTGCCTAACAATAGACTCCATCTTCAAATAACAGACAAACGAAATAACAGTAGGATCACAAGTTAGCATCAGTGGCAAACAAATAAATGCACCAAAAAAAAAATAATCGATTAATCATCAACCTCAACGTCGGCGGAGTCGTTAGTGCGATACAACTCTCTCCTCAAATTATGAGGTTGTCTCCCCGAAGCAGTTTCTTCGGGAATAATATACCACCGAGCACGAAACCAGTAACTCCCATCCACTTCTTTCCACAAACTACAAACAAAGACAAAATGGCATCGGTGAACAATAATCTCAAACACAATGATTTTGCAAATAGTAATCAAAGTGGCAAGAATACATTCCAAAACCAGCTGCTAAAAGGAATTGAAGACATAAAGTTAGCATCTTTAGCGGACATACATCACGTAAGGATAAAACAGCTTGGTAATAACCACACAAACCTCTCTATTCGAGCAGCCCACAAATCACTCGATAGCAATTTCTCTCGCGCCGTCCTCGCCAACTTCTTACCTCTCGGAGGCTTTGGAAACATCACCGATCTCCCACATTTCTTCGCCTCGCAATAATTGCACACCCAATCTCCCTCTGGGACCTCATTCAAAGGAGGCTTTAGACAATTCAAGTGAAACCCATTCAAACACTCATCGCACTCAATCATAACAGTTCCCAAGCTAGCCGTAAAACACACCCTACACTCCTCCTCCTCGTCGTCGGCACAATCTTCTTCCCCATCCATCTTCTTCACGTAGACGTCGTCGCCGATCTCGAATTCGCATCCATCGTAGACCACTTTCTTGTAGTGGGTTCTCCTTTTCTTGCCGTTCTGAGGTGTTTTCGCCGGCTTTTTAGGGGGTTTCGAAGTGGGTTTCTCATCATGGGTGCCACGCGGCGGCGGATCTTTGCGTTTTCCGGCGGACGGCGGGGTTATAATTGTATCAAGGTATCGCCGGCTGGTAGGGACGTGGCAGCGGAGAGAACGACGGAGTGGGGTGATGGGATTTGGAGTTTGAGGAGCTACGACGAGCGTTTCCTTTGGCTTCGATTTGTCGATCTTCTTCGGCGTCTCGGCCATTTCCCCGTCAGCTACGTAGTGAGCGGCGGCGGAGAGAGAGTGTGACTGAAGTCTGAAACTCTGCTAAGGCTATTCTATTCTTCCCTCGGTTAGACTTGGATGTTTCTAATCAGAAGATAAAATAAATAGGCTAACACATTTGTCCCAATTAAACATAAAATGGTAATAAATATATGCACTTAGCCTAAACCCATATATTAGCCCAATCAATCTCTCATAATAGGCTTTTCTTTTATCCTTATAAGCCCTTTCACAACTACAGAACTATAATATATACTTTCAAATACAACAAATCACGGGGTTTTTTTTTTTCTCTTCAGATGTTCGGTAAAGATACCGTTTCCAGTCCGGGAAAAAAATATTTATTAATATTATCGAATTTTTTTTAGTTTATTTATGTGGGTTTGTTCACTTCAACGCATCCCCAGCATTAGAAATTATTACTCAAAGACATCTTTACATTGCAATAAACACTCAAAGCAAAGTTTCGGAATGGAACAAAACTTCATTACATATATGTATACACACACATATATAAGTATTATGAATAATCGTATATATATGATCATATTTCAATTGGATCAATAAAGAGAGCAGCGATCTGTGCTCCCATGCGTTTCTCAGGGTGGTCAGTGAAACCATCTTCTTTGTGCTTATACGTAATCTCTACGAGTCGAGCGAAGTTGAGAAGCATTTCCACCATTTCGATGGGCGCAGAAGTTTGTGTGTAACTCAATAACCAAAACTTGTTCATTTCTTTCCATCCATCTTCGAACATTCCCACAAACTTGTCCAAAGCCTCTTCCTTCGTTACCTCGTACTGCTTCATGTAACATTCTGCTGCAGTTAACACTTCCCCTCCCTTCGCCTCACGCTTTTATTATTATTCAAAAATCAAATCTTTATATATACGCAAGCTAGGGTTTAGCCGATGTGATGAGCAAAAAAGTTGCTTTACTTACTTCGTGAGAGGACACGCCATCGACGCATCTGGCGATTCGATTTGCTGCCCTAACGATTTTGGGTTTGCTCATTAGCCATTCAATGTCTTCTTCGGACACTGATTCCATCCCTGCTATTGCATGTGTGTAGATCACGAATATGCAGCTTGTGAAGACTGTGTTTGCAAAGTACTCTTCGTACGAAGGCATTTTCCTTCCCATGAACCACTTCAGCTCTTTGTTGTAGGCTCTGGCGATTTGTTTCACCTAATATATATAATGGGATTTTTCGATTATATTGTCATATGAATTAATGGTGTAATTACTATCCTTTTGGTTTCCTTACCGATTCTATAGCGTAAGGAGTGATGAAAGACTTGCCACGTTCATCAGCCTCGCGCCCGAAATCTACGTACATACTCCAAATGTGTTTAAAGATGATCTTCAGATAGTCCGGGAGTTCTTCAATGTCATTAATATCCCACCTAATTAAATTATATTCATTTTCATAAGAAAAAACTTAAGCAAAAGAGAAACCTAGCTGCTGTAATAGATAAATGGTACCTCTCAAGAGCCTCGGTGAATAGATGAGCTTCTTCTATCGTCGCATAGTTATCATACGTATCATCGAGGATTGTACATAGTTGCATTCTTTTAGTAAAGGCTGTCCGAAAATAAGAGTATTGAGGTTCGTATTTCGAAGCCATGGCCCATAAAAAGCACTCGACGATTCGGTCTCTCGCGTATGGCAACTTGCTTTTCAGGTCAAATTTGTCCCACCACCTTCAATTTATTACAATAGGTTATCTCATAGTTCAAATTTTCGAAAAAACAATATAGTTTGTTATCATCACCTGGATAGTTCATGGAGATCTTTCTTGTACAAGTTCTGCAAGTAATTGAAGTCTAACTTGGCGAGCTTGAGAAGCGTTTCGTTCTTCGAATCATCTTCTTCGTATAAGGCAATGAAACTTCGGTGCTCGATCCTCGTAACTCCACGATGGAGCGATTGCTGTAAAGCTCGCTTCACTTGATCTTGAATAGGGCTCTTCAAATCTCCAACCATTTTTTTAGATGAAGAGTTGTAAATGTCTTCGCTTCTTCTAAGATAGACTCGTCGTGGATATTAAGATAGGCAGCCTCGTATAAGCTCAACAAACCCTTAACGTCGGTAATAAGGGATTCGTCGAACTTGTTTTCATACCACGCGTTAATACAATAAATAAAGACTATACTAAAGAACGATTTTCAATTCAACATGGCTTTATATTACTTGAACAAACGTGGTGGCGATGCTGTCGTAGGAGGCTAAAACGAAGTGATGTGGTGAACAAATCAACGAAGTTCCTCAATGGCTTCAGAGCAATGAAGTATTACTGAGGAACAATGTTACTGAGGAACAATGAAGTGTTATTTCAGAATAATGAAGTGTTACTGCAGAACAAACGAAGTGTTACTGCAGAACAAACAAAGTGTTACTGAGGAACAATGAAGTGTTACTGCTGAACAATGAAGTGTTACTGCAGAACAATGAAATGTTACTGCAGAAATCGGATCCTTAAAACTAAATATTTTTCTGACAGGGCCTGAAAACTGAAAAAACATTCTGACAAGGACCTGAAACGAAATTTGCCTTGATTTTTTTTCTCTTATTATTACTTTCATGTAGCTCTGTTTGATTCTATTCTAGGGCAAGTTTGATCTGAAGAAACAATCTTTCATTTTAGAATCTTGCAATTGTATAGAATCTATGTCCAGGGATTCACGCATTGAGTATATCTTTTTGCAGTGAGTATATCTTTCATGTTGGCAGTACCCATGTGTCTTTTTGCTTCATGTCTGTGCTAATATAAGCCACATAATAGCAGAATCCAATTTTGATACAACACAATTCAAAAAATAGAATCAAAATAATGGTTGTTTTTTGCTTCATGTCTGTGCTAATATAAGCCACAATATACAAATGGTTGTATGAGACATTTATTGCTGAAATTGAGGCATGTTAGAATGATTTTTTTTTTTGGTAAACCCGGGTGCCGACCCACTATATGCAAAGCAGGTCGACCAGGTCAATCGCACATGTCTGGGCCCATATGGGCATGCCTAGGGAAATATCACAGGGATGAGATTCGAACCCGGACCTCTCCCAACATGACCCTAAGCGCCTCAGCTTGACCAGTAGAGCCAAGCCTCATCGGCTACCTGGTGAGTAGTTAGGTCTTTCTTCTCTTCAGTTCAGATGTTCGGTAAAGATACAGTTTCAATTCCAGTCCAGGAAAAAAAATATTATTGAAAAATCAAATTAAAAAAATTATAATTTATGCGACGGAATGTCCGTCGCAAACATCAACTGAAAAATAGAAAACAAGCAGTTGTCGGATCCCGTTGCTGGGGCCTGGTGGCCACACAACCTGTCCCCAAACAAGCCGAGCACCATCGCAGATCTGGCCGTCGCCGCCTAACACTGCCACGCACAGATCTGACGCAGCCTGTCGCCTCCAACGCGTCGCGCCCAGATCTGTCGCAGCAAGTCGCAGTCGCCAGGTCAAAGTCCATCGCCGCCTAAGACCATCACGACCAGATCTGATCGCCGACGTCCAGGGCCCAAATTGGGGGCCATTTTGGGGCCTCCAATTATGGTCCAAAATACATTAATTAAATTTAAGATTAAAAAACTTACAGCCCAGATCTAATAATTAATAAATTTGGGCCTTAGAAATTATATTAAATTATTAAATTTACATTTCTTTGTATTAGTTTTGGGCCTCTCCATACTACATGGACAGGGCCATATAAAATGAAAATTCTGCCCTGCCGCCGTCGTGTTGTAAAATGGATAATAAAAATAAGAGAGACACCAGGAATTTACGTGGCAAATCCCAAACTCGGGGTGAAAAACCATGGACAAGGTAATGATGTTTTACTATGGTTAATTTATTAGGAGTTATAACACTCTACCGTAAGGAGAAAATTAGCTCCATCTCTCTTACAATAGGAGACTCACGGACTCTCTAAATATTTTCCTCACAACACGTGTATAAACCGTACTTCTTTTGCTAATACAAGAAGAAATTATTGTTTTTTATGTTTATAATGACTTATAGCTAGCCTATTTAAAGTGAAGATTTTAGGCTCGGACGAATCAGAATCAGCCGTGTATCCATACACGTGGACGAACCAGAATCAGTCTTTGTAGCTATATTACGTGGACGAATCAGAAACAACCGTGCAGCTATATTACATGGACAAACCACGACCGTCCACTTAGCTACTAAGTGGCCAAATCATGGCCATACAAATATTACAACACGTCGCAGAACACCGCCAAGCCCAGATCTGGCACATCACGTCGTCGCCGGCCTGTCGTAGTCCGTCGAAGGCCACCTCCATAGCAGCCTCGCCGTTCACCCCAAATCTAACGCAACCCAACACCACCACACTCATACCTGACGCAGACCGTCGCCGCCCAACACCGCCACGCCCAGATCCGCCGCCATCCGCCAGATCCGAGCAGTCGAGAAAAGAAGATTAGAAAAGAACGGCGGAGAGACGAGAGAGAGAGAGAGAGAGAGAGATGAGTGAGAGAAAATGAAAAGATAGAAAGGAGAATAAGAGATCAAATGTTATTTGGGAGGGTTTTAAAATTTCAGAATCCCGCTCCGTTTTTGCGATGGATTTTGCGACAAGGTTTGTTCCGACGGTTTTTCCGTCGCATTTTGTGGCGAACTGCCGTCGGAAATCTTTGCGGCGGATTTTCCGTCGCCAAAATTTGCGACGGATTTTTCGTCGCAAAAGTCCGTCGCAAATCTTTGCGACGCCTTTTTTATCTCGGCTTCCATCACTATTTCATCTCTTTTTTTTATAGTGGCTGGCCGGTTACGATTTCATTTTTTACTAATCGGTATTTGACTTATGTTAATGTGCAATCATCAAAACTATTAATCTGAATAATTAAATTCATGATTCCTAGCACAATCATTTCTTTTTTCTTTTTTTTTTGTTTCCCCTCAATGCACCCCAGCATTAGAAATTACTGTATTACACAATACACCTTACACATTGCAATGCAATAAACACAGAAAGCAAAGTTTAAATGGAAGAAACGCTTCATTATATATCTATATATATATCATGGAATAATTATATATCGCATGATCATATTTCGATTGGATCCATAAAGAGAGCAGCGATCTGTGCTCCCATGCGTTTGTTAGGGTCTGTGAAACCATCTTCATAGTTGTGCTTGTACAGCATCTCTGCGAACCGAGCGAAGTTGAGAAGCATTTCCTCCATTTCTTTAGGCGAAGAGTGTTCTGTACTCAGCCAAACTTGTTCATTTCTTTCCATCCATCTTCGAACATCCCCACAAACTTGTCGAAAGCCTCTTCCTTCGTTACCTCGTACTGCTTCATGTAGCATTCTGCTGCAGTTAATATCTCCCCTCCCTTTGCCTCACGCTTTTTATTTATATTCATGCAACAAATTTTCTTGTTATTTTACGGCTATATATACAAAACAACTAAAATCGACGGCCAAAAAAATATGCTAGCTAGCGTTTAGCTGATTGCTTACTTCATTAGAGGACACGTCACCAACACATCTAGCAATTTGATTGGCGACCTTAACGATTTTGGGTTGGCTCATTAGCCATTGAACGTCTTCTTCTGACACAGATTCCATCCCTACTATTGCACGAGTGTAGGTCACGAATATACAGCTTGTGTAAACTGTGTTTGCAAAGTACTCTTCGTACAAAGGCATTTTTCTTCCCATGAACCATTTCAGCTCTTTGTTGTAGGCTCTGGTAATTTCTTTGACCTAATATTAATAACGGGGTTTATGAATAATGGTATATGATTAATTATATAAATCCTTTTGGTGTCGTCGTTACCGATTCTATGGCGTAAGGCGTGATGAAAGACTTGCCACGTTCATCAGCCTCGCGCCCGAAATCATCATACATACTCCAAATGTATTTAAAGACGACCTTCATATAGTCGGGGAGTTCTTCAATGTCATTAATATTCCACCTAATTAAATTATATTCATTTCATAAGAAAAAACTTAAGCAAAAGAGAAACCTAGCTGCTGTAATAGATAAATGGTACCTCTCAAGAGCCTCGGTGAATAGTTGAGCTTCTTCTAGGGTGGAATAGTTATCGTAAGTATCATCGAGGATTGTACATATTTGGATTCCTTTAGCAAAGGCTGTCCGAAGGTAAGAGTATTGAGGTTCGTATTTCGAAGCCATTCCCAATAGAAAGCACTCTACGATTCGGTCCCTCACGTATGGAAGCTTGCGTTTCACGTCAAACTTATCCCACCACCTTATATTTATTGTGTAATAACAGAAATATATATACTAGTTATTATATATCGAGTCTTTAAGTATTCCAAAAGAGAGGGGGAAAAATACAGTATTCGTCACCACCTGCAGAGATCATAGAGCTCTTTCTTGTACAAGTTCTGAACGTAATTGAAGTCTAACTTGGCAAGCTTGAGAAGCATTTCGTTCTTAGAATCGTCTTCTTCGCATAAGGTGATGAAATTTCGATGCTCGATCCTCGTAACTCCTCTATGGAGCGATTGCTGAAGAGCTCGCTTCACTTGATCTTGAATAGGGCTCTTCAATTCTCCGACCATGTTTTTGAGATGATGGGTTGTGAATGCCTTTGCTTCTTCTAAGATAGGCTCGTCGTGGATATTAAGATAGGCAGCCTCGTATAAGCTCAACAAACCCTTAACGTCGGTAATAAGGGATTCGTCGAACTTGTTTTCATTGTCTTTAAACTTCTCAAATACGCCTGTTTTAGATCACCACGCGTTAATACAATAAATAAAGACTATACTAAAGAACGATTTTCAATATTCAACATGGCTTTATATTACTTGAACAAACGTGGTGGCGATGCTGTCGTAGGAGGCGAAAACGAAGTGATGTGGTGAACAAATCAACATCTTCTTCACCATCTTCTTTCTGAGACTCGAAGATTTGTCTGAGATTTTCTTCAACCTCATGCTTGAAGTGATAAGCAATTCCCAAACGCTCGAGTGTGTCGACTAGCACCAACTTCTCTTTGGTCGAGCTAATATCAACCGAAAGCATTGGCCTAGCTTCTTCCTTAAGTTCCTCAATGGCTTCGACATACTTTTCTTGCACCTTTATTAATAATAATAACAATTTGTAAAAATTTTATTTCAGTCAAATTGATTAGGGTTTGTAATGAAAACCTGATCATTCACAAGAAGTGTAGTGAAGACATTAGTCCACATGCTAGGGCTTGGATATGTGATCGGTGGTCGAACATTCTTAGGGAAGCTTGAGTCGTTATTGCCGCCGACGACGATAGTATCAACAATGGAGGACGCCATTCTTGGTAAGAATTGTATGTTTTTGTTTCTTGATGGTTCTATGATTTCCTCTATGATCAATTATTTATATTTGGAGAGCTAAGACAGCTATACATACGGTGGCGTCCTGTGATCGAATATTAAAAAAATGACAACTTGTTGAGTATAATATTAATTTGTAGGAGACGAATCTTCTTTCTATTTAGATGCATTATTAGTCCATCTCGCGACGTATGCATACCTTAGTTATTGCATAAGCTATATGTGGATTCGATTAGTCGACGCACGATTCTATATCCAAAATAATGTATAATTTGACTATTCTTACACTTCAATTATAACATAAGTGATGAGGATGGAATCCAGTCAACTCTACCGACGCATCAAGTTGAAGACATCGCCATCCACACCAAAGATAAAATAGAATAATATGATATTATAATACTATTTATGTATAATAAATTTTGAACTGTTGGCGGCGGCGGATTCTTGGCAAATAGGATGAAGGTAGGTGAGAAGTTGATAAAAAGTCTGTTAGTTCATTTAATTTTGTATCACTATTTGTCTTTGCAACTACTTATCCCGTTATCCGTAGCTGGATTTGACAAACATACGAACGGATTAGTTTATGCATTTAAGACAAAATTAAATGCAGCGTTCTGCAACATTTGATATTTTTTTTAATCTACTATAACTAAATTGTGGGAGTTAATTAGGATAACATTATATTATATATATATGAAGCAGTTGTAGGGTCGGTCGTTAACGATTATATATGTGGCGGCGTCATGAAGCAAAATATTTAGAAGTGGGGTTTACGACGACTAAAATAGGAAATGGGGCAATTTTGTGTTGTCGCTATTATCATCATCAATCAAAAATCATGCGTCGTTGGTAGTAGATAAGATATAACGATCAACGAAACGATAAAGAGATAAATAGAAAGCTGGCGAGTTCGTTTTCGAAGTAGTTTCACGTGACGTGTAATTTCCAGCTGTACATAGAAATCAATTATTTTTCTTATGAAATTATTTAAGTTGACATCATAACGTAATGTTTCATGTGTGCTGACCGATTGTTGGAAGAAAGTGAAAATATTATAAATTTAACTTAATGGCCGTTGGCTTCTTTTAATTAAATAATTTGAAAAAATAATATTTAATGAAAGGGTCGTATTTAAAAAATTTAACAAAGTAGGGTATTTTGCAGTTAATAGACGCGACGTCGCACCTAACGGGTGCGACGCTCTCTTTTTATCTTTCTATTGTTTTATTTCATAACGTCGGCCCCATTAGGGGCAACCAGTGTTTTCAAAAGCGTTGTGATGCGCGCTTCGTAGCGCGCATTTGCGTCTATTTTTCTGAAAACGCGACAGTGCGCAAATAATATAGCGTAGCTTTTTATTTTTTATTTTTCTATTTATTTTATCATTTTTTTGGTCTGAACGCCCAATTTGACTGACTTTTGTCTTGTCGTTCTGCAGTTCTGCTCCAGCGAGACATAACACTAGCATAGCTTGTCCAATCATCATCACAAGGCATTCTCAAATAGTAATACGGTCTTTCAAACTTTATATATATTTATCTTATTTTCCCTTCTCCATTTAATGGTTTTTCAAGTTATTCTTTTATCTTTAGTATTTATTGACAAAAATTTTATTTTATATATCTTTTTCTTCTGTTAGTTATACTATATAGAGGAGTAAATGGAAAGCAAAATATTAGAGTGAAGTGAATTAAATATATTATTAGAAATATAAACTATAATATAACAAATTTATGTTATATATTACGTTTTTTCGCATTGTAATTTACTTGCTCGAAATACTCACGCAATGCGCTACGCTATTTACGCTACGCACTTCAGGAGCCAAAACGCGTCGCGGTGCGCGGCACGCGTTTTAAAACATTGGGGGCAACACTCTCTTTTTATTTATTTATTTTTATTTTTTTATTTTATTTTAACTTATTTATATTTATAAATTACATAGCCACCACATCATAAAATCTTCGTGATTTCACGTGATTTACATAAAAAAAAATTAATAAATGCATCTAATTTATAGTTTGTTTCACGACGATTAAAATTATATGTATATCTTATATTTTGCGATATTCGAAAAAAAGTGGTGGTTCCACTTTTGAATCATAAGTGCTTCTTGTAAATGAACCTTTTTGAGATGCAACTCTTTAAATATAAATTTATTTTTCGGTAGTGTTCGGTGAAAATGGACTTTTGAAAAGTGGACAGGAAGTAATTCCAAAAAGTGATTAAAAATTGCTTCTCCGAAATTGACTTTTAGAAAAATAACTTATTTCAAAAGCCCATATCAGATTTTTTTTACCAAACGCGTATTACTTTTCAAAATGGACTTACTAGAAGTCCATTTCAAAATGTGTTTCCAAACCCCCTCATAATTTCCCATTACATAATGTCATTGGTGAAGTACAAAATAAATACTGCTTTGCCGAGTGGAACTTCAATTCAAATAATCTCATAAATCAGTTCACTTTTTCAATCCCAACAATTTGAGTAAAACGCCAAAATAATCATACCTATAAGCAGATTTAAACAAGCTTAGCTTCGCCTCATTCCATGGAGGATATCTGAACCCAAAGTCCACAACAAAGCTTCTCTTCACAACTGCCTTCTCATGAGAAAACACTTTGAACGAAAACTTTCCGTGATAACTACCGAAACCGCTCTCTCCGACCCCGCCGAACGGCAACACGTCAGCAACGTACTGCAAAAACAACGATTTTTTTTTTTCACAATCATCATTTTAATCAAATTAAGCTATTTAAAAAAACAAGTTTAATTAATTAAATCACTTGGATTATGGCGTCGTTGACGACTATGCTCCCCGAAGATGTCCTTTGCGCTATCTTTTTCCCGAGCGCTTTGTCGTCGGTGAAAGCGTAAATGGCCAACGGCTTCGGCCTCGAGTTTATGAACTCTACGCTATCTTCGATCTTATCGAGCTGCATTGTACGCCGACGAAAGAAAACATTTTTTGACTTCGATTTCTTACACAAACCCTAACCTATGATTCTATTTGTGTGTGTTTTTTTTTTCTTTTACGATGTTCCTACATACCGTGATTATAGGAAGTAATGGGCCGAAAATTTCTTCCGTCATGATTTCGGCTTCGAGCGGAGGGTCTAGCAAAAGCGTTGGTTCGACAAAACTGCGCTTAAATATTTTATTTTAGTAAAAGGAGTAACCCTACTGATGAAACGGGAAATTGATCATACAGATTGTCTTCGTCGGACGATCCACCGTGGACAATAGATGTTCGAACGGCAGGATCATGTAATAGATTCATCAGACGTCTGAAGTGGCAACTGTTGACTATTCTCGCCGTGTTATTTCTCGCTTCCCTCGGCGTCTTCCCGAACATAGTCGATATTCCCTCCTTGAGAAGATTCACCTGAAATTTTGTCACACATATAAGCTTGTGAATTACTCCCTCTGTTGCCGTGGACGATGCGCTAGCTCTATTTAATTACCAGCGTTGCTGAGTATTTCTTCTCCACGAGGATGTAGTCGACGGCAATGCACGCTTGGCCGGCGCACGCTGCGAATTTCGCGGATAGCATGCGCTTTATAGCGACCTGAGAAAGAAAGTACATTCGTCCGCTTTCTTTTTTTTTTCTCACCCCAATAAAAAAACACAAAATCGAATGACAAAAAATTACCTTCTGATCCCAAGGTTTAGCAAGCGAATCGAAAATTGTGGGGCATTTTCCACCCAGCTCTAAAGTTACGGGGGTCAAATTTTTCGCTGCCGCCGTCATAACTACACGTGCGATTCTCGGCCCACCTTATAAATAAAAAAAAATATGATCGATTACACAATGTTGGGATTAAAATCCCTCTTAAAGCCCGCAAAAACCCAAATTCTTAAGCCCATGGGGTTCCACTCTAAAACTAATTGGCAATAAAGGGAGTAACCCACAAAGCTTATAAACTGTTCAAAACTTATCTAATTATCCGATGTGGGACTTGAGTTTGCTACCCAACGCACAGAAGCAAGAAATTACATATGGTCTGTTTAGAATAAAATCAGACCTGTGAAGAGTATCTTATCCCATTTGTGCTTTAGGAGCCGCTCGCCTACTAATGCGCCGCCTTCGATGACTTTAATCGCCTTTGTGTCCAAATAAGAACGAACCAAATACGCTATAACCGAAGACGACGCCTGTGCTAACTCTGAAGGTTTGATAATCGCAGTATTTCCCGATGCTATGGCTCCTATTAGCGGCTCGAACGATAATCCTTATTCGCACAAACAAAAAATAAAAAAATAATGATGGAACTAAGGAATTGAAAGAGTTTGAAAATACTATATAGTATATTATTTTCGTATTACCAAAGGGGAAGTTCCACGCCGATATGATGAGTACGACGCCGAGGGGCTCGGGGAGTAGCTTGGCGGTGGAAGGAAATGCGGCTAACGGTAACCGCGCCTTTTCGAAGTTCGATTTTATTTTATTTTTTATGATTTGATTATTATGTAAAAGGGAAAAAACAAAATAAAAAAAAAATTTGAAATGAAACTGTAACGAGGATAGCAGCATTATATGACCTTTTTGCCTTTCATCCATTTCTTGAGATTCTTTAGTGCGTAGTTCAATGACTTTATCAAAGGTCCAACCTGCGGATAGAAAAGAAAGCATCAAATATTACCATTTTTCATCGTTCGAAACAAAGGAGACAGAAACTAGAAAATATAAGTAAATAAAATTAAATAAAAAAATCCCAGCTTTAGTTACCTCGTCCCTATAAGCTTCGACATTGTGCTTACCCAAGTCTTGTTCAAGAGCTTTGGTTATTACATCCTTTTTCTCCTCAACCATGGAAAGCATAATCTTCAGCTGTGTCCTTCTCCATGATTCGTCCTTTGTTGTTCCATAATCAAAAGTTTCCCTAAGTTCTTTAATTTCTTGAGCAAAATCTTCGTTATTGCACTGGTCCATTTTCTTACCTCATCAGTTGAAGTGTTTCTGTAAATCGATATATTCTCTTGTGTACTGATTATATAAGCACAGATGAAATGAGTGGTCGACAGAAAAAAGTCAGGTATGCCCTCTTTTTCTTTTTTTTTTTCTTTTTCTTGGCTATCAGTTTAATGTTACTTCAACTACTCCTACGTAGTTGGATATGATGAACATGGGAAAAGGCATTAATCAATGCATTTAAGACAAGATTAATGTTGCGTGGCTCTGTGGTAACATTTTGAATCTTTCGTCATGTAAAATGATTTTGGGAGTTAAACTTTTATACAATATATATATGTTAAAAAGGGGTATCGATTTCGGTCGCGAATAAATATGAATGGGTTGTCATCAACAACTACTGAAAACGGAAATAGAGCAAATTTGTGTTAGTCGCTTTTATCATTGCAACAAATAATGTCGTGCCATTGGCCAAGATCCGATAAAAGATATCATCGATGAAGAAAATATAAAAATAATACGGCGACTTCGATTTCGAATTAGTTTCACAGTTTCAAGCAACGTGTAATTTTCAACCATGCATAGAAATAAGTTATTGTTCCTATTGAAAATTTAAGACGACAGCGAAGTTTTCTTTCTTTTTTTTTTCTCTAAAGTATGCATAGGGATGGCACGGTGCGTGGCGGGGATCTGATCCCCGTCCCGTCCCCCCCCCCCCCCCAACATAATCGGGGGAAAATTCAGCCCCATCCCTGCCCCGGCGGGGATCCCCGTCCCCTCGGGGTTTCCCCGCCCCGCCATTTTCTTGTATAAAAATATATTAATAATATAAGCTATTTTTTATTTTTATTTATATAAATTATATATAATAAATATTATTTACATAATATAATAGTAACGGGGGCGTGGCGGGGAACGGGGCCAGGATCCCCGTGGGGCGAGATCAGATCATGCCCCATCCCCGCCCCGCGGGGATAAAATATCGGGGATTCCCCGCCTCGTTCGGGGCGGATCCCCCCAGGGACGGGACGGGGAATCCCCCTATTGCCAAGCATACGTATGCACATGCACTATGTGATCATAAATTGATTCAACTTGTGATGTCGATCTTTACCTAGCTTTATGAATCAAATAGCTAGGAATTTATAAAAGATAGCAACATATATATGTATATATGTATATATATATATATATATTTGATATGATGCTCACCTATCGTAAGCGAACACCGTGAGTACCATACGTAAATCTCTCGACCGTGAGCACCATACTAAATCTCTCGATTTTGTGCCTTTTTATCAATTCTAGCACAATTCTATATCCAAAATAATGTATTGACTATTCTTACACTTCAATTATAACATAAGTGATGAGGATGGAATCCTGTGAAACCTCTACCGACGCATGAAGTTGAAGACAATGCCATCCACACCACACCATCTAATACAAGATAAAATAAAATAATTTGATATTATAATACTACTCCCTCCGTTCCTAAACACAAATCGTTTATGGTAATTGCACCCATATTAAGAAATAAAACAGAATTCCTATTATGTCCTTAATTGTTTATTTTGTCCGTTAATTTAATTATTTTTATTTAAGATGAGAGTTAGTAAAATTTCGAGCTTCTTGAAAAAATTAAAACGACTTATATTAAAAAAACAAAAATAGATGTCTAACACGATTTGTATTTTGGAACATAGGAACTATTTATGTATAAAAAAATTGAACTGTTGGCGGCGGCGGATTCTTGGCAAATAGGCTGAAGGTAGGTGAGAAGTATAAAAAGTCTGTTAGTTCATTTAATTTTGTATCACTATTATTGATGCATTCAAGACAAAATTAAGGGTTCTGCAACATTTGAATTATTATTTTTTAATTTACGATAACTAAATTGTGGGAGTTGATTAGAATAACATCATATAGCCCTATATATTATGTTAAAGCAGGTGTAGGGTGGTTGACGATTAAAAACAATATGATATGTGGCGGCGTCATGAAGCAAAATATTTAAAAGTGGGGTTTTACGACGACTCAAGTAGGAAATGGGGCAATTTTGTGTTGTCACTATTATCATCATCAATCAAAAATCATGTCACGTTGTTGGTAAAGATAAAATATCATATCAAAGAAACGATAAAGAGATAAAATAGAAAGCTGGCCAGTTCGTTTTCGAAGTACTTTCACGTAAAGTGTAATTTCCAGCGGTACATATATAGAAATCAATTATTTTTCTTACGAAATTATATAAGTTGACATCATAACATAATATTTCGCGTGATGATCCAATTGTTAGAAGAAAGTGAAAAGTGTAACGACTTAATAGCCATATTTGTCAACTGCGCTAGACTAATATGTAGTACTATATTTTTTTTTGTCAATTTTTTTTTGTGCTTTTGTCGAGACTAATTAATCTTGTTTTCCTTTGATTTTTTCTCTTCGATGTGTTGGTTGTTTATCTCTATATAAGAGCTTTACTCACTCTAGATAAGCGATGTTCCCAGAGAAATCACATATTTTTCTACAAAAAAAGCTTCTTTTTTTTCTCAGCTTTCATTCTTTTTGCCAGAGAATTTCATTGGCAACAAATCATATACCAATGTAACGGTTATATAATTTCCCATTACATAATGTCATTCAAGATTTTGTAGATACTAAAGATAAAATAGTACAAAATAAATATTGCATTGCCGAGTGGAACTTCAATTCAAATAATCTCATAAATCGTTCACTTTTTCAATCCCAACAATTTGAGTAAAACGCCAAAATAATCATATCTTATAAGCAGATTTAAACAAGCTTGGCTTCGCCTCATTCCATGGAGGATATCTGAACCCAAGGTCCACAACAAAGCTTCTCTTTCACATATGCCTTCTCATGAGAAAACACTTTGAACGAAAACTTTCCATGATAACTACCGAAACCGCTCTCTCCAACCCCGCCGAAAGGCAACACGTCAGCAACATACTGCAAAAACAACGATTTTTTTTCACAATCACCATTTTAATCAAAATTAAGCGATTTAAGAAAACGAATTTAATTCATTAAATCACTTGGATTATGGCGTCGTTGACGACTACGCTCCCCAAAGATGTCCTTTGCGCTATCTTCTTCACGAGCGCTTTGTCGTCGGCGAAGGCGTAAACGGCCAACGGTTTCGGCCTCGAGTTTATGAACTCTACGCTAGCTTCGATATAAGATCTGATAAAAGATATCATCGATGAAGAAAATATAAAAATAATACGGCGACTTCGATTTTCGAATTATTTCATAGTTTCAAGTCACATGTAATTTTAACCATACATAGAAATCAATTATTGTTCCTATTGAAAAATTTAAGACGATCGAAGTTTTTTTTTTCTAAAAAAATTTCATAATTGAATGTTTGCCCAACGTATGCACATGCACTATGTGATCATAAATTGATTCAACTTGTGATGTTGATCTTTACCTACTTTATGAATCAAATAGCTAGGAATTTATGAAAGATGACAACCTAAATATATATGTAAATATTTAATATGGTGCATCTACCGTGAGCAACCATCGTAAGCACCATACGTAAATCTCTCGATTTTGTGCCTTTTTTTCAATTTCTAACGCCACCATCACCTCCGTCGACCCTCTTAGATCTAATGTCACCTAAATTACGCTCTCCGACACGTTGATTTTAAGAAAATTTATCATCATCGTTCACACATGAGTAATAATGAAGATTTTTCTTAAAATCAACGTGTCGGAGAGCGTAATTTAGGTGGGATCTAAGAGGGTCGACGAGGTGATGACGGCGTTAGAAATTAAAAAAAGCACAAAATCGAGATTTGCATATGGTGCTGACGGTAGGTGGGCGCACAACAAATCTCATATATATATATATATATATATATATATATATATATATATATATGTATATATATTATATATACAGAAATGTTATGGTGCTCACCTTGCGTGAGCACAATCCGTGGGCACCTGTTGTGTGGCATTTTTTTGTGCCACGTCAACTTGTTAAATCAACGCCTCCGTAAAACTCTCATATCCATTGCTTTACGGAGGCGTTGATGACGTTGGGAATCGAAAAGAAGCAAAAAAAATGAGAAATTTGCTTATGGTGCTCACGGTGGTTGCTAACGGTAGGTGGACACCGTAGCAAATCTCATATATTATATATATTTAGATATATTTTCGGTACCATCGTTTAAAGGGAATAATAAGTTATATATTACAATATTCGCCCGATTTCGAGTGTAATAGAGGTAATACGGAAATATCACGAGAGAATTACATAAATGATGTTATTTCGATAATAGAATTACAAAACTAGTTGAGTTTTTAAACCTACAAACTAATCAACTTTTTTAATTCTAACTATTTTATTTTCATTTCAACCACGAAAATACTTAAAATTTTAAATTTTCAATATTGTTATCTTCAAATAGCACACCACTTGTTTATAACTAAATTTTTACCCCAACTTATTTTAACTCAATATTTTAAAAATATGTTATTTAAGAAATAATCAAAAGAGAAATAAAATTACTTGGAAATACTACGCTAGTTTCTCGTAATTGAGTTAACAATGTATAAAATGAAATATCGCGTGGAAATACTCTACTATCTTTTGGAGCTTATCATAAAATGTGTGATTCCCAATAGTGGTTAATTTACCAGCCCAATATAGCATCACAATAACTGAATTCGACATAGTTCCTGCAAATTGAAATCCGAAATTTTAGAACAACGCAGTTAAAAAATATACAGTGATCAATCAACATTACTAATGAAGTTCAGCGAGCCTTCCATTAATATCATACCTAATGCGAGTCAAAGACAAATAATAGAATTAAAATTAGCTTTTCCTCATTCCATTAAATTCATCGAGCCTTCCATTAAAATCAGAATTTTGCAAGTCGCATATATTACTAGTGAATTGCAACATATGTGAATAACTGATAATTAAATTGAATCACACAACCAAACCACATGATGAATCGATCGATCAAAAGAGTGAACTCGCAGTATAAAGGAAATCGAACAACGTGATGAGCTAGGAAACCAAAACTAATTTACAATCTTTCTTTATAAAGGAAATCGAACAAATCTATTACCTTATTATCTCTTCTTAAAGTGTTAACTCTTCTCTTAGCCAAGCCAAACGTGGGAGTCTATGTTAGGTCAATATTATTCTTTTGATTTATTTCGTTAAGTAATATATTTATAATATATTTGAGTTAAAATACGTTGGGGTAAAAATTTAATAATTAACAAGTGTTGTGCTATTTGAAGATACAATAGTTAAAATTTATAATTTTAAGTAATTTCGTGGTTAAAATGAAAATAAAAATAGTTAGAATTAAAAAGTTGATTAGTTTTGTAATAGGTTTAAAAACTCAACTAGTTTTGTAATTTCATTATCAAAGTAACATTATTTGTGTAATTCTCTCGAAATATCACCCTTTTGCACCAAGTCAATGTCTTCTTGGGAGCAATAACTTTAAACTACTAGCGAGAAAGTTGCCTTACATAACCACATACATGATCTTTTACTACATTAACATCTATTAAAAACCCATATCTAAAATACTTCTTACTCATGAACCAAACAAGACCTTAACACGACGGCATCGAACAAAGACACACTTCGAAGGCAAAAAAAAAACATGCTAATTTATTGTTCGAACAACGAAAACACACACCAAACCAAACAAATAGTTTTCCAAGGGGAAAACTAAAAACAAACACACCTCCTCAAGAATCATCACATATCGATCGAATCCCTAAAGAGAAGAGCGATCTGCGGCCCGAGGTGTTTCGTGGGGTCTGTATAACCGTCTTGGTGCTTGTACGTAATCTCCGCTACTCGAGCGTAATTGAGAAGCTGCTCAACCATGTCCTTAGGCACCGAGAATTCGCTAAGCCAAGCCTTGTTCACATCTTTCCATCCATCTTCAAACATTCGAACAAACTCGTCCAAAGCCTCCTTCCTCGTCACGTGGTATTGCTTCGCGTAGCATTCTGCTGCAGTCAGCATCTCCCCTCCTTTCGTCTCACGCTATTTCAAGAATCAATGATTTGTTGAAATAAAAAAAATGATATACTTCTGACAAGCTTAAGCTTAAAAATGAACTGGTCATTCGACATGGTACGAATATTCACTATCATGCATTTAAGAAAATTACACGTTTAAAGCTAAATAAGTATAAAAAATCAGTCTAGACACGAGGGATCTCAACGAGACACTACCTACGAACTTAAGTTTTTAGGTGAAGCGTCAATTTATCAACTGATTTATATTAGGAATGTAAAGAACTATAAATCTAGGGTTTTGTAGAATATGCTTAGGTATAGAGCTTACTTCGTTAGTGGTGACGTCCTCGAGATATCGACCTATTGCGCTGGCGGCCTTAACAATGTCGGGTTGTCTGAGTAGCCAATCGATGGCTTCTTTGGACACGGATTCCATGCCCGTTATTACGGGCGTGTACATGACGAATATGCAGCTTGTGAAGACTGTGTTTGCAAAATATTCTTCGTATGGAGGCATTTGTCTTCCCATGAACCATTTCAGCTCTTTGTTGTAGGCTCTGCCCAGTTGTTTCACCTTTAATTTAAAAAAAAAGAGGGATTTTGATTAGTAAGGCCAATAAAAACGTATATATGATTGGTTATAATTTTTTTGTACTTACGGATTCTATAGCGTAAGGCGTGACGAAAGACTTGCCACGTTCATGGGCCTCTTGTCCGAAGTCCTGATACAAACTCCAGACAAACTTAAAGACAATCTTCATATACTGTGGGAGTTCTTCAATGTCGTTAATATCCCACCTAATCAATTTCATGATCAAAAGAAACATATCATAAGTTAAAAAGAATCAGATCAATTCATGATGAAAATATTAATATAAAGTGATAGTATATACATATACACCTCTCAAGTGCCTCAGTGAATAGATCTGCTTCATCCAACGTTGCATAGTTATCATAAGTATCGTCGACCAAAGAGCTGAGCTGCATTGCTTTAGCAACTGCTATACGAACGTAAGAGTACTGAGGTTCGTATTTCGAAGCCGTTCCCCATAGAAAGCACTCTACGATTCTGTCCCTTGCGTATGGAAGCTTGCTTTTCAGGTCAAACTTATCCCACCACCTTATATTCATAATAATAAATGTTTTATTTAGTTATATCGAGTCTTTGACTATTCGAAAAGAGAAGCAAATGGTTTGTCGTCATCACCTGCAGAGTTCATAGAGCTCTTTCTTGTACAAGTTCTGAACGTAATTGAAGTCTAACTTGGCAAGCTTGAGAAGCATTTCGTTCTTAGAATCATATTCTTCATATAAGGTGATGAAATTTCGATGCTCGATCCTCGTAACTCCTCTATGGAGCGATTGCTGAAGAGCTCGCTTCACTTGATCTTGAATAGGGCTCTTCAATTCTCCGACCATGTTTTTGAGATGATGGGTTGTGAATGCCTTTGCTTCTTCTAAGATAGGCTCGTCGTGGATATTCAAATGGGCAGCCTCGTATAAGCTCAACAAGCCCTTAACATCTGTAATAAGGGATTCGTCGAACTTGTTGTCTTCGCCTTTAAATTTCTCAAATACGCCTGTGTTTCGATCAACATGCGTTAATACAATAAATGTTCTACTAAAGAAGGATTCAACTGAACGTGGGGTTTTTGTACTTGAAGAAACAAGGTGGCGATGTTGTCTTAGCAGACGAAAACGAAGTGCGGCGACGAACAAGTCAAGATCTTCTTCTTCTTCATGAGACTCGAAGATTTGTCTGAGCTTTTCTTCGATCTCTTGCTCGAAGTGGTAAGCAATTCCCAAAGCTCGAAAACATCGATTAGAATCAGTTTGTCTTTGGTGAAGCTATCAGCAAAAAGCATTGATCTTGCTTCTTCTTTAAGTTCCTCAATGTCTTCGACATACTTCTCTTGCACCTTCAAAAAACAGGACCACTTCATAAACTTTTCTTCTATTGAAAGGGATTAGGGTTTGTAACCTCAAGATATTTGTGTATATATATTTATATATATTTCTATATCTTGTTATGTTAAAAATAGTAACGAAAATAACAACTAAACCTGATCGTCGACAAGAAGTGACGTGAAGACATTGGTCCAAATGCTAGGGCTGGGATATGTGATCGGTGGTCGAACATTCTTAGGGAAACTTGAGTCGTTATTGCCGTCGACGACGATAGTATCAATAATTAAGGGAGCCATATTCTATATTTGTAACAATAGTATATATTTGTGTGTCTTTGATGGCTCTATGAAGTCCTCTATGATCATTTATTTATAGTAGAGCAGTAACAGATGTACCATGAAAGTGGCGTGTTGTGATAGAATATTAGGGTATGGCAAGTTATAAAATATAATACTAGTTCGTACGACCCGAATAAGACATTTATCATTAGTCATATTCATATATGTCGATCATCGATAAATTTAGATACATCATAATCCATGACGCGTCATAGGCGTACATTGTCACATGGAAATGTAGAAGTTCAATGCACGATTATGTATCCAAAAGATAATGTAGAAACACGTGGTGTTTTTCGCACTCCACACACAAGAACTTCATTCACGTACGTTAAAGATTATGATATGCGTATGAAAACCATCTTATTTTATTTTACTTTATTTTTGTTTTCGGCTAAATCAGTCGTATGAAAATGTAGCAAATGGACTCCATCATTATATGCTAAATGCTAGTAATATCGATCATATCGTCATTTAGTAAGTTTGCAACATAATACATACAATTCACAGACTCATATATTAGGGGTCTTGTACACGAAGTGCAAGTAAATCACGAAATTCATAAAATCATCGTTATTTCTTGTGATATACATAATAAAAATCAATAAATGCATCAAATTTATTGTTTGTTTGACGACGATTAAAATGATATGCATATCTTATATTTTTCGAACATCGGAAATATTTAATTATTTTTCTAAAGTTAGGAATTCTTATCGTTAAGGCAACATCAATCGAAAAGGGATACACAACAAATATATAGTTCAATCCATTATATATATTTATATATTTCGATTATTAAATATTTGACGATAAGAATTCCATAGTGTACCCCTTTTCTCGATTGATATTGCCTTCCTAACTCTAGAAAAAGAATTAAATATTTTGGATATTAAAAAAATATAAGATATGCATATCATTTTAATCGTTCCGAAACAAACAATAAAATAGATGCATTTATTGATTTTTATTATGTATATCACATGAGATAACGATGTTTTTATGACTTGGTGGATTATATAATTAATAAATATAAAATAAGTAAAAAAAGAAAAAAAAAAAGAAAAAAGAGTAACTCGTAACTTGGGATTACGAGTTACTTAAAATGACATGTCAGCCCAACGTGGACAAATAACTCGTATTCTAATAATACGAGTTAGTAACTCGTAACCTGGGATTACGAAAATGTCTGTTTTATTAATGATTTTTATTAGTTGTTTATTTTGTTAATGGTTGAATTTTTTTTAATTAAAACCCCAATATTCTCCATAAATACTCCCACGTAAAGCAATCAATCGGGTCACAATCACAACACCGTTTGTCACAACGGTTCTATCATGTCGGGAAGTAAAATCATACTAAATTATTAACGATCTTCAATAATGAGTAGTATCCTCTGGCATTGATTGGGGCGGTTTCTTGATAAGATTATTTTAGGGTTAATTATGATTCAGACCCCAAAAATGTTTTAAAATAGGATTAAGGACCTGACAGAAAAAAATTAGTTTTAAGGACCCAATTTTTGTAAAATTTAGAGATAAGGACCTAAATTTTCACAAGTGGTATAAAGTATATATGAACTGGTATCGGATGATTCTTTTGTGTTATTCATAACAAATGAAGTGGTACTGCAGAACAATAAAGTGGTACTGCGGAACAATTAAGTGGTACTGCGGAACCATGAAGTGGTACGAAAGTACAATGAAGTGGTACTGCAGAACAATTAAGTGGTACTGCAGAAATCGGGTCCTTAAAACTAATAATTTTTTTGTCAGGGCCTGAAACCTAAGTTCGGACCCTGACAGGGGCCTGAAACGTAATTTGCCCATTATTTTATTTCTGACATATGATATGCATGCAGTCAAGATTGCATTCTCATGATACGACACTCGACACTAAGATAAATATGGCTTTTTTATACTTTGTTGTCTTTCCAAATTACAATACCAAATCGTGTTGGCGTGCTATGCCTGTCTATGTCTTCACAATTGCTTTATAATTCAAACCTCGATAAGCAGGTGGAAAATGATTTGTAAAAACACAAGCTGTCATTTTCTGAATCGATCAATATATATAAATAAACTATTATGTACGAACAGTGATTGAGTCCTTTCTATGAGTTGATTGCTTATTTTTTGTTAAGATAGGTATTTACACAAAATAAATTGTAGTGCTCACGTAACTCCCAGAGTTACTGGAATGCCATGCCATAATTACTTGGAAATGCCATGCCAGAACTGGGGGCCATCGTGGACTAATAGCTCGTATTCTCTTATTAAGAGTTACTAACTCGTATAAACTGGTTACGGAATTCTCTATTTTATTAATGGTTTTGATTTCGTAATTATTTTGTTAATAGTTTATACTTTTTTAATTATTTTATTAAAAAACCCTCTTAGTGCTATATAATATATATGCATATTAATTGTAAAATGATAATTAAGTAAAATAAAAGGAAAAATGACAATATAAATTATTATGTAGTGGGTTATTTCTTTTTATTAATACTATTATTTTAATTTATTTTAATTTGGATTAATTTGTATGGCCAACGTTTTATAATGCGCCACAACATTCATAAATACTCCTGCTAAGTGACCACTTTTCCTAAAAGGTTAACCCTGAAGGGAGTGCATCACTTTTAATTTTATATAAATTATTTCCAACAACTCCTACATAAAGCAATATTATATCGATCGCGTAACAATCACAATCAGTGGCGGAGCCAGGGTTTCAAATCAGTGGGGTCCATGTTAATTGGACCCCATACCCAGTAATTTTAAAAATTATCAGTGAGGTCCCAATAGTATAAATTTTTTCAATTTTAGTCCTATAATTATTTTTCTCTAACTAAATTATTAATAATTTTTTTTCCAGTGGGGTCCATGGACCCCACTGGCCCAACGCTGGCTCCGCCAGTGATCACAATATGGCATGTCACTACGGCTCTATCATGTCGGAAAGAAAAATCGTAATCAACGATTTTTAATAATGAGTAGTATAATTTTTGGGCACTCTCGCATGCATTCGCAATGTAATATATATGCATATTAATTGTAAAACTATAATTAACTAAAATAAAAGGAAAAAATGACCATATAAAAATATTATGTAGTGGGTCATTTTCTTTTTATGTAATATTATATCAATCGCGTTACAATCACCATATTGTCAGTCAAAAACGGTTCTATCATATCGGGAAGAAAAATCGTATTAAACTTTCAATGATCTTCAATCATGAGTAGTATAATTTTTGGACTGCTATATATTATATATGCATGTTAATTGTAAAATGGAAAATTAACTAGGAAAAACTTGAGAAAAAAAATTTGTTGTAGTGGGTTGTCTTTTTATTTAATATTATTATCTTTAATTAATTTATAATGACAGAGCAAATACGGTTTATTCAAAGCCTTAAGGGGGTGTTTGTTTCGAGGTGATCCTCCAAAACATCACAATAATCATCCTCTCTATGTCATATCAATGTTTGTTTTAATTTAGATGATGAGCCATCACCAGAATTAGGGGTGAGATCGGGTTGGGTTTTTCGGCTATTTATTTTGGTACCCAATCCTGACCCGATTAAATGCAGGGACCCGAAACCCGTCGTGTACCCGCCGGTCGGTTCAGTTTTTCTTTTCTTTCTAATTTGTATTTTTTATTTGATTTAAATTTAGATAAGCTCTAATTAGGGTTCTTTACAAATTATATTTTTTATTTAAATTGACGAGGATAACGAGGTGGACAGCGGCAACCGATGACGGTGGCGGACGGGAGGTGGTGGGGCTGGGTTGAATGTTGACTGTGTGTGTCACGTGTGTATATTCTTTTATTAGTTGGTCAGGCCTGCCTTAGGTTTTTATATTTTTTTCTTATATTAGTTGGGCCAGACATTAGTCTAAATTGGGTAGCATATTGCTACTCGCTACCCGAGATACACAATCACCCGATACCCAACTTCTAACCCGATTTTCCATCCGATCGGGGAAAATCCGAAACCCAAATTCCAAAGCCCACCCCTAAGCGGGATGACGGATCACTTAAGTGATAAAAATATGTGATATTTTAAGTTTTCGATCACCCTAAAAAAGCTAAGTGGATCTTTGATCACGGTGATTGGACGATCTTTTTAAATATTTATCAAAAAAAATACACCTTATTTAACGTTTCTACCTTGTATACCACTATTTGTATTTTATAGAACTAACCCAACGAAGAAATAGTTATTAAAGAAATAAAATACTAATTACATAAAATAATAATAAATAACGCTTGAAAATCAAAACTTAGATTGAAATATTAATCATTATCACATTGAGTATCATCTTAAAAAGATTATTTAATCATTTAAAATAATATGTCTAGAGTTAAATTTACACAATATAATCCTACATATCACGGTGATTAAACAAACAGAATACTTAAGTATCACATTTATCTGCAAAATGAAAAATATTACCCCAAAATAAACACAATAATAATATATCACCTTAATCCAAATTTTTGTTATACTCGCATCACGGTGATGTGATTATCACCGTAATATTGTATTACCTTAAAGAAACACCCCCATAAAAGAGTATTGATAAGGATTAGGCTCAAAGCATTAAGATGAGAGAGAGAGAGAGTTTGTGTGGTTGGTTTAGTTGGGCATAATAAATTTATTTGGGCTTATCCATATCCATATATATGTTATAACTTATAAGCATAGTTGGGCGTTAGCTGCTGTTCAAAGTTTGAACGCATCGTATGTAAGTAATCCATATTATTTCTTTGTATGCTAGTACTTTTAATCTATAATTATAATTAAATACTCTTAATATTTCGCACTCTGTGCTAAAAAACCGTTTATTTAATATTAATTTTAACTTTGAAATTTATAATTTTTAGTTTTTAAGACGAAATATATTTCTTATTTAATAAATTTTTTTGAAGTGATATAAAATTATTCAACTAATTAAATTATAAATAAAAAGAAATAAATGACAGATCAAATACGTAGGTCTTTATAGCCACATAACACCAAGAATATAATATAACACTAAAAAAAAAAAACGCAAGAATATAGATATATTAATTACATGGCACAACAATAGAGACAAAATTCAGTTCAGCCTCACTAATGCTCATGAAAATCAGTGAGCGAACTAGTATATACTGAATTTAATTCGATATTAATAATTATGATCTTAACTGTATGACGATGAGTTAACGATTCCTCGGGCATTGATCATTGATCCTTTGTCCATGTGATGATCCATGTAAGAAATCATCGTCTATGAAATGAGATACGATAGTGGCCAAAATTTTCTTTTCTATCTTAACATATTACTATTTTTCACACCCGATGCGTGTGCTTAAAAATAATTATATTGAAATTATTTTAAATTTTGAAATTATAATGTTTAGTGCTTAAGATGAAATATAATTTTTTAATATATAAAAAACTTAGTTGTAGAGGCATAAGTACAGTAAATAAAAAATTAAAAGTGATATGAAAATATTTAATTTAAATAAATTTTAAATGAGGGACTAAATTGCAAATAAGTTATAAACCAAATTGTGGCAGTTTATATCCACCCAAACTAATAGTATGATTTGATAGTATAGATATTCAAAGATACACAATGTAAATTCGCGGCTAAACCTGATGGAAAAAGATTCAATCAACATGTCGTTACTCACATTAAAACCATACTTACACTCATTTTTTTCCTTGGTTAATTTAATTTGTATTACCACCAAACCATTAAAAAACACGCGTATAATAAATAAGCACAGGCGCGCACCCACACACAGTATGCAAAGTTCAAATGAGTGGCATGATATCTATATTTATTATATACTATATAATAACAATAAGCATATATATCTCTATCATATATTCCCCCATTCATTTCTTCCCCTCAACTCAAACGTCTTTTCATTTCATTTTCCGTGTCTCTTGTGCTCATCCTTACTTACATTTAGCTTTCAATTCTTCCAAGACACACACACATCCCATATTCTATTTCACATCTAAAGTTTCTTTGGTTTAATTAATTATTACCATACCGATATATCTGTCAATTATCATGAGGCCACCTCGCAGAAGACGAACAAGAAGCAGAAGGAGTAACAACAAAAATACACTCTTAGTCTTAGGAAAGAATAATAATCCACACCAAGCATCAAACGACGTCGCATCCCAAGAAAACAACTCGTCATCGTCGTCATCTTCAGCTACCTCTCCACCAATAGCAGTGGTTATTAAGTCCCTCGATGAAGACTATGACGATAGTTATTGTTCCACGCCAAAATCTGAGAAATACAGAATACAAGGGATGGAAACGTGCCCTAGAGCACCCAAGAAGAAGAAGCCAAAGTCTTGTAAGGACAACCTTTCGCTTGTTCGAAGGACGAATATTCCAATGGCGGCGGCGTTCTTTGCTGATCAAGACATTGATGAACTCTTCGTCCTACTTCGCTCTCCGAGGTATTCATCATAACGCGTGATTATTACAGATGAATGAATCGCCTGCGTTGTAACTTGTAAGGTTTGTAGTATTGTGTTCTTTAGAACTAGCTGGCTTATGAAATAGGGTTTGCTTGGTTTCGTTTTCTTTTTTAGACTGTGGGATTTGATTGATATCTTCTTGTGTTTTATCCGATGCATCATGGTATGTACTAGATATCTGTATCTTGTTTTGCTCTCATTTTTGAATAACGCATCATTCTTAATACATTTGACCAGTGCCCAATACATGCTATGAAAAATGTGATCTTTTAAAAAATGCTTTGTATTACTTCGCTTGAAAGGGATAATACTATATCATACCATCTATATATATTTGGTAAAAAGAAGAATTGGCTTCGCTAATCAAGGCACGTTGGATCATCTAATTAGCTGGGTAGAAGCCGAGGGAATATAAAGGAAAAAGGTTTATTTTAACTAAAAGCGTTTAAAGATTAAGACTTGTTCGTTTCTTACATCGAAAGATGAGAAATTGTGTCGGATTTCATCTTCTTTTTTTTTATATAATTTATGTACTTCGTGTCAGCTTGTGGGCATCTGCTTGTTTGAGCTTTAGCCAACATTGTAAGGGAATCCTATGAAAAGTCCCTTCGATGTGATTGTTCTTTCCTTACATATATACAAATAAATACATTAGAATCTTGTATGAATTTCTCAGCCTCTCTATCTTTAGTACTTTTGATTGTTAACATGATGTAATGTAGGTGTTATTCTATTAACTAAATATGGGAAATTTAACATATTACATGGGAAAGAGGGCTTGTGATTGGGCTCAAGCGTGTAGAAGATAAAGAGATGGGCTCAGCGGGTACTTTCACAATCACATTTCATTGTCAAATTCCAAATTTATATATCTTATTTATTGAGTTTGAAATAATCAATAGCAACCCACCTCAAAATGACTGAAGTCTTCTCAACCCTTCTCAATATTAGTTAAAAACAACCATGTTCAGTAATATGTATGTATATATGTACGCGGATATATGACTCTATTAAGATGTGATATAATAATTATTTGGTTTGCTATGTCACCAATATTATATTATATATAGCCGAAAGTTACTGCGATTAATAGTAGTAAGTGACGTTGTTAGTTAGTGATCCCCATGGCCACGGAGTTTCTTATCATGATTGATTAAGCAAATCAATCTCTTCGTTGCAATAAAGTCAAAGTAGGCCGCGTTTAGTTTGTTGGATAAGCCCAGATAAGACCTATTTTATCCAATATAATCATGTTTAGTTTTCAAAAGATCAAATTGTATAAAGCCCGACATAAAGCCTGGCCCGGTACTATAAACCATCAGATTCAAGATAATTTATCCATCGAGGTTGGGCCTGATAATTTATCAAACCCATGCTATTAACTGTGAAATTACCAAGTCACCCCTCAAATAAAGTCCGACCTTTTCTCTTTAACAAGGTCATTCTTCAGCAAAACGCATCTCCACCGTCAGTAGTGCCTCCTCCTGCTCCTCCGGCCACTTCTCCACCACCACCGGCCACCACCCCACCACCATCAATCGCCACCGCCGAGTAATTCGCCATTCCCCGACGCCTTTTCCCAACTTCATCCACCATCGTCCATACTGCAAACTAAAAATTCGCCCGTGCAGCCTCGACCACCCACAGATCCCCTCCTCCTCCACTGCCACCAACCAAATTGCCAGCGGATAAGGTGCTGCCTCGACCATCCATTAATTTGCCTCCGCCGCCAACCACACTACCGCCTGAAACTTAACTCGTGCTGCCTCGCCTCCATCTCCGCCACCACCAACCGCAATGCCGCTAGGAAATTTTCCTGTGCTGCCTCAACCACGGTGGAGTTGATATTTTCTCCACTTGGATCGGTCACCGAGCCTCTGACGAATTCAGCAACTGCCTCGACTCTCTTAGCCGGGCTAAGGAATAGGTGGGACGATTTTGCTCGTGTGCGTGGGTATATTTGTGAGTTGGTACAAGAAGATGAAAGGAAAGCTTTCTTATTCTATTCGAATGCTCATCAAGGTCCATCTGTGTTTTTTGTTTTCTGGACAATAATGTATCTTTTGCTTATCTTAAGAAATTTCCAAATGGTTTAGAATTAAAAGGATATTAATCTTTTGAGTAATGGAGTCGACTGTGAGTGTGCTGGGTTGCTTATTACCCATGTTTTCTATTGCATTTCAGTGTACATCATATTGGTCTGTGTATGTAATTGTGATGAGATGAATGAAACCGAGTGAATTGCGAATGAAATGAAGGAAAGAGACGACTGTAATTTTTTAATAAAATTAGGGGTAGAGTTGTAAATTTCTAAATGTGACATAATATGATATTTTTTTAAATCTTGCTAAGTGAACAAGATCGTAATCCAATACACAGTAAAAAGTCCAAGATTATTATCCCAAGATGAACGTTACGCATCCTTTTCCTAACAAATAAACTAAACGCAGCAGTAGTTTATTGGTTAGGCATTTGATTTTTGACACGAATGATGCAATTCAGTGCAACGTGGCACCAACAATTAGCCACGCGTCCGGCGATTAGTACCTTCGAATTTTATGGTTTGAATTATTCTTAAATTCATTGTCTTTATAAGAATTCCAATCACTCTAATATATTATTCCACGTTTGAAGATCCTTGCAAATTAATAGTACCCAACTCCCTCTATTGAGAATTTGAAAAAAAAAAAAATAATAGCAATATTCCTTCACTAGTTTTAAATATTCTGATTTAAATTGCGGTAGTCAATTCATGAGTGCTAGAACTCATCTAGCAACATCCTTTTGATTTTAATTAGCATTGTAATATTAAGACTTACATAAATGAAAAAGTCAAACGAAAAGAATATAAAAAAAAGAGAGAGAGAAAAATAGATTGAGGACGTGAATAAAAATAACATACCACGTAACACGTGTCCGATATCGCTGGACCAAGTGCGGGGCCCACATATGACCCCCTTGTGAGAATATTCAGCCTCACCTCACACACTAAAAACACACACACACACACACATAGAGACACACAGATATTCATTTTACACACAGTCCACTCTCATCTCTCCCTGAGATAATGATTTGACACGTTTACTGTATCTCTCTCACTCTTATCGATTCTGTCATCCGAAAATTCGAGAGGTTCTTCAGCTTGTCGCTGCTACTTGAGGTATATATGTGTATATTCTCTGTTTTCGAACAATTTTAGCTGGTTTTATGATTGCTTGAATTGCCCTAGTGTGCATGTTTGTTTTTCTGCTCTGCCTGTGACTGGGTTTTTTCAATAACTGTCAAAAGCTTTTTTTTTTCTTTTTCTTTTTTTTTTTTGGGGGGGGGGGGGGGGGGGGGATTATATGCTTAGATGTGATTGTTTCTATGTCTAATTGAAAGAGGATAATAAGATTTGGGGTTTCGTTTTGACTAGAAAGATAATTCCTCTGTTTGTTCCAATAATGGCTGGTCTTGTGTGGTCCTTGTGTTATCTGAAGATCCAAGTAAGGAAAGTAAACTTCTTCATTTGAGTATTTTTTAGGCAAATAATTACTTTAGTGGGATCTATTGGCTTTCTGTTGTCTGGAACTTTTTTGTTTCTTCTATGAAAGCATGTTAGAGATATTAGGCTTTGTAGGCAGTTAGTCCTATGATTTTGCTTTAGGCGCGGAGTTAAGTTTTACCAAGTAAAGGCTTATCTGAAGTCTCATAAACATTCAAAAAGTGTGGAAAAAAAAAATCTTGTGAACTGCTTTGCGAAAGGTTTTATGTTTTGGCTGTGAATGAGTTTGGATCTGACTCAAGTTAATTAATCATCGCTTGTTTTTGCTTCAATTTAAAGGAGGATGCCAACCACGTCGAAGCATATGTACCAAGGAGAATCAAACCTTCGCAATGGCTCGAATTCAACTGCTAACGCTTGGTTAAATCCCGCTATATACAATTCGCTCTCCTCAGCAGTATGGGGAGGAAATTCGTCAGAATCTTCGTCTTTCGAGCAATCTTTTGATGGGCATTCACATTCGGAGGGCGGAGTAGCAAATGAGGAAGACGATGATTGCACTACCAAAAGCTCGAAAGGTGTGTTCTTCTTTTTGTCTTTGTAGAATCAATGCAATAGAATTCTATGGCTTTCAACGGTTTTAGCTACAAACTGCTATAACTAAAAGTTGGTTATTCTTACGAAGCTGAGTAACGACTATTATCATCTCTCTAGATGGGAACCAGCGCAGAACAAACGATTCAAGTTTCCAGCATATGCAATCGACTGTAAGAATGCGGCAATTTTGAAATTTCTTTCACTCTCCGTTTAAGACTGGTTTTAAAGTTGTTTTCTTGTAACTTTTCTGCTATCCTTTTTCTAGGCATATGCATCAAATCCTTATGATCCTTCGTATGGAGTAACTATGCCTGCTTATGGCCAACCTTTGGTATGAAATGCATTACTTTGTTTTCTTTTAAGTTCTTTATTCTGCAATAAAATTTGCTTCTTCATTCTGGCTTCTGGTAAAGAATCATCGTACTGAATCTCAGAAGATGTAATGACAATAGTTTCAGCAAAAACTCTGATTCTTGAACATCTTATGTCCCTTTTGACGCATTAAAAAAAAACAAAAGCTCTGTTTCTCGACTGAAGGTGCTTCCTCTTCAGTTATACGACGTTCATCACTCGAGAATGCCACTGCCTTTAGAGGTCGCACAAGATCCCGTCTATGTGAACGCAAAGCAGTACTCCGCTATTCTCCGAAGGAGGCAGTCGCGCGCCAAAGCAGAGCTCGAAAAAAAGCTCGTCAAAGTTCGAAAGGTAGCCCTTTTTTTTTCGTTCCTTCATCCATAGATGTTCGTAGAGCTAACATTTCTTAACTTATTTCAGAAACTTACACTGAGTTATTATGTATATTTACACACCGTGACTTTGTCGATTTATTACAGCCTTATCTTCACGAATCTCGACACCAACACGCCTTAAGAAGGGCCAGAGGCACGGGCGGTCGTTTCGTGAAGAAATCCCAAGCGCAAGAAACAACTGAATACAACAACAGCTCTACTATTTCGTATGGGTCGGAATCTTTCGAGGTTCAAAATGACAGTTTCTCGCAAGCAGGTTTACAAGGGCCCGAAGCAAATCAATGCAATGGAAATACCATTGCAAAATGGTAGATAAGTATTTGTCCTGCGTTAGCTTTAGCGAGAAGATTACGGAAAAAGAAAAACTGCTGCTTAGTTGCTTGCCTTGTCTGAATCTTGCGTGGCGCGGCAAATCATTCGTGACTCTTTTTCTTTTTCTTTTCTTCTCTTTTTTCTGTGTGGCAGGGTTTATATTTAGGGTGATCCTTTTAAAAAGTTTGTTTTCTATTATCCTCTTCATGTTTGTACAATATTATATGACTCGGTTTAGATGGCAGGGTATGTATAAAGTTTTGCTGTTTAGGACACACAGATCTCTTCCGTTGGTTTTTAAAACTATAGCATTCTGAATATTGATTGATGGTTCTTTCATTGCAACAACATATCAATACAGCTATATATAGCACAACTTCAAAGATCTTGTGTTGCAATGACATAGCGATATGACTTCAAAGATTAAGCGATGCTTACATAGCTTACTTACAACTGAGCAGATGCTTCAACTTCTCCATCGTTATGCAATACTTGATACATATCTTCATCCATGTAATAACCGTATTAATTTTTTTTATAGCTTTATCATATCATTAGACTTGACATATCTTCCATCTAAAAAAAACGTCCCATCCAAAAACGAACTCAAACCCAGGTCTTCATGGCTATATATGATGCTCATCTTCCATCAAAATCTTATAGTCGTCCAAAAAGAATGGATCTTTAAGCAATTGTTCTGAAGCAGAAGACGGCGGATATAGAACTATCGGGTCAAAGGCACCTCTCAATGACGACCACTCTCACGTATAATATTAATATATATAAAGTTCCGATTTCAATATGTATTTTCGGTCCCGTAGATGATATTAATTGTCAAGGGTTTCATAATGCATCCATCTTTCCTCTTTTTTCTTTCTCTCTTACAGCTTTAGTTTCAAAATCTTCAATCACATGTACTAGGTACCAGCAAAATGATATATCTCACACACGAGTTTAGATATATTATTATGTAATAATAATAATAACAATAATAATGATAATAATTATGATTCTCATACCTAAAAATGATGGGATTAGCCTTACAAGGACGACGTCATTCCTATAATATTCTATTGAAAAAATAGATAGATTATTGATTGATCATCTATCTACCTAGGGTACAATGCATTAATTGCCTCGAAATCATCCTCGTTAATCTCCCTCCTCTCTCCAACATCAATCGTAGGAGCCATTACCGCCGTGGAATCATCGCTGTGCAATAGACCCAAAACATGCCCTATCTCATGCAACGCCACGGTGTCCAAATAATAATCTCCAGACTTATCTTCGTACGTTATCCAATCATCTTCCTGGTTGAACACCATTCTTCCATCCGTAGGCAATCTCGCAAGCGCCAGCGTACCGTACTTTAACCTCTCAAAGCTTATCTTTATATCATGCTTTTCGTCGCTCCCAACTTGGATGAAGACTAGGTGACCGCTCGTCAAAGTCCACTTTTCGAACGCATCGCTTACGGGTTCGAAGGAGTCTGCCCTTGCGGAAGGTTCGAACGCATAGGTAAGGGATCTTAGTTTGTTGTCTGGCCACTTACGCTTCGATAGCTTGTAGAGGGACGACGAGGAGTTGAAGGATGACGATGATGCTGACGTGGCGTTGCTGAGCTGGCGAGGATGTACGATGTCGGGGAAGCCACAACGAGGCTTTGACATTTGGGCTAGGGTTTCTTGGTCTAGGGTTCCACTGATGTTGAGTTTGAAGAATTTTTGGTAGAGCTTTACGGCGGATTCTAGGGTTTCGTCGAAGGTGTTGCTGTTTAGGGTTTTGGCATCGGTTGTTGTGTCTATGTAGCCGAGGGTTTTGAGGTATTTCTTCACGGCGAGGATTTCTTTTGCTTGGGACCCTTTTCGGGTGCCGTTTAGGTTCTTCAAGAAATCGAATGGTTTTGGTGTTGTTGTTGAGTTATCTCCGTCGATCGTCACTTTCGATAGGTCGTAGGCTTCGTGACGAGCGACGAAGAATGAAAGAGAAATGAGAAGAGCGAAGATGCGTGAAGCGGCCATTGAGACGATAGTAGTGAGAGTGAATGGATTCTTGTGATGGATCGTGGTGCTTATTTATAGGGTTGTGACCTGTTGTAACTCTATGTTGATGGTGAAGATAAATATAGTATCGTGGTGACTATTATAAACAGAAAATCATCAAAAGAAAAGGAAATTATTAAATAATATATCTCATTAAAAGAAAAGATAAGGAACCATTAAAAGAATGGATTCTTCTACTGGCACCCTCCTAATTAATATATCTCATGATTAATATATAAGGTAAATCATTAAATAGTATTCTATATTAATCGTTTTCTCCACTTTCCATAGAAAAGAAAAGGAAAGTTACAACTCACTATAGAGTTGAAAGTTTGGCCGGCCGGGCCCCTACAGTGGGCCTATGGTACGAAGGCCCGAGCTCGTGGTACGATGGGTAAAAAGCCCGCGTTTTTTGGGCTCCATAGATTTAGACTCGAGCCCAGTTTTTGGCACAAATTTTCAGATCTATCATAGATACAAGCGCATCGGTTTAGATTTCGTATAGTGATGGTTCTTACATTGCAACAACACATCATCTTCCAAAATCTTCTATTTATGCATATTATGTACTAGAAGAATGATACATCTTAGGCGACTTTATTAGGTATAATGTGTAGTTTAATAATTATAATCCTCGAAACAATGGAACTTTTTTCTAGCCTTACATTGCTCAAATTGTGTCGTAATCATCCCTGCTAAGCTCCCTCATCTCTCTAATACGACATATAGGGTCCATTATCTGAAGATGCGAGTAAAAAAAAAGTCCACTTGAAATTTTTTTAGACCGAAGAAATCGGAAGATTAGTTAAGTGGGGTACCATTGCCTTTGTTGTTGTCTTGAACTTTTGTGTTTTCCACCAAAGAAATCCGGCACTTGGTCCTATGATTTTGCGTTTAGGTAAGACAGCCAGAGCATGTTTACCAAGTAAATCTTATCTCAAGTGTTATAAAAATTTAAAAAAAAATGTGGGAAAAAATCTTATGAACTGCTTGTGGAAGTTTATATGGATTTAACTATGAACGAATATAGATCCGACTTTGACTAATCATAACTAGTTTGTTGCTTTTCACCATTCTCTCATTCTTATCTTTCTATTTACTTAGAGAGATGCTTATAGTAACTACTCTTTAATTTATTGGTGTGCCAGCCACAATTCTACCCTTAACTTTAAATTTATCCCAATTATATCCACAATGTCTTGAACCTTTCAATGCCGACCCTTACGCAATTACGCCTGTAATATATGCAATTTTCTTCTCTTTTATAAGATATATAAAGTTTCTGATTCCAGTATATTATTTGTATTTTCGGGTCCATCGATTGATATTAATTATTTTAAGGTTCCACCCATATTCTCTTTCCTTTCTTTTTTATTTTTACTTTTACTAGTTCCAAATCTTCAATTACGTGTGATTCTAAGAAAGACAAATTTAGGTATATCTATGTAATAATAACAATTATAATTTTCATAACAAACAATTATGGGACTTTTTCTATTAGCCTTACAGGACTTACCTCATTATTTCTGATTGAAGTGGTCCCGGTACGATATGGATGTAAGACACTAAGTATTGACTAGATGTTGGGTAAAATGTCGGGGTAACACTCAACCTAACATTCAGGTGCACAGCGGAATATTGTAACTACTTAGTGACGAAACTGAAATAACACGGGATGTAAATCTGTGCAGCAAGTTATAAAAACTTGCTGCGTGCCTCAAGGCAAAATTCCACTACAGCAATGGATGCAAAACAACTATCCGAAGATAGTAAAAACAAGCCTAGAAAAAGAATCTAAACGATTCTGAAAACCTACGAAGTACTAAGACTTCAGAAAGCTCAATACTAGGCTAAAAGACAACTCTCATAATATATAAAACTCGCTCAAGCTCGATATGTGTTTCGCTCATATTTTTCACTCAATATGTCGCTCAACTTTTCTCCATGAAAGCTCTCTCGAGAGTCGTAAGTTGCAGCTCGAAAATAACTCTTATTTATAGACCTTGGCTCCCTCTTGAATTGGTAAAAAGATCCCTTGAATATCTCTTCAAATATCTCTTCGAAGATCTCCCTAAATATAGTATATATTTAGCTCGATCTTCTCATCTCATTGGTCGATCTCTTATCTTCTATTTATGGTAAACTGATTGACTGATTCTCCTTGATATTCAGATCTTCTAATTATGGTAATTGCTTGACTTGATCTCCTTCGATCTTCAAATCTTCTATTTATAATAATTGCACTTCCTAAATTGTTCAAGCAACTCCACACGCTTTCCACACGGTTTGAACTCGTTTTAGTACTTTACCACGTCCTGCATATCAGTAAATAAAGAGGTTAAACGATTTTGGGCATGAAAGATAAAATCGAATGTTGACAGACAACAATGTTGGCTGAAATGTTAGCCCAACATTGTCAAAGCTGAGCTAGTCAACATTAACAATCTCCCCCTTTTTATCTTTCTTCCCAAAACCCGTGCAGATTTAAAAGTTCCAAAACTCCCCCTGAAGGCAATCTACTCAACCACAAAAACATTAAAAGATGGTTAGAGTAGACGCAAACAGAATAGCGATTAAACTATTCAAAGTACTACGACAATAGTACATAGCCATAACAAGTTCTTAAGTTAAACATCTGCACAATATAAACCGTTCATACGCATGCCGGCAAACCACATAGTCACACAAGCAGAATTAACTAGATCAGCATGCACAAAATAACCATAAAGTTACGCATGTAAAAAGAAACGATCTTTAGGCGAATCTGCAAAATAAAAATATCCGGCAAGTAAGCAGGTAATCATGTAAACATATCGGAGAAGCAAATCAGCATGCATGTAGTAAAAATAAATTAATCAGAAAATCAATTATGCATGCAAAATAGAAAGGATCAGAGCTTCACTCTCAATGGAGTATGGAGTTTCATTCTGATGCTTTCTCGGCTGCTTCTCCTTCTTGGTCAGCTCCCCCTGTTTGTTCGGTTCCTTATTCTGCTCCCCCTGAGTGTCCTTATCTCCCCCTTTTTATCTGCACAACCTTCTCCCCCTTTTTGGGAAGAAAGAAAAGACACAGAGAACTTCTCTGTTAGCCAACTTGCAGATGTTGAGGTAACATCTGGCCCAACATTCTGAGACTCAGAAACAAGTTAGTTCGCCATAAAGAAATCAAAGATAAATCCAAAAAAATTGATATGAGCACAGAATGTATAACCCGTGAATTATATCAGAAACGTAGGGGCAGAGAGTAATGTCAGCGAGCCACTCAAATATAATTTAGATAGTTTAGAGGATAAGGTCGAATCAGGTCACAACTGTCTAAATAATCAAGGAGCTAATATGGTATATGGAAGAATTGGTCATAAAAACTATAGGAGCAAATCAGATCATGATTCAACCAAAAATACCAAGTCAAAAGTCATAATAGAATCGAGCGAGACTAACCGTTTGAGCGACAATGAGGATCACTTGAGCCAAGTGTAACACGCTGTTCTTCGAGAGTTCTAATGCAATTCTGAGAGATATCTAAACTAGACACATGAAACCAACAAATGATGACCTAAAAACTAATGCACATAAACGAAAGCACAAAAATATAGCATGATCAAACTGACAGTCACATATGTTGCCCCAACATAAGACTCAACATTCTACTCTGGAATTCGAGACTTTTCTGTTCAACACCCTAAACTCAATTTCCTTTCATTTTCTGCCCTACTTACCTCATTATAAACTAGTAATATTATGCACAGCCCTTATAAGATCCTTATCATCAAGGTTAGGATTTTTGTCGCAAAGAGTGCATCGTCACCGCGAATGCCGTGCACCTAGGGAACTTATTACCTGAACCTGTATCTTGAAAAAGAATCAGAGCAATATATGATGATATTTTTTTTCTTTTTTTTTTTTTGTTTTTTTTTTAGGGAAGAGGGTCATTTCAGGGAACGGTCTAGATGAGTCAAATTATTTCACAGAATAACAGAGAGAACATTAAATCAAACATCAAAACAGTGACAATCAAGTTCGACATATGCTATGTTGATCCAAATGTTGGACCAACATTCAGACAGACTGATGCAAACCTATGGATTTTCTCAGGTCCGAAAACCTTTCAAAATCCAATGCTTTCGTGAAAATGTCAGCTAACTGATGTTTCGTGTCTACATGCTCAATGTGCACTAATTCTTTCTCTACCATATCTCTCAGAAAATTATGTCTTATATCTATATGCTTCGTGCGTGAATGCTGGATAGAGTTCTTAGATATGTTGATGGCACTAAGGTTATCACAATACATGAGGACTGACTCGCACTCTAAACCATAGTCACACAACATGCTATTCAACCATATTAACTGCGTACAACAACTACCCGCAGCAACATACTCAGACTCAGCAGTAGATAAAGACACACAATTCTGTTTCTTACTGTACCATGCAACTAAATTGTTACCTAAGAAGAAACAGCCGCCACTTGTGCTCTTGCGATCATCCTCGTCACCTGCCCAATCAGCATCGCTATATCCTACAAGATTCGTGTTAGTATCCTTCGAAAACCATAACCCAAAATAATTAGAGCATGAAACATCCATTAAAAAAGGATCAAAACGCTTAGTCACGTCAAGCGGAGGCTCTGATACCACTTTGAAGTGGCCCCGGTACGATATGGATGTAAGACACTAAGTATTGACTAGATGTTGGGTAAAATGTCGGGGTAACACTCAACCTAACATTCAGGTGCACAGCGGAATATTGTAACTACTTAGTTACGAAACTGAAATAACACGGGATGTAAATCTGTGCAGCAAGTTATAAAAACTTGCTGCGTGCCTCAAGGCAAAATTCCACTACAGCAATGGATGCAAAACAACTATCCGAAGATAGTAAAAACAAGCCTAGAAAAAGAATCTAAACGATTCTGAAAACCTACGAAGTACTAAGACTTCAGAAAGCTCAATACTAGGCTAAAAGACAACTCTCATAATATATAAAACTCACTCAAGCTCGATATGTGTTTCGCTCATATTTTTCACTCAATATGTCGCTCAACTTTTCTCCATGAAAGCTCTCTCGAGAGTCGTAAGTTGCAGCTCGAAAATAACTCTTATTTATAGACCTTGGCTCCCTCTTGAATTGGTAAAAAGATCCCTTGAATATCTCTTCAAATATCTCTTCGAAGATCTCCCTAAATATAGTATATATTTAGCTCGATCTTCTCATCTCATTGGTCGATCTCTTATCTTCTATTTATGGTAAACTGATTGACTGATTCTCCTTGATATTCAGATCTTCTAATTATGGTAATTGCTTGACTTGATCTCCTTCGATCTTCAAATCTTCTATTTATAGTAATTGCACTTCCTAAATTTGTTCAAGCAACTCCACAAGCTTTCCACACGGTTTGAACTCGTTTTAGCACTTTACCACGTCCTGCATATCAGTAAATAAAGCTACAAAAAAGGTTAAACGGTTTTGGGCATGAAAGATAAAATCGAATATTGACAGACAACAATGTTGGCTGAAATGTTAGCCAACATTGTCAAAGCTGAGCTAGTCAACATTAACACTGATAATAACCTATAGAAAAACAGACACATCGATACAATCTACCTAGGGTACAATGCAGTAATTGCCTCGTAATCATCCTTGTTAATCTCCCTCCTCTCTCAAACACCAAAAGTAGGAGCCATTACCGCCGTGGTATCATCACTGTGCAATAGACCCAAAGCGTGCCCTGCCTCATGCAACGCAACGTTGTCCAAATAGAATTTTCCAGACTTATCTTTGTACGTAATCCAATCCTCGTCTTTGTCGAACACCATTCTTCCATCCGTAGGCAAAAATGCAAAGGCCAGCGTACCGTAGCTTCCATCTCCTTTTTCAAAGGTTATCTTTATATCGGGCTTCTCGCCACTCCCAACTTGGATGAAGACTAGTCGACCGCTCGTCAAAGTCCACATTCTGAACGCATCGCTTATCGGTTCGAAAGAGTCTGCTCTTGCGGAAGATGTGAACGCATAGGTAAGGGATCTTATTTTGTTGTCTGGCCACCTCTGCTTCGAGATCTTGTAAAGGGACGACGAGGAGTTTAAGGATGATAATGATGACGTGGCGTTGCTGAGCTGGCGAGGATATACGATGTCGGGAAAGCCACATCGAGGCTTTGACATTTGGGCTAGGGTTTCTTGGTCTAGGGTTCCGCTGATGTCGAGTTTGAAAATTTTTTGTAGAGCTTTACGGCCGATTCTAGGGTTTCATCGAAGGTGTTGCTGTTTAGGGTTTTGAGATCGGTCGTTGTGTCTATGTAGCCGAGGGTTTTGAGGTATTTCTTCACGGCGAGGATTTCTTTTGCTTGGGATCCTTTCCTGGTCCCGTTTCGGTTCTTTAAGAAACCGAAGGGTGTTGTCGTTGTTGTGGAATTATCTCCGTCGATCGCCACTTTTGATAGGTCATATGCTTCGTGACGAGCGATGAACAAGGAAAGAGAAATGAATAGAGCGAAGATGTATGCAGTGGCCATTGAGACAGTAGATAATAGTGAGAGTGGATGGATTCTTGTGATGGATTGTAGTGCTTATTTATAGGGTTGTGATGTAATGTAATTCTACATTGATAGTCAAGGTAGTATAATATTGTGATGTAATTATATATAGAATATTACAAATGGTAAATTCTATTGACAACCCCCTAATTATAATATATCTCATTATTGATATGTAAAGTAAATCATTAAATATTATTCCTTACTTAATGAAAAAAAAAAAAGAAAGAAAACTACAACTCATTAATAGAGTTAAAGTTTAACTTGGCCGGACCCACCTTCCGCGGGCCTATGATTCCAAGGCCCAAGCTAGTGGTATGATGGCTCAGGGTAGAACGTGTTCAAACGGTTCACGGTTATGGTTCACGGTTATAACCGCCGTTAGTGAATATCTCAAACCGTAACCGAACCGCGGTAACCACGGTTACGGTTTGTAACCGTAATCGCCGGTTACGGTTACGGTTTGAACCGCCGGTTTACGGTTTTAATTAAATATTTTTATTTTATTTAAAAAACAAAGAATAATCACTTAAGTAATCTAAGAAAATTAATTTTATTTAATAATGTCGAAAATTTCAATCCATCTTAAAAGAAAACACAATTACACCTTAGATTTTGTAAGAAAAAAAATACAATCGCTCAGTTTTCGTTTAATAATAATATTAGCAAAACTTACTGATATTTTGAGAAAGATGCGAATTGCTTACAGAAATTCGATAATGTGTTTGCTTTTAACATGAGAATTGAGAGCAAAAAAATTCTGTGTAAAATCTATACAAATTCTCCACATATTTATAGAACTATAGCATGAAAAAAATAAAAAAGGAACTAATAAAAATGATAACGGTAACATGACAGTTGAGAGTCAATTAGAAGAATGGAAAAACTGAAAAAATAAAAAGAAAATGTGAGTGAGAATAACTTGATGACCGATGAGTGAGAATAAAAAGAGAAATAAGGTAACGCCCAACCGTCGGAAAGAATAACTAATCATCCAACTTAAGTTCAGCCAATATAATCTCAGTCTAATGCCTTATTTTATGGAAAACCGGCGGTTATAACCGGCGGTTCACGGTTAGAGAATTCTATAACCGTAATCGAACCGTTTCAAATCACGGTTTGGTTACGGTTTGAACCGTAACCGTTGACTACGGTTCACCGAACCGTTGACTGCCGGTTCGGTTACGGTTTTTTGAACCGTCTGAACACGTCTAGCTCGGGGGCCAAAAAGTCCGCTCATCTTTTGGGCTTTAGATGGCCTGGTAGGGCCAGTCCACAGGCTTGTGCACAAAAAGTTTAACCGGGTCGGGCCCCTTCTGCGGGTCTATGATTCCAAGGCCCGAGCTCGTGGTTCGATGGGTCAGGGGCCTAAAAGCCGCTCATTTTTTGGGCTCCGAAAATTTAGACTCGAACCCAATTTTTTAAGGCAGGGCCGGCCCACAGGCTTGGGCACAAATTTTCAGTTGTATCCATTAATCAAGATACAAGAGCCTCGGTTCCGATTTCGTATGGTGATGGTTCTTACGTTGCAACAACACATCATCTAAATATATAGTTGCAAAATCTTCAATTATGCATACTGCTACATACTAGCAAACGATACATCTAATCTAAGAGGACTTTAGGTATATTTATGTAGTTAATCATCATAATCCTCAAATATATCGAGCTAGATAGATCGACTATCTACTTAGGGTACATTGCTCTAATTGCGTCGTAATCATCCCTGTTAAGCTCCCTCGTCTCTCTAATACGAAAAGTAGGAGCCATTATCGCCGTGGGATCTCCACTGTGCGCTAGACCTAAAAGGTGCCCTATCTCATGCATCGCCACGTAGTGCAAATAATAATCCCCTTTCGTATCTTCGTATGTTATCCAATTCTCGTCTTGGTCGAACACCATCCTTCCATCCGTAGGCAAATACGCATGGGCAAGCACACCGTTCTTACCATCTCCTTTCTCAAAGCTAATCTTTATGTCAGACTTTTCGCCGTTCCCAACGTAGACGAAGTTGAAGTGATAATTCGCCAAAATCCACTCCTCAAACGCATCGCCTAAGGGGATGGAGAGAATCCGCCCTGGTAAAAGGTTGTAGGGAATAGGTGAGTGTTCTTTTGTTGCCCGGCCACCTATGATTTGTGAGGTTGTAAAGGGACGATGAGTTGAAGGAAGATGATGAAGTGGCAGCGCCGCTGGGCTGGCGGGGATGAGTAATATCGGGGAAGCCACAACGAGGCTTTGACATTTGGGCTAGGGTTTGTTCGTCTAGGGTTCCGCTGATGTTGAGCCTGAAGAACTTTTGGTAAAGCTTTATGGCAGATTCAAGGGTTTCGTCGAAGGTGTTGCTGTTTAGGGTTTTGGGATCGGTTGTTGTGCCAATGTAGCCGAGGGTTTTCAGGTATTTCTTCACGGCGAGGATTTCTTTTGCTTGGGACCCTTTTCGGGTGCCGTTTAGATTCTTCAAGAATTCGAAGGGTGTTGCTGTATTATCTTCATCGATTGTGACTTTTGATAAATTGTAAGCTTCACGAAGAGCGACGAAGAATGAAAGATAAATGAAAAGAGTGAAGATGCAGGTGACCATTGTTTTGTGGGATAGTAAGTAATAATGAGTGTAGATGGTTTTATTGTGAAGGATCGTAATGTTTATTTATAGTTTTTGTTATGATGTGATGATATTCTATACTGATTAGTCGATGTAGTAAAATTGTGCTGATTACGATCATAGTAATGATATAATTTGGTTGGATTTCCTGACAATTAACGATTCGGAGCGTAATTTTGCATTACATCCCCTAATTGTGTAATGAGTTTTGAGGTATTTCTTCAAGGTGATGATTTCTTTTTGGGTGCTGTTTTGTAAAATTGAGGGTTCCAACCTAAAACCAATTGGTGTTAGGTGGAGAGGCCTCTTTGATTTATATACTGAGCCGGGTGATATTAATTTCCCGATGTGGGACAAAGATTCTCAACACGCCCCCTCACGTGTGGCACGATTCAAAGCCTAACACGTGGACATATGATATCGGGTGACGGTGAGTGAAATATGCGTGATAACACGCAGATCAAACCCGCTCTGATACCATATTGAAATTGAGGGTTCCAACCTAAAATCAATTGGTGATAGGTGGAGAGGCCTCTTTAATTATATACTGAGTCGGGTGATATGTTTTTCCCGATGTTGGACAGAAATTCTCAACAATGTTGAGAATCTCTGTCCCACATCGGGAAATTAATATCACCCGGCTCAGTATATAAATCAAAGAGGCCTCTCCACCTAACACCAATTGGTTTTAGGTTGGAACCCTCAATTTAATATGGTATCAGAGCGAGCTTCCGCTCACCGTCACCCGATTCATATGTCCACGTGTTAGGCCAGTCATGCCACACGTGAGGGGGCGTGTTGAGATTCTAAGTGGGTTTCGTCCCACATCGGATAATTCAAGCTCTTGAAACTAGTATATATATAAGAGGCTTTCTCCTCCTATCACCAATTGGTTTTAGGAAGGACCCCTCGATTTCTAATATGTTTAGATCCTTCAAGAAATCGAAGAGTGTTGTTGTTGTGGAATTATATTCTCCATCGATCGTGACGAAGGATGTTACTTAACTGTTACTTTTATATATTAACTGGTATTTTCCGCACACTCTATGCGTGTGCTTAAAAATATAATTATATTTATGCTATTTTAATTTTGATTAATAATATTTAATAGATAAAATATAGTTTTGAAATATAAAAAATGAAAACGTTGGGGGTATAATTACAATAACTACAAAATTTAGAAGTGAAATGATAATTTATTAAATTCACTAAATATGAGGGACTAAATTGCAAATAAAATAACTGACCAAATTGACAGTTTTTAGCCACCCTAGACCCTTTGAATATTTTAGCATATCATAGGATAGGTGTGTGGATTAAATAAAAATTGGTTGATGCTTGGCGGTTGTGAATTTTAATATAATCAGAATAAAATTAAAGACATAAAGAGGTTTAACAAATAAATGTTTTGTAATACCATAAAGGACTAAATTGTAATTAGTCACGGTTGACCTACTAATTATATTAGCAGCTCTGATACCATGAGCCAGAGAGGATTAAATTGTAATTAGACTCGGCTGACATACTAATTAAATTGTAATTAGACAACGGTTGACATACTAATTAAATTAAGCCAATATTATTATAAATTCCAATCACCATCCACTTTTTTTTGGATGAGATCTGTCTTCCACACAAAGTCACCTTAGTCCCCACACTTTCATAGATGACAAAAATAACAAAAATCATTAATTCACCAAGACCTTAAAATGAGATCCCATTTCACCAAAAAAAATACAGAGAATAAAATGTATAGAGGTTATTGAGTATCCGAGTTTTGTGAGGTGGGTTTTGAGCTGAGAGAGGCCTTTGCCAGTAGTTCAATTTCAGGCGTTCGTTAGGGTTCTGCGTATGATCGTACTACAACCATTAATTGCGACGAGTTCGACATATATAATTTAATAAGTTATAGCTTAAAAAGAGACAATGGAAGGGATTTGTTCTAGCCTTACCAACAAGGGTCAAGGACACACCATGCATCTGATAATAACCGACATAGATAGTAAGATCGATCGATATATCGATCTCTACTTAGGGTACATTGCGTTTATTGCATAGTAATCATCGAGACTAAACTGCCTCGCCTCTCTAACACCAAAAGTAGGAGCCATTACCGCCTTTGGATCTCCGCTATGTAAGAGCCCTAAAAGGTGCCCTATCTCATGCAACGCCACAAATTCCACATAAAAATCTCCGTTCTTATCTTCGTATGTTATCCAATCTTCGTCCTGGTCGAACACCATTCTTCCATCCGTCGGCAAATAGGCATACGCCAGCTCACCATGTCTGCCATCTGATTTGTCGAAGCTTATCTCTATATCGGAAAGCGGGACGTTCCAAATGCGCACGAATCTAAAGTGAGAATTCGCTTGCCAGACATCGAAAGCATCTCTTATAGGGTCGAAGGAGTCCGCCCTGGTGAAAGATTTGAACGCGTAAGTTAGGGTTCTTTTGTTGTCTGGCCACTTACGTTTCGAGAGCTTGTAAAGGGACGAGTTGAAGGACGATGACGTGGCGTTGCTGAGCTGGCCAGGGTAAATATCGGCGAAGCCACAGCGAGGCTTTGACATCTCGGCTAGGGTTTCTTTGTCTAGGGTTCCACTGATGTTTAGCCTGAAGAACTTTTGGTAGAGCTTTACAGCGGATTCTAGGGTTTCGTCGAAGGTATTGTTCTCTAGGGTTTTGGGGTCGGTTGATGTGTCTATGTAGCCGAGGTTTTTGAGGTATTTTTTCACGGAGATGATTTCTTTTGCTTGGGACCCCTTTTGGGTGCCTTTTAGATTCTTCAAGAAATCGAACGGTGCTGTTGTTCGGGTATTATCTCCATCGATCGTCGCTTTCGATAGGTCGTAAGCTTCGTGACGAGCAATGAAGAAGGAAAGAGAAATGAATAGAGCGAAGATGTGTGTGACCATTTTTGTGTGAGATTGTATTGTAAACAATAAAAAGTGGATGGTTTTCTTGTGATGGGATCGCAGTGTTTATTTATAGGGCTATAAGGTAAGAGTTCAATCTTGGTTTATTTATTGTGACGATTATGATCATAATAACTATTGAATTAGGTTGGATTCGGACAATATGACTCAGAGTATGATTTCATTCATCACCTAATATGTGTAATATTAGTTTTAATTCAATTCACCTGAGATAAGATTTGTGCAATATAATATATGTATATATATTTATTGTTATTATCTAGATTTTAAAACCTTATTTTATCATTTAAAAAAGAGAGAGAACAATGAAAGTTAATATATAATAGAAGTACAACATCAAATTTGGGATTTCCAGAGAACAAAATTTATAAGGATTTGAGGTAAAATAATGGTTTTCCTTTTAGCTCTATTGATTTGAAAATATCCACTATATAACACGAAGACCATACATACTATTGTAAATTCAATATCAGCCACTTTCATGAATCACAAAAATAAATAAATAAATAAATTCAGCAAGCCCTTCAAATGAAATCAAGAGGTGATGGTTCGGAATTTGTTATCATATTGAAATTGGACGAAGAAAGGTAATAAATAATAAGGTTGTTGGATTCGGAGAATCATGACGACTCTACGTATGATTGTAGTTAAATTATCCATCATAAATAGGAAATTTTCAATAACTGATTATTAACCTACGACTTCGATACAACCGTAAATCGTAATAGTAATCATAATTTCCAAAGAAAAACAAATGGATAGTTGTGCTAGCCTTAACAAAGACGACGACCCAACCGTCTCATAACCTATCAAAAAGAAAATAAAATCGATAATCTACTTAGGGTACATCGCCATTATTGCACGGTAAAATATTAACAATAATAACTCTAATGTGATGAAACCTAAATAATAGATTACCATTGGTTGTGTCCATATCAGCCAAAGAATTGATCTTTATTGAAACTATAAAAAGAATTAGAGCCAAATTCCAATATCAGCCACTGAAATAACAATAATCAATAATTCCAGCAATCCCTTTGTATTAAATCACCATTTCACCAAAAAAAAAAACATAAAAATTGTAATCACCTATAACAATCAACCCTCCTATAAAAATTTCCCATTCCAATTTCCTACAAAGATATACACACAAGCTATTCACCACTATTAAAAAATATATATATTTCATGCATCTATACCTTCATCATCTTTACCATAAGATGCTGAATGCGACGCGGCGAGAATTGCAGCGCCAACGCCGGACCCGTCTTCCATGACTTTTATTACAACATATGGCGATAAATCCTCGCCGAGTATCTCTCCCATCGCTTCGTTCAGATATTCTCTAAACATCATATAGTTTGTGTACAAACCTCCTTCGACGGCTACCACCGTTCTTTTCATTTCGCTACTTTTTAACTTTTTACGACTTCTAACGACTCCATCGCTACCATCCCTTCCTATTTTTTTCAATATTCCAACTATAGCAGCAGCTGCTAATCGAGCAGCTCGACACGTTATTATGTCGCATATTTTTACCACTAGCTTCCGAGCATAAAGAGGAACTTCTCGAATCTGTAATAAAATCGATGAAAAAAAATATAGTACCACATGGTTTTTTTTCTTGAATATATTTTTCAGAAATGTTAATAGTAAGTAAATACCTCAAGGGTCTCTTCTAATATTCTAGCAACCTCAGTCAAGTCTGTGGACTCGTCTTGATGCATGGCAGCAACCACGGGCGTTCTGTAATAAGAAACAAATATGGTGTGGACTAAATCGTAAAAATCATCGAAACATACGCAGAAATAACAATTATGAGAAGAAAAAGAGCTTACTTTAAGACGAAGAGCGTCGGCAGTTTGGAAGAAATGGGCCCGAAGACTTCTGATTCTTGAGCCATACGAAGAATGACCCTTCTCACGATTTCTCCCAAGTACATTCCCGATATCATTTTTTCGAAACCCTGAAGAAAACAAATTAATTTATTTTCTCTTTTACGAACAATTCCTCATGAGAAATGGCGAAGGCTACTAGTAAGAATTTCGGAGAAAAAAAATGAGAAAAAGGGCACGAGTAGAGTAGTATATCTATCTCACTTGATCGTTCGGGTTAGGACTTTCAGCATCTAATTCAACGTCGTACGATGTTCTTGGGAGATGGGACGACCAAAAGCTTCCCCATTCCATGTTTACAACCTTAATTCGTAGGAAGCTAGAATTAATACATAGAAAAATAAATAAATAAGATTCGAAGGGGCATGCAATTGAGGAGTATTACCGTGCCTGCTGAGGATGTAAGGAAACCATGGCATTTAATGATCGAATCGACTCGCTCCAAATAACATGCATTTGTTCCAGTCCCGAAAGTCACAGCTACCATCGTATCTTCATCGTTGTAATGGCCGAGCGCTAATGTACCTACGGTATCATTTATCTGTTCGAAAAAAAAAAGAATAGGCACCCAAATCAACCAACTTCAAACTTCTTACATCTACCAGAAAATGATGTAAGTTACACAAAAATTGAACTCGTATAGCTCTAATCCATGCAAGGTCGTATGGGGCATAGTACGAGGTTCAAATTTGTTGCTAGAGACTGAATAGATGAAATAAGAGCAACTTACAAGGGCATTGACTTGCATGTTTAAGCCTTTACGTGCCATTGCTTCTTCTAGGCACTGGGAAACGTCTTTACCAACCTATTGAAAGATACGCAAATACAAGAGATAATTAGGGCGCATCGAACAAGATTATTTATTACACACAATCAATATAGGATGCATGGTCGAGGAACTGAAAAGACTAACAGTGTCTTCGATTGAGAATTTCTTCGTCCACTTGATTAGCGAGCCCGAAGAGGCAGAAGTTTGTTTCACGGGAAATGAAAAGGTGAAGCCGAGTTCTTTCTTTCCCTCTATCGAAGAGAGCTCTTCTTCCCTCTCGACAAATTCTTTCAAGGAAGTCGCAATAAAATCAAATAGCTCCTGAAAATGAAAGCAGAACGATGCAATGAAATCACAAGTGATATTTATTTTTGATGTCCTAAAAAGATGGCATTAATTCTGATAAATTACCAATAACACATAGATATACCTCTGTAGTGCTAGTCTTCAAATGCTCAGGTATGCGCTGTCTTTCGACGTCTTGTTTGATAATGGCAGACCTTTGGCCGCCTAACTCAACTCTTAAGACACGGAAGTTTGTCCCGCCAAGATCTAACGCGTAATACGTTCCTTTTTCATTTCTGAAATTTCAAAAATAATAATAATGCCAAGAAAAATAAGGGACAACAGCAATTAACATCCACGTTGGAACGACAGGGCACACACTTGTTCTTGCATGCAACTAATGTACAAAAGGTTTCGCCACGTGTAGGCGGAAATTAGACGCTTGGCGAATATTTACATTACCTTCTCATAAGATTCGCCTAAAACGCCCCCCGTGAAAAAGAAAATGGCATCAGAATTCAAATTTATAACAAACAGCTGTTGCATTTGATGGCCACGTTATCGCCTTTGGCAAGATATTAAAAATCGAACAGCTAGATTCACATCGAGCCATTAGCAAAAGAAAGATTAATTAACTTGATACGAAACGCAATATACAGACAAGAAAAAGAAAAAGAACCTCAGCAAACGCTGTAACGCATTCTCTACGGTGACAGATAGATTCCACCACACATTAACCAAAAATACGTTTGCCAACGGTAAATAAAACTTATTAGTGGAATTTCCTATTCACGACGAACACACTGTATTCGGTAATGAGATTAGACATGAGGTAAATATAGCAATCAGCATTACAAATGACTCAATGCCAATGTAATATTAGAGCCTAAAACAGCAAAAATCCAAAGAGAAACTCAAGTAAGACATCAGTAGATACACTAAAATATGGACAACATAGAAAGAAAAGCTTAAGCTCATTAAACCGTAAGACTAAATATACTGAAGCCATTTTCACCCACCGATGTTCACCAGACAAAACATAGTAAAAGACACGAGAGACAAGAAAATCAAAAAACCAAAGCAGGCCACAGCACAAAACACTAGGAACAAAATTCATTCAATCAATTGTTCACCACGACCCCAAGAAAATAGTTTTTGATTAAAGAAATATATACGTAACAACAACGCATCCACGTAATCAATCAGCTACAGAAACGAAGCAAAGGCACGTTTTTTATTTCTTTATTTCAGTAAAGATAAAGAACAGTGACAGTGCTTTGTCTAATGTTAGAAAAGGCCATCATAAATTATTACCCAGTGGGGAGCTTGTAAACGTAAGTGAGAAGCATCTTGAGCTTGGACCCACCCTCGCTAGCGAGCCCCGCGTGCATCTCAACCGCCACCGCCTCCACCACCTGTCTCAGCCGCGACGGCGGCATAGCGCAGGCGATTTCGAACTCCTCCACCGCCATCATCGCCCTCCACCAACCCCTCCGCCGGCGGACTCTACGGCCCACCATGACAGACGCAGCCACGCACGCCACCGCTGCCACCGTACACGCCGCCGCCAATCCCACCTTGCCCATATACTACAGAAAATTCAATAAACAAACAATGGAAATCTCCTTTTTTTGTGGTCGTTGCTTTGATCACAACACTAAAGAAAAGAAACAAGGGAAACAAGGAGAATCAATCGACCATGACGAGTGATAGAATTTTATTTCTCTATTATTACGAGTCTTTTTCTTCTTTTGTGGGGGGACTGTGCAGAAACGAAGACGAGAGATTTTCTTTGATGTTTTTTATTTTCTTCAGTGTAGAGAGAGAAAGAGAAGGAAAGCGAACTGTCGGGTACTTATACAAGGTTAGCTAATGACGGATTTACCCTTATGAATTTGATTAAATGACGGATTTGGGCGCCTAATGGACGTGTATTTTTATTTTTCTAGTTTGACCGGTTGAAATATATTTATATCTTTTTCCTTATTGCTGTAATGACCTTAATACCCATTGATGTCTTTTTATCAGTTTGTTTGACTACAAGGATGATGAATTGATGTCTCTTTAGTAATAAAAACAATTTGCGATTATAGTAATATGTATATCTTTGACTGATATTTTAAAATAATAATTCACGTTTTTTCTTTTCTCCTTTTGATTGCGTCTGTTTATTGAACAGTCCCCTTAAATTTTCATTATACACCAAAAAGTAGGTCGGATATTACTTACCATGGCCATTAATGACATTTCCAACCGCAAAGGGTGAGAATGAGATTTACCTTTTTTCCTTCTGATTTCTCTCAAAATACCCTCTGACAATTTTAAATAAATAAAAAAAATCATATTTTGTGTTCGTTGTCTCGACACGTAATTAATTTACGGTCTTTATAACCCTAAAATAAACTAAGAATGTACAAAAAGTAATAACATTAAATTGGATATATGGAACAGCGATACTACACTTAGTGCGATATTTTAATTTTAATTTAGTAAAAAAGAAATAAACTGGAAATTAAAATAATATTATGCTCATTTTCAGCTGTGGGAGACAAAGACATGCACAAGAGGCGAAACGGCGTCGGAGTAGCTGCGTATTTCTATTTTCCGTACGATTTTAATTTATTTTATTATTTTTTTATATTATGGCGCTGCCAGCTGTAGTCCGCTAATTCCAGCTGTGCATCAAAAAAAGCAATTGCACCAAAACTCAGCACATTACATTACAGTTTGTATCATCTGTCGCCACCACATAATTCATTTTTCATTTTTCCTTTTCTATTTACACCATATTTTATTACAATATTATTTATTATTATTTGCTGAAAAATCATATGTTTGAAAATATTAGTGTTCGTGTCAACGTTCAACCATTCATTTCATTTATGTAATTATTTTTCCATTATGAATGTATATTTATTTTCATTGACTGTTCTAGAAGTTGAATATTTTCAACTATTTGGCGGGTCACCTAAGTGGGTTTTCGCTAAATAATTATATACTCCCTCCGTCCCGGTAACTTTTGTACATTTTACCAAATCGGGCGTCCCACTATCTTTTATACATTTCCATATTTAGTAAAAAACTACCACACACAATCAATATAATAACATTAAATATTCTTAAAAGACGTACCACACCCATACACTTTTCTTCCTCTATACTATTAAAATATTATATTCCTTAAAAACCGAACCCAATCCCAAATGTCCATATTTTACCGGGACGGAGGGAGTATCATTTTTAAGACTTGGCTGAAAAATATTTCTAATTTAAAAAAAAAAATCATATTCGCCGTTGTGGGACACCACGAATAAAGTAGAATTTTCCCACGCTTTAAACACGTGCTGAACAGAAGCACTAATTTTGCCCTTTTTTATTTTAATATTATCAAATTTTAAGACCATAACATAACTTTTGATTAACCCCTTGTAATGTCGTATAATTTTATATTGTGTAATGTACAACAAATCTCACTTTAGTTAATATATGTGTCACTTTCACAGACTCTTCTTACAGTACCAAACAAACATGTTACTTTCTTTTTATGATTATCACACATAATGCTAATTGCGCCAGTTAATTACCTTTGCAAATGACAAGCACATTATAGTCACGACAAATTAATAATAAAGTAATATTATTGATAATAATAAAATATGAAATAAATGGTAAGCAAATAACATAAAGGCCAAAAGTACTTTAGGACGGAGAATGTAAATAACTGGTTGTGTGGAAGGTAAGTGCGAAGCGTCAACTCTCGTAACTAGGGGTGGTTGGGTACGGTATACCGTACCAAAACTGTGATACTGTATACCGTACCGAAATTTTGGTATCCAAAAAAATCATATCAATATCATACCAAAATTTCGGTATACCTTAAATTTCGATACGGTATCATACCGAAATTTCGGTATGGTATCGGTATCATACCTTCTATACCATTCATACGGAGGGTCTTTTTACCATGTGAGTCTCGTGACTCGTTAAGTCGTTGTTTTGGAATTTTAATCAATTCAAACTCCTTAGGCCCCAATAAGATAGATTATTAATACCAAATATTTCAAAATAAAAAGATTTTTAACCTTAAATAATCTACATATTTTAGCTAGTCTACTTAGTATGACAAAAAACTTTACATAACCACAAAATACAACTTTATATACAGATTAATTAGAACAAAGCGGCTATATTTAAAAAATTAGTGAAGATTACCAAAAAGTAATTGCATTGCATCTTCACGCTTTCAAAAATCATGAAAAAAAAACATTAAAAAGGCAAAAATTAAACGTTACTTGAGTTACATAACTAAAATATGGTGGGCCTAATATTAGAAAGTTGTGTATAAGTTAATAATTTATGGGCTAAATAAGTTTATGAAGATCCTTAATTTTTCATTTTATATTTTTTGAAATAATATAATATATATATAGGTGTGTATATATATATATGTATAAAATATATTAAAAATTTTAGAATTTCGGTATTCGGTAAATCGGTATACCTAATTTTAAAAACTTTCATACCATTACCGTACCGAAAATTTTCGGTACGGTATCATACCTTACCAAAAACTTCGGTATACCAAAATTTCGATATTTTCGATACGATTCGATACGATAAGGACAATATTTCGGTATTTCGGTATCTTTCCCCAACCCTACTCGTAACAGAGTGCACATTTATTGCAGTCACTACCATTTAATTCCCAACCATTACCATTATTATTTTTAAGTATTTTATTTATGAATGTCTTTTGCTAATCATAGTTTGGCTCCAACCTTAACCAATAAGAGCATCACATGATGCCACGACAATCATTGTCCAATATAATTACATTTACTATGAATAATTGTTTTTAATGTATGAATTATTCTTGGTAGTCCACCTACTATCTATAATATAATGTAGTATATTATTTCGATTGGAAAGAAAAATAAATTATTAATGGTGTCAAATAAATGTGGTCATTTCGTGTGGAGATATAAATCAGCTTGGAAGTGATCGTTGTATAGCGAAGGTGAAGTTCAAGTTTATATATCATTTCAAACTGAACTGTTCAGAATATAAAGACTACGCTGATATTGGTATGGATAGATAAAAATTAACTATTGGCAAAAGTCATGCACTGCATCAATAAATGATGCCCTATAATGCAAATTTAAATTGTTGTGTAGGATAAATTATGTATCTTTTTATTTGCAAAGGAGTAAATTATGTATCATTATGGTGATATTAACGTCAGTTTTTTCTATATGTCATTGATGAAAATTTAGCGGTGGAGTTTTCAATTCGATGGTGTAATATCACTTGCCCGTTTTCAAATTATCCAAAAAAATTGCATGCTTTTTCTGATCGTAATGTATTCATTCAGTTGAGTAGTCCAAAACACCCAAACTCGAGCTTGAATATCAGTATTATAATGAGTATCATCACCTTTAAAAATAAATAAAGTTGCTAATAAAGAAATATTATATATAAGTAGACAGTTAAATGACTAGACAAAGAATAAAAGACGGACGACAAGAAGCCATCTTGAAAAAATAGATAGTATTGCAAAAAAAAAAAACACATGTATGAATTATCTCAAATGAGTTTAGTTAATATTTTCTCTAAAATCATAAAAATTATAAAAAAGTATTAGTGGGATTTGGGCTCACCAACTTGAATGCGAAGTTAAATAAAATTCTCCAAAACATATATATTATTGTTTTTTCATAGGCGTTTTCAGTTTTTCTACTTGCTTACATACATTTATTTTTTTTCAAATAATAAACCCTAAAGCAATAACCCTCCAAGACAATGAAAGAAAAGAGTAAAACAATTAAAGAAACCTTTCACTATCAATATTACGTACAGCGTTGATATACTAACCTTTGCGAAGGAGCCGCCACACAAGTGGCCTTATTACATTTTACCGACACTAGACCAAATATATAACATATATTGCTAGTTCACAAATACGAAAGCAATTATTAAATAGGCTTTATGGAGACTATATAAAAGGCTCCCAAACACATCCAATGGATGAGATATTTTCATATCTCTTGTAAAATGACTTATGAGATCTCTTTCATGAAAACTCTATGCTCTTTTGAATAATTACAGAGATGGTGGGGTATGCCTACAACGAGGGAAGTATTATATAATTTAATGGGTGGTGTTGAACAATTAATTATTATCTCCGTTAAAGAAAAGGCGGGCTATGTATGTAATCAAACCCTACTTAGATTTAGATCCCTGCCAAGTATTAATATACAAAAGGATATCCATATTAACTTAATTTGGATACATGTTTCCCTACAAAGTTATGGTAATTCTAGCCGTATTATAAAGAAAAAATCGTCATTATTTGTATATAGATAGTATTCTAGAAAAGAAACAAAACAGGAAAAAAAAGGGATCTTTACACATAAGTACCTAGTTGGATAAAAACTTGTAATTTAGTACCTGTCAGGATTTTTATATGTAGGTATCTAACATAATAAATTTTTTGCACATAGGTACCCGATCCCCGAAAGTTGACCATACAACACATTTGGGTACCCTATATCAACACATTTGGGTACCCTATATAACAGAAAATTGTACGACGTATGCTATATTTAGGTACGCTCTATGTAACACACAGGTATGCATTAGGTACGACGTATGCTATATATAGGTACCTTATATCAACGTGTTATGGCACGCAATATACACACATGAAGGTACGATATGACTAAAGAAACTGGTAAAAATAAAATTGGTACCTATATGTAAAATTTTCTGACATGGGTACTTATGTGTAAAAATTTTATCCAATTGGATATTTTTCTATAGATTCACCAAAAAAAAGATGTAATCACAAAACGGCTTACAATTAATCAGTTTCGTTGATATATGAAAGTAACCATTCGATTTTATTTAGAGTGACGTGGAGATAGATGATCCTCAGAATATAACATATTCATGATTTTAAGGAGCATAGTTTGATAATGATGTAAATATATATCTCGACTGTTTTTTTTTTCTTGGTCAAGTTAGAGGCATTGGCTAAAAGCGGAAAATACTTTAGTACTCCATCCGTCCCGTCAACTTTATATCACATAAGTTGCTGGGCACGCAAATTTAGGTGACATTAATATAATAATATAGTACAATGAAAAGATAAAAAAGTGTATATTTTGACACGTCTTTTAATAATATTTAATATTATTATATTGATTGTTTGTGATAGTTTTTTGCTAAATGGGGAAATGTGATAAAATTATTGAGACACTCGAAATGAAAAAGTATGATAAAATTAGGGAAAGGTTGAATACCAAAGATTTTACTACTGTTTGAGAAGTGTGTTGTCAAGAAACCAACTTTCCTTTTAGGCTGTGTTTGGTATACAGGGTAAACTAAGAAAATGGGTTACAAAATAAATAGTAGTATATAGTCTGATGTTTGGTTTAATAAGATGAAGCCCGAGAAATTTATTAAAGCCCGAAAATAGCAAACGAGCCTTTTTATAATTTATCCTAAATGGACCCATGTTATTACTTTGTCTTGGATTGTCTGGTATTACTTTTTATCGGGCTTGGACCTTTCTGATAACTGGGTCCGTAAAGCAAACACAGCGTTAAATGACATAATTATGTATCTAAGTGGCGCCCATCGCAATCCAAAACCAGTCAATGAGTAATTCTTCTAAGATCATAAATTCATAACAATTTTTATTCTCTCCACCCTTTCTCAACCAAAAACTAGAAAAATAAATCATCAGTTTTGGGCTTCATGATTTAATGATATTTACTAATTTAATAACTGCAGCTGTCACCTTTTGAACACTGACTTATTTCCTAATATAGAGAGTCAAATTGCAAATTTTGTTTTCGTGAGATTTGTGGCCACGTATCTCCCAACAGGCGAGCTGACTGTTTGACTTTTCGTTGACCTTTGACAAACTATTTTCTTACTTGAGGTGCTTGAGATATTTATATAGATCGAGCTAATATGAACTGTGTGATATTCATAATTATTACATATCATTCACTTGTTCATTTGTTCGAATTACATCCACGAAAATAATTAATTGTTTTATGTATTCCAAAATGATAAAAAATAAAGTTATGGAGTCATGTGCTAATCCGACATATAAAATTACTTTTAATATAAAGTACTAGAAATCGTTCCTGTGATCGTGAGCCTTATTGAGAGAATTTGTTCAGCCTATATTGGGCTTATGAAAGGCCCATTAATAAAATGTTAAAAGCTAACATGACAGTATCCTACCACTCGGATTTGTTTGGTAATGAATTTCATAATCACATACAAAGATTTTCATCTTCTGCTTTCACTTCTAATAATTTAATAGTAGAATGATTATTAAGACTAGTACTTTTAGTACAGCCTATGTGCGTACAAAAATATAATTAATTATTACTGTATGATTTTAATAAATTAATACTAAAAACTGAATGAGGTCGTTATAATGAATACTACGGCTACGTGGTTTAATAATTTTTTAAAATATTTGATATACTGAAAATAAATGAGGTGGTAAAAGAAGAAAAATTTTGATTGACCAATTTTGACAGAAGTTTTAAATCCCCTTAGACTCTTTATATAAGAGTACATGTTAAGACTTAAATCATGGCTTGTGAAATCATAGTTTATTACTTATGAATGAAATAAAGACTTTAATACTACGACTATTATTCTTTAATTTAATTACAAAATATTATATGAAAAATTATCGACTATTTGAAAATAAATAATATTCCGCTAAATACAGTTGGATCGGATCATAAAGAGGGCGGTTGTCGTTGGTTGAATAATATACCTTCCGATGTTTTATTTGATAGCCATCCTCAAAAGATACAAATAGACAGGACAAATTATATAGAAGTTGAGTTAGTGTACATCGCCATCAATCATAAATAATACCATTCATGTCATCTGCTTTTCCAAGCAATAATTTCCTTCGTTCGTTATCGATGAAACAGTGTTGAAGAAGTGAGATTTTATATAATTCAGGCAGCCATTCCCGATCCAAGTTTAATTACTTTTTTTAGAAATATAAATCGGAACACTATAAAGTATAAATCATATTGAAAAATCCATGAGTATACTTAATAATCGCCATAACTAATTAATGCAACTACCAACTACTCAGATTTGGGACCCATGCATTAAATATCACGTCCATTCTCCAACCTTCGTTTGCTTCTCATTCTAAACTTATTACACGGCTTTTCTAGATATTCTTCGTTTTTCATTCATTTATTTTTCCATGCTATTCACTATACGCATAGCATTATAATAGGCGAAACACTATTTATATTCTTGAATGTACGTTCTTGTAGGAAATCACGAACATCTCCTCCGAGTATATGTTTGCCTCAAGGGTCCAATTTATTTATCAAAACCATCGTATGCTTGAAAATCTCGGGGAGGTTGATCTATGACGTTGGAACTCTTTGACTATCTATCTGAACTTAAAACAATACCCACGTATGTTATAAGAAGAATTAGTTCACACAATGTGACTAATTATGCACTTAACAATAATTATACTAATAAATAGAACAAGTAGGATAATTATGTTTATTAACGATGGATTAATGCTCTTTAAAGACAAGTTGAAGGTGAAATTCACCGACTGTTAACCTCTAACGTCCCCATATCAGCAATAAATGTGCCGACACAATAAATAAATGTCTCTCGAAGTTGAACCATCTTCACCTCACATAATAAAAAAAATCGAAACTATCATTACAAAGACCAAACAAACACTTCCCATCTTCGGCAATAAGCACTAATTTTCTTTTACACATGTACAACCATACCAATTAGAGTATCATAGCAACTATATTGAACCAAATTTCTTAACGGCGGGCCTATGGAGGAGATAGAGCTAGGCGGCGGCGGAGTTGCTGACGTGGAGAGCGCGGTGGTGCCACGTCATCACTACGCCGGCGAAGCATGTCTGGTTTGGGAGGAGCTAACGGTGGTTTTACCCAACTTCGGTCATGGGCCGACTAAGAAACTGCTCCATGGGCTTAACGGGTATGCTGAACCGGGTCGGATCATGGCGATCATGGGTCCTTCTGGGTCGGGAAAGTCTACTCTTCTTGATGCTTTGGCAGGTCAGTTTGATAACTCATTGCAAAATTAGGGTATCGTTCGTTCTTCTGTGTTGAGAAAACATCTTTGCATTACCCTCATCAGGTCATCATTAAATTCTTACGATTTTATTAATTAAATACGTAAGTACATGAATTGCATAGCTAGGCCTAATTTTTTCAAGGAATTCAAATGTAAATGCTTTAATGATTAAGCCTGTAATGAACAGTACACAGATAGAACACTAGGGTGGCCCTTTTTCGACACAAAATTGAACGGAAAACCAAGTTCGTTAATTGTTGTTTTCACATATCTGTTTTTTTTAGATTACAAAATTGGTGTTTTGTCACCTTCGAACTGCTATATATATAAAATATTTTCTCCTCCGATCATCGATTTCTAATATTTTTTCTCTCTCTCTCTCTTTTTTTTTTATTTAAGGACTATAACAATATATGAACATACAGAGAAATAAATGACTTCTAATAAAAGTTCTGCTTTTATTTAGCCAGCTAGCCTTGTGCCAGCTTTCTTGCATATATGTAGGTTGAGGAATTTATCACGCACCTATACATATGAATGCCTGTTTGCGAATAGCTATTCTAATAAAACTATTATCTCTTTTCCATGTAACTCACCTAAACTCATTGATGAATAGATGTGTCACATTCTTTTTGTATAAAAAAAAAATATAACCTATACATTATCCATCAAATAAGTCTAACCATAATTAAGCTAAGATTACGTACACAATTAACCTACATATTTTTTTTCCAATTTTGATGCTCTTGCCACAGGTAGATTATCAAGAAACATAGTCATGACGGGCAATATTCTCCTCAACGGCAAAAAACGAAGACTGGATTATGGCGTAGTCGTAAGTTCCCTAAAAAAAATAAATAAATGGACTACAGAACAATAATCTAAAAATCATGCACTATAATATTATTGCCGAATTCACTTGTCTGAATTCAGGCATATGTCACACAAGAAGATACACTGCTTGGTACACTAACAGCCAGAGAAACCCTAAACTACTCAGCAAACCTAAGGCTCCCAAGCTCCATGTCAAGCGAGGAAATAAAAGGCGTAGTCGATGGAACGATAATGGAAATGGGACTGCAAGACTGCGCAGATAGGCTCATCGGTAATTGGCAGCTGAGAGGAATAAGCGGCGGAGAAAAGAAGAGATTGAGCATCGGCCTCGAAATATTAATACGACCTCGTGTGCTTTTCCTCGACGAGCCCACGAGCGGTTTGGACAGCGCTGCGGCTTTTTTCGTAATTCAGTCCATAAAGAATTTGGCGCGCGACGGAAGGACCGTTGTTTCTTCGATTCATCAGCCGAGCAGTGAGGTTTTTGCGCTTTTCGACGATCTTTATCTGCTCTCTGGCGGCGAAACGGTTTATTTCGGAGAAGCTAAGATGGCTGTGAAGGTATTAAAGATAAGGGACATTTTTTGTTGCCTCGCAATAAAGATTTGTTTTATGTATATCAATGCTATAGGAAATTATATAAATTTAAAATATGATAATCTCCCTGCAAGCTTAAGCTTTTTAGGTGAAGATTAAAGAGGTCTTGTATGAATCCACACGACCACTCATTAAATCAGTGTTATATGTCTATGCTAGATAATAAAGAAATCATCGTAGACATAAATTTGGCGTGTTGGAAATGATACATTTAAATATGATACACTCTATAAGTCTAAATTTTTTAGGTGAAGTGGTTGTTCAACAATTCTCAGTCTTAAACTTTGTGTAATTTTTTTTTTTCAGTTTTTCGCCGAAGCTGGATTTCCTTGTCCGAGTAGGAGAAATCCTTCGGATCATTTCCTGCGCTGCATCAACTCCGATTTCGACGTCGTCACGGCCACATTGAAGGGTTCGATGAGACTTCGTGTAAGAATAACTAAATATCACACACTTCATCTGTCTTATGTTAGTTTCCATAATGTTTGTTTGTTTTTCATGCATAGGATAAGCCCGAAGCAGCAGATCCTTTCATGAACTTGGCAACTTCAGACATCAAAATGATGCTCGTCGAGAGATACAAAAGATCGCGCTACTCGGAAATGGCAAGATCTAGAATGCGAGAAGTCTCCGTCGTAGTAAGTTGCTCGAATAAGACAATACGTATGATACTACAAAAACACGCTAGAACCCTAAAAATAATATAAACTTACGTTCAACTGCAGCAAGAATTTGAGGTAGAATCAATAAAAGGAAGCCAAGCTAGTTGGTGGAAGCAGCTCACGACGCTGACTCGAAGGTCGTTCGTAAATATGTCCCGAGATCCCGGATATTACTGGTCGAGGATAGTCATATATACATTAGTCGCTCTAAGCGTGGGGACGCTTTTCTACGACGTTGGGACAAGTTATACAGCGATTTTGGCCCGAGGAGCTTGCGGCGGATTTGTAACTGGCTTTATGACTTTTATGTCTATCGGTGGCTTCCCTTCCTTTATAGAAGAGATGAAGGTGGAGCCTTTTCTTCTTTCTATCTTTCTTTCTTTCTTTCTTTCCTTTTTCTCTTGCACCTTTCTTTATAACAATAACAGAGTTGTGTGTTCCTATTTATGGTGTATGTAATAGGTTTTTTACAAGGAGAGGCTTAATGGGTATTACGGAGTCGGAGTTTTCATACTGTCGAACTTCCTCTCTTCTTTCCCGTTCTTGGTCGCGGTCTCGGCGATCACGGGGACGATAACGTTCTACATGGTCAAGTTTGGTTCGGGATTCTCTCACTACGTGTTCTTTTGCCTGAATATCTTCGGCTGCATCGCTATGGTGGAGAGCGTTATGATGATCGTGGCGTCTCTTGTCCCGAACTTCTTGATGGGAATTATCGCCGGGGCTGGAATTCTCGTGAGTAAATAAAGGATATTCATCATTTTTGTTGGAAATATAATACATAAAATTAAAAAAAATATACATACTCTCCCTACAAGCTTAAGATTTAGGTTAAATGGTTATTCAACAACTTTTTAATTGTACTTTTCTGATATTTTGTTATGTGTGTGTGTTTTATAGGGGATCATGATGATGACGGCTGGCTTCTTCCGACTATTGCCAGATCTTCCTAAGCCGTTCTGGCGCTATCCCATTTCGTTCATCGGATATGGCGCATGGTCGCTCCAGGTACTTTTTTTCCTCATTAAACCCTAAAATAAACGCTTTTCCGACTATATTCATAGGATTAATACAACGACATCCATGCTAACTGCGCCTTGTGCTTCCCCATTTTATATCCACGCTTTCTGTTCTAACGACATTGCGTCAATACGAGGTTGTTAATGTTAAGACTCTGCGGGACTAAAAAGTAGATAATGGATCGATTCGTGATGAATCGAATAAATGCAGGGAGGATACAAAAACGACTTGCTCGGGCTCGTATTCGATCCCTTATTCCCGGGTAGCCCCAAAATAACCGGGGAGTATGTCTTGAAAAATATGTTCAGAATATCGCTATCTCATTCTAAAGTGGTGGGATTTGCTGGCGGTTTATGCCCTAATCCTAGCCTACAGACTCGCCTTCTTCTTGATCTTGATCCTCAAGTTAAAGGAGAGGGTCGCGCCTTATTTTCAGTCGCTCTACGCCTCGAGGGCTTGTTATAGGCTTAATAGGAGGCCTTCGTTCGTTCAAAAAAAAAAAACCCTAATTCCCATTATCGCCTTCTACGACGAGGCACCGTAGTGGTAGTATCTTGAGGTCGCTTTCTTCACAAGAAGGTCTCAGTTCTCCTATTGCTTAGGAATTATTGAACGAACACAACATCGTAGGAAATTAACATATCTTAGTTGCTAGATTGAATCATCTGTTCCAGATTGGTGTTCCAATTTGGTGTTCCACCAATCAAATTGTAACAAGTGTACAGTTGGTCAACTCAGTTTAACACTTGTCGGGGAATGGTTGGTGGAACACTGTTATGGCACAGACGATCCGAAACCCTTAGTTGCTTATTTTGTTAATGCGCATACCATACAGAAAGATGAATATGGGATGCACACAAGGAAATATCTATCTACTGTCTGCATGCTGTAAACACATGTAATAGGTCCAAGAACAAGGATTGGTTCTCCGTGTATAATAAAGTTTGCCGAAGGAAAAAATAATTAAAAGATCGTGTCATCCTTTAACTACAGTTTGTCCAAGATTAATCTTTGACTAAAACAATACCTCACCCTTGTTATATCCTCCGAGCCCTAGTGTAGTTACACCCATGCTAACACTCCTTTTTTAAGGACATCTGACCCTTGTGTACTTTAGCATGTAATATCATTTCATCCCATGCACCCTAAAAACTAACTACACTTTTAGGAAAACCTGATGCTTATGATGCTTCTTCATTCTAACTCTTCGATGAAATATTCGATTGAATTTTTATTATAGGGAGCGTACAAGAACGACATGATTGGGGTTGTATTCGATCCACTAATACCAGGAGGTCAGAAACTGAAGGGAGAAGATGTAATAAAGAACATGTTTGGGATATCGTTAGACCATTCCAAGTGGCTCGACTTGCTCGCCGTTTACGCGCTGATAGTGTGTTACAGATTGCTTTTCTTCGTCATACTGAAGATAAAGGAAAAGATTTCGCCGTATTTTCATTCTTTCTTCGCCAACCGAGCGTTGGAGAGGTTCAAAAAGAGGCCTTCTTTTAAGAGGAAACCTTCTTCTTCTTCGTCGAAAAGGTACAACTACCATAATCTTCATCCTCTGGCTTCTCAAGAAGGTCTTAGCTCTCCCATTCCATAGTTGTATGTAATAGAAAAGTTCTCATGCGTTTAAGGAAAATAAATAAGTCAAGGAAATAATAAACGCTTCTGTGAGGCGAAAAGTTCATAACTTTTTTTTTTTTTAATCGCTCCATTGAAAAGTTTGGAGTGAAATAGTTCACCGTTTAAGAATTTCAGACGGCTGTTTGCCATTTGGAGAGCGTGTTGTTTTGCACAAATTGATACATTGTTTGTTTCGATCAATAAAAAGATTTATTTCATGCTCTTGCTGAATTGTTTTCTTGCAAAATAGAATAAATAAATGATGCTTCACTTGAGAGCCTAGACAACAAAAAAGGCCTCATTACAAGCTTTTTCTTTAATTAATACAAACAAATCATTTACTCCCCTTCGCCTACTTTCTTGGTCTAACGTCTTTTTCGGAAACTTCGTACAGAAATCCACATGCGAATTAACATTCAAATACCTAATTGGCCAAAAAAATTTCACGTGGATTATTAGTAAAACACTTTGTGGCCGTCCTCAATCAACATTAACTATTAACTATGTAATAAGGAATATATACTTCCATATATTAAAATAAAAACATTATCAAGCTACAACCAACTATTAAAGCTATGAGTTTTAGAAGTAATCCACCCATAAACCGATATGTTAAAAAAATTTTCTGAGTCATCCAATTTTAACATCGATATCAATATCAACACCAATAATATAATATCACAGTTGTTAACCAAAATTAAAATCGTTACTGAGATCAAACAATTAAATTTCATCCCAATGTATCACCTTTGCTAGGCCGGCCCCTAGAGATTAACCATAACTATCACTAACTTGCCATAAATGTTAACTAAAATCGACGAATAAAAATTAGGTCTTTGATAGAATCGTAGCACGCGAATGTGTGGGGATGGGTCGATTTCAGAAACCATCAAATCTTCTTACATGAAAATTTAGGGTATTATAAATTACACACTTTTTCTCAACCACCATGCTCCAGAGTCATTCATGGCAATCAATATTTCAACTAATTAATAAACAGTACTTTCCTTCTCACTGCAACAAATATATACACATACATTACCCACATACATACGTTAATATATAAATCTAAATAGTAATGCAAAAGAGGACTACAAATATTTTTCTATTGTCCCTCACTAACAAATATGGAGATAGAGATAACAGATTCTCAGCTCCATCAAATAGACGTTGAGAAAGGCTGCTGTGACAATGGCGGTATTGGGGCGTGTTTGGCTTGGGAGGATTTGACGGCCGTTTTGCCCAACTTCGGAAATGGACATACCCGGAGATTGATAAATGGGTTAACGGGTTATGCTCGCCCGGGTCGGATCTTGGCCGTTATGGGTCCTTCTGGCTCGGGAAAATCTACCTTTCTTGATTGCTTAACAGGTTCGATCTCTTCAGCTTTCTTTGCTATGTTTGCGCTGTGTGTGTTGAGCATTACTCATCATTGAGCTCTCATATGAGTATATATATTTGCAAGATTTTTGTCAAGATTTAGTATGGAATTACTACAGATCTCTGTCGCTTGTCTTCATGTCTAAACTCGGTAGTTTCTTTTGGATATTTTTGTCTCAAGTGTAGTACAATTTGGAGCCTTGTTCGACAAATAAAAGCAGTTTTTTTAAGCTAAATCTGCTGGTCTGCAGCGAGTTTCTTGAAAACATAAATTATTCAATCTGATTAAATATAATATAATGTTGGATTTATATATAATCTTTAAGTGTGGAATAAATCGAATATGTAAGAATGGTGAAGTGTCCATGAATTTATTCCATGAGCGTAGCTATAGTTATTACATATATACTCCCATCCATACCCATGCATGTGTATATACCACATTAAGTTGCATGTTTGATCATATGCTGTTGTTCTTGTTGAGACATTAATGTCTAATATTATTACTTGTTCAATCAACAAGTTGATGAGTTAATTATGTTAGTTTACGTTAAAAAATAAATTAAATTTTACGCTATGCATTTAATGAGTAACTGTTTATTTAAATTAAATTTTGCAGCTACTAATTTTATCACGGATTGTATATGATGATCATTGTGTGTGTGCCGATCGCATCATCAATTAAATATGCATATTAGTATTTTCGTAGGAAATCGCAAAGCATCCGATGAAATCATTTAATAAGCTTGTATGTAATGTCTATCAAACTATTATTTAATTACGATCGTGTGTGTATATACAAATAATCTTGCAAGTATATATATTCGGCACAATACAGCAGAAGATGACTATCAATAGTCAAGATATACGAGGCAATGCATTTAATAGATTTAGATATTTGAGGAGCCTCTCCAAACTCTCTGAAATGGCATTTACTGAAAGCGCACCACCGAGTTATGTGCTGCATGTCATGATTTGTTCACTAGTGGGTGGTTGTGAAATTAATAGAAGCATTTATATTCAATTGAAAAAAGCAACATAACTTATCACTATTTAATATTTTATTATTTTTATTACGAACATATATGTGCAGGTAGGGTCGCAGGTAATGTGGTGATGTCTGGCAACGTTCTTCTTAATGGTAAAAAAAGGAGTAGGCTTCATTATGGAGTCGTTGTAAGTATGAATTCCTCTTTTCATGAAAGTCATTTTCCTTTCCAAAACATATCAAATACGCTAATTTAATACCTAAAAAGCAATCAAATATTACACGATTGAATTAGCTCTATTCACTGCTCTTGAATAAGATTTTAATTAACGTTTAAATATTATTAGTTCACCCTTTACACCGTGCAATAAAATAAAGTAATTTATTTGTGTATGGTTTTAAGAAGTGATATATACTAAAAAATAGAATGAATTTAGTTGTTATGTGTTTATGCTAGGTGGCTTAATAATTACTTTTATTTTTTAATGGTAATTAATGTAGAAACAAAATACAATTGGTCAATTGGCAGATCAATTTACACTTTTTATACCCTTACGCTCTTTATTAAAGAGTATAGATAGTCGTTTTCAATGAAGATTATTAAAAACTGATAACCAAGTTTTTATAACAGGCTTACGTCACTCAGGAAGATGTACACCTCGGAACCCTAACCGTGAGAGAAACGATATCGTACTCTGCCCGCCTAAGGCTTCCGAGCTTCACGACCGAAGAGGAAATCAAAGACACCGTTGAAAACGTAATTACCGAAATGGGCTTGCAAGAATGCTCGGAAACCCTAATCGGTACCTGGCACGTGAGGGGCATAAGCGGCGGAGAAAAAAAGAGGCTAAGCATTGCCCTCGAAATCATTACGCAGCCATACTTATTATTCCTCGACGAGCCAACGAGCGGTTTGGACAGCGCTTCGGCCTTCTTCGTCTGCCAAGCCCTAAAAAACGTCGCTTGCAGTGGGCGAACGATCTTATCTTCGATTCACCAGCCAAGCAGCGAAGTTTTCGCCCTTTTCGACGATCTTTTGCTCCTCTCGGGCGGCGAAACAGTGTACTTTGGAGAGGCTAAGATGGCTATTCAGGCATGAAATTTTTATTGAATTTTGTTGTTTTTGTAGACGAGCAAAAGGCGCGCGAGGTTTTTTTTTCAAAACAAAATAGATGTAATAACGACGTGGAGCGGCGCTTTTTTTTAGTTTTTTGGCGAGGCGGGATTTCCTTGCCCGAGTAGAAGAAACCCCGCCGATCATTTTCTGCGCTGCGTTAACTCCGACTTCGATGAGGTGAACTCCGCGCTATTGGGATCTCGAAGAATGAAGGTGAAATGAGACTTTTGCCTTCGAATATTTTTTAGTATTATTATTCCTCGGTAAGATAGTTATTGTGCCTTACGTTTGTTTCTTTCTTCGCAGCCGAGAAAAGAAAGTTCGAACAAAGTCACGGAGCTATCAACGGCGGAGATACGAGCGAGGCTTCTCCATAGGTATCGAACCTCGGAATCTTCGGCGAGGATGAAATCCAAGATTCGAGGGTTTTCATATGTCAGTGACCTTTTTTTTATCTTCGATTATACGCCTAACAATCTCGAAGTGCCTTTTTAAAACGTAATCTTCGTCGATTGTCTTAGGATAATCTCGTCTTCCACGAGACGAGCGGGAGCGAGGCCACATGGCTCAGACAGCTCGTAACCCTAACTCGGCGTTCGTCGAAGAACATGTCGAGGGACTTCGGTTACTACTGGCTTAGGATCATCGTGTTCATCGTTGTCTCGACGTGCGTAGGCTCGGTTTTTCGAAACGTCGGGTCGGAGACAGACAGTGGGGCCCTCATGGCGAGGGGCGCGTGCGGAGGGTTCGTCTCGGGGTTCATGACGTTCATGACCATTGGGGGCTTCCCTTCGTTCATCGAAGAAATGAAGGTTAGTTGGTTGTTGTTTTGATTCGACCTTTTTCTTTACTGTCGGAATTATTCGCAAAAAATAGCGTAATGCGCCGAAAAATAGATATTTACGAAGGAGAGGCGCAGCGGGCACTACGGTGTGGCGGTTTTCGTAATATCGAACTTCTTGTCGGCCTTTCCGTTCTTGGTCGCGATGTCTGTAAGCTCGGCGTCTATTACATACTTCATGGTGGGGTATCATCCCGGATTCGAGCACTACATGTTCGCCGTCGTCGACCTATTGATTTCCATCGGTGTCGTGGAGAGCTGCATGATGGTTATCGCCGCGGTCGTTCCCAATTTCCTCATGGGAGTCATCCTCGGGGCCGGGTACATTGTAAGTATTTCATTTGTCTCGAAAAACAAAAGAAAAGGGAAACGCTAAACTGCTTCGACATGCGGCGGAAAAACAACTGTTGAGATCTTTGTTCTATCTCACATCGAATAATTCAACTCACCTGACTCAATCAGTATATCAAATAAGCAACGTCACCTATAACGAATCGGTCTTAGGTTCATGCCCTCGATTTCTAATAACAACGCCCACTCGACAGGGTAGTACCTACATTAGGGTTTTGGTGGGTCCATTGACCCTTCAGCCTGCCCGTTTAACCTTAGGATGCGTTTGGTATGCAGAATTCAATGCAAAAAAGAAAAGGAAAAGTTTAATTGCATGACACATGAAGCGTGTAACATATAATTGTTCGATGTGCATCACTACGCTTATCCTTTTCTTTTTTCGCATACCAAGCGCACCTTTAGGGTTTGCTCCTGTGTAGGGGACATCACTGGTCTGGGGTTGGGCTAGAGCATGGACTCAATTCTCGCTTATGCTCTTAGCTAATATGTAGGGTATTATGATGGCTACCGCGGGTTTCTTCCGAAGGTTTCCCGACCTTCCGAAGACTTTCTGGACATACCCGATTTCTTACATCAACTACATGGCGTGGGCTTTACAGGTACGTAAGACGAACCAAAAACCCTAACTTTCTTCTGTAATATTTTTTGCGAACGACGTTAATATTAAATGGCGCCTTATTATCATTACTACGACCTTCGAAAAAAATGTTATAGGGGGCGTACAAGAACGACATCATCGGGATGGAATTCCAGCCTCTCGGGATCGGAACGCCGAGGCTCGAAGGGAAAGAAGTGCTGATGTCGGTGATCGGAATTACGCTTCACCACTCCAAGTGGTGGGACTTGGCGGTCGTCGCGTTGATCCTCTTATGCTATAGATTAGGGTTTTTCTTCTTACTCAAGCTCAAGGAGAGGGCTTTGCCTGTGCTGAAAACGTACTACTCAGCGACGACTCTTAGCTACTTAAAGAAGAGGCCTTCATTTAGGTTGATGGCGGAGAAGTCGTCGGCGGTGGTGACACCCCCTTTTCCTTCCAAGAGGCATCATCCCGTTGTTCACTCGCTGTCTTCTCAAGAGGGTCTCAACTCTCCGTTACATTGATATAATATATATATATATAGATATATATATATATATATAATATTTCGATACTTACATGATTGATTTGATTTATTTGTGTTTGAAGAGGTCTATAAATGGTGATTAAATTTTTTAATCGAAGGTTCAAATAAATATTTTGACAGCATAAATTAAGGGGATGGAAGACACGTTATGTGGATGGATCATCGGTGAGTTTATGATGTTGGAGATATCAATAGTTCTCTTCAAAATGCAACTAAAAAAATTCAATCGAATTGACTTTTAAAATTTTTGGAAATACTAATAAATGAAAGTAACATCAGCCATTTTCAAGGATTTACTATATATGCAAAAAGCATTTCTAGTAGTTGTATAAAATCCTTTGATAATATATTGATAATAATTAGCCGTATAAGAAGATAAGGCTTAATAAATATACACAATAAATAACGTAATGAATCATTTAATATCCCTTGATTTATTGGGCAATATACGAACAGGATTAGGTGGATATGCATAAAAGATTAGCCAACAAACACAGTTGACCCAATTTTCTAGCATGTGATGTCAAAGTAAGAACAAAAAAGGCACTAAGTTTTATAACCAAAAAGAAAGGCGAAAAAGAGATTGTCCGAAGCTGCCTTCTCCACACTGCCTTGACTTGACTTGCACCACGCGTCTCACATTTTCGGCACTGCCCACCTCATAATTTGTAGGTATACGTAATGAATGGTATAACGCACCTAAAACCCAAGTTCATCACCACCAACTTATTCAGTTCTTGATTCTTTCCCTTGTCTGAGAAGAGGGGCGATAATTCACGTAGCTCAGACGTAAGTCTGTCTAAACGGGGAAGATAGGTGTTGATTTGAGCTCTTTGCCTACTCGTTCAATTGCGTGTGAATTTGGCTGTTCTCGTCGGAAAAGCCCATGTCTCCTACGAACTCAAACTCGTCCCCTGTAAGTATTTCTGATCCTTTTTTTCCCAGTTCAATTCTTGATCAAATCAGTCTATTAATCGCTGATATGATGTCTTTCTTGATTAGAGAAGTACAGTCTTGATCAGCTGAATGAACGTTTTCTCTGTTTTGAGGTGCCTTTTGTTGCTCGTTAACAGCTCTCTGCTGCTATTGTTTAGTTGAAATTAATTGTTGAATGGGATTTTGTTATTTAATCAATTGGCCCTAATGCTGATCGCTTTTGATTGGCTATGCTTGTGTGTTTAGGTAATGAAATCGTTGGAGTTCATTTGTTTTATAAATTGGGGTTCTCTGATTGTTTGAGAAAAGAAAGATTCGATTTTTATGTCTTCTGTGTATTTTGCAAAGATTTGTTTTTTTTCATGATTGAATGGGACTCTAACTGAATCGTCTCTCGTAAAAACGTACTTTGCTAGGTTTGGGCAATCCTCGTTTGCCATCAATGACACGTAAATGCTAGTGAAAGGAGCTTTTAGCGGTTAAAATGATAGATCGTAACGAATAATCTGTTGAAGATTCAGCATTGTCATTCTAAATAACTACCAGTGGATTATAGAACTGTTAGGTATTTAGTTCGTATTTTGATTCCGATGCTCAATGTGACGATTATCTAACGTGTTGAAGATACATTTCCTTTTTTAGGGTAATAATGCCAGCGTGTCACCCTCAGAGAACGGATTCATCGATTCTCTTTCGATGATAAGCTCCGAGAAAGAAATAGAAGAGCTTATCGAGCAGCCCCCAGTCCATGGAATCGATGATCATCTCATCGAGTTCTCTGAGGCTTTGAGAAGTATGTTTTTAATTTTTTTCTCTTCATTACCCAAGGCATATGATGTCTGAGGTTTAACTGTGCATATTTACTACGATGTTACTAAAATATCTATTTTCTTGAATTTTGTCGTTTATCTCAGCCGTCGCAAAGGCTCTTCGAAGAGTGACGGAAGGCAAAGCTTCTGCTCAGGCCGAAGCCGCTGAGTGGAAGCGCAAGTATGAACTCGAGCGTGAACGAAATCAGCAGTTAGAGCAGAAAGGTCCAAACTTCAATTTTATAGTCCTCTAAATTCGTATTTAAATATTCATCTTATATGGGCTCCTTTTTCTTGTACTTTCAGTTATCTTCAATCTTAAAAGTAGTTGATCTGAGTTTCACAATGCTTTCATTAGGAGATGGAGCGCTAAACGTAGCTGAAAAGTCGACGAAAAATGTGGAGATTTTAGCGCAAGAAAATGGCGACCAATGTGAGCTATGCACGGGAAAAGACGACATATGCTCTCATGAGGTCCTTCGAGAAGGTGAACCCATTTCAGATGCTAGTGCCGCTTCGAATAAGATGAATAAGAAGGTACCATATTTAGTTCCAAATCGTAACTAAAGCATACAAACAGTATAATACTAAATTCACTAGCTAATTTAGCGCATGGGAAAAAATATTCGACTCATTACTATCATATGGGTATAGGCATCTTTCAAGCTATCATGGCACTGCAAGGGCGAAAAGAGTGATCATCACAAACTCGACGTTGTCTCGTTTGAGAAGGGTAATATTACAACTGCTGAGAGAAGCAGCAGACAGGTAATTATGATTACATTATTCTGGTACAGATAATTTCTTGGTGGATCGAAATCGTCAACTAATAAATAAACGAGAAAAAAACAGACGTTCTTTCCTTCTTCTTTTTTTTGTAGATTTCTTTGAAGTGGGAATCGCCGCCAAAGACTGTCCTCATACTAACCAAGCCCAACTCCACGTCTGTCAGAATTCTCTGTTTCGCGTTGATACGGTAGGAAGGATATCATTTAAACATCTTAAACATTTGACCACCTTTTTCTGTCTAATGTGTTACTGATGTTTTTATTTCACTAGCCATCAAATGCTTCTGTTACAGTTGGCTTCTTTTCCTCATCTTATTAACAGATGGTTGAAAGAGCAGAAAAACCTTAACATTTTCGTGGAGCCACGAGTGAAGTCTGAGCTTGTTTCAGAATCGTCTTATTACAATATTGTAGAGACGTGGTCAGATGGTACGTATGATTCAGTTTTAATACAAGAAATTCACAGTAACATCTCAATCTCTCAGATATTCATGCTGTGGATAATTTAGATTCTACTCTAACTAATCGAATATCACAAACTGCTATTACACTTTCCACCTCCATTTCGCATTTTCTTTGTTTAAAAATCTCATTTTTTTCCCAATTTTTCCATTCGAGTTATGACAACTATTTCTCACCGTATCTTTCTGCAGACAAGGAAATATCTCTCCTTCATACAAAGGTTGACCTCATCGTGACTCTAGGCGGAGACGGGACTGTACTCTGGGTATGCTTATCAAGAAACTCAATATATTCAATTCAAAATCGTCTTTTTTTTTAGTTTAGCTTCTTTTCCTATATATATATATAATATATATATATATATATAATTTCTGATATTCATTCTTACATCTCACAGGCCGCATCCATGTTCAAAGGCCCCGTCCCACCAATAGTGCCCTTCTCCCTCGGCTCCCTCGGCTTCATGACGCCTTTCCGTATCCTTGAATAACTAAAAACTCTCGTCCAAAACCGTCCCTTTTTTTTTCAAAAAAAGAAAAAACATTCATCGTTTTTCTCCTTAACGGATACGAACACAGACAGCGAGCACTACCGCGAGTACCTAACCTCGGTCCTCGTCGGGCCAATGAGCATCACTCTAAGGCACCGCCTTCAGTGCCACATCATAAGGGATGACGCGAAGAGCGAGTTCGAGAACGAGGGGCCCACGCTTGTACTGAACGAGGTGACGATCGATCGAGGGATTTCTTCTTTCCTCACCAATTTGGAGTGCTACTGCGACAACTCGTTCGTCACCTGCGTGCAAGGGGACGGTTTGATTCTATCTACGACTTCGGGGAGCACTGCTTATTCTCTTGCGGCGGGAGGATCGATGGTCCATCCCCAGGTATTTATTTATTTATTTATTTATGAGTTTTTATCCATTTATTTGAGCGTTGTTTGATTGTAGTGGATCTAATTTTAGTTGTGCGACTTCCGCGAGACTCGTTCGCCGGTCCATGTCCGAAAATAGTCCTATGAGTTTCTCGTAACTCACTTCGATGAACGTCTATCTTGTGCTTGTCTAAAACTAGTCCAGTATGTTTACGCCATTTGTCATAAATTAGTCGTTCTTTTTGTAAATTTTCTGGCCTTTTTCCTTATTGCCTTGATTGGTCCAATTTGTATGTGTGAAAGGACTATTTACGTGATAAATTGCGTGCGATACTGGACGAGTTTTGGACGTAGGCAAATGGCAAGTCAGGGACCAAAAGCGAAGTTCGTGAAACTTTAGCACTGAATATTAGCTACTCCTAAGCTGCCAGACTACTTCTGGTCAGAGACAAGTTAGAGGACGAAAAGCGAATCTCGTGAAAGTTATACGACAACGTATTTTCGATGAATTCATCCATGCGGAACTCACAAATGCTAAGAAAAAAAAAAAACTTCGTAAAACCTTTTTTTTAACATCACATCTCTCTTGCAGGTCCCGGGAATACTCTTCACGCCGATATGCCCCCACTCGCTATCGTTCCGTCCCCTCATACTGCCAGAGCACGTTACGCTTCGAGTGGTCGTACCTTTCAACAGTCGAAGCCACGCCTGGGTGTCGTTCGACGGGAAAGACAGAAAGCAGTTGGGTCCCGGGGATGCGTTGATATGCAGCATGGCTCCGTGGCCCGTCCCCACGGCGTGCCAGGTGGACCCCACGGGGGATTTCTTGAGGAGCATACACGACGGGCTCCACTGGAATTTGAGGAAGACTCAGTCGTTCGACGGTCCGAGGGAATCTTGAGTTCGATTTAACATTGAAGACTAAAAATGGTATGTTTTCAAAGGATAGGAGGATGGGTAGTAAGCTAGCTGTGTATATGGATGGGGTATGGTATAGCTGTACTTTTTTTTTTGGTTCACATTTCTTGAGTTGAAAGAGGATGAAAGGTGCATGGCTTAGGAAGTGGTACTTGTAAGAGATGGTATTATATTCATCTAAAACTTATGTACTGGAATTACAGTGAAAAGTTGACATTTTTTTTCGTAGAAGAGTTGTCTTATAGAGGTTTTATGATGCTGGTTGGTTCGTAAGTTTATATTTAAGAAGGTATTTAGGAGGGTTTAAATTAGTAAGGTTTATATAAAACTAATTAATGGATATAAAATAAAATTGTGTTTTGTTAGTGGGTTTGAATAAATACATGTTAGGGGTGTGCTTATTTAAACATGTTGGAATGAGTTTAAAGCAGAATTACATAAACACATTGTTTATTTATACCTATGAATCAAACATTGAAACATGTGCTAAACTCACGCTGAAAATAAATAAAATCATGAACTAAAACAAGGCATAAGAGTATAGTTGAAGCATCTATACTCCTTTATACGAGCGTATAGTGGATAAAAAATGTAAATTGGTCTTTTGGTTGGCCAATTAGGTTTTTTCTATATTACTTACTATATTAAAAATGTTACTTACGATTAAAAAATAATAAAAACTTTTCAAACTATGGTAATCTTACATAATAAGTAGTTCATTCTATTTTTTAGAGGTTTTTTGGGGTCTTTACACATAAATACCCACTCTGTAAAAAAAACTTGTAATTTAGTACACTGTCATCATTGTTTTATATGTAGGTACCTCACAGAGTAAATTTTTTGCAGATGGTACCCGATCCACCGCAGGTACGCCACACAACACATTTGGGTACCCTATATCAACGTATTGTGGTACGTAAAATGTTTAGAAAATGGTACGCCGTATTAGCACATTTAGGTACGCCCTATTTACACGTTAGGTACGCCGTGCAAACATATTTAGGTACAATTTATCAACGTGAGGTACGGCATGACTGAAGAGACTGGTACAAATTAAATCGGGTACCTATCTGTAAAAATTCTAACTATGTACTGATATGTAAGTTTGTATTCAAATGGTATTTAGTATAGATACCCGTTTTTTAAATATCATTTATTAAAACCATAACTAATACTTAATTTTTTATTGCACGTGGTGGGCTTAAAATACTAATTATATGACAATCATCTTCCTTTTTGAGGCCTTTTTTGGCGATTTATTATTACAAAAACAATTGAGTCCATTTAAGTTGGGGGCCTACTTCGAAGTCGAAGTAGGTCGATGTCGGTATCACATCAACGCAATGGTTTTATTTCTTATTTTTCTTTTATTTTTGACGTCAGCGATTACGTGTCAAAAACCACCACAGTGTCGCGACCACTAGCTAGACACTTGTATAAAACAACCTCAATCGATCTCCATCGATCAATCACTCTCTCGCCGTTGCAAATCATTGGATTCACAAAAGGCACGATGAGCGTTGCGAAGAAGACGGTGTGCGTCACGGGAGCGTCGGGCTACATAGCTTCATGGCTCGTAAACTTCCTGCTCCAGCGTGGTTACACCGTCAAAGCAACAGTCCGCGACACAAGTTCAGTAAAATTGCCCCTCCCCCCATGCTTCATCGATGCATTAGATACGTTTAATTTTCTTATCGTGGTTGGGTTTGGGTCTATCTTGTTTTGGACTACTTGGATCTGCTTCCCATGTTGGTGTGCTATTGCTGTTTTCTGAAATGGGATCTGTGTGGTGGTTGCGATGATTCGGAATCGTTATGTCGTAAAATGAGGTTTCGATTCGCTAGCTTACGTATGAAGCTATGCTGTTTTTTTTTATGGTACTAGATATGAATCGGTTATCCCATTTCCATCTTCGGACGAAGCTATTGAGGCTGGGAATTGCGTCTTAATTTGTACGGATTGTGAATTTTCTTGTAAGTTATATGTCATATTTTTACTTGTGTTGTATTTCTCAGATGATCCGAAGAAGACAGCGCACTTACTTGCACTTGATGGAGCTAAAGAGAGGCTTCATTTGGTCAAAGCCAATCTGCTGGAAGAAGGTTCCTTTGATGCTGTTGTCGACGGATGTGAAGGTGTTTTCCACACCGCATCTCCTTTCTTCCATCAAACCACAGATCCTCAGGTTTAAATTCTCTTAATTTTTGTCTGCATTAATCAAATCTTGTTATTTTTATCATTTGGGCATCTAGATTCCATCTTGTTTTGTGTTACCAATCATTTGATTTCGTCTAATTTCCTTCAGAAAGATTTGATTGATCCTGCGGTGAAGGGGACTCTCAATGTGCTTGGCTCCTGCGCAAAAGCACCATCTGTTAAGAGAGTTGTTGTGACTTCTTCCATAGCAGCAGTTGCTTACAACGGCAATCCACGAACGCCTGAAGTGGTCGTTGATGAGTCTTGGTGGTCTAGCCCAGATCTTTGCCGTAAAAATCAGGTCAAGAATTGTAACCTATTCGTTCTTTCTGTAATGTGTTTTTCTCATGCCAATCTATTGTCTAGGCTGCCATTTGCCATTCCAATGGAATCATATACAATGAGCTTCATTCACATCGTCACTGTTTCCCTTTCTCCATTTGTTCTTGCTTCTTTTTGTTCTGTAAGAAATAAACTGAGTGTATGAAAAACAATTCCCTTTATTACCAGATGTGGTATGTGCTCTCAAAGACATTGGCAGAGGATGCTGCCTGGAAATTTGTCAAAGAGAAAGGCCTCGACATGGTCACGATAAACCCTGGCATGGTTATCGGGCCACTGTTGCAGCCAACTCTCAACACGAGTGCCGCTGCAATCTTGAACTTCATAAACGGTAAGCTCATCCAACTCTAATGTATCTCTTTTTCGCTTCGAATCTTATTCTTCTTGAACGAATATCTGCAATCTTCATTCTTGTTTAACATTTCAAGGTGCTGAAACGTTCCCAAACGCAACATTTGGTTGGGTTAACGTGAAAGATGTCGCGAATGCTCACATTCTGGCCTACGAAAATCCCTCTGCTAATGGAAGATACTGCTTGGTCGAAACTGTGCAGCACCACTCGGAGATCGTAAATATTCTTAGCCAACTCTACCCTTCGCTTCCACTCCCTGAGAAGTAAGTCCCTTCTGTACTAAAATCAATGGAGTAATAGGACTCCCATCATTCCCTTGTACAATGAATTATTGTTCCTCTTATCGAAATTCTCTCGAACTTCATACGTTTGCAGATGTGCCGATGATAAGCCGCACACGCCAACATATCAGGTCTGTAAAGAGAAGGCGAAGAGTCTCGGCTTGGAGTTCACTACTCTGAAAGAAAGCATCAGAGAAACAGTTGAGAGCTTGAAGGAGAAGGGCTTCTTCAAACATACATCTGCTATATAAACAAAACGACTTTGGACCGTCTTTCTTTACCTGCTGCTTTCTCTATGAAATCGCTAGTACTGTTTCCTTGAATTAATAAAATTGAAGCTTGTTTGTTAGTTGGCGTGCTATGATACTCCTGGTCAAAACATTTCAAGTCAATAGCTTTATGTAATTTGGCTTTGTTCTGTAATAACTCTTTGGTCAAAGATGCCGCCGTCTTTGTTTAAAACGTGTTCACCGTTCGCTTTTGCTCCTCTCTTTCCTCTCTCACACGGTCTCTCTCTCTCTCTCTCTCAATACATTTCTCCATATAAAAGCTAATCAATTCACAAATCCCAATCACCACAACTACAAAGCCTCCCTCGAAGAATCAAAGAGTTTCAAGAGATGAATAATCACCATTTCATCACCACCGAAGAAAAACCAATCGATTCTTCTTCATCAACCGATCCATTCGATCTCTTACCAGACGATATTTTACTCGCAATCTTCCTCGAGCTAAACGATGCAAAATCCCTATGCAAATCCATGGCCGTCTGCAAACGTTTCCATTACATAGCTCCCCAAGTCGACGAAATCTCATACGAGGTGTCTCAGAAAGAACCCTACCGCCATCAACACACCTTCAAGAATCATCTGACCAAAATCCTGTCGAAACCCTTTAATCTCATCTCTCGGCTGATTAAACCCAAGCCCAAGAAGGAAGAAGACGACCTCGATTTCTACTCTACTTACATCCCAAACCGTGTCCTCAAGCCCTTCCACGCAGTTCGTTCCCTAAACCTGACATTCCCTACCGCAAAGCTGAGGAAGAACAGAAATCCGACGACTTTCTTGAAGTGGGAAGCCGTTTATGGTCGGCAGATTCAGAGCTGTGTGATCCTCGGAGCCAATTCTTGGACAGAAAACGGCAACAGCGATGGACAGCCATCGAAGGAGTCAAGAGAAGGGTCTACCACAATGTCTGAAGAAGAGCTGAAGCTGAGAATAGTATGGACCATCTCTTGCCTTATAGCAGCATCAGCTAGGCATTACTTGGTCCAAAAAACCGTGAGGGAGAAGAAAACGATCGAAAACGTCGTCGTTTCAGACGAGAGCGGCCAGGGCTCGCTGTATCTGAACAAAGAAGGGATTCAAGAGATAAGGGACCATCACCAATCGACGCGCAAAGAAAAGGGTTCTTCGCCAACGCCGTCTGATGACGGCGGGACAACGACGACGGCGGTGTATAGGAGCAAAGTGCCGGCTTTGGAGATGAAAATGTGGTATTTGGACAGAATCGAACGGCCCGATTTGGGGAAAGTGATGGACGGCGCGACGCTGGTTGTAATAAGGCCGGCGGCGGGCGGCGGAGCTGAGGCGAAGAAGATGGAGTACGGCGAGCTGGCGATGAGGGCCTTCGGCGAGGATTTGGTGCTTTGTGGTGTTGTCGAGAAGTTGATGGTGGCGAAGAAGTGTTATAGTATGGAGATGAACTCATTTTGATTTATCGACTGTCATGAAGTAAACTATACGTACAATTTGCAGAAGTAATTAGGGAATTACTATGTTATTTTTTGGTTTATCTTGGAGAGTTATGTACATATGTATGAGTTGCTTGACGAATTGGGTTATCTATCTTCTTGCAAGAAAAAGTTGCCCTTTCGATGAGTTCTTGAGGTGATATATAGATACATTATATTTTTTTCCTACAAATTATATTTTTATTACATTTACAAGGAACTAAAAAGCTCACGTTGTGATAATATTCGTGAACAAAAAGACAAATAGGATGAAGTTAACGTTTTTGAAAAGTTAAGCTATATTTTTTAGTTGGTTGATTGAAAGATAGGAAAAAAATAAAAAGAATATTTTTTATGCACTGTTACATTAAAAAAAAAAAGCAATTGAAATTGTGGTAATAAAAAAATACGAATATACAAAACGGAAGGGAATCGTCTTTTTTTTGTCCCTCTTTTACTGTATTAGACCTTCCATCCACAATTTCTATTATTTCGTTTGAAAAAAAAAAAAATCCACAATTTCTATTAATTTCTACCATTTCTCAACGCTTTTCACAATCCTAACCTGATAGAGAGCACTAGACGATAAATCGATCACATCCACAGAAATCAGAACTCCTCGTATTTAGTGTCGGGAAACACGAGCTCAACCGAAAATAGGACCGTGTTTGTCCAAGAGCGGCGGCGGCGGCCGAGGCCAACCGTCGTCGTCACGGCGATCTTCCTTGCCGGCATCGCAATCTGTGAGTAGGAGGCTTCCGTTGCCGGAAAATCAAGAGGACGGCGACTTAAACATGAAGGCGTTGTTCAAGTCTAAGCCGAAAACGCCTGCCGACATGGTGAGGCAGACGCGCGATCTGCTCATATTCGCCGATCGTGGTGGAGCGGATACTAAGGAGGCTAAGCGTGATGAAAAGGTTCGATTTATGCAGCTGTTTGGGATTTGTGTTCTATTTCTTATTCCAGTATATGTGAGCTGTGGGGATCGGATCTGATTACACGTTAGAAGTGGTTTATGTCCCTGGATTTGGCTAATTCTATGGTTTATTTAGTGGTAAGCTGTTAATGTTTATTCTACGTTTGAGGATTTTAATTGAACTAAAGCCGAATGGAAGACTGGACATGTAGCATCCAACCTTTTTTGTTTGATACATCATCGAGTAAGGAGGTAGTAGTGTCCGTACTATAGGGATCTTTGGTTTAGTTTAGGCTTGAGTAATTGATCCATTGTCGATACATAGTTTCTGATTACTCTTTGAACGAGAATTGAGGTTCAAAACCTTTTCAAGAAAAAGAAAGGCGTGGTTGTATTGGACTTGTGCGAGTTTTAAAGAAGGAATTTGAGTTGATTATGTGGCCTGGTTTGGTTCAAGATCCCCTATGGTTGTAACCCTTGTATCTGTTTCAATATTTGGTTTACTGCTTGACGGACGCGAAGCTGAACTGTTCAATTTTTTGTTTGTTGACATTAATTATGAGTTGTGTGGTAGGTTTTGTCTATGCTGGGGTATCGTAGTAATTGTTATATAAACAATTTTTTCCAATATATTTTCCCTTTTTTTATGTAGATGACAGAATTGAGCAAATTAATCCGAGACTTGAAACACGTTCTCTATGGGGACAGTGAATCCGAGCCAGCAGCCGAAGCATGTGCACAGTTGACTCAGGAATTTTTCAAGGAGAACACTCTCCGGCTACTTATTGTTTGTCTTCCAAAGTTGAATTTAGAGGTATTTCGTGATAACTTGTATGGTTATAATTTTTGAAGTCATTTGGTTCAACTGAATTAGAATAGATAGTCATGTTGAATAGGCTGATGTCCTTTTTTGCAGACACGTAAAGACGCTACGCAAGTTGTTGCTAATCTGCAGAGGCAACAGGTTCATTCAAGATTGATTGCTTGTGATTACTTGGAAAAGAACATGGATCTCATGGATATATTGATTGTGGGGTGAGCTATAGATGAAGAGGTTTTGGTATAGTACACAAAGTTGCACGCTCCGATGTAATTAAACCCCAACAAAATCACAATCAGGCTATGGCACTAAAGTGTTTTTATCAACCTAATTGGGTCTGTGAAAAACACTTTTGATTGTGTTGAAAATGGGTTATACTTATCTAAAACAATGGTACGTGGTTTGGTGTTGAAAATTCTCTGTGTGTACGTGTTAAGGAGTCTGATGATCCTGGTGTAACAGTTTCTTGATTCAATCTCCGTAATTAAATATTTTTCGTCTCTCAAATGTTTCTAACTTGCAGTGGCAAATAAAGTCATTTCATTTCATTGTTGATATTGATAAAAGAATTGTCATTTTAAAAGTTTATGGCTTTTTTTCTATTGTGAAGGTATATATGGTCACAATTCCAGATTTTACCTGAAAAAACAGCATCATGCATTCCTTCTATAGAAGATCACGGTTATCTTTGGTTACTGAGAATTATTTTCTACTCGGCCTTCTAGGTATGAGGACACCGAAATGGCATTGCATTATGGTGCGATGCTGAGGGAATGCATACGTCATCAAATTGTCGCAAAGTGAGTGGATATTTCATTTTTTGTATTGCTCAATTCATGCTATATAGTTTTCTAGGACTCAAATCAATAATTGACAATTAATATTTGAGCTTACTTTTTGCAAACATTTATTTGATTATACGTTGTGACTTTTCAATATTGGAGCTTCAGTTCTCTATTTACCAATTGGACTGGCTGTTGTGCTGAGTTAAGAATGAGTTTGAATTATATAATCAGATTTGTGTATAATTATTTACGCAGGGGAGAAGGTAACTTGATGGACTATGTAACAAATGGCTCATTTACTAGCAACCCAACTTATGTCACATTCTGAAATTATCCTGTCTTGAGTTTGAAACTTGAATAGGATGGTTCAGTAATATGTCACTAACTCTTTAATGGACTATGCTAACTGAGTATGATTCGGTCTTTTATTGTGAAAGCAGGATTAATTTTTTATTACTTCCATAATGTGTTGTTGCAGGTATGTTTTGGAATCAGAGCATATGAGGAAATTTTTTAACTACATTCAATTGCCGAATTTTGACATTTCTTCAGATGCTGCTGCCACGTTCAAAGTTGAGTGTGCTTTCTGAATTAGTATACAATGTTTGTGTGTATATAGTAGTTAGTACATGCGCATGCGCTCCGATGAAGTGATTTCACCACCCACTCTGTTATTAGTTCAGTTTCGTACTTCGCACTATCCTGGCTATATCAATGGTTACTGAGTTCTTATCCTATGATCATGCAGGAGCTGTTGACTAGGCATAAGTCAACCGTCGCTGAATTTCTCTCGCAAAATTATGACTGGGTATATACCTTTTCCTGAGATTGACTGCCAGTATTTCGTAATCCGACACACTCATACATATGTAATTTCTCGGAATTAAAACTGTTGGAATGGAATTCTAACAACAAAGATAAACTACATTATTGGAGTCCTAATTTGCGAATGAATCTCAGATACTTCTTCATCTTGACAGTTCTTTGCAGAATATAACTCCAAGTTGCTGGAATCTGCTAATTACATTACCAGAAGGCAAGCTATCAAGGTATGTTCATTCCTGTCTCTATTGGTTCGTTTTTGCGATTAGAGTTGTAAGCATATCCAAGCTATGGGGTAATAATTAATGTTGACGCCCACTTTTTCAGCTTCTTGGAGATATCTTGCTTGATCGCTCAAATTCAGCTGTGATGACTCGATATGTTTGCTCCCGTGACAATTTGAGGATCCTCATGAATCTTCTTAGGGTTCGTTCTGTAAAATTATTGTCGACTGTAGTATCTCTAAAGTTAAATATTCATGAATGGGTTCTTTTTCCCCCCTAATTGCAGGAGTCGAGCAAGAGCATTCAAATTGAAGCATTCCATGTTTTCAAGGTAACAAACTACTTTTACATCGTGATTAGCATATATTCGCCAGTTCTTGAACTATATAGATCTATATATGTTATGCAGTTATTTGCAGCGAACCAGCACAAACCTGCCGATATAGTTAGCATACTTGTAGCGAATAGGAGCAAACTCCTACGCCTTTTTGCTGATTTCAAACCTGATAAAGGTGATTGGAGGGGTGAATAAAAACCTGCCAAAGTGTCGATGTTATGAATAACTTTATTACTTGATTATGATTTTCTTTCATTTTTGTTCAGAGGATGAACAGTTTGAGGCAGATAAAGCTCAGGTTATAAGAGAAATTGCGGCTCTCGAGCCCAAGTAACGGAAACGAATGGCTATCTGGTGATGTTTTCATTCGTTAGTATGTGGTAATCGTCCGTACCCATGTTTCTTTCTTGTTATATTATATAATGCTTGTAATAATAATAATAATGTTCAGGCATGATGCTGGAGAAAGCCCTACTTTATGAAATCTATTTCATTTAAGCCATAATTCCTTGCATGGCATGTCAAATTTGCTGCTTGTACATTTGATATATATAAAGACTTAAACCGTTAAACAAGTCTAGACCAAAATTGGGCATAGATGGGTGCTAAATTAGGTTCTCTAATTCATTCTATTCAAACTTCGAATCTTTTTCTTTCGTGTTTGCTTAAATAAATTGTGCTTGTAAGAGAGTTATCTTTCCTATATCTGTCGAAACTCGAATGTTGATATAAGAGCATTTGAGTTCTCTACTCCTCTACGATTGCTTTATACTTTATAGTGCAAGGAAAATTTTTTCAAATATTTGGGCTGTTACAACTTGGGCCATGGCCCAATAGGTACAACCTTCGAGTATTTGAGTGGACCCTACTTCGACCTTTAAATTTCGTGCATAAGATTTGAGAACTCTAAATAGCACCATCGACAGCTGAAAATACTTCGTCAAAAACGCATTGAAATTTTACTGATGGAAGCAAAAATCGGGAAATTCTTCGACTCGGTGGGCACTTTCTTCGGCGGTGGAGATCAGATTCCGTGGTGCGAATCTGATATAGTTTCTGTAAGTACACAATCATGATTTTCTTGTCATCTTTTCTATGCGTGCGAGTTAAGGGTTCTTTCTTCTTCGTGTTTGTTTGGGGTTTAAGAGGTAGTAATTTTTGCTGATCGATTTGGATTTATATACGTTGTAATTTGTACGATATATTATTGTCGGAAATTAAGATTGGGGAATGGGTTTTCCGTGGAGGTTTTTAACGTTTTAGCTCAATCTGTTTAGCCGTACGGACCTCTGCTTTTTGTTTTTTAACTCTTCTCATTGAGCTACTTACGGTTGAACGTGGGACTAATTTGAATTGAATCTCTGCACAGCATCTAGATTTTTCTATTAATGTTGCTTTGAAACCTATGTTATTGAAAAAAGGATCTATGTTGTAATTTCTAGAAGCTCAAACTCCATTGCGTAGAAGCTCTAGATGAACGAATTCAAGCTCATCCTTTCTTTTCCTTATTTTGTTGATCCTCGGACTTAGTGAGTTCATGATAGTTGGCTTGCTAATCTCAAAAGACCACTATCTGATACTCATGGTCATCCCAGATTATTTTCATTCTGTATGCCTTAGTAGTCCGCCACATGACACAAGCACGTGTATATATATACATATAGGGTTGCGAACGCGAGGTTGCAGAAGCTCAGAAAGGTTCCTCTGATGACTTAAAGAGTGAATCCATCATGCGCTTGTCCTGGGCCTTGGTGCACTCAAAAAGACCAGACGATGTGCAACGCGGAATTGCCATGATTGAAGGTGATATAAAACGCATCCCTATATCTCTCTCTGGTGGTGTTCTATTCCCATGGACTTTTTTTTTCGAAAATCAACTTGAAATTTTCACAATTGGCAAATCGTCACCGTTTGGCTCTCGTATTCTGCACCCATTATGCTTTTGTTACAATATGTAATATTATTTTCACACATTGGTTATTTTTTTAAACTTGTATCTGCAGCTTCTTTGGCTGGCTCAGACAGTCCATTGCAGACTAGGGAAAAGCTGTACCTCCTTGGCGTGGGATATTACAGAAGCGGCGACTACTCCAAAAGCAGGCAGCTTGTCGAGCGTTGCTTAGAGGTTAGAATCAATCTGTTGCTAATGAATGTGTACTTAAGCAGCTACTGCCAAAGATTAAAATTTTACACTGATGACGATCTTTAATCCTGACTATGAAAATCTTCCGTCTTTTCCTCGGAGTTGGATTTCCATCTATCATGACTTTCACTCTCTTGTTGAGAACTAATTGGAAAAGTTATATGTAATAGATTGCACCAGACTGGAGACAGGCCATGACTCTCAAGAAAGCCATTGAAGATAAGATCACGAAAGGTAAGGCGATTCAGTTAATATAAGGCTATTCCAATGACTTTCTTGAAAGCGGTGGTTTTGAAAGAGTTGAGCAATTGAGTTGTATTGCAGATGGAGTAATTGGAATTGGCATTGCTACAACTGCCATTGGACTTGTGATTGGGGGAATTGCTGCAGCTGTTTCTGCTCGCAAGAAGTGATTGTCGATGTGATTATCACACTATACATATATATATATATATAATATATATCGTACTTGTGTTTGTTTAGAATTTCTATGATATATTTCTTGCCATATATTATTTCGTATGAAGAGAAAAACACGACTTGTTTGATTTGTTTCCCCGTAGTTTGTGACGAGCAATTCTGTTATGTAGCGTAGAGGCGTTTTGCATATCCTTCAAAGTAATCGTTGTTTTCCATATGTTTTACACAAAGCTACAGAAATGAGCGTGATGCAACATCTTAAACGATAATTTTCTCTTTTTTTTTTTTGCTTTGAGAATGAAAATAAATGAAGACTACGTCTTGTTTTTCGTGGGGTTTAATCGTAATTCGCCTTAACATTTTATTTATTACGTCATTTGGGTCGAAACTCGAGTTGCTACAATACAACTGCACAGCACGAAAACAACGAAGAAGAGAAATAGAAAGAAAAATGGCGAGAGATAGCTGTCTTGCAAGAATTACGGCGGGCTGCGCCGTCGGAGGAGCCATCGGCGGCGCTGTTGGTAAAGTGTCTGCGAACCCTAACTCTAATCATTAATTAAATCCTTGTCAAACAAGATGGAGTTTCCAATTTTTTGTTTTATTTCTAAAGCTGTGTTGTAATTGGAGAATGAGTTCGATGAGCGCTGCACGCCTAGTGAAAATCAAATTTCCGTATGAATTATTACAAGTTCCTTATTGATAAGCCATGGATGTTATTTCTGCCTTTTTCTGATACAATTACAATGGCGATCTATTCCTTAGCTTGAGAATTGTGTTGTACGCCTTCAGTTAAATGTTCTTTGAATGTAATGAAGGTTTGATTCCTATTATGTGCTTACGAATGATTTAACTGTTTGAAACCAGGTGCTGTTTATGGAACTTATGAGGCTGTGAGGTACAAGGTATAATCTGAAATTTCACCTCCTGCTCTTCATAACTTATGCTTATGGATGATGAGCTTATTCACATGCCTTCAATAGTTAAGTTGCGTACATGATTTCATCATTTGCCATGTGTTGTTGAGAAGAGCCGCCATAAGTCATAATAAGATGGACCATAGTCACGTGATTTCATCAAGCATTTGCAGTTGTGATCTTAGACAAGTCTCAATTATATGAATGACCCTTGCATAGAACACTCTGCAACATCCACTGTTCTCAGTATTGAAAAATCTGAGGCCTTAAAGGTACAAAAACCCGTGATTTACTTGTTATTCGTAATACTTTCCGTCGGTGTTTCTCATCATTCTGTTTCATGGAATTCATGAAAGCTGGGAAAGGAAATATCTGCCACAATTTTATAGTGATCTGATCACACAGTGTTGAATACGTGATTGATGACTTTTAACATTGGTGGGACTTTCATTTGCAAACTTTCCCTTCAATATTTGCAGGTTCCAGGTCTTATGAAAATACGATACATCGGTCAGACAACTTTAGGCAGTGCTGCGGTTTTCGGGCTCTTCCTTGGAGCTGGAAGCTTAATACATTGTGGAAAATCTTATTGAAAATCTTTGTTTGGCCTCTCCTTTCATCATGTAGAGATTTCTTTTACAATGCTTTTCTTTGTTGTCCTATTCCATTTGCTCAACTTACACTTCTTATTTGGGGATTGGGATAGGAGCATTTTCTTTCTAATAAACCACAGATGACAAGTACCAATCAAAGAGGAGAAAAGTAGTTACAAAGGTTGTTACCATACAGATAAGATGCAATAGTATTTCCATTTCAGTCTTCAGACATCAAATGCCCTAAAATGAAGTAAAGAGACAAACGAAGTAGTTTCCCAATTCGCATTATTCCTTGAGCTTCAATTCAAATGTTTCAAGTTCCCAGTCAACGATGGACGAAGGCAGGGAATCCGTGTGATGTATTGGAGATAAGGGAGGAGATTTCCAGCGAGAAGAAAACCAGTCAGAAAACTCGTCGGGCATGGATATCTCTTCAAGAACAACATTAGAGCTTCCCATTGCGTTATCACGGTCATTCTACAAATGAGAAAAACGAAAAAAAATGGTTCTATTTTTTAACTTTGCCTATTTGAATACATTGCTCAGTCGAAAACGTCAGTTATTACCTTGGCTTGTTTCACGGCCAGATCATTAGAATCTGTGCTCAAAAGAAAGAAAAGGAGAAGATTTAGAATCTCAAGCTCTTCTCCAGAAAGTACTCTATCAGAAGACTACAAATGATAACCCAAATCATTAGGACTAAAAAACGAATTCTTACCACGGCCAGGAAGAACTGTGCTCCAAAAATCGAGCTTCGACGCAGCCTTTTGTGCATCGACGCACTTGCTATGATCGTGCAAGAAACCCTCCTCTGCAATGTGGACTCTCTCACTTTTTCTGCTCTCTTTATTTGAAGTTTTCTCCATCTCGGCAGAATTAGAGCGTAAATTACCATCTTCCACGCCGACACTATTGCCCTTGTTAATCTGCAGATTTTTCTTCTGAGAGAGTGCTTCTTGAAGAACCGACGATTTGTTTGTGATGTCATTGAGAGCTTTACGACTGTCCAGCGATTTCCCGAGCCTCTTGGTGAGGGGCTTGGAGCTCTTCAAGTTACCATCAACTGCAGCCTCTACATACACAAACATACATACGAGAATTAAGTGTCTACAATATTTATAATGGCAGACAAAAAAAAAGAAAAACATGTAATTCCTGGCGAAGTTCTTGTGCAATTCAAGGATTTATGACATGCTTCAGAGTAATCACCAATACAAAACAACAAAAGTAACTTCTAACAGAGATAATAGAGTGAAACAAAAAACGAAAGGGAAAAATCATTAGCAACCCTAAAACTCGCTACTGCAATAAATAATGCACAAAATAAAGATTCAACGAAGCTACAATAGCCCAAAGTAATTACTTCTGCGGTTTATCGCCGAGTTTTCGTCTCGGACGGCCAGTGGCTTCAGACTAATTGGTCTCTCCATGTTTCAGAAGTGAACCTTCACGGCTAATCTGCATCGAGTAAAGCTATTAAGGCACATAATATCAGCATAATTACATCGATTAGGAGCTGACAACTTTTGTATCTTGGCGTTTCGCCTTGGATCTTGAATAGGTTGGATTAACCGAAAAAGAAACGAGAGAATTTACCTTTCAGATCATCAATTTGATGATCACACCCACCTCGGTTATGCAATTGAAAGTAGTTCTCTTCTCCCTCCTCTTTCCTTTTCAATCATGCGCGCGGAGTATAAATTTTGCATTATTTGATGGGCCCCACTAATGGGCCTCATGTGGATAAAAGCCCAACGTATGGGCCAGAGAAATTGTTGGGCTTGAGAAGCCCACCTGAAGCCATCATACCACCGTTCTCGCGCGAATTTAGAGAAGCACGTACATTGTGAAATAAAAATAAAATTGAGGATTTTTTTTTTTTGCAAGTGTAGTGTTAATCGAAAAGGATGTGATTGTGAACATAATGCTTACAGTTCATTGCATGCTTTGGCCTTTTTTTTTAAAAAAAAAAATGATGCGTTTTCTCATCATCGTCTTTACAAGAAGTGAAAGACGTATTGCTTTTTGACCTGTGTTATTGCATGCGACCTCATCAATTATTGTTACATGTTTAATTACTTAATATTAGTTCTAGCAAAACATGCTTTAAATGTCTACAGCACGAGCTTGAAGCATAACATTTATTTAGAGTAAAAAATATAATTATGTATGTAGTTAAGATAAAGAAAAAGGAGACATATTGAAAATAAGATATATATATATATATATATATATAATGTAGTTACTTCCTTCGAGTTTCAAAGAAAAAGCAAAAGAAAATGCAAGCTAAAATGATCATGAATCTCAAGTGGAAGTGAAACATTTATTTTGCACTGAATTATTTATTGGATGAAGGTAGTGAAAACGATAGTCGATAAATTTCAATTGGTTAATCTAGCTCTACCTAACTTCATAGATTATACGACAAATGAAACGATGACATTTTTTATGAGCACGAAGAAAAAGCTAACGAACAAAAGAAAAAGAAAAGGGGGAAATTCGAAAGTGTTCCTTCAATAATGCACTTTAAATGGAGCTAAGTTTCATTGATCCCACGTAGTGGAAATAAGCTGCATTGTCAAGCAAAGCGAAAATCGCTACTCATTACAACAGCATTTTTCTAAGTTGCTAATCATTCAACAAACGTCACATTCTCACAAGTCTTTTTTCCCCTTATTTTCTTCTTCACCTACTACTAAGTACCATCCACTTGTCTTCTACCACAATCATCAATTCTTTCCCATCCTTTTTCACACAGAAGAAATAGTAACAATAATAAGAAACATCATCAGCAAACTAATAAAAGAAATTCCAAGTTGTGTGTTTTATGCTGTTGTCCCATGTTTTTTTTTCTTCAAAGCAAAGTCCCACGTATTGATTTTCTTACACACTGTACTCACACACAATAATTCCATCACCATTTTCGTCGATCACTCTTTAGTTCAAAGCTTCCTTCAAGCAAAAGAAAAAAGAAAGAGAAAGAATGGAAACTCCATCCATCTTCACATACAATCCATCATCATCGTCATCCTCAGATCATCACCATGAAGAAGAACCCTTGGAAGAATCATTCTCAGCCATGCTCGAAATCTACGTTCACCACGCTCGAAACATACACAACATATGCATCTACGACAACCAAGACGTCTACGCTAAGTTCTCCCTCACCGCCGACCCCGACGGAGCCATCTCCACCGCCGTCGTCCTCGGCGGCGGCAAGAACCCTGAATTCAACGAGCGCCTCACCATAGAGATCAACCGTCGAAAACCCAACTCCGTCGTCCTCAAATGCGAGATTTGGATGATGAGTAGGGCCAAGAATTACCTCGAAGATCAGCTCCTTGGGTTCGCTTTGGTCCCAATTGCTTCTGTTCTTGGGAAGGGGAAATTGACCCAAGATTTCAGCCTATCGTCCACCGATCTGCTCCACTCGCCGGCCGGCACTGTCAAATTGTCGCTCTCTTTGAACCCAATTTCTCCGCCGACGACGGGTTTGGTGAACGGCGGCGGCCTCGATTCCTCGGCTTCTGATGATGAGAAGAACGAAATTATTACAGAGGATTATACGAGGATAGAATTTCCCGACCTACGGACGGCGAGCGAAAGCCATCAGATGGTGTCGGAACTTTTTGCGAGGAACGAGGGTTTTCTCAGGCGGTGGCTCGATCGGCCGGTGGGTTCTTTCCTTCACCTGGGTTCGGCGCCGACTAACGACGCCGTCGTCGTAGACTGCGATATGCTGGCCGGAAACTCTTGGGAAGGGTATAACAGCGCCTACGACGGCGGCGGCGGCTCGAATAAATCGACGGGGCTTTTCAGCTCCACGACGACGAGCGTCGGCGACGATCCGAACTCCGCCGATTCGAAGGAGCGGAGGATCGAAGCTCAAGCTCTGACCGAGAACGAGCAGAAGATTCGAGCTGATGATGAATCGGCGATGCAGCGGCAGATCGTCGACATGTACATGAGAAGTATGCAGCAGTTCACGGAATCTCTGGCGGAGATGAAGCTTCCGATGGAGTTGGGGAAGAAGAAGAGGGCGGAGGGCGGCGGAGAAGATGTGATTATTCAGAATCACGGCGGTAATAAGAAGAGTTCCGAGGTCAGTGACGATAAAGATAGTTCGAGGGTGTTTTACGGAAGCAGGGCATTTTTCTAGCAGTTGATTCCCCCCTCACGTTTCAATTGTACGTATTAGGTGTTTTTTTTTTTTTTTTTTTTTCCGGAACGATAGCTTGTATTAATAACAAAGATACAGGGCTAAATAGCCCACGGGGTCTCACCGGTACATCGAAAACCGGGAGAACAAAGGCTCACAAGGGAGCACAACACAACCCACATGGGGGTACAAACAACTGAAAAAAAAAAGGTCCACAAGGGACAAAAAACCAACAGAAAACTAAACCCGTTATCTACGACCAAGAACTAAAGAACCTATAACAGAAAAAGCTATTAAGGTAAATCTACGATACTCTTCACTTTAACTTGGTTTTCGACTTCTGGGTTTTGTCTACGTTGGACTGGGGGGCTCCACAAGGGAGAAAAGGCTCCCGATCCTCGGATCGGGAGAGACGAGGTCCCACAAACTGGGAGACTCTAGACAGCTATGGAAGGGCGAGCGCCGGCCGGGCGATGGGACGGGCTGCCGGCGAGTCCTGGCGACGGGCGGGGCGGCGCGAGCTAGGTAGCTGGCTGCTTCCCTTGGCAGCGCCGGCTGGCCGTGGGCAACAGGGGCGACGGGCAACGGGTGAGGGGCGACAACGACGACGCGGACAGGTGAAGGCGGTGGTGGAAGCGGGCTGTGTTTGCAGACAGTGGGCGTGGTGGCATCGGTGGCAACCAGCAGTGGTCGGTTGGCGATGGTGGCAGCGGTGGTGGGCGATGGTGGCGGCACTTTTTTATTTTTTTTTTTTAAAGGAACAGAAAATAAAACAATAAAAAAGAAGAGAAGAGAGCTCCCCCTACCTCCATTAATGGAGGAGAGGGAAGGTTTTGGTGGTGGCGGCCGGTGAGGTTAGGGTTTTTTAGTGAGAAGGGAGGGAAAATAAGAGAGAGAAGGGCTGAACTTTTAACTTGGCCTTGAATACATCATTTTCTTGTAATGGGAAACTAAACGCAGCCTTAAGAAATTATTTGGGAGAGAAGGAAAGAGATTACGTATTAGGTGTTCATTGTTGAGATTTATATGTTGTTTTTATAACATAAAATTCTGGTAAAAATATGCTCCCATGAATGAGGAATCTACTAATCTTCCAAACTAGGAATCAATGTAAAATATATGAAAGCGTTTGCAAGATCATCATTCATAATATAATACAGGCCAAATTATTATTTTGGGTCACTAAATATTCATGTTTTCGTTTTTGGGTCATTTGATAATTGCAAAAGTACGTCTAAGTATATATGTCAAAATAAAGTAGGGTCACCCTCTCATTTTTTGTTCACTAAGTAAACATGTTTTCGATTTTGGGTCACTGTGTTTTTATGAATGCAAAAATGGATTTAATATAGCGACTAAAAAACTTAAAACACGTGTGACCCAAAATTGAAAGTACGTATACTTAGTAACTAAAAAATGAGAGTGACCCGAATTTGTCTTTTAACATACATATTTAGTAAATACGAACCGTCGAGTCGGAAAATGATAGAACCATACGATTTTTGCGAATACGAACTAATTTTTAGTCTCAACACACAATGATAGAATAGCGGGCCAGCCCGACCCGTTGAGTCGCATGCCAACTAGACCCGATATAATTGAGGCCTATCAATATTTCGGGCCATCTTAGCCCCGTTTAGTTTCCCACATGAGAAAGGACATACAAAATAGCCCGTGTTAAAAGATGAGATAATAGTCTTATCTAAACCTATCCAACACCTGTTTAGTTTGTTTATTTTAAACATCACACTGTGATACTATGTTGTTCACTTCACACGATTAATCAACCGATATCACATTTTATACGTACAAATTGACAAATGTACCCTTCTATACTATTCAAGCTAATGAGAATAAGCAATTCTCACATCGACAATAAACGTGTATTGATAACGAACAACACTAATTTGACATAAAATCAAGCAACCCAGTCGCATAGAGAATTATTTCTCGATTAATTGAAGCAGAACTAGTAACAAATATCTCTCCTCTTAGAACTCTTTTCATCCAAAAAGCTCATAATTTGTGATGTTAGGGTTATCCTCAATTAGAAGGAGAGTCGTCTTCTTCGTTCCAAGAACTCAATCTCGACTATGGGCCGACTAAACCGGCTCTGAAGATTATCAGACCCAGAATGTGGCGGTGGAAGCTCGGTCCTAACTAGAGAGGAAGTAAAGCAACAAAAAAAACAATAAGAGTAAGACCATTTCTCAGTATTATAAATATATGTTTGAAGCATGAAGAACAAGAGAAAGACAAAAACGAAAGAAATAGGCACCACTTGCAAAAGCCGAGAAGTCCAAACTCAAGGTAATGACGTCAGTGTTGGAGCTCAAGCTCCACAAAATATAATGGTGAAAAGTGAAATATATGCATAGAATACAAACACACGATTGATTCAGTCAACAATCTCACAACATTTTCCACCAACTCTTTACCCCAAATCCATAAATCAGTAGGTCGAAACCATACCTTGCAGGCATACAAGTGTTTCAAAAATAAATCTTCAGTATTTTAAATATATTACTTGAAAGCAAAATTGAAGAAAACTCTTCAAAAGAAAAACACATGAAACAAAAAAAAAATGACACCTCAAATCAAAAACCCAATCTAAATATGAATTCTCGCATCTTCCCATCTCCGCCTTCGACAAATCTGCAGCAAAAACCTTGTCAGCTCACTTCTCGCGGACCATTGCTCATTTAGACAGATTGAACCCATATCCAATGCTCGACCCGAATCCGCCTCATCTGAAATCTTATCCATAAATCCGACCCGAATCCACCCCATCTAGATAGATTAAACACCTCTTACGGTCGGGTTTGAAGGATTGGACCCGTTTGGCGCTGAAGAGGCGAAGCGACCTGATTTTCCTCAGTTCCCCCTAAGATTCGCGGTAGGGTTCGAAGCTAATCACCGTTCGCCAAGATTTTCCGGCAGCTCGAGAATCAACACATCGGAATCTTGGTTAGGTCACCGCGAGATCGCTGTTCTCTATTAGCTAATGCAGCGTTTTTCTTTTTATGAAATGGGTGTAGGGTTATTACAATATTTCAAGGGTGTTTTAGTAATTGCGTATTTAGTAGATGGGTTGGGATAAATTAACTTGGCCTGATGCGTTGGTTAAGTTACATTGGGCTTGATGGTTTATAGCACCGGGCCGTGACTTTATCTCGGGCTTTATCCAAACAAATATTTTCTGAAGTGAACAATATTAGGATAGATAAAAGTGTTTTATCTTACCATATCCAATCAACTAAACGGGCCCAATATAATCTTGGTTCTCACACTACTACAACCATTCTTTCCTTCCACCCGCCGCAAAACATTCCCATCCCACCTTTCCTCTCAAGAAAACAAACCAACCCACCCCAGAAATTAAAACAGAATAATCACAAAAAGAAAATTAATACTCTCTTGTGTGCATGCATGCATGCACGAAGAAGAAGAAGAAGAACATTCACCTAAGAGAGCAAAAAAAAATCCATCAAAACCCTTCTCTTCTTTTCGCCTGTCGTGCACCGGCCAGCAATTTATTACAAAAAAAAATCACATTTGATCATCATCGAAATAAAATATTAGTTACACTGATTAATTGATTAATGGGTAATTGCTGCCCGGGAAGCACCACCACGGACGAAACCACCACCACCGCCTCCGACGACCCCACCGCCGCCGCCACCCCAACCGCCCCGCCCCCAAAATCTCCCAAGCCCAACAACAACTCAAAACCCGCCCCATTGGGCCCCGTATTGGGCCGGCCCATGGAAGACGTTCGGGCCCACTACACCGTAGGCAAGGAGCTCGGGCGGGGCCAGTTTGGGGTGACCCACCTATGCACACACAAGCAGACGGGCGAGCAGTTTGCGGTCAAGACGATAGCCAAGAGGAAGCTCGCCAACAAGGAGGACGTCGAGGACGTAAGGAGAGAGGTTCAAATAATGTACCACTTGACGGGCCAGCCCAACATCGTCGAGCTCAAGGGTGCGTACGAGGACAAGCACTCGGTGCACTTAGTCATGGAATTGTGCGCCGGCGGAGAGCTTTTCGATAGGATTATCGCCAAGGGGCACTTCACGGAGCGAGGGGCGGCGTCTCTGCTCAGGACGATCGTGCAGATAGTGCATACGTGCCACTCTATGGGGGTCATACATAGGGACCTCAAGCCCGAGAATTTCCTGCTCTTGAATAAGGACGAGGATTCGCCCCTCAAGGCGACGGATTTTGGGTTGTCTGTTTTCTTCAAAGAAGGTTTGTCGTTTCGTTTCTTTGGTTCCATGCTGGCAGGAAATGCTGAGTGACCACTTCGCCTGAAAAGTTTAAACTTGAAGAGGAGCGCGTTATATTTTTACATTTTTATGTTATTTCCCGCGTGCCCCTCAATTTCTAGCCTGATTGCTTTCCTATCTAGCATTAGACGTGTAATTTTCACTCGATTGGGTTGTCGTGGGGGTTCGAACCCATGATCGATCTCTAGGCATGGGGTCTAAAATCGTGTTGAATGGCGATTTCACCTGAAAGTTTAAGTTTGAAGGGAAGTGTATCATATTTTAAAATTATATATTTTATTTCCAATCAACAGGCGAACAGTTCAAGGACATCGTGGGGAGTGCCTACTACATAGCGCCGGAGGTGTTGAAGAGAAACTATGGGCCAGAAGTTGATATTTGGAGCGTCGGTGTCATGTTGTACATCCTACTGTGCGGCGTTCCTCCTTTCTGGGCAGGTGCATATTTTCTATGTGTATGTTCTTAACAAGTTTTCGAATCTTCATTTAAAAATTCGAAAAAAATAACAGAATCCGAGAACGGAATCTTCAACGCGATTCTGCGCGGGCACATTGACTTTACAAGCGACCCGTGGCCGTCGATTTCGAACGGAGCGAAGGACCTCGTCAGGAAGATGCTCACCACAGATCCGAAGCAAAGGCTCACCGCCTTCGAAGTGTTGAGTAAGTTTCGAAAATTTTAATCCTTCGGGCAAATGTAACAACCTATAATAATTGTCCGAAAAACGCGACAATTTATCTTGCGTCTTTTTTTGGTGTTTTCTAAGATCATCCGTGGATTAAGGAGGACGGCGAAGCGCCAGACACTCCACTCGATAACGCCGTCCTCGACAGGCTCAAGCAGTTCACGGCCATGAATCAGTTCAAGAAAGTCGCCCTAAGGGTAATAAATCACATCCCACGGCGCAAATTTTGTTTATTATTATTAAAGATGTTTTATAGGGGTTAAAAACGTAATCAACGCCTTTTCTCGGGCAGGTTATCGCGGGTTGCTTATCGGAGGAAGAAATCATGGGACTGAAAGAAATGTTCAAAGGGATGGACACAGACAACAGCGGTACGATAACGCTCGAAGAACTAAAGCAAGGCTTGGCCAAGCAAGGCACGAAGCTGTCCGAATATGAAGCGAAGCAGTTAATGGAAGCTGTAAGTTTCGTTCATCATATCATTTACATCAGAGAATAATCGTCTCTATCGTTATATAACGATAAAATTATAACGATGGCTTCGTTAGGCCGACGCCGATGGAAATGGAATCATAGACTATGAAGAATTTATTACGGCGACGATGCACATGAACAGAATGGATAGGGAAGACCATCTCTACACAGCTTTTCAGTATTTCGACAAAGATAACAGCGGGTAAATTAGACATATATATGATACGAAACTGCTTATTTTCCAAGAATCGGTTTATGGGATTTTCACAAAACATTTTTTTCTGGATTTCAGTTTCATCACCATAGAAGAACTAGAGCAAGCTCTCCGCGATTTCGGCATGGACAATGGGAAGGACATAAAAGAAATCATCTCTGAAGTAGACGGCGATAACGTGAGTAATATATCTAAGTATAATATGCTATCGTAAAGCTCAGTTATGAATGAGATGCATGATGTCTTATAATTAGGATGGACATATCAACTACGACGAATTCGTGGCTATGATGAAAAAGGGCAACCCTGAAGCAGCAACGATTCCCAGAAAACGAAGGAGTGGAGTATTTGCTACGTAGTTTACGCAAAAAAAAAATGAATAAAAAGCATACCAAGAAGATGAAGAGCCAGTTTCTAAAACTCTTCTACTCAGTATCTTCATTAGATAAAAGACAAAAAAGATGAAGAACATACGTAAAGGCAGTTTTACCTACTCCTAAGAATGACAGGAAAAAGAAGGGTTGCGAAGATTTAGTTTGTCGATTTTCGTTTCATCTCTTGCGAAAAAACATCGGGTTTCATGTTCGAATCGTGCGTGTAATGTTAGAGACAGGGATAGCTAACTGTATTGTATATGGGCAACTGTTTGACATGAACTGCTTTATTCACAAATCTTGAAGTATATGCAATAACAAAGGGCATATGAACATAAATCATGCACAGAAAATGTTACTGAAATCACGAAAATTTAGCTACTTTTTTACAAGAAAAAGAAGCTTAGATCGCATGGGCTGACGTAGGACGCCTGACTGGGGCCCGCAGAGAGGTTAAGTAATCGGCGTCAGCCTTATAAATCCCGTCGAAAAGGTAGTTATAAGGGGGCATTCTTACGTACTTTCCAGCGCCAGGGATGACTTTCAGTTCGTCGTTTTCCCATACGATTCTTCCCCCAGCAATAGTTACCTCGACTTTTCCCTTGAGAAAAAATGTGGGATGCTCTTTTGAAATTAGAATGAGAATGTTTAGTGTGATAATTAATGTAAGGAGAAGAAAAGAACCGTCTTACCTTTCCCTTTCTTCCCTCGTAGACGTTGGTATCTGTCTTAGAGTGGTGAGTCTTCGAACTTATTTCGAAGCTCGAGTTTGGGTTCAGTATGATTACGTCTGCGTCAGAACCAGCTAATATAGCGCCTTTTCTTGGATATATGTTGAAAAGTTTGGCGCTGCAAAAGAAAAAGGTAATAAAATGGGACTCAATGTCTGAAAACACGGTGTAATATATGGCGTGACAGAGGATCGAAAAGGAAAACTACCACTCTGTGCTCGTCACTCGAACGAAATCAGCGGCCGATATTTGCCCAGTAGCCTGAAATAGTTATCACAACACGTGAAAACAGCGAGTTATTACTCTCCATTGAGCCTTGTCTTAAGAAATAAGATTAATCGATGATGGTCAGAATTTGCAGGGATTAAAGAGCGTACCACCATTGAGTCCCAAACCAAGTGCATTCTCTCCTCCAGGCCTGAAGAACAACAGGTAATAAATAATGCCACGATTTTAAATTCCGTAGTTATTCATGGCGCATCGAATTTAGTGAGTAGTAAAGATACCATTTACGCCATTTGGGATTTTGCGAAAATCGTCGATTCCCAGTTCTTTCTGCGTCGAGTTGAAGGTGCAGTGATCTGTTCCTACAAGCTGCAGCATTTTTGCAACGTAGTAATAAGCGTTATAAAAATCAAATTTCTGAAAATACGAAATACGAGTCGCAGATTACATAGAGCGCAGAAGTACTATCGAAAAAACCTGTAGAACGCCGGCCGAAAGAGCTGCTTGGAGAGCCTTTGCATGCCCTGGCGCTCTAATAGGTGGACTCATCACAAACCTGAAAAAAAAAAATTTATTACACTTCAGTATAGTGATTTATGTATGTAGAAAATCTGCGGAAGGATAAAATTTTCGATATCAAGGAAAAAAAGAGAGTAAAAAAGACGCATACTTAGCTGCTGTCTGAAAATCGGGATCCCAAAGGGCGGTATCGTCCAAGATCAAACCTGAAGCTACAGGCTCACCGATGACCTTCTGACCTGTAATTGGAAAATAAAAAAAATATATATTTTTGTAGAGAAAAATGTTACTATTCAAAACATGCTAATAAGATCTTTTAGCAGTATCAAAACGAATCACTGAAAAGAAAAGAAAGGACCTGATTTTCGAGCTTTAGCTATTTCCTCCATGGCATCGATGCTCATTACGTGGACAACGTACAGAGGAGTGTTGACAAAACCAGCCAAACGAATGGCTCGACTTGTTGCTTCGCCCTCTATCTGCGTAAAAGGTTTCTCTTTTACGTTAATAAGTAAGAAAGAAAAAATCAAGAACGAAGCACATCAGTTATCTCTTTCGATGGGCGATTCAATCACCGATGGTGGTCTTGAAAGCGCATGGCCTTCAGGGCCTGTAATGCCGAGCTCTATCATTCTCTTCTGCCCTTCTACAACAGCGTCACCATTCTCTGCATGAACCATAGCCAACGCCCCGAGGGACTTGCATTTCTTGAATCCCTCGATTAAGAGCTCGTCGTCGATCATCAGTGCGCCCTTATAGGCCATGAAGAATTTAAACGAATTGATTCCTACACAGAAAAGAAAGATAAGATAGGGCACAATTAGTCAGAATCTTAATATAGAAAAGAAGAACGTTGAAGGGAAGGAAATAGCTGACCTTTATCTTTAACCATGATTTCCATTTCTTCAGAAACACGGTCGTCCCACTTTGTGATTGCCATGTGAAAGCCGTAGTCCATGCAAGATTTTTCTGCTTTCTTGACGTAATATTCGAACCCTGCTGATAAGTTCCCATTCAGGGGAATAACGAAGTCGATATGCATCGTTGTTCCACCCGCTAAAGCAGCTGCTTGGCCACTGAAGAAATCGTCGATCGCTTGGGCTCCCATGAAGTCCATGGCCAAGTGAGTGTGGGGATCGATTCCTCCTATATTCATCGACACAAACATTACGAAAAAGAAACGAGAAAACATACGCAGATTTGATTTCATGTCATTATCATAGCATTATGCATTTAAGTCGATGAAGGGAACAATATACCAGGCATGACATACTTCCCCGTGGCATCAATGATTCTAACCCCATCCCCGACCTGCAAATCCATGCATAAAAGAACACGCTTAGAAAAGCATCGCCTCTTTGACAGGCGTTAGTTCTAAGAAGAAAGTCATGCATTACATTGTCTATGACAAGCTATGCCATCAATGATCGAACAAATCAAAAAGCTTAGATTTTTCCCCATAAGATTTTCATCATCAAAGTATAAAAAAACATGATCGAACAGCTGAAGTTATACGGGCTAATACTTATGCGTACTACTACGATGTATGATTTGTTACCCTGATATTCTTCTGTACTGCAACAATAATGCCATCCTCTATATAGACATCAGCAGTTTCTTGGTGGTGAGCATTCACAACGGTTCCTCCCTTTATCAGAATCTTTGAAGGGGAAGAAGCTGAATCAACTACTTCACATGAAGCTGATTCGCCGTATCCAACCCCAATATCACACAACTGCTTCAAATGTTTTCACAAAATCTTTGATTTTAGTTTTAGTACATTACATCTGGTATTCACTTCATCATAGAATTTTATTCCAAATTTCAGTTTACAGACGAGAGGGGTTTCGTCAAACTTATAAATACATCCTTAAAAATGAACAATTTTTATTGTAGTAGCTGGGGAGACAAATACTTCCAAAACCCAAAGTCAACCACATCCTTGTTTCTGTTCTGCAAGCCCTTCATCGTTTATCCAAAATAATATATAAAAAAAATAGAACGGCACTTCCCAGTAAATCGGAAATCCCATAATATTTAAACCCTTCAACAATCCAGTACATAGATGTATGGCTACGTAAAACTTATATACATGGAAGTATATAAGCGTGTATATATTTATATATATATATATACCTGGCTGGACTCCGTTAGTGAGCAGCAATATGCTGCTAGAATCATGACGACATGTGAAACCCAAAGATTCTTGGAAGTTCCGAAATATGAACGCATGATTTTTCTATTAATTTATTTCTCTACTTGCGAAGAGTGAGATGATTCCTTTTTTTTTTCGCTGCTCTCTTCTGCTAATACTAATCCTAGGACTAATAAGAGGGACGAAGATAGGTTTAAGGAACTAATCTCTTCTGGATCTTGACTTTCGACAACCTTTTTAAGTGGGGCCCGTTCGGATTTTTTTATGTGATTGAATCTACGGGCTTTCTTATTGGTTCATCTGCCTAAAATTAAATGTTAATCACCTCTATAACAAACTTGGGAGTATATAAATATTAAATAATACAATCTTTCAAACACAAATAGTACTTCAACACCAAATGAACAATAACCTCAAGTTTAAATCAAAACATAGGCACACTTAACTCCTTGTGCTCAAGAAAGAATCACCAACAGTAAAGAACAAATGTTTGCCCAGCAAAACTTCCACCTTAGGCTGATTTTCGATGCAGCTCACCTCAATTTTGCCCTTACCTCGCTGAAACTCCGCCTTCAAACTAGTCGAATCCCTTGAAAGCAGATAAGTCTCCAGCCCACGAGCATTTTTCCTGTCTGAATCTCCGCTATACAGAGCTAAAAGTGCATTCGAATCAAACACCAAAGAAGGCCTTGCTAAAACAATGGTGAATGAATGGTTCGAAATGCCATGGAAACTCTCTTCAGCAAGGACCACTGCATATTTAGGCATTATAGCACTGGGAAGCAATGGCGATCCAATCGATTCTCTGATGTAAGATTCTTGGGACTGTACGATTTCGTCGAGTTGGGCTTTTTCTTCATCCAACGAGTTGAAGAAGACTTCGACTGTATCAGTAGGCTCAAGCCCAGCTTTCTTCCTCAGTTTCTGAATTCTGTTCACAATCTCCCTTGCAACGCCAGCTTCGAGCAGCGAATCGTCTGAACGAAGATCTAATATCACCAATACATCTCCATCTCCTTTAGCATCGATATCTTCAGCCCTGACGTTGCTTGGAGGCTTAAATTCCCGAGTAATTTTAATGTCACTCAGCTTCAGGACGTTATTGGCAATGGTGATCTCTCCTTCGTTCTCAAAAGCCAATATCTTTTCTGTGGACATTCCCTTCACGTCTTTAGCTACTGCTCCCATCGACCTGCCTAGCCTTTTCCCTAAGGCGCTGAAGTCGGGCTCGGCGCGTAAAGTTGCGTACTTCAGAGTATCGCTGCATGGAACCAATGACTTCACATTGAGTTCCTCGAGGACGTACTCTTTCAATTTCCCAGCAATATCCTCGAGAAATTGAGTATCGGGGTGAACGATGATCATCTCCTTAAGAGGGGTTTTCAAGGGTTGTTATGACGCTCGCGGATATTGCGCGCAAGGTCTATGATGGTCATCATACGATCAACGCTCTCTTCGATGCGCTCTCCTCTCTTTCCTTGCACTTCGGGGAATTTGCAGTAGTGAATGCTCTCTTCAGCTTTTGGGATGGCTTTCCTCAGATTCTGATAGAGGACTTCGGTGAAGAAAGGAGTGAACGGAGCCATGGATTTACACGCACTGAGAAGCACGTAGTACAGTGTGGAGAGCGCGATTCTGCAATCTTCTTCCCCAGTACGACCCTTCAACCTCTTACGGTTGAAACGTACGTATATGTTAGTGAGATTGTCCAAGAACTTCAGCAGATAAGGAACAACAGTGTAGAGCCTATAAGCATCCATTTCTTGGTGAACGAAATGGACCAAGCTCTGAGTCGCTGAGTTGATCCACTGGTCTAGGACGTTCGAGGATGTCTGAAGCAATTGTACATCAATCGGCGTAAATGGAACGTTTCCCTCAATTTCAAGCCTCTTTGCATTTTGGACAAGGAACCTATAAGCATTGTACCACGGCAAGAAAACGTCCTTCACCACTCCATACACCCCATCCTTCTTGAAACGCAGAGGTTCGGCGCGAACGACGGGCGAGTTAATGATGTAGAGTCGCAATGCATCTGCTCCGTAGTCATCGATCACTTCTGAAGGTGGAGGATAATTCTTGAGCCTCTTACTCATCTTCTTACCATCCTCGGCAAGAACGAGCCCATTGCATATCAGGTTTCTAAAAGCAGGTTTCCCAAAGAGAGCGGTGGACAAAACCATGAGAGTGTAGAACCATCCTCGAGTCTGGTCAAGCCCTTCAGCCACAAAATGCCCGGGGAAATTGTTCTCAAAAAGCTCTACATTCTCAAAAGGGTAGTGAATATACGCATAAGGCATCGATCCACTCTCGAACCAGCAGTCGAAAACGTCCTCCACGCGTCGAAGAACGCCATGTTCAGGCCCACGGCTCGAAGGGATTGTGATGTGATCGATTTTGTGACGATGCAAGTCTGCGATTTTTTCCCCCGATAGATTTTCGAGTTTTTGAATAGAATCAATGACAACAATCTCCTCTCCATCATCGCTGATCCATAAAGGGAGTGGAGTGCCCCAAAACCTGCTACGACTAACAGCCCAATCTCTGGCGTTCTCCAACCAATTGTGGAAACGCTTTTCTTTGACAAAGTCGGGGACCCAATAGGTCTGTTTGTTGCAGTCTAATATCTGTTCTTTGATCTTCTCAACGGCTACAAACCAGCTAGGCACTGCTCTGTAGATGAGGGGAGTATCAGATCGCCAACAGAAGGGATAGCTATGAGTAAAGCTCCCAGATTTTACGAGCCTGCCTTTGTCTTTCACCGATTGGATGATATCTTTGTCAGCGTCCTTAACATAGCGCTTGCTAAAATCGACAATTTTCTCAGTGAAACAACCATCATCGTCCACAGCTACAATTAAGTTCTCTCCCTTGTTGATTATGCCATTCTCAAGACAAACACGGTAGTCATCTTCACCAAAGGCTGGAGCACAGTGAACTATGCCAGAACCACTGTCATCGGTTACGTAGTTGTCTGCAACCACTCTAAAAGCAACATCTGAGAACTCGCTGAAGTAATCGAATAAAGGGACATATTTTTTCCCCACTAGTGAAGCGCCAGAGAACTTATCCAAGATTTCGTAAGTATCCACGCTTTTGGTTTTTCCGCCAGAAGCCTTGGCCTTCGAGTTTGAGTTTTGGGAATCAGCGATAACGCCATCTGGGACGCCTTTCTTGGCCTTCTCAATGGGAAGCTCGGCCAATCTTGACTCAGCAACAATATAAACTTTCCCATTGAACTTATTTCGGACCTTCAGATATACTAAATTGGCATTGACACAAAGTGCGAGGTTACTAGGGAGTGTCCAAGGCGTCGTTGTCCATGCAACAAAAGAAGCATTATCTTGATCGTCAACAACTGGGAAAGATACCATTATTTCAGGGTCGGGAACTTCCTTGTAGTTGGAATTGGCTTCGAAATTTGATAATGGAGTTTTACATCCCGTACTGTAAGGCATAACCTGTAGCCATTTAGAAGCAAATGCTCAATACAAACTAGAGTTGTATGTGGCAATAAAATAAAACCCTGCATGGAATAGCTTCCATTTTGAATTGCAAGTATATCATTATACTAGATCTGTGACAAGAAAGTTGGAGAGTAGCTCCATCAATAGCACCATAAAGGCTGGATGTAGCGATAACGTCCATTAAAACATGTAAATCAGATAGATAGGTCGGCACATAATTCGCAACAACTTATGCACAAACAATCTTCGGAGTGAATCTTGGATCTGTCAATTATCTTATGGTTGGAGTACTGACTTCTTACTCTAATAAAATTTTTAAATTTAAACAATCAACCTATTCCAGAAGTAAATCTTAATTATTAGTCATTCACCCCATCAAAAGGCTCATCTTTAGCCGCCGCTTCAATCCTAACAATCATTTCTTTTCTAAAAAATGAATTCAAATACCATCAAAACCTCCATAATATTCCACCTAACATCCAAGTATCTTACGACTATAATAGATAGGAGTAAAACACAAAGACAACAAAATAAAGAAGAATTCCAAACCTTGAATCCCCTGTAAACCAAACCCTTCTCGTACAGCTTCGCAAACACCCACCACACGCTCTCCATGAAGCTCAAGTCCATCGTCTTATAATCGTTTCGGAAATCGATCCACCTTCCCATCCTCACCACAGTTTTTTCCCACTCAGCCACATACCTCTGCACAATTCCCCTACACTCCTCGTTATACTTATCGATCCCCATATTCAAAACATCTTCCCTGGTCTTAATCCCCAACTTGAGATCAATCTCGTGCTCCACGGGCAACCCGTGGCAATCCCACCCGAACCGACGTGTCACGTGATGACCCGTCATCGACTGGTAACGGGTCACGATATCCTTGATGGTTCCAGCTAGAATGTGGCCGTAGTGAGGCAGCCCAGTCGCGAACGGCGGCCCATCGTAGAATATGTACTCTGGGCAGTCTTTGGTGATTTCGAGCTGGGTTTTGAAGGCGTCGATCTGAGACCATAGCTGAAGAATTCGCTCTTCGTTCGATGGGAAAGAGAAATCTTTTCCTTCGCAGACGTCTTCCATTGTTGTGCGTGGCTTGGCTAGGGTTTTTCAGTGGTACGGCGATGTAATGGAATGGAATTCGATGAGCAACGCGACTGTTACTATTTTGGATCTTTCTTTGTGTTTTTAACTCAAAAAGATGGCCTTTCAGCCCAATTCATCACTACCTATGATTTATGTAATACTGTATATTTAGATATAAAAAAATAATTATTCTTCGTAAATATTATTCATTTGTCGTAAACATTAGTTATTTTTCGTATAAAATACTTGTCTTTATGGAATATTTATAACTGTTTAAGCCGGCGGGCACCTAACAAAATAATATAATTAAAAATAAATTAATAATGGACCGCTTTGGGATGAAAATTTGGGGCAAAGCAAAAACAACAATCATGACAACTAATGATCACATATTAGTTATCAACAGCAATGTTATTCCATTTTTCTTTGCCCGCTTCTTGGTCCCTACTTTATTGAACTCAAACTATTTTTCCAATGAAAAAAAAATTAAGACTAACACAAGACATGATCTTGATTTTGAAATGTTATTACATTCATTTGTATTACAGTATATTTCTTAACACCTCGCATTAGACGGACCATACAAAGTCAATCTTGCTAAATCTCAAATAGATGAAAGCTTGAATTTTTATGGTTTTGCTGTCAATTTTTCAAAATGAATGAATAGAGTCATACATATCATTCATATCTCTCTCCTTACCCATTCTCTCTCTCTCTCTCTCTCTCTCTCTCTCAATTAAATTGATTCAGTCGTTGTTTGTCTTCACTTTCTCAGGTACCTAACATCACACCCACTATCTGTTATTATATGATCTGTTACTGCATTCTTGTTTCCTTTATCCTGTCGGTAAATGCTGCAGCTCCACCTTTTTTTCTTCCCCTAACTTCTTTATTATATCTGAAAGTTTCTAGGTTGTCAGCCGTAATATTTACTTTACCTTCGCAGCTTTGAATGTGTGAGCTGCCTTTTGATTTTTCCGTTCATCAATTTGGTTTGTTGTTTTTCTGGGCTATTCTTGCCGCCGTACTCCATTGCATTGCAGCCTAGTAAATAGAGCCTATTTAGGTAAAAATGCTGCCTTTTTGAGTGCTAATCTCTCAAACCATTGTTAAATGCTGATTTCTTTTGATAAGACGAGGCAGAAGCTCGTAATTAACATCGATAGTATTGTATTTCGTTAGCATTGTGGTGGGATGAAAAGGGTTACTTTGCCTGTTAATTTACATTGATTTTTCTATTTTTTAAAAAAAAAAGATTGTTTGATTCCTGTGAAAATGAAAGAATCTCTTATGTGATAGATTCTGGGCTGTAGAAGGTTGACTTTTTCAGTAGTATTGAGGTTGCTGGTGATATTTTTTTCGTATTTCTTTGAGACTAAAGTTAGGGAAAAAGCTGTTACCATGAAAAAATGTGGAACTTCGATGCTATGACATGGCAATCTAGCTTTTTGATTCGAACAGTAACTCTTCTGTCGAATATCTTTAGGACAGCTAAAACCATGACGAGGCTAAGCAATTTTACTTACACGATGCAAAAGGATGCAATCTCCCCAGTTTCTGCCGACGTAATCTTCGCCTCAAGCCATTTCCCAAGCTATAAAATCGGAGCCAATAATCAGATAGTCGAAGTCAAAGATGACTCTAAAGCCTCGACTATGAAAGAGATGGTCGCTCGAGAAACTGCAATTTTGCTTGAGCAGCAAAAGAGGCTTTCGGTTAGAGATCTTGCCAGCAAATTCGAGAAGGGTTTGGCTGCTGCGACGAAGTTGTCTGATGAGGTTTTTGTCCCAAATTTTTTGAGTTTGCAAATGGGATTGATTGTAAGAAAACATCGGTTATTTTATTTACGGGGCTTATTATGGGATTATAGGCGAGGCTCAAAGAAGCAGCTTCTTTGGAGAAGCATGTGCTGCTGAAGAAACTAAGGGATGCGCTCGAAGCTCTCAAAGGGCGTATAATTGGGAGGAACAGAGATGACGTTGAAGAAGCTATATCCATGGTGGCTTTTTCTGCAATCTCTTAGTTCTATTGCAATCGTATTATACGTTTATGTTTTTTTTCTCTTAATGGTTTTTTTTTAAGGTTGAAGCGCTGGCTGTTCAGTTAACTCAGAGAGAAGGAGAGCTGATTCAAGAAAAGGCTGAAGTGAAGAGGCTTGCTACTTTTCTGAAGCAGGTGATAAACGTTGCATGTTTCTTTTATACTGAAGATCGTTTACTATAACTGTTAATTTCACGATTATAAGCGATTATTGTGTTTCTTTTTCTTATTCGTCCTCAAATCGATATTTTTCTTGCAAGGCTTCTGAAGATGCAAAGAGGCTCGTTGATGAAGAAAGGACCTTCGCAAGGGCTGAGATTGAGAATGCAAGAGCAGCAGTTCAGAGAGTCGAAGAAGCTCTAAGGGAACACGAGGAAACTTTGAGGGCTTCTGGAAAGCAGGTTCTTTTTGAAAATTTATCGTAAAATTAATGGAAATCTTTTTCTTTTTGGGCTTTTTGTATAACTCAAACTGTTCTTTTGCATCCAATAATACCTTATTATCAGATGTCCGCACATTTTGTGATAATAATAGGTGAAAATCCTACTAAATCTGATGCCTATATTTTCAGGACTTAGATGAACTGATGAGAGAGGTGCAAGAAGCTAGAAGGATCAAAATGCTTCACCAGCCTAGTAGGGTAATCGCATCTACGCATGTCCATTTTTACGATGTTTATATATTACTTGGCGTCTGTTCTAACATTCGACTTTTTCGCAAGGTTATGGACATGGAGCACGAGCTTCGAGCATTAAGGATTCAACTCGCCGATAAGTCGAGGCGTTCTACGGTGCTCCAAAAAGAGGTTTTTCTCTTCTTCAGACATAAATAATTTCCTTTTCTTACAGAAATATAACGAAGAGTTTCTATTCTTAACGCGCAGCTTGCAATGAGCAAGAAAGGCGAAGGCGAAAACCCTGCCTACGAATTAGATGGCTCTGAGGCGCTGGGGTCGTATTTGTGCATATTTCGACGCCTCAACACTGCTACAGAGCTCTCAGAGTGTTCGATTCAGTGGTACCGTTCGACTGATGAAGATGGAAAGTGGGAACTTATATCAGGTACATATCTGCTTTAAGATTTAAATTCCCGACAAAAAATTCATTCGACGGTTTTGTCCTTGATTTTTTATTCGATTGTTCTCAGGCGCTAATAAGCCTATATATGCGCCTGAGCCTTTTGATGTGGGAAGATTACTTCGAGCTGATATTTCGACCCATGAACAGACGCTAACCGTGCGAAGCTCTTCGCCTATCGATCCATGTCAGTTTTTCTTTTCTTCTTCTTTTTTTGGCACAATAATCCACTTGTAAATATGACTAAACTAAGTCTCAGTTTTATGTAATTTTATTGCTTATAGCCCCGGGATTGGGAAACTATGTGGAAGCATTGGTGCGTAGGCACGACACTGAATTTAACGTACGCTTTTTTTTTTTCTTTTTTTTTCATGAAAAAACTTGTCTAAAACTTTCGAAAATCTCGAGTAGTTAGTGTCCTTTATTTCGTACGACTAATCTTGAGTTTTTTCGTAAAAACTCAATATATTGCAGGTAGTGGTTATACAAATGAATGGAGCAGATTATCCGTCTCAGTCCATCCACGTACTTCACATAGGAAAGATGATACTAAAACTCTGCAAAGGGAAGACAACAATGGCCAAGGAGTACTATTCCAATTCCATGCAGGTATTTTCTTACACGCTGAGGCAGAATATCCTTGTCTGACTTTTACAGTCGATATAAGTTATAAGGCATTGATTATAAATGGATTATATGGGTTAAAGATTAGATTTAAGAGTTTCTTTCTCGGCGTTTCACAGCTTTGTGGGGTCAGAGGCGGTGGAAACGCAGCAGCACAATCAGTGTACTTAAAGGCGAAAGAAGGGCTCTCCTTTATACTCGCGTTCGAAACTGAAAGAGAAAGAAACGCTGCTATAATGCTCGCCCGAAGATTTGCGTTCGACTGTAATGTAAGCGCAGTAGATAAAAAAAACTACAGAATCTGACATCATTGTGATCGTTATGACATCATTTGTTGGTTTCTTCATTACAGATATCGCTTGCTGGGCCTGAAGAGCTATCTTCAACCTAAACGTAGCATGATGATGATCTTTCAAGTGTATTATTATCAGTAAAGATATATTGGGTGAATATTGAGTTGTCATGGATTTTTTTCATTTTTTGTGATCTTTGTAGTAGCTGATAGTTAGTTGCTTTGATTGAGTTTTCTTCCATTTCTATTGATGTCTGCGTTTGATTTCATAATGTAGCACTGAACTGATTGTGTCTGGTCTTTGCAATGCAAAGGTTCATATGATGTAATTATGCAATTGTTACTATATATATATAAATTTTAAGTTTGACAATTATACTTTTAATGGAAATTGATTCTTAAAACAAAATATGTAACAGACCACTGTCTGTCAAATTTATAGAAAATTTCCTTCTCTTTACATTACAAACATGACCTTTCATCTTGTGATCCATATACAGACATGAATGATGATGTACACTTTAGTGAAAGCTGAGATCTTACATCCACACAACAGATATGGCCATGCAAACCAACAAGAAATTGGCGAAGAGGTTCAATTATATACAACTGTTATCATTACAATACAACAGTGGAAGTTTCCGTAGCACCTTTGTTTCGTTTCTTTTACGATTTTACAGCTCCATCGACATAAGTATCTTCTCATCATTTGGCACGGTAGGTTCTGCTCCCTCGACAACCTTAGTCAATATGCAAGGACATAAAGTTATTGCTTCTTACTGCATATATTAGTTTTAAGGATTATAGCTCAGAACTAACCTTAAAGCCCAGTTTACCGTACAGATTCTGTGCAGGCGTATTGTTAGCATTTACATGAACGAAGAGTCGCTTCATACCTGTTGGCGTAGCCAAAATAGGGGAGAAGGGAAGAAAAATTAACAATTCAAGAAAATTCTGACGGAAGTTATTACATCATATGAAGAAGTTATTAGATTTGATGAAATAGCTTTCAGACACCTGAAATTGAGGCAACATCAGTAGCCAAGAGCAGCATATTTGTAGCAATACCCTGACGTCGAGCGTACTTTGCCACAACAACGTTTGCAATGTATGCGTATTTACGATTTTCCAAAGAATTGGGAAGGTTTTTTATTTCCATCTGAGCATTTCCGTGGACAGTAAGCTGAGAATAGCACTCGAAAATTCTCAGGAAAGAACAGATTAACATTATAACAGCAGATGACACGATTATAGCGAGGAATAGAGCTTAAGGAAATCAAGACTCATACCTTGGGATATGTTTCGCCTTGGGCAAATTGTCTGATGCTCAAGTCTAAAGTTCCCACTATGCTGTTAAGGACGGTTCTTCTAACATGTTTCTCCTCCGCTTTAACCTAGGACATGAAAAAAAGTGCAAGAAAATTAAAGATGAAAAAAGAGGAGACAACAAGCTTTAAGAGTTAACGCAGAGTATTTTGCTATTGCCACAGAGTAAGAGAATTGGATATATACTTACTGCAACAAAACAAAAGCAACTCAACGAATTTCTGACTTGGCCAAAACATCTTCGCTTCAAAGCATAGAACTCCTACAAATACAACAAAACTTGACGATTACAGAAGAGGCATAACTGTATAGGAAGTTAAAATTCATAAGAGTTCATGGGCGATAGGACGTACAACGTAATGAAACAAATACATAGACTTAAGTTAATTTTCTACTGGAACTGACCTGCTCAGCATACTTTATTTTGTAACTATCGACATGCCTGAAATGTACCAACATGGTGCATTTTAACGAACTCAAAACAAACGAAACTATCGATGAAATATGAAAAACCATCCACCAATCGCTCAACATAAGTTTATTACAAGTACATTAGCTAATAATTACACACTAGGTAGAGATACCTCACCTCGTATAAGATGAAGATTCCCAGTGCGCTTCTGCTCTAAGCCATGCTGCTGTCTAACGGACATGGGGATAAGAAGAAATAAGTTCTCGGAAACTAATAATGAAAAAGTTTAGCATCCCTCTTGTTATGGAATTCAGACATTGAAATAAAGCACACACTCGGGCCATAATTCCCTAAAGCTAGAAAGAAACAGAAAAGCTACCCAATATTCTTCATCAAGTATTGCCGTACGAGCAACAAAGCGGCCAAAGTATCGCTTTTGTAGCTCATTACATTCTTGATCAGTAAGCTGCATTCGGTTAAAAGTAAGCCCAGTTACATTTTTTGATCCCCCACTGTTCGAGGGACTTGTGATATGAATATTTGGATCATTATTGCAGTGAACTTCAACATTCTTCCCCCTGCAATAGTAAGCAGGAAAAGAGTCTCATGTGCCCAACCCAACATTAACAAGCAACTAAGATTAAGACAAGGAAAAAAATGAAAAAGAAAAGACAATCTGTAACACTAATCATTGTCCCAACTTTAAAAGAAAAGCTTAGCTTGAAACCAAACGGTTAAAATCCGATCTATAAACAGGACAAAGATGCATAAATTCAACTTCCCCCATCTGACAATACTACCTAAGTTCTTTTTTTTCACTAATAAGACAGCTTTGATAAAATTTACTTTCCCATTAGAAGAATAGTTTGCAATAATTGAAAAAACGCCGTGCTTATCATTCATTGATCAACCTATTTCTCGAAAATTGCGTATAACAATATACCACCAGCCAATTAACCACAAGGGAACAAATAACAAAATCTAGTACGCACTAACAATCTGCCCAAAACTATTACACAAATCCAATACCAACATCACAGAAACTCACCTATCGGACATTCCGACGACAGTCAGCGAACATCGTTTCCTGCGTTCCGTCGACTGAGGCCACGTCATCTGGGTTCGATGAATTGCATTCCGCTGTAAGAAACTTCCACAAAGCTCCATCGAACTCCACTAATTCAACATGGGTTTCGAGAAAAACCAACGACCCAGCTCTGCAAACGGAAGTCAAAGTGAAAATCGAAGACTTTCAGCTAAAAACGAGGTGGATTTTGTCTTTTTCTTGCATTAATCGTTAATGACGTGGCGCATCGAAACCCACTGTGCATACCAGGCACCAGCTATCAAGCAACTACGTCGGATTTCTAAGCCGATGTTTTGTAATGAAATAAAATTGCTCGTGAGCTGTAATTTAAAATGGTACACTCAGTTAAATAATTGTTTACATCTTATCATGGAAAAATACATCAGCATATATTTTTGAATTTTGAATGGAATTTGAATTTAAATTTGATTAATTTTATGAACAACATTACAATGACGATTTTAGGGTATCTACTCGTTTTGATTTAGTGATAATAGAATCCCAACCCCAAGTCGAGGACGGAAGATATTCTGAAAAGACACTATCAACCATTCATTAATTGTTATTATATTTGTGAGATTATGCAAGTCAACATGGTAATGTTAACTTGATATGCAACGCGAAGGTAATACATAAACAAGTGATATTTTTTCTAATTAATGTACTACAAATAGAAATCTATGTTATGTTACATGAATGCCTCCTCCTTGTAATCTGACCATGATTGTTGTACAATTATATATTTGATTATCATTATTGATGATGATTTAATCATGTATTAAGATTACTTATTTTGATTTATCAGATTTTTGGAGTTACGTGTCGGCGCAAAATTAAAATTTTCGTTATATTTTGATTACTTTTTTTGATTTTACGACGATGCGCCAAGTACTCGCATTATCGAGTTATATTTTGTGCCAGTTTCAAATCTTCGTAAGTATATGTAGATAGAAAAATGCATAATGAAAACACGAAAACGCTCATGCAAGTCATTAATTCGATAAACATCTCGTCGCAGTTGAACCTAAGGATTTTCGTTTAAATCAACGACATTGTTCGCTTCCACCTCTCTTCCCTCGGGTCCCCTGCAAAAGCGACGATGAGCTCCAAGGGATCTTCGGCTCTTCCAAGTCTTACTGCACGTCGGACAACTGTACTCTCCTATTGGCTGTTGTTCTTCGCTATGTTGCGCTAATTCTTGTTGTTGAATAGCGGGATTTGCTGGGTTTTCGGGCGATGGAAGCCAGCGATCGAATCTTCTCTGTTCCCTCGAGTGCTTACTCATGTGGCCTCCAAATGCGCGTGACGAGTCGAATGTTCGGTCGCATCTAATGCACTTGTATTCTTTCGCGGCGTTGTTCTTGTTAGCCATGGAGACAAAGAGTAATATTTCTTTGGAGGGTATAGAATCAAGAAAATGGAAATTGGTGAGTGTTCTTTTGTGTGCTTTGGGGTATTGCTCATCCTTTAAATAGTGAGTTATCAATGGTTTAAGTAATAATGAAAATGTGCAATCTAGTGTGGGAGATACGCTAAAAATGATGAAATACTTACTAATGATAAAATCTCGTTTTTATTAATGGTTGACTATTAGGGTCAAATGGTGCACTGGGTTAGCGAGATCTTGTAATAAAGATTATACTATTGACTACCTCACCATGATATTGCACAAGTTTGTTTCTTTTGGTTTTTTTTGGCAGTAAAGATAATAATATTTGACTATTTTGTCATGGTATTACACAAATTTGTTTCTTATAATTCTTTTTGAAATAAATAAATATATTTTTGTCATTGTATTACACAGGGCTGCTTCTTATAATCTTCTGCTAAAATATGTTTTTTGTTTGTTTCCACATTTCACTTACCGGATGCCGATATTTCAAGAATAAAAAATTGAGAAGCGCGTCACTTGAGATATTCAAAGAGAGTTTAAAGCATAGCCTAAAACTATACAGTACATATTTTCCACCTTGCGATTATCCTAATCGAATTGATTGCACGTGTTATAACTATAACAATTAATCTGAGATAGAGGCTGAAACTTCATCAAATTCATAAAAAAGTTATGTAATAGTATAAAACCATGGGGAAATAATCAACCACATAGTAATAATGTTACACATCACATAGGACTTGAAACTTTTCCAGATAATGCTCGAAGAAAATAAAAGTTCGATGCAAGCAGCCACAAAGTCAATAAAACTACACGAAAATGTGCTAACACAAGGTAGGATAATCCCATCAAACTTCATCAGCTCAGTTGATCCATTTAAACATAACCCAATACCTTAGTTTTCACTTACAGTTCACTTGGCCATCATAACCTTAACAAACTCGTCATAATTGATTTGCCCATCACCATCCACATCAGCCTCACGGATCATCTCATCGACTTCCTCATCTGTGAGTTTTTCCCCGAGATTCGTCATGACGTGGCGGAGTTCAGCAGCGGAGATGAAACCATTTTGGTCCTTGTCGAAAACCCGAAAAGCTTCTTTAAGTTCTTCCTCGGAGTCTGTGTCCTTCATCTTTCGGGCCATTAGGTTGAGGAATTCCGGGAAGTCTATGGTACCGTTGCCATCAGCATCAACCTCGTTTATCATATCTTGGAGCTCAGCCTCAGTTGGATTTTGGCCCAGCGAACGCATCACAGTACCAAGTTCTTTGGTCGTAATGCAACCTGGACAAAAAGTTGGAAGCGAATAATACACTATCAGAATTTTCAAGCATGAGAGAATCTTAACTCTTAACTACTTTGCTACAAAAAAGGTATGTTTTCGTCGTATATAGGTAGAGGTACAGAATCATAAGGATGTAGGTACAGAATCATAAGAATGTGATCAAAATGGTTGCAATTAACTTCTCAATATGCGCATAAAATTGTTCGGTAAGTAACGCCAACTCTGTCTTGTGGGTGGGTCACCAATTTATCTCTTAACACGTCATAAAAAGGTAGCAATTGGAGCCAAATTATGTTGATGAATCAGGAATGGTTGGGGAAGCAAACAAGAACTTGAAGTTACTAAGTTTCAACATGGAGATTTGACACAAATTATTACTAGAAGTAACAAACGAGGGCAAATAAAAAGTAATTCAAGAGATGGCATTCACACCAATTTCTGAGCATATTGCAAGGTCATGTCTATGCAGCTACCATGGAAGGCAAATACTAAAGCAAGCGGGCCTAAAAGAATGATCAGTCCTACTCCAATGAATGACAGGTGCTCATGAACACCAAAAAATTAACATATGCACAATTTTTGCCTGATTAGGACACCACATTACCATTCAAAGTTGGAATTTCAAATGAACGCTAACATACCCCAGGTTAGAAACCCTAGAGATCCACATCAAGCATGCCTCAAAGTCGATCCAGAAAACGACAGCAATCCATTATTAACAAGTTTGCAGTGCATCAGAAGATCTAGCGAAAATCGTATGCAAAAAATAAGGAACAGATACAAAAAATTCCTAAAAAAATATAATACATATATCCGTGTAAACAAAAAAAAGGAAAGAAGATTTAATGGTAAATCACTATACCATCTCCATCCTTGTCGAATAGAGAGAATGCTTCCTTGAATTCGGAGATCTGATCGTCTGTTAGCTGATCCGCCATGTTCCCTTCGATAAGATCCCCTGCCTCTCTCTTTCTAATTCTCTCTCTTCTCCTCCACTGCAGACAGTTTTGTGATGAGTGGCAATGATATGCATACTTAAGTAAGAGCTTAGCTTAATGACATTCTCTCTAAGCCTTCTGATATTTACTGTTTTGGTCCCTACGTTCATATTTTGTAACATTCGGCCTCCTTTTGTCATGTAAACATGCTTAATAGTATTTAATCATACACGTTCCAAATCATAATAAACTTCTTTTTTTTTTTCTCCTATTATTTTGATGCAAACTCCAAACTATCCTATTGCCTTCGATGAGATTTATCATTATCCACTCATAATACTAGAAACTACATTACACAAGGTATGACGAAATAATTATTATTGTAATTCGTATAATTAATGATTAAGAGATAATCAGTGGTAAAAAATCATAATCCACACGCTAACCTCGAGAAAGACGAAAATACCCCTACACGGTCACAAGTTTTGTCAAAAGCCGTCACGCTTGTGGGGTTTGAGAAACACACACACACACACTCATAAGCATAACCCTAACAACACAGCAGCACTTCACTCGCGCGCGTGCAAGCTCTCTTTCTCTCACAGTCAAATTCAGTCTTAATCTCCCTGTAATCTCCATTGATCGTGAGCTACAGCAATGGGGACGCGAGAGACGAGCGATCAGGACGATGCGGTTCCGCCGAAATCGCCGTGGAAAACCTCAGCCGCGCCGGTACCTCCAGCGACGGCGGCGGCATCGGATTCCGAGTCCTGGCCGGCGCTTTCCGAAGCTCATCAGCTTCAGAGGCCGAAGAACAGCAATGCGCCTTCTGCTCCTAATGCTCCGGGGGCTAAGTCATCTGTCCGTCTTTTTTTACTTTTACATATCGTTGTTTTTAATATTTTTTGTTGTTTTTGTTGAGGTTGTTCAGATATTATTTTTGGCGTTTATTAGTTTATTGTTTATTAATTTGTGTTTGATTTCTTGATTTGCTGAGAATGTGGGTGGTTTTTGATCCTCTAGGGCGTGGAAGTTTGAGGGTATGAACTCTATATCTTTCTCTCTTAAAGTTTATGTGTCATGGAATGAGGTCAGGTTTGGACAAAGATGTTTTATATATGGTAGCTGTGATTTTCGATATTTTAGAAAGTTCATTTCCGTTCTTTTTAAGAAAATTGCTGAATTCGTTTATTCGTCTTATATGAAAACAAATCTAGCGAAAACCAATGTAACGCTCGGATAGGAACATATGCTCAAAGAATTGGAGATTCGGATAGAATGACTGTTTTTTGGCTGGAGAGAATATACGTAGTGTATCATTAGTCCTCAAGCATCAAATTCATTTACGCCTTGCATTCTGACTCACCTGAATATCTTTCTAAAATTGAGGTTAAATTCATTTGCTGATTTTAGTAAGAAGTAAGCATTTGTTTCTACTTTCCGTGATCAGTCTCTTGGGTTCTTTATTCGTCAACGTGGAGAAAAATCATTTATGTTCTTGGACCTGTGAGTTGTTATTGAAGAGGAGGGAATAATATACTCAAGTCTCAAACACAAGTATCCATGAAGAAAAAATACTGAAGTTACACGTCAATGGTCAACTGACCTGATTCTGAGCCACAGTTACTCGCAGCACCTACATTTTACATCCATAAATCGCCGATCATATTATATTATATGCTTGCATTTTAAGCAATTATCATTCTCAAATTCGCAAATTTATGACTGGTTTCTGAGTCTGTAATGCTTTATAGAAGTTAGAGATCTTCAGCTTGGTGATTGCTGTCTAAATCCTTTGAACATTTTTACTCTCCAAACAGATCCTCTTTTTCTTCAAGCATTTGTATATTTGTTTGCCTTTTGAGACAAAGCTGCGTCATATTTGAACTATTTAGTATGTTAGATTTCAATTCTTAACCTTGGTGACTTGGTATTCTCGTTAGACAACTATTTAATGAATTCTTCATATATTCGTTGTGTGAAATAATAGCGTACCTGAAAGCTCTTCTGTCTTCCAGGCTACAGTTGAGCAGCATAAGTTTCACGGTCGTGGTGATACAAGATCTCCACGTAAGCCCCACCATGGGCATCATAATAAGGGTGGGCACAAGCACGCCCCAAGTGGTGTGGCACCGGATCCTCTACCCCTTCCCTACTATCCGCCAGCAGTTCCACCATTTTTTCATACAATGTATCCTGTGGCCCCAATCCCCGTCCCTGGATTTACTTACCCGCCTTCTCTAACGGGGCCTATTTCGAAGGTTGATTCGCATATGGCAACTTCTGCTACTGATGGAGCTTCACAAGCTCTTGGTTCACCAGCAAAAGGGAGCTTTCGGCCTTCCCTGGAAACAACTGACTCTATTGGTAAAAGGCCTGATGGGAAGGAGCACCGAGGCCCCCCAATTTCTCCGGGGAATAATCAGGGACCAGCTTCGACCAGCAATACAATTCATACGCAACAACCTATGGGTCTTAGACCTCTAGTAAGGCCTCCATTTTTCGGTCCTGTTGGCTACCTTGATGGATCAAACTTCCGAGGTATCTATGTACCAGCGTATGTGTTGGCCTGAACTTTCGATTCCCACATGTGATCTGATTATTTAGTTCCCGTCATTCCTAATTATATGTTTTTCACTCATCATTTGCATTTCCTGACATGTCCATTTCATATCTAGGTCCTCCTGGTGGTATGTATTACTTTCCTGCTCCTCTGCCTGGATCCATGAGAATCCCATACCCTCCTGTTTTAGTGCCATATTATGTACGTCCTGGAGTTCCTGTGCCGCTATCACCAGCAATGGCTTTGAGGACTGACGTTGTTCGTCAAATTGAATATTATTTCAGGTTAAGCATTTAAAAGAGATCTCATTCGATTTGGTGAAATAGCTAATCCCTCCTCTCAGTTCAAGAATCAATTTGATAAATACTACAAAAACTATTGGAGTTTTTGCCTACAGCTCCACTCACCTGTGTCTCTTCTTCATCGCTGTCAGCTAGATATGGAATATAAACCTTTTTTTTTTATTAACTTCATGTTGGTTATTTATTGGTGATATGATCCTCATGACATGACGTTTCATTTCTATAGCTTTATCAGCTCTTATATTCAACACTCTATTATCCGTTAAAGATAGTGGCTGTAAATACTGAGTTTACTGTTTCTCAATGGCAGCGATGCGAATCTGAGATCCGATCGCTATTTAATCTCATTGATGGACGATCAAGGTTGGGTTTCAATATCCAATATTGCCGAATTTAATATGGTAATTCTCCGTTGTTTCTTGAGTTGCCATTTAATTCTGTCCTGAGATATATGATCAGTAACATTATTTGTCACTGATGGCAATACATGGGGAAATCCAATACTAATTTTCACTGCATGTTTGCAACTTTGCATTGTGTGGATGTAGCGTGAGAAATGGACAAGCTTACTTATTCAATCAATCAGTAATTCAATATATTCTATGTCGTCTACTTATTTATGTACTTATGCTGCTACATCTCATATCTTGCTCGTCAGGTTAAAAGAATGAATGTTGGAATACCATTTATTCTTGATGCACTTCAGACTTCAGAGACTATTGAAGTGCAGGTTTAATAGTTCGAAATTTGCTGCCCATGTTTTGATTAATATATATTATCTTAGCTATTTGCTCACCAAATGTCCTTTTCCCCACTTGTAATGCCAACCAATTCAGGGTGAGAAGATACGGAAACGCAATGAATGGTCAAAGTGGATCCCAGCTTCTGCTACCCTTCAGTCTTCGTCTCTGGACGTGGATGTTATCAGGAACGATAATCTTAATCAGAATGAAAGGAGTGATCATGGTGAGGCTAACACTAATTCAACAAGTGGGTACTCTGTTGAGCCCCCAAAGTTGGGTGAAGATTCTGCCGGATATAGCAATAAAGTAAAAACAAATATGGTTACTTCGGATGACGACACACTGCCTTCCAGTCAAAGGATCGACAGAGAATTAAAAGCCACAAGTTCATCAGCGATTTCGCAAGTGAATTACTCTATGAAGTCTCCAGTCCGTGAAACAAAGAGACCAGTGATTTTGAATCAGAATGTGGACAGCTTATCCAATGAATTTTCGAGCACATTTATGCTTGATGAAGAGATAGAGATGGAGCACAAATCCTTGCAGAACAATAGTTCTAGGTCTCATGCTCTCTCTCTCTCTCTCTCTCTCTCTCCCTCCCTCTCTCTCTCTCTCTATTTTTAGCTTTATTTCTTGCAAACTATTCATGTTTTCTTTGAAGCAAGACAATTGGTTTTTGCGCACAGTACTAGTTGAGTATGTTTTGGGAACTTCATTTTACGTTGGGCCATACGCATGTATCTGCACAGTATTTTACCATTCCAAAAATTTGGACTGTGGATGGAGTGACATCATGGAGTCATTCCTATTGTGGAGTAACAGAATTGTTCAACAGTATTTTCGAGATTGTGCAACATCGTTTGTTGTAGAACATTGCAACTGTCTCTTGATACTTAACACAGTCTCTAGCTTCTGACCTGCAAAGTGTTGAACCATATGTTTGTTTGGTGCTGTTCCATTTCTGAATGTTTTTTTATAAGGGGATTCACATTTTTTATGCTTAATCCTTTTTCATATCCTATTAGGTTTGATGATGAAGAGGATGAGGTCATTGGTAATGATCATGATGTTGAGCGACTAATTATTGTTACTCGGGTGAGTTCATGGCTTTTAGTTCCTTTATCTGACTCATTTCACCATATAGTGATAATCAAATCAACTTTCTAGATCGATTACATGACTAACTAGATTATGTGATGCAGAATAAAGGTCCACGTGGAGGATCTGGTGAAGAAATTCAAACTATATCCACTGAGCTTGCTTCTGCAATTAGTGATGGCCTCTACTTTTATGAGCAGGTTGTTAGATTAAATTCTATTTTTTCTTTTGATTAAATCGGAAATTAATTGTACTCTATAACTCAAATTGTAGGAGCTGGAGTCAAAGCGATCCCAATGTAACCATGACGACCCTAACATGAAAAGTAGAGATGGGACCTCCAAATGTGCTTCTAGTGATGTTGCCATACTGAAGTCACCTCCTGATAAGTTAAACACAGGAAACTGCCAAGTTCATGCAAAGGGTCGCAGAAAGCAGATAAAAGGTAGCTCCAAACAGCACTTCATTCATAAGCAAAGGCTATTCCCGAGCAACTTCAAAGTTCATGGTGGTGGCCGCAACTCTCTTGGCATAATGTCTGAAAGTCCTCCTGGTGATTCCGTTGGTTTTTTCTTTGGGACAACTCCTGACAGTCAAGGGTATGCAACATGTACTGGAAATGGTCTCATGTGGTTAAAGTTAAACACAATAAAGTAGCTACATATTCTTCTGAAGGGTATTGAGTCAGCATTTGTTACCTCATCTGATCTACTAGTTGCAGAGAGCAAATATATCTCTGTTTCTTCGTTATGGACCTACGGTTGGACACTGTTAGAGATCAATTTTATTAAATTTTTTAGGTTAAGATTAATCTATAAGTGAGTTGGGCATGCGAGGCCATATTTACTATTGAATTTGTTTATTGTCTATTTGTAAAATTCTGCTTTAAAGCATGATTATTGTTTCTGCAGAGTGCGGCCTTTGAAATTGAGTGCTTCACCTCGTAGCAATCTCGCGGGAAGTAGTCCTACTGTTGGATCACTGCCGAAACCATTTCCACCATTTCAGCATCCCAGTCATAAACTTCTGGAGGAAAATGGTTTCAAACAACAGAAGTATGACTTCGAAGGAACTTCAAGCTTTAAATTTTCTCAATTAATCATCATGTATATGAACCATGTATTGACTAGTATGCTTGTGTGTGGCAAATTTCGCGTAGATCATTATTCATTAGCTAACAAGTGCTAGTTTTTAAGGTACAAGAAATATCGTAAGCGCTGCCTCATTGAGCGAAAGAAAATGGGGATTGGCTGCAGTGAGGTACCTTTTGAGTTAACTTTCGCTATGTTTGAATAAGACCTCTTTTACTACTCCCTTGGAATTGAATTGATTATGTTAGTTTATTGTTTCTTTACTGCATGCCTTCCATTTTTTCATTTATGGGTTACTGATACAGCAGATAAGGCGTTTCACTGATAACATTTTCTAATTTCCTCCCTTTATCAACTTTTTCCCTCATCCTAGGGTTAACTTATATTTAAATGGGTTCATTTCTGTCTTCTGCATCTTTTCTATCTCCATACACCTATTCGGTTGTAGTAGATTTCCTTCTGTAGACACAAGTAGGAATTCAATGTGAGATCAGAAAATTAGGTTGCTCGCATGGGCACGGTATCTTATAGTTAGTCGCTGATGTCTACGCTCTCTCTGTGCAGGAAATGAATACACTCTACAGATTTTGGTCATATTTCTTAAGGGATAGGTATATCGCTTCCATGTATGAGGAATTTTGCAAGTTGGCTCTTGAAGATGCTGCTGCTGGTTACAACTATGGGATGGAGTGTCTCTTTAGGTTCTATAGGTAATTCCTTATCCCTTGGCACTTTTATCAACTTTTTTTTCCCAGAAGTGAAAATCAGTAATCCTTGTGAGGTGTTTTCAGTTATGGGTTGGAGATTGAATTCAGACAAGACCTCTACGATGACTTCGAACAGCTGACTCTTGACTTCTACAAAAGAGGGAACCTTTACGGCTTGGAGAAGTACTGGTAATTTACACTATCTTTCTTTCGTTCGTTATTTTATTTTTCCTCAAATCTACGGTCACGAACAACAAGAAGATGGAGGTTGTGCTTACACTGTCGTCTTTGTTTGCAGGGCACTTCACCATTATAGGAAAAGCGATGAGCCGCTGAAGAAAAATGCGGAGTTAGATAGACTTCTCAGAGAAGAATATCAAAGCATAGACGACTTCCCTCGGAAAGCTGCTGCGAATCGTGCCCATGCTACTACATAACTGAGATTTTTGCCGATATAGAGAAGCAAAGGTGAAAGTGAGAGAGACTTGTTTTTGTTAGTGTCTAATATGGCGTCATCGGCGACCTACATATATAGCTGAGATGGCCCATCAACCCCAGAGAAAGAATGTTCAGTGCAAGACAGGTAATCAAGAATTTTGCCGGACGATCTTTTGCTTTGTATATAGGCTTTTCCTAATTTTTCCTTTTTTTTTGTCTAAAAACGAAAAAAAAACAAAAAAAATATAAAATCGAAAAAAAAAAAAAAAAAAATGAAAAAACCAAAAAAAAAAAAAAAAGAAGGCAGGTAGATGGAATAAGGAGGAGAACTATGTTTTATAGATACTTCTTTTTTCTTTTGAGTTGAGGTTTTGTTTGTATAAAAGTATGTAGGATGGTTTACATCAAAAAAGTTTTGAAACTCTTAACTCTCTCTCTTTCTCGCGTATTTTTTTTACGTATCTTTCTCGATTTTTTGCAATCGTTTAACTGCATGTGAATATCATAGATAATTAATTGGCTAATGTTTTTTTTTAATAAAAGAAATGCAGCGAGGTGAGCTTACTCTTTCGCATTACAGTTGTAACTTGGAAGCTCCCTCCATACTCACACACACTTGCTATCAAATATTTTTTCTATATCATCTCTATCAATATAATATAACAACTAGACAGACTCACAGATAACACACTTCCTGCGTACCAAGTCATGTAAACCATTGAGAGCAGCGAATGCCTTTCTAAAACCACGAACAGCATAGAGAGTACCATCGCCAGCTGAAACTGCACATCTTATGGCGGAGAGGAAAAAAGGAGCAGCCTATGTAAACTGAAAAGATCTCTCTCTTCGAACGGAGAGGACCATTCTCGAAAACCCTCACTGCTCGGCATTTTCGGACCCAAAATAGAAGCAGACAAACCATACGAGTGCCCATTCGACTCTGCTATCAACTGTTCAAGACCCGAGCTCCAGTCTGTGTTCTTGTAGTCAAAGTGAGAAGTCGAGCTTCTTCTGTCCCTTGCGTTCGTGACTGACAAGCATTCAAATGGGCTTTTGTTTCCTATCGTTTTGAACGTTGTTTGAGCATTAGTCGAACTATTGCTAAAGCCCTTGAGCCCCGAGCTTCTAGAGATGTCGAAAGGTGGCACTGGCTTGTGGGCTTTTGCTGTATCGATGTTGCTCGAGCACCTCGCCGCAGCTTTCCCAGGAAAAGGCGAATCGAACTTATAGTCGGGAACCATCTTAGCATTATGAGATTGCCAACGCTGCATAGGAGAAACTGTTTCCCTTACTAATCCATGCTGTGAGTTCTTCATTTCACTTTCGAGAGGAGGACGTGTTTCAGTCTTGGCTCTAGCCCATTCCAACTTAGGTTGCATGTTCTTAGTAGGTTCCTGCAAGCTTTTTAACCGAGGATCTATAGTTGCTGGAGGAGGATCGCTTCTTTCTTCACGTTTGGGAGCGATAGCCGAAGGTTCCTTGCTATGCCCCTTCAAAACACCTTCCACCTTATCAAGATCGCCTTCACAAGTAACCACCATCGTTTCAATCTCCTGCTTGGAGGCCTTGTACTTCGTTTCCATGTCGGAGATTCGCATCAGGTCTTCTGTTATGTCGAGTTTCAAATTGGGTTCCCCTAACTTATCTCCTTCGCATGCTTTCAGAATCCACGACACCGATTCTTCGACTCTGCCTTCGTTCAGAATAAGAGCAAGCGTGGCTTGTTCGTGAGAAAACCCCATGTTCACAAGCTGTTGGGCGAGTGATTCTAGCTTTCTTGATAGGAGATAGCTACTGCATCGGTCATGCAGTTCTTGCGCTCGCCTCTCTCTTTGTCGTTGATGTTTCCTCTCGTTCTTCCTTCTTGATTTTTCTCGTTTGTCGTTGTCAGCTTCGAGGAGCAGCTCGCGAGAACTACTTCCATCATTGGAGACGGAATCATCCTCGGTTGAATTACACGAGTCCCCGTCGAGATTTTCCATATCATCGATGTACTTGAAACGGCCATACATTGGAAACTCCTTGGAAGTCTCGATCATATGGAATGTTCCCAAATGAGGATCATAGCCACTCGATAGAGTTTTGCTGGTATTGCTGGCATAAACGCTGGGTTTCGAGAAACTCTTTGGAAGTTCTTTCGTAGCTATTTTTTCTTTAGATTTTGATCTCGTAGCAGAGGACGCCTCCATAACATCCAGTTTGTATTCCTAGAATAAGAACTGTACTAGGAATCAAGGAATGAGAAATTGCTCAACCAAGTTACAAAAACTGAAATGAAGATCTTTTCCCTACTCGAAAGGAAGAAAAAGGTTTGATTTTATAAATACTGCTAAATTAAATGGTAGGTCGGTGGTTGGAGCTGGTTGGACCGACGGAACGGACTCGAATTTATAAATTCACATCGCTTATGAACGCATTTTGAAATCCGAAAAGTAACTGAAATTTCAATCAGCTTCAGATTCGGCCAAATTTAAATCGTCACGATTCCCAAATTCATTTGGACGAACTCCGGATTTCAAATGCGGAATCCAAAAGGACCATTAACCAATTTCACTCCACGTTCAGTCTTCTTATCCAAATTGTTCATTTCAACAAAGAAAACTCACAGTTATGAACACCATGTAGGTCTACTAGCTTTCGATTCAGAAAAAAAAAAGAATCATCAAATTGATGCAATCGCCACATTTGCATGCCTAAAAGTGGTGCAATTCCAAGTGCAGATGAATATTCCAAAGCTTATGACATCAATCAGTAGTAAACGCCACAGCTGATTCCATAAAATGGCGTAAAAAATGCGATAAATTGATTAACTGAAGATTCTTGACGCCCTAATGCTGAAACTACAGAGGGAAAAGATCGATTGACTCCCCCCCCCCCCCCCCCCCCAAAAAAAAACACCGAATAGCAGTCATAAAATTAGTAACTAAAGGATCACCTGCAAAAAGATCAGCTATGCTTGAGGATTGAGGACGGTAAAACCCCTTGAATTTCTCAACGCGGCCTTCTGGGAAAATGCACACAGGATATTTCTATACAAAAGATGGAGAAGAGAGTAGAGTGACAACGAACGAACACTGAACTCTGAAGAGGCTTATAAAATAGTGTAGAGCGAGAGAGTAAGTTTGTTGGATTGGATTATAATTATTGAATTTATATTTATATTATTCATATGGAATTGGTTCGTCATAAGTACTACCTCCGTCTCAAACCGTTTTGGACATTTTACTATATCGGGCGTCCCAAACTGTTTGCACATTTCCTTTTATAGCAAAAAATTACCACAACACAATCAATATAATAGTATTAAATATTCTTAAAAGACGTGTCAAAATATAAACTTTTTCACCTTTTAATTGTACTATATTATTAAAATATTCTAATTCTTAAAAACCGTGTCATAACCCAAATGTCCAAAACGGTTTGGAACGAAGGGAATAACTATTAATTTATTTATAAAGACAACTTTATTTGTTCCGAAATATATTCGAGTCTGATCCTAAAACTCATCTCCCCGACCCATTAAGGGATGAAAGATAAGTCGAGCCGAACTAAATGAGCCAACTCCTGACGACTTTTTTGTATTTTACGATAATGTTTTTCTATTTTTAAAAAAAAAAATTCTAATTTTTATTTTGCATAACGATTGATCCCAAACCAGTTGAAATTATATGTCCCACAATCTCTATCTCATTTCCTGTCGCATTTTGTAGAATTGGATTAAAAAAGATTCTTATGATTATCGAAAAATATCAAATATGATATGGATGTTAAATTGATCTTAAAACAAGGAATAAATTGGATGTGCTTATTTATTTTTATCATATTTTTTTTTCGAAAGCTTGCCATTAAACCACAAAAGTACAAACGTAATAAACAGCACACAGAGCCGTTTGGTCCCATTGGCCCAAACAAAAACCAGTCCTAAAAAAAAGAAATACAACCCCACAAGGGGGGACAAACTTCCACATGAGGAGGAAACAATAGGACAATAAACAAAAAGCGGGACAATAAAGTGGAATATATAATCCCATCCGAGATTATACCCAATTTAGCAGAAAAGACACAACCCTCAAATAAATAGGCCCAAAGCTTAAAAAATGGAACCCAAGCCCAATAAGTGAGCTCGGCGTTTTCGGGAAATTACGTCCCCATACCTGCTATGAAGACAATGGCTATATGGCACCCATCTTCGCAAAGCTGATAAGATCTTTAATTCCTCATCCCATCCACAAGCCTAATTTTTAGGGATGGCAATGGGCGGGATCCGTACCAAATTCTCGTTCTTAATACCATTCCACTATTGAATTGGTTCGGGATGGGTAATCACCTCTCGGGATTGGGTTCCCCGTGGAGGATTCGGGTTCCCCATATTTATGTTTATCCAATAAATTAATTTTTTTTTGCAACAAAAAACATAAACTAAGTAACATAGACAAATTAACATATAATATATGATGTTAAAGTATAAAAACTGAAAATAATATGTGATTGAAATATGAGTGTATTGTGAAGAATATATATTGAAAGTAGATTTTTTTTTTCCTTTATACGATTTTGAATATAGAAGCATGATCTTTGAGAATTCTTAATTCAAATTAGTTTTTCATAGTCTTTATTAATAAATCAAATAAGGAATTGTGAATCACCATTTGATTCAAACGGAGCCGGGTTCCGGGGCCGGGGATGGGTGGAAAACATGATTATCATCTTCATCCCGTCCCCGCTCTTTCATCAACGGGAAAATCACCGTCAATTCCCCATCCCCGTTTTGACCGGAGATTCCCCGTCCTAATAGCCGCGGGTCCCGACGGGATGGTTCACCGTGGGAATTTTGTCACCCCTACTAATTTTGAGAATATCGAATTGCCATACGATGGAATAACCTTATAATAAAATAGATTGGAAAATCAAAATATCAAAATGATCCATCATCTCCACACTGATAACTTATACCTTGCTGCAGCAAGCAAAACAACAAAGAGCAACTGATGCTTCAAACTCTGTTATCTACTATTAATGATGGATGGAACGAACAAAAGCCCAACAAGCACTGAGCTGAAGCATTTTATTGTTTGGATCATTTCGTAAGATCGGAGGATCAAAGTCAAGCATCGCCGACGGGCTTGAATTCCTCGAGCTGCTTGAACTTCATCCATGGTTTGACCCAAACCTTAGCCTCGTACGCCTTGGTCGACGATCCATCGGCGACGTCCATTGTAATCAGGTACATTGTCCCAGCCACGACTTGCTCCTTCACATTCGTCACCTTCTTCAATTCCAGCATCGAATTCTGCACCACAATTATAGAAGTACTCTTATTTCATAACAGTAAGCCGCTCAATCTCCCCAATTCGATTGCCATTTGCAGAAAACCTAACGGAGACGTCGGTTTGCAGGACGAAAACAGAGAAAAGAGGTAAACATTCTAATTGAGCCGTAGACTTTCTGATTCAGAAGAATTAAACCGATCGAAAAAAATGTGTAAGAAGATCTACACACCATTTCCTAGAAAAAAAATTAACACAAAATTTGGAACAGCTCAAATCTCCGATCTGTAATTCAGTCTCGCGCAAAAAGACAAAAAACAAAGCGATAATCAAAACCTGTTTCTTGTTGTGTTCATCGACTGCAAACCGAGCTAGATCGTCGATTTCGACGCTGTTTTGCGCTCCTTCGCTCTGTCGGAAGCCTCCAAGTGTAGCCATTTCTAACGAAACGAAACGATTGCAGGCGAGAGAGAAAAAGAAATTCCAAAAAAATATCTTATACAACGATTGATAGAATAGATGTGAGAGGAAGGCACTAGTATTTATAGTTGATTTGCTATGCTTAATTTATTGGTTTATTAATAAATTTTACTCCTACGTGTTGGCGAATAAATGAATAAAGCCTCACACCTTTTGTTTTCCATGCCTTAATCGCGAAGGATCCAAGCTTTATACCCTTTTTTGTTTCAATTTCCGTTAGCTTAAATTAGAAGTTTACAGTTCAAATTCTACTTATAAAACGCGACAATTTATTTAGCTCTTTATCTAAGACTATATTTATCGATGAGTTGCACGACCGGTTGTGCAATAAAAGTGATCAAAATAAATCAATATAATAATTAAATCCCACAACCGATTGACCCAACCCTAAACCCGTCGTGACCCAACCCACAACTGGTTTATTGCTTTTATGAATTTTATAATATATTTAATTATCTATTAAAATTTAATTTTTAATTTTTCTTTTACGAAAATATATAATTTTTTTCTTTACAAATAAATGCTAATATTGATACATTTTGAATCACAATTTCAAATTATTTATGTCTTTATCACATTCTATAATCTATCATAATTCATATAATTTTTTTTCTTCAATGACTAAAGTATCTAATACTTATAATGTAATTTATTTTTCAAACATTCATATACTACTTAAAATAAATATAAAATATAAATATTATGAGTTGTGTTGGGTTGTTGATAAAGTTGAAAATTATGGTTTGGGTTGATGTGTAGGTTGTGTATGTGGATAAGAGAGAAATTAATATTTTATTTTGATGACTCGTTGTTCGGGTCCTGGATAATTGTAGTCTAACGCGTTAACATAAACGCATCAAAAGATGGCAGTAGTGTCGTGGGAATGGAAGAACCCTAGAGAAATTTTGAGTAGGCAGCCATCTCTGCCGTGATTCGTTCTATGAATCGGTAATTGCGATCTTCTTTTTTCGAACCCATTAATCGTGCCATTGATTTGATCTGCGAATGGTCACTCGGTTCGCTTCGTGAATCGAGCCTGTGAATCGGTACGTAGTTAGCCTCTTTAAACTCGTGCAGTGGGTTAATCGATTTTCTGCTTCAATAACGAAAAGTATAATCAGATTTTATCTGATTTTCGTGACTGTTTCCCTTCAATTATCGCTGGACGGTATTGGGTCGTTGAGCGATTGAAATAGTATGGTTTGGCTTATTCGGAGAACTATAAATATGATTATCTGCCATGTTCATCGTTCTTACTTTTATGTATCTCATACGGTGTCTTTGAGTTGGAATTGTTGCTTTTCTTCTGTGTCTGAAAAAATATAGGGATACAAAAGTAAATGAAGTCAGAATGAGTACTGGAATTGGTTGGCGAATGCACTCTGTTTACTGAAGTCTCGGAAATAATGAATGCCGAAGCTTTACATGCCACCAAACCTGAGCGAAAATTTGTCCCAGGTCAAATTTTTATGTAAAATGTTTAGATGTTTATATTTCTTGATGGAGTTGGATGGATTCATCTAAACATCGATGATCGATACGTAAATGTTGAGATTTTTGACTTATTTAGTGCGATTCATCTCAACATCGATGATCGATACGTCCCGAATTATGAGCTCCTCCCAAGTCCCAACGGTCCCTGACTAATAAAGATCAAGTTTTTATGTAAATGTTGAGGTCTTTCGACTTATTTGCTTGATGAAAGTTCGATTCATCTCAACATCGATGTTCGATATGTCCCGAATCATGAGCTCCGAAGTCCCCTCCCTGGATATCAATGTCAATTTTTTACGTAAAAGTTGAGATGTTTCGATTTATTTACGTAAATGTCGACTTTCAGTATGCCCCTTATCGTGAGCTCTATGTCCCGTTTCTGACTAATAATGGTCAGTTCTGTGTAAACGTGGAGATGTTTCGACTTACATGTCCCCAAATCATGAGCTCCTCGCTCCCTTAAGTCCTGTTCCTGACTATTAAAGATTGAGTTTGTGTAAATGCTGAGATGCTTCGACTTATTTACATGATGAAAGTTCGACCATCTCAGCATAGATGTTCGATATGTCCAGAAATCATGAGCTCCTCGCTCCTAAGTGTGTCGTCCCTGACTAATGAAGAGGTGAGTTTGGGCAACTGTTGAGATGCTTCGACTTATCTCGTAAATGTAGTTCGATTCATCTTATAATCGATGTTCGATGTGACCCGAAATCACGAGCCCATCGTAAGTCCCGTCCCTGACTAATAAAGGACGGGTGTAAATGCTGAGATGTTTCGACTTATTTAAGTGACGAAGTTCGATTCATAACACCGATGTTCCAATATGTCCCTACGAGTCCCAATCAGCATGCAGAAAAAGTTTGAGAACCCAATGAATGGGTACGTAATTAGCCTCTGTTAATATGAACTTATCCTGAGCAAGAATGAATGCACGGATTATATGTTGTAAGCAGCCATGTTGATAATCAGGAATGATTGATAATACTACGCATAGTTTAAAAACTTGGCTGCTAACTAAACTTAGATGATTGAATCAATTTATACGGTGAAAAACTTCAATCGTCTAAGATTGAAAGACCATTATGATTCCTCGTTCACCAAAGGCGGGGAGGAGAAAAAAGACCGGTCCTGACTGTAAAGATTGAATTTTTATGCTAAGTTGAGGCGTTTGGATTACTCTTGCGATTGATGGAAGAGTTCGAATAATCTCAACATCGTCATCGAACAATCGATATGTGACTCCCTTAGAATCATGCGAGCTCTGAAGCTTCTACAAGAAACCAAGCAGAAGTCTCGTCCCAACTGTTAAGATCAAATACGCACAAGTTTTTAATGTGTTTGAGAAGAAAACAGAAGCTTAGTTATTGCTACAAGGTAACGAATGAACTGAAGGGAGGGTTCCTTCCACGTAATAGCAGGAGTTTATTAAGCAAGAAGACCACACAAACTAAAGATAATAAAAAAGGTTGTATCATTTAAGCCCACACAAACTGAGATGATAAATTTTTTTATTTTTAAGCTAGATCGAATCACTAATATCAGTAGAAAAACTTCGAACATTTATTTAATTTTCCTTTTAAAGAGTAAAATGTAATATTAGCTCATGTTTGTTATTTTATCTTCTTTAGTTTACCATAGTTGTGTACTTGATAAAACGCGACTTATTAACGAGGCTTCAATTACGATCCGATAAACGCTTTTTCCTGGAGAAATTGGACCGCAGACGAACGAAAGGCCTTCAATCAAAGCAATCCCTAAACTGCATACTACGGATCTGAGTTTCTTCACATCTCAGCAGATATAGAAAACTTCACGTCGAATTTCTATCAGACGAAGCGATAAAAGTAGGATCTTTTCGGAATATCGAGGTATCTTTCCGCCCAGTCGCACCCTGTTTTCACTGTTTCTTAGGGTTTGATTTGGATTGTAAGTCGTCGTTTTTTCAATCCATCTGAAGTGGTTGATTTTAGCTTCTCATATTCGGTATTTTCCCAAAAAAGAAAAAATACCATTCTTTTTTGCTTTAGGGTTTCAGAAATCAAGCTCGATTTTGGTTTTTAGGGTGTGACTGGATCGGATTTTCTGTAGCTTTTTGAAAGCCCCTCCCTATTATCATCATTTTTCTTTGTATTATCGACTTAGAATTGTGCGATAGTTGGTGAACAAAGTTGCGTTAGGTTTCAAGTGTTCGATAACTCTAAAAGCTTCAGCTAGAACGTTTTATGGCATTTGAATGCCAAAGGGACACAGATACCGAATTGAAGAACGCTTTGATTACTCGGCTATATACTTCTGAAACTCAGAAAGTCAGCTCCGATCTCCTCATCCTTCGTCGTAATCAAGAACTCGAACCAACAAGGAAGACCGAAGATCAGCTGCTGAAATCAAGCGTCGAAATTGGGGCTTCTTTCGTCGAAACTATCCACAATCACCATCGATCGTTAACCGATCTTCCTCCAGGAGTAATATCCGAAATCCTCAGTTTCCTCGACCCCGAAGAACTCGGCGTAGTCTCCTGCGTTAGTACAACCTTGTACAATCTTGTCTCCGAGCACCATGGATGGAGGCACTGCTACTACGAGCGCTGGGGCCACCCCATACCTTCAGAAAACCCATCAAACGACAAGCCATGGAAGGAGCTGTTCATGGAGAGAGAGTTTCGAAGCAAATCGTTCATGGGCCGACACAGCATCGACACGCTCTTCGGGCACAACGAAGCTGTAAGGACGGTTTTCGTCTTAGCTTCTAACAAGTTAGTCTTCACCTCGGGCTATGACCAGGTCGTTAGAATGTGGGACCTCGAAGAAGGCCTCTCTATAGCCTCATCTCGACAACTTGGGTGCACAATCCGCGCAGTTGCAGCAGATACAAAGCTCCTCATCGCCGGGGGAACCAATGGCTTCATCCATGGCTGGAAAGCAGAGGATGGAAATCCCCACTTGTTCGACCTTCGAGCACCCAACAGTAAGAGCACCGAGTTCAGAGTTTGGGAGCATAACGGACCCATAACCTGCCTGGCGCTCGATTCTTCTAACATGTACAGCGGTTCTTGGGACATGACCGTGCGCATTTGGGACCGTAACTCTCTAAAGTGCTCGAACATCCTCGTTCACAACGACTGGGTTTGGAGCCTCTCGCCCCATAACACAACCCTCGCTAGCACGGCTGGCTCGGGCGTATACGTTTGGGACGTAAATTCGGCGAGCCTCGTGGCTGTGAACCGCCGGGCCCACGATGGGGATACGTTTGCCCTGGCTAGGAGCCACTCGGGGAAGCTAGTGTTCAGCGGGGGAGAAGATGGCTCCATACACATGTTCGAGCTCACTAAAAGTTCCATGCGAAGGTTGGCCACTTGGTCCCCTCACTTGGGCTCGGTCAATTCCCTTGCGTTTGAGTTTCCTTGGCTCGTCTCTGCTTCTGCTGAAGGAAAATTGTCGCTCATTGATGTAAGGAAAGCGTCGAAGGCGAAGAAGCGCTCGCCAGCTGAAAAGAGCGCCGAGGCGCCGCAGAGGGTGCTGCACGGATTTGGGTGCAATTTGTTTTCGGTGGGGATTGGGTGCGAACGAATTGTGTGTGGGAGCGAAGAAGGCGTAGTGAGGATATGGAACTTTTCTCAGGCGCTTGAGGTCGAGCGAAGGGTGCAGAGTATGAGGCGTATTAGGCTCGAGAATAGGGTTATGAGGCGTAGTAAGCTGCAGTTAATGGTGGGCGGGAAAGGCGAGCAGTGTTCTGTTGCTGCGAGGAAGAAGGAGATGGGCGAAGAGAAGGGCGGTGGATGGCATGGAAGGCGTAGTAGTAGGGTTAGTGGGAAGATGAAGGCTTAGCTTTGTAGGGATGATAGATTTCAGAGTTTTTCTTTTTAAACTATGGTGTTTTTTTTTCCTTTTCTTTTCTGAGTTTTCTGTGTTGATTGGCTTGGCTGGCTGGGTATATTATGAGACTATCTATCTATATTTCGGTTAACTTTCATGGCTTGGCTTCGTTCTAGTTTTTCTTTTTTTTCTTTTGAAATCATAATTTTCATTAATTAAATGAATTATAGAGTGTAGAGTTAGAGTATCAATAGTTTTCATGGCTTCGTTCTAGTTATGTTCAAAGAAAACGAGTTTATTGTTCTTGAACTGGGCAAATATATTATTGACGTCATATTTTCATGTGCTCAAAAGCAAACACTGCGCGCGCGCGTGCACACACGCGCACAATGTACACCAATGTGGATAATTGGAAATTGGATATAAACGGCGGTTTTGTTTTCTTTTTCAAGAACACAAGATTTCACTGCTCTCATGCATGTTCGATATTTTTTTCCTTCGCAAAGCAAGAGAATACTTTTGATCAAATCCTTAACTGAGTAGGTTTGTTCTAGTTCTACCAAATCATCAGCTTGTGTACACGGCGTTGCTTAAGAAAAAAATGGCCGCTCGAAAGCGAAACCTTGTTGTTCCAAGCAGTTTGATTATCATATTTCTTCTGTTGAGGCGCTGCAGCTCATATTCGACGGAGATGGGATTTTGGAGCGATTTGGTTTCATCCTCTGTCACGGCGATGTACGTTCTGGGAGATTCTTCTGTTGATTGTGGCGATAACACTCCGTTCTACTCACTCTCACACAGAAATTACTCTCTGTTTCCGTGCAATGGCTCCGATTCAACCCTAATTCCACATATACTCGGTGAGTTCCACATATACTCGGTGAGTTCTCTTATAGATTTTTGATTCGAATGGTCGAACTTCTTCGTATTTAGCCTTTCTTTCTCATCACGAATATATCAAGAATGTCAAACTTCGAGCATAAACAGTATCCTTATGGGGGCAAATGGCCTCTTTCAGCATCATAACCGTGGAGTTATCATATTATCTGATTATTGGGGATTTTGCATGAATAGGATGAGTATGTAATCTGTTGAGTGTATGAATGTGCATGTCTTTCACCGATCAAAAACTCTCTGTTTCCATGCTCGTAACTTGTTTGTCAAAACCTCTGAAAGAGGATGTCTAGAATCTTGCTCTTCGACACGAGATATCACAAAACGCTTTTGCGATGCAGCTGGCAAAATGGGACTCACTCGAATCTCACCGTTCTACAGCCAAAACAGCTCGATACGCACAATCTTGGGCGGCGTAAACTTCGGCTCGGCAGAAGCAACAATCCTCTACCCCCGAGGCCGAAACTTCCAGTCCCTAAACCAACAGCTGCGCCAGGCGTTCGACACCGTGCAGCTCATACAGCTCCACCTCGGCGAGCAGTTCACAAAGGACTTCATCCAATCCTCCGTCTTCTACCTCTCCTTTGGGAAGGACGACATCGTCGACTACTTCCTAAGCGGGACCCACGGGCTGGGATCAGGCGTGGACAACCGCAACTTCAGCAGAATCTTGGCCCACCAAATGGAGAACGCGGTGAGGAACCTCTACGCCGTCAACGTGAGGAAGATGGTGGTCGCCGGCGTACTTCCCCTGGGCTGCGCCCCGAGGATGACGATGATGATGATGTCGAAGAACGATGGTCGTTCTTCGTCTTCGAGGATTTGTTCTGACGAGGTCAATTCGCTGGTCGTCGAGTACAATGCGTGGCTGGAGAAGGGCATTATGGAGATTAATGCTGAGCTGCCCGATGTTCATATTGTATACTTCGACGTCTATCGAGCCATGTTGGAATATATAAAGCATCCTAATGCCTATGGTTGAAACAAACCCCCCCCTCTCTCTCTCTCTCTCTCTCTCTCTCTCTCTCTCTCTCTCCCTCTCTCTCCCTCTCTCTCGCTATATATATATATATATATATATATATATATATATATATATATATATATATATATATCTGGGCTGATCGTATGTGTATTTTCTTGAAGGGTTTGGGGATGCGAGGAAAGCTTGCTGTGGGAACATAGATTTGAGCGGATGCATCGCTAGAGAAATGGCGTGTGAGAATTCTTCGACGTACGTCTGGTGGGATTTGTACAATCCGACGCCTTTGGTGAATTCGCTGTTGGCAAAGTCGGCGTTTTACGGCGAGCCGATGTCTAATATCTGCAGGCCGATGAACGTGCAAACGCTCCTCTCGGTGCCGCTGCACGAATCTTAGGCTTTTGTTTTTTCGTGTTAATTTGGTTCTTGTATTTCATGTTGTTGACGCATTTACATCTGAATTGTACAAGATAGAACCTTCTCTTATTCGAACTAGCATTTATGTAATAACTAGAGCAAATATTAAGTAGGGTTCTTCTTTATCAATCTAAGTTGATTGATCAGAAGAAGAATGCAATCAATGGAAAGAGAGCTAAAGCTAATAATGCACTATGGAAAGAGGCCGAACTGCTTGGAGGTAGTACTGATCCGTCCCTTACATCATTCACCGGGCTCGGGCTCGGGCTTGCAGGTAGAACTGATCCGTCGATTACATCGCCCGGCGGGCTTGGGTTCGAGACCGGGCTTGGGCTTGACGACATTCCTCCAGCTGAACCAAAATTATATATATATATATGGAAATTAATAATATATAAGAGAATTTATGTGCTGGTATTATGCATATGATCATTTGATAATACTTGATTTTTAAAATGGTCTCTAACCTGGTGAAGGGGCTTGGGCTTCACTTGGTGGGAGATCAGCTGTCACTGGGATGCCAATAGCTGCGTAATACACATGAATTAATAACTATAGTTTTCATATATATTTGTTTTTATTTGAATTCTCCCCTATATGCAAAGAAGGTTCGGTTCATTAATGATTTTGCCATACCAACCTACCTCATATAAGTTTATATGAAAAAAATTGAACAAAGACATTAATTCGAGTCGTCCTATAAAACAAACTAAAGAAATAAGGAATATATAAAAATATTTTTTTCCCATAGCGTAACTCGTGTAATGATTTAATGAATATACAATACCTGCGCACAAGCTCAACGGCGGCGTAGTAACATTGCACACATTGGACAGCTCAAGAGCCCTACTAACGTCCACCGTTATCCCAACCTGCCCCGAATTTCCGAGAAGCTCACAGAGGCAAATGGGCTGAGTACTTACCAGGTTCGAAAGCCCGGGGCAACATCCCGGGTCGGGTCGGGTCGAGTTGCTGCCATCTTCGACGTAGGTGAGACAGTCCGAGAGGTTGATGAGGTACGAGAAGCAGTCCAGGCCCGTCGGTGGATCTGCCACGGAGGCCGGCGGCGCTGCGGCGGAGTAGGGCGGAAGTTGGCCGGAGAGACATGGAAGCCAAGATAAGAACGCGGCGGCGACGGCGAGGAGGAGTTTGTGGTTGGTTGCGGTGGTGGTTTTGGGGTTGTTGTTGGGATGATAATAATGCATGGCGTGGCTTTTTATGTGAGGTGTTGTTGGGGCGCTTTTCTCTGTTTAATTCTTTATTCCAAGAATCGATGTGATGTATGTATTTATGTTTTTTTTTTTACCAGAAACGATAGCTTGTATAAATAAACAAAGATACAGGGGCTAAATAACCCAATGGGTCTCTCCGGTGACATGAAGATCCGGTAGAGAATAAAGGCTCACATGTATTTATGTTAACCATTGGACAAACGGAAGACTTGGGAATGAACTGTGTCAACCATTTCTTACAACTTTTGTAGAGTAAAATTTAATATTGGTCATCGCGGGACAGATTTACATACAGCTAAGCCGCCAACTACCTAACTGTGTGTTTAATTCTACTTATCCTTTTTTATCTTCTTTTTTACCCTTTAATTAATTTCATGCATCTAATTCATCCCCATAAATTGTAGGCTTAACTGAGAACGGAAAATAGTGGTTGGATAAGTATTATTGAGCCTAATATTGTACTCCCTCCGTCCCACTAATTTTATCACATTTTGCCATTTCGGGCGTCCCACTAATTTTATCACATTTCCTTATTTAGCAAAAAAACTATCACTAACAATCAATATAATAATATTAAATATTCTTAAAAGACGTGTCAAAATATACACTTTATTACCTTTTCATTGTACTATATTATTATAATAATACCACCTTAATTTACGTGCCCGGCAACTTATGTGATAAAGTTACCGGGACGGAGGGAGTAACAAACTTTCGGCTGAAATTGGGCCTATTATTGCGTCACTTACCAGAGATTGGGCTTCGGACAAACTGGGCGGGTAAGTGTAATTTTAGAAACTTGTTGGGCATTTTTTAGTAACTTCACCTTTTAAAAGGACTTCGTTGACATTTTGCATAAAGCCAAGCAAGCCCACGACTACCGTCGTTTTAGCTCCGCTGTGTTCGATTCAATTACTACTTGGTCGGCTTTTCCCTCGTTTTTTGTTTTCTCAATTCTACGATTTGAAATGAACATTGTCAGTGAGTGAGCAAAGCGAGGCGCGGCGTGGTTGGTTGATGGCGGTGGATTCGTCGACGGACTTTTTAGTGAATTCTCTGCTGGAAAAGCTCAGGTTGGACGACCCATGGGTGCCACCGAGATCGTGGGAATCTCTATCCTTTCAAGGACGCGCGTCCTCTCACGCGCCCCCAAATTCGTCATCAAGCAGAAGCACTGCTCCAGTTGTTTCGGTATAGCCTTTTTACTTTTGAATTGGACATTGTATACAAATAATTGACTTGCGAGGTATAGTAGGAAATTCACTCGATTTTGCCAAGGTAATGCGACTGGTTACAACTTGTTCTTTCTTTTTTCTCATGTGCCGGAGAAGTTTTATTTAAGAGTTGTGGTTCAGTTTTGCTTTCGTGTCTCTGATAAATACGATTGGATTTTAAGTCTGTTAAATGTTTTCCAAGTATCGTTGTCGAGACTAGTAAAATTACAAGTATTTTATGGTATTCGTCAAGACTTCGTTTTTATTATAACCGTGTGATTTTCCAGGAGCCTAGTCTGGCGAAACTTGCATTAAATGCTCTTCAAGGTGTGGAAACAGCGTTGATCTCTATTGAAAAGCTATCAATCATTCTCTGTAATACTACAGCAGACAGGACACTTCACAGAATTCCGAGTCTGTGGACGAGATGTTCGAGTACCTCCGCACTTGGAAATTTACTTTCTTCTATCGGACAGCATGGCTGCACTGTTTTCCTCCTCCGAAGATTTGTCGATTACTTCACGGTTGGTGGACGAGTGGAGGCCGAGGAAAGCAATAGATCTCTGGTCAATCTGGCATTTGCTATAGCTGTAGGAAAAGTCTTGGATGGTTACATCTCTGGGCTCAATACGTTATATACCTCGGTTCGTTTGAGGCGTTCGTTGACAGCTAAAAATGGAGGCTGTCTCTCTAGTATTGAGCATTCGGAAATTACTCTCTTGGAAGTTCACAATCACACAGTGGGATTGGCAACTCAGATTGAAGCTCTAGGGAATATTTGTAATGTTAGTCATCTAACTCATGAGTATCCCGTATTATCATTGGAAGAATTGAGGATTAGAGCATGTATGGAGTTTAGTGTTTTCCCAAGAAGCGGTGCTTTACTTTCATTTCTATATGCTCAGCTTAAGGTTAGGCTATCTTAACTAACTCCAATTTCTTTAAATTGTGTCTGTGCTTAAACGAGAAGCTATACACCTAATTTATAGTATTTATTTCGTGTTAATGTTCATCTATGTGATATATCTTATTGCTGCGTCTTCAACCCGTGTGGCATATCTGATCAAGCGCATGACTTAAATAGATTCACTATAGGTCTGTAAGATTTTTCTGTCTTTTGTCTGACTTTGACTGGATTGGTATATGCAGAGAAAAACTCTATTAGTCTATTAGCATGTACTTGTTAGTATGGGTTCTGCCAGTACTAATTGTGCCTTGCTTCTTCCAGGTTGCCGATCCAGATCACTGTGCAGTACTCAAATTCCTGTTTCTACAATCTTATGAACCTTATTGCGATTTTATCAGGTCGTGGATTTTTAAAGGCCTTATCAGTGATCCCTACAGTGAGTTTGTTATTGAATCGGTCTACGATTCTCCATCTAATGACATGGAAAACCCCTCTTGCTCGCCTTTGCCCACCGTTAGGGTAATTCCTCCTATTGAGCTTAAGACTTTCTCCTATCAGCTTTCTTTTTGCCATAAAGCATCTTAAATCACTTGGTTTATTTGTATAAGGTACGAGATGGAGTTGTTTTTCCATGTTTTCTCGAAGAATGTCTGGTTCCACTTTGTAGAAGTGGTCAGCAGCTTCAAATGATTATGAAATTGCTTGAGCTTTGTAATCATGTTGGGACATTTGGTGCTCGTGAAGCGATTCTTCCCTCCTTGGATGATTTGTGCCACAAATATCCCGCTTTTGCAACTCCTCTCACATTTGACAAGGCTACTACGGAAACATTGTCACGTGTGAGATCATACTATTACGAACAAATGCTAGAAAAGGCTGAAGGTGGTTTGGCCAGATTTGATTTTATTTCTCGTCAGGTGATTTTCTTATTGAAAATGTTCCCTACAAATATTTCCTCTATGGTCCTACTATTGTCTTGAAATCAAAACTTTCTCAGGCAATATCTCGAAGGCTTACAAGTGACCTTGGTAAGAGCCTTGTAAATCAAACTTCGTCTGTTGTTCATGAAAGCCCTATTCCGTCTCTAACGGATAAAATGCATATAAGAATGTGAGTTATCCTCTGTTTCAGTCTTTGAATAACTTGTAGAATACACTTAAGGAAACTGACCTTGTTGAGTTCGGTTGTTTCCTAGTGTAGCGTATTGCTTTTAATTGTCTATTGCGATTGTTGGCATTGTATCACTCCTTCTTGGTTCAATTGGTACTGCCATTCATGTAATTGACAGGGCTGACGATCCTGAGGCGTCTAACTTCTCGGGTGAGGATTCTTATGTGGAAGATGGCTTGGAGTCATCTGTTTCATCATCCTTCTCTGAGGACGAAATTGATGTGGAACAGCTGACTGACAAAACAGAGTGCGAGATGCCTTGTTATTTATCTACTTTGGATTTCTTCTTAAGTTCTTCCTGTGACATCCCCGCCAAAAAATTTAAACAAAATGGAGTTTCATCCTCTAAAGAACTTGTTGCCTCCGACCTTAATGAGAGATGGGGTCATGCTGCATATTCTTCTCGTGTAGACACATACCTTGTTGACAGCAAACATAAAATGTCTCAATCTCTTGAAAATGTTGTAACATGTCCAGAGCATAATCTATTTAGTGGGGGAGTTAATGAAACTTGGTTGCTTCCCCGTGGTTGTCCAGAAGTTGACTTATATCCCTCCGAGGTGAAAGCCGTCTGTAACAATCTTTTTCCCGATGCAATGTGTGCATTCTCAACATCTAATTTGCAAGTTTCAAGGTTGAAGTATGATTCTTCACATTTTAGCATGAATCCTGCAGTTGGCAGAGGTTCATTTTTTGATATGAGGACAGTAAGGAAAGAATATCATACAAATCAATTAGCTTCCAACTTTGATTTTAGTTCTGTAGAAGATCCACTGAAGTCGTATTCAGTTAAGTTGGACATGCTTAGAGTTGGCACCACTCCATCAGTTTTAACTGAACCTGTTGATGCTGGAAATGATGCTAGCAACCTCGTTGGGGTAAATTACTTTGGTAATGCTATTCCGAATGATGCTAAAAATTGTAGCGATGGTTCACCTTCTCATATTAAGGGCAGTGATGAAGAACGCATATCGCTTCCAAATGCTTCGAGTGGGAGTTCATGGGCGAGCCTGCTTGGTCGATCAGGCTCTTTTGTCCACAAATCCACGGGGGATCTCATTGAGGAATTGGTTCAAGGAGCTGGGATGCCACCGGATTTTGTGATTAAAAGATGTCTGTTGGATGAGATTTTACTTCAGTATCCTTAGTTTAGCCTTAAAGCTTTTAAATGCTTGAATTTCTACTTTTGAGTTTTAACCATTCATTCGGATGTCAGGCAGATCGTTTTCTCACTGGTAACAGCTTTGATTATGCTAAGCATATCGAAGTGATTTATATAACATAGCCATAAAGGCTATCGCCAAAGTACTATAGAAGTGAATGAGATGAGAAGCCTTATTGGTGCAGGTTTTCCTTTTTTCTTAATGCTCATTAACGTTCTATGTTAATTCAATGGAATACGTCGTGTTTACTTTTTTGGTTAAATATGGTTTCCCTGTTGAAGTTGCGTCAGCCTGTTCAACTTTGTGCGACTTTTATTCTGTCTGTCCTTGACACAATTAGATACAAGTATGTGAGCAAGTTGACTATCAGATTACTCATAGAAGGATTCAAGTTGCAAGAGCATTTTCAGGCGCTGCAATCCTATCATTTCATGGAAGTTTCAGATTGGGCAGACTTGTTTATTATGTCTCTTCGGCGACGCGTATGATTCTTTCATTTTTTGTATCACTTTCTGTGCACTTAAAACTTTAAGTTCTAACTAGTTTTTGCTCGTCAACCAGAAATGGATTGTGAATGATGTCGATAAAAGGATCCCGGAGATTCAAGCGATTCTTGGGATGGCACTCCAAAGGTCGTCACGTGAAGGAGATTCTAATAAGGATCGACTGTATGTGTACCTGAAGAAGGAAGCATTGACACATCTTTCATCTTCTTCCATAGGTAATGAGTTTTTCATGCACGCTTTATTATAAGGCAAAAGGCATTGAACATGCTTTGCAAATGTTTAAGTGGGTCTTTTGGAATGTTTTTATGGGAATATCTTCGTGTTACTCTTTACAATTTGCTGCTATAGTATGTGTTGGAACCTATTTTCCTGTTTTGGGACTGGAATTTATGTTCTCTTTACCTGCATATCCTTCTCATTATGAAAAACGTGCTTGGGTCTATGTAACTGCACTGATTACTGAACTTTGGCAGGAATATCATCGTTCGATTTTATGGGTCTAGGCTATCAAATTGAGTGGCCCATCAATATTATCCTTACTCCTGGTGCACTGCAGATATACTCGGACATATTTAACTTTTTGATTAAAGTCAAGCTTGCTGTTTACTCACTGAGTGATGCATGGTGTACATTGAAGGTACGTGCCCCGTAATTTTTCTCTATTCGGTAGTATTTTGTTTTCACAATATTGACACTTTTTTGCTAATACATGATCTTGTTTCGTTATGCTTCTGTTTATGTTGGAACCTTTCTCACGGAAGTCTGAAACAGTTCACTTGCCAAATTGATTATTTCCCATGTTACTTATGTAAAAGATGATACTTACTTGAGTTTGTTTCTCATATTTATGGCTTGATTTGTCATGGGGTTCTCAAGCAGGGTTGTCGATCAAAATGGGACATAGGGGAAGTGCCAAAGTTTTCAATTTTAACTGAAACGAGGTATGCTATAAAACTTATCTATCAGAATTTTTCTGCTTCCACTGATGATTACTAAAGCATAAAATGATTTTAGTTTCTGTGTTGCTTATTATCCTCATTTAGTCATTTTATTACTTTCCAAACATGCTTAGGTAGGTGATCTGTATCACAGAACAGAAACTCTCATTGATCTCATAAATCAGTCTAAATGCATTTATCTGCTGAACATAACATTTGGATTTCCATTTTTTTGATTGTTTGTCTTGTCCTAGTGCAGGCAAAAAATCAACCATTTTGTTTCTGCCTTGCAGCAATACATACAATCGCAATTATCCCAAGTATCTTGGGTTAAGTTTCGTCTGTCTCTTGAGCACAAGGTTTACTCCCTACTCTCAAGTATACTTAAGTGATTATTGCAATTTTCAAACAACACACATTAGCAAAAGAAACAAATTATTCTTATTGTACGGTACTATAATTAGCAATTTTCAAACAACACATATATAGCTCTCATCATGACACAGGGGTGTGTTTATACTGTTATTTTTTCACTTCAGTTCCATTGTTTCTATGTTCCAGGTCAAAGATATGCTGGATCTTGAGTCGGTGCATATGGCATACTTGATGGAGTCATTGCACAGGTATAAAGCTTCTCTATCTCTATCTCGATATGTACATTATAGACTTCTGAGTCTCTGCCACCTTGAGCTGCGCACACACTACGCATGTTTGGATAACCAAAAGAAATGAACTGTTTCCACCTACCTTCACATTCACCATATTTCCATAGAAGGATTAATTATTCATGATGTTATTCAAAATGATAGACTGTAAAATCTTATGGTATATCTTGAATTATGAGTGAGTTGAATATTATCTGCATCAATCCTTACTTTTATGCTGGCAGTACATATCACATATATAGTTTTTAAAAAATTCTAATATGTGTGTGTGAACAATCAAGTCTCTAGGCCAATTCTCTTAAACAATTGGATACACGACACAGTTATTGATGATCATACCCATTTTCGAGTATATTTTGCACGTATACGTCTTTTACTTTAAGTAGTCTTCTAAAGTATATCGTATTTGCAATCTTGCAGCTGCTTTCTGTCCGATGAAACACAAAGTATAGCTGGCATTATTCAGAATATCTTGCAATGTGCAATGGATTTCCAGTCATGTTTAATGTTGACTGCTGGATCAAATGTTGAAAACTTGAGTCAAAGGTTTTCCCAAATGAACTTTTCCCAGGTAATTAAGATCTAACTTTTAAGAAACAAACTCTCATCTTGCTTTTTCTTAAGAATCCCTATTCATCTTATCACACACACATTTGGTTGAGTTACCTTCCACACATGAACAAAATCACGAAGGATTCAACTTTTTCTTTTTGCAGGTTCACTCGATAAGGAGTACCTTCCATGAAAACCTCACAGATTTACACTCGATTTACCTCCACTCGTCAAAACACAGCGAATCTGGTATTTCGCGCTTCTGGGCATATCTTGATTACAACGAGTACTACGCAGGAATTATGAGCAAAGACAAAGGACCCCCCTCCATCTTTGCTTAGTAAATATGTTCTCTCTTCCCAGATATGAGTATGTTGATTTCTTCTTATTTGGGCCTTTTGGTGCAAAGATTTCGAATGTTTCACTTAAATTTTGGACGCCATACGGCTGCTACAGTAGTGCTCGGTTCATACATGGCCACTCACATTGTAAATCATCTCAATATACCAACCCCTCAACACACTGTGGCTTCTAATGTGTTTTCGCAGACATTGTTATATATAGATATCATGATTCTTATATTTTCATTTGTGTTCTATCTATTCTGAACATTGTGTTGTAGGCTAGGCAAGGGGAATAGAAAGCAAGAAACTCTAACACAATCTTTAACACAGCTCAGCTTTGATCATTCAAGACAAGCAAGACTTCGCCGCCGTTCAACAGCACGCCGTCTAAGAACTCCTTCATTTCCACGTTGTCTCTAAAAGGATAAGGCGTAGACAAATCGCTGTCCAAATTGTACCAAATTTGCCCGACCATTCTCAGCGCGACCCAATGCCTACTTCTCCATAAACCACTGTATCTCCTCACTGGGACGTTGACTATGATTCCAAACAACTTCTCATCCTCGAGGTCGACCGAAGATGCACTTTGACGCCGATCGTGCCAAATGACTCTTTTGCCCCTTTCTTCGAGCGCAGAGATGAGGACGTTAATGTCATAGTTTCCAGTCAGTGAATTGTGATGAGGCTTAAAGATTAGGGATAAGGGAGTCCATGTAGCTTTCTTGGTTGGATCGTCGAGGTCGAGTTTTGCTGCGATTGAATCTAAATCTGCTCGAGTGAATGCTTCTTTGGCCTGAATTCGTACCAAACAACGTACATAGTTTATGTTGAATAACTGAATAATCCATAGTTGGGAATCGAAATAAGTAGTTTAGGTTGATAACCTGGAATAGATTGTTGAGGGAATGCAATAAGCAGAACTGTAGTCTTTGTCTCTCGTGGTATAATATTAACTTGCTTTCACTATCATCCATGATCCTTCGATCGATCAACTTGAGAGAAGAAGCAGAAAAAAACATTAATTGAAAGAAAACATTTTTTTCATAGGAGCTCATCGAAAGATCATTTTCCACTCCAACCAGTAAGTCATATCGCAAACTAGACTTAGATATTCAGAGACCCAGAGAACGTATTATATCACATTAGTTAGCTCAATCAGGTGCTTTAATTAAAACCATGGATTTCATGATCGATAAAAAAAAAACAAAGAGCATGAGCTTAACACACATGTAAAAATCGAAACTTTTTAGCACAATTATGCATATCCAGAAAGGGTTTTGAAGGAAAATAAGGGCTAACACATAAACACAACGTAGCGTCGCCGGAGGGATGATTGAATTTTTCTCTTAGGTCAGTATAGTAGGTAGCATGATTAAAGAAAGGTAAGGTGTTAAGGAGAATGCTCGAAAAGAAAAACAATGAAAAGATTTGTTATGCAACTCGAAATTTCACAAACGGGGTTACCTTTGGAAAAGCCAGAAGCACAGAACCAGATTTTCCCAAAATAATAAGAGTAAATTCGATTTCAGGCCCAGTTAGCATATTTTCATTAGATTTCAGGCCCCAATTAGGTTTAAGTTAAAGATACAGACCCATATGAAGTTCTATATAGTGTTAAGGACCTAATCGCGCGGAAAAGACTTCTTTATCCTTCGATTGAGCGAAAACTACATTGAAATGCCATTCCTTTCACAACGCAACTCCCATCGTCGTTTCCACGCGATCGATCGAAAAATGATATTCCAGTTTTGACAAAATCTGGACGATAATGGTTAAAAAGTACCTGCATTCTTCAATTTTGATAATTATCAACGATAATCAGTGAAAATCAATGACGAAAATTGGCGGAAATTAAAAAAAATATCTATCTCCAAATCGAGTTCAATCACGACGTTAATGTCCGAAAGGTTCCGATTTAGCCGATCTAACCCTGGGTATTGATGATCATCCTTAAACTACTGAAGTACACACAGGAAAATGCGTCAATTTGAACGTCAAATAACAAACGTTTGATAGAACGTGTAACCAATAACACAACAAATGGTACCCGAAACAGTTAATTAATTATGAAGGTAATTTTGAAAAACAACGATAACGCATGTGCTTCGTGGAAAACCATAAGAAGCCCGATCAGAAACAATTCATACACGCAGTATAAATTTGGACACAACGTGATAACTGAACATATGCTAAACGAAACAGTTCATTGATTCTGGAGGAATATTTATAACCAGATAGTAACGTATAAGATACAAAGAATAACGGAAGATACCAAGGTAGAGACGGTACATGTACACGCAGTATCACAAACGTTAAATGTAAGCAAAAGTTATACGAAGCATATATAACGTCACGTTACCAGTATGAAGTTGTTTTAAGCTTCAAAGAAAACGTACAATCTCCGTATTCGGTTACGCGGTTACGCGTGCTCCGTTCTGTTTCGATTAGGCGTTCAAATTTTTTGCATTCCGTCGACCTAAATTTGGGGAAAAAATTGTGAATCGACTCTCGTTTTGGGAAACAAAATTGGAGCCACTATGTTGAAATTGTAGTGACCCATATCCCGTAGATTGCGTAGCGCGACCGAGTAGCCTCCATCATTCGTCGTTCCAGGTGATCGGGCCTGAAAATGAAGTCGTAATAGAAAATTATGCTCAACAACAAGTGGTATGGTTTCTTCATTAACAGTTACAGTTGTCTGCTGAACACGTATCGTTGGTATACGTCGCTGAACAGGGAAGGTACAGGAGAGGCGTTAAATGGTATCAAATGTCGTTTATGCGTTACTAAGTTGAAGTATTTTATGCGATTTTAAGTCTAATCGAAAGCTATTCGAATCACATCTAACGTCACGTTACCCGAAAGAACCAATTTTAAGCTTCAATCAAAAGGTTTACCCCATCGATTTTCAGTTACATATGCTTGGTTAAATGTTACTCAACCGTATTCCAAATTATTCGCATTCCATCGACCTAAATTTTGGAAAAACAATTGTGAACGAATCCAGTTTTCGGAAACAAAATTGGAGTCACCATGTTGAAATTGTGGTTACCCATGGCCTTTAAATTACGTATCGCTACCGCGTAGCCTCCATCGTGCGTCGTTCCAGGTGATCGGGCCTGAAAATGAATTCGTAATAGAAAATTTTGCGGGGACAAAAAGTGTTATGGCAGCTTCATTAACAGTTACATTTGTCTGCTGAACACGTATCGTGTGCATACGTCGCTGAAAAGAAAAAGTACAGTAGAGGCCTTAAATGGTATAAAGTGACGTTTATGCGTTACTAAATTGAAGTATTTTATGCGATTTTAAGTCTAATCGAAGGCTGTTCGAATCACATTAGCCGAAAGAACCAATTTTAAGCTTCAATCAAAAGGTTTATTCCATCGATTTTCAGTTACATATGCTTGGTTAAATGTTAGTATTTCAAATTATTCGCATTCCATCGACCTAAATTTTGGAAAAACAATTGTGAACGAATCCAGTTTTCGAAAACAAAATTGGAGTCACCATGTTGAAATAAAGGTTACCCATGGCCTTTAAATTGCGTTGCGCTACCGCGTTGCCTCCATCGTTTGTCGTTCCAGGTGATCGGGCCTGAAAATGAAGTCGTAACAGAAAATTTTGCTCAACAACAAGTGGTATAGTTTCTTTATTAATTGTGACTTATGGCTGATGAACAAGTATCCTGCGGTATACGTCCGAGAATATGATAAGGTACAGATGAGGCAAGAAACGATATAATATGTAACTTTCCGTTTCTAAGTTGAATATATTGTTTTCTTAATTTTAAAGTTAACTCGAAAGTTAGTCGAAGCACATCTAACGTCCTGTTAGCAGGAAGAACTAGTTGTCACATTAAATCAATAGGTATGTCACAACAATTTTCTGTTACTCAGGTGCCGTTGTTAACAACCCGTTTTCAAATTCATTCCGTCGACCTAAACTTTGGAAAAACAATTGTGAACGAATCCAGTTTTTGGAAACAAAATTGGAGTCACCATGATGAAATTGTGGTTACCCGTGGCCTTTAAATTGCGTTGCGCTACCGCGTTGCCTCCATCGTTTGTCGTTCCAGGTGATCGGGCCTGAAAATGAAGTCGTAACAGAAAATTTTGCTCAACAACAAGTGGTATAATTTCTGTATTAATTGTAACTTATGGCTGATGAACAAGTATCCTGCGGTATACGTCCGAGAATATGACAAGGTACAGATGAGGCAAGAAACGGTATAATATCTAACTTATCCGTTTCTAAGTTGAATATATTGTTTTTTTAATTTTAAAGTTAACTCGAAAGTTAGTCGAAGCACATCTAACGTCCTGTTAGCAGGAAGAACTAGTTGTCACATTAAATCAATAGGTATGACACAACAATTTTCTGTTACTCAAGTGCCGTAGTTAACAATCCGTTTTCAAATTCATTCCGTCGACCTAAACTTTGGAAAAACAATTGTGAATGAATCCAGTTTTCGGAAACAAAATTGGAGTCACTATGTTGAAATTGTGGTTACCCATGGCCTTTAAATTACGTATCTCTACCGCGTAGCCTCCATCGTGCGTCGTTCCAGGTGATCGGGCCTGAAAATGAAGTCGTAACAGAAAATTTTGCTCAACAACAAGTGGTATAATTTCTGTATTAATTGTGACTTATGTCTGAGGAACAAGTATCCTGCGGTATACGTCCGAGAATATGATAAGGTACAGATGAGGCATTAAACGGTATAATATGTAACTTATCCGTTTCTAAGTTGAATATATTGTTTTTTTAATTTTAAAGTTAACTCGAAAGTTAGTCGAAGCACATCTAACGTCCTGTTAGCAGGAAGAACTAGTTGTCACATTAAATCAATAGGTATGACACAACAATTTTCTGTTACTCAAGTGCCGTAGTTAACAATCCGTTTTCAAATTCATTCCGTCGACCTAAACTTTGGAAAAACAATTGTGAACGAATCCAGTTTTCGGAAACAAAATTGGAGTCACTATGTTGAAATTGTGGTTACCCATGGCCTTTAAATTACGTATCGCTACCGCGTAGCCTCCATCGTGCGTCGTTCCAGGTGATCGGGCCTGAAAATGAAGTCGTAACAGAAAATTTTGCTCAACAACAAGTGGTATAATTTCTGTATTAATTGTGACTTATGTCTGAGGAACAAGTATCCTGAGGTATACGTCCGAGAATATGATAAGGTACAGATGAGGCATTAAACGGTATAATATGTAACTTATCCGTTTCTAAGTTGAATATATTGTTTGTCGTTCCAGGTTAATTTGCCTGAAAATGATGATGTATGGTGAACAAGTATTATACGATTTTAATCGTTACAGATATCTAATGAACAAGTATGGGACGATATACGTCCCTGAACAGAGTTGAGGTATATATCTGGCACTAACTGGTATTTTTTGTCATTTCTGCGTTAATTTTTTTAGTATAGTATTTTTTGTAAAGTTAAATCCAAGCAAGTGTTATTAGATGAATATTTAACGTCACACTGAACATAGGAACTTGTTTTAAGCGGCAATTAAAAGGTATTTATTTACTATTTTCAGTTACTCTTTTGCAGTTAAATATATTTTGTCAGAAGCACTTCCTAAACGGCGTTTTTAGCATCTTTTAGCAAGTTTTCATCAGTTTTTAACAGGACGTTTTTGTAACTCGTTTTAAGCATTGTTTAAACCAGTTCAAATCTCTCACAGACCTCAACTCCTCTCTCTCATAACCGAACCCTAACTTTCCCTTTGCTGATTTTTTTACCGAACGGTAAAATTCCATCTTCACCGGCAAAATCAAGCACGATGTCTTCAAAGAAGGGTGGCCCAGCGAGGCGGCGAAGCGGGCGGACTGCGGAGAATCCAGTTTCGGACCTCACTGTGGTCGAAGAAACGACGGTCGGCGGAGGCCCTACGAGAACGCGATGTCAGCCGACATTTTTTAGAGATACGATGGAAACCATTCTACACAAGGCAAGCCCACGTCATAAGGAAGCGGTAAATAGAACACCATTTGCTTCCTTCTTGCGGATAAACCCTTGTCAGATCCCGGGGGGACTGTTGGTTGGGTTGATGAAGCGGCTCTCTCCTGATGGTAGGACTTTTCGTTTTGGGGTGAACACTATAGTGCCATTTTCATATCGCGAATTCTCAGCTGTAATGGGTCTTCGAGCGAGTGGTGAATGGGTAGACTTGAGTTTCAAAGCAGTGGATGAAATCCCGTTTCTGGAGAGGTGCTTTCCCAAAGACGAAAGAGGTTGAAGTCGATTAGGGCGGGATAACGTTATCGAGAAGATGAAAGAGTTGAAGACTAGGGATGACAGTGTAAGCTTGGATGATTTCAGTCGAATGTACATGCTTCTCGTTTGTATCTGCATTTTATTTCCGACATCAAATTATTGCTTCCCCGACTTCCTCTTTCCGTACGTTGAGGCGCTCAACGAAGTCGATAATTATGCATGGGGTCAGGCTGCTCATCAGTTTCTAGTGAGATCGATTCTTCAAAGGCCGAAATACATCGAAGGATGCACTATTGGTCTTTTGGTAAGTTACTTTCGTGATTTTGGCAGTATAATATGTTTGTGTTCTGTTCCGCATTTAATGTATTCGTACGTCGAATCAGGTATGGGTGTATGAGCACGTTCCAGCTTTTGGTAAGAGGCGGTCCAACAATAGCATTCCTCGGTTCACTAGGTGGATTGACCCATCAAAGCGTCCAACAGAACACAAAGTCGAAGAACTACTGGATTCGTTGACGTGCGATCAAATTCCTCATCCCCTTGCGCTACGACCCGAAGAGTACAAGTCGTTCATCGACCTCCCGCATAATCTAGTAACAGCGGAGAGCGAGTACAGAGTCGAGATGACGATGCGTGAACTGCCACAAGTCAACGCGGATAACTTAGTGATGGAGGCAGTCGAGGAAGAATCTCAGAAGCTAATTGAAAAGGGCAATGAGGAAGGTGCTGAAAAGAATGCCGAGAAGGAAAATGTCGAAGAGAATGTCGGTGTGGTTTCCTACAGTCCCGGCAGGAATGATGCAATCGATGTCGATGGTGTGACAATTGAAGAGATACCCGAGTCCGTATACGCCGGGACGATTGATAAGGAATATGCGGGGAAACTGTCTCTTTCAGAAGAAGAGAGAGCCATTATCGACCGGTTCATAGACAAAGCTGACTATCAGTAAGTTATTATTCGTATATACCGTATTTGATAATATTTATTTTATATTTGATATCACATCATAACTGTTCTATAACACATTTCAGAAACTCAGTTGTTTGGAGTTCCCCTACGTGTACGTTGACTGGCAGGCATCTGGTAGAGCTGATGCTAGGGAAAGCTCTCATATCAGATGTAATCGACGCGTGGTTCAACTATCTGGCGTCGCCATTTTACCGAGCCCGCTATCACCCTCCGGCAGAGGCTTTCTTTATTTCGACGGCTGCAATAGTGAGTTTTGCATATGATACCTTTTCTGGTTATTGTACGTTGGACTAACATATTTTGTATTTGGTTATCCAGCAAAATATAATTGGCGTAATGACGAACAAGGATGTTCGTTTCAACTTGTCAACGGAGATAGGGTTCTCAACATTTCTCCATGCTTTGCAATCAAGTACGAGCAAAGAGATGAGCAAACTACATGAAGGCGTGTTGCAATCGTGTAAGTACGTGGTTATGCCTATTCATGGGGATTACCATTGGCATCTTCTTGCACTGGACGTCGCAAGTAATTCGTTCTTCCATTATAATTCACTGACCGGTGCGCGTTCTAACGGCCGCGCGAGAACTTGTGTAAGTTCTTATGTTTGGTTCATTACTTGATCTAGGGAAATTTTTAATTAATGCTAAGTCGCTATTGTCTTTTCCTATTTAAGGCCGCTGCCATTCGGAATTATATTCGGCACTTTAAACTTGGAGACGTGCCGGGTGATAAGGTTGTTCATCCAAGGTGTCGGCAGCAGTCACCGCATGGCGTAGATTGTGGTGTTTGGTTGTGCATGTTTGGGGAGGCTCTTATTCGCAACGATGATTCATTTTGGGATGAGGTTAACAAAACCGGGGACATCGTGGATTTTAGGGCTCGCACCGTTGCGGGGCTTTTGTATTTCGCTGAAAATTCGAACGTGGAGACGTTGACCGATGATAGGACGAGGAATGTTGGAAGGGATGAGACGGCGGTGGCTGAGGAGACCGAGACCGATGATAGGACGGGGAATGTGGGAAGGGATGAGCCGGCCGTGGCTAAGGAGCCCTTGACAGATGATGGGACGGGGAATGTTGGAAGTGATGTGCGGGCCGTGGCTGAGGAGCCTCCAGAAGATAGTGGCAGTGATGATAACGGTTCGAGCGAGGAGACATTGGCCGATGATGCGATGGGAAGAGATGGCAAGGCCGTGGCTGAGGTAACCGCGGGCGATGATGTGACGGGAAGAGACAAGGCCGAGGAGACGGTGGCTAAGAGCCCGTTAGAGGAGCAGCGTCGGGAAGTTCAGACTGAGGATGCGGTGGTTGTTTCGGGGCCTACGCCGGTGGATAATGCGGCTGTCAACGAGATAGTGGACTCGGTTCTACAAGCGGTGCGCGGAAGTATTATGACGGTGGATCAAGAGTACCTTCAATATGTCTCTACTGCCAATGCTACTCGTGACACGACTGCCCCGTCGATTGCTCAAACTGTCAGAGAAAGGGCTGACAGGAACCGCAAGAGAGATGAAGATTTCGTCACACCGCCGGGATCGACCACCCCACCGAAGAAGCCAAAGCGACTTCGTGTCGTGTCGAAAGCCGACAAATGTTTGCAAGCGAGAGAGCCTTATGAAGGCAGTTATGAGGAAACCCGAGAGATCACTAAAGAATTTGCCGGTAGACTGTCGCTCTCCGACGCTGAAAGAGATCTGGTGGACCGTTTCATTGACCATGGCGACTTCGTGTAAGTTATTATGAGCACGTTTCGAATTCATGTGATAAAAAATTAATGGTTGTAATTGTTGGTATTTCTAAACGCAGGGCTCTCATTTATGGAGACGGTTCGTTGAACTTGAAAGGATTTCATTTGTCGGAATTGTTGATTGGGCATTCCATCACACCGGACGTAGTCGATGTCTGGTTTAAATATCTTTCATCGGCATCTTACAAGGACCATTATAATCCCGGTGCAACAGCCTACTTCGTTCCCACACATGTTTCGGTACGTGTATGCATAAATTTGGCATTAATATACAGTTTCCCTTATGGTTTTGATATGATTCGCAGCAAGATATCGACGCCGTCATGCGCAAGAAAAACTGTCCGAAGTTAGGGACGGATAAAGGTAACGAGGCATTTACTGCTTCATTGCCGATGAAGACGAGAGCCGAGCTTGCCAAGTTACGTCCGGAGCTGTTGCCGGAGGCGCAGTACGTTGTGTTCCCTCTGTTGGATGGACTCGATTGGCATATGCTTGTACTTGACTGGACCAAACAGTCATTCGTGGTTTATAATACGAAGCCAAGCATTCGAAGCAATGCCTACACAAACCGCTGTGTAAGTCACGTTTGTGCTTTTTACGTTGCTTGTGCTAAAAATGATTATTTATTGTGTTTTCCTATATTAGGCCTCAACCATCCGAAATTACATGGTGCACCTCGGACACACAAATGTGCCCCAGTCAAAAGTAGGACGTGCCGATTGTCGACAAGCGCCTAAGGATAGCTTTGAGAGTGGAACTCTAGTGTGCATGTTTGGGGAGGCCCTTATTCGCGACGATGCAGTGTTTTTGGAGGAGGTTAACCGAACCGGCGACATCAAGAACTTTAGGGCTCGTATATTTGCCGGAATATTGGAGTTCGCTTGGAAGCCGGGGGCTTGATGATATGTTTTAAGTTTGTTTAAGACGATTTGTATCTGTTTTGTTTTGTGCATCAGACGGAAAATGATCATGTATTATCTTAGAAGTAGTGGAATTAGTAATGTGGTATTTGGACACGTTAATTTCGTGCCAAGCTTATGCTTCTGATAGCTAGGTGATAGGAAATGTTATCAAGGTATCAACATGTGGTTTTGTATAAGGAAACTGTGGTAATCGACGTTAACTAGTTATGCTTTTGGCAAAAATGATAACACATGTCAGGTATTTGAAAACATTTCATTTGGAACATTCTAGAATTTCATCGACTTTATGAGTATTTTCAGATTGTAAAGAGTATAACACATGTGCTGAAAACGAAACCACTTCCTTAAGAACATTTTTACAAGGGGTATCGTAAAAGGTTTAATTGTTACCTGATTTCCTTTATTTGGTATGGTTTAGGGTTTGAAAATTGGGGTATCCGAAATTTTGATTTTCAAATTTAGGCGGGATTTCTAAATGAGCGGAAAAAGGCAAGTGTCCAGGAATTTCTGGAATGTTCTGTATTGTCATGGAATATTATCCCATGACTTGCCAATAATACCGATTTACCTCTGAAAAATAACATCACATAACCATTTTTAACACGATTGTACAGGGTGATACTACATAATATGTTCTTCGTACCACATTAATAAATTCACAAATTTTGCTCAAATCCACTTCTTTTCAATCGTTTTGGGGCTCAAATTTGAGTATATGGGTGATAAGGTTGTTCGTGCTTTAGTGCCGGAACATTGAAAACGTTTTTCATGGAATTCATCAAGTATTGTTGTTTCATTAGAAAACATAATAGTCCATCTTTGGCAAGAACCACCATATGTTAACATGACTAACCAACTGAACTTTCGACATTACCATAATCGTTGGCATAAACGTGCTACTTTGAGATTTTTAGTGGTTCATCATCATCAGATATTATGTTTGAATCAATTGGAACACATACATTTCATAAAAAAACATGATTCATTAACAAAACTAATCGAATTTGTAACGTGGTATTGGGAGCCTCTTATCTTGTACAACGACCTCTACTACTGATACTATATGGGTCTGATTATGTTTATCCAATGCCAGATGTGGTATTTTTTGATGCAAAGTGGTAAGATATCTTGAAATACATGATAGGGTTCAACAGCCGCCAGAACAGCCGCCAGAACGTTCCAGAATATTCTTTAACAAGTGTTATAGGTACCAAATCATTAGGTATTAAGATTACATAAATTGTTACGCCTCTTGAAACGATGCAATCATATTTGGACGAGTCCGAACATTCTGGAAACTTCAAAATGAAGTGGTTCTGATCGGACAATATCTGTCACAGTAATAGCTGAATGTGGTACACGGCGCATTTAGGTTTCAACGAAAATCTTCGAATTTGGTAATATCCCTCGATTAAAATTGGTATCTTCATTGATAATACAAGGCAATTTTCCTCGAAAAAAATAAGATAAAATGACAGACCAATTGTATATTGTCCCACTTACAATATTTTCATTAGATTTTAGGACCCATTAACTTTTGAAAAAGAAATAAGGATCTATTTGAAGTTTGCTTTTAGAGTTAAGGACCAATTTTGCAAAAAACATGACGCATTTGCCCTTGCCTGTGTGCGGAAATTACACAGACTTGCCATCGCCTTCTTCAACCATGAAGAAGTGGTATACACTATACATGAAGTGGTACTGTAGACCCATGAAGCGGTACTGTTGAACAGTGAAGTGGTACTGTAGACCCATGAAGTAGTACGGGTGAACAGTGAAGTGGTATTGTAGACCCATGAAGTGGTACTGTTGAACAGTGAAGTGGTACAAATATTGAAGACCCATGAAGTAGTATTGTTGACCAGAGAAGAACTGGTATGGTAGACACACGAAGTGGTACTGTTGACACAGAGAAGTGGTACAACATGGGTAAGGACCAATTTTGCAAAAAACATGACGCATTTGCCCTTGCCTGTGTGCGGAAATTACACAGAATTGCCATCGCCTTCTTCAACCATGAAGAAGTGGTATACGCTATACATGAGGTGGTACTGTAGACCCATGAAGCGGTACGTTTGAACAGTGAAGTGGTACTGTAGACCCATGAAGTAGTACGGGTGAACAGTGAATTGGTATTGTAGACCCATGAAGTGGTACTGTTGAACAGTGAAGTGGTACAAATATTGAAGACCCATGAAGTAGTATTGTTGACCAGAGAAGAACTGGTACGTGGACACACGAAGTGGTACTGTTGACACAGAGAAGTGGTACAACATTTTGTAGGAACATGAAGTGGTATTGTTTAACGGAGAAGTGGTACGTCAGAATTCTTTAGTGATTTTGCACAAGAAACACGTAAGAGTTCTTCTGTACCGCTTCTCCGTTGGACAATACCACTTCATGGACCTACAAAATGCTGTACCATTTCTCTGTGTCAACAGTACCACTTCACGGGTCCACAGTACCACTTATTCTCTAGTCAACAGTACCACTTCATGGGTCTACAATGTTTGTACCACTTCACTGTTCACCAGTACCACTTCATGGTTCTACAGTACCAAATCAAGAATGCGTGTTAATCGTATACGTTTCAAACTTGCTTGACATAAAAAAATTTGTCGATATTCCATTATTAACACCACTAATCAACGTCGATTACTAAGACATGATAATCGCATATGTGTTAATCGCATACGTTTCAAACTGATGGTTCATGATCTATAACAACTACACCTTTATATATACCTCTTCAAGTCCTTAATTAACCAGTACCATGTCTTTGTAACAGTTTATAATAGAGTTTTATAATAACAGTAAATAGTCTGTTGATAACTCTTTTTCCAACGTTATTGCAGGGTATTTTGGTCAGAACAAATTTAGGCCTTTTGTACTATCGTCCCCTTGATTATCAGTAGGTACGCAAGAGAGATATTTCTCCGGAACTTTGGGTGGAGTAGGAGGTATTACTCAATCGTTATCTTTGTTGTATTAATTGTCCTTTTCAACCTAGCATGTGTTTTAAATAATAGAAAACATGGTATAAAAAGTAGCAGGTATAGATTAAACTAAAAACCCTAAAAATATCTTGTCAACGACTGTACACTCTAGAAAATCACGCCCGAAAGTCATCATTATCCCGCAAAACAAGAAAACACGACTTACATATATTAACATGTAACGTTTCATCTAGTAATGGTACCAGATTGTGTTTTGGTGCAAATATTCCGCCACTAGTGGTATTAATATCATTAATCCCCCCATTTAACATGTTTCATACCTCATAACAATGGAAATACCAGTTACTCAAAACCAAACCATGGCTGACCCCATTACAGGCGAGAACGATGGAATATTGACTCTATGTCAGTTTGAAACCGAATGTGTTTCCTTCGAAGTTAAAGAAACGAGCTCCATACCACATCTGCTTGTACAAGTTACAAAGAGGTTCCCAAGTTCGAATGAGGACAACCTTTCACTCAAATACAAGTCACCGTTAAACCAGGCAATCGTCTCATTGATCATAGATGACGACGTCAAGTTCATGATGAGATTACATCGTGAGTTAAACATGAAGGTGATTGATATGGTTGCCTCAGAGAGAAGGGAGGGCGGTGATACCGGGATAGCGCTGGCAGAAGTTTCAGCTTTCATTTGCTCGTCCTCGAACAACTCTATCGACAGTTGGATTCGGGGCATCCATGGTGTAGGCCAAATATTTGACGATGCTACTGAGTTTCGGAGCAAGCTGAAAAGGTTCGCAATTGCGAGCCGTAAATCATTCAAATATATAAAGAATGCCCCAAATAAAATCATTGTTACATGCAACGTAGAAGATTGCATTTGGAGGATATATGCTGCCCGAAGTAAATCCGATGGTATATTCAGGATTAAGAAAGCCAACATGAACCATACCTGTGGGGAATTAAATCTGCATGAGCGCGGCCACCCAAAGGCCGATTCTAAATTGGTTGCTGAGATACTCCAGCCGAAACTGGCATGTGAGCCTTTCTACAAGCCTATGACAATCAAGAATGATTTTTTGCGGGATTATGGAGTTGCAATTCCGTACCATCGCGCATGGGGAGGGAAAGAAATTGCACTGCAAAACATTCATGGACTTCATAGAGGATCTTACGATAGATTAAGGTGGTATTGCAATGCAGTTCGTCTAAGCAATCCGGGAAGTGTGGCAGATTGTGAACTTTATGATGAAACGAGTAAATTCAAGAGATTGTTTCTATGCTTCCATGCTTGTATAGTTGGGTTTATTCGGGGTTGTAGACCGTTGATTTTCTTGGATGGTACGCACATCAAGAACAAGCACAAAGGCTGCTTGCTTAGTGCTGTTTCGAAAGATGGAGACGATGGGTTGTTTACGATCGCATTTGCCGGTAACATATTCATAACTCATTGTTTATCGACAATTATTAGAATGTAATTAAATACTGATCGATAAAATTGTTTCACAGTGGTCGACGGAGAGACTAACACTAGTTGGCGGTGGTTCCTCTTGAAGTTGAGAGATATATTGTGCTATCATGGCAGAAATGACTTCAGAGGCTATACATTTTTCTCCGACCGACATGAAGGTCTCCTTAACGGCATCCCAGAGGTATTTCCCGGATCTCACCACTCTTATTGTCTAAGGCATATTGTGGATAACTTCCGAAACTGTGTTGGGAAAAAACCCTTTCAAGAACAAAAAGTATTGGACGTCAGTGTTCAAGAAAGCGGCATATACACCTTATTGGCAGGATCACAAAAATTACATAGAGGAAATCCAGAAAGCTTTTGGTGAACCTGCCGAAAGATTCCTTGTAGCGTCCGATCCAAATTGTTGGGCCAATTCCTTGTTTGCTGGCAAGAGATGGGGAATAATTGATAACAATATTGCCGAATGTTGGAATAGTTGGGTGCGTGAGGCTAGGACAATGCCCATTGTGGGAATGGCTGACGAAATTCGGCGAAAGATTATGATAATGTTGAATGAGAAGAGAAATGATGCGCACAAACAAGCCGGGCGCTTGTGTAAGAAGCCCGAGAAGAAACTGACTTACAACATCGAAGAATCTCGTACACTGTTTTCAGTTGGACAGCATTCCGTGTAAGCATGCATGTGCGTGCATCATGACGTTAGGTCTTTCGCCATACAGCTTTTGCGACGACTATTACAGTTTAGCAAAATATCGCGAGACCTACTTGTCGTTTATAAACCCAATTCCTTCCAATATTGGCTTGGATAACCCAATACCGGAAGACGTAGTAGAACCGGATGTTCAACGACCTCCCGGACGGCCACGAAAAAAGAGAATTCCTTCCCAACTCGAAGATGTTCGCCGACTCAAGTGTGGAAGATGTAAGAGGAATGGGCACAATCGCAGAACGTGCAAAGAAGCAATCTGATGTTTACATATAGCCGTTTTGCGTATTCTTTGTCATCTAATTTAGAAACCTTGGTAATATTTTTTTGTCTTTCAGTCTTTGTTGTGTTGGTGTTGGCATCGCTTCATTTGATGACGGCAGATACCTCTTGTAAATCTGTTATGGCAACATGAGTAACTCATATGATTTCAGGGATGTACTTCGATATATAACATTTCCACCCTACTATATAACAATTTGATGACGGCAGATACCTCTTGTAAATCTGTTATGGCAACATGTGTAGCTCATATGATTTCAGGGATGTACTTCGATATATAACATTTCCAGCCTACTATATAACAATTCGATGACGGCAGATACCTCTTGTAAATCTGTTATGGCAACATGTGTAACTCATATGATTTCAGGGATGTACTTCGATATATAACATTTCCAGCCTACTATATAACAATTTGATGACGGCAGATACCTCTTGTAAATCTGTTATGGCAACATGTGTAACTCATATGATTTCAGGGATGTACTTCGATATATAACATTTCCACCCTACTATATAACAATTTGATGACGGCAGATACCTCTTGTAAATCTGTTATGGCAACATGTGTAGCTCATATGATTTCAGGGATGTACTTCGATATATAACATTTCCAGCCTACTATATAACAATTCGATGACGGCAGATACCTCTTGTAAATCTGTTATGGCAACATGTGTAACTCATATGATTTCAGGGATGTACTTCGATATATAACATTTCCACCCTACTATATAACAATTTGATGACGGCAGATACCTCTTGTAAATCTGTTATGGCCACATGTGTAACTCATATGATTTCAGGGATGTACTTCGATATATAACATTTCCAGCCTACTATATAACAATTCGATGACGGCAAATACCTCTTGTAAATCTGTTATGGCAACATGTGTAACTCATATGATTTCAGGGATGTACTTCGATATATAACATTTCCAGCCTACTATATAACAATTTGATGACGGCAGATACCTCTTGTAAATCTGTTATGGCAACATGTGTAACTCATATGATTTCAGGGATGTACTTCGATATATAACATTTCCACCCTACTATATAACAGTTTGATGACGGCAGATACCTCTTGTAAATCTGTTATGGCAACATGTGTAACTCATATGATTTCAGGGATGTACTTCGATATATAACATTTCCAGCCTACTATATAACAATTGATGACGGCAAATACCTCTTGTAAATCAGTAGAAATTTCTCGGATGACGGATTGAATCCGGAGTAACTCCAACGACGGATTCAAAACAGTTAACTGAACAAAAGTAATCGAATCCTTGAGGACTATACCTCTTCCGTTAAGGCTAAAAACAGTTACTTATTCTGCTGTGACGTTAGTGCATCTTTTAACATTTGCTTAGGAATAACTTTTCAAATCACATACTGTATTCATAGCAGTAACGGGTAGACGAAAGACAATACCAGTTATAGCAACTTTTGTAACACTTAAGTTTAGGGATGTACAAAGGTTTATAACATTTCCTGCCTTTGTCAAAACATTTAAAGCCCGACCATACCATTTGTAAATCAGCAGAAATTTCTCGTACGAGCTCATTTTCTGGCCCGCTCACCTGGAACGATGAACGGTGGAGCCAACTCGGTGGCGCTACGTAACGTACGGGCTGTGGGTCACAACAATCTCAACGAAGTAGCTCCAATTTTTGTATTCGATTGTCAAATGCTTTTCCCTAATTTGCGTCGAATGAATCCGAACTCCATCGACGGACCCACAACAGTTAACTGCACAAATGTAATCGAATCCTTGTCGGCTATACCTCTATCGCTAAGGCTAAAAACGGTTATTATTCTATTGTGACGTTAGACGTGCATCTTTCAACATGTTGCTTAGGAATAACTTTTCAAATCAGACTACTGTATTGACAGCTGTAACGGATAGATGAAAGACAATACCTGTATTGGTAACGTTGTAACACTTAAGCATTCAGGGATGTACAAAGACTATAACATTTCCTATCTATCTCATAACTTTGGATGACCAAACCACACCTCTTTATATTTCAGCAGAAATTTCTCGGACGAGGCCATTTTCAGGCCCGTTCACCTGGAACGATGAACGATGGAGCCAACGCCGTGGTGCTGCGCAATCTACAGGCTATGGGTCACTACAATTCCAAATATATTTGCATTAATTTCGGTATTCGTTTCACAAATGATTTTCCCTAATTTTCGTCGATTGAATCCGAAATAATTCCAACGAAGACATCAAGCAGTTAACGGCTAAATTACTCTCAAGTGTTCGCGGGGTGTATAAGGAAAATTACCTTTTCCTGCCCTTTCTGTAACATTTCATGACCTATCCGTACCTCTTCGTTTTTAGCAGAAGTTTCTTCGAAATGCTCATTTCAGGCACGTTCACCTGGAACGATGAACGATGGAGCCAACTTGGTGGCGCTACGCAATTTACAGGCTGTGGGTCACAACAATTTCAACGTAGTAGCTCCAATTGTCGTATTCTATTGTCAAATGATTTTCCCTAATTTGCGTCGATTGAATCCGAAGTAACTCCAACGACGGATTCAAAACAGTTAACTGCACAACTGTAACCGATTGTGGATGATACCTTTTCCTCTTAAGACTAAAACAAATTGATACAATGACGTTAGAGGTGCATCTTATAACGTTTGCTTAGGAATAACATTTCAAATCAGAGACTATATTCATAGCCATAACGGATAGATGAACAAAAATACCAGTTAAGGCATTTGCGTAACCTCTTGGTTTTCAGCAGTATTTGTCCACGAACCTTTTCTGCTCAAGAGTAACCGAATATTTGTGTACGATACGTTTTCTGCTTAACTTAAAACAAATTGACAGTCCTAATGTGACGTTAGATGTGCAACGTATAACGTTTGCTTAGGAAAGTTTTCAAATCACAATTATATTCAAAACCGTAACGGACAGCTGAACCTCCATACCAGTTATGGCACCTCTTCGTCTTTCAGGTATATATTACGGTGGATACCTATTCCTTTCTTTTTGTAACGGTTGATGCCTTAATTATAGCTCTTTATATTACAGAAGAAATATATCGGACGAGCACATTTTCAGGCCGGTTCACCTGGAACAATGAACGATGTTGCCAAAGCGGTGGTGCTACGCAATATACGGGATTTGGGTCACAAAAATTTCAACATAGTACCTCCAATTCTGGCAATCGATCGTCAAATGCTTTTCCCCAATTTGGCGTCGATTGAATACGAAAATATTCCAATGACGGATCCAAACAGTTAACGGCACAATAGTAACCGAATCTTTGCTTATGATACCTTTTTCTGTTTAAGCTGAAAACTGGTTCACACTGCGAATGTGACGTTAGATGTTGCATCATATAACGTTTTGCTAGGTTTTCAAATCACATTATACTCATGTCCGTAACGGTATATTTAAAGACGATACTAGTTAAGGCCACCATACCTTTTCCACAATTATAGTTCAGGAATGTATAACCACTCATACCTTTTCCACATTTGAAAATACCAAATGATACCTGAGTTATACATCTTGTAAATCAGCAGAAATTTCTCGGACGAGGCCATTTTCAGGCCCGTTCACCTGGAACGATGAACGATGGAGCCAACGCGGTGGCGCTACGCAATCTACGACCTATGGGTCACTACGATTTCAACATAGTAGCACCAATTTTGGTATTCGATTAAGTGTTGCTTTTACCTAATTTGAGTCGATCGAATCCGAAAAAGTTTATTTTCATATTAAAACATATCACGGCACCTGAGTAACCTAAATAGTTTAGAATTTATACCTTTTCCCTTAAAGCCTAAAACAAGTTGATACTGCTACTGACGTTAGATGCGATGCTTATAACGTTTGATTAGTTATTACTTTCCAATCCCATATACATACATTTCGTAACGGTATATGAATAAGGATACCCGTTACAGAATCTCTGTACCTCTTCATTATTCAGGGATTATCGTCAGATACATGTTCCTCTCCTAAGAATAACGACTGGATAGCAATATATACGTCTTGTTTTTTGAGCAGAAATTTCTCGGACGAGTTCATTTTCAGGCCCGTCACCTGGAACGATGAACGATGCCGCCAGCACGGTGGGGCTACGCAATTTACGGGCTATGGGTCACTACAATTTCTACATATTAGCTTAAATTTGTTTCCCGAAAACGGGATTCGATTCACAATAGTCGCCGACTGAATACTAAAAATCTCGTTGCTTTCTGATATCATTTAATAACACCTACGTAACAAAATATTAATGTATAGTAACAGTTCATATCACCAAATATTTTGAAAATCACGGCCAAGACTCCAGTCGGAATTGGAAATCCCGCCATACACTCAGCTCAAGCTATACCAAATAAATCACAAGTTATACCATTTAAACTCTTCTGTTTACCTCTTCTTTCACAAACACTGTAACATATGTCTGACCAAAGATACCTCATATGTGTTTAGAGATACCAAAATCTTTGAACTTATACCACTTCTAAGGAACGATAATGTACTCAATATTTTTTCAGCGATTTCATTTTCAGTTCCCATAACCTTCAACGACGAACGATGGAGACAACCGGATGGTGCATCGTAATGTGCAGGTTATGGGTCGCTGGAATTTATACATAATAGCTGTAATTTTGGCAAAAAATGCGATTCGACCCGCAATTGTTTTTGCTTATTTGCGTCAAGAATTTCGAAAAATCATATTGCTAATTTCACAATTGATGACGTAAAGATCGTAGCAAACAACGAGAACATACCAAAATTGTGCAGAGGTTGTTCGTAAGAATGTAAGTAAAATGTACGATCGTCAACGATATTTTTTGGTTCTATAATACCACAAGTAAATCCTACAGTGACATATATTGGCTTTCTATAACAATATCTTGTAAAAAAATAGCAGAAAAAGGTGCCGGATACCTCTTCTTTTAACGGTTTTGCAGGGGTATTTTGGTCAGATCACAATTTAGGTCTTTTAGTCTAAAGTTTCTACCAAATAGGTCCTTAAAACTATAGTTATTCTGACTGGGTTCTGATTTCTAAAAGTTAAAATTCGTTGGGGCCTGAACTCTAAAGCTCCCAAATAATAATTATAAAGTCAAAGGAGTAATGTTTTTCAGACGGTGTAAATGTTTCTTCGGTTTTAGGCTTTAGCAGTTAGCAATTTAGCACGATAAAGCAACACATATATAGACGCGATAAAACACCACACACACATATATATATATAAATAGTCGAAGCCCAATTATGTCTTGGGCTTGACATTGGATAACGTTAATGCAATTCGTACATTGCATCGCATGTTCGAGAACTAACATGGAAACTGCGCTGATCAAAGAATCAGCACATATCAATTTTGAGATGGTATGCAGAATTTCTCGTATCGTCCAAAAATAAGCTAAGGTACAAAGCAAACTATCTTTGGAAAAAAAAAAACAAAGCAAAGTATCTCATTTCAACTCGTTAGGCTTAGCTACTAACATATTCACACCAGTTGTCCTGCTTGTATTCTTGGCTGATGAGCGAATATCTCAAGTGGTACAATCAAAACTCATCCTGGCAATTTCTTGGCCTGTGACTTTGATCCCTGTAAATCCTATGAACCGAGAGAAGAATCCAACTCATGAATTATTCAGATTCAGAAATGTATCTGCTGATGTCAAAAGGCTCGTTCTTTGGTAATCGGTTATTCGTGCCAGCATCGTACCCGCCGTTCATTGGTGCAAAAGCTGCAAGGTTTTTATCCATTTATACCACCATTGATAAAAAAAAAGTTTAAAACATAAGCAATAGGATGATCCAGCAACTTAACGGATTAAATTTCGTTGATTATTTCAAACATTTTTCAAGATTTCGTATCATCACGACGTAATCCCATCTGTTAGAAATGAATCAGAGTTAATTGAACCACGAACATTACCTTTGTCTCTCATTCTTCTCTCTCTGTCATATTCGAACTTATCACGAATTTGGCGAGCCTTTTCCAAAGAATCATCTACCCTGTTCCTTCCTACAACTTGACCCTGCAATCGAAAGGTTTAATATAATATTGAAATGCCGATAAATAAGAAATCATTGAATCCTCATTTTTGTCCCCTCATATGTCAGAGGGTGATTCTATACTCTACCTATTTGGGAGCCACCCTAAATCTTGCAACATTTGTCAAAAATGATCAAAAGTGTTCTTATGATAACAAAAACCTACGATGGAACCAGTCGTCTTGTGGATGGGCTAGAACTAACAAATTTGATTGGTCATAGGACCAAAATGCCAAGAGAAGCACACTACTGAAAGATTAAAGAGAATTGTTTGTCATGGTCACATGATGTACCTTGAACAGCTCCCCAGGGGCTTGTCTTCCCCTGAAACAAGGCATTCGTAAGTTAACGGTGATTCACACGCTGAAAAGATCACTACTAACCTTCCATGATAATAAGAAAATCTGACCAATCAAGGTAAATATAGTAGAGATGAAGTGAAATGTGATGAGATTTGAAACAGATCAGCTAAATCATATAAGCAAACAAAATAAGAAGCATTCCTAAGTTGTGAGTAGGTTCAAAAAAGCAAAGAGCCAGAGGAAAAAGTTAAGGAAAAAGCCAAACCTGTAAGGGTCAAAATCTTCATCGTCATCATCTTCAGGTGAGTCATAGTTTGCATGATCCTGAGCAAGTTTCTTGGAATATCCTTCGTCCCAATACAACCGTTCCCAGTTCTCTCTAAGTTCATTGTACAACTCCATGTATCTTTTGCACCAAGGTTCATGCTCCTTTGATTGGCGGTAGAGTTAGTACAATTTTTGTAGAAATCAGATAACTGAAAATATAATTGCATACCTAGGATGACTATACCAATTAAATTAAACATCAAAAGTTCACTGACATATTACAAAAGGCGAACCAAACACGAAATAGTAAAATCAAACAGAAGCGACAAATCAAATAGAGAATTCGAGAGGTTAACTGATTCCTTGAGAACGAGGCGCGTGCGCCGCATGAACTGCTCGCGGAGCTGCTTGCGGCGCTTGTTGGGTATGTTGTCCCTCGGAATCACGAACCGCTCGCGAACCGGAACATTATCGCCGACCTCGTGCATCTCGCCGTCGACCACCCACCACTCTGATTTCTCCTCCGTTTTTCTTCCTACGAACGGCGGGTGGGATAACTTGGACCGGCCTCGGCCGGAGGAAATCGGCCGAACGACGACTAGGACCGGCGCAACTCGAACCAACCGCTGTGCTCTTCTGGCCAAACTCAGCATTATTTCTCCCCCAAGGAGCTCAGCTCAACTCTGAAGAACAGCAGCAATAAGGGCTTTTTACTTGAGCTTTTTTTCGTCGAGAATGGAGAATGTATTTGTGTTCTCAATTACAATTATAGCCTTTCTCTTTATCTATTATATCTTTACGGGCCTTGACGTGCAACTAAATGGGCCACATAAAAATGGGTCGGTCCCGGATAGCCACGAGTCAAAGCAGGGAAGTCCGGCCCGTTTGATAGCAACACATTTTGCCATGTAATAATCCGGCATAATTATCGTTTTACCCTTCATTTTTTGGTTTATTTAATTATATCCTCAAATTTAATTTTTTTTGTCCACTCTACGCTACGTAAAATAATACACAATTAAAATTGAGGTTATAATTTCATCTTCTAAACATTTCGAGTTACAAATAACTCAAAAAACATATCAACAACACACATGCATCGAGTGTGCATAAAATACTGGCTGACTTATTCTGTTCAGACAGAGCTCGAATCAGAATTCAGTTCGTTTTCGTCCAACCTCTGCAGATAAATCTCAACGTTGTCCAAACCGCAAAGACGTTTAACGACAGGCATAACTGCGGGAACATCGAGCTCGAAAGTCAGGTCGACGCCTTTCGTAGCTCCCCAAGATCTACGCTGTTTTCTCGCCTCTATAATGGCCGCCCTCGTCGCACAGTGAACAGACGCCGCTAAAAGTAGCGGCGGTTCGCCCGAAGCTGTACAAAAAAAAAACGAATCCTTTCGAAGCTCCAAAAAAATATCACGAACGAAAAAAAAAGAAAGACGCGTAACGCATATTGTATATACGCATACCCTTCGACGAGAGGACTCGATTTTTATGATGGCCGCTGTTCATCACCTCGACGTTGAACTTCCTCGGGATTGTGTCGATGGTCGGGATTTTATAGCTCCACGTGCCCGTCGAGACCACTAAACCCTCGGGATTTGCCAGGTACTCCTCCGTCATGAAGAATCCGATCCCTTGCACGAATGCGCCTTCAATCTGAATTATAACATCGACCGATCGCATAAGAAAACATTTCGAATCTTTCGAACGAATGATTTATACATATACATATATATATATATATATATAGTGCGAGAAAAGCGTAAAACCTGCCCCAAATCGACAGCGGGATTCATGCTCTGGCCGCAATCGTAGATGATATCCGTCCTCAATATCGCAGTTTCTCCCGTCAGCACATTCACCTCCACCTCACTAACCGCCGCGCCGTAGTTCAAGTATTTTACAGAATTAACTTCAGGGACGAACAGAGAGTTCGCCGCCAAGTTCACGTTTTGATAGTGTGCCTGCAAATTATATCGAGCAACTATTTCCGCGAAAATAAAAAAAACAAGAACGCACGCCTCAATTCAGTACCTGGAGAATAAGAAAATCCCACGTCACGGAGCCCATTTTCTCCTTGATCGGCGCCAATCGTTCGACCAGAGCATCGCAGCAAAGCCTAACGGCCTCGCAGCTCGACTCAGACGTCGTGCTGCCGGCCGTAAAACCGCCCTGCACCAAGCTCAGAGTATCCGACTGCACGACCCTTATTTTCTCAACTAACCCTTCGACGCCTTCGCACTTTATCGCGCCGAGCGCATAAGCAGTCACTTGTCTCACTTTCGTCCAAAGCCCTTGTCCTAAATCTATGCCTCCTACTTCTACGACTATCGACCCGTCCCATAGTATGCTCACCTTCCCCGGGCCGGGCCTTACGAACACTTCGTGAACGATAGGAACCCTAGAAATACCTCTCTTTCGCCAAACATTTAGCTGATTAAAGCGCTCAATCTCCGTAATTCTTCGCTCGAATTCCGACGAGATTGCAAGCCTATCGAGGACGGATGGAAGAGTGTACTCCAACGATTCCCCGGCGGCGCTACCGTAGAAAAGCGCTAGGCTTTCGTAGGTGTGGAGATTCTTTCTCCTCACGTCGTCAGCGCTAATAGAAAGCGCGGAAGCGACTCTTTCGAGTATTGCTTCGGCGATGTAAGAACCCTGGACTTCGCCCGGGCCCCGCATGGCCGACTTGCTCGAATGGTTTGTCTTGCACACTTTAATGTTTAAGGAAAGAGCGCCCCAGTCGTACTTTTTGAGTGCGCCGACGACATTGTGGGGCATGACGGGGCTTATGTCGGGGGTTATCCCGGCGTTTATGAGTATGTTGAGATGGAGGGCAGTGATTTTTCCGTCGGATTTGAATCCGACGTCGTACTTTATCTTCATCGGATGCCTTCCGCCGGCGGTTATCATGTCGGTTTGCCGGTCGAGGTAGGTTCTTACGGGGCGGCGTAGTTTGTGGGCCGCTAGAGCGCATATCGTTGCTATCTGAAGAACGATAAGTACGTCGGCCGTCGGTTTATTAAATAATGCAGATAACGTTGGAAATAAAATATTAGGTAAAGTGATCATTCAACATTGTATCAGATAGAGCTCATGATAAAAAAGTTCAGGCGTACGAATCCTCAATGCCCCACCTATTTAAGAAAATTATACTCTAAAGGTACGTAAAGAACTAAATCAGCCTAGGCATGGGGGGTGTGCTTTTAGGATTGAAATTAAAATTAAAATATGATACGTTCCATTTAGGCTTAAGCTTTTATGTGAAGTGGTCTTTCAACAAGAAAGATTGGCTTAGACATACTTACAGGCATTGACTTCATAGCCTTTCCGCCGAAACCACCGCCGACTCGCCGTGTAAGAACGCGGACGTTATTGTCGGGAATCCCGAGGCATTTCGCGATGGCTCTGTGCGCAGACTCGGGGCATTGGGAGGAACTGTAGACCACAATGCAGTTGTCTTCGTCTGGTATTGCGAGCGCAGTTTGCGTCTCCATGTAAAAGTAATATTGCGAGCCGAGCTTTATCTGGGATTAAGAAAAAAAAAATCGAATCTCTTACGTCAAATGTCACGTCGTCTCCTAAAAATAAACAAAAAAAGAGGCGCAAACATCGTAAGTACCTCGGCGGAGAAAATCTTGTGTTGAGCCTCTTCCATCCCCTTCGAATAGTCCCCGACGTTATGCGGAGAGAAAAAAGGAGGAACTTCGAAGAAGCTCGACCTTTCGACAGCCTCTTCGACGGTTAGAATGGGTGGGCCCAATCCTTCCGTGTCGTAATCGACTTGCGCCATTTTTGCCGCCAAATTCGCCTTTTTCTGCGACTCTGCGACCTGAAATGAGATTCCACCAGAAACTTCTTATTCGAAACTGAAATTCTTGGAAACAAAAACCATGGAAACCAAACGGTGGGGAAAATGAAGGAAAAACTAGTGGAAATCATTTTCTCTCTAGCTTTCTTTTCCCCACCTGTTTCCTCGATCCAAACACAACCTTTTAACGTATTGAAGGGAAGAAAAAAAGCGCAGTTTACCACAAAGCCAATTAGGTCGCCGGCAAATCTGCTAACTTCGTCGGCGAACAGAGGCTCGGCGCCGGACATGTTCACACAGCCAACGTTTTCCCCGCCTTTAGGAATATCTTTGACTGTAATAATCTGAGTATGATCGGTCGGTTTAAGGTGGGGCGGGAAAGTGACGTTCTTCACTTGAGCTAAGGGTTTTGCGCTTAAGATTAAAGCTCCGTGGAGACAGTTAGGAGGCGAAGGAATGTCGTCCACAAACACGGCTTCGCCTGAAATAAATGGATTATCTATCTATAAAATTAAATAAAATGGAAACTGAGTAAAAAGAAATGAGATTTACGAACCTGAAGATTGTATTGTGCTGCCGAATTTGGGCATGGGCTCGCCCACTGGGCGATGTTCTTCGCTGGATTCAACGACTTGCTTCGCTGAAGACAGCAATGGTTCGCTTTTTTCGCCGTTACTATTACGATGATTCGACGATCCGTTCGAAAAATCAGATAGTAACGGATCGACGTGACTTAAGAATTTATAGAAGAATTCGAAGAGGAATGCCACGGCCAAGCTCGATCAATAGTCAGCATGAGGAACTTCTCCTTCTTCAGACACAATTTCATCCTTAAGTAGCTTCACAGCTTCCTTAAAAAGTCGAACGCTGAGTATTTTCCCGGCGAGATGATTCTCGACTTTTCTCGCCCTCGTCGAACGCTTCTCTCCGAGAGCGCCGAAGGCCAGGCGAACGTCGTTGACCAAAACGCCGTTTTCGTCGGTAGAAATATCGGCGAAAAACGCCGCATTGAGATATGGAAGCGCATTTCCGAGAGGCCTAAGTGAGGGGCGGTAAGTTTCGAAGTAAACCCTCGAATTACTTTCTGGAAAAGGGATGTAAACGCTCAAAAGCACGGATTTTGGGTCCAAAGGAGGACTGCCCAAGAAATCATCCATTGTAATAATCTTTGTTTCGTGTTTCCGAACACTCAATATTCTGACGCTAGCGTTCGCGGAAAGAAGTAATGTAGATATGTCTGAAGGAAAGTTATTCCTTTGGGCCATGACCAAATTCCCGCCGAGGCTAGCAGAGTTTCTAACGAAGGGAGAAGCGATCTTTTCCATATGATCGGCGATCTTCGAAAACACAGAATATCCGCTTTTTTCCTTCAAATACACTACGACTTTAGAAATAGACAAAGCTGCTCCTATCTCAACGCCCGACTCATCTTCTCTATAGCAAGAAAGTTCATCGATATGCCTCAAATCGACGTACATGTCATAACCTTCTATTTCCTTGTAATAACCAGTCCCCGTATTCCCAACCACCATCTTCGTTTTCTTACCATTTTCCTCGTTGTAAGAATTCGCCATCAGCTTTTGAAGCTCGTCGATCGTAGTCGGGCTGTACCACGAATTCTTCCCAGAATTCAAGATTCTTTTTACGCTGTACTCTTCCCTCATGACCTCAGTATACGGCATGGTATGCTCCTCTGGCTTATATTTAGGCAAGCTGAGCGCTTTTTCTTCCTTGGAATCGCTCTTTCTCCAAAAACAGTTGATTCCCAAATCTTCCAAGTCTACGTTCGAAGCGAAACTCTTACACGCATCAGCGATAGGCCTGTATCCCGTGCATCTGCATAGGTTGCCCGAAATTGCCTTCTCAGCTCTGGAAACTGTAATCTTGGAAAATCCCGGCGGGGAAGATTCTGATTGGTCGTTTTTCTCAGCCTCGGCGAGGGCCGAGAATAGAGACACGCACATTCCAGGCGTGCAAAATCCACACTGAGAAGCGTGAAATCCCGAAAATCTTTGGTGGATTGGGTGAAAGCCATCTTTGCTATTACCGAGGCCTTCGCTTGTAGTAACCGAACAGCCATTTATGCTGCAAAGAAGGGTTAGGCACGAAGTAACTGTGTAGCTTTCGACGTTCTTCAGTTTTGGGTCGAATTTCGACAGCAAAACTACGCAAGCACCACAACCACCTAAGGAAAAGGAGGGAATTTTAGCAATGCATTCGAAAATCGCAATGCAGACAAATATCAAACATTAATCTAATTCAGACAGGTGTCTGACAAAGATGTCTTATCACTGATAAATAAGAAAAAAAGTTTGAAAGATCAAAAGTCACATAATTATGTGATGGAAAGCTGGGTAGCTAAATCAAGAAACATAATTATATAATCGAATTGGTCGCATAAAAGAGAGGCTCCCAAATAAAGAAACATAAAGCTGGGAAGCTAAACACAATCATAAGAGCAAAAAAGACTAGATGGTTATTACATATTGGACAGAAAAACGTAAGATGAATTGAATCCTAAAAGCGTGTGTAAAATTGTGCTTACACACCTTTGAACAGTGATCCCACATCGAATAAAAAAAAAGCAAAAGGAAAGGCAGCGAATCATTTCAAGAATCACACACATGCAAAAAGGATTATCCACTCGGTAAGTGAAGACTTAGTTACTGAAAGCACATAACATATATATATATATATGTATATATATATACCTTCGCCGCAGCCAAGCTTTACGCTCTTGAAAGTGGTTCGAGTTCGCAAGAACTCGAGCAAAGTCGTCGATGGGTCGATGTCTGAAACCTCGAAGCGTTGACCGTTGACTTCGAAAACTAAGATGTCAGATGACAGCTGTTCAATCGTCGCAATCTTCTCCATTTTTCGCTGAGAGACAGCTCAATGTAGATGATTGAATGAATGAAACTGTTGAGCCTTGTTTGCACTTCGACGGACTATAGTTGACTGTTTTATTCTTGAGATAATATTTAAAATAAGTACATTACTATAATGAGTGATGTGTCTATATTACCTGCACCGCCATGGTACAATGATAATTTTAATTTTTTTGTTTCTGTTAACAATATTATATACTTACCTCTGTCCCACTTAATACTTACCAAAAATTAGTGGACACGTAGATTAAGAAATCACATTTTAATATTATAGTACACTTTTAAGGAATGTAGAGAGAAAACTAATTAGTGTGCACGCAAATTAAGAGGTCTTTTAAATATAAATGGCCAAAAGTAGAAATGAAAAGAATTATGTGGACCCCGAATAGAAAGATGAAAAAAAAAAAGTGGAACGAGGAAGTATGAGTTAAGTCATTCCTTTTTAAAAGAGTCAATCATGTATAGATGATTAGATATTTGCGAAAGGCATGTATTAAAATATAACAAGAGAGAACACACATATCGCCTTTAATTTGTTTACAATTTGATTCGTTGGGAATTAGATACGTCTAGCCTTTTTTGGATGCTTAGTTAACAAACAAATGGAAGTGCGAAAAGCTAGAAAATGGGGAGACCAGTAAAGGATAGAATATTGGGGGAAAAAGTAAAGGATAGAATATAATCAAGTCATTTTATTTTGTTGGGCAAGGGATCGAAAATAAAAAAGATAAGTAATACACGAGTTTCAAAGATAATTAATTTTAGTATTTGTTCAAGTTAATACGTAGAAATCTTACAGATCACGAGTTTTTTTCATATTGGGATTAGATTATATCGATAGACTTTATGTCGAAGTAGCTATTTTTTTATTACAATCAATAGATTGGATGATATCTAGAAAAAGAGGAGATAATACCATGCCATGGGCCCACACTAGAGCATTTGAGTTGAGTTCGGAGAATTCACATTTACATGCAATAATCATAGCAATCAGCGACATCATCATGATTTCAGATATTACACACAATAATAATAACAAAAACCATCCTGAAACTAACAGAAAACATGCAACTAGTTCGAAAGCTTAGGAGATTTTTCCGAGGCTCATATGCCACATGGTTCAGGATTTTCTGACTCCTCCACAGCAGTTTTAGCACCTGAAGTTGCAATTTCAATAAGCAGAGAAAGAAATGGAAAGTTATCAAGCACAACTGCAAAAGATACAGGGCTGAATAACTAGAAGTGCTAGGGCGGGGGAAGAAGTTCATATGAGCAACAAGCAAGTAGTTTAGGCTCACGTAACAAATATACAAAAATGCTTCAGCTGTCATGAAATTGAACTGCCAGTAAGGACAGAAAATTCTCCATGATAATCATGTTTTGTGCTTCAGATGAGCCAATTTTGTAAGAACTGCTACTCTTGTAAACAAATGAAATCACAGAGAGTATGGACTTAAACAATAATCGGGAAAAACAAAGTTATGAAGCTAATATTGACATGAGCGATCAGTGATGAACTGTTCTATTTTCATTGAGCAGGAAAAAGGACTACTCAGCAACTTATCAGTCAACTAAAATATATTATACTGGCAAATACAGTTACTTACCAGGTGAAACAGCAAAAGTCTCTTCATCAACGTTCTGAATTGCTGTTGGCGAGGGATTGGAATCCAAAGGATCATTTTGTGCAGAATCATTCCTCTCTGGCTGGTCCAATATTTGAGTTTCCTGATTCGAAGGTGGCTCAATTGACGGCACCGAGACCTCAATTTGAGCATTGCTGGTTTCATTTTCATCCAAGGATAATTGATCAGACGAGGTACCAGCATCTTTAATCTCAGAACAGACAATGGTTTTAGGAGGATCAACTTCATCAACAGTTTTTCTGTGAGAGTCAGATACGCACTTGCTACTCTCATTAGGTATAGGAGATGACAAATCAGTAGTTGACGCAGGGTCCTCCTCATTACGTTCATCTACAAGTTCCAACGTGCTATCATTTTCAATGTCTGTCTTCATATTAAGAAAGGCGTCGACCGCTCCCTCAGATAACCTGACAAAAGACTCATCCTCGGGAACGTTTCCAGAAGGCTCAGATGCTTTTATGACTTCCTTTCCATGAGATTCAGATTCACATATGCTATTCCCACCAGGAGTAGATACTGGAAGAACAAGCCCTGTTACAGGAGATGGGACTTCAGTAGTAGAAACAGGGACCTCAACAGAAGCTGCATCATGCACAGAATCATCCAGAATTTCTTGAGCATCACCATCATTTTCAACAACTTTCTTCAAATCCAAAACTTCATTTGTCGATCCCTCACAGAATCCGACCAACTCTGCTTCTTTTTCAACTTCCTTTTCATGAGAGACATCATGATGAGACTTTGGAAGATCAAGTCCTGATGTTGAAGATGTAACCACAGCAGCTTTAGATTCAATCAGAGAAGCATTGTATTCATGATTATCCACATGCTCAGCAACATCAGTACCAGTTTCAATATGTTTGTTCAACTCAGTATGTTCAAGAGTTGGTCCCTGAGATAATTTGACAAACGATTCATCACCAGGAAAATTTTCATAAGGCTCAGCTGCTTTTACGTCATCCGTGAGTTGAGAGTCAACTAGAGAAGCATTAGATTCATGATCATCTGCAAGTTCAGAACCATCACCATCATTCTCAATTTCTTTTCCCGACTGGGAAAGTTCAATTGCTGACACGTCAGCTAAGTTGACAAAGGACTCAGAAACAGTAATGTCTTCAGAATGATCGGTTGCTTTGTCAACTTCTTCATGAGACTCAGATTCACCCATAGTCTCAGCAGGAGAAGACTTTGGAAGATCTCGCTGCGATGCTGGAGAAACAACTTCAGCATCTGGAACCTCAACTGAATCAGTGTTGCTTTTGTTTTCATCAGCAAGTGCTTCAACACTATCATTATTAGTACGTTCCAAATCATCATTATCAATACCCTTACTCATAACAGCGAAGGCATGTGTTGATCCCTCAGAATATTTGATGAAGGATTTATCAAGATCAGTGCTCTCTTCAGAATGATCGATCATTTTATCCACTTCCTTTCCCTGAGATTCAGGTCCACATATTTCACTTTCACCAGGACAAGGCTCGAGAGGATCAAGCACGGCCGTTGGAACTGCAGTTTCAGTAGTTGCAACCAAGACCTGAACATCAGCCAAATCGCGTTTTTGTTCATCCACAGGTGCTTTGACATTATCGTCATCGATCTTTGTCTTAATTTCATAAGTTTGATCTGCTGGTCTCTCCGCTAGATTGATTGAGACGTCATCCAGTGGAGCAATTTCAGAAGACCCAGTTGGTTTTTCCTCTTCCTCGTCATGAGGAGACTCATAATTGCAAATCTCACCAGGTAAAGGCATTGACTGACCAGGCCCCAAAGGCAGCGAAGAGGTCTCAACACTAGCAAGAGAAACCTCTCTCACAGTTGCATTGTTTGCATCCTCGCTCAAAAATTCCTCTCGGGAGTCATAATAAGTTTCCTGTACCTCAACAAGGATATTTCCAGATCCCAGATTTATTGGATCGTGTACTGTTTTCTCCATTGTCGACTCATTCAAGTTGCCCGCAGAAACTGGCAACGGAGGGGAATCTTCAGATAGTCTCTCTCTTATACAAGTTTCTTCGGTTGTTTCAGGACGAACTGGTGCATCATTCAATATTGACTGCTCCACCATAGCCATGTGGCTATGCCCCTCAACTTTGTCATCTTCTTTGTGGGAGAGGGTGTCACATTCTCTACCCTCAAATGAGGTCGAAACTGGTCCTAATGTCTCTGTAGAAATAAGGGCATTATCATCTTCTTTCTTGTTTTCAGTTACTTCACACGGTTCTAAAATTAAAGTTTCAGAATCAGATACTGGAAATTTTGACACTCCAGCTGATGAGTCCAAAGAAACTACATTGATATTGTCTTCTTTCTCTAGCGCGTCACGTTCCAGGTAAGGATCCTTAACAGCGTCATGTTCCAGGTAAGGATCCTTAACAGGCTGAATCAAAATTTCAGGAGATGTAACGGCTTCAGTGACACCATCTTTATCTTCTTTGTCTGCGGCCTTGTGCTCCTTAGGTAAATCCCTTGACAATGTAGTTGAAATCTCGGATATGGCAACGACTTCCAAGTTACCATCATTTCCTTTCTCCTCCACTGGATCTTTTTCCTGGGGATAATCCTTCGCACTCAAAGGTAAATTATCACAAGACCCAAGGACTTCAAAGCTATCATTTTTTCCTTCTACCTCTCTTGCACCCTGCTCCAGTGGAGCATTGTCCATCTTTCCTTCAATGTCCTTATCTGAAGAAGATAATGGACCCATGAGTATTTTTTGAACTATAAGAATGCACCAAACCAGGACGGGGAAAGAAATAACATCTACTTTAAACAAAAAAAATAACAGGACAAAGACATTATATTGTTGACCACAAGGTCATGTACTTTTTAGTTGCTAAAACATATAGCAATCAACTTTCAACAAGAGTAGTTATTATTCAGACACTGGATAAATCTACGTAAATATTCATTACCACGACTTCAGAAGTGATAAACACACCAGCAAATAGTAATGAGTCCTTACTTTCTCCTGGTGAAGTTGACGACAAATCGTCACGATTGCTTCCAGGTAAAGGTGAATTGGATGCCGAGCTGACAAAATCTCTATGATTCGATTCTACTGAAATTTCATTTTCGCATGATACATTTGGCATGCCATGTACAGTTTCTAAAGAAGGATCCATTGCAGCAGAACTAGGAACTTGAACTTGAGCCTGAGCATCATCATCAACTTTAGGTTCGTCTCCAAGCATTTTTTCAGACACAGAATTCGTATTTATCTCCATAGAATTCCCTATTAATACCCCAGATGAACCACCTGGACTACAGCTTTCACGGGTAACATCTGGAACAGAAACCACATTAGATTGACCCACAAGTGCTGAAGTGGGGCGAGGGAATTCTATAGGATTACTATTATCCTTCTGTTCATTGATTTTCCCAAACTCATCCTCGCCATCTGCAATTATCTCAGTAGAAACCATCGTCAACTCCTCAGATGATTCGAGCAAGGATTCGCCTAGAACCCTTTCCTCATTTTCACAAGTGGATATCCTCCCTCTATTATCACCTGGTGCTGCCTCTTCATTTTTGGTCAGGCCAACAGAGCTGCTGATCCATCCTGGTGAAGCCTGGGAATCGTAAGGAATTGTTCGATCTTCCATAGTTTCTGGTTCTTCAGGAAGGCACTTCTGCTCTGGTAAATTATCTAATTCTGGATGTTCATCGAAGGCACTATTGGTACAATCATTGATTTCATTCTCTCGCTTCTGGCAGGGGGTTACAGTCTCACCAACTGCAAGAGACGGTTCATGTGTTGTTGCCTCAGGACCACCAACACTCTTGTCTAAACCACGTTCTTCAGCAACCTCACCAGATTTTTTGTTGGTAGCTGATTGTGATGTTCCATTGTTATCTGCTACGGAATAATCACCATCAGGTTCCTTATTATCTTGAAGTTCTTTATTTTCTTCAGCTGCTGCATTCCTAGATTCAGAAGCAGCAGCGCTTAACACTGCATCCGAGTTCAAGCTCAACTCCTCAGGCAGAGCATCCCCTACCTCTGACTTCGAAGCAAGGACTTCTGCAGGATGATCTTTTTCTTCATTCACTTTCTGGTCCTCTGCTTGAGGAGCATCCTCAAATCTTCCCACACTAATCTCAGCATCTGTGCGAGGGTCTGCATCAATGATCACATTGGACAATGTAAGTATCCAATAACAGCCAATTGTTTATTGATATTAATACATATATTTTACAATACAACTTACGCAGGAGTTTATTAAAACAAGTTGAATCAAACTAAAAAAAGAAAGAAACTCTTGTCAGTTTCCACAAAACAACTCCCATAACTGCATCAACCCTATTATTTCCAAAAACTGCTCATAAGCCAACGGTACAAATAATTTAATTGACATGAAGAGAAGATGCCATACCATTCACGTGTTGTTCAGTCGAAGAACCAGCAGCATCTTTAGCACTGCTTTGGCCTCCATCTCTCGGCTCTTTATCCTTCACATCTCTTGCCATATCCTTCCACGCTCGAGTTCTTTTCGGCGGGGGCCCAATGGGTGCCGAGGTTTGATTAGCAGATGCTCCTAGATCACCTGAAACTACTTCATCCTGCCTCCTACGCCTTCGTGAAGGCATTTCTTCCTGGCTTTGAGTTCTATCTACTTGCCCACGACCGCGGCCTCGTCCTCGTCCACGCCCTCGACCTCGACCAGGCATTACAGCAGAGGGTGAAGCAGTAGCAAACTCTGCCACAGGAGTATGCGCGGTGGAAGATAAATACTGGGAACTTGAAGCTAAAGGTATTCTAGGATCTGCCTCGCCAACACTTGTAGAAGCAACAGAAGCACTGTGAACATGAGTGGGAGCCGTTGACGAGGTCAATGCAGGTATATCCTGGGTCCCCACATCAGCAGTGGATGAGGGCAAAACAACAGTGTTTGAAACTGATTTTGTTTCTTCGCATACTTTGTCACCAACATCGGCAGGTACAGAATTACCAAATGTTGCTGCATCACCTTGCAACCCTGTCGATGGATTGTCAGCATCAAACAGGGGTGTGTTAACCGACATAGCTTGCCTTTTCCCTCTTCGTCTGGGAGGAAGCGACTCACTTCCCGCTTCAGCTTTTCGTCCACGTCCTCGTCCACGCCCTCGTGAAGGAGGAGAACCAATGGCATGTGAAGAAGGAATGGGAGAGGGAAGAACCGGGGGCATGGAGTTGGGAGTAGATTGCAATTTCAAGTCAGCTGTGGTACTTGTGTCCTGAGAAACACTAGCCAGCGAAGGAGGGTCACCGGCCCCTGGATAAGTCTCGATCATGCCAAGCTCTTCGGTTTTTGCGGATTCCAAAGGTGAAGGATAAGATGCAGAGGCTTCCACCGGTCTTTTAGGCCTTCCACGCCCTCTTTTCGAATGAGGTGTAGCCTCTTTATTTGCAGACGCAATAGGCTCCGTGGGTGGCAGTTGGGGTGTTTCTGATGGCATTTCCCCCTTTATAACGACTGAACTGTTTATAGCCACATCCATCATTCTTCCAACTGCTGTTGGAGAACCGGGAGCATCCGCCTGGCAGAGTCTATCGAATTCTTCTTCTGTCCATAGTTCTTCATAAGAGCGAACCTACATGAACCCACAAGTCATAATGTTAGACATTCAGCTCAAGTTAGAAATATTAATGAAAGAGAAAATCATAAACAAACCTCCCTTGCACGCTTGCCTCTTCCATATTGCTGGGTGTCAGGACCACCAACATTTCCAGCCTTTCTCTTAGCTCCAGAATCAGGCACTACAACTGCTCTCGATGCTTCAGATATCTTCATCGCGTCATAAAATGGCTTCAAGTCGTCTTCTGTTAGAAGCCGCGATGGGAAATGAGGAACAGGTTCTTTCTCTGATCCATTTTCAGCACACAAGCTTTGCCAAGCCATCTAGTTTCCACAGATATTTCTTTAAACGCAAGATTTATGTACATCACAAAATGACCACAGTTGGATATTTGATACATACCAGTTCCTCTTCTCTCCTCTCTTTGTCTACCGACTCAAAAATATCAATTTCCGACTCACTGCATGGAAGTTTCAAGTTATTATTTAACTATTAAATAACTGAAAAAGGATTAAATAACAAAAACTTTTAACACTTTTGGTGAGGAACTTAGTAGGGAAAGGAAAATGGAATGGAAAGAAAAGAAATGAAACCTAGCTTAAGTTTATACTTTAAATTAAGGAAAAATAATTTTTCACCAAATAGTGAGAAAAACCAAAGAAAAACGTACTAAAACCTTTGCTCTACAATTTGCGTTTGCACACTACTTTCTCTACTCCAAACACAGAAAAAGTATACCTCCGAGCTATAACATCATTAAGTGAGTCATCGTCCAAGACAGGTGCAGCCTCCTCTTTCTTGCACTCCCTCAGGAGAGACTCCAGGTATTCTCTTCGATCTTCAGCACTGAAAAATTTCAATACCGAATACCATATAAATCATGATGGGAGACGTGTCATATACCTTTACACGAAATAGATAATACCTGGTGTTGTTGTCAAAAAAGCCAGCAGTTATACTCTGATTGGCGACCCCAAGTTTATGTTCAGCAGAGGCTCTAACTTGCTCCTCCACTGTTTGAACCTGGTAAAGTTCATATGTAAGATAAAATTTAGATAAGTTATGAAGAAACAAACTAAATAATTTTCTTATTCGGTGAGGATGTCAATATACGAGCATTAACACTTAGGCATAGCAATATTTGGGTTCACTTGAATGAAATACCATCCAGGGTAAGCATCCCTTAAACATGCAAAGGAATAACGTTGAAAAAAACATGCACTTCTTTGATTAACAAAGTACATTGGCCATAACTGGGACTACCAAAACTACTATCATGTTCCTTTGCTGATACGTACTGTTTCCAAGCGAAGGACAAGGACATCCTTCTTTTGTCCAATCCTATGGGCTCTTGCCTGTGCTTGCAGATCGACCTGAAGTAACACCATGCACTTTGATTAATGCAATCTAACTTTAAACCCACAAATATATGATTAGCTCAGAAAAGCAGCCTTCAGAAATTGCCTGAGGATTCCAATCAGTATCAAAGATAATCACAGTGTCTGCAGCCTGGAGATTTACCCCAACACCTCCAGCTCGAATACTGTAGTAAAAGGTGACAGACAGCTCAATAAGGGTCCGCTTAGTTTAAATACAAGAAAGCAGCATATCTTATAAGAAAGTTTCCCTTCCTTCTAAAGACAATTTAATCGGATGCTTTCTGTAATTTCTTCAGGTTTTTTATCAAAATAGCATGATCCAAAAGATAAGGCATCTGAATTCACATTGACAATCCTTTGTAGTTTGTATAAATATTTTGCACAGAAACCACATCAATGTAGCAGATGGTAATTCTGTTGAACAACGCATATACACATAAATTTTAGATAACCCGAGATGCAGAAGGCAATGACCTGAGTAAAAAGATAAAATATGGTGATCCAGGTTCATTGAATTTGTCAATGAGAGCTCCTCGATCACCTCCAGATGTATGCCCATCTAACCGGAGATATTTATATTCTTTCCAGTAAAGATAGTCCTCCATAACATCAAGTAGCCTAGTCATTGTTGAAAAAAGGAGAACCTACACATCACAGACAAGAAGATAAAGCTTCCAAGATCTGGTAAAAACTACCAAACTGAATTTGACAGTAACAAATTTGTCGAATGCTTACCATAAAACAAATGCAAAATGGGGAGATAAACTACACTACAAAAATATAAGACGAACCACTACATAACTTTAAAATGCATATATAGTACACGACCTACCCGATGATCAGTTGCCTTCAGTTTGGGTAATAATCGATCCAGCATCTCAAGTTTCCCACAAAGTCTCACAATATTAGGCAGATAATGCTTCGGAATGTATTCATGAACCTAACAAACATAGTTATAAATAATCGGAACAATATAAAAGTATACCGTGAAATCAGGAAAGGGCATAATAAATTAGTCACATAACGACATTGAAGAATCAGCATTGTATAATTACATCACTTTCTTCATAGAGCAAAACTCCATTAGAGTGCATATAAGTAACAAAAAGGAACTCATGAGACCACCAATCGATCAACAATTGCCAAAAAAAAATAGGGAAATGGACAAAGAAATACCTCATCGACATGAAGCTGGCTAATGTATGGATGGTTGCATATATTTCGAAGTTCCATTACAGTGTTTTGCACCCGAACCTGACAACAGAAGTTAGAACATATAAAATCCAACATCACCATTGCAGGAACACATCAAGTGTGAGGCCACAGGAATCGCCAACAAAGTGAATTATATTAGATAGTATGTAGCACAAGAGATGGGATCAAATACTCTCGTGATCACAAAAAAATTGCATACTACCTTCATTGTGTAAAAATAAGCAAAATAATTAAAAAAAAAATGTCAAAAGGAGCAGAAAACCTTCGTCGTTCCAATAGCACCGAGATTTTCTTCTACCCTTTTCATCAATAGTTTTTGATAGGCAGAAGCTTCACATCTGATAAGTCTTTCGATCTTTTCAGGCAACTCATTTTCAACCTGGCCATATTATTAACGGTCACACAAGAACATTGAGATGATTACGGGTTAACAATACGGCTGGCCAATTAGAACACATAATTCAACTGATAGGTGGAAAGAGATACTTATCACCCGTAACCAGTGGCGGAGCCACATGAGAGCCAGTGGGGTCCAGTGAATAAAATTAAGATTAGGAGTAAAATTATAAAAATTATACTAAAAGGACCCCACTGAAAATTTGTATAAATAGTGGGTTTGGGGTCCAATTTATGAAAATCTGTAGAAATACTAAAATGACCCTACTGGTGCAATTCTCTGGCTCTGCCACTGATGGCCATAACGTGTCCACATTTATAAGCCATAGATCAAACAATACAATGTCGTCGTATCATTCGGCACCTTGAGGTTCACATATATATCGTATCTTGTGTAGCGCAAATGTCTAGTGTATTCATAGCTGTGCCATAATCATGCATAAGCAATAATCCTTACCTTTTTACGTTTAAATATTCATGTTGACTAATTAGCAAATAATGACATCAATCATAACGCTGTTACAAAATGGAGCCATACCTTGTGTTTCAACCTCCGAAGTACAAATGGTCGCAGAACTTGGTGAAGGCGATTTATGATCAAAAGATTCTCCTCTTCAGATAATAATGCCTGCAATATTTATTTTAAGAATTATATGAAAAAAAAATGACGAAGCAAGGAAGGTTATCACGATAAGTGTAAGATATTTGTAAAACTTACTTCATCCAGGGAATTGTCACCATTACCCTCAAATGGCTTATTGAACCATTGAGAGAAATCATCAGATGAGTTGAAAATTTTTGGCAACAAAAAGTTAAGCAGCGCCCAAAGTTCTTCAAGATTATTCTGCGCAAGGTAGCCACGAACTACTTAATTGTTTCAAAAGATTATTGCAAAATCAGCGCGGGGAAAACAGAATCATCCCTAATACACCTAGCAGGTAAACCTTACCTGAAGGGGAGTTCCTGTCAAAAGTAATCTGTGTTCGCTGCGGTAATGTTTCAAATCAGCATTTAATTTGCATGAGGCATTCTTGATGCGGTGACCCTCGTCTATAATGATGTATTGCCAGGGTATTCTGCATAGCTTTGGGCGATCGTGCTTGTTCATTAGATACTCATACGTAGTCAGAAGAACATTGAATTTAAGATGAACAATTTGCTCCCTGTATCAATATAAACAAACACTCCATAAGATTCAAATGACGAGGGAAACAAGAAACCAAGAAAAGATTTGCAAAATTGCTTACTTAAACATCCTTCGGCGTTCATCAGGAGGACCAGAATAAACAATTTTGTGGATACTAGGAGCCCAGAAATTGATTTCTGACTCCCATCCAGGTAGTACCGAGGAAGGTACGACTACTAGAAAAGGCCCTCTATTATTTTTGCACTCCATCAGGTAACAGATTAATGATATAACCTAATACAGATACGAGTAAAGTTCCCATTAACACAACACTACACGATAGAAATACCATTTATAGATTGCACATGACGCAACAAAACGTGAGAATACCTGAACGGTTTTACCCAAGCCCATTTCATCTGCTAATATGCCATTTAAATGGTTATTGTAGAGGGAAACCAGCCATCTTAATCCATTCATTTGGTACCTAAACAAGTTGCCACATAGATTAAGATGCAAACTATACCTAATATGAGCGTATCGTATTTGCCAACTGCCACGTATCGTATTTGCCAACTGCCAGAACCAATGGAATTCAATCAAATGTCAGTCGGACAACAAACTTACTCTCTCAGCTTTCCTCCAATAAGACAGGAAGGCTGGTCAGCTATGGTCTCTTTAACACTGAAAAAGAAAAATCAATGCAAAATGAGTTATTAAAAAAAAGTGAATCTCAAGTTTAACCCAAACATCAAAACGAAAATAGTCTGAAAACCTGTGAGCAGTTGGAACAACATAAAAAAAAATTGAAAACAATAAAAAATATACTCAGATATTTTGAAATTATAATAAAATCAGCTTTCAAATCACCTGTGTGCCATCTTGTAGTACTTTTCATTACTTTCCATATAATGCTGGGTAGTGGAAGACAAAAGGTCAAAAAGGTGAAAATTGATACACAACTCTGGATAGAAGAATGTCATGATAAGTAATTTTTGTTGATCATTAATAATCAATTAACCTTAGCCTGATCTTTTTCAGCATCATCTTCGGTCTTCTCAGCAATACCACTTTCCTCCTCGATATCCGTTTCAAATTGCTTCGCCATCACCTTAGCTTCTTTTAATTTACTACCAAGCGTTTGCAGATAGTTCTCAGTTTCCTTCAGAAGTTGTTTAACCCGGTCTGATTTTGCATCCTGGTCGGAGATATTTCATGTAGGTCAGAAGAAATATTTCTCACAAAACATATTAACTCCATTTCTTTCAGCATGTACCTGAACCATGCGGAGATAACCTTCTACATCATTAATTTTCAATAGATTAATTTTTTCACGTTGGATCCTGTCTATCTTCTCACGATGAGATTTTTCCTTCCTCTTGTGGAACTCCCTTACATGTCTGTTAACACCCCTCCAGCGCTCTCTCTTTGTTTTAAACCCATCTTCCAGTCGTTCTCTGAAGTTGGCGTAAACAGTAATGTATTCTTACCGACCAGGAAAGGTCAAGAACACAAGCTATAAACTCAAATAAGCAGAACATACAAACCTGTGCACTTCTATCTCACTAAAAAAGTCTTTCTGCCTTTCCCTGATTCGCCTCTGTCGTTCCTCCTTCATCTTCTGTTCGTATCTTTCAACCTGTTTTGACCTCCTTCCGATTCTGTTTTTCTTAACCGACTTCACTCTGTCTATATCACTGGCTATAGGTTTGAAAAAATCATTTAAGATGCCACTGCATAGAAAACGATCATCAGTGAGAAAGGTACAAGAAGCTGCCACATCAAAGGCCATTATGAACCAATGATAACCCATCATTTGACTCATTAACATTTATCTGCAAAGAATGCACCTTCACATGAACATTACCTAAACATTAAAAGAAAATTACCTACGAAGTTGTAGCTGAAACTCCAGCAACTGAAGCTTTTTCAACTCAATCACACTTTTGGTCTTGGCAGAAATATCTTCAGAAGAGCTCACTATCTCCTGCAGTATGTATGCAATAAAATTACTCACAACAATAGAGATCAAGCCAACTCTTTACAAACCGAAGGTTCCGTGGTTATAAAATTTATGATATTAGAAAACTACCAAAGTAAATTACACCAGTCCGACTTGAGAAAATCAATCAAACCATTGAAAGCATTACATGGATATATGCCTACGAGAAAATAAGTGGAGAATTTTCATCACATACAAGTGCATTACAGAAATGCAGAAACTAAAAAAAGCAAATGATCCAAACAACACTAATAGCCAGCGGTAAACATCGGAAGATAAAACGAAAATAAGGAATCTATTTGAACCACAAACAGCATAATACCATGAATGTAAGTATCTGGAACTCGTTAAAGTTTACAAAAGACTGACCAGGAAAAGTATTACCTCAAAAGATGTATTAAACGAATTTAACAATTGTTCAAAAAGCAGCAAAGTTAACACAACGCAAAAACAAAGCCATATAAAAGCCAAACACCAACGAAGTAGGATAAAGAAGTTCGAATGCTATCAGTAGTGAAAACCAACCGAGCAGCATTAAACCAACTTGTGAGATCAAGCTAACAAAATCACCCTATAAAAAGTTTTGAAAAATGTTTTTAAAAATGACTCATGATCCGAAAACTGCATTGTTGCTGTTTTTACTGACACATGCATTATATAACACCCAAAAGCCCAAAATCGACCGTACGGATCCAAAGACATCAAGACTTTATTAAAGCAAAGAATGTAATTGATTGTATAAGACAAACCTTCAGATTTTCAGCAGAAGCAGCAATTTTCTCATCTACTTTACGCTGCTTCAGAGCCCAGTTCTGTTCAGTAAGACGTCTCCTTTTCCGTTGCATCAGTATCCACTTCTCTATAGTGGTGCGCTTTGGAGACGCTTGTCTATCAGAATCTTCTTCTTGCTCAGAATCTATCAATGTTAGTGAATTTATATTTATTAAATTGATCATGTAGTATATAATTACCAGAATATCCAAATTTCCAGGGGTACTAAAACTGTTGAACTCAGAAACCAACAGAAGCTCAGAGGCAAAAGAGAGAGGCATACAATGCTATTTCTTTTTGGTCATAAAATTCTCACCATGTGATGCATTTGTCCCCATTACACTGGGTTTGTTAAGCGTCAATGATGATAGACCTTGGCCATTCATTCCTAATACAGGTTTCCACTGATCCTTCAGCTGAAAACTTGGCAGCTTGTCAGAATGTAGGTTTTTCATAATATTAACATCCATGGAATTTTGAGGGTGTCCATGCATGAAAACGTTAGCAGATGATACTTTCGAGAAATTATTTCCCAATCCATCTCCAACGCCACAACCACCTGCAAGCTTTGATAGTTCACCCCTGGCCACGAGTGCAGTATCTAATATTTTGGGATGTCGACCGTTCTCAGAATCATCCTCCTGCTTCGCAGAGACGATTTCCCTGGTGCTCGAATCATACAGCTCTTTATGTGGAGATGCATACATGTCTACAGCTTCAGTTGTCAAATTTTCAGAACTTGGATCCTGTTTCATCCCCAGAGATATCTGGCCTTGTTCATTTTCGTTTAACACAGTAGGATACCCACTTCTCTCAGGCAATTTTGCATATTCCACATCCTGGGATGAAGGCGTGTCTAAGACAGACGAAGGATTGCCCTTACTGCTTTCCAAAGACCTTGAGACTTCTGTCATGCTGTGTGAATGTTGACCAACTTGCTCCTTCCCCTTATGATCAATAAGATCCCTCCGAGTTCCATCTGCAAAACATAGAATTGCTCAACCACGAAACTACCACGACATGCATATAATAAGAACAACCACATACCGTCCTTTACATGGAAATTTCCTAGGGCAGCCTCCAGGTGAAGTTTCTTTGGCACCAAAGCATTTCTATACATGAAGAAACAGCCTTAGTACAGAACACATGATATTATTATAAGAAAGATGAACCAGACATGAAAACAATCATTACCTGAAAGCCAAAAAGACAAGGCATTGAGCCCTAAGCTGCTTCAGTTGCTGGTCATCAAATGGGAGTCTAGGAATTGAAGCCTGTGAAACAGGAGATTTCCCAGAGTCCCTAGAAGCTGCAGATTTGAGCATGCTTGCATCTGATGAACTACTTCGACCACCAAGCTATCAAGACAGACTTACAACTAAGTTAAACAGAACAATTAAGCCAGACTGTAATAGATCAGGGTACTGCAACATCAGATAATGTTTGGAATTCCAGTCTTTTTGAGGAAAAGAAATACTTCCATTACCTTGCTTGCGCTTACAGCCAAAGACGACCGTCCATAATCCACCAAATTCCCAGCCATGCCTTTCACAGCGGAATTATCTCCAGAAGGAGCCATCGGAACTTCTATGCTTCTCTCCTTAGATGTCTTTTGAGTAAAGGCATGGCTATCGAACGACGAGTTGCCAAAAGGTAACTTATTCGCTGGTTCTGCTGACGAATAAGAACCTTGCGCACTGGGAGGAATGCCATGAACCTTGTGAACACCTCCTGAAACTCAATATTTTTGCATCAGATAAAGAATAATAAATTAACACAACACATGAGCAACCATCATTTTAGACTTGCACACTTAAGTTTGAACAGAACAGAACAGAAAACAGCTTTATAGAACTGCTTCCAACGTCTAACATCCATCACACCAATGATACGCACCCTATGCCGTCACAATTGGTTATAGCGACATATTTTCAATCCTTCTTTATCTATTATTTTTTTTCAAAATGTTTGGTGAAGATCGACTATTTGTGTGAGTTGGAAAAAGGAAGGTACCTATGGCAGGCCTAAGAATGAAAAACACATCAATTTCAAATTATTAAAACCCCTAGAAGCCTAATTAAAAATCCAACCCTAATTATAACGTTAGAACCTCATCAATCTGCCGCTGCCGTTGGAATGATATTTTTTAAAGTTGTAACATAGCATCGTAAATATAAAACATAAAATACGAAATTAAAAAAATCTCCAAACCACATACATCTAGGCCACCACACACTGCCTAGAGACTTCTTCAACATGTGACATCAGTTTTTGAATATTGACTCAACATGTGATCCTAGCTATAAGGTATAGCACATCTCTAATGCTTGATATCAACCATAACTAACGCACCACTTATATGTGAAGCAGGGCCGTCATGTCCAACATTTCCCTGAGTTGAATGCAACCTACTGGATGCATACATGTCAGACGGAACCATGTCATTTCCAAAAAAAGTTGTTCTAGAGTCCTTATCAACAGGAATTCTCTGTGATGAACCTGCACACATACAGAAACTTAAACATCGAGAAAACCTAGTAACATGCACATCAAAAAATGCTTCGGACGTCAGATATATACATGTGAAGATATATACTACACCTGCTAATTGTGGGGAGGCAGATTCCCCACTTTGTACACCAGCTGTTTGGGAAAGGGAAGAAGACATCAAAGCTTCAATGTCCAGATTGTGCTCTTTCATTACAGTTTCCATTGCCCTTCATAGATTAAGTAAATCGATATATGAGAATTTCAAATAACAGATTATCTTTTAAAGAATTGTCGGTAAACAACATGGATATAAATAGGGTAATCTCTTTTATCTACTAAAAAATAAGAACATCGAGATATCCTAATGGCAACAAATTATGGTAAAGCCTTAAAACAGCCCTCCCAGTCCGACCACCTAAAGCAACAAGTACTAACACCAGCCCACATAGCAGCGACATTGTCCCACCACAGCAGGGCAGGAACACAATAAGAGTTGAAACTACCAAATCAACTTTTTCACCTTAGCCTAAGCAATTACTCAACTATAACAAACACACCTGCTTCAGTAATAGATTACCATTTATGTTGGTTTTTACACAGCAAAAATCATGATATTTAAAATGGTGAATGGAAATATAGATGCAATGTGGCAGGTGAACTAGAAAATGAAATAGATGACCGAACGAATGCGAGGAAATAATTAAGGCAATTAATCCACCTCAATAAGGAAACTTTAATTATAGATTATAAGGTCAGGAAGGTTTATACTGCTGTATTTTAATTTTGTTTTTAAATTCCATCCTATTCGGTTTTGGCGCCATTTTTGCATCTTATTCTTATGTTCGTTAGTTTTATCTTTTTACACCATCAACGGTTAGACCAGTAACCCAGTGAGTATTGAGCGGCATGCTTCTCCGGAGAATCCAATGGATGTATTACCTAAGTATGACATGATAAGGCATTGAATTTTCTTTCCCGCTAGCTCTCATGTGCTGCAAAATCTGCAATAAATTTTTTTTTGCAAGACATTAGATAGGCAAGACGAGAATCGCAAGTGAGAATTTAAATAAGACAGAAGAAAAAAAACTTCACAAACCACATAAAGCTTTGCACCCAACTTAGCAGGCTCATCTTTTGACTCCTGGATGAGTTTGTGCAAAAGATTGGCAGCCTCCCGCTCAACATTCTGGGGATTTTCCATGCTTATCGAGCTGCAGATTGTACAAAGAATATGAAAACAAAATTAATGCTAAAAACTCCACAGGCAATATAAATATGACCAGCCTAAACGCTCTCTTGTTTCATTGCCTTTAATCAATCAAACAGAACCAAACGAGCTGCAGATTATTTCCAGGTCAATTGGATATCAACAGGAGGTAATGAAAAGTAATTTTGTTCCTTTCTGCAGACGAAGGCAAGGCTCACAGGGAGGTTAGTATTTCAACTTTTTTTTTCAAAAGATTAAAATTTCATTTCATAAAGGTAATTTGTCTTTTCTTTTCCTTCGGATTGTACCCATCCCCTATGTCCCCAAGACGTATGGCACGTGCGCAAAATCATGCTGGGAACAACATTTTTCGACACGTGTCATACATTCGCGGAGTATAAGTACAACCAAACTGGACGATAAGAAATCCCCAGAAGATAACAGAAGAAAACGACGAGTATGATAAAAACTCATTAATGCACCAAAAGTAGACTGCCCCCACTCATTGAACGAATCTTATTTGATATATTGGAAACATAACATTGATTTATCCAAGTACATATCTAACCATCACATAAAGCTACAACCTTTGAGAAAAAAAATCCAGCGGCATAGACAATTACTCTACGTATGATTAAGTCTACCAGAATGGGAAGTAATGATGCCTCACCTAATGCTTCCAGTCAATACAAAACCAGAATTTCCATTAATCTGTCTTTCGGTTCAAAGAAATTAACAATTGCTTGTTCTGGTCGCTTCCACGATCAAACACAACACACCGCACTCCCCTAGCAGAATCAAATGTAGAAGCGCAAAAAATTCTTCAGTCCTTCAAAAACAAGCATAAACGGAAATTGGTACTAATTCATAACAGGAAATGAGAAAAAGAAAAAGAAAAGCGAAAGTAACTGAACCGACACACGGAGACGATAAAGGACACTTACCACCAAAGGACTGTGTGGCAGCTGAATCAAGTGAAGATCGATAATCAAGACTAACTATTCGACGTGAATTTGGTCGAAGGAATAAACCCTAGCATCGATTTTTTGGTTCTTGTTTGCTATGGTACTCTCTTTCTGCACAGAGAGACTTTAGCTAAGCTAATAATTCTTCTGAACAAAGATCTCTGACTTCACCATTGGGCCACTGAAGGCCCAACAATCGGCCCATCTTCTTTGTAAAATTTCTTCTGTCTTCTTTGTCTGCTTTTATTTTGGATATGCATGTGAAAAACCTGTTAAACCTCTTTTCCATCGATGGCGTCACTATTATCTGTTCCTTCGATCATCTTTCCATCGCCTTCTTCCCGGGTCAAGCCCATTATCACCTCTAATTCTCAGCAACCTCAAATCCAACGTCTTTCAGCTCACGCGCGCTTATCGAAGACCGGCGACTCTATGCGCCGCGCGCATAGTCCCGCCTGAAGGTGTGCCAATGGATGAATTCCTTCGAAACGACGGAGCTTCGAGCACGGAGGACGAAAAATGGACGCCTGCACAGTACGAAGCGCTTCTGAAAGGCGGGGAGCAGGTCACTTCCGTCCTTGAAGAGATGGCTCTCCTTGTAAGTTGTAGTAAGTTTAGTAGTCAGCTTTTCCGCCAGCAATTATTCCATATGAGCTGGTCGATTTTGCGTATGATATCTTTTGGGTCTTCTTTCTATTGTTGAGTTGCAACAGGCTTTTGTATTTTTGTTTTATTGGAGCTTCTCTGCTGTTGATTCTGAAACGGCAAACTACAGCTCAAATTTCTGCTGGTTTTCACGTTCGTATGGTGAACATTAATATAGTTGTGGGATTGATCGTTTGCTTATCAAAAGTTGGTTTTTTTTTTTTTTTTTTTTCTTTTTGTTTATGTAGTTGGAGGATATGAATATGGATGAAGCATCTGAGGAAGTTGCTGTGGAATTGGCAGCTCAAGGAGTAATTGGCAAGCGAGTTGACCAGATGGAGTCTGGGTTTATGTTGGCTCTTGATTACATGATACGCCTTGCTGAGAAGGACCAAGATGACAAGGCAATGATTCAATTGGAAATTTTTTAGCTATTTTCTCGATTATTTCCTGAATTCGCTTTTATTCCATAGTTAGGATCTACTTATAACATTTTGCAATTTGGCATTGAAATTCAGATGTTATCATTCCTAGTTATAGTCTTGCCTTTCTCCTTCATTGCTTCAAATAGAAATAGATATACTCAGTCGCTGCTGTTTGTGTGTAGTTCTAGGAAAGTATCATAGATTTTCCTATAGGGGGCGATGAATGTGGTCTTTGTGGTAATGAACAAGATCGTTGGCATGAAGATGAGCAACTGATTTACGCGTTAGTTTGTGATCCTTTTTCTCCAGAGAAAATCTCTTTTGGAGGTGATTAAGGAGACGGTTTTATCGCATCTCACAAAACAATGTCCCCCTCATGTAAGGCGCTCAAGAATAGTTTCGTCAGCATTGTTTTTGTTGCTAAATTGAGCTTGTTTCAAAGCTTGGAGTAACAGCGTACTGCTTTTGATCCAAATGCTCGTAGGTTCAAGTTATCGGCTTGCTTTGCAGAACTCCCCAAAAAGATAGCAGGCATGAATTGCTCAGGAGAGTGGCCGCTGGTGGGGGGAGTTTTTCAGAGTGAAAATGGCGCAAAAGTTCATCTTCCAGGCGCCAACTTGAACGATATAGCTAACCAAGCTGATGATATTTTAGAGGTTATTTAATGCTCCCTTCTTCTTTCAATACTTACCCCTTCAATGGTCTCAATGACATCAGATTCACTGTGTAGCTCATGAGATTGAGGTGCTACCTAAAATGGGGCTAGTTTCTACACCTAACATTAGGCACTCATATGCATGCAGACAATGGAATCTCGACCTCAAATACCTGATCGAAAACTGCTTGCTAGGCTTGTTTTGATAAGAGAAGAAGCAAGGAATATGATGGGCGGTGGAATATTAGATGAAAGAAATGACCGTGGTCTCACTACACTTCCCCAGTCAGAGGTTCGCAGTTTCTGGGTCATAAATTCATGTCACAAATATAGGGGCACCTTTTTCCACATTGGATATCGAACTTGTTGTTACTGTGCACAGGTCAACTTTTTAACTAAACTCGTCTCCCTAAGACCAGGGAAAACTGTACGTGCGATGATAAAAAACGTAATGCTTGGAAAGGATGAAGGTGCAGAGAGTACTGAAAATAACGAACACGATGATGCTGTAGGCAATAAGTTTTCTTCTGGGGTAGGAGGAAAGGTTAGCTTGATCGTTTCTCATTTCTCCATTTCGTGGGTGAAGGGCATCATTTTTCTTCATAATCTCATTTGTTCACTGATGCATTATTTGATTCCAAATCTTGATTTTTTCAGGCCAGCGTGAGTGGTCGTAAACCATTGCCTGTACGCCCAGGAATGTTTCTTGAAACGGTTTCTAAGGTAACATAGGATTTTATATTGGCTCCTTGCTTTGTTTCGTGTGTTTAATTTTGCTCAGCTGCTCAATATATGAAAGGAACATATCTGTTGTAAAATTAGGTATTGGGGGGCATTTATGAAGGGAATATTTCTGGAATCACAGCTCAGCATCTCGAATGGGTACCTCTCCCTCTCTATCTCTGAGTTCAGTTTAGTAGCAGAGCACTATTCTCAATAGCATGTTTTTCGCCTTGACACTGACGAAATGGTACCAAAATATCTGTTCTAGGGAACCAAACTCGCAAAATTGATATCGTAGTTCAGTTGATGCGAAATCATATTCTATAATTAATTGCCAGGTTCATCAGAATACTCTCCAGATTCTACAAGAAATAGCATTCTAGTGGAAAAATCAATGGCTTTACACTTCTCCTCAAGAGGTATATTTACATATCTTCTAAGCTAGTTTGCTTGTTGCGTAGAAGTGCATGAACCTCAATGCCTTCGATGCATAGGATTTAGAATCGAAAACATGATGACCATTATTGTGAACGTCAATGGCGATGATCATGAAAAGAAAATGGAGCCCTCGTTGTTTGTAGCAATCTTGGAAAGTCACTTTATACTCCACAACTTTCTTGATTATGATCAGTTCGTATCTCATGTTGTCATCTGTACATTACATTACTACATACCTAAGCTAGCTTGCCTTTCTTTTGTATTCTCAATTTTTGTTTGCAAATTCTTTTTATGTGTAAAGAAGGACTACTTTAGGAAAGATATAATGGGATATGCCAACGAACAATACCCTTCTCCTTGTCTAAATCAAATCTTTTCCTTCGCTTGTGTCGATAATTAATAAAGATTTTTATTTTGCTTGCACATGGTGTTTGGCAAAAAGGGTAGAACAAGATAGGAGAGAAAAAGGCGTCATATGTCTAAATCTCAACTTTTTCGTGTAAGAACTAAGAATAATGGATACTGGATAGTACATGTGTTGATTGCTCGCATCATCTTCCACTTGTTCCAGGAAACAGAGCAAAGGTTGCCCTTTTATTTTTATATTTTTCTTTTCTTTTCTCTTAGATGATTGGAGTGCCGAGTTAAGTTACCATGGGACGCCAATTTTATACGAGTTACTTTCAGTAATCTATTTTGTGTGATTTTGAATTATTTAGTAACATGTGTTCCTCGAGTTGAACTAATTAAAATAGTAGTTGAACGACACAAGTGATGGTATTCTTATTACTTTTTACTAGTATATGAATCACGCTCGAATGTGTGTGCCCAATTCATAGTATGTAGTTTTATTTATAGTTAAAAAATTTATATTTTATATATGATATTATGATTAACTCTAAAAGGAATATTAATTAAAAAAATAATTTGTAAGGATTTAGTTAAATCAATTAAAAATTAAATGACTAAATTATAAATTATATGTCAAAATTTACGCACCAAATTGGATAGACTGCTCTCCTTTAATAAAGTAGATGTACTTTGATAATACTTAATCAAGCCGTTCGTCAATTCAAACTTTTCTTTTCTTTTTCCAAAATAAAACCTATCCTTTTCATGTTTGGACAGATGCATTTTATACCCAAAGACATACAAAAAAAAAATGAAGAATAAAGACATTAATTCTGATTTAAGTTACAACAAGCACTTTCCGTGGCCTAATCTCAAATCCCATCGGTAATAGTTCATTTCCCTAATTGGTTAAATGGAAACTAAAAATGCAAAACATCGATCACTTTCTTTTTCTTGTTCTAAATAAAATAGTAATAAGGTTAAAGCATGCTTTAGAGGCCACGATGGTGTCTTCATTATGTTAGGTTGGGGAACGACTCTAATTATTTACTGCAGTACTATAGTGATTAAATTACTTGCTCTATCAAGTGTTTAAATATGAAATCACTTTTTCCTCACCATGATTTAAATTGGCTTTCTAATAAATATAACAATGATGAATAAAATAAAAATGGGATCCATGAAGACACGCGGGCCTATGCCATCATTGTCGCTTATTTCATCATCAAACCATAACGCAAATAGTTCATGTTTATTTTCATTGGAAATAGTCCATAATTGGAACTTTTTCTCAATACAAGTAACCGTAGATTAATGCCAATATAAAAACTTCTATTTTTATCTGCCTATTACTCATGAATATGGTACTAAAGTACATGATCAATTTAAATCAACAAAGGACATTGATTGCGGAGAGTTCGACAATTTAGGTAAGAGAGAAAAAAAAATGCATATATGATATTCCCTTCTTAGAGCATCTCCAACCGAGCGCCAAAACGCAAAATTTGGGGTAAATTTACTCCAACCGAACGCCAAAACTCAACTCAAAATGCGTTCCATATACCCTCTCTCCTCGTTTTGACGCATCTATGCGTTTGAGATGGTTAGTATGCGATTGCTTTTTTAATTTGCAATGAAGTCCTACTTTTCTTTCCTATATCGTGTAGCTGCGTTTGTGTGTCAGAAAAAGGAGACGAAAGTCACATCAGAAAATAGAGTGGATTGTTTTTTTCTATCTCTCATATACTTTTATTTGCCTCTCGTATGCTTTTATTTCTCTCTCATAATTTGAGAAGTTAAATATTGCAATCCACATGAATAGGGACCGTCGGTCAATACAAGTTGAACAAATAGGCAGAATCTAACCTGAGGAAAAAAGATGAAGCCCAAAGATAGTGAACACATTTATGTGATCCGATCCAAAATTACTACCCATTTCAGGCGAAAAAAAAAAAGAAGCAAAAATTATAGTACTGAAATTTGTAAAAATATGTGGGTAGTATTGAAATCTATAAAAATTATTGTGGAAGTGAATATTACAAAACAGTCTATTGAGTTTGAGAATGAGTTGATCGGTTGGAGAAAAATTACTGCATTTTGAGTTTGAGAATGCGTTTGAGTTTGAGAATGTGTTGCTCGGTTGGGGATGGTCTTACTATACATCTAAACGTGACTAATTATCAACGTCTAAACGAAGTGTGCCAATAACAAGATTATATTTGACTTTCTTATCCTAACTTACTTATTTTAATAAATAAAAAGTAAGAACATGATGGCATACTTTGTGATCCATTAACTATTAATTTCTAATCGATAGTTATAAATTACAACATAATTTCACAACTTGATACAAAGGTTATCTTATATTTGTGCATAACGTCCGAACCCATCTAATAAAAAAAAAATAGTAACGAATATTAGGGACGGGGACGTATAGAGAGAAGATACTTCAACACTTTCTTGCATTTAATCTAAGGTTCTATGGATTTGACATGAATTATCACTTTCTAATTAAATCGTAATAATTGCATTGTATTTCTAATAAGTAATAATTATATCACAGAGATTAGCAGACACACTCTGTCTTGGCATTAGTCAATTAGTCCAAAGTGACCGTTAAACACAAATTTTCCTGAAACCTTTGGCAACTGTTCAATTCAAACCAATCATTCTCAATTTTTATATTAATTAAAAAATACATTAATACTGAAAAAGCAAGCGGTAAAACAAGAAAGAAGGACAATAAGCTTCATAATTTGAATTGAAATCTGAAAATTTTGAAAAAGCACTTGACAGCTCTGAGCTTGTCCCCATACCGCGTGTGTAGTGTTTGTTCCTCTCCTCTCACAAATCGCACAAAACCCATTTCTTTATGTTTTATTTCCATTTTCTGCTTGAAATTTGAGCTGATTATAGTGAGATGGCATCATCTGGGTACTTTGGGGTTTTGGTTTCGGATCCATGGCTTCAGAATCAGTTCACTCAAGTCGAGCTTCGAACCCTCAAATCTTCTGTGAGTTCTTTATATCTTTGATTAGATTCCATCTTGATTGCTGAGTTTGGGGTCGAAAATTCCAAATCTATCGAAGTTATTGATTTTGAGCCGTGTCGCGGGCTTATTTATGCATCGTTCCTTTAATTTGATATGCCAATCAAGAAATGTTTGTTCTTGTTATGATTTGGAGGTGTTGTAAGTGGTGGGTCGATTTCTTTGCAGTTCATGAGTATGAGAAAAGAGAGCAACAGCTTAAAAGTGGGGGAGCTGGGAGGGAAAATGTCAAGACTCAAACATATCGGAGATAATCTTACAGTGGACGAGATTGTAGCGTCTCTTTCGGAGACGTACCAGAATTTGGAACTTGATGTGGATTTTGAGCTCTTTTTAAGGGTATCAACTTATGATCAGTGTGAAATGAGTTTCTTTTGTTTTTATCTATTGTTGGATTTGTTAGAATGAAATGAAATAGAATAAGCCTTTGTTTCTGTGTGAAAATTTGAGGATTCCATTTCTCATTCTTGAATTGTTGTTGTGCATAGAATTTCATCATGGGCTCTGATTCATTATTTGTTGGATGCAAAAGGTCGTCTTCTCTATTTGCTGCTATAGATCACGTTGATTCTTCATATATGTGACAGATATACTTACAGCTACAATCGCTGGCCACAGCGAAGAAGGGAAGCGGAGCCAAGAATGCATCTGCATTCTTGAAATCTCCAACTTCGACGCTGCTTCACACCATAAGCGAATCAGAGAAGGCGTCATATGTTGCACACATAAATAACTATCTTGCTTCAGATGTATTCTTGAACAAGTATATTCCTATTGATCCTTCAACCAATGACCTCTTTGAGATTGCCAAAGATGGAGTTCTTATCTGGTAATTGTATTGTAAGATCTTAATTCTTATGTTTGTTTTTTCGTCTTCATTTGCTTAGCTTGCGCCTGGAGATGATTTTAAATTGTTCTTGTGAAAATTTTATCGTGCTACTGCAGTAAACTCATAAATGTTGCTATGCCTGGAACTATCGATGAACGTGCGATAAACACAAAGACAATGCTTAATCCATGGGAGAGAAATGAGAATCATACGTTGTGCCTCAACTCTGCCAAGGCTATCGGCTGCACTGTTGTGAATATAGGGACTCAAGATTTTATCGAAGGAAGGGTACGTATTTAATATAAGTAATGCATTTCACCAGTTAAAGTTATGAAATGTCTGCAAAATTCAAAATGAAATGTGTGCTGACATATCAGAGAAACTTGTTAAATTTCCAGAAGATGTATTCTTAGATGTCATAGCTTTGAAGCTTTTCCAAGCATCTTGGTCATCTTTTTCGTGGACTAATCTTTTGATTTTCATTGTTTAACTTGCAGAGGCATCTTGTTCTTGGGCTAATATCACAGATAATCAAGGTTAGACTCTACAATATACATGTTATTCACTGTTAACGTTAAATCATATAAGGCGTGTGCACTGATATGTGAACTTTGATTCATTTGGTACTGATATAATCGAAGTATGTTCAACTTGTTTCAGATACAATTATTAGCAGACCTGAACTTGAAGAAAACACCACAGTTGGTGGAGCTGGTGGATGATAGTAAGGTAAGTGATTGCTGACATATTCGAGCAGCAAATATACTGAAGTTTTGGGTACTCTTCTCTTACAATATCATCAATTTGCTTTGGCTTAATCTGTGAATCACATGCTTTGAAACACAAGGATGTGGAGGAGCTCATGAGTTTGCCGCCGGAGAAAATTCTACTTCGATGGATGAATTTTCAGTTGAGAAAGGGAGGCTATACAAAAATAATTACAAACTTTTCCTCTGACGTAAAGGTAATTTTTCGTATATATCATTGCACGGGATTTTGAGTCTTACAGCAACTTAAAACTGGAAAACAGCTGAAACTCTTCAGCATTTATCTTACTTTTAAACTATTTTGTGGGCAGGATGCAGAGGCTTATGCTCATCTCCTAAATGTTCTAGCCCCAGAACACTCTAATCCATCTACACTGAAAGTGAAGGATCATCTCGAAAGAGCAAAGTTGGTACTTGAACATGCTGATAAAATGGGCTGCAAGAGATATCTGACAGCGAAGGATATCGTCGATGGTTCGCCAAATCTCAATCTTGCATTTGTGGCACATATATTCCAGCACAGGTGATTAATTGAAGTAACACATGTTAAGATTATCGATAGGGATGCAATTTCTGTGAAAAAATAGCTCTAAAAGGAGCAGAAAAGTTGCTGAAAGTTGCTTTTTTTGCTCGTTTTGAACAATAAGCTGCTTAGAGTATAGCTTATATAAGCTTCCTCTCACGTGTAGGAATGGGCTCTCAACCCAAACGAAGCAGATATCATTTCTTGAAACTCTCCCCGATGATTTGCAAGTCTCGAGAGAGGAGAGAGTTTTTCGGTTTTGGCTAAACAGTCTCGGGAATTCTTCCTACATCGACAATGTCTTTGAAGATCTCAGAAACGGGTGAGTAATAACGATTAGAATATCACCATGAAAGATCATTGTGAGAACTGTAAAACGAACAACAGCATTTCACATCAATATATTTGCAGATGGATTTTGCTGGAGACCCTCGACAAAATATCTCCGGGAATTGTTAACTGGAAGATCGCTTCAAAGCCACCGATTAAAATGCCATTTAGGAAAGTCGAAAACTGCAACCAAGTCATCAAAATCGGGAAACAGTTGAAATTCTCCCTCGTCAACATCGCTGGGAATGACATAGTGCAAGGAAATAAGAAGCTGATACTAGGTAATAACTCCAAAGCAAGCAATTTTTTACATCTTTTAACGAATATTATGCCATCGCTAATGCTTCTAACGTTTCGATTTTCAGCTTATCTGTGGCAACTGATGCGATGCAACATGCTTCAGCTGTTGAAGAACTTACGATCCCATTCTCATGGTAAGGAAATTACTGATTCCGACATTCTACAGTGGGCCAACACCAAAGTGAGGAAAAACGGTGGGCAGAGCCGCGTCGAGAGTTTTAAGGTATGCAAAGAAACAATGTTCGACGTTTCAGTTAATTTTTCGGCGGTTAGATAAACACTTGATCATGGCTATCTTTTAACATGATTTACTAGTTACCATCGATCGTAATAGAAGCATTCCTAAAATCTGAAAAAATAAAATTCAGGACAAGAGTTTGTCAGACGGAATATTCTTCCTTGAACTACTCAGCGCAGTTCATCCAAGATCGGTCAATTGGAGCCTCGTCACAAAAGGCTCGACTGGTAATAACTATTTGAGCACATTTGCAAGAATGAGTATAAATATAATATATATCATATGTTTTAACGTTCTAAAAAAACTTTGGCTAATAACGCAGAGGAGGAGAAAAAGATGAATGCAACTTACATCATCAGCATTGCGAGAAAACTGGGATGTTCGATATTCTTGCTTCCGGACGATATAATCGAGGTACGAATTCAACGAAAATCTTCCATAGCCTTTGGGATTTCATTTGTAATAATATCATGGAATGTGCTGAATTCTTTTTCTTTTTTCGAACGTATTTAGGTGAATCAAAAGATGATGCTTACGTTAACGGCAAGTATGATGTATTGGACACTGAAACGACCCGCCGAAAATCGGCCATGTGGATCTTCGGACAGCGAAAATGGAAGCGTAGTCGAAACGAGTTCGAACTCGACTTTGGATGATACTGCTTCTGAATCTTCATCAACTGATGACTTTATCAGTAATGCCTAAAATCATCATATTCCTGGAATAAATATTGCGTCAAATATAGTAATTGCCAAAAAAAAAAAAGGACTGCGATCATGTGGTGTTTTGATTCTTTTTCTTTTTTTTAGTTGGAAATTTTTGGAGATTTGCTTCTTGTGCTTGATTGTATGTAATAGAGAAATTCCGTTTATAGCTGATGAGAGAATCAGCTCATCATTATTCCTACTTTTGTGGTTAATTTTGTACACATACACATTTTAGGACGACCATCTTTATTCTTTCCATTTATATATATGATATATATATATGTTCATATGGAATTAGGCTCACCTGATCGTGCAATATTATAACTGATGAAATGAAAGAATTTATCATACAAGATATAATTCAAACTATTGATGCAATGCTACGCGTGACAAACGATGTGTATATAATATATATATATATATATTCTATTATATTAATGGTGAGTATAAACTGCTATTTGATATGTAAAATAGTTATTCTTTTTACAATTATATCCTTAATATTTTGATTTACTACAATTTTATCCTTTGATTTAAAATTTTATTTTGTAAATAACTTAATTAATAATATAACAATATAAAATGACTTATATATTTGCACATGCTTAATCGTATGGTATATATATACATATATATATATATATATGTTCTCAATTGCATGCCCAATAAGTAATAAGCATAATAAAATATATATAACTCCAATAATTAAGATTACATCTGTTGCTTGAGTCGCATGCCAATTGCCAATCAATCAATCTCTTAAGTGGTCCAAACAAATAAGAAGATAATTAATTGCTAATTGATGGGAGAGGCATGTGATTACTTCTTGTCCAAACCACGCATTAGCGAGGCATATTAATTATTAAGATTAGTTAAGGTGTCTGTCTTGGTACTAAAGTCTTGTTAGTGATGTATTAACTCACTAATATCGTCCCTACCATGTTCTAATTCATTCTTTAATTTGTTATTGAAGAAAAGGCAAAAGGCAAAACGGCAAGCGTGCGTTTTTTATTCGTTGTGCGTGTTAGTTTCCTTTTCCATGTATTTATAACTCCAAATACTTTATCTTATTATGGCCAAGCAAATTGCTGTATTATATATAGGAACCATTTCAATTAACTAAGAAAGGAACATTTTCTTCATTATTGTTGCATTACAGATAATATTATGTCCCACCTTACATACAACGACGTGGTCCATTTTCTAACACTAGCCTCGTTTTGAATTGGTCTTGAAAATGATTAGTAGGTCTATAAAATTTGAATAGGATATATTTTCTACAAGTTTAAACTTAATTTGTCATATGACATGGTATTAGGATTCAGAGGAGGACGGTATAAATCTTCATGAAACACTCAGTAGTCAAAATTTAAATATAAAGCTTATACGGAACATTCCCTATAATGAAGCTTTTATCGTGTCCATGAATCAAATAACTTATGGAAAAAAAAAAGTAAATATCTTTAAAGAAAATTTCTGCATCTATTATAATTTTTCACCTACTTATTTATATATCAAATGTGCGCTATATTGGATGCGAATGATCAATTTACCCATAAAATAATTGAACATTTTATAGGGATTTGAAATAATATATATATATATATATATATATATATGTATGTATGTGATTCCGCCGCTAACAACCTCCTTACCTTGCTAGGTAGCTAGGTCGATGACGTTATCCTACTTCTATAAAATTAAGAACCTCAAAATATATCGTATTGTTGGTATCATATTACATCCATACTTACACGTTATATACAAACAATATTCTTTTTATCATACAAATGTGGTGTGACCTAATCGCTATAGAGGCGGCCAAAAAGAGGACAACGTAGAAAAATGGACATATTAGCAACAATACACATGACGGGCGATACATGGAAGAAATTAAATACGAAGGTTTTTGGGAAAGGTGGGTCAACATTCGTCTATGGAGTGGGTTGTAATGTAATGAAACCATGTGCGATCATATGGTGTGGTTGGCCCTTTGTCCCAACCCCACAATATATTTCGCTTCCAAGCTAAAACTCAAGAAAGTGAAAGATCGACCAGCCTTGTTATATGTTAACACATTGAGTACGTATTATTTTGAGTTCAAAAGGGATTTCTAAATATAAACTTTACTCTCTTGTCTCTTGTATCCTTAATTACCAATGCAGTATATTGATTTTATAACAAGTTTTTGGTTCCGATTCGTGATGTACTATAAATATACGTAATAAACCACAAGGTCAATTAACGTGTATTAAAAGTAAATATTTAGAAGAGTATATCCATATAACATACCTTGAGTAATTGAGTTGATCGAGGACAAGACAAACATCAATCTCTCATCATTCAAGATTAATTCTTTTAATTCTCACCGCCCATTTTCAATCTCTATTAATATTCTCTCTTTTCTCCATTTCCTTCACAAGCTAGCTCTCTCTCTCTCTCTCTCTCTCTCTCTCTCTCTCTCTCTCTCTCTGTGTGTGTGTGTGTGTGTGTGTGTGTGTGTGTGTGTGTTTGAGATTTAGGGAGGATCCTTTGTGTCAGAAAACAGTATCTTTGTGTCTCCAAGCATGCAATAAATAAGCTAATAGAGCGAGAGTCTCAATTATCCCAAAAACCCTAAACTTTCCTCAACATGAGGAAGACTGATCACAATAAACAGCTTATAGAAAACCCTAATCCCTTCAAAACAAGGTTAACAATTAGGTTCCTTAAGGCCATGAAGAAGCTCAACAAAATCGCACCACCTTCACAACAATCGTCCATGGCAGCAGCTGATAATAAGAGGAAGATCATGTACCATAATATAAGAGCTGCAGCGTACTCATCCATGGCTATTTCAGTTGGTCCTAAGAGATATTGGGCTAGAGCTTTGCTTATCAAGATCAGAAAAAGAAAGCTCATACGCTATCTGAGCAATCGAAGAAGAACAAATGTTTCTCTTGATGGTATCAGAAGGAGAAACCCTAAAAAGGGTCGGTTAGTGGGCATTGCTAGAAAGGAAGATGAGCTTCGGAGACTTGTCCCAGGCGGTGAACGAATGGATTTTAGCAGATTGTTGAAGGAGACTTCTCATTATATGATGTGCATCAAAGCCCAGATTAAGGTTATGGATACTATTTTGGATCTTTGTGAGAAACGAGATTGATTTGTACATATGTATTATACATGTATACGAAATTGTCATAAACAGTTCTAAAAGATCACCATGAGTTTACCCTTGTCAAGAAAATAACAGATGATGGATGATCTGCGTTTATTATGTTGATTGATTTTTTTTATCGTGTTCAGACATTAGAGACATAACTTGCATGAATCTTCATATAATGATGCCCATGTAACTGATCTGAAATATACGTTTTGGAGGCAATTTATCCCTTTCAATCTTTTAAGAAAGGAATAGATTTATTAGCTATCTATATATATATATATATATATATATATTATCTGCAAAGGTTTTTTCTTTATTATCATAATGTTCTGATCCCAACCTTCAAGCAAGGCACTGAAGTTTGTAGGGATGATAGATTAATTGGTTAACCAACAGAAACCCTAATCTTGGAGGGCAAAAAGAAAAAAAAAGGTGACTCTTATGCAAGAATACTGCGTGTAGGCTACTATTAATTTTAGCTTGATAACTACTTCCCAACGTAGCCTATCTTTTCAATATTGCAGAACTAGAGATATATGCGTGCGACTCAATTGAACTGTGACTTGTGAGGTTTTAGCTATAATAAAAAGTTGAGTTTTTCCTTCTTATCATATCCACGAGAAATTTCTTTACACTACAGATAAACTCAGAACGAAGTCCCAAAACATTACAAAGATGCAAGACAACACAGAGCAGAGAAGACGCAATAATCACAAACACAAAGAGACGTTCTTCGTCTTCCTAAAAGCTACACTACACACGACCATTCCATAAACATTCTGAACTTACTTTCCCAGCCTTGATCAAAGCCTCGACTGCTTCAGGCGGGTTAAGCCCTAGCTTCTTGGCTCTTTCCCACCGCTCAATTCTGCTCATTCCCAGGCAAGGCCCATATGCCATGTTCATGCCGAATTGACGCAGAATCTCCTCCTTTCCGTCGAACCCTTCTTCCAGGTCGGGGGAGCCACCTTCGGAGACGAGGGCCGGCGGTTGGGCGGCGCCGGAGCCGATGGAGGCCGACGATTGCCCGCCCTTTGATGGGGGTTTAGAAGCTGTGCGTTTTGTGGAGGGTTTTGGCGGCTTTGAGATTGCCCCCTTTTTCTGATTCTTGAAGTAGCCCTTCATGGCCGAGGACGAAGAAGACGACATTTTGATTTTTGTAGCTATGGATTGAATTGAAAGGTGGAAGATTGAGAAAGACGGAGAATGGGAAAATATATTTGGGCTCTGATTGAATTAAAGATCCACTGTAGTTTGGACCTCTTTTTTCTTCATGGGACTGAATTGAGTGTTCGAATAAATTTTGGGTCCATGTAGAAAGTGGGCCGAGCTTTGTTGTTTTTATAAGCCTACAAATTACAATGGAAAGTGGTCAACCTTCTTATACTTTACCTTCCCGCCATTTTTACTTTCTTTTGAAGGACAGTAGAAATAAATTAGTATATGAGAATCGCAGAGATAAACTCGACGCCGGACCACCACCGACGCGGACGCCTGGACGACCCTTTCACGGCGGCCGGTGGACCTGACACCACCACCGCGGTCCTACATCTAATCGAATCCACTATCAAATCGCTCGAACACCATTCTCCGTCGAATGAAATTCCCGAGACATATTGGTCTTCTCTCCAGCAATCTCTCTCTCAGCTGAGTCAAATCAGTCAAATCTCTCCATTCCCGAACTCAACAAAGCTTCAGTTATGGAAGCTCGCGTACAGAATCTGGAACGCATGCGTCGACATTTCCAATTCCTCAGCGGCAAAAGTATCAGATCAACACGCAAAACTCCGAAATGTAGCGGCGGATATTCTACTCTTCGCCTCTGATGTTGTTGGAATTCCGTCTTCGAAGTTTAAGATCGCCCTGTTCTATCACAAGGCAGGTTTGTTGTGGCAAGAGCTGAAAATGTTGGATTTAGCCAACTGTTGCTTGGAGAAGGCGGCTGATGTGGTATCAGATGTTGAGATTGGCTCCGTCTCAGATGATGAAGAGAGGAAGCTAGTTTTGGACGTGCATTTGGCCAGAGCAAGGCTAGCTTGGGAGGTTAAGGATAGGAATTCAGCAATTGCTTTGTTGAGCAGGTAGTAAGAGTTAGATAATTAAGCAGATTTTTTTCAGCTAAAAACATAAGCTAAGATCATTTGCTTTGGGGGGAAACATCTTGGTGGTAGAACTGATGTTCAGAATTTTAATGTTCCACTTCTTTTTCCAATTAGGTGAACTGTTTCAGAATTGTAATGGACTTTCTGGAATCACACTATTGTAAATGTTTTGGTTTCTTCCGTCAATTTGACTCATTTCCTTGTGTTGCAGATCAAAAAATCTGTTATTCAGTGTTGCTAGGAACTACAGCAGCCTAGCTAATCAGTATTTGGAATTTGGGAAGATGCTGCTCGTGAAAACTGAGGTTTTGGCAGCAAAAGAAGCATTAAGGATGCTGAATGACGCCTTGGAGTTGTGCGAGAAGGGTTTAAAATTGGTGAAGAAGACCGAGGAGACTTTGAATCTAAAGGAACTGAGGCTCAAAACTTTAAGGTTCATCGCAGCTGCACATTTGCAGAGCGACGATTTTGAGAGAGTGCTGAAGTGCGTGAAAGTGTTAAGAGAGGCCAGTGTTGGTGGGGACCATCACCCAAGTTTGAATGTTTTAGCGATGAAGGCATGGTTGGGATTGGGGCGGTACATCGATGCTGAGAAGGAATTGAGAGGTATTGTGGCAAGTAAGGCAATTCCAGAGGGCATTTGGGTTTCAGCTGTGGAGTCCTATTTTCAGTCTGCTGGAGCAGCAGGGGCGGAGACGGTGAAAAGCGTGTTCTTGGGATTGTTGGACAGGTGTCATGTTAGTGCCAGTGCAGCCGTTACGGTGGTGAATAGGGTCATAGCAAATGGGTCGGAATGCAGTGAGGGGATGAAGGTGAGAGTTGGCCTTGTTGCTGAGCTTGTCTCGGATGAAAGGGTGGTGGACCTTTTTGGTGGAGATGGAGTGGCGAAGGAGCGTACTACCATGCATTCTCTTCTCTGGAATTGGTAAAGTTATGACTCTCGTTGGGCTATTTTCATGAATGCGTCTGCTGTTAAAAACACGTAGGTTCGTGATAGAGATAGTATGTATCCATTTAATGTTGGTGACTGTTATATGCATGCTGAAATAAGAAAAATAAAGCTCAAATGATAACAGAAACTTTGTTGGAAAAGGGAAGAAGCTCATGTCTGCATCCTGCAGGCTGCAATTATGGGATCTTCTGTTTTTATATTTTCTAAATTGAATTGTTGTAATTAGTTGTTTGTCACCTTTTTCATGCTATTAAAGCTTATGTTTGACATATTCTTTTTTATATCTTCCTTTGTACTCCTTACCCAATCGAGTTGAAGTGCTCTCTTTGATGAGGAAGTCAATTCATTATCGTCCATCTCCTTGCAGTGCCGCAGAGCATTTTCGATCGAAAGAATACGTGCTTGCTGCTGAGATGTTTGAGAAGTCTTTGCTTTATATTCCTCATGGCATAGAGAAAAGAATTTTAAGAGCAAAGGGATATCGAGTTCTATGTCTCTGCTACTTGGCTTTGTCGCAGCTAGAGAGAGCTGAAGAATATATTAACGAAGCTGAAAAGGTATCTGCTGTTGAAGCATGTCTGCCGACATTTCCGTTGGATCATTTCTCTATATCTTTCCATTTCTCTATATCTTCCCTCGCTTATCATCTCATTGTCCCAAATTGTTGTTTTCTTGTTGGTGCAGCTGGAACCTAATATCGCCAGTGCCTTCCTAAAGGTACAGATCATTCCCCTTATTTGCCACAAAATTAAATATGGCTTCACTACTATCTTCACTGGTGAACGATTTATCGTACGATTCTTGCAGTTTAAGGTACTCTTGCAAAAGAACGACGCAAACGGAGCTATTTCTCAGGTGCGAGCGATGCCAAGCTGCCTCGACTTCAGCACCGATTTCCTCTCTCTTGCGGCACACGAAGCTATCGCCTCCAATTCCATAACAGTTACCACTGCCTCCCTTTCACTACTCCTAGATTACTATTCTTCTGGCAAACCCATGCGAACCAACGAAGCCGTAGTATTCCGAACCTTAATCACAATCCTCAGCCCAAACCACGAAAACGACCCCGACATCCTCAAACACATGAAAAGAGCCCATGAACGTTGCTCCGAGATCGAACCCCATCAATTCTTCGGAAAATCCCAAGTTGGCCGACGAGAAAAAGACTGGTTAGCGGCAAACGCCTGGAACTTGGGGATAAGAACGGGGCAGAGAAAGAACTACGATACATCTGCAGAGTTCTTCAACTTGGCCGCCGGGTTCTATGGAGTCGTAATCGACAACGATGAATCACAAGATAACATTTTGATGGTCTGCAAATCTACTATACTCTCTGTATCAGCCATGATCGCCAACGAAAGGCACGAAAATATCCCACTGCTCGAAGCTGAAGTCAGGCGAGCAATCGAACTTCTAGGCCGGGCAGGAAAGGTAAACTAACCAACATAAACTTAGCCTTTCTAACTAGCTTTAGTTGCACCGTTTAAAAAAAACCTTATTTTCGACGCAGATGCTAACGCCGGACAGAAACGACAACAACTCCATTGAGCCTCATTTCTCCTTCATATACACATGGTGCGCCTACGACCTATACTCAAGGCTGAACAACACGGCCGACCAACAGCTTCAATTGGTTAAAAGTTTCTCAGCGTCCAAAAACTGCGACGCGAACCACTTATTACAGATCGGCTTGGAAGCCTATCACGGCCCACGCCCCAACCTATCAGTTTCGACCTTTGCCCTAAACGTCTCCCTTACGAACCTCTTGGCCCATCCTTCCCCCGACTATAAGACGGTGGCTTTGATCCTAAGAAAGCTCATCTCCATAGCCACGGTTCAAAAGGGCGGCGAAAGGGACGAGGATTCGATCGTCGAAATGTACAGGCAAGCAAATCGCATTATGGTGGGGCTTAAGGAAGGTGAGTACCCCAACGAAGAAGGGAAATGGCTTTCGACGACGGCGTGGAATCGAGCTTCTATGCACGTTAAGTTAGGTTGTGAGTCGTCGGCGAGGAAATGGATGGGCATTGGGCTTGAGTTGGCTAACAAGGTTCACGGGATGAGTAGCTACAGAGCGTGCATGGAGGATTACTTGGCCATTTATGAGAAGAAAATGATGAGTAATAGTGTGGAGAGATGAAAATTGCCATGGCAGAACAAAGTAACTAACTACAAAGAATGTGTCTAATATGTGGAAGCATAAGATAAGACCAAATAAAAAAAATGATAAATTATAAAATTTAATCATTCCAGTCAACTCATCCACCACATCCTTCGATTCCATAGGTGGCAAAAGTTCTGCTCTCTCAAGTCGGCGTCGTTCACCGTTAATTAGATCGACGCCGTCGTACAGCAGATCTGATCCGATACGGCGATGGCATTTGCTTGTGATTATGTAATCCGTCGCATTGCTTTGCTCCTTTTCTTGAGTTTATTAACTATTGCAATCTGTGGCAGCAGAGGGATTGCTGCTGCGCAGAGAGAATTTGATTTCTTCATGCTGTCCTTTCTATGGCCCGGCACGGTTTGTCGCGCGACGACGCCGGACAAATGCTGTTCCTCCAATGCATGTTGTCATCGGTAAACTGTTGTTTCTCTAACTCTCGTTAATTACAATCTGTTTGGTGCAGAGGGGTTCATTAATCGATTAGGGACTTCCGTTAATTTTTTTTTTTTGGTTCCTTTGAAATGGGATTTAAGGGTCTTTTGTTTGATCATACTTATCAGTATGAAGGGGGATGGCGATAGTTGCATACTAGAGTTGATTCTAGGGCTATTTGCTGACCAATGGGGGTTCCAATCGAGACCAAACATTTTATGTTAAGAGTGTGAAAGATTAAAAGGAGTACCTTGTTAACATCTAGTTTGCTTATTCTCCCCCTGTAAATGGATCGTGGATGGTGGACATTATTTTTTTTTGGTTCATAACGATGTACTGCAATGTAATTATAGAGAGCGTATAATTGAGCCAGGCAGAGTTTAACTCTACCTAGCCTAGGCCTCAGTGAGCATTAAATGCTGTTGGAGACCAGATTATTGGGCTTGCAAAGAAGTGGTTTTCTATGATTCTTAGGAATCTCACCGCTCCTACCACTGCTTCAGTTTTCTCGCTTTCTACCTATCGGTGTATTATACAATGTGATTTCACAGTGCGGAACCTTACCTTTTCCATGTTTTCCCAGCTCAAAATCGCTGACAGAGTTTACAGTTCGTAAGTCCTAATTGTATCATGTTTGTGATATATAAATCATGTCAAGTCTTCTATGCGGTGTAAATTTTTTTTATCTTTGAGCAGACGGACTTTGGCCAGACTATAGTGATGGTACTTGGCCTGCATGTTGCGCTGGGAAAAGATTTGATGTTAAAGAGGTATGTTCGTCGATTTAGTTATTGCACATTCGAGAATCATAGTTCGGAAAATTGATGAAATCCCGCAGCAGAAACAGCAATTTCTGTAAGTTCACCAAGTATAACTTTTGGCTGAAATTATCCTAGATCCCTGTAGGTTTTTATGTATCAGCTATCACTTCCTTGCAAAATGATGAGAAATCTTTGAACGTTTTTAAACTGATGAAATTATATTAGATAGATCCTTGATTTTGTTTTTTTTTCTTCTAATAATCACTCGATTGCTTCGACTCAGCTACAACTACTAGAAAAGTACCCTTTTCAGATTTTGTTTGCCGTCTCACAGGAACCTTAAACGAAACAACGAATTTGTATGCTGGGCAGTTCGATTCCTGGCAAATAACCCTTTTTTCACATGTTTTTGTACTTGCCAATGCAGATTTCTTCATTGATGGGCACGTTAAATAAGTATTGGCCAAGTTTAAGCTGTGAGGATAATCTATCTAACTGCCAAGGTCAAAAAGGACTATTTTGGGAACATGAGGTTCTGGCTATTACCCTGCTTTCACCATATGGACCGATTATAGCATGATGTTAACTTAAGCAGTTTTTTTTTTTCATGTGTGGATTCCGACATATGTGGAGACAGTGGGGTAAGTTCCAGTCTGATAGGACTTTATTATTTCAATTGAAGAATGATGATACATTTTCCATTTTATCTTGAACTTCATATTCAAATTGCTAAATTAAAAGTATTTATGAAAGTGGATTTTTTGTGGTACTTATTATCCAATAACGTCACTCTGCTAGTATATCGTAAGTTCTGCTGACGAGCATATCGACTGGATAAAAATTTACGTTGCTCCCTATTTACTTGCTTTACAGAGAAGCATGGAACTTGTTCGTATCCAGTTGTGCAAGATGAATGCGACTACTTTATGAAGACTCTCAATCTCTACTTCAAATATAACGTCACTGTAAGATCGTACTATAAATCTGTTTTCAGTCACAACTAATGTCGTGCTCCCCATGCATCCATACCAGATAAAGCCAATACTTGTTAAAAAGTTGCATACTAGGAGTATTTTACTAAAAGAGCCTACGAATGTAGTCCGTGTCATCTTCAATCCTCTTCATTTGAGTTAGTTGCTCGACTTCAACATTGACCGATGTTTCCGTAACGTGAAATCCTTTTTTTTTTGTTTCCTATTTCCATGCTGGCAACGCTCTAATTGAATTTCAAAACTTTTCATACATGTAATTCAGCAAGTGCTAAGAGAAGCTGGATATGCAGCGTCGAATACCAAGAAATACCGTTTAGGAGGCATTATTTCCGCAATTGAAAATGCTTACCATGCAACGCCGGAGCTCCAATGCTCCAATGGTGCTATTGAGGAACTTCGGTTATGCTTATGCAAGGATTTACAGGTTAGACCACTCAAATTCAGGAATCTAATTATCCTAAATTTGTTTAAAAAGCAGTATATCCTTTTTCCCCCTATTAACCGCATCGCTGGTATAGTTTTCTTCCGATGCTTATTAGCGTAGTAACAACTAACATCTGAATGTTCTTGTTATATATTTTTTGTTTCTGTAAAAAAAATGTTTGTCCGTCGTTTCCATGCAGCTTCAGAATTGTTCAGTTGGCACCAACAGTTCATGTCCCACATATGTCAGCTTGCCCGAATATGTCTCATCAAGTAAGTTAACCATCCACGACGAACGATAAAGGGTATGTATCATTGTATGAGTTCTAACATGAAAAAAGTGACGTCTTATCTGTAATAAATACGTGATTAAATCTTTAGCCATACACAGATTTTTGGCATATCAAAAAATCGCTACTATAATTGCAGATACAGAGAACATTGCAAGTGACTCTTTAGAAGCTGCTGCTCTATGATGGTTGGTGGTGCCTTTTAATGCTACTAAAGTGAGCTTCTTCGACATAATCTTTGCGCTGTTTTAATATGTTATCTTTGCTATCTAACTTTTTTGTCTTAATTAGTCATTATAAATTTATGTCTGTTTCAAACAGTGAAGTTTCAATTTGATTATGTTCTAATATACCGACATTTGCTTTTAATTGGTGAGGTGAAATATGATTTGACTTAAATGTATTGCATTAGTTGAAAACCCTCAGAACAAATATGATTTGAGTTAACTTATGAGATAAGTCAGAAGCGCTATTGTTGATGGCCGTTTCAGGATGCAAGTCATATTTTAGTTATATACAACAATATTTTTTTCTCGTGTGTTACATAAAATCAACCCGTATGTTTTCACATTCAGTGACCTGTATCGGAAACTAAGGAACAAAAATACGATTGGGCCTTTTTAATATTTTATTTAATCAAGTTGAGAATGAAGACATGTGAGTTAAGTAAAATGTCAAAGCGGAGTCAACATATAATATTACGGAATGATACGATGTGCATATATTATATCGTCTCGATAATTTGATTGATTTGCGTTGTAAATTGGACGTCTATCCTTGACTGAGATGATAATTTTTTAATCTTACTAATTGAGTCGAGCCACGTCGCAACTTTTTAGCGATATATGAGAATTGTTGGTACATTTATTGTTCAATAGTTGGTGCAAAGTACTACTAAAAACAGCAGTCAATTTCATTTTACTTGTAACTACGAAATATAGATATAAAAGATGACAATGACCACCCTATACAGCAGCAGCGAACTCGCAACTTCTTATACATGTTTCTAATGTTCATTCCAATAATATTCACACAGACTAATTTTTATGGTCATCTATTATAAATGTGTTCGAACAAAATTCCTAAGTTATAATATACCATCAGAAGTGAAGAGAATCTTATTTCATTTATCAAGGCAATGGATGAATGATCAAGAGACATAACTAAGTTGATTATTTTAATACTTAAAATATATATATTATATGCATAAATATAAAATCTGAGTGAAAATATATATCGGTCCAAAATTTCACAACACGGGTCTACGAAGATCATAGTTGAAATGAAACTATCATCAATATATCTCTAAAATCACGACCATCACGTCAATTACTAGCACAGTCATCGTGTTATTTCATCATAATTTCACACAAAAGACATCATAAGAGTCTTCAAGTTACAAACTTAAGAGAAGAAAAAAGGGAAGGGGCCCACACGAAAGGAATAAAATTCCAAGACAAATGACATGAACAGTAAATTTTGCTTCCTAGAAAACCATAAATAAAAAACTACTAAAAAAACCTAGCTAAAAAACAAAAATGTGCCCACCACCCCCGTAACAACACAGCAAAGCTTTGATAATTTCCATCTTATCGTCGATTCAACTCTTCATCATGCATCAATTAATATAAATATATATATATATATATATATTGTATTTCTTCGTCCTAATTATAGGACGACACACAACTAGGGTTGCAAACGAATCGAATCGAGTCGAATACCACCATATTCTATTTGTATTCTTTTATTTTTCGAATATTCATATTCGTATTCTTTTATTATTCGAATACTAAAATTGTTTCATATTCTATTTGATAATATATTCGAATATAATTGCGAATATTAGAATATTCTGATACGAACAAATTTTTTTTTCAGGAAACCTATTTTCACAAAACATATAAAGCAAAAAAAAACTACGTAGTGGATGAAATATGCGGTTACGACATAAAAAGAAAAATGTAGCAAAACATATCATTAGTTTATCCAATACATCATATGAAAGCACAAAAAAATCTTTCATCCATAAATTCCAACAATAATTATTTTCCTTAGCTTGCTTCATATTAATATGTTAGTTTAAACTACAAGTATTTATAAATATATATTATTTAATATATTATATTATTCGAATCGAATATTCTAAAAAGATTCGAATCGAATATTGTCATATTGTATTCGTATTCTAAAATTATTCGAATCGAGAAAAATATTCTTATTCGGATTTGATATTCTAATATTTCGAATCCGAATCTTAAATTTCGAATCGAATTTCGAATCGAACAAAAAGATTCTGTTCATTTGCAACCCTACACACAACTCCCACGGTTTAATAATTTGACTATGTAATAATAAACCATTACCATCATCACCATCTCCATTTGATGGTTATAATAAGCCATGGTAACAGCCAAGATCTTAGATGGGGGCCTGACCTACCTAGAAAACCCTAATTTCTTCTTCGAGCATCTTTGAATCGAATCGATAGATGATATCGAATTATAATTCGAAGATATCCCAACCATGAGGTCTTCATTTTCTTCGTGGGAAGAGCTCGCTTTCGCCGAAGATACAGCTTCTGGTGCTTTAGGAGGCTGTGTATGGCCTCCGAGATCATATTCTTGCAGTTTCTGCAGAAGGGAATTTCGCTCAGCTCAAGCTTTAGGAGGCCATATGAATGTTCATCGAAGAGATAGGGCTAGGCTGAAGCAATCATCATCGTCATCTTCTCCTCGTCAAGAAGCTGCTTCTTCTCCTCCTCCTCCTCCTAGAAATCTTCTTACTGCATCTCCCAATGAAGGGCCTTTCGTATTCTCCTCTTCTCCTTCGTCCTTGTTGATCAATAGCCACAACCATGATGAATTCACGGCTCATGTTCATCAACATCCTTTGGTTTCTTCCTCGAATGCGATTAGGGTTTCTGGTGATGATGGTACACCGATCCTTTGCTTCGATAGGAACCGAAAGGAGGATCGACACAAGGTCAACAATGGTGGTAAGAAATCGCCAGCAGTTGTTCTTGATGAGAGGCCTGACTGTGGTAATAGGCTCCTCGAAAAAGACAAATTCTTGAACTTAGATTTGGCTGTTTGTGATCAAGCTCGTGAATCAGATTATATTATTATGTCTAAAGATGACGAAGTTATGAGATGTAAGAGGAGGAGAGTTGAAGCTAAGCCTCTTTGTAGTAATGATATGTTCTTAGAGAAGAAGAAGAAGAATGCGAGGGATTCGATCGAAACTGCTAATAGATGTCTGCTTTTGCTACCACAATCTGAAGAGTTCAGTAATAAACTTTGTTCGTCTGGCGATGCTGAGGAATTGGATCTTGAGTTGAGGCTTGGATCAGATCATGCTCCTCAAAAGGTGAAGTGAGAATTATTATAATTGCAAAGATAGATATATAATCATATCTATAACAACATATGTTATCAAGCTTGTTTTTTTACATTTCTTAGTTTCTGGTAAACTTTATGTCATGTCATGGTGTCTTTCCTATCTTCTTTGTGGTGGGGAAACTTTGATTCAATTGAAACTAAGTTTGAATTTGTATCCCTCGATCAGTTCTTGTTTGTACATAGAAAATTGACTTTTCGAATCAGTGTTGAGTTTCTTTGGAAGTTCCTTATATTATAGATTAACGCTTTGCCCTTGATTTAGATTAACTTGAACACATGGAGATCTGCAGCATATTTGAGGAATTTATGTATAATCAGCAAAATATGAAAGATTGCTGAAATGAAATAACAGTCGTTTTGTTTTGCATCATCTCTGCAAGAGAACAAAGTTTTCTTCCTTAATATATATATATATATATATATATATATATATGTGTGTGTGTGTCATTGTCGTCGTGGATTCAAATGCAATTCAGCCCCTTCAGCTTTCGTCTGATCACTGTATTTTCTTACTAGTATGATTAGCAACTGATAATTAAAAAGATCATTTTTTTTCAGTAATAATTAAAAGCTTCTTCAAAAGATATATTATACCTATTATGCATATCGTATATATGCATGAAAAAGCGAGTCAGATATATACAACACAACATGGGTTCCCTTTTTGTTTCTATTTACGATGATGCATTGGCTGTAATTATTAATATTATTATTATTAACTTGCATAAAAGAGATAGCAAAATAAGTCCATGCACTTGTGTACTCTTATTTCACTTTTGTGCTTTCTCAATGCTTCCAAAAATGTCACCAACTCCTAAAGGAATCAATTGAATAAAGTATTTCAGACATACCATATTTTATTCAGTAGGAAGAATAATTATTGCTGCTTCATGATAACTCCTAGGCGTTTCTCCACGGGTATTTTGTGGTTCTTCTGTACGTAAGTTTTAAAATGTATATTAATTAATATTTGTATAAGATGAATGATCACAGAATATATATGTATATATATATATATATAAAGATCACCAACTTCATCAAACCCTAGCTAGCCTATAGCTGCTTTACATACATCATAAAACTAAACAATTAGGTATATCTTAATAAGTATTCTCTTTATTAACCTGCTTCACATTCACTCAACATTCCACGAAACTAGGCTGAAATCTTGGGTTCAGTCCCTTACATTCTGTAAACACGCAATTATTTCATAATCTCTATCCACATTTTGGGTATTGTATAAGAGGTACGCAATAAGATAAGGTTGTATATTGAATATAGTAGACATAGGGTCTTATATAGGTATTTTATATAGTTCCCAAATATCGATCTGAATCCGTGATTCTTGATGATGTGCATCGTGGTAATGGGGAAAAAGTAATTTTTTGATTTGTTCCCATGTCTTCATACGATTTTACTACGCAATATTAAAAAAAAAACAAAAAGAAAAAACGGTTCAACATTGATCTTCTCGAATCTCTAGAAACAAGCATTTGAGTTGATTCTTTATTATTTTGTCATAAGATGAGCACATGGGCATCGAATGTCCGCTTCGAACACTGAATTCAAATGAATGTATATAAAAACATCTCGATCTAAATCAACTATTCGAATGTAGAAAAAGGAATAGTGATGAATATTATATAATTCCATGACAGCCTATATACTAATAAAGATTATATAGATTCTCAAGGAGAGCATTTTACTAATTCCCAAGATCTAAACCAGACACTTCAGTCTTCACAGGGAGACTTGTAAATCGAGATAAGCTTAAGTTTGACGTACCTAAACTAAATACTGTATTACGCAAATTAAATAATAGTTATTGTGTCCTATATTCCTCTATTATTATTGCCAATTTATAAAATCGCGGGCCTTCGGAAATTAACCTTTTTTTTTTTTGTCTTAAAAAAGTTGTGATCGTACTCGCTTTAACTAGAAAGTTTGAATGCGAATAAGCTTTATAACCGACTAAATTTGGATTGATGTTAGAATATCCCCAATCGATACTCAAAAAACTTCAAATAAAAGTTCTCCAACCGTACATCATATGCAAACTCAAAATTCGTTTTCATTTTGAGTTTGAGATCTGATTTCTCGATTGGTGAAGAATTATTTGATTTTGAATTTGAGGATGAGTTTAAGTTTGAAAATGCATTTTTGGTTGGAAATGGTCATACATCTTGTATGAAAATGGGTCTACTTCTGCATACATTTTATAATTATCCCTATCATCTTATTTTTTCCCCCAAAAGCCCAACTAATATAAAAGATGTTCAATTCAAGGCCCTCTTTCTAACGATTAGCTTGTTTGCAATGGACTATATCATAGTTTTAAACTAATTTTCGAGATCTGATCTATTCCCACGCTTTCATTTCAGCGATACTACTAAGGTTGATATCAGCATAATGCATTGTATGTGTAATTATTATTACAACATTTTGAATTTTGATACATACGACGTGTTTTCTCTCGGCAAGTTCAAGAAAATCATATGGCGGCATATTATTTATTACTCCCTCCATCCCAACAAATTTATCACATAAGTTGCTGGACACGCAAATTAAAGTGGCATTATTATAATAATATAGTACAATAAAAAGGTAAAAGATTGTATATTTTGACACGTCTTTTAAGAATATTTAATATTATTATATTGATTGTTTGTGATAGTTTTTTGTTAAAAAAGAAAAGTGGGATAAAATTAGCGGGAGTATTTGTTTATGATCATATATATTTAGTCTTAAACTGGAGACGGCTGATGTTAGAATCAGTCAACCTTTTCATCGTCGTACTTTCCATCAATAATAATGACTCCGTCATGTGACATTTCATTTTCTACATTCAATTATTTCAACGTACAATATAAATATATATGGAGAACATGTGCAATGCAGAGATTCCAAATGACCATCTCCCGGCATTTTCCACTTTTAAAGTCACTGAAAAGAAATAGTGATGTGTTGTATACAAATGCTGATATCTAATAATTCTAACACCTTCTTCCAATAGTAACATGGGTCGTGAGAAAAACCGCACAACAATAATGAAGGAAGAACAACCATCGCCGCAAAAGCTGGGAATTCTCTCCTTCGAGGCGGCGAAAACCATGTCTAGGCTTCTCTCTCTCTACAAATCTCTCTCCGACGGCGAGATCTCACGGCTGAGGAACGAAGTCATCAGATCCAAAGGCGTGGCGTTCTTGAACTCCGGCGACGAGGATTTCCACCTGACCCTCGCCTGTGCTGAGAGGCTCGGCGACCTCCGCCGCGTGGCCTCCTCCGTCGCTCGCCTGGCCAAGAAATGCAGCGAACCTTGGCTCAGAAGCTTCGCCGCCGACATTAAGCTGTTCTCCGCCGCCAGGATGAACTCTGAGTACGGTTCGAGGGTGATAGAGAAGAAGGTTCAGAAGCTGGAGAAGTTGGTGGCTACGACTTCGCGACTGTACGCCGCCGTGGAAACTCTGACTGAGATGGAAGCTTCCATGGCCGGCGGCGGAAAGAGAAAGGCCCATTTTGAAGATTCTTCAGGCGACGTTTTCCATCAGAGGGTGGAAAATCAGAGAGAAAAAGTCAGGCATTTAAGAGAAGCCTCTCTTTGGGGTAAGACTTTCGATAAGAGCGTTTATCTCATCGCGAGGATCGTCTGCGCCGTATACGCAAGGATCTGCGCCGTATTCAGGCGGCACACCTCGCCGGAAAACCTTCTCTTGCCTCTGCCGCCGCCGCCGTCGACGAAATCTAAGACGTCCTATAGGGTCGTCCATCGTTTCTGCAGCCCAAGATCTGTTCTTTCCTTAAATGACGACGGCTACGACGACGATGTACTAGGAGACTGTCACCGTCGTAATAAAAGGGGCTTTCCTTCAGATCCGTACAGAATCATCGGCGCCGCCGCGCCGTCGACCCTAGGAGGATCCGGCCTGGCGCTGCGCTACGCAAACGTGATACTTCTTGCGGAGAAGTACCTGGGCGCGGCGGTTCATGTCGACAGATACGAAAGAGAGTCTCTGTACCAAATGCTGCCGGCGAGCTTAAGGTCGCTGGTGAAGGCGAAGCTTAGAAAGAACATGAAGCGTGGTGCGGCGGCGGCGGAAGACGACGGCGACGGAGACTCGTCGCTGGCCAAAGGGTGGAGAGACGCCGTGGTGGAGATCGTGGGGTGGCTTTCGCCGCTGGCCCGGGACACGGTGACGTGGCACGTGGAGAGGAACTACGAGCAGAAGGTGAAGTCCGAGGCGGGCCGGCGGCCGGCGGTGCTTTTGCTGCAGACGCTGCATTTTTCCGATAGGGAGAAGGCGGAGGCTGCCATCGCCGAGGTGCTTGTTGGGCTGAGCTGTATCTACAGATACGAGAATCGTCGGCTGTAGCGGCGAATAATATTTCCTAATTTTTTTTATTTAACTGATTCTTTTTTACTAATTATATTCGCACAACTGTTGTATGTATTGTTGTAATTTGCAGCTTTGGAATTTTCTCAAGGAAACTGGTATTTGGAATTCCATTCTGAACATGAAGTGTGAGATAAAATGTCAGAAATTTAATATTATTATAGAATTGGTTAATTTGACATAAAAATAGTAATTAGCGGGCGAACATTTTTAGTCCCCGATGTTTGATGCATGTGCGTTTCTGGTCCTCCATGTTCCCAGGTGACACTTTTAGTCCCGAATGTTACCAATTTTGGACGGTTTTGGTCCCTCGATTAATTTAATTGCTAATTTAGACGAAATTTAACACGTGAGAGCCCGTGATCTCCTTTTACTCGACGTAAAACATCATAACACATCTTCTTCTTCGACTTAAACGCACGTTAGCATTTTCAAGGGTGTCGATCCTTTCTTAAATGTGATGTATAATGATGCCCATGTGCGTTTAACTCATTTTCAAGGGTGTCGATCCTTTCTTAAATGTGATGTATAATGATGCCCATGTGCGTTTAAGTCGAAGAAGAAGATGTGTTATGGGGTTTATGTCGAGTAAAAGAAGATCATGAGCTCTCACGTGTTAAATTTCGTCTAAATTAGCGATTAAATTGATCGAGGGACCAAAACCGTCCAAATCGATAATATTCGGGACTAAAAGTGTCACATCGGAACATGGGGAACAAAAAACGCCCATTCCTCAAACATCGAGACTAAAAATGTCGTTCTCCTGTAATTAGCAATAGCATACACGCAACACCAATGATATGAAATATGATGATGGCCTTAAATAATGAACAAACTTTATGGGAGTTTATGCAGACGGAAAAAAGAGATCGAACTACCAAATAATTATTATCTGTTTTAACTACATATAATTCATACATTATGTACAAAAAAAAAAACCACGCATTGTATTTGTGTAACCAACTTATTCATTCATACGCTTTTATTCAATTTGTCAGAAATTTGGGTCAACATTTGATGGGTCACGTTCCAATCCCAGGCGCAATAACTGCAAAATAATCTCCGAAACTAATGAACTGAGTGAGAGCTTGATCAACCACTCAACTGCCTCATTAATTACTCGGAATAGTATAAGCTAGACAAGCTTTTCCCCCTTATTAGACTAATGGATTTTCACAATATTCCAGAAATAAACTATAGACCGTTTATTTTCTTCTTTCTCAATGATTTCCTACAAACGACCAAAGTAAACTATGGTCGCTTGACTCGAAACAGACGAAGACTTGCTCCAGTGGACGTAAAGCAAAGTTAGAGCAAGCAAGCTCTTTTTTACCAAACCACTGAAGCACTAACGTTATCATTTAATAATAAAAATAATATCTTTCTAAGTAACATCCCACTAAACATAACATTCATCTGATCTGATCAGATCAACTGAAGGCTGCGCTGTAGTAAAAAATATTCCCATCATCAACAGCTAACAAAGAAGCTTTAATTCTTCGGCCATGGCGGCTATCGTCATCATCCTTCTGATCATCTCTCTCTCTTCTTTCTCACCAAACCCAACTTCATCGCAGTCAACCACCGAGCTCTACTTCGCCGGCTTCAAAACCCAAAAAGCCAACCTAAGCCTCGACGGCGCCGCCGTCATCTACGGCAACGGCGTCCTCCGACTGACCAACGACACCAGCCGACTGAAAGGCCACGCCTTTTACCCTTCGCCCATACGCTTCAAACCCTCCGCCGACGGCAGGGCCTCGTCGTTCTCCACTTGCTTCGTCTTCTCCATCCGCCCTGAGTACCCCAGGCTCGGCGGCCACGGCATGGCCTTCGCCGTGGCGCCCACCGTAGATCTGAACCCTTCTTCCCAGCCCAGTCAGTACCTCGGACTTTTCACCGCCAACAACACTGGGAACTCTTCTAACCATATCTTCGCCGTGGAGCTCGACACAGTTCAGGACTTTGAGTTTGGGGACATCAACGACAACCACGTCGGCGTGGATATAGACGGGTTGGTTTCCAACGCGTCTGCGGCGGCGGCGTACGACGACGGTGGGCCGTCGTCGTCGGGGAAGAAGATGACTGACATCAACATCAAAGGAGGGAAGCCTATTATGGTTTGGGTGGAGTACGATTCTTCTGCAAATTTCGTCAACGTCACCCTTTCTCCGTCGTCTTCGAAGCCGAGAATTCCTCTCTTGTCTTACAAAGTGGATCTATCGCCGATCTTCGAGGAGGAGATGTACGTCGGATTCTCGGCGTCGACGGGCCTGCTCGCCAGCTCCCACTACGTTCTTGGGTGGAGCTTTAAGATGAACGGCGAAGCTAAGTCGCTGGACATGGCGGCGCTCCCCTCTGTCCCAGGGACGAAGAAGGAGAAGAACACAACCCTAATCGTAGGCCTTTCTCTCTCCTCGCTCGCCTTCGTTCTCTTCTCCATCTTCCTCGCCGTGTTCTTGATCAGAAAAATCAAGAACGCTGAAGTCATAGAATCGTGGGAGCTCGAAATTGGGCCCCACAGGTACAAGTACGATGAGCTGAAGAGGGCCACGAAAAACTTCAAGGACGGCGAGCTCCTCGGCGTCGGCGGCTTCGGCCGGGTCTACAAAGGGACGCTGGCCAACCCTAAGACGGAGGTCGCCGTGAAACGAATCTCCCACGAATCGAAGCAGGGCGTCCGCGAATTCATGTCTGAAATCTCCAGCATAGGTAGGTTAAGGCACAGAAACCTAGTACAGCTTCTTGGCTGGTGCCGGCGCGGCGGCGACCTCCTATTAGTCTACGACTACATGCCCAACGGCAGCCTCGACAAGTGGCTGTTCGACGAGCCACCGACGGCGGCGCTGGGCTGGAAGCAGAGGGTCAAAATCATAAAAGGGGTCGCGGCGGCGCTCCTCTACCTCCACGAGGGTTACGAGCAGGTGGTGATTCACAGGGACGTCAAGGCCAGCAACGTCCTCCTCGACGGCGAGATGAACGGCAGGCTCGGAGACTTCGGTCTGGCAAAGATCTACGACCGCGGGTCGAACCCGGGCACGACACGGGTCGTGGGCACGCCGGGGTACCTCGCGCCGGAGCTCTCTCGGACCGGGCGGGCCACGGCGGCCTCCGACGTGTTTGCCTTCGGAAACCTGCTCCTCGAGGTCGCCTGCGGACGGAGGCCCGTCGAATCGAAGCGCCGCGTCGGCGAGGAGGAGGAGGTCGTGTTGCTGGCGGACTGGGTTTGGGGAAAGTGGAAGGAGGGGAGGATCGTCGACGCCGGCGACGGGAGAATGAAGGGGGATTTCGACGGAGAAGAGGTTGCGATGGTTCTGAAGCTGGGGTTGATGTGCTCGGCGAGTGAGCCGGCGAGGAGGCCGACCATGAGGCAGGTGGTGGGTTACTTGGAAGGGGAGATGGATTTTCCGGCGGCTGGTGCCGCCGTCGGCGAGCCGCCGGGAGGCGGTGAGGAGAGCGGGTTTGAGGATTATCTGCGTTCGTATGCTTCGTCTTCTTTCGATAATACGGCGAGCTTCGCCTCTGCTTCGCCGGTTAGGCTACTCAGTGGTTTAGGCGGCGCTAGATAGATAAAGATTACTGCTTAATTAAAACTAATCTAATAACAATGTACTATTGATAATGATTAATGAACCTCTGTAATGATTTGTTGTACTCCCTCCGTCCCGTTATCTTTATCACATTTTTCCATTTCGGGCGTCCCACTAACTTTACCACATTTACTTCTTTGGTAAAAAACTATCACAAACAATCAATATAATAATATTAAATATTCTTAAAAGACGTGTTAAAATATACATTTTTTACCTTTTCACTGTACTATATTATTATAATAATATCACCTTAATTTACGTGTCCATCAAGAATAATTGACGTAATTACTGTTACACTATAAATACAGTGTCAATCCCCATATTTATAGAGGGTAGCATAGTCTTTTACGCAACCCATTTTTTAGGAACTCTTTTTCTTCGAAGCTTATTTCCTGAATAATTATCTTCCTCGTTAAACACTCCCGGCGGTTAAGACAAGGCGAGATCTTTCATAACTCCGACGGAGCAATCAAAGGCATAAAATTGTCGGAAATTGCAGGATCATAGTACTATAAAGCATGCCCGTGAGAGTAATTGACAGTTCTTCTCCTTCACAGCTCTCAGGTGCTTTCGATCTCAGCTCAGCTCTTTTTTTTCCTCAATTTTTTCTCTTCCCAAATTACGCCTTTTTCCTCCCTGTGTATTTGAATCTTAAGCCGAAGAGTCGAATTATATATATGAAAATTATTTAGTAATTATGGAATCTGCTTCTCTACTCCGATGTGGGGTTCGATGCTATTTCACATCCTGGATTTATGATTTGTTATTATTGTGATGTAATTATTTGACTATTCAATTTGATGTTCGTATTGAAGGTACAACGTCGGAGAACACTCTGCCTCCACCTTGTAGTCTGCTGAGCGTTGGGCAGGTGATTTCTTCCTCTTCCCATGAGGCGACTTACCGAAAGAGCTCTTCTTTCGCATCTTATGTTCCAATGTATTATTGCAGGCTTTCTCAGGGACTCAAAATGTTTCGAGTTTACAAAAGGACGAAGCGTGGCGAGCAATGTTCGGATCCAGGGCTGTGATCTTGAACATGGTTATTTATGTGGAACCATGGAAGCTCTAAACGTTCCAATGGCAGATACTCCTGTAAGAAATTAATCGCCTTCCCACAATGTTTTTCTCTTATTTTGGATCTTATTATGGGCAACACTGTGTGGCTTGGATGAAAAATTACATGACTTTTAGATACAGTCATCTGATTAAAGCTCCGAGCATCATCAATCTTTACGTCTCCTTTTGTTTGCTGTTGCATGCAAGGTCATTACCTTCTGGGAAGGAGAAATTGTCGACACCAAGAACTATACATTCTTCACTGGGAAGTGGGGAGCTACGTATGTTCTACGCAACCCTGACGGTCTCCTTAATCTGCTTTAGTTTTCCTATTTTCAGGGTCAAATTGGCGAAGTCTTGTCTTAAATTCAAAAGTAATGGACAGGGAAGATGATGACATAAAGCACTGGACAAAATTTCCATCATTCTCACCCCTGCAGGTCAATTAGTTTCGCTTTGATTCCTTACATCGTGCTTTCTCTCTGCGTGTATATTATAACATTGTCTTAGATGTTCTTCATCCAATTTAGAGCCAAGTGGAAGCTGATGGTGGGAAATCATTAGACTTGAGTAGCTACTCTCATATTTTTATGGTATTTAATCGCTTCCTACTATTTAGATCAAACTACACAACTAGCTGAGCTGGCTTCTTGACACTTAACTGCAGAGGTGGAAAGAGCAGTACTTTGTGAACGTTGGGACGGACTGTGGGCTCACGATTGCTGGGTTTTACTACGTTTGCTTCTCATGTAGTGATGGCTCCATTAATGGATTTTACTACGATCCTAATAGCAGGTTTAGTTCTTTACCCTTAACTTCACTGTAAGACTATTAAGCATGGTTCCTTCCTTCAGAACTTTTCTTGTTTGCTGTGTCCAAACGCAATATCTTTATAGCACATCATCGCTGAATAACACATTCGAATGAATTTGTAGCCCTTTTCAGAAGTTGGAACTGAAGTCCACCAGTGATGGTAGACAAGGGTTCAGCTTCTCCACTTACGAGTTGCAATAAGAATGCAAAAAAGACAGGTTTTTTTTTTCTCTCTATGATTTCCTTTAGGGCCAATGTTGCTTTGTATGGTGTATGTTAAAACATAATTTTCTTGTTCCTTGTTTGCGGACTGTGCTTCGTTTTAACTTCGGAGACGACCACTAGTGCGATACTGAGGTTCTAAGTATGGCTATCGAATTAGGAATATGGATACTCTTAGTTCTACAAAAAATTTGGGATCTAAAGAAGTGCTCAAATTTGCATCTTTGAGCAAAACGTGATGGCCAAAATTTTTGGACGGTATTTTATATTTACTTGTATAACATCACCCAGCACATGGCTCAACAAAAGTTCGAAGCTTTCCAATAATTCAAGACTGTAACTGCAACAAAGTCTGTTTGCATTGAAAAGATTATAACAACCAGGGTTCAAACTCAAAAATCCACCAATATAAATAAGAAAAACAAAGACTTAATCCATCCCCATGGGAGTTACTATGTTGTATTCGCTTTAGAACTCGGTTAGGATGAAGCACTATTGCTGTCGCCCACGGAAGGTCCAGGACCTAATAGCAAAGGCGGTGCTGCTTCACTTTCTTTCTTCCCAGTGTTTGGCTTTGCTTCTTGATTGTTACGATTCGCAGCCCAAGCCCTTAGAGGCGGCTCAAAATGCTGGCTGGAAACGTCGGGCGGAGGCCCATCTTCGTCTTGCCCGGCGACAAGTCCCTTCTCTACAAGAGAAGACGGTTCGTCGAAATAGGTCCTCCAAAGAGAGTCGACGAGCACCCTTTCCTCCCTTGAAGCTCCCATGTCTTCAGCAGGCATCTCGCTGATTCCTTTGATCCTTTCTTGTAAAATTTGCTTCAGTCGGTGCTTATCATCACCTTCTTCATCACCATCTCCATTTGATCTCTCACCGTTAGATTTGCCCGATTTGTAACGCGAGAGCTCAAGAAGACTGCTCAGAGCACCTTCGCGGACATCACCATCTTCACTCGAAGCAAGGTGCATTAGGATGCGTGGGATTCCCAGCTCGGCCACAGCGTCACAGTCCGAACGATTTTCGTGCAGTAGGTACTGTATCAGATTCAGGGCTTTCCTGCAAATTGTAATCGAAGGTCAAAAGGTTGGGACAGAAGCAGTTTCGCATAAGTAGGAAATAAGAAGTGCTTTTTTTTCAACGAAGATGAATATGTTGCAACTACCTCTGGAACCTCGAGCTGTCCGAACTTAGAGCATCTCTCAGAGCCGCATAACCATTACCCAGACGAAACGCGGCGATTGCAGGCTTGTTATGTCTAATTAGGGCTGCAAGCATGATAAGAGGAAGATCAGACATACATAGTACACTTGTACTGAGCTAAAATATGATGAGAATTTGTGGAAGCACGTACATGAAATTGCACCAAGTGCTTTCGTTCGAGCAGTGACGTCAGCGTCCGAACTGAAATTCGACAAAAGCGGCTCTAAACCATTAGCTTCCATGACCAATTGCTGGCTTTTGGGATTGTTCTGGACAATCGTGCTGACAACCTCGGCAGCTTTTGCCCTGACATTAGCATGAGAGTTCTTCAGGTAGCCAAGCAGAGGAACCAAGCCACCAATCGAATGTAGATCTGATAATACAAGAATCGCTAAGTTAAGCAACACATGTACAACAACCTACATAACTGAAATATGGTGACAAAACTAACCATTAGCCATGTCAATGGATTCCACATGTTCTTGTAGCTCGTCTAGCATTTCTGCAAGCAGACAAAACAATCATGAATCTCATGGACAAGCAAGCTTCAGGAGATAATAAACTCTTAATCATGGTAAACGTCATATACCTTCAATATCTCCAGGGGTCACTCCTTGAGATTCCAAAACCTCCTCTGGCGTCTGCATAACAAGCGTTATCTCCTTCATACGCTTCACAACATCTACTGTCTGCGCTTGCATCGCCTCCATGAACCATCTTCTATCTTCCTCACTAGACCCAAAAATTAAAGAGAATAATAAACACAAAAACTCTAACCTAATTGCATAAATTCTACAGCAAAAATCACATTTTTATGAAAGAGTTCTGCTCAGTAACAAGCCTATAACCGTAACCCCCATAGATCGTGGAAGCTTGACCCCAAACAAACAAAAAATGCAGTAGCTGAAAGCAGACGCGCGAACAACTACAAAAAAAAAAGTAGACAGGATGGTTGGAGAAAGTCACCTTAAATTTCGAGATGGCTTAGTACCATCAGAGTGCGCAAGGCTCCACTTGAGCAATCCTTCCCAATTAGGATTTTCGTTCGCCATTATTCTCCTCCTCCAAACTGAACAATCGAAATAAAGAACTAACAGATCAAATCAGAGCAAACAAAAGGGACGAAATTGAAGAAATTAAACAAGCCGATGACTCGGCTTTTATTAGCAGCCCAGCTAGTGTTCTAGAATTCCCTTGAAGATTCGATTTGCTAACAATAGTTCGGAAAAGCAGAAGCTTCTACGGTCAAAAGTCAACATGAACAAATCACAATGGAGCCTCTTGTAATTGAAACAGCCCAATTAGGCCCAACAATGGCATTATCTGATAAAATGACAAAAGTGTCCTAGAGGTGATTGCCGCCGAAGGTGACGTCTCGGCCGGCGGAACGACCTATCTGATCGCCGGAGCTTTGCACTGTTGGCGTTTCTCGGCACTCCTTTTCCCCCTCGCAAAGACCTCACTAGTATCACTATGGTATTCGCTCCTGGCAATGGCTATAAAATCAAAGTGCAGCGATGAAATATATAGTTTCCCGAATGTGACGGAGCAGAAATCGAGCTCCGAATTTAGGGCTGACGCCGCGAGGAAAGATGATGCTCAGCTCAGATTGTGCGCCCGCGGTGCAATGGACTTGCGCGAGCTCAACCAGGTTGAGGAATAGCCAGGAAATCAACTGTTAATTTACTCTCTTTCTGTTTGTGGTGGATAAGCTTCCTTAAACAGTCAATGTGTGCTCAAATCCCAAATTTGTCGGAGCAAATTTGGTTTGTTTTGACATATTTTCGAATAAATTCAACTATACCTTATTTTGAAATCCGATGGCCGAGCATCAAAGTAGGAGAGGGACACCAGCAATTCCACCTTTCTTTCAATAGAGATTTATTTTTTAATCTGGTATACGGCTGTCATCTTTTTGTTCGTGATTTTCCTTTTTTTAACCCTGAAATTGTATCGATCGAGGAAAAACGTGGTATCGATCATCAGCCCCGTCTCAAGTGAATAAACTTGTTTGTCGAGAAGTTTTTTGTTGAATAGCAGCATAATACACATTACACGGGTTGAAATTCGACAGTTATGAAGCAGCTGGAGGAAGAATTCGGGCCCGATCGAATGATTGGAATCGAAACAGACGACGAAGAAAACGAGGCTGAAACGGTCTGCAACAATCACGATTACGATACTGAATCTGATATGACGGGTCTTTCTCGAAACCCTTCACGCGATGATTTTGTCGGCGGTCCTTCTCCTCATTGGCCTCAAAGTTACAGGTATGTTCGCTCCCGGGAAATTGTTCCCTCTTTTTTGTTCAAATCTAACGAATCAAAAAAATATGTTTGCTGCATGAATGAAGGCAGTCGATGGACATGTTCACGCCTCCCCCGATAAGCTTTCTGAGGGGGCCGTTTTCCTCGGCTTCAGCTGAACAAAGAGAAGAGACACCAACTGCTGAGTCATCTTTGATTAAACCCCTCCTACCCTCGACGACATACTTAGATAACGAGTCCCTGACAGTGCCCAGGGTACCTTCAAATTGTCATGGTTTTTCTCACCAAAGGATTTCTTACACTGAGCTTCCACCGTCAAGGCAATGCTCGTATTTGCAATCCCTCCTTAATGGTAAGCTTCTTGTAATCTTACGAACAATTATTGTGGTCAATGAACTCAGGTTTATATTTTCTTATAAAGTGCAGCCATCAATGCTCTTTGTGGGATTGGAATACTTTCGACGCCTTATGCGCTCAAGGAAGGAGGATGGTTCAGTCTCGCGCTCCTCCTTATGTTCGGAGCAGTTACGTGCTACACTGGAATTTTGCTGAAGAGATGCTTGCAAAGCTCGTCTAGCCTTCGAGCCTATCCAGACATTGGGCAGGCTGCTTTTGGGATAAGTGGTCGAATATGCATCGCTGTAAGTCCTCTGCGAACCTTTGAACGACCTAAAATGGAAAAAAGTTTGATCTTCCATGTTTAACTTGTAGATCTTATATCTTTGCAGGCAATCCTATACGTGGAACTATACGTACGTATTTCCTCTCTCTGTCTCTATCCTTTTCGTCTCAAATAACTGAAACTTGGATGTTCTGTTCGTCTGTAGTCTTCATGCGTGGAATTCTTAATCATGATGAGCGACAACCTATCTGCGTTTTTCCCGAATTTTCAAATGGAAGCTGTTGGAATCCATCTTGACTCTTACCAAGTATGTGCCATCGCTTCGGCCCTCGTTATCCTCCCCACTGTGTGGCTCAGAGATCTCAGCTTGCTTTCATACGTATCAGGTGATTCAGTTTGTATTCCATTACTAATAAACCCTCATAAGATTGAAAGAGCCCACACATTGTGTGTAATCCTTCCCTTTGGTTGATATTACTTTCTATCAGTTGGTGGAGTGGTTACGCTGGCCCTCGTAGTCATCTGCCTTTTATGGGTCGGGATAACTTCTGAGGCTGGATTTAACCCTAGCGGGAAAGCTTTAGACCTCTCGAGAATACCCATCACTATTGGAATTTACAGCTTCTGCTATGGCAGCCATTCGATTTTCCCAAACATCTACTCCTCCATGAAAGATCCTTCAGGATTTCCTTCGATTCTAGTTATCAGGTAACCAATCCATTACTAAACAAGATATTATGTCCACCCTTAGGCCTTGCTCGAAGATAAATACAAATTCTGCAGTTTCCTTTCTGCTGGCTTGCTATACGCTGGCGTGGCCATCTTTGGGTATTCAATGTTCGGCGAAGCTACGAAACCTCAGTTCACTCTAAATCTTCCCACGAAGATGCTCGCGTCTAAAATCGCTGGATGGACCATGGTAAGAAAAGAACCGCCCCCTATTGAAATGGTCCATGATTTTCGATAGAGGAGATAGAATTTTTTTTTTTTATTCTTGTTTTCAGGTGGTAGCCCCTGTGACAAAGTTTGCATTGTCGATGACCCCCGTGGCTCTAGCAATAGAGGAACTTCTGCCTTCTTCGGCTCATCTCAGCTGGTCTGTCCTCATTAGGACATGCTTGATGCTCTCGACTCTAATCGTTGCCCTGACAGTTCCATACTTTGGTAAGCAGCTATTGCAGTGCAGAGGCTAATTCCTCTTTTCTTCGTGTGATTTTTCTCTGAAAAACTGAAACATTTTAGGATCTGTGATGGCCCTTATCGGATCCATCCTCGTGATGCTAATCGTAAGCACCGTACTACTTTCTTTGTTCTAATACAAACTTCTACTAATCTCTTAAACTCACTTATGCTAACTTACAATCACAGTCTGTAATCTTGCCCTGTGCTTGCTATCTGAGGATCCACGAAGGAAGACTAACAAAGCTACAGGTAACAACAGTCTGTTGTCTTTCTTCTCTTGTTCAATACTAAGGCTTTTTGTGTCCAATCGCAAAGTTAAATCTCTGTTTTGCAGATTGGCACTTGCATGGCAATTATGTGCGTAGGCGGCGTTTGTGCAGTCTTAGGGACGTACTCGGCGATTGCTAGCATGGGCGATTCGTAAAACTTGCCTTGGCTGCTAATGGAATTCTATTGGCTCGTGTTTTAAATCCCAAATTTTTCCCATGAATATACGAAGATTATTGATCTTGATAGATCACTGTTAATATCATATATCAAAGATCATCATTCTGCAACGCTATGGCAAAGCAATGTGATGATTTGATTCTGCTGCAAAAGAATGTTCTACTTGTTAGATCTCAGTTTAGAGCAAAAGCAATCCAAGAAGCAGCAAGTCAATTAAATTAATGCAATAATAATTAATGATATTGTCTTTGTTATGATGGGAACTCAAGAGCAAGACTCAACACTGACTTTGTGACTGAAACAATACATTAAATAAATAAAGCCCCAAATTTTACTTTGGAAAGTGCAAATTCGGAAACTAGTTCGAACAAAACGCCGGCCCATCTCCCGCCGCCGCCGCCGCATCCACGCCGGTCCTTCCCCAGCCGTAAGGATTCGTTCGGCAAAAGAATGAAACGTGGTTGGAAATTATCTTGGCACGTGTGCGCGGTGAGTGCGGCCATCGCCTACATCTACTTCACCACCGTTCTTGTGTTCATCGATCAGTGGTTCGGAATATGGTCGTCGCCGGGAATGCTAAACACCGTCGTTTACACTGCCTTGGCCGTCATGTGCGTCGTCAGCTACCGCTCAGCGGTCTGCTCGGATCCGGGTCGGGTCCCATCTACTTACATGCCCGACGTTGAGGACGCCGATCATCCCATACACGAGATCAAGCGCAAGGTTATCTTCCAATTTCTTAACTTTCTTTTTCTTCCTTTTGGGATTTCGGTTGTTCTTCTTAACTTGCAACTGACTTCGTGATTTGTGGGCCGTTTGCTTGATCGATTCTTTCGTGGTTCTCTGTTTCTTGAGTTCCCTTCATTTACCAGAAAATAACAAATTAAGATTGTCGTTGTCATGTGTACTTTGATTTGATTGGTTTCATCTGTGAGATTAGAGAGAATTTGGCGAAATGTAGTCCACAGATTGCAGAGATTTTAGGTTGAGTTTGATCTATAGACTGTTTAACCATCGTTAGCTGAAAATTTGGTGTTCTTTCTGCAGGGCGGAGATTTAAGGTACTGCCAAAAGTGTTCGCTATACAAACCACCTCGTGCCCATCACTGTCGAATATGCAATCGATGTGTATTGAGAATGGTATCTACATATTTTGTCTGCAAATTTTTCTCTAATTTTATGGATAGTGCTGATGAACTGCTGCTTTTCCTTATGCTAGGATCACCATTGTGTATGGATGAACAACTGCGTGGGCCACTCTAACTACAAAATCTTCTTCGTTTTCGTTGCCTACGCTGTCACTGAATCCATATACTCCATGGTACTTTTCACCATCTGGAAATTTTCTCTTTTGACTATATGACTTCACTGATCAGTGTTGATCATTTGATCCCTTTTCTCAGGTACTTCTCGTCGGTAGTGTGACTGCTGATTCTCAGAAAGACGTCGAAGATCCACCAAGAATCATACATGTAAATCACATATTTTTTCTCTCGTTTTTCATCGCTGCTAAAAATAATTTGTTTTACGCCTCAGATCATCTCAGCGATACTTCTGATCCCTCTATGCCTTGCGCTCTCATTTTTCCTCGGCTGGCATATCTACCTCATAGTACAGAACAAGACTACAATCGAGGTTTCAACAACTATGAATCTCCTTTCTTTCCTTGGTCAAAATCTTCATCTTAAAAATAAATTAATCTCTTCTCCTTTATTTGCAGTACCACGAAGGTGTGCGGGCCATGTGGCTTGCAGAAAAAGGCGGTCAGCTCTATTCTCATCCATACGATATCGGTTTGTACGAAAATCTATCACAAGTAAGCATTGGTAGTCGTCCTTTTTCCTCAGTTCATGGAGTTGCATAAACTCTCTTACAGTTGCATGAAAAAAGTTTTCTTTTTCTTTTTAAACTGTTTGCGCAGATTCTTGGTCCGAATGCATTTTCCTGGTTTTGTCCCACGACGAAGCATGTTGGCTCTGGCCTTTCCTTTCGAACAAAATACGACAAAGCCATCGAAGGATCGCTAACTACATAGCCCATAATCTCCGTCTTTGATCTTTCCCACATAACAAAAAACTGTACTCCAAGAAACTGTATTTTTAGGGCAGCATTGAGCAGATAATCTCTGAAGTTTTTTTCGGTCTCATTTGTGCTAAGTTTTCCCTCGCTTGTAATGATATTCTCTCGATGTATTAGGTTTTAAAGTTCGAAGAGTTTCAAAGTTGTGTATAGAGGCACACTCACTAACAGCGAATATCATCATCATATTACATATTGAGATCCTGGCCAGTTTGGTTGTAATCTTGTATTGGGACATTTTGTTATCGGTTTTTAATATTGAAAAGACTAAATAAAACGTGTCCAAGTTAGTTAATGAGTAAGGTGTTAATTTAATTACATTCAATCATTGAAGAGCTTTGCTGTTAATTGAGAAGGGAGATTGGGCCTATTCCCAGCGAGGCCCATCAAGTGATTTAGAGAATCGAGCCCAAACATTGACGTACGATACGAAAGATGTCGTTTTTTGCATTTAATGTTATGTAGAGCTTTCCTTTCATATTTCTCGTTTCTTCCTTCTCCGACAAACTCTTCGGCGAATTGCGGTGGCTGCTATGTCTAACTTTACCAAAAGCACGGTTCTTGTCACTGGCGCCGGTGGTAGAACTGGTAATTATGTTGTTATATATCCGTCTTTGTCACCTCGTCGTGCTTAGCTTTACGCTGAGCTGAATTTGGTGCTTGCAGTACTTGTTTTTGAAGTAATTGCTGGGGTTACTTGGATATTGTAGTTGAACTTGATTCTCTCATTCAAGAACAAGTCGCTAAGTTATTGATTCGATCGTAAATTGATAAACGTCCATCGTCTCTCTGGCTCCTTTAACTGACAATGGGGTCCTTCCGAGTAGTAGTCAGGATAAATCGATGAAATTAGTTTTTTTCTTTTCCTTACGTTATGTGGAAATCTATGAAAGTGCTTTATAACGTTCTTCATTTGGAACCTATCGAGAGTGTGTGGCTCCTTTGAATGTTCTTCGTTGCAGGTCAAATTGTGTACAAGAAGTTGAAGGAGAGGTCTGACCACTATACTGCTAGAGGTTTGGTAAGAACTCAAGAGAGCAAGGCGAAAATCGGCGGGGCAGACGATGTTTATGTAGGGGATATTAGAAACATTGAGAACATCGTACCAGCTATGCAAGGGATTGATTCCCTTATAATACTCACCAGCGCCGTGCCCAAGATGAAGCCAGGGTTTGACCCTGCCAAAGGGGGTAGACCTGAATTCTATTTCGAAGAAGGGCAGTTCCCCGAGCAGGTTTCTCAGTTGGCCTTACGTATCATGTGATTGCCCTTACGTTCGTTCCCCAACTTTACTGATCTTTGTCTGTTCATTGCATTTCTAAGGTTGATTGGATCGGGCAGAAGAACCAAATCGATGCTGGTGAGAGGATCTCCTTCCCTATCCTGTAGAGAGCTTTTTTGAATACTGGGATTAGTTAGCCTCTTCCTTTGCATGACGAAGTTTTGTTTTTTATGAATGAATGGACAGCCAAAGATGCTGGAGTGAAGCATATAGTGCTGGTAGGATCAATGGGCGGTACAAATCCCAATCATCCCCTGAATAGCTTGGGAAATGGAAATATCTTGGTTAGTACTACACATCTTGGGATTGCTCCTGCATATTTATCCAAATGATTTCTTCTTCCCTAAACTCTTCGTCTTGTTTGATACTAAAAGATTTCCAATTTTGTCTGCAGATATGGAAGAGAAAGGCTGAAGAGTACTTGGCTAACTCAGGGGTTCCATACACAATTATAAGGTACGTACATGCATCTAATCTAAGTGCTGTTTCCCATTACACAGTGGCAATTCACTTCACTTCACAATGGTGCTGCTTAATTCAGGGCTGGAGGATTGCAAGACAAAGAAGGTGGCTTGAGAGAGCTGCTCGTAGGAAAGGACGACGAACTCCTCCAAACAGAGACTAAGACGATCACTAGGGCAGACGTCGCCGAACTCTGCATTCAGGTGATTCTTCTTACCGAGCGACTAATTCGATGGCTTGCTCTTTTAACGTCTTAAATGCTTGGGAAAACTGTTTTATAACAAATGCTGAGGTTGTCCTTTCTTGCAACTTACAAGGCACTGAACTTCGAGGAGGCGAAGCTGAAGGCTTTCGACTTGGCTTCGAAGCCCGAGGGGACGGGCAATCCTACCACCGATTTCAAATCCTTGTTTGCGAAGATCGACGCTCGCTTCTGATTGGCCGGCTCTTCCGTGCTTTTCGTATTATGTATTCAATAAAATTATTGGCAGTGTAATTCGTATTGGCCGGCTCTTTCGTGCTCTTCACAACCGGTCATGATAATAAAATATTATTTTCTCTCTCCTCCATATCCACAATTTACACATCAATCCAACCTAAATAATTTCCAACTTTATCAACAACCCAACACAATCCACAATATTTATATTTTATAATTATTTTTAGTAGTATTTGAATGTTTGAAAAATAGATTACATTATATGATATTAAATTTAGATACTTTGATCATTGGAGATAACAAAAATAATATAAATTATGATAGATTATAGAATGTAATAGAGAAATAGATAATTTGAAATTGTGATTCAAATCAATATTAGTCTCTACTTGTAGAGCAAAAAAATCATATATTTTGGAAAAAATAAAAACAAAATTTTAACTGAGAATTAAATTATCATAAATCAATAAAAGTATATAAAACAGTATTGAAAATTGTGCACAATCGGTTGGTTTTGTTGGAGGTTGTGGTAAATTATTTATTTGTTTGATTTATTTTATTTAGTTATAATGCTCAACCGGTTGTCCGGGTCATGGATAAACCTCAAGTGAATCTGCAATTTGTGAAATAAAGTGAATCTGGACTAATACCAACCAGACTTCCACAATGTTGGGAAATAATAAAAATGAACAATGTTCAGGGACGTGGATGCAAATTCCCCCTATATTTCCAAGAACTTGGATTGGGGAGTTCTAATGGCGCTCGTTTCTTCTGTCAGCTGCGTAAGCTACCGTAAACCCTTCTCGTCAATAAACCCTAATTTCCAATTCAATCGTGCAAGGTATTTGGTACGGATTCCCAATCACCGCCTTATCTCCAGCTCAAGAACTCCACGTCGTTTCTTAATTTCTACCAAATTGGATGAGGATGTAGCTGAGAGCTGTTCGGAAGGTAAGTTAACGTTGCTGCAGATGCTCGTAGGCACGAAGTAACCTTGCTTATTCGTCACGATGTTTCAGATGATGAAGTGGATAGCAATGGCGTCAAGGCGGCTCTATCGATGCTGAGGTTCTACAAACGTGAGTTCAGTTTCTCGTAAGCTATTGAACTTGTCTCCCCTGTTAGAAAGGTATATTTTACTGTGACCAGCTAAAGCTATTGGTGAAACATAAGCTGTCAAGTATTTTATGGTGATCGAAAAAAGAAAAGCTGAATCATCTATGAATGAACTCGAGGTAATTCTATCTGTGGTCCTAATGTTGATTGTATTGTAACACAGGCGAAATCTCGCCGCTGCTACCAAATAGCTGCCGTTATGTTCCAACTTGCAGCGAGTACTCGATGATTGCTTACAAGAAGTATGGGGTTGTAAAGGGAACTATATTGACTGCTTGGCGCTTGTGTCGCTGCAATCCTCTAGGTGATGCCCCCCCATTTCTTCATTTTACAGTCTTTCTTTAATCTTCTCTTGTATGGCATATGCCCCCCATTGCATATGCCTTCTAACCTGCTCTTGGCCAGCATTAGTTTTGGCATTAAGATGACATCGCTTGTCTTATGCACACTTGTCTGCTACAGCGATGGTTTTATGTCTCTAGTTACAGGAAGAATTTGCAAACATAGATTCACTGATAGCTTATGAGCATGGCAGGTGGTTCTGGCTTTGATCCCCCACGATGGTTTGGTGAGGAAGCTCCGCCTAAGCAATAGCATTGCACTGGCGTTTATGGGCGTATCTTTTTGAAGGAGTTGTTGATTGATTTCAGCAGCAGCCTTTTTGATGGAGAATAAAACAGAAGAAAGCATTTTTTGGGACAGGTATGGTGATAGATAGCACTTGTATATATGTATACTTGGATTTTTGTTGAATGAGTTTCTGTTGTACTAATATAGAAGGCCTTTGAACACAGTTGGACCCTCATTTCATGGGCTAATTTTATTTAATTTCTGTAATTGGTCGCCCAAAAACCGCAATATTCTTGAGTACATTAAGGTTGACGTTGGAGACTTTTTGTGTTTGTTATATTTGATTAACGCAAGGCCTAATACGATGTATAATTATGTCGGAAAGCCAACTGTATATACACATGAAATGTCGTTAGTTTGTATAGTTGAACCGCATCGTATCGTAATGAGCGGTACTGTAACTGTACGGAATCTTTTAGGTTATTAAAGTCAACTAATAGTTAATTATATGTGCACTTTCTAAATCTCCCAATTGAATATTACCAACCATAGTTTCAGTTCAGTTTGGATGTAAAAAGAAGTCATTTTGCATGTGACTTCTGAGCTCGAACGAATATTGAAATGAATCCTCTAAGGTCAAAGGCTGCAATTCACGTAATATAAACTATTTAGTTACTTAATCATTTGACTTATTAAGGGAAGTTATTTGAGATGTGGAGTATCATATTATAAGCGATAAGCAGAAGAAGACAGAGAAAAAAGAGCGGAGAATCCATTCATATTAATATGTTAGATATACGAATCACATGCAAACAGATTGAATACAGATGAGTTGAGTTGAAAGGAAGGTTGGGAATTTCCCTTGTTTACATATTTTTATATAACATAACATAGAATAAATTATTTGTGGATACAAAGATGATTTTTATTGTCCATGCCTAGCATAACCTAGAAAAATCCATGGAAAGACAAGAAACAAAGGCACATGCAGTTGCATGTGTATTTGCGGAAAGAAAAAGAAATCTATCTGAAAAAAAAAATCGATAATTCGGTTCACATGCGTTTGGAATTTTCCAATATGTTCATACTCGCAAATCACGAATTTTTATATTTATATAATGTTCATAGCATTTGGATTTCACATATAGCAAGCACATGGCTCGCCTTCAATGGGAGTGACGTGACTCCATCAGCGTACTTGCATTTCTTTTTTTGTGGTGAATACATTACTACAATCTACTACTTATGAACTTATTAAATGTACATTAATGGTGTAATAATCAAATCACATGATATATTTTTCTTGAAGATTTCCTGGTGAAGAATCGGGCAAGAACAAAATATAAGGCGGCTCGATTCAGATCCATTTGATTGGTTAGAAATAGTAATCGATGCATAGGACTTGGACCAACGAAGGAGGCATATCAATCTCACATACGACACTATTACATTACATACAACAACTCAAATTGAAATACGTTGTCTTCAAAAGTGGCAATTAAATTACCTTACAAAAAATAAAAGAAGTCAGAAATTAGGAGGAGAGGAGACAAATTAAATATATAGTAATAAATTGCTTTCCATTCCAAAGACGAAACAGTTGGTATTGGTGAAGAGTGAGTGCAAATGCTACACCAAAATCGATTAATTTTATTCAAAGAAAAAGAAAAAAAACAACGTAAATATGAAAAAAAATCACATTAATTATATAACAAGCAGTAAATAGCCGGGAGGTGCTTTTAGGCACGATAATGGGCCCTTCGTGTCACGCAGCATTTATTACATTATTGGTAAAACGACGTGAAATGAAACTATTGGGCTCGATTAGATATATAAATTAAATTTCGTAAATAACTAGATGTAAAATGTAAAATGTACGACTCATATTCTAGAATCGACTTACAATTTAAACGAGATAAAGAAGGGTAATTAGGTCATTGAGCTAATAGAAAATAGAAAAGTAGTAATAGGTGAGGATTGCAATTTATGATAATTAAGTGTAGTATAGTGCAATTAGGTAGCCTTTTTCCCTCCATAAGTAGTACACTCATTCTATGCACTCGACAAGCTTAAGCCTCCATTAACAGTGTCTGTTCATCTCTCTCTCTCTCTCTCTCTCTCTCTCTCGCAATTTGCATTCTTCAAAGAAGAAAACTGAAGGAAGTTCAAAAGCCAAAATGAAGGCGTTCGTCGGCATTGTGACAGTGAGTATCATCCTCTGTTTCCTAACGCCATCGGCTTTCGGAAGAATCCCCGGCGTCTACTCCGGCGGCGATTGGCAGGGAGCACACGCCACCTTCTACGGCGGCAGCGACGCCTCGGGCACAATGGGTACGTTCACAGCTGTTTTATTTCCAACTATTAAAGCAACTCACAAGGGGAAACAAACCTCTGTTTCGAACGATAGGCGGCGCGTGCGGGTACGGAAACCTGTACAGCCAAGGGTACGGCGTTAACAACGCGGCGCTGAGCACGGCGCTGTTCAACAGCGGTCTGAGCTGCGGCGCGTGCTTCGAGCTCAAGTGCGACGCCGCCCAAGCCGGAAAGTGGTGCAACCCTGGCAACCCATCCATACTCATCACGGCGACGAACTTCTGCCCGCCGAACTACGCCCTGCCCAACGACAATGGCGGCTGGTGCAACCCTCCGAGGACTCATTTCGACCTTGCCATGCCTATGTTCCTCAAAATCGCCGAGTACCGCGCCGGCATCGTCCCAGTCAACTTCCGAAGGTAACGAAACCCTCTTTAATCACCGATTTTAAGGCTTCCTTTTGTCCTAGCTGTTCAGTTTCTGCATTAGGGTTTTTGAACCTTAGATTTGAGTCGTTTCTAACGTTTCATATTCCCCATTAAGTTCTTCCTCCCATTTTGTGAGTACTTTCTGCCCAGTTTTCCAACTGAAGGGCTGAGATTAAAACTGGTAAAAAAAAAACCATTTGCCTTTGTAAATGTTAGTACATTGTAGTTAGTTGCCTTGCCTTGGATCAAGGCCAGCGCTAGTTAGGTAGTATGTCCTTCAACCTTCCATGCTTCCCCTTCATTAAATGCAGAAACTGAATACTACCCTTTGGCTTAGGTAAGTGAAAGCTCTAAATTCTTTCCGAGGTCATTTTGGTAAATAGAAAATCAGAAAAGAAACAAGGGCACGTTCTTCGAGCTCTCAGTCACCGAAGCTTTGAGAAAGAAACGCGTGTTATGGGACCCACCTAACTAACATCGCCGGGGAACAGTGTCCCATGTTACCTGAACCAACTGCTAACACAAACCCACCCACTACAGTAATAATGGAAAGACGCGCTAATAAAGAAAATAAACTGTTCTCCTTTCATTCTTCTTTTTATTCTATAGGGTTCCCTGCCGTAAACAGGGCGGCATAAGATTCACGGTGAACGGCTTCCGTTACTTCAACTTGGTCCTCGTGACCAACGTCGCCGGCGCCGGCGACATAGTGCGCGTCAGCATAAAGGGCACAAACACGCAGTGGATTCCCATGAGCCGAAATTGGGGTCAGAATTGGCAGACGAGCTCGCTCCTCGTGGGCCAAGCTCTTTCCTTTAGGGTGGCGGCCAGCGACCGCCGATCGTCGACGTCCATGAACGTGGCACCACCCAATTGGCAGTTTGGACAGACATTCATGGGCAAGAACTTCAGGGTTTGATCATACCCTTCCTTTTTTTTCACCTCATCCTTGAAGCAGGGGTAATTTTACTGCACTACAGATTTAGAGCAAAGCTAAGCTGTTATTATGGTAATTGTGTGTGCCCTTTTTTTTTTCTTTTCTTGTTTTGGCGTCGTAATATGATTAAAGACGCTGTGTTAGTGAGAGATTGTGTGCTTTGTAAGAGCTGAAGCGGCTGCATTTGGTAAGAAAGAAAGGAAATTGTGGCCCGCAGCTTTGCAAATTGTACCCAAGTCATGAAAAAACCAACTCATTCATGGCGTGTTTTTTTTTATCATCTGCCGCTGTAATGAAATCTTATTAGTACTTAGTTTCTTCTGTTTGATTTAAGCTACCTTTTCTCGTTGGTGTTAGATCTAGTTTCATAAACATAAAAAGGTAATCGAAAGAAAAAGAGTAGAAAGAAAGTATAGAGACCATAGAATATTGCCATCTTTTTTGCACGCCCTTCAATGAGATCGCTTGCTATATCACGAGAAGTAAGTAAAGCATGGATCTTTATAGTTCTTTTTTCTTCTCACAATTGATACATAGCCTTCTTCGGGCAAACTGAAGATCTTTTACCAGTGGATCTTCTTTCCCGTTCTACGTACAAAATCCAAGTGTATGATGACTCGTTTCAAGAATCGATTTTTTCGTGTGCAATAGTTGACTTTTTCGAGCTGATCCTACTTTATTTCAGATCATTCTTTTCACTAAAAATAACACACCAACAAAATGTCGATGGACATTGCAAGTAAAGAACATTAATGCCCAACCAAATGCTGGGGCTGAATTACATTACTGCTGGTGTCATAATTCAGCAATAAATAACATATAATTGTGCCATTCAATATATAGGTTCAATTCAAATCGTCCCCAACCAAGAATGCTCGCCTAGCTTTGGACCATATAGTGAAGCAGAGTTTCATGTGCTATTATTACATAGAAAATCTGATGCTTGCCAGCTTTCTCTCATTCACTGACCAATGAGTTGTTGTTCTGTACTCTTGCGAGCGTCGCGTCGCTTCGTGTCGGCTCCACCACACTCCTTTTTCGATATTATTATATCAATTCATATATTTTTTTTACCATTTTCATTGGACCCTAAGAAAGTCACCTCGAGACTTGAAAAAAAATGGTGTGTCCTTTTATTATTTACCGTGCATACAGTGCTTATAATAGTTACCATTCAACCATGTCCTTCTATTACAGGCTTTGTATAACAGACTTCTCTCTGTGTAGTAAAAACAGATATATGAATGGAAGAAACATAACAATTAACAAGTCTTTGTCGGTTTCGAAGTTGACGTGCATTGCATCTGTTTATGTTGATACAGACACAAGTATGTCAGAGAACTTGTGTCTCTGTTTTTCAAGTAGTAGCTATAAAGCTACCATCTTTCTCTGTTAATGCTTCTTAATTGCAAAGCTTTTTGGGTTGCTATCTAGTTATTGCATCGCACCACACTCATCATCTATACTTAACTTTTATTATTACATGCATTCCTGCCCTGCTGTTAAAACCATTTATGATAAAAGTAATAATTTAGAGGAACTCTGTAGAAAAAATTAGAAGCATCTAAAGGGAGGAATCCTAAGCCTAAAACCTCCCCACCACTCATTTTGTAATTTTTTCTTTCTAGATACAAACAAAACATTCCATAGAAAGGTAAAATACTAAGCCTAAACCTAAATCTTGTTAAAATATTAAATAAAAATAAATGAAAACAAAAGTATCGGTTTTTCAGTGGCTGTGGACTCGCTCATACGGACTTTGGATTCTCACTACGCAACAACTGACCCAAAAATGGGATCGATGCCTTTCAAACAAGACGATGATTTTTTCTTTATGAAAAGCCGTGCGTAGACCCAAAAAGAAAACCATACTAATAAAACAAAATCATTCAGTATACCAATGAAGCACAGGACTCCGTGAAAAAAAGAAGTGCTGACCTTTTCTTTTCTTTGTTATCTGTCTATGGAAATTCCTTGACCTGTGAAAAGCACTCATGCCTTGACAAACGTTATAAGACAAAAGGAGTCATACACATAGAAGAGGTTGTAATAAATAAGCTAGAATTTGAATGGCATTCGTGGGCTCAATGCAATCCTTGACCGTGAGGATGAATTTCAGAAGGGTCGATAAGGCCCTCTAATATGACGAGATCGTCCAACAAAGCTAGTTTCTCATCTTCGAGGGCCTTAACGTTATCTTCGGCCTCCATTAACCCTTTCTCTAATGCGAAGCTTTCCTCCTCTAAGAGCAGATACTTACGTCTCAGAGCCCTGTACTCAGTTTCAGATGTCGAAGACTCCGGCAATGAGCCTGAGATCGATTTCTCGTGTTGAAACGCATGTGAGACGTCTTCCATGGGACGTCTTTTCGAGGAATGATTTCCTTTTTTACTAGGCTTTGATCTTATATTATTGGATCCAATCAAGCCCTCGACGGGTGGCTGGAAATTCTCAGGGACTTGCGAAAGAGGTTTCTTTTTCTTAGGCTTGCTTCGTATGACCCCATTCGCCTGTATATTTTGCTGGAGTTCCATTGCTTATTGATGCACTGGGAGAAATCCTAGCAGTACAAGTCCTAAAAAACAGAACGAGGAAAATCATTATGATACGATATAACTAGAGAAACAATGTCAACATATAAGTATTACAAACAGCATTGACAATTGAGCTAGAGTGATCACCTTAAAATAGGTACGCCTATTGTATTCAACAATCCGTAAAAAAATTCAAAAACACATTGAAGATCAGATAAATGAACGACGATAATCCTTTTTTTCTAGTTTTCAATCTCCAAGCTCATGAGCCTTGCTGTCAAAACCCAACCTAGCTGTTTGTTAACCAAACTTGAGTGCAACGCTTCAAAAGTATGAATTCATCTATAGAAGCTACTACATTTCCAGCTTTCAGCCGGTCATCTTTCTTTTTATTTCTTTAATTTTTCTTTCAACTCCCACGGAATCAAAGATATCACATTAGGGGAATCAACAAGTTAGCAACGCAACAGTTGCAAGGAAAAGACAAGCTCAAGTTCAACAATCAGACAAACGCATGCCCTAAACTACAATTTTCTAGACTCATGTCGTGATTAAAATCAAATTTGGACCGATTCAATCCACAATAAACCCTACAACATAATCAAATAGTAAGGAGAAGAGAAGTTATGATATCGATCGCAAAGTTTATTCACAATCTACTACAGCAAACAAGTGAACCATACTTCCAATCAGATAAAGAACAAAAAGAGCAATAACTCAATTGAAATCACAGCCTGAAACGGACTTACGATAGTCAATTCTTCGTAGCCTCGATCGCCTTTCACCGTTCGCCGATTTTCATATACTCAGCTTGTTCGATCTATCAGCTTTACCTATAATTTATAACGTTGGGCTATTTGGGCCTGAAATTGGGCCTGGCCTAACTGTCTTAGCAAATCGATCTTAATGGGCCCACTTTAAGCTAAAGCCGTAGAATCTGATTCCCCATGACAGGTACTACTTGAAAGCTCAACGAATTGATATATTTTCTTAAAAAACTTTAAATATAAATAATAATTCGGAATATTCGCCTAAAAGCAAATCCAAGTTTAATCTTACTTTTTTTTTTTTAACTCGATTGATTTCAGAGGTATCATATCGTATTAGAAAAATTGGTATTACAATGGTTTGACTTCATGCAAGACTAAGCATAATTAGGATTAAGTGGTGCCCTTTCAGAAGTGATATTCTTTTCCCAAGTCATCATACATGCAATGTAATAATGCTTACATTAATTTAAATGGATTTTCAAGATATGCTTCGTGTATTTGGAGTATATGCTAAATTGATAATTCAAGTAATTATATATATATCTATTCAAAAAAGTAATTATATATATCTTCACTTTTTGTATGTAGGAATGACTTCGTCGTGTATATTATTGAATGGCAATCAAAGCAAACTGTAATTCGGTGCAATTTGGCAAACTGACTTTTTGAATGTCAAAATGTGATATATTACATATTCTATATATTTTTTATTCAGAATTAATGAAATAAATGGTCTAGAAGGCGTAGTCACATTGGAAGTTAGAACCATTCTATGCTCCAAGTGGAAATCATTGTTTTATTTTATTTTATAATTAGGTTTGATCACGGTTAATAAGTAATACGCAGCCTGCCAATCGGCAGATATATAACCACAGAAGATAATGAAATTGACATATAACTTTTATTAGCATTTATAAACGATTTTTATATGTGTGTGATGTATAAGAAAGTTTTATCGATCGAGTCACATGTGAAAGTAATATGCATTAACTATGAAAAGAAAAAGAACAGAAAAACAAGGGCATGCATTAATTGTGATACATCAATATATATCACTACAAATTTCCGATCCAAGTATTTCCAACTACCACCCTCGAAGGTAACTTAGTTCGGTTTTATACATATTACGAAAAGATTTGGGAATAATTAAAAAAAAAAAAAAGTCAAATGTAATTTTTGAACGTTGAATATAAAAGAAGTCAGACCAAATTAATGCACGCTTAATATAATATAAGTCAAGCCTTTATTTATTAATCGTGGTATGAAATGTCAAACTTGTAATCTATGTTATGGTTGTAAGATCATATATCAAATAGACGACTTTAGAGGTTATTGCAGATATAATCATAGTTGAATACGTGTTTATTTTTCCTGATAACGATTCACATAATGTCATCATTTTGCTCGATGTGTTGGTTGCTGTTTATATATGATGGATGTTATGGTTTTTGGCAAACATAGACTTTCATCGTTTTTAAATTTTAGATAAAGGAAATTGGATTTATATAAATCGCATTATTTATGTTAGATTTCGATATATAGTTTATTCTTCGAATTATATCCAAAGTTCAAGGACAACAATCATGATCATATGGAAATAACCAATCAAATAGGCTTAGATATTCGATGCCCATAATAAATGCAGATAATTATTTTTTTCGAAAAAAAATAAGGCTATCGTTCAATTTGACTTTGTTCTTTAAAAATTCAAGGACATAAAAAGTCAACTTTAAACTGAAAAAAAAAAAAGAAAAGGAGAAACCGGCTTTCCCTGATTCGAAAACGTAGAGATACGTATATAATAAATACCAGTACTATCTCCAATGTGTGCTTAAATATAATTGTTGTAAGTTTTATTTTGAAATTTATAATTATGTTTAGTAGATGAAATGCAATTTTTATATATATAAAAGGGAAATAATGATAAAGGTTAACTAAAAATTAAAGGGTTAAATGTGATAAATATTTAATTATTGAAATTAAAATAAAGAGGTTAAATTGTAAATATTTTAGACACCAAATTAGCAGTTAATTGCCTAGATGTGTTTCCATATATATCTACCATTTTATATCAAGATTTTATATTTCCACTACAAATATATTAATCATCGAATACGAATACATGACACATCTGACTCACCATTCCACCGCCTCGAGGGAGCAAACTGCAAAACTTAAGTGGAGCCTTTTGACTTTTTAATCATTATATTTTCTTTAATTTCAACTACACCCCCAAGCAACCTCTCTCTTTCTAGCTGTGTGCAATATAAACATAATATATATAAATATTTTAAGAGTTATATCTTGCTTATATCTTAAGAACATAGATAAAAAAATATAATTGGAAGAAGTAATAATAATAATGATAGAAAAGATAAAGATGGGTACGTGGTTAGTATTGTTTTCTTAGAATTTTTCCATGTAGTACGATAATAAATACGAAAATAAAATCGTAGTAAACACATTCAACCCACCCGAACCAATAGGCATCGAATATTACTAAAAAAAAAATCCCCACATTATTATTTCAACCTCCAAAAGTCAACTCTCCCTCTCTTTCCTCATTTATCTCCTCTCATCATCTCATCTCATCTCACAACTCCTCTGCTTCTTTCTTTCTTCAACCCCTCAACTAAAACAGAGCACCACAACATACTCTGTTTTTCCTCTTCCCTTTATTTATTTGTCGAATTTCTAGAAGAAGAATTAAGGGATGGGAAACAAGTTTGGGAAGATAAGCATCTGCTTCGCCGGCGACCCAGGCGAGATCTCACGCCGACGAAGCGACGGCGCCGCCCTTTACCCGTCGGACACCTTCGACGAGGGATTAGGCCACTCCTTCTGCTACATCAGGCCAGACGCAGCTCAAAAGTCCCAACCCACGTCGGCACAGGACCAAACGACGCCGTTCCGAACCATCTCCGGCGCCGCCATCTCCGCCAACACTTCCACCTTCTCCACGGCCGACAACAACAACCTCGCCTCCGCCCCCTCGGCGTCCTCAGCCTTCGAAAGCTCAGACTTCTTCACATCGATTCCCCTGCAACCCATCCCAAGAAACTCATCGATCTTCAGGTCCGGCCCGATTATCCGAAGCTCGGTTCCCGGGTCGGGTCCTATGGAGAGAGGCTTCCTTTCGGGTCCGATCGAACGGAGCTTCATCTCCGGCCCGTTGGATGCGTACTCCGCCGGCGACAACAACCGTAAGAATCGCAAGTTCCCTTCATCGTACTCTTTCAAGAAGCGTCGCCTCGTCAAGAATCTGAAGAGCGTCTTCCACAAATCCTTTTGGGGTCTGTCCAAAGAGCTCAAACCCACCAATAACGGCGCCGGCGCCGGCGAAAACGAGCACAACAGCGGCAACAGCAGCAGCCTAGTGACCACGAGCCATAACCTAAGCAGCGAAATGAGCCTCGTCGACGAAGAAAGCGACGACTGCTTCGGCAACGAATCCTTCGGCGGCAGCGGAAACTTGCAGTGGGCCCAGGGAAAGGCCGGCGAGGACAGAGTCCACGTCGTCATCTCCGAAGAACACGGCTGGGTTTTCGTCGGAATATACGATGGTTTCAATGGGCCAGACGCCACGGATTTTCTCCTCAACAACCTCTACAGCAACGTCTACAGAGAGCTCAAAGGCATACTCTGGTCAGAGGAGAGCAAAAGCGACGCCTGCGAAGCTATGAACTACAGATCAGTTTCAAAGAGCTTAGACGCCAAGGAAAGGGAAGAAATCGACCGAAGATTAAGGGAGAAACTGAGCAATTTGGCGCCGGATTTCATCGCAGGTAGAAGAGGAGATGCGACTGTGAACCACCTCGGAGTATTAAAGGCATTATCTGAGGCTCTGAAGAAAACAGAGGCATCTTACTTGGAGATTGCAGATATGATGCTCGTCGAAAATCCTGAACTAGCTCTGATGGGCTCTTGCGTGCTTGTTATGGTGATGAAGGGAGACGACGTTTACTTGATGAACGTAGGCGATAGCAGAGCAGTTCTTGCGAGGAAGGTCGAGGAAGATTCTCGGCTGCTGGCGAAGATGAGGAAAGAAGACATGGAAGAAACGCTGTATGGATATGACTATGAGAACGAACATAGCTTGAGTTCTTTTCAGCTGACTATGGATCACAGCACCTCTGTAAAAGAGGTGAGAAAATTGTCGAATTGCTTGCTTAGCTTGCTCTGTTTCTTGATCATTACACAGTTCTAAAAAAGCAGATCTTTTTTTTTTGTTTTTCCAGGAAGTTAGGAGGATTAGAAGTGCACATTCCGACGATCCCTTTGCCGTCGTGAACGATCGAGTGAAGGGTTCGCTTAAGGTCACTCGAGCTTTCGGCGCTGGCTTTCTGAAACAGGTGATTATACGTTCGCAATTCTTACTATAAAACTTTTAGGTGAATTAATCGTTCAACGTGATATTAGAGCTCGGACCCTTTGAGCTATTTAGCCCCTGTATCTTTGTTGACTACAAGCTATCGTTTTGGAAAAAAAAAAGAAAGAAATCAGCCTATGAGGAGGGGTGTGTAAACTCTTATATACGACTTAAAATGTGATACACTTCGATGCATGCTTAAGCTTTTTGGTGAAGTGGTCATTCAGTATTTGTATGCTGAATCTTCGTTCCATTTAAACAGCCGAAATGGAACAACGCCCTTTTGGAGATGTTCAGAATCGACTACGTCGGGAAATCTCCGTACATAACGTGTTCCCCGACGATGCACCACCACCGATTAGAGCCCAAGGACAAGTTCTTGATCTTGTCCTCGGACGGCCTTTATCAGTACTTTACGAACCAAGAAGCGGTCTCCGAAGTCGAAACGTTCATGACGACTTTTCCCGAGGGCGATCCAGCTCAGCATCTGGTCGAGGAGGTCGTCTTTCGAGCCGCCAAAAAGGCGGGAATGGACTTCCACCAACTGCTCGACGTGCCTCAGGGCGATCGGAGGAGGTACCACGACGACGTGTCGATTATTATTATTTCGTTCGAGGGGAGAATATGGAGATCATCCGTGTGATTTTTTTTTTAAAAAAACTTTTTGGGTATGAATTTGAGTGATGTGAAAAGTAGGGTGTGTAAAATGAGATAATCGAAAGTTTTGTGTACATAAATGAGAATTTTTTTTTATGAGTTTCTCGTGATGACTTTGAATTTGCGGTCAAAATAAAACTCATTGGATGGTGGACGATTTTTTTACGCGTTTGTTAGTTGAAGGCAAAAAGTCGTAACTCGAACTAGAAATTGGAAGCTATATATGGTAGACTTGTTATTACACGTTACACGAAAGTCAAACTATGACCTGTTCCTAATTTATTTATTCAATACACGCATGCTTAATAGCATAATATGAAAAATGCGAGTGGATGATTTCTAGATGAATGTGAATATATGGAGGGGATTGATTAAATTATTAAAATTTGTAATAAGATGAAAAGGACAGAATCGCAAGACTTGTCTCGGCAGACTTTGCATGATCTCTAATCGAATATGAATTAGGGAAAAATATAAAAAAATACAGGAAAAGGAAATCCCAGTTGAAGAATAGGGACAAAAGAAAGTGATGCGGTTAGATCATGCATTAGTGCAAAATTACCAACTCTAGAAATAAAATAATCACAAATAGAGTTGACCAAACACAAGGAGACAAAGAAGCTTGCATGAGCCTCTCATCTGCGTAAAAAGCTGCGTTAGGTTTGTAGTAAAAGTTAAAAACAATGATGCATGAACATGTATAATTAAATAAAATTAAATTCCACTAAGTTTTTCCATTTCTAAATGTCGGGTTGTGCTATCGCATAATCGTAGTAGTGCATAGACCAAAGAGATTTAGTATTGCCGAGATTCAATCGATTCTTAACACAGTAAATAAATAAATAAACATTAGTTCGTGGTTTTGGTGTATCCATGACGTTACTAATATTTGGAACTATCGCCATCAGTTTACCGTCAAAGTCCTCGTATTTACTTTTAAATTCAAAATCTAACATGATGATTCAAGAACAACAGCTTCTCGAAAGTCCACTTCGCCACGTGTTTATTATGTCAAAGTAATTCCGCGTGTAAAACCATCCAACCCTTTTTCTTTAAAAAAAAAAAAGAATTTCTCAGTTTTCTAATACAACAATTCTTAGATTGCAACATTAATTTCAACTGTTTCCCTCCTGAAATTCAAGAGAAAAAACCTTAAATGGCGTTCTAAACGTTTCTCAAAAAGTCAAACCTCATATTTAAAATTCCTGGATACACAGTCACATCAACGTACAACTGCCCATCTAGAAAGTCAAACAACCCTAACCATTTATCATCTCTTAAGTAAATGGAAAAAACTGAAACTACCAAATGAACCTCTGCGTCCCATCTTCATGGCTCCAAGAAAATGGCCGAAACAAGCACATAAAGAGGGTAAAACAGTTGATGAAAAAGTATAACGAACCCATTGCAAGCAAACTCTTTCCTTCGATTTCATTGGTAGCGTTGAGTGCCATGAAGAAGAAGGGAATGGTATAATATCTGAACTCTATCAGCGGGGCGGGGACAAGCGTTGCAGCGCATGCGAAAAAATATACCACCACCCAAAGCTTCTTATGGTTCTTCCCTGAGATCAAATGAGAGTACAAATGAGGTTATATAAGGCTATATCATGCAATAAATAAGGATGTTTCCGACGTTGTTACATACCCAAGTTGGTTATGATTGACGACCAAGAATATACGTAGAAGGGGATCATAAGGTACTTCGTCGACCAATGAAAGTTGATGACTCTACGCCAGAGGTAGAACGTATAGTGTCGATTGTCTGCAAGCAGATATGGGTGGGCTATGCTGCAATGAGTTTTGAGAAAAGGAACGGTAAGAAAATGAAAGGGATACTGAGGGTTAGAATTATGCAACTTATAATGTCCAAGAAAACACTTAAGATGAGAAGATTGAGAAGTCTATTTTACCTGTAAATCGAGTCATTTTGATGATCTTACCTGAAATATTGGACAGAGATGTAGCTGATGGTAGAAGCCACACACCACCAAAAGGTATAGAGCAGTTTACTCTTGCGAAACTGCTGATATTGAGATTTAAGCTGGCCCAGAGAGAAGTGGATGGGAAACGTAAATAGTGAAGAAACTAGACCAAAGTACAGCAGTTGAGCGAAATGTGGAGAAACTGTGTGTGCGTCTTTAGCGCCTGGAATTTCAGACCATGGCAAATGATAATTGCACTTTGCAAGGTCACAAATTAAGAAAAATCAAAGGAAAGTGTAGGGAGGTGATACCAAGGACTATGCTCCCATTCCAGCGAACAAAAGCAGCAAAAGCCAAAAGAACAATGAGGAAAGGAGTAAAAGACAGCAAAAGCTCCAAGAAATGGTTCCGAGAAAAAGTTATAAAGACCCGAATCTCGTCCATCAGTCCTGCATTGCAAGTGTGGAGAAAAAAAAGAGCTGATTAAAATGTCCAATTCTACAAATGAAACAGATCTATTACCTAAAGAATGTCTCTCAGGGACTGATAACTTTGAATAATAATAGTGTCTCTTCTTGTCTGTGTCAGTACTAACTCTTCGCCTTCTCACATTAGAGGATGTGGATGATATCCCACTGCTGGAAAATGGACCGTTTTTTTCCTTCGATGAATCATCAAAGCCATCCAATTCCATATGATCTTTCTGATGAAACTGAACAAATTCCAAAATGCTAGTGCAAGCAACAAAAAGCACCCATATAATATTCGTTTGCCTGATCAATACCGACAAGGCCCCAAGCTGCACGCAAAAAATAACAGCAAATTATCTTACACGTAACGCTGGCCTAACCCCCATAACCAAATGATTCGTCTTACGAAGGAGCTAAACATGTACTTCTTCTTCAGAGCCAAGAGGTACATGGCAAGCACTGCTGCGACTGAAGCCACATCGGTATAATAAAGGAAAGTGAAGAACCAGTGAAGTGGATAGAGAGACAAGACCAACGCGAAAATGGTTGCCTTCTTCTCTTCAAGAGATGGCCTCAGATGGATTACTATGTCATAAATCAGAATGCTACATATGACTGCCAATATACTATTAGCGAAACGTAGAACAGAAGTGGAGCACGAATCCAAAAACGACGGAACTGCTCCCAGGCAAAACAGCCCTGGAAACAAAGAAGCAACATATGCTAGTGAAACAAAGTACCTGCAAAAAAAAAAATCCCAAATTGCATAGATCAACTTCCTCCGCCTAAATCGACTTACATGGACGAAGTAAAGAAAAACTCAAACAAGGAAAAAGACTCACAGCCCAGGTGGAGTCGTAATCATAGGATTCCAACTCGTGAAATTGCCTCCACAGTACTGCCGAGCCTGCGGCACGTGGAATATCTCATCCTGAAAAAATAAATCTCCACGGATTCAAACCGAAATTGGGATCAGCTGAGATCGATTTCAGCTACTAGAAAATAGTAATTCGTATACAGAAAGGATTTATACCATGTACGGCTCGGGCACAACTCGATTGACTAAAATGGCGATGGGTATCGCCCAAACAGCTACGATCGACGCCACCGCAACTCTACCCATCCCTAATTCAAACTCGATTCGACTATCTAACTTACTGAGAATCCTCCTCAGACAATTTTTCTTGATTTTCCACTCCACAAAAAGGCAGCCATGACCCCACCTCCACCTTGGAAGTGTTCTTCCTTGAGCTAAAACACTGCTCTCCTCAGTTTACAGAATCCATTAACCTGAATTACTAATGGTCCTGGGCCTCATTTTCAATTATAACATTTGGGCCACGGCCCAATTAGTAACTAATATTATTATAATTAGTATTACAATTATATGATATGAACAATCTTGAGATGCCTTTGCCATGCAATGTGATGATGCAAGGGAAATGTTCTTCTGTAGTTTTCGATTTCTACTGTTCCGTCATATTTATAATATTTATATGCACATTCACAAGACATTTATTGCATATAGTGGCGAACAAGAACCTGATGTACTTGGAATCAGAGTAAAATAATATAAAACCAAATGTTTTTTTCTCTTTCTGCTGAGCCTGCTGTTAACATATGTGTCACTTTAGTTTTTCTCACGTTTTATGGGAAAAGAAAAGGATGGAGATCTTCGTGGAATCCAATAGTACTAAAATGGTTGATTGTATATGGTTACATCAATGATCATAAGAGAGTATGCTAGTATAAATAAAATATATAAATTGAGTGCTGATAGATATAACTAGTTACAGAATTTAGAAAAATGATGACTTTCCCAAGTTGACATTTGTTTATGTTGGGTATACAAACTGAAGTCCCCACACCGATTGTTAAAAGGAAAATTTGATGGGTTTACTATTGCCAATTGGTTTTAGAGAGGAACCCCACAAGCTTATACGGGCCTGAGATTGGGCTGAAATTGAGCTGAAAAATCCCTACAGTTTAAATGAGAAAAAAGGAGAAACTTACAATGATGGCGAGACATTTGACATCATGTCGGAGTTCGGGGCAGAAATAACCATCATGAATCACATGAACAATCTACACATGCCTTGTACATATAACAAATATTATATATATATATATATATATATATCAGATCTAGCAACTTTGTTACATCTGCGTAGCCTAACTCGTATCGCTAATTCGTTAGAATATATGAAATTTAAATTTGAAGAGAGGAATGCAATGCAACAGAAGGAGCCAATGGAGTTGGAATGGACCATGATGGGTTTAATAAACATTTAATGACTAATTTAATTATATTAATTTTCATTCATTATCGTGTTTGTTGAACCATAATTTGTTGGTGAAACTGTTCCAACACTTCTACACGTGTATATTTTCTAAGATCGAAAGTAGGATCAAGTATATACTTCACGGTACCATTCTTAATTACAAATTATTTAAGAAACTTTATGAACCAACAAATGCACGAAAGACCCAAAGAAGAAAGCAATCGAATTGTTTGGTCAAGCGTTGCTTTCTCAATTACCATTCATTCAGTTTAGTCGTTGAGGTTTTTTATTGCAGCTCATGATGATAATAGTATTTGATCAGTCAAAAGAGTAATAATAATATAGTCATTTAGATTTTCACCTGTCGCATATTATAACCCCCTTTGTCGCTTATATGTGTTTATCCGTTATTTATCCACTTTGGACTTTAAAATTACAACTTTATATGCTGGTTTCCAACCCAAATATACGCGATTTTCAGATAAACATTCATGGTCAAGTAAAATCTCTATCTACATTATTAATAATCTAGTAATTCAGCTGAGCTCATGCTTGACTTCTTCATTCAGTTAAAAATATAACACATATTTCAATGACTTTTTGTGGGCTTATTGGTCCCATGAAAAGCAACGAAGAAAGATTATTCTTATGATAAGTCAGCAAATAATATCGTAATATAACTTGATGGGAAAATGTACGTAGGAAGCTTTTACTTCTTTCTTTCTGTAAAATGTGTGTGCGTGAGAGTGAGAGGGAACCTTTGAAAGTGACTTTATTTTTCATTTCGAATTTGAAAAGGTCATAACAATAAAAGGAAATAACGATTCATTATGAGAGTTAGCGTACCTCGGATCCCTCGCCACTTACTGTTCGAAAATAAATCTCTCTCTCTCTCTCTCTCTCTCTCTCTCTCTCTCTCTCTCATCTTAAATTCCTCTTGAAGAATCCAACGGAAAACTCTGTTAAATCCATGAAAAGGAAGGAAAGAGATCGATAGCTGAAGATCATATCATATTCTCCAAAATCTGACAAAAGCCCACCTTCAATTTTCTTACAATCTTTCCATGTGCTCAGAGATCAAACGTATTTCTTCTTCTGATCTCCTAAAGAATGTCCAGTATTAGCAGCAACGAGGAAGAAGAAGAAGCCGTCGATTTTCAAGCCGAGAAACCGCACAAGGGCAAAGAAATTATCGGCGCTGCCGCCGCCGACGAAGGAGGCGGCGACGACCGGAAGGATCGGGATGCCGACGGCAAGGTGGGTTCTCCATCATCGAGCGAATTGCGGCGAGATAAGCGGGTGACCGAAGACGACGACGACGGTTTTAGAACGCCGACGTCGCCGGAAAACAGAATTCCGGCGGTCACGCAGTGTCCTCCAGCGCCGAGGAGGCCACGGCCGCCGCCCATGTCTACTTTGAAAAGAAAAGCGGCGGCGTCTTCGCCGTCTCCGCCACGTGGAGCTCGCCGGAGACTGCAGTTCGGCGAATCGACCGCCGAGGTCGGGGATCGGAAAGAGGAACAAGGATGTAAGAGATCGAGGAAAGAGGATAGCGAAGATTGTGATTAAGACTCTTATATATCAATCGATGGTTCGTATACGATGAGCTGAGAGAGGTATATACATACTTACCTTTGATTTGATTGATCACAATGTTTTTTTTAGCACATTCTCTCCCTTGTTAAGTTGTAAACTTTTATGCCCGCAAAATGGAAATAATTCTTTATATTATTAGCAGACCTCGAAGTTATTCTTTCTTCAACAGGGATGTCTGTAGTCTTACTTTATGCATATGTTTTCAAGATTAGTATATATAAATCAAGATTCAAGAATGAATTGAATAACTAATCCACATATGATGCCGTAATTTGTGGAATTTTGCTACCAAGAGAAGAGCCTATGATGAATATTCTTTGAGCAGCTAAGCTAAGAATGGGCCAATTTCATCCTCTCCCATGGGCTTGCCACAAATCTACCGTGGCCTAAATCAATTAACCTTCACAATACAAAGAAAGCATTACATTTTCACATTTACGCTCAATTCGACGTGAATTTTCTAAGCCCAAATAGCATTGGAGGTTGTTGATGTTGAGCTTTCAACAGAAGCAATGTTGGGGTAACATTCTAGTCAACATCTGTTGGCCGAGAATGTTCCCTACTTCAGTTTTATCTTTCATGCCCAAAACCTATTTTATTGATGACGTGGAATTTTTCTAGTGTTATGCAGGACATGGATAAGTGCTGGAAGCATTCAAACCGAGTGGAAAACGTGTGGATGTGCTAGGACGAAAATGAGGAAGTAGCATACTAAAAATAGGAGACCTGGAGCTTAAGTGAAGACCAAGTTCGTAGGAGTGACCAAGTCGACCTAAAACGTTCATCAACTGTCCCACTTCACTTAGTGGACGTTAGTGGACGTTGTGGGCCTTCACCAAGTCATTTGGAAGAAGTTCTTACAAGTCGAAGAGCTATATAAGTCGAAGGACTTAATCATTTGAAGTACGACGAACAACGAGCGAGAAAAGGCTTTCGAGCGAGCATTCTATTTCAACGAGAGATTTTCTTTTTAGTCTAGCTTTTCAGAGATCGTTAGGTCTTGTAGTTTTTCAGAATCCTTTTTGATTCGTAGTTTCGCTAGACTAGTTTTAACTATCTTTTTGGATAGTTTGTAATCCATCTTTATAGTGGATTTTTGCGCCTTGAGGCACGCAGCAAGTTATTTGACTTGCTGCACAAAATCATCTCTTGTGTGCATTTTGTTCCGTCGTTATTTTACTATCATTTCCGCTGTGCTTAAAAAGTGAGAGTGAGTGTTAGCCCAACATCGCGTCTAACATCAGTGTGTTTTACATCCATTTTGTACGGGACCACCTTCAAAGTGGTATCAGAGCCTACGCTTGATATTACTAAGCGCTGAAAATCCTTTTTCATGGATGTTACAAACTCAAACCGTCTAGGTAAAGTCCCAGTGTTGGACGGTTCCAATTATGCGTATTGGAAAGTTCGTGTACGGCAGTCCATTAAGTCCATCGATGTGCGAGCGTGGGAAGCAGTACTCCATGGATATACGTCTCCAAAGACTGCTCCAGACGCTGACAATGAAGTCGTGGACAAGCCTGTCGAGCAGTGGACGGCGGCTGAGAAGAACGCAGCAGAATACAACGACAAGGCACTCAACGCCATCTTCTCATCCGTGGACATGTTTATGTTCAAGATCATCCAGAACTGCTCTACTGCTCAAGATGCATGGGATCTCCTTCAGAAGTACTGTGAAGGCGACGCAAGTGTGCGTGAAACCAAGCTTCGCCTCCTCCTTAGTCAGTTCGAGAATATCAGAATGAAGGAAGACGAAGATATCACCACGTACTTTGGAAAGCTGTTGACAATCTCTAGCGAGTGCGCCAGCCTAGGAGATCCGATGACAAACAAGGTATTGAATTCTAAAGCACTCCGTACACTAACTGAAAAATTCAATGTGAAGGTATCGGCGATCGAGGAATCATACAACCTAGCCAATATGGACTTCAACGTCCTGATGAACATCCTGAAGAACTTCGAAACCAATCTCGAAGTACAAAGGAGAGCCTCACGAGGAAAAGTGTTGCACTGGTCAGCCAGCCGTCGAAGGAACTGATCGAGTTCGACCCCAACAACGAAGAGGACATGGCCATGGTTGTGAAGAAATTTGCGAAGTTCTTCAAAAAGAAGAATGTTGTGCAGAATGTTGGCCCAACATTCAGAAAAGGCCAGAATCCCAAAGCTGAACCATCCTCCGCTCCTCCGTTCGCTAAGCGCAAGACCTTTGGGAAGCCTGACGGAAAGAAGAAGAACATCAATTATGAGTCCGTCAGATGCTATGAATGCCAAGGTTGGGGACACTTTGCCAACGAATGTGCGAACACACTTCGCAAACATGGAAAGGCCATGTGGATCGATCTCTCGGACGATGAAGATGAAGAATCATGTTATGAGGAGAACAAGCAGTCGTCGGTCACTATCCAGTCCTTCTCTGACGATGAAGAAGATGAAGATTCTCAAATCGGCTTCACTGCGGTAACGGATGTTGAGCCAACATGTGACTCAACATCTGAAAAACACATTATTTTTTATTATGATGACTCAAACTGTTTTGATGGTTTTTTGAGTTCTGATGATGCAGAGCCTGAAACTGAGAGTTGTGAAGAAGCCCTTGAGCTAATGACGGCACATTATGAAATAGAGAAGGCAAAGAACTTACAACTCCAAGCCGCCGTGAAGATTTTGTCCGAAGAAAACGAGAAGAACGAAAAACTGATAGAGCGATTGACGGATGGGATTACCAAGTTGGAAGCAGCACTGACGCGAAAGGACAAGGAGATCGACAAGCTTCAGAGGCGAGTCGAAGATGCCGACGAGACCTTCACAAAAATGAACAAGGGTAAGTCAACTCTTGATGAGGTATTGTCTCTTGGAATCTTTGATAAACAAGGTCTAGGATTTAATCCACAGCCTGATCGTGATATTCCAAAACCCAAGACCCATGCTAAACCTAAGATAGTCTTTGTTAAAGCCAAAGCCTCTAGTGATGAGTGTGAAGTTGTGAAGCCTAAGGATAGTTCCAAGCATGTGACCCCTAAGAATAATGATAGCTCATATATATGTCATCATTGCAAGCAATCTGGACACCTGAAACCATTCTGCTGGAAATTGAAGAGGGAGATTTCTGCCAAGAAATCGATGTCGGCTGAAATGTTACCCAACATCTCACCCAACATTGAGAAATCAGTGTTGGAAGGCATGTGTGGAGAAACTTCAGCTGGCTCATCTTCGAATTCTAGTAAACAGAATGCTGTAGTGTTGTCTAAGGAAGTTTGGGTTGAGAAATCAGGTCATAAATGTCTCGTTGTGTATACCTCTTTGCGAGCTAACATGACAGGTTCATGGTACTTCGATAGCGGGTGTTCCCGACACATGACGGGTACCAAGGAGTATCTCAGTGATTATATGCCTTTAAGAAGTGGATCTGTGACGTTTGGAGGTGGAGCCAAAGGACGCATTCTTGGCCGAGGCAGACTTAATGTGCCCGATTTTCCCAAACTAAGCAACGTACTTCACGTGGACGGTCTCGTTGCAAATCTAATCAGTATTAGCCAACTCTGCGACGACGACCTTGAGGTAAGATTCAATAAAGAGTGTTGTGAAGTTTTTAACGGCAATTCTGTGCGAGTAATGGCAGGAAAACGATCGAGTGATAACTGCTACCTAGTCGGCGAAAAATCCGGGGTGAAGGATGTGTGCCAACTCTCAAAAGCCGAGGACGACGTTGTACTTTGGCACTTCAAACTGGGCCACGTCAACTACAGAACCTTGGAACAACTTATCAAGCATGATGCAATCAGAGGTATTCCAAGGCTGAAGGAGTTCGGTAAGGTAGTTTGTGAGTCATGCTTAAAAGGTAAGCAAACGCATGTTAGTCACAATGTTGACCAACAAGTTGCTCAACATTTCAAAACTGCCCACTGTTTTCAATTAATTCACATGGATTTGATGGGTCCTATGGAAGTTGAGAGTATAGGAGGTAGAAAGTATGCTTATGTGCTTGTGGATGACTTTTCTAGATATGCATGGATATTTTTTCTTAGGGAAAAATCTGAGTCTTTTGATTTTTTCAAGAAATTTTGTGCGATGATTAGGAACAATTTTAGTGCGTCTATCTTCCGTATTAGGTCTGATCATGGTAGGGAGTTTGAGAACCAATACTTTGATGATTTTTGTGATAAGAAAGGGATTATGCATGAGTATTCATCCCCTAAGACACCCCAACAAAATGGGGTGGCCGAGAGGAAGAATAGAACTTTACAAGAGATGGCTCGTGTTATGTTACTTTCTAAGAATGTCTCTAAACGTTTTTGGGCTGAAGCATTACATACTGCTTGTCACATTTCGAATCGTGTGTTCTTTAGGCATGGTACGAAGAAAACCTCTTATGAGTTATTGAATGGAAAGAAGCCTACTATGAAATACTTTCATGTTTTTGGGTGTTTCTGCTATATGTTGAATGATAGGGAGTATTTGACTAAGTTCGATTCGAAGAGTGATAAGTGTATCTTTCTAGGTTACTCTTCTAATAGCCGTGCGTATCGTGTGTATAATCTGCGATTGAGGTCCGTTCAAGAGTCCGTAAATATTGTGTTTGATGATGCTACTGACTCTAGCAAGAATGTTACTCAAGTTGACATTTCAGATCAGTTCAAGGATGTTCGGGAATCACAAGAGCAAACAGAGGCAGAACCAGCGGACAATGTTGAGCCAACATCTGACTCAACATCTGAGCCAGACAGAACACTGAGGCTGGACCCAGTGAAGTAAGACGTGATCCGCCATCAAAGATTCAGAAAGATCATCCCACGGACCTTATCATTGGAGACATGAACGAAGGAAGAAAGACCAGAGACAAACCACGCAAAGACTACAAGACGATGGTAAGAAACGTATGCATGAATTCGGTATACGCTGAGGTACGCTTTAATTGCTTTGTTTCTGAGGTAGAACCTAAGAATGTCCTTGAAGCACTCAAGGATAATTTTTGGGTAAATGCGATGCAAGAAGAACTTTTACAGTTCGAGAAAAACCAAGTCTGGATTTTAGTCCCACGGCCGAAGGACATTAATGTCATAGGCACGAAGTGGATCTTTAAGAATAAATCGGATGAACTTGGTAGGGTAGTAAGAAACAAGGCACGATTAGTAGCTCAGGGGTATACTCAAGTAGAAGGGATAGACTTTGATGAGACGTTTGCGCCCGTTGCTAGGTTAGAATCTATTAGACTTTTGTTAGCTATAGCATGTTGGCTTAACATCACATTACACCAAATGGATGTTAAGGGTGCATTCTTGAATGGGTACATTGATAAGGAAATATATGTCGAACAGCCTAAAGGGTTCGAAGATCCCCATCATCCTAATCATGTTTTTAAGTTGCAGAAAGCTCTCTATGGATTGAAGCAAGCGCCTCGAGCTTGGTATGCAAGGTTAGCAACGTTTTTACTTGAGTTTGGTTTCACACGAGGTGAGGCAGACCGCACGCTTTTTGTTAAAAGAGTCGGTTCTGATCTTTTAATAGCTCAAGTTTATGTTGATGACATTGTTTTTGGTTCAAGCTCACAGTCAATGTTAGATCAGTTTGTGCAAGCGATGAACACCACATTTGAGATGAGCATGATTGGAGAGCTAACGTACTTTTTAGGGTTGCAGATCAAGCAAAGTAGCGAAGGGATCTTTATGTCCCAGGAGAAATACGCGAAGAACACGGTCAAGAAGTTCGGGCTGGACACTGCAAAGGTAATGAAAACACCTATGGGGTCTACGCAAAAGGTAAGTAAAGACGATGTTGGGCAGAATGTTGACCCAACATTGTATCGTTCGATGATTGGCAGCTTATTATACTTATCTGCGAGCAGGCCTGACATAATGTACAGTGTTTGCGTATGTGCTAGATATCAATCTGAACCTAAGATTTCTCATCTCAATGCTGTTAAACGTATACTTCGTTATGTGAGTGGATCGTGTAGCCTAGGACTATGGTTTTCCAAAGACACTAATTTGAGTCTTGTAGGTTATAGCGATGCTGACTGGGCAGGTGACGAGGATGACCGCAAGAGTACAAGTGGCGGCTGTTTCTTCCTAGGTAATAACTTAGTTGCTTGGTATAGTAAGAAACAGAACTGTGTGTCCTTATCTACTGCTGAGTCTGAATATGTTGCGGCGGGCAGTTGTTGTACGCAATTATTGTGGTTAAATAGCATGTTATGTGACTATGGGTTAGAGTGCGAATCCGTTCTTATGTATTGTGATAACCTTAGTGCCATTAACATCTCTAAGAACCCCATTCAACACTCACGTACGAAGCATATTGACATTAGGCATCACTTTCTAAGAGACATGGTTGAAAAAGAGCTAGTGCATATTGAGCATATAGACACTAAGAATCAGTTGGCAGACATTTTCACGAAAGCTTTGGATTCTGAAAGGTTCTCGGACCTGAAGAAATCCATAGGTTTGCACATGTTAGTCTAAATGTTGGTCCAACAGTTGGATCAACATAGCATATGTCAAATTTGATGGTTACTGCATTGATGTTTGATGAGATATTCTGTTCGGTTTTCCTGTGAAATGACTTGATTTTTCTTGATTGGTCCTTAGATTAACCCAATCCCTCTTTAAAGGCTCTTGGTAACACGTCCCTAGGTACACGGCATTCGCTGTGACGATGTACTTATTGCGACATAAAACCAATCCTTATGTGTTATAAGCTTGCTCATAAACTCTCGACTAGATACAGGTTTTTGGTGATAAGATTCCTTAGGTACACGGCATTCGCGGTGACGATGTACACTATGCGACAAACGGCCTAACCTTGAGGTTGAGAGTATAAGGGCAGTGCATAAAGATTTTGGATATATGAGGTGAGAGGGTAGAAATTAAGGGGACTGATTTTGAGAAGAATCGAGCAGATAAGTCTAGGATTACTGAAACAGGATGTTGAGTCAAATGTTAGGGCAACATATGTGACTGTCGATTTGATATTGCTACATTTTGTGCTTTCGTATTATTTGTGTCTGTCTTTAGTACTGCTTTTGTTAGTCTTTTGTGTCTATGTCAGTTATCTCTCAAAATTGAATTAGAAATTCTCGAAGAACAGCTCTTTACACTTGTTTCTATGTGGTCATCGAAGTCGCTCAAAAGGTTAGTATTTCTTGATTCTACCATGACTTTTGACTTAGTTGTTTTCTGGTTGAATCATGATTTTAGAGCTCCGATTTTCATGAATAACTTAGTCTTTTAACTGATTCTATGTGCTCGAATGATGAATTAGTCTTTTTACTATTATTAGATTAAAGAATCTTGACTAAGTTAGACCTTATCCACTTATGCTTAACGGCTACTTTCAGTCCATTAATCACGTCTTCCCCCATTATCTGATTTGACAGTTTTTTTGTGACCGTTGTGATTAAATAGAGAGAACTTACACTTACTTGAAAAACACTATTCACTCATCTCTCTCTCTACGCTCTCACTCCGTGTTCACGATCATACTCTAGGGTTTTCACCTTGTCAAATTCTTGATCTTTTCTCCCCAAATTCTGTGTGCAAAATGTCGACCTCCCCTGATAATCGTAATGTTGACCCAACATCGGGTGCTAACCCTGATTTTCCAGTCCCGATTGAAGTAATTCCAGGGCCGAGAGATATCGTCGTCTACACCGGGCCGTTTCAGCCACTCCGACCGGCGAGATCTCCACGCCGAACCTCCGAAGCTACAGCAGCAGCCCAGACCACAAACTCGGCGAGAAGACCGGTGCAGACCACTGTAGTGGGAGGATCGATAAATCAGGTAACTCCGCCTGATTCTGAGCCGAATCCAGTCAGAACAGAACCCTCTGAAGACGACGACGTGCCCTTGAGTGTTCGCTTTCCACGACCTCAGAAACGGCAAAGAAGTCCGGAGCCTGAGACGAACCCCACCACTGCCACGACAATGCCTAAGAGTTCCTCTTCAACGGCCAAGACTACGCCTAAAAAGAAGAAGAGCAAAACCAAGGCCACGGCCCCTGTGCCAAAGAAGCGCCGAAGTGGCCGGATCAGACGCTCTCTGCACCCTACCTCAAACGCCGACGCCCCTGTCGCTATTTCTAGTGACTCAGTGGATACAATCGTCGACTCCACCACCTATGACAGCCTCGACTCAGAAGTCTCAGACGAGGACTTCAAGCTTTCAGGGGGAGAAACACCCTCCTCTGTCTCGGAGTCCTTTACAGCCTCAGACAGAGAAGAGAACACCGACGAGGCAGAATCGGACCTTGCAGAGACTTTGGAAGCCTTGAAGAAAATGGTGGAGAAATGTGCAGGCAAACGCCCCATGGACAGTGATGATCAACCTTCTAAGAGGGCCAGGACTGACAGCTCACCCCAGCCAGCCTCAAGTCACCGTGCCATATCTCCCACTCCAGTCACCGATGAGAATGTTGGGTCTGATGTTGACCTAACATTGGAGGAGGATTCAGACTGGGAGATACCACTACCCGATGGAAAGTTTTACCGCCCAGCCAACGAGGAGCTGTGGGGTTCCCTGAGTCAGAGACTCTTTAGGGTGGAACGGGTCGTGGACGAAGTGAGCTTCAGGAAGTTTGGCGTGTTGCAATTCCTGGAGTCTCGCCATCTCGGGCACATGGTGACGAGCTTGGGGACGTACTGTGACAATGTCGTCCGAGAGGTATATGCTAACCTGTTCTTTAGTGTGGCTGAAGTCAAGTCTAGGAAATATGGGAAGGTTTTTCTGAGGGGGAGGTTGTATGATATGTCGGCTAGTGCTATAAATAGATTTCTTCATACTCCTGATGTAGAAATGGGGTATGAATATGATAATGATGCTGTGGTTAGGTATATTACCGGGGGTAGAGTAACTAAGTGGAACGGGAATTGTGCGGGTAGTTCTCTTACATCCCTGTATTCGGTATTGTTTAAGATTGGGGTATGTAGTTGGTTGCCCACATCCAATGAAGTCAGGGTGACTGAAGGTATGGCTCATGTGCTATACGCACTTGGTCAAAATCTGCCAATGAATTGGGGAAAGTTGATCCTCGATCACATGTCGAACCAAGCTGAAAGGTTGGGAAAGGGAATACTTCCTTATCCCTCGATTATCTACGGCGTTCTGTTACAAGGCGGATTTCAGCCAACCCGGAAAGACACGGTGACCTCTCTGCGCATTCCTTATCCAGTTCAGCCGAACCATTTGGCGGGCTCTGGCAGAGTAGTAGACCTCCCCTGGCGCTGCCCTGAACAGTTAGTGCACGATGTTGACCAAGATGTTGGGGCAACATCTTTGGCAGAACAGGCCCTTAGAGCTCTTGATGAGTCCATCGCAGCTTTGGTGGCTCAAAGGGATGCTTTGAGGAGGATCATTTCTTCCCAAAAAGGGGGAGATAGGGCAGAAGCAGCGAGAGCTGAGGAGCGAGCAGGGCCAAGTGAAGTACAGCACGAGGAAGGGCAAGGGGCTGGCGCAGATCAAGCAGGGGGAGATCAGGCTCATGAGCAAGAACAAGCTCAGGGAGCAGAAGGTCAAGGAGAAGGAGCTGAAAAAGGAATTGAAGCGGAAGAACCCATCGACAGTCTAAACACTTAGACATCGATTTTTGTGCATGCGCATGTTGCTTGTGTTTGAGTGCCTGGTTCTTATTTTTCTGTGTGCTTTTTATTTTGGACCATGTCGATTTTTATTTTTGCAGATCGTTTCTGGACCTCTAAGGCATGTACTAAGTTTCTAGTACGTTAGATAGTTTTTAGTACTATTCTGATTTTCTTCTAACTCTAACCATTTTGTTTTGTGGTTGAGTTGATGTTGCCTTCAGGGGGAGTTTCGCGATGACTAACTTCTGCATTGGTTTTGGGAAAAAAGATAAAAAGGGGGAGATTGTTGATGTTGAGCTTTCAACAGAAGCAATGTTGGGGTAACATTCTAGTCAACATCTGTTGGCCGAGAATGTTCCCTACTTCAGTTTTATCTTTCATGCCCAAAACCTATTTTATTGATGACGTGGAATTTTTCTAGTGTTATGCAGGACATGGATAAGTGCTGGAAGCATTCAAACCGAGTGGAAAACGTGTGGATGTGCTAGGACGAAAATGAGGAAGTAGCATACTAAAAATAGGAGACTTGGAGCTTAAGTGAAGACCAAGTTCGTAGGAGTGACCAAGTCGACCTAAAACGTTCATCAACTGTCCCACTTCACTTAGTGGACGTTAGTGGACGTTGTGGGCCTTCACCAAGTCATTTGGAAGAAGTTCTTACAAGTCGAAGAGCTATATAAGTCGAAGGACTTAATCATTTGAAGTACGACGAACAACGAGCGAGAAAAGGCTTTCGAGCGAGCATTCTATTTCAACGAGAGATTTTCTTTTTAGTCTAGCTTTTCAGAGATCGTTAGGTCTTGTAGTTTTTCAGAATCCTTTTTGATTCGTAGTTTCGCTAGACTAGTTTTAACTATCTTTTTGGATAGTTTGTAATCCATCTTTATAGTGGATTTTTGCGCCTTGAGGCACGCAGCAAGTTATTTGACTTGCTGCACAAAATCATCTCTTGTGTGCATTTTGTTCCGTCGTTATTTTACTATCATTTCCGCTGTGCTTAAAAAGTGAGAGTGAGTGTTAGCCCAACATCGCGTCTAACATCAGTGTGTTTTACATCCATTTTGTACGGGACCACCTTCAGAGGTTATTAGTGTTGTAGTGTGTTGTGTCTCATTCCATGCATTTCCTACACTTGAGGTTTGTCCAAATGGAGAATTGAAGTGAATTGTAATGATGGGCTTCGCAGCTCATATCTTTCACTTCCTTGCAAAAGAATCAAAGATGAAATAAAAAATCTCGTTATAATTAGACCAGTTCTGTTACATCGATCAAAGAACGAGTTATTCTTTCCCTTTTCAATCTGCTTAATTACATTTTGCTAGTGTGAGCTGGCGACATAGCAGTTTGATTTACTCGATAACCTTTTTTAGAGGAATCTTTGCTATATTATTCCTAATAATAATAATAATTTCTAATCATCGGTCAAAAAAGTGTAACTTTTTTCTTCCTCTACCACAGTCGTCGTTTCGGTGGAAGGGCTCACTTGTCATTTAGCCCCCAAAGACCTCAACAGCGTAACGTTCCTTTCTTTCATATAAAAAAACGAGCTGAAGCTCAAGCCAAAGCAACAGCAATTTGCTTTTGTCGATGAAAGGACAGTTTCAGTTACTTCTCCTCCTCTGTCGAGAATGTTTTTCTCTTTCTTTCGCTACTTAAGATATTAAAGATCCTTCGTCTAACTCCATCAGCTAAAAGCCTGCACAGCAAATGGCTCGGCAGGTACATTATCATCTATACCATATGAATCTCTTCAGTGTTTTCTCTGTGTAATAACTCAGTTTCTGCTGTGTGTTCATGAAGGAAGAAGAAGAAGGATGGCCGTTGGGGCTTCAACCGCTGAATGTAAGAGTTGGGCTGGTGAGGAATCGTCGTCAGCGTAGTCTCAATATCGGCTCGTTTTCATTCAACACTTTACTCACTGCTTCTTCCTCAGATTCTTCTTCTGATCTTGATACTCAGGTCAGCTAGTTTTTCGCCCCCATTATCCAATCTTTTCTTTTTTTCTTTTTCTTTTTCTTCCCTGAGAACCACATTAGCCCAAGAAACAAATAAAAGATAATAAAAATTGAAATTTTAACCAGGTTTCAGTGTAATAATAATGCTTAACGAAAGTGCATTATGGGTTTCTTTTTTGCCTGGCATTGTCCCATAACCAAATTAGTTGCTATTGCATTGCATACCAATGTCAGTCAGTCTTGATTCCCCTTCTTTCCTTTTTTTGTGGGCCGGTAATTAAATTATTAATGCATCGATAATAGTGATGACCCCAACAGTATTTTCTGAAAAGATCAAGCTGCTGCCATTTTTTAAAAAAATATTATATATATATATATATATATATATTTGTATTGTTTGTATATGCATGACAGAGAGAGAGACTGGGGTCACTCTCATGCTTGTGAAAAGTGCTGTAAAGGTGTGTAATTCACATTCACATCATGCTCCTCTATGATGACGCTCATGTTTTCTTTTTCAAGTATTTTTGACCACCTTAAAATCACTTTGCCTGAATCAAACGCAATACCAAGAATAACCAAGGAACGATGACCCATTTACTATTTATTTAAAGTAGCATCATTTGACCAGCTTATTTATTACTGAAAAAAATTATGAATTTGATGCTTTTGCAAGAGTTCTTTTTCCTTGCATGGGTTATAATGTTAAAAATGTGTTCTGTTTGAAGTCCACTGGCTCGTTTTTCCGAGACAAGAGCATCACCCTGGGAAGCCTCATAGGCATTTCCAGCATTCTAGAACTTTCTAGAAGGTCCACGAGGGCTCGACCCGCCCGAGAACCCTCCCATAGAGACAAGAAGAAATACGACCAAAGAACGAAAACATGGTTCTTGTCCCTATGCTCGAGACTAGGGCCCGAGGCAGTGAATGCTCACAGCAACACTCCTTCGCTCGGTCACTTTCTTGAAGCCGAGAGGAAAGCTTCGACTAACGGTAATAAGAGGAGAAATTCGAACCCTAATGGCGTTTATGGGCCCGCGGACGACTTCTCTAGGGTTTACGAGGAAAACCCTTTATTCGTCGAAGGGTTATTGCAGCCAATAACCTTAAACAAGGATTTTCTGGCAAGCGCTGAAGACGATGGCGTAGAAGAAGAGTCTTCGCTGCTTTCTTGCTTGTGTGGACGCCTTGGACATTGCTGAGGATTTCTCTCTTTTCTTTTTCTCGTGTTTTTCTTTTTTCTTTTTGTCGATTGATTGCTGCGATCTTCGAAGAACGCCTGCCTGGCTACATTTCATGCGAATCGGATTAATTAATTTGCTTTCACCGTATGAGATGGCGCAGAGTTCTGTCTGGAAATGATAGCCAGGAAATAAGATGTATCTGCTTGTTTTTTCAGACAAGGGAATCAACTCACAAAAAATCAACACAAGGATGAAACATAAGGCGTGTTCTTGATAAAAAACTTGAAAACAATTACAAGAAATAAAATTTACTAGGGTACCTTAAGAATGATGATAGTTTACGGTACTTTCGTGACCCTTTTGATCATCAAGAATTCGATATCTAAACTGAGCCCAGAAATCGACAAACAAGAACGAACCTTTTTTACACCTTTTCGAACTCCTCACTACACTCCAAAGCAACTTTCCGACCCAATTTTCCAAAGGAACCCCCCAACGAAGACAGGCCCTTGAAGCTGCTGCTTCCTTCGCCAACGTTGTCCAAACGTTTTCTCATCCTTTTTGCCTTCGATGAGCTCATCAAATCAGCATCAACTTCGCCCTCCCCTTTGCGCTCTGCAATAACCAATCGACTTATGTTGCTTCGACAGAAAGGGCAGACGGGAATTTGGTTGTTGTCAGTAGAGCTGTTCTTGGCGTGGCAGCAAAGGGCCAAAACGCAGTGGGCACACATTTGATGGCCACAGTTTCGCACCTCTATTGTGCACAACTGCTCGAAGCATATGCAGCACAGCTCTGCATCGTTGGCCTGCGTTTTGCAAGAAACCCTTACTAAGCAACAGAATGATATTACGAACTGAAAGTGCTTCAAACCGAAGATTTTCAGCACGCATGTTATGTTTACCTCAGATTCGTCGTCCATGGCAGGCGAGTTAGGGAGGAGAGGTAAGGGAGAATGGGATCCATCTGTTAATAGTATGTCCTTCTCTCGCTTTTTGTTGGCTTCGATTAGGGCTTTCTCTAACAGGGATTTTGCTTGAGGGTTGAGCTCGGTGATGAACTTCAATGGTGAAGGCCATGTTAATGGCTCAGGGGCCAAAGGGTTCAGTAGAGCAGCGCAGCCTTCGTTTTTGTGCTTCAATGCAACCATGTACGGTATTCTCCTACAGAGAGAGATAAATGGCACATCAGAGGAGAAAATCTTGCAAGAACAGAAAAGAACACAAAAAATAACTGTAAATGGCAACCATGTATGATATTCTCCTACAGAGAGAGATAACCACCATTAAAGAGATAAATCCACAGAGAAGAAAATCTTGCTAGAACGAACAAGAAAACGCACAAAAAAATGAAGAGGAAAGGAACAATGGTAAATCACCTCTAAAACAGCAATTCACTCAAGAAAAAAACATCAAAGCTTACCCAGCGGAATCTCTTTGAAGGCGATCAGCGCCCCAAGCAAGCAATTCGCGGATGCAGTCCAACGAGCCTCCACGAGCAGCCAAGTGAAGGGGCGTACTGCCTGGATAACTGCGATAGAATTTATTTTATCTTCGATCGATAAATCCCAGAAATTGCAGAGAAAGAAAAGAGTAAGAAATAGTTTTAACTTGTCATAATAATACCTATATCCACCAGTCGAAGCACACACAAGAGCCCCACTGCTCAAGAGCAAGCGAACACAGTCAGCGTGCCCATGGCGTGCGGCCAAATGCAATGGAGTTGCGCCGCCTCCATCCCTTATATTGACAAACCTCGAAAATCCCCTAAAGGTTTCCAATCATTTATTGAAATCGTAAATACATGTCCTACATTGTACGATAAAAGACACATGGAAAGATCACAGAATAGATCACCATGACTGCGTAAGCTGTGACGAGTCAGCAGCTGAGAGAATCAAGCGTAAGCAATCAGTGTGGCCGTAGTAAGCTGCGTAATGCAAGCAAGTCCTACCGTACGATGTATCGAACCACAAAACCTGGAGAATTAAGGGGAGGAATTACTAATCATTGAATTTACGCACATCAGTAAACGCTGAACGGAGATATAAGAGGAAGAAGAAGAAGATCGTACATTAGCACCGGCGTCAATCAGCATTTCCAAACAGGATACTTTCCCATGCATAGCAGCCAACATCAACGGTGTCTATTACAGTGAAATCAGAATCAAGAAAAGAACATCAGCGTACAGTACAAAGATCAGCCAATAGGTGAGAAAAAGGAAAAAAATTAGTACAAGAATTAAGAAGAAACAAACACGTCACGACGCACCTGCTTGTGCCGATTCACAATATCTGGATTTCCAAACCGATCCAAAAGCATCGAAAGAACCTAAAACATCGATTATTCGAAAACGTAAAAGAGAGAAGCCCATTTACCAAGATCATCACATTAAAACAGAGGAAAGTTAACCCACCTCGATTGGGCCATTAGCAGCTGCGACGTGGTGCGCCGATAGCTTCCTCCCAGAAGTCTTCAGAGTCAACAGAGATGGCTCTCGTTCGGCCATTGACTCAAGCGTCTCAAGCTCGCCATTTTGAACTGCTTTAAAGAGTTCCTCAGTAATCTCTGGTTCAACATCACAGCTCCAACCGTGCCCCATTTTCTCGCCGCTATTAGATGAGCCAGCCACCACCTTCGTCGGAGCTCTTCGGTGGTGGTGGTGGTGGCGTTTCTTCGAGTGGATGAGAGTGTACGAAGACAATAGACATTACATTACAGTGTTTGTATTCTATTCCTATGGAAGTGGGGGAGATGCACCGGTCAGGTGCTTGGACTGCCCGTATTGACTTACGGGCAGCGGTCTCTGTGGTTCTTGGTACTTTCGGGCAGTGAAAGGGATATTTCTTTAATTTATTGTGGGGCAACTTGAAGATTTACGCTAAAGAGAAAATTATAAAAATATATGGAAGGGAAGACTGAAACTTTTTGGATCGAAGCATTATAGTCTACGATTATTGCATATTAATTTATTACATCATTTCCAAGTTGTACTCTACGAGATAAAACATCTCAAGATATGCAAGTAGAAGAGAATATTGCACACCATATTATTATTTTGGTCTCATTTGAATTCCTCTATTTTCGATGCGATATAATCAATGCATTCACATTCGCTTCTTAATTATTAAAGAAGGAATAATAATTAAATAACTGATAAGATTAGTTTCTTGGTTGATTTATAGTTGATTAGTTTCTTGGTTAATTTATAGTTGAAGATATGAAACGCAGTTGGTTGAGTTAGAATTATAGCATATCACCAAATGTGGATGAGATGAATGGTCCATTTGAGCTGAGCTGCGTTACCTAACGATGTGAACATATATACTTGTTTGTTTCCCTTATAGTTAATCAAATCGAATTTAAAATAAAAATTTTCTGCCCCCACCCATCACATGGTTAATACGAAACTCAATTATTTATTTTAAAAACATTTATGGACTTTTTGTAAGGCAGCCATGGATCTGATTTTTCTTCAATATAGTCAAACTTTTGGGGCCGCATGTTTCATTTGAATAATACAAATAGAGTGTAACTCCAAAATTGGAAGAACTTTTTTTTTCCTCAAGTGAACGTTAATTATTACAATTGTATATATATACGGAACTAACATTTTACTTTTCTTTTTAAGAATTAAACTAATACGAAGTCATTGGCTGCCAACATGCGTACATACATTATCTAATTACCTTTATTCGAATTCAAAGTACGAAAGTCGGAATTGAATACAATTCAATGAATAGCATATTTGGTAGCATTTTATTTGGGTCACAAAGCCCAGAAATTCCTACTCAGTTGGGCCGATTATATTACGTTTTCGTTGTCAGTCTCAGTTATTTAACTTTCAGAACGAAAAAAGAAACATAAGTAAAATTTATCAATGAAAGGGTCAATAATTTGGACTTGACGAAGAAGGAACCACAAAAAGACAAATTTTTTTACACTATATGAGTTGCGAAAGAAATGTAGTGTCTTTTATTTCTATGATAACTTACTTTCATTTTCTATTCATATGTGACAAATCACGTTTTTTTTACGTGTATCAATTAATTATTTGTCGTAACTATCAAAAAAAGTGTGGCGTCTGTGGCCTCCTTTGTTATTAAGGAAACTAAAGCATATTTTAATGAGTCAACTAATCATTGTGTAACATCATGTTCGTTAGTTCATATAGTGGTAATCACCATCACCCCATAGAATTAGTAACACTTGTTAGGACTTTGTAGGTAAAAGGGATAGGGAAGACGAACATGTAAATTTAATATGCAAATATTGTACTATTATTTATATAAAATATTCCAGAAGAAGGATAAGAAAGTATTTTTGTGCATGGCAACGTCATGCATCTTAATAATAATGCATGCATGGTGAATATATATATATTGAGATCGACACATAAACGCAAAGCACTACCAACAAGTGGCCCATATCTTCTTACATCAATGTCTCCCGTGATTTGAAATGATGATAATGAATTACTCTATCCCCTTTTTATTTTACTTTGGCCTTTTAATACGAAGAAAACGCCAAAACCCACTAAAAGAAGAAAAAGGTATCATCTCATCGTATAATTAAAAATCGATATAATCAAGATTCAACATTCTCCACTATCGCCAAGAAAAAATTTATTACTTGAATAATGAATGACGATGCGGTAACGGTTGAATGTTCAGTTAGCGTTTCAGAGAAATTTCATGCTCTTATATGTACATTTTTTTGGTTGTATCTTTAGCATGGTAATAAGGAAATGGATCTTATGGAATGGAACATACATTGGATACTATACGAAAAGATGCCAATCGTCAACAAAGACTTCTTCATTCATATATTTGCTTTTTTCCCCTTTGTTGATTAGTATACCCATCAAAATCAATCAAATAAAGAGCCTAGCTAACCTTGTTGGATTCAATTTTAGAATAGATTTTATGTGGCATGTCATACATATTGTTTATATTAAACGCTAAAATTCGATTTATTTATCTTTAGGAATTGGTGGGACAAAGTGCTAATCTTTGTATATTATTTAAACTTTTTATGAAAAACGTGTAAGGAAGGAATCAGATTCCATTTTGTGGACGTGAACATGATTATGCAGATTGGGGGGGGCAACGTGACCAAGACAATATATGTCCTACTGGGAATCTTGCTATCTCTCTTCCACTTTAATATCTTCACGATAACAATATGCAAATAAATCTCATGCATATATATATAGGTAATTTAATACAATATCGTTTAAATTATTAAAAAGCGAAAGCTGCATATGCCCTCAGCTGACATGGACAACCTCTGTGTTGTAGTGGGTATCGCTTCACCAACTAATTAATCTGAATCAATGCACTAATATCTCATTTGAATTTCGAGCCAAGCAATCACACACACACACACACACCGAGAGAGAGAGAGAGAGAGAGAGAGAGAGAGAGAGAGAGAGAGAGAGAGAGAGAGAGAGAGAGAGAGAGAGAGACGAGGATATTAGGGTTATTTGGAGATGTGTTAATACCTCTGATTTATTATAAGCTTATGCCTTGATTCTTACAAATTGAATGACACACAACATTAAAGATTCCTTATATAACAGAAAAACATAGTAGCGAATAGGATTTTCTTGGTCAGTTACTGAGGAAATTAACCCAACGTCTATTTTTGTGTCAGAAGCATATGAACATATGCGTGCAGCTTATGTATGTGATGTGTGCATTATATTTACGTGATTTTTGGGAACAGAAACCTATAAATATTTCATTCCTCGCATTTTGGTCCCGAGAACGGTTTGAATAGCTTTTTTCGATTCGGACAATATGGAAGAAGGTAATGATTAATACCTCTTTTCTTTCCCTTTTTTTTTTAAAAGAAAATTGCATAGAATTGAGTGGACTAGATCATAGTTTTTGGGTCTTTTGAGAATATTGTTCAATGTCTACTAAGCATCGTCCTTATTGTATTTAAACTACGTATAGATTTAGACATGTTTGCAACTATAGTAAAGTACCTAAAACCAAGGGAAAAGAGGCATTGTTTGAAAATTTATTAACTAATAATTACCTAGTAGGAAGTTTTCTTGGAGAAATCAAATGACTCAACTCAAGGTAGATCTTCTCGAGGGTAAATCAAAAGCATATCGAAGGTTGAGCAGATGGGAATTTCAAAGATAATTTCCTCGATTTGTTGCATATTCAAATTAAAGGGTTTCACCTTTGTTGAATGAGAGCCCTCGACAGTTCTAACAATTTTTTTTTTTCCGACAAGGCACATATTATATATATACTTAATGAGCGAGGATCCCAAGCTGTTTAAACGAAAATATCTCATGATGGCTATCATTTATTATCAATGTACATTAAACCGTGATTAACCAACCCAATCATTTGCTAATAAGCAAGATAGGAACTTGCCAATTCTTCTTTCGTATAATCATTTTTATTTCGTACATAAATCTTTACAGTAAGTAAAATTATGTCGGATCAAACTATGCCAGAACCTAGCTGGTATGGACCTATTTTATATAGACATGCATGGCACCAACAAGTTTAAGTTCCATCAATGGAGACCCTCAATAATTTGCATCCATGATTTATCACATGACCTAACTAACTCGATCTCTTGTAGTTGTAATATATAGCATCGACTTAATAACATCAATCTAATATTATGATTCCAAAGAAATAAGCTTATACACCAAAACTCGTTAATACTTCGAAGAAGCTTCCCAGCATAATGTGATTAACTAAAACAAAATCACAATACCACAACACACACAAACAAAGTCCATGAAAACATTTTCCACGCCATATATGTAAAATCCTACGCTAAGGCCAACACATAGATATAACAGTTAACAAACTAAACTACGATACTCTAGGGTTTTCAGTCGATCCTCCACACGGTCGTCGTCCAAATATCAAGAATCAACCTTCGCATGTTATTACATATATTATCTCCCATCTCGTAATAAGGGTTTTCCTTGGCTTGAATATTCAGCTCCACCGTATATATGATCAAGACTTAAAGTTAAGAAAAAGGAGAACAACGACCAAAGCTTCACAGACTTCCTTCTAAAACCATCATTACAAGGGATTATTATTATTATTACTCGTAGAAGATGAACTGAAACTCGAAAGCTCAGTCCAAGCACCATTATTATTATTACCACCACTCCACTGCTCATTCCTAGCATTCATTCCACCCAGTAACTGCCTCGATAGGTTTAACTCGTGAGAAGGAATAGTATCCTCCATCTTCACAGAAGCTAGCTGACTCACCATGGATGAGCTCGGAGAAAACAGTAATTTGGGCCTTACCTGATCATCACCTCCAACGAAATCTCCCATTTGATGATGATGATCGCCGCCGCCCTGAAACTGATGAAAGATACCACTGCTGCTCCCTTGAGCAGAAGTATTAGAATCCAAGCCAGCCATGAAGAAATTAGGGTATTGCTGCAAATTACTACGCCATGGATCTATTCCACCGCTGGGTAAAAGAGAAGGCAAATTGCTACCTCCATGGAAGGTCATACCTTCGGTTGAGCCCACCATATTAGTATAAGGTGCGACGGCGTAGTTCAAACCCACTTCGTTTGACAACCCATCAGTTAGCTGATGATGTCCGATCAGAGGAGACATGAACGACCTCAGGGAAGGGATCTGAGCCGCCGTACTATTGGTGAGGCCCAACATGTTCGAAGGATAGCTGCTGTTCGAAGATGGGTGGCTGGCCGAGGTTGTGGCGTTGCTGCTGCTGGTCGCCGGAGACTTTGAACTGTTGGCAGATTTTGTTCTCTTGTTTCTCCGGCAGCCGCCGCCGACGGGGACGGTCCTCAACGCGCCGCCGCGCGTCCAGTACCTCCGGCAAGTCTTGCAGAAGTGGCGTGGCTGGGAGAGGCTGTAGTTGTTGAAGTAGCAGAACTTTGTGTTTGTGGATTCGCAGCGTGGGCACTTTAGGGCTTGTTCGGGCATGGGTATGTTTGCTTGGCGGGCCCGCTCAGCCATGGAACCTGGGCGGATGGAGCTGCCGCCGCCATGGGGCGGCGGCGGAGGAGGCGGCGGCGGCTGGTGGTGGTGGTGGGACGACGGTGGTTGTGGGAGCAGAGGGTTTTGTTGCTGTAGATATAACAGTTCAAAGGGAAAAGCAAGTGATGAAGACGTTATTCTACGATGGGGGCAAGGCAATAGTATATTCAAGAAATTTTCAGAGAAAATAACGAAGCACAGAAGAAAAGGAGAATTAGGAATATGTTATCTTTTTTCATTACATACGGTTTTATTGGGGGCAAAAAGAAGCTTGGAGTAGATTATCATCATACAATACATCAAAGATAGAAAAGGGAAAGAGAAAAATTAAATAAAAAAAAAGACTCACCTGTTGCCAGTTGGAGGGATCAAGATAAGCTGGGATAGAAGAAAAAACCATTGTTGTTTAGAGATCTCTTTGATTTCTCTTTTGTATAAAGGGTGGAGAGAGTTGTGTAGTGGAGAATCACATCAACTGTGTAATAATAAGGGTTAGCAGAGAGAGAGAGAGAGAGAGGAGAAGAGAGAATGGGAATATGGGAGGTAAAAATAAAGTAAGGAGCTTTATGCTTTGTTATACTTATATATATAAAGAACTCCAACGACGCTCTATACGACTACACCTACATGAAAAGCACCAAGTCCTTATTTTGTTTTGACTCTGTCGATATGTTTTGTTTTTATTGCATTTTAGGGTTTCGAGAGGACGGATTTTATTTCTTAATCTCTAAGTCTCTATATATATAGTGGCATATTGATCTTTTTTTTTCCGGAGGGAGTGGCATATATTGATCTTGAATGCATGGTAAAAGTGATCATTTCATTATTTTCTATATATGTAGCACATCTAATTGGAGGGAGAGTAGATTGAATCCTCTGTTCCAGATTGGTGTTCCAATTTGGTGTTCCAACAATCAAATTGCGACAAGTGTACAATTGATCAACTCAGTTTAACACTTGTCGGGGCATGGTTGGTGGAACACAAAGGTGGAACACTGTTGTGGCCCAGACGATCCGAAACCGAGGGAGACGAGCGCAAAATTACATATACTGTTTAATTTTTTCTTTTTCAACTGATCCTTCTAAACCTATTTTTTTTCTTATCTGCAGTGTATTACCATTAACTTATGTAACTAATTTCATTTTTACTACACTCGGGTGATTTCTAGACATGAGCTCTCATTCATGTTAAATTATCACTTTATCTCAAATTTTAGGCCTCTAGCATAATAATTTATTAAATCGAACAGAAATAACAAAATATAACCTTAGGACTAAGCGCCTACCGCTGCGCCAAAAGCTAGTGGTGAGAATGCTACTCTAATCTTTAAACCGCACAGCAACCAGCGCCGCGGTTCGATTGCTCTTAGCAGGGACAATTATTACTTCCCAAACATATAATGTTCCCCAATATATATTATACTTTTTGTGGAACTTGTATACGTGTCTCTTTATCGAGTAGGGAGACATTTACTAAAACAAATACGTACAAAATTTCATAGAAGAGAAAGGGTTTGGTCTTGTGTGGAAATAAACAGTGCGTGCGTGACCCGACCCGACCCATGAAGAGCTTTTTTTCTAGTCAATTGTTTTCTGTTCTTATTCCCCACATCCAACCAATGCCCTTCTCTAGCTAACTTTATTATATCATTTCATTCACATTTAATTTATTTCTTTTTAATTAATTTACATAAGTAGCCATATATATATATATATATATATATATATCTTAAAGTATATGCTCACCAACCCATACAGGCCACATGTTTGTTGCTTTATAAAGATCTGCACAAAATACTCACAATTTTGCTGATTGAAAAAAGCGAAAGCTGATCATCATATGCTGTGGATCCTCTGCGAGTATATGTTGCAGCAGTATTTAAAATAAGGTATGTCATTATGTATAATAATATATAAATAGAGGTTGCTTCAGATTCAAGTTTTCTTCAGCAGTGGATATCATTTTTTTAGTTAATATTTTCAACTAATAAACAAAGCTAGCGAGGAATCACATTTGACTGTCCAAATAATAATTAAGGGCCTCACAAAGACTAATTCTTACATTGTATGAATATCCATCCCCATCGAAAGGATATAATTTTTCAAATATCATCAAGAATCTCATTCTATGGCGCCAGCTAGGGAACAAAACTTTGACTCACCTCATAAAAAAACAAGTGTTCTTCGTGAATGGAACAACTCGTTAGGGAAAAAGACATCAACGGACCTAATTAGAATCTTCCATTAGGTGACAATATATTTCATTACACTTTCCACAACATGTATATATGCGTTGGACACAATGAATAAGATGAAAGAATGGCTAGACACACAAATGATGATGAGTAGATGACATTCCTTTCTGATATATTATATTATATATATTATAGTTATATTCTTTGAAAGATGTCGAGGAACATCTTCAATCACAATTCATTATATTTTTACAATATTAATAAGAATGGTTCGTGTACTTTTAATTCATGCTAATATAATTTAATAGCCTCAATTTGATTTGGGCTTTACTGGGCTTCGGGCATGCCTAACAAGCTACTAGTATCATTTTTCGGCCTAAATATTTATTTAAAATATTTTCCTATTGCTGTGTCTCGTTTCAAATCCTTTGATGAATGTGAATTTGAATAGATTGCTTATGTTGACCTTAATTCAACCTCCAAGTTTGAAAATCGCAGGTTGAGTGCAACGGTCTGACGGTGTTGTAGTTAGGTCACTTAATATAAAGACAAAGTCAAAGCCTAAGTGTCAATAATATTACAATATGTACTTTCTGAATTCATTAATGGCAATTTAATGATATTTGACCTACGTCCGAAATATAGGCAGAGAACGGCCATCTTTCGAAATAGTTCGTCGGAATGGTGAAAAATATTAAGAACAATGCAAAATACAAATATTTATTTTACGAATTTTTATTTCATTACGAGCATGCTTGGTTTTATTTTAAAATGGTAACTGAAAAGAGATCCAAGGATTACAAGTAAACAAACGAACACTAACTAGTAATACAACGACGACGAAACAACCATCGACGAAAAAGCAACACTCATATAAAACTACTCAGATGGGATGGGACTTAATTTCCAAATTTAAAATTAAGGAAAAATTAGAAGCTAAAAAGCGAATTCATTCTTTCTGAGCAGCAGAACGAGCGCCGGCCTTGGTCTTCTCATGCTTGGCCGGCGGAGGGTGCGGCGGCAGATGAGCTTCTCCGCCCGTCTTGTTCGGAGGTTGGTCGACGGCGGCGGCGGAGGACGGCGGAGGAGGAGCAGGGTCTTCGGCGAGGTTGTCGGGAACGACGAAGTGTGTCTGCGAGGGACGCCTTTGGTGACGGTTGGGTCTTTGGGACATTTTTTTTTCTTGAAGGACAAAAAAGAAATGTACTTTGGGAAGTTGAGGTGGTGATTATATAGTGGCTGTTTACGGTGTCTCAAAGAGGGTTCTCCTCTAACATTGGAATGCTTTTTCTTTCCCTATTTTTTTGTATTTAAGATATGGTCAAAGATAATTTATTTTGCTTCCTTGTTTTGAAATCGCGTGGAAATATAAATTAAATTCCGTACCGACTCGAAGATCAGTACAGTATTGTTGGAAAGTTGAGTTAGGAGAATGAGAAAATATATGAAGGAAAATGTGCATGTCACATTTTGTGTGAACCTCCTTACGGATATTGTTTTTGATGATTTTAAAATAGTTGAATAAAATTCCATAAAAAAATAAAATTTTATAGCGACATATCTATCAAAACCATAAGGACGGAACTCTCATATTATCTCATACGACTGCGTATGTACGTGCAACGAACGATAGGCCTTTGATTTAGACGGTGAACGATCAATCAACTCATCGTTTATAGTTGCTAACCTAAAATATATTAAGAATTGAAAATGTTCCGATTCTATCAGCTTGATCGACACTAGAATATGTAATAAAATCTCTATACAAGTGATAAAATCGTAACTCAAGTATGTCTCATCTCATTCTCATCTAGCCCACCCACTAGCGTTTGGTAGCAAATTCAAAGTGGAATAATTAGGATGATTGAGATTATTTTTTAACTTAGTCGTTACTCCCTCTATCGAATATAGAGGATATTTGTTCAGTTCCATTCTAAATAAGGGCTCTAAATAAAGTGTGGTACGAAAGCCCATTGTCATAGTTTCTAGTAGGGTTTTTTAATTAAATAATGCAAAAATATAATATTTAATAAATTAGGGTCGTTTTTGAAATATTTAACAGGGTAGTTCGCGGTTGATACTCGCGACGTCGCGCCCATAGGAGCGATGCTAACTTTTTGGTTTTTTATTTTATTTCTCAATCGTTGCCCCTGTTAGTGGCAGACACTCTTTTTTTTTTTTCCTTTTTGTTTTATTTTTTATTTAAATTATTTTATATTTATTAAAGATATAATCCACCGAATCATAAAATCATCGTTATTTCATGTGATTTACATAATAAAAATTAATAAACACATCTAATTTATTGTTTGTTTCACGACGACTAATATGATATGCACATCTTATATTTTTTAATATTCAAAAATATTCTTTTTTTTGTCTATAAATTAGTTTTTTAATTATAAATATTTATAAATATTTACCACAGATATAGTGTACCTAAATGTGTTGTATGACGTACCTGCGGCGGATCGGATACCTAGCTGCAAAAAAATTATTCTACTAGGTACCTACATATAAAAAAATCTGACAGGTGTACTAAATTACAAGTTTTTTTTTCCAAAATTTGTAATTTATGTGTAAAGAATATTTTCGAATAAATTAGTTTTTTAATTATAAATAAAATATTTTCGAATATGGCAGGAATTTGTGAAACGCTTGAAAGAGGTTTGGATAAATATTGCATGAATTTGTATTACCAAGAAAAGTGTGGAGTTGGTGATGATAATATGGTGACAAGGGGCAGTGCAATTATGTCACGTGTATTCATGTGCATGTTGTCAAGTCAAGGCAAGACTCTATGGCCCCGTTTACTACACCAGATAACCCATGATAACTGATCCAATATCTATACTTAACTTGTTCACTGGTAAAGCAGAATTAAATGAAAGCCCGCGGTAAAAAATAGGCCCGCTATAACAAACCAATGAATCCAAGATAAGTTAACCGGTGGGCCAACCCGAAATAATTTATCCTACCCAAGATAAAAATGTTCAATGACTAAAATACCCCTGTTATGACTTAAACCCAATTTCACCATCGCTAACCTATCTTGAAGGAGCAGCTGCTTTTCTCTTCTCCAGCTCGACATCTTTGGATGTGTGACGGCTCACCTCCTTCGATTTTCTGACCTGGCGTAGCGCGGCCGTAACAGTTCATCTCGAAGGACTTTCGAACAGGGAACATCAAGGTTGGTTTTTTCTTCAACCTAATTTCTTGTACGACAAATATGTTTGAAGTTTATGGTTTTTCTTTCAACCTCTAATTTCTTGGTTTATTATTGCGCATTTGGATTGTGTGTTTATGAGTTTTATTTAGTTTTTCTCATTCAAATTATTTTCTTCCATCAGCTGCGTCTGTTGTCCATCTCAATCGATGTTCAAGAGGTTTCGCGGGGTTTCGATGGACTCTCCTTGCTGTTCGTGGGGTTTCGACCAAGAAGGAAGATGGACTGTCCAAGCTGTGGGTTTCGATCTGTTTGGTCGCCATCTGATATGATTTGCAACAATCGATGTTAAAGAGGATATGGTTATATTTGTAATTTCAATAGGCATTTAAGTGGATATCTCAAGATGATTTCTATGCTACTGAACACGATAATTTTAAATTATTCAGGGAAGTGAACATATTTTATTGGGCTAGACAAGATAATTTATTCACGGGCTATTACCATCATATAATTCTATCCATACAACTAAACACAACCTAACTCCATAATATGTCTGAATTATAAAGTTATCAAATAAAATTATTTTAATATTATTATTAGCCCCTAAAAAATAAAACAAAAAGAAAAAAAAAAAGAGTGTCGCCCCTAATGGGGGCGACGTTCAACCAAAAAGTGAGCATCGCTGCTAATGGGCGCGACGACGCGGGTAGTAATCGCGAAATACCCTGTTTTGTTACATATTTTAGAAACGACCTAATTCATTAAATATTTTATTTTTTGCATTATTTAATTAAAAAACCCCACTTATATATATTGACGTCACCTTATTGGTTGCACATCGACTTTCTGAGATCGAAGTATCCTCCCCTGACAGCCGTCGATTAGCACAAATGATATAACGATGTAAGATATGCTTACGTAGTACAAGTATTCAACTCAGCTCGGTCACTATTTACATACAGAAACAGATCAGCTGTGCTTTCTAGGAAAATATTAATAATTATTCTCAAAATCGACGACACACTAATTATTATTATATATAAAAAAAAAGAATTCCACTGTAAAACCAAACCAAGGAAAAAATGGAATCCGGCGGTAAGTTCAAGAAAGGGGCCGGTGGCAGGAGAGGCGGCGGTCCGAAGAAGAAACCTGTTTCGCGGTCGGTCAAAGCCGGTCTTCAGTTTCCGGTCGGGAGAATCGGAAGGTACCTGAAGAAGGGCCGCTATTCCGAGCGGGTCGGCAGCGGTGCTCCGGTCTACATGGCCGCCGTGCTGGAGTACCTCGCCGCCGAGGTTAGATACCTTTCGTCGCCTCTTTTTTGGTACAGTTCGTTGTTGTAGGTCTCAGATCTGAGCATGGTTCGCCGTAGCGGCGATATCGCGGCCGTCGCGACCGCACCGGAGCGGGATCGGCCCTCCCCGCGCCATAGATACGGGTTGGTGCGGTTTCGGATCTGACGCGGGGGAGATCTCGGTGGGGCGGTGAGATCTCGGCCGAGTTTGAATGTCGCGGCCGATATCTCGGCTTAACGGCCGATATATGCTCAAGAACGGACTTTCTGGGATGTTGTGTGATGAAGATGATGAAGACGACGATGAGACGAGCAATAAAAAAAAAATCTAGGGTTAAAATTATAATTGGGCTTTTTGGGCCTATATTTAATAATATAAAAATTTTAAAATACAGCCCAATTTTAATTAGCTTATAAATATTAATTTAGTTGCAATAAAAAATTGGTTTCTGCTTTTGATTTTAACCTTTTTTAATTATTACATCTTTTAAATACAATATATTTTTAACAAAATCAATATACTAATTTTCTAAACTTGCATTAAGTACGTCACTTTTTGCTATATTTTTTATTTTAGCTTCATATTTTAATCTTCATTGTATAAAAATCTAAACTTTTAATTTCTTAATTTATATAAATGTATCTAATATAGTTGTAAATAAACTTATACTATATTTTACAATTTTTTTTTCAACAAATGCGTATCGCCCGCGACCGCGCCGCGATAATGCAACGTATCCGTATCGCTCGTATCCGCATCAACGTCCGCATCCGCGACGGCGAACCATGGATCTGAGCGATTTGGGGTTTTATCCTCGTCCTCTGCAATAGATCGCATAAATCGAGCTTTTGTTCTGCAGATTTGAAGCGTTGATCTAGGTTTATTTAATCGATGATGGTTTTAGGTTTTGGAATTGGCCGGAAACGCTGCGAGGGACAACAAGAAGAACAGAATCATACCAAGGCACGTTCTGCTCGCGGTGAGGAATGATGAGGAGCTCGGGAAACTGCTCGCCGGCGTGACCATTGCGCACGGTGGAGTTCTGCCGAACATCAACCCTGTGCTTCTTCCGAAGAAGTCGGAGAAGGCTGCTGAAAAGAAAGCTGAGAAATCGCCGGCGAAGGCCGCCAAGTCGCCTAAGAAGGCTTAGTTAGTGATGATGACTTAGTGTATGTGTTTCTATTTGAATCAGATGCCTGTTGTTCGATGGCTATGTTGTTCGGAATGGTGCAACTTCTCATTTCTAAGTCTTTTTTTCCTCTTTCTGAATCCAACGGATGCTTGATGTGTTTGTTCCTTCCGTATGTTGTGATTTGATTTACTGATTTATCTCTACATGGGACTAATCTAGTGCGTTTGTAAACCATGCGTTGAAAGTAAACCATCATCCAAAGCTGCAATATCTTTCGATAGAAGGAAAAGTGTTTAGAAATCATGCACATCATAGACTGTTCGTTCTAACCATGAAAAGTGAAAGGCATGGCAAATATCATAATGCGTCTGATGTTTTCATCGTTATCGAGCAACGGAATGTTTATTGCATTGCAAAAGCAAACCATGTCGGGCGACGGAAGAATTACCGCCTCAAGGTCTCGACTATGTAGTCTGCATACAGTTTCCTGCAAGAGGAAAGTGAATCGCAGGTGTAATTTAAAACAACATTCTTTTTAATACATTGAAAAAACGGCTGCACGATAGCTAGAACATCGATATTATGTCATGACCAATCGAAAGGGGGAGTGCAGCGTAACAAAGACTCACATGGAACGGTTTATTGCTTCGTAGGCATCGGTGGCTGATAGAAAGTCGTCAACTGCAACGTCCTTGTTCTCGTTCTTCTTATCTGTTTTTTATTTGTTAAGATAATTAGAGTAAAGCTCAGGTGAAACAATCCAACGCAACAATCTAGATTCTTGACGGTTTGGGAAAAAAGGATACAGTCTTCAAAGAATCGGCGTATCTCAGCGAGGCGGTGGGGGGGAAGTTCTTTGATATCTGTGTAGTGTCGATACTCGGGATCGTCAGCACAGACGGCGATTATCTTGTCGTCTTTTTCTCCCTGGTAAAATACAAATAGAGTGTCAACTTCCTTCGTTTATTATCAAGATTAATGCACACAAGTACTACTGTAAAGATGTTGTTACCTGATCAATCATGGGCATGAGCCCTATGGCCTTAGCCCTCAGAAAGCTCCCAGGAACAACTGGTTCCTGCATTATATGACATGAAACAAACAGGTTTTGGAAATAACTTTGCATAGCTTATGCTGAACTTTACCATCAGTAGCAAGCATTCAAGTTCGTAAAAGAACATTTGCCTATACCTGCATGATCACCAGGACATCCATTGGGTCGTTGTCCTCGCAGAGAGTACGAGGGATGAAGCCGTAGTTGTGGGGGTAAACAACAGATGAGTAAAGAACACGATCAACCTAGATAAGCAAAGGGTACTTTAGTATCATCACGTTTGGTTCGCGGCATTTCAACCATCACTTGACGCAGAAGATGACATGTATATTTACCTTGATCAAACCAGTTTTCTTGTCGAGTTCGTACTTAACCTTACTTCCCTTACTTATCTCAACCACCTGAAGGTATACACATAAATTGGGACTAAAATGAACAAAAAAAAGAAACAATCATGCAAATCCCCCAGGATGAGGTGAAGTGTTTGGGGAATGAAGACGAAGAGTTAAATAGAAGGAACGAAGGATTAGTTTGGAGTCTAGGATCTCTAAAGGAATTACATATTTCAAAGTTGTTCCAATCCGAGAACAGAATAGGAGACCTTGCACCCCATCATGAACGAGTCTTAAGTTCTATACATATACTTTCTGGATCAACCGGTGCTTTCATCTCATGATATACGAATGAAATCCTAATTCTATATGATACCACATAAAGTGATGAGATAGACGTACACAGTTGAAAATTACAGGTGCCCCAGGTCCTGCATTTTGTATGAGAATAGAAAATTATCAACCATATCATTGTGATTAAGATTCAAAATTTTATTGACATACAGATCATAGACATATTACCTATCTCAAGATCATGCCAAGGGTGAGCAGCAACAGTCTTTGTGGTAAGAGAAGAAAGCGTCTTTTCATTAAGAGGAGGGTACGATGCCTTCTTATCCTTAGCACGTTTTTCTGGCGTCTCAATAGGCGGCGTCATCTCTGCATTTATCGGATAGAAGTCTTTCAAGATAGGAAGCATTCCATTAATTCTCTTAACATGGATATGTACAAGTCAATACGATCAAATTTACTCTAAAGGTTCTAAAGAAGATTATCACGATAACAGTCAAAGGTTTATAGATGTAGACCATTGAGCTATCATCCTGTGATTTGTTAAAAATAAGACTCGAAATGTAACGCATCTAGAAATGACTTGCATTTCGTGCAGATCTCATGTCGATATCATCTCGATTGCCAGAAACACGAAATAGTATCACATGATTCACAGCGTCTTCAGGCAATGTATCTTCGAGTAATTCTCTATTTTCTAGAAAATATCTTTAATGTGTTCTCCTCACAGAACAGTAACAGAGAAAAGAAAAAGGCGGCTGAATGAAACAATCACAACAGCTTGGATAATGGAAACTCAATACTAGAAAGAGAAGAAACACAACAGAATATCACAGTTGAGGCGCCAAACTAGAAGCAAACAGTCCAAAGAAAAATAAAAAACAGAGACGATTGTTAGTAAGGCATCATATATTAATCGAGCTCATCGCTGCTCCCAGTGTTACGGAGCTGATCCTATGCATGCACACTGATATGTGATTTGAGGAGCTATAACGCGTGTGCTCGTTAGCTATAATCGCACGACGTCGACAGTGCAAAAGCAACAACGAGCCCAAACCAAACGCCAGTAAACCGAAACAAAAAAAATAAACTCACTCACCGAAATGATCCATCCACACGCGAATATGTAATAAAATCTCAGCAATGGCAAATCAATCAAATCTTTCAGCAGCCACGAACGAATCAGACGACGACGAAGAAAAAAAAAGAAAAACCAACAGATCTAAATGAAAACGAACCTGATCGACGAAGGCAGCTCAACGGAATCGTCGCGATGGAAAAATCTCAGATCTCGAATGGTGTTAGCGGACCGTAGAAGCGAAGGCAAGTCCTGCCATACACATTTATAGATGTGAAAGCTGTCCCACACAATTAAGGAAAACGATAATAAAGCACCAATACATATGAGGAAAGGATTCAGTGCGTTGAGTAAAGCGAAGCGAAGTGGAGTTTACAATACGGATAACACTTTTGACTCTGCCTTCATGCAGAAATTGTAAAAGCTTTCCCTACCCTTCAGAATTCGCTGTGTGAAGAAATAGTGTACGAAAGGGTTTTATGGACTTTACACGTGGAGAATTTTGGTTGGTTTATGAGGCGTGGGACCCACATGATCAGTGTTTTGGATTTGACACCATTAAATTTACCTATACGTTTGCTTATGATATAGTATTATTTTATTGCAAAAAGGGCAAAATTTGGGAATATAAAAAAATTGTGTTAGTGGTTGGTTATAGTACTTTATATTATTATTATTATTTTATTAGTTACTGAGAAATTTACGGACCAATCAATTTGGAATTGGCGGTTGGTATTCCACCCTCACCATTTATGAATAGTATGGATATTTGTGGCAAAGTCAGACGAAAGATAATAAAATACCAGCCTTATATATTTTCTTAAATCTTGACAGAAGCTAGCTTGAGTTGAGTGGCGATACTTTAAATAACAAATATTATTAATGTGAAACGCTTATAAGTCAAAGACACATAAATACACACGAGTTGATTCGCAACATAATTCTTATTATTCGACATAAAAAGAATAAAGATTTAGTGATATTACGTTTTGAGGGGCCCAAATAAATGGGCCACCAGATGGTTGCTGAATTAATCATTTAAGAGTCCAATTTTTTATTTAAAACCAACGAAAGGAATTTTTACGAGCAAATAGAAAGATTTGGGGAAAACGGAATTCAACGACCCATCTGCTGAGCTCCATTTTTTTTATCAACACGATCCCTCAAGGTAAATTTTCTTTGTTTCTCGCGATCTGGTGATTCATATATTCCTTTTTCTTGCAAATCTCTAAATACATTTTTGGACGTCGTAAATATTGTGAATTGAATTCGATTGTTCTCTTTTCCTCGTTTGTTGCTAGGGTTTGCTTTTTGGGGAAACAAAATCACAAATTCAGGTTGGGATAGAAGCATAAGAGGAGAAATCAGATGGCTGCTCCACCTGCAAGAGCCCGTGCTGATTACGACCATCTCATCAAGCTTCTCTTGATCGGTGACAGCGGTGCGTGTGTCGTCTCTTTTAAATTCAGTTCCTTTTTTGTTTTTTATTTCTTAGAATTTTTTCGCTCTTGAAAATATTTTGTTGACCAAGGACTTGAGTTCATGTATCACGCATTATTTCTCTAGGTGTTCTGCTCGTTTTATTGACTTGAGGTTAGGGATTCTTTTGCCTGATTCTCTTATGGGTTTTCGAATTCAGGGGCCGAATCACTTACGACATTTGTCAGGGTTGGTTTACTTTTATGTCAATGTTGATTATCCGAGTTTCCTTGATGTAATATATGCATGATAAGCGATATCTTGGTGGATTCTGTTTGTTCAGCGATTTAGTGCTTGTGTTTTTGGGGAAGGTGCTTTGATAGATTGAAATTGTTATCAGTGCTTTGCTTTCGGGCAAGGTACTTTGATAGTATGAAGGATTATCTGCATATGAACTATACTGCATTTAGGAATGGGCTATATTTTTGACAATATTCGTGGTTAAATTAACAATACTATTATCCATCTACATTGGACTAATTTTAGCTCTATGAATTGACATTATCTTAACATCCTTTCGTTTGTCATTTGTAATTTACTTGTAATACATTTTCCAGGTGTGGGTAAGAGTTGTCTTCTGCTACGTTTTTCTGATGGATCTTTTACTACCAGTTTCATTACCACCATTGGGTAGGTTTTGATTAAATGCATACCCGACTACAGCTTGTCCTTTTTGAATAATCCTTCCCGCAACACCTGACTCTATTTCCTCCATCTGAAGGATCGATTTCAAGATAAGAACTATAGAGCTTGATGGAAAGAGAATTAAACTTCAAATCTGGGATACTGCCGGGCAAGAGCGCTTCCGCACCATCACAACTGGCACGTTTTGACTGATGCTTGAAATCTGTTTGCTTTTTCCTTATACATACGCCTTTCAAGAATCTTATATGACTATGATCACAATTTTTTGATGGAGTTAATTTATACAATTGCAGCCTACTATCGCGGAGCGATGGGTATACTGCTTGTGTATGATGTGACAGATGAGTCATCTTTCAACAGTGAGTACTCTTCTTTTTGCATTCTTTAATATATTCTTGATCACTAGATGTGTTTATCTTTGAAGTTTGGATTTGTTGTTCGTTTTTCCAGTAATAGTTTTGGATTCTTCATGTTCTGCATGGTCTAAATTTGTTTTCATTCTTCTCTCAGACATCAGAAACTGGATCAGAAACATTGAACAGCATGCGTCTGATAACGTGAACAAGATATTGGTGGGCAACAAGGCTGACATGGATGAGAGCAAAAGGGTCATCTCTCTCTCTCTCTCTCTCTCTCTGTGTGTGTGCGTGTGTGTGTCTCAATAGGCTTGTATTAAAGAAGTTACGATATCTTCAAAGAAATACTTCTACTTACACCATTTTTACATTAGTCTGATAGCAACTGCTCAAAACTCTGTAGGCTGTTCCTACTTCCAAGGGTCAAGCTCTTGCCGATGAATATGGAATCAAATTCTTCGAGACTGTAAGTAGCACAAAGCAACTATCTCTTATCTTGAATTTAAAACTGAAGCAGCCAATTTCACCCAAAATAGAGTGCTAAGACGAACATGAACGTCGAAGAAGTCTTCTTCTCAATCGCCAGAGACATCAAGCAGAGGCTTTCTGAAACCGACGCAAGAGCTGAGGTGCTTTATTACGACATCGATATGCATTATCATGACATCACTACATTATCGTTAAATATCCATCTCGAATTCTTCCCTTGTCGTTTTTTTTGCTATTACAGCCACAGGCCATAAGAATCGCCCAACCTGACCAAGCTGCCGGGGCTGCCCAAGCTGCCCAGAAATCATCGTGCTGCGGTTCTTAATATACTAAAGGTGAGCGGTCGGTCGGTCAGTGGATTGGTGTTATGGTTAATCGCTTGTATCTCTCTCTATCCCATTTTTCATTGTTTTGGATTCTTAAAAATTGCTGTGTTTTTGTCGGAATTTTATAACGTTGTTGGGCGGGATTTCAAATTTCGGTTACTATTTGTATATGTCTTCTAAGGTCTATGTGTAACTGCTTGGCACTTGCTAGATAGCTTTTGGTGGACCTAAGAAAGTTGGGATCCGATCGGGCTTTCATGGGCCCATTCTAACGGGTTTCGGGTCGGTGCGGGCCAAACTAATTGTACTCACAAAACAACACATGATTCGATGAGGTGCACCAATCAATCACGTTTCATCTTCCACGTTGGACTACTAACTGAATCAACTCAGTGAAATAACTTTCCTTTTTACTATTGTTTTCAGCAGAATGAATCTTTCTTGTTTTTTTTTTATATACCAATGAGCATCGAATTGATTATTATATATACTATATATAGCTCAAGGGGTGTTAGAAGAACACGGAACAATTGTTTTATGCAAACAAATAACCTTTCTTGTGTCTGGCCCTCAATTGCTCTAATCTCATCACAAAGAGTGTCGATAACATATATAAAATATAATGGAATCAACGTCAGAATCTTCAGCTCAGTATATCCACAAGGTATAGATAGGCTAAATTTTTATAAATTTAATATATGATTTTTCATTCTTGATTTAGGGTTTCCTTTTTCGTTATTGTTATTGGCCATTAGTAGACCAAATTCTTACAGTTATTTGTGTCATAATTAAAGGTGCAACACCTAATAGAAGAATGTCTAAGAATGTCTTGTATTTAAAGATGAGCAAAGAGGAATGCATGGAAGCTCTCCGCAAACATGCAAGTATCAAACCAGTCATTACTTCCACTGGTATGCACACACACACACCACATGCACATGTGTGTGTATATATATTGTAGAGATTTTTCAGACTCAAATCCAGCCCAAACCCAGGTCCCTATAAGCTTGTGGGTTTCCTCTCTAAAACCAATTGGCAATAGAGGGAGTGAACCCACAAGCTTATAAACCCATCAATTTTTCCTTTAACAATCGGTGTGGGACTTCAGTTTGTATACCCAACAAACCTCCCCTCAAACTCAAGACCACACAACGGGCCTCCCCTTCGACGATTATCTGCAACAGTGCTTCTATCGCTATCCTTACACCAAGCGCTTTTCACCGCAGATTCACCGATCGTCTCTCCAGGGGCCGGGGACACACCACCCACACCGTATCCGGGCTAGAATTTTTTCCGTCTGAAGGCACCCTCACGCCTTTCGTCCAAGCTCACCGCACCATATAGTGATTTTTCAGACCCAATTCCAGCCCAAACCCAGGTCCGTATAAGCTTGTGGGTTTCCTCTCTAAAACCAATTGGCAATAGAGGGAGTGAACCCAAAAACTTATAAACCCATCATTTTTTCCTTTAACAATCGGTGTCGACTTCAGTTTGTATACCCAACATATATATATATATATACTAGTTTGTTGCCCATGCATTGCACGGGTCATAATTATCTATAATTATTTTAAGTCGAGTATACAACTTAATTAACCATTTTTAATTAACTAATTAAAGAATATGTTTTTGATAAAACATGGGTTGATTAGTTTTTTTAGAAAGTGGGGTGTGTGGGGTGTGAGGTGGTTTTATTAACGTTTTAACAAATAATTAATTAAAAAAATTAATTGAAATGACACGGATCAACACCACAAAAAAACTACATTTAAATGTATATATAAGATTCACACATTACAAGGATTATTAACTATATTTTTAATAACAGTGTGGAACGAGCTAGAGAAAGAGAACAAAGAGTTCTTTGAAGCTACCCATATCGTTTCCAAAATAAAAATAAAAAAAAGCTACCCATTGAATCCTATATATTTAATACTTACCATCCAATTGCATATGGTCTTGGGCCGCGTGAAAAAGCCGTATATTATTATACTCTTGGCCCGAGAACAAAGAAGCCCAAATTTAAACGCATATCAATTCGTGCAAAAAGAATCACTGAATGGATGTTGTTAGAAAGCCGAAAAACACTGCGAACTTGATTGATAACGTTCAAATGAAACATTTCCGAACACCAAATACACGAATGGATTTACGAAGCTTGTTAGGAAACAGTTGAAGCATGAAAGAGAGGTTTTTTAATCGATAACCTTTTTTTCACACAATAGCAGCAGTTCCTCTGTTCTCATTCTCGATTTCTGAGTTACTAAGGTTGGATTTTGCTGCTGAAGGAAAGTTGGAAGCTTGTAAAGCTTGAGACCATAGTTGAGCATTCTTGACCTTGGATACGCTCGAAAGCACCTCTAACGGCGTTATATTTCCAGTCACCGTCACTTTCTTAGCAGCAAAGTCTATATCAAAAGACGTAACGCCTGCAATTTCATGTATTTATTTACAATCAAGGTTACCCTCTCAAAAACTTTAAATATCGCATAAAAAAACAAACCTTGCATGTTGGAGATATGTTTTCTCATCTTCTTCTCACATCCTCTGCAGTGCAGTGACACTCTCAGAACAACAACCACCTGCAATAAAGATTCTTTCAACTAAGAGGTTTTCGCTCTAATTTTGTAAGAGAAATCAAGAATCAGAAACCTGCCGTGGAGAGGCAGATGAAGAATTTGCAGACTCTTTCACCTCTTCACTTGGAAAACCTTGTTCAAGTTCCGAGAAAGAGCGTAGCAAAACCTTGTGGTTCTCCCCACTCAACAGATACCTAGCAGAATTTGCTGGGCTGATGAACTCACTAGGCTTAGAGCAGCTCCAACTTTTCCTTACAGACTTTTCAACATTCGTGTCTGTGGAATTCTCAGTCTTAATCTTGGCTTGATCGTCGTCCACCTTAGGAGGGAACTTAGCGTTCTTTCTTAGCTTCTTATGGACTATAGCTCTGTGAGGCTTTGGGCTTATGGGCGATTGAGAACTAATAACGCAAGGAGGGACTGCTCGTGAAATAATATATCTCTTTGAGTCTCTTATTATGGGATTGTGACGGTCAATAGTTCGACCGCCGCCGCCATCTCCGCCGGCGGCGGCGGCGAGCAGTAAGGTGGAAGAAGAAGGAGAAGCTAAAGCTGACGATGATGAAGAGATTCCTTCCATGCTCGAGCGTATGGCTGTAGCTGCTTGCGATGAACAGAATATATCTATTCCTTTCATCTTCACAACAAAGCAGTTCTGTGGAATAATAGTAATAGCGTAATGGTTTATTGGAGAATATGCTAATAAGCTAAAGATTCTTTGGTTGAGCTGCTTTGAGCTGTTGAGAGAGGTGAGGAAGCATTTAAATTTTACTATCTTGGAGAGTAAATAGTGCCCAGACAATATTCGTTATATATTGAGTATTCAATGTGGTGTGACCGTTGTTATCTTCTCTTCTTGCTTAATCTTATGAGTACAAAGAAACTCTTCGAGTCACAGGTCACTTTCTTTCACCATCACTAAAACTAGTTCTTGAAGTGCAATAAAAAATTATTATTAAGATAGGAAAAATTTGTTTAATCTGAATGTTAGATATTAGCGAGAGACTAGTGAGACAGTCATGGGATGGGATGGATTCGCTGCAAGTTTCTGTGACTGTCTTTGTCCCTGTGTTACGCTATATTATTTCTTTCACTTCACTCCAAGAAGTAGAAAGAAAAATAAAGTTAAAATAGTCCTATATTTTTTTGAATTTGAGTTAACATTATATATGAAACAGTACTGACGAAGCGTAAATGAATCGGACACAGTACATTGAAGAGAGGCTTTGCTATCAAACAAATGCAACGGCTAACTTAACTCCATGTCGTCTTCGTTATCAATGTTGTAGCGATTTTCTGAATATAGCTTAAAAGCAAATTGAATGAAGAAATATACCGAAATATCCCATTCAATTACTTTTCCATCCAATAAGATAGAGTCATTGGATTAAGAAAACATTGTTAATTCAATTTTCACGTACATTTTACAATGCTACCCAAGGATTATGTGGAATAACCAAAAGTGGGTTTTCGTGCTTTTGGTATATATTCTCGGAAATATATTACTTCCTCCGTCCCACGTACATTTTACAATGCTACCCAAGGATTATGTGGAATAACCAAAAGTGGGTTTTCGTGCTTTTGGTATATATTCTCGGAAATATATTACTTCCTCCGTCCCATTTAATTCTTCCCAAAGATTAGTGGGCAAGATTAAGAAACTACATTATTTTAATATTATAGTACACTTTTAAGGTATGGAGAGAGAAAACTTATTAGTGACCACGCAAATTAAGAAGTCTTTTTTTAATATGAATGGTGTAATTAGTTTAATTATTCAAATAATTTTTTATCAAAAATGGAAATGTGAAGAATTATGTGGGACGTCCGAAATAGAAAGATGGAAAGAAATAAGTGGGTCAGAGTTAGTAATATATTTAAAATAAATAATCTAAATCTTTCTTTTATTTTGGAGTAGTCTCCTTTTTGTTCTGATCCATAAATCTATGGCATCAGATGCCTTTTTTACCGTTTATCGAATGCAATCCTATAATCAAATTGCTTCATCACTACGCTTGGGCTTCTGTAAGAATTATCATATAGCTAATGGGCTTATTAGGCTTCTAATAAATGGGCTGTTAATGGGCCTTTTATTGGGCTCGTCCGTACAAAAATGATACGCGGGAGTTCAACAGCTTCTTTGCCGCTAAATAATGGTAGTAATTGAATTAATTAACAATGGCTTCAAAAACCTTTTCAGATTTGTCGTGCGTAGGCTCTTCCACGACAACCACCGTCGCGCCACCGCGCCACCTCCGTACCGTTCATACATGCAAATGCATGCACGGCGAATAAGAACGACGGATTTGATCGATGTTATTATGCCTCGTTAGCTGGAAAGGAAAATAAAACATCAAGGCGATAATCGGAGAAAAAAAGAGGGAAAAAAAAAGGTTTCTCCGATGGGTTCCATCAAGGAGCAAGGTACGTACGCAGACATTCTCGCCAAGGAACGGTGGAAAATTGCTGTATGTTTCGTCAATTTAGCATTGTCATGCTTGGGCTTTTCGATTATGTAGGTTAGCTCGTACAATCTGGAAAAGTTACCTCGTGAATTTTGTTGTGAATCGTTTCATCCGATTCCCCATCCTCATACATTTTGAATAGAAAAAGGGGTTATTTGGATCTTCTGTCGCCGTTTTTTCTCATTGCGTTGTAACGAAAATGCCTGCTTGTTATTGAGGTTCATTTCACTGTACATCTGAATGTCTTTCTCCTTTCTTCTTGCCAAAGTTTTGTCTGTCAATGTCTCCAAAACTTTATTCAATCTCCCATGCTTAATCTCATCATTGTCCTCTTTGATCTGATTAGCCCTTTTTGCAACAGGCGAGCTAAGGGACCTCGAAATGGGCTGCGTAAACCTCGACTCGCCCTCGCCAGCACCTTCTCCACGAGCGCCATTGCTCGTCCTATCCAATTCGAGCAAATCCCTAGCAAATTCCTACTCGGGGAAGGCGTTGCTCGTATCAAACTCAGGCAAGGCCTTAGTCCTATCGAATTCGGGCAAAAGGTTCGACCAGTCCGGGAAAAAGAAGTACGTCAAGCAAGTCACTGGGCGGCACAACGACACTGAGCTCCACCTCGCCGCCCAGAAGGGAAACGTGGCCGCCGTTAGGCAGATATTGGGAGAAATCGACGAGCAGATGCTAAAGACTTCGAGCGGCGTTGACTTCGACGCCGAGCTCGCGGAGATTAGGGAGGTTTTGGTCAACGAGGTCAACGAATTGGGGGAAACCGCCCTTTTTATTGCGGCGCAGAAGGGGTACGTCGACGTGGTGGTCGAGCTGTTGCCCTTCACGGCTAAAGAAGGAGTTAGGATGAAGAACAAGTCAGGCTTGGATCCTCTGCACATCGCGGCGAGCCAAGGGCATCGTGGTACGCGTCGAAAACCGCTTTGATTTTGCTTTTTTGTTGTAAGAATTTCTGCAGGAGACTTAGGATGCGTTTGATATGCGAAATTCGATGCGGAAAAGAAAAGACAAACGGTACGACGCACGAAGGCGTAACGGATGGTGGTTCGACGCGTATCACTTAGGCTGTGGTCGAATCGTGGAAAGCTGTGGGGAAAAGAATACTAAAGAGAAATTGATTTTTACTAGCTTTTCCCTTATTTTCCTCACCATGATTTTTCATGATTTTTGCTCTTACTCATCTATTTTTCTAGTCAACCAAACACCAAACTAATTTTTCTTTTCATATTTTCCTTTCCTCACCAAATTCCATAACCAAACACACCATTGGGCCCAGTTTAAAACAAGGGATTTGCGTGTGGATAATTACTAAGGAAAACGATATTAGTGTATCAGACGACGATACGCTACGCTTCGAGTGTCGTGACATTACGCATTTCTCTTCCTTTTCACGTCGAATTTCGTAAAACCAGACAGAGCATTAACCACCGTTCTTTATCCACGCAGATATCGTAAAGTTGCTCCTACAGCACGACTCTGGGCTGAGCAGGACGGTGAGCCAATCGAACGCCACGCCCCTCATAACGGCGGCGACGAAGGGTCACATCGAAGTTGTCGAGGAACTGCTTTCTAAAGATCCCAGTTTGATTGAGATGTCGAGGTCCAACGGTAAGAATGCACTGCACCTCGCCGCCCGTCAGGGCCATGTGGGTATCGTGAGGACGTTGCTGGAGAAGGATCCTCAGCTTGCGAGGAGGACCGATAAGAAGGGACAGACGGCGCTTCACATGGCGGTTAAAGGGGTTAGTTGTGCGGTGGTGAAGCTTCTCCTTCAGGCGGATGCGGCTATCGTGATGCTCCCGGACAAGTTTGGCAATACCGCTCTGCACATAGCGACCAGGAAGAAGCGCTCCGAGGTATGTCGGACGTGTTTTTATTTGGCGTAATAGTTATATTTGATCATGTATATTATGGGTGGTGGTGTTAGGAGGACAACTAAATTGAGGGTGACAATTTTAGGACGATAAGTTTTAAAAACCGAAGCAATTTGAAGACACATAAATTAAATGTTGCAATTTTAGAATAATAAATTTCGAAAAATTGAAGCAACACTATGCCGGAATTTTGAAACTTATTGTGCTAAAATTGCAAACTTTGATTTAAATGTCTTCCATTTTTATCTAAAATTGTCATTTCTAATTTAGAAGTCCTTAAAATGTTACTCCCTAATTAAAAACGGGGAGGGTTGATTATTTTTTCAGTTCTGTAATGGTGACATTATAACAACACGACATATATGGTTGAATTATATCGATAACAGCTTTCAGAATTAAGCGTTGAGGAATATTATACATCAAAATCTTAGAATTTGAGGTAAAATCTTGAGTTACAAGCATATAGTGTTCCTAACTGACTTAATTCCGTATTATCACACGTAAATTCGATATCCCTCTAATGTCACTCTAACTTTAGGATTAAAATATAATTAGCCCAAAAAATAAATTAAGCCTTTTTTATGTGGGGGCAGTTTGATTCAGCGCAAATTCTTGGGTGCTAACTGCAGATCGTCCACGAGCTCCTAACCCTACGCCACACAAACGTCAACGCACTAACGCGCGACCACAAAACAGCCCTCGACATAGCCGAAGCTCTCCCACTCTCCGAAGAAACCGTCGAAATAAAGGAATGCCTGGCTCAGTACGGCGCCGTCAGAGCCGCCGAGCTCAACCAGCCCCGCGACGAGCTCCGCCAGACCGTGTCGGAGATCAAGAAGGACGTGCACATACAGCTAGAGCAGGCTCGCCGGACAAACAAGAACGTCAGCGGCATAGCCAAGGAGCTCAAGAAGCTCCACCGCGCCGGCATCAACAACGCCACCAACTCCGTCACGGTGGTCGCCGTCCTCTTCGCCACGGTGGCCTTCGCCGCAATCTTCACCGTCCCGGGCGGAGACGACGAGAGGGGGATGGCGGTTATGGTGGGCAGCGCTTCCTTCAAGGTTTTCTTCATCTCCAACGCCGTCGCGCTCTTCACCTCCCTGGCCGTGGTGGTGGTTCAGATCACGGTGGTGAGGGGAGAGATTAAGTCGGAGAGGAGGGTTGTGGGTTTTATTAACAAGCTGATGTGGCTGGCGTCCGTTTGCACCACGGTGGCGTTTATTTCGAGCTCTTATATTGTTGTGGGGAAGCGCAACGAGTGGGCGGCGATCCTCGTGACGGTGATCGGCGGAGTTACCATGGCTGGGGTTTTGTCGGCGATGACGTATTACGTCGTGAAGTCGAGGAGGTTAAGGAAGTTGAGGAAGAAAGAGAAGTCTTTGAGGATGGACAACTCTATGCAGTGGCGTCACTCTGAGTCTGAATCAGAAGTGAACCCTATTTATGCTATCTGATGATTGAAGGGCTTTGCTGTAAAAAAAATCGAAAGTTGAGGTTTTTATCTTCGGTGAAATACAGTAAAGATTAGATCTTTTTACACGACATTCTTACGTACGGTAGTTGGAATCTAAAATTCTAATAAAGGATCTTTTTTTAGCTTTGGTCTTCATAAAGTTGGATTCTACTGCTGCCCTACCCTAATAAGAAAATATATATATAAATGTGTTGTAATTTATTCTAGAGTTAATTCCTTATAAGTACCTATTGAGTTTTCAAATTCCTATTAAATACCCCTCGAATTATTTCTTCCTTATAAGTACCCATTTGAAAATTTCTTCCTGTTCAGTACCTAAAAAGGTATTTTCAGGGTTAAAAAGTCGAAAATATCCCTGTCTCACACTTTAAATTGGACATTTATACCAACTTATTTCGAAATTATACCAGAAATTATAAAAATTATACCATCTGTTTTGGTTATCGTACCGGTAAATAACGTTATTATAATTTTATACAGCGAAAATTGGACATTTATACCAACTGATTTTGAAATTATACCAGAAATTGTACAAATTATACCATCTGTTTTGGTTATCGTACAAGTAATTAACGTTTTATAATTTTATACAGCGAATTGGACATTTATACCAATTGATTTTGAAATTATACCAGAAATTATAGAAATTATACCATCTGTTTGCGTTATTATACCAGTTATTTTAATTTTATACAGTGAAATTGGACGTTATACCAACTGATTTTGAAATTATACCAGAAACTGTAGAAATTATACCATCTGTTTGTGTTATTATACCAGTTATTTTAATTAGTGAAATTGGACGTCATACCAACTGATTTTGAAATTATACCAGAAATTGTTGAAATTATACCATCTCTTTTCGTTATTATACCAGTTATTTTAATTTTATATAGTGAAATTGGAAGTTATACCAACTGATTTTGAAATTATACCACAAATTGTAGAAATTATACCATCTATTTTCGTTATTATACCAGTTATTTTAATTTTATACAGTGAAATTGGTGTTATACCAACTGATTTTACTATTGTACCAGAAATTGTAGAAATTATACCAACTGTCGTCGTAATTATACCAACAGAATTGTACACTATATCAATTGGTATAATAATGATAACTGTCACGCCCCGACCCGCGTACAAGGCGCGACAGCCGCCGCGTTTACCAATAAACGCAAGGCTCCATATCAACTCACACTTCGCGAAATAAAAATGACACTAAAGAAGTCGGAATTAAAACTCGATGAAATATCTAATTGTACAAAATAATTCGAAACCTCGACGAGCGAAAGAATTTATACACAAAATATCCACATAAAAGACACTCTGCCAATGGATGTATTGATGTAAAAGAAAGGTGGAATACCAAGTAGAGGAATCAGCAGCAGAAGTGACGGACGAGAATGGCAAACCTCCAAGCAAAGACACGACCTAGAAGGAAATATATAGATATATGTATATATATATGTGGGGTGAGCAAAGCTCAGTGAGGAGATAATACGGACACACTTTACCCTCACGAAAGGTGTGTCCTACCATGAAATCATAACAAGTCAAATACATCGACTACTCCATTTATACGATAAAATTTCCACCACTCATATAGGACAAATACGACCACTGACTATCACGAGACGTATCAAGTACGTCACCAAATCCACGTAATCACACAAACGACGCGTGGGTGGCCAGTTCCTCCCTCGAACTGAGCTGTCCGAGTCCGTCACCGTACTCTAGACCGTGGACTCGAAACTGACATATCAACAACTATTGCATGCATGTCCCACACGTACCCGGTGACGTTGGCCAAAATCTCCCCAACGACCACCCTTCAACGATAATCAATATCAAATCAATACATGGCACTGGAAGGGTGCAATCGTTGGGCCTCACTCACCCGGGTGTGCCAAGCCACGGGCTACTTACTCGATTTGCCACTCCGCACTCACCCGAACGTGGCCATTCGGGCTACTTGGAACCTGGTACCAAGTGTATGCAACAAACAAGACCAACAAGCAATCCACAAACCCACAAATCAACTCAATAATATCGAACAGTGACGTGTCATCACGCCACGTGTCCCCGTGATCCTGACCGATTCACGAAACCGCACATACGACCAAGACTCGTCAACCACAACAAGATTGCACGATCTATAGCCGACAAGGCCCCCTATTAGTAAGCTCAAGAAGTAAAATAGTAACACGTCATCACACCATGTGATGCCCCGTGTAACCGTCAACACAACTCAAAGCAGCATATAGCCCAAAAACTTCGACCACCACAACCATAAACATCCTATAGCCGACAAGGCTCACTATCGCAAATCCCCACGGTATCACAGCAATTCATAGGACGACGATGTAAAAGATGACATAAAACGACGAGATAAAACAACTCGACGAGGTACACACGTCCCGTGAGGGAAAGCGTCCCCGTATTACCCACTCACCGTGTCAAATCCTAGTGTTCCCAAGACCCGAAGCTGCTCTCGAGCCCTTGACTGCTGGTCCTTCGCCTAGGAAGATGATAACGATTAATTTTAAAATTATCGTGAAACCTTCCTCAAGAACTGTTGTTAAAAATTCAGGTTAGCAGCTGTAACTTCAAATGATCACAGAGAATCATGGAGATGTCCGATTGAGATGTTTTTGGTGGCTTTGAAAAGGTTAGGAAGTCAGCTATCAATAGAGACTAGTTTTAAAGAAATCGGAGAAGTATAGGTAAGTCAAAATAAAGGAACACCACCACTGCGACAGCAGTTTTCTTTTCAGAAAACAGAAATTTTCCAGCTTCACACTGTTAACTTCGAAAATTCGTAAAAAATCGAGAACTGATCGGATTGAACCGATTCCAGCTGCTATAAACACCTAAGGGAGTTAGCTTTCCACAGAAACAAGTTTAGCGAGATTTGGAGGACTGTAACTAGTTCAAATTTGCTAAAATCAGCGACTGCTCGACATAAATTTTCCTGTTTTGCAGCTGAAGGTTCAAAAATTCATAAGGAATTGTGCAGGTATCGGATTGAGCTGATTTTTGCGGCTATGGAAAGCTGAAGAACTTGGCGTTCACAAGAAACAAATGACAGAGAAATCAGATCATGATAACTAGTTCAATTTCACTGAAAACTGAAACTGCACGAAGCTGTCAAAGAAAACAAACCCTAGCTCGATGGAGTTAAGAGTGAAATTAGAACACATCGTACCTTGGTAAAGCTTAAATCCAACAGGGACAGTACAGGCGAAAGGTCGAAGGATCCATTTCTGCATGCCCCTCTCTTTATCTTTTTGTATTCTCGTTACTTATGGTGAAAGGAAAGTGGAGAGTGGATATGTATCAACATGGAAGTGCTAGAAATATCAAATGGGCTGGGCTGGCTTCATCTAATTCGAATCGGGCTGAAAATCAAATTTTTATGGGCTTTTAATTAATTAGTATTTCAGGTGTTATAATAACAGTTGGGATAATTAGAATAATAGTTGGTATAATAATCAAAACAGTTGGTATGATGTCTAGTTTAATTTCAGAAAAGGGTATTTTCGTCCGTTTACTGTTTGGGGTATTAAACAGACAACTTTTTGCAGATGGGTACTGATAAGGAAGAAATTTTGTCAGGGGTACTGATAAGGAAGTTTAGTTTCTGACAAGGCCTGATAAGGAATTTACCCTTTTATTCTATTGCTGGGAAAACTTTAGTCTTTCTGACTTCTTTTCTTGGGTCTGAAAAGTTGCATGTGCTTTTCTTTCCATATACTTTTCTCTCTGCCCATCCATTCCAATCCATACATTGTATTGCAGCAAAAGCAAAGATTAAAACTTTATGACAATTGACAACCCTCAAATGCTACTACAAGGTTCAACTACAGAAAAATGAAGAAAGAAAGAAAGACAAATCCATCATATGCTGCAAGGATCTGTGCTTGCCTCTTTGATTAAATCTGAAACCTTATGAGATTTCTTACAGTAAGCAATGGCTGCCTCAATAGACACTTCAGTTTCCGTTGCACTGCTACTCCTATGCCTTGTCAAGCTAACCGAGGATGAATACGACGACGAAGAAGAACTTGGCGACGAAGACGAAGATGATAAGCATTTGGTCGGAGAATGTCTTTTGACTGCCCCAGAAAAAGATCTCCTTTTTACATTATCATCATCAACCACTGTTTTACTACCATTCTTGATTGCAGCTATCGTTGGATATGAAGCTCCGCCCATCAACTCAAACGGCTTTTTCTTACCATCATTCAAATTAGCATTTCCTTTGTCCTCCGAGAAAGCTGACTTGCTAAACAGAGATTTCAGATATGCCCTCGAAGCTTTCAACTTGTGGGCAAAAGTGAAAGAATTTCTCATCATGTTCAGTTTTTTCGACCATGGCTTCTTTCCACCAATCATTATTACCCCATCACTATTATTGTGATCGCCTGTATTGATGAAACTGCTTATCTCCGCCGACCATTCGAAGAAATAATCTTCTGGGCTCAGCTCAGAGCTGACCCTGCAAGAATCTGAGGGCGATATGCTGCAAGACTCTAATGGGCTGTTGTTTGTGTTCGTGCAAGGTGCGGTGGCGCAGGCCTTCTTGAACGGCGGCGGCGACGCCCCTCTGGCGGCGATGGCACGGAGGGGGAGGAGTTTGCCTTTGTAGAAGAGTTCATCTGCTGTGAAAGCTTTGGTCTGGTTTTCCTCCTGGGAAGAATCTGAACACATTTGAAACTCGAATTCTCTGCTATGAGGAGATGAGCTTAGTTCCATGACAATGTAGCCTTCCTCGACATGGTTGTCTTGTAAGGAATTAGCTGTTGTAGCCATTGATGACGTAAGCTATCTCTATTGCATGTGTGTGTGTGTGTGTGAAGAAAGATGCTTATGGGGAAAAGAGGTACACAGTGAATTGAATAGTGGAGCTGAAAGAGCATCCTTAAGAGGGGATGCTTCCAAGTCAGAAAATGGGCTCGAAGATATTTGAATCAAATAAAATGGTCAGCACAAAAATATATGTTTTTCCACTTGAGTCCAAAAAAAACATCGCATCTATCAATAAATATGAAAAAGAAATGAGTTACAGTAATGGGTGCTTATGCTTTCTGAAAAATAAATAAATAAATATAAAACAAGCCCATTACTGAAAATCTGTTATTGTTGCAACACTCGATGTGATTCTTAAATTCCTCAAGACAAAGATTTCTTTAATGCACTATGCTATTAACAATCATGTTTGACTCAGTCAGACACATGGGACACCTTTGCCTTTCTTTCCAATAATATTTTTTTATACACTTTCATCAGACTTTCAATGTTCATTTTGACCACAGTGCATAGCAGATGTTATTGAGAGTATAACCACATACAAAAAATACAAAAAAAATAAAAATCCAGCCTAAAATGCTATGCAAAAAGAATTTATTGCTATCAGATGAGTCACATGTTGTCTTGACCTGACTCCTGAAAAACTCAAGAAAGAGCTTCATGCAATGGCTATACTATAATCCATCAATGTCTGGTAAAGGCATTTTCCAGTAATTCCATGAGTTATAATCTTCCTGCAAATTCATGGTTATGGATTCAGATATTAGAACGTGGAAAACATTAGATTTATCGGGCCAAGAATCAAACCTGCTCGACGAGCGACGTAGGAGGGAACATGTCGTTTACCAACGTATGCAACGAAGTGTAAGATTTTACATCGATACGGTGATTAATGGCTACCTCACCCTTTAAAGAAAAACAGCTATTCAGTCAGCAATGGAAGTGTGTTATATATGTAGACAGATATAAAAGAGGTTACCTTTGGGTTGATGATGAAGATTTTACCCTTTGGAATACCAATTTTTCGGTAACTAAGCTCATCGGTATCTCTATTCCCAAATCCCGCGTAAAACGGGTTATAATCTTGAGGAAACAGCGCTTTGATATCCTGCAAAAAAACGACAGCTTATCGTCTTGACTACGTAGAAAATATTATATGAATGTCTGCAATTTGGAAGATAGTTAGTCACCTCTAGACATGCAATCTTGAATTCATGAGGAGCTCTTCTTATCACTGCCATTCACGAAAAAGTTTCTCTTAGAATATATATATATATATATATATATATATATATAGTTGGATATAAATATGTATTAGTATGATCATATTCACTAAGAGATGCATTCAAAGAACCTTCTCTGTAAAGTGAGGGGAATAAGCCATCAGGGGAGATTACGACAGGGCCAATGGGTAAGCTTTTCCCATCCTAGAAGAAATTTCGACTAATTGTTAGTCAATGGGGAAATAGGAAGGGGAATGCTTGTGTTAGAATATGGGTACCTGCTTGAGGTTGAATAGAAAGCTTTTGGTCAAGTATGATTGGACTATAGCACGGGCGCTGAGAAATAGGAGCTGATAGCCGTTTTCCTGGATTTTGAGTATCGAACATAACGAAGAACGAACTTATTGAGATGCAATGTTTCTATCTTTGTCTCCGTGGATGAAAGCATGGGACGGGTTTCAAATACTGAATTAGAGAACGGAAATGATTACCTTAACTGCAGAAAAGAGACGAGCAATCCCAGAATGAGTCCAGTCCCTTCCAAATAGAGGCATGAACTGACCAAGAACATCGGACCTATCGAAAGGAAATAATAAAGAACTGTGAAGAACAGCTACATTATGTCCAAAGGCTGTAAACTCTTATTTAGCCAAATTATAAAGCTTGCGAAATGGAAATTGTGTGGGCATCTCACTTGGTAATCGTCCCATCAACGTCAGAAATTACGATGCGTGTATTCCATTTCCAGACATATATGTGAGCTTCGACCTACCAATAAATGGTGTGGAATAACATTGAGAGCACTTATATTTGTAGATTGACATTAAAAAAAAAAATTGTTAGGGAAGAAAGAAAATTGCCAAACCTTCTGTGCTCCAAGAACTCGAGTGGAGAAGATGAAGTTCACTATATTCTGCCCCTCGTTGAGATTCAGAGATGCAATCTGATCAGAAGTTGGGACGTTGGTTCTTACGATTTGCATGCGAGGAGACTCGTTGGTCGAATTATCAGAGGAACTTACGACGACTTGTTTGCTTGGCGACACAGCTACAGAATCAACGAAAACTTCCTCGCTCGACGAACTGCCACAACTCTGCTCAATTATCCTAACACTGCTGTCGAATCGAATACGTAAGCTGTTCGACCCTACTAACACATCCACGCCAAACTCGTTCCTATTATTGGTTGCATTTCCAGCATTTAACTCGGGCAAAGATCCACTTTCAACATTTGTTACGAAACTTTCTGGAGAATTCTCAGGTGGTTCTTCGATGGCCTGGGAACCCATTCTCCCATCATCATCGTCCACAGATTGCTGAGCTAATTCAGATAACACCAAGCAGCTTTTGAAAACCTCTTCCCTATGTAATCCAATGGATTTACTCTCGCTACTTTTCTCCTCACGTACATTTTTAGTACTATCACTTCGAAGTGATTTGTCGACGCTATCACAACAATAAGAAGTACTAGCAATTTCTCCCTTGTCAGAGTCTTCATGGCCGAGATCAAACGATGGCGTACTTTCTTGCGCGTGCTCATCGTTCCTCTCCGATGATGAGATAGGTGCAGTTAGTATATGGCCATCGACGCTAACCAAGACTACCTCTGAGTTAGAATCTTGTGTTTCTATTTCATGATCCGAACTATCCAAGCTATCATAATCTGGGAACTCAAGGGATGACAGTTCATCTTCGAAATCGTAGTATATATGCCCACTAGACTCAGTTCTATCCAAGCGATCCATTCCCAGAGTCAAACGTTCATCTCTTACCTCTACTTCGACATTTTTAAAGTCTTTAACCTCGTCATTTTTCCCAGAATCCACATCACTGACGATATGAAGAGAACCTCCTTCTTGGCTATCCAAAGGCTTCGAAATCTCAGTCTCAACACAATCAGCTTCGCTAACAAAGTAAGCCTCGCCAGAATTATCAAGATACATGTAAAAATCAGCTTCGACGCCGTTGACTTCTATGCGTACGATTTTCTCCGCGCCTTTCAAAACACCTTGAAATTTTCCAAAGCGAACGTACCATGGAGTGCTTTTGAAGGAGCCATCTTGTTGCTTGACCACAATTATATCAACAGCTCCACCGAAGGGATGAAAGGGCGTGGCAACAGAGTTCATGCCTATTCTTATAAGATCGCTAACTTTACCAACCACATCCATGTCTTCGAATTTCTTGAGGAAGCTTACTGAAGCTGAAAATTTCCTCGTTATTCCTTTAGGGCATAAAGAATAGCAGAAACAAAAAGGAATGCCAACGAAACTTACGAATCTCTTTTTGCCTAGAGCTAGCTATTCAGAGACGTTTGCATGGAAGTCATTCACAAACAAATAAACCAACGTACATAATATTTTAATAGTGAGCCTAAACTCCAAGCACCAAATATTCATGAAATTAAGAAAACCATTCAGAAAGTGAAGAGAAGGATCATCGGAAATCAAGAGAAAATTAGCGGAAAAAAACAATCACAAAATACGCGCAAGATTTATGAACGAAATCCCACAAATGAAAACTATATACCGGGGATTGCGAGATCAAGCGTCGTGTTATTGATACACCCAACGCTCAAAATTGCAAAGAAACGCTCCTCTAAGACAAGAACTTTGATGGTCCTACGTTTTCATCGATTCTCGTATTGTTCACCGTTCTCTTTGATCGTCAGCAACCGCCTGATTGGGAGGATATCTCCGAGCATGTATGTTCTTTTCTCTCAAGGCATTGTATTATTTTGTAGCTGAGTGTCATTGATCTTGCTCAGCGCATTGGAATTTGTTCTGCGCAGAAATTTGGATATCTAACAATGAAGCGCCATTAATGCTTGCTTGGTTTCTCAGGCGAATTGGTTTGTTGTGTATTTCTATGCTGCTTGACGCTCAAAAGGATTATTGCATAGTGACCCTCTAAAGTTTTGTAATATATCAAAGAACCCCTATTATGGAGAATAATTATTCTCAACACCTATAAATTATTTTTCTGCTTCTTCCTTGTTAACTCCATTGGTCAGCGTTCTCACAACCTCGACTAGATCAGATCGGCGGCCGTCCTCATCACATCACAAGTCAACGCCGGCGTTCTTCGAATCAACTCAGCTGAAATGACGAGGTTGCCCTTCCTCCTCCTCCTCGTCCTCGTCGGCGTCGTCAATTTCACCTCCGCCGAGATCAAAACCCTGAAGATCACCTCCGACAACCGTCCGATGATCCTCTTCGAGCGGTTCGGATTCACCCACACCGGCCACGCCACGATCTCCGTCTCATCCGTCTCCGTACTCCCCTCGGCAGGATCGCCGGACCCGTCGCGATTAGGGTTCTTCCTCTTATCCGAAGAATCGCTGATCCAAGTCCTGGTAGAACTCCAATCGCAACCGAATTTCTGCGTCCTCGACTCAAATTACGTAAATGTCCTCTTCAACTTCCGCGAGCTCTCGCCTCCGCCGGCGTCGTCCTTCAACCGCTCGTATCCCATCACTTCCCCGAACGAATATTCCTTATTCTTCGCCAATTGCGCGCCAGAATCCACAGTTTCAATGAACGTAAGGACTGAGCTTTACAATTTGGACGGCGGGGATAAGGATTATCTCTCAGCGGGATTGACACAGCTGCCTTCTTTCTACTTCTTCTTCTCCTTGTTCTACTTTGCATTTCTAGGGTTTTGGGTCTATTACTGCTTGAAGAACGCCAAATCCGTGCATAGGATTCATCTGCTCATGGGAATCTTGGTCATCGTAAAAGCTTTGAACTTGCTTTTCGCCGCCGAAGATAAACACTATGTGAAGGTCACAGGGACACCACATGGCTGGGATGTGTTGTTCTACTTATTTCAGTTCATCAGGGTGGTTCTTCTGTTCACCGTAATCGTTCTGATAGGAACGGGTTGGTCGTTCTTGAAGCCGTTCTTGCAGGAGAAGGAAAAGAAGGTACTGATGATTGTGATTCCATTACAAGTTTTGGCCAATATAGCCTCGATTGTGATCGGCGAAACTGGGCCGTTCATCAAGGATTGGGTGACATGGAATCAGCTTTTCTTGTTGGTGGATATCATATGCTGCTGCGCTATTATCTTCCCTATCGTTTGGTCGATTAGGTCTCTGAGAGAGACTTCGAAGACCGATGGAAAAGCAGCTAGGAACTTGGCGAAGCTGACGCTTTTCAGGCAGTTCTACATCGTAGTGATTGGGTATTTGTATTTCACTAGGATTGTGGTGTTTGCTTTGAGGACCATCGCAGCTTATAAGTACCAGTGGGTGGCGAACGCAGCTGAGGAAATCGCTAGCCTGGCGTTTTATGCTGTTATCTTCTACATGTTTAGGCCTATTGAGAAGAACGAATACTTTGTCTTAGATGAGGAAGAGGAAGAGGCTGCTGAGATGGCGCTTAGGGATGAAGAGTTTGATCTTTGAAGAATTCACTGTTTTTTAGCCTTTTCTGTTTTCTGAAACAATTTAACTTTTTACCAGGTATGCGATCTTACGTTGGATTGTGGGAATGTTGTATGAATTTGCTGGCTTCATCGCCATGTCTGTATTTTAACGGTCTCCTTATCTGAAATGTTCAATTCTCTGAAGATACATACAAGTCAAGATTCGGTCGATGTAGATAGGAATGAGATGCTAACACTGAGTAGCATCAGATGCCAAAGCGTATATCTTTTCCTAAAATTCTCTAATTTCTCCTCCAATTTCCAATCTTTCAAACACATTGCAGAAAACTCGAGCCAACTATGAGCCTGGGAGCTTTCGACTATGAAGAATCCTATGTCCCTGGCTATGGCGTTGGGCCTTGTAGGGATACATACCATTACAGAGAAGTTGCTGATGAAGATGAGGATTATTATTACTTAAGCAGCTATTGGTACAGAAATGATTCAAAAGGTGGATATGGAAATGATTCAACCTGGCATTTGGAGATTAGGGATTCTTTTTCGGCGGTTATTCAGCACAAAGCGAGGCTTATTCTGGGATAGGATGCCAAGATTATGGGGACTATGACAATGGAGATCGATGGCCAAGACATTACAATCTGTGGTCAGAGGGAAACTGTACAAGAGAAGATTATGGCGAGGAAGAACATGAATTCCATGTTTTGGCAGATGGGATGGGGCGATATTGTACGAAAGGATCTTTGGCTGAGGCAACGATTACGATGTGGAAGCTGAAATAAGAAGACATATGAATCAAATGTATGAATAAAGTGAAAAAAGGATCCTTTTTTTTTTTCTTCCAAGGAGTTGGAATTTGTTCTAGACAAAGACTGGGTTGGAACATAAGCTGCTTGTCTCCAAAATCTTAATCAACATAATAAAGAAGTCGAATTTAAGTAGCAACTAGCAAACATAGAGACAGAATAAAGCGTAGTCACTCATCTCTACGGTTCATCTGAATTCTGACATTTTTTGGTCTCTTCTTCAACGTCTTCAACGCCAACGTTTTCAAGGGCACGCTGACATCCAAGGGAACTAAAATCTCCTCGAGTTCACTCCATTCGAGGTCTTCGAAGTCCCCATCTTCGTACACTACTCTGTACCATCCCATTCCCTCGTCGTACTTCGTAACTTTGCCACGAAAGAACTGATCTCCGAACATCTTGGTAACTTCCCTTCCTTCGAACCATTCCCCAAACGTGGGAAATTTTCGCGTCTCGGAATTATCGACAGCGAAAGAAATGAGATCGGAGCTGTCGAGCGAGGGAGTGATGGGATGTAAGTCGTTGATTACGATTGCAGGTTCTCCAGGAATCTGAAAATTCCCAACTGGTGAAGATTCTGGAAATTTGTCGTTGGGACTCTTCTCCATAGCTACGATGATGAAAATTTGGGCGTGAAGAAAACCCCAATATATACGTGATATTACTAGCTAAACTCTTAATATAAAATTGTATGAAATATTCTAAGAAAAATGAAATCTTTTCTAATTCTATCAGGGCAATTTGAATGATTCGTGAAATACGCATTAATGGGCGCCCGACAAATATTTTTCCCTAGCAGATATAAAATGTTTACGATCACAGATATGGAGATCGATTTTTCTTGATCACCTTGTACCTTCGGTGATTCGATGTAAATATTTAGTATATAATGTTCATAAACACAATGGTGACTCATCCAATAGTTTATGTAATGGTGTGGGATTCTTTTTTGAGGCACACACAGCGTAATAAGGCCGAGAGAGCGAGCAGAAGTGCTCTGTAATTGAAACATTTGCTGAACATGGAAAGATATGAACTTTAATATTGCAATCAAAAGCAAACCACCAAGTAATGATATAATCCAAACTACAACCCAAAATACATCTGCTTCGAAAACAGCTATACTTCAGCAAACTCGATAAAACCTACCAAGACTCGATATCAATTGCCCAAAGGCCTCAACAGAAAGCTATTTATCTATCTATGTCCTAAATCCTACATAACAGAAAAGGTCAAGAGGACGTAAAATATGCCGTTACTCAGAAGATGGCTGAGAGAACCTACAGAATGCAGACGTGCCGAACACCATCATTTCTTCCAATATATACTAATACAACCGAAAAAAAACGGTGTTGGAAAGTTCTGAGTGCCCTAGCCTTCTTTTTCTCCTCTCTACAGAGTCATTAGGAGAAACAGAACCAAACCTTGCAAGCCTTGCCTTCTTCTTTGATTCATCACACTGCTTGAACCCAAAGCCAAACCTAAGAACAACCAAAAGTTGCTCAGTTGCTCAACAAGTAATCCAAAATAACAGTCAATTGAACTTAAAAAGTGAAGAACATGAACCTTTCTGCTCTAGCCTTCTTCTTAAGCTCCTCTGAGTCTGAATTCATTGTTGGGCAATCCAATCCATTGCCAAGACCACCAGCACCAAACCTTCATACATGAAATAAACAGACAAATTTTCATAACAACGTACACAGCAACTCTTTCAATCAACACATTAAAAACCGAAATCTTTCTAATTCAAGCACGCCCAATTTCTCCTATTCTAACCGCAGCCAATCACACACAAAGACACCGACACCCAACCAACAAGCAAGGCACGGCCGAAGTAAAACCAAATACCTCTCGGCCCGGGAATCGCGCTTCTCCTGCTCGGAAAAATGAACCGGGACGCCGAACCGCTCAGCTCGCTTCATCTTCTTCTTCAAATCGTTACCGTCATCCTCTCCTTTAGGGGTTTGTCCGGCTGCTTACTTTCCGATTCTTCTCCCCCGCTTGATGCAAGCAGCGCCGGCGCGGCGTCTTCGGCGTTCGAGGGCGTTGAGCTGAAATCAGTAGGATTTTCCAGTTTCGAAGCCGCCGCCGCCGCCGCCGCCGCCGCCGCCATCGTAGAGAGATTTCGAAGCAAATGATTAAGGACGGTGTGGCAGCTGGCAGAATAGCTAAGAAAAAATCATTTCTGCATTTAATGGAAAATAATTCTTTACGGGAAATAATTGGAAATGACAATTATGCCCATCTCCGTTCCGTACATGATTACTATGTGATGGTGGATAAACACGAACGTTCACTTCACCTCAAATCTCACCACACAAACATAATAAACGAAGCCTTCGAAGGGAAAAAGTTGCAAAATATAAACAGAAACAGAGATTAAGAAGGAAAGCGCCGAAGCCATGAAACTGGCGTCTTCTGTGCAGTCAAGCTCAATTCGAATTCCTTCGAATCTTAACCTCAAGCTGATCAAATCGTCTTCTGGATATTGCCCCACGAATCTTTCAGCTGGATTAGCTCCGCAGTGTTATTATCACTCATTATCCCACAGGAGAAAGCGCGATTGCAGTTGGATTCGAGATAATGTTAGCTTTCATACGACGATTGCGTTTGCGAGGAGGACTGAGCGTGAGCAGGAAGCATCCACTTCAGGCGATAGTGGTATATTTCATATCTTCGGCCGATTGTTTTAGTTCGCGGTCTTCGTTAATGATTTTTGGCGGCGGATTGTATCTGCCATTATTGGTTCGTCGAGATTGGGATTAATGTTTTCCGCTGTTGATTGCTTTCTTTTTCCTAGGTGTTGCTTGCAATGTCGATTTCAATTTACGGTATCAGCATTTGTGCGCTTACTTGCAATTTTATATCGGCTGCATTAAAATTTGCTTTTTGGGTTGAACTTTGAATTGTCAGCGAGGGATGCTTCTAAATTTCAATCGCCAGAAGGCGTTAATCGCGACAAGAGGTCGAGAGATGAATCTTCGAGTATAGTCACAGATGGGAAGAGTGCAGATTATGCCACTTCTCTTCAAACAGTGGGATTATGTGTATGTATTTCAAGAGTCCATTTATACCATTTGGTGCACATTCCCTTTCTAGCCTCAGTTATTTGAATTAAAGTCGATCTAGTAAATCCTTATTGTAGGTGTTGTCAGCTGTAGCATTTGGTGTTGGTTTGGGTTTCACTGAGGGTGTTGGCAAGGCATCTGAGTTTTTTGCTGGGTATGAGTTTCGTGGAACTACGAGTTAGTTTCAGAATTATACTTCTATGCTTTCACCTCTAGTAGCCAAACAACCATGCCATTATCTCATAATTAATTTCACTTTTTTTCGAATATTTTCAGATACCTCTTAGAGCAAAGTTTATCAGTGGATAATCTATTTGTATTTGTCCTGATATTCAAGTACTTTAAAGTGCCATTGAAATACCAGGTGTAGCATCCTGATCCTTGTAATGGGCTTATTCAGTTTGTAATGTACTTTTTTTCTTTTCCTCGAAGAGTACTTGATGTGTTCTTTCTTTGGGACATGTACGTTGGTAAAGAATCGGGTTCTTACTTTTGGCATTGCTGGAGCAGTAGTATTTCGGTTGTCATTGATACTTCTTGGAACTGCTACTCTTCAGGTAATACCAACCGTAGTGCATATGCTCAACCGTGTCATATTCAAATAACTAAAACACAATCAGTTTCGTACTTGTGAACATTTTCAAACTAACAGTAATAATTTTTATTTCACTGTCTTCTTTTATGGTACTTTAGAGTTTCGAAGCAGTCAACCTATTTCTGGCGACAATACTACTATACTCATCATTCAAGGTGTGATACCTACACTGAGATTGCTTCGAGTAGCTTTCATTTTTCTGGTTGGACATAAGAGTGCATCATGGCATTGGCATAGATGGAAACTTGTAATAGCCAACGCCTTCTATCATGCCAACCATTTGCTTGACCTTATCTTTGTTTAATTAATGAGTGCATATGATTCAAAAGTTGTGATTTGCTATACGATTAACAGCTACCTATGTCTGTTAATCTAGTTTATCACCTGTGTGGACCACTGATAGGTCTTATGAAATGACATTCTTACCAGCCTGAAATGACCAAATTCTTAATTATAGCGCTGAGATTTGAATGACATTTTGCAACGAACTCAGATTTGTTAGTCCAAGTGACATCTTGGTGGTTCCGATGTCCGTCAACCACTTAAAAATGCAAAAAAGAAAACATGATATAAACAGCCACATATCATTGATTGATACATTGTAGTTTTACATCCACAACTATGTTACAGTACAGCATACGTCTTCTGTTGATCTTATTTTCTGTACCTAATGTGTTGTTTTAGTTGTTTACTGAAGAAGATGAAGATACCGATCTCGCAGGGAATTTCATCGTGAAGACATGCCAGAAATTCATCCCTGTGACTTGTAATGTTCCTCCCTCCATCTCCGTCTCCCTCGTTATCATTCTTATTTTATGTTTTTGTAACATGGTTTTCTCTGTTCATACATCTGTCTGCCCACAGCTGATTACGACGGTAATCGATTTTTCACCATTCAAGATGGAGTGAGGAAGGTGAGTGCTGCAACTATTTGTTCCAATTCATTTGGTGTGGTTAATGCTACCTTGTCCATCAGATTGTGGTATTTTAAACGCTGGCCAAACTTTTGTCAATGATTTTCCAGTTTAGTACACTCAGGCCACCCTGCTCTCTGCATAGATTAGTTCAACCCCTTCTGAGGACGTCTTATGACATTTTTCAGTTCCAAAAAAGTTGCTTTATAGTGATTTGTAACTTGGTTTCTAACAGGAGTCAAACATTTTGGGCAGGCTACTCCTTTGCTCCTGACTGTTGCTGTTATTGAGCTGAGCGACATTGCATTTGCTGTAGGTATCCGTATACAACTGCAGCCTGAGAGATGTGTTTGAAGAACGAAAATCCCAATTTTTCTACTCATAGGCTTTTTCTCTCTTTCTTTTTTCTTTTTTTGTCAGGTGGATTCAATACCGGCAGTTTTCGGTGTCACGAGAGACCCTTTTGTAGTTTTTACATCTAATCTCTTCGCCATATTAGGTACTTTACTTCCCTTTACCCATACTTTGCAGTAGAGTGGCTCATAACACCAGACCTGACTTCTCACTTGAACGTTAGATGTCTTGGTCGTATATAGCCTTTTCTCTTCAGATACTCGACAATAAAATGCAAATCAATTCCATTTCCAAATTTTTTGGTTCTTGAAATTTTTACTTGTCTAAGTTTCTGACTCCCTATACTGTACCCCAAGGGAATGTTATGCAGCATGCAGAACCAATATGTGTTACTAAGTTAAACTTGTAACTATGTAGGCTTGAGGTCTTACTACACACTCATCTCCGAGAGCATGGCCGATTTGGAATATTTACCGGTCTGTTTAAACTTTCCACATTCGTTTTCCCGATGAAATTGCAAATTAACACTTTTTTTTATGTTCTTGTTAGCATCTTCTAACAAACCATGTCGATTCTTTTTTGTCGCACAATTCAGCCAGCCATCGGGACCGTTCTTGGATTCATCGGGTCCAAGATGATACTCGATTTCTTCGGTAAGCAGCTTCTTTTCGATCACAGTTTATTCTCATTGTTTCTCGCGAATAAACACAATTAAAACCTCTCCCAGGATTCCACATATCCACCGAGGTTTCCCTGGGCGTAGTGGCCACTTCCTTAGCTGCCGGGGTGCTGCTTAGCCTCGTTAAGAAATCCGACTGAAATTTCTTCGCCCGACTGTTATACATTAATCCTGCACTTTGTGTAATGATACGTATTCATCACGTACGTGGACAGAAGGCATTGAAACTATGAGGTTTATTACATTGCACACCACTTTTCGAAACCCTATACTATCCCGCCCGTCCACACACACCGAAATACAGGTATTATTATTTACCATACGAAAATCGACATATATAGATCCTTGGATAATAAAAACTCGGGGGGGGGGGGGGGGGGGGGCGAAAGTTTAGGTTTTTTCTCATCTCTCAGCTCCAAAATCGGCAGTCTTAACGTCTCGTTTGGCTCTTGGCGGCGTAGAAGGCCCAGCTTGGTTGGCGGCGTGCGCTTGAGGGTCGTATTTCTGCGAAGCTAAGTATGTCAGCGCCGTGACGACGTCGGCTATCACGGGCCTCATGTTGGGCTGCTCGTTCACGCACATCGATGCGATGGATAGCGCCTGGTAAAGACCCCTCGATGGGTATTGCCCGCGCAGCGCTGGGTCCGCGATCTGCGAAAACTTCCTTCGGTCGTTGAACAATGGCCTCGCCTGAAAAACATACAGTTTCCACCGATAAAATTCGCTAATCGAATGGGGTTGCTTATTTGGAGGATATGGATGAATCCTACCGTCGGTCGCAGCTCAGGACAACTAACTTACGTGGTTGTGATTTAAGGACACTTAACTTTAAAACACAACCAATTTCAGTGTCTTGAAAAGCAGTTAAGCCTTTGTTCATGTTTTGGTTAGTTGACCCAAGGAAACCGATCAAAAATCGTAAAAGACTCAGATAACAAACAACACACATGAATATTTGGATCATACCCATACGACGAGGTTGTGTTCTCCGCCGGCCTTGGAGTTGTCTACGGCTTTTCGTCCCGAGATGATCGATCTCCAAGAGCACGACTCCGAAGCTGTAGACGTCGGACTTGAGGGTGAGCTGGCCGGTCATGGCATACTCGGGCGCACAGTAGCCGTACGTTCCCATCACCCTAGTCGAAACGTGCGTGTTATCGCCGACCGGCCCGAGCTTAGCCAACCCAAAGTCGGAAAGCTTGGGATGGTAGCCCTCGCCGAGCAGTATATTCGAGCACTTCAAATCCCTATAAATTACGGGCGGGCTCGCCTTGTCGTGCAAGTACTCCAACCCTTTCGCCGCGCCGGCCGCTATCTTCATCCTCGTGTTCCAGTCGAGAACTTCCGTGCCAGCCAAGGAGTCTGCTAAAGCAAAAAAAAAATAATGGAGCGTAAGAAGCTAAGGTTAAACTAAGGGTAGTTTTGGATCATGGATTTTGATGTGGAACGGAGAAGAAAATGATGCAAAAAATCGTTCTTTGTGCTTTGAAAGAAAGGATATTGAAGAGGAAAAGAAAACAAAAAACTTATAAGTTGTTAAAAATCCATTGTCCTCACTAACAGTCAATGAGGAAAATGCTGAAATTTGAATCTTCATTTCCTCCGTTTTCCTTTCTGGACCAAATTCCAGAATCCAAACGTTGTGTTTGGTTTAAGGAATTTGGTGAGGGAAGGAAAAAGAAAAAGGAACACAAAACTAATTTTTACATCTGGCTTATTAAAAAGTGGACGATGAAAAGGAAAGAAAACTTAAACTAAGTCTAAGCTAAAATCATGGAAACTTATTTTCTTCACCGAATTGCGAGAAAAATGAAAAAAAAAAATAGTTAGAATCACTTTCTCTTTAATTTTCTTTTCCTCAACAACTTTCCTCGATCCAAAAACAGCGTAAAGGTTAACTGCGAGGAAACAACGTACTTCGAAGATGGTCGTCCAAGGAACCAAGCGGCATGTATTCGTAGACCAAAAGCCTCTGATCTCCGTCGGCACAGTAGCCAATTAGGTTGACAAGGTTTGGGTGGTGTAATAAGCTCAACATAAGTACTTCGACTAGGAATTCTCTGTTGCCTTGCAAGCCATTTCTGTCGAGCTGCTTGATAGCTACGACCTTATACCAAAAGAACACAAACATACAGATGAAGAAACAAACACATATAGATACAGAGGATGATTATGATCTGATGAATGATGTGTTAGAAGTACTTGGCCGTGAGATTCGAGGTATCCTCTGTAGACTCGACCGAATCCTCCCTCGCCAACGAGGCATTCGTTACGGAAGTTTCTAGTAGCATTAGCGAGCTCGCGGAAGGTGAATGTCTTTGCGGCGATTTTGTTCGATGATCCATCTTTGGGGAGAGCTTCTTTAGATTTGCCTGAAGAAGGAAATGAGTGAATCGATAAGCAAATTCAGCAGACCAAACATTTCGAAGGCAAAGAATTGTCTCGAACGGACCAAACTCAAGTTCGAAAAGGGAGCTACATTTGACAGCAAAAAATGATAAAACTTCCTGATATTCCCAGTAAAAGAGAAACACATTCAGGCATATACAAACCCTTCAATTTTCTTTTTTTCAAGAAGAAAGTCAGGAAAATAGCAAGTGGCCCAGAAGTTGAACATCGATTTCTTGAGAGTACTGTAATGTAAGAGTCCGTGGTTACAATCTACCTTGGAAGCACTTTGTAATAAATTACCTGAAGCTGCTGACTGAGGATGGCCCAGAGAATCAATCTTCTTCAGTCTCTTCTTCGATGCCTGCTTTGACTGCCCCGAGCAAGGGAACCAACCCATCTCTCTCTCTCTCTCTCTTTCTCTCTCTCTCTCTCTCTCTCTCTCTCTCTCTCTCTCACTCTCAGACACACAAACACACAGACAAAGACAGAGTCTTTTTGGGGCGGCAGAAATACCACCGATAGTGGGGAGGAAGCAGGGAAGTGGTTTTGGTTTTATCAGAGTATTAGTTGAGAGTAGTTTTCAACTTTTTTAATCTTATGAAATTATTGGATGTGTAATCATCGGTGTGTTACTATTTTATTACCTGCCCCCACCCCAGAAAAAATAATAGATAGATCAAGAATTGACCTTTCCCGGTAAAAAAATAAAACTTTTATTTGATTACGGAAGGTAAAAGGAATTGGGTTTTTTTAATGTTAGTTACTTACGTGTGGAGCCATTATTATTAGCACAATGGATTTCAGCAAGAACAAGGGACAAAAATTTGTTATGAATTTGATGTAGGCAGGACGAGGTTAGTTAGGATTAGTATAAATGTTTATTCTTTAATGTTTGATTAAATTTGTAGTATTCGTATTACTTATTTGTTGGACTTTTTAGGCCCCTCAACTCAATGATGTAATACACAATTAAGAAATTAGATATCTTAATTTAATTGGAGAGAGGGAATAACATATATCAGAGTCTACATTGCAGAGGAGAATAATGTACCTTAAATCTGAATTAAAGAGCCCTGCCGTTCTATGGTCGAATATGTCTTTTTGCCTGAATATGTCCGTAGAAATAAATTCTGCATTTATATGCTACTAGATGCATGTACCTGTAAAAATGGAAGTAACTATCATAATCGAATGAAAATATGTAACCTTTTTGTAGTCGATTAATTTATTAAATATGAGTGGGTCGCATGTAAGGTTGAATGTTAAAGAAACTCGTATATGCTGTGCACCACTAAAATAGATAAAATAAAATATTATGACGGTAAATAAACAAGTGACGATGGATATATAAAAAGAATGAGTGAAAAGGATAAAACTAAAAAATAAAATCTACTAATAATATATTATTACAACACCATCTATTTATCAAGCCTTTGAATGAAGCCCGTAAGTCGTAAGCCCGATAGACCATTGGGTCAGACATGGAGTTCATTTATCGGGCCCAACAAGCTCGGTCAAACGATCTTTATCAAACTATTTCGACAGTTGACTTTGGCTTATTGACGTCAATTGACCAATCAAACACTTGTCCGAAGAGTTGTGTGTCTGCCAAATCAAACACTTGTCCGAAGAGTTGTGTGTCTGCCATTACAAGAGAGCGAGGAACACGTGGGCCCTTTATTTCCAACATAAAAACTAAAAAGTGTTATTTCTTTTTATGTAAAAGGTGCATGAGTTTGTGAATTTAGATTATTATTATTACTAATTATATACGCCAGTTAAGAAACGGTTCATGAACCTTACCTACCTTATCTTGCTTTGAGTGGTCTCTCACTTGAGAAATAAAAATGTAGACTTAATAGTAGTAAACTCAATTTCAAGATTTTTATTACTAATGGAGTCTACTATAACTTATTTACTTACTAATCTTGTTATATTATATACCTTAGACGTCTACTATAACTTATTTACTTACTAATATTGTTATATTATATACCTTAGACGTGTATTTTTTTGTAAGGTGGCTACGGCTATGATGATTTATAGTGCATCTATGATACCATGTCAAAAATGAAGTTTACATAAAAGATTAACCATGACGGGAACTTTTCATTTTAACATTTCCTTTTAACGATAGACATAAATCATATAATTCACCGTTAAGAGTAAACAGAAAAATGTAACGTAGATATCAAAAAGGTTGATACGCAAGCAAGATTATGCAAACGAGGCACGACGCCGAATGCAATTACTTGAGTTCCATTGCATGGGGAATGCTGATACATGCATTACATATACATTCTTATTACATAAAATTCAATGAATGGCAACTATTAGTAACAGAAGCATCGCCATGATGATGATGATCATCGTCATCATGTAGTAACAGAAGCATCTTATTATCGTCTTCACAATGTTTTTAAGAACTTGGCCTCTTCTTGGGGGGTGAACGACCTTCTTCTTCGCTGCCTTCATCGTCGTGCCTTTGCAGATAATTAAGAAAATTATTATGAATAGAATTGTACTTCTCGAAACTATGATTCAGAATAATGCGGTTAATTTACAGTGATATTTATAGTAGCCAGTCGAACACCATAAAAGCGGTTCAAAAGGGATGAAATCCATAGTGATATATGAGAGGTTGACGAAGACAGATCAGTAAAATGACAAATGGGAATCAACTTTTTCCTTATTTTTTTTCCTTTTTTACTTTGACCATCGATTGATTTGCTGTGTTCCACAAACATATATCATATGGTTTGTTCCCCATTTATCGTGACTAAAGATGACTTTTAAAGCGACTTGTGATGATTTGTTCCTAATTCTGAAGACAGAAGAACATAAAATATATGTATATGCATGCATAAATCGTTTTCTTAATTTGAAAGAAAAAGAAAAACCATTAATGGGACAAAATATTATTTATCTATACTCTTTTACTAGGCTCATGGCTTAGGTTAAACTATTTTGGGCAGTCATAAAATAACAACCAATAGAAAAAAACCCACCCACTACATAACATTTTTACTTATCCAATTTATCCTTCTATTTTTAGTATTTTATATTAATATACATAATATATAGCTCAGAGTGTACAAAAGTACGGGTTAGCTTTCTCATTTTGGACATAACGGGGCCTTGTCGGCACTTGCAGAGTTGCAGTGGCATGAAAATTGAAACTTCCCAATAAGACATATGAGCGCACGAGTGGGTGTATGTGTGTTTCAATATAATAAAAAATCATTGTTTATCAAAATGTGGAAACACAATCAATGGAGCAATATTCAGCTGTAATAAAATACTGGTGATCGAAACAACGATCTTATGTTATGACAATCACATAAATGAAGGTTTTACCAAGAGATTCAACATATATAACTACCTGCAAAAACTCATAACAGTCAGAGTCAATCAGTACATAGTCCGCACCAGGAAAAGGAAGCATGAAAAACAAAACCTTTGTGTCTCCTCTCTCTTATCAGATAACAGAGTATCTTCAATTCTTCGCTGTTCTGTTTCCATTATGCAGCATCCTCTTCAGGTGCCATTATAGAAATCTCCTTCTCTTTGGTGTTAGAAATTCTTACGAAAGGAGGGTAATCGACCTTATGGTCGACGATTGGCAGCATCCTGACTTTAATGTTCTTCACCATCTTCATAAATTCTTCGCCATCTTCATCCTCCATAGGAACGGACCAGAATCTTCTGAAGGCACACAATTCGCCCCTTCCTTGCTCCCTTCTCATATTGATCCTTCCTTCTTTGTTCTTGCAATTCTTGAACTCTCCACCGTTTATCCTCTTTGCAATGGCTTCTTCCTTTGATGAACCCACAGCAAAACTCTTTGCTTACTATTCTACTTGGGCTAGTTTCTTCGTCGTTTGCACATTCTCTATACTCCCTTTCTCCTCGGGCTAACTTTCTTCGCCCCCATCCCCTATGCCTGTTTCCATCATGAACCTCTGATAAGACATGTCACGATGTTTTCTCCTTCCATAATTTCTTGACGATTTGATTTTCGATTCTTCCATACAACTTTGTTCAAGTGAAACAGCAAACTTCTGAATCCCCAAGTCAAATGTAGCAACCAAACCCCCAGCACCAAACATTTCCGTCAAGACAAAATTCCACCACATAACATCAAGATTTGAATCTTGTAACACAGAAAATAGGAGTGTAAACTTCCGTATCAGTAACTTCAATCAATCAGCATATCCGTTCCCTAAATTAACTACTTTCCAAGCGCAAAGTATGATTAATTCCCTCCAATTGCAAAAATCAATCAAATACAGATAAAACCAAGCACGGAATAGAATTCCTCATACCTATCGTCAAATCGAAATCTGTCGAGAAATCCCCCCCCCCCCCCAACAAGCTTCGCTCGTGGAATCCAATTACTGACGAGGCGTTTTCCAAGTATTCTCGGCGGAGCTGCGCCGGCGGAAAAATCGATTTGCTCGCCGATAAAAAAAAAAAACTTATTTTTCTTCCAAGTACAGAAACGGCGCGAAATGGAGTAAAATTGCTCGCGTCGTACGGACCCTGAATCGTCGCTGCCAACATCGATTTTCGTTGAATGAGTTCCATTATTTACCCAGTAAACAACAAATCACCGTGCCTTTAGGCTACAGAAGAAATGATTACATTGAAATGATTTTTCTTTATTAAAATTTCCTAATTCCACTTTCCAAAATTTTTAAAATTAAACCTGTAATGTTTTCCTTATTATACGGTATCTTGTGCATATCGTCTCCCCTTATAATCCTTATCCCTATTCTATATTCTATTCTCTATTCACAAAAATAGCGCAAAGCCTGCCTTGCGTATATAATTACGTATATATCTTTTGCTTAACAAAGTGTAGAAACAATAATGAATAATCGGATTAAGGTAATATCTTAAATAAACCCTAGAATTTATGGTAGCCTGGCTTGATCATATACATCTATTCGTGGTTAGAACTGTAGGCGGAGATAAAAGCAAAGAGGAGGATTTCATAATTCTGATCGGTGCTGAATACTTTAATTTTGAGGCTTTGGAATCAGTAATTCCGATTTTGTTGGTTTATTTTGCGTTTAAATTTCACTGTGCTTCTTGTCATGGTTTTGTATGGTGATCGATCGCTTGACTCTGTTTTGGCGTGATCGTCGCTGTATTTTGAGTCGCATAATGAACAGTTCCAATTTTTTTTTTCGGTTTTTCTCGGCCTATTTTGATCCTTCTTATCGAGGTTTAGTGTACCGAATCCTATATCGTCGTTGTGATTTTTACTATTAGGGCTGGAAGGTGGCTCCCTTTGTTCGAACTTATGATTATCTCTCTGTTTTGATTCTGTTTGCTTCATATGACTTGGAATATTGTGGCTAAAATCGTTGTGGATTTTATGGGGACATTTTGTCTTGCAGTAATTGAAACGCGAGATTGTTGATGATGCTAGTTTTGATATCTGCAGTGTCCGTTTGAGTGATGGAGAATCGAGGGCAGAAAAGGAGTGAAGCTGTGGACAAACTACCAGCTGATAAGCGTGCATGTAATTCAGTAGAACTCAGGCCAAGCACCTCCAATTCATCAGCCCCAGAATCCTCTACTCACGAATCCCGTGAAGCTGACATGGACACATCCTCCTCCAATTCTGGTTCAGTTCATTCTGATGACGATGGAGGGAAAGACTCGACCTATGGCTCGTATGATTCGGAAGGCAGCATTCATGAATACTATCGTCGTCAGTCGTCGACTGATCAAGGCAAATTGAAGAGAATTTTAGCCAGTTTAAGTGAGGAGAAGGATGAATCGGCGCAGTTGGTTTTACTAACTGAGCTCTGCGAGCTGTTGTCTTTTTGCTCGGATGGTTCCATATCTAGCTTAATGGCCGACTCTTTTTCTCCAGTTCTTGTCAATTTGGCGAAGCACGAGACGAATCCTGACATAATGCTATTGGCGATAAGAGCTATAACTTATTTGTGTGATATTAATAACAGAGTATCAGGAATCCTTGTGAGATATGATGTGGCATCGGCCCTTTGTCAAAGATTAGAAGCCATTGGAGACTTTGATGTGGTAGAGCAAGTATGTTGTTTGACCTTTGTATATAGACTTTTAACAGATTTGCTTGCGATTGAGCTTTTAGGTTTTCACTTCTGTATGAAGTGATTTTATTTAATCATTTGAATAAACTGAATTTGTGTGGCTGATGTAGTGTTTGCAAGCACTAGAGAAGATATCACGTGAACATCCGGTTGCTTGCTTGAGATGTGGTGCAATAATGTCTGCCCTACGTTATATCGATTTCTTCTCTACGAGTGTGCAGGTATTTTGTGAAATTTGTTAAATATGTAGTGTTTTGCTTCCTTGACATTAAGTTCATTACTCATTGTTATTGACGTCTATCATTTTTTCCATCATAGAGGGTTGCTCTTTCTTCTGTGGTTAATATATCGAAGAACCTGTCTTCTGAGCCTCCATCACTTTTCATGGAAGCAGTTCCAATTTTGTGTAATCTTTTACAGTATGAAGATAAACAGGTACATCAGTTCTCCCCAAATTTTTGTTCCTGAATTATTCACTCTGAGAAGCCTTATGTTTCCATTTTGACCTTTCTTTCTTGATTTCAGCTTGTTGAGAGTGCGGTCACCTGCTTAATTAAAATAGGGGAGGCAGTATCTAGTTATCCAGACATGTTGGACGAATTCTGCAATCATGGACTGATTCAGCAGACGCTCCATCTCATAGGCTCAAACAATCATACCACCCTTTCTCAGACGGCATATGCTGTAAGCACCGTTCTTGAGTCTTGACCTTAATTACTTCAGTAGGTAAACTATATTGCCTCTCTTCCGAAGTTCGTAATTTCAATTTATGTGAACCGTCCTGATTGGGTGGCAGGGGCTGATGGGATTACTAGTGAAGTTGGCTTCTGGATCTACTGTTGCTTTCAAGACACTTCTTGAACTGGATATCAGTAGCAGAGTGAAGGATATGCTGTCCAACCTCGATCTAACACATGGAATACTTTCGAATCCCATGATGGATGGGTATTACAGTCAGGTTGGCCTCTCCCACACCAACTCACTGTATAATTACATTAGCTTCTTTTCATTGCTATATCTAGGAAGGTCTCATTTCTCGTGTGTTATTTTGGGAGGACATTTTTTTTTTCCATATTTGGGATGCTTTTAACCTTTGGTTGACTTGAATTCCTGCAACTTGATCTTCTATGGCAGGTTCAAGAAACTCTGAAGTTATTGAATGTGCTTCTCCCAACTATTAAGTCTGACAAGTGCGGGGGGGAGAAGGATGACAAAGAAACTGCTTTCTTGAACCATCCAGATATTTTGAAGAACTTTGGAATGAATGTACTGCCTCCATTGACTAAGGTTGGTGATTTTCGTGTATTGCATGGTTTTTTGCACTTACTTTTATCCCCAATTTTTATGTATTTTCTTCTCACCCTCGGCCAGGTGGTAAATTCTGGTGTGAATCCATTTATGTGTTATGGGTCTCTCTGTGTGATCTATAAAATATTGCATTTGACCTCTCCCGAAGTTCTTGGTGATTTGCTACAAACTGCTAATTTTTCAAGGTGAAGGATGTTTGTGTTTCTATCTGCTTTAGTTTATTCTTATTCACCTTTTATTTTTTTAACTTTAAATCTGGGTAATTGGGAAACTCAATGTTGCAGTTTGTTGGCTGGTGTTCTTATGAGGAAGGACCATCATGTGCTGTCTGTGGCCCTCAAAATCGTGGAGACTATAATGCTCAAGCTTCCTCATGTTTACATGAGTTACTTCAAAAAAGAAGGCGTCCTTTTTGCAATTAATGGACTTCTTTCTCCTGATAGAGAGATTAGGATCCCTCCAATTTCAGATGGCACACAATTGGATAACAATGCTAATATGAAATCGTCCCGGGAAGTTCATATATGTCCCTGCTATTCATTTGAGCAATACCAGTCTCCCAATTCTTCGGAGAGCATCTGCAAGCTTAAGGAAGACGCTGTCCATAGACTTGCTAGACACGTGTGGAAGACCTACTTTGAGGCAAAATCATTCGACTCTGAGAAGGGAGTAACTGATATTCTTCAGAATCTCAGGACACTGTCCGGTGCTTTGACAGCCATGGTGGATAGAGCACTAAATGATGTTGCTTTTATTGCACATGAAGAAGAGATTTATGAGATTTTGTATCAGATCATGTCAGGGTTTAATGAGAATGACGCCGTCTCTACTTTTGAATTCGTGGAGAGTGGAATCGTGAAAGCCATAGTTAAGTACCTGTTCAACTGTAGGCGTTGCGTGGAACGAGAAGATAATGATAACCGCAATAACTTCTGTGTGATGGGGAAGAGGCTTGAGGTGTTTGAACAATTAGTTTTTTCTTCTGTTGAGGAAGACCGACTGCTGACACTGACACGAAAGCTTCAGAGTGCTCTTTCTTCTGTTGAATGCTTCCCAGTCACCTTTAACCCTAGCTCTAGGAGGAGGATTGCTACTGTTCCGTTTGGGCGCTGTTCTAATCCTTGTCTGAAAGTTCAGTTCTTGAGGGAAAATGGGGATGGATGCCTTCTTGAATACAGCCGGGATACTGTCACGATTGACCCATCTGTGTGTCTGGATGAAATTGAACGATATTTGTTGCCTTTAGTGAAAAATGGGGAATCCGACGTATTAAAGTTCAACTTTGAGGAATTGAAGGAGAAAGACGTGAGAGCTTCCAGTGAAAGTAGAGTGGACGGCGACAGACTAGAGGTACGTATATGCAACCCCCAAAACATTGCTAGTCGTCGTTTCTGCAGCTACTTCGTGTTTCAGAAATCTTGTTTGTTTCCCTTTTGTCACTTCTATGGTTTGCGTTGGAGTTGCTTTACATACAATTTTATTTGGGACCTGAATGTCAGTTTGTAGCTTCATGGTATAAATATTATGCACTTTAATCTCTAGATTTGACCTTAAGAATTCTTGTAAACAGGGAGATCAACAAACTCTTGATGATGGAGCCAGTAATAGTACAGAACACCCAGGAAGCAGCGGTAGCCAGCATGCTTCGGCTAAATTTCTATTTTATTTGGAAGGGCAACTACTGAATCGTGACTTGTCTCTCTATCAGTCAATTCTCAAACATGAATCTCAAACGTCAGGTCATTATCCAAATGGCCTTTGGACTCGAGTTTACAAAATAACCTACAAAAGAAATGCAGCAACCCAGTCAAGTCATGACAAGGTTCTCCATAATGAAGCTCAAAGTTCAATTTTACACACGAGGCCCCTGTTTTTTCAGTACAATTCTTTCTTCAATGGGATGTTGGTATCTGGGGCTGATTTGGAAATATTTGGTCCAACTTATGAAATGCTAGCCTTTTTGAAGATACTGGAGGGAATAAATAGCTCGGGCTCTCATCTGATGCATTATCACAAAATACAAGCTTTTGCCGAAGGGAATATGGAGGATTTAGATAATTCGAATGTTTATGTTCGTGCAATTCCTGAAGATGAATTTGTGAACAGTAAATTGACTGAAAAACTCGAACAACAGCTGAGGGATCCGTCAATCTTCTCTGTGGGAGCACTGCAGCCTTGGTGTTTGCAGTTGATGGCATGGTGCCCCTTCTTGTTTGGTTTCGAAGCAAGGTGCGAGTACTTTCGTCTCTTGGCATTTGGCAAAACTCCAACTCCGATCCATAATGATGGTACACCCCGGGGGCGGCAGCAAGGTCGGGGAAATACACCTCGCAGAAAGATTTTGGTTGATCGTAACAGGGTACTAGAATCTGCAGAGGAAATGATGAAGATTTACACGAGTCAAAAGACTTCCTTGGAGGTGGAATACAACGATGAGGTAGGTACTGGTCTTGGTCCAACTTTGGAATTTTATACGTTGGTGAGTCTCGAGTTTCGTCAAAGTGGTTTGGGCATGTGGAGGGACGATTGTGCAACTGTTGATATGAAGGATGGGAATGCTGAACCCTTGTTGTCTCCACTCGGGCTTTTTCCTCGCCCTTGGTCGCCAAGCGCTTCAGGTAGCTCAGCATATTTGGAAGTCCTCAAGAGGTTTACGCTTCTTGGGCAGATATTGGCAAAGGCTATTCAAGATGGCCGGGTTTTAGATATTCCATTCTCCAAGGCTTTCTATAAGCTTGTTCTCGGGAAGGTATCATAATCTTTGACCACTACGTGTATGTACTAGTTTATACGATTTATGTTGGACTAGGTATAGCCTAATAATTATTTGCCTTCTCGCAGGAACTCACTGCATATGACATTCCTTCGTTTGACCCTGCATTCGGTAGGACCATTTTGGAATTTTACGCAGTTGTTGAAAGGAGATATCATCTTCTATCAAAAACAGAGGAGCGATCACCCAATCTTGATCTGCGATTGAGGAACACAAAGATTGAGGATATGTGCTTAGATTTTTCTCTTCCTGGGTATCCTGATTATGCTCTTGATTCCGAGGCTAACAGGAAGATGGTTAGCTCTTGACACTCCTATCTTTTCTATATTATATCTTCCACTTGATGAATGTCTGTCTACTCAAAGGATAATTGCCTCTGATGTGATGTAGGTTGATAGCTATAACTTGGAAGAATACGTAAAACTTGTCGTCGATGCAACAATAAAATCTGGAATAGCCGGACAATTGGAGGCATTCAGAACAGGTTTTGAGCAGGTATATTGTCATTGATTGCGAACTATCTGCTATAAACCAATTCTGACGAATGTCAAATATTTCTCTCTGTTTGCTGTTTGATAAATTGAATATGGTGGTTCTAATTGTTTTATCCATCTCATGAAATGACTTTCAGGTCTTCCCAATAAGGCATCTTCAGGTTTTCACAGAAGAAGAACTGGACCTTTTGTTCTGTGGCGAACATGTTCTGTGGAATGTATGATTATCTATCTTCTTCATTCAAGCCAAACGTGCTACTAGTCGTTAACTCATTCCATCCTATTTAGATTGGTGAATCGCTTACCTTTTTTTACCTCGTTGAATGCAGCCCGACGAGTTCTCAGATCACGTGAAATTCGACCATGGATACACCCTGAGTAGTCCACCTATTGTCAATGTCAGTGCCTTACTCATTTAATTTTACTTCAGACCTCGGGTTATTGAAGTCTAGTTTTTTTATGACGAACAGTTTCTGGAAATCGTGAGCGAGTTTGATTGCGAGAAACAAAGAGCTTTCTTGCAGTTTGTGACAGGCGCTCCACGTCTTCCAATGGGGGGATTGGCCTCACTAAGCCCTAAATTGACAATTGTTAGAAAGGTGGGAGGCAATCAAAACCATTTTTTCTTAAATGTTTGTTGTAACTATTAGTTCAAATGCCTCTCTTGCTTTTTACAGCATTGTAGCTGTGGAGTAGATGCTGACTTGCCTAGTGTGATGACGTGTGCAAATTATCTCAAGCTTCCTCCTTATTCTTCAAAGGTTAATTCTTTTCCATTCAGTTCATCCTTTTTCTCTTGACAGCGAAGATAGAAAAACTCAATGAAGTGTGTATTTTACAGGAAATTATGAAGGAAAAGCTTCTGTATGCAATAATGGAGGGACAAGGATCATTCCACCTTTCTTGAAAATCCTATGCAGTTTAGGTTTTTAGCTTGGCTTTGGTGGGGTGTGTGTACATAATAATGGGTTCCGTTTTCTACCTTTTTAGTACTCTTTTCAAGACTGAGTGGTGATGATGAATATGTGCATCACCATGAATAACTAGCTATTTATGTTTTCATCTTTCCTCGTAAATAATATTTATTCAAGGACTTTCATTGCTGCATAAAATCCAACGTCAAAGACATGAGTCGTATTTTAGTTGTGTTATATTTTTTGTTCTTAAACTTTGTATCTTTTTTATTTTCCGTCACATACAATACCGAAAATGATATAAACCGGTAAAAGATAAAAGTCTACGAAATGTACAATAAGTGCAGTTCCGCCAATGAGCTTAATGAAGTGAAAGTCCATTTGGCCCATAAATCTTTTAACCCAAATGGTTTCAACTAAAACCCTACTTTTAACATTTCGATAAAACCCTCGAAATAAGGCGGAGGAAGGGCAAGGAAAGGCTTCGCTTATCCATTGTACTTAGCTGACACCGTTTCGCTGAAGGTTGGATTTCGTTTTGGTTTTAATTTTGTAGCTTATTGTATCTCTTTCAGTGAGATGCAACGTAGTTCGCGATTTGTTGTTTGATTTCATAATTCTTTTTTTTCTTTTTTTCCTCTCAATGCTCGCCGTTAGCTTCCATCATTGTATTTCTGCTAGGATGTAATTTTAATTTCATATTCTACGATGAAGTTTAGTATGCCATACTATAGTTGCAAATTGTTTTTTTAACTAATTCTTATTGCTGCCTAAAATACAACAAATGTTAAAGACATCAGTCATATTCTAGTTATTTTATATTTTTTGTTCTTAATGTTTTTTTAATTTTTTTATGTCACATTAACGTACACTTCGAAAAATGATATAAATTATAAACCTGGAAAAGATTGAAGTCTGCGAAACGAAATGTACCTCTGTCAATGGGCTTATATAGATTAAGTGAAAGCCCATTGGGCTAATAAATCTTCAACCCAAATTGATTCAACTAAATACATACATGGTCAGTTCATTTTGACACGTTAGAAAAGGAATGGTTAAATAGACTTAAGATAAGGATCCAAATAACAATCTAAGAGTATTAAATTGTTCCAAACTTAACGTGTTCACTTTCCCATGCAACATATATATCTCCATTTACAAAAGTATCTTACGAAAATTTAACCCTGCTAGATATTAGAATATGCTTTGATTTCTTCAATCCTCATCCGAGAGGAAAATGTTACTTTTTTTTTATCAAAGTGAAGCCGGCCATTAGAAAAATTGATGGTTGCAGCTTGCATTTCTTGGTAGATAAAACTGCTTCACTGGGTCTGAAATAGTTCAATTGGCATCTGTAAGGGAATCTGAGGACCTGATGGCGCTCTTATCACTCATGCTACTCTTTGATAATATGAAGGCATATAGAAGCACGCCTGAGAAAAAAGATTCAGCTTGAATCAGATTCTGCCTTCTTAACAAGTCTTCAAGAACAGCATCAGGGAAAAAGAGTCAGCTTGTTCATAAAGATTTTAACTTTAATAAGCGAATTGGACACTTCCTAAAACCAATAGCAATAGACAGATTTTAACTTTGAGGGACGAATCGGCTGAAGAAACCTTCGAATTGGCATCTTGTACACAACCTCAATATATTCTACTACATTAGTCGGTCGAGACAGCTTAAATACAGTCGGCTCCGATAGAAGTAACGAATAATGCGTCCCTCATATTCTAGAGTGTGAAGCTGAATCGCCAACTGGGCAAAAGAGATCAAGGACGAAAATATGAGTTAGAATAAAAATCCAATTCTTAAATCACCTCATTCAAGAATAAAAGTTGTGCAGAGGTAGAATATTTTACAGTTGGGTTTGCTCCGATGACCTAAGAATGAAAAATTGAATTTAGGGTTTTACCTTAATTCAGGGGCAAATTTGTCTTTGCGCAATTAGTAAGGGGTTGGATAACTTATCATGGTCTTACCCAGCGGGCTTGCAGTTTTATAACAACGGCCTTGAATTTGTAGCGGGCTATATACTAGTGTTCATATCTAAAGTGAACACAATTAGTAATGATAAAAAGGCACTTATCATGGGATATACAACGAAGTGAACACGGTAACAATGCTAAACCCTATTTTTGACATTCGATAAATCCTCAAAATATGGCGGATGACGGACAAGGAAAGGCTTCATTTATCCATCGTACTCAGCTGACACTGCTTCGCTGCAGCACGGAACCACAGGTTGTAACTTGGGGGTCGGAAAATATTTTAAACAAAATAAACGAAAGATTAGGTCGGTGATAAATCGTAAAGATATCTTATATACGTGTTACGTAATATATTTATTATATACCTGAAGATTGCATATTGTTAATGAAGAAACAACAAATTTAGATTCAAGTATACATTCATATCATAAGAAACGTCTAGTTCTTCGTATAATCGTTAAAATTACATTTTAAGCATCTGTATTACATAATGTTATCAATGACAAAATGATACATTGTAACTTATGAATCAAAGAATAAATTTTAAAAACAATAATAAGCAGCGTCTACCCGTTGTCTAATCTTCAAAATATCTTATATACGTTTTGCACATATGTTTATTACATCGATGAAAATTAATTCCATGCTGTAATCAATAATAATAATATGTTATAAATTTGTACACAAAATAATAAAAACGACAGGCTCTTTGTAACATATACAACATATATAAGAAGATAACATATTATAATAGTGAAATTATAAATAGTCGAAAAATGCTTTCAAAATAAAGTTTTCAAAAAATGTTTATTTTATATATGAAAATAAATTGTATAGTGGAGTAGAACATATTTTGGTTAAATAAAAAGAAAGTTCAAATTATTTAACATAATTCAAAATGATAAAATACATACGTCTTTTTACTACTAATTTAAATTGCACTAAAATCATGGTTAGATTACTTGATCTTTTTGAAATCAAATTAAATGTTAATATCATTTATGAATACGATTCATCATAAATGATATAGAGAGCTATTACAATAAATAATTTTTGATTTGTAAGAATAATTTATAACATTAGTGTTATTAATAAATTTAATTCGGCTCTAATTTAAAATTAGATTCTCGAATAATTGAAATTTCGAATATTAGTTGTAAATTTAATTGGACGGGCCTAGTTATTAATATTTTTAAAATATAGCCCAATAACTATTCAGCCCACTGAGAGGACAATTTAGGTTTCTTTTCTAATCATCTTCCTCTTTTCTAATCATCTTCCTCTTAGACGAATCTTCTAAGAAAATACCAATGCCGACGCCATCAACCACCACCCTTGTAGCGCCCGCCGCTGACCCCCCTATGATTCCGTCGCTGGCTTCGCTGAAGGTTGAATTTTGTTTTGGTTTCAAATTTGTAGCTTATTTTGTCTCTTTTGCTGAGATGCAAAGTAGTTCGCTGTTTGTGTTTGATTTCATAGTTCCGTTTTTCTTTTTTTTTTTTCCACTCAGTGCTCGCCGTTAGCTTCCATTACTATATTTATGCTAGTATGCAGTTTGTAATTCCGTAATTTTAAGATGTAGTTTTAGAATGCCATACTATAGTTGCAAATAGTTTTCTTCACTAATTTTTCTGTGTTATTGATCTATCTGTATGCATGTGAATTTTTATTGTGTGCATTAAAGTTCCACTACTATTTCGATAGGCTACTGCAGTCTATGACAAAGCGATGCCGGGCGAAGAAACAATTGTTGAGGATGAAGATCCTATGGTTTCCGAATCAGAATCAGAGGAAGACGAACACTTGAAACAAAACGAGCCGTCGAAAACGTCTGCGTACGACAAAGATGGACTTCTCGATAAACTAGGAGACATAAGCTGGCCAGAAAACGTCGACTGGGCGCATAAGCTTTCGTTCGATGTCGATCAAGGCCAAGACATAGACGTGAACGACGACCTCAACCGCGAACTCGGTTTCTACACGCAAGCGCTCGACGGCGCAAGGCAGGCATTCAGTAAGTTTCAATCGATGGGCTTACCTTTTCTGAGGCCTTCAGATTACTACGCCGAGATGGTGAAGTCAGACACACACATGGAGAAGGTAAAGGGGCGTCTCTTGGCTGAGAAGAAGAAGATTGAGGAAGCAGAGGAGAGGAGAAAGGCTAGGGAGAATAAGAAGCTAGCCAAGGAGGTTCAAGCTCAGAAGCTCAAGGAAAGGGCTAAGCAGAAGAAGGAAGACATCGAATCTGTGAAGAATTGGAGGAAGCAGAGGAAGCAAAGCGGGTTTGCAATGGATGATAAAGATGGCGACTTGAGTTTGGCTTTTGAGGATGGGAAATCGTTTGAGAGGACGAGTAAGAAACGCCCGGGCGTTGCGCCGGGCGATCGTTCGGGGGGAAAGGGGAGGCAAAATGTGGGGAAGGGAAAGAAGGGTTTCGATAAGAAGAGGAAGGATGTTAGGGATCGTAAGGATTCCAAGTTTGGGTTCGGTGGGAGGAAAGGATTGAAGAAACAGAATACTGCTGAGACAACGAATGACTTTAGAGCCTTTAAGAAAGGAGGTGACTTTGGTGGCAAGAACAAGAAGCAGAAGACTACGAGATAGAGCTTTCCCTTCTCATCAATGTGAGGTGTAAGTAAGAGCATATGTTTTTGAATTCTCTTTAGGTTTGGAATCTATTGAATTATGTACTCTTTTACCTACTTCAACTGTTTTTGTTATTAGAATCTTTATTCTCTTACAGCAACGTCTCTTACGGAGGAACTATTTTTAAAAGAAGCATGAAAATCGTTCAAAATTTGAAACCCAATCAATTAAACGCAGAGAGGTTTATGGGACAAACAGTGATTCAAGAACACAGTAGAAGATAGGCAATGAACTTCTGATACAAAACCAACTTCTAATTGTTTAAATGATTCATTTGAATCTAAGCCAAGACTCATCAAAACATATTTAAGGGAAAGGCAGATCTAAGATCGTGGCTTCTCCTTTTTCTCCTTGAAGAGAGCCAAGAGGGATACGCCAGACACCTTCACGACCTTAAATCTAACCCCGGGAATATCTCCCACGGCGTGTCCCTTACGCCCGAACCCAGCAATCAACACCTCATCCTGTAATAACAGATTGGAAGTTTTTTCCTCACCACTGTACGATCATTAACAGTAGGAGACTTCAACGAAGATGATACATATAAAATAGTTAATAATCTTACATTTTCTTCGATATAGTTCAAACAACCATCGTTGGGAACGAAGGCAGCAATCTTTTTGCCATTCTTGATGAGTTGGACCCTGGCGCACTTACGAATAGCAGAGTTTGGCTGCTTGGCTTCAATGCCTCTGCAAACATGCAAATTTAAGATTGGCGAAAAAAAAAAAACGGCGAATTCTGGGAAAAATTGATAAGAAAGACTACTGATATTCCTACATCTTCTCGAGTACAATGCCTTTGGCATGAGACGACCCAGCAAAGGGCTTCTTCCATTCATTTCCAAGATGTGATTTTTTGTAAGCCTTGTCAGCCCATCTCTGCCTCCTACGATGGGACTTCAGCTTGCGACCAGCTCCCATACCACGTGTCTTCCTATATCAAGTCAATAATTGCATGAGGGTGGCAAAGAAACGATCGAAGAAACGTGCAAATACAAGAATTTATGCAACCACGAACAAGCCTTACACGCTACTACGTTCAAGGGACAAACAGAATCATGGAAAAAAAACCTTATCAACAATATCAGAACAACCATAACCATGGAAAACAGTACCAGCTCGATCAGCATATCACTGTAAGCGTACAGAGGAAGAAACACAGAGGTAGGCATGAAAGATTTAAATAGTTCCTCGTGAAGTCTTAGGTACACTTCAGCTCAACCAACATAAAGTGCGCATCTTTGAGCAAATGCCATAGATTATGAACAGAAGAAACGAGCAAGCTACAAAGCTGACAATCGAAGATCGTTACTTACCCCATTGTCGCTGAGCGTAGAGAATGAAACTCCGATTGAAGAGATAGACGATGAATCGGCTGCTGAAGCTAACCCTAATTCAAGCGGTGCACTATATATGGGCAGACCGGTATCAGCCCAATTATCTATTTGGGCTTATAATGGGCCCAGTTGACGAATATGGGCCCAGCTTCCCCAGTCCAAACAACGCCGTCGTGGTCGACGATCCATTGCCGAGAAAATCAAGATAAAATTATTCGACGAAAAGAAGCAGCCGCGAACTTAAAACCATTGTTTTCTTGCCGATTTAGATTCCAGAAAATGGCCATGAAAAACGAGAGAGAAAATCTCTCCCCCCCCCTCTCTCTCTCTCTCTATATATATATATTATATATATATATATATATATTATATGAAATTGTGGTGAGCTGAATAATTGTAGGCAGAATGGATGGACAAAGACAAACAATACATCATAAAAAAGACACAACTACATCGGCAATCACACAACAAGGGCTATATCAATGTGAATCACCTTATATACGAAACACGTTTATTCGTTCCTTTCTTTTTCTCACAATTACGTTTTATTAAGGCCGCGGCGGCGGCTATGCTCTTATATAATCTCATCAGTCAATCTTTGTTGACAAAGCGACAATGTCTTCTAACCTCTCCTTCCCCTTCAGACAGCGCATTATTCTCAGACATAACGACGAGAGCCCTCGAAAACTGCTCGTAAAAGTACTCATTGTCCTCAGCCATCTTCTCCACGAACGGATAAGTTTTCGGATCATAAACCAACTGTTGGTCCAACGAATACAATCCCCGGCCAGCAAGTATGTTCTTGTAGTACGTGTTATCGAGCTTCAAGTTCAACCCGTGGGTCCTCGTCGGGTTGTATAGAACCACCCGTGGGTCGGGATTCGCCGTGGGGCACCGATCTCTTAGGTAGTCGGCGTATTGCGGGTCTAGCGTTGGGTCGACCGTCGGGTAAAGCCTGTGCACTAGGCTCATGCAGTGAACTCGCCCTAACACCGAGTGTGCACCTAAGCGTTTTGGAAATAAAATATATAAATTACAAATGTGTTACAGTCACTCCAAAGCTTAAGCTATTAGGGTGAAATAATCATTTAGTATGATATCAGAGACGTCTGGAAATAAAGAAAATTACAGGTATGAGTCTAGATAATGAAGAAATGAATCTCAAATAGGTAACGTGCGTGGTTGGAAATTAAGCATATTAATAAAATATAAAGAGTTTAGGTGGAGTAGTCGTTCGACTCGACCAACATCAAGAAAAAAGAGGATGATCGTTCTTTATAGGGTTTTCTACAATATATATCTTATATAATTATGTAAATGTATGTGCCATCAAATGTTGTCACGTGTCACATAATAATTAATTATAATAAATTAAATTGTAATAAAAATATAAAAAATTTACCCACTATCACATTACCCACTATAAATCGTTATTTATTAAAATAAAATATTTATAGATAATTAACACTGCCATTGCACAGGTAATAAACTTGTGTGTGTATATATATATATCATATATATATATGTGTATATATATATATATATATGTATGTATGATGTAAGAAGACAATGATTCAAACCCTACCAAGAAGAGCAACGGTTCCTTCGGTATCGATTCCCATCGATTCGAATGCTGAGAGGACGACTTCGTTGGTGTCGTTGTGATTTGGAATAGAGCTTTCGACTAACGACAATGCGTGGCTTCGCTTGCTGTCGAAACGACCCGTCTTCATCTCTTCTATGTATGGAGCTCCCACCTAGTACATTATATTATACATGTTTGGGGGAAAAAAGAAATTGAAGTTATTAAACAGTTATAGATATTAGGCAGTTTGATATAAGAATGATAATATGTAGTACCATAAAGGCTCCTTCTCTTGCAGATAGAGCGAGGATGTCCGCGCAAGAAACAGTATTAGGGCACTCTCTTTCGAGGGCCTCTTTGATGGCATCGACGTGCTCGAAATTCCTCATTCCAAAGCTCCTCGGCGATTCTTTCTCCGATTTCATGCCTTTTGCTGAGTCTAGTAGTATCGAAGCATCGCAAGACTACAAACCTCTTCCACTTATTACCTTAACGCTGCAGTCGTGGAAGAGGTTTCTTAACCAAGAAATGGCGGTGTTTTGGTCCTTGTAATAGAAGCTTGTGACTTGTTCTTTGATGATCTCCTCCGCCCTAGGGCAGCTCTCCGAGTAGTAGTTCGGCCGAAGTTCGCTCTTACATAAATGGAGCTCATGCAAGATCAACGGTAATAACAGAAAAGTGAAAGTAGAGAGTGAAGAAGATGAAGTGTGCTTGGGATTGGCCATGTTTCCTAAATCGTAGTTTGGGCATTGGGCTAGTTGATGGTCAATATATACATGGGACGAGAATCTTCTTGTGTTTATCTTTCTTATTGTTTACCCCTTGGATGTTCTTTTCTTTTTTTACGGGCGATCGTAATAAAAAGATTCGTACAACTCTAATTTGGTTTAATTTTATATTTTTTATTGGTGAGTTTTCTTGGGGGTGTCGTCCAACTTAACAAAGCTTTAAGCTACCATAACAACAAAAATAATGAGCAATATCCGTGCAACATGAACCGAACAAAGCCGCCTCTATGAACTTCGATTTATCCTTTTTATACTTTAGCTTAGCAAAGCATCATTTATTTCCACAAAAGACTGACAAAATATATAATTATCTATTTAATATCGAGTTGAAGTGATTATTTTGACTACAAGTTATCACAGTTACGATGACAACTACGTAGTATCCTACAGTTATTCTTTGTTCTGTACTTGGCATTCGCTTCTACATACCTTAGATGCTCTTCCTACGTATTATCTCAAAGCACCCATTGTACGAACGTCAACTAACATCGTCGTACTTTGAAAATACACTAAATTGTTGATCCAAACCCCACCCCAATAACTCAATATGGGCTTTGTAATATTATTTGGGTTGTCACCAATCACCAAGCCACTTGCCATAATATATGTACATAAATTATATACATACATGTGTTCGTATGGTGAATTGGCTTTCTATTTTGCCGGAATTGCACAATCATCTAGTTTAATCTCGAATTCATTTTCACGATAGGGTTTATCTTCCTGACATGGTTCTAACGTGTCATTCTTGTGTGATTGGTGGGCCAAGGTCAGACATAATCTTAAGTCCACGCTTGCACTTCTTTGCAAGAAGAAGAAACACAAGATAATTAAAAAATAAAATTATCACAGGGTTTGGTTTGGACCAAATTTTTGTTTGTAGTAAGAGTACTCTTATCAATTTTATCCATTGCATGCGTGTGTGAACCCACAGACGCAACAGCACGTGTACCAACAAACATTGGATTCATATCAAGAAAATAATTTATATTACACTGTCCCAGAACTTATCTTTGAAACGCTGAATTCGATGTAATAATAATACAAAAAAAGTAACGAAGTACGGCTCCCCACCTAAAATAGTACATTACATAAATGTACACGTAACGTAACATCTCTTGAGGGAGGACAAACGCCATTAATTATTCAAAAGAAACACCAAAAGAAACCCCAAAAGTATTACAAAGCTTATCCATTTACCAAGAAAACTCAATCCAAGCAAGAGACGATAATGTTATATATGTACGTACCCCACAACCCTACCGTCTATAATATACATCGTATACCTTCTAAATCTATCAACACTCAAAACAAAGAAAAAAGCAAAAAATGGCAACGACGAAGAAAGCCCATCGCTTCATAGGCAGCTGCGAACTACTACTAAACCACCCCAAAGCCGGCGTCGTCGACGGCCAAGAACTCCCATTCGAGCTCGACGAGGCAGACGTATGGCCGGCGAATGACGTCACCATCGCGGCCAAGCACGAATTCAGAAAGGGTAATAATAAAATCGCACCACCTTTACGCAAACCTAAGACTGCTAAAAGAGACCGTACAGTGGGGCCCAAGTCCATGCCGGTGAACGTTCCCGACTGGTCAAAAATCCTAGGCGGAGAGTACAGAAGCGGCGGCGATTTAGGTTTTGAGTCGTACGTGGAAGGAGACCACGGCGGCGGCGATGGTGTTGAGGATGATTATTCCGACGATGGAAATGACATAATACCCCCTCATGAGTACCTTGCGAGGACACGCCTCGCCTCGTTCTCCGTGCACGAAGGTGCGGGGAGGACTTTGAAGGGTATGGATTTGAGTAGGGTCCGAAATGCAATTTGGAAGCAGATAGGGTTCGAAGATTAATTATTAAACAGTTTTACGAGGTTAACTCTTAACTACTTTGACGATGAAGGCTTCATTCGTGTCTTAATAATTACGGCATATTTAGTATTGATTTCTTGATCTTATGAAGGTTCTGCTGTTGTGTAGCTCAGATGGCTCCATTTTTTGTGTTGCCATTTTGTAGTGTGATTTGTGTGTTGGGCTCCTCCTGGCTTTTGTATTTTCTCGGAATTTGATCTTATTGTAATATTAAAATAAATCACAAGGTGTGTTAGATGGCCTTGTTTTTTTGGACTTTGATGTGGATTTATAAATTAAAAACAATATTTTCTTTTGTTGGGTAGTTCTGTTATAAAGAAATGGTAAGTTCTTGAAGTAAAGTAAACTACTCTTTTGTCACCATTCTTGAAATTTCGTATGAAGTTTGTGCTTATCGATCTTTTCCTGACGTAATGAATTGAAAGTGTCGCCGCATAAAAATAAAATAAGGGAAATCCCATGTGGTAACCTCGAGTATTCGACTTTTCCAGTTGGTACCCACAGCCGTTTTTTGATCCGGCTGGTAACTTCGAGGTTTCGACTTTTCCAGTTGGTACCCAAAGCTTGTTTTCGATTCCGGCTGGTACCCCTGAGGTTTTATGAAAAGTAATTTGGTACCCCTGAATTACCAAAATTGGATTTAAAATACTTAAAATGGTCACAAATTAAAAATAAATTATTTTTTTATTTTAAATAATAATTTTAAATATAAAAAATAGTATATAGTTGGGAAAAGTTATAAATATTTTTAAAAATACAAAAATAATTTTTCGAATCCCGCAAGAACGTTGAGATCGAAAATATTTTAAAATATAATCGAGAAAAAAATTTGGGTACCAACTGGTACCCATGAGGTTTTGTGAAATGTAATTTGCTACGCCTGAATTACCAAAATTGGATTTAAAATTCTTAAAATAATCAAAGATTCAAAAATAATTATTTTTATTGAAAAAATCAATTTCGTTATAAAAAATAGTTTATTTTTGAATTTGTGATTATTTTAAGTATTTTAAATCCAGTTTTGGTAATTCAGGGGTACCAAATTACATTTCATAAAATACAGCTTTGGGTACCAACTGGAAAAGTCGAAACCTCGAGGTTACCAGCCGGAATCGAAAAAACAGCTTTTGGTACAAACTAGAAAAGTCGAAAACTCGAGGTCACCACATGGAATTTCCCATAAAATAATAAACGATATATAAAAAATTAAAATCTAAACAACTGCCATGTGGGCGGGCCTTATATGTGTGTGTCTATAAGTAGATATTTTATTTCGGTCGAATGCGTAGTAGGTTTAAAATACAACTCCTTGGGCCAATGGGCTTTTCTGATATTGACTTTAGTATAGATGGGCCATTTCAATTTCACTGAAAGTTTGGAACTACTCTTATGTTTTTAATTTTGTTTTGTTCTTCTTTTTTCATTTTTATTTCATAACCATCCTTCTGTAATTTAATATACTACCTCCGTCCCATTATCTTTATCACATTTGGTAGTGGGCACGGATATTAAGGTGGTATTATTATAATAATATAGTATAATGAAAAGGTAATAAAGTGTATAGTTTGACACGTCTTTTAAGAATATTTAATATTATTATATTGATTGTTTGTGATAGATTTTTTGCTAAATAAGGAAAGGTGATAAAATTAGTGGGACGTCCGAAATGGTAAAATGTGATAAAATTAGTGGGACAGAGGTAGTATTATCTTTAGTTTCCCTATACCTGGGCCATGACTATGGAAGTAAATTGACGTTCCTTGATTGGAAATATCAAATAAGCCCCAAAAAATTATTTAAAAAAATTTTGATTTTCAATGATTATTATTAAATCTCCTTTTGTCAGTGGTTGTCTAGTTAAAGTAGATATGTACTTTGTTGCTGGTGGTTTCAATCAAGTTCGAAATTCTTACAAGTGTATGACCGAAATGATTTTATCACGACCTTTTCTCACAATTCGGTTTGAATATATTGACTTAGAATTCAAGATAGCCTACATGAAATATATGCAATTAAAGCAAAAACCACCAATTTATAAATAACTCAGAAACAATTATTTATGTTGTCTCAATACGCATTTCGAGGCGTTGGTTCCTCTGAATGACTCACGCTTTTGAATGCTTTTTTCTAAACAAATAAGAACAAAGTACCATCACGCTTTTGTCTTGTGGCAATTGTATATAAGTTACTCCTTTAGTAATTATTTAAAAGTATGGGACCATTTTGAGGAACTCGAATGTTCAATTTCTGACATTTCACGGCCGGTATGGTATGAACTGTTTCTAATAATATATTGATACACATAATTAATTGTCTTTGCCCTTGGGATTTACAATCTCATTAACCGTGACCACATACATAAAATAATGCATGCAACCTTCGCAAATTATTTTAGAGTATTTTCGTATGTTTTTCGATGCTTTTTTTTTTTTCAAAAAACAAAGTATACATGCATGTATATACATATAGTTACATACGCAAGTTATAATGTGACAATACAAAGCTTTGTCGCATATGTAGCCGAAATTCTTTTTCGTGACATGGTCGGTTATAAGTTGGCCCACGTTTGACTATAATACCAATCCCCTTATCATAAAACAAAAACTAATTGACAAACTTATTAACTCAGCCTAAAGCTTATAGGAGACATGTGATCGATGCATTCATATCGTCCAATAGAACATACCTAATTCACTAACTAACTATTATCATAATTCACTTGCGAGAAAAAATAATATTAAAAATACCCCTAATATATGGGCTCCACAATTTATTATAGCATTTTAAACTTTCGGTTAGTTAAAAATATAACAAGTAGCAAGAATGTCGTACCTTGACTTCTTGCAACGGTATTAACTGCCGCGTCCCTATTGGATTTAAATTTGCTAAAATTTAGTTTGTGGGCCTAAGGAATCTGATAAATTAGCTTTAACCTATGATTAGGACTTAACCACCGATTAAGCTTTGTGACGTAACGTTGATTACTTTACCACTCTAATGGCCTCTCAATGTGATATTACCCACCAAGAACACAGAGCTTTCTATTACAATCTCTTGCTATGATCAACCTAAATTGTTTCCATTCCTTTAGTAAATATATTCCGATGGCGTTAGAACTCTATTGTAAAAAGAGGATTTAAATGATGACCCAAATAACATTATTTATTTAATGGTCGTCAGCTTAAAGCCAAATCCGAAGGAATTGTAATCCTTTTACTTTAGCAATTAAGAGGTGGAAAAAGTAGTTACTAACGCTTTTTGACCAAAAGTAATGTGACTAACTTTAGAAAAATAGAAAAATAATCGAAAAGTCATAATATTTATCGAAATTTAAATTTGTCTAGCTAATTCGGGTCATCATTTAAATCCTCTTTTAACAATTAGAGTTCGAACGCCATCGAAATATATTTACTAAAGGAACGTAACCAATTAAGGTTGAACATAGTTTTTAGAATGAGGCGCAATATGTGAGGAAAATGATGAAGTTAAGGATTCATAAATTGAACTTTATTTCTTTTCAAGGGGAAAAAGGGAAACGAAATTATACTAAAACACACCTTTGAATTCCTGTCACCTTTCTTCTGTGCAAATAGTTTCCACTTCAAAACATAATGTTTGTATTTTTGCTTGCAATAATACTTTGGCATTTGTCCGTTATGAGAGTTCAATCAAATAGCAATCTCATTGATTTCAGCTAGAGATTTTGTGTAGGAATTCATCTGTCGCCATCTTTTTATTTCCATTGAACAAAACCTACGTGATTGCAATGACATGTTGTCTATGATTATAACCATATTAAAATAAAATAAAAAAAGATAGGATTTTTACTTTGGTTTTTGCTTCATGCGGAGTTATCGGAACTACATTGATACGTTGTTTATGTAAAATTTGAGATAATTATCAAAAGTTTAGATGATATTAAAAGGTTAGTTTAAGTGACTGTGAAGACGCTGTCATTTCTATATCCATTCTACTTTAATAAATCTCTCACTATCTTTTAATCGGTTTCGGATCGTATGTGCCACAACAGTATTCCACCTTTGTGTTCCACCAACCATTCCCCGACAAGTGTTAAACTGAGTTGACAAACTGTACACTTGTCGCAATTTGGTTGGTGGAACACCAAATTGGAACACCAATCTGGAACAGAGGATTCAATCTACTTTTAATCACTATTTGTTGTTAATTATTATTTTTAGTTAATTCTCTTACCTTCAATTTTATAATTCATATATATATAATTAAAATAAAATATAATTTCAACAAACTATTTTCAAAATTAAAATTGAATCTTATATGATGCACGAAGTTGAGTGTGCAGAGTACTACTTCGAAATTAAATGCCGCGATTAAAATTCAAAGGGAAAGTGGAAGAAAAATAAATTTCATTGTGTAAATATAAATAATATAAGTGGGATAGCGAGTCAGCATAAGCAAATATATGTATATATTTAATCCAATAGGCTATAAACCTATGTTATGAAACTATAGTGACCAGACAAAATGTGACATCCCCGACAACCAAATAAGATCGTTGGATTTCTCCTCTAGTTTGATAAATATTTTTGTGAAACTAATGCACTTTATTATTTTTAAAAATGATGTTTAATGACTAATACTCTTTTCTTTTTGGTGGATAATGACTAATACTCTATATATAGATGTAAATGGGTTCTGCGGGAAAGCTCTATATATAGTTGTGTTGAAACTTTATGAGACCATATAGGAGAAAATGTCAAAGTTCTTTTTTATACCATCTTTATTCCTCTTTAGATGTGGTAGTGAAACGTATCAATATTTCTTGTTTACACTCTCCCTCCCCCCATATTATATACAGATATACATATATATATATATATATATATATATATTCTCCTGGACTATAATAGATCATGCAAGTTAACTACATTTCATTCGGAAACTTGGGTTAAGCTAAAAAATATATAATTATTACATGGAGTAAACATGACTCGAAATTATTATTTAACGGTCAAGAAATCAAGTGGAATTTAAGTATACAATCCGCATTCAAAATGCAACGATTGTTGAAAAAAGAAAAAAACTTGTGAACAACTTGATAAGTTGCGGCTGGTAAAAGCTCTATTCTCCAAGTCATTTTCCACTCTTGCAACCATTTCGAAATTTCGAAATGATGATTTATTTCGATACATGTAATAATTTCACTCGACACGAATTTTTTTTTTTTGTCTTAATTTATTTTTTTGGGATTCTAGCGCCAAACGCCATGAGTACAGAGTACATTGTGTGGCATACGAAAACCTTACATCGAGAAATAACGCAAAAGCATGCGAACAAGGCGTGCAAGCATGAGGAGTGGCAAAAAGTATTATTTTATTTTTACTTACCATTATATAAGGAGAAGGTAAAAGCATCCCAAGAAATACATAACTTAGTCTTTAGTGTAATATGGTTATTTTATATTTACATAGTACATAATTTATTGATGGGGGTAAGCAGACAAAAAATCACGGGAAAAAGGACCAAAAAAGGTCTGAAACACAATAGCTTTGGGATTAGTGAATGTTTTGCTGATCTGTTTAAGGCATGATGTGTTTGATTAAATATCACTTCATGTGTTATTATAGGTGCGTGTTCCTATTCAATTTCACATTAATGTAATGTAAATGTATTTATTTTTCTAAAGAAATACATGATGGGGTGTTAGTAAATAAAAATAAGAAAATGTTTCCTATGCACAGGGCAAACCTGTTTATGTTCCTTCATTACCACATATTTCTACAAAAATAACACATAAATAAATACTGCCACTGTAAAGTTAATTAAATAAATCCTATTTACATCACCAACCCATGTTACATGTCCCATACAATGCGTGTAAGAACTAAATGAACAGTGTCCATGTTAAGATGTCCGTTTTATTGATTTTAGAGAGACAAGAAAAAGTCTTAAACCTTTTTGATTATTGATTATCAAGACATTTCTTTGGTTATCTATTTTTTAAGGAATAATAATTGCATAATATGTAAAAGGTTTTTTTTTTGTTAAACAAAAGTTCCAGACAGCACAGCACACACTAAAAATAGATGTAAAAAATGCCCACATTTACATCACATCTATCTAGGCACAATATTATGAATTAGCAAAAATAGACAGCTACATATACATTGGGAGTTCTACTATAAATACACACATGCAAGGAGACTAATAGTATCTTTCAAACCAAAAAATTCTCTCCGCCTTACCATATCTAATAAAAGATAAAAAAAAAAAAAGACGATAGCTTTACTAACATGGAGAGAGAGTGCGATGTGTACCCATCAAAGTTCAAGACGATTTGTGTGTTTTGCGGAAGCAGCCAAGGAAAGAAGAAAAGCTATCAAGAAGCTGCTATTGAGCTCGGCAAAGTTTTGGTAATACTTTCTTGCATTTAAGTGCTTCTGTTTTAGGACATCTAATCTGATGTTTGTTTGAAGAAAGGTTGCTGTAAATCTTGGATTTTGTCAAAAAAATCCCACCTTTCATCCCTTTTTTTTCCTGATTTGAAATAAATGTGCTGCGTGGACTACTACTCTGTTCTTCATTCCAAGTTGTTAGTCTTTCTTATTTCTACCTTTGCCCTCTTGCCCAAATGGATAAGAACATGATATTTCATTGTGTACCTTTCCTCTGTATTATCCTTTTCTTTCTCGGACTGGGATGTAAAAGTAGAATACATTTCTCTTTTCCTCACAATTCCAAAACAATTTGGGTGTAAAAAAACATATTCCATGTGGGGTTAAGCACAATCATTTTAAAAGGTCGAACACAATAGATATGTTTAATATCTCCTAGCCCCACTTCCCAGAAAAAGGCCATCTCTTTTTATTACAGCAGCCTTGGGAAAAAGAGTTTTGGGACCCTAACATGCTTATGTGTTCGTTTGCTTTCTTAAGGTTACAAGAAACATTGATTTGGTCTATGGTGGAGGTAGCATAGGCTTGATGGGCTTAGTCTCACAAGCTGTTCATGATGGTGGTAGGCATGTAATTGGGTAAGAAACTTCTTTCTCCCTTCTTTATTTTATCCTTTTTCAACTTCAGCAAACAAAACACTAGAGAAAGGGAAAAAAAACAGCAGCAATGATGATATGTGAGATAATACCTTATTTTTTATGTTCTGATGTTTATTGTTGTTCATTTATTGAGCAAACTCATGATACTTGCCATGTTACTGTCTGAATTTTTTTCCAGGGTTATTCCCAAGACTCTCATGCCTAGAGAGGTATGCCTACTTATGGTTTCCTTTCTTTATCACCATTAATGAAAAAACCCCACCAAAGCATCTCTTGCAATATCCTTTTTCTCTTACATTAACTTTATAACATCTGTGCTACTTTATCGGTGCAGTTAACTGGTCAAACTGTAGGAGAAGTGAAGCCGGTTTCTGATATGCATCAAAGGAAAGCAGAGATGGCAAGGCATTCTGATGCTTTTATTGCCTTACCTGGTAATAATCTCAAACTATTTTATGTCCAAATATCTTCATCAATCATTCATTTCATAAAACCATGAAAACGTCTCTCTCTCCAAATCATCAGGCGGTTATGGCACGTTGGAGGAATTGCTCGAAGTGATAACATGGGCTCAGCTTGGCATCCATGATAAACCCGTAATTCATCGATATTTTTCTCGTGCAACTTTGATCCAAAATGAAATTATGCATGAGATTGAAGGGCAGTTTTTCATGGCATATTCGTAGGTGGGATTGCTCAATGTTGATGGATATTACAACTCATTGCTTTCGTTCATCGATAAAGCTGTTGAGGAAGGATTCATAAGCCCAACCGCTCGCCACATTATCGTTTCTGCGCCGAACGCCACAGAGCTTGTGGAGAAATTGGAGGTGAAAAAATACGATTTTTTTTTTCTTGGGATTTGATTTTCTCAATCTGCAAACTGTATAAATGAGTCCTTGAAACTGTGTGATTTCCAGGATTACGAACCACGCCATGAAAGAGTTGCTCCAAGGGTTAGTTGGGAGATGGATCAGTTTGGGTATTCTCAGACATACGAATACGATATTTCCATGTGAGAAGAATGCAACAGAAACTGAAGGAACTAACATTGATTTTTAGTTTTTTTTTTCTTTCTTTGGTTTGTTGTTGAGGGGAAAGTTTGTGTTTTGTATACTTATATATAATGAAGAAGGTGACAGCCATTGGCATGCATGTTATCTTTTTAATTCCCCCTTCACATGGAAAACTTTGAGTTTGCTTAGTACAAGTTTTTGATTTCTCTTTCAATGGCCGTGTATACTTATATCCTCTGTCTTTCATGACATGTTTTCACCATTGATGAGCTTGAAAAATGCAGAAAGCAAGCGAACAAAAACAGAGTAGAGTAGCCAAACAAGAATTAAAAATCACTGCGATGAAATAAATCCTTATTACTGGTAAATAATAGCCCGTGAAAATCATGTAGTACTGTAATATTGAATTTCATATGGGCTGACTACAATTTCGTTGAGAGGCCCAAAAGACAAGCACCTGGACTGGACCGTACAAAGGCAAGCAACTAAATTTTCTAATTTTTTATTTTTTACATTTACGATTGATTTGATTTGACTAGTCTATTTTTAATTAATGAACATGTACCGAAGTTTTTCGCGAGTGATGAAATGAAAATTTACTTGTGCTCATTTTGAGAATTGGAAGAATCTGAAAATATTACCCAATAAAAAGAAGAACGTCTGATATGCATACATATATATTGATATTACATAGAGCAGTAGAGCACTATGGAGCCGAATCTTTACAATTGGCAAATCCCAAACTCTCGTAATGTTGTATATAATATATATATATTTATACACATATATATGATGGCATAACACAATATTCCTTTTGAAAAGTGAGAGATTGATTATCAACTTTTATAGGAAATTCAGTATTCTTTTAAATCTGCATGTGGAAAACGACCTTTTGTTTGTCTCTATGCCTCTATTTCTCTTGCGTGTACATTTAAAGAAGTGTCTGTCAGTCATTTATCTATATTTATTTATGTTAAAATGCGTATGTCCTGAATCATTTTCTTAATCCAGAATCCTAATTTTCAAGGAAATTATATTCACTAATTCCCATAGAAGCAACCTTCACGATCTAAGTGCAAGTTATTTTACGTTTCTTGATCGCATGCATGCACACACGTCTCTCTCTCTCTCTCTCTCTCTCTCTCTCTCTCACACACACACACACACATATATTATATAATATATATATATATATATATATATATATATATATATATAAAATATCTTGTCCATAAATGAAACAGCACGAATATGGAATAGAATAACTAAAGAGCTACGAATTAAAGGACGCTTTTAAAGTTTCGCGAATATGTGTTATCGTAGGAATTATGGTGGAACCCAACTTTACTTTGGATTTAGTCTTTAAATGAAACGACACATATTTGTATTAGCTTTCATTCAATATCAACAGATGTACTAGAAGTAACAAACCAAAACATCCAGCAAAAATGGTAAGGCAATGCAACAAATACATAGAATCCATGTACCTAAAGAAACCCTCGTAGCAAAAATAGTTTTAAAAAAGAAAACTATCAAAATCTATAAAGAAGACATATCGTAACCAAAATCATGGTTGATGATTTTCATGCAGGCCTAATCTTTCGCTTTCAATCCTCTTTGTTCTCACTATCTCTCTCGTACTTTGTCATAAGCTGAGAGTGCGATGCAGCTTTTGTTATCTCTTGGCTTCTTTTGCTCTTTGCTTCTTTTCTTTGCTTTTCCGAACATGGGTTTTTCTTTTATCTGTTGAACACTATGTACGTACTTCCTCAGCTAAGAACTCGGAGGAAAAGAACGAAAAGGACATAAAAAAAAATGTTGATTAAACATCATATATATATATGCATGGTCCCTTCACATGGGTAGTTGATTTTGTGCGTGTGAAGTACAACTTTAATATATTTTTTTTATTACTACTATCCATGATGATCTTCATTGTCAGGTTCTGCCCAGAATGTCGTTGAGTATTTCAACCATTCTGTTTCTTGGGTGTTTGCAACTGAAGATGACTCCTGCAATAATATCAAAGATGCAATTTCTAAGAAATTATTCTAACTGTCATAACTGAAAAAAAAAATCTACTGTTTTTTTGGTTCAATCACTTCTTTAATCTTGTGCCCTCTTTTTCCTTTTTCTTTCCCTTTAATTTCATTTTTAATAAGAATGGATTCTTTGAACTCTCTTTAGAATGTGGAGTTCTTTCCTAATAATCATAGGATGCCTTAAGCAGGAAAAGGCATAATCTGGTCACTGTCTTATTGCTCTCTTTCCTAAAAAAAATGTTTATGTATATCACAAGGACGTTACTTTACTGTTTCTCAATATATTCGTCTGGCAAATCTTAGGCTTTACTAATTAAGTGTAAGCAAGAACCATCATTTTCGCCTTTTTCCTTATTTGGTGCATGTAAGAAAAGAAAAGCTAATAATTATGCCATAGAAATAGTTCCAAAATACTCCTAAATCTAATGCATTTGTCTACTGTCTTCTCTCTACCTTCCAACGACCAATAATTCAATTTCTAGTGATTGTTCTTTCTTTTGTTTGTCTCCCATTAAGACATACAAGAACAATCATAGGCATGCAATTTCAAGGTCAAGAAAGTGCTGTAGTGATTTTGTATGTACTTACAGGCTTGGTGTTATTACTTGAGGAACAACCCATGATGAGTTCTTCCAATTCAGATGCTGACCTTCCACCAATCTTATTATCATGCTGCTGCTGCCCATGATTTTGTTCCTGAAAATAATTAAATTAATAAATTCACAATGATGAATATGTTGTAATATGAAGGAAAGAAACAATTATTATTACAAAAGGTTCAACATGCTGTCTTGACTCGACTTTGTAAGTATATATCTTCTCCAGCTTTATTGCACTTACAAGATCAGATAGCAATATATATATATATATATATATATATATATATTATATTAATATATAATTTAGGGGATTTTACATAAAAATACTCATTAATATAAAAAATTAACAAGTCAATACCCTGTCATTTTTTATATGCAGGTAGCTGTCAGAATAAATTTTTTCACATTGGTACCTGCCCGCCGCAAGGTACATCATATCACACACACATTTAGGTACCGAAAACGTATTGTGGTACGTAATACATCATATCGTCAGCCGCAAGGTACCGTATGGAACGTATATAGGTACCATATATGGGTACCATATAAATGCGTGGCGTGATACGCAATACACATATAAAAATATACGTCAAGACCGGGAAAATGGTACGCACAGTCGAACGGGTAGTTATATAAAAAAATTTCTGACATGAGTACTGACTTATAAATTTTTTATACAATTGGGTATTTTTCTGTAGATTCAGCTATAATTTACCTCGAAATTCTGATTTGGAAGCTGCATTATTCTTGAGAGATGATCTTGACCGAAAACGACGGAGGAGGAATGAAGCGGCGGCGGAGATATAATAGTTGAAATGGAGTGCGTCGGAATGCTGACGTGGAATGCCGTGTGGTGGTTGTGATGATGACGTGGCGGATTCTCATGATGATGTGCCACGTGATGCTGCGTGCCGACAGAAGCTGCTTGTGCTTCCCTTGCAAGTGAAGCTTCTCCTATATTCTTATTTATATTTCTGTCCTGAAAAATATAATCAAATATAATAATTATTTCAAAAAAACATGCTAATAAATTATTAGTTTTTAATTAGGATCCCAGTTGTTGTCTAGCAAAGTCTGCCATTGTTTTCATGCTTAGCTTCATGCACAAGCAATACCAATCACACTCCACCCCATCTAAAAATAATAATATAAAGAAACTCAATACAATACCTCGTCTTCAAACGGTTTCCTGAAAGGAAGAAATCTGAACTGATCATCAGCCTTAAACTGCTGAATATGATCCATTGCATCTGCATAACTTGGCGGCGGAGCTGATGAGAATTTATCTCTTTGAGAAATCATTATTTCCTTATTACCACCATCTCTCAATCTGTTGATGATCTGATGATCATCCAATATGTTAATAGGATTATATAAATTTCCCTGATGATGATGAAGATCTCCTCCTTGAGCAATATTAATGGCGTTATTATTATTATTATTACTATTGCTGCTGCTGCTGATCATCTTCTCAGACGACCAATTGCACTGTCTTGGCTGAGTCTGATAGAAAATCTTGGAAACGACAAGCTCGCCTTCCTTCTCCTCTTCGTTCTGACCTAAGTGATACTGATGCATTACCCAATTCGTTTTCTCGGGCTTTCGATTCTTGCCAAAATTCGTGTACAAAACCAATATCTTCTTACAACCTTTTTGCTGCCCGAAAACCACCACTGGCCTCGTCTTCCCCGTCTTGTGCCACCTCGTTTCTCCGCCTTGTTGTTGTTGAAGATCGCACTCAGTTTGTATTTTACGCCTCTTTCGAGTGCCTGTGGTGTAGGCCTTTGAGGGCCTATGGAAGAAATGTCTGCTAAGCCCATCTCTTGTCACACCTTTCGAAAAAAAAAATATTTAGGAAAAAATATGGGTTGGAAAAGATTTTCGTTTGTTATGGTTGGTTGCCAGATGAAAATCATAGTTAGGTTTATTTAGGTACAACGCACACCAAGGATAAAGATATTAGTCTTGGCGAGTTAGAGAAGAAAATGAAATCAAGAAAGAGAATGGAGAAAGAGATTTGGAGATGTTATTACAAGACAAAAAACCCTAGTCGAAGTAGTGTGAAGACCAGACCATGTCCCTTATGGTAAAACCTAACTTTCTTTCTTGAATTATGGCAGAAGCAAACATCATAAGACTCATAAACGCACACGCGAAATGTTAGAGAAGAATCTTGGAAAAATAATAGTTGATTAATTAATTATATTGTGTAGTAAATTTACCAGGAAGTTTCTCGGGATGTGTATAGCAAATCCCATCTTCACCTTCAATCGTGGGAATGAACTCATCAATCAAAGGATGTGACTTTGATTTCTGCCCTTCAACTTTAGCTTCCAAGTGATCTATAAGCTCTTGATCAGTCGGGTCGAACTTAACTCCGGCGGGTAATCCGACCCAATCCTAGAATTCATCCAAAAACATGAAATAACTTTAAGAAAATAAACTTTCGTCCAAAGAGTAGGAGTCGTAGTCTGTAAGCCTTGCGACAACCTTGGATTATATTCTTGGGATTTGTCAAAAATCTTGCAGATGAAGCTAAGAATAATAAATATAGATGTACAAGAATATCTATATATATATATATATTGTTATTTACCGGCTTTCCTTGGATCTTGTGTCCACAACTAGGGCAGTGTTTGGATCCACATGATTGATGCTCCTCAAGCTTTGCATCTATGAGATCAGAAGTAGAACTGCTACTGCTGGAGAATAATCCCATCTGATTATTGTTCATACTCAATTACTTCCAAGCAAACAGTACCTTACTTTTCCTTTATTTTTTTTTCCTGCGACTATATATATATGCCTCAACTGTGGTTGTCATAGACAAGATATAGCGGTAATAACCTAAGTTATCCCCCAAAGCCTTCTCTTGCTATAGATCGAATCACAAGCTATAAGCCCACCTCTGATCCTCGATTATAGATACGTATATTTTTAGATATGTGCTGGGCTAGAATATATCAAGAAAAAGTGGAAATTAATAAATTAAAGAAAAATATATAGGGTAGCTATGGAGGATAGAGATGACTAGAGAAGAGGCTTGGACAAAGAGGTGTGGATTGAATTGAGATATTATAAAAACTTGATGCTGCTTTAACTGAAGCCAGCGCTGAAATAAAGGAAGAAAAAGGTGCCCTAATATAAGACTGTACCTTTTAATTCTCTCTCTCCATCTTTGCTAATCCAAGCAACCCACAGACAGCTAATACTCATCAAGTTCTACTAACATATGACTGTCTCTTTGTCTCTCTCTCTCTGTGTGTGTGAGAGAGAGAGAGGGAGAGAGAGGGAGAGAGAGAGAGAGAATCAGAGGATAACTTTGTGTGTACTTTGATAGTTTCTTGACTGGTAAAGCAAAAGCTTTGTAAACCGCCTCACCTTGTGTTACGTAGGCAGGCAAACAAAAGAAAAAGGATGAGCTAACACACAGCTTCTCTTTTCATTTTCTTCCTTAATCAATCAAGCAATCCTGTCATAAAATATATTATTATACTGTTAGTGTTTTTCTTAGTAAAGAAACGGTTATTTCATTATCAGATTTAACTGTTAGATATAGTGGTAATTGTTAATTTACTTGATCATGTGACTAATTTGGCTTAGGTTCAGCGAATTCATTAAGCTGAAGGAATGAATGGTTTTAACAGTTTCCATCTTTATGTAGGCAGACAAGTAACATGATCGAAAGAGGATGCAGTATTTTCTAATAATTAATAATAAATACATTATTAGTTAAATAAAAAAGGCAAGAGTTTGCACAATGTTTTGCTTGATAAACAAGGCAAGTGAGTAGAAAACATGTACTTGATGGACCACAACACAACCATTCTCAATTTCTTATTTTGGTATAAATTTTTTTTTGCGCTTTATTATTTTTGGCTAAATTAATTAATTATATATTGCATACATTTCATTAACCGCAGGATAGGTCAAGTGATCATATCGTGACTTTAATTTTGTTGTGAACATGAAATGAAGTTAGGATTTCGAATCCAATTGTACTCCTTGACCTTTCTCTTCAAGTCGAAATTGTTCATAACCAATAATTAAGTTGAGATTTGCTTCAAACTGAACTTAGTAAGAGTGATGACCGGGCAAGAAAATATACATAATACTATACTTTCGAATAACTAATTAAAAAATATTAGTTATTTGAATTTTTAAGATTAATGGAAGATAGAGGGAGGGCGTGGAAAAAGTATAAAAGTAGGTAGGACCATTCGCTTCCTTAATTGTTATTTGGTTATAATTAGGCATGCAAACCAACCTCATTATTTACCCAGAAAGTCACATGGATATCGTGGCATTCATTCTAATTCGTCCAATAATAATAATAATAATAATAATAATAATAATAATAATAATAATAATAATAATAATAAATAATAATAATACTAATAGTAATACTTTGAATTAATTAAATTTGAGAATGTTTTAAGTAATTTCGCTTAACAGGGCCACCGGCCCGTAAGGCCCAATATAATGAGCCCGTAGATACAAATCAAAATTGGGCTACGAGTTCAATTCAAATATAATCCACGACTTAATGTCCCATATATATACTGTATATTAACAATTAACAAAATAAAATATAATCAATTTATTTATTTCCAAACGCCAGGAGTGAGAAAAACAGAATTTTCATTTTGACTGTATGGAATATTCTACTGCATCTTTTAAGGTGACATCTACGAATACCTAATTGAATAAATATTTTACAGATAGATATCCATGTCAGAAATATTTACAGATAGGTACCCAAAAGTAATGTTTACCAGTTTTCTTCAGTCACGCCGTACATTTCTGTGTGTGTATGGCGTAGCATAACACGTTGATATAGGATACCTAAATGTGTTTTTACGGCTTACCTTATGTCTTAAAGATGGTGTACCTAAATGTGCTAATACGGCGTACCATTTTCTCAACGTATGACGTATCACAATACGTTGTTATGTTATAGGGTACCCATCTGCAAAAATTAATCTACTAGGTACCTACATATAAAAAAATCTGACAAGGTACGAAATTACAAGTTTTTTCCAAATGTGTATTTATACGTAGAGACCACTTTTTTTGGAAACGGTTTAATTCTTTTATTTTTTTTACTCAAAGGTCAAACTTAATAACAAAAGATGAAAACGTAGTTCAGAAGAACCCAACTAAGATAAGATGATGGAGATATATTATTAGTTATTACACAAACAGAAACTAATAAACAAAAGAAAAACAAGAGCCTTGCTTCTCCATCTTTTCCATCCCATATTATTAACACGCACGGAAATCAGCAGAAAACATCCAAAACTAAATCTTTCTCCCAGCATTATTCTTCCTTTATCCTCCATATATATAGCTTCACTAATTCACCACCTCAGCTCAGGCGAAGGAAAGTACTTGTCGATCAAAGACAAATAGTAAGGCTTCACCTTGTCCACATCAACCCTAACCTTACTCTTACTATACAAATCATACTTGTTGAACACCTTCAGCCACTTCATATTCTCCCTATCCCCATCGTTCATAAGGTAATCGTATGCCCCACATTTGTGAAGAGGGTAGAAAGAATGGTATCGAACCACGAAAAGGCCAGCCGAGGGCAGAGTCGAGCCATTCTCCTTAGCCACCAAGTACATGTAGTCGTCGTGTCCCCAAGACATGACCACCTTGTCCAAGCCACACCCTTCCTCGTACACTCCGAGCTTCGTGCTGTAATTAGGGTTTTTCGTGTCGGGATTCTCCGTGAAGTACTTGTGGTGTACGATCGACTCGTCGAAGGCGCACCCAAGTGGGAACGTGTCGCCCACCACCGCCCACTGAGGTAGGCCGCCGAAGCTTGGGAGAGTCAGCACCTTCCCAAGATCTGTGGGGCAAGAAAGTAGCATGAAAAAGGTTGAGTCTTTTTTAAGGTGTTTGATGAAAGGTTTAAAAGAAGGGTTGCTTTTTTTTTTATTACACAGACATGCATACCGTGAATTAGAGCAGTCAAGTGAAGCCAATCTTCGCTGGGGTAATCTTTCCTAATAGCCTCGGCGGTTTGCAGCAAATGCTCGATTTGGGGTTCGTCTAAATCTGGGTCGCTTTCGTCGACGACTTCGTTGAGGAGTTCGCAGCATTCCCATATGCTCATCACTTTCTTGTCTAGCTTTGCGTATTCTTCTCTCATCTTCTTAACCTATATATATGACAGACAAAGTCATCGATAAGATGGTAATAGGACACTGAATACAATGCATATTTTTGTAAGAAAAAATAAACTTTACAAAGTCGTATGTTTGGTTGATGTGGCTCAATCTGTAGTGCTGCTCGACTACGTCGTGCCTTGCACCTTCGGCATTCTCATAGTCCCTGAAGAGCGATTTTTTATTTATCCAAAGCAGATAATTAAACATTGTCGTTAATCCGAGGATCAAAATGAGGAGAAAATAAATAAAGAAGATTTCGAAATAGCAAATATGGACAAATATACCTAAACGACTGCCCAAAGGCGTTGATCTCGGGTGCTTCAAATCCGCCTGTAAACTCACCTGCTTCGTTCTTCTTCGCCGCCGAACCTGAATCATAATAAAGATACGATCTTTATCAGATGGAATTTTCTGGGACATGAATTTAATATATATATATATATATATATATATATATATAGAGAGAGAGAGAGAGAGCCATACCAAGACCAGGCTTGTCGAAGAGAATCGTCATGATTTTCTCTCAGGAAAAAACAACGAAGAAAGAGATACAATAATAATCTATGAAGAGAGAGAGAGAGAGCCATACCAAGACCAGGCTTGTCGTGTGGGAATGGTGGTGGGCCCCGCGGTGGTCAGTGGGCCCCGCAGCGGAACAGGTCCCGGTTTGGCTCGGTACGACGATCGGGAGAAGTGGGACCCACGGGGTAAATTTGGTGGGACCCGCACAGTAACTACCACGGTAAAAATAAAATTTACCGTAAGGTAAGAAAGAACACCAGAACTTTAACGTGGAAAACCCTCTGTTAACAAAGAGGGAAAAACCACGGCCGAGTCGGCAAAATCTTCACTATAGTAAAAATTACAACCCTCGAATTTTTACTATCTCACTTTTACCACTCGTGTTTACCTCACACCTCTCTGTGGATGTGGAACCCTATCAGTTTCTACCTGAACTGATAACCTCACAAATGACTCGAACTACTTCTCTCTATATAGTAAAACTCGAATGAGCTTGTGATGATAATAACTGAAAATCATCAGCCTATTTATAGATGTCTTCAGCTCTTCTGGACCACTCGAAATGGGTGGACAGGAATGCGCCGCGTCGCCCTTCAATATCAGCCGTTCATTATTTTATTATATATATAAATAATATTATGATATAATATTAATAATATTATTTTATATTATCTTTTTTTTTCTTTTTCTTCTATGGTGTGCGGTGGCCGGTGGGTGGCTGGATTTGTCAACATGTCCAAGAGAATCGTCATGATTTTCTCTCAGGAAAAAACAACGAAGAAAGAGATACAATAATAATCTATGAATACGATGGGTTTTTGTTTGACGAAAGGGTTTGAAGAAAAAGGGATGATATATATAGGTACAAGAATTGTCCTCAGAAGACAATAAGACAATAGAGACAATGAGGAGTCCTTCGCTGAAAAAGGTGTTTCCGAGTCCTTAAACTGAAAATATGATACTTCTCTTAGCTGTCGTTTAATAATATTCTAAGCTTCATCCGATATTTAATGCCAAGAGATTTGATACGCGCGTGGTCTTCGTGCGTTCGGGCGCGTGCGTTTCGCTCGCCCGTTTTGTGGGATTTTTATTCCAATTGGACGTGGCTACACGCGCGACAGATGGGAGTACGGAAACGTTTTATTACCAGCATTGTCATATCCGAGTCAGCAGACGTGCTGTTAGGCCTTATCCCTCATGTGTGGGCCCCAGCTGACGCGGAACCTAATCATGTATTTACCTTCCTTAATATTTACTATTTATAATCGGTAATTAATTTCAAAGGCTGAGCTGATCGTCCATTTTTTGCTAGTCAAAACCAAGGTTCTGAAACCGGGTTTTCGAACCGGACCGGAAATTTTAGTGGTTTAAGGTTTGGTGGTTTAACCGGTATAAAACCGGAATCAAACCGGTATAAAACCGTTACACTATATTTAATAAATATATATTTTATGAAGGAATGAATCAAATAACATCGAAAATATACATGCTTTCATGAACTTTTTTGAATTAGAATTTTATAAACATATTGAAATTGTGTTGGTAGTTAAAATTAATAGTATAATAAATCTCAAAAAGTAAATTCATAAATTTTAGGGGTCAAAATGAATAAAAAGAAAATAGTGGCTATAGTTTAATTAAAAATAAAAAAGTAACATGGGTGATGGGAATCGATCCCAGGTCCAAGCCCACCCAGAAATTTCCACCTGAAGACTTCTACCACTAGACAAGTTCCAATTTTTCGTTATATTTACTGGTTTAGATATATTTGGACAAAGTTTAACATTTTTCTTTTTCTTTTTTAATTTAAAGAACGGACCGGAACCGAACCGGATTTCCGACCGGTTCACCGATTTCCGGTCGGAACCGGCCGGTCCGGTCCGGTCGTGAAAACCCTGGTCAAAACAAAATCCTTAATCATTAGTTTAAATTTAATGGTGACTTCAGTCACAATCACAATGATTGCCAGCACCTCTTTTGATTATTCGTTTTAAAAATTAAATATCTTCCCAAAAATTGGGTGCCATTGCCAAGTGGTGAGATACACGTTTCTTTATGTTTGGTATCCTATATATACATTTAAATGTAGGCTTCACCTAATGCTGCCACGTGTCCTCCACTCTTAATTTTTGAATTAATTAGTAAAATAATTAAAAGAAAAATACAACCCACGATCGATCTGCTAATAGAAGGGTTTACAGTTTACTGCTCCCATCGCATTCCCAAATCGCACGCTCAACTTCGTTGAAGACCGACGATAATTTTCGTAAGGTAGGCTTCCCACTAGCCAGCACCCTCTGAGATTCCGTGGAAGAAGGAGCGGTGAACATCATCGTCAACGTCGGAGCGTCCGTACAAATCAAGCACCTCTCATAGGGGATTACTTCTTTTATTTTGTATTGTCCGTTCGTTTGCAATTCTTCATCTTTACTGCCGATTGGTTATGTAGGATCAAATTCTTACCTAATTTCATTTAGTGCGTATCATTTTCATTTTCTATAGTAGCTTGAAGTTGGGTTCGGAGCAAGCCTTTGACTGCTATGGCGTAACCCGTAAAGTTTTGCGGCCACACGGGTCAGATCAGTGCGAGAAGCGGCCATTGATTAGGCAAACGGCTGTTTGGGGCACTGCGAGGGGTGGCAGCGAGATTCAGGCAAAGGGGTATTTTCAATTTTTCATTTAGTTTTTTTCTTTATTTTTTCATTATTTTTTATGGCTCGGTATAGTGTCGCAAATTTGGTTTTCCGTAACCAATAGGATGTTAGTAGAGTTCCCTTATGGAGTTGCAGGTATGAAGTGGCTTAGTTGAGTGATTGCTTAAGTCTGTTTTGGAAACAATTGATTCAAGCCTTATGATACTTCCATAGACTATTACTCTTCTTATTTTTAAGACACTTTATTATTTGCAGGTACGAAAGATGAAGTAAATAGCAAATCTTAAAGCAAAGGAAGTGAAGAGATAACTCGAATATTTAAGAGCTGTTCACATCGAGATTTACAAATTCTTCGTCAGCGAGGTAAAGCTGGTACCTATTCCAAATTCCAATAGCATGTCCTCATAATAAAGACCTTTTCTTTTGAGTGTCCTGTCATTCTCAGTGTGCTAATTAATTTATTGATAATGTGTGTGCCTTTCATGGCTTCTGTCACTTCTATTGGGGCTCGATTGACATTTTTACTTCGGCGACTAAGATTGTTGTTTGCGAGGGAAAGTTGGACTGTTTTTGGGTCGCTGGGCTAGATGGGATTTATACTGGGGGCCGTAAAAGGTTCTATTCGGATAAGAGGAAATGTTTGGGAATGTCATATTATTTACCGGCATGTATAATTCATATATATGACCAAAGTGTTACTTCAAATCTTTTCTATATTTAGTTGGTAAGTTTTCTTTTTGTTTATAATTCACGAGAAACGTATATGATGTCAACGCTGATCACTCGGACCAGGGATTAAGCTATTCCGAGTTCCGACGAGGCGACGATATGATGAGAAATCGGAGAACAACAAGTCTCAGTTGGTGGACGATGTAAATAAGTTGAAAAAATTTCTATAGATCTGTTTTCTTTGTAATTCGAGGGATCAGAATTTGATAAAGCTAAATATATATTAGTTTATTTCTGATATAGACTCTTTTCTTTCCTTTTTTTCGTCTTTTTCCTGTTGTTCTGGTAGATTGATGTTCAAATATTGAATATTCAGTTTCTTTTGTATATTGTTGCATATTGGTTGTACGAATTTATAAGCCTAAAATTGGTTTTATGTTACTAAAGTTTTCAGTTTAATGGGCTGAATTTTGTTTTCCATACAATTAATATCGTATTATGAATAATCTGCAATGTATTAGCACCCTTATGATGAGTTTGGTAACACAATACTTTTATTCTTAAGAATCATATTTGTTGTGTAATTAAAGTGTTTTAATGTCTTAATTCTTTATCTATGTCTTTATAACAGTAAAGCGGGTTGGTCTAGGTTATATTCCTGTTTTTAGTATTCATTTATTAGATTTCTTTGTCTTACCATATGTGGTGAGCGTCGAAAATCGACAATTAGTAGGAGCTTTGGTAGATCATATTTGGAAAAGCATGAAATCAAAGGTGGGGCGACACATCTCGAAGACATTGTGGGCGATGCTATCAGCATTATAGTTGATAAGATTCATAAGTTGTCTATGCCTTCATCATATACAAATTCCTGCTCTTGGAAAGATTTGGAGGATTGCTTGGTAGGATTTGGTAGGAAAATTTGATATCTTTTCACTGAAGTGTAATCCTTTTTTACAGCTATGCAAAGGAATTCCACCCAAAGAAAAAAAAAAGGAATGGCCACTGAGAACGATTGAGACATGCACGACTCTTTTTAGAAGGTCCGCGGACAACAATAGTTTCACCACCTCACGCAGTCCAAAAGGTATACCCCAAGTAGCATTTCATTTATCATTGGACTTTATACTCAAAGAATACCATTACCATTTCTTGAAGACATTCATTAAAGATTTATCAGGACCTATGGGCCGTATTAACAATAAGAGCATATGCAATGAATGTAAGCATGAATGATAACTTTAAAGGGTTTTCAGCCAAGGATGGATGGAATATTCCTCGAATGATTTAAATGCTGACATTATCAATTCTATTAGAGGTGAAATGAACCCTTTACTATTGACCTTATGATGTACCTCGATTTTGTCATTTTGCATTATTTCATTATCACTCTCACTGAGTCATTAATGTTGTAATGCTGCAAGAAATACAAATAGGCTAGATTGACGCTTTTTCGAAAAATCCATTCAGTATTTTGTTTGTGTTCATTAGCCATATTTAGTCATTTTTACATTACACTGCACCAGTCGTTCATCAAATACTAATCATCTGTTGAATTCCGTTTATATTCAGTCTGGTGTTGGGTAATACCGTGGTGTGCTCCACCTAATACGTGTTGCACCCAGGCGATGCTTCGGTGATATTTGCTGCATTCATTTTTCAAATTGTCTTTTCGGAAAATCTGGTGCGGTTGCTATATATACTTTCTATTACGCTTTTCCTTTCGTTAGGGAGGGATCTTTAAATTTCAAGTTTTAAGGTTTGATATTTGAGGTTTTTTGTTGGTTCGTTTTTGATAATTTGGTCATACAAGGTATTTTGTTTCGCATCGCAATTGGAAAATTTAGAAGACAAGCCTGTTTTTACCACGAGTCATTATGGCCAGTTCACTACCTCAATCATCTTTCTCGATTTTTATGGGAAGTCATACATCAAGATGCTGGCATAGTCTCATAGAGCTCCCTGTGCTACGGACGTGAGTCGACAGCAGAGAAGCAAGTATTACTCCGTATATTTGGACGTAGCGTGTATTTGTGATGTTTGGGTTTTTATGGGAAAATTATGTTGAATCATTTTATTAACTTTCAATTGTATACTAAGTTAAAGAATCATGTGTTGCATGCATGACCAAACAACTAGGGAGAAACAAATATTATGAAGCCAAATAAATAATTAATAGCTCAGTTATTTTTGGATATTAAGTAAATAGTTTTAACAAAAAAATTATACCCGTGCAATGCACGGGCAATAAACTAGTATAATCATATTTTTATGTGTCTATGAAAAATATCTCGAAGTCATGTATAAAGAATCAACAGTTGGTGATAACTGATAATGCAAGTGTGCTATATTGTCGGTGATTAATTTATAGTAGTAGTTTTAGGCTTTTAGCACACCCACGTGTTAAAAGTAAATAAATAATTATTAATTAAGTAATAAGTGATATACTATAAATAGAGTGTGGTAGTTATTATGAATTAAATCATTTTTTAATAGTAATTATTATAACAAAAACATGATTGGTCAATTGACAAAAATTAACAGACCAATTTACCGTTTTTATTCGCCTTACGCTCTTTATATAAGAATATAGATAAGGGGCTTTTAAGTTAAGGACTCCATAAGTTTCATTTAGGACCATGTTAGAAAATTTTTAGATCCATGTCTTCAAATATGAACGGGTTTTATGCAGATTCATAATGTGCCGCCATGAAGAAAAAACCGTGATGGTCTATATATGGGCCTTATGTTAGCCTACATTTTTTTGCGGGCACAGAGCCCATAATAAAATTGATTTTATAACTTTTATTTTGTTAATTAAGGTTTAAAATGGACTGTGAGTTTATGAATTAAGGTTGGGTATAATTTAAGCCTATACAAAAATAAAGGATAGAGTAAAAGTCCTTCGTTTCCCAGGTGTTGAGCATCGAAGCGTTAGCTCAGCTGAACTAAAACCCCATAAAAACCCAATGTTTGCACTCCGAAGCACCACCGCGCCCAGCCTGCCACCGGCGAGGAATTCAATCCCTCCCAGGCTGAATCGAGCTCATCTATTGGCCGGAGACCATGTTGCGGTCCGCCGTCGTTTTTCGCTTCGTCAATACTTGCATGTAGTTAGGGCTAAGGCCAAGGATATCGAAATCCAGGTAGAAGCGAGCGGCTCAGATGCCGATGATTACGAATTGGACGGTGACGAAGATGATGATGAGAATGACGTTTCTTGGCGTGGAGGTGGATTTGGTGGTAGAGGTGTTGAAGATGAAAAGGATTACGATAAAGACCCTGAGCTTGCTGAAATTATCGGTTCTTGTCTCGACAATCCTGAGAAAGCTAGGTCTAAGGTAAGTAGAGCTCTTACTCCTTATTTGCTCTTCGATTGTCTGAAAAGAAAGGGGAATATGAAATGGATTTTTTCAGGGATTGGCTTATGTTGATTCTTCTTTTATGGTTTTGACTGGTTGCAGATGGAGGAGAGGTTGAGGAAGAAGAGACACAAGATATTGCATACGAAGAGCGGCTCTGCTCAGCTTATGACAGTTACATTTGATAAGTAAATGAATAAAATGCTGCCTTTAGCCTTAATTAGTTAGATCTTCATCGGCCTCAATTATGTTGATTGACATGGCCAGATTTGACTTCTCGAATTCATATATATGGTTGGAGTTCTACAATGCCCCATTGGAGAAAGATGTTACCTTGATCTCTGATGTAAAAGATTGATCTTTTTTTTTAGTAAACTGTATTTTTTTATTGATAAAGATCCCATTGCTGAGTTTGCTTTTCCTCGTCCTATGTTCAGACAATCAGGGCATGGCACATTGTTGGACGCCTCGGCGGATGCAACTCCATGAATATGCAAGTAGGTATCTTCGTGCTCCATAATACAGTTCGTGACATGACCCGTATAATATATCAAGTAAAAATCGCAGAAAACAAATTTTGTTCATCTTTTCAGCTATCACAAGCACCATTCGACAAAAGGCCAAGCTATGATGCTATTCAAGGGGCAAACGTCACTCCAACTACATTTTACAACATTGGCGATCTTGAGATTCAAGATAACCTCGCTAGGCTATGGTAAGAAGAGGCATACAATACTTAGTTTCTGTGGCTCGGATTACTCTTGAAAGACAAGCGATTGTTCAATCTCTTTGCTGGCAAAATATATGACAGGGTGGATATAGGAACCAGTGAGCCGTTGCTCTTGGATATTCTGATAAATGCATTAACTCAATTAAGCTCCGAGTAAGAACCCTTTAATCCCCTCTTGTTCTTAAACTGTTTCGACCATGGTACCGTACGTTAGCCTCGCTGTTATTACAATGCGTAAAGCATGCAATCCTTTTTTGTTTCCTCGGCTTGTGATGCGCAGTTATGTCGGTATCAAACGAGTTGTGTTTGGGGGAACTACGTTTGAGAATTGGAAGGAGAATCTGAAGACAGAGGATGTGGGCTATAGCATACACAAGATTTGAGTTATTTAGCACTCCAAGATACAATTTTATCTCACCAGTCGATGTAAGATTTTTCTGCTGTTTAGATGATGTAATTAAGGGACATTCTTGAAATATAATTCGTGAAACGGGACTGTGACATCTTATATTACAAAGCAATGTTTGTAAGAATAATAATATAAGTCGCCTTTTACATGCCAACTCTATCACGAGGATGATCAACTTCCAGTGTGCTGACAAAATATGTATGGTCTTCGACGTTTAATCCAGCATATGTTATGCGGAGTAAAATATAACTATGCAAAGTATACATACCTGTAGCATGTATAATGTACATCACGAACGGCCCTTTCCGAAATTTTTCAAAAGCATATCATAATCGGGGAGTTTAGGATGAACATGGCTAGCTTTCCTTGGAGTGTCGTATGTGTCCGAAGAAGCCTCGTCCTCTGTTTCATCTTCTGAGTGTGGGTTTGCTGTATTTTTATGCTTGGCAGAGGACTCTTCTATCACAGATGTGTTCATGGAGGTCTTAAAATCCTCTGTACTAGTAGAAGTTGCTTTAGATACCCTTGGCTTGTCTTGGTTTCCCACTGAATTAGGACGATTGGGCTCAAAATCAAACCTCTCTTTTTCTTGCTCAACTTTGTGTCTAGCATCGGAATCACTAGCTTTGGAGCTGTTTTTCTGCATTTTAGGTGGTGGCCTGAATTTCGATTCGATTGATGAAGAAGCCACTTCTTCCGTGGTAGGCTGCTCGTAATTTTCCAATTTATCCGAGCTCTTCCTCAAGGGCTCAGATTTGTTAGAAGTTTTCGAACTGGTGGAGGATGTGAGTTTGGCATCAATGGGACCTTCATCGAAATCAGTTGCTTCATACTTGGGACGAGTCTTCGAAAATGAGTTCATTCCCTTGCCAGATGGATAAGCTTTGGTCCTTCGAGAAATCCCACCACGGAGATGATTCTTCCTCCCACTAAGGGGATGCTGCTGCTGCTTCGGAGCATGCTCGTCCGAATCACTGTCATCAGATTTGAAAATTGGTTTAGAAGCTTCCGAAAAACTTGGTTTTGTCTGATTATAATGGTCCCTTCTGTAAGCAGAACTTGTTCGTAGAGACTCCTCTTCATCGGAACTATCAGTAACCAACTCTTGTGGCACACTTTGTTTTCTTCCGCTTGCGCCATAATCTAACTTTTTGCTCGTCTTAGGAAGCTCAACAGCATGAGCATCGGTGGATGCAGTCGTGGTACCTTCTTCGGAGCTTGTAAGTATGCCAGGCTTCTCTTTGGCTGCTTCCGTTTCTGATGGAGGCAAATCAAGGCCGTTCTTCAAGAAAGAAAGCCGATTATATCCCTTGTGCCGAAGGCCGCCGGTGAGTTTGCCAAAGCTCAGACTGTTTCCACTATGAAGAATGGATTCGTCCTCAGAGTCATCATCTTTCACAATGCTCAACATCTCATCGTCAGAATCGAAGAACGCTTTACCTCCATCGACATATAACTCCCCTGATTCTAATTCATCGTCAGAGGAAAGTGGCTTTTGACTTCTATCAAATCGTGAAAATCCCTCGTGAATACCCATCACTTGGACTCCATGCTGAGATTGCGACATGCCTCCACTTCCAATTTGTGCACTTGGAAGGTTTCTAGAATCTTCTGGCTCGTTATCATCTTCACCGGTTTCAGAACTTTCACCATCAGAAACATCAAAGTTCACAGACACGTGATTATCCACTTCGGGAGCATTTCCTTCAGACAACTTCTCTGTAAAACTATCAGTAGAGGTTTCTGTAGTTAAAAATGGCGCTGGCGTGGGCTCCAGCGATTCACTCAAGGTCAATCTAGGGCTCAACAAATCCGTCTTCGTATCAAGATGGTCTTGTGAGTTAGGTCCTAATGATGGTGTATGATGAATATCAGGTCCAAGATCACCGTACGTGTTGTCCATAAACAGCCCGTGATCATCATCAGCATCCGACGCAAGTTTGTCATATACTGCATCAGAAAAGTCATGGGAGGTTTCTCCATGATTTTCAACCACATTGTTACCGAGGAAAACATTCTCGCCAGCATCATGAGTGAAACTTGGGTCCTTAATATCAGCGAAAATGTTATAGTCATCAGAAATGCTAGGACTAGGAGGAGCCAAGCCTATGCTGTCTTCTTTCTCAGTTCTTTCATCTCTGAAACTTTCAGATTGTGTAGGCCAACCATTTGCAGTGTCAGCCTCATATTTGGATAACTGCTCACTCGTATTGATGTATTCTTCATTGACATCTTCGAAAGAATCCTGGTGATAACAGTGATCTACAATAGGTTCACTGTTATCAGTTGTCAATTTCTGAGCTTCGGAAGGTGATTGACAGTGCAAATATTCTTCTGACGGTGTATGGAGATCCTCCTCGAATGGGTCTTTCTTCAGACCACTGGATTCAGTTTCAAGCTGGTCAAGTCTATCACCTCCCGTGATCTCTTCAGATAATCCAGTATTCAGGGATGACTCTGAAGGTACACGTATAACACTTTCGTCAACCTTTTCACTGTAATTTTCCGATATTTGGGAGTCTTGAGAATTTTGTGTCTTCACTTCACTGACTTTTGCAAACTCCACTGCTGCTTTAGCAGCTATTCTTGCTTGTTCCGCAGACTCAGCAGCTGCTTGTGCAGCAGAGGTAGCATCCTTAAACTCCACATTCCAGCTGTCTCTGTCCAAAGGAATAGATTCAGTATCTCCTTGTAATAAACCTGTTCGCTCGTCTCTTAAATCTGGAGAAAATTGAATTTATCTCATGACACATCCAGGTAGTGATTTATACTCTATTGAAAATTTTTAGATACCTGGAGGCTTTGTTACATCTTGCAACTCAGTGTTAACACCAGAAATCTGGCCAGAATTGTTCGGGTGAGCTTGAGTATTTGCAGCTTCAACATGAGGCAGCTCAGTAAGATGATCATTCTCCTTCCCAACATTACTAGATCCGTTCTGACAAATCGATTAAATAGAGATGGAATAATGGGGAAAAAAGAAGTACTAAAACAGATTTCCAATTATAAGATATGTTCATGCAAAACAATAAGTAGAATGTAAGAAGCATTTAGTTATTACCAGCAAGTCGCTGGGAGGTGCTGGTTCTTTCTCCGGAGACAATCTAGGAACCCATTTGATGTTGTGCTCCTTCGCTATTGCACTTAAAACTTTAGTTTTGGTCTGTGCGTCAGTTGCCGCTGCAGATAATTTCTGGACCAACTGAAAAGGAAAAAAAGGCATAATGTAGAGATCAAAGACAAAGATAAGAGAAACCGGTTGTTAAGCATGTGAAACATACCAGGTGGCTTACACCACAATCGGGACGAAGTTCTATAGCTGCTTTAGTAAAATCTTTCCCATACTTTGCTCTGAAATGCTTCCTCACATCTAGAAGTTCAGGCACGTCTCCACATCTTAGCGATGCAAATACTAAGCTAGTGACTGCTTCTTTGAGGTCAGATGGGCAATTCCTACACAGGTAATCGGACGAAAAAAAAACTTAGTGACATGTGAGGCTGCTGCTGGTGCTGATAATAACGTGGATCTGAAGATGCATTGACTTACTTTTGTGACTCAATTATGGGCAAACGCACAATGATGAGTTCACAATATATCTCGAGAAGATCGTATGCGGCCATCAACTTCTCTTCCTTAATCACATGTTCAACCTGAAAATGTTGCAATATAGGCAAATAGCGTGTTGGTGACAAATCATATATTATGATTTTTCATAAGATAGAATAATAATCACACCGAGATACTTGAGCTTAATACTTGGCATTTTTTAAGTTTAACAGATAAACTCATCACTAATCACAATTAGCAGGTATCATCACCCCCAGTGATATGCACCTGATGATGCCAAGCATATAAGACTCAGGATCTTATTCATCAGACTGACAATTTACCAATCGCAAGCCACGTTAATTATAAACATTACCCGTATCTGAGCAGTCTGATCCTCGCCAGACTCGAGCAACCGTGCAATGTCTCTCTTCATCTGCGTAAGTTGAACTTCTTTTTTGTTCCTGAGAAGCTTCAATCTTGGTGCCGCGAGCTTGAGAGACGTTTTGCTGCACCAAGCTCAAAAGTTATTACTACGTGCAAAACTAGACAAACTAAGAGGAACACAAAACAACGATTTTTTCACGGGCATGGACTCGCGTCTGACTGAAGATATGCCATATTGAAATCACGAAAAATGATAAATCAACCATCGATCAAGCTCAAAAGTTGTTACTACGTTTTGCAGCATAAGGAACTAAACAAACACATTCAATAAACGCCTATACGTGATGAATTTGAAGAGAGACAGATCAATACCATTTGGAAGGATTGAAGCTCCTGGAGAGCATGTCCTTCGAATTCTGAAGAAACTTCGGCTTCATCCTTCGAATTAATCCAATCGACAGATCCTTGTTTCACTCGTTTTGCGCCGATCAAAGCGTAGCTTGACCTTGACGATTTGCTTTAGGACTGAATACGATCAGCTAGTAGCCGATGAGATGACTTTAATCTAAGGAGGGGAAGTGATGCAGACAGACTTCGCCTACCAGGTTACCGCGTATACTTAATTTCCCTTTTCGTTTTAAAATATTACTCTTCGTGCAGGAAAATTGAAAATTAATTGAGGGGAAATACGAAAATGGTTAAACAATAAGGTTGACTTTTGGGGTTCTGCTGACCGAGTCCTCCCCCTCGTTGTCTGCCGTTGACTTTTCTATGATGCTAAATGAGTAAGTAATGCTACCAAGGATTAGTTCTTCCAAGAATAAACGTTCCTATGGTATACAACTTATCATCACAAAGAATCTATCAATACAAAGATTTAGAAGGCTTCGATTGAAACGAGACGTTTCAAGGCGAAAAGAATTAATCTCTACAGCATTTATCAGAGTTCCGCCTTCGAGTTCCCAAACTGACTAAACAAAATCGCCATGTCCATTCCCTGAACCATTGTGGGCACTGCTGTATCGTACGGACAATCTCTGGAAAACCCTTCGTTCCCAGATTTGTGTACTTTCTTTATGCATCTTTTGAATTTCTCATGACAGTTGATGTTTGTTAAACCTGAAAAATCAAAGTTGAGTTAAGATGTCGGTTGATGAGGATACGGATTCAAGCAAGCAGTCGGTTTTAGTTTATGGCCCTCGAAGAAAATGTGGAACTGAACTAAACCGAAGAACGATATGGATAGAAGTAGAACGTACGCACGTGTCAACAGAGGTAAAGAGTATGCAGAAAATGAAAACAGAGTTTACATTTTATGGAAGACGTAATCACGATAAAGATGAGAGAAGCGAACGGAATCTTAACTTGGATAGATAGAAACAGAGTGGCCAAAGAGGACTAACAGAAGTTTATTAAGACATTTCCTCTAGCAGGTTGAAACTTCTAAGCCAATGGATTTTAGAGAAGGAAAAGTTTGTCCATTTTTCGTCATATCAGATAAACAGCAGGGCATACCAATCCTAAGTTTTCATGTCTCAGCCATCAATCGAAGGCAAAAGATAAAGGCAAACGCTACCTTTCTTTTCGACGCATTCGTCGTGGATCTTGCAGCAAGCATCCAAATCATCGCAAGGCTTCTCTCCGGGACATCCAGACCACCCTACGCCACAGTACTTGCCATATCTGATCCCAATGGCTATTTCAAGCAATCAACAAACCCACTTTAAAAGAATAAACAATCAAACGAGCTCAGCAATAAACGTTGTATCCATGGAACACTTACTGTTGCAGTTCTCCGCAACGCAGGTTCTGCTGCACCTCACCTGCAATTCCCATGACAATTAGAAAAGCTCAATCGGCAAAAACCGAAAGCATTACAACACGATCTTAGGCGACGGTAAACCTGAGAATTGTAGGATGATTTAGCGCCGCCAGCACCGATGAACATAAGAGCGATCAAGAAGAAAGCACAATTCCGGCTCGAAACGACGCCGGATCTACTCAGCATTGTCTATCCGCGACGATCTTCGTCCTCAAACTTCCTCTTCTTCGAGCTCGCTTCTATTAAATTTCCAATTTGTTTATTAGTTTCTTCTCTCGTTATTTCGTTATCTCGTCAACATGGTGATGCAAAGTTACTGATTGGTCCTCCATCAGAATAGGAACTTACGTGGCCTCAGCGATCTTATTGGCTGGTGCCCTCAAAAAGCGAGTCTTGTAGGGCAAAAAGGGAAAATCACATGTTAGAACAACTAAATGGGCCTAAAGCCCAATTAAGGATTATTATGCCATCTTTCATTGATGTAGAACAACTAAAGCGACTGGTTATTCAAGCATTCAAAAAATGCTGAGAATTTTTCTGTTTCTGCCCCGAAAAGAAGGAATTGAAAAAAAAAACCAAAATCTTGCATGTAAGAGGCTGGTAAGAATATCTCTAGTTGCCATGGAGAAGGAAATGGCGATGCTTTTTGAACTTCAGGGATAGTAGCCAGTGAAGGTAAATCCCCTTCCAACAATTTCGCCCGCGCAAAACCAAGCGAAGCATTCGAGCCCAAACAAGGCGGCGATCCCAGCGTCCTCGACCTTGAGTTCTTGCCTGTGCCTCCACAGATTCTTGACGTAATCGAGCTCCTTCCAGAAATATTCAGTACGCCCTGGAATACTGCACAAGGAAAGGGAATACGAGATCATCGAAAGAGTAACGCTCCCAGAGATCAAAGGGAAACACAAAGTTGAATGCTTTCGATGTCCATATGGGTTTATTTTATCCAAGACTCTCCAGTAAACATTTTTTAATAAAGCTGTACGATATTCATTTCCACTCCAACTTGAAAGTTATCAAACAAGCATTCATCACCGAAGAAAAAGAATAACCTGGCAAGGCGGGTGTACAGCAGTTGTTTGGACAATTCCTCGCATGTTTCCACAGTTGGTGGCTCTTTCACGTACTGTTTATTCTGCTCCATCAACTGCTTGTAATACGCAGATCCATTCTTCACGGCTAACTGTGAGGCCTGGGAAGCCTTGGCTTTCAGTTGATGCAGCTTTGATGCCATCACCTACGTAGCCAAACGATGTCGATTTATATCATCCATCGTAATGTACAACAAATGACTTTTGAATCGCATAGCAAACATGATTCCCCACAGACCAAATTATAAAGCACGAAATAAAAAACAACCCAACGAGATTCAATCATGATTAAAAGCATTCCAGCCAAAATAAACATCCATTACGCCCGACCAAAAGAACCACAGATCTGACGAAACCCGCGTTAAAAAAAATACACGTCGTAACGATAATTAGAGAGAACTGAGGTTTGCATACATCGATCTTTACCTGCAATTCGAACACTATGGACTGAGGCGTCGTCAACTGAATATTATGAGATAGGTTTTTCCCCTATTATCGCCGCCGCTGAGCTGTGACTGAACTGAGAGTGAGGTGAGCAAGAACTTCCGAGCTGTGATGTGATTGTGAGTTAGACCTACGGAAAGCCAATTAAAGTTAGGGAGGAAATTCAATGAAAAACATACGTTTGGGCTTTCTGAAAGGCCCAAATTATTTTCATTATTGGGTTCGCTTAATTAAAATATAGATCCTATCCGACCCGACCCGACTCGTAATGGTGTGTCTCTGCAGTAGTCGGTATTTATCTGAGCTGAGCTGAAGTCTTCGCAGTTGAGTTACTCCGACTCGCCATTCGCAAATGGCGTCGCGATCTTCTCTCGATCCTCCAAAGGTGCCTATTGAATTGTTCGCTTGCAATCGGCGGAAACTCTTGAACGCTTTTCGAGATCATCTCTCGGAATCTGGCCGTCCTCTTCACGGATTTATCTTACTCCAGGTATTTAATTATTTTCTGTACGGACGATATAATTTATTTACGATTACGCTCTGTTTGATGTTGATTGATTTTAGTTTTGAATTTTTTTAAGGGCGGCGAAGAGGAGAGTAGATATTGCACCGATCACTACGACGTGTTTAGGTACGTATGCAGGTGTTGCTTGTGTTTTATGCGAAAATGGGTGTATGTTTTATTAAATATACGTTCGTATGTGCCGTCTTGGTGTGTGAAGCTGACAATTAGTTGGGGTTGGAACTTGGGATGTGTATTGGTAGTCTGTTAAGGTCATGCTCGTTTGGATGTTTGAGGAGCTTTTAACGTTTTTGGCTGGATTTCATGCTAATTGGTTCAATTTGTTGAATTTCAGACAAGAGAGCTATTTTGCATACTTGTTTGGAGTGCCAGAACCTGGGTTTTATGGAGCAATAGTAAGTTCTGTATGACTTTATCAACGGTTCTCGGCGATCGGTATGAGATTTAGGAAAGTGGATGTGAAAAGATGGAATTTGATGCCTGTGATGTTGGCAGCATGTAATTTAATGTCTAGATCATGTTTTCAAAAGGTCATTTAATTGTTGCACGTGATTCGACCTTGGTGATAACCTGATGACTGTACTTTCCCCTGAAGGATATAGCAAACGGGGAATCAATACTCTTTGCTCCGAGATTACCTTCTGAATATGCTGTTTGGTTGGGTAAAATTAAGCCACTTACCCACTTTCAGGTCATTGTGCTTTCAATATTTGCCAATTTAAACGTTGGTGGTCATATATATTTATTGATTTGTCATCACTTTTATGCAGGAAGTTTACATGGTTACTGCTGCATATTATACAGATGAGATTGCAAAAGTTCTGCACCAACGGTGTCAAGGCCCAGAAAAAGGGCTGCTTTACCTCCTACACGGATTAAATACAGATAGTAACAAGTTCTCCAAGCCGGCGAACTTTGAGGTTGTACTATTCTCAATATGTTGTGACATGTTTAAGTTCCTACTGACGCTCCATTACAAAGTATATGGTGATATAGATCAACTAAATAGAAATTAGTTGACAAAATGTATGATGGACTCATCAAATATTGGTATTTTGAAAGGTAGTGCCAAAGAAACTTTTGCATGCTGTCATATAAAGGAGATTCGATCTTGATGTGTGATATTTGGGCTTTTTGTTTCCTAAAATTTCTAGGGTATTGACAGCTTTAAGACAGATATGAATGCTTTGCATCCCATTTTGACGGAATGCCGTGTCGTAAAGTCAGAGCTAGAACTTGCTCTCATTCAATTTGCAAATGATATAAGCTCTGAAGCTCATGTTGAGGTAATGAACGTTGGAGTTCTTTAGGTACTTACCAATGATGCTCTCTTCATTGGATATTTCATACTTTTCAATCTCAACTTTTTATTTATGTTACCTTGGTTGTCTGTCCAGTCTCCAGTATCTTGGAATAAATGTCCTGTAGTGATCTGATCTCCTACAGCATTTTTTTAGGTTATGAGGCAAACAAAAGTAGGCATGAAAGAGTATCAACTAGAGAGCTTGTTTCTTCATCACACCTACATGTATGGTGGTTGTCGACATTGTTCATACACATGCATATGTGCAACTGGTGATAACAGGTGTAATATGTTGTTTGTACATCCACCGGTCATTTTTTGCTCCACAACAGAGGCTTTCCCTAGCAAAATTAAGATTAGAGTGTTATTTCTCGTTCTGTGGCTTATAAAGCTTTCTTACACAGTGCAGTACTGCATTATGGTCATGCAGCTGCACCTAACGATAAGGTATATTCTTCAGTCACCACTTTTTCCTGGTCATGGGCTACAATGTTTATTACCTCCTGTGAATGTGATCTGTTGGTCGTGGTATTGTGTTTTATTGATATGAGACACAAGTTGCATCATATTCCCACAGATGATCTAATATCATTTTTTGCTTCTTCTAGACGTTAGAAGACGGAGATATGGCCCTGTTTGATATGGGCGCGGAGTACAATTTCTATGGTTCTGATATTACATGTTCTTTCCCGGTAAGATGACATATGTGTATAATTTCTTGGACTATATATCATTGTTACCTACTCTCTCTCTCTCTCTCTCTCTATATATATATATATATATATATATATATATATATATATATATATATATATATGCACATAACCTTTGTAATAGTGGATTGTCAAAAATCTCTTACGTCCTCTGTCGTTGAGACTGTCATGTTACAAGCTGATGCAGGTGTTGTTTTTGCAGGTGAATGGTAAATTCACACAAGATCAGACCCTTATATATACTGTACGTATTCGATTTCCATTCCATGAAAGATAAAACTCAGTTATAATTTGCATCATCTATAATGTTGGCAGGACTTCGATTGAACGAGCCATAATGTATATTAATCCTACCAAGCTGACTCTAATGCTACTAATATCCATTACCAACTGCCGATACTGAAATTAGATCGTCAAATTTCGATACAAGTTTTACCTGGAGTAATACAAATAGTTTCCACTTATATGTTGATTTGCAGGCCGTCCTTCGTGCACATAACGCCGTCATATCCAGCATGCGTCCTGGAGTGAGCTGGGTTGACATGCACAAGTAAGAAATGACCCTATTACAATACTCACAGGAGGCAAGCCATTTTTCATGTCCTCATATTTCCACATCTAATTTACAGATTAGCTGAAAGAATTATCTTGGAATCGTTGAAAGATGGGCAACTTCTTTCTGGGTACATATTTCCTGGCTACTCTTCATAAATGTAATACGGACCCATTCTCATATCATCACTTCTCCACTTTCCTATTTTTAAAGTGATGTCGATGCTATGGCTAAAGAGCGACTAGGCGCTGTTTTTATGCCCCACGGCCTTGGACACCTTCTAGGAATCGATACTCATGATCCTGGAGGCTTCCTAAAGGTTGTTCATAAAAATGCGTGCACATAATTTATTTATCATTAATCATACAGTATCTTCTTTTGGGTTTTTGATACTACAATTATTTGCCTTTCTAGGGAGCAGAAAGACCCAAAGAGCCAGGACTCCGAGCCCTGCGCACGAGCAGGGAACTCTTGGAGGGAATGGTATGTTTTCATGATATGAAAGTTTTGTTTGCAATAATCTCAAAATCTCACTACATCATTCAAATATTGTGATATGGTGATGATGACTATAAACCTAGACCTAAGAGTTGCCTTACGTTAGCTTGCCATTGTTCTGAAATGAAACTGAGCTTGGCTTAACTGCAGGTGATAACGGTAGAGCCTGGATGTTACTTCATCGATGCGTTGTTGCTTCCAGCCATGGAAAACCCTCAAACATCGAAATATTTCGACCCTGATCGGATCAGCAAATTCAGAGGCTTTGGTGGGGTTCGAATCGAAAGTGACGTGGTAATAAAAAAGCTCTTCTCTTTTCTTTCGTGGCAATTTTATGTGCATGGTTAAGACGTTTTCTTGTTGAAGGTTGGCGTGAAATTTTCTTGATCTTTATTTCAGTATGTGACATCTGATGGTTGTGTTAATATGACCAAGTGTCCGCGAGAGATACATGATATCGAGGCTGTAATGGCTGGTGCTCCTTGGCCTATCGGAAGGAGAAATGAATTCATGTTTGTTCGTTCGTGATTTTACGTTGTGATCTAACTTATGAACTCATCTGCCTTCTGTGTTCATACAATGAATGGAATTAGTTTTAAAAGAATAAATGAAACATTTTACACTGCAATATTGTTCCATATGCGTGGGGAAGGTTCGATAGTTGAATTCGTCGATATGCTTTCATGGCATAGCCTAGTGTAATGATGTCGCTTATGACAAATCATGACATCTAGAAAAATGGAGGACAAATTTGACTAGTATTTTTTCATGATTAATGATTAGTACATCTTATATCAAAATTTGCCTTTAAAATATGAACTTTAAAATATGAACATTGCAGAGTTGACATTTCTTTATACATGATAGTAATAACGAATATGTATGTGTGAATATAAGTCGAACACTTTCGGCCGGTAACTGCGGTTAAGATTCTCATGACATCGATCCTATTTGCATATTTCCATTAAAAGAAAGATAAATTTCATCTGACGAAAATGCCCTCTACAAAGTGTGTGTTGTGTGCGGCGGGAGAGATTAACTGTCGGTGATGATTGATTTCTAAACTAGTTACGGCAATCTATACATAAATACCCAATAACAAACTAAAAAGCCACTGAAGTACCTTGTCAGATATATTTTATAGGTAGGTACCCATTTGACTAAAAATTTTACACTTAGGTACCTAATCACCTCATATTACGAAAATACCCTTATTAACTGATTTAGAATTTCATTTCAGCTTTTTTTTTTTCTCTGCAAAATTCGACCTTCAGCTCGCCGTCGACGATTTCTTCTTGCCGACCAGTTCCTTCTGCTCGTGCCGGCACCGGACAAGGATCGAAGAGCCTATTGAACGTTGGGTTCTCGATTTTCGGGGTTGATTTTGTCAGGTAAGCTTTTCTTTTGATTTGGGTTTGGTTAATCGATTTTGGGCGTTTGTTCAAGGTTTATTCCAAATCGGGGAGCTCAATGCGATCCAAGAGCTCCATATAAAAGTGGAATGTTAGGATTTGGTAGTTATTGAGGCTAATCTATCGAGATTTCGGTTTTCTTTATGTAAGTGTTACGACGTACCATTTCCTATGAATATTACGTACCATTGTATGTTGTTATACCGTACCTAAAATACATTATGCGACACAGTCCGATTGGACATCTATGTTATGGTATCTTTGTGTATTTATATCACGTACCAAGTAACATGTGTATACGTTACCAAACTGTCCAGTTATGCAGTACCAATCTAAATTATATAACGTACCATTTATACAGGTTGCCGTAGTATCTGAAAATAAGGCGTCTGCAAATTCGTTAGGTGGCGGACTATGAGACATTCTTTTTACGATTTATGCACATTTGTCGATCATCAACCCTATTCCGACTCACGAGATGAATGTTCAAACCGATGATGAGAATTTCATTCGTGACCTGGTCATCCGCGTTCTCCCCGGTCGTCGAAAGACACGGAGGATTCCATCTCAGGTAGATAGAAGATCCAACAAGTGTAAAATATGTGGGAAATACGAACATAATCGCCGTACTTGTACAGAAGCCGTAACGACGTAGCGTCCGTATTTTCCATGTATTTTCTTTTTGCTTTTGTCCCATAACCTTTTCGGTGCTCTTTTGTATGCTATTGGCTCATTCTTTTTGTCTAAATGATGCCAGTAGGTCATTGTTTTGTTCAAATGTGTCAATAGGATATGGCTCATTGTTTTTGTCTAAATTTGGTACTGTAATGACTGCTAGTTTGGTACAGTAAGATATGCACATTTGGTACGGTACTATATGTAAATTTGGTACTGTAATGACTGCCAGTTTGGTACAGTAATATATGCACTTTTGGTAACGTAATATATGCCAGTTTGGTACAGTAAGATTTCTAAATTTGGTACGGTATTATATGTAAATTTGGTACTGTAATGAATGCCATTTTGGTACAGTAATATATGCACTTTTGCTAATGTATGCACATTTGGCACCGTAATATATGTAAATTTATTACTGTAAACCTATGCCAGTTTGCTAATGTACATTTGGCACCGTAATGGATGTAAATTTTACAGTAATATATGCCAGTTTGGTACCCTAATATATGTAAATTTGGTACGGTAATATATGCCAGTTTGGTACCCTACGGCATGCATGTTTGGTACCGTTGAAGCAAATGCCTGTTTGGTACTATAATATATGCCCGTTTGGTACCGTACGATATTCAATAGTGATAAAGTAATATATGCACATTTGGCACCGTAATATATGCATACGATAAAACAAGAAGGTGCTTCTTATGGGGGTCAAGCCGATAAGAAAATCAGTGTATCAAGATCTCAATCTGAGATCTTATTTCGGGAAGCATGCATCCAGGATATTTGGTACTGTAATATATCCCAATTTGGTACGTTAATATACGCAGTCTTGGTACTGTAATACAGGTAATATAGGTACTCTAAGTGTACGACATAGGGTACTGTATCCTTTCAGAAGTAGGTACCGTATAAATTAAAGTATTACTTTGAATTTAAGACTTGGCTATATTCCGTAACAAATGAAGCATTTCAGTATGTGTTGATGTGTATAGAGGATTAGACAATTTCTGACTTTTTTCAGTAATGATTGCACATTTTTCTGACGTTTTTCAGTAATGAGTGGACAGATTTCTGACATTTTCTATGTCATGTTTGGACAGATTCTGACATACGATGTTTTAAATAATAAAAGACAACTCATCTGACATGTCAGTGGCTTTAATAAAATGTTTCATGTCATATGTAATTTTGGGTACTGCAACCGTGGATGCGTTGGTACGCTTTAAACAAAACGACAGGTACCCCTACAAAGATATTTAAGATACGGTGTCCCTTATATATATGATACGTCATACTAGGGTTAGTAATTTTCGGAGTCGATCGAATTACTTTTTCATCTCGAACCACCGTAGACCAATAATATATAGTATTAAATACGTTTCAGATCAAATTCGGTGCATTACGCCCCGCTCGCATGAATTAAATCTTAGAATACCATGATTCATTATAGTATAAGGATACAAGCAAGAACATCTACAACATAATTTGAATAATGTGGTGAGTGCTACATCTGCGAATTTAGTGCATTAGGCTTTGATATATTTTTTTCATTTCGTTATTGTTAGGTATTGCCAAAATCACGCAGGACAACGCGATTCGATTAGGAATGTACTTATTTTTCGATCGTATAACAAATGGTACGATATACTTCATATCTGGGTACTGTAAATGTGTAATTATAGATACGGTAAACCTGCAGGTTATGGTACTATATAGGTAAATGATAAGGTACCTTCTGTAAAACACAAGGTACCTTAGTGTACAACAGATAAGGTACTTCACGTGCGATACATAAGGTACGGTATATATTTACGTAATGGTACGATTAACCTGCATATTACAGTACTCTACATGTAAGCGATACGGTACGGTATACTTGCATATCTGGTTACCGTATATGTATACGTATGGATACGGTAAAATTTCAGGTTATGGTAATACATATGTAAATTTAAGGTATGGTAATGGTACAACAGATAAGGTACTTCATGTGCGATATATAAGGTACGGTATATATTTACGTAATGGTACGGTTAACCTGCATATTACGGTACTCTATATGTAAGCGTTACGGTACGATATACTTGCATATCTGGGTGCCGTATATGTATACGTATGGATTCTGTAAAATTTCAGGTTATGGTACTACATGTAAATTTAAGGTATGGTTATGGTCATACATTAACATATGGTACTGCATAAATTACGGACAGTCGTAGAACAACACAACACAGTACAAAAGAAAACCAACATAAACAACCAAAGGTCTCCAAACAGTCCCATCACCGACTCAAAAATAAGTTAACCAAACTAAACAACACAGTCTCCAAAGAGTCTAACAGCATATCCAAGAAACTTACTGAAAAAGATCTAGCATGCAACTACGCTCGTCAGTCGTCACGTAAAATGCGAACAGCCATAGAAGCACGATACACATCCATGTTTACTCCTTTGCCATACTTCTCTTGGGTGTCGACAACGTACTCCTCTATGGTTAAACAAGCATGCACCCCGCAGTCTACGTCGCCAAATAGGGGCCGGTTAAACTCTGGATCCACGGGCTTCTTACATAGATACCAAATGCAGAACCATTTTATTCACACAACGGATACCAATTTGGCCAGACAGATGGTACCAAATGCAGTGATAATGTAGTACCAAAAAAAAATTGATCTCATTTTCGAAAAACACACTGTTAACAAGCAGTACTATTTCGTTCACACAAGAGATACCAATTTACCCAAACAGAGGGCACCAAATGCAGTGATACTGTTGTACCAAAAAAAATTGACCCCATTTTTGCAAAACCCACTGCTAACAAGCAGTACCATTTTCTTCACACAAGGAGTACCAATTTGCCCAAACAGAGGGTATCAAATTCAATCATAATGTAGTACCAAAGCAAATTGACCCCATTAAAAAAAACCAGTTAACAAGTAGTACTATTTTATTCACACAAGGGGTACCAATTTTCTCAAACAGAGAGTACCAAATGCAGTGATAATGTAGTACCAAAACAAATTGACTCCATTCGAAAAAACCACTGTTAACACGCAGTACCATTTTATTCACACAAGGGGTACCAATTTGCCCATACAGAAAGTACCAAAAGCAGTGATAATGTAGTACCAAAACAAATTGACCCAATTCGAAAAAATCAAAATCGATCCATTCGAGAAAATCAAAATCGACCCATTCCAAAAAAAAACCCAAATAGAGACTTTCCACCCATCTAAACACGCACAAAAAAACCCTAATCGAACAACAAATCAATCTCATTCCAAAAACACGCATCCATTGTTACGAACACTAACCAAAATTGCTTAAACACAACGAATTATGGCAAAATCAAACTAGATACAAGCCTATTGATAACGGAAATACCGCGAACGAGTGGACAGACGAAAATACTACGAATTACTTACCTATCGATTTTAGACGGCCAATACCACGACGAACGAGTAGACAGAGGGCAATACCGCGATGAACGAAGGGAACAAGCTCGATCTCTGAGAATTAATCACGCGATTTGGAAAGATGGGTGTGAGTTTTTTTTTTTTTATGAAGGAACGAACGTGAAATGAGAAAAGCAGGTAAAAGATGTAAATAAACAGTTTTAATAGGGGTAAATCCGTCAGTTAGGTACCTATGAGTAAAATAAAATTCAACTAGGTACCTAGTTTAAAAACTTATCTGACAAGGGACTGAACTGTTTAATTTTTATTGATGTAGGTATTTAAGTGTAGAAGCCCCAACTAGTTAAAGGAAAAAAAAAAAAAAAAAAAAAGAAAGAAGAAAGAAAGAAAGAAAAAACGAAACATAAAAGAATAGTTACATTAATAAAGAATGTAACATAATAAATAATAGAGCGACCCGTGAGAATCGCTTTGTGTATAAGCCATTCAAAAGCTTTGAACACTCACCACGTTTGTCTCCCTTCTTCCTAAACAAAAAACTCTTCTCTTCCAATCCATCGACAACCTTCGAAAATCACAGACGCAAATAGGCCTCGAATATTCGTCGTCTGTGATTTGTCTTTGTAAAGCCAAAAACTTTTTTGTGAAAGAGAAAACAATTTTAAAGCTCTCTATCCCTCTCCGCGAGAGATAGAGGCTGGCGGCGATGGCTGACTTTAACGGCGACTCTGTTTGCCTCGACGTGGAAACTATTTATCTCGGTGGAAAGGTTCATTTTATTTTTGCTATTCACAATTACCTATATATACATATTATAAATATATATATATATATATATATATATATTATTCTTGCAACGCGTTTTTTCTGTTTGTGCTTCACGGCTCAAGAAATCTTCTCGATAATGCTTCATGATTCAGACTTGATAGATGTATTAATTGTTTCTTGGAGTCTCTGATATGCTGCTGTTATTGTTCTTTATTTTATTCCTTTTAATTTTATTTTTTTTTTTCAATTTCGAAAGAAAATTGAAGTAGTCAAGCCGGGTTTTCTCATGTATGTAGTAGCTCTTATCCAAATTCCAATCAACCCAATTGGCCTTGTTTATCCAAACATTCTCTAGCCGTTAGCGTAGGACAAAATTCCTAGCTCATAGTACTTATTGTTGGATTTTTCTTTTAAGAAAAAAAAATGTATTTTTTGGGATCCAATGTGTTGTTTGAAATATCTAATGCATTAGTTGAGCACAACTTTGTTTTATTACTAGTCTGTTCTTTGATCATTTGGGCTGTGGTTACAAGCTGACACCTTTTACATAAATTACAATCACAAACTGTCAAAGGGATAATCTTTTTCATTCTCTCTTTAGATCTACATATTATTTTAAAGATCTTTCAATGATTAGAAACTGGATATGGTTGTCTGCATTGACTTGACCTGAAGCTTTTTTTTTTTAATTTGTTGCGGCAATCATGTTAGAAGGTGGGCTACAGCATATGGTTTAAGGAATTAAATAGCTTGTGGTTAGAGTGCTTTTCATTTCCATAATTCGAAAGGATCATCAAGAAGATAGCACCTTCTTACATGTTTTAAACTAACTATTAGCATTCTTAATAATTTTTCTTGAATTATACAAATATTTCTCTCGCAGGAGCATATCGTACGAACTGGGACCGGCCATGTATCGGTTATTGTCTACGGAGACACCGATAAGCCAGCGCTCATCACTTACCCAGATTTAGCTTTAAACCGTGAGTTAGAATGCGCTTTTTTCTTGCAGTACTTTTTCGTTTTCGCGTCCAAGTGTGTAATGCGCTATCGATGTTCCCTTTTTCTCGCGCCCATTCGTCATAATCTTTTGCTGTTGCAGATATGTCTTGTTTTCAGGGCTTATTCTTTTGTCCTGAAGCTGCAGCCTTGCTTCTCCACAATTTCTGTATTTACCATATTAGCCCTCCTGGCCATGAGGTTCGTTCGTTCGCTTTTATATGCGCTTACGATTTCTATTCACACGTGCGCTTTTATTGCTGTTTTTCGTTATATCGCCGCTCACTGTAAAAGTTTAAAATGGGACTCTGATAAGAGTTCTTTCAGTTGGGAGCTGCTTCCATTTCCAGCGAAACTCCCCTGCCTTCGGTCGACGACTTAGCTGATCAAATTCTCGAGGTGCTCAACTACTTTAGGTAGGAAATTTCATAATTCTTTTGATCGAATTCTTATATGTCGCGCCATATGTAAAAGGGAATTATTTTGTTTTTTCAGGATTGGCGCAGTTATGTGCATGGGAGTGATGGCCGGCGCTTACATCCTCACATTGTTCACCGTACGTTCTTCCCTTGTTATATAATTTCATCCTCTTTTATTTCGTATATTTTCTATCTTATAAATTTGGTATTTTTTGCCAGATGAAATACAGAGAGCGAGTCCTCGGATTGATCCTCGTATCTCCCTTCTGCAAAGCGCCTTCGTGGAAAGAATGGCTATGTAATAAGGTCTGAGATTCGATTCTCAGATAACCAGTAATCGAATGAGATTTATAAACTAGGGAAATCGTTTTCTTTTTTTTCCAGGTGATGTCGAATCTGCTATACTATTATGGCATGTGCGGAATGTTGAAAGAATTCCTTCTACATCGGTACTTTAGCAAGGTGGTTACACTTTATATGACTTCAACAATTACAGTTTATAACATCAGTAACTGATTTCATCAAGAACACTGATCGCCAGCAATTCGCCATTTTTTTGTGATAATGTTAGGAAGTTCGTGGGAGCGCAGACGTGCCAGAATCTGACATAGTTCAAGCTTGCAGAAGAGTTAGCATTTCGAAATACTTCTATATGTTTACGGATTATCAATTCTTGATTTCTAACTTAAAAATGTGACCTTTTTAGCTGCTAGACGAGAGACAGAGCATGAACGTATTGAGGTTTCTTCAAGCTATAAACGGGTAAATAAATAGCCATTTTTACATTTCATAAATTCTCTCCTCTCCATAGCTTTACTTTACGATGTACCAACGCTCTGTCCGAAAAACAGAAGGCCCGACATCAGTAACGGTCTGAAATCGCTGAGGTGTCGAACTCTGATATTCGTCGGAGATAACTCTCCCTTTTACTCAGAGTCCCTCGACATGAATTCCAAACTGGAAAGAAGATGCACCGCCTTAGTCGAGGTAGTGTATTATTTTACGCCTTCTTCGAAAAAGATTCGATCTTTACGTATCCGCAATTATATGATATTTTAATTGTGTATATATATATCAAAAAGGTTCGTTCTTGCGGGTCGATGGTAACCGAAGAGCAGCCGCTCGCAATGCTTACGTCTATGGAATATTTCCTCATGGGCTATGGCTTGAGCCGCCCGGCTCGGTCGGGCAGCAGCCCGAGGAGCCCATTGAGCCCAACGTGCATAGCGCCCGAGCTCCTCTCGCCCGAGAGCATGGGCCTGAAGCTCAAGCCAATTAAGACTCGACTATCGCCGTCGCCGCAAAGACGATGATACCCTCGGGCGTGGTGTAAATTGAGAAGCAAAGAGGTTTTGTCTTTTTACTGTGTGAATGGTTTTAGTGTAGGGTTGGAGATTCTTTGTAGGGTGAGAGGTCTTTTTCGTTCGTTTTGTTTGTTTGTCGTTGAAAGGTCTTGGCTTTGATCCATATCTTTTATGACGCCTTGTAAAGATGTTGAAAGTGATATTTTTCTTTTGTAATGAATAAATAATGTAGAGCTGTTGAGTGGTGACTAGTTGATAGATGTGATAATGGGGTTTACCAAGATAGATAAAGCAAGTGTTATAAATTTAGTGGCCTCAATGTGTTCACTAGTCATATGGTAATAATCAACGTCTCACTTTCATAGTGGGACTAATGAATTGATGCTGTTAGATGAATTTTAAGTGTTTGATTTTTTTCATATATTATATGTAATATGTGTGTAATAATAAACGCAGATAAGCATTCGTTTGTCCGAAACATGATTTCGGTTAATTATATTATAAGCCCGAATTCTTTGGGCCTGAGGCCCAAATTCCAACTTCTATTGAAGGGAATCAAATAAATAAGAAACGAATATCAAATCCGTTCATAGTTTCCATACATACCAAAGCCACAAACGACAACGTTTAGTCCGAAAAAATGCCGGCCGGCGAACTCTACCACATGAGCATCAACCCGCCGCCGCCCGTCGGCGCCCCCGAGGAGGAGGAATGGGTCTGGGCACAAATTAAAGCTGAGGCTCGCCGCGACGCCGAAGCGGAGCCGGCGTTGGCCAGCTACCTCTATTCGACGATTCTCTCCCACTCTTCACTCGAAAGGTCCCTTTCCTTCCACCTGGGAAACAAGCTCTGCTCATCCACTCTCCTCTCCACGCTTCTCTACGACCTCTTCCTCAACATATTCTCCACCGATCCTTCGCTGAGAGCCGCCACCGTCGCCGATCTCCGAGCCGCCAAGCTCAGGGATCCCGCCTGCGTCTCATACTCACACTGCCTCCTCAATTACAAGGGTTTCCTCGCCTGCCAGGTTTTCCGATTTATTCTACTTCTCAGCTGTTGTTCTTCCTTTGAGATCTCCGAAATTGCCCAATAATTAGGGCAAACGATTGCCTCAGGCACATCGAGTGGCTCACAATCTGTGGACCCAATCGAGAAAACCCTTAGCCCTAGCTCTACAGTCGCGAATCTCCGACGTATTCGCCGTCGACATCCACCCAGCGGCGAAGATAGGCAAGGGAATCCTCTTCGACCATGCCACTGGCGTCGTAGTAGGCGAGACGGCGGTCATAGGAAACAACGTCTCCATCCTCCACCACGTAACCCTAGGTGGGACTGGAAATTACGGCCGCGACCGCCACCCTAAGATTGGAGATGGTGTTTTGATAGGCGCTGGGGCGACCATCTTGGGAAATGTGAAGATTGGGGAGGGGGCTAAGATAGGTGCTGGGTCGGTGGTGCTGATTGACGTGCCGCCTAGGACCACCGCCGTGGGAAATCCGGCGAGGTTGGTGGGCGGCAAAGAGCAGCCGAGGAAGCATGAGGAGGTTCCCGGGGAGTCTATGGATCACACTTCTTTCATATCTGAGTGTGAGTGGTGTGATTATAGCATATGATGAATGGTTTTCTTGGTCGTCGTCGTTACCATGCTTTTTTTTTTTGTTCTGGTGTGTCTTGTGTTAGTTATGATTATGTAACAATTCTGTGCATCTGAGTATCTTGAGAAAATCTCATGTATAGCTGTGTTGTACAAGTGAATCAAATGAACACTTTTTTCTCAACAAGTAAAGACAAACACATGCAGAAAACAATACAGTACCTGAAGAACAAAGCACACCTGCGATTTCGTCCAAAGATTCATCGAACTTGGTCGAACAACAATTTTGAATACCAAAAACAGAGTCATTATTGGCGCCAAGAGAAATCAATTACAGATAACATACTATTCCATAACAGCAACGCCACCAACAGCTTTAATCTTCTCTATGATGCTATTTGCCTCATCCTTGGTCACCTGTTGCTTGAGCAAAACTGGAGCTTTTTCGACCAATTCTTTAGCTTCCTTTAATCCCAGATCGGTAAACGATCTAATCTCCTTAATGACTTTAAGCTTAGCATCGGCGGCAAACTTCTCCAACTTCACGTCGAAGGTTGTCTTCTCCGCTTTCTTCTCCTCAGCCTTACCAGCTCCACCACGTGGCCCTACTTGACCACCCAAGTCGATTCCTTCTACAGCTATGGGCTGCAATTTAGGAAGAAGAATCTTTTCCCTCAAAGCTGGGGAAATCTGCATGCGTTCTTCGGGAGGAAGAGATGCGATTTTCTCGGCGAGCTCTACGATCTTGGCCGAAGGGGGCGGCCTTGGCCCATAAGGATCGTAAAATTCTGGGTATTTGTATCTCCTGGGCTTCGATTTGGGATCTCTCGGTGCAAAATCGGGTTGGAAACAACGGAACTGTAAAGGCTTGGTAGATTTGGAATGGGATTGAAGGAATCTGCAAAAGGCTAGCCTCATTGTGGCGTGAACAGCTAAGTTAACTATGAATCACTGTGTAAAAACAGTCGGGAACAAGAGACGGAATCATAGGGGAGTCAGGGGATCGACCGAACCGCCGGCGACGGGCGATGCAAGGGTGGTGGTTGGTGGCGGCGTCGACATTGATATTTCCTTTGTTTTTTTCTAGAAAATTGGTGTGGAGGAAGGAAGAAGAAAGAACCCTAAATTGATTGACCCCTTAGTGGGCTGAATATTTATTGGGCTGTATTTTAAAAATAATATAACTTCTACCTAGGCCCATTCCAGTTGTATTTACTAAAATCTGTTAAGTATTGGAAATTTCAAATATTCGAGAATCAGCTTAAAATTAAGGAAATGAATTTTAAATTTATAAATAATATTAATTTTAGTATAAATTATTTAATTTCTCAACACATTAATTTATCAATTGTAATAGTTCTCTATATTATTTTACTTCTATTTAATAGTTTTATTACGAATCATATTCCTAAATAATATTAAAACAATTGTTTCAGAAAAGACTAAGAGATCTAATCATGATTCTACTGCAAATAAAATTAGCAGTAAAAAGACATATATTTACATTATCTCAATTTATATTCATTAAAATAACTTATGTAATTGTCAAATAAGCCATTATTTCAATATCTATATATATATATAATATATATATATATATATATATTTCCATCAAAGTTATTATAAAAGTAAGGAATTATTTTTTTTTATTATTGTATTTATTTAATAACACGCAAACAAGTAAAAATTTCACTATAACAGTTCGTCACTCACTCTATTGCATCATCTTCCTTCAATCATCAGTTGCTGCTATATTCCGAACGAAAAGGGAAAAGAAAAAAGAATTTTTGAAGCCGATGATCGTCATCCATATGGCTTGGGGTCTCAAGCAGCCAACTTTCTCGAGTGAACTACGTACATTGGATCGGTTCGACCAGGATTCGGAGAAATATCCACAGACTAGACGGAAAAAAAAAAAAGAAGAAGAAAAACTTCAAGAAAAATAGGAAGAAAACACACTTGATTTTTTGTAAGGAGATTAGTAGTAGTAAGTACCTTGGGAGGTTCGAACCCTCCAGCGTAATGGAAGTACGCTCCTACTATCATTACGTGATCTGCATCGCCCGTCGAAGTCCATATAGAAATCGCCTTTGTCCAAAAGCACCGATTCGAAAAGCTGACATGAATTGAATGTATGCATGTATGTATGTTCATCAGAAGAATTTACTTCGAAAAATGGTATAGCAGTTCATCACCTAATGATGGCGAGCCCGCCTGGTTTGAGGATTCTGCTCATCTCCTTGAAAACGTCAATGGGCTTCGTTAGGTAATCAACGCTGACCTGAAACAGAATCAACATATAATATATGCTTAGCCTCCAATGGTCTAAACTAAATGGGCAAGAAGAGTTGTTAATAAGCTTACTTACCACATTCGTTATGACATCAAAAGAGTTGTCTTCAAATGGGAGTTTAGGATTAACGTTCAAGTCTTGCACTACGTACTCTGTCAAAATCTGCAGAGACACCAGCGAGTTAAAATCGGTTCTTGAAAGCATTTACCGACAAATGTTAAAAAAAGATCACTAACGGCGTTTCGTTTAAGCTCTTCTTCGTTCAAGCCCATTCCCACTATCCTTGACTGCTTATATCCCTTGGGATAATGGCTGACCTAGTTCAATGATTAAGAGGAAAAGAAAAAGACAATCATTTGATATAAAGTAACAACAGTTTACTGTAATAAGAGAAGATGTAAGAATATGTAGGCTGTTACTCACCCAACTGCTACACATGTCGAGCATAGCAACGCCAGGAGAATCGCTCGGTGGGAAAACCTCGGAGTAGAATCGGGTGATAGCTGCAATCGCTGGGTCGTCGATATGAGTTACGAACCGCGGGGATTCGTAGAACAGCGTATCTGAAGACCTGAGGACTTATTCATCAGAATTTTCGAAAGGAAAAGTCCCATACGAAAAAAATATTGGATCAAACGGAGTGGATGATGATATTTATTCAAGAAATAGCATGATTGTGGAGGTATATTTACTCGTCGAAGCGCTGGAAATCTTCATCCTTGAAAGGAAATTGCTCAGGCCAGTCGACATTCTCTAGCACCTTTGCATCACAAAAAATAGCAGCAGATATCAGTGCAGTTAACAGAATGAGAAAACAAGTTAACCTGAAGTAGTAAAGATTACAACTTTGCATCGCAGAAGACAAGAAGGGACTCGAAACAACACTTGTCAAGAAAATTAAGCAGAGCCCAGTACAAGAAAATTACAAGAAACGTGTAATGAAATGAAATCTCACCTTGTCAATAGCACCCTTTTGCCTGGCAGAAGCGATGAAGGACTTGGCGCCGAGGTTATTAGCAGCAGCCATGCTCATAAACTGGGAAAAGAACGAAACTCCAAAGCCCAACACAAGCCGCCGAGGTGGGCTGTATTTGCTCACTGCCTTCGAAAATCGAGGCAAAGAAGAAAAGCAAGAAATAACTGGTAAACTCGAAGCTGAATGTGGGAGACTTCGGTGCAATCTGAAACCAATGTGGACGGCCATTTCCCACTTAAAAAATAAATTGATTATTATTAAATCATCGGCTGTTGGGTTGGGTCATAAATCAAGCAGTAATTTTTTCTTTATCATATATACTGTGCCTTCCCTTCTCTTGATGTAGATGCAATATACGTGGCTGTGATGGCTTTCACTCGTATTAGTCGACCATAGATTAGAGATAAGAGTGTTGGGCTTATACGTATAACAATTTTGGGCAAACACACAAACGTCAAACATCATCTTTCAAAGCTAAGAACTTGAGAAGATTGAAGCCCAGATTTTGGTCCGAAGCCCTTTACGCTGCTACTCGTTTTGATTTCTCTTCTTGCTAATCCACGGACAATGGTCATTGGTCAACGCCCTTTTTGCAGTTGAATAAAACAAAATCATGTGATTTGATTAATAATACCAAAGTGTTACTGTCTTTACTTTGAAACAAGAGTTATATTACATTACATGCAGAGGCGGAGCTACTAAAGGATCAGTGGGGTCCAAGGACCCCACTGAAATTTTCTTTTTATTAGTAATATAGTATAAAATTTTAGGTGGGGGACTAAAATTGAAAAATTTTACACTCTAAGTACCCCATTGAAATTTTTTAAAAAATATAGGGTGTGGGGTCCAATTAGACTGGACCCCACCCATTGGTTGCTCTGGCTCCGCCACGGATTACATGACATGAGCTTTGTCTTAATAATAGATAGCATGTGGATTAAATAAACAATCATGTCTTAATCAGAGATCAGATGCTAATAAAGATTATGAAAAGACTAATAACTGATTATAACTGTATACCGTACCGACGGAGTCTAATTTGCTTTTCTCCCATTTCAATATTTACGCATGAACTTTTCTCTCTGCCAACCTCCATATAAAGTAAAGATCAACTAGAAACATAAAAGGGATCATCGATTTTAATGTTAAAACAAAGGAGGGTGAATTGAATGCGGCTAGAAAGTAGTTGCAACTTGCAACGTATCAATACGCACAAGTCAATGCCCAAAGAAAATCGTATCCATACAAAAGTCAAACACCATGACTACAGTGAATAGTTCTCATCAATTATGGCCGTGACTTAGTTGATTTTTATACAATAGTTCCTCAATTATGAAGCCCCGCCTATTTTTAAATAAAGAAGAAAAAGAGAAGAAATAGAATACGATTGCTGTCGTGAAACCCATGCTCGAGTGAACACAACTTGGACAAAGACCCATAATTCTTAATTAAAAAAGAAAGAACCGTAATAATATAATAATAAATGCTATTGAATATTAACGAGCCTAGTTTTTTAGACCACCGTGACATACGTTGCCTCTCCTATGGCCACCTTGTATTATATCTATCTAACACCGATGCCATGTTAGCTTCTTCAAGAAAATACTTCATCTCATTCGAACAAGGAAGAGAAAAAGGATTCAAATAGTCAAGAAATGAGCGATCTATTTGGCGGTAGCAACGACAGCAACAGAGGTAGAAATAGCAGAAGCGTGCTCGGAGTTTCAGTTTGCGGCGGCGCGCAGTCGATACAAGACATCGATCAGTTCTCAAGAGAAGACAGCCTTTACAGCTTATCCACCGGCGTATTGCCTTCGCTTGGCGCGAGGAGTAATCGTAGGGTCAAGCTTCGTTCTTTCATCGTCTCCCCTTATGATCGACGCTACAGGTTTTTTTTGTTGTTTCTGTCTATTTGATTCAGTTTCTTTCAATCCATTCACATGGGATGGGTTTGGTCTTCTTATTATGAGATACTGACGAAAAAGAGCAATCTTTGAAAGGGTGATGTTAACTGTTCAAATACTGACGTCGTCTCTTTTGATGATATTTCCAATCAGGGCATGGGAGAACTACATAATCGTACTAGTCGTCTACACGGCGTGGGTTTCGCCGTACGAATTCGGATTTCTGGACAAGCCCACAAAGCCGTTGTCCATCGTCGACAACGTCGTCAATGGATTCTTCGCCATCGACATTGTGCTGACGTTCTTCGTGGCGTATTTGGATAGGAGTACGTTCCTCCTCATCGACAACCCAAGGCTGATAGCTTGGAGGTACGCTACTTCTTGGCTGGCATTCGATGTAATTTCGACGATCCCATCTGAGCTTGCTCGGAAAATATCGCCGAAGCCTCTCAGATCGTATGGACTGTTCAACATGCTCCGATTGTGGCGTCTTAGAAGAGTCGGCGCTCTGTTCGCACGGTAAGTGTTCGACGTTTTTCCTCTCAGACGATTACCAGACGTATTTGCGTATCTTCTTGGCATCATCACATCGTTTGCTTCGATCCTTAAATACAGACTGGAGAAAGATAGAAACTTCAACTACTTTTGGGTTCGATGTGCGAAGCTTATATGCGTAAGTCAACCATGATCATGATCATCATCATCAAATCAGTTGATGTGTCAAAGTGTTGATGACAGTATTTGTGATGGAATTCTATGTACATCATTTCTCGCCAGGTTACTCTGTTTGCAGTTCACTGCGCTGGCTGCTTCAATTACCTTCTTGCAGCCCACTACCCCAACCCGAAAAAGACATGGATAGGTGCAGCCATGCCCGATTTCCTCGAGGAAAGCCTATGGATTCGCTATGTAACCACGATCTATTGGTCCATCACTACTCTAACCACGGTTGGCTACGGAGATTTGCACGCTGAGAACATGAGGGAGATGATATTCAACATCTTTTACATGCTCTTCAACCTGGGACTAACGGCGTACTTGATAGGAAACATGACCAACCTTGTGGTCCATGGTACAAGCAAGACTCGACAATTCGTAAGTATATCACCTCCTAAGAACTGCATTTTCTTGGACACTGATGATTATGCTTCATAAGTAATCCTTATGACGACGAACAGAGAGGTACAATTCAAGCTGCTTCGAGCTTCGCAAAGAGGAATCATCTGCCCGCCCATCTCCAAGATCAGATGCTCTCCCACTTATGCCTAAAGTTTCGAACTGATTCTGAGGGATTACAGCAGCAGAAGACACTCGATTCGCTTCCCAAGGCTATTCGTTCGAGCATTGCGCATTTTCTATTCTACTCCCTGCTCGATAAGGTGTATCTCTTTCGCGGGGTATCCAACGATCTACTCTTCCAACTGGTAATAATATTCAGATAACAAAAGAAATTGCTGTTTTTGTCTAATCTGTTCATACTTTCAGTCGAATGATTAATGTAAATGTTCGAAAAGGTCTCTGAGATGAAGGCGGAGTACTTTCCTCCCAAGGAGGATGTGATTTTGCAGAATGAAGCGCCGACGGACTTCTACATCATAGCAACTGGGGCTGTGGTAATACAGATAAATCGCCGAATTCTCTCCTTTTTTCAATTTCTGACGTAATACTAGATTCATGCATCGAATTTTGTCTGATTCGCATGTCGTTCGTTTGCAGGATCTATTGGTCGTGAGAAATGGAGCCGAAGAGGCAAGTTTTGTTTTTTTTTTCTTTTGACTTTTAAGGTTCGTTTCGAATTTATAATTTTAAACACTGAATATACATCGGCAGGTCGTGGGAGAGGCTAAAAATGGGGAGATATGCGGCGAAACTGGCGTTCTCTGCTTTAGGCCTCAGCTCTTCACAGTGCGTACGAAAAGGCTGACTCAGCTTCTGCGTCTCAACCGTGCGACGTTCTTGAACATTGTCCAGGCGAACGTCGAAGACGCAACCATCATCATGAATAACCTTCTTCAGGTTCGTACGACGTCTCTCCCAAGGTATATTATCTCCCATGAAATGTATGTAAAGACATTCCATTTTTTTTGATTAATCAGCACTTAAAGGGCCTAAGAGACCCTATAATGGATGGAGTTCTCATTGAGATGGAGAACATGCTCGCCAGAGGAAGAATGGACTTGCCGCTCACTCTATGCTTTGCCTCACTCAGAGAAGACGACCTGCTATTACACCATTTGCTTAAGCGTGGGCTCGACCCGAATGAATCAGATAATAACGGAAGAACGGCTTTGGTTAGCATACACACACACACACACAGATCGCATATATTTTCTTCATTTTCCAATTAGTTGGCGTTTCATTTACGGGGTTTTGTTCGCTTATACAGCACATAGCGGCGTCGAAAGGGAACGATAACTGTGTGCTTCTCTTGCTGGATTTCAAGGCGGATCCAAATAGTCGAGGTTTGGCTTTCAAGAGCTTTGTTGCATTATTATTCATCATTACTCATCTCAGTTCATGAAATAATCTAATAACAATGGCGGCGAGCGAGCGAGCAAGGGCATGTGTTACTTAACCTTTAGGCATCATTCAAGTTGATAAAAAAAAAACATTTATTGGGTCGGACAATGACCTCATGAAGACATTTCACTCGTTACAAGTTCATCAGTTGACTTCTAAAAGCTCATGCTAGTTTATCATTGAGTTGACTTTCTGAAACTGTAACTAAAACGCCCGCTCAGGGCCAATTTTGTAGATTGGCCAATTGGCCCTAAAACACTCCCAGAAGACAACAACAGCCAACTTTTTTTTTCTTTTAGTTTTTTTTTTTCTCAACCACTTTTGCAGATTCCGAGGGCAGCGTTCCCCTATGGGAAGCCATGCTCAACGGGCACGAATCCACGGTCGGCCTCCTAACCGACAACGGCGCGAGCCTAACTGCCGGCGACGTCGGCCTGTTTTCGTGCACCGCGGCCGAGAAAAACGACCTCGAACTCCTCGAGCGCATCGCCCGCCTTGGCGGAGACGTGACCCAGCCCAGGACCGCCGACGGAGGCTCGACCATGGCCCTACACGCCGCGGTCTGCGAGGGAAACTCCGAGGTTGTCAGGTTCCTACTGGACCGTGGCTCGGACCCACACCGAGCCGACGACAACGGGTGGACCCCGCGAACCCTAGCCGAGCAGCAGGGACATGAAGAAATCCTAAGTCTATTCGAGGACAGGCCGCAGCCGAAGCCCGAGCCCGGGCCCCACCCATACCGAGGGGTTCGCTTCTCTCCTTCGCCGACGGGCCCGCCCGCGAGGAGCGGGCCTGCGGACCGCCCGAGGCGTATTAGGGCGGGCGGAGATGGACTGCACAATTCTCTGTTTGGGATCATGTCGGCCGGCGGCGGCGGTGGTGGGCCGGCGAGGGCGGCGGCGGTTAGGGTTAGGGTGAGGTGTCCCGAGAAGGGTGACGTGGCGGGGAAGGTGGTGCTTTTGCCGGGGAGTTTTGGGGAGTTGGTGGATTTAGGGGTGAGTAAGTATGGGATGAAGAGTGGTAAAGTGAAGGTTGTGAGGGAAGATGGGGTTAGGGTTGATGAGATTGAGCTTATAAGGGATGGTGAGTGCTTGGTTTTTGTTACTAGTAGTGATGATAGTGATGAGTGATCATGTTTAGGGTTTTTTCTTTTATGTGTAATGTATATATATATAGAGATTTGCTATGGTGCCCACCTACCGTGAGCAACCACCGTGAGCACCATAGGCAAATCTCTTCATTTCTTCTGTTTTTTCGATCTTCAACGTCGCCAACAACTCCGTAGACCCTCCAATATACATTATTAACCTTAATTGCATTCTCCAACACGTTAAGTTTTAGTAAAATCATCACATCGCTCGCCGTCCACATGCGAATAATAAATAATAAATTTTACTAAAACTTAACGTGTTGGAGAATGCAATTAAGGTTAATAATGTATATGAGAGGGTCTACGGAGTTGTTGGCGACGTTGAGAATCGAAAAAACAGAAGAAATGAAGATATTTGCCGATGGTGCTCACGGTGGTTGCTCACGGTAGGTGGGCACCATAGCAAATCTATATATATATATATATATATATCCCTCGTATATATTGGAATTTAAGTTTTGGGTATCTACAGACATTTTACTTGAGTAGTAGTAGATGCGCGTCTTTTGTGGTTCTCCCATTTGTGTAGTGGTGGTAAAAATTACGAAATTTCACAATTGGGTCATTGTGTTGTGACGCACTAAACCTACATATTGAACACGTTTGAAACATAAATGGGCCATAAATAATGAATAGGCGACTAGTCTGATGCTTCTATTCAGTCAGATACACAGAAAACAATCCAATTTTGTAAGTAATATATATTTTTATTTATATAGGATTAGGATATTGTTGGGTTTGACCCAAATTGTGTTGGGCTTATGGGCTTATTTAGCTTAGGGTTTGTATTTGTAAGACAAAAACTAATATTAGGAAGGAGAAGAAGCTAACGTGCTTCAGCTTTTGGACATCATCACCTTCTTCAAGCTCCCTCTCCAAACCTCTCTTTCCATTATTTTCTCCATTAATCGACCTCAAATCGCAACAAACTGGTATCAGAGCTTCCGATTTCGTCACCTACCATCGCCGGATTTTTCACTCATTGTAAGTTGTGTGGAAGTTGGTGTAGTGTGATTTTGTGGGTTTTGATATTTTGGGGCCTTTGTTTGAGATGGAGATGTCGTCTAGATTTGATATCGAGAAGTATGATGGGAAGACGAGTTTCGCACTTTGGCAAGTGCGAATGGCCGCCATATTGTCGAGTCTCGGGCTTAAGGGCGCCATTCTTGGTAGAGAGAAGGCGGGGGATGGCCTTACGGATAAAAGGTGGAATGAAATGGATGACAAAGCACTATCTACTATACAATTGTGCTTGAGTAATGCTACACTACAAGAGGTGTTGTCGGAGAAAACCGCAAAAGGTTTGTGGGAAAAGTTGGAGAATATTTACATGAAGAAGTCTCTAACTAATCGGTTGCGGTTGAAGTTGCGTCTCTACACTCTTCGCATGGACGAAGGTACATCCCCTTCGGTTCATATTGCGAACTTTACCTCGATCTTGAATGATTTGGATAAATTGGGGGTGAAGGTAGAGGATGAAGATCAAGCCCTCTTGTTGTTGTGCTCATTACCCGGATCATTTAAAGCCTTTCGAGATATGATGGTGTATAGTAGAGATAAGATTACCCTTGAGGATGTGAAGAGCAATTTGCAAGCCAAATTGCATCTTGATAATGAGATGACCAATCTTGAGAAGGGAATCGAAGGCGTCGGCTTGGTTGTTGATCGGGGTAGACCGAAAGAGAGAACCTCGAATGATTCGAAGTCTCGTTCCAAGTCTAGACACAAGGATCTCATTTGTTACCATTGCAACAAAAGGGGCCACATTAAGCCTAATTGTTACAAGTACAAAAGGCAACAAAAGAAGGAAAAAGGTGCTTGTGCGGATGAGGCTAATGTAGTTGATGGTGACATGGTTGACACTCTTTGTGTGGTTGATGGTAGTGTCAATGATGAGAGTTCTTGGATTATGGACACGGGCGCTTCTCAACACATGACTCCAAATAGAGAATTGTTTGAGAGCTACGAGTCATCAAGCGGCAAGGTACTCATGGGTAATAGCCATTTGTGCAAAGTTGTTGGAACTGGCACGGTCAAGATAAAGTGCCATGATGGCAAGATCCGAAGATTGACGGGTGTGAGACATATACCCGACTTGACAAAGAACTTGATTTCCTTGGGTTCTCTTGAAGAAAAAGGATGTAAGTTCCAAAGTGAAGAAGGAGTCCTTAGAGTGTCGAAGGGAGCTCTCACTATGATGAAGGCAAAGAGGGTTGGTACTCTTTACTTCTTGCAAGGTTCCACGGTCACGGGCTCGGCCGCTATTGCGGGCCCTACCTCGGATGATGATGTTACTAAATTGTGGCATATGAGGTTGGGGCATATGAGTGAGCGGGGAATGACCATATTGAGCAAGAGAGGCTTATTGGGTGGCCAATGCACAAGTAGTTTGGAATTTTGTGAACATTGTGTGTTTGGTAAGCATAAGAGGTTGAGCTTCTCTACGGCCATTCATCGAACCAAGGGAACGTTGGACTACATCCACTCGGATCTTTGGGGACCATCTCGTGAGCCATCAAAGGGTAATAGTTCCCGCTACATGCTTACCTTTATTGATGATTTTTCACGAAAGATTTGGGTTTACTTCTTGAAAGAGAAAAATCAAGTGTTCAAAACCTTCAAAGAATGGAAGATGCTTTTGGAGAAGCAAACGGGGAAGAAGGTGAAACGCTTGAGAACCGATAACGGCTTGGAATTTTGCAACCGTGAGTTTGATGCATTTTGTAGAGATGAAGGCATTGTTCGTCACAAGACGGTTGTGTATACCCCACAACAAAACGGGGTTGCGGAAAGGGCGAATAGGACATTGCTTGAAAGGGCTCGGTGTATGCTTTCCAATGCGGGTTTGGGTAAGGAGTTTTGGGCGGAGGCCGTGAGCACCGCTTGCTATTTGATGAATCGTTCTCCTACCACTTCCATTGAGTGCAAGACTCCCGAAGAGGTTTGGTCGGGTAAGCCGGCCGATTATTCTAACTTGAGGGTGTTTGGTAGTCCCGCCTATGCTCATGTGAATGAGGGAAAATTGGAGCCGAGAGCAAAGAAGTGTGTCTTTGTTGGGTATCCCATGAATGTGAAGGGGTATAAATTATGGTGTCCTACAACGTCTAAATTTGTCATCTCAAGAGACGTTACTTTCGATGAATCGGCCATGTTGAAGGTGAAGGATGTTGCTTCCGAACCGGTTGTCAAGGAGAATGAGAATGTTGAGAAAAAGGTGGAGTTTGAGGTGACGGCTCCACATGGTGAAGATGAGGAAATCATGACTCATGAAGATGCCATTGTTGATGAAGATGATAATGATGATGACCGTGAAGAAGAAGAAGACCAAAGAGAAGGACAACCATATTCTTTGGCTAGGGACCGATCTAGAAGAAAAACCAGTGCGCCGGAAAGGTATGGTTTTTCGGACTTTGCTCATTGTTTGGCTATTGCGGAAGAGGTGGAGTTTTGTGAGCCATCTTCATACAAAGAGGCGATTTCTTCCAATGATGCGGGTGAATGGGTTGCCGCCATGAATGATGAAGTTCAAGCTTTGGAGAGAAATCAAACTTGGACACTTGTAAAACCACCAAAAGACAAGAAAGTTGTGGGTTGCAAGTGGGTGTTCAAGAGGAAGTTCGCCTCAAATTCCGAAGACTATCGATTTAAGGCAAGGCTTGTGGCTAAGGGTTATAGCCAAATACAAGGTATAGACTTCAATGACGTGTTCTCTCCCGTGGTAAAGCATACCTCTATTCGTGTTTTGCTCACTTTGGTTGCAATGAGGGACTTGATATTAGAACAATTGGATGTGAAAACCGCCTTCTTGCATGGTGACTTGGAGGAGCAAATTTATATGAGGCAACCGGAAGGGTTTGAGGTTATGGGAAAGGAGGATCATGTGTGTCTATTAAAGAAGTCTCTTTATGGTCTTAAGCAATCACCTCGGCAATGGTATAAGAAGTTCGATTCTTTCATGGTTAGTATCGATTTCTCTCGTTCTAATTATGATAGTTGTGTTTATTTTAAGAAATTGGGAAACGGTGATGTCATCTACTTGTTGCTTTATGTGGATGATATGTTGATTGCGGCCACTAATATGGGGGATATTAAGAGGTTGAAAGAGCAACTTAGCTCGGCATTTGAGATGAAAGACTTGGGGCCGGCTAGAAGAATCCTTGGAATGGAGATTACAAGGGATCGCTCCAACCGGAAACTTTATCTCTCACAAAAGAGTTTTGTCGAGAAGGTACTTCGTCGTTTTGGCATGGAGAAAGCTAAAGTTGTTTCAACTCCTCTTGCGGCACATTTCAAGCTTTCGGCCGTTTTAAGTCCTAAATCCGATGATGAAAGGAAATATATGGAAACGGTTCCATATTCAAGTGCGGTGGGGAGTCTTATGTACTTGATGGTGTGCACTCGACCCGACATTGCACAAGCCGTTAGTGTGGTAAGTAGATATCTTTCGTGCCCCGGTAAAGGGCATTGGGAAGCGGTGAAATGGATTTTTCGCTATTTGAAAGGTACTATTGATGCTCGTTTAGAGTTTGGAAATGGAAATGAGTCACTAACGGGTTATGTTGATTCGGATTATGGAGGCGATCTTGATAAGAGGAGATCTTTGACCGGATATATCTTTACTTTTGGAGATTGTGCAATTAGTTGGAAGTCTCAACTTCAAGCAACCGTTGCACTCTCAACGACCGAAGCGGAGTACATGGCTATAACCGAGGCTATCAAGGAGGCTATTTGGCTTAAAGCATTTGTGGGTGAGATTTCGTCTCTTGTTGGCTCTCTTGTGGTGTTTTGTGATAATCAAAGTGCGGTCCATTTGACAAAGGACCGGATGCACCATGAGAGGACGAAGCATATCGATATTCGATATCATTTCGTTCGAGATGTAGTGTCGGATGGGGCGGTTCTTATGAAGAAGATTGGTACCGAGTCGAACCCGGCCGACATGCTCACGAAACCTCTACCAATTGCAAAGTTCAAGTCTTGCACAAGCTCGGTCTCGGTTCGCTTCTAGCTTCGTACCACTTTATGTTTCTTTTTGGTGCTAGTATATTCGACGTATGCTAGCTTGTCATGTTTTGTCTTTCGGTTTGTCGTTTTGGACACAATTTGTTTCAAGGTGGAGATTGTTGGGTTTGACCCAAATTGTGTTGGGCTTATGGGCTTATTTAGCTTAGGGTTTGTATTTGTAAGACAAAAACTAATATTAGGAAGGAGAAGAAGCTAACGTGCTTCAGCTTTTGGACATCCATCATCACCTTCTTCAAGCTCCCTCTCCAAACCTCTCTTTCCATTATTTTCTCCATTAATCGACCTCAAATCGCAACAGATATAATGCTCAAACTTCGCTTTAACCTTTCTTACGTCGATCATCCAACGTATTCATATGGCAAACATGTGTCGGAATCATTAGTTACGTATACATATATTTGTTACATATACATATATTTGAAATTGATAAAAGCACTTTCGCATGAAGCTCTCTTTATGTTTTGCGTGGAAGAGGAAAAGGACTAAGGGCCAATGGGGTCCTTGTCTTTTCAATTTAATTTCAATGAGATCTATCAACTTTCCAAAAGTTTTTTTTTATTATTTTTATGTAGTTGGCGAAAGTTTAAAATATCAACCTGGTTGGTTTTGTCCTTTTGCAATCAAAACCTCACTTGGACGAGATTGGGTATGTTTATTTCATATTAGCACATGTAATCACAAAATCCGGAGGTGATAACATATTCCAAACATGCCTCTTTTCTTGATTGTAACTTTGGAAATGTTAGTTAAAAAAATAAACAATCGTCCTCTATTTTTAATTTTTTATTTCGGTGGATGCTTGTAAGTGGTAAGTAACATTCACATGTGAACTCATCAAGTACCTAGAATAGAAGAAAAAAAATAAAACCCCCGTTCTTAGATCAAGTTCTTGCAATTATCATTCTCACGGTAAGAAGTAAATACAAAATCGATCGACCTTGATTAATTTAAGAAAGGACTATCTACCCATACTCATCGTAATGTTCAATAATGTCTCTAACTTCGTTCCTTTTTTCTTTTCCAAGGTGAGATCACTTTCACCCAATGGCATATTAGCAACTTCTTCTTTATTACATCTTTTCAATGCTTTCTCCTCTCCATACAGTCTTGTTTTTGCCCACCGCATGATAATAAATATCGTGACAACCACAATAAAGATTTATTAATTATCGATATATATGAGTTAATTACAAATCTAGGCGCTTGACCAAGTATCAATTACAAAAGTAGGCACTGTGTGAAAACAGTTGCAAAAGTTGCAAAAATAGGCATTACATTTTTATTTTCTTTTTTTGAATTAATTTTATTATGTGCACAATTTTATTACAAAAAATAGGCATCTTTTTATTTTTATTTCTTTTATATAGTCAAATTTAAAATATAGAAATTAAACAAACAATTGATCCACACACTTCGCTCGCCATCTTGAAGTAATTAATAAAAAGATACGATATATGATTTGAGATAATGTGTAAATGAGATCCGGTTCAGTGTAGTAATCGTCAAATTAGTGGAGGATACTTAATACGAAATAGGTGGAGGATACTTAAATCGTTGAATTGGTTGTCCGTTTTCAATGTTCACCTATTCTAATATTAATGTGATAAAGGTAAAATCGATACAATAAGACGTGTTTCCAACCATTCTTTCATTGTTCCAATTAATTCAAAAAACCATGTATTAATTCAGCACTTCGAAAATGAAATATTTGGCCAATAATTCCTAATCGGTAATATGTAGTATATGGAAAATATAAACTTTCTCTAATATACTGTTTTCTGCCATCATGCGTCAGTGGCACGTTAATACTTTTGACCATTAAAAGTTAATAAAATATATACCAGCAATAAAAATAAATATGAAATATAACGTACAAAAAAGTTACGCCTAGAATTGTAATAGTTTACACACGGTGCCTATTTTTGTAAATTACATTAAAAATGATGCCTACAACTGTAAATGACCCGATATATATTGAGTTCGAAATTGATAACTTATCAGATTAACCACCGTACAAATGCTAAACAGTAGCATTAAATAAACAAATCTTAACCCTAACCACGATTTAATTCTACATGCGTAGAAACTTTCTATATATAACTTATGTGCAACAACAAACACACATGATCATCTTCTTACTTACACATATGATAAAACATGAATGCAATTCAAGAAATAGTGACGAGGTGGCTCAACCCAATAGCACTCTTCTTCGTCGTCAACCTAATGATATGCGCCATTTTCATCCTTATTATAACTCAAAACAAGCACGAAAACAGTGATATCCAAGAAAACCCTCATCATCATCATCATCTGCACAGCCCACAACTAGCAAGAGTCCCATCGTTCTTCGAGCGAGTTAGGTCTTTCAACCTAGCCAAGAACCGGCCGGAAAAGGACGAACCGTTCGAGCCCATCAGCCGTAGAAATTCCGGCGACGGAGATACTAGTGAAGGCGGCGAAGAGATCACTGGTGAAAAGTGCAGCGTGATTGCTGACGAGGCGTTGAAGAAGTTGGCGAGTGAGAGAGACGCGGTCACGGCGGAGGAGGCGTCGGCGGTCGAGGGGAGGTCGGAGGAGGCCGACGACGATGCGGTGGATGCGAAGGCCGACGACTTTATCAACAGATTCAGGCAACAGTTGAAGCTACAGAGGTTGGACTCTATGTTGAGGTACAACCGTACAAGGAGATACTGAAAAGAGGGGCATCGTGGTAATTTCCTAGGTTCTTTGGAGCGGTAATAGAAACGACCCGACCCGATTGAATCCCGAACTAATATTTTATAGGATTTGCTTCGAAAGCCTTCTAAAATTGCGAAAAGATTTCGCCTTACTTTTAGTTTCTGTACCCTTTATGAAAGAGAAGCAGCACGAATGGGTTAATTTTTTATATAAATAAATGAATGATGTGGTTTCTCGGATCCGACCCGCATATTCCACTTGGATGGACCTTCTGACTAAATAGCCAAAGTTATGGGACTAAACGTGTAATATTTCTTTACAAGGACGAATAAAATAAGGTAGTAGAACAGCACTTCCATCGTTCTGAGTTATTATCTCAGCTGCTGTGTATGTATGATACGACGATGATACCTTCGTTCTCGGAGTGATACGATGTCGTTTTCTGCTGTTTGCTCGAGTACTCCCTCGCCTCTCCCCTTAACGGCTTCTCCAGTACAAACTCGGAGAATTGCTTTGTTTCGCCCAGAAATTCACTCATTTTCCAGATTCAGTGCCCAGAGGCTCAAAATTGATTGTTGTCGCCAAACGATTGAGCTTGAAATTGAGTCAGGGGAGAGTCCAAATTTCGTGAAGAAAAAGAGGAAGCCTAGACCCAGTTTTGTAGAGCAAGTTGAGAGCAAATGGTCCGTAAAAATCCCTTCTTTGAGAGAGAATTTCCCCTGGGAAGCACAAGCAGGTGGTGACAAGGATAAAGAATCTGAAGCAGAAAGGGCAGAGAGAAACGAAGATGATTCATATGAGAAAGATAGGGATAGACGTAGAGCTTCGAGAGAGACAGTGGATTCTGATGTTAAATTTCGTAGCTCTACGACAGCTCCTTGGGCTCATGGAAGTAGTGTACTGAAGAGAAAGGTTCTTAATTCCGAGGGTTTGATGAAACACGAAAAACAGATTCCAAGAGAATACCAATCTTTCGATGAAGGGCGGCACATTATGCAGAAGGCGGTGACATCAGATGTTGAAAGTGAAGGAAAACGTGGCAAGTCTGATACCAAAACAATCAAAATATCGGAAACGAATGAGATTCTCAAAGCTAAAAGGAGTGAAGGTGGGTGTTCGGTGACGGTGAAGGACACGCCGAATAATTATCAAGTCGATGATTTCAATGTGAAGCATTCTCATATTTCCAATGATTTAGGTAGATTGCCGTGGCAAAGAAAAGCTGATGAGGGGTTTGTGGGAATGGGTCAAAAAATGAATGGAAACACACTCTTGGCGGAGAGATTGATACCTGAATCTGAGCTGAAGAGGCTTAGAAACGTGTCCCTGAGAATGGTTGAGAGGATCAAGGTTGGCGCGGCTGGCGTAACGCAGGATTTGGTCAATGCTATACATGAGAAATGGAAGAGCGACGAGGTCGTTAAATTAAAATTCGAAGGCCCGCCTTCGAAAAACATGAACAGAACACAAGAGATACTCGAGGTCAGTAGCATCTTTGTTACGTATCTATTTCCCTCAAAATCGAATTGGGCTGCATTGGATCATCTTTATTCGTTGTATTGTAGCTAGACTATACCTTCTTGATTTGTGATTACACAGTGCATCATATCGTGGGATTTGCATAATTGAGATGCTTATTCTGAAGCATTTGTGTCTTCTGTCAGTGTAGAAGTGGAGGTTTGGTCATTTATAAGGCAGGGAGTTTGATCGTTCTTTATAGAGGGAGTTCATACAAGCTCGATTGTGTAAAATCTTACACCGAGCACGTTGACACCAAAGGTGGAACGTTAAGTTCTTCTCAAGATTCTGACACAGATTCTCCTCAGAGAGTCAGAGTTAGCCACTTTAACGAGGGTTCAAAATCAGAAACATCAAAGGCAGCAGTTAGTCCAGATTACTTTGAGAAGTTATCCGAAGAAGAACAAATAGACATAACTGAGTTGAACTCTTTGTTAGACGAGCTCGGTCCTAGATTCACAGATTGGTCTGGCCGAGAACCAATTCCCGTCGACGCCGATCTGCTGCCACCTGTCGTTCATGGATTTAAGTCTCCATTTAGATTACTACCTCATGGTTTCAAGCAGGCATTGGGTAATAGAGAGATGACTTTCTTGCGCAGAACGGCCAGAATTCTGCCCCCACATTTTGCCCTCGGTGCGATTTTCTTGCATCATCTAATGTTGTTTTCATACGGGCACTTTTTTTTATGTACAGATTTTCACGAAAGAAGGCTCTTTGTTTTCCTCAATGTAGGGAGAAACAGAGAACTCCAAGGCCTTGCTCAAGCCATGGTGAAGTTGTGGGAAAACAGCGCTATCGCAAAGATAGCCATCAAGCGTGGCGTTCAAAACACTTCCAACGAAAGAATGGCTGAAGAGCTCAAGGTTGATTCTATGTCAGTAAACGCTGCTGTATGCATATCGAAAGTATTTGTTGATTGATATTTCGACTGTTTTGCTTCTGTGCAGATATTGACTGGGGGGACACTAATTTCAAGAAACAAAGAGTACATAGTCTTTTACAGGGGCAATGATTTCTTACCACCAAACATCTCAAGCACACTCATCGAAGCTGAGAGATCTGCTGCCCTTCGACAGGCTGAGGAAGAACATGCTCGCATTAGAGCACCGACTCTTATCAACACAAAATCTAAAGAATCGAAACCTCCATTAGTTGCTGGGACACTTGCCGAGACTGTAGCAGCATCTTCAAGGTGGGGAAACGAATCAAACGGTCAAGAAACAGAGGAGATGCTGACAGAAAGAGAAAGAGCCAAGCATGCTTCTTTGATCAATTCCCTCGAGAGAAAGCTAGCTATCGTACGCCTTTACATGGATTTACCGTAGTGTCCATACGTTCCACCACTAATTTACTGTTGTTTATACGCTCAGGCTAAGGATAAAATCCGCACAAGCGAAAGGGCTCTGGCGAAAGTGCTCGAGAATCAAGAACCAGAAAGCCTACCTACTGACCTCGAAACACTAACAGACGAAGAGAGATTCTTGTTTCGGAAGATGGGCTTGAGCATGAAGCCTTATCTCGAACTAGGTAAAACTAACCTTTCACAGTATCTCACATTCTAACATGTGTACCTACCGTAATTTCTTGGTGATGAGAGTGAAACTCTGTCTAACAGGGAGAAGATCAGTTTTCGCTGGTACGATTGAGAACATTCATCTTCATTGGAAGTATAGGGAACTTGTGAAGATCGTCGTGGAAAGAAAGAATTTGCCTCAGGTCAAGCATATTGCTGTGACGCTCGAGGCTGAGAGCGGTGGCATATTGGTATCTGTGGACAGAACTGCTAAAGGTCATGTAATAATTATCTACCGTGGGAAGAACTATCGCCCGCCTATTTCCTTTAGGCCCAGAAATTTACTTACGAAAAGGCAAGCTTTGGCTCGTTCTATTGAGCTGCAGAGACGTGAGGTACCGAACGCATTGTTTTTTTAATGTGAATTAGATCTTATTTAAGGTTTTCGTTACGGCGTTGACTTCGTTTGAATTCATTTTCAGGCGCTGAAGCACCATGTCAGGGAATTGGAGGAGAAAATTGAGAAGCTGAAGCTTGAGCTTGTGTGAACTTTGCTTCTGTTAAAGTCAATGAGAATCATGAAGTCGTAGTTACTTCTTTTTCTTTTTTTTTTTGACAAAAGAAAGGGAAAAAGAAATTCTTAAGACTGAAGGTGAGCAGTGTGAGAATAATAAGCCCCACTTGTACGTTTAGTGGCAAACCGTTTTCTAAGTCAATTATGTCCGTACATACTTCCGTTTTTTCATATTCATGTACCGTTTAGCTTAAGTGTTTGTTGAAAAGGGCGTTAAAATGTCAACTCTTGTAGAATTAAAAGTTTTTAATGACATGATAATGATCGGCAATCAGCGTACACATTACTAATCTGGTATTATGGTTGTTTAGAACAAACTAAGATAAAGTAATTTGCATCACTTTGTCGTCACGGAACTAATTTCAAATTTCGACTTTCTCAACTGATGGGCGACAAATGGAAAGGAGTTATATATTATGCTCACGGAATATTGAGTATTGACCAGGGAAAATTGTGATTCTAGACAAGATGTGCAAATTAAGGTAAAAAAGCAACCTTGATTTGAATTCACAATAAATGTTTCGTTCTTTTAACATAATCCCGTTGATCTAGTTCATTTGATTTTTTTTTTATCGTTGCATTAATGGGAGTATAAATGAAGTTTGACTCGAATTTGTAAATAATAAGGTTGTGTTATTATTTTATGTGTATCCACGAATCTCAATGACTTGACAAGAACGACAAAGAAAGCCAGAGTTTTTGATGATCATAGGTAACTCTACTTGGCATTATTCTAACTTTTTCCCCCGTAAACAGTTATGAAATATTCCTCGACTTTCAATGGGATTATTTCTTCGGGTAGCTACAGAAAAATACCTAATTGCAAAAAAATTTAAACATAACTATCCATGTCAGAAAATTTTATAGATAGGTACCCGATTTAATTTTACCAGTTTATTTAGTCATATCGTACCTTCCTGTGTGTATATTGCGTACTATAACACGATTATATAGGGTACCTAAATATAGGATACGTCGTACCTACGGGCATGCCTGTGTGTTACATAGGACGTACCTAAATATAACATACGTCGTACCATTTTCTGTTATATAGGGTACCCAAATGTGTTGGGATAGGGTACCCAAATGTGTTGTTTGGTGTACTTTCGGGGATCGGGTACCTATGTGCAAAAACTTTGTTCTGTTAGGTACCTACATATAAAAAAATCCTGACTGAGTACTAAATTACAAGTTTTTTTTCAAATAGGTACTTATGTGTAAAAACCTCTTTCTTATTTCTTCTATATATTATTTTTCTAACTTATCAAAAGGTGGGGGTTTTTATGTGACATCTGACATCGAGTCTCGAACACGCTGCACTATTCATTGACTTGACAACATGACAAGTTGGTCGTTGGTTGGCCTTCAATATTACGGTCATCCAAACAATTTTCGTTTTTAACTTAAATTAAGCAACAAGATGATAATATTTTTAATTAATTTCGATTCTGAATGCTTTGTGTTTTACTGTATTTCAAAGAAGCACCGTGTGATGAAGCTTACTATATTTGACCACACTTTTCGCAGACAGAATATCATCGTCGTCTTTCTGCTGCATATTTGATCTTTGTGTGCTATGCTATAAATATAACTAAAAGCGAAAGAAACGCACGATATTCTTCAGAATAATATCTTTGAACCCATCAAAAGTCTCATGCTTTGAAACACAAAAAAGGTGGTGTTTTTCAAATCTTTGAATAAGACCCAACAAATTCTTTTCTTTTTATTTCTTCTAACCATTCCCATTAGCACAGAACAAAACGTAGTACTTGCGCCGTGTGAGCTACCTATGGCACGAGGAAAGAGAATTCAAAGCCTCGATTGAGTTTTGACTGTAAGCAATTGAGCCCATACTACACGTGTTCTTGATAGTCAACTACACCGTATATTGACTTCGATTGAAACCCGTTTATAAGATGGCAGTTGTCGATCTTTATTAAGACACACATTGTGCGAAACATCGTTTATTACATCACATTCCCTCTCCGCCGACTCACCCCCCACCACAAAAGAGTTGCTTCAAGCTCGTCTATTCAGGTGAGCGTCTCTTTATATCAAGAACAAGTTTTTATTTCTTGTATCGAATCCTAAGCAAAAATGTTGTAAAGGGTTCTGCAAATTTCACTCGTGCATTCCGGAGGAATTTGATCTGATTACTGGGTATTTTTCGAGCAGGAAAATCTCCTTCAATCAACCCACGGAGAAGAAGATGACTTTGAGCGCCGAAAGATTCGGCCAATCAGAGTTTGGAGCTATGCCTACAAAGTTCGATAGGATGAGCAGAAAGAACTCGATAAAGCTGAGAAACTGCGAGCCCACAAAGCTAGTTCTCCACCATTCCCTTTCCTTCAAGGATTTAGTGCAAGAATCCAATTCCTCAGATGCAGCATCGAACGCTTGTAGTAATAAGAATAAGAGCACATCTTCGCCGACGATTTCTCTTCCCGAGCCAGCCGTGATGTTCAGCCCAAGGCCGGTCAGCGAATTAGACGCAGCCGCCGTGAAGCTTCAGAAGGTTTACAAGAGTTATAGGACTCGAAGAAACCTCGCCGACTGTGCTGTAGTTGTAGAGGAACTATGGTTAGTTCTCTTGTTCTTTTATGTGCAGTTATAGTTCTAAGCTTCTTTCTTTCTTTCGAGGACTTAAACTGTAAATCATTCGTTAGGTGGAAAGCTTTGGACTTTGCTGCTCTGAAGCAAAGCTCTGTATCGTTCTTCAACGTCGAAAAGCCCGAAACTGCTGTGTCTCGGTGGGCTAGAGCACGGACTAGAGCAGCCAAGGTCTGTAATTTAACATCCATTTTCGTTTTTCTGTCTGTTTCTTTCGTGGGCTGGTAATAAAATTCTCCATTTGAAAATCATTATAGGTTGGGAAGGGCTTGTCGAAGGACGAAAAGGCTCAAAAACTGGCCTTACAGCACTGGCTAGAAGCTGTAAGTTCTAAGACAACCTTTTTACGATGTATTGATTTCTTGATAGAGTTGCGTTTTTGATCAAGTTCTTTCCCCTTCGTGTATGTACACAGATCGATCCTCGCCATAGATATGGACACAATTTACATCTGTACTACGATGTCTGGTTCCAAAGCGAAAGCTCACAGCCTTTCTTTTACTGGTAAGCAGTAAAAATGAACTTATCCACAGGTTTCGTCTATCAACTTTGCTTAATAATTCTATCGATGATTACGAATTAGGTTGGACGTAGGGGACGGGAAAGAAGTGAACCTCGAAAAGTGCCCGAGGACCTGCCTGCAAAAACAGTGCATCGAATATCTCGGACAAGTAAGCTTTTCGTAGCGTTTCTTAAGCCAATCTCTGGACAAATTCCTGAGATTTGTGCGCTCTTTTTTCTCTCTTACAGAACGAAAGAGAATCGTACGAAGTCGTCGTCGAAAATGGGAAGCTCATAGACAAGCAGAGCGGCGCATTAGTGCACACAGTCGACGATGGCTCGAAGTGGATATTCGTTTTGAGCACTTCGAGGACTTTATACGTAGGCCAGAAGAAGAAGGGCTGTTTTCAGCACTCGAGTTTCTTGGCGGGAGGCGCCATTACGGCCGCTGGTCGATTAGTCGCTCGCCAAGGCGTCCTCGAGGTGTATATATAATATATATATGTATATATATATATAAGCACCCCTTGAAAACAACAACATTGTAACGAATCGAATGAATTCATCGTCTGATTTTCTAACATCGTTCGTCTGTTTTTTGCTTGCAGGCGATTTGGCCTTACAGCGGTCACTACCTACCGACGGAGGAGAACTTTCGCCGGTTCATCAACTTCTTGGAAGAGAACCGCGTCGATCTCTCGAACGTGCAGGTAAATTCTTGAGAAAATAAAAAAATTTGTAGTTGGCCTATATAGTCTTAAGTGATGGAATTCTTCGATTCCTATGATTGTCGTGGTGGGTGAATTTGGGACATGATTATCTGCCCGTAAGAATTAGCCTCCTCGCAGTGTGTGGCGTAAGCCTATAGACGATTGAGTGTGGGGATAACTCAGGTCGTGAAAAAAAAAAGTCGTGTTTCCTCCAATTGTTAAAAGATTTCTTCTTTTAATTTCTTGCAGAGATGTGCGACGGACGACGACCAACCTCCGACGAAAGATTCATCGGAGGAGTCATCGATATCGAGAGCCTCATCGAACAACAACCTTAAACTATCTAAAGAAGGTGAAGAAGAAGTCGTTATGAAAACAACATCGAACGTTAAAGAAGTACGATACGATTTGGCAAAGCAAATCTCCCACAAATGGAGCACGGGCCTCGGCCCGCGTATCGGATGCGTTCGGGAATATCCCGTCGACCTCCAATCGCGGGCACTCGAACAGGTCAACCTCTCGCCTCGGATGGGCTTCGGGCCCATCGGCAATTACGGGCCTATTCCGTCGCCAAGGCCCAGCCCGAGAGTTAGGCTGTCGCCTAGAGTTGCTTACATGGGACTTGTTAGTCCGAGGACTCCTATTGCCACGGCTAATTAAACTGTTTGTTTATTTTTCAGCGATAAAAATCAAGTCTTTATGAGTGTTCTTTCATTCACTTCATTGATGATTGTAAATGGGCTTTTGTTTAGTTTTCAATTCCATTCAATTTTTTCATCTAACATGTAAACCAGCATTTAAATTTCCAGACGGAATCATCTACCGCAATATAGTTAAATCATAAATCCCCTGTCTATCAAATGCCCAGTAGGAAATCACCCAAATCAATATCCATCATAACGTTCGAACAAACAAAAGACAAAAGGGAACAATAAGTAAGCTCATCTAACCTTTTCTCTTACACAATTCACTCCTCTCGGCGATCTCCTTAGTTTCAAGGTCTCAGCGTGGATCTCCTCAGTCTTTTTGGGCGTTTCATTAGAGGGGGTAGATTTCCCAGATATGCCTTCTTTCGCGGATCTCTTCGGGGAACAATGAACTTCAGAATCACTTTCAAGATTTTCCACGACCACCGTTTTGTAAGGGAAGTGCAAGTCCTCGGTATTCGATGGTAATGAGGCAGGATCGAGCTCGTAAGAACCAAGAGGAACGCCTTCTCTTTCTTGGCCTGTCATTTTCTTACAAAGGACACGGTGAGAGAATCTGTATAGCTCGCCTGGCTTCACCTTAAACGAGCGTGCCAGAGCAGCCCTCTGATAAAGGCTAACGAACCCGTCGATCTTATCCATGTGAATCGCATCCACGCCGCTCTGTTCGTCGAAATTCGTAAGCACCTCGACGACTTCGTACTTAAATTTTCGGCGGTTTTCAGCTTCCATTCCCCAGCTTATATCCCAATCCTTGAAGATAGCCCAGACCTCTCCTTCTCTAGGGTAGATTACAAATATATTCCTCCTCTTGTTTTCCTTTTCGCAGTGCATTTGATGGGAAAATGTTGGCAGGGAAGACGTTTTCTCTGTTTCGCCGAGCTTGAATCTGCCACAGCCGACGGGTAATTCCTCAGCCCATTTCTTTTGGGATTCGTGGATGGGATCAGCCTCCAACCATGTGAAGGTCAATTCAAACGGAGAAGAGCGTACGTTCTTAACCCTAGCGTAGAATCTTGGCATGGCATCAAAGGTATCGTAACAAGCCCAAAATTGGCCCACTTTAAATCTGCTTTGCTCTCGTTCTTGATCAAAGTTGCTGAACTCTGGGTCGGGACATTGGCTAACTTCATCAGCTGTATCTTCATCACTACTAAAGCTGAAATCAACTGAGACGACTGGGCCGTCAGCATCAGTTTGTTCAGCTCCCAAATCTTCATTTTTACTGATGGGACCTTTCTTTTCCACAGTGTCTGCTTCCACATTCTTGGGTTTGGCTTTCTCATCATGGCTGTCACCATTCCCAGATTCTGTGTGCCGCGGTCTCTTCAAAGGACTAGCAAAGTCGTCATTCTCATTTTCGTTATAAGACACATGACCCCTTTTCCGCGATGATCTTCTTGCATAATGTGGGTGACTTGCTTCAGCTGTCTGATTATCCAGCGTCTCCTCGCCAGATTCAGTATCAGATTCCACCACAAACTTTTTGCTCTTGGTTTTGCTTTTGCTGTCTACGTTTCTCTTCGCATCTTTATCTTCTTTAGCTTCTGATGAATCTCCAGTGGGTGCCTTCATAGCATTCGTAACTCCTCTTCCTTCATTACCACTTGCCTTCTCAACATTTTGATCGGATTTAACTGCTTTTGCGCCAGCTCCAGTGCCCGCCTTCTCCACATTTTGATCCGAATCAACTGCTTTTCTGTCGGAGTTCGTCTTCTTGACATTCTGACCAGAATTGACTGCTTCTCTGTCTGATTTCTTACCAACTCCAAGATTTTCATCAACAGAAGTCTGATTCACTTTGGGTTTTGGTTGCACAGGCTGCTCACTAGCTTGACCCATATTAACACGGGGGCCAATTTCACGGCCCACGAACGTTATCTTGCAAGATTGGCACCGTAGGGGAAGGTTCATGTACTGCCTTAGGTACCTATACCTAGTCCTGCAAGAAGGGCAACTTGTCCAAAATGTTTCAAGATTAACCGCCGTGCTTGAATAAGCAGCATTTCTTTTGTTTGTATTGTTGGAATTGTTAGAGCCACGAGCCTGGGCGGTGGTTTGGCGGTTAACCTTTTGAGTTTGTGCGGCGAAACGAGTAGTTTGCAGCATGACTCTAATCTTACTATCGTAGTCAGATTTCTTCTTGGCATCTAAAAGTAGAGCATTTGCCTCACATATAAGCTTGAAAGCACCATCTGCGCCGGGAAATCTGTTCTTATCGGGATGGAGAACGAGGGCCAATTTTCGGTATTGTTTCTTCACGGTCGACTCATCGGAGAACCTTTCGACCTGAAGTATGCCGTACCAATCCATTTCTGATCCAGAAATTTTATTCTTGGCAGAGCAGTGGACATTGCAGGTGGTGAGCATCTGAGCGATGTTCTCGAGCTCGGAGTACAGACTTTGGGCTTTTAAAGCGAACTTTTTAGCAGTTTCAAAGTCGTCGCTCTGCATTTTTCCCTGGGCGATGTCCTTGGCTCGGACAGCTTCATCTCTGTTGCAGTCCATTGCCAGGACAAGAGCGGTCTGAGAGTACAACAATCAAGCTAAGCCTGGTGTGATGTTTATGCGAAAAGTTTCACCTACAAGCTGCAATTGCAAATGGCCGAGAATGAGGAACAAGACAAACAAGACAAAACATTGCCACTGATTAAATGGCATGTCTAAACAGAACACATCAATAATCGGACATCTCATAGACGAGCAGTCATTCTGAAGCAAGTTAGAGTTCTACAACCATATTGACCCGCGAACATGAAAAAGAATTAGTATCCCAATTTGCAGCTCACAGAAACACAAGACATCTAAGAAAACAACACCCTAAGCATGATTTGAAATGCACAAAAATAATGCAAACAAATTCTACCTAGAACGAAGTAGATTCATACAGTCATGCTCTGATATCTAAACAAAGCGAGTAGACAACCACATTTCCCTGCCTCCATTGACCCAATGAAGAACTAAAATTCCAGAAAACACACAAAGGGCATGCGAAAAGGTAAAATGCCACGAGTCAAATGAAATACGTATCAATGAAGACGAAACCACTGTTCAGCCAGAAACTAAAAATGGCCATGGATCAAGCAGAAGCAAAATACATATAGGGACACGAGTCCGAAAACGCCTTTATAAAACAAAATCAGAGCAAAAGTAACAACTATTTTTTTAAACTTAAACATGCCATCAACCCAAAAATACAGAAGAGACGAAGTGCTAGGGCACGCGCAAGCGCACCATCTGTATGTCCAAGGAACAAGGAACGAACAAGAGAGGAGGCTTACACAATGAGCAGAGATGAAGCTGTCAATTATCCTCTCCTCCAAACTAAAAGGAGGGAAAGAAACTGTAGCCAAATTTTTATTTTTTGCAAGAGGAGATTTAGAGATGAAAAGCACAGAGCATTCAAATTCTTTGAAAAATTTTTCATTTACCCCCAAAATTTGGTGTAGAAGTAGTTGAAGGGTTTGTCAATAGAAAATTGTATGTTTGGAAAGTTCTAGATTATGGGCTTGAACTGGGGTTGGGCTTAGATTTGGGCTTTTTAATTTGTTATTGGGTCGGTCCAATATCAAACCACTAAGACCATCTCCAACAGTTAACCGCAAACGCAAATGCATTTTGCAGTAACAGCTATAATTTGCAGTAATTGTTATCTAACAGTCAACTGCAAACACAAACGCAAAAGAATATTCTTGAAATATTCCTTTTAATAACAACTTTTATAACTTTTCAATATCACTTCTAGATTTTACTACTTTACGATTTAACCACAATATTCTTTAATTTTGATTTATAATATATTTAAGCAAATAATCTTTTATACATATTAAAAACATAGAACAAAATATTTATTAAAAATATCGAAATTACACAACACAACAATTGAAATCTATTGAGATACACGTCGTGCGAATAAAAGAGAGATAATTTTTAAGTCTCAGAATTGGTATATTCCTCCCACAAATGATCAATTAGCACATTCCGAAGTGCAATGTGATCATCTTTATTTCTAATTTTTTTGTACCGAGATACGAACTCTGAAAATCGAGCATTTTCATCTATCACCAAAAGTATATATTGTGATATTTTGTAAAATATTTAAATCTATATTTGTGGTCAAAACAATATTTAATTATATTACATATAAATAAAATATAAAAGATTAATTATAGCATATAAAGAAATTATTACTAAAATAAGCGTGTGTTAAAATTATTATTTATTATGTCAATTTTTAATCATAATAATTAGTAAACAAATTTCAAATTCTTTATTATATTTTTATTCCTTTATATTTTGATATGTTTGATTTAATATTTCAATATAAGAAAATGTTTTATTTGTAATTTTAAAACATCAAATGCATTTCTGGCGTTCAAACGCAAATTTGCGTTCGAAACATGAGAGAGAAAGCAAAAAACATATTTAGCGTCTGCGTCTGCAGTATTGTTGGATCAGTTTTACTGTATTTTGCGTTTACATTTGCGTTTTACAGTACTATTGGATCGATGCTCTTATTCGAGATAGCTCTAAATACCTACAATTACGTTAATACGAAAAAAAAATTCCTACGAAAGTTCCATTAATAATAACGAATATACAATATGCTAAAGAGTTCATATGATCCCATACGGTAAGACTCAACCATTTAGACGGAAGAAACTCCAGTTATGATAGAAACGAAAACAATGGATATGACATGGGATCTTGACTATCGATGTTAAATGAAAACTGATACGTTCTCATTTGGGATGGACATTAATATGGTTTGTTTCTTTTTTTGACGAAGTGGCTGGTTCAAAAATTTGTTGAAGGAGTTTAGGGGGGAGAGATGATATATCTCAAAATAGATGATCACTGATCAGTATATGATTGAAGTTTAGTGGAGAGATGATCAAAACGATATGAAGCAGTGACATGAGAACAATATAGAGTTCTTTGTATCTAAAGGTTTCATCAAATGTGTAGAACTATTTAATGGATCTAAGTCTAACAGCTATTATTTATTATGTGGATAGGATAGACAAGATTCAATAGGCCCAAACCAAATAGGGCTAATATAATATAACTTCATCTCACTTCTTCCCAGTCATTTTTATAGCAAAACTGAACTAATGGCCTCCGTTTCTTCGCAGAGCATTGGCAGCCACATATGAACTTGTATGAAGACATTCTCTAGCAAACTGAAGCATTGCTTCCGTTTCGTCGGCCATGGCAGAGATTCTTTCTGCTTCTCTCATTGATTCAACGGCAACAGATGATCTCTCTTCTGCTTCGGCTGTCATGAAGGCAGCCCAAAGTGAAGCTTGTTCCAATGTACAAGTAGAGAAATCCATCCCAAGATCAAGAACTTTCTGCAGTTCATTGTCTACTGCTTTCGGAGGAGAGCTGTTCATTTCCTCGGGCTGATCATCGATTTCCTTCTTGATATTCTCGATCTGACGTTAAGAACAAAGGGAGAATTTTATATAACGTTATCATCAAGAACATGCTTTTTTAGTATAAATGGTTGCCAAACTAGACACACCTTTTCAGTTTCACCAGAATCTGTGTTGTCTGGCAGTTTATGAACAGATACAGGCTCGTGTTTCATCTGGTTCGGGATGTGGCTGAAACGTCCGAGCCACGACATCATTAGAATGAATATAGGAAAAGAACACTGTGATATATCATGGAAATGGATATAAATGCATCAGCATCTCCAAGAAACTGTGGAATTGTGCATTTTCTACATATTTCAGCTCCATTTCATGTACCCAAGCATATGATGATGTCTTCAGCCCCAGACCTCAAACAACAGTAACACAATTTCTCCAAGAACAAATCCTATAACCTTCTGTATTGGGTCACAACTCACAAGCAATGACACGAACAACAATAGTACAAACGACGCAGCAGAACGAGCAATTGAAGAAGAATCTGGCTTCAATAACAACGATTCCACTGACCTTGGAGCTAGAGAAGCAGGCACAGGGGTCTCCGCCGTGGGCATAAGTGGAATAATCGTAGCAGTCATCGATGCTCCGACATTCTTCGTTTTCGGTTTTGCCTTGTATTTATCTCTCGAGATTAGGCCGCTTGAAACACTAAGATTCCTCCACTTATCCTGAATAAGGAACGGAAAAATCAATATCCGTTCAGTAACCAATCGACGATCGACACTTCGCTTTCACAATATATACAAGGGAGAGATTGACGAGAGGATCACCTTGAGATCGACGGTCGACCTCGCGCTTAGGATAGGAGCGAATTCAGGGTCTTGATGAATGTTCTTCCACTTTCCAGCGCCGTACCTTTCCACGCCCCTTCGCAGAGCATCTTCTTCAGCTTGAATCCACTTGTGCTTCGGCTGGCCCATCGAATTTGTTCGATCGACAAAAGATTAGGGTTCGTTCGATGCTATTTGTAAAACCTACACTATTGTCCGCCGTCTTTTGATCGAATCTCCAAGGAAACGGCTGCGCACTCACTTCCATGCGATCCGCTCTTATATTCGTAGGTATGTGTTGTGTGCGTGAGGGAGACAAATTACGGTTTAGTCACAACTTTTATTTTCTTTTATCTTTTCGTCCATCAAATTCTATTTTATTTTTATGTAAGTTTTGAATATCCCGAATCACTTTTGTAATTGTTGTTGAATAGGGTCCTTCATAGGAAATATATAAATTCATTCGTGTCTCTACGTTTTGAAAAGCAATTTAATTTTTTTTCTTCAAAAGTTAAGATTTATTGAATTGTTATATTGCCAAATATTGTGGCTTTATTATCATGTCAGCCGACGCGCGGCGATTCCAGCTTGTATCGAACCGACCGACCCGTAAAGGTTGCACACCGGCCATCTCTAACTGAATTACCATTTTACCCGAACCAATTTTATTTGATTTCCATATAAAAACCAAAAAGCCTTGTCAACGATAGTAAATGTGTTGATCTTCTTTCATATGCGTGTAATCAGCATAAATGCTGTTAAGAAGATTATATTTTTATTAAACAACTAGAATTAATTAATATTGCATTTGCGTAGAAGTATGTCCTACAGTTTATAACTTGTGATGATAAAACACAACACGCACACGGAAAGTTTAGGGGTTACTATGGTAAATTAGGAAATTCACACCCCAACTAAAAATCTACGACCTTGAAAAATAAGTTATAGTAGTATTTAATTGAACAAGGCAACGCATTGTGTTTTGTAAATTGCACTTTTAACCTCTTTTTTGCTTTGTGTTGTGCGTTGTGGGACCCGCAAGTCCGTCTCAGCTGTCCGAACAGCACAAATTATAAATATATTATTATTTAATACCGTGATATATAAAGAATTTTTAGAGAGAGGGAGAGAGGGGAAAAGGAGAAATAAAAAGAAAAAGAAAAAAATTGCAAAACACCACAGAGAATACATACATACATATATTATCCAGCCAGCAAATTTTGGAGAGAGAGAGAAACACAGCTTCAACTCAAATTCCTCTTTACTTGGCGTAGACAGACAAATACCTATTAACTCGTATTTACTCATCATTACAACGTTTCTGTTCGATTTGTTTAAACGAGCTGCGAAGAGCTGAACCAGTGTTGTTTGATTTGTTAAGACATCGTTGAAGAAAAGAAGTGAAGGAGCTTTTGGTTTTTGTTGTTCTGCAGACTCCGATCTGACCTCGGCGGGTCAAAGCTCAGTCTCGGTCTTTTCAATTGATGAGCTTGAAGAAGTGGAGATCGGGTCTTTGAGTCGTCATTTATGGTAATTTCGATTACTTAGCGACGTTTAGATGTGCCTTTTTTTACTAGGTTTGATTTTGTTTTGACTGATAACGTTTCCTTAGTTGTTAATCAGCTCCATTGATTATTTTCCTTGAATGAGAAGTTTTTGCTTCCGTCAGTTGATTTCTTGTTTCGTGTTTTGTTGCCCCTAACGGGCCTTTAATTCGGTGGAGCTTTTTGATTTCACGTTATTACTGGTAGAGTTCTGATGATTTGATTTTGAAATTGAAAAGAGAAAGTTTTTTTTATGTAGTACTGCATTTGAATTATATGGAGTCGATTAAGCGTGGTTGTCCCAGAATCTGGTGGTGAAGAATAGTTTAAAAACTCCGTGTTGGAACTGAGTTTGATATGATTGAAATATATTGTGATTGTGAAGGGGGGGTGGAGAACTGAACTGCTGGTCTGATGGCTTGTCGGTCGGTGACAGGAATGAAACTAACTTCCTTGATTTTGCATCATTTAAATGCTAGTTAATTTTTTGGTGTTTGTCTGTTGAACTTAGGATTCTCTGTTCCTTCGTACTGGGAGGCCATTTACTTAGATCATATGTTCCCTGTTAGTTTCAATTAGACAGGGAGAAAAGCAAAATTCGTTGAATGTCTGCCCCACGTACTCCCAGTTTTATTTTAAATTTCCTTTTTCCTAGTCATTAATTGTTCAGTCCGTATGCTCCGCTTGGGTTATTCGTAAAAAATTATTGAATAGCGATTGCTTTGGTTAATGGTGATTTCCAGGGTTTACAGATAGGATTTGAAGGCTGTTTTGTCATGTAATGCGGCATATGTACTTCTATATAATCCCAGCACGTCTGCCCTGATGTGGTTGATTATGAGAAAGTGTTGAGGGGATTATAATAGTTGAAAGTTAGTAGTGGAAAACGGTCGTCACGTGAGAAGGCAGGAACCTGAAATAGTAGTTAGTAAGCTAGAAATTTAGATAGCAATCTATCTATTCGAAATCGAAGCATTTTATGTTGCGTTTTGTTACTAAAAGAAGAGCGAATGAATTTGTATATTTGACACAGTTCAGGCCTAGGATCCTATTCTGAGGTCCGAACACCTTACAGAATTTACGCCCCAGTTATCCCTTTGTCCTTAAGAATCAATGTACTAATGGATCAGGGCTGCATGAGTTTTGTTTTAATTCATCGACTGGCGGCACGCTTTTTAATTGGAAAATGCATAGCAGCATCACTACTTAGCATCATGAATACTAATTGATTATTTCCTCTATTGTTTGCAGGCATCACCAGTTAATATCATCGTTGGTTCTCATGTATGGGTCGAGGATCCAGTCCTGGCATGGATGGATGGAGAAGTGACCCTGATAGATGGCCAAGATGTTCACGTTCAGACCACAAATGGGAAAAAGGTGATTGATCATATTGCTAAAATATCAATTGTATCATTTTGAGGTACCTATGTGTGGTTGGTGTCGGGGATAAAGTATCCATCCGCCATTATTGTCATGTTTTTTTGTGTTTGGTAGAAGCTATAACATAACTATGTTTTTAGATGGGTGTAGAATTTTTATATCTTATGGTAATCATGAGATATTAAGTGAATCTCTATATTGCAGGTCGTTTCAAATATTTCAAAAGTGTTTCCAAAAGATACAGAAGCACCGGCAGGAGGTGTTGATGACATGACTAAGCTTTCTTATTTGCACGAACCTGGTGTTTTGCAAAATTTGGCTACTAGATATGAACTCAATGAAATCTATGTAAGTTAATTGTCCGTTGCCTCTCTCTTAAAACCTCTGGGAATTAATATAATATCTGTGTAAATCATTACAGTTTTGATGTTTTGATTTGTCATATATCCTTCCCAGACGTACACGGGGAATATTTTGATCGCAGTAAATCCTTTTCAAAGATTGCCTCATCTATACGACACTCACATGATGGAGCAGTATAAAGGGGCTGCACTGGGAGAGCTTAGTCCTCATGTTTTTGCGATCGGAGATGTTGCTTACCGGTGAGATTAGTGAACCCTGCCTCATAAATTTATCATTATTCATATTCTCTTATTACAGCGTATATAATGATTTTTTGACCGCACTGAGAGGACTTCATCAATTGTCTACTACTTGTATTAAACAGGGCAATGATGAATGAAGGAAAGAGCAACTCCATCTTGGTTAGTGGAGAGAGTGGTGCTGGAAAAACAGAAACGACAAAAATGCTGATGAGATATCTTGCATACTTGGGTGGTCGATCTGGGGTAGAAGGCCGGACTGTTGAACAACAAGTTCTTGAAGTGAGATTGAGCTTTAGCTTTTTGCTGTTTTCTTTTTTATATACAATATCTGTACAGGACTTAGCAACCAAATTGTAAGACTCATTTTTCACTTTTATGTGTTATGTGACAGTCAAATCCAGTTCTTGAAGCGTTTGGAAATGCCAAAACTGTTAGGAACAACAACTCCAGGTAAATAATTTCTGATACTTCTGGTTCATACTTGTAAGTACATCTCCCCTTGAAACTTACCTATTGTTTTTTATCCCTCCCTCGAAACTTAGCTAACTGATGAGTAGTCAAGTTTGTTTATGCAAGGTCTATTTCAGCAAAGGGAAAAGAATAGCAATTGTATCATATTCCTCCTCTAGAAACTTAGCTTATGTGATGAGTTTAACCATGGTTATTTTATGCAGTCGTTTTGGGAAATTTGTTGAGATCCAATTTGATAGAAGTGGGAGGATATCTGGAGCTGCTGTTCGAACATATCTACTGGAGAGGTCTCGTGTTTGTCAAATATCAGATCCTGAGAGAAACTATCATTGCTTCTATCTTCTCTGTGCCGCACCAGCTGAGGTACTTGGTTTTGGTTAAGATATCTATTGGAGCTTTTTATTCGGGGTTTGGCTTCTGATGGTCGCAGATTTTATTATGTTTTGTCAATTTTCCTTTGTAGGAAAAAGAAAAGTATAAGCTTGGCAATCCGGAAGCCTATCACTATCTTAACCAGTCAAAGTGTTTCAAACTTGATGGAGTTAATGATTCTGAGGAATACCTTGCAACAAGAAGGGCCATGGATATAGTTGGAATCAGCGAGGAAGAGCAGGTTAATTTCTGAAAAAAATCATTGTTGTGTAGATTTACTCATGTTTGGACGTTGACATTCTGTATCAATTTCTTCTGTCTTGATTCCTTTCAGGAAGCCATTTTTAGGGTCGTTGCTGCAATTCTCCACCTTGGTAATGTTGAATTTGCAAAAGGGAAGGAAATCGATTCTTCTGTAGTCAAGGATGAGAAGTCGATGTTTCATTTGAATACAACTGCTGAATTACTCAAGTGGGTATTTTTCCTGCTTTATTCACGTACTTCTCCCGGCAGATACACAGAAATCCCACAATTTTTATTTATGCAGGTGTGATCCTAAGAGTTTGGAAGATGCATTGATTAAGCGTGTGATGGTTACACCAGAGGAAGTCATAACAAGGACACTGGACCCAGAAGCTGCCATGGGTAGCAGGGATGCTTTAGCAAAGACAGTATATTCTCGACTGTTTGACTGGTAGAAGTTAAAGATTCTGCTTTCTGATCTAAACTTAGCATTGTATGCTTCTCCGTTACTTTTATTCCGACCTTAGGTTGTTACATTTTCACCCTGAGTTCATATGCCTTCACAGGATTGTGGAGAAAATTAATATATCCATTGGGCAGGATCCAAATGCAAAAGCAATAATAGGAGTTCTTGACATATATGGTTTTGAAAGTTTTAAGCACAACAGGTAAGGCCATAGCCAGTACTTCTATTTATTGTTCATGAAGTATTCTCACATTCTGTAACATGTCACAGTTTTGAGCAGTTCTGTATCAACTTCACCAATGAAAAATTACAGCAACATTTTAACCAGGTAATTTCCTCTCGACGACAATTCTATTTTACGGTTAGTTAATTATTGATCTGCTTACCGTTATTTTTCCATGGATTATTTAAAGCACGTTTTCAAAATGGAACAAGAAGACTATGAAAAGGAACAGATAAACTGGAGCTATATAGAGTTTGTGGACAACCAAGATGTTCTTGATCTGATTGAGAAGGTAAGACTGTTTTTTCGTGATATGAATGAGACTATTGTTTGTTTCTACCTTTCACCATCTCCATGTGTCCGTCACATCATGATTCATGATAGATAGTTTCTTATATAATTTTTTGTTTTGGGCAGAAACCAGGAGGGATAATTGCTTTACTAGATGAAGCTTGGTATGATTGATAATATTTTTTTATCTTTAATGTTTTGGTAATTAATTTAATTTAGTACTTGGATATTCTCTTTGTTTTCACCCGTTTCCCTTACGTAGCATTGTGTGGCATGATCTTAACTCTTTTATCTCCTACACCGTTATCCCGTATTTTATTAATTTGTAAATTTTATTTGTGCAGTATGTTTCCCAAATCTACCCATGAGACATTTGCACAGAAGTTGTATCAGACCTTTGCAAAACACAAGCGCTTTATCAAACCCAAGCTTTCGCGTACCAACTTCACGATATCTCATTATGCAGGGGAGGTGATGATGCAGTTTAATTTGAAATCTGCTTTTCCTTTTTTCAGGATAGCTGCTGCAGATGATAAGAGTGCTTTAACCCTTTAATAAGTTGTTTGAAGTTGATATTTCTTGCAGGTTACGTATATGGCAGATCTCTTCCTGGACAAAAATAAAGATTACGTGGTGGCAGAGCACCAAGATTTATTAACAGCGTCAACATGCTCCTTTGTGGCTGGTTTATTTCCCAGACTTCCAGAAGAGTCATCTAAATCATCCAAATTTTCTTCCATTGGATCCCGTTTTAAGGTTCATTTGGTCTATCTGCTGCCAAACCTAGTTTAATTTGTGGGCATATATTATTTCTAAAAAAAATGAAATATGTTTCTGTGGATGTCATGAGTTTTACACAAAGGGTAGTCGCTCTTATATTCATTTTTTTGTTTAATTTCAGCTACAACTACAATCTTTGATGGAAACATTAAGTGTAACAGAACCTCACTACATTAGATGTGTGAAGCCAAACAATGTCCTGAAGCCATCTATATTTGAGAATATCAACGTGATCCAGCAGTTGCGATGTGGTGTAAGTCCTTTCAGATTTAATAAGTTCTATTAAACACCAGGGTTTTATGTTTTTGTCCTGTGTAATTATTAATGATCATGTAGGGTGTTCTTGAAGCAATCAGAATCAGTTGTGCCGGTTACCCCACCAGACGTACATTTGATGAATTTATTCTCCGCTTCGGTATTCTTGCTCCGGAAGTCTTGGACGGAAAGTATGTGTACACCTTTGGCTACATAATCTTAAAATCAGTGTTCATTTTTCCTGTTCTCAGATGAGATTGTATTTTTTTTTAATTTCAAATCCTATGTCTGCAGCGTTGATGATAAGATTGCCGGTAAGATGATCTTAGATAAAATGGGATTACAGGGCTATCAGGTAACTATATCTAAAAGTGATTTTTATTAGACTACTGTCGCCATTTGTTGTGATTACTTATATTCCTGTGCATGTTGCAAAAGTGTGCAAGAATTGAGTAACACTGAAATTGGTTACAACTATTAACAACATTTTGATCATGCTTTTGCAGTTGGGTAAGACAAAAGTCTTCCTACGAGCTGGTCAGATGGCGGAGCTCGATGCGAGAAGAGCAGAGGTTCTTGGAAATGCAGCCAGAAGAATTCAGAGGCAAATTCGTACTTATATTGCTCGGAAAGAGTATGTTTCACTGCGGCAAGCTGCTATCAAATTGCAATCATGTTGTCGAGGTGACTTAATAATTTCCTACTTTTTTACCATATTGTTTGGCGTGTCTAGTGTCTACATTATATACTCTGATATGGGTTCACAAACTTAAAGTGGTTGGCATTGTTTGTCAATTGTCACATGTAAACTTGTGTCTGACATCAGAATGTCCTCGTAAGTAATTGGATGGCTAAGATTCTAAAATGTTGTACGTTTGAAGTATATTAAATCTCTTAATCGTTCACACTAATTCGTTTTACCTTTTAGCTATATCGGCTGGCAAAGTGTATGAGGAGTTGCGACGTCAAGCTGCTGCTTTGAAGATCCAGAAGAACTTCAGATGTTACATGGCTATGAGATCGTACTCATCATTGCTGGGCTCTTCTATTATCCTTCAGACTGGAATGAGAGCAATGACTGCTCGAAATGAATTCAGATTTAAGAAGCAGACGAAAGCTGCTATTACAATACAGGTTCTTATACTTTATAGTTTTCCAACAAAAGAACCATGAGTTTGGATTTATCACATGAAGTTGATGACATTGCATACATCGTCTTTTGCTTGTTTTAGGCTCGCTTCCGTTGTCATAGGGAATATTCTTATTATCGGAATCTCCAGAGAGCTGCTATTGACACCCAATGTGGTTGGAGGCGTCGGGTTGCTAGGAAAGAGCTTCGAATGCTCAAAATGGTTTTGCTCATTTCGTCATGAGTTTTAATTCCTTTTTGTCAAATATATTTCTTATAATATTCGTTGTAACTTGTCCTTTTGATTCAGGCTGCAAGGGAAACCGGAGCTCTCAAAGAAGCGAAAGATAAGCTGGAAAAGAAAGTGGAGGAACTAACCTGGCGCTTGCAGTTTGAGAAGCGATTAAGGGTAAAAAAACTTCGCGCTTCCTCCTAAAGACACACAGAACTTGACTATCAATCGTTTCCTAATCTTTCTTGTTGAAAATGCAGGCTGAATTGGAGGAAACAAAAGCACAAGAAATTGCAAAATTGCAGGAGGCATTACAATCAATGCAGCTACAAGTAGAAGAAGCAAATGCTAGAGTGATAAAAGAACAAGAAGCGGCACGAAAAGCAATAGAAGAAGCTCCACCAGTTATTAAAGAAACCCCTGTTATGATCCAAGACACGGCTAAGATTGATTCATTAACAGCTGAAGTGGAGAGTCTGAAGGTAAAATTTTCTCAAAAAAAAAAGTAAAACAATTCCACGTGAACGTAAAACAAGGAGTCAGTGAGTCACCCTTCAAAAAAGGTAGTCTCTTCTCGAAAAGTTCACTTATTTGACCAACTTCTATGTTTACAGGATTTGTTGATGTCAGAGAAACAAACGGCTGAAAAGGCTAAAAAGGCTTATGCGGATGCTGATGCCACAAGTAAGGATTTGGCAAGGAAGCTTGAGGAAGCAGAAGGGAAAGTGGAACAGCTTCAAGATTCTCTACAGAGGTATGCTATTGAGAAGTGATTTGGGAAATAAATGAACATGCTTCATTTTTGTAAAAGATATCCTTTTTCTTTGTCCAATGTATCCTTTCCATTTAATTTTTGGAAACATCTGTTTTATGTCTTGCCGTCTTCTGTTCTGATTGGCTCTGTAACATATCCTTTGGTATGCATAAAAATGCCAAATTCTGTAGCCTACTGCAGCAGATATCCGGCATATACCTTATGGTATAGTCATATTAATTGTCTCGTCTTTGTCCAGGCTTGAAGAGAAATTATCAAACTCAGAATCAGAGAATCAAGTACTTCGTCAACAAGCACTGACCATGTCACCTACTGGCAAGGCTATATCTTCTCGGCCTAGGATGACCATTGTTCAGGTACAGCTGATTTTGAATTGATGAAATCATTTCCTGATAGACGTGTTCTGATTATTGTGGTGAAATACAGAGAACTCCAGAAAATGGAAATGTCCATAATGGTGAAACAAAACCTCCTCTTGTAAGTTGGCGTTATCTTCTAAATTTCATATAAAGTCGAGTAGCACGTAGAATTTGTTGGTGTTTAAATTATGGTGCTTGTTACAGGACATGTCCCTTGTTGTGGCAAATGCAAAGGAGCCTGAATCCGAAGAAAAACCTCAGAAGTCTCTCAATGAGAAGCAGCAGGTAAGCAGAATTTTTAGTTTTTTTTGGTCAAAATGGCAGTATTATGGATGTTTAGTTTTTCATTGTCTTTTAAATTTAATATAACTTTGGCACATAAATATGCTGTCGTTAACAGGAAAACCAAGACCTCCTAATAAAGTCTATCTCGCAAGATTTGGGATTTGCCAATGGAAAACCTGTCGCAGCATGTATAATCTACAAGTCTCTCCTTCACTGGAGATCATTTGAAGTTGAGAGAACTAGCGTGTTTGACCGTATCATACAAAGCATAGCATCTGCCGTTGAGGTGAGTAACTAACTTTAGAAAATGAGTGAAATTGAGATGCAGCCCAATTGTTCCGTATAGCTCATCTGATCATGTATGCCCTACTCTGAAACACAAACTTTGGATGTTTCTGAAGGCTCCTGATAATAATGATGTACTAGCCTACTGGTTGTGTAATACATCTACGCTGTTGATGCTGCTTCAACACACACTCAAAGCTAGTGGGGCAGCTAGCTTGACCCCACAACGGCGCAGGTCATCATCAGCTTCTCTTTTCGGGAGGATGTCGCAAGTATGAGCCTATGATAACTTTCAACCGCCTTGTCAATGGAAACTTCTTCAACGATCTGTCTTTTTTCAATATTTTAATTTTGTTACATAATTCACAGGGGTTAAGGGCATCTCCACAAAGTTCTGGACTGTCATTCCTCAACAGTAGGATGCTTGGAAAACTTGATGACTTACGGCAAGTTGAGGCCAAATATCCAGCTTTACTGTTCAAGCAGCAGCTCACTGCTTTCCTGGAGAAGATATATGGACTAATCAGGGATAATCTGAAAAAAGAGATTTCCCCTTTGCTTGGTTTATGCATCCAGGTAAATTCTGGGTTGGTATTGCACCTTTTAATAACTATACGTTTCAGGGTGAAACGTTAGTTCATTTCTGTCTTACTATTTATTCAATTTCATCTATTTTTGGAGAAACAGTGTAAAACAGTTTCTACTAATTGGTACCAAAACCCATGTATCTTATTTACTGAATCTCTATCTTGCTCTCCCTGTCTTACCGTAGTCTTTATGATTGGCTCTATGTGGATATCATCTTTGAATCTATTAATTGTAAGTTGGTCACCAGCTTGCGCCCTGAGATGCTGAAAACCTACTTATATTCTGTAGGTGCCAAGAACATCTCGTTCCAGTTTAGTTAAAGGACGTTCCCAAGCAAATGCTGTCGCTCAACAAGCACTAATTGCACATTGGCAGAGCATTGTGAGAAGCCTTGATACCTACTTGAAGATTATGAAAGCAAACTACGTGAGATCTCAAACTTCCATATATATGGATATTTTCTATCTTTGACTGGGGATGCAATTTTTCATAAAAATAATAATAATAATATCATTACAGGTCCCTCCATACCTAGTTCGCAAAGTTTTCAGCCAAATCTTCTCATTCATCAATGTTCAATTATTTAACAGGTGCTGCTTCTCTTTGAAGACAAAGCCTTATAACTGCTTTTTCTTAATTGAAAGATCACATGCTCGCGTACACGCGCACAAACACGCAGGCACACATGTTCAGATAAATATAGACTCCAGGAATCATTTTCTGACGAACGTCTCTTGTAATATTTCAGTCTTCTTTTGCGACGTGAGTGTTGCTCGTTTAGTAATGGGGAGTATGTAAAAGCCGGGTTGGCTGAGTTGGAGCAGTGGTGTTGTTACGCTACTGAAGAAGTAAGTCTTTTCCGTTGTGTTATTTTATTTGGTTTACTTTCCCCCATTTAATAATTTATCCTTGCCTCTTATTTTTCAGTTTGTGGGATCAGCTTGGGATGACTTGAAGCATATCAGACAGGCAGTTGGATTTTTGGTAAATATCATCAGATTCTTTCTTGCTGTAATTGTTGCGTAGATTGTTGCTCGAACACATTTGGCACATTATTCCTAACCTTGTTACCTTCAATATCTCAGGTTATACATCAGAAGCCAAAGAAGACCTTAAGTGAAATCACAAACGAACTATGCCCTGTGAGCAAAAATTAAGAATATGTCAAACCTTCTTTAGTTGGTTTATCTCTATTGTGTCAGTTCATAATGTTTTGATTATTTTTTTTCTTGACTTGCTGCAGGTGCTGAGTATACAACAATTATACAGGATTAGTACTATGTACTGGGACGACAAATATGGGACGCATAGTGTTTCTTCAGAGGTTAGTTAAGCTGGTAGCTTTACTTATATATGTTTCCACTGCATGGTGTACGATTCACTAATTTCGGCATTTTATCCCCATCACTAATCTCTCTTGGTTCTACTTTTTTCCTTCCATCATTTTTCGTTCTCTGTAGGTCATTTCAAGTATGAGAAATTTGATGATGGAAGACACAAACAATGCAGTGAGCAGTTCTTTTCTGTTAGACGACGACTCGAGGTAAAAAGTTTCCCCCCAACGAAACCAATATATCTTTCAACGTTGCTTCTTGAAATCGCATCAGAATATCATTTTCAAAACTGTGGCGGTCGGTCAAGCTACGATGAATGTGCTCATTCGTTCACATGTTCTGTATCATTGCAGCATACCATTCTCCGTCGACGACCTATCTAAATCAATGCCATCAGTTGATGTTGCCGACGTGGAACCTCCCCCTTTACTACGTGAAAACTCAGGCTTCGTCTTTCTACATCAACGTGCCGATTGATGCAATGTGGGTTTTTTTTTTTGGCCCTCTTATTCTAAGTTACTGCTCGTGGAGTGGCAGTGTGAAGATGTGCATAAAGAGTTTCGATTATTACTATTTTTTTCTTCATCCATTTGTATATTTTTTTTCATTAAGGGGGGACAACAGTCTTTGCATGTTTGTCTCGGTTTTTTCCCTTTCGTGTCTCTTCTCAGCGTATATCGCGCTGTAAGAAGATCATTTGGTTAGGTTATTTTACTAGAAATGCATACAAATAGGGGTTTGTATGCGCTGGTTTTTGAATAGTCGGTTGCTTTCTTATTCATTTTTTCCTCTTTCACGGGGTGAAAGAAAATTGTACTAGTAGTGTGGCTTTTCTTGCTTTTATGTTAAACTGATGTCGAAATTTGATTGATTTTAGTAGTACCTATTTTTTTAATCGCACGTTATTGATGCAATATTGTGTTAATGGTTGTTTCCTACCCATGATCTATTGTCTCAATTACTCGACTACAGAATGTAAATTAAAGGATAATCTCGAATTAATCAAAACAAGAGAAGCACTGATGGTAGCTGAACAAGATGGATAGATACTAACATCTGAACTAAGCAGAAAGAGAAACTAAACACAAGGAGAATATCACTAGAAGAAAGAGAAGCTGAAAAGAGAGACATCCAAGAGTTGCAAATGCAAACTAACGAGGCTTGAATAGACTGAAAAACCATAGAACTAACTGCTGATACTCTCTCTGACACATAAATTTATGACAACTTAGAGAAGCCAGCCATAAGATATAAGATACATAAGCGAGTTTCTTCAGTCGACCATCAGTTAGGTCGAGCTCTCTTATTACTGCACGACGGGCATTTATACTGCTTGATGTGCTCGGCCCTCGCAGGAGTAATCTTGACGCATTTCCCATGAAACCATCTCTCGCATAAGTCGCAGCAGATCCAAAACTCGTCGGAAGAGTAGTTTTCTCCACAAGCTCCGCACAGTGTTTCGCCTTGCTCCTCCTCGCCGTCTTCTTCTTCTTCCTCTACTTCGTCATCAGCTACCTCTTCCTCGTCCTTTGGTTGGGTCTTCGAGGACTTCCCCTAAAAGATTTGGGAAGCGAATGTTCTGAGAGTTTAAGGAGGAAGCGCGCAATTGATTGATTGTTGAAGACAACATAATATAAAGGTTCTGTACCGCTTTGGAGTTCGACTTGGATTTGGTGCTGCTGTGGTTCGTGATGGAGGACTTGTCCTTTACTTGCTTCTTTCCAGCGCCAGTCACAACCTCAAAGATTGTTGGGAGATCATTTATCATGTTGAAGAGACGTCTCCTGAATAACGATGCAAACAAACGATAGATATATAGGATGAAAACATTGATTTATTTACAATAAGCTCAGAACTACTAAAAGAAAAGAATTTTATCATTTCCGGCCTACGAAATATCTGGAAGATGATCAATCCATAATAATGGAAAGGTCGAGAGGGGGATGCAATTTATAGGAACTTAGAGAGACCATATTCTCACTGAAAAGGTGTAACTTTTTAATATTTTTTTCCATCAACAAGATAGATCACCTGTCAGCTTTGTCAAATCCAAATCGAGCCCCGAAATAAAAAGCAACGGAGAGGAGCCATGCATCACTGTGAACAGCAACAAGAGCCAACCAATCCCTTTCTTGCATTCCATCTCTGGCAAAGTTGATCCCCAAAGCTGGTTCTGGGAGCTCGGGAGGCACCTCTTCAGCAGGTAAATTAACCTCCCAATTCTCGTTTGGCAATCCATACAGACACAAATTTTCCTTCTCTGCATATAACAGAGTTTGCACAATATCAAATGGTTACTAATTCGTCAGACAAAGAGTGGCATATCACCAACCGTTGTTCCTTGTAACATTTACAAATATGCTCACTACATTAAGATACAAGGAACAACCCAGTCACCACCAGCCCATCAGCATATCTACAAACTTGACAGAAAAAAGAAAGTTTCATCTTGCCCACAGATCAGAGATATTTATCGTAATTGCTGCGTATATACTCTATATTAGCCTCAACAACATCATACCAAATTCCAGAAGACAACAGAGCAACCAAATTCCAAGCCACTAAAAAACAGTTTGTTACCACAAAACCTAAAGACAAAATACATATATATTCAATTCCAACTCACCTGGGTCGCACCGTTGAAAAAAGGCTTCGACATCTGTGAAACACAAAAAAAGGTAAATCAAGTAAATATACCGTACAAACCAGAAACCCTACGCTAGGGCAGCATACAACAGCACACAAAATCGTTACAGGCGCCGTCAGCTCGTCGAGATACAAACACACATACACAGAGGAACATACAGAAGTAAATAAATAAAAAATGAAACATCGAATAAAGGCATATACCAGTGGTGAGAGCTTTAATCAAGGCGCTACGTCTGCCTTTGAAGTCCTTGAAAACATCTTCGACCGAGCGGGGAGTACTGAAAGCGCCACCTTCCATGGTTTCTCCGTAAAACCTCACGCACAAACACACTGCACTGCGGGTTTTTTTTTTCGAGTTCTGAAAAATAAGAGGAGAACTGTAGGTAGATTTGAGAACCGAGCGAGGTCAAAAAACAAGAAGGGGGGAACTTGAGGGTAATTTTGGGAATTCCATCTTCGATGACGAAAGGAGCGTTTTGTTTTTTCGGATATAATGTGGATTGAGATTGACTGTCAAAGTGCCAGATGGGATGGATATGTCATTTCCTCTTCTTTTTTTCTTTTTTCTTATTTCATTTTCTTTTTTCAAATTGACATACGAATTAGAATTAAAATTCCTTGCATAATCATGAAATAATCAAATGGCATTTCTCCAGACGAATTAACGCTACTTCATAAAGAGATTAAACTTAAATTAAACTAAACTAAAATAGGTGCACGAAATAAGAAACAATGATAAATACAAAATACATAAATCAAGTAGTCTCAAGTCTCAACTCTCACGTGCGAGGGCTCGCTCAAGTCGAAAAAAATCTGAACCTTTACAATGAATTTATATATATGATTATAGGTAGGTAGTCATGTAAAATGGTGCAAGAAGATAAACATAGCTCAAGAACTTGAAATTTAATACATTGTATCGTAACATATAAGATAAATTGTCACTAGTTTTGTCCTTAATCTCATCCAAAACCGAAAAAAGCATGCTACTAGTCGAGGAAAGAACCTCAAACATGTGATAAAATTAATTATACAGCATATACTTTTCTATAATATGAAAAATACCACATAAGTCTCTGGTCTCCCGGCACTATATAAAGTATGGCATTAAAGTTCATTACTTGGTTTCCTTTTGTTTACACTACTGTGTCCTAAACTACCTTAATCGACTCCATCACTTTTCAGCTATATATATATATTCACCATTTTCAGTATTCATCATTTCTCTTTCTTCCTCAATCGTCGATCTCAAAAGCTGTTCTTTGTGTGTTGTGTGTGTGTGTGTGTGAATTAGTTCAGGTTGGCACGTTGTAGATAAAATCTTTGCAGTTTATTTCTTCAAGGAAAAAAAAAGAATAAAGATGCTTACATGCATTGCACGTTCGAAGCAGGGCAACGATGACCATTCACCGTCGTCTATCGATCACCATCATCATCAACAACATTCAGGGCAGAAAATCAACAACGGCGGCGCTCCTGCAAAGCCTGCCATCAAATCGCTCTCTTCGCAGGTTTTTTTTTCTGTGTTCTTAGTTGCGTCGAATGGTATTGCCATTCGTTTAATTGCGATGAGCACTTCTCTGCCTTGCTTTAGTTTTCTGGTTGAAGATCGATTTCCTGTAAAATCGATGTCGAGAATATACAGATTTCAGCTCATCCTTTCCAAAAAAGTGTTCGAATAAACTGAGTAATCGGGGTTTGATTTGATTTGAAAGTTCGGTCGACAGATGCAATGGATTGTTTTCCGATTCCGATGATAAGCATTCTCTCTCACACAGATCAAAGACATGGCACTCAAAGCGTCGGGTGCGTACCGCCACTGCGCGCCGTGCACTAACCAGCCTAGAAGCTCGGGCGCCGCCGCTGCAGTCGGCTCCGATTCGGACTCATCGGCGGCTTCGGAGAAATTCCGATGGTCGTACCGTCGAACGGCTAGCACGAACGGCAGGAGAGAGCTGGAGGCGAGGCTGAAGGGGATATCGAGCGGAGAGGGCACGCCGTCGTCGGCGAGCGGCCGGCGAGCTGACCCAATCGTGTTCGTCGAGGAGAGCGAGCCTAAGGAGTGGGTTGCTCAGGTGGAGCCGGGCGTTCTGATTACGTTTCTGTCCTTGCCACGTGGCGGCAATGATCTGAAGAGGATTCGGTTCAGGTAACATATTTTTACTGCCCATTTTGGTCATTTCGGATTGCCTTCAGTATATTAGAAGATTGAATGGTGTCCATAGCTTTGTTGGTGCCTCGTAGTTTTAGACTATGTTAAAAGTCAAATATTAATGTTGTCAGTGTGATTTATATTCATTTAAATGAAATATAGTTAGCATAAGATTATGGAAGAGAACATCAATATAGGATTGAGATGACACGGAATTAAATTTATTAAATTAATCAACTGAAGATATGAAGTCCCAATTTCTGATAGTTGTTCAACTTTATATTAAAAGGAGGGGGTAAAATAAGAATATGTTATTGTGGGTGGAGTATGATTATGCATCATGGTCAATTTAGGTTGAAATTATATGGATTTTGTTTATTTGAAAATTTCCATCATATAAAAGTTGTACCTCTATCATCATGAAAATGCCACGAGGAGGAAGAAAAGAATAGGAACCCTTTTACATAAAGTCCAAAAGGGGCAAAAGCTTACCGAAAAACATGATGCCTATTTTTGATGGTGTCGGAAAACACCTTTTAGTAATTCTTGTTGTCTTGTCGGGAATGCCTTTGCTTTCATTTTCAATTGATGATCACGCCTAATTTCAATCTATTCTTTGACTTTTTCATACCGTGATCTGATTCTTGACTCGTCAAGAATAGTCGGTGAGTAGTTAAGAACAAAAATTATAGTAAATGATAAACTGGCAGGGATGATTTATGGCTATAAATAAAATAGTGATCATAGTGCGCGGTCTTTGATTGGAATGTGACTTAAGTGTCCATCCCCGTGAGAAGATTAATCATTTTAGCTAATGATTGTACTATATCCCTATAGTGTATTTTCCTGTAGTGCCATTTTTTTTGTCGAGTTCTTAAGTCAAAAAAGCAGTCTTTGCATGATGATTAAGTCCGATGTTTGATGGTGTAATATAATGATAAAAAGAACCTCATGCAGGTCCAATATAGTGCCTTTAAACCATTACGCACGCAAATTTCCTAACTCGCTGAAGATGGGAAATGTGTATGCAATGATTCATCACCTCGGCCATATGGCAGTGATACTGATATGCTTGCTTAGTTTATAGTATGCAGAGACAACTAAAAACATAAAAGGTTAACGTTCGAACTTCACGACTTAGAATTTAGAAAAGACAACAAAATGCTAGACCCTTAGATTGCCATACATACAAAACGTTTACTTTGCATCTGATTGTTCATTTGGTGTTTGAAAACTCAGCGTAAGCACTGATTCTTGTATTCAATAGCTGATATTTCTTCCCTCTCTCAGCCGAGAAATGTTCAACAAGTGGCAAGCACAGAGATGGTGGACCGAAAACGCAGAAAAGGTAATGGAACTGTACAACGTCCAAAGGCTGAATCCCCAAGTTTTTCCCCTCCCAACAACCCCACTTCGCTCCGAGGACGGCGGTTCAAGCTCAAAGATGGAATCCATCCAAAACAGCCCCATCACACCACCGCTGGGCAAAGAACCGCCACCCCGCGCCTTAGACCACCAATCAACGATCTCAAGGTCTACTTACGATTCTTTCGGGGTGGCCTCGACTCCCAAGCTATCGAGCATCAGCGCTGCTAAAACCGAAGCCTCGTCATCCATGGACGTTTCGAATACGAGCACCGCCAGCGCCAGCTCATCGCGCGAAGTCGATCGCTCGGGGGAGATATCGATCAGCAATGCGAGCGACTTGGAATCTGAGTGGGTCGAAGAGGATGAGCCCGGCGTTTACATCACCATCAGGGCTTTGCCCGACGGCAGGAGAGAGCTCAGGCGCGTGAGGTTCAGGTGAATTTTCGTTGACTGACATTAATGTTATATGGTGTTGAACCATCATCTTCTTTACTGTTTTCGTACTCGGTTTTCAGCCGTGAGAAGTTTGGGGACTTGCACGCGAGGTTGTGGTGGGAGGAGAACAGAGCGAGGGTGCACAAACAGTACTTGTGATGAATGATCTCCTCATGAATTGAATGAGAAGATATGAGATGATGGTTCAGTTCAGGTTTCTTGATTATGTTTTTGAAGTATGGTTAAATTTTCTACTGTTTTTGCTTGGGCTGAAACTAATCTGAGGAGCCTGTATGTGTAAGTTATGTTTTAATTCGGTGATACTGATAACGTTGGGAGACCTTTATACATATATAATGCATTTCCCCGCCTTATGGGTTTGTGTTTGATTTCTTGCTTTTATTGGTGAAGTTTGAGTTAAAAACCGTTTGTTGGGTGACAAATCAAAATTTTTCTCAAATTTATAAGAAACCACCTGCTAACTTGCATTTATATATTATCACGTTTATCCTTCTATTCTTAGTAATTGTTATTTAATATTTGATAAATGATTTATATATTATGTAACACGCATACCAAGGTGAAATTTAAACTAATATGATATGTGGTTACACTTATGCGGCGTTTGGTTATAAAGGTGATATAAAGACCCAGTATTAATTACTCCCTCCGTCCCACTAATTTTATCACATTTTGCCATTTCGGGCGTCCCACTAATTTTATCACCTTTCCTCATTTAGCAAAAAAACTATCACTAACAATCAATATAATAATATTAAATATTCTTAAAAGACGTGTCAAAATATACACTTTATTATCTTTTCATTGTACTATATTATTATAATAATACCACCTTAATTTACGTGCCCGGCAACTTATGTGATAAAGTTACCGGGACGGAGGGAGTATTATGTTTAAGCCAGTATAAGTTATCATGGCCTGATAAGACAGATTATTATTTGCGGGCTTTTACTAAAAATCGGGCGAAAAAATTAATATCGGGCCGAAATTACAATACCAAACACTATATTATTTAATATTATCTATATTAATTGGGCTTATCATGGAGAGCAATAACGTTGAAATGAACGAATCTTATATATATATGGAAATGTAGGTCTCACCAAATGATGCCACGTGTCCTTTCAATTAAAAAATTTTTGTTCTATTTTAATACATGGAATAAACCACCCCACTTTCTAAACTAAACTAACCCACGTTCAGCTAATCAAAGAGATTAGATTATGACTACCTTGCCAAAATAGACTTATTCTCCCGATCCATCACATCGATGAAGAATTAGTTGAAGATGATCTTGGAGCCATGGCGAGAACCGCCGAGGAATCGGACGAAGATGACGAGAAGAATGGCGTCATTGAAGAAGACATGAGGTTTTGGCTTTGCTTCCTGTTATTAGATTATAATAAAACTAGATCTATTTCTGATACACATTTTCTTAGCCGTTGATTTGTAGCCCTTTACATTATATATGAGATTTCTTTTCCGTAACCCCAGTAATTTTGTGAGGAGGAAGAAGATGAAGTAGGAAGACGAATTTGTAGGGTGTAAAAATACCAAAATGTTGGTACAACCATCATGTGATGTAAGGCATTTTGACTTTGCTTGTGTTTTATCTCCCATAATTGTCTTTCACGATTGATTTGGTACCCAGGTGCCAAAGAAGAGTTATATAACACTGTTTTGTGACGTATGGATGAAAAAGTGCTTTTACATTACAGGAATCCAAGGGAAAATGAGGATTATCTTCTTACATACATTTGAGATGACGATAAGGAGGTCGGATCTGCTTTTTTGCTGAAGCGCTTCTTAAGGATCAGTACGCACCACAATAAATGATTTTTATCTGTTGTACCATTGATCTTCAGTTTAATGATCGTTATTTTTTAATTGATTTTCGTAATCCACTTAGTTTCATGATGTTTCCTTAATCACGTAGATTTTATATGAACTGTTGATCATTCTTGCTTCAACTTTAACGAACTCCAATTAAGGTAACCGTTTTTTCTCTACCGCCTTCATAAGCTTCTAACCTGTTGAAGCGAGGTTTGAATGCTACTGCTCAGTCTTTCCAAGCCAAAGGAAAAGTCTTATGTCATCCTGTTGGAGTTCTTTTGTTTTAATTTATTATTAGACACTTCTTTTTTTTTTTAAAAGTTAAGTTAAGAGTTTGATTTGCTGCTTGCCGGTGCATATCGTTCATTTTTTGTAAGGCTGTATATTTTTCCATTAAGTTTCTATGAGCAGCGAACGAACTTGATTTCGTCTCTTTGAGTTGTTATTGCTGTTTATGACAATATTTTTTGCTTATTTCAGTGATTGTGACAGAAGGGACGATTTATATTATTTGTTATTTTTTCTGCTTTGGTTGTTGCACAATCACTTGAATTGTAAATAAATAAAATTTGCTGTATTAACTTTTCAAACGGCAGGCATCATCTACCAGTCCATTACCGATGTTTATGTCGTGACATCAATGTGTTGCGAAACGATATTCCCAACACAATGATCCTTTACAGCACTATCGTACAAGCATGCGGGATACGTTATCCACTCCATTTATGCCGAAGAATCTCAAAGGGGAGATGAACAAGCTCACGGAGGAAAAATCCCGAGCATCGAGCATAGCTGCAGAAACAGAGAATAAAGCCAGGCCACCATCTACGCCTTACTCGACCGAGCCAAAGGCAGTTCGCATATTTAGAACCGGCATAATTATTGGCGTGAATTGAGTTGTTTTGTGCTAAATTTCTTTTTCTTTTCTTTTGGTTCTATCTCTGCTTTTGGCTGCAACTTTTTTCTTATGCAAAGTTTTAAACTTTTCATCTTCATACCTGAATCCGATTCATCATTAAAAACTGGTCTCTTGATTTATTACAAGCATTTTTTCAATATGTTCACCGTTTTAATAATGGTTTCCTTGCCTCAATTGATGTATAAATTTTGTGTTTTGATGTTAAAGGTTTCTAATTACTGTTAACAGGGGGGTTCTCGATATATATGGTTTGTGTTGCAATGATCGAAGTTAGTTCTTTATTTCCACGATCGGTGATTTATTTTTATTCTTGCTCTACTTTATGCCTAGGTTTCTCGATCTTTGGCTTGCTCAAGGCGTTTAGTTATCTAACAGTTTCATGCAGCTTTAATTGAGAAGAATAGGCCAAATACTTGGCTGTGTTCAAGTCCACTGTTGCTGTTAAGGAACACATTGGTAGGTTCGACGAGGTGATGGAGCCGTGTTGCCATTGCTTGCCTATGTGCATCGGCTACGACATAGCTGGTCAAATGTCTCCGACTATTCATCATCTCAATGTGCGGAACGAAGACGAAGGTGCAATTTTATCATTTCTTGATTTTGGAGTTTTATAAATATTAATGTTTTTAAGATATTGTTGCAAAAGATTATAAATGTATTGATCAACACGTTATGTTCCGATTAATTTATTAATTTAATAGATAATCAATAATTAAGATAAAATTTGGTAAAATTGTATGCTTATTACACATGGCCATGGTTTATGCATAGAGGTGTAAGAGGATAATCAGTTTCTACTGTTTCGAGAAATCCGTAGTCATTTTGATATTATGCTGTAATTCGATTAAATATGAGCGCTTTTCCTGTGTTCAGGAAAACATGATTGTCATGGTGGTTGCTCTACTGACTACGAAGATTTGGCTTATAAAGCATCCAACGCAAATGAGGCGATGCCTTTTTGTTTAATGTAAGTTTGGTGGTGTTATGTAGATGCATGCGATCTGAAAGTTTATGAAATTAGTTAGATAGCGTCTTCCGAACACTTGCAGATAGGTTTTTCCATGGTAAGGTTTTTTATAAAGCTTAAAATTTTTATGAAATGAATGCTATTGCATCTTCAAAGCATGGGGAGATTTATGTCTCCATGTTTTCTCTGGCAACGTTACGTTATATACGGAGCATTCTTACATTTTGTTAAATGAATGAGATAACATCTTTCAAATACTGGCAGATTTATGTTATGTTCTTGATGCTAAGGTTTTGTTGCAATTCCTAAAACTTTATGAAATGAATTTGCTTGCATCTTCCTATCTTGGGGAGATTTATGTCTATGCTTCTGATGGTAAGGCTCCGTTATATGGAACATTCTTAAAGTTTGTGATATGAGTGAGACGTAGCATCTTTCTAACAAGACAGATTTATGTATATGTTTTGGGTTGCTTTCTTTTTCTGAATCGTGATCTAATTTCCTTTTCAGTCATAAGGGCAACCATAACCAATCTACATTTGAATTGGGCTTTCGAACAGAAGAATGAAATAGCTAAAGTTGTGGAGGAAGAACTCAATTTTCGCTGCTCCACGTTCTTGCCTTTAATGAAAAAAACACAGTTCAAAATTTCTTAATATGCTCCTTCGGACCTCTTCACGGGCCATACCTGCCTATGGGTCTGAGATTGGACTTACACAGACAACATCGAAACCGAAGCTCAAATCAAACGGGTCATAAATGCCGGTAAGTTTACACTACACAACATAAACTTTCATGTCAGTGCGATGTTTATATGTGTATCTATAACTGAGTGAATCCATCAGATATCTCCACATAGCTGATTGACTCAGATTTGCTACAAATGAGAAGGCAAAAGCTTAGAAGATCCTTTAGACCAAGAACGCGAGGGAAAAATTGTGGCATATGTGGTTATTCAATTAAGAATGGTATCACCACTAGCCTGATTAGCAATGAGGCTGCCATCGTCGTTTAGTGATCATGATTGGGAATGATAGTGAGTGACATTAAATTCGTTTTTTGGTTTTTGCTCAATATTATTGTGTATAAATTTGAGTTCTATATTTCTGTTTTAGTAGTAGTTTTTGTTTGATCTTCTACACAAGCATGTGGCTTCGATTCTTGCTCTGATAGCATCTCTGTGTTAAGTTAAAAGTTTCAATGGAGAATCCTGTAGTTTATTCTTTCATTTTGTTTTTTAAATGTTTTTTGACACGCTGTTTTTTGTATGATCATCTCTTATTACAAAATCATAATATGCCTTTAATATTATCTATTTTCTTTCGTTTTATTGTTTGATATTATCTTCCATTATTGTTTATTATAGCATCGCAATGTTATCATAAACGTATGAAAATCGTTCATTGTTGGAATAAAATTTGAATAATGGTACAATTGCTTCTTTCTTTTTTCTTTTTCTTTTTTATTTAGTGTCTTTATTTTTTTCCTTTTTTCATGTTCTGTATCCCCTTAAGACTGGAATTATAAAATGGAATTAGTCTCTTCTGATAACTATGACCCGTGCAATGCACGGGCAATAAACTAGTTACATGACAATTTACATGGTTTGTGGTGCTCTGTTCGATTTTTGCCACGTGGGACCAATTGGGATAATCGATTCCCCGACCGGCGGATCAATGAACGTAGAGAAAAGCTAAATAAAAGGAGAAAGAAATCTTCGCCGCGTTGATTTTCCCGGGAATAATATTTCTCTTCATATTCGATACCGCGTTGATGGGTGATAATACGTGGGAATTTAAGTCGTAAGCTGAAGAAACCTCTTTTAGATTTCGTAAGGGTGCATTACGCTACAAGATATCTGAGCTTCGTTAACCATAGAAGAGAAAGGGAAAACGGAGAAGGAAGTGTTTTTTTTTTGCATAACAAAGCAGTATTTAAGAGACGATCCGTCGATCGCCATGAGTTTCCTTTTCGGGAAGAGGAAAACCCCTGCAGGTTGGCATGTAACTTTCGATGAATTTTATGGCGTGAGATGCACTTACTTTTGGGATATCGTCCTATTCGTTTTTTTCTTTAATTCTGCGTGTTCTTATTGCTCAGTGTTAATGATGCTTGCAATTAGTTTATTTGGAATTGATGTAGCTAAATAAGGTGAAGTTGATGGATTTATCATGATTGGAATGTGTTTTTAGAAATAGAAACTGTACATGGATTATTTGCCAGTTGTTGATCTGTACATTATTCTTTGTCTATTTGAAATCGGTTCTGCGAGAAAATAAAAGAATGCTCGATAAATCCATCAGGGAAATAGAGAGGGAGAGGCAAGGTTTACAAACACAAGAGAAGAAGCTTATCGCAGAGATTAAAAAGAGTGCGAAACAGGGTCAGATGGTATTGTTCCTTTTCGTTTTCCCTAAGAATATATGATCTCTAGTTTTCAGTCAGTTTCTGTTTCCAAATTATCCCATCTGCCACTGCCTTAGGACGACGCTGATGATTATTCATGTAGTTCCCTTGTTAATGTTTGGCCTTATTTGGAAGTTTAATTCAGAGGTGGTCTTTATTGCCTGCGATGCTGCAATACTTACGATTTGCCTTGGGATATTTAAGCATGCGCATGCAAAATTTGATATTTGGAGTTTAATCTTTGATTCCTGAATCTTTATGCATTCTTTACAGGGAGCAGTGAAGGTCATGGCCAAGGATCTTATCAGAACACGGCATCAGATTGAAAAGTTCTACAAGCTCAAGTCCCAACTTCAAGGCGTTTCTCTCAGAATTCAGGTCGGATATAACAACTTTAAGGAGTTTGGTGTAATTTGATAATTCCTTCTTCTTTAATTCATACAACCTTTCGTAGACGCTCAAATCAACACAAGCAATTGGAGAGGCAATGAAAGGGGTCACCAAAGCAATGGGGCAGATGAACAGGCAGATGAACCTCCCTTCATTGCAGAAGATAATGCAAGAATTCGAAATGCAGAACGAACGGATGGAACTGACCAGCGAGGTAATGGCAGATGCCATCGACGATGCATTGGAAGGAGACGAAGAAGAAGAAGAGACCGAAGAGTTGGTAAATCAAGTTCTTGATGAGATTGGCATCGACGTCAATTCCGAGGTATTCTTTTGCTCTGTATCATCACATGTTGCTATGAACCTCAGTATCTAACAAATTTTTTTATGGCTTTTTTTTTCTTCTTTTTCCCATTACAGCGTGTGGATGCACCTTCGTCGACCGTAACTGCCTCGGCTATGAGTGCTAAGGTTCCACAGGCTGAGTCCACCGATGATGGTATCGACAGTGATCTTCAGGCAAGGTTAGACAATTTGAGAAGGATGTAAGGATTACTTTTTTGTGCACAATTAGTCGTGTAATAATATACTTCTATGGGGTTTGGTAAAATCCTAACTTGGGATTATTTTGGTCCTTTGCTGAAATATTAAGAAACTAAAAGGTTGGTGATTCCCACTATACACAAAACGAAAGGGTGTTCAACAAAACAATGTGGGGAAAAGTGGCACTTTAAAATCAATATTATAATGATGATTTGGGTAGAAAGAACAAAAGGTTTACTGATCTGAAGTCCCTCAAAGCCGAATATAAAGGTCAAGAAACTCATTATCATTTATCTTACGTGTGATGTAAAATGATGAAAGGCCTGTTGCAATGATGTTCGGATATATTTCATGAAATAAATCCCAAGATATATATGTAATACAAAGATAATATCAACAATAACATCTGAGATTCTGTTCCTGATGGGAACAACTACAAGCTGCTTTCAATTAGAGCATCTTTGCAGAGAATTGGTGTAGTTATCGCTTTTTCCACAAAAAACAGACGAAAGCTAATCTGAAAATGGCCTATCACGAAGAACAGCATCCATTCACCACAGATCAAATCACAGCAACAATGCGAATTAAGCTGAAATATAACTTTTTTCCCCTGCAAAAGAGAAGGAAGAATCATGGACCTGAGAGAGCTGATTTCGTCAAGTAGGCCTTTGCCTCTTATGACCAAATTTGAAAGCAGCAGCACTTGAATCAGATGAAGCATCATCATCACCATCCATGGATTTCGATAGCGTAGTAGACAAACCAGCGTAAAGATCGACAACCCTGCTGATATTATTGTTCAGTTCTCTAATCAATCCCACGTTCCTCCTCAGATTATATGGGATTTTCGATTCTTGATTTTGGTTTATCTCCTTTATAAGCAGTCTGTTCTGGTCTAGGATGGTCTGAACTTGGATTGAGCTCCTATGGAAGCTCTGTGCTATCTTCCCATCTACAAACTGCTCATGATTAACTCCATCGCCTTCCATCTCTTTTTTCCTTTCTTTCTTCACGTACGCAACGAAAGAGAGAGAGAGAGCGAGAGAGAGAGAGAGAGAGAGAGAGAGAGAGAGACGACAGGAAAAACAATTCTTCAGATTCGTAATTTTGTATTAGTTTTTAAGGAATAATCCGAACTCATATCATCATGTCTTCTCATTTGGTGTAAACAAAAAGGCCCACATGATAAGGTTTTTATGAATTCGGGCATATAAAAGACAAGGACTTGAGTCTTTACGATCGAAACAGAGAAACGCCGCAAGGACAAAACTAACCTCCAACTAATTATAAGCTTAATGGTTTTTTTTTTATCTCTAAATATTCCACTTGTTGTAAGATTATGAGCTGAGTTCGCTGATTAGTTTTGGGGATTAATTTCAGTGTTAAACTCTCTCTCTCTCTCTCTCTCTCTAAATGTACTTGGACTACATTACGAGTAAATGAAGACATCCAAGATAACAAGATAGTAACCGAAAAATTAATATACAAAACCATTATTAAGCTTAAGCACCGTACTAACTCATCCAAACAAGGACTAGAAAGGAATAAATAAGAAAGCCTTGAACTTGGCAACATATCTTAGTTCCTTTGAGCTTGTACTGCCTGAGAAGTTAGCATCTGAGCAGTAATGCCAGCGTACTGAACAGCAGTGTGCTGCAGAGAGTAACGATCGTCGAGGTCATACTCTGAAAAGATTGGCTCGATGTGCACGAAATGCCCGGGCAACGATTTCTTGGACAGAGTCTCTTGCCATATATCGAAGAACGCAGCCATCATGTCGTGCGATTTTTCCCACGACGAAAGGGGTTGGTACTCCATCTGTATAAGGGAAGCAAAGCAGCCATGTTTTTTTTCTTGATTCGATTCCTCAAGGCAGAGAGTTCAAATTTGTAATAACCACAGTGCTTGTAATGATTAGAACAACCATAAGATGGTGGAATTACCTCCATAACTATGCCCCTCAAACTTTCTGCGTGTGAAAAAACTTTTCCCACTCTTACATTAAAATCGCCAATGCTGTAATGGGTTCCCTGCATAAAAGAAACAAAGATTGCTTTTCGGCTCATTTTCTATTAAAGAGGAAGAAAAGACGATACCAGGGAGAAATGTTCACGTTTAAACGCAATGAAAGAACAAGATAGAGAACAATAGGGCAAACCTCAAAGATAAGAGACCCTCGATTCTTGTAAGACTGCAGCTTTTCCATTATTGACTGAATATTGGCATCAGCCTCAACCACAAGCCTCTGCCCTCTGATCACCATGAAAAACTTGTCGGGGTGATCCGAAAGGGTTATCCCAACGAAATCACGAGGAAATTCGTTCGCCACCGATTGATCTTCACAACATATACCAAATGGAGGGCGGAAGATTAAATGGGATAAAAATCCCAGTCTACTACAACCCCCACGACGAATTACACAATATAACAACAAACGGATACTGAGAAGAAATAATGCGATACCTCGAGCAATTGCTCTGTAATAGCTGAGAGTCGATTTCCATCGACCTTCTTTGACGCCATTGAGGCTCTCAGCGCACTGAGAGACTTCGGCGACGATCTGCGTGCTCACGGTCGTTCCAGGATTGGGCTGCCAGTGCAGAACCCTACGCGATTCAACAACAAAAACATGTGACGAACAATTTCGATGGAAATCGGCGAAATTTGATGAAATTGTTAATCAATCTTCAACATTTTCTCCATTCCCTTATGAGAGTACCATTTGATCGGCATTGAATTGAGCTCTCGCTCGTCTCTCCTTCCCCACCTGGAAAAATCGCAGCTTTGACGTTACTACTGAGTGCCTACTGTGCAGACCTAATCAAATCAGTGGCTTTAACAGAAAACTCTTTTGCTTGTTTACAATTAGGTGGGCTCCAGAATTAATTGATTGAAAAACATATGGGCCTAAAAGCCCATATTGGCCCGATAAAAGTACACGTGCATGCACGGCCGCGAAACACCCAACTTAAATTCGTATACCAATGAATAATACTTACATATCTATATAGTCCACCGACCACTCAAACTTTGGTCAATGTTTGTTTATTCAACGCCTGCAACAAAACATCCCTAATTTATTATTATTTCATCGTCCCACCCAAAAAAAAAAGTAAAATTAAAATGATTCCTTCCGTCCATTAGCAAAATAAATATTAATTCCCTTGTGAAAAAATCATGTTACAAGTACAACTCAAACTTTGGTCAATGTTTGTTTATTCAACGCCTGCAACAAAACATGCCTAATTTATTATTATTTCATCGTCCCACCCAAAAAAAAAGTAAAATTAAAATGATTCCTTCCGTCCATTAGCAAAATAAATATTAACTCCCTTGTGAAAATCATGTTACAAAAAGACTCCTACTTAAGCTGACCCAACCAATGATCATTATTGCCATTGACTGTTCGATCAACGATACATAGTCGCACTCATCTCATCTCAGATCAGCTTTCTTAATCCCTTTAATAATACTCAGATTCTCATATTTCTCCACCAACAAACAATCCACGAAATAGTTTCTACAAAAGAGGAAGAAACCATGGTCGAAACGGCGTCGGATCGAGCTCTGTTCTCTCCTTACAAGATGGGAAAGTTCGATCTCTCTCACAGGTACTGTACTACTTTACCTTCATTTTGCAGAGTTCCTTTTGCTGCTATAAAGAAAAGTCGTCAAATTCGATCGCAGAGTGGTGCTTGCTCCGATGACCAGATGCCGTGCTATCAACGCTATTCCCAACAATGCCCTCGCCGAGTACTACGCACAGAGGACCACCCAAGGCGGGTTTCTCATCACGGAGGGAACCATCGTCTCCCCCACGGCCGCGGGGTAATCTCGTAACTTTTCTCAACCTTCTTTATTAGTAGATAGAAAAGAATCGCCGCTCCTTGATCCGTGAACGACACGGCGGGGCTCCATTTCGCACGTGCTACTTTTTCTATTTAAAGATGATAAATAACACGGCGGGGGGCCCCACACAGGTTTCCGCACGTGCCGGGAATATACAGCAAAGAGCAGGTGGAAGGTTGGAGGAAAGTGGTCGCCGCCGTCCACGATAAAGGCGGCGTCGTCTTCTGTCAACTGTGGCACGTGGGCCGCGCTTCTCATCCTGGTAAAATCGACGGCTACGATTAACTCATGTTAATTGGGCTGAAAGGCCCAATTTAATTTTTTGCTCCAAGCCCATAAGGCCCATACAAGTGGATCTAAATCTAACTAATCTATGTTGCTCACTGAACACAGCCCTGCAACCCGGCGGAGCGCCGCCGGTTTCTTCCACCGACAAGCCCATATCGAAGCGCTGGAGAGTCCTCTTGCCCGACGGAAGCTACGGCGTTTACCCAGAACCAAGAAAGCTTCAAACCCACGAAATTTCCGACGTAGTTCAAGAGTATCGCCAGGCCGCCATTAACGCAATCGAAGCAGGTAAGAAAAATTAATACGGCGTTTTTTTTTTTGTTTTTGCATATCTCATCTTAAGGATTACCTCAGTCAAGCAAGCTCCGATGAAATTTAAAAAAAAATTGGAAATAGGGTTCGACGGCGTGGAGATCCACGGAGCCCACGGCTACCTCATAGATCAGTTTCTAAAAGACGGCATCAACGAGCGAGCAGACGAGTATGGAGGCTCCGTCGCGAAACGCTGCAGGTTTGTAATGGAAGTCGTCGGAGCCGTCTGCTCGGCCGTCGGCCCAGAAAGGGTCGGAGTGAGAATCTCGCCGGCGATAGACCACCTCGACGCGGTGGACTCAGACCCTCTCGGCCTTGGGTTAGCCGTGATAGAGAGGATCAACGAGCTTCAGAAGGGCTACGGCTCGAGGCTGGCTTACCTTCACGTGACTCAGCCTAGGTACACCGCCTATGGGCAGACAGAGTCCGGCAGCCCAGGCGTCGCCGGCGACGAGGAGAGGCTGATGAAATTGTGGAGGAGGGCTTACGAGGGGACGTTTGTGGCCAGCGGTGGGTTTACGAGGGAGCTTGGAATTGAAGCCGTGGAAAAGGGTGATGCTGATTTGGTGGCTTATGGTCGACTGTTCATTTCGAACCCTGATTTGGTTTTGAGGTTTAAGGTTGGGGCTACCTTGAATAGGTACGTTAGGGCAACCTTTTACACGCATGATGGTGTTAAGGGGTATACAGATTATCCTTTCTTGGGAGACGACGATGATGGTGCAAGAAGAAAGCCCAGCAATGGGCTTTTGTCGCGGCTTTGAAACTTCACGTGTGGATTGTTGTTTGGGAGTTGTTGTTCTTTCTATTGCCACGGCGACGAAGGTTAACTTTGGTGTATGTTTATTAAAATGACTATATTTGGAGTGCAGGCTTCAGAACTTCTTTTCCTTTAATTGCGAGCCTTTAAAGAATTCAGAATCGAACTCCTCAAATTCGAGCCACTGACACCAAAAGTACGTCTATAAATGCCGTGAGTCTGAAGAAAAAGTTGCCAGAAAATGTCTTGTTTTTCATCGCCGATTGCTTACGTAGCCTTCCGTTACTACTACAATGCAGATATGTCCGTAGATATTAATGGAGAGTGATGTGTGTGTAATGAATACAGACGTCACTAGATGGAAAAAAACAATAAAGAGAGAAGAAAAAGGAATAAAAATCTGTAATGGAAAGTAAAAATTAATTGTCCAACCTGTTAATAATCCTATTTAATATGGTTTATATATAACATTATATATATTTCCATCATTACATTACAGATAAGCAAACATGCAAAAGTACCTTCATCTCGAGTTATAAACCTCGTGTGTTGAGTGTTGCTTTACACTGACTGACAGTCGCCTCTGAACTCAAGAGTGTTCTTTCCTCGTTCGTTTTCAGAAGAAGACATTTTTTTTTTTTGCAAGTGATAAAAAGCATGAGCATTTGTCTCTTTGGGCTGGAAAGCATTAAGTGAGTGATCTTCTTCGTCCATTTATACAACAGTAGCTTGTGCATGCTTCTTCACTATTCTAACGCCTGTAGTAGTAGATACTCGTTAGCATCTGAGTTTAATTTTCTCCAACAATTAATTGGAAAAAAAAGTTGGTGCCTTTCTTCTTCTTCTCTGCTGAATCTCAAATCTCTTGAAATTCTTGATTCACTTGTAAGTAGTTGATCTCACAGTTAAACTCAAAGCGAAAGCTTTAATCCCTTATCTCTTTCCTTTTTCTTTTTCACATGTATATATATATATGTGTATATATTATATATCTAATTCATGTACTGATTTTTTTTGGCTTTGCATGTAGAAGAGGAAACCAGAGTACGTTTCGACCAAAGAAGAACGCTCAAAGTCGGAAAAAAAAAAGGTCTTAATATCATTACATATTAATGATCATCTAAAAGATTTGAACTTTTTCAATGTTCTTTTATTTAAATCTTCCGATGATAAGCTGCAGGGAAAGCACTTGAAGATGCAAATAGGTCGAACCTTTATAAGCACAAACAACTTGAAAGAAGCAGTGAAGCTTCCTCAGGGGGAAGATCTAAACGAATGGCTGGCAGTAAACAGTAAGTAAAATACACATCATTTATCACATATTTCCATAAAACCACTTACTATTCTTACCCCGAATCTATATACTTGTCGTATTCGACGCGCTATCCTTACGATATCATCATGATCTGTTACGCAAGTAAATTCTGCTCCTTTTCAACGCAGCTGTGGACTTCTTCAATCAGATAAACGTCCTTTACGCCACCCTAACGGAGTTCTGCACGCCATCAACGTGCCCGAAAATGTCGGCTGGTCCAAAGTACGCCTCACATTTCTCCAAAATTCTCCGACATATTATTCTCTGACACTAACTAAACGTTTATTTTTTGCGCGTATGTCTTAAGGTACGAATACAGATGGGCAGATGGGGTCATCGTAAAGAGGCCCATCGAGGTATCAGCTCCACAATACGTTGAGCACCTCATGGATTGGGTCGAACTTCAGCTCGATGACGAGAGAATATTCCCCCAAGCGATGGGTAATAATAATTAGCGCATGCGCGTGTGTTTTTCTATTTTCGTTTAGTCGAGCTTTAAATTTCTTAGGAAATCAATATTTGCGCCTTTAATTTTTTTTTTTTTGGGCTATAGGTGCGGCTTTCCCGGCGAACTTCCGAGGCGTGGTGAGGCAGATAGTGAAGCGCCTGTTCCGTGTGTATGCGCACGTATACCTCACGCACTTCGCCGAGGTTGTGGTGCTGAGAGAGGAAGCACACCTCAACACGTGCTTCAAGCACTTGGTGCTGTTCGCTGCGGTAATAATAATATGCGTAGAATCGAATAAGCGTGCACTAAATATGTACATATTCGATCGATTATCTTGATTTTTTTTTTTTTTTGCAGGAATTCAACTTGATTGAGAAGGCGGAGTTTGCGCCCGTGAGAGAGCTCGTCGACAGCGTCCTGCAAAGCTAAGGAGCATAGATAGCGCAGAGGCGGAGACTTCTCTCGACTGTTTTGTTTTTTTCGATTGTTTTTCCATTCTTAGATTTTTGAAGAACATGTCTCAAAACTAATGTATGTTGGTTGTGCTTTTTTCTGGTATTACGGTTGAACAATCCGAACTAAAACACAGCAGAAATTCTTTACCTTCTTGTACCAAAAAAAAAGAACAAAAAGAACATGATCGATATTCACGCTCGAAATCATAATCTTCCGCGCTCACAAGATCGTCAATTTGAGCTTTAGCGCGACGTTTTACCACTAAACTTCCCTTGCGCGGTTGTTAATTCGTGGATTGAGATACAGGGATCAATTAGCGCGAGATTCCATCTTCAGGGGTCATATCGCAAATTCACCCCGGGAAGGATTCTATGAAACCCATCGTCTTCATGAGTAGAGAAGTCATTCAGTGACATCATATAGACGGAGTGTAGTATTTATAAGAATGGTCTTTCGTTTCCATTATGTTCGAAACAGGACATTCTTTTAAGAGACAATGTTTGAAATTATACAAGTACAACTCATAACATATTACATTACCAACCAATGATCGTCGCCTTACTATGCTGTTATTCTACAGCAGTTCGCAACTATTTTCACATTACACAGTATGATGTAGCTGTCGATGTCGCCCGGCAATTTCTCCCTCAAGCAACGATGGGGTACGACGCGCAAGTCGCCACGCCTGAAAAATTCGAAAAAGTATATACATACGATGAAAAATCCCAACTTTACGACCACATAGATGCAATGCAATCAACTTCTTTCTCACCACACATGTTCTTTCCCATCTCCATCTTAAAGTAGCCATTGTCTCCCCAATCAGCTCCCCACGAGTTCTTAATGAGCCAATAAGGTACGTCGTTTTCAACTCCATAACCAACCGCAAGAACAGCGTGATTCACATCCTGCACTTACGATAATTCAATAATTCGAAATCTGCTAAAATTGTGTGGGTTGTAGTTAAGTCTCACCGTTGGAGAGCTTCCGCAACTAGTGCTGGTGTAAACTCCATCTTTGTACGCCCGAAAACCGCTGACAACCTCAAAAGCAACGCTAACAGGTCGAACGAAGGCCACAGCATGTTTCAGCTCATCTTCTGCGCCCTGTAATAACCCCATGAAAGATGATGCCATGTCTCCACAGCGATTGTAGTTTATATTCTTACAGAGTGGAAACATCTTTCTCTTACCAGGGTAATGTTGACAGAACCGATTACTTGGACGCCTACGTTTTGGGAGGAGAATTTGCAGAGGCCGTTCTCCCCAGTGTAGGGATACGCCTCCTCTGTTTCGAGGCCGCCGTTGTACTTGATGTACTCGAAGGCTTGAGAAGGAAGCCCGCCGTGGCAGCCGAAGTTGTTGAATGCACCAGCGCAGTCGACCAGCTGCTGCTCGGAAAGGGAAATCCCCTTGCCGAATGCTTGCGAGTAAGCTGCCTCGAGCGCCCCTGTTGTACTGTTAAGGTATTGATTGTTCACGGTTCAGTGTCTAAACAGTATCTGATATTTCTCGATAAGAATATGCAACTTGGACAAGCATGGTTCTTATGACCTGAATGTCCAGCAAGATCCACAGTGGCCTTGATTCTTGACTGGGCTAACGATTCCCGATTCCCTCCAGTCTTTCTGCAGTTCAGTTCAACCCAGCCGAGGGCAAATGAATTAGTTATTTGATTCATCATAAAGTCATTACCAAGTCAGTTATATTAACTGAGCGGAAGCAACATGACTATATTGATCAAAGATATCATATTACACACACACAAAACACACAGCGACATACAGAGTCTGGGAGGGAAACATCGGTGAGCTTGTGATTTCCTCTCGTGGTAGCTGAGCAGTTCTGGGCTGCTCCCAACCACTGGCTTCGGAACTCTTCCCATGTCAAGTCTGTAAAGTCTGTTTAGTTCATTTTCCAAATGAAGACCAGAGGCACGCGTTAGTATTGTTCTGTGTCCCTCTTAAGCAGAAAGATATTGAACGATTGAAAGCAGAAAACAATACTAAAGTGGGAGCTGCAAACACAAATTCCACACCTTAAAACCGTCGAATTATCACTGAAACAGTTCGTGATAAAAAAATTTTCAAGTTCGATTTCAGCTTGACAAAACTGTTAGAAAACGACTTGTTTCGAACTATCTGAACCGCCCACGCCCCAAAATTACCAGCTCAAACACGCGATTTTCAAAGTATAAGGTAGTAAGTGAATCGATAAGTAAAAGCTCCAAAGTCAACCATAGTAACGAAGACTATCAGAATCTTGAAATCCGACAACCTTATTGAGCGATCGATATCAAATCAAGTATAAACCGAAACAAATAAGCAAGTGTAAGTAGCAACAGTGAACAGCTAAGATAAATCACCATTAACTCCCATGGTGTAAGACAATCCTTTCTTGTTGTGCGATCTGATCATCCTCAGATTCTCCGAGAAGACATCAAACCTCCTCTTGATCTCCTCAACGCTCTCGTATCTCCTCCCATACCTATTCAAAATTTTGCTCTAATACAAATCTTCATCGCTTCGCATAAAGATAAATTGATGAGTCAAACCTATGAGCGAAGCGCGCGAACGACAGAGCGCGCGGCGAGCTTCCGACGACGTCGACTATGGAAGACTCGAGCTCGTGGAAACCATCGACGACTTGTCTGATATGGTTGTCCTCGGATAAGGCTCGTGCGCAGGCAGAACAGACGATCAAAACCACGGCGGCCATTAAAACTCGATCCATTGCTCCGTCGACGCCCTTTTTTTTGTCCCCTCGATTGATAGAGTGAAGAGTGATGATGAGTTCGTTTATTTATATACTGCAGTTTTGGACGAGGATGATATAGACTTGGGCTTGTCCTCGTCAGTCAGTGTGGGCAGAAATGAGATTATATTTCGTTTGTGCTAAATTACTAATCCATCCCCGAAGATCTATTTGTTTCATAATTTAACCCAATCATCGCAAGTCGGATTCGTAATGAGGCCCTTCAATAGGGTGTTAATTTCGCTTCGAGGATGGAATCGACAGTTTGGCATGAGTTCGGGGGAGTAGCGCAATTAACTGACCACGTTTGTGGGTCCTATCCATGGTTGTTATACTTGAAACTGGTTTGCGTTGGTAAATGTTCATCAACGGTGGAGATCGAACTATTGACAAAGATGGCGATTTTTTTTGTCGATTGCGTTGTCGTGGAAGCTAAAAGGACTTTTTGGCAAGAAAGAGTTAAAAAATGACTTACTAAGCAATCGATGACGTGGGAGTAATTGTAAATTTTATCTTCTCTATGTAGTACATACAAACCAAATAATAAAAAATGAACTGAATTGGACACGCATACAATTATTTTAGCATATTAAACCAGCAAATTAGTGTTCGTTTTATCATAATAATTTTAAAAAGCTACATATATTGCGATCCGAATCATAATTCGACAATACAAAAGTTTATTAAAAAAAGATTATAGTAGCCAATAATGTATATACTTTCAGTTAGTTTTTGTAGCCTAGCCATATTTGTTATTCATAGAAACCTTTTGTGTGCACGTAACTAAGAATAAGTTTCTTCAGTTGCAACCATATTATTTGGGCTTTGGCCCAATTAACGACACATCCCAACAAAACGGCGACGTTTAGAAGTTTTTAATTTATACGCGGGAATGGGTAGAACAAAAGTCCCTATATATTGATTTTCGTCCTCCACTCCACACCACACCCACCACACCAACTTGAAATAATCCGCGAAATTCGTTTTTCCCCATTCAACCGAAATCCACTGCTCTTCAATGGCATCGCCGTCAAACACCGACGTGAAGGATCTTCCCGCCGGCGAAGAATCATCAGTCGCCGAACCTTCGAAGACTGAGACGACATCGTCCAAGAAAAACGAGCGATTCGAGCTCAAGGAGTGGAAAGCTGTTCCTATGTGGTCTTGGGGTATTGCTGTCGTCGAGCGATTTCAAATCCTAATTCCTTTTATTTTCTTCAGCACTAGACCTAATTTCTTTCTTCTGATCCATGCAGATTTGACCGCTGATAGCTGCTCTCTATGCAGGAACCACATCATGGATTTATGTGAGTATAGTGATCTACTTTCTTCTTTGTCTCTCTTTGTTTTTCTATTGTTTCGCAAAGCCTTGGTATTTGTTTGTTCTGTTTCTGTCTTAAATTTGGCAATGGTTATGAAAAGGCGGTGAGTGTCAGTCTAAGGAGCCTACTCCGACCAGCGACGAGTGCCCCACTGCTTGGGGTACGCAGATGATTTCCTACTTTTATTATTTTTCTTGTAGTTACATTATGACGTTGTGTCTGTAATTCCAATTTCTTGTTATTATAGCATTGGAGATAGTGAACTTGCTAGAGATTTTAGTTGCATATGTAGTTAATGTCTTCCTGATAGAATCCAGAAAATCGTGAATATATAAAAAGGGATAAAAGCAGATGAGGGACAAAAAACAACAGAGGAAATTATAGCGATACAGCTTAGCGGTGGTTCTTGTTCGTTAAATGAAGCATGTTATGTTCAGGGGATTCGTTTGAGTCTTATTTGCCTTTCTTCGTCCTTTTGCCCTGAGAATGATAGGCTCTGTAGTTTGGAGCCTGTTAAACTATCTAATTGAAGTATGCAATGTCTTAAACATATCGAGTTTCTCTAATGTTGCTTTTCCCCATTGCGTTTGAGCTCTTTTGTTTGTAGCGTAGAAGGACCCTTTTGAATGTGCTGATGATTATTCGTCGACGAGGGATGAGACATCAGAAGTATTCTCTATTCATATAGTCTTTATGGCATGGATTTCATCATACTCAGGCGAATTGCGTTCGAACTCTAGTTGTCAAGAACCTACATTATTTTTCAATATGATTAACAGTTCATCACTACACATTACTGTAAAGATATAGGTTGAGACTTTAGCTTAGGCACTGACTTCACGGTATAAAGATCATGATATATGCCTTGGCATTGAAATTAAACTGATACAATCTGCTTAGTGACATGACATCTAACTCATAATCTCCAGGTGCTTGCAATCATGCGTTCCACTTTCACTGCATTACCAGGTGGCTGAAGAAGAGCGAAGTTTGCCCTATTGGCAAGTCTTGTTCTTTATGTTTCTGGAAAAATCGTAGCTAAGCAAGCTCTCCATGCCTTTGTAATCTCTGGTTTGAATATATGTTTTTTTCTCCTTAAACAGATAACAAGGACTGGGAGCTTCTGAGGTATGGTCACTAGGAATAGAATGACGCTTTGTGCAAGCTGGAAATTGCTATCGTTTTTCTGCATTTTCGAAAACTCTGTTGAATATTAGTCTGTGTTTTACCAAGATTTTCATGGCATTCGTTGGAAATATTGCCTATGTTGATGACTGTAATAGGCTAGGCTACAATACATTGCTTGATTAGGACATTATATTTCGTTAAAAATGAAATAAAGTTTCATAATATTCAGGCGAGTCTTTCTCTTAGTGCAGAAGGGTTTTGCATCACTGTGACATCAGAGCGAGGTCATATAGTTGATCGATTGCATTTCATCATATTGCTTTGGGGGAAAATTTTTATCAATCTCAGAGACAACTATGCACCAATTTTTATTAATCTTAAGACTCGCCCAGTTTAAATAATGAAAAAAGAAAAGGCACGTGCTTGAACTATATCTTTTTGAGTAACTCTCATTTATGTTGCTAATATTAATATGTTGTTGGAATATAAAGTGCAATTATTGCGTGGGAACATGCCTTTGTAAAGATCACTAAAATAATACAAGATTGGACTGCTAATGATGGTTATGGGCCACGATTAATAATAATAAATAGTAAATGCATTAAGTATCATTGTTGTCAAACCAATTCTTGCCCGATAGTCAGAGGTTTGTCGATGCAGGCCCATCTTTATTGCAGGAAAAAACAATTACATTTGTTATTACGGAGTTCTTTAATCTTTATTTATCTTATGGGACCTTTACAATTCAGCCCCCATTCAACTTTAAAAATCGTGTTCAGCCCCTGTCAGAAAAAGCAATTAGTTTAAGGACCCGATTTTTCATACCACTTCATCGGTCTGTGATACCACTTCTTTGTTATGTAGTACCACTTCTTTGTTCCGCAGTACCACATAATTGCTCTGCAGTACCACTTCTTTTGTTCTGCAGTACCACTTCATTTTTACCGCAGAAAAATGAAGTGGTACTGCAGAACAATTAAGTGGTACTGCAAAGCAATATATGGTACTGCATAACAAAGAAGTGGTACTACAGAACAAAGAAGTGGTACCACAGACCAATGAAGTGGTATGAAAAATCGGGTCCTTAAAACTAATTGCTTTTTCTGACAGGGACTGAACATGATTTTTAAACATGAATAGGGGCTGAATCATAATTAACTCTTATCTTATACCCCGACTTGAGCAACAAATTTTATTCTTTTTACAAAATCTCATTATGTGCTGATATGAATTAAATAGAGAGAAAAAAAATCAAAAGTGAACGCGTCTCAACGTACTGTTGTGTAATTGTGACCCCGATTACCGCCACAATCTGCGCCTACAATGTGCTTTAATTTTTATAATTATGGTCGAAACATCTAAATAGTTTTGGGGATTGTATCATATAAACATAAGTAAGGATAACAGTTGTGATCATCTTTTATTTTGCTATTTGGTAAGTCGGTCCGTACCTTCAATGTGCTATTTTTTAATTTGTCTCTGCCAAAGCAGCAAGTAAATGGACGACAACCTTCCTTATTGTATATTTCCAACATTGCCCTTGCAATCGTCTGATAAAACCAACTCACGCCACTATGGCTCGATCGTGGACAAGAGATGGACACGTGAGTCTGATGTAATAATGCAAATTTTTGTTTTTCTAATTTGCCCCATTATGTTTTATTAGAGTGAAGATAGTTATGGAGTTTGGTGAGATAATAAATAAATTAGTTTTTTTCGTGAGTGATATGATTTGAATGCACAATCATTACATTACATGTGCTGTAAAGGAGAGTAAATATATATTAATAAAACTTCATTATGTTAGGCAAACAAGTCGCCATGATGGGATTTAACTTCTCAAAATAAAGAATGATTAAAAATAATATAAACTCAGATATAAAAAAAGAAAAATTTAAAGATTCACCACAATGGCATTTCCGTAATATGAAGGTAAACGAACCCCTAAAAGTAAAGCACCCACTTTTAAAATCCCCACACAACCTTTGCTTTCCCTTCCTCCCTATCCGTTTCTGACAGTCCCACTCGGCTGTCCACTCATTCCATCCTCTCTTCACACACCTCACGCACTGACAAAGATGGGTGTACTGCTCTCTTCTTCCTCGATGCAACGCCTAGCAATGGTGGTTTTCGCCGTCGGAATGTTTCTCCGGCCGGCGTACACCGCCAAGACCTTCATCGTCCACATGAACCCAGACAGGAAACCGACCACGTACACCACACACAGCGAGTGGTACGCCTCCCACTTCGAATCCCTCGCCACCTCTCCGTCTTCTTCCATCCTCTACACGTACGACGCCGCCTACCACGGATTCGCCGCCACGCTCACCGAAGACGAGGTCGAGGAACTCCGTCGGTCGGACGCCGTCGTCGACGTGCACGAGGACACCGTGTACACACTCCACACCACGAGGACGCCGCAGTTTCTGGGACTCGACGCCGCCGTCAACAACTGGGCCGGACACACCATGCAGGAACTGAATCTGGCGTCGCAGGATGTCATAATCGGCGTCTTGGACACCGGCGTCTGGCCGGAGTCGAAATCCTTCAGCGACGCGGAGATGCCCGAGATCCCGGCGCGTTGGAAGGGGATGTGCGAGGCCGCCGACGATTTTGACCCGAAGGTTCACTGCAATAAGAAGCTGATCGGAGCTAGGTCATTCAATAGGGGATACAACAGCATGGTCGCCGCCTCTTCTTCTCTCGGCCCCTTGACGAAATCGAACTCGCCGAGGGACGAAGACGGACATGGGACCCACACGGCGAGCACCGCCGCCGGTTCTCTGGTGGCAAACGCCAGCCTCTTGGGATACGCCAAGGGTAATGCGCGTGGGATGGCGACCCACGCGCGCGTGGCGGCGTACAAGGTGTGCTGGGGATCTGGCTGTTTGGGTTCCGACATACTCGCAGCTATGGACCGTGCGATTCACGACGGCGTAGATGTGCTCTCCATGTCGTTAGGGGGTGGGTCGGCGCCGTACAACAGAGACACTATCGCTATCGGTGCTTTCGCCGCGATGGAGAGAGGTATATTGGTCTCTTGCTCGGCTGGAAACAGTGGGCCGTCGAAGTCTTCTCTGGCGAACGTTGCGCCGTGGATTATGACCGTCGGCGCTGGAACGATAGACCGCGATTTCCGGCGTACGCCGTCTTGGGAAACGGTCGGAAGTACAACGGCGTGTCGTTGTACAGCGGTAATGGAATGGGTAAGAAGCCCATCGAGCTAGTTTACAACAAGGGCACAAACACTTCTAGCAACCTTTGCTTGCCTGGATCTCTAGATCCGAAGCTAGTGCGTGGAAAAATCGTAATCTGCGACCGTGGAATCAACCCGCGCGTCGAAAAGGGTGCCGTGGTCAGAGACGCCGGCGGGGTTGGGATGATTCTGGCGAACACGGCAAGCAGCGGAGAGGAGCTGGTGGCCGACAGCCACCTCCTCCCCGCCGTCGCCTTTGGCAGGAAAACTGGAGATCTAATTCGGGAATACGTCAAGAACACCAACAAGCCCACGGCGGTTCTGCAGTTCGCCGGCACGGTGGTGAACGTGAGGCCGTCGCCGGTCGTAGCTGCGTTCAGCTCGCGTGGGCCCAACACGGTGACGCCGGAGATTCTGAAGCCCGACGTTATTGGGCCTGGGGTCAATATTCTTGCAGCTTGGACCAAAGCGGTGGGACCCACAGGCATGGCCAAAGATACAAGGAGGACAGATTTCAACATCATTTCTGGTAAGAATTAAATATTTGTTCGGCGGTAACGGCTCTTTTTTTCATAAATGCTGCTGCTTCCCTATGTTTTGTCCTACTACCCACATCACTTGGCTCATTGATTCTTGCTTAGGTTAAGGTTTATTGAGAACTTAGTTGTCTCATACAATAGTTAGTGCTCCACCTTTGCTTTAGTTAACTCGGAATCTTAATCGAATCCGAGGTTAACAAATGCGTCATAATGAGTGTGGGTGCTCATATACTATTACCAATTTATTGCATTTCGTCTTCAATATTGGAAAGTCCAAGTGTAAAGTAGTATCACAATAATGCCCCTGTCGAAATTATAATGGAAAGGAACCCTATTTCATAAAGACAATCAACCATATCACCACTTTTAGCTAGCTGTAAAGCCCACCCCCCATTAAGTCCAACCATGTGTGTGTATGCTTTGCATGTATATCTTTTTGAAAAGGACGTCCTTGGTAATAATATTGTAATTTGGGGCTGTGATAAAAAAAAATTTGCAGGCACTTCAATGTCGTGCCCGCACATAAGCGGGCTGGCGGCCCTCTTAAAGGCGGCCCACCCAAATTGGAGCCCGAGCGCAATAAAGTCGGCCCTCATGACGACAGCCTACACAGTCGACAACTCAAACTCGTCCTTGAGAGACGCCGCCGACTTCACCTTATCCACCCCGTGGGCCCACGGGGCGGGCCACGTGGACCCGCACCGGGCCCTCTCTCCCGGGCTTGTCTACGACGCGGGGCCCGACGACTATATTGCCTTCCTCTGCTCCCTCGACTACACCGTGGAGATGGTTCGGACGGTGGCCAAGCGCCCGAACGTTACCTGCGATAGGAAATTGCGGGACCCGGGGCAGCTCAACTACCCGTCTTTCTCGGTCACTTTTGGGCAGTCGAAGAGGGTCGTTAGGTATACCCGAGAGCTGACCAACGTGGGGCCCGCGGGATCGGCTTACGAGGCGTCGGTCGAGGCACCAGCTGGGGTGGCGGTTACGGTTAGGCCGACGAGGCTGGTTTTCGGGAAGGTTGGGGATAGGCAGAGGTTTACGGTTACCTTCGTTTCGAAGAAGGGTTCGACAGGGGTTGGGTTTGGGTCTATTGCGTGGAAGAGCGGCGAGCGAGTTGTTAGGAGCCCTATTGCTTTTGCGTGGACGAGGCTGTGAGATGAAGACGATGATGAGTTTTATATTTTATGAGAATGTTGGGATATGTTCTTTTTTTTTACTTGTTTTGGTGAGGATGTAAAATGATATATCCTCGTATCAGATTTGGTGTGTGTGCTAGTTGATCTTTAAATTTCATCTGAGGCTTAGTGGAGATTTAAACTATGTGTGTCCTTCATCTTCAAGCAGTTAGCTCTATAATTGATTAAAACTCCATTTTCTAAATTGAAAATGTAATGACTTTGGGGCTTTCTATATATTCAGCCTCTTAGTAGATGGTATTGCCCAATTAAGGCCCAGGTTCTGACTCCTAGACTAAAACGAGGGCTGCGAAGTTCTGCATGATCTTCGGACAAAACGTTACCATTCGAATTTGATTATAGGGAAATTCTATTCACGCTCCTTTATTTTTTATTTACACCATATTAGATAGTTTAATTTTCAATGTTGACCAGCTCTTCATTAATTATATTCTCCAACGTAATATAATTAATAAATAAATAAATAACTAACGACATACAAAAATCTCTACTTTCCAATATTTACTTTTATATTTTAATTCTTCAATTCAATATGAATGTGAAAACGTGTCTTATATCTATATATGGAATATAGTGTTCTTTTCCATAATTATTTCTAAACTTTAACTAAATAAACTTAAATCATATTCAATATAAACTTACAAAGATCGATCTTTTACTATAAATAATAATTATTTTATTAAAAAGATATATATATATATATATATAGAGAGAGAGAGAGAGAGAAATGTTACGGTGCTCACCTTGCGTGAGCACCATCCGTGGGCACCTGTTGTGTGGCATTTTTTTATGCTACGTCAACATGCCAAATCAACCCCCGACGGGTTCACTAATCTCATGTAGGTTATAGATCAATAAAAAATCACATTGTATGCTGATTTGGCGCGTTGATGTGGTTGGTGCTCACGAAGGTGCTCACGCAAGGTGAGCACCATAACATTACTCTATATATATATATATATATGTCTTACTATTAGCATTATTCCAATATTTGATAAAATTAGCAATTAATTTATAGTACATTTTTTCTGTTAATATATACTTACTTATTTCTCATGTAAAATCTTGTGTATACTTTAGAGTTTAAAATTGACATTTACAGAAATATATATATATATATTATATGAATATTTCTATAAAATGATTTAATTATTAATATTAATAAAATCGAAATATAAAAAATGTGTTTAGCTAAGTACAAAATTGTAAGTTATGGAGATGAAATATATATCTATTACTATTCTAAAAGCGAGAATACGGCCGGTTTACATACCATATTGACAGTCATTAATTACTCATAGCTTTTTGGGTGGGAGACTTACATTCCCCAGTTGCCGGTTGTCTTTATTTATGCTTTAAGCTTTTCGGAATTTTTTCACACTTCCATTGGGCTTTTTTAATCTTACTCCATATTATTTATTTCGTGCAACAATTTAAAGAAAACCACCGCCTACTTTGATGCATATGCTGACACATTTTGGTATCACAATCCCCAACACAGCCCTTGAAAACCCCATATGCTTACAGGATGGGATATGAAGTGTGATGTTTTTATTGTTGCTGCAATGCATTTTTGATACAAAATCAGGCAACAAAATATACACCTATTGGGTACCATTTCGAGCATGTTGCGGCGATCGTGGATAAAATCTTATGTCTTCCCTTTGTATTGTACAGACCAACTTAACTCGCAAAGCTTGGAATATAAAATTTTTATGGCAGTCACGCAAAGACGTCTCCTTTTTTTGAAATTGTTATCCAATCTACAACTCTTTGCGAGTTAATTATTAAACTATTAGAAATTTCCATAACCTATATTGTTGAGTTAGATCATTGTTAAGCTTTCCTTATTTAAATTAACTTCGATAATAGTTATATGATTTTGTTGCTAATCATTACTTGGCACAATGGATCTCTTAGAAGAAAACTTCGATTTTAACTTACTAAACTTGTGTCTTTATAGTGCGTGTGGGTGGTTTTCTTTTTTCTTTTTTGGATGACAACTAACTGGACATTGGCTGCGTTTGATGTCCCTTCTAAGCCTAGATAAGTTCAATTAATATCGATAATATGCCATTTATAGTGTTCGGTAATTTATTTTCCGCCCGGTATATTAATAAACATGGCAATGAGGCTAAGCTAATTTATCCTAGGCTTCTAGATAAATAATTTAAAATTCTTATCTTGGGCCCTTATACTAGCATTATAACGATACGGGTGACATGATTGCTAACGACCTCGATGAAGGTTAGGTTTTCAAGGAATGGGTGTGCTCAGCGAGATGTAGGTAGAATTTGAAGTAATTACATGTTGATTCATGACTGGTAAAGTTTGTTTTATAGTTTTTATTTGGATATGATCATATTTATTGCAAAGGCTTTTGTAAGGAGATTGACTTGCAATAGAGATTAGGGGTCATCTAATAAAAATATTTTAATTATATTTAAATATTTGATATTCTCATAATAATAAAATTAAAAATAATATTAATTTCCTATTATTTATTTATTTTTCCACTTTAATTTAATAATACTTAAATAATATGATAAGTTTATGATTTAGTTAATTTTAAATATTAATTATCATAATTTATTGACTTTTTAATTTTTAAAATATAAAGTTTAATATAGGAATTTGATTTTAAAGTAGAAAATAGAGTTAATGGGTTGGAGTGAAAATTTGTGTAGAAAATAGAGTTTATGGGTTGGAGTAAAAGCACCGTAACAGCTGTAATATTGTGCAGAATTAACTGTATTTTCGTCCTGCGGGTTGGAGATGCTCTAATGTGTTAACCCCACTTGGTAGATAGTATGGAGTGTCATTATTTGTGAAGCCGGTCAAACATATAGTCCAACAAATATAGCATGCGTGCTTTTCGTTGAGCATCTCCAAGGGTCCTTCAAATGTGGAGTTAGGACACCATGGATGAGGGTGGAGGAGCTCCGACCCCTCAAACCCTACTCCAAAATTGGGGGATTGAACAGTGGCCCTCGATCTGTAGCGGGGCATTGTTCACCCACTATCCATATAATTTGTTTTTTGAATTTCCTTTATCTTTTATTTATTTGATTATTTGTGTAACAATGGTGGAATGGTGGGATGAAGAAGATGATGGTAGAGTAGAAGAGAGAGACTGATGGTGACGTGGATGATGAGGTGAAATTAATAAATAAAATAATTTATTTTAATAATAATTTAATCAATTAAAGCTTGAAGTGAAAAAAAAAAAGAGATGGGCTTGAAGTGGACGTGTTGGCGAGAAGAGAAATTAATATCTACAATTAATTACTATAGTTAATTACACAAAATGTTAATGCATACTACAAATTAAGATATAATAGGTGTGGTTATTCCGTATAGAGGAAAATATAGAGGAGATTGTTGGAGTTCAATGATACTGTTCAAACTCTATAGCTAGAGGAATTGTACTGTTGCAACTTTATACGTAGAGGAGCTATTGGAGATCGCCTAATTTTGTGTAGGCAATCAAAGAAGCTCCTTTAAGCATTTTTTCGTGTGCACCTCTCAATGTTGAATCTCCAATAAACAAAACAAACAATGAACGACTGATCACACACTGGGATCAAAACAGCTCAGCACATAGTACATTTGGCTGCGAACTTAAAAGCTTGGTAAGCATGACTTAGTGGATGTTTTTCAACATCAATTTTTAGCTTTGGAGCGTGTAGTTGAAATTGCGTCGAGTGTGTTTTTAAGCTTGGGTAGTAGCATTGATAAAAAAAAATTAAACTGAACTTTTTCATTGTTGTATTTATTTTACGTATATGTAGTATATGAATACCCGTGTGCATAAAACTTATCATGCCATTTTGTATTAATTTTTTACTATGTAGCTAAACCACAAACACAATGAGTACGTGCGATAGTTTTTTCATTTTCTCGATTCATCCGGTTCACGGGCTATGGTTTACCAATACCGCGCAACGCGCGGTGTCAACTTTCTAGTGTATATGTGTATATAAATGTATATTACCTATTTAGATATGGACTTGAAATAATATGACAGACGTTTTAATACATGCAAGAGATGAAGATAGAAAACGTTGGATTCATGTATAACTGTTAATGGCATCCAATTATTTATTAATTGTTCATTCAATGTGCAAATAAAAGTGGTTATTTTCGACGAATGAGTAAATAACTTGTGCAAATTACAAGGTTTTTTTCACCCCTTAAGGGGTGCCAATAGTAGCACCCATGATTTTATTTGGATTCTAATGTTATATAGATGAGGGTTAGAATTTCCTTAGCTTGCTCTTCCTTTTCCTTTTTTTTTTTAAAAAAAATTGAATTTGTGATAAAAAGCGTCGGCGCAGCTTCTTGGATCTTCCTTCAATACAAATTTTTTCATCAAAGTACGCCTGAAAGTCTTTTTATTTTGTAGTCAATTAATTCATGGCTTCAATTGCTCATCAGTAGCTATCATGCAGTTAGGTATATTACATACATCATTCATAGCTTGTAGCAGAGAAAAGAAAAGAAAACGTGCCAAGAAAGAGTCCCAGCTTCTTACGCCATTTTTCTAGTTTAACATTTAATACGTCTGTTATAAATATTTCAAAGATATGGTCAAAAGATAATCTTTCTAGTCCAAGCAAGAGCGAGTAAAAACAAAATACGTATTATAAAAAAGACAACGTAATATCCGTTTGCTTGCGCGCCTCAAACGCCGTTAGTAACGGAGCAATCCCGCTAACGGGAGGGGCAAACGTCGTAATATATTATAAAACGAGGGGCAACCATGTCATAAAACACGTAACGTGCACCACCCCCCACTTTGCCATAAACGAAAAGAACACGTGTTTGAATCACCTCAGTTTCATGCATGCCCTCGTTGAATCGAACAGTCCTTTTTTTTTTCAGTTTCCAATTCTTTCGAATGAAAAATATTCACGCATATTCCTCGTGCTTATTAATAAAAGTAAGCAAACAACCCCCGAGTCGCTTTATATAACAAACCCACTCCTCCCTTCCCTCGTCTTCATTTTTTTCACTCGCCGTCTATTTACCTCGCCGGCCGGAGATGGAATCGCCGGAGGTTGTTTCTTCCCGGAGGATTAGGTCCGCCGCCTTCTCGCTGACCTGCAACCGTCTGAGCCGGTACTTGAAGGAGAATGGCGGTTTTGCAGACATTGGGCTTGTGTTGACCCCTCGTCAGACTCAGAACGAGGAATCCGTAGGTAGGTATTATAATGCTTTTCCCTTTTTCTTTTCGTCTTTTGGATTTTTTTTTTCTTCGCATGACTTTTTTTTTTAAATTAAAGGGACCATGAATCTGCTGCCGATGATTGATAAGTCAAGAGATGATGACGAGAAGATCACTGTAAAATCTGACGTCAGGTTTCTGAAGTACTCTACCACGCCATTATAATCTTTCATGCCCATGATCAGCTTTTTATTTTTCCTGCTATTTATTTGAATTGAAAGAGAAAAAATATGAAGTGATCGCAGTGTAATAAAAGCTGAGTCGGGGAAAAGCAAAAAGGCTGCGATGACTATATTCTACGGCGGGCGGGTGATGATGTTCGAAGACTTGCCACCATCCAACGCACTTGAGATCGTAAGGCTAGCCGGCAAGGCGGCGAGCGCGTCCTCCTCACGCTCCGACGAGGAGCGTGTGCCGATTACTCCCTTCCGCCGCCACCCCTTGATGATTCCGGTATAGACTTTGTCGACGTACTCTCGGTTTAAGGTTCAGTTCAGGCAAAAAAAATATTATATATATTTTTGAGATGCATTTCTCATTTTAATTCATAATTATTGCAAATTGTTCTATTATATGAGATTTCTTAATTACATTTGCAGATTTACCAATTGCGAGGAGAAAGTCGGTGTCGAGATTCCTGGTTAAGAGAAAAGACCGGTCGGATTACTTGAAATCCACTCTTAATATTCAATATCGACATTAATTATTACTTTTAGCTAATTAATTGATTAATTTGTGTTAATAACGACAGGGTGACAGCAAACGCGCCGTACGCGGTGGTCAAAGCACTGGGCCGTGGCTAGGATTGGACTCATGTGTTGACCGGCGATATATATATATATACATATATATATATATATATATATACGTAACTAATTGCTTGGCTTAATTATCTCGTGTCGTTTCTTAATTCCTGTTATTTAGCTTCTGCTAGGCCCACCTTTCGTCGGTTGCTACATATCTTGCTTATTTATTATTGTCTGTCAATGGTAATTTGCATGACATTTGCGTCTGTATGACATGTTACTAATCTACAGATTAATATTTTATGTAATTGTTTTCTGGCTTGTCATTATTCATGCATTTTCATTTTTAAGCGAATAGTTATTGTATTGCCAAATGCAATCTGCAATGTAACTCGTGTTAACTCTTTGACACTCGATGTCGATGACGGCGAATATATGTATATATATATATATATATATTTAGCTTTTAGAATAAGTTGTGTTGTATATAGCAATAATAATAACCAAACCTTGACTTTGATATTGTCACGTTGTTCAATTGTTCACTTTATATGTCTTGGTCTTCAACCTAATCCTTTGTTAATTGAATAATCAATTCAACCTAATCCTTTGTTAATTGAATAATAAAATATCTTGAATTAATTATTTTAGTGTGAGCCCAATAGTTTGTAAGAGACTGAAAATAATCAACAACCTACGGCCCCATAACGGCCCGCTTCACTTCCGCGGAGAGGCGAGGCCACTCACAGCCTAACACTTGTAACGCAATGGCTATCGCTCGTGAATAAAAATATCTGCCAATCACAGTGCATTACCGTAGTAGTAGTAGTATCACTTCGCAGCATAATCTAGCGTGCTCATCAGCTTCCTCATCGAGGGTTTCTTCTTCCCTTTTTGTTTTTTTTCCTTTTTACCCTTTTCTTCCTTTCGCTTGTTCGTAATCCTTTTTTTATGTTTTTTGTTTTTGTATTCTGAGCTCAATCTAGTTTTTATTATTTCTATCGGTACTGTTTTGTTCATTAGTAAAAATCAAAAGGAAGATGCACCAACAGCAGCAGCAGCAGCGATTGAGGCAACTGCAGCAACAAGCGATGATGCAGCAGTCTCTTTATCATGCTGGTCTCCTAGCTCCACCTCAGGTTTTGTATAGAAGTTTCTTATATTTATGCTGTGTATCTTTGTATATTTTCTGTAGCTCAATGTTATTTTGATGCTGGTGTCAGTTTTTGAGGTTTCTGGGTTACCGTTTTAAGTGTTGGCCGAAAGTGCGAGCGAGTTAGGCAATTATTCTGTTTTTTTGTAGCTTGTGGGTTGACTTGGATGCTGTGTGGTTTTGAATTTTGTTGGTAGATTTTGTTTCTCTGATTCTTAAGTTTCATCTTGACGTTTATGGGGATTAGTTGACTGATGACCAAGATTTTTATGGTTTGGCGCTGTTTGATTATGGAAGTTATATAATTATAATGCCGAAACGAGAGAAATCAAGGATAAAATTGTGTTGGTGTTTAGAACCAGTTTTTAAATATTTTAACTTACATGCTACCAGCAATTCTGACAAGTGCTTAAAAAATGGCATGAAACTGATTATCTTATCGCTTTCTCCTTGCCTGATGATGCTGTCCTTAAGAATGTTAATTTTGGTAATTGACTTTCAATGTCATCTAGTTGTTCCTTAAGCAGAGAGTTTAACTTGTCAGTAGTCGTGAAAGTTTGTATGGTATTGGTATTTGCTGCATCTGGCATCTTATAAAAGTGATTATCTATGTATGTATGCAATCATATGAAATTTTCCTTGTGATATGCAGATTGAGCCTATCTTGAGTGGAAATTTACCACCTGGATTTGATCCAAGTACATGCCGCAGTGTGTGAGTTCTATACGAGACATTATTATAGTTGTTGTCTGCCCATTCCATCCTATATTTAGTCTCCTTTTTTGTGATGAAATGCAGTTATGTTGGGAATATCCATACCCAAGTCACAGAACCTCTTCTTCAAGAGGTTTTCGCGACTAGTGGTCCTCTTGAGGGCTGCAAACTCATTCGAAAAGAAGACGTAAAGGGTTCCCTCTTGTTACCTCTGATCATATGGTGAACCTTTGCTGCTTAACAAATCCATGGTGTTAATATTCTTGATTGGCCATGCAGTCATCCTATGGATTTGTAGATTATTTCGATCGCCAATCAGCAGCACGCGCCATACTGACTCTAAATGGGAGGCAACTGTAAGTATAACTTTTACAAAAAACTTGCATCTTTCAAAGCTATTCTAACATGCTTTTCGCAGGTTTGGCCAACCCATTAAAGTTAATTGGGCGTACGCTAGTGCTAAGAGGGAGGACACGACCAGTATGAACTCATCCTCTGTCTTATTTTAAGTTGCTGGTCTTTCTTTCCTTTTGATCGTGCCTTAATTTTGCTACGAATTGGCAATTTTCTTCAGACCATTTCAATGTTTTTGTTGGCGATCTTAGCCCAGAGGTCACTGATGCTACGCTATATGCGTGTTTTTCCGTCTACCCCAGCTGCTCGTAAGTCGGTCTTTTTAAATGTATCTTCTGAGCGACGATCTTCTTGGCGAATATATTCTGATTAACCTAACTGGGAAAACATTCTTGATTTCGGGGCAGAGATGCAAAGGTCATGTGGGATCAGAAGACCGGTCGTTCGAGAGGTTTCGGGTTCGTTTCTTATCGCAATCAACAGGTTTGATTCGCCGATGTTCCTCATAGCGTTCTCTCTTCTCTTAACATTCGAGGGATTCGAAAAACTGAAACTGCTCTGTTTCGTTCAATCGCAGGATGCTCAGAGGGCCATAAACGACTTAAATGGTGAGACGTTATTCGCTGGCCAAGCACAAGTTTAGTCTGATGAACCACTAAATATGCTCGCCTAGCGACATTAACGCTCTCTATGTTTTCTTCTTCCTCTGTTTTTCTTGAACATCAGGAAAGTGGCTTGGCAGTAGACAGATTCGCTGTAATTGGGCGACGAAAGGCGCTTGTACTTCCGACGAACAACAGATCTTTGATTCAGCAACAACAACCATTGTTGAACTTACAATGGATCAGCAGGTACTTTGCTTGCTATTTCCAGGCACATATATATAGAGAGACCCTTTATTGTGTTCATAGCTATTTTGGCAACTTGTTTGATAAACTTGTGCAGAAGATGCACAAGAAACGAGGAGCGAAGATGCCCCAGAAAACAATCAACTGTACACCACAGTCTACGTCGGGAATCTTGCCCCTGAGGTAAAAGCAAGTAAGCTACTTTGCTTTTTTCCTCTCTTGATTCGTATACTCAACTACCATTTTTCGCAGGTCACATCAGCTGATCTTCATCTCCTTTTCCACGCCCTTGGAGTTGGAGTGATCGAAGATGTTAGAATTCAGAGAGAGAAAGGCTTTGGGTTCGTAAGGTACAGCAACCATTCTGAAGCCGCACGAGCCATACAGATGGGAAACGCCCGCGTACTTTTTGGGAAACCAATTAAGGTACGCACTCGCACGCCATTCATTCTCACACTACTTTGGGCAGTGAGTTGTACCAAGTGAAGAGTGTTTTATGTATATCTTTTAGTGCTCATGGGGTAATAAGCCTACCCCGCCGAGGACCACCTCCACCCCTCTGCCGCCGCCGCCGCCGGCCATATCCCAGGCTTCTCGGCGGTGGATATAGCCGCATATCAGAGGCAGCTAGCCATGGCCAAGATGGGTGCGCTAATGAATCCTCAGGACCAACGAGCAAATCCAGCCATGTACGACGGTGGATACTCAGCAGCTTCTACTCAGCCACCGTTGTACTATCAGTGATAATTTTTTCTTTTTCTTTTTCTTTCTAAAGTATACTTTTTTTATTATTGTTTCTTTTTCGCTTTTATTTTCCTTTTCTTCTTCACTGATTGCTATTTGCTTTTCTAACACATGGGAATGGGGTGGTAAAGATTTATATGCTATAATCATAGCTATGTCAAGATTCTAAGCAATGCGTGTACGTAAGAAGTATCACGGCACAATTATTGCTTAATACTGTTACCTTGATTCATGCAATACGCAGCAACTAATTACTCATAGAAGTCCCTTCTTTGATCTTTGACAAATTATTTAATTCTTTATTAAATTTGCCTTTCTTTAAAGCTATCGTTGAATGTCAGATCATGTGGTTCTCTGCCATCAGATTTACTATTAATTGGTAATGTCTTTACATTCAACACACGGCTCTTGGTGACAAAATGGAAGATGAACAAATCCCTTTAAATATACTTATACTATTTATTGTAAGGGTTGTCATGATACTCTTTGAGACGAGATAATTATACACGTCTACGAGATTTAACGACATCACTTCATACGTGCTGTGCTGCTACTTAGGTTAGAAAACTTATTTATTTTTATAATATATTCTTTTGAGTAGTAATAATTTCCCACAGTCTAAGTGGCCAAGATTTCAGTTGCGTAGACTTGTTTCTGTCCATTAACGTAAGGTGATGAAGAGCTCGAGACATCGGCGGCGGCGGAGGCTTCTCTGCTGTAATACTTCTCCTTGCGCTCATCGGTCGCTATTTGACTGTACCTACACTCGGCGCTGCAAAATGCTTTCTCACCCCTGCTTTTTTATTTTTTCCAAGAAAAGCCCCCATCAGTTTCGTGGAACAATGAGAAATGAAGAAAAAGGGGAGTTATGAACACTATATCTACATACGGAGACATACATACCTATACATGTATATGTCTTGGCCATGGAGTTTCTTCTGACACGAACTGCAAGAACTGAGAAAATCCCATGTCGGAAATTCCCCGGCAGTATCCACGTTATTCACCGGAGATATGTGGAAAACACTCGCCCTTGGACGAAAATCGCTTTGATCAAGAACTTGTCTTGTTCTACCACGCTCATCTCCTCTACAGTTATCATCATCACTGTTAAAATACACCATTGTGTAGGACTCCTTTGGATCAAGGCAAGTTACTACTACAGTGCACTTCTCATGAAAGCTTCTATTATTTTTCATCTCTGTCTCTTTCGAAATCTTCGATGAGTCGATGGGAACTTGCTTGCTTCGACTCAAATTCCGACTGAACAAGGCCCGATTCGCCGGAGCTCCGCCGGAATTTTCCAGCGCTGCTACTATACCGAGCCCAACCTTACCGAAGTCAAAAGGTTTTAGAGATTGATTCTTTGATGATGAGCCCGTGAAGATTTTGATCATAGGGTTTGAGGCTTTCATTAACATGTTAGAATCTCTCTCCTTCTCTCCTTCTCTCTCTCTCTCTCAGCAAAAAGGAAGAGGTTTATATGATTGAGAGAGGATATGGAGCAAGTCGTGAGAAGAAGGCTCTTATATATTGGAGCTTTTGTCTATAATTTTTTATGGAGTTGTTATTACTTGCTTCAGTCCATTGTTTTGGCATGAAAGACTTTTGTAATAAAAACAATAAAAAACTATATTTCATTAATGATGATGATGATGATATTTATTCCCAAACTATATTTCATTAATGATGATGATGATGATATTTATTCCCAAATGACGATGACGAAGAAAGAACACAATAATTATGGGGAAGCTTACTTTATACTATTCTTATTATTAAGAAATAGATTCCAACGCTGTGCATTTTCAAAACGTCAGTTGTCAGTGGGCAAGCAACGCCCATGCCGAAGTGGGACCCATGCATGAAAAAGGGCCCACATTGCCGTTGATCTGACTCAGCCTAAGATTCCGAAATTGACTTTTGCTAACGCGACAAGTGTTTTTATAGTTGGGCCCATTTATTTATTGCTTTTGTTGGAGTTTAAAGCCCACTCGGTCTGTGGCCCATTGCTTCTCGGACTGTATTGAGTGAGAAATGACTAGTTTGCCCTTGTGCGTACATTTAAAGACATGGAATAGGGGACCTGATCTCATGTTCCAACCTTTATCCCACAATTTGTGCCAGAACAGTTATTGCACACCGTATATATCCTCTCTCCCAATCCCATGTTTTATAATATATAAAAAAATGATATTTAAATATAAGATATGGATAGCAACATGATCATAATAAAATAAATAATAAAATATGTTCATTTGATTACAATATATAAATTTAATGAAACAATGAAGATTATAAAATTTGGTGGAATATATAATTAGAAATTATAAATTAAAGTATTTGTAGATCTTTTAATTTTTTTAATTTGCTTTTTATATGACCTATTCGTTTGAATGTCCATCTGATAATCTTCATTGTGCTTACAAGTTACAATTGCTGTGCGTTATAATATTTATCCTTTCTTATTCTCACCCATACACGTTTCAACAATACTTTTTATTTCATTTATTTTATGAAAAATAAAAAATAAAAACAAATGGGTATCGTAAAGTTTCAAGCGGTATTTTCGGGCCAATACGATATCCGATCAACGAGCTTGCTACTAATTTTGGACCAAATTACGATCGATCTGAATAAAAATGGAAATTGGGGCCTATCCATTTTTAATTAGATTAAGCACAACACAACGTGGGTTTTTGCAAGAGGTTTTTCGTAAAAAAAAAATCCGATTCAGGTGACTATTATACCGTGCTAAGAGCATCCCCAACAGTTACTTTACTTTGTGTAAAACACAAAAAAGAGTACATTTCTATTCCAATGAGACTCTATATAGAACACAATAATGTGTTGATTAGCAGAGAAACTCTATTTTGGAGTACACACAATTTTCAATCAAAAATAGAGTTTTAGTTTCTATTTATTTATATTTAAATATATATTTTCTATATTTAAAATATTTGATATAAATCTTATAATAATAATAAAAGTAAAAATAATCTTAATTTTCTTTTATCTATTGATACTTGCCTTTTTATTTAATAAAATCATACTTAAATAATATGCTAATATTATAATTATTTAATTTTTTATATATCAATAATTATAATATATTGACTTTCTAATTTTATATAAAAATTTTAATAAGTCAAATGTGATTGTATTATCTAGGAATTTGATTTTTAATGTAAAAATAGAGTTAATGAGTTGGAGTGAAAACTAATGTAGAAAAGAGTTAATGGATTGGAATAAAAGCACCGTAGCAACTGTATTATTGTGTAATATTACCTGTATTTTTATGTCGTGGGTGAAGATGCTCTACCTTCTAATATTTTGACCACTACACTTAAAATTTTCATTACTAAGTGAATGTGCTGAAACAACAATAGAAATATAAATGCTAGTATAATTATTGAAGCCACCCAACTATTTCTTGTTCGAGCGGTAGCTAGCGATGATTTCATTGCATGCATTAATGTACACTCGCTTAAATAAGAATCATCGTCCTTTCAAAAACCCAAAGTTACATGTGAATCTCCGAGACATGGACCCACCACTGCCCACACTCGACTTAGGACCACATATCATTAGTTACAATTATTATAAAGTCCGTATCTTCAATTCATGTTCGATCATCTCGATGTAGCTTAACCCCTATCTGGCTAGCTAAATATTATAACCTAATGTCCAATTAATAATCCATAAAGTAGAATATATTCCTTTGATGACAGCAACTGAGATCCCATTGTTTTTTTTCGAATTAGTCGACAAAAAAAACGGCTAAATGTCTTCTAATAAATTTAGTCATAAAACTCAGAGTATACATTGTGTCATTATCTTTTGAAGTCATATACTCCCTCTGTTTCATAATACATGTCGTTTAAGGATATTACACGCATATTAAGAAATAATGTAAAATCTTCATTATACCCTTAATTAATTATATTAGCTAATTTAATTTACCAATTCTATTAAATATAAGGGGTAAAACTGGAAATAATCAATATTGTTATCTTGAAAACTGTAAAACGACATGTATTTAAGAACAAAAATAAATTCTAAAACGACGTCTATTATGAAACAGCGCGAGTATAACATATTATACATGGACCAAATAATGTCAGGGTTCGTAATTAAAGATGATGTCTTGATCTTGAAGTTTGGTAAATCACATCACCTTCATGAACAAACTCGAAGCATTTTCCAACGTAATTACGATGATACAATCACACACATTTCATCAGTCTAATACTAATTGCAGCACACACATTTGTATATAACATATATATATATATATATATATAACGGCAAAATAATAAAGAACTAATTTAATTAATGATTCGTCCCACGAGATTGATCCAGCAAGTTAATCAAATACAGTGCGTTGCTCGTAACCCTAGCAACGTCCACGACCTTCTTCGTCACATCCTCCCTCACCTTCTTACCGCCGCCGCCGACCACCTCCTTGAACCCATCGAGGCACGTGTCCTCGTTCGTCAGGGCGGCGCTGACCCACGTCTCGGCGTTGCTCATCTGCCATCTGAACTCTGCGCCGCCGTCGTTGTTCTTTCCGCTCAGATTCCTCAGCGCCTTGAGCGTACGGCTGAGCTCGTCGACGGAGTCGCCCATCTGCTCCACGCAGTCAGCGAGCGGCCTGTTTTTCCCGGCGGCGCTCGAGCTCGTCCTGGCCAGGAACGCCGAGGCGGACCTAGTGTGGGTGAGGCTGACTCGCACCGCCGCCTGGGCTAGGTCCCTCTGCGAGGCGGCCGGGCCGGCGTAGTTGGCCAGGGTTCGGATGCAGACGTCGGGGTAGCTCGCGTGGGCGCATGACTTTTGAACTATATCGTGGTGGGCGTGCTGTTTCTTGTCAGTGTTTCTGGCTCCGGCGCCGGCGGTGGCGCCGGTGGTGGTGGTGGTGGTGGAGAGGAAGCTGAGCAGTGAGAGAATATGTAAGAAGAACAGCAATGTGCTTTTCATCGTTTCTAATTTGTAACAGTGTTTCTTCTCTCTGTGTGTCGTGAGGTTTTAGGACAATGGGAGTGGTGGTGTATTAAAAGAAAGGGATGAATTATTATTATTATATATATAAAAGATAATATAAAGGGTGTGGGCAGCTGAGGTGTTTTCTTGGGTTGGTCATGAGTTGGATCGTCTTATTTTCGTTAATCTATTTTTAATATATGTATTTAAAAATCAAATGTGTCTGTATAGTCTGACTCATAGTCGCGTCGACGAGGGATTAATTAGGATGTCTGTTTGGGTTATTTAATATTCGTTTTTCAGACAAAACGATATATGATATTCGTTTTGATAAAATAATGTATGTTCACATATCATATATTCACAATTAATAGCGTGAAAAATGGAGAGAGATAATTAGAAAAAATAAATGCACCGCGGATGTTAGGAATGAATTCATTTGGAGGAGCAGCAAAAGGCAGATGAGCACATTAAATCCTTGTTGTCCCATGTAAATTAATTTACTGCTCGTTTACCCGTTAGTATTAATTTGGTAATAAATGAGACTTACTTTTCTATTTTTTCATTTTGTCCCTTCTCCTTCGAATTAACTCAATTTATTTTCAATTCTGTGGCACTGTCAACTTACGGAAGAGTTTGTATTGGTCGATTTTCGTCTCACAAATTACACAACTTAGTTAGTCCCATATGAAGAAATAATATAACATATATTATATAAATGTGACGATTCTATTTATATTTAGAACGGGTTCAAACTATTATTAATAATAATAATAATGCTATATATTTATGCAAGGCATGTGCGTGTTTCAGAGTTGCAGATGTTATGTTGCTGAGGCTTCTCTCTTCCCCACCATTTTCAACTTGCCACTGGTTGGGAATCTTTCTTTTTCAAATTATATGAACTTCACTAAGATTATGATTTACATTTATCAATGAAACAAGAAAGGGATTATGAAACAAGAAAGGGATTATGAAGATATCAATTCCATATTATTGGACACTTATACAGTAATATTGGGCCAGTATAGTTTAGGCACATATGAAACCCATTAAGAAATCTAGACAGTCCCTTACAAGTAGACTAATTGGAAACACAATTTGTTTCAAAAAAAAAAAAAGAATTAGACAAGGGTGGAAGAGCAAAAAATATTTGGAGAGAAGTTATTGACAAGTTGATAAATAATCATTCGGAAATTTATACGGGCATTCAAAATAATTGACTTTTAAAACTTGCAGTAGCTTCCATATTAAATAAAGCGTGTGTGATGTGATAAGTCCTTTCCTTGGCAAGCAACAAAAGGGCAGGTTGAATTAGGTTAAAATAAATATGAGATTTTTTACATTATATTACATCGACAAATTTGAAATGGACTGAAATCTCTAAAAATACGATAGATAATTAGGTAGTTTATATATAATTAATAACAACTTGTATCGTGTTATACATATTTATTTAGTCGAATTAACCCGTCAAAACGGACTATTGCTTACCTGACCGTGTTCTTAATTGGACTAAACTAACTGGGAAAGTTGCGAAATTATATTTCAAAGGAAAGAAATTAAATATTATTTTGGGGTCAAAGCCTACGTAATGTATGTCTCGAGATAAAACAACGGCTATGTCCAAAAACAACGTACTGTGCTTCGGTCGAAATGTCTCTATCTCCATATGTAGGTTGCAGTTAATGTCCGTGTGGCATCGCATATTAAGGTAAAATTTCAATCCAATGAATATATTGTATATTATTTTATTCTTTGTTTTGAAGATTAATTTCTTATTTCCACACAACCGAGTTTTGTATTGGTTTTATTTCAACCAGGCGTGTCATGACCTTTTGGATCAACAATTGACCGTTATGTGTAATCGCTTAAATAATTCTGTGGTGTGGTCAACCTTTAAGAAATTCGAAAAGAAATATTATATATAATAGTTAGATTATAAATCAATGGTATACGTGTGTGTGTGTGTGTGCGTGTGTTTGTATCAATGGTAGACGTGTGTGTGTGTGGTGTTTGTGCGGTGCTCATATTTGCCATTTGCATATTTTATGTAATCTGTTGATTGTGTGTGGTGTTTGTGTGGTGCTCATATTTGCCATTTGCATATTTTATGTATATTTCATCTGTTTGATTGTGAACAAGACTTTGAAAGATTAATTGAATAATCAATTGCTATGACTTTTGGAGTAAACATCTCTAAATTCGAAGGATTCTTTGACGAAAATATTTTGGGAGTCAACACATTTAGACTGGTGCATAAAAATCAAAGTCAAATTTTAAAAACAAGAATAAACAATTAAGAAAACCCTTTCTTCAATCGAACCTCCCAATTTCTTATTAGCTAGTAAGAAACAATTGGATCGGAGTAAAGAAGAAATAAACGAGTTTCCGTGGCTCAAAATAATGATATTTTTGCCATATTAATATAACTCTCTAATCTAAACAAATATTACACATACGTTAAGATGAAATGGTTTACGAAATTACATTGCCCATTGCTTCTAGTTCTTGGAAGATCGTCAACCAAAAGAACAGTTTTGAACAGAAATCGTACGACTCAAAAAATATTAAGATTCTTAATAATTACAGCTTAATTCCAGCATATTTCCCTTCCACGCACAAACCACATACGCAAAGTAAAGCTCTGATATATGAAAATAAATGTTATACCGAGCGAGCATTAATTAAATAAAAATCAAATAGGTAGTCGGACTACATTAGTCATTACCATATTGCGTGTGTATATATATAATGTATTTTGTAATGACAAAGAAGTTAACTGTAGGGATTTTCAGCTCAATTTCAGCCCAATCTCAGGCCCGTATAAGCTTGTGGGGTTCCTCTCTAAAACCAATTGGCAATAGAGGGAGTGAACCCACAAGCTTATAAACCCATCAAATTTTTCTTTTAACAATCGGTGTGGGACTTCAGTTTGTATACCCAACAAACCTTCCCTCAAACTCAAGACCACACAACAGGCCTCCCCTTCGACGATTATCTGCACCAGCGCTTCTATCGCAATCCCTGCACCAAGCGCTTTTCATCGCAGATTCACCGATCGTCTCTCCAGGGGCCGGTACACAACACCCACACCGTATCCGGGCTAGAATTTTTTTTTTCCATCTGAAGGCACCCTCACGCCTTCGTCCACGCTCACCGCACCATGTAGGGATTTTTCAGCTCAATTTCAGCCCAATCTCAGGCCCGTATAAGCTTGTGGGGTTCCTCTCTAAAACCAATTGGCAATAGAGGGAGTGAACTCACAAGCTTATAAACCCATCAAATTTTCCTTTTAACAATCGGGGTGGGACTTCAGTTTGTATACCCAACATTAACCATCTGTCAGAGTATTATAAAGAAATACATTTGGTTTGAAACAATGAAAAATCAAAGAAAATTACGACGAAACAAAATGAACTATAAATTTATCTGTGGTCACATACAATCATATGGTAATACAGTTTTTAGAAGTCCATTAATTAACTATTTTTAGGCAGTTGCGATAATTTTTCTTTTGTTAGTCCATTATAGGTTGAAATCCTCTGTCCCATAATCCTGTCCCATTTCCTGTCTCACTCCTTTAAAATTGATTTTTATGATTATCGAAAAATATATGATATGGATATCAAATCGATCATCATAAAACAAGGAATAAATTGGATGTGTTTATTTATTTTTATCATATAAATCATATTTTATAACGACGATTTTATGATTTGGTGGTCTATGGGATTAAAATAATTAATCAATAAAAAAGAAAATTTGTGAACCGTTGGATTTAAATTTTAACGGATGTGATGATTTTTGGAACATAGAGGGGGACATGTTTTGAGATAGATGATTTGGTGCGGTCCATTATGTAGTACGATTAGGGTTTCTGTCTCCAAAGCGAAAAGGCGAGTGTCCAATGAAGTCAATAGAAGTACTTATCGTTACACATTAACTGCATTGATTGAAATTAAAAAATCAATTCTTATCCTAGGTTGTCCTCTTTTGACTTTTGGTTATGTAAACATACCAAAAACCACACACATCAAAGTGTTGATATTACACAAGTATGAATAGAATAATGTTCATACGGGGAACGCACTATTCTCAAAATATGAAAAGTAATTAAATACGTAACATAGTTAAAGAAAGAGAAAGAAAACCCTAAAAATGAAAACGCAACTATTATTTCCCCTCAAATCGAAAGTCAAATAGCGCGTTCCCGACAAAGATGTCCCTAACGACAAATAATTTTCCCTATAAATGCACTCAAACCTCAACACACAAATCTCACCAAACTCAAGCACAAGAACCAAGAAAAACAATATTATTCATCATCATTACCATCATCAACACTCATATTATTGTCATATTTTAATTCATACAACTAATCAACTCATCATATATCATACTACTGAAAAATAGCCATGCAATCCAAGGTATGCATAATCGGCGGTGGCATTAGCGGCATAGCAGCAGCTAAGCAGCTGAGAGAGCATTCTCCGATGGTGTTTGAGGCCACAGACTCCATTGGAGGAGTTTGGAGGCATTGTTCTTACAAGTCTACCAAATTACAAACCCCACGTTGTGATTATGAGTTCTCTGACTTCCCATGGAGTAATAGGGACAACTCAAGCTTCCCTACTTACCAAGAAATATTGGATTATCTTTACTCTTACGCCGCGCACTTCGATGTCTTGAAGTTCGTCAAGTTCAATTCCAAGGTGGTGGAGATTAGATTCGTAGGGGAGACGTCGACTGAAAGTTCATCGGGGGAGTATGGGAGTTTGCTGACTGGACAACCTATGTGGGAAGTTGGTGTTAGAAGCAGCAATCAATCTGACGACAATATTCAGGTTTAGTTCTCATCAATTTTCTTGCATGCATGTCGCCTATCTATTCAAAAAATTACTAATGATCAGAAAAAACCCCAAAAAACTGCATGATTATGTAAATTCTTTTTTTTTTTTCGATCGCTGTAATAAAATAACGTGCCTGGGTTTTTTTTTCTTACGTTATGAAGTGGTATGGGTTCGAGTTTCTTGTGATCTGCACGGGGAAATATGGAGATATCCCTGCAATTCCAAAGTTCCAAGAGAACAAAGGGCCTGAGGTTTTTCGAGGAAAAGTTCTGCACACTCTTGATTACTGCAACCTCAACGAACAAGAATCGAATGAGCTGCTTAGGGGAAAGAAGGTCGTTATATTTGGTTACAAGAAATCGGCCATTGATCTAGCAGTCGAATGTGCAGAAGCCAATCAAGGTATACTACTACTACTACTACTACACACATTCATAAAATCAATTATTTATTTTTTGTATCAAGACAAAAGGTTGAAGCATATGCGACATAAACTTTGACTCTGCTTGTATTATTACAAGTCAAGTGATGATGAGAAACATTAAAATTTAAAACACACAAGTCCGCATCTTATGTGTTACTTTAGAGTTTCAACTACGTTTTCAGGAGAATTCCTTGTTGACTTCCCATATTAGGTTAGTTTAACGTTGATTACTCCATGTAATTAAGACCAACAAATCCTTGACCACTTCTCCATGCATGCACATATGTTTCTCTCTTTTTTTTCTTTCACGAGTTTTGTTTAATTTTCTCAGTAATAGCATAAGAATTTCTTGATCTAAAATATAATAATATCAGGGCCTGAAGGTCAAGCCTGTACAATGGTGGTCCGAACCTTACATTGGACTGTTCCACACTACTCAGTTTGGGGACTTCCTTTCTACATCTTCTACTCAACTCGAGCATCGCAGTTCTTACACGAAAGACCTAATCAAGGCACCTTTCGAGACCTTCTCTGTCGCTCGCTCGCTCCTATAGTAAGTATTTTTTTGTCCCACTTTGCATTATATATATTCGCAAATAATACGTATATGAAATAATCTGCTTCTCATGGTTATGTATCATACTACGTATAATACTGCAGAGAAGGGCTGGATCAAGAATCATAGAGTCATACTTAACCTCGAAACTACCCCTCGAAAAGTACGGTCTGAAACCAGACCACCCCTTCGAGGAAGACTACGCATCGTGCCAAATGGCAATCTTGCCCGAGAATTTCTTCTCTCTCGCCGACCAAGGGCTTATCAACTTCAAAAGGGCTTCTTCTTCCATGAAATGGTGGTTCTTCGAGAACGGTGTTGAGTTCGAAGATGGGACCAAGCTAGTCGCCGACGTAGTTGTCTTAGCCACTGGCTTCGACGGTAAGAAGAAGCTGAAAACCCTAATCCCCGACCCCTTTCGAAGCCTATTGGAATTCCCTTCTGGCATGATGCCCTTGTACAGGTAATAAATACTCCATCTGATTCTAAAAACAGTTCGGTTAAGGATATTACGCTCATATTAAGAATTAAACTGAAATAAAATAAAAACTACTTTACATTCCCTGTTGAGATTATAAAAAATATCCACATCCAAAAAAATCATGCTTTCATAACCAATTAATTTAATATACTGAAGATCCGACAACTTTGCCTATCACTAATTAATTTTCGGCTGAAGCCCTCAACTTCTAATATTCCCATCATCAAAATTAGGGTTTCCTTTTTCTTTTTCAAGAACCCAAGCAACTATTTTCGCCTTATTCCCTGTTGAGATTATAAACACATCCCACATCGAACAAAATTAAAATCAAGCATTCACACACTATCAATAAAATATATAGAAGATCAGCCAACTTCACTCATCAGCAATTGGTTTTAGTCCGAATTCCTCAATTTCCTATATCCCCATCATCAGAATTAGGGTTTTCTTCTTTCCTTTTTTTAAAGAACTGAAAAGCGGCTCTTTTTCCTCAGGGGTACGATTAATCCACTGATTCCAAACATGGCCTTCGTGGGGTACGTCGAGAGCGTGTCGAATCTCCACACTGCAGAGATGAGGTGCAAGTGGCTTTCGAGGCTTGCGAAAGAACAGTTCAAGCTGCCGAGCATTGAGGAGATGCTTCACCAGACGATTAAAGAGATGGAGGTGATGAAAAGGGCGACGAGGTTTTATAAGAGGAGCTGTATTTCGACGTTCAGTATCAATCATACAGACGAAATTTGCGAGGAGATGGGCTGGAATTCGTATAGGAAGGGTAGTTGGATTGCCGAGGCTTTCAGCCCTTACAACAGCCAAGACTACGAAGATCGTATTAATGATGAAGAATGATGATGTAAGAAGAAGAAGAAGCTGTGCAACTGATTACCTTAGCTGTGGTCTTGTTATATATACAAACTACATATATGCGCAAGTCGTCGTTCCTTCTTGTGATATGGAGTAATTTATGATGGTAGTAGGAGAAAAATCATGGCATAGAAAGAAGATGATATGGTGATATATACCGAAGGCTGTCTTAACCCTAATAAATTCTGTAAAGATGACGACATCTTTATAACCCTATACTAATATGATTGTCCTCTTTCTTCTCAGAAAGTGAAAAAAGACAAATAATAACAAGAGAAAATTAGAGATAAAAATGCTGTGTGACTCGGAGTTGTTCAAAGTGACACTGCACCGCACTTAAACTCGTTAGTTCACTCGCACATCATTTCAGCAACTTGGTAACATTGGATAAAGTTCTCGTACCAAGACAACAAATTCTTGTTACTATATATATGTTGAATTCCAACAGATCTCATCCATTATTTGATCAAAGATTCATGATTTTCAAGCATAAGCATGGGGACGTTTATCGGACAAGGCCCATCGCTACATATAAATATAGATTATATCATTAATATTTCAGTGATTACAACGTCACGCATACACAACTAACATTGGTGCTCGCTGGAGATTTAGTACATAATATTGAAATTTTTGTACGAACCGTAGGAGACAGATATAGTGGAGTTATTGAAAGTGGACCTGCTTAAAGGCTCAAAGGCCGTTTGGCACATGGGCTTGTCTCGCCTTGATAATTAATGAATATATGGCTTTGCGTTGTTAGTTGAAGGATTTACGTTTTCTCATTTTATTTCTTGTAATAACTGTAATTAGGATAGGGGAGCACTTTTATTATTCTATCTTCGAAAGACAAAAGAGGTGAATATTTAGTTTGTAGGGAATATATCGATAATCTACTTTGATTTGTTAAATAATATTTATTCTAATAACAAAACAGGTGTATGAATTAGCTGTATTATGGCCCCATTAGTAAAGCCGGAAAATGCGGTCGTCCTTATGCTACTCGTTTGTTCCTCGCCTTTTCTTGTGTAGTCATTATTAATTAAGCTATTTACCAAAAAACTTTAATTACTAATATTATAACTACCACTGTTGTATTTAGAATTAGGTTGAGATCATCAGCAAATGGCTACATAGGACTGATTATATCGAATTACATGAGCTACGTTGCATATATCACGATCATCAATCGTCATTGTTTTGCTATCAACCCTATTCATAAGAAAAGTAACGATTTGCGAGTATTATTGATTTTTTTATTACAATTATTCACGCTATATAAATATGTTATTACATCGAATAGACCATATAGAAATTGAAATACAACTTGGTGGGAATAATATTATGTGTTACCAAAAAGCCCGCGCCTTAATAACTAACCGATGGTCGTAAATACATGATTAATTGACATCCCAACGGTCCAATGATTATGCATAAAGTTAAATTAAGGTGAACCAATAGAAAAATATCCAATTGAATAAAAAATTTACAAATCATTATCTATGTTAGAAACGTTAACACATAAGTACCCGTTTTACTGTTTGTACCATGTTTCTCAGTATCGGCGTACCTTTTTATGTGTGTATCGCATACCACGTCACGCGTTTATACGGTACCCTATACGTTTTCTATATGGTACCTTAATGTGTTATATGACTTATCATTTTTAACTGTATTACGTATCACAATACATTGATGTATGGTACATAAATGTGTTGTTATATGGCGCACCATGCGGCGGATCGGGTACATATGTGCAAAAAATTTATTACAATAGGTACCTACATATAAAAAAACACTGACAGTGTCCTAAATTATAAGTTTTTATGCAAATGGGTACTTATGTGTAAAGTCCCCTTAAATAAACAACAAATACGACAACGATTTTTCTTATAATCCAATTACCAACTTCGGTTTTGACATAATGACAATACATGCGTGGACGTACGAACACACAGACATACATGCGTGTGTCTGTGTGTGCGTGCATATATCTATATTATATATGTATATTAAAAGTGGAATTGTAAGAGAGTGATGCTTGTTCATTATTGTGACTATTATTCCACATAATTGATCCTTTACCCCCAAGTTTAGTGCTTGTATATAATATATATATATATATACTAACTCCACTAAATGATTATTAGCAATCCTAAGATTACTCTCTCTCTATATATATATATATATATATCATGATACAAGACTAGTTTTCAAGTTTAGAGATTAGATACATGTCTCAGTTTATTTGTACATTTCAATGTAGATGAATTAACCATACATTTTTTTTAAACTAAAATTAAGTTGATCAGCAATTAAAGGACACAACACAATCACTGCTCCTTCCTTCCCAAGTATACATCTTTGTGTCCTAAACACACCTCTAAATCATCATTACACGACAATTAAGCAAAAAAAAAGTATTAAAATTAAATTAAAGCACACGACAACATTCTTGTTGACAAAAAACGGTGAAATAAATGCCAATAGTTCTCACTCTCGCTACCAGCCACATGAATATGTTTTAGAGCTGTTAAAACGACACCGTAATGATTTGACAGTCTTGTAACTGAAAAAAAAAGTCAACAAACCCACACCACGTCAGCAAGCGTAGAACTCGACGAGCTCGTCCAAAGAATCGGGTTTGGGATCGGCGTTTTCCAGCATCCACAGAAGGTGTTCGAAGAGCACCACCTCACACCCAACGGCGACGGACGCCGCCTCGCCGCCGCCGCCGCCTTCGGTGGTGAACCTCCTCCGCTCGACGAGCTCGCGAAACAGCGGATTGTCCATCACGTCGGAGGAGACGAGGTACCTCCGGCGCGATTTTCCGACGTAGACTGCGTGGAGGTTCTCGCCTCCGGAGCATTCCTCCTCGTCGGATGACGTGGCGGCGTTGGCGATGGAGCTTCGGTTGTTGAGTTTGAAGGACTGCATTTTCTTGAGGACTGATTTGAGCTTATTGAGCCCCTTCGACATTTTTTTCAATTGTATTTTCTTGGCATCTATTTTCTTGGGAAACAGATTGGAAGCTTCGGGGGCTTATATATGCAAGTAGAGAGGATTAGGGTTGAAATTGGAATTTATGAGAAGTTGTGGGGCTGTAATGCTACCTGTTCCATTAATGGGCCCTTGTGTGGTTAGACGACGTTGGACGTTTGGAATTTGGGCCCGACGTGTTTTCTTGGTTAGGTGTGGTCGGAAATGGCTTTATTTATTTATATATATATATATATATATATATGATATGCTAAATCTACGTACGCCTTTCTTTTCTACCATTATTGGATTCTATTTTTTATTATTTTTTTCCAACTAAATTTTTCTATTTCGATATAGTGAAAACAGAAAATCAAATAAAATTCACGACGTCCTTTAACAGAAAACAATGACAAAGGCCTTTTTTTAGTGAGCTTTTCCAACAAATACTACGATTAAGTTCAAACACAAGGAAGTTGATCAAGTGATATTGAATCCTTAACTTCCACTCGAGATATAAGGTGCTCAAAGGCTTTGACCTTGCTATTATTTGTATTTATGTATTTTATATTTTTAAATGATTGAATTATTTTTATTTACCTTTAAGTAGCTGTAAGACATATAACATAAGATGGTGAGAGATGCTTGGGGAATTGATGAAAGTGATAGACATGTGCAATGGCGGATGAGGGTTTCGCTATATTCTTGAGTTGCATTCATGTCACTTTTTTCTTTATTATTATTATTATAAAAAATTATTATAAGTAATTAAGGAGGAAAATAAAAATGAAGCAGGTGAATATGAACCACAGTATTTTAGGTGCCTTATTAAGCTGTCCTGTTTATATTGCATAGCCATAAATTATGCCAACTCTATTTTCTGGTGAAATGATTTAACCATATTTTAGGTAGAGTACACCCACCCATATTAAGATATATGTATAAATTCATACAAGTTGGCATTGAAATTTAGTGAAGGACGTGTTAAGGTATTTGCTTGTGCTAGAGTTTTTTTGTCTAGACATGTATGTGGTCCTGTGGAACATGTAATATCTAAAACATTAGACAGAATTATTACAGGATGATATCAATGTGTGTATTGTATTCTATGAAATCTTTTTATGTAGAGGAAGTAAGCCCAATCATACAGTTCCATGTGGCGGCTATCAGATAGGCGACAACCCATTATTATTTTTATCATGACTATTAAAAGCAAGAGGCGATCCGTTAATAATTATTGGGTTAATTATACAGAAACGTGCTAAATTTAATAAATTATAGATCCCGACATTTTTCAACTATTAGAATGTTTGACATAACTTTTCGATTTTTCCGATTTCTGACAACATTCATCCAGATTCGATTACGCCAGACGTGTCGGTTGATCTGACAATGTAGAAGCATTATTTTGAGACTCCAATTTAGTTAAAAGCTCATATTTTTTTATTGATCATCATCATTATTTGTTCGTAGATATTATTGTAAAGATGATTCCTTTATGTTATGCTTGTTGCTATGAGAGCTAGGTGAGCTATTATTAAATTAATAATTACAACCTAATAAACGTCAACAGCAAGACTGGAGAGAACATGTGCTCCCAATTTTCCATCTTAATGAAATCATTTGCTACCATTATTAGGGTTAGCTAGGATTTCTCCAATGTAATATTTTTTTGATTAAATGTGTTAATCTGAAGACAATGTAGTAGGGATCAAAGCCACTATAATCGGCGCCAAAATTATAAATTGGTATATTGGGCCTGGGACTGGGCCTATTATTCAGAAAAGGTAGTAAAACATCGCTATATTGGGCCTGGGCACATACACGCACAGTAATGAATAATAGAAAGAAACACAACAAGAAGAAAAATCACAGCAGAACCTCAAGTCCTCAACAACAAGCAATTGCAGGTAGGTAGTGAAGATCTTCTTCAATTAATCAAATCAATTCCCTTTCTGATCATCATCATCATCGCCGAGCTTCGAAAGCCCAGCCTTAACCCACGAATCCTCCCAATTAACCCCATCGTAATCCCTAATCTCAACGTGCTCCAGCGTTCCTTTGTCGACGCAGCCGACGTTGATGGAAACGCCGCCGGGGTTCGACCTCGGCGCGTAGAAGGAAGTCACGCCGCAGACTTTGCAGAAGGTGTGCTTCGCCGTGTGTGTCCCAAATGTGTAGGTCGATATGAACTGCTTCGATTCTTCTTCGAGCTCGAAATCTTTCGTCGAAGGGAGGATCCACTGTATGTGTCCCCTCATAGAGCAGATCGAGCAGTTGCACCTCCACGCGACCACGCTGCGCGGGCCCTTCACGCGCCATCGGACTCTCTTGCAGTGGCATCCGCCGCCGTGCGTCGCGGTGGTAGCGATTTCCGCCGCCCGATTCATGCTTTTCAGTTGTTGATTAATATAATGAATGGTAGGCGTAATTATAACTCTATGGATGAGCTTAGACTTGTCTTCGCTGCGTACGATGATATGATTGGTTGGTATCTAGAAAGGTAACAAAACAATCACAATATTAGGATTTAGGTAGGGGTGTTAAAAATCCACCCAACCCGCCAACCCACGAATCGTACCGAAAATAGCAGGTTCGGGTTAGTATTTTTGACCTATTTACGTAAATGGGTAAACTCGAACCCAACTCAATTATTAAGTGGGTTAGGTTAGGGTTCGGATTTTCAACCCGAAATCAACCCGGAATCAACCCAAAATCAACCCATTTAACCCGAATAATATATATTATTAAGATATTATTAATATAACTAAAATAAAAGCATTAACCCTAATTCTCTATCCGCTATCACGCTCACAGATAATGTTTTTATAAAAAAAAAACCGCATTAGTTCTCATTTTTTTGTTTAATTTGGATTTATAATTCTGTCAATTTTGTTTTTTTATTTTTCCTTTTTTAATTTTAAACGGGTTGGCGGGTTGGCGGGTTGGGTTAGGGTTAAAGCATGTTGAGTTTGGGTTTGATTTTTCAACCTGTTTAAGTAAACAGGTCAGGTCAGGGTTGAAGTTTTCAACCGTTTATTAAACGGGTTGAACCCGAAGGTGACCCAATCCGACCTGTTTACCACCCCTAGATTTAGGACACGACATATATGGTTATTTGCAAATCGATCATATATTTTAAAAGGTCATTACAATCAAGTCCCCGATAATTTCTTCCCTAAACATTCACTCCACCAGGCCGGAAACATACTGAACCCCAGTCGCCGGCAGCCACTTATCTCCCTCAAGAAACTTACCAACGGTGAACTCCTCGGCGGCGTTTCTATCAACCAACGCATGAAACCCGGCCCATTTAACCCGACACATTAACCCGGCGCCCGGCCCGCGGTTCATGTACTCGGCCAAATACGAATAGTTCATTCCTAAATTACTATTAGCATCGTCCCAGGCTAACCATCCTTGGGGACTCACCGAGCCATCGAGGTAGCTCTCCATGACCACCACTCTAGCGTATTTCTTCCACGGCCGGCCTAAGTACACGGCGAGCGAACCATCCTCGGCCGTTATGGTGCAGAGCTGCAAGGTAAAGCCCTTTGGTTGTGTGAAATTTGTTCTTCCTTGGGCTGTAACGGTGTTCTTCTGGCCCGATATACCCCTTCTTGCAACTATGGTGCAATTTTGAAAGACTGCCCTTGCATTCCCAAATATGAAATCGACTGATCCCATTATAGAGCATTCCCTGTAGAATTGTCTGCAATGGTGGGCGTATAAGGTGTCTTGATATCCTTTGAATGAGCAGCGATAGAGCACAGATAAGTCTGAGCCTGAATGGAAAGCCACGGCTTGGTCTTTGTGTGGGCCCGCCGTGTTTTCGAAGGTCATATCCCTCGCTATGAATCCCTTTCCATCTACAGCTGAAAGGATGAATAGAAAAACATGTTTAATGTAAGTACCCGTAAAACTATCAGATTTTATTATGGAATAAACATTTATTCTTACAGAAAGTTGCAGAAGCGTGCGTTGACCACCTCTCTACGTAGTTGTGACTGCCCGAAATGATCGTGGAGTTGATTCCATCGCCTATCATCATGATATTCGTCTTCTTCTTGGTTATGTTGACGTACTCGTTGTAAATCCCTTTCTTGACGTAGATAACGTATCTTCTTACACTTCTCTCTGGGGCAGAATTGACAGCTTCCACGATGGTTTTATACTTCCCAGACCCGTCCTGAGAAACGACGACATCAGCGTTCGATATGTTGATGTCTTTCAGGCTTTTCCACTCGTGGGATTTGAGCCAAATGGGAAGCTGATTGTTTTTTTTCTTGGGGGTTTTGTTGTTCGTGGGATTTGTGTTTATTACCATGGAAAGCATGTTAGATATGGACGTAGTGATTCCAATTTGGTTGGTGCTAGAAACTAAATAATCTTTTGCGAGGTTGATGATGTTGTTGTTGTTATTATTGCTTGAGCTCATGTCCATGGTGAGGCTATCTTTGCAGGTTTCTTGGCTAGTGAGTGCTGCACTTAGCCATGTCATTACATCGTCGCTCATATTTCCAGTGCCATAGTTTTCAAGTCCTGAAAAATATATATGATCTCTTTCTTGCATATATATACGTAGGTCTTGAGATATTATTGTTGCATGGATCATTGGAAAACATGTAAATGCGTTTGTCTACGTACCATTATGAGGATTCATGGAAGCAAAAAGGGTCAAGTTGAGATAATCCTTGGTGCAGTTCATTAGCTCTGTGCAGTCAGCAATGGCGTTGCTAACCCTAAAATCTGCAGATTTTACCGAAATTCTTGAGAAGTTGGACTTCAAATGTTCGACCATGTCAATGGTAGATTTCAAAGCTCCGTAGAATTGAGACGTTGGGACATTCAAGAAATCCAAGTCAGCAAAGGTCGATGACCCAAGATTGAAGTAACAGTTCACAAGCACGAGCAAGACAATCATCATTTTCTTGTAATAAGAAAGTTTCATTTTGGATATTTGAGGTGATGAGAATTGGTCTGTGTTGCTGTGTGTGGAAATCAATGGAATAGTATATGTAGTTTGCACCATAGAATATATAGGATTGATTTATTAGACATTAATTATATATATATATATATATATTTGTGATTGAAATTGAAGATATATATGATCGATCGTGCACTGCATGAGTGCGTGACAGCTCAAAACATATAAGTATTCTTCTTTCCAGGCAATAATACGTTTTGATTCATAACGAATCTCTACTGAACTGTTTCCTTCTTCTCTAAGCACACACCTTTTGTTCAATTAGTTTACCAAAGTCGTCAATTTTATATAGCTTCTTTCGATGGTTTCTTTTCGTGGAAACTTGAAGGCTATTTGCGAACCGAAGTCATGAATTCTTTCTTTATTACATTAGACACTCGAACAAGGAACAGCGTCTGCATATGTCGAATTATACGTTATATCTTGCAATGTTCGCTAATGTGTCATATCTCCATCACTTCATTAAAAATCACTCTCGAATCTTTCTAATATTAGTATTTCTGAAATTTATCTATGTAGTAAGAGTATAGCTTGTTGCTATTTGTCTCTTTCGTTGCTTCAACACTTCACCATTCACTGTATATTGTTGTTTTCTTTTCTATCACAAAATACCACAATGTACTCCAATTAACTTCAATTTGAGTTTGGTTGTAATAACATTATCGACTATGGAATGATCTCGAGACTACTATATTCCTCACATTTTTAACAAACTCTGAGCCGAATTTGAATTGTTGGTTATGGAACGATCTCAATTTTCAGCGGAACTACGGTAGTCAATAAATCTAAATATTGTGGTCAAATTTTGACCAGTGTGAAGATATTTGGAGCAGAGACCACTTAATAAGTTCATCATTCTAAGGTTCAAGAAACTCAAATTCTATCCCATTTTGTGGATACTTGCGAATTTGAACTTGATTGATTCTTCATATAAATAAGGAAGATTTTGTGCTTAATGTAGACAGCCACTTTATTGAAACTAATTAGGTAATTGTATTATTCTCTTGAGTCTTGCGTTTTGGAATTTCAAATTTTATGAAGATACTACAGGACATTATCGGGTTGTGTAATAGCTAATGTCCATTCCACAATACAAATTTGTCTCTGTTGCCATTTATTTCGTGTGAACTTACTAGAAAATGACACTATTCCCTTTTTATTGATAAGATTTTTAGAAAGTTATGTGGCATTTTGCGGGGTTGTATTGTAAGAACATGCATGCATGTTGATCTAATATATATATATATATATATATATATATATATATGCCTAAGGCATCATTAAATGCATTGCTCGTTTAGTATTCCTTATATAGACTGTAAAGGGTTCAATAATTCCATGAAAAAAAGAAAGTAAACAAGGATGTCGATAAAAGGGCTACATGCAATTGTAAACTTACGCTAAGAAGCTTTTCCCAAAGTATAACTAACATTGTTAAACCCTAATAATTAATTAAGTGGCATAATGGAAAACAGGTTCCCATGAAAAGCGCGTTTAGCAGATTGTTTTCGTATCTTCAAATAATACCAAAAAAGTTTAGCCTCTTTACTCCTTTGTTGACCACCATTTATTTCTGATTAGTCCATGCAAATATTGAAAGTTGTTGGGCTAAGTTCTATGGGCTTGTTTAGAAGATATTTTTCGAAATTAGAGCGAAACCTTGTTTCATTTTCTTTTACGAAGATCCATTAAGCACACAAATCTCACAATTAAATATTAGGGCTGTTGAAGATCCAATAAGATTACATTTCGGACAAAAGCAAACTGTATATATAATTGACAACTATTTATTTCCTGTCAGAATTGATTGTGGATATTTTTCACTATATTGCTCTGTTTTCGATTTGGAATTAGTTCGTGGAGATGATCTATAGCTAAAGACGAAATCCAACCAAAAACCAATGTTTATATACATAATGTAACACAATAAGCCACAGATCTAATATATATAATCTAATCTCAAACAAGAATCTGTGTGGAAAAAAAAGTAAAAAGAAAATAAATCATGAGCTCCTATTCTTCAAGGGAGAAGATCGTCTCCGAACAAGTAAAGCATCTTCTCCACCGCCCAACTCGGACGCTCCGGCAACGAATCGGTCGACCCGTTTTCCGATCCGACCCGAACGAGGGAAGCCCGGCAAAGAGGACACGTCAGCTTATCGTCGTAACAGAGCCACCTCTCAAGGCAGTTTTTGTGGAAAACGTGGCTGCAGTTTCTCAGCTCCCAAACTTGACTCTTCTTTCCAATCGTATTCAGACACACGGCGCACGAATGGTCTTCGTCGTCCCTATGTTCGATGTTCTCTAACGCCGTTAAGGTTAGGTTTTCTCTTACAATCTTCAGATTCGCCGATGAGGACGGCGGCGAAGAAGAAGGAGAAGGTGCCGACGATGAAGAAGAATAGAGAGGTATCGTTGAACTAGTGAGTATCCTTAAAGCGAAGGATAAGATCCACCTTGTTACTGCAAATAAGAGAGCAGCTTTGCACAATACAATTTGATCGTTTACGACAACCATTTTGTAATGAAAAAGAGGAAAGGATTGTATTCTGCTATATCAAGAAAATCTGCAGGTTAGTGAGGGAAGGAAGTGAAGGGGAGGTTCAATGTTGTTGGGAGGGAGTTATATATAGATGAACGAAAATGCTAAAGATTGAAACTTTACAACGTGGGATGACGTTTACTTTTCTGGGCTTTACAGTTTTCTGTGTATCGTGGATTACGATATGCTTTTACGAACAACCTATAAGAATGAAGAAGTAATGACACCTGACAAGGAATGGGGAACGTAAGGACAATTAAAGGCGACGACTTTACAACCTAATCTTGATAAGGCTAAGGTGTACTGACATCATATTACCAAACGCTGAGAAAATATTGTACTTTTACACGTCAGTTACACTATTTTTTTTTTTCCTTTTCGAAAAGTTGAGCGACGAAGCAAAATGAAATCCACGTTGGGCCTACGAATCAATTCAAAGTGTGGAGAAAGATTTGTCAAGGCAGATATATAAAATGAAATGCAAAACTTATCTAAATCAAGAAAGCAGCTTTAATGCGAAGGTAGTAGGTGTAGGTGATGAAACGTGGTTACGTGGCCGTTCACTTGAGGCTCCTTTCCGCTGCGTTGTTGTGTTAATTTGCCATATTAATAAATTGTTTCTAATCATACTTAATTCCACTTTTTATTACTATGCAGTATGTAATGTGATCAACAAACTACAGTAGTGGCGTGGGAAACTTGAATCTTGGCGTTGACCGTCGACTAGCCTTAGGCGAAGGTAGACTACGCAGAATATGCCATCTCAAATCTCAATCGGCCTTGGCCCTCAAACACTCTTTACTGCTCCTTTCATCTTTCTCCTTCTTCAAAAGGTTTCTTGCTCTCATCGTATAAGCTTTCAATTAACGTTGAATTAAAGTGTAGCTGTTCGTTGGCTGGCTTGCTCTGATTTCCGATGCTTGTACAATGGATGGTTACCGTAGTTTGAAAAATTATGATATTATATACAGACACACACACATAGTTGCTCCTTTGTCCTGTCCTAGATTAAAATATTTCAGGCTATACATAGAACAATAAGAGTCTCGGTAACTCAGATCCTTACAAGGCTTAGAAGAAGACATTGCAAAGCTCAGATACTATTAACTGAAATTTTTCCCCAGGTCAAGTCTCTATATCTCTTTAACCTTCTCTACGAAATCTAAGCAACGTTAGGCCCATGAAGAGATGCATGGATTCGAATACACATGCTAGCCGATATAGATATTTGGAGGCGCTTCTTCTGGAATCTGAATGGGAAATTCAGAGAGCAATATTGTAAGAACTTCATTACTGTTTCAGCCCATGCAATGCAAGTACAAAAGAGAGATTAAAAAGTTGACCTCGTCACCATTCCATTTCCAGTCTGATTGGCTCCAACTGCTGCCGTCTGCAACCTTTGGATTCTTACTGCCCGTGTTATTGTTGTGGTGAAGAAAGACGTAAACACCGATGAGAAATGTTTGGGAAAATTTCCCATTTAAAGGTGATAAAAGAGAGCTTATATTTTCCAAAATTTAAAATTCTTTTTCAGAAAACATACCTGGTAGCAGCAGTTTCGGACACTAGCAAAGCCGAGGGAACGTCCATTTGCTTGGCCTTGGCATTTCCAAACTGTGATGACTTTGCTGAATTTGAAAATGGGTTTTGATGAGCATTGATTTGTCCATCTCATGGTTGCCCGAAGATATAGTTAGGCGTCCCAACAGCCCTGTAGTGATAAGATGATGATAAAACGTACAGCCGAAGCGACAATATGAGCACCAAAGATGTTGGAAAAGCTGAAATAAACTGAAGTTTGCTAACTCCATACTTTGTGTTTAGCGAAGCGCACAATTGACTGAAACTCGACACGACGAGAGGAGTATTTCTGTTCATACATGATGCATTTGTTTGGTTTCCATCAGGACTTTGATTGCTGATCGCAGTGTCTGAAGAAGGCAAAATCTTCGGCGATTGTATATTCCGAAATTGAACTTGCTTGGAGTTAATCGAATCTCTCTCCCGCTTTATCTATGGATCAAATTAAATGAACGATATGCTTAGAATGAATTTAGAATCATAATACCAACTCTTGTGATTATGACAAAATAACAGTTAGTTACCAGTCTCCAGAATCAAACTATACATTCTCATAACTACATCAGGAAATATGCATCCCTTAAAAGTTTAACATACATGAGTGTTATTAAGCAGGCAACATCGATAAAGAATAGAGAAGTGTCTCACTATGAACTGTAAGCTCTTTCCACTTTTTGAATTATCATATGCCGAAGCACGCAACTCTTCGAAGCTGACGTCGCCGATGATATCACAAGGACCACTGCCGGAAAAAAAAATTAATCACTGTCACCAAACACTATCATAACGAGTGACTGATGATCCTTTCCAAGAAAATTTAGATAACTGAGGTATAAATTGCAATAGATTTGGTCGATACTCACCATTTTTATGACCATAACAAGTAAGCCTCCATAATGGCTTCTCATTTAGAGCATCTTCGATCATAATGCGTTTGCAGTCCTCGACATCTGTACACCTGAATGTGCATCAAAGGATCACCCACCACTCAACTAACAGCTAAACCAAGACCAATGAATGAATTTTAACAAATTTTAGAAAGGAAAAAAAAAATGAAAATCACTCACTTGTGAGGAACTGCTGGAGGTTGAGCTTTTTGTTTCGGAGAAAGAGAAGCATCGTCGGAATTCATCGGGGAGGAACTAGTCCATTTATTCTCTAAAGGCTACGTAAAATGGGAACAGCAACAACTGTCAGTATGAAACATGTGCCAAGTATGATAGGATCAATCAAACACATTGTCTAAGTTATGAATTTTACAATAGGCATAGAATCAACGGTAGAACTCAGAAAGAGGGATCCTTCTGATCCTAAATCGTTTCCCTCTCTTTTATGGGAATTGCTCTGAACACGAAAACCAAATGGGTTCGGCGCCTGTTGATGTTGGGTCATCCCAAATCCAAAAGGACTGCTCTTGTGTTGTTGTGGCTCGGCGTGAAAAAACTTGCATCGATCACCATACTGACAACTTCAAGATAGAAAACTAGAAACGATTACATGAATGTAAGTGCTGTTTCTGGACTATGCATTTCCAAAAATTTCCAAATTCATCAGGTAAATGGTCATTTGGAGTCTCTTCTATGCAGAATATCCACAAGAAAACCACATATATTTCTGGTAACAGTATGCTATCCAAATCAAACTAGTCGCTCGGCCAACTATCTCGGAGTCGAATAGAGCAAACACAAATTATTTCATAGATGTGAAGAGCGTCATCTTAAACGTGAAGCAACCTCTAATTAATAAACCAAACAAGAACGAGAGATGAATAGCAGAGAAATTAAGGAGAAATTAAAGACTTGTGAACCACAAAACCTTCCAAGTTGAAGGTTCCTACAGAGTTCTCTTCTTGGTGGCATGATTCTAGCGTTGAATTGAGTCATTCAATTCCATAATGGCTCACTTGATTGATTCTGTAGAGAGAACGAAAGATTTAAGAGAGAATGTTTTAAGAAGGTGAGAAAACTACGAAATAGGTCCTCCACGTTCTAAACATTTATTTAAGAGTCACATACTTGTCATATTTTTCAGAGGGGCTGTAACGTTCTCATTTTTTGGGATATAATATAGGCCCACGTTTTGAACTATAAATTTAAATAATTTTAATTGATAGTGAAATATTGCCTTCTAGCGAAAATAATTTGCACTACATGCATCGGAATTGATACGTTCACGAATAAGTTGCAGTTGTAAATAGATAATAGGCGGAAAAAGTTCATGTAATTATCTCCTTTTTTGAAGGCTAGATAAGTGGTCTCTCGCTTTCATAATTATATTAGCCAAGTATTTAATTTGAATCTTTAAAAGCTGAAACGTCAAAGACAAATGAGGCCAATGTTCACACTGATTATGATCTAGTGCTCAATTTAATTATTTACCGCTGACGTCAGTCCAATCGGCGTAAGATAGTTGCATAAGCTGTATGACCTACGTAATTGCGTCTTATGTTTTGTAAGATTGTGCGTCACTATTGATAACTATCAAGTCTCTATTTCTCTCGACTTGCAATATACCCTATTATTTGTACTTTTTTGTTTATTTGACGATAAATTGATTAGGGGGTCGAAGGTTTCGATAGAGCTCAAAGTTATGATTTTTGTGCCATTTAATGCAACCCCAAGTTACAGTATTTGAAGCGCCACCACTCCACAAGCGAATTTTCCTTTTATTACATTATTTGTGGTCTATATTTTTCATAATGTAGACACCAATGGGATGTGTTAACGTTGTTTTCACGTAAACTATTCAAATAAATAGCCACCTTCGCCACAATCTTGTTATTAATTATTAAATTGGTTATCTATAATAATAATAGGCACGTATAGATTCTTCAGAGCTGTAATCACTATTGTTAATATAATAATAATCAATTATACGACGAGTGAGAACGATGAAGACTCTCTCGCCACTATATCATGCTTATTATTAGATTGGTGATGTTCTTCTCCATACCGATGCTTTTAATCTGTTCTTGATAATATCATTACAAGACACAGTCGTCCAAGATTCTTTCTTCCTTACAGAACTGATTCTTGCAGTTAAAAAAGAAAAACTGTCCGAAAAAATGAGTGACCAAACAACGAGCGAAGAAGAATACACCATCGACGAAGCACTCACCTCCGTGCAATGCGGAATTTTCCAAGTCTCAATCTTGATCTTCGCCGGCCTAAGCTGGCTATCAGAAGCCATGGAATTGACCATCCTCTCCTTCATCGGGCCAGCCATTAAATCTCAGTGGGCCCTCTCCCCCGCCCAGGAAAGCCTCCTCTCCACCGCCGTCTTCTTCGGCATGTTCGTGGGCTCAATTTTCTGGGGATTTATATCAGATTCATACGGTAGAAGGTAATAAATACTTCAACTATTCTTCATACAAACAAAGAAATTAAAGGTTGATTCTTTTTTCCATTTTCTTTCTATTTAGGATGGCGATTCGAAGCATGCTCATAGTGATGGCTTCGTCGGGGCTACTGAGTTCGTTTTCGCCAAACTATACGACCCTTTTGACGCTTCGGTGTTTTCTTGGATTTGGGGTGGCGGGCTGTCATATATTGCAGACGTGGCTCATGGAGTTCATACCTAGTACGAATCGAGGAGCTTGGGTGCTTTCGATCTCTGTTTTTTGGATCCTAGGAGAGATGTTAGAAGCTTGCATCGCATGGGTAAGGAAAGGAAAGGCCTTTACTATATCTCAATAAAGTATACTGTGTAATTGAAACCACATCCCTCCTCTTTGCAGATAATCATGCCAAGAATGGGCTGGAAATGGCTGCTGGCAATCTCTTCCTCGCCTTCTTTCGTTGCACTGATATTCTCTGGCATCATACCCGAGTCTCCGAGGTATCTATACGCACGCGGTAGGCTAAACGAAGCCAAGGAAGTGCTAGGCAGCATGGCTCGTATCAACAAGACGTGTCTGCCCTTTGGCGTTCTCTTATTACAAGAAACTGACCCAGAAAATAGGGGCACTTCAGATGCTACCACTCGTCTCCTAGCCTTAAACACCTCGAACATGCCCAATCAGTTCGAGAACGTGGGCCTACTCTTCTCTTCGGGCTTTTCGAGGATTACTTCTCTGCTCTTAATCCTCACTTTCGCGAATAACTTGCTGTTTTACGGAAATGTGCTGATGATATCTGCCGTGAGCAGCGAAGAGAACGCTTGTGGGTCGGCTGATGCTGCTGTTGCTGCTAATGCTACTACCAATCTGTACCGTAATGTTCTAATCACTAGTTCGGCGGGTAAGAATAGTCGAATTTATTGAGTCCTCGAAGTGACTTTTTCTCGTTGCTTATGATATCATGGCCACTTCTCTTTGTTGCAGAGATTCCTGGGCTTGTGATAGCTACGCTTGTCGTTGATCGATTGGGTCGTAAGATCACAGTCGAAGCACTAACGGTGGCAGCATTTTTCTCGATTCTTCCCATAGCTTTCCATCAGAAGGAAGCTGTTGTTGTGGTGGCTCTGTACTTGATGAGAATGTTCGTTTACTCTGTGGTCAACTCTCTAACCTTATACGGTAAAGAGGTGGGTTTCCCATATCTTTTTTTTTTCAATGATTGACAGATTATTGTAATAAACAGTTTTATGTAATGGGCGCAGGTATATCCAACGGCAATACGAAACACAGGGAGTGGGCTAGCGATTGCTGTGGGGAAGATTGGTGGGATGATATGCCCTTTGATAGCCGTTGGATTGGTGAGGGGTTGTCATCTCACGCTTGCAGTAATAATGTTCGGAGCTGTAATAATTGCTTCGGGCATATGTGTGCTGTTCTTGCCCGTCGAGACTAGAGGGAAAGAACTGTCCGACGTTGTAAATTAGCAGAAATCTTGTGAAAATGTAAGGCACACCTATCTACTCATTAGTTCCATCAAGAGTTCTTGGCAAACATAGTCAAGCCCCACATTAATGGTAGCATTACAGCCACAATCAATCTGCTATCACTGTAAATATGGTGGTCGAAAAAAGGATTTTCTTTCACATGGAGCGAAGCATCCGTAGGAAAATTGAGAAAAACTAAATCCATACCGAACGTTCACCTCGGAGCCACGAACTGCATTTCACCTGCAAATTGGTAAGGATGCAATGTACAGTCGAGTCGAATAGAGTCACACAATAATGAAGGTCAAGATAAAACAAGGAGGTTATCAATGAGCCAAGAACTTGTCTTTACCACCAAACCTTTTTATTCATTACAACAAGCTCACTAGTGTTAGTGTCTAAGCTTGTCGTAGGATTTCGGAGCAGCAGCCCACAAAAAGAAATGAATAAATTGCCAGTCAATGATCATACAGCAACGGTATCCTCGGCGTTTCAATAACAAAAAACACAACGATCTTATAAGTGAAGGAACTAGAAACCAGAAATTTTCAGCTTCTCAGAACATAACTAGCTCTGTTTACATGCACCAAGCGAACAAGCTCGGTCCAAAACAACGACGACTGACCTAAAATCACGAGGCGTTGACCGGCGAATGATCGGCGGCGGGAGCTTCATTTCTAGGAGGCTCGTAGATCTTCGCTCTCTTGAGGATCTCAGCGACGGTCCAATGCTTGCGCTTGCTCAACGGCCTCGATGGGTCCAGCCTCACTCGATCGCCGATGTTGCAATCGTTGTTCTCGTCGTGCGCCATGAACTTGGAGGTTCGCTTCACGTATCGATTGTACAGCTTGTGGTGGAACAATCGGTCGACGGCGACGACGACCGATTTCTGCATCTTGTTCGACACCACCATTCCGACCACCGGCTTCATCGTCGCCTGAGAATTGATGTCACTCTGAAATTGATAGATTCTCAATGTAGCTCTAACTTTGAACTGAGCGGAAAAGCCCTAATTTGGTCACAAACGGCGTCGCTTGGGAATTCCATTGGGATGATACTGGGCCTCGTTACGGGCCGCTGGTATCTGGAAATGGGCCGTAATTAATGTTTAATTAAAGATTCGTATGCTTTTTATTACATCGCAGTAGCTCTTGAAAGTTGACCAAATTAAAAAAAGGGGATTCAACACTTAAATACCTACATCAATAAAAATAAGACAGATCAGTCCCTTGTCAGATCCATTTTTAATCTAGGTACCTAGTTGAATTTTATTTTACTGATAGGTACCTAACTGACGGATTTACCCCTGCTAAAACAACTTTATTACATCTTTTACCCGTTTTCTTCTTCACGTTCTTTCATTCCTAAAGAAAAAAAGTTCTCACTCTCCCAAACCCAAATCGCAGATTTAATCCCAGAAATCGAGCCGTGTTCGTTGTTGCTTCAGATTCAACGTCGTCTGTCCACTCGTTCGTCGTGGTATTCTCCATCTGAAATCGGTAGGTAAGTCATTCGCAGTAATACCGTACGTCGTCCCATTTAGTCGCAGTATTTCCGTCCTCAATAGGCTTGTATCTAGTTTGATTTTGCCATTATTCGTTGGGTTTAAGCATTTTCAGTTAATGTTCGTAACAATGGCTGCGTGTTTTTGGAATAACATCAATTTGTTGTTCGATTAGGGGTTTTTTGTGCTTGTATTTTCGGATGGGTGGATTAACTGTTGCCGATTTGGGTTTTTTGGAATGGGTTGGTTTTGATTTGTTCTAATGGGGTCAATTTGTTTTGGTACTACATTATCACTGATTTTGGTACCCTCTGTTTGGGCAAAGTGGTACCCCTTGTGTGAATAAATTGGTACTGCTTGTTAATTGGTTTTTTCAAATGAGGTCAATTTATTTTGGTACTACATAATCACTGCATTTGGTACCCCCAGTTTGGCAAATTGGTACCCCCTGTGTGAATAAAATGGTACTGCTTATTAAATGGTTTTTCGAATGGGGTCAATTTATTTAGGTACTACATTATCACTGCTTTTGGTACCCTCTGTTTGGGCAAATTGGTACCCCTTGTGTGAATAAAATGGTACTTCTTTTTTACAGTAGATTTTTTGCAGAAATGCCTCCGCGGAACAGATCTGAGCTGTCTTCAAGGTGTCATATTGCGCTGTTTTGATCTACCATAAGCAACTTGGAGGGTAGCATGCCCCAGATAAAAAAGAAGCTATAAGAAGGTCTCCGTTTCACTTTTTGTAGATATGCTTAAGATGTCACATTCGTTTGCTCGAATTGTGACATTGATAAAACGTTATAGTGTATCTTGCTTCTATGGCTGCTTGCATTTTACGTGACGAGCACAATTGTATGCTTGATCTGTTTGGTTAAGTTACTTGAATATGATGTGAGACTGTTTGGAGACTTTGTTTATGTAGGTTAACTTCTTCTGAGTTTGGGATGAGACCGTTTTGAGACTGTTTGGATTTTGTTCATGACTCAGTATTGTTTGGAAGAGGATGAGGTTGAGGCTAATGAAGGAGGATGCAATGATATGTCCAAGGAGGATGCGATGGAAGAGGAAGAGGTTGAGGCTAATGAAGTCAACATGGGGATGAGACTGTTTGGAAACTTTGTCCTTTATGTTCATTAAGTTGTTCTTAGACTTGGGGATGAGACTGTTTGGAGACTCAGTGATGTCGTTTGTTGTGTAGTTCTATGAGACTGTCCGTATTTTTGATATGTTTGGTTAAGTTACTTGAGTATGCTGTGAAACTGTTTGGAGACTTTGTTTATGTAGGTTAACTTCCTTTGAGTTGGGGATGAGACTGTTTGGAGTTTGTTCATGACTCAGTGATGTTCGTTTGTTGTGTAGTTCTGTAAATCTGCCTGTATATTATGCAGTACCATAGGTTTTTATATTGCCGTACCTTTTCTTTACATACAGAGTACCATAATATGCAGCCTAATCGTACCATTATGTACAAATATACCGTACCAAAACAGAAGATATGAAGAACCTTGTATTATTTGTATATTACCGTATCACATCTTTTACATACGGAGTACCAAAATATGCAGCTTAATCGTACCATTATGTAAATGTATGGCGTACCATACACAGAAGATATGAAGTACCTTGTCTTTGATATTACCATACCAGAACTTTTACATACAGAGTACCTTAAAATGCAGGTTAACCGTACCATTACGTAAATACATACCGTACCTTATATATCAGACATGAAGTACCTTATCTGTTGTACACTAAGGTACCTTGTGTTTTACAGAAGGTACCTTATCATTTACATATATAGTACCATAACCTGCAGGTTTACCGTATCCAGAATTATACATATACAGTACCCAGATTTCAAAGTATATCGTACCATTTGTTATTCGATTGAAAAATAAATACATTCCTAATCGAATCTCGTTATCCTGCGTGATTTTGACAATACCTAACAATAACGAAATGAAAAAAAAAAATGAAAGCCTAATGCTCCGAATTCGCAGATGTAGCACTCACCAAGTTATTCAAATTATGTTGTAGATGTTCTTGCTTCTATCCTTATACTATAATGAATCTTGGTATTCTAAGATTTAATTCATGCGTGCGGGGCCTAATGCACCGAATTTGATCTAAAACGTATTTAATACTATATTTTACTGTTCTACGGTGGTTCGAGATGAAAAAGTAATTCGTACGACCTCGAAAAATACTAACCCTAGTATGACGTATCATATATTTAAGGGACGCCGTACCAAAAATAGCTTTGTAGGGGTACCTATCGTTTTGTTTGAAGCGTACCAACTCAGACACCGTTGCAGTACCATAAATTACATATGACATGAAACATCTTATGAAAGCCACCGACATGTCAGATAATGCTGTCTTTTATGATTTAATACCTCGTATGTCAGAATCTGTCCAGTCATGACAGAAAAATTCAGAAATCTGTCCACTCATAACAGAAAAATGTCATAAAAGTGTTCAATCATTACAGAAAAATGTCAGAATTATCTCTTTCTTTCTCCACATCAACATGTGCTGAAATGTTTCGTTTGTGACGGAAAATAATTCTTAAATTCGAAGTCTTACTTTAATTTATACGGTACCTACTTCTGAAACGATACAGTACCCTATGTTGTACACTTAGGGTACCTAAATGACCTAAATTACAGTACCAAACTTGCGTATATAAACGTACCAAATTGGCATATGTTATAGTACCAAGTTCGCTTATATTACTACTATGTTGGCATATCTTACGGTATCAATGGTATATTACAGTACCAAATATGCATATACGTGGCATATATTACAGTATCATAGTTGCGCATATTAACGTATCAAATCGGCATATATTACAGTACCAAAGTTACATATCTTACGGTACCAAAGCGACATATATTACAGTACCAAAGTTGTGTACATTAACGTACCAAATTAGTATATATTACAGTACCAAATTTGCTTATATTAGTACTATGTTGGCATATCTTACGGTATCACCGGTATATTACATTACCAAAGTTACATATCTTAGGGTACCAACGTGGCATATATTACAGTACCATAGTTGCGTATATATTACGATATCAAACTGGCATATTATTACAGTATCAAACTGGCATATATTACGGTATCAAACTGGCTTATATTACAGTACCAAATTTGCATATATTACAATGCATTGTTCACATCATTTAGACAAAAAGAATGAGTCATTATCAATTGACATATTTGGATAAAAGAATGACTCGTTGGTATCATTTAGACAAAAGAATGAGCCATGTCCTATTGACACATTTGGCAATATATTAGAGTACCTTATTGGCATATATTACAGTACCTTATTGTCATATATTACAGTACCTTGTTGGCCTATATTACGGTACCTTATTGGCATTTATTACAGTACCTTGTTGTCATCCATTACAGTACCTTGTTGGTATATATTACGGTACCTTATTGGCATTTATTACAGTACCTTGTTGTCATATATTACAGTACCAAATTAGAATATATTACAATACCTTGTTGGCATATTACAATACCTTATTGTCATATATTACAGTACATTGTTGGCATCATTTGGATAAAGAATGTGCCACATACAAAAGTGCAACAAAAAAGGTATTGGAACAAAAGCATTAACGAAATACATGGCAAATACGGACCCTACGTCGATACGGCCTCTCTACAAGTACGACGATTATTCCTGTATTTTCCACATCTTTTGCGCTTGTTGGATCTTTTATCTACCTGAGAAGGAATCCTCCGGATATTTCAGCAACCAAGAAGAACACAAATGCCCGGGTCACGAATAAAATTCCCGTCATCGATTTGAGCATTCATCTCGTGCGTCGTCGCTTCATGATCGATACTAAGAATGACTCCCTTTTATACTCACACAATGCAAACAACGTCCCGCCACTAACCGAACTTGTAGACGGCATATTTTCAGATAATATGACAACCTGTATAAATGGTACGCCTGTATAGTTTACAATGGTACAGCGTACACGGACATCTTGGTACCGTATAGACATATAAAATGGTACGTAATAAACATAACAAATGATACGTAATAACAGTTATATAAAGAAACCTGAAATCCCGATGGATTAGCCTCAATAACTGTCAAGAATCGACATCCACCCTTACATCGAGCTCCTAGATCGCATTCAGCTCCCAGATCTGGGTTAGATTTGATCTCACGAGTGCAATCGATTAACCACACCCAAAGTAAAATAAAAGCTTACATGACAAAATCGAGACCCTAAATCGAGACCCAATGTGGAATAGGCTCGTGCTCGTCGTCCGGTGCCACCACGAGCGGAAGGTGATCGTCAATTGCAGAGATGGAGCTGAAATTTTGTCAGGCGTGATCGTCCGGTGCCAAAATCGATTGACCAAACCCAAACCAAAAGAAAAATTTACCTGACAAAATCAACCCCCAAAATCGAGAACCCAACGTTCAATAGGGTCTTCGATCCTTGTCCGGTGCCGGCACGAGCAGAAGGAGTTGGTCGGCAAGAAGAAATCGTCGACGGCGAGCTGAAGGTCGAATTTTGCAGAGAGAAAAAAAAGCTGAAATGAAATTCTAAATCATTTAATAAGGGTATTTTCGTAATCTTAGGTGATTAGGTACCTAAGTGTAAAAATTTTATTCAACTAGGTACCTAGCTATAAAATAGTTCTGACAAGGTACCTAAGTGGCTGATTTTTTTCCTATTGGGTATTTATGTGTAGATTTCCGTTAAAAATATTACTTGCTACGTGAGGGAATATCGTGCTAGATGTGGTTCAAATCCTAATAGAAGTATATTTTTTTCCGTACAACAGCATCTTCTATTAGAAGTTCCTTACTCTGTGGAACTTGACTAGTTAGATTAATTTTTTTTTTTAATTTTATTTCATGTTGTAGTCTGTGGCTTGAAAATAGATATTAACAAAAACGTCTAATAAAGTTTTCTCAACTATCACAGGTCCCCTTTTGTCATCGTCTTAAATGCCGGGTTGTCCCTTTGCTTGGCGCATAGAAAGCCAACGGTAGACATGAAAAAATGAATGAGAGAGAGAGAGAGAGAGGAATGGCTTTCTATTTTTGTCCTTTTCAATAATTTTTTGAATGAAGTCTTATAGAAGTAACGTAGAAAACTTTAAATTGGAATATCTTGTTGATGACGTCATGATATGATGCAGTTGATAACGTAATTTGATAAAAAAAATTATGAAAATTAGAAATAAGAAGGGATGTTCGATAGGATAAATACACGGAAGACTATAATCACCAAGGAGATTAATGCTCGCGTTAAGAGGTTAGCCATAGCTAATTGATTTTGTCAATTCGTTTAGGCCGGTGTTCGGTTTAAGGAATTTAGTGACGAAAGGAAAAGAAATGAAAAAGGAAAACTAATTTTTTGTTTGGTTGATAGAGAAATAGGCATGAAAACGGAAAGAAAACTAAACTTAAGGTTGATCTTTAAACAAAAACCATGAAAAATCATTTTTCTAACAAAATGATGAGGAAAATGAAAGAAAGCTAGTGAAAATCGTTTTTCTTCTAGTTTCTTTTTCTCACCGTCTTCCTCGATCCAACCGCAGCCTAAATGAATAAAATAAATAGCAAAACAAGAATCAACTGTAAAGTTTGATTGAACCTAACATTCGACTTCGATTGAATATCCCGACTTCAGTTTCAGCCCACAACTTAACTACCTTTTTAACACAAACACGTGCATTAAAACCGAAAAAATAGAAAAATAAAAAAAAGAAACACATGCGTCATATTTTCTTAACTATGATCTTTAGATATTATTTCATGGGTGATGGCGCATTCGTTTAGAAATGTTTGGTCAGTCTAAGAGCAACTTGTCTTTCAGAAAACAACACATAGCTTTCATCAAATTAAGTGCACGACCTTCCAACCTACCAAACCAAACAGGTCTTAAGAAAGAACTAACGGTAGATATTATGCTTCCAACTTCCAAGTCAGATTCTTGTTATGAATGTTCGGACCTTGAACTAATGGAGATTCTTGCATCTATTGCACGTCGCCCATTTTCGGTCAGAAATCCCAAGATTCTATACTAGATGTCTAGAATATAATAAAAACCTAATTCACTTTCCCATCTTCTTCCAGAAACAGTTCAAGAAAATGATAGATTTTTGCTGCAACTTTACGGCCATGAACCACAGTAAACGTATCCTGTCTCGCCAAGATAGCATCATCCCATTACCACATGGGAAGACTGACAAAATTAAATAAAATCGAGCCCCATGACTATTAAATCTCCATGTGAAAAAAACCCCATTATTTATAAATACTAATAGGTATAAAAATTTAAGAGCCGAAAGCGATTGGCATAAATGGTAAATCGTTGCCTAGCTTCATGGCCCCTCTTTACGTGACTCAATTTTTCCATTTTTTTTTTTCTTGTGGTACTCTTCATTCTTTTAATAAGCTATATACATAGGCCCTCTAGTCTCTTTATCTACCAAGGAAACGACAAAACCCTTGTTACAACCTACATCCTCTAATCTATGGAAGTTTCATCTCATTCCATGTAAGGAACAAAAAAGTCCTCGTAAACCCTCCACCAAGATTTGCGTTTGCTGCAATAATATAGTCATGGATTACGAAAAAAACCCAGAAAGCTCACCAAGGTTAGAGTGGGAAAGCTTGGATTTATACGGTGGTAATAAGCAGACAACCAACGTAGGCCAATTATACTGCAATAACGACAACGATCTAGGAATAATCTCCTCAAAAACCTCGGATGAATCCTTTCACTGCCCAATCAAAGATTACCACAGTACAGTGTCAGCCTTTAGATTATTATCATCGGCGAAGAAGAACTGCGATAATAACAACATCAACGAAGGTTCTTCTTCTTCTTCGACGATGCCTTCGAAGAGATCGAGGGCTTCGTCTCAGAATATGCAGAACCCTTTCTGCCAAGTGGAAGGTTGCAACCTCGATTTGAAGACGGCGAAGGATTATCACCGCAGGCATAGGATTTGCGAGGGACATTCGAAGAGCCCTAAAGTTGTCGTGGGAGGATTGGTTCGTCGTTTTTGCCAGCAATGCAGCAGGTAAATTTTTTTTTTCTTTTTTTTTTTTTTTTGGGTTTCCATAAAAGCTCATTCTATACTTGATCTAATTTTTCGTTGGTTTTTCTTTCGTCTGAAGGTTTCACAACTTGTCGGAGTTCGACGGCAAGAAGAGGAGTTGCAGGAAAAGGCTTTCGGACCATAATGCGAGAAGGCGAAGGCTACCGTCCGATCCCTTCAATCAACTCAGTTCATCGTCTGCATCGCCGCTGTCTTCTGCATTATACGGTACACTTTAATTATCTTCAATTATTACAAAATAAATATTTTTAAAAAAATCTCCACTCTCTGAAGTAGGGATGACAATCGGACCTATTGGATTTTGAAATCAGTCTGAATTTAAGCCCACTTAGACCAATGGGTGGTCCGAGTGAACCTAGACTCGGACTCATTTGAAGATCCAACGAATCATTAATGGGTTCGATTGTCATCCCTAATCTGAAGCAAAGCAACATTTCTTTCCTGAAAAACAGACCAGAGATGCAATAATATTGTGTTGATGAACGGCCTTCAGCAGCAAGGATATCATCCCATCACGGCCCACATGTCGTCGTGCCTCGTCGGGCCACTGAACATTGGATCGCCGCGCTTTTTAGGGGATATTGAAAGTAAACCTATATATCTCGTCTTGTGCGATTTTATTTTTTGTAATAGAGCCACAAATCCGATCCAGTGTAATAGAGGATCACACACTCTAAATTTAGTAATAGGACCACATAAATTATTAATTTAAAATGGGTTGTATTTTTTAAAATATATAAATTAACAAAATAAAGCCCAATTTTTCTCAATAAGGTCACATAAAGAAAAAAATCTTACATGTGCCTTAATATTTTGGGCCAACAGAATAGGGCTTCCAAAAATAAAAGAAACGGCCCTGCGAGCCGGTGTATACATAAGAGATTTCCTCATCCTCTCACCAATTGGTTTTAGGAAGGACCCCTCGATTTCTAATATCTCTATTTTTTTTTTGTTGTTTTTCTTTTTCCTAGCAGCCATGCATCAACTAGTTGGCGTTTCGAGCGGTAGTGTTCGCTCTCTTCTGTCATCGAATTCTCGGCACGATCAACCTTCAATGCACGACGAAGAAAAAGAAGCTTCGTCTTCTGCTACTGCTAACACTCATATTCAAGAACATGGTAGCTGCTTTATATTCGAGCCTAAGGGGTTTTCTTGAAAGATTATAAATGCCCCTCTGATTTAAGGCTCTGTTTGGATACAAGATTTGGAAAGTAGGGTGATTAATGCGTCTTTTGTTGCGTTTGAGATTCTTCGTCACACCAAACAGAGCCATATATAGTTCACCATTTGTATGCGAGCGCGAGCGTGCCAAATAAGTTTGATATGCTATAAAACGGTCACGGCTATTAATTCATGGATGGATGATTTAAAAATTAGTTTAGCAGTTGAGTAAAGTGGTTTTTGTCCTAAATATTTCGAAGTGAGGTTACAAATTCGATTTCGCTTCTTCGTCTTAAATATCAAAATATGTTGTGGCTTTGGACAGTCTCGTTGGAAGCCGACAATATTAATTTGAATTCGATAAGATAGAAGAAAGTATTGAATAGTAACACCTAAAAAGGGAGAGATAATTGTATTAAATAAAAGGATTTGATACTCAAAATCGTTTTAGCAAAAAACTTTTAGATATTTTTCGATATCCTTTTCCAAAATTTTGTACTAATACCAATATTCTAAGCCCAACAAAAAAGTTTAAAATAGGATACCTTAAGTCAAAAAATTGTATTTCTATATGCCTAAATTTCATTAGAATCAATGTCATTGCGTACAAAAATCAACTACTTTAGTTCATGATTCGAAATCAACTAAGTATTAAACTTGATAAATAAGAATATAACAGCTAGAAAATACGAATAGAAAATGGGCATACTTCTTTATTTTCTTCTAACTAAAATTTATCCACCAAATCGCATATATATTACGACCTATATCAAAACCCATAAATAAATATATTTGTTAATTAATTATACTCGTGTGGTTGGGTGCTTTATTAGTGTCTGTTTGTATTCGATCTCTCCCGCGAACCATCAATTTCCCCCCTCAGATTATCACATTTCTCTCCAATTTCATTTGTTTTCTTGGTCAACTTTGGCAGATCTGTGATTTCTGAGCTCCTTTTCCCTTCAATTTGATATTTATTGAAGTTAATTTACTGAGGGGTTGAATGGAGGATGGGAAGCACCAGAGCATCGACCGATTCGTTCCAATCTCATCTCACGGTTGGTTTTAAGTTTTAATTATGATAAGATCGATCTTCATGGTGGGGGGGTTTTCCGTGATTTTATCATGTGTTAAGCCTTTAGTTGTTTCCTTTTCTTCTTTCCCCTTCTCTTTAGGGTTTCATCGTTTGTGCGAAGATAAAAAGTCGGTAGGTGTATCATTAATCGAGTTTTAGGTGAAGTAATTTGAATTAATGATTTAGCTTATCAAAGTTGAAGTTTTGATTACAGTTTCCCTTCTGGTTTTAGTGAGTGTACTGGTGAATTGATTATCTGCTATGATTGTCTTGGTTAGAATACCTTTAATTTATGCACTGAATTTTTACTTGCGAATGAATGCCGTGTAATGATCTGCATCTGCCCAATTTTGGTGCTTATTTTCCGGCTACTTAAGCTGTGATAGGTGATCTCGTTTAAACTTCCCATATCACAAATTGGCTGGACATTTTGGTTTCGTTGACATATTTTTGAACTTATGGATGCAGCTGGTGGAGCCGGTGAAATTAATGGAACTGAACAGGTGCCAAGCAGTTAATAGTTTTATTGTGCTTTCTTTTAATCGCAGTCTGAATTAACTTGCGTGATATGTTCCACAAGTGCTAATCGTCATTTGATTTGTCTCTGGCAGCCACTAGCACAAAAAGATGAAAGGATTGTTTCGGAAATTCCGTCTTCAGATGCTTCCAAAATTGCAGGGGCTGCAAGAAACACCAAAGCTCGGCCTGCAGCTTCACAAGCGACTGGAGCTCACACATCAATACCTCCACTTAACTCATATGCTTCTCAGGAACAGGGTTATTATATCGGAGGTTAGAGTTTGCAAATTCGTGTACTGTAACTTCCTTGACCAAATTGGTAGAAAAGTTAGAACTCCGTTATTCTAGTTTTTTTTATGATCGATAGTGCTACTTTGTCTGTACTTCAGTAGCCAAAACCGTGTCAATTTGTGCCAGGTGGATACTTCTAGTCATTCTTGTCTGTCAATCTTTTCTATTGATTTGTTCTACATTTGAAAAAGATTACTGTTTTGGTCTTCCTTAGGTCCTGGCTACAACAACGGCAATGCTAACTGGGATGAGCATTCAAATTATATTAACACCAACAATTTACATGTCATACCTCCAGTAAGCTGGCTTAACTTCCTTAGCTCTGAATTTTTTTGGTCTCTGCAGCATGTACTAACCAACTATTTCGAACAGGGGATGTACAATGATAACTCTTCGTTCTATTTCCCCCCGGGGTATGGCTTTGATACATTTGGTCAATTTTCCCCTCTCGCTAGCCCTTTATCACCGTTGTTGATCGATGGCCAAGGTCAATTGTTTTCTCCACACCAAATGCCAATGACTCCTTCATACTACCCTCCTTCTGTGTCGCCCGGCCCATCACATGTTAGTTCAGGACTTTCAGCTTCACAGGCTGAATTTGCTCCAATGGGAAACATCAGCCAAGAAACTCTTGTGGACAACTCTTTTTTTGGGCCTGGATCGGGCTATTATCTACCTTTTGGCTCTTTTGGTGGGGACGCTTTTGGAAATAACGCCCTTGGTCTTTACAAATATCCGGGAGACTTTGGATCCAATGAATCAATGCCAAATCAGTCGGGTTCCGTTGATAGTAGCAGGTTTGTGTCTCCATTACATTCAACAGCCGTGTATCCTCAGCCAATCGGCTTAATGGGATCATTCGAGCAAAATCCTGGACAGGTTTGTTTCATTTCGTAAAACCTTAAAGCAACACAAAGACATTGACACATTGTTATGCAAAAGGCTAACCGCTGATTCTATGGCAACAGACACCGTTCCAAGGTTTTGGGCTGACATCAACCACTTCGGCAAGACAATTCAACCGTGTTGGTTCTTACCAAAGCATTGGGTCTGGTTCCAGTCGTCATCGATTTGGCTCTGAAACTGATGGGAGGCGTGAAAGGGATCGCAATCCCTTGAGCCTCTCTACTGATAATACCCTTGGAGATAGAAATCGTGGGCCAAGGGCAGTGAAGATTAAGAGCAAGAGCTCTGTTGAACAAGGCTCTTTGGCTATGGATTATACTGGGCTCTCCATCACTGATCCCATTAACCATCAAGATTTCGTCACTGATTATGAACGTGCGAAATTTTTCGTTATCAAGTCTTTCAGCGAAGACAATATCCATAAAAGTATCAAGTATGGTGTTTGGGCCAGCACGCCTCTCGGGAATCGGAAGTTGGATGCTGCCTACCTCGAGGCCAAAGAAATAGAAGGGTCTTGTCCTATCTTCCTATTGTTTTCGGTATTTTTTCTCAAATTAATTCTTATTTATATCTTTTTGACTAAAACATAATCCAAGTGTGGGGTTGGTTTAACTTTGCAACTGATCTTATTCGCCAATTATACCCCTGCAGGTTAACGCCAGTGGACAGTTTTGTGGGATAGCTGAAATGGTGGGACCCGTTGACTTTGACCGCGATGCAGATTACTGGCTGCAAGATCGGTGGAACGGTCAGTTTCCAGTCAAATGGCACATTGTCAAAGACGTTCCAAACAGTTGCTTTCGCCATATTATTCTTGAAAACAATGAAAACAAGCCAGTGACTCATAGTCGAGACTCACAAGAGGTTCAGTTTTCCTCTGAATTGCTCTTTCCCGTGCTTCTTGAAGATTTTTCCTAATGAAGTTTTATCCAATGAGAAGAGTTCAAAGTTGTTTGAGGGATACTTTTAACTTACCGTTAGCCTGCAATTTCTGCCGTCTTTCTTACAGGTGAAGCTGGAAAAGGGAATCGAGATGCTAAAGATTTTCAAAAACCATGATTCAGAAACTTCCCTTCTCGACGATTTCGAATTCTATGATAAACTCGAGAAGTCATTATTGGAGAGGAAAGCAAAGCAACGAGCCGTCGCTGCTTCAACTGCCAACAGCACGACGAGCGAATTGATGAATCAGCTTTCAGACGACATGGCTGGTTCTCTCCACATTAATAGTGCTGCTAGAAACGCCTCTAACCCAAGTTCGGAATAGCGCCTGGGGAGACAATGGAACTTATAGGGAGTTGGGAAGTGATAGTTGGAATCGCTTATTCGGTTTGTCGAGCCGATAGATTTTTATTAATGGAATGCTTCTCCTAATATATTTACGAAGGTGGTGGGGTTCTAAACCTCGGAGGATTATCTATTTTTCGTTTTGTTTTTAAGCATTTTTTTTCTCCTTTTAGTGAGTGTCTTCCTTGTTGAGATTGGTGGTTGTAGTAGGGATGGATCTTGAGATGCATTGCTCTGCTTGTACATTTATAGCAGCAAGGGATTTTACTTGAGTTACTGCTACAATTATCTTTATGTTGTGTTAAAACCTAAAAAATAGGCTGATGTGTTTGTTGTAAAACTCGGCCTAGGCGGCCGCTTAGGCGGCGCCTAGGCGCTAGTCGGCCACTCACCGTGGCGAATACCACCTAGTCGGCCCTGAGTAACTGAATCACTAAGTAGTTGGCCTAATCGGGCGATTAATCCGCCTAATCGGCGATTTCTAATTATTTAAATATTCAATTTTATTAATACAAAAATTTGGACTAAGCAAAAACATTGCTAGCGGGCCATTTGAATAAAAGAAGGCTCACACAGCTTATTGTAAGTGCTAACTAGGGTGTATATGTTTATATAGAGAGACTTCACCCAGATTTTGAATGAAACAACCGGTGCGGGACAAACGTTTCTTAATAAAGAACCGACTCCTCCTTAATAGTACTGATAAAATTAATGTTAAAATGAAACCAATAAGTTGGTTGGCTCAGTGGTTTAAGAAAGAGTAGTAAGTATCGTGTCTTTCATGTTCAGGGTTCGATTCCAACTCATGATTGTTTCTAGCTATTTTTTTTTATACCTCACACCCTATTTAGAGGTAATTTTTGTAACAACGAGCTAAATAAATAGTTAATTACATTGAATTTTAGTAATAACTAATAATACACTGAAATAAAAAAATGGCATAATTTCATCTGATATATCGTCGTTTACATAGATAGTGGAATTAACATGATTTATTTAGAATATTTGAAAAAATTTATAATATTGGTATATTTGTTCTATAGAAAAATAAAAAATAAATTACCGACTAATTTCCGCCTAGAAACCGCCTAGGCCCCGCCTAGGCGGTCTAGGCGCTAGGCCCCCCCTCGGGCGCCTAGGTAGCGCCTAGCGCTTTTTACAACCATGAGAATTGCAGCTACAAAGATTAGGGGATGTATTCTCTTTATTTTGCGAAGTCTAGGCACTAAATCGTAAATTTTTAAGATAGGGCTTGATTTCGAATTGACCCAATTTTTAATCCCTCAATTTAATAGAAAATAAAGATTAAGAATTGTTATTCCTGGAAATCAATTTGTCTCTGATAAGTATTTAACGGGAAACCGGTGTAGCCACCGAGCTTTTGACCCGACCCGTACCATGAATGAAATGAAACATCAAAACCCCATATCCTACGGAAGCAATAGATCAAGGCAAGCAAGGACTAGTTCTTTTATAAATGCAAGAAAAATGAAAAAAAGGTGTAACATTGATAAAAGAACTTGCATCATCACGCTAGTATCCTTCATCCTCCCAAATCCACAATGGCGGTAAGTCGATTGAACAATCTGAAGCTGTTTGAAGCCTCAAACGTCATGAGAATTTGCACATGTTCCCTTCATTTGTTGACTTTTTAACTATTGCAGGATTCTGCGGGGACTACTTTGATGGATCTGATAACATCGGATGGTTCGTCTTCGAAGCCTCCTCCATCGCCTTCTTCCACGGCTGCTCCGGCGATCGATTCGGCGGGTCCAGATGTGGGAGCGCCTGTCCCGATGACAGTAGAGCGGAAGTCGAGGAGGGGGAGTCTGCTGCAGATCCAAAGCGACACGATTTCTGCTGCTAAAGCTGCTTTCAATCCTGTTCGTGCAAACATTAGGCCACAAAAGCAGAAGAAAAAGGTAAATATATATCGTCTCGTTGTTGGTGTGTGTGCGTCAAAGTTATAGTGAACTTGAAGGTTGATTTATGCGTCAATAATTTGGTGTTGTATGCGGATCATATTATCTGCGATCATTCGACTACTTTTTTCTCTAAACTGGCAGCCCGTTTCTTATGCTCAACTTGCTAGGAGTATTCATGAGCTGGCGGCCACATCGGATCAAGTACAGTTGCTTCTGTATTTTTTATATTGTAAATTTCATGTAGTCAGTGAATTTTCTTCTCTTGGTTTTTCTGTGTGTTCCTGTTCTTTTTCATGACTGATTGTCTTCATGGATGTGTGTAGAAAAGTTCGCAGAGGCAGTTGGTGCATCACGTGTTTCCGAAGCTTGCTGTGTACAATTCTGTTGATCCTTCTTTAGCTCCTTCGCTTCTGATGGTATGGGACTTCTGCTATGTGTCAGTTATACTCATGAATGCGCCAAGAACAAGTAACAAAGAGTTGGTAATTTTGTCTAGTAGTGCATTTCCCCATTCTTTTCCCCTGAGTCCAGGCAGGAGAAAATTACCCTTTTAACGAGCCTCCTAAAACTCCAGTTATTCGAGATCTTTGTCTCTGTTCCAGAAATGTTCACTATGCTGATTCTTCAATTTCGTCTTTTAAGTGATAGAAATGATGCGTCAATTTTCTCTTTTGTTACTCTAGCTTGACCAGCAGTGTGAGGACAGGACTGTGCTGCGTTATGTTTATTATTATTTGGCCAGAATCCTATCCGATTCTGGTTCACAAGGTATAACCGCTGGTGGCGGAATTCCTACACCAAATTGGGATGCTTTGGCTGACATAGATGCTGTTGGAGGAGTGACGAGAGCTGATGTGGTCCCTAGAATAGTGGAACGTTTAGCTTCAGAGGCTTTGAATGAAGAAGTTGAGTGTGAGTTATGAATCATCATATTCTGGTGTTAAACTTGCTATTCTAACGTGGCATTTGTGATAACTAGCCTATTAAACTATATAAATTAGAATTGAGGTACACGTTCTGCTCTAGCTAAAAAATGATAGCTGTTTCCATTTCTTTGCCTTTGAAGTTCACCCACGGAGGCTGCAAGCGCTAAAGGCTCTGACTTATGCTCCTTCTACCAGCTCTGAAATTCTATCCAAGTTGTACGAAATTGTGTTTGGCATACTGGATAAGGTTTGTTCACTCAACTCTTTTAGTCTTTTTGCTTATTTATCCATCGTTATTGGTTGTTTGTTTCATATCTTACTTTTTTATGAGGCATATCACAACTGTTGAGACCTTATATGCTGACATGATGTGCCTGATGCTATCATGATTTCGTTTTTCGCTACTGTTGTTATTAATATTGCCACTGCTTCTAATGATGGTATTATTGCTGCTGTAATTTGTTCTGCTGCTATGGTTATTATATTATATGGGATAATGACGCGGTCTCTGCTCGGTTGAACTGGTTGTCGCTGTACTAAATGTTGATCCTAGGAGTTGCTTAAAATATCTTCTTTTTCAGGTTGCTGATCCTCAGAAGAAAAAGAAAGGTATATTTGGAATCAAGGGCGGCGATAAGGAGGTATTCCCGAGAAAGCTACAATAACTAGTGTGTTCAGTTTAAATGTCTTTCCAATTCTATTTATTTTTGTTCATTTTCAAATGGATCTGGGTTATAAATTTGTAGCCATTTAAGTAACTAGCATTAACTTGTATCTGGATGATTTATTAGTCCATCATTCGGAGCAATTTGCAATACGCAGCAATGAGTGCATTGAGAAGACTTCCTTTAGATCCAGGAAATCCGGTATTTCTGCATCGTGCTTCACAAGGGTAAGCTCGAATCCCTATCGACAATTTTTATACAAACTTAATTTCTTGCACTCACTTGACACTTCTATGTGCTCTCCATCCGCTTTTCTTTGACCATTTGTTAATTGTTTGTTGCAGTATTTCATTCTCTGACCCCGTGGCAGTGAGGCATTCACTTGAAATTTTATCCAAGTTAGCCACAAAAGATCCCTATGCGGTAGCAATGGCGTTAGGTAACATTGTTGGTTTAGTAATAACTTGTTTATGCATGGTGGTGCGAGCGAATGTAATCTGATTTGCACGTGGCATTGCTTGCTATTTGAGTGCTTGAGATTTGTCTCAGTTTCTCTAAAAATTTACTAAGAACATATAACTGTGGGAACAAAAATGGTAACTGAATGATAATGTGAACGTGTTGAATGGGTTACGATTTATTTAATGTGAGCAACATTTTCCTTCAGCTTTATTGATTCTTGGGATAATACTTGGAGTTGCAGTGACAATTAAGTTCTTTCTATGAAGTATTTGATTGTTTCCTTTTGTTGGAGCCTGTTAGTGTCTTAGTGTCTTTGCATTTTGTGGAGGGTAAGCATGCCACATGCTGATATAGGTTGGGATTGAACGTATTGGCGCGGGATATCAGGCTAGCATTTTTCTCATATTTCATTTGTTCCTTACTGTTTGGTTTGGATCGATCAACCATAATATGCCAAGCAGTAACTCTTAGGCGTCTAAATTTGCTTGTATGCTTGGTGTTTCTGTAGTGAACTATTTAAATCGTGGAGCAATATCTTCAAAAGAGTATTCTCTAGGCTTGGTTAACTATCTTTTGACAATTCGTTTTCTAACTTTCGCAGGAAATCATGCACAACCTGGTGGTATGGTTGATATTTTTGTTTTTTCTTTTTCAATTGATACCTGGCTGAATTGCTGCCTAGAATAATGCTACTCCTCTTATAGGCGCTCTTCATGACATTCTCAACTTGCACGATGTTCTCGCTAGAGTTGCACTAGCCAAATTATGTCATAACGTGTCAAGAGCTCGCGCATTAGATGGTACTTGTTTTTGTCATGGACTCTTGTTTGTGAATAAATTTCTGTTGTTTAACATATTTTATAAAATTAAAAGTGCTGTTTAATGATCTTAAAGTTTTCTGAGTAGAACGCCCAGATTTGAAGGCCCAATTCAATTTGGTGCTCTATCAACTTCTCTTAGATCCTAGTGAAAGAGTATGTTTCGAGGCAATCGTCTGTGTGTTGGGAAAAGTGGACCATTCTGAAAGGTATCGCAATTTTTCGTTCATTTATCTACATCAATTTAATACCCCAGCTTAGGATTACTCCTGATCTTTCAACTTACATTTACTTGATGTAGCACCGAAGAAAGAGCTGCTGGGTGGTACCGCCTATGCCGAGAAATGCTCAAAGTTCCAGATGCACCTTCTGGAAAGGACTCGAGTTCTGAGTCAAAAGATGGAGGTCCACCAAAACCGAGTAAAGATAAATCTTCAAAGACAAAACGTCCACAACCACTTATCAAACTTGTGATGCGAAGGTCCGTGTTATGGATCATATTGCTATGGATAATCAATGATATCAATAATGTGTAGGGAATCATAAAATTTATTTTACCACTCACTCTTCTGTTCTCTTAATAGGCTGGAGAGCTCCTTTCGTAGCTTTTCGCGCCCTGTATTGCATGCCGCTGCAAGAGTTGTACAGGAGATGGGGAAAAGTCGTGCTGCTGCTTTTGCTTTAGGTTTACCAGATATTGATGAAGGAGCAAATGTTAATGCGTACACTGAAGACTCATATGATGCAGATATAAATCCAACAGCACCTTCTGAAGGTAGTGTTTGAGATCCTGAAATAGCTTACCAACATCCCTTCTCATTTTTTTTAAAGTAGTGACATTGCTTGACGATCCTAATATTGATTGAAATATGTGATGTCATTGCTATATGCTTTTGATATTCCTCTTCTCGTTGCTTTGTTGAGCTTGTCATGATTATTGGATTAACTATTATCCACCAGTCATTCCCTTTTAATGTTGATGCTAGGTATTCGGAGAGTTCCCTCTATGTCTAGTGGGATGGGTGTCAAAGATACGATTGCGAGCTTGCTTGCTTCACTAATGGAAGCTGTGAGGACCACAGTCGCGTGTGAATGTGTGTATGTGCGTGCAATGGTCATAAAGGCCCTCATATGGATGCAAAGTCCTCATGAATCTTTTGACGAGCTTGGGTCCATCATTGCTTCTGAGTTATCTGATCCATCATGGCCTGCTACTTCATTGAATGATATTTTGCTCACCTTGCATGCTCGTTTCAAGGTAATCGGGAAGTTTATACTTATCTTCAATTCAAGCCAGCCTTTCACATTGTAGTTTGCTTAGGCTAATATGGAACTTTGTGCATAATCATTAATCTGATGTAGGTATAATAACCCTCTTTTCCGGAGTCACTTTTGATGAAGATTCATAAAAAAGGCCTGGTTTTAACGATATTGTCTAGCATGAACTTGAAGCTTGCTTTGGCACTCGCATGGAGATATAGTTGCTGTAGATAGATTTTTCTTTCTTTCATGTCCTTGCTTATGCTGTCCTCCCTTTTTAATGACATTGACATATACAAAGACCATGAATCCATCAAGTACCTTGTGCCTTCATTGTTATAGGCCAGTCCGGACATGGCAGTTACTCTCCTGGAGATTGCTAGGATATTTGCTACTAAAGTCCCAGGGAAAATAGATGCTGACGTTCTTCAGCTACTGTGGAAAGTAAGTTCTTTAGATGACCATGAGTTGGATTATTGCCACTTAATCTTTATTTCACTTCCTTATCTACTACCGTATGTTTCAGACTTGTTTGGTCGGAGCTGGACCTGATGGGAAACATACTGCTCTCGAGGCTGTAACTATTGTCCTTGATTTACCACCTCCCCTGCCTGGTTCAACTTTGGGGCTTACGTCAGTTGATAGGGTGTCTGCATCTGATCCAAAATCTGCCCTTGCCCTGCAGAGGCTAGTTCAAGCAGCAGTAAGTAACATTATCTATTGTTGGTCCTGTTATTTAGCCCTTACTACTGTCATTTTGATTTTCATCCAATGATACCATTTTGTAGTTTCATTGAAACCAATATTTTCTGACTGGTTTGCAGGTTTGGTTCCTCGGGGAGAATGCCAATTATGCAGCTTCTGAATATGCTTGGGAGTCAGCAACCCCACCCGGTACTGCATTAATGATGCTGGACGCAGACAAAATGGTTGCTGCTGCAAGCTCTCGCAATCCAACATTAGCTGGTGCACTGACTCGACTGCAAAGATGTGCTCTCAGTGGCAGCTGGGAGGTATTATTTTTGGAACTTCTTTTTTTGGTGTTCATGTCTTATTATAAAATTTCAGTAAGTAGTTGAAGAAATTCTATTCCTTCTCCATTTTGTTCTTGTAACATTTGATGAGCTAGTAATCAAAGTCATTTTGACTCTCTTTGATCGTGTTGATATCTCCCCCTTAGGTCCGTATCATTGCTGCTCAAGCCCTGACAACAATTGCAATCAGATCGGGTGAGCCTTACAGGCTGCAGATCTATGAGTTTTTGCATACATTGGCTCAAGGAGGTGTTCAGTCTCAGTTTTCAGATATACACACTAGTAATGGGGAAGATCAGGGGGCGAGTGGCACAGGTCTTGGATCGTTAATAAGTCCTATGCTAAAAGTACTGGATGAAATGTATAGTGCACAAGATGAATTGATTAAGTAAGCACTGCGCAGATAGAGTTGGCTGTAACATTATCGGAGTTATAAGTATCTTGCGCATTAGTTCCCTGACTTGATAAGATTTTTGTATCTATGTCCAGGGAAATGCGCAATCATGACAATGCCAAGAAAGAATGGACAGATGAGGAACTTAAGAAGCTTTATGAAACTCATGAGAGATTGGTAGATCTTGTCTCACTGTTTTGTTTTGTCCCTCGAGCAAAATATCTTCCTCTGGGGCCAACTAGGTAAAGTTTCTAATATCTTATCATTGTAGCACTAGGCTTGTCCTTTTTAACATTATCTGTATAGTTTTGTAGTATGTTAGACTAGAACATGATGAGAAGTGTTCATGCATTAACTGTTAGTAGCGAATGATACTTTGCATGACTATTTCTTTCCATTTTATCATGTTTATGATCTAACGTGTAGCTTCGTAATACTCTGAATATTTCTGTATCGTACTCATTTAGTTTCTTAGTGCATTTTCTCTTGATTAACACCTCTCATTAGTTGCAAACCAGCCTCACTATTGTTTCTCTCCATCTGTTGTTGCTACAGTGCTAAACTTATTGACATATATCGCACTCGGCATAATATAAGTGCGTCATCTGGCCTCAGTGATCCTGCTGTCTCGACGGGGATTTCTGACCTTATTTATGAAACTACTAAAGCAAGGATTCCTGATCTTATCGATGAAAATGACAAATCGAAATCTGCTGAGCCTCAGTCACTAGATGATGACCTTGTCAATTTCTGGGCTACAAGCCTAGGCGATGCACCTGCCATGAACAGAGTAAGGGTTTGCTTATTTGTTCTGAATCTAATAGTTGTAGCTACTTTGAGTTCTAATATAGGCATATTTGTGTTGCTCTTGTAATATGCTTTAGTGGACTTGAACTCGTGATTGTTTTGCAACCAATATAAAATGCGATTTATTCGAAACAATAACTTTTGTCCTTTTTGCGTTCATTTACGTGAAACAATAACCTTTGTTTGGTTACTCATACACGAGTTTTACATATCTACCTTAACCTTTTATTAGGTCAACGAATTTTTAGCTGGTGCTGGTACTGATGCCCCGGATGTGGAGGAGAACATTTTCGCCAGACCGTCTATGAGCTATGACGATATGTGGGCAAAGACCCTCTTGGAAACAACAGAGATGGGGGTTAGGAATCTTCCAATCCTTTTAAGAAACTTCTCTTTACTGCACTTCTATTGGAAATTCAAGTAGATCTTTCTTTCGACTTCCACAGGAAGATGATGGAAGATACTCAGGTTCTTCTTCTCCAGACTCGGAAGGATCTGTTGAAACGTCCATATCCTCTCATTTTGGAGGAATGAACTATCCTTCTCTGTTCAGTTCAAAGCCTTCTTCACAGCCGAAGGTATGCAGATGCCTGCTCCATTTCATGCTTGATATTTGCCAAAATCCCGAGTACATAACATATTTAGTTCTTACGCAGGAAAGAAGTGGTGGAAGCAAATACAACAGTTATGAGGGTTTTAATTCCCCGGTTGACCCTTGTAACCTCATTTTATTAGAATCTTTTTGTATGCAAGTGAAGGAGGCTAACGTTCAATATCTTGCAGATAAGGGAAGAACCGCCTCCTTATTCATCTCCCGTACGTCAAAGATACGAGTCTTTTGAAAATCCCTTAGCTGGAACAAGTTCAGACAGTTTTGATGAGGGCCGGAAATCTTCGGGAAATAGACAGTATGGTTCTGCTCTATATGATTTCACTGCAGGGGGCGAAGATGAGGTTTGTAGCCTATGCTACCTATTGAATTGATGATGGTTTGAGAAGGTTTTGGATTCCTAGTGAATTATTTCAGGATAAAATAACATTATGTGCTATGCGTGTTCACAGCTGAATCTCACGGCCGGAGAAGAACTTGAGATTGAAGATGAAGTAGATGGATGGTATTATGTAAGTATACATATGCCTGGCTCATACACTAATAGACAGACAAATGTAAATTTATTTGCTTTTCAAGTCATATGTTCGAGATAAGAGCTGCCAACAATCATTATTGCAGGTCAAGAAGAAACGACCTGGGAGAGACGGGAAAATTGCTGGGCTTGTGCCCGTGCTCTACGTCAGTCAATCCTAACTGTGAGTATATCATTCTATCTGACTTTACAGAAGAAGCTGTTGGTTGTGTTGTGTACTTGTATCAAAGTCATCGGTTCCATGGAAGAACAAACAAACTGGGATTTGTTTAGAATATAGCAGTTTTGCACTATGCTTATACTAATTTTGAGCTTTTCTTCTTGCTGCTGCTGAATAACTGAACCCTATAATTTTCTGACGCTGAGAGTGATTTATTTTCGAATTTAGCTTTCTTTCCACTTGGGGATTCTTTCCACAATTTGGTATGCCGAATTTGTGCGAGGAAAAAATGAAGGTGTATCAAGCATTGATAAGTTGCGCTACCATTAATTTGTACGTTTCCTTTCCTTTTCCATATCAGTTGGATCATGTTCAATTTGATTCAGATTGTGATCGACTAGATGTTCTCATTTTTATATTTTTACTTAATCCTCGTCAATATGAACACATCTTCCAATCTTATTCAGGAAACACATGCATATAGTGATCGGATTACTTGTTAAATTGCAGTGTGTTAGGTGATAATCACGCAGGTAGTTAAATTATTAGTCGACCTTAGTTTGGAAGGAACAAAACATAGTTTGGATAAGTTTGAATTTTTTTTATAGAATAAATATGTGCGATTTTCTGACATTCACATTGCAAGGTTAATGTGTTTCTTTACCGAACTGTCAACTCATTAGTCTTCTTCACCAGCAGTTCTTAACCATTGTCCTTAGCCCTAGTTTGACTTCATCAACTGTTCTTATTCTTACTAACCAGTAAGTCTTTAGTTATTGACAAACGATGTGTTTTTCATGACTAATTGAGATATACCAACCAAACATGCATGATAACGATCCAAGAATTTTTCAATCCGTATTTTGATCCTTTTCCCACTGAGAAAGGTCGATCATGCTTTTGATACTTACTTTTAAGAGTTAAGACGACTAACGAGATTTTCCAAGTCATATTGTTCTCATTTGTGTGTAATAATGTAAACGTGTGTTTCCGTAATTTGACTCGACCACTAATAAAAGTTACGAAGAAAATATTGATAAGGGTAAAATGAAAAACTATTAAAGTCGTCCTTCGAGTTTTATTACTAATCACCGTGTTTCTTTCGAGCCACATGTTCTTGAACCTATCTATCAATCTCGATTATTCATGAATAATGAGGCTAGCTAATGAATAGTTGACTTAGCCTATATTTATTTCCACACACATTCCAGGAAAATATATATGGCTATTTTGCCATCATGATGATATCTTAATAACTGATGGTTTTATTAAGTGTTTTAATAATAAGTCAGGTCCTTTAGGAGACTTGCACTGCGCCGTGGTTGATGAAGGCGGCGAAAAAGGGAATTCCTAAAGCATATGTATGGCTGTAAAACGTAGAAATTTCTTACATTTCACAAACCTAGTAATAGAATGAGAAGCTTACTCTCAACTCACATGAAAAGCATATTGTTATTTCCTTGCATCTTTTCACTAGTATTTAGTTTATATAGTACATCTACATTGGTTCATTTCGAGCGCCAAACAAACGAACCAAACAAACAAGAAAATACATAACAAAGCACATTCCACTGATCAAAATAAAAAAAAGAATACAAGTTCCAATTTTTTGAGTCGTTGCTGCTGAAGCCATCCATCCATGGCCATACATACCATCAGCTGATCACTTCAATGAGAGCTTTTGTGAGGAAAGAGACGAACTGGCAATCCTTTCTCGGGAATCGGCATAGGGTTTACGACAATCTTCTCATCCGCGATAACCTTACTCCACTTGAATCTTCTTACAAGATGATGCATGAAAACAAGAATTTCCAGCCTAGCGTACTCCTTTCCCGGGCACATTCTTGGCCCACCACCAAAGGGCACGAACGTGTACGGGGCGGGACCCGACCCTTCGAACCTCGACGGGTCGAACTTTTGTGGCTCGGGGAAACATTCATGGTTCCTGTGCGTCGAGTTTGCGCTCCAATATATCTGCAGAAAAATTTCACTTATATTTGGTTTGTTTGTCCTGACGAATTATATTATCTGACCACAAAATTCAATTAATAATTATACCTTCCATCCCTTTGGTATTGAGAATCCATTGAAAGTGAAATCTGCGAGTGCTTCCCTGAAAGCGCCTTGAAGAGGCGGCGCGAGCCTAAGAACTTCACATGCAACGTTCCATGAATATTTCATCTTTTGAATGTCTTCCCAGTTCAGCAATTCGCCAGGTTTCTTCGACTTTGCAATCTCCATTTGCTCTGTTAAAAAAAAAAGAAGAAGAAGATTAAATCCAATATCCATGCATGAAGATCGAGAGAAATTTCTAGGGTTTTTCTGTTCTTTTTCTTACCCCTGTAGACGCCCTCGTAAATCTCAGGCAACTCAGCTAAATACTTGACAACAAAAGTACACGCAGAGCTAGCAGTATCGTGCCCGCCGATCAACAACCCTAAAATCTTATCAGCAACATCGGTTTCATGCATGAACTTCCCATTCTCATCGCTCGTCAGCAGCATATGGGACAATATATCTTGCGTAGGCGAAGCTTTCCCATCAGCCAAATCTATCTTACGCTGCCTAATGATCGAAACGAGCTCTTTCCTTATATAATTTGACGCCTTGATGGCCTTATAGAAAGGCGTCCCAGGGAAATCGATAGGTACAGAAATCAAACCCGAGGCTAAGAGATTAAAGGGCTCAGAAAATTTAGCGACGTGCGTCGGATCTTCGACGCTTACGAAAAGCCTACAAGCGAGCCAAAAAGTGTAGTTCTTCGCAAGGGGAAAGACCGAAACTTGGTCCCTTTTTTCCCATTCGTCTGCGAAATGCCTCTGAGCTATGTGATCCATTATGCCCACGTAGCGCTGGAGTGCCTCGGGCTTCAGGAAATTGGGGAGCATCTTTCTCATCTTAATCGCTTCTTCTTTGGAGGAAGTTTGAGTCGACGAAGGGAAGACTTTGTCGACGGAGCTTGGCCACCATGATTGGACGAGCTTGTTTTCGTTAGAGAATAGGAATTTATTACCGCTCGCCCCGCAGAAAACTGCAGCTTTTTCGCCCAAGAGATGGGTCTTGAAAACGTAGGAAGAGTACTTTGCTATTCGATCGAATACAAACTTCTCAGGGTGGCCTTTCCAGCCAGTGGAGAGAAACTCGAGGCTCTCGCCTATCACGGGCCAGCCCATTTTGCCAGGTGGCAAAGGGTTCGACGGGCCGGGCTTGCTCTTGTAGAAGAGGAGGTGAAAAGTGAGGGATACTAAGGTGAGGAAAATGGTGAGAAGGGAGACGTAGAAGAGCTCCATAGCTGTTATATTGTTATTGGTATTGTTTTCTTTGATCTCCCCCTTTTGTTGAGATGAATGATTTCTGTTGAAAAAAAGAAATGTTTTTTTTGTGTATTTTTTGCATATTGTTTGCAGGAGTTAAGCTTATTTATAGGCATGCATTCAGATCAAACCCTTGTAAGTGATTGTGGGGATAGTTTGAAATTCGAGTCATGTTTAGTGGGTCGGGTCAAGATGGGTTGGCTTGGATCTTTAATTTGGTAGGAGAGTTTTATAATTAGTTGTAGTGCCACCTTTTGGGGTGAGTTTAGGTAAGAATCACTTGCTAATATTTGAGGTGACTTTTAATGTGCTAATTCGTAGGGCTGGCTTGTAATAGTACTACTATTCGAGTTCACGAGCACTAATGCCCAAAACGTGTTTTTCTTTTTACATGTGTTTTAACCCTCACCTAATTGCCTATCTTTGTCCTATTTTAATTTTTAATTCGTGCAAACATGTTGAATTTTCAAATAAATAGCAATGTTGGCTGAGTTGCATATAATATATACTTTAGTTAGATTTAAATAATGGAGGGTATGGATTTTTATCGTGTTTGATTGATGATTTTAAATAATAATCTCGAATGAAGACATTGTTTTCAATCTTTAAGTTCGACTTTACTTTACGCCATGAATTGGTGTAACTCTCAAAGTGGGATCCATAATTGCAAGATTTTGAAATCTTTTCCGTTTGGTTGGGGGTATTAAGGAGATATTAACTAAATTTCATCTTTAAATAAACTCTCCTAATAAATACTATTTTACTTAATCCTAACCCCCCTAATTATTCTCCCTAATACCCCAACCAAACCGAAAAGATTTCAAAATCTTGCAATTATGGATCGTACTTTGAGAGTTACACCAATTCATGGCATAAAGTAAAGTCGAACTTAAAGATTGAAAACAATGTCTTAATTGTGATTAGTTCTAATTAGTATAGTGTTGGAAGGTGTAAACGCCAGAACGGTTTCACAAACACAAACCCTTTTTTTATTCTTATGTACACATTTTTGTTCTCTATGTCGTGTAATTATACAATGGAAGTCAAAAGCGAACTAATCATGAGTATTCTATTTCAATCTTAGATATATATATATATATATATATAGATATTTGCTATGGTGCCCACCTACCGTGAGCAACCACCGTGAGCACCATAAGCAAATCTCTCATTTTCTTGCGTTTTTTCGATTCTCAACGCTGCCAACACCTACGTAGACAATCTCATATCCATTGCTAACCTAAATCACCCTCTCTAACACGTTAATTTTTAAGAAATCATCACATCGGTATGTCGTCCACATGTGAAGAATAAATAATGGATTTTCTAAAAATTAACGTGATGGAGAGGGTGATTTATGTTAGCAATGGATATGAGATTGTCTACGTAGGTGTTGGCGGCGTTGAGAATCGAAAAAACGCAAGAAAATGAGAGATTTGCTTATGGTGCTCACGGTGGTTGCTCACGGTAGGTGGGCACCATAGCAAATCTCTATATATATATATATATATATATATATATATATATATATATATATTATATATATAGTATTTAAATTAGACCTGTCAAAACGGGCCGGCGGGGCGGGCCGGCCCGTAGCCCGCCAAAGCCCGCCCACTGCCGGGGAGGGGCGGGCTGAAGAAAGCTAGGCCCGCGCCCGCCCACTGGCGGGCGAGGGCCCGGCGGGCCCGCATAAATTAAAAAAAATAAAAAAAAAACCTGAAAATAAAAATATAAATAAAAAAATATTTAATCTATTTCAACTTCAACAAATATTAATTATTTTATCTTTTAATTTTATAAATTACCAAATATTACCAAAATAATATAAAAAATTATATAATTTATATAATATATTATAATTTATATATAAATATATATATTTATCAATTAATATTATAATATTTATTATTGGCGGGCCAGTCCGCCCCGCCCCGCCGAAGCCCGCGGCCCGCGCGGGGCGGGCTTTTTGGCGGGCCTGAAAAATCGGGGCAATATTGCCAGCTCTAATTTAAATACTCCATATACATCCTGGTCTGGTCTACTATTAGCAGAAGAGCCATGCAAGCAAGACAAAAAAAATTTGAAACTTCGAAACCTTGCTTGCACCCCATTGGAAATTTTGTCTTTTTTTTTTCTCAAAGCATCATTTTGATAGCATGTATTATTTAAGCATGCAGGTAAAATGTAATTATTTAATTGAGCAACAAGTATGAAATATTCCGAAGGATTCTAACATTTTGTAAAGGTAATTTTGTATTGCCTGCATTTAATTACAGCATTGGAAATATGTATTTCTATTTTATTTGCAATCACACGCTCTTTAAGTTGACACTTTATGTGAATTATAGTCAAAATAATCCGATAAACACCTTAAATGTGTGTGTGTGCGTGAGGAAAAAATGTTAACATAGATAGTCATAAATTCACACGCTCAATTTCCTCGTCAGCGCTTTAATTGATCGTAATATATAGTATAAGTCAATAGTTTTGTCGAAGACAAATTTAGAATCTTATCAAGGTGACTTTAAAGTTTTACCTACTATTATTTAAGTATTACAACGTTACCAACCTAGGGCGAATGGTTGCATTTTACCCACTCCGCATTTTAATTTATTATATACACAAATATCTGTATTTATATTTGGCAGAAATTTCAATATGATTTGATAGTTATACGAAACTAAACTGACTTCGTCATATCCGACGAAATTACGCTCACAAAAACAAGGCTGACTCGATGTGAGGAAAATTTGTTATATGCCAAAGATTTCATAATATATATATATATATCTATATATAATTTTTTTAAATTTTGGATTAGTGGATCTCGTTTAGACGCCCCCTTATAGTTCTATATAAACATAACTTTACTATTTTTGAAATTAAGCCACACATCGATTGATATTTATACAGATATATCTCACGTACTATAGTACTTTTTAAAATAAAATAAAAATACTATCGTGTAAGATACGGAGACATATAGTCAGTGAAGTATGTGTCGATTTAGTTAACTGCATTATAAGTCCAACGTCTACATATTTGTCTACACTGGAGATAACGTTGGCATTATAATCATCTTAAATGTACATAAATTTCATTGAACCCGTAGTTAAATATAATTAAAATAAAGACTATTTGTAGCTCATTGTATTGTCAATTGCTTTTCTATTATAATAAATTTAATGAATTCACATGTATTGTCTAATAATAGTAGGTTCGAGTCGTCCAATTAAGACAATACATCGTTTAAGAATATTAATCACCGTCCCATCGGTGCATCATCTGAATATATTTTGCTTAATATCAAGCCACACATTTTTGAAATTTTGTCATTGAAAAATATACATGATATCTTAAAAGTCAACCTTTAGGATCTAAATTCAAAATAAATACAAAAAACAAATCATTCTCGTGAATTATTCATACGACGTCCTTTGCTGAATGCAATCGTACGCTGATCCAAACAACGGTTCAAAAAAGTCTTGGGATGATTATCTATGTCAATATCAAGAATTTAACTTGGAATTCGTTTTCATGTCGACAACTTGGTTACATTATTTATCAGGCGAGAATTCTATAATTTTCTGTCCTTTGCATATTACGGCGATTATAAATTTGATTAAGTAAGATTAAACAGACCTGATGTCGGGTTGAGAAACAGGTACATAAAATTGACATGTTTGGCAGTTATCAATAAGTTGTATTTTAGCATAAATCAAATATAATGTTTATTTTAACTACGGAGTCAATTTTGTACTCGAGAACGGCTTTGGCCGTCTTGCATTTACGACGGCTTCAATTCAAGTTCATTATAGTACTTCTTTAATTTTATTTTTATTTTTATAGGGAAATTATTTTCTTTTTTGTTTCTGAACTCGAATTTAGAATTTCTATTGGCACCCACCTTTTTTCTATTCGCACCCCCTAATTACTATGTAGAGTAAACATTAATTATTTACCAATTATACCCTATAGAAAAAGGAAAAAAGGTGTTCAATATTAATAATTTAACTAATATTTAAAGTAATATTAAATAAATACTTGCCGATAAAAAAAGGCAATTTTTTCCAACTGACGGGCATGGTAAATGAAGGCCCGCCCCGCCCTACTGGCGGGTAACGGGCCTGGTGGGCCCGGCCCGTGCTAAAAAATAAAAACGAAAAACTTATATATATATATAAAAGAAAAAAATATTAAAATAAATCTAATGAAGTTGAATTGCGCCTAATCAAATTTAAATTCTTTAATAAAAATTTATTTTGTTATTAAATTTGATTAAATTAAAAGTTGAATCTCAAAAAAATAAAAACCCATATAATTCATACATATTGATTTTTTTAAAAGAATATTTTATGATATTTGGCGGGCCTGCCTGCGGCCCGCGCGGGCTTCCCTGCATAGGCCCACCCTCTGGTGGGCCTGAGAAATGGTAGTCCGCCCCGCCCTAGTGGGCTCGGCCGGTCCAAAAAAATAAAAATGAAAAAAATATATAAAAAACTAAAAAACATTAGAATAAACTAATGAAGTTGAATTACTCCTAATCAAAATTAATTTTTTATTAAAAATTTATTTATGTTATTAGACTTGATTAAATTAAAAATTGTATCTCAAAAAAATAAAAAACTTATATAATTAATTTATATATTAAATTTTTTAAAAAAATATTTGATATTTGGCGGGCCTGTCCACGGCCCGCGCTGGCTTACCTGCATAGGCCCGCCCTCTAGTGGGCCTGAGAAATGGCAGCCCTCCGTCACTTTGGCAGGCCCACGGCCCGCGGGCCCATTTGACAGTACCAGGGTGGGGCGGGCGGGCCTGCGGGCCACGAGCATTTTTGCTAGTTCAAAATGTGTCATTGGTTAAAATGACTTAATTAATCATTTTTTAATTGTCCATGTAACTAATATTATTGATTTAATGGAAAATAAGTTAATAAAATATTTTTTGTTGAATCATGTGATTATTTAAACTTATTATTACAAAAATCAAGTGTTAAGGGGGTGTAAAGAGTGGTATAGGGGGTGTGAATAGTAGGACCCTATCAATATTTGCTCTACTTTCTGAGGTTGTCTAGAAATAATTGGTTCTTTTCGGAAATCTCGAATTTATTCACTCTTTTAGAGATATTTCTTGGGTTAATTCCTTATCAGTACCTTTTGAGTTTTCAAATTCCTATTAAATACCCCTCGAATTATTTCTTCCTTATAAGTATCCATTTGAAAATTTCTTCCTGTTCAGTACCTAAAAAGGTCTTTTCAGGGTTAAAAAGTCGAAAATACCCCTGTCTCACACTTCAAAAATTTATTCACTCTTTTAGAGATATTTCTTGGGTTAATTCCTTATCAGTACCTTTTGAGTTTTCAAATTCCTATTAAATACCCCTCGAATTATTTCTTCCTTATAAGTACCCATTTGAAAATTTCTTCCTGTTCAGTACCTAAAAAGGTCTTTTCAGGGTTACAAAGTCGAAAATACCCCTGTCTCACACTTCAAATTGGACATTTATACCAACTTATTTCGAAATTATACCAGAAATTATAAAAATTATATCATATGTCTTGGTTATCGTACCAGTAAATAACGTTATTATAATTTTATATAGCGAAAATTGGACATTTATACCAACTGATTTTGAAATTTACCAGAAATTGAACAAATTATACCATCTGTTTTGGTTATCGTACAAGTAATTAACGTTTTATAATTTTATACAGCGAATTGGACATTCATACCAACTGATTTTGAAATTATACCAGAAATTGTAGAAATTATACCATCTGTTTGCGTTATTATACCAGTTAGTTTAATTTTATACAGTGAAATTGGACGTTATACCAACTGATTTTGAAATTATACCAGAAATTGTGGAAATTATATCATCTGTTTGTGTTATTATACCAGTTATTTTAATTTTACAGTGAAATTGGACGTCATACCAACTGATTTTGAAATTATACCAGAAATTGTTGAAATTATACCATCTCTTTTCATTATTATACCAGTTATTTTAATTTTATACAGTGAAATTTAACGTTATACCAACTGATTTTTTGAAATTATACCACAAATTGTAGAAATTATACCATCTATTTTCGTTATTATACCAGTTATTTTAATTTTATACAGTGAAATTTGTGTTATACCAACTGATTTTACTATTGTACCAGAAATTGTAGAAATTATACCAACTGTTGTCGTAATTATACCAACAGAATTGTACACTATATCAATTGGTATAATAATGATAACAGTTGGTATAATTAGAATAACAGTTGGTATAATAATCAAAACAGTTGGTATGATGTCTAGTTTAATTTCAGAAAAGGGTATTTTCGTCCGTTTACTGTTTGGGGTATTAAACTCACAACTTCTAATAAGGAAGAAATTTTGTCAGGAGTACTGATACGAAAGTTTAGTTTCTGAGAGGGCCTGATAAGGAATTTACCCAAATTTCTTCTGTACTCATACGTCGGAACAAGTTCATTTATTATAGCATAAGGCATACGTCATAATCATGAAATAAATTTCATAATAGAGGAAATTGAATCATACCATTATTTCTAGATTGTAAAACCTCTTTCTCCCATTTTACTTTTAATTTGCATCGTCAATATGGTAAAGATCATATTAAATATTCTTCTCAAGTGGGAATATAAAATCAAAAGAAAAGTTTAAACTAGGAACTCCACTCACTTTTAAAAAAAAAAAAAAAGAGAAAAACTCTTTGATATAAAACAAACATCATCACAAACGTATGAATGACTTCGAACACCCTGAAATAAAGTAGCACCATATAGTGGAAAGAAAGTCGAATGATATAACCATTTATCAAGTTCGTTCAGAAACATACAAATTAAATCCGATCTATACATTAAAAAAAAAAAAAAAGAAACTACCCGTACTTTTAGTAGAATTGAACCCAAAGACAATTTATAATACAGTAAATCTTCCAAAAATATTACACAGAAAGCAAGAATTATTACATCATCATATACCCTAATTACCACGTCGAGGATAGAGACGAACGGGCAAATCATTGGCAGGAACTGGCGTTGGATTCACGACAATCTTCTCATCTGCAATAATTTTAGTCCATTTAAATCTCTTCACCAAATGATGCATGAATACGAGGATTTCCAGCCTTGCATACTCTTTCCCAGGGCACATCCTCGGCCCTCCGCCGAACGGCACAAAACTGTACGGAGCGGGTCCCGACCCATCGAACCTCGACGGGTCGAACCTGTACGGATCGGGGAAGAATTCCGGGTTCTTATGGGTCGAGTTCGCGCTCCAATATAGCTGCAATAAGTCCAGTACGTGTCTGTGTTATTATGGGGCTTTTAAAGTTCAGGCACCAACGTAACTTTTATTTAAATTTTCGGACCTGTCAGAAATTCATAGTTTTAAGGATCCGATTTCTACAGAAACACTTAAGTTAAGGGTTCTATTGTACCACTTCTATGTTCAACAGTACCACTTCATGGGTCTACAGTACTAATTTACCGTTCAGCAGTACCACTTCATGGGTCTAACCACTTCATTAATCTACAGTACCACTTCATGTACACTTATACTACTTGCGAAAATTTAGGTCCTAATCTCTAAATTTCATAAAATGGGTCTTTAAAACTATAAATTTTCTTACAGGGTCTGAAACCTAATTTAAAATATCTTTTGGTTCGTAATTTGCTCTATTATTATTATATCCTTGCACGAGTTTTTTGTCCTTGTCAGCACTCAGAATTCAGTAGGTGTAATAACATAATTAGATTTCGTTTATTCCTCTGTTAATTAATTACCTTCCATCCTTTGGGAATAGAGAAACCGTTGAAAGTGAAGTCAGAAAGTGCTTCTCTAAAAGCTCCTTGAACAGGCGGCGCGAGCCTAAGCACTTCGCATGCAACGTTCCATGAATATTTCATCTTCTGTATGTCTTCCCAGTTCAAGTATTCGCCTGGAGATTTCGATTCAGAGATCTCCATTTGCTCTGCAAGAAGGAAAAAAAAAAAACCAAACAAGAATTAGCTAAAGAAGAGTTAGCGTATTAATATTGCTGATTAACCTTAGTTATTTTTACCTCTGTAAACTCCTTCGTAAATCTGAGGCAACTCAGCCAAGAACTTGACTATAAAGGCGCAGGCAGAGCTAGCAGTGTCATGGCCGCCGACGAGCAACCCTAAGATCTTATCAGCAATATCCATTTCATGCATGAACTTGCCATCTTCGTCGCTGAAAAGCAGCATGTGAGAAAGAATATCTTGCGTGGGCGATGCTTTGCCTTCTCTGAGGTCTACTTTCCGCTGCTTGATGATTGAGACGAGCTCTTTTCTGATGTACTTCGACGCCTTCACTGCCTTGTTGAAGGGCGTACCTGGGAAATCTATGGGTATGGAAATCAAACCCGCCGTCAAGCTATTGAAGGGCTTTGAGAATTTTTCGACGTGAAGGGAATCTTCCACGCTCATGAAGAGCTTGCAGGCGATCAAGAAAGTGTACTCTTTCGTCAGAGGGAAGACGAGCACCTTGTCTCTGTTCTCCCACTCGTTTTCGAAGTGCTTTCTTGCTATTTCGTCCATGGTGCCTATGTAGTTCCTCAGTGCTTCGGCCTTGAAGAAATTGGGAAGCATCTTCCTCATTTTAATCATTTCTTCGGTGGAAGAGGTTTGAGTGGAAGAAGGGAAGACTTTGTCTATGGATTTGGGCCACCATGTTCTTACAAGCTTGTTTTCGTTTGAGAATAAAAACTTATTACCGTTTGAGCCAGCGAAAACTGCTCCTTGCGCGCCGAAGAGGTGAGTCTTGAATGTGTTTGACGAATACTTTTTCACTCGTTGGAAGATGAAGTTTTCTGGCTGGCCTTTGTAACCTGCGAAGAGAAAGGAGAGGCTCTCGCCGATGAAAGGGAGGCCCGTCTTTCCCGGCGGCAGGGGGGCGCCGCCGCCGCCGTGGCGGTGGTTGAAGAGGTAGAAGAAGAAGAGGGAGGTGAGGAGGATTAGTAGGGCGAGGACGTATAAAGAAAGCAACTCCATTTTTTGTGTTTTTGTTAGGTGAGGAACTGATAGACTGTTATTTGCGTACATTTATAGACACAAGATTTTCGTTGTTATTAATATTATCATTATTTAGTCTATGATGCTCATGTGAATGCATGAAAAGTAGCAAGCATCTCATAGGGGGGAAAAAGTAAGGTCAGCATTTGGTTAGTGAGTAATGCAATATTATATAAAGCCACCACCGTACTTTGCCTAACAAGGTAGATGTATTTCCATTTATATGTCTAAATATTTGCTTTATCCTCTTAAAGCTCGTGTTGCAATTTTTATTTATTTTTTTACCAAGACGCCGTTGATTTGCTGAAGTATTCAAAAACCTTGGGATAGTACATAGAATAGAACGGGCCATTTGACAACGACGATTGAAATGTACAAGCGCCTAATTAACTTAAAACGGGCCCGTAAGCCTTGTCCGCACATTCTGTATTTGAGCTGTATTAAATATTGCTGGGCCTAGATTGTACACCACAAGTGAAATCTAACTTCTTATAATAAAAATGAGAATTGATAGGAGTGTTGTTGAGTTATTAAAAAACTAAAGAAAGCTTTACTTATTCCACAACAACACACGTACATTATTGTGAATGTTATTTATTGGGCCTTATCGAGCCAGCCCAAATCGAAGGAAAGTTGGCCCACATAAGAAATTGGCTTCCAACCTAAAATTAATTGGTGATAGGTGGAATGACTCATCTACTTATATATTACTCAAACTCTCCTCAATTATTAGTGGAGACCAGTGTTTAAAAAAGCGTTGTGTAGCGCGCCACGTGGCGCGCTATCGCGTTAAATTTTTCCAAAACGCGTCATCGCGTATTCCATTTCGCGTTTTATTTCTTTTTTTATTTTATTTTTTTTATTACTAATTTGTGTGAAATCGGCCGGAACGGCGATTTTCTCGGGTGGAACGTGATTTTTTCGGGCTGCTTATCGTGAGGAACGGCGACTTATTGAGTCAGACGACCGTCCACGAACTGTTTTTTATGGTGATTGACAGTAGATTTAGGTTGAAGACGATGAACAGTACAACAATTAATATTTTGAGCGTAATGGGCTTTGGGCCTTTCATTAGTTTTTTTATCGGTTAGACATTTTCCTTTGATCGAATGGGCCTTTAATTAGTTTAAAACTTATTTTAAAATATTAAGCACATAATTTGATTTTTAACTTAATATTTTAATCATTTTAATATAACAACTTTTTTAGAAATGGATAATTTTAATGTGTTTATAATATATTAATTATATATATAATATATATACATTTATTTGCGTTATAAGTAACTTGCCCAAAATACTCACGCAGTACGCTACGCTATTTACGCTACGCGCTTCAGGAGTCAAAACGCGTCGCGTTGCACTTCAGGCGTTTTAAAACATTGGTGGAGACACACCATTTAGGGTTATCTAGTTTAATGTAGACAAACAAATCCCTTTCCGTGACAGCAAACTTCAAGCAGCACGCAACACACTTTGTGCGAAATTCAATTTCTGTATAGTCGAATTGGGAGTCCATTTTTCGGCATAGGCATGGGACCGACGATCATTTCCTCTTCAGGGATGATCTTCTCCCATCTGTATTTCCTCACGACATTGTACATAAACGCTAATATCTCCAGCCTCGCATATTCTTTCCCCGGGCACATCCTCGGCCCGCCGCCGAACGGCACGTAGGTGTAAGGAATCGGCCCGTTTCCTTCGAATCTCGACGGGTCGAATATTTCCGGGTCGGGAAAGTATTCCGGGTTCTTATGGGTCGTATTCGCCGTCCAGTAAAGCTACGCAAAATAGGGTTTTGTCTCTTGGAATTTCCGTTTGGAACAAAAAAAAAAGAAGAGATTAAGTAATTCAAAAATTGAAGTAACTGTTGATCATCACCTTCCATCCTTTGGGAATGAAGTAGCCAGCGTAGCTAAAATCAACGATGGCCTCTCTAAAGCTGCCCTGCAATGGAGGAGCCAATCGCAGGGCTTCGCAAGCAACGTTCCACGAGTACTTCATCTTCTGCAAGTCTTCCCAGTTCAGCAATTCCCCGTCTGTCTTCGAAGTTGCGACTTCATTTTGTTCTGTCAAGAACAAAATATTGCAAACCCAATTATTACTAGTCTCACCCAAGAGGAAGAAAAACGAAGCACACAGAATACTACGTAATATAATATACCTGCTAAAACCCTTTCGTAAACTTGTGGAAACTCAGCCAAGTACTTGACGATGAAAGTTATCGCGCCGCTAGCAGTATCGTGCCCACCTATAAGCAAGCCAATGATCTTATCAGCGATGTCCAATTCGCTCATGAACTTGCCTTCGTCGTCTGTAGTGGTGAGCATGTGTGCTAAGATGTCATTATTACAAGGCTGCCCAGGTTGCTGCTGCTGTTCCCTTCTCCTCTGTCGTATAACTTCTAGAAGCTCTCTTCTGATGACGTCAGCGGCCTTTATCGCACGGTTGAAAGGAGTGCCTATGAGATCGATAGGAATGGACAAAATCCCAGCAACTAGGGCTTCGAATGGCTTCTCAAACCTGGCGATTTTCTCGGGATTATCTATGCTGAGGAACAGCCGACAAGCAACTGCAAAAGTGTACTGCTTGGCCAGGGGCAAAACGGTCACTTCGTCCTTCAATTCCCAGTGGGTTTCGAGGTGTTTGGCTGCTATGGAATCCATTACAGATATGTACTTCACCAGGGAATCTGCCTTAAGAAACCCTGGCAAGAGCTTTCTCATCTTCTTCGCTTCTTCCTTTGTCGAAGTCTGCAAAGAAGTGGGGAAAATCTTTTCGACGTTGCTTGGCCACCACGAAGTTACGAGCTTGTTTTCGTTCGAGTACAAGAATTTGTGGCCCGATGGCCCACATAGGACAGCAATCTTTTCCCCGATGAGCGAAGTCTTGAATACGTCGGGCGAATACTTCTCCATTCTCTTTGTGAAGAAGTTCTCGGGCGATCCCTTTCTGCCCATCGATAGGAATTCTAGGGTTTCGCCGAGCAATGGCCAGCCCATGCGCCCAGGTGGGAGGTTGTTGTTTGAGGAATTTTTTTGTTCTTTTTTTAGGGTTTTGTAGAAGGTTCTTAGGTAGAATGAAAGGATGAGTGCAAGAAGGAGAAAGGTTGAGAGGACGAGGAGTAACATGTCTAAATCTTGCATCATTTCAAGCTTTGGATTGCGTAAATAGTTTGTTGTATTATATGTTATGTGATTTTAGAGAAGGGTGTTTGCTTTTAGTTATGAAGGGTCGGTGATCGATGGTTAGCCTATATATATTTTACAAGCGACTATAATATTTGATTAGTCAATGATAAAACGTACATGCGACGGGCCTTTTGTTATTAGGTAACAAATAGCAGTGAACTTATGCCCATGTCTTCTATCTACAACGTTGCTTTATCGAGCATATTATAAAAACGATGTAGCTCTTTTATTATTCTCCGCAACACTTGACGAAACTATTATTGTTAGGTCTTGCAAGGGATGTTAGTGATCATGGGATTCCATCAAACACATTTTAATAGACTAACGAACAAAGGGATATATTTGCCAGCATTTGATGATCGATCTAAGTTCTACCTTACTCATCATGAATAGTCGATTACGATGTTATGGCTATCAATAATTGTTCCACTCACTTCCGTCGGTCAATGTAGCGTGTTGTTCTAGAGTGGTTGTTATAATAAATTGATGATGTCTTATGAAATAAAAATTAAACTGCAACACGACGATATTGAATTTCAGGAAGATATTCAAGTCGATATTTAACCTATTATGAACCTGATTACCTTTGAATTACGCGTTACAATAATGCTACCAAACATTGTCATTGAGCGCTATGATTGAAAATAAATAATAGTGATGATCTAATAATCTGCTTTTTTTCTTTCAATCGATACCTTGCTACTAAACCACAAAAGTACAAACCTGCTAAACAGCACACAGAGCCGTTTGGTCGCATTACGTCAAACAGAAATCAATCCTCAAAAAGAAGAAAAACAATCCCACAAAGGGGAAACAATACTCCGACATGGGAGAAAAAAGTCCACAAGGGACAAAAATGGACAAAAAACAAAACCCATATATTATCTAAGAACTAAAGAACAAAAAAGACTGCTAGCTAGAGTGTGTGTGCGTGTGTGTGGTGCCTTTTTTTTCGTGAAACGGAATTGAAGTCTCGATATCTAGTTAATTTGAAAAAGTCACTGCCCTAAGCACGAGGAAATGTGATTATTATATATATTGAAATGCATGAAACGATTAATAATTTGATCCAGAGAATCACGCGTCATTACATACAATACAAATGGATGCGAATTGTTCTTTTCCAATTTTTAATAAAATTTTATATGATACGTCCAAAAAATCTGTACCAATTAAATGATTCATTTTTAAGTGGCATATCACTACGCTTATTCCGTGACAATAGCTATGTGGGCATTCGCTAAAAATCAACGGTAAAAGGACGATGGCCGTGTGATTGAAGGTCGACTTGAAATATAATTCCACAAATTTGATGTCATCTGTTTTTATTCAATAATGTAACTACTCATACTGAATTTAGGCAATAAATAATAAGATGACAAAAACAGTAATTAATCATGGCAGTCATAGCTAATCACATTCTGTCGGTCGTTAATTTCTACAACGATAATTATGTACGCATTCATCATCTTGTTACTTTATTATTATTTTTTAATTCATTTTTCATTATATCATCTTAATAGAAGCAGACCATGAGTTAAAAATATTACCAAAATTTCGGGGAAAGTAGTGTCATAATAGATATACCATTAACCAGTGATTGAATTAATATGTTAATCGTGAAATAGAAAAAAAAAATTAATAACCAGCTGCATATTACTGTGGATACTATACTGTGACTAATGTGTAAGTGAGAAATTATTTTAAACAGCGATTTACTTTTAAATTATTAGTGATTGAACCACGAAGCAGGGCAACTACAGTCGCCGTCCTAAGAGATCTGAAACTTTTTAGTCGATGGACACAAAGTATCAAACAAAAGTGAGAAGAAAATAGCATGCATATCTAGACAAGGGCTTGGCCATAGTTGTATTAGTCGTTATCACAATGTCCGAAATCAAATCAACACATATCTATATTTATTTAATATATCATTTATCATCATTAATCAGTTGAATATATATGTGGTGCATATATTCTTTTCACTCATGCATTATGGTTTATATTTATTATATATTTCGTTTCGAAAACTTTCCATCACACGAATTCTTTTCTTATCTAACTTTAGAAGCCGTTACGGCATGGTAAGGATTCATACTGAGCTCCGAACCATATTAGACCGTCCACCTCGTTGTGGTATTTTTATTTATATATTTCATTTACAGCACATAACCATAAACTTAAATATTACTTCGTTTTAATTTAATATGTCAAATATTACATCATTAGTATCCATGCATGCTATCTTTTTTAGGGCGACCGTTTTGGACCCAGCATGTGAAAAAAGATTTGGTAGAATCGGCTAAATCCAAGCTTGAACATATAATAAGCCTATAGCTATAAGTTTTCCTAAGTGGCAAGGCAATTACAGTCCCCCATCATACTAAATAATATTAAAATCTGAACTATATGCTTAAAGAGAAACACAATTATTTCTTTATTCGGTGCCTAAAAGGGTCCGAAGTAGACATAATGAGGATGACGTGATTAAAATATAAATCAAACTATAAAGTTTAAGGTTTAAGGTTTTGTATTGTTTCCGGTAAAAGAAATCGGGTGAATAAATGTTCTTTGCTTTTGATTAATATTTGCGATAAAATATATAGAGTTCAAATAATAGTAAATAATGAATTGAAAAACCGAAATTTAGAGACTGCATCAACCTTTTTTTTTTTTTTTTTATCTCAAACGCATAACTTTTATTAAATATTAGCAACGATTAAATTCGCCATTTCTACACTGGGGTAGAATCCTCCCCATCATACCCAAGGTACTTGGCTAAATAACGAGCGACGACGTTTGCTCTTCTATGAGAGACTGCATCGACCTTTAATGTTACATTGCGCTTACTTAACTAAATCATCATTACCTAACTCTTAAACAATTTTTCTTTTTGTGGCTTGTAGTTTTCTCGTCTGTTGTAATCCACCTAAAAATAAGGTACAAGATTAATAGTTAAGGACTAAATTCTTCCAACCATATGTTAAAGGATTAATGCTTTTGTGTAGTTTTAATCAAACATTGAATGAGTAGACAGATATCGATTTGGAGGAAGTGTTCGTAGACATCAGCGTCTTGGCAACTTCGTACTATTTTGTATTTAATTCTTTCATTTATATACGTGTCTATCAGAGTCGTCGGTATTGGGTATTAACTCTCGATATTTATGGCTTCATCGAAAATTACAAATCGACCTGCAAAACGCAAAAGTCGTCATTGGTTTTTGCCGTATAGGAAAAAGAATGGTTGCTAACAAAACACATCAACATTGAAGAGAATCCTGACGTTAAGTTAAGAGTTTCACCGCCCATAAGCTATAGCTTTCGGCACAATAGAAGCCACTTGAATTGCTATCAGAGCGGACCACATGTTCGAGTTTCATAGATGGCAAAGAGTAATTTTGTTGGGGGGCAATTTGTCCCTGTTGAGAGCAATCGAACTGTGATGCTGGCTGGTGTGCGGTTTTAAAGGTTAGAGTTGTACATTCACCATTAGATATTATAGGTTTTTAGCACAACGGTGCGATTGGTTTCAAGAATTGGCATCAGAGCTGGTCACGAGTTCGATTTTTCAAGGATTGCAAAAAAGCAATTATTGTGGGTGAGATTTTTTGGGAGCAATAATTGTCACTAGTATTACAGGCACACCTTATGTGTGTGCAAAAAAATAAAATTAATTATTATTAAATAGTTTTAAATATGTAATATACTAAAAATAGCATTTGGTAGTTATGAGGTTATGGAAGGTACGCAGTTTTAAAGCTTTTTTATTTTTTTAATAGATGTAAAAAAATCTGATTGGTCAATTGATACAGACAAATTGACTACTTATCATAGCCCCTCACCTTTAATATTTAATATAATGGAATAGATGCCGAAAACAATAGCTGGAAGTTGTACTTTAGATTTGAGTTTAAGGGTCCGTTTGGTATGCGGAATCCAACTCGGAAAAGAAAAGGAAAATGAAATGATACGCATCGGATCGTTATACATTATGCCTCACTTATCGTACCATAATACGTTTTCTTTTCCTTTCCGCACCGAATTCCGCATACCAAACTCACCCTAAAGGTTAGAGTTGCACCATCATCTATACCTTCCGGCGCAGCGGCTAACGCCAAAACGATAACTCACGGACATACATAATATAGGTACACCCACACGCAATACCTGCGTGAAAAAAAAGTAACTAATAAAATGTTAGAAAAAAAAAAACACATTTGGATCATTAATATTGAAAATAATACACATGATGTGTCACCTATCAGTTCCCATGTTATAATAAATGAATATAAGTTCACGGAGATGATTTTTTCCTATATATACATACACTCGATATCTGCATATATATCAGTTACGCCCTAATAATATGATATTAAGTTCGGTACAAAGCTAAAGTTCTGTTACATACACACACATATGTATATATATATACACACACATGCGCATGATTACGACGGCGACTAGTAGATTCCATCTGTAAACCCCTAATAAGCGAGCAGTAGATTCCAAGGTAATTTAATCTTCTCCATGTGAAATTTTCTTGACTTACTTTCAATTGATAAGTTTATATATTTAGGGAACAACAAAAGGGTGTGAAGATCCTTCCCAAAAAAAGGGTGTGAAGATGTGGAAGTTGAAGATTGCAGAAGGAAATGGCGATAAGTGGCTTACGACAACAAACGGTCATGTTGGGAGACAACATTGGGAGTTCGATCCTAACGGGGGAACTGAAGAAGAACGTGAAAAAGTCGAGGGATTCAGACAAGAATTCAAGAAAAACAGGTTCAGGACCAAACAAAGTGCTGATCTCTTGATGCGCATGCAGGTAAATTAATTTTGATTCATTCTCTATTATCGGAATCATTACTTTTTTTGTTGAAGGTGGAAAAAAAAAAGGCTAGGCCCTAGGGGTGGGAACAAATCCTCGTTAGGATAGGATATCGATGGTATGTTAACGGTCAATCTTTGGTCAACCAAAATAGGAATGGGATGGGACGGGATATATTCGAGATTTATCGTACTATTGATGTATCTTTACTGAAACTTGTCTGTTTTATTATAAAAAAACTTCGATACGGTCATTATTGTCAGTTAGTTTATCTTGTCTTATATCCACGTGGCTGCAGCTAACAAAGGAGAATCCACGTGTCACGATATTACCGGCTGTGAAATTGAACGAGTCAGATGATATAAACGAGGAAGCTGTGGAAACTACTCTAAGACGGGCCATAAGTTTCTACTCGACCATTCAGGCCCGTGACGGACATTGGCCCGCAGAGTCCGCCGGCCCGTTATTTTTCCTACCTCCTTTGGTATGCAAGTAATGTATGCAGCAAATGCATCATCTGTTTTCTTTCTACCTTCAGCTCGGATAATCTTTTGCGATGATGGAAGGTGCTGGCACTGTACGTCACTGGCGCGTTGAACGCCGTTCTGTCGCCGGAGCATCAGAAGGAGATCGTCAGATACATATACAATCACCAGGTTAAGATTCTGACTGCTAATTTCTGGATTTCCATGGATTTTTTTTATGTGCGTTTATCGGCTCTGTAAAGTTTTAGCTGGTTGGAACAGAACGAGGATGGAGGTTGGGGCATACACATAGTAGGACACAGCTCGATGTTCGGTTCCGTTCTCAGTTACGTCACGCTGAGGCTGCTCGGACAAGGCCTTGAAGATGGCGAAGACAACACAGTTGCGAGGGGCCGAAAATGGATCCTCGATCATGGTGGAGCCGTCGGAACGCCGTCGTGGGGGAAATTTTGGCTCACTGTAAGATTTAATATGATTGCTGAGAACATTCAGTGGTACTATTTTCTCGCAATTCTGCATTTGTTATTTCATGTGCGAGCGTGACCTCTGTCATTGTTATGTTGTACTTTGATTAGGTATTGGGAGTTTATGAGTGGGATGGTTGCAATCCAATGCCTCCTGAGTTTTGGCTTCTTCCTGATTCATTTCCAATTCATCCAGGTTCTCTCCTATTCAGCAAGAACTTTTTATTATTTTTGGGTGGATTATCTTTAGCTATTAGTTGATCTTTTTATTTTCTGTTTCTGTTATGTAGGAAAGATGTTGTGTTACTGCCGTTTGGTTTACATGCCAATGTCGTATTTGTATGGGAAGAGGTTTGTCGGATCTATAACGAAACTCGTTCAGTCGTTGAGACAAGAGATTTACAATGAGCCCTACCATGAGATAGATTGGAACAAAGCCAGAAACACATGTGCAAAGGTTGGTTGAATTCTGATAATCTAGTAAACTCAGTCTATGAGTTCATCAGGGGATGATTCTCCTTCTCCTGATTTTTGAAATTTAGATTTAAAGTTTTTGAAAAACTCGTTATGATCTCCTTTCGGTATGAGTATTTACAGGAGGATCTCTACTATCCACACCCCTTCATGCAAGATATGCTATGGGGATTTCTTCATCATTTTGCCGAGCCGGTGCTAAAAAGATGGCCATTTTCGAAATTGAGAGAAAGAGCTTTAAAATTAGCTATCGGACATGTTCATTATGAGGATGAGAACAGTCAGTACCTATGCATAGGATGTGTGGAGAAGGTACTATCTATGATCTCAAGTACCATGTTTTGAGTAAGAAATTGTTCATACAGAAGCTTGATTATATAAGATTGTCATATTTAATGCATGGTATAATTTCGATGTTATTTTCAGGTTATATGCCTTGTTGCTTGCTGGGTTGAGGACCCTAATTCTGAAGCATATAAGCGCCATCTGGCCCGTATTCCAGATTACTTTTGGGTAGCTGAAGATGGCCTGAAAATGCAGGTATCCTTTTTATGTCATTTTCCCTTATTTATTGGATTGTTTTTTTCTTTCATCAATACTGATGTTGTGTTCATTTTTATGACAGAGTTTTGGATGTCAAATGTGGGATGCAGCTTTCGCAATTCAAGCCATTTTATCTGCCAATCTTGCTGAAGAATATGGTACAACTCTACTGAAAGCTCACAGCTATGTGAAAGCCTCACAGGTTTGGCATCAGAGGACCATCATATGGAGAATTTGAATTAATTTTTATTTTCTTACTAAAATTGTATGTAATATTTCTTGTGTTACCTTGACAAGGTACGGAATAATCCATCTGGTGATTTCCGTAAGATGTATCGTCACACTTCAAAAGGTGCTTGGACATTTTCCATGCAAGATCATGGTTGGCAAGTCTCGGATTGTACAGCCGAAGGACTTAAGGTTATAAATTTGAAATGAACTACTTCGTCTCAAACGTTGAACTATAAATATACTTTCTGCTTTACCGAGTTTTCGTTGTTTTTTTGGCTAATTTACAGACTGCGCTGTTATTCTCCCAAATGAATCCAGAACTTGTAGGAGAAAAAATCGAAACGGAACGTTTATACGACGCCGTTAATGTAATACTGTCCCTCCAGGTAACACTTGGCTAAATATGCATAAAAGTAAACTTCGTTTATGCATTTATCGGATGTATTGGTGATGATACAGAGTGACAGTGGTGGATTTCCAGCATGGGAACCAAATCGAGCCCAACGTTGGTTAGAGGTAACCATGGCAAAAATTGAAGCTAATTTCATCATTTTTTTCATGGCTCACCAAATTCAAATGATCTGTAAAATGCTTCCAGAAGTTCAACCCAACTGAGTTCTTCGAAGATGTACTCATCGAGCGAGAGTAAGCTCTCGTTACAGTACTTTGTTATATATATGTATATTATATATACATAAACTAACGTGTTTGTTGTTTTAATTACGACTAGCTATGTGGAGTGCACCTCTTCAGCAATCCAGGGTTTAGCTCTATTCAAGAAGATTCATCCATCTCATAGAAGAAAAGAAATCGAAAATTGCATATCACGGGCAATACAGTACATAGAGAACATTCAAGAACCTGATGGCTCATGGTATTACTTCAATATTCATAACACACAAACGCGCTCAGTCAACTGAAATATCTAAATAGTTACTTTTTGTATGAAAGGGGTGGTTCTTGGGGAATATGCTACACGTATGGAACATGGTTTGCTGTTGAAGGTTTAGTTTCATGTGGAAAAAATTACAATAATTCAATGGCTCTCAAAAGGGCCTGCGAATTTCTGCTGTCAAAGCAATTGCCTGATGGAGGATGGGGTGAGAGCTATCTCTCGAGCTCAAACAAGGTATTGTGAGGTGTTTTTCTTTTAGTTATTTATGTGTACAATCACAAAAGATAAGTTTTTTTGCAATAATAATTTCGAAATCTTGGCAGGTGTATACTGGGCTTGAAGGGAATAGGTCTAATTTGGTGCAGACTGCATGGGCTCTTCTGTCTTTAATAGATGCAGGGCAGGTCAGATTTATAAAAATTATACATCAAGAATTGGAATAATCTAGTCTCATACATGCTTTTTAATTCTAATTTATTAGGCTGAGATTGACCCATCGCCCATACGCCGAGCAATAAAACTGCTTATAAATGGTCAAATGGAAGATGGTGACTTTCCTCAACAGGTATCACACTATACAGTAATATTGTTTTAACAATTTCATTGATGTAATAAAAGAAGATTTCATAAATATATTTGTATTATTACAGGATATCACGGGCGTCTTCATGAAGAACTGTACTCTTAATTATTCATCATATCGCAACATATTTCCTATCTGGGCTCTTGGTGAGTATCGTCGTCGAGTCATTCAAGATAATTGAGTCTATATGTAATATGGCAAATTATGTTGTGATTTCCTATTTTTGAAATGTAACTACGCTACTATTGGCGCTTGATAATAAGCATAATGGCATTAAATCTGCGAAATAATACATTTGTGATGTATTATTCAACCTTTCTTGGGCAGTCCTATTGTTATGGGTGCTGCATTCTCATAGCCAATTGAAAAGTTATAATTATTCTCATTTCATTGCACATAAATATACAGTGGAAACAAATTGCAGAATGTTACACGGCAGAGAGTCCTAAAGTCAATGATGGAATTTGAAATCGATGTTTGCCACATTAGTGACAAACTTTAGGGTCCATGTTCTTGGCTTTTATCTTCTGTATTTTCTTATTTATCTTTCTTTTTCAAATATAATTATATTCTTTGTAAAAGGGGATAGTAATGATGGATGGCGATGGATTCCTTCGTAGTTGGACCACCAATTTCAATGGCTCTTAAGCTCCATGTGTCCATCTCATCTCATGAAATGTTTATTTTAATAGCGCATATCTAATATATAATCATGATAAATAAGCATAAAGGATATAGCTTTAATTATGAAATGAGATTCGTGTTCAGTGTTTGTATTATGTGAGAGTTGAGACTGTCACCCGAGTGTGATTAGTATAGTTGCTAGGCTTGCACTCGATTTTGGAAAATGTAATTTATATATTTATAGATATATTTAAGTATAAATTATGTTATATATGTAAGTTTCGAAATTTTATAATGCTCACCTTATATGACACTTTATGTGGGCACCTGCTGATTTGGCACCGATTCGTGCCATGTCAACAGCCCACATCGACATTTCATGTTATGTTGTTTTAATTAACACCTTTTAGGTGACATTGATCAACATCTCGGACGCTGATGTGGTATGTTGACTTGATATCTTTCATTGATATGTAACATGTGTTATATAAGCCGTTAATATGTCACATCAGTATCCGAGATGTTGATCAATGACACCTAAAAGGTATTAATTAAAACGACATAACTTGAAATGTCGCTGTAGGCTGTTGACATGGCACGAATTGGTGCCAAATCAACAGGTGACCACACAAGGTGACCAACATAAAATTCCTCCATGTATTTATGTCTCTCTCTCTCTATATATATATATATATATTATATTTCTCGAAACCCTCTTCCCTTTTCTTTTTGGGAATCGCTTACAATTCATTCATCTTTTCCATAACTTGTAGTAGGTTTCTTTTACACGAGATTTGGTGAATGCAAAACATGACTTACTTTCATATCACTTCATTACATCCCTCTTTATTGGTTTTGTGATTTTTAATTTCCACAACTTTTCACCTTTTAACCTCTCGAAGGCCAACTTGCATCGCAATTTGAAACAATGATAGACAAAGAGGGGACACGAAATGAATCTTGATCATCGAAGCTGTCCATGCATACAAAAATAAAATAAAAATAATAAAAATTAAGAGAGAAGACAACTGACTTATCATGTAGCATTTCATTTTATCGCTGAAAACTCAACTTTTGTACATCCATGGAAAGGAAAAAGGGTGAGATGTTATATTTCCCAAATAAAAAAGAGGCCAAGTTCGATACGACTTATACCAACAAAACTAAATAGTTTCCAATTCATTGAATCAAAGCTTTGATGCTTGATGACTTCACGCTATGTGTCTCCTTTCTTTTTTAGGATAATCGATCCACCATTAGTGGCTTCGTAATAATAACCATATTTCCTTTGTATTCTTTCATTGAAAGTAGCAGTATTAGATACACAGATACATACATACATAATTTATTACATCAATAAAAAGAGAAAAAAGAAATAGAGTATCTCTTTTTGGGAGAGACAGTTTGAGGTGCTCGTTGCCTTATATTCTCCCCACACCTGAATTCTCAGAACCACTGTAGAGAAGAGAGAGAAGCTGATCTGTGAAGTGTTCCTCACTCTCTCTCTCTCTCTACAATTATTTATCTCAGCTTCAAAGTTTCCTCTGTTGCAAAACAGTAGCCTTTGTTGTGTAATGGCCGAAACCTTTTCGACGAAGAAGAGACTGTCGATAAACCTTTCCTTCCTAAACCTCGCAAGAATGACGAGTTCCCAGAAATCGCCCAAGATATTCAATGATCAAAACGGCGTCGTTGGGCTTCAAATCGTAGCAGCCCTTAACGACGATCATCGTCAAGATTCGATCTTTATCAATGGGTTCTCCTCTGTGCTTATCCCAATATCACCCAAATTTTCATCGAGCCCCATTCCCATACTCGCCAGCAACAAAACCTTTGAGAAGAGCCTCACCATGGAGGAAATGGAGCTGTGCGAAGAGTACACTTGCGTCATATCCCACGTCGGCGACAGATTAATCAAGAAAAGAGAGTACTTTGAGGCTGACTTGTTGGGAAACAAAGAACGAATTTTTGTCGTGTCTGATAATACCGTTAGCTACGGCGGAGGCGGCGGTGGCTGCGGTGCTTTTTTGAATGCTTGTTTTCTCTGCGATAAGGTGCTTGATGGTTTGGATATTTTCATGTACAGGTAATAAAAAAGTGTTCTCTTTTTCTTAGGCCAATCCCTCTCTGTTGATCGTCGTTGAGCTTAAGAGTTTCTTCATGGATCTTCTGATTATGTTTCATTTTTGAAGTTTCAATTCATTTTCTCTAATCTGCTTCATACATCTTTAATCCTTAATCCTCATGAAAGAACATGTAAGTTTATCTCTGAGATGTTCTTACCTGGTAATTAGATGCTGAGTTGTGCTGCGATTACTCTGTTTTCATTGTACTTTTGGCTATTGATTATTAGTGTTTAGGCCGGCTTTAACAATTAAAAATAAAGAAGATCTGATCACTGCTCATTATACTATTGTCTTCCATTATTTATTACCTCCAGCCTTGATCGTATCGTCTGCTTCTGCACTTTTAACATAGCTGTAATTAGCTTCGTCTTTGCATTATTAGATAGCTTTCTTCACTAAATCCCTCTCTTTTTAAAACTCCCACTTGATCATTCTTGGAGATTAATTGCCTAAACATGTCCTTTACTACATGGTCACAAAAGGTCTAAAGTGCATCAAAGAATGCAAGAACTAGCAATAACCTTGGTCATTTTTGTAGAGGAGAGAAGGCGTTTTGTAGCGTTGAATGTCGAGACAAGCATATGAGGATCGACGAAAGTAAAGAGAAGCGGCGTCGTTCTTCGAAGAGAAAGCCCATGGTGGAATGCTCTGTTTCGCCTTCTTGTTCGACGAGTCCCATGCAGTTTTTTGCTGGCGTTGCAGCAGCTTAACTTAGGTCGTTTTTTCTGTAACGTATATAATAAAACATTACACGAAGAAGAAGATGAGTGATGATGATCTATGAATAAAAGATTGGCTTGTGTAAGGAAATATTTCAGGTCTGTACTGTTAGTTTTGTTTGCATTGTAATGTAGTGGTTGAGCTTGAGAATCAAACCATTGAAAGGCAATATCAGAAATGTGATGTAATCTTGGATGAGAGTGGAAAAGATGATGCTATGATGTTATTAGGGTCGGAATTAAAAAACGGATCTTCTCTTCAGGCTTCAATTGAAACTTCCAATACTTTGAGGACCAAATGTCAACGATTCCCCTTATTAATTACCATGCTTCATCACTAGCTACTACTTACGGAACCGAAATACTTTCAATTTTTGCTGTTTCCTCTCTTCTGTGGGAAAAAGTTTTACCGATTTATACAACATGGACTGTGGCGACGGTAATCAAACGAATGGTCCTCACTCGATGGGGACGACCATAATCGGCGTCACCTACGACGGCGGCGTTGTTTTGGGAGCTCATTCGCGAACTAGCACCGGTAAAGTAGTATTTTTTTTTCGATTTTTTTGCAGTAAGCTTTTGGAGTTAATATTGTATCGTATTTGTATTTGCAGGGATGTACGTTGCCAATAGGGCATCGGACAAGATAACTCAATTGACGGACAACGTCTATCTTTGCCGGTCTGGTTCGGTGAGCTACAGTGTCCTCGATTAGGCTTTTAGCTTGTTGTTATAGTTTTAATATCCCTGTTTTCTACTTGTTAGAAGTGATTTTGGAGTTGAGAAATCGCTTAAAAGGAAGAGAGAGTTCGGTTTAAATTAAGAAGTAACTTGAAGACTTGAACGAACCTATGCTTTTGAATTGTACTTGTGATCTTGTTGACACAAAAACATAATGATGCGTGGGAGTATGTATGTCAGGTATTCAAAATTCGCTCCAATGCTGACTACTTGTGATTCCCTTTCTTATCAGGCTGCTGATTCTCAGATTCTCTCTGACTATGTCCGCCTTTATCTCAGCCAACACACGTAAGTATGGTGACGTTTAAGACTGTTTTGGACGTCCCTCGCATATATTATTCTGTTATCTAGAATGTAGATGCACAAAACTAAACAAGATTTCGAGATTAAATTTCTTCAATTGAAATTCCTGCCTCCTGCTACTTGATGCAGCATACAGCTCGGAGAGCTGGCAACGGTGAAGGTTGCTGCAAACCTTGTGCGTATGTTTGCTTACAATAACAAGGTTGGTGAAACTTCAAATCGTAATACTTCTTACAGCCTTTTTCCACTACAGAACTGCATTCTCTGTGCTAGAAATCATGGCAAGTAAATAGAATCAAGTGAATCATTCTGATATACTTGCAGAACATGCTTCAAACTGGCCTCATCGTGGGTGGATGGGACAATCATGAAGGAGGCAAAATCTATGGTATACCCCTTGGTGGGACGCTTCTAGAGCTGCCATTTACCATCGGAGGTGTCTCTTTTTCTTTCTTCATCATGGTTCCGTTGTTTACCAGGATACACTTTTGCCATTGATTTAGCACCTGTCTATATTAAGCTGGGTCAAGCTATACACTGTTTCATCCCCTTTTGGCAATATCTTGTCTCTTTGACCAAACTTTCCTTTTCATCAGGCTCTGGGTCCTCCTACTTGTATGGGTACTTTGACAAACATTGGAAGGCGGGGATGACTCGAGAGGAAGCTGAGGTTTGTACTTTCTTGGTTCTCATCTTAATGTGCCCTCCGTAAGGCTAAAGAAAATGCTTACATTGATGTTTGAATTCACCAGAAATTGGCAGTGGAGGCAGTGTCGCTTGCTATAGCCCGAGACGGAGCCAGTGGTGGAGTAGTGCGGACTGTGACGGTAACAAATACCTTTCCTTCCCCCGGGCGTAATAAAGGCATATGTGTCATTTTTTATTTTCTGACCAATGAGTATTCAGTCCTTAAGGCAAAAATGTGTCTGGTTTTTGTTGCTGTATTATGTAGATCAACAAAGATGGTGTGACCAAGAAGTTCCACCCGGGCGACGCGTTGCCTATGTGGCACGAAGAATTGGAACCCGTAGACTCCCTATTGGACGTTTTGAAAGCTGCTGACCCAATGATGATCCATTGATTTTCTTTTTCTCATCTTTTTGCTGGTTTTTTTGGGATAATCTTGTTTTTTTTTTCTCAACTGATTTTGCTGTGTTGTTTTTTTCGAAATTGCAAGCAAAATGGGATATTTTTTTTTTTCTGTTGTCTGCTCGATAATCGGAATGGGTTATGTTCCAGCAATAATGGGCCATTGGTTACCGACAGGCCCAACAGTTAATGGGCCAGAATTGTTTAGCCCAGATTTAAAAGCAAAGCGAGTAATGTCGTGTCGTTTGTCCTCTTTTCTCTTCATTCGTTGGGGAAAATCTGCGGGCATTGATTTCAAATTGAACTAGCTAGGGTAAGATGGGTGGAGGAATGGAAGCTCAGAAGAACCGTTGGATCGAGGATTGGTCTTCAGCCAGGGAGAATCTCGAGCACAATTTCCGATGGAGTCGCCGTAACCTCGCACTCGTCGGAATATTCGGCGTCGCTATCCCGGTTCTGGTCTACAAGGGCATCGTCAGAGAATTTGTAAGTTTTTTTTTCTATTGCCGAAATCTACCGTTCGATTCACCTCTTCTGTGCCCTGATTCGCTGGCATGGTATCTGAAATTAATGGTAGCTATTGTGAGTGAGAAATAGGATAGGAAGTAACTATTTTCAGTTTGCTCTGATAACTCAATTGCTACTGGACTATACTAAGCAAGAATTTAGATTTGGACAAAACTTCTAGGCATTTTTTGATAGGCTGAATTTCGCAGTATGTTCATGGATATATAAACATACCAACAATTCAAAGATTATCAATCTTGCTTGTGTTATTTTGAAGCTAAGAGGTTTATTTTCCATTTTTTTTTTCTTTTTGGTGGCATGGCAGCACATGCAAGATGAAGATGCAGGGAGGCCTTACAGGAAATTCTGGATGTCTTGAATAATGAAAATGGAAGCTCTCTATTCTATCTATGTTCTCTTTTCCAATTGCTGACTTGTTCAGTCTGCAGACTATACATTTGCTATCATGTTATAATAATAATAATCTTCTCATCGTTGTTTTGCTCCAAAGAAACCCACGGCCACGTATGAATATGGTACGGTATTAAATAGTCTGTAGTAGTAGTGATAGATGAATACAACAATCAATGACGATTGTCCAAGTATTTCATTTGTCATTAATCATGCATGTGTATGTTGTAATTCATAAAAGGAAGAGAATCACATAGTAAAAATCAAGATTTTTTTTCTTAATTATGATTTATAGCCAAATATCCAAAACTTTTTGCATATTAATTATACATGTTTTATTTGGCGTGGCAGCGAGTCCGGTCGAGTAATAATGCGGCTAATATTTGAACAATTAAAGATAAAAGTGGACACCAAGATTTAACGTGGAAAACCCCCAAATAAATCGGGTAAAAACCACGGGCAAGGAAGAAGAATCCACTATAGAGGAAAATATAGGAGTTACAACCTCTCAATCTATAAATGAGTCGAGTTTGAGTTTTATATATCTCTTTATCGTATGCTCTATGGTTGCCACTAACATGGACCCTCCACATAAGAAAATAATAGATATTATACTGCTCTTGTTGACGAAAATTCCGCTGTCACGCCAACATTTTAACGTTTGTAGAAAAATATAATTAATTGGTAAATGAGTTCGTTGTAAATATGCGACTTACAAGTGTTAATGTTGAGATTTCAATGTTGACAATCGTACTGGTTCCACATGCCAGTCAACATTGTTGGCTGAGATTGGGTCAACCTCTAGTTTTATCTTTCATGCCCAAAACCCTATTAATTCGGTTAGTGGCTATTTTTAGTGATATGCAGGACTTAGATAAAGCTTGGAATGGATCAAAGACGTGTGGATTACGTGTGGAGACTTAGGAGCTAAAATGGGAAAGGTGCTTACTAAAAATAGGTGTCTTGAAGCCCAAGTGAAGACTAAGTCGTTTGGAGCTATCCAACTTAACTACCAACGACCATATTGAATTTAGTGGACGTTGAGGGCAGTATGGACGTTGAGCAAGTCCTTGAGAAGTCGAAGTATTTATACAAGACTTCATTTTCCGTTAGAGACACACGAGTCATAACGAGCGAAGCCTACATCGAGTTAGAGCAAAACTCACGAGAGTTCTTTTACTGTTTTTAGCCTAGTTTTGCAAAGGTCTTAGGACTTTCTAGTTTAGTGGGTCGTTCGATTCCACTCTTTTACTAGGCGTGATTTGTACTATCGCAAGATAGTTGTTTTTGTAATCCATCGTAATAGTGGAATTTCGCCATGAGGCACGCAGCAAGTTTCTAACTTGCTGCACAAAATTTACATCTCGTGTGTTTCGAATTTCGTCACTAAAGTCGTTAGTTTTTCCGCTGTGCATTCTGTGTGAGATCCAGTGTTGCTCCGACATTACAGTCAACATTTACACCACCAGTTTACAACTTAGTATCTTTTACATCCATTTCACGACGGGGCCACTTCAAAGTGGTATCAGAGCTTTCGCTTGACGTTACTAAGCGCTGAAGATCAACTACAATGGATGTTTCAAGCTCAAATTACATCGGCAAAGTCCCTGTGTTAGACGGCTCCAACTACGCCTATTGGAAGGTTCGTGTTCGACAGTGCATCAAATCCATTGATGTGCGAGCGTGGGAGTCCGTGCTCCATGGGTATACTACACCAAAAACTGCCCCGGACGAAGATGGTGAAGTCTATGAAAAGCCGATCACTGAATGGAGTCCTCAAGAGAGAAACGCAGCCGAGTTCAATGATAAAGCTCTCAATGCCATGTTCTCTTCGGTGGACATCTTCATGTTCAAGATTATACAAAACTGCACTACGGCAAACGATGCGTGGGATTTACTTCAGAGGTATTGTGAAGGCGATGCGAGTGTGAAGCAGACACGACTAAGGCTACTTCTCAACCAATTTGAAAATCTCCGAATGAAGGACGATGAGGATGTTACCACATACTTCGGCAAAATTCTGACAATTTCAAGCGAGTGCGCAAGTCTCGGAGAGCCAATCGCGAATAGGGTATTAATTTCTAAAGCAATTCGTACTCTAAATCCGAAATTTAATGTGAAGGTAGCTGCGGTCGAGGAAGCCCATAATTTGTCCACGATGGAGATCAATACGTTGATGAACATCATGAAGAACTACGAGACCAATCTTGAAGTACAACAAAGAGCCTCTCGCGGCAAAAGTCTAGCCCTAGTCAGTCAACCATCCAAGGTTCAAACTGAGGACGACTCTGACAATGAGGATGATACAGCCATGCTGGTGAAGAACTTCGCAAAGTTTCTCAAGAAGAAGAAGAACGCTGAGAAAAATGTTGGCCCGAATGCTGGTCCAACATTTAGGAGGGGGCAGAATGTCAAACCGGATTCCTCGTCTGCTCCTCCATTCTTCAAACGCAAACCAGATGGAAAGAAGAAAAACATCAACTATGAATCTGTAAGGTGCTACGAATGCCAAGGATGGGGTCATTTCGCCAACGAATGTGCCAACACTCTTCGCAAGCATGGGAAAGCGATGTGGATTGATCTGTCTGATGATGAAGATGAAGAATCATACCCTAAGGAGGCCAAGCAGTCATCAGTGACCATTCATTCCTTCTCAGACTGCGAAGACGACGAAGAACATCAAACAGGCTTCACAGCGGTAACGGATGTTGAGCATAATGTTGAAACAACATCTGACTCAGCATCTGAAAAACAGATTATATTTGATTATGATGACTCGAACTGTTTTGATGGGTTCTTAAGTTTTGATGATGTAGATTCAGAGACAAACGATTGTGCAGCTATGAAGCAACTGTCCACACAATTGGAAATGGAAAAGGCGAAAAATGCGCAACTAAATGCCGCCGTGAAAGTGCTGACTGAAGAGAATGACAAGAGCGAAAAGATTATTGAAGGCCTACTTGATGGAATGAACAAATTGGAAGCTGTGTTGACTCGTAAGGACCAGGAGATCGCTAAGCTACAAAAGCGAGTCGACGAGGCGGATCAAACATTCGCAAAGATGAATAAGGGTAAATCGACCCTCGATGAGGTATTATCTCTCGGTATTTTTGACAAGCAAGGACTAGGTTTCAATACTGAGCCCATTAATGAAGTCCCTAAACCTGTGTCACATGTTCAGCCTAAGATAGTCTTTGTTAAAGAAAAGTCGCATGCTTCAAGTGATCCTATTATAGCTCCGAGTGTTAAGAAGAATCCTAAGCATGCTGCTGTTAAGTCTAAGGATAGATCATTTAAATGTCATCACTGCATGCAATCTGGTCATATCAAACCGTTTTGTTGGAAGTTGAAGGGGGAGATTTCTGCAAAGAAATCGATGTCGGCTGAAATGTCGTCCAACATTTCGCTCAACATTGAGAAATCAGTGTTGGAAGGAATGGATGGAGAGACTTCGGCTGGCTCACCTTCAAATTCTGAATGTTCAAATGCTGCCTTATCATCCAAGAAAGTTTGGGTACAGAAATCTGTTCATAAATGCAACGTTGTGTATACCTCCTTGCGAGCTAACGTGACAGGTTCTTGGTACTTCGATAGCGGGTGTTCCCGACATATGACGGGTACCAAGGAATTTCTAAGCGATTACACGCCTTTAAGCAGCGGATCTGTGACGTTTGGAGGGGGAGCTAAGGGACGGATTCTAGGCCGCGGCAGATTAAATGTGGCTGACTTTCCTAGGCTGAGCAATGTTCTACATGTCGAAGGTCTTGTGGCGAATTTAATCAGCATAAGCCAGCTGTGCGACGATGACCTTGAGGTACGTTTTAATAAAGAATGTTGTGAGGTATTTAACAGCGAGTGTGTTCGAGTGATGGCAGGGAAAAGGTCAAGTGATAATTGCTATTTAGTCGGCGACAAATCCAACTCGAAGGACGTATGCCAACTGTCCAAGGCCGAAGATGATGTGATTCTTTGGCATCACAAATTGGGGCACGTCAATTACCGGACCTTGGAGCAGCTTATCAAACACGAAGCAATCAGAGGCATTCCAAAGCTGAAGGAGTTTGGTAAGGTTGTATGTGAGTCGTGCTTGAAGGGTAAGCAAGTGCATGCCAGTCATAATGTTGACCCACATTCTGCTCAGCATTTTCATACTGCCCACTGTTTTCAGTTGATACATATGGATTTGATGGGTCCGATGGAAGTAGATAGCATTGGTGGTAGAAAATATGCTTATGTGCTCGTGGATGATTATTCTAGATATGCATGGATATTTTTTCTTAGGGAAAAATCTGAGTCTTTTGATTTCTTTAAGAATTTCTGTGCCATGATTAGGAATAATTTTAGTGCTTCTGTTTTTCGCATTAGATCAGATCATGGTAGGGAATTTGACAATCAGTCATTCACTGAGTTTTGTGATAAGAAAGGCATTATTCATGAGTTTTCATCTCCTAAGACGCCCCAACAAAATGGGGTGGCCGAAAGGAAGAATAGGACTTTGCAAGAAATGGCTCGTGTTATGTTGCAATCTAAGAATATTTCTAAGCATTTTTGGGCTGAAGCGTTACATACTGCTTGTCATATTTCTAATCGTGTATTCTTTAGACATGGTACTAAGAAAACGTCATATGAGTTGTTGAATGGGAAAAAGCCGACTGTGAAGTATTTTCATGTCTTTGGTTGTGTATGCTATATGTTGAATGATCGTGAGTATTTGACCAAGTTTGATTCCAAAAGTGATAAATGCATATTCCTTGGTTACTCTTCGAACAGCCGTGCTTATCGTGTATATAACTTGGGCTTGAAGTCTGTTCAGGAATCTATTAATATTGTATTTGATGATGCTACTGACCTCAGCAGAAATGCTCCACAAGTTGTTATTACAGACGTTGTCAAAGCTGTTGGTGAAACAGAGGAGAATGTGGAGGAAAATGTTGAGCCAGCTTCTGACTCAGCATCTGAACCTGAACAGAACGCTGAAGAAGCCGGACCCAGTGAAGTTCGAAGAGATCCCCCAGCGAAGATACAGAAGGACCATCCCTCAGATCTTATTATTGGTGACGTGAACGAAGGAAGAAAAACCAGAGACAAGCCACGTAAGGACTACAAATCTATGGTAAGAAACGTATGCATGAACACCGTATACGCTGAGGTACGCTTTAAATGTTTTGTTTCTGAAGTAGAACCCAAGAATGTCCTTGAAGCTCTCAAGGATAATTATTGGATTAATGCCATGCAAGAGGAACTCTTGCAGTTTGAGAAAAACCAGGTTTGGAGTTTAGTGCCACGGCCGAAAGACATTAATGTCATAGGTACAAAGTGGATTTTTAAGAATAAGTCTGACGAACTTGGTAGGGTAGTTAGGAACAAAGCACGTTTGGTAGCTCAAGGGTATACGCAAGTAGAGGGGATAGATTTTGATGAAACGTTTGCTCCTGTTGCTCGGCTAGAATCTATTAGGTTGTTATTAGCGATTGCATGTTGGCTTAACATTACGTTACACCAAATGGATGTTAAGGGTGCTTTTTTAAATGGGTTTATTGATAAAGATATCTATGTTGAACAACCTAAGGGATTCGAAGATCCTCATTTTCCTAACCACGTTTATAAGTTGCAGAAAGCCTTGTACGGATTGAAGCAAGCACCTCGAGCCTGGTACGCACACTTAGCTACTTTTTTACTTGAATTTGGATTCACTCGAGGTGAGGCCGATCGCACACTTTTTGTGAAAAGAGTTGGTGCTGACATTTTAATTGCTCAAATTTATGTGGATGACATAGTTTTTGGATCTAGTTCGCAATCAATGTTAGATCAGTTCGTACATGCCATGAACTCCACGTTTGAAATGAGCATGATTGGGGAACTAACTTTTTTCTTAGGATTGCAGATTAAGCAAAGCAGCGACGGGATTTTTATGTCTCAGGAGAAGTACGCGAAGAACACTGTTAAGAAGTTCGGGTTGGACACGGCTAAGGTAATGAAAACGCCTATGGGGTCTACACAGAAGGTAAGTAAGGACAATGTTGGACAGAATGTTGATCCAACATTGTATCGCTCAATGATAGGCAGTTTGTTGTATCTTTCAGCGAGTCGACCCGACATTATGTATAGCGTATGTGTCTGTGCTAGATATCAATCTGAGCCCAAAATCTCCCACTTAAATGCTGTTAAACGTATTCTTCGATATGTAAGTGGTTCGTGTAGCCTAGGGTTATGGTTCTCTAAAGATACTAATATGAGTCTTGTAGGCTACAGCGATGCTGATTGGGCAGGTGACGAGGATGATCGCAAGAGCACAAGTGGCGATTGTTTCTTCTTAGGTAATAATCTTGTTGCATGGTATAGTAAGAAGCAAAACTGTGTGTCTTTATCTACTGCTGAGTCTGAGTATGTTGCTGCTGGTAGTTGCTGTACGCAATTAATCTGGTTGAATAGCATGTTGTGTGACTATGGTTTAGAGTGCGATTCTGTCCTCATGTATTGTGATAACCTTAGTGCCATCAACATATCTAAGAACCCTATCCAGCATTCACGCACGAAGCATATAGATATAAGACATCATTTTCTGAGAGATATGGTTGAGAAAGAACTTGTTCGCATTGAGCATATAGACACTAAGCATCAGTTAGCTGACATATTTACGAAAGCATTGGATTCTGAAAGGTTTTCGGACCTGAAGAAATCCATTGGTCTGCATCAGTCGGTCTGAATGTTGGTCCAACATTTGGATCAACATAGCACATGTCAGATTAGATTGTTACTGCTTTAATGTTTGATGAAATATTCTGTTCTGTTTTCCTGTGAAATGACATGATCCTTCTCGACTGGTCCCTAAATGAACCCGATCCCTTGGTTTTTATAGGCTCTTGGTAATACGTCCCTAGGTACACGGCATTCGCTGTGACGATGTACTCTTTGCGACAAAAAGCCAATCCTTGTTGCGTGAAGCATGCTCATAAACTCTTTGCTAGATATAGGTACTTGGTAATAAGTTTCCGTAGGTACACGGCATTCGCGGTGACGATGTATACTATGCGACAAAAAGCCAAACCTTGAGGCTTAGAGTATAAGGGCAGTGCATGATTTCGGTTAGATTAATAAGGTGAAAGGGTAATAAAGGGAACTGGTTCGGAGAAGGATTGCGCAGACAAGTCTAGGATTACGGAATTAGAATGTTGAGTCAAATGTTGAGGCAACATTAGTAACAGTCAGTCTGATCGTGCTACATTTTGTTTGCTTTCGTATTTTATGCATTAGTTTTTAAGCTTGTTTTGACAGTATGTTTGTGTCTAGTATTAGTATCTCTCAGAATTGCATTAGACTTTCTCGAAGAACAGCTTATTACGCTTGTCTCAAGTGATTCTCATTGTCGCCTAAACGGTTAGTCTTGCTCACGCCTACTTTGATTTTTGACTTGGTATTTTTGGGTGAAACATAATCTGAAATGCTCCCATGATTTTCCGTGACTCAGTCCTCCATATACTATTTTAGGCTTCAGTTTGAACTTAAGCAGTTGTTGAATTAATTTGTTCTTATCATTTAATTTTGCCTAAGTCTATATGATGCCCAACGGTTACTTTTTATTCCCCACTATCCACGTTATGCGTTAATTACTGAGGGGACGTTTTTTTTACCGTTGAAAGCCTTCTTTATGTAAGACTAAGCTTGACTTGATCATCCATCACTTTCGCACGTCTCTCTCACAATTCCAAACTCAAAACTGAACCTTCTCTCTGTCTTGATTGTGTCTGATATAGTTGTGGGTCCTTCATCTTTCGTTCTTCATAGCTATTTCTTGTTTTTACTCTTCGATTGCACTATGTCGAACTCACCAAGATATGTAGAACCAAATACTGACCCAATTTCTGAGCCGACTATCGACAACCCAGTGCCGATGGAAATTGTTGAGCCACCACTCGAGATCGTAATCTACAGAGGGCCATTCCAGCCCTGGGTCGCGACGCCTCTGCCCCCAAATCGCAATGAAGGCCAAGAAATTCCAACTCCTCAAGACATGTCGAACCCTAGTGGGCATTCTCCAAATGCGCCAGACCTTGTCGCCGAAGAAATTGCGGCAGCGAAGACCTCTAAAGAACCAATATCAAAGAAGAAACGCAAAACGGCCGGTGGTTCTTCCTCAAAAGCCGCCCCTGTTCCTCGACGAAGCTCAAACAGACTTCGAAGTCGCCCGGCCAAGAACCCAACTTCAACTGTTGACGAGCCGATTGATGTCTCAAGCGACTCCACAGAGAACATTGACACTACCAGTCAGGACTCACAGAGCGAAGACGAAGACTTCCTAGACTCAGGGGGAGATGTGCCGACTTCTGAGTCGGAATCTGTGACGGAAACCCCAAGCCCTTCGGCGAGCAGTGAAGATCTTTTCGGTGAGTCTGTCCCTCTGCGAACTGTGATCAACAGGTTGAAAAAACGGGCAGGGAAGAGGCCCATGGGATCAGACGAACAGCCATCTAAAAGGGCTCGAGTTGAGGAAGCTTCGCTGCCAGAACGGGTCCATGCTGAACACAGTGCCAGTCCCACATTTGACGCCACAATGCCATCTGATGATGAAATCAGCCTGACAGAGGACTCAGACTGGGATATATCTTTGCCCCCAAGGAAGTTTTACTCCCGTCAGAACGAGGACTTGTGGGACTCCATTCGCCAGCGATCCCTAAATATTGAACGGGTCATTGATGTGGCAAGCTTTCGAAGGTACGGAGTTCTTCAGTTTCTCGAGTCAAGACACTTGGACAAGTCCGTCAGGTGCCTACGTATTTACTGCGACGAGGCAGTAAGGGAGGTATATTCTAACCTTTCTGCTCATGTGAATGAGTTAAACTCTAAGAAGTATGGACGGGTTTATTTCCGTGGGAAGGTTTATGATTTCTCTGCTAGGGCTATAAATGAGTTTTTGGGGACACCTGAGGTAGATTCTGATTATGACTGTGATTATGATGCTGTGGCTGTGTTCTTGACGGGGGGAATGAAATCTAAGTGGGGAGGAGTGTTTGCCTCGAGGAATCTAACCTCGTTGTATGCTGTGCTATTCAAAGTTGGGATTAGCAATTGGCTCCCCACGGCTAATGATAGTCGGGTGACAAGGCCAATGGCTCAACTCCTATATGCTCTAGGGAACAACTTACCGATCAATTGGGGCGAGATGATTCTAAATCAAATCGCATATCAAGCCGAGAAGAACGGGAAAGGCCCTCTGCCCTTTCCGTGCCTCATTTGGTCGATGCTGCTACGGGGAGGATATGAGCCAACACGACAAGATACCATCATCCGCCAGACGCAGCCGTTCCCCATTCTAGGCAACCACCTCTCAGGACCAGACCGGATTGTTGATCTGCCCTGGGAGGGAGCGCAGAATGTTGACCAGTCTGCTGCTTCAACATCTTCTTCCACAATTCAGCTGGAAAATACTCTCAAGAACCTGGAAGCATCTATAGCCGCGCTGATCGCTCATAGGGATGTTCTGAGGGCTATACTTTCTTCCCAAAAAGGGGGAGAAGCAGAAGTGGAGGTCGAGGCTAACACGGAAGAAGCTAGGGCGACAGAAGGTGAGGCTGGAACAAGTAACGCCGAACAGCCAGGGGGAGAACAGGTTGGAGTAGGAGCTGTTGGAGAAGATGCAAGCGCCGATACGAGTCAGAGTCCATCGATTTAGGCCATTTGTGGGTCTAGGTCGGTTTTGTGCATGCGCACTTCTTAGTGCCTTTTTGTTTTTTGCATGCCTATCTGACTTGTGTTTTTATTTTGCGTGCGCATGATTTTAGTTCTGCCTGTGGATCACTTGAACAGCCAGGGGGAGAACAGGTTGGAGTAGGAGCTGTTGGAGAAGATGCAAGCGCCGATACGAGTCAGAGTCCATCGATTTAGGCCATTTGTGGGTCTAGGTCGGTTTTGTGCATGCGCACTTCTTAGTGCCTTTTTGTTTTTTGCATGCCTATCTAACTTGTGTTTTTATTTTGCGTGCGCATGATTTTAGTTCTGCCTGTGGATCACTTGTGTTTGTTTTGTAGATGTTTTTTCAGGACCTCTTAGGATATGTACTTATTTCTTAGTACTTTGAATGGTTTAATTACTATTCTATTTGCGTTTACTCTAACCATCTTTTAATATTTTTGTGGTTGAGTAGATCGTGCCTTGAGGGGGAGTTTCACTACGTCTAACTTCTGCAGTAGTTTTGGGAAGAAAGATAAAAAGGGGGAGATTGTTAATGTTGAGATTTCAATGTTGACAATCGTACTGGTTCCACATGCCAGTCAACATTGTTGGCTGAGATTGGGTCAACCTCTAGTTTTATCTTTCATGCCCAAAACCCTATTAATTCGGTTAGTGGCTATTTTTAGTGATATGCAGGACTTAGATAAAGCTTGGAATGGATCAAAGACGTGTGGATTACGTGTGGAGACTTAGGAGCTAAAATGGGAAAGGTGCTTACTAAAAATAGGTGTCTTGAAGCCCAAGTGAAGACTAAGTCGTTTGGAGCTATCCAACTTAACTACCAACGACCATATTGAAGTTAGTGGACGTTGAGGGCAGTATGGACGTTGAGCAAGTCCTTGAGAAGTCGAAGTATTTATACAAGACTTCATTTTCCGTTAGAGACACACGAGTCATAACGAGCGAAGCCTACATCGAGTTAGAGCAAAACTCACGAGAGTTCTTTTACTGTTTTTAGCCTAGTTTTGCAAAGGTCTTAGGACTTTCTAGTTTAGTGGGTCGTTCGATTCCACTCTTTTACTAGGCGTGATTTGTACTATCGCAAGATAGTTGTTTTTGTAATCCATCGTAATAGTGGAATTTCGCCATGAGGCACGCAGCAAGTTTCTAACTTGCTGCACAAAATTTACATCTCGTGTGTTTCGAATTTCGTCACTAAAGTCGTTAGTTTTTCCGCTGTGCATTCTGTGTGAGATCCAGTGTTGCTCCGACATTACAGTCAACATTTACACCACCAGTTTACAACTTAGTATCTTTTACATCCATTTCACGACGGGGCCACTTCAACAAGGTTGTCAATTAATATTAATTTAGAGATTCCCCCAACTTTATATTGTTTCTCTCTCTCTCTCGAGCGGCGGGAAAGTTTAAGACTCCTTAAAATCCTCCGCAAACTTTTCCGGCGAAGCAAACCCGAACCATGATGATCACGCGCCTGAGACACGCCGCCAAGAGCTGGAAGAACAGGGCTATGACGCGCCTCTCCCCACGCGCCGCCGTCCACTACTCCTCCTCCTCAGCCGACCGATCCAAGCGCCGAGCAATAACCACCCCTCCCGGCTCTCTCCCAGTATACGTCGGACTCGACCGCCTCCGGTTCCTCATCCCAACCCGGTTCCTCAACTTCCCGGTTCTTACGGCCCTCCTTCAGCAAGCCGAAGAAGAGTTCGGTTTTCGAAGCGCCGGCGGTCTGTCCCTGCCTTGCGAACCGGCCTTCTTCGAGGACGTTGTACGGCTCTTGGAAGATGACGAGGAGAGGTTTTGCGAGCTCGGCTTGGATGGGTTTATAAGCTTGTTTCTGTGCAGGGTTTCGTCGTCGACGACGTCGTATTACTGTCACGGGTTTGACTGTGCATTGGGGGTAGAGGTTAACGTAGGTTAGGGTTGAAACGGTGTATTGGGTGAAGCAAGGTTAGCCTAGCCCATTCCATTACACCTTTTTCTTGAATCTTGAACTTTTTTTACGTGTTCTTTTTTCAAGATTTTGAACATCTTTCTTCGAGGCGAGGCCATTTTTTTTTTTCAAATGGTGCGAGGAGCTGGTTTTCCTAAAGAGATGATCATGTCTGTTGATATTTTGATTATTGTTTCGATCAAACATAATAGAAATGGGTTCGCTTGGTATTTTCTTGGTTTTTTCGATCTAGAAGATTAGATTCTTAAAGACATATGGACATCCATTACTTGAAAAGTGTTGCTTTTGGACAGATCCAAATTCCTCAAATTCCAAATGACGATGGTATGTACGTACGTACGATTCGTACTACATCGTAATTTTTTCATTAACAATGCAGAATAAAATGAACATCCATGTTGCTCATTGCACTAAACAACATTCAGTTCAACTACACGATTGAAAGTTTGCATATTTGTTCATTAATATACATATAGTTTATGCATGTGAGCTTTCTTCTTGGGAGAGTTAAAGGACATTATAGTGTTCAGTACTTTGTTGAAGTCGATGGTAGATATGGTAGAGGATCGTTGACTGTCTCGTGGTTCTTTCAGATTCCCTAAAACTGACTTCAATGCAATTTTTCTTTTTCGATTCTTAATATTCTGCGTTTCTATATATTTAAACAATTGTTACTTGCACAGAGCCTTCTTGCACTACTGTACACGTGAATATGTTGTTTCTCCTATAATAGACAGGATTTTGAAGATAATTTAAGCTTTTTTGTGTCCTGTCAACTTTTTTCATATTTATTTCAAAGATTACTGTTGACCAAGACAGTAAATATGTATAGCTTAGGTAAACATTTCTTGGACTGTTACTAAACCCAACTATTCTCTTTCAGCCCTTCACTTTCCATTTGGCTTAGAGTAAATTCCCGTCGAACCAATCAGAATTTAAAGGGAGCAAAGAAAAGGTCGAAGAAAACCTACTTTACCCAACAACGACGCCTTTTCCCTTCCTCCACGGCACACAGAAAGTTCAAGAATTCAACCAAGAAGCTGAGCCCATTTGACGCTAATCTACCACCCAAGTCTCAGAGTCCTTCGATCTACGATCGATTGAGGAATTAGATACAGAGAAGATGAAGAAAAAGCCGCCTATTTGCCCAACGACACCTTTGGCCTCATCCGAGGAGGACGACGCCGTTTCAGTGCCGTCAATCCCCGTCGATCTGATCAGCAACATCCTCGCGAGGCTCCCAGTGAAGTCCCTCGGTAAGTTCAAGTGCGTTTCGAAGCAGTGGTTTCAGTTGATCTCAGATCCCTATTTCTTATCAATGTACAAATGCCGCTCCTTGGAGAACCCCGGCATAGTTTTAGTGAACAAAACGCCTATCTTACAAGAAGCCTACCTGAGAAAATGCACAAGATTGGATCTTTGTTCCATAAACTACGATGGGTCTTGCAAGGTTCCTGAATTTTCCCTGTTACTAAACGACGATGAGAAGAATATCGAGATGCTGCCTTCGAAGTGGAACCTCATCTGCTTTGTGAGTGAGAGTGGATTCTACGCTTGCAATCCCAGCACTCAAGTGATGGTAAAACTGCCCGAGGCAAGCTGCTGTACGTCGGGCGAGGTCAATGCTGGGATGGGTTATGTTAAAGAGAGAGATGAGTACATTCTGATCCATCTATTCGATAGGAGCTTGGACATACAAGTGGATTATGACATTGGGTGCGAAGTCTTGAGGTTGAGCGATGGTGGAAAAAACTCGGGGTGGAAAGTAACGGATGCAAACTGCCCATTCGTTGTCCGTGGGTGGGGAGTCTTGGTCGAAAGCGCCTTTTATTGGATGATTTGGGATGAGTATAACCAACCTGATGACGAGGCCATCATTTCGTTCGATCTTGAGAAAGAAGAATTCAAAACTATTTGCCCGCCGGGAGGTTGTTTTGATCCTCACGGTGCTTGGTCTTTGGCGGAATTGGGAGGGAGATTGTGCTTGGTGGATAATATGGCACGTCCTATGACTGTTGAAATCTGGGCTTTGATAGATGTTGAGAATCAGAAGTGGGCTCGGGAATATAGCATTGATATGAACGTGTATCCTAGCGACCTGATGAAGTGTATCGTTCCCTTCGATTTTCGCAATGGAGAGATACTTTTGGATGTGAATGAAGAGAGTGTCGATCGGTATGATGTGAAGAATAACAGTATTACGAGGATGGACCATCTTATTACAGGTGAGTGGACTTGGCTTCGAACTTACACAGAGAGTTTCTTTTCTTTGAGAAGCTGATGGAGACTATGATGCTTTGTTGCCTTGGTTTTTTTTATTGGCATATCATCTGCTTTTTTGGTTCTTCTTTTGATCATGCATTTGTTTTCTGTTGGTTTGTGATCATTCTACTCTACTAAGTTTTTTTCGTCCAGCTTTCCTAAGACAAGGGTTTTATGTGGTCTTGTGACAGCTTGGCTTCTGATGAAAGTGTTGAAATGTTATTAACATTTTGGATTCTTTTCTTCTTTAGGGATGATTTCGAGTTTTGAATGGCTCTGTGTGATCGATTGTTCATTGTTGTTTGTGACAGTTTGACATAAACTTCCTGTTCTATGAGCTGCTTATCTTTTTACCCAGGCGATTTGTAGTGTATGGTATAGAACAGCTGTCGTAGATTAGAATCATCGTATTTGTCGAAGACGATTTCTATGTCTACTTTCGCCTTCGGCAGGTGATCGAAAAAACCCTATAGATGCACAGCCCAGAAAAGTGAATATCGTATTTATTCATTCGAACCTAAATGATCATTCAGACAATAACATCATCATCCATAAACCAAATCCTAAAACATTCAGGACAGCAGTTTCTTAGCTACTATATACATAGGATCAGATCATAACCTAACACTAAACGATCGTGAAGGTGGAATCCGAGCTGTTTTGATGAATCGTAGTTTGCACTTTGCAGCCACTTGATCGATGACGTAATAATTTTCGAAAATTGAATCTCGAAGAATCATTTGCCTGTTTACTACTGTCCAGATTCTTGTGTTTCTGGGTCTGGAAAAGAAAAAATTAAGAAAAAGAATATCGTTTCTCGGAGGAGAATATAGTCGAACATAGTACAGAAACCCAAAAATTGAAATAATATGATAAATCACCTTCTCCGCAAAGCATTTCAAAGCGCGCAACAATGTGTTTTCCGTATGTGTATTTCTTCAAAGAGGTTAGGTGGTTCCTTACTAGGCCGAGAAGCAATTCGCGCTGATCATCGGAACATTTTTGTAGTATTTTCTGTATCACATAATTCGCATACTGATCCTTCATCATCATCTGGAATCAGTGTAAAAGCTCATTTAAAACTCTTGAAATACAAAATAAGATATAAGCATTTATATTTTGGACCTGCAAATAATTTTTTTTTTCATAATTACCAGTAAGTTATCGTTCTTGTCACCGTCGCCTATAATCTCCTTTATCAGCAAATCTCTAGCAGCAAAATCGCTATACTCGAGACATTTCTCAACAACGTTAGATGCAAATTTATGCTGGCTCAGTTGAACTACGGATTCAGTTAACTTCTTGATGATCAAACTTCTTTCGTGATCCTTTCCTCTCTCTAAAACATGCTGTGTCGTAAATTTTGAAAGAATTCAGTGTCCCAACGATGCATTGTAATAAATTTTTCGGAAGATTGAATTAAAAAAAAACTAACCTGTGCGACGTAGTTACCATACTGGTCTTGAGCAAGAGAGCAAACTGATTCAAGAATCTCATCAATTATGAACTGTGTATGCGATCCATCGTCGCAGTGTTCCAAGACCCTCTTTAATCTCAGAAAAATATCACGAAAATACGAGTACGATGCATTACTTATTAAAAAATGATACATTCTCAGCTCTGAGAAAAATCTGTAAATCGATCACCTGTATGACCCGACACCCATAAGGGTGCATCGAAAGAGTAGCAACTTGTCCACGAAAGGAAGAAATGATGAACTCGATTTTCTCCGAGGGGATACCTTCAATGCACTTTTGTATCACGTGATTGCCATTTTGATCACGGACACATCTGACTATATGCCCATCAAGTTCTCTTACAAGCTTGGCTTTTTGTTCTAGCTCAATGACATCAAGAGCCTAGAAATGGGGAACAAAAAAGAAGCAATTGAATATCAATGGTGTTTCATGCTAGTCTGTGAGCAAAGTAGGCTGAACAGAAGAAAAGTGGCTACCTTTTGGATAACTCGACAACCATACATTTGCAAACTTAACGGCAGGATTTGACCTTGTAATAGATTTGCAAGGTTTTCCCTTTGCCTCGGGCTTCCATATTCGAAAAGCTGTTGCAATATTCATGAGGTAGAGGACGAACAAATAGCTCTATGATAAAATCAAAATATTACTATATAGCTCCAAAAGATTAACAACACCTTTTGAATAACATAGTTTCCGAAAACATCAGTCATTAGCTTGGAAGCATGAGGGACAACTTCATCGAACACAGCTGCTTTCTCCTCATCGCTACAAGTTTCCAACTGCTGCTGAATGAATCTACTGCCATGTTGATCAATGCTGAAGTGGAATAAATTGAGAAAAAAAAAACGTTTACTTCATATAGTAACTGATATCAAAGAAAGATAAAAATGAGCGATCGATGAGAAGGCTTGCCTAAATTCACATATATGTCCCGCAACATCAGCCAACTTATATCTTTGACCTTTCCCAGATTTCAACTCTTCGAGGAGAGAATAAGAGTTCGTATCGCTCCACCTCGGGCTTTGAAATTCACTCGATCTACTCGGGCTGGCAGAAGAAGAATGAGAGGGACCACCGTAATACCTTGCGCCAGAGTAGGCGGGCCCCATATGAGGTTTCCCTTGTTTCGGCGAACTAACAATAGATGGAGCACGAAACTGCACCGAAGGGTCAACGTACCCCTGGCCCACAAATGGATAATGGCCCGCTGAAGACAAGTTTTGAGGTTTATGGTCGATGCCTAAGCCAACCCCTTCGCCTCCCTTCCTCGGATCCATTTGGCCCATGTAAGAACCATCCGTCGAAGTTTGGCGGTGATCAAAACGTCCGTACATACCTTGTAAGGATGGCGATGGTTGCAGATACTGCACAGGGAAATGTGGTTGCATCTGCATACCAAACTGACCGTAGAACTTCATCAGATTCTGAGGATCGTACGCATGAAAACTGCTCGCGTCAGCGCCAGAGGGGGGAAAAGTTGCGCCATTAAAGGCCATTGGGACGCCGCCTTGTTGGGGGTATCCGCCCATGTATGAGGGAAAAACAGGGGAGTTGAGATTGTAAGTTGTGTTGTAATGAGGGTGAAAGTAACCGCCTTGTTGCATAGTAGGATAGTATTGATTCGATGGGGACATATAAGCAGCTGTGGTAGTAAAAAGGGGAGGTTTGAATCCTTCTTGACCTGAAGGACTTGAAGGAAAGTATTGAATTGGGTGGGTCGTCAAAGTACCGTAAGGATGAGCTGCTACAGGATAAGATCCCTCGACTCGATGACTAGTTGTTTCTTGTTGAACGTTATGGCCTTGGGGCCCGTTATTTGAGGGACTCATTGGCTCGCTTTTTTGATACTCGTAGGTGTCTGAATGTGAAACAGTCAATGAATCGCCACTCAACGTTGAGTCAACATTGGCATGTTCTTTAGAACTACCTGTTGCTGTATTTAAAGCTCTTTCGTGTGCATTAGGAACTGCAAAAGAGTCCTTCGAGCCATCGAGTGAAATGACCTGCTTTACATCAGATATTGTTTGCATTACGAGTCTTGATGCCAGAGAAAAAGAATAAAAACTGAACGATCCACATAAAATTAAACAGAGTTTATTAGCTTTTCTTGGGAATAATATGAATGACAATTAAGGGAAACATTCAATGAGATATTCACATCATTTTGTTTGATGCATTGAATTATGTATATGAGTGTACCTGACTCGAGTCGAATGAATTGCTGCGATAACCCCACGAAGCAGCTTTCTCTGCAGAAGCAGACACGCTATGTTCAGACAACTGATCATCCTCAGACTCTTCTCTGTGAGAAGGGAGGCTCGTTCTAGAACCATCGACATGCTTAGTAGCTCCATGGATGGGCCTTTTAAACTTCTTATCCAAATTAGCATCAGAACCACCGCGGTTCAAGACGGTGACCTTTTGCGAAAACATATTTTCGATTGCAGCCATGGAACCTTCCATGCTCGGGGGGGCGCTTTCACTTCGGGTCGGCACTGAGTCATTTTCGTGGGTTTGAAGATTTTGTTCTTTCAAGAACAAACCCAAACCTTCGATTGCCATCTCAGCAGAGGACGGTCTGTAACTGTTCAATGGTTTTAAGGTTGACCATTTGTTTGGGCTTTGCGGTATCCTTATGGGACTTTCAGTGGCCATTATTCGCTTTAAAGATGTCCGAAGAAGATCTCAGCGGTAATTGCATCAACGAGCTCTGTCGAAGGAAAGAAAAGATAACTAATGAAGTGAAGCTCAGAGGGCCTATGAAGGATATATCTTTCGATTGTTGACAACATGAAATGCAGCACACTGAAAATATATAAACAGATTGGCACAACAAAATAGAGTAGATCTTAACGATGCAAAGACGGGATAAAAAAACTTGAGTGGATAATGCATCTTTATATCATTTATTGGCCACTTTCCCTAAAATAGGTAAAGATCGAAACTCTTTCGTCTATATTACAACTTTAGATAGTCCACCATCAAAACATATTATCCACCAACCACAGAGAAATAAATGAAACACGTTTTCATTCATCAACCGCAAAAGCCCCAAGCACATCATTAACCAACCATTTCCATTAGTTTCTTGCAGAAAATTCGATGCAGATGTAAGCAACCTTTTCAAACGACGTCGAAGCTAACAACCCTTATGTAAAAATTCCGGACAACGTAGTTAATCAATCATTACAAAACTGTACTGCGCCACCAGAGAAAACGAAGTCAACTGTAGAATTACTACAATCCAAGAACTATTACATACAGGATAACCATGTAAAAAAGATACCATCTTTTTCCAGTCCTGACATCAACGCAATAGAATTCACGAAAAACGCAAATCAAGACAACAAAACAAAACCTTTTTCCATTCCATCAATACCATCGTCCAGAAAATTTCCAAAAAACGAATCTCACCGTGATACCATCAGCTGCATATCAGTGTTCTCCGTACAAACCCCTTGATTCTACCTCCCCGAGGTGAAAGGAGAGAGAGCCTAAAGTCTAAAGAATCTAAGGGAGAGAAAAAGGGTGCTTTCGAGTAATTTTGCTATGTGGGGTTTGGGGGTGATTGTTTGACAAGTGCAGACAAGTAAATGGAATGGATAAAAACAAAGTTATTTAAAGGGGGAATGGATTTTGCTTAAAAAAGGGAGAAAAGTGCTGATTCCAGAGTTGAGTTTGATTGGGACAATTTGGTAATTATCTGCCCAGGCAATATGTTTGGATTGGAGTTTGGACTAATAATAGCTGAGCTTGAGGAGGCACAATAGTTTATATTTAGTGTGGCAGCGAAGCTTATGTCCCGATTTTGAGGATATATTTCTTGCCCTAAATATCATCCTTTCTTTTCTCTCATTTAACTTCAGTCCTAAATAAAACGTTGTGTCCGTGTGTATTGGCAAAAAACAAATTCTAGATTTCTTCTTCTCTTTTTCTTTTTAATGAAGATCTCAATTTAGTATGAGTTTGCATCACATTATCGATAGTTTAAATGTTAGTACAAGTGAGTTTATTCAAAACTAAAATTCTGTAAATCCCATTCCCAACAATGAAGAAAAATTGAGGCCTAGTGGTCGAACTACTGTATTCTTTGGGTATGGACATACACAGTAAATACAGGGCATAAAATTAGTCCTACTGAAAATCGAGATCGTCCAATAACCAACAATGAGACTCAGATTCGATGAACTTAGTTAGTCATTGTGAACTCCAAGCGGGGAAAAGAAATCGAAAAGGCCCAACGGACTAATAGCCCAACAAGATGTAAATGGGCCAATTTCATTAATTTTGGCACAATGGAACTCTTAAAAGGCCCATTATATCTGACCCATAAAGCCCATATTTGAATCTTTTGAAGTGGAAAAGGACTTCCAAGAAGATGATTGGGACATGCAAATCTGCCATGTCTGTAAGCTCGGGAATTTCATGTAGCTGTCTGGGGGTAAAATAGTCATTGCATAGTATGTAATAGGAGAGGTTTGTCCTCATTGCAACTGTCTACCAGTGTCTTAATTTCGATGAACACTCACGGCTTTACTTCGTCTCTACAAGGATGCATCTTTGTTTTGCTTTACTCCGAAGTATTGCAGACTTAAACTTTTTTTTTTTCATTGTCTTTCTTCGCTTCCATGTTTCTGGTAAATTGCAACTTACTGATATGGGATTAGATCTTGGTGGTTTAGTGAGTGAAATATTAATGAAAAAAGAACACATTTTTATCTAAAAGAACTGCTTGAATTTGTCTGTGGTTAGGTAGCAATGATCTGTCATCATTTCGTTTTCATGATCTTCAACCATATTCATAGCACGGTGGATAAGTGGTAAAATTGCAATTCGGTGTTCACAGTATTTGTTCGATCTTTTGATTTCATTGACTTGTAGTAAGTGTCCAGAGCCCCACACCTATAAATATTATTGATTGGGACAGCCGCATATCAAAGTTAATATGCATTAGAAGAACAGAAAAAGATTATCATATGCTGCAAATAATTATTATTATTATTACCAGTCAATTCAGCATGCTAATCCCTGTAGTAAGCCGACTGAGTTTCATCTGAGTTCGGCGAGAACTTTGCGTATTGACCAGCGTAGTAATTCACACCGATGAAATCAGCCGAGCCTTTTAATATGTTCTTCTCCTCGTCTGTAAACACAGGCAATCTATTTCCAACGTATTTCTTCATTGTCGCTGGATAATCGCCCGTCACCACTGGCTCAGTAAACCTATACACACACACACATTTATTATCATAGTTTTCTAAATTAAAATCAAATAAAGTTAGCATATATATGTATATATATATATATATATATATATATATATATACCTTCCAAACATGAAATCTATAGCTCTGAAAGCAGCAGCTACATCGTCGGTGCTATTATGGTCGGCGGGCTCGAACCAAAAAGACTGATTTGTGATGCCTATTTGTCCACCTTGAAAGCTAGCAAACTCAGATTTGTACAGTTTGACTATGTTTGCGTGGGCTAAGAGTATGTTGTGGCCCACTGTGTAGCAGTCTTTGTTGGGATTTGTCATAAAAGCTTGAGAATGGGGGAAAATTTCCATGGCGTAGCCCATTACTGAGTAAGTCCAAGCTTCGTTGACCGTGATCCAATTCTTCACCCTATCCCCGAATTCGAAGAAGCATATCTTGGCAAAGTCAACGATATCATCCCTGCAAAATTATTACACAGCGTGTGTGTGTGTGTGTGTATTAATGATCTTAAGCTAATAGGTAGTGCCACAGTTTTGTTATGTAATAAAATTACACAATTTTGGAGTTCAAGAATCCGCTGTAGAAATTCGGGCCAGGCCTCCGGTAATTTTTATCCGTTAACGAGGCCCACGCACATGCGCCACACGGAGGATCGGTGTCCGGTATAAGCTTGATGAGGTTCCTTCTTAAAACCAATGGCCATCAAGCTTATAAACCATTTACTTTTTCATGTTATAATCGATGTGGGACATTTCTTTTGTCCTCACACGTGGCACTATCAACACTCCCCCCTCACGTGTGAGCCCATTTCTTTTAATCGGACGGGAACGCCATTCTTTTCGAACCCGTCATATATATATATTTTTAATTGAGTCAGATTTCTGCCCGCTCTGATACCATGTAGAAATTCGGGCCGGGCCTCCGGTAATTTTTATCCGTTAACGAGGCCCACGCACATGCGCCACACGGAGGATCGGTGTCCGGTATAAGCTTGATGAGGTTCCTTCTTAAAACCAATTGGTGATAAGAGGAGTGGCCCATCAAGCTTATAAACCATTTACTTTTTCATGTTATAATCGATGTGGGACCAAGACTTGGGGAGTGTCAAAGTGGAAGAGTGTGACAAAGGGTTCGATCCCTGCCAAGAAAAATTCAGATATTATAATCAGTCACAAAAATCATTCTGTAAAATCATGTGCTATTCCATATAAAGTTATGACCTACCTTCAGCGAGCAACAAGTCAATGAGATCATTGTAGAACTTGACGCCGTCACAGTTTATGCCTCCGTTCAATCTTCCAGCTTAAAAGAAAATATTATACGTATTTTAATATGATTAGTATCGATACATTGATTTAATATGTGGAATCGTGATCAAATTAGTCCATAATTATACGTAAAGTAACCTGGTAATATTCTTGACCAGCTAATGGAGAATCTGTAAGCATTGACGCCCAACTTCTTCAACAGTTCCACATCCTCCTACACATTGTTAAGCAATTACATTAGATCAAAAGTCGTAGTTATATATATATTTTATATATATATGTATTATATATTGTTAAGCAATCACATTGTTAAGCATTATATATATATATATATATATATATATATATATATGTTGTTGAAAAATGGATAATAATTTATTACCTTCACACGGTGATAGTGATCAATACTGACGCTGGCGTTAGTGCCATCTTGAATTTTGCCTGCAGTTTTAGTTAACACGTCGTAAGAAACGTTATTGTTTCTTTATCCCTAGCAATAATAATGTTACGCTTACTCATTGTAATTAAATCATAATAATTAAAGACAAAATGATTAGAGATCAAAACCAGGGCTTGTGAATGTGAATTTATCCCAATTACACATTCCTCTTCCATACTTCAAAGAAGCACCTTCCACCTGGTGAAAAATAATATGAAACGTTGTTACTTGTCAATAAACTAATTACCAGAAAGCCCTATTTTCTTATTGCAGGCTATAGCATTCGAGCATTAGATTAAAAGTCTTAATGTGCACCTGATAGGCCTGAGGTAGAAGTTCCAAATAAGAAATCACTTGGAAAGTAGCTGCGATTAACTGCTGGTGTAAGAACGACGTCGTTTGATCCCTGAGCAGCCATGGTGTGATGTATTTTAATTATTTTCTTACTATTTTTGGGAAGATTGGGAGGGAGTCTGAGTGATTCAAACGACCTCATCTCCGACGTATAGGTCCAGCGATGCAATGCATTGGTGACGATGTCATTTTGTTTCTTTCTGTTTTTTTCGAATTATTGTTTCGGCGTTGATTTTTATAAGGGTGGTCGAAAGCGTGTAGCACGCTTGTAATAATAATAATAATAATAAGAGCCGCTATTTTATCATTTTTCTAGTTGGCTGATTTGCTATTTCTTCCTTGTCTCCGTTTGAAAGCGAGGGTTCAAATCGTGTAGCACGGTTCTACTATTTTTTATTTTTAATTGGATGATGATTTCTCTTTCGATATCCAACGATATCTTTAATGATCATCTTCACTTCATACATAGAACGCGGCTACACCAAAACCTAATTAATTAATATAGACAATCAATCACATCTTGCTTTTCTAACTCTAACTCCTTGAATATTATATTTCACGTGGACTTGGTAGCGTGATCTACCTCCTGATCGAAATAAAAATCCTATTTACGTATAAACTCTGGGGCATAACTGTTATTTTACCTTTCTTTGTTAAATGAAAATGTTATCGTCTGTAAATTCAATTTCGGATACTCTTCTCTTACCGAGAGAAAACCCACAAATGTGAAATGCTTGACTTATGGCCGAAGAAATGGGCTAAAGCCCATAAAGCTTGAGTGTAGCATTTCATCAATCTCGAATATTCAAAAAAAAGTAGTCACATATGTTAGGATCGGTTTACGCGTTTAGAGGGGGGGTGAATAAACGCTTGTCTCTTTTTCGGTTTGTCTACAAGGACAGGTACTCAATCAGTGACCAGTCAGTATAAGTGCGGAAAATGATACTGAGCGGTTGAAACCAATATGTGAATGAGTAAGTGTGTGAATATGTATGTGTGAGACCGGTTTGTTTCTGGAAGTTCGGAGTTAAAGTCTCCTACGTCTCCCCTTCTTCCTTGCAAGGAAGGTTCACTAGATCTTCAGTTATACAACCTTGTACAACATACCCAGCTGAATCACAACTCAAATCTAGTGAGTTCCCTAGGCAGTTGTTTACAACAATCCACCTACTTCAACAGCTTTTTGCAGTCCGTCGGAAATGATAACTATAAACTTAGATCAGAAAAGGAATGTCTTTTGACTTCACTCTTGCTTTTGTGCTCTCACCACAGTTCTTGAAACTAGCTCAATTGTCGTCTTTTTGAGGATGAGATTTCAAAGTCGTAAGATTGTAAGAGTTCAGTGAAGTGAATGGTCTTCTTCTTGTATCTCTCCTTTTATGCTTGAGGTTTGAAATTCAAACCGTTGTGAGATAGACTCTTCACTCTGATCGGTTCATTAATTGACTTTCCTAAAATGGGTCTGTCCAGTTTGCGCTGCAGTCTATCCTGTCACTTTGCTTTATTCCTTATTTGCGTTAGTTGACCTTGTCTATACTCTGGATCCGCAGTATTGCCTTGAATGTCTGAAATTTCCTTTTTGTTTCAGGATGCACTTATCTCGATTGTCCAATCTGTCATTTGTCCGGTATGGCGTACTGTCATGCTTTCCTGAATCCTTTTTCAAGACCGGTATCTGAAATCGGTATTAGTCATAATCTTTCGTGCTTGCCCAGTCCGGTCACATATATACCGCATTTAATCCTTAGTATAGACGATGCTTAAGATCTCCGATTTTCACATGATTAGTCAGTTGCGTCAACACCAAAACCGTTAATCCGAATGTCTGAATTCGTATTACTAACAACATATATCTAGGGATGGCAATCAGGCGGGTCTGAACCGCCTATAGCACAGTCCCGCCCCGAACCCGCATAAAGCGGGTCTGGCGGTCAGAACTATTGACGTTAAATTATCCTTTTAAAAAAAAAAATTGAATTCTAATTTTTTAGAATGTAAAAAGCCAATATGTATTTATAGTATTTGGAGATCGAACCAATGAACTCTATTTGAGAGAGCAAGTGCATATCCATTGGGCCATATAGTTTTTAATAATAACTATAACATATATAAATATATAGATGTAAAGAAAAAATATATACAAATACATACTGGGGCGGGTTTCGGGTCGGGGTTCGGACGGGGTTGACTGGACCCGAGACCCGCCCCGAACCCGGTCGGGTTGAGTCCTTTGGGACCCGTAACCGACCCCATTACGCGATAACTGAAAATACACCCACCCCAAGTGGGGCGGGAGGGGCGGGTCCGGGTCCCAATGCCATCCCTACATATATCTCTAGAGAGAAAGAGGGGGAGGGGCGGGTTTGGCAGGTCCGGGTCCCAAAGAGAGAAATTAACGTTACTTTCCCCTAGAAAGAGTAGTAATAATTCGCTTACTGTTGTTACTTGAGTTTGATTTCATAAGTTACAAGCAAGAGAGAGACATACATTTTTACAAGTGTGCTAACGAGGTATAAATAGAACGGGTTGAGGCTTAAAAAGATAAAATAACTGAGATTGTTATAGAAAGGCATCAATTTGCCATTGCCAACTACCTTCAACTACGGCCTTTTAAAATGGGCTTTCTTTTTATTTTTTTAAATTAACAATATGTTTTCAATTCAGAAAATGGGTTTTTTTTTCGAATTGGACGACTCATAAACCCTAATCGCCGGCGGCGGGTGTTGTTGACCTACTTTTTGTCCTAACATATGTGGGGATTTCGACCCATATCAAAACCATTGTATTTATCAAATAATAGTCTTCGATCATCCTTTGCAACTACATGCACCAATAAGCACAACAAGAGAGTTTCCATGTTATTATTGTAACTAATAATTGTTGTTTCTTCGGTATAGGTCTGGTCGGCGGCAATAGAATGAAATTCCTATTAGATATAGTCGGAAGATGGAATATTATCTTCAGACGCAGATGCAGTGGTTAAGGATCCAAAACACGAACACGGCTAGAACGACCAATGAGTAAGCACATGAGGATGAACAGCTCGCTCCACAATCTGTTGAAATTCTCCATAGGATCCATGACTTTAGACGATGTAGAAACAGTCTAGGCGTGTGTTAGACACACTGTCCGTAAGACGAAATCGGCCCGATATACAGTGCTTTCGGTTAGCAGCGATCGTCCCCAAGATACAACGACCTTTTCTTAACTCATAATCGCAGCACAACGACTAGAGTTTTCTGACGAATCGTACTCAAAAAATGAGTTTTTCTTGCTTCGGGAAATAGGGGTGTTTGGGAGTGAAATATGCAAATTTACGGGTTGGAGTGAAATAATTTTCCCATCTCATTTGGGTCTATTTATAGACTTTTTCTTGCAGGGGCTTAATCGCAAATTCATGAACTTGATGGACTGCTTATATTATTTTGACTTTTCAGTCCAAGGATCAGACTGTAATATTTATAGACTTTTTCTCGCAGGGGCTTAATCGAAAATTCATGGGCTTGTCGGTCAAATTGCCGGCCCACGATAGGCCCGATTCTCGTGCGGACAGCCCGAATCTTCGGCATGTCCCACCGGCGGCGGTCCGATTCTCCGACCTGTCCCATCGGCGGCTCGACCGAACCTCTTGTTGGACCGACCGACAGTTGTTAGTGTTGGGCGTGATTAGCCCAACAGCCCACTACGGCCCATTGATCCAATGGATCGTGCCACCTCATCTGGATTGCCCAATCAGTGCCCACGCAGCGCCACCTCGTCTAACCAATGTGGGACACATAATTCCCCCACTTAAACACTATCAACCATTTTAATGATTATTGGGTCAACTTCGAAAATTAATTTCTCATTCCCCGATATCGGTTTTGAGCGTATTAATATTCGTTAGATTCCCGTGAAACGTAGATTCGTAATCTTTCAATGGTTTCTCGTTTCGACATCTGACGGCTTCCCGATTAATTAAAACCGAGACTAAATTTATTAATGGATTAATTCTCCCATTTGGGCCCAAAGCCCATTTGGCTTAAAACCCAGCAATAACAACATAAAAGAGATTGCTCGATATAATTCATCAAGAAGAACAATACAAAAGAGACACATACGATAACCATACAACAGCCATTTATTTTATTGAAGCTCGGAAAACGAGCGGAGAAAAGAAAACCAAATGGCACTGAAATAAGTGCAAATACAAGAGCAGACATGGATCATGACGAGAAGAGATTAATCATTCAACGACGATGATTACTATCCTCCCTGCGCCTCTTATTGCTGGAATTAATAGGTGTGTTATTCTTTGCTGGAGTTGTTGTTGCGTTTACCATCTCTTCATCATCTTCTTCCTCTGATTTAGGGTCGTAATCTTTGAGGAATTTCATGAACCAAAGCGCAGAATGCTTTGGATATCTCTGCAGACCATTGTTGTAGTCCACATAGTATAGACCGTAGCGCACTTTGTATCCTCCCAGCCATTCGAAGTTGTCGAACATTGACCAGGTGAAATAACCCTTCACTCTTGCCCTAAATATTTTAATTATTAGTTGTCGTTATTGTTGCTATTATTATTACATACGTCTATAATTAAATAAACGTGGTTGAATACTCACTTTTGGTCCATGGCTTCTTTGAGGGCTGCCAAGTGCGCTTTCAGGTACCTTGTCCTTGTCTTCTCATCATCCAAGGATTCCTTTAGGGTTGTGTTCGTATCCATTAAACCAAGACCTATTATTATTATTATTATTATTATTATTATTATTATTATTGCAGATATTCATATTTCAAAGTAAGCGAATAAAAACGATAATGACGTTCTACTTTGTATATATACAGTTGATCAATTATATTGTACCATTTTCGGTAATGTATATGAGGGGGTCGCCGTATTTCTCCTTGGTGTGGAGTATAAGATTCCGAAAACCCCATGGAACAATGCTCAGCGAGGTCACACCATACTGAGAATTAATTATTTAATGCATGTTATGGTAAGGTATATATATCTTACTAAGAAAGATATATATACTACTGTGTAAAAACTAAAAGAACAAATGATTTTTATGAATAACGCTTACGTCTTCTCCGATGGGTATCTGAGTTTTTCCGTCTTCAGCCAGCTTAAAATCTACATGTAAAATTGCAGATCACATTTAGAAAGAAAAGAAAAAAAAAAGTTACATTTATGTTGCAGACAACTACTGTTATTACCCGTCAATTCGGCATGCTGATCTCTGTAATAAGCCGACTGATCATCATTTGAGCTCGGCGAAAATTTTGCATATTGACCAGCGTAGTAATTCAGACCAATGAAATCAGACGAGCCTTTAAGAATATTCTTCTCTTCGTCTGTAAACACAGGCAATCTATTGCCAACGTATTTCCTCATCGTCGCTGGATAATCGCCCGTCACCACTGGCTCAGTAAACCTACACATATACACACACAAATATTATTATTCTCATCATCTAAATTAAATAAATTAGGACATATGTATGTATATATAACATACCATCCCAACATGAAGTCTATAGCCCTCAGAGCAGCAGCTACATCTTCTTGGCTATTATGGTCAACTGGCTCGAACCAAAAGGACTGATTTGTGATGCCTATTTGTCCACCTTGAAAGCTAGCAAACTCAGATTTGTACAGTTTGACTATGTTTGCGTGGGCTAAGAGTATGTTGTGCCCCACTGTGTAGCAGTCTTTGTTGGGATTCGTCATGAAAGCTTGAGAATTAGGGAACATATTCATGGCGTATCCCATTACTGAGAAAGTCCACGCCTCGTTGACCGTGATCCAATTCTTCACCCTATCGCCGTATTCGAAGAAGCATATCTTGGCAAAGTCAACGATGTCATCCCTGCAAAAATATTACAGCGTGTATAATAATATAATATGCATTGATCATATTAAGGCAATGGTGCTATAACCGTATAAATTATTACACAATCTTGGAGTTCAAGAAGCCGCCATATTCGTCTTCCAATGTCTGGGGAGTGTCGAAGTGGAAGAGGGTGACGAAGGGTTCGATATCTGCCCAAGAAAGACAAACAAATTATTACTATGTTTTATTTAGTTCTGCCCATTTCATATATAATTATTATGACATACTTTCAGCGAGCAACAAGTCGATGAGATCACTGTAGAACTTGACGCCTTCTGGATTTACGCCTCCATTCAGACTTCCAGCTACAAAAAATTAAAAAAAAAATGTTATTTAATCAGTAGATAGGTTGACCATTTGTGGGATCATATAATATATAAGTCCATATATATTTACGTAAAGTAGTAACCTGGTAATATTCTTGACCAGCTAACGGAGAATCGATAAGCATTGGCGCCCAACTTCTTCAGCAATTTCACATCCTCCTACAGCACATTTGGTTCATGAGCTTATTATAATACGTTCTACTTCTATGCCATCGTTTTTTTCCCCACGAATACAATAATCATAGTTATGTTATGTTCTTCGAGAAAGGATCAAAATTTTATTACCTTTACACGGTGATAGTGATCAATACTGACGCTGGCGTTAGAGCCATCTTGAATTTTGCCTGCAGTTTTAGTAGTTTCAGACACAGATGGTTGTTTCTTTTACGTATTTAAATGTAATAACTGTGTGTGTGTGTGTGTGTGTGAGAGAGAGAGAGAGAGATGATGATGATCAAAATTCAAGTTATTACCAGGATTGGTGAAGGTGAATTTATCCCAATTGCACATTCCTCTGCCATATTTCAAGGCGGCGCCTTCAACCTGATAGGCGGAGGTGGAAGTTCCGAACAAGAAGCCGGCCGGAAAATCGCTGCGGTGAACTGCTGGTGTAATAACGACGTCGTTTGAGCCCTTACTGTTATCCATTGTGATGATGACGTGATTGATAAGACTGAGTATAAAATTTATTTTCTTGTTTATTTCCTAGCCGTGGAAGTATGGCCTATTTATAGGCAGGTTAGGTTACCATGCATGGTGATATGATTGCATTTACTTTTCGTTTTATTTGTATAATATTATTTTGAAAGCGTGCACCACGCTTCTAATAAGATAATAATTTCTCTCTTATCATGTCCGTTAATTATTGAGGACTTAGGAAAATGAATTCAAATCTGCAATTTTATTTTTTTTATATGTAAAAAAAGCTAACGGAGACCAAAGTGCCTTTTATAATGATTTAGATACAATCTTATTTTTTCCGGATACCTGACCGGTTTCCGGGTTGACCCGACTAATCTAGTTCGCCCCGCGTCGCGTACCTGGTAACGGCAGGTGAGGCTCCCAAAGAGGGTGCTGCATACACAAGGATCGATACCTCGCTCCAAGGGATAGATACCTCGACGTGGACTTATTTTGAACCCTCCTTTTAAGATAAGAATTTAATAATATATAGAGGGACGTTTTTATTTAATTGAAGTATGTCATCCCATATCCAAACTTCCCCACAACATTAAGAAAGGGAGTAACGGGAAGTAGTTGTTAGAATATATTTTCTTTAAATAGATCCGACCCGTGTATGTCTCTTCAGAAAAAAGCATCACTTTGGGGTATTAGAAATCGATGGGTCTTTCATAAAACCAATTGGTAATAGGATGAGAGAGCCTCTTATATATATACTGACTCGAAAAGCTTGAATTATCCGATGTGGGACGAAATCCACTTAGAATCTCAACACGACCCTCACGTGTGGCATGACTAGCCTAACACGTGGGTGGACATATGAATCGGGTGACAGTAAGCGGAAGCTCGCTCTGATACATATTAGAAATCGATGGGTCCTTCCTAAAACCAATTGGTAATAGGAGGAGAAAGCCTCTTATATATGAGTTATCCGATGTGGGACGAAACCCACTTAGAATCTCAACATGCGTAAATTCGAACGTCATAACTAACACGACAACACATGAAGAAATTCGGATGAGTTTGTATGTCAGAAGGAAGCTGCAATCGTGAAAGTGTACGATCTATCCTGGGCAATTATTCCATAAATTTGTATTTTTTATGAATAGTTTTTTGCAACGAACATTGTCTGACATATTATAATTGGTAACATAATCAAAATTCAATTGATGGTGACCAAGGGCAAGAAAACACTCATGTTAATAAAAGTGTAATGTATAAGCTTATTTTCGTTGCTTTTCGAAAACGCGTAATAACGGTATATAATTGCAAGGCGGGCCATTTGCTAGAACCGAGGTAGTTAATTCTTTTACTTAGTAATAGTAATGAAAATAATTATAATATAGTAGACACGGTATCCACGAGATTATTTAATAGGACGACAAAATATGATAGATCGGAATCCCAATATCGGAGGGATAGTTGGCATTTTTTTTATTGATGATTAGAGTATCCTTACGACTATGAGACTTGCGCTAAATATTCCATGGTCACGTATAATGTTTCGTTAGAAGAATATATAATTATTTGCAGAATTCGAACCGTTTAGACGAGACCACTCATTAGGTCACCTTCGGTACTTAATGGCCGATATTGTTACGTTACATTATTTCATTGCAATATCATTCTTATCTTTGCGCTTTGTAATAAAGTTTGAACGTTGCTAGATTATGATAGCGATTGATTCCTTGTTTTTACTCAATTTATCACGTACAAGTCAAATAAGTTCTTTTAATATCCCAAGTTAAAATGTACTTTGTTTCTTTCTTTTCCTTTTTTTTTTACTTTTTATTCAATCAATCTATTGAATTGGGCTCTAAGTGGGCCGAAGGCGAAGCCACGGCGTAAGGCCCATATTGGAGTTTGGGGGGTTCGATGGGATTGTTTGATATGAGATATTAACGTTCCTTTTCCCAGGAAAAACCGTATGCAACTATTTGATTTCATTAGTGAGTTAGAAGCAAGAGACACACATTATTATGTGATGTACCGAGATATGTAACTGTAACGAGTTGAGGCTCTTAAAACATTGATATAAAATAAAATCAAATAATATCGTATTGACAAGTAAGCATGACGGTCTGGCACGTTTCCCCGATCCAATAAACACGGCCGACCCAAGTGGATGTTTGTTTATTGATCAAATTCGAATATATACATACGCATATGCATATATATAGATAGATATACTAACATGAATTTTACGGTGCTCACCTTATGTGATCTTATGTGGGCACATGTTGATGTGGCATCGATTCGTATCATTTCAACATCCCACATCGACATCTAATGTTATGTCGTCTTAATTAACACCTTATAGGTGTCATTAATCGACATTTCGGATGGTCAATATGCGTGTCAATAAAATTTATCGCGTCAATATGTCATATCAGTATCCGAAATGTCGATTAATGACACATAGAAGGTGTTAATTAAGACGACATAACATTAGCGGTTGAAATCCTCTGTCACATAATCCTGTCACATTCCCTGTCCCACTCCTTTAAAATTGATTTTTATGATTATCGAAAAATATATGATATGAATATCAAATCGATCATCATAAACACAAGGAATAAATTGGATGTGCTGATTTATTTTTATCATATAAATCTCATGAAATAACGACGATTTTATGATTTGGTGGACTATGAGATTAAAATAATTAATCAATAAAAAGAAAATTTGTGAACCGTCGGATTTAAATTTTAACGGAGTGATCATTTTGGGACATAGAGGGGGACATGTTTTTTAGACAGATGATTTCGTGCGTAACATTATATGTTAAATGTGGGATGTTGAAACGACATGAATCGATGCCACATCAAAAGCTGCCGATTTAAGGTATCACTTTATCACCATAAAAATTCCTCACTGTACTTAGTTGTGCATGAATATATATGACGAAAAAATAGCATCATTCGAAGTAATTAAGATTTTCGGTAACCGTCGTCCACTTCTGCGGAGATCTTAGACCACGCGCTTAGTGAAAGGCCAGACAAGGGTAGATTTGTCTTTTAACTTGCCGCGACTTGTAAACGTCAACTCAACTTACACGTCAACTATCAAACCTAGTGGTCGAAATCAGGGGTATAAAGGTCTTTCGTGCGTAACTCGCAAGGACAATGATTACGTTGAACGCCGTCGTGTTCCTCCTGATAAAGAACCACGCGCGATTCCCATATCACGTACTGGACGCGCCTCGATTTTCTTCTTTATAATTTTATATTTATGCTCGTGCAAGACTTTCAAGTTTCAACGAATGCAATGTCCTCATTAATTTGTAATTTGCATTTTATTTTTCCTAGCCCCACGTTTTTTTGTTGTTCGATTGGATTTAAAATTTCGCTGTTTAGAAAAAAAAAAGGAAATGTGCCTTGACATAGTTCACAATTCACATATATTTTTGGGACCATCTATGGATATAAAATAGTAAAATAGATATATAATATAGAAAAAAAAACTGAGTAAATACATTGCAATATTCAAGTCGGATAAAAAATTAAATGATCGACAAGCAGAAGCCCCAGACATCCCAACTTGCCTCTCTACTTTCCCACTTGCCCAAAAGAAAATGAAAAGACAAATTAATGTCCACGCCCTCTATTTTCTCGACAATTATTGTAGTAAATTGTATTTTTAGTAATATAGTAATAAATACGCCATAGTGGAACAATTAATCAAATTGCATTGGATTTAAATTGTAATAATCGCCGGCTACATTGCTTTTGTACGTGAAGCAAGATGCAATGCTTGCTAAAAAAGTTAATTAATTATATTTATATTGTTAATTAATCTTTTATTGTTTAATTAATTTTCATATGTAAATGTAATCACGTATAGCCTTTCACCGTTCAGTATTCTATGCCATTGCCATCTATAACAACTATTATCTGGTCATCGTCTACACACACAAAACACACGCAGTTCTTGCACTCTCATTGTTCTCCGTCATTGGATGCGCTTTAGATCTCAATCGCTGGGCTTTTGTTTAGGAGCTTACGAAGCAGATCCGACCTCTTTGTTCACTGTACAATCGTATACAGGTATTTGTTTTTTTGGTGTCTCACGTTGAAATGCTCGTCACTGTCGCTCATTGTCGTATTCATCCGTGTTTATATGCATGTTTGAGGTGCTGCCTGTATTCCTTTTTATGATTTTGGAAGTAACGGATTGACAGACCTGGATTTGGTAAGGAGAAGCGTGCTTCATTGTTCCGAGTTGGGAGATTCTTCAGATTGGTGATTGTGTGTTGTATTGTTTTGTTTCAGATTCCATAAAATGCGCGTGATTTTGCTGATTTTGTTTTGTGTTGATTTCGGATTGGTGGTTGTTTGTTGTATTGTATTACTTTGGTGGAGTAATTTGGAGCGTGGGGTCTGAATTTTTGGACAATAAATGTAGAGCAGCGTTGGTTTTCCTCTTTGAATCTTCTAGTAGATTTTGAATCAGGAATTCTTAACGTGAATTTAGTTATCGAGGTGGATTTAAAATGTGGTTAACCTTGAAGCCTCTGGCTCGGGTCAGCTATGATTGTTCTTGAGTGTTACTCTTTCGACGATCTTCATCTGATTTGATTCCATCATTATGGAAGAAGCGATTGAATCTTAATTGGTTGGGTGGTGCTTTTTTTCATTTGTAGAGAGCATTGGAACAGAATAAACTAAATAAAAATCTTCAGAAAGAGAGCGTGGCGATGCATTATTTATAGATGAAGTCAGCTCAAGCGTGGCTTCTAGGCATGAAACACCTGCAAGTTTTGCACGTGCCTCGCCAGCGCGGTCAATTGAAAAAGCCAACATGGATCATCTTCTTGATATCTTTAGTCAGCTTGTTCTTAGTTTGCGCCTATGTTTATCCACCTCCGAGGTCCTCCGCGTGTTCTTTATTCTGGTCTCATGGTTGTAAAGCTTTGCCAAGTTGGCTTCCTCCTTCGCTCTTCAGAGAACTGACTGATGAGGAAATTGCTTCTCGCGTTGTAATCAGACACATTCTGAATACGCCTCCTGCAATATCAGCGAACCCCAAGATTGCTTTCTTGTTTCTGACGCCAGGAGCTTTGCCATTTGAAATGCTGTGGGACAAGTTTCTCCAGGTATCAAGTTTTGAATGAATCTGCAATTACTGTCTGCATATGTATCGTGCGTGCATCTTCTTTTGCTTCGTAGACGTGTTCTATTCTCAAGTTCCCATCTTCGACAGGGCCATGAAGGTAGATTTTCCGTGTACGTACATGCATCCCAGGACAAACCTGTGCATTTTAGCCGCTATTTTATCAAAAGGGAAATTCGTAGTGAAAAGGTCGATTTGCTCGATTGCGTATACGATCAAACCTCATTCATATTAATTTTATCCACAACGACATTACAACCTGCAGGTGGAGTGGGGAAAAGTTTCAATGATTGATGCTGAGAGGCGGCTCCTCGCAAATGCACTTAAAGATACTGATAACCAGCAGTTTGTTCTCCTTTCTGACAGGTTTCTGCTGAAGAATATTTGGTCTTTGCTATCCATTATAGCGTATTAACTAATCAACCTGAAACTGCAGCTGCATACCACTGCGCACTTTCGAATATGTGTACAGTTACCTCATGTACACGAACGTCAGCTTCATAGATTCGTAAGTTTCTAATTTATCTGTTACTCTCAGTTGATTGATGAAGGTGAACGCAATAGGTAGTTTCTTGTTATTTCCAGATTTGAAGACCCTGGTCCACATGGCAGTGGTAGGTATATTGATTACATGTTGCCCGAAGTCGAGATAAACAACTTCAGGAAGGGTTCGCAAGTACGCTCGTTACACTTTATACCACCATTTTATTGAATTGCGTGTGTATGCGTTTTGTTAGATTATATGTTAATGCTTGAATTGTTTCTTTTCACGTTTATCTGAACGAAATAGTGGTTCACGATGAAGCGGCAGCATGCTCTTATAACCACGGCGGACAATTTGTACTACTCAAAGTTCAGGGATTATTGCAGGGTAATTACATAATAAGTCAGAATTTTTCTTACAGAAATTCCCTCCATTACCATCATTCCATTTTCGTTTCATAGTACATCAAACTTGTGCTTAAGGTCTTTTTTTCTTTCCAATCTTCACTGTATGCAGCCAGGGATGGAGGGAAATCGAAACTGTTACTCAGATGAACATTACTTACCCACTTTTTTCTATGTGAGAACTTTCTGCATATTCGTATATATAACATATACACAGATAAATTCCTCTTGTTTTCCATATTCAATATAGAGAGAGGTAATATTTAACTCCTTACACTTTGCCCTTTTTTGCAGATGCTTGATCCATCTGGGATAGCCAACTGGTCGGTAACACACGTTGATTGGTCCGAAATGAAGTGGCATCCCAAATCGTTCCGTAAACAAGATGTAACACTCGAGCTAATGAGAAATATCTCGGTATGTATGTTCACATCATTTCCTATCATTAACTATGCTCATCATATTACAAAGCTTCACATATCAGTTCCTCTTCTTGCTGTTTTATGCTCTTGTCATAACAACTCTTTTCCATTGATCGCAACGCAGTCTATTTCAGAGAATGTGCATGTCACCAGTGATAAAAGGGTTAGACTATATATCTATATGTGTGTGTGTGTGTATCATTTTTCTTCAGTTTCTTGATATTCAACTGAAGTACATTCCAAAGAGGAAAAAAACCAACCTTAATCTTTGACATTGCAGAGACAAGTTAAGGTTACTCAGTGCTTGTGGAATGGAAATGAACGACCGTGTTATCTGTTTGCGAGGAAATTTTTGCCCGAAACTCTCCATAGTCTAATGCGTCTATTCCCAAACTATACGTCTATTTAAGTACAAATATATACAGCTTCGATTAATTACCTACAAATTTGTCGGAATTTCCACGAATTTCACATCACAACTGTGTGGTGGTAATAACATGGTGGTTATATAGATAGGATCGATATACTTCCCAGGCAAAAGCTTCTTTTGTTCGACTGCAATTGGCAAGAAAGAGTTTTTGGAGAGTGAGAAGCTGATTTTGAATGGAAGCTAAGAGTTGAAGAGAAGGGCTAATTAATGAAGGGAGCAGATTCTTGCATTTCGATTCATGGATGATGAAGATCGTTCTTCTTTTTCTTTTTCTTTTTCTTTTTTTGTGTGATTAAAACAGTTGCAAATACGATATATATATTTCTTTTCAAGTGTTAATGTAGATTAGGGCACACGAAGGTAATGAACCCAGAAAACGAGATTAAACCAAGTATCATCGATGTTCCGAGACGAAAATAAAATAGAGCAAAAGAAGATGTAAGAAGGAATTAATCAGCCAAGCAGTTCTTTTCGTTTCTCTGTACTGTAATGGAAAGCATGCTTTCGTCTTTCATTTTCTTTGAATTTGATAGTAAGGCATCTGTGGTAGATGTTCCTCAGTTTTGTCGTGTAATAAATAGTAGACTCTTGAACTACGATGATAAGAACCATAAACATTACCATAAAAAAAAAAACAAAAAAACACACGCACACACAGAAATCCATTCCAATGCTTCTAATTTCCGTAGCTACTCTGCTTCTCTGGGACTTGCGTCTCGAGTCCAATGTAACAGAAAATTTCAAAGGAAAAACCAAACCAAATCGAAAATTGATATGCAGAATGGGTAAAAAAGGTAAAAGAACTACCAAAAAGAAAGAGGCCTTATTTTGTCATTCTTCTAAGAATTTGGTGTCCTCACAAATCGTCCCTGCAATAATCACACAAAGAAAAGATTCGTCAGTTGTACATTACTTACCAACGGCTTTGAAACTAAAAAAAAAAAGGATTTTGGACAAAATGCAAAACCTTCATTCTGGGTCGTCTGTCAGCGTTGACTTTTCTGACTTGGTATCTGATTTTCTTGGAGAAAAGACGGTTTCGTCGCTTCTCTTTGTAACGCATCACACTTGCTTCTCTAATCAATCCTCCGCCGCCATTCTCAGAAAACAAATCTATCTGTGCTAACCTTGCCTGCATTCATTTTGTAAAATTCAATCTTTTTACATCGAAAGTATGCAGAAATAAACACAGTACAATAATAACGCGGCAAACTTACCTGAACATCATTTCCGGCGAATTCTTCGCCTGAAAACGGCGAAGCATTATCAGCCCAGGTGCTTAAAACTTCGTCATAGTTCAGTTTCAAGAGCAACCCTGCGTTTGGCAACGGTGTAATAACATCTCCTTCTTCGTCTTCTTCACTAGCCTTTTCGTCGCTGGCCGCCGCCGTTGCCTTCCCTTGATTCTTGGCCGTAGCTTTTGGACATGGATTATAATCCTTAATCAAATCAGATAATAACCTCTTGTTTTCAACTTTCTTTTTCTTCTTCTTAGCCTTCTTCTCCATCTTCGGAGTTAAATCAGACACATTCACTGTAGTGGGAAACCTCCACCAATCTCCATCGTCGGCGGAGTTTCTGAAAGCTCTAAACTCCTTCCTCATATTCCCATATCCAAATTCAAGCCCCAATCCCATTACTGGGTAACCATAGGAAAATTTCTCAGTTTTCGAGCCATCGTTGCTGCTGTAACAACAAGTCTTTGGATCCTCAGCTGATTCTTTTTCTATTCCCACGTTAGCTTTCATAATGCTGTCGATTCCTTCATCTGTAATTTCCTCATGGAGAACAATCGAACCTGACTCGAAATCTTCCTGAGGCTCATAGCAGATTTCTGAAGAACATTTCGCCTGTGAATTGATCTCCCCTGGGCTCAAACACAGCTTTTCGAACCTTTTCGGCGAAAGGGTGTGTCCAAAAACGGGCGGATTCAACAATAATTCAGAGTTTTCAGTGACTTGGAAAGGTATGTTGATCAAGTCCGTGGGCTCATAAAGGGACTGGCTTTTCTCAGCGTTGCTTTCCTGATTTACGAGTCTGCTGCTCATGGGCTTTGTGAAGTTTTTGTTGGTGAAAATCTTGGGATAGGCCGTGGAAAGAATAGCAGCTGCTTCATTATAGGTTTGGTTGGGCCTTTTTCGAGGGGTTCTTGGCTTTCTTGTGGAGATTGCTAGCGGCGAGTTCGTGGATTCTGATAGGGTTGAAGATGGCGATGATGATGAAGGAGATGAATTCTTTGAAGCCCATGAAGTTGATGACAATGGAGATTTGATGATGCAATCAAGGTTCAATGATTCTAATCTGTAAGCTGCTCTGCCACCTCCAGCTATATAAGACGACATTATGCTAATAACAGAGGAAAAACAGAGTATTTGAAAAATCTCAGGAAATCCCAGAATTTGATATGGTTATGAAGAAGTATAGAAAGTGCAGCAGCAATCTAAAGCCCCTAGAAAGGTGCTTTTATGATAGAGTGTTCTTGGAAAATTGTGTAACTAAAAGATGATAGGCTACATACACTTCCTAATACGGAAAACCCAGAGATGCAAAACTAGGCCTCTTCTCACCAAATTTGCTGAATGGACGAAAGAAAGATTGCTATACGAATGAAAGGAAAGCTAAAAGCAGAGTACATTCAATTCACTGAGCATGTTCAGCTTACTATAATATTACCCAAAGAGTTCTGAAATATCTAATAACGGAAAGCTCATAATGAATGGTATATGTATAACAAAAACGCAAAGATTGGTTGATGTTGATATATATGTATATATTGTATGTGTGTGTGTATATATATGTATTGTATGTGTGTGTATATATAATATATAGGGATGCTGTGTTTTGTCTAAATCAGCAGAATAACATGTTAGAGCGTACAGTGAGTCACGGGAAGGCACATATGAGAAAAATGGCTAAGGATGGTGATTTTATTTACATGCATATATATTACATATTGGTATTTCCTTTATGAGGAAATTATCTATTCTCACGTAAAAATAATAAATATTATTTGTATATCGGTTGAAAGATCGAAGGGAAGGGACAGTTCTTGGCTTGGCTTGTGCAGTTGGTGGTCTGTGTACAGAGATATTATATTGGACCACATTTTCTTTTCTTCAATGATTTATTTGATTTATTTTCTTCCCATTCCTATCTGTTGCGTTTTATTATTTGAAGTTTTGTATGTGAAAAGGTAATGAAATACAGATTTATTATTATTATACAATTAAAATGTAAAGCTTTCTACCTTTTGTTTCATGGTTATTCACAATTGCCTTTTACATGCACTTAAATGGGATAATATATCCAGAAAAAGGACGTTGGCAATTAAATTCCGAATAACATACTACACTCTTTTACTAAGTACTTCGATCTTACTAGAGTGAAAAACGGAACCCTTAATCATTTAGTATTCATATTAGTAGTTACTTTATTACATTAGAAAAATAGCCGTTAAATAACTGCCAACTTGAGAAGATGAGACAAAAAGATAAATGTAAAGATATGTTCAAAGCCTTTGTGGCATTGAATGATCCACAATTTACAACTATGATCAGTTATTCATGTAATTACGATATTAATATATCATGGTTAGATTTGATTTCTTGATTCATTTTGTCTTATCCCTTTAATAATATTATTTTAGTGAAAAAGCGTTGCTTATCGATGACGTGGCAGAGTATCATTGGTCCTCGAGATTTTTAGGGTTGACATGACCTACACTCAATTTTGTTTTTGGACTTTTTCACGGGTATCAATGAAAAGATAAAAAGTAAGGTTGATTTCGGATGTAACAAAGATTGAGTTCAATCAAAGGTCCACTTTTTGGTTCCTTGTGCATCCTTGTTTGTGGCAATTGAGCATTATACGTTCGGCTATTTGGGTTCAAAGGATTGAGATTAGATTAAGTGGAATGATATTTTTCTTAAGGAAAAGAAAACAGAAAAAGAAAAATAACATAAGACAAAATTTAGGGTTTTGGAGAGAATTACTTGCATGACGACTTTTTGTCGGTTCCGAAACGTTGTATGGGATATTTCGAAATACAGTATCTATACATTATATTCATTATATGGAGACAGTAGATATTGTTAGCCCCAACTGATGGTATGATCGATATCCAGTTGAGTGTCTTACAATATCTCGCTCAATCGCATACAAGAGTGTGATTTGTGAAGATGTTTGTAATAATATGATTCGTTTGCTATAGCATAGCATACTATTGTAATAAATCCAACATGGTTTACAACTAATGCTTCTTCTATTGTCATTATTAATGAGATTTGCTAAATTTATCGACAAGTGTAGTTTAAGACGCATACGGCTTCCATTTGACCAAATTATCAAGATAAACGGAAGACCTAGCTAGCCCAAAGTAAGATGAAAAGGACATGTGTGATTTGCCTAGCTATACATTATTATACTATCACCTACGTACAATATATTAGATATATATATAGATAGATATATAACACGCATATCCATCAGATGTAATCTTGGCCACAACAGTAGTTATCTCATATCCAAAGGAAAAAAGGTTGGAAACTCTATCGCCGTTGATTTTGGATAGCACTGAAATATAGCAGCAGGGTTAACGTGAATCAGCAATAAAATTTTCATTCAGTTGCAAATGTTATAGGTAGATATATATTCCTGCTTAATTTAAAGTAAATCACAATGCATGGAATATGCTGATTTACATTATAGGGCTCGTTTGATATCGTGTTTAGGGATTACATGGGTATAAGTTATTTGTGTATAGCTATACAAGGATTTTGTTGATGTTATATTTTAATATGTTTGATATGTGTGTATTAATTATTTGTGTAATGATATAAATTGTGTTTGATAGATGTGTTTGAGATGCGTATAGGTGTGTATGGATTAGTGATACACACCCCATAACCACCTTAGAGGTGGGTATGAATATACAATGCCTATAACCAAAATCCTTGTAATAGACGTATATAGTCATACAAGGCATGTATGGCTATACACAGATATCAAACACAAGCCAACTTATTCATACACACCCCATACCCACATATCAAACGAGCCGTGTGATATGTGCCCAAGAATACAATTTGTGTACAACACGAATGGGCGACTAACTAAAACTAATTCCATATAACCAAAGAACATCTGCAGATCTCCCATTCACCAACAATAATGTTTATCTTCCTTAAGGCATAGCATAATAACAATATATAGTCCAGCAACTTTTATTTCGAGAAAAGGAAAAAAAAAAGGGAGGAAAGCAGTGACCATGGTTTTCAGACATCCAAAAGAAGCCTGCGAGGATCTTCGACGACGTCCTTGATTCTTCTCAAGAAGAAAACAGCCTCTCTACCATCGATAAGCCGATGATCGTAGGTCAATGCAATGTACATCATAGGCCTTGGAACGATGCTACCTCCGACGACCATAGGACGATTCACAATCGAGTGCATTCCAAGTATTGCAGACTGTTGATTAATCAATTATGATTACGTAAACTTGATGCTACGGAAATGAGAATAAAATGGTATTTGTTGATTTGATAAATGGAAACCTGAGGGGGATTTATGATGGGAGTACTGAGAAGACTTCCATAGACACCACCGTTGGATATGGTGAACGTACCCCCAGCCATCTCATCGATCGATATCGTGCCATCGTTGGCCTTCTTCGCAAGACTGTTGATCTCCCTTTCAACCTCGGCGAAGTTCATGCCTTCAGCGCCACGTAGGACAGGGACAACAAGACCCTGGATGATGTGTAGTGGAAATATCATGGGATGCAATAATCTGAGACTGAAAAGATGATTTTTCTGATTGAAAAGATCTTTCAAGAATAATATAGCACACGTATTGCTTGCCTTAGGGGTTCCAACGGCAATGCTGATATCGACGTGGTCTCTGTAGATGATATCATCCCCGTCAATTACAGCATTCACTATCGGCTGCTTCTGTAAAGCACTAACGGCAGCCTGTAACTCGAGAAACGAGTAGATTAATTTAATGAAAAATCATGCGTAGAGAAAAAACACGAGAAGCCATAACATCGGCATACTTTCACAAACCCGGACATTAATCCCAGCTTCACTCCATGCTTTTCAACAAATGCATCCTTGTAATCGGATCGAAGCTTCATCAAATTAGTCCTGTTTTGAGAAAATTGGGATATGCATGCATAAAAGAATCACAGACGAAGTAGTATGTCGATCAATAAAAAAAGAAGGGTGGATGGATATATTGACAAAAAAGAGAGATAGTGACTTGCATGTCCACTTCATTGAATGTAGTCAGCAATGCAAATGTGTTCTGAGAATCCTTCAGTCTCGTGGCAACTCGTTTCCTGAGTCTTGTCATTGGCACCTTATCAGCAAAAATAAAGGTTAGCATCATGGTTTCTTATGCATATAGCTGGCTCAAGCATCCTTCTGAACATGTCGAAAAAGGTACCTACCCGTCTTTCCCTGTCTTTAGGGGGAAGTGTAGGCTCGGAGGCTGAAGGTTTGGGAGGAGGAAGCGGGCTTCCTTTAGGCTTTTCGGGGGCAGGTGTCTTCTCAGTTTTAGGCGGCGGCCTTTCTTTTTTGTCCTCGGTAGGTGATGGTGGTGGTGCACCCTTTTCAGATGGTTTTTCACCAGATTTTGATATGATAGCAACTTTGGTGCCAGGTTCCACTGTATCTCCTTCTTTAGCTATAAACTGTAAGACGTAAACCAAAAATTGAGGAACTCCATGGCATGAATCAGCACCATTAGCCAAATGCAGCATAGCCTACCTTTTGGATGATACCTGCTTCAGGACTATTGACGTCAATGGTAACCTGGTATGAAAAAACAACCTAGATTGGTGGGTAGCCAACTACTGCAAGTAAACTAGGAAAATATTTCTGAATAGTTTTAAAGATGAGTGTTGATCATAGAGTATAAGCAGTACAGGGTTATCTGTACATACAGAAATCAGCTAAAAGAACCCTCATGCTATTTGCGAAGTATCAGCAATCAGTAGCACATACCTTATCTGTTTCAACTTGAGCAATTGCCTCATCAACTTCAACTCTATCCCCAGGTTCTGCTCGCCAACAAGCAGTCAACAATCATAAGGAATTAACACATTGGTTATCATAATGTAGGCATCGAGGAATAAAGTAATAATACGAAAGAGCATACTTTTCAAGAACGTTGCTAGTGTGCCATCACTGATGGATTCGCCCATAAACGGGACAACTGCTGCAACAAGATCACCTTCAGCAGGTGTCTTCTCAGTTTTAGGTGGTGGCGTTTCTTTTCTGTCCTCAGCAGGTGATGGTGGCGGTGCACCAGTTCCAGATGGTTTCTCATCAGATGGTGCAACATGCGTTACGCTTTGACCAGATCTTGATATGATAGCGATTTTGGTGCCAGGTTCCACTGTATCTCCTTCTTTAGCTATAAACTGTAAAATGTAAACAAAATATTGATGAGCGGCAAAGAATAATTTAGCACCATTATAGTACATGCCAAATGCAGTACATGCTTACCTTCTGGATAACACCTGCTTCAGGACTACTGACGTCAATGGTAACCTAAGCAAAAGTCCCCTAAGTTAGTTGATACCCAACTACCAAGACACGTCTCCTCATAACATATTGTCTGCAAGTAAACTAGGATATATTCTGAAGAATTTTAAAGATATTGGACAGTTGACCGTACATACAGTATAAGGAGACCATGGCTATATGAATATATAGCTCAGCTAAGAACCCCACAAATGCAAAAAATAGGATGATATCATATGCTAGTTGCTAAGTATCAGCAATCAGTAGTACATACCTTATCCGTTTCAACTTGAGCAATTGTCTCATCAGCTTCAACTCTATCCCCAGGTTCTGCTCATCAACAAACAGTCAATAATAGGAATTAGCACCTTGGTTATCATCAAGGCAATGAGGAATAAAGTAATGATACAGAAGAGCATACTTTTCAAGATCGTTGCTAATGTGCCATCACTGATGGATTCACCCATAGGAGGGACGACTGCTTCAACAATATCACCTTCTGCTTACGCATCAAGAGTAGGTGGTGGCACGTTAACAAAACTTTTGTAGCAGAAAATGAAACTCAATTCGTCTCAAGATCATTATTTAATTTTCTCATGATAGTTCTCCCAAGCGATGCAGAAACCAAAATCTTATTTTTATGTATCAATGGAATAAATATAGTTGATTATAATTAATTACTGTCTGACTCATGGGTTTTAAATCTATTCTGCATGATTATTTTCTCAATTTTTGAAACTGGAGTGTAAAGATTTTGGACCTCACAATAATGTAAATTGGACTTGCCAGTTGCCAAAATAAAATTCGTGGACATCACAAGCTTGTTCCAATAGGATATCAAGACAAATTGAACGTAGTGATCAAGCAAATGAGATACCGGTATTAGAACAGAATGACTTGCACCAGATCTTCTTGAAAAAGGCATCTGGCAGAACATCACTTATAACTATCCTGTTAATAATAATAAAAAAGTCAAATAATAAGATGCTATGCATTCTAAACCAGAAAACACTTCCATAAGCATATTTACACACAGGAAATAGTACAACTGAAATTTCTTAAGTTTCGTCCGACATGGAAAATCATGCCTGAAATGAACTCATAAGGGCAAAAAGGAACTATTAGATGTGCAACATAATCCTCTTGGTCATGTTATCACCAAATATGTATCTGCTTAAGATAAATATCATGAATAAAACCTTGTACGAACTTGTGAATTGAACCAACATATCGTGGTAAGCTTTCAGTGTTTCACCACTCAGGGGCAACATAAAAACAGAATGAGATGTACATACCACCCAGTGTTTCAAAAAGAATATTAACTCAAGTCAATACCTTTATCTACCCATCTTTTACTTCCACATGTATGAGTAACGCAAAGAACACCCCCCCCCCCCCCCCCCACCCCCAGTTCTCCAAATACTTGTAAGCAAAGACATGTAACTCACTTTTTTGATGCTGAGGTCAATGCCAGACCTGTGACAAGCAAAATTCGTCAGTAAAATGTAAAACAAACTGATGAAGGCAGTAAGTAACATGGCATAGAAGAATACCAGAGCGAGAAACGTGACAGAAAGTCCGATCACTAACACATCCCGTACTAGAGAGTAACGTCTGTTCAATCCATAAGCTAAAGGGCATTAATTACCAAACACAAGTCAATCATCTCAATAAATGGTGGCCCAGTCGTAGGCCACCAAGTCGCTATCAACGGAACACAGTCTACATCAGCAGAGCACAACGACGTCTTCACTAGTGTAGTGCAAAAAATATACATGCAGACTATCTTAAACGACTTTAGCATCGTAAGGGGAAAATGATCGACATTACCTCTTGTGGAATACCCGAACACGCCCTTGGTACCTGCTTCAGCTTATACAGTAATCTACCGTACACCTAGTCCAAAAGCAAAATTCAGATTCTCATCAACAAAAGGCTAACAGGTTTCATCACGAAGCAAATACAATCTGAAATGAAATCAGGCCGAAAAAATAATCAAACGACGTATGATCGACGAATATACCGACACATATGACGCATCGGTAGCTGCTTTTCTCCTCATAACAGAGAACATCACGCCTTCCTTTCTGCAAAACCAATATATATCTACAAACAATCAAACCTCAGTAATGGCACAAAGAAAAAAGACGGCGTGCCAACAGATTTCACGGAAAATCAATCGATTTCAGCTAAACGAATGGTATTATGGAGGAATCGAGCTGCACCGTAGCTGAAAGTAATCAAGAACAAGCCAGGGTTTTCCGTTGTAGCGAGGAGAAGTGCATATAATTTGGAATGCTCTAAAACAAAACAGAACTCCCAAGCTATTGATTGATCTCCCGTGAAATTATTATTAATTTACTGAGAAGGACACATAAGCACAAAGGTTTTTGCTGATTTGTCGGAAATGATATGAGGGCAATATCGTCTCGTCAGTAATCGAAAATCTGCCAGCAGTCACGCATAGAGCAGCCATATATATATATTATATATACACTCACTGCCAACAGATTTTATTTTTTTTTTCCAGTCACTGTCGTCGCATTTGTGTTGTCGAGCATCGGCGGTGCTAGCGGCGATTTCTTAAGAAGAGGCTTTTTTGAACTGTTATCTACGGGAGAGTTGTTTGATGCCACTCATTCTCTGATTCCTCACCATTTTGCTTCATCACATTGTTTGTTGTTGTGGTTAAAGAAAGAGTTCTTGAAGTAAGTAAAGAAAATGCCCACTTTGAATTTGTTCATCAATGTCCCAGTTGATGGAGTGGTTGCTTCAGATATCCTTAAAGATGCTACCAAAGCTGTCGCCAAAACCATCGGCAAACCTGAATCTGTAAGTAGCCCTCCTTCAATCATCGTACGTGTGCCTTCTACTTACATTCTCTCTAGCAATTCATTTTTTTTGGTGCGTCTGTTATATGTTCGATATAATGCCTAGCTGATCTGAGGTGCAGCAGCTTCTTTTTAGTCTCTTCCTTTCTTTCTACTTTTGAAGTCCATCTCCTTCTTTAGCTTACATACACCACCAAGTTCTCTACATTGCTGTTCATTCGCATTCTTGACTTGTTACAGAATTCATATCGAATTTATTTCTCAACTTAATTTGCAGTACGTGATGATACTCATCAATGGAGGCGTCCCCATTTCATTTGCCGGGACAGAAGAACCAGCGGCCTATGGCGAACTAATATCCATTGGTGGGCTCAACCCAAGCGTTAACGGCAAACTCAGTGAAACCATTGCCGAGATTCTTCAGACCAAACTTACAATCGACAGCTCAAGATTCTACATCAAGTTTTACGATGTTCAGGTAATATCAAGTCCTATTCCTTTCTTGCAACTCTCCGTTTTCTTTAACTATACACACTAAGATAGATTTGCATTGCAACCTTGGATTTATTTGTGATGATTGAAATTTCAATCGGCAAACTTATTGACTCTGTTTCTCTATCGATCTTTAACCAGCGCCCTTTCTTTGGATTCAATGGCTCAACTTTCTGATGGCAATAACTGAACCCTTTTGCTTTGATCGTGAGGATATTTTCCTTCAGTATCTTTGCATTATCAGAATCATTCATAGTTCAAATGCCTGAGTTGTGTTTGTGCATCTCTCTCATCTTAGTACAATCTTGGTTGGGGCGTAGAACGATGTATTAGTGCTAAGACTTGGTACAACTAATATTCTTTTCTCTGATTTGAATAAAATAATCTAAGGTACTTCCCTGTTCGAGTGGTGGCTATATATTATTATTCTTGTGGGATACTTTTTCAGTGTGTTCAGCACAAAGATATGACCTTCAGTACATAGTCATTGGGCAGCTCCAACGTTATTTTCACATATAAACGCATTAAACAATATAAAAACCAAACAGTTCACACTTCTGGAAACACTCGACACTACGAAACGTAGTGAACAAGAAAAAAAACAGAGAGAACTGTCCAGGAAGTTCACAGAAAAAGAAATGAAATTTGCAGGAATTTATGTTCTAATTTAAACACTGATCATTAAGAGCTGCTATGGCAGATTCGATCCTTAGTCGCAAGACATCTGTGTCCTCTTCAACTGCCTGAAAGATGATAGATCAAAAAAAAAATCTGAACATATTTTACTTCGACATGTATGTCCTACATGGACCTCTGCTGTGAGGAAGTAAAAAGGAAAAAGAACAGAAGAAGAAGAAGAAAGAAACGAATTCTTGATTAAATTACCTCGACGAGGACAGTCTTCAGAATCCTTCCCGAGAAAGCAGAAATATTTGCCGTAAAGATTTTGACCTTCAAAGATTCGAAAACCTCAAAAAGCTTCGCCGTCGTGTCTATCCTTTTATTGCATATCAAGCTAACAGCCATTATCTTGTCTCCCATGCTCGTAACTCTCAACTGTAACAAAGAAAGATATTAAATTTTAATTATTAAACAACTAGAAAACCACAAAAACTCAAAACTTATTTTTCACCCCATTAAAAAAAAAACAATTTTTTTTTGTACCTCAATAACTTCAATGGGAAAAGAGACCAATCTCAACTCTTCAGAATCACGATAGCCATTGTGCTTAATCCTCTTCGTTCTCTGATCATCAAAGCTTCGGTGACCATTCGACGACTTGGTAGATGATTCCAACTCAGCAATCTCCGCTTCAAGCCTCTTCTCTTCGTCTTGCAATGACTGAATGTATTCAATCGCATCTTTTATAATCGAAGCTTTATCCATCTGCAAAAATCAACCCTCAAAGTCAACAAAATTGGCTTGGTGGGCTTTCCTTCTTACTGCTGTAATAATTTTAAGAACAACGAAGAATAATTATTACCTTTGTGATGGTGGGGACAACTGACCTAAGGGCATAGAGCCTTTCGTTGAGCTTCTTCCTTCTGTTTCTCTCTGAGGCGATGTTCTTCGAAGTTGGAGAATTAGATGACTGTGTTACTCCTTCAGGCGAACTCGAATCATAGTACGAAGACAGCGCATCGTCGAAACAATAGCTGTGAGTTTGGACAATGATTTACATCAGCATTTACGTAACAGAAAAAAGAAAAGGACATATAACTAAGGATCAAGAAGTACCTGTCGAGTTCTTCGGATTGGAGAAACATATTGGTATCCCAGTAGTTTATGCAGTCATCATCGAAGATTTCCATGTTGATTTTGAGAGAGAGAGAGAGAGAGAGAGAGAGAGAGAGAGAGAGGTGATGCTTTACTGATGTTAGGTGTAGTGAATATATACCCCTTTAAAGTGTAGTCGTTGCATGATTGCATTGTAAATGCTATTATATATTGATGAATAATATACAGAGTTATTTGTAAAATATATGGGGAGGGAAAAAGAATTAAGCGTGGGGCCTTCAGTGATTAATAGTGGAGCCGAATAAAATAAGTAGGACTGGGGTGTTATTAGATGTGTCGTCTACCCAAACAAAATTTTTAGTTAATGACGTTGTCTATAGAGGTAATAGATACAGATTAAGCTTGACTTCCTTGTGTAATTATACAGCTTTTTGACTTAAAATAACTTGAAATGTGAAATAATATAGTTATATTTATATATTGCACATTACTTAGTTACTAATATGTATAAATAAACTTTTGGTGCAACGATTAAGACAATGTTCAATGAAAGATCAAAGAAGAGACACTCGCATGTGCCTCACTAAAAGCACCGTGATTATATGCGTTAGTCTCGAATCAGTCAGACACAAAATTTCTGAATTATTGCATCATTAACCATCATCTCCGTCCAGAACATGGTATTAAATGAATAATAAAATAAGAAACATTGGAGTAACATATTGTATATATATAATATTAATGTAACGTGATATGGGTAGGCTGCTTACATAATAGCATCTCCAATGGTACTTGATTTTTGTGCAACACAAAAATAGAGTACGCCTTTGCTTAAATGGGACTATCTCTAACACTAATATTGTGCTGATCTGCTGAGATACTCTAGATTTAGTGTACACACAATTTTCAACACAAAAATAGAGTTTTAACTTTCAATTTATTTTTTATTTGAAAACTTATTTTAAATTGTTAATAATGATATAAAAATTAAAATGAGCCTATAATAATATTATAAGCCGTACAAACAAAAAAAAAGCATGCAATACGCTTATCAACAATGAATGAAAATATGGACAAAAAGTTTAATAGTCATTCATGTCGACTTCATCTCCACCTAAACCATCAAAATTAACTCCAAAAAGGACATTTGGTGCAGTTTGTTCGGGAGTTTCACTTCTTTGTTACAATTATGTTATTTTGTTTAACTATAATATTATATTTTTGTGTAGAAAATAGAGTTGGTGAGTTGGAGTAAAAATTGATGTCGAAAATAAAGTTTATGGGTTGGATCAAAAGCATGGTAACAACCGTATTTTTGTGTAAACGCGCGGTAACAACCAAGCTGAAGGCTCAAATGTCTAACTTAGATAGACAGACACCTCATGTCATGTATATATTTAGGTCACGTGGTAAATGAGATTTTTATTTTCATTTTGGTCGTTTACTTTAATTTCCCACCCAAAAAGAATAAAATAAAACATAAAAGATAGAATATGTCGCATTGATAATATATAATGGGAAAGCCAACGTGCGTCAAACGCATATTCAAATTAGGGCACTTAGTCAAACATGTAACGTGCATTTTCTTTATTCCACACGTGCAAATATAAGTTTCTGGAAGTTCCTATGCTTACCAAAATTAAGTATATAACTTACTCATACATCTATCTATACCAGCCTCACTAGTATAGTTACCTACTACGGATAAATGGAGAGTATAAAATGTTACTCCCTCCGTCCCATAAGTTTATGGACATTTGGGTATTGGCACGGGAATTAAGAAATTGAATATTTTAATAATATAGTGTGTTGGAAAGGTAAAAAAGTGTATGTTTTGGCACGTCTTTTGATGATATTTAATATTATTATATTGATTGTTTGTGGTAGTTTTGCTATAAAAGGAAATGTCCAAAATGGTTTGGGACGCCCGATATAGTAAAATGTCCAAAACGGTTTGGGACGGAGATAGTATATAAATTTCCTAAAACATTGGTCCACTGTATTTTTGAAAAAATAAAAACACGCGCGCGCGCACGGACACAATAAAAAACGTCATTTCACTTCACTTGCGAAACATTTCCAATTACATTACATAGACAAGCGTCTCGAAAACGAATATTATTGCATGGTATAGTTGATCGACGAATTTTTTAAATGGTATGATCTGATCTTGTAGCACTACAAGAAACAAATCTTTGATTAACTTTTAAACTAAAGAGTAGTAGACATCATTGTTTTTTTCTAATGGTTCGTAAAACAGCTGCCTCAATGGCGGACTAGTGACGATAATAATATTAATTGATGTTACTATACCTTTGATGGCTATAACTTCGTAAAATAACTTGCAATTTGCTTAAGACAATTAATTGACAACGACTTCAAAAATAAAATTGAGTTATTCACCTGCCTATGTACACTAGTTAGAGGAGCTTAAGTTTGAAACTATTGGAATGATGATAGTTTTAATAATTTCGTTCAATGTCGGCCTCATTAAATCACTATTTCGACACAGTAAGGAATAGTTCATTTCAATTAGGCAATTTGACAGGAGTCATAAATCATGTTCCCTATTTTACTCATAGATGAAAATTACAAAAATTGAATAAAAAGTCATAATTCCTCAAACAAAGAGAAGATGCGTCTTTTCTAACCATAGAAGGGCAGATTTAACCGAAAAGCATAAGACAGCATCCAAAAAAATTCACCAGTGCGGCCAAATCTAGCAAAAGGGGGGTTAACTGCAAAATAAAAGAAAAAAAACATGGAAAAACTGCCATAACTCCATAACTTACAAAATGATAATCCTTTCCTCAGTTCATTCTCCTTATGAGCTCATTGATGTAATCTTCTCGGTTACCAGCATCACCACCTTCGACGTAGTGATTTCTCTTCTTCTTCAAACCTCCCAATGGAGCCTTAAGTTGGAAAGGCCAAAGGAAGTTGTTCGCTTCCTTGAAGTGTGGGCCCACCGTCAAAATCTCGTGGATGAGATCTTCCACGCAGATTATCCCGTACTTTCCAAGCACCTTTTCATTGTATGAGACATAATTATATCCTAATTGTGAAAGGAAAATTGAAATGGAAACACCTTTGTCATGATTCCTGTATAGAAATCAACCTGCTCTATGATGGAATTGTCGGTCAAAGCAATCCTCTGCTTGTTGACCTTTCCATAACCTCTCTTGTATATCAATTCTCTGACACTTTTGAGGTTTGGGTAACCGTAAGTAACATAAGGCTCGACTCTGTGGAGCATGTTCATTGTAGCCTTATTCACTTTCAAGAAGACGCCGTTGAATATCTACACAATTGCGAATGGAACCGAATGGAGTAAGGGTTGAGTTGAATAGACGGGGATATGTTTTACATCTACGGTGAATACCTGGCGCAACCTCAAAAGCTGCAGAATTTTCTTGGTGGTCGGGTGCATTGCGTTGATACTGAAAGATTACAAAATTTTCCAAATGACTATTGTGGTTTATAAGACATCATACACGTGAGGATGATATGGACATCATACAAGTGAGGATGATATGAGCATCATAGAAGTATCATACCCGCGGATCCTGACAATGAACAGAAGCTTAGCTTCAGGATTGACATAGAAGCCACCCTTCAGTCTAGCTTCACGCTTTAGCTGAATCAACTCCTTCTCCTACACAAACGATTAAAAAGATGCAAAGGGAATAATGAAAGAAACCACCAACAATAAGATTTCTTGATTCAATAGAAGATTCATGGAAAAAGACCTGATAACGCCTATTCGTATTCCTAAATGGAATAAAATGATGTGGGGCACATCAAAAGATAGCATGTATACCTTATCCTCATACTCCTTGGCATATTGCTTAGCTCTCTTGCAAATGATTTTCCTTGTATCAGCCTTCTTTTTCTTAGCTTCTTCCTGCTCTTCAGCTTTTGCAAGGGCCCATTCTTCGGCCCGCTTTTGCTTCTTCAAAACCGATTCCGGCACTGGTACGCCACTTTTTGCAACTTCGGCCATCGCTGAGATACAGAATCAACATTGAATTCAAAGCATGAGAGAGCAAACATATACATTAACCACCAAGGGCCATACGCATCCCAAATCGTCAATTTTTTTCATAAACAAATGACATAGGTAATATAGCTTAAACACAGGGACGCTGTAAACATAAGTATACCATCAATAGGTCCCCAAGAAATTAAACATTTCAGCCGTCCCTCGATGCATCAAAAATAGCATTACGCACATTGATGCACGCGAAAAGAATAGCATTTGTCTTTTAGAAGCCAAAGAATGACACAAGACCAACAAGCATTTAGTAAAAAAACTAGATCACTTGATGTATGAACACACTTCTACTCCCATACAACAAACTAAAATCTCCAAGCTAAAGCGACCAAATCTACCTTCTAAAACCGTAAAAGACGCGAAAGGAAAATATGGAAATCGATTTGTAAATTAAATCGTTCACTAACCGCAGAAAAACAATTTTTTTTGTAGATCCAGCACATTACAATTCATTCACGAAGCATATAGAAGAAAAAAAGATACAGCAACGCAATACCTGATCCAACAAATGCGGGAGAAATTACAAGTCTCTGCAACTGAATGAAAAAGCTCCGATGAGTGTTAACACGAAAACCCTAGTGAACTTATATGAAAACGTAACAGGCCATATTGGGCTTAATTGATGTTGGGCCTTAAATATTTAGGCCTCATTTTATCAGTTCAACGGCCCAACGCACACGTGTTTACTATCTCGTTAAATTGAGTTGAAGATTCTTTCTGGCACGCAACAACAATCAACTAAAAATTAGCAACGATAGACTCCATTCAATGAGAATTGTCCATTTTTATGCATAAGTTTCTTAGGAACATTTAATTCATAGGCTGAATATACAATATATACTTACATAGATACATTTATAGAGGTCGTTTTGACGTGGCTTATTCATATCAATTTAGCGTAACGGTGACGATGCCAATCGAATCAAGCAATTGGCCGCCGCGATCTTGACTTTCTCGAAAGTTGCTTGCTTGTCTTTTTCGTTTGATTTCAAACAAAATTAACTTATTTGATTAATGTATATATGTCAACGTATGTAAGATAATTTTCTATGCTATTAGGCTAGCTATATGATAAGCGTGCTCAGACTTTAACATCTTTCCCACGATATAAAACGCGCCGTTGAATACTTTTCCCTCAACAAAAACGTGGTTCCTAATCTAAACGATGAGAAGTACATTAAAAGATTATCAAATAGCACAGAAACAGATAGTAGGCTAACATATATTAATAACGAATATATAGCATTAAATGTGAATTTTAAGACCCTAAAATATGGGGACGCAATATAATTAATTATCTATAAGTAGCAATCGAATGGGTTGACTTTTGAATAAATATTTTAAGCAATGTTATCACGAAATGTACGGACCAAAGTTCAGTTGTACTTCGCCATTCGTTAGTCTCTCCTCATCCGTACGTCTCCCCTTTCATTTTTTCGATACTCTCTCGCTATATATATACATACATATATACACATAGATTACCATACATCATCTCTCCATTAGCAGCAGCAATCTTTGTATAATAGATTCATGATCATTAAAAAAAAAGTACAGAAAACTTGAAGAAGATGATGTACGAGGAGCAAGGAACGAGGATTAGCCATGTAAGAAGACCAAGGATCATCGACAACAAAAGAATGGGAAGTATAAGAGACGGAGAAAACGAGACAACATATAATCATCGAAACGAAGAAGATGAAGTTGTTGACCTCAGTGGGATGTCAATGGAATCACTCCCAAATCCACCTCTTAACTTGAGTATCATCTGCAAATTAGACATCTCCAACAACAATCTCCAGGTATGTATATCTATTGAATTTCGCATCGTTTTCTTCTTCCCAATAAAGATTATGTCTCTGCAAAGATTTCTCCTTTTGGTTTGGACAGAGTATCCCAGAATCACTAGTAGCAAGATTGTTGAACGTTGTATCATTAGACGTCCATTCGAATCAGCTCAAGTTCTTACCAAACTCAATAGGCTGTCTTTCCAAGCTCAAGTTCTTGAACGTCTCAGGCAACCTTCTCCACACGCTCCCAAGAACCATAGAAAATTGCAGGTTTGATTCATTCAATCCAATTTTCTTTCCCACGAAACATTTTTGCTATTTTATGACGACTAAAAGGTTATACGTATGTCCGCAGATCCCTCGAAGAGCTTAACGCAAACTTCAACAAGCTGACCAAACTGCCCGGGACGATGGGGTTCGAGCTCCTAAACCTAAGAAAACTCTCCGTAAACTCGAACAAGATAGCCTTCCTCCCCCACTCAACTGCCCACCTGACCAACCTTCGAACACTAGATGCCCGACTCAACTGCCTTCGAGCCCTGCCCGACGACCTCGAAAACCTCGTAAATCTCCAAGCACTCAACATAAGCCAAAACTTCCAATACCTGGAGAGGCTTCCGTACTCAGTAGGGCTTCTGACCTCCTTAGTAGAGCTAGACATAAGCTACAACAAGATAGCCCTCCTGCCCGAATCCATGGGATGTCTGAAGAAGCTGAAGAAGCTCAGCGTCGAAGGAAATCCCCTCGTTTCGCCTCCCATGGAAGTTTTCGAGCAAGGTTTGGACGCTGTAAGGGTTTATCTGTGCGATAAGATCAATGGGACGGGCAAGAAGAAGGGTTCTTGGCTCGGGAAATTGGCAAAGTGTGGGACTTTTAGTGGTTCGACTTCGAATCTGCCCATGGATGATAGGGCAGAAGGGTACAGCATGCTGATGAATAATAATAGGACTGTTGATGCCATAGCTTCGCCGAGGTATTTGGGGATGTTCTCCCCGAGAAGACTTTTCTCGCCTAAGGCACATACTTTTCCCAGATGAAGATATTATTACGAATGTAGAATGTTACATAGGTGTGTATGAAGATAAAAACTGGAGAATCTCTGTAAAAACTGTGGTTGTACTAAATCTTGACACTATATATATGATCATTTGACACTATATATATGATCATTCTAAGCTATCTTGAAGAAGTGGAATCGACGATTTGTGGGCCCATATATTCGATTTGATCCATCTCAGACTCCTTAGGGACTTGAATCTCTTCGAGCAATCCATAACAGTCATCATCGTCTTCACCATCTTTAAACTTGAGTAACCCTTCTTGAACTACCTCTCTGTAATAAGAACCATCGCGGCCATCTTCTTTCGAATAGGGCGGGCCAATCACATCCAAGACGACGCAAGGCGTAACTGCTCTAAACTCGTGGATATTTCCACCCGAGGTTGGGTACAGCACTGAAGAATCGCAAGGGGCTGTGAAGTTTCTGTTCGCCTTCAGCTTCGCGAGCCTCGCTGGGACACAACGAATTATAGGCAATTTTAGCAAGTCATTCATTACTACAGTGGTTATGTCTGAAGTTGGAGGTTGAAGTTAAACGACTCACGTGAAGAAGAAGAATAAGAAGGAGATGCAATGGAGTGATCTTCATCGACCCAATCGTATGCTTTTATGTGCATAGTTCCCAGAAGAAGCTTGCTAAAAACGGTCATATCTGGGTGGTTGTGAAGAGGTATTACGGCGTTGGTAGGCATAAAGAAGATGGATATCTGCAGAGAGATTGATACGTAATCGAGATTCAGTCCATTGTTTTTTTTTCTTCTAACAAAAATTCTTGATGAGCTCAGCAACAGATTCATTACAAAGTACCTCGAAATTCTTGCATTTGTAGATGATTGAAGATGCAACTCTTGGGGTTCCTTGGGCGTCTTTCTTGGGTCTTAAGAACTGAAGGTCTCTACTGAGTCCGACATCTTCAGGTTTCATGGCATCTATGAAAAACAGAGTACAACCTCAGAATACTGATACATAAAACAAGGTTTAGAACAGGGGAAGAACTGACCCCAGAAATTGCCAGGTTTTCTTTATGTATTCACTGAACAAGATACTACTCCAAGGGCTTTCATATGATATCTCATTTCAATGCCAAACTACCAAGAAATTCTAGACACTATTATGTGATCGATCGGACAATATATTACATCAATTGCAGGATCTCCTAACAGGGCAGAAGTATCACACAGACATCAAAGTAACTCGAACCCTCATTTGTGAACAAAACTTGTCATCATCGTAGAGAGAGCTACAACTGAACCCTCGAAATAATCTATCATCCGAAACAGAGATACAAAGAAAAGCTTATCAACATTGCTGCTTACCAAGAATATTAGACAAGATCTGAACATCATCAGGCGAAGGCACAGCTCCATGGCCCTTAAAGACGTACTTACACGCATCGAAAAGCTTCTGAAGATTCCCACGCCTGTTGTTGTTGCTCCTCTTGGAATCAGCTCTAACCTTTGTTTTCTTCTTCCTCTTGATGACTTTGCCCCCTTCCACGCAGATTTTGACTGATTTGTTTTTCTCCTCAACTACCCCGGAAGAATCCACCATGTTACCCCCGGATATAACCGGTGAAATATTCGAGTTTAGTCGAAAAAGGCGGGAAACATTCCCTACGGGAAAACTTTCCCCCGTCAGAAAACTTCCCGCGACATCCCACGAGAGCGTCCCGAGGCGAGCCGGGCCCGAGAGGCGTCGCACGAAGCCTTAATCGAGCACTACCCCGAGGAGAGGAAGGTATCACATGAACGAGGGAGAACATTCCGAGGAGTACATATGCCGACGTGGATAGCATAATGGAGTAAGGGACCCACAAGAAATATTCTAGAAGACATTAGTGGGTGAACAGGAGGAAATATTGGGCCATCGTGGGATGAGACTTGGGAGGGCTTGGCAAAGATACAAAAGAAAACCGCAGACGTGTACAGGGAAGTTATTTTCTAGTGTTGATATAAATACAATCATTTTTCACAGAGGGAGGGCGTGGTTCGTCCTCTTAAAGAGTATCACGACAACTCTCCCTGGATATTCGATGATAACACACGCTTGAGAGAAAAACGACGATGAAGAATGTCGCCCTCGGGATTGGGGCTAACGGTAAAATAACCGTGAGCCGAGGAGATAGCCCGAAAGCCCGAGAAGACTGAGGACGACCCGAGTAAGTCGGTCCTGAGGCATGAAGAGTAGGTCGAGTCGATCGACCCCGAGGTTGGCGAGAACGAGCCGAGCGACTCCATCTTCGGACGCGAAGTGGGTTGCGCTTTGTAAGGAAAACGTGGGAAGAACGTGGGAGAGCCACGTTGCCGCGAGAGGTCCGCAAAAGAAGCGGGCTTGGGTGATGACCAGGTCAAGGCGAGATTATAAAAGGTAACGGCCGAGTCATTTTCAGGGGCACGCCAGAAACGAACACCAAAACTGTCTTATGAGCCTAGAACCTGTAATTATCCGTTTTTTTTATGATGATGATTTATCTGACTTGAGCGTCGGAGGGGCGTCGCCGAAACGGCGCCTTTCTAGCTCATTTTCTTTGCTGTCTCAGGCATTCTACGGAGACGAGGAAAGCGAACGGTTGATTCACGCGCCAACGTGAGTAACGGACGACGGCGGCGGCTCGATAGGTCGAGCAAAAGGCTGATTTACGCGGCAATCAGGGAGGCGATTTTTTGGAACGCATCATTGGCGCCGTCTGTGGGAACGTTTAGTTCTCAAAAACACGATGCGTTTCGATGAAATCTGCCCACTCCGAAGCGTATCCATCGCGGCCTCCTCGCCGCCATCGACCATGACCACCACAGCGAGTCAAGAACCAGCCGTTGTAGACAAAATTCTGACCACTGAACGGCCACAAATTAGACCCGAGCAACTCCTGCTCATAGCGGCCGCGCCATCGAAGCTTGATTCACCAGCGCAGAGACTACCACTGAACAAGGGGATGCGGCAACCACTGACGGCCACCACCAAGCAAGATTCTAGCGAGCAGATCTGTCACCCTCGCCAGAGAACATCTCATTCCCCGTATTCGCAGTCGTACGCATGGGTCTAACTCGATTAGGCAGAGCCGAGCCCACTATTGAACATGCCGAAAAGTGTCCCGTCAAAGGAGAGGCCTCGCACGTCGTCTTGAATGAGCCGTGGCACTCAAAGTCGATGGACAAGGCTGCCCCCCACCTCCACAAGGTTATCAGCCGACGTTATGAGAAGATCGAATCAACACCGAGGTCGCTAGTGGCACGCATCGCCTGTTTTCGTCCCCAGCTCGCAGGCCGACCTCGCCCGAGCTGAGTCGTTGCCGGTTTTGACCGAAAGAGGCCACGTCTTTGGTCACCGTGAGCAGACCTGCCGACGACTGAAAAGGAAAGTCGGGTTTGTAAGTTTTTTAACATTTCGGGGGCTCGGAGGAAGTATTTTGAATAAAATGGATTAAACCTGTTATTTTATCTAGAGCGGATATGATTAAATCTGAAGTCTTGAGGGAGCAAGATGATATTTTTAGATGGGGATTATTTATTTGAGATTTCAGGAGTTGCTGGAATTAAATATGATGAGCCTCTGAAATTATTTATTAGACTGCTAATTGCTGAAACTATACAAATTACATGGGATTAATTGACATTCCTTTCAACTGATCGAATATTTGCTGAGCATGCTCTCTCAATTTCATGAATGCCCGAATGGGTGTGTAAGCCCGATAGATCAAATACACCTCTGTCTTCCCTTGAGGTATTTTGAGCGCAGGAACTTTTGAGGTTACGGTGGCCCATGGAAATGTCGATAGACCTCGTAATGATGCACTGACGGAAATTTACCAACTCAGAGGGAATAAATTACTCGGAGCAACGTAAGCCTAAGCTTGTGGGCGTCATAGGAGAAGGCATACCCTAGAGAGAGAAAGACACCACATTGGATAGTATACCCGCGGGTCGTGACTCGACGCAATGTTTCACGGCCGCCCGACCCGCATCGCTGCAAAAATGACTTCAAAACCAGCCCAACTAATTAACAGATATCTCCGAAGAAATCAGCCTTGCAATGTACCCTGTGTCGCCTTTCTTCATCACTGGGCAACACCCGACCACTGCAAGCCCGCCGGCTAACAGTTCCACGTAAGACCTTGGCTGGAAAACAGGTGCCACCACAGCCCGATCACCACCGCCATCGAAGAACTGCTTTCGATACCCAGCCCGCGGCCGAAATCAGCTAAAAATAAGTGAGATCGAAAGCTTGCGCGCAACCCTTGATTTTTGGTCGCACGGCGTAGCCAATGCACCGAAGACTCTATCTAAATCTTCAAAAAGCCATGTACCCATGGAAGCATCGCACATGATCGAAGAAAATTATCACAACGACCGCCATCGAAGGTTAAAGTCCCGCCGGTGCCAAGAACCCACTGCGAAGCCTCCCCGAAGACAACGTCGATTCATTTCAAGCAAATGGGAGGTACCCGTCATTTTATAATGATATTTCAAATACTTGACTTTCCTTCGCAGATAATTCTGAAGAAATCTGCGACGACCCGTACGATGAAGCGAAAAATATGAAAAAGATATTTAAGAAACAAAAGTGGCGATTTTTGAGAGATTGAGACAAGCTCACGACCCATCATCAAGGCCTGACACTCATCGTCCTCGAGAACAGCCATCATGAAGAAGGAATCAGCTCGGATCAGCCAAGCGGCGCAGCTGCGCTCGCAGCTCTTGACCTCGGCTTCACCTTAGATGGTCGAAGACCACTAAACTCAGCGGGAGGTCCCCGATACGTGGAGATACCAGTCACAGCCCACCGCACTCGTACTCCAACCAATACCATCAGATTCAGAGACAACCTTCAAAGTCGCACGAAACAGAAAATTAAAGCGAAGCGATGATATCACATGCCCAAACGAGCCTCGTCCTCGAGAAGATCGAATCAAATTGCAAGGATTTCGCCAAATTGGAGGTATACCTTACTTTTCATGATACTTTAAATTCTTAACAGATCATTTCCCGAGAACTCGATGTGGATCAAGGAAGAAAGCCACAAAATTCAACTGAAAAAAGAAAACAGACCATCTATGATCTTCCGATGAGAAACAAAAAAGCATGATGACACCAATGCACGAGGATTCACGGTCGCTTGACGGGAAGACGGAGACACTCGTCGGTAATTGCATTCGGATGTAGTTTTATATATTTGAAAGAATATAGATGTTCTATTATCATACAAGGGACCAGTTGCATGTCGAGGCCCGCGGGCCAATGTGGGATTGACGGTATTAAGGAACAATTATTGCATACTTTGAAATTCATGTGGCTACTATAGGATGAATTATTTTTCGGCTCTTACTACATTTCTCGCATTAAACTTCTAATATTACATTGATTTTTCGGGGATGAATTTTATGCTGCGTGGAGAAATTAGTGGGGCCTGGCATTATTGGATTACTGGAGCTTAATTTGCTACTTGCCAGAATAAACTGGAATTACGAGCGTCGGGCAACCCAAAAATTTATAAACAGTGCTACACGGACGCTTGAGATTTGGACAGCTCGGGGTTCTAAAGTACAGTCACCCACCAATATTGGAATAGAGACATGATCTCTTCGGGAATTCTAAACACCGTTCTGCACGGCTGTTTGAATACTCGGGCCTATGATCGTTCTGCTGACAACTGTTATTGTTCCATTGTTTTATGATGCTACTCACGTGAAACTCTCACCTTGTTATATCCATGCGTCGAAGCTGTCTGCAGTCGCAGGTGCTTCGCGGAGGATGGAAGAATAAAAAGAAAAAAGAGAGGAAACGAGGGCAGCGATTACCGAGAGATCGGGACGCGCTCACAGCCCAATATCGCGGCTCCCGATCACCTTCGAGAACAGCCCTATGATGAGGGAGAATCTGCTCAAATCGACGGAGTGACGCAGCTACGCTCACAGCTCCCGACCGAAGTTCATACATTGGATGGGCGAAGACCACCACTCGACTCAAGGGGAGATACCCGTTATTTTGTTATCATATTGTGGATCTTCGATTTTCCTTCTTAGGTCTTTCCGAAGAAATCGAAGACCTTGGATGAAACAAGGTTAACGAAGTTCTCCATCGAGAAGAGATCTCGATCAAGGCCTTGGATGAAACAAGGTTAACGAAGTTCTCCATCGAGAAGAGATCTCGATCAAGGCCTTGGATGAAACAAGGTTAACGAAGTTCTCCATCGAGAAGAGATCTCGATCAAGGCCTTGGATGAAACAAGGTTAACGAAGTTCTCCATCGAGAAGAGATCTCGATCAAGGCCTTGGATGAAACAAGGTTAACGAAGTTCTCCATCGAGAAGAGATCTCGATCAAGGCCTTGGATGAAACAAGGTTAACGAAGTTCTCCATCGAGAAGAGATCTCGATCAAGGCCTTGGATGAAACAAGGTTAACGAAATTCTCCATGAGAAGAGATCTCGAACAAGACCTTGAACGAAACAAGGAAAACAAAATTCCTAAGTCCTCGATGAAAGGGGCACGAAAATTCCTAAGTCCTCGATGAAAGAGGCACGAAAATTCCTTAGTCCTCGATGAAAGGGGCACGGAAATTCTTAAGTCCTCGGTAAGCGAGGCACGAAAATTCCTAAGTCCTCGATGAAAGGGGCACGAAAATTCCTAAGTCCTCGATGAAAGAGGCACGAAAATCCCTAAGTCCTCGATGAATGAGGCCCGAAAATCCCCAAGTCCTCGACAAGTGAGGCACGAAAGTCTCTAAGTCCTCGATGAATGAGGCACAAAATTCCTAAGTCCTCGATGAAAGGGGCACGAAAATTCTTAAGTCCTCGGTGAGCGAGGCACGAAAATTCTCAAGTCCTCGATGAATGAGGCACGAAAATTCCTAAGTCCTCGATAAATGAAGCACGAAAATCAAGGCACGAAAATCCCTAAGTCCTCGATGAATGAGGCACGAAATTCCTAAGTCCCCGATTAATGAGGCACGAATATTCCTAAGTCCTCGATGAATGAGGCACGAAAATTCCTAAATCCTCGGTGAAGGAAACAACCCCGATGAATTTGAGTGAAGCTTCTTAAGTCCTCGAACCTCGAAAAACCCCGAACGAGCGAGTTAGGTTGCTCAAGTAATGCCCGAATAAATATGACCCGCGACAACAGGTCCCGAATACGACAGGCACAGATCTTAGCAAGACAAGATTCTTTTCTTCTCCAAACTCGAATATTTTACCTACTACGTTCAAAAATCACTACACTCTTTTTGGACTATTTGTGGGGGGGACTATTGTTACCCCCGGATATAACCGGTGAAATATTCGAGTTTAGTCGAAAAAGGCGGGAAACATTCCCTACGGGAAAACTTTCCCCCGTCAGAAAACTTCCCGCGACATCCCACGAGAGCGTCCCGAGGCGAGCCGGGCCCGAGAGGCGTCGCACGAAGCCTTAATCGAGCACTACCCCGAGGAGAGGAAGGTATCACATGAACGAGGGAGAACATTCCGAGGAGTACATATGCCGACGTGGATAGCATAATGGAGTAAGGGACCCACAAGAAATATTCTAGAAGACATTAGTGGGTGAACAGGAGGAAATATTGGGCCATCGTGGGATGAGACTTGGGAGGGCTTGGCAAAGATACAAAAGAAAACCGCAGACGTGTACAGGGAAGTTATTTTCTAGTGTTGATATAAATACAATCATTTTTCACAGAGGGAGGGCGTGGTTCGTCCTCTTAAAGAGTATCACGACAACTCTCCCTGGATATTCGATGATAACACACGCTTGAGAGAAAAACGACGATGAAGAATGTCGCCCTCGGGATTGGGGCTAACGGTAAAATAACCGTGAGCCGAGGAGATAGCCCGAAAGCCCGAGAAGACTGAGGACGACCCGAGTAAGTCGGTCCTGAGGCATGAAGAGTAGGCCGAGTCGATCGACCCCGAGGTTGGCGAGAACGAGCCGAGCGACTCCATCTTCGGACGCGAAGTGGGTTGCGCTTTGTAAGGAAAACGTGGGAAGAACGTGGGAGAGCCACGTTGCCGCGAGAGGTCCGCAAAAGAAGCGGGCTTGGGTGATGACCAGGTCAAGGCGAGATTATAAAAGGTAACGGCCGAGTCATTTTCAGGGGCACGCCAGAAACGAACACCAAAACTGTCTTATGAGCCTAGAACCTGTAATTATCCGTTTTTTTTATGATGATGATTTATCTGACTTGAGCGTCGGAGGGGCGTCGCCGAAACGGCGCCTTTCTAGCTCATTTTCTTTGCTGTCTCAGGCATTCTACGGAGACGAGGAAAGCGAACGGTTGATTCACGCGCCAACGTGAGTAACGGACGACGGCGGCGGCTCGATAGGTCGAGCAAAAGGCTGATTTACGCGGCAATCAGGGAGGCGATTTTTTGGAACGCATCAGTCATCATCACCAATAGAGTGATTAAAAGCTCTATTCGAATTCCCCAAAAATATACAAGGAAAGAAGCGAAAGGTGTGATTTTTTGCCTGCCTATATATGGAGCGACAAGATTTTCAATTAATTCGAACCACGAAATAACAACGGATCTTTAAAGATCAAACAAAGTCGAGGAAAGAAAATGGTGGGTAAAGCGTGGGAAAACGAGCTGCTAACGGATGTGATCTCCAAAAGTATTTATATAGCGTAAAAGATAGAGATGGGCAAGAGGGAAAAACCAGGGGCTGAAACTAGAAATGTTTTAGGCTGAAACTTAATATTATATTTATATCTCCATGCAATAACAGTAAGCCAAGTGGGAAACCAGCTATTCATTTGTAGTTTTCCTTTCTATTAGAATTCCCTGTTTGTGTGTCGCCCAAAGATTGTACGTTGATACAAGGAGGTTTTCTTTTCTTGGCTCTCTTTATTTAATACAATATATGGTGCACTGTTTTCCCTCGGATTGTTCTCTCCTTGCTATTTTAAGGACGGTTTTTAAGGTTTGAGCTGCTTTTTAGTACAATATTACTACCCTCCGTCCACTAATTTTATCACATTTTACCATTTCGGGCGTCCCACTAATTTTATCACCTTTCCTTATTTAGCAAAAAATTTATCACAAACAATCAATATAATAATATTAAATATTCTTAAAAGACGTGTCAAACTATACACTTTATTACCTTTTCATTGTACTATATTATTATAATAATAACACCTTAATATTCGTGCCCACTGCCAAATGTGATAAAGATAATGGGATGGAGGTAGTAGATGTTATTACCATTCGTTGATTGGACATAAGAGGCGGCGGTTCTCAGTTAAAAAAAATCTTGTATTCAATAAAGAAAACCAGAAAAGCAAAATAGTACTATTAAACCTGTGGGCGTACGCTCTATCAGTCAAAAATCTGGACTTTGCTTCTATTCCATGGCCAATTTTGCATACAGAAAAAGTGTTGGCTTATTCTTTAAGGCCCATCTTGCAAGCTATACAAAGATGAACGAACACAAAGCTAAAATCTTTACACCCAAGATGAGACTTTTACAAGAGGTACGCCATTCCATCGCAGAGCTATTTCGTGATCTCTAACCTTAACCTCGTACGTATGGTGGCCTCTTACACCAACCATCTCCTCTGCTTCTGCTATGCTTTCTTGGCTCAGTCTTCTTCCCTCGAACAACGTCTCGATTTCGAATCCGTAGCAGCCATCAACCCAATCTTTATACCAAGAATCTATGGTAGACATCAGAGGTGCCAGAAAAAGAATCTCTAGCGTCGTCCTCGCTTCGATGAGCTGACCTGGAAAATTATTGGCCAGAGATTCAAACAAGGACTGATAGTGCCTCAGAAGATGGTCCAAGTAAGAAGCGTAGCAGCATTGCTCGCTGTAAGAATCCCATGTTTCTCCTTCGCCCATAGTCAAAATCCCTGGGGAATCGATCAGCGATTGCTTTGAGAGAATCAAAAACTCCATCACGCTTCTTTTCGATCTCTTCCTCCCCATGTGAGGCAGGCCCACCATACAATTGAAGGCTAGCCATTCTCCCCCTTTCTTCTTCTGCGCAGCGAAATCTTCGAGGGTTTTCTCTTCGATCAGCAGATTCACCCCTAGCTCTCTTGCGTGGCTTAGGAGCCTCTGCTTCGTCTCTTCGAAGGAGAAGGAACAACTACTGCCCTCTTCATCCTCTTGAACTAACGATGTTATCTTAAGAAGGGAAGTCTTCACTTTGTTTCTAAAGCTAAAGGCCTGAATCAGTGAAGGCCATTGAATCCCCTCTCCCAAATCAAAGTCGACTATGTGTAGGGTTGTATCTTGGGTCGGCGGCAGAGACTCCAAGATAGCCGAGTTGGCCGTGAAATGGGCAAGTCTTGAATCGACTAGGCTTTCGTATATCACCTTCAGCGCTTGTAGATAGTTCTTGCCCAGCTCTTGTCTTAGCCTAAGGTACTCATCTTCGCCGCCGTCTCTGTATTTTCTGAACAAGTGATGGGCGATGCGTTGCAGGGCAGTGCTATCCATTAAATCGCTCTTACCGTTTATCGATTTGACGAGGATATCAGTCAGATCTTTCTCTCTGTTTTCCTTGGATTCTCCGTAAGCCCTCAGTAGATGAGAAAGAAGGTTTGACTGATCATTTGCTTCCATGTCTGAAAGAGGGAATTCTACAGAAGAGTTCTTGGTAGATATGGTAGGGCTCTGTTGATCGTTTTCCATGGCCGTTAATGGGGATGGATGGTGATTTTCATTCATCGGATCATAGAAGACGAAATCATTTTCTGGCCTCCATGTATTTCCATGGCCCAACATCTCAGAACCCATTCGATGAATCGCTTCATCAAGATTTTCTAGATCATCAAAGAACGAGCCGCAGACATATGATGAGCATGGAAAGTGTTGTTCATGGAGACCATTGAAAAATTCCTCCAATCTTTCAGTTTGCTCCATCTATTTCAATTAATGGTAGCAATGAAGAAGAAGAAGAAGATAGATGAGGCGTCATTTATAGCATTAAAATCCTCTGAAGCTGACAGAAGAACAGAGTAAAACAGAGCAAAGACAGCTTTTTTGGCCTATTCTCACGAATTTGTGAAGTCTACGTTAAAGCTTTTTCTTTGGATGTTTGACAGCTTGTCACCTCTTCGTTGTAACTACTTCAAAATATAAAGAAGATTGTATTCGTTCAGGAATCATTTCACTATTCTCTTTCAAGATATGAAAGGTAAGGTAATAATCATTTTCAGGCATACCTTGGGATTAGCAGTCAAAGAAGCCCACGCGTTATATATTATCACAAGCAAGACAAGAATGAAGAAACAAATGCTCATAATTTGTTGTTTATGTTACACTTTTCAACCAATTGCTTGAAAACTTAGGAGCTTTGCCACCATTCTCTTTCGTTATCGACGTACAAAGAAGGCAAGAAATTTGAAGTATGAAAATAACCAAGGAAAATGACATTGTAAAATAATGGAAAGTCGCGATCTTTATCATCATACTTTGCGTCTAAGTTAAGATATTACATGAGAGTATCTATTCTGTCACTCTCTTCAATCATCCATATTTTCAAAGGGACTGATATTCCTATGCTATGCCCATCTTTGGTTGTTTCCTGTAGATGTTTTGTCACCCTTCGTTATTAATCTAAATTTTAGGTTTAAATGAGTGGGCCCATAATGGGCTTCGTGTATGAACGCACTTAATGGTCCAATAAAGGCCCAATTGGACAACGGGCCTCATTATTACACATTAGGCTCAACAAGTTGTTATATTTGCGTTCGACTTGATTATTCATTAATTGCAATTGTATATGAAATATTCGCTGTAACTTTACAATATGCCCTATATAAATGATGATGAAAATTATAAATGACCATGAAACGTAAATCCGAGGCATGAGATGTGCTTGGAATTTGAAGCGTGGTTGAGGATTTAAATAATTAAAGAGAGACCCCATAAGACGACAGACATCCTCATTCTCAAATAATGCTAGATCCGTATTAATAGGCAGACACACATATTCCGAAGGAACCTTGTAAGAATGGCAAGACAAAATTTAATTCAATATATAAATTATTCTAAGTATGGTTAATACAATTAATATAATACATGGAATCAGTACTGCTATGCTACAACAAGATCTGTTGGAGAGTTGACTTCACAGGTTGGACGCTAGTGGTGACTGAAATGAAATCCCTCAGACAATAGTCATCTTTTTTGTACTTTTAATAAAAGATATATATGTACATATGAATCATTAAATACCAAGAAAATATCTGCCTCCACAGATAAAATAACGATGCTGGCTGCACGTATAAAATCAATAGTCGGCCGTGACATATATTAATGAAAAGAAGAAATAAATATATGGCCATAGTTTTATGTCCAAGTTAAATACAAGGCTAGCGAGTTTTGAGGGTTTTATGCAACTATTTATCGTCTCACCGTACTCGAGAGACCCGTGAGAAAAATTATGTAAAATTTTCCTTCTCCCAAGAGATAATCACGTTATATTAATATGTGAACAATATCTGGCGAGTGTAATCAAAATAAGCACATAAATAAAAGAAAAAACGGATCATTGGATAGGGCACAATGATATTATTTTGATAATTCTTGAAAGAGTTGGATCGTCTTATATGCATAGAGAGAAAGGTAGGTCCCAAAGTCCAGCTTAAGAACAAGTCCCGTGATTCTCGACGCAAAGGAAGCTGCGCAACCATGCAATTTGATATTTTTTTTCAAATTATATCGTATTGTTTAGATATAATATATATGTATACTTATAGTACTTGGGATTTGAGAAACGTAAATCAGTCATTATTGGGGACGTGAATTTATCCTCTCAACGGTATGTTTGTCACATGTATGCCAATCAGATAGAGGACAAAAGCATTTTGATTCATCAATCTATATTCCATCAAAATTAGATACTATACTCATAATGATTATTCAAAAGTAATACACAGCAATTGGGTGATATAGGAAAAATTTAGGACTCAATAGTTGATTTATTTATGGAGCTACTCCAGTCGCCAAGTCGTCATATAGAAGCAAATGTGAAAGGGCTGCAAAGTAGGGAGACTTTATTTCTGTATGGTGTTGATATAATTAAAGAATCTTTTGATTTTGATGTAATAAAATAACTGAAGTTGAATTCCCATCTGTGTTTTACCATTAAAAAAACTATTTGGATGGTCCCAACACTAAGACTTGCTTCTCCAAGTAATAAACGGACAAAGGTTAACTTTGAATTTACTTGGACTGCCAATGTCAATTTCCAGGGTTTTACCAATTCTTTCAATAATTATATTATAATCGAGAGGGACGATGATAGGAGACATTTTCTCTGGCTAGAGTTGAAGAGGTCCGCAGATTTCTATGTCTGAATAAAAACAACACACCTAAGTTGCTGTGTTTTTTCATGATGGAAATAAATAAAATAACATCGTTTTTCTACTAAGGTGGGCATTTATGAACTGGCTTCACATGAGTGCTATATGTGATGCATGTCAACCATTTGTGTCCCCATCAAGCTTTTTCCTCTCCATACATTTATACACACACTTAACATGTATATATATACACATTGAATGATTAGTTTGATGCCCTTCTCCTAATATTATTTTTCAAGGGTATAGAGTGAGAGAGAGAGAGAGAGAGAGAGAGAGTGAGAGAGAGAGAGAGTTTCCTTCCATCTTCATCTCCATGTCTAGGGTTTTTATATTATTCCCTGAGAGAATGCATATTCCAAAAGACAGTAGTTAATGGAAATCTCAAGTCCTACTAGTATGAGGAATATTAGGTAAATATATATATAAAAAAGAGTCCTAGTGTTCAAAATCATTTTTATTTATGAGCTCCAAGGAATGCCCTAATTCCTCTTTTCATAATAAAAGTGTGCTGTAATATAGATAGACAGGATTGCTATGTCAAAGGATAGTTGTGCTGCTAGGTAGCTAATACACACCTTAATTTTTTCTTGCCAACAATTATACTTCTAAAGCACAAACCACAGTCAGCAGAATAAGGATCAATCACATCATGGGATCGATAGACTTGGAGAAAGTGCTGGAAAATTCTGAAAGGGAGCAAATAACTGATGACGAGGAAGATGAAGAAAGCATCACAGAGAAGCAAAGCTTCAGCACAGTCAAAGAAGGATCATCAGAAAACTCGAGCAATAACACTGTTGAAGAGGGCAAGACTAAGCCTTCTGTGAGACCTTATGTTCGATCTAAGATGCCTAGGCTTCGATGGACGCCAGAGCTTCACCTTAGGTTTCAGCACGCAGTGGAGAGGCTCGGAGGACAAGAAAGTATATGTTCTTCTCTCTTTGAGCTTTTTCTTTTTTTTTTTTTCACTCGATCCTATTTTCTTCAGGCGTGGTGTAACATGATGTATATAACACGGAGTAAAATTTGTATTTTATTGGGTATGGTTTGGATTTGATCTGATGCAGGAGCCACGCCGAAGTTAGTCCTTCAGCTGATGAACATCAAAGGGCTGAGTATTGCTCATGTCAAAAGCCATTTGCAGGTGATCTTTTAGTATTTTTAAGAAGATTAAGGATCACAAACTTGTAGTAAAGTAGGCTTAGTTTGTTTCGATTTGAGAGAAGTCACGAGTTTCGATTTTTGTCACTTACAGATGTACAGGAGCAAGAAGTTTGATGCAGTGAACCAAGGTTGAAAATTAATCTAAAGGAGCAGTGTTCTTAAATCATGTGTAGTTAGGGTTTCGTTATTTCCTTTTGTCTTAACCCTTTTTCTTCCTTATAATATATACAATACAGGGATGTCTGGGCACAGCATTTTCATGGAAGGTTTTGATCGGAATAACACCTTCAATCTGAGTCAGATTCCTCTTCTTCCTGGCTATAATCAGAGGCAAAACTCAAACCTAAGGTATGACAGAAAAACTGAATAATATCTTAAATTTAAATTCAAGATGTTCTTGAAGTTCTAGCCTCAAGTAACCTGTGAACTTCCCAGCTTCCCTAGAGGTGGTGATTTTACTTGGAACGTTCATGGAAATTGGATTCAAAATTCATCCTCAGTATTAAGGCGAAGCATGATAGATCACAAGATCAGTCCAGGATTACACAGTGCAGTCAAAGAAAGGATATTGAACACCCATAATTATTACAGTCCAACAAAACCCTCTGTCAACGAACAATACACTGATCGCCAAGCAAATGATGATGATGCAAAAAAAGTACACGAAGCCCTACACAAGAAAGAACCATGGCTCGACCGATACACACAAAACCATATGGATCATCATCAGCTCAGCTCCTTAAAGATGATGATGCATCAGAAGATGGATCATGAGAGGCGAGTCCTCTCATCAGATATAACTTCTAATAAGGGACCACTTGTTGGGCTGAAGAGAAAGTCCTCAATGGAAAGTGAAGTAATTAATTTGAATTTATCGCTTGGACTAGAAGTGATCAGCAAAGAAGAAGACGACGACGAATGCCTGTCTTTGTCGTTGTACACCAATCCTTTATCACCTTCGAAGCGCATTAAGAAGACGAATGGAGAAGAATTTATTAGCAATAATGTCGATGAGAATGCAAGAGGGATGAGTACTCTTGATCTGACTCTATGAATTTAGGGTTTAATTCTGAGTGAGATCTTGAGGTACTTATTTCTTCTAGATTGCAATCTATGCGTATTTACTTGACTGCATATCGTTGTTATGTAGATGTTTGTCTCTTCTACTATACTTTTCTGTGAGAATCGACCATGATTTGATTTGATTTTATCGCATGAATCTGATCAATGCATCGATGTCCTAACTGATCCTATATGTGGATAAACGTGCATTTTTATGGATTATCTTGAGAATGTGGTCAAGAACGCTTCTACCAAGATTTTATACGTGTTGTTTTATATACTGATACTTTGGGAGAAGAGACAAAGTTATATTACAGGTTTTTGTTTCTGCAAAAAGAACCTTTTTGTTCGTTTCTGCCATTATGACGAAGCAAAACACATAGAGGAAGAGCTAAATCTAGTGATGGATCATAATAAATGCCAGTTGATGATGATGATGGTGATGATTATTCTTATTACATAACCAGTTAATATGTCTTATCAGCAAACATCGTCCCACTATTATTATTCGCATTACTGTTGCCTAATCCCCTACCTATAGATATTACGTACATTTGATACTAAAGAAGAGGAAATACATACTGTTTTCTGTACGGAGCTAATACCTACGCAACTCAATATACGTCAGCTTAAAACGTATAAGTTGATAAGGCCTTTGGAAATACAGTTTAGCCATGATTAAAAGTTCCGAATTTCGATTAAATCGTAAAGTTTTGGTTCAATTTAGTTTTATCGCAAATCTCGAATGACAAAGCACAAGAAAGTGAGAAAAACCAAAGTAATGACAGCTCATAATTCATAACAATCACAGTTCAAAAGTTACACCCACGGTGTCAAAATTTCATCAAGAAACAAAAACAAGATTCTGCAACCAATCTACGAAGCAGCCTCAGGCTCGTCATCAGCCGTTGTATCCTCGGCTTTGTCTCCCTTCTTACCTGCAGAATGCCAACACATAACAAATACAAATACCAACTGATGAATCAAATAGCTAATCGCGGGATTTCTCTGCATTGAAAAGCCTTACCTTTTTTCTTTTTTCCACCGCCTTTCTTCTTCGTCTTGACAGGCAGTGATAACCAAGCTTTAATCTCGGGATCTTCTATTGGTTTTGTTGGTTGAAGCTCCTGAAGAGGATGGCCCGTGACTCGATCTGATCCATTGGGCATTAGCAGAACGGTGAGCTTTATGTGGGCCACCATGTCACCTATATATATATACATAGAATGGTTTATTATGTGATCAAAATTTCTTCAATGGGAGAAAATTTGGGATTGTTTTAGTTTGTTTTGTACCGGGTTTTTCGTGAAGCACTGGATAAGGCTGCAATAAATCGTGATTCACACACTCCACCAAACCCAAACGAGCACGCTTCTCATCTAAAGCCCTGCAACATATTCATCGTGTTAGTTATCTTCAGCTCAAAAAGTGGAAAAGCTGTAGTAGCGAAAATGACAGAGGAAACAGAGTAACGTTAGTATGGACCTTGCAGAAAATGGCATGATTGGGAACTTCTGGCTTATCTCGCTGAATATGAATCGAGAAGCTTTCATTTTGAGAAGATAGTTCTTGTCAACGGCTCGTTTGTAAATGGTTGTTTGCTTCTCATCCAACAATTTTGGCTGCAAATTTTGGAAAATTTCGCGTACCAATTTAAGTGGAGGAAAGCTGCTGATGCGATGATAGTGTCTTCTGCAAAAACGCTTGGCTAAAAAAAACAGAAATTACCTTGCCTTCACCAGTACTGGTAACAATGTCGACAGCATAAACCTCGTTTTCCTCGAATTCAGCTTCATCGACCCTTGTCTCGGGGTTTGACACACTTAGAACAACTTTGTTCCCATCAATAACAAACTGTTTCATTTGATGGCTGAGGACACCCTCGACAACCTTGCAGTCATAAGCTGCAGCAACTTTCTGTATTGCCTCGGTGACGTCTTTATTCTACCAAAAGGAATATAGAAAATCAGAAAATGTGAAAGTATAAGTATGAACTTGCTTTTAATGGGATCTACCTACGCCAATCACTTATTCAGAAAAATGACTAAACCCGGAATTCCATGATGTCTCTATCAGTGTAACTATGACAATAAAAAAATTCATCGGATACAATATCCATCTCTAGCGAATTTCATCATGTAGAAAAATCATGTTCATCCTTTGATTATAAGACATGGCTCAGATTTCCACGTAAGTAATTTTAAAATAGAAAGAAAGCAACATAGTTGAGGAACCTACGACTACGAGGCTAGAGAAAACATAGTAAATCAAATACAAAGCACTATGGTGACCCTCGATTCCTTAGAAAGTACCATATAAAGGAAAAAGGAAAAAGCACAACCACAAAGAACAGAAAATTAAAATGGTTATTTTAATGACAATTCAAATATCGCCACTTGATAGGTGAAGTGCCGCCGTCAAAAAACGATCAAGCTGGCAAATTACACTATAGATAGGCAACAGGGTAAAGAGGATATCAACAATCCTCGTCGAACAATCAATACTGAAGTACTATATCTTGGAACTCAACTTACAATAATGAAATATTATGGCAATTATATATTTGATAACCTAAAACAGAATATTACCTTCTTCCCAGGCTTCATGAGCCGCAATGCAACCTCAGCAGCAGTATTTGCCGCAGCAATAACATCAGCTGCTCGACCAGTGACAGGTCCTTCACGAAGCACATGACTGTGGGCAACCACGGCAATGAATCCATCTATATGACAACCCATATCTCTGCAAATGTCCATTTATCACCGACTTTCACATATGTGCCAAAAGAGAGTACATTTCTGAAAAAATATTTGAGTAGAATCTTACATTTTCAAAATATCTCCGTCTTCCAACACAGTTTCATCACCAACCAGTGGTGAATAATGACAGACGGTGTTGTTCACAGAGATGCAAGTCGGGAATGCAACTCCCCTCTCTATCTTCTTCTTCACATTCTTGTACATGTTCCCAGTTTGCCTGATAAATCCAAGTTTCAAGACGCAGAAACAAAGTAATAACCATATAAAGGTTTCAAACTTGGAACTTTTCCAAGAACATATAATAACCAACTACTCACTCTGTGATGAAAGCATCTCCTTTCTCGCAAAGGTCAACAATTTTAGCTTTTGGTTTGCACTCAGACAGCACCAGCTGCAGTGCCTCTACAAATTCAATCAAAACAGAAACAAAAGCAGGCATCGTAAAACCGTATCTTAGTCCCACCCAAAATTAAACTGTCCAAGAAAAAAAAACGAAACCACACGCAACTGTTGGCAATTTCAGCAGCAGATTTGTATTTCGTTACAACTTCAGGATATGACAGATCCAGCTCCTTCTCTTCCCTTTCCTCGTCCGACATTGTTTCTCCCTTGAGTTAACAAACACAACGATTAAAATACAAGCAAAATAATCCAAACAATCAACAACGAAGAAATAATCACCAATTGAAATGTTGCCAAGTCTCGACGGCGAGAACAAGTAATCAGGGTTTAGCACACGATAAGATGAGCTATAAGTTAGGGTTGAGGTCGAATGTTGTTTCCTTTGGCTTATGTACGGTCATATAATGCGTTGGATACCAATAGTAATTAGTATTTTTAGCACAATAAAATAAATTATTAATGAATAGTTTGGGATCTTTACAAATAAGTACCTAGTTAGATAAAAACTTGTAATTTAATACCCTATCAGAATTTTTTTATATGTAGGTACCTAACAGAATAATTTTTTTGCACATAGGTACCCAATGCCCGAAGTACACCACAACACATTTGGGTACCCTATATCAACACATTTGGGTACCCTATATAACAGAAAATGGTACGACGTATACTATATTTAGGTACGCTCTATATAACACACATGTATGCCTTAGGTACGACGTATGCTATATTTAGGTACCATATATCAACGTGTTATGGTACGCAATATACACACAGGAAGGTACGACGTGACTAAAGAAACTGGTAAAAATTTAATTGGGTACCTATCTGTAAAATTTTCTGACATGGGTACCTATGTGTAAAAATTTTATTCAATTGGGTATTTTACTATAGATTCACCTAGTTTTAATAAAATTTTAATAGTAATTCCAATATTTCGAATAATAGAAGTTACTAATAGCTCCTTTCCGTACGGCTTTTTCAGTAAACTCATCAACACATGAGATTTCCAATAATAAAGGTTATTTAACCTATTTAACCTCCAAAAACAAGTTTTACTTAAATAAAAAAAAAATAACGGCACGTGCGATGCAATCTTAAGAGCAAGCTTCTTATTACAAAAATCGATAGGCCATTATTATTACACAATTCTCGCAGGTAGCTCTATCATCATCCATCCATCCATCACCGAGGACTATTAGCAGGAAAAATCTGACTCGGGTCACTATTCGTACTGTACTGCCCCGAAAACCCAGCCGAGCTCATTTCAACCGTATAAAGATCCATCGAAGCAGGACCCTGATCCCGACCCGGATAAAGATCCGACCCGAACCCACGATCCCTCATCATCAAACCCACGGACTCCTCATTCTCCCCCCCTTGAGCTTCAGCCCAAGGATGACGATCATCCTTCTTAAACCTCCTCAACCCTTCGATCTCGATAACCACCTCCTTCATCGTCGGCCTATCCTCGCCGTTCAAATGCAGACACCTCCTCACGAGCCCCGCCGTGCCCCTCAGCTGCTCCGCCGTCCCCTCCCTAACAACCCTCGGGTCGAGTATCTCGAACAGCCTGTCCTCCTTCACCGCCACCACGAAGCAGGTGCTAAGATTCCTCTCGTCCTGTCTCTTCTCTATGTCGATGGGCTTCATCCCCGTCATCAACTCGGCCAGCACGACCCAAAGCTGTACACGTCGCTCTTCTCCGTCAGCAAACTAGTGTGGAAGTACTCGGGATCCAAGTACCCGAGCGTCCCCTGGACCAGAGTGGTCACCTCCGTCTGGTCCAGGGCGACCATCCTCGACGCGCCGAAGTCGGCCATCTTCGCGGTGCTGTTCCCGTCCAGGAGTATGTTGGCCGACTTCACGTCCCTGTGGATCACCGGGACGGCGGATGCCGAGTGGAGGTAGGCCAGCGCACCGGCCGCCTCGGAGGCTATCCTGAGGCGGTCGGCCCACGTCAGCCAATTATAATTCGTGACCTGGTGTTAGAATAGATAAACTCTGATAAGTTACGTGTGCCCCACATCGGATAATCGAGAAGAGGTTGAGTGGGTCAACTGTTCTCTTAACGGACCGATGTTAGGCCCAGTTAAAGAATTAATTTCACACCTGGCGATCTCTGTTGTGGATGTGGTCGTAGAGGGTCCCGTTGGGGACGTACTCGTAGACCAGCAGCGGGACTCGGGTTTCCAGGCAGCACCCGAGGAGCTTGACGACATTGCGGTGGTTGATTTGCGTGAGTATCACGACCTCGTTGATGAATTGTTCGATTTGGCTCTCTTCGGTGATCTTGGACTTCTTTATGGCAACGACGCGGTTTTCGGGTTGAAGGGTTCCCTTGTAGACGGTGCCGTGGCCGCCCGTGCCTAGGATTTGGTCGTCGGCGAGGTGGTTTGTGGCCTTTTCGAGTTCTTGGGCGGTGAAGATTTTGGTGGCTGAGTGGTTCGTCGAGTCGGAGTTTGAGGAGGAGGAGAGCTGTTGTTTTAGGAGTTGGCCGCCGTTTTGTTCGAAGAAGTGTTGCCTTAGTTTGAGGAGCTTTCGTTTCTTGAAGCTGAAGTAGAGCCATGTCGTGGCGATTACGAGGGATAAGAGCCCAAATCCCAGGCCTGCGTTGCATGCATGTAAAATTGTTTTTACGACAAATGTTTACTTTCTTACTGTACTTGGGATCATTAAGATTGAACATAGTTGACTTTCACTTTGGTGAAGTCGATTTGTCAGCGGTCAACTAAGTCTGTGTTATTATACTTGCCCAGTGCCAACCACTCGATAAAAGTCCGTATAAAACCAATGAATGGACACCTAAAGTAAAGCTGATGTGGACGGAAGCGTATAAACATAAAAGAAGGAGAAGAAGATGGGATTACTTACCTAAAGTGACTTTCAAGACAGGGAACTGAGTGTTATCGGGGAGACAACCTTGGCCATCTCTTCTACCATTCCCATACTCACCATGAGGACAAGAACAGTTATAACCCCCCATAGTATTCGTGCATATCTTCGCACAGTCGTTTAACCTCGGATCAGCACACTCGTCAATATCTAACAAACCAAGCATTAACAAAACAAACCACTGACTTACAAAACAAAACGAGATAATCTATAGCATTCGAAATCTTACCAATACAGCCTGGGTCAATGTTGTAAAATACGGCCTAGGCGGCCGCCTAGGCGCTAATCGGCGCCCGCCGCCGCGAATAAGGCCTAATCGCCCGCCTAAAATGGCCAGACCGAGTAATCACCGAACAGGCCGAGTAATCGGCGCACAAGCCGATTTTCGGACCGCCTAGACGCTGACTAGGCGGACTGAGGCATATTAGTATTTTAATGACCAAAAGCCCACTAATCAAGCCCGTTAAATATTATACTAAAACAAGAGCCCACCAATGGTAGACTGCTTTTGCAAACTGTGATTGTAGCGTTAATGAGTAAGCATATATATAGGAGATGTTTCACGCTTCTTTGTCCAAAGGAATCGGTGTGGGACAGCAAACAAATACTCATATTATTACATATTTACACTACACTGTACACTCTATCGATATATCCTTTGAAAAGGAAAACCGAAATAAAATATGATATTATCATTACGAATTAATTGTACATTTAAGGAAAACAACTTCATTTATTTTCAGTCATATAAATATTATGTCATACACAATTTTTGTCTAAGAAAACTCCTGGAATATTAAAACAAACTTATCTATTTTATTAATTCAAGAGAGATTGTTACATTTGGTTAAAATATTATATAGAAAATAGGATAACTTAGTCCGACATCATACTTAAAACGTTATTTTTGTACTAACATTATTATGTTGCATTGTTGTGATTGATATTATTTATTTTAAATGTTTGGATAAATTTGATACATATTTACTTTGATGAAAATATTTGCATATTTGATCTTAGAAAAATAATAATGAAAAATATGTACACCGTTTAATTTCCGCCTAGAAACTGCCTAGGCCCCGCCTAGACCGTCTAGGCGCTAGGTCCCCCTCGGGCGCCCGACTAGCGCCTAGCGTATTTTACAACATTGCCCATCGTAGCATTTACACCTATACCCTCCCAAGCCAGTCATCGAATCCACGCAGCTGCTGTTTCCCTTACAAGCATAGCCCGGCGAGCTTGGACTTGCGAACAAGTCAAGTTCCCAATAGCCCAATCGGCTACGATGGGCACAGTTTTAGACACACGGTCCACGAAATTAGGGTCTGCTAAATCAGAGGCTCCATGGAAGACAAAAGTGTTGGGGTCGCCGAAGAACGAATACGTACACGGATCGAATGAATAAACCTGAGACAAAAGAAGTGTTACAGACAGCTTTTGGTTTTTCCCCTGATGAATGAATAATAGCCTTTTTTTTCTTGCCTGGGTATGATTCCTTAGGCTCGTGACATCTGTTAGCTATGATTTTAAGCCCGTCGGCAAAGATGTCTGACAGCATCCTATGCCCGAGCAGTATCTGTAAGAGAAAGTAAGGAGAAATCATCAGCAGTAATCGAACAATTTAAATTTCCCATGTAAGAAAAATCTCGTCTCCATACCCTCCGATGACGTCAGCCGCTCTAGAGCACAGCGTAATGCAGCCGCTGGTGAACGTCCTTCCGCCGATCCCCGCCACGAGGGCAAAATCGTCGCAGCCCACCACCGTGAACTTGTTAATCGGCGAGTAGCTGAAGGGCGTCCCGGCCAGGGAAGATGAGGCGTAGTTCGACCGCACGACGGCGCCGTTCCTGTCGTAGCACTTCCTCGACACGACGTTGGAGATCCTCAACTGGCCGTCGGAGATGTCGTAGATTTGGATGGTTCCGATGAAGGCACGCGGCGGGTCGAAGGCGTGGCTGCAGTTGAGCTCGAAGAAGTCGCCGATTCCGCAGCCCGACCCGTATCCGATTCCGAACGGGTAGGGTACGGTGAGGTCGCCGCATTTGCTGGGGCAGTTGGGTTTGGCGATTGTTGGGGCTTTCAGGATGTCGTGCGTGTCTGAAGCGGCGGCCGTGGAGTTCGACGGCGTCGTGTTGGTGGCTTCCGAGGTCAGGCCGGCGGCGAAGAGGAGGATGGGTAAAATGAGTTGGATGGCCTTCGCCATTGTCGTGACTGATCTTCTTCGTTCAGACATGGAAACGAAGGATTGATTTTCCGCGCTCGTATAACTCTGCTATGATTGGAGGAAAGGAGGTTTTAACTTAGGATAGGTTTGCGTGGAAGTTGACTTGGTTTGGTAGTAGGAGAACGTGCCTTCATTCGAACTGGTAATAATATCTGTATAAATGTAAATTTGTAATATTTTTTAATAATAATGTTACATATTCTTCTATTATTTCCCTAGTTTTTCAATGGCAGCTGCTAAAGGGGCAGAGAACAGAATCAGAGATGTTTGAGAATATTGAATGAGATACGGGATTTGAATAAGTCAAAGCTGTCGACATTATTTTAGCTTAGCATTTGTTCAAGAGTCAACTTCTTACACACAAAAAAAAAAGACTTTTGATAAAAAAAAAAAAAGAAAAGGTCCACGACTGACATTTGTCCATGTAATATAGATAATAATGCAGGTAATCGAAGCCTTCATGAGGATCCATGGCTTGTAGCCAAGGCCGTGACTAACAGACCAAGTACGAGGAATGGCTGTGCAGTAGCCTGGGAATCGAGCGTTATTAATAAGGCGTAAGCGCTTAGCAACAAAAAAACAATAAGCAGAATCGTAAACGACTCATATAGAAGCTAACCTGATACTGAACATCGTACTTAGCAGGGTCCTTGAGCAAGTATTTGAACTGGGATTATGAAAGCAAACAATAGCAATAGTTAGTTAGTTGCAGGCGAGAAAATCATGCTTTTGGGACGAATACGATGTTATTGCCTGGAAGAGTACTTCCGGGGCTATCAAACCTAGAAGGGCTACGGCGTGGAAAGGCTTGCCTAAGCCAAGAAGATACGCTGCCGAAAAGTGCGTGAGAAAGCGATGTACATTTTTCGAATTGGGGCGAAAAATTAGTAAGTTTACCAGCCACAGATATCTGAGTGACGTCAATGGCACCAACGCATATCCATTTTGCAGCCTCGGGGCCAAAAGCCAATTGAAATGACTGTCAAGGACATATTATTATATGATGATCATGAGAGGACAGAGGTTTGAGGTTTTTATATTTCTTTTCTATGCGATCGCTGTGTGAATAACGATTGATACCTTTAGCCCCATTTTCTTGTCTCCTTCGATGCTCTTGAAGTCATTTACAATAGCTACGCCAAGCTGCAAATTTATAGAACAGAGCATATGAGGGGCATGATACAGCAGCAACTAAATGTGGTCTAATGATGCTAGAAGAGAAGATCAACATACACCAGCTATACTGTAAACCAAGGTTAGAACGATGGTGTCGGGCGTGAGGGTCCCAAACAATGCTTGCCCTGCCCACCTACAAATTTAATTAGGAAAGATTGAGTATTCGTTCGTCTCTCGAGAAAGATTTGATAGGTGAAAGGGTGAGCTAGAAATTACCACGGTAATCCTATATAGCTCACGCCGAGAGCGTAGTTGCCAATCCATCCATTTCGTTTGAGCTGCGAAAGAGAACATACATATGTGAAATGTTCTTCTCAGTTCAATATTAATTGATGGGCTCGGGTGGATAATGAACCTTTAAAGACGGAGCTGAGTATACGTAAGACACCAAAGATCCCCCAACGGCAAGGGAAAATATGATGGGGAAACCGTGCCCTGCCTACGAAAAAGGCTAATGTTTTACGACAAGTAAGAATCAAGAAACCGAAATTTTAAGACGTACCCATAAGTCTAACAAACCAGCCAAACCAAGTCCTGCAAAGAGCAGCACCCAAACCTGTGTAATAACCTATTCGATGGTACTACTACATTAGTTTCAGCCCATCCCATGAAAATATGCTTGTACTTATTATTTCCAGGCAATGTAAAATCCAATGCTGAAACATACCTCTTTCTCAGATATTGCTCCCGACGGAATCGGGCGATATGGTTCGTTAATCGCATCGATCTCTCTATCGTACCAATCGTTCATAGTCTACTTATCATCGCAGTTAGGATTTCGAAGAACTTAACAGAAGTTCTATGCGATTAAGATACAGAACAATATAGTTTTTAAGTACCTGAGTGTAGCCAGTTAGACAAGGGCCAGACATAATCATACACACAGCTGATTTAGCTACATCTTCTGTGGTCCAATGGAAGTTCCCTGTGAATGATGAAGGCGCAACACAAATATATAAATATAGGAACTTTGTAATCGATATGAATATAGCATAAATCTTTGAAATCTTGAAGTACCTGATGCAGCTGCTCCACAAACGACGCCCCAGACAAGGGGAGGCCACGTCACTGGCTTGGTGAGTTGAACTCTCAGTTTCCATTTATTCTGACGAGAAAAAGAAAAAAAAAACCCATTAATGGCGATTTAAAGGCAAAAGCATCCTTTGAATCACTACATTAATATATACACAGCAGTTAGTGACTCACAGTTTCTCCCTTGGCCCCTTTAATACCGAGAATCTGCTTCATACTTGAGCCGCCATTCTCAGCCGACGCTTTATCTGCGCCACACATTTTCGTCGTCCTCAAAACCCAATTTCAAATCGGCTATCAACTGAAGACGAAACAAATCAACAACCGTGACTAATAGTAAATGCAAATCCCAGAACCAAACCTTTATCTCTATCAGATTCAGATGCTCTCACTATGCGCCTCCGCCCTGAAAGTTCTAAATCATTGGAATGAAATAAGAAGCGAAGCATGCATCGTATGAACGAGTACTTGAAAGCACTGAAGAGACGGTGTTACTGTTTAGAGCAACGCGGCGAGCTCCGGCGTCGGAACACCATCGGTTTGAGCATACGGCGGCGGCCAAAGATGCCATGAGTCAAAACTGAGAAAGCTGAGAGATTTAGATCGTAGACGATGATGATGATGATGATGATCACTTCACCTACTTGAAGGGTGTGATGGTGTGTTGTATTTTGTTTTCTTTTTCTTTTAGAACAGGTACAAAGAGACTAACAATATTGATCATTTCATCATACTCCAATGATAGTTCACGTTGATAAAGCAATGGAGGGTTAGGTTTATAGAATCTCGCGTCGTTATTATAATTAAAAAAAGCTGTCGAATTATTTAGTTTCTATTACGTTAACTAACTGTTGATTGACCGACGATAAACAATATTTAAAATAGTTTATAGTTCCATAATTAATTAAATATTCTGGCAAAAATGGTGATTGACTAAGACAATCATTGTTGGTGCTTAAAAGTTTAAATGTTTTTGCATTAATTTTTTAAGTTTGCAAAACCTGTTGTTTTTTCTTCCTTTGACCACAACAATGATTACCACATTAACGAGAACACTTTTGCAAAGTTCAGAAACCACAACAATACATTTAAAAGTTCGAGCACCAATATTTTTATTACATTCATGTTATAGCAAATACTAAATATAAAATTCAGTTTAGATTACCACATTAGTTTATGTTGTTTTTTTAGAGGCATAACAACACAATCAGTCCGAATTTTTTAAAGTTTGAACAATAATTAATTTTTTTTACATATTTTTTAACTTCTTTGTTAAGAGAAAAATTACGGTGTAACTCTATTGATATACTTTTTTAGATAAAAAAAAGTTAAAAAATCTCGTGGTGATCGAATATTTATATCAATTTTACACAATATAATGTACATTAAAAAGGTGTAATTGTTTGGTAATTAAACTTTTAATGTGTAATTTTGGTTCAAATGTCATTTTGGTTCTTTACCTGTTCTTTAAGTCAAATCAATCAATAACAGGTTTTGCAAAATTCAGGAACCAAAACGGCACATTTAAAAATTTGAGCACTAACTTAGAAATTGTGGTATGGTAAATGGTTCATGCATCATTTTTTAAGGTTAATCTTAATTAGATATTGTTCTTTCCAAATCTCCATTGGGCTCATAAATGAAAGAGCCCAAGTAAATGTGAAATATTGATGGGCTCTGTAGAAGACTAATAGGAAGAGATCAAGATAACGCTTACCGTCGGCGACTCTTGGCAATTTCTTTTACTAAAAAACCATGGTTTTCATGTCAATTATTTGAAAAAGATAAATAAACATATAAGTGGAGATGCGGGGTATCGATCCCCGTACCTCTCGCATGCTAAGCGAGCGCTCTACCATCTGAGCTACATCCCCTTTATAGTACTTATTTCACTTATAAAATATTAGTTCTTGTATAAAAAGAGAATTATGACCAAGTCTAGGTTATGCTTGGCGAACGTACATGAGAGATTGCGTGTGCGTGCATATCTTTATATCATTCACAACCGACTGTATATGTAATCATTAAAATTTGAATTATAACAAAGCTAAAAAATTCATTGATTGCATCGATCATTATTAAGCTCGTGGAATTAATTACCACATGGTAGGGATGCCTGGTTAGAGATCCAAACGCGTGTCAATCAAACAATTTCTAAATTGCGGAAAGTTCTTATCTACAAAATAGTCAATCAAGTTAACCCTCAAATCTTAATGCTGAAAACTTGACTAAAAATAATATAACTAACATAACCTGCTAAGATCATAAGGCTACAACATAATAAAAAAACCTTCCACGCTCCATCGTTCAACACGAAAAAGAAAACACACGATCATCAGTGATCTTCTTCCCTTCTAAGCTTGTTCAACAAAGCTGTAATAAGAGCATCCCTTTTCTCAGCTCTAGCTTCATCTCTTACCCTCCTTTGCTCTTCCCTCTCTCTCCATCTCCTATCCATCATTATCCTCTCATTCTCCAAAGCCTCCATTGTTTGCCTCCACTCCATCTCTTTCACCCTTCTCTCCTCTTCCCTTTCCTCGTAAGCTCTGAACCATTGGATCTCTATTTGCATCTGCTGCTTTGTGTACTCATCGAACACCTCCTTCATCGCACTTACAACATTCATATTGTTGCTGTTAATGGGGTAATTTCCTTCTTGATTTGTAGGGTTCGTTGATGTGCTTCCTCCCTTTATCGTCGTCTTTCTTTTCTTTCTTACAGTTGCAGCCCCTTTTAGTTCTGATTCGCTCTCTTCGTTTTCGTCTTCTTCAGTAGAGGAGAGTTGGGCTGACGATGCTGACGCCTTCTTCTTCGAAGCTGATGACGTGGCGGCGGCGCCACCGCCGCCCTCGGCCTCGAGCCAAAGCATTCTTTCCATTCTTGCAGCGAATATTGTCTGCATATCGTTGTAGAATGGGAACTGTTGCCTTAATCCTTCGTCTTCCATGGTTTCACATCCCTGAAAAGGTTGTAATAAACCTTTGTAATCTATTCCCATTCACATTATTAATTACACATACCATTGCTTTTCAATGTACTTCAACACTATCATTTCTTTATCTATACGTTAAAGATGTTTTTACCCTATAAAGCATTTTTATGACAAACCAATGGAGTTACATGTAGGTAAATGCATATCATATATTGTGTATAGGGACATCTGAAGGGAAGAAAAAAAACCTTGTATCGAGTGACGAGGTTTTTCCACTTGCACTTGCACTGCTCAGTGCTTCGACTATAGCCCTTTTCTTTCATCCTCGTAGAAATCAATTCCCACAAGAGTTTATTACGCTTGGTCTCCATGAAAGTGGGGTCAAGCTCCGCTCGAATCATCAAGAAATCCCTTGTTTCTTGCAAGCTCCATTGAGGAAACCTATCGCCGCTTTCAATAGAAGCCGAAGAGTATTGAATTTGATGGTGTTGTTGAAGCTGCTGCTGGCGATGATGATGATGATGACTATGATCCATACATATATATTATCAGATGATCAAAATCTTGAAAGGAGAAAATAAGGGAAAAAGAGAAAACTTGAGAAGAAGGGTTTTGGTGGTATTAGTATATGCAAAAAGGAAGGGTGTGTGAAAATAAGGTGTGAAAACATGAAGGAAACTTTTCCACGAAGGAATAATAATATTAAGAAAAGGTTAGTGTGAATAATAAATAAATAAGATCTTCTGTTCTGGCTTACGTGTCCATGGTGGCTTGAAAATGAAAGGTGGGAAACAAATGTGTTGTGGAGCTTTCTATTGCTCATTCTTGGTCTACAAGCTATTATGTTTCCTTAATGCTTAATTGGCCGATATATGTATATATAATATATATATATATATATATATATATATATATATATTTTGCTGAATCTATGAAAAATACCTAATTGTACAAAAATTTTGCAGGCAGTACCCATGTCAGAATTTTTTTATTTAAGTACCCATTCGACTGTGCGTACCATTTTTCCGGTCTTGATGTATCTTTTTATATGTGTATTGCACGTCGCGTCACGCATTTATATGGTATCCATATATGGTACCTATATACGTTTCATACGGCAGCTTGCGGCTGACTATATGATGATACCATTTTCTAACTGTATTACTTATCACAATACATTTCCCTATGTTACCTAAATATGTGATATGATGTACCTCGCGGCGGGCAGGTTTCAATGTGCAAAAAAATTATTCTGTCAGGTACCTGCATTTAAAAAAATACTAACCGGGTACTAACTTGTTAATTTTTATATTAATGGGTATTTTTATGTTAAATCCCCTTATATTTTTTTATGTTTGTGTACATGAAAATTTTCCATTTCACTTCACCTACTCAGAAGAAGTCACTTTATTAACTAAACCAATTCGATTAGATTAATGTTACGCACCAATGTCTAGAGCCTATGATTCACGCGTAGCAAGAAAATTCAATCCACTTTATAATAACCATCATTTAATGTTAGTAAAGAAAAAAGCATATTTAATTGTATATCTGGTTCTGGACACGCCTGACGCGCATTGAGTTTTTTTTTTTTGAAATATCTGTAATAGGAAAAAGAAGACATTTCTAATGATTTCCCTCAATGGTATTGGTTTGAAGACGAAAGACGCGTACACGTCGGCCTTGTATTGTATGTAATAAAAACAGCAACTATTCTTTATCTTATCATTTTTATTTCGACCTTAGTATTAAAATTAAACATATCAAAATATTTCAACAACGATAAGTAGAAATGGAACCAATATCGGCTAAGGTAGATTGAAAAGAGAGAAAGAAAAAGGGCAAAACGAAAGACGCGGAAGTGAATAATACAACACGCAGCAATCTGTCAATTTCGTCCACGTGGCATACTGCATGTATGTGGACCCCACTTTCCGCGGATGGGTATTGACTTTCTACGACTAAACTGTTGTACCTGCTGTACTGTAACTGGAATCGCGCGTTCTTCTTTCTTGAGCCGCTAGTTTTAATTAATTAAGTATTGGTCCCCGAATTTATCGAATCTCTTTTCGCTAATTTTTTATGTATTTATTTACTTACCATATTAATTATGTAATGCCGACGAGTTGAAGAAACTGAAATTCCACAACAATATAATTAGTTAGTTAACCAAAAAAAAGGAATGGCCAAGATTGCGTAATGGGTCAAGTTGAGTGAGTCATGTCTATCAGACCTTTCAACAAGCTATAACTTCCAAATAAATGCCACAAGGCTATAATTTCTCTCGATATATCACATAAATGATGGGAAAACAACAATAGTAAACGTAACATGATGCTACTTAAGTTTGAGAAGTTCATCTTGGGATCCACGCAGATACACAACGTATGTCGCTTTCGTTGATTTTACACAACGTATGTCGCTTTCGTTGATTTTTCGAGCATTCACTTGAAGAAAGCAGTTGCATGCGACGGTTTTCATCTAAATCGTGAAGAACATAGTAGAAAATAAATATATGCCCAATAACATATCAGACAAGATCCGTATAATGTAGAGGATCCGTTTATATCATTGCAATAAGAAATTAAATTACCTAATATCTCTAGGTCTATCTCTGATCTCTAAGTTTGAGGAGAACTACAAGTTTCGGGAATACGAGAGCCCGAACGAGACGGGGCCCAGGCCTGAAACGGGTATGGGCGCCTTCATCCGCGACTTGAAGGAGACGTTCAGTAGTGTGGACTATGTGTACATGTGGTACGCACTGTGTGGGTACTGGGGTGGGCTCAGGCCCGGAAGTTCGGGTCTGCCAGAGGCTAAACTGATCCAGCCCGTTCTAACACCGGGACTTGAGACGACTATGGAAGACTTGGCCGTCGACAAAATCGTGAACAACCGAGTCGACCTTGTCCCGCCGGGATGGTCAATCAGATGTACGAAGGGTTGCACTCTCATCTCGAGAAAGTCGGGATGATGGAGTCAAAGTCCACGTCATCTCCTAAGTTATATTTTTATTTCGTTAATCTATCATTTTGTAACTTCGTTTGTTTTCGTTTATTAAAACTCGTTTATGGTGTGTAAATAAAAAAAAAGAAAACAATTGCTGGAAATGCTTTGTGAGGACTACGGTGGTCGTGTGGAGTTGGCGAAGGCTTACTACAAGGCTCTGACTTCCTCAGTCTGAAACCACTCAAAGGCAACGGCGTCACCGCCAGCATGGAACACAGCAACGACTTCATGTTCCTCGGCACCGAGGCCATCGCCCTCGGCCGCATCGGTGCGCAATCAATCTCGAGCTTTGAATCAGCCAACACATCGATTCGCGTATCCGTAACCAAAATAACGGCGTTCGAAAAATTCTTCAGGGGACGACTTTTGGTGCAAGGATCCATCGGGCGACCCGAACGGCGTTCTGGCTCCAAGGCTGTCACATGGTCCACTGCGCCTACAACAGCCTGTGGTTGGGCAACTTCATCCACCTCGACTGGGACATAATCCAGTCCACGCACTCGTGCGCCGAGTTCCACGCGGCCTCCCGTGCCATCTCTGGCGGGCCCATCTACGTGAGCGACTCGGTCGGGAAGCATAACTTCGAGCTGCTCAAGAGGCTCGTGCTGCCCGACGGTTTGATCCTGAGGTGCGACTACTACGCCCTCCCGAGCCGCGACTGCTTGTTCGAGGATCCTCTGCACGACGGTAAGACCATGTTGAGATACCTTAATAAGGTGACTTGAGATGAGGATTATAATCTCAAAGGGCTATACTAGAATAACTAGCTTGGGCGTTACGTTTTGGTTATGCCTTTTTTGTTCAACTGCTAGGGCGGAGGCTAGAGTCGCGAGGAGAGGCGCAACAAATGCGCCTCCGAGCGCTCACACGTCGTATCCTCGACGGCGGGCCCCGTGGACATCGAGTGGACCAGGGCCCGAACCCGAAACTCGTCGAGGACGTCAGCACGTTCGCCATGTACCTATTCTGCAAGAAGAAGCTCGTCGTCACCAAGCCCTTGGGGACCATTGATCTCTCGCTCGAGCCGTTCGAGTTCGAGCTCGTCATGGTCTCCCCAGTCAAGACTCTGGGCAAGTCGACCGTGCAGTTCGCCCCGATTGGGCTCGTGAACATGGTGAACACGGGCAGGGCGGTTCGCCCCGTGGCGTACGGTGGCGACGACTCCGTGAAAATCACGGTGAAGGGAACAGGAGAGATGAGTGTGTTTGCTTCCACAAGCCATCAGCTGTGAAGGTCAACAGTAAAAGAGTGGCTTTCGAGTACGAGGTGCATGGTGGTGGTCCACGTGGATTGGCGGCCCGAGTCCAGATCGTCTGTCATTGATTACCTTTGACGAGACGACACGCTTATATGTATATGTGCACTAATAGTGAATGCGATCTTGCACTTTCCTCTCTAAATTTGGCTAAGTGTTGTTTCATGTATATATATTTCTTGCAAGAAAGTGATGTAATGTGCTTCAACTATTGGAACATGAATAAAATAAAAAAATATACCTTTCGAAAAGTAAGCTTTCGACTGTACCACAAAATCGTTGGAACTTGAAGTTCATCAAGAAGCTGCAAAATAGTTGGGGATCGTCTTGCTCGTCGACGAGGAAGGAGGATTCAGAACGGAGTTAGGGCTCTTTGTTTCTAAATATGGGCTTCTCGGCAGATTCACTTGCAAATCAACTTTCTCTTCGGAGATTCAGGGGTAGCGATTCGTGGCGAATCGGACATGTCATTTGAAGGAGGGCTTTGTAGATTATTATTAGGCTTCGTGCTCGAAGTAGTATCATCCCGCAACCGCTTGCTTTCGAAACTAGAAATCGCTGTCACTCTCCTTCGAATCGACGTAGGAGATTGCTTGTTCGAACCGAAGCTGTTTTCCATTTTCCAAAGGCGAACCTGTGAATCAATGCAAAGCACAATCCTTTTCATTCAAACAAATAGCAGTGATTATAAGATGGAATTATTTCTTCTTATGTATGTAATATATGTTATGAAAACGTATATAAGAAACATTTGAGATTTACAAAGGAACTTGTCGTTTTTATTATTTTGTTTACAAAGTTATAACTCATAATATTATTATTGATTATAAGATGGAATTAATTTGCATCTATGCAATAAACATCTATGCAAAACGTATATAAGACATTTTGAAGATTAGACCACGGACTAGACACTGCTTATTTTTGTTTTTAAATTTATTCTTCGATTCCTAAGTTACAATGTATCATTTTGTCACTGATAACAATATGTAATAAATATGTTAAAAATGTATACAAAAATATTCTAGCGATTGTACGAAGAACTAGACGTTTCTTATGGTTTCAATGTATACTTTGATCTAAATTTATTGTTTCTTCATTAATCACAATATGCAATTTTCATGTATATAATAAACATATTTTGTAAAACGTATATAAGATATCTTTATGATTTACCACGAACCTACTCTTTCGTATTATTTTGTTTCATTTTCGACCCTGCAAGTTACAACTTCTGGTTCTGTCGCTGCTCAGAAGATGCGATTTCAACAGAAAGTAAACCCAATGAAAGATATTCCAAAGCAATTAGAGGTAATCCAATTATTAAACTGAAGTCTCCACTCAATCAGAAAATGCGGCGCGGACATTCAACAGAAAATAAAACCAATTGAAAGATATTCGAGAGGAATTGGAGATAATCAATGATCTAAACTACTAAGTAATCCACTCAATCGAACAAAGTGACATGATCGAAGAAAGCTACCGAAGAGAGAAACCAACCAGTGTTATAGACGATATTCTTCTTGCAAAGCAAACGAAAAGGAGAGAACCTGTCAGAGTTTGAAGGGTTTAACGAATGGTTTTTCAAATGATGCACGTATAGGTTTATTATCAACCTTCGCATGCAGTTTGAGAAAACATCGCAAGCCACTAAGATCTCAAATATTTACTACATCTATCAATTTAGTCCCCAAAGTATCCCAAATATTTACTCCATATATCAATTTCCCCAAAGTTTCGGTTTGACCAATTAATCCCGGTGTTCTCGAAATGAGCCAAACCGATCCCTGCAGCGACAACTAAATTGAGGGAAAATCCTACGCGACGTCTGGAAAGTTCAATCCATATCAGCATCTCCGACACGTATGGTTTTTTCACCAATTTAATTTTCATGTGACGGTTTTATGTAGATTGTCCACAAATTGCTTCAGTTTTAAAACTTATTATTCTAAAATCGCAACCTTTCGTAGAGTGCTTAACACGCCATTGGTCTAAGGAAGAATGCGCTGCATAGACCCCATATTAGGCCGCTACGGGTACATCCAATCTAGAAGAACTTGTAATGCAAATTTATCAGAATAGTAACATGCTTCTTGGGATGTTGGGAGTGAACGTTCAAGCCTAGGAAGAACCTCTTGAAGCGTATTTCAAAGCGATGAATGCTTGGTCAGCAGCTGCTGCGGCGAACGCTGATGGATCAGGATATCAAGCTGCGGAAATCGGTGCTGGTGGTTCGGGAGCTGCGGAAATCGGTGCTGGAGGTTCGGGAGCTGCGGATATCGGTGCTGGTGGTTCGGGAGCTGCGGATATCGGTGCTGGTGGTTCGCGAGCTGCGGAAATCGGTGCTGGTGGTTCGGGAGCTGCAGATATAGGTGCTGGTGGTTTGGGAGCTGCGGAAATCGGTGCTGGTGGTTCGGGAGCTGCGGAAATCGATGCTGGTCGTTCGGGAGCTGCGGAAATCGGTGGTTCGGGAGCTGCGAAAATTGGTGCTGGTGGTTCGGGAGCTGCGGAAATCGGTGCTGGTGGGCTTTAACATCGGCTATAAGAATCCTTCGTATACGGTATTTCCTAGAGGTCCGTGAGTTCTTACCGGACACGTTATATTTAAGACACGTGCATTGCACCAACAAGTGTGATTGCATTCAAACCTTTCTTGTCTATTATAAGAATCCGCCTCTCTGGACTCCTTTTGACCCTTTGTAACAGTAAGGTTTTTGTCATCTTTTTATCCCCAATGGTAGCAACATCTTACATTCTACTATACCGCAATATCGCCGGATACGGTATTTCCTAGATGTCCGTGAGTTCTTACCGGACACGTTATATGTAAGACCCGTGCATTGCACCGATAAAGTGTGATTGCATTCAGACCTTTCTTGTCTATCATAAGAATCCGCTCTGGGCTCCCTTTGCACGGATTCTGTACCCTTTTGTAACGTGTAAAGTTTTTGTCATCTTTTTATCCCCAATGGTACAATTATAAATGCCAATTATATGTGCAAACCATTTGTCCCGAGAACGGAGGCAAACATATTCCATTTTGAAAGCCATGGGCCTTAACATCGGTTATAAGAATCCACCGTATACGGTATTTCCTAGAGGTCCGTGAGTTCTTACCGGACACGTAATATTTAAGACCCGTGCATTGCACCGACAAAGTGTTATTGCATTCAAACCTTTCTTGTCTATTATAAGAATCCGCTCTGTAATCCCTTTGCACGAATTCTTATACCTTTTGTAACGTGTAAGGTTTTTGTCATCTTTTCATCCCCAATGGTACAATTATAAGTGCCAATTATACGTGCAAACCATTTGTACCGAGAACGGAGGCAAAGATATTCCATTTTGAACGCCGTGGACTTTAGCATCGGCTATGAGAATCCGCCATATACGGTATTTCCTAGAGGTCCGTGAGTTCTTACCGGACACGTTATATTTAAGACCCGTGCATTGCACCGACAAAGTGTATTACTCCGAAAAAACGACATATTAGCTGAAAAATAAATAATTCTAAGCAATCGAGATGCGTCAACAAAATTCAAACTCCATCTGAAAAAAAAAAACAAATAAGATAGTCGGGCTACGACTCGCCCGATGCCAGTCTTCTGATGCATACTGATCACATTATCTAACAACTTAACCTCGAAGAAAATTTAACATATTAAATTTATATATCTTGTAATAAGCGCACCTCTTTGAAGAGGCTAATTCGCATTGAGATCTTCGAGTTCTTCCTCGTACTCGATTTTCGAGCGAGAGACTGCGTTCGAAACGTTAAACGTGCTCTTGCCGTCGGGACAAACCGTGTAATAAGGCGAATCTTCGGAGAACTCATTAGGCATCGACGACCAATACAAACTCGGCTCGTAATCGGCCTCCTTCAACACCTTGAGGATCTCCTTCACCACCAATTTGCTCCCTAACGACGTCAAATGGATTCCATCCCTACAAACCAAAATAAAATCCGAAAGAAAATTTCACGTAATCACGATTTTTTTTTTTAAAAAAAGAGAGGTATTTGCGTTAATGCGCTCACAGTAAGTAATCCGCGGCCCAACCGTCTTTGTGCTGAAACGCTTCCCACAGATTGATGGCCTTAACATCGTCGAATTCTCCGCACATGTCGACGAGCGCTTTGGCATATGCGTTGCACGCCTCGTTCGTACGTTCTTGATTATCGAACGTATTGCTAGGGAAACAACAAAAAAAGACCTTTTTTCCATTTCGTGCGAACGAAAGAAAAAAAGGGTTGCGGAATTAACCTAGGAAAAAAAACGACTACCCAAAGAATTTGCGGATCATCGCCTCTTCGACGGGAGGAGTCGTGAGGAAAATGATCCTCGTTTTTGACGAAAGGCTCTGCGAAGTGAAATTCGGATTAAAAAAGAAAAGCGCTCGAATAAGAACGAAGCGGCCCATGAAATGTATTATTTTTATTATTACCCACCTTAAGATGAAGGGCGATTTTTCTCATGTTTTCGACGTATTCAGACAAAGGGACATGGTGGCCTAGGCCGCTAGGGTGAGGCTTCACCGAGTCGTTTCCGCCAAAGTAGACTATAACAAGCGAAGGCTGAACTGAATTTGCCTGAATTTTAATCGAAGCAAATAAGTTACTTGTCACTTGATGATTGCGACAATAATTAATCAGTGTATATAAACCTGTATTGGGAAAATCTTATCCAGGACTTGAAGGGCCATCCTAGAATTCCAACCACTGTATCCTCGTACTATTATGTCGGCCTATACATCAGAAAGAAAAGCAATTTACACTACACACAATAATCTATGAAAGGAGAAGTGTAGTAATAGTAGTAGTAGTACTAAAACTACACTAGCTAGCATTTGATTATTATTACCTTCCTATCGTAAAGGTAAGCTAGGGAAGATCCCCAGCCACCGTAGGCGAGCGACATCTGAACTATGGACGAGCCAAAGAGCACGAACTCCGGCCTACCTGGGCCAACCATCGAGCCGCCGGCCGGCGAATATGTGGTGACGTCACTCTCGGAATTATTGATTTTCTTCCTTCCAATTATTTAGCAGCACATACCAGAAAGGCGTAAAAAAAGAACGTATCTCTCTCTCTCTGTGTGTGTTTTTTTTACATTATTTTATTTTATTTTATTGGGCATTGGGACAGCCGTTGACGTCTTCTCCTTTCTCGAGTTTGTGGTTGCTTTCTTTTTTCTTTTTCTTTCTTTTTCTCTTGGGGCAAAATTTTGGCCGGCCGAAGGAATATTACAGCCCTGTTAATGATTGGGCTCAGTCATTACTTGAGCTTACGGACCTATGAATTTTTCTAGATTAAATTATGCATACATATATTTATGTATACAGTCGAGATTATTATTATAATCAGCAAGAAACTCCGAGTGGTCTTGAAGTTTGACTTACTCTATGTCTCTGTTTACCACATATTCTCTTCTCCAAAATCTCAACAACTCTGTTGAATTAAAATGTAAAATTCTTCTATATTAGCTTGAAAAGCACGTTAGTTTAGAAAATGTTGACTGTTACCAAAGTTTGGTAAATTGTACAGTGTGTGTGTGACAACTCGTCTCTCATGGTAGTTTTTTTTTTCATTCAATTTTCTCGTTTGTTATATAAGCATTTCTATGTATTGTTAGATAATATTTATATGTATGTAATCGTCAATTATTTGTGATTCGCATTAAAATTTACTCATACCCTAAATGAAATGCCAGAAAATTAAAATGATTCGTCAATAAAAATTTACGGTAGAGAGCTTAAACCGCATGTTGTGCACCTCCTAATACGAACACGGCATATGCTATGTATGAGTTAATCCCAATGTTTAGGTAATCTATACTTATCTATTCTATTTTATTAAGCCTCAGGCTCTGGTTAAACTGCTACTAATTCAATTATTTTTTATGTCTATTGATCAAGCATATCTCATCTACATAATAATAATTATTTTTAAAAAATAATATAAATTGGAAGGGATAACTACCCACTACCCAATGTTACAAACAAATAAAAATATTAATAAAAACTAAAAAACACCCACTATTTTTTCCTGTAAATCTAAAATTGGTATGTAATTTTATATTTAAATTATAATTCCAATATGTATTTTAGATAAAATATCTATTCTATTTTATTAAGCCTCAGAGTTTTGGTTAAACTACCACTAATTCAATTAATTTGGTCTCTCTATTGACCAATCATATCTCATCTACAAAATAATAATTATTTTTGAAAGAATAATATAAAATTTAAAAAAATAACTACCACTACCCAATGTTTTAAATAATAATAAAAATATTAATAAAAAATATAAAAAAATCACCCACTATCTTTTCCTGTAAATCTAAATTTGGTATGTAATTTTAATTTCTCATTTTTACCCCTCTAATGAATTACTATGTTACATTAATTTCATATTAAATTATATTTCTCTTACATATTTATAATGATAGATTATATTAAAATTATAATTTCTACTATGTATTTTAGATAAAATTAATGTAATATATGTATATGCATGTGGGGTGTGCAGGAATTACTAGTATAAAGATAGTGTGGTAAAAAAAAACTATCAATTGGTCCGTCAATTTAATAAATGTTTAGATTTTTACTCGTAATTACTTTATTACAATTTTCCCTTAATATTTTAATTGATTAAAACTTTATCCTTAAATAAAAAAATTAACTTAGTTTATAATATAAAATGTTCAAATACAAAATAATTTGATATTGACACATACATCGGGTGCGCTAAACATACTATTACTTAATAAGAACACAACACACAAGCATGTATTAGTAACTTCCAATTGCTATCTCTTGATCGTCACTAAATTTAGGCCAATGGGTTGAATAACTTACAATTGCTGGCCTAAATTTTGATTACATGCGACGATGATAGTGTATAAAATATGGTAAAAATAATGGTACCACAAAAGTTCGCCTCTTCATTTTTCGCCTAAATTAGTATATCAGGGATAACGATAGAAAACCGACGTATACGTATCAGAAGTCTCCCTATTTCTTCGCTATAAAATATTTCATCATACATCAGCACGTATTCATTCAATTCGTCGGTATAAAAATAAATAAAATAAAGAACGAAGCCAATTTACGCAAACGACGTCGTCATATGGCGGTGAGGATTATAATTACGATGACATCAATCGTGACTCGCTACTTACATCAATGAAAAAGTCAGAAAATTAAAGTTAGAAAGGGAAGAAAAAAGAAAAGTTCACAGTACGAAGATTTCGCTGCCCACCATGAGTTAAGACTCCATAGTAGGAATACAAAAAGAAGAATAACGCTGCAATAAGTCAACTGTCGCATTTTCCCCCTTTTTTTTCAACTTCTCCACCTTATTAATCATTACTAATGTTGTCAACTCCTCCATGTTTTGATATTTGAATAAACTATAAACGTCAGATAATATTATTTTATCGTTTCGATGGGGAGGGCAGGTATACATCGCCAACCACAATAAGAAAAAAAGGGTTTTCTTACAAACCGCCGTGCGTATATATGTATACATTCACAAATCACATATATGCATGAGCCAACTTGTGGTGCCAAATTAACCGTATAAGTAGGTATTACTTCAGGTCACGTGGTTCCTTGTTGCTTGCTTTATTTCATTACATCTTTACTCTTTTAAAGACATGGGTTTCTTTACAGCTTCTTGAAGGCTCAGATGATCAAGAGAAAAGTAAAGATCAGTTCTTGATGCAAAAAGGGACGATGGGTTTTTCTTGTTGCTTTCGTTCATCATTTGATTCTCGCAGAGAATTAGGGACTTCAACCCAAGCTCAAGGTTAGTACTTTTACTAAACGAGCCATTTGATTTGTTCTTAATCTCAGAGATTACGGTAAGAAAAAATAGGACAATTGAACAAAAAAAAATGGCTGATTGATCATACTTCTAACAGGATTTCCCACCAATAACAGTGTTAGGCTCTTCACCTACAATTCCCTTCGATCTGCGACGAATCACTTCCATTATTCCAACAAAATCGGCCGAGGCGGCTATGGAGCAGTCTATAAGGTCAAACGAATTCCAAAGTTTGCTTCTTTTTTTTTTGTCATCTCTATTCCTCTCTCTAAAGAGTATAAACTAGTAACAAAGGGTTGTTTGTTAGCAGGGAGTTCTAAGAGATGGAACTCAAGTGGCAATCAAGTGCCTATCAGCTCAATCCAAACAAGGCACTAACGAATTCCTGACAGAGCTCAACATGATATCGAACATACGTCATCCCAACCTCGTACAGCTCGTGGGCTGCTGCGTCGAGGGCAGCCATCGAATCCTCGTCTATGAATACTTGGAGAACAACAGCCTCGCTAACGCCTTACTATACTGTAAGTAGCACACAACTTCCGTTCTATTTCGGTTCTGTGCTGTCATAAAAAGATGATGCAAGAGGGAAAAAAAAAAAGAGAACTTTTCTCAGCAGCTTCGAATGGCAGAAGCAAAGAACTCGACTGGGCCAAAAGGGCCGCTATATCCCTGGGAACCGCCCGCGGCCTTGCTTTCCTCCACGAGGACGCCGAGCCAAGCATCGTCCACCGTGATATAAAGGCCTCCAACGTTCTCCTCGACGGCGACTTTCTTCCCAAGATCGGAGATTTTGGGCTGGCGAAGCTTTTTCCCGACGATATCACCCACATCAGCACGAGGGTAGCTGGGACTGCGTGGGTCTTTTCTTTTGAGTTGCTGTTTATCAGCTGTGAGTTGAATCGTTCCTTCATATCGTTGAAAGGTCGAATCTTTTTTCCTTTGTATGTATGTATACAGAGGTTACCTAGCGCCAGAGTATGCTAGATTAGGGCAGCTGACGAAGAAGGCTGACGTCTACAGCTTCGGCGTGCTATTGCTGGAGATAATCAGCGGCAAAAGTAGCAGCAAACCCAACTATGGGGATGGATTCTTGGTCCTCCTTGAATGGGTGGGTGGGCCTTCCTTCGATTTTTGTCATTAGATTAGCTCATTCCTTCTTATTGCGTTTGTTCTGAGTGATGGAGTTTTGATTGACAGACGTGGAAGCTGTTCACCGAAGGGAGGGTTATGGAGATCGTCGACGAGGAGCTGATTGAATATCCCGAGGATGTAATAGTACGGTTTATTAAGGTGGCTCTGTTTTGCACTCAGGCGGCGGCGCAGAGCAGGCCAGACATGAGGCAAGTGATGAAGATGCTTTCGTCGGAGGTTACTCTCAATGAGAAGGGACTTTCTGAGCCTGGCCTGTGTAGGCTGAGGTCGGACGGCGGCGGCGATTTACAGGTTTTTTGTACTTCTTCTAACAAGGGGAAGGGAGAGAATGAGTTGGGTGATATTTGTTCGCATGCTATTACAGAGATGGTTCCTCGGTGATGGACAATATACGAGGTGGAGTAGTTTAGTTTCAGTACATTGATTCTTGCAGTAATCTGCGAGGCATTTTCGATGAACGTATTTATAGATTTCGTTGCTCCCTCAATCTTGGGTACTTCTTCTTCGTGGAGAATGAAAACTGGGAAGTTGTTGCAGAGGAAATTGAAAAGGAGGCTTTTGGCAAGATATGATTTTACATATATTTAGTCCTTTTTCAAGTTAAAAAGCTTGGGCCTATAAGCCCAGTTTGAAATTGGGCTTCATGTATTTAATATCAATTTGGGCCAGCCTGAAAGTACTTTCTCATGATATCGTTTAATGGTACTTAATTGGTAACGGTTTATACTTTATTTATATAAGGCTAGTAAAGATGGTCAACAAAAAGGAAGAATAATAATTGTTGTGATACGGGCCAATAATTAATTACGTACATTGCAGTTTCTAATCAATAATTACTGCGATCAACATTATTTATTTTTTCTTGAAAAGAATTGGTGGACTTGAACATGACACTAGGATCTATTATTTCATCAGTAACATGCAGTCATTTATTTATGTAAGAACAAGAGTTGGCACATGGACGTCAATGCAAGTACAGGTCTTCCAGTTATGCCGTTATTATATTTTTATTCTTTTCCCATGATATTGCGTGAAGTTTTCTTCAAGCGTGTAAGCTTACGACAATATACAAGTCAAATTTAAGTCTTAATATGAATTGTTTGAACTAAATTGTTATCGTAGATGTAGAATGATTGACTTGGTATGTACAAGTCTCACATCATTTTCACTTCCACGTATAGACAGACATTTACAGTTGGTCCACGTACGGCCGACCACACGTGTGGGAGTGAAAAACGGCAGCACGTGAGAAAATGCTGTCTACGGAGGCCGAACGTGAAAACCCATGTGATCACATGCAACGTAAACGTAATAATGACTCCGGCGATTTTCAAGAGTTACAATAATATGAATATATTTGCTTTGAGATTGTATGTATTACAATAGTTGCGAAGGCAATCCATACTACAAAAAGGAGCAATTACACATGACTTTTTTTTTTTACAAATCTAATCTTGATCAGATCACACCTATAATTGTAATAGCAGGAAAGAAAAAGAAGGTCGAAGATCACACATCACCATCATCACTACTAGCACTTACCAAAATATAGACGCAAAAAGTTAAAGACAAACACATCTTTTTTCCTAATAAATCTATGATCACATCATCAATGGTGGGCAGTTGGAGAATTGCACTGATAGCACTTTGCAAAGAGTCCAAAAGTATCAACTTGCTTGACGAAATTAGTGACGCTCGCCCACCCACCAAACCCGAACCCGACCACCAAGACCCAAATCACCACGAACGCGTTCACCAAATACATCGCCGTCCAACTCCCCATGAACGAAGGCGGCTTCTCCGCCGCATCCTATAAAAAAATAAAAAAACAAAAAGAAAAAAAAAAGCGTTGGGCATCAGATTGCACGTGACTGCTCCCTCTACTGCCAGTTGATTTTAAGGGTCGAACGAACCCCACACGATTTGCTCGTAAGTCAAATCGTTCTGAATTGTATCGATCGTAACAAGAAAAGAAAAGAAAAAGAACAAAAAAAAGAAATTCTCATTACCCGACGAGCCGATGCTTTGCGATAGGTGAGCATGTGGGCCATGGCCGGGATGACGTAGACCGTAAAGCTAACAAGCAACGCCCCGACGGCCGAGTTGATTGGGCCGAAGAACGGGAAAATGATAGCCAAGAACCATATCGGTATGACGACGGGAAGCCTGGCAAGGGCCCTCAGGCACATGCTTTTCGTGTCGTGCATTCCTATCACCTTCTCCCAAACGAAGTAGAGAGGCGTGCATGCGAATCCAAACGTAATGAACTGCGCGCGCACGCACACGTAAACAACGCAGTCAGGTAATAATGATATACATATAGTAGCATCGGTATTCTTGCAGTATATTACGATGATCAGTAATAAAAAAATACGTGCCTGGTGGATAAGCATGAGGATAACCGCGGCGTCTCGCCATCGGGATTTGGGGAGGAGCGAAAAGGCGTTGGCGTGGTTGAGGAGTTTGTCGCCGAAGGCCCAATATACGGCCGAGCCCGAGGGGATTGTGAGGGTGAAGACGTACAGCGTAGCTAGCAAGTAGATGTACTTGAATTTCTGGGGTTTCCACATTGCATGCATTATTTCACTGCGATACGACGTCGTAGTAAAGCAACACAGAAAGAGGATTAAATTAGATGGATCATATAACCGGCGACGACATTTCGACATCAAGTTAAACTTATTTTTTTAATCTTCTTTTCCATTTTATTTTTTCAGATTCCTAGCTCAAAAGGACACCCGCAAAAGCTGCCAAGTGAAGAAGCCTTTGCAGTAGTGGAAGAAGAAGACCGAGATAAAATATTCCTGAATTTCATATCTTTTCCTCTATTTTTTTTTTATAAAAACAAAATGAGGAATTAAATAAAAGACAAACAAAGAAATGAAGTAGAAAAAGAAAAAGGCTTACACGGTGACGGCGTGTCCGCCGAAGGTGTAGAGTATGTTGGTGGCGCCGGTGAAGTACAAGACCAGCTTCTTTGGACCAGTGTGCTGCACATCTTCAATCTGAATCAAGAATCATATTATTACAACCTAAACAAACAGTATTTATTCAAGAATTATATTAGCTGATTTTGATGATTTAACGTAATAAAAAAAAGGTCACCTGGCCATGAGCAAGAGAAGCTACAGTCAAGTACCATGCAGTGTAAGTGGTCATACCAAGTCCGAGAAAGGACCATATTCTGTAGTTGTGAAAGGAAGGAATAAAGACAGTAGTCGCACAGCAAGCTCCGAATATGTACGTCCATGTCCTCTTGTCCAAGTGATCATTTATGTAGTATATGTTGCTGGTATGTCATATAAAATAAAATAAATTATCAACATGACACAAAGACCATATTTTTAAGGAGGGAGTCTTTCTTCTCTCTAATATTTCTACCTACCTTGCACAAGCTATAAGTTGTATGACAGATCCAAATATTTCTACCTACCTTGGATAACCGGTTCTGCTGACCTCTAATCATCATATCCCAAGTGGACGTAACAGAGTAGGCCACAAAAGCTTCTACAGTTAAAAAAGGGTGTGCTTATCTATATCTATCTATCTATATATCTATTTCCTTCCACTCATTATTCAAGTCGAAACTCTCACAAGCAGCCACAAACAATCGAAGTTGATTGACCTATTATTACCTAAAGAGTTGGATTCTCAGGATTTGGACATTTAAACTACCATTTTATCTATCTTTGGGACCACAAAAAAAAACATAAATCTCTTCGTGCCTTTTCCGATTATTTTCTGTTTTTCTCGCACGATTCAATGTATCTCCACCAAAATAGAACTATCGTGGGGTCTCTCTCTTATTATTATATTGCCTATCATTCATTCGTATGTGGCCTCTCAATATTGTGCTTTTCTTTTTTGTTTGTCTGAAAGCTATCCCACTTAATATTGTTTAGTTAAAAGAAAATCCAAAACTCATAGTGGGTCGCAATTCCCATACTTAAGTTTAGCTATTCCGTACAGAACCATTGCGCCTAGAGCAGAGCGAAATTAATTTTCAGATTGTTTTATGAAGTCACATACGAGAATTTGGTGACCAGTTTTCAACTGGGACTCGTCAGTTTTGATGGATTCAAAAACACGTAATAGATTATTGATCAGCGTAATTCTTGGCTTTTTTTTTTGTTAATTTTTCTAACATCATCATGAAGTCAAGAAACATACTGCATGAACTCAAAATCATTCTCCAGCCCATCCATAGTCTCAGGCTTAAGTACCACCTCAAGGTCAACGCCGCCGTTCAGATCAGAACCCTGAAAAGCCGAGATCTTTCCGTCGAACTTGTTCGCGCCGCCGCTCCTCACGGCCAACGGCCGACCCCAACCGAAATCGTTGTCGTACATCGGAAACCTCGGCGAGCTCCCCATTGTGATCATGGCTCCGTCGAAGTTGCCGAGCGGAAACAGCCTGGGGCCGTTTTCCCATTCCTTGACGCCTCGGCGCACAGTGCCGTCGCCGTGAGCGACGATGTTTCGGTGGAGTTTGTCGGACGCCCAATTCAAGGCGTTGGAGAGTAGGTCGCCGGCGCTCGCCGTGGTTGGGATGCTTTGGATGGCGTTGCCGAAGTACAGGCTTTCTAGGCTTGGATCTAAGCGGTGGCGGCAGTTCACGGCCATGCGAAACGTCGTCGTTTTGGTGGGCTCTAGCTTTCGAGCTCGTGTGACGGACCTCCACAGCTGCGCGCAGAGCGATTGGAACGATGAGATCTCCGCCGTTGGATCTCTTTTCTTTAGTGCCGTTAGTTCTTCCAAAACGTCCGTTATCTTTCCGTTAAGCGCTGCACGAAAAAGATAAACGAACCGTCAATTGCGGGCACTTATTTAAGCAGATTTTTTTATATATATTTTTAATTGAATCAATACCTCCCAATCCCTCGCTATTGGCTCTGTACTTGAGCTTGAGAATAGCTTCCCTGCTAAAATGGAAGATCTTCTCGCGCATCGGCTCGTCGCCGGAAAAAGTCGCCGACGGCCCACCCACCGGCAGGTCAAGCACGGCAGGAGAGTCGAACACCGTGTCTCGCCTGAACACCGGCGGCTTCGTGATCTTCTTCGCGCCAGCTGCCACCTCAGCAAAAGCGTTGAAGAAGTTCCAAAAGCTCGTGCCGTCGACCACCGCGTGGTTCGCCGTCACTGCAGCGAAAACAAAAAAAAGGGAAGTATTCAGTAATCGCCGGAAAATAGCACCGCGACCAATTAACGAAATACTCACCGCCCACGAATACGGCGTCGTTCAACTCAGTAACCTGAACCGCCACCAACGGCGTGAAATGGCCGGCGTAGCTCAGCGTCCTATCGTACTGAAAGAACCCACGGAACTGAACGGGGATGTCTCCGCCACGTGGCGGGAGGACATCTCCCAGAGCCACGCGCTCGGCCCTGGCGCGTACGAAGTCGACGCCTTGGTCGTCGCAGACAATGTACACGTGTCCCTTTTCGTCCGTGCTCAGCCTGCCGGCGAGAGGAGGAAAGTGGGAGAGCGTCTTCGCCAGCGACGATTCTAAGCGTTTGATAACGTCGTCGATTCTCGACATAACTGGGAAAGGTAAGAGAACTCCCTTTTGAATGTAATGACAAGACAGCATAGGGAGATCGGAGACAGAGAGCCTCATAGGTTTCATGGTGGACTTTTGGTCGGGAAAAACTCTGGTTCTTGAGATGATGGCGACTGACGATGAAGGCATTGTCTTCTTGATATTATCAGCTTCTTCTTCTTCTCTCTATTTTTTTTGTTTTTCTTTTTAGGGATTGATCGATGTGGCGTATATATAGATACAAAAGAATAAAGTGATAGGTTTTCAGTTCATGCACTTTCGCAGTTATTCAAAGGAAGGTGGTGGGCCATGGTTTGGTCGTTTGATTAGTATTTTTGTTGTTCTTTTTATTACATCTTGTTGATTTAAATCTGTTTGTAGGATTAGTATATGCTTCGATTTGAACTGTTGAGGATTTTTGTTTTTTTTTCATTAAATTAAGCGGTCTTTACACATAAGTACATATTTTGAGAATAACTTGTAATTAGTACCCTATCAGGAATTATTTTATATGTAAGTACCTAACAGAATACATTTTTTGCACATACGTACCCGATCCCCGAAAGTATACCATAGAACACATTTGGGTACCATATATCAACACATTTGGGTACCCTACATAAACGAAAATGGTACGACATATGCTATATTTAGGTACGCCCCTATGTAACACACATGTATGCCGTAGGTACGACGTATGCTATATTTAGGTACCCTATATCAACGTGTTATGGTACGCAATATACACACAGGAAGATACGACATGCTTCACCTTAAATTAATGGGGATTTTACATAAAATACACATTAATATAAACATTAGCAAGATTAACCCTGTCAGTATTTTTTTATATGCAGGTACCTGTAAGAATAAATTTTTTGCATATTGGTACATGCTCGCCGCAAGGTACACCATATCACACAGTTAGCTACCATAGAGAAATGTATTGTGGTACGTAATACAGCTAAAAAATGGTATCATCATATAGTTAGCCGCAATGTACTGGAACGTATATAGGTACCATATAAATGCGTGACGTGGTACGCAATACACCTATAAAAAGGTACGTCAAGACCGAAAAAATGGTACGCAGTGTCGAACGGGTAATATGTAAAAAATTCCTAACATTGGTATTGACTTGCAAATATTTTAAACATTGAGTATTTTTCTATAGATTCACCTAAATTGTTCCTACTTATTACTTTGAATCGATTTTAAGCCCTCTAAATTTTTATCGAATTCATGACCTTTTCGTAGTATGTAGTTTTCTAAGAGTTGAATAGTAATCGGAGGAGTAATTTTCAATATTATGAAATTAGAAACTGCGACATGTTTGGGTGACAAATACTCACCTGGTACATGAAGACGAAGATATTTAGCGTATTGTATCTTGAATAAATATAATTTACTATAGTCGTCAAGTGAGAAATTTCAACGAAGGTCAGCGCACGACTCCTTAGTGATAAACGATATCAAGTAACACCACCGTTCACCCTATCTTTATCTACCTACGATCATGTCATTACGAATTTAATTAATGTAATGATCACACATCACTTATCTCACTGAATGACATTGTATTTAGGCATATAAAAAACATGTATAATCTTTTGGCCTTTCGAATTACCAATGGTGAATGGTGACTGGCTTGGCTACCTATCTCTCGCACCTACACATGAACTTCGAATTTTCTTGTGTCATAAGTAAAGTTAATAATAGCTCAAGAAAAAGATAGTGTTGGATATTGGAGAAAGAGGATGTCTTGGTTCATGCACCTTTGGCTAATGGTTGACATTTCGTAATAACACGTTTTTGCTATGTATATTCCCAACCATCCATCATAAGCTTAGAAATGTATTAGTAGATAGAACTAAAATCTACTTTGATAATATAACAAACGTTTTCGTTCATTTAAAGCGAACGAACCTAATTCACCATCACATGCAACTTTCTAAATAAGGCCTATCAAGCAAAACTAAGGCGTTCCTTAAACTGCAATATATTCGGCATGTGTATTGTATGACAATTAATCAAACAAATAAATTAATTATATTTCTGATTGTAAATAATCAGCTCAATTAAAATCATTTATCCAAAAAAAAAGGAACAAACTAATAATATAAATCGGCCCATTCCTCATTGTCAATCAATTACTTATTAGGGTCACGACGCTGATGCTAGCTTACAAATAATAACATGGGCCATTTTCTTCATAAAAGTTCTTCCCATCCAAGTAAGGAAATAAAGTTTGAAAGAAAATAACATCCAGCAGTTAATTCCGATTACTAATATAGTATATACAATATCATATATCCAGACGGTTCATCACAACACTTGTGTCTTTGTAATTAGTGGCAAAGGATGGGGAATAATTTGGATAAGGTTCTTTTAATTTCGTATGCTATTTTATCTTCGCGTTGAATTTCTAAATAAAAAACGTTGCTCGGTTTGAAGGATCAAATCGGGGTTAGTTTGCAATTATCCCCAATAGAAATTTTGGCGGAATAAGTTTGTTCCACGAAGTCTTTTTAGCAATAAGGTTTCTTGTGGGCTCTAAATTTCAAGATGATGAATTAATAAGAGTAAGACCATATTGTCTGGTTGGGCTTTTAGTTATACAGATCAAGAAGTTTGAATTGATGCAATGCTCCTCAATTTAACGGCTACGCTTTACAATAACAAGATTGGTTTTTGCATACGCTTGGTCTCTCCATGCCATGACAGTTGATCGAAGCTCGAAATGAAGAATCCATCTTTGATTAATTTCTTCTTTGCTTGGTGACTAAAATTAAATGTCCATTCTGAATTACTTTTCTCACTAGAAGCTGCATTTATAACAAAAGGCTTGGTTAGTGTGCCCTAACTAGGCTAGCACGTATATCTGATATTAAATTTCTATTTATAACCTTTTTCATGAAGTACCCATCAAAGTTTCTTTCAAAACAGTTTTCAAACATAGAATCAATCATGGTATCGATCGAACACGGTAATAACAATACCAAACACACAAAAGATGGAACAACTGACTATCACGGAAGGCCCGCAGTCAAAGCCAAAACAGGGACATGGAAAGCTTGCCCTTACATTCTTGGCATGTTTTATTTCTTCATTCTATCATTTCCCTTTTTCTTTTTACAATCTTTAACAAAATCTTGACCTTCTTTCTTCCAAATACAGGAAATGAATGCTGTGAACGGCTCGCATACTATGGAATCAACACAAACCTCGTCAACTACCTCAAGACTCAGATGAATGAGAGCAATGTCACTGCAGTGAACAACGTCACAAACTGGTCGGGGACATGCTACGTCACCCCATTGCTCGGAGCTTTCCTCGCCGACGCTTACCTGGGAAGATACTTCACCATCGCTACTTTCTCCTCAATCTATGTCATAGTAAGTCGGAAAAAGCTATCATTCATACTTAATTAGCTTCGTTTACTCGCTTGTAATAATAGCCTAATAAGGTGTGTACTATTAAATAATGTCCAGGGAATGACACTGTTGACGCTGTCTGCTTCTATCCACGGCATAAAACCAACCTGCGACGACCCGCAAAAGTTCTGCCGCCCGACCCATTTCCAAACCGGGTTTTTCTACGCCGGCCTGTACTTAATCGCACTTGGCACCGGCGGAATCAAGCCGTGCGTCTCCTCGTTTGGGGCAGATCAGTTCGACGATTCAGACCCTTTGGAGAAGAAGAGCAAGAGTTCTTTCTTCAACTGGTTTTACTTCTCAATCAACATCGGCGCTCTGATAGCTTCGACGGTTCTTGTATGGATTCAGACCAACGTTGGGTGGGGCTTGGGCTTCGGCATACCGGCGGTTGCCATGGCTCTAGCCGTTGCGAGCTTCTTCTCAGGTACGAGGTTGTACAGAAATCAGAAGCCCGGCGGCAGTCCGCTGACTAGGATTTCCCAGGTCTTCGTCGCCTCCTTTCGAAAAGCTCGAGTCAGAGTGCCTAAGGATAAGTCTGAGCTTTACGAGACTATGGAGGAAGAATCCTCTTCCGTTAAGGGCAGTCGAAAACTAGACCACACCAAACAGTTAAGGTAATAATAATAATAATCAAGAAATTAACCCTTTTAACGATCGTCTGATGATGTAATAAACTGAAGAGAAAACCCTCTCAATTTCTTCAGCTTCTTGGACAAGGCGGCAGTTCAGACCGAGACGGACAAAGCAAACAACATCAACCCATGGAGGCTGTGCACAGTAACGCAAGTCGAAGAGCTAAAATCGATCATACGCCTTCTTCCCATATGGGCCACTGGGATCATATTCAGCACAGTATACAGCCAAATGGGGACACTATTCGTCCTCCAAGGAAACACGATGGACCTAAACGTAGCCAAATCTTTCCAAATACCCTCGGCTTCTCTGTCCCTATTCGACACAATCAGCGTCATTTTCTGGGTCCCAGTCTACGACCGAATCATCGTACCCTTCGCAAGAAAGTTCACCGGCGAAAAGAACGGATTCACGCAGCTCCAAAGGATGGCCGTCGGCCTAGTCGTATCGATCCTCGCCATGGTAGCAGCGGGCGCCTTGGAAATGGTGAGGCTCGACATGGTGAGGAGGCACGAGCTGTACGAGGTTAATCACGTGCCCATGTCCGTATTCTGGCAGGTCCCACAGTACTTCATCATAGGATGCGCTGAAGTCTTCACCTTCGTGGGGCAGATTGAGTTCTTCTACGAGCAAGCGCCAGATGCTATGAGGAGCCTATGCTCGGCTCTGTCGCTGACGACGGCGGCTTTTGGGAATTACTTGAGCACTTTGCTGGTGAATATAGTGACGGATTTGAGCACTAGGCACGGCGGAGACGGTTGGATTCCCGACAACCTTAACCGTGGAAAGCTTCAGTACTTTTTCTGGCTTTTGGCTGTGCTTAGTGTGATCAATCTTGGGGCTTATTCAGTCGTGGCCAAATGGTATACTTATAAGAAGGCGATAGGCCCATCATCATCTATTTAATGAGGAGATTAATATAAGTGTTTTGGTCCATGGAAAATTTGGGTCCTTAGTGGTGAAGCCCAAAATTTTTCATTACCCTTTCATCTTGATTTTAGTTTATTTTCTCCCTTAGTTCTTTGATATGGTGAGATTTTCCCTAATTGCATGACCTTTTTGACAAAGCATAAAAGTTTTAAGTTTCAGTCTCCACAGAAAGAAAACATAAAGGTGGAAATGTCTGTAAACTGGGGAGCTAATTGCATGACATTCTTGACTTGAGCACGAATGTGAAATTTTTTTCTTTGAACCGAAAGGTATAATTTTGCCACCTCCTTGATTAACTTTTGAAGCTCAATTGTATCAAAGTCCCCATGGATAGATAATAGATTAAGGATATACCAATTTTCCACGACCAAATTATTGCTTTTCCCACCGTTTATTTTGAAAATAGAAAGACATAAATGAGTAAAAATCATTGCTTGCTCTGTTTTTTCGGGTGGGATGCTCCGATCCACTAAGATATGTCTCAATGATGAGCAAAGAGTGTAATGTATGTAACAACGATGTTCAATCGGACATAACACAGCAATCATTTCTCACAGTGTAAGACTTGCAATAAGTCGTCTACTTCGTCAATACTTCCGTGCAAAGGGCTTAAAATTACGCAAAAAACAAAAACAAAAAAATTGAATCTTTAATGGACCCCAGCCCTTGATCTTGGATAGTGCTTCCACTCCGATGATTTCGCCTTTGAGTGAAAAGAAGCCGACACATTTGAGAAACAAAAAAAAAAAAAAAGACAGTTTTCATCAATAAGTAAAAAAGCAAAGACAACCAGCCAAACATGCGTCTTTCTTGACATAAAATTTTTCCGTGGTTTCTCTTTTTGGCTTTATACCAAATGTTAGTGTAAGAAATACTGAAATGCAATGCAATGCAATACAATCCAAGAAAGAAATCTGATCGAAAAACAGCAGTTGATTGAGCAACAAGGGTACACATTAGCATTACATAGGACATAAAAAAACAACCTTAATAATCAAGCAAGCAATCTCATTACAACCTCAGCACACTCCTCGAAATCGACTGCGAACCACTGGCTCGAATGCTGCCCAGCCCACCTCCCCTTTGCCCGCCCCTCATCGGAGCCAAGTACAGCCGTAAAAGCCCATTGTTCTCAAAGTGGTTCGGCGAATACCTAGCGCTTCGATTCTTCTCCAAGAACGAGCCTCCATTTCGCCAGCTCACGCTGCTATTGCTTCGTAAGTTGCTCCTATTGAATCCATTATCGAACCCATCTCTTCGAAGGCCTTGCCACGACTCAGATAAGGACCTTTGAATTCCATTCGCTTTGCTGCCTTTCTCGTCTCCTTCGTTGCTCCCTTTGCTGCCATTAATTCGCCTGTATATGAAGCCCCATATTCTCCAACCCAAGCTCTTAGGCTTCTTCGATTGATCTCCTCTCTCGCCATTGCTAATCGCTGCATTGATTTTATTTCCCCCCTTAAGCCCATTACTCTGCTCTGAACAGTCGTCTCTCATAGTGTTTGAATTTGAGTCTTTCGTGTCTCTTTCGCCGAAGAGTAAAGAATCGATCTTGGCCGGCGAAACCCCACTAGCAGCAGAATTAGAAGAGATCTCAGCTGCCATTTTTCTAACAGAGCTAGACCTGTCGAGGCTCTTCCTTCTAGAAGAAGAGGAAGATGAGTCCAAGTAATAGTCTCTTGTCTGAAGCAAACCTCCAGGCACAGAATCGTCCTCGTTAATGCATTTCATAGAAGATTCTTCGACTGGAATCTGCATATCGAAGCGCGGCGCTGCTTTTTCTGCGATTCTTGGGAAGTTCTTGCCATCGCATGAAGCTCTAGGCTTTTCGAAGGAGTATCTTTGATCGTCGAAGCTGATTCTGCCAGCATCGAAGCGTGGCGCTACTTTTTCTGTGATTCTTGGGAAATTCTTGCCTACGAAATGACCGTCCCATGAAGCTCGAGGCTTTTCGAAGGAAAATCTCGGATCGTCGAGGCTGATTCTGCCAGTATCGAGCGAAAATCTAGGATCTGTATCGCAGGACCTTCTTCCTAAGCTGTTGTCTGGGATCTGAAGCTGAGCCTCTCTGCGCCGACGTATGGGTATGGACTTTTCGAGGGGCGATTTCGTCAGTTTCACGCCGCCATTGTTGGGCTGCTTCATCTTCTTCTGCTTCTGTCGCCATTTGTGCAGTTTCTTGCTAAACACAGAGGCTGCCGCCCAAAACCCACCGCCTACGACCGAAGTATTATTATACTTCTTCTCACGAACGTCTAAGTCTATGTGATCTTTCATGGGCTTTAAATCAGTCACATCTTCGACAATCTCGCTAGTGATGGCACCGCCGTCGTCGTCGTCGTTGGTACTTTGGAGGCACACGGCGTCCTTAAACTCGTCGTCGTCCTCGATTTCGTCGAAAGCATGCTCGTTTGTCGCGCAAGATTCGATCTTTACGCCATTGTTGGCAGCTTTGCTGCTCTCAAGAACCTTTTTGCTGCTACTAGCGCCGTTTTTGTCGTCTTTCTCTAGGGCGAAGAGGGACCAGCGCGTGCTTCTTGCCCTAACGTCGCAGGATTTCCTCTGCGGCTCGAAGCTAACCGCCGACAGAGCCTCGTTCTTGGAGGCGGAGAAGGACTTTGTGCGCCTCAGCTTGGGGGAGAGACAAGTGGGATGGCGTTTCGAGGGCTTCGGAGGCTTCCCCGCCGCCGCTCCGCCGACTGAGAATAGGTTCTTTAAGGCGGCGGTGACGGAGGAAGGGCGGCGAGAGGAGGAGGGAGTGTCGCCGGCGTTGGAGGAGTTTTCGAGGGTGTTGAGACGCTCGCAGAGGCATGTGGGGCAGAACCCTGTGAACTGCTCCGTCGGGTGACGGTCGCAGCTGAAGGAACTCCTCGACGGCTTCGGTGGCTCCGGCGGCGGAGCTGTTGGATCTATGGTGGTGGAGATGGCTGATGGATCCATAATCGTTGGCGGAAAATCTAACTATTGAATGCTTTTGCAAATACTCCTACTACTACGTAAAAAACAAGACCATGACGAGACCAACCAACAACAACAGCTTTCTCTCTCTCTCTCTCTCTCTCTCTCTCTCTCTATCTCTGAGACACACACAGTCACCTTCACTCAGTTATCTCTTTATCTCTCTCTCTCTCTGCTCTGTGTGTAAAAATATAGTACAATGTAGTGAATGAATAAAGATGGTTCTGGGGGAGTGTGTACTGAAAGGAAAATTGAAGAGGAAAGGTAATGGCGTTGCTGGTGTCTCTTTAAATGAACTTACTTTCCTTTTCCTGCCCTTTTACTTTTCCTTTTGGATGCTTTCACTGTTCTTGTTTTTCTTTTCTTTTTAATATTTAACTTGTAATAAAACTACACATTGTATTGTAATAATGTACCACAAAAGAAACAGTCACGCCAGGTATTTTTAATAAAATAAACAAAAAAAAATAAAACATTAACAAAATAAGCATAGAACCAAAAGCATTAATAAAATAGAGATTTTCGTAAGAAGAAAGTACGAGTTACTTAACTCGTATAAAATTTATACGAGTTATTTATCCTCGTTGGCATGAGAATGATGTGGCGTAACTCGTATAAACTTTATACGAGTTAATTAACTCGTACTCTATTCTTACGAGTTATTATTTCAGAAGAAGCAATCCAATGCGGGGGTCTAGCTGTGGACATGCCACGTGGCTGAAGCTATTTTTTTATGGATTTGTAGGGTATAATAAAGTTCCTAAAAATTCAAGTACATATCTGTCTGTTTTGTTGATGCTGTCAAATTGATTGGTATCTCAATAATTATAATTAATATACTCTAATTGTATCTTCTAAAATGAATATTTTATATCCTTAAGATAATTATAATATAATATAGTTATGTAGTCGCACACCTCTGAAAAAATGCTAGTATATGTAAATATTATATAACATCGAAGATAAACTTATGCAACTTAATCTCACGATCAATATAAAAGATTTTCTTTGTATTGTTTTATATATTCGATGAAGGTATAATTCGTAAGGAGGAGAGTTGTTACGTAGCGACAGCTCTCTAGTGTGCACTGTGCACAGTACTTTGACTGAACAAATGACTATTCACACAGCATGCCTCGATCTTAACACTTTTCGATGGTTTTAAGTTGAGGCAAAAAAAGAATAACTCGTAAAAATAGAATACGAGTTATTTTTAACTATACGACTTACGCTGCACATGCCAACGAGGATAAGTAACTCGTATGAATTTTATACGAGTTAAGTAACTCGTACATTATTCTTACGAAAATCTCTACTTTATTAATGCTTTTGGTTTGATGCTTATTTTGTTAATGCTTTATTTTTTTTTGTTTATTTTATTAAAAATACCGTCACGCCATCGTTTCTCATCTCTCTCTCTCTCTCTCTCTCTCTCTCTCTCTCTCTCGAATCTGCTGAAACCTGCTGCTGCCATTTCCCATTTGTTAGATCCTTTTCTCTTTTTTTTTTTCTCTATTGTTCTTTGTGGGCTTTAACTAAATATGATTTACAATAGTTCCCAGAAACTAAGAATATTGTGCAAATGGTATATATATTGATGATGATTATACTTGTAATTATGGTGTGTAATAACGGTTACCACAGATGGGTGTGGGGGGGGGGGGGGGGGGGGTAAGTAAAGTAAAATAAAGCAGATTAAAGAACTTTTGGTTCAATCAATGGAGAAGCAAAAATACTTTCCAGAAATCAAGAAATACGTATATGCCCTTTTCAGACACCAAATCAATATTATTTTGATATATAATCTTCACATTTTGTAAGATCATTATATTTATGCATGTTGTGTGCATGCAGAATATGTTGAGGAATCCCAAGAAAGAATATATAGATACCAGTTTGGCTGGGCTTGTAACTAGAGCCAGACAAAGCCATCGAATAATGAGATAATATTATTACAATACGATCGATCCATATTATATATTTCCATCTACCAATACTTGGGATTGGCAAACATGCGAACACAAATCTTAAGCTCATCATTGTGCATATTTCTAGAGTAACACGATCATCTGAAAACCATACTCACACAGCAGGTAACTTTACCAGAAAAAAAAGCGTTTATATAGAGTTTTACAAAATGAATAAAAAGAATCAATTTAGCTGCAAAGTTTGAATGGTGCAACCATAGATGGAACTTAAATGTAATGCTTTATCTCTAATGTAAAATTCGTCGTTTGTCCCACATTTTTAATAGTGGGATTAAATTATAAAGTTGAAAAGAAGAAACATTAATATTTTTGTGACATCCGCACAAAAATACTTACGTGACTAAAAATTTTACAGATAGGTACCCATGTCAGAATTTTTACAGATAGGTACCCGATTTAATGTTTACCAGTTTCTTCAGTCACACCGTACATTCCTGTGTGTATGGCGTACCATAACACGTTGATATATAGTACCTAAATGTGTTTGTACGACGTACCTTATGTGTTAAAGATGGCGTACCTAAATGTGTTAATGCGGCGTATCATTTTCCCAACGTATGACGTACCACAATACGTTGATATAGGATACCTAAATGTGTTGTATGGCGTACATGCTGCGGATTGGGTACCTCTATGCAAAAAAATTATTCTACTTGGTACCTACGTATAAAAAATATGTCAGGGTACTAAATTACAAGTTTTTTCCAAATGAGTATTTATTGGTAAAGACCCCAATAGTTTTTCCCTTGCTCATCAAATGCATAAAAATCAAATCTTTGTTTAGAAATATCTTAAAATGGGCTTGTCTTTGTTCAACTAAAGCTATTGGGATGGTCCGTATCTTATGCTTAAGCAATTCTAATTTTATGGGCCTTCCCTTCTGGACATTTTCTAACTCAAGAAAATCTAATATAACCCAAGTATATGTAGAATAAGAAGGAAATGGAAAAAGAGAACAAAGAAATGTAATAAGAAGGAAAGGAAAAAAAAAGAACATAGATGCGGTGAATGAATGACGCGGACCTACCTATTTGTCCTCTCTAATGAAAATCTAATTCAGTAGATTTGAAGACAAAAGGAAGAGTAAAAAAACCGACTTTTAAGCTGGAATTTGGTCGCCACCAACCCCACATGTCAACTTACATAGCTCCTTCCCAAGTTCCCAGAAATCGAGATTTATTGAAAACCTCAGTTGCACTTCAATGAATATGCTACAAACCGATTGGTTTACAAACCTATCCGTGGGCTATACGCACGCAGCTTGAGCTTATCCTTGCTTCTGAAATCTCGACAATGGGTTCCTCGGATCGGTTATTTAACCGAGTTCATGATGTTCTTGGAGGAGGTTTTGGTAAGTAAGTCTTGTAATAATAATGGGTTTGAAAGGCGAGATTTTTCTTCTTCTTCTGACCGTTATATACATAGATAGATAGATAGAACCATTACATTACAGTCGTCGATGCAGTTGTTGTCGTCTAATGTTTCTATTGATCAGTCGCCGATGTGGTTCTATGGCGAAGGAAGGATCTATCTGTCGGAATATTACTAGCAACCTTGTCTTCTTGGATGGTGTTTGAGATCTCTGGCTATAGTCCGCTCTCCTTTTCCTCCAACGTTTTTCTGCTGCTATTCACCATTCTTTTCCTCTGGGCAAAAGCAGCTGCAATTGCCAACAGGTGAATCAATGATCATAAAATTTCTTACTCAATGATTGCTTGAATTACGAACAAATCTATTGGGTGGGTTCTTGGGGATTGACACGGTGAATCTAGATTCGAGCTGCTAACTTTCTCAATCGAACAATTCGATGCAGGCCCGCTCCATCGTTGCCACATTTACATATATCAGAAGAAACATCGAACGATATTTCGACGTTTGTCTTCAGCCATGTAAATACGGTGCTCTCTGCATTGGAGGACATAGCGCTTGGAAGGGATACGAAGATGTTCTTTGCTCTGTTTTTCGCTCTTTTGGCTATCTCTATCATTGGAAGCTTTATGAGTTTCTCCACCTTCTGCTATACATGTGAGTTGGGGAAGAATGAAAAAATATACGAATGGCTTCGATGATTTAATACTTTGATCATCTTTGCTCTGTTTTTTGCTGCTTGCAGGCATTACGTCCATTCTTACAGTTCCAGCGGCTTACGAAAGATACGAAAACTATGTCGACGAACATGTTATAAATGTTACCAGGAAATCGAAACAGTTGTACGCAAGATTTAGTGATGGGTTCGTAAGCAAGGTTTTGGAAATGAAGAAACTGAGCTGATAGATTTCGATACTTTGTACTGAGAATTTTCATGTTATTACAGCAATACAAGAACAGAGAAAAAAAATGAGGAAAATTTGAACACTTATAAGCAAAAATCCCCTATGTCTTACCATTTTCTTCTATGGGTCATTATATATGTATGACAACTTTGAAGAGCAGCTAACAACATTGAAGACAACATGGGAAAATGATCTTTTCAAAATTGAACATGGGCAAACCAACCAAAGTTCTGATATTACTTAGTTAGGGTCAAAATGGTCATTTGGTTGCAATTTACTCGAATAATGAAGATAATGGCTTGAATCTAAACAAAATCGAATTAGAGGGACCGATCGTTCGTAATTAATGAATTTTATTATATTTAATTTACCGCGGGAACACATTGTGTGCTCAATCTTCTCCCTCTCAACAAAAAAAAAGTTCGAAAATGTTGGCGCCGTTTTGTCCTTCCTCAAAATTATCGTTCCCTCCTCCCACAAAATCATCGCTGTTTAACCCTGATCGAATCGCTGTTCTCTCGAAATCGAAGTCGTTGAGAATGGGAAAGCATACCAAATCGAAGAAATCAGCGGAGAGTTACATAGGCAAGGGCAAAGTAACGCCGGTGCAGATAGCCTTCATCGTCGACCGCTACCTTTTGGACAACAACTACGCTCAGAGCCGCTCCACCTTTCGCAACGAAGCTTCCACTCTCATCGCCAAATCCCCAGTTCAAGAAGTAAATAAACGACTCCTTCTTTGCAACTTTTTTTTTTAATTATTATTCTCTGTGGCGGTTGCTGGTATATTGTTTTATTTATTATTTTCTTTATTTTCTTGACGTGATAGGCTCCGAAGAGCTTGTTGAGCCTAGCGGCGATCCTCAACGAGTACATCACTTTGAAGGAGCAGAAAGTATGGATGGACGAGGAACGGCGTCGTTTGGAACAAGAGAAACAGCGTGTCCATAAGTTTCTCAGCGGTATGCAGAATGTGATGGATGTGTACAACGCCGGAAGAAATGACGGCGATACCCCTCCCGTCACGGCGGCGTCCATGGCTCCTGCGAATTTGCTTTCTCAGAATGATCTACCTGTCATGAAACCAGCTGGTACTGATTCTTTTTTATCCGTCTTTGAGTATAAGATTCGTTGATCTTGTGTGTGAATGGCTATGTTCTGGAACAAGTTATTCAAACTAGAAGCAAGGAGATTGGAAATCGAAAATTCCCATGATAAAACTCGATTTTATGAGGCAAATTATTTTTAATAGTTCAAAGTAATTTTTACTTATTAGGGTTCAAAGTGGTTTGGATCTTCAATTGCACACTCATGAAAATCACTTAAAACATGAGATTTAGCCTGTATTTGTATATAAGTAGTATCTTGGAACTGCTGCTAGCAATTTTACCTGTGTTTCTCTACTTCAAATCCTTGCTCATCATGTGAAAGGCCCGTCGTTAACGTCTCTGGGTTGTAGTGATCACAGCCTGTTTATTGCAATCATCCAAACTAACTTGGTAGTAGAGTGGCCAGCTTCTAATTTAAGTGGATTTTGTGATTGCATTCTTCAGGTTGCCGTCCAACTTACAACAGTCCAGCCATGATTTCATCAATGGGACCCTCAAATAACCGAACAAATGTTACCAATTTCTCAACTCCCGTTCCTTGCAATGTGCCGTCGAAGAGGAAATTATCGAATACTGTCTCAAATGGAAATGCAGCTTCCAAGAAATCTCGCATGCCCTCACTGCCTAAAGGTTAATTCTTTGGTCAGTTTCTGGCTTGTGATAGTCATGTTGATTGATGCTAATGTATAGTATTTTATTATTGCAGATGCGAACTCAGTTACACATCCAAACAATGTCGAAAAGAATCGAGCGAACTTTTCTATGGAATCTGCAGCTCAATCATCTTCTCGTGTCGCCAATAGCAGCACTTCTTCACCTGTTCAGGGATCCAACGTAGTCAAGTGTTTGTTCAATCAAAAACCTCAATCTGCACCTTTGAATTCCTCGGTGCCTAAAACGCCTCAGCGAGCATCTTCTTCTCAAACTGAAAAGCCCGTTTCTCCCTTGGATAATCCTTCACCAGCTGGCTCTTCTAAAGACACAGCCCCTCAACAGATGATATCTGCCAACTGCACAATTATCTCTTCTGAGACAATTCGAGTTAGTCCCGACAAGAAAATAGCGTATTATTCTATCGAGAAGAATCACATCTCAGCTTGTTCCCCTCTTAAGACAATACTGAAGAGGTCCATCACGAAGGAACATGTCAAAGGAAGACTAGATTTTGGAGCTTCTGAAACACCAATGATAACAGAGAACACATCACCAGAGAGTAACCATACATCTGAATCTGACCAAGGGGATGATTTTCTCGACTGGAACTTTGAGGCATTGGGTTTAGACTTTAACCTTTCGGAGTTCTTAGCTGACTTCGATGTGCGAAATGAAGAATTGGGTTCATCCTCGCAGCAAGTAGTTGGTTCCTCACCAGAATCTTTTTCTGAGTATGTGTAAACTTATACTGTAATAGCGTCTTCTCGTATAATTCTGTTGATTGGTTTCTCTTTCTGTTCATGTTTTAACCTTCATTTATGACTGTTTGTAGGTCACCCCCTGGAAATATTGTGATAGGCAGTGGACATCAAGCTTCATCAGCTGCGGCAGGAGTAGGATTTCCCGGAGAGAGTGATATGAACTTTGCAGGTAGAACTTTTACATCGGTCATCTCATGATTTATGTGCATTATGTTCGTTTCGTTCAAAAACTATCTCTTAACACTGCCTTTTATGTTATCAAGGTTCCGAATCTATTGCAGCTGTTCGATCCGTCACAAAATGCATTACTATTCTGAGTCCTGGTAATTCTTTCATTCTGGATAGATGTCTAGTTCGAGGGGAATCAGCTTTGGCTTAACGCAGATTTATCTTTTGTAATTCTTGCAGTTAAAAGTCAGAACGGAAAGTTGTTTCAGGATACTTCAACGTGCTAGGAACAGACTGAATCCATTATATCCCATCAGAGATGATGAGCATTTAACCTGACATGCCCATGCACAGTTCTTTCCCGTCTCAGATTATCGCCAGGAATATTCACTTTTTATAATCCTTTACGCTGTTTAAAGATGCCCCAGAACTAACTACAAATCTCACTCGCTCTACTCAGTTTTTTAACTAGTTTCTGTAGGAACGTAGTGCTGACATGCATACTGATGATGCATTTTGTGTCTTTGTCAACTAGCTTAGCTACTGCTTATTCTATTTCAACACCATTTGGAACCAACTGTTATGGTCTGCCGCGTAGGAAAAATTTGTGCTAAAGCAAAACAACCATTATAAGGGAGAAACGTTGCTTTTGATAAAAATCCAATCTTTATGCATATTTTCCAATCAATATCTTAGGCTAAATATTTCTCCAGCTTCTCTACTTCTTCCACGCTTCCAATATACAGAGGAACCCTCTGATGTATCTGCAGGAGAGAAACAACTCGCAACAATCAAAGAGCACATTCATCTTCTAAAGGTGTGTAATGATCACAATTAGTTTAACTTCTAACCTCAGTTGGCTCGATATCAAGAATCCTCTGATGCCCATCAGACCCTTTACCGCCCGCCTGCTCCACAATAAAACTCATCGGAGCGCACTCATACAAAAGCCTCAGCTTCCCATTCTTGCTCTTCTTATCTCGCGGGTAACCGTAAATTCCACCATACAACAAAGTCCTGTGAAAATCGCCCACCAAACTACCTATGTACCTAGCCGAGTAAGGCTTCCCACTCGGGCCAGGGTCCTTAAGATCATCAATGTACTTCTTCAACTTATCGTCCCAAAGCTGATAGTTCCCTTCGTTGAAGGCATAGATCTTCCCCGCCTTTGGTATCTGTATCTTCTCTTGCGTTAGGACAAACTCGCCAAACATGGGATCCAATGTAAAGGCGTAGACGCCATTTCCTATTGTGATGACGAATATTATAGAGCTCGAGTACATGCAGTAGCCCGCCGCAAGAAGGTTGCTCCCAGGCTGGCATACGTTTACTATGCACCTTTGGCTTTCGCTGCCGAGCTACAATCATGGGATATAAGACTCAGCTCAATTCGGATTTTTTTTTCGTTTTTTTGTTCAAATTGTGGGAATATGAAAGAAGTGTTTGGGAATTTTACTGTTCCATCATCTTCGATATCCGGTATGCATTCGTCGTTGGGGCTGTAAATCCCGAAAATGGAGCCAGTCGAGACAGCAGCGTCGATGTTCGAAGAGCCATCGAGGGGATCGAAGACGACTATGTAATTGCCCGAATAGCTCTCCTCGACTGCCACGGGGACGTCTTCTTCTTCAGATGCTATGATGCCCGTCCTTCCACTCGATTTCAAGCAGTTAGAGAACACCTTTTTCGTTGGTATGGTATCATTTTATTACACACAAACACTTGGCCTCAGTTGTTAAAGATTCAGATCTATCTAACTGCGAAGGTGTTAGTGTTATTACCTCGTTTGAGACAACGTCGAGCTTCTTCTGATCCTCGCCCTGGACGTTGACGGCGCCCTGAACGCCGGTGAGGTTCGAGATGCTCGCCCTTTGGACCAGCGAAGCTATCTGCTTGCAAGCCATGGAAATGCTCGAAAGAACTATGGTGAGCTCGGCGTCGATGGCGCCGGCTTGTTCCTGCCTCAACAGCCAGTTGGTCAGCGTCTGAATGTCGTAGCCGCTCTTCTTCTTAGTCGCCGTCGTCGCTTCCTCGGCGATGGCCATGCACTTCCACGAGGGGGCGAAGAACCTGTTCGACGGCGCGCGGCGGCGGTTGGTGCATGGTGGTGGGGTTAGCGTTTTTTGGAGCGGCGGATGGCGTGAGATGTGCTTGGAAGATGAGAAGAGTACGGCTGTGGTGGTGGATGTGGAGGAAGCAGCAGCCATGGAGTTTCTTGATATTTTTTTTTCTTTTTGTTTTTGGTGATGGTGTTGGGTTTTATTTATTTTTTTGGTTCCATTTTTTAATTTCTTCCATTTTTTTGAATGGGGGGGATTGTGTTTGTGAGGCTGGTAAGGATTGCCGTTTGATGTGAGTCCCACTTATCCTCGTTTGGACTTTATGGTGGAACGTGGATGGAATCGAATATCTTTTATTCCTTTTTCTTTCCATAATTACCTGAGTTTTATTTATGATAAAATGCTGTAAATGTTTTGGAAATTAATTTTGGATCTTGTTTATTCAGTAAATATAGAGCCTTTCAAACAGTAAAGCATAATGGGCCGAAATGGTTGGGCCTATGTTTGAGCGTTTCACAATGTGGTATTGGGGAAATCTTCCCCTATCACGATAGTGAATTCTCATTTTTCTCCCCTTAGAATTGAAGTTTTATACATCAATAAATAAAAAAACTAGTACTATTAAGCACACTCTATTTTATGTTGCTCTTAATTTTAGGATTTATTATTTATTGTCGAATTGATGGAATATAATTTATAACTATATAAAAGAAAAATAATGTTTAAGGGGTGTAAGTATAATAAATAAAAAATATAAAAGTAACATGAAAATTATTAAACTAATTAAATAAAAATAGAGGGACTGAATTGTAAATAAATATAACAGACTAAATGTGGCAGTTTATAGCCACCCACACCATTTATATAATACTCCATCTGTCCCAAATGTTTATGGACATTTGGGAGTTGGCACGAGAATTAAGAAACTGAATATTTTAATAATATAGCACAATTAAAGGGTAAAAAATGTATATTTTGACATGTCTTTTAAGAATATTTAATATTATTATATTGATTGTTTGTGATAGTTTTTTTGCTAAATAAGGAAATGTACAAAAAATGCGTGACGCCGATTTAATAAAATGTATAAAATAGTTTGGGACGGTAGATAGTATAGATAAAATATAATGTCACATGAAATTCGTCTCTTCAATCTTAATCAATAGTCAAAGTTGGATTACCATCTTAGCCAACAACCCTAACCACACGGACACTGGAGTCAAAATTGGATTACCATCTTAGCCAACAAATCCATTCCATGTTAGAAATAGGGTTGTCAACGGGGCGGGTTCGGGGCGGGGATCCAATCCCCGTCCCCGTCCCCGCGATGCATTCGGGGACAAAACTGTCCCCGTCCCCGTCCCCGCCGGATCCCCGCGGGGCGGGGATTCCCCGCGGGGATTCATATTTTTTTAAAAAATATAATATTTTTAATATAATATATAAATTTGGATATTTTTTGTTATAAATATTATATAAATTATAATTTTTAAATATTATTTGTATTATTTTAATATTATTTAATCTATTTTTTGATATTATTTTATTATTATTTAAATTATAATTTGAAATTATATATATTTTAATATATAATATAGGTTCGGGGCGGGGCGGGGAACGGGGCGGGGATCCCCGCGGGGAAAAATCAGTCCCCGTCCCCGCCCCGCGGGGATAAAAACTCGGGGATTCCCCGCCCCTTTCGGGGCGGATCCCCGCGGGGACGGGGAATCCCCGCCCCACTGCCATCCCTAGTTAGAAATAAAATGCAAGTCAAAAGACTAATGGAATCGACCGTGTTTACTAATCGAGCGCTCACAACGAACTTCCACACGGTTCATTGGAGTCAAAAGTCTTCGGTCTTTTTCGTTAAATGTATATTGACTCATGTTTATTTAATACTTAACTTAGCTAATGCGTGACTGAATATTTTTCTGTTTTGTTGAAATGGATTTTGTTAGGAATATTTTATTGTGTTCAATTAAATCAGGTTGTCTTAATCTTGTAGTTTTTATTCTGCCCTAGGACTTAATTGTAAATATACCTAACTTGTGGGTATATTAGTTAACTTGGGCCCAATAGCCCATTAGGGCATATGTATAAATACCCTAAACACATCAGTGTTTAGGGTTGCTGATTCATAATAGAGTTGACGACTTTTCTGAAGAACTCGCGCGCTCTCGTTCCAACTCTACAATTCGTCTATCGGTATTACTTCTTTATTGCTTCCGTAATTCATCATATCAGGTAATACTAATCCTTTGAATCAGTACAAGGTTGGATCAAATCGGCCTAACAAGTGGTATCAGAGCCGAAATCGTGGATCAAATTCATCAGTTTTCTTTCTCGGTTCTGATTTTTTCAAAATCGTCAGATTCTTCTCGTAGAAATTCCAAATTCTGCTCGGTTTCTGAAGTAACACACATCTGCTTTATCTGCTCTCAAAAGTTTTTCTCTTCAAAATTATCAGTTCAATTTTCCAGTGAATGCAGACGACGATCCCCAGTCGACGACGAACAGGAAACGTTTCGAAGAGAAAGACACTTCTCGAGATTCCCTTGATTCAAATTGCTCGAAATTTGCGGCTAATTTTACGCTCATCGACATTTTCTTATTCTCGACATTTTAAGTTCTTCGACATTTTATTTGAAGCCTCGACATTTGATTTGAAGCCTCGACATTTGATTTGAAGCCTCGACATTTTATATAACTCGACATCTTATTCTAAGCCACTCGACATTTATTCTTCTATCGATATTCTATTCACTCGACATCTGCTAGTTATTTCACTCGACATCTTATCACTCGACATCTGCTAGTTATCGATATTCTATTCTTCTATCTCATATCCTCTTGGCCCATCAAATCTCAAGAAGCCCAACATATTTCGAGAAGCCCAACTTACTTAGGAAAACCCAAATTAATACATCTCAACATCCTTCTAAAGTTTAAAGATCTCGAAATATACTATTCATTCGAAATATACTGTTCATTCGAGATCCGACTGTTCACCCGAGATACTGTTCATTCGAGATCCTACTATTCATTCGTAGTATACTGTTCATTTGAGATCCTAGTCATTCGATATCTTACTCTTTCGAAATCGACTTCGAAATTTTTGGGCTTTTATTTTGGACTTCGAAATTTTGGGCTTACTATTTACTCTTTCGAAATATCCTCTCGAAGCTTTTATTTCCAGCCATCTTAGTGTTTCGAGATCCTAAAATTTATAGAATCAATATTAGATCCCTAATTCGAAATTTTGGGCTTTTGTTATTGAATTCGAGAAACCTATCTGATTCAACTTCTTTAATTAATCCCAACTCTCATCATATTGATGGAATAATTACAATCAAATCTTATGATTCTTATTAGTTATTTTTTTCCTAATGTTATTTGCTTTCGTCTAAGCATCTAAGATTTAGTTGATCAACACGATTAAGATCCATATCCAACCAAACTAATTCCAGAACTGAGCTTTCAATATCCACTTTCAATATGTCATATATGCCGTATCATATGGAACAGAAAGTGAACAAACAAGCTAAAGAAATTGAGGAATTAAAAGTTCGCTTAGAGAATAATCATAAATGTCTCCTTGCCAGCTTAAGTGAAAAAGCGCATCTCAATTGCAAGCTTGAAGCAACGCAAATGAGAGTCGATGATCGTGATAAAGAAATAGAAAGAATGAAAGCGAAAATTAGTGAGTTAACTACTACCTTGAAAAAGAGCGAAGACGAGAGACTCACTAAGACTTGTCAATATAACGTCATGTTTAGCGAGCGTAGCGAGTTATACGTTAAAATTAGGAGTTTAGAGGACATTCTAACAAAAAGAGGGCAAGCGGATCAAAATTCCTCTAAGAACCTAGCGTCAAACGGGGAAAGTAATTTTCATTCTAACAAACCTGCTTCTTGTTTGAAAACTCCAGAGATTGCTAATAAAATTTCCAAATTAAACGCAACTTTGGAATCAGAAAGAGTAGGTTTTCAAGCAGAAAAACAAAAACAGTCGGGTGTCGTACTCATGGAAGAACAGGAACCATGGCTCAAGGATACCTCTGATAGTGAGGAAGAAAATCTGGCAATCATGGCAAACGTCGAAGCTGACTCTGAAGATGAGGCGCACAACACTGCAGCCACTCCCACAACTGACTCATCTTCAGAAACTGAGGTACACGATTCTTACTCTAATCTACATTTAGAGATTTCAATTCTTCAAGATAGACTAACATCTATGTCTAGTGAAAACCAATCATTAAGAAAACTAGAAACTAGGTTGGCGAACAATGAAAAGGTCTTGCGAACCGAATTAGTAGAAAAGGCTAAGTTAAACTCGTTTCTAGAACAAGCTCAGGATACATCCCTCAGACATGAAACTAGGATAAGAGATCTAGAAGAAAAACTTTCCGAAAAGGAAAATGATTTCAAGAAGAGTGAGCAAGAGCGTAATTCCATATCTCAAAAATATGAATTCTTATCCAAGGAACGAAATCGTCTATATTCCAAATAAAGAAACTTGAGGATCTCCTAACAAAAAGAGGACAAACAGATAGAACGATTTTTCTAAACAAGCCTAGAGACATAGAATTTTATGATCCCCGTGAAGGATTATGCTTTGTTCCAGGTTCCGTACAAACAGTCAAGAAACCCCTCCCTCTTTATGATATTAGCTTCCTAGGCTTAAATATACCTAGTCTACTCCCTTTCACTAGTTCATCTACAATTGACATCCTAGAAAAGAAAAAGAGAAATAGAGAGGACAGGGTAGAAATCTCATTTGACTACGAAGAACTGAATAAACGTGACAGAATCACGGACACATCATTGTCTGAAGACGACTACTTACCTCTATATCCACCCTCTTCAGAAGACGTAAGTGGCCAAAATTCAAATCCCCCTACCACATATATCCCAGCATCTCTCAAGGAAATCTGTGATTTGCGCTCGACTCTTGAGTCCGAAAAGATTGCCTTCCAAGTGGAAAAAGTCGTACTTCTGACAATCATCTTCTCACTCGAAAAACAAGTCAACAACCCCATAGTTTTATCCCCACCATTGCATTCAGCTAAGTCTAAGATAGAAGCGTCACTCCACAAGGAAATTAAAGGGAAAGAAAAAGCCAAAAGACATGATCTGCTATTTGAAAACTACGCGTCTCCTTCAAATCATTACTATTCCTACGATGATGCACTTGCCCTAAATTCTCGTTTCAGACTAGCAAGTGCCAGCACAATCAAGAAGGATGCACGCTTCTTTGCTAAGTCAGGCTCGCAAACTCAACCAGACAAGACACAAACAAAAGGAACGACTGACTTTCTAGCTGAAATCTCGCGTCTCCAGAACATCAATAAATTACAAGCAAAGGAACACCAAAATCAAATTGAAATCTTCAAGTTCGAAAAGGAGAAACTACTAAACGAAATTTTCCTCCTAAGAAATCTCAACGATCATTCATCTGAAGTTGGTTCCTCTTCGCCTTATGATTTAACTCCTAACAATGTGTCAAATTTAGCGACAGGCAAGAAACTAAACAAGAAAACGAAGACGATGGACTGGGTCAGGAAATCAAAACCAAAACCCTCTCCTACCAAGGCTTTCTACTCTACAAACTATGCTTCTGATGAACATAACCTCATTTCATCGAAGACTATTAAGTATTGTGATGTATCCCGTTTTACTAAATCTAATATTTATAAGATGCATCATTCTTCTACTCGACAGCCATCATCTCATGCAAGCCACGTCTCGAACACTCCTGTACTCAATCGATTGATGCATAAGAACTCAACAGGGTATAGTCCTAATGTTAAACAAATTTGGGTGCCCAAGCAAAAACATCACTTCACATCCCCTCAACACTCAAAACAAGGATTGAAGCTATGGATTCCTAAATCACAAATCAAATTTAATAGGACTTCATATGATGACTTAGGATCAATATCTGAACCAAATGTGCTTAACCTGTTTTCTGCTAACAAGGGAGGACCCATCCAAAAATGGGTACCAAAGGCCCGATAATATTTTGCAGATATTCCAGAATGAGTAGGTACGAAGAGAGCTGCTCCACACTCATGACTGGTATGCGACGAGGGCAGCTAAACATCCCAGCGTGTATGGCATCTCGGGTTGCTCCACAGACACGACTGGTTAGCGATGCGAGCAACCAAACGTAGGTAAATTCTATATATGCATTCCATAGTTAAACTTTTGGCATGCATATCAAACTGAAAAGATTATATACCTACTTTGAAACTGAATGGTACATTATAGTTATGCATGCTTTCAAAAAGACATTAAATTCCAAATTTTCGCATGCATATATGAGCGTAAATGCATTAAATACCATGTTATATGTACATTTTTATTGTGCATGCATCTTAAAGAATTTCCGAGCTTAAATTTTCTGTATGCATATGAGCTGAAGCGCAAAATGCCTATTATAACTTTAGAGCGATAAAAAACGTACATTCTGATGCATTTTTAAAGAACAATAACTCTTTAGTTTGCATCTGCTTTGAAAATAAATTAATACGTTCACGCTTATTTAATTGGGAGAGAATTTACATGTTTAAATGTGCATGCATTGAGGGGGAGCTACCCTTTTTAAAGAGAAGCAACTCATATATTTGTCTTAAGGGGAGCAAAAATGAAATTTTGAGGGGGAGCGAACTCTAATGTGTGAACTTAGGGAAAGAAAATCTCGAACAATAATTTTACGAATATGCATCTTTTGAGGGGGAGAATTCAGTTTTAAGAAGCATGATTTGAGGGGGAGGAATAAAATATATATATATATATATATCTATATATATATACATATATAAATAATATAATATATAGTTACACGTTATTAATAAGAAAATACATATATATATATATGCGAAAAAAAAGAATGGCAAAAAAAAAAAAAGGCCTCATACTCTCGTAATTTTGCTTCAAAAGAATTCCCCCGTCTTCCAACGATAAGCTTCAAGGACAAATTTCAAGCCTACAACGGTCAACTCTCTTCAAAAGGCGATGATGGCTTCTAGTGCTAACTCGGCAATAACCTCAACAGACCTGCTCCGACCGCTGACCAAATCAAGCAGCACACATCACTTCGTACCGGATGTATGGATTTTAAGTTCCCATGGTTCAGTCAGACCAAACTGAACCTATCCCCGGAACACAGCCGAGTGTTAGTGACGATCTCAAACTCATAGAGCTACCCGTATTTGAAAAATTTTGACAAGACCGAAGAGCGGAAGATATAAAACTCCCTTACCTCACAAATTACTCGGACCACCCCCCATAGGTACAGGTGCTAATTTTATTAGCTCCCGGGTAGAAGTCGCCGCATTAGGTCCAACGGCGCATGCACAACCGAGCCTTACCCACTCATCGATCTCCCAACAGACCGATGTTTCACTAAATCACGGGGAGCCGCATAATCTATCACTGCTTCACTTGGGAGCAGGAGATATTGAACTAAGTGGTAGTCAGCCCCATACCACTGAATTTTATTGAACACATCGAGTCTAGTGTGTCCTCACCATCCAAATATTTTATATCTTTTTAGGACACATATACTTTTTCTTATCTGGACTTTGTGACCAGATCAGAACTTTCGTAGACATGTCCTACTACGACATGCGTCGATGATCGGAAGGAAGTCCTGCCGTTGCAACATCAAAACAACAACGGTTTCAGGCCATCGCCCACGAGCTATGCTCCTAGACTGATGTTAACGGGACGCCTATGTGGCCCCGGTTTATAAAGCCTTGTTCTCACATGCCACGTCTCAGAGATTATCTCTGAAGTCGTGTCGACGGATTGCCTTTGTGGCCCAGTCAGGTTATTACCCAACCTGAGCACCCACCATTTCCGCCGCACGTACCACTCTGAAGACGCCCCATTTTGACCTATCGCATGACGATCTCCCTAGCTCGATCTTCATGAGGGGGAGGAGAACTAGAGCAAAATGGGAGCAGCACCACGACGAAAGTGCAATATAGATCAGAAAATGCCAAATCTCAAGCGTCGTCAAGAATCAAACGAAGACCACAGAGTCCAACGATTGAAGTTGTCGCCTCATGTACGACTCTCCGATTTTAAGAAACACCCTAAGGTTGACCAAACGTGGGGGGAGTTGAGTTACAATCGAACGGAGAGATCGGACTCAAATGACAAGATACGGCCAACAACTTCAGCATGGACTTCAAGATCAAAGCTGTCGACTCATGTACAGCTATTCGAGTTTAAAGAAAACTCCCAATCCCAACACAAGGTTGAACAAATGTAGGGGGAGTCGCGACTATCGAAGGGAGAGCTGGAACGCAAGAAGAGAAGATCGGAACACGGTGATCTTGGATCTCCTAAAGAAGAGGTCACAAGACAAGTTAAAGGAGGATGTGAATTAAGAAGAACACGCATGCAAACGCTTTCACGTACGCAACTCTGATACGTGTTCTTTGAGGACTCAGTACGATTACAAGACGAAGATAATCAGCGTTGAATTGCAAATTGAACACAAAGGGGGAGATTGTTAGGAATATTTTATTGTGTTCAATTAAATCAGGTTGTCTTAATCTTGTAGTTTTTATTCTGCCCTAGGACTTAATTGTAAATATACCTAACTTGTGGGTATATTAGTTAACTTGGGCCCAATAGCCCATTAGGGCATATGTATAAATACCCTAAACACATCAGTGTTTAGGGTTGCTGATTCATAATAGAGTTGACGACTTTTCTGAAGAACTCGCGCGCTCTCGTTCCAACTCTACAATTCGTCTATCGGTATTACTTCTTTATTGCTTCCGTAATTCATCATATCAGGTAATACTAATCCTTTGAATCAGTACAAGGTTGGATCAAATCGGCCTAACAGATTTTTATACACTCAAAGAGATCCATTATAAAAGAACGAGTCCCACTAGTGCATTTCCCTCAAAACATTTCATCACCTATAGTGCTTCGCTCGAAAATTCCCCGAGGCACTGAAAATAGAGAAATCATAAATAGCAAAAGAACACAGTAAATTATGAAATTCTTATGGATTCTATTATTCGTTGTTTGGGCTCTACTCATCATCCAAGGATCTCAAGGTACATTTTGTACACATCATTTCCCAACTGCGAATGGCTTTTCGATAATACCCACGCACTCTTACTACGCGTGCGTATATGTATGAAATAGATATTGATATTCATTTTGTTTCAAGGGGCAAATTTGCCGCCGGCGACGCAAAAGTCTAATAATCATCTCCACGGCCGTAAAATGATTTACAATCGTCCCGGAAACCCCACTCATGGCCCTGTGAGCTCGGGATCAGGCGCTCCAGGTGGTAGTGCACCGCCGTATAAATAAGACATATACGTTTAAATAAATATTATTTGTGGAGCTTTTGATTTGTTTATCTGCAATGACACGCTTGAGAGATATATGTACGGTGCTCTAATTGGCTTTTGAGTAATGAAATCATTATCCTCGCATTCAATTTTTTGTTATATCTTGTATTTGTTATTGAATAATATGAAGGCTATCAGAAAATGCACGTAGGATCAAATTATGTTATAAAATATTAAGTGATTATTACATAAACAATTCGATGAATATGTATTTCGGTGAAAAGTCAAACTACGTGTCCCAAAAGATATATGGATTGAAATTTTTTTTTCCCAAAATGATAGCTTTAATTTCATTAACATAAAGGTACACGGGCTAAATAGTCCAAGAAGTCTCTTCGGTAACATCAACCCGGAAGAGAAACGAAGGCTCACACAGAGTTAGTATAAAACATCCAAACAAAAAGAAAAAACGACAGATAACAAAATACAAGCAAAATAGCTATTAAGCTAAACCTATTATATTCATGGCTTTATTCGGTATTGACTACGATATATGGATTGACTTTTGCTAAAAGTCACGATCGTCCAATAGCCTATAGTGAGGACGGTACTATAGATTCGACAAAGATTACGCTGTTGTGGGGATACATTAGGGGAATGAATTTTGAATTGAATATATTTTATTTTTCATATTCCAAATTGACTTCAACTACTTGACCGTCTTTAATTAATCGGGTGTTCACAAAGAACTTCCACACTGTTCATCTGTAGTAATCCTCCGTGTTCTTTCATGGGTTTTTCTTTTCCATCCACTTGACTCAAAATATTCAATTTTGCCAGAACACTTTATTAATATTCAAAATTTTGAACTGAATTTTATATTTGGATAAAATCACGGCCATCCCTTATAAAAACGAGCCCCATAGTCGTGCATTTCCATCAATCAAACCCTTCATCACCAAGTTCTTCGCTCGAAAACCCCACAATAAACAGAAGACAGGAAAAAGAAAAACTACAACCAACATGAAATTTTTATGGATTCTATTCGTTATTTGCGGTTTACTCATCCGAGGAATTCAAGGTACATTATAATTAGGTGTAATCACAAAACCCTCATTATATACACACAACACTTCTCACATATGTATGTATAAATGAATATTGATACTTAACTTTATTTTATTTCCAGGATCGTATGTGCCGACGCCGTGCAAGAAGCACAAGCAAAATCGTCTCCATTGCCGTAAGATATTAATCGACGACAATGAGACTCCAACCCCCACAAGAAATGGCCCCGTGAGCTCGGGATTCGGTGCTCCTCGTGTTAGAGCACCGCCGTTTAAATAGGATATAAATTAATAAATTTTTAAAAATATTTAGGAGTTTCCATTTCATCTTGTATTTTATTTAATTTGTAATAATATTATTTTAGATAAATGTTAAACTGTAATTCGACGATCAACTCACCAGTCACGCGATTCGCCAACGAGTCATGACATGTAAATCTCTCAAGCTTATATTTAATGCTCGTAACGTAGTAATGAATAAATTGATTATTACATAAAATAGTTTGACGAATATTTCTGAGTCAATTTACGCGTTCCCCAACGATACGTGGAATTGATTTGCAGTGACTGTGATTTTCTTCATCAAATTTTTCCAGTTTGATTATCTAATGACTCATGACAGTGTCTTTAATTCATTACGATTCACAGGTTTTACCGAGTCGTCGGTCGTCATATACTAAGTACGTATGTATTCAAAGTTTGATATGTTGATTGTTCGAAATGACTACTGCATGCGAATACATACAATACGAGATCTTCTTGCCCTATATAAATAAGTATATAATCCCTTTCATTCTTCTATAGTCATTCAAGAAAAAAAAAAACAGACAGAAGGAGGGGAAAAAATAAAAGTAAAGAGTTTTCAACATGCATATTAAAAATGAATTGATGAAATTATTACGGGCCCTCTTCATTGTTTGCGCTCTACTTGTCCAAGGAAATCAAGGTATTAACGCCATGCATATTCGTATGTTATGATGATGATGATGATGATTATTACCTATAATTAAATATTTTTAATTGTTTGTTTTATTAACAGGAGTGCATTTTCATGGCCGTAGGCCGGGCAGACATGGTCCCGTGAACTCTGTGTCGGTGCCGGGTTCTCGTATTTCAGCTCCACCATATGTCTAGTTTCGATAAATGGTCGTTTTTTTGTATTTTTAAATTTCAACTCTTATTAAATTGAATTCCATTTTTCTGAATTTCATGAGGGTTTTCAGTGTAAGGCACACATATATGTATATGTTGTGCTTCTTTTATTGCTATAATATGCAATCTTTCTTCGCATGAAAAAGAGGGTTAAGATCCTCTATTCCACTTTTTGTATTCCAACGAACGAAAATCGTTACACCTCCTCCCGACAAGTGTTAAAACACACGTAAAAATCATTACACCTATGAATTTCATTACAACAAGTGTTTATACAAAAAAAAACTCATTATTACTTATTTTTCTAATATGGAGTCGAAAAAAATCAGTATTATATATTAAAATAGAAAAATACGTAATAATGAGGTTTTTTTTTTTGTTTAAACACTTGTTGTAATGAAATTAATAGGTGTAACGTGTGTTTTAACACTTGTCGGGGGAGGTGTAACGATTTTCGTTCGTTGGAGTACGTAGTGGAATACAAAAACGAAGTCAATATTGTGCGTAAGGTCAGAGGATCCCACAGGAAAATTGTCTATGAATAATGTTCGTTAATTTTATCTTGATACGCGTATCGAAACGCGAGTCCTACTTCAAGTTCTGAAAAGTCGAAGTCAGTTAAGTAAATAAATAAAAGCAAACGTTCATTTACTAATCTAATTTTTATCGAAATAAAATTGTTGTATCTTTAGATAAATTACGTGTGATATCACATATTCGCAGTTAATTGCTCTGCCACATTGTTTTGACTATAATCAAAATTCAGTTAACTGTCTTTGTTTTCTTCATTTGACTCTTGCTTTATAAATAAGTTTGGACGCAAACCCAGTGGCCAGTTGTCATGTTCATGAATAATCTATCTAGATAGAAAATAGGAAAAATAAAACAATAATTTAAGAAAAAGAAAAAAAGAAAAGAAGAAGAATGAAATCGATGGAGAGTAATTAGTAGGAATCCCGTTTGTTATTAAAGAATCTGAATATGATCATTTTTTCAACTTTAAATGAACGCAGAGTATAATTGTCGATCGATTCTCCTTTGACATGAATTTACAATGATACTAACTCTAATGAATGACTAGTCTATAAATGTTCTCACTGAGACACCATATTAAAATAAGCTGCATCACATAATTTCTTTTTATAATTCTACCTTTAATTTAATAATAATTCAGTTTTTCTTTTTATCAGCAACGCATTTGAACGTGCAAGAATACTATTAAAATATAACTCACAATGCACGAAATTTGTATCTTCAATCTTAAATCAATAGTGAAGATAGATTACCATCTTAGCCACTTATTCTAACCACACAAACACGCCGTGCAATGCCTGTTGAAATAAAATAATAGTCGAAAAGACTTATGGAAATGCCTAGTGTTCACAACGAACTTCCACACGGTTTTTTATTTTTTTGTTATTAACCCATTGGAGTGAGATAGTCTTCGGTCTTTTTTGTTAAGCGTATTTGACTGGTTAAAATTTAAATTAGCTAAACGATTGAATGCTTTATAGTTTTGTGAAAACGGATTTTTATATTAAGATAAAATCGAAGATACCCCTTATAAAAGAACGAGTCCCACTACACTAGTGCATCTCCCTCAAAACAATTCATCACTTACAGCAGTTATTTCGAAATCCCACAAGAAACGGAAAGGAAAGAAGTCGAGAAGAAAAAAAAATAGCAGGAGAATACAATGAGCACTATGAAATTCTTATGTATTCTATTATTCGTTGTTTGCGCTCTATTCATCCAAGGATCTCAAGGTACATTTTAACATATCATTTCCCTCCCTCGCATCGCATGGGCTTTCTTATGTTGATACACACACACACGCGACAAACTCACTATATATATATAAATATATGTATGTGTGTGTGTATCAAATAAATATTGACATTTATTCTATTTTCAGGAGTTACTACTTTTCACGGCCGTAAGAACAAGGTTTACAGTCCTCCCCTAAAAGCGCCCACTCATGGTCCGGTGAGCTCGGGATCCGGCCCTCCTCGTGTTATAGCACCGCCGTTTAAATAAGATATATACGTTTGATTAAATTATCAAATTTATTTATGGAGCTTTTATTTGTTTATTTGCAATGAGACGTCTGCGATATAATAATGTATGGGGTGCTTGTTTTTTTACTTTAATGAATAAATCCTTGCATTCCTGTATTATTTCTGGCGACTTAATTCCATTTATTGTTATTTCTTGTATTTTTATTTTTATTTTCGAATATGACATGATGGCTATGCAAAAATGCTCCTCAGGTCAATTCTGTAATAATTACTAGTATGTATGCTCCTCAGGTCAATTCCATTTTTACACATATTTTTTCTTCTTATATATTAAAATAATCTGTCATATTAAAAAATAAAAATTATAAATCTCAAAATTAAAATAATATTAAATGTAATTTAATTTTACGCACACACCACGTAGACAGAGCAAAAACGTACTTGTGACGTTGTTGTGCGGATAGTCTGACGGGAAAAAACACAAATAAAAACTTGCGCAGAAAGATATGTGGAAATAAAAGTATAGTCAAAACTCAAAAGTTATATGGAAATGAATTTTGAACTGACTATATATTTCATATCTCAAATTTCAATGACTTGAACCGACTGGACCATATTTAATTAAGGGTTAATTCAATTTTAGGCCCCATTAAGAAGTTTGGGTTAGGGTTCAGGCCCCATTGCAGTGGGCTTTAGTATTAAGAACCCACTTTTCGGAAAACTCAGTGATCAGGCCCTAAAATGACGCAAAAAGACATATTTAACCCTGACATATGCCAAAATTACGTTGTATACCTAAATAATCCGTTTCAGCCAATTATAACAGTTCGGCGCTGAAAAAGAACACTTTCTTTCACTTGGATAACAACAGTCTTGTATTGAGTACCATATGTCGTCTATTTAGTAACAAATGACGTCGCAGAAGTAACACAGTTCAAAAATAATACCGATTCCTGCAACATCATTTGTTAATGTGTTACTGCAGGAATCGGTATTATTTTTGAATGATGTGTTATTTCTGCGACTTCGTTTGTTACTAAATAGACATCATATGGTACTCAATACAAGACTGTTGTTATCCAAATGAAAGGAAGTGTTTTTTTCAGCGCAAAATTGTTATAATTGTTCTTGAACCCTCCACCCGACCATCCCCCTGTTTTCCTAGACAGAAAATTCATCATTATAGGGAGCAATGCTCGATCAGTGGAAAAAATGGGGTTCGATAGTACGATGTAATAAATATGTCTGTTAATAACATTATACTGTCGATAAGTAACGTCTTATGACGTTAAAATAACACTTAAGGTTTTTATCGTAACAAATCAGTATAATTGTGTAACAGTTATAATTGTTCCTGACCTCTCCACCCGACCATCTGCCCCCTGTTTCCCTAGACAGAAAATTCATCATTATAGGGAGCAATGCTCCTATAATGGGTTGCCAATTTTCAATCTCGAAACGTGTAATAAGATCGAAACGCTAATGATTCGATCTTTTATAGAAAAACGCTAATTGTCGTCGCGTTGAGTTTAGGGTTTACGGTTTAGAGTTTATGGTGTAATACCGCATGATGAAAACAAAACAAGGTGTTAACAATCGATTGTGCTCGATCTGTGTGAAAAATGGGGTTCGATAGTTCGATGTAATAAATATGTCTGTTAATAACATTTTACTGTCGATAAGTAACGTCTTATGACGTTAAAGTAACACTTGCGGTTGTTACGGTAACAAATCAGTATAAATGTGTAACAAATCAGTATAACTGTGTTACATAAAACTGACGTCAAATACCATTCAGAAATCACTTTTATTAAGGGTAATTTCGTCAAATCACAGTTTTGGGTCCTTTTTACTTTTCAAAAAAGAGATCCTTAAAACTAAAAAAATGTCTGACAGAGCCTGATCTCTAATTTTAAAATATTCTGGGGCCTGACACAAAATTTCCCCTTTAATTAATCGAGTGTTCACAAAGAACTTCCACACGGTCCCTTTTTCTTAAATTCATCTATACTCTTATATTAATGGTGAGGTTGAGTTAAAAACTATTTTTTGATATATCTATTAACCAATCAGAAATTTTCTCAAATTAAAAATTGACATAATAAAAATAAATATTACGTTCTTTAGCATAGTGAAACTGTCTATTCTATTTTTAATAAAACGCTTATTTTTCTAACTAAATATTAAAATTAAAATCAAAAGCAAAAACCTCTTATTTTTGTTTTCATGCACACCAGGTAGGGTGTGCAACATATACTAGTCTGTACTAATCCAGGGTGTGCAACATATACTAGTCTGTACTAATCCTCCTTGTTCACCAAGAAATTTCATGGTGGTTTTTTCTTTTCCATCCACTTGAGTAAAAATATTCAATTTAGCTAATATACTTAATTAATATTAAAAAATATTTACACATATAATCGAAGCCATCCCTTATAAAAACGGGCCCTATTAGTGCATTCCATTCAAACCCTTCAATCACCAAGTGCTAATCCGCTCATAAAACACCCACAATAAACAGAAAGATAGGGCAAAAAATGCAACCAACATGAAATTATTATGGCTTCTATTCGTTATTTGCGGTCTACTCATCCAAGGAGTTCAAGGTATGTACATTATAATTTGATATGGTTTTCTTGATAGTAGTTTTAGTTAGTCACAACAAACCCTCACTCGTTAGTTTAGTTAACGCACACAATATACACACACTCTAAAGTACGTATGCATGTATAATTTGAATATTGATATTTAATTTTATTTTATTTTCCAGGATCATATGTGCCGCCGCTGTGTAAGAAGCACAAGCCAAATCGCATACATTGCCGTAAGATAATAACCGACGACGATGATACTCAAAACACTTTCAGAAATGGTCCCGTGAGCTCGGGATTCGGTGCTCCTGGTGTTAGAGCACCGCCGTTTAAATAGGATTTATCCATTTATTATTATTTTTTTCAATGATATTTAGGGAGTTTGATTTGCTTATTTGTAATAATGGGACGACGCTGCTGGCGATGTGAATGGGGCTAGATGTTAGGGTTTCTGGGGTTTTGATGCAATAAGAATTATCCATTTCTTTGTTGTATATCTTTATATTTTGTATTTTAATTTGTAGTAATATTATTTTAGATGATAATCTTAAACTATAGTTCTATCACCTCATCAGTCACAATTAATGAATGGCGCTAAGAAGTCATGTAAAGCTGTAAAGCTTAATATAATCAATGCTCGTAACGTTAGTAATGAAATAAATAAAGTGAGTTATTACATAAATACTTCGATGAATATTTCTTTTAGTTAGTCAATCTACGCTACGCGTCCCCAACGATACGTGGAATTGACTTTTGAGATGACTATGATTTTCTTCATGGAATTTTTCCAGTTTGATTATCTTATGAGTGACGACCGTGTCTTTAATTCACTACGACTCACAGGTTTACTGAGTCGTCATATGCTATATAAGTATATATATATTCAAAGTTTGATATTTTGATTGTTTCGTCGAAATGAACACTGTATGCTCAACATTTTGCCCTATGTATCATCCCCTTCATTCTTTTTCATAAAATCATTCAAGAAAAAAAAATCCACGCCAGGCCACAGAAAGACAGAAAAGTAGAGAAAATAAAAAATAAAAGTAAAGACCGTCATGCATATTAAAAGTGAATTGATGAAATTGTTATGGATCCTCTTCATTGTTTGCGCTCTACTTGTCCAAGGAAATCAAGGTAACGCCATGTATTTTCGTATTTGTGTTCTTTTCTTGATGCTGATGATTATTATTATTACTTACATATAATTAAAATATTTATAATTCTTGGTTTCATTGACAGGAGTGTATTCTCATGGCCGTAAGCTGAGCAATCATGACCCGGTGAACTCTGTGTCGGGTCCTCCTTCTATTTCAGCTCCACCATTTGTCTAGTTTCGATAAATGGTCGTTTTTTTATATTTTTTTTATTTCAACTCTTACTATATTTCTTGAATTCCATCTTTTTCTCATGAGGGTTTTGGTGTATCTATGTTATGTGCTTCTTTCGTATAGTTATAATATATGCCACTTTTATTTTTCGTTGAAATGAATTCGCGAAGCCGATATATTTAATAAGCAATATTGTGCGTAATATCAGGATCCCATGAGTAGATTATTTCATCATGGAAGGTTTTCTATATACACTTTATAACACTTGCTTAAGTATAGATCCTATCTCTAAAATATAAATTGATTAGTTTGACGAATATTTCTCAGTCAATCTACGCGTTCCCCAAACGATACGTGGAATTGACTTTTGCAGTGACTATGAATTTCTTCATCGAATTTTTCAAGTTTGATTATCTAATGACTCATGACAGTGTCTTTAATTCATTACGATTCACAGGTTTTATCGAGTCGTCATATACTAATTACTGAGTACGTATGTATGTATTCAAAGTTTGATATTGTGATTGTTTCGTCGAAATGACTACTGCATGCGAATACATACAAGATCTTGAGCCCAAAATTTTGCCCTATATAAATAAGTATCACCCCTTTCATTGTTCTATAGTCATTCAAGAAAAAAAAAACCCAAAGACAGGAGAGGGAAATGTAAAAGTAAAGAGTCCATCAAGCATATTAAAAATGAATCGATGAAATTATTATGGGTCCTCTTCTTGTTTGCGAATTGATTGCGCTACTCATATCACCAAAGGTGCACCTTCCTTTTCGGGAGTTCATCCATAAGAACTCCAAAGTCAAGCGTCCTTGATTTGGAGTAGCACTGGGATGGATGACGCCCTGGGAAGTACTCAGGGTGCACGCAGTGCAAAGTACGCAGAAGGCTAATGGTGATATATTGGAACCAGACAATCAATGAAGTGTAGTGGGCCCAACCCAACGGGTCTCGAGAGCGGGTTGTTACTCAATTGAGTATTGTTAGAAAAAAATATTAATTTAACAACCCACTACATTTATTAACTATTTTAGCAAATATTAACTTACTACTTTTAGTTAATCATAATTCTACCTTTAGTTTAGTAATAATTCAAATTTTCCTTTTAATAGCAACGCATTTGAATGTGCAAGAACTAGTACAATTTAATTCGCAATGCACGAAATTTGTATCTTCAATCTTAAATCAATAGCAAAGATAGATTACCATCTTATCTTAGCCACCTATTCTAACCGCGCACACACGCCATGCAAATGCCATGTTCAAATAAAATAATAGTCAAAAGACTTATGGAAATGACCGTGTTTACTATGTTCACAAGGAACTTCCACACTGTTTTTGTTTTTGGGTTAATTACGGGTCAACCCTATTTATATTTTTAAGTTAGGTTCAGGCCCTTTTTTTTGTTTTGTCATTAACCATTGGAGTGAGAAAGTCTTCGGTCTTTTTTGTTAAACGTATTTGACAGGTTAACATTTAAATTAGCTAAATATAGTTTTGTTGAAACGGATTTTTATATCAAGATAAAATCGAAGATACCCCTTATAAAAACGAGTCCCAGTAGTGCATCTCCCTAAAAACAATTCATCACTTACAGTAGTTCGCTCAGAAATCCCACAAGAAACGGAAAGAAAAGTAGAGAAGTAAAATATAGCAAAAGAGAATACAATGAGCAATATGAAATTCTTATGGATTCTATTATTCGTTGTTTGCGCTCTACTCATCCAAGGATCTCAAGGTACATTTTAACATATCATTTCCCTCCCTCGCATCGCATGGGCTTTCTTGTTAATACACACGCGACAAATTAACTCACTATATATATGTATCAAATCTCATTATTGCCGAACCCAATTCCTACGTTGCATTTGCGGGAACAAATCAGTAAAAAAGTTCCTCGATGGAATAAATATTGACATTTATTCTATTTTCAGGAGTTACATTTCACGGCGGTAACCGTAAGAAGATGCTTTACAGTCCTCCCCGAGCGAAGCCCTCTCATGGTCTGGCGACCTCGGGATTCGGCCCTCCTCATGTTAAAGCACCGCCGTTTAAATAAGATATATACGTTTAATTAAATTATCAAATCTATTTATGGAGTTTTTACTTGTTTATTTATAATGAGACGTATGTGATATGATGTATGGGGTGCTTAGTTTTTCACTTAATGAAAATAATTTAACCTCGCATTCCCGTATTATTTCTGGCGACTTAGTTCCATTTTTTGTTATTCTTGTGTTTTTATTTTTATTTTCGAATATGGCATGATGGCTATGCAAAATTGGTCGTCAGATCAATTCCGTAATAATTACTAGTATGTATAGCAACCCCATGTGTGTGCAAACATATTAATTTTTTTATATTTAACATTTTATTATATTAATAGGTTATTAACAAATAAATTTTAATTTAAGAATAAACTTGTAATAAATTAAAATCAAGGGTAAAATTGAAAAGAAGCAATTATGGATAAAATTATAATTAATTATTACTGGACAAATTGATAGTTTTATCCACCTTACGCTCGTTAAGTAAGAGTAATGATATATAAAGTTATTATCGTATTACTTATTGATAGATATTATTTTTTCTTTTGTCAAACTATGCGTTTCGAACGATATCTATACTCTGCCAATTATTTGATTTAGTGCTTCTGTTTGTAATATAATAATCAAATGATTCTCATATCACCCCTAATATTTTAATTTATTGTACTTACACATTATTTTTTTTCTTATATATTTAAAATATTGTCATCTCAAAAACTAAGAATTATAAATCTCAAAATTAAAATAATACTAAATATATTTAAATTTTATGCACACCCATAGAGCGGGCGAAAACGTAATAGTCTATGGAATTGGTTTGCGATTATATTAGATTAGTTCCGTTGAAAATCATGATTATCCAATAGTTACGTTGTTGTGCGGATATAGTCTGACCGGGAAAAAAGCACAATTAAAACTTGCGCAAAAAGATATGTGGAAATAAAAATGTAGTCAAAACTCAAAAGTTATATGGAAATGAATTTTGAATTGACTATATTGCATGGCTCAAATTACAAATTGACTTGAACGACTGGACCATATTTAATAAATCGAGTTTTCACAAAGAACTTCCACACCACTACAAGAAAATATAATATCAGACACGGAAAATAGATACGGAATTGGTTTCGTGTCTAAATTATGAGTATTAGAAACGGATTCTGACACGGTTTTCTATGTTTATTTTAAAATAAAATAATGTTTTTATTTAGACACGGATTACATACGGAAATAAAAACGGAAATGTGACAAAATTCATTTAGAAACGGTATATCCAAATTTGCCACGAGAACAACACCTACGGAATTTTAGTTTTAGATACCGAATTTTCCGTGTCTAATCACTCAATAGATACGGAATTTTGGTTTTAGACACCGAATTTTCCGTGTCTAATATGCATGTTTTCTAGTAGTGCACGGTCCTTTTTTCTTCAAAAATAAAATTCATCTATAGTTATCCTCCGTGTTCACCAAGAAATTTCATGGTGGTTTTTTCTTTTCCATCCACTTGAGTAAAAATATTCAAATTCAGCTAATATACTCAATTAGTATTCAAATATTTACATATAATCGAAGCCATGCCTTATAAAAACGGGCCCTATTAGTGCATTGCCATTCAAACCCTTCAATCACAACTCACAAGTGCTAATTCGCTCGAAACACCCACAATAAACGAAAAGTAGGAAACAAATATACAACCAACATGAAATTATTATGGCTTCTATTCGTTATTTTCGGTCTACTCGTCCAAGGAATTCAAGGTATGTACATTGTCATTTGATATGGTTTTCTTGATAATAGTTTTAGTTAGTCACAATAACCCCTCATTCATAAGTTAATGCACACGATATACACACTATAAAGTACGTATGCATGTATAATTTGAATATTGATATTTAATTTTATTTTATTTTCCAGGATCATATGTGCCGGCGCTGTGTAAGAAGCACAAGCCAAATCGTATACATTGCCGTAAGATAATAATCGACGACGACGATGATACTCAAAACACTTTGAGAAATGGTCCCGTGAGCTCGGGATCCGGTGCTCCTGGTGTTAAAGCACCGCCGTTCAAATAGGATATTATCCATTAATTATTAATTTTTTCAATGATATTTACTATTTATGGAGTTTGATTTGCTTATTTGTAATAATGGGACGCTGCTGGCGATGTGAATGGGACTATAAGTTAGGGTTTCTAGGGTTTTGATGCAATAAGAATTATCAATTTCTTTGTTGTATCTTTATATCTTATATGTTAATTTGTAATAATATTATGGGGCTTTTAGAATTAATGCCCCAACATAACTTTCATTAAGGTTTCAGGCCACTGTCAGAAAATTCATAGTTTTAAGGACCCGATTTCTGCAGCACCACTTCATTGTTCTGCATTACCACTTCATGTTCTGCAGTAACATTTTATTGTTCTGCAGTACCACTTCATTGTTATGCAGTGCCACTTCATTGTTTTGAAATGACACCAAACGATCACCCGATACCAGTTCATATGCACTTTATAACACCTGTGTAAATCTAGGTCCTTATCTCTAAATTTTATAAATATTGGATCCTCAAAACTAAATTTTATGATAGTGGTATGAAACCTATTTTAAAACACGTTTTGTGACCTAACACAGTAATTACACCTAATATTATTTTGGATGATTATCTTAAAGTTCTATCACCTCATATGTCACAATTAATGAGTGGCGCTAAGAAGTCATGTAAAGCTGTAATATAATTAGTGCTCGTGACTTTAGTAATGAAATAAATAAAGTAATTTATTACATAAATACTTTGACGAATATTTCTTTTAGTTAGTCAATCTACGCTACGCGTCCCAACGATACGTGGAACTGACTTTTGAGATGACTATGATTTTCTTCATCGAATTTTTCCAGTTTGATTGATCTTATGACTGATGACCGTGTCTTTAATTCATTACGACCCACAGGTTTTACCTAGTCGTCATGTACTATATAAGTATATTATATTCAAAGTTTGATATTTTGATTGTTTCGTCGAAATGAATACTGTATGCCCAACATTTTCCCCTAATAAGTATCATCCCCTTCATTCTTTTTCATAAAATCATTCAAGAAAAAAAAACTCCACGCCAGGCCACAGAAAGACAGAAAGGAGAGAAAATAAAAAATAAAAAATAAAAATAAAAGTAAAGAGACAAGACTCCGTCATGCATATTAAAAGTGAATTGATGAAATTATTGTGGATCCTCTTCATTGTTTGCGCTCTACTTGTCCAAGGAAATCAAGGTAACGCCATGCATATTCGTATTTGTGTTCTTTTCTTGATGCTGATGATTATTGTTATTACTTACATATAATGAAAATATTTATAATTCTTGGTTTTATTAACAGGAGTGTATTCTCATGGCCGTAAGCTGAGCAATCATGACCCAGTGAACTCTGTGGCGGGTCCTCCTTCTATTTCAGCTCCACCATATGTCTAATTTCGATAAATGGCCGTTTTTTATATTTTTTTTATTCAACTCTTACTATATTTCTTGAATTCCATTTTTTTTCCTCATGAGGGTTTTGGTGTATCTGTGTTATATGCTTCTTTCGTATAGTTATTGTTGGCTGGGAAATAAAAAATATTCGAAGATTGTGTAGTACACAATTTCCTTAAAATAGATTCGCTCCCTCACGTATGTGCTAGAGGTTCACGAGCGTCTATTTCCCAGGATACTTCGAAAAAACACGGCGTTCGTTTAGCACAAAAACGACACCGACAGCGAACGGAACAAGAAATATAGCAAAAATAATATTTGAGGAATATTTTCTTATTTATCTTCTTTTAATTCTTGTATATTTGTTGTGTTTTTTTCCTTTGGCCAAATGACCTATTTATAGCCAAAATATTGGAATAAAAAATAAGTAATTTATTATTATTTTTTTTTTATATATATAACGGAATCACACGTTGAATTGAGTTGTAGAGTGGTTAAAAAACCACTCATTTTGAAAGCCACCAATCCCAACTTCTAGAAGTTGGGCCTTCTAGAAGTTGGGCCTATTGGGCCAAAACCGAAGCCCGATAGCTTAGTTTGAAAGCCCAAAGCCCAAACCAAAGCCCAATAGCTTAATTTAAAAACCCAAATTCTCATTCAAATAAATACTTTACAAAATTAAATTATCTAACAATCCCCCACATGAATGAGAATTGTTTTGTAATGTTTCTGCTAATCTAATGATACTCTGCATGGAGGATAGTATGTTTTACCATTTGAACTTCCTCCTTGTATGCACGCTTGGTTTACTGCAGTCCAGTAGAACGCGATGTCTTTGAACTGTCCCGCTTTTCGTGTAAACGAACCCACGTACAATACACAGAGACCATTTTTCTCTTGTTCCGTTCTCATGGTTTTGTCCAGTACGGCCATGGACACGTCCTGATTCTGCGAGGGTTTCTAAAGAACTAAGCCTTTCAATTCTCCTTTGAAGCGGCCCCACTTCTCCCTAACATAGGTGACTTGTCACGTCGCGAGTATTTTCTATCAATACTCTATGATAGTCATTAAAGCATCATAATGCTAGCCTTTTCCGTCATCACTGTTTCTTGACAGGAATGAGCGGGGTTATCCCCCACAGTGATACCAAGTCCTAAAATTAGGTTGTCCCTTTGAACCTAGATCTTGGGATCTCCAGTCATATAGGTAGGGTTTTCCTTCTTAGCACTTTTATACGTTAAGGCTTTAAGCCCATCCCTCTCGTCAACCTTTCAACCGCATCTCTATTTAACCCTTTGGTTAGCGGATCCGCAATGTTATCCGTCGATTTCACGTAATCAATCGAGATAACTCCAGTTGAGAGCAGTTGTCTAATGGTATTATGTCGACGACGTATGTGTCTCGACTTACCATTATACATAGTACTCTGTGCTCGTCCAATAGCCGATTGGCTATCACAGTGTATGCATATAGGCGGCACAGGTTTTTCCCATTTAGGAATATCCTCCAAGAAATGGCGTAACCATTCAGCTTCTTCTCCACATTTATCCAAGGCAAATAACTCGGATTCCATAGTGGATCTCGCTATAACCGTTTGTTTCGAGGATTTCCACGACACAGCAGCTCCAGCGAGTGTAAACACATAGCCACTTGTGCTCTTAGAGTCCTTCATGTCAGATATCCAATTCGCATCTGTGTAGCCTTCTAACACAGCCGGATATCGACCATAATGTAATCCATAGTCTCGAGTATACCGTAAGTATCTCAAAACCCGTATTATAGCGGTCCAATGATCCGCACTCGGATTGCTCGTGTACGAACTCAGTTTACTTATAGCATAAGCAATATCTGGCCTAGTACAGCTCATTAGATACATCAAGCTTCCGATAATCCGGGAGTATTCTACTTGAGAAATAGCCTCCCCGCGATTTTTCGACAAATGAACGCTTCGATCTAATGGAGTTCTAGCAACACCAGAATCACCCTTGCAGAATTTGTCGAGAATTTTGTCTACGTAATGAGCTTGACTCAAAACAAGACCGTTACTCGTTCGTTTGATTTTAATTCCTAAAATCACGTCCGCAAGTCCCATATCTTTCATGTCAAATTTCGAATTTAACATATCCTTGGTAGACTTGACCATTTTGTCGTTACTACCAACAATGAGTATGTCGTCTACATACAGACATAAAATAACATAGTCATCGCCCGTTTCCTTTGAGTAAACGCATTTATCGCTCTCATTGATTTTAAAGCCGTAGTTGATCATCGCGTGATCAAACTTTTCGTGCCACTTCTTAGGGGCTTGTTTCAAACCATACAAAGATTTGATCAATCTACAGACTTTCATTTCGGTTCCCGGAGCACGAAAACCCTCGGGTTGCTCCATATATATTTCTTCGTCTAATTCACCGTTTAAGAAAGCTGTTTTGACATCCATTTGATGTACTTCCAAATTTCATAAGGACGCGATAGCAAGTATCATCCTTATCGAATTTATTCTCGTCACAGGAGAATATGTATCAAAGTAATCTAAGCCTTCGCGTTGCTTGTATCCTTTGATAACAAGTCTGGCTTTATACTTTTCCACAGACCCGTCTGGTCTCATTTTTCTTTTAAAGATCCATTTTGATCCTAAAGGTTTACATCCCTTTGGGAGATCAACTAACTCCCAAGTATGATTCTGCAAAATAGAATCAATCTCGCTTTTTATGGCTTCTTTCCATAAAGGCCCGTCCACGGAGCTCACTGCTTCGTCATAAGTCAGCGGTTCCTTTTCAATCAAATATGTAACAAAGTCGTCACCAAAAGATTTCTCTATTCGGGCACGCTTGGTTCGTCTCGGTTCAATCTCATGAACCGTACTAGGAGTCTCGGTTTCTATATCATCTCGTTTAGATGTACCGGATCCATAATCGGATTTACAAGGAAATACATTTTCAAAGAAATACGCATTCCTTGATTCCACGACCGTGTTCTTGTGTATATCCGAAATTTTCGAATCATATACAAGAAACCGATATGCCGTACTATTGTGTGCATATCCTATGAAAATACAGTCCACCGTTTTAGGACCAATTTTTACTGCTTTAGGCGCAGGTACGGCTACCTTCGCCAAACACCCCCACATTCGCAAATGTTGGTACGAAGGCGTCTTACCTTTCCATAACTCATATGGAGTTTTATTCATTTTCTTTCGAGGTATCCTATTTAATAGGTAATTACTCGTCAAGATAGCTTCGCCCCACATATTTGGCGATAGACCTGAACTCAGTAACATCGCATTCATCATCTCTTTTAATGTGCGATTCTTTCGTTCGGCCACTCCGTTTGATTGAGGTGAATACGGGGCGGTCAATTCATGGACAATACCATGTTCCACACAGAAGCTCCCAATTGGCGCTTCGTATTCTCTACCTCGATCACTTCTCAATCTTTTAATTTTCTTACCGAGTTGCGTTTCAACTTCGGTTTTGTAGAGAACGAATTTCTCTAATGCTTCGTCTTTGCTCTTAAGCAAATAAACATAGCAATATTTGGTGCAATCATCAATAAATGTTATAAAATATTTATTGCCACCACGTGTTTGAACGTATTTCAAATCACATAAATCGCTATGAATCAATTCAAGCGGTTCGGTACTTCTTGCTACCGAAGGGAAAGACGATCTCGTCATTTTTGCTTCAACGCAAATTTTGCATTTATATTTCGAATTAATTTCGAATGTTGGAATATGGTCTATATTAATTAATCGACGTATCGATTCAAAATTAACGTGACCTAATCTACCGTGCCACAAATTGGAAGATTCAAGCAAGTAAACGGAAGAACGTTTTTCATTCTCATTTACAATAGTCATTACATTCAGCTTGAACAAACCATCACAGGCATAACCTTTACCAACAAACACACCCGACTTAGACAATATCACTTTGTCAGATTCAATAACAATACGAAAACCGTGTTTGTTCAACAAGAATCCCGATATAAGGTTCTTGCGAATTTCCGGTACATACAACACATCTTTCAGCGTTAGTATTTTTCCGGACGTCATCTTGAGCATCACGTTCCCTTTTCCCTCGACGGTAGCAGCAGCCGAGTTGCCCATGTAGATCTTTTCTCCTTCAACCGGCTCACAGGTAGAGAAGAATCTACGGTTCGTGCACACATGACGTGTAGCACCGGTATCGATCCACCATTCTTGTGGATTCGACCCAATCATGTTTACCTCCGAAACCACCGCGACGAGGCTCAAGTCCTCAACTTCTTTGGTGATGTCTTTCACCATATTGGCCTCGTGGTGCTTCTTTGGAAGTCGACAGTCTGACGACTTGTGGCCTAGTTTGCCACAATTGAAGCACTTTCCCTTGAACTTATAGTTCAGCTTAGCGACGCCTCCGGTCGCCCCAAGTTTCGCTTTGGGTTTAACCGCGCCTTTGCCCTTTTTAGAGCTATGCTCCACCACATTTACTTTCGGTTCAGATGAGCTCAATACTCTCTTTTCCGACCTTTTGTTGTCTTCTTCGATTCGAAGTCTAACAATCAGATCCTCCAAAGACATCTCCTTGCGCTTATGCTTGAGATAGTTTTTGAAGTCTTTCCAGCCCGGCGGTAGCTTTTCAATAATAGCCGCAACTTGGAAAGATTCACTCAGAACCATTCGTTCTGCATGGATCTCGTGCAAGATCAACTGGATCTCCTGCACCTGACTGATCACAGTCTTGGAATCGACCATCTTATAATCAAGGAACCGTCCGACAACAAATTTCTTTGTGCCGGCATCCTCAGTTTTATATTTCCGGTCTAACGATTCCCACAATTCCTTAGCCGTAGCGACCGCACCATACACGTTGTATAGAGTATCGCTTAGGGCATTCAGAATATAATTACGACACAGGAAATCAGAGTGTTTCCATGCATCAACAGCGATCACGACCTCAGCGTTCGTCTCGCCGTCGTTTACCTTAGGCTCGACCTCTTTCAGGTATGTTGCCAGGTTCAGCGTGGTGAGGTAGAAGAGCATCTTCTGTTGCCATCTTTTGAACGTCGAGGCTGTCCCCGTAAGTTTCTCCGGCTTCTCCAGGTGGTTGACTGGTACGCTTGGCTTCGTAACCACAGGTATGGCAGTAGGGAAAAAAGTAGTAGGGAGAACGTCAATGTTTCCTTCGTTTCCCGTAGATTCTTGGTTGTTGAGGAACTCCACGTAGTCTGACATCTTCGCGGGATCGTCGATCTATTTTAAGATTGTTGGCTGGGAAATAAAAAATATTCGAAGATTGTGTAGTACACAATTTCCTTAAAATAGATTCGCTCCCTCACGTATGTGCTAGAGGTTCACGAGCGTCTATTTCCCAGGATACTTCGAAAAAACACGGCGTTCGTTTAGCACAAAAACGACACCGACAGCGAACGGAACAAGAAATATAGCAAAAATAATATTTGAGGAATATTTTCTTATTTATCTTCTTTTAATTCTTGTATATTTGTTGTGTTTTTTTCCTTTGGCCAAATGACCTATTTATAGCCAAAATATTGGAATAAAAAATAAGTAATTTATTATTATTATTTTTTTATATATATAACGGAATCACACGTTGAATTGAGTTGTAGAGTGGTTAAAAAACCACTCATTTTGAAAGCCACCAATCCCAACTTCTAGAAGTTGGGCCTTCTAGAAGTTGGGCCTATTGGGCCAAAACCGAAGCCCGATAGCTTAGTTTGAAAGCCCAAAGCCCAAACCAAAGCCCAATAGCTTAATTTAAAAACCCAAATTCTCATTCAAATAAATACTTTACAAAATTAAATTATCTAACAGTTATAATATATGCAATTTTTATTTTTCGTGAAATAGAATTGGCGAAGCCGATATATTTAATGAGCAATATTGTGCGTAATATCAGGATCCCATGAGTAGATTATTTCATCATGGAAGGTTTTCTATATGTATACGGCAATGATATACTCTGCCAGTTCTTAGATACTTTCTTAGTCATTTTTATGTTACGTGTATCATTTCAATTTTTTTGGATCCTACTATTTACACCACATATACCATTCTTTACACCCCAAACACTTATTTTTGTAATAATAATTTTAAATAATCACATGATTCAACAAAAAATATTTTATTAACTTATTTTCCACTAAATCAATAATATTAATTACGTGAACTATTCAAAAATTATTAATTAAGCTATTTTAACCAATGACACATTTAGAACTAGCAAAAATGTTCGTGGCCCGCGGACCGCCCCGCCCCACCCTGGTACTGTCAAAAATGAGCCCGCGGGCCGCAGGCCCACCAAAGTGACGGGGCGGGCTGCCATTTCTCAGGCCCACCAGAGCGTGAGCCTATGCGTGGGTAAGCCCAAACGGCCCCGGGCAGGCCTGCCAAATGTTTTATATTTTTTGAGATCCAATTTTTAATTTAACCAAATTTAATAATATAATAAATTTTTATTAAAGAATTTAAATTTGATTAGGAGTAATTCAACTTCATTAGTTTATTTTAATGTTTTTTATTTTTTATATAATTTATTTCATTTTATTTTGAAGGAAGGCCCGGGCCCACCAGGCCCGCTACCCGCCAATAGGGCGGGGCGGGCTGCCATTTCTCAGGCCCGCCCTCTGCGGGTAAGCCCATGCAGGCCGCGGACAGGCCCGCCAAATATCATAAATATTTTTTTTGAAAACAATTAATATATAAATGAATTATATACGTTTTTTATATTTTTGAGATCTAATTTTTAATTTAATCAAATTTAATTACAAATAAAATTTTGTTAAAGAATTTAATTTGAGTAATTCAACTTCGTTAGTTTATTTTAATTAATGTTTTTTCTTTTATAATAATTTTTTTCGTTTTCATTTTTTAGGACGGGCCGGGCCCACCAGATGGAATAAATTGCCTTTTTTAATCGTCAAGTATTTATTTAATATTACTTTACAAATTACTTAAATTATTAACATCGGATTTCCTGTCCCACATTTTTGTGCCACTTTTGTGCCACTTTTCTAAAACATCATTAAACATTGTTCCGATTACTGTTAAAACACCCGTAAATGATATTATATCATAAATACTATTATACCAAATGCTAAAACACAAAAAAATTCAACTTCGTTAGTTTATTTTAATTAATGTTTTTTCTTTTATAATAATTTTTTTCGTTTTCATTTTTTAGGACGGGCCGGGCCCACCAGATGGAATAAATTGCCTTTTTTAATCGTCAAGTATTTATTTAATATTACTTTACAAATTACTTAAATTATTAACATCGGATTTCCTGTCCCACATTTTTGTGCCACTTTTTGTGCCACTTTTCTAAAACATCATTAAACATTGTTCCGATTACTGTTAAAACACCCGTAAATGATATTATATCATAAATACTATTATACCAAATGCTAAAACACAAAAAAAATAATATAATCTACATTATTCTATCATTCTTTTCAATATATCATATATTTGTCTCTATCATATGTGTTATATAATTATTTTTTGTGTTTTAGCATTTGATATAATAGTATTTATGATATAATGTCATTTACGGGTGTTTTAACAGTAATCGGAACAATGTTTAATAAAGTTTTAGAAAAGTGGCACAAAAAGTGGCACAAAAAGGTGGGACAGGAAATCCGTGTCCCCTTTTTCCTTTTTATATGGAGTATGTAATTAATAATAATTAATTAGGGGTGCAAATAAAAAAAAAAGGTGGGTACCGATAGAATTACCTTTTTTTTTATCAAAATAACATGATCGTGTATATTTAGACAAAAATTATGTGTGATATCACATACATATTCACAGTTTTCGCTGCGTGAGACTATATTCAAACACAAATCCGTTTAATTAATGTCAATTATCTTTTCCGTAATATATATATATATATATATATATATTATAGTGAGAGAAATCGTATGGTGTTACTTACATGAGCATCTTATGTGAGCAATTCTTGTGTTGCATTTGTCGGTACCACGTAAACGTGTATTCAAAACATGATTTGTCATTAATTCAACTTAAAAACTAGTTTTTTGCCCGTGCAATGCACGGGTCTTAATATATAAATTAATATGTTATATCTAATGAGAAAAACAATAAAAATTAGCTAATGATATCATACTCTTCGATTGAAGAATAAATAATTATACTCCTCCTCCCAATCGACTCTAAAAATTAGAAAGTGGGTGACATACCAAATGTAGCAATTGCTACAAAAAATAAAAAGTGGAAGGATCGAAAAATTTTGATTTTTTACTAAAGATAAAAAAAATTAGAATCCTTTTTGTTTTCCTCTTAATGGTTTATTTTTTTATGTAATAGATCGTGGGTTAATTATAGCGTGGGCAACTTTGTTTGAATTTTATTTTATTTATCTATTATTAATTGTAGAAATGATTGGATAATATTGTGGTGGGTAGTTTTCCGCTTTTTACCATCTACGTGTGTAGTTTGATTTTTTTTTTATGAATTAATAATTGATTTTAATATTAAAGGGAGGACACGTGGCAGCTGTACAGAGAAACTACATTTAAATGTATAGGATAGGATAGGATGTATCGATTAATACTACATGACATCTTATGTTAATGACACATTTAAGAGGTACCATCATAACGTGGGGTCCAGATGAGCACAATATAAGATAATGTTCTAATTTTACAATGATACTAACTCTATTGATGATTAAGATAAAGGGGCTTCTACAATTCAGGCACCCTCATAAGTTTCGTTTAGGTTTCGGGCCCTGTATAAAAAATTCATAGTTTTAAGGACCCGATTTCTGTAGAACTATTTCATTGTTCTGCAGTATCACTTCATTATTTTTCAGTACCACTTCATTGTTCTGAAATAACACAAAACGATATTTGATACCAGTTCATATACACTTTATAGCACTTGCGTAAGTTTAGGTCCTTATCTCAAATTTTATAAAAATTGGATCCTTTAAACAACAGTTTTTTCTGATAGGGTATGAAACCTATTTTAAAACCTGGTTTGGGGCCCCAAACGTAATTACATCTGTGATTAATTCTCATAGAGACAAACACTTGTAAAATATTCGTAAAAAGCAATATATATAGGAAAATTAATTCAACTGATCCTGCTTATATGGGCCTGATCCAGCCCAATTCCAAATTGTCAGATAAGCCCAATTCAAAATCCCTAATCATTCTGAGCTTGGAATTGGTAGGTGACCTTTATCTTGAAGGCTTTTCACCGTATCGTACAATGACTTCTTCACGGGCGTGAACACAAGACCCAAATCTTTAAGCCTTTGGTTCGAAAACTTGTACGGCTTCTTTCTATGGTTCTTCTCGTCTGAACACCTACATAGATAACAAAAATTCATTCCACGAATTTATTAAATGGCTTAAACTATATATAATTCAAAAAAGAAAGCAACCAACGACTGTGTGCGTATAATATATATCCTTTTTAACCATTCAAATAAGTGGGCCCCAATCGTAAATTAGGAGAGCAATGGCGACTTTCTATCTAGCTACGTCGTCAATCTTACATTACAACGGTGGTTGGTGAAGGCTGTCTTGAGCCACACAACAAACGACTTTATAATTACGACTTTTTCATCTTTATTCATGTGGTAATATGATTGATTGTGTGTGTCGTAAGAAAGAAAAGAAAGTGGGGCTCTCAATATCTTTCTTACTTGGTAGGTAATGGATAGCCAGGGAACAACTCGGCCAAGATGCCGACCACCTCGCCGCGGTGGAGTACGCTCTCGGCGCACAGGTACCTTCCGGCGGCCGCCGGCGACTCGTAAAGAAGCACGTGGGCCCACGCGACGTCCTCCACGTGGACGTAGGCCTGAACCGAGTTGGCGTACGTCTTGGCCGAGCCAGTCAAGTACTTGAGTATGTGTAGGACGCTGGCGTTGACCGTGGGCTGAAGCAGTGGGCCGAGGACAAGAACTGGGTTGACCACCACTAAGTCAACGCTTAGCTCCTTGGCAGTGTCCCATGCTGCTTGTTCGGCCACGGCCTTGCCGTAGCAATACCAATTCTGTATTTGTAATAATTCGATTAGTATATATACATAAAATTAAATAGTTATGTATATATAATAAATAATGCCTTTGTGTTTTTGCAGAAGTCGAGGTTACTCCAGCAAGTCTCGTCGACTACTTGGTTGGGGTCTCTGTGTGGGTCCATATACACTGCGCCGATCGAAGACGTGAAGACCACGCGCCGAGCCTTGGCTTCAGCTGCGGCTCGTATCACATACTTGGTCCCATTCACGGCAGGTTCCACCATTTGTTCCTATTGTGAAAAAATATATACGATATAAGTTCTTAATTAATACTTACTAAAGACCATTTCTGCATGTAAAGCAATAACGTTTATTTAAATTCTTGTTACTACAGAAGACTACTTTTTCTTGTTTTTGGGGCGCTGAAGGCCTTTTTGCTGGGCGGCGAGGACTTCGACAAGGAGACCCTATTTCCCCTTACCTTTTTACTCTTGTCATGGAAGTCTTACATGGTATCTTAGATGCACGAATTCGCAGCAACGATGGATTTCGATTCCATTGGCACTGTGAATTGTCGAGGCTGTTTATGCTTTCTTTTGCTGATGATCTTCTTCTTTTCTGCCATGCTGATACTCATTCTGTAGGGGTTCTCAAAGAGGGATTGAGCGAATTCGCCACATTATCTGGCCTCCATGCCAACCCCCTGAAGAGTGATGTCTTTATCTCCAAGAAAGCCGTTCCTCATGCTACCGCTATCAGTACTGCAATTGGCTATCATTTGGGCACGTTACCTGTTCGGTACCTGGGAGTCCCTTTGAATACATCCAGACTGACTATTAATGACTGCACTCCCCTTTTTGAGAAAGTTGACAGACGGATTGGGTCGTGGCTGAACAGAACGCTCTCATACGCTGGACGCGTCCAACTCATCAAATCAGTTCTTTCCTCGCTTCACGTTTATTGGGCCGGTGTGTTTCCCCTTCCGAAGGGTGTTATCCGGGAGCTGGAAGGCCGCTTTCGACGCTTTCTTTGGGCAGGGACTACTGCGAAAGTTGCTTGGGACGACCTTTGCCTACCGCGGCGTGAAGGAGGACTGGGTATCCGATCATTGGCTGTGGACAATCAAGCAATGCTTATGAAAAACCTGTGGCGCTTAGCTAAGCGTGACACGTCTTCTAGTTGGGTTCAGTGGATCATCCAGACACGCCTGGCCACCAAATCTTTATGGACTTTTAACCCTTCTGCTACTTCCTCATGGGGCTGGAAGAAGATCCTGAAGCTTCGACCTCTTATGCTTACTCTTATTCGTTTTCATATTGGTGATGGTTCTTCTTTATTGCTTTGGCAGGATCCTTGGATGGAGGCAAAACCTCTTATCAACTCGTTCCATCGTGGTCCTATTGCTCTCGGCCTCCCGATTGACAGCAGACTTTCGAGTGTCATTTCGGCTAATGGATGGAACTGGCCTGTGTGTCGTAACAGGGAATACCTACAATTCTACCTACAAGTCAGCCAGAACCTTCCTTCTGTCCATCCTTCAGAGCGTGATTCCATTGTTTGGCTGGGAGCGGCGAATGGACGCTTCACCGTTTCCTCAGCTCGGGACAACATCAGAATTCATCAGAACCCTCCACCTTGGGTCCAGCTTTTTGGAGGATGCCTCTCTGTTCCCAGAAATGATTTTATTCTTTGGCTGGCCCTCCGTGATAAGTTGGCCACTAGGGATAAAACTTGGGTTGCCCTTCAGGCGCAATCTAATTTCTGTATTCTCTGTGATGCTAACTGTATTGAAAATACTGACCATTTGTTTTTTCAGTGCAATTATACTAATGACTGTTTGCACATTCTGAAGGATAAGATTAGCTTGCGCTGGCCGAACACGAACTGGAAAGAGGATGTCACTTGGGCTGCCCGAACGTGGAGGGGAAAGCATCTCCACAACATGATTAACCGTCATCTTCTTGCTGCCCTTGTTTACCACATTTGGATGGAAAGGAATAGGAGATGGCGTGAGAATGCGCAAAGTACACCGGACAGGATTGCAGAGAACGTGATCGCTATCATTCGTTTACGTTTGGAGACTTTGTCTCCCAAGTACACTTTGCAGATCAGTGCCCTTAGGCGCATGTGGCACATTGCTTGGTAACCCGCTGAACGTATCGCGCCTAATGACACGATTCGGGCTAGGAAGTTGGATTGCTTTGTGTTTTGTGTCTTTGTCCGGTTGACATTACTGCTTGGTGCATCAAGAGCGATATCATGTATGCTGATTGTACCTCCTTTATTTTTTGTTTAGTGAAAATTACCCAAAAAAAAAAAATATTGGAATTTCTTATGGAAAATAATAGTATACTTGTAACAAAATAAGAGGATGTCCAATTGTGGATAAAGAGAGGGCTGTCTTCTTCTCGATGGAAGGGAAAAAAGATGCACCAATTATGTATGAGGGCGTATCGATCGTTAAAGATTCTATAACCTAAAATCGAGGGTTAAATAAGAATATTAATCACGAAAGTTTATATTAATAAGTACTATCTTGGAATGGCCATTACTCATTATGATCAATTGTTTATCATTATCTCATTTGTCGCGATAGAATTAGAGTCATAAATTCAAATTTCCTAAAATAGTTTCTCTCTACCTATGCAATTGAACCATTTTCACGAGATTTTCACCATAACATAATGTATAAAAATATATAAATATAATTCACAACTCAGGAAATAATCATTTATTAAAAAATGTGGCTCATCAAGAAATTAATTAATTGAAGGTGGAGGGAGTGACTTACAGGATCGTCAGTGACAGGCGATGCAGTGTGGAAAACTCCTTGACAACCATTAATGGCATCTCTTATACTTTGATAGTCACTGAGATCAGCCTTGCACAGTATTAATCTCTCCTTTGCTCCTTTGAGCTCTCTCAGATGTGAATTCTTCGCATCGTCTATGAAGAAACATTAGTTAATAAAAATGAATGTGATAAATTAAACAATTCACTAACATTATTTAACTAGAAGAAGAATATTGTTTTGCTACCTGGATTTCTCACGGTGCCTCTAACGGTGTAGCCCTTGTCGAGAAGTGACTTCACAAGCCAAGATGCAATGAAACCTCCGGCGCCGGTCACACACACGAGATTTTCCGATGGCATCGTCTCTTTCTTTACCCTAATATCTTATTTTTTAGAAAATATATGGAGAGAGAGAGAGAGAGAGATTTCATGAAGCTTGATAAGAAAACGCTTGTATTAAATAGGTAAAGTGTCATAACCACCACCTTACCAACCCCGATAGAAATAAAAGCATAAAGATAATTATTTAGTTTAAGGAAACGCTGTCATTATAGAAGAGAGTTCTCTTGTAATTTCAGCAACTTCATTTTTTTTTTTAAATTAGAGTGTGAACGCGCACTTACATAATAAATTTTCATCAACCGAAAAAAACTTATATTTCGTCGAGTTGGATACGATACGAAACACACAATCATATGCAGAGAAGGGATATCAATCAGATGTAATGACGACGAGAGTCCTCGTCAAGAAATAAAATAATATTAGCTCCGTAAGTCCAACGTAAGCCGTCGATCGCCACAAGTTGCGACCTATTTTGATGACCATCAGTCAAATCCTCTCAAATAATCTTAACATTCATTGTACTAATAAAATAATTAATACGAATGTGTGTGTGTAATTATATATAGTTGGTCAAGCTTATGGTGCTTCAATTCAATGTCTTGGAAACTTCTCTCGGTTTTCTTGCATCGGCTGTTACTACGGAACACATTGGATTGGAGCAGAGTTCAACCAAAGGGCAGCAGTCGAAACAATATATTATTTAAAAAAAATAGCCAAAGAAAGTTTATAACGCGTTACAATAGTCAAATCAAGTCAACCAATATTTTTCAGCCATAGAGATCATCTACTGTCCGAATAGGGTTGGTAAGATGTTTATAGAATTCGTTGGCAGATAACTTTGAATCTGTCCAGTCCTTCCAAAAAGTAAATATATAACTCACAAAAAAAAAAAAAAGAAAAACATAAAATCATGCCTACTTGTTTTTAGGACCGATTCTCTGAAGCCCGCCCATGAACGGCCTTAACGGGTCGGGTATCCAAACCGACCCGTCCTCTTGCTGGTAGTTTTCGAGCAAGCATATAATCATCCTCGGGACAGCGCACGCAGTGGCGTTCAACGTGTGGACAAACTGAGTCGAACCATAATTAGAAGCGCTCTTCTTACCGCCTTTTTTAGGCGGGCCCGACGGCGTGTTCTCGGGGCGGTATCTGATGCCTAACCTTCGGCTTTGGTAGTCTGTACAGTTAGAAGCACTTGATATCTGTTCCAAAAAAAAAACAAGATTCAATACAATCAGAAGCTTTGAACAAACTCTCATTGATAATGGTTCTTGATGAGTAAAGAATGGAAAATATAGAGCAATTTGAGTCCGTTTAGAGGATAACTGATTACCTCGCCATAACGTCCTAATCCAGGCATCCACGCCTCGACGTCGAATTTACGATAGGCAGGAGCGCCCAAATCCTCGGATGCCATGTCGAGAGTTCTGAAAAAGAGATTAATTAAGTTGAAGAAATTTACTTTTTTTCGGCGCTTAGTTTTAGCCTAATGTTTGCGAATGCGTGTATTGAGGAAGAAAATGAGCGAGCACGCACTTGAAATGAAGTCCCAGAGAAGTAAATAGCTCTTCTTCGATTTCAATGAGTTCTTTGTGGAAGGCGTTGCTTTCCTCAGGTCTGCATATTACGAACATCTCCACCTTGCTGAATTGGTGGACTCGATAAAGACCCCTGATATGATAACAGATTAAAACTAATACCATCGTCGATTCATTTTCATATTGTATATATATATATATATATATATATATATATATTACAGAAACTCAAAAAAAGAAGACTATTTTTACCTTGTTGCAGTACCAGCTGCACCAGCTTCAGTGCGAAAGCAGTGAGAGAAGGCGACGTACTTTAACGGTAGGGATGATTCGGCAAGAATTGAATCTATGTGTAAACCTCCGACTGGAATTTCAGCAGTGCCTATGAGGCATTGATCACTGCCTTCGATTGAATAAACCTGTCATATTTTTTGTTGCTATTGGTCAGCCATGCTTGAAAAAAATTCTCTTTCATGCAATTCGAAATGATCGCACCTTTTTGGTTTTGCAATAGTAATCTGAATAGAATCTATGAAGATGATTGTCTGCGCATAAATTAAGCAGGCTAAGATCAACAAACCTGCGTGTTTGTTCCACGGGGTTGAAAACCACATTTCTCGAGGACAGAAGATCGAACGATTTCTGGCGTTGTAAGAGGTGTGTAACCCCTTTTCATGACTTCGGATAGAGCCCAATTCACAAGTGCCATCTCTAACATAACTGCTTCGTTCTTCAGGTAGTAGAATTTTGACCCGCTTACCTGTAAAAAAAATAATTCGATAGATGCATGAACAAAACCACAATCGGGGACACTTGAGATATAGTAGCCAACTTTTCTCATATGCGAATTTTTGTAGGCTCAATAATAATAAGTTGCATATTTCGTAGCAGTCTCATTTCCATTTTCCGAAGCAGTATCACTTTCTCATTCCTTTTTCAAATAGAAGGCGAACAAATGAATACCTTTGGCAAGAAAGAGTACCTCAGCAGCAGCATCAAAATCAAACAAATCCAAGTCTTTTCCAAGCTGCACGTGATCCTTAACTGTGAAGCTGAATTCACGAGGTTTGCCAATCTACGAAACGAAAGGTAGAAAAAAGTAAGACAAAACATACATATGGGGCAGAACATACAAATGAATGGAAGTCTGGTAAATTACCTCTTTTCTCACGGTAGAAAAGTCTTCTCCACCTAATGGAACGTCTGGATGAGTCATATTCGGGACACTCTGTGCTTCCCTTTGTAGCTCGTCAGATATTTTGTCGAGGTCTTCTTCGAGAGTGATGAGTCCATCCTTAAGATTCTTACCTGAGTAGTTATACAATGTTAGAAAGTTGGGACATTATATTTTCTTTAACATATAAAGAGTTCCAACAGGTTACCTTCTTCTATTAGCTTCTGACGCTCGAATGGTTCCAATTTCCCCTTCATTTTGTTAGCAACTATGTTCCTCTCTGCACGAAGTCTTTCAACTTCCTGCTATCTGTAAGAAAAGATTAGCTAAAGAAACAAGCCCATAAAATTCTGTTGCACTATCTAAGAACCCTAAAATCCAAGTTCCAAATTAACAACAGAATCACAGAACAAGTGTATAAATGAAAATGCTGCAAATTATACTGTGAAGTAATTCAAAACCTGACCTTCTGAACACTCAGCAATTTCTCATACAGCTCAAGAACAAGCTCAAGATTAGCACTAGAGTTACGGTTCTTGATATTTTGTGCAACCATCTCTTTATTCTCCCTTATCCACTTGAAATCAATCGCCGCTCTCCATTGAGTCCCCTTCCCAACTACTTAACACAAAACAAAAGGGAAACAGAAGCTAAATTGTTATCCGAACAATTTAAGCTCTTATCCTACTAACACAATTCACTCATGCTACACATGACAATCAATAAATTCACAAAAATTGCACCTTTATCTTCATCCGCGACAATGGTGGCGGTTGTGGACTGAGGCGACGCGCCGGACCAAAAGGGTCTGACAAGGTGGTCGGGACGGCGGCGGAGGGTAAAGAAGCTTCGGTGGAAAGGGTTATAAGTGGTTCTAAATAACGGTCTGAAAACGTAAATCGGAGATAGCTTGAGCGTACATGATTGGAAAACCATTTCTGCTAAACTAATTCTCGATTCTGTCTTCTGTATCCTTTGTCGATGGTTTGAAGAGTTGAGCTTGGGGCCTACTGTCATTTTTTATTTATTTTCTGTGTTATTATTTAATTTGTTTTTTTTTTTAAGAAAGAGAAAGATAAATTGTTTGATTTATCGTCAGCCCTTTAAATCTGTATCATATAAATTCTTTCTATTATTATTCGCCTTTTCTCCTCCTTCCATTTCCATAGCCGTCGTCCACTACCTTATCATTTCGAAGCCGAGCAAAGTCTCTGAGCTTCACCCGCCGACGCAGTCATAGATACAACTCTGCGCGTTCGATTTACATAAGATTCTCAATTTTATGTGTAAGTTCTCTTACTAGATATCATCGTAAGGTAGGTCGCTTTTCGTTTGCAGTGAGGGTTTTCAATTTTTATCTACTTGTACCGTCTGTTTGTGTTTAAAATTCATAGGGCTTTTACTTTTCTTAGCTGCTCCCATTTGATCTATCTATATGTTTTTGATCTCGTGATGTTTCTTCAGATCTGTATCGAGTTCGCGCATAAAGTTCAGATCTTTGACGACAATTGCCGGAAATTTTCTACAATCTGCGCTGCGTAGCTCCGAGCTTGATGTGTGTAAGATGTCACTTTTTCCAAAGACCGATTCCATTCAAATAAGGGACGTTTGGGCTGATAATTTGGACCAAGAATTCGAACTGATTCGTGGGATTGTTGACGACTACCCTTACATAGCCATGGATACTGAGTTCCCAGGCATAGTCTTGCGACCCGTGGGCAATTTCAAGAACCCTAACGACTACCATTACCAAACATTGAAGGAAAACGTCGACCTTCTCAAGCTTATCCAGCTAGGCCTCACCTTTTCTGACGAAAAGGGAAACTTACCCACCTGTGGAACGGACAAGTACTGCATATGGCAGTTCAACTTTCGTGAATTCGACCCAGACGAGGATGTCTTTGCCAACGATTCCATCGAGCTCTTACGCCAGAGTGGGATTGACTTTGTTATGAATAACGAAAAGGGCATCGACGCTCGACGCTTTGGCGAGCTCCTCATGTCTTCAGGGATCGTTCTGAGCGATAGCGTATATTGGGTCACTTTCCACAGCGGTTATGACTTTGGATACTTGCTCAAAGTGCTGACTTGTCAGAACTTGCCCGATACCCAGGCTGGGTTCTTTTCTCTGATAAACACGTTCTTCCCCGTTTTGTACGACATCAAGCATCTGATGAAATTCTCCAACAGCCTCCACGGAGGACTGAACAAGCTGGCCGAGCTGTTAGAAGTCGAGAGGGTCGGGATATGTCACCAGGCGGGTTCGGACAGTTTGCTTACTTTGTCTACGTTTCAGAAGCTTAAGGAGACCATGTTTAGCGGTTCGCTCGAAAAGTATTCGGGCGTGTTGTATGGTTTGGGATTGGAAAACGGTCACTCTTAAATGAGTGGCCTCTGAAAAAGAAGAAAAAAAAACTGCAGCATTGTTAGGTTTGTTGTTGCACAGAAAATGTTGATGGTGTTGTACTTTTATCTTGTTGGGCTCTGCTCTGTTTTCAGATTATAAAGAAAATATATCTGTTTGCTTGCTTCTTCTATCATGAATTGCTCAGAAATAAGAACACATAACATGGCATCTAAGTAGTGATATCTAAGTAGTGATAAAGCAGATAGGCCATTCTCTTCCCTGCGATCTTCCCAATAACATCGCCATCATCTCTAACCAGAGTACTGACGGTTTTTCTTCCTTTTGAGCTTCTCGACAGTTCCTATTGGGACAACAAAGTACTTGTGGCCGAGGATCAGCGTTGTATCTGGGGAAATGACTGCAGCGTTTGGTTGCTTGAATACACTTGGATGAGCCAAGCAGCATTTGGGATTACGGTTAAGCAGATCCTTGGCTAGAACGGGCCTATCGTGCAGCTCTATGTGCCCGCCGGGGTGTACTATCTTCACAAATAGCTTCTTAGTGCTGCTGCTGCTATTACAGAACCATCTTGAAAGAGGATTCATTTTTTTCTCTCTTTTTTTTCCCCTTCAAAGAAAACTTAATCTGTTGGAATAGCTCTGTCGTTATATTTAGAGTATTACATGCTATGGCTGTTTGATCCGATGATTAGGGAGCATAGTTTATGTCTGAATACAGCTTGTTATTCTGGTACTTGTCTTTTTCCCCGACCTTTGGTAATGCAGTGAAAGCGATTTGGACAAAAAAGTTAAATGGAAGTGTGGTTATAAACGTAGCCAATACAGACCAATGCCTGTGCCTATCCATCCCTCTCTTTTGCCCTTCGAAAAAATGAAGGAAAAGAGAAAGATGCGATCTTTAACATATTCCTCTTTTCTTTGTGTGGCAGTTTGAAATTCGAAGAGTTTTAAGTTGGACTGAAAGAAGCGTCTTTTATTCAAAGTTGGTTGTATATGTGAGTGTGACGGTGTAGTGTATCTCTGTTTTGTCTTCTTTCTTTTGCCTTGGTTCATCTAAGGGTAACCACAATGGTGGTTTATACGTGTGTCATATGTGTTTATTTGGCACTTTATATGACACACCACCATTGTGGATGTGTCATGAGCATGACACTATGTCATATTTATGACACTTGTGTTATAAGAATATTATAGTATTATAGAGGAGAGAGAATGAGGGAGAGAAAAAAGAAATTATTTATTTATAGTTGTGGGTCCGTGTTATAGTAGTGTTATTATTGTGGGAAAAATAGAATAAAATAAAGAAAAAGATAGTGAAAAGCTGATGTGTCAGTATTATGGATGTGTTATTGTTGTGGACACCCTAAGAAATAAAAAAAGTTCAAATTACGAGTCAGCCTCATTTTAAATTGATTTAAGACCCTTGTTAGTAAATTTATAGTTTTAAGGACCCGATTTTATGAAATTTAGAGATAAGGACCTAAATTTTCGCAAGTGTTATACAGTGTACATGATGTGGTACTGTAGATCCTGAAGTGGTACTGTAGACACATGAAATGGTACTGGTGAACAGTGAATTGGTACTGTAGACCCATGAAGTGATACTGGTGAGCAGTGAAGTGGTATTGTAGACCCATGAAGTAGTACTGTTGAACAGAGAAGTGGTACAGCAGAACCCTCAAGTGTTTCTGCAGAAATCGGGTCTAAATAAAACTTTAAAAGCCCCAAAAAAAACTAGGACCAGTTCAGGAAGACAGAGAAAGAGGACGGGTTTGGGGGAAAAAACGAAACGTGAAAAAGCAATCTTGTGACAATTTTTTAGCTTATAATGTCAGAGATGTGTGCTATATTTAGACATTACAACGTTTTGCTACAATTTAAATCTTAAATTATTGTAGCCATAGAAAATCAAGAAAAAATAAGGAAAATAAATTAATCTTACATATTAAATTTTAATCTGATCCTGCTACCTCGGATCTTTATAATCTCTAATTTTAGTGGAAATTGTAAACTTCACGCCCCTTGAATTTCGGTTTCGAGGAATTAAATGGGCTGGGCTTTTTCAAAGACGAAACTCGGCCCAATAATAACAAATATAGTAAGCTTAAAGCGGAACCAATAAATGGTAAAACGAGGTTCGATGTGGTTTATGGTTTTATCCTAATAGAATAAAAATCCGTGTCACACCTGTTGTGTTCATCGGCCGCACATTAAAGTCCTAAAATATATATCATATTTTCATACATTTATTGATATTTGATACTTACAACACACACCAATATGTGAGTGTGTATGTATATATGTCTATAGTATATAACCGTCCCTTCGTATATTTTCATTAGCTAGACCAAAGCTCTCTCTCTCTCTCTCTCTCTCTCTCTCACTCTCTCTCTCTCTCACACACACACACCTTTTTCCAAGAAAAGAACCAAACCCTTCAAAAGGTCTACGGTCGCACCGGCCATGAGCCACCGCGACGAGCCATGGCTCCGAGCCGCTATGTCGGACGTCAGCGTCGCCGCCGAGATCCTCATGCGCCTCCAAGACGGCCCGTCGCAACGGCCGCCGCCGCCGACAAACCTCGAGCCTCTGAATTGGACCGTTCGCCAGCGCCGGTCGAAGCTAGTAGCACCGCCGCCGTCCAAGAAGCCGACCCACCACCGCCTATCTAGCAGTCCCACCACGCCGCTGTCGTGGAGCGCCGGCTCGGAAGAGTCCACGCCGAGCCATGTCCACGTCGGCACGGCGCCGGGCCCCGCAGGATCTAAGGTAACAGCGTATGACGCGGCGTGTGTTTGTTTTGCTGTGGTGTGGCCGCACGTGCGCTTAGTCTTTACCTGCGCGTGAAGGTAACGTGCACGATTTCACACGCGCGCATATATCTCCGGCGGCTGAGGCCGGCGGTGGAAGTGCGTACGCGTGGCGGCGGTGTCGTCCTTTGGAATACTGTGACTGTCTTTTCCTTTTTTTTTCCATGTTCTCACCAAGTCGCGTCAGTTCCTTCTATGTATGAATTGACTATGTTACCCCTGACTACACGGGTCGGATCCTCTATCCGGGGCGGCTTCCGCAATTTTTCGTAAAAATCGTTCCTTTTTTAAATCTTTATTGATATACCTCTCTCTATTTGGTCGTCTTGGTTTTTCTTTCAAGGACAAGTGGAGTCCCTATTTATTTTATCAAACGTGGTGTGAAGCCCAAGGTAGAGATTTTTAAAACTTGGTTTGACTCTTTCTTATAACCACTTTGTTCGGATCCATTACGTTGTTTGGATCTGAAATTTTATGAAATGCCTTAATCTAAAAGGGCATTTTGGTCATGTTCGGAGTCGGATAGTATGCCAAAGCTCAAAACTTTTCTTATCCCATGTCAAACGATAGCATTAAACAAACCTTAGAAAATTTGTGAAGAAGGGCATTTGGGTCAATATACATGCATAGAGCGTGGGTGGGGCTTGCCCTACTACTGCTGCCTGCACTGGTTGAGGTGTTGGCGTAATTTCGTGGCAAACAGGTCGTGCTCGTGTATGTTAAGTTTGGTGGAGCGTTGTTAGTGGTTGCACACTTTTTATCTTTAATTTAAAGATATGTTTATATATATATATACACATATATACATGCATACACAGTTCTTGATTATTAGAAAAATAATTTATGAGGGTGTATTTTAAGTAACTACTCATGCAGCCTTATTTTTCTTCAATATATTAATTATTTCCCCTAACCCCACTCATATGTCTTTTCCTTTTGGTTAATAAAACTCGCATCGATAGTTCCTAAGCACCGCCGCACAGCTGTGTCTTTAACACCACAATGCAATAAAAATATTCATAAATGATTGCGTGCGAGGCATCCATATGTACGGCGAATGCATATTAATAATATATTGTTTCATGTATGATTCCCAAGTGTTTGAGGCCTTTGTCTGAAAAATGCTTCCTTTCGTTTCTGAATGTTGTCGTCTGTGTAGGGTTGTAATGAAGGGAGTGAGAAAGCTGCGTCGAAAAGGCCAAGAAAGAGGAAGGTTGGTGCCATCTCTTTAATACTCTGGAAATTATGATGCAATGCAATAATAATAAGCACGGTGATATACATATATTAAAGATAGGATCTTTGTTTGCAGATTACGGTTGCAGAGCTCAGAGATGAAGAGAGCTCACTGCTCAAGGAAAGAAGAGAGTTGAAAAGGGTATTAGTTTTCTTACGTCGATTGATCTTCCTTCGTACCATTACAAGCCCATAACCTCCCTTGCTAGAATAATGTTAGTTAATTGTGCATATAATCATCAGGAAATAGCTGCATTGCGTGCCAACCTTGAGAAACAAAGGGCTACGAATGGAAACTTGAAGAAGAGGATGAAGCTACTTTATTATTCAAATCCACAGAACGAATTGCAGCAGAAGCCTACTGTGATTATTACCTCGAAAGGCGATGATGATTCATATTCATCATCATGCGAGAGATTCGCAATTCCTGATCTAAATATCCCTTTTGAGGAGGATATTGTCAAGCCAGAAGTACTATGTGGAGTTGCAACAAGTCAGAACTAATCAATATATATAACCAACGTAGCAAGTTTTAATTTAAAGAGCACAGTTAGAGAATGTATAATGTATTAACAATACATATATACCACGTCACATGTAGGCATATTCTTTCTTTCCATATTAGAACACCGTACAGTTGTTTCGAACGTGTCTGGTTTCTTAAGCACGCACTTTCATTCGTCGTCTATATTACATTGTTAGTAATGTGAAAATTCGAAGTCATGAAAAAGATACAGGAATTCATTTCATGATATAGATGAATTATATATGTAGTACTAGCATGTTGTTGCTGCTCGGAGTTTTTGTTGCTAGCTAGGCATTGGTAGCTTCGAGTTCAGCCATCAGAATCCTTAGCTGCACATGGAGGAGATCATATGTTGTCAATCGTGTTACGTCGATTAATTCGTAAGGAATGTTCGAAATACTTTCAAAGAAGGAAACTGTAGAAGTATATACCTGCTCCTCCAATGCTTCAATCTTCTTGTCCTTCTGTCTCAAAACTTTCTTCTCCCTACAAAACGTAGTTGAAAAAAATCCATGATCCACGTATGCTTGGCTCGAAAATACGACACTTAATTCATCGATTTGCCAAGGTGTTACGTGTTTTTACCTCTCCTCAGCTTCTGCTATCTTAGATTCCCATATGGCCTGGTTCCTCAAAAGATTTTCATTAATCTACAAGAGTAAAAATAGCATTGGCAAGAACCATACGGACCAAGAAACTATGTTAATTAGCATGAGGATATGCACACTCCTGATACTCACATCATCTAAAAATTTCTTTTCTTCCAAGCAGTTGACGAACTTCGACGTCAATTTAAGCAGTTTTGGATTTTGGCTTAGTGCCTTCTCCACAGCTACAGTAGTTTCTCGTTCAGTCTCTTCTTCAACTTGTTGTAGCAACGACTCAAAATACTGAAACCAAGAAAGCAGAGTACGTTGAGCAAAGCATAACACATACATGGGATGCGCAATCCCAGTAAATACTCACAATCTTTTGGTTTTCAAGTTGGGAAGTTAGAAGCTCATTGTACTCGTTCACTATCTGCACATAATAATAAGATCATGGTGGTGGTGGCAATTACATTATACATAAAAGAATGAAGAAAATAAAACAGTACAAATTCAACTTCGCTGTCCAAAGAAGCATCGCCCCTCGCAGTAGAATCACCGTGACTATCGTCTTTATGGGAACAATGATGGTTTAACTCAACCAATTTTCCATCAGTTTTAGATTGGATAAGCCTGTGAACGTAGTTATCACCGGCATAGTCCCACACTCGCTGAGTTTCCAGTTCAAGGGAATAACAGTGTTGTGTTTCTTTCCAATGATCCACAGCATGTTCTTGCTTGTATCTAACAAATCATGCAATGAAAAGCGACATGAAACTATTTCTCACCACCCAAAAGTCCGAAACTCGTAATACTTGTCATGAATCATGGCATACCTCCCACAGCCGACAAAGCCACATATGATGCACATCCAAAGATTTTCTGAAGTTTGGCAAACATAGCATATTGATTTCTCTGGCTGTTGCTGGCAATATCTGCATACCTGGACAAATTTGCAGTCATCGAATATCAGCACTTATGACAGAGCCACGACATATCATTACAACTAAAAGATATTGTGTAATACCTACCGGGCAAGAAGAATCTGTCCATCTAGATATACAGGAACAGTGAAAGGAATGATTGCATATTGTAATCAGAATTCCCCCAGAATCTTGGTCCAGTCGTTCTGTCAATGTAAATTAAGTACGAAAATTCAACGGAGACCTAGTTAGTATTCACGAATATAGTCAGAGACATAGACAAGGTATAAAATAAGTGCAGATTCAATTTAAACAAAATTAGTTTCAGAATATCCAAGTAACACGTGTCAGTTCAGACTTCAGTGTGCTATATGAAACCACGCCACCAAATATCGAACATCAATTCCATATACATGATACAACAGAAGGCCCACTAGAACAGGGAGTTTGAGGGCATATGGTTTGATTCACTAATTGGAGTTCTGGCCAAGTGGTACATTCTGTCAATGAGTGTCCAAATTTGGTAGGCAATTCCAAAAAAAAAAAGGTATCAATTTCGTAATTGTTCGAATACAAAAGAAATGTTAACATCAGTGAACTAAGTGGCTATCTAACTTTCTAACTGCAAAATAGTTGTTATTAAGAAGAGTACCTAGACAAACTGGACAAGAGGGCTGCTCTGTAGAGCTTGTGGAGGTGGCCTGTGAATGCTCAATGGATGCAGTATATTTTACATCTACGATGAAAAACACCTGGCAAGTCTCCTCCTGCATTCAAAGGCATAAACAATTGCATGCATAATTCCACCTGAATTTTATCTTTTCTCAAATAATGCAGACATACAAAGCATAAAAGACTACCTCGAGAGATGTAAATCGCTTTCTGTTGAAATGCTTGTAGAAGGAGTCTGCTGAATTCTGATCATCAAGCACCATCAAGATACTGTAGCGATCCTCCATGCCCTCAGTTCTGATCAATCAGAGACAACAAAAATATGAGAAGAGTGTGTTATTAGAATCGCGAGCCAACACTTATAAGCATACCTGACAACTCGCATCTCCAACATATGCTGAATGAACGAACCGCAGAATTGGCAGAAGTCTGAGTATGTCATGTGATTGGGCACGCCAAGGACGCATATAAGAGGTTTCCTACCAAGCTAAAATGGAGCACTATATCAATTTTAACATGCAAAATCATGAATAGTTCTATGGAATGATTACGTTGAAGACTCCTACTAGTTAATCCATATATTGTCGTCAAGCTTTGGAAACCCACACAAAAGAACAGATCTCATCTCTTCATGATTATTTTCCTCCAATAAAGATATTCGAAAGCAAAGCATCTCAAGGAAAAGACCTATTAACACTTGGATCCATCAATTAAGCAAGAACCGTGTCACTTATTCAACATATAAATTTAAACCAACCCTATCAGAGTACTCAAACGAAGCAATAACAAATTAAGTATTGCGATAAACCTCGCATAAAGAAGGAAGACCAGCCAAAAATACTCAATCAAGTTAAACTTTGCTACTTCTTCAACACAGAGATTAAAAACACGCCAAAAAAGGATAATAACAAAGCATAATTCGATTTACAGGAAGTTGATCGGGGGACCGAGCTTCTATCTCGCGGTATAAATGCAACAGGCCTCTGGTCTCTTCGATCCTAGGATTTCCAGAAGAAAAATGCAAGGCTTGAGGAGTCGAAGAATCTCCTCCATCGGACCGAAATAAATCCTCCTCCGAGGCTCCATCTGCGGCGGCGCTCGTGCTGATCGAAGCCTTATCGGCCATGCTATCGGATATCGTTCCTCTCGCGACTGAATTTTGACGAAGATTGTCCTAAATTGGAAGACTATTTCCCAAATATTGCGCGCGTGCAATTTTATACATATAGTTTATAGGTTTCTTTCTTTGGGGGGAAACTTCCACTTACACTTTCGTCCTTTCTCTGTCCTTTCTCTTCGAAATATTCAATATTAACCCCATTTATATTTGTCAATATCCTTGCAACATCCTCTCACCATTGAAAGAATGAAAGAACATCAAATCAAAGCCATATTGATTTCGTCTTGTTACAGAAACATTCCAATTGTGGGCTCAAGCTATAACGATGAAAACATATGTTACATAACTTCAAGTAGGCTTCAAGTTCTGAAACATAGCGTCCCACCTCGTCTTGTCTTCAACGGCGGCTGAACAAGTCCAATACTCATCATCATCTTCTTCAACTTCTTCATCTATCTTCTCATCAGATTTATGGTAGACAAAGGGACTTGAAAAGCTCGAACTTCGATACGCTGGACTCCTCTCGTAAGTGAGCAGAAGCTGCCCTCCTTTCACATGCTTATTATTACTCGCCGCCGCCATAGCTTTATTATTCTTGTTCCTCTTGAGCATCATCGTACTAGTCTTCCATCGCCCGCTATAACTCCGCCTAGGCACGATGCTGAGCTCATGGCCGTGATCTTCTCGAACGTTCCACTTCCTCAAGTACTTGGAAACACGTACCTTCGTGCGCTTGATCATGATCAAGACTCTATACATGGCCGGGCTGTTTTTATTACCTTCTTTCTTCACAAGCTTGAGGATTTCTAGCCTGTGCTTCGCTATGGAAATTCCCATGCTCTGTAGAAACTCATGGTTTAAGTAGGGAATATCGTCTTCTTCGAGCTCGTTGTTCAGAAAAGCTAGCCCATATTCGTAGACAAGAGATTGCTCTAGGCGAGTTTTGGACAGCCATGAGAACCAATCCATGTTTTATTGTATGAGTGTCCCTTCGTCTCTCTCTGTGTGTGTAATAGTGCGTGATTCAAGAAAGACGTAAAGATAAAGCTGGTCAAAGACGAAGCATTAGCCCATGTGAATTTGCGAGCTAACCTTTACCCCTATTTATATATGTTTGTTGAAGTTTGAGGGTGACTGAAGAAAAAATATATGGTATGGGGACATAAGTCAACTTTGAGGCCAACTACATTTTTCTATTTGAGTGAGAGCTAAGTAACTGAGGAAGTTCGGCTTCTCTCTCTGTGGGCACAAAGGGTTGGTAATGGTCTGCTTTAGTAAAAGCCTGTCTTCAATGTAATGATTTCTTCGGATACGCCTGAAGAGTAAGATTGTTCAGAAACCACCTTTTCTTTTTCTTTTTTTTCCAAAAGAGGAGAGAATAAATCGTCATATAACACGCCTCGCCTGCTTTGGTTGATGAACCGTGTTATAATTTGAATTAGGTAATTGATCATACGTCACAACCGCCAGGAATTACCTTAAAATATGTCCGAAAACTGATGCAATAGTGTTAGATTACGGATATTAAGACCACACATATTCTAATGGAGATTAAGTAGAAGCTAAGTTAACATCCTTAGTTTAAGCTTGGGATAAGCTCAGACGATTCTGCAGGTCCCGAAAATAATGTTAGGAGGGAACGATTTTGCAAAATAATAATAAAAATAATAAAAAGAACCAATACATTCAAAGCTGAGCAAAAACAAAGGTCAAAATTCAAACAGTTTGAGACAAAAATTGCGTAAGAAAACAAAAAAAACAAGCTGCCTACTACGGATTCAGGAAAAACAAAAGGGAGATAGATATAAGCATCAATGGATCCGAAGACAAAAAAAAACCATCATCAAAATTACTCAGCAGTCATCTTTTTTATAGTGGATTTCCCTCGTCGTTCAAATCTTGAAGAGCAGCCCACCGTGAGTGGCGAAGAACGGAGCGAAGACGAGGGACTCGACCGCCATGAGCTTGATGAGGATGTTAAGCGACGGGCCCGAAGTGTCCTTCAATGGATCTCCGATTGTGTCTCCGATCACAGCCGCCTTGTGAGGCTCAGATCCCTTCCGCCCGAGCGTCCGAGCATGCTCAGACGCACCAGCCTATTTATTACATAAGCCGTCCTCGTTAGAGGTTGGTTAAAAAGAAATTGACAAATCGACGAAAAAGAGAACTCCTAAGATTCAAGAAAAAGATCTCTAACCTCAATGTACTTCTTAGCATTATCCCACGCGCCGCCCGTGTTCGATGCAGAAATCGCAATCTTCACAACGACGACATACAAGTCAGCAGAGAACGTTTAGGGTGTGTTTGGTTTAACAAAACTAAGCGGGCAAATGAAAAGAAAACAAAAGAAAACTTTAAACTAATTTCCAAGCTAAAAACCATGAAAATCAATTCCTTGACCAAATGACGAGGAAAATGAATGAAAAGCTACTGAAAATCATTTTCTCTTTTTTTTTTGTCACCACTTCCTCCGATCCAAACACAACCTTGAGGCCGGGGAAAAACATCGTTTCATACCTGTACGCCCGAGACAAGAGAGCCCGCAAGAACGCCAGAGAGCGTCTCGACCCCGAAAAGAATCCCGACGACGAGAGGCGTGAGCATCACGAGAGCGCCGGGCGGGATCATCTCCTTGATCGAAGCGTCGGTCGATATCTTGACGCAGGTCGCATAGTCCGGCTTGGAAAGGCCCTCCATCAGGCCGGGAATCGTGTTGAACTGCCTCCGAACTTCCTCCACCATCTTAAGCGCCGCGCTCCCCACGCTCTTCATTGTCATCGCCGAGAACCAATACGGAAGCATCGCCCCCACGATCAGCCCGATGAACACCTTCGGCGTCAGTACGTCCACCGTCGATATCTCCGCTCGGCTGACGAACGCCCCGAAGAGCGCCAACGACACGAGCGCCGCCGACCCAATCGCAAAACCCTTCAAAGAAAATAAATCGTTCAGAAATATTAGATACCGTTGTAATGCAGATATCAACTGCCGTACATGGATGACCCATCTGTGTCTAGACCCACTTAGACCACTTATGGTTTCGGACCATCTACTGCACCATCGACGCACGCTCCTCCAGCACCATGGATGGTCTAAGTGGGTCTAGACTCACACCCATTTGAAGATCCAATGGGTCTTTAATAAGCCCGACTATCATCCCTAGATATTTACAGTGTATACCTTTCCGATGGCGGCTGTGGTGTTTCCGGCGGCGTCTAAGGCGTCGGTCCGTTCGCGGATCCTATGTTTCATGCCGGCCATCTCGGCTATGCCGCCGGCGTTGTCGCTGATGGGACCATAGGCGTCGATGGCGAGCCCAGTGGCGATAGTGCTAAGCATGCCGAGGGCGGCCACGGCGATGCCGTACATTGCGGCGAAGGTGAAGCTTACGAAGATGCTGATTGCGATTGCGAAGATTGGGATGATGACTGATTTATAGCCCAAGGCGAGGCCGAATATTACGTTCGTCGCGGCGCCCGTCCTGCACGAGTCTGCAACGTCTTGCACGGGGCTGTCCCGGAAAAAGAAAAAGAAAAACGATTCGTTGATGGTAACAAAGATTTGCTAACGAATAAATACGAAGGCATGCTATGGTTATACCTACCTGTAAGCATTGCTTGTGTAGTATTCAGTAACGAATCCGATGATTAGTCCAGCCCAGAGACCAACGCAAACGCAGAGAAAGAGTTGCCTGCAATGGAGCACGATGTAAAATATAGTTCGTGCAAGGAGGAAGCAACATAAACCCCGAAAATACGATCTAAAAGAAAAGGGCAAAGCACAGTCATTTTTCGACGTTTGAAACCAAAATCGGCTCATGTACCAGTTTTTGACGACTTTCTGGGCGCCGAAATTGAAGATGGTGAAGGTCGACGGCAGGCAAGTCCACGTCACAATTGCGACTCCCACGGTCATCAGAACGGTGGAGATGATGAGCTGCTTCTTCAGCGCAGGCTCGATTTCCTTGACGGCTTTGATTTCAAAGAAGTCGGTGGCGAAGAGTGTAGTGATTAGGCAAACGAGGATTCCCATGGAACTGATCAGCAAAGGGTAGCACATCGCCGTAAAATCGTGCGTCGTCCCAAACGAAGAAATCGAAGCCACGACAAGAGCTGCGCACGACGACTCAGCGTAGGATCCAAAGAGATCAGAGCCCATCCCAGCAATGTCTCCAACGTTATCCCCGACATTATCAGCAATCACCTGCCGGAAGAAGACAAGGCCAAAAAACATGTAATGAGAATATACCTCCCTTATATCTTCCTTCTTTAACGAAACGAGGTGTATTTCCTTACAGCTGGATTCCTAGGATCATCTTCAGGAATGTTCCTCTCGACTTTCCCGACGAGGTCAGCACCGACATCAGCGGCCTTCGTGTATATACCACCGCCGACTCTCCCAAACAAGGCCATGGAAGACCCACCGAGGCCATACCCAGTAATTGCCTCGAAAAGGCCTTCCCAGTCGTCGCCGTAGTAAATCTTGAATAGATTAATGGCGATGTACAGAACTAAAAGCCCATTTGCGGCGAGGAGAAATCCCATCACTGCGCCCGACCTGAAGGCAGTGATGAAGGCTTTGCCTACGCCTTTTCTGGCCTCGAGCGTAGTTCTTGCATTCGCATAGGTTGCGATTTTCATTCCTAGGAAGCCCGAAATTATGGAGGTGACTGCGCCGAGTAGGAAGGAGATGGTGCTGAAGATTGCGGTCGCAAGGGCTGGCTTGCAGAGATTCTCCTTGGCGTAAGTGCAAGGCTGGGATTTTGTGCTGAAGCCCTTGACTGATCCGAGGAAGATGAAGATGAGGATTGCGAACGCAACCATGAAAACGCCGACGTATTGGTATTCGGTGAAGAGGAACGACGTTGCGCCTGTTAGAGGCAAGAAAACGAAACGAAGCTCATCTCAGCTCATCTTATACAGTAAGAACAATTTTCAGTTCAAATCATCATCAAATAGGAGCGGATTTCAACTCTTGATGAGGACGACGCTGCTATCAAAGGTTTTAACTTGAGAAATATTTACTACAGCAGCAGTTCGAAGCATAAAAAAAAGATGCCTCTAAGAAATCTTTTCACGTCTGTAATTTTTCATAAGGCCAGCCAGGCTCACCATATCTATTCAACCCAGGAAGTAAAGTGACTAACTTTCAATAGCTCGTGAATATAAATGTCATTACAAATCTCAATAACGACCAAAATGGAACTCAAGCTTAATAATCAAAGAAGCAATCATAAGCAAAGCAGACAAAAACCCATACATAACATAATCTCTAGCTTAAAACAGATCCGAAGAGGAAGGAAAGAAATAAAGAAAGAAGAAAAGAACAAACTAACCCTCAGATATAGCATTTTGAATCTCAGCACACTTGACAACCACGTCTTGGTCGTTAAGCCCTTCCTCTTCCTCAATCAGAGAGTCACTGTACCCATTCTTACCATTCTTCGCCGACTCGCCGCCGCCCGGCGTCAGCTTCACGCGCGACACCAAAACCCACTGAACCAAAGCGAACGCTATCCCAATAACAGCACACACTGGAATCACAATCTCCGTTCCGATATCGGGCAACAACGCCATTTTCTATGAGAAAGAAAAGAAAAAAATATATATTAAACGAACGTTAAAAGGAGAAGGAGGTGAACGGATAGATTGATAGACTGCGACCACTGACCAGTAGTTGGGATGGTATGGAAGGGTTTGAAAGGTGAAGTGAAGAATGCTGTGTGTGTGTGTGTATTTATAACACGAGGTAACAGATATTGAACGATGCTTGTGATTTGTTAAATTCTTATCCAACCTCTATTTTATTTTTGTAGTTACGAAAAATTTCTTAATTATACGTACGACCAATCAGTGGAGGTGTGGTGTCAGTGCGTTAAATTGCTAATTAATCATCGGAATTAATTATTTAATTAGTGTTAATCCAAGAAATGGTCTACAGTCAGACAGTCGAATACGATAAGACTGAAGAGGATACGTTTCTTATACAATGTAATGAATCTAATGATGACATTATAGAAGTCTTACTTTTCCATTTTTCCCCCTAGAATGTAAGACAATTTAGCTATCTATTAATGACGGGGTCAATTTTCTTATGGTGGGGAACGTTCACACTTATGTACAAATTAATTAATTCATTAATCAAAATTTAACGTGTACATAAATCGTTGGATGCCGTTGGTCAGCCCTCACATCGAAACCTTTTTGGGTTTTTGGGAATTTTTAAATGGCGATTGAGATTTTAGGTATTTTCGGGGAAATATTCTGAGAATCAAGAAAAAAAATATCTCGTTTTTTTTTTCCTGGTTCAAAAGTTATTGAAAACTGCATAACTTCAATGCACCGTGAGTTATTTGGACCCATGGTCCAGTATTATTTTTTATGTGATACATGATATGTTACATATGATATATATGCAATTCCTTTGTTAATTAAGTTGAAGGTAGACTAATATTTTCTGGCTGACCTGGCATCATGTCACTAGTTCCATACTTGTTAGCCTGTCAAGTAAGTGTTTAATCTAAAAAAAAAGGTTATGCTTTCAACGTTCTTACCTAATTGTCACCGAATTATTAAAAAATAAATTCAATTCCTACCAAGTCGCGGTGAAATGAAAAGCCTTACCTTACCTTACTTCAGGTTCACATTATACGTTTACACTACTTTAGTTTGGTATTATTAAAGATTGAAAAATGAGACCATTGGCCTTCAGATTGGGCTTCGTAAGAGTTCAAGTTGAATTCTTAGTCTGACCTAATATTTAAGCCCATGACATTTTTACTCACTCATGGACATTCGATATTAATGGAGAGTGGGATAATCTAATCTGAAATAGAAAATTAGTGCCATTTACGAGCATTAGCAATTCCATAGACGATTGGGATATGTTAGATATTGAAAAATTAAATAAATAAATAATGGCGGTTAAAACGTGGCTTCCGTTATAGATTGAAAAGGTTTGGTGTATGAGCATGTGTATTTAGTATTTTTTGGCGTGTTATGTTATCATCAATTCATCAGTCGTCGTCATATATATGGTTCTTTGTTTCTAAAATATTAGACATCACACCGTGACTAAATTTTCTTGGTTAGTTAAAGATAAATTTGCCTTTTTTTTTAAGGAACGCAATGGTTTTCATTACACGCATACTACAGTTCGAGTCCTTCCATATTTAAGACAACAGTCATTCACCATATATAGAATATGTTTTTTCAATTTAGTAATTCGTTTATATATTTCTTAAAATATGCAACTTCGGTATACAAAATCATGTCAGCCCCGCCAATCATGCATGCGCTCCGTGCTGTGCAATTAATTTTGGACTTGGTTCAAACTTTCGAAACCGATTAAAATATTTCAAAACTTGCGTCAATATATTTAAAAAGAAAAAAGAAAAAGTTAGATCACCGATTTGTGCCATTTCAAACGGGCTGGATTCGATAAGAATCGGGTTTGGGTCGGTCCATGGGCTTTCGATGTTAAGTGTTGTAGTGGATTATGTTGGGTCCTACTATTCACACCCCGGGGTAAAAAATACTATTCACACCCCTACCAATCTAATACTTTCCATTCATTTTTTTAAAATAGCATGAAATTTGTAAACGTTAGATTTTCTAACTTTTTTCCATCTTGAATTCAACAATAATTTATTAATTTAAAAGTAATTTAATTTGTAGCACATAAAGATTCAGCAATTACAAACACGACCAAGAACGCTATACACTTTTATTCAAAGATTAAAAAGAGAATAATATACTCGACAAGAACGAATACCATCACTTCTTCTCGCTGTTTTCTGCAAAACGAATGATCTCTTTGGTCATGGAGGAGAAGGATCTTGCTGTATCTTGCATCTTAGTCTTCAAGCTATTCAATACAACAAAGTATGAAGGAGTGAACTTATTTAATAAAATAATCACAAAACATTATATATATATATATCTTATTAATTTATAAAATTTATTGAAAAGTATTATAAGTTAATTTAGTCAAATACATTTAAATAATATAATATTCTTACATATTATAGATATAAGTACTATGAGAAGTTTTAATATTATTACGAAGTAAAATAAATTATGTATTCATGAGAAGTTTTAATAATTCGTTGGAAATAAGCAAGTTACAGTAAAACCTCTATAAATTAATAATATTGGGATCATGAAATTTTATTAATTTAGAGAGTAACTAATATATCGATAAATTAATATTTTATTAATTAATAGAGAGACTCTTTAAATTCAACAAATTTAGAAGGTATTGACGATAAATGAGTTCAAATACATTTCATTAATTATATTCGTGTACCAAAACGATTTACAAGTGTAAATTCATTAAAACTATCATTTGAAAATTAGTCAAGGTACAATATCAAATGCTTACGCGATATCATTGGAGAATTATTCAGCCAACTTTCAGAAGGATGGGGATATTAAGCGACACGGCCACAACAACCCTTCATATTTTTTGCTACAGCTAGCAAACTTGACATCGAAACTATTGACTGCAATAAAAATGTTAAAGATGAAATCCAATTAGATTAAAATTTAAGAGAATCTAGTAACTAGAATCTTATTTAAGAACCATAATTTATAATTTAATTTTTATGAGTTATTAATTTATAGTTTTAATGGGACCTAATATTTAAAAGGGATATTTCAAAAATTATTATATTGTCATCTTATCGAATTTGATGATTTTTTTTACAAAAGCCCAAGGCGGGACGGAGAGATTTTATTATTTTAGAGAGTTTATTAATTTATAGAGGTTTTACTGTAGTGATATTATTAATTTCTTTTTAATTTCGTATGCAATAAATTAGTGAAAACAAATAAGGAATTAGTCAAATTAGACAGTTAATAAGATTTATATTTCCGTTAAAAGTTGTATGCACTAAATATGTGGGAAAAATAGCTAATTAAGAATCAGCTAAACATGGAAAAACACATTATTTATAACGGTTAATAAATGTGGGGGTGTAAATGGAGTTACCCTTATGTTTTTTTGTGGATAGTGCTTAGCTGAAGGATTCCTTTTATCGACAAATGTAAGAATGTAAAAAATATTTACCTAGCTCATGATTATATTTCCTTCCTTCATTTATCTTCCCAAATTAATATTTTTCTAAATGTAGGTTAGTAATAGAATCCCTGGTAATTACTAATTTATTCAACCTGACAGCTAATTATCTCAACATTTACCTTACATTATGTTTAACCATAATGAGACATTAACAATAATCCTTATTCCTAAACTAGGAGAACCAGAAATTAATTGTCGTACCCACTCAAATTTATCAGACTTATATTTATTTCTATGATTAATTTATTTTCCAAATGCATGCCTCGTATGTCTTTCTTTTGTTTTTATTGATATTTATTTATCATCCATGTGAGTCCTCCAAATCTCTCTTTAATAAATTACGAATCAAATGCATTGACTTTTTTTCTTAAAATAAATCACATTAAAGGTAAAAAAGATATAATCTCATTATGAGGCAAATTATGTAAATCACTTTGTCAAGGATTATATTAATTATATAATAAAGACTAAATCTACAAGTCTCATTTCCTTAAAGTGGAAAAGAGAAAATTTATAACCTGAAAAGGGAAAAGAAAATGTGAAGGCCTTTTTTGTAATTTGATTCAACCCAAGTCCACGTCACTTCTTCACTCCCCATACAAAAAGAAGCGGCGGCACGACGTACGAGGTATCAAATGATATGTAATCCCACTTATCATTAATCACTCGATAACTTATCAGACACCACATGCAGTTATCAACCTGTCTAATTTCCGACAACGATGCAGTGATCCCACCACCAACGATAACACTTGTCACTCACATTCAATCAAACTTTGAAAACCAACTACACGCGCCTTCAGGCGCGTGTCACTATTCTCGCCACCTACTTAATAGTGAGAGATCCACTCTATATAAAGACCACCCCCAAGTAAAAGAAAAACACACACACACTGGGCAACTCAAAACTGTGAGGTAAATTTCCTCCTTCGCATGATTTGTCTTTTTATGTCTCAATTTTTGCCCTTCAACATCGTCTTTTTTTGTCTCAATCATTCGGCGGCTCAGGCGCTTTCCATCGACGAGTGCCGGTTCCGTTCGATTTATCCTTCGATACCTTCGCCTCGGCCCATAATCGACGCCGGCGTTTGGTTCCGTTGGCCATGCGCGGCGCGTTGTGTTCGACGGCGACGCTTTTCTTTTTAATTTATTTCTCGGCGTCTCCGTCGCTTAGGTTTAATTATCGATTTCTAAGCGCCTCCATCGTTCCCACAGGCGGCGCCGTTTAGACTTAATTTTTATCCATGCGTGTGTCAGACTCTCTCGCCGAGTGAGTCGTTTTCTCTTATCCGAGCGCCTCCGTCTTTTCCGCAAACGGCGTCGTATGGGTTTGTTTAATCATCCGTGCGTGTCGTCGATTTTGTTGACTTTATTCCTCAGCGTCAACCCCGCGCCTTTCCCTTAAACGGTGTCGTTTTGGTTTAATCATCCATGCGTGACGTGTCTCACTTATGACGTCACTTCTCCTTTACCTTTTCTTTTTTCTCTCTCTCAGTGTCTTCGTCGTTTCCCTAAGCGACATCGTTTAGATTTAATCATGCGTCGTCTCTCACTGACGGCATCGGTTTTCTTCAATTCATTTCTTTTACGCCGTCGTTTAGGTTTTTATTCATCCATGCTTGCCGTGTCTCACCAACGACGACATCGTTTTGCAGTAGTTGAATATACTATTTTATCTTGACTTCTAATATTATGTTTTTGCTCTTCTTTCAGTGAAATTATTCAGGTGTATTTGGCTTTCACTAATCTGAAGAAAAAAGAAAAGAATGGCTGCTTCTTTGAACAGTGAGCTTACCTTCCTGGTATTTCAATACCTGCAAGAGGAGAAGTACAAGGGAGCTCTCCACATGTAATAAGTTCAACCACTATCTTATACACATATATGTATAATTATTTATCTATCATTTAATCTTTTACAATTTGGATTATTATGTCACTGATGATCAAAGGTTGGAGAAAGAGTCCGCGCTCTACTTCGACGTGAAGCATTTCGAGGACGTCATCGTCGCTGGCAATTTCGTGGCCGGCGAGGATTACCTAAATGCGTTCACCTCAGCTCATGCGAATCCCCACTCGGTTAAGATGTTCTTCGAGATACGAAAGCACAAGTACCTCGAGGCACTCGACAAGTAAAGGCCGTGCTTTCTTTCTTTTTTTTTCCGAAACCTTCATTTTCATTTTTTTTCTCATCTTCTCCACTTTGTTAAAAATCGTCGTCCTTCACCGCCGTGACGCAGTCGAGACATCGCTCAGGCCCTAAAAATTCTGATAGAGGAACTGAAAGAATTTTCCTCGCTCGACGCAGAACTCTACAAAGATCTGACCATGCTCTTAACCATGGCAAACTTCAGGTATATATGATCAGCGATTCAATCTTCGTCGTGGTTTGTCCTTAACCTCAACAACGTAAGACTTTCGCAAAAAAAAAAACTTACGCCAAATTTCCCGAGACGCAGGGAACACGGTCCATTTTCGGGGTACGGCGATTCCAATGCGAGCAGAGCTGCTCTGATGGTGGAGCTAAAGACGTTAATAAGCGTAAACCCCGACTTTACTAACAAGGTTGAGTTTCCGAACCTTACTGCCTCTAGGCTGAGGAGCCTAATTAACCAAAGGTAAATAATAAGCTTTCGTCGTGCCAATAATAACACATCAAACGCCTCTGCGCTGTTTTTTTTCCATTCTAACCGCGTCAAACGCAATATTTTTCGATTTACAGTTTGAATTGGCAGCACCAACTCTGCAAGGACCCCATTGCAAATCCCGACATAAAAACGCTCTACGACGACCACTTTTGCGTCCAGACGAACAGTGTTCCTCAGCCTCAGTTCCCGCCTTTCGTTGCCTTGCCCCACACTCCTCAGTCTCAGTTCCTTCAGAACGTTCTGATCAATAGCGCTCGGTCTCAGTTCCCCGCGCCTTCGAACCCATTGGTTAATAGCGTTCATTCTCAGGTCCCTGTGCCTTCGAATCGATCGACCAATAGCGCTACTCCAACTCATATTTTCCGCGCCTCTCCAACGTTGAACGGAAGCGCTCGGCCTCAGGCACGACCTCCGACTCGTATAGCCGGTCGAATGCCTAGTAGTTTAACTAGATATTCTCCGCCCACGGGAGGTCTTAGCAGTGTAAGTTTATTATATTCTGTATACGTGGTTGGTTGGTTGTTTTTTTGGTGGTTATATTTTTATGTTATTTAAATTTTTTCGTATACAGTCAATTGAGCACAGCCCCGTCCCACTTGGAAGTGCATTCGGGCCGTGGATGTTCAGCCCGGCCCCTTCTATGTTCGCCCCGACTGTGAGCTCATCGTCGTCGACGCCTTTTGCGTCGCTGTTCGGCGGCCTTGCTGGTGAGTGATCGATTCGATTCGATTTGTTTCTTTGCTACTTAACTGTTAGTTGTGTAGAAATGTAAAGCCATTTGATGTAATAAGAATTTCCGTACGCAGAATCTATGAACGTGCCGAAGAGATTGAGAACGCCTACGACAACCGTGGAGGTAATATCAAAACCATACGCTTTTATTTGTTGAATTATTCTTAGCGGATGTATGCGCAGGCGAACGTTCCTACGCCCGTTATTCATGCGGCTCAGAGCAGCACGAGCTCTCTATATAGCAGCAGCGACCTCCCAAAAGACGCCATTGCTTCATTAGATCATAGCTCTGCTGTGAGGAGCTTGGATTTTCATCCGACGATAGAAGCAGTTCTTCTTGGTAGCTAGTTAGCACATACTCGTCGCCTTTTTTTTTTCGTTTTTCAAAATTTCCGACTGGAGATTTTGGTTCTCTGATTGTTGTCTGATATATATATTCCTTACGAGTTCTATGTGTTCAGTGGGAACTTATGCTGGCGACATCTCTACATGGGACGTCGGGCGTGTACTAAGGCTGGCGTTTAGAAGCTTTCAAGTTATCGATCTTGCCAAGTGCTCGATGACATTGCAGGTGTTTTTGACTTCTTACAATTATGCGCTTTTAAGCTCCCTTTTCATTACCGTGCTTCTAACAGATTCGACGAAACTCTCACGCCTTTGTTTTCTCTCCCTTCCCCAGGCGTACGTTGCTAACGATTGCACTGTATCTGTGAATCGCGTCAAATGGAGTCTTGACGGAACTGTTTTCGGTGCGTACCAACGATGGTCATATTTCAGCATTGTATGTTTTATTTTCGTCTGAACGTAATTTCGTTCTTACCGAACTCAAAACTGATCACGCAGGAGTTGCATTCTCGAAAGACATCGTCCAACTCTTCGCCCACGACCACGGTCGCGAGTTTAAGAACCATATGGAGGTACCCTTTTTTGTCACGAGCTCCAACTGAAGAACGCATACATTTACATCTCTTTGTTCTTACGAAAAAAAAATCTCGTTTCAGATAAACGCGCACGTAGGAAGCGTCAACGATATCGCCTTCGCACGCCCGAGAACTGATCTCTGGCTACTGACGTGCGGCGAAGACAAGCTGATTAAGGTTTATCTACAGAGAAAATAAAAAATATCGAGCGAATCTGTCGATCTCTAACACGTTTCTTTTCGTTCGCATATATAGGTATGGGATCCCAAAAACGGCGGTAACCTCTTCACTTTCGCCGGACATAGCGCGCCAGTGTACACCATCTGCCCCAATTCCAGGAATAACCTTTCGGTACGTTCTCGAAAAAAAAAAATAAAAAATAAAAAATAAAAATTCTCCCACATAATTTATTCTTCGCCTTACATTACAATTTTCTCGGTTTTTTCAGTACTTCTTCTCGACCGCAATCGACGGAAGCATCAAAGCGTGGCTATACGAAGAAAACGTCGCGAAGGTAGGGTACGAAACGCCCGGCGGCGGGCGAAGCGTCGTGGCGTACAGTTCGGACGGGACGAGGTTCTTCTCATGCGGTACGAAGTTAGACGGAGAATCGTACATCAAAGAATGGGACGACGTCGAAGGATATGTGAAGAGGACGTACGTCGGTTTCGCCAGAAACCCGCCCGAGGCGATCCATTTCGACACTATAACGAACAGATTCTTGGTCGCCGGCGACGACTTTTCTGTCAAGTATTGGGACATTGACAACGCGAATGTGCTGGCAACTTTCAGGCTGAACGGTCTCCCGGTAATTAAAAAAAAAATTCTTTTCTCGTAAATAACATTCGAGGGTCGAAGATTTCTAATGTGGTTATAATGGGATATATTTCCCAGGCTTGCCCACTCGTTTGTGCCAGCAGTAGAGGGAGACTCTTGGCCGTGTCAACGAACGACGACAAAGTAAGAGTGCTGGGAAACGGCGACGCCCTTCGAATCTTCGGTTCTCTAGAGACTAAATCTGCATCCAAGGTAATGAAGGACCGGTTAAATTATTACAAGGGCACGTTTAATCCTTACATGCATCTAACTTATCGAACTATATATGTACTTATCTTCAGGTACCAGCTTCAGCTTCAGGGCGGTTAGAGTTAGGTGGTCCGAGCTCAATGGGGGGAGGAGGAATTAGCATAGGTCAGAATAGACATGCTTCTTTAGGGCAAGCGAGGAGTATACCGAAGATTAATGATCAATCTCAGCTTCGTTCGCTGAGACTCCAAGATGATACTTCGTCGCCGACGAGCGTCAGTTTCTTTGCTTAAAGTTTACACGCTCTTCGCCTCGAATCGTTTTTCTATTTTTTACGAATTCGATAAATCTGATCTTTCCTCAGGCTGTTAACAAGCTGCTTTATAAGAACACAGGCGATGCGATTATCGCGCTGTTGAGCGACGGTAAGCACAAGGTTTGGAGGTGGCAGAGGAACGAAGGAAATATAGCTGGAAAGGTACTGAGAGTTTTTTTTTTTTCTAAAATTGTGTTGATGGTTTTCTTACATGTTGGTAATAATAGTAAAACATACGTATTATTGCATCTTAATTTTCTCAGGCTACAACAGCAGTTGCCCCGCGGCTGTGGGCCCCTCCCAACCATCCCCCTATGACCAACGATACAGACCAAGTGAATCCCGACGAAGCCATACCGTGCTTAGCCATATCGAAGAACAGCGCTTACCTTATCTCAGCCTCGGGCGGAAAAGCGACCCTATTCAATAACGCTACGTTTCAGGTAGATTTCCTCCGATAGTTTTTTCTTTTTTTTTTCCTTACGAAGGGATTGCTAAGTACGCTTTTTTTTTTTTTCAATTTTCGCAGGCGCTGACAACGTTTTTGTCTCCTCCGCCCTCGGCAAGTAGCCTCGCTTTCCAGCCTCGGGACAACAACTTTGTAGCCGTGGGAATGATGGACGCTTCGATAGTCATATACAACATTCGTCAGCACGAGGTTTAACATTAGATTAAATCTACACCGTTCGTTCATCTCCCTAGCTATTCGTTGTTGTACAGTCTTTGAATCTGAACCGTTGGATTTTCACCGTAGGAAATGGCAAGGCTGAGGGCTCACAAAAGCCAAGTCACTGGGCTAGCCTTCTCTACCGAGCACGACGTCCTCGTGTCGGCCTGTGCTTCCCAGGTCAGCGACTTCGATTTCAGAAGAAAAAAAAAAGCGTTCGTCTTTTTTTTTTCCTGGTTTTTGCATAATAATCTTTGATTTATTGCGTCGAACAGATCGTCGCATGGAAAGTCGGCAAATGGGAAAAGACGACAGAGGCGTCTCTGCATACAGCGCCCGGGTGGGTCCCGACCACTGGCTCAACGACACGGCTCGAATTCCACCCCGACCAAACACGCCTTTTGGTCGTAAACGAGGAGCTCATGTGCCTATACGAAGCGCCAAAGCTCGAGCGCGTCAGAAAGGTGCCCCATTTTAAAAAAAAAATTGACGATTATGCCCTGTCGACACTTACTTCAACTGCTTTTTTCTTTTTGCAGTGGTCTGTGGTCGAGGGTGCTTCGGCAATAGCAGATGCTACGTTCTCCTGCGATGGAGAGTCGACTTTCGTGGCCTTCAAAAACGGAGTCGTAAATGTCCTGACGACTTCGACCATGTCGGTTAGGTGCAAGATATGGCCCACTTCTTACCTTCCCATGACCAGCCAAAGGTAAGCTCAACATCGAAGTGAAAATCGAAATCTCCGTTCGTCTTAAGAAAACGAAATGCGCTGTAATGATTGTTTTTTTTTTCTGTATCCATTGTGTGATGAACAGCGTGGGCGAGGCGGTTAGCTTATTCCCATTGGCCATCGCCGCTCATCCACTGGAGAAGAGTCAGTTTGCTATGGGGTTTAACGACGGCGGCGTTTATGTGTTTGAGCCGAAGGACGGGGAAGGGAAATGGGGCGAAGAGCCGCCCGAGGAGAATGGAGCGAGCACGAGCAAGGCTGCTGCTGCTGAAACTGCTGCTATGGGCTGAGCTATTTCTTTCTTTCTTTCCTTTCAGTGGTGCAATCGAACTCTTTTGTGGTTTGTTTCTAAGTTTGTCTGTCTGAGAACTTTGGATTTGGTTGTGCTTTCCGTTTCTTTTTAAGCTGTGTTTTATGACAATGCTTTTTGTGTGATGGGATTTGGTAAAATGTTTTACTTTTTTTGTTATTACATATAGCACACACCACTTTAAGGATGAGGAACGAATGAACTTAACGATGAGATTCCTCGTCGAAAAAAGGAATGAAATTAGAAGGTTTACGTCTCGGAAGTCGAGGTTTCCAAATATCGACTAAAAGAACCAAGCAGATATAAGACAATCTCATGGACCATTCATTCCATGCTACGAAAAGATAGCAGACATAAAACTAGCGTTCTCTTTGCAGCCCTAATGCTAATTCTCGGCCTGTTCGTTCTCTCCACCCTCTCGGGCAGCAGCCATTAGAGCGTCAAAATTTGCTGTTTTCCCGAGAAATATTTCGATCTGAAACAGCACGAGGAGATATATCAGCTGTTTAGCAATGTATGAAGGTAAGATTTTCACCAGTTCGGCGTTATTTCGCTCTGAAACGTAATAAGAAACGTTTCCTGACCAATACATCAGTTGTTTGTCTGAGCAAATGTTTATGAAGATCAATACAAGTTGATAAGTATCGAGTTAGCTGTACTTGCCTTGGCTTTTTGAACCGGCCTTCCTCTTGAATCGTCTTTTATTTCGACAGTCGATGTCGTTATCTCTGCATGTTATTAGATGGCGAAGATTATGTCATATCTACCTGACGATCTAAAATAGATAAGGCGTCCACAACATTGAAAACTCACTCTTCTCGACAGCGAATCCGTTGTTCTTCAAAATTTCAGCAATCGAGACGACAGTTGAGATAGCTGCAATTATAGAAACAAGGATTGTATCAGGATTCGAGCTACTTCAAACATATTATGCTACATGAGAGATTGGAGAAAAACAAGCAACCGATGTTTCATTCCAAAAACCTGATAATAAAGTGGAGAAGGCGTGTTTATTAAACAAACTCCACCTCTGATAAAGAGGTGTCAAGTAAGGAATTACATGGAACGTGAAACTCTGACAGTTAAATTCTGATAACAAATGCCAATATTCTCGGAAACCTAGCGTGAAAAAGGCAAAATGGTGTAAAGCCTCAAATGAAACAAGCTTCTTTCTACCAAACAAGTTCGATGGTTATCTAAGGCGCAAGCAAGCGCAACACAAAAGCGACTAGGCCTGAGATGCAGAGCAAGCAGATCAATGGGATAAATGCTAATCTCTACAATGGCCGCACATATTCACGCCCAAATACAAATGAAACCACATTGCTCACCCATTCCAAGAGCAGAAAGCTCCACCTCTTCGTACTGCTGCATGTATCTCTACAATCATGAAGCAAACAGAGGATCAATCTCAAGACAAGAACCGTTCAATTAATAGCACGAATCCAGAAAACTAAACTAAAAACCTTGGCGAGATTGACATAGAAAAAGAGCGGCTTCTTCGTATTCGAGACTTGGATGCGATTTTTCCTATCGGATTCAGACATGCTCATCTTCTTGACACCCTCAGTTACCTCCTCTATCTAGATAGCGACACGATTCACCGAACTGTTTGTGCAACTAAGTACGTTAGCAGTGGTCGAGGGTGAGATCCTTCTTCAGTGAATGTTCTTGCGATTGGGGGATTTGTGTCGGCTGACTTTATACTGTTGCGATGCCACGTTTCATAACTACTTTGCTATTGCCAGAGCTATTTGTACGGGGAGAGACTAAATTACCCTCCCTTTAATCCGCGGAAGCAAGTTAATGAATAATGATAGGGTAATTCTATTCACACCCCCTAAAATTCTATTTACACCCCATTATTTATTATCACCCTCTATTTATTACATCCCTTATCTATATCACACTCTATTTATTATTTTGAGTGATTTGTTCAACTTTCAAAACCATCATTATAGTTCCTCCGAAAAAAAACCATCAGTATAGTGTTCGAACCAGTCTTGGTGTTTAAAATACAGTTCAATATCATTACTTAATTACAGTAAATAATAGTGAGGATGATATAGCTATTTAAATTATTCTTTCTAAACAGTTAGATCAAAACTCGTTTTGATGGTCGGGGAATACACTAATTAATACAATTCTAATAACTTCTAAAAAATATAAACAAAAGCTAACTATAAATTACAAACCGATGTTTTTAAATATATATTGATCCTTAGACAAATTTGTATATTTATTTAAATATCTTTGCATAGGGTAATAGAAATACACTGATTTCATAGGAGTGTTTATTTTTGTAAAATTAATTAACTATTAAGGATAATAGATTTACAAATAGTAGAAATGTTTGGAATGCAGCGTTAAATTGCAACTTAATGGAAAGAAAAAAAATAAATTTAAATTAACGTTTTTTAAAAATAGGGTACAATAAATGATGTTGAATTCAATCATCAATGCAAAGAAATTACAAATAATACAACTTAATGTTGATTAATTACATGTAGAAAAATATAATTTTATAAACATTCACAAGTTCCAAGGTTTTTTGCACCCCTAAGGGGGTGTCAATAGTAGTACCCATAATGATATGATGCTTCAATCAAATAGATAGATAGATACGTAAATTTAAACATAAGTAAAACACCGAGAGAGAGGACCATCAGACGAAAATTAAAAAGAAAAAACGAGAGAATACACATATTCCAACCGAACAAGAAAATCTAAAAAAGCCCTATTACAAATTGAGTTTAAAGCTTCACGACCAATGATTCATTTGCTCATTATTCTACTTTTTGAGTAAAGTCTCTCTCAAGAAGCAGTTGCTGCCTAACTTTCTTTATGAATCTCTCTGCAATCTCATCTATGCTCTCTTCATCTTCTGAGAGCTTCTTCTTTGCTGCTGTCGAGTTATTAGCATCTGAAAATCTTCTGAACTGAAGAAGGTTTTCGTTGTACTTAGGATCATTCGCCGTAGACATCATTGGTTGATGAGGTTTGAATTGCTGGTGATGATGATAGTTTCTCATTCTCTCCCCGTTGTATAGTACTTCATTCACTGCTTCTTCTTGGACATATAATGTTTGTGTTACGGAAACAACCTTATTTATAATCCGAGTTTAAATAAATAAACGCTTTTTAATAGTTGTTTGTTATATGCAATGCAATGCAACGGACAGCTCTTAGATTTGGCGCATGCAAAAAGTGGTAGTATATAATATTATAAAGAATATGTTTAAATGAAGGATGTAAATTATTAATGAATAATTGCGGGATAAAAACCATAAAACGTGGCTACTTTTTCATAGAAAGGCTGGCTAGCTAGCGTGTAAAATATTACATATGTAACGGTTGCTTGCCGTGCTAACCATCCTAATAAGATTTAGATCATTAAAGTTATATCTAGAGACAGAATATCAGAATAAAACCTATGGAAAACTTTGATATATAAAATGTGTAGCTTGTTAGGTATGTGGTAAATATATATGCTTATAATACTTTTCAGCAATGATCTAGAACCTTATGATAACTTTAAATTAGTATTTCGACATGGGATAGAAAATTTTGGGACCTTCGTGATACATATTAAAATAATAATATTATTATATCATAATTTTCAGCAGATGCATATGTATATATGGTCAAAGAAATATCAGCATTGCTTCTATTGGGCCAGTGCCCAACTAAGGATCAGCGATTTTCCAGTTGCTTTGCGGCCCAAACCATTACTTACAATTTTTTTTTTTCTTGTAAGGTCTTCTCAAGGTGAGTGTCAGTAGATCAGTAGATGCCAAAAGAAAATACGAAATCGAATTATAACTGAGAAATTGCCTCAAGAGTGGCGTCTGCAATCGATGGCGAGCACTGCATGTTTTATGATAGTAAGCAAGAATGATATACCGATCTACGAAGCCGAAGTTGGGACTGTTCCTAAAGTAAGCTTCTTTCTTCTTCTTTTTTTTTTTTTCATTTTACTTGGCTTTGATTAGCTTGATCGGACTTGTTTTGTTGGGCGGCATTTTTTTCGCTGATTCTGATTAGGTGTTTAGTTGATCTGATCTAATTTGCTTTGCTGAATTTTCTAGTAGCTGTACAAATGTATTCTGGGGCTCGCTTCTTGAGCTGGATTTGGTTTCTCACGATTGCCTTTTTCCCCCTTTGTAACGTGTTAGCATTGGATGAATCCTCGAAGCTAATCTTTTCTTTGAGCATCTGCATTGATCATTCGCTTCGCACTAATGTTAGTTAATCGAAGTTGTTTGACTTATTGTTGTGCCTGATCACTGATTTAGCTGACACAAGTTTCCGTTAGTGTTTGATTTATGAATGTGTAATCTGCTGTGTCAGAAGGAAGATGCTGCTCATGAACACCAGTTCATACTGCATGCCGCATTAGACATCGTTCAAGACATAGCCTGGACTACAAGTGCCATGTGAGTTTCCGATTTAGTTCACATAATGGTTGGCATAGTTGCTCTTTACCACAAATTAATGAGAGATTTTTGTGATGGATAGATACTCTTTTCACGTGTGTTGCATAGTTCAGGTTTCTAAAAGGCATTGACAGATTCAACGACTTGGTGGTGTCGGTGTATGTGACTGCTGGTCATATCCTTTAAATGCAAATTTAACAATTTGGTATTTCACATGCCATTTTCGAGATAACACGCATTATGTAATGTGGAAATACGTAGGTTTATAGTCTGTTTACCATGACCCGATAGTCTACTTATAACTGAATGGTTGAACTCTGTTTGGTGTGATCTTATGTGATTTGGAGAAATTTAGTTTTACTGCACTTGCACTCAAAAATAGATGCTTTCCTTTCCACATTCGTTAGTAGTGAGGCTAAAGTTAATCCATTGGTAAGTCATCTCTCAGCTTGTTATGCATTTGTGTAATACCGTCATTTGAAATCTGTCTCAAATCTTATAAAATTGATTCAACTGCTTGCTATTTGCCCTCTGTTTGATTTCATTAACTAATTAAAGCCATACATACTCGGCTAATGCTGCTCCACGATTCTCGCAACGACGATGGAATCAAAAGCTTCTTCCAGGAAGTTCACGAATTATATATCAAGGCAAGTCCTGTACCATGTCCTAAATTTGCCTTTTTTGTTCTTCCTTTTGCTACCCTTTGGAGAACTTGGATTTTATTGTGGCATTGACTTAACCATGTTCTGATACAATGATTCATCACTTCAAGAATGTCTGATATAACTTCTGAGTTCTGATAGATTAACAGCACTGACTTGTAATTGTGAGTAAGCTCTCAGATGTTATATAAGTGCATCTTATTAGAGTTTACTGATACATAGAACTTAAAACATTTTTGCAGACTCTTCTCAACCCTCTGTACCTTCCTGGAAGCCGCATTACATCATCACATTTCGACACAAAAGTTCGAGCCCTAGCAAGAAAATACCTGTGAATCTTTACCTCATCATTTTGCAATGCATTTCCTCTTTTCTTGTTGCATGAGAGTATACTACATACGCCTTATTTGTTGCACATCCTCTGTAATCTTTTGTATGTTTAATGGATTAACTATTTCATGCTTAAAGTGGGTTTCTTGAGTATATGATCGATATATTTAAATGTGATGTTCCTACGTTGATTTTATACGAGTATGAGGCCACTATAGGAGTGCACTCCTTTTCTTTTTTTTTTTTTTAAATGAATAATGGAAGAGTAGACAATATTCTCAATCAAGATATTGGTTTACATGTAATCAAAGTCGAAATTTAGAAAAAAAGATATAATGACATCACTTGATACTACGAACACTCCATAGCCTGACGTCATCAACCACGGGCCCACACAAAGTCCCATCAATCCTCATATGGTAATAGGAACTAAGGAACCTAATCCTCGTCCTAGGAAGGGTAGCCTTAAACCTAACCTTAGCTCTTTCGAACCCTCCGAGCCCTTTAGACACGTAATCCACTCGAAACACTTGCTGGGCGGCGGCAACTTCGACCATCATCGGCCCCTCGCAAGAGTCGTTACCGTCCCCCACGAAGAAGACCAAGTCATACGTCTTCCCGGGGACGGTTCGAACCACTTGGGCCAAAGCGCTCTCCCGCCCGCCGACGAGCTCGACCGCCCGACGACCCTCGGGCACCTTGAAGTGGTCCGAGTCGATGTAGTTTACGGCCTTCAACGACTCGATCATCCAGCCAATGAGCGGAGAGTGGTCGTCCTCGATGTTGGGCGGGATTAGGACGCCCGACGACGTGTTCTTGAAGACGTACGGGCCTTCTTCGAAGTTACCGTTCTTCAACAAGTTACCTATATGTATAGTGATATAGCATGCATTGGCTCGATGGAAAATCGAAAAAAAATATCGAAAGGTACGTGGGGAAAGAAACATGGTAGTACATGTTGGAAATTTGAAAAAAAATGACACACTCCCTTCAAGATTAAGACTTTATATGATCATTTAACATGATGATGGAGCTTATTAGGGAGCAAACAGGTCTTAAGTACGAATCTCACGGTCGCTCGTTGAGAAAATTATACGTATAACGGTAGATAATAAATAAATCAGCCTAGAAATAAGGGACATGTTGGAGATACAAGATTAAACTGTTAGGTGAAAGTTCATTCAACGTCGAACAAGATTATGGTTCAAAGAGGTATTGGATACGAATCCTCACGATAACACACTTAAAAAAATCACACGTCTAAGGCTATATAGTAAAAAAATAGCCTAGACATTAGAGATCTTGCTGGAAATATAATTTATAAATCTTATTTTTTTTAAAAAATATATATACACTCTAGTTTCAGCTTTTAGGATAAAGTGATACAGTTCGTTATTACCTCGTTGTCTCCTCGGCGAAACCAATGCCTTGAGAGCGACGTTGTCAATAATAGGCCCGCAAGCTCGATCCTTAGTAACACTCGGATTATGAAATACGATCTCAACCTCGTCGGCCTCGGCCAAGAAAGCCCAAGAATAAGTATCCCAACCATCTCCGCTATATATAGTCTGCGTGGGCAGAATCCCCCAATCTTTATCCTCGGAGTTTGGCGAAACCGAGACGTTCAGCTTCTCTTCTTGGGCGCACGTTCGAGCCGCCTTGAAAGAGATCGAATAGAACGTCCCTTTTTGGACAGCGACTTTTGTCCTAACTCGGGCGTCGTCCCCGAGCCTAACCGCTGAGGAACCTTCGGGGACTATGAGGAGCATGTCTCCTTGTTTATGGCCCGATCTTATGTACTCGACGAAACCCGAGGTTTCCCAGTAAGGTATGGCCTTGGGATCTGTGACTATTGTGCCCTTCATTTGCGAGGGCTTCGGGCCGAGCTCGAAGTTTCCGTTGGGTATTTCTCCTGCAAATGATTTTTATATTCGAGTTTTAATATTAGAGTTTCGTGAAACAAAAAGTGTTTAATTATGACATAGTTATTCCAAGTGTAAGAAGCTTACCATCGATCAAGGCTAATGCAGTAGTAGTAGTATGAGCAATGGCGCAGAGCAAGAGCAATAGCATTGGCATTTTATTGATCATGTTCTTTTTCGTTGTCAGGTATGTTTTTTGCTTGTCTGAAAAGAAGGGTAGATTGAGGAGGTTTATATCCGTTTTCTTGCTGGAGAATATTACAATTGGATGCCACGTTGTTGTTTTTTTAATCATTGGACATTAAATTGTTATTACGAAAAACGAATACATGGATGAATGCCCGTTTCAATATTTTAATTTTGCCTATTCTTCTATTTAATTTGGTAGTTCAAAATTGCATGAAAATATTACATATGTATGTGTGACAATAATTAAATACGAAATGGTTTACCCTAATTGAGACAGCTTGCTGGCACACCACCCCACAGCAATGGCATGGCCAACATGGATGTAGGATATTTTGGTATTTTGAAAAATATTAGTTATTCGAGAAATAACTATGAAGTAACCTCAAGATGATTGAGCACATGCATGGAATTAAATTACGTTACTTAATCGTAACACCAAGAAAATAATTATCATTTATCTAATAGATTGGAGATTGGGTGTCTGAGATGGGAAGGTGCTAATTGGGTCGAATATTAGCTAGACAGCAACGAACTGGCGACTTTTATTCCTGACAAACGCAATAATTTCGTTTTATAATTAATTTGTATCTCAACATACAAAAATGAAAAAAGAAAGGCAGTCGAGATCTGATCTGCAATGCAAGTGCTGGCTGAGAGTATCCATGTGCTCGTGAAATGATATCTTGATTGAGGAAATAATTATAATATTAAACGTAACCCATTGATTTTGGTCGGCTACAATTCAATATTTAAGGTCGTACCCGCATGTGCAAAGGTCAATTTAGTGGCTGGAAATTTGCTGACATGGAGTAAATGAATTATTCTGATCCCACAAAATATTGTAGCATGTGATGAACTTATCGTCGAAAATTTTGAGTTGATAATGGGCCTCGTAGCATATGTCACAAACGAACAAAATAATTAAATTCGTTAAGAATCCATTCACGGGCTTCACTTATAACCCAATTGCATATCGTTTATTAACTAAGAGGTTTTTTCCGCGTCCCAAATGAGAAAATAACAAAACAAACATTTAACATGGAAACTCTGTTAATGAAGAGCCTGGTAATCATGGCAGTTTTCACTATCCAGAAACATAAAATAATCCAATTCGTCTGAGCTCACCTACACATAAAACTCACAATTAGAGCCTAATCCTACATGCTAAAATTAATTCACGTCCAAAGAGATTTTTTTTTAAATATTCTTTTAGCACTGATTAATCTTCCCCCGTCTCTTGACAATGGGGGGACAAGCATTATGATGCATGCCTACAGATTCCATTGGATCTCTCCGTTGACTTTCTCATCGTTCTTATGTCACTTCTTCAAGTTGCAGAAAATGAAACATTTAGTCAAAAGTAATAACACTAACCAACCCTCACGTACGATGATGGATGCCCAAGCATTATAAACCTCGCAGGCAATTCAGCAATAAAAACACGTTAAGCCACAAAAAAAAGTAAATAACTAGACAATGGTTTTCTCATCAGAATCGAAACTCCCTACGGTGGAAATCAACGACGAAAACACGGAACGAAACAGTGCCCCGTGGAAATCGGCGTGCGACTCGATAAGACGAGCTTTAGAATCGCATGGATGTCTAGTCGTGGAGTACCCAAAAGCCAAGCCAGATTTACAGAAGGCGTTGTTCGGTTTATGGGACGAGCTCTTCGACCTCCCTCTGGAGACCAAAAGAGCGCACTCTTCCGAACTCGTAGGCGTTGGGTACGACGGGAATTACGACGACATGCCGCTCTACGAAGCCTTCGGGATCGAAGATGGGGGAAGCCTCGAGGCTACTAAGAGCTTCGCCAGGCTCATGTCGCCTCGGGGCGGGCACGACACTTTCTGGTAATAATTAGTAGTAATACTCAGCACGTCTACGCATGTCTTAGTAAAACGTTGAAGTATATTTTTTTTAAAAAATATTATTATATAATTGATTTTAAATAAGGTTAGTTATTTTTCTAGGACACATAAATTAAATGTTGCAACTTTACGATTGTTTCAAACTAAATCATGACGATATCGAGTTCCAAAACTTGAAAGCTCGTTGTCCTCAGTATTGCTTCAGCTCTGAAACTTAATGTCTTCAAATTGCAACCTTTAATTTGGGTGTCCTCAAATTGTTTCATTTTTTAATCCTATTATTCTACAAGTGCAAGCCCTCTTATTTAGATGTCCATATGATGCCACTGCCGCTAATATTATACATGACCAAAATAACAACTAACCCAATTTTGAAATTTTTTTCATATCAAATAATATAATATAACATGTATTAATTTTTCACAATATTAAATGCAAAGTAATAGGAATCGCGATACTAATTCGACACGGGGTCATATGATATATAGTATATAAGTTTTAAAAAATAATCCGTCTAATTAACGAGGGCTCGAGTCGAATCTCGATGCAGGGAAACGGTGCACTCGTACTGTAAGATGCTGATGGAATTGGACCATGTGGTGGTTGAAATGATAGCCAGCAGCTACGGCGTGGAGAAGCACGCCGAGCCATTGATCGAATCGACGTTCTACATGACGAGGCTGATCAAATACAAAGCGCAAAACGACGGAGGAGAAGAGGAAAAGATGGGCCTCATACCTCACAAAGACAAAGGTTTATTGGCCCTCATTAGCACCAACCAAGTCCGAGGATTGGAGGTCGAACTGCCCAACGGAGAGTGGGCCCACTTCGAGCCTTCGCCTACTAAGTTTGCCTTAGTTGCGGGGGAAGTACTCATGGTGAGCGATGAGCTCTTCTTTTTATGTAAATAAAAAAAAAAAAAACTTTTTTAATTTATTTGTTGTATAATTAATTGATATATAGGCGTGGAGCAATGGGAGAATATATAGTCCTCTGCATAAGGTGGTGCCAAAGGGGACAAGAGAGAAGCGTTCTATTGCATTGTTCTCTTTTATTCGTGGGACAATAAATGTCCCTGAGGAGTTGGTCGACGATGACAATCCGTTGAAGTATAAGCCGTTTAGTAACTTCGATTTTCTCGAATATTGCAAGGGCAACGTTCAGATGACCGTTGGAAGTGCCATTACATCGTATTGTGGAATATAATCAGGGGAATATATACCTATCTATGTATTATATAGGTTTGTGTCATTGTGTGTGTAATATAATCAGGGGAATATATACCTATTGATGTACCTTATATATATCAAATAGATGGTGTTGCCTTTATGAATTACTGAAGAATATCGTCGGAAATGTTGCTGTAGTACGTCCTATCCTATGATTATTTACGGAGAAATATTTTACGATGTTAAATTTAATCAGAGCCGTTGACGTTAGACTCGCAAATATAGAGTAATTTGTGATAAAAAAAAAATAAAAATTCAGAGGAGCCATCCGCGTGCCTAAACTAAAAGCATGCTCTCAAGTCAAATTTCGGGTTAGATAGTAATAAAAGTTCATGTACCTTTATTTAACGTGATGACGAATTTTCTAGGAATTCTTATTTGATAATACATTGAAATCCACATTGGGTTGAAAGGTAATTTTTTTTATTGTAGTGCATAGAGAAATTGACCTATGACAAGTCCCGTTCTAACTTGTTCATTACTAAATTATATTTGGTTTCTATTTTGGTTTTGTATTGCATGGAAAGTGATGATCTCCTCTTCTCGATCACAGATACAGAGTGACGTACTGCTAACATATTGTATTAAGTGAATATATTTTACGAGAGTTCGAGCCTCTCTCACATAAATGGGGTGGTGGCGCAGTTGGCTAGCGCGTAGGTCTCATAGCTTCTGAGTTATCCTGAGGTCGAGAGTTCGAGCCTCTCTCACCCCATAATTCCTTTTTTTTTTAATTCTTTTTTCCTTTCATCTACTTTTTCTTTTAATTTCTATATATCCATTATCGTATTTTGTTCAATTGTTTTTAGTCGCAACCTCCATATGTGACAATGACAAGGAAGGCATAATGTCTAGGAAAAAAACTTGTAATGGATTTGATATTGGGTCTTCGACCCATTAGAATAGTGGGTCGTACTAAAAGCCCAAAAGCAAAAGACTAAGAAAACTATGACGTGTGCGTAATGTATAAAATAATTACTAAAAATAATTATAACATATAAAAGTTATGAGTTGTGTTGTTGATAAAGTATAAAAATTGTTAAGATTGGGTTGGGTACAGGTTGTGAAAGTATAGAGAAATTAATATTTTATTTTTGTAACACATTTGCATTAATCAGACAGGAATTTTAGGAACACTAATCAAAGAAAAGGTTCCGTACGATAAGGCTTGTCATAGGTGGACAAAAACGTGGGAAGAAGAAAAGTCTATTTTTCTTAGGACAAATCCATAACGACTATCACAACAATGATTGGTCAGGCAATTGCCCCTACCTACAGCTGACGTCATCACAATTGGCAAACGAAAACCTTCTTCTTCTTAAAGAAAATTTAATCGATATAGGAAAATCCCACAAATGCTTGTCGACGTGGATTCATGTTTAATAAGATAATTCGATGAAATAGAGTAGGTTTAGGTATTAACGCAAGATCACCCTTCTTTAAAGAGAGAAATTTATTTCTTAAATACGAGGTAGCCACTGTAACTAAAAAGCCCCACTTTCCAAGGAGAAACAACTTGAGAGTTGAGACTTCTGTTTTCTTGTTAGCATTAAAGGAAGTGTCTTTTTACATTTAAAAATGGAAAAACATAAATACTTAAGAAAAAAGCCCTTAATTGAATTTGAAGTTTACGTCTCTTTCACAAAATTCATATATCTGGCAAGCTGATAAAACGACGTCGGCCTAAACTTCCCCATCGTCGTGTCAAACCCTTTTCTTTGATTGAATATTCAACCACCAAACACAACACACAGACGCCATTTAAAATCACAGACAATAATCCACCTCTCTATCCGAGGAGGATCTTCGCGGTTAAATCATTACGTTATATTCTCTATAAAAAAATAGATGGAATTCTGGCCCGAGTTTCTCGCAAGCAGCTGGGGAAAAGAGTTCGTCGCTGGTGGGTTTGGTGGCATAGCTGGCGTTGTTTGTGGTTATCCTTTAGACACACTCAGAGTAAGGCAACAGAGCAGTCATTCGAGTGTAATAAATGGCTCTGCTTTCAAGATTCTACGCAGCCTCGTCGCTACTGAAGGCCCTTTGGCTCTGTACCGTGGCATGTGTGCTCCCATGGCTTCTGTCACTTTCCAGGTTTTAATCTCTTTTTGGGGAAGAATTGAGTTTTGAGAAAGATAATTTTAGGGTTCCATGTGTTTCTTTCTTAATCAATGAGTGAGATAGACAACTCTTGAGCTTATGGCTTACAATCAATCTCATTACTTGTTATCTGTTTGGTTCCATTGCACAGAACGCCATAGCCTTCCAAACATACGCTATACTTTCCCGGGCAGTCGACCGAAACCTCGAGCCAGGCGACCCGCCTTCTTACAAAGGAGTTGCCTTGGGAGGTTTTGGGACGGGGGCGATCCAAAGCCTTCTTCTAAGCCCAGTCGAGCTTGTCAAAATTCGCCTTCAGCTGCAAAATGCAGACTCCCTTAACCAAAAGGGCCCATTGCAAGTCGCAAGAACGATCCTCAGAGCAGAAGGCTTGAGAGGCATATACAGAGGACTCACCATTACAGCGCTCAGAGACTCGCCAGCTCACGCCGCCTATTTCTGGACGTACGAATGCGTAAGGGAAAGTCTCCACCCGGGCTGTCGAAAGAACGGTCAAGAAACGTTTCCCACTATGCTTCTTGCAGGTATATGGCTGAAAAATCGAAACTTTAACACTGTACGATGTTGAGCTAGCTATTAGGTAAGAATCATCCTACTTTCAGGTGGATTGGCGGGCGTGGCGAGTTGGATTTGTTGCTACCCTTTGGACGTGATTAAGACTAGGATTCAAGCGCAGACGAATTCGAATCCGATGAGGTATTTGGGCATAGTTGATTGTTTTAGGAGGAGTGTGAGGGAAGAAGGATACAATGTGCTGTGGAGGGGTTTAAGCACGGCTGTGGCAAGAGCTTTTATTGTCAATGGTGCCATTTTTACTGCTTATGAGACGGCTCTGCGATGCTTCTTTAGCGAAGAAGAAGATGATGTTGGGATCAAAGCAGAAAACGTGTTGTGATGGTAAAAAGCTTTGATGATGACGAAAATTTGGAAACTGCTCAAAGGTGATTCTTGTCGAGGTTATGTAATATGCAGACGAATCTCTGGTTGCTTTATTTTTATTTAAATAAATAATAAGAAGAAGAAAGTCTAGAAATCTCTAGACAAGAGACAGCCCACGCACGACTAGTATTAACATTCGAGTAGTTTCTAGTTAGGTTCGTTGATTCCTTTCCTCCATTAAAGAACCACCAACCAAAGTGAGAGAGAGTATCGATTGACACTGTCATCTATCACACATTTCGACAAACACCTAACGGAAGATCAAATCAAAGAAAGACAGTACAACAATGTCCGACGACCAAGCGGTGACGCTCTACAACACATCGTCCACGTCCATTACGGACCGCGGAAAAACCTCCTACTCCATCAAGCTAGCGATAACCCAGGTCCTCCGCGGCGGAGCCGTCGTCGAGGTTTCAACACTCGACCAGGCCAAGATCGCGGAGTCCGCCGGAGCATGCTGCGTCTGCGTCTGCGTCACTGCCCAACCGCCGCCGCCACAGCCCACCATCAGATCCGCCGCCATCTCTCGAATGCCAGACCCCTCTCTAATCAAGGAGATCAAGCACTCCGTGACGATCCCAGTCATGGCCAAGGCGCGCGCCGGCCACTTCGTCGAGGCCCAGATCCTCCAATCCCTCGGCGTCGACTACGTCGACGAGAGCGAAACCCTAGGCGTCGCCGACGAGGACCACTTCATCAACAAGCACAACTTCAATACCCCCTTCGCAAACGGCTGCCGCGATCTGGGGCAGGCGCTGTGCAGGATCCGCGAGGGCGCGGCGCTGCTGCGCAGCGAAGGCGGCAGCCTCGCCGAGACGGTGAGGAGCGTGAGGAAAGTGATGGGCGAGGTGAGGATGCTGAGCAACATGGACGACGACGAGGTCTTCGCCTTCGCCAAGAAGATCGGCGCCCCTTACGACGTGGTGGCGCAGACCAAGCAGATGGGCAGGTTGCCCGTGGTTCACTTCGCCTCCGGCGGGGTGGAAACGCCGGCGGACGCGGCTCTGATGATGCAGTTGCGCTGCGATGGGGTTTTTGTTGGGAGTGGGGTTTTTGAGGACGACGGCGGCGATGTGTACGGAAGGCTGAGGGCGATCGTTCATGCGGTGAGGAGGTATAATGATGCGGAGGAGTTGGCCGAGGTCAGTTCTGGGCTGGGAGATCGTCGCCGTGGCGGCGGCTTAGAGGAGGATTTGGAGAGGTTGAGCGTCGGCGAGAGTCCGAGGATGGGTCCAGGTGGCAGCTATTGATTTGATCTTCTCTTATGTTTGTGACTGAGTCCGATTTTGATGATTTTGTTAGAAGTACGAGGTTTATGTCATCGAGTCGTTTCCTTGATCGTTCTTTTATGTTAAGAATAAGGGCTTTCTATCTCCTTCCGAATTTATTGATCTTTGTCATGTGAAGTTTTAATAACCTAAAGAAAGACAGGTTTGCGATGTAATAATAGCTGGGTTCACATTCTTTGCCAGGAATGTGTGTTAGTTATCCCACATGTATAATCATCATCAAGAAAACGAGGCACGAATGATGTGCTGTTTCGAATTTTCAACAAGTCTGAAAATTTATAGGTTCATAACAGCTTCAAAGGAAAAGGTCAAGAAAGTACAATGGCGATTGGTTCGATATTAGAGACATAGACCCTCAAGCAGAAGCAGCTACTGCCTTCTTCCTCGGTGCAGCTTGAGTACCTTTAAAAACCATTAGGTTTCACATTGAGTACTGAATAAAACTAAACAGTTCGACTTTGGTAATGCGTTTTGAATCGAAAAAGAACGAAAGAAATGTTCATCGAAACGATGATACCTTCTCTAAAGCCGGTCTTGAATCTGCGGGGCACATGTTTGAGATACCTCATTCGACCAGTTCCAGTCGTCTTCCTGCGAATGGCTTTAACGCTCCAATTGTCTGAATCAGCATAGATAGCCCAAAAGTTAGATATTTCATTTCCAAAGATCAAGATGGAATGAAAACAGAAGGTGTTCGGGCATCCAACAAAGAGTATCTGAGCTTAGTTTCAAACAATCACCAACTCACTCAATGCAATAACAAATGCTTCACAAATCATACAGCGGGAATCAGATAATTTCTTGTAAAAAGATGAATCAGATATTAGTAGAAGCACCAAAATCAACCGACGACAAAATGTGATCTCCCTCGAGGATTAGGAAGCTCAAAACTTTAAGACCACATCCAATGCATGTTCGAATTCGAAATTTCAGTCCCTTCTAAGTTCTACTGAACATAAAAAGGCATCTATTCCGCGAAGAATCAAAACAAAATGACATGCCTGAACAAGTAACCCTGAATATTTTTCCCCCAATCAATGTGCGACAGAAATGAGAAAAAAAAATTGAGAAAGCCCAAACGGCAAAGATAGACATTAAAAAATCTGAGCCAACTCACAAGTCCTCTTGCGAGCAGCTGGGTAAGCGCAAGCAGAGCATCTGCTCTTCTGAAGGTGGAAGCTGCGTCGCCCACACCTCACACACAGTGTGTGCGTCTTGTTCCTTCTCTTGCCAAAGCTACCTGTTCCCTTACCCTGCAAATATGTACACGCATTTAATATTCATCATAGAGAAAATACTGAACATCAAATCCATGTCTGTGTTACGTGGAGCTTCGAATTGGCATACCATTGCAATCGACTACGGAGAACGCTCGACTCTGTCTCGGATACAATCGAACGAGGTTTTGCTCGACTCTGTTTCGTTTAGGGTTGGACTGTTGGGCTTGTAACGGACCTTGAGTGGGCGGACGTCATTAAATGGGCCTAATGGGCTTCGAACAATACAAGACTTATTCTTCAACTCTTTTTTTTTTTTTATTTACATATAGATTGTTGCTTGCATGATCTCTCTCGTAGAGGAAAGCAGTGAGACATTGATGACTAATAGTAGTTGATAATTGTGGGAGTAGATATTATATTCAAAGGCAGTGTTTTTTTCTGTTGCAGCATTAGGACTTTAGGAATGATATTAGACGTGAGGTTCATCATTTGATCGGAGATCCCAAGAAGCATATACAAAATATCATTACCCCGAAAGAAAAAGAGTGTAACGTAGGAAGTCTAGAAGATAATTTGTCTTTTCTCCTGCCTAAGTCAAAGTTATAATCATGTTGGACCATCAAACTCCTAAATTCGGAATACGGGTGTGAGTTCTTTCTTCCATTCTCTAACATGCCCCCCACTTTCATTTTTTTATTACCAAGGAGTAAAAGGAAAAGGAAAAAAAAAGTTTTTCACGTAAACAATCTCACCTTCATTCATCGCCTAGAAACTTGTGTTTCTTTGCCTCTCTTTTACCATCAAACTAATTCTAGGAGAGGAGAGAAACCATCTTTTTCACTTTTGGTTTTTATTACCTCGTTTTGTTTAAGCGATCGCTCTCAACTTCCGTTAATCACACAAACTTTCCAACATTATTGAAGAGAACAAATAAATAAGGAGGAAAGAAAAAAAAAAAGAAAGGAAAGATGATGGTTGGTGCTATGGAGGATGACAAAGAAGCATACCGATCGAAGCTTGGACATTTCAAAGGAATGTACGAAAACGGAGGAAGAAGACATTCAAGAAGTTCGATTATGGACGACAATGGCGCTTTATCTCAGTTGGACGATGAAAAAGATGAAGAACAACAACCGAAGATTGGATCCTTGCTCACAAGGACAGATAACGTTAAGTCACGTTTAGCTAACGAGGGAAACTCAGCAATTTCCCATGCAAATAATAAGATCCCTTCAGGCAAGAAATTCAAGAGAGAGGAAAAAAGAAAACTTTTTTTCCTGTTAATTGCTTGAATTCTGGATTGATATCGCTGTTCCTCACACATATATGGCAAGAAATTAAGACAAACCATCGTTATTGAGCTTCGGAAACATTAGGGCCTTAGTTTTCTTGGGTGTTTTTTCTTTTTTCTTTCTAGATATCGAATTGATGAAGGAAAAATTCGCAAAGTTGCTTCTCGGCGAGGACATGTCGGGCGGCGGAAAAGGCGTTTCCTCAGCTTTGGCTCTGTCTAATGCAATCACAAACTTAGCAGGTGACGACGTAATGATGATTTTGCTGGTCTCATTAATTCGTATACTGTAATAATAATACTGAAAGACAAATAAATCGATTTATTTCATTTGCAGCATCTGTGTTCGGAGAACAAAAGAGGCTCGAGCCCATGTCGGCAGAGACCAAAGCAAAGTGGAGAAAAGAAATCGATTGGCTCTTATCTGTAACAGATCACATTGTAGAGTTTGCTCCTTCCAAGCAAAGGTCCAAAGATGGATCTACCATGGAGGTATCTCTCTATTTCTCTCTCTCTGTTTCATTTTCATTGACTCATTGATCATGTAAGAGTATGCATATTGATGCTGTTTTTCGATAGATTATGACGACAAGGCAAAGATCAGACCTCCACGTAAACATTCCCGCCCTACGAAAACTCGACGCAATGCTCCTCGTAAGAAGACAACGAAAACATCACAAAAAACTCTTCTTTCGGCCTTAAACCGAACATTCATTCGTTCCTACGTTGTTCGTTTCGCACGATTTATAGGATTGCATGGACAACTTCAAAGACCAAGACGAATTCTACTACGACGATGATTCGAAGAAGGGAAGGAAGGACGAAAAATGGTGGATACCAACGCCCAAAGTCCCCGCCGACGGTCTTACAGAGATCACAAGGAAATGGCTTCAGCAGCAGAAAGATTCCGCCAACCAAGTTCTAAAAGCCGCCATGGCCATCAACGCCCAAGTCTTGTCCGAAATGGAAATCCCAGAAAGCTACATCGAAGCCCTCCCTAAGGCAAAATAACAATAACATATCCGCAGACCCATTTGAAGATCCAATGAGTGTTTGTTTAATGGGTCTGTTTTATGAACTTGCAGAACGGTAGGGTGAGCCTAGGGGACTCGATATACAAGAGCATAACGGACGATTTCTTCGACCCCGACTATTTCCTAACGTCCATGGACATGTCGTCCGAGCACAAGATCGCCGACCTGAGGAACAAGATCGAGGCTTCGGTGGTCATATGGAAGCGAAAGATGACTTCCAAGGACAGCAAATCCTCGTGGGGCTCGACCGTTAGCTCGGAGAAGAGGGAGATCTTCGAAGACAGAGCGGAGACCATTCTTCTGATACTGAAGCATCGATTTCCCGGGCTGCCTCAGTCGGACCTCGACGTCAACAAGATTCAGTTCAATAGGGTGAGTGAGAAGAAAAAATGGAACTTTCTAAGCCCTTTTTTCCCCTACGTTCTCAATTGTACTCATCTTTATTACAAGGATGTCGGGCATGCGATACTCGAGAGCTATTCGAGGATCATCGAAAGCCTTGCGTTTACGGTACTCTCGAGGATCGATGACGTAATGCAGGCCGACGCCTCGGCTAGAACGCCGGCGGCGGCTATGTCGAGCGAGACGCCGAGGCGAGCAGAGAAGGCGGGCTTGGAAGAAACGCAGGGATCGATGACGCTGTTGGATTTCATGGGGTGGGGCGCAGACAACGAGGAATTGGAGGCGCACAGAGAATCAAGCGAAAACGAGACGAAGCTGACGAGCAAAGCTGCCCAGGCGAACGATGTTACGAACAAGAGGCTATCTTACATAGAGAAGCTAGAGAACCTCGGCGGCGCGAGAAGTCCCAGGTCGCGCCATTAGCAGAGAAGGCTAACTCTCAAGAATGTGTATATACGAAACGTTTAGACGAGCTTCGTTTGTTTGTAGAGCGCGAAGCGATAGGTAGATAGATCAACGACGTTTGTCAGAAACAGAGACAATCAATCCTCTTTAAGACGGACATTATATATGTTTTCAGACCAACATTGAATGTCGTAGATATGATACATTAATTGCGAAAAAGCTTAGATTCTTCCACGTGGGCCGACCTTAGGGGGAAGCTGAGGTCCCTTAACGATGGGCAGAACATCGCCGGTCGCCTGAGAGCTGACGTAGGCCAAAGTGGAGCCGCCTCCCAAGATCAAGAACTTGAGCAGTAGGCCCCTTTTGGTGAATGGAGCAGCAAATGTCTCAAAGAACTTGCTCTGCCATCATTAAAATTACGTAAAAAACATAACTTTTTAGATCAATCGCAAAGACATAGACAGCCCATATCGAAACTATGGAGTAATTTTCTTGAAGGGCGGCGGCGGAGATTACCTGAAGAGGGTTGTACGGCGAAGGAGCATCGTTTCCGTACAAGTCCCACTGGCCGGTGGTGTTGCTAATGTCTTCCAAATCGAAGTAGACGCTTTTGTCGCCGTATTTAGCGACTACTGCGCCAGCCCTACGTAGAATAATTTGAAACAGCAACTTATAACCAAAAATCCAACTTGTTGAAGATAACGATGTAATGGAAAAAAAAACTATTACCTCCTATTGTTTCTTGGCGTAAACCCTACGCGCGATGGCTTGATATTGAGCCTAGTTCCGGCGAGCGAGCTTCCGGCGAGTCCCTTAACGTTGGTGGGCTGAGCGAAGGTTGCGACTGAAGCCATGTTTTGGGGCTAGGCTAGGCTGTGTGTCTAAGCACTATAGTATCGAGATTATTACAAGGTTAACAGAAGCTACTTTATTAGTGTGTTTTGGGATTGCATTTGATTGGTCGGGGATCTTGTGGGCGAATCATTTTCTTGGAGAGATAGAGTTTCATATCCGTTGAGTGCCACGTGGACGAATGTAGGATAGGATAGGATTGTCTATCTTTGAATATTGTAGCGTAGTCACTTGTTTCATATCATATATGAAATGAAATCAAATGGCAATTTATTCGTCAAGTATTAACGACGTAATAATCTAAAGAGTACTCATTGACATGATTAATCAAGAACGAAGGAGATTAGGGTCTCGATTATTTCTTGATAACAGCCAAGTAACATAAACTTTATAGCAATCTTCTTAGCACGATTAATCATTTGCCCAGCCCAATATGCTCGATTTATCAGGAAGAATATTGAGAAGGAATATATTTAAGCTGTAAAACAAAGTAAATAATAAAGAAAAATTGAATAATTAATTAATTGGTGGATCGCTTTACATTGGAGTTTTCCCGTAGTTCTTCAACAATCATCATCCATCTTCTCCGCGGCCTGTTGACATCTGTACCGAAGGTAATATACGCTGCCAATCAATTCGTCAAATTATCCTTTGTCGGTGTGTTTGATTTTAGTTCGATGTCTCACATGTTAATATTACGTGCTTTTCAGCATCTTCAGCGAAATGGCTTCAGTTATAATAGCTAAGCTACCTTCCCCGCCATTGATGTTGGTCAACGGAGCTCAGCCCTTTTCTGGGACACTTCGAAGAAAAGCAGTGTCTCCAATCAGAGGTAAACAGCTAAAACCCCCCCATTTTAGCTTAACGATTCGGTCGTATTTTCTGGTACAATATTTGGGTATGGCAGTGAAAACCTGTGTGTGTTCTTGATCGGTGAATTCGTTATTCCATATCTACAATCTAGGATGAAGTTGCTACTAATATTCTTCTAAGTACACAATGCTTGAACTTGGGAAATGCTGTGTAACTGTGTGTATGTTCTATCTTTGTGATTGGGATGTGTTTGTAAAATTTCCAGAGAAGAAAGATTGTCGTAGCATAGTCGCAAAAGCGACGGGAGAAAGCTCAGAAACTTCTATCGTGAAATCCCTACAGAATGTTGTGAGTTCTAGAAACCAAATAACTCCCTTTTAGTTCCCAAAAGGCTTCTCCTTCTATCATCCATTCTAATCTCCCCATACCTTGTATGAACTCATTTGTTCAGTGGGACAAATCTGAAGATCGAGTGGCTCTTATTGGTCTAGGATTTGCGGGCGTCGTGGTTTTCTGGGCATCTGTAAATCTCGTCGGGGTAACTCCGTAGTTCTCAACATTGTCGGTTCGCCTACTTTCTCGATAGAATTAACTTATATTACGCCTTTTCGTTTGGACTTTGGATACTACGAAGGCCATTGACAAGCTCCCTGTTATTCCTGGCTTACTCGAGCTCATAGGGATACTATTTTCTTCTGTAAGTATCGTATTTTTCTGCAAATAGCTCGACACAACGTTCCTTCTTAAGCTAACTCAGAGAAAAACTTCCATTCCACAGTGGTTCACATACCGATATCTCTTGTTCAAGCCCGACAGGTATACTATACTTCTCTTTCGATGCAACCGTTCTTGGCCCATAATTTTTTTTGCCTATTGTACGTGTATATTTGTATACAGGGAAGAACTTTCTGGAAAGATCAGCAAGTCGATATCGGATATCTTAGGGCAATGAGAGTCGTAGACGATGACCGTTTTTCCCGACGACGTGTATATTGCGATCTTTTTATACGTATTTTGGAGATACTCTACTGTTTTTTGTACTTAATGACAACGTTGTTATTCGAGTTTCAGACTACTATGTAAGTTCCAAGTTCCAACCTTTTCTCTTGCAACTGAATTTTGAGACCACCATAGGATGGCTTATGCTCTGTGACTGTAATCATCAGTCATGTCGTTGAGGTATAAATGGGCCGGGCCGGGATAAATGGGTGGGCCGGGCCCATTAACTGGCACCAACATTCAACTGTACACATGTGAAAGGATAGCAACGCAGGCAATTATTCAAAGGAGTTGCGGGTGCTATCTACCACCTAAATACATGAGCGCCATTTAAAGCCACCAACTACATGAGCGGCAGAGTTAGATTCTCCTCATGGAGTAGTATATATCTGCACTGCGTTCGAGGTCCGTTAACTCGTTGCTATCCGAGCTACTCTGTGTTTTCTGGGAGTTCGTACCGTGTTCGATCTTTGATAATTTCAAGCTTTATCTTATTGCAGAAGCGTCCCGTTTCTTCGGGTAAGATGTGCTGCGTTGTGACGGGTCGTGATTTGATTGTGTAGTTCTATTTGAGGAGATCTTGAGTGATGAAATTTGTTAGAAGGGTGTTTCATGAGATAGATTTTCGTGGAGAACGAAAAACAAGGCGAAATTGAATCGCTGATCAACAGCCTTATGCGGTTGTAGTATGTGTGTCCACGTCTTTCTTTTCATGGGATCTTATGCCTCCAGCAAAGCTTCGTTAGCTTATTTGCTGATCCCCCAAATTTCAAACTTAGAAGGGACCTTTATCATCTAATTATGCGTCTGTTCTGTTTATGTTCTGACTTGAGATTCATTTTGTTTTAGTAAAGTTCACTTTTTGTTGACATTTCTGCTGATTGAACAATTCTCGTCCAACTGGGAATTCGATGACTCGGAAAAAGGGAGCTTTTGACTTCATTACCAAAATTGATGATTTCTGATTCTCTATTTCCTAATTTCTACAGATTGTAGACCGATGGAACTAGTTAAGGCAGTTTCAGGCAAAGCTTCTGCATCCGCAGAATGTATTGCAATCAGATCCGATCAGAAGAGTTATACTTATAACCAAATAGTCTCATGTGCTAGTAGTATAGCCACCTTATTGAGTGACGCTTATTCAAAAGTAAGTTGTAATACATTTAGTCTGGCTCAACTCAGCATGATAATTATTTGTATTGGTGGGAATTAATTCATTGTTTACGATACATAGAAACAACAACCTTATACTAAAAATAATCACATTTTGTAGGCCAATGGTCTTGTAAAAGATAAAAATCTTGCTGGAGCTAGGGTAGGGATTGTAGCTAAACCTTGTGCTGAGTTTGTCGCTGGAGTTTTTGGTACATGGTTGAGTGGTGGCGTGGCAGTTCCTCTTGCGCTAAGCTATCCCGAAGCAGAGCTTCTTCATGTCATGAACGATTCGGTTTGTATATAATATTACGTAACTGTATTTTGCTGTCTTTATCCTTCAACTCTAATAGGCGAAAACGTGTAAGTTGGACAGGGTCTAACTATCACATTTTGAAACTAGGACATAGCAATGATTTTGAGTACAGAAGATCATCATGAACTTATGAAAGCTGTTGCAGCTAAGACTAATGCTCATTTATCTCTTCTACCTCCTGTTCCTTGTGAAAATTCACATGTAGCTGATCTCACTCGAAATGGAGAAGTTGATATAAGCCAAGGTACGATATTTGTAGTTTGTCTATTTCTGCATTTTCAGCTTAACGAGTGAGTATTTGCCTTTTGTAAATTATTTACATCGGTTTTGATGTAGGCGGCGACCCAGCTATAATTATATATACCAGTGGTACAACTGGTAAGCCAAAGGGCGTTGTGCACACACACAATGGTGTATTAGCCCAGGTACTTGCCGACTTAACATCTTATATCCCTTACCAGTTACATTTCGAAGATTGCCCTTCAGCGTTCTTAGAGTATATATTGGCAGAGCCGATTAACTATGTAAGGTATATTATAATTTGTTACACGATGAGTTGGTTTCTCTGCATTAGTAGCCAGTAACGTATATATCGAACATATCCAATTATGGAGTTAACTCGTTTATTTTCTGAATGGGTACCCTTTGTTGCTTCTAAGTGGTATGTATCCGGCCATGTTTCAGGTGCAAATGTTAAAAAAAGCATGGGGATATTCACCCACTGACCAGTTCTTGCACTGCTTGCCACTACATCATATCCTTCAAATTGACATATCAGTATCCGTTGAATGTGTGTTGTTTTGTAATATTTCGTTGTTTGGAAATAATTGTGATTCGCAGTATTTTTGTTTTGCCTTAACGTCCTCTATACACGTCCATGGACTTTTCAATGCTTTGCTCGCTCCTCTCTATTCGGGATCATCGGTAGGTAAACGATTTTCTTCCTGGAAAAGTTTTGGAGACATTATTAATACTTACATTGTCCTACTTTGGCTTCTTGAAAGGTGGAATTCATGCCTAAGTTCAGCGTCAGAGGAATATGGCAGAGATGGAGAGAATCTTATCCCACGAATCAAAATAAATCCAGCGATGCTATTACTGTGTTCACAGGAGTAAGCATGATTTAAATTAGCACAATTAGTTTTTTTTTTTTTCAAAATAGACACATCTCTTCCAATCCTTTAATGGATTCTAGATATTATTTGAATTCATCTTTCCTCATACTTAACTACTATAGGTTCCAACCATGTACACACGCCTAATACAAGGGTACGAAGCTATGGATCCAGAATTACAAGAAGCTTCTGCTTCATCTGCTAGACAATTACGTCTAATGGTAATTTGGATAAATCTCCTATCCCTGTTTGATATACATGTGGCATCAGAAGTATTACCAATTCCCGCAATCTTGTTATTTATCTTTATGTTTACTTTTACTGATGTATTTTACATATTTAGATGTGTGGCTCCTCTGCTCTACCTCTTCCAGTTATGCAACAATGGGAAGCCATCACTGGCCATCGGCTTCTAGAACGTTATGGGATGACAGAGGTATGGATGTAACCATGTCATGCCTCGGATATCAAGTACTGTTAACTAACCTCTGTAATCATAATTTTTCGTGTCTCTGATTCATTTCTCTAGTTTGTTATGGCAATTTCGAACCCCCTAATTGGAGAACGAAAGGGAGGTACTGTTGGCAAGCCACTGCCCGGCGTACAGGTTAGCAAGATACAACAATTCAAGCTAACTATGAACTGTATATGATAATCGGGAGTATAATAATAAAAACAGGGCCTTGACCTTGCAAATTGTACAGTTAAATACGAAGATATATTTGATCTTTGCAGGCAAAGATCCTTGCTGAAGATGGTACGAGTGGTGATAATGTGGACGTTGGCGAGCTTTGCATTAAGAGCCCTTCATTATTCAAAGAATACTGGAAGCTCCCCGAGGTACTTTTACTTGCATACTTTCTAGATGGGATTTTGTCTTATCGTAATTCGTAATATATCTATTGCTCTATTCTTTGTTCTCTAACTTCGATTTTATGAGGACTGACCATTTGACAGGTGACTAAAGACTCGTTCATAGAAGGCGGCTTCTTTAAAACAGGAGATGCTGCTAAACTTGACGAAGATGGATACTATGTCATCTTAGGACGTAATAAAATGCTGACATCATAACTAGAAACTTCACTTTGCAATAAAATCCAATAGTGAAAAATACGGTGTAATTATACTGTTCAGGCACAAATGCTGACATCATGAAGGTCGGCGGTTATAAGTTATCTGCTCTAGAAATCGAGGCGGTTCTCTTGGAGGTTCGTCATCATTTTTCGTACTTCCTCCCTTCTCACAGTTCAGAAAAATCATACGAAATTTTCATTCGTGTTCTACTTTTTTCCAGCATCCGACTATCTCAGAGTGCTGCGTTTTGGGCTTGCCCGATAAGGCTTACGGTGAGGCTGTCTGCGCAATAGTAGTGCCCGATGAAGGGATCGCAAGAAAACAAGCAGACGAACTGAAGCCTGCTCTTACACTAAAAGAACTATCAGATTGGGCTAAAGAGAAGCTTGCGCCGTATAAGGTGCAAAAATTACGCCTTTGCTCGAATTTTCGTAGAATATCTGGACATGAAATTTTACTACGTACTCGCTACTTTTTTGCTTCTGCAGATACCGACACGGTTATTGCTCTGGGAATCGCTTCCTCGTAATGCTATGGGGAAGGTAATAATATGATTTCTCTATGAAACTCACCTGATATTTTTTTCTTTTTTTTTTTTAAGTTGCTGTTCATTGTTAAGAAAACCTAAGTAAGCAGCGTTAGTGATGGTAACATCATATGTCTGATTTGCAGGTTAACAAGAAAGAGCTGAAGAAGAAGTTATCTGATCAAGAGTAGCATGGGCAGTTCACTCCACTATAATAAATTATTAGAATTGTTTTCTACTTGGGCTTTTTCATATGGGCCTTTCGGAACTTTATTTGGATATGGGCCTCAATGATTATTGGGCCTCGTTTAGTTCATCGGGTTATTAATTTTATTGATGTTGGGGCAATAATTAAGATTTGGAAGTTGAATGACATAATTTTTTAAGATAACATATCTATCTTTTGTCGAATCTGAAATCCATTAGCTTTCTTACTTTTTTGAAACAAACAATATTATAACTAGGAATTTATTAAAAAACGCTAGTGAGAAAGGTTCTTTTTTTTTATTATTAAATTTGATGAGTGGGTTGACTTTCGTAAGTCTAACCGGGCACCCTACACCTATATATCGAATTAAGTAAACAAACATAATGCTGCACCTTTATATAGAGAAAGAAAAAACATTTTACTTTGAGGGAAAAAATGATCCCTTTTAGAAGTGGAAAACAAGTGTAAATAAAACTTAAGAAACAAACAAAAAAACGTAATTATTCTATTGACGTTACTGTGTGAGTGTTCGATGACGATAACATTGCATCAGGATTACGCAATGATCGAATGAAACATGTCACGTTTGTAGGAAAGGAGAGGAGTTGAGATGCGTCCATATATTTCTTATTTCCTATTCGGTATTACTAATTATTATCTAAACCTGAAAATAAAGAGGCGTGACGTATATTGAAATCGATTTATGCACAATTATTTAATAATTGTATACTAAATATGTGATGCAGCAAAAAAGATAAAAGCAGGTGGCCCCCATCTCCACTTTGAAACAATGGCGTAAATGAATTCTACCATCACATTTAAAATACAAGGAAAGTTATATTCATTTTTGTTTCTTTTTTTTTATTTTGTGTGAAAGGAGTGAGACTAAACTTTTGGAGGTTACAATCAATATATCCGATACTAGTACACACACATATATATATATATATATATATATTATAAAATGCTTAGAACGTTATTTGACGGTAATCGATTACAACATTAATTAATAATAAACAGTTTATTGCAGCATCATAAGCAGTCATGCCTTAGAATTCTTCTTGCAAGAGAATGACTGCTTCTGATGTTACATGATATTACACGAGCAACCTAATCATTAAGGACCATAGCATGAAGTTAACTAACATAAACATGCAATTATAAGAACCATGGATACCATTAACAGTCGTAATTAACTAATTAATCCTTCGATTATTCAACCACCATTGATGATCATCATCAAAAACCTCCTCCAAAAGATGATGGAGCCCAGTAGTCCGCACCACTGTCGTTATTACATACGTTTTGAGTGCAGGAGATTGGAACTAAACAAAGCCCTTTACTTCTCAAGTCGTTCATTACGCCTTCTCTTCCTAACCCCTAAATATGTATAATAATTTCAATTAACAACCAGAATATAAAAGAGAGATGAAATCTACATTGAAACAATTAAAAGTTAAATTACTTTATCGGCCCTTCTGAGTTATGTCTTAGGAAATGGATAGTTTAATGAAGTTCACACATTCCCAACATATTATCGAATTTCTGTGTGTGTGTGTGTAAATCTTTGTCTTGCATGGGAAAATGTGTAAGAAAAAAATGCGCATGAATGTAGGGATTGTGTCTTACATGAGAATGTAAGTGATGACTCGTACTTGACGCTGCAGCTGATGCATTGCGTATATATGGAGCACTCAGTGCCTGCGTGCATATATAAAATCAAATATTCAGGAAAGAATATTCTCGAAAAAAAAAATTAAATACAAATGAAGATATATACTTGTTAGGAGGGAGGCATATATGTAAGTTGGATCAGTGTACGAAGAACAAAGTGCACTTATTCAAGAAAGTACAGCAGGCAATAATTTCACAGTAACCGAAAGGAATATTCAGGGACTGGTATTTTTTGTTATTTAGTGAGTTGTATGAAGAATAATTACTAGGAAAATCAAGACAATTCACAAATATTACCTCAATCTGACCATGAAGGAATCTAATGTAGCCAATGGCTTCTGACAGCACAGAAGCAGTGTCAGTCTGCAAAAGAGAGACATGGCATTGCCCACAAAGTATTCTTTTTAATCAATTTATATGTACCGAGAAAAGATATGGTAATGGGGTGATGAGGTAAATAAGGAAAAATAGAAATTATTCATTTCGTTTCCGTAGAATGATAATGCTTCTGCGGTAAGATTAATCATTATCGCCTAGTTCAATGTAGACTGTATTATTGTAACTGATGATAAGTATTAATTTTGAAGTAATCTCACCTTTCCAAATGGGGAAACAATTTGATGGAGAGCAGTTATTCGATCCCCCAACTTCTCCTTTCTCACCTATGGTAATAAACTAATTAATTAATATTTCTTGATTTAATTATCAGATATGTGTATGATTTTTTCTGACCTTCATAGCCGGTTGGGCTGAAGATTGTTGAACCTTAGCCTTCTTTGATACCCCACCGTTGCTCGTGCTGTTACACTATTTTTTTTTTCATTTCATAACAAATATATTTGTTATCACCGGCAATATAATCGAGAAATAATATGAGTATGTAGGAAAAAAAATTGCGGAAACAGCTTAAAACTGTCAATAAACAATAATGGAAAAAAACCCTATATCAGGAACTTTTGTAGTCTGAAAAAGGGATATGATTCATCTCTATTCTACTTTGGCACGCCAAGAAAAAATGAAAATTATCATCATGATCACAAGAAATTATGATCTTTTCTTTATTTTCTCCCCTTTAAACATGTAGGTCTCTATGACCATCTCTTTTCCTTTATTCGATAAATCTTTCCACCTTCGAACAGCAGCATGAATACAGAAATAACTCTTTCCTTTTACTTTAGATTACTTACCTCAGAAGAGTGTTCTTGATTGTGCTGATGCTGACCCTTATTCAATCTCTTATTACCGCCGGACAAATCCAAGAAGTTGCTGTTATTCAAAGTCGTAACGCAAGACGTAGGCGAAGAGGTTGGGATTATTCTTTGATGTTGAAGATGCCAATTTGTGTTATGACTATTACAAGATCTGCTAACAGCAGTAGTACTACTGCTAGAACTGTTGTGAGGCACCATTACATCATGGTTTTGATTATCATATAGCTGATATCCATTATGCTTCACATCTTCATCAACAGCTATGGACCTTGTAAGAGAATTAGTATAAGGATTCAAATTCAAGACTTGGTCTTCCCAGTTCTCCAACTTCTTTTGTTGCTGGAAAAGACTCGCACCATATCTATCTTCTTCGCTTCCCAAACCACCCCTGAGATTATTTACAGATTGCTAGTCTATGAGAATAATCACAGTATGCATATACATGTGTATGTTTTAGTGATTCAAAGAACAAGAGAAAAGCGAAAAACACAGAAAACCACGGCTAGGATTACGATTATAATAAACATGGGAAAAGAGAGATGTATACTTACAGAAGCAGTTGGCTCAAAGACGACGACCTATCAGGAAAATCTTGGAAAGGATTATTACGATTATCGGCGGAAGAAGAATCTGCAACAACGTTGGAAGATCCATACACAAACTGATGATGATGAAGCTGAGGATTGACTGAAAGCTGTTGCTGGAAAGACTGTGGATGCATGCTATTACTATTCATGCTCCACCAGTTAGGGTTTCCAGCCATCATCAGTGGTCGATGTAATAAAACTTATTTTCTGCTTTCCCGGCAAGAACACGAACAGATCTCTTCAAATTCTTCTGGTCATTTAATATTTTTCTTGCCAACCTTTGGCTCTTATCTTTTCACTTTCTCTCATATTTTTCCATGTTAGAGAACCAAAACAAGCCTTTGCTGAACCTTTCAGAAAAATGCTTGCTTGCTTTCTCACAAGAGAGAGGTTGAAGAAACCACACAACGTCTTAGTCAACAGACTAAGTATTTTATACTTGTGGGGTTTCAGCACACCCTGTGCTGCTTGTTCTTGATTTATTAGTTTATTTTTTATTTTTTATTCTTGCTTTACTTTATTATAAAGTGGAAAAACGGGGAGAAAAGGTGATGGGGAGTGTTTTCAAGAAAAAAAGTATTGTAATCTACACATAATTAACTACTTAATATAAACTTACAAATCAATACATATGTCAGAAATTTTTACTGATAGGTATCCGACTTACTGTTTATACCAGGTTATGTGTAAAGACTGTACCCTGCTACGTGTGCATAGCGTACCATGTCACGTCTTTAATACAGTTTCTATATGGTATCTAAATGTGCTAATAGTGTACCATTTTCTAAACGTATTACGTACCACAATACGTTGCTATAGGGTACCTAAATGTGCTAATAGGCGGGATCGGGTACCTATGTGCAAAAAATTTATTATGTTAGGTACCTACATATAAAAAATGCTGACAGGGTACTAAATTATAAGTTTTTTTTGCAGACGGGTATTTATGTGTAAAAACCCTAAAAAGTAAATGCCAGTAAATTCATTCCTTAAATTGGGGGTGGTAATAAAGATAAAAAATAAAATAAGATAAAACAATAGGTAAGTTGGGAATGTATATAGGCCAAATAATGTCAATATATTAGAAAAGCGCATCTTTTTATCATTTTCTCCGTGATTACATTTATAATAGAATTTAGTTTAATATTTCTGCTTATAATCACATATAAGCAAAACGACAAGCAGAACAGAATAACATACGGTACTATTGCAATTCTCAATGAAATAATGGATCCTATTTTTCTATCTTCACAACTTCCAATCAAGATTATGAGTTTCGTAAATCATGAGATGCCTAGCTTAGCTTGGTAAATAAATAAATATATATATATATATATATATATATATATACACACACACACGTATGTAACGAACCATATCTACAATATATTCTCTTCCAAGAATAATAATCTGTAATTTTTTATTTATTATGCAGTTTAAATCCGTCGTCGTTCGAGTCGATGCTTTAACGAGAAAGTTGAAGAAAAAGCGTAATTTAGAGTTTTCTATTTTGTAGGTATTCGAATCATTTTTGTTCTTAATATTACAGCAATAGGCTATCATCCTTACAATAAAATAAACAGAATTACGAAAACTTATTCATACATTAAGAGGATAATATCTGTTTTGCCGTCGAGAGGTATCCCAATACTTCCTTCAGTCCTTTTTCAAGTTTCTATCAATGGGTGTGATGCCATCTACAGTGTCAGGACAACCTCGTAATTTCGGCTTTCTTACATTCCTACGTAAGATAAATCTTCACTCACTGTGACGTAATGGAACCGCCATGCCTTTGCATTGCAACGATGGGCTCATTACACCTCGAGCATCTGAATGAGAACGACGCAGAACATCGTGTCCTAAGACAGTAGTAGCAATACCTGCCCGTAAAGATTTCGCCTTTACATTAGAAGTAGCTTCAAGATGATACCGTAATGATGGTTTGCCTAAATTTCGGTAGATAACTGCGACAGAATATGGGATCGAACCCAAAAAAAAAAAAGCAGTAAAGGACACGTGTATGCATACCTGTGCTGACACGGTAGGGCTAGAAATGGAGTGGTGGGAGTTGTTTGGCAGATGGGGCACAAAGCATCATCTTCCTCGGCCTTAGTAGACTTATCTTTGGAGAATGGGCGAAGGAATTTTTTAACAGATGATGAATTGAGAAGGGGAAGAAGCAGTAGTAGCATCTCCTGCATTGTATACGTCATGTTTAAGTGGGTAATAGTTTTGCCCAGTTTAGGAGAATTAGTACTTAGGAAGCCAATAAGTGTTGGGATAATTTACCGAAAATTCATTCCACACCAACTGCCTGTTCATGTACTCGAAGCTTACTGATCGGTTCATATTGGGGCTACCGTAGACGAGCCTTGCACGCAAGATTCTCTCGATAAGGCTTCGATATCTGCATATGAATGACGAGCCAATATTGGCATCAGACACATTTATGATGCTAGCCAGTAAGTGATTTGCATCCTATCAGTTATATGATAGATAGGAATGGTATTCATGTCCAAGTACATTACCTATGGCAAAACACCCATTTTAAGTATGAATGAGATAGAGGGTTTGCTATTATATACGAAGAAAAATACGAGACAAGGCGTTATCAAAGCAATACCTTCCTGTCAACAGAAATATGAGTAGGTTTCCGAATGATGCCGCCTTGTATAACCCTTCAACGCGTTGTAACAGAAACCAACTTCGACGGGCCAGTGATGTCTGGTTATAAATGACGACGAGTTTTGTGTAATTTGTTTTAACTAATAATTGCATATCAGAAAAGGCGAAATGGAAAATCACATACTGAATGAATTTGAACATATACCTGCTCTGTACCACCCCACCTGCGGAATGCAGAAAAAGACTGAAGGCGAGCCCAAATATACTGACCACCAACAGTAGCAACACAATACCATATCTTCTGGGAAACAGTTAACCCTGGCCCCTCTAGTCCAGTTCTTACTACAAATACATGCCAGAAGTTTATGTCAATACAATACAAGTTACAAGCATTTGAACAAATAATGTATAACCATGGATCTTCCTGAATCTCAATTCTCAACGTGGTAAAAAATAGACAAATCATCCTCTTCGACGGATAACCAACCACTAACCTTTTCCCCTTTCTCCAACTGCACGTTCATCTCTGTACCTCAGATTCATTAAGGCGTTCCCAGGAGTGGGCTTATCCACCCAGATGGAAAATCTCCAGATGAGAAATTCAAGAAAGGCGTCAAGTTCAGCTTCATACTGAAATAGCATTCCAGGCTAATCCCAAAAAGGTTAAGGAACAAATCAAATGCCTGTGAACTCCAAAATCATTCTTGAAACTCTTGGATGGACAAAACAGATCAGCAGAATGATGGTTACCTTCATCAAAGCAAAGACCTTTACCAACTGTTCCTTCAACATGGCTGACATTTCTATATCTAGCCTAGCAGCATCAACTTGATTAACTCTAGATATCTCAATTGGGATCAACTCCTGCAAAGCGCAACTCACCAATTTTCAATAATATAATTCTTGCTCGTAAAAAGCTGTAATATTAGGCATGAGACTTTGTGAACCCACTTCAATCTAACAAAATCAGTTACACTATCAGCTCATCGTACAACTTGTGCACTAATTTTGACCTTTTTCTACACCTTACTATTTACCAAAGAGAGAATCGAGCCTAAAAATCGAATGTCTTCCCCACTAAGATTCATAGCATTCGAGCAACAAAAAAAAGGAAATAAAGTGAAAAAATACCCTGTCAGCTGAAGAGAGAGCTTGCCACTTGGGAAGAAGATTTCGACATGTCGCGATCCAAGCATCTTCAGATGGTGGCGGTGTATTGAATGAATTGCCGCTTGTGGGAGAAGCTAGGGTTCGTTGTCTCTCCATTTGTGAGGAAACGAAGAGCTCGCTCGCTCTCTTCGTCTATCGAAGAAGCTACCACGAATGAACGCTGGCTATATCAATCACCACGAGAAAACGGGGCATTTCATTCAGGTCGTCAAATATTTGTTTTTTATTTTCTTCTACATCTTATGTTTTTTCTAAAATAAAATAGAATTAGAAACCAGAAAAAATAAATAAATAAATAAGGGCGACTTGAAAGTAACAACGCAATTCAAAACTGCATCGGTAGTAGCATAGCAATAGAAAGGAATATCGTTCAAAATATATTCAGCAGTATACAATACTGTATAAGATAAGTTTTTTATTTTATGTACGTATTTTGTGGCTGATTAATAAAAAATAAATAAAAAAGAGCCGTCGACAGCAGGATTCGAACCTGCGCAGGCAAAGCCCAACAGATTTCGAGTCTGTCTCCTTAACCACTCGGACATATCGACCTATAATGCTACTTAGTTTTGAACTATACATATATTATTATAAATAAACTGTGAAATTAGAGTAGCTTACTATCGCATTCAATGATTCCAAGTTCTATCATTACTTCGTTAGTTTGTAGTATTATTTTATTACAGCTTAGTAGTTCATAGTATTAATTATCAAGATAGATAATTCCACTTCGGTGATTGTTGCATGGCAGATGTAAATCCCGAATTTCTTGGAGTCGAGAATAAAAATGGTTAAAAAAATCGTTAGCTCATATACAAACACCTAATTTAAGGTAACAACATACAGTTACAAGATGTAATGGATCAAAAAACACTCTCTTCACCCAAAATGTTTCTTCTCCGCCGGCCGGCCTTCCTTCTCCCTTCTGATGCATTCATGCTTTTCAACAGCTCCTAATTGCTCAGAAATTGCTTTCAACGAAGAGCAGCTTCATTCTCGGGCGCGATAATATTTTGTATTTCTAACAGCTTCGTAGATCTGAGATCGATTATCGTAGGCGGCATGGGCTGAAGACATCCGTGAGAATCAACCAACTCGAAGAACTCTTGCTTGGTTAGACTCTTCTTCTCCACGAGCCTATCGACAACTGCATCCATTAGTTCCCTGTTTTTCTCAAGAATCTGCCCACAACCCAGATAATGGATTTATTTGGTTGTTCTATAAGAAGTAAGATAATGTCATAAAACAACTAAGAATTCTTTCGAAAGATTACCATCTTAGCACGTTCGTAGCAGGCATCGAGGATCCTCGTTGCCTCCGTATCAATGTCCTGAAAAAAAAAATGAGAATAAAAACGAGCCACTCAAGATGATAGAATAGGTTTATAGATATATTATAATACAGTTGGGACAAAATGAGGATTACGTTTATCCTATCTCGAGTCCAAAAGTTGTTCAAACCGTAAAGCTTCTCAGAGAGGCCGCCGAGGATTAAAGTCCTCGCAGCTGCTCGGGCGTTATCTGCCGTCTCTGCCCAAATGGTACTCAGCTGGCATATGAAAAAAAAATTTAACAATATCGATTTATCGTTGCTAATGTAAGAAACAGATTACCGATTTTATTAGGCATGATTGAACGATGAAATGTAACTCTAATTGGATAGCGAAATATTACCTGATCCTCCCCATGCCACAGTTCATCTGCAGCACGAGGCGCCAGTTGAACAGTAACGTGGTCCAATATAGATTGACGACTGCATCAAAGGAAAAAAAATGTTAACTTTATAAGAACAACCCAAGGAACATATGTGTAGAAATAGTCGATTTGCCTCAATAATCCTTCTCTAAATTTCATGTGATCCATCTTCATTCGCACATATCCCAGCTCTCGACCAGCTCTCGGCGCAATTGTCACCTAGCACAAAGAGTAGATCCAAAAATAAAAGAGAGAGGAAAATTAACCCAATTATTAAATGCATCGCAACATAGAAATCAGTAGGATGTGAAGGTACAGAATCATACAAACTCGATATTTTTAAGATCAGGGAAGTTGACAGCAACCACAGCCATTGCAGCTTCATTTATAGCTACTTGCCTCCACGTCTCTGGGCTCCTCTCTTTTCTATCCAACATCCCTCGTTCCTCTATTTGTGCAGCTTGTAACAAGTCATCGGTCGTTATCTGGACAAAGACATCATATTAACATTTGCTTAAGCAACAATGATTGAAATCAGAAAGAAAAAAAAATTCAATTTTGCAAGGCTCGAAAAGTTCATTGCGTGCGTAAACAGTGAATAAGTTCATTCTCTAGCTTCAGCGTGCAAAAAGTTCATACCTCAGATCTTCCATCACGCAACATATTTATGGCAGCAACCTCTATTATATTGGCCAACTCAGCACCAACCATTCCATCGGTCATAGTAGCAACAGCCATGTAGTCCACATCTGGGGCCATTGGCTTCTTCCTAGCATGAACCTAAAGGCACGAACTTTATGCGTTTTTCGACTTCGAATATTAACTGAAAACAAAACTAGTTCTAAAATTGACAGTGTAAGGAGCGCCCAGGTGGAAGTAAATGGCTACTGTAAACATCAGCAGTTACAAGATCATTGCTTAGAAGTTAGAAAGAAACAAATGAAACCTTGAGAATTTCAATGCGTCCAATCATCCCGGGTTTGGGAATGAAAATTTTTCGATCAAATCTCCCTGGTCTTACAAGGGCTGGATCCAAAATGTCAGGCCTGTTAGTGGAAGCAATGGTAATGACTTGACCTCTGCCTTCAAACCCGTCCAAACATACAAGGAGCTGAAACAGAGGCCCTATAGAAAATCAGCAGCCATAAAGTGGACTCATATATTCTTCCAATTGAACTTTCAAAGAGATGCACTTCTTTGAGAGTGAAGTGACCTGATTTAATGTGGCATCACGCTCTTGGCCGCCAGAGCCCTTGATTAACCCACGTTCTCTTCCTACAGCGTCCAGCTCATCAATGAAGACAACTGATGGAGCCTGACATGACGGACAAAGATAGATAACTATCACCGAATCCGAATGTCATAAGGAATATGGTCGGGAACTGAAATTTATTGGAAAAAAGAAAATGCGCTCAAAGGATATTAATCTGTGTGCGACACTTTGATCTGCGTCATGCTAGAAAGGATGTCAATTATCATCATCAGTATTTATGGGAACAGAATAACTCACATTTTCTCTCGCTTCTTGGTAGAGTGATCGAACACGCGAAGCACCAACTCCAACATATATTTCAACGAACTGAGACGCAGAGATTGAGAAGAAATTCACACCTGCCTCACCAGCAACGGCTTTTGCCAGTAACGTTTTCCCAACCCCAGGCGGTCCACAAAGAAGTATACCACCTGAAGGAATACAGTACAGAATAATTTACCGTAAAGGAAGGAGCATGCAGCTAAGAGCCATTGGTAAGGCATGACCTTACAAACTATTGGATAGCGGTATCTGACCTGGTATTTTCACTCCTCGCCTGCGATACATCTCCCCGTGTGTAAAGAACTTCACAATCTCCTCAAGCTCAAGCCTGATCTTCCCGAGTCCAGCAACGTCTGAAAACTTCACATCCACACCTCTCTCCAGATACTGTGGAAGCCTCTTATTTGGGGCGCGTCGAACACGTGCCCCCGACCTCATAAACTGTTTTGCCACTTTCATATAAGGATTGTCTTCTCCCTTACCACCTTCTTCATCGTCTTCACCTTCAATGCCCTCCATTTCCATTTCTAACTCCCTCATTTTCTTCTTCTCCTCGGCTTCGGCCTTCTCTATCTTCAAACGATCATCGTAGTCCTTCTTCTGCTTCCTGTAGTTGAGCACTACGGTCCTGTAAAAGATATAGAAGAACAGGAAACCAAGGGCAGTCGAAACATTTGAATCGCTGGCTAATTTATCCCACATCCAAGACATGCTTTGCGAACTATCCCTGGCTTTCCGCAACGATTCCTCGTACTTCATTTTCCTGATTTCCATCTTCTTTCGCCTCTCCTCCATCCTTTTTTGCATTTTCACGGCTTTCTCCATCATTTCCCTTTCTTCCCTCATTTTCGCCAATTCCTCATTTCTGCTGCGCTTGAATTGCTCTCTCATTCTTTTCAACTCGACAGCCTTCTTCGACTGAGGCTTTGGCTTCAAGAACGACACCATCCATAACGGTATCCTCGACAAAAACCCAAGGTAAGGACTCGGAATCTCTGGCCTCTTTAATGGAGGACTATAAGCATTCATACAAATCCCATCAAGCTGCAACTCATCCCAAGCCTGCCAAAATTTAGGATCACTCTCAAGCGAAGGCAATACCGCTCTAAAAACCTTGTTATCGTCCAACACGGCCAAGACAACCTCAGGATGCTTCTTTAACCCAGCCCCGGGGGTTTGATAACATGCTTAAGCTTATTTTCACTTCTTAGATCGATTAAATCACTGTAATTAACCCTATTTGACACCACGGGCAATCCCTGCGTCCAATTTTTGAGCTCCTCAGCCGTTAAAGAATCGACCTTTTTGCTCCCACGTTTCTTCTCAGAGACTTTTGCAGCCAATGCTGACGGTTGATGCAGAGAAGCTGAGATTACCGTGAGCGTTACAGACATCTTGAGTATTTCCAATGGCATTTTCCCAAACCTGGATAGTTCCTCATCTTCATCGTTTCCGTTACTTCCTTTTTCAGCTAGATTACATGAGATTGGGATTAGGGTTTTGGGTTTTGACAGGGAGCGATGACGAATGAAGCCAAGTGAGGGCAGAAATGACGAATTGAGAGTGCAATTGCATGCCATGAAATTGCAACTTAAAAGCGAGGAACAACTCAAATTCAAGGATATCGACGGTGGCTGTCACACTGTTCTTCCATCATATGGGGATGACGATTGCAAATCCAAGAGAACAAAATTGGGATGCAGCGTTGAATTTCTATCCGTATCAGATGAAGAGAATAACATCGGAAAATATGGGCTATGTGACCCAAACAGTACCTTCTGTTATGCTGAAGCATAACGTTATATGATGTGCGAATTTATTAGTTTTGAATTTGTTAAGCCCCATAAATGAAAGTAGAGAAAAAGCCCATCTAACGCAATTGGAAAATTAAAGAAAAAATTAATAAAAAATAAGAGAACAAATCGCCCACCGTGGGGCTCGAACCCACGACCACAAGGTTAAGAGCCTTGCGCTCTACCGACTGAGCTAGACGGGCATTTATAATTACCTTTTCTGTATTTAGGTTAAAAACATGTTTGTAATAGTGAAAAGTGCTTATACGATCGTATCTCACCATCATTCTCAATTTAAAATCAACTGAATCTCAACCTCGTCATCGATGACATACGATTATGTAATTTAGATATGATTATTATTTTCTTTTGCTGCTTTTTGCAGATGACGACGATACAGTTCTCGTAGACTCCGCAAAAAACCATTAGCATCGTCTACAAATAAGTTGTAATAATTCAACATTTTCTGATAATCACACGAATTACACGACAACATAATTCATTTCATGTCATTATCGTACTCTTGATATTGTGCCTCTCGACGCAATTGGTTCACTCAAACTATATTATATAGCTCGCTTTCTTATATAGTATATATATATTTTGTTGTTAAATATTGTATTAAAAAAAGTAGCTTAAAAAAATATAACCCATAAATTGTGGACACTTTTCCTTCTACCTTCAGAAAAATGGATGGATATTAGATAGAATCTTGATGCACTCACATTGTCACCTACCCCTTATCGTGTCATTTTTTCAGAGAAGGAAGAGTATTACCAATTAATATAGTGATGTAAGTTTAAATATATACTCATATACAAAAGTAATTTCTGTTCTTTTTCAATCATTAAAGTTGAGAGAGGTGAATCTGCCTAACGACCTATATCAGTGCTTTAATTTTCAACATAAGAGGACTTCATCGTCTAACACTTAGAAGTCAAAATTAGATTTTATTTAACCAATCGTAATTATGAGTGGTGTCAAAATGTGTTTGACATTTTAGTCTCTGTTGGGTTTGGTGTTGGATTGGTGGGTGAACGAGATCATCCATGCGATAGTGAATTCAATCACTATTTTTAATTATTAACTCTATAATTTTCTTCGGATTTTTTTTAAAATAATAGTGTGGTATGTTTGTTTGTTAATTTTTTAGTTAATTGATTTTTTATTAATCATACTAAAAATACTAGGTTAATCATATGTCCACAATAACACTGTAGGTGTGAGGAGGCATGAAGAGAAGCAAGCCCGTACCTTCTATGAGGCCAACGAGGCGGTCGCCTCGGGCCCAACTTTGGAAGGGGGCCCAATATTTTTTATACACATGTATATATGTTATATATTATAGTCACTGTTGTAAAACTCGGGCTAGGCGGCCGCCTAGGCGGCCCTATCCGAGGCGCTTTTTGGCTAGGCGACTGATTAATCGGTGGAACCGTTTAATCGGCCTAGGCGGACGATTAGGCGGCCGACTAGGCTGCTAGGCGGCCGACTAGGCGGTCTAAGTTTTTTTTTTTGTATTTTTTTGAATAAATATTAAAAATCATTTTTTTTGCAAAATTTTTTTATAAATACAAAAAAACATTATTAGAATTGACATTATTTATTTAAATTGATAAATTTGATATAACTTTAGTTTGGTATATTAGCATATAAATAAAATTTATTAAAAATCGCTATACCGACTAATTTCCGCCTAGAAACCGCCTAGGCCCCGCCTAGCCCACCTAGGCGCTAGGCCCCCCTCGGGCGCCCGACTAGCGCCTAGCGAGTTTTACAACATTGATTATAGTAAGTTGGTTTATAATCTCATTTAATTAATGAAATAGAAATTGTGCAAAAGATTGTTAGTTATCCATGCGCCTTAAAGTTAACAAAAGCGAGCAAAAACTTTACCTTTTATTAAAATATTACTCAAACAATAAATATTACTTTTATCTTTTTTTAAAAAACTAGACGTCAATATCTTCTTGTTTACCCAATCCAAACTAAAATTTCTCAAAGAAATAGTGTTTATATAAGTATTTATTGAACATTCAATTATAAATACTCTTTCTATTTTAAAATACAAATCGTTTAAGGTAGTTGCATTCATATTAAGAAATAAAATAAAATCTCTATTATACACTTAATTGACTATTTTATCCTATTTGTCTAATTATTTTTATTTAAGGGTAAAGTTGTAAAATTTTCAGCTATTTTTCTTGAAAAAAAGTAAAACGACTTGTATTAAAAAACAAAAACAAAAGTCTAAAACAATAGTGTTTATCCGAATTCGAGTTTCGCTTCAGGCCCCAACTTCTTCAGGTACGGGCCTGAAGAGAAGAGACAAACAATTACTTGAGTCCAAATTGATATATAATTGAAAGAAACTTTAATTTTGTATTAGTATTTGTTTGGTTTTTTCCTCGGGGGTCAATTTATTGTACACCTCGCAATATTTAGTGTATATATTATACATATTTATTCTATTTCTAGTTAGTTTAGATGATGGGTTCTCTTGTCCTAGTGAGGTAGATATCCTACATTATTCAGTCAATTGTGAGTTGTTATAGTGCACTTTATTTTCTTCTTCAGACACGCATGTCTTTCCTTCAATACCATTTAGTTCCTTCCAAAATGATATAATGACGACAAGATCATAATTATTTAAGTTAATAATGCTTTTAAATGTATTTATGATTTTGCCTTACCGTTTCATGCTTTACTAAAAATTATATGGATGGCACTGTATTTCACGAATTATAGTAGTACTTGATTTATTGTCACATATATATTGTTATATAATGAAAAATATTGTGGTCAGTCTTCCGTTCCATCCACACACACAAAAAAAAGTATATACGATATACGTATTTCACCTCATCCACTATTATTTTCTTTTCGGTAGCACGTAAATATATTCCATCTCCAAACGCTAAATCCACAACATGTCCATCGATCATTGGGTTGCAGAGATGATAACATCGTCTCAATTTAACTTTATACACTACAAATACATCAATATAATTACATAGAACACAGACACTCAAAAGAGAGAACGAGGATATAATTATATATAGTGTATATATGTGTGTGTGTGTGTGTGTGTGTTCACGACCACTCATATATTGTATTTCTTTCAACATAAAATAAAACTAGTTAAGTGCAATATAATTCTAAGTAGCGCAAACTAAAGGGTCCCACGGTAACCTAACCACCACCCCACCCCCTTATGAATCATAGATAAAAAAGCCATATCCACATATAAAAAAGCCATGAGTTATTCTCCATACAATACATAAACCTAAGTAATTCACCAACCATCCTCTAATAAGTCTCCTTCAAGAACTAGTCTTTGAAAAAAGATCCTATCAGAAACTTTCAAACCCTTCTCCTATAATACCTTAACTAGCATTTCTCTATTACCCATCACCTAGTATACAAACCAAGCATCAAAAACCAAATCTTTACATTGAATGCAATAATAAAAAAAAGGAAGAAAGAAAATGGAGGAAAGGTCAAGAACGCCTAGAAGGCAGACGAGCCATGGAAGTTGGAGCGTCGAGGAAATTTTCTCGAGCTCAACGCCGAGGAGAAGGAGCGCTCGCGGGGAAGAAGACGAAGAAGCGCTTAGATGGGCCGCCCTCGAAAAGCTTCCTACCTACGATAGGATGAGGAGAACAGTTCTCAAGCAGTTTGTCGAGACGCCTAATCGTAGGAACATAAACATCGTCCACAAGGAAGTCGATGTAAGAAAGCTCGACGTCAGCGACAGGTTAGAGTTCATCGATAGGTTCTTCAAGGTCGCCGAGGAGGATAACGAGAGGTTCTTGAGGAAGCTTCGTAATCGAATCGATAGGTGCGCATTAATTGTTTTTTTTTCTTTTTTCGGAAGTGTTGTTTGCTACGGTTTCTTTTCATTATTTCAGTCTTTATTTAGTGTTATTGTTCGATTGCATGTTTCTATTTCTAAAATCATGACACGGTAAAATATTAAACTTAAGTCAAAGATACGTGCGCATGTGTAGAAACACATCTTATGTCGTCGTCCGAAGAAATCGTCTATTGAAGAAATGACGTTTATTGTTGCATGAGCTACTATTATTTGCCTGGAATTGATATATCATGATATATATGTGTGTATGTGTGAATTTAGTGCGTGTGTGTCTCCCTCCATGTGAATGTTTAATATTATGTTAGACAAGAGAACGATTCTTCATAAATTAGTAGATAACCTTTATCATTAATTCATTAACAATTCTGACACATTTGAAGCTATTTGATGACAGGTGCACTCATGTTGAATTGGTAAAAGCTTATTACCCTAACAACTTCATAATACAATAGTAAAACTAGGCTTTCACCAAACTATAAGAAAAGACTAAGACTAGAACTAATTTAGACACCGAAGGTAAGCTAATTTTTCAAGAATGGACCCTTTATTAAAATAATAGTTCTCTACTATTGCAGAGTTGGGATTACACTTCCAACTGTAGAAGTTCGATTCGAACACTTGACCGTAGAAGCCGACTGCTTCGTAGGGGATAGAGCGCTCCCAACTCTTCCCAACGCTGCTCGAAACATTGGCGAATCTGCTTTGAGTTTATTTGGTATTAATTTGGCTAAGAAGACTAAGCTCACTATACTAAAAGATGTCTCAGGGATCATCAAGCCCTCGAGGTAATAATAATAAAAAAAAAAACCCTTCCATCATCATTTTATTACATTATAATTTACAAATAGTGTTTTTTTTTCTGATATTATTGTTGTCTTTCGATTGTGATAGGATGACTCTTTTACTAGGACCACCATCTTCGGGGAAAACAACCCTTTTATTGGCTCTTGCGGGAAAATTGGATCCCACTCTCAAGGTTTTTCCAATATAACAACTATTATTATATTTCCGTGATCATCGTGACGTCAGCGTGTGATCATCGGTTTGTGTTTATGACAGACTAGAGGAGAAATTACGTACAACGGTCATCTTCTAAATGAGTTTGTGCCTCAAAAGACATCGGCGTACATTAGCCAAAGCGATATACATGTCGCGGAAATGACTGTCAAGGAAACCCTAGATTTCTCAGCAAGATGTCAGGGCGTTGGGTCGAGATATGGTACTTTTAATCAATAATATTACTTGGAGATTAACTTCATGATTAAAAAATATATATATATATATATATATGCTTAATTATTTTGCAAAAAATACAACTTTATTAGATCTTTTGAGCGAGCTTGCCAGAAGGGAAAGAGAAGCAGGTATCTTTCCCGAAGCAGAAGTTGATCTTTTCATGAAGGTAGGTAACTTGTTGACAAAATCAAAATCCAAAATATAGGATAAATAAATAATATTTTGTAACAACTATGACTTATTGTTGACCGAATCATGATCATAGGCAACTGCTATGGAAGGAGTAGAGAGCAGCCTCATGACTGACTACACTCTCAGGGTATAATTAAATTATTAATTATGCACCGATGATGAAATTCAATCATTGAACCATAGGATAATCCAACAATTATACGTTGATTATAACACCAAATTCAATAATTCCATGCAGATATTGGGACTCGATGTCTGCAGAGACACAATTGTTGGAGATGAGATGATAAGAGGAATCTCAGGAGGCCAGAAGAAGCGTGTCACTACAGGTTTATTTATTTATTTATATTTGTATATATATAATATACCAACCTCTCACACTTTCTATCAAAATCACTCAGCAATACGTTTAGGTCACCTAATTTGTTTAAAGGGTCATCATCGTATTCATTTAACATACCTAGAATAGCTATCGGCTCGCACCAGATATAATAGTGACATTTTAGGACTAATATTTCTAAGCACCAACTTGTATATATCGACATAATCTTACAAGAAAATAGCCTTAATAGTCAATCGCATTCTTCCATTGATGGCCCACAAAGTGTCTCCCCTTTGTCAAAAACTTCAAACTAGTAACAAGTCCACATTAACGGCTATAACAACCACCACCAACTCCCAATTGACATATTATACGTATCTATTATTAATAATTTAATTTCTATTTTCTAAAAAATTTAACATATTTCCATAATGGGCCCAAACAAATTGGGCTCGAATTCCTAAACCCAAACTCAGGAGAAATGATCGTCGGGCCCACTAAGACTCTGTTCATGGACGAAATATCGACCGGCCTAGACAGCTCTACGACGTTTCAGATCGTCAAATGCTTGCAGCAAATCGTACACCTCACCGACGCCACCATTTTCATGTCCTTGCTCCAGCCCGCGCCGGAGACGTTCGACCTCTTCGACGACGTCGTTTTGCTGTCCGAAGGACAGATCGTCTACCAGGGCCCGCGAGAGCACGTCGTCGAGTTCTTCGAAAGCTGCGGCTTCAGATGCCCTGAGAGGAAAGGAATCGCCGATTTCTTGCAAGAGGTATGTACGTGTGCTACGTTTTCGAAGCTCAATCTTGGAAAAAATGCATATCTTTCGTAGCTGCTGAGGTAAATGTCCGTTTCTTCTGTGTAATAACGTATAAGGTGACGTCAAGGAAAGACCAAGAACAGTACTGGGCAGACAGAACAAAGCCGTACAGGTACATCCCAGTCGTCGAATTCGCCAGAAATTTCAAGCGATTCCACGTTGGGTTACGCCTCGAAAACGAGCTATCGAACCCATACGATAAACCGAGGTCACACAAAGCAGCGTTGGTCTTCAAGAAGTACTCAGTCCCACAATTCGAGCTTCTCAAGGCCAACTTCTCCAAGGAATGGCTGTTGATAAAGAGGAATTCCTTTGTGTACGTTTTCAAGACGGTGCAGATATTCATCGTCGCAGTTATTACGTCGACCCTTTACCTCCGCACGCACATGCGCACGAGGAACGAGCAGGACGGCGCACTGTACGTCGGCGCGCTTCTTTTCGTGGTGATTGTCAATACCTTCAACGGCTTCTCCGAGCTTGCGCTCACCATACAGAGGTTGCCCGTCTTTTACAAGCATAGGGACTTGCTTTTTCACCCGCCGTGGACTTTTACGCTTCCCACTTTTCTGCTGAGGATTCCCATCTCGGTGTTCGAATCTATCGTTTGGATGGTCACGACTTATTACACCATCGGATTCGCCCCTGATTCGAGCAGGTAATTAAAGGTTGAGTTTTTTCGTGTTGCTTGTACTTACTAGGGAAAGAAACGGTCTTGCAGTGATATAGGAATGTTCTTTCTTTTACTCAGGTTTTTCAAGCAAATGCTGTTGGTATTTGGAATCCAGCAAATGGCGGCGGGCGTTTTTAGGCTCATAGCGGGAATTTGCAGGACTATGATTATCGCGAACACGGGCGGTTCGCTTACGATCTTGCTTATGTTCATTTTGGGCGGTTTTATACTTCCGAAAAGTTAGTTTCACAGCTTTCGCTTGTATAGATTGATTTATATGTATGAATTGAACAAATTGATGATCTTTTTTCTTGTTCATTTTTGCAGATCAAATCCCAGTTTGGTGGAGGTGGGGCTATTGGATTTCGCCTCTGAGCTACGGTTACAATGCTATTACAGTGAATGAGATGTTTGCCACGAGATGGCTGAACAAATTCGTAAACTTTTCACACGCTTTTTCTATTTGCGCCTTTTATTCGTACGATTTTCAAATTTGCGGTGCTTTTTAAATTCTTCGATTAGGCCTCCGACAACAGGAGAAGGTTGGGAATAGCCGTGCTGAACAACTTCGACATTTTTGCCGAGAAAAACTGGTATTGGATCGGCGTTGGAGCTCTCTTGGGGTTCACAGTCCTCTTCAACGTTCTCTTTACTCTATCGCTCATGTATCTCAACCGTAAGTTTTCGACAGTTTTAAGAATGTTTGTAAGCTCGTGAACTGAGTTTAAGTTCTTATGCATTACAGCTCTCGGAAAGCCACAAGCTATAATATCTAAGGAGCAGGCGAGAGAGATGGAGATGGAGTCCGAGGATTCAGATGGAGTCCCAAGGCTTAGGAGCTCAAAGTCGAACAAAGATTCCTTACCGAGATCTTTGTCTTCAGACGATGGCAACAATTCACGTATGGGATCATTCAATATATAACCGTTCGCCCTAAGTAAAAGCTCTGATTAATTATTTTCACAAATCCTCCGTGTCAGTCGAAATGATCCAACGGATGAGCAGCCTTTCGAGGGTATACGGACAGAGCAGAAACGAACGCTCGAGCCCCGAGATAATTTCAGACGTGTCGACGAAGAGAGGAATGGTTTTGCCCTTCACGCCTTTGTCCATGTCCTTCGACAACGTTAACTATTACGTCGACATGCCGCCCGTAAGAAACTGTACCTTCATTTTTTTTTAAATTTCATCTCTTACATGTAACAATGCCTTTTCATTCCCTTTTCTATATCTATCTTCCCAAAAGGAAATGAAAGAACAAGGCGTAACGGAGGACAAACTTCAGCTGCTCCGCGAAGTCACGGGCGCCTTTAGGCCGGGAATCCTAACTGCGTTGATGGGAGTCAGCGGCGCCGGAAAAACGACGCTAATGGACGTCTTGGCGGGTCGAAAAACGGGCGGATACATCGAAGGCGACATAAGAATCTCGGGTTTTCCGAAAAATCAAGAAACGTTCGCTAGGATTTCGGGCTACTGCGAGCAAACGGATATACACTCGCCCCAAGTCACCGTTCGCGAATCTCTGATCTACTCTGCGTTCCTTCGCCTGCCTCAAGAAGTCACCAACGAACAAAAAATGGTACCCTTCGATTCTTTGGTTCTCAATTTGGATAATGACTTGACAATCGTACGACACTCACCTCAAGCTGCGATTACCACTGAATGACCGGTTTACCTAAAAGTTCACTTTTATATGTTATATTTCCACGCGCCCCCCTCACGTATAGGCTGATTTATGCATTATCTAGCTGTAGACATGTAATTTTCACAAATTTTTGTCATGAGGATTCGTATACAAGACATCTTTTGTCCCTGAGCTCTGATACCGTGTTGAATGACCGTTTCGGTAGTGTATGTTAACGGTTTTTTTTCTATTACAGGCATTTGTTGACGAAGTGATGGACTTGGTCGAGCTGGAGAATTTGAAGAACGCAATCGTCGGGATTCAAGGCGTTTCTGGGCTATCCACGGAACAGAGGAAGAGGCTCACCATAGCCGTCGAGCTCGTGGCTAACCCTTCGATTATTTTCATGGACGAACCGACGTCCGGCTTGGACGCTCGGGCGGCGGCTATCGTAATGAGAACCGTGAGGAACACCGTGGACACTGGGAGAACCGTGGTGTGCACCATCCACCAACCTAGTATCGATATCTTCGAAGCCTTCGACGAGGTAATAATAATTCAGAGACTTCTTTTCTTTTCGTGAGTTCTTTCGCTCCTTAAATGACCGACTTTATTTGAACATGGTGAGCCAGTTGCTGCTAATGAAACGAGGTGGGCAAGTGATTTACGCGGGCCCTTTAGGCCGGAATTCGCAGAAAGTCGTCGAATATTTCGAGGTACGAACGATCTCGACCATGTCGATGATATTTATTTACGACCGTTTCGTAGAAGATGAAAAGAGAAAAAGCGAAAAAATTCGTGTATATCTCAGGCTGTAACGGGCGTCCCGAAAATCAAAGAAAAACACAATCCAGCGACATGGATGCTCGAGGTCACCTCAGTCGCCACAGAAGCCCGACTAAATATCGATTTCGCCGAGCACTACAAATCGACAGCCTTGTACAGGTAAGCGAAAACCCAACTCCATTTTTATTACTCAAACCTTTGCGGTAATAACAATAATAATTCCTCAGGAGAAACAAGGAGCTGGTGGACGAGCTTAGTTCGCCCGTCCCGGGCTCGAAAGACCTCTTTTTCGACACGCAATATTCCCAATCGACTTTCGGACAGTTCAAATCGTGCCTTTGGAAACAGTGGTTGACTTATTGGAGAAGCCCCGACTACAACCTCGTGCGCTTTTTCTTCGCCCTGTCTTGTGCGCTCTTCATAGGGACTGTCTTCTGGCGAGTCGGCACCAAAAGGTAATTACTCCTAAAGAAACTCTCATTCAAAGGCGCAAACCACTCCAAATCTTTCATTACGTTTCATTTTTTTTCGTTACGCTTTGCTGTAGGAACAACGACACCGATCTATTAACCGTCATAGGAGCAATGTACGCCTCGACCCTATTCGTCGGGATATGCAACTGTCAAACCGTTCAGCCCGTCGTCGCCATAGAAAGAACCGTTTTTTACAGAGAACAAGCCGCGGGAATGTACTCTGCTTTGCCATACGCCATCGCGCAGGTCTCGAAAAATAAAAAATCGTCAACTTTAATTTGAAACAAAAAAAAGCGCTCACTCCTCCGTATTCGTTCGTTTTTTCTTTCTCAGGTCGTCTTAGAAATACCGTACGTCTTAGTCCAGACGACGTACTATACGCTGATCGTATACGCAATGGTCAGCTTCGAGTGGACGGCCGCAAAGTTCTTTTGGTTCTACTTCGTCAACTTTTTTTCTTTCCTATACTTTACGTACTACGGAATGATGACCGTCTCCATCACGCCCAACCATCAAGTGGCTGCTATTTTCGCGGCCGCTTTTTACGCCTTATTCAACCTCTTCTCGGGATTTTTCATTCCCAGGCCGGTGAGCGAGTCGCAAATCATTTACGTCGAAGCTGAAACTTTTTTTTTTCGATCGTTCGATTTTCTCACGTCGAAATTATTACACAGCAAATTCCGAAGTGGTGGCTGTGGTATTACTACTTATGCCCAGTGGCTTGGACGGTGTACGGACTCATCATAGGACAGTACGGAGATGTTATGACTACCATTTCGGTTGCCGGGTCTTCGACCCGACCCACGATCCGTCAATACATCCATGACCATTTTGGGTTCGACCCGGATTTTAAGGGGCCCGTGGCTGCGGTTTTGATTGGTTTCGCGGTTTTCTTTGCGTTTATGTACGCTTATTGCATCAAGAAGTTGAATTTTCAGATGAGGTGAAGTGAGGGCCGTTCGATTGTTGGTATCTGTGTTTGTACTAATGGCGTGGTGATTGTAATGTAATCTAAGATAGTTTGGCAATAAAAAATTCTTGCTTTTTGTGAAGACGATTCGAAATGGCTTGGGTTATGTATGAATTATGGAAGAAAGCATATGCCCAAGAAGTATCAAGTCGGCCCAAAATCATTCAAGAAAAGATAATTACAATTGGTCGAACCACGAAGTACAAGATTCAAATTTGATATAATTATGAATTATGATTTACGCTGGGAGCTGTCTATTTCTTTTTCCATACCCCATAATGTTAGAATAGTAATTATTGCTCCTCAACGTGTCGATAGACAATAGCTTTTTTTGATGGGTCTCTATAATTATCAATGTTGTTTAATTTTTATTGACTTGACAAATCGCAACTAATTGGGTTAGAATCTCCCACATTAAATAGCGGTTAAGAAGGTTACATCACGTAGGCTTTCCTCATTAGGTCATGGACTTCAATTATTTGTTTCCTATTTACACATTCTATATTATAGTTCTAGGCTTACCATCCCATTAAACATTGAGGGGAAATTTGAATATTGTAACGTTTACGTAATTTCGAATTTCGAAGATTTGCTGACGCATTCGGACTTGTCATGAAAATAAAAACTTGTCAATTTGAGATATTATAGTACTAGTATTAACAAGTCAACGCAACAGGCGACAGATCCCACTAGATTTTGCCTAGCTAGTACATAATATATTATTCTCCAATTTCTACAATTTTTTCTAATTAAATTTTGATTTAAAAATCCCAAATTTTATGAATAAGTGCGTATTGAATAATAAAAAACAGCCTAACATACTACTAGCTCATTTGATAACGACACTTGGCCGTAACAATCTTTAACCGGTCAACGCTCAATTAAATGAAATAAATGTCGTATTCAATATTTTAAGAGAGAGACATCACATTAATTGAATTTGACGATAAGTTCTATCTTTACAAGTTTTAAAAGAAATTGGACGTTTTGGGGGAAAAAGTGGGCCCGTGTAATAACTAATAAGCTGAAGGAGAGGTAAAAGCAATATAATCCCATTTTCTAGACCAAAATAATACTAAAAAGATGTTATAACTAGTACTTATTAAAAGTTGGGAGACATATACAAGCAAGCACATATATAGATGTGGGTATATATTCCTATAAACTACTACGCAGGTCTCGTTAGATTCTGATTGGAGGAGTAGGAGATTTTTTTGAGTGCTTTTTTGAATTTGAGAGAAGGTTTGTTTCTTGAGTAAGTTTCAAGAAAAATTTTAAATATTTTTTCGGAACAAGTAGCTGTGATTATCGCAACTTTTTCTTGAATTCTGCAAATGGGTGTGTGTTTTTCTTCTCATATCCTAGCCAGAAATGATGATCCTTTTTTTTCTTTTTCAAAATTTACGTTCAAACTTTTCATCTTATGATTGCGCCTGTAATTATCTCATGCTTCGATCTTCTTTTCTTTCCTCCTCCAAACATTTTCTACTATTTTCTTTAAATCTATCCCTCCATCTCTGCCCTTCTGTTGATACCCTTTTGTCTTGTAATACAGTTTGCTCACGAGGTTGTGTCAGAAAGGAGATAAATAACTAATAACATTTTGAAAAACAAATAATAATAATAATATTTCAAAAAAAAAAAAAGGCTCCACTCCATTGCCATAATAAACTTGGGCTATTTTAAGGTTACCTCCTCAGTGCTAGCATTTTGTTTTCATTTTCATTATAAAGATCCTCCCTTTACTTCAAATTAGACTCTGTTCCCTGACCAAAAAGCTGTGATCTTTACGCACCAATTCACTAACTACTTTCACCATTACTGAATCTTGAAGCTCTCTTTTCATATTACAGCACAGCAAACATGGGAAAAGCTACGAGGTGGATAAAGGGCTTACTTGGCATGAAAAAAGACAAAGAAAACGTGGAAATAGATTCCAACCACGGCGGCAGAAAGAGATGGAGCTTCGTTAAATCTTCGCGAGAGAGCTCATCAAGCGCTTTGAAAGAGATTCCCGCCGCCGACGGCCACCCATCTTGGCTGAGATCTTACATCGCCGAGTCTGAGAAAGAGCAGAACCACGCCATCGCGGTGGCCGCAGCCACCGCAGCCGCGGCCGACGCCGCAGTCGCCGCCGCCCACGCGGCGGTGGCGGTGGTGAGGCTCACCAGCCAGGGAAGGGGAGGCTTGTTCTTCGGTGGGAGAGAGAGATTCGCCGCCGTGAAGATTCAGACTGTTTTCAGAGGCTATTTGGTATATGTTCAGTTTCTAACACAAACATTTCCCCAATTTGATCTTCCATGAGATAAATTAAACTGTTTGCTTTAGGCCCGAAAAGCTCTAAGAGCTCTAAAAGGACTTGTGAAGCTACAAGCACTTGTAAGAGGCTACCTCGTAAGAAAAAGAGCAGCTGCTACTCTACATAGCATGCAAGCCCTTTTTCGGGCCCAAGCTGCAATTCGAGCCCGTCGATCCACGCTCAGCGATCGTCGAAGATCAGTAGTAAGATTTTTACTCAATTCAAATCGATGAAACGATGATGATGATTACAATATGAATTATAACATCCTCATTTTCATGTCTTCTTCAGGAGCATAAAAGCGACCCATTCCACAGCAAAAGGCACTCAACTTCGTATGACCCGTACTACAATTCATTCGAGGAAAGCCCGAAGATAGTCGAGATCGACACCTGCGGCGGGCCCAAGTCAAGGTCTCGAAGAATTAGTACCAATTATGCCCCTGAAAACTTCGAAGAAAATCAATACAACTACCATACGATGATGTCCTCTCCACTTCCTTGTCCGAATTCCAGCGGGCATTTAAGAATTCCCAGACGTCGCCACGCTAGGGACTATTACGATTGGGGATTCATCGAAGAGGATTATAAAATTTCGACCGCTCAAAGTACGCCGAGGTTCGCATACGTGGGGCGGGAAAATAGCGTATTGCCGGCGACGCCCTCCAAGAGCGTGTGTGGAGATAGTTTTCGTCGAGGGTACTACGGTAATTGTCCCAGCTACATGGCGAATACGCAGTCGTTCAATGCGAAGCTTAGGTCGCACAGCGCGCCTAAGCAAAGGCCCGAGCCCGTTTTCGGCCCGAAGAAGAGGCTTTCTTTGACTGATGTGATGGCGGCGAGGAGCAGTTTTAGTGGAGTTAGAATGCAGAGGAGGTCTTCGTGTTCTCAAGTGCATGAAGAGTTTGAGCTTTAAAAATGAATGGTAACTTTATACGAGGTTCCTTTTGCAATAAATTAACTACGTGGGAAAAATCGAAGATGGATTTGAATTGATACAAAGGGTATTATGTTATGTATGCTTTTCTCTTCTTTCCTTTTCTTTGTTTCCTCCCTTGGTGTTCTTTTTTTTTCTTATTGTCAATGGTTTTCTTTCTGATAAGTGTGGGTGTTGTTTGTACATTGATTGATGGGTCTTGGAAAGGTGTAATTTTATTACCTAACTCGGTTTAATATGCTGGTATTTGAAGGTGGTGGATTTAGTTTAGGTAGTTGTTGAAATGAATGGAGTTGAATACATGTATGTAACGCTCGAATCTTTAACCTTAAATTATTTTGAATCGCTGCTCAGTCTCGTTTCCCGCTCGAGATTTTATAATATATAGTTTTAAGTGTGGATATTGATATTTCCATGTGGCTTCCACTTCCATCATCAACACACACACACACTCCTACTTATCAAATATCTATTTATGTGTACATATGCACCTTTTACGAGAAAATGGACACAATTTCCAACCTAAACAAACAGTATAACCAAAAAATGTTGGAATATTCCTGATTTAATCTGTTTGCACAAAGTATATATTTGCAGACATCAAATTTAAATTTGTTGTCCTATTACTCTTCTTTGATACTAGTTTCGAATTTAGGGTGGGGGTCACACATTTAATTTGCGTTTGAAAGTGATAACATATACCAGCCTTAAACAAGATTTCCTTAATGTATGAATGATTTTGTATTATTACCATGAGATATAATTAATGTTAAACGAGACGTCACATGATAAAATTCAAACGTATATTTCATTTAAAAGTACATATATAAATTATGATAGACATATATGTTACTTCTTCAACATACAAAAGACACCATTTTCACTACCCCTTTTTCTTCAGTTTCTAACTATTAGCTGGACGTTTGGTGTTACACTTTCATTTATAAATTTGACATTTAGTCACTTGACTTTGTAGGAACACTTAATTATTGTTATTTTTTTTTACCTTCATTCCCTTGAGCTATGGTTGGTTACTTGTCTATTTATTTATTCATTTTTTCCGCAAACAAATGATTAGGGTTTTGATTTGACTGATTGCGGTTTGCTTGCATCATCTTGTACAACCTTTTTTCTCTCGAAAATTCTTGAAATTCTCTAACTTGCTAAAAGACATATTTGTAAGGTTGTTTTGGCATTTGTGCTTTCTTTTGCTGCACTTTCTTTGATTTTTACGAAGGTCATCATCTAATGTCTGTTTTATATTTGAGTTTTTTATATGATAAACTTAAGTTGCATTATTAAATAACCTTAAACCCTAAGTTAGTGACATGTCTCATTTAAATCAAACATCGATTGCTAATATCTTACAAAATCTCTTTTTTCGATAATAGTTTATTATGAATGGATCAGTGGTCCAATGACTGACTATAGGCTAATGGCTTACTTATTCCCCAATCAAGATTTAAAATTTAATAAATAAACCACAAATTGAAAAAACAAATACAATGTAATGGATCTGACGAGCCTCGGTAACGGTTAATTAATGTATTAAGCGGCCATACATAATTTATTTAATTATGCGAATCGATGATCTTGAGAAGATGAGTTAAAATAAATACTTTAAATTTCGAAATGATGGCTTCGATCGAGCGAAAGAGAATTTGAAATGTAACATCCTGGTTACATTATAGCCAAATGAAACATTATTTGCGAAATGGGATGTAAACAGATATAAATAAGATTTTGATAGATATTCTCGAAGTTAGCTCACCTAAAGGTCATATTTATTTTTATATATATTTGTAGTTTATTTTTCTGTTTTTATTTGTCCTGATTAAATCTGTCCGCTATGCATATGAACATCCACCTATTATAACCCTGTTCATTCAGAGAGATGTTTTGGATTATTTGACATATGTTCTTTAGAATAATTTTTTTTAATGTTGTTCAAAAAAAGGAGAAAGAAATGTAAAGGAGTTATGTAAATGTGATTTTCTTACAATTGCTGGGGTCGGGTTTTACATGCTTTTTGGTAGGCCTTGTAATTTGACGACCCAATGTAGAAATTTTAATAAACATTTGAAACTTTTTTATTCATTACTAGTCCTAGAAATAAGAAGTGCAAGCTTTTTTACAAATAGTTTTCTTTGAACATTTCAATACAATAAATAACATATCAAATAATATAATATATATATGGGCTGGGTCGGGCCTTAGTTTTTCATCAATTAAATCTGTAACGCAAGTGGGCCAACTGATTGGTGCTATTTTGGTGTGGGCACATTTTGTTGATATCTTTTAGATAAGTGGTCGACGAAAACACAAACAAAAGTCAAAAACAATAAAATCTAATTACTAATTCATATCTTAATTCCCTGATCTGAAAGCGGCAAAGTTCAACGTTTCTTTCACCACACTGATATAGGAATTCTTTAATTTTCAATCACCAATATTAGTAATTTAATTACAGGTATTACATATTTTTAAGGTGTAAATACAATGTCCAAACTTATTATATGGCTGGGGATGACGAAATCTTCTATTTTTTAATTCGTGGGGCCCACATAAAGACAGCTGTGCACATATCTGTCAACCCAAATTCAAAAGGCAGATTTTTCATTTTTATCTATATATATGCGTGTGTGTGTGTGAGTGTTGAGTTGAGAGCATAAGTGCATTTTTGTTTTATTACAACAACACTAGCTCTTTCTCATTCGTTGTGCTTTTTTAGGGTTTTTCAAATGGAGAAAAAATCCGAGTTAGCTCCGCCTCAGAAAAATGAAGGTGTAGATTTAGTTGGGATTCTTGCGCCCGACGAAGATATATCTCAAGAGAAGGAGAAAAATAAACCGAAGAAATATAAGGCGAAAGTCGACGATCTTGGGCTAGGCGAAGGCGTAGAATTGCCTAGCAAGCGCGAAAGAACCCTTCTGCCCCACGTTAGGGAGCTTCTGAAGGGGAAAACGACCCGAAAAAGAGGTCACCCGCGTAAAGTCTCCACTCCTCCAGGTAGAATTATTACATACGTTACATCTTTTAAAAAGGGCGCTAAAATAATTCGTGTATGTGTGTTTCTAATTTTTTACTTATATTTTCTGCAGGCGAATCGTCGCAAGACATGGATCAGATCGACGATACAGAAGTCGACGACGACGACAGCTTAACGAGGATAAGAAGAGATCTGTTTCCTCGAGGATGGGGTGTAAGGCGACATAGGCACTTCATTCTGTGAAGAACTATCGTCTCTATTATCCAATCCGTTATTTCTTTTCATCGTTCATCGTTTCATTGTATGTTTTGCGCCTGTAAGAGGATTAGGAGCAATGTATAGGATTCGAATAATGTGATTTTGTCTGAATTTTGTAATTAAGTTCATCAAGTTTATGTATTACTTTGTTATATCCCACCATTGAAATTAAATTTGCGTGCATATGACAATGCGAGCTATGTCATCTATTCGTATGTCGAACGATAGCATGGCCGAATATTTCGATGTTGCGTTTTTACGCGGATGCGCTAAAAACGCATACGTTGAGTACCTATCTTGATTAACTGCACGGATGCTCGTCGTAACCAACTACGTCTGACATTTTACGAGATAATTAAAGACATGAAATACCATATGCTAAAGAAATTTGGATGTCCAGGCTAATCAATACATTATTTCCTTGAAAAATATGTGGGTATTTTTTTCATGATTTAATGTGGTTCGAGTAGCATAAACTTCTTGGTTAAAAAATTCAAGACAGAATGTGGAAATAAACAAAAATTGCACCTTCAAAGTTTACGGATAACTATCATTTAAAAGATTATTTAAAATTTTCAATAAAGCAAATAAAATATTTTTTTTTAATATACGAGGATCATCGGATAAGCCCTCAAAACTGAGATTATTATGGCTATGGTAAATGGTTGACCAATCCAGAACAAAAAGGCAAAACAATACAATAATAATTAATATTTATAAAATTCCCTGATTTGGCATTGTAAAAATCGAGTATTGGCCATCAATATAGGAATCAATTAATTTTCAATCACCAGTATTAAATTAATTAGTAATTAAAGATAATTAAATATTCTCAGAGTTAAATAGATAGTGTGAATTTGCTATTTTCATAAAATGGTCTGGTCTATCTATTTTCAATTTTGCGTCCCACAGTTGAGAGGTGTACACATACATGAATGCATTCGGGTTTCATTTTATGTAATCTTCAAAAGCAGATTTTCATTCATGTAATTTTCAAAAGCAGATTTTCATGTATGTAATATCCAAAAGCAGACTTTCATTCATGTAATATCCAAAAGCAGATTTTCATTCATGTAATTTCCAAAAAGAGGTTTTTCATTCATGTAATTTCCAAAAGCAGATTTTCATTTATGTTTTAGTGTTGATAACATGAACTACTGTGTGATTGCGTGTAAAATTAATATTATTTGATATATATAAATATAAATATATCTATATATATGATGAGTTCAGGGTCATTACATCATAAGGTTGCCGCTCCATTGTTGGCAACCAACACGCCTAAAGAAAGAAAAGAAAGACACATAAAAGGGTTTTACCTCAATTTTATTGACCACACAGATACCGGGAAAAAAAAAACACTCACCTGCATTCCATTAACATCCTACGACTTCTTGTAATGAAAACCCTTATTTCTTGAGCTCACCAAGATCCACGAAACCTATGTTCCTTTGTCGAGTAAAATTGTATCTCGCTTCGTCGATTTTGTGCGTTTTTTTCGAAGTCATGTGAGATATATAAGTTTGAGTATTAAATGAATTCAACTATCTTTTCAGACCCTTAATTTAGATTTATCGACCTATTAATAATCAACTGTAAAAGGAGAGCAATTCCGCGATAGATGAATCTTTCGACATGATTAGGGTTTCATTATCTGTCTAAAATCACATCGTCTTACATCTATAATCCGTTCGACATGATTAGGTTTTCATTATCTGTCTAAACTCAGTCATTCAAGAATAGAAAATATCAAGTTCGGTATTTTACGCATTTGTCGATCAGTATATGAAGTGGTCCCGGTACGATATGGATGTAAAACACTAAGTTGTAAAACTGGTGTTGGGTGAAATGTCGGGGTAACACTCAGCCTAACACTCAAAGCGCACAGCGGAAAATAAGATAACTTAGTAACGAAAATGAAAAAACACGAAATGTAAATCTGTGCAGCAAGTTAAAAAAACTTGCTGCGTGCCTCAAGGCGAAATTCCATTAACAGCAATGGATGGCAAAATAACTATCTGAAGATAGTAAAAACAAGCCTAGAAAAACTACGAATCTAAACGATCCTGAAAACTACGAATCTAACGATTCTGCAAACCTACAAAGTCCTAAGACTTCTGCAAAAGAAATACTAGGCTAAAAGACACTTTGGCTCGCTCAAATTCTCTCAACAAAACTCGATAATTTTCGCTCATAGCTCTCAAAAGTTTTCTCGTCCAAAGGTGTAAATATGGCAGCTCGAAATCTCCTTAATTTATAGGCATTGGCTCTCTCTTGAATTGGTAAAAAGATCACTTGAATATCTCTTCAAATATCTCCTCGAAGATCTCCCTAAATATAGTATATATTTAGTTCGAATCTTCTCATCTCATTGGTCGATCTCTTATCTCCTATTTATGGTAGCTGGTTGAATGATTCTCTTTTGATATTCAGATCTTCTAATCTTGGTAGTCGCTTGACTAATTCTCTTTTGATCTTCAAATCTTCTATTTATAGTAATTTCACTTCCTAAATTTGTTCAATTAGCAGCTCCACACGCTTTCCACATGGTTTGATCCATTCCCTATCCTTATTTACGTCATGCATATCACTAAAAATAGCCAAGAAGAAAGGTTAAACGGTTTTTGGGCATGAAAGCTAAAATCGAATGTTGACAAATTCACAGACAACAATGTTGGCTGGAATGTTAGCTCGACATTGTCAATGCTGAGCTAGTCAACATTAACAGTATACATATATCCGCTAGTTAATTCCGTTCTCCTGGCGCAGGTAGGATAATATACGACACATTACCCAAGTCGCACGAACTATAATGTATACGTGCGCGCGTTTTTAATTTTGTGCGTACTTTTCTTCGATCGTTTATTCAGGCGCATCGCAAGGCACGATGACGACAGCCTTACGAAGGTCAGAAGAGATCTCTTTCCTCGGGAAAATTGGCTATGGTGCTCACAGTGGTTGCTCACCGTGGTTGTGTACCATGACAAACATATATATATATATATATATATATATATATTGAGAGAGAGAAAAATCTTATGGTGCTCACCTTATCTGATCCTTACATGGGCACCTCTTAATATGACATTTTCGGTGCTACGTAACGTGTCATTTCAATGTAAGAGATGTCAATCCACGTAAAATGTACGGATCAATATTACATGTTGAAATGACACGTAATATAAGGTGAGCAACATAATATTTATATATTATATACATACATAAAGACATAAATCATGATAATGTTAAACGTTGTAGTTTTACCTAATGATTTTGTGGAAATAGGAGCTTTTTTTATGCTTGGTATGAATATCTAGTGTTTTCGAAAACGATCGCATCACAAGACATCACATGATGAGTTGTTTATATACATCCAACTGAGCTTGAGTTTGCTAATATATGAAGGTGATATATATATTTTATATTGTGCCACTGCCATCCCAAATATAGTATAATTAATATAAACCATATAGGATTACGAGAACCGTTCAATTGTCCCAATGTTCCTAAAAAAGCGTAGTTTACATTTATGATATTTGAATATCCGTGGTGGAAATGTCGCCCATATAGAGATAGATATATACGTAGTTCTGTATGTATGTAACGTACGTTGAACGTAAAGCAAGGCACACACAAACGCACATTTTACTCGTAAAAAGATGTTTGAGAGAAAGGCATGCATGAACCTCGTCTTGTAGTAAAAAGTTACATGCGAAACATCTTCAACGGTAAAAAGATTCACATTTATATGTCCAAGTTTCAGTTACTGAAGGAAAGTGAATAAGACGAAGACAAGAAGGGGTACTTTCGTCATTTCAAGTGCTAGGCTTGGCAGTGACTGAGTTCATGTATTTTGTTATAATTTCTTATATAAAAACAATGCTATATTTTTATGAGAAAATTAATTCAACAAGACTCAAGAGACTGTATAAAAAAATAAAAAAAAATTAATTCCTTCCTTTTTAGTTTATTTTCAACTAACATTATCATATGTGGTTGTGAAGTGAAATAAAAACGAGAACAGTTCAATAAATAATAAACTGTTACTTCAGATGACAAAAAGTCCCCGATTTTGTCCCCACACCATACTTACACTCATCATCATTGTGTATCTATCCACTCACAGTCACAATAACACACTCTCTCTCTCTCACCGATAAATGAGTGTAATCGAATCTGAATAGAAGCTTATGATCCTCTTCAAACTCTCCGTCAAAATCAGAGCTTAAGCAGGAAGGTATAGCCGAAGCAAGAGGTTTAAGTTTGGTGTTAAAAGTTTTGTTTGGTACTATCGTGTAACAGAATGGACAGTGCTGGTGGTGAGGTCGAATCAGCTACGGCGAGTGGCCCTACGCCGCTCGAGTGGAAATTCGCTCAAGTGTTCGGCGAGAGAGCTGCCGATGAGCAAGTACAAGAAGGTGAATTGATGATTTAAAATTGAGTCATGACTTATTTTTGACTATTTTTGGGTTGATTGAGTTGAAAATTTGGTTGGTTTTTTTTTTTTCTTGATTGATCTTTTCGGGTTGTTGGGTGATGATTTGAACTTGTGTTAGCATGAGAACGAAGGGAGTTTTGATTATGTGACTTTTGCTGCTTCATGTAAAGTGGGCTTTTTTAGGGAAAGTTCTATCTTTGAGGATTTTCAGTGCAAGCATGGGATGTGGATTATTATATGAATTGTACATTGGCGAATTCCCTTTTTCATTTATTGAGTCATAAGTGGCTTGTCGTGTCGTGGGGTTGATCTTGATTCCCGTAAATTCCGTTGCCCCCTACACGTGGTATTTTAAGTCTTTAGTTCCGTTATCTTCGATTGTTTACTGTTATTGTGCATAATTTTATGTTTGAAACATGTCACCGGATTGGTAGGGAAGCCGACAAGAATGATTCTGTTACCGCTTCTGTCCTGTGAGAAATGATTAGGCATCTTTCCGTTACTAATTATTGATTTTGTCGTTCTTGTATTTCCGATGGCCTTCAAATGGAAGTTTTGGAGGGTTCAAATGATTATGCTAATTCGTGAACAGTGAGAGTTAAACTCTACAACTCTTTTTCTTTCAGTGGATGTCATCTCGGCAGTTGAGTTCGATAAAACTGGCGACCATCTGGCTACTGGCGATCGTGGTGGAAGAGTTGTGATATTCGAAAGGAATGACAAAAAAGCAGTAAGATTCCATTGATTCTGAGTATCCTAGTTTCCTGGTTAAATTAGTAATCTGTATTCCCCTTTGTGCATTGCTGTTCTATATTTGAAGCTTAATTGGAGTCGAAGTGATCTAGAGAAGACGGACTATCCAGTTAGTCGTCATCCAGAATTTCGATACAAAACTGAGTTCCAAAGTCACGAGCCTGAGGTACTTTTTTTCAGAATTTCTGACTTGAATTGTCAAATTGTGTAAGAGCTTCTACTACTTTGTTGTGATTGTGGCACATGCATGTGTGTACTTTTTCATCAGTTTGATTATCTCAAGAGTTTGGAGATCGAGGAGAAAATCAACAAGATACGTTGGTGTCATGCTTCCAATGGTGCCCTGTTTCTTCTATCCACCAATGACAAAACCATCAAGTTTTGGAAGGTGGCTTTTATCCCTTTAATTATGCTATAGCCTAATTCAGAAGTTCTTGCTTCATTTTTTATTTCCACCTCGTGATCTCTGTCAAAATTTTTCCCAATGTGCCTTTTGAACAGGTCCAAGAGAAGAAAGTGAAGAAAATCTGTGACGTTAGTGTTGACCCATCAAAAGCTTCGAGAAACTGTAGTATTTCAAGTTTTAGTGCCTCTTCTAGTCCAAAGCAGTATCTTGCTAATGGTGACAGTTCTGATCGATCTTGCAATGGTTTGAGCGATGATAATCACTTTCCTCATGGTGGATTTCCCTCTCTTCGATTACCGGTGGTAGGAGCACTTAGTTCTTTATACGCCGTTCATATATATGGATGTTCGTTTGATAATGTCTTTAGAGACACCTTTTCAGTATTGATTTTATACTATTAATATGGGGAAATTATTACTTTTATTTTTCCTTTTTCCCTAGCTAATATCTGTAATCACTCTCATACCGTCTATGCATTTATGTATATTCTCCATTGCTCGTAGCTTAGGGTCAAGTTATGAATATTAAAATTTTCATCGGGTAATATCTTCGTTTTGTTTTTTCTGGCTTTTACTGAAACAGTACCATTTTGCAGGTCGCAAGCGGTGAGAGCACTCCCCTGGCAAAATGTAGGAGGGTATATGCCAATGCTCATGATTATCATGTCAACTCCATCTCGTATAACAGGTTTTATGTCTTGATTTTATATTTTTATCTTTGTAAATCGTTATTTTTCTAACTTGATTAGACTCTATCTGAACGGTTCAGTGATGGAGAGACATTTATATCAGCCGATGATCTACGCATAAACCTTTGGAACTTGGAGATTAGCAACCAAAGTTTCAATATTGTTGATATGAAGCCAACTAATATGGAGGATCTGACTGGTGTGTTGACCTTTTTTTTTTGGTTTGTATGTCTCTCCTCCATACACCATCATCGTTACATATTCCAATATTTTATTTTGTCTTCTGCAAACTAAATTACATTCATGGTTCAAGAGTCTTCTTACATTCTTGGATTTTAGAGAAAGTGCCACAATGAGATCATCTCGTTGATGCTTGTTTACTTTTGCAGAGGTGATAACATCAGCAGAGTTCCATCCTAACCATTGCAACTTGCTAGCATATAGCAGTTCGAAAGGATCAATTCGCCTCATTGACATGCGACAATCTGCATTATGCGATTCGCATTCGAAACTGTATGTTCTCTGTCCCGTCAAGCAGCATATGCTTACCTTTAGCGTTTCTTGCCAACATGAGGATGAGATATTGAATGTTTTCATTCGTAAAACAGATTCGAGGAGCAGGTGACACCTGGCTCAAGATCTTTTTTCACTGAGATCATTGCTTCAATCTCAGATGTTAAGTTCTCAAAGGATGGCAGGCATATGATAAGCCGTGACTATTTGACCCTAAAGGTTCTACCCTTTTTTTTTATTTATAAACATACTTTTGGGACATTTTGCTTTACGCTTATCTTTATGAATCGGTTTCAGTTGTGGGATATTAATATGGATTCTGGCCCAGTAGCCACATTTCAAGTTCATGAATTTTTAAGACCAAAGGTAAATTCCTATGACCTCTTCTCTACTTCTCCTGAGACTTCTCCTCGCATCTTTCCGTCATATTATTGACGCCTTTCTCTTTCTAACTAATCTCCAGCTATGCGACTTGTACGAAAACGATTCCATTTTCGATAAGTTCGAATGTTGCCTGAGCGGTGACGGTGCCCGAGTAGCGACTGGTTCCTACAGGTAGGTTTTTTGCTCTATTTTCTGACCAGTTTTGTCTCCAATCGATGTTTGTTCTTTGTTATTGTGCAGTCAACGCTGTATAATGAGATTTTTCTCTGTTTCAGCAATCTATTCCGTGTATTTGGCTGTGCTACGGAAAGTACCGAGGCAACTACTCTTGAAGCCAGCAAAAATCCAATGAGGTACTTCTACTTCCATATTTTATCTGACAACATATATAAAAGCTATAAAGGAGAAGCATATTTTGTGATGAAACTGGCTTCAGTATTGGACAAATCGTAACACGTTGTTTGGTGGAATTGGGGATCTCACACATACACACACTCACACACATACACATTTACATTTTCTGAATCTTTGAGTTACCAGGAAACAAATTCATACCCCATCTTCGAAGCCTTCAAAATCACCAAGTAGCAGCATAACTAGTGTGGTTAGACATGGTAAGAATCAATTTCGCTACAGTTGGTAATTCCCATACTTTACGAGGATCAAAGTAATGCTTTAACGATTCGCTTAATTTCTGGTCTCAAATGTGACCTACCTTAATGCATTACAGGCTCGGAAAGTCCAGGAACTGAACCCAACGTGAGTTCGTTCGATCTCAAGGAAAAACTACTTCACCTTGCTTGGCACCCAAGTGAAAACTCAATCGCTTGTGCAACTGCAAATAGCCTTTACATGTATTATGCATAAAGCCTACTTGTCGCCCATGCAATTTTTCGGATGAGAGAAATAGTCGTCTCTCGCCTTCAACAGTTCAGGCTCAGAATCAGGTTTCTTACAACGTATGTTCGAATGTTTATTAATAACAACGTAGACAATGCAGGTATGTCCGTGTATAGGAAGTATAAAAAAGAAAAGGTGGAGAAAAAGAAAGACCATGTTTGTAGAATATCAATGCGAAGGTTAACTTTATGGTGTCTTATAATGTCCTTAGTTATGTAGTTTTCACCATGACGAAAATCATTTTGAAAGGATTACTGTAAAATCAAGATTATCTGTTGTGTAGGATGATATTTTGAATTCATGGTATCGCTATGAGATTTTTCTCTATATGACACATGTAACCATATGACATATGTATAAGGTATCTCGTCAACACAAACTACAGTAGTCAAAGAATTTCAATATAAACTCATACAGTTAGTTAGATTGTTCGACATGGGCACTCACTCATCTTCGGATTATAAGGATACTTGGATTGTATTCATTACGTTGATTTTGCAAGGAAGTCAATGTAAGGTGTCTTCTTTTTTCTTTTAGCATTTGTTGAAAAATCAAAATCAAGAACCCAATTTTTCTCAAAGCTTCAAAATATTGGAATCTTGTCTCGCATGTTTGACAATTGGCCCCTCAATTTGTGTACTTGCATCATTTAATCTTTTTCATGTAAAGGAAGTAGACAAGCCGTTGTGTTGTGTAATAAATGGACCCCAGCCGATCCTCCTAATATGTAAAAATGTTGACCCGAAAATCCGGTTAAATAAATTAATTCACATCCGTACAATAAATGATCTTATTATAGCTTGTTAAGTAAAATTAAAGCAGAGATGTAAAATTTAGCTCTTTGCATTGATTGCTGGTAGCAATTTATTGCTCTTTTCATGTTTGCTTCAACGATTGGACTAAATAATGCCTCTAACCGTGTAACCATTTCACCGATTCGCTGCTTACGTCCGTTTCTTTTATTACTACCTCCGTCCCATTTAAATGTTCCCGAAGATTAGTGGGCACGGAGATTAAGAAATCACATTATTTTAATATTATAGTACACCTTTTGAGGTATGGAGAGGGAAAAGTTATTAATAGACACGCAAATCGAGAAGACTTTTTTTAATATTAATGGTGTAATTAGTTTAATTAGTGGGATAATTTTTTACCAAAAATGGAAATGGGAAGAATTAGGGGTTTTTAATTATATAATTAAAAAAAATTAATCATTAACAAAATAAACAACAAATGAAAATCATTAATAAAATAGACATTTTCGCCATCCCAAGTGACGAGTTACTAATTCGTATCTTGGGAATACGAGTTACTTGTCCACGGTGGGCTGACATGGCATTTCAAGTAACTCGTCATCCCAAGTGACGAGTTACTCTTTTTCTTTTTTTTTTTTAAAATTTTATCTTATTTTATATTTATTAATTATATAATCCACCAAATCATAATATCATCATTATCACATGTAATTTTACATAATAAAAATCAATAAATGCATCTAATTTATTGTTTGTTTCGCGACGATTAAAATGATATGCATATCTTATATTTTTCGGATATCGAAAATATTTAATTATTTTTATAGTGAAGTTGCTGCTAACATTATTGTTTAATATTTGTATTTTAGGTATATGTGAGGGGTATTTTCGGTAGCTCATAGAAGTCGATTAGTCATATATGTGTGTGTGTGTGTGACGTATCTATATCAATCCTTCTGTTAATCAATAAAAGAATATATTTTTTAAGTACTCGTTTCTTTCTCAATATCTTATAAAAATAATTAAATATTTTCGATATTCGAAAAATATAAGATACGCATATCAATTTAATCGTCGCGAAACAAACAATAAATTAGATGCATTTATTGATTTTTATTATGTAAAATTACATGTGATAACGATGATATTATGATTTGGTGGATTATATAATTAATAAATATAAAATAAGTTAAAATTTTAAAAAAAAAAAAAAGAAAAAGAGTAACTCGTCACTTGGGATGACGAGTTACTTGAAATGCCATGTCAGCCACCGTGGACAAGTAACTCGTATTCCCAAGATACGAGTTAGTAACTCGTCACTTGGGATGACGAAAATGTCTATTTTATTAATGATTTTCATTTGTTGTTTATTTTGTTAATGGTTAAATTTTTTTTAATTATTTAATTAAAAACCCCGAAGAATTATGTGGGACGCCCGAAACAGAAAGATGGGAAGAAATAAGTGGGACGGAGGAAGTATTATTTTTATCTTCTTCTTTGGGTCTTGGATCTCTATCCAAATCTCCAATTCATGAAGAAAATTCGTAAAAAAATAGTAGAAACCCTGCAAAAATACAATTCAGTTCATAAATGCACACGTTAGAAAATAGCAAGTACACATCACCACACTTTCTCATCTCCTCAAATAATTGCATGCATAATAATGTCCTAGAACTTTGAATTGTATTAAAAGAGTTCTGCACTCTGATCGCCTCTTCCATCTATGTATGCATATATGTGTGTGTATATATATATGTCGCGTTGCGTCATTACATGTCAGTTAAAGTAAACAAAAAATATTAGGTGGGTCTTAGGAGTAAGAAAGGAGAAGACCATACTCAAGTCTGCGCCGAGGTGTTTTTAAGCCGTCGAGTGCGTGTTCTGCGTGTTTTTTTGCATATCCTCCGCCTCGTAATGGCCGCTTTCGTGGTCGGCGGTGCACTTCTTCGCCTGTGTCTGCTGCTGCTAACCACCGTCGTCCTCTTCCCCCAAGGTCATATTTTTTATTTTCTTAATCATACGTTACATCGCTTTTGTGATAAATGCTTCAAAATTAATCTACTTTATACGTTCCTGAAACTCATTAAATTAGCTGCAGCCTTCTCGGAAGACCCGGTCAACGCAGAATACCGCTACCCATTCGTAAAATCCGCCGGCGACGCGGACATCGACGCCTCCGCCGAGTACGACTACATAATCGTCGGAGGAGGAACGGCGGGCTGCCCACTCGCCGCCACACTCTCCCAAAACTACACCGTTTTACTGCTGGAAAGGGGCGGCACGCCCTTCGCCAACCCAAACGTCACCCTTATGCAGAACTTCCACATCTCCCTCGCCGACACCTCCGCCACGTCAGCATCTCAGATGTTCGTCTCCACCGACGGCGTCTTCAACGCCCGCGGCAGAGTCCTCGGCGGCGGCACAAGCATCAACGCCGGCTTCTACTCAAGGGCCAGCCAAAGGTGCGCCGTCGTTCTATATTCTTACAATTTCCAACGAAAATTCACTAATCTCTCCGACTTATTACAGCGAAATCGATAGGCTGGGGTGGGACCCACGCCTAGTGGGCGAGTCCTACCCGTGGGTCGAGGATCAGATCGTCTTCGAGCCGCGGCTCATGCCTTGGCAGCGAGCCTTGAGGGACGGGCTATTAGAAGTAGGAGTCTCGCCCTTCAACGGCTTCACCTACGACCACAAATACGGAACCAAAGTCGGGGGGACGATCTTCGATCGGTTCGGCCGGCGGCACACCGCCGCCGAGCTGCTCGCCACCTCAAATCCCGCAAACATACGAGTCTTGGTGCACGCCACCGTTCAAAGGATCGAGTTCCAAACTCCGTCGTCCTCGGGCCCGCCCAGGGCGGTCGGGGTCGTTTTCAGGGGCAAAAACGGAAACGTATTACGTAGGGCAAAGCTTTCGAATAGGCCCGAGAGTGAAGTCATACTGTCTTGCGGGGCGATAGGGAGTCCCCACTTGCTTCTGTTGAGTGGGGTCGGGCCGAAGGACGACCTTCGAAGGCATAACATTCGGTTGGTTTTGGACAACGAGTTCGTAGGGAAAGACGTGGCGGATAATCCTTTGAACACGATCTTCGTCCCTACGAACGGGCCCGTGAACCAATCTTTGATACAGACGGTTGGGATCACCAAGCACGGCGTCTACATTGAGGCAAGCAGCGGTTTCGGGCAGTCTTCGGACAGCATTCGGTGCGACCATGGGATCGCTTCGGCCGAGGTAATGAACTAACCTTTTGAGCTCTTGCCGAGAATCTTCGACGAAATCGTACGATCGTCTGCTCTGCTTCCCGTTGGAAATATAATATATAAAATTTTAAAAAAATTATACGCTTCCTTGGATACGGAGCTTTTAGGTGAAATGGTCCCTCGATATGGGGTCAGAGCCGGGGGACCAAATAGGCCAGACGTAGGATTCAAGCGTTTGGTATGCGGAATTCGATGTGGGAAAAAAATGTGTAAATGTACAACACATAAAGCATGGTGTGCAATGATTGGACGCATATCATTACATTTTTCCTTCCTTTTTCGCATCGAATTCCGCATACCAGATGCACCCTTAAAAAAATACACGTCTAACGCTAGATAATAACAAAATCAGCATTACTCTCAGAGAACAAAAAAATCAGCCTTGACTCGGGAGCATACTGGGGATATAGTATGCAAAGTTAAAACTCCAATTAAATCTTAAGCTTTTAGGCGAAGCAGCAGTCATTGAATACTTCCCACAATGCCACACAGGTCGGCCAGCTTTCGACGGTCCCGCCGAAGCAAAGAACTCGCGAAGCAATCAGCGACTATGCAAAGAGCAAGAAAACCCTCCCCCACGAAGCGTTCATGGGCGGGTTCATCCTCGAGAAGATAGCGAGGCCATTATCGAGGGGAGAAATCAAGCTCAACACAACGAAGATCGAAGACAACCCTTCGATCACATTCAACTACTTCAGCCACAGGCGCGACGTGGCGCGATGCGTCGAGGGCATTCGCATCATAGAGAAAGTTTTGATGACGAAGCAATTCGCCAACTTCACTCAGCGCGATAAGGACAAGGTCGAAAGGCTCGTGCGCATGAGCGTAAGGGCGAACGTCAACCTCATACCGAGGCACACGAACGACACGGCTTCGATGGAGCAGTTCTGTAAGGATACCGTGATCACCATATGGCATTACCACGGCGGTTGTCGTGTAGGAAAGGTAGTCGACGAGGATTATAAGGTTCTCGGGATCGAGGGTTTGCGGGTCGTCGACGGGTCGGTTTTGGACGATTCGCCCGGGACGAATCCTCAGGCAACCATTATGATGATGGGGAGGTATATGGGAGTGAAGATTTTGAGGGGGAGATTGGGCGAAGACGCTGGCGTGTAAAGTAAAAGGGCGGATATGTAATAAATCGTAGCTTTAGTTTACGGTGATATTTGTCGTTAATGGTGAGATTGTTGCAAGAAAACTGAGATTGTAATGAAAACGAACTCTTTTGGAATTTGTATTTGGTTGGGTTAGAGTAAGATGGGATTCACAAATAATGCTATTTTCTTCATTTCTTGTTTGTTCTTGGCAACTTTGGCCCATATTGAAAGAGTGAGATAACGACGAATAAGAGAAGGGTTGATTCTTCAATTTGAAAATTTCTTGGCCCATGCCACCACACATGGTATTCGAAATCATTATATTAAGTGTGTTTTACCTTTTTAATTTCCGAAAATGTTATCATTTTCTCCCTATTTACGTAAATGGCCGATGAATGGCTGGTTTTCTTTATTGATACTCTAGTTAGGGTTGTACCTTTCAACTCTTTGCTTTTTGTAACAAAATGTGTGTACTAGTTGCTAATACTGCGCTTCTTCTCCAGATTTATTTTATCTTTTATCCTGTATTGTTTCTCTATTTTTGTATTTTATGGAATCTTTCTGGGCCATTGCTTTTGATGTCTCGGTGACACCTATAGGAAGTATTTATTAACCATTCGTATAAATTCTTCAAAAACTGATCTTGATATTTTTCTTATGACATTGGTACAAAAACTTGTCAGAAAACGTTTGTCCCTAAAAGATATGCTAGCTCTTGAATTGACGCGTTCTTCTTCGTACGACAAGTACAAATATATGTTTAATCACTGTGCTCTTGTACTCCAGAAATTGCATAAAGGAACGTTTATATGCATGTTGTAAAATAATGGATGATGGCGTCATCAAGATTCCAAAGTCAACATTAACATGATCGCATCAACCCCTATGATGATAAATACCATTAAATATCATTATGGCTCAATCACGATCGTAAAAATTAAATTGTTATAGTTGGGACTGCTTGGTTACTAATGGAATTTGAACAAATTGTAGTGTATTAGATATTCTTTTAGTTATCAACACTATTGTTACATGTGAATATTCCTAGACTAGATCGTCAATTTTATATAATAGATATTATATATATATACAACTTCATGCAGCAAAGAATTAATGAATGCATGTAAAGATCTATTAACATATATACGACTTTCTGCATACATGGAACATCTGCAGCAAAAATACCAAACTGGATAGTCTAATTAGGTAGTGAGACCATAGATGTAATAAATGCGTGTGTGTGAGCAAGCATTGTGCAGATAATTTCTTAATATTAAAATTAGGTTATTACAGTACACTGAGAATAATGTAAAACATCTATAGCAGTTCACATTGTAGATAAGGGCTTCATACTCTGAAACTAGGTTACAGTAGCAAGAATACTAGAGCATCTATAATAGTATCTATATATATAAATATTTATCTATAGGTATTACCATTACTGTGATCAGTGAGAAGAATTCCAGCAGCCTGGAAAATTAGGGTTCTTGAGAAAATGACCGTTGCATGTGGACATTGGTGGTGACGAAGATGAGTTTCCCGAGTTTGAATTAGAAGCGCTTGATCTTGCAAATGAGGCCATGAGAGACTCGAATATTTCGCATTGATCCTCGAGGCCAGAAGGACTGAAAAAGCTCGATAGATCGACGATCTTCTTACGATGATCATCAGCGACTTGCAGTGATTCTTGTACTATAGCAGATGATGACGAAGGCTGCAAAGGTTCAGTGCGTGGAATCACAGCATCGATCAATGTGGGCCCATCGCGATAATGCTGATGATCGCCTTCGTAAGGCTGCTTTGCTTCAACATTTGAGTTCATCAAGAAACTTCCGTAATGAAAATTGTTGTCCAGGTTGAGCATCAAAGCACAGTCATGGTCTTGTTTAAGGTTAATAGGGTTGAAATGCTGGTTTTGATCTGTGGCTTGAGAGTTATTACCGATCGTTCCCAAAGGCCATGAAGGCAGATAGGGTAAAGAAATGAAGTTTTCAGACATGGGAATTGAGCTTTCGAGAAAATTACTACCCATCCCATGTAGATCGAGCCTCGATTGTTGATCTGTAGCATCGAACCCTTGAAGGACTGTTGTGTCTGGATTTGGGATGCAGATCTTATCCATCTGATGGATAATGCTTATATCATCATTTGGATTACTCATGAAGAAGAGATTTTCAGAGCTTTCGTTGGGGAAATTAGGAGAGAAGGGCAGCGCAGCAACGTTGAAGTTGTTAAGATCAGAATGGTTACTGAGATGATGAGAATGAGATGAAATCAGCTTTTTCTTGATGCTTGAGTTCCAAAAGTTCTTAACTTCATTATCTGTTCTTCCTGGCAAATGCTTAGCTATCTGAGCCCACCTGGGAAACAAATTCAACGTTAGAAAGAAATATGTTAATCCTTTGTTGAAGCATCGAACGTAAGAATTGACGACAAAGCAATAAGATGATGTAAAGAGAAACCTGTTTCCAAGAATCCTATGAAGCTCGATAATAAGAGTTGCTTCTTGATGAGAGAAACTCCCTCTCTTCAGGTCAGGCCTTAGATAGTTTATCCACCTCAATCTACAGCTCTTTCCACATCTCTGTAACCCTTAAAGTGCTCAAAGAACACAAGTGTTAGATCATATGTAATCTACATATATACGTGCATAAGTTAAATTTATTATCATAATTATTACCAGCAAGTCTTGGAACTGAGCTCCAACATCCATGACCATAAGCAGTGATGTAGCTTATGAGTTTCTCATCTTCTTCGGGCGACCAAAGCCCTCTTTTGACTTTCTGTTTATTGCAGCAAGTGTGATGTCCCATGTTCGTTGTCGTTATTTCTCAAACATTCAGATGAATGATCCTTATAACAACTTCTTCAACATCATGTCTGAAAATGAAAAGGGGATGGAGATCAAAACACTGTTTTATGTATCTGCAAAAACACACATCAAAGCACTCATATATGAGAAAGAAACAAGCATATATCAACGGTTGACTTGCAAGCCCTAGAAAAAGAGAGTGTAAGTACTATATATAAGCTAGAAATTAGACATGACGAGTTCTTGAAATATATTGATGATATCATGTGTGAGAGTACGATAAGATTGTGTTTTAAATGTCAAGAGATGTACCACTCATGTCAAATGAGGGCCCTTCTAATATGATCTTAATTGATAAAAAAAAATGTCAATGTGTGATATAAAATGTATGGTAGGGTTTTTCACAGCATGGAACTAATAGTACATTTCAAACTATTAAACCGAACCGTTGTTCAAGAAAATATATCAAATCTCCTTTAGAGGTGTGGGAAAACACATATTCTTGATTAGACTTGGAGTACATATTAAAGCTCCATGCTTGATTATTCGACGAATCACCTATTATTACCACACAACTTACTAAAGCTATAATAAATAAAAGCTATAAGACCTAAATCTTGAATTGTATTCTTGGCTTCTTTACTTTTGTGATGACTCGTTTGTCAGTAAACCTCCTTCAATAGACATCCCTTTTGTTGATTTAGTTAAAAGAGTTCAAGCTCGATAATCACTTCGGTTAACAAGAAACCTACTCTAGTTCGTGTTCTTCTACTCTAAACTATGTAATAGTGATAAAGGTCACACAATTCACTGAACTAAAAAAAGAGGACCCTTTACTCTAAGTCTCGTGACTACTGACAAATACAGTTATTTCTTGAGAATAGATTGTGCAGTGCCCTTGTTCTCGATCAATAATATGATGAGTTTTTATAGCCATTTGCACAGATGGTATTGATGCAATGTAATTAAATATTATTCTAATTAAAGGGCTGATCAAAGAGGATGATGCGTACTGATTCATATACAAAAGAGTGTTGCCGGAAACTGCAGAAACTAATAAATTCCAAGTATTTTTTTCCTGCTAAAGGCTAAAGCCATCAAAGGCTAAGGTGAATATAGCATTTAACATCCATTATTTTTATGATAAATCATAAGTATCGTGCATGAAGTATATATATATATATATATATATTCATTCTCAATGATTTATAGTATTATTACATGCATATTGGATATTTCTCAATTTAATAAAGTCATATTCTTTCTTTCTGTTAAAGAAGGCAAGTAGGACAGTGAAGACATAAGCACATATGTAACATAAATTTCCATTCTCATGAACCAAAACTGCACAATATCAATTCTTGATATGCTAACATGAAAATAGGTTTTCCAATATATTTATATAATTTTTTCTCATGACAAGAAAACAGTTTTACAGTTTCGTCATCATTAGCCAGCCATTAAATGCAACGGATATCAAACAAAAGATTCGAATTCTCTATGTTACTCAATCCACATGAAATTCGTTGCTAATTCATTACAACCTTATATATTTATTATATGATATTTGTGTTATATATATATATATATATATATTCTAATCTTAAGAAAAAAGCGATTATAGAAAAATCCATTGCATGTGTATAGTTGTGATTGGGAACTGACTACGAGCATGCATATGCAATTCTCTATTCGTAGTGAAAAACGACAGCTTCCAAATTAACGGTGAAATCTTGGTAAAGTAATACTATGTTTGGTATAACATACAAATAAATAAATCTTTAAATTGTACATATAAATAAGGGGGGAGACTTTACTAATAAATGCTTGCGATCGAAGAAAAGATGATTTTTGGTACTTTGAAATGAAATAAAATATAAAATGAAATGAAATAGAAAGCAAAAGAGATTATTGATCCATTTTTTATGCACATGCATGAATTAATTGATGGGGGCTCCACTGCTTTATTTGACGAGTTACTATGGGACAGAAGCTGGATTTCAGTTTTGTTTTTTTTTTCCATTACATAAAAGTACAATTATTATATATATGTATATATACATATATCTCGACTAAGACTACATACCTCCTTAGGACTTTCTACAATGAAAGTATGCATGAAGCATTTGATCTTGTAGTGAAAATTACAAAGATGCTGTTTAAATATTTTTCTTTTTCAATTCAATAAGAAAACTAATACACACCAACACCACCTTTTCAAATTGAATGAATCATTAAAACTTTGTATCAACCAACGGTAGTAAAAATGACAAACAGTCATGTCTCTGTTGGTCACTAACTAAGCGAAGCAATTTTATGTAACAAAGACATATGCATCATATAGCGTTGTCCCCATCTATAAGCTTTCTTATTTTCTGGACAATCCATTGACAGAAAGCCTATAATATACTCAAACCTTGACTGAAGTCCATAGCCATGAAATGAAGTGAGCTAAACGGTATAATACATACATAATTGTATATGTGTATATATATATATATATATATATATATCAAAATTGACAGATGAACAACTTTTTTTCCATGTGCTTTGCTCACTGATTGCTTTAGAGGTCCTGCAGTTTTTCACGTACATGGTTATATGTAAGATCTTCCTTGAATCATCTTTGCTTGCAAGCCTTCTCTCTTTAAACATAGACTAGAATCACTACTCATCTCATGATTGAGATGCTTTGTGGTCCGAAATCAATATTTTATTACATTATTTATTATATTCTTCTATGCATAAGATATGATGAATGAATCCAAGATAACAGCAGTGTTTTGTAATAAAAATGTTTAGGAGAAAAGAACCATAGCAGCAGCATTAGCAAATGGACATGTATGTTTGAAAATTGAACAACAAGCAGTTGTGAAAGCTCTCTCTGTAATAAGAAGACGAAAACCAATAGAACTAAAGATATCTTTTTTTTTTTGGCTTCTAAAAACACTTGGTGAACTTGTGGAGATAATCTCGACTGTCGATCCCATCGAAATCTCCAACCTCGTCGACGTCGGGATATAAGTCGTTGCCCATATCGACAGAGTAAAGATCAGCATCAGCGCTTCGCCTGGCGTTGTGATTATTCTTCGAGAGTGGGCTCTGTCTCTTAACATACGATGATAATTCCTCGACAGAACGCCTCTGAACAGATTGAGCTTGAGATTTCGTTGCCGAGTACCTAAAATTCCTCTGTTTCGCCTTCATCGACAAGGTGGGATTCATGTAATTAGGCTTCGAAACGCTCTTATCAGCTGAAGAGTCTGAGGTTGTAGCCAATGACGAGTTCGAAGTCGTAGTGCCCTCATCATATGCAAACTCGGAAGACATATCAGATGATGTTAGAAGAATCTGACAGCTTTTGGGAACTCTCGAGGGCGTTCGAGTTGAAACATATTCCTCGTACTTTGTCTTCATCTCTGCGTTTTCGGACGAATCTGAGTAGAATTCTTCCATTAGATTGGGAGTTCCCATGTTGCTTAGTCTTGAATAGGAGGAGTTCAGATTCTTCCTCATCTGACGAAATTCGAAAAGAAACTTTCTTGTAATAAGCTGATAAAAACACACAGAAATTATGCAGCAACTAACAAAAAAAAAACCTGCTGTGGAAGGGCAGCATAAGCAATGGCCCTTTCCCTCTTCACTGCGCCTTGTTTCTTCATCTGCAGCTTCGATCTCACTTCTTCGACTGTACCTCTGCTATCACACCACCCTTTCTACAGCACAGCAAAAAACAATGTAAAATAAAGACAATCCTTAGGACTTCATTGCATCATTGTAATGAGAAGAAAGAAGCCATACCTCAGCCTCCTTTAAGGGATCGATAAGGCTCGTATCCTCTGAACCACCTTCAGACTGAGTGCACTGAGCCCTGACTCGGGCTTGGGCTCGAACGAGGGCCTGCATGCACCTTAGTGTGACAGCAGCTTGCTTTCGAACGAGCCTTCCTCGAACTATGGCTTGAAGCCTAACCAATGCTCTCAAGGCCCTTAAGGCCCTCCTAGCCTAAGAGTTAGAGAACATTGCAAGCATATAATAGATAAGCAGACTGGAAAGAAGTTAGGTGAATCTCATGAGTACCAGAAAAGAGCGGAAGATTGTCTGAATTCTGATTGCAGCCCATTCTCTTCGGACAGCCATGAAATCTCTAGGTGAAGCCTTGGCTAAAGTAGCTACGACGGCTGCCATTTCGCCTTCGAAGTTGTACGAGTTTGAGAATTCTGATACGTCTGCTTCTGACTTGCTGTCATTGCTTTTTCTGGTATCTGATGATCTCCTCCATAGCTTCCATTTCTTGCGTTTTTCACCTACCTTTTCCTTTAAATCTGTTAGGATATGCGGAAATCCCCGATAATTATTTTTGCCCGAAAAATGACAATAATAAATAAAAGAGACGAAAAAATAAATTTGGACAGTGACACGAGATTTACGTGGTTCGGTCGGAATGACCTACGTCCACGGGCCGGAGGGTAGAACTTCTTTATTATGTGGAGTGATTACAGACACGTACACTGACGTGATATAAAAGCAGTATAACAACTACTGAGAATCAAAGCTACAAAGAAATATCGGAGAATGGTGACCGAGGAATAAACCCTCGCTGAACTGAAGATGTTTGGTCTGTGGTCTGTGGCTCTGAGGCGTTTTTCTACTGCTTCGTATGAAGCCTATTTATAGGCCAAGTCTTCACTGCTTCCTCGTCTGAACTGAAGAATATAAAAGCAGTGTAAACCTTTGATTTCTTCCTCGCATGCAAAATAGCTCGGCGCCTGACATTACTACTTTTCTTTGTGCTTTTTCAATTCCCACGTGAATGTCCATTCTCAATAGTTGAAAATGTTGAATGGTCAATGACCATTGTTCCAATCGAGGCCACCTAACAAATCTCCACCTTGACCTCGATTCCAAGAAAATTACTCCACCTTAATTAGTAACACCTTTAGTCACTATCTCTGTCTCCCTCCGTCCATAGCCCCGGCGGGCTAGTTCACCAATTTTAAAACATCAATCAAATCCAAGCAATGATTGAACTTGGAAACTGGAAGAGCCATTGCATACATAATAATGCCAACTGCACTCGAGTAAGGAACTCGTGCCATGTACGCTTCTTCCTCATCTGATGATGGTGACTGAGCAGCGCTTAGCCTATAATGGCTAGCAAAAGGAGTGCTGACTGGTTTGGCATCGCTCATGCCAAATCTCTCCAAAACCTTCTTGAGGTAACTTTCCTGGGTCAGGTGCAACTTACCAGCTCCTCTATCACGTCTAATCTCCATACCAAGAATCTTCTTAGCTGCTCCCAAATCTTTCATCTCAAATTCACCATTCAATAAGGCCTTCAACTGGTGAATTTCTGCAAGATTCTTAGCCGCAATGAGCATATCATCAACATATAACAACAGATAAATGAACGAACTGTCATTTAACTTCCGGAAGTAAACACAACTATCATACTTGCTCCTGGAGAAACTATGACCCAACATGAAAGAATCAAACCGTTTATACCACTGTCTTGGAGACTGCTTTAATCCGTATAAGGATTTCTTCAGTAAACAAACTTGGTCTTCATTTCCTTCAACTATGAAGCCTTCAGGTTGCTTCATATAAATCTGTTCATCTATATCGCCATGTAAGAACGCCGTCTTGACGTCAAGCTGTTCTAACTCCAAATCATACATGGCAACGAATGCAAGTAATACACGAATAGAGCTATGTCTAACGACAGGTGAGAAAACGTCATTAAAATCAACACCTTGTACCTGACTATAGCCTTTCGCGACTAATCGTGCCTTATACCTTGCATCGTCAGAACCAGATAAACCTTCTTTCTTCTTGAAGACCCACTTACATCCGACTATTTTCTTTTTCTTCGGCGGCGGCACAAGAATCCACGTACCGTTCTTGTGCAGAGACTCCATTTCTTCATTCATCGCTACCAGCCACTTATCAGAATTATCATCGCTTATTGCCTCCGAATAGGTAGAAGGTTCGTCGCCTCCACCTGTTTCTTGCGCCACTGATAAAGCGTACGAAACTAAATTTACGTACCGCTGTGGTAGTCGAATTTCCCGTCTCTCCCTATCTCTGGCTATAGAATATTCGTGATCGGTACTTTCATCTTCAACAGGATCTGAATTAGGTTCTGCCTCATCCTCTCGATCTGTTGAACTCGTAGCAGGATCATCTGAAGGATCTTTGTTGATCTCGAGCTCCACCACGCTCTGTACACTGACCAAACTTCCTCAGGAGTCTTGAAATTGATCGGTGAACACGGTGAGCGGTTGACAATATAACATGCTGCGGCGATAGCTTCAGCCCAAAAATCATTTGTCAACCCAGCGTTGGAGATCATACATCGAGCTCTCTCTAGAAGCGTCCGGTTCATGCGCTCGGCAACACCATTTTGTTGAGGCGTCATTCGAACAGTGTGATGTCGAGCAATACCCTCATTCTTGCAAAATTCGTTGAACTCGCTTCCACAAAATTCTAAGCCATTATCTGTCCGCAACCGCTTGATCTGTTTTCCTGTCTGCTTTTCAATCAAAGCTTTCCATTGTTTAAATGTTAGGAAAACATCACTTTTCTGCTTAAGAAAATAGACCCAAACTTTCCTCGAAAAATCATCGATGAAAGTCAACATATATCTTGCACCACCTTTGGACGGAACACGAGAAGGACCCCATACATCAGAATGAATATAGTCCAAAGTACCTTTCGTCCTGTGGACAGCTGGCGAATTGAAGCTGACTCGTTTCTGCTTCCCAAAAATACGTGTTCGCAAAAGTCCATCTTACCAGTACTTTGACCGCAAAGTAGGCCCCGCTTGCTTAAAATCGTCAAGCCTTTTTCTCCCATGTGTCCAAGTCGCATATGCCATAATCTCGTGGTATCAACCTCCGGGGATGTCGAAACTGCAGCGGAACCTGTAACAGTTGTTCCCTGCAAAATATACAAATTTCCAGACCTGCAAGCTTTCATCACGACAAGGGCACCTCTGGCAATCTTTAAAACTCCACCTTCACCTGAGAACCTGCACCCTTGAGATTCAAGTGTGCCTAAAGAGATAAGATTTCTCTTCATATCTGGAACATGTCTGACTTCTGTGAGCGTTCGGATGATTCCGTCGAACATCTTGATCCTCACTGTGCCTTTACCAACAACTTTACACGGAGCATCATTTCCCATTAAGACGTATCCACCATCGAATTTTTCATATGTGGAAAAACAATCCCGACTCCGACTTATGTGGTAAGAACAACCCGAATCTAAGATCCACTCATTATCAGACCTAATAATATTTGCAGTTGCTACAAATATAGTTCCATCGCTCTCATCAGCAGCTAAACTAGCTTCGGCGGGTTTATTAAATTGCTGATTATTTTTCTCCTTATTTTTTAATTTAAAACAATCAGCTTTAATGTGTCCCTTTTTCTTGCAAAAATTACAGATTTTATTTCTGTACCTGGATTTCGACCTTTCTTTAGATCTACTGCTTTCAGCATCTCTACGCTCTGGTCTTCCCCGTGCAAACAGGCCTTCTGCCTGGCTACCACTTGTTTCTCCCGTAATATCCCTGTCTATCTGTTCTTTCGACTGTAATGCAGATTTGACACTAGAATACGATATCGTATCTTTCCCATAGATTATGGTGTCACAAAAATGCTTTAAAGACGAGGGAAGGGAACACAACAATATTATGGCCTGATCTTCGTCCGTCACTTTGACTTCTACGTTCGCCAAATCAATAATAATAGAATCGAATTTATCGAGATGCGAGAGAATAGAAGTACCTTCCGTCATTTTCATACTGTATAGCTTCTGCTTTAAATAAAGCCGATTCTCCTTAGTCTTCTTCATGTAGATAGCTTTTAACGCATCCCACATACCCATGGCCGTCGTCTCCGTGGCAACTTCTTGTAAAACCTCGTAAGAGAGATTTAATATAATAGCCGATCTGGCTTTCTTGTCCAATTCCTTAAATTGATCGTCCTTCATTTCGCTTGGTTTCTTCTTTGCGCCTTCAAGCGCCACCTCGCAACCGTCTTGAATGAGTATAGCCTCCATCTTGAGACTCCACATTGCAAAGTTGACATTTCTGTCGAACTTTTCAATTGACATTTTTGTTATCGTCATGGTGGCTAAAAAAATAAATCGGGGTGGCTCTGATACCAATTTGTTAGGATATGCGGAAATCCCCGATAATTATTTTTGCCCGAAAAATGACAATAATAAATAAAAGAGACGAAAAAATAAATTTGGACAGTGACACGAGATTTACGTGGTTCGGTCGGAATGACCTACGTCCACGGGCCGGAGGGTAGAACTTCTTTATTATGTGGAGTGATTACAGACACGTACACTGACGTGATATAAAAGCAGTATAACAACTACTGAGAATCAAAGCTACAAAGAAATATCGGAGAATGGTGACCGAGGAATAAACCCTCGCTGAACTGAAGATGTTTGGTCTGTGGTCTGTGGCTCTGAGGCGTTTTTCTACTGCTTCGTATGAAGCCTATTTATAGGCCAAGTCTTCACTGCTTCCTCGTCTGAACTGAAGAATATAAAAGCAGTGTAAACCTTTGATTTCTTCCTCGCATGCAAAATAGCTCGGCGCCTGACATTACTACTTTTCTTTGTGCTTTTTCAATTCCCACGTGAATGTCCATTCTCAATAGTTGAAAATGTTGAATGGTCAATGACCATTGTTCCAATCGAGGCCACCTAACAAAATCAATTTAAGCAACAAAACAAATTAAGATGAAAAATATTGGTTCAAGCAAGAAAGTTCAAAACTTGGCCAGAATTAACAGCCTAAAGCTACCATCAGAAGAATAGGAAATAGCAGCAAACAAAGCGAATCTATTTATGAACAGCAAGCAAGTGACAAGCGTACATAATAGAAGATGAGAGTTAACATCGAAAGAGAATAACATGAATCGACAGAAAAAAGAAGACCAAATCAGACATTCCATGAACAAAAGAAGCATCGATCAGCACGATTAGGTAAACCCATTTTCAGCTTACCGATTCAATTGCTGCACAGGGCTTTTTCAGACCAATCAACGATTTTATCCACTTTCCTGAAGCACCCATCTCGCTAGAACAACAACCACGGCCGCCGGCGAAACAATCAAACAAAAAATTTCGCTTCCTTTTTCAAGAGAGGAACAGTGCTTTGTTTATAGGAACTTCGAAAAAAAAAAACAGCTATGCCAAGACAAAGAACATGAAGAGCATCAGAATTAGAAGCCTCGGTTATCGATTGAAGTGCATCTTTAATGCAAATGTTGGAGCGGGGTTGTGATTTTGAAATTTGAACATTTGAAAGAAAAGGGATAAAAATAAAACTATACAACGGTTACTACTCGCTAATATGGTCTTTAATTTAAGGCTTAACCTTTTCTTCGTAGTCGATTAAAGCATATCATTCCTATATTCCCTTGCAATTTAGTTCTTGGAGCCCACAATGGAATAAAGAAATGTTAGTTTGTATTTCCTTCCAAGGTGATTATATCATTTCACTAATCATATATTGTCAGGGAATCTGGACAATGTCAGTTTCCGACCGATAAAGTAAGATCTTGGACATATTTCAGAATTCTGAACGTACGAATCACAAAATCCTATATTTAGTAGCAGACAACTTCAATATAAAAGTGCTCAGTTTGGTACGTGCTCATGTACTTCTTGAGAGGAAGGTAATGAATGAATCTCCCATTTCCTTTTTCCTACTTGCACATTTGTCATGTGTTCATTCCATCTCTGATTCTCTCTAATATGCATGTATAATAATCTACCTTGGTAAGGATGACTAGGAGTGTTCATTCGGTTATACCGAACCGAACTTTCGGTTATTCGGTTCAAGGATTTTATAAACCGAAAACCGAACCGAAATATTTCGGTTCGGTTTCGGTTTTACCGAATTTTTTTCGGTTCGGTTCGGTTAATCGACCGAAAAACCGAATTTTAATAAAAAAAATAAAAATAAAATATTAATATTATCTATCTTATAATATACATTATCATATATATTTGTATAAAATTTTAATTTACCTCATATTTTCATACTTTATTAATTTATTATAAATATATATTATCATGTATATATTTGTATAAATTTTCGATTTACCTAATATTTTTCTTATTTTATTAAATATGGTGGATATATATTAATATAAGACATATAATAATATATAAAAATTTTATATAATAATATATATGTATATAAAAAATAAAAATAAAAAATAGAATTCGATTTTTCGGTTAACCGAGGTAATAAACCAAAACCGAACCGAATTTTATTCGGTTGTCAAAATGAAAACCGAACCGAAACTTCGGTTTCGGTTAACGGACATTTGAACACCCCTAACCTAATTGTAAGGTGGACCCATGAACAGTATGTAAGAATTCGAGAGAAAAAGGGCTTCTACCTCCACAAAGACAAAGGTGATTGGGGATTTACACATCAATGATCATCCTCTGAAAGAAACACTTCGAACTTAAAGGATGATGTTGAAACTATATACTTTTAAAGCTAGGATGATAGGTATTGAGAGAATATGTTGAGACATATGTAAATGGGTAGATTATTGCAGAGATTAATAAACTGTGTACGATGATTGCTTCGTGAAGTTGACAGCCTTAAATACAATCTTGAACAAGAATTTTAATCCTTACAAACAAAAGAGATAACAACATTATTTGAAGCCGTATGTTTTTTTTTCTACATATGAGTAAAGAAAGCCCCCAAAAACAAAAGAAACAAATAAAATCCATGGACTAGTTGGTCGCAAAAGTGTTACCAATCCATCTGAAGCTCTTTCTCAGATAACCCTTCATCTTGCTTCCAACTGCGTACGTTTTGTACCCAGCAACTCTCTTCTTTCTCTGCATCTCAGGGTCTAGAAAGTTCCAACCCTTCGAAGAAGACGATCCTGGATTATTTTTAGCTTTGCTCTTGCTAGAAGAAACCTTCTTGATTCTCACCTCATAAAGATCAGTACGAGGATGAGGGTTATAACTGTAATCCGAAGAGCTATAACTTCTCAGGTCGTTCATACTGCTTGGATACGCCTCCATAGCCACTTCTCTTGATGATTTTGATCTCGAAAACTTATCCATAATTGAGACACAGAACTTTCTTGTTCTTCGGATGTGGTCGGAGTATTGTTGTAAGAAATCAATAATGGACGGATATAAAAGAAATTTCCAAGTTCGTCTGTTTTATATAACCTTCTTCTGCTGTCAGCGGCCACGTTTCAAAGATTTGAACGTTGAAGTTTGACTTTTTGAAAAACCTGGAAGTTTGTGGCATCTTACGTAGTTTTCATATGATCGTTTGTTACAAACTCGTGTTTCCAGGAAATTGTAGGTAGTGATGAGATCAGTTCATACGATATTCAACATTTATCAGCCAACAAGCCGACCATTTTATATTGACTGATAATCTTCCCTAAATAGAATATAGAACAAATCCAATAGCAGCCAATCACTGACTCCAGCAATTATCGAAATGGTTATAGCTGACCGTGGTTAAATCTTTAATCAGGGATGGTTAAGTCGATATGTATTTACTTTATATGCTGCAAAAAAGATATAGTTAAGTTAACCAAGGCTCCTCTGTAGTCTTCACTTAAAGATCTTCTCCATAACCATAAGCATCTCACAGAATACTGTCCCTTGTTTCCTGTACGGAAATATCAGACCAGTTTTATGTCTGCAAATAAGAAACAAAGACGAATGAACGATGTAAAGAGAAAAAAACCCCAAATTTACCTGACTCGAATTCGAGCTGTCGTAACGGTAACTCCGCTCCGTCGGACACGTGTAATAAAACCTCCCCTCAGGCTTCACCTCCGCCCCCAAATCGCTCAGCCTCTCTAGCTCAGGCAGCACCACCGTGTCAAGATCCGGCCTATCCCTCCGCCGCATCTCGCAGCAGCGCAAGGCGAGCCTAGCGTACGCCATCGCCTCCTCCACCGGCCAATCCTCCACCGTCGGATCTAAAATCTCGGCGAAGCTACCGTCGTCGATCGCCCTCTCCACCAAATGGGAAAGCCCCATCGGCGACCGGCCCGTGATAATCTGAAGCAGGAGAACGCCCAACGAATACACGTCGGACTTGGTCCCCAAAACGCCGGTCTGCTGATACTCAGGGTCGATGTAGCAGAACGTCCCCACGGCGGCGGTGATTCGATACTGGGTGACCCTCTCGGCGTCCTCAGGCGGGACGAGCCTCGCCAGCCCCACGTCGCTTATCTTGCTGACGTAGTTTCTGTCCAGTAATATGTTGCCCGGTTTCAGGTCGCGGTGGACCAAAGGCTCGGGCTTTTTGTGGTGGAGGAAGTTTAGGGCGGTGGCGATCTCCGCGGCGATTCTGAAACGAGCGCTCCAAGATAGGGTTTTTGTGTCTTCTTTTCTGTTGAGTCGATCTTCTAAGCTTCCATTTTCCATGTATTCGTACACTAAGCAGCCATATTCAGGACAAGCTCCTACGAGGAGTACCATGTGAGGATGTCTCATTCTGCTCAAAACCTCGACCTGCGATGAAAATCGGTGGAGTTTAATTGCGTAGATTCTTGGCCGGCATAGATGGTTAGAACCTTTCTCATTACCTCTCTTTGGAACTGCTTTAGGCCCTCAGATACGTCTGATCTCAGGACTTTAATGGCGACGGGCGTGTGATCTAAGGTTGCTTTATAAACTGGCCCATAGCCACCTTCGCCTATCTTGCAAGAATCTGAGAAGTAATCAGTAGCCACTTCGATTTCTTCGATGGAGTACCTTCGATAGCCCAAGGAACCGCACGAGTATGCACTGACTGCCTTTTTCTTAGCTTCTGATTCTTGTTTGAATCTCTTCTCTGCTAACTTTCTCTTCTCAGATTCCATTTCTGCTAAGCGCTGCGCTCTTTGCGCTATTACTACAGCGGCCTTGCTCTTCTTCTCTTCTTGCCTTACGATAGCTAATGCGCTGCCGTCTTCGCTGTGAATGCCCTCTTCGAGCGAGCTTGCCTCCTCTGATCTCCAATGTTCCATGTCCTTTACCTTGAGTTTGTAATATCGTGTCATTCGACGAAAAAAAAAAAAGAAAACTTGATTTTAGGACTACTTCGTATCTTTTCCTAACTTTTCTCTTGCAGCTGCAGCTTCTCGACAAGCCACGTTGTACATATCGAGCATCTGCTTCAAATCGAGCTTCATTCTCTTCAATTCGTCTTCGAATTCCTGCAACAAAATAACACAGCATTTTTTACGGCTTCGCTTACAGCCTCTTACTAATTAACTTGATTGCCATCTTTTGTTGAACTTACGGCTTGCGACGAAGTAGAAACCATAGAAGCTTCAGAAATCCTAGGCTGGTCCAAGAGCTCATAAGACACGTCAGACATAAAACTTCGCATGTCTGAAAGATCGCTCGAGCCCGCCGACGACACAGAATAAGTAGTAGTGGCATTGTCCCTTCCTCGTATACGAAGGCTTAGCAAGTTGTTCAATGGCTGCTTCAACTGTAACATTCTGCTTAGAGTCCTATTAGGGGGAGTACTATTAGTTCCTAACACATGAAGCCCATGATCTCCCTCTACGCCTTCGATCTTGGGCGAACAGTAGTTGCAAGAAATTACAGTCGCCTCTGAGTTAGAACACGAGGAATCGACCGTGCTAGGGTTTTTATTACAGTCGGGGCATTTTCTCCAGCTTGTTGGAAGAGAATCGCTGCTGCTCACTGAGTTCCTCGACGAAGATGTGCTGTTGCTTTCGAACGATCTCCCCGCCGATATTATCTGATAATGGTGGATTTCTCTGTTGCTGATGCTCGGAGAACTGTAAGGCGAAGCGTTTCTGCTGTTCTCGGACGACGACGTTCTTGTCGATTGGTGATCTAACCTGCGCATTTTTTAGTAAGGCCAAAAGGAATCGACCAAACACTAATTTAGGAAAACTATCTGCAAAAACTCAGACAAGAATCTAAACCTGCTTGTCTTGGAAGAAGTGAATAAGCTGGCTTCGAACTCGGGAGTTTCTGGTGCGCTGCCCGACTTTATTTTGTTCGACTTTCCCTTCGAAACGACGTAGACTGAGCAAGAATCGTGGACGAATTTCCCGACGTTAGTCGGCACATCCGCGTACTTAAACGCCCTGGTAATAATAATAATATTAATAAACATGCGAAATGAGTTTGAAATTATTTTTGTAAGAAGAATATATATCCCGAGAAAAGCGCACCATGCTAAGGCGCTCTTAATGGGAGCGCCGAGGACGACGTTGGCGATGGAGTGTGTGTTGACGTAATCGGACAAAGCGCCGGCGACGTCGAGGTCGTAAAGTACGACCTCCTTTACTCGAATCTGAAACAAAATTATTACAGTAATATAAACGAAAAATCGCCAGTGTTCTCTATCGAACGAACGAACTTTCGATCGTTTTCTTTTCTTACCCTTTTACGAGCGCAGAAGCCGCGAAAAGGGAGGAAAAGTTGCTGCAAATCGGCTGGCAATGGCAAAATAGCTTCTTTACGGTCCACATTATTCTCTACATCGAATTCGTACACGTTTGATCGAAACGACAAAACCCAAATGGAGGATATACTTGTTTGTTGTAATAAGAAAAAAGAAAAAAGCGAAGAGTAAGGAATACCTACGAGGATGCAAGGTTTGTTTGGTGCAGACGTGTACGAGGATGATCATATGATTCTTCAAGTTCAGATTCTCGACGGCCCATCTAACGGCGAATGGGCTGTTCTTGTCTTTATCGATGGCCACCGCCGTGGATATGTACGCCGCCCCATTATTGTCATTGTAATGATCGTCGTAATTGACATTCATCGTCGTACGGTGACTATTTGCCATTAAATAATTATATGTAGGATCTGCGCGGCTGAGAAGGATTGTTTATAATGGTGGCCGTCGCCGCCGCCGCCACCCAAGAGGTGGCTGCTGCTTTTAGAACGTAGGTGGTGCGGTGGCAGCTCAGCCGCGCTCGCGTGTAACGTTTTGGAGGAGAGAATAAGTGACGAAGATGTTATTATAACGTGGTGAAAACGACGACTGTTGAGTTCTTGACCGATATTGGTCAACGCTTTTGTATCCTATATTTATGGAGGAGCTATTTGTTTTTCTTCAATGAATTATTCATGCGTGGTTCCTAGTCCACGTGTACTATCGACACTCCACCTCTCCTTTCCTTTTTCTTTTGTTTTTTCTGTTTTGTTATTAATCGGAAAAAGAAGAAAATTGTCGACGCGTGTAGACAATAGACATTGACTATATGTGCGACAATTTCATTCGACTTCGTTTATGTCCTTTTCAATTGTTGGTTGATTCTTGTCTTATTATCTTAGATGCTACCACAAATTGAATCCACCACGTGTCCTTTTTATTGAGCTTCAAGGTAGTTAAACCCTCAAGGATTCTAATTCTACATCAGAAAGGTTTTAATCTTTTATTGCCGCTGGGATAGTTGTAGATATGTCATAAAACCTAACCCATTTTCAAGAGGCCGAGAAGGTTTGCCTTTTATCCATGTAATCGACGTTCCATGCGTCAAAAAAGTTGGAATCTTTTTAGGTTTTTCCTTGTGAATCTCGAGTTGCTTCCAGCAGGTATTTCTCTCTTTAAAGGTGGCCTTCCCTTACTTGCAGATAACAATGGATAAAGCTTTTTGCTTTTTTTTTTGTCGTTTTTCTCCATTCCTCAGCTGTACTTAAAGGGTGGTCGATCAGCTCAAAACTGCATAGCTTTGTCGTTTCTCTTTCCCTGAATATATCTTCAATCTCAGCGAGTCTAAGCAGATTAGAATTCATTGAGGCAGGCCCTTTATTTTTTCTGATATAGACAGAGAAGCTAATAGGGATGGAAGAGGTGTCTGAAAATACAAACATGAAAAAACTCATGGCCGAAACAACAACTAGCATGTTGTCTAGCCCATCATCAGTTCTCCCATACGATAATTCGCTTGCCAATTGGGACGATGTTTATGATGACGATGGTTGTTATCTCACTTCAATCGAAGAGAAAGCCTTCGCTTCGTCGCCTGTCGAAACCGAGGGCGGCGAAGATGGTGGCCGGCGAATAGTAGTGAAGGTCATCGCTTTAGAGGAAAGGAAAAAAGGACTATCTGTTAAAGAATCCCTTCACTTCCCTGATGGTAATAAGAAAGATCAAAGAAAAGATGGTTCGAAAAGCGTCTTCGAAATCGAATGCGTCCCTCTATGGGGTTCGGCTTCTATACGAGGGCGCAGGCCCGAAATGGAAGACGCACTTATCGCCGTGCCTCATTTTATGAAAATTCCAATCGAAATGTTCGTCGGCGATGGGTTTCGCCCGACCATAACGCACCTTGATTCCCATTTTTTCGGCGTTTACGATGGCCATGGAGGATCTCAGGTACGTCTTCGTTTCTACGCTCTCGATAGTTTTTTTCTTTTCTGAGTTTCGTTAAATCGACGATTTATTCGCAGGTCGCAAACTATTGCCGAGATCGCCTCCACTCGGCGTTAGCAGAAGCGTTAACGAGCCACAAAGCGCACGTCACGAGCGAAAGCTCTGTAGGCGCTCGGCGAGCGCATTGGGAGAGAATCTTCACAGACTGCTTCTTAAAAGTCGACGACGAAGTTTCGGGAAAAAGACCTAACGAACGAGTTTCAAAATTCGACGGAAAAGCGCACGACAGTCTTATCACCGTTGCCCCCGAAACCGTGGGCTCCACCGCCGTAGTTGCTCTCGTATGTTCGTCTCATATAATAGTTTCAAACTGCGGAGATTCGAGGGCCGTACTTTACCGCGGTAAAGACGCCATTCCCTTGTCGGCCGATCATAAAGTAAGCGCGCGCCGTTAAAATTTTTTTTGTTCGCTCCTCAAAGTTGCGCCTTTCGATAAATTAATTTATTACAGCCGAGCCGTAAAGACGAATTCGCCAGAATCGAATCGTCGGGCGGTAAGATCATCAAGTGGAACGGACACCGTGTCTGCGGCGTTCTTGCAATGTCGAGAGCTATAGGTAAAAAATCTTACCTCCGTACGCCGATTTTTCTGATACTAAACTACTTACCCAAACATGTAAATTTTACGGGATTTTCTTGGTCTGCTAAAGTGCGCTTTTTTTTCCGTGGTTTTTAAGGCGACAGATTCCTTAAACCGTGGATCATCGCAGAGCCTGAAATTACGTTTTTACCCCGGGCTAGAGACGACGAGTGCCTTATCTTAGCCAGCGACGGCTTATGGGACGTAATGACGAACGAAGAAGCTTGCGAGGCAGCGAGGAAACGCATTTTACTTTGGCACAAAAAGAACGGGACGACGAGCCAATTAGTCGAAAGAGGGCATAGAGTGGACCCCGCTGCAAGTGCGGCGGCTGAACACTTATGCAGCCTCGCTATTCAGAAAGGAAGCAAGGATAACATTTCAGTAATCGTCGTAGATTTGAAGCCTCGGAGGAAGGCCAAGAACAAGAAAAGTTGACGTTCGTCGTTCTATTTTCGCCTCGATAGAAACAAGAAAAAAAGAAAAGTTCGACTTAGAGAGGTTGAGCGCTGCATTTAGGACACTTGTACTTGTTAATGCGCTCGGCCTTCGAAGGGGTGACCTTTACGCACTTACCGTGGAACCATTTTTCGCACGTGTCGCAGCCTATCCAAAAAGCGCTTGCGCTGCTGTCTTTACCGCAGGCCCCACATAGCGCATCTTCTTCCCCTTCTTCGTCTTCTTCTTCTTCTTCGTCTTCTTCTTCGTCTTCTTCGTACATCTTATCCACCTTCCTCCTACCAGGCTTCTTCTCAGGCGTTTTCTGTCAACGAAAAGAGGGAAAAAAGGAGTTTTTTAGCTGTCAAGATTTGCAGATTCTTCAGTCTGTGTCGTAGGAAAGATTTGCTTGATGTCAAAATCCTTACGAATTTAGAGTCGGACTTGGATTTTCTCCCCCTTCGATTAGGGGCTGGCGAAGGCGATGTTTCTTTCTGATGATCGTTACTTACTTCGGTCGTCGTTCCAAGGACGACTTCGAGCACGCTGGGAAGGTCGTTGATCATTTCGAATAACTGCTTTCTGCGATCGAAGAAGTAACGAAGTGCGTACGTATTCCAAAGGGCGCCGTTGTAAGAAAAAGATTTGTGAAGCTAACCTTTTGGCTTTGTCGAAGCCAAGCATTGCGCCGAAATGGAAGGCGAGTGAGATCAGCCAAGAATCGCTGTGGATTGCGACGAGCTTTAGCCAATTGGTTTCTGGGATTCCATCGCGGGCAAAGTTGATTCCCAGCACGGGATCGGGCAGTTCGGGCGGAATTTCTTCGACCGGGAGGCTGACCTTCCATTGCCCGTCGGGCAAACCGTAGAGGCATAGGTTCTCTTTTTCTGTAATTAATTACGAATGGGGACGAAGAATGTAAATCGAAGGAAATTTCACGAACAACAGATGAATGCATTATGACAAACAGTTAAAGTTCACAAGATTTTATAGTGCTCTTCGAGACAGTGAGAAGTGACCCACACCACAAAAGAAGTACAAGAAAAAACTCAAACTTACTTGCGTACATTACGATCAAACACAAGAAAAGAATAGAAAATCCACTTCGGGAAATCGAAAATGAAGCCTTACCAGGGTCACACTCCATATAAAATTCAGCAGCATCTGCGGGGAAAGAACAAACAATCATCAGACGAATGAACAGAAAAGGGGGGCAATAGAGAATCTTGGTATTAGATAAAATGAGAAAGGAGATTCGAAAAACCTGATGTGAGGGCTTTGATAATTCCATCTCTTCGACCCTTGAAATCCCTAAAGACTTCTTCAACCGTCTGAGGAGGCGCCATTCCTTTCTACGTAAATTCCCCCTATCTCTCTCTCGTCAAGTGAAGTGAAGGTCGTTTACGAGTAGAAAAAACACAATGAAAGCAAAGCAGATTTCCATTCACTGTTTGATTTGATAGTCTGCTCAGCGGCTCACTCACGTATCTAACAACCAACTGAAACTAAATCTCTGTGATGTGACTAACCGCGCGCTTGCATTTTTGATTTCATATATCATGCTCGGGAAATTACTGACCAGTCCTCATTTTTTAAAATATACAATTGTCGAGGCAATGTCTCGGAAAGTTTCATTTTACTCCTTGTATTTGAAAAATTACTCCGCCAAACCAAAACTCCCTTTGATCAAACATGGCATCGATGGAGATGGAATGAATTGTTTTTTTCATTATTTCGAGAACAGATCGAAAACGATAATGAAAATGCGTTGGAGGACTAGTTCGTAAATAACTTTTTCCAGGGGACATCGAAAGAGAAAAATAATTTCATATATTTGATGGGTAGTGTTATAGTGCAGTTTAATATATTTGATGAGAGAATTAAATTTAAAAAACAACATATTTTACCTTCGCTATTCATAAAACGGCAGTTCATTATAAAATCCCATACAGCTAAGTTAATTTTAATCATCCCATGCAACTGAATTCCCATACAAAATGAATATATGTACAGCAACACCATACAGCACAAAAATTGTACATATGAAAAGTTGGGCAAATCTATAAACTCTACAGAACAACTACCTTAAACGCAAGAACTGTTGGTTTCAAATCCCATGTCAAGACTTTCGAAGACATTATTTATACTTACAAAATGTCACAAAACCCGACTTGTGCTTCATCTACTAATGTACGAGAAACATCGTCTTGCCCCGACGATAACTTCCCAGACCCGAGGTTTGGCGAACCTACCAATTGCGTATGAGCAAGTTCTTTTATTCGCAGCAGAATTTCAGTTGGGATTGAAGCTGAAGTTTGTCTTTTTGAAGCAATCTGCAAAAAAATTTCAAGAAAGATATATAAATACAGATTGTGATGCAGAGATCACTGTTCACATGACAGATATTGCTATACTTTTCGAAGGGGGGACTCGATATGGCTCACCTCGCTTCCTCTTGGTGGTTCGGCGAGGCTAGCTTTCAGCAGATTCCTCCATTTATCCTTGCAATATAGCAACGAGGTAAATTTTCAATGAAGAGAGCAAGTATTACTTGGACAATTTAGAAAAAGTTTGCTTTTGAAGTTAGTGTTGTGAGTATCAACCTTCAGGTCAACAGAAGTGCGATAAGAGTATGACGCAAAAGAAACGCGTTTGATCTCAGACCATCTGCCAGAACCATACTTCGCAACGCCTTCGACCAGTTTGACAACTTCAGTGAGAGTCCAAGGTCTGTGATGCTTCCTTCTTATTCCACCTTTATGTGAGGTTATGATAATGTCCTCGTCATCAGAAGCGTTTTGACTTGTTAGACTATCTTTTAGCTTCACTATCTTTTCCATGTAACTTGGTTTTTCCTTGAAGAAATTCTCCCCCTCGGAGGGGTCTTCGATGGGCTGGTTATAGGAAGAAAATACCATAATCATCAGCTAGTGGGTGGTCATAATACTCGAAAAAGCCAACACTGAATGATACTGTGCAAGTGTATGTTTTATTGTTTGCTGAAACTTCTCTCATCTGCACTGAATGAATATTGATAGACCACTTTCAAGGTAATTTTTTAAATCTACATTGAACTTACAGGATTTGCAATCCATCTGTTCGACAAGCTTCCCATGTTCACTTCGCTTATGCCTTCATCAACGTCTTTTTCACATATAGCATCATTCTTTCTCGAATCCAAGGGCAAAACCGCATGAATGGGCTGAATTTTTACGACAACACAACTAAAAACATGTAAATTGGATGCACCATCTGTAGGGCTTAAAAGCTCCTAATTCCAATGGAATATGCTTCAATATACAAATACAATGATCTACGCTGTCAAACCTGTTTTCCACATTACCATAAGTGTTGCAAAATTTTTCCTTGGGCGGCTTCTTCTGATTCTTGAAGCATGGGGTACCTGAACTCCAAAGCCTCCAAGTGAATCTTTCCTGATGAGAGACCGATCATGCAGTCCAATGTTTTGTACAGGTTCTACACGAACTTTCAGTGGTCGGTCAAGTGAGCAATTCCTTGTTGAACTGAAAGATTTGGCCTCGGGTTCTACTTCTGAACTTTCTTCAATATATCGCCTTGTGGGCTTTCTAACTCTTTTAGCTGGCCTTTGTTCCGCAACAACATCTTTATCTTTAGTTTCACAGTCGCCCTCAAGGCAAGAACTTGGCAACTCATCCATGGTTGGATGGATTTCAACTCTCTCATCATAGAAACTTGCAGAGGTTTCATGTTTCTCAATTTCAGATGTAACAGGACAGTCAACCAGCTCACTGCAGTCTAAGCCCTCGAAAGTTTCCTTACTCACCTTCTTCACCGTTCTATTTTCTGCCATTACCAAAGTGGAAATCGTAAAATCGCATGAGTTGGTCAATCCCATGATAATCCTCCTCTTGAGCCATTGCTTGTCCTTCACTGAAGTTTCCCTCCCAAAGGTTGCCTTGAAAGTCTCCTGTAGATCTTTCACTGACAGATTGTCGAGGTGAATTTCACCCTGCAACAGAGAGAAATCGGGCTTCAAAGTAGCACCCATTGAAGAATTTGTGGAATCGTTCTCATCTGATGCGCCTGACAGCTTTGGTTTCTCCTCTGGATTTGTAGGATGATGAACGACATCACCAATTTCACATGGAATCGATGAAGCAACACCTTGCTATAGGGTAAAAATGAAAGCAACTGTCAACATGAGTAAATAACTGGACAGGTTCTGTAAGTTTGATAAGCAAAAAACTAACAAAATGTTCCCCAATTCGACAATAAACCCATAAGAGGTTTCGAAATCAAGTACCTCAATCTGTACATCACACTCAGATTTCGCCTCAGGCACATTCAGATTTTCCGGAGCTTCTTTTAACTCAGGGCATGATGAATCTGGCATAAGAACATAGGAGAGGAAATAGAAGGATAGATTCACAGAGAATATAAGTTCAAACATTCGAGAGCATTTGAAATATTTGTGGTGAATTGACCGGTTTAATACCTATCTGTTTGTCCTCTTCAGGCATATTTTTTAGCTCAATTAATTCATCATTTGTTGCAGGTACTAGTTCCCCATCCCCATCAACCTAAATTACAGATTTGTCAACTGCAACTTTCTGACTCTCATTAACAATGAACTCAACAAACAATGACACCATTCATCACATGTCACAAGTAAAATAGTTACGAAATAAAGGATAAGAGAGTAAGAAAAGAAGAATATTGAAGTCAATACATACCCGAATATGGTCAGCATCCTCTTGTGTTGAGACAATATCACCTTGAAGGCTAGCCTCCTGACTTGCCAATAAGTCAGTTTTTACATCCATCAAAATGCAACAAATGCACTGCCAGATGTAGACGGAGATCAAAAGAAACTGAATTAACTTATCCTCAAAAGGTATCAAACTGCCACATTTCAACTCAGAGCTTAATCAATGAACTTGGTCGACAACAACAAACATATATTTAGGACACTGAAAAGTAAGGAGATTTTCACCACTTGAAAACTAATATTCAATAGAAAATTCAACTCGAACACATCTTCAACTTCATTAATCGCTTCGCGACAAGCAATCAATACAAAATTATGCTCGTGTTTGTTCATATCAAGGCCGAGCAACAACTAGCACCAACGCATTCAAATCCACCGAAAGGTGAAATTTGTGGCAGCTTCCATTTGAAAAAAAACAACAAAAAAATAAGCGGTTAAATGAAGTATTGATTTAAGTCACCTACGAACCTCAATCACGCGAACTTCCACAGCTGAAAAGATGCATACTGGCACTTCTCTTCTCACAGTCCGATTGAAGTTAGAGTTGAGTCGACGTTGAAACTTCAAAGCGTCAACTGAACTGCACTGCCTAAGCGAGATCAGACGGTGGATTCGAAATATAAATTAATGTAATTACGGGAGTACTTTTGGAGTCCGGCTAGCGCCATAGTTACCAAATTACCCCTTATCTAAAATAATACTTCCTCCGTCCCATTTAAATGTTCCCGAAGATTAGTGGGCACGGAGGTTAAGAAATCACATTATTTTAATATTATAGTACACCTTTTGAGGTATGGAGAGAGAAAAGTTATTAGTAGACACGCAAATCGAAAAGACTTTTTTTTAATATTAATGATGTAATTAGTTTAATTAGTGGGATAATTTTTTTACCGAAAATGGAAATGGGAAGAATTATGTGGGACGCTCGAAATAGAAAGATGGGAAGAAATAAGTGGGATTGAGGTAGTATCACCTTTCCAAATATTCGTAAATTTGAGTCAAAGCTACGTTACACTTAGTCGCCAGAGGGCTTCAATTGGCCCAGAATTAAAGATTTCATAACAATTTAAAAATGGTGGTGGGCCTATAACATAGCTTCAAAAGCAAAACATTGCGAAAAAAAAAAGAAAAAGTTGCCAAAAAATTTTGAAAGGGGAGAAGAAGAATGAAATGAAATGCCCATATCATATCCATATCCAACAACATCTACTGTTAATTAATAGTGTTTCGAGTAAGCATATATTAATCAAAAACCGACCAACTTAATAAATATACGTATCTTTAGGTTGCAGAGCAGAGGAGACAGATATATATTGTTTCTTTAATGTGCCAATCCAGCGATGAGTTGGAAGATCAGCCGTGTTATAAACTTAGATTATCTTCTGCTACTATTATTTTTATTGTTATTGCTTTTAGTTGAAAATTGCAGGTGTTTGCACAAGAAAAGTGAGTTTCCAATTCCATGATAGTGTAAAATCTATAAACGAATCTAACTGCCGAAAATTGCATAAATAGATTAACCGTTAAATCCCGCCCTCTCTCTCTCTCTCTCTCTCTGTCTGAAAACTGGGGATCAAGAACAAAATCCAATGCCCTAATCCCAACTATACAATTGAGAAATCAATCTTCTACCTTCGTCCGAACCCATAATTAGAATCAAATCCTTGGACCCATTTCACCGATTCCCCGAGGAATTTCCCATTGCAATTGGTTTTTCGATCTCCAATGCCAAAGATTTGATTTTTATGACCTTTTGACGAAGATGAGGTTCTTCTAAGCAAATCGTCCTCAGGTGGAGAGAAGGGTTAGAAGAGGAGGAGCTGTAATTATATATTGTGTAAATATTCCGCGTTTGATTGTTTGTATGGATTCTGCAATTTCGAAATTTGTTTTCAGCATCTTCGTCGTTCTTTGTTTCTTCGCACAAAATGCTACGTCTCAACAGAATATGAACCCTCCTCCTCCTCCCTTCCTATTGCTGCCGCCTGCTCCGCCGCCGTCACTTCCACCTCCCTTTCCGCCTCCACCACCGCCGCCGCCACCTTTCAGCCCACCACCGCCATTGCCGCCACCTCAATCGCCTCCACCACCACCACCTATTAGCCCACCGCCATTTTCACCACCTCAGTTACCGCCTCCGCCGCCGAGAAGGCGCCTCCGGCCGCCACCACCGCCGGCGAATCGTGATGTTCATGACCACGGCGAGGGTCAACGTCAAGCATTGACTCCTCCTCCTCCACTTGAGAAAGAGACGAAGCTCAACATGGGCAAAATCATTGGGCTGATGTTCATCGGCTTTGCACTGATATTGCAAGTATGTGTTGTGGCATTCTTGTTAGTCAAGAGGAGTCAGATGTTAAAAGACGAAAATATGTATTGAAAAACTTCATCAGAGGATTATCGTTGGTGTAATCGCATTGAGGAGCTCTGCATTTTCTTGTAAATTGGTGGGAATTATTTTAATTTTTTTTCCTCGATGTATCATTGCTTCACAGATTTCTTTTTAGGCTTTCTTGTAAGAATGATCTTGGGTTCACAATATACATCCTAAATATTAGTGACACGTAAGAAAAATAAATGGAGAATTAAAGTTTGTAACTTTTGGTTTCAGAATATATCTTAAATAATGATATGAGAATATGGAAAATCTAATCATTTTCGTTCTTTCTATTTACCAGTTTAACCATACCACCAAGTGAAGTGTACATATTGAACCTCGGAACTGTAATACCCAAATTACCCTTTTCTATTTCCAAGTAGGTTTTTGTTTTTGTTTCTGTTTTTGTTACCAAGCCAGATCTGAATGCTGATACCAAAGTCAAACGGCTTTAGCGACGATCGTCTAAACGATTGCCCTTTCTAAAACAAAATTATTTTTAGGGTTTTCTCCAATCTTAATCAAAGCTAGAGATACGAATCGGCCCTTTTTTTCTTAGGGTTTGCTTGAAATCACTAAATAGGGGCAATTGTTTTGCAGCCAACGCTTTTTTGCTGCTGGAATTGTTAGATTTTTACAGTGGGGTTTTCGCGAATACTGTAAAAGATTGAAGCTTTTGGTCTGAGCGATCATGTCGTGGGCAGGCCCTGAAGATATCTACCTCTCCACTTCTCTAGCTAGCTATCTTGACAGTGAGTTCACGTCTCTCTTTTATAAATTACATCATTTTGGGCATTTTAAATTGAACTGGTGATGGCGTCTCTTGGTTTCTGAAAAGATGGGAAAGTGCGAGCAATGGCTCTTGATTCATGAAGTTTTTGGTGGGATTATGAGACCTTAGTTTCTGTGAAAATGCATGAATGGCTATTTCACTTATTATAGAATCTACTGTAATTGGACTTTACTCGCTCCTAAATGCGGTGCTTTTAAGCAATCGTGGCTTGAATTTACCCGACAGATGCGAATATGCTTCATGAGTGCTGATTTATGAAATAATTCCATCGGTTGTAGCACATAATTGTATGCAAATTTACCCAGGAAAAGAAAAAAAACCGACATGACTGGGCTTTGAACTTTGGCATATAGTAGCTTCAGTCTCTCAAAATATGAACTGATTGTATATTCACATGGGAATTTGGATAGTATTGATCTCTACAATGTGAACAGAGACAACAACTATGAACTACCTATAATTTGTATCTGAAATTCTTGTCAACAGAGAAGCTTCTTGTATCACTTCGAGATGGCAGGAAAATTTTAGGGATTCTCCGTTCTTTCGATCAATATGGTAATTCCATTGAAGCCTAAACGTATATACTAATTCCCCTCTGGTCTATCTCTCTCAGAGGGCAACTAACCAAGTTTTCCTTTTTCTTGGTAGCCAATGTTGTACTAGAAGGTGCATGTGAGCGAGCTATCGTAGGCGACCTATACTGTGACATCCCATTAGGCCTATACGTAATCCGTGGAGAAAATGTTGTCTTAATCGGAGAGCTGGTAAGTTTGCTGCTATTTCTTCATTCATTCATAACTAGTCAGTTTTCTTTCTCTTTCCCCTCATCCTAAGGTGCTCGATAACGATTATTTAGGACGTGGAAAAAGAGGAACTTCCCCCACGAATGGTTCGTGTTTCAGAAGCAGAGATAAAAAGGGTAAGGAAGCTTCGACTTTTTGTCCTATCGCTCCCCTTAAGCAACGATGTTTAAGGATGTCTGAGATGCATTCTCTGTTTCAGGCGCAGAAAGCAGAGAGAGAGGCGTCAGAGCTCAAGGGAACCATGAAAAAGAGGATGGATTTTCTTGACATGGACTAGAGTAGAACACCAAGTGAATTACATACTCTTTTCTGTACTTTGTTCGGCAAGGTTCTTATTACAGCAAACTGTTTTTCCCTTGTCCTTCCTACATATGCTTTGAAGTTTGAAGTACAAATCTGTCCAATCTTATGTAGTGCTTATTGTCCTGTTATTTTAGAAGGTGAATTTGAAATCTGTGTTCTTCCTTCATAATTTTTTCTATGGAAGAACTTCGGTTAGAATCCTTTCTTGATCCCACCGTCAATTCATTAAATTCCACTTAGACTGCAAGAAAAATTTTACATGCTGAACGATTCTTCAATTCACTTGAATATTTTATTCCAGCAAATTAATAATTGACACCGACATGCAAAAGTTGTAACTGCAGAAAAAAGGCATAACATATAATTACAAAATCGGCATTGAACCGATAACCACCGTTTCCATAGTACTTATTAACATCGGTGACGTAATCAATTTCCAATTTATTATATTTATTACTATTATTCATATTATTTGAGTGCCGAATTAATTCACTGCTTTGCTGATAATACACTGAGAGTAGAGTTCACGATCCGATCTGATCTGTGTTGTGTACGCAGCTAAAAGTCAAAGCTTAGCTACGAACACAATGGCGCAGCTCAGCTCCATAATCGCCGCTCTGCCCCTTCTCTTCATCTGCATTCAGGCGTCCGTACACGAATACGCATCTCACAAGTTCCTCCGCAAGGGCAATGCCTTCGTCGTCCACGGCGGCAGCGAGGGAATTTACGCTTCTGCCCCCGCACTCAACGACTCCTCCCCCGTCGGCTCCTATATTCGGTAATAATGTCCGTTTCGTAACCTCACCACTGCAAATTGAAATCGGATAGGTTCGATTCGTAGTTTCTCTTTCGAATTGCATGGGTATCCGAGCGGTGATGAGGGCTGTGTAGTTTCTGTAGATCTACGACAGATTTGGCTTGTAATTTGCTGTGAAATTGGTGCTGTAGTGCTGAAACAGTAAGTAATAAGTGAGTCTCTGCATTTCCAAAACAGATTTGAGAAGACCACATTTCAAAGGCCCTTGGAGTTTTCGAATTTCACCTCGGGGCCCATCCACGCGATCTTATTCGAGGTGGACGATCGTGAGAATATAGGTGGTTCTGCTTATGGCGGTCAAAGAGCTGTGTGCTGCACCTCAGATCTCGCCAAACTTGGAGTATGCAAGGAGGGTCAAATCATTTACCGCCCGTCAAGTAACAATCGAGGCTGGCCCAAGTTATTCAGTGCCTCGTTTGGGATCGATGAGACTAAAGCTACTCTTCAGTCAAGATCGATACAAATTACAAAAACAGGAATGTACAACCTCTATTTCATTCACTGTGACCCGAAGCTCAATGATGTTTCGGTCAATGGTAAAACCGTCTGGAAAAATCCAAGTGGTTATCTGCCTGGTAGAATGGCGCCGCTGATGAAATTCTATGGGCTCATGTCCCTTGCCTTTATTGTGCTCGGCATTTTCTGGTTTTCCCAGTACACGAGGTTCTGGAGAGAAGTTCTCCCATTGCAGAACTGCATCATACTCGTCATAACCTTGGGAATGCTTGAGATGGCCTTTTGGTACTTTGATTATGCTGAGTTCAATGAGGCTGGGGTCAGGCCAAATGGGATTACTTTCTGGGCTGTCACGTTTGGAGTTGTGAAACGTACAGTGTCGAGGCTGATCATCCTCATTGTGTCTATGGGCTATGGCGTCGTTAGACCTACCTTGGGTGGTCTCACGTCGAAGGTTCTTTTGCTCGGAGGGACTTTCTTCGTTGCGTCTGAAGTGCTCGAATTGATCGAAAACGTGGGAACTGTGAGCGACATGTCGGGGAAGACTATATTACTCTTCGTTCTTCCTGTAGCAATCTTGGACGCCTTCTTCATTCTCTGGATATTTACCTCCCTTTCGTCGACTCTGAACAAACTTCAGGTACGTGGTCATTATCTTATGCTTAAGTCTTTTTAAAATCTTTGTCGACTCAATTTTGATTTGCTGCCTTCGATTTCAGGCTAGGAGGATGACAGCCAAATTAGATGTTTACAAAAAGTTCACGAATTCGCTAGTCATTGCAGTTATCGTATCCGTCGGCTGGATTTGCTACGAGGTATTGATTGCTCTTAATTAGGACGGTTATTTTATTTTACATCTTCAATAAACGCTGGTGTAATGGTATGTTGAGTTCCACAGCTTTATTTCAAATCGAACGACGTCTACAACGAGCAATGGCAGAACGCATGGATCATCCCCGCATTCTGGCAAGTACTCTCTTTCTCTCTTCTGTGCGTCATCTGCGCTCTTTGGGCACCGTCTCAGAACTCAATGAGGTAACTATTCTTTCACCTCAACCCTAGTTCGTTTACACACAATCAGCGAAGCATGCATATATTTTTCTTTTACAGATATGCTTACTCGAATGAGGATGGTGACGATGAATTCGAGAACGTCGAGAATTTGACGCTCATAAAACCGTCGTTGTTATTAGCCTCGAAGGATCCAAGAAGTCCTGACCGAAGAGCTGTCGGCGGTGGCAATGGTCTGAGCCAAGGCGGTCTTGAATTGGAGAAGACAGCTTAAAAACTTTCAAGCACACTCTTAAGTTAATGGCCATGGCTTAGTGAAGATTAGAGAACTTAAGTTTTTCACATGTATTTTGTAAGAGACGAGAGGAATGGAAAGAAGAGAAGTTATATGGAAGTCAAAATCTTAATGAATTTTCCGTCTTTCCTTTTCTTGCGCTCATTTCATGTTACATAAATTTTGTGAGTCGGACTTTTTTCTAGGGGTGTGCAATGGTTTTAGAAAATCGCCCGAAACGCCCGCACCGCACCGTATAATACAATTAACCGCCAAAACCGCGGTTTAACTTAATTTAGAAAACCGCACCGTAATAAGGTGCGGTGTGAATTTTTGGTACAAACCGCACCGCACCTTAGTTTTATTTTTATTAATTATATCTAATTTTCTTTATGGCAATCGTATACTAGTCATATTTGAAATTTACTTTTTAGTTTAATTATTTTTTTTTACTAATAAGTCTTTTAATTATATGCTAATTGTGTTAATCATATGAAAGTTATATCATTGCTAACATACTTAATTTAATTTTTATGTTAAACATGTTTCTATAAGAATAAACGGCCGAACATGTCGGATTTTAAAATAGATACGACTCAAACATTTAATTACTTTTTTTGACCTACTATTTGTATTTTGAGCTTCCAATCGGACCACAAAGTTAAACCAATATATTAAAAAAATTGGCTCCTAATATAAGTAAAGCCTAACATAAAATAAGATAACGATACAAATTTTTTTAGACAATTGTGACGCTTCGATATATGAGGCAAATGCCTCGACTTTCGCCTTGTTTCTGATGCAAGGCGATACCTCATCACATTTTGCGCCTAACTTTTTAAAAACCATTTTTTCATTCGATAAAATATAAGTATTTTCTTTGTTCGGTTAAAAACCGCAAAACCGCACCGCAACCGCTCGAAACCGTACGCGTAGTTTTATTTTTCAAAGCCGCGTTTTGAGAATTATTTTTCAAAACCGCATATAGTGGTTTGGTGCGGAATTGGCCGAAAACCGCTAAAAGCCGCACCACGCACACCCCTACTTTTTTTCTATAGCGAAATATCTCAGTTAGTTAGGAGGCTTTTGCATCACATTTTCGTTTAACAGTGTGACTAATTTTAACAAGTAAAATGTTATGCACGACGACGTATTTAATTCGACCCGACCCGACCAACCCAAGATGGTTCGAAAGTTGAAAAGGAAGTAGGAATTAGATTTTAGACACGTTTGCAAAAGATGGATGGTAAGTGGAACACAACACCACACATTGAATTTGAAATGCTAGTGGATTTAAAGGGTGGTCCTTTTTTGTTATTTTTAAGTTTTTTTTCCGTGTTATATTATTTTTATTTAGCCACACGCTGTCCTTCTCATGTTTTCATTTTCTTTTTCGGGAGAAAATGGCTTTTGTCATATTCGAAAGATCGGTTAAATGTACCACCGCATGCCTTACATTTATATCGATAATAATTGATCGGTCCCCTTTTATGTTCATCTAAAACCTTCCAGGCGCATGCTTCCCATTTCACCAACGTGGTCAAGAAGAATACGTACTCCAGTTCCCCAAAATATACTAAAGAAATAACAATAATATCTAACAAGTTGCATCATGTATGGATGAAATATATTACTGTCATACTATAATATATATTCGAACAATTTGATACATTTATCATATAGACACATCGTCTGTACCAATATATTAATTATAGGTTATAATATTCAAATATTTCATCGACATGGATATTTGCCGGATCAATAAAATAAAATTGAAATAATGTTATTGACTCATTCTTTCACAAACCCTATTCGGGCACGCACTTGTACTGTAGCTCAAAAAACTAACAAAAATGTTTAACTTTGAATCCACCAATCCCATTGTTGCGCCTCACTACGCAAATTGCTGAGTCGACCCTATTTTATAAATCACATGTGCCTAATTTGAAGCCATGCGTGGTGGACCCCTCGTCATGCATTATTTTTTTTGCTCAATAAATTTCGATTTTAAATATACTTACTTTTTAGCCTCATCTAGAATGAAAATACTATTCTAGCAAAGCAAATATCACGTGCTTCACAAGACCATTTAATTGAGTAACACAACACGCACAACCCTACAACTTGACTCATCATTCATAACTAACGAAAACCTTTCTCTAAGCCTAGCCACTCGTTCGAAATACATATGCTGCAATAATATCCTCTTCATCGAGGAAAAGGGAAGGTTACATCAAAAACCCTCGTAAGAGAAAGTTTCATTTCAAGATTCTCTAACATGTCGGGTTCCTTTTCAAGAAAGTTCATGGAAAAGCATCGGAACGCAAGGTTTGCGCACACCTGCAATCTCCTCAGCAGGTATGTTAAGGAGAAGGGAAGCTTGAGAGATCTCAATCTTGAGATTGATGGTAAAATCGAGAGCCTTGAGACCATAGGTTAGATAGATTCTCTTACAGCTTTAATCTTTCTTTTAGTTTCTTGTCACATCTTGGGCTGTTTATTTACACTGCTTGAAGTATATATATGGCCGACACGCCTTTTTCTTACCTTTAGTTAGGCCTAACAACAATCGAATGGTTAAGGGAAAATCGGTTTTGGGGGCTGAAGAAAATGGGCCATCTTCTGTTGATAATACGATGGGAGATGATCTCACCCGTGAAAAGGCTTCTCCAAGGTGCTATTTTTATTTCTTTTTTAATCCTTCTTGTGGGAATATTTCTGCAAAGAACTGAACTGAGCTGTGATCTTTCAGCAAGTTAGAGCCGGCGAAGAAATCCCAGCTGACGTTATTCTACGGCGGTAGAATACTTGTGTTCGACGATTTTCCGACGGATAAAGTCAGGGAAGTGGTGGCTTTAGCCAAGAAAGGGAGCTCTAAGATGTCCTACGGAATATCGACGAACGTCGTGGGCTCGTCGGAGAAGACGAATGACGCGGCTACGTCGACGCCGCCGTGCGTCGGACTTCCGCCGCGGCCGCAAGCCGTGAGGGTAGTTTCGTCCAAGGCAAATGAGCAAGGAACGACGAGCCTTCTTCATAGTAGTCGTGAGGCTAATAATGGTTCAGGCAAGCAAGCCTCGTCATATGAAATTGATTTATTTTTTTTCAATTTTGTATTTATTCTGGTCCTTTTTTACATATACATCTTTTTATGGTTTTCTTTTGTTAGCCGTTCTTTTTTTTTTTTAATTTGTGTTGCAGATTTGCCAATTGCAAGGAGGTCATCGCTGCATAGGTTTCTTGGGAAGAGGAAAGACAGGTATGTATTTGTGGAAGGGAGGCTTTTTTTTTCTAGACTTGTTCTTAAATACGTATTATGTATGAATGATGACAATATTATGAATCTGTGATGGATGAATATAAATATAGCACGTTTCTTTTTCTTTTTATGTGTGTTTAAATTTGTTAATATTTATGTTGATTTAGGGCTGCTTCAAGAGGGCCTTATCATCAAGCTCAAGAAGACCCATCCTCGTCTAGTAATTCCAAGGTCGACGATGAGCACCTCGAACTCAAATTATAGTAATATATTCATCAATTTTTGTTGCATATTAACTTATTGGCCTTAATAGAGTCTATTTTCCGTAAAATATTAGTGCAATTACAGTTATTTAATTTTATTCAATCAGGGATATGTTTTATTGACATTATTATTTTTTATTATAAAAATGGCTATAAATCGCCTCTAATGTTACTGAGACGATACGTATTTCCATAACATCATCTTGCTTTTGCGGCGTGAGGAGCCATTTTATTTAGTGGGCCTTTTGGTAACGTGAGAGGCCCAAGACCATTACATATAGTGGGCCCAAACTGGAAAAATGCTAAATTAAAAGAAAAACATGTTTGGATAGATTTTACTCTTCCAAATTATTTTTTTTTACATATTTATATTACACCTTATTTATTTACATTGGCTTATTAATCTTACATGGAGAACAAAGCTTTCCCTATTACGATCCTTCAATATGATAAGAGCACTAACGTTCCAAAGCACTTAATACAATCCTGTAGTAGATAAATATAAATTAAAAAAAAATGCTTATATTGTTAAAGGGCTGAATGACAAAAATAATATAAAAACAAGGGTATATTCGTAAAAGCACAAACCAATCATAGTCGCTCCATCCATCATGTTCACGCGCCGTCGACTTCCTCCTCGAAAATCTCCTAAGATTCCCACCGGGGCTAACTGCAAAGGACACCAACATTTAATATCAAATGAGCAAATCAACCCCAACAGTTACAGAAACCACAAAATCGCCCCAAAATCGGAAAAAAACTCCAACCGCTTACGCGAAAACGGTGAGTTCGGCTCGCTCGAGCTAGAAGGAGACGGACTAGCCGCCGGCGATGGATCGACGTCGACGGCGAGGTTTCGGCGACCGCCGTTATGAGCAATAGGGATGCTTCTAGAAACTGGGATTTGCTCGTGCTCCGGGTGCGCCGCCGCGTGTAGCGGCGGCAGAGCGCCGGGCTTCTCGGCGGCGGGGAAGGACCCGCCGTGTTGTTTACGGAGCTTTCCGACGCCGGTTTCCGGCGGTGGGCCGGCGAGTGTTTCATCCCATAAGTTGCGCAGAAGGCGAAGGCCCATAAGTCCGTAGTTTTATGTTGTAAAATCGAAACTGTTGAATGAATGATTGTTGAGAGGAGACAGAGAAAATGAAGATGAAGAAGTTGACCCAAGTGAGAGATTATTGATAGGGATTATTCGTTTAATTAATTTAGAAAAACACCCGTCATTATCTAATTATTTCTTCTAACAGTGAGCTTATAATAGTGACCTTCTGTCGAAAAAAAAAAAGATGGATGTGGAATGGACTTGGTCTGGTCTAACAGACATTATTATATAAATAATTATGATCAGACACGTCATTGGATAAGGTTGATTGTGATATTTTACCTAATATAAATATTAGGTCTTGAAAAATAATTTCCTAGTACACGTAACACCACGATAATGGTATGAGCCGAAACAAGTGTGCTCAGGCTACCAATGAGCGTTAAATGAGGCCCAATTACAAAAATACTTTTAGACCCACACCACATTATGCTTAAAGTGTAATTTAAATTCGGAAATATGAAATATATAAAGTTTATATAAGAAAATAAAGTTGGTTTTCCATAGGGATGTTCAAATTTCGGATAAAAGCCGAAAAAACGGGCCGAACGAATTGTAAAAAACTGTACCTAACTAAATTAAAATGGTTTAGATATCGGATTAAGTATACGTAAAACCGCAAACCAAAAAACCCAACCAAAATTATCATACTACATTATAAATAGAAAAATATTAAAAATCATTTGTTTTTTTCTCCCATAACGTAAACAACACAGTGAATATAATTTCATTGTTATATTTTTTCCATTCTTAGGTAAATGTTTTCCTCACCAATCAAATACTGATTTTCTACCAAATAATTTCTAGCATCTTCATATGAATTTGTTTATATTTTGGTTAGAATTTATTCCATTTTCATGTTGACCTTTGAATTGTTTTTGCTACATGTCACGTTCTATATATCTTCTTTGTTTCTTAATAACAAAAAATTGTTTTATGTATTTTCAGCTCATAATGTTTTTTTTGTTGATATTAAATTCCTAACCGAAAAACCGAACCGAGAAAAACGAACCGAACCAAATTAAAACGGTTCAGATATCGAATTAAGCATACATAAAATCGAAAACAAAAAAACCGAACAAAAATTATAAAAAAACCGAACCGAACGGAACGATTGAACACCCCTAGTTTTCCATGACTTTGAGCATTTTATCTCCCAATTGTCTGACTAATTTGTATTTTATTTCCATGGAGTGAATGATTGTTCTTCTCAACTTAAAGATAACGAGGGACAAAATACTTTTTAAGATCTTCACGTTATCTTTTAATATCTTCGTCCTTCATATACCCATCATACCATAAATGTCCAAATACGTGTCTACAAAGACATCATATGTCTTCGTCCCATTCTTGAAAGTAACCCACCAAAGCTCATCTCTTCCAATCCAAGTGTACTTTCTCCGCTTTCTTACAACGGATAAAGAAAGAACAAAAAAGAGCCTAATATATCAAAGCTTCTACGATTACACTCTCTTACAACCATCCACAAGTAAAAGCATGTCTTAATATTCTTATATCCCTTCATCTATAGGAATATGACACGGTTTTCTTGGGACGGTGGCGGCAGGTGCTCACATCGGCGGCGCCCACCGCCGCGCTGGCGCCGTCTAAACGATGATAGAATCTTCTCGCTTGAGATTTCGTATTCCTTCCTCTCGTCTATGTAAATTTGCTTCTCTCGGCATTGTTCGCTGCAAAATCCCAAATCCCCCCTGAAAATAGAGAAAAACTTATAAATTGAAGAATTCTTCTTCTACTTTTTCTTGGCTATAACGAAAGACACACACATATATATGAAATATATGCGCGCGCATATATATACCTATACATGTAGACTTCTTTATCAAGGGTTAAGACCTTATGGCAAAGATGGCAAGACTTGAGATAGCAATAAAAAGATTGATCTTTTGGGCGATGAGATTGGTCAGCTTCATCATCGAGTAAGAATATGGGCTTAACGTTGACCTTCAACAAGGGTTTTATTACAGCAACAGCTTCTGAGCTTCCATTTATGAGTATCCTCAAACCTTCTCCTCCGTCGTCCGAAGATCTCCTCAGACCCATTTTTTTGTATAGAAGCTTCAGAAAAATCTTTATTCTTTGCTTGTTAGAACTGTTGGATTATAAAAGAATTTTTGTGTAGTGAACGATGAAAGTGTGTGCTGCAGCTCAGTGTGTTAAATAATGTGAGGTGTAGCCGAGTTTGGCGAAGGTGGGCTTTATTTTTAACACGTGCGCTTTTGTTATTTTAAATGTTACCGTGTTGTTGTAAGAAAGAATCTAAACGCGGTTTACCTTTTACTGTACAGATATTAACCGAATAACGTGGAAAATGCTTGTACTTTGTTGTGGGGACTTCACTATGCTGTTGTACAAATTCCATTATGTGGGAAATTTCGAGGAATACTAAAATTTTAAGCGCAGAAGTCAAAACTTTTATTTAACCAATACTACTAACGAGTCTAACATTATACATTAAAATAGCAAAGAAGCATGGGTCGGTGGTTATCATATGACATGAATCAAAGTTGCGCTTCTGATTTAAAAAGTCAAAAGAATAAAGAAAATGAAAAAGAAAACCCATGTCTGCGGATGAAACCTCGTGCGCTTTCGAAATGAGAGTTGAGACAGCCATTGTTTATTTAAGATTTTTCCCCCGTCGTTTTCTTAGTTCATGATTATTTTCGATTAGAATGCGCTTAATCACATTATGATTTTATTTAGGGAAAATTATAAAAATGGGTCACTAAGTATGTCAATTTTTGATTTTGGGTCATTGTGTTTGCCAGTTACAAAACTAGGTCACTAAGTATATATAGTAACAAAATTGGGTACTGACCTCTTTTCCTTATTATATACATACTTAGTGACCCAAATTTGTAATTATATACATACCTAGTGAACTAGTTTTGTTACTATATACATATTTAGTGATCTAATTTTGTAAATAGTGGCCCAATTTTGTTACTATATACATACTTAATGACCTAGTTTTGTAAATGACAAATATAGTGATCCAAATGAAAAGGTATATTTAGTGATCCATTTTTATAATTTTGCCATTTATTTATAAACTTCATATTCTTCATCAGTCAAAGCTGTCACACCACCAGTCAACAAAACATATTTTTATTAATTAAGGTATTTTGTAGAGCGGGTCTTTGAATTATTGGGCCCTTAGTGGGCATAAGCTGATATCTTTTTGGTCCCAATCCAAATTATTTTCAATTTACTAACTTGTTCCACAAGAACGGAAGGACAAAAGCTTTGCCTCAGCTCAGCTCAGCTTAATCTTAGCTCGTTTTGTATCTTTGTTTCTTCATTGAGATCAAGGTAAGTTTGGGTTCCGAATTTGAATCCAATGCTAGTTTCGATCCACTTTTTGGAACTGAAATTCTGGTTTTCATCGCTTCGCAGGAAATTTGTAAGCTTTGGTTAGTCTGTTGGAAGATGTTTCTCACGAGGTAGATTTTGGGTTGATCACACTCGTTTTCCGTTTCTGTTGTTCATTCCTGATTTTTGTTTTCTTTTTTGGTCGCTTCATTTATGTTAAGGACTGAGTACGATAGAGGAGTGAACACTTTCTCTCCCGAAGGCCGTTTGTTTCAAGTGGAATATGCAATTGAAGCTATCAAGGTGAATATTTGTGCTGGTTTAGGCGACGTAGACTAGGAAAAAATGTTTATGAGTGTTGAAATGATGGTGATGTTGTTCCTTCAGCTCGGTTCAACCGCTATTGGGGTGAAGACTAACGAGGGAGTTGTTCTTGCTGTTGAGAAGCGTATTACTTCGCCACTTTTGGTATGTTAAGAAACTAGCTAATGGTTTGTATGTGGATATTGGAGTAACTAGTTTGGTAAGGTGAGATGCTAATTTGGTAGAAAAGTCGTTTTAGGTCTCTAGATTAGATATTCGTTTGTCTTGAACTTGACTTGTATTTGGAGGTTTTTCTGTTTCTTGCAATGAATTGTAGATTTCCTGTGATATTTTATATCCGTGTGATTTTCTAGTCATAAATGTTGAAGTCATATTTCTGAATGATTTTCGATTGTGCTGAAAATAAGAAATTTTTCTAGGCTTCTTCGGATAATAATCCGCGATGCTAGTCATTGTCATGGTCCTTTGTTTCCATCTTGGCATAATGTATGGTTGCTCGAAAAAAGTATTCTGCTCGTTTGGGTTAAATGTCCTTATTTTTACTTTTCACAGGAGCCTAGCAGTGTCGAGAAAATAATGGAAATTGATGAGCATATTGGTTGCGCCATGAGTGGCCTAATTGCTGATGCACGTACACTGGTTGAACACGCTCGAGTTGAAACTCAAGTAATGCTCTGCTCTTTATTGGAATTATATCTATCATCTTGAATGTTACTCTATGAGGTTGATTCACTGATTTCTTAAATGACATTTTTTTCGCATCATCTAGAACCATAGGTTCTCATATGGTGAGCCCATGACAGTTGAGTCTACCACCCAAGCTCTCTGTGATCTTGCCCTGAGATTTGGTGAAGGAGATGAAGAATCTATGGTGAGCTTTCAGTAACTTATGTGCATGCTCCTCGTGAAGTGTCCAGTTAGATGATAAACTTGGAACAATTTTATAAATACGACTTTTATGTCTTATGCAGTCAAGACCCTTTGGTGTTTCTCTTCTCATTGCTGGTCACGACGAGAATGGGCCCAGCCTGTAAGATTTTTCTATAGATTATTTTGCTTTATTTCTAACTTTAGCCGTAAAGTATATCAACACTTAATGGGTGGTTTATGCTCAGATACTACACAGATCCTTCGGGCACATTCTGGCAGTGTAATGCGAAAGCCATTGGTTCAGGTTCTGAAGGTGCTGACAGTTCCTTGCAAGAACAGTACAACAAGGTACGTTGTTAGAGACTTTAGGTTCAACCCTGTCTCACAATCTATAATGCAATTGGGAATGAATTAGGTTTTTATTCCGTATCAACATACTCCACTGAAAAAGAAATACTCATAGATTCAACATGGTTGATCGTTTTTCTTTTCATGAAACGCAGGACCTTACTCTTAAGGAAGCTGAAACAATTGCTCTCTCCATCCTTAAGCAAGTTATGGAGGAAAAAGTAAGACTTCAAGTTAAAAAGTCCTAATCCAACAGCATTCTGCATTTAACGTTTTTTTTCATTCATTCGCATTTCAGGTTACTCCGAACAACGTGGACATCGCGAAAGTATCACCAACATACCATCTTTACTCTCCTTCTGAGGTCGAGGCAGTGATCAATCGCCTGTGAGACAAGACAACATTATTGTTTGACTTGCTTCTCATCAAATGATAGGTTTCATTCTCAAACCATATACTACACAATATCGATGCTTGAAAATCTTCCTTTGTCTGACGAACGCATTCTGCTCTAGTATTTATATGGCTTTGCCAGACGTTGTATTCAAAAGATACTGTGATCGGTAACTACTTGACATTTGCTGAAACACATTTCTTGCTATTTTTGACGATGATGTGATGCTTGCATTCTGTTTCGATATTGATGAGTTTGGTATGGGAAATATTACCCTTCCAAAATCAAAATATAATTTAGGACAAGTTTTGATAAGGCTGGCGGGTGGGTTCTTGAGAAAATTGACAAACTTAACCAAGATTTCAATTTGGTCAAACTCGATGTGTATTCACAATCCTGAACTTACAAGAAATGAATTGCAAACCTAAATCTTGAAGCTATCTATCCCCAGAAAGAAAAAAAAAACAAAGGAAAGGAAAAGAAAAAGAAAACAAGTGGATTTGATCTACTTGTTCTGCGTTGGAAAAGAAAAAAGAAAGTCTAATCATGTAAGAAGCAGTTCCTCTACTTGTTCTGCGTTGGGTTTGATCTACTCCGAGGTACTCCTCGCTTGCTCGTCATCACCTTCTTATTATATGGTTTCTTCTCCTTTCCATGCAAGTCTTTGAGAGTGGAAGAAGAAGAAGTTAAATCTGTAAGTGAAAGCATTCTCTTCTTTGCTGTTCCTGGAAATGCTCGGCCTGCTTTTACTGCATGGGAGTCGAAGAGCATGGCGATCATTACCAGAAGAAAACACAACATTGTCTTAATCTTCATGATAATTCCGAATGGACTGTGCCCTTTACAGCTTCAATTTATGGAGGTTTTGAAGATAGATAGGTTGTCTACGCATGCTGGCCTAAGGTTCTCTTTATTTATTACATAGAATGGATGATATCTTCTTAGAGCTTCATTCGAATCCTATGCTCGTGGGATCACGTGATTCCTTGCTTTGACCTGCACTTTGCAGCTCTGACCAAACCAGATTTACTAATTCTAAGCTTGATCTTCAGAGAGGTCACGTGATAAGCCACGTGATTGTTGTAGTTTGTTGATGACACCTTCAATTTTTTATTTATTTTTTTATTTTTCTGATTCTTCTAAAGAAAACAAGCAACTGAAAGAACATATTATTTTTTTAAGATTCATCTGTACATCGGCCTACAAATTAAACCCAGCTATTCAATCAAGAAATTCAAACTTGCTCTCCATCCAAATTTCGCGGTGGACTTGAAGAAGGATAATGCCTCTTCAACGACGACTTGAATCCCATGGGTAACAGAGAAGCTATGCAGCGACCTTCTTCTCCATCGTCTTCTTCTCCGTCCGTACGCCGTGGAATATCGATCGCCGTCGACGAACTCGACGATTGTCCTTCAACAGCATCACAGACGCCACGAAGATGGGTCTGAGGCGATTCGACGGCGGCGCTACGACTTTCTTGCTTAGGGCTACCATCCGCAGAAGCAACGACGAGTCTTCTACACAAAGGGCAAGTCGAGTGCGATAGAAACCACATATCGATGCATTCGACGTGAAAGCAATGGCCGCATTTAGGCAAAACCCTCGCCCTTTCTCCCTCGGAGACATCGCAGAGGCACACTGCGCACTGCAGCATTTCTTCGAACACCTTGGGATCGAACGCTACGACGGGGATGGCTTTCAAGACGGAAGGGTCTAGGCCGCGCCACACTTCGTAATGGTCGGCGGCGAAGTCCAGGCGTCGGTGGCTTCGGCGCCTGGAATAGGCGGCGGCGGTGGTGATGGGTTCGTCGGAGGGCCAGAACCATCGGGCGTACAAGTGGAGGCAGAAGAGGAAGATTAGGATGAAGATGAGGCAGACGATGGAGGCCAGCATGACCTTCCCCGTGAGGTCGATCGTGGCGGCGTTGTTAGGATCTTCGCCGGCGTCCATGGTGTGTGTGTGGTGGTGGTGGCTCGCCGAGGCATGTTTTCTTCTGCTACGTATATATAGGAAGGGAGAAAGTATGTGTTTTTTAGCAGTCGTACATTGAGAATAGAAAATCGACACACACGGCAACTAACGTCTTTGATGGGTTAGAATTAGAAGAGAACTTTGAATAGAAACACGAACAAAATAAATTAATTAATTGGTATAAATCCACAAAAGGAGCATGACGCACAACAAAGGCAAAGGACTCTCTTTTGTATAATAGTGGATTGTGTGCAACAGAATCAATTGGTTGACTTGACTTTGACTTTGACCTGTATATTCGATTTTAATATGACCATTGTCTTAGATTATTACTTGAGCCTTACTACTTTAAGTGGGCCTTTGTAGGGAAAGAGAATTGGGTTTTACTAAGCCCAATGCAATGATTAAAGTTTACGCTGGCCATGATACACGTGAATATCACGTGACGGCTATAACCCTTCGTCGCTCTTCCAAGAAAGTATCCACTGAAGAAGTTGGAAAAAAATCAGATAGTTTTAGTAGAACGTCAGCTCTTGGTGAATGGCACCCGAAGCTGAAGATGATGTCAAGGGCGAGAAGAATCCCAGGCCGCTTGATGAAGACGATATTGCCCTCCTCAAGACTTATGTACTACTGCATTCGTAGAGCTTAATTTTTAGCTACTATTTTGCGTCGCGGTCTAGGTTTTGATTTCGATGTTCGATGTTTTGTTCGTGCTGCTAGCTGCAGGAATTGTACCCAGTTTCAGGATTTTTTTTTAGCAATTGATATGGGGTTTTAAGTTTTTATCCGTAGGGGAAATTGATTTTTTTTTTCCATTTATCTTATTGAACCTCGTGATTTGTTGTTCCCAGGGTCTTGGGCCGTATTCTACAGCCATAAAGAAAGTCGAGAAGGAAATCAAGGAGATGGCAAAGAAGATTAATGACTTATGTGGTTTGTCAACTGTCCTATGCATATGTAAAGTTTATATCTTTCGACTTTGTCCATTATGTTTTGGTTCGTGTTAGGTATCAAGGAATCTGACACTGGTCTAGCTGCACCTAGTCAATGGGATCTTGTATCTGATAAGCAGATGATGCAGGAAGAAAAACCACTTCAGGTGGGTATATCTTCTCTTTTACGAACAATTTTTGGGATACATAGTTTCTTATTAGTCCAATCTACATCCGTTTTAATTGACTCTTTCGTCCTATTTTTTTTTACTCGGTGATTAGGTGGCAAGATGTACCAAGATAATTAATCCAAACACAGAAGATGCGAAGTATATTATCAACGTGAAGCAAATTGCCAAGGTATGTTGCCTGCAAAGTTCTTTCGTTCGTCTTGTAATTGGGTGAGGGTGGGGGCTAGAGTGTAATTAGTGAGGCTGCAGTTTGTTGTTTTATTTTTAAGGAATGGATTATTGATAAACGCCACGTGCTTCGTATGTTCGTTGTCAATGGTTGCAGTTTGTAGTTGGATTGGGTGACAAAGTCTCCCCTACTGATATTGAAGAGGGCATGAGAGTTGGGTAAGCATTCCTGTTATTTCTCATTTTCTTCTTCAGTTGCTTAATTGTTTGTCGTACTTGGTCGTTCGTATAATGTTATGCGGTATTATTATCTTCCTGACCAAGCAATGCACGAACTGTGTTCGTCTTCTATTACTTTGCAATATGATATGCTGTATAATTATCTGTGCAGCGTGGACCGAAATAAGTATCAAATTCAAATACCGTTGCCTCCAAAGATTGATCCAAGTGTTACAATGATGACAGTGGAGGAAAAGCCTGATGTAACGTATAATGATGTTGGCGGATGTAAGGAACAGATTGAAAAGATGCGAGAGGTGGGCATATGTTGAGATATTGACTTAGTTGTACCAAGAAAGTTCGTTTGGTATTTGGTTGGCTGCTATCTGTTGCAAACTTTCCAACCTTTTCGAACTCAAATCATTTCAGGAAAAGAATTTTTTGAAATTCAGCTAGCTTTCTCCATGGGTGCTAATACGTCTTCCTTATTTGTACTAGGTTGTTGAGCTTCCCATGCTTCATCCTGAAAAATTTGTCCAACTTGGCATCGATCCTCCAAAGGGTGTTCTATGCTATGGTCCTCCAGGTACTGGCAAAACTCTACTCGCTAGAGCTGTAGCCAATAGGACAGATGCTTGCTTCATCCGTGTTATTGGAAGTGAACTTGTCCAAAAGTATGTTGGTGAGGGAGCTAGGATGGTTCGCGAACTGTTTCAGGTCAATTTGACGTCCCATTTTGGGTAGCTTTTGTAGACATTGAAACTTAGATCTAAGTGGTATTTTGCTACCCTCTATTGCAGATGGCACGTTCCAAAAAAGCTTGTATTGTATTTTTTGATGAAGTTGATGCGATTGGAGGTGCGAGGTTCGATGACGGGTCGGGTGGAGACAATGAGGTCCAGCGCACCATGCTCGAAATCGTAAATCAGCTCGATGGATTCGATGCTCGTGGAAACATCAAAGTCCTCATGGCCACCAATAGGTGAGCCTTATAATCAAATAATTATAGATTTCAATTAGATTTGCTGCTTCTGTGGTCCTCGTATTTTGGCCTTTCTTGTCCAGTTCACTGTGCTCTCATACAAATGAAATAACTTCGATGAGAAAATCTGCAACTTGAAGTAGTAGTAATTGCTCTTTTATGTGATAAGAAAGGAAAAGGGATAGAAATATAATATGTTCTAGTGAATATCACAGAATAATTTTCTACAAACTTCATAATGAACTAGCTCAAGGTGTGCACCTAGTGGGGGATGTGTTGACCCGTTTGGCAACATGCTATTAGATTTTCATTTTTGTCTGTCGTCCATGAATTTCTTCATATAGATAATGTTAATGAACAATGAGAACTTTCTTGATTTTTTCTGCATTTTGTCACGTAATTTCAGACCAGATACTCTCGATCCAGCACTTCTTCGCCCCGGCCGTTTGGACCGCAAAGTGGAGTTTGGATTGCCCGATCTTGAAAGCAGAACACAGATATTCAAGATTCACACACGGACAATGAACTGCGAAAGAGACATTAGATTCGAACTTCTTGCCCGTCTCTGCCCTAATTCTACAGGTAAACCCCATCTACAGTTCCCAATTTAAGCAAATCAATACTTGACTTCTGCCTGCCCCGAAGGAACTGAGCTGGGAATTACTCGCTATGTCCATTGCATGCAACTTTATTTCTTACAAATACGTAGTTTTGAGTACTTTGAGATGTTGTTCGCAGGCGCTGATATACGAAGCGTGTGCACTGAGGCTGGCATGTTTGCCATCAGGGCAAGGCGAAAAACCGTCACAGAGAAAGATTTTCTCGACGCCGTGAATAAAGTGATCAAAGGCTATCAGAAATTTAGTGCAACTCCCAAGTATATGGTCTACAATTGATCATGTCTTCTTTTACTTTCTTCTCTGTTAAAACTATCTTTCTTGCCTGCAACTGTGTTGGGACAGCTTCAGATGGACTGTGTAAAATATGTTCTCATGTTTGGCATTTAATGGAAGCTTTATCTTTTGATAGAACACAATTGTGTTGATACGTACAAAAACAAAGATCTTATGTTCAACAAAAAATATTGAAATGTAGATGCTAAGTTGCTTGCTTTATGCCAATCGATCAACATCTTTGCGTTCAGTAAGCTCCTCAATCATCGTCTGCAAACATAGTAAGGAAAAGAAAATGTTGGGAAAACTTGGGGCGAAAAGTTGAGGAAACTAAAAATCGAGGGCTAACCAGTCGATGGATCGATGTGGACGAAGAAACTAGCTGCAACGATGAGGTAGCACAAAATGAGCATCAATCCCTTGAAATAGTTCGATTCGCCTTCCTACATAACACAAGTGACAGAAAACCCAGGCGAAAGAAAATTAAGTCAAGCCCAAAAGAGTGAGCACAAAGTCGAAGAACCATTTACATAACGGGCAAGAACGAGCTTATGCTTATGTAATAAGAACCGACGTGAAGCAAAAAGGCGACGACCAAAACGGTGATGAACAGCGAAGCAGTCTCAAAGAGTTGGAAGTTCAAATCCATAGGCTGACCCATCATCCAACCAACGATAACACAGAATGGGATCTGCGTTTATTTCATAGTTATATCAGGTGTTGGAAAACCTTTCAGTTACCAAATACGAAAAAAGAAGGCATTTTTACCACAAACATTGATATCTGAGTAGACGAGCCTATTGCAACTCCAAGAGTAATATCCTGAAAAAAGTTTTTTTTTTTTGAAAAAAAAATGAATATGCATCAAGAGAAATGGATTCTTAGTACATTCTTTAGATACTTACGAGTTTGTCCTTCATTGCAAACATGATAGCGCTGGCGTGTTCTGCTGCATTACCGACGATAGGGAGCAAAACGACACTAATAAAAGCAACGGGCATGTTCATCGAGTCAGATGCTCCCTATAAAAAGATTGCTATATTAGATCGAAAGCTTCAAAGAAATTAAAAAAAATCTCTTTTATCTGTTTATTATCCTACTATCAACACGGTTATTCACCTGTATTGCATCAACGAGATATCCCGACAAAACAGATATCCACAAGGTCAAAATAGCGAGCCAAATTATAGCTTCCCAATGAGTTATCTCAGCAACTTCATCTTCGTTAGAATCTTCCTCACCACCCTCTCTTTCCTAACGAATCACAACTATACTGTCATTTTCCATGCCGTAAATACTATGAAATATAAGAAGCTTTTATTTTTCGAAAGCATACCTCATTTATAGGACTGTATAGATTTGTGTGACTCTTGAGCTGAAAATAGAGATAGCTTACATAAGCAATGAGCATAATGCAGCTGCTAAATCGAGAGAGAGCAATCTCGGATTTTCCCTTGTGAAGTTCTGTGTGAGTGAAGTGTAAAACCGCCGGTAGCAATATGCCCATAACGGCCATTAATAACAAGCCCGAGTTTACGACCGCTGTTGCCTGAAGTTTTCATGACATCTTATTGTAAGTAAAGACTTCGCCCGAAAGACAACCGTCAGTTATTTGCATCTTCATGTAAGAAGACGACCCACCTGATTAAATTTCTGAACCTTTTTACGGTGAGCGATCCCGCCAAATAAAAAGGCGCATCCAAGAACCAAAAGCATGTTTGATAATATTGATCCGAGCAATGATTGCTGAACGACTCTTATCATCCCGTTGTTTAATGCATATATTGATATTATCATCTCAGTGGCATTGCCAAACGTAGCGTTCAAAAGACCACCGACTGCAGAGATCATTCAAGGACAAAATCCCAGTTTTATTAGTAACAAACGAACTCTTGGAATGGGAGACAACTCATAATGTCTTAGGAAAACGAAAAATTTAGGATACCTGTGGGGCCTGTCCAAAATGCAAGTTGCCTGAAACACAAGTTATTAAATGGGCTTAAAACGAACGATAGGGAAAAAAGGGAAGCAAACGTTCTAAATTTCACTATCGAGCAGAAATTTACTCAGTTGCATAGCCAAGGCGCTCTGCTAAAGGAGTAATTCCCAGTAAGCTGAAGAAGAAAACCCAGCCCTAGAATTTAGTTCATAGGTATGTTGAAGAAACGTTAGATACGGTTAGGCCAGAATAATCATTGACAATGACCAACAATAGGATGCTAGTCTCTTACGTGTTTCTTGGTCATGTAATGAAGAATTATTGCCAGAGGCCCAAAAGGAAGTAATACATTGATCTTCGCTTTAATCAAGACAATGTATATACTCCTCCCAATGCTCATTTGCAAGTTCCTTGATCCCCACGAAGTGGAGATTTTCGGGCGTGGTGAGGCATGGGATGATGTTTCGAAAGTCGAAAGGTGACTTTTACTCGTCAAATGAGATGCACTCAATGGGATCTCTTCGTCAGATTCAAGTCCTATCGTTTCTTCCACCGATCCCATCTCACCAAAGATAGAAATGAGCTTGCTAACTGAAAAGAGAATGAACTGATTTCAGCTTTTACAGTCGTCACGGATTAATTTAACAACATTTAAAAGCTCGCCACAAAGCTTAAACAGCACAAATCCCACCAAGATTTTGACCCAATCACAGAAGGTTATTACATTCAACCTATATGCACAGATCAAAGGGAAGCAATAACCATGAGAGGCGGCACAAAATCGAAACTCTTCGCAATGTCCTCATGAAGTCAGAGACCAGTCAACAGATGACAAACATAGCTACCGACCAAAAAATTGAGCCAAATCAATAGATACTTTCCAACATCGATTAAGGGAGCAGACTTACACGATAGCTCAGATCACGTTTTCCCGAAATCACGCAATTGAACAAAATCAAGCCTTTTTCAAATCTCCAGCTATTGCGCCAAAAAAAAGAAAGTTCTTCGAATAGGTCAAACCAGAAAAAATTCTGAAAGACAACAAAATCCTTCTATGCAAACAACGTACACGTCTTTGTCTTGAAGATGAGATATTAGGCCGGCGTATGGAATATAGTGGGACCGTCTCAACGAACCATATAGAAGATCAGCTTTATTCTATACAATACATCACTGATCCACACCACATTGGCATACTACGCTTCTTTCCATCCATATCGACTGAGGTTGCGTGTATACGGTAAAGATAACTGCAGATAAATATTGTACTTAGTTTTACCGCGAACAGTCTCACTGTTTACTGCTGTAGGTAAGAGTAAGAGGAAGGAGATAAAGGCACAGTAGAGTGGAAATATTTATATACGTAGTTCAGTTTATTTGGGCTTGGGTTGAATAACCCATTATTGTTGGCCCAATAAGCCCAATTAAACATTTTGCGGTTGGTTAGTTGGTATTATCGACTAAAATAATCAAATAACTAAATAAGAATATGCTAAAACCCACGAAGACCTGAGAAAGGAGGAGATAGAAAGCCGTCGAGTGTTGAACGGATATACGACGCCGTATTTGTCAACTCGTGAGAATTCGCGCGTTTTTGGGATAATCAACCAATTTTATGCTGAGACGAGCGCCATGGTGGTAGTTGGGGCATTGATGGGCGTGGTGAGTAGTACCTTAGTGTACTACCACTGCGCTTATCGCGACTCCAGCTTAATTTCGCTCTTCGCCGACGTTTTGATCGTCTTGGTGTGCTCTCTGGCGATATTGGGTCTCCTTTTCCGTCACATGAACATCGCCGTCCCCGTGGACCCTTTGCACTGGCAGATCTCGCAGGACGCTGCCAATTCTCTCCTTGCGTGCCTGGCCAACACTCTCGGAGCCGCCGAGTCCGTGCTGCGTGTCGCCGCCACCGGACACGACAAGAGGCTCTTCCTCAAGGTTTTGCAGTACAACGAACGATCTCTTTTCTATTCCACAAAATAAAAAATACTCAAATCGTATTTTGATGGACCCGCGATTGTTTTTGTTCCTGTAATCGAGTACGATGGCGAGTAATTGGGCGATTTGAGGTCGCTTTTGCCACCGTTGACTGAAATTAGTTTTGAATTCTTGTTGTTCTTTAGCTAGTTCCTTGTTGTTAATTGCTTATTACGAAATTGATTTCTTGTTTGAGGTGCTGATGATTCTATTATCTATTTTTGCAGGTGGTGGCGTGCCTATACGTGCTTTCTGTGATAGGGAGATGTTTTTCTGGGGTGACTGTCACCTACATAGGTTAATCCTAGTTTATCGTTGGATTTTCTCGTTGCGGCATGACTGCTGTTAATTTGCTAACTCCATTCGGCCAAAGCAAATCTATTGCATATATAAACTAAGAGTGTTGGTTTCATTATTAACACAATAAACTATTACGCGATCAAATCAACTGTCGCACTGACTTTAGAACTTATTGCACTTATGCCTTCTTATCTTAAATGGTAAACGGAATTTTATAGCTTTTTGTGGTTCTCATTGAATTTCTCGATATTCTGTGTTCTTTGAAATTCTGAAGCATATATGCTCTACGGATGCAGGACTGTGCTTATTCTGTCTCTACCTGATCGTTGAGGGTTCACAACACAACAGCACGTGTTTGCCAAGGATTTCGACTGGAAGAGATGCTCCCAGTGCTGCTCAAGATAGTGCAACGTTTACATGATTCATCAGCGAGTGTGGAGTTCGTCATTAAGTGGTTTTGCGATCATACTTAAATGTGTGGCTTCTTGACTAAATACTGTCTGTCACTGTAGCTATTGTCACTGTAGCTATTATAGAGACACTTGATTTCATGTAGTTAGGGTTCCTTTGGCTTCTCGGCTAGATCATTTATGTATCAGTTGTTGATAGAAATTCCGTTTCATATCGTTGGCCTGGCCCACTTTGCTTTGCAGAATATATCTGTATTATGCCATTAATATGGCTGGTTCGGCATGACCAAACTTTTCATCTGAACATTCCATGTACTTCGAATTTTTTGTGTAGATTCTTCAAGATAGCTTGGTTTGTGTGGTTTACTTTGTCTCTGGATTGCAATGCCATTCTTACTTTTCAATTTTCCCTGTCCTTGTATTTGTTGTGCCTCTGTGTGTTACTCCGCACCTAGAATTTTGATGTTACATTGATGTGACAGGATCCTAATGTATAAACCAGAAGGCTTATCTGCCCATAGCTCCATAATTACAGACATGCTGTTAAGTAGCATACCACTACATATAGATTTCTCCTAAATAGCATGCATGGTTCTTGCTAGTTGTATCGCACGGAAGGTGACACTGAATAGATTGCAAGAGCAATATGTATTAAAGGAGGATCATGTTGGTCAAAATCCAGCTTAATATGAACCAATTTGATATTAGAGTTACACAATAACTTAATACCGTAAGAAATGAGGAGTTTTAAGATGATTCTTGCACTTGCTCGATAAGGTTGAGCGCCTGGTCCACGTTCAACCTCTTCTCCACGTCTTCTTGGCAGCAGGCTACAGCGATCTCAAGAAGCTTCGCCATCTCAGGTATGCAACCTTCTCTCTCAACCATCATTTCCTTGTCGAAAACTTCTGATCTTTCTTCACTAACAATGGCGTTGGTCCAATCCGCCAGTCCATCACCATACGACCCCGAGCCCTGTTCGAGGCACTTAGCCACCAATGTGCCAGTCAGCGTCTCGAGTATTAGAATTCCCAAGCACCACACGTCGGTTTTCCTACAAACAGTGCCCTGTTTTGCGTACTCCGGCGACTTGTAGGCCACCAGGATTTTTTGAACTTGAGTAGGGTTCACCACTGGCGCTAGCATGTAGTCCATGAGTACGGGGTTATAGTCTTTATCAAGAAGAACGTTGGATGATTTTAGGTGACCGTGAGGAATCTGTAGACTTGGGAGCTCGTTGTGTGTGTAGGCCAAACCTTTAGCCACTCCTTTGACAATCTTCAACCTCGTTGCCCAGTTAAGCCCAGGCTGCTCCGGGGATCGTTTTCCTGCAAAACCACAGCAACCATAACGAGTAAGTTGCACATACCTTGGCTTTTAAACAGTTTAAAATAACCATATGATGTAGGAGCTTGTAAGAAGAGAAACTGCCAGCCAGCCAACCATGGATATGAACTGCCAAGCATCCATTGGCCACAAAGTCAAATACCAGGAGCTTCTCCTCCTTACGGTACAGATAAGCTACGAGAGGCAAAAGATTCGGATGCCGCAATCTACCCAACCTCCTCATGTGCTCGTGGAAATCCTCCTTAGTCACGTTAGTCATCTGTTTAAACCTCTTCACCACGAGCTCCTCTCCATCAACGAGCACGGCCTTATACGAAGCCCCAAAGCCACCACTTCCCAGGACTTCAGCCGACGCCCTCATCAGATCTTGCAAGTCGAACTTCAGCCCGTCTTCCCTCACAAAAGAAAGCTTGCCTGGTTGTGGTTGTGCTGTAATTTCTCCATTTGCCGGCGGGCCTCTCTTCGCCCGACTGGTTGTCCTTACCATGCCATCGCCGCCTGCTGCCACAGCTATTGCCGCCATATCCTCCGACGAGGCCGGCCTTTCCAATTCTCGGCTCTGATCTTCTTCCCTCCTTCTCCAGCATATGAAAAGCAGCAGTAAGATCAATAACAACAGCGCAAGTGAAACAATAATGGCAATCATCGCCATCTTAGAAGGCGAGGATAAGCGATCTTTAGCACTATCCTCTGATGTGCTCGACGGCGGCGGTGGTGGTGGGCTGAGGGGATGAATATCGGGTTCCAAGTCAGGCGGCGGGATCGGTGGATCGCACGACTGGCCGAGCGGTGGCCCACAGAGAGCTTTATTCCCGGCGAAAGAGCTCGGGTCCATCTTGAGCAGGTCCTTGGGAATCTGACCCTCCAACTGATTGTTCGAAACGTTGAAGACTTTGAGGTTTTCAGAGCTAATCGAAGGGATCTGTCCCGTGAATCGGTTGTTCTCGAGCCTCAGCACGATGAGCTTGGGCGACTCGAGCGAGGAGGGGATGGGGCCCGCGAATCTGTTGTTGGCCATGTAGACTTTCTTCAACGAAGTCATGCCCTTGAACGAATCCTCGGGGACTACGCCTGAGAATTCGTTGTCCGAAACGTACAAAGACTTTAGGGCCCCTATCCTTCTCCAGTCGGGCATGGAGCCTTGGAAGCTGTTGTTCATGAAGCTGAGTGTCCTCATGAAACGAAGAGGGACGAGGGCGTTTACATCAATTTGTCCCTGGAGGTTCATGTTCTCGAGCTGCAGGCCCCACACGTACCCGTTGAAGCAGAGGACACCGGCCCAGTTGCCTCGATTGACCGAGCACGGTGGGACCGATGGGTCCCAATTGGAGAGGGCGGGCTCGGTGTTGGTTAGCCCGCTCTTGAACTTCAATAGGGCCTGAGGTGCGTTTTCTTCGACTGAATAAGCGAGGGACGCAGAGAGTAACAACGCCGTGATTGTGAGCAATGTGGCTGCTGGCGCCCCCCTCGCCATGCTTTGATGCTTTGATCGCCTCTCTGTCTGCGTGTCTAAGTCACTGCAATTTTCTTGGGTTGATTTTGAGGGGCTGTCTTCTTTTTCTTCATTTTTTTTTGTTGATTGAGGGATGATGATGTGTTGGAGCTTTCGTTTTTGTTTTTTCTTTTGTTGAAATTTGGTGAAGAGATTAAGGTTAAGTAATGGCGAAATTTGAGGATGATCTTTGGATGCTATGCTGCTGTGCTGCAGATAATTTTAGTATAGGCCATCCTTTGTTTTCTTTTGTAATTCTCGAATATAGCATGCATCACGTAAGTGCGTTGTAGTTTAATATTCTCAAGAGATAAATTAATATCTGAATGTGTACATGAAAAAAGTATGTGATTAGTGATTAGTGAATTTATATTATTTTAATATTTGTGAGATAAAAGAAAACTAGACGGGCACGAAATCAAATTGTGTCACTCAATCAAAAGCAACAGAAGTCTAGCACCAGAAAAGTCGTCAGATCAATCCGCGATACAAGTACTCCTCAGCTCACTCCCAAGAAATCAGCTGAAAAGGGAACAAGATGTCGAAATTGACGCTGCTGAGATCGATATATCGATCAATTTCTCGAAGATCTCACTGTCTGTCTTCCGCCGGCCGCCTCCAAATCCGCCGCCTCCATACTGTTTCACGGGCGTTCCCTGCGGCGTCGACGAACCAAAGTAATTGACTTTGTTTTGATGCGAAAGGGCTTTGTCTTTCGCTATGCTTTCGTATATGTTATGTGTCTGCTTTTTTTAGAGTTTGAATTGGGTGCCGTAGGTCGAATCAATCAATATTTGGTATCCAAATCCTTTGGTGTGGGATTGGTGAACATTTTTGCGGCCTGTCGTTTCGCTTAATAATGCTGGCCTGAGACTAATTATTGATTTCCTTACTTTCATCCAATGTTTATGTTTTAGCTTTCTATTGCTGAGACTAACCTATTGAACTTATGCTTGTTGACATCCATCAATCTGCCCAAACTCACTGCATTTCCTACTACAGGTTACCTTCCTCTTCGAATTCGCCTTGGGAGTGCACGTTTCTTCAGCGAGGATGTCTCTCACAAGCCTGAGATAAAGGACCCTCAGATCGAACGTGCATTCAAGGACTTAATGGCCACAAACTGGGATGAGCTTCCACCTTCAGTCATCGAAGACGTAAAGAATGCATTGTCCAAGAACACCGAGGACAAGGATGCTCAAGAAGCTCTGAAAAATCTGTTTAGAGCAGCAGAGGCAGTCGAGGAGTTTGGAGATATCGTCATGTCCCTGAAGATGGAGTTGGACGATTTCATAGGGATGAGTGGCGAGGTAGCATACGCTCTGCTCTAGGGAAGGATCTATATGGGCATTTCATTTGTCAACTTAATCTGAATTCTGATATTAGTACTGTCTTTGCAGAACGTGAAACCACTCCCAGAAGAACACGTGAAGGCACTGCAGACGATCTTCGATAGGTACAATGCTTATCTTGCTGCTTTTGGACCCGAGGAAGTATACCTGAAGAAGAAGGTGGAGATTGAGTTGGGTTCGAAGATGATATACCTGAAAATGAGATGCAGTGGCCTCGGATCTGATTGGGGAAAGGTATACCCCCTTTTGTTTTTGTACCGCAAAATTTGTTTTCAATCTTGTTTTTTCGAACTTTCTTACAATTTTCAGTTGAGTTTTATGGTCCATTTATTGATATTCACAGCAGGGAAAAAAGAAATGTTCTTTTTGCTTCATTTTTCTCTTTAATTTGCAGGTTACCGTACTTGGGACATCTGGACTCTCTGGTTCTTACGTCGAGAAAAGGGCATAAATGTCAAAGTGATGGCCCTCGTTTTCCAACTGCGTTCGAGATCGAAGTTCCTTCATTTGCTCGGAAAAACAGTTACCCTAATAAAGTAATGTCCAAACAATCTTCTTTTTTTTTTTCTGATTCTCCTATTTGTAGACTCGCCAACGTCAGTTTTTTATTGCATAAGCTTCATTATTACATCATCGAGTCGTAGTTGCCGGAAAAAAAAAAAAAGACAGACAGACAGACAGACGCACATCTTACTAAATTCTAAATCCTCGACCCATGAAAGTCGGCGATTTCAAACATATGTTATCAGTACCTATAATCATCCTCGTAATGGTACTTGTCATCGTCGTAGTACGACGAACGATCGGCGCCCGGCATCGTCTCTCTATTAGCCTGCACCCAAATAATCAGATCGAAAAATAAAAAAAATGAATATCAATTTACCTAAGAATCATGAGAAAACATACCCTATGAATAATATTTTCGAATTCTTCGGGCCCATTCCTTTCGATATACTTCTCCGCCGCCCCCAAAACGTCGTCTTGCCTCGAAAACACGTCCCTACGGTTGGGAACGTACCATATGTTGATCGACTTCTGACGTGTGACGAGGTAAGGCCTAACATATTGCTGATAGACATACGAAGCTCCTTTGAAGTAAGGAATCACCAGCCAACAAAAGAAGAAGAGCTTCGTGTACGACCAAAAAGGCAACCTATTCAATGCAGTGACGAACGAAGTAATCTTAGGTTATAAAATTATGTTCGACGATCGTTAGGGAGAATGAACTTACAGCTCGATGAGCTTGGCGAAGGTGAGTTCGAATAGGGTAATCATGGAGTAGAGAACCCAATAGGTGAGCCATTGCTGATCGTCTACCACTGATTTTGTCTCGATAGCACTGATCGATGCGTATCTAAAACGATGAAGAACAAAATCGAAAAAAATAGTAAGCAAAGCATAACGTTTTCTCGAAAATAGATTAAGAAGACGAAAGAAGCTATCGAATTCGAACTCACAGAGGATAAACGAGGCTAACAACAGGCCTGCAAAGCAAGCAAAAACTAGCAACTTGTCACCATTCGTATTGAGAATAGAGATATTAACGAGAAACAAAAAAGAAAAGCAAAGCTGCGGTTTCTCTTATTACCAGGCAAGAATATCAATGTTCTGGAAAATCAATTTGATGAAGTTTTCAGCTGCAGAGTCCCTCATTTTTCTTGAATTTTCAGTGAAAGATTTGTCTATTCCTCTGTAAATTGTAATGAATTGCTTTTACTTTCAAGATTCAGAAACCAAGGAGTTATAACAGAGACAAGGAGATGATCGACTTAAGTCCTAAAGCAGCTAAAGCATATCTAAGCATCTGATGCAAAGTTGGCAAAGGGCTGTGGTATGGTATCTAAGCAACCCCCTTTTTCTTTTCTTCTTTGGTTTATTTGGATTTTATATATTATTTATTTGTTGGTTTTTCATTCTTGGATTGATGTTTTAAATAATGTCCGAGGAGCTGGATAATTGGGTTGGTTTGGGCCGTATTGGGCTATTAATTTATGAAATGGGCCTCGGGCCACGTTTCTCCGTTGGAAAACCACACCACACCATTTTCCTATGATCGAAATAATCATGCAAGAAATAGATGGAGTACCTACGACAATATGATGACATGTGTCAGTAAATAATAAGTAGCTTTTTATTTCTAATTATTTATAAATTGTGTCAAGTAGGGTTTCTGCAGGTCTACTAGTAAAACCCTTAAACGTCACAAAAATGGATAAAGAATCGACGGATTTTAGAACTTTTATAATTATGATGGAGTTTATAGTTCGCCGACACTCGTATAGAAATTATTGCAGATTAATTAGCCATATTTAGCAGCAACCATAAGAACCAGACAAAGAAACAATCTAATCAATGCTTTTTCATGTCAGTTTCGTTAGGACCATTTGCTACTTGATATTGCTCGTACTATTTTGGATCGATCGAACCCATGTGCCCATTTTCTAAACCCACATGTAAAGTTCTATATCTATATTGATGGTAATAAAAATAATAAAATAATCATACTATAGAAGGAAAAATAAGATGAGATGGATTAAATATTAGTGACATGAAAAATTAATGTGACTTTGGAATTTTGTGTTAATGGATCCTATCCAATTGCCAACTGCTTTTGTTGGATTATATGCACCCCACTTGACATATATAACTATTATATATTTAATAATTTTTAATTTCTTTTTGGAGTTTTTGTAATAATTCTATCCCAAACTTTGAAATGGACAGTGATAATATTTCCTGGAACTTGGAAGGAGTGATGCTGAGAGACAGAGATAGCTATAAGCTGACGTAAATATAATTTTTTATTGGAGATGATAATGCAAATATACCACGCTAGAGTGAATTGAGGTGTGCGTCGCTTTATTTCGTTTTTAAATCTTGAATCAGTCCATATATTTCGAAATGAAATATATTTTACCATATGTTGTAGATTGGTATAAACAACGTCAAAAGTGGGACCCAAAATATTTGATTAGCCGATACCTGGAAGTGGAAGTTGATAAGGTTCTCGGGCCCCACTCATTGCGGTCCCATTTTATGTAGGAGAAAATACAATATTATGGAAGTAATATGTAAATATACATATATAATAAGATAGAGGACCTAAAATTTCATAACATTCAGACGTGTGTTGACTTGAGTCACTACTATTTCATTATTGCATGAGTTTCCTACGTTGCAGGTACGTTCATACCGATCATAAAATATATATAAAAAAATCGCCGTTTATCAGGTCAACAACTAATTGTCGTAGCATTAATCGTTGTATATTAATATAGATCATTCAAATGAAGCCATGTAAATTGACAATTTAATCTTTGAAATTAATTGACGTGCCGACATATTTGAAATTTTCACCTATCAAGAATCCAGAAAGGAGTACTAGTCAACATGTAAGAAGAAGCTCAATCATAGAATTACATTCATCTCTTGCCATAAAAAAAGTAATAAAATATCAACTGCACCTGACCTATACCGACATGGTATGGTTTGTGACAGAAAGGAAAATAACAACATATTATTAAGAAAATATTCAATATAACTAGGTACTTCCATGTATATTACTAGGCTAATCACTCGATATTAACTAATTAACCACAAAAAAAAAAAGAAAACAAAATTCAAGCTTTTCGAACAAGTTTAATTTAACAACTTCGAGTTCGTGCGTCGTGCGTGTAGAGAGAGTCCTACACATTAATATCATCGACGATCTTACACCACAAAAAAAAAAAAGAAAAAATAGGTAGAATTATTACCAAGCTTCAATCATGCATATTCGATTAAGAGTGATGGCTCGTATTATCATCACGCCGATCGTCGCCACCGTGGGACCCACTTGCCTGAGAATCTGAAACACCATTCCCACCACCGTAATTATTACTACTACTATTCAACCCTCCGAATATACCCAGTTGTCCCTCCGCCGACCCCAAAGGGCCTCCGCCGCCTCCGCCGCCGCCCGGCAACAGAGAAACCAACGGCGTCGGAAAGTTCATGAAGTGAAATCCACTCGAAATAGCCCCTCTATACGAACCACCATTACTGTTATTACTGCTATTATTCGCACTAATCCCAGGATGATTACTCCATATGGAATCTTGATTGCTATAATTATTCGAATTATTTGAGAGCATCCAAAAATTAGCTGGAATCGAACCTTGCGTAGCCGCCATGGCCCCGCTGCTCGACTGCGTCAAATAGCTTCCCATTTGATGGTGGTGATAATGCTGATGAAGCTGAAATTCGTTATCTTCTTCTCTACTTCTTTTCCGTCCCATTATACCTTCGTCGTTTCTAGTACCGTTATTACCAGTTGGTTCTGTAAGATCCAACGCTGTAATGATGTTATTATGACTCCCACTTCCACTGCTGTCGTCTTCTTTGCTCGGATTCTCTTGCTTCGCAAGAACCAAACTGGGGTTAAGGTTTACATTCACATTCCCGCCGTGGAAGTTCAAGAAAGTCGTCGGACCTTCGTTCGCCGACATGGAGAACCCAGGGAGCATACGGTGGTGTCGATGATGATGTGGCAAGGCGTAATTGGATGTACTGTGGTTGAAGAAGGACGATAATGGCGAGGATCTTAACTGGGAAGGCATGGATAAGCTCGAACCTGAGCTGCGCATTGAGATGTTGAGCGAAGTGAAGTTCGCCGGAATCGTCCCCGTCCCGGTGGCGGCGATGACCGACGGCTCCGCCTGCTGAAGGAGCCACTCCACCGTCTCTCCGTCGGACTTGTGGCCGAGCTCGCGAGTCAGCTGAAAAACCCTAGCGGCGCACAGAGCAGGCATACGAATTCTTCTGCCTCTGCCGTCGACCTTGGTGTGGCGGTCTTTGGTGGAATTTCTCTTCGGCGGCTGCTTCTTGGGTGGGTCGGCGGAGGCGGCGGCGGCGGTGGTGGTGTTAGGGTTGCGTGCGGCCGTAGCAAGGGAAGGGTTTGAGGGTGTGGTGAAGGCTGTAGAGGTGGCTTCGGCGGAATCTTTTCTTTGTAGCAGTTGAAATGGAAAGTTGGGGCGGTGGTGGTCGTCGCCGGCGTCCATGATCGGCGGAGGATATGATCGCATTAGGGTTTTGCTGGAAACAAGGGAATTACTGTGTGTGTGCGTGTGTGTTTTATGCCATCTGCTTTCTTTAAGGAAACCTAGAACTCGATTGGTGTTAGATCTACTACTTCTATTGAACTGAAAAAGAATAGGAACGGAAGTAATAAATGGGATTGCTCTAATTGATTTTATTTTCCTCTTTTCTTGGACTTTTCTTGAATCGAGAGAGAGAGAGAGAGAGAGAGAGAGAGCTAGGTTTTTAAGCAACAAAGACAATTAATGTTAATTCACTATTATGGGGGAGCTCTAAAACATAGGGGGAACGAAGGGGCAATGTAAATGCAATGGTAAATGCGTGCTTTTATTTTTTCCTTTTTTCTTCAATATTATAATCTATATATATCTTCTCCTATTTATGACTTTTTGACAAAAAAACCTTTTTATGAGATGCAGATAAAGTAAGAATGAATGAAATCTGGCGAAGATTCTTGATAGGGATGATACTTTTTCTTCTTTTTAAAGTAAGATTAATTGATTGTTTGGTTTATTTTATTTATTTATTATTCTTTCATCTGATCAATTTACTTTTTTTTTATATTGTGGTGTCGTTGGACAGAAGGCTTTGGTTCAGACTCCACGTGAGATGCTCTTTTTATCTATAAAGACAATCGTGTCCATTGTAGGACATAAACTCAGGTTTTAAATCTATATATAAATTAGAGATATATATAATATTATTCATAATGAAAGGCATTCAAGTAATCATTTCGTTTCGCTTTTGTTTTGCAACTTTGAGGGGCACTACGTACTTCGGGATTCATTCTTTGCTTTATTTATTTTATTAATTTTTGAAGTTATTTCTTCACCAGTAGTTGAGGCCGCCTTAACTGTTAGTGAAATAATCATGATAGTATTTGTTTAATAAATGCAAACATTATCCTATGAGATGTAAATCGGACATTCTCTATCCTTACGTCAAATGTTGTTTTGAAACGATTCAACCATTCCTATGTGGTAAGATGCTAATATATTTTATTTAGTTATTTTTTTCTTATATAACACCAAATCAAATAATTCATTATTTATTTATACAACAGCTGGATTTCGACATATCATTACGACACGAGTGATGATGTGCCCGAAAATGTGAAACACAAAATAACATTTCGAATAGTTGTTTGTCTAATCAAATAACACAAGGGTTATCTAATAATATATCTGCAATTTCCAGTTAGAAATCATATGTAGATATATTTAATTTTGTGTTTGCCATGTGAATGTGAAGGTTGTGCTGCTTCTTTTTAAGACCACAAGCTTTTGCTTATCTGCCTCCCAAGTCTTTAACTGTAGTGTTGACAGCTCAATTATCTAACTTTATGTGCAATTTCTTCATATGGTATTAATTAGTGCTTTTGCTCCTGTCTCGCATTTAATGATCTTTTTTATAACTATGAAATATTAAGCCAACCTCGAGTAGCAACATGAAATATTAGAGAAGTAATAATTTCCTACAAATAATACCATCTTAGAAACCAATATATCAACAAGATATATCAATGTATGTTATATTGATGAGGCTTCACTTGTTGGGAGATGTCTAACCGTTGTTGGGCTAAAAGCATACTTGAACTCATGGAAGTATTCCATTTTTAGGAAGCCCAAAATTTAAATTTCGTGGCACACAATCGAGTAACATCCTAACACTCCACAAAAAGACAAAATTGCAGGCAAAACGTAATTAGCAGACGATGGCGACCGTTAGAAAGATTACATTTGGAAACAAATTCAAGTGTAGTTTGTCAGGTAAAGAAAACGATTATCATTATTAGAAATCGAGGTAGTCGACAATCCCAAATTGTAATATTAACACGCCTCCCGAGTGTGGCATGACTGGCCTAACACGTGAACAGATTCGAGTGACGGTGAGCAGAATTGGACTCACTCTAATACTATATTAGAAATCGATGGATCATTCCTAAAATCAATTGGTGACGAGAGGAGAAAGTCACTTATATAACTTGAAGAACTTGAATTAATCCATGTGGGACAAACTCCAATTACAATCTCAACAATCATAAAAAGACCGGTTCATGACCCATTCCTATAAAATATAAAAAAACTGTGCCGCCACGTCAATATACGTACGCTTTCTGTTGGATTTAGTACGTAGAAAAGCCCATTAGGCATGGCAAAGCAAACACGCATTCCAAATCCAATATAAATTGACTCTATCTCTCGCCGGCAAATAAAATAAAAAAAAATTAAAACATAAACTATTAATCTCCAAGAGTTCTTGTAATTATCACAACACGCATTATTCTCCCTCGTTTCCCATACAACGAACTAGCGTTAATTAGCTGTCTTTCTCATTGCACCGTCTCTAACAGTACCAAAAGAAGATGAACATACCATCGACGTTCGCCATTCTCTTCCTCGTCCTATCAATCTCCGACGCAGAAACCGTCGAGGTCAGAGACGCCTTGCTCAGATTCATGGCCGGCGCCGCGCCGGCGCAGAGAGATAAAATAACGGGCTGGAACGACTCTTCCTTCCCCTGCGCCACCAAGTGGACCGGCGTCGACTGCACCGACGATGGGTCCCAATCCGTCAAGAAAATACTCCTCGAAGGACTCAACCTCACCGGGACCATAGACGCCGCCGCCCTCTGCAAGGCTCGCTCCCTCATGGTCCTAAGCCTCAAGCTCAACAACCTCGCCGGCGTCCTGCCGGCGGAGATTTCCAACTGCTCCGCCCTCACACACATCTTCCTCCAGGGCAACAAGATGACCGGCAATCTCCCCCCGTCTCTGGCCGGACTGAGCCGCCTGGCACGCCTCGACGTCTCAGACAACGACTTCTCCGGCGGAATCCCGCCGGCCATGACGGGGCTCGCCGGCCTGGCGACTTTCTACGCTCAGAACAACCGCCTCAGCGGTGCCATACCACCGTTCAACTTCTCCGTACTCGAAGAGTTCAACGTCTCATACAATGACCTGAGCGGGCAGGTCCCCAACCTCGGGCAGCTGAACGTCACTAGCGTCATGGGCAATCCCGGGCTGTGCGGTCAGCCCTTCTTCGCCGCCTGCCCCGTCCCGCCGGCTCCGGCGCCGGAGCCTGCGCCAGCGGGCAAGAAGAAGTTGTCGGCGAAGGACTACTTAATGTACTTGGGATACGCCGCGATAGGCCTCGCCGTTCTGGCCTTGGCTTCTATCAAGCTGATGAAGAAGAAGAAGAAATCCAACAATAAGCGCAATATTATCGCCGCGCAAAACCCTATCGAGGGCAAGACGAGCGGCGGCGGCGGATCGTCGATCTCTTCGAATAAGGGTAGCCGGGAAAATCGATCGGAGTATTCGATTACGTCGTCGGGCGAGAGCGGGCGGCGGTCGTCTTCGCTCGTCGTTTTGTCGGTGGGGGGCGCAGAAGTGCTAAGCTTCGAGGACTTAATGCGTTCGCCGGCCGAGATGATAAGCAGGGGAAGGCACGGGAGTTTGTACAAGGTTACACTGTACGACGGGGCGGCGTTGGCCGTCAAGAGGATAAAGGATTGGAACATTTCGAAGGACGATTTCAAGAATCGAATGACGAGGATCGACGGCGCGAGGCACGTTAATGTGTTGCCCGTCGTCGCTTTTTACTGCTCCGCGCAGGAGAAGCTGTTGGTTTACGAGTTTCAAGAAAACGGGAGCCTCTTCAGCGCTCTGCATGGTAATCTCTTCAAATTAAACGTTGCAAGTTCACGACAGTAAGTTTCAAAATCGAAGTAATTTGAAAACGCTTGAATTAAAAGTTGCAACTTTAGAAATCGAAGCAATGCCACGTTCCCAAATATACATGACTAAAAATAAATTAACACCAGAAAAATGGTAATACATAACCCTTATTTTCCGGTATTTTAGGGCCGAGAAACGGGAGGTCGCTAGACTGGGAGAGCCGAATGGAAATAGCGGCGAAAATATCGTCGGCGTTGGCGCACATGCACGAGCATCTCAGAGCCGATAAGATCGCTCACGGAAACTTCAAATCTTCGAACGTTCTATTCAACCAAGAAATGGAGCCGTGCATAAGCGAGTACGGCCTCGTGTCAGAATCCGGCGACGGAGACTCGCCAGAAAGAAGCGCCGGCGAAGATCCGTTTAAAACGGACACCTACGGCTTGGGAATTGTGCTCTTGGAGCTCTTGACGGGGAAGTTAGTGCAGAACGGATACGAATTGGCTCGGTGGGTCGACACGGCTATAAGGGAGGAATGGACCGTAGAGGTCTTCGACAAGTCGCTCGCGGCTCACGGCTCGAGCGACGAGGAGCGAATGGTTGGGCTGCTTAGGGTTGCGTTGAAGTGCGTGGGGTCCGAGGGCGAAGGGAGGCCCAGCGTTGGCGAAGTAGCTGAGATGATCAAGGGTTTGAAGGAGTGTGAAGAAGAGAGGTCTTCCATGGCTTGTGATGAAGATCCTTGATGGTGATCGTATATATATATAGAGAGAGAGAGAGATGAATCTTTGATTATTTGCTGATGGTTTTTATATGTGAACGTTTTATATGATTTTATTCTTTGTTTTTCTTTTTCATGATTCGTGATTATTTATTTAACTCTTCGTTTCATTCATTTATTTATTTTTTCCACATTTATTATTTCGAATAGTGTTAGAATTTAGATGATATGATATTTGAGTTGGAGTGTCAAGTATATTTGTTTCAACATAATTAGATGATATTTGACTTATTCAGGATATTAGATGATATGATATTTTTTCGACATTTATTATTTCGCAGGGTTTCTCTTATTTCATGTTTTATTTATTCTGAGTTGGATTGTGAATTTGACTTATTAAATCGGAGTGTGTGTGAGACTGTTTTAGATCGTTTGTGCCACAACAGTGTTCCACCATTGTGTTCCACCAATCATTCTCCGACAAGTGTTAAACTCAGTTGACCAACTGTACACTTGTCGCAATTTGGTTGGTGGAACACCAGATTGGAACACCAATATGAAACAGAGGATTCAATCTAGTGTGAGACTACCTGATACGTTCTCACGTAAGAAAAAAAATGATAAAGAAATTGCGACGGGCGATTGGGATTACACATGATTCATCTTACCATTTACCACTAAATTCTCGGATTTATAACTTTAAAAAAAAAAAGATGCGCAAACTTATATTTTAAAACGGAACATTGGAAGATGAATCAAATTTAATCGTATCTCTTCGTTTGAGTCATAAGATTTAATCGCATCTTGATGACACAAAACTATACGATATAAAAGAAATCCAGCATATAATCCATGCACTCAAACTTCATCACTTACTAGAGATACGTGAATACGCATAAGATATACGTACACTCGTAAATGGCTCCGTTCCCAAATCAAACTCATAATATATAACTATTAAAAAATAAAAAGGTCATATCCGTCACGCTCGCAAATATTCATCAGACCAAAAAATGTACGAAATGCATCCCATTCAACAGACCGTTCTTCTCTTACTCCCACTCCAATGCTCTACTCTACAGCCATTATTATTACAGCACTAATACTTTCACCAATCTCTTCTTCATTCCTCGTTAGCTTCGGACAATAAGCTCTCCACCGCCGCCATGTCCGTACTTCTCTTTCTCTTTACTTATCATCTCTTCGTCACGGCAGAAACAGATCAACCGCAGCTTCAATGCGATCGGTGTGGGAACCTAAGCATCCCTTTCCCATTTTACCTCAACAACTCAACCACTCACTGCCCTAAAATCTCCCAAGATTTCGCACTTTCTTGCACAAACTCATCGTCCCTTTTCCTTAAAGTCGGCCAAGATAGCTACCGCGTAATAGACTTCTACCCCGACGGCGTCCTCCTAGACTTCCTCAACGCCTCCGCCGTCTGCAAGCAATACGACGATTTGAAGTCCTTCGACTTCAGAGGCAGCAAATTCTTCGGCATCTCTTCAGACAATGTGCTCGATTTGTACGACTGCGAAGACTCTTCTCTGTGCAGAGCAGACTGCGATAGGAAGAGCTTTGCTATGCCCACTTGCGAGGGAAAGGCAGACAATTATGTCTCTTGCTGCTACCCATTGTCCGATGCCGATGCAGTGTGGGGGCCCGCGGGCCGCGGGCTGGGCTATTTCTCGCAGTTTGGGTGCAGGGGATTCTCTTCGTGGGTCGTTTCCCCGGGTTACGGGCCGGGCAGACGGGGCGTGAAGCTCGAATGGGCCTTGCCGGGAAACTCGACGATGGGCGGCGGCGTTTGTGTTGGGAACGCGGAGGTTGTCAACGCCACTTCGGTGGAATCGGGGATTAGGTGTTTGTGTCCCGAGGGATTCGTCGGGGACGGGATTAAGAACGGAACGGGATGCGTCAAATGTGAGTGTGTTTCACATAATTATTGTCGAATGATCGATCATTTTACCTGAAAAAGTAAGCTTGTTAGGAGTGACTATCATTTTTTTTTAATATCATCTCCTGCCCTCAACGCTTACGCTAATTTCTTTGTTATCTAGCTTTAGACGGGGCATCTTTGGTCCATGACCTCTGATATTATGTTGAATTGCCACTTCATTTGAAAATTTTAATTTTGTAGAAAATGTGTCAATTTTAATGTTATATATTGTATTTATCACGGTCTCTAGTAATCGTTATTAGTACGCTTTGTACACTCAAATAGGTGTGCTATAATATATAAATATATAAGATTAAATTTAAATCAAGTTAAAGGTATAAGTATTAACTAAAAATAGTATTAACTAAAAAATAGTAATTAAAAGATATTGAGTGATTTTAAAATTTTATTATTACTTTTTTTTTTTATGAAATTAACAGACCAAATGCCAGTTTATAGACGCGTAAAGATTACATCTAGCAAGTCCACATTGATCTTTAACACACATGATGTTCTTTTGATCCGTAGCCTGCTTCAGGAACGGAGAGGAACTGCACGGAGACGACTGTAATAGCCCCGAAAATCACGTGAGAAAGAAGGCCATCGTTCTAGCGGGTAGATCTCTTTTCACCATTCTCAGCTTTTCACATGTAAAATTCCAACACTTATAAGCGACACGATGCCTCGTCACACAGGCGTCGTAATCTCGGGAATCGCCGTCGTCTTCTTAACCGCCCTTCTTTGGATCCTTAAAAAACGGCGGCGAACGCCATCACCTAACAGTAGTAACAAGCCTTCGTCTGACCGTCCGAGCGGCAAACTGCGCCTATTCTCGTACCACGAGCTCGAGGAGGCCACGAAAGGCTTCTCCGACGAGCTTAAGATCCTCGAAATCTCCAAAACCGCAACTTTACACGAAGGAACCCTTAATACAGAAGGGTTGTCGCGCATTGCCGTCCAAAGGGTTTCCTGCCGAGACGAAGCTGAAATGGTTCGAGCTAGGTCTAACGTCGAGCTGCTGGCCGGCGTAGCCCACAGAAACATGGCCGAGGTCATCGGATGGTCGGCGGAAAATTACGACGGGCGAACGCCGACTGCAACTGCGGCCGTCTATCGAATTCCCGAAAACGGTAATAACCTCGGACGACTTCTGAGCCGCCTCGAATGGCGCGAGAGGCTGAGCGTCGTTTCCCAAACGGCCAATTTTCTCGCGTTCCTACAGCGCGAATTCTCGCCTTCTATTTTCCACCGATGCCTTCGGCCCGAGTGCGTATTTCTCGACGAGGGTTATTGCGTCGTTAGGGTTTGCGGGTTCGATCTGCTGCAAGGCCCTACCGCCGCCGTGGCGAGCGACGTCTGCGACTTGGGAGCGATTCTATTGGAGATCGTCATCGGGAATTTTCGGACGGGGAATCTTCAGACGTCTTTGGCTTTGGAGAAGATTAAGGAGGGGAAGATCGAGGAGGTCGTGGACCCCGCGCTGTACTACCACGAGCAGCCGTCTTCTATTAGGGAGCAGATGAACGCAGTCGCTGACGTGGCGACGAGGTGCTTGCTGTTCGGCGGAGAGCGTGGGAAGTTTGGGATGATCGACGTTGCGAGGGAATTAGGTCAGTTAGTTACGGCGACGAACGGTGGCAGTCGAAGGGGAACTGCTGCTAATGCTGCTTTGGAGGAGACTTTTTCCAACTCTAGCCTTCTTCAGATGGTGTCTATGTCCCCTGAATCTGCTTATGTTCCCTAGTAAAGTTAGCTGTCCTAATTCTTTCCTCTGTAAGAAGGAACAGATTCTATGATGATGGCTCTGTAATTTTGTTGTATTTTCGCATTTCGATGAGGAAAAAGAAACATCCATCAATGGAGGTGAAAAATTCCAGCATAACTAGGGTCCTTCCGTCGGTACGGTGTAATTAAAAAAAAAAAGATAAAATAAAAACAGAAACTAACGAGGGGAAACCGCAGAGCTACGACGACGACGAAGGGCCAGCATTCACAACGCTGATTTTATCGAGAAATCCATTGATTTCGTTCTCCAGCTTGCTCCTCACCTCGGGCGGGAGCCTATCGCCCGCCTTCTCCAGCGTAGATTTCATCATCTCGACGCTCTTTCTCATGAAAGCCACGTCGGGGGGCGTTTTTGCAGCCTTGTTCGTTATCGTTGCATCCTTCAGCGACAGCTTATTCTGTCCGAGATTTTTCTTTCGCACCTTAGCAGAGCCCTCGTGGGCGTCGATAGGGACTAATGGCTCCATCTTCTCTTGACTTTTCCCACCTCCTTCTTCGTTTTCCAAAGCAGACGGTTTCCGATAGAGTTTGAAATGGGAAAGAGAATCTCCGTAAGGGTTGTTCTTCTCAAGGCTTCGGAAAGCAAATTTTGCATCGGGGGTCCTCACGTACAAGACTTGCGCATTCGAATCGTCGAGAAACTGTATTGCTGATTCGTCGATGACCCCAAATCTCGAAAATACTGAGATCAGATTATCCTTAGATGGAAGAGAAGAACCAGGAGAGAATTCCAAGGCTAGAATGGCGCCGGGATCTTCTTTGACGCTCAAGCTTCTGTTTCTTTTCGCCTCTGAAGGGGGTTCTACGCCGTCGGGCTTATTCCTTTCCTTTCGCTTTTTCTGGGAGTTTTTTCCACTCGAAATTTGAGATTTTTCTGGGACATTATCAAACCCGGGGATATCGCAGAACCCTTCAGATAGTTTCATTTTCTTGCAGTGAGGTTTCGCAGTAGAAGGCGAATCTCTCGCCTGGAAAGAGCTCAAGCCAACGCTGCTCACTTTTGGCACTTTTTCTCTATCGCTATGGAGGGTTTCTTGAACTTTTTTCGACGACGTAGTAGAAGATGGAGGATCAGTCTTCTTCGGGTCGAAAGCTACTTCACTCGACTTCTTCCCATGCGAAGGATGATCATTACAGAAGCTGCTAGGACAGTTTTCGTTTAAGTCTGGCAAGCTTGAGCTCGGGTCGATCCAGTCAAAGCCTGGAGGAGGTTCTATTACATCGTTTGGAAGGGTTTCAGATGTTTCGGGCTTGTCAGATGAACTCTGTTCCGTGCTAATCACACACGAACTATTTAACAACACACTAAGCAAATCAACAGATTTTTTAACAGTGTCGATGCGTTCTTCCCCCTCTCTGCACACAATTTCATCTTGAACAGTGTCGATGCGTTCTTCCCCCTCTCTGCACATAATTTCATCTTCCGGCGAGCGACTGACAATTTCTGCGACTTTTCCAATCATATCAACATCATTTAAGCTCCCTTCGCTTGTTCCAAGATTGATTTTCCCAACTTCAGACTGCTCCATGATTCTTGCTTCATCCTTTTCGAGATGTAACTCTGGAGGGTTTTGTACCTCTGAGCCATTCATCGCCTCATCAGAACCCTCGACAAGTTTCAATGAATTTCTTTCGCCATTACTTCCCTTTGGCCTCGGTTCCGAAGGTATGCTAGATAAGTCGCTCGAACAATCAGTTCCCTTTAGCCCTAAACTAGGTGAAACCTCACTCTCCACCTTTTCATCCACGTCTGGAAAAGATATGCACTTCTTCTTGTTACTTCCCCGTGAAGGAGATCCTACTTTGTCAGAAACAAGGCCATTTTCATCCCCGCGACTTCTCTTCTGTCTTGATTTGGACCGATTGGGAGTCTTGGTTACATAGTCACCGCTCTGTTTGAGCACCTGAAGTGGCAACTGAAGATGACCAACCGAACGGTAATAATCCGAAGGTGCTCCTTAGTGAACGATAGCTCGAGCTCGCTAGAGACAGAAGCAGCTCGGGCGAAATGTTTCACACCTGCAAAAAAACTCGCGGGTTCGAACTGTGACACCTCAAGGTCCTCTAGTTGGCCCTTTAGATCTGCTTTCTTCGAACTTTTTTCCACCTGGGGAGGAGTTTTTAGCACATAGACATCACACTGTTTGAGAAGGTGAAGAGGCAACTGTAGATGACCAATCGAGCTGTAGAAAGAAGAAAGCTGATTCGTAGCGACAGTTAACTCAAGTTTATTACAAGCAGAAGCATCTCGGGCCAAAGATTTGAGGCTCGCAATGAAGCTCTCAGGTGAGAATCGAGACAATACAGAATCATCTAAGGATGCTGCTGTTGAACTTTTTTCAACATCCTCTGAGTTTTTAAGGATACAATTACAAGACATCTGAGACTTCACACGGCAGCCAATTATGCCAAGGGCTTTCTCCAATGCGCCCTTGAAACTATTAGACTCTTTTTGCTGCGTCAACTGATCAAAGTCTTCAGCAAAAGGCTTCAAGTCTTGGCTAGAGCACCACGTAGAATTTGGACTTCCAAGATATTTAACCAGGAAAGTGGGGGTTTTCTCGGGGTTTTTCGAATCTTTAACAGCTGTTTTGGGATCTGAGACAATCCCCGGCCACCATTGTTGAGTTCGTGTCTTAATCCACACCAAATCACCAACTGCAAAAACACATTCTTGATATGGAGCTGTATCGCGCGCTTTGTTCTCGCAGCTATCGTCGCTGACATCGATGTAAAGGATTCCTTCTTCTTCGATAGTCTGAACCCTAACATCGCTGTTCATATCAGCTTTGTCAAGCTCCTTCTTATGAGGCAAAAGCACACTGCAACATCCCAATCGATCACTGCCCACCGAAACCGCAGGCGTTATATCAGTTGACTCTTGATCGATTGTACCGTTCCCAATGTTCTCATCACAAAAGACTGAAGGTTCTTCCATTCTCTGCTTCCTTTGTAATTAAACGGTTACTTCATTAAAACCACCATTAATGTAAATCAATTGGAACTATCTTATCCTTTAAACACTACGGCGTGGGTTCGAGGCTTCAATCAATTGGAACAAACTGCCTAGAGACCATTTTTAGTTTTTTTTCCTTCACTTCCAAAATGACGCAGAAAGATCAAATTTTTGTCCATAAACTAACACTCCATAGCTGTCGATTACCAAGAAAGCACCAGTAAGATCGAACATTTCACGAAATTCATCCCCAAAATAATTAACGGGACACAAACTCGAACAAAATTAAGAGAAAAAATACCTCAAAATCCGATAGTGGTGCATGCAGACAGTAACTTCAGCTCAATTCACAAGAAGGGCGTAAGAAAGATGAAATTATTGCAGAAAAATTTAAAACCCAGATAAATTTACTGGACGTACGTGCCCATTTTGTTGGGAACTGTAGAAGAGTGGAGAGATCTGAGGGAAACAGAGAGAGGTGAGAGAGAAAAAAAAAAGAAAGCATGTGTAAGAAAAGGAAACTACCAACTACAGTGACTGTAGTATTTAATTTAATAATTTAGGGGAAATTTTTATCTTCGGCACCAGCGGCATCTTATATTCCTTTTTTTCCCATATATTTTAAAAAGGTCGATTCCTTATAAGACATGAAAAAGCATAACGTAGCTTTACCATGAAATTTTATAAACTTGTTTTTTTAATATTAATCATAATTATACTGAATCATTTACCTCTTTGAGAAAAGGTCAAAATTTTGACGCATACTATTATAAACAGATATCCACTAAACTTGTTTTCTTTAATTTAGGATAATTGTGACTCATCCCAATTAGGACAAAGTGTCGGAAAACTACTCATAAAACTTAACATAGTACGAAATATGATTGATCTGATCCTTACCTTAAGGATATGATATATCAGTTAGAATACTATCACATTCACAGTTCTTGAAGAGCGAAGAAGAGACATAAATATACTACAAAAAAGGAAAGCCAAGCCTAACATACAAGAAGGGGTTCACGCAAAGCTGTTTTCGTAATAGTCTAACAACAAAAAGGGAATATCTGAGAAGAGAAAAAATTCAAGCCTTCTTCGGCTTGATGCGCTTCACTCTCGAGTATAAGAACACTCCACCCAGGGCAATCCCAGTACCTGCACATCGAAGGAGGCAAAGCACGAATGCATTATTTGTATTGATCGAAAAAAAAAACGATCGATCGACTAAAAAACGTCGTATTTATACCTAGTGCGTTGACAGATGAAACTGGCGTGCGGAAGAAGAGAACAGATGTAACAATGACCACCACACGCTTAACACAGTTTCCGACAGAATGAGTCACAGGTGACACACGCTGTAATATCATGTATGAGACCTGCACAGAAAAATCATTCATAATTAGATGTGCAATGACATTGTAGGAATTCGGGTCTGGCCTCCGATAATTTATCCTTCATCGAGGCCCACACACACACGTCACACATGAGGAGGGGTCCCGGTATAAGTTTGATGGGATTTCTTCCTAAAACCAATTGGTGTTAGGAGGAGTTGACCCATCAAGCTATATACCCATTTAATTTTCTTGCTATTGTCGATGTGGGATATCTCTTCACCACATGACACTCTCTCTCTCTCTCTCTCTCTCTCTCTCTCTCTCTCTCTGTGTGTGTGTGTGTAATGTGCAGTTTCCACCAAGAGTTGTATGTGTTTTTGTTTGTACAACAGAAGCTTATTTGCAGGTGCTTTACCTGCTGATAAGCATGGAAGGATAGAGCTGCGAGCAGGGACTGTGTGTAAATCCTCTGAACGTTCAAGCCCTGGAGATGGGAAATATAGCAAAAGATTATTCAGATAAGAACAAGCCAAGATCCTGTTTATGTCATTCGAATGGAATGTCTTCCCAATGGTAATCACTTACAGAAGCCTGGATATAAGAAGGCGTAAACTTGATGCCTTCGGTAAAGAAGGTAACTGGCGCCATTAGGAAAAGGGACATGATAGTGATTATGGAGAAGAGTGTTATGTTGTCCAACGACTCCTGCACGAACAGAAACTTAAGTTAATGAACAGATTTTTGCAGAAACTTGTGAAGTTAATAACTGAAAGAAGTATTTTCGCCTTTATTTTCACTGAAAGCTACAAGTACCATAGCATATACAATTGTGTCGGATAAAGTTGAAAAGTTTTATTTCCAGCTAGTGAAAGATTGTTGGTGCCATTGCACTTGTAATTTTATTTTTTTTTTGCTTTTGTCTTATAGACTATTTCAAGTATTCATAAATGTTCTGAAGGGAAAGCAACAATTACCTCCTTCTTAACCATAAATTTTTTGCTAAGGACATTGCGAGACTGATTTGTCAAATTCGACGCCATAGCACTCCAGAAGCCAGCCCTTTCGGATAGAAAAAAGGGGACAACGTAAAACACTGTCGTAATAAAGCAAAGCCCAGGTTAACAACAACAACACGATGTTCTGGTTTATTACCAATTGAAGGAAGTCTCCGTCATTGATGCCAAAGCTACTCCACCAACGATCGGAAGAAGAGAAGAAGCAACCCAAATTGTAGGAAACTGTCCAAAAAGTGGAACGAATAAACTTTTGTGATCACCATATGATTATTTCAAGTGATACAGAAACTACAGAATTTACAAGCACAAAAAGCAGAAACAAGAAGCAAGACTTGTACATAAATATTTATGGCTCTTCTCTTGTAATGAGAACTATGAGACCATCACACAAGTGTGTACATTTCTTATTTGCCTAAATGACACTAAACATAATAATTGAGAGCTTATGGCCTGTAGCAGGTAAACCTAAAAAACATATACTAGTCATACCTCCCCCAGAAACATAGCAGATAACACAACTGAGAAAAATGGCTCCATAGCTTTGATTGTGTGAGTGAACGAAACAGCAACTTTTCCGAGACTCATATTGGTGAAGAGATTGCCTAAAGTATGCACTATGGCCAACGGAAGAATCGCAACAAGCTGCAAAATTACGATGAATTAAGAAAACAAAAAAAAGCATGAAAATTTTTGGAAAAATAGAACCAGTAAGGTACACCAAGTACCTGTGAACTGCTGATTTTTGGCCGTTTGTAAAGATTGAGACCCCACATTAAAGTGACCAGCACCGTCCCAACCGCAAACTGAACGAGCGTGACTGTCATTGGATAGTGGAAAGCTTTCAGAACCTGGACGAACAACATCAATAATAAGGAGACGTTGGCACTCATTACTCAAGGGAATCTTGCAAAACAAGGTTATACCAACTCCAACTTCATCAATCAAACTTTGAACTTCCAATATTGAATTAACCGAACAAAATGCATTGTTTGATTTAGTAGTACAATTAACAAACTAAAAAGCTTTTGATTCAAACGAATAAACAAAAAACCAAACCAACACATACAAAACATATCTGCGAGACTTCAAGCATGAAAAATATCAGTAACTAAGACAACATCATCAACATATCTGCGGCCCATCCATAGTATGTAAAAATACCGACCTGCTTGTTGTATATGTTGAAGTAGATATTAAACAGGTACCAGAGCCCAAAGAGCGTTCCGAGCACCAACGTATCCCGGAGGCTCTTCGGCCGGGGACTCTCCGTGGGACCCACGCTCTCCGCAGGCGAGGCACGCGCAGGCGCCGCCGATACATCCTCACTTCGTTCTCTCGCCGGATTCGGGCTCGAAATCCAACGGCTCTGATTCGACGAGCATCCAACGACCGGTCGCGACGAGGAAACGCGATGAGTGGTCAGACCGGGTGGGGAGAGCGGCGGTAATCGGTAAATCAACTTGAGCTTCCGCGATGTGGCGGCGGTGGAGAGAGAGGAGAGTGACGGCGAAAAGGTAATTGCCGAGCTCTGCATTTTTATTTCCTTTTTCTTTTCGACTGAGAGAGATGGAGCTCGAAAAAATGCAAATAGTATGTGTGTGTCGGACGGTGAGGGGTAAAAGTGTAAAATGCCGAGGGGATATTCAGATGATATTCTTTTTGTTTTGGCAACTATAAAAGAGTTCTAAAATTAGGTCACTCCACGAACATTCTTACGTCTACCTATTCTTCTTTTTTTTTTTATCAAAATATCTTGAGATATGCGTTCGACTTTTAATGGAATGTGTTGGTGGGGAGCGTAAATTTGGTGAAGTATTAAGTTAGGTGGGTGGTTTACAATTAACCAATCATCTAATTCGTTATACTTAAGCACAACCCTAACATACAAACAATTAGATAATAATTTACTAAATATGAAAATATCATTCGATGTATAGAAAATACATTAAATTCTAAAACAAAGAAAACACCCTCCCTTCATATTCTTGAATTTATACGCACGCACACATGGACAGCTTCGATCTTCAACGCAGTCCTCACACTCTACGAACAGTCCTCAACGTTACACATATAAATATTAAGCTTCTAAAAATCATTCCTACCTAGTTTACTTGCGATTGATCCATAATCCTTATAAATCTTGATGAACTAAAGAAATAGACCATAAATAGCATGTCTCCTAGTTTCTCTGGAAAGTAGAACAAAAGGTCACAGAATTCACCTATAGGCTATAACCAAGAACAATGCACAGCAATAGCATTACCTCCATCTTACAACACGCCTGTCCGCGGAGAATGATCGAAGGTCATGCATGTTTGAACAATTTCATACTCAGCCAATGAAAGTACACTGCAACGATGAGGATCGGGAGAGTTAATGGCACCAAGAAACAGTAATACCTGCAGATTCACACATTGATTATCCATAACATCAACCATGGACTATCATATGAGCCACAGGGTATACTATTACCAGTCGTTTTGTATCGCACTGATGACAACGTTGTTAGATGGAGGCATAATCTTCGATATAACAGCAGCATAGGCGAAGCTGAAAAATGAGAGCGGGCCAATTATGATGAAAACCCAGCCCCAAAACACTCTCTCATTAGAAGCTACGTCCTTCAAAGAATGAAACACTTTAAGCACATTTCGATTCATCTGCAAAGGGATACAAAACGTTCAAGGGGTGTGATTACTTAACAACATCGAAAGCATTATCTGTAAGAGTTAATCACGGTTGCGTACAGCTCATGTCATAAACAGAACGCAAGCTTTCCAAATCGTCAAGAGATGATGCAAAGCAATTGAAACCTGCGAAAGAGTCTCAAAAGCGAGAGTGAGTAGTGATTACCAAAGCCCAGGTGACGGTGATTGACTGCCAGCGGCGGCGTTTTCCTCTATGCTTCAGATTAGGGCTTAAGAGCTCGTCGATTTGGGGATTTTGCTAATTTTGGAAACTGTCAACGGAGTTAGTAAAAAGAAGTTCACGACATTTATTAAGTTATATATATATATATATGATAAGAAATGGCCACAAGCGATTGGGCTAAATGGAAAAAAGAAGTTATTTTAGAGTGGACTCGTCCCAAGTTTCTTATGGGTTCCATTAAACTTATCATCCTTTTCTATTTCTTTTCATTGAAATGATGCATCTATTCTATTACTTGTATGTATAATGTATATGAAAAAATATTTATTTTGATTGTGATCATCCACATACCACATGCTCACCGTCACCAATATAAACCGAGAAATCGACAAAATATTATTGATGGGAGGTCAATACGCAGCCACGTAGTGCTCTTTCGCTAGTTTCTTTTTTTTACCAATGTTTATAATTCTTTTTTTTTTTAATTCAAAAAGTCGACATTTCATAGATTCATTTCTTGGAATATAGGCATATATGAGAAAAATATAGTTGTCGGCACAAATATACACTTTGCCATAATCATCTATTCTATTTTACTAAACGTGAAGTGTGGCTGCTATTGGTATCAATTTTTTACAAAAAAATAATAATTAAATTTAAAATATACGCACTATCTTTTAATTACTATTTTTAGTTCATTCTTATTACCTTCAATTTTTTGTTGTTTATACCTTTAATTTTATTTATATATACATAATTAAATTTATATAATAATTTCAATTAACTATATAAAATTGAATAAATTTAAATATTATATTTATATATGATCTTGCATTTGAGTGTGACATAAGTACTAGTAAATACTAAATAAAGGGCACGAAATCCACATTTCATATATGGTCCCTCATGCAAACATGCTAAATCACCTTTTTCGTTCAAGTGGGCTTTCACTCTTATGAAAAATAATTGCGTAGGTAATGAAACTAGAAATAGTATAGCTTTCGTTTTTGTCGGTCTTACCAATAGTATTATTACATATTAATAGGCAAGAAGGCATTGTAATCGTTTTCTTGAAATGTGAAATGTTTGACTCATCAGTCCATGTAATCACAATCAAGTATCATAATATATATACGCATAGACCCAACAAAAAATGGTCCATTGTGGAACTGATGAGTGATGATGCCCACGCAACTATTTCAAATTTCAATTAATATTTAATTAACTTTCAAGACTAGACGAGCAAAACCCAAAAAATAATTTAACAAAATAAAAATAAAAAACGCAATAAATGACAAAGTCCCTCATAAAATCCATTCTAGTAGGAATAAATTATCTTTAGAAATTATATTTAAAGGCAATCCGAATCTCTCTATTTTCTTTTACCAACAAAATCGATCAATAAAGCTGAATCTGAACCTCATAAATCATAATTTCATACTCTTGATAATCAACTAATCAACTCCATATTGGTTTAATTGTCTTGTACGGACACGAAACAAGAGAAACAGACAGTCACGGTTCACACACACACACACACGTATATATATATAGAACTGCCCTTTACTATTGCTTCTCACCTTAGTCCTGAGATAGAGAGATATCTTGACTCTTGAGAACTCAACAACCTCAGCATTGTACAAAAGTTCAAGAAAGTATATAGTTATGTATATATGAAACTCATAATACTTATTGCCTACTAAAAGCTGTCTGCAAATCACACAAGACGAACAACATGGGACGACAACAAGGTTGTTGTGATCAGATGCAGAAGAAGCTGAGGAAAGGCCTGTGGTCGCCAGACGAAGACGAGAAACTGTACGACTATGTCTCAAAATATGGCGTCGGTTGCTGGAGCTCTGTGCCTAAGTTTGCTGGTGCACGACATTAACTATTATTACATTGAATGCTTACATCTTTCTTTGCAGCTTTCATTTTAAATATATACTTAAATGCAGGTTTGCAGAGATGTGGGAAGAGCTGTAGATTGAGATGGATAAACTACCTAAGGCCAGACCTTAAGAGGGGAATGTTCTCCCAGGAAGAGGAAGATAAGATTGTTTCTCTCCATGAATCCCTTGGCAACAGGTTTTCTCTTACCACTCTTTTCTCTTTTAAATTGTTTTTTTCATAATTTTTAAGCATGGTTAAAAAATGTCAGGTGGGCTCAAATAGCAGCACAGTTGCCAGGAAGAACAGATAATGAGATAAAAAACCTATGGAACTCAAGCCTGAAGAAGAAGCTAACGAAGCTAGGGATTGATCCAAGCACTCACAAGCCCATTATAATCGAAGCACAGCCTAAAAAATCTCTAGATTTCGATGATCCTATAGTAACTCAACCTCCATCTCATCGTTCGAAGCATGCCCTTTTCTGGGTTGAGAATCAAGAAAGCAATGATCCTAACCTATACGGTTCAAATTCGATGCCTAATATCCATCAGCATTTCTTCACAAGTCCCTCCTATGAGATGAATAGCCAAGTCGACCCCCTTTTGGATCGGAGTACACGCCTTATGTTGTGGGATTGGATGATCAGAATACGAAGGATGAAGAATGTTCTGAGGCAAAAGAATGCTCGAGTAACAGTACTGCTACGTTTTCTTGGAATGGAGAGGATAGGCTTGAAGCGATGTTTCAGTACGATTTTAATGGGATGGAGATTGAAGGCACTAACCAGGCTTATGATCACCGCCAGGGTTCGGGAAATTTTAGCTGCTATGAGTACACGCCAATTTCGCAAGAGTACTATCAGCAAAGATGAATAAAATGGTAGGAGACTTTATTTGCATCCTCCACTGTAAACACCAAGTAATCGCAACTAATATCACCGAATATCATATTCCGATATGTGCATGAGGGCATCTGTTGTTATTGATACTTATCGTGTATTGAATCACCGCAATACTCTCGTTTCTCGAAACTAATTATACTCTCTTTCGCAATCGAAACGAACATTGATTTCGAGATACATCAAACCCTTAACCAAAATATGAAGATTATTCTTGCAGCAACTGCTATCAGATATTCATAAATCCCAAGGTTCCAACGGATTAATGCAACTTGAGGAAAATCGATCGACAAAGTCTTAATGGACATTTAAATGGACCAAACTTAGTTCTTTCACAAACATGATGCAGTAAGATCAGAACTTTTTTCCTTGGTTACACAAGATTGATGGGATGGAAATGGAACTGCTGCTGTGTGACCTTCAAACAGATCACACAAGGACCAAACTAAACAAGTGATCTCTGTCAACCATTAATGCATATTTTCAGTGTTATTTTCCGTGGAAATGGTAGTCTAGTGACTTGGTTTTCATAGTACGGGACCTATGTACGTTAACCAAAACTATCATTTTCATTGAACTTAGCAACTTCGGAGGCTTTAAATGGTCTCATTAACGAAGATGGTCCATGGAAAAGACGACATATCCGAGAAAAACATACTCAATTTCACCACTGTTCATCGTCGATGTAAGAGCACACAGTTACTAGCGTAATAAAAATATAATCTTTTCCACCTATTTTGTGAACTACACCTACTTATATCTATTGTACAAGCAGCAATCAACTTGGAGAAACCAGTTTGTACATCAAATAGAACACAATGTAATAACTTAAAGGTCGCATTTTTTCCTGATCTCACGAACACTCTATCAATCTAAAGATAATTTTTTTCCGATATCATTGTCAAATGGCGTTTAAAGTCGCTTATAGAAATTAGAAGCTAAATAGAATAAATTGGAGCAAAAAGATGCAAACACCAAAAGCAGAATCAACGCATAAATCAGAGATATTCGAATTCGAAATTCTTATATCATAGTAAGAACGATAAGCCAATTCTTGGTAAAAACAATCCAAAAACAACAGAGAAAGCAGAAAATGACATGATTAAACCTAACAAACTCCTCAGGCGGTAAGAATCACGGCGCCACCAGCCTCCTTGATCTTCTTCTCCGCATTCTTCGACACCAGCTTCGCCTTCACGACGACGGGCTTTCCCTCGGGCAGAAGCCCCTTGCCGAGGACCTTGAAGTAACCGAACTGAGTCACGTCGACCACCGGCGCATTGTCCTTGGTCGCCTTGTCCTTCACCTCCGGCGGCACCATCGACCAGAGGCGATCGACGTTGAGAGTGGGGCAGAAGAATTTGTTCCTCAGCTTGTGGAAGTACCTCATGCCGACTTTACCGAAGTACCCAGGGTGATACTTGTCGAAGAGGATGCGATGGTGGTGCATTCCTCCGGCGTTACCGCGACCGCCGGGATGCTTTCGGTGCTTGCCGATACGTCCGTGGCCGGCGCTGACGTGGCCTCTCTTCTTCCTGTTCTTCTTGAAACGAGTCGTCATCGATTATCCGATGGGGTTTGTTGGCGGCGGCGAATTTGGGATTCGAGAATTAGGGCTTGGAGCAAAATGGTGCCTTCGTGCTTTATATATGGGTAGTAGTAGTGCACTGATAAGCGAGGTTCAGAAGATATTGGGCTTTTATTTTATTAAAGGCCCGTTTTTATGTTGGGCTTTTGTTGTTTTTCCCACATCGGTCGCGAAACGTTACATGACGTTACTTTACTCGGAAAAGAAATAAATAAGATAAATACTACAGCGGTGTCGTTTACCCATTTCATGCCGCGACGCACTTCAGCTCATTAATCACAGCATTGAATTGGCGCAAAAGCAAAAAGTACACTCACTAGTGTCTGCCCTCTGAATCTGGACTGTGCCACACGAGTTTATGTTCTTCAGCCTAGGGTTCTATCTCCTGTGTCTGTAAAGAAGAGCGAAACGGCTTTTTCTAGCTGGAGAATTGTTGGAAGTATGGAAGCTAATTACGTTGTGATCAAGGTACTCCTAATTTTTCCTTTTCTTGATCGTCTTGGAATATAGATTTCCCTTCGGACTCTGTGCTTATTTTTTGCCATCATTCGAGCGCGTTGATCGTTTTTCTGTGGTTGTTGCTTGGTGTATCAAGTTATGTTTTTCTGTATTGGAAAGAATCGGTATAATTTTTTGTTTATCTTGTCTTTGTTGGTGCAGCTATACTATGCCTGGTATGTGGTTGAGCTCGATCTGTATTTACCCAATTCTTTTGCGTTATAAGTGATTTGGAAAATTTTCTGTATGATCTAATATGTTTGGCAGCGTTGGTAAAGTAATTACTCTAGTCGTTGCTGTTCGTTGGTGACATATAGGTGGAAACTTCCTGTAACACTTTGCTTGCAACATTTGCGCAGGTCAAGTATGGTGACATGCTTAGGCGTTTCAATGCCCGCGTTGTTGATGACGACTTGGATATACATATAGATGGACTAAGAAAGAAAATTATTTCTCTCTTCAGCTTTCCTCTCGATGCCGCGCTAATGCTGACTTACGTTGATGAAGACGGTGATATAGTCACGCTTGGTGATGACGACGATCTCCATGATGTCGTGAAGCAGGCTCTAAATCCTTTAAGGATTACTGTAAAGCTGATTGAAGAAAAAAACTCCGAACAGAAAAAACTTTCTATTGAAAGTTCTTCTCCTCGAGAGTTAAATCAAATTCAACAACCTCAACAAAACGTGAACTCTGATGTTCTTAAATGTCTGAGTAATGTACCAGAGCCTGTACGTGAGACATTTCTGAAACACGCTGCTGATCTGGCATCTAAGGCATCTTCGACTTCTCCAGTTATCACTCAGATTGCTGAGTTGTTTTCTAGTGTGTGTTCGTTTTACTTCAATCAGCTCTCAGTGATCCAGCCTGAGAAGCATTCTGCAACAGAGGCTGGTGTTTCTGAATCCAGCAAAACTTCAACCAAGACCAATGATTTGGTTGACTCTGATCTTGCTACTGACATGAAGGCTTTATTAAAGATAACATCTAAGGGGCAGCAAGCAAATAACACACAGAGAGTGGAAAAACTCAATTATGAGGATAATGTTGAAACAAATGAGGTGAAACTTGATATGCCTGGAGGTAAATCGGAGCCTTTACCTTCGAAAGCTTTTAATTACAGTGCAGTTGCTGCAGCTCTTAACTCCCCAGATGTTTATGTTTCCTCCAACGGTTCGACACTAACCCATCCTAAAGCAAATTTTGTCTCTGGTGTTGGTAAGAAAGGAAAGCTTCAGAAAGAAAAGGCGAGGAGGATATTTGGGAGCTATATGAGCAGGAGGAAACATCACTTGGTGCCCAACCATGTACCTCGTTCAAATAAGCATTATTGTGTTGAGAAGTTCGATGAAAATCCTCTCCTAACTTATAACTTGCCAGCTGGTTTACGCGGTATGGCTATTGAAGAGGAGACCAAGGACATGCCCATTGACCCTAAACTTGCACCAACCCCTGATAATGGCTCTGTTTCCGATCCTCCTAGTCGAGGCTACCTTGGTTGCTGTGTGAAGTCTCCTATGCCATTTCAGACATCTGACACTGTTGGCCCAATAATTCCAGAGTTTTCTCCTGGTCCCATTACATCATTTGATGCTTCATCTGTGCAAACTGTGTCAGCTATTTCACCTCACCTGGTTTCTGAGCCATTATCCCTTGCAAGGAGCACTAGACGTCGCAGTGGTATTCATCTCGGAGTTGATTGTGATCGTTGTGGGTTATATCCGATAACTGGCCCTAAATTCAAGTCAAGAGTGTGAGAATCAATGGAATGTTCAACTTTTTTCTTTCTATATTTGTAACATTTAGACTTCACTCCCGCAGAAGCTGACTTATTTCATTTAATTTTTTTTCTCAATGCAGAAAGGTGGACTGTTATGTATGCGAGGTCTGCTTTCAGGAAATAGGAAACCAAACTGACTATATGAGATTTGACGGCTCGGTTGCATCTCCTTATCGGATGTGTGAATCGTTTATACCTGTATGTGAATCGTTTATGCCTGTTCCCTTCTTTTTATTGCATATTTTCTCATTTCTTAAGCTGCTTTTAAGTGCTTTGGCATCTTTCCGGATGAACGTTTTGAAATTTTAGCCTGGCAAGGGCAGTTCAACATTGCCAAGTGCACGCATGGGTTCTAAGGTTAAGCAAGCTGAGTCCAAAATAGAGAGTCGATTTGTGCAAGATATTAATATATCTGATGGCACCACGATGCCGCCTTTAGTTGCTTTCACCAAGATATGGCGATTGAGGAACAATGGTACAGTCGTGTGGCCCCATAAAACACAACTTGTCTGGGTTGGAGGAGACAAGTTGAGCAATGTCCTCTCCGTTGAAGTTGATGTAAGTTTCCTAACTATTGTTTGTATTCTCTACATCCCCTTGAATCTGGAAATATCAGGCATTTTCCTCAATCTGGTCAGAATCATCTGGGATTTTGAGGGAATCTGACTCATTCCACGTAGTGGTTGAATCTCACACTAATATTGGAGATAATAGCTTGTTGAACTTCATAAATTCAATGACAACATAATTGGCATTCCCGTGTCCTGGCAGGTTCCTGCGACTGGTTTAATGAAAGACCAAGAGCTTGACGTTGCAGTTGATTTAATCAGTCCCGAGCTTCCTGGCCGATACATCTCTTACTGGCGATTGGCCTCCCCATCTGGCCAAAGGTTTGGGCAACGTGTTTGGGTTCTCATACAGGTTTCAACCTCTGCTTCATAACTTTGATGGTTCACCGTTTTGATTATGTAAGTGTGATCACTATTTGATCCGAGATCAACATACATCTTTTTCCAGGTGCACACTCCTATGGAAAAGACGCCTCTTGAAGCTGAGGAAGGCTTTAACTTGAATTTACCCCCAATTAGCAGCTACCCTACCACTAACCCCGAGTTCATTAAACTTGAGTCGAATATTTCAAAGAAGGCAGAGGAAAGAGCTGAAGCTGAAGCTGTCTCACAGCAAAAAATCGGGCGCATTTTCAATTTCCCCATGATTGATGGAGCTTCAAACTTACGTCCACCATCAACTTCATCTGTTTCGAATCCTATCGTCAATCTCTCTCATTTGACACCACCACCACCGCTCTATGCTGCTCCTTCAGACAACAGCCACGCACTACTACCACAGATTCAGACAAACACCACTCAGTTCGACGTGCTGGAAATGAAAACTGCTGTCGTGTCTGTCGAGGATAGTCTTCTCAGGCAACTCATGGAGATGGGTTTCAAGAATGTAGCTCTAAATAGGGAGGTTGTTAAGCTGAGTGGGTATAATCTGGCGAAATCTGTTCGTATTCTTACTGGCTATGACTATGACTATGGTATGTGTCAATAATTTGTTTAATTAGTGTTTTTTCCTATACATATGATCGTCTTTCGCCTGACTTTGAATATCTACACCGATGCAGGGTTTCCATGACCGATGAAATGAAGAGAATTTTTTCTTGAGAATACTACTAGTGGAAACATGGAGTTTGGGAGATAAAAACATATTAGTTTTTTAATGTCCGTAACTTTGTGTTACAAATAAATGCAAGAACTAGAAGTCTGCTTTTACTTAGCTTGAATATGGCGTACATACTAAATATCATGGCACATGAGTTAGCCAGCCACTTGACCATGGTTTGTGCTTTTGACGTAATTCTGTTAGTATTATTCTTACATTACGTTAAAAATATATGAATATTAGAACAATCATAATAATAAAAAAAGATGTCCGATCCAAATTCCTTCTATTCTATCTCGCTCATGGCCAACTAGTAAGGACGCGGTGGCCGTGGGCTGGTGCTGCAATAGTTCAATCATAATTCAAGATTAAATAAAAATCCCACATACGCACATCATACATATAACATATATATATATCATATTATTTTGGATTAAGTTCCAAATTACTTACTGCAAACAAATGGCGTATGGAATGAACCAGTCGTCTATGGAACAGCTGACTCGCAGCAAATCCACGTCTTCACGGTTAGGGATGAAGCTCAGCCGGCGAGGATTGCTCTTATAGCACTTGCAGATGGCGGCGGAGGGGAAGGACTGCCACGACCTGGCGCCGTCGCAGCACGACGACGATGGACTGCGATCCCAGTTTGTTAAGTATCCCTTGCATGGCTCGATGTTTTCTATGGGGATTTTCGAGCAGTTTATGGCCGGCGGGGATGGAGAAGGAGAAGGAGATGCGTTCGTCGCCATGAAAAGCAACGAAAAGATGGCAGAAATCAGTACGAAGGCTGAGGAAGAAGATGATTTCGCCATGTTCGCAATGTGACGTTTTCTCTAATTCGTTGTTGTTGGGGTTTGTTTTATAGGGGAAAGGAGGGCTATTTTTTTTATGGTAATATGGATTTTCAGCATTTTATTACAAAAGTTGTATTATTTTATTTGACTAGAAAAAAGAAGGAAGGTTAACCAGTATTTGGATTTTATATTCTTACCATATTTGGGTGATCTCTTTTTTTTTTTTTTATGTATTACGACATTCATATTTACATATAGTCACGATTCACGAATGACTACATTTACCACTGATTATAATATTTATTCGCCATTTAATTTATGAAATATATAACGAGAAATATTAGATATAGGGTCTTCAATATTATTTTTTACGTTAAGTATGCAACTTAAAAAGCATTATGATTGCACTTGAAAATTTTTATAGACAATTATGAAAATATAGCTTATTAATATCGTTTTTAACAAAAATAAAACGTGAATGATAAACAAAACAATTATCACAACACAATATGCATATAAGAGATTGACAATAATTTACCTGAACATAATGATTTTCAATATATGAAAATGAATTGATATTATGAAATACTCGTATTGTAAGTTCACCGCAAAAAATACCAATATATAATATTATTTTATATTAATTAAACGATTGATGGATGGAATAATATTAATTGAAGGACGAAATTAAAAAGAGGTGATTCTCTTGCTTTGATATTTTACATCTTATAATAATCATTGAATCAAGTGTTTTTTTTATAACGTCAATAAAGTTGCAATGATTTTTTTCTTACAATATCGACCGAGACGCAAGAAAAGTTTCAAAATTATTGAATCTCAAGGAACTAAACCAAATCTAATCAGTGTTTTTGCTTCAGGCTCAAAAACCTTCCGTACAACAACTATCACCACGTTCAATTTCAAGAACGCAGAAAAAGCACATCGAAGACTTGCAGAGAGATCAATTAATTTCATGGAAGGCCTCACTGCAGTGTCATTGAAAACGTCACATTCCGCCGCAATCTCAGCACAAAAGTGTTCCTTACCACCTCAACGAACCCTCGATACTAAATCATCAAAACCCACATCTTTTAGGCCAATGGAAAAGACACGCGCGGCGAAACAGCCCTCGTTCAGCTCCATCAAAGCTCAACAGGTAAAATTTGTCCAATAAAATTGTCTTTTCGTGTTGGGATTTACTGGGTTCTTAATTCTTGTACATTGGGCAGTGTCTTAAATGTTCCTGCCGAGGTGGGCTGATGTCTGATTAATTTTTCTTCTCATGTTGCGTGCGTATAACGCAAAAATTGGATCGATTTGATGAAAAATGAGGCGAATTACTTATGTATGATGTGTTTTTTGTCAGTGGGTGAGTAAGGCTAATTATAGGCCTTAAATTGATTAAGGAGCACTTTTGATTCAAGAATTGATTTTTATTTATCTAAGCACACATAGACTGTAAGTAGTTACAATGGTATTATCCGCAAGAACGGGCAGAATCTGTAATGATTAGTGTAGGATGCTTACAACAGACTAGATAATAAAATATCTGATAAACCACATTCATTCACTCAGATTAATATTTCTCTGTTTTATGTTCATTAGCATGAGGATGATGGAAAAACTATGGTCACCGATGCTAAAACACCCGACGGAGATGCACTGAAAGTAAAAGAATGGGAAGTTGTGATGCTAAGAAACGAACTCGCCTCGAGTCAAGGCATAAGAATCAGAAGGCGTCCACCTATCGAAACGCCACTTCACTACTTCGGGCCTTTCGAATTTCGCTCGCAGGGAAAGAGCGATGCGCCGCTCAATATCCTCGAAGAGATCATATGGAGCAAGGAAATCGAAGTCTCTACGGTACGAACTCGCATTGAAAAAAAATGAAAAATTTGGGGTCGAAATGTATGGTATTGTATTCAAACAAGATCCTTGATTTTTTTTTAATTAGATGAAAGAGAAGGAGCCTCTCTCGGGGTTGAAGAAGATGGTCGAGAACGCTCCGCCCGTTAGAGATTTCGTAGGAGCTCTTAAAGCAGCAAATCTGCGTACTGGGTTGCCGGGCTTAATTGCTGAAGTGAAAAAGGCTTCTCCGAGTCGAGGGGTCTTAAGGGAAGATTTTGATCCCGTAAGTCTATTCTTGTAATTTTAGGACAATAAGTTCCAAAATTGAAGCAATTTGAGGACAATAAGGTTCAAAGTTCTAGCGTTAACTATCTTGAAATTGCTTCATTCTTTTAACTTACTGTCCTGAAATTGCAACGTTTAATCTATGTGTACTCAAATTGCTACAATTTTGAAACTTACTGAACTAAAATTGCAGTAACGACACCCACCCATAATATTCCGAAAATATAACTAACCAGACCTATTTTTTATACGCGGAAGCATCCGTATATCTGCTTTGCGACTTCTGTGTTCTTGCATCGAAGCCAACTCGTAAATGCTTGTAGAATAGCTCGAACTCGTCGGTTTTTGTTATGACAGGTTCTTATCGCTAAAGCTTATGAAAAAGGCGGAGCAGCTTGCCTCAGTGTTCTGACTGATGAGAAGTATTTCCAGGTTAGCCGTAGCATCTCCAATGCTTTCTTCTTGATTATATGCCCGAGCTTAAACAGGTTTACGAAAATTTGCATTTAAAATTAGGGAAGCTTCGAAAACTTAGCCGCAATAAGGAAAGTTGGTGTTCAGGTATATACTCGCCCGAATACGTATTTCAGTTGCTATAATCAGTATTAGCCTGCAATTACAATCCTGCTTATCTTTTTTTTTCTTCTTAATTCAGTGTCCACTCTTGTGTAAAGAGTTTGTGATAGACTCGTGGCAAATCTATTATGCTCGAGCCAAAGGCGCTGATGCCATTCTTCTCATCGCTGCTGTCCTAACCGATCTTGAGATTGCGTATATGATCAAGACATGCAAATCGCTCGGGCTAGCAGCGCTAGTCGAGGTTTTTCGAACGTCCTACTTTTTTTATCCTTTTTGTTATTCTTACGCCTCTTTATTTGACGAGTCGTATCTTTTTTTTTCCGTGCAATTTCCCTTTTATTAGGTACACGACGAGAGGGAAATGGACCGTGTTTTAGAAATCGAGGGGATCGAACTAGTTGGTATCAACAATCGCAACCTTGGTAAGCGCTTTCCTAGAATTTTATCCGAAATATTATGCGCTGCTATGTAATTTATATGCTTCTTCTCGGACAGAGACTTTCAAGGTTGACATCAGCAACACCAAGAAACTTCTAGAAGGCGAGCGCGGCGAAAGGATACGCCAGAAGGGAGTCGCTGTAAGAACACAAACATAATTACCGTAGTTATAAATTATATCCTCTTCTTCCAAGTTTATGAGCATATATATCGTCATGTTTCGATGATTTTTGCAGATTGTTGGTGAATCTGGGCTCTTTACCCCCGACGATATCGCATACGTGCAAGAAGCTGGCATTACAGCGGTACAACTCAACTAATATTTCATTTTTTGCCGTATATATACACATTTTCATCCCATGTTTTCTCAGGTCCTAGTTGGAGAGTCGATAGTTAAGCAGCAAAACCCAACGCTTGGTATCGCTCGGCTCTTTGGCAAAGATATTTCTTCTTGAGTTTTTGCAGAATTTCAACTCCATTGAATAGAATAGAACGAACTTCAGTTTTCTCTTTTTTGTGATAAGGCAAATTCCGAGGATTTTTTCCTAGACAATGTCGTTGCACTGCAATGCAATCCCCCAAAACTGAGTTTGTAGACATCTATTTACCTAACGTTTTTTGTGCATTAACGATGAACATTCAACCTTATCAGTTTTGTCTTAACTGAGGCTTAGCTTCATATGCTTTGATGCCAAAAGAGTTTTCCCGAGATATTTTTCTCGATGAGTTCGAAATTTAAATTTTATTATAGTTTGGGAAAATTGTAAAGAGAAAATTGAGAAACTCGACATTGGCTCCAGCTGAGCTTATTTTCGACCACTAATTAATCTCCTTTTGGAAAACTGTTTATTATATATATATATTATATATATATATATAACATTAATTACAACAGTAACAATATATATTCACCGTCAACTACAGTAAACCCAAGTGCTGAAACAATTTAGAGAGGGGATAGTGAGCTAGCTAGCGAAGCAGTTTAGGGCAGGGCAACGATCTCTCACTAGGCGAGGTTCGAGGATCAATTCGTCGGCAGCTATTTCGACATGGGCGGACGAAATGAAGACTTGGGTACTGTTCGCATCTTTTCTCGTCGGCCGCTGGTATTGAAGAGAGAAAAGGGACTACAGTGGCTTATCGGCTCACCATTGCTGAGTTCATTGAACGTCGTCTCTACCATCCGATGCGTACACAGCCAGGCGTCTGATCTCATCTCTCCGAACATTGCTAAGGAGTCAGGTTAGTCATATCGATGATATTTTTGGAGTAAATTTTAGGCTTCAGAGCTGAAATTGGGTTAACATGCTTCCTGATCAACCTCGTGAAATTATTGATCTGCGTAGAAATCGAAAGTGTTGGTAGTAATACTATGTGTGATCCTAGTGATGATTTAGTTGCTGATGGAAAAGAGGTTTGGAGGATTTAAATTGATTTCTTTTTTCTGTCTGTGGCATGACAATAGAATTTCAAATGTTGAATATACCTACAATTTACACTGATAGTAGACTGCTTCTGAGTTTACTGTTCAAATAATTGAGATGATAACTCGGGTTTGAGTGTGCAATCTTAATAAAAAAAAATTCACGTGTAATCCTATGCTAACAGATGAAATTCAGAATCTGATACCGAGGGGTTTTGAATTAGTTGGAGCTCTGGTTGTTTGTTGTAACAATGACGTAAAGATCGAAAAGATTGTTGCTGATTCACTATCATCAGTCAAGAATCTTAGGACAAACCTCTATGGCAGTGAAAATGAAGATCAGGTATTGATCGGAGCTGTGCTGGATCTGAACTCGGCCAGCGCCAAACATGATCTGGATTTTTTTACTTTAAGGGCAACGAAATCAGGTAAGTTGGAGAAAGTCGGAACTGTTATTTACGAAGATGAGCCTGAGAGGAGACTTTGGGAGAAAGGTTCCTTAGTCAGGTGTGAACTTTCCTTGAAGTTGCCTCTTTATTGTGCTTCAACCAATACTACGGGTCAGTACTCTCTCTCTCTCTCTTGTAAAAGGAATGTGAAAAGTTATTTGAATGAGCTATATCTGTTTGAACCTTTATTCGTTAGTTGTCCTTTCACTCATGATGCTGCATCTCCTTCAGATGTGGAAGGTGCATATGAACGAGCTGTTGAAACTGTGGAGTGCAAACTCAGAGATCCACAAGTAGCATACATCATAGAAACTCATAATAAACCCCCAGCTACTGACCTGCAACCTGTCATTATTCACGGAACAGAATTAATGCCGCCCATAGAGCTCCCTATAAATGCTGTTGAAATCGAAACAGCTGAAGAATCTCGTTTAAAATCTTTAAAAATCTCGTACTTTTTCTCAAAAACTAGTGTCTCGCCTTTTACGTCTGTGGAGGAGGTAAGATCTCTTCACTTAGAGATTGTTTTTATTGTCAATAGAATCTTTATGTAACCCATCTCTTCTCTTAGGATGCAGATAAAATCCTAGTTAGTATCATGTTTAACAGGTCAAGAAGTGTTTCTGACCCTAGAGCACCTACTGCTGAATATTATCCGGGTATGTTTATCGTTGTTTTCCAAAACTTATACATAATAATGTTAAGACTAGTAATTCGAGGGTGATATGTTTTAGGCTTATGTTTGAAAGTGCATACTGTCATTAGATGTTCTCACTGTTTCTTAAGCACCCTTTTTCTCTCTGTAGCGATGGAAGAAGCTAAACTTCTGGTTGTAAATCTTAAACTGGAAATCTTGTCCTATGCGACAAAGAATCTTCTGATCATAGATATGATCTCAAAGCTGATCATCCCCGGATTAATTGACCAATTGCGCTCATTGAAGAGCAAGTTATTACCAGATATCGTTACGCAGCATCCACTGGTTAGATGATCAGCTTTGACAATTGCAGTTTTCTCGGTTAATTTTCTGCATTTATCCGTCTAGATATATGACGTTTTGATTCCTTGATTATGCTTTGTTGCTGTAAAAATGTCTGGATGAAATTGTGATTATATGGTGTACTTTGCAGCTACAGTCATACCACTTCGTTCCTCCAGGCTTTGTCCACCCAATAACTGTTACATATGAACTTAGCTACGGGGAGGTAGATCTAAAGCAAGGTAGCCCGTCGTATATTAAGTATGATAAGTATCCTTCTATGTAGTTTGGCAACCATGCAAATTTGCAGCATCTTGACTGTCATGGCAAGAAGATTGGAAGTCACGTTGGTCTGAGAAAATTGACAAGTTACACTCATGAAGTATCTTGCATTTTTCAGTTGAAGTTAGAAAATCCCTCCACCTGAGACTAGGATTGCCTTTTGATCGTCCTCTTCTTAGAATTGCTAATGCCATCAACTCATCTTCGAAAAAGGATAATGCATGGAATAAATTCAATCCAAAGGGTGACCATACAATTCATATTTCGGTATTTCCTCCTTTTCAGAAGTTGAAATAGCATTGTCAATCGTTGTTTTGTATTAGGTTCGCCTTTGCTCAAGGATGTTCATCATGGTATTCCAAGCAGCGGAGGTACTCAAACCTTGCTTTATATATATTTCTTGTAATGTTTTCCTTTTTGATTTTACTTAATTTCATACTAACTGAACTACAACTTGTACCTGCAGTATCTGGTGGCTGTGTCTCTCTGATTCAAGGTTCTTACGAGTATTACCATTACCTCCACGATGGATTTGATGATTCGGTATGCTTACTACAACTGATTTGTTCCATATCTAAGAGCTATTTGCTATTAATTTATCCATCTAGTCAAGTATTTGTAATATGAAACTAGATTAACCTAAGAAAAGCAATGCACCTTACCAGAAGTTATTTCTATGACATCCTTTTGTTTACTGACTTTAGCTTTATGTGTATTTTTTTTCATTGAAATATGCAAGAATTCTCAATCGATAAACTTACGAGTGGACAATTTTCCTAAAAATTTCCAAAGGTTAACAGCACATCATATTTACTTGCAGGGATGGGGCTGTGCCTATCGCTCTCTGCAAACTATCATCTCATGGTTTAAGCAGCAACACTATACTTCCATTGATGTCCCTTCACACAGGTAGCTTCACACGGGACTTGAAAACAATATTTCGGTTATTTTTCTCCCTGTCAGTGTTGTTGCTCTATGATCATGTCCTCTGAAGTATACACCTTTATGAGACAACAAATGCTGTGTTCCAGAGAAATACAGCAGACGCTTGTAGAGATTGGTGATAAGGACCCTTCATTTATAGGGTCGCGCGAATGGATCGGGGCAATCGAGCTAAGCTTTGTTCTCGACAAGCTTCTTGGAGTAAGTAATATTCATTTCTCAACAAAACTACCAGCAAAATATAGAAAGAAAGAACTATTAATAGAACTGAAATGAAATTCGTATACAGGTCAGTTGCAAGATCATCAATGTGAGGTCGGGATCTGAGCTACCCGAGAAATGTCGAGAGCTTGCTCTGCATTTCGAGACCCAAGGAACGCCAATCATGATCGGTTAACACACAACATCCTTTCCATATATGTATTCTTTTCCAACAATTAGGAAACAAAAAAAAAGAGGGCAATCATGGTTTTTTGTATGTTGTGAACAGGCGGAGGCGTTCTTGCTTACACACTTTTGGGAGTCGATTACAACGATGTGAGCGGAGATTGCGCGTTTCTGATACTCGACCCTCACTACACTGGCAACGACGACGTAAAGAAGATAGTTAACGGCGGTTGGTGTGGGTGGAAGAAAGCGGTCGATAGCAAGGGGAAGAACTTCTTCTTGCATGATAAGTTTTACAATCTTCTTCTTCCACAGAGACCTAACATGGTCTGAAATTTGATCCCATCATATATGTTATTTATACTTGACAACTATATGCGTATTCGCTCTTGTTTTAAAAAAAGATGACTAACTGTTCAATAGAGTTTTCTTCAAGTAAAGTATGGTGGGTAAACATTGCAGCTCCTTTTTAGGAATTCTTGATTATCTATACATAAATGTATTTGTTTTGCAGCTACTTAATCAATTTTATTGTTCTAGGGTTATTGTTTTGGACTGTTGTTTTTTTTCTCTTATTGAATTTTTAATTGATGTTATAATTTACCCCTCTCTCTCTCTCTAACGATTATCATATAAACTTAAGAACCGAAAAATATCAATTATGCGTTTTCTAATAAAGTGCACTTTCCTCTAAACGTAAAATCATAAACTGGATCATTTCCCAAATATACGAAAATTAGGGTAGAGTTTAGGTCATTTTAACAAGGGACCGCATCCTATTTCTATTAAACATAAGGGAGTTGACCCTAAAATACTCCAACTTAAACAGCACTTATTTGAATAAAAAATATTTATTCGAATTTTCAATTCGAATTTTTTTTACTCGAGTAAATGCTATTTTATCCGAATAACTCAATTCGAGCTCGAATAATTCGAATAAACCGTTTTCTGTTCGAAAACTTCAATTTCAGGCTCAATAACACGAAAATTCACTCAGATTTGGGGTTTCTATGATTAATAATCACGAACCCATCGATTAACATCTCATTTCGACATGAAATTTCAGTCGAGCGGATCAAAATGATAATCAAACCTTCAATATTTTTTTCAACACCAAATCCTTTATTTTAATTAAAAAATCTAGAATCCTTTTTTTTTAATTTCACAATAAAGTAATCCTATTTACAAAAATTCCGTAGTTCATTAGTTTATCAATTATCATCATCATTGGCGGAACGTCGTCGTTTCGTACTCGTTCCGTAGATTTTTCACCTGCTCTGCACTGTCTTGGAGCTCGAAAGTGAAACATGAACCTGCACGCCCACCACCACTACAGCCACCATCTCTTCACCATTTTCCCAACTTCATCGAATATCTCATTCACGAAGCTCTTCATAATCCCAATCCAAAACCACCGAAGAAGGCATAAGCAAACTCCGCTTGCGCTCGACACCTCCTCCGCCGACGCCACTCCACCAATCTTCCTCCCCTTCCTCCAGACCCCATCGCCAGAAGAACCACCCGAAGCCGACCCGAATTCTGACGACCCTATCGTCCAGTTCTTCAAAACCCGATCTCCCGTACCCGACCCGGTTCGAGAAGGCAAAATTACCCTGCAGAAGAACCGAAGGAGCTCGTGGCATTTAGCGCCCTATTTCGAGAAAGACCTACGCGAAGACGATGATCGAAATCCAGGCTCTGTACCTAAAGAGGATGAGGTTCCGTGCACAAAAGCCCAGGGGGTTGTGGAAGAAGTGCTAAGCATCGCGAGGGGTCTGCCGGAAAATGTTACCATAGGCGAGGCTTTGGCGAAATGCGATTTTACAGGAAAATTAGGCGAAGAAGAGTGCGTGGAGGTGCTGAGGGCGATGGGCGATGAAGGTAACGTGATTGGATGTTTGTACTTTTTCGAGTGGATGGGATTGAGTGAGCCCTCTTTGGTCAGTCCCAAGGCATGCTCTCTGCTGTTTGCTATGTTAGGCAGGGCAGGAAAAGGAAAAGAGCTGTTGGTTTTGTTTAAGAATCTCCCCTTTGAGCAGAATAGGTTGTTTAAGGATGTTAGAGTTTACAATGCTGCAATCTCAGGACTGTTGTCTTCTGGGCGGTAGGTATTACCGGCTGTGTTTTCTGTTTTAAGTTTCGATTTGTGCATGTCTTAGCTTAGCTTAGAGACCCCTGATTGTTTGTTCTAATTTGTGATCATCCCTTTTCTCTGTCAAGGTATGATGATGCTTGGAAGGTGTACGAATTGATGGTAGGCAGCAACATCAAAGCAGATCATGTGACAGCCTCTATAATGATCACGCTTATGAGAAAGAGAGGAGATAGCGCCAAAGATGCGTTCGAATTCTTCAACGAGTTGCACGATGGAGACGTTAAGTGGAGTCTAGAAGCTGTGGGGTCTCTCATCAAATCGTTCTGCGACGAGGGCCTGAAGAACGAAGCCCTTATCATCCAATCAGAAATGGAGAAGAGAGGCACGCCTTCGAACGCTGTTATTTACAACACTATAATGGATGCTTATGGTAAATCAAACAACGTCGAAGAAGCAGAAGGTCTATTCGCCGAGATGAAGGCCAAAGGAATCAAACCAACTGCATCCACTTACAACGTATTGATGGACTGTTACAGCAGAAGGATCGAGCCTGAGACAGTCGAGAAACTGCTTCAAGAGATGGAAGAAGTTGGTCTGAAGCCAAACGTGAAGTCATACACTTGCCTCATCAGCGCCTATGGTAGGCAGAAGAAGACGAGCGAATTGGCAGCTGATGCGTTTTTAAGGATGAAGAAAGTTGGCATAAAGCCTTCTTCCCATTCGTACACGGCTCTCATACACGCCTACTCTGTTAGTGGCTGGCACGAGAAAGCACACATAGCTTTCGAAAACATGCTGAGAGAAGGCGTTGATCCTTCCATCGAAACATACACTGCTCTCTTAGATGCTTTCAGGCGCGCAGGCGACACCGAAACGCTGATGAAAATCTGGAAAATGATGATTAGAAACAGAGTAAAAGGGACCCGAGTCACCTTCAACATCCTAGTCGATGGATTTTCGAAACATGGTCATTACACTGAGGCGAGGGACGTGATCTTTGAGTTTGGTAAGATGGGTTTTCAACCCACGGTAATGACGTATAACATGCTGATGAATGCGTACGCCAGGGGTGGCCAAGAATGTAAGCTTCCTCAGCTGTTGAAAGAGATGGCTGCTTTGAATCTGAAGCCCGACTCTGTCACTTATTCTACTATGATATATGCGTATCTCCGCGTTAGGGATTTCAGCAGGGCGTTTTATTACCACAAGCAGATGGTGAAGAGCGGGCAAGTCCCTGACGCTAAGTCGTATCAGAAGCTTAGAGCGCTGTTAGAGACAAAAGCTAAGGTCAAGAATAGGAAAGATCGAAGCGCTTTGATGGGCATCATCAATAGCAGCATGGGCTTGTTGAAACAGCAGAAGAAGAAGGGCAAAAAGGACGAGTTTTGGAAAAATCGAAAAGGGCGGGCTCGATTTGATGGGCCCACTTCTTCGTCTACGATAAGGTGATTGTCCAATTCCATGGATTAGATCATCGAAGTTGGGGGGGAAGTGATGTTTAAAAAAAGTCTCTTTTCGAAATGCTTCGGTTGCTTTGTAATTAAGCAGACTTAGTGATGTAAGAAGAATTCCTAATTTATTCATACCTTTTTGAAAGATTCTTGATATTTGATTTGGGAACGTGTACTTTTCTTTCTATGAACAATACCGTGTTATAATGCATGGTTCACTTGCATCATGTCACTCAAATGTATATAATATATAATCAAACCAAAAGGGCAACTGATCATCATCGCTTTAAAGATGCTCGTTTGTCCTCTCCCCTCAAAGCCATTGCACGACAGTGATAACTCATTGATCGATTAGTTAATTCAGTTGGGTTCTTACGTAAGGCAGTGTTAATGCCTATATTAGTGGTAAACAACGAAGGCGATTGAATGACGCACTGAACTTATTATTTTGCAATAATTGAACGGTGACGAACCAATCATATATACATGGAATATGTGAAATTCTTCCTTCGCATATGCCACGAAAAAACCCTAATGTTCCCCACAACTTGTTCTCTCCATGGAATCAGATTCTTATTTTCTTTTTAGTTAAAAGCAATCCCTTCATAGATCTAATGAAGAGAGCTTTAAACGTATAAATATATTGCCCCTCCTAATATTCTGGGGTGGTGCGATGACGTATAATCGAATTAAGACTCATCTAGACAACTGCAAAAAAGTACCGCAAAATGAAAGCTACGACGTCACACGGCATTTTCTCAAAGATCCACTTGATAAAATTCTCTATATTCCTTCAACAGTGATATATTTGCTACACACTCGTGTGCCTATATATATTGCTATGTATGAGGTATTCATTCTTACATAAGAGATGATAATAACCTTGGAAAGATATATCAATCAGCGAAGGATTTGTCCGGGACTCGGTTATGGGGTAGAACTGCTTCAATTTTTCTCTTCTTTGATCTGAGAATATTAAAAAAAATCAATGGTTGTTTTACTCCATATCCAGTCCTGGACGAGTCTCTGCATATTCTGCTGAGAGAAAAAGCCAACCCACTCTCCAAACCTCCCAGGTTTTATTACCAGCCATCACACACACACACACACACACATAAATAATATATTATTCTATATTACTTTTTTGAAACAAATGTGCTTGTTTTGGTATGTATGGACATATATATATATATATATATATATATATAGTGAGAAAGGGGAGAGAGATGCATGCATTGAAGTTTGAACATAGACATGATATCTAGTATATTAACTCTTAACCTGACATTTTTCTTTTGTACAATTAGGGTTTGCTATATAAAAAAAATTCACGAAACAAATAGAATATACATATAATATTAGGTCGAGCCTAGCCTCGAGAATAATGAATTGGTTTATCGGATCCTTCAACATATACTGCGTTGCGTCTGAAGAACCAACGAGACAGTGTGATTATTATTTTGTCATCGTCTTATAAAATATAATAATGTAATATTTGGCCTTTTCTTGTTCTTCATATAAGTCGAGGGAGAGAGATATCGGACGATAATGAATCAGATCGTAAACTCCGTCGGCCCATCTTCTCTAACATTCTTGTTCTACAACGCACTGTACAACGTGCCCTCTTATGTAATAACAATGGGGCAATCAAATTATTAAATCTCCATTGGCCTATGGGACACAAAAAAGACAAAACCTTCACAACGTTGGATTCATCGAACAATTTTTTTATATACACACACATAAACCAACACGCATATTTTTAATAAATTACCCAAACAAGAAGAGATCAAAGAAGTGCGTCCATTACCATTCGATCGCCAAAGATGGCCAAACGCTTCTCAAGAGACCAAACTGACGCCCTAAAATCTGCCTACAAAGAGTCTAAAAAATTGACGAAAGAGACCAAAGAGCGTCTAAGAAGCACCACAGGCCTGGATATGGAGCAGATAATCGGCTGGTTCAATAGGCAGCGAGCCCACGAACGAGCCAAGGAGTCCTGTAAGAAGCTTCAGCGGCTCAACGCCGATCTTAAGAGGTCGGCCCAAGAGTGCGCCGAAAGGGAAGCGTTGTTCATGGAAAGGGTGGCTCGGCTCGAGGCTGAGAATCAAAGCCTAAAGCATCGCCTGGCGATTGCTGAGGGGGACGTACAGTTCAGTTCTGTCTTTAAGTTCTTGAACATCGCCTGAGGTGGATATCGTATCAGTAAAAGCGTGGGCTGAGTTTTTTATTATTACCGTTTGTTGTGATGATCGTTTTGAGTTTGTGTTGTTGTTTGTCTGATTGAATAATCAACGACTACATGACATGGGTTGTGTACGCCGGCGGCCGTGGTCGTTGAGCTTTTGTCTTCGTCTTTCCGTGATTGTGTCTGAAAAATAATTAACGTGGCTTCCATATGATCGTTTCTTTATGGAATGTATTTGAGAGTTTGGCTCTCCATATGTGTATATGTTCGTTAATAATAATGTTTTCTTGATTGCTCGCTTGACAACAAGAAGTTACTTGTGTGATTACGTAAAATCTATGCAAGAGAAAATAGTATCGAGTTTCTCGAATATATTTGCCCTTGTTCAAGAACAATTTTTTAGTTCAAGGCCCATAAATATCGCAGAATTGGACCCCATGAATTACATATTTTCGGCCCCCATGTAAGTGGCTCATCATAATTAGTTTTTCTTTTTCTTTTTTTTTTCGGGAGGGACTTACAAGTAACTACGTTGATTTTTTTTTTGACGATAACTACGTTGATAGGTGCGACTTAATTTTTATACTAGCTTCAAAAAATGAAATTAGCCGGGATATAAGACTAGGATATTGACAGAGAAAAGAAAAATGTATCAAATATCCTAAAAAATCAAAATATTTTAGGAATCAAACACACATGTGGACCTTTGTATAAGATGCGTGGAAGAATCAGGAGGGACAAAGTTGGGAGTTAAGACTATTTCTTGTCGCTTGTTTATACCGTTTATTTAATTTATGGTTGATCATAATCACGTCAATCATAAATATTCAAACCTATAAATTCAAGATTTATTAAATAACTCATTTTTATGCATGCACGTCCAACTGCGTGGCCTATGGTATGTATGGAATGGATGGTAATTACTATTCATTAATCCATCCAATTATTTTCGTTCCATGAAGTAATTTCACTTATTGACGTAATCAATTCCTGATATCATTTATACGCACGTACCCAATATTCTGTTAATTACACCAGATATTCATTCTTAAAAGTCCCAACATATATGCGATTTTCCAATTAACTACTCTATAACGCCATTTAATTTTTAGATATAATTGAATCCCATTGATTAATTAATCATATCCTAAAAAACCAAATACTATAATAATCAAGACGACGGTGAGAAATACACGAGAGAACTGAAACGGCACCGTTCGTTTGACTTTTACGACGCTGAAAATTACACTTTTTTTCATCATTCTTGGAAACTCGTGTGTGGGTTGTGACCATTCAATTCAAGTCAAAATGAGTGAGGGTTATAATTGTCTTTAGCAACAAACCTATTAAATTCAATGCTCCGAAATGACTTTAATTCCATTGAACACCTCCAATGCTACACTAGTAGCAATTACCCAAACCATTGTCCTCCCATTTCACTGAAAATGACGGTTAATTAGACTAATTATCCGAATATGTGTTACTTATTAAAATTTTTTTCTAGGTTCTATATTTTTTTCCCTTTTTATCTTCCTAAAAAGATATGTATAAAGTGGGAAAAGTACACATATAGTTGAGTAAATATCATAACGACAAATAAATATTAATTTTGATGCGAACTTACTACCCATAGCCCCCCAAGGCCCCTCTCTATATTAAATTAATTTCATTCGTCAGATCTTACACAATATCAACAATAATGATTTTTGAATATCTTACCAAAAGGATTTAGCAATTCGGCTACAATATACATTTACTACAGAAAACCACTCCAAATCTTCCGTCCGTTACAGTTTCTATACTTCACCTATAAATTAAAATTAAGCTTGCAACTAAATTAAATTACGACATATGATAAAAATTACAAATTCAAACTAACTTAATAATTTATATATATTTAAATAAACAAATTATTATTTAATTCGTGGGCCACATGCAAAAGCAAAATAATAACTAGCGTTGTTTTTATACATGTTATTGTGTGGAGTTAGATCGGTAGTAGTAGAGAATAGAAGTAGTAGTATTTATGATGGCTATTATGGGGTTTGCCTTATAGTGTTGTTTCATCTTTGGCTCTCTTACCGATCTCTTCTTCTCTTTTATTGCACCTTTCCTTCCCTCATCGACCGTCGTCTTTATTGTCTTTTTTGTTTTATTATTACATTTCACTTCCCTTCTCATCTTCCACAATAACACCACTCTCTCTTATTGCATCGATCCCTCCTAGCTGTTCTTTCTATATTTTCTTTTTTTTTTTCTTTCAAGAATACATATATTAAAGGTATTTTTATGTGGGCTAGTTTGATTTACACGCTTGTACGGGCGTTACAGTAACGCTTCCCAGAAAATGAAAACATGGATCGTGCCTTAACCAACGCTTCGACTGCTCAAATCTCTCTTATTATAAGCTTTCGTGGTTGTTTCTTTTTTTCTTTTTTCATTTTGTTTTTAAGGGTTATTAGATTTTAGTTTTGACACCTACCATATGTAAATTTCCCATTGCCTCACTTTGGTTCTGGTAAGTGGAGTTATTACAGCTGTTGCGTATTATGGGAATGGCTGGTAATCTGCTAGAGCTTCTTCAATGCACTGCCTATATATTGCTATTATTAAAACTCAGCAGCGTACTGTTTTAATAATAAGGCCGTTTCTGTGCTGAGAATCTGTAGACTAAGCATAATTAGTTCTATCTAAAAACGTCGTCTATGGACTTCATCGGCGGCGTCGGTGGTAGCGGTAGTGGTCCCGGCGGCTCAAGCGGCGGCGGGGGCGGCGACCACCACGATGGTTCCGACGACAAGCAAGGAAAGAAGCGCTACCATCGCCACACCGCCCACCAAATCCAAAGGCTTGAATCGTAAGCTGCTTCTTTTTCAATTGATTCTTTCTCGTCTTGCCCCATGCAAATAAAAAGTAGTGCTGAGGTTTTTTGTGTCTGAAATTTAGGACGTTCAAAGAGTGCCCACACCCCGACGAAAAGACGAGGAATCTTCTTAGCAGGGAATTAGGTTTGCATCCTCGTCAGATCAAGTTTTGGTTTCAGAACCGAAGAACGCAGATGAAGGTACATGTAAATTCTATCGCTCGGACAATAACCTAATTCAAGGTGTTTATTTCTTTTCTTTTCTCGATCTTTCTGGGTTTTTTTTTTCTTCCGTGAATTCTAGGCACAGCACGAAAGAGCAGATAACTCCGCACTACGATCAGAAAACGATAAGATCAGATGCGAAAACATAGCCATAAGAGAAGCCCTCAAGAACATAATATGCCCCTCTTGCGGAGCGCCTCCCCAAGATCCCTACTTTGACGAACAGAAGCTGCGAATCGAAAACGCCCATTTGAAAGAAGAGGTTTAATTTTTTTTCCTTTTTACCTCGTACTTAATAAGGTAATAAAACAACCAATTTCTGCTGTTATCATCTTATTCAAAATGACTGTGTTTTTTGCAGCTAGACAGACTCTCAAGCCTCGCAGCAAAGTACATCGGGCGGCCCATCTCCCAACTCCCGCCCGTTCAGCCCATCCACCTCTCCTCCTTAGACCTATCCATGGTCAGCGGATACGGGCCGGGCCAAGGACTAATGCACGCCGGCCCGTCCCTCGACTTAGACCTCTTGCCCGGCGGTTTTTCTGGTCAAATTCCCAACCTACCCTTCCCTCCCATCGCTCCCATTTCCGATATGGAGAAGTCCCTCATGGTCGACGCCGCCACGAACGCCATGGCCGAAATCGTAAGGCTACTGAAGAGCGTCGGCGGCGAGCCGCTGTGGATAAAGTCGAGCGACGACGAAACGTCGGAACTAGCGCTAAATCTCGAGGCTTACGACAACATTTTTCGAGGCGGTGGTAATAACAGTCGATTGAGGTATCCTAATACTCGGGTCGAAGGCTCGCGAGATTCGGCGATCGTTAGCATGGAGTGTATGCAGCTCGTCGACATGTTCATGGATTCGGTTAGTTTTGTTTCCCGCCCTTTTAGTTCGTCTTTTTTTTTGGGATTAGGAGTGTAATAGTGTCTTAGATTGATGTCGTTTCAAAATGCTAGAACAAATATTTGGAGCTGTTTCCTGCGATAGTCTCGAGGGCGAAGACGATAGAAGTCATTTCTTCTGGGATGCTCGGAAACCACAGCGGGCAGTTGCAATTGGTATAAAAGCCGAATCTTAAGTCGTTATTTTGCGTTTTTTCTTGCACGTATTTTTTTAGTAATTCGTCTTGAGTATCTTTGTCGGCGGGCAGATGTACGAAGAAATGCAAGTTCTTTCGGCCTTGGTGGAGACGAGGCAGCTCATCATGCTACGCTTATGTCAGCAGATCGAGCCAGGCGTGTGGGCCATAGCAGATGTTTCCTACGATATGCCTCACTTAGAGAGCTTCTTTGCTTCAACTTCTTCTTCTTCGTGTAGCGCCCGACGCCTACCCTCGGGATGCTTGTTGCAAGAAATGTCGAATGGTTACTCCAAGGTTCCAAAATCACCTTTTCTACTACCACCACATCGAACGTCGTTCGAAAATTTTCATTTTTCGAGCTTTTATAAACTTTACATAGGTGACTTGGGCCGAACACTGGGAAGTCGAAGACAAAGCCCCCATACACAGCCTATACCGAGACCTAATCCTCGGCGGGTCGGCCTTCGGGGCGAAAAGATGGGTCGTAAACCTCCAAAGAGCGTGCGAAAGGTTCGCTTGCTCGATTTCGAACGAAAGCCCGCCCCTCGAAGTAGGGGGAGTCATGCTATCCCCTCAGGGAAAGGCTAGCATGATGAGGCTCTCTCAGAGGATGGTCGGTAACTTCTGTGCGAACATCAACCCTCCCAACGGCCAGAGGTGGACCACAGTCTCGGGCTCGAACGAGTTCGAGGTTCGAGCCACTCTGTACAAGAACGTCGACCACGGCCAGCCGAGCGGCGTCATACTGAGCGCCTCCGCCACCATTTGGCTCCCAATCGTACCTCCGCACGCCGTGTTCGCGTTTCTCGGCGACGAGCGAACTCGGCCGCAGGTAAATTATAGAAACGACGAAATGCATGCATGCGGCACGGAATTACTTAAGGTTGACGATTGTTCGTTTGGCGTTTGTTTTGCTAGTGGGACGTCTTGTCTAACCAAAGCCCGGTTCAAGAAATCGCGCGCATCGCCGTCGGCTCGAATCCCGGGAACTCCATTTCCGTCCTACGCGTAAGAATTTCTCGTCCTAATTTATTAAAATCCCATTCTTTTTTCATCTACATTTTACGTCTATTACCATATCGATGGTTGGGATATCGGACTGAATCAAGTACGTAAGCATTGTGAATTACTTCTTCTATTGTCAATTGGTTTGAGAGAGTTGGAACCCTACATTCATTCACTATGACTATTTTTTGAGTTTGTTATATGAATAGCAGCCTATTTATAGATGTTTTCAGCCCTTCACGGGGGAATTAGTTCATTCCCTGCATTGATCCATATCCATGCAGGCGTACGACACGAGCCAGAACAACATGCTAATACTGCAAGAAACGTGCACGGACTCGTCGGGCTCCTTAGTTGTCTACTCTCCCATCGATTTGCAGGCGATCAACTTAGTGATGAGCGGAGAGGACACATCTTACGTTCCCGTACTCTCCTCGGGATTCACCGTCACCGCCGACGGCGGCGGCGGCGGCGACTCGTCGGCGACCGCCTCGACGAGCGGCGGCGGAGGTGGTAAACCCTCGGGATCGTTGTTGACCGTCGTTCTTCAGATACTCGTTAGCAACTTGCCTTCGGCGAGGATGACGCCCGAGTCGGTCAACACGGTCAATGCTCTCATTGGCAATATCATACAGCAGATTAAGGCTTCGCTGGGCTTACAGCAGTAAATTATTACATTGAATGGATATTAGTTGGGGAATTTAATTGCTTCCATCAATGAACTGAAAGGAAAGGAGGACTTTAAATGCTGCTGGGGAAAGAAAGGTTATTACGGTTCTCAATCATCTGCGCTGATGGCATTTTCTTGGTGACAAAGGATTTCACTACGTGGTACTGTGTCGCTTTTGAGTTTATTTTTTCTTTCCTAAATTTGCTGTTTTTTTGGGGGATTTTGGATTGAATTACGAGTCAAGAACGCACCATACAAGTGTTTTTATCTTCTGCTGTTTTTTCTTGTTTAGTTTCCTAGGGATTTGTTTCTTTCATTATCATGTTATGAGGACAGCAGCAGGTTTGTATGGTTCGGGCATTGACTTTATGTTCATGAACTCGATGGAATAAATATTTTTTGGGGCCTTTTTTTATGTTGTCTGACAATAGATAGGTGTCGTCTTTCTATTTTTTCTTCTATATTTATGTCGATTTATTGGCATTGAATTGGTGTGAATGGTCTTACGGTTTGGAGATGATGATTTCATTTTGTATTTTATGATTTTCTATTTCAAGAAGATCGTGGTCCTTCCTTACACCTGCATGGGATTAAATACTTGTCCTACGTGTGACAGCTTAAAGTCTTGGCAGCTGTGGGCTTGCAATAAAAACAAGGGGAAATTTTCGTTCAGTCCCCCGTCAGGGTCTGAAATTTTAGTCAGGCCATGTCAGAAAAAAATTAGTTTTAATGACCCGATTATTCAGTAACAATTTATTGGTCTAGAGTAACAATTCATTGTTCCACAGTAACAGTTCATTGTTCTGAAAATAACAGAAAACGATCATCCAGTAACAGTTCATATACTTTTATAACAGTTGTAAAATTTAGGTCATTATCTTTAAATTTTACGAAAATTGAGTCCTTTAAACTAAAATTTTTTCTTAAGGGTCCTGAAAACTATTTTTATCACTTTTGGGGCCTGAATTTTAATATACCCTAAAAACAATGACAGCCTAAAAAAGAATTAGGATAGAGGTGTATTTAGTCTTTATGACACTGTTTCTTATTTTCAGATACAAGTCTTGGAAGTCATATTTGGAGATAGAAAATCATATCTAAACTGAAAGCAACGTGCTATCTAAATATAGAGACATCCGGGAATTTTCACGTGACGAGGTACATTCTCTATCGTGTATGCTTATATATTCACAATCGATGAGATTTCTGTTGTCTAATCATCTGGTATGTTAGTTTTATTGCCGTTAAAAATTCATAAATAAAATTTATATACTATTTAAACCGATATACAAATTATTTATAAAGAATTTACTTAAAAGTTTTTTAAATTCGATATTTACTAAACATGAACGTAGTTTCGAATTGTTGAAGCCCATCATTTTGGGCATTCCATGGGTCCAATTACTGTGGGCCCAAATAGCCCATTAAAAGCCTTTGATGGAGAATCCGAGTTCTAGCCCATTTTGTTTTGATTTGTTTTCCTTTTAATGTGATTATAAAAACGTGTCTTTACACATAAATATCCATTTGCATAAAAACTTGAAATTCCGTACCCTGTCATTATTTTTTTTATATTAGGTACCTAATAGAATAAATTTTTTGCACATAAGTACCCGATCCGCAGCAGGTACGTCATATAACACATTTATGTACCCTATAGCAACCTATTTTGGTACGTAATACATTGAGAAAATGGTACGTCATATATAACACACTAAGGTACCATAAAACTGTATAAGGTAACGTATGAATGCGTGATGTGGTATGCAATACACAAATAAAAAAGTACGGCAAGACTGAGATACAAACAGTAAAATAGGTACCTATCCGTAAAAATTTCTGACATATGTACTGATTTGTAGATTTTTTATTCAAGAAATGAATAAACCAAAATGAGGAGCGAGTCTTTTGCTCGGGGTATAAAAGTAAAAAACTTCAGAGACCCGACGGTGGCGGGCGAAATGCATACCACCGTCGTCGTCGTTAGCAACTCATCGCTTCGCTCTGTTATCGCAGAGCTTTTCTCGCGCAACCTCACATCCGAGCTAAGAAGCTTCCTCGCCGTCAATTGCCCTCGTTAACATCTCTATCTATAAATATCTCTGTAATCAATTCAATGGAATTCATTATTATAACTTCCTTTTGGATATCATTTCGATTCGAACCGAGGGGCTTTGGACCCTCGATGTATGCCTCGGAAGAGGTGTCCGTGAAAGCAATCGAGGGAATGCATGAAAAGGTGTGTGTTTAACACTCTTCTTCTCTAGCGATTTGAGGATAAAGAAGTGTGTGTTATTACTCTTCGTAAAGTCTTGGCCATAGCGATCTTATGTAACCGATTCTGAGGTTCTCGGCCATAATATAGCAATTTAGGTTCTGAATTGTCTTCTCCTTTTTGTTAGGAAGTCGCCATGCCAGATAGTAGAACTTGTAGCATTGTTCAGCAAATGCTGTAGCAGATGTTTGGATCAGATTGACAAAAAAAAATATTTCTTTAATATGCAGCTGATGGATGCAACTTTACAATTTGTGCAGGACATGAGTGTTAGACTAACGACTGAAACGTTTACAGTTTGGGGAGCGCAAACTTAGCAAGAATCATCCCATTCCAAACGAGGGTCGGAAAAGAATCTTTCCAAGAAATGTGTAGACGAAAGAAAAACCTGAAATCGTCGGCGACCGCGACCTTAAACTCCTCAAATGTAAATGGCAGAGCTCCAGCAGTATAAATGTTTCTCCTTCCATCAAAAGCATGCAACACTCAGACTCCCAATACAGCTCTACTAACTGCCTCATCACAATTGACCGCCCGCGATGCAACTTCTGGGGTTATCGACTCATGCCTTTCGAAATAAAACAGATCACTCGAGCCGACAACACGCACAAGTAATACTTGGAAACTGCAATGCTCCCTAGTAAACAACAGTATAATTATTCAGTATATGACATAGGCTTTCTTTCTTTCTTTCTTTCTTTCTTCTTATGTTTGCTTATACTGGGGACTGTTGCAATTTCAGGTTGTTGCTTGTGCGTGTGGTAGGCTGATCTGTGTTTTATTCTGAACGGCAGGAGTCAATCGTGACTGTGATGGCGAGGAGTTCGTAAAGTTGTATGGCGAGTCCAGTCTAGGGAGCCTGTTTATGATGGACGGAGGAGCCTTTAGACTGTTGGCCTTTGCCGTTTGCATTTTAGGTGTTTATGATCGCACTGGCTTTTGCGGACTTCTGCGTATATCTTTTTCGCTTAAGTTACGACTTTGTGGGGATAATTGAATCCTTGGCAAAAAAAAGATGTTTTTTTTAAGCTTGTAAGTACGATGATCTTCATTTATGCCATTTCTCCCTTCTTTAATGGCACCTGTGACAGATTCAAATCATTACTCTCTATGATGAATAAGTTGTTATGATGAATAAGTTGCTTACACCGTCCTATTCCCTGCTGAAATCACTAGCCATTGAAATCAACCCTACTATAACCTCTTTCCTTCTGTACGTTCTTCTTCTCCATCAGCGCCCTAATTTCATCGGCATCGCTCCATCTCCCCAAATCGACGTACAAATTATAAAGCAGGACATAAGGCCCCGAACTCCACGGCTCGAGCCTCATCAACGCCTCGGCAGCAACCCTCGCAATTTCCACGTTGTTGTGCACTCTACAAGCCGCCAACAAAGCCCCCCAAACAGCCTTGTCAGGCTCGATAGGCATGCGCCTCACAATATCCATAGCCTCGTCGACCCGCCCATATCGACCCACAACGTCCACCAGCGAGGCATAGTGTTCTGCCCTCGGCTCGATCCCATAATCGCAAGTCATGGATCGAAAGTACGACCTGCCTTGGCCCACCAAGCCATTTCGTGCGCAAGCGCTTAGGACAGATATGAAGGTGATGTAAGTGGGCGGGATTTTCAGCCTTTTCATGGATTCGAAGAGGTCGATGGCCTCAATGGCATAGCCGTGGGACGCATATCCACCTATCATGGCATTCCATGAGATGACTTGTTTTTCCCATTTCACCTCTTCGAAGACGGCCCTTGCCTCTGTAATGGCGCCGCAGCTTGCGTACATTGTGATGAGGGCGTTGTTTAGAGGTACGTCAGCTACGACTGCTTTGGCCGTCAGTTGGTGGATTTGCGACCCGAGAATGTGGTCGGTGGTTTCCGAGCAGATGCTGAGGAGGGAAGATAGAGTGTGTTTGTCGGGCTTTTCACCTTCGGCTTGCATTTCGAGGAAGAGGTCGAGCCCTTTTCGATGCTGGGCGTTCCTTTCGTAGCCGGCGATCATGGTGTTCCATGAAACGAGATTCTTCCGAGGCATTCTGTCGAACAGCTCGTGTGCGAGCTCCATTTCGCCGGCCTGCGCGTACCCCGATATGATCGAGTTCCAGGAAAGAGTGTCGGGATCTTCCATCCGGGCGAAGAGTATGGCCGCAGATTCCATGTCGGACGCCTGAGCGTAGCCGCTGATCATGGTGTTCCAGGTAATGATATTGCGGTCGGACATTTCGTCGAACAGTTTCTTTGCAGATTCCATGTCCTTGGCTTTCACGTATGTCATGATCATCGAATTCCAAGACACTAAGTTTCTTTCGAAACCCTTATTTGCCCCACCGCTCGAAGGTATTTGATCGAAAAGACGTCTGGCATCGTCGACTCGTCCCTTTTGACCATACCCAGCAAGCAATGTGTTATAAGCATGAACCAAGTCTGTGTTTCCTCCTTCCCTTACGCTACCAAATTCGAGCAAAGCATTCTCAGCCATATCCAAACCGTCGTTCTTTATCAAGCCAGATATAAGAACGCTGAGAGACGCCCCGTCTCTTTTAGGCATCCTCCTGAAAAGATCGTAGCCTCGCTCCACATCTCCGTTGTCCAAGAAACCGCCGACCATTGCATTCCAAGAAACGACGTCCTTGTCTGGCATGGATTCGAACATATTCCAAGCTTCGTCCATGAATCCGTTCCTCGTGTATCCGCTGATCATGGTGTTCCAAGAAACAGAATTTCTCTCGGGCATTTCGTCGAACAGTCTCCTGCCCTCTTCCAAAAACCTCCTCAAACGACAGTACACGTAGGCCGAAACCATCAAATTCCAGGAGACTGTGTCCTTCTCAGGGATCTGATCGAAGAATCTGCGGGCGCTGGCAATCTCTCTACGTCGAACGTAACCGCTGAGCATCGAGTTCCAAGTGACCGTGTTTCTATGAGGCAATTTGTCGAACAGTTGTCTCGCATCTTCGAATTGGCCGCTTCTGATTAGCTGCGTGATCTTTCTGTTATGAGAAATAATCTCGGAGCTGGGATTCGTTGCCTGGATTGTGCGATTGGAATATAATCTAGTTTGTCTCCTAGCTATGCCTCTCATCATCTTGTAAAACCGAGCCATTTAGTTCCGTTGTTGAGGCTTCATGGCGTTACACCGACAATTTTCATTGATCTTACAATCTTAGTCAAAAGTCTCGTTAACATATTTCAGCAAATGTTTGGTCAGTAGTAACTTCTAACTCACAGGACAAACGAATGGCATAAAATATCCCACCACTGTTCACCTTCAACCGATTTTCTCTCCTCCAGTCCCAATGAATCGGAGGGCTCTTGCTTTGATACTTCTTCTGTTTGCTTTCTCCTCCGTTCTCTTCACGTCGGCGATTCCTTCTCCAAGTAATTTACATAGACCCTATCTTTATCCGTCTTGTAATAATCTTAATTTCGTCGTTATAACTCAGTCTCGACTCCTTATTTGCAGGAAGACCAAGGTCAGCAGCGTTTGGAGATGGACAATACCATGAATTAAAGGTTTTTCCCACATCTTCTGTCGATTTGATTTTAGGTTTCCGAGGTTAGTGATTCTCATGTCTGTGTGTTCTCAGGTTAGGGCAAGAATTGATGCGGTGGTGTCTGATTACGAAGGCGCAGGTGCTAATCCTCACCATGACCCCAAAACACCACCTGGAAAATTTTGATCCCCGCCGTGTTTTGATCCGAGCGTGACGTAGACGTTATGAGCAGCGTTATACACTGTTCATGTAGTATACAGTACCCCCACGTTGATGATGTCAGTCTTCTTACATTTGTAAATGGTAATTTAGATTAATGGTGATGCCATTGATCTAACGTCAATACAAGAAGATTTTTATTAGCGTTTGTCTGCAGTTGGAGCCAAAACATCGTTGTTCTCATCAGAAATCTTACACCTATTTGGCAATGACTTCCTTGTGCGCTTTGTATGAGAGGATAACGTTCCATATTAAGGCAATGAAGTTAGCTGCAAGAACCTGCATATGTGAAGAAACTATGTAGATAAAAAGATTTTTAGATGGGATGTTCAGATCTAATATGGTAACATAATATAAGTAAACTGTTAAATCAAATGAAACCTGAAATTGCTGAGGCACAAAGCGGAAATTGAAGAACTGGAAAGGAACCCAAAGTTGCCAGTTTGCAAGGACTGAAGAAAACCACTCCTTCCATATATATTAAGATGAGAAGTTTCAGAACAATGATTTTTTGCCTTTTTCTCCCAATCTTCAAGAAAAGAATGGTGTGATTATACCTGCTGGAGCTTTGGGATGACTTGGGATGGTCTTCCTTCGAGTGTCACCAGCGTAGATAGGAAGGTTCCGATGAATAAGGGTGCGAAAAGAAACTGCAAGTGGTTATAACAGAAGCCATCAGAAGAATATATATATATATATATATGTGTGTGGATGGTATGTCATTTAGCCAATATGAATGTTGGCTGTTTGGCATATATGTAAAATGTGATGCCTGGTCAAGTAGAAGCCTCAAGAAAGCTCCATAAGCGCCTGGAATTGGAATCAGTTTACTCAGATACAAATACCTGTATAAGGATTCATTCGCGTTAACAACCAAATGAAGGATCCATTCTACACAAAGAAATTAAGGAATGGGATGGTGAAAAAATAAAAACATTTCAAGTTCTTACCAGAAATGTAAAGTCGGACCAACCAAAACAAGACCCAAACTTGTGAAAATAAATGCCCTCTTAACGTCTAGAGATGGTACTTTGTCGATCACAAGCTGAGGTATTTGATGAAGCCAAGTTAACCAATAAAAGAATGGCATGAAAAGACGGTTGATTTTAGACAGGAATTGACAGTATAAAATTTTTGCACTGTCTTACTAAACTGTATGATTTTGGTCATGGAGAATGTTGGATCTTACCTGACAGATCGCATCACCAACGAAAGTTAAAACAGAGGAACTTACGGCTTTGGTCATCACAGGGCGATTGGATAGATGAGACATGTACCTGCCCAGAAAATCGAGGCTTATGATGAGCACAAATGAGCTATTTATCTATAGTATTTAACAATATGATTATATTTCTAACACCTATCCTGGAAATCAACAATCACTACTGAACATGTTACTGTAATTCAGCATTCGTCTATCATTTCTAACCATCCTCATTAAGCTTTTTCACCTCAATTTCTTCTTCAAAGGAATGAATTACCACCAAGAAATCCTTTTCGTTCGAAACTACTAAAATTTCAGACAAACCCAATTTACAGACTGAATACTCTACTGGGAGACCAACAGAGAAAATATTCGTTACTAAGTGCAATGTAGAACACACAAACTAAAGCGCTTGAGTCCCACATAAAGCATTTTGTTAAGACGGGGAATAAATTTATGAAAAAATTTACCACGCCAACAATGACCACGCCCCGCCACCACCTCCTCCGCCGCCGCTCGACACACTGAAGGAGCGAACAGCGCGACACTTCGGCTCGAACTTACTGAACTTAGGGCGGCCAAGTATTTTAAACCCGTTTGCAGTATTAGCGGGTACAGGAATTTTACCAAGGGTTTGGCTTCCATAGGTGCTTCTAAAAAGACGCCGATGAAGATGAATCATTGGGCTTCGTTCGGCTGAAACAGCCATCCTCGTACTTCGTTCAGCTGAAAAAGCTTCCCGTCGGAAAATCCGATGTAGGCCTATTCGGGTGATCCTAGCTGAACTCAAAATCGCCATCGCTTTCTTCTCTTTACTCCCTCTGAATTGATCAACGTGGCGCAGGGGCTGTGCTTTTTCAGTGCGGAGAGTATGCTCAGCTCAAAGTGTAGTGTGAACTGAAAGATCCAATGGCAGCAAATTGAAAGGCCTGAAGGGGCAACTGAAAATTTTAAGAATTAATTTCATGCAATTCAGTCTCATGGAGTTTCGATTCGTACATTTGGGTCCCTAGAAGCTTGCTCAATTAACCCCGTCATTGGAAAAACTACACTACGACATTAAATTGTATTTTTCAATACATGTGTAGTACTGACAACAAATTATCTTATTCCGTGAGACCCAAAATGCAATTTTGTGTTCGTTCTTGGACAAAGTTCGTCGGAAAAGTCAAAACAAAAGCCAGACACTCCGACTTAGCTCACCATCACCACACAGTAGGGTTTAGCGATTGAAAAAAATCACTAGGCAACAATCTCCACGATACAATTCCAACTAATCGCTGGTGTTTTCAATCGGATCTGATCCGATTATCGGCCAAACCAAACCCAAAAAAATGGCTGCATCGGCGAAAACGGAGAAACCCACGACAGATCTGATGACGTCAGCCGGAATAAACTCTTTGCTCAAAACCCTCAAGCTGAAAACGAAGCAACAAGAGCTTTTGATCCGAGTGACGATCCTTGGTTTGGTGTATGTGCTGGCATTCATCACGCGCTTGTTCAGTGTGCTGCGATACGAGAGCATGATCCACGAGTTTGACCCTTACTTCAACTACAGAGTTACGCAGTATCTCACTGAGAATGGGTTTTACGAATTTTGGAACTGGTTCGATTCTGAGAGTTGGTATCCGCTGGGTAGGATCATCGGCGGGACGCTGTATCCTGGGCTTATGGTCACTGCTGCTTTCATTTACTATACCCTTCGTTTCCTCAGGTTCTTGGATGCGCTTTTCGACTCCTACGTTTATTGTATGTTTCTTCAGTATGTGTTTGTGTTAATGCGTCCAAGAGGAATTTGCTGAATGCAATGACGTGAAAAAATCGAGCATTTAGGTCTTGGTAAAATGAGTGGTGATAAAGACTATATAGTACATGATTGCCGAATCTCTTGTTGGACTATGTCAAGGTGGCCATTCAGTTGCTTTATGATGCCTGATATGCTACTTTAATAACCATTAGAGAACTTCAATGACTGATGGAATCTGTCTTGTGAATATATTCTTGATCAGTATCAGTAGGCGATTTGAAAAGTATGAGTACGATGGGGAATTGGGGTTTCTGTTGTGTGCATGTTTGAAGATCTTTCCTTTTCCTTCACTTTTAGATGTATGTTCTAAGAATTGTAATGCACTTAGTTACTACTTCGTCCAGGTGCTTACCGAAAGATTAATATTTACAATTTCTCTCATCTGCCAGGTTCATGGTTCACATACGTGAAGTTTGTGTCCTTACTGCACCATTTTTTGCTTCAAACACCACACTTGTTGCATACTTCTTCGGGAAAGAACTATGGGATTCAGGCGCGGGACTTGTAGCTGCTGCATTAATTGCTATTTGCCCTGGTTACATCTCGAGGTCGGTGGCTGGCTCCTACGACAATGAAGGGGTTGCTATCTTTGCATTGCTCCTTACATTCTATTTATTTGTCAAGGCTGTCAAAACAGGCTCACTCGCCTGGGCTCTGGCCTCTGCTTTTGGATATTTCTATATGGTTTCAGCATGGGGTGGCTATGTATTTATTATCAATCTTGTCCCACTCTATGTGATGGTTTTGTTGATTACTGGAAGATACTCAATGAGGTTATATGTAGCTTATAATTGTATGTATGTTCTGGGAATGTTGCTGGCTATGCAAATACGTTTCGTGGGATTCCAGCACGTGCAGTCTGGAGAGCACATGGCTGCAATGGGAGTTTTTTTCTTGATGCAGGTACATTTGTCTCATTCCTTGGAATTAATTAGTCAATTCAACGCGCACAGATTTTCTTAGTGATTCGAGCTTTTAACGCAGGTATTTTACTTCTTAGATTGGGTCAAATACTTGCTAGATGATCCCAAGAAGTTCCACACTTTCTTGCGTATCACAGTGACAAGTGCAGTAGTTTTGGGCGCCATAGCTCTTGGCGTTGGAACTGCTTCGGGATATATTTCTCCATGGACTGGTCGTTTCTATTCTCTCCTTGACCCAACTTATGCAAAAGATCACATCCCAATAATCGCATCTGTCTCCGAGCACCAGCCAACAGCTTGGTCGTCATTCATGTTTGATTTCCACATACTTCTGATCTTGTTCCCGGCCGGCCTCTATTTCTGTTTCAAACGACTTTCAGACGCAACAATATTCATAGTGATGTACGGTCTGACCAGTATGTACTTTGCTGGAGTTATGGTGCGGTTAATCCTCGTTGCTACGCCTGCAGTTTGCCTTATTAGCGCCATCGCAGTCTCTGCCACTGTTAAGAACCTAACTCAGCTCGTTAGGGCCAAAATTAAGCCTGCACCCGTCGGTTCAGGCAAAGGAACAACCAGCGGCAAAGCTTCGTCAAAGGTGAGATTTTGTTGCTTACCATTTCCTGGGATAACAATTTGCATAATTGTCTCTCTCGATTTGTTTACGGGTGTAACGAAAACCTTGATAACCTAAAAATTGTGGCTAAATTTTCATTTTTTGGGTTGTCATTTTAGCTATAACTCTTTGAGAAAGGATGCCCAATCCAATCGAGCCTTCTTTTCTTCTGTTTCTCAGGGTTCGATGGATAAATCTCTACCATTTGGAAAAAATGTTGCGATGGGCTTGCTTTTCGGTGCATTCTACTTGCTTAGCAGATACGTAATCCACTGTACTTGGGTTACTTCAGAGGCATACTCATCTCCTTCGATCGTATTGGCCGCAAGGGGTGCACATGGAAACAGGGTTATCTTCGACGACTATAGAGAAGCCTATTTTTGGCTTAGGCAGAACACTCCTCAAGATGCCAAGGTGATGTCTTGGTGGGACTATGGTTATCAGATAACTGCCATGGGAAACAGAACGGTAATCGTCGACAATAACACTTGGAACAACACTCACATTGCTACCGTTGGACGCGCTATGTCGTCCTACGAGGATGAAGCATATGAGATTATGAGATCGCTGGACGTTGACTATGTGTTGGTGGTTTTCGGCGGGGTCACTGGCTATTCTTCCGATGACATTAACAAGTGAGAAATTTGGATATCTTCAGCTGAAAAACAAGTTTCTTGATTGCTTGGTATTGTAGAATTTGGGTTTATTTGTTTAATAAAAGTTAGTCGAGATTGAGTGAAGTGGCGTTTGTGTCAGGTTTTTATGGATGGTGAGAATTGGAGGTGGCGTTTTTCCCGTCATTAAGGAACCTGATTACCTTGTTAATGGAGAGTACCGTGTGGACAAAGGCGCAGCTCCAAAGATGTTGAACTGTCTAATGTAAGTCTGTCTTCTTTGTCAATCTATCTTATGTCTTTGTAATAAGAGTGAAAGATCATATGTTACTGTCTTTATCAGGTACAAGCTTTCGTACTATCGTTTTGGCGAGGTGACCACTGAATACGGAAAACCCACTGGGTAAGTTGAAATCATCGTGTATCTGATGTATTAAATCGACACTGTAGCGAGCGTAAAATCATGGCAATGTCATTGTTTTTCTTCCTATAAGTGCCTTAAATTTTCTTCGATTTTTCGGTTTTTGCTACAGTTATGACCGAGCACGAGGTGTGGAGATTGGAAACAAGGACATAAAGCTAGAGTACTTGGAAGAAGCATTCACAACATCAAACTGGATAGTCAGAATATACAAAGTGAAACCACCCAAAAACAGATGGTGATTTTTCCTTTTAGTCTCTCTTTCTCTTCGGAGCACCGTAGATCCATGTTCAAGTCAGTGCCAAGTTGAGTTTTTTTTCACGGACTAGAATTTAAGTGTAATGTTTTCTTAAGGTGCCTATTACTATACTATGTTTTCTTTGTACTTTTCATGAGATGGACATTGATATTAATGATGTTTTTGAATTACTTATGTTTGTTCGAAATTGTACAGCTAGAAAATAAAAGTTAGAAAAAAAGATGGGAAAGGATGAAAAGGGGGAATTAGTAAATAGAAAAACATAAAGCGACGAGATCATACGATGCCATGATCCAAAAGCAGCAGCTATTCAATTTCAAACCACGCAAAGAGAGAACAGAGTATAAATAAAGAGAGAATCAAACGTTCGGCATTTGCTTAGATTCGAATCTCGCCGGCGTGTTTATGATATATCCCAGAGACACTGAGCTGTGGGGAGAGAGAAAGAGAGAGCGAGAGAGATTCTGAGTGTTTGAATTGAAGATGGCATCGGTTTCAGCTTATGCTGAAAATGGAAAACCTGAAGCGAAAGAGAAGGAAGAATTGATAGCGAAACCTAAGACCAATACGAAGAAGAAGGAAGGGTTGGGTTGGATGGAGTGTGTGAGGGATGGTTGTACGTTGCGTATGAAATGTTGTTCCAGAGGATCGTAGCCAGCAACCTTCAGAACCCAATGCCTTTGCCTCCTACCAATGAGCTCACTTTTATAATAACGGGAGCTACCTCTGGCATCGGCAAAGAAGTCGCCAGGTCATCGATTGTAATAATTTGCGAGGTGAAATTTCTTAATATCAGTTACTGCATTTGCTGTAATTGAAGTAGTGTGTTCTTGCTTTTCAGGCAATTAGCTGAAGCAGGGGCACATGTTGTGATGGCCGTGAGGAACACAAAAGCTGCTGCTGAACTGATTAGAAAATGGCAGGAAGATTGGTCTGGGAAGGGTCTTCGTCTTGACATCGAAGTATGGTGAACTAAATCGCTTGTTCGATTCATTCGAGGAGCAACTTCTTTTGTTGAGTTGATTTGTGTGTGTTTTGTCCTTCTAACTACTTAAGGCTATGGAGCTCGATCTTCTATCCTTGGATTCTGTTGCGAGGTTTGCTGAGGCGTGGAATGCACGTTCATGGCCTCTTCACGCTCTCATTAATAACGCTGGAATATTTTCCATAGGAGGTGAGTTTGTGAAGAAGGCGATCGATGTGTCGTTTAATTTTTTTTCTCAAATAATTGCTTCTCAAGTGCTTAACACTAAGTCCCATTTCAGAGCCGCAAAAATTTTCGGAGGGATGGTTACGAAGAACACATGCAAGTGAACCACCTTGCTCCAGCACTTCTTTCAGTGTTGCTTTTGCCGTCGCTCATCAGAAGCTCTCCGAGCCGTATCATCATGTGAATTCTATAGTAAATTTCTTGTCCCTATATAAATATATGGTTTAGTCTCAGGATTGCTTCCCAAATGTTGGAACTGAAAGTATTCTGCTGGTTATGAGATATAAAACTGATGATGGAATGACTGTTGTATTTCCTCTAATCGCATGATTGAGACTCTTCACACAATATGTATATTCTCTTCCTTTCGAAAATTCCATCATATTCTATGTGCATTTCATCGACTCTTAAGCTTAGACTGATCCAATTTGTCTCCACGCAGATGCATAAGTTGGGATTCGTTGATCCAGAGGATAGAACTGTTTCTGAGGTTTGATTATTTATTCCGACCTTCAAATCGTTAGATCCCAAAGAGTTATCATCGATGAAATGCAGGTCATGTTCAGCAGTGTTCTTAACAAGCGAATTCCCGCCGCAGCTGGCATAAACACTATATGTACTTCTCCCGGGATCGTCCACACCAATGTTGTAAGATTCAGACCAGTTAAAATTATTGCCTCCCATCCCATCATACGATATCAATCTATTCCATTCCATGTTCTAATCAATCCCATGTATTTATATCCAGGCTAGGGATCTTCCGAAGATACTTCAAGCTGGTTATCATCTGATCCCTTTCTTTATTTTCAGCCATCAGCCCCGAAGAAGTAAGCTTAGGACTTGTTGTTTCTAACAGTTTACTCGCATTACATTTACGTCAAACATCGCAGCGTCTTCTGGAGCACTTCTCGGGCCTATTACAGGCGCCAGAAGCACGCTTATTTCAACCACGATTGTCGGCCTACGAATGCTTCCGAAGAAGCCACGATGTCGAAACTGCTTTTAGGGTATGGGAGAAGACGTTGGAATTAGTCGGCCTTCCTCACGATGCCGTGGAGAGGCTCATAGAAGGCCAAGACATTGTCTGCATATATGGAAAAACACCTTCATCAGATTAGTACGGCCGCCCATTTCTCTTTTTCTTACATTAGACATAGTTGTCTTATTAAGCTATAAGGGCATCTCCAACGAGACTTCAAACCTGGCATTGAACGCTGTAAATAACCTTGGTGGAACTCCAACATAACTCCATACGCCACGTTAAAGCTGGAGGAGTAAATAGTAGGCCGTTATATGTAGCGGAGAACTGTTACTCCTCTATATCCTTTTTCAATTTTTTATTCTTTAGTTTTAGTTAATTTTGTTCAAATAATTTGGGGATTTTTCTTAGATGAATTATTTGCTGAAAAGGTTGTTTGGTGTGACGAAGACGTCGAACAGTGATTCAGAGAGGAGGGGGGCTGTTTTCACATAAGGGAGCGTCCCCTATTTTTATTAAGCAAAAGGGAGTGGACCGAAAGTTACCAAAATACCCCAACTTAAATTGGCTTTTTTCGAGTAAAAAAAAATCGAAAAATTCGAATAAATTATTTCAAATTCGAGTAATATTTTCGAGTAAATAAAAAACTCGAAAAATAAATAATTTATTCGATTTTCATTTTTATTTTTTTCCACTCGAATATAGTATTTTTCTACCATAATTTTATTCGAGTAACTCAAATACGAGGTCGAATAACTCGAATAAACCGATTTCTGTTCGAAAACGTCGATTTCAGGTTCAGAAATACCAAAATTCACTCAGATTCGGGGTTAATATGTTTATAATCACGAACCCATCGATTTTTTTTTAAAACACCCAATACATTTTTTTAAATTAAAAACCCTACACTCTCTTTTTTTTTTAATTTCACACAAAAGTAATCCTAAATAACAAAAAAAACCCGAGAGGAGAGAGAGCGATTTTGTTGGTTGTATTTGGGTAATAAATAATAATAAATTTTTTTAATTATAACTAATAATTTTTTAAATTTTGTTTTGAAGATCTATTAAATTGAATTTGCGTTTTTAGAACTGTGTATAAAAATTTATAAACAGTGTTTGATAATTTTATATTTTATTAACACTAATATTATTATATTATTGTGAGATTTTAATAATAGGTTTTTTGGTATAATATATTAAATTTAAATCCTAATTGAAATTATAATAATATATTTAAATTTCATAACTTAAAATTTTTGTTTACTTAAATTTTTTATTTGAGAATTTAGGTTCGTTGTTATTTTAATATAAATAATATTCAACAATTTACTTAAATAAGAAATATTATATAGTGGAGTTTGACGGCACTGTTTAAACTGTAAATTTGGAGGAATATTTCAACTCTATTTATAGAGGAATGGTTGGAGATGAACTAAGCCTGAAAGCTTGTTTCCTCAGCCTTTTTAACTTTATTACTTCCTCTATCCCACTTATTTCTTCCCACTTTCTATTTCGAGTGTCCCACATAATTCTTCTCATTTCTATTGGTAAAAGATTATTTCAATAATTCAAAATTACACCATTTATATTAAAAACAAAGGCCGCGTTAACTTTGCAGGATAAGCCCATATAAAGCCCCTTTTATCCAACTTTATCTAGTTTACTTTTGAAAAATACAATTGCACTAAAGCCTGCAATAAAGATGGGGCCGTTTTTATAATCCAGTAAATGCTAGATAACTTATCCGATGGGTGGGGGCAAGTCTATTAGTCCAACTCACCATACTAATTCTGAAATTACTGAACTGCCCCTTCTGTAACAAAAATTATAAACCATTATTTTGACAAACAGGCGACGAACTCCATTTTGAGCTTTGCAAACGAGGAAGTTCGAATTTCAGACAAGAAACATGGCTAATATTCTGATACCTCGTACGTATATGGTATGGTGGTGCTCTTTCTAAGGAGCTCCGTTGCAGGTTAACACAAGTGGGTAGAACCATCGTCGACAAGGGTTTTTACCTCAATAGCCTCGTACTTCGCCCATTCCATGTGTTTGAGATGACGTTAGGAGGTTTCAACTTATGTATGATTAATGATTGCATTTCTCGTATGCTTTATTCCATTTCTTCCATGAACAGAGTGTGCAATACCTTTGAAGTGGTTGAGATCTTCATCCGCAATCGAAAAAGATCCCTATATCGTAACAGTTTGCATTTTTTTTTAAATGGTCTGTAATAATTCAATGCACCTGGAATTATTTGGGGAAGCTCCTTGTTAGGTGGCTCACAAAATCGAAAAAAGTCGTCTGTCCTAGATAGTCTGCGACTGCAAGCATGAAAGTGAAGAAATTGGAGGTTACAATTGTAATTGCAAATTAGATACTACCTCTGTTTCAAATTAAATGTCGTTCTAGAATTTTTTTTTGTTTTAAAATATATATCGTTTTACAGTTTTCAAGATAGTTTTGCAGTTTTCAAGATAAAAATATTGACTATTTATCCAGTTTTACCCCTATCTTAAATGGGATCATATAATTAATTAAGGGTATAATGGGGATTGTATTTTATTTCTTAATTTGTATGTAATAACCTTAAACGACATGTAATATGAAACAGAGCGAGTATGAGATTGCATTAGTTTTATCTTGGTAACTTAACAATATTATTAATCCTATATAATAGGGTATAATTTAGATAAAGCTAGATTACAATCCCATGATAGAAATTATCTAGTGTTATCTATCCGGCATACTAAATGCAGTCAAAGCTTCTTAATTTGCGTGATTACTAATAGATCTTTTCTCTCCTTACTTTAAAACTGTATTATAATATTAAAAAAATGTGGCTTCTTAATTTAATTCTCGCTAATTTTTTTGAAGCATCAAGTGAGATGATGAAGAATTAAAAATTAAATGAATCAACTGAAAAAAACACGTTTCGTCGGCATGCAGACTGCAGAGTTTGGAAAAGATTTGAATTATGTAATCAAACATCACATCCGATAATTAATTAAACAGCAGAGTATCGACTGTGGAAAAGGTAAATCATATTTTTCAATGAACATTTCCCAATACACTCGGGCGTAGTGCGCATAAAATCCATAGTACGGCCGATGACAGTATACGTGTCGACTGTTCATTGGATACAACTCAAATCATTCTTAGCGGGTTTCTCATCAGAGACCGTCATGCATATATAGCTGGCAGGGCAGACCAGTCCAATTAATTACACACACTTAGATGTGTATAGTGCGTGTTTTCCAGCGTCTTCGTCAGAATCCAAACAACTGAAGGGTTTTCTGTTCTCGTCCTCGACAGGCAACCAGGTAAAGAAGCTTTGAGGTGTTTGATTTCATCTCATCTCATCGTTTCTCATGTCGGCGGCTATGATTTTCGTCATTATCGTCTTGCATTTTAAGCTATTTGTTGTTTCGATTTCCGCCTCGGAACGATTAGCTTAGCACGCGGCGTCTGTGAGTGATTTTCGTTTTTCGATCTGCTTTTTGTTTTTCAGAAGTTGAGTTTTGAGGTAAGGTTTGGACATGGCAGACGAGCTATCATCTGATTACTTGCTGCATTTATTTTCTAGTTACTGCATCTATTGCGTATTTACTGTAAGGCTAAGATAGAGAGAAAGTAATTAGTTGTGCTGCATATCAATTTGATAAGATATGCCGTATCATCACATGTCTTGATTTGGCCCTCCGAAATAGTACGTTTTTGTATTGGTTGCTTGCGGACATTACATTTAAAGCTAATAATGCTCCACCGAGTGTACTATCTCTATCTGTCTGTGTGGATTGTTCACTTCTTATGACTGTACTTTTGTCATAAAATTTGTGAATTATTATTGCATGAAGAACAGTTGATGGGTGGTCGAGCTTATTGCTATGCTGTATGTGTGAATTTTTAACATCGTAAAGGTTTTTATATTTCGTCGCAGGAATAATATTACTCGAGAGAAAATGGTGGCTAAGCTTCAGAAAACTGGTAACGGAGAAATAGCTAACGAGGATGCTGGGTCAAATAATCAGCCTCGTCGAAGTAAAAGCATCAGGAGCAAACCATCATGGCTTCTCTGTGCCATTGCTGGTAAGTAAATGAAAACATGGTAGCATTTTTGTGTATGAAGCTTCATGGGTCTGTTTCTTTAGTTATTCTCTACACTTTTTGGAACTTACAATATCGTGATCATATTGCTTAGTCATCCTTCTTACCTGGTCGTATTCATCATATAAATGGTATTGACGATGATTACGGAAAAAGGTCTTAATGATGAGTTGAGTGTTGCTAGCTAGAGCATGGGCCAAATCGAATATGGTGACTAGGAAAAGTGGAAAACCCAGTTTGTTGTTACATGTTCAAATTCCGAAATAGAATTTGAAGAAAAAGCATTTCAAGTACTTTTTTTAGCCAGTAGGATGGCTGTGTAAGGGAAAAAGGAAGAAAAAAGAATCAGATTTGAAATTTGTATTTTGAAATGTGGGGCTGCTTCCTTACAAGAAGAACCCTTGATTTTTTACGAGATGGGTCCTACTTAGTTTCGGCTTCGAGTGAAGAAACAGTCATGATAAGTCCTTTTCCAAACCCATATAATAGACATGTATGATAAAGCCACAGGTTAGCAGAAAAGGTTCTCTTGAAAAAGCCTGCAATTATTACCATTTTTTCCTCACTGTTTAGTTTTGACGTTTTCCCCTTCTCACTGTGCAATCTATATATTTATATAGAAACTACCGCTTAAAAGAAATTATGATGCCGTGTTGCAGATAGGCCTTTGATTCTTGTTCTGATATTGTGAATCATCTGCAATTGCTTGCTTCTCTTCCGTTTATAATCATTGCATATGTTTTTCCCATTGCCTGTCAGACGCCCGTTGCAGCCAATTTCAAGCGGATTATAGATTAAAGCAACAAATAATTAAGAAAGAAAGCTATATCTATTTAAGAATCAAAGCATAGGTGATAGGATAGGATTATAAATTTCAGGTATGCTTGTTACACAAATTTAGTGTAATGGAGAAAAAGGTCGAACAATGAGCCCGCAACAAATTAGTAGAGTATTTCACATTTAGGAGTCTAGGACCATTTGTTTCTGGTATTTTCACAGAGGCGTCCCCATTGATGATTTTTTTAAAAAAAGCCTCATTTCAAATTTTTTCAACTAGGATAAACGAAATCATTTAATGTTGAAATTAAATACAACTTGTGTTATTTGTTTGGGACAGATTTGGATGATCGAATGAAGAAGCTGATGAAGAGACAACACAAAGAAAACGTCAGTACCGACGGCTTCGCAGCTCGAGCCAACTCTTACTACCACGAACGACCTCAGCTTTTCGAGCTTCTCGATGACTTATACAACGCCTACCTCTCTCTGGCCGACCGTTACTGTCAAGCCCTTACAAAGAACCACAAGCAGCAAACCAGCCGATGCTCTTCTCCAATCCCACCTCTTCGCTTAGACGAACCAACTGAAACCAACGGAGACAATAACAAGAACGTCGAAGAACTCCATTCTGACGCCGAGAGCTCACTCTCCTACCAATCCCCACTGAGCAAAGCCAAACCCAAAACGATCGACGCCGATACCATCCTAGCCGAGCTAATCATGAAAGCAGTGGAGTACGAAATTGTCCAAGATGAGGCAGAAGCAGCTGAGAAGAGGCTCGGCGAGTCTTGCAGGAAAATGGACCTTCAGAAAAACCTGCTCGACGTGCTCGAATCCGAGAGGCTGATACTGCTCAACGACAACGCCACGTTGGGGTATAGGGTGGCGGCCTTGGCTGAGGAAAACAAAGGTTTGGTCTCCGAGACACAGTTCATGAAGAGGAAGGCCGCTGAGCTGGCGAGGTGCGTATTGAAGGCTAGGGAGGATCACCGCGTGTGCATGCTGAGCAAGAAGATCGAGGATTTACAGGGGCAGATTTACGGGCTTGAGAAGAGGAACAAGGAGTACTATGATCAGCTAGTGAAGCAGAATGAGAAGGGCGAAAATGGTCGTACGGATTCGAAGAAGGTTAGGGACGGGAATGAGGTGAGCTTGGAGGATTGTCTTCATGGAGGGGGCGGCGGCGGTGCTGGTGGGGCGGTTTTGCCTGGGCTGGGTAAGTGTTTTAGTTTCAGTTTGAAGGGTTTCGGGGATCAGAATGCAAAGGTGGAAAGTGGTCGGGGTTTGAAGTTGTGGGATAAGGTGAAGAAGTTTGAGCTGTTTAACTGCTCCCCGAACTTTTAGGTCTGGGTTGTTGACGATGATGGTAGTTACTGCTGATCAGTAGTAGGATTGGATCAGTTTGTTTATCTAGTAATTTTGTCTTGAGATGATCTGTGTAAGAACAAGAATGTCGAAACAGCAAGTGGCAGTATGTATAAGCCCTATTTCTATGATTCGACGCATGAATTCAAGAAACAATTAACTTACAGACACGAAACGTGGCCGAAATCTGAAGAAAAATCATCTGAATTTTACCATTTGGTTAGCAACGGAACTCTTTAGCCCGAATTTTAAGTTGCTAGTTTCTCCTGAAGCTTGGCGATTCTAACCTGAAATAGAATGTTCAGAAGCATCGAACTTAGAATATTGAGAGGAGAAAAAGCATATCATAAAGTCGAAGGAGAACGCAGTTGAGGAAGTACCTTGAATTGCTTGGAACGGCGCAAGGAGGGTTCTAATTCTAGAGCGATCGAATAAGACTCCTCTGCGGCCTCGAATTTGTTCATAGCCATGAAAACATCGCCTTCACAAACATACGCCTGCGCCATTTCAACAGTATAAACGTATGCCTTAATCAATCAATTAGATAACTAAAGAAAAATGCCAAAGGGTATGCCTCCACGTGCCTCGGGATAATACCGTGCTATGGTCAGAGCTTCTTTGATATCCTCGAGTGCTTTGGTTACGTCTCCCATTGCAAGACTTACTTCAGACCTGTTGGCATAATCGAATGAAGCGAAAATCTATTGCAAAAAAGAAAACAACTCAGAATTGGACATAAACTGTTATGACTCGGGTATACAATGAAGTTAACTGGGATCTTAATAAAGTTGATGAAGATCCACAGACCTCTCCTTGTACAAAATATGTAGACCTCCGAATGGTTTGAGATCTACGGCCTGCAAAAGTTGTATGGAAATGGAAATCTATACTCAGTTTTTCACCATGAAACATCAAAAACTTGTTCTTATTCAGCCAAAATATCATCTTTGCCGAAGCACCCCACTCAGTTAATCAGCCTTTCCAATATCATCGAATAAGCCAAATAAAACTGATCCCAAGATTCTACCTGGGAGAGTAAATCATGGGCCAGCGATAATTCGCCTCTGCCCTTTTCATCTTCGGCCCTCTTCCTTAGCGCCAAAGCCTTCAAACACTTATCCCCAGCGCCATCGTCGCCGTCAACGCCGCAGGCATAAAGCATAGCATCGGCAGCTTTGCTCGGCGTCCCACAATGGCCCACGAAGACACCGCCGGGTAAAATTACGATATTGGGACCCGACCCGCACCGACCCAGGCAACCGCAGGTCTTGACGGCGACTTGCGGCGGCGAAATTCCGGCGAGTACCTGAAAGATGTCCAAAGATCCCTGCCTTCTGCATGTTCTGTTTGTGCACAATCTTATCTCGATTTTTTCTTCTTTCTTTTCCGACCGAGCTTTCGCTGCTGCAAACGTTCGCTGGTTTCTTGAGATGAAGACAGAATTGGGAACGAAAGTGTTAGCTGTAGCATAGTTCATTGCTATCAATCGAATTTAGTTCTTCGTTCATTTTATTTATTTTATCCTTTCAAAGGGTCCTCTTTCTAAGAGCTTCCCTGATATGTACACTTGGCAAATAATTATATCTTCATATTTAACATAGTGAAATCGATAAACGTTTACAAGCGAAGAAAAAACAACGTCCTCATGTCTGCAAAAAAGACACAAACTTGAAAATCATTCAGTTGTGGGGTTTTTGTTCCAGGAAAGATAAGCTGGGTCTCCCAAAGGCCTGCAATGCAATGGCATAATGTTCATCACAAGTGCTTTTAATGTGTAAGAAGCATACAGAAGGGAAAAGCCTTCCTTAACTTTACCTCGGCTTAACAATGTAAACAAGCGAGAAACCTATGGCAAGAAACAAGCTAGTTCCCCCAACAGTAGTGTAAGTCCTCCCAAGAAAATCGTTCTTCCCACCAATCCACGTTGTAGTAGAAATCACAATCTTTTTCTGGGCGTTGAACGAATACGTATTGTAATTGTTTTGTATCACAATGTCCACTTTATCATTCGGTTCAAGATCTGCCTCAATCCTTCCATATAACTTCCTAAAACTCGGTAATGCCGCTGGTCTCATCCACACGATGAGATCCTCTTGCTCGCTCAACTGGTAATCGATGTAAGGAGATCGATCAAGAAAGAAAGCGATGTTATTCGTAAAAAGAAAATTTAAAGATGAACTTACGGGTTTGGTCTCATCAAGCTTCCCACCGCCAATTAGGCCACTGCTTTGGAAGTTCTTTGGGTAGACGTTAGAACCAAACTTCTTCGTTTTATCGCTGTCCCATGCAATGTCTTTTCTGTTGATGTCTAAAGCATTGTTGTTCTTGGAGAACTTATACGTATCGTTAAATAAGCTCCAAGCAATAAGCCCGCAAGGGACTATTGGCCTGTTGTTGGCATCGTATGCCTCTGGCTCACACGATTTCACGCTATGCTCGTCTTTTGGGCTCCTCAACTGATGATCGTTTCTACTCTTAACGTACCTATAAAAATCACAACCTTCATGTCGGTTGAGAATTCGTAAATACTTAAGCCAAGGTATGATTTTTTGTCCGACCTTCGATGGTTCTGATAGAAGCCGTCGAGCTGGTAGTATACGAATATGGGTTTCTTCATCTTTCTAGCAACCTAAACATGTTCGCGAAAGTGAAGAATAGGGCAAGAAACCATCCATCGATAAAACAAATCGTTAAATTAGGAAATCGAAATCTTACAGTGAAGCTTCGGACACATGTTTTGTTCGTATTGGGATTCTGTATATATCCAACCCGTTCGTCGTGTGCCTGCGGATGAGGAAGGCAAGCATCGTCGTAACGGTCGACGAGCTCTATTACCTAAAAGGAAAAGAAGATGAAAAACATGTTAATTAACACACACACATGGGATCGTATTAAGCTGCTGTTGGAGAATTAATCATAATTACAGCATTGGATGCAGATAAACAAGTTAGGCCGATTGGGATGAAGATTACGCCGAGGGCGATAAACGTCATAATGACCTGAATCAATCAACATTACGAAAAATATCAGAAAATTTTATTAGCTCAACAATTTAAGACACGTGAGGAAGAAATATCAGAAATAATATTTTCTTCTATGAAATTCAAAAGGATTGGTATGCTTCTATGCATATATGAGGATGGTCACCCACAAACACACAAGCAATATATACATATATTACATATTATTGAAATAATTTACCAATCCTGGAGTTAAAATTGGTTTGCAAGCTGGAAGTTCCTGCTGAGTGAACCTGGAATCTGCAAAACGAGAAAAATACGATAATAGATAATATACAAACGGCGAAATATATTAACTTCTACGGAAATTTCACGAGAAGCAAACAACGAAACGATTATACATTTGGGCTTCCGCGAATTTCTGGAAGAGGATGGAGAAATCGCATCAGAGCTCATCTCGACAACGATTTTTATGAAATCGAACGATTATGGCTTTGCGAAATATATGCAGCTGAAAAACAGAGAATGTTATACGATGAAAGGAAGAAGACGAAGAAGGGCTCTAATTTAATTCCATCGAATGTTTTGCAAATTTGTGGGGATTTGAAGGGGCAAAGAAAATCAATTGATGGAACTGCTTTGGCATTTGCATTGCATGTGTTGTGTTCGTCTCCTTTTTTTCCTTATTCCCCAAATAAAAAAAAACATATTAGTTGCTTTTTTTCCGAAAATAAGCATTATTATACAAATATAATACATTTTTAGTGTGTAACATAAGTAAAGCAAAAAGCCCAAACCATAATTCCTTCCAAGCCTAAAACCAACCCAATAACCGAACCATATCGTCTGCGTAAATTACGTGGGCTGTGCTCTGCTGCCTTCAGTTATAAAATTCGACGATCCTCAAATTTCCCAATTCAGCTCCAAGAACCCTATCCGTCCGAAGAAACGCTTAACATTCTCGATTGTTTCGCTACTCGATAGGCGCATCTTCAAATCGGAGTTGTCTTTTGTTTCTAATACCGTTGATTTGATAGAGTAGCAGCATTGTTTTGTTGTAACTGTGAACACTTTGCGTTCTTCTGATTGCTGTGTTGATTCGTTTTTTAGATACAGATGACGAACAAGTGTAAAGTTAGAATTAGGGGTTTTGTGTAAAATTTTTAGCAGCTATTGGAGATGGAGGGTGCGCGCAGGCCGTACGCTAGATCTCTAGCTAAAGAACAACCTGGTCTGAAGAAGCAGAGGCTTTCTGCGGCGGCCCCTAATTCGTCGGATGGACGGCCTGGAGCCAATCGGCAGGCGCGGGCTCACGTGGACCGAGATTCAAACAGCAGCGATTCATTACTCGGCGAGCACCAGGAGCTGGTCAGTCAGTACAAGTTTGCGTTGTCTGAGCTGACGTTTAACTCGAAGCCCATTATAACAAACTTGTCGATCATCGCTGGTGAGAACTTGCACGTGGCCAAGGCAATTGCAGCTACTGTCTGTGCCCACATAATTGAGGTGATTATGGATCTTACACGTTGTACCGTTTTTCTAGTGAATGGATTGTATGGACTACCCAAAAGAGGGTTTCTCATTTGTCGATATTAGTCTGAAATGTAAACATTTTGGTGGCAGGAAGCAAGATTTGACAATATTGCTCTGTTTTCCTCTGTTTCTTTTTCAATTTATGTTTCATAGCCGTATGTGAGAAGTTGTGTTCCTTCCTTTTTCTCTTCAAAATTTAGCATTTTAAGGTTATTTCTTATCGATTTGTATTGATTGGTAATTGTGTTTTGTGGATATGGAAGACCCCGATGTTGATTGATTTTCAGCGACTCTTTATTCCCGTTAAACATTATCACTAATACCAAAAATCAGTCCTAAATAGGAATTTTATCAGACATGCAATTTACATGCAGAAGTGAGTTTGATTATCTCTTCTCAAGGGGATGGACGCTACGATGTAATGTTACTATATTTGTTAATGATACCTCATACGGTATATTGATGATCTGTATTCAGGTGTGTGCGTTCAATAAGTATCGAGTTGTTTCTGAATCTTGTCTATAGGTTTCAGTTCTAGAGCAATTTGAGGGTCTATTTTATCTATATTCATATTACTTACTAACTCCCACAATAACTGGGTCTGTATTAAATTTCACATTGTGATTTCTGGTCTTACGTTTGTCTTGGGACAATTTACAGGTCGCTCCAGATCGAAAACTGCCGTCATTGTACTTACTAGACAGTATTGTGAAGAACATCGGGAAGGATTATATAAAGCATTTTGCTTCCAGGCTGCCTGAGGTCAGTTTTTGGAAAGATGAAAGGATTTCTGTAGGTTTTCATAATTTCAGTGGTCTTTTCATCTTCATTTTATACAGTGCAAACAGTTGGACTTGGAATAAGTTTCATGTCCATCGGTATAATTTTTATGTAGCTTTTCTTCTTTATTGTTTCAGGCATTAGTGCAATAGTGCTCGTTGAATCCGTTGTTATGATAGCCATTTCAGTCATTTATCTTTTTTCTGCTATGTTTTCCAGGTTTTCTGTACGGCATATTGGCAGGTTGATCCTTCAACACATCAGGGTATGCGCCACCTTTTCGGCACCTGGAAAGGAGTGTTTCCTCCTCAGGTCCTACAGACCATTGAAAAGGATCTGGGATTTGCTAGTGCGTCTAATGGTTCATCTTCAGGAGTGTCAGTCTCGAGAGAAAACTCTCAGGTCCAACGCCCTGGACACAGCATTCACGTGAATCCCAAATATTTGGAAAGGCAACAACTTCAGACCAGCAGAGTAAGATATTCATGTCTATCATAATATTCATGTATTTTTTATCTCTGTATTTCTTGTGCAATTATGTTTACCCATGCTATGCCTGAAGGCAAGAGGATCAAGTAGCGATATAAGTGGATCAATGGTAAGCTCACCAAAGATTGCTGACGCACCGCGGACCACTATTGTTTCCAAGAATTCATGGGCTGATCCTTTTGTTAAGACGCAGGTGAGAATCATATTATGGGATTTTTTATATGTGGACTTCGTATGTTTATTATTAGTTATTGAAATAAGATTCCATGTTCAGATTCATCCTAGAGATCAGACGACTGAGCCTGTTCATAACAAATTTTCAACTATGGAAAGTATGGATACAGATTATGATTCCATTATACCTGGGCTTTCTGGCGTGGAAACTGGTAGAGTGAATGAAAGGTTTAAAGAGCAAGGGCTCAACAAGAGTTGGCATGGCTATGGTAGGAGTGTTAGTGTGCATCCGTCTGATCAAAAGAACCATACTGGGAAGAAAACAGGTTTAGAGGGTTATGCCGCCCAAAAGTCAACAAACCATGACTTACGCCTTCAGGGCGGTCAATTTTTTTCGGTCAGGAATGCCAATGATATTAGTCAGAACTGGAAGAACTCTGAAGAAGAGGAATATTCGTGGGATGGGATGAATTCTAAACCCACTTTGGCTAAAGATAATTGGGTCTCTGAAAACGATGATCGATTTGTAAGTTTATTGGTTCAGTTTATTACTTGGTGCAAACTTGTGCGATATGTTTTACAATATACTAAAGAGCAGTTCGGCTAGCACATACATCACTCGACCATTTCGCCATGCAAGAAGTTTATTTAATTGCTGCTCCCCTTGACCCCTTTTGTGCGTCGATTGCTACTTTATTACATCTTTGTCAGGATACTACTAAATTTACTAGAAGTTGCATGTGTTGTATCGTAGAATTCCTTAGTTTGTGTAACAATCAAATTTTTATTTGCTACTGTGGTTGCAGGAGGTTGACATTCAATACCAAGAGCCACGAAATCTACATGATACGGTATCAAGAATCGATGATGAGCCCTCAGTGGATTCTGCACCCCATGAACTTACAGAAGTACCGTTTTCTTCGTGGCCAGAGGAACTTCATCCGCCAGAAGATATGGCAAGCAGAACACCTTACCGATCACAGCAGAGCAAACCTCTTCTTCGAGGCCAGAGTGTCAAGTTTCCTGAGAATAAAACCCAAGGAATCAAACCGCAGATGCAGACTCATGGAACTGCACCATCCACAATGAATTCATCAATACGTCGTATGTCATCACCTTCTTTATCCGAATCCAAGCCGCTTCAACCGCCATCAACCAAGCGAAATCAAATGTCAACAGGTCGTCCAATAGATCCTAGAAGGCCTACGATACAGAGAGGTCAGGCATCTCGTGACCAGTCCTCTTTGCAGAAGTTGCAACCATCGGCCAGCCTACCTCCACCTCAACAGAAGAAGTATATTCCCCCTCAGCAAGGAAAAGTTGGAGTCTCTGAGCTTGAGCCATATGGTGTAGAACAGCACTCAACTGTACGATCATCCCCTAGAAGCTTGTTAAATGCCAGAACAAAAGATCAAGTGTTTGGTCTTGATAGTTCCATCAAACCAAGTTTTCAAGAAGGCGGATCTCAACCTACACTAGGTGTTGCACGCTCTTCTTCTCCAAATGCAACCAATTCTGCCGCTAATCCGTTTTCGAGCCTTTTAAGCTCACTGGTGGCCAAAGGCTTGATTGGTGCTTCGAGTTCTGATAAATTGTCCTCAGACCAGACCCTAAAACCCATCCATCTTGCAGATATAGCTTCTCGGGCTACACACGTTGGTTCCATTTCAGCTTCTTCTCCACCGTTGGCCAAAGGAAAATCTCCATCTGTTACTGATGAGCAATCGTCATTTGAACCTGCTGATAAGCCCTCTTCTGTTTCTCCTCAATCAAAGAATGAGATGAAAAGTTCTATTGGGTTTGAGTTCAGGCCCGACGTAATGCGTAAATTTCATCCTGACGTGGTGGCCGATCTTGTTTCTGATCTTCCGCACATTTGCAACATATGTGGCGCGAAACTCAAGTTTCAAGAGTTGCTCGATAGGCACATGGAGTGGCATGCGTCGAGGGTTTCTGAGCGGGACACTACAGTAGACAAGATTTCTAGGAAGTGGTATTCGAGTTTGCTTGATTGGGTTATGGGGCCCACTAATCTTGATGATGATGTAATGGGAGGGACCGATGAAGCGTTGGAATGCTGTGAACAACCGATGGTTACTGCAGATGAAAGTCAGTGTGCTTGTATTTTATGCGGCGAGTTGTTTGAAGACTTCTACAAGGTGGATGGAAACGAGTGGATGTTCAAGGGAGCTGTGTATCTTGACATCTCATCCTCAGAGTTGCGGGAAACTCTCCAGTCAAATGCTGGTCATAATCTAATAGTGCATTCTCACTGTGTGTCGGAAGAAGCTTTGCAGGCCCTGGGGCTGGGTGCGAATGTGCAACAGGTAAATCATCTCTCTCTCTATCTGTCTATATCTCTGTGTGCGAATGTTGATACATTATGTGTTCTGGGGAACCTCTTTTTTTTTTTACTTTTTTTCTAATCTTTCAAACCTAATCCAGGCGACAGAGAAGATGGAGGAAGACTGATTTGTGGTTTAGAGAAGTACGGTTTGGTTATGAGATCACGAAAATGCTTGGGTATCACTCTTGATAGTTTGATGGTTTTGAGAATTCATTGAGAAGAGGTTCCTTTTCATCACGTACTTGGCGATTGATCTTCGAGTATTGTCTCTGCTATGGGTGAAGGAAGCCTCTCCATGGCCTTAGGACAAGGGATATGCACCATTACAACAAATTTTTTGCAGAAATGTTACATTAGCAGCACACTGCACACATGCTTTTTTGCATGCACAGGCACAGAGAGTGGATGTTCCTCACCAAACCATCCTTATTACCATAAAATTCGATTCTCTGCATGCCTTTGTTCTGTTACTGAATATGTAAAGGGTTTGCCTGTTTCAATACATCATCAGTCAATGGTCTTGACGATCTCACCTGTTTTCTAACGTCTTTACATCTCTCCCATGAGCCATCTCATGTTCGGTTTGTCTATATATAATTTTATTGGTGCAGTAGACATTTCTGAATTTCTTAAACCTTGCTGAATGGTTTAATGGTATATGAACGGACTTGAGTTTGCTGCTTGTCGTTGTCATTCGGAATTTGGATTGATGCACTTATCTACAACATTATCGTGCAATCACAACATAAATTATTAATCAATAATTGGATTCTTTTTCCAATTTGTTCACATTTTTAATCTGATCCCTTAATTAATAAATACGTTACAATCGTTCATCTATTGGCGGATGGTGGTCCATTCAAGCAAGACAACATGGGCAGCAGAAAGCTGAGCGACCGACGACGTTAACATGGACCAAATGGATCACGTTGATGCATATTTAAGTAAAAGCATTCGAATTTTGAGGATTATAAAACTTGCGATTTTGTAGAGATGATTACTGAAAATATATTGACAACATTGGCAGCAGAAAGCTGAGGGACCGACGACGTTAACATGGACCAAATGGATCACGTTGATGCATATTTAAGTAAAAGCATTCGAATTTTGAGGATTATAAAAATTACGATTTTGTTAGAGATGATTACTGAAAATATATTGACAACATTGGCAGCAAAAAGCTGAGGGACCGATGACGTTAACATGGACCAAATGGATCACGTTGATGCATATTTAAGTAAAAGCATTCGAATTTTGAGGATTATAAAAATTACGATTTTGTTAGAGATGATTACTGAAAAGATATTTACAAATGGTCGCTCCATATTTTTTCTAGATACTTAATCCGTCACACTTATTTCTTTCCACGTTTCTATTTCGAGCGTCTCACATAATTCTTTTCATTTCCACTTTTGGTAAAAATTATTCCAATAATTAAACTAATTACGCCATTTATATTTAAAAAGGCATCTTTATTTGCGTGCCCAATAAATAGTTTCCTCTCTCCATTCGTTAAAAGTATACTATAATATAAAAAAATTGTGGTTTTGTTGTGAAATTATTGCAAGAGAGTGATTATATAACATAAGAGGGAATTCTTTTATTCATTTCTACCATTTCACTTCACAAACACCTCTATTTATAGGCTTGAGGTAGCCTTTACATTTGATGTTACATAGTGTAAATAAATTACAATTAAGGGGCCATAAACATGAGGAGGTTATGGGTTAAGTATGGAGATCATGAGTTGATAATGTGGAGGTTATGAGTTGAAAAGAATGTGAGTGGACATCCACATAAAATATATATTTATAACACTCCCCCTTGGATGTCCATCTTTCGGTAAAATGCCTCGTTAAAACCTTACTAGGAAAAACCCAAAGAATCCTAGTGAAGGAAAAAGAGTACATTTTCCTATACAACGTTGCCTCGCTAAAAACCTTACCCGGAAAACCCAATGGGAAAAAACCGTGGTTAAGGAAAAAAGAGTACAACATATATTTCTCCCCCTCTTGAGTACGTCATTTGATATTCTTCATTCGACGCATTCCAATTTTATAAACCAACTTTTCAAATGTTGAAGTCGACAGTGATTTCGTCAACAAATCCGCTAGATTGTCACATGAACGAATTTGTTGAACGATAATTTCACCATTCTTTTGAAGATCGTGAGTGAAAAAGAACTTTGGTGAGATATGTTTCGTCCGATCACCCTTTATGTAACCTTCCTTTAATTGAGCGATACATGCGGCGTTATCTTCGAATAATATCGTTGGAGCTCCTTTGTCCAAATTTAAGCCGCATGTTCCTCGAACATGATGAATTACTGATCTCAACCAAAAACACTCCCGACTTGCTTCGTGTATTGCCAAAATTTCGGCATGGTTTGAAGAAGTGGCGGCTATCGTTTGTTTTATTGAGCGCCAAGAAATAGCCGTACCACCACATGTAAAAATATAACCCGTTTGGGACCGAGCATTATGCGGATCAGACAAATAACCAGCATCTGCGTAGCCTATGTGATCGGATTTTGCAGATTTAGGATAGTAAAGACCCAAATCTGTCGTACCTTGAAGGTATCGAAATACATGCTTAATGCCATTCCAATGCCTTCGTGTGGGTGAAGAACTATACCTTGCTAGCAAATTAACCGCAAATGATACATCAGGACGGGTATGGCTTGCAAGATACATTAGTGCTCCTATTGCACTTAGATATGGTACTTCTGGACCAAGTAGTTCTTCATTATTCTCACGAGGTCGAAATGGATCTTTATTCACATCAAGTGATCTTACTATCATAGGCGTGCTCAAGAGGTGTGCTTTATCCATATAAAAGCGTTTAAGCACTTTTGCAGTATAAGCAGACTGATGCAAGAATACGCCATCATCAAGATGCTCAATTTGTAAACCAAGACAAAATTTTGTCTTGCCAAGATCCTTCATTTCAAATTCTTGCTTTAAATAATCAGACGCTTTTTGGAGCTCTTCGGGAGTTCCAATTAGATTAAGGTCATCGACATATACAGCTATGATGACAAAATTTAAACCTGATCTCTTTATAAATAAACAAGGACATATTTGATCATTTTTATATCCTTCTTTTAATAGGTATTCGCTAAGGCGATTATACCACATACGTCCGGCTTGCTTTAAACCGTAAAGAGATCTGCATAGTTTGATCGAGTAAAGATCACGAGAACTATTACTATATTCTTCAGGCAGTTTAAATCCTTCAGGGAGTTTCATATAAATATCACTATCTAACGAGCCATATAAATATGCCGTGACAACATCCATCAAACGCATTTCTAGGTTTTCGTTTGATGCAAGACTTATTAAATATCGAAAACTAGTCGCATCCACTACGGGAGAATACGTTTGATCATAATCAATGCCTGGTTTTTGAGAAAAACCTTGTGCTACAAGACGCGCCTTATATCGCACAATTTCACTTTTCTCATTTCTTTTCCTCACAAAAACCCATTTATACCCTACGAGCTGCACATCTTCTGGTGCGCATTACTGGTCCAAAAACTTTACGTTTTGCCAGTGAATTCAATTCAGCTTGAATTGCGTCTTTCCACTTTGGCCAATCATCTCGAAGCTTACATTCATTCATAGACCTAGGTTCAAGATCCTCATTATCATTAACAATTATTTTTGCCACTGCATATGCAAAAATATCGTCGACGTTTATTTCATTTCGATTCCATATTTTTCTACTCATGACATAATTTATTGAGATCTCATGATTATCAACATTTTCAGGTACCTGTGTTTCTTCTGGAAACTTTTCAATCGTCATGTCAGTAGACTCTTCAGGAGTAGTTTCCTCGGGACCACCTTGAATTATTGCTCCTTTTCTTTTACGAGGAACTTTATCTTTAGAACCGATTGGTCTACCACGTTTTAAACGTGCCGTAGACTCACTAGCAGTGGTTATTTGTCCTTCAGGGACACTAATTTTAATCGGAGCATTAACAGCCGGAATATGAGATTTAGTAACTCTTTTAGGGTCAGTAAACGCGTCTGGTAATTGATTTGCTAAATTTTGCAAATGAATTATCTTTTGAACTTCCAGACAGTTCCAGTTCACATTGCTTAGTACGAGGATCATAATGAGATAATGATAATTCATTCCAACTAATTTTCTTTTCCGACGTTTTTTCATCTCCCCCTAATGTTGGGAAAACTGATTCGTCAAAATGACAATCAGCAAATCTGGAATTAAATAAATTTCCAGTCTTTGGCTCGAGATACTTAACTATAGATGGGGATTCAAAGCCAACATAAATTCCCAACATTCTTTGAGGCCCCATCTTTGTACGTTGCGGTGGATTAATCGGAACATAGACCGCACACCCAAATATTTTTAGGTGGGAAATATTTGGTTCCTGACCCTGAACCAATTGCATTGGGGAGACCTCATGGTAATGCGTTGGCCTAATGCGAATTAGCGCTGCCGCATGTAAAATAGCATGACCCCAAGCAGAAGTTGGGAGATTCGCTCTCATAAGTAATGGCCGAGCAATTAATTGTAAGCGCTTTATAAACGATTCTGCAAGACCGTTTTGTGTATGAACATAAGCTACTGGATGTTCGACATTTATCCCAATTGACATGCAATAATCATTAAATGCTTGTGAACAAAATTCACTTGCATTGTCAAGACGGATTGTCTTGATAGGATAACTGGGAAAATGAGCGCGTAACCGAATCAATTCACCTAATAATCTCGCAAATGCGAGGTTGCGAGTTGATAATAAGCATACATGTGACCATCTCGTCGATGCATCGATTAAAATCATAAAATAACGAAATGGTCCACACGGTGGGTGAATTGGCCCACATATATCGCCATGTATGCGCTCCAAAAATTTAGGAGATTCATTTCTTATTTTTAATTGCGAAGGCCGAATAATTAATTTTCCTTGAGAGCATGCAACACAAGAGAATTCATTAAATTGAATTTTTCGATTATTCAAAGAATGACCACATGAATTCTCAATAATTCTTCGCATCATTATAGAACCGGGATGGCCCAACCGGTTATGCCAAATAATAAACTCATCATCATTTGTAAACTTCTGGTTTACAATTGTATATGATTCAAACGTAGAAATATGCGTGTAGTACAATCCCGAGGAATAAGAAGGTAATTTTTCCAATACAACTTTCTCTTCGGAAATAATACTTGTAATATACAAGTATTCAGCTTTACCTTCATCTTTAGTCTCAATGTGATATCCATTCCGGCGGATATCTTTAAAACTCAATAAATTTCTATTCGACTTTGAAGAATATAATGCATCATCTACGCAAAATTTTGTTCCTCGGGGCAAAATTATTATTGCTCTTCCGGAGCCTTCGATAATATTTGTACTACCACATATAGTACTAACATGTGACTCTTTCATCACAAGAGAAGAAAAATATTTCTTGTCTTTAAATATTGAATGCGTTGTTGCACTGTCTGCGAGACATAATTCTTTGTCATTCGTACGAGAAACGTCCATTTTCTTAGAAGCAGAAAATAAAATAATATTAATATTATAAGATTAAAAGAAATATAATACAATGGATAAACTAAAATATTATTGATAAAATTGCATCACATCAGTATAATTGAAAAGACTTCTTAGACATTTCTAGGATTATCACCTTCGGGGTAGTTTACAATAGTTTCACCTTCGGGGTGACTACCACTAGTTTCACCTTCTGGGTTATTGACAAAGAAATCTGCAACATCTAGAGAAGTAAAATCATTAAAGCCATCGTCGGCGCAACATCAGTATAATTGAAAAGACTTCTTAGACATTTCTAGGATTATCACATTCGGGGTAGTTTACAATAGTTTCACCTTCGGGGTGACTACCACTAGTTTCACCTTCTGGGTTATTGACAAAGAAATCCGCAACATCTAGAGAAGTAAAATCATTAAAGCCATCGTCGGCGAGACCAATATCACTAAGAAAGTTTGTCTCGACATTTTTCTCTTTCTTCTTCAACGATGCCTGGTAGAGGTCGACGAAATGCTTTGGCGTACGACAGGTACGAGACCAATGACCTTTCAAGCCGCAACGGTGGCATTCATTTTCCACTTTCTTTTTACCTTGATCACCATCTTTCTCATAATTGTTACCCTTCCACTTCTGGTGGTGAGTTGCATTTTTGGTATAACCACCACGATTATAATGATTCCTTCCACGTCCACGATCACGACCACGACCACGTCCTCTAACTTGCTTATAATCATGTTGCACGGCTGACGCGTTTACTTCAGGAAACGGTGCAGCACCAGTTGGACGGGCCTCGTGATTTTTCAACAAAAGCTCATTGTTTTGTTCAGCAACAAGAAGACAAGAGATCAATTCAGAATATTTTTTAAAACCCTTTTCACGATATTGTTGCTGCAGGAGCACATTCGAAGCGTGAAAAGTGGAGAAAGTTTTCTCCAACATGTCTTCATCGGTCACTTTCTCGCCACATAATTGCAATTGAGAACCGATTCTAAAGATTGCTGAATTATACTCACTTACGGTTTTGAAATCTTGCAGACGCAAGTGTATCCAATCGTAACGAGCTCGTGGAAGAGTAACCGCCTTTTGATGTTCGTACCTTTCCTTCAAGCTTGTCCACAAGACAAGTGGATCTTTGATCGTCAAGTACTCACTTTTCAGCCCCTCGTCAAGATGGTGACGGAGAAATATCATTGCTTTGGCCTTTTCTTGATTAGTGGCTTCATTTTCGGCTTTTATGGTCTCACCAAGACCATTAGCATCTAGATGGATTTCAGCATCTAGAACCCATGACAAGTAATTCTTCCCCGTGATATCAAGAGCGACGAACTCAAGTTTTGCAAGGTTAGCCATAACGAAAAAGCGTATTAGAAAATACGTAAAGTACAAAGAACCGAACTTACTCAATAAGAAATAAACGTCGCTTCGGCTAGAGTCTCGTGCTGATAACGTGTTGTGAAATTATTGCAAGAGAGTGATTATAAAACATAAGAGGGAATTCTTTTATTCACTTCTACCATTTCACTTCACAAACACCTCTATTTATAGGCTTGAGGTAGCCTTTACATTTGATGTTACATAGTGTAAATAAATTACAATTAAGGGGCCATAAACATGAGGAGGTTATGGGTTAAGTATGGAGATCATGGGTTGATAATGTGGAGGTTATGAGTTGAAAAGAATGTGAGTGGACATCCACATAAAATATATATTTATAACAGGTTTCTTAATCTACATACCCAATAAGTTTTTGAAAGTATTAAGTGGAACGGAGGTAGATAATTTCCTCGAAATAGACGCAGCACTGTGGGTATGTTTGTGTGTGTGAAAAAGTGTGTCAAATCAGTGGGTGCAAAATGCAAACAATAAAAAAAGAGTAGACCTATTGCCTCGTGGTTTTTCATTTAACCACGTGCGTACTTTATCGTGATTAATCTGCTCTGTTGAGACAAAGCTAAACCGCCATATGATCTTAATTAAGGAAGTTAATGCACATTGCTTATTGGACAAGCGTGCCATGAGTCATATGAAGGGCAAAGTGGTCATTTAATAAAGCAATCTCGCTCGAGATTTTAGCAATAAAAAACCATTTCTTTTTCTTCCTACCACAGATTTGTGTAGCCAAGCGATAGTAAGATTGGACCCGGATCTCATGTCCCTTTGTGTGCCACTTTTTGTGCCACTTTTCTAAAACGCCATTAAACATTGTTCCGATTAGTGTTAAAACACCCGTAAATGACATTATATCATAAATACTATTATACCAAATGCTAAAACACAAAAAAAATAATTATATAACACTTATAATTATGATAGAGACAAATATATGATATATTGAAAAGTACGATGAAAAAGTATAGATTATATTGATTTTTTTTGTGTTTTAGCATTTGGTATAATAGTATTTATAATATAATGTCATTTACGTGTGTTTTAACACTAATCGGAATAATGTTTAATGATGTTTTAGAAAAGTGGCACAAAAAAGTGGGGCAGGAAATCTGAGTCCGTAAGATTGAATCCTCTGTTCCAGATTGGTATTCCAATTTGGTGTTCCACCAACCAAATTGCGACAAGTGTACAGTTGGTCAACTCAGCTTAACACTTGTCGGGGAATGGTTGGTGGAACACAAAGGTGGAACACTGTTGTTTCGCACCGCCTGACATCGTATTATATAAATACGAGCCCATACCCTCTCAATCCTCACTCTAATCTAAGCCACACTTCTCTTCCATCACTCATCCATCGCAATCATGTCTTCCTACAGGGGCAAATACGCCGGTCGGTAACCATTTTGCTCTCTAGTTACAATTTTTGTTTGTTCTCGCGAGCTTTCGCAGCAGCTGTGATGAGTTTGATTCGATCGTTTTCTTCTGTTTGTGATTATTAGCTGTTGCTTTATCTTTCTCTGTCATCTCCTTTCATTCGCTGGATTCGAGCGGATTATGTTGCGAAATGGATAGCGTAATAATATTGGAAATGACTGTGAGGATAAAATGGGCACGGAATTTACGTGGAAAACCCCTTTTAACTTGGGGTAAAAAACCACGGGCGAGATAGAAATTTATTACTGGGGTAAAAACAGGGGTTACAACCCTCAATCTATAAAGGAGAAAACACTCACTATCTCTCTTTATAGTTGGAGCAAATACCGAACAAACCCTCTATATTATTTTTCTCTCTTTCTTTCTCCCTCTCTCTCTTCTTTTCTTTCTTTGGTGTGTTTTCCTTTGCATTGAAACCATTCTTCTAATGATCATTATAATATTAATTATATAATATTATTATGAATAATATTAGAAAGTGGTGGATTGGTTTTCCTCTCAACCTACTCTCCTAACAGATTATAGCTTTATTACATGAATTTCAAAATTGGGTGCAGACGAGCTTATCGCCAACGCTGCCTACATCGCTACCCCGGCAAGGGCATTCTCGCCGCCGATGAATCCACTGGAACCATCGGCAAACGCCTGTCGAGCATCAATGTGGAGAACGTCGAATCCAACAGGCGAGCCCTCCGTGAGCTCTTCTTCACTACCCCTGGCGCCCTTCAGTACCTAAGCGGTGTCATCTTCTTCGAGGAAACTCTCTACCAAAAAACGTCCTCAGGTACGCTCGCACCATCCATTTCTATCTTTCTGTCCAATAATATAGTTGTTGATAGGTAGAAGTGATCAATTTTGGTGCGAAATTTGGCTTATTTCTGTCTTTCTGCCCAATGATACGAGGCTGACACTTGACAGATAGAATTGATCAATCAATGTTGGTGCCAAATAAGCCTCACCCGATTCTAATTTAGTTGCCCTAGTTTCAGAGTAATTGATTGCATAGATCTATAAAATCCCCAAACCCTTGTAGGAAAACCCTTCGTCGAAGTCCTCAAGGAAGGCGGCGTCCTCCCAGGAATCAAAGTCGACGAGAGAAAGGTCAAGCTCGCCGGCACGAATGGCGAGACCACCACCCAAGGCCTCGACGGGCTAGCCCAGCGTTGCCAGCAGTATTACGCCGCCGGCGCACGGTTTGCAAAGTGGCGAGCCGTCCTCAAGATCGGCCCCACCGAGCCATCCCCGCTAGCCATCGCAGACAATGCCAACGGCCTGGCTCGATACGCTATCATCTGCCAGGAGAACGGCCTCGTCCCGATCGTCGAGCCCGATATCCTCGTCAACGGGACCCACGACATCAAGCGGTCCGCCGAGGCCACCGAGCGTGTCCTAGCTGCCGTCTACAAGGCGCTCAACGACCACCACGTGCTCTTAGAGGGCACCCTTTTGAAGCCCAACATGGTCACCCCTGGCTTGGAGGGTCCCAAGGTGAAGCCTGAGGTTGTAGCAGAGATGACCGTCCTCGCCCTTCAGCGAACCATACCATGCGCCGTGCCTGCTGTTATGTTCCTGTCGGGCGGGCAGAGCGAGGAAGAGGCGACTTTGAACCTCAACGCCATGAATAGGCTCAAGACGAAGAAGCCTTGGACTTTGTCTTTCTCGTTCGGGCGTGCGCTTCAGTCGAGCACTCTCAAGGCGTGGGCGGGCAAGGAGGAGAATGTGCCCAAGGCTCAGGAGGTTTTTCTGGCGAGGTGTAAGGCGAACTCTGAGGCTACGCTGGGGACTTACGAGGGCGGTGGGCCCGTGAGCGATGGTGCGTCGGAGAGCCTCCATGTGAAGGGCTATGTTTACTAGGGTTTGCGAATGGAGTGAATGGAGTTTGCTGTGCTTTCTTTTTCTTCCCTGGGTGTGTTTTTTTTTTTGTTGGGGATGTATAATTAGAATATGATGGGATTAGTAATATAATGTTGTTCTGCTGATTTAGATTAGTTCTTCCATTAATGAATCGAGAATCGAAGACTCGAGGTCATGGACTTGGTCTCCTAGCTCGGTCCATCGGCCACCCTCTTTCTTGAAGGTGAGTTCGATCATCGTATCGATTTTGTCGAACCCTAGCGATCTTTTGGTCGAGCGTGGAAATTCGTTTTCAGACGACGGATTTTGTTCGAACTCTTCAAGCTCGTCGTCGTCTGAAGTCTCAAGTCAATGCTTTTCTGATTTAAGGAAAAAGTGAGTCAAGTCAATGCTTTTCTGATTCAAATCCGGGTTTGCAAGATCGAGGCAATGGGTTATTAATCCCTAGAAATAAATATATTTAAAAAATATAGAAAAGATAGGTAGGGACTTCTACTCAAGTGAGGATATATTATCGGTGGAGCGTTACCTTTTTCCTTATTATAATCAAATAGGGACTATGTTTTTTATATCCTCGCTGGTATGTTTTTATATTTCACATGATCTCAATTCTCAACTGTCCACCATGAACGCATTAATCAATATATATATATATATATATATAATATCCTTTTCCATCGCAATCTTTTTTCCTGTGTAATGGAAATAATGAAAGATAAACCGTATTGAACTTTTAGTGTATACAGATCACTGTCTACGTACGAATTGTTCATCTGCATTTGTCCTTTCCTTACCACAAGAAGAATGTGCCCATTTTGTCCTTTGAGATTTTACTTGAACTAGGTGGAGATGAGGCTAACTAAACAAGAATGACTACAATAAAATGTTTTAGGACTTGGGTAATTATTGATAATAGATTATAGTTTGTAATGACTTGCTTAAGATATATATATATATATATATACACACACATAGATATATAAGCAAAGTCGTCCCACATCCAAATTCCTTAATACGATGAATCAACTCTGAAGGATTATGAATATCGATGCCCCACTATTATTGAAAAATAGATTGTACTTGTTTTATACATGCATCAGTCGTCTCTCCATGTCCCCGGTGAAGAGAGAATTACATAACTAGTGTTATTTTTAATAGTGCTATTACAAAACTAGATAACTTTTTTCACCCTATTACAAAATTAATCAACTTTTTCAATTTATTTATTATTGTCAGTTTTCACCACAAAATTTTTTAATATTACTACTTTTCACTATAATTATTTCAAATAACTAAAACAGTTGCTCTTAATTATATTTAACCCCAAAAAGGTTTTTACTCAGTATTTTTTTTTTCATTCTCGCCATTTACCATCGGAAATCAGTCATAGATGATATTCTTCATCTTGGCATATATATTAAGAAATATTATCTGACGCATTAACAAAAAAAAAACTCAAGAAAAAATTGTAATAAACCATAGAATATTCAAATAAGTATTATTCAACAAAAATCAACTCTAAAGAATTTTGTTCACAACTCATCGTCATAGTTTTTCCTCGTTTTTCTTGTGAGACCTTCGATCCATTTCACAGGGATATCTTCGCGATCGCTTACGTCCGACCTGTCTTTCTGGACGTAAATAAGGATTATATACTAGATGAAAAGGAGCATTCCAACGCGACTCCTCTAATGGACACTCAAACTGATAAGAATATGTTGTCTTCAACATCTCAATTCTAAAATCATCTTGAACATATTCACACGGATGGACTTTAAAATGCTTGCAAACCTGAAAGAAAATAGAGAACGTGAATTCAACTACAATAATTATAATAATAATCATAACAGTAATTATGATAATATTCTTATTAATATTATTATTATTATTTCGCATTGCATGTGAACATGAAATCTTGTAAACTAACCACTTGCCACACGTACAAGAACGATCTTTGAGATTGACATGGTGAACTCGAGGACGACGTCCTGGCTTACCTGGAGTGATAACAGCCGCGGTCATAGTAATTGTGTTGTATGGGCGAACATAATGTTTTTTAGCTTTTCTATCCCAACGACTATATAAAAGGTAGACTTTTTCAGGCCATAAGTGTCGTTCTTTTTTCAGACGGTCTATCTCCTTTCGATGCTCTTGGAAGTAGTCTAGACAACGCGAAAAAGTAGCTTGCGCGATAGATGTGGGAGGTAGTTGACGAGCGCCCCGGAGTACACTATTCATGATCTCTGACCAACTAGATGTTGGTGATCCATACCTACGGTATTAGTGTTAGTAAATATATCAATATTGATTAAAAGAAAGAAAAGATATACCTAGCACCGCCATCATGAGCAAAGGTCCATCGTTCTGGATCTATCTTTTTCAACTACTGATATGCCCCTGCATTTATTTTTCGAATGTTCTCCATGATGCTGTCAAACTTGTCTACATCTTCTGCATATGCAGCTGACAATGTCATGCTCTTCAAAAGAGAACTTTTGAATTTTCTTATTAATATCTTCGATATTAAATCAGTAGTATTTAATTACTAAGATTGAAATATGAGATTTTATAGTTTATGGAAGCGTTAAAAAAGATTTGGTTAAAAATATAATTATTGATAACTATGTTGAGAATTTGAAATAATTATAGTGAAAAGTAGTAATATTAAAAAGATTTGTGGTGAAAACTAGCAATAATAATAATTAAATTGTAAAAGTAGATTAGTTATGTAATAGGATGAGAAAAGTTATCTAGTTTTGTAATAGCACTATTAAAAATAACACTGGTTATGTAATTCTCTCCCCCGGTGAAGGTATCCAATGCTTGTAGAGCTCTATATATAATCACCAATATAATTTCTAAATTATATATATATATATTGAATGCAATGAAACTTGTACGTATGTATAGCAATTAATGCACCGATATATATATATATATATATATATATTATATTATTATGAATGAATGAAGCAAACAAAATAACTATACATTCCCACTACCCTAGGTTATATATTGATGAGTATGAGTAGTTCAATTATTGTTAGGATACCGGTTTCTTTATAATTTACTAATAGAGAATAGAACATAATTGCAATTTCTAGTGTTTGAATATATATTTGTCTGCTTGATGTAATAGGTTATAAATGAACGTCCTTTTTCCCAATTAGAAGACAAATGAATAAACAGAAAATAGTGAATGCAATACGTGAAAAAAGAGACAAACCGACATTTCATACTCAGATAGTCAGTCACCATAGTCCATACGGACAAAACGCTATTAATATACGCAAAACAAAACAACTTAAACCACTCGAGGATGGCTCTTATTATTCATTGCCCATCTGAGGCTTCTTTTCCTTATTATTTCTTGATATATAATATATATATATATATATACATATACATTCACATTAACACTAGAAAAAAGGCATAGCCCATATTTACATGGACCAAGCTCTTGATTCCTAAATCCATGACATAATCAAGAATTTGTAGTTAACAACCTTTTAACAGCAAATGGTAAAAATTAACGGTTTCTGATATAGAAACAGTTCAAAAACTTTTCTCAGGTTCGAACTTGTAGTTAACCACCTTCTAACAGAAAACGGTAAAAGTTAACGGTTCTACAGTTCAAAAACTTTTCTCAGCTTCATCACCAACGCAATTTCGAGCAGCAACAGTCAATATGTTTAATGGTATATGAACGGACTTGAGTTTGCTGCTTGTCGTTGTCATTACGAATTTGGATTGATGCACTTATCTACAACATTATCGTGCAATCATAACATAAATTATTAATCAATAATTGGATTCTTTTTCCAATTTGTGCACATTTTTAATCTGATCCCTTAATTAATAAATACGTTACAATCGTTCATTATTGGCGGATGGTGGTCCAGTCAAGCAAGACAACATGGGCAGCAGAGAGCTGAGGGACCGACGACGTTAACATGGACCAAATGGATCACGTTGATGCATATTTAAGTAAAAGCATTCGAATTTTGAGGATTATAAAAATTACGATTTTGTTAGAGATGATTACTGAAAATATATTTACAAATTGGTCGCTCCATATTTTTTGTAGATACTTACTCCGTCCCACTTATTTCTTTCCACGTTTCTATTTCGGACGTCCCACATAATTCTTCTCATTTCTACTTTTGGTAAAAATTATTCGAATAATTAAACTAATTACACCATTTATATTTAAAAAAGCCTCTTTATTTGCGTGCCCAATAAATAGTTTTCTCTCTCCATTCGTTAAAAGTGTACTATAATATTAAAAAAATTTTGGTTTCTTAATCTACATACCCAATAATTTTTTTGAAAGTATTAAGTAGAACGGAGGAATGTACTCCCTCCGTCCCGGTAACTTTATCACATAAGTTGCCGGGCACGTAAATTAAGGTGGCATTATTATAATAATAGTACAATGAAAAGGTAATAAAGTGTATATTTTGACACGTCTTTTAAGAATATGTAATATTATTATATTGATTGTTTGTGATAATTTTTTTGCTAAATAAGGAAAGGTGATAAAATTAGTGGGACACCTGAAATGGCAAAAAGTGATAAAATTAGTGGGACGGAGGGAGTATATAATTTCCCCGAAATAGACGCAGCACTGTGGGTATGTTTGTGTGTGTGAAAAATTGTGTCAAATCAGTGGGTGAAAAATGCAAACAATAAAAAAAGAGTAGACCTATTGCCTCGTGGTTTTTCATTTAACCACGTGCGTACTTTATCGTGATTAATCTGCTCTGTTTAGACAAAGCTAAACCGCCTTATGATCTTAATTAAGGAAGTTAATGCACATTGCTTATTGGACAAGCGTGCCATGAGTCATATGAAGGGCAAAGTGGTCATTTAATAAAGCAATCTGGCTCGTGATTTTAGCAATAAAAAACCATTTCTTTTTCTTCCTACCACAGATTTGTGTAGCCAAGCGATAGGCCATTGTTTCGCACCGCCTCACATCGTATTATATAAATACCAGCCCATACCCTCTCAATCCTCACTCTAATCTAAGCCACACTTCTCTTCCACCACTTATCCATCGCAATCATGTCTTCCTACAGGGGCAAATACGCCGGTCGGTAATCATTTCGCTCTCTAGTTACAGTTTTTGTTTTGTTCTCGCGAGCTTTCGCAGCAGCTGTGATGAGTTTGATTCGATCATTTGCTTTGATTCGCTGTTTGATCTCCTTTGATTCGCTGGATTCGAGCGGATTATAGCTCTATTACATGAATTTCATCTTACGATGCCAAAATTGGGTGCAGACGAGCTTATCGCTAACGCTGCCTACATAGCTACCCCCGGCAAGGGCATCCTCGCCGCCGATGAATCCACTGGAACCATCGGCAAACGCCTGTCGAGCATCAATGTGGAGAACGTCGAATCCAACAGGCGAGCCCTCCGTGAGCTCCTCTTCACTACCCCTGGCGCCCTTCAGTACCTCAGCGGTGTCATCTTCTTCGAGGAAACTCTATACCAAAAAACTTCCTCAGGTACGCTCGCACCATTAAGTTCTGTCTTTTGTCCAATAATATAGTTGTTGATAGGTAGAAGCGTATCAATTTTGGTGCGAAATTTGGCTTATTTCTGTCTTTCTGCCCAATCATACGAGGCTGACACTTGACAGATAGAATTGATCAATCAATTTTGGTGCCAAAGTAGGCCTTCTTCGATTCTAATTTAGTTGCCCTAGTTTCAGAGTAATTGATTGCATAGATCTATAAAATCCCCAAACCCTTGTAGGAAAACCCTTCGTCGAAGTCCTCAAGGAAGGCGGCGTCCTCCCAGGAATCAAAGTCGACAAGGGAACCGTCGAGCTCGCCGGCACGAACGGCGAGACCACCACCCAAGGCCTCGACGGGCTAGCCCAGCGTTGCCAGCAGTATTACGCCGCCGGCGCACGGTTTGCGAAGTGGCGAGCCGTCCTCAAGATCGGCCCCACCGAGCCATCCCCGCTAGCCATCGCAGACAATGCCAACGGCCTGGCTCGGTACGCCATCATCTGCCAGGAGAACGGCCTCGTCCCGATCGTCGAGCCCGAGATCCTCGTAGACGGGACCCACGACATAAAGCGGTCCGCCGAGGCCACCGAGCGTGTCCTAGCCGCCGTCTACAAGGCGCTCAACGACCACCACGTGCTCTTAGAGGGCACCCTTTTGAAGCCCAACATGGTCACCCCTGGCTTGGAGGGTCCCAAGGTGAAGCCCGAGGTTGTAGCAGAGATGACCGTCTTCGCCCTTCAGCGAACCATGCCCTGCGCCGTGCCTGCTGTTGTGTTCCTGTCGGGCGGGCAGAGCGAGGAAGAAGCGACTTTGAACCTCAACGCCATGAATAGGCTCAAGACGAAGAAGCCTTGGACTTTGTCTTTCTCGTTCGGGCGTGCGCTTCAGTCGAGCACTCTCAAGGCGTGGGCGGGCAAGGAGGAGAATGTGCCCAAGGCTCAGGAGGTTTTTCTGGCGAGGTGTAAGGCGAACTCTGAGGCTACGCTAGGGACTTACGAGGGCGGTGGGCCCGTGAGCGATGGTGCGTCGGAGAGCCTCCATGTGAAGGGCTATGTTTACTAGGGTTTGCGAATGGAGTGAACGGAGTTTGCTGTGCTTTCTTTTTCTTCCCTTGGTGTGTTTTTTGTTGTGGATGTATAATTAGAATATGATGGGAGCAGTAATATAATGTTTTGCTGATTTAGATCAGTTCTTCCATTAATGAATCGAGAATCGAAGACTCGAGGTCATGGGCGGTCTCTTGGACTTGGTCTCCTAACGTGGTCCATCGGCCGCCCTCGTTCTTGAAGGTGAGTTCGATCATCGTATCGATTTTGTCGAACCCTAGCGATCTTTTGGTTGAGTGTGGGACTTCGTTTTCAGACGACGGATTTTGTTCATCGAACTCTTCGAGCTCGTCGTCGTCTGATGTCTCTGAGGTCGTCAATCTTCTCTCGAGTTCGACTGGGACCAACTTGGCGAGCTTTTCGAATCGGCTGAGTCGTCTTAGAAGCTGCTGTTTAGCTCCTGCGTTTTATTTTATTATTACATAAAGAGTGTCAAAACAGTAGTTGGGTAGGAGAGCATATGGCCATCCTTGGCAGCATGTTATATTCAGACATCAGCTTCAGTAGTCTTGAGACAAAATTTCAAAATCACAAGAAGGAAATTTTTAATGGGGGCCCCTGCCAGATGATCCAATCTATCGCCTCTTAACATACAGTAAAAAGACTGTAAAACAGTGTTGTTCACATAATTAGAAAAAGAGAGTAGACACACTTACGTTGTACGTGCGCATAACTGCTTTCAAGATCATAATCATAATCTTCTTCTTCTTCTTCTTCAGTTTCCTCCTTTTCGAGGTCGCCTCCTCCTTCATCTAATGGAGGGTCCAATACTGAGACGGGACTACACTGTTCTTCTTCTTCTTCACTGTTCTTCGCATTTTCCTGATTGCATTTTTTTTTTTTTTACCAGAAACGATAGCTTCATTATCATAAACAAAAATACAGGGCTAAATAACCCAAGAGGTCTCTCCAGTGATATCAACCTGGTAGAGAAAACAAGGCTCATACGGAGCATCAAACAGCCAAACAAAGCGAAAAGCCGACAGAAGACTAAGATTCATGATCTAAAACACGACAACTAAAGAACGTATTACAAAAAAGGCTGTTAAGCCTAATCCACAACACTCTTCATTTTGCACGGGTCATCGACTCTGAATCTTGCCTTCATCGGAAAAGGCTCCACAAAAGGGAGAAGGGGCTCCAACAAATGGAGAAAGAGCTCCCGGCTCGGAGGCCGGGAGAAAGAGCTCCCGATCCGAAGGTCGAGAGACACGGTGGGTGAACGGCAGTGGCAGCGAGCGAGGGTGAAAGGAGGAAACTGCGAGGATGCGCGGCGAAAGGCAGGCCAGCAGCCGGCGGGACCGTGGGAGTCCACAATGCTGTTCAGATGACCAAATATGCTTTGAAACCTCTTTGGAGCATTTCGTCGAACAGCTGCTATGCATGGGCAGATTCGTTGATTCACCCCAACCTTTGCCTGAAGCTGTCGAAGATGTCGACGGGATGTGGTGGTGGTGGTGGCGGTGGTGGTGGAAGCGGCGGAGATGGTGGCGGAAGCGGCGGAGGAGAGAAACCAAAAACAATTTTTTTTTTTTTAAATAAAAAAGAAACAAAGAAACTAACGAAAAAAGAAAAACGAAGCTCCCCCACCTCCATTAATGGAGGTGAGGGAGAAGGGGAGAAGAGTTGAGGAGGGGACGGCTAGGGTTTGGAGGAGATTTTTGGGGACGGCTTTCCTGATTGCATTTGACAATAATAATGGAGGGTATAATTGTCAATTACTCGACTTGCCGTCCTAGCGGAACATATCATTCACAAGTTGTGTAGAGAAGAGAGAGAGAGAGAGAGAGTGGGAGAGAGCTGACAAAGCTTAGAGAAAGTGAAACGGTTGCCCCTGGTAGTCAACCGAGGCACGAGTTGACTTATCGTAATATGCTAAGAACGATAAATTTAAGACAAAAGAGACCGAACCTTCATCGTCGCGGGCCGACTGGGAGATCCGACCGGCGAGCGTGATTCCGGCGTGAATCCGACGGAAGACGTGGGGCTCCGGCGAACAGAAAAGACAAAGGGACTCATGCAAAATCGCGTTTCACCACGAAAATCGAACTCGCTGTTCGCAGAATCATCGTCCTCTTCAGAACTAGACTTCGTGTCCTCGTCGCAATGGCTCTCATTCTTCCTCTCACCGCACGAAGAAGGCGAGGACGACGCCGTTTCAACTCTCCTCTCCACTTTCTCTGAAGAAGTCGTCGTCTTGAGATAGCTTTTCTTGCTACTGCTGCTGCTCTTAAGCTTCTTCAGAAACGAACCAACGAAACGCAACCCATTAGTCGATGAAGAAACGGACTCTGTTTTCCGACGAGGCTTCTGTATCCTCAGCGCAGCTTCTAGAACAACAGACGCGACCCTCGCCGGAACGTCCATGAAGACGGCGCCGTTTGGCGGAGAATTAGACGGAAGACGCTTACTGCGAATAATCACAGGCGGACGGAGCTCGAGGAACGGAGACTTCGTGCCGGCGGCGGCGTCGCAGGCAGCGCCGCGAAGCGCGAAGAAGCAAGCGCTCCTGCAGAGATTACAACTCGCCGCCGCGCGTCGGCGTTTGACGGGCGGCAATAGTTTTCCGAGCAGAGATCGTTTCTCCGATGTGTATTTGCATGGCTCTTGATCTTCTCTGAGGAGCTCGTGGAGAAGGGTTTTCTGTTTGTTATCTCCAGCCATCGTCGTCGTCACCAAATAATTCTTGAAGATGCAGATTATGGTAAGGTAGTCGATGATTTAAGAATGTTAAAGGGCTATGATGAGTGGCTTTGGTAATAAATATACACTATGTTTGCTGTAAAGATGGAGAGAGTGAGATGCAGAAGGAAGAAAGTGTTATATACAAATACCTTATACAATTCATTTGAATATAGATTTAAGGAAAAAGTGAGTCAAGTCAATGCTTTTCTGATTCAAATCCGGGTTTGCAAGATCGAGGCAATGGGTTATTAATCCCTAGAAATAAATATATTTAAAAATATAGAAAAGATAGGTAGGGACTCTACTCAAGGTGAGGATATATTATCGGTGGAGCGTTACCTTTTTCCTTATAAAATAGGGACTACGTTTTTTATATCCTCGCTGGTAGGGTTGCAAACGAATCAAATCGAGTCGAATACCGCAATATTCTATTCGTATTCGGATAACAGTCGAATACGGATACGAATACCCGAATATTTAGTCGAATCATAAAATCGATTCTTATTCGAATTCGAATATTTTCTCGAATATTCGAATCGAATATCGAATATTTGTATTCAAAGTCATCTTTGATTTTTTATTTAATAAAATATAAACAATATCATATTTAAATATATATTGAATTATAATAAATTATATTTAAACATATATTGAATTATAATAAATTTTATTTAAACATATTGAATTATAGCATATTATTTGTAAATATTTTAGTGAGTTATCATATATTATATGTGAATATATATTAATTATACTATATTTTATGTTATATTATTCGAATCGAATAATTCGGTTAATTTTCGAATCGAATATTGTGAGTTCATATTCGTATTCATATATTTCTCGAATCAGAAAAAATATTCTTATTCGGATTCGTATTCTAAATATTCGAATTCGAATCTTAAAATTTCAAATCGAATCGCGAATCGAACCAAAAAAGTTCGACTCGTTTGCAACCCTACTCGCTGGTATGTTTTTATATTTCACATGATCTCAATTCTCAACTGTCCACCATGAACGCATTAATCAATATATAGAATATCCTTTTTCATCGCAATCTTTTTTCCTGTGTAATGAAAATAATGAAAGATAAACCGTATTGAACTTTTAGTGTATACAGATCACTGTCTACGTACGAATTGTTCATCTGCATTTGTCCTTTCCTTACCACAAGAAGAATGTGCCCATTTTGTCCTTTGAGATTTTACTTGAACTAGGTAGAGATGAGGCTAACTAAACAAGAATGACTACAATAAAATGTTTTAGGACTTGGGTAATTATTGATAATAGATTATAGTTTATAATGACTTGCTTAATATATATATATATACACACACACATAGATATATAAGCAAAGTCGTCCCACATCCAAATTCCTTAATACGATGAATCAACTCTGAAGGATTATGAATATCGATGTCCCACTATTATTGAAAAATAGATTGTAATTGTTTTATACATGCATCAGTCGTCTCTCCATGTCCCCGGTGAAGGTATCCAATGCTTGTAGAGCTCTATATATAATCACCAATATAATTTCTAAATTATATATATATATATATTGAATGCAATGAAACTTGTACGTATGTATAGCAATTAATGCACCGATATATATATATATATATATATATTATGAATGAATGAAGCAAACAAAATAACTATACATTCCCACTACCCTAGGTTATATATTGATGAGTATGAGTAGTTCAATTATTGTTAAGATACCGGTTTCTTTATAATTTACTATTCGAAATAGAGAATAGAACATAATTGCAATTTCTAGTGTTTGAATATATATTTGTCTGCTTGATGTAATAGGTTATAAATGAACGTCCTTTTTCCCAATTAGAAGACAAATGAATAAACAGAAAATAGTGAATGCAATACATGCACCATGCAGAAAAAAGAGACAAACCGACATTTCATACTCAGATAGTCAGTCACCATAGTCCATACGGACAAAACGCTATTAATATACGCAAAACAAAACAACTAAACCACTCGAGGATGGCTCTTATTATTCATTCCCCATCTGAGGCTTCTTTTCCTTATTATTTCTTGTATATATATATATACATATACATTCACATTAACACTAGAGAAAAGGCATAGCACATATTTACATGGACCAAGCTCTTGATTCCTAAATTCATGACATAATCAAGAATTTGTAGTTAACCTTTTAACAGCAAATGGTAAAAATTAACGGTTTCTGATATAGAAACAGTTCAAAAACTTTTCTCAGGTTCGAACTTGTAGTTAACCACCTTCTAACAGAAAATGGTAAAAGTTAACGGTTCTACAGTTCAAAAACTTTTTCTCAGCTTCAACACCAACGCAATTTCGAGCAGCAACAGTCAATATGTTACAAGAAAATGGAGGAATCCATAGTTTGAGACATGTTTAAGCTACCACAAACCTGCCTTTTGTCCTAAAAATTAGGAACTAAACCAACTGCTACTGACAACCGATAAAGAAAATGGAAAACGAACAAAAAATGAAAAATACTCCTTGCATATGCGTTAATCCTGATTTAGAAGTCCAAAGGCTTTTTCAGTTTATGCGTATAGTTTCAATGTTCTTGCTCAGCTCCTCCAGTTTCTTCATTCTCACGTCCTCACTTTCGCTTACCAGCTGTAGCGCAACGTCATCATGGACTAGAATTGAAACTAAAAAAGATGATTATCAAACTATACTCTACCCATACCTCCATGAGTTTAGCAACGAGCTGAACTTTTTCCTTGTTCTTCTCATTGAATGCTTCAAGGGCTTCCTTGTATTCCCTCTCCTGTAAGGAAGGACACACAAGGACATGAGGAATCCCAGAGCTCGAACATCAGTTAAATCCCAATAGCATAAAACGATTAACTGAGAAGATGAACAAACGTGTGCTCTGCATATGAACCACCTTTCTTTGGCAAGTTTGCCCCAATGGTTTCAACTCCTTGTTTATTGCATCGATTTTCTTGCGGATGAAAGACACGTCTTTCTTCATGGGATCGGCTAGAGCATCTAATTCCTGGTAATTGATCACTTCAGTAAATCCCATAAGCATATCTATTGTTCATAAAACATATCCATACACCATTTCTTAGACAGCATTGAACGCTCAACAATTACAGGAAAATTACCTCACATTGTGACTAGGGATTCTATGCCGTGACAAGATGAGGTAAATTCAACAACGTTACTTATCTCAGATTAAGCTAATCGACGGAAGATAGCAAGCACAAACCTCACGAATGGTAGCCAAACGCCTATTTTCTTCCTCAATCCGACCTAACTGGGCAAGAACCTTCTCCTTAACCTCGAGCTTCTTCTTCTCAATCTCTTCCTCCTTAGCCTTGAAAGCGGACAGAGTGGACATCGACGCTTCTTCCTCGTCCTTGGACCCGTTGGAGGTCAAAGGACCCGAAGTTTGACCCGACGGAGTCAGAGACAGCTGACTCTCGAGTGTTCTCCCACCACCTTGCTGCATCTTCGCAGATAAACCCTAAATTTCGCTTGCTCTGCAATTTTGATGGTGTTGGTTAGGTGACGATGGTTTGTTGAAGCGTTTGAGCTGTAGACTACGCAGCTGATTTTAACGGCTCGGATCTAGCCACGTGTGATAATGCCATTGGTTAATTAGATATATAGTCCAATCACATTACTTGTCAATGCAATGTATCTTCCCACATTTCTCACCTAAATTCGAAGAAGGGAGCAAGTCCTTAAATCAGCTGCTCATCTTTGACTTACTCTCAGTCTCATCTCACTTTTCATTTTAGTGGATTGATCGGTTGAATCTCGATGGCGGAGAAATCGTTCAAGTACGTGATCCTCGGCGGCGGTGTTTCTGCTGTGAGTTTTCTGTTCTTCGAACATTTCTTTTCCTGTGAGATGATTATACTTCTTTCGAAGGAATCATGAATTTCGTTTTCGCAGGGATATGCTGCAAGGGAATTCGCCAAGCAGGGAGTTAAACCTGGTGAATTGGCCATCATTTCCAAGGAGGCGGTATGTATCACTTTTCACCAAAAGAGTTGATTCGCTTTTAAGTTTTGTTGAATTTTGTGTATCGGATGGGCGGTTTCAGGTGGCTCCCTATGAACGTCCAGCACTTAGCAAGGCATACGTGTTTCCCCAGGGTGAGTCTGTTTATCTTCGGTAATATAACAAAGTGCAGAATTTCTCGGTGCTTAGATATTATGATTTCTTGTTAATGGGCTCTATGGGCACCTCCTGTTTGAATAAAAGAAGCATCCAGCACGCATACTCTCGTCATGATTAATGCCTAAATCATACTTCAGTTTCTTGCGTAGAGTGGATTTGTTCCTGTATAATTTCTTCTCCCCATGTTCTTAGTGAAAGCTTAATTGGCCTGGAGTTATCAAACCATCTATGCTCTCTTTGATCACCAGCAATTAGCTGATATTTCGTTACGATACATCGCTGTAGGAGCTGCACGACTCCCTGGTTTCCACGTCTGTGTTGGAAGTGGAGGAGAGAGGCTCCTTCCTGAGTGGTACACTGAGAAAGGTCCGTCGAATCAATTTTCAAATTTCAGTGCTTGGCGGGATTTCATTCTATGCTTCTTATGTCTGACACCTTCAGTTTATTTTGTCCATTTCAGGAATATCTTTAATTCTTAGCACAGAAATAGTCAAAGCTGACCTCGCTTCAAAGACACTTACCAGTGCTTCTGGGGAAACCTTCACATATCAAACTTTGATCATCGCTACTGGTTCTACAGTAAGTACAATCTTTCAACTATCATGAGTTCATCCATATCCTATACGACGAGTTTTACTCACTCTCGAATTGTACGTATTTCTGCCTTGCTCAGGTTCTTAAGCTGACCGACTTTGGCGTTCAAGGTGCTGATGCCAAGAACATCTTTTATCTGAGAGAAATAGATGATGCGGATAAACTTCTTGAAGCTATAAAAGCAAAGGCAGAAGGAAAAGCTGTGGTTGTTGGTGGAGGATACATAGGTCTAGAGCTCAGCGCAGCTCTGAGAATCAATAATATTGACGTCAGCATGGTTTACCCAGAGCCTTGGTGCAGTAAGTTAACTCACCCCATCTGGGAAGATGTGTTACCTCCTTCCCCAAAACCGTGGTTTTTTCCTATCTCCTGCATATAACATTGGTACTTGATTTTCCTTTTCAGTGCCTAGGCTGTTCACTGCTGGTATTGCGACCTTCTATGAAGGCTATTATGCAAACAAAGGGGTCGATATAATCAAGGGGACAGTTGCGGTGGAATTTGGCACAAATGCAAGCGGCGAGGCAAGTTACTAAAAGCATATAGCATTCATTTTTTTTAAAGTCCTAATGGTCTTTGCGAATCAATAGTATTTGATAATTTCTTTTCAATCTTTCAGGTTACTCATGTCAACCTCAAGGACGGTAGAGTGCTCGAAGCCGACATCGTTGTTGTCGGGGTTGGTGCAAAGCCACTCACGAACTTATTCAAGGGCCAAGTGGTAGAAGAAAAGGGCGGAATAAAGGTGCGTGACTTCGGTTTTAACAGCAATCACATCACATAAAGCAGAGTGTTACAGCAAACAATCATTTTGCCTTTTTATTTGCAGACTGATGCTTTCTTCAAGACAAGTGTCCCCGACGTATATGCCGTGGGCGATGTTGCCACGTTCCCTCTGAAACTGTACGACGAACTCAGAAGAGTCGAGCACGTCGACCATGCTCGCAAGTCAGCCGAGCAAGCTGTAAAGGTACACACCAGTGCACATAATGCTTTACCACAGTCTATAATGGTACATCATGTTATCGTACTGTTAATAATGCAGGCAATCTTTGCAAGCGAACATGGTGAATCCATCGAAGAATACGATTACCTCCCATACTTCTATTCACGTGCATTCGACCTTTCTTGGCAATTCTATGGCGACAACGTCGGCGAAACTGTCCTTTTCGGCGACAGCAGCCCGACTGCTGCGGATCACAAGTTCGGGACGTATTGGGTCAAAGATGGCAGAGTCGTTGGCGCATTTTTGGAGAGTGGTAGTCCCGAGGAGAACAAGGCCATCGCTGGGGTGGCGAGGGCTCAGCCTACTGTGGATAATCTTGATCAGTTGGCCGGCGAAGGTATTGCCTTCGCTTCCAAGATTTGATTGAAACTCTGTTTGGCTTTGAGGTGTGATTGATAATAAGGGCTTTTGTGTTGTTTTCGTGCATTTATGGACTTCGTTTGCTGGTAAAATGGGTGCTACTAATACTGTCTTTGATTTATTTTTAATCCAGAAAAATGTTTGGATTTGGTTTGTTATTATCATTATTTTTAGTTGCTCTTGTAATAAAAATAATGATCATATGTGTTGTGTTTGGTACGATGACTTCTGTGTTTATTAGTTAGACTAACTTATATTCTTGCCCAGCCGCGCTCTCCATCCAATGCGACAGTTGATGATAATAACGATTATCTTGGGAAAAAAATAATAATAATAATAAACATGTATTCTAAAGCGTTCCTAAGTTAGTGAATTTGTTAGTAAGTGTAGTGCTCCTTATAGTCAAGCCTTGAGAATGTCATGAATTCGAATCCATATACAACACTCGGTAAAAATTGAAGAGAGTAGTAGGCTTGGACTTGGATGCTATAAGAAGATTTGACTGGCCAAGTAAAATTCTTTCTTTTTCTTTTCCTTTTCTTGACATTCCATCTTTTCTCGTATGCGAAACTAGACTAGACTTTGGACATTGATATATTAAAAAAACAAAAAAGGAAAGACAAGTTTATATTACATCTTTAGACTATACTAGACACTTATCTAACTATGTACGCCTTAAAGGTGTGATCTTGATGACTAGGCCGGGGAAGACATCGTCGGGATCATGAATATGCGGATTCTCCTCAACTATGTAAGGGTCTCCACACTTATCACTGATCGTGTGAAGTGTCTCTCCTTCTCTTACAACATAAATCTCATCACAAACAACAACCTTATTAGTGATACCACCATCAATATCAATAATATCATTCTTCATATTCCCATAATCATAACCATTATCGTCCCCTCCTTCGCAGCAGCTCAAAACCAGCATCAAAGCCAACAGTAACGCAGTGTACCACCAAACAGTTTCAGCCAAGACCATCAATGAGTTGTCTACTGCAGCAGCAGACATGACGACGACGATGCTGTGTAAGTAATCTTTCTATGTATATCTATACGTGTGTTGTGTCTTAAAGGTTCTGATATATATATTACATGTGAGGTGTTTTTTTTTGTGGGTTGAAGTTGAAACGGTTTGTGTTTGTGGATCAATTGGGTTGGTAACTGTCCCAATTTATGTAATGTAAGACTCGTTTGACAATGTCATGAAAGAGAGATGTGTTAATGATATAACGAGTTTTTCATATTCACGGGATTTATGGCGTTTCTTGACTCATTAGTTGGACGTTGACTCATCCGAATTTAAAACTATTTGACTAAAGCTGATGCAACTGCAGCTGACTTTTTCTCTTTGACCCTTTAAAGTTGTTTGACATTTTTAAATGAATGATATATTCGTCGACTCCATCAATGTCGGGGGAAGTGACGCTTAACTCGCAGGCTTATACTGTTTCAATACAATAATGTAATGGCAAAAACGTCAGAATAGTTTTGATGAAATATTGCGGCCCAAATTAGGTCTTAACATTATAAACCTTCTTAGTATAAACGTGAATAAAAGTTGCATAAAGCCCACCGTTATCAGCACAACGTCACATTTTGAATTTATGAACTGAACATTAGATTATGGTTCGAATTGACTAACAAACATAAAATGGATAACTTCTTCAAAAATAAAATCAATAACCTAACAAATTTCCTCAAAATAGCTCAGTCGTTGAATCTACATGCTACAAATGACATTTTAAACAGAACATAACGTAAGCATATTATATGTAAGCGATATTAGATAAGATTACATAACTTTACACTCCAAATGTTTCGAAAGATGTAAATTATTTCACCTATATTCCGACAGTCCCAATGCCGATATGTAAGTCTTACCTAAACATCCACTCTGTTCAACACACGCATAATAATCTCTTAAATAATATCCGTTGTGATGATCTATGTATACTTAAGTAGCTTTCCGCAATTAAAATAAAATGTTACAGAGCTGCCCAAAACAAGCCAATGAACGAATTTGCAACATTTTTTAACAAATTCAGAAAGATCATTCCCACCAAACGCTTTCGTCTTCACACCATTTGAAAAAGTGAAGCAATAAAATATATATACACTTTTAGTCGAGTCGAATTCCGAAAAAAAAAAATGTGGGGTGATGCTTAAATTTGCAGGAATATAATGCGAAGGTCGAATTCTATTGGGCCCCACTTTTAGCCGAGTCGAACTCCGACGACCCTGTAAGCCATCGCCTCCCCGACTGAAGCACGCCCGCCATTGGACAGATGCTGACGTGGTCGTCTTCAACACTTACCTATGGTGGAAAAGGCCTCAGATGAAAATCTTGTAAGAACCGACCAATTCAGCATCAGATACAGACATTTCGATGCATATATGGAAAAAAGATCACATTTTTCCAGGTGGGTTCTTTCAATTCTACGGAAGGAATGTACAAGAAAGTAGAAATGCTTCGAAGCTACGAAATGGCACTCAAGACATTGTCGGACTGGCTAGGAATCCATGTAAATAGGAGCAAGACTCAGCTTTTCTTCATGAGCATGTCTCCCACCCACGAAAGGTAAGCTAATCGACTCAATCCCTTCTTCTTCAAACACCGAAAACAACGATCAATCGATCGATTTTCTTACAGGGCAGAAGAGTGGGGAAGACCAGACGAAGAAAACTGCTACAGCGAAACAGAGCATATATTCAGGCAAGAAGGATACCAAGGAAAGGGGTCGGATCCTAACATGATGAAGATCGTTGAATCTACGATCGAGCAGCTGAGGGAAAAGAGAGGATTGAATGTTCGAATGATAAACATAACGCAGCTCTCGGAGTATAGAAAAGAAGGACATCCTTCGATCTATCGAAAGCAATGGGAGCCTCTGACTCAAGAACAACAACTGCAGCCGATGAGCTATGCAGATTGCATGCACTGGTGCCTCCCTGGCGTCACTCATGTATGGAATGAACTGTTGTACGCTTATATTTTTTAATGATGATAGAATTATATTCGCTGTGCTGGGAATTTGATCTGATACTCGTTGATTTTACCAAGGTAAAATCTTGGAAGCATGTTTTAAGCGTGCATTGACTTTGTAAATGAGAATGTGTATATACATATAATTTTTCATTTGGGCAGTTGGGGGAAGTGTATTGCTGATTTTCAAAGCAAGAGATTTTATTAATTTCTGGTGAGGGAAGTAGTTAATGCGCAAGACTGTTTTCTATATGTAATGGAATGAAGTTGTTTAAAGGAGAAAGTTGATGTTTTTAAACGTTTTATCGTTTTTCTTAAACCTATAAAAAAAATCATGCTTCAAAAAAGCAATTTTGCTGATAGTTTCCACCCCGGACGAACTTTAAATTGAATCCTCTGTTCCAGAATGGTGTTCCAATTTGGTGTTCCACCAACCAAATGCGACAAGTGTACAGTTGGTCAACTCAGTTTAACACTTGTCGGGAATGATTGGTGGAACACTGTTGTGGCACAGACGATCCGGAACCGACGAACTGTTAAAAGAGAGTACCTACGCTACCTAGCCGTTACGTACAAAACAAAAAGGGTAAAAATAAAAGGAAATCATTAATTTGGGGTGTTATTTGTATATATGAATGGTTTGTGGGTTAATTCGCTAATTACCATAATTCAAAGGATATAAAAATGGATGCCCTCTCAGGTAGGGGTGGTTTGGTACGGTATACCGTACCAAACTGTGATACCGTGTACCGTACCAAAATTCGGTATTCGAAAAAATCATACCAATAACATATCAATATTTCGGTATACCTTAAATTTCGATACGGTATCATACCGAAATTTCGGTATGGTATCGATATTATACCTTCTATACCATTCACACGGAGGGTTTTTTCTCATGCGTGTAACATAACTCGTTAATTCGTTGTTTTCGAATATTTAGTCAATTCAAACTCCTTAGGCCCAATAAGAATAAGATGGATTATTAATACCAAATTTCCAAAATAAAAAATCTTTTAATTCATAAAATAACCTTAAATAATTAACATATTTTAGTCAGTCTTCTTACTAAGATAAAAAACTTTACATAACCACAAAATACAACTTTATATACAAATTAATTAGAACGAAAAGGCTATTTAAAAAAATTAGTGAAGATTAACAAAAAGTTGGGTATAGTTATAATTTATGGGCTAAATAAATTTATAAAGATTCTTATAATATTTTTATCCATTTTATATTTTTTGAAATAATATAATATATGTAGGTGTGTATATAAAAAAAAATTAAAAAGTTTAGTATTTCGGTATAATCGATATACCTAATTTTTAAATTTTCATATCATTACCGTACCGAAAATTTTCGATATTTTCATCATACCTTACCAAAATTTCGTTATATTTTTATCATAGCCTTACCAAAATTTTCGGTATACCAAAATTTTTGATATTTTCGTTACGTTTAGATACGATAAGGACGGTATATCTGTATTTCGTTATATTTCCGAACGCTACTCTCACGTCTCACTCTTGTCCTCCTTGCTCACACTCACAGCGGCAAGAACAGAAAACAAACTTGAGTGAACGAAGAAAACGCACGAAAACACAAAAATGTACAAGACTATGCTGCAAGAGATGTGCCAGAAACGGCGTTGGAACCTACCTGAATACGCCACCGTTAGAGACGATACGAATCGCAACGGCAGATTCACGGCGACGGTGATGGTTAACGGAGAAACTTTCCGTTCGCCTCAAGCTTATAGGTCGACCAAGGAAGCTCAGAACATGGCGGCAAGCGTTGCTCACTCGGCTCTAACTGCCGCGGCGGATCAGCCGAAGGATGGGGAGGAGATTGGGCAAAGTTATGAACTGATTCCTAAAAGTTTGACCTTGTTTTTTGGGAATTAGTTTGACCGTATTTTGACTTCTCCTCTGATTCTTCAATTGATAGTCTTCTTTCTTGTCTTCACTTAACTCGGATCATTTGCCTCTTACAAAATGGCATAGGCATAGAGAACATTTACAAGAACAAGCTGCTGCAATATTGCCATAAGAACAAGTTGGCTTCGCCGGTGTATAATAAGGAAATCCAAGGGCCGCCCCATGCTCGGCGATTCAGCTCCACCGTCTCTGTCGGCGGAAAAGAGTACAGTTCGGAGGGATTCTTCAACACAGTCAAGGACGCACAGCAATCCGCCGCCCATAAGGCTTGTCAGGATTTGTCGGTCGATTTGAATCAAGAGGTGAGATAAAACTCTCCGGCCATAGCCGTGTAGTTTGCTCCTTTTTACAAGTGATTGCTTAAATACTTCGGTAATTTAGGGCTAACATTATACAGACTGACCAATTTTGAGTTATCAATACACACAACAATAACTTTCAAAAGTAAGTTGGAACCTTATTTATTAAAATCCTTGATTTTGCTCCTAAATGTAGGGTTATGGGAATAATTTTAGGGCATCAGCAAATTTAATGGGGGACAAAATTAAGGATTCTGGTATATTATCCGTATAAAATTTCACTCCTAAATTATACTTTTACTTCTTGTAAACTCAAATGCGTGTGTTATTTACTATATTATAGCTAGAATAGTAATTAATTATGAATAGTAATTATAAGGCGAGTGGTTTTCTTTATAAATAATTTATTAATTTTTTTGATAAAGCTGATTGACATACCAAATTTGACTGTCTATACCAATAAAATAGTATAAATGTCCCTATAATACCACAATTCGTGAATTACAGGACTGAAAAAATAATAACTCGTTAAGGGACATTTGAATGAACCGCAGGACTCAGGCATGTACAAGAACTATTGCAGGAACTGACGCATAAGAGAAAGATTGTCTTCCCACGTACGAGACGGCTCTTTCTGGTCAGTTCCCCAACTTGTTTGCATCCATTGTCGAGGTCGATGGTCGTAAGTTCAAAGGGCCCGAAGCCAGGAACAAGAAGCAGGCCGAGATAATGGCGGCGAAAGTTGCTTACTTGGCTTTGACGAAGGGAAAGGAGCTAAATATGCAGACAACCATGGGATGGGCGTCGGCGTCGGTGTCGGGAAAATCCATGTCGGGTTATTACCAATTGCGTGGCTCTGTCGATGCCCATCCCGTTGAAATAATACCTGGTGGCAGAAGTTCCAAGACTCTGATCGTTCATAGCGATTTGACCTACCAAATTCCAACAGGCACGGTCATTAAGACGTCCAACGACGAGTGGGTTGCTATTGAAATCGTTGGGAAAGGAGTCTCTTAGGTTGGGTTGGTTGGGTGGGTCGATTGTTTTTGAATTTGGTTTTGTCTTCCCTACACATTTGGGTATAATCCATCTCCACTTAAAAAACGTGTGACCAACTTATTACTAATGATGCATGTTATACCAATAAACCCATTATATTTCATCACATCAGCGAAAAATTTCATTTGTCTGAAAATTAAATGGGGTCGAGACGAGACAAGACCATATATTTATTGCGACTACTTTAGGTTTAAGTAGCATATGCCTTTCAAGTAGTTTTGGAACTTAGTTATGTAATTACTATTAAAGTAAGGGAACTTTACACATAAGTACATATTTGGATAAAAACTTGTAATTTAGTACCATGTCAGAATTTTTTTATATGTAGGTACCTAACAGAATAAATTTTTTGCACATAGGTATCCGATTCCCAAAAGTACACCATACAATACATTTGGGTACCATATATCAACACATTTGGGTACCCTACATCAACAGAAAATTGTACGATGTATGCTATATTTAGGTAGACCTATGTAACACACAAGTATGCTGTAGGTACGACGTATGCTCTATTTAGGTATCCTATATCAACGTGTTATGGTACGCTATATACACACAGAAAGGTACGTCATGACTAAAGAAACTGGTAAAAATTAAATTGGGTACCTATCTGTAAAATTTTCTGACATGGGTACCTATGCGTAAAAATTTTATCCAATTGGATATTTTTCTATAGATTCACCTTAAAGTAATTATTCTGATTTTATATTGTTTTTATTCACAAGCTAATTACATTAGAATATTGTAGTATTATTATTTTATTAATGTGACATATAACAAACGGGGTTCATCATGAAAGTAACGTAAACCTTCATTGTTGCCACTTGACAGCACGACACAATAATGACAGCTCATTAAATATTTTAAATAAAAGTAATGTGAAAATAAAATGTAAAGACATCATAATTCAACATTCTCATATTCACCGCATGTAGCATATTCCTTCCTCTCTCTCTCTCTCTCTCTCTCTCTCTCATTTCGGTCTTGGGCGAAAGCAAAGACGCATTAAACCGACGGCGCCGTCGCAGGTCTCCAATCGGGGTATCATCTGTGTGCTGTTGCGTTTGTATTTGATTCTAGTGGCGATAGTACTCGAATTATAGTTTCGGAAGGGAGCGAAGCTTAAATTCAGTTGATACAATGCAGGTTGGTTTAGATCCGATATTTTTAGATTACTCCAAATTTTGTTGAGCTTCGAGTAGATGTTTTAATGAGGTTCTTTTTTCAGCTGACGCGAACTGTGCAAGTCGAACGAGTGTCAGATCTAGCGACGGAGAGAGAAATTCACGAGTTCTTCTCGTTTTCAGGTGAAATTGAACGCATTGAGATCCAAAGGTGATTTGCTTTCTTCTACGTATTCTTAAGATTTACTTTACCGATGGCTTCTGGTGAACGTAATTTTGTGTGTGGTTGTAGGGAGCAAGGCGATCTTAAGACTGCTTTTGTCACGTTCAAAGATCCGAAGGCACTTGAAATTGCGTTGTTGTTATCGGTAATTTCCGAGTCCGTGGCCCTTTGGTTTATGCGTTAGGCGTTTGTTGTGTTTGACCTTATGATTAATTACAAGTATTGCTGCATAATTGGTAGGGCTGGTTAAAATTCATTGAGCAAAAAAAGTGATATGCTAGAGTAATCATTTTGAACGGTTTAATTGTTCGATATAAACTTTATCTTTTTAGACCATTCCATTTTGGTTGATGAGTTAGTTATGAAAGAAAAGTTGGAATGCCTGAAACTAAATGGCATCTCCATATTTCTATTAATGTAGTATTTGGTGGTCAAACATCCATGATTTACCTTGTGCTTAGTGCGCCCCATCTGCAATTGAGGGCGATTTTACACATTTGCTCTCGGATTACCAGATATCAGTGCTTCCTCTGTTGTTGTCACTTAAAAAGGCTTGCGTGGGTGCATGCAAATAATCCTGGCATGTAGAGCTTAAAGTCCTACTGTGATTGGTAGATGTTGGCTTCATGAATGGATAGATAGTTATAATACTATGTTAATGAGGAGATACTATTCAGGGTGCAACTATAGTGGATCAGATTGTGACCATTACTGCTGCAAAAAACTATGTTCCACAACCCGAAATCCAGGTAATGCTGTTATTGCTTACCCTCATTTTTGTATATTTCTATACTTCCCTGTGGTTTTCGATTGAGACTGACGCCCTTGCTCAATATTTCAGGAAGTACGGATCGTTAACAATGCAGTGAGTATGTCCGAGGATCATGGTATCCCCAGCTCTGAGTCTGAGGTAATATAATGTGCTACGCTACTTTGTGTTTGTTTTTTATGCCTTGATTTTCTTTCCGCTTGTTTATAGTTGCATTTCTTAACAGACTGGTCCTAATAACGGAAGAGTGTACGGCTCCAAAGCACAAGATGTCGTGTCAAGCATGCTTGCCAAAGGTTCAGCCATCAAGCAAGACGCTGTTAATAAAGCCAAGGCATTTGATGAGAAGCATCAGTTGACTGCCATGCATCAGCAAGGATAAATTCTTTCGACAAAAGGGTTGGCCTGACCGAAAAACTTACAGTCGGAATTACAGTTGTAAACGAGAAAGTGAAATCTGTGGATCAGCAATTTAAAGTGTCTGATAAAACCATGTCAGCCCTCTTGGCAGCAGAGAGAAAAATCAACGACACTGGCACAGCCGTTAAGTCTAGCAGGTCTTAAAAACCATTCTTCCCTTATTCATGTTTCTCTTTAGCGAGCATTTGAGATATTAATAGCAACATGTGATGAGTGGTCTTCTCTCAGTTCTAATGGGATTTAAATTTACAAGCAGGTATGTGACGGCGGGAACTGCTTGGTTCAGTGGTGCTTTGAACAAAGTGGCAAAAGCCGGGCAAGTAGCTGGCACAAAAACGAGAGAGAAATGGAACATGGCACTCTCAAATTTGACCGCTAAGGTGCACACCCATGTTGATCAGTGTTAATTCTTCATGCAAATTGCAAGAAGAAATTTCCTCGTTCCTTTTTCGTTATCGCGTCTATATAGACTTTAGAGCCTTGACGATCCTGTCATGATGATGTCTTCTTTCTTGTCTTTGGCTGAGCCATTCAACTATGTGCTAGCGAAAGTTATGCCATTGAATGGTTTGCACTGTTTTTATTTTCTTACATATCTATTGTTCTCCCATGCAGGATCCCATCGCTGCATAAAATTGGTTCGGTCGTCACAGCTTCGACTATGAAAGCGTCATGTCTTATATTGTTTTGGAGTTTTATCATTGAAACTTCTAAACAAGTAAGGTTTGCTCCATCCAATCCGCAAAAATCATTTCTTTTGTTTAAATTTTGTGTGGGATTGATTTCTCATTGCCTCTCAGTATGTGAATTGGTTATGCATTGCAACCTTGAAATATTACAGTGTCGTCGTTCCCTATAGCAATCACTTTCACCTTGCGTACTATCACTTTTCACTTTATTACAGTTTCACGGTAACAATCCATGTCACCAACATGAGAAAAGAATACAATTATTGATTGTGGGCTGAGTGAGCGCTTCTCTCTTTCCTTATCTAAATGTAAACAAAAACCTATTAAACTTAAAATGCTGAGCTACTCCGCCATTCCTACATAGAGCGCTTTCTTGCTTTCGTCTGCCCAATTAAGGAGACGAGAATATATTATATTTAGGAACTTCTGAATAAAAAAAGCCCTGCCACAAAGCTAATTATAGAAAAACGTTACGTGTTCTATTCGTGTTACATATAAAGAGTGGGCCCGACTCATGCCTATGGCGACAAGCAAGCACATGACATTGCCACATCATGTGACTGGGACACAATAGTCAATATATTCCTCATCTTTTCTTCCCTAACGTAAATAAATATTGCTCCGTTCTCTGTTTCTGTAGCCAAACCAAGGAAGATGGCGAAAGCACTTACATTCTTGACATTGCTTCTACTATCACTTGGCTACTTCGAAGTCGAAGCAAACGCAGAATACAAACTCTACAAAGATCCCACGAAGCCAGTGAACAGAAGAGTCAAGGACTTACTGAGAAGGATGACCTTGGACGAAAAAATAGGCCAAATGACGCAGATCGAACGCACGGTGGCTTCTTCTGAGGTCATGAACAAGTACTACATAGGTAGTTAGTAGCTTCACATTTTTCGTCTCCTCATTTCTTTTATGATAACACGAAAATTATTAATGTTTCGTTGAAAAAAAGGGAGTGTGCTTAGTGGAGGAGGTAGCTCTCCGTTTCCACGAGCTTCCCCTGAGCAATGGGTCGACATGGTAAATGGGTTCCAAAAAGGGTCTTTAGAAACTCGCCTTGGGATACCTATGATATATGGAATCGATGCTGTTCATGGCCACAATACTGTGTACAAAGCCACGATTTTCCCACATAATATTGGCCTTGGAGCCACCAGGCAAGTTACATTCGAAGTTCGTCATTCATCTGTTAGTTCCATTAATGGGATCAATCGTTGATCGATCACATGACAGAGATTCTGAACTAATCAAGAAACTAGGAGCTGCCACAGCTCTTGAACTCAGAGCAACTGGGATTCCTTACACCTTTGCTCCTTGCATCGCAGTAAGAGGAGCCCTAAGAATCATTATCAAATGTACTTTCTGATATGGTTGTATAGAAGTTCCAACATTTTTCCTCTCTAACTGATAAACAAGAAAAGGTTTGTAGAGATCCAAGATGGGGTAGGTGCTACGAAAGCTACAGCGAGGATCCTAAGGTTGTCCAGGCTATGACTGAGATCATATCAGGGCTTCGGAGATATACCCAAGAATTCTCGCAAAGGCGTGCCTTACGTCGAACCGTAACTAATTCACTTCACTTCATCTCATTCATTCTACTCCAACATCATTATTCTGGCGAAACAAAAAAAAAAAAAATTCGTTGTTCGTACAGAAACAAGGTTGCGGCGTGCGCCAAGCACTACGTTGGGGACGGTGGGACGACGAAGGGAATCAATCAGAACAACACATTAACGGGCTACCATGGCTTGCTCAGCATCCACATGCCTGCTTACGACTCTTCGATCATCAAAGGCGTGGCGAGCATAATGGTCTCTTATTCAAGCTTCAATGACGTAAAGATGCACGCAAATCGTGAACTAATTGCTGGATTCCTCAAGAAGACGATGCGCTTCAGAGTACTTCACCAATCTTCACCCTCCGTAAACTAACAACAAGAAAATCGACGAATCTTCTGAGTGTTATGATTGAATTGTTTTTTCAGGGATTTGTCATCACAGATTATAAGGGAATCGATCAAATCACCGACCCGTCTCACGCTAATTATACCTACTCGATTCTAGCAGGGATCAACGCTGGCATCGACATGGTTAGTAAAAATTCGATCCCTTGTAGTAAAAATTCGATCTTTTCAGTTTCTGATTCTTCCATACGCAGGTCATGGTTCCATTGAACTACACGGAGTTCATAAACGGATTGAAGTCCTTAGTAAACGATAACTTCATTCCCATGGGTAGAATTGAAAATGTATTTAAACTCTTGGGATGGGAACTATGGTCAATAGTTAATGACTCAGTTTATTATTCACTAGATGGATTTAGGTAATTCATAACTTTCCATTACGGTATTTTACCTATTTTCAGGCAATATTGGAACAAAAACACCTTTTCGAAGCTACGAAGAGGCACTTACAGAAAATTTTAAAATACTGAATAATGAAATTCACCAAAAATTGAAGACTCCCTATGTGAAATGGTTAACTGTAATAAATGATGGAGACTTCTACCAAATGATGCCAATGATGCCCAAGCAGTGGTGGAGCCTGATTTTTGTTTAATTATTAATATTTCCCTTAAGTCCTATATGTCTGCATGTTATTGGAATGAATATATAAATATACATTTATACGCTTCTTTTTTTTTTAAAATTTACACCGGTAAATAAATTTGAAATGCAACATAATAATCACACCACCAGTACCACCGTGACCGACTAGAATCTCGGATCCAATTTCGAACTAGCCAATTGGACTATAATGGGCTTTCAGTGTTGTTAAAGCCCAAAACGTAATTAAATTTTAAATTATAAAAATTACTCCCTCCGTCCCATTATTTTTTTTTACATTTTACTATATCGGGCGTCCCGCTAGCTTTTGTATCTTTTCTAATTTAGTAAAAATCTATCACAAACAAAATATAATAATATTAAATTTTTTTAAAAAACGTGTCAAAATATACACTTTTTTACTTTTTGATTGTTCTATGTTATTTAAATATTTGGGTTCCTAAAAACTGTGCCAACTCTCAAATGTCCACAAACAAATCGGACAAACGGAGTATATTTTATGCATTTAGTTAAATAAAATTCTACCATTCTAATAACTGATTTATATCATACAAGTAGATACAAATCCATTCATCAATCCTAACACTACTATCCATCCTGACTTATTATTACACAAAACCAACCAAAGCAAAAGAAAACTAAAAAGCATCTTAATCTAAGACTTTAGGACGGACGAACCAACGAACGAACAATTACTATCATCGTTACGTTGAATTAATAATAGCACCTAATATTTTTATACTTCAAAATTCCTCTGTACATAACCTGCCAATTTTCAGGCATAGCTTCAAAAATTCTCATCGTCGTCAACGTTCATATTATTACGGCTGACGAAAGAATGCTTCTTCTTCCCACTGTAATAATAAGCCTTCTTATTTCCGTCATCATCATCAGCCGTTGACTGAATATCAGCAAATCTCACCTTCTTCTTCGGCTGAACTTTGTCGGCCCCTGAAATTTTTACCAATAAAAATACAATATGATCATCATCGCCCCAAAAAGAAATAAAAGAAATAGATGTACAAAACAAAGAAAAAATACCTGTATTATTATTTGAGTTCTTAATTTCAAACTCCATCTTCTTCATGAATTAGAGAGGAGTCTTTCGTGGGCTTGCATGGCGAGGAAGGCAACGCTCCCAGAAACTGCAAAAACCGCCATGAAACCGCTCATCGGAGAATCATCCATCGTCTTTTTTTTTCCTATATATAATATTTTATTTTGTTATATGTTGTTTTTCAGACAAATACGCGAGTTTGGAACGAGGAAGGTTATGAAGAGGCCATTGCTGTTCTTTCTTTATGGATTTTATAATAGTTTGGTGGTGATGGTGACAAATGGGGATGAAGGCTAATGTCGAATGTTGAAATGAAGGGGAAGCTTCTATCTAATGTGAACACAACGATGGGAATTGGCAGTTTTTTTATGTTTTTCTATTTTTCTTTTTTTTTTTGTTTATTTCTGAATGCATCGTTCAACGATCAACATGGTGGGTGGCAATCTGGAAATTTTAAAATGATAAAATATAAATAGTCATGGCTAATACAAAAAAAGAATTCAAATGTGGAGGAGTATATTGTATATTATTAGGATTTTCTCACCTTTTAACTAATCGCTTGGTTGGTACAATTTTTCATTGATTAGATCAATCACGCCCCCCCCCCCCCCCCCCCCCCCCAACAATTTAAATTATGTTGTTTGTTAGATGAATTGAAGAGTCGTAACTTTTTTGTCATAAAAAAATAAAATATAAAAAGTAAATATCATAATACCTTAAACTTTTTGTGAACTTCCAATACGGTCCAAATACGTTCCATGAGTTAGGTAAAAACGAAATAAACATGAATGAATCACAATCAAGATTGCTTGCACGATTTATAAACATCAATAGACATGTGAAAATGAGAAGATAAAATATATCAAAAGGACGCGTATAATTTAGGTACAAAATGACATAGATATTGTTCATAACTTCATATAATTGTTTGACCCAAGACTTCAAGAAGTCGTCCTAGTAAAGCTTTCCCTGGTCTTTATGCAGTAAGATAAATATTACTAAACAAAGACTTTTCCTTATGCAATAAGATAATATGTTAATAAACAAAGACTATTCAAATACTGCGTATTTTTGAGTTCGAAAAGAGCAAGTAAAGTAACAGAAGCATGTGCATGTAGATCTATTTTTTATTTTTACTTTCTTGAGTATCACGTGAAATGACAGATAAAAATGAAATTTAAATGGGAATTTTCGTAGTGTTAGTTAGAGAGATAAAACTCGCAGACACAGATCTGGGATGTCACAGATTAATGGAATTGCTGGTTAAAGTGGTTACAACTAGGGACCGGAAAATATACCGAAATACCGATATACCGTCCTTATCGTATCGAAATGTATCGAAAATATCGAAAATTTTGGTATACCGAAGTTTTAGGTAAGGTATGATACCGTACCGAAAATTTTCGGTATGGAAATAGTATGAAACGTACCGATTATACCGAAACACTGAAATACTAACATTTTTAATATTATATAAGGACCAGATATACCCAACGTATACCGAAATACCGTACTAAAATTTTTAATACCGAAACACCTACATATATTATATTATTTCAAAAAATTATAAAATGGATAAAAATATTATAAGGATCTTCATAAATTTATTTAGCCCAAAAATTATTAACCATACCCAACTTCTAAGATTATTGAGGCCCACCATATTTTACTTTCATTAAAAAAACAAAAGGAAATACAAATAGCAGTTTCGTTTTAATTAGTCTGTATATAAAGTTGTATTTTGTGGTTATGTAAAGTTCTTTGTCTTACTAAGGATAAATTATTTAATATTATTTTATGAATTAGAAATCTTTTTATTTTGAAAATTTTGGTATTAATAATCTATCTTATTGGAGCCTAAGAAGTTTTAATTAATTAAAATTCAAAAACAACGAATTAACAAGTTACGAGACACGCCTGGTAAAAACTCTCAATGTGAATGGTATAGAAGGTATGATGCCGATACCATACCGAAATTTCGATATGATACAGTATCGAAATTTAAGGTATACCAAAATTTTGGTATGGTATTGGTATAATTCTTTTCGATACCGAAATTTCGATATGATACAGTATCGAAATTTAAGGTATACCAAAATTTTGGTATGGTATTGGTATAATTCTTTTCGATACCGAAATTTCGATACGATATACGGTATCACAGTTTTGGTATGGTATACCCTACCGAACCACCCCCATTTACAACAAAGCAACTAACTACTAAAAGAGTTCACAAATTACCAAAGAAACATTGAAAGGACTCGTATCTAAATCCCCTTCCCCGTAATTAGTGAATTGAATTGTATTTCTGGACAACTAAATCTCCACAACTAAGACAACATATATAATGCATTTCATTGAAATACATACTAATACATACAAGAGAAAAACTATAGTCATTTATTTCTTCTGAAATCCCATCTTGCCAAAACCTGTATCTTGCATCATAGCCACAAACTCACTATAATCAATCAACCCATCCTGAAAAATAAAAGCATATCATAAGTTCACAACAACACATCAAATCAAATTAATAATGTAAAGGGAAAAATAAATCAACATATATCTATACATACATTATCTTGATCGACTTCTCGGATGATTTCGTCTATATGAACATCTCCGAGCCCAAACTGCTCACAAGCCAGCTCGAGCTCATCTTTGGTTATATAGCCGCTGCCATCTTTGTCAAAGTACGAAAAAGCTGCGTACATATGATCTTCCTTCTGCGCTTTGTTCAGGTGTAGCATCGCCGCTAAGAACTCACCGTAGTCTATCGTCCCACTGTTATCAATATCGGCCTGCATTTTTATTACACACACACACACAATATCATTACCTCTCTTATTGCCAAAATCGCTCTCTATATAATGTTTACCGCTTGCATTAGGCCTTCGATTTCTGAATCTTTGAGGTTCGCCCCGACTCTTTCGAGGCCCCTTTTGAGCTCTTCCAAGGTGATGTGCCCGCTGCCATCGACGTCGATCATTTTGAACATTTCCTTGAGCCCTGCAATTTCCTCCTCAGAGAGATTCTCAGCTATTACCTAGTTTCATTACGTTGTTAAAGGCATGTAAAAAATAATGCATGGCTTTGGTCTGAAGAACTATGCACATAATTATTTCAATTATGGGTATTATGAACTGTAGTACTCTGATGGCAATCTTCTTGAGCTTGTTCATGGCGGAGAATTGCTTCAGGCGAGAAAGAACGGCGGAGTCGAGAGGTTTATCTGGGGCTTCGCCTCCGACTTGTACCCATGGATGGGCTGATGGTGAAGGAAAATGATCGTCGTCGAGCGATTTTAGGGGGAAAAAAAGATAATAGACTTAAAAATAATGTGAACTCACTTAATACTTGATGAGCCGTGAGGCGCTTCGATGGGTCTCTTACGAGCATTCTTCTTACGAGATCTTTGGCGCTCGACGATATGCTCGGCCAAGGCTCGGACGTAAAGTCGAGCTCTCCTTTCAACACCTGCTCGAAGATTCCCTGCTCGGTCTCTGAGATACAAAAACATGTTCTGTTCCACATATGATAATATGTTTAACCCAACTCAATTTAAACTTCGAAAAGTCAACTTCATCTTGAAATTAAAAATTTTTCTAGGATGAAACCTTCAATTTCTAATATATTTCCAGGAACAACGTAGTTAGACTCTATAACCCAGAAAAATAAGAAGAAAGTTTCTTATTACCATCCCAAAACGGAGGAACTCCGCACAATAAAATGTATATGATAACCCCGGCGCTCCACACGTCGCACTCCTGCCCGTAGAACTTTTTTAGCACCTCCGGCGCCACGTAGTACGGACTACCCACTAGATCTCTGAACGTATCGCCTGATGAGTATATTACAACGACGGAAAAAAAAGGCGACGTTATTACTCTCAACTTAAAAAAAATACCCAAATTTTCCGTTGAAAGATAAAAAAAAAATGACTTGAATATAAGCTCGTGGACTACTCCATCTATTAGGGCGGCCAGAAATAGTAATTCAAGCTCTTAAATCCATTATATATGTATATAAGAGGCAATATCCTACTATATTATCATCAATTGGTTTTAGTAATGACCCACACTGATTTCTAATATATAGAAGGGGATTTACCAGGTCTGAAGAAAACAGACAGGCCAAAGTCGATGGTCTTGAGGGGCGACTCCTCCTGGCCGTCCACGAACAGGAAATTCTCGGGCTTGAGGTCCCTATGCATGACTCCCAACGAATGGCAAGCCTCAATCACCCCCACGATGATCCTCGTCAGCTCTGCAGCCTTCCTCTCAGTATAGTGCCCCCTCTGTATGATCCTATCGTCGAGATTAAAAAAAAATGGAAATTCGTCCCACATCGAATGGATACACATCAAAGCTATGTATCATCGGTCAACCCACTTAATATATCAAGATAAAAGATGCAGTCTCCTCCTATCACCAATTGATTGCAGCCAGCCCACTTATTATATCAACATACAAAGAGGCAATTTCCTCCTATCACCGGTTGGATTAAGTTGTATATACCTGTCGAAGAGTTCCCCGCCGCAGCACAATTCCATCACCACGTGTACGTCGACGGCGTCCTCGTAGGCCCCGACGATGCTGATGATGTTGGGATGGCCCGCGAGGTGGTGCATGATCTGAATCTCCCTCCTTACGTCCTCGACGTCCTCCTCGGTAAGGAGCTTCCTCTTCGCGATGGACTTGCACGCGAATTCTTTCTGCGTCCCCTTCTCGACGCAGAGGAACGTCTGCCCGAACTGCCCCTGACCTAGCTTCCGGCCCAGGACGTACTTCTCCTTTAGGTTGCCCGTCTTCCTCTGAAGCACGGATTCGACCTTAAGGCCCATGCTCGGCATCCTCTTCATGTTGTTGTTGTTGGGCTTATTGTTGTTGTTTGAGGGCGTGGGCTTTATGCTGGGCGAATGGTTGTTAATATCGTCGGTGATCTTGAGGGGAGTAGGGGGATCTTGGGAGGAGGAGATTGAGATTTTGCCTTCTGAATTGTTGTCGTCGTTTTTGGTCGAAGAAGATTGTTGTTGGGTGTCGTCGTCGGGCTGGCGGGTTCGCCAAACGGTGGCTGCTACCGATTGTAAGAAGCCATTGTTGCCCAGTTTCGGGCCAGAGCATGTGTTGCCCATTTAAGGGATGATTTTGATGATGATAATGATGATGATCTAAGGTATTATATGCCTGGATATTGTCTTGATTATCGATCCCATTCATCTATCAATCATCAAGATTCGATCTTTACCATCAGATCGAATAATATGCAATAACATTGCGGAGGAGGAGGATCTCATGAAAGAGTGAGACCTTTGATTGAATCTCTTCACTTTTGATTCTGGTGAGGCGTTAAGCAAAGAAATGTTAATTATGTCCCACCGACAGGAAAATTATACCACCACACCTATGGTGGATGCATGCAATCGGAAATGAAACCTAAATAATGATTTGTTAAATCTGCATGAACATTTTTTTTCTACAGCAGAAATCGGAAGGGGTTTTCAAAGAAATGCATCGTCGAGTAAATAGAACTTGCAGTGGCTCATAAATTGCTGAATAATGAATGAATGTTGTCTGTATTTACGATGAGGTGATCGCATGAAATCAAGAAACTGGCAGTGTGTGTGTTTCTCTTTAAAAGAGATAAAAAGAAAAATTAGAATAATTTGCGACTCATGAATAAAATTTGGACAGCATTTAACCCTTTGATCATTATTAGATGATGTGACAAAAATTATAAAAAAGAACGAGTACCACACTAAAAATAAAAATACTTGTATTACATAACGGTTATCATAGTTGCATGACGCATTGGATATAGTTATAATTTAAATCAAGAACCCATGCATTGCTAGCATAGCATGCTGGTAATTGGAATATTTCTGTGTCTGTATTGTTACAAGATAAGTTTTTGGGAGAAAAAGTGCAACATATTCTACAAATAACCTTGTAATATGTACCTACGAAACACATTTATATAATTTGATCACTCTTAATAAAGAAAATGAATTTACAATCTTAAGATTCGTACAGAAACACAATATACAGGAGCGGCCCGACATAAAGAGAAGAATGCTCAATTTAATCGAAAAAAAACAGCAAAGAACCCAAATATCTGTATTCAGGGGAATGCATCGAAAAACTATATGAACAAACAACCAAACTCCTGGCTAAACAGAATACCATAACCACCAAGCCAAGAGCCAACGATGTCGAAAGGATAAGAATATGATTAGCAAACGATAATCCAAGTAAAGGATAAACCATAAATCATAAAGACCTTTTAGAGTAGAAAGTCTTTATTAGACATGAGTGTTCGATATAGTCATCCACTGTCCCAAACGAGGGCTGCGGTCAAGAACGAGCAGGAGGCCCGAGTTGTGGACAGACAGTCCAAACGTATATCTGTCGAGTTGAGACGAAGAGATATTAAAATAAGGTTGAGAAGTGTTGCAGCAGTTGTGAAGTTCAAAATTTACTTGCAAGCACCCTTTATTATGTAAAGGCTTTAGTCGGGAAGATAGTTAGACTATGAACTCACCTGCATCGTCTTGATTTTCTTCTCCAGAAAAAGAATGGGCCAATCCACTGTGTAAAAGAAAAAGAGACGTATATTGTTAGGAAGCAACATAACGGCGTTAATGGAAGTGCCATTTTCACCCAACACAACAAACAGAATGAATAAATTTCATAGAATCAGATATCAATTAATCAGATATAACGAGTGGCTGAAACAATGACCAGGGAATTTGAGATATCTGACAAAATGTAGAAGAAGCTGGCATTACCTTGAATATTGGCAAGAAGAAAATGCTCCCAAAAACTGACTGTTTCCTTGAGTCCACCCCCCTAGTTGAAGAAGGTGACATTTCTTTAAACAAGCTTTGGGCAATCTCTTTTAACAATGCCACTTGTGCTTTTTCGGTTCCGATGGAAATTATTGTCTGCCTCATTGTTTCTCTGTCAGCCTCAAGAGCATGAAGCCTTCCATACAGTTTTTGGATCTCCATGTCCTTGATATCAGATAAAGCTGCCGACGGTTTAAGAGTTTCAGAAGAAACTTTCGGATCCAAACGACCATTAAATGAAGCTCCCCGATAAACCGAATCAACCGTGTCTACTCTATCATTCAAGTCATCTCCCAGCTGTGATATGCAATCCACCTTCCTCATGCTGGGACTTTCCCCATTCAAAAAATCAGTCTTAAAACATTTCGGAGAGGTTCTAGCAACATCGGGGTAAGCTTCTTTCGTCATGGTTAAGAGAGAAGTAGAGCTATCCACTGAACACTTCCTTAGGTGACTAGGACGCCTTGGAGAGTGACCCACTATGACTTTCTCAAACGTGTTTTTTGCACCGAAGAATTCACCATCACCTTGAGCTGCTGCCACCCGAGGACTTCTCTCCAATTGATTGATCCGTTCCTCCAAATCCTTTAACTGGTCTTGAGATCGTGGGGTCTCTCCAAAGGCATACTTCTCAACGTCGGGCATTTCATCGGCGCCATCAAGGTAAAACTGGTTTGGGCCGCACTTGAGAGGTGGGTAAATAGCAGACGAAGGAAAGTCGAAAGATCCTTCCAAGCTCGGGCCTTTGTCTCCATCAACCTCAGCATCTGCAAGGCCGTAACTCAACAATCTATGCCTATATGCCTGAACTTCGCACGTAAGGGAGTGAATAGCCTGTTCCCTCTTGTACAACAAGTCTTCCAAAGCCATCATTTCTTCATCGTCATGCGCCATTTTCTCCTGTGCAAATCTCTTGAATTGAGTGGCGTCCATTTGAACCTCTGCCTTGTCCCGCTGAAGCCTCAAGATCATGGACATTGCCTCATTGGCAGCTGAAGCAGCTGCGTTCCTCTCCTCCTCGAGCTCAGAAATGAGGTCGTCAATGGCCTGTTGCTGACTGCTCACCATTTCACGAAGAGCCTCGCACTCATCTCCTATCTCCACTCTTGCATTCCCTGGAATCCCTACCATAGTTTCTTCCTCAAATTCGTCGTATACAGATCTAAGATTCGCCCCCCAACAGAGACCATTCGTTGTAGAACAGTCGCAATCGCATTCAAAGCAATCGGTCGGATTTATAGATGATTGAGTCTCATGCTCCATCAACCAATTCAGATTCGACCAGATATATATATAATACACAAGATAATCTATAGAGAGCTCCGCCTTATTAATGAAAAGAAAAAGAAAAACCCAATACCCCCCTCTGTACACAAACAAGATTTATCTCCTAACAACGCTGCTTTATCTCCTCAATCTCTACCTCAATATACAGAATCCAACGCCTAAATCGCAATCGTGAATAATTCCCTACAAAATAAAGAACAAAAGAATAAATAATAAATAAAATGGAGCACAAGAAAAAGTCAACCTTCGCATTGAATTTCATGCAGAGGCGAAATGAAAGCACGCTCATCATTGTCGTTACCTTTTGCGCTACATGGAGATTGAGGGGTGAGGAAACTAAAAAGATTTACAAATTTGGAGGGAGGAATACGAAACCCTAGATTGGTGTTTGTTGGTGTTTTTCTTGGGATGTATTATATATATATCGTCTCACACGCTTGTGAAATTTTTAACGCAGTCTCTTGATTGTATTTTACGAGCTGAAATGAGCTGAGCTTAGCTGACTTGAGAGAGAAAAGGGTCTTTCGAGCTAGTAGGGGTATAAACGTCTTTTACTTGTCTTTAATAACTTACTTCATTCTTGGTTATTTTCCTGAATAAGGGTGTTACCATCTCAATTCTACGATGAAAAATTCCTACTGATTGCAATTATGGATATATTTACCGTTTGATTGTATAAAAGCTGGGGGTCCTTTGATTGTGTGAAATGCTCGTCTACGGATCAAATGTGGTGTGTTTCTCATTCAAGAAGTTCGAATTTGAATCCCTTCTCAAGGGGTCCCACCCCTTATAATATTCAATTGAATGCCAAAAATGACAATATTACATACACGTCGTGATTCTTGACCTTATTACAGTTACATCCAGCCAAGAGAGATAGGGAGCAGTATTTATCTATTTATTTAGACAGAATTTAGTATTTATCTATTTATTAACCTTTTAATTCAATACACAGTTGAACTTCAGAAATCATGATGAAGAACAACGCGCAAGAATGAGAACATAATAAGACCCTGTCCTCTCAAATGGGCAACATACAAATTAAATGAACCATAAAAGTTACAACATAGCAAACAACAAAGAGAAATTCGATCCACACAAAAGAAAAACGAAGGTGAAGAAGCACAAAGACCATTACAATATACAGCATGTTAATAATAACCACAAGAACTAGAAGAACTTGTTGTACTGATTGGTAAGGGAGTCCCTGAGATTGGAGTAAAGCCCAAACAAGGAATACTGGCGAAGATTCGATACCTCGTACCACGAATTGAAAACAGACTCGTGCTTGTCCGTGCCAGAAAATGCCAACTGTATACCGAGGCTACAATCCACCGACCCACTTCGGTACTTACAGTTGTTAATTCTGATGGCACAGTCTTGATTGTTTAGGCATACAAAGTTGGACTGGCCCGAGCATGAGGAGCATCCGTCTCTTTTCCAAAAGAGGTTTTGAAGCCTACCTTTCTTAAATTCGAGAACCTGCGTTTGGAGGATGTAATCTTGATTTAGGTACAAATGGAAGTGAAAAACGAGACTGTGTTGAGGAAGGTTATTATTACCAGGGTGAAGCTGGTGACGGTGAAGGTGCCATTTGCGACGAAGGCGGGAATTGACCTGGCGGCGTATTTTCTGCCGGCGAATGCTACCATGTAACCTCCAACTGAATCCTGGGATGAGGCAAAAGTGATGCTAAGCAAAGGAGATAAGATGTATAAACAAACAGCCATGGAGTGCAGTTTTGCAGACCGAAGATAAACTCTGCAGCTATACATTGTCCTACTAAGGGAAAATCAGTTAGAAAGTAAGCACACAGCAAGAAACATAACTAGTTGGAGTGATTAATAAAGGTACGAGACAGTGTTTTCAGCTTACGACGTATGACATTTGACATCGAATTACTGAATGGATCTCTAAATTTCTGTATAACAAATTAAGAAACTACGCAAGTTGATCCTACTCAATGCTCCATGTCTTTCACAAGCAACGATTCCAGTTCTTATACACGAGCTAGTGAAGACATCAATATTCCACGATTAGAAGGCCATTTATCCCAATTATCATCTATACTCGACAAACAACCAAAAGCCCAGGCGCCCGCCCATTTCACTGCTTATCAGAGGACAAAGGCTCACACTAAACTCAAATCAACGGCAAAAATAACTCCGTTACCGGCATAAAATTAGACGTATTGACGGTGAGCAGCGAGATCTCATCAACTTTAGGTCTGAACACCGAGACCTGCGAGTTCCCATTCCCTAGATTCAAACGGCGATCGCACGGCGACAGCTGCACGGAGGAGCTGTTCAAGAAGAACGCCGTTCGAGGCGCGAAAGCGATGCCGAAGGTGAAACCGTCGTGACGCTGCACCGACGCGTCTCCGCAGGGCGAGAATACGCCATTCGTATCGCTGCTCGACTCCACTACAGATGCAATCACAGCTACGAGAACTACAAGCAACACAATTAACGACATCCTTGAAATCGCCATTGATGATTTGGCTTAATTTTTTCTGTGCTGTTTTGAGCTGTGAGATTCGTTGAGATTAAAGAGGAAAGTGCACCTTTTGTAAAGGTCAAATGAGTCAATTACTATATCTTACTATATTCCAACCGTCCTTTCTAATGCATAATATACGATCTATTCTATAAACCAAATTAAATCAGATTTTATAGAGAAGTCCAAAAAAAAAAAAACTGATCAAACATATATTATATTCTCTTCCAAAGCATAATCATCCATCACCACATGCATAAAAACGCTGGACTTAGTCACACCATAGCCTCTTCTTAGTTGTTCTGCATTTTGCAGACAAAAACAGGTTAATGTTTGCCTGAAATCTGAACTATGGGAAGTACTTCCGTTCAAATGACGTCGAGGAAGAAGGACCAAGCCTACGTCAACGTTAATGGGGGTAATTTTCGTTGGTCCCTCTTGCATTTCGTCTCCAGTAGTGTGGTTGGCACAGAGTTCCACAGAGCCTCTGTGGATGGCTGAAATCTCATCTGAAGAAGAAGCTGCGGAAAAGTGGATGATGATCTACGTTGGCATCATCAAATGTCTCCTCAAATTGGCTGAATCATGGCAGGAAAACTTTAAAAAACGTTGCGAGTGAATGAAATGGTGGAGTACTTGGACGAAAGAAATCTCAGCTAAGGGAAAAGAGTATCATATATGTATGACCTGAAAAGGTAAACATTAATCGGGCCCACAGTACTTCTGAGTATGATTCTGTATCTTGTTTGTGGATAATCAGCATCCTGCAAGTGCATAAATCTACATGAAATGGCAGGAAATAAGCAGCTAAAAGATGGTATGTTTCTCTAGTTATACCTCATCAGGATCTGGGACTTCAAGAGTGGCACGATGAGGTGCGTTAATTGCTATGATGGTTTTGTGCTGCTAGAAATATTATTCGAAGATGAACGTAAAAGTTATGACATTATTAGGGAGAAGATAGATGACAGCTACATTCGTAATCATATCTTAAAGAAAAGGATAAAAACCTGGAAGCAAGGTGGACGTGATTGCACAGACATATAAGTCAAACGCGGTGATAGAAGAATGAAGCCCAAAGGCAGAGGAACGTGATTACTCAGAGAGCTATCATAGCGGCAGCTTCCGGCAGGAGTTAGGGAAGCAGCACCTGCATATTTAAGTGAGAATAAGTTGGGTTCATGCAGAAAAGGAAATTAACTCAATTGACAATGGCATTCTCCCTCATATACTGATAAATAAGAAAAAAGAGACTCACTAGCACTAGAGACGGGAGTTGAAAGGACAGATTGGTTGTTCCTAGAGGCCCTTCCACGACCACTTCACGTTCCTCCTTTACAAGATACAGGCGTATGGAATGGACTGCTATCCATAATAGTATTTCGCGGAATTGATGTCCTTTCACTTAGCTCAACTTCATTAACTCGATATCCATTCTTGCGCTTCAGAGGCTGCAAACTAAAACCGTTGATAAAAACCTAAAGCTAGACAAAGCGGCATCAAGAAATATCAATCTAGGTTGGAAAATTAGTGAAGGTCAAGTTCATTGGAATGCCAATAACTGCAAAACATAATCGTAATAAGCATGTCTCATCTGCAACGGTACCTATATATAAGATTGGCATATGACACAGGAATCAAAAGCACAGTGGGTTCATTTGATCATACATTTAAGACACTGCTTATGGGTTCAATTTATCCCAATGATGCGCCAACAGGCAATAAAATGTAATGGAGTTAGGCACTGCTGTTACATTAAGCTTTTTGGGTCAGTGTTCAAATTTACAAAACACGTCAACGAACAGAACATCAGCGCCACCTTCTGCTCCCAACAATGGCAAATCGACTAGATAAAATTGCGGAGCTCAAGATCTAAATTACTTAAAACTAGCCAAAAAACCCACCAGCAGTGAGTAGCCAAAACAGTATCGAAACATTGACAATTGAATAGCACAAGTGACCAAAAAAAAAAAGAAGCTTACTGTAGATTCAAGATTATAGCGTCAGCCTGGCGATCGCCTTGTCGATCCATCCCCGCTTGCTGTGGTGTGGGGAAACGGTGGTAGTCACCGATCGTATTCATAGTCGAGAAAGAAAGGTGCCGCCTGCTCGAAGCCGGCGGAGTCTGCTGCTGCTGCTGCATCTGCAGAAGGATCCGACCATTCGATGTCGTCGTCGTCGGCGGCGGCGGCGGCGGCGGCGGCGTCTCCTCCGCCGTGTCGTGAGCCGTACGAGCAGCCCCATCCATCGAAATCCAACTCGTTTATCGCAAATTGATTTTAGGAACCGAATCGAGGATTTTGATTCTACTGATGTTGTTGGCGGTTTGGACTGCGGGGGAGTGAAGTAAACGAAAGGAAGCGAGTGAAGTAGCCAGGAGCCAAAATGTAATATATGTTGTTTTAAGTTTCTGTATATGTGATGTATATGAGGACGATAAAGAATTTTGGGGCTGAATATTTTCAAGTGTGAGAGCGAAAAATGTAGAGAGTAAAATTGCCAAGTCTTTACTTTTATTTCTTCTCTCTGCCCACGTTACAATGCATGCATTCCACACATATATATAGATAGATACTATACTGCTAAGAGAGACATAAAGAAATAAGTGGCAGACAAAATAAATCACGCGTCTTTCTTTCTTTTCTTCCTTTTCGGCTATAGAATCCATATCTTAGACTTTCTATTTTTCTTCTTCAACTTGGTCTTATTTGGAGGGCTGCTTCTTCACGATTTGTCTCTATATTTTGTATGTTTCTTTTGTGTTTTTTTTTCTTTAATTAATTTGAGCTTATCCAACAAATTCCCCCCTTACGCTCAAAGGGTCCGATCTTTCGCATTTCTTAAACTTAACTCTCTTTCGTCTGTTGTATGTCGCGGCTCGCCATTTGCTGTCTCGAACCGCTTTCACACACTTCGTTTTAGTACTTACCTGTCGAACTCTGTTATACGCCTCTTTGGCTTTCGTACCGTCAATACGTGCTTTCGCTGTCTGTGTGCTTCTTCTATCTTGCTCGACCGTCCACTTTCCTTCTTGGACCACCTTCGCCTTTTGGATAGTTTCTTCTAACGTGTTCTTCTTTTCGAACGGCTTCTGCATAAATAATATATTGTTGTCGAATCTCGACAACCCCGGGATCATCAGTTTCTTATCGTTAATATAATAAATATTTTTCTCTTCTTTTTTCATCCTCGTGACGTAGCCCGTCAGCAGGCTCGTCGTCTCATCGCTAGCATCGGGCGTGTCGAACCTTTCGTACTCCTTAACGTGCTTCTTCTCATTTATGACCTTCTCCGTAACTTCTTTGCGGTTTTCGTCGATCTCTTTTTTCTTCAGATTTTGTTTATCGTCTACCGCCTCGAGGGTCTCCTTGTTCATCGTCGTCATTTCGTCCTTCTCGTCCGCTTCTAAATTTTCGGCGAGCTTGGTTCGACTCCTCAAGATATTCATGTAGGTCTCGAGTTTGTTCCTCGCCTCAATCCATTCTTTTACCTCTTTTTCTTTCTGGCGCGCTTTTTCCGTGTTAACGCGCTCCGTCTCTTTAGGGAGGCTGACCTCATTAGGTTCCCCGATCTTCTGTCTATTGACTTCTTCGCCAGTCTTTCGCATGGCCTCCGTCGTGGCTACGACGATCGTCTCTTTCACGCCGCGCTTCTGGTTATCTCTCCGCATGGCTTCTTCATCATGCATGGTTGTCCCTCCAACTGCCTCAACGCCTTTCTCGGATACTGTCTCATGTGTCTCTATGACTTTCTCGTTCGCCTCGTGGTTATAAGCTTCCTCCGACGACGTGTGCATGGCGTCGTCCATCGTGTTTTTCATCTCATCGACATTCTCGGATGTCTTCACGTCGATCTCCTCGACTTTCTCAGGTGGTTGTCGTGGCGGCGTTTCTTCGACCGCTTCCTCTTTCTCGAGCTCTCCTTCGTTTGGAACTCCTTTTTTCTTTTTTTCTTCCACGGGCTCCTCGGTCTTTGGATATATTTCCTCCTCTTCATCGCCATCAGCTTTCATCTTTGATGATTTGCCTTCTTCTTTCCCGTCTCGGGTTTTAGTGGTGGTTCGACTTTTTCCTTTTCCACCACCGGCTCAGCGTGATCTTTATCACGCTCGCTCTCCACGACACGAGCTACCTCTTCTCGTACGGGTTCGCCCTCAACGTTCTTCTCGTCCTCCTTCGTCGTTTTTCATCTCATCGACATTCTCGGATGTCTTCACGTCGATCTCCTCGACTTTCTCAGGTGGTTGTCGTGGCGGCGTTTCTTCGACCGCTTCCTCTTTCTCGAGCTCTCCTTCGTTTGGAACTCCTTTTTTCTTTTTTTCTTCCACGGGCTCCTCGGTCTTTGGATATATTTCCTCCTCTTCATCGCCATCAGCTTTCATCTTTGATGATTTGCCTTCTTCTTTTCCCGTCTCGGGTTTTAGTGGTGGTTCGACTTTTTCCTTTTCCACCACCGGCTCAGCGTGATCTTTATCACGCTCGCTCTCCACGACACGAGCTACCTCTTCTCGTACGGGTTCGCCCTCAACGTTCTTCTCGTCCTCCTTCGTCGTTTCAAGTTCGCCCAGTTTTTGTGGCTGAACTTGATTGGTGTAATTAGCGTCTTTGTACGCTTTCTCCAACAGATCCCAGGCTTCTTTGGCTTTTTTCGTTGCGCCTATCACTCCGAAACTGGTAAAATCTAACGCCTCGTAGATGACGAGGAGCGCGAGACCGTTTTCTATGGCGGCGGCTCGCAACGTCTTCCGTTGCAACCTTTTATACCCAGTTGTATCGGGCATATCTTCGAATGACATGTCTCTGATACCAATTTGTTGTTTTATATTTTGTATATGTGAGGAGGATCAAAGTGTTGTAAGAGAGGAGAACAATATTTTTCTTAACAGAGGAAGAAATCTTTTCTTATTTTGATACAAACTAAGGCGACGTGTGCCTTTTTTTAACTCTTTCTATTACATGCAAAACCCACACTCTCTTCCTATATTTGTTTCTCCTTTTTCTCTCTTACACCACACTCGTACAAGGCTCACCACTCCACTCACCCTTTTCCTCTCGTTACATCCCATATATATATATAGACATATAGACATATTATATATAATACAAATCTAAGATGATAAGATAAGATCCTTGGAAATCTGCTGTGTTGAAAACATACTCCATGCACGATCCGTTTTTCCTTATTTGAGTACTGCGCCAACCACGATTTATTCCTCTCAATTTTATTTTTATTATTTTTCCTTGTGGAATGTGAGAATATCATTTGCTGCTTATTTTTGACTTGTCCTCCTTTTATAGATAACGTGTGATTCTTCTTTTTGACTATAGAATTCGTTTCTAGTTTGGCTTCCTTTTATTTAATTTTTTTTCTTCTTGGTCTTGCTTTGAGATTATTGGTTAACAATATATTTATTCTCATTGCGACCCTCCATTTGCCCAACTACTTCAATTTTAGGCCTCATTATTTTAGTTAAGATGATAGATCAAATTCAACACCATAGTAGATACATATTTTTAGTTTCTTTCTCTACAATGCCAGATTATAAGGACTCAGATCATCTAAATAAAAACTTAATCTTGATTTGAATATTACAACACTTACAAAGCTATACACTAGATACGTATCCTTATATAGCCTTTCTTTTAACCAGTGTCAAGAAAACTAGGGTTTTGATTAAGTTGCTGTGACAAGAACTAGATGTCAAACAAGTCATGATATCATACCAATATTAAATATATACATAACTCAAAAGACCAATACTATTTTTATATAAGATATATGATGCTATTAGGCATCAGCTTGCAATAGATCATCATTCATTAGATTCATGATTTATTCTTTCAATGTCGTCTTCCCAGATCAGCCTGGATGTAAACTCGTCGTATTCTGGATTATGTTCCTACCAGAAAATAAAAACTCAATTTTCAAAGACAAAATGTAAGGAAGTTCGAACATAACGTGATGTAATGGATTGAATTATAATAACCTCAAGCTCTTTGACGAGCTGTTTAGGGGTCTGCGCAGAGACGATTATACGTCGTGCGATGGGAGAGATGAAGCCTTCGTCGACGGCCTTGTCTAGAAAAGACAGCAAAGAATTATAGAAACCTTCGACATTCAAAAGCCCCACCTGCAATAAATGTTACGATGGCCATAATAATCAAATCAAATAGAAGTAATTAATTAAGAATATGTTGGTGTGACTTATATCGTATAATAAATCTCCTCCATTTGACCAAATGCTAATCCATTTTCGTGTCTACTAATCTTTGAAGATCTTGTGTTGATCTCCAAATTCAAAAGTAGAGGTAACAATGAGAAGTGAATGGATTGTTCCAAAATCGAATTCTTTTTTTCACACCCATCTGCTTCCTAATTTCCCATGTAATTAAGTAAACCTTTGACCTAATCGCATGCCTTTGAACTAAGGGAAAAAGGTGGCAAAGAGAATGTTTTAAGAGTATATTAGATGGCTTTTGACATTGCTTATAGAGCCATATCCGTATAGATCTTTGAAAACTCATGCCCCTAATATATGTGAAATGAATTAAATAAAGTCAACAAAAATCATTACAGAACAGAAAAGAAAAACTGCCATCTCGGAGCACATTCACATGAATAAATAAAGAAAAGATTGCGAAAGTGACAAAAAAAAAGGAGAAGAATGTAAAAGCAATTACTGGTTTTCGATGGATTCCAAGCTGAGCCCATGTAATAACTTCAAGCAACTCTTCAAGGGTTCCATAGCCACCTGACATAGTTCGCACCCACGTAATAACTTAGCCAAGAAAAAGAAAACATTATATTGAAGTAGTAAAATTAAAGATACATTTGATCGATTCGATCGATTTCACCTGGAAGTGCAATGAAAGCATCGGCTTGTTTGGCCATTTCAGCCTTTCTCTGATGCATATCGGAAACTGCTCGAACTTCTCCAATCGTTTCACCTGTAATCTATTGTAACAAAGATATGTAATGAAATCTTCTTTGTATACATAAACACGTATTAATCTGCACAAAATCTTACCTCGCGAGGCATAAGAGTTCTTGGAATTACACTGCATTAACCATCAAAATCATAAAGACCTTACAATTATTTAACTTCATAGATTGAGTAATCAAAGATATCCTCTATCATTAAAATATGGAAAATTAAACCAGCAGACCACAACCATCAAATCATGTCATTTTATAAAGTTAACAAGAGAGGATTTCAATTTCGACATATATGTATCAGAATTCAGAAGCAAGCCAGCATTTTGATCACTGTAATGTTTGCCTTTACGGTGGTATAAAAGCACCACAGCATGCTTTTTTTCCCCCTTTCCAACTGAATTATTACACTTACTTTGCATGGGTCTTGACGAAGGTACAAACACACGTCTCGTAGAACTAATGCAAAAGGATTGATATCATTAGGGCAGAAAATAATGATGGCTTCGTATGTCTCGAGACTTTCCCTTCTTTAATGGGCACAATTTGACATATATAAAAACCCTTTTATATTTATTAACTGAAGAGAGAGAGAGAGAGATACCCTAGAACATGACGCCCACCATCATGAACTGCCTGAGAAATAAGACCCATTAGACCCACGCTTCCACCTCCATAAACCAAATCAATGCTTCTCTCAACCTTTCAAGCGTACAAATTAAAGAATAAGAAATAAAAGATCATTCAGAAGGAAAAAAAAAAAAAGACTTAACGCGTGTCATACGTAAACCCTAGTCCGAAAATCAATCCAAGACTAAGATTAATGTTTCATGATTGTGGGAGCATGACAAAACATCCATTAGTAGACAAACAGGAAAAATTAGTATTCTCTCGTTCAATGCCATGAATAATACTTTAAACGATAATTAATTAAGGTTGTAATGGTGTTATATGGAAGCACACAAAAAAAGCTTGGAGAATTGGAACAGTCATCATTTCAATAGGGCACGTTTGGTTTTGCCCCGTTCGAAGGGCCTTGGATATTCCACCATATAATATATTACAAAGATCATTCAAGAAACTCTCTGTACTCAACTGAGGGAAATGTTAAACCATGACACAAACCCTAAACATTGCAATAGAAAGCGTAAAACGCGACAGAATGGAGCGTTTGAAGGAGAAAGCCCCAGAAAAAAAAACAAATATGCGTTTAAATAATTAGAAAGGAGGCTTGCAAAATAACGACTGAAAGTCCCTAAACGCTAGCTAATCAGAGCTAAACAACGTATGGTGTGTTATATTATTACCAGTTCTTTTCCCAGCTCGATGGCGGCTTCTTGATAGCTAGGTTTTTTGCCTGAACTGCTACCACAGAAAACACATATTCTCTTGAATCTTGACGTTTTCACTTCTTCCATTGGCTTCATTTATATATTTTTTTTATTTAACAAGATATTGAGATCTTGAGAGAAGAATCTTGAGGAGGGATAAGGATATTTATATGGTATTATTAGACATTTATATGTATATATACTCGACCTAAGGCATCGTCAATCTCTCTCTCTCTCTGACCGTATATCATGGTCCATTTTCATTCATTCAAGACTACAATTTGTTGGCCAATTCGTTGTATTTCCCATTTTACTTGCGGGTTTAAACAAGACTTATATAGCTATTTAATGACTTGGATTTTTTCGCGTGCCGACTGAAAATATATTTTAGTATTAGTAGCGTATGAATTCGTTGTATTTGTATGATCTTTTTATTAAAGTCAAAAAGAATACAAGCGCAAGTCCATGCATATAAAAGCGAGAACAACTTGGGTTCATGGCTCTATTCTTTCTCTAGTGATCATTATGAGTATGATTAATTCTGTTCAATGAACCTTCTATTTTTTCTTTTACCGGAAAGCTTTAGCTAATTCAATGTCCATACACTTCAATATTTCGTTTTCAACAATGCTAATTATTACTAGTATTACTTCACACTGCGTGTGCGATAATATCATGTTATAATTTAAAAAGAAAAACTGATTTACTATTAAATAAGGGATTTTTACACATAAGTACTTAGTTGGATAAAAACTTGTAATTTAGTACCCTGTCAGGATTTTTTTATATGTATGTACATAACAGAATAAATTTTTTGCACATACGTACCCGATCCCCAAAAGTACATCATACAACACATTTGGGTACCCTACATCAACACATTTGGGTACCCTATATAACAGAAAATGGTACGACGTATGCTAAATTTAGGTACGCTCTATGTAACACATAGGTATGCTGTAGGTACGACGTATGCTATATTTAGGTATCCTATATCAACGTGTTATAGTACGCAATATACACACAGAAAAGTACGACATGACTAAAGAAACTGGTAAAAATTAAATTGGGTACCTATCTGTAAAATTTTCTGACATGGGTACCTATGTGTAAAAAATTTATCCAATTGAGTATTTTTCTATAGATTCGCCTTAAATTAAAGGTATGGTTATACTTAACTAAAATAGTAAGTCAATAATTAACTAAAAATAGTACGTAAAGGTAGTGGTTGGTTTAATAATTGAACGGGTTGGATTTTATTTTTGTAGAAAAAATAGTGAAATTAAATGTCAGTTTTATTATCTACAACGTCGGTTAATATTTTAAATCAAATTTTAATTGTAGATAAAATATGATTAGTTAAAACTAACTAATAGACCAAATATAAATAGAAATTGATGATTTTTACTGAGGGTAGGCTCTTTATAAAATACTAGTAACTGACACACACTCAGTGTCTGCATAATAAAAGTAACTGACACAAAAAAATGATGCACGGTAACATTTGTTACACCAGAAAAGACATTTGTCACAATATAATTTGTTAATAGATACACCAAATTAGGTAGTTTTTAAGTCCCATGACAATTAATAAATAGTATAGATACAATTGGCTGTTAGCATTGCTTTAATTTCATATGGAATCAATCCTTATATCGAACTTAGTATAGTACACACACTACACATCATTCTTGTTATATACAAATTAAAATGAAAAAGTTTTAATGTTATAAATGAAAAGTAAAAGAAGAAAAAAAAAGAAGTGGACGAAGGGTAAAAAAGGAAGCAAAAAGTGATTTAAAAGTTTCGAAAGCTCAACTAGGCTTACTACTAAAAACATGTCAATCAGTCAAGAAGCATAAATCATGGAAAAAAGTGCAATGATTACAATGTCAGTGAAACCCCTCACTAATAAATCATCTCCACATTTTCCAATCTTCCCAAAGTACTTGAAGAGAGAAATGACAATTTCTTTTAACCATTACGTTACTTGAATACGAACCAGGCAAAATTGGACCAAATCGAAATTCTTGGACCTTCTTGGCCCAGCCATAATTTCCTGTTGAGCTAATGAGCTCAAGTCGATGAATAGTCAATTTAAATTTCAAATTTTGAAATATCTGAAAAATGTATATCTAAAAATAAATCATCGATAAGCAAATAATAATAAAGGAAACACGACCAGGTAAAATTACGAACGAAACGAATAATTCCATCACAAACAAAGATGAAGCTCCAATCAGGCGATCTACGACCAAAAACATAAAAGAAATTGAGGAATTAAAAAACAAAAAAGAGGGCTTCAACGCCATTCGAAGTCGCACCTCTTGGACTCATAAGACGACGCCGTTTGGTTAGAACCAGCCATCAAGGGAACCTTCAAATCGCAGTCGATCTTCGGCTTCACCGTCGACGACTTCACAAACCAAAACTTCATCCTTATCCTCAGATAAAGCTTCATATCGACATTATAGACGCCGGAGCTCCTCTCATCGTCGTACTTTCCCATCTGTTTACCGCCGAGCAAAACCACGTTCTGACCCTTGAACACGGCGGTGGCGTCAGCCGTACTCTTATGCCCTTGAAAAAACGGCTGCAAATCGACGGCTGAGAACCTCTGCCCCTGATAAAACGCAATCGCTTCGATTCTGTCGTAGTAGATCCCAATCCTCTTGTTAGGGTTTCTAATCGTGAGGTTCACGGCTAGGTCGTAGCGGATGGTCAGGTTTCCGTTCCCTTGGCCTCCGCCGGCGGCGCTGATGTTGAATTGGGTGAGCTGCGCTTGTGACGCGTAGAATTTGACGGTGTTAGGTCGGAAAATCAGCCAGCAGATTGAGGCGATTATCGCGAGCACGACGAGGAGAGTGACGACGATCTGGCAAATGCAGGTGCAGATGCAGTTGAAGATGCACTTGCAGCAGCAAGCGAAGGGGTTGCAGATGCAGCAGGAGAAGCAGTCTCCGCCTCCGCCGCCGCCGCCTCTTCCAGGGCGGTGGTAGGAGGCGGAGGACGTCGGTGGAATGGGTGGGCCGTAGTATGAGCTGTTGAGGTGCTTCGTCATTTTTCGCCTTTTCTTTCCTTTTCTTTTTTCCTTTTTGGGTGGTTTTTGGATTAGAGTGGAGAGAGTGGCCCGTGAATATATGAAGGACGTGTTTATCTTTTTGAATGAATACTTTTTCCCCTCACTATTTAACGGTTGGTTGACTTCAATTTAATATTCTTTTTCAAAATCTTTTTTTCACGCTCCCATTAAACGGGCTTTTATGGTCCTATTGGGCTCAATTTTGAAATGATTAGGATGGCCTTTTACACATACACTGAAAATCAACGAGCCCAAATAAATTGGACTTATGACCTATATATGGGAAAATTTGTTCAGATTATTTACCTCACGTTGGAAACCAACGACTCATTCATTATATGAATCCAAGGAAAAAAAAAAAAAACACGAACACGATGATATCACTCTTTTGATCACACTTGATATGTCTCTTGTGAACAATTTTAATAACGTAAGGCACTACGAATTCAAGACTCATTTTTATTCCGTTCCGTTCAAGTATCGAAATTTTCTAACCCGTGCATTTGTTGTTTTTAGAAAAATGACGTGGCCTAAATAGTTGGCCCATAATCGTCGTGTTTCTTTTTATTGCTACGAAGTGTTGGATTTTTTTTTATGCAAATAATATTCCATTACAAAACAAATAGAGGCAAGGCAAGATGTGCATGCAAGCTTATTCTAATGTGAGCGCATGTGCAGTGTAGTTGGACGTTCTCCTCATTAAATTAAAAAGTAGATAAATTGAGGTTAAGTTTTGATTGCTTCGATTATTTAGGACTTAGGAGACGGAAGGTGGATACACTGAAAACGACTTTAGCAAAATAATAAAATAAATTATTTGCCAAATAAAGTAAGTAAGTCCCCTCTCTACGCTCTCTACCTAGGGAATATATAATCATGTCATGTAACTTCAATTTCAACGTAGGAGCGTTCGGCATATTTAGACCGTTAGTACTTGAAATAAAATAATTAAACGTATTCTTCATATTCGGACACGCGCACATCTTTAATAAATTAGTTTAATGAAGAGAATCGGACCTTAATAGAAGAGAACAAATACATGAAAAAGCACGAAAGCTCATCTTATTTACGTGGGCCCAGTTTTAGGAAAATTTCGACCGACGATAACGTTGAAATGGTAAATTTCATCATCTTTATTAGGTCATCAATCACTTTAATGTGATAAAATGACATTTGATTATGTCCGTAAGTGAAATCCATTGATTGAGATCACTGTATATAGTCTTGCCCTTATAGCAAGTGTAGTTATAATATATTACATGGACATACATATATTATATTCACATGGGCTGCCAAGAATGGACAACATAGAACAGCTCCATACACAATGCAAACGTAACAAAACACAAAGAAATAATAATTGCATGTCCGTCCATAATTCCATTCCATTTAAATATTCCCCATATAATATATCGCTTAATTACCTTCATCATCCTTTCAATCAATCGCGATAATATAATCAAGAAAAACAAAAGCTTTTTGCTTCAATTATAGACGTGGTAATGAACGGCGTATTCCACTGTCCAATATACAATCCCAATTAAAGAAAAAGAAAAACAAATATTTAAAAACAATCCATTGTATATAATCTCACAGTTCGTCACACGCTGACTTTGCAACTCTGAGAAAGCTGATACTTAACGCCGTTACCGACCACAATCCCGGCGCCGGAGTTCCTACCTCCGCCGACGGGAATATACGCCGGACAAGTCACGTGCAGGTGATACCTCCCAGAAACGAACGTCCCCACCTTCCACTTAACCCTTCCGTCAATCTTGACGTTCAACCATATCCCGCCATCGCCTTGGTCCTCGCCGAGGGCCATGCCGTTGAACGGCGCGACGGGGACGTCCCTCCCCTGAAGAAACGGCGACCATATGTTGACGTCCTTGTGTCCCTGATAGACGGGATTTATGAGGGTATAATAGGTAATTTGCTGGTTTCGGTAGGTGGCGTAGGAGTGGAGGCGCTCGTAGTAGACGCCGATCCTAGAGTTAGGGTTCCGAGAGGCGACGGTGACCTGCACGGTGGTGGAGATGACGTTGGGGGCGGAGACGTTGAGGACGAAGATTGTGGCGTCTTGGAGTGTGAAGCGCGGCTTTTTGGGGCGGATGACGGCCCACGTGATGAGGACGGCGAGGCCGACGACGGCGACGAGGATTAAGAAGCCGTAGAAGCAGCGGAGGAGGAGCTTGCGGCCCTTGTGCTTATGGTGTTTGCAGACCATGGTGGCTTTTTTTTTTTTGTCTTTTGTTCTGTTGTGATGTAGAGAGAAGATATAAGCTATTATAGGGTGTTGTTAAGGAGTGTACTATCGATGTGTGTGTCGACTTTATAGTGTGAAGAGGGTTAGAAGAGAAAAAGGGAATTTATTTATTTATTTCCTTATTTTGAGGTGACATGGAATATATGCTCTAAGTTGAGCATATGTTGATTATTACCTTGTTTACGAGATTTAAAAGTGAAGATGTGAAAATACGAGAAAAGAAAGTATTAATTTAAGAAAAGAAACTGCGAGTGGAGAATATAAAGCTTTCCACGGATGAAAAAGCAAGGGCTTAAAAGCAAACCTTGCATATAAGTCGTATTCGTATCACCAGTTATTTTAATATGTTATATTATAAATATGACTTGTGACCATTGACTACTCCTCACAAACGGACACGAAGCATGGACTTGATTGCATCTAAAGCATGTGAAGATCAACCATTTGTAATAATAATATGACAAAAATAAATAATGATTAATATGGAAAATACAACAGTGGAAGAGGATAAGAAGCTTCTCTGACACTGCGAATCTTGCAAATTGCCCAAAAATTCCACCATTCTCACTTTCTTTTTACGATAAAGCTACGTACTACGCCGTATCTATCTGCAAACATTGTCACCTCACCATAACATGATATGATCCAATTCAAACATAGGAAACAATTTTCAACATAACCAATCCAAGTCCAACGATATCATCTCAGCAACATTCTTGTCTGAAAAAATGGCATTAATCGCAGCTTGTATAGACCAAAAACGAGCTTGTCTTTGTGTAGTTGGAAATCAAAGCCTTTCCCATTGCAGTGGGTTGAGAAAAGGCCAACTCATCGCCATTCAGAACGAGACCTGGGCAGAAGCTTTTCCTGTGTATTTAGGCCGAGCAAATCAGAGAGACGAATACATATACATATAGACAACTATATGAATTCAAGCAATTGAAAAATGGTATCTTTTTATATGCATAAAAGGCAATTAATTGGCAAAGTAGGATATTTTCATCACTGATTTCAATTATATCAAGGCCACAAAAGCTAAGTCAAGTGAGAAAACATACCTCACTGCATCAAGAAGATTAGTTGCCATATGCTTCCTGCGATTAGAAGGTGTGACCCAAATGGCTCTTATGCCACAAATAGCTTGTACGGCCGTTTCTTCGCAGTAAGTTGCGCCACTCACATTTTCTTCGTTAGCATTTTGGGCGAAATGTTTTCTTATGATTTCTCTTTGAAGACTAATGCCACCGAATTGAAGAGGCGTTGAGCTTTTCCTTTCTGCTTTTGAAGATGTGTTGCCACGATTTTCATCCGTCGGAGATGGAAGAATCTTATAGGCCCTTTTTATCGGTTCTGCAAATACACAGCCAGATACCCTTTGCGAGGAGATAAATAGATATACCTGGTGCAAGGATAATACGTTGATTTCTAGTTAATCTTTCTTAGTTGAATGTTGAAATTTTTAGTTTGATTAAGATGAAGTCTACATTATGAAGGAAATCATGACACTTGAAGCAATTTTGCTAGAAAGAACAATAGGCGAGGAAAAATAATATACACATTTGCTTCTCTTGAGTACCTTGCAATGTTTATCAAATATCCATCCTTCTCCAAGATCCATCTCCATCATGTGCACAATCTCCTGAACCTGTACTTTCATAGGCTTCAACTTCTCTGAAGGACAACCTTTCGAATTGAACTATCATCTCTTTGAAGTGAAAACAAATGACAATCACCTTGTTTTGCTGAGCTGCAGGGTCACCATGTTGGACCAAGATAATACGCCCCTTTTCATTTGAATCTACAATCCTTTCGTTTCTCCAACCCTTTAAATCAAGCAACGCATTACTCAGAAAACAAGAATTGAAACTAGATGTGAACCGACCCATTCAACGGAGGTCATCCCATAACTAAGCATTACCTTTAAAGGGATGCCATGAGTGTAATTCTTGTGAAATGTCTTGTGAGTCTTTTCATCATCCTCATCGCCAGTAGCATACTTGAACCCACATAGTGAACATGTGTGGAGTAGAAAATCAGATTGACCAACCTCCAAATGCAACTGTGCGTATTTCCTCTTCTTATTCGGCACTTTCCCACACTTAACAAGCTTGAAATTGGTCATGTTTTCATCAGAACCGTGCTCCTGGGGTTGTTTGATACCCCTGGTGTATTAAAAACAATAAGGAAAGCCAAGGAAAAATCATCATTTACGTTTTCCACGCCAGTGAAAGCACCATAAAAACGCAACAACACGTACAGACAGCGGTTCCCACGAAAAAAAATTACGCCTAGATACTGAAGAAACCCATCTCATTAGGAGCAATTCAAGCTAAGCTGGACTAAAAACCATCACATCGAAAACCACAAAATTGGATCACAAATTACCCCGACGGATCACAAATCTTGGCTGTTATATCGTCCTCTTTCTGTACCCCAGGTTTGAAGAAATTTTTTTTTTTTTTTTTTTTTTTTTTTTTTTTTTTTTTTTTTTTTTGGTAACCGGGTAAAGCGATGGTAAACCCCGGGGCCGACCCACTACCTGCTAAACAGGTCGACCAGGTCAATCGCACATGTCTGGGCCCATGTGGGCAGGCTTAGGGAAATGTCACAGGGATGAGATTCGAACCCAGGACCTCTCCCAACATGACCCTAAGCACCTCCCCCTCAGCCAGTAGGACCCAGGTTTGAAGAAATTGCTAATCTTCACTTGCATTTCCCTCGTCTTATTTCGGCAATCAGCAATCTTTAGAATAATTTGAAATTTGCGCACACTGAGTTGAGTTGAGGAGCTTACTATTGCTACACAAAATCCCGGGCGAAAAATTCAGAATCAGATTCAGAACTATCTTCCGGCCAAGAGCAGTCGCAACTCAACCCACAGAGCCGAGTTTGGACGAGGATGATAATTAACCATCGTATTTGGGCCGGCCCATAATTTTGTCAGTCCGGCCCATTTGAAAGTAAGTACGAAAATTAGAACATTCATTACAACACTTTATTACCAAATTAGATCCGATAAAATCGGCTGTGCCACTTTTTATATCCCATACTATGTCCCATAATACTAAAATTAAAAATTAGCGATTCTTACTAATACAGGAAAATATAATATATGGATATCATTTTGATCATCATAAAATAACGAATATATTGGTGACGTTTATATGTTTTTATCGTATATATCACATAAAATAATAGTGATTTTGTGATTTGGTGAATTGTGGTATTAAAATAATTTAAAAACAGAGAGAAAATATGCTAGCCCAAATTCAATAGATGTAAATATGTAATTAAATGGGTGCGATATAAAAAGTAGGACATACGGTGGGACAGATGATTTCATCCTAAATTAGACACTAATATTTCCGTATATATCACACATAGGCGAATGAATCGCCTTGCCAACATCAGCGTTATCTGCAATATTTACTACAAACAGAAATAACAAAAACAACCAATTATTTCCACAGTCATAATAATTCGCCCCATTAAAACCACATACCACAAACTCCTCCCTGCCATAGCACTTAGAAGTGCAGAAAACAACACAACATTCAAACTTCTCCTCACACAGCTCTTACACACACAAAAAACACACTAGTTAGCAGTCGCCGGAGAAGCCGCCATCGCCGGCTCGAGAACCTGAAGAATGCCGGTGGCCAACCTCCTCGTGAGATCCTCGACGTCAACCTTCACAACATCCCTTCTCATCCCAATATCAGCAGCGTAACGACTAGCACAGTAAACCCCAACAGCAGTAGCAACCATACCGTACACATTCGTCGTCAGAAGTCGAAGGGGCGTCGACATCACAGCAGCGAGGGGCCCGCCCACGATCGAAACTGCCTGCCCGCTCTGCCCCATGGTGCTATGGTCAAGCACGAGCAGGCCCGTCTTGCAGTATATGGCGAAATCCTCGCAGTTGTTCTTGAAAACGTTGTAGCACCCAAAGCCATTTTCCAAGAGGTAGTTTGCTCGGTGGCTTACGATTTCGTCTGGGTCGGAGACTGCTAAGGTGCACGTCCCTCCTCGGGCCTTGGCGAGGAAGAGGGCCGGGTTGACTGAGTATTCGAAGCGGTAGAGTATGCCTCCGGCGAGGAAGCAGTTGAGGCAAGATGAGACTACGCCGTGGTGGCCCTCTTCTTGGGGAAGGAGGCAGGTCGGGCAGGGGAGGCGGGAGTGGGTGGGGCCCGAGCTTACTAGGAGGAGGTCCAAGAATGTCCCAGTTCCTACTTCCTGGCCGCGCCTTGTGAAGTGTATGACTTTGTCGTCACCGACGTAGATGCCTGTTTTTAGAGTACGAATTGTGAGCAATATGCCATTAAGAGGAGATGGGATTACAAGATAGACCTTCAAGGCTATGACACATAACTAGGGAACTTCGTGAATTTGGCAAAACAGTAACATTTCAGGACTGAAAGATGATTAGTAAAGCCAGAGTGTCATCGATCATTCATTACCGAGATCAAGATTTTCAAGACTGCTTCATGGTTCTACACTTATCATTTGAATCTTCATATGTTTAATTAAAGGAAACTGGCGCGAGAAACATTTTTCTTACACTAACAAGGTATCCTTAATCGATTACCAATTTAACTTGTCAGAACAGTTCATATGTCAATCGCCAAAATGACAGACAAAAGGAATACCAATAAGATAATATCTGAATTGGCCAGCTTAAATATCACAACAAAGCCCTATGCCGGACCAGCAGAAGACAAAATCACAACAATCAAGAATTGATTCGGAAAAAAGAAAAACTGACCGTGGTGAGCATAAATATAAGCTGTTCGCCACGAATATATGTGATCCCCAGGTTTGAGACTGCTCTTCTCGACTCTGCAAAAAAAAATAAACCACAAAAAAATCTAATAAGAAATCGAAATTAGAATAACACAAACTTGAGGCAACATCACAAATCAAATCACCTATTGGAAAGCAGTCCCATTTCTCCGTCCGGCGATAAAATCAAGCAAACTTCAACCAGATATTGACAAACAATTACAAATTTCTTAGAGAGACAATTTACGCTACTTGTTTGCTTTCCCAAACCGAATGGTTATATATTATAAATGCGGGGCACCCTGCAAAATCACGAAAATGCCCACGCCGATTATGAAACGCGCTTTCTTAAGGGCGAAGGAATATGAGATTAGATAACGAGCTCTTAATGGTCCATTTGTAGCCCATACAATCGGTTACATAAAGCCCACTACTATAATTATAAGCCCATTTGTTTTTAATCTGTAATTTTAATACAACTCCGAACAAACAAACAAAAAAAATCAAGAATTCACCCTTTATTACAAAACTTACAGCACAAATATTTCCAAAAAGCAGCGTCCCACCAGTCCACCATCAACAATATTATGTATAAAAATTAAGCAAAGTTAAAAAGAAAAAAGATGTATACATATATATATATATAAATATATGACAATATATAGTGTGAACTTATCATCAAAAGCATCATCAATCAATGCCTGAAAATAACTTCAAGATTTGATGAAGGGATGAAATTTGCCATCAAATTATTCTCATTCATCACCAACCCTATATCCCGACCATCGACCCGCCCCGTAATTACACGGTCACTCTCCATCATCGCAGAATCACTTATTACGTTCACTTCCGAACCCGACCAAGGAACAACACCGATATCTTCGCCAGGCAAAGGTGGTAATAATAATGTACCCATACTGTTGTTACCATTTCCCAGCTCATGACTTATAATACTATGATTGCTGCCGAAATTATTTCCCCCCGGCTCAGTCGCCGTATTGATGTCCATCTTCTGAAATAAATCGATCCCATCATCATAGTACATCCCATTATTCCCATCTCCTAATAAAACCCGATTCTCCCCCATAAATATTTCTCGAAAACTCGGCCCACAGTCAACAAAGGCAGCAGCAGCAGTAGTAGAAAACCCTAGACGATGATCACCATCGCCAGTCTGCAGCAAACTACGATCGTCCATACCCACGAAATTCGTGTAATCGAACGCCTGGAAAACCCCATTTTCGGGAAGCTGAGGGTCTGCCCGAGGCAGATTAGGGTTCAGATAATTCGCGTAAACAGCTGCGAGATCGATAGGAGGATTGATACTCGAACTAGGGTTTTCGTTGTTATTACAACTGATCGAAGGTTCGATCCCACCGTTGGCTTCCCTCGATAGGCGCAAGGATTTTCCAGGCCTTCTGCTTCTTCGACAGCCTCCGCCAACTGGGACGTTCCTGAGGGACCCGCCTCTTGTCCAGTACCTTCGACAACCTTTGCAGAAGTACCTCGGCTGAGATAAGCTGTAGTTGTTGTAGTAACAGAACTTTGTGTTCGACCTGAGATCCACACCTAGGGCACACGGGCGAAGCGCTGTCCATGATTCAATATCATTTATTTTGTTTACGTTGAGAGAAGGAAAGAGAAAAAGAAAGAAGGGCTGAAAACCAGCCAATGTTGAATTAAAGATAATTTACTGCAATTGTGAATCAGTGTGACTATTTGTATATGTTTATATATATTTGTGTGTGTGTATCGGCGAGGAAATCCATGCACGTGTGGGTTAGCGTTAAGGACGACGGAGGTAACTGAAGGCTTGTGGTTGCTGTCCCGCGAGCTAATGTTCTATGTCGGCATTCAGGACAGGTGGCGCGTTGTGATTGGTTGGATGGAGCTTGAGGTGGAGGCAAACTCCTTGATTGGGTCAATTAGATTGCTTTATTGTGTGTGTATAATATGTAATATACATGTACATATTGAGACATACATATGTGTGCAAGTATTTTTTATATTTGTCATCGTGAAACAGACGGTTATATAATAGATTCTTCCAGCTACTTTAAAAAGTTGATATAGATTAGACATTTAAATTTATTGAAGTACCGCAATAGTATGTGTATATGTAAATTAGGGAAGGTCAAGGGCACAACATATGCAATTATGAGATTTAATTTTTCCATCCATCTCTAATATTTTTCTTTTTTTTTTTTTGGTTGTTTTTGGTTACTTGCTCAAATAGTTATGTATCGTTGACGAAGCTAAAGAGGAAAACTGATAAACAAATGTCTGAAATGAAATGATTGCTTCAAAAGAATGTGTCTTGGATCATGGGCTTCTTGGATCATGGAAATCCTGTCTCTAAATAATTCCTAGCTTGTACTTGGTAATAGAATGATCGCACTAGTCAATCAAGACACCCACGTACATTCGCATAAATTAATTTTATATCGCATATACTATTAATCTTTTATATGCATATCGAGCATTCCTTGGTGGTGGAGCGCTTGCAGTTGAATTCACAGAGTCAAAATCTTTGGTCGAAAAAAACTAGTAAGAGTTTCTTCTATATTGAAGTACGTCAAGCATAAATGGTTAAAGAAGCGCATACGTAATAGAAAACAAATTATGGTGTAGTGTAAGATTTTTCCGTGAAACACCCAAGTTTAACCGTTGTTGGTGTCATCAGTATCAAATAATATCATTTCTTTCTTAGGCATAATTAGAAAACATTACATCTTTTTCTCTCATCTCATCAGACAATTGTGATGGATCCAACCAAATTATTGGGCCCAAGCAAGATATCAACCAAATTCGGCTAACTATATTTCAATAATCGAAATAACGAATTGAACCAAAGATCCCATATAAGAACGAAAAGAAAAGAAAAGAGATATAGACATCGAAAATAAGAAAACCCCAACTTCGAAAAAAGCCACAAGAAAAGGAGGTGATTTTGTAATAATGGTACATATTATCAGTTCCTCAGAACAATAGGCAACACGATGACGAGCACAATAATCAGAAGCAGAAGAATCGCAAAGAAAGTCCACTTCCTCGTATTCTTCTGATGCTTCCTCGCCACCGCAAGCTCCGCCGCGCCGCCCCTCACGTAGGAGTTCGCCCTATTCACATGCCCCTCGATATCGTCGAGCTCCTCCCCTTGGCTCTGAACCAAAACCGCCATGTCCAAGAAAACCTGATGAAGCTCCTTCAAATTCCCCTCCAACTCCCTCACGGCGTCGCGCCTCTCCTGAATCTCCACCACCGCCGCCATGACCTGGCCGCGCCCCTGCCTTTCGATCGCCTTCTGCAGAAAAGTCTCGCCGTCGCCCGTCGAAATCAGACCGTCGAGGGTTTTCTCATCTGGGTTTTCGCCGGTCACTGTGTAGTACCTTCGCTGGACGGTCTCCCTGTACTCCGACGAAATCCTCTGCCTAAGGTCGTTGAATCTGTTCATTACATCCTTGAGCTTCTTCCTCAGACCGTTGACTACGGACGTTCTTGTTCGGTCAGACGAGCTGCCCGGCCCACAGCCGGGCAGGGCTCGAATCGCCGCGTTTGACTTGTCTAGAGCTTCGAGGCGAGCTTTGACTGACTTGGCTTTGTTCAGGGCGGTGGAGACGTGACTTTCCATGGTTGATCTGAGTTCTTTCACGGCCGTGGCGCTGTGGAGGGTTTTGCTTTGCTCGTGGGAAGTTTGGAGCTTTGTGAAGAGCGATTCCATTTCTTGGAGATCGTCTTTGATGGCTTCTACGTCTTCGAAGAAGCGTTCGAGGTTGACGCCGTTCGTATTTGACATTTCTATTACATGGGATTCTTTGTTGCTGTGGGGAGGGCTTGAGAGAAGATCGTTCATGGTGTTTTTTTTAGCTCTTTTCGATGGCGAAGATGATTTTGGTGTTTATATGGATATAATATGGTTAGAGATTATAGCGGGAGTTTTTATATAGGTTTGCTAAGGCGGAGAGAGAGGATGGAGTTTGAATGAGTGTTATAATAAGGAATCGTCAAAACAAGTTCGCCGTGTCTTTTTGCTTTTTTATTGAGGAAGTAACTAACTAAAGTCTTCCGTCGTACAAAGACAAATATAGGAAGGAAGAAAAGTCGCGGTGGTGGCGAAGGGAACGATGCTGTGAAGATCAAGGAAAAGATGGAAGTGAAGGGAGGACAATTTCAATCAATAGAACCTTCCATTTTAATGTCTTAGTGTAGTAGTTTTTATTCAGACGTATTGTCATAATTTGGAATGAACGATAATTTCTTATTAAGTTAATTACTCTGTTCTTCGTACGTAATTTTGTTCAACGTTGACTGGCTGGCATGGGATCCAACACCCGTCATCGAACCGCCGGCCCGTTTAGGACCCGGGCCTAATTGATATTTAAGATTTCGTATGGGCCCAATTGTATTGGGAACTTCAGTTTACGTCCTCAAGATAAAAAAAAAGGGAGAAAGCAGAAAAATCCAAAATCTGCAATTTCTTTCATCCATTGTGTTCCGGAGAATAACAAACTTGATTTAATCAGCTGCAATGGCAATAAGCATTAAGCAGTGGAATACGAATGATAGCAAAAGTGAGAGTTTCATAGGAATATAAACCTTCTTTTCTTTTTGTTAATTCTTTTGCAATATTTCGATATATAATACTTGTCGATTATAGTATACTAGAGTAGCCTGCACACACCTACGTGTGTGAAAAAGAAAGAGGAGAACGTGGGTTCTTGACGGTTTGCCGATAGAGTTTAGTTTCTTTATTTTAGCAATTAATATTATTTGTAGAAAATTTGTGATTGGTTAATTCTTCAAATCTACACACCAAATTAGAAGAAAGTGACGATTTGTATCCCCCTCTCCCCATTATATATAATAGTATAGATGATAAAACATCACACCTTTTTATAGAATGTGGAAGAGATAAACATGTGGTAAGTATACAAGCAGCAAGGTTTGATGAGCTTCTAAAAGGGAAAAATAAAATAAAAAATGAACAAATAAGTGATTTGACTCTATAGGTTCACAACCGAATTATTAATACAAGCCAAGCCTTCCGTTGAGTTTTTTTTATCTAATTTCCTGCTATAAAACGGCTGAGCCTATGCCTAACTGATTGAACATCGTCGTCTATGTTCGACTGCTCCGTAAGCGAATCCTCGGTTGCGCTAAACTGCGCCTGCTCGTTAAAATTAGGCTCGGGAAATGGCGAATGGTCGCGGCGGGCCCTCGAGGGTGGCGTTGGCGGTGGATTGCTCGAGCCTCGCTTGTCTGATTTTTCAATCTTCGTATGCTGCTTCACGTTCTGTAAGAAAAATAATAAATCAAGATTACTTTTTAACATCATTAATGGATGTATGTAAGTATAATAACACGATGAATTAATGCAAATGCCTCAGCTACCTCATGATGAATGGTGGGTTTTTTAGTTCTTGAAGATTGAGAAGAGACGAACTGAAGGAATTGTATGATCTTGTCTGAGCCCAACTCAGTGCAGTTATGCCAGAAATAGATTGCCAAGTTCCAAGCTCTTTCTCTAAACTCTAATAAGCTTCTTTCGATGTCTAACTCATGCTTGGATACGTACGGTCTCAAGAACGTTTCGTACACAAACCCAGTGCCCTGAATTTTTGAATAACATATATTATATATTGTAATAAGAGGATTTTAATAAGAGTAAGGTTAATGATTAGTTAATTAATTACCTGTGTTTTGGGATACCATAGGTAGATGAAGAGCGCCAACTTCATCTCTCCATACATTGGCAACCTTTGAAATTCAATATGTTTTAATTAATTGAATAGTTAATAGTTACACCTCCATATAATTGAGAGGAAAAAGTATGTCATAGTACCATGAAATGAATACGTCTCCAATCCTCTCAAGAACCGTTAGGACCGCCACTATTATCCTGAAATGTAGGGAATAAAATAAATACTTTAGGGGGTTATGTTGGCGTGTACTCATTCACTTAAAATTTTTTCTAATAAACAAATAAAATAAGTGCTTCACGCCATTTTTAAATTTTACATATGATATGAAGAGGGATGAAAATGACGTGTCCTTTCGGTTTCGTCGAATCTATTGCGTGAACACCTCGGCGGCAATAATAGAGTAATTTGACTAGTAATAGATTTATTTGGCTAAGAGAGACCAAATCAAAGAGATTGAAAAAGAACTATTAACAATGACTTTTGATTGGTTAGACAAAGCTGCTTAATCATGTTAGGTTGTAGAGTAGAACAATGAATATCACAAACAAATGGCTATTGAAAATCAAAATAAAACAATAAAAAACAGTAAAGTACTAACCAATATTGACACCAAAATCTGAGTTCATGAATCTCCACTCTGTTCTTCTCCACAGTTTTAAAACACTGGAAAGCTGGATATGCGTATCCGAGAATCAATCTGAAATAACAAAATAAAATACAGAGAACTATTAAAAAATATTTATATATGATGATGATGATGATGATGATGATGATGATGATGATGATGATGACGAACTCAAAATCACTGCTTACATTCCGCTGTTGGTGACTACTTCTCCGATCATCGTCGTTGATTAGTTGAATGTTGACCTAAATATATAAACTAAATTACGATAAGTACATGATGCAGATCAAGAATTTGATAGCTTCGTATTACTAGGCATAATAGGGATGCATATATGATCATGGTCAACCCAGACTTGAATATACATAAGTATGTATTTGCACATAAAAGGATTCGAGCGTACCTGATTTTGAAAGCAAAATGATCTGAATAAAATTCAGGGTGAATTGATAAATGTAACTAAAATTCGCAGAAGGAAGTATGTGTGTGCGTTTCTGATTATGAAAACGTGGAGATGATAGCAAGTATTTATAAAGGGTAGTGTGAAGAAAGAAGAGATGTTTCTTGGCACGGACGTCTCGTAATAAAATCAAATCAGGGTATTTTTTATTTGTTACTATGTTTGTGAGAATTTTCTAATTTACGTGTTGTAGTATTAAGTTTGACAGTTACTTTTCTTCTTATGCGAGAAACGGTCAATATTGGGGCCACAAAGCTTTCCAGAGAATCGAGTAATTCATTGACCTGCCAACCAATTAAGTGAATTGATTGACAACCAATTAAGTGAAAATTGTCTCTTCGAAGTAGAACAACAATGGATGAGCATTTAAGTCAATTAATAATTTTCTTTTGTCATCGTTTCATGATGTATTAATGAATCGATTATATATGGGTTAATTCTATCCGTCCCTCTCAAAGTTTAAACTTCCTCTTAAATACTACTCGAATTATTTCTTCCTTATAAGTACCTATCTGAAAATTTATTCCTCTGCAGTACCTAAAAATGTCTTTTCAGCGTTAAAAAAGACGAAAATACCCCTGTCTCAAATATTCCATTGAAGTTGAATAAATTATTTCACATGAATTATACCAACAAAACTTGGTATTATACCAATAAAATTGAAATTATACCAGAAATTTGTAGAAATTATACCAAATGTTCGAACATTATACTACGTTATTATAATTCGAATTTTATAAAATGAAATTGGACATTATACTAACTGATAGGGCTGTTAGTTCGGTAAGAACCGAACCGAACCGAACCGAACCGATAACCGAAATTTCGGTTCAGCTATCTCTTAAACCGAATACCGAACCGAATTAACCGGTTCGGTATTCGGTTATAACCGAAATTTAATTCGGTTTTTTCGGTTAACCGTTCGGTTAACCGAATTTTTATAAAAAATAAAAAAAAAATAAAAAACCTAAAATGGATGCGCTGCGAGGGCTATGAAGATGGATGCGCTGCGAGGGCTCGTGCTGTGAGGCGATGCGATTGGCTTCAATTCAGGGCTTTGTCTTCGCCCATGAGCGCTTCTCTCTCTAAGCTCTCCAGCGATTCGACCAGCCCATCGAGCCCGTCGGGATTCTCTCTCCGACCACGAATTCCGATCAGCTCTTCGCCGTCGTCGTCGCTCAGCACTTGCTCGAGCAACGTTTTCTTGTCCGCCGGAGTTGGAAACGACGACGAACGGCCTTCTCCGGCGCACATCAGTTTCGTCGACACGCGCCGCCCGCGTCTCAAGATCGCATCTTTACGGCTAGGGTTCGTGCTGTGAGGGTGAGGCGATGCGATTGTGAGCTGAGGGAGGGAGACGATGACTGAGAGATGAGAGCTGAGGGAGGGAGACGATGAGTGAGAGATGAGAGATGAGGGAGGGAGACGATGACCTCTGATTTCCCTAATTATTTCTTATTGGGCTGGGCCAGCTTATTTGTTTTAATATTATTTAATGTGCATGGTCCGTCTAAAGTGGGAATAGTTTTAACGTATTTATATTTTTTAATAATAAATATAATAATTCGGTAATTCGGTTCGGTTCGGTATACCGAACCTGTGTATCTATACCGAACCGAATTACCGAATTTTTTTTTAAGAAACCGAATACCGAACCGAATTTTTCGGTTCGGTTCGGTTTTGTACCGAATTTTCGGTTTTTCGGTTATTCGGTTCGGTTAACCGAATAACGCACACCCCTACTAACTGATTATGCTATTATACTAGAAAATGGAAATTGTACCATTTGTTTTCGTAATTATTCCAATAAATAAAGGTATTATAATTTATAAAAAAATTAGGCATTATACCAACGATTTTGCTATTATACCAGAAATTGAGCAGATTATACCATCTATTTTCGTTATTATACCAACAAATATGGTTATTTTAATTTTATACAGCGAAATTTGAATTATATACCAACTAATTTTGCAATTATACCATAAATGGAAAATATACCATACATTATCGTTATTATACCATCTATCTCAGTTATATACCAATAAATAAAGTTATTTTAATTTTATACAGCAAAATTGGAGATTATACCAACTAATTTTGCTATTATACCAGAAACTGAGTAAATTATACCATCTGTTTATTAGGTTCAATTCTCCTGGTATAATAACGATAACAGTTAGTATAATTTCCAATTTAACATTATTTTGTTGGTATAATGAGAATAAAAATTGGTATAATAATCAGAATAGTTGGTATGATGCCCAATTTAATATCAGGAAAGGGTATTTCCGTCCGTTCACTGTTTAGGGGTATTAAACACACAACTTTTTGCAGATGGGTACTTAACATGAAGATTTTTTCGTAGGAGTACTGAACAGGAAGTTTAGTTTCTGACAAGGCCTGATAAGGAATTTACCCATCATATATATGGCTAATTACGAGTCAGGCCCCAATTCATATGACTCATGTAAGTTTCATTTATAGATAATGACCCAATTTAAGTTTCATTTAGAGAAAATGACCAATGTGTTATCACAGACCCATGAAGTGTTACCACAGACCCATGAAGTGTTACCACATGCCCAACCACTGACACATGAAGTGTTACCACAGACCCATGAAGTGGTATTGGAGAACCATGAAGTGTTTACTGAGTCCTTAAAATTATGAATTTTCTGACAGGGGTCTGGACCTGAGATATAAATGCCCCTTATATATAGAAGGAGAGCAATTTCCATATATCGAAAAAAAATCATAAGATATGCAGATAAAATTGAACTCGTGATATACGAGTTGGTCCGTAGCTGTAGTAAAATCACTGATTAATTCTCAATTATCTTCATCTTGCCGATGAAGCTTCCTCAGTTGACTTTTTAATTACGTCAAAGTCTTTGCAAGATAATTTTTAATACGGAGTGGTTAGATTAGGTAACTCTTCAACAAAAACTGTCGAGTCAACTGTACATGGTATGTTTGAATAAAAAACTTTCAAGTTGCTTCTAGTGTTACATTAATCTATGAAGTAAGGGGAAAAGATGAAGGTGACGTTAATGACTATAGTAAAATAACCGCCAAGTGAGGGGCATGTCGAGTCAACTGTACATGGTATGTTTGAATAAAAAACTTTCAAGTTGCTTCTAGTGTTACATTAATCTATGAAGTAAGGGGGAAAAGATGAAGGTGACGTTAATGACTATAGTAAAATAACCGCCAAGTGAGGGGCATTCCATTAATTTGAACAGTCAATAATAGTTTGCAAAGTTATTTCTCGTAACAGCTTCCTAATTGTATATAATGTTTATATAAACGTTGGATTAGGACCATGAATCTCCTTTAAAATAAATTGGGTCCAAATCCAAATGGTTGGAAAATGAGTCGACGGGCCCATTACTGTTAGGGTTTTGTTCCAATGATCAAATCAATAAAATGTGAGTTATAGTTTTAATTTTTTAATTACTTTCCAACTTCTGAGAGAGAAAAATACTAGTTTTCCCAACTCACCATTAGATCTTGTAGAAGGTTTACATAGAAGGTTCAGAACTCGGATTTAATTCCAATTGCTTTGATAGACAATAGCAAATTCTATATACAACTATATAAAATGAAACAAGTACGACCTAGCTATATAATTTGAATATTCTTCAAATATAATGTACGAACTACGAAGTATTATTTCAAATTCGATTAGAAACCAAACAAACAATTGCATGGGCAGGACCATAGACAGATAACCAAATAAGCTTTTCCAGCTAAAATCGTAGGGAATAATTTTCACCTGTTGTCTTTTTTATTTGCACGGAATAATTATTCCAAAAGATAAAACTATTGACAATTACCACACCAAAGTATAAGGCCACAAAAGACAAATCATCTTTCCAACCAGAATCACAGGAAATAATAAAAAACAAAAAGGGAAAGATGAACCAACGATTGAAGGGCACTTATCATTTTTATTTATATCTATTTTGTACTTCTAATTGTCCCAAAATTTTGGTTTATTCAATATCCAGACAGGACCACACCCAGTTTTCATGCAAATGTTGCTTTCAATAACATGTTAATCTACTATTCGAATGCAATTTTTCCTTTTTGAAAAAAAAAAACCATTTAATTCAGCTCGCACTTTATCCAAATTTTACCAAGTTATTATTATATGTCCACACTAGTAACAAATAACAACTATAATGTCCAATGATGATAGATATCAAAACCAATGAAACTTCATTAATCATTAAAAACCAGAGGAAAAAGAAGAAGCTTCACAGTTGGAAAAAGAAGAATAGGAATTGCCACTGATCATCTTCTCACAAGAAGCAACTAAACCTTCACTAACTTCCTCCATTGATGAGCTTCTTCTAAACGAACAAAGTGACGACGACAATGGCGAATAAGAACCCTGACGATTCTTCATTACATCATTCGAGCAAGAACACGAACTATTATTACCATCGCCGTAATCATCGTCCTCGTCAGTCAATGGTAAATTCAACAGTAAATCCACAAAAGCTCCGATGATATAACAGTGATTTCTCTTGGCATTAACTTGAAGATATCTTCTGAGAAGATCTTCAAGACTCTCCCATCTCCTAAGCCGGCCTGCAATGATCATCTCCTCCATGGAAACCCTAAAGTCCATGAACGGATCAAAAGAGTCCATTATCACAGCCATAACCGTCGTCGAGCCTTCTTCTCCATTTATCTCTACTGTTTCGGCTTCTCCTTCCATTATTGAATTGGTCTCTCCACTTGGCTCGAAGAAAAGCCTGTCCGATGATCTCACCTGAATTTCGTCGGCGGCAGAATCGTCGCCGTCGTCGTACTCATCATTTTCTTGAACATAGGCGGCGGCCGAGTTTGTGGGTCTGAACGTGGCGGCGGCGTATTCGTCGTCCTCGGTGGTTGTACGGAAAGAGAGGGTTCGTGGGGCGCTAATAACGCAGGTCGGCCATGGCCATGCTGACGTGGCCTTTTTGGTGGCTGTGCTGCCTTCTGTGGTTTTGAGGAGAAAAGGGAACTTCATTGCCTGATTTTATTAATAATAATGTCTTCCTATGTTTTTTGCAATGGCGGCGATTGCCGTTCGACGTGACAAATGATGTCTGATATTTTTTTTCTTGGTATTGGTGTGGGAGAAAAAATATTTTATAGTTTAAGATTAGTAAGAAAACATGGGCTGGGGCTGGGCAACATTGAATAATAACTTTATTTATTTTGGAAGGGTTTTTTAATTAATATATACATATATATATATATAGATATAGGTATTGAAATGGACAAAGGAGTGGTGTGGTGGTAATGGGCAATTGGGCATTTAGATATCGAGATCACCACCATGTTGTGGGTCACTGTGTTTCACAACTTGGGCAGTATTAATTTTTGTATAATAAATAGTACGTGTGCAATATACTTATATTGTTTCGTCTAATAACACGTTCTTGTTGGTAAATTCTTTATCTGAATGGAATATTTTCTCACATGCCATGAAACTGAGAACTGAGATGGATCACAATGGAATAGGAACACGTATATGGTAAGGATCAAGCTAGAGTTGCATGGAACAGAAAAAAAAGGGTATGTATTTATCTATTTTAATTTTCAATTGGATCGACAACAAACGTACTTGCATGTTAATTTGTGGGGTATTATGCATATGCCAAATACATTTGTTTGTCCTTGAGAAAACAACGAGACAATGATGAGTTAGATGGTCCTTTCCTTTTCTTAACATAATAAATATCGTGCCAGCTTGCTTTGTATTTTTTTACGATATAGAATGAAATATTATTGTACCCCGCCAAGAGTCGATCAAATATAATGCCCCATGAAAATTGTACACATATCTAACGAACATACGTTCCGTATAGAGAAATGATTATAATCAATATAAGCGAAATTGCCAATTCAACTTGCCAAATAAAAAAATACACGATTTCTTTATTTCGTATGATTTATTAAATTGGCTTCGAAACTAGAAGGCCGATGTGAGTGATAATTTTAGCCTTCTTCGAAAAAGTCCATCTTTCTTGAAAGTAGGCCCAAACAACCTTCGCAATATAACCACTCAACTAGCATTTATTTCAGAAGCCTACCACTAATATTTTCGAAGTTTCAAAACCGTCCCACATGTTTCTAAACCCCACATACTTCGGATTAAACAATTGTGATTGTGATGTGCCCCGAGAGTAGACTACCTACTACAGAATCTGAACACATACGTAATCCAAAGATGGATGGATACACGAAATTGCTGTGCTTCACCGCTTTAGCTCTTCTTTCGACCTCCATAGTACGAGCTTCGAGTACCCAAGAGCTTCTCAAACGCGCGAGCGAGGTGGAGTTTCATGATTGGCTGAAAGGTGTTCGAAGGAGAATCCATGAGAATCCTGAGCTATCCTTCGAAGAGTATGAGACGAGTCGGCTCATAAGAGGCGAGCTTGATAAATTGGGTATTGAATACGAATGGCCCGTGGCTGAAACGGGGCTCGTGGCTACTGTTGGTTCGGGGGCTAAGCCATGGTTCGGCCTCAGAGCTGACATGGATGCCCTACCTATTCAGGTCTGTAATTTCGTTCAAGTGAGGAAGTGTTACTTACTGCCAGTCTTATTCGTCGGTCCGATGATTTTGATTTTTGATTACAACACCTGTTGAATATCGATTCGTGATTTTTCGCATTACCCTTCGTTTTCTGTTGATTTGGGTGTGTTGAACGAACATCTGCTTAAATCGATTCCAAACGGCAAATTACAATCTCTCATTTGATGATACGGAAACTTCTAGGACTGAGTAGTAATCTCAGCAGATTATATTACAGTTTTTTCTGTGGAGTAAAATATCCCCCCAATCATGTCTGATAATTGATCTTCATCTCAAGGAATTAGTGGAATGGGAACATAAGAGCAAAGTCTACGGCAAAATGCATGCTTGCGGCCACGATGCTCATGTCACTATGCTGCTCGGGGCAGCCAAATTGTTACAAAGTAATCGCCAGAATCTGAAGGTAAACAGTTATAAACCAGAATCCACATCGCCCCATTTATGCAAATATGGTTCATTTACGACGGTTTTGGTAAACAAATATTGTTCGTCTTCTTACTTACATAAAAGGGCACGGTTAAACTCTTCTTCCAACCTGGAGAAGAAGGTCGAGCAGGCGCCTATTCGATGATCGATCAAGGAGGGAGCTTTAGAAGGAATTCAAGCCATTTTCGCCCTGCACGTGGACCCCATTTCCCCTAAGGGCACCCTCAATTCCAAGCCCGGCCCGATCATGGCTGGTTCTGGGAGATTCTCGGTCGTAATTCGAGGCAAAGGTGGCCACGCAGCTAGCCCACACAAGACCAACGATCCAACTATAGCTCTAGCCATGTCGATCATCGCCCTTCAACAGATTGTTTCTCGAGAAACCGACCCTTTGGAGCCTAGGGTATTTATTACGCTCGTTCTCTAGTCTTCCTTCCATTCTTTTCTTCGTCATTCTTCGCCAAATTAAAAGGCACGTTCTTTTGCGCGTGGTGTGCTTATTAGGTAGTATCAGTTGCGTATGTGAAAGGGGGGGAAGCCCTAAATGTGATTCCCGAGACTGTTGAATTTGGAGGCACATTTCGCTTCATGGACTCAGAAGGTCATTCGTACCTCAAGCAGAGAATTAAAGAGGTCATCGAAGCTCAAGCATTGGTGCATCAATGCTCGGCGGCGGTGGACTTCATGGAGGTAGTAGGAAGACCATATCCGCCGACAATCAACGACCCCACAATGTACAACCACGGTAAGAACGTGGGAGAAAAATTGCTGGGAAAAGACAGAGTCGAGCTCTCCCCGGGAATGATGGGCGCGGAGGACTTCAGCTTCTACGCTCAGAGAGTGCCTGCGGCTTTCTTCTTCATTGGGACGGGAAATGAGACGACTTTGAGATCTGCAAAGGGACTGCATTCGCCCTACTTTGTGTTGGACGAAGACGTTCTTCCTATAGGAGCTTCCCTTCATGCCGCCGTCGCCATGGATTATTTGGATGGTGGTTCAACTTCAAAGTGAATGAATGAGATTGTTTTTTTTTTTTTGAAAAAAAAAAAGATAAATCTTGAAATCCCTTTTTGTGGATGTCCTGATTTCTTGAAGATGTCAGCTTTCGTAGTGTGAACATATGTTTGTCTTGTATTGCTAAAGATGGTACCAAGTTGGCCGATGCCTGCATGCATCTGATGAAGACATACATTGTAGTCGTCGACAACGAATAAAATAAAAAATATGAAAATACCAGTTTCTTTTTTTTTTTTGAATTTTTTTATTGTATATTCTAGTGCCAATCTTGAGATTCTTTCCAAACACAGCTTTTCTGTAATAAGACCCAACATGTGAAAGAGCAATGAGTGGTCTATGTTGAAACTTTTTCGTTACAACCCATCCCAAACTACTTAATTATGAGTTACAAAACTTCCTAATCTCTCTCTCTCTCTCTCTCTCTCTCTCTCTCTCTCTCTCTCTCTCTCTGTATGTATGTATGTATGCTTGAGAGGTGATTAACAATGGCGACAGCATGGCTGTGTCTACTACTATTACTAACAACTGTCTCAATCACATCATCTGCTTCAGCGAAGATCATCCCTACTTCAATAGTCCACCCAGACCAACAGCAGAAGAAGATCAAATCCATGAAAAACAACGGTAAAGAAGAGGCGCTCTTATACAAAGAGAAGTTCTTCACTCAGATTCTTGACCACTTCAACTACTACCCAGAAAGCTACAGCACCTTTCAGCAGAGATATCTCATCAACGACACACATTGGGGCGGCGCTGGAGAAAACTCGCCCATCTTCGTCTACACTGGCAATGAAGGAGACATCGAATGGTTTGCACAGAACACTGGCTTCATGTTCGAAACTGCTCCAAGATTCAAGTCACTCCTCGTCTTCATCGAGGTACATATATATACATATATATATATATATAGATAGATAGAGAGAGAGAGAGAGATTGGATTTGGAACAACGTAATTGTTCTTGATTGCGATATTAATTCTTGGGCAGCATCGATACTATGGGAAATCTATTCCCTACGGCGGAAGTAAAGAGACGGCGTACTCTAACTCGACGACGCTGGGATGGCTAAGCTCGACGCAGGCGTTGGCTGACTATGCTACTTTGATTACTGATCTGAAGAGGAATCTATCGGCGGTTGATTGCCCAGTTGTCGTCTTTGGAGGCTCCTATGGTGGAAGTATGTGCCTTAATTTTTTTTGTTCCTTTTATGATAATAATGGCATTTATAAATGTCAACTTATGTCGTTTTTATATGATTAAAATAATATTATATTTCAGTGCTGGCAGCATGGTTTAGACTCAAGTATCCTCACGTAGCCATCGGTGCACTGTCGTCTTCTGCGCCGATTCTTAACTTTGACAATATTACTTCTCCGTTTAGTTTCAACGATATCATCACTCAAGACTTTAGGGTTTGTTTGATTTAATTATCTATTTATGTGCCTCATTATTACATTTTCTAATGTAAAAAAAAAAAACAGAGTGAGAGTGAAAGCTGTTATAAAGTCATTAAGGGTTCCTGGCAAGAGATCGAAGACACAGCAGCGAAACCTGGAGGGTTAGAGATTCTTAGGAAATCATTCAAGATATGCAAGTAATAAGAAGAGGGCGTGTCTTAAATTTTAATTTGATTACCTTACTTTAATAATTTAAATCTTAATTGATTAGCTCAACTGTAAATGATGATGGGCAGGAACTATATTAGCGTAGGATCTCTTGAAGGTTGGCTTGGCACGGCTTATATTTACACGGCCATGACTGATTATCCAACTCCTAGCAACTTCCTCAATCCTTTGCCTGCTTATCCTATAAAACAGGTAATATTAACGTCTTATTCTAACATTAAAATAGTCGAGAAATTCATTTTTAACTTATTAATTCTCCATATCAGTCCAACATATAGCTTTCATTTGTTAGACCAGACCGCTTGATTTGATTGATAGAAATATCTTCCAAAAATATAAAATATCGTTTTAGATATTTTTAGTTTCGTGTAGTTATAACGTCTATTTGCAATAATTGTACCAGTGATTAGGATGTGCTTTATTGAACGCATCTCCTAATGTCTTAATAGTAAATAAGTTATATCTGTTCTCCAAGGAAAATAAAATATGTTCAAATAATGCATAAAAAACTGTAAACTAGGAAGAAATGAAGCTCGATCGATAAGGGAGGATCATCATTTATTGCATTTATCTTAAGTTACAATCTTATATTAATTTTTATTGCTAGATGTGCAAAGCAATTGATGATCCCAACAAAAGGAACGTGTTTGAGAAATTGTACGGTGCGGCCAATGTGTTTTACAACTTTAGTGGCGATTCGAAATGTTTCGATCTCAACGATGATTCAGATCCACACGGCCTTGGTGGATGGACATGGCAGGTAACTTTCTTTTTCGAAATTGAAAAACAAAATTATTAGAATATTAAAAAGTTGTAACCTTTTTCAGGCTTGTACGGAGATGATTTTGTTAACCGATGGAAATAAAGAGGACAGCATATTTCCAGCCTCTAACTATAGCTACAACGATCGGTTAGAATATTGCAAGGGTAAATTCAACATTCAGCCCAGGCCCAGTTGGGCACCTACAGAGTTTGGAGCCCATGTAAGTGCTTGGCCCAATTATTTCTTTTCAGCCCAATACGTACACATATATTTTGTGTATTTTAAAAGTATAAATTCATTCGTTTCATGAAAATTTGATATATATATATATATTATATATATATAGAATATTAGAAGAGTTCTTGAGCGGTTTGGAAGCAATATCATCTTCTTTAATGGACTACGGGATCCTTGGAGCGGTGGAGGGTAATTCATATTTTAATAAAATATAATTTGTCAGTTTGCTTTAACTTTATGCATGTATTATTCTCTATTATGTTACATGATTAGCTCAAATAATATTTTTTCATGACAGGGTGTTGAAAGATATATCGAAAAGTGTTGTGGCTATTGTCGCAAAAAGAGGTTGTCAACTCACTTTTATCGCATTGGACTTGGATTGTCGATTTATTATATTGCTCAATCAATTTATGTTCTCATAATGGATTTATTCAAATATCTTAGGTGCTCATCATGTTGACTTGAGATTTTCTACAAGTGAAGATCCAAAATGGCTTCGACATGCGAGGAAAAGAGAAGTTCGTATGATATCTGAATGGATATCTCAATACCATCATAGCTTGGTTGAATCGTCATCAATGATTTACGTACATTAAATTCGATTTGTTGAAGAATCTTTGAACTTATTGTCATAATTGTGGCTCGCAACGAAAATGTCGACAAGTTTATAACATGTTGAGGTCAAATCAGCAACGTGATATGTTAGTGCGTAGATATCATCCGTTCTAAATTATTATCGACATTAGATTAAATTTTTCATTTCAATTTTTAACTCTTTGAATTGATGGAAGTGCGACCGAACAAAGTCATAGTCAACTTACTTTTTTTATCGAACAAACTAGTTGAAACTTTATGGTTGCATGCTGTTTGTTTTAGACCTCTGAGTACATTTGCCTTCGGAGTCATCGTCAGGGTGGGCAAGCATAAGGTTCGTCAGCAACTGCTCGTCGATACGGTGCCGGACACATGCGGTAAATACGGAGTACGACTCGACACGGTCGTCTATACGAAGCCTTGGATTGCCACTCTGAGTTCTGCTTTCAGGGATGCGATCGCCGTCTGAACAAGTGTCGGTACCATAGTAACAAGATTTTTAAATGAATTCACTCACAACATATAAGTGTTTCAATGTGATAAATTTGAAGGTAATATATTTTGTCAATCAGTACAATTCATAGCAAAACGTTAATTTGAATGTACAAAATGTTAAAATTTAACAGTAATATCTGTCTAATAAAAATACGATCAGATCAAGCAAATCCCCTTATCTCCGGGTTACATTATGATGTTTGAAAAAGGATGTTGTAATATTGATGGGCTTTCGGTTATTTGTAACAGTATATCATTATTTTATGTTATAATTTAATTTAATAAATATTAGTTATCTTATTGGGTATTATTTTTATCACATATTTTAATATGAGGTTGGAGACTCTTGGAAATGAGCACTTCGTTATACTTTTGGAATCAATTATAGTTAACTTAATTTTAATATAACTTACTACCTTTAGGCAGTTAAAATATTTAAAAGTTTTTACTCTAATTAAAACACGTCAAATCGTAATCAATCTTTTACAAAATATCAATATGCCGATCTAACCGAATATTCTTTGTAGTATTATATTTGATATAGGAAGACCCTTGGACATTGTCTTATTCATATCCAAATCATAAATTTCATAATAGATTTGATTCTGTTTACCGAAAAATATATCCAAACCCCTTTTGTACAAATAATCACATGGCATAATCTGCCATTCTCAATCACCATTTTCTTCTTCAGCTACTATTTTGATTGAGTTTATCCATCGATGGAGGTTAATAAATCACTCCACCGCGTTGCTTCTCTCGATTTTCATATTGTTGTTGTTGCTCAACAAATGCGACGAATCACGATAGTTACATGAATTTACAGTCCATATGCGCCGTCAAAGCGAGACAAATTTATCGAACTGACTATCACTTTCAACCAAGAGGAATTGGATCAATGGTAAGTCGTAAGAATATATTAGCAATATACCAAATCTTTTTATTTTATGAATTTTGCCCCGTAGCGCAAAATGACAAAGCCGAAGGTATTTCATGCGTGAATATGTTTTTGTCATTATGAATTCTAAATTTTTTTCTTGCTTACGTGATAATGATTGTTTCTTAATTTGTCTTCTTATTTAGGGTGATGATTGTGAATCTGCAATTATTTATTTTTTCCTTATTTATTTTTCCTTTTTTCTTTCTTCTTCATATCTATGACCGATGGCCAACGATGGATGAAATCCACACAACATAGATCCCGATGGTAAATTAAACTTAAAGCCTTTCAACCTAAAAAAAATTCAAAATAATATTCTTACATGACTTAACCTAAAAATCGCATGACCAATGTACTATAATGGAGTCTACCATATATTCTTCTACCAATAAACCAACCCTAAAGGCGTTGTATGAGGCTACATAGTGTGACCCCACTCAGTTTTAAAGACCTGGTAAATCGAAAAAAGTAGCCCCACGCATGTACCCATCTAAAACCATTCGACTAATAAGGTTGTTGGACCAGGTCGGCTACTGTCCTATACGACGAGCGACACATAATTCTCAACAAGGACATCATAGACGAAAACAACACCCAAGTTCAAATCTACGCCGTGCCCCCATCCTGTTTTCTATGTTGTTGGTAATATGAAGTGATATTGAATTCGAATCACATGATTTTAATATGAATTTACATTCCATGTGGTAAAGGTTAAATCGAAATGTTGATTTGAAGTTCATACATATTTTGTCAATCAATATGTACAATTTTAAATCATAACATTAATTTAAATGTATCATGTTAAAATTTTGAGGACTCAATTACACTTAACTTACTTTTAATATAACTTACTATCTTTAGGTATTTTCTACATTTAGAAAGTTTTGACGCTAAATTAAATTACGTTCAAATCTTAATAAATCGTTTACCGAGATCATTTAATTATCCCGAACTATCAGTTTCCATTGTAGTATTATGTATGATTTGGTCTGATACCTTTGACTTTATCTTATCCATATCCAAGACACCAATTTAATAAATATAAATTTGATTTTGTTGACCAAAATATATATCCAAAACCCTTTATATAAATAACCAGATGACATAATCCATCATTATTCAATCTAATCACATCATATTCTTCCTCATCAATTTTTATTGATATTTCCTTCAATGGAGCTTTTAAGGAATCACTTCACTTTGCTTCTCTCGATTTTCATATCGTTGTGTTGCTCAACAACGGCGACAAAGTATCGCACGATCGTTACATGAATTTACAGTCAATATCTGCCGTCAAAGCGAGACAAATTTATCGAACTGCGTATCACTTTCAACCAAAGAAGAATTGGATCAACGGTAAGCCGCAAGAATATGGTGGCAAAATACAAACCTTTCAGTTTAATTTATCAATTCGTCTCTTAGCTGTGAAGATGATAGAAAGCCGAAAGTATTACCGCGTGCCTGTGAATATGTTTTTCTCGTTCTTGATTTTTATTAAAATTATTTTTCTTGCTTACGTGACGACGATTTGATTCTTGAATGTGTCATCTTCTTTATTGTGCCTATTACGATTCTTTGCTTTTGTATTATTTTTTCCTTGTTTTTGGTGTGACGAATTGATGATTTGACTGTTAGCTAGGTCAAATAATGTTTTAAACGTCACTTCCACTAATTAACCATCGCCGTTTCATTCTTGTTCACGTACAACGATCGGTGGACGACGATGGATAAATCTACACAACAAACCAGATAACAATGGTAAGTTAAAACCCCTTCCATCCTCAAACTCAAAAAACTCGAAAAAAACAATCTTACACGACTCTTCTAACTGAAAAAAAAAAACCACAGGACCAATGTATTTCAATGGATTCTACCACCTATTCTACCAATACAACCCCAAAGGCGCGTTATAGGGCAACATAGTGTGGGCCCACTCAATCTCCAGAGACTTAATCAACTGGAAAAAGCTTCCCCACGCAATCTACCCATCCAAGCCTTTCGACAAGGTCCTACCCGACGGGCGACCCCTAATCCTCTACACGGGCATCAAAGACGAAAACAACACCCAAGTCCAAATCTACGCCGTGCCCCCAACATATTTTCTATGTTGTTGGCAATATGAAGTGATATTGAATTCGAATCACGTGTTTTTAATATGAATTTACAACACGATCGCTTCAATGTGGTAAATGTTAAACCGAAATCTTGATTTATAGTTCATATATATTTTGTTAATCAATATGTACAATTAAATCAAAACATTAATTTAAACGTACAATATGATAAAAGTTTAACAGTTTAATATCTGGATAATAAAATCATTTTCTACAAGTAGGTCAAGCAAATCCCCTTGGGCTCAATTATAACTTATGTTTGATATATCTTGCTATTTTTAGTTGTCTTATATTTTGAGAAATTTGATGTTCGGACTATAATTCACCGTGAAACATTAATATTTTAAATATAATATAATTATGATGGTCATTGGAGAATATAAATAATATGCTAAATATGACCCCTCCGTTTTTTCTATCCATATCCAAAAATTAAATAAAGATTTGTCATCGATTTAAAAGTTCACATTTATTTTGTTAATTTAAATCAAAATGTAACGACATGTTAAAAATAACCTTAATTTGGATATTAATTTGAACTTATTACCTTACAAAATATCTATTTTTATCGAATAATCTCAATAGACTAATAATAAACAATATACTCGATCCGCGAATGTGTCTAATCATATATAATTCAAACCTCTAAATATCAAGGGTAAATTCCTTATCAGGCCCTGTCAGAAACTAAACTTCCTTATCAGTACCCCTGACAAAATTTCTTCCTTATCAGTACCCACCTGCAAAAGTTGTGTGTTTAATACCCCCAAACAGTAAACGGACGAAAACACCCTTTTTTGAAATTAAACTAGACATCATACCAACTATTTTGATTATTATACCAACTGTTATTCTAATTATACCAACTGTTATCATTATTATACCAATTGATATAGTGTACAATTCTGTTGGTATAATTACGACAACAGTTGGTATAATTTCTACAATTTCTGGTACAATAGTAAAATAAATTGGTATAACACCAATTTCACTGTATAAAATTAAAATAACTAGTATAATAACGAAAATAGATGGTATAATTTCTACAATTTGTGGTATAATTTCAAAATCAGTTGGTATAACGTCCAATTTCACTGTATAAAATTAAAATAACTGGTATAATAACGAAAAGAGATGGTATAATTTCAACAATTTCTGGTATAATTTCAAAATCAGTTGGTATGACGTCCAATTTCACTGTAAAATTAAAATAACTGGTATAATAACACAAACAGATGGTATAATTTCTACAATTTCTGGTATAATTTCAAAATCAGTTGGTATAACGTCCAATTTCACTGTATAAAATTAAAATAACTGGTATAATAACGCAAACAGATGGTATAATTTCTACAATTTCTGGTATAATTTCAAAATCAGTTGGTATAAATGTCCAATTCGCTGTATAAAATTATAAAACGTTAATTAAAAAATTGTACGATAACCAAAACAGATGGTATAATTTGTACAATTTCTGGTATAATTTCAAAATCAGTTGGTATAAATGTCCAATTTTCGCTGTATAAAATTATAATAACGTTATTTACTGGTACGATAACCAAAACAAATGGTATAATTTTTATAATTCTGGTATAATTTCGAAATAAGTTGGTATAAATGTCCAATTTGAAGTGTAAGACAGGGGTATTTTCGACTTTTTAACCCTGAAAAGACCTTTTTAGGTACTGAACAGGAAGAAATTTTCAAATGGGTACTTATAAGGAAGAAATAATTCGAGTGGTATTTAATAGGAATTTGAAAACTCAAAAGGTACGGATAAGGAATTAAGCCAAATATCAAAATAGTTCTGTACACGACTATGACCAGTCTAAACTGAAAATCCAAACGAGTAAATACGTCATGACATGGTAGTGACGAAGATCTATATAATCATGATATCATATCAATCTTTGACTTCTTTTTTCTTTATTCAATTGATGTGAGAAGTAATAATTGCATAGAGATATTTGATATAGAACCATGTTGTATCTCGTGTAGTGATAGTATTCTCATAGAGATTTTCATTTGTTTAAGTTAGGATACATATAATCTTCATTATTGATGAAATCAATTAACATATAGAATTAAATCAATCCATATGGCTTCACAAATTTCTAGATTTTAATTACTCATTTTACTTATAAAACAGTTAAATTTTAAGTAAGAGAATTTTTTTCTCGCTCAATACACATGTTTTTTTGCTATGTATAATTAATGCAAGTTAATATAATACTTTACTTATAAGAAAAAAGATATGATACGAATGTGCTCAAGAAATGTTAAACTGTAAATATCGTGTCCATGCGTGATTATGCAATTAATTTATATATCAATATTTTATGTTATAACTTAATTATATCTTATTGGTTTCATTTTTTATCATAAATTTTAGTGCCACGCTCGGGACTCTTTACGACGAGTAAGATCCCTTATTCTTTGGACTCAATTATAATTAATTTAATTTTAATATAACTTAATTTCTTTAGGTATTTTCGATATTTAGAAACTAAATTAAATCACGGTCAAATCTTAATAAATCATTTACTGGATAACATTTAATTATGCTGATCTATCCGTATATTCCTTGTAGTAATTATATATGACTTGGTATGATACATTTTACTTTGTCTTATCCATATCCAAAACATAAATTTCATAAATATAGATTTGATTCTTTTGACCAAATAATATATCCAAAACTCCTTTATAAATAATCACATCACAAAATCCATCATTACTCAATCTCATCACATCATTTTTTCCCTCTGCGCCGCCACCATTTGATTGATTTTATCCTTCAATGGAGCTTTCAAGGAATCACTCCACTGCATTGCTTTTCTCGATTTTCATATCATTGTTGTTACTCAACAACGGCGTCGAAGCGTCGCACGAACGTTACATGAACTTACAGTCTATATCCGCCGTCAAAGCGAAACAGATTTATCGAACTGCATATCACTTTCAACCAAAGAAGAATTGGATCAATGGTAAACCGTAAGAATATGGTGACAATATACGTACCTTTCAATTTATTTTATGAATTTTGTCTGGAACAGGATAAAGCGGAAGGTATTTCCATTCGTCAATATGTTTCTTTCATTCTCGATTTGGTTAAATTTTTTATTCTCGATTTGATTCTTGAATTTGTCCCTGGGTGTTGTTTAGTGTTGTGGATTTCGCTTATATAATCTTTCATTTATTTTTTTCTTGTTTAATGTACCGTCGATTTGGTGATTTAACTGTTAGCTAGGTCAAATAATTTTTTAAATAATCGTCACTTCCACAAATTAACAATCGCTGTTTCAATTCTTGTTTATGGACAACGATTGGTGGACGACGATGGATAAATCTACGCCACAAATCAGATCCCAATGGTAAGTTAAAACCCCTTTCATCCTCAACCTCAAAAAACTCTGGAAAATTTTTTTATCTTACACGACTTTTCTTATTCGAAAAACTTGCAGGACCAATGTATTTCAATGGATTTTACCACCTATTCTATCAATACAACCCTAAAGGCGCGGTATGGGGCAACATAGTGTGGGCCCACTCAGTCTCCAAAGACTTAATCAACTGGAAAAAGCTTCCCCACGCAATCTACCCATCCAAGCCCTTCGACAAGTACGGCTGCTGGTCCGGGTCGGCGACGGTCCTACCCGACGGGCGACCTGTAATCCTCTACACGGGCATCGTAGACGAAAACAACACCCAAGTCCAAAACTACGCCGTCCCCGCCAACCTGTCCGACCCGCACCTCGCCGAGTGGGTCAAACCCGACTCCAACCCGCTCATCGTTGCCGATCCGTCCATAAACAAGACCTCCTTCCGCGACCCGACCACTGCATGGGTCGGGCACGACGGGCAATGGAGGATAATCCTCGGGAGCAGGAGAAAACACAGAGGAATTTCTCACCTTTATAGGAGCAGGGATTTCCTGCACTGGGTCAAGGCGAAGCATCCCCTTCACTCCTCCGCCGGAACCGGAAACTGGGAGTGCCCGGATTTTTTTCCGGTGGCCGGAGACGGAGGCGCGGAGGGGCTGGATGCGTCGGCGAGGGGGAGGAACGTGAGGCACGTGATGAAGGCAAGCCTTGACGTGACGAGGTTTGAGTATTATACTATTGGGAAGTACTTGCCTCGGGACGATAGGTATGTCCCTGACGAGGGGATGATCGATGGGTGGAATGGGCTGAGGTACGATTACGGAAACTTTTATGCTTCAAAATCGTTCTTCGATCCCAGCAAGAAGAGGAGGGTTTTGTGGGGTTGGGCTAATGAGTCTTCCTCGACTGACGATGATGTAAGGAAAGGCTGGGCTGGCGTGCAGGTAAATAGCTTTGAGTGTCTTAATGATTCTTATTACACTCTTTTAGTGGTTGTAATAAGCATTGTTTGTTGTTCAGCTTATCCCACGAACTATAGTGCTCGATCCAAAGGGAAACCAACTCATACAATGGCCTATTGAAGAGATCGAAACTCTGAGGGCGAACAAAGTTGAGTTACTCAACGGAAAGCTCAGCAAAGGAGAGAAGATTGAGATCAAAGGGATAACAGCTGCCCAGGTTCCTTTTTTTTTTTTATTCTTTTAGTGATGATAAATTGAGCCTTTTGATTCATATGTTCTAAGAAATATGCTTGGCTTCAATATTATACATGAACTGCAGGCCGATGTTGATGTTGTTTTCTCCTTCGAAAGCTTGGACAAAGCTGAACCCTTCGATCCGAGCTGGGATAGGTTCGATGCGCAGAAGCTATGCGGTCAAAAGGGTTCGACGGTTCAAGGCGGATTGGGACCATTTGGGCTCTTGACGTTGGCTTCCATGGATCTCCAAGAGTACACGCCAGTGTTCTTCAGAGTCTTCAAAGATGGAAATAAGGGGCATATTGTTCTAATGTGCTCTGATGCTTCGAGGTGTCTTTTGTTGTTCTTCTTTCTTGCGTATATAGATTTATATCTTATGTTTGCTTGAAAGATTATCATTACAATTCATATATCACAATCGCAGGTCGACTTTAAAGGATGGGAAAAGCTCAATGAAGGACGGAAAAGATGCGTATAGACCATCGTTTGGAGGGTTTGTGCGTGCAGATTTGTCGGAAAACAAGCTTTCGCTTAGGACCTTGGTAATGATAATATATTATATAATTAGCACCCATTTTGACATATCTTATTAGGGTTTGAGAGCAGCTGCTAAATGTGTGTATATATATATTATTATGTCTTTGCAGATTGATCACTCAGTTGTTGAGAGCTTCGCAGCAAATGGAAAGACTTGCATTACATCTAGGGTTTATCCAACGCTGGCAATTTATGACAGAGCTCACTTGTTTGCGTTCAACAATGGCAGTGAGACTGTAACTATTGAGAAGTTGAATGCATGGAGCATGAAGAAGCCTTTGAACATGAATCATTGACAGGGAATTGGAGGATAATTAGTCATTTTTATGTTATTATTTCGTCTGAATCATTTTGCAGTTTTATTTCGTGGCTTTAGATTAGACAATTGCAGTCTTTAATCATGGGATATCATTACTATGTTCTCTCTTTGTGAACATCGCTTTTAAATGTGAATATTCCCCCATTCCCCGTCTTTCATGCATGGCACGTATATATATTAATTTATACTGTGGCAATTTATGACGACTTTAGTTCTTGAGGATGATTCAAAATTTGAATAAGTGTTAAATTAGTATATTTACAACGGGCAAACTATACGTGCATATGGAGCGTTGTTTAAGATATTTTCTTTTTGTGCAGAGTTTCGCTTTTGCTTTTCCCATAGTGTCCGTTACTATGCACTACTTTTTTTAATTTAATTTACTTTTTTAATGTTTCTTGTACATTGCTAATGATGGCGAGCCAAATTATTTTAGTGATTAAAGGATTTAGTTTAATATTGTCAAGGTGTATCGTTGGGTAAATACATAGTATTAATGAGATGACCATGTATAAGGAATGACTCGTCTAGAGAAAGTAAAATTAAGAAGCGAAATTTTAGATATTTTGGTTTCCAAATTATTGTTTGTTCGTAAATATGTACTCGAAAGCTAGAAAAGGTAGCCCATGCTAATTAAATGCCCTTAATTGTGGAGAAATATTCAAATAAACGTGCTTCGTATTTAATAATGGAAATCATCGGCTGTCGCTACGATTTCGGACATCATTGAACAAGATTATCAAACAATTAAGTGTATCGCCGAAAAAGAGGGTATTTATTAGCTATATATTCTCCTCTTCTATATTTGAAAGAGTTACGCTAAATAATTATCAGAATTAAAGAGTAAATCCCAATTTTATCGGACTGTTTAGTAAATAAATTCCAATTAAAACATTTTGTATATTTCTTACAAAACCAAAATCTTACTTTAAATAAAGAGTTAATATATACGTTGTGACAAACAACGAGCCATATTTCTACAATAAAAAGACATAATACGAAAAAGTATGATGATATATGAGTCGCACCTTCCTCCACAAAACCTTTACTTGAATCAAACTCCACTCAATCTATAGCTTAGAAATCAACTTCCCATAAATACATATCTATATTCGAAATCCACCAACCATCATTACACAAACAAGAGATTAAGACAGACAATCACTTCACTCCACCACCTACCTAACTATCCCTGTTCTTAAGTCCCCAAAGTCTTTAAACACACACAAGCCAAAACCCATCAACATTAACTGTCGCAATTATAGCGAAGATGGCACAATTACTAGTTTTACATTCCCCACAACTGCCTTCGTCTTCAAGCTCCAACACATGTATAACAACAACAGCACCACCACAACCACCACTTAACACAGCTCCTAACAATGGCGGCCGTTTAGCTCTAGGAGAAGAAGACAACGGCGACGATCTGTCTGTTTTAGACGTTATAGTGACCGTTGTGAGGAAATCTTTGGTGGGCTGTAATAAAGGTGATAACTTTATCGAAGATCAGATGCAGATGATGGAGATTGGCTGCCCCACGAATGTCAGGCATGTTGCTCATGTGACCTTCGACAGGTTCAATGGATTCCTTGGTTTGCCCGTTGAGTTTGAACCTGAGGTTCCCAGGCGCCCCCCAAGCGCAAGGTTTCTTTCTTCGTACAGACACATTATATATGTTCTTTCTTTTTTCTTTGTAATAAAGATTGTTTTCTTTGGCACAGTACGAGAGTTTTTGGAGTTTCGACAGAGTCCATGCAACTCTCTTTCGATTGCAGAGGCAACTGTGTGCCTACAATACTCCTTATGATGCAAAGACGCTTGTATTCACAAGGAGGCTTACAGGTAATTATGTGTGTGTGCGTTTTTTTTTTTCTCATCGAAAGGTTACAGTGTTTATCCGTTATTATCTGCAGTGTGAAGGGATCTTCAGAATAAATCCTGAGAACTCGCAAGAAGAGTATGTCAGAGAGCAGCTCAACAATGGGGTCATCCCAGACAACATCGACGTCCACTGTTTAGCTGGTCTGATAAAGGTGATTTTTCATTTCATCAAATACGTAGTCATAGTATTTCTCATTATTGCAAATGCTTATCCATTTTCCATTATTCATCGTTGTTATATTTTCTTACCAGGCATGGTTTAGAGAACTGCCCCAGGGCGTCTTAGACCCTCTATCGCCGGAGCAAGTCATGGAGGCTCAGTCTGAAGAAGACTGCGCTCGCCTGGCTAGCCTTCTCCCGCCGACCGAGGCGGCGTTGTTGGACTGGGCGGTGAACCTCATGGCCGACGTGGCTCGCTTCGAAGGCTCGAACAAGATGAACGCACGCAACATAGCCATGGTCTTCGCGCCCAACATGACTCAGATGTCTGATCCTCTCACGGCGCTGATGTACGCCGTCCAAGTCATGAACTTCCTCAAGACCCTCGTCGCGAAAACACTGAGGGAAAGAGAAGGTTCTTCGGTGGAATTAGTGGGTCCCAAGATCGATTTGGAGCCGTCCGATGGAGGAGATGGCAGCCGTGGGATCTTATCTGATCTTTCTTCTGCTGTTATCTCTGAGGGCGAAGAAGAGAGTGGCTTCTTATTACAGTCGATCGAGGAAGATGAAGATGGTGAAGAAGTTGATGAAGGTGGGGAAGAGAGAGCTCAGCTGACGTCGAGGAGGAACAAGACATGGCCGTTGGAAGACGACGGTAATAACAGTATGAAGAAGATGATGAGCAATGAGATGAAGATTGCTGGGCTAAGAAGCTCTGTGTATCCTAATAATGAAAGATTTGAGGCCTGCAGATGAAATCTTGTGCTTTGGATTTCATGGTCTGAGATCTTAGATTGAATGTGGCTTTGAATTATATATATCTATGTGTCTGTGTGTATGTATATCTATATGTTGTCTTGAATTATTGAGCTGGGTTGATTGATTTGTTCACTTGTTGAGTTAAAGAATCAAACTATGTCCAAGTAACACGAAAAGCTGGCTTTACTTGGTAGTTGGTACAATATGTTGAGTTGCAAAGAGAGAGAGCTGAATAGATTATACACGTGTAAATATTTCATTGGTTAGCTAGTTAGTTAGCTGTAGCTTTTTGTATAAAAATATCAACACTGTATTGGTCGACATGAATAACCGATCAGATATTTCCATGGCTCTGTTGCGTTTCACTTCTTTTCACAATACATAAAATCAACTGTCTTGTAACAGGGAAAAGCTTTACTTGGTACAATACATAATATCAAAACAGCTGGGAGTAATTTCTTTTCTGTTATGAGTTCGCTTGTATTATTTTTCTCTATTATTCATGTAAGAGGTGTTGTTTGGTAGTCTGCTGCAATCAAACTCCCAGTGTTAATTAATATCGTTGTGTTTAGGTTCGGTAGATCTAATTGACAAACTCGCCATGTATTAATGCAGACATTATATTTTATAATCGAAAGTTCCAAAGATATTGAAATAGGCATCAAAATTAACATTCATTGATTTTTTTCCCGATCGATCGCAATCCTTGTGAATTTTGTATCTTCCCGACAATGAAAATTCGAACTTCTTTCTTTCTTGCCACTTTTTTCTAGAAGAGATGAAAAAATACAAATAGAAGAAGCAAAAAGGAAAAAAGAAGCGAACTACATGACACATCCTAATTCAATCGCGTCGAAATGAGTATTTTATCCTGCTATTCAAACAATTAATTACTCGATATACATTTTTTATATAAACTTGTAGTAATTCCCATCGTCACCAAGTTTCCCTCTTATCACATCTCTTTCTCTCTCATCTTTATCTTTCTTTGACTTTGCAAAAATTTATCTACATCTTCTCCGATGCCTCCTCAAGCCGATCTTGAAACCCTAGTAACAGCCTTGACCCTCGGAGCCAGCGATGGGAAAATAGCATGTGAAACCACGTTAGATGACGGCGACCCACCGGAGAACGGAGCCGTCTCTGGAGAATGCTCCGCCGACGACCTCCCGCCGGGATCTTTCTGGCTGACTAAGGACGCCGAGTACGACTGGTTCGAGCACCGCTCTTACTGCTACGAGCGAGACGACTCAACCAAAGGCGGAAATTATAACTCGAAAAACCCCAATAACAACAACCCTCATCCAAGCTCTAACTCAAATTCGCAGAGGTTTTCAGTTAATCTAAAGCCCAGCAAGGCGCCGATCATCGGCCTGCCACATAACATTCAAAAGGCCACTTTTGTTGACCCCAAACAGAGAATAAGGTGTAGTAGGGCCAGCGTAAGGCTCTTCCCTACTACGAAGCGGGTCGGGTCGTCGGGTAAGTCAACGGGTCAGCTAAACGAACCAGGCTCCCCGAAGGTCTCCTGCATGGGTCGGGTCAGGTCGAAGCGGTGCAGGAGAATGAGGTCGAACTCAGTGAAAAGCGGCGGCGGCGAGAAAGCGGCGGCCAAGGGGAAAAAACCGGGATTTTGTTCGAGGGTTTTGGATATCTTTCGTTCCAAGAAGGGTCGTCGCTGCAAGAAGGCGTCGCTTTCTGGGAGCAGGAGAGTCGTCGGAGGCGGCGCGGCGGCGGAGGAGAAGGCTGAGCCGACGACTGTGAGGAGGAGCATCAGCATGAGGGCCGGCGATCTTCGCGAATCCGAACCGCCCGGTTTGGGTGGGATGAAGCGGTTTTCTTCTGGGAGGCGGTCTTGTTCGGATTTGACCGGCGGAGATGAGGTGGTACGGTTGGGCCGGTGAGCGCGTGGATCCCACGCGGGAGATGGTTCAAAGTTGGCGCTGATTTAGTGGAAGAGTTGTTTGATTTGGTGGCACGTTGTTTCTGAATAGGAGTCTCTCTTTTTGTATTCATTGAAATTTTTAACACGGTTTTGTCTTATTTTCATTTTTCTTGTTTTGTTTTTATATAATTTTGGATTGCGTGGTGTGGTGTGACATTGTAAATAATACAACTTTCCGCTTGATGATTGTAAATTTCTAGTATCGATAAGCTCTCTGCGTGTATGTTATTGTGAAAATAATTATAATATATGATTTTTTTATATAAAATTCCTTTCTTGACCTAGAACTTACTCTAAAGCTATGAATTTTTTTCAATAATAGACAGCGGAAAAAAGGAGAAAAGGACGATGGGAAGCGTAAATGAGAATATATGGTCGTGATAGTAATATCCATTATGATAATTTATGGTACTAATTAAATTATTTAGAAGCGTATTTAGTCAAGCACCGGCTTGTTTATGCCGTCGACCGAGATTTAATTAGACCAATCTGTCATGTTTTTGTTAGGAGAGACTGAGTAATCGTAACCAATTTTCATGGACCATTATTTTTATTGTTTATTAAATTATAATAGTTGTAGTTTCGAGAACGTTAGGAACATGCAGTGTTGACTTAAGACATTAATTATGCCTTGAAAACTAGAATTATAGATCGTATTAAAAATCGCCAATTTTTTGGTTGTTGTCTATTATTCAATATAATAAAGAACTTGATATTCAATATCAATCAGAAAGAATAACATAATTAATTTTGGCAGTGTATATATGGGCCGGTTGAGTAAAATATAGAGAACTGAATATGGACTCAGCCCACAAATTGGATTTCAATTAAGAAAAAATAGAACACTAGTGAAATTTTAAGCGAACCAATAGAAGAAAAAGATGGATTCAGTATTTATGTAGGGTTGGGAAATATACCGAAATACCGATATACCGTCCTTATCGTATCGAAACGTACCGAAAATAATGAAAAAAATTTTATATCGAAGTTTTTAGTAAGGTATGATACCGTACTGAAAATTTTCGGTACGGTATTGGTATGAAATTTATAAATTTAGGTATATCGATTATACCGAAATACTAAAATCTTTAATATTTTATATATATATACACACTCCTACATATTTTTAAATAGCCGTTTCGTTTTAATTAATCTGTATAAAAGTTGTATTTTGTGGTTATGTAAAGTTATTTGTCTTACTAAGGAGACTGACTAAAATATGTAAATTACTTAAGGTTATTTTATGAATTAAAAATCTTTTTATTTTGAAACTTTTGGTATTAATAATCTATCTTATTGGGGCCTAAGGAGTTTTAATTGACTAAAAATTCGAAAACAACGAATTAACGAGTTACGAGACACGCATGATAAAAAACCCTCTGTGTGAATGGTATAGAAGGTATGATACCGATACCATACCGAAATTTCAGTATGATACCGTATCGAAATTTAAGGTATACCGAAATTTTGGTATGATATTAGTATGATTTTTTTCGATGTCGAAATTTCGGTACGGTACTGTTACAGTTTTGGTACGGTATACCGTACCGAACCACCCCTATTTATGTGCTTAACGTTATAATTACATGTTTTACATATGCCACTCTATATATACATATATTATATTCAAATTTATATGAACCTAAACATGTTACATTCAATAACTATATGTAATATAAGTGATAAAAGAGAGTGAACAAAAATCAAAAGTATCTGCTGCACGCTCACCAAATATTAATAAAATATAAGGATTCGTATCATTAGTATTAGAGAAAAAGGAAAAAAAAATATATCAAATTCCGCCGGAAAATTTCTCTTCCGGCGGTGGCCGTCCAACTTTTTGGTGCCATGCCAGCAGAACCTTCTCCGTCAAGGTCTTTGTCACTGTCTAGAAATGTGTGAAAATCTTTATAGCGAAGTATTTAATATAAATATGTATATCTACAAAAAAAATATTCATTTCTATATATATATATTTGTTCGTTGGGGAGTTGCAAAATAGAGATGGCTACTCGAGCTCAAAAGTGAATGAAAACGGAATATGAATCTGATCTTCTATTTGACTCTCCGGGTCTATTTTTTGGACTTCCATTCACCTATATTATTATACTTGTTATTTATCGGATCTATTTATTATTATATGTAACAACTCATCATAGTATAAACTTAACATCTAGCTTGTGTAACAAGAACATCTTGCATCTTCTTGATATTTAATTAAGCCTTTTATAATTTGTCACAAAGTTGAGGTGTCTGTCCCACATTAGTTACGATGCTATTAAATTTCACTTTAAATCTAATAAAAAAAAGACAAAAAAAAAAAAGACAACAACAACAACACTTCATTCGACTTTTTACCAGTCGTAATAATTTAGTCCAAGCGTGTCTTTCGTTGCGAAGTCATTACCATAGTAATTTTTTATCCTTGGGAAATAACTTAGTGTGATTACAAGTGGATCAATAGTTCTAAGAAGAATGTGTAACACATCATCAGCTTTCGTGTATTTCTCCCCACTTCCATATCAATAGGCAGAATAACGTGTAAATACACTTGTAAATTGAAACAGGAAGAACGTTGAATCATTCATAATCCTAGATTAATTTCTTGCAAGAAAACAAGGACTTCCTATCTTATTACCTCCACTTGAAAAGATATCAAAAAAATCTAGTGAAACATTCTTAGCTCAAGCATGCGCGTGACTCACATCACTTACCACTTGGAAAACCCAATTTCTTAATTGGGATTGACATGCACTAACATATCCAAGTGGGACCCAATTCACTTACATATATCTTGGTATATCACACACATATATTTAATGTGTTCTATGTAGTACAGTCAAAAAGAGGAGCTTGTTTTATGCAGCAGTCTTATTTTATTTGCTAATTTTCCAACCCAAGATTGGGAAGATCTTTCGAAATCCCCACTCTATGTTTGGCTTACCAGTTATATATACAAAACGCATTACGTTGTTCTATGTATAGTGACATCGATATATAGTAGTGGACCAAAGTAGGCTAAATTTAGTTGCTTATTGAGTACGACGAAATTAACAAATTCAACTTTAGAAAACTTTATAATTTTTTTTTGTTCTTGAAAATGGGAGATGAAATCCATGGTCATCCACTATAAAACGTAGGAATATCTTCAATGAAGACGCATCATTGTGTCCAACCGGCCTAATCATAAGAGGATCTTGATGTAATAATAAAATAAAAATTACATCTAGAATTAATCGCATGCTTTACATAAGAGTCAAGGTGACAAAAATCGTGAAGATTCATTCCTACCCACAAAGCCAACTTAAATTTGTATTAGTCGTCCACTAAGTAGGAAGATGGAGGAATTTAACTTGACACACACATACTTACCATTTATATTAAAGCTGTGTTTGGCGGTTTTCAAGCTTAAGTTCAGTGAACGGTATGGGTAATGGCGTTAATATGCGTTATTACTATACAAATATCATGTAATGATCAATTTTAGTAATCCGAGTAGGTATGGGTTTATTCACTACAAAAATCATGCTCGTGCACTAAGCTAAAAAAAAAATTAAAAAATAAAATCAACAAGGTGGGGTGACCTAAAGTGCAGTAGGGGCATTCCCGTAATTATCCAGAAGCAAGAAAGGCATTGTATATTTGTATTGTACCGCCTTTCTTTCGCTCATTATAAATACAAACATGCATACGCTCAAATGAGAACTCCCCAGCAAAACAAGAAACTACCTTTGAACAGAGAATAAAAAAAATCTATCTTTTCTTGCACAAATGGGGAACTGCCTAGTTGTTCAAGACGAAAAAACCGTTAAGGTGATGAAAACAGATGGGAAAGTCCTAGAATACACATCTCCATTGAAGGTGCATCAACTTCTATCACAATTCTGCAACCATGCGATCTCAGATGAAATACCTGTCGTAAAGCATCTTCATCCCGACGAAGACTTGCTCGGGGGCCGCCTTTACTATCTCCTTCCTTTGCCTGCAAAGAAGAAGACGAAGAAGAAAAGTGTTCGCTTTGCTGACGAGTTATTAGCTTTCGATGATGAAGAGAAGCAACAACGAGCGAGCTGCGACAGCAGTGTGGTGAGGATTAAGCTTGTAATAAGAAAAAAAGAACTTCAGGCAATGTTAGAGAAGGGGACTGTTTCGATGGAGGATATAAAGAGCCACGTGATGAGCAGAGAATCATGCAGTTTAGATGGAAAGTGTACCATGAAGTGAACTAGTAGTTTTATATACGTTAGAGAGTCCTCTTCTTTCTTTTCCTCCTATGTTTCTTGTATGATCTTGAAGGGGTTCTCGAGGTAGGAAGAAGAAGACATAGGAAAAAAAGAAAGAGATGGCTAGTTATATATATCGATAGGCTCCTTTGTAGCTGATGAATACTTCTGCTCTGCTTCTTAGTAAATATAATATGTTAAAATAGATGCAAACTGCAAAGACACAAGTGGAACAGGCATTTTATCAAACAGGTATAGAACAAGTGTTCATTAATAATAACGTTGTAGCTATTCGCCTTGCCAAGAAAACTCATTCTAACGCAGCAAAGACTTATCACTTATCGACAGACTTACCAATCACCAAACTCCAAACACACGCGCCGCCTTACTCCGCCTTCTCCACTCGCCGCCTCAATCACATCCACTTCACTTCTAAACAACTTACAAAACAATTTAATAATTAGGAGGGTATTTAATTGTTAATTAGCATCAATTTATCGTGAATACGGTGTCGTTTGACGAGTATTCTACTATGCTTTGATATATACGTAGAAAGACATGACCTTTTTTCTTCATAAAACCAGCGAATCATATTTTTACAATTCCCACTCTTTTTCATTTCCTCCCCATCACTTTCCATTTCCCCCAAATTACAGACGATTCTAATCACGTGGTTGTTTCGATTTTGCTTTTCGCCGATGTGCATCGACTCCTGATAGGCGCTGACAATCTCTGCTTATTCTTCAGGTGAGGAATCCATGTTTTTTTATACTGTTTTCGTCCGATGAACTTTTTCAAATTTCTCGATTTCTTTGGGTATCTGTGATTTGAGATTAATGCCCATTTCTACTTCCGATTTTGTTTTTCTCAATATAAAGATTGTTGATTTCAAGAATTATGTAATTTGAGCTGTTCTGTTATTTCGTTATGTTGGGAAACGATTAATCGGTTGCAGATATTAACTTTTTCCTCGTCGTGATTTGGCTTTGATCGATTCTGAAACTTGGGTTGAACATAAATCACTAGACAGGCTTAGAATGTCTGAATAGCACATTCTTGTGTGGCTTTGATTCCTTTTTTTTTTCTTGGACCTCAACAATTTGTTTGATTTGATTTCATTTCTTGGATTTCGAAGTTCGTCTGTGGTCCTTATTTGCTTCGAAATGGAGTATCTTCCACTCGAGGTCGTTGGGAACATACTATCGCGCCTCGGCGCTGCGAGGGACGTCATAATCGCATCAGCCACCTGTCGAAAATGGCAAGAAGCTTGGAAAAACCATCTCCATACCCTTACGTTCAACTCGAACGATTGGCCTTTTTACCATGATCTCCCCACCTCCAAGCTCGAGATTATCATCACCCAAACTATATTTCAGACCAAAGGGCTTCAGTCCCTTTCTATCAAAATGGATGACGTAGATGAATTCTCTGCTGCGCCAGTCGTCGCATGGCTCATGTACACTAGGGACACACTGCGTAATCTGCACTACAACGTTAGGACGAGCCCTAACATAAACGTGCTCGAGCGGTGTTGTAGGCATAAGCTCGAATCTTTGACCTTGGCCCACAATACTATTACAGGGGTTGAACCCAGCTATCAGAGATTCCCCTGCTTGACGTCTCTTTCCTTGAGCTGCGTCAGCATATCCGCCCTCGACTTGAGCCTTCTTCTCAATGCCTGTCCGAAAATCGAAACCCTATCTCTGGTTCATCTTGACATTGTTATGTCAGATCATCAGGCGACTATGGATCTGAGCAGCTACTCTTTGAAGGATATCTACGTCGAAGCAATCACTTTGGACAAGTTCATGCTTGAGGTCGACAGCCTTGAGAAGCTGCACCTTAGAGATTGCAACTTTGACCTATTCGAGCTCATTGGTAAGGGAACGCTGAGGTACCTAAAGATCGACGATGTCAGCGCCCTTCACCTCGACATAGGAGAGAGCGCTGAGAATCTCGAGGCGGTTGACGTGAGCAACTTCACGATCATGTGGGTGAAGTTCCACCATATGATCTCGAAATCGTCGAAGCTGAGGAAACTCAGGCTTTGGAGCGTTGTGTTCGACGATGAGGACGAGTTTGTCGATTTAGAGACGATTGCTTCGTGCTTTCCACTGCTGACCCATCTTTCGCTGAGCTACGATCTGAAAGAGTCTGCGCATTATGGGTTTCAGGGATCTTCTTCTGTCTTTGAGAACGTGGTTGTCTTGGAGCTTGGGTGGATTGTAATGAACGACCTTTTTTCGACTTGGGTTGGCGGGTTTCTTGAACGGTGCCCGAATCTGAGGAAGCTTGTGATCCACGGGTTCGTGTCTGAGGCCAAGAGCAAAGCAGAGTGTCGGACTTTTGCTAATTTTACCACGTCGATTGTGCAGCTCATGAGGAAGTATCTGCACGTCGAGGTTCAGTTCGATTATGAATGAGGATCATAGGCTATATTCTTCCGCAATCAAGCATTGATGATGATGGAGTTTGTTTCTAATTTCTGTATCTCCTGCATCTTTTTTTGGGCAATTTCTGAGGCCAGAATTCAGCGTTTTCTGTTTCTCCTTTGAACTGTATTTCTTTCTGCAATTCTAAAGGTATACGCTTTCAACGAAACGAATTATCATCAAATTGTCAATGTATTGTCTTGTATATCGTATCGAACATTTGATCTTAGCTTTTACGGATCAGGGAAAATCACAGGAGAAAGCCGAGGAAGAAATGAGACTCTTCTCTTGAAACATTGTCACTTACGCTAAGCAATGTTCATCATTGAGACCATATATATATCTCAAGGAAGAATTTATTGAACCCAATTAGCGCGCATTTACCAGATAAAGTAAGTCACATGATTAATAATCATTACCAATAATAATGTTCAGACACGTTGCTTCCCGACAATAACATCCTCGAATCAATGTCTATAAATGCACTCGCCTAAAGCAAGAAACAAAAGGCCCAACAACAAACCCCATCACTGCAAAAGATTTAATAAACCACATCAAAATGATCGGAATTGCAGCTGTAAAGTATATTGAATCACCTCTATATAAACCTCCCCTAGCTGAAATTCAAAAACAAATTACTTGAAATATTGTTTCTTTAGAGGATAAAAAAACCCAAAAAAAATGTGTCTCAAAATTCTCTCACTCCTCTTCTCATTCTCCATTCTTGAGACATTGGCTTCAGACCCTGACCCACTTCAAGACTTCTGCATACCAAAAACCGACGCCGGCGACGACCCATCGTCAAGAACATCGTCCAAGTCAAACTCATTCAGCCCATGCAAGAATCCTAGGTTATGTTGGAGATAAAGGAGAATTGAAGATAAAATGAGTGCTACGGCACTTCTTAGTTCTATTTATTTTTGCTTAATTGAAATATGGGTACAATGATGCATTTATATAGAGAGCTTAGATAGACAATATAGCTGAAATTTTTGAAAGACATGCACGTATGTTTTTCCTTGTTCTTGGTTTTCTTGTCTTCTTGTCTTGATAATGTTTTGTCTTGTTAATGTCTTGTTGGCTTGTTTAATTATTGTCTTGTTCACATGTATGAGAGGAGTTGCAAATTAGGACTTTAACACTCCCTCTTAATTTGCAATCTTCAGCTCATCTTTGATCTTCTGAAATTTCTCCGTAGGAATAGCTTTTGTAAGAAAATCTGCAGCTTGATCGTTTGTGCCGATGAACTCCAAACTGATCTCTCCTTTGCTCACCATATCTCTTATGAAATGATGTCTCATCTCAATATGTTTTGCCCTTGAATGGAACACCGGGTTTTTAGTCATAGCAATGGTCGACATATTGTCACAATAGATTATTGTAGGTTGTTCCTGAACTTGCTGTAAATCTGCTAGAAGTCTGCGCAACCATATCGCCTCGCAAGTAGCGTCTGTAGCAGCGATATATTCAGCTTCAGCTGTAGAGAGTGCGACCGTCTTTTGCTTTTTCGAACTCCAAGTAATTATATTAGTGCCCATGCAAAATAAGTATCCCGAAGTACTCTTTCGATCATCTAAAGAACCTGCCCAATCACTGTCAGTAAATCCGATCAGATTATTTTTGCTCTCTTTTACATACCTGATGCCCTGATTTTTGCTTCCTTGAAGATAACGAAGAACTCTTTTAGCCGCTGAAAAATGAATTTGACTTGGCTCGTTCATGAATCTGGAGATCAAACTAACGGCATACACAATGTCTGGCCTTGTGTTTGTGAGATAGATCAGAGAGCCAACAAGACTTCGAAAAATTTTACCATCAACCTTCGCAGCTCCATCAGATTTCAAAAATTTATCATTGACAGACATAGGAGTAGAAACAGGCTTGCAGTTTTCCATACGGAATTTTTTCAAAAGATCTTCTATATATTTCTCTTGAGAAATGAATATTTCACCTTTAGATTGTTTGACCTGGATTCCGAGAAAGTACTTCATCGCTCCTAAATCTGTCATCTCAAACTTGTTCATCATATTTGCTTTGAAAGCTTCGACCTCCGATTCTTTGGTTCCTAAATAGATAAGATCATCAACATATATGCAGACAATCATAAAATTCTCACCATTTTTCTTCACATATAGAGAATGGTCGTTAGGACTTTGAGAAAATCCATTCCTTTGAAAATATCCGTCAATTTTCTTGTTCCATGCTCGAGGAGCTTGCTTCAATCCGTATAGCGCTTTTTTGAGTCGATATACTTTATCTTCTTTTCCTTGTATTTCGAACCCTTGAGGTTGTTGCAAGTAGATTTCCTCGTCGAGTTCGCCATTTAGAAAGGCTGATTTGACGTCAAGTTGAAACACTTGTAGTTGTAGTTGTGCCGCAAGAGCAAGTACTAGCCGAATAGTTTCCATTCGTACAACAGGCGCAAAAGTCTCGTTGAAGTCCACTCCTGGTTGTTGAGCGAAACCCTTTGCAACGAGTCGAGCCTTATGTTTCTGTATGCTTCCATCTTCGAGCAGTTTCGTTTTGAAAATCCATTTGAGACCAATTACATCTTTATGCTCCGGCAGGTCCACCAATTCCCAAGTTTTGTTCTTTTCGATCATTGCAATTTCTTCTTCCATAGCCTTTATCCACACGTCTTGTTTTGCAGCATCTTCAAAGCTACTTGGCTCAACTGTGGAGAAAGCAACTTCGCAAGTTTCATAAATATTGCTTAAAGATCGAGTTTTTCTTACCGGCGAATCTGAGTTTTCTCCTCCTGAATTTGATAAAGAAGGTCTGTGACTTTGAGGTGGAGTTGCTACTATATTTTCTTCTTCGCCATTGGTTGGTTCAAAAAATTCATTTGGAGAAAATTGTTGTGAGGAATTTTCTCCCCAACTCCATTGAGCCATTTCATCAAATATTACATCTCTCGAAATAACGAGCTTGCAATTTAGAGGATTATAAAGGCGATAGCCTTTGGACTCATCGCTGTAGCCAATAAATATGAGTTTTTCACCTTTTGTGTCGAGCTTGTCTCGATTTGGAGCTGAGATATGTGAATACGCAATGCTACCAAAAATCTTCAAATGATCAACCACGGGTTTCCTCTTGTGCCAAGCTTCGAAAGGCGTTTTATTCCGTACAGCTTTCGTCGGACACCTGTTCAAAATATAAATAGAAGTATGAATAGCCTCAGCCCAGAAATTTTTAGGTAATCCTTTGCCGATCATCATGCTCCTTGACATTTCCGCGATTGTGCGATTTTTTCTTTCGGCGACTCCGTTCTGTTGAGGACTTCTTCGAACCGTGAGTTGCCTCTGAATACCGTTTTCCTTACAATATTCCATGAACGGATGATATATAAATTCTCCTCCTCGATCCGTTCTGAGTGTCTGAATTTTATAATGACTCTGTTTCTCAACAAGAGCCTTAAACTTCAGAAAAGTAGCAAACGCTTCGGATTTTTCATTTAGAAAATAAACCCACATCATTCTTGTAAAATCGTCAACAAACAGAATGAAGTATTTTTTGTTACCGAGAGAAGGAGTTCTCGTTGGTCCCCAGATATCCGCATGAACAAGTTCCAGCGGTTCCTTCGCTCGCCAAGTTGTTTTTGGAAACGGAAGTCGGTGCATTTTGCCATATACGCATCCTTCACAAATTTCTGTTTGTTGATCAATATTTGGTAGGCCTATCACCATGTTCTTTTGCTTGAGCAGCTTCAGCCCCTTGCCGTTGAGATGTCCGTATCTCAAATGCCAAAGTTGAGATTGCTCTGAATTTTCTCCCTTGAACGCCACTTTCTCTTGAAGAGGGATGACCATTGGAAACACCTTGTTTGGACTCATAGGGACATAAGCAATAGTATTATTGCTTTTCTTATCAAAAATTCTGCATTTTCCATCATCGAAAAATACCGAATATCCCTTCTCCAATAATTGTCCAACACTAAGAAGATTACTCGTAAGATTTGGCACATAAAGAACTCCATGAATGAACTTTTTGTTACCTTCTTTAGTCTGGACTGCTATGGTTCCCTTTCCTTCAGCTTTGTGTAGCTTACCATCGCCGAGTTTTACCTCCGACGAAAAATTTTGATCAAGCTCAACGAACAACGTCCTTTCTCCGGTCATATGGCTGCTACACCCGCTATCCAAATACCACATACATGATGGTTGATGTTGATCCGTCATGCAAGAAAATAATTGCTCTCCGGCGTCTTTGATGAAATTTGCTTCATTTTTCTCCGACTTTTGTTGATACCAACAGTCTCTTTGGGAATGGTTGGCGTTTTGGCACTTCTTGCACTTGAACCGACAATCTTTTGTATCGTGATTTGTTTTCTTGCAAATTCGGCAGCCGGCTTGTTGGTTTGAGTTTCCACCATTAGGCCTAAATTGACTCGGATGGCCTCGTCCTCTTCCTCTCGTATGATTGGAACCGCCTCTTCCCTTATAATGCCATGAAGTATTTTTGGTTCCTTGCATGTTCATCTTGGAGTCAAACGCTTGCTCCAGGGATTGATTTGAGGATTTGTTTAGGCGCTCTTCATGAACCTGTAGTGAGCTTGTTAATTCACGGAAAGTGAACTTGGTCAGGTCCTTCGACTCTTCGATCGCGGCGACAATATAGTCGTATTTAGAGGGAAGACTCCTCAGAACTTTTTGGACAATTTTCTTCTCTTCAATAGTATCTCCAAGGCTTCTGATTTGATTAACGATCTCAGCAACTCGAGTGAGATAGACTTGCATGGCTTCGTTGTCTTTTTTCGCCAAGTTATCGAAATCTCTCCAAAGATATTGGAGTTTGATTGACGTAACCTTTTCGTTTCCTTGAAAACCTTCTTTGAGAATATCCCATGCTTCTTTGGATTTTTTAATGCCATGAATTCTGGGATAGATGGTTTTGCTTATACCTTGTTGGATGAACCTTAGAGCGCTAGCATCCTTCTTCCGATTTTTGTTGTACTCTTTTTGTTGTGCGTCTGTCCAATCTTCTTCATCGGAGGACTCGCCTTCATCTACTTTAGGTGGTGGCTCTGCATAAGTTTCTTCAACAACCTCCCATAGATCTTGCGAGATAAACAACGTTTCCATTTGACTATACCAATAGTCGAAATTTTCTCCGTCAAAGATTGGAACTTGATTCGGAGTGTAAGAAAACATAGTCATCACTTGATTTGAAGCCATCTCACGTAGTATATGAGTGCTCTATCGTTGGGTTATTCACGATTGGGTGCTCAGCTCGCTTCCTTTGAAAAGTGATGCTTGGTTGTTAATTATTTGCGTGAGGTTTGTGAGGTGAAAAAACGTTGAGGTGCTTGTGTTTGCTTGGGTTTTTCACGTGAAAATATGGTGAGATATATGAGGGTGAAGCTGATGCTTGCTTTTTTTTATTATTATTCCAAGCTCTGATACCAAAACTTTGTTGGAGATAAAGGAGAATTGAAGATAAAATGAGTGCTACGGCACTTCTTAGTTCTATTTATTTTTGCTTAATTGAAATATGGGTACAATGATGCATTTATATAGAGAGCTTAGATAGACAATATAGCTGAAATTTTTGAAAGACATGCACGTATGTTTTTCCTTGTTCTTGGTTTTCTTGTCTTCTTGTCTTGATAATGTTTTGTCTTGTTAATGTCTTGTTGGCTTGTTTAATTATTGTCTTGTTCACATGTATGAGAGGAGTTGCAAATTAGGACTTTAACAGGTTACTGACCGCCGACGACTTCGTCTTCACAGGGATAAAAGAATCCCCAAAGAATTTCTCCGACATGGGCCTTTCGAGCATCCCAGTGAACCCATTAACATTCCCAGGGCTCAACACCATGGGCATGTCCTTCGTACGAGCCGACCTAAAACCTGGAGGAATCAACCCTCCCCATTTCCACCCAAGGGCTACTGAGATCGTCTACGTTGTGCAAGGAAAGGTTTACTTGGGATTCGTCGATTCGACGAATAGGGTTTTTGCTAGGGTTTTGGAGGGTGGAGAGGTTATGGTTTTTCCTAGAGGCCTCGTTCATTTTCAGATGAACGTTGGGAAGTCCCAAGCTACGATCTTTGGGAGCTTCAACAGCCAAAATCCTGGGATGATGAAGGTTCCCAACCTCATCTTTGGTTCGGGGATCAATGATGAGCTTCTTGAGAAGGCATTTGGGTTGAGCCTTAAGGAAATTTCCAGTTTGAGAAGGAGGTTCTTGCCTTGAAAGAGAGTTTGATGTTAAACTGTTATATATAGTTTTTCTCTGGTGTTTGATTCATTCATCTTTAGCACCGAAAGATTGCTTTTTTTTTCTTCGTTCGTGAGATTTTGTCTCTTCTTCTTCGGCAATGTTATATACCCATTCAAGTGATTGAATACGAAGAACAGAACACACAAAACATTGACTCTGACAACTTTCTAAATAACCTATTTTATTGCGATGAGACGTTTCCATTTAGATTAAATAGAGGGCTCATGAGTTGATCGTCGTCGTCGCTGCAAATCACCACTGGGACGGCGCTCGCCACGTCAGCCATCGGAAGCAAGCAGTTGGCTAGAAGAGTGGCGGCGGCGTTTTTGTCGGCGGAGATAAAGTTACTGTAATAACTCTCATCCCAACAATATATTGGCGGAGGAATACTATCAACTATTTCGAGATTAATCTCGAAAAGATCGTCCTCTTCTTCTTCTTCTATTAATTCCTCTTCTGAAAAAGATTCGAGTTCGTGGATCTCCGTGGACTCCATTATTAGGGCCATCGATGGAATACTAACAAGAATGTGAGCGATGTAATATTACTAAGTTATTGTCTGAGATTTTTGAGATGGGCCTCTTTTATATATGTATATATGGAGTTTTTGTTGTTGGAGGAAGTTGGAAGTTAGGAAAATTATACAACAAATTCATGTGAAAATGTCTCAAGTAGATACGATAAGCTTGAATTTTATTAAACTACTCAGTTTTCATTCCCCATGATTCGGCTGATCTTCTCTAACTAATCTTACGCAAGGTAAGAGAAAAATAATTTTTTTTTATGGTTTACTTAGTTAAATTGCTTATGATAATTGTTTAATCTTACAATTAGATATGTTAGTTGGGCTTTTTACACAACGGTCCGAAGCATGTTTTCCCCGTCAACGTCAGGCCCAACAACCGTTCAGAGTCAACGCTTTGTAGCTCAGTTCCTTTTCAGTTCTCATTTATTAGTTATTACCTAATTTCCCTTTTTTCTTTCTCCTGTGATTTTGAATTAAGGTTTCTGTTGAGCTCTTGAATCAATCGCTCGATAGTTTCTGTTAGAGAAGGAAAATTCTATCGAAGGAAAAATCCTTTTGTTTCTGTATGTGAAATGTGTACAGTATACTCTTCTATTTATACAAGATAAAACGTAAACAATATCTAGCAACTACTAACCTATTCACAACTATCTAACGGCAATACAATAATATAAAATATTAGCTATGCAGTGTATCCCGTAAGGCTGTATCTTGAATGTCTCCTGAAGCACAAGTGTCTAACTTCAACAGTTTCAAACTTGATAAACCGCAATAAAACATAGCAAAAGGGATTAAATTAATTCAATGACACACAAAAAATGACTTTTTTTTCTGACGTTTCAATTCCTCTCTGAAAAAAAATACAAAATCAGCCCCACAGTTTCTAAAAATAATCAAACTCTTAAGCTTTAATATTAAATATATCACGAGTAAAACGAAGACCATCACTTCAAGTTCTTGCCCTTCTTGGATTTCTTTCCAGATGAAGCCGTGGAGGTGGTGGCGCCGCCGCCGCTGTCCATTCCGGCGGCTGCAGCGGCGAGTCTCTCCCTCAGCTCGATAAGTAAGGCTTGGTTCTCTTGGTTTAAGAGCTCGGCCTCTTTTCTCAGCCTTTCGTTCTCTTCCATGATGTAGCAGTTCTCCATGTAGAGCTTAGAGTTCAACCGCTCCATTTCTGATAAAATAATTTTTTAACCAAAATTCATAAAGATACAATTTTTAATTAGTCCATGCAATGAACTTAACAGAAAACATGTATCGAATCCAAGCAAGCAACTTTCCCGACTGAACTAGCATATAAAAAAACATGGCACTTTTTGCCTAGCCTTTCTCACGACACTATATATATTTGCCAGTCTATAATACAATAGTTAAAGATTGATCGATAGAGAAAAGTGGGTCTATAATATCTAGGTTTTGTAAGAAAGGCCACCTGAAAGAGCTTTCCTGCGAATAGAAACAGAGAAAGAATAATCTTGAAATTTCTTGTAAAAGTGTTTACGAAAGAGTGCGAATGTCAATAATATATAGCGTATGAAGTGGGTCCCAACACGACATCATCAATAAGCATTGAAAATTAGGTTTGCATATAGGCAAGAGAAGAATTTTAATGCTCTTTTTTCTTCCAATTTTGTAATCATACATAATAATAGTTTCGATTGGTCCGAACCACTGCAGCTCATCATAACCAGTACTCATTCTATTTTGTTTTTTTACTTTTGGCGTGACAATCATGCATGAAAATGCTTCAATATCTTTATTTGTCCTACAAAATCTTGCCCATTTATCATCATTACTATCTATCTTAATTATTAATTTTTTTCGCAAGAAGAATGAATCGAGGCACGAGGAATTTTCCGTCGATGGTAAATGTTCAACAAAAGTAAATAAATTCATGAGCCGTAAAGTTAATCATCGAGCTGGCTGTCCATCGAATGGATGCTTCTTGTAATAATATATTGCCTATCACTATCTTATATAGTTATTTTTTTCCTAATGAGGTAAGTATTGAGAATCACGGGTTATGAGTGCAATTAAGGTGAGACATTTCATCATGCTGAAGTAGTTGTTTCATGTGATGGATGTGCTGTGTTATTGATTTTTCTTCTAAAAATGTCAACTATGTTCATGTGGTGTGCCCCTCATCTCCAAATCTATGGATGAAGCTTAACTAGTTACTCCTTATTACAATGCGTGTGGTGTGTGGTATATCATATTGCTTGCATGGCCCTTTCTTGGTACAATTTAAAGAAATGTTATTGCAATATATATATATATATATATGCATATGAAAACTATTTCTTCAACTCCCATCTTGTATTTATTTCATAAATATGAGGCAGCCATCAAAATTTTGGATGATGACTCTGAGATCACATATTCCACAGTTTGTATTCCACTCCGTATTCCAACGAACGAAGATCGTTACACCTCCCCCGACAAGTGTTAAAACACACGTAAACATCATACACCTATGAATTTCATTACAACAAGTGTTTAAACAAAAAAAAACCTCATTATTACGTATTTTTCTAATATGGAGTAGAAAAAATCAGTATTATATATTACAATAGAAAAATACGTAATAATGAGGTTTTTTTGTTTAGACACTAGTTGTAATGAAATTCATAGGTGTAATGATGTTTACGTGTGTTTTAACACTTGTCGGGGAAGGTGTAACGATTTTCGTTCGTTGGAATACGGAGTGGAATATAAAAAGTGGAATAGGTGATCTCTTCGTGGCGGGGGAAATCATTCCAACTCTTTCATTATATTCAGTCGATCGAGTGCTCATCATCATAATCTTCAAATCGGCTAAACAATTATTCATCCACCTATATAACAACTGGCCATCTATTTTTTTTTCTTCTAAGATTTAGTTGCCTACATTAATAGGGAAAAATAAGATTAAACCTTCGAAATCAATTTAAAAGCTGATGTTAAATCTTTTAATCATTCCTTTTGAACCCTTCACGTGAGGAGGGGGGCTTTGCTCATAATTTGCTTATTGACAATCGCCAATTACCTTTAAACATGATTGATTTTGGAAGAAAATGAAATTGTCAACCAACATATTCATAATAGTATTTTTCTGTAATTCTATTTCATATTTTTTTAATCTGACAATAGGGGTTGCTCTATTTTTATAATAACAAAATTCGAAATATTGTGCGACACACAAATTATTTAGTCATTCGTAACTATCTATTTATCTATAGAGGACCACAACACACCACTTACATGTTTTCGCGTCACTATTACAATATAAGACTTGTGAAATCTTAACAATATATGATCATTTCAATATCATTGTACACCGACTACTTTCAAGGCCCATTCTTCAGTGAATAATCAACATATCGAATTGAAACTTGTTGAAGCTTCTTACTTGATATTCTTTACAAAAATGACTTGCTCGTCCTTCGATCTTACACGTGGTCTAATAGCACAATCCACGGATTGGATATTCTGTGCAGATTCCTTAAATACGATTTCCTTAAAAGTCAGATGCCATTTAATACTCAATTAAGTATACATATATAATTTCATATGAGGCAGATTATATATTTCTAAGAATACCCTGCAGAAAATAGTCGAAGTTCATTTCGTCACGCCACAACTTAAACTCGACCTATCATTTAAGTTCTCGTCATTGATCGGAACACATTGTCACTATATTAACCGAGCAAAGTTATAATATCAAATAAGCTTTTCCCAAAAGAACTAGCCAAAATGCATAGTAAATCGTGTCAGAAAATCATTTATGTCCTCCTTTTGATTGTAACTAAAAGCTTATGTTCAGAAGATTACGTCCGACCAAATCCTCGGCCGCTCGTTCTCCGATCAAACGACCGTTCAGATTCCGAACCTCAGCAGGTTTTATTACAAACAATCATTAACCTTTAATGACTTCTTTCCATGCAACAATGCATGGCGCACTTTAATGTAATAATAAATTACCATTAACTTTTAGCCATTTTCTGAAAATCCCAGGTGCATATATCCTTGGCAGGCGAAGGCTATATGAGGGTTTCATGGATTACAAAAGATAGAAAAGTCGAATCTAAAGTAGAGTACGGAAAGTCGCCGGGAAAGTACGAAAGAACATCCGCCGGCGAAAAAACATCTTACCGTTACTTCTTCTACAGATCCGGCGACATCCACCACGTCAAAATCGGAGCTTTAGAGCCGTCCACCGTTTATTATTACAGGTGCGGCGGTTATGGGCCGGAATTTAATTTCCAAACGCCGCCTTCCACTTTTCCGATTGAATTCGCCGTCGCAGGTAATAATTATCACAAACTGACTTCGTGTATGCTTTTTAATATTCTTTTTTTTTAGCCTTTTTCACGGTTACATCGTTTATGTTGCTTTACACTTGGAAGTTGTTGGAAGCGACAGTACTTGCAAGCAAAGCTTTTGTGCACTACTTTCCATGGGTTTTCACTCACTTACAAACCAATTATTATTAAAAATATTACATGCCTCATGTATATTTAGTAAAACACGTATGTGTTTTTTTTTAACATGATTAGGGTAGTCGCATGTCACTTTTTTAGTAATTTTGGATTATATTCAATTGAATAGGAAAGACAAAATAATTCCTAATCATCACATTCTGACCCGGCCCGGCCCGCAGGAGACCTAGGGCAAACCGAATGGACGTCCTCGACCCTATCCCACATCGGGTCGAAGCCCTACGACGTATTCCTCTTACCGGGCGACCTTTCCTACGCGGACACGAACCAACCTTTATGGGACACCTTCGGTCGACTGGTCGAGCCGCACGCGAGCGCGAGGCCGTGGATGGTGACCGAGGGCAACCACGAGGTTGAAAAATTCCCGATAATCTACCCCCGAGGGTTCAGAGCCTATAACGCCAGGTGGGCGATGCCCTTCGAAGAAAGCGGGTCGGATTCGAACCTCTACTACTCGTTCGACGTGGCCGGGGCCCACGTGGTCATGCTGGGCTCCTACGCTGACTTTGATGAGAAGTCGAGTCAGTACGAGTGGTTAAGGGAGGACCTGAGGGGAGTGGATAGGGTTAGGACGCCGTGGCTGCTCGCGTTGCTGCACGCGCCGTGGTACAATACGAACTCGGTACATCGGGGCGAAGGGGAGGATATGAGGCGGGCCATGGAGGAGGTTTTGTACGGGGCGGGCGTGGATGCAGTTTTTGCGGGGCACGTCCATGCGTACGAGAGATTCGTAAGCGCGTATTTGATTTTCTCGTGTTCAGTATTGTAGGAATTAAAGTAATTATTGAAATTGTTAGTAACATGGTTAGAGGCTTAGAGCACAGACCTAGAATTTATGAGAAACGAATCATCCAGACCACCAAATAAATGAAAGTTATACGTTAAGTCTGGATGCGAATGTAATCAGCCTAGACGTAAGGGTGTTTTCGAAAATAAATTGAAATAAGATAAAGAGTCTATTAAAGGCTTAAGCTTTCAGGTGAAATTGTCATTTAGCAAAAATATTCAAAAAAGTTCAACGGCATGATTTGATTTGCAAGGCGCGTGTTTATGACAACAAGGCCGATGAATGCGGGCCGGTGTACATTACTATAGGAGATGGAGGCAATAGAGAAGGGCTCACCAAGTCGTAAGTTTCTTATCGAATTCGGTCGATTTATGTAATATTTTCGGGTATAATTAATAGTGCCTGATGATATTGTCAAAAGGTTTGAGAACCCGAGGCCGCCGATATCGTTGTATCGAGAGTCGAGCTTCGGGCATGGGCGTCTGAAGGTGTTCAACGCCACCCACGCACGGTGGACTTGGCATCGGAACAACGAGACAAATGCAGTCGTGGCCGACGAGGTGTGGTTGGAAAGCTTGACCTCGTCTCGTACTTGTAATAAAAAAGTCTTAGCATTCTCCATTGCATCCTTCGATGATAATATTACCCACGACGAACTATAGAAAGTAAAATGTTATATGCAAATTGTGATCCGTTTTCTTATTTTTTTTCCATGTCTTCTTTCCAATTCGATTGCTACGTGACGCAAGAACAAAGATGTAATGAAGATTTTCAACTATGATTCTCCAACATGTAGAAACGAAATAAAAGAAGGACGAAACTATTTTACACGCAAGAGGCGAAAAGATCATTCAAATCAAAACCAACAGTTGCGATTCGACGATCTCTTTTCATCAGATCTTGTAATAGAGCTTCTCCCCTCTGACCAAAGGATTCTCCTTTGCAATAGCCTCTCGCCCCACGGCCTTGTAATCGTACGGACACCCATGGCTCTCGGGGTATCTGTGGACCCCACAGAACGTCGTCCCGCACCTGCACCTAAACCCCGTCAGGCGGTCCTTTTCCGGCAAGCGGCGCACCTCCCCGCCGTCGTGGCGGACGCGGCGGCGGGAGGCGACGACCTCGAAGGTTCCAGCTGATCTGTACGCAGTTTCGTCGTCGGCGGCGTCAGAGACGACGCGGACGGCGTCGTTTGGCGCGCGGGCTCCGCCGGCGCGGCGCCGTGGTTGAGGTCTCTGTAGCACTTGGAGCACATGCCCCGCGTCGATGGGCTGCCGAGGAATCCACAGTTGTTGGCGCATAAGAGGTGGCCTTCCGGCGATTCGAATCCATGTTCTTGATCGGCCATCCCAATTGAAAAAAATGAAATTTTTTTAAGGTTGTCGTTGATTTTTCTTTATTGAGAAATGAGAGAGAGGCGAGAAATCCGCGGTATATTTTTTACGAAAAGCAAGAATGGAAACTACTGTAAAAAGGTCGATGAAGGATCCAAGAAAGGGGACGAAAAGATTAATTATTACACGGTACAGGGACTTGAATGCAAATATTATATATAGAAAACGATGTGGGACGAAATAAACTGACGACACCAAGTATTATGTATGTCACAGCTGGAATAGGCCGAAAGGAGGGATGCCTTGACAAATCTTTATCTCTTTCGTTATTTGTTACTTTTTCATTGCATGAATATTTATACATGTATATATCTGTGGTGTAAGAAAATGAAACACGGTGGGGGGACGCGTGGAATGGATAGTATGGTGCGATGTATAATAATGGGTTTGGGTTAGGTGCGGGAGATGATTGATTATCATGGTTGTATTACTAAAAATAAGGGAAAGGCCCCGTCGAAAATTCTTAAGATTCATGCCCCGCCAAGAATGAATTTAGTTATAAGGACACGATTTCTGCAGTACCATTTCATCGTTCTTCAGTACCACTTCATTATTCTGAAATAACAGAAACGATCATCCGATTACCGGTTCACAGACACTTTATAACACTTTTTAAGGTTTAGATCCTCATCTCTAAATTTTACAGAAATTGAATCTTTTACAAGGTCTGAAACCTATTTTAAAACTTTAAAGGGACCTGAATTCAAATTAACCGTGAAAATAATGAATATCCTTCTCTTCTTTGTGCGCATTTGTTTCCCTCTAACCATTCTTTTTTTTTTTTTGCGGATTTATCATTTTAATTTTACATTATTTTTGCTGTATCTACAATTGGTATAAGGGAATTAATTATGGCCACATCGTTAAAGAACATAAATTACCAAAAACATATTTTATATATATAGAATGACATCTCAATTATTCACTAACAAACAAATCTCCAGTGTGAACACGTAAAGATACCTTTTCCGTGGGACCCAAAACACCACAAATTTTTAGATAAGGCCACGAGCTCGCCACACGCCTTGTCCATGTAAGCCCCATCTTCGCCCTCCACGTGTCAAAATCTGACTGGTCGGGCTTCTGCCGTGTCGCAATCCGTCACCTGTATAAAACCGCAGGCCCGTGGCTAACACACTCCCCCATCATCGCAGCACCCAGTTTGAGCTTTTTCCTCTAATATTCATCAATTCCCTTTGCCCATTTCGATAATCTGCAGAAGGAAGTGAAATAGGATGTTGGTCGAGGCTATTTCGGCTTTATCCATGCCTTCTCTCAAGGGTTTGTTGGATTTTATTAAGATAAATGGGCTTTGGGCCCAAATGGGTATTAACCCATTAAATAAAATCCGTTTTGGTTTTTATTAAATTGGGAAGCCATCGAATGTCGAAACGAGAAATCGTTGAAAGATTACGAATCTATGTTTCACGGGGAATCTAACGAATATTAATACACTCAAAACCGATATCGGGTGAATGAGAAATTAATTTTCGAAGTTGGCCCAATAATCATTAAAATGGTTGGTAGTGTTTAAGTGGGGAATCAAGTGTCCCACATTGGTTAGACACTAAGAAAATCTTCACTATATATATAGAAACCCATGTGGGTTTATTCAAAAGGGCTTGCCATGTGTATAGCTTAAATGGGCTTGTGGGCTTAAGTGGGTTTAAGTGGGCTTGAGAAACTTGGGTGAGTTTTGGCCCAAATAACAGCCCGGTGCGAGTCGGTGCCTCGCACCGACGAGCACCGAGCACCGAGCCCGTGCCCGAGCCCGTGCCCGTGCCCGAGGCCGAGCCGAGCCGAGCCGTGCCGTGCCGTGCCAAAGTGCGCAATGGGCGCTTTGAGGCGCGCACTTTGCACTTCGCACGACGCATCGGAGCGAGGAGCATTGAGGAGCTTATTTAAATTTTTCCTCCGGTGGGCGGCGACGGTGACGGTGCCGGTGACATGGCAGTCGAGGTGAGGATGATTGGGTAGCCCAGATGTGATGGCTTGATCCATTTGATCAATTGGGCTGAAGTGGGTTGTTGGGCTAATTCGGCCCAACTCAAGGTAGTGTCGGTCGGCCCAACTAGAGGCGTCGGTAGCCGCCTCGGGCCGTCGGTCGGAGAATCGGGCCGCCGCCGGTGGGACACGCCTGAGATTCGGGCTGTCGGCCCGAGAATCGGGCCTGTCGCGGGCCGGTAAATAAACCGACAGTCCAATAGTTGCAAAATGTTGCAATATAGTCCCTGGAAAATTACAGAAGCAGCCTAGCAAGTTCTCGAATTTGCGGAGAGGTCCCTGCGGGAAAAAGTCTATAAATAGACCCCAAATGAGTTGGAAATTTCATTCACTTCAACCCACACAAATTACATCATTCACTCCCAACTCCCTAAAATCCCGAAGCAAGAAATAACTCGGTTTCGAGTACAATTCGCCAGAAATTCTAGTCGTTGTGCTGCGATTATGAATTAAGAAAAAGGTCGTTGTATCTTGGGGACGATCGCTGCTAACCGAAAGCACTGGTATCGGGGCGATTTCGTCTTACGGACAGTGTGTCCAACACACGCCTCGACTACGTTAACTGTTATGGATAGTCTTCATCAACTTCAGGCGTATTTATTCTTCATGTTGTGTATAATAGTTATCACATATGCCCTCATCATTATCTGGGTATTGGCGAACTGCACCTGCGTTTGAAGAACACTCCATCTTCCGACTATCTACTGCCGAAGTTTATCTATTGCCAAAACTGTCTGCCGCCGACCAGACGCAACCACAGAAACAACAATCGTAAGACGAAATCTATTGTTCGTGATTTGATCGATGGCAACCAACGCAGCAACGATCCCTACCGGCAACCATGTCGAACGTCCTGCCAAATTCAACGGGACGGAGTTCAAACGCTGGCAACAAAAGATGATGTTCTATCTCACTACTCTCCACCTCGTCCGTTTTCTGAAAGAAACTGCCCCTTCGGTGACTGAAGTCGCTCCACCAGCTGAGGGTGAAAACCCTAACGACGCAGCTTACGCTGCCCGTGTCGCTCAATCTGAGCAAGAAAGGGCTGCGTTAGACGCATGGAATCATAATGATTTCATGTGCCGCAATTATATTCTGAATGCCCTCGACGACTCCCTATACAACGTCTATGCAGTGGCTACGACTGCGAAAGAGTTGTGGGATTCGTTGGACAAGAAATATAAGACCGACGATGCCGGACTGAAAAAGTTCATCGTCGGCAAATTCCTGGATTATAAGATGACCGACTCTAAGCCGGTGCTGGACCAAGTCCGTGATCTGCAGCTGATTATTCACGATATTCATGCTGAAAATATGCAGATCAGCGAAACCTTCCAGGTAGCTGCGATTATCGAAAAGTTGCCGCCTCTGTGGAAGGATTTCAAGAATTACCTCAAGCACAAACGAAAGGAGATGGGGCTTGAGGACCTGATTGTGCGGCTTCGGATCGAGGAAGATAACCGAAAGAGCGAAGCCAAGAACAAGAGGGGCGGTATGGAGGCGGGAGCCAACTTGGCCGAGCCGAGCTATGGAAACAAGCGCAAAAGGCCAGGTCCGCCGCAAAAGAAGCAAGACCAGAATTCGAAAAGAATTAAGGGCAACTGTTATAACTGCGATAAACCAGGGCATATGGCCAAGGATTGTCGTAAAAAGAAGAGAGTTAATAATACTCGGGCGCATCTCACTGAAGAGAAGCAGCCGGCGAAAGACATGTCGGAGCTAGACTTGACTGCCGTCGTGTACGAGGCAAACGTCGTGGAAAATCCGAACTACTGGTACATCGACAGCGGAGCAACGCGCCACATCTGCTCCGACAAAGAAATGTTCTCCACTTACACGCCTATTTCGGGTAGGACGCTCTATATGGGGAACGCGGCGACGTCCAACATCGTAGGATTGGGACGGGTGGTGTTGAAAATGACTTCAGGCAAGGAAGTGACGCTTGTGGACGTGCTGCATGTCCCAGACATCCGCAAGAATTTGGTGTCCGGCGCTCTGCTTAGTAACGCTGGATTTAGACAAGTGTTTGAAGCTGGAAAATATGTACTGACCAAGAATGGTCATTTTATTGGCAAAGGTTACCTCGAGAAGGGTCTTTTTAAGTTATCTGTAATGCCTGTAAAACGCGATATTAAGATCGCTGATAATAATAAAGCCAGTTCTTCTTACTTGGTTGAGTTGTCTAATTTATGGCATGGTAGATTAGGACACGTGAGTTTAAACAAACTGAAAAAGTTAATAAGTTTAAACTTACTTCCACAAATGGAAATTGATTCACAACACAAGTGTGAAATCTGTGTAGAAGCAAAAATGGCCAAGGCACCATTTTTATCTGTCGAAAGAAATAGTTCACCATTAGAATTGATCCATACTGATATATGTGATCTGAAATTCGTGCAAACTAGAGGTGGAAAGAAATACTTTATAACATTTATCGACGATTGCACGAAGTACTGTCACGTGTATCTTTTAAGTGGTAAAGACGAAGCTCTTGATACCTTCAAAAGATATAAGAATGAAGTTGAGAATCAACTTAACTCTAAGATCAAAATAATAAGAAGTGACAGAGGAGGAGAATACGTGGCACCGTTTGTGGAATTTTGCCAAGAACATGGTATTATTCATCAGACGACGGCGCCATATTCACCTCAATCAAATGGCGTTGCTGAACGAAAAAATAGAACTCTCAAGGAGATGATGAATGCGATGCTAATCAGTTCAGGGTTACCTCAGAATTTGTGGGGGGAAGCCATATTGTCATCAAATCGCATTCTAAATATGTTGCCACACAAGAAACGGGATAAAACACCGTACGAATTGTGGAAAGGTAGACAACCTTCCTATGGATATCTTAAAGTGTGGGGGTGTCTAGCAAAGGTCGAAGTACCTAAACCAAAACAGGTCAAGATAGGACCGAAAACGGTTGATTGTATTTTCATTGGATATGCAGAAAATAGTAATGCGTACAGATTTCTAGTGCATAAGTCCGAAATTCCAGACATGAATTCTGGGATGATTATTGAATCGAGAAATGCTGTTTTCTTTGAGAACATCTTTCCAACGAAGGAAAGAAATGAAATAAGTTGTAAAAGAAATTATGAAGCCGTTAAAGGTTCTCCTCCAGAAGTTGAGGAACCACGGCAAAGTAAGCGTAAAAAGGTGGCCAAATTATTTGGGCCTGACTTCCTAACATACATGTTAGACGATGAACCTAGGACAGTGCAAGAAGCTCTGTCGACTCCAGAAGCTCCATTCTGGAAAGAAGCTGTAAACAGCGAAATTGAGTCCATAATGCAGAACCACACTTGGGAGTTGGTAGATCTCCCAAAAGGGTGTAAACCTTTAGGATGCAAGTGGGTCCTTAAAAGGAAATATAAAACCGATGGATCAATTGAAAAATATAAGGCTCGTTTAGTAGCCAAGGGATATTCTCAAAAGGAAGGATATGATTTCTTCGATACATATTCACCTGTAACGAGAATTACGTCAATACGGGTCCTATTTGCTATTGCAGCATTGCATGATCTCGATGTACATCAAATGGATGTAAAAACGGCATTCCTAAATGGAGACCTTGAAGAAGAAATATACATGGATCAGCCTGAAGGGTTTGTAATACCTGGACAGGAAAACAAAGTGTGCCGACTCGTGAAGTCGCTTTACGGGCTTAAACAAGCACCGAAACAGTGGCACCAAAAATTCGATATGACTATGTTATCGAATGGATTCAAAATCAATGAGTGTGACAAATGTGTTTACATTAAGGGCACACCCAATGAATTCGTGATTGTCTGTCTTTATGTAGACGACATGTTAATCACGGGAAGCAATCAGAAAATGATTGTAAACACGAAAACTATGTTGAAAAATCATTTCGATATGAAGGATATGGGTTTGGCAAAAGTCATACTAGGGATAAACGTCTTTAAGGCGTCCGAAGGAATTGTGTTGACACAATCTCATTATGTTGAGAACGTGTTAAAGAAATTTAATGCTTTCGATGATCCTCCGGCTAAGACTCCTGTAGATATAAATCTACATTTGGCTAAAAACAGAGGAGAACCCATATCACAACATGAATATGCTCGAGTGATTGGCAGTCTAATGTATTTATCGAACTGCACTAGACCTGATATAGCATATTCAATAAGTAAACTCAGCAGGTTTACGAGTAATCCTGGAAGTAATCATTGGATAGCCTTGAGAAGGGTGCTGAGATATCTGAAGCACACTATTAATCATGGCATACTCTATACGAGGTATCCAGCAGTTCTTGAAGGATACTGCGATGCTAACTGGATATCTGACAGCAAAGACTCCAAATCCACGAGTGGTTATGTATTTACCATCGGTGGTGGAGCAATCTCTTGGAAATCCTCAAAACAAACGTGCATAGCTCGATCTATGATGGAATCGGAGTTTATTGCACTAGACAAAGCCGGTGAAGAAGCAGAATGGCTTCGGAATTTTTTGGAGGACATTCCTTGTTGGAATAAGCCTGTACCGCCTATTATGATACATTGCGACAGTATGGCCGCAATTGGTAGGGCACAGAATCGTATGTATAACGGAAAGTCTCGACACATTCGTCGAAGACATAATACCGTACGACAACTGATCTCTAGTGGAATAATCTCTATTGACTATGTGAAGTCTAAAGAGAACATAGCAGATCCTTTGACGAAAGGCATTGCTAGAGATCAGCACTATAACGCAGTAAGGGGAATGGGGCTTAAAAACCACACATCCAAGAACAAGCTCGGTGGTAACTCAACCATGATGAGTGGAGATCCCACAAACTTGGTTCAATGAGACAACTAAGCTGAGTGTAGTTCAGTAGCTTACTTGGAATTTTTCTAAGAAGCTCATTCTCATAAGCTGCCCAAGTAATTACCGATGTCGTGTGGTAAAGGGTAAGCAATTTTGCTTTTAATGATGGCTATACCTGTTGGTGGAGTATTTCGGGATACTCTAGGATTAAGTCCTAATAGTCAATCACCTATATAAGTGAGAAGTGGGGCCGCTTCAATGCAACACTTATGAATCCAAGATATGGTCCAAGGCTGAAATGGACACAACGTGAGAATCGAAAGAAATAAGATTCGTCACTGTGTGTACGCTGTTGTTTTAATTTACACAAAAGCTGTCAGTTCAAGACATCATGTTCACTGAACAGCGAGTAAATTCTATTGCGTTTCACTATGGAAGGTTCAAAGCCACAAGCTACCTATCCCGATGCAGTGACGAGTTGTCGAGTTTTTCTTGCGAGAGTCAGCATGCATAGCATTTGCATTAATTTCCATTCATGTGGGGGATTGTTGGATTTTATTAAGATAAATGGGCTTTGGGCCCAAATGGGTATTAACCCATTAAATAAAATCCGTTTTGGTTTTTATTAAATTGGGAAGCCATCGAATGTCGAAACGAGAAATCGTTGAAAGATTACGAATCTATGTTTCACGGGGAATCTAACGAATATTAATACACTCAAAACCGATATCGGGTGAATGAGAAATTAATTTTCGAAGTTGGCCCAATAATCATTAAAATGGTTGGTAGTGTTTAAGTGGGGAATCAAGTGTCCCACATTGGTTAGACACTAAGAAAATCTTCACTATATATATAGAAACCCATGTGGGTTTATTCAAAAGGGCTTGCCATGTGTATAGCTTAAATGGGCTTGTGGGCTTAAGTGGGTTTAAGTGGGCTTGAGAAACTTGGGTGAGTTTTGGCCCAAATAACAGCCCGGTGCGAGTCGGTGCCTCGCACCGACGAGCACCGAGCACCGAGCACCGAGCCCGTGCCCGAGCCCGAGCCCGTGCCCGTGCCCGTGGCCGAGGCCGAGCCGAGCCGAGCCGTGCCGTGCCAAAGTGCGCAATGGGCGCTTTGAGGCGCGCACTTTGCACTTCGCACGACGCATCGGAGCGAGGAGCATTGAGGAGCTTATTTAAATTTTTCCTCCGGTGGGCGGCGACGGTGACGGTGCCGGTGACATGGCAGTCGAGGTGAGGATGATTGGGTAGCCCAGATGTGATGGCTTGATCCATTTGATCAATTGGGCTGAAGTGGGTTGTTGGGCTAATTCGGCCCAACTCAAGGTAGTGTCGGTCGGCCCAACTAGAGGCGTCGGTAGCCGCCTCGGGCCGTCGGTCGGAGAATCGGGCCGCCGCCGGTGGGACACGCCTGAGATTCGGGCTGTCGGCCCGAGAATCGGGCCTGTCGCGGGCCGGTAAATAAACCGACAGTCCAATAGTTGCAAAATGTTGCAATATAGTCCCTGGAAAATTACAGAAGCAGCCTAGCAAGTTCTCGAATTTGCGGAGAGGTCCCTGCGGGAAAAAGTCTATAAATAGACCCCAAATGAGTTGGAAATTTCATTCACTTCAACCCACACAAATTACATCATTCACTCCCAACTCCCTAAAATCCCGAAGCAAGAAATAACTCGGTTTCGAGTACAATTCGCCAGAAATTCTAGTCGTTGTGCTGCGATTATGAATTAAGAAAAAGGTCGTTGTATCTTGGGGACGATCGCTGCTAACCGAAAGCACTGGTATCGGGGCGATTTCGTCTTACGGACAGTGTGTCCAACACACGCCTCGACTACGTTAACTGTTATGGATAGTCTTCATCAACTTCAGGCGTATTTATTCTTCATGTTGTGTATAATAGTTATCACATATGCCCTCATCATTATCTGGGTATTGGCGAACTGCACCTGCGTTTGAAGAACACTCCATCTTCCGACTATCTACTGCCGAAGTTTATCTATTGCCAAAACTGTCTGCCGCCGACCAGACGCAACCACAGAAACAACAGGGTTCTCCTTCTCTTGGACACTTGTCGAACGCTTCGAGCACATTGAGTTCGTTTTCTGGTTCTTTTTTTCTGCCCTTTGGTACTAATTTCTCGGCGAAGAAGCGTTTCGACGGTATTGCTCTCAGCGCTTTGAATCAGAACGACTCTGTGCAGATGACTGGTATTGTATTTCAACCATTTGATGAGGTGAAGAGGGATGATTTTGTGGTCCCAATTGCTCATAACGCTTCGCTTGCTCGCCAGAGGTATGCTGATGACTGTGAAGGCGCCATTAATGAACAGATCAAGTAAGTTCTAGTTTACTTCTTCCTAGTCTTTCTCTCGGTTTAGATCTGAGTGTGCTTAATTAGTGTTTGATGCGATTAAAATTAAAACCCCTTTTCGTGCTTTCAGTGTGGAGTACTCTGTGTCGTACGTTTACCATGCTCTGTATGCCTACTTCGATAGGGATAATGTTGCTCTAAAAGGCCTTGCAAAGTAAGTGTTCTTTGCTTCATCTTTGGGGGAACAAGATTGGTTCTTGAATGTCTAATCAATGATTTTGTGGGGGACAGATTCTTTAAGGAGGCCAGCAAAGAAGAAAGAGAGCACGCGGAGAACTTGATGGAGTATCAGGTAAATGGGGAATTCGATTACATCCTATGCATCTCTAGAGATATGGAATCCATGTAATTATCTCATCTCTAACCATTGTACCATGCTTGGCTTTTGTGTACAGAACAAGAGGGGAGGAAGGGTGAAGCTATTTCACATAACCAACCCACCTTCTGAGTTTGATCATGCTGAGAAAGGCGATGCTTTATACGGTACATATTTGTTGCTTTTTCTCTACTGACAAATATTGTTTGAATTTTCGATTCGATGATTTAGACTGTTTGTGTTTCAATCTTAGCTATGGAGCTTGCCCTGTCTTTGGAGAAATTAGTAAACGAGAAGCTACTGAAACTTCACAGCGTAAGACTTGTTAACCATTCGTACGACCTTTATGGTGATTTTTCAAGGGAAAATATTCGAATTTTTAGCCCTTTTGCTTTTAATGTGATTCGAAGCTCGAAACTGATGAATTGTTTTCTGATTCGATGCATCAGATTGCTGATAAGAACAATGACCCTCAGCTAGCTGATTTTATAGAAGTGAATTCTTGGAAGAACAGGTGACAAGTTAACTTCAATCAAAGTCTTTCTTTATTTTTCGTTTAACATGAGAGTATACGTATAAATCGAACAACTTCCATTACCTTACCAGGTTGAAGCCATTAAGAAGATCTCAGAATATGTTTCACAGCTGAGGAGGGTCGGAAAAGGACATGGTAGACACCTTATGCTCGACAAGCCAAATCGAGCTTAATTTGTAGTAGAAATAATTTTTTTTTCGAATTTCAACGATGAATACATCGGTTTTCGCAAATGCAGGAGTTTGGCATTTCGATCAGATGCTTCTTCACGAAGGAGATGGTGCGGCCTAAAATCCTAAACGAGGAGGATCTTCCTGTTGATTTGCTTCATTATTACTGTGCTAGTTGTTGTAGGCCTTTGTGTTTTATTTTTAAGTGAAGTATTTAGGCTTTGCTCAACTAAGGAAGCGTTGTAGTTGTAGTTGGAATCTATATACTCCAAGACAAGTTAATTAAAGCTTAAGGAAATGATTAATACGTTTCTAGTGAACTTGCACACAATAAATAAAAACTAGTACTATCTGCACACTCTATGCGTGTGCTTAAAATGTAATTGTTTTAATCTTAATTTTGAAATTTATAATTTATGTTCAGTAGATACAATATAACTTTTATAATGTAAGGAAAATAATGATTAGGGGTATAAGTATAATAACTAATAATTAAGGGGTTAAATCAAATGTGGTAATTATTTAATTAGTGAATATAGAAATATAGATGTTAAACTGTAAATTTAGAGACTAAATTAGCATATAATATAATAAGGTTTAGATTCGTCTCTGAGTGGACTGAATCGGAGTATCGAACTACGATGGTATGGAGAATTAACTAGTATTACATCTATCCCACTTATTTCTTCCATCTTTCTATCTCGGGCGTTCCACATAATTCATCTCATTTCTATTTTTGGTAAAAAATCATTCCAATAATTAAACTAATTACACCATTTATATTAAAAAAGACTTCTTAATTTACGTGTCCACTAATAAGTTTTCTCTCTTCGTACCTTAAAAGTGTATTATAATATTAAAATAATGTAGTTTCTTAATCTCCGTGCCCACTAGTCTTTTGGGAAGAATTAAACCAGACGGAGGAAGTAAAAGATAATAATATTAATTAAGAAAATAAAGAAATTTAGAGGACCCACCCACTTGAAATTAAAGACTAGACAAAAGCAACGTCACTTTTCCAATGCGCGGCTCGAGCACCCTAAAGCATGTGGTACGGTATGCATCGACTGGTGTACATTAGCTCTCCCTCTTTATAATATCAACTGGACACTCTTTAAAACCCTAAAGTCCCAAGCACCCACCTTCTAATCCAATTCCCCAAATGCTAGTTTCAAGTTCTTGATTAAATCAAGATTCGTAACTCCGACGACGATGGATATCGATCCATCGGATGAACAAAAGGTCGCAAAATCCGAAGTTTTGCGAGACCTCTCGGCGAAAGGTCCGCTGCGTAGCTCTCTGTCGAAGCTCTCGGGCTCATCACGAGTAATTCCGGCGGAAAAGGACTTCCATTTTTACAATAATTTTCAAGAATTCAAAGCTCCCGTTGATGAAATCGACGAGAAATCGAAAACTCTGCTCCAGCTAATCGGGTCGTCGGAAGCGGTTTTCAGCAAGCGTATGCCGTTTCCCGATGATAAAGCAGTGGAATTGGACGACGACGTGGCGCTTGATTGGTTGGTGGCAGTGAACGATGAGACTTTTGAGAGGTTAGACATTTCTTTGGACGAGTTTAAGAGGATAAGGAAAGGTGAAGAGGAGACTGGTGTGAGGGTAATGAAGAGTGGTGATATTGACGAGGATGGATTTCAAATGGTTTATGGGAAAAAGAAGAATAAGACGTCGTTAGGCGGCTCGGAGAAAGCTGTGGAGGTAGGGTCTGTTCAAGAAGTGAAGGTGGCAACAAAGGCGAAGCCGAAGGTGCCGTTTCATGTGCCAAAGATACCGAGGCCACAGGACGAGTATAAGATCATTGTGAACAACGCGAATCAGCCATTTGAGCACGTTTGGTTGCAGAAGAGTGAGGATGGATCTAGGTTTCTCCATCCCTTGGTTGGTTTCTTGATTTTGTGCTCTAGGTTTTTGTTGTTGGCTTCCTATATTTCTGTTGGGAATTCATACTGCGAGAATGATAACATCATTTCTAACAATAGTTTCGCTTGTAATTACAGGAGAAGCTCGCTGTTCTTGATTTTATTGATGGAAGTGATAGCAATTCTGAACCGTTAAAGCCTCCACCACTTGATGCTACACCATTTAAACTCGTAGAAGATGTGAAGGAGTTGAAGCAGTTAGCTATTAAGTTGCGTAACGTGGATGAGTTTGCGGTAAAACTCTCGCTTTTGTTATTTAATTGGTGGCAATTCTTTGGTTTTACCATCTGATTAGAATTATGTCCTAAGAGTAGTGTTTTGTGATGATTACTGGGGTGCTATGTACAGATGATGCTTAATAAGAATAAAGGAGAACAAGCATAATGAGATTTTTTTCTGGGCCAAATATGGTTATTTTTGTGTTCTACATAACCTGTGCTGCTGTTTTGTAGGTTGATTTGGAACACAACCAGTACAGATCGTTTCAGGGAATGACATGCTTGATGCAAATTTCGACTCGGACGGAGGATTTTATTATTGATACTCTGAAACTTCGGATTCACATTGGTCCATATCTGAGAGAGTTATTTAAAGACCCCAATAAGAGAAAGGTAAAAAAATCAACGTTATTGTGCTACCCACTTATTCTGAATATGTTTATTTAATACGGGCATCTTAACCTGGCTTCTTTAGGTTATGCATGGAGCAGATCGTGATATCTTTTGGCTCCAACGAGACTTTGGGATATATGTCTGCAATATGTTTGACACAGGACAGGTTGTGCATTGATGTAATTTGTTTTTTTTTTTGTGTTTATCGGAATTTTCTGGCTGTAAAATTCACATCGCTCTTAATTTATTATTTCCTATATGACCATCGTCTTCTTTTTCTAGCAGGTTCTGATGGAGTAGAGTCCTATATATTTCATCTACCATCAATAGTCAATGAAATTTGTCACTTTCTGTAGTTTATTTTCTGCAGTTTCAATGGCATTGTGGTAACTGATCCCACTTGCAAATCTTGAGTCAGTTGAATGGAAAAACTTTGTCAACTTAAATGTATGAAATTGATAACTAGATACGGATCTGTGACTGTATTCGCTCTTCGTTTTGATGTCACCATCTTCAATTTTATATTGAGGACAAACTTAGGCAGCATTTAAACTGGTGGTTCTGTTTATATGTTCAATCTTGTCCTAAGCATTTTGAGGCGCATCAATCATGTTTATATGTTTAGTTTTTAAATGTTCTCCTCAGGCTTCCAGGGTATTGAAAATGGAAAGGTATAGCCTGGAATACCTGCTGAATCACATATGTGGAGTTGAAGCAAATAAAGAGTACGTTTTTATTCGTTAGTTAGGCATCCCCCATTGTTCTTGTCTATGTTGAACTGCTACCTCCATCCCAACACATAGAAGAATCTACATAATATATATATATATATATATATATTTTATAAGTGATAAACAAATTTCAGGATCCTGAGCATTTTCGGAATGACCTGTTTTTTTCTGCAGATACCAGAATGCAGATTGGAGAATCAGACCACTACCAAGGGAGATGATAAAGTGTGTTTTTGCATGAGTTCTGCATAATTTTGGCTATTCCTATGCTTGTTTTCTGATGCTGTTATTTCTAAATAACGAATTAGTAGTTAGCCAATCTCGTTGATATTCGAATGCCAATTATCATACAATATATGATGAAATTTTTACATATTGGAGGCAACGGTACTTTGGTCAAACCAAGTTTGTCTTCGAGTCTGGCTTGCGATATAATGCTCTTCTCCAATCGCCAGGTATGCCAGAGAGGATACACATTATTTGTTGTACATTTACGATGTGATGAGGAGAATGTTGCTAACGTCTTCAACTGAGTCTGATAGTTCTGATCCTCCTCTTGTTGAGGCAAGCGACTACATGCTTTTCCATTTCCATCTTTTATGAATATTTAGATATCAGCAAAATGAAGGAATTATGACTTCTTTCTTGTTTTCTTTATTCCATCTACTACTTATAATGTGGATACGTACATGTTGCCTGCTTTTGGCAGGTCTATAAGAGAAGTTATGACCTATGCATTCAACTTTATGAAAAAGAGCTTCTCACAGATAGTTCTTACCAATACGTTTATGGGTAATGATCTCTCTTGTCAGTGTACTGTTGTTGACTTTACACATTGGCGTAGAATTGCATGGTCACTCTTTTAATTTCCCAGTCGTGATTGACATCTCTGTTTTGTGCAATACTGATCTGGCTACTTTCACTATTACTAATGTAGAGTGCAGGGTTCCGGCTTCAACGCTCAGCAGCTAGCAATTGTTTCTGTAAGTGATGCATATGTTGGTCATAGCCCCATTTTATGACATTTTGTCTTAGGTCTTCTTTCGAATTGACCATTTTTTGTTTTTTAATGATTTCATTGTTGTAAATTGTAATCGTGAAGTTTAAAGGGAACTTCTGACCTATGTTATCACTGCACAACTAATCTTAATCCCCATATATGGCCTCCAGGGACTATGTGAATGGAGGGATGGTGTCGCACGTGCAGAAGATGAAAGCACTGGTTATGTTTTGCCCAATCGAACTCTCATCGAAATTGGTATTTACTGACTATCACAATATCTTATCTAGTATCATCAATGTATTTTGCAGCATGCATTGATGCAAACCTTTGGTTTTCTCCTCCATATTTGTCATTGAAAAGCTAAACAGATGCCTCTAAGCATTGGTCAACTGCGTCGGCTTTTGAAATCGAGGCACCCATACATTGAACGGAATCTTGATTCTGTCGTAAGTATTATAAGGCACTCCATCCACAACGCTGCTGCATTTGAGGATACTGCAAAACAACTGAAAGAAAGGCGTTTAGAATTGGTAAGCCTGCATACATTTGATATTTAAACGATAATCCTATTTTGTGTGTTACTTTTTTCCTTTCCTATAATTCTTTCCTGCTTTGTTTTCTTTTTGTTGATCCATTTTATATGGTATTATAATATATTTGGTTTGAATAAAATCAACAGGCAAACAGAGTGAGTGCATTGTCTTCGGAAGAATCAGAGATTCTGCCTTCTGAAGCTCCCGGCATTGCTATAGACACTGGGGAAGATGAGGGCCTAACTGATAGCATTTCACCCTCCAATCATGCAAATGAGGCCAACACTGCCTCTGTTCAAAAAGAGGTGTTGCCTGGCAAAGAGCAGCCGAAAACTGCCAATACCAATCTGAATTCAGCAAATTCGGTATGGCCCACTTTCTGATTGCATTTTTCAACTCGAAAGATTTCGATAACGTGCTTTCTATCAGATACTGACATGAACTCTAATCTAATATATTAGGACCACAAAGTTAGAAGCTAAGCTTTGTGTTCTTTCTTAAAATTGAAAAAAAAAATGAAGATTCTGTATTCTGCTTCATTGATCGATGCATGATGTTCATCTTCTGGTTATGCGATTCGCTATTCGAGTATCTTCCTGGTTATGCGATTCACAACTCATGCTTTCCTTCTCTCTTTATCTGATAATTTTATTCTTTTGTAATAGGCTGTAGCGACCGTTCAGATGCTTAAGAAACCAACACCAGCTTTTGGGGCGATGCTTGGGGCTTCAAAGAGGAAGTTTGATTCCGACATAAGTGTGAGTTTAATATTCAATGTTCATTACTAAATACCCCATGCTACGCTAACGTCTACATGCAAGTTTCGGCTCTGCTTGCAAACGTTTCGATTTTTTTTTTTTGCATAATCCTATTATATATCATAGAGTTCCTACATTGAGTCTTGACCCTTGATATCACTGATGATTGACTATGTGTTGTCTTTTCCTTCCTTCTAACTCCGTTACTTAACCTTTTCTTTCTATAGGGACATGGAGCAAGCAAACTAGAACACATAAAGTCAACAGTAAGCCTACCCTTCCATACATTTCAAGGCAAGACCGAAGACTCTTCGTCTAAGCCCGAAGAACCAGGGAAGAATTTAGCTTCACAGAAGGACGATGTGCCTTTACCAGCCATGGGTTCGACGCTAGAAGACGTCATTATTTTGGATGATGATGATGGCGAGGATGCCAAGGAAGAACCAACTGAAGAACCTTCTACTGATCAGCTAATCACAGTGAGAACGAAAACGAGCCTAAAACAGCAGATTCTTCCTCGGAGATTGACGAGGAAGACGAACCCATGTCACTTTCAGATCTAACTTCGAGCTTTCAGAAGGTCTTGCCCTCGCCTGATCAAACCAAAAGTTCGAAAAGTGCTGGCAAATCTCAGGGTTTGCTCAACTTCAAACCATTCGACTATGATGCTGCTAGAGAGCAAATCAAATTCGGGCAACAGCAGCCCAGGGCAAGAACCGAGAAAGATAACAGTGGTAAGGGAAAGAAAGATGGGAATAAAAGCTCGGCCACAGCGCAATCTGCTAAGGACGCCGAGGGAACGCCTGAGCTCTTACAAGGCAAACGACGCATGGCTTTTCCATCGTCGGGCAACCGAAGTGCTAGTTTTCGTTAGTTGTCTTTAATCATTAGAATCGTATGATCTTGTAATGTAAGAAAACGTATTAGATCTTGAAAATGGATCAGATTTCGGAGAACTGTGATTTCTGGTGAATTAATGAACCCTGAATGAGATTCTAAGGCCATTTCCAACGGATTTTAAGGAATTCCTCTATACATGGAATTACTACAGTGAAATTTCTATGTAATATTTGATTCTACATACTCAAATATATTATTAAAACTTAAATAAAATTTAAGTTAAACAAAACAACATAAAATTAAACGTCTGGCCCAATAATATAACTCGTCTCTCTCGTTGTACATATATACTCTACTGCTAGACCTCATAAACTATGGCCGCAAGCTGTTCGCTGGCTCGCTCACCATAACTCATCGTGTCTTAAACTCTATTTAATGCTCAAATTGTTGCCTCCTTGCAAAGGCCGGCCTTTTTCGAAGTCCATAGTGCCGTCAAGCCGTTTCTTGTCAGGCCTTCAAAGTCTGAGCTGCGTAGGCGATGATAATGTATCTAATGGCAGTTATAGAAATACAAGAGAGCTCGATTTTGAGCTTCTATTTCGCAGTTGCACGTCGTCTGACATTGCAAGGAGGGTACACTCGCTTCTTATTGTGTCTGGGAGGGCCGGCAGCGCTTTCATTGCCACGCGGCTCATTAACGTCTACTCCTTTCTGGGCGATGTTTCAATGTCCAGAGACGTTTTCAATCAAATTCCGAAGAAAGATTCCTACACGTGGAACTCGATGGTATCGTCCTACGTACGTAGGCTGCAGTTCAGCGACGCTGTGAAATGTGGGTTTGAGATGCTGTCGTCTGCTGAGGTTAGGCCCGATTTTTACACTTTTCCTCCGCTGCTAAAAGCTTGTAGTAATTTACCTGATGGGGAAAGGTTGCACTGTTGGGTCCTCAAATTGGGTTTTGAATGGGATGTGTTTGTCTCTGCCTCTTTGGTGAATATGTACTTTCGATTTAGTTCTTCTGATAGTGCATACAAGGTGTTCGAGGATATGCCTCACCGTGACTTGGGTTGTTGGAACTCTGCAATAACTGGGTTGTATCAAAGTGGCGATGCTGAGAAGGCGCTGAGCGTCTTGGATGAAATGAGATCGAAAGGCATAGGGATGGATACAATGACCGTTGCGTCTACTCTCTCAATTTGCGCTCAAGTGAACGATAATTTGGGCGGTTTGTTGATCCATTCGTACTCCATAAAGCACGGTTTGGAGTCTAATCTGTTCGTCTCGAATGCCTTGATTAACATGTACTCGAAATTCGGTCGAGTGCAATGTGCGCAGAACGTCTTCGACCACATGGACGTTAGAGATCTAGTGACTTGGAACTCCATTATTGCAGCGTACGAGCAAAACGATTATCCAAGTCGAGCAATTAGCTTCTTTCGTCGAATGCAATCTAACAGAGTCCAACCAGATTCCCTGACGTTAGTGAGCATATCTTCGAGTATAGCCCAGATGGGCGATGTCCTTTCCAACAAATCTATCCACGGATTTGTGCTAAGAAGATGTTGGATCAAAGACGACACTGTGATAGGAAATGGAATCGTCGACATGTATGCTAAGCTAGGCATGACAGACGCTGCACAGAAGACCTTCGACGAACTCCCTCGTAGAGATGTCATCTCATGGAACACACTGATCACTGGCTATGCGCAGAACGGCCTTGCGAGCGAGGCTAACAAAGCGTATCGAAGAATGGAGATTGAGGGCTTGGTGAAGCCTACTCAAGGCACGTGGGTATCGATTTTGCCTGCTTACGCTCATCTCGGAGCTCTGAGGGACGGGATGAAAATCCACGCCCGTGTTCTCAAAGAAGGGCTCGACTCTGACGTCTATATCTCCACTTGCCTCATCGATCTGTACGGTAAATGTGGGAGGTTGAGCGATGCGATGTCTCTATTCCATGATGTCCCTAAGGACACATCGGTGCCTTGGAACGCCATAATTTCCTGCTATGGGCTTCACGGTCTAGGCGAGACGTCTCTGAGGATTTTCGAAGACATGCGTAGCGAAAAAGTAAAGCCAGACAATGTAACCTTTCTATCAGTTCTAACCGCATGTAGCCACACGGGCCTAATCGATGAGGGACAAGAGATTTTCGACACGATGCAGAAAGTATATGAAGTCAAACCTACTCTGAAGCACTACGGTTGCATGGTAGACATGCTGGGTCGGGCCGGTTTCTTAGAACGGGCCTATGAATTCATCGAAGACATGCCTTTAAAGCCTGATTCCTCAATCTGGGGTGCACTCCTCGGCGCCAGCAGAATCCACGGGAACGTCGAAATCGGTCAGAAAGCCTCTGATCGCTTGTTCGAGCTCGATTCGCAGAATGTTGGGTATTACGTGCTGATGTCGAACATCTACGCCAATTTTGGGAGGTGGGAAGGCGTCGACGAAGTGAGATCGTTGGCCCGAGCGAAGGGGTTGTGGAAAACGCCGGGTTGGAGCTCGGTCGAGCTGAATAACAAGATGGAAATCTTTTACAGTGGCGATCAGTCCCATCCTCAGAGTCGAGAGATATACGAGGAACTATCGTTGATCGATGGGAAGATAAGGAATCTCGGGTATAAGCCCGACTTCAGCTTCGTGCTTCAGGACGTTGAGGACGATGAGAAGGACCACATTCTTACGAGCCACAGGGAACGGTTGGCCATAGTTTGGGGGATACTCAATACGCCTCCTAAGACTACTCTGACGATATACAAGAACTTGAGGGTTTGCGGGGACTGTCATAACATGACCAAGTTCGTGTCGAAGCTCACGGAGAGGAAGATCGTTGTAAGGGATTCGAATCGGTTTCACCACTTCGAAGATGGTATTTGCTCGTGTGACGATTATTGGTAGTTTTGGATGGTGATGATGGCAAGGAAGAACCAACTGATGAGCATTCTAGTGATGAGTTGGAGAACGAAAATGAGCACAAAAACAGCAGATTCTTCCTTGAAGACTGATGAGGAAGCGAACCCATGTCAGCTTTCAGATTTAACGTCGAGCTTTCAAAAGGTCTTGCGCTCGCCTGATCAAAGGAAAAGGTCTAAAACTGCTGGCAAGTCTCAGTGTTTGCTGAACTTTAAACCTTTCGACTATGATGCTGCTGATCAGATTCGGGCAACAGCTGCCCAGGACAAGAACCGAAGAAGATAACAACGTTAAGGGCAAGAAAGATGGGAGCAAAAGCTCGGTTGCAATCAGCTAAGGAGCGCTGAGGGAACCACAGGGCTCTTACGAGGCAAACGACGCCTGTCTTCTCCGTCGTTGGGCATAAGTTGTCTCGAAATCTTAGATCTCATAATGTAGAAACGTATTGGATCTTGAAAAGCGATTAAACTATTGACATTGCCACCAAATTTCTATTTCTTGATCAGTTTCATACACAGGGATTATTTTCGGCCGGTCTACGACAAGTATCAACTCGCCGATGAAGATCTCAAAGCTAAGCAAAGATGAGGGAAGTAGCTAAAGTTGACTATGATAGAGCACGACTATCTGATAAAAAAAAACAGCCAACATATCTCCAATTACTTGGAGGATCTTTCTGATTCTTTATCCAAAACTTCGACAGGAACTACAGGGATCGAATCCCACCATTCCTTAAGCCTTCTATTGCCGGGCTCGCTCTGCAGATATTTCCCGAGTTTCGAAGTCGTCAAGAAACCTTGTAAAACGAGTCCCATCACTATGAACTTGAATGGAATTAGAGCCAAGGCGATCGCAGAGCAGACCATAGCTATCATCACTGCGTTCGCATGCTGCAATGATGACAATAAGTCATCTGTAATAAGAAATGCTTTGCATCATTGCTGGACTACGAAAGCTTTGTTGGGCGTACTTACCTTTGGAGCTTTTGAGATGAATATCGAACGTATCTTAAGCAAGGCTATGTGCTGCATTATTTCGTGGATGGTCCTCAGTCCTTGCTGGGCTGATACGATGCTTTCCATGGTGCTTTGATCTGATCCACCGCTACGTATGACTATTTTATCGAGCTTTTCTGACGCCCTTCTCCTTTTTGCAGACCACATTTTCCTTACAACCCACAGTAAGAATCCCGATATGGCTAGGCCAATCCATTCCCTAAATCAGAAAAGAGAAAGAGAATCAAGAATCGTCGAAAAGCTGACATCATCATAGGTGATCAAATACTAGAATGCATACTTGTAGACAACCATCAACGTTGTAATGATCACCGTAGAAGTGATTATGGGCCTTTGCCACGTGAATATCCCCTGAGACCATGGTATTATACCTCGCAGTGGATTAAGCAGCCCCTGCAAATCAAGTCACCACACAGTTCATCAAGAAAGTTCTTCGTAAAAATTGTAAGTCCATTTCTGCAAAATTTTCGAAGGAAACGCCCACCATGAGAATCTGAGCGCTTTCGGTGATGCCATCCTCTTTGAATCCCTCGGCCGTAGCCTTAGCTCTATCGATCACTTTAGCTTCTTCCCTCGACTGGTTTATCGCACTCTCCAACGACGTAAGATTATCGGGCTGTACTACCTCGATTTTATCTCCGAGCACTTCCTTAGCGAGACAAGGAACAACAGCACAGTGTTGGGACGAAACGTTCAAGTTCCTAAGTATCGAACTAGCACTGCAAGGATGTCCAGTCGCAAACTTGGACAAACTCTCAGCTAACTCTTGCAATACGTAATCCCCTTTTGGAAGCTCATCTAACAATGCGAAGATCAAGAAACTCTTGGGCTCGGGCGGAGATATCCTAAGCATCTCTCTCGCAGCGTGGAGCCTTACGATCCCGAGGATAGTCCTCGCGTGCATTTCCCATACTTCTACCAAAGATTCGACCTTTGATCTCGTCAGAAATCGATGCATTAGCATCACTTCTTTTACGAGCGCCAGCCAATGGTCTCTCCTCGTGGAGCTCGTCATTTCTGGAAATTCTAACACAACGCCTTCTTGCCTGGAGAAAGAAGTGTAAGAAATCTTAAGGAAAGTTTTCTTTTTTCTTCTTCCAAGTAGAAACGGGGACTTATATGCTTACAGATCAGATGATTCGTATACGATAGCCTTATCGAAAAGAGGGGCGCCCCACGGGCCAGTGGCTCCAGGCTTTACTGTTTGTTCAATGTCTTTCGAAAGGTCGAGCTTTATTGCATCTTCGTAGGATATAACGCCAGACGCTTCGAAGTACAGTGCGTAGTTTGTAAGAGTCAGCCTACCTAGAAAATGGAGAAAACAAACTGATGATTTCGTAGAAAAACAATACATAGGTATGTGTCTATATATGTATGTATACGAATAACAGACCAGGCCAACTAGTGCCACCGATGTGTCGAACGACTCTCTGTGAGCTCGCTGTTCCTTCGACGTGTAATATGAATTCATCGTCGATGAGTTCGACTCCTTTGGGAACTTCTTGCTTCTGTAAATGCTTGATGCATCTATATATGAAAGGAACTTCTAATTTAGTTTTTGTTTGTCGAAACTTTTATAACGGAATTGTTTATTACCTGTGAATTTCTTTCAAGAACTTATCATAAGCTGGGAAGTGAAGCCTATTCTGCGTCGGTGCAGTTAATGTCTCGAATGTGAATCTTCCATTAACCATGTCTACGACTAAGGGAACCAAAGTACCCAACCACACAAATGCATCTTCCCCAGCACTTGCTTCTCTATCAACCTACAAGTCATTGTTACAAATTCGATCTTTTAATTCGTTGAAATTCATTACAAAAAAAAAAAAGGAAAAGAAACCCTTTTTTCTTTCGTTTCTCAGGCTTACAAGGAGTGGCATGAGATCAGAATAGAAGAGAGGGATGTCATCATGCAGTTGATTTGCAGCTGCTACATTAGCCTTCTTATCCTCTCTCTCCTTTGCCACACATTCCTACAAAGAAGAAAGTTAAAAGATTTAATTGGCCCTACTAATGGATCTATCTCAAGATTCAAAATTTTACTGAAAAAACAGTACACTATGTGATTCTTCGTCTTCTAAGCCAGGGATTTCCCAGGCCAGCATCATATCGAATGTGAAGCGGCTGAAGGAACCATCGTTGATCTTATCCTCTATCTTCGGACATAATACTGCTGTGAGTGTCTTAGAGCAGCAGAATTCTACGTATTTTCTTGAATAATTCCCAGTTTTCGGATCCCACTGTTCCTCGAAATCTTTCACCAGTGAATCAACGCTGGTATCGAGCTTCCTGAAAACGATTTGATTCACAGTATTGCTCAATCTTTACACTTGACATGAATAATGCATAACAAATCAGCATTGGAAGAGATGTGATAAGATGTATTATTACTCTGCACATCTCAGAATCACGTCGTTGGCAATGGAAGACAGATGCTTGATCCTACTCTCCATATGGGCTTTGAATTAATTGAAACTGAGTTACGAGGGAAAAGACCTGATTAATGATCTAACAGTATGTATTTTTTCGCGTTGTTTCTTTGGATCGATCGTAGAGATTAGATGCATTTGATCGATTTATACGACGGCCCAAAACGTTTGTTTATACTAATCTGAAGGTGGCAGATTATTATCCATTTTGAAAGTGGTGCCTTAGTGTTGTTCGTCCTAAGAAGGCGACACGTGGCAGTCATGCAGCTGACTAACGCATAATGAAGGTTGCTTCGTTATATCGGTTTTGGTTTTTATTATTAGTTTTGTCACATATCCATTTCTATTTTTAGAATTAGGATTGTAGGATCATCATATAGTTCTCCATCTGTCTTTTTCACATACACATTTTACACACATATATATATATCGATTTTATGAATAATTTATAATTTTCCATTTAATTATGCATCTTCTAATCATCATCTAATTCGGCCATATATGTCATTTTCGTCGCTCGATTTTGCATTGTGAATCCTGTTTCATTTTTTTTCCCGATTTCACTTGGCAGCTAAATAAATATGAACGGTGAAGAGATCGACAATTTGAAATGATTTAAGAACATATTATATGTCAACATTTTCTTTAGAGGAATTGATTGAAATCATTCGATAACTATACGCTATATATATATAAATATTAAAAATATACTTCTCAGAGACTAAGATTTGTATCCACGGGTGTCAAGATTATTCCTGAATAACCACAGTTACAAAATTCGCCCCCTTCGTCTTCTTCGTTGCGTCTCTCCCCAGTTAGAAAATCCTCCATTCTTGAGTTGCTTTTCTGTCCAATAAGATCAAACAATTACGAAACCAAAACATAAGAGTATCAAAAACCTCAATAATATATGGGATATATTTATTACTTTCTTGAAAATGGTTCCATCTTTCTCCACATTCCACCCAGCTTCTTCACAGGTCGCCCTCAGAAGATCGTTGGAGTCGGCGTGCTTAGGAAGATCGTAGCCGCCGTGGGCTCTTAACCCGGCGAAGATGTTACGAGCCACGGCTCGGCGGTTCCTCTCCCTTTCCTTGTTCTTCAGCCGTTCTCTAGCCGAAGGGTATCGAAGCTTCATGCTCAGTGAGCCATCCTTTGCAGCTCGGCGAACCAGCCATGGACCCTTGCTTGTTTTTATGCATCCCTTGACGAGAAAGCTTTCTCTCTCTTGTTTCTTCATACACACACACACACATACACTCTTACATTAAGGTTTATTACACTTGAGCTGAGAAGAAGTTGAGTTCTTGGTTTATCTTTATATATGTGCGCAGTGAGGGAAAAAAAGGGGAAAAAATATGACAGAAAGAAGACAAAATTAAAGCTACTTTGGAGGAAGAGAATATACGAGGACGTACGTTGCGTGATATTATGCTTCTGCTTCTGCTATGTATGAGTACGTACAGTAATGCTTGAGGTGTTTATTTGCATGCAATTTTTATTCTTTTTCTTCCTTTTCTCTTTCATATCTGCGCCTCTTTTTTTTTGCTGAGGAAAAGTTGTGGCAATTGAACTGTGAGCTTGACCAAGATTGTTACATAGATTTAGAGATTGAATCTCCCTGAAGAATCATAGTATTCTCGGACCAACATGACAAACCAACATTTACTACAATTTTGGTAAATATTTGATCTGCTGCTGGCAATAATATTCCCCGAGTCTGCACATAAAGTAAAGCACCTCTATGCATGGGACAGTGACGATGTACGGCCTGGCCTATACACACGAATATTTAGTGGGCCTGAGTCTGAATAGTGGGCTTTCATCGTTTCCAATGGGCCCAATGTCAAGCCCATCAATTATATAAAATATATTTATATTATATAATAAAATAATTTTACCGACCGTGAAATTAAATTCATCATGTCGCTGTTATATACATTGAATGCAAATTTATTCATGCATATAAATACTGAGAGATTTTATTACACTTGGGACCATAGGCAGGCAGGCAATACTTACGGGCAGGGGCAAGAAAGTCGCCTGAACCCGATCCGTGTTTAACGTTGCCTTGCATCATATGTATACGACAAAATACCCTCATCATAATTTTTCATTTTATACAAATAATTATATGTAACTTTACAAATCAAGCTAGCTATATCCTCAAGGCATAGCCTGGCTGGGAAAGCCTACCCTTTTTATTGAAGGGTTAATTTGAACACAGTCCCTTTGAAGTTCTAAAATAGGTTTCAGATCGTATAGAAATCATTATTGTTTAAAGGACCAAATTTCTGTAAAATTTAGAGATAATGACATAAATTTAAAAAGTGTTATAAAATGTATATGAATTGGTATCGAATGGTCGTTTTGTGTTATTCCAGAACAATGAAGTGGTACTGCAGAAATTAGGGTTGGCAGTGGGGCGGGAAATTCCCAAGATTTTATCCTCGCGGGCGGGGACGGGGAATGATTTTTCCCCATGGGGATCCCCGCCCCGTTCCCGAACCCCCTTTTATATATTATAATATATATAATATTAAATTATAATTTAAATAATAGTAAGATAATATCAAATATAGATTAAATAATATAAAATTAATATAAATAATATATAAAATTATAATTTATATAATATTTATAACAAAATATATTCAAATTTATATATTTATTAAAAATAGTATTATTATTTTTAAAATTTGGGGGCAGAGAATCCCCGCGGGGACGGGGATGATTTCGTCCCGAATGCATCGCGGGGACGGGGACGGGGATTAGATCCCTGCCCCCGCCCCGCCCCGCCCCATTGCCATCCCTAGCAGAAATCGAGTCCTTAAAATAAAATTTTTCCGGATAGGCCTGAATGAGAAATTTTGGATGGACGTGAAATGAAAAGTTCTCTTTTAATGGAAGGGTAGAGAGCAAGCGAGCTCAAGTCTTATTTTTTTTTTTCTCCACAACATTGCAATAAATGTTTAGTCAAAAGATGAATTTAAATTTAAACTCTACTATAAAGTCGTGCAGTATAGTTCTTTCTTTAATTGTGTACAATTTCCAAGACGTCCTTCAAGTCAGTGAAGAGCGACGACGAGGGAATGTGGGTTTGTTTTCCAATGAGCAGCAATTTAAAAATGAAAATCATCCAAATCAAGTACTCCAATAATTTCTTTTTTTCAAAAAAGTAACTCACCCACACCACAATGTTCTTAAATCTTATATATAAATTCTTGTACGCTTTGGCTTAAAAAAGATTATGTATCTTGTAGAAATGATATGTATCAAAAAATAAACTTTTGGATGAATTTGGGCGGCAAAATTATAAAATTAGGTCACTAAGTATACAAGTTTTCGTTTTTGCGTCACTATGTTTGATAATTGCAAAAGTAGGTCACTAACTCTTCATGTGAAAACAATTTTGGGTCATGCTTTCAATTTTAGGTCACTAAAAATAAAATTTTCGATTTTGGGTCACTAAGTTTACATTTTTTCAATTTTGGGTCACGATGTTTATAACAGTACAAAATGAGTGACCCAAAATTGAAAAAAATGTAAACTTAGTGACCCAAAATCGAAAAATATATTTTAGTGACCTAAAATTGAAAACATGACCCAAAATTGTTTTCACATGAAAAGTTAGTGACCTACTTTTGCAATTACCAAACATAGTGACCCAAAAACGAAAACATGTATACTTAGTGACCTAATTTTATAATTTCCCCAATTTGGGCATATATCAAATGTTATAGTCAGTGTTGTGCGAGTGTGAGGTCGTTTCTTACCAAGAAAAATACAATGTCTAAGTTTCTCTAAAATCCAAATATAGATAAAAAGTTTACTTCCACGCTGCAAGTACGAGTCCAAGATTATGAATATATATCTATGATTGATGATATAATAGTACAAACTGATGTATATTATACATCACATGCGTTATTCAGACAATAATTTTCTATTAAAAATGTATTTCTCGGACGATATAATTGATGTATTCGAGATATAAATTGCCATTACAAACTGATGTATATTATACATCACATGCGTTATTCAGACAATAATTTTCTATTAAAAATGTATTTCTCGGACGATATAATTGATGTATTCGAGATATAAATTGCCATTATCAAGCAAAAAACCCTCTAATCTCAATTTCCAAGAGAGGAAGAGAGGTAACGTAGTCGGTTGGTTACGCGTCCACAAATACCCATATATAGAAAGAAATACGAAAATTATACATTATACTGCTGCCTATAAACGTGCCCAGGAAAGGAGATCTTTCTCATCCACAAAATTCCCCCTTTAAATCGAACACAATATTCTTGTAATGATCATTCATTTACACATGCAGTAATGATTATGACCAATTTAATAAATACAAAATCCATCAGATTTTTGGTGTTTATACATTCATAATCCATAGGGACATAAAGGCCAGTCCGTCCTTAAATGGCATATTTCATGAATTGCTTAGAGAAAAATAATTGAAAATGAAATAGCAAACTATTTTTTTTTTTTTGTTATCGTCAGCAAACTATTATGGAAATCCGTAATCTTAGATGGAGAACACATGCTACAAAATTTAGTCAAAGATCGCAACCTATTCTCTCTCTCTCATCACTTGCTTTGCTGCTATAAATAACAGCCGAATTCACAAGCACTTCGCACTCACAAACTATACACTATTTTTATTTATCAGAGCAAAAAATATATTCATAATGTGTGGCTTTTATCTTGCAGTAATTGATGTTTGCCCAAGGTATAGAAAACCCTTAAAGCTCAGGAGGGATAGCGCCGAGCGAGCGAGGATGTAATTGATAACGGAATATTTCACACACACACATATATATATATATTTACATATAGATCTCTTCTCTCTGCGCTATCCATCCTGAGTTTCATGGGTTTTCTTCGATACTCAGATGAATAATTGACAATCACTTAAGCAAGTTTATGTTTGATGTGCACATTTCTGTTTTTTCCCCCTCCTTTTCAGACGAATGATATGGTTATATACAGTAAATATACCATCAGCTAAAACGTGAAAACCATAGCTCTACTTTTTTATCCAAATATGAATAATTATCACTTATAATATATACGCTTTCTGACTCTTAATTGGAGCTTCTGCAGGTAGGTACAAGGAATCAAAAATTTGAGACTTAGGTTGACTGATATCGAAAATTCATTACAAGTCGTGGCCTTTGCACTCTTCCTCTGTAGATGGGTTTATCTTATATGTCCTAAGTTGTATTTTTTCCTTTTTAAAAGTATGGGAGAGTATTATGTACCATTTTTCCTATTACAATTTACAAGCCATGTTAATTTACATTTTGTTGCCAAGTACTAGAACAAATTACAAGCACGTGTTCAATTTATTGGGCCTGGTTGCTGACAGCCCATTATAAGTTGGGCCAAGGCCCAATATATTACCGACGTGACCCTTTGGTGTTTGTGTGGCTTTGCAAGCTCCAAAAAACGATCTCTGTCCCCATATTTCCAATAAACGAGGGAAGATATTTTATACCTCGAAATAGCGCTATCTATGGCCGTTACTCTCTCTCTCTCTCTCTCTCTCTCTCTCTCTCTCTCTCACACACACACACACACCACACACAATGGTCTGTGTTGTGATAAACCAAAGCTATCACAACTCCTTGTTCTCAGCTGAAGTGCACCATGGTTGGCTGTCGAGGTCGACCACTGTGCCTTTCAAGCGCCCTGTCAAATTCCGGCGTGGCAATAATGCAGCTCGGCTGAGGACGAAGCTATCAGTTAACGAGAATCCGGCCACGGCGACTGAGCAGTCGAAGTCCCAAGTCGAGGATGATCGGGTCGGTGCTCGGGGTTCGGCCTTCCACCCACCCGAAGCGAATTCGAACTCATCGTTCCTGCAACAATTTTGGTAATTTTGGAAAAAATTGTTTTGTTGCTTCGTTTCCCTTTCTGTTCCCTGCAACTTTGTATAGTCCATGGGACTGTTGTGAGCATCTAACACTTGGAATGATTACAGGAAATTGGATGGACTTGGAATGGATATTCTTTCAATAGCACTTCCAGCAGCTTTGGCTCTTGCGGCTGACCCCATTACTTCACTTATCGATACGGGATTTGTGGGTCATTTAGGTATTTTACAATCTTTTGCAGAGTAGTTGTGAGTGTACATCACTAATTGTTGAAGAAAGTGATGCTAAGTCGGTCCTATGCTCTTAGTTATCCATTGGTAGCTTTTTGAAGTAGGCTTGAACATGCCCACGGACTGAGGAATTTCCTTTGGTTGGTTTCACTGCGATATGATAGTTGGGTTTCACTGCTATCATTTGATTTAACTCTGGTTAGTGGTGTTGTCAAACTCTTTCCGTGCATGATGGAAATTCGCCAATTGGTTGTTTAGGATCTGCCGAACTTGCTGCGGTTGGTGTATCTGGTGCTGTGTTTAACCTGGTCTCTAAATTATTCAATGTGCCATTGCTTAATATCACAACATCATTTGTTGCTGAAGAGCAGGTATCTTCAGTGAATTCTGCTCGTGACAATAGCCAAAATGCAGGTTTGAATTAGTATAATCTGTAGCTATATTACTAAAAATGCCGTGACATTATTGATGATATTGTCTTGCAGGAGACCAAAACAAGATCTTTCTTCCTTCGATTTCAACTTCCTTAGTTCTTGCTGCAGCCCTCGGCGTCGTAGAAGCTATTGCACTTTCTTCTGGCTCCAGTTTCTTCTTGAACTTGATGGGTATACCTGTTGTATGTCCTAAAAGCAACTGGAGTTAGCTATAATTGCCCCATTTACATAGTATGTTGGGTTGATTTGACAAGTAGATTTGGGGTTTCAAAACTTCTATTGATTTGACTCATCAACAATGTTGCTGCCGAATCTCATAAAACGTCCCTTATTTGATTTTGGCAGCGTAGCTATGTTTGATGTATTTATTACTGTATTGCTCAAGTTGTAATATATCTAGACACTGTTCTCACTTACCTATTTTAAATATGCTACAGGACTCACCAATGCGAGTGCCAGCAGAACAGTTTCTTACACTGAGGGCTTTTGGTGCTCCAGCAATTGTCGTCGCTCTTGCCGCTCAAGGAACTTTCCGTGGATTTAAAGACACCAAAACACCACTATATGCTGTTGGCAAGTATTACCATATAACTAGTATTTTATTCTTTCTACCGTGATGTGGCCACGAACTAGCCATATTTTGATGATGCCACAACTTAATGTTTGTCTCAAATTGAGGTCCTTTAGTGTCCTTTTTTCCCTTTCCTTCTATTGGTTCACCCACCCTTTATTTTCTTTTCTTGATTCCAGTGGCTGGGAACTTACTGAATGCTATACTGGACGCAGTATTCATATTTTTGTGTGGTCTTGGTGTTGGCGGTGCTGCAATTTCTACTGTGATATCTGAGTACGTTAATGACGATGTGGGACCGCACATTTTCGGAAACAATATTTTCTTTTGAGCAAGTAATGTTTAAAATCTTATATTGTGTCATAAGGTATGTGACCGCTCTAGTTCTCCTGTGGAAGCTGAACGATGAAGTTCTGCTTATCACATCATCTATCAGTTGGCAAAGGCTTTTGAAGTATCTCAAATCGGGTATGGTGATCTTTAATTGAACAACTATGGCAAATTAGTTGATATATTTGACATGCACTCATATTGAAGTAACTAGGCAAGAAGAGATGATGCTGTTTATGTTATGGACATTTACCTTGATATGAACATGTGTATTTGCTGTCAATAAAAGGGAACCGGTGTCTTTTGCGGGCTCCTTAGTCTAATGTTTGGTTTACTAAATTACCGTGAACCAAGTGTCGAATAGTTTGCAATGAACTTCGGTTCATTCTCAGGTGGACTCTTGGCTGGGAGAACATTATCTGTGCTTGCAACAACGACAATCGCTACCTCTTTGGCAGCTAAAGAAGGCTCTTCGCAGATGGCGGGTTTTCAAATCTGTTTCGAGGTCTGGCTGGCATTGTCTTTGCTGAACGATGCTTTGGCGATTGCAGGCCAGGTAATTGATTCAGTAGCTCAGAAATATAAGACGCTCTGCAGTATGCGCGATAATGATATTTCCCAAGTTACTCTTTGGACAATTTTGTATCCGTGGTTTATTAGGCAGTAATTTCTTTCATACATTTATATCTTTGTTTTCCTCACTTGCAGACTCTCCTTGCTAGTAACTATTCCAAAGGGAATTATGATCTGGCTTGCCAGGTGGCTTACAAAGTGCTGGAGGTTTGTAAAATGTGATCCTAACTATATAACCTTTAAATGTGCACGATTTCACTTAATAAGGTTAATTTACATCTCTCTTGTATGTTCGTAAGGTTGGTTTGATAATGGGAGTAGCTTTGGCTGTAATCTTGTTCCTCGGATTCGGTGCCTTGTCCAGCCTATTTACCACAGACTCAGATGTTCTCCATATTGCTAAATCTGGAACCTTTGTAAGTATCTCCTGACTAATTCAAATGGTCCCTAATTTACCTTTTTAGAGTTCTCTAGTGACCGAAAATTTTGCTATACTTTGTATCGCAGTTTGTTGCTGGATCCCAGCCATTCAATGCTATAGCATTCGTCCTCGACGGGTTATATTACGGTGTTTCAGATTTCGGGTTTGCCGCATATTCCATGGTAAAAATACACTATTTCTCCTCTTTGCTGCTGCTTCACATACGATATCTGCCCACAAACTTAAGGGTCACGCACTCAATGAACAGGTGATTGTTGGACTGATCTCTTCGATTTTCTTGTTAGTCGCCACTCCTTCCATGGGTCTTGATGGGGTTTGGGGTGGGCTATTTCTGTTCATGATATTGAGGGTTGTCGCTGGATTCTTGAGGTAATCAGTCTACTAGTTCTCTTACATTCTACCCCATCTTTCTCTGCGTATTGTCTTCAAATTCAGCTTTAAACTTCGATATGATTAACATTTCGGACCTCTTAAAGCTCACCAAAAGGCTCTGTCTTTGATGGTCAGGCTTAGCACCCGATCTGGGCCGTGGAAAGTGATACCTTTCAACATCGAAAAGGACGATACTTGAAACTTCGCTTAGAGCAAAAGCCCGTCAATCTCCAAGTTGACGCATATATACTTGCGACCCATCCTCAAATGCTTGGCTTATTTATATATACAGAGACATAGATTGCCATGAAGCAGATACAGCTGAGAGCCAGGGGCAATGATTCATGATCACAATTATGCTTTGTCGAGAATTTTCCCAGTAGAACGCAGCCTAAAGTATGAGTTCTTTCTTGAATTGTCTGGTTGATTAGTTTCTTGGGAGCTTTCAGACAAGCTCAAGAGGTCACAACTCTTTTGGGTGGAAATATTAGCTTATTTGTTTTTGCATATTGACAGATTAAACAAGGTGTTCAAAATCAATGCATAAGTTGCATCCTCTCCACGTACAGAATGGTTTGGATAATTCGGAAACGTTTCACGTGTTCTTGACTCGTTTTATTTCCGCACATTTTGGACATACAATGTTAATCTACTAGTCAGTTGGAGCTCATTTCAACCAGACATATATCTAACCACCAAGAATGTGTACGCGCATACAAACCAAATGCCTAGCGAAGTATCGAACCAAAGGGCAAAACGCCAGTGCATGAACAAAACGAATCGGTAAAGCAGAGTATTTGTTCTACAGAGTATTTTACATACGGTGATGTCTCTTTTACGGAAAACAAGCACTGCTATAAATCTTTCTGTGCCTCCTTAGTTGTAGGATCATCACCTGAACCAATAAAGAAAGAACACAAGGACCTCAAACGAAAGACACAACATAAATATTCAAGCAAAACAATAGTATATAACCGGAGAAACATCGTATATGGAAGTGCAACTCTCTTTTACTTTCACATTCCCAACAATTAAGGCAACATCAACAAACTGTGATCGCTCTCAAGATTACCGCTCGAACAATAACGTCAAGAATTCAATAAACTTCTGTAATATGCAGTTTCTAATAAGGAAAGGCTTGATCTAGCAAAGAGCGAACAACCGCAAACGTAAAATGATCAAATCCCTGAATACGAAATACGATCAAAAGAAATAAATACCTTACAAAACTACCAAAATCCAACTAACACCGAGAAATCATTGAGAAGGTGCCTCTATTCCAGCAACTCTGTACCTCAATACCATGTTATAGTTCTCCTGCAAAACACAGATCAATTCCAATCAAAATCGCAACGAAGACATGATCGAAGGTCCAAACTTTACCAAGAAAAGAAAAAAGTATCTCCTCACCTGTTGCAAAACCTTTGCATCACTCTCCTCCACTAACTTTCTAAGGCTCTCCATTTTAGCTAACATGCTCTCGTACAACCCCTCGACCTCCGCCGTAGACCCACACTCAGACACCATCAGCTTACTCAGCCTCTCAGAACTAAAACCCTCGTCACAAACTTCGGACAACATCGTCTGATCTGTCCCGTTATCATCTTCGACCATCGAATTCCCATAGCCCATCGTCGGAAACCCTACGTGGGGACTAAAGCTCTCATACTGCGAACGGAAGGATGGGCCGATATTGACAACGTCGAGGCTCTTAGGCTCGAAGGTCGAGTCCCTATAGAGGAAAGCCTTGTATTCGTGGGTGTGAAAGACGTTTTCTCGGAACGGTGTGGTGATTAGGAGGAAGATTAACGGATGGGCTTCGGCGGCGGAGGTGGTTAAGGAGTTGAGGGCAATCGAGTCTTTTAACGAGGGGTGGAGTGGGGTTTTGCGGCGTGAGGAGAAGAAGCCGAGGAGGGTGGCGGCGGAGGTGGGCGTCGGTGGGGTAGGCGGTAGGGGTAGGTGGGAGGGCAGAGAGAGGAAAGAGGTGATGGCGAGGGTTGGTGTAGGTGGGGCGGGGGCGTGGTGGTGGTCGGATAAAGGGGTGGCGGCGGAGAGAGAGAGGTGGCCGAAGAGGAGGCCGTGGAGATCCCCGGCGGAGACGGAGGATCGGTGGAGGACGGCGGATAGGGCCGCGCCGGAGATTTGGATCTTGTAAGGTGGGGAGCGATCATCCATTTTTTTTCTTTGAGCAAATTGAATCTATTTCGCAAAATCTCGCCAAGGTCTAACTAACCTGAGATCTCTCTACTTGCAAGAATCATTCAGACTGTGGAGTTCATCTCCTGGAAATTGGAATATGAGCGGAATATTCGTTCACTTGCTGCCATACGAGTATTGAAGCCGAGAAATACTCAATTTATTATTTTAATAAGTAGCAGCAATATCTATCAACTCAACTTAGATGAAGAAAATTTAATTTCCACTAGGGTGGGCTCTTGTAGCTTTAATTTTGTAATATGCAAGTACGTAATAATACAAGTATAACTACGAAATACTAAGCCCAAGTCATACAAGTGGGCTCATGTTAAAATGGGCCATATTTTTGGGGTTAATATTAAATTAGGCAATATTTTTGTCGCGTCGGTATGTGATGATATTTTTTCAATTATGTATTTTTTTCCAAGTATCCATTAAGATTAAATTGACTAGACTTACGCCACACGACATATCTGGTGGAAATAATATATTAGGAATAAGGTGAAGTGTACCAATTTACACCTTATTTCGAGGTGATATTTGAGATCACTTTATAAATTGGCTAAAACACTAATTACACGTGCCTAATCTCTTTAGAATCGAAACAAAACAAGTCATGTGCCTAACAACCACATAATATGAAAGCTTCATTGCGTTATGTATTACAGAATCCTAGGATTGTTTTTTGCTCAAAGAATGTACGATTCTCCAATTAAACTAATTACGAATGATGTCCCCATGTTGGGAACTATGGAAAATTTTAATATCAAGAACATCCGAGACGAACCAATAAAGCCCGGTAACGTATTTTTTCTCTTTTGGCAGAGTTTGCAGAACTCCATGAAATGAAATCTCATAGACATTTGAGTACGCAAAAGAATGCAACAAAAATCCACTTGAAATTCTGGAATTACAAAAATGCAAAAACAAAAAACAAAAATCCAAGGAAAAAGATTCAAAAGAAAGAACAAGCCTTTCACAATAATCAAGACATGATGCAAAAGAAAGATATCATCACACTCAGAAAACAGAAGCAGAAGTTTTGCAGTCGTTGAAAAAACAAGCAAAAACTACAAACCACAGACATCATGCCTCAAAAGTCTTGCCTTTCTGCCCCACTCTCTGACCAACTTCACATGCTTTTTCTTTTCTTAGATTTTAATTTAAAATTCAAGCATGCCCATTTTACCTTTAATCATTCATAGGATCCCAAGATTTTTTCCATCACTTTTGAGCAAAACCCCCTTTATTTCATTCCCTTTGGACCATCAAATTCACCCCCCAAAACCCCACCATTGTCTAATAAAGACACAGAAAGAACAACCGTTTTGAAGCATGAGATGGGGGAGTTGCATATAATAAACATAAACTAGCCGTTACTATCATGGATGGGAACAAGACTTCAAGTAAAGACAACATCAGTATCTAAGAAAGATAGGTAGTATAGTAAGTAGTAAGATTGTCAATCAAGCTCAGTTCTAAGCACAGACTAGAGAAGAAGATTTGCAAACGACATATCGATAAGCGGCGACCTTCTTCTTGCGAGAGGCAGAGTTGTCCACACAAAGCACCAACTTCCCAGCTTCAGTAGCGGTGTAAGAGTTTCGAACTGAACCTTCTTCGTCGGAGGAAATAATCAGACGAGGTTTTTCGACGGCGATGGTGTAGCTGTTTTTTGCGTTAGGTACGAACTCAGCGCTGTAAACCAATTCCCAGCCTCCGACCACTAGCTCCCAAGACACAGTTGCACCATCCTATGTTATATGTATCAAGAAACATTTTTTTTAGAATAATAATAAAAGCAAGAAGAAACAAGGGTTTGAGTTTGACTGAGGGTGTTATTAATTATACCTCAATGCCCTCGATCTGAATGTTGACTTTCTCGCCACCTTTGACTGAGAATTCCGACGCCGGTTTAGGTGGGCCGTTGAGGTGATCGCCGGGTAGGCTCAGACCGCCGTACTGAACCGGGATATCCTCCGGCCTAATGAATCTAAGTAGAGAAGAACAAATTATGGGTGGTAAGCAAACATTAAAGATCTGCCCATTTTAGGTTTAAAAAGATGTCATCTTTCTTGGTTCGTAGTAAAAGGACAAAAAAGAAGCATTAGTGAAACCAACTTGTAAAGAGTCTCAGCAACGTCTCCTTCCTTAGATATGACGAACTTGCTCTTGGTTCTTTTTGTCAGAAACGGGCTGAACATCGAATAGAGGAAGCTAAAATACCAAGGCACGTTTATGAAGATCTGAAGAAAAAAAACGCAAGAAGATTAACACAATGTAATAGAACTAAAGAAAGAAAATAAAAAACGAGTCTTGGGAGCATGGACTACCTTTCTGGCAACCATTTCTGGGTAGTTATCTTGAAATAGAGACAAGATATGGTTGGAAACCACCCTAAGCTCTCTCTTAGGCATATCCTTCAAATCCGTGACTTGAATAATCGAATTAACGCCGCCGGGCTTAAGCTCGAGCATCTTAATGCTCCTCTCAAGAACCTGAACCCTCCACCTCAGAAACTTCTGCAGCTTCTCATTATTACCACCATCGCCGCCGCCGTCTCCGATGTACTTTTCGAACATGGACTTATCCTTAAAAACACCGTAGGCGTTGTAACAAACTGGGTGCCCCGCCCTGTCGAAGCCGTGGAGGTACGCCACGGCGCCTTCGAGCTCCTTAAACTCCGACGACATGTCCTCGTCCAAGATGCTGTCGGCGCCGAAATGCTGCCTCCACGTCAGACACTTGAGAAGCATGGCGTAAGAATCCTCGACCTTGAAGTCTCGGGCGCGTAGGAACTTCAGAAGGATGACGTCGGCCCTCGGATCGGCCGGCGAGAGGAGTGGGACGCTCCACATTGTGATGACGTGGGAGGCTTCTTCTCCGTGTTCTTCTGATTGGCGTTGGATCAGTTTGTGTTTGAGCTGTTTGAGGGCTTTGGCTTGGTGGGGCTTGAGCTGCGAAGAGAAGTAAGAGTCTTCCTTGAACGAAGGTGCTCTGTGGAAAGACGATGAGCCGGCGACTTCCATTAGAGAGGTGATGAAGCTTTTCTTGGCCGTGAGCTGTGGCTGTTTGGTGGTGGTTGGCAATGGTGATGATTTTGCTTCGGTTTCCATTATCTTGGCTTTCTCTATCTTTTCTTTTGTTTTTTTTTTCTTAATTGTTTTTTTAGTTCAGTGTTGGAAGTGAGAACTGAAGGTGTCGGTTTATAATCATGTAGTGATGGAGAGTGGGCATATTATTTTACAATTTACAGACGTACATAATAAGCAGGGGAAATATACATTTTCTTTTTTTTTTCCTCAAGAAAACAAATGAACATCCTTCCATCTCCTTCCGAACAAAATAAGAAAAAGAAATGATCAAACAATTTTCTTGGCACTGTATGAACTTGAAGGCATGTATATATGGGCTTTAACATGTCAAAAAGGCCCACTATCGTATCATGGACTAAGAAGGACAACGTTCGGTTATTTGATTGATTTCAATCCATATCCCATGTAAAACTAATAAGACGTTCCTTCTTCTGCAATGTTGTGTATCTATGCGCTTTTCCTGCTCCTTATAAAGGTAACAGCTTTTTATCTCGAAAGTGTCGAATAGAAATTCACACACTACAACAAATGTTAGAAACCCAAAAAGAAATCGAAAAATACATCATATTCGTCTCTACAGTCACCACCAAGTCCATGTATGCAACAAAAACAGTTTTACTTACCTACAACACTCTCCATTCTCCAATTCAACCTCTTCAATTGAGAAAAGATTGAAAGAACGAATCTTCCCTGGGCTCTTCCTTGCCAACCATCATCATCATCTGCTGCTGCTGCTGATGATGATTTCCCAAGAACTCGAAATCGCCCGCCATTTGATGCGTATATGGCACCATCCGATTCTGCGCCGATGAGTTAGAATAAGCAGCACCATCCACCAACCCACTGTTCGAATTTCGATTTATTACAGAGGGCCTTATCGCCGTGCTTGCAGTAATGGGTGGCCTGTTCATAGTATAGCTTCCACTCCCTCTCGCCGCCGGGACATCATGGTTGTGCTTGCCTTCGTACGTCGTAATCACCGCCCTCGTGTCGTGGCAAGCTCGCTCGACGTGTTTTCTTACTGGGCAGCCGTTCGAAGTGCATTTGTAATAGCTCCTGCAATAATTTTAGTTGGGGAAAAGGTGAGAACTTTGCCTGCAAATCCTGGGTTTTTGTTCTGCTGTATGCTATTTATTTTCAATCGTTTTCTTATTCATTACCTGGGATTTGAGTTTCCCTTGACCACTTTCTGACCGTACTTCCTCCATCGATAGCCGTCGTCGAGGATGTCTATGTCGCTCGTCGTCTGAACCACGATTCTTGGCTCTCTAATCGTTCTGCTGCCCAAGGCTGAAACCCCTTCGCTCTCTCCATCGCCTTTCCTGCGAATCGAATATGGTATATCAGAAACTGTTTTTTATTACATCATCTGTTTTCATCACAGCCATGGTAAACGCACCATTTCTTGGCTTCAGGCTCGTTGACGTCGTCGTCCCTAGAATCACTCATCGAAGATCCCTGCTCGACTTCATCGTCCCCAAATGAATTAGCCGACGAATTCTCATGGGTAGTCTCAATCTGAGTTCCTTGTTCGATCGATTGGCCGTAGGCGTAGTTGTAAGAAGACGATGAAGATCTTCGAGTTGATTGGGGCTTAGGGTGATTGTGGGACCCTTTGTAGACGATCTCCGTTATGTGTCCGTCCAAGTTTCTCTCCACCTTCTTCTTGGTTGGGCAGCTTGAGAAGGTGCACTTGTAATAGCTTCGCGGGTTTTCGCTTCCCTTGACCTGCTTTTGGCCGTACTTTCTCCAGTTGTAGCCGTCGTCTGATTTCTTCTGATCCCTAACAGCGTACTGCGCCGCCGCCGCCGCCGGCGGTTGTTGTTGAGGAGGAGGAAGATAGTATGTTTGGCTTATTTGCTGGGGCCGCGGAGGTTCTTGCTGGTGCTTGTGGAGGTATCCGTTTTCATGGGTCGGGTCGGGTTTGAGCCCGGATGGATACTCGGGTTTCCGTCCTACCACAGCTGTGCTGATCATTGCAGCAGAAGATGAGGACGATGAAGGAGGAGGAGGCTTTGTCTGGGAAGGGAAAGAGAAGTCAGAGAACTTGTCGCAGTCGCCGCCGCCGCCCTTCGACAGAAGCTCTGCAAAAGTCCCTGTCGTCGGAGATGGAAGAACCTGAGAAACAAACGCATATAAAAAGAACAAATCAAACCTTTGGCGTATATGCGAGAACAAGACAACACAGGCGAGTCACTCAATCATTACAGAAACATCTCTCTGAGTCTGAGACTTACGTTAAAAGAGTTGAAAAGCACGGGCGAATCGAGGAGTAACGAAGGGCTCAAACTCGGCGGAAAGGAGAGGTAAGAAGATGGTGAAATAGGCGGCGGTGATAAGGGCAGAGACGCCGGCGGAAATGACTTGTACTTTGGTAGCTGCTGTTCTTGCCTACCATTTGCGGCTGCAAGAAGATCGTTGAAAGAAGAAGAAGAAGACATCATCGTACCTTTGTTTCCTCTTTACGTCGCTGTTTTTTCTTTCTTTCCGATCTTGTCTGTCTTTTCAATGTTATTACTGTTGTTCAAGAATTTGGAAACTTTGGAGTTTGTTTGATTGGATGAATCAGATTGGAGATGAAAGAGTGGAATTATGTACGATGTAATATACGATATATATATAAAAGTGTTTGTTGATGAATTGACGAGTGCTGGGCTTCTTCTCAGAAGGAGGCAACACTTGTTGACTGGTCAAAGGTTTGACTCGTTCCCGGCGGCTTAGTTCTCGAACAGGGTAGAGTTTTAAGGATTTTAATATATTTATTTTACCCCCGAATATATTCAAACGCAGTAGGTAATAATTATCAGTTTTAGAGTATGTTCACTTCATCAACAATAATAATACTATGCAAGCAATTGAGAGCGTTTTTCACGGAATGATGACTTTCTTACCATAGGCAATCACTACAATTATGTAGTAATTAATTACTAATAAAAATTAATTGTTACATGCATTTACTTTGCTCTATTTGACTTTTTATATAGCCTAGCGGTAGGTATTATCCTTATATTTAGCAAGAAAGATTTAGAGATGAGGAATCACATCAGAAAAGAAAACTATCGAGTCATGACTTATTATTACAATACCATGAATCTCGACATTACACACACACAGTCCACTTTCCCGAAAAAAAAACATGTAAAAAAAATCCATGTTCTTATGAACAATTGAGATGCGCAACGAAACCATATATATATATATATATATATATATATATATATATATATATATATATATATCTTATAACGCTGCCCCAGATATGTGCTGCTTCCAACACCTGGGATCTAGCTCAGGCTGCAAATTAAGATAAAAAGATTTTTTTTCTTTCAAGAACTGAGAATCCTCACTTGAACTACAATGTATACCCATATACATACATAAACATGAATTTTACCTGAAAAACTTTGTCCCTCCACTGAAAGACGCACCCACGGTCCTGTAAATGCCTCAACACATGCGTAGGCAACGACGACTTAAACGAAGCGTGGAGCTTCACCTTAGACAGCCCGCGGCACGCCAGCAAAGCAGCTCCCAGGCCGTGCCAGCTCAGCCCTTCGGTGTGGAGTACAGTCATACTCTGAAGACAGCTAATGCTCGAAAGAGAAAGCATCCCTTTGTCCGAAACAGACGTGTAAGAAAGGCTTATCTGCATCACAAAGGCAAACTCTATTCATCGTATGCTTTCTACCTAAAGAGAAGCAATGGAATGTTATATCTACATCTCCTTTTACCTGCTTGAGGCTTAGGGAAAACCGGGCTAGAGCAGTCATCCCAAGATCATCTATGCTTCTGCACTTTTTGATGTCCAACTTACACAGTTGCCTGCACGCCGAGGCGAGGGCCGACAGGCCTGAAGAGGTCACCCAAGAGCAGCCTCGAATTTCGAAGACCTTCAGCTTCGGGCACTTCGAAAGAGATGTTAAGGAGAGGTCTGTAATGGATTCGCAGTAGGCAAGGCTTACGGTTTCAAGGCCTGGGCAGCCTCGAGCTAAGGCTGACACGCTTAAATCTGTGATCCCAAGCGATCTGTATAGGTCTATCTCCTTAAGCTTCGCACAGTTCATTCCAATATGGATCAGCCCCATATCGCTGATGTTCAGACATAGTCCAAGCTTCAAGCTTTCGAGGTGGGGGCAGCTTCTTGAGATAGACTTGAGGCCTGAGAAAAAAGTTCGAAATTGAAGAATTAAGATTTGAAACAGTCATGCTTATATCGCCTATTCGATATACTCACCTTCGTCGTCTACTTCAGTATCAGTCAAGTCGAGCTCTTCGAGGAGATGACAGTGCTGTCCTATGGAGACGAAAGCTTGTGCAAGAATTAGGCCGCAAGACTCCATTTTCAGGGAAACGAGGCCAGCGCAAGAATTCGTAATGTGGGCCAGCGACTTTTGAGTTATCTCACGGCAGCAAGTTATGTCTAGCTTCTTCAAGTCCTTTCGTTTGCCGACGAGGGAGAGGATTCCTTCGTCTTCTACGCCGATGCACTTGCTTAGGCTCAGTTCTATCAGGGAAACGGAGAACCTTCCAATCACTTCGAGTCCCTGAGATGTTACTCGGCAGCCATCGAGTTTTAGCGAATGTAATGTAGAGAGCTTCTGCAAGCAATCTGCTACGGCGAGATCGACCTGAAGAATCAAGAAAAAGGGGGAATTGAAAAAAAAAAAAATCTTGGCTGATATTCTATCAAGGGAGATGCGAAAGAAGGCATTTTTACTTGAGGTCCATATGATAAGTTGAGCTGCTTCAAATAAATGATGGCATTTGTGAGAGAGGACAATCCCACATGGCTCACGCTTTGGCAGCTTGAGATGTCGAGATTCTGCCATGGATTTAAGAGAGTGACGTCGTTTTAGAGCATGAAAGCAAGCAACGAAGACATTCTTAAATTAGGGAATAGCATACCTGCAATGAATTGCATCCTTTTCTGAGAGCTGCGAGGCCTTCGTCGTCGATACCGTGGCAACCTTCGAGGGCCAAATCTTCGAGGTATTGCAACTCTAGTATTTGAGCTAAGCATTTGTTCGTGATCTGAGCATTATTTATGAAAATCAGCAGCAGCAAAAAACAAGAAAACGCAAAAAGGATGAAGAAGGAAAGAATCCGAAAACAAGTGAATTACAGGCAAGAAGGAAAGATCCAAGCTTCGAATCTCCTTGCACTTAATGGCTATTAATCCCACTCCCAAATCGCCAACGCCCAAACACCACCTCAGATTAAGCAGCTTCAGCTTCCTACATCCCACGGCAATGCAACCTATCCCAATATCTGTAATAGATTTACACCTCACCAGCCATAACCTCTCCAAGTTCTTAGCCTCGGCTATGGAAGCTGCGGCCAAGTCTTTGAGCTCCGTTCCATTCGAAAGGTCAATCTCCACCAAGTTCTTACAGTTCATAGCTAAATCAGACAAACCCGCGTGGGAGAAGAACTTTGACCTCGAAAGGTTTATCGATCTCAGCATTTCATTACAGCGTCCGCCCGAAATAACGCCCAGCGATGCGTTGGTGATCCTCGGACACGATGTAAGATCGAGACCCGTCACGTAAGGGTATCTGTTCAGAACTTTGGTCAAGTGCTCTGAGCGAAGGGGCTTCAAAAATCTGCGGTGGTGAGACTCGATTGCGTGGAACGATTTGCAGACGAGGGAGAACGATTTTCTGTCAATTGGGTCTTCGTACAGGAAATCGAGGATCATGAAGACGATCTCCTCTGATAGAAGGTCAAAACGGCCATTACCGACCCCGGGGATCGATTTTTGCTTCTTCATCGTCGAAAAAATGGGAGCTATCTGGGGCATTCGAGCTTAAAAATTAGACGCTTTTGCTGAATCTTTGCATCAAACTGAAGCCAAAAGGCCGCACTTTAAAATCTGGGTCGAAGTTTTATGGTAAGATGGCGCTGGAACTGAACTTTGAAGCTTTAAAGCACAAAAAATGACGATGATTAGTATCGCAATTTGAGCTGTGAGCTAACACAAAAGCAGGCGTTGAAGACGACTTTTTGGTAAGAACTTTTGAAGGAGAGAGAAACCATAGATGATGAGGTAGTGAAGCTATGAGGGCGGAGGTTGTTTTAGATTACCCCTCAACGGAAAATGGCAGCAGCCATGAATCATATATATGGGCAGTTGAGCTTCAGGAGGAAGAACATCTTGTAATTACGTAACTATCCTTCGATGTGTTGGATTTGGTTGTGGGGGCGTCCCAGAAAACTGAAGGGGCAATTTAGTCTTTTGCGATGCCGGACAGTGGCGTACGGGGAAGGACTAAACCGACGAAAGCAAGGGATAGATTGGTAAAATTAAAAGGGTAAAATACACTATACCACCACGTGGTTATACTGAAATGCTAATTTATACCTTATGGTTTGAAAATGACTTGACACCCCTTAATGGTTTATGGAACTTAGCAAATTACCCCTGGAGCCCGCGATTACGTTAAACGCTCGTATAGTGCAACTGGGATATCCTATTGCAACATTATGTCACGTGAATTGACGAAAATATCCCTCAATTTCATCTTCTCAACACAACACAGTGAAAGAGGAATAGGGCGTCACATTCCTAATCGATTGGAGCTTGAGAGTTCAGACAATAACCTGTATATTGTGAGTTGGAATATTCCTCTTATAATTATTTGTACTGTAATTAATTTCTTCATGTGGTTGAGTCCGATTGATAACACCATCGAAGATGATATCTCGGACACTGACGAGGTGCAATCCACGGGACATGGTATGAACAGAGAGCATAGTGGTGATCTCATTGATACGAGTGAGAAGCTGGAAAAACGAGTTATGATGCTGGAAAATAATATAACCATGTTGAAGTACTTGTTTGTTGGGATTTTGATCTTGTTATTTGTCATAGTCTTCAAGTAGCAAATCTGTTAGCTTTTGAAAGTTTTCTGTGTGAGTTTGAAGGTATCCTTATTGAACGTTGTAGATGTGTCTTTCAGTTTATGTGCTGCTTATATATTTGAAATGTGTGTAGTTGAATTTCGTGAATCAAACAAACTCTTAGAAACAAAAGCAATACAATCACCAACATTGTTTCACAACAAAAGCATATGGTCACACACACGTCTTAGAAGCAAGCAAATTGTCACAGAAAAAGAAAATTGTCTGCACAATATATGGAAATTCCACCACTAGTTTCCCTTATCATTTGGTGGTCTTGCAGCTTTACTTCTTGGCTTGTTTGACACTTGAACAGCTCGCAACAAAGTAGAGGCAGTTGGTTTGCATAACTTCTTGAATGCCCTACTACTACCAGCCTCACTATATTTGCCCATTCTCTTTACCACTTTTGAAGAAGTCGAAGCTGAGTGCTTCAGATTTCTTGGGGCCTTTGGCCGTACTTGTGAATTGGTGGTGGAATCCTGTAGAGATTTTATGTATGAAATATGTGATTAAATTATAGGTTATCAAATATTGTACCTGAGTAGGAATATATGGATCTGGAATAGGATGTGCAACAGCTTCTGAAGCAGTTTCTAGAGTAGCATGTGGAGCAGAATATGCAACTTCTGGAGCAGTTTCTTGAGCCATACCTTGTGGAGCAGTTTCTTGAGCAGATTGAGCAGTTCTTGAAGTGTCTTCTGAAGCCTGCCGAGAAATTATAAATCATCAAGATTATGAAAAACAAAGAAACTATTAGACTGACTTAGTAATTGTCCTTTGAATACCCCCTTCAAAAAACATCCATCCAACCCAATAATTGGCCTGCAACCATCTTTAAAGCCATCAATCAAAGGCCTCAAACAATAATAAAATCTGATTAGAACGGGTGGGTTTTCATCCCTATTCACATGTAGAATACAAGAACTACCACTATTATATTTCACCACAGTAGCACAATAGTCGTAAAGTCTTGTATATTGCACTCTCACATCTCCTCTAATCAGCTCAAGAGCATGTTTTCTTGCCCTATATACTTTGAATGTACTAACATCAACTTGCACATCCCTCCTAATTTTCCTCTTTAACGACATTAAATCCTCAGTGGGATTGTCTCGCACGTATTCAATAATTCTCTTTGCAAGGTACCTGTAGTCAGCTTGAGAATTGATTGTTCTGTGAGAACAATTATGTGCCCCTTTGTGTGATTTAACCATCCATTCTGTGCCTCTCATAACTGGTGAAGCATGTAACCTCCAATCACAGCCATGTTTACATACAACTGTCACCTTCATTCTTTCATTCTTAATGAATTTTAAATCAAATCCTCTCCTAATTGCCCAATCTTTCAAAGCCGCTTTAAAGGTTTGTCTATTTGGAAATCGAAGTCCAACCTTCAACTCATTGTCAGCCATATCCACTGTCTCATCCCATTCAGGGTGATTTGGAACACCATCATCATCAGATTCTACCCTCTCCAACTCATAATAAGAATCTTGATCAATATCAGTGAGCCAATCTTCTTGTATATTGAAGTCTGCAACTTTACTTGTCCCTTCTTGATGACTTCTATTCCTTATCTGGACTGCATCTTCTGATCCACTTTCCTCAAGAGCATCGTCAATTACAAAGTCCTCATCAGTTGCACTGGATAATAGACCTGTTTGACGCCCATCACCATCATTATCAGCCTCGCCAGCCCCTGTTTGATGCTGAAACTCTTCAATGTTGACATTATCCCAAAAATTGTTTGTATCAGCATCATGTTGACCCTCATCTGCCCCATCATGTTCTGTTCTATTTTCTTCGGCAGCAACAGTAGTCTCATTAGCAGCACCATCTGCCATAGAATAAGTAACTAGAGGTACCTCCATGCTAGCATCAGATAATCTTCTACCATTCCTATCTGAAGCTTCAACGAAACAAGCCACCTCTTCAACAAAGATGTGGACGACATGCTCCTTTCTATGTTCATTAAGTAATCCTCTAATATCATTGTCATTTTAATCACCCTCAGACCCGTGCTCATATCCTCTCCAGGTATGCAATAATAGAACTGAACAATACTACATTTCCCCCCTGTGTGAGCATAAAAATCATACAAAGTCCCGACAAATAGCTTATCCTTATCTATACCGTTGAATAAAACCTTCATTCCCCCAGAATATCTCGCAAATGGAAGCCATTCGATTCTACCATTCACCCACAAATAAATGTTGCAATAAGAGTCTGTCATTGCGGCTGATATACGAATGAATGAATTTTGGTTTCTGCACAGAGGCAAATGACGGTTATCAGATGAAGGTTTGATGTTGTTTTTTATGTCTGAAAAATTAGGGCTTTTGTATTCAAGGTTCCGCCGCGCTATCAAGAATTCAAGATGTAATTTTAACAAAGGGTATGACAGGAATTTCCAAAATTTAGTCCTTGTTTGATCGAAAGTGGAGAGTCAGCATCGTTAAATGAACCATAAGTGAGTTTTAGCATGTTTATTAAGCATGGGGGTAATCGTGCTTAGTTTTAAAACCACATGGGAATTATATGCTATTTAGCCAAATTAAAAAGCTTGAAAGAAATGCGTGTAATAAATTATGGAAAAGCTCAACTTTGTGTTGTGCGCTGTCAATAAGATAAGCAAACTCACCTTATTCGGTGAAGAATATATTTGAGGAAGGACATATCTTAAGAAAAACGTCCACAGACCACATAATGAAATGAAACCCCCCATAACCCCATTGAATAGTATACTACACTTATTCGGCAGATTTCTAATGGCCCCACATCAAAATTAGATATTACCCTCACCTAATATAGAATTTAGCATCTTATGAGTGTTTGTGTGTGTGTGTATATATATATATGTATATTATACGCCTAGTCAGTGTATGTGAGAGGGAAAGCCGTACTTATGACGGCCTTCACGAAGTACTGCTAACCTTACCCTGATAAGAACGGCCATATTAATATTCATAAAGGGACAAGCATACGAATATTTGATAGCAGATGTAACAGTTCAACTAACGCTAAAGTAATACATTATATTCTTTACCGAAAAAAAAAGTAATTACATTATATTTTAATTTTATATATTTTCTTTAGGTGAAATTTTTTCGGTATACCATATTAAATTAATCTAGCATATTGTAATATTATATAAATGATTTCCATTTGAGCATGTAAACAAATGCACATAGCAATCCTTTTCAGACTAAATGTAAAGAAAAAATTAACATCTCTCATAGCTATTTTAACTTTTGGCATTTATAACAAAATGTATGCGGGGCGAGTTTTGTGGGAAAGACGAGTAATATCGACTAAGCAAATAAATTATGATATATATATATTTATATATAGTAACTATGATTATAAAACCTTTTTTTTTTCTTCTCGGGAAGGTTGTGACTTATGGAGGCTCCTACTATACATATAAAACCTGGCCAGAAAATTACTATGAATTTCACGTCTTATCAATGTGACCTAACTAACGCATTTGTGGGGTTTCTCTGCACGTTATGGACTAAGGCTAATATTTAATGCCTATATATTTCAATAACATATGTATATATATTATGTTAATAATTTTTATAAGGAATGCTGGATTGAATAGATGTAATATAACTACTTCCGTTCTTCTGTAACGTACATATGTTTGTATGGAATATTGCCCATTGGTTGGTTTCTCGGTGGATGCTGTGCGTGTGATGAGTGTATATATATGGGTGTTTTCTTACCTAAAACACAGGTCCTTTGACAAATCTTACCTTTTGAATTGACACCACATATTTTGCTGAAACAATAGTATTAGATATCATATTTATGAGAATTATGTGCATGGAGGGTTTTAGAGAAATGTTTTTCAACATATATATGGTCATTGCGAAGGTCTTACTAATTGGGATTCATGAAAGCCCTAATAAGTACGCCAACCTTTCCCTAATAATTCAGATCTATTCATATTAAACCAAAACGCTTTAATACTATCTAATTCACCTTTTAACTTTTAAGGTCTACTTGGGTCGGTTTATTTATAGTATTTCTTCATTTTTTTATCCATTTATATTAAATTCGAATAGGGCCTCCTATCTCTCTGAATACTGAAAGCCCAATAGCCCTTATTAAGTAATTCCAGTCCAGCCAGAGTATTTTGACCACACAAACGAATCTAGATATTTTAATACCTTTTTCCAAATTAAAATACTCTCAACGTCTCAATTGGTATACAATTTGCTTCCATAGACTATAACAATGTATCTCAACCATTGGACCCGGATCTCCTGTCCCACTTTTGTGTGCCACTTTTTGTGCCACTTTTCTAAAACGCCATTAAACATTGTTCCGATTAGTGTTAAAACACCCGTAAATGACATTATATCATAAATACTATTATACTAAATGCTAAAACACAAATAAATAATTATATAATACTTATAATTATGATAGAGACAAATATATGATATATTGAAACGTACGATGAAAAAGTATAGATTATATTGATTTTTTTGTGTTTTAGCATTTGGTATAATAGTATTTATGATATATGTCATTTACGGGTGTCTTAACACTAATCGGAATAATGTTTAATGATGTTTTAGAAAAGTGGCACAAAAAGTGGCAAAAAAAAGTGGGACAGTAAATCTGAGTCCCTCAACCATTCAATGTAAAGAGTCGAGAAGGGGTTATCAGAGAAAAGGTCACGAATTATGATAATAATAAAATCAATCATGATTTCCGAAATATATTATTTTTGCGTAAGTTTGACATTTCTTTTTTGCTTAGGACACTCAAAGATTCTCCCTTGAACCTTTATAGCCGTGGACTCTAGACATTAGAATCCTATGTTGGCGTTAATGGAAGTCATTTTCGTGATTACAAACACATAGAGTTCAATTTTAGTCCAAGTGTCGCGACTAGGATGATATGGGACACCTTCTTAACCAAGAAATAGATATTTACATGAGATAACAATCACAAAATTAAATGATGTAATCATGTATGTTGAATTTGCGTACATCGTCATGGATCGTATGCATATATATTGCAACAGAAGTCATTCGATAAAGGAATTTCTCACCGCATGGTAAATCTCATAATGGGTTCTCACGACTTCAACAAATATACGAGATAAGCAACATCTGTGGAATATTAGTATAATAAATCATCAAATAATCAGATATAAAATCACTAACTGGTTATATGAAAAATTCTCGATGATTCTTCAATTCTTGGATGCAATTTCTATAGTTAACAGTTTTCATCGCTATAATGTGATGTCTCTCCAGCGACAATATAGTGAGTCCATAAAGCCTAACCCATATCTAATTTTATTCATCCATTATGTAATAAGCAAGACTTTATTGAAGAAATGTGAGAGAATGACTCTAACATATAGAGTAACTAATTATGCCGATGAATTCAGGACCATGAGAAGAAAAATATAGATATATACACACACATACACATTTATCGGGTCTAATCTAATAAAGGCTGGTGGATACATAGAGCTATTAAAAATAAAGGAACCCTTTTTCTCAGGCATACACCTTTTTTTGTTTTTCTTTATCCGTGACTCGATGAAGATGAAAGCGTTCATATCTTTTAGCAACTTCTGAGTGTATAACTTGGCCCAAATTACAAGAACTTTCTTGTTCAAGAATCGCCATCTGAAGCTTTTTAATTACATGTGATACTTAGGGTAAGAAAACAACACACACACACACACACACCTTTTAGGAAAAGTAGCGATATAAAACCATTAATCTTGATTTATAAGGTTAATGAAAAGCATCAACCTAAAGGAAAGCATCACTTTTTCTTTTTCCTAATAATTGGCATAGGAATAAAAGAAAAAAAAAAGAAAAAGCTAAGGTCCCACACTTCAACTAACTTTTTCGATTTTTATTGCGAGTCCCCGATGGTATTTAGGTGTCTATGCATTGTGTTCATTATTAACCATAGTTAAGTTGTCATATATATATATATATACACTGTTGTGTATATATATGTACCAGCCAGCCTTTCTCTTGAGACATATTAGTTGCCTAAATAAGTTGTTTATTCATACAAAACCTAGGAAAATAGAGTCTCTTACAATCGACTAATTCGTTGAAGCTTATGAGAATAGAATGCTGGAAGATGAGTTCTGAGCGAGATGGAGAAGCAGGGCATGTGCATTACTAGCTCATACATGCACAAAAAATGAAGAAAAAAAAATAAAAAGATCAATACGACGAGTTAGTTCTTCATGTGCCCATCTTCCCCATCATGACCACTCAATCTTTGTTCAGACAAGAATAATTGCAGCTTTGCTTCAAAGGAGCTCAATTTTCCAGGTAAATATATATATATATATATATATATGCTTATATGATTAGAAATTTAAATGATTATTAATTAGAAACATCCCCGTCTGGGCTTCGTTTGTGTCATTATATTTACTTTGCGATTAAACTAATTAAATCTTTATGACCTAATAGGGCCATGCACTTGTCGTTCATGTCTGCTCATGAAGTGCATTCCAGGTTATTGCTTCACTTACATGTTTAATTAAAATAATTAATCAAGAAAGCAATCATGTATGTGGTTGAGGGATATTATATTGTTAGAATTCTTTTTCATATGCATTACAAGTACGACTGTCGGTAGTTATATATTCCACACTTCACTTTGCCCTCAGCTGGGAAAAAAAAATATAGGAAAAAACATAACGTTGAGAATGATGAGATCACACTGAATAAACAATTATATCCTTGAGATGCTATTATCATCAATCATGCACACGCGCTTTTAGATTTAAAACTTAAATTTAGAAACTGCTTCTTAATGGAAAGCTGAGCCCAGTTTATATGTTGGCCCAATTTCATATGGGCCTCAGTGGCCCAATAACTTCAGAAGGCTGGAAATGTCTTGTGCTGATCCATTCATGTATGACATTCGTTCAAAGTTCAAACAACTATTTTCTTGTCCCCTTCATCCTTTTACGTATATAAACTGTCTTGTGAAACGTGTAATAAGCTTTAATGTTTCGTCCTTCAACGTGTCTAAATCCAACCTTTTATAAAGATCAGATCAAGTCAAACCGATTCCGTGCTTGAATGAAATTTGGCTTCTCCAAGTATTGACTTTTCTCTCACAGCAACAATGCGAAACTTATATATAAGCCATGGTACCCATGTATTAAACCTCGTAAATCAGAAATAAACTCATCAAGAACAACCATGGAACATCATCAAGTAGGCCGCCACAGCAATCCAAATTCAGTCATAAGCCCGCAATTCTGTCACCCTCATCCTATAGAAATCACAGTTGCCCGCAAATTTTCGAGCTTAACGAACAACAGATACGAGGTCATCGATGCTAACGGCAGCACAATCTTCACCATCCCACGTCATCGCTTATCTCCCAAAGAGAGGAAGTTCATCGACCCTTCTTCCGGGCAAACCGCCGTCCACTGCTGCAGGGTGGTAAGAAAAATTGAATCTTTGTCTTGTTTTCGTCGTTCTTGCAAAAAAGGAAGCAAATGATGTAATAATTTAATACCTTGTGATGATTTTACAGGGGTACTTTCGGCATGGAGTGTGGCAAGTGTTTAGGGGCGAAAGCACTGATCCGAGGGACTTGATTTTCAGGACAACTGTCGAGCTATCTTCGCTTACGAGGAGGAATAATAAGCTGCGCATATACCTGGCGAATAATACGTCTCAGAGTGAAGAGGCGTGCGATTACTTGTTGAAGACTTTGAGCTTCATGAGCTCTGGCGAGGTTTATGCAGGAGGGTCTTCCAATGGTGTTATTGCCCAGGTAAAAAAGATAGAGAAATCAGTTAATACTACTTTTTTTTTTCATTCTTTTCATGTTTATGTTATGATGTTCGAATGTTTCAGTTTTCCAAGAAAATGGCGCTGTTCGGAAGGGACAAGTTCGTGGTGTCTCTGGACTCGAACGTCGATTATCTGTTCATCGCCTCAATCATAGTCATTCTTGATGAGATTAATTTGAAGAGGGACTAAAAGGGAGACATAGAACAAGACGACATCTGTGATCAGTTAGATACTTTAGTTCATTAGTGTGTGTATTTTATAGCTTTGGAGATGCTGATTTAGGATCTTTATTCATTGTATGTATCATGTGTTTGCTTTGTCTGCTGTTAATTCAAACCCATATGTTCAGAGGATATAATATAACCAAGGAAAGAAAAATAAGACTTGCAAAGATTGATGTTATATTTTCGAAGAACGTTTAAGTTATCTTTTACATTCCACTAATGATGATAAGATTGATGGACAACTTAAGCATTTCACTGTAAATCAAACCATTGATTGCCACCGTCTACCGAAACAATGAAGGGCAGCTCACCATCTTCCCCTACCACTACTCAAGCAAGCTCCGACCTTTTTTTTTGTTCCAATTTTGGGTTTTGTTAAATTTTGCGAGCTCCGTAAGATTCGGGATATTTTTGTTTTTCACTAAATTTAGAATATATTACCTCATTCTTGGGCCCGTAATTCAATTGAGACTCGATTTGATCTTCTATATAAAGGGTTTTCGCTTTGGTTGAAAGCCCTCCTTCAGAAGCACGTAGCGCACAAACCTCACTTTTTTTTTTCTGCTTGCAGTTACAAGACATAGTTTTTAGTGCCAGCCTCGAACTGTCGACATGGTTGTTGAAGAAGACGAGCACGATTCCTTTTCTCAAGGATCGCATAAGAAAGGGTACTGTTATAGTTGTAGCTCTGCTGTGTGTCTATAATGTAGTATAAGATAGCTGTATTGCGTCTTTTTTCTCTTTTTGCGATGTATGAGAATTTTGAGTGTTACATACACATGTAGTTTGGATTTGGACAAGCAGCGCCTCGCCGCGCCTGTGAAGAGTGCAGTGGATAAGTATCAGTTGCTTCCAGAATTCTTGAAGGTTGTTTCGCCGTATTTCTGTTTATGTCGATGCCCTTTGTGTATTATATACGAGTTTTCGTTTTTCGCATGTTATTACTAAAATTGAGATAAATTTGCCACCAAGTTGTATGTGTTGTAATTTGTAATTTCATGGAAAGTTAAAAGGAAAGTAGGAGAATTTGTTTTCTGGTAGGATTTTCTTAGTTCTTTTTGTGAAGAATGATCACTCAGATCATTATTTGTCATTAATATTTAACTATGAACACTGATATGTGAAGGTGAGAGGTCTTGTGAAGCAGCATCTGAACTCCTTTAATTATTTCATCACCACGAAGATAAAAAAGATCGTTCACGCTAATGATACCATCACCTCTACGGTCGACCCAAGTTTTTATTTGAGGTGAAAAGTTTATATATTATGTGTAACTTTAACTTGGTTTGTGTCTACAATTTCCAGTTTCTGCTTTGTGATGGCCAGACAATCGCCTACGTTTTCGTTTTAATTTTCCACTGTTACAGATACACAGACGTTTGGATTGGTGAGCCATCCGTTTCATACGATCAGCTCACTGTTGGGCTTAATCCCCATAAGTGCAGACTTGCTGATCTTACGTGAGTGTCATCGAAAATCTCTTAACGCTATTTTTACTAAAAGCTGTTAAGCTTGAAAATCCTATTCAATTGGGGACGGGAGAAATCTGAAATTTGTAGTTGCTCTATGAGCTTCCATGCCTTGCTTTCCAATTTATTTATCGCGTGTATTTGTCTTTGGGACGATCTTACTAAAGCATTTTGAATTCCACAACTCGTGATGTTCCTCTAACATGTTGTGCCATCCCTTTTAGGTATGTTGCTCCAATTTATGTCAACGTTGAATATATTTTAGGCAGCCACAGTTCAAAGCAACGTCACTCTAAGGTGATTATCTGAGAAGTGTTTTGTTGATCAAAGATTCCGAAGTATAACGTGCATAGATTTACCATTGAGTTTATGCTCATACTTTGGGTTATTAATTCAGAGAGCCAAAATTGGATCGATGCCTATAATGTTGAGAAGTAGGCCTTGCGTATTGTATGGGAAGGATGAAGATGAGCTAGCCAGATATGGTAAACTTAGCACGATTTTCCCATAAGTTTCCTTTTGTATTATCTGCAAGTTCATGCTACAGGCATTTTACACTTCTCTACGTAATTTTGCATATCGTCCTTAGGTGAATGCCCACTTGATCCTGGGGGATACTTTATCATTAAAGGAAAAGAGAAGGTGACTTATATTCTTGATAAGCTTAAAAATCCAATTATTCTGCTAATTAGATTCCTATGTTTGTGTATGACTGCGGTTGGCAATTTAAAGACTGGTCCTGCGAAAATAGGGATTCACTACGAAAATACTGACGATACATGAATATGATTATGGTTATCGGCGGGGATGTTCATGGGGACAAAAAGTTACTGTCGGTTATTCAACTTGGGAACTAACTGCTAGAATGAAAAACAGGATATTGAATATTTCGTGGCTTATGCTTTTATACACACAAAAAGGATCTGTTACTTTAGATTTTAGCATGTGGTATTGACATAGCAAGTGAATTTTGTTTTTTCAAGCACTTCAATAGCAATTTCATCGCGCTGCTTGGTTAAATTTTCCCGTTTCCTGTTATTCGTCTAAAGGTTTTACATAAAATCAGTGTTCACATTTGCGGTTTACGTTTGGATTTTTTGTAAATTTCTCCGTTTTATGATCTATTGAACCATTCCAAGGTTTTCAGTTTGTCAAGTTGGTAATAGTCATTGCATTTCCTTACAGGTGATCTTGATACAAGAACAGCTATCAAACAACAGAATAATTATTGATGCAGACAACAAAGGCTGGTAAGTAGTCTATTTTAGTCTGCCGAAGAATGAATATTATGATTAGCTAATGGTATTTGTGATGAATAATGGATACCTTTATCTTCGAGAGCGTCTGTCTCTTTTTCCTATAATGCAGCTTATTGTAGACGAGAACAGTTTCTAACTTCTTTTTTGGTCAGTGTGCAAGCTTCCGTGACCAGCAGTACCGATAAAATTAAAAGCAAAACAGTGATAAAGATGGAGAAAGATAAGATCTATCTACACCTGAATCAGTTTAGTACCAAGGTTATGGCTACCCTGTCCGACCCTGTGTTTCTGATCCATAAAATTTGTAGTTCCTCAGAATATGTTTTGTCATACCAATGCAGGTTCCGATAATGGTGGTTCTGAAAGCAATGGGTATGGAAAGTGAGCAAGATGTTGTCCAAATGGTTGGAAGGGATCCTCGGTTCAGTGAATTGCTGTTGCCTTCAATTGAGGTAGATGAGTTCAGTTTCTTGAAGAGAGCCATAGCTATGATGATTCTTGGTTCTTGGATGCCCAAAACCGGGCAGAACATTGTTGAACAGTGATCATCAGCTGTATTGACAACGTTTAGTGCTTATTGATGTTAATTATCATCATTTCCAGGATAGTAAAGGCGTATATACTCAACGTAAAGCACTAGAGTTCCTCGATCAGAAGGTGATAATCACTCGAATGCTTTGTCCTTTTGTCTATGCATAATTGATACATCCATATCTGCTTGTTGTTATGTTTGTTATTTTGATTATTTTTTGTGCTTTAGGTGAAGTATTCGCCTTCTTCTCCGACAGATAAGGTTGGCGTTTTTTTTCCTTGTTCGTTTTGTTCTTAACTCTATTTGTTTGCTACGACGTGTAATCAGTTTGTTGTCTGTTTAATAACCTTCGGCCTCAGCAAGTGCAAGCTCTGGTTATTCTCCGTGACACATTTCTAGCCAACATTCCTGTAAGTCTGAGTAATTTCGACGTTATCGAACTTAATCTCGCTTCACTTGATTGTAACGCAACTATACCCTTATCCCTCATGCTAATCCCAGGTGCATCAAAACAGTTTCCGCCCAAAATGCATGTATGTCGCAGTAATGTTAAGGCGCATGATGGAAGCAATACTAAACAAAAATGCGATGGATGACAAGGTATTCAAGCTTGTTCCGAGTTGTTCTCGCATCATTAAATCTCGTGGTTCGTTATAGTTTAACTCTAACACGCATGCCTCCCTGTGGTTTTTTCGCACTTTGCTTTTATTTTCTGTTCTCTTTACTTCATTTTTGTACATTTTTGAAAAATTCTAAGTTGGTCCATCACACTGTAATGTTCAATCATGGGATACTTATAGAAGATGTGCTAAAAGTGCGATGAGGTGCTTGTGACAAGGCACAGCCTTTTATGCCTGATTGCTATTATCTGTAGATACAGAATTTCGGCGTGAAACATAAATTATTTTTTGGTCTTTACTTTAGCTGGTTGTCGATTCTGACTTGAAACATCAAATGATACGAGCGGGCAAGTGTATTTATGTTTTTTTGGAGTTTACAGTTAATTCACATCATAGTCATTTTTGTGGCTGCTGCTAATTTGTACTGTATATTTGTTCGTTTTGATGTTTATTGCATTCAATATCTTCTTTGTACGTGTTCATGCATTTCAACCAGACTTCATATATCATTCCATTTAGTAATCTTTTGTAGGATTATGTGGGGAACAAAAGATTGGAACTATCTGGCCAATCATTATCGTTACTCTTTGAGGTACTTTGCCCACAAAACACTTGTTGATTGGTCCTTGAATAGTGAATCTTGACCGTTTCTTTGATTTTGTCACATAGGACTTGTTCAAGACTATGAATTATGAAGCTCGCAGAACTATTGATATCAAGTTATCAAACGCCGGCAGATCTACAATATTTGACATTTCTCAGGTTTGTCAGAATGTTTCCTTTGACTGAAACGAAGCAGGACTCGTTTAATCCTTCTTTCTCCCATTTGTGTTTTCACATCATAATTTTCCCTACTTTCAGCATATTTGTTGCAAAATGATTACTGATGGTCTGGAGAGGGCTCTTTCCACTGGCAATTGGAATGTAAAAAGATTCAGGATGGACAGTAAAGGGATGACTGATGTATATAGAATTCTTCCACTGTCATTTATGTACATTTTGGTTGTTACCTTTCCACATCAAGTATCAGTTCATTCTGTTTTAATGAGTCAACTATCTTAGGTTGTAGGCAGACTGTCATATATTGGCACATTAGGCTACATGACTAAGATATCTTCACAATTTGAGAGGTCTAGAAAAGTTAGTGGCCCAAGAGCTTTGCAACCCAGCCAGGTAAAACCGAGTTATTTGTAGACATCGTAATACATTACGGTTCATGGTAATTAGATTGATTCCTTGTTCCATGGCACTAATATATGTCGTCCAAAGTGGGGTATGTTGTGTCCCTGTGATACTCCTGAAGGTGAATCTTGTGGGTTGGTGAAGAATCTTGCCCTTATGACTCATGTGACCACTGATGAAGATGAAGGCCCTCTCGTTTCTCTGGTACTAAAGCTCCCTTGGTAGTTAAGTTAGCTTTTCATTTTGTTGGCATATCATGGTCAGAATCAAACAAGATGAACATGTAATTCCATGCATTCAATTTGCCTGACTTTGGTTTGCTTGTTAGCTATATATGGCATAACCAATGCAACTGCTCTAGTCTCTCTCAACGTACCTTGCTATATTGGGTGAACGGAAATGGCTACAACTTTATTATATTTTTCTGGTTTTAAACTCTCAATCAAGTCTTTTCGGTAGGAGCTCATCATGGGACATTCTATCCTTAGATAAGTTGATTGTTCCTCAGGCATACTAGATAGAAAACATATCTTTTCCTTTTCTTCCATCTTAAAAATCAGTTTTTCCCCCTTCTGGACGGACTAATATCACCAACGTTGCGTTTTGCAGTGTTACAAACTTGGAGTTGAAAAGTTGGAATATCTCTCTGGCGAGGAACTTCACATGCCAACCTCATATCTTATAATATTGAATGGCCTTATTCTTGGAAAGCACCGGAGTGCACACGTATGATTTCGCAATTAGTTGAACGTTTTTTGTTTGATAGATCTAACTTTTCTATATATCTAACTTCTTTTTTCTCTTCCAGAAATTTGCTGCAGTGATGAGAAAACTGCGTAGGACTGGTAAAATTGGTGAGTTTGTTAGCATCTTTGTGAATGAGAAGCAGGTGAACATTTTTCTGTTCTTTTGTGTCCTTTGACATCTTAAAAAGTCTTTACTTCTTTTTTTTATAAAACATCATACTTTTCTACATCTTATATGTCAGTACTTCTCTTTTGCAGCTGTGTGTTTACATTGCTACAGATGGCGGCCGTGTTTGTCGTCCACTTGTGATTGCTGACAAAGGTGTATCCAGAATCAAGGAACATCATATGAAGCAGTTAAAGGTAATAGCAGCTTTTGCTTGATATGATACCATTATTTCTCTGATCTCGGATTGAGAAGTTATATTATTTTGAAGGATGGTGTCCGCACCTTCGACACATTTCTGAAAGAAGGGTTGATAGAGTACCTTGATGTCAACGAGGAGAACAATGCTTTGGTTTGCTTCTTTTCTTAATTCTGAAATCCTTTGTGTGTATTTCAAGGGTAATGTACATGAGCACATCTCACAGTAAATATTTTACACAGATTGCATTGTACGAAAATACAGCTAAAGAAGAGACAACCCATATTGAAATAGAGCCTTTTACCATACTTGGAGTATGTGCTGGATTGATTCCTTATCCTCATCATAACCAATCTCCAAGAAATACATATCAGGTTTTTTTATCCTATCATTTCAGGATTTTCTTAAATTTTTCATACTCTTGTTATCTTATGGTTTTAGTGATTGTGTTTGCCGTGTTTCACATCTGAAGTGCGCAATGGGAAAGCAAGCTATGGGGAACATCGCCTATAATCAGGCTAGTCTCATCCGTTATTCTTTGTGGTTGAAAACTATTTGTATACTCGTCGTAGCTAGCAAAATTCAGCCAATAGATTATATCTTCACTTTTGTCCAGCTGACTAGTTCTAACTTTTCTCATTGAATGCGACTTCTTTTTTGCAGCTAAATAGAACGGATACTCTGATCTACCTACTAGTTTATCCACAACGACCATTGCTGACGACTAGGACAATTGAGCTGGTTAGTAATATTCCTTCTTACTGTAATAATTAGTGAATGCTAGCATGCGACTTAATTGATATACTTTCCTCAGGTTAATTATGACAAACTTGGAGCAGGGCAAAATGCAACTGTTGCCGTAATGAGTTACAGTGGATACGACATAGAGGATGCAATAGTGATGAACAAAGCATCCTTAGATCGTGGTTTTGGGCGTTGCATAGTAATGACGAAGTAACTTTCTTTACGGAGTCAGCTTATAATTGTTTGGTCTTGTTTGTGTTTCAAGTGCATCGTATATTTCTCCCCAACAGACTATCAGCTATCATTCAGAAGTATGAAAATGGTTCATCTGACCGTATTGTTAGACCACAGAGAGATGGATATGATGCTGAAAGAATGCAGGTATGTATAGTGTATGAGTTTGTTTTTCTTTAAAAGTGTAAGACTTATTTTTTCTGGAAATATTACATGTTTTTACTTCTCATTTATTACGTACGTCAGATTCTGGACGATGATGGAATTGCAGCTCCTGGGCAGATTATTCGACCCAACGACATTTATATTAACAAGCAGTCTCCCATAGAGACTCGGGGCAAAGATAAGCTCCGTCAGAGCCTAGTTGACAAGTAGAATTTTGTTATTATTTCATCGTAATTCTTGTACAAGTTAGTGGCTTGTTCATCACCTCACCGTTGTTTCTTGGTAATAATTCAGAGATTATAAGGCTAGTCGGCAAACGTACAAAGGTCCTGAAGGAGAAACAGCTGTAGTGGACAGAGTGGTTCTGTGCTCTGATAATAATAATAACTTGCGCATCAAATTTATGATTCATAATACTCGCAGACCAGAGGTAATACACACACACACACACACATATATATATATGTATATTATTTTAAAGGATGAATCATACTTGCTGTTTCGTTTACATTGTTCGATGGCTCAGAAATCCTTTTTCCACGTAGGTTGGGGACAAATTCAGTAGTCGCCATGGACAGAAAGGAGTCTGTGGAACAATTGTTCTGCAAGAAGATTTCCCTTTTTCTGAACGTGGTATATGCCCAGATTTGATCATGAATCCTCATGGATTTCCTAGGTACTCTTTAAGTTGCCCTTGGAACAATCCCTACTTTCCCAATATTTAGCGTCAAAAAACCTGTTTTTATGTTCTAACTGTGCAATTACACAGTCGAATGACCGTTGGAAAGATGATTGAACTTATCGGTAGCAAAGCTGGAGTTTCGTGTGGGAGATTTCATTATGGAAGTGCATTTGGAGAGCCAAGTGGCCATGCAGATAAAGTTGAGGCTATAAGGTTACTCATTACAACCTCCCATGCATACGAAATATATATATATATATATATATATGTATCTGTTTTCTTCGTCCTCTTTTCATATATCTTAATATCTTCTCATTGTTTTACCTGGCAGTGAAACCTTGGTGCAACATGGTTTTTGCTACAATGGCAAAGACTTCATCTACTCAGGTCCTTTCTCCATATTCTGTTCAACGTATCATTTTTTCTAGCTTTGCTTGACCTGATAATTTTCTGACAATTTTATATGTCATAGGAATAACTGGGGAGCCATTGCAAGCATATATCTTCATGGGACCTATTTATTACCAAAAGTTGAAACACATGGTAGGCTGGCAGCTGCATATCAATTCAGTTATTAATCTTGGATGAAAGCGCCATAATTTGCTTTTTAGGTTTTAGATAAAATGCACGCTAGGAGTAGAGGGCCGCAAGTTATGATTACCAGACAGCCAACTGAAGGGAAGAGTAGGAACGGAGGTATGTGATTAAATCGAAAACACAATAGCAGACGACTTATTGTATTACTCTGTTTATTAATTCCATATTTTCTGGCCATGTTATTGAATTAGGCCTTCGAGTTGGGGAAATGGAACGTGATTGTCTTATTGCATACGGAGCGAGTATGTTGATCTACGAACGCTTGATGCTTTCTAGCGATCCTTTTGAAGTTCAGGTAAAGCAAAAGCTACTTTCGACGATCATTTTTCTGCATACTACATATACTGTCTTGTGATTTATTTTCTTCAGTTTTTCTTTTTCTTGCGATATTTTCTCGCCAGAAAGTCTATTGTCTGAAATTATGGCCCTCGGCAGGTTTGTCGAAAATGTGGTATGTTGGGGTATTACAGTTTCAAGTTAAAGATGGGAGTTTGCTCGACGTGCATGAATGGGGACAATATATCTACCATGAAACTTCCCTATGCATGCAAGCTCTTAATACAGGTGGGAATTAGACAAAACTCTTGCATGGTTTTTTTCTTTTGCATTTTTTTTTTCTACCCAGAAAAATTAAGGTTTCAAGATTTCACTGTTTTTTTTTGTTACGCAGGAGCTTCAGTCCATGAATATCATCCCTCGTTTAAACTTGGCAGATGCCTAAGATGATGATGGTATGTGTGGGGAAAAGAAAATTCTTTTTATGTAAATCTTGATAATTACGTTATTATATATAACCATATAACAATGTAGATATGATTTTAGAAAATTCCACTAATGTTTCTTCTTTTGACTCGATGAGAGAGTATATGATTGGTAAATGACTTGCTTGTATAAAGAAAGTAAAAGAAGCCATGGCCAAAAAAACCAAAGCTTGATTTTTTATGTTTGAATCTATTTCCAAACAACTCTCAAGAGCGAATAATACTCTTGCAGGGATTTGGTATTTGATTAAATAGCATTTTCCATCTTTATCGTTGAATGTACGTTAAATCTGAATAAGCTGGTATCTGTTTTTGCAATACTATCAATGAATGATCGAATGATGGCAACTGTGAAAATTATGTAAGAGAATAATTCATCAATCGGTCCTTGCCGAGACTTACTCCATTTTATTTTATTTTTTTCTTTCTTGGCCAAGAATCTTCTGTTGCGCTTAAGCGTTGGCATAAATTATTGGCTATTAATTCGTGCTTCGACATTTTTGTACACTTTTTCACATCAATCTTCTTGTGATAGTCCGTGACATAAGACAAATAAAAAGAAACATGAAAAAACCGTATGAGTCCATGTCCATCTCCATACCTAGGCTAATCATTATAGATTTTTGTTATTTTGTGTCATAATGCAGAGAGACGTGAAAGAAATTGAGTTGAGAAATCAATCAATGGACCACGTAGAGCTAATAACGACGATGATAATGTTAATAATTGTACTTAAATATAAAAACTATTCATCGTTCGATTAGAATTTTTCTTTTTTATTTTGGGATATAAATTTAGCTACACACCTTTGTTTACAAGGGAGAAATAATATCGAAGTGGAAGCCCTAAAGTCGAACAGGTAGTAGCTAAACGAAGAATGATAAAAATCTTGTTACTTGTATTCTAAAAACGTGTTATGTAGCTTCTCTTGCCAGTTCAGAAAAAATATTTACACTAAACAATCAACTGATTTCTTGAAAAATGAAAAAAAAAAATGTAATTAATGAGATATACTCACTGGATATAGTAAAGGATTTTGATGTGTAATCCTCCCTACATAACTTTTTACCAATTACCGTTAAGCATGGGAGTGAATTAACTTTAACATGAGCAATAATGGTGATACATACAAATAAATTAAGATACTTTACATAAATTCGGTGGCTCATAAATTCATAATACGACAATGAAAGATATACTCACTGGATATAGTAAAGGATTTTGATGTGTAATCCTCCCTACATAACTTTTTACCAATTACCGTTAAGCATGGGAGTGAATTAACTTTAACATGAGCAATAATGGTGATACATACAAATAAATTAAGATACTTTACATAAATTCGGTGGCTCATAAATTCATAATACGACAATGAAAGATGTCCGATCGTACACACAACTATTTTGGGATGGAATGTTTAAAAGCAACGTTGATGAATGACTCCCTAATTTTAAGGATTGGGACAAATAGTTCAGTTTCAGAGGTCAATTATACAGTTCTCGTCAGAAAATTAGCTACGTAATTAACATGCTTAATTACTTTTACAAAAAAATGACATCTCATGCCCCTTAATATTGGATATGAATTTAGATTTTATGCTCATCACGTTGCACTGAAGTACACGAAACAAATAGACTAATTCATTATCCGATGATGCTCGTATGTTTAAATAACATTAACTCCATAATCGTGTGCGTATATAAAGATATGAGGGGACAAAAAGTATTGCAATTCTTTGTGACAATAAAAGTAAATAAATAATGATTTGATGCAATTTTCTTCCCAATGGATCCTACCAAAGAAAAAGGTCCCAATCTATTTATTACCGCCCAACCCAACCCCATCACTTCACTTCCCACGCACACACACCAAACTCTAATAACTCTCACTAACATTTTTCTGTAATCATCGTCTTTCTTATTTATTCATTAAGCACACAAAAGAATGGGTAAATACAGATTCAAATTTGCAGATGTGATCCCAAATTCATGGTTCTTCAAGCTCAAGAACAATCCCAACCCATCCAATAAATCAGTCGCCGCCAAGCAGACGACGTCGTTTTCATCAACATCATCGTCGTCATCATTACAGTCATCAAATCCTTCTCATAACCCCATTATTACCGCCGGAAAACAGCAGCAACAAAAGCCCCACTTGTCAGAACAGAGAAAGTCCTACTACTTCACCAGGGACTTGACCGAGCCAGAGAAGAAGAAGAGCTCCAACGCCGCCGCCGTCGAAACGCCGAGGAAGTCATCGTCGGCGAGGAGGGGGAGGAGGAGCACCAGTAAGAGAAACGCCAGGCAAACCTCGCCGCGCCTCGTCTCTTATTCGTCCGTCTCCGCCGGCTGTAGCTGCCGAGCGACGTTCGAATCTGTCTGGGCGAAGGTGGACGACGACGATTCCCTTACAACGCCCATTAACCCGACTTCATCTTCCTCGGATCGCGACTCGGTTATGCCAGAATTCGGGTCGGGTCGCGACGACGGCGACTCTCCGTCTTGGTCGACGTGGTGCAATTGCAGCGTCGGCGACGATGCCCATGAGCTCAGTCGCCGAATCCCACCCATCGTCACCACCAGCAAGAAAAACCCAGAAACCACCACTGAGGTTCTCGAAACGTCCGCTGAGCTCATCGAGGAGAAAACGCGGCGGCGGCGGCTCTCCGTTAAGGTTGTCAGAGAAGAGACAACCACCACAAACACGACGTGGAGCAGCAAGAGCGCCGCCACGTCATCCACGAGCCCTAATACTGTAAGGCTGAGATTATCCTCGTCGTCGTCGTCGCAATCTGGGGTGAGACTGCGCACGAATTCGCCGAGGATGAGGATTCAGGGAAGGAAAAGCGCGTCGTCGTCGTCGTCGTCGTCCTCGGCGGCGAGGCGCGCCGCCGGCGTTGCTGAGAGCTTCGCGGTGGTTAAAGCTTCAAGGGATCCTAGGAAAGACTTCAGAAAATCGATGGTGGAGATGATCGTTGAGAACGATATCAGAAAATCGAAGGATTTAGAGGAGCTTTTGGCTTGCTATCTTTCGTTGAACTCAGACGAATATCATGAACTGATCATCAATGTGTTTAAGCAGATTTGGTTCGACTTCGTTCAAGTTCGTCTCAAGTGATTTTAATTTTTATTTATTTCGGTTGTTTAATTGTAGCTTCATGTTGTTGCGATGGCGTAATTAATGGTGACTAATATCAATAATATCTGTAACGGCTGGGAATTAATTCAGGTTTTCGAGTTCCATTTTTATTTTTTGTTTAAATAGGATCATCGATACACTACACAAACGACCCTTGCATGGCTGAAAAGAAATTTTCAGCTTTGAAGCTTCTCTACAAAGCTTCTTTTCGCTTTTAAAACTGTCTTCCAGCAGTTGAGATCACCTATTCCACTTTTTGTATTCCACTTCGTCCGTATTCCAACGAACGAAAATCGTTACACCTCCCCCGACAAGTGTTAAAACACACGTAAACATCATTATACCTATGAATTTCATTACAACAAGTGTTTAAATAAAAAAACCTCATTATTACGTATTTTTCTATTTTAATATATAAAACTGATATTTTCTACTCATATTAGAAAAATACGTAATAATGAATTTTATTTTGTTTAAACACTTGTTGTAATGAAATTCATAGGTGTAATGATGTTTACGTGTGTTTTAACACTTGTTGGTGGGAGGTGTAACGATTTTCGTTCGTTTGAATACAGAGTGGAATACAAAAAGTGGAATAGTTGATCCCAACCGAAAAACCTCATTATTACGTATTTTTCTTTTTTAATATATAATACTGATATTTTCTACTCCATATTAGAAAAATAGGTAATAATGAGTTTTTTTGTTTAAAATTAAAATTAAAATTTTATATGATTCACTCATGTCATGAATTTGGGTACACACTTGCACGGTAAAGGATGCGCAAGTACCTTTTTGAATAAGCTTTTTCGGAGCTTGGTCTTCATTCATCTTTTGTCTAAAGCTGTGTGGCGTGAGTTTATTATATTTATTGAAATCTTTTAATCATTTACTACACGTCATGAAAGATGCAAGATTTTAACATTTTTCAAACCTCATGTTACTGTGTGGATTTGGTGCAGTCGTCATGAATAGGGATTTGAGCAATAATGGGAAACGTTCAATATCTAATTTCTTGATGGAGGTTTGTTTTTTGTCGGTAGAATTATTGGTTAAGTATAGTTAACTAATTGGTTATATTCGCATTTGGTTGAGTTTAATATTAGGTTTTGTTGGATAGTAATTGGGTTTTTATTCTAAGGAGACACTAAATTAAAAAAAATAAGCATTGTGCAAAGATATGTTGATTTGTTTTACATATCCAATTTATTTATTGTTGATAATGCGTCTGTTATGAATTTTTATGCTACCATTTCATTACAAGAGGCGAATGCATGCACCTAACTCAGTGGTTGACTTGACTAGAACAATAACGGCAGTACAAATAGTATATTTTTAATTTTGTGAATAGCATAACATATTGTAAATAAATAATTAACTATTTGTCTCATCATCAAATGATCGCAATCAAAGGGACGGTGCTGTATTGATTGTAGTCTTTGTCGGATGGCTACAAGGGTAGATACTGTATATAGTATATTTATATCTTCATCCATCCTAAATATATACAGATACATATATTATATTTATATAGGTCGAGTAGTATTGTGTATTAAATGCTTAGTCAAAACGTAGATTTTTTCGTCGACACAATCCAGGCCTTAACATGAATGCGAAGATTCGGGGTTTTTGATATTAGACAAATAAAAACAAAATATTATATAAATATATGTAGCTATAAGCTACCAATGACCTCTCCTATTTATTGACTGCCGCATATTTTAATGGTATTTTTAATAAAATAAACAAAAAAATATTAAACATTAACGAAATAAACGTACAACAAAAAACATTAATAAAATAGAAAGATTCGTACGTATATTTTACGAGTTAGTAACTCGTACGAAATTTTTACGTTTTACTTGTGCGAGGTGGCCCGCTGACCTGACGTGGGAAAAAGTTGAAAAGTGTCTCGTATAAATTCTTTACGAGTTATAACTCGTATTAAACACATACGAGTTACTACACTGTGGAACGTTGACCTGACGTGGATATAGCTCGTAACTCGTAAGATATAAGTACGAGTTATAACTCGTAACAAATTCATACGATTTACGTTCGTGGCCGACCAACTTGCATGGCCATGCAGTGTCAGTACATAGTGGAAGTAACTCGTAGAAAGTTCATACGAGTTACATATGAGTGGTGCAATAATTCACGTAACTCGTGTGTAAGACATACGAATTATATTTCTATAAATACCCCAATTCGCTTTCTAAATCACAACACGAAAATCCAACATAAAAACCCTAAAACAAAAATGGTATCTAGTCGTATACAAATTATAGTATATTTCGGCGGTGAAATAATTCAATCATCTGATTCTGTCGTCAGTTATAGTATCCGTCCTATTGCGTATAGGCGGATTCGCCGCAACACCAATTTTTCTGAGTTTACGTCATTGCTGTTCGAAATTACGGGTGCTGATAGCAGTCGTTTTTCGCTACTTGTCCAAGCCAAAAATGAATTCTTTCAACATTCCCGCATCTTTCATCAATTATTCCGAATCTCCAACGACAACGATTTACAGTTTTTCATTCATCCTGATTCGGAGAACAATTGTGTTGAGGTTTTTGTTGAACTAGTTGAAAATTCAAGTTTTGATTTGAACGAAGAGCCTCATCGGAATTTTGAAGTTGGTTCTTCGAGTTATGCCTGTCCGGATTTTCCCGACATCGTCTCAGTGACGGCAGGGTTCAGTAATGTTTCTCTGGAGATGCCGGAGGTTGGTGTTCCATTCAATATGCCGGAATCCGGCTCAGAACCAGAGCCAGATTTCGTGCCTGAAGCAGAGGAAGACGTTGATGTTAGTGATTCGGAAGCGGACGACGAGGACCCACTGTCGGAGTTACCCAACCCCGACGAGGACGACGAGAACGACGACGACGATGCGCCAGATGATACCACTCCGCTGGACTCAGCTGCTCCAACGCTTTTTCAGTCCGTCCCATTTTTTCAAACGTACCAAATGCCACCTCCTACTGGTGACGACTACGGTGGTTATGGGGAGTTTTACGACAGAGATAACCCTATGTTTTGTCGAGGTATGATTTTTCAAAGTAAAAAAGCATTTACAAACGTGCCGTCGACGATTTTTCGATCAGGGTTGCTAGACGCGAGTATCACGTCAACGAGAGCAGCAACACACGTTATAAGTTATAGTACTGCGCCAACAATGGATAAATTCGATGGCGTAATGGCTCAGATTGCGCAAATTAATGAACTAGCGAAGCCTTGGTTAGAAAAAGTAGGGGTCGAGCAGTGGACGCTCGCACACGACGGCGGTTATCGATGTGGTGTCATGACGACTAATATTTCAGAAGGACTCAACGGAGTATTGAAAGGTGCTCGGATGCTACCCGCAAGAGCAATCGTCGATTTCACTTTTCATAGGTGAGCATGAAATTAGTTTTCTATTTTAATTTTTTGTTATAAGTTCTTATATTTCTTAAACTTCACAGGTGCGTACAGTATTTTCGTGATCGCTTTCAAGAAGCGTCGTCCCTAATGGCGAATAATGAAACGGATTGGTCACGTTACGCAACGAGATTGTTTCAAAGTTGGACGGCAGAATCTTGGGATCACGTTGTATACCGTTTTGATGTCCGACAACATACAGCAGAAGTCATAACCTCTGGAATTCATCAGCGCACGTATGTGGTGAGGATCAATGATAGAACATGCACGTGTGGAATTTGGAGCAGGTATAACATCCCATGTTCGCACGCACAAGCGGCTTGTCGTCAATGGCAAATACACTCCGGTAATTTAGTGGCGCAATATTACAGTAAGGTGGAGTATTTGAAGACATATGAAGGTACATTTGAACCATTGCACGATGAACGTTATTGGACGCCGGAAGATTGGACTCTTATTCATAACGAATCTCGTCGAGAGAGAACTGGGCCCGGAAGATATAGTCGAAATCGCATCAGAAATGAGATGGATAGAGGTGAAACTCGTGCTAGACAACGCGGGCGGCGTTGAAAATAATACACAATGTTGTTTTCACCATTATGGTCTTATAATAATGCTAATAAGAACAAGTGATAAGATTAAGATCGGGTAAAAATCATAATAATTACAATAATAATAATAACAGTAATAAATAATAATAATAATAAATAATAATAATAAATACTAATAATAATAATAACTAATAGTATTAAATAAATAACTCAGAATAAATAAATAATAATAATAGTAATAATAACAATAATAAATAATAATAATAATAATAAATATTAATAATATAAATACAATAATAATAAAACTACAGTAATAACAAAAAAAGTTGTTAATAAGATTAACTTCGTAATGCAAAATATAATAATAGTCATTACAAAATAAAATAGAACATTCCACATAAACATCTATCGGCCATGATGAGCCAAATGACCGCCGGTCCCACAACGAGCTGGCCTACGTACTCTGTTTCCTCGACGGTTACCTTGCTCCGCATCATCAGCCGGACTTCGAGATCGTCGCGGCCGTGGTGAAGGTGTCGTAAACGCCTAAAATGTAGCCACCAACTATTAAATTATTTTGGTAAATAATTTAAGGGCTTCCATTTTAAATTAATTTAATATACCTGATGGTCCATATACTGCGGCTGTGAGCTGTGTTGGGCGGCAGATGACTGGAAGAAGGGCGAAAAATCGTCAAAGAAAGACGGGTTAACAACTTCGTGCACCTGGATGTTCCGGCCTCTTGCACTTGAGATGTTCCGAGCTCAAGCCCCTGAGATGTTTCGGGCTCATGCCCGTGAGATGTGCCGGGGTCATGCACGTGAGATGTGCCGGCCTCATTAGTCCTCCGAACTTGGCGGTGCGAGATGAACATATTATCCATTTGCTCCAGCAAATGGATCGACTCGTCATAGTTGCCACTCCTTGCGTAACATAGGCTGTCGTGAACCCCGCGTTCCTGTTCGTGAATTGCGCAAATTATATCATTTGAGATATTGTCGAAATAACATTAACAAATAAATTAACTTACGATGTCGATGTCGTATGTTCGTACAACGCGTTCGAGTTTGTCGATGTCGTATGATCGTACAACGCGTTCCACCTGTCGTATATTTACACAACATTTATAAATGTAACAAGGAAAAAATTAACAACTTTATGGACGACTATACCTCGCAGCATGTGGCGGGATCGGTAACTCTATCCCGTCGACTATACTGGGCTCCATGGCGATACGATGAATCTCACGATGTGGCTGAAACGGCAGAATCCTCACGTATGCCCATGCCTAAAACAAATCACATGTTTTAATTAATTTTTAAAAAATAACTCAGAAATTACTCAAAGTGTCTATATAATTACCTGCAACAGCCGTAGGGGTCCGCCGATATTAAGCTTTTTCGGCTCGCATGCCGAACAGAGCTCTCTGTACAGGAACGCTAGGACCGCACTACCCCAACTAAACGTGGCCACCTCATCAATATCCTCCAACAGCTGGAGGTAGGTCAACGAAACGGAGCTCGCGCTACAGTCGGGGAACATCACCGCACCAAATAGCAGCATCGCATAGCCCCTCGCTGAACACTCAACTTCTTCCTCGTCACTATCATCCGAAATCGGATGGGCCAACAACCAATTCGCTAACGATTTCATCGAAAGCGATGATCCCTTAATTTTCTCAGCAGGCGGTCTAAAACCTAGCAACCGCTCTGACTCGTCCATCCACTGTGTGACCGTCCTCGGTTGGATCACACCGGACACACAAATACCGTCTACAGGCAAACCCCACAAAATTCCTACGTCCTCTAAAGTGACGGTCGCCTCCCCGACAAAAAAATGAAACGTATGGGTCTCCTTCCTCCAACGCTCTACTAATGCTGTAATCAAATGAGGGTCAACCCTCTGTGACATACAGCTGTAGACGCTGTATAGACCCATATCGTTCAACTTATCTAACAAGCGACCGTGTAGAACATTCGGTGCTTCTCTAGTACCCCATACAACATTTTCTAAGGACCTAATTTTAATAGTCTTATCTATCGCATCCTGGTCTAACAATAAATCACTACTACGGTGATTTGACTGCATCGTCAACACCGAACTATCAAAAGGCCCGTAAGACGAATCCAAATTCATTCTACAGTAAAAAAACGAAAACAAACAAATCAACAATAAAATAAAAAATAATGTAACAAATAGGCGTATTTCGGAATAATAGATCGGTACCTAACCCGAGCTGTATTTCGGATCGTCGCGAGGCGTAGTGTCGGTACGGATGAGGTCGTCGAGGTGGCGGCGGGTCGCGGCGGACTTGGTTGCCGAGGCGGCGGCGGCGGCGAGCAGGGGAGTACGGCGGCAGAGTCTAGGAGGAGGCGGCGGCGGCGGCGGCAGCGGCGGCTTCACGGCGAGCGCGTCGAACAGTTGATGATGGCGGCGGCGTCGAGGCGGGCGACGTCGAGGCGGGCTGCGTCGGCGAAGTCGGCGTCGAGGAGGCTGCGGCGAGGCGGGGCGGCGTCGTAAAGAGGGTGATGGCGGCGTCGGCGAGGTGACGAGGCAGAAGATGGCGGCGGCGATGCGGGGCGGCGTCAAGCAGAAGATGGCGGCGGCGTCGAGGCGGCGGCAGCGTCGAGGAGGCAGCGGCGACGGCGTCGAGGAGCGGCGGTGTCGAGGGCGACTCTTCGTCTTCTTCGTCTGTGTCGTCGTCGTCGTCGGTTAGATCTGGGTTATTTAAACCAGATCTAACTCGTATGTATTTCTTACGAGTTACGAGTTGTAACTCGTAAGAAGTTCATACGAGTTACGCCGGCTCAACAAATGCCAACTAGGCAAAATTAACTCGTATCTGTTACTTACGAGTTACGTAACTCGTAAGAAATTCTTACGAAGTTCTGTATTTTATTAATACTTTTCGTTTTACGTTTATTTCGTTAATGTTTATTATTTTTTTGTTTATTTTATTAAAAATACCTATTTTAATACTATTAAGCAATTAAATATCATTGTTGTGACTCGCATAACCTTGCAGTTGCAAGTCATTTCTTCTTCGCATCTCCTCATCTCTAGTGTATTATCTTTTATTGCGAAGATCAGAAAAGTCGTACATATTCTTTCGAAAATTAGCTGGTGCGACATATTCAGGAAGGAAAAAAAAAATGGAGAAGTATACACTGTATCCGTAAATTTAATGTCTTAGAACATTAAAAAGAAACGAGTATGGTGCTAACTGCTAGAGTTTCAGGTTGTGAAGAAATATATATATATTTTTATCTATTTATGTGCCCGTGTGTGTAGTGCTCTATATCATTATTATTATGATTATTATTATTGGAGACATATTATACGTCACTTATTTTTTTTTTGAGTTGGCAAAAAGCGTAACGTATGTATGTTATGTAAGAACTGGACCATAGTGAGTTTCCATGCGAAGACAATCAAAAGTCTTTGCGCACGAGCACATTGTACTTCAAAGCTCGCCTGAGTTCCATTCCATGTGAACTACTTTGTCTTTTGTGTAGACAAAAACATAGATATATAAATAAATAAATAACACAGCATGATTAGTTACATTTTACAACATAATTCGTTGACATACATATCGAAGCGTGGTTACATTTTTTACTTTATTTATTGTTCTTATTAAATTAGAAAAAATTACATTTTGATTGTTATATGGGTTTTGTCCATTTTACAATTAAAGGACAATATTCGTGAATTAAAATAAAATGTATGGGCATGAAAGTAAACAAATAATCAACAACATATCTCCATAAGCTGATTTTTGTTGCTTTGTTGACAACACTGTGGACCTTAAATAGAAAAATAGTATACTCATGTTGCTCTTTTTTATCTTTCCACTATTTTTCTACCCTTCAAAATCTCACTGAAAACAAAGCGAATCTTGTGTTTTCAATCTTCTTTTCTTTTCCTTTTTCTCGATCTCACGGTTTAAATATACGGTTAATTAGATTTCAGGTATAGTTTCGATAGTTTAGTTAGGATTTAGGACCCAATGATGTTTAAAATAGGGTTATGGATCTATTTGAAGTTTGGTTTTAAAGTTAAGGACCAATTTTGAAAAAAATGACGCATTTGCCCCTGTCTGTTGCGGAAATTACACAGAGTTGCCATCGCCTTCTTCAACCATGAAGAAGTGGTATAGACTGTACATGAAGTGGTACTGTAGACCCATGAAGTGGTACGGGTGAATAGTGAAGTGGTACTGTAGACCCATGAAGTGGTACGTGTGAACAGTGAAGTGGTACTGTAGACCCATGAAGTGGTACTGGTGCACAGTGAAGTGGTACAAACATTTGTAGACCCATGAAGTGGTACTGTTGACCAGAGAAGAACTGGTACGAGAGACACATGAAGTGGTACTGTTGACACAGAGAAGTGGTACAGCATTTTGTAGACCCATGAAGTGGTATTGTTGAACGGAGAAGTGGTATAGCAGAATTCTTTAGTGTTTCTGCAGAAATCAGGTAAATATTTGCACAAGAAACACATAAGAATTCTTCTGTACCACTTCTCCGTTCAACAATACCACTTCATGGGTCTACAAAATGCTGTACCACTTCTCTGTGTCAACAGTACCACTTCATGTGTCTCTCGTACCAGTTCTTCTCTGGTCAACAGTACCACTTCATGGGTCTACCAATGTTTGTACCACTTCACTGTTCACCAGTACCACTTCATGGGTCTACAGTACCACTTCACTGTTCACACGTACCACTTCATGGGTCTACAGTACCACTTCACTGTTCACCCGTACCACTTCATGGGTCTACAATACCACTTCATGGATCTACAGTACCACTTCCTGTTATATTGCGTTGGATACCACTTCATGCGCGCTGGATACCACTTCATAACTATTCTTTTATGAGGGTATTTTCGTCCAATAACCTTAATTCTAACTAAAATTCTGAAATGGGTCCTTCAAACTAAATAAATTCTGACAGGGGCCTGAATTCTATTTGTAAAAATTACAGGGGGCCTGAATTCAAATCGTCCCTTAAATATAACCAACTTGGAGTTATTAGTTTTTGTTTGGTAATATATCTTTTAGCCGGATGCACTTAAGGGTGAGAGATGAGCCGAGCCGGCTTGACAAAGCTCAGCTCGATCTCGACATAAATGAGTTCGAGCTTGAGCCCAGTGGGCTCGTAAGCTTTGTAATTTTTCTAATTTATATTTCTTATATTAATCTTATATTATTTTTATTATTTTTTTAAATTTTTTCTATTAAAACATCGAGCTCGAGCTCGGGGTTGAGCTCATCAGGCTATAAATGGGATCGAGTCCTGTTGGGATTATAAAAAAGTGGGTGTTGTCCCACATCAGATAATTTAAGCTCTTCGAGCCAGTACATATATAAGAGGCTTTCTCATCCTATCACCAATTGGTTTTAGGAAGGACCCCTCGATTTCTAATATGGTATCAGAGAGAGCTTCCGTCACCGTCACGCGGTTCATATGTCTACTTGTTAGGCCAGTCATGCCACACGCGAGGGGGCGTGTTGAGATTATAAAAAAGGTGGGTGTTGTCTCACATCGGAAAATTCAAGCTCTTCGAGCCAGTATATATATATATATATATATATAAGAGCCTTTCTCCTCCTATCACCAATTGGTTTTAGGAAGTACCTCGATTTGTAATAGATCAGAGCTCATTTACGGCCATATGGACGACTATATGAGTCAAATGAAAATAGAAATACATGTGAGATTTACACGTTACATAGTGAAGCTATCATAATCAAGAAATTATGCACAACTAATTGTTGGTATTTTAATATTTAAGAGTCTTCCAAAGGCATTAAGCAAGTGACAAATGACTAGATAACTGAAATTTAATGTGCTGTTTTAGCGTGGTTGGTTCGTAATATGGATGAATAAAAAATAGAAATAAAATCAATCTTTACGTTGTGTCATTAGATTTTTGTGGGCCTCTCGATTCAGACCATTCAGCTAATTTTACAAGCACACGCATAATAATTACAAAGACTATCAGTCTATGTATGACTTTAATTAGTATTAGACTATTGGTGCACATTAGTGAATGAATTTTATATTTAATGATTATGTAGCGAAACATTATGTATATATCGTGGACCCTGTCCGAATATCTAATCATAGAGAAAAAAGATTGATTGATCCCTCTTAACTATCGATTATAAACCACACGACTTATTTAGTCTCTGATCAGAGAGATCTCTCAATCATTTTTTTGGTACGGTAATACTACGATACCAATAAATAGAATGTTAGAAATAAATGAACAATTATAAACGAATTATCATCATTTGTGCGGAAATTCAGATTAATAATTGATCGATCAGGAGAAGGGAAAAATTATATGATTCCCAGCGGACCGTTTATCAAAATTATTTGATATTAAATATGAGAGATGCCTTGGCCCATATCCACCTTGTACAACAGGCCCACGTTGGCTTTCAAGGTATCAAAATTAAAAAATACCGTTAATAAGAGCATCTCCAATCGAACTGCAAAACCTAAAAAATATCTGAAATTTACTCCAACCGAACCCCAAAACATAACTCAAAATGAAATTTAACGTTTCTCTCACCTAAATAATCGCATATTCGCGATTCATAACTGACTTTTGGGTTTTAGTTTTTAAAATAACAAAATAATCCAATATTTATATCTGTTACACTGTATAACGTCAGGCAAAATTAATTAATACAGTGGGTTCCTTGTTCTTTATTTCTTTCTAGATTTTTGGCAGTATCTCAATAATTGCTTGATTTTTACTCCTTTCGTTAACTATGTCTCTCTGCACCATTTGTTAATTGATCATTTGTGGGTTATTGTAATTTTGTAAATGTATAAAATATGTGGGTAATATTGTAATTTTATAGAAAATGGTGTGGAAGGTAATGGTGCAGTAATAATCCTTCGAGTAATGGGTATTTCAGTTGGAATAATTGTTGCATTTTGATATTGAGAATGAATTTGGATTTGAGAATGCTTTTATCGATTGGAGATGGTCTAACCTTTGTCGTCCCATATTTCATAACCGATATAACTAACCAGAAAAGTCGATCCTAACTGAATCACAGAGGAGCAGATCAAAGCAGCAAGAAAATAATTCATTATCTATGACCACAACTGATATACCTAATCGAAAAAGCCCATGAACAAGAAAAGACTCTCATTCTCTTCAGTTGTACGACAAAACGGACGAGCTATGCTTTCTCTAAAACCTAAATTCGTCGAAAACCAGGCAACATCGTAGATCTGGCGATAACTTACAAAAGAATCAAACGCAAAACAAAAAAGACAGAAAGCATTCAGTTCAGTCAAACGCGCCAGTTACTCGGTGCCTGCGACGAACTTCGAAGACATTAATAATGCTTACAGGTAAGTCTAATGAAACAACAACGAGCCCATGCCCATACGTTTCAAAGTGGAGGAAAATCTCCTTCATCTTTAAGTTGGTAAGAAGATGATTTCGGTGATGCCCTGCTTGAAACCAGAAACAACGCATACAGTCAGCCAATTCTTCATCTATTACAACTGAACGAACATCATCGATTTTCAAGGCGGTGGCATTTTTTTTTTCTTTTTTTTACCTATCGTCGTTTTCCTTGAGCAACTTCCTCGGCGAAGAAGAGTCGGGCTTCCTATGTTGCCGGGCTTTGCCTGAATCAGATGCTTCGGGCTTTGCATGATGGTACCCATTTGTCTGGGGAGGAAATGACGGGAATGCCCCCGAAGGACCAACCATCCCATTTCTGTTGGCGTGAGGTTGGATTTGCGAAGCTTCATTATTGCTCCCATGGTACACATCTGCCTCTGAGGCAAACATCATTATCCCATTGTTGTGTTGAGGTACTATTGGTGGTCCTCGATTCCTCATCATTGAAGAAGACGGCGTATAACCTTGTGGGGGATGTATCTACAACGAAAACACAAGATTATAAAGCATATTTGTTAGATAATTTGGCATCTAAAGTGATGGGAATTTATGTACTTACCAAATTTGGCAGATAAGTTCCCGTCCCTCTTGGCTTAGGCAAATCTTCCCAGCGAAAGCTCGGATTGTGCATCACCATACGCTGCATGGGATACAGAGAAGAAGGGTCCACGTAGACGCCATTACCGTTCATGTAAGAAACTGAATCATTCTGTTCCACGCGCAAAATAGGCGTACGGTGGTTGTTGTTCCACTGATTCCCCAATGGGCGCCCGCCGATCGAAGGAAAAGGCGGAGGGTAATTCTTGCGCAAAGCATGCCCATTGATGGAGCCCTCGAAAAACCTTCGACCGTATTGCAAGTGCTGCAAGTAGGTCTCATAATCCCCAGCAAGAACTGCCAAGGAACCATCTTTCTCAACCGTCTCTTTTCCTTCTGTGGGCCCACTATGCATAGCTCTTCCCTCTTCATCTGATCTTGATGAGATTCTTTCAAACTCGTCCTCATTAGGGTTCGGTTTTGCGAAATGGAGGTGTGGAGCAAAAACAGGGAGTTTGAAAGTGGGACCCTCTTGACGGGTCGGATTCTGATTCGCGGGCGGGTCATCAGAAAGCGTAAGGCCCTTGAAAGCAGTCTTGGTTGCCCCATGAAGCTCATCACAACCTTCTTCTGACAAGTCTTTGGTTCTTGCCTCGGGGAACTGAGGAATAGGTTGTTGTCTGCCTTTATTACAAGGGTTTGTGTTTGCGAAGAATCTATGAATCTCATCAGATATGGAATCTTTCGGAAGCACTAGAATCTGCGCCAGTTTTCTTGCCCCGTAAGTGAGAGCGCTGCGAATTCTGTAGAAGTTACCTGTGAGATTTATACGGAGAAGGAAATAGTAGATGTTAGGTTTCCAAATTATCGAATGGGCGATGAAAGTTAAATTTTTTTATTACCTCTGCTGACACTACGTCCGAGGTTATTGCTATCTTTCATAGGATCGACTATGTTGAGATGCTTCGACTGAAACCCGCGATAGTTCTTTTCCCCTTCTCGAGAAGGAACTGAATACTTGCGAACGCATGAACTCAAGAACTCATCGCTCAGCAATAAATTCTCGTCTCTATCTTCTGGCATTTCAGCTGTAATAGAGAGAAGCATAATCACAATGTACAATTGAGATTAATTTTGTGAAACAAAATATAATATTCCTCACCCACAAATAAAGGCAACGAGGACAGCCGAACTGGGCCATTTAAGGTTACACAGTAGTTTTCCCAGTCAAACTTGCTGAAGTATTCCAAGAACTTGTATAAAACCTAAGTTTTGAAATATAAAAGTTAAATTCAATTTCGTCATATGAAATTCTAATGTAAGAGTCGCGTGAAGAGAACTTACAGATAAAGGGCCTGTTATTTTCGAATGAAAAACATGGAAAATATAAAGCACAAGTACTTCCAAAGCATAGGTTGCTATTAGTCCATGATGAGCGCCGAGTATTCGGCTTTCATAATAGCACCATGCTTTAATAAGTATGATGCTGCGCTTAAAAAGGTGATCTCCTCCAATAACGCTATCAACCTATATCATCCCATAACGCCACTATCAGATATAATCCAAAAAAATACCTATGTAAAAGTGGATTGTTTAGTGAACAAGAAAAAATGATCTCAAATTCGGGTAGTTATATTTACTTCATACGAAAGGTTACCTGTTCAAGAAAGCACAAAGTAGAAAGCCCGCCAAGTTGATTAAGGGATATATCAACGACGATATTTTGGATGATACATTTGACAATTTTGACCTGCAAGGTAAGAATCGAGTAGTAATAAAGTATGCAGTGAAGCTTAATAAGGGCATCGTAGCATAGATATAAATACCTCAGCACGGATAAGCTGTACATCTTTTACTACAAACTCGGAATCTGTTTTTCTCTCTTCTTCTTCGAGTACAGCTTTCATATCATCAGCCATGTTTTCTTCGATGTTTCTGCCACCAAATACAGTCAAATCGATATCTCCTTCGGGGAGATAAGTTTTCAACGGGACAGATCCATACGGAAGAACCTAGTAAAAAAGATGAAACATTTCGATCATATGAAGTAAATTCGAAAAAGTATGCTGAAGAAATATAAATAGCGATTTGATGGTAGGCCTCAAGTAATTATGCAGAAAGAGAAAAGGCATCTTCACAGAGAAGCAGCGTATCCTGAAATACTAGATCAAATTCATGTAATGCATAAAGCAAACATTCATATCATCTTACGTAATGCTTAAATCCAAACAACTGAAGATTGATCATTCAAAACTTGTATGCACATAAAAATATGGAAATCAAAAACCTGAAAGGGAGGATTTAACTCGATATATTCATCGAACCCAAGTAATAAACACAGCTAGGAGTAAAAAATGGATCTTGATTGAGGTGCTTTCAATAGTTCGACAGTTGAGAATCAATGCAGATTTGAACTAGATGCAACTGAGTTACTGAAAAACATATTCCCATTTCGATGAAATTACAAATCTAAAATCCCAAAGCCAATCCCTCATATGCAGCATATAAAAGCAATACTCAGATAAAGACACAAAGAAACGATCACATGAAACACTCTCAAAAAAGAAGACGAGAATGGGCAAAGGGACACACAATGTACAATCATACAGTCATCACTAATGTTAAAATCATGTAACTAAAGGACATATAAGAGCCAAGAAAAATTTCAACCTCAGCACCAACTCTATCCTTTATCAACCTCTGAACATAACCAACGACCTTACTTCTCTTCACTTCAGACGCAGAATTAGGCAGCAGCTGTCTGATTATCTCATCGACAGTTCTCTCCGCTTCGCCCCAGTTCTCGGGCCGAATACCACATACCTCAACTTCCCCAAGATCACCCATATAATTAATAAAAAGAAAAAGAAAAAAAAAAAAAAAAAAGAAAAAAGGAAAACAAGAAAACCTTCCAAATCCTGAAAGGATACGAAAGAAAAGGAAACGACCACCTAAATTTGTTTCACTTTAGCAAATAAATTAGTATGATTCAAGCCCAACACAGTCTAAATAAACCCTTCAAAGGGTTCGATCGCCAGCACGCGATTAATCTAATTCAATATGCTTTTGCACTAATAGGAAAAAAAAGGGTTTTTTGGCTTTTGCACGAGCTAGTGAATGGAGCAATAAAAGTACTGGGCTTTTAGGTGGCAGCTCAAAGAAGACAGACTGATTAAATCTTCGGCAGTAGAGGAGGTTTTTAAAATTCGATTTTCTTCAGTTCCGTCATTGAGTTTTGACTCTAGAAAGAACATAAATACGCAAAGAACCAACTTGGAAGGTGGGCTGGTGTTAGATTTTGGTTTAATGCCATAATCCTCAATTAAAACTACAGTACAATAGCAAACTAGCATTGATCTTTCATGTTCTTTCTCTAGACATCTTAATAATTTCGATTCTCGCACGTGACAAAGGATTCTTAATAGAATTGCATTACTAAATCAAAATTTGAGAGAATTTCGCTAAAGAAAGAAGAAAAAATTGCAACTTTATCTTGATTGGGATTATTATTTTTTCTATAGAAAAGAGTTAATTATAAATGGCGTCATTTTATTGGTGGAAATAACATAATATTAGTTGGATCCGTGAGATTCTATCGTTCCGTAACTGTTATGATGATAATATATGGATATTTTGTTTTATCCTCCTTGTAAAAATAGGGATAAGGGTGGGAGGGAATAAAGGAGTTTGCTATGATTTTGATGCGGACCGCGTAAAACGACTTCTTGAAAACGGTGATTAATTTAGTTGGCCTTCCCTCGCTTTTCTCTCGCGCGCGTTCCTTCGTCTCCGTCGATTCCCTCTGTCGAACCTAACACACAGGAACTCCGAAAACTCGTCAGAAGGGGGCCGGGTTGGTGCCGGCGTAGCCCCTCCGATGCTTAAGTCAGAAAACGGGTGAAAAATAGGTGTATTGGCTCGTAAGTTAGTTTTTTGATCGTATAGTGCATACCTGGGAAATGAGCTAACTGCTATTATTTATACCAACCTTAACTTGCCTCGCCATGACCTAGTCTTCCACCCAGGCCCACGTTTTACTGCGAGCCTCACGAATGGAACGTGATCCTCTCCACGATCCCACGTTCTCCTTTCCTCATCTTCCTTCTAACTTCTCTCGTGACCTTATCTCCCTCGGGCAACAGCATTCCCTCGAGTTGTCTCTCCTGCTCGGTCTCTTGACCTACCCACGGGGTCTCGGCCACCCGACCAGGTTCCATTCCCTCGTTCTTTCCCTCCTCGGGCAACCCATCCTCGAGCATCTTCTCTTCCCTGACCTTCTCGGGCACCTCGTCCCGACTCGGCTCCCTAGCCTGTCTTCTTAGCCCTTTTTCAGACTCTACCGCCTCGAGCAGGCTACTTTCCATCTCGAACCGCTCCCATCTCCTCGGGGTGTCTCTCCGTACCCCGCTCACAGGTTACTTTTCCGTTAACGTTATTTTACCGTTAGCTGGAAATCCCGAGGGTAACAACTGTTTGGACGTTAGATTGTCAAATTTTACATTTGATCTTTTTCTTCATAGGTTCTTTCTTTTCCTAATTAAAAATTTTGAAAGTGGGTTCCTTTCGTTGCCTACTTAACATAAACAAAAAGAAAGCAATCACCCACTAACTAATTCTAAAAAAGCCAAAAAAAAAGTACATTTAATCACCAATAAAGTATTCTCTCGCACATTCCGTAATTGACACGCTTTATAAGATTAACCATATCTTTAATGGCGAAGTTAAATGAATTTCACTTTAATAGAGTTGAGTTTGTTGGGAAATTACTTCAACTCAACTAATATAAATGGTAATGTTTCAAGGTGTGTCCGTACAAAGATCAACGGTGAAAAAAGCACCGTCGTCGAAGGGGTATTATGTCATTTCGCACTTTGGAGTAGTTTGTCGTTATCCACTTACTAGCTGCAAAAGTCATTGACCCCTCGGAAGGTCGTTATACCGGCGACTTTCTTGAAAATGAACCCTCCTTTGTTTCAATGCAAAATACTTGGTAAGGTAATTCATAATTAATCACTATTGTTTTCAGTTTTATTATTTGGAAATCAAATAGGCCAAACTAAAATTTGAGAATAATTCATCAAAATCATGCCAAGAAAGAAGGGAGCAATAACGACGAAGTAAAAAGGGCTTTCCCTATATAACGATCCGTCATACATATCACATTATTTGATTACTTCAGTTTTATTCCTGCAAAAAATGACAAATTAAAAATAATTGAGAAAGCACATATGAACAAGAAATCTGTTACCCTCGGGATTTCCAGCTAACGGTAAAATAACGTTAACGGAAAAGTAACCTGTGAGCGGGGTACGGAGAGACACCCCGAGGAGATGGGAGCGGTTCGAGATGGAAAGTAGCCTGCTCGAGGTGGTAGAGTCTGAAAAAGGGCTAAGAAGACAGGCTAGGGAGCCGAGTCGGGACGAGGTGCCCGAGAAGGTCAGGGAAGAGAAGATGCTCGAGGATGGGTTGCCCGAGGAGGGAAAGAACGAGGGAATGGAACCTGGTCGGGTGGCCGAGACCCGTGGGTAGGTCAAGAGACCGAGCAGGAGAGACAACTCGAGGGAATGCTGTTGCCCGAGGGAGATAAGGTCACGAGAGAAGTTAGAAGGAAGATGAGGAAAGGAGAACGTGGGATCGTGGAGAGGATCACGTTCCATTCGTGAGGCTCGCAGTAAAACGTGGGCCTGGGTGGAAGACTAGGTCATGGCGAGGCAAGTTAAGGTTGGTATAAATAATAGCAGTTAGCTCATTTCCCAGGTATGCACTATACGATCAAAAAACTAACTTACGAGCCAATACACCTATTTTTCACCCGTTTTCTGACTTAAGCATCGGAGGGGCTACGCCGGCACCAACCCGGCCCCCTTCTGACGAGTTTTCGGAGTTCCTGTGTGTTAGGTTCGACAGAGGGAATCGACGGAGACGAAGGAACGCGCGCGAGAGAAAAGCGAGGGAAGGCCAACTAAATTAATCACCGTTTTCAAGAAGTCGTTTTACGCGGTCCGCATCATTGGCGCCGTCTGTGGGACGATATATTAGTAACATGGTGGACACCGCAAACGACGTTCAACCGCCACCGATGGAAGAAGTGTTGGTGACTGACTGGACGGAGGAGACCCAAGAAGAGACACACAAGGATGATCAAACCGAGCTGGGAAAATTGAGAGCAGAAGTAGAAATGTTAAGGGCAGAGCGAACGCGGAGAACTCGCGTGGAATCACCACCACGACAGGAGACTGAAGAAGAGGAGGCGGAACGGTTGCGACGTGAGGGAGAGCACGCTCGGGCCAGGGAGCAAGAAAAGGAGACAGAGGAAAAAACATTGAGGGCGGAAATCAACACCCTGCGGGCCGAGAAGAAGAGAGCCCAGGAAGAAAAGCAGATCGCGGAGTGGGAACGAATGAAGGAAGAGATTAAAAGGCTGAAAGAACTAGCCAATCCGCAGATGCCCCTCCCGATTCAACGAGGCTCCCCCTTCTCGGAGGATGTCCTTCGAGCTCCCCTACCAAACAATTTCAGGTTCCCGGACATGAACCGTTATGACGGATCGGGGCCACCCGAGGACCACCTGGCCAGCTTTGACGGAAATGCCGCACTATACCAACTAGGAGATGCGATCAAGTGTCGGGTGTTTGCCACCACCTTCACGAAGGGAGCCCAACAGTGGTTCACCATGCTACCCGCTGGGGAAATTCATAGCTTTGAGGATTTTACTCGGGCCTTTCTGAGACAATTCTCTAGCAGCCGTAGAAGACCTTTCTCGGCTGTAAACTTGCTGAATATGAAACAAGGGGATCAGGAGAGTCTACGGGATTACTTGAAACGATTCAATCGGACCATGATGGAAGTCCCGACGGCCACTTCAGATTTGCTGATCGGTGCCTTCCACAATGGACTGAAAGAAGGAGACCTCTACCGATCGTTGGTGAAAAAGTACCCGACTACCATAGAAGATCTGATAATCAGAGTGGAAAAATACGTAAGGGTTGAAGAGGCGCACAATTTTAAAAAAGGGGATAAAAAGAGAGCGATCGGGACAGTGGAAGTCACACGAGAACCCGTTCGCCCAGTAAGACCGAAAGAGGAGAATCCTCGGGTGGAAGTCCAACGGGGATCTCGGTCGAACAATATTCAATGGAAGGTGAGTAAGGCTCGGGCCTTAGAAATTTGCGAGGGACGATATTTCATCAAAAGGCCGACCTCATCAAGCAGTTGAAGGAGAACGAAGATGTGTTTGCCTGGTCGGCGAACGAACTCACCGTAATACCAAGGAATATAATGGAGCACCGACTAAACATCTCCCCCGAGGTCAGACCAGTTTTCCAGAAGAAGAGACATCTCGGAGCACAAAAAGACGCGATAGTTAAGGAACAAGTGGGAGACCTCTTGAAAGCGGGATACATTCGAGAAATACAATTCCCGACCTGGCTATCAAATGTGGTCTTGGTCCCTAAGTCGGCGGGAAAGTGGCGTATGTGCGTCGACTTCCGAGATCTGAACAAAGCATGCCCGAAAGATTGCTACCCCTTGCCACGCATCGACCAGTTAGTAGACTCCACAGCCGGGCACGAGCTCTTATGCTTCCTAGACGCTTTCCAAGGCTATCATCAGATCGGGTTAGCCGAGGAGGACCAACCTAAAGTCAGCTTCATCACCTCGGAAGAAACCTTTTGTTACGTGGTCATGCCGTTCGGATTGAAGAACGCGGGGGCCACTTATCAGAGACTAATGGATCGGGTCTTCGAGGCCCAGATTGGACGGAATATAGAAGTTTATGTGGATGATATCCTGATCAAGTCCAAGACAGAAGAAAGCTTCTCGGGAGATCTCCGCGAAACTTTCTCCACGGCCCGAAGGTATGGCTTGAAGTTAAACCCTGCTAAATGTACGTTCGGGGTCCGCTCAGGAAAGTTCTTAGGGTATATGGTCACCCGATCCGGTATTGAGGCCAATCCCGATAAGGTGAAGGCCATCTCTGACATGATTTCCCCGAAGAATCTCAATGAGGTCCAGAGGCTGACGGGTAGGATCACGGCCCTGTCCCGATTTATTTCTCAATCGGCCGAAAGAAGTATGCCATTCTTCAAAGTGTTGAGGAAGGTTAAGGACTTCGAGTGGACACCTGAATGCGAAAAGGCTTTTCAAGAGTTGAAGGAATACTTGAAGGAGCTACCGGTGTTAAACAAGCCAACGCCCGGGGAGGAACTTATTGTCTATCTCTCGACGACCCCTCGAGCAGTCAGCTCTGTGATTGTTCGAGAAGATGAGAAGGTGCAGAAACCAGTTTACTTTGTCAGTCATCTCCTGAAGGGCGCGGAGGTTCGGTACACTCCTCAAGAAAAATTGCTACTGGCCTTGGTGGTCACAGCCAGGAGACTGAGGCCTTATTTCCTATCACATCCGATCATAGTGCTCACCAATAGCCCGTTGGGGGTAATCGTGACTCGACCAGATATCTCGGGAAGATCGATTAAGTGGGTAACCGAGCTAGGAGAATACGACATCCAGTTTCGTTCCCGAGTTGCCATCAAAGCCCAGGCTCTGGCCGATTTCATCGTCGAGATGGCGGAAGAAGAACCAACCGAGATGTGGAAGATCTATGTAGATGGCTCATCTTGTCAATACGGTAACGGTGTCGGGCTAGTGATCATCTCACCCTGGGGCGAAGAAACCAGCTTGGGGGTAAGGCTGGACTTCCGAGCCTCTAACAACGAAGTTGAATATGAAGCTCTCTTGCTCGGGATGAAGACGGCGATAAGGATGGGCGTGACCCGAGTGACCCTGTATTCGGACTCACAGCTGGTAGTTCGACAAACTGGGGGAAATTTCACTATCAAAGAGGACAGATTAGCAGAATATGCGAAGTCTTTCGAAAGGTTAAAGGAGAAGTTTGAGGAGGTTAAGGTGGAACTCATCAACAGGAAGGAGAATGAAAAGGCAGATAGAATCGCCAAGTGGGCTAGTGCATTGAATGTGCCTGAAAGAGGGATTAAAGTGGAACGAGCACCCCAGATCCATCAGATCGAGGAAATGAGAGAACTAGAACCCGAAGACTGGCGATACAATATCTGTCGTTACCTCGAGAAACAGGCCTTACCCAAGGACAGGATCCAGGCTAGGGTAACGCAAAGAAGGGCGGGTCGTTTACCCTCATAGACGGAATCTTGTACAAAAGGTCTTATTCGGGCCCCTTGTTGAGGTGCTTATCAAAGGAGGAGGCCGAGGAAGCCATGATAGACATCCATGAAGGAAGCTGCGGGAGCCACATTGGGGGGAGAGCCCTGGCCAGGAAGGCGATGCTCGCGGGCTTCTTCTGGCCTACCATGAGGACAGACTCGATTAGGGTAGTCCGAAGCTGTCTCAGGTGCCAGAAACACGCAAACTTACAAAGGGCACCGGCGGAAATGATGAAGGCTGTGGTATCAGCCTGTCCATTCGATCAGTGGGGCCTAGACATAGTCGGGCCGTTTGAAGGCAATGCTTCACAGAAGAGATTCCTCCTGGTTGCGATTGACTATTTCTCCAAGTGGGTAGAAGCGGAAGCCTTGTCAAGGATTACCGAAGCTGCGGTGATCGCCTTCCTGTGGAAGAATATCTTGTGCCGGTTCGGTATCCCGAGGAGGTTGATAAGCGATAATGGGAGACAGTTCAGCGGGCGCAAGCTAAAAGAATGGTGCGAGGGATATGGAATTGAGCAGATATTCACCTCGGTGGCTTACCCGCAGAGTAATGGTAAGGTGGAAGTAACTAACCGAACGATCGTCCAAGCATTGAAGGTGCGACTTGACGGATTGAAAAGGGCTTGGTTCAATGAGCTACAAAGCGTACTCTGGTCCTATCGGACCACTCCTCGAGCAGGGACAAAGGAGACCCCCTTTAGCTTAGTGTATGGAAGCGAAGCGGTATTACCTGTGGAAATAGGCCAGGAAAGCGCCAGAGTTATAGGATATTCGGGGGAGAATGACCAGCTCCGTGCCGATGAGCTGGATCTGATCGAGGAAGGGAGGCAGAAGGCTGCGCTTAGGATGGCAGCCTATCAGAGGAAGATCACCCGAGCTTACAATCGAAAGGTGTGCTTGAGAAGGTTTGAGGAAGGAGAGCTCGTCATGAAGGAAGTACAACACAAAGGGGAGCGAGGGAAGTTAGACCCCAAGTATGAGGGACCGTACAAGGTGATCAAGAAGGCTGGAGAAGCCGCTTACTACCTGGAAGATTTGGAGGGGAAGAAGTTGGAAAGACCGCACAACGCCCGGCATTTGAAGAAGTATTACCCGTGAGATGTCCTCGGGGTCGCATTTTATTATCTTAATTGCCTATCGCATCTATGCTTCATATATTTTCTTAATTAGGGAGTCTTAGTAGTACAAGTCGTCTGTCTTTATTTCCGAACATTCATGTTTTAATGAAGCTATATATGTCCGAAAGAGAGAATGAAAAGAAGAAAAACCCTCGGATGAGGCATGATCGCCCGAAAGGGTGAAGAAAATCGCCGAATGAAAGGAAGAAAAGTCCTCAGATGAGGCACGATCGCCCGAAAGGGTGAAGAAAATCGCCGAATGAAAAGAAGAAAAGTCCTCGGATGAGACACGATCGCCCAAAAGGTTGGAGAAAATCGCCGAATGAAGAGAAGAAAAACCCTCAGATGAGGCACGATCGCCCGAAAGGGTGAAGAAAATCGCCGAATGAAAAGAAGAAAAGTCCTCGGATGAGGCACGATCGCCCAAAAGGGTGAAGAAAATCGCCGAATGAAGAGAAGAAAAGTCCTCGGATGAGGCACGATCGCCCGAAAGGGTGAAGAAAATCGCCGAATGAAAAGAAGAAAAGTCCTCGGATGAGGCACGATCGCCCGAAAGGGTGAAGAAAATCGCCGAATAGAATGAAGAAAAGTCCTCGGATGAGGCACGATCGCCCGAAAGGGTGAATAAAATCGCCGGATGAAAATGAAGAAAAGTCCTCGGATGAGGCACGATCACCCGAAAGGGTGAATAAAATCGCCGGAGGAGAACGAAGAAAAGTCCTCAGATGAGGCACGATCGCCCGAAAGGGTGAAGAAAATCGCCGAATGAAAAGAAGAAAAGTCCTCGGATGAGGCACGATCGCCCGAAAGGGTGAATAAAATCGCCGGATGAAAATGAAGAAAAGTCCTCGGATGAGGCACGATCGCCCGAAAGGGTGAATAAAATCGCCGAACGAAAATGAAGAAAAGTCCTCGGATGAGGCACGATCGCCCGAAAGGGTGAATAAATTCGCCGGATGAGAACAAAGAAAAGGTCCTCAAGAGGGGCTCGATCAGTTGCAAAGGTGAGGGAAAATGCCAGGTAAGAATCACAGTAAAACTCCAACGACATTCTAGCAATAAGGGTGGAACACCAAAGGTGAATTCAAAGTCCACGAAAAACTAAAAACCCTGTAGCGGGTAGTACTAAATAACAAAACGACAAGATGACAGGAAAAATAGCCTATGGGGGATAAAATATTTATCGCCTAGCCTCCCGAGCATAGGGTGCGCCGTGATGACGAAACCCCGAGGAAGAGAAAATCTCCCTATCTCGAAGAGCCCTCCTGCGTCTTAACACCGATGTCCCGCCCGAGTATGGAGGGAAATCACACCGCGCTTGGTTAGGGGAACGAGCCCGATTGTTTCTCCCTCGAGACCTATAAAGAATACCTTGGTCCTCAGCACCGATACCGCCCAATGACTCCTTTAGCTCGATGATCTGCTGATCCTTTTCGCTGAGGGAAGTGGTCAGCCGGGCACAAGCATCCTCATAATGTCGAAGCAGAGCGACTTGCTGGGTATAACGCCGAAGTACCTCACAAGAAAGTGAATAAGACTAATGGAGAAGGTCAGGAAAGCATAAATAAAGTGGCGAGTCAAAAGGTGAAGGTTGACGTGACCGACCTGGCTCTCACTTAGAGCCCATTGGTCCCAGAAGCTGGAGTCAGGGAATCTCGCCAAACGCCGCTTCTCATCGGGCTCCATGAAATTCTCCATGAAAAAACGGGAGGAAGTACCGTCAGCTTCCAGAAGGAAACGAGGGATGGGGCGGAGCCGCCCCAAGGAAGCTGCTCCCCGCGGGAAGGGGGGTGTAACGACCTGGCCTTCCCTATCTGGAAACTCCCCATTCAGGTTCGAAGCAAAACCTGTCGCCTCCTCCCACAGATCCCAAAGAGGGCGTGGGAGGGGATCTGAGCGGAAGTTTCTCCAAATTGAGAAGGCTCCATTCTGTGATTCATCGATAATCTGGGCCAAAATACACGAGGTTCGAAGGAGAAGGAAAAACGAATATATCATGGATTAAGAAGGTAAAAGGAAAGTAAAGACCCAAGTAGGGTGAATGAAATAACCTGAAGAAAGTAAGCTCAGTATAACTTGAAAAGCAAAGCAGAACTGAGTGAACGAGTATCGATTTTATAAAGGGATGGATCCGCGAAGATAGGGCTGCTATAAAGATCGAGTCTTGAGGGAAATTCGAAGTTTGAATAAGGGAATATGAAATCCCAGGATCAAAAGAGCCGTTGGGTAACGGTTGAAACGGCGCTCGAGAAAATGAAAGAACGTATGAAGATCGTACTTGGGAAACATAGCTTGGCGATCATCGGGAAAAAACAACAAGGCGGGATGGGATGGAAATCTCTACTTACCGAGGGAGACTCTCGATCACCGTTGACGGTATATCATCAATTTGGGAAAATATCAGTCAAAGATATCATAGACGAACACGAGGAAGAAGAATTACAGATAGACTAATATAGTAGAGTCTGAAAGGGAAAGAGTAGGAACAAAAGAGGAAAGACATATTGTCCATAATCAAAAGACACAAAAGGAAATAAGTTCATCTACTTAAGGCGGAGCGGCCGATCCGGCCTGATTCAACTCCGCCACCATCTTCTCTATCCCGACCGTCACCGACTCGACCTGGGATATCGGTTGCTCCTCTCCTCGGCTAAGAACCTCCTCCTCGGGACCAGGCTCTACGGTGTCAGGGACGGGCTCGGGGACTCTGAGAGTCTCGTCGGGCTGCACATCGCGTTGCTCCTCGGGCTGCTCGCCAGGCTGCTTCTCGGCTTCCTCGGGGCCTTGGGTCGGGGCGGGGGAGTCTCCTCCCTCTTCTCCACTCGAGGGCGTGGCCGCGGCCTCCTCGAGGACGGCATCTTCAGAACCCGCCTGTGCAGCTGATTCTGGCTTGTAGCCATCGGGGGGACATTCGGCAAGAGCCCGATCAGCATTCAGGAAGTCCAGCTTGAACTTGTAACGAACAAAGCCAGCCTTCCGGAATTGACGGAGACAGCCCCAGAAGCCGTACTTAAAGTACGTAACAACTTGCCTCCCGTAAGTCTCCCGAGGAAGATAGTCTCGCTCGAGGGCCTCTTCCAGATCGCGGAAATTCCGCTCTGCCTCCTCCCGAGCCCCGGTCTCCTTCGAGAGGGCTTTTACTGCCTTCTCCGACTCGGCGCGAGCGCTTTTCAGCTGTTTCTTCAGCTCGTCCTCCCTTGACTTGGCCTCCTCCTGGACCCGAGCAAGTTCCTCCTTCAACTTCTTTTCAGAGTTGGTAAGTGTGATGCAGTCTTCGTGCATAAAAAGCATTCTCTCCAAGGCCTCGGCACCGCAAGCAAAGCTCTGAGAGGTGAAAGAAAAAGAAAAAGGGAATAAGGAAGTTTGAACAGAGATAACGGAGGTTGAGAAGAGAGGAGAAAAGAGGAAGTTGGTACCTGACCCATATGTTGGGCAAAGAGGGAGAAGAACTCTCGGGGATTCATGTTCGAGAGGTGAGACTGGTTAGCCTCATTCCGGAAGCCCCGGAGAAATTCCACGCACTGAGTCCCGCGGGGCCTGTGGAAGTAGTCGGGCTGCTCGACGTGGCCCGGGGAAGAAGGGGAGTCCTCAGTGGCGCCCGCGCTTGCTCGAGCGCTGGATTTAGCTTTCTTTGCGGCAGAGCTGCTCGGTGCCGCGGATGCCTTCCTTTTCGGGGCTGCCTTCGGGGATCCCGATGATGAGGCCGAAGCCTTACCCTTGCCCTTGTTGAGGGCCCGAGTAACAGAGGCGGGAGGAGGAGCTTGAAAAGAACCGCCCTCCTTCATCTCGCGGGAAATCTTAAGTAGGTCGGCGAGATCCATGCGCGAATCTGGTAAGAAGAGGTAGAAAACCTTGTCAGAGATGTAAATGGGAAAAGATAGAGAAATCGAGAAAGTATACCTAGATCATCTACCACTAGACCCTTAGAGCAATAACCAAAATGGCAGAGAAGATCATCCTTGACAAGTTCAGGAGCGCTGAAAGTCCGCTCCCCGAGGATCTCCATGAACCGTGTAACTTCCGAGTTGGAGGCGGCCGATAGAGGATTAGAAATGGATATGGTCGCGGGCCATGTATTGGTAGTATTGTTTTCGGGACTCCCTTCAGGAGATCGGACATAGAAGAATTTCTTCATCCACCCCTTGTGAGAGGAGGGATTCCCGAGAAGAAATTCCTTAGAGACGGTGGAGGAGAAAAAGAATTTGCCAGGTTCTTTCTGGTTTATCTTCAAAAAGGAGAGGAGAAGAGGAAGAGACAGGGGAAGTTGAAAATACTGGATAAGGATGGATAGGGAAAGCAAGAGGCTGTAAGAATTGGGGGTCAATTGACTCGGGGAAATTCGGTGATAGTTGCAAATCTCGGCTATAAAAGGGGCAAGAGGGAGGCGAAGACCCATGTCTAACTGGTCTAAAAAATACGTACGAAAGCCCTCGGGAGGACCGCTAACCACCTCCCGAGGCCCGGGAATTCGAACCTCGAAATCGGGACCCAGGCCGGCCCGATCAATGATAGCGGGGATGTGTGATGCCCGAAGAGAAGATACGTTCACCTCGTGCCAGGGAAGCTTGATCTCTTCGCGAAATCCCTCCATTTGAGAGGTCCAATCAGAGAGAGCTCGAAGGTAGGTTTTCTTGCTCGGGTACCCTAAACGCTGAGGGGGGCGAAAAATATCCAAGTCAGGGTAATTATTCAGGGTTTCCATGGCGTCGAGAAATGACACGAAAAACGACGAAGAAGAAGAAGAGGAAGATGGCGATTCTGTTCGATCTGGGTTCGAAACTGGAATTGAACAAGGGGAGGATGAAGTTGCGGGATTGCTCATGGGAGGAAGACAGAATCCTAAAAACAAAAACCCTAAAAACAGCTAAAGGGGCGAACACAGAGGAAAATGGTGGGGGAAAAGAAAAATGAAATCCCCAGACGAAAACAAGAATCGAAGCGAAGATAGGTAAAAATGACGAGTTAGAAGGAGAAAGAAGAACGACTTACCAGTAATGGCGACGGAGATGACGATTTGCGAGGGCAGATGAGATGTCGATTTGGGGGGAGAGGTTGATGCGCCGGAGATTCTCTCTGAGTAAGGAAAAGGGGAAAGAGATGAAATGGAGACGAAGAAGATCGAAAACCCTAAAGAAAAGGGAAAAGGCACGAAAAATAAGAAAAGGGAAAAGTAGGAAGGGACGTTTAACCCTTCAGAGAAAGACACGTGCCGGTATTAGTCAGGCTATGATCTGATGGGGCGGCAATTTTCCCGCCCAAAGGAAAGCGTGACGTGGACAGACGGGAGGTCATCGAGGAATAAGAAGAAGGGTACTAACATACCCGAGAAGGCTCCCCGAGAAGGGCAGGGTAGCCTTTGGACCGATTATTTTACCGATAGCTAACGTCCAAATACTCGTTACACTCTTTTTGGACTATTTTAGGGGGGGACTATTGTTACCCTCGGGATTTCCAGCTAACGGTAAAATAACGTTAACGGAAAAGTAACCTGTGAGCGGGGTACGGAGAGACACCCCGAGGAGATGGGAGCGGTTCGAGATGGAAAGTAGCCTGCTCGAGGCGGTAGAGTCTGAAAAAGGGCTAAGAAGACAGGCTAGGGAGCCGAGTCGGGACGAGGTGCCCGAGAAGGTCAGGGAAGAGAAGATGCTCGAGGATGGGTTGCCCGAGGAGGGAAAGAACGAGGGAATGGAACCTGGTCGGGTGGCCGAGACCCCGTGGGTAGGTCAAGAGACCGAGCAGGAGAGACAACTCGAGGGAATGCTGTTGCCCGAGGGAGATAAGGTCACGAGAGAAGTTAGAAGGAAGATGAGGAAAGGAGAACGTGGGATCGTGGAGAGGATCACGTTCCATTCGTGAGGCTCGCAGTAAAACGTGGGCCTGGGTGGAAGACTAGGTCATGGCGAGGCAAGTTAAGGTTGGTATAAATAATAGCAGTTAGCTCATTTCCCAGGTATGCACTATACGATCAAAAAACTAACTTACGAGCCAATACACCTATTTTTCACCCGTTTTCTGACTTAAGCATCGGAGGGGCTACGCCGGCACCAACCCGGCCCCCTTCTGACGAGTTTTCGGAGTTCCTGTGTGTTAGGTTCAACAGAGGGAATCGACGGAGACGAAGGAACGCGCGCGAGAGAAAAGCGAGGGAAGGCCAACTAAATTAATCACCGTTTTCAAGAAGTCGTTTTACGCGGTCCGCATCAACAGTGATTGAAAAACAAGCCCTCGCATTATGACCACGAAAGTTGTCGTGCTTTCATTGGTTTCTTAATTTCTCTGCTTTATTATTTTTCACTGCAATTTATAAAGTAGAAACTCAACAGCAGATACTTTATTCGGAAGAATATATCTTCTCCTTCACTCATAGACCATTATAATAATCATTTAAACTAAACGCTTGTTTGGTTCATTTATGGATTTTATATTTTAAGGGGTTTTGGAGATTTTGATAATTTCAATCTGATTAAGTTTATTGCTAAGAAGCTGCTTGTGCATGTGTGTGCGCGCGCGCGTGCATTGAGCAGTGGTTTCATCTGTAAGTCTTCTCTTTACCCTTTTTGCCTTTGCTTCCATTTAGGGTTTCTTGGTCTTCCTTTTGATTGATTCCTTATTTTGGAAATCGTGTTCTGATGTTAATTTCATCTGTTTCCAGCTGGGGTCCGAGTCAAATTGAGTTTTGCCCTTATCTCGTAAAAGACTTCGTTTTTTCGTGGGTAGTTGGTAATATTAGTGATCGGTAGTGAGTTTCAGCCAGGTTTTTTTTTTGGCTAAGATTGATGATATCATTGCATCTTTCATTTGTGGCGCCGTTTAGGGAATCAGTGTACGTTGGGTTCAGTTCAGTTCAGGTCAATAAAACTTTTAACAAGACCTTGGAGAAACAGAGATGGAGTTTTCTAGTATTTTGCTGAAGTGTAGTATCCACCGTGGACGACTCCTCTTGGAAATGTTTAGTTTTAATGTGCCAATGAAGCGCTAAGAGATGATTTCGTGGTGAGGATATCATAATCATGAATTACAGTGGTGGTAAGAGCCGAGAAAGAAAGGAAAGTAACGGGGATTGTGAAAAGCCTGGTCGCAGATCCGTCGAAGGCGTTTCATCTGCGGTTTCAGTTTTGACTGCTGAGGATTTATGCATTGATGAGAGAGTACTCATTGACCCCAAAACCCTCTTTATTGGGTCTAAAATAGGCGAGGGAGCTCATGGAAAGGTTTATCAAGGAAGGTCGGTTTGTTGTTCACTGCTGTCCTAACTTGTTTGCGTGTGTGTGTGTATTTAGTGGGGTTTGTAAACTTCCTAGCTCATGTTAGACATCAGTTTTGTGAGTCTTTGGGTTTCTAAATTGGTTGGTAAATTAAAACTAGAAGCCATTTTTCCAGGTATGGAGACCGAATAGTTGCTATCAAAGTACTTCACTGTGGTAAAACTACAGAGGAGAGAACCATTCTTGAGAGTCGGTTTATTCGGGAAGTGACAATGATGTCCAGAGTCAAGCATGAGAACCTTGTCAAAGTGAGTCTGAAAATCGTTCTTTGTTCCCTAAAAGTGCTTTCTTTCTTTCTTTCGTTTGTTATTCTTATAAGTCCAATCTTTCAATAAGCACTTAGATTGCAGAAAACACTTGATCATGAATTTCGTATGCAGTTTATTGGAGCTTGTAAAGACCCTCTCATGGTAATAGTAACAGAGCTGCTGCATGGAATGTCCCTTCGAAAGTACCTGGGAAGCATCCGTCCTAAGCTGTTGGACCTTCACATTGCAATAAAGTTCGCCCTTGATATTGCTCGAGCCATGGATTGTCTCCACGCTAATGGAATTATACACAGAGACCTAAAACCTGGTATCCCATCTCATTTACCACTTGTTGCAGATTTTGTTTTTCCATTAAATGCTGAATTCTTCTGGAGAGATAGCATGCATAAATCTTCTGCAAGCATAGTTTCTTCCATCGTTTTGGGACTTGATCAGTGCTAGCACGTAAAACATTTAAAATTATGGCAGATAATTTGCTGCTCACAGAGAATCAGCAGTCGGTGAAGCTTGCAGATTTTGGCCTTGCTAGAGAAGAAACTGTCACTGAAATGATGACTGCAGAAACTGGGACATATCGCTGGATGGCACCCGAGGTCTCTCTCTCTCTCTCACACACACACACACACACTCACACAAACATAAGGTCTATACATCCATTCAAAAGTGATTAAAGCATTCGATTTCGAAGATAATAAGTGGTCCTTTTTCTTGCTTTGTGGGGTTCAGCTGTATAGTACAGTGACTCTTCGTCAAGGAGAGAAGAAGCACTACAACAACAAAGTCGACGTATACAGCTTTGGCATTGTCCTCTGGGAATTACTGACTAATCGCATGCCCTTCGAAGGAATGTCAAACTTGCAAGCTGCTTATGCCGCTGCCTTTAAGGTTTATGTATATCAGTATCATCTGTTCATCAGCTCACTGCTAATCCAATGTACTGTCAAAACAAGAACCATTTTTTACAAAAAAAAAGTTCTTTTTTTCCCTTTTTTTATCTGATCAAATACAGCAAGAGAGGCCTGCTATCCCAGAAGATACACCAAAAGATCTTGCCTACATAATCCAATCATGTTGGGTCGAAGATCCTAGTATGAGGCCGAGCTTCAACCAAATAATTCGAATGCTCAACGAGTTTCTACTCACTATCGAACCGCCCCCACCTTCTCCACGAAAGGCCAACCCTTCAGAAAACGAAACGACAAAGAATGGAACGACCATTGTTGAGTTCTCAGCTCGTGCCAAAGGTAAGTTCGCTTTCATACGCCAGCTTTTTGCTACGAAGAAGGCCATGAGTTCTTCGTAGTTTTTCTCTGATCATCTTCGACGAGGGATGGTGATGCTTCTTCTTACAAGTTTTTTGTTCAATGTACGATTACATTGTTGAAATTTGTAAAATGAAGTACGAAATGTACTGATGCTCTTTAGTTGCTTTCACCTTAGAACCTCTGTAAATCTTAATTCTTACATGATATTAGTATTTTCTCTTTGCGGAAGGGAATTTTCATAATGGGCCCATTATGTCCCGTATTGGGCCCATCCGAGCCATAATGGGCCTGAGGGCTGTTTATTTAGGCCCATAAATTGATTATTGCCTCTCTTATCCATCCAACTTTTCCAACATTAAAACCTCAGATTTGGTCACATAACGGCTCATCAAGAACCGATCAAACCATGTTACATATTATAAATCCACGCAAAATCTAATGCAAAAATAGACAAATATACAAAAAGTTCCCTTTAGGATTGGAATTCTTTGCATGGATGATATTGGTTAAGTAATTATTGCTATATCTATATATATCGAGGCATCAATTAATGAATCAATCTAAGGATAACCCAACTCCTTTTTATCCGCATGTGAAAACCCTAAAGCATACTAATGATGAACTCCAACCTAGGGGTGGTTCGGTACGGTATACCGCACCAAAACTGTGATACCGTATACCGTACCGAAATTTCGGTATCCCAAAAAATCATACCAATACCATACCAAAATTTCGGTATACCTTAAATTTCGATACGGTATCATACCGAAATTTCGGTATGGTATCGGTATCATACCTTCTATACCATTCACACGAAGGGTTTTTTACCATGCATGTCTCGTAACTCGTTAATTCGTTGTTTTGGAATTTTTAATCAATTCAAACTCCTTAGGCCCCAATAAGATAGATTATTAATACCAAAATTTTCAAAATAAAAAGATTTTTTAACCTTAAATAATTTACATATTTTAGCCAATCTCCTTAGTAAGACGAAAAACATTACATAACCACAAAATACAACTTTATATACAGATTAATTAGAACGAAGCGGCTATATTTGAAAAATTAGTGAAGATTAACAAAAAATAATTGCATTGCATCTTCACACTTTCAAAATCCTGAAAATATTAAAAAGGCAAAAATTAAACGTTACTTGAGTTAGATAAGTAAAATATGGTGGGCCTAATCTTAGAAAGTTGTGTATAAGTTAATAATTTATGGGCTAAATAAGTTTATGAAGATCCTTAATTTTTATTTTATATTTTTTGAAATAATATAATATATGTAGGTGTGTATATATATAAAATATATTAAAAATTTTAGTATTTCGGTATTCGGTATAATCGGTATACCTACTTTTAAAAACTTTCATACCATTACCGTACCGAAAATTTTCGGTACGGTATCATACCTTACCAAAAACTCCGGTATACCAAAATTTTCGATATTTTCGATACGATTCGATACGATAAGGACGGTATTTCGATATTTCGGTATTTTTCCCCAGCCCTACTCCAACCAAAGAGTCTATATAAACAGTTTTCCCATCCCATCACTAGGCTTAGCTATAGTACGTGGCACATTTTTGATAAATATAACTTCCACTTTCGCCAAATACGAAGAAATGGGTCTGAGTCTGAAGTAATAAGTTGTCCGTCGCCGTCACCATGGCGGTGGTGGTGTTCTTGGCTGTGTCGGCGTCCATGCCGAGGACGGCCGAGGCTGTGGTTCGGTGCGGCACGGTGGTTGCATACCTCAACCCATGCGTTTGCTTACGTGACTGGGAATGGACCGTTGGCCGTTGGGCGGCGGTTGCTGTGGTGGGATTAATGGGCTGTACGGCTTGGCAAGGACAACCTCGGACAAACAAAGCGTTTGTTCTTGCCTTAAGACTCTCGCCGGTTCTTACAGCGTTGACCTTAAGAAGGCAGCTGCTTTGCCCAGTCAATGTGGGCTTAATCTGCCTTACAAGATCAGCCCTTCCACTGACAATGCGCTAAGTATGATAATGCATAAGTTACGTATAACGATAATGAAGCTAATTATATTTTGATTAGATATAAGCTGATGAAACCGTGTTTCTTTTTTTCGGGCAGGGTGAAGTGAGGTGGACTTTGGAAAGAGGCGAAGAGCGCCGACGACGCACGGCGTGGCTTCGTAACTAAAAAAATAAATAATAAATAATTTGGGTGTGACACGTATAATACAATACAAGTGTATCTGAGTCGTCGGCTGGCGTTCTTATTTTTCAGATTGATGTACGTATGTTGTCGTGTGAATGTATGTTCATGTTATGGTATTATCTACTTACACATGACATCGTTTGTTTTTTGTTCTCCCTTTTCATTTTGTTATAAGACGACTATTTGCATGTACGCAATGAAGTAAAGCTCCGACGACTATATAAGAATATACAAAATACAGACGTGCGATGATTAATTGGCAGCGCCATAAAATTGACGATATGGTTGGCATAGTAAACCACCGACGTTCGAGTTCCCTTTTAGAGACTAAAGAATAGAGCAACGATTCTTTGTAATCAAACTAGGGGTGTTCATCGGTCGGTTCGGTTTTTTCAAATTTCGCTTCGGTTTTTCTATTGTCGGTTTACGTGTGCTTAATCCGATATCCGAACCGTTTTTTTGGTTCGGTTTTTTTCGGTTCGGTTAGTAATTTAATATCACCAAAAAAAATATGATGAGCTAAAACTACATAAAACAATTTATTAAGATGTTACAAATTATTTGGAAGAAAAATAGTATTTGATTGGTGATGAAAACATTAACCTAAAAATGAAAAAAATACAATAATGAAATTATATTTACTGTGTTGTTTACGTTATGGAGAAAAAATAAATGATTTTTAATATTTTTTTCTATTTTTAATGTAGTATGATAATTTCAGTTCGATTTTTTGTTTTTTTCGGTTTTACGTATGCTTAATCCGATATCCGAACCATTTTAGTTCGGTTCGGTTTTTTACAAATCGTTTTTTTTGTTCGGTTCCGATTTTTTGGTTCGGTTCGGACGGTTTTTCCGGTTTTATCCGAAATTTGAACACCCCTAAATCAAAGCATCAACTTCTTTCCTTTTGGTCTTCAGCTTCTTCAATATTCGCAACCTTTATTAGTAACTCTCCCACAGCATTTCCTAACATTAACTGCCCTCAAACGTCGTGTCGTGTAAAACTATGTTCGGCCTAACTCTCGGAGACTTCATATGTGAGCCCTTTCGCGCACACGGTCAGTACTTATCTTGCAGAAATAAAATCATACAGGAAAAAAAAAATGGCAAGAAGTTCAATAATAGTATCATCACTTAAGTACCTTTCTTGCGTACTTATTGTTTCTCTACTACTGCTATTAGCAGCAGCTCCTCGTACTGCAGAATCTGCCATTACATGCAATATTGTCTTCACAACTCTCTCTTCTTGCATCAACTACGTCAAGGGCGGCGGCGGCGGCGGCTCTCCTCCGCCGGCGTGCTGCGACGGCGTTAAATCCCTGAACAAGAAAACCCAGGCGAACGCTGACCTTCAAGAAGCTTGTAGGTGTGTAAAGTATTTCGTTCCCAGGCTTGGCGCAAATCCCAAATTGGTCAACGGTCTACCTGCGAAATGTGGGGTTAAGCTTCCGTACAAGTACAGCCCAAACCTCGATTGCTCAAAGTAAGATATATACGTATATATATCCATATGTGTGTGTAATATTATTGTATGTATAGAAGCTTGGATTGGATTCGTATGGTGGTGCATTTTTCGCTGTCTTTTTTTTTTTGCAGGGTACGACGTTGAAGTGACGAGTGTTGTAAGAAGAAGTTTAAATAAGGGATTTTTGGAGAAAAATACCTAATCAGATTTTAAACTTAAGAATCAGTCCCTACAGCTTCGATTTTATAATTAGGTATGCCATTAGGCATAAAATTTGTTTCAACTCCCTCATTCGAAAATTACTACAATGCCCTTTATTCTTTAAAGTGTGGACTGTCGAATAAGAAAGAAAACAAAAACAAAAAACCAAAATCTGGAGGATTTCTTGCTGCCTGGAGCTTTGGCATTAAAATTTATTCCTCGAGCTTCCTTTCTCTTCAACCCTTTATAGTCGAATTGCCTCGTTCAACCGTAACAAAGGCGTATTTATCAGCTATTTTTGTGATCCAAGAACCTACCTATTCAATAAGCTTTCACTTCCGCTGTAATTGAAAGTGGCGGTGGCGAGAGACGTGAAGAAGGCAAAATATTGCTGAGATGGACAGTGAAGAACTTGGTGGGCGGAAACATTTGTCTTCTGCAAGTAGTCAGCCGTTTATTTAACATCGCTATATTAGTTATGTGAGCCCCTTCTGTTGTTATCACTAGCTCGTTGTTTTGGAGTTGATGTAGGTATTTTAGGAATCATAATATAGCAAGACTGTAATTTTGATGGGTTTTCTCGGAGCTGATCTTATGCTCTTTCTGTTGATTTTGGTTATTTGTTATGCTCAGCTCTTCTACTTTATCGTGAGTGATGACTAGGCAACATCGTTAGATGGCTTTCCCCTTTTGTTAATCTTACTTTGGATTCAACGTTCTATCCATCCATTTTGGTAAAGGGGAATCTTTCGTCAAGAACGTTAATGGACAAGGCCGATTAAGGCATATCATTGCTTTCAAAGAATAAAGAAGTGCGAACATATCAACAAAGTACATTTCCTCCTTATCTCAATTCAATTGGTATTGTGTTTAGTTTATTTGCATATGCAGGCGGAGGCTCTGTGCGTGTTGAGACATCCAAATCTTGTAGTACTTGTGGATGATCTGTAAAATGTTTCATTGGAATTCATCGTCTTAGTCTTACACGATTCGCTCCAATGCGTATCTATTTGCTGAAAATATTTGTATTTTTGGTCAAAATTTAAGTATTTTATGTTTCGATTTAGGTATTTTACCATTGAATTCAAGTAGTTGATCTGTTATGAAGTTGAAGTTTCGAGCTAACTCCATTTTTTATGATGCCGATGAATGACATGGTCGATTTGATTTACTGGTGTGGTTTTCTCGCTCGGTGTATTGCTATTTTAATGATAATGATGTATGAATTCAACGATAAAATATATTAATGACATTACTCATTATCAACAACATAAAATGAATTTTCTAGCAACTTCACATTCATTCGAGGTCTCATACTTGAATTCGACAAGAAAATACTTAAATCGAGACTAAAAGTACCTATTTTAAGTCCGAAAATGCTGATTTTCGACCTAAAATACTTTTGTATATGGTCGAGTTACAAAGTCCAAAATGGTGGTTTTTAATCAATATCTTACATATTAATGACATTACTCATCATCAACAACATAAAATGAGTTTTCTAGCAACTTCACATTCATTTAAGGTCAAATACTTGAATTCAACAAGAAAATACCTAAATTGAAGCTAAAAGTACCAAATCGATGTCCAAAAAAATACTGCTTTTAGACCTAACACTTGTGTAGATGGCCGAATTATAAAAGTCCAAAATGATGGTTTTTAATTAACATCTTACGTATTAATGACATTACTCATCATCAACAACATAAAATGAGTTTTCTAACAACTTCACATCATTCGATTTATGTATTTTATTGCAAATTTTAAGTACTTATATTGGATTGAAAGCGAGTTGTGAGAAAGAAGTATTTTGCTTCCTGGTGATGAACAATGAAACTAATATGATGTTTGATGAAAATGTACCAATTTAGTCATAGATGTCACGCTACGATTTGTTTGTATTTTCTGCTCCAAATAAGGTATTTTCTTCCCTAAATTAGGTATTTGCAGACCCGATTTAGGTATTTTATACCAAAATTTAAGTACTTCTATTGGATTGAAAGTGAGTTGGGAGAAAGAAGTATTTTGCATGTTGGTGATGAACAATGAAACTAATATGTGTGATTTTTGATGAAAATTTACGAATTTAGTCATAGATGTGACGCTACGATCTATTTGTATTTTCTGGTCCAAATAAGGTATTTTCATTCCTAAACTAGGTATCTAGGGACTCAATTTAGGTATTTTATCCCAAAATTTAAGTACTTCTATTGGATTGAAAGTGAGTTGCGAGAAAGAAGTATTTTGCATGTTGGTGATGAGCAATGAAATCAATATATGTGATGTTTGATGAAAGGTACCAATTTAGTCATAGATGTCACGCTACGATCTGTTTGTATTTTCTGTTCCAAATAAGGTATTTCTTCCCTAAATTAGGTATTTAGGGACTCGATTTAGGTATTTTATCCCAAATTTAAGTACTTCTCTTGGATTGAAAGTGAGTTGCGAGAAAGAAGTATTTGCATGTTGGTGATGAACAATCAAACTAATACGTGTGATGTTTGATGAAAAGGTACAAATTACAACTAGAATTTCAAACTTCCATTCTCTTGATTAGAAAATGTCATTTGTCTCACATACACGAACCACGCTTCGTTTGCCTCTTCAATGCCTTTCTCCCTACAAAAATCGTTCAATAAACCTATTAAAGTCAACAAGTTGAATAGGGTGATTACCAATAGGGTGATTACCAAAGCCGTGCACATCCCTCAAATTTTTTCTTTGCAAATATCCCACCTTATAAGTAGAAGCGTTGAGAGGCGCACCATTACCCTCTTCATCTTCTTGAAAACCCTCATAGCATCGTCTTGCTTCTGCTTTGCAGTTCCCTCAATCACAGCCGTATACACAACCACTTCAGGGACGCTGCCACTCTCGCGCATTAAACCAAAAAAATGATGATTGGGAATCTTCGAAAGAGAATATACCTCTTATCGCAAATCATTTTCTCCATAGGCAAAAATACTTAAATATTGGGTTCAAATACCTTAATCGTGAGAAAAGTACTTAATTTTGAGACAGAAATACCAAACTTCAAGCAGAAAATACACGCGAAATCGAACCATTCATTTGACAGGTGACGCCCTCCAATATGTAAGTATTTTCCCGCTAAACATTGGTATTATTTGTTAAGCATTAAGTACTTTCGGCTCAATTTAGGTATTTAGCTTGCCAATTTAGGTACTTTAGAAAATTTGAAGTAAAGTTGGGAGCAAACTCATTTGTTTCGTTGGTAATGATCAATGTCGTTAACATTTAAGGTGTATGATAAAAAAAAAAAAACCCATTTTAGACTTAGGTAACTTGACCGACCCACTCTTTTAAGTATTTGGCTCAAGCTTCTCCTCAGAGTCTTAAGCCTCAGATCATCGACCATCCGTAAGATCCCGACTAGCTTCTCCTCCTTGGGTGTGAGGGTGTTTTCTCCTATGATCATCTCAGTCACTACTTGCGACAGCTCAACAATGGACGTGTCGGCAACCCTCTCTAGCTGCTTGGCTACCTTCTACGTTATCTCCTTCTCTTTCCTTATCATCTCCTTGGCCCATCTGGTTGCCATGGAACCTAGGACCTATAAGTACTACCATCCATGGATGAAACTCGAACAAGCAAGCATTTCAGTAAAATTTAAAAGACATGCTACGCCTCAGACCATCGATCCACAGGAAGGTGTCTCGAGGCTGCTCCGCCACAAGGGGTTGAACATGGAGAGGATCTCTCTTTTCTTTCCCTCCACAGGAATCTCTTGGAACCCAAAAACTATCCAATTTATGGACGTTTAATATATGAGAGAAGGGATTTGATTGAACCGCAATCTAAAATACATATTTTCAGATGATATCAGCTTCTTTTGCTATACACTATCTCGACCCCGCGAAGCTGATGGGTTATCCATGATGATTCTCTATTCTCAGAGAGAACTCATTTTGAGGGGGAAAAAGGGCCGTTGGAAACCTCTTTGTGAGAATCTGGACCAATCAGTACCAGTTCCGTTGCAAGAGATGTTCTCCAAAAATATCAATGTAATTTCTTGCTGAAGAAAAACGATGAGTAAAGGGTTTAGTTTCGTTCAAGAGGATAAAGCTATCAATTGCCTCCATTTCACTGTTATCGGCGACAAGAATTTCTGTTTTCTGTGCTGAAGCTCTCTCGACTACCCACCTTGAATTTTTAACAGCTTTCGATAAAGAAGAAAGGGGCAATATTGGAATTTGCTATTTGAGGGAGTCAAAACTAATTTTTCGCCTAGTGTCAATACCTATTTCTAAAATAAAAATCAGAGGGACTGAATCATAACGTTAAACTCTTAATAGGTATTTTTTCTTAAAATCCCCTTTAAATAATTAATAAAACCTACACACACATATGACATATGTATGGTGGCCTGTTCTGTAAGACGAAAAAATATATATTTTCTTAAGGTTGTAATATATTTGGTGATGAAAAGATTCACCCGTACTCTGACTGGGTATGTATATGTACTTGGATCTAGTTGAAACGAGTTGTACTTGTGTAATGAACACATATAATGAATGATCTTCATAATATTTGATGATGCCTATATTACCCCTCTTCGGCATTTAATTCGCTTCAGCGTAAATACAAAAGTTGCAACGAATGTAATTGAAGAGTCAATAAAATTTGAAATTCCCGTGACTTATCCGTTATCAGGTTAGGGGAAAGTCATCAACTTTACAACTTCTGTTGACCTAAAAAGAAGTAGAATTACCTTCCATGAATGAAAGATCGAAAGTAGTCGGAAGGATAATGCCGACCTTGTTTTTATGGTAATCAAAGATCACATCTTTATCTTGTTTGTTTGCTGGAGCAAAAATATAAAGACAGCGAATCATCATTTTTCAACAGTCAAATGGCCTTATTTAAAATTCACTTTTGACCGGTCAAGAAAATGAGATCAAGATCCAATTTTTACCATTTTAAATACATGGAATGTGGAGAATTAAGAGGCAATTTTAAGAAACAAGTACTGGTCTGGGGTCAAAGTTGGCAAACACAAGAGGCATAGATAGATAGACAGGCTCTTCAATTCTCGTTCATGAATCATGATACAATAGTTGTATTTTGGGTGTAATTTGAAGATTGGGTTTGACCATTGCTCCTCACCTCACGAGTCTTTGTATTAAATTACAGCTATATATTAATATTTGTGTGCTGTGCTGGGCGTGCGTGTAGTACTGCAGTTTCTGTCTCAAAGGAGTGTTTTACTTTTCTTGTGCAGTGGGATTTAATAAAAGAAAAAAAGAAAGCTCATCTTTCCCAGAAATTCCCTCTTGAATCTTTCTTTCAACAAGCTTTTCCCAGAAACATACAGCTTTGCAATTTCCTAGCTCGTGTCCATTGACTCTGATCTTCCCCTGAGCTTTCATGTTCACCATTATCGAGTTCAGATCACAAAAAACTTGAGCTTTGATACTTTATTCATCTGGGATTCTTTCTATTCGCCGAAGAAATACCTTTAAGAGAAAATTTCATCACAAATCAGTTGCAATCTGAGCTGAATCTCACCAAGGTTAGTTTTTTTTTTAATTCTTTATTCCAACGGTATCTTCTTTTGCGACTCTCTGTTTTTTTGAGTCTGGTTTGCTGGAAAAATTGTTGAAAAACAAAAATTGATTTAATTCTCTGGAAGTTTCCTTGTTAATCTAACTCAGACGACGTGGTTATTGCAATATTGGATTTAGACTGATTGTATCTGGTTCTACTATATTCTCTGTAGTAGGATGGTAATTCTTCATTTCACGGGCCAATCTCGGATTTATGTAGTTAATTTAACGAACGTATTGATATGGTAAGAAAACTAGAATTTCATCTGCTGCTAGCTTAGCTTAGCTTGTCTTCGACGAATTGTGAATGTTACCATTCGTATTGTTTCTTAAAATCCTAAGCATTTTCTTGCAGCAATGGGATGCTTCACCGTCCTAAATGGTAAGAAGAAGAAGAAGAAGAATAAGCCCAATCGATCCATCTCATTCTCCATTCACCATACGAATAATGCGCAGCAACATTCGCCCACAGCGTTGCCCGAACCTCAAACTCAGCCACGTTCTTTGCATTCTGCCCCGCCAAGCTTTAGAACTCGAGTAAAGCCCCTTCAATCAAGTACTTCAGAACAAGACAAACTCGTCTCTAATGATCACACAGAACAAGATCCTAAGAGTAGGACTGCTTTGTGTAATAAAGAGTACAATTCTCCGAATCCTCAGCCCCTCCCCCTTCCTTCTCCTATGATTGCTCTTAGGACGACAATGAGCTTTAAGTCGAATAACAGCAGCAATCTCGACATGTCTGGGCCATTACCTCTCCCGCCTAACGTGCCTTTAACCAATAAAGGAGCTGCTTTGCTTAATTTTTCGCTGGAAGAAATAGCCTCAGCTTGCCACAACTTCTCTCCTGACAGATGCATGTCTGAAGGGCTTTCTTCTGTTTTCTATCGGGCTTCTTTCGAGGACTTGTCTGGGTCGAAGAAGCTCGAAGCCACCGTGACTCGCCTTCACCCTTCGAACCAAGTAATGTATTTGGGCCCTTCTGTTATACGCAATCTATATGGAGTACAGAGCCTCGATCTTATAAACAAAAAAAGTTTCTGTCGATTCCTTTTTCAGGGCTTCAAGGAGTTTGTAAGCGAGGTCCATACGCTTGCATCTTTGCAGCATCCTTTCCTCTGTAAGCTGATTGGTTTCCACGCATTAGAAGGCTCGGCCCAGAGGATGCTAGTGTACGAAAGGCTGTACCATGGGAGCCTCGATAGGCTCTTATACGGTAGGTCTGATGGGCCGCCCATCGATTGGAATAGTAGGGTTAAAGTTGCTCTCTGTGCTGCTCAAGGCCTCACATTCCTCCATGAAGAAGGGCCCTTTCAGGTTAAAACCATTAGTTCATTGATTGGGGACTTTAACTTCAGTTGACAGTTTTCTTGACAAACTCCATCGACTTGACAGGCAATGTTCTACGAGTTCTCGACTGCGAATATACAGATCAACAAGGATTTTAGCGCGAAACTCTCGGGATATGGTTGCATTAGCCACGTATCACAAACCGATATCTCAAGTAGCTCAGCCGTAAGTAATCCCAAAAGCTGCTATTCAACGTTTCCTTTTTTTTTCATCTGAGCTCATTAAATGCAGCAAATATCTCAGTTGTTTGACCATATACTCAGGCTATAGCAGCAAATCTATCAGTTGAGACGCTTAATAGGGGCTTGCTGACCCCCAAAAGCAACGTATGGAGCTTTGGCATCGTACTTCTCGAACTTCGTACGGGCAGGAAGAATCTTGACAGCAACCATCCTAAAGAAGAGAGAAACCTAGTAAAGTGGACCCGCCCTTACTTGTCCGATGAATGTAGGTTGTCCCTAATAATGGATACTCAGCTCAAGGGCCGTTTCCCTGCCAAGGCGGCTCGAGTGATGGGCGATATAGCCCAGAAATGCCTACAGACCGACCCGTCGGGGCGACCCACCATGAGAGCGATAGTTGACCGACTTAAGTCGATTCAAGACATGAAGTTTGCTTCTCGCTTTCCATTGCAAGAACCGAATTTAGTCGGCGGGAAACACATGTCTAGATCAGCTAGTCTTAATGGGATCATTCACCCTATTCCAAGATCAAGTTTTGCTCCCTCTCATAAGGCATACCATGCATTGCCCTTGGCTGCTATGTCTTCAAGAATGTGTTCGTCTACTAAACAAGCGTTTGAGGACGTCGATTTACAAGAAGGCAAGAGATCGTCGTCGTCGTCCTCGACTTTTCGTAGGTCTAGCGTCGAAGATATTTGATTTCTTTTTTTTTTGTCCGATGATCTTGGAAGTTCTCAAGATGTAAACTTCGCATAGAAGAAGAAACTTTTAGACATAGTTGATAGAGATGATTCTGTGGATTTGTGTTCTTGTAGATACAGTGTCTATGTTGGGGTGGAGGCTTGGATAATTTATTTTATTATGAAAAATAGACAAAAAGAAAAACATTTAAACCTAAACTCCTTGCTGACAGTGAAATGTTAACCAACCGTGTTCATTTCCTTTTTCTAATGTTTGTTGAATTGTCTGTATTGTGTTTGGAAAAGAAAAACTGAGGAAGAAGAAGACATTGCGTTGCATGGGTTTTGGTAAAGATTCCACCTTTAACTGATATAACAGGTTTCTTTATGAAGATCCTTTGCTTGTGCTCAGTTTTCAGAAAAATTCAATGTTTGGTTATGGCATTCGCATTGATCTTTCTTGCAAAACCTTCTTTCGTCAACTAACTAACTAGCCGAGGAACGGTTCACCTAACCGGTTCAGTGGGGCACGAGTCGTCGAACCGAGCGCCTCGGCGCACGTTAGACAAACCTGCGTAATATAAGACTCCAATTGATTGATATTGATACGTTTGTTTTTCCTCAGGTGGTTGGTTGCTTTCTCTAGCAGCAGTTCATCCTTAAACGACACCTAAACAATCACTGATTATCTCTTGATACACAAGAAGCATGGAATTGGAGTCAATCGCTATCGGAAATCCTAGTTCGACCTTCAAGAGGCGTCATGTAGCGATGTGTCAACCTTCGCTAGGGTTTGAAGTCGGAAGAAGCCGTTGCACTGTGTCAGTTGCGCTGCCTCAGAAAGGTCACGGCGTTAAATTGTGGCGGAGGAATACGAATCAGAGTCGTTGCGTTTGCTCCTTTGCAGCTTCTCACGAGGAATCGTCGGTGAGCTCGAATTTGCAGATATTTCGATTTTTGTTATTCTTTGAATTGCTGCGTTTCACGGGTCTGTTTTCTTTTTTAAACGTTCGATTGGCGTACAATACGAGGCTGAGATCGACTGGGAATTTGCGGACTGAGTTCTTCGATGATTTTAATTTTTGCACTTTTCTGACATTGAAATATCAATATCAAGGGTATAACTTTTGTTGAAATGAATTTCAGAATTCGCCGGACATTGACATAGAGAAGGAGAAAGAGGATGTAAAAGCTGGAGCTCATGAATCAGAAGAAGCATGGCAGCAGACTTTATCAGCTTTCAAAGAACAAGCCGTAAAAATGCAAAGCCTGTCGAAGGAAGCTTATGAAACATATTCGGAGAAGGCTTTGATGATCTTGAAAGATACTTCTGAGAAACTGAAAATCCAAGCGGAAAAGGCAAGGGAGGACTTGAGCGTGATTGCACAAGAAATTTCTGGAGAAAGCAAAGAATATTTCTCCACAGCTTCAGAAAATTACCCTGAACCTGTGAAGGATATCGTCGAAACCTTTACCTCCTCTCCCAATGAGTTAAATGACATCTTTAGAGCGCGCGATTTCTACGTTGGGATACCTTATGGTGGGCTTTAGAGTTCTAATTGCATTCTGCAATTTCTATATGTGTGTGAGTGTGTGTGTATTCTAACTTTTTAATTTCATCAGGTGCTGTTCTTTCTGGTGGAGGCTTCCTTATTTTTATGCTCACTGGGAATATTTCCGCCATCAGATTTGGCGTCATACTCGGCGGCGCTATTTTGGCCATGAGTATATCAAGCTTGAGATCTTGGAAGAAGGGAGAGAAGTCATCCCTGCTCTTGAAAGGACAGACGGGTCTGTAATATTTATCGGTTCCTTAAAATTTCCTTCCAGCTTATTTAATTTCTACATATATGTAGATAGTTACCTTAAATGGGCTCTTTACGCCTTGTGGGATTCCTATTTTTTTTTCTTGCAGCTATCTCTACTATATTATTTCTGAGGGAACTGCGCTTCCTACTTAGGGTAAGATAAGGCTTCGACTTTGATTAGAAGAAGCTTTGAATCATCGGCCAACAATTTCTGTTCTTCATATTCCATTGCAGGGACCATGTACTGCCCGCCTCTTCACGACACTCGTCAGGTACTGTTAGTATTTGGTCCCTGAAATCTTGAATTATAAGCTGATGCTCATCCAATTTTGATTCATGGTATGATTGTCACAGCGGAGCAGTTGTTGCGTTCTACCTCTACAGAATCCAGAGAGATAGGGGACAATCGGGTGGAAGCTCTAATGTGGAAGTAGCTCAAGAAAGTTGAGCCCCACTCTCTGGTAATAAGCATATATAAGTTTTTCAGGACATAGATCAACGTCTTTGGATTGATTTTATATTAGAGTAACTTTGTCTTGTGATATGAATAAAACTATCAGAAGCCCTACTTCATATCATCAAGGAGATGCATACATATATGTTGCTGTGTGCTGTGGGAGTTTTTTTCTGGCAACCAAATGATCAGTGTTGTGTTTCTGTACAATCCCCTTTCTTGTTTGATCTTTCTAGTAAGTTGTATTCCTTTTATCTTCGTTTGGTGTACAAAATACAACATATAATTAGCTGCGCCATGGTCAAAGTCAAATGATCACCCATCCATTAAGACAGCCTATATCTCTTTTATTAATACAACTGATTTGAGATAATAAAGGAAGATGGCGCTAAGCTACTTCGCAGAAAAAGCAATTACTATACATAATTTTGGCCTAAACACAGATAACATTGCGCCAACCCAGATCTACTACAACATGATCTTTCTCGTTAACTAAGCACACAGCTTACTAGTTCTGTTCTGGGCTTTAGCACAAGTAAGGCGAAGAGGATAAAGGGTTTATTTTTGATTGAAAAGTCCGGTCTTTTCAAAGTTCTAAAAGTTAGGATTTGTAATAATCGAGTAATGGATGACGAGAGTAAAGAAGACGAAGGAGGAAATACAATTTGATTTCTGATAAGCCGAAAGTAGGAAAACAACATTACCAAAGAGGTGTTCGTTCAGTAGTTGCTGCAAGCAAATTCTTATATTACATCTGCACATAATACCTGAGAAAACTTTTTCTTGATAAACGACGTCGCATCAACTAACTTCGTCTCTTTCAATGAGATCTTCTGTGGATTTTACTACGCCGGGCTACTGCGATTCTCAGAGTCAGATGTCCGAATTTCCTCAATCATTCGAACAACATCTTCCATGGCTGGCCTCTGATCGGGGAATATCGCCACGCAAGCCATGGCAATCTGAAGCATCTGAACCATTTCTTCCTCAACGTTGCTGTACTCATTCAAAGCAGCATCAAAAACCTCCGCCGTCCATTCTTCCCTAACGACCGACTGAACCCATTTCGGCAAATCCACCACCTCATCGATCCCAGAAGAAGTTTGAACAGGCGATTTCCCCGTGAGAAGTTCCAAGAGCAAGACGCCATAGCTGTAAACATCTGATCTCTGCGTCGATATCTTCAGTTCGTTCAGCTCTGGCGCTCTGTAGCCTGGCATTCTTGGTGGATTTGAGGGGATTCCTAATAGAGTGGTCAGCCCATAATCCGTAACTTGAGCTTTGAAGTCTTGGGTCACCAATACGTTCGACGATTTGATGTTCCCATGCGTCAGCTTATTACCAGCTGAATGAATATCTGCTACTCCCTTCGCAGCTCCTAGGGAGATTTTCACCCGAGATTCCCAGTCAAGGATTCTTCCGTTTTCATTGTTCCCTGGCAAAACATCGGAGTTTGATTGGAATGATTATGAATGTTATACGCCGAAAATTTGCGCCAGAAAAATGTCGGGACGAGATTCTTAGTACCATGCAATAAAGCAGACAAGCTTGCGCCAGGGACATAGTCGTAAACCAAGAGCTTCTCATCTTTCGAATGGTAAAAAGCTCGAAGAGGAACGACGTTGCTAGTTTGGCGCGTGTAAATCTTAGCAATGGCATTCATCTGCTGTTCGAACTCTCTCTTGCTCGCAAAGACGTTCCTAAGGCGTTTGACGACCACTGAGGCCCCATCTTCTAACAACGCCGTATAAGTCGTCCCAAAGCTTCCCTTTCCAAGAACCTCGGCCGAAGCTCTCAGCAAGTCCTCGAGATTGAAGCTGTAAGAACTTCCATCGAGGAACACTAACCTGTTCCTCTCGGCGTCGTGGACCCCGCTGCTGAAGTCCTCTTTAGGCGTCTCGGGCTTTCTCGCCCCGCCTATTGCGGGCCTTTGCTTCTTTCTCAAGCACAGTACTAAAACCGCCGTCGCTAGAACTGAAAGGGCAGCGAGACAGCCTACTCCTATTGCAATAACAGCTCCTATGGGCAAACGAATGCCAGACTTTTGGTTCTGATTAGTCGACGATGGAAATGGGCTTCGACTCGTTGGAAACAATGGTTGTTGAGAAGGAGAAGGAGATGGAGATGGCGACGAGGGATCAACGGGGGCCCAAAACGACGGAGAAGGCGAAGGAGAAGGTGGTGTAATAACAGAGCATTCGTTTAAGGGCTTCCCACATAAGTCAGAATTCCCAGTAAACGAAGTAACTGGGAATCTCTGAAGTCGGGTCGGGACCGACCCGTTAAACTGATTGTTGCTGAAGTTCACCTGTCTGAGATTAGGGCCGGCGAGGTTTGGTATATTCCCAGAAAGAGAGTTGTTTTGCAGGTAAAGAGCGGTGAGGCCTGTGAGATTCTTGATACTTTCCGGGACATTCCCAGTCAAAGAGTTGAAGGAGAAGTCGACGACGCTTATCCCCGGCGACAAAAAGGCGGGAATTTCGCCTGAGAATTGGTTTTCTTGGAGGTGGACGGCATTTAGGGAGGCGAGGGATAGAACGTCTTGAGGGAGGCTTCCGTTTAAGAGGTTCGATCGAAGGCTTATGACTGAAAGTGAGCTCAATTGCCCTAACGTGTTTTCTGGGATTTTGCCGAGGAGGCCGTAGGCTGGCAGGTGGAGCTCGACGACGGCGGTTTTGTCTGAGGAGCACTTGACGCCTGCCCAGGAGGAGCATATTGAAGATGGGCTCTTCCAATTGAGTTTTCTCGAGTGGAGTATCGATGATGCGAAGCTGAGGAGGGCTTTCGTGTCTGAATTCAGGTCGGCGGTGATGGTTGGGACTAGAAATAGGTGTAAGAAGACGAAGAAGAAGAACAAGGTACGTAATGGGGATAGTGAGTGTGGAATCATGGTTCTTTGATCAAGGTATATCATGCAGGCAGCGTATACTTAAGAACCTGCGAGTTAAGAAAAGCTTGCTTCTAATGCATATGAATGCAGTGGTTTAGTTGATGATGGTAGATAAGGAGTATCTTAAAGAAAGGAAAACAGAGTACCTCACTGATGAGAAGTGATTGGAAAACAATGGTCATGGTCGTCATCCTTCGTCAAGTGGTTAAAAAGCTTGAAGAAACTCAGTAAGGTGGAGGAGAAAAAGGAAAGCAAGTCCTTGGCAAAAGCTACATATTTCTTCGCTAACTCAACGTTCATCTGCTGAGTAACGGCATTACTTGAACATTCTTACATCCCACTTTTTTTTTTGCTTTCTTTTTCTTTGTCCCAACCTAACTACAGGAATAAAGGTAAAAAAGGAACTAAGATGGTGAGACTTCGAATTGGAAATCCCAATATGTACTTGACTTGATTATATTTTTGGCTTCTTCTTCATCACGAAAATGGGGAGTTCTCTTTTGTTCTTTGATTTGTCAGAACCGATGCACACAAATCTCAATGCAAGGGCATATAATAATAGTACTACGAATGGTGCCTGCTCGAAAAGGAGTAAAAATCTAATATTTACACCGTAAACGTCAATGGAGTAAATGCTGCTCTAGCAAAATGTGAAAGGGACGTATACATGAAAAGAACAGTGATACTATGCTAATTAATCAAATTGATTATTTAGTGGTGGCGTATTACCATCCGGGAAAAACGAACAAAACCAGGCTTTTTCTCCCCACTACTTGTCCAACATGACGTACTTTTAATTTATTTAATCGTTGACAAAAGGCATGGCAGTTGAGGTTTGGTAGCAAAAGTCTGCTGGTACATCATTTCTTAAAACAAGAGAATAAAATAACTTAAAATGAGGCCTAATGCTGAGGTTAATTTAATAATGGGCAAGTTAACCAAATCATAACGTCATGAGTTGGCAGCCACCATCGATCTCGATAGTGTTCGTGTGAGATAGTGCTACCCAATAATCGAGGCGTGGGAAATCAATTGAAGGAGAGGTGGGACTTACACAGTTAAAGAGAGAACTATTACCATCGATGCTTCAAAGCTTCTTTGAAGATCCAATCCAAATGACTGCTAACCCAATTTGTGCAATGCATCACTTTTTTTCTTCCTTCGATGAGATGGTATAATGCTATTTGCTCTAAACAACTCCCTCGTACCTTTCGTTATCAGTTATCACCCGACTCAAAACCACCAAAAGGGACATGCTACTTAACAGATAACGATGTATTATATATGTAAACCCAACCCAACCCAACTTATTGACCAAATAACCGTAACTTGTGACCCAACTAGACGATCATTTTATGGGAATCTGATAGAAGGAGAGGAGCTTTTTCAAGGCAATCTCATACAAACCCAACCTTAAATAAATAAAAATGAATTAAGAAGAAGAAACAAATAGCTGGTAACTTCCGTTCTTATTTTCTTAAGCTCGCGTATTATAGTGTACAAGTACAACATCGGTCGCACCGTTTCCAACATCGGAGATCAGCAAAAAGCAATCATTTTATACCTTTTGATCGTACAACATTGGCGATATATCGGCCATCGTGCGCCGTCATAGAGAATCGAAAGGTTCGGGTAGAAGTTCGAACCCATTGTCGAAGATGGATTCTTGGTCGGACTTATCGTCGATGCTTCGAAGCCAATTTGCGTTCTTCAGATCCTCCTTGAGGAGGATCATGTCGTAGCGGGAACTTTCGTAGATATCTACATTGTTGAGCTTAGATGAGGATTGGGACTTCTCTTCCTCGCTACCACTTTCAGAAAACCTGCCAATGTGATCGATGGTTTCAGCGTAGACACCATTGCTAATCACCGACGAGCCTCCATTGACAGACGCTGCACCACGGCTGTGGTTGATGGATCTGATGCTGTGAGGAAACAGATTTGAGCCCGTAAGAGGACGGACTCCATTGCCACTGCTTCTAATGTCCTGCAACCATACGGGACGGGACGATCTTCAAGAATGATATATACGTTGAAAATAGATACGAAATGCTGCTTCTGACTGAAAATTTAAAATATAAAATGTTCACAACACTAATAACAATTGAGGAAAGATGGTGATTCAACAACATATAATGGAAGATCACAAACTCTTCTCTATGTGATAATCGAATGAACTCTAAAGTAGTAAGAGATAATAGAAGTACCATGTGCCGTATAGCCATATCAAGCGACTTCTTCGAAATCGTCCTGCCAAATCCCCCACTCTCCACAGACGCCTTTACTGCTGGTTTCCGCGTGACTGTTTCCCTATGAGAATCCACAGCTTCATTAGGACGCACTTTGGCCGGCGTTCTACTCCTTCCAGAAGGTTCTGGAAGTCTTCCCCTGGTGACCACCGGCGAAGACTGCCTCCTCATCACCGTAGAGGTATTAGTAGGCTCTGTCCTGCCTTTAGTAGACCCAGGCCTCGACCTGCCGGCGGATATTGGTCTATCAGGCAACGAAGTACGTAGATTAGGTGGCGTTTCGAGGGGAAAATCAGGGGGAAAGATTGGCTGGGGTGAGGGCCGAACCCGCGGGCCCGGGGAACTTGGGCGGGAGAGGGAAGCGCTGGTACGACTGCTAGACAGAGATGGTGCAGAGTTCCGACGAGTAGGTGTGGATGGCCTTGATGTTGTTGGCGTACGAAGTGATGGTGAGCTCGAATTTGCGGAGATTTGTGCCCTTGAGGTGGGAGTAGATGGCCTTGAGCTAAGGGATTGTCTTGGTTTGTCGACTGAAGATGACGAAGCTTGGGAAGAGCGCGGTTTAGAAGGAGTCGTAGATCTTGAGAGAGTCGGACGGCTTGCAGGCGAGGAGGGTCTTGTCATTGACGATGAGCGGGTAGGGGTCGATGGCCTTATGTAAGATGAAACAGAAGCAGAGCTTGTGTTAAGGACCGAGGATGATTTGTTGGAGTAGGTACTGTATTGGGAGGTTGAGACAGATGGTCGAGTCACCGAACTGCTTCGAGTTGGTTTTGCGGCGCGGTTAATCTCCGACTGAGATATAGAAAGCTGTAATGTGGAAACTTGGTTAGTTATATATACTTCGGTAGCATATAAAGAAGAGTAAATTTTGCCCAAGGCGACAGAAGAGTACATAGGACACGGATGGAGAGTTAGCAGTGCTAGGCAAGGTGAGCAGCATAAACTGGATTGTTAAGTATTTCTAATGAACATTATATTATATGAATCAATAGCTTAAGCACAAATGCAGATATCTAACAACTGACAAGTGAGTGGCTTAATTTCATACCCGTGATGCTTTGGTTGCCGAGATTGATCGGCCAGGTGGACCAGTTCTAGGAGCCACAATACCTGGCTGAGTCTCAGGAACCAAAGGAGTTCCAGGAGGTGTGAGAAGCCTAATGTATGAAAACATTAAACATCAGAAATATGAATACTCGGATTATTCGCAAAGTTCATTATACTGTATCAATTTTCTAACAAAACCAGCAAAAAGCCAATCAGTTATCAAAAAGGCAGTAAGAAAATGTCAAGATTACAAGTTCAAGATATGTCGAGCAAGGCCACTCCGTTTTTCTCTCTTTTTCCCTTGCTCGGATGCATGATGTTGACAATATTGAGTACAATATTGGTGGTACTCTACTTCACATACAAGTTTCTAGTTGCCCAACGTATTTATTAATTGTTTTTTCAATTCACATCTTCAAGAGCCGTAACAAGTCTGTGGTACAGTACTATCATTCAAAGAGTATCTAATTCAGATCTGATTTAACCGTAATTACAGGCAATAATTGAAGCAAAACAACAAAAGATGTGAGAAATACCAATCATAATCGTTTTTTCCTCCATCACCAGAAGACAGTAAGTCGTCCAGCCCACTCTTCCCTTGTTTCACTGTTCCAACCGACAATCTCCCTAATTTCACGGATACTAAACAACAAAACTCAATATTAGGGATCTATGTCGAGATCAGAAAGAAGGAGGTTAAGTAGCTCGAGAGCATTTTGCACGTACGCAGAGGCAAATCACAGAGAGATGACGACGTTTTCTCGCATATAACTCGAACAATAATAATGCGCATCATCAATTATCAGTTTCCCGGTAAAAAGCCAAGGCGCAAAGCATAAAAGGAAAAAAAATAAACAAATTAAAAAAAATGCACGGCGCAGAATCCAAATATGTTGCCGGAAAAAAATTAACGAGAGACGTACGAGCGGCGGATTCGTCGGAGGAAGCGATAGACATACTGCGACGGCTTTTGGAGAAGAGATCGTCCAGATTTATATCATCGCCGGGGTCCTTGTTGTTGTTAAAGCTCAATCCTCGCCGGTGTTGCAACGGAATATTCCTCGATTCTCTCGACGACGACGTTCGATTCATCGCAGCAGCAGGTTATCTTCCTCTTTCCGTCTATAGATAAAGAGGCTTGCGCTGCGTGATTCAAATAAATGCAAAATAAAACACACAGCACCTTCTCATGTAGACAACTATTACTAATGACAATGACTGATTAACAAATCGAAGTCAACAAATCTAATGAATGGCCTAAGATTTACCTGAATGCAGAGAGATCAAAATCCTAACCGATGCGTGGCAGAAACAAGAAGAAATGGAGCCGATCAAAGCGAGTAGCAATGTGGAAGATTGACGAAGATGACACTGCATTTACATTTCTGCGTAATGGATTGAATGGTCAAATCAGATTCGCGGAGTGCTTTTTTATTATTTATATATGTAAATCAGATGCAAAATACGACCAACGACTAGATCTGTAGTATAATGTCATGGGCTGTAGATAGAAGAATGGGTAAGGTAAGAAAGAAGAGGCAAGCGCATGACAATTTCCTTTCTCTTTTCTGAATTACTTTATATTGTTTAATTAAATCATCGATATTTATTTTTATTATTTACTAGCTGAGTAAGTACATTTACGACAATAAGAAAAGGACTCTTGATGTCTATGACATGACCCGAGTGTTTTCATTAGGGACTAGGGAGTAGGGAGCAACAATGATTTGGATGAATTGATTTCATATCGAGGGTCAATTCGAAATCAGGCCAATTAAGGGTTTGATTTCGAATTCAAGCCCTGTTTGAGAATTTTTTAGGTTAAATGACTCATTTTGTATGGTGTAAAAAAGTTGTACGAAAGATAAATGAATTGGTATAGAATGATCGTTTTGTGTTACAAACTTTGAACATACTGGTATGTCAAAGCAATAAAGTGGTACTACAGAAAATAAACTGGTGATTATAAACTGGTACCGAATTATGATTTTGTGGTACAGAATTTCAATGTATGTAAGAGCAATGAAGTGGTACTGCACAAAAATGGGTCCTTAAAACTAAATTTTTTGCCAAGAGGTCCTGAATCATAAATGATAGTTATGGGAGGGCCTGAAATGAAAATACCCCTTCATACAATGAACTTGTGATGGAAAAATGAAAATGGTACTTTTCGTTTCAGGCCCCAACATAGTTTGAAATTAGAGTTCAGACCCCTGTCAGAAAAATCATAGTTTTAAGGATCCAATTTTTTCAGAAACACTTCATGGTTCCCCAATACCACTCTGTGGTAACACTTCATGGGTCTGTGGTAACACTTCGTGGGTCTGTGGTAGCACTTCACGGGTTTGTGGTAACACTTCACGGGTCTGTGGTAACGCTTCATTGGTCCGTGGTAACACTCCATGGGTCCGTGGTACCACTTCATGGGTCTGTGGTAATACTTCATGGATCTGTGGTAACACGAGTCATTTTCTCTAAATGAAACTCAATTGGATCCTTATCTATAATTGAAACTTACATGGATCCTTATTTCTAATTGAAAATATGAATTGGGGCCTGAAAGTAAACTAACCGAAATGAAAATGATGGAGCATCTATAACTGAGATGTGGCCCATCATATACTATGCATAGGTTTAGGAGGCTTATGTCAATGTTACTATACTTCCTCGTGGTTGATTATGATTATTATTTTAAAAACTTCCCCTTTTTCATCATCACTTCACTACCTTATAATGTAAGAATTGATAACGTACGTGGCCAAGTCGATCTCGAGCTCCAAAATAACACGCACACGCAATAAACTAAATTGGTATAATAATATATTAACCAGAAAGAAAATTGAGACAAAGAAATCAATAATCGAGCTCCACGATTTATTCATACAACGTTGGTTGTTAGAATTTTCCAGGAGAAATTAAATTTGGTTTATGATAGATTAATGACTTGCTTGGTGGGTGTAATGTAAGTACATCGACCATTGATATTCGGAAAACGTATATAGTACGCGTCCGTTTATGACATTTAATGAAGATGTTAATTCTACAATGACCATATTAAATAAATTTGTGAGTCAATATTAGTCGAAGCGAGGTTAAAATAAGGAACTTCAGAATATGCGACTCAATAATGGATATATGGTATGATATGATAGGGTACAATCCCAAGCTTGCTTCATCTCTCAAGATGGGACTTTGTCAGACGTCGTCACATGAAGAAAAAGATGCATAAATAATTATATTATATATGGCCCCACCACGACGCTTCTTCTCGTCGTATAAAATAAACCAACCATGTGTTTTAGGGGACAAGGAAGATAGAACAGAGTTAAATGAAAAGTATTCAAAACATTATCAAAACATTTACATAAAATCCCATCACAAATAAATGCACTGTGATAGAAATTGATTTTTGCCTCCTAATATAGATGGAAATTGAATTCATCAGCACGTTCTTGCACGTGTTATAAATTCAATGAAATTTTTCCTTGAAAGTAAAGATGATGATGACAGCTTTATATAGTAGAGGAAATAATTGCTCGGAATAGAGATGACTAAACGATGGAGTACGCATGGCAAGGTCAGTTAGTATGGTCTTCAAATAAACTTTACTTAACTAGCAGACGAGTATGTAATAATCAGATTGGGTTTGTAAGTTACATGAACCACAACGACATCAATATAACGTTGTATGAAACAAATGGGGAAGATGTTCAAATCAAATATCGACTACTTGTAGAAATCGAAATCAGTGTCTGGCTTCTTCACGTTGCTTCGATATCCTTTCTCAAAGTCCTTGGGAAGTATGACATACCTGTTTTTACGTACGGCGTGTAGACCTGCCTCTTGGCATATGGCTGCAATCTGCCGAAAATTAAAAAGTAAAATCCCAGGTTCAATTTCGAAGATTCCCTATATACTTCTTCACATGATAGACTGAAATTATGAACTCATATGTTTAAGGGGTAATAGGTTTATATAAGTGTATGGATCAGAAATCATGAAGTGGAAACTAACCTCAGCTGCACTTATTTTATCGGGTCGAGAGACATAGTCCTCTAAGTCGACTTCATCGCTTAAATTCATCTTCGAAGTACAGACCTGATATACCAATAGGAAGACAAAGGTTGCATATTAGAGCATTTAAATCCAAGTGATACGAGAGCTTAGGTACAGAAAAAAGCTTGCCTGAAAAACGAGCCTCTTCTGGCGTCTATCAGGCATAGGAAATTCAATTTTACGATCGAGTCTCCCAGGACGCAGAAGAGCGGGATCCAAAGTGTCGGCACGGTTGGTGGCCATGATGACTTTTACGTTCACAGTTTGATCGAATCCATCCATCTGTCAGAGAACAATCGAATTTATACTATTAAGAAATGAATGTCCAAAAGAACAACACTAAACGTTCTATCTTCCTTTCTTTGCACTTCCTTACATCATACCTGATTGAGAAGCTCCATGAGAATCCTCTGCACCTCTCTATCAGCTCCAGTTTGGGCATCAAATCGAGCAGTGGCAATGGCATCTACCTCGTCAATGAAGATGATTGCAGGTGCATTCTCTTTGGCAAGACGGAATACATCACGAACCATCCTAGGGCCCTTTCCCCATGTCCACCACAGTAATATTTATCAGTCAGACATTTAATCTTGAAAGAAAAGAACAGTTAAGAAAATACAATCGCATGCAATGACGCCGAGTAGTCAAAACTATGAGGCATTAAGAGAAGAAGAGTCTCTCGGAAATACCTCACCAAGGTACTTCTGAACAAACTCAGAACCAACCACCCTTATAAAAGCTGCAGTCGTATGGTTAGCCACAGCCTTGGCAAGCATAGTCTTACCCGTACCAGGTGGACCGTAAAGCAACACTCCACGAGGAGGATCAATGCCAATCTGCTTGTACAAATCGTGGTGCGTGAGAGGCAATTCGACCGCCTCACGAATTTCCTGCTTCTGAATGTCGCATCCACCAATATCCTAATTGAAACGTGCAATACATGATTCAAGAAAAAATCAATTGCTTGTATTCGAAACGATCGAAGGAGATGAGAAAACTATCAAAACATCAGCTCAAAAAAATCAGCGCAAAACCACAACTCAACTCACGTTATAGGTCACGTCAGGCTTCTCCGACTGACTCAACAGCGAAATACTCGAATCAGCCTCCGGCGGCAAGACATCAACCAACGCATTCGAATGGCGATGCAAGGCGACGGAAGACGACGGCTTCAGCAGCTCGCGGTTAATCGTGCTCAAAATCCTCACATAGTAATTCGAGCCCGTGGTGGAGCCAACGATCCCATTGTTCTGGTCGATCATCTCCATGAACTGTCCGATCACTAGAGGCACGGACTGTATCCTTTTGACTTCCTCCTGCGCCCGCAAATGCTCGCGCTTCAGATTCTTCAGCTCGTCCTTGACGTACTCTTCCTGGATTTCGATGAACTCAAGCTGCCGAGAGAGCGATTTGAGACGCACGTAGAGGTCCTCTTGTCCATACTCGCCGGAGCTGGCGGCGAAGTCGAGCGCCGTAGGGATTCCCATGTTCGTTGATCTGCAGACGGTACTACTACGCTTTCTTGCTGAAGAGGAAAGGAACTTTTTGAGGTCCTCTGATTCCTCGTTTCAGTATTTATACATCTGTTATAAATCGGATCGGCCCAGTGTTCTTAGTAGGCCCAATTTTATATTTTAATTGGGCCCAAATTAAACCTGCCATGACAAAAGGAAAACTACAAAAGTATTATTTGCTAGAGTACATGTACGGAAAACAACCAGAGAAAACTCTTTACAAGCAGATCCTAACTTCAAAACACTTGCCTATCTACATCTTTCACATGTATCATAAATAGTACAGGCATTTAACATTTCATAACTTGACACAAAATTTGCCTGCTAAGTATGTTGTGCCAAAAAGATGACCCGTGACCGACCCATCAACGGGCCGAATTCAAATCAAATTTCTCGATCAGCCTCCAAACAAATAGCTTAGATCTTCCATGGTCAAGCGTGTGGCATGTCCGCCACTTTGGTCTTCGCCAAAAGCAGATGCAACCATTTTTCTTTTATCTTCCTGTCAGAGATTTTAGCCCATTGGTTAAGGTAAGGTAAAAGATAACTAGAGCATTTTCAACTGTTGAAAAAAGTACCTGAAGAGTTAAAATGCGATCTTCGACAGTGTCCTTAATGGTTAACCTCGATACAGTAACTGGGCGTGTCTGCCCTATCCTGTGGGCACGATCAATGGCTTGATCTTCTGTAGTGGGATTCCACCAAAGATCCAAAAGAATTACACGGCAAGCAGCAACCATGTTCAGGCCAAGGTTTCCCGCTTTAAGGGACATTAACATGACATCAACCTGGGAATATTTTTCAGATTATAGGGGCACAGCACAGATAGCACCATCTAATGTATTTCTTTCTTGGGTAATAGGACTAATTAAGAACTAATAATAGCATGGGAACCGAAAGCTGTCTACCTCATGATCTGTGTTGAACTCCTTGACGGCTTTGTCTCTGGCAGGTATTGACATAGAACCATCGAGCCTACGGTAATTAACATGGGATTGCCTCATCGATGCCTCCATTAAGTCGAGCATGCTAGTCCACTGGGAAAAGACGATAGCCTTCTCACGCTGCCCACCTTCCGAGCTCAAGGAAAGAACGCAGTGTGACTTGAGAATTTCAAGTGCACGCTTGATTTTAGATGAGACATAATTGTGCCGTAGGAGCTTAGAATCGTCGTCCAGTGAAGGCGTGAATGCACTATCAGCATCGACATCGTGAGATAAGCATCTTAGTAAGGTCGGTCTTGAGTATACAACGTCGGGGCCGAGTTGTTCCTTACAGTCTTCGGCAGGGCATGTAGTGTCATCTCCTGTCAAATAATCCGAGACGCACTGATAGCAGAAAACGTGTCCACACATGGTGACAACTGCATTTTCAGGAGGATCCTGTATTTGAAGTGCAAAAGATTTTCGAACTCGTGGTTTTTCGACATGGAAAAGTCAATGGGGAGAAAGGAAGGCTTACTTTGCATGCCAGGCACATGGCGGAGACACTTTCTAATTTTTGTAATAAATTCACGATGAAATCTTGTGGGAGTACATTTGCCATGTCAGAGGAAAGTTGTCCAACTGGATCAGAACCCAACCCTTTAACTAGTAAAGGGTGGTCGCAGGCTTGGCGAAGTCGAAGAAGCATCAGCAGAATATTTGCATAATTTTGTCTGACTGTACCAGCAGCAGCAAATTTCTGCAAAATCACATCTTTAGATCTAAGATTTCTCAAAAAAATCAAGAGCGAATCTATCTCTTACCAAGATACATGATGCAACCATGGACTGTAAAATAGCAATATAAATAATTATGCACGCAAGTGGAATGTACTGCATGCTAATGGATTCTGCACCATTTCTTCCACATTCCTAGTGATAACACTTCTTTGAAGTTTGTTCAAGATCATACCCAAAGCTGACTCAACTAGAGTGCAGAGGTGTATCTTGGGAAATTATAGAACATAAAATTAAATAGTCTAGGAGATTGCGAACATAGATGGCCGAGACACAACAAGTCTAATACTAGCGGCAAGCATAAAACGACGCAAGCAAATGGACACAAGTGAGAGAGAGAGACCTTGAATTGTGTCTTTGAATCTTGTTCAAGTTTATCATAGAATTCCCTTTCTTCCTTCGAGAACTCCACCCTAGTCAACTGGATTTTCTTGGGCGGTAGATTGATAATAGGTTGACCATTGATCAATGTACCTAAGGTACAAAAAGATAAAACATTGAATCTACTATATGTAATGATAATGTAAATAAATAACTGGCTCCACAATGTGTAGGTTAATCACAAAATGTAAAACAACACAATGTTGACATGCAATCATCATCATCAAATAAAAAAAGACTACATGGTCAAACTGCAGCAATCTTGTCATAGAAATGGTTGGCTTTAAAAGATTGCTTACACTATCCTTTCCATGAACAAAATGATACAGCATTTGACATAAAAATGTATATGATGCTAGGCTGCTGCAGATGCAACAGTCAAAAGTACCAAGGATATTCGGCACATAAGAAATATAAAAAAAATCACCTTTTGTTCGACGCAGCATCATATTTCGTAAGATAAGGTTAAGCTTCTGGAAGCCTTTCACCGCATCCCTCGAGATCAGGGACTTGACTGAAGAACTAAATATCTTGTACTTATCATATGGATCATATCTCAAAAATCTAAAGTAGCTGAACAGCTCATCGATTGAATTCTGTATGGGCGTCCCAGACAAGCACCACCGTCTTTTTGCTCTAAGGCTGCAGCAGGCACGAGCCACTTGCGTTCTGTGGTTTTTGATCATTTGAGATTCATCCAAGACAACCCTGGACCATTTCACTCTAGCCAATGCGCCACAGTCACTATCAAAAGCAGGCATATCATCTTCTCTTTTACTCTTTTTCTTCTTCTTATTAGTCAATGATTTCTTTTGTTTCTTCTCCATGGAAAATGAAGAAGACAAGCCATACTGGCCTCCATCCTTTTGTTCTCCATCATCCTCTTCAACTACGGGTTGCTTTGGGACTTCATTTGTAACGATAGCATATGTCGTCAAAACGACATCATATTTAGCCAATGCCGAGGGATTCTTAAGTCGGTTGCCTCCATGATAGACTAGGACCGTTAGCTTACCTTTGTCAGCAACTTTATCATCCAGCTCAGCAGCCCACTGACGAAGAACACTAGCTGGACATACTATTAGTGTGCCAGCCATGGGCCTCCGGCTCTGGACCTGAGTACTTGTTTCTGGAAGTAAATCATGAGACTCTTTATTATGATCTTTTTCATCAAGCATTATAACAGTACTACTGCCATCAACGTCATCCAAATTCAAGGCTTCTGTTCTGTTATTGCACGAGGATTTTCGTTTCGACGTCTCCAAATACTTCTGCATCTGTATGAGGGCAATTGTTGAAACAGTCTTACCAAGGCCCTGCGAGAATATGATGAGGTAAAAAATGCCCAGCCAAAACTCCATTAAAAAAATTATCTTGATTCCACAATCAGCAAACTGACCTGATCATCAGCAAGAATTCCTCCCAAGAACAAACCAGATGATTCTTTATTAAGCATCCATGCCAAAGCAATTTTCTAAAAGGTTTAAGGGTTATGCTAAAGTCAAAAGACTAGTGACAGTTGATCAAATTTATGCCCGGCATGGCCTAAACAAAAACAGACCTGGTGCTTAAGAGAGAAACTGACAAGATACCACTGGGCAGATCAGCTTCAACTATAGGTTGATGAAGATCCTGCATGATAACAGTCCAATATAAACTCATTTCAACAAGAACAACAAAGCAGTAGAGGCTCATATCCCAGGGGGGAACAACTTAAAGAGAATCAGAAGAACATATTAAGCCAGGTTTACATTTACATGAACGACAACCATGAAAAGGTTACTCCATACTCATTGAAGCAAGACATAAGTGCACGAGAAGCTTTTGCAATTTATGTCCCACACCTTATATGCGTCTTCGAAACAGAAACCTAATTGGTATTTCAATCAAGAATGTAACTGCACGAAAATATTAACTGCACATGCTATGCGATGTCAATGATTCATAGCAGAATTTCCACTGAGATTAGTAGCAAATAATAAGCCTTAGCTCCAAGGTACATCGTTAACACTCAGTATTCAATGAATGACCTTCACAAATCGTAAAAACTAAGGTGCGACCAAGGAACTGAATTGTTTAGTCCATTATTGTTCAATGTAATTTGGCAAGTACTTGACAAGGTAAAGAAACTAATAAGATTTCCCTATGCACTAGTTTATACTGAAGCATGTTTAGAACTTGTTCATGCCCTATAGTTATATGCTTTCCTTCAGCTGAATAACTTACTGCCAACAACGGAATAGATTAGGCATGAGATAAGCGGATAATTTTACCTTGGAAACATCTAAGGAATTAAACGGTGAGATAATAGAGGACAATACAAGGAGTAACAAGAACGGAAGGCTGAAAACTACCTGCATAGCTGCTCGGAAAACAAGCCTCTCGTCAGGTCCTGAAAGCCTTTCTTCAGCTGGTCCAGTAAGCAGCAATGGATCATTTGAACCAACAAACGCCGAGGATGAACTTTTAACAGGCATCAAAGATGGAGGTAGTAATCTGGTCCCTTTTCTATCGTACAATGACGGGTTAGAGCCGTTGCCCCAGATAGAACTTTCTTTCATTACATTCTTCCCATTGGAAGAACTTGACCACGGAACTGATGATGATGCTCTTGGATAAGTTTCTCGAAAATCACTTTGGCCGACACTCTCGACAAGATTTTCAGATCTCGATTTATAGGCCGAAGGCCACGATGCAGGAAGTTTCCGCTTTGCAAGTAAATGGTGAGGGAGTATTTCAGTACTCACCGATCTAATTGTTTGAACTGAATCAACATGTGGATGATAACTTCCATTATTTCTTGAAGTCGAAGCTGTCTCATCAATGTTCGCTCGCTTGCTCGGTCTGGATAACGCATCATCACGAACACCAGGCCTCTTCCGCCGAGTGCTATTAGAAAAACCATTACGCCCTGAAAATTGAAAGTGCATTACACGCTGTTAGATCTAAAATATATGCTCTCATAGAAAGTACATTTAGTAATTTTATACAAGTAAGCAGCAGCTACCAGAATTAGATTGAGTTGGAATTGCCCATGATGGAAGAACCCTAGAGTTCGATTGAGTTGGAGATGCCGATGATGGAAGAACCCTGGAGATCGCAGAAGTGGCATTATCCCTTTCTGGAGAATCATCTCTGTAATTGTCGATTTCCCTTAAATCGGAGTCACTTTCTGATGAACTGATAGCAATAGTATCATTTGCCACCACCATTGCATGTATTGTTCAGAAGACTAGCCCAAAGCTGAAAGCTGCCACTTTATGAATTACAACGTCAATGCTGATAATAAAAGGAAATACCCAAGCACATAAGATGCATTTCTCACAGACAAGTCGTGAGAATAGCCTCAATCGATCAGCATTCCACCAAATATTGTGCAAGCATGTTGAAGCTCGAATGCTAGCAGGGGGAAAGAACCAGCAACACTAATATACATATAGATAATATGAACTGAAATCCTAACGGCAGCAGAAAGGGATTAGGAATCTAGGATACTTTAAGGGCGTCAGAAACATTGACGAAAATTACCCTGAAAACAAAGGGTTTGTGCTTATACAAAAAAAAAAATGGAATCGACGAATTTCAAAAGATAACAGAATTGTGTTCAGTTTACTCGCCTAGATTATACTGAACCCACGAAAAAAAAAACAAGAAAGCCCATAAATTTACAAGTCAATCAAGACAAATTCAATCTCACCTCACATCGAATCACCCAGATTTGCAAAAATCCCTCCCTGAAGAACACAACTCGTGTAACTGAAGACTGTATCGTCCCCGATTGAACGCCGTAAAATTGTGATTTTTAACCGCAGTGTGTTCGCGACTTTGACTCAAAAGCCCTAGTTTGGAGGGAGAAGGCTAAATAAATCAGGTGGAATTAGTGAGTGTCGTTTGAAATAATTCAGACATCTCCAATAGAAAAAAAAACATTAAAGTATATGCAACTTTAACAACATATCTCCCTAAAACTTATCCCAATAAATCTCCACTCTTAATTCAAATCAAAATACGTGTCAATGTTAATGAATAGCGTTACAATAAACTTGTATAATATAATAACAAATAAACAGATAACTCCTCCTAATTCAATTTTTTTGGGTGCCTTTCGGCTTTCTGGGGAAAAATAGGGTAAAAACATCACATTTGAATTCTTAGAGGTATAATTAGAAGTGACATCTACAGAAATTTTTCAAAGCTCCAAAGTATAAGTATATATATACACATTAATCGTTTGATTGGACCAAGACTTACAATTAGTGGTGTATTGGCAAATAACAAAGCAAAATAATAAAAAGAGAGATGTAACTATCCCGAAAATTACGGGATAAGAAAAAACAATGAAAGATAATTCTATTCTTTACCGCGTTACAATACACACACAACTCACCTACTATCTTATAATGAGACATACATTTGACTTGAAGCAAGCGTACGAAAAAGAAAAGACTTTCCAAGTCATACGTATAACGTATGTATGTCGTTGTTTCATTCATTGGCTTATTTACCTACGTATCTGTTTTGTAGCGTCACATTTTTTTGTTCTTTCCTTGAATTAAAAATAATTATAAATTCATCATCGCTTCAAATTCTCCGCCGGAAAGCTAACACGGCGAGCTGTGTGCAGTGGGACGGACGTCATCGCAATTTTCTCCACCACTGCACCAAACTGTTGGTGTTGACTTTTCGTCGACCACCTCCGTTGAAAAAAGAATCTTTTGATAATACGCGAACCATTTTTTCTTTCGTTTTCGGCCGATGAATGGCTGCTCATCTATGATTGTTTGACCTCAGACACATCGACGGATTTCCAACCTCGATCTCGTAGGTAACTTACTCTTCCTTTTGTTTGTCAATCTTCGGTAGGTTGATCGATTTCTGCCGATATAGGTTTTTTTTTCTTGCGAATTCCCCAACAAACCATGTTGGCAGGCATATCTGTTGCGATTTGATTCATCTCGGAAAATGAATTGATTCCCGTATTACGCGAGAAGATATGGTTATTTGTGATTGTTGCTCCTATTTGTTGCTACAAGAGATGATTATAGTTGATGAAGAAATGTTCATTTTTTTTGTTTGTTTCTTTTAGGATTAGGTTTAGGTTAAGGAGGTTGACCTCATTTGCATCGCGCCATATGGAATCGTCCAGTGGGAATTCAGACGGTTACCGAATATCCTCATCTATTAGTAATAATTCCACTGTTCATCATTCAAGAAGACACCACCATGGTGTTCGAATGTCTGCTGCTCATATCCTTCGATCGCCTGTATCCACCTTATTGGAATACACTGGGATTTTGAGAACCCGAAATACGACGAACACATCCCCAATTCGTCGTTCTGAATCAGCAGATAACGTTCTATTGACTGGGACGAGAAGGGTTAGTGATATCGTTCGTAATCATGACAGCCATGGAGCTGACAATTCCGCTGGAGAGGTTTCCATAAGGATTATTAGTGGTGGGGCAACTACAGAGAATGAGCATCCCATGACAACTGATGTGATTGGACCACAATCTCAATCAATTTCGAGGTCTAATTCGGGTTCAGCGTTGTTATCTTCATTGGAGAGTCAGGCTGGACTCAATACAAATGATCCACAATCAATGGCCAGTGATACGGAAGGAGTAGGAGGTGGGAATAGCAATACGACTGGCAATAGGGACTCGTCTTCTTACCAGAGATATGACATACAGCAAGCTGCTCGATGGATCGAGCAAGTGCTTCCCTTCTCATTGCTTCTGCTAGTGGTATTCATACGCCAGCACTTGCAAGGTATCTATCATGCTTACGCCTGATTCTCATATTTTATTGGGAGTCTCGGTTAAACTGTTTTTCTATTTTTGGAACCGATAAGAATTTGTCCTTTGACTTTTTGCCATATTGAAGGATTCTGTACCACCATTTGGGTTGCTGCTGTCATGTTTAAGTCCAACGACGTATTACGTAAGCAGACTGCTCTTAAGGTAATTTTATAAATATTCATCATATACTATTTTTAGCTGGTTCTATCTTAAATGTGACAAACTTTTGTGAAACAAACAATGACCTTTTTATTTTTTAATTCACTGTAAACCGACTGGCCTTATTTTCCTCACTCAGGATGAGAGGAGATTATTAGTCCTGATTGGCTTTTCGATCCTTTTCACCATTCACATTGTCGGGATTTACTGGTTGTATTGGAACGACGATCTCTTACATCCATTTATCATGTTTCCACCAAAATCCATACCACCTTTCTGGCATGCAATATTCATCATCATGGTTAATGGTAAGGTTTGGTTCTTCATTGTCTTCTTCAGTTGCATCACACTGCCATCATTGCTGAAAAAATCGTTTTACTTCTCTAACATTTTCCTTTCTCCTCAGATACACTCGTACGCCAGGGAGCTATGATCTTGAAGTTAGTGCTATTGATGTATTACAAAAATAGCAGGGGGAGGAACTATCGTAGGCAGGTAGGTTGATAATGATCTCCACCTCTAAATTTCTGCTTATTGTCTCCGTTTTGTTACCCAATTTGATGATGAAATCTGTGATTGACAGGGTCAAATGCTCACCTTAGTCGAGTACATGCTATTGTTTTACCGTGCATTGCTGCCTACCCCTGTTTGGTACCGGTTCTTTCTGAACAAGGAATATGGGAGCCTATTCTCGTCATTAATCACTGGATTGTACGTGACATTTAAGCTTACATCCATTGTAGAGAAGGTAATCTTAGCTTCTCCTCTTTTTTCTTGTTTTCAAATCTCAGTATGTGAGGACTTCTTTTAGAATATTCATAGGCATGTTCATTGATATGTCTACTATTTTCTCAGGTTCAGTCATGTGTCACCGCTCTGAAAGCATTGTCGAGGAAGGACATAAACTATGGAGCTTACGCAACAACCGAACAGGTTTGCATAGACGTTTTTATTATATGATTATTTTTTTTTTCAGTCTAACGATTCGATTGGCGATGTAATCATATATCTGTTTTTGGCTGGCAGGTGATTGCAGCAGGAGATTTATGTGCTATTTGCCAGGAAAAAATGCACTCGCCTGTGCTTCTACGTTGCAAGCACATATTTTGCGAGGATTGTGTATCTGAGTGGTTAGTTTATTAACTCTTCCATTTCTTCTTACCTTCATATTCGTCGATCTGTAACTAGAAAGGGACATACAAACTAGCAAGCAAGCAATAGAAGCTGCAGTTTTTTCTGTCATAAAAAATCTAGTTTGAAGTTCTAACGAGTTGCGTCTTTTGACTTGTGAGCGTTCTTCATTCAGGTTTGAGAGAGAGCGAACGTGCCCTTTATGTCGGGCTTTGGTGAAACCTGCGGATCTTAGGTCGTTTGGCGATGGATCTACGAGTCTGTTTTTCCAGTTATTCTAGCCTAGCTGCTTTACTACTACTACTACATATGATCTTCCATGTAATAATATAGAGCATATAGATATTGATTCAAAAAATGCTAACATACAAATATGATGTCTGAGAAACTCTACCTTCTGTTCTCATATGTTTTCCATGGAACAGCTTTGTTGTCCGACTTGACTACACTTGACAAAAAATATCTTATATAATGTTATTATGCGTAATGGATTCTCGATTCATCATATATGCTGAAGATTTTTAATCAAAGATGATCACCGATTTTGTGTTGATCTCCTGATTTTTTCAATTAATTGCATCTTTTGAATTGGCTTCATGAAACTTTGGAAAAACTTGCGCTTCTTTCTTTTTTTTGGTTGAAAAAACGTATGAGTTACTCTTGATTTTTACTGTAGTCGCAGAGAATTTTTTTTTTTTCAGTCCCGAGTTATCCCCGCACAGCCCCGCTATGGACTACTCGCCACACGTTCCAGCGGTGGGACTAATCCACGGGGTCAGATGTATACGTCCCAAACCCACCAACGACGATAGTTATGGGCCTAGCTAGGCCCATGGGGACTTTCCAAATTCATGTGGGAGGTGAGGGTTCGAACCCCTGACCTCCTAACCACATGACTTTGAGTGCCTCGGCTTGGCCACTAGAGCCAAGCCCGATTGGCACTGTAGTTGCAGAGATGGTCAGATTGATTATAGCCTTTTGTATTAGTATGCATGCTTGATATATTAATTAAGCAGTGGGATTAAGACTATGCTATAAAGCACAATTAGCACACCATTAAGGACTCAAGTGGATTAACTATTGAAATAAAACAAAGAAAAAAGAAGTATTTACTTTTCATAAAACCAATACTGCTGAATATTGAGAGTGCTTGAGCTGAGCCACTAGGCACTAGGTACTTCTGTCATCTCTTTTCTTTATCGAGTCTTCTTTGCATTTTTTTTGTCGTCTGATTCCGAGTTTTGATCATCCGACTGACTATTCGATCATCAAATAAGGAGCCATTTGGTCAACTAGTGGTTACTGGTAAGTTTTTTTTTTATGTAATTCCTTAATTTTTTGTTGGATCTTGTCCGCACCTTCGTTTAGTATCTGTAAAGTTTAGAAAATTAAATTTCGTTGATCGTCGTTATTGGGGTTTACCTTTATCTGTTGCTGCTGGCTGAATCGAAGTTTTTATACAGTATGTTTGTGCTCGAATCTGTGTGGTAATCACCTGGATTAACCTTTCGTGATGCAAATAGTTCCAATTTGAAGCAGAGTTGTGGGGAAATCGCTGGTATGTATATGGTGATTTGCCCTAGTTTGAAATGAAGCCGTTGGCTTCTAGTTAACATTTTTATGAAATGTGAATATTTAACTTCACTATCCTTTCGTCATGTTCTTCCTTGCATTCCTGGCTATTCCGTTTCTGAGTAGAGTTTGCTTTTTCAGCTTGAGATGGATGTGAATTCAATTTCACGCAATTACTCTGTGGAAACTTCTCGAGCCTCATTGGCTCTCGAAAGCCCTTCCCTTCACATGTTTTTGGGCACTTGTGCTTTATGCAATAAAGCCCTTCCGTCAGGCGACGAATTAGGCGACAACGAAACAATCAGCTTGTGTGTCGATTGCAAGTTCTTGCTGCTCGAAGACATTGACATTACCTCGCCAGATGTTTACCGAAGGATACGACCCATCTCTAGAAGAAGGTACAACAGCTCTGAGTCCACAGAAAGTGGATTCTCTCAGCAATTCTCGCGAATGATCAGCCAAGCAAGGCTAAACCCATCCATAAATTTGGAAAATGACTTTCAATCGTCGGACGGGGACAGTATATATAGGTCGGCGCAGCATGCAATTTCCCGTACTACAACTCCAAATGGGTCGAGAAGATGGCAGAGAGTGTTTTCCGATACTGAAAGCGATGGAGTTGACTCTGTGTTTTGGGAGAGGGAGTCTAACGCTAGCTTTAGGAGATTTAGGCATTTCAACGGCGGCGACGCTGATACAGTTTCTTATTTAGAAGACTCTGATGATGGCCAGAGTTTACTAGAGATGGAAAATTTCGGAGAAAGTGACACAGATAGTGACACTGACATTGACCCGATGAACGCTGGTATTTACCATTGGAACTCTGACGATCAAGAAGAAGGCGATGATTACAGTGATTATTCGTATATCGCCCAAACGAACGATCGCAGTTTCCTCAGATCAAATGGGAGCAATACATACACTTCCCAGCATATGGATTTCTTTAGAACGCCTGAGATTGCTACACAAACACAGCACTCTAATCGTTTGATGACCGGTCATGAAGAGTCTGAGTTATTGTCTCCTATTGGAGAATCTGGGGATTATCTTGATTCTCGAGGATTTCAGAACCTTCTCGACCGTCTTTCTGAGACTGAAATCTTGACAAGAGGTGCACCGCCCGCTTCTTCATCCTTTGTGAAAAAATTGCTGAAGGTCACCTTAACTGAAGATCATCATTACAAGGCAGATAATGCTGCTTCTTGTGCGATATGTAAGGAAACGCTAACCGTTGGGACCATCACGAATCAGCTTCCTTGTTTCCACATGTACCATCCTCCTTGCATCTTACCATGGTTAAGCGTGAGGAACACTTGCCCACTGTGTAGGTATGAGCTTCCAACAGATGATAAGGATTACGAGGAAAGAAAAATGCGCAATGCCATTAGATACGAAACGTTTGATACTAACCAAGGAATGAACAACGAAAGTCGTCAAGTCAGTGAAGATGAAGACGAACAAGGAGAAGATTCGAGGGGGGAGAACAATGGTGGGAGGGTAAGTCCACGAAACAGATGGTTCTTTTTGGCTCCAATCGCAAGTATTTTCGGAATTTCTTTGATGTTTTGGCTGAGTAATTCTTCTTCTTTGTCGTCGTCTAGTAGAAGGTATCAAAGCAATCACGGCGTATCTTATCGCAAATAGACGGGCCACCGAAGATGGTGGCTGTCATTTGTCTGATAACTCAGAATTTTGGTTGGCTGATATACTTCTTTGTTGTTAATGTTCAAGTATTTTTGCAAATGCTGACTTTGTTGACCTTCCACACTGATGTTGTAGATCAAATTGTCCTTTTTTTTTAATTATATGTTATTCTTAAAATGATATGTTATGGAAAAAACTTATTAGTCGCACTTTCTTTATAAGCAGAATTGTAAAATGACTAAATGAGATGAGGTACTGTAATAATAAGTTGTTCTTACGCACGTGTTATGATCCAAAGTGGCAGCTTATATGTAGCAAGGAAAACATCAAATATCATTTCGTGTGCGTTGAACTAAGACCTTAGTCGTTGAATACCTACCTCGCGTGTGTCCTTGAAATCTTCGTGGAAATATGTAGCTAATATAAACATTATTATTTTAAAAAAAAAAGTTCAATGAATTTGGACATTTTGTATAATTGATGATTATTTTTGCACTAGTAGACGCAGATCCATTGTTCAATGACAGACGCCCAAATTGGTATAGAGCATTACCACATAACATTAAGTTGTAAGATAACATTCAAACTTAGTCTTTCCTGTCAAATTAAAATAAAAGTAAGAAAAAAGAGGTTTGGGTTGGTGAAGAACGACTTGTGTCGGTTTTGAAAGTCTCTTTTAATATTTAAATTGCTTTTTTCTTTTTTCATAATAGCAAAGTCGATCACGTTTCTTCTGAAAAATTAATTATTACAAACATGGTTTGACTTTGTTCACACGTGTGAATATACGTTGATGCCATGGTTCATTACATGTAACTGAAAAGATTGCTTTTTATAATATATAAGTGGAGCAAACGTAGGAGAGGAATTGTTCTTCTAGTGTGAAATAAGGAGACAAAATTGAATAACGGTTCCTCTAGTCTAAGTAATAAATGCAAGTGGGGTTGACGTGATTCCTTAGATACGCCAATATTCAAAACACTTGCGTGGAATGCAAACTACTTTTTCTCCGATTGAATTAACCAAATCATTTGTCCCTTAGTGCCAAAATTTCATTCTTAGAAAAATAATAATAACCAAGAAGAAGTGTGGTTTGGTTAGACATTACTGAAATAAGTGGTTAGAACTATATGGAAAAATGTGTTTTGCAATTTCAAATACATATATGTTTTCTAAATTAATACACTGATTTTATTGATACATAAAAATTTTGGACGAAGTTGACTTTAAAGTCAAACTCTCCCGGACTCAAAAATAAATTTGTCCATCGATATCGTTTGACAGTTGAATCAACCGTAACGACGATTTGCTATCAAGTAAAAAATACAAAACTATTACATTAAAACGTGGAAGATACTATTAAACTCCGTGACGGTCATTGCCATCAAATCCCATGTCCACATATAAACGTAAGGTTTCAAATTATTAGTCAACGTGAGAAATGTATATTGAGTCATGCATGATGCAAAAGCGACGTACGGCGTCTCTTCGTTTTCAAAGGTTGGCGCTTGACTTTGACCTTTCTATACCCAGTTTTTGAAATTCCACTCCGACCAATTTGGACATCATTACATTTTATTACGACTAACAATACTATAAGTGCTCTCCTTTAAAGCTTTTTATGGCATGCAGTTTCCTCCCTACCTTCCCAATACAACTTGAAGACTTTCAACCAAATCCTTCCTATATATACTTCCAACACATCTTGACTCAAACTAGTAATCTCCAACTCCTATCTATATTTAAATTGATAAACAAGAAAAGAGAATCAGAAAACGCATTGAGGCCAAGCTTTTGCCTAAAATGGAGTTCACAAGCCTGTTAGATACTTCCTTGGATATTTCTCTCAAACCTCTAAGATTCATTGACGAGGGCCCCACATTTGTAAGTGAATAAAACCTCATAGAACCGTAGCTTCAAAGCCCTGGGATGATAAGTAGTAGATGAACTGAAGTGTTTTTTTTTCTGTCTCTTTCTTTTCTTTTTTTGCAGAAACAGGAAGTTGAAAGTGACTCATCTGCAGTTGTCGGAAGATACGAAGCTATAGATGACGAGGTGGGTTTGGGACTTCAGTTAGCAGCTGCCATTTTCTAGCATTTCTATAAAATCAGATTTCTTCAACACTTTTTTTCTTTCCGCGACAGAAAGATGCTCTAATGGAGAAGCTGAACAGAGTGAGTGAAGAGAACAAGAAGCTTACTGAACTGATAACGGTCATGTGTCAGAGTTACACTGAACTGAAGAGCAAGTTAGTGGAACACGGGGGTAAGAAAAATCCCGATGATGCAGCTATCATTACAGCAGCAGTTACTTCGAAGAAGAGAAAGGCCGAAGACAGTTTAAACATCCTCAACAGCAACGATCACATGGGACGCCTGGAGAGTAGTTCGAGCGACGAAGAGTCTTCCAAGAAACCTAAGGAGGAAGAGCAGCCCAACAAATCCAAGATTTCTCGCCTTTACTTCAAGACTGATCCATCAGATACAACCCTTGTAAGAAGAAGTCCTGATGATTTTTCTCTGAAGTTCTGAACCGAAATCTAGAACTTGTTTCAAAATCTAATTCCGATGATTCTTGGATGTTTTTCAGATAGTCAAAGATGGGTATCAATGGAGGAAGTATGGACAGAAGGTTACTAGGGACAATCCTTGCCCGAGAGCTTATTTCAAGTGTGCCCTAGCTCCTTGGTGCCCAGTCAAAAAGAAGGTTGGAAACTTACTCATCAGCTTTGTCAAGTCGACTTTGTGATTCGAGCGTCTGAAATTGAACCACCATTTCTTGTTTGTTATTGTCTCAGGTTCAAAGAAGCGTAGAAGATCAATCAATTGTAGTAGCGACTTACGAAGGAGAGCACAATCATCCACAGTCATCTTCTAAGGTGGAAGCAACTTCTTTAGGCTCCAATCGTAAATCAAGAATCGGCGACCAGGGCTCATCCTCGGGACAGATCACTCTTGATCTTACGCATTCGAAGCCTTCTCCGAGAGATGTAAGAAGCAACGGCCATCAGTATCTTGTGGAACAGATGGCCTCAATCTTAACCGAAGATCCCAATTTCAAGTCGGTCTTAGCATCTGCAATTTCTGGGAAGTTTCTCCAGCAAAATCATCAGGCATAGTAGCATCTATGTATGCATGAATATGATAGGGTAGAGATGAAAGAGGATCCATTTGCTCCTATACCTCGTTGACTGTTTCGGAAATTTTCCCAAGTGTAAAACAGCGATTAAGACATCATCATCATTTTCCTTATTTTTAGGACATCAACCTTGAAGTTGTCTGTTGGGTTCAGATATTTCTTGGGACAAAGTATATTGGACAACGATTCAAAACCAACAATAGCCCATTCTCATGATTTTCCTTACATAAGTTATGAAGAAGGATGATAATAATTCACAAACAATCTACACAGAAATAACAGAACAACTAAGATTCTGATTTGTACTCAACGCATGTCTTAGCAAAGCCTAATGTAAGATTCAGGGAAAACTACATTTGCAGATAATAGGTAACAACAAATCGTCAGAAACCAGCGAATGCTACTAAATGCTACCTGGACAAGCTCAAATCATGGATATCTTTTACTAGTTCCAGTTCAGAGAGATCTCCAGACGAGTTCTCTTCAGATACAGAGATAGAGGTAACACCATCTATATTATTATCCCTCAAATCCAATGGTTTCAAGCAATCTTGGTACCTGAAGCAAGTGATGAGATGGTCGTTTGTCATCCCACATACTTGCATGAACGAGTATACAACCGTAGGCCCAACCCCTCGAAACCCTCTTCTGACAAGGTCTTTGCTAATGGTTTCAGCCTTCGATGTTTTGATTGGAACTTGCCTTGAATAGCGGAAATTACCAACTATAGGCTTGTGGTTGACGAAACTCCAGATGTATTTGTCGAAGGAGCCAAACTCATTGATTATCTGCATATGCAGTGTTTACAAGAAAAATTGGAAAATCTAATATGTGGCAAAGATTGTGGTGAGCAATCTAGAGAGTTCACATTTCACCAGCTGCAAAAAATAAGATAAACCAACGAATCAGCTTGTACCTTGCAAATTTGACGTGCATTGTCAATGACTGCTCTCAGCTTTAGTTCGGACAAAAGGGAGCTGGCTATACTCCCGGGTGATGCCACTTTTTTTTCATTTAACATTGAAACAGCAATTGGATCAAAACCCAGAAAGACCTCTCTGCACATGGAGGCAGGAATGAGCTTCCCGAGAAAGCATGTAAAACGTTTGCGACAACAAAAAATTGGGGAGGTACCTGAATAAAGGCCGTCTGCTAAGAATCACAGGCCATGCTAGTTCAGCTAAGGCAGTGGAAAAGCTGAGCAATTCAAAGAGTTTCCTGCAGAAAAGAAAAGTTAGCAGCTAAAAAAGAGATATTTGGAGATTTCATTTTTCTTGATAGGTTATTTCTTTCCATAAAACGGGCTCCTGTTATTATATCTCAGTGTGATTCTCATTTACAATACCGAGTAAGTATTGTCTATCTTGGAGACCTTGCGAGTACGTATTGTCTATCTTTAATTTAATGGCTTCAAAATTAACATATGATAAAGAACTCTAACGTCAGGGGACAATGAAAAGGGGTGTCGGAAGAACAATACAGCAGCTTTCTGATAGAGGGAAGGAGACCTACCTATCATCATGAACAGGAAGGCCCCATTCTTCATCATGGAACGCAGTGTATGATGGATCTGCCATAAAAGAAAATCAATCAACACACCGAACTACTATTTGCTTGCATAGTCAGACGGGGCTTCTGGGCACAGGATAGAACTACTTGTCGCGAAGATACGATGGATGGGGTCATAAAAAGATGGTTAAGAATACTGACAACCAATAAATGAGATTACGATGCTCTTCTTTGAGGGAAAAGTTGTAACATTTACGTTCACGCAACGGTGCACAATTCCAGGATGGCATACACCATAGAGAGACTTTTTCATAGAACTATGAAACTATAAATAAATTATCGCACGGTACATGCCACATTAATTCCTCAAGTAAAGTAACCAAATAATGAAGATGGCACTCTATAGAGTTGCTTCACAATCTCGGAGGCCATGGTCAAATCGAAACCACATAGCAGATTAGTGGTCAAGTCAGCTATCTTCTTTCTCAAGATGAGGACAATAGTACCTAAAAACACACCCATTGACCATCACAAAAAACAAACAAAAGATGGACAATATGTCCAAGTCTCACTTTCCCTAAAAATTAGCGACAATTCATTGACCGATTGAGAAATTATGCATCAGTCTCAGCTCTCGATCTTGCCACAGTTAATGTGCTAATTTCCTGATTCTAATGACCATAAATTCTAAAATAGAAAGAAACAGACGATCTTACCACAATGCACAGTCACCCAAGCACACCTCTTCTTAACCCCCGTATCCCCGCTCTCATCCCTCTCAAAAGCCTCCTCCTTCGCCTCTCTTTCCTTACTTTTCTTCTTCAAACTCCTCCTCCCCGCCGACGAATTACTCCTAACCCCACCCGTCGACGGCCTGCTCCGCGAAGAAGAAGACTCCGACGAAGCGTCCGACGAACACGACGAAGCATTGAGGCTAAAGCTCTGCCTCAGAATCGAAGCCGTACGAGGCACATTCTTCCCAGACCCCGATTCAGACGGCGTCCTTGCCTCTTCGCTCGAACCGAAGCTCATGGCAAGTGGCTCTTGCGCCTTCTCAGACATGGACTTGGCGATCGGTTGTTTCCGGAGTGGCTCGACGGATCTCGCCTTGTTCCCTGCCGGTCCGAGCACCGATCGAACCTCCGGTCGGATTCCGTTCAACGGCACGGCCCTCTGTGGTCCCGACATTGGCGAATTAATTCGTAGGAGTAATGATTGCGTTCAGTACAAGTGGGAGCTTTTCTTTATGTTTTTTTTCAGGTATATGAAATAGAGAGAGCAGTTGGTTGGATTGAGCTCGACTCGAAGCTGCTTTAGCTTTGTTTAGTGACAACTAGGGTCGGATCGAGTCGGGTCGATGGGATCGGATCATACCGAATCGGTTCGGACATGTAAATCCCTATGTAAGGCCCGTTTCTTGTTGGGTTTTTAATTGTATTTCGGCCTGGACCAATAGGCCCATAGGTCTCTGTATAGCAAATCATCGTGTATTATTTAATTGAGCTATTGCCGTGACGGATCTTATTCCAAGTGACTGTCGCTGTCCCCACAAACATGCAGCATAAATATATTAAGCGCATATAAGTGAAGGACAACTCAACGATGCACCATTATTGATGATAGATATTTGACTTTTTAAATGTGAATTGACGGCCACGGAGTATTTTAAGCAGAAATCATAATCATGAAAGAGTTCATAGATGACGGAAAGTCCATATTTTTTGTTTTTCTTGCACTAGTTGGACATTTCAGTTTATCCACAAATGATAACCTTCTGCTGTAATATGATACTCCCCAATCATTTTATATATTTAACTATCGGGCGTCCCGTTCTCTTTTGTACATTTTTTTTATAGCAATAAACTACCACAATCAATATAATAATATTAAATATTCTTAAAAGACGTGTCAAAATATTTACTTTTTTCACCATTTAATTGTTACTATATTATTAAAATATTCAGTTTCTTAAAAACCGTGACATACCTCAAATGTGCATAATCGTTTGGGACGGAGGGAGTACTAAATTCGTAAACTAGTCGATAAACCGTTTAGCTCACTCCACTCTTCTTTTGGCCCTATTTGATATTATTATTGATATGATCGTCTCGTAAAGAAGACTGCTATGATAATAAAGGGTGGGTCGTTATCTCTACAAATTGCAAAATTTCTTTCTAGAGTGCCAATGTGATCATTTGTGGTAAGTGGAATTGATAATTTGATGAAAACCCTACTTAATTGCCTAAATGTTTTCATTCAAATGTGTAGACACCCGTTAAATTTATAGTGGAAAACCCAAAAAAAGTTTATGATATAAGCACACTAAGGACCAGTAGTTCCAAGGAGCATGTACACGTGTGTTGTCCGTTTGTCCTTATATTACAACAGTTAAACAAACGCTTTAAACAAAAGTCGGACAAGAAATTATATGGTAAGAGACTAAGAGTAAAAGAAAAAAAAAAAATCATATGGGAGAGCTAATGGAGAAGAAAAGCAGTAAATCGGATACCATGGAAAATGGAAATGAAGTCCGGCCACCTGCGAATCTCGAAGACGGCGGCGAGGAGAAGATAGACTATAAAGGAATCAAAGCTATGCCATTCATAATAGGTAAACTTTACTTTTCTCTTCTCCTTCTTCGTGAAATTGAAAGAAAAGCTGATTTTTTTTTCCAACTGATTGGAAGGAAATGAGACATTTGAGAAGCTGGGAGCCATTGGAACCTTATCAAACCTTCAAGTATACCTCACCACAGTCTTCAACATGCAAAGAATCTCAGCCACTACTCTCCTCAACGTCTTCAACGGCACCACCAACATCGCCACTCTCCTCGGCGCTTACCTCTCCGACACCTACTTCGGCCGTTTCAAAACCCTAGGATTTGCCTCCATTGCATCTCTCCTGGTAATAATCCACACCTCTTCATTTTACCCTGTAATGAAATCTCAGTATCAGTACCTTCTTCTTCTCTCTCCTTTTCTTGATTTTAGGGTATGCTCGTACTAACGCTGACCGCCCCACTCAAAAACCTCCACCCACCTCGCTGCCCGCCGGACGACGCCCGGTGCGTAGCACCCGACGCCGGCCAATACGCCTTCCTTATATTCGGATTCGCCCTGATGGTCGTCGGCGCCGGCGGAATAAGGCCGTGCAACCTAGCCTTTGGAGCCGACCAGTTCGACCCGAGAACAGAATCTGGGAAAAGAGGCATAAACAGCTTCTTCAACTGGTACTACTTCACCATAACGATTGCTTCGATAGTCTCAGTCACGCTCGTCGTCTACGTTCAGTCAAACATCAGCTGGTCAATCGGCTTGGCCATCCCTGCCATATGTATGTTTCTTTCCTGCGTGCTTTACTTCGTAGGGGTCAATCTCTACGTCAAGGTCAGGCCAGAGGGAAGCCCCATAGCTAGCTTGGCTCGAGTTTTCACGGCGGCTGTGAAGAAGAGGAGGCTCGAACTTCCTCCACAGCCATGGAAGGACCTCTTTAACTATACCCCCGAGAAATCGATCAACTCGAAGCTTCCCTACACAGATCAGTTCAGGTGATGCTTCAGAATCTCTCGATTATGTCTGAAATTTTCCTGTAATTAATCGATTTTCCTTCTGTGGGCTCACTCAAAGCAGGTTTTTGGACAAGGCAGCTATCGTAACCCCACAAGACAAGCTAAACTCAGATGGGTCAGCTTCGAATCCATGGAACCTCTGCACCGTGCAAGAAATCGAGGAAGCCAAGTGTGCTGTGAGGCTCATCCCTGTCTCACTCACGGCCATCATCTACCACATAGGAGCCCAGCAACAGTACATCGTCTTTCAAGCAATTCAGTCCAATAGACGCCTAGGGAAATCGAAATTCGAAATCCCAGCGGCTTCTTACACCATCTTCGCCATGTTAACGGTCAGTCTGTGGGTCCCAATCTACGACCGCCTCATCGTTGCTTCTCTGAGAAAAATCACAAGGCGAGAAGGTGGGATTACGCTGCTGCAGAGAATGGGGGTAGGGCTATTTCTGACGATAATCGAGTCGATCGTGGGAGGAATCGTAGAGAAAAGAAGGCGCGATCTTGCCCTAGATCTGTCGCCTAGGGTTAAAGGGGCGGCTTCGCCCATGTCGGCGATGTGGCTCGTCCCTCAGCTGGCCATCGGCGGACTTGCCGAGGCGTTCAACGCAATAGGGCAGCTCGAGTTTTACTACAAGCAGTTCCCGGAGAATATGAGGAGCATCGCCGGCGCATTTTTCTTCTGCGGCAGCGCCGTCTCGAGCTACGTCTACAGCCTGCTGATCTCGGTGGTTCATCGGACGACGGCGAAATCCCACGGCGGAAATTGGTTGCCGGAGGATTTGAACGAGGGAAGGCTGGATTTTTTCTACTACTTGGTCGCGGCTCTGTGCGCAGTGAATTTCTGCTATTTCTTGGTCTGCGCTCACTGGTACAGGTATAAGGGCGACGGCGTCGGCGGCGAGCGTGGGGTGGAGATGGAGAAAATGAAGAACGGTGATGAACGCTTATTGGCTTGAGAGATTGGATTGGAATATATATGTCAAATTAAAAGCTATCTACGTTATATCATAGGTTGAGTTCATTCAGTTACATAAATACATAAGAGAAAAGATGATATATAACTTACATAAAGTTCATTGCTAAACTCAAACTAAGAATTCTTAACAAGCTAAGTACGATGAAGTCATATGGCCTAATAAGCAACCGTAGAGATGAAGCGTTGTTTTTCTTGGGCGGGCGATGAACGACGTTTGCGTCTCCGTAAGGACCTCTATTGCCCCTCGATCCAACGACTTTGCTTTGTGTTGTCCAAGTTAGGTTGTTCTTTGCGAACTCTGCTGATGTCAGCAGATCGATTCTGTGATGTTTTTTCGAGGAATTCAATGTTTATTGATGTGCTGTAAGACGCTCTACTTACCAGGTTGTGTAAGGGAGGAAGCTTGAGTTCTTTCAATGGCAGCGCTTGTAAGTAAAGCTGTAGAGCAGAGGAGGAAGAAGCAAAACCACGCAGTGTAACTCATTTTTTATTCTTTCGAATAGAAATGAAATGAAATGGAGACTGTATTATATAGTGTAGTTGATGCTGTTTTCTTTTTTGCTAAACGACGTGTATAATTGAAATTGGAGAAATGCATGATTACGGACGAAAGAAGATATTCGATGCCCCGACATATCACGACTTAGATTAAGCCCACCATAATTCTGCTTTAGAATTTTGGAGACAGTGGTTTAAGAATAATGCTTTAATTATTCGGAATTGATGCATTAATTAATTATTTGTAGTTGTTTTAAACTCTTTTAACGAACGTGCATGTACGGTTTCGTTAAGCAGTCGTCGTAAATTTGACCCCCAATTGCGCTTCAATTTGACTTTTGACTTTGCATGGACTTTGATTCTGACTTCTCTAGACCCGACTCCGACCGGATCCAACCCACATTCAGTTCGGCTCGTCGCCAAGAAGGTAGTTGACCCACCTACCGTTTCATATACTCGTAATATTTCCGCAATAATAAAATGGTAGAACAGAGAAATTAAAGAATATCATACAATGTTCAAGATACGAAATATATCCCCGATACAATGAAACAATGCAAATGTAATAAATGACCGAAGTTAACATAAATGGACCATATTCAGAGGAAAAGAATCAACCTATTTGTAACGTAACCAATAATCAGAAGCCTATATATATATGGATAACGAATCGAATAGTCTACAAAAAAAACGAATGTGATTTCCAACTCGATTTCTCAGCAAATACCAGCAGTCGCAGCAAGATCTGATTTTGATGTAATAACTGCAGTTTCGATGCTGGAAGAAGTGCCATCGCCGTCAATCTCTTCATCTTCCTCCGACCAATAACTAACACAATCGTCCTCGTCAAACGAATAGCTGCTACTAAAACCGCCTCCTGCGCTATCGCAAACGAAAACGATGGATTCAATCTCATCAACAACATTATCTTCCTCAGCTTCTTCATCTTCTTCGGGCAAGTTCGCCAAGAATGGGTGACACAGAAGCATATCAGCAGTCCACCTAAACCTATGCGTCCTAACGAAACAGCCCTTCAAGAAATCCTTGGCCTCCTTCGAAACGTAATCTGGGATTTTAGGCGAAGCGTTCTTCTCCCCTATTTCCTCGAGAACTTCATCGAAGCTCATCAGCTTCTTCTCATTCCACGGAGGCTGCCCAGTCAGCATTTCAAGAACAGTACACCCAAATGCCCAGATATCGCAGGGAGTTCCTTGTTCGCCGTCTGTTACTGCTTCGGGGGATAAGTACGAAGGCGTTCCTCGCCAGTAAGGCTCGATTTTCCTCTTCTTTCCCTTCTTTTCCATTTCCCTCTTTGCCAATCCCAAATCCCCAATTTTCGCCCTAAATCGACAAACTCCACCGCTTTGATTTCTTACCAGCAATATGTTGTCAGGCTTCAGATCACAGTGAACGTAGCCCAGCTTATGAATGTGGCTCAAACCCCTAAGAATCGACCTAGCGAACATCTTCGCCTCAAATTCATCTAACCCCTTTCCGCCGGCAGCCACGATTCTATCGGCCAACGTTCCGCCGGAGCCGTACTCTAACAGCAGATTGTAGACCATCATGCCGTTGGCGCCGTCGGTGGTCTCGTCGCCGAAGCATCGGATTATGTACGGACAGCCTTTGACGTTGTTGAAGACTTCCCTCTCCTTCTGAATCGAACCCGAAGCAGAAACCTCGGCAGATTTCACGGCCATTAACGGAGGATAACAACTGTATTTCGATTTAGGGTTCTTCAGCTTGGCCATGTACACACACCCAAATCCACCCCTTCCTATCAGAGAACCCCTAAACCACGAAACCCCATCTCCATAATCATTCGAAGTAATGTCTTGAACCATTTTTCGTAGCCTCGGCAGATCGAACTAAACTTACCAGCAATTCGAATTATGAGATTCGCATCGAATTTGAACAGCTTCGAATGTAGGGTTCAAGTTCTCTCTACAATGGGGATTGAAGATTTGGCTGTAAAATTTGCTGTTATTTTGGGTTTAGAATATGTGAACAAGTGGCCGACGGGTTTCTTCCAAGAGCTTGAAAAGAATACAAATCAGCCGCGTTTTTTTTTAATATTACATTTTTTATTTTATTACTTTTTCCGTATAACATGTTGAAGCGAAATGCACTGCACATGCACATTTGAGAAGCCCTACTCAAATTGCAGGAATAACGGTCAACTACGAAAATCTATTTTTTTACCACGTGCTTGTAATAATAACCTAAGAGTTGACCGTAGCTTTTCCGAACAAGTTTGTTGATTTCGAATAAAAATATGTTTTCTTTCGGTAAGGTTTTGTAGCAAAATGCAGATTGTAGGACTTTGTTCTCGTGGGAAATATTAATTTGAAATTTCTTATATAGTATGTAGAGTAGGTTCATTTATTTAAGAGGTTGGTTCCATCCAATGTATTAATTTGTAGGGTCAAAGGTTTGAACTTTGAATGAACATTTAGAAGAAAGTACATGCGTTCTTTAATTGGCAGTCGTATTTGGTGGACATTTCCAAACTAGTTGATGATAATTCCGAATATCATGTATAGCATGCAATCGCTGATTGGACTATTCTAAAAGATATAGAGATAAATAAATAAATTCATATCACAACCCATATTTATTCGTATATATTAAATTAACCAATTTAACCAGTTTGAAGCTAAATTCTGCAACATCTTTACTCTATGAAATCTCCAATTTATAAGTCAAAAGCTCATTTAATTCATTTCACACCCATAACAACAGCCACCATAAACACTATTTTTACATGCTCAAATCCCAACAGTACAACCACCATAACAAGTATTTTGCTTCTAACACAACACCACACATAAATAACACAATATTACGAGTATATATATATATATATATATATTATTTTAATCATGCATTAGTAGAACTAACAATATTCAGACAAGGGCTACTCCTTCGCCTGGAAACGTCGATACTTGGTGGGTCGGCGGTGGCTCAGTTGGGCTTGGAGGTGTCATCCTCGGTTTTATCATATTCGTCCAAGTTCGGGTCATGGTTATATCCATGGGCTCTGTTAACGGGTAAGCGGGTCGGATTGTAAACAGCATCGGCTTTATCACTCCCAGCTTGTGCTCCTCACCATTTGCTAACAGTAAAGAAGAAAAAGTCAAACATATGTTAGAAAAAATACTTGCTTTATTTGCATATATAAGTCAACAAAGAAGCGATATGTATGCTTTTAATACCTACTGCTGCAGAAGGTATTGTTCTTGCTTGAGAAGTCAAGATAGAAGGAATAAGGGCAAGCAATATCGCAAGAGACATTATTATCATCATCACTGAGAGGCCTTTCATCTTTATTAAGTTACTCTTGAATGTTAGTGAGCGAGTGAGTATTTATATTAATTTGAATGTTGTATGTATTAAATTATCCTAATTGAGATAGAGAACATAGTATATATATATATATATATATATATAATGCGATTCGTACCTTTAAATTAAGGTGGTTTGTTTACTTGTAACCTTAGTGGCAGCCAGAAAATTTTATTTTTTGGTCAATTACTATAAAATTTGATCGTCCTACCTATTCTTGATATTGACGTACATACAAAGGTTATCTTATTGCATGCGACTGAAAATGACGATTCTCCCTATTTCATTTATTTTTAGATTTTGTTATTTTTTGGGCATGTATTCCTCAGAAAGGACCTGATAATTGATGCACGCTATAAGAGCACTAGTGTTTTATATTATTAAAACTTCAATTATTGGCACCCCCGTAATTAATAATTATGTGATACGTGTTATAACCGAGAAGGCTCTTTCTTGCCCACATTAGAGAACACAAGCAATAATTGCTATTAAATATATATTTAGTCCCCACGATAATGGCATTTTTTTATAACTGGCCGAGATGAAGTGAAGTACGAGAATCCAACTTTTATCCGGAAAACGCCTAATCTAAATCTAATCTTGCATAAAAAAAAAATACGTTCACCCTTTGCGAGAAAAGTGATGTATATGTAAACATTTACGTAATTTGTCCATCTTCACACATACTAAATCTTTTATCATGATAGTGCTGGTTCACCTACAGAAATATTAAAACTAAATTAACAAAAAGAATATATCTTAGATTTATTATTTCGTAAGCACGATTTGTGGTTTAAACTGCAATTATCCTCTTCAAGCAATCGCTAGAAAATTGGCGGGAAAAAGAAAGAAAAGGACGCGAACAATAGAAATCAGGGGTTTTTCCCTCGCTAAACCAAAACAAAATGTTAGGGCTTTGTTAATGACAGATCGCAATTGCCTCTCGAGGATCGGAAGATGGTGGATTTGGGTGTGCAGATTGAGGAAATCAAACGTCTTTTATCATCTTCGAAAGACAGGAACAAAGCGATGGCCTATCCTAAACTCCTGCTTCTGCAACAACAGATATCGACCGACGATTCTTCTTCAGATGTCGAGATTCTCGCGGATTCTTCGAGCTCGATTCTTCCGTTAATCGTCTCTGATATCTCAGTCGACGATGAAGAAATCGCGGCGCAAGCATTGAAGTGCTTGGGGTTCATGATTTACCATCCAGCTGTCGTAGCTTCGACTGAAGGTGATGGTAACTCGGACGCCATAGTTGAGTCACTCGTGCGGGTGATTATGAAGACGACAATAAAATCCGTTTTCAATTTATCAATGTGGTGTTTGTCGATTCAACAGTTCAGTTCATGTCTCTTAAACAGACACTACGATTCTTTGATTAGAGCTGTTGTTTATGGCATCGACAATCCGTTAGGTTCTCTTTCAACGACTTTCGAGGCACTTCAGGCTTTAATAAAGCTGTCTAGTACGATAACTGTGGTAACGATGAGGGGTGCCTCATTTCTTTGGGCTCCCCCGGTTTACAGAAGGCTCGTTAGTGCTGACAAGAGGGAGAGAGATATGTCGGAGAGGTGTTTGACAAAGGTTGGATCCCTTATATGTCAACCACATATTAGTTTGTCAAAGATGGTTGCTAAGGATCTGAAGAAAAATTTGATTTCTGAATTAAGGAAGATGTTGGAAAGGGGGATGAAAATTCAGTGTTTGAAAGCGTGGGCTTGGTTTATCCGTCTGCTTGGAACTCGCGCACTGGAGAAGAAGTGTTTGGTCAATGAGATGCTGAAGATTGAGGAAGTGACATTCTCAGATGCGAACTCACAGGTCAGAATTGCCTCATTGGTGGCATGGGAAGGTCTAGTTGATGCTTTGATTGATTACCGGGTACTTGGGGGATCTGAGAATGAACATAATGGGCTCTTGAAGATAACAAAGCTTATAATGGCACCCCTCCTAAGATTGATGGACTATAAATGTGATGTTTCTGTGCAGATGTCATGCTTTAGCGTATGGTCCTATTTATTGCATAAACTAGAAGCTTCCATTGGTTCCCAGTTGGTTATTGAAACTGTTTGGGAGCCCGTTGTTGAACTGGTTTTCCGAGCTGGACCAGATACTAATAACATCTGGCCATTCAATGTCTGTGTTGATCTACTTGAAGAGCTTGTCAGGGGAAGTAGTCACAATCAAGAAGCGAATGGATCGTTGGTGAGAAGTTGCAAGGTTGGTCATTTGGTGTCTCCGAAGAAGACTTTCCAACTTCATTCTATAAATTGTCCTCCGAGTAGTATGAGCATGAGTCAGTTGGATTTCTTCTTGAAAATGATAGGTATCCTAGTAATTCGAAATTCAAATGGCAGAGTAACACCTGAAGTTGCAGAACTGGCAAGTGATGCTGCATTAAGATTATTTAGATCTGTTTTGGACATGGTCCAAAGATCATTTCGATGTGTTTCCGATCTTTATGACCGGGATCGCTCATGTTTAAATGCAACATTCAAATTCATAGGTAAATTATGCAGGTGTGTGATTTCAAAGGATGGTGGAGGCTACTGTCATCCTCGTACATGTCTTGATTTTTTACAATCTGCGATCCAGAAATTTGATTGCTTGATTCTTCAGACTGGCCTATGTAAAGTGCAACTGGAGTCTATGCCCTTGCCCAAGAAAAAATCAGAGCTTGCAATTGACTCTAGCTGTTCAATACTACCTGGTATTTGCTCTTTGGGTTTTAAGGACAAGGCTCTTCCATTGGTATATCTCAATTCTCTGTATTTCTCTGTAATTACAGATTCATCTTCCGAGGAACCTGAATATAAGATTTTATTGGACCACATGTCAGGATATGTGACACTTTTGTTATCATCATATGAACCTGAAGACGTTCTCCGTGCATTTGTTAGTTTGCTGTTTAAGAGCAATGAGTCTGATTTCATCGGGATATGGCTAATTCTTGCTCAGTGCCTTAACGCATTCATAGCTAGTAAAAAGGATCTATGCATCCTCAAGTTGGAGAGAAAAGGAAGTAGCTATCCAGTTGTATTTCAACTCCTGTTATATCCTTTTGCTTGGTCTTCGCTACAGTTTAATCCTGAGCTACAGATTGTAGTTGAAGCATGGAGGTCGCTTTATGCAAGTATTAATCAAGCTTCACTGTCTACTCATGGAGCTGGCTACGATTTATCTGAGGACTTCTGCGAAGTATTGAACAGATTCACCGATCAGACTATGTCGAAACTTGAAGGTGGAAGTGAGGGCCAACCAACAGAAAATACAAGTGGTAACAGTTTCCTTCTACTACATGGAAATGTTATTATATGCATCCTGAAGCAGCTAATTTCAGCAAGAAGGTCTAAATGGAGCTGTTATACATCTTCAGATTGCGGAAACTCTAAAAATAAGAACAGCATGATATTAGCCTCTCGCTTCATGAAACTGTTGTTTGCATCGCTCAAAGGAAAAACCGAACGATCCATTACCGATTTAACATTGAAGTTCCTGTCAGAATTGGAGAACTTTATCCGTTATCTTCGCGAAAAAGATGTTCTTTTGTTTGTTGAAGCCACAGCGGAACCAATTGCTCGATGGCTATCAGAAGGTCACCTCCTCGACAGGGCGATTAATTTTCAGTTTCAGAGTCTATGGACCGAAATCTTGAAAAGTTTGCAACAAAGCCGACCATCAGGGATGTTCGATTCTTCGTCTCTCAAGTTTCTAGAGCCCATCTTTCAAGGAGCTCTCGATCACCGAAATCCAACCATATCAGAAGCTACGATTAAGTTTTGGAATTCGACCTACGGAACACAGAAAACATTGGAGATCCCCGAAAACCTACTCCCTATGCTGGACAAACTCTTCAGGGATGGGATATTAAACCTCTGCAGCCAAAGTCGCTACGTAGAGGTGACTACGGTGCTTAAGAAATGCTCCAAAAGGGTCGAAGTGGTGAGTAATCTCATAAGCCCATCAAACTATGTCGATAGCGTATATCCCGCCGAGGTGAAGAGGAAAAGGCTCGAGCTTACGGAACACCAAAAGGAAGTGAGGAGGGCACAACAAGGACGTTCCAAGGATTGCTTTGGACATGGCCCTGGGATTCGTACGTACACATCAGTCGATTTCTCTCAGGGAAACGACGAATCGCAAGAGAGCCCGGCATTTTGAGTTCTCAGCAGCTCGAATTTTTACACACCGAGGTTAGTTCATCGATTAATTTTGAATATGAAGTATACAATTTTCATGATCGTAGTAATTCATTTGGTGTTCCAAGCTTCAACCATTCGTCAGAAGATGATATTTTTCACATCTACCTAGAGTAGATGTTTATTATTGACAAGTAGTGTGACAAGCCAAGTCATAATGAAGAACACTAACTACAAGCCTAAGTTGTAATGGTCCCCTGAGCCAGCAAACTGTGATAACTGCTCATGTTGTAATGATTCTGAAACAGTTACTATAGAGTTGACTTGACCCCATTTGTCCATTTGCTCTTATTAAACAGCGACTTCTATACTAATTCGAACAAGCAAAAAAGCAAATTCAATTGATATTAAGGGGAAAAAAGTAATCACGCCATTTGAGACTTATGCTTGATTCGCTATGGTTTGAATTGAATCGACTTTAATCTCATTGTCGTCTGTGTGACTAACTCTTGTGCCAACGACTGTAATTTATAAATATCGTGACCAATAAGAGTAAGTGTAATGGGGAAACTGTGTATCATGATCCTTGGAACCCAACAAAAGCTTGCTTGCTTGCTGTTTAACAAGACTGAACTACAGTGACAATCATGGAAATACAGGCGCAAGAAAAAAAACTGTCTCAAAAACCGCTTCTTTTTTTTTATTTATTTCTCGGTGTTTTTTTGTAAAGACTTTGTGACAGATGAATCATTGTTGAAGGAAAGGTGGGAGTTTATAGACCGTCCTTATCCATGAAATCTGCTCAATAACCAATAGCATTTCACACATCCACGTGAACATCTCTTGTCCGAAGTAAGTCACTTAGAGTGTGGATTCTAAATTACTTCACACAAATTGCAATTATTGTTTGTTGATCTGAATTTCAAAACTTTCTTTTTTCTTTTTTAATCCTGCTAAATCAATTTATAGTAAATCCCGAGTGATGGCTCTGATCTTTCTTATTATCTAAAAAATTATCATCTAATAGTGTTTAATTCTATTTTATTTGCAAGTACTATATGCATGTGAATTGCCAATAATTTCTCATGCAAAAGTGGGGCCTCGACACAGCTTCTCCATTTGTTATCATCCCACACTCCAATTCTCAAGAATCTTTACATCACAGATTAATTTGCCCTTTTCCTTCCTCTTTCTCCTCTCAACCTCCATATAAAAAACTTGCTTCTCTGAACTAACACCTAAGAAGAAAAAAAAAAAACAGAGCTCTGATAATCTTCTCTGTGCAGAATGGCTCGCAAGCCACTCTTTTCTTGGCTGTTGCTTCTTCTTGCCACCGTAATGTTATTTAGTAATAATGCGTCTTCTCTTGGGGAAAAACAGTTTCTGTCGTTGAAAGATATTCGATGGACTGAGCAGAGATACAGCAGTAGAAGAAGCTGCCTGCCTAACAAATCAAGTAAGTATATCAACCACCTACCCAAGCTTTAAGAACACTTCTAGGCGAGGAATCTACACTTGAACCCTTTCTTCTCTCTTTTGCGTCTGTTTTCTGGTAATAACAACTGGCATTGATGTTGCTTGAAGTGAATTCAGTTGAGTTTTGATTTCCATGTAATGTTGAATATCCATTAGGAACACACGGCGGCGCAACTTTACTAGAACTGAAGCACAAATACGCATGCTCTGTTCCACCCCAAGAATGGAGCCAAAAGCTCGAAAAGCAGCTAACTGCAGACGAAATTCGAGTCAAATCGATACAGTCCCACATAAGAGGCGCCGAAATCCAAGCCCCTCCTTCTCAAGCCCAAGTGCCCATCAACTCAGGCATCAAGCTCCACACTCTGAACTACGTCGTCGCCATAACGCTGGGCAATCGAAGCCTAACAGTAATCGTCGACACTGGGAGCGATCTGACATGGGTTCAGTGCCAGCCATGTAGGCTTTGCTATTCCCAGCCCGAGCCATTATTCGACCCTTTTCTATCCCCTTCTTACTGTTAGAAAGACGTTGATTTGAAGGCCGGATATTCTCTAGAATCGCGTTTGGAGTTCACTTTCCAAAGACAATATTTCGTCCCGGGATAAGACTAGAGAAAACTTTGTTATATCGCTCGTAAAAATCAATGTCATTGTGTCGATGTCTCTGCGTTTATTTATAGCCCAAGTTTCGACCGGTTATGTCTGTTCATAAGAGACATAATCCTTTCAAGGATGGTGTCTGTTTGAGAACAGATATTTCCTTTGAAGCCAAGTACCTATTCGGGTATACACCCTTTCGGACGAAGAGGTTTTCAGGGTAAACCATGCACAGCTTTTGGGTGTGTACGCACAGTTTCGGGACGGGGCGCTGCCCCGCACCCCGCAGGGGCGTTGCCCCTTGACCCCACCCGCTGAGTGGCCAGCGGGACCGCCACTAGGGGCGCTGCCCCTAGACCCCGCTAGGGGCGCTGCCCCTAATACCCTGCAAGGGGGCGCAGCCCCCTTGACCCCTGCTTCGCTTTGGGTTCCGACATAAAACGTTCTCCGAGCGTGCACTCCGCACCTCCTAACCCGGATACATTTTATGTCCCAATTACACTAAAATATATAACACTTACCGCTCAGTTCCCTGCAGTTCAGAAGCCTGCAGTACCCTGCAGTTAACCACAGGCGCCGGCGCAAACCCAGGGTTGTGCCGCAGCAACACGACGGCCTCCGCCTGTAGCTACGCCGTCACCTACGGCGACGGATCTTACACGCGCGGCGAACTGGGCAGAGAAAAGCTTGTCCTGGGCACGACCTCCGTCGAGGGTTTCGTCTTTGGGTGTGGGAGAAACAACAAGGGTTTGTTCGGCTTAGCTTCGGGCCTGATGGGTCTGGGAAGAAGCGATCTTTCCTTAGTTTCTCAGACTTTCGGTTCCTTCAACGGCGTCTTCTCCTACTGCTTGCCGGACAGCGACGGTTCCGCCTCGGGCTCGCTGGTCTTCGGCGACGACGCGTCAGTTCTCAGGAACTCGACGCCTGTTTCTTACACTAGGCTGATGTTCAGACCTCAGATGGACAGCTTCTACGTACTGAACATAACTGGGACGGCCGTCGGCGGCGTGGAGCTGCAATCTCCGAGCTTTGGGAAAAGTGGGATCCTCATAGATTCTGGGACGGTCATCACTAGGCTGCCTCCGTCCATATACAACGGCGTTAAAGCTGAGTTCTTGAAGCAATTCTCAGGCTATCCTTCTGCGCCGAGCTTTTCGATTTTGGACACTTGCTTTGATCTGTCGGCTTACGACCAAGTTGAGATTCCTGCGGTGAAGTTTAGGTTCGAGGGCGATGCTGAGATGGTAGTTGATGTTAGTGGGATGTTTTACTTCGTGAGAAGAGATGCTTCTCAGGTGTGTTTGGCTTTGGCTAGCCTCGGTTATGAGAGTGGGATTGGGATTATTGGGAATTATCAGCAGAGGAATTTAAGGGTTGTTTACGATACGAAGACGATGAGGGTGGGATTTGCTAGGGAGGTTTGCGCTTTTTCTTTCTGATTTGGGAAAAAAAGGTTTGATTTTTATTTGATTTGTTTGGGGCTGATGTGGTTGGTGGTATACGATTTGCTTGTTGGGAGATGATTTGCTTGCGTTCTTGTTTTTAGTTGGGTTGTTCAAGGAGTGCAAGAATGTGGCTTTTTTGTGATTTTATATTTTTTATGGTTTTTGAGATGGATGTAAGAGAATCTGTCTGTATTTTAGGCATCTTGGGAATTCTTCTTTTGCAGTGGTGTGAGATCAATGTTTGCGCTTATCATCTGTCACGGGACAGTTTTGATTTTTGCATGACGACTGACGAGATTAGAATAGCAGTTATAAATGACGAAAAAGAGTTGTATTTTTATTCTGCAACTTGAGCATCTCATCTCATGTTGAAAGATGACAATAGAAAAATGTACTAGCTCCGTCCCAAACGGTTATGGACATTCGGGATATGAAACGGTTTTTAAGGAATATTTTAATAATATAGTACAATTAAAAGGTGAAAAAGGGTATATTTTGGCACGTCTTTTAAGAATATTTAATAGTATTATATTGATTGTTTGTGGTAGTTTTTTGCTATAAAACGAAATGTCCAAAACGGTTTGGGACGCCCGATATAGTAAAATGTCCAAAACGGTTTGGGACGGAGTGACTATAATGAATTCCCATGGAATGTCTCGATCTTAGAGCCTTGATGATGTTCGAAAGAGAAAAAAAAACATCTATTGTTTTTCATGAATTATGTACTACATTCGTATTTGGGTTGTCTATTACTATTACACATACACTGGGTATCGCTCTCCCCTTTAGGTTCAGTTCCTTGCATTATAATGTTTAGTACCAATTATGAAGACACGGACAAATTATTTTAGTTCTCCACTTGCTCTAAAAGTAGATTTTGATTCTCAAAATCAATTTCGGCTGCATGTATTTTCAATTTCTTGACAACTATTTAATTGGACTTCTATTGGGTTATTAATCCAAAGTAGGCCCAATGCTCATTAAGGTAAACTGTACAATCACTTTCACCAACATTAACAAGTGTTGGAAATGAAATATGTCCATTTAATAGGCTCCATACTCTATTACAACCACATGTCGTACAACTATTTGCCAACAACGACAATGCTTAGATATAATCACATCGTTGTAACTTCATATACCAACTTGCAAGACTTTTTCACATCTGCCCTATAATTCAAGCTTATTATGACGAATTAGACCTATTAGTCCAATCATCTCAAAGTAGGTACACCAACAATTGAATCACTCATTGCACGTCATCGCATATAATCAAATCAACCAACAAGTGTGGTGGTAAAAGTTTGGTAAGATTTTATTAAAACAACCATATATTTTACTCAACAATATGACATTAATTAAGAATAAGAAATATAAACAAGAATATATAATTAACGACATATTATAAGTCTTATGTGCTCATTCCCGTACATACATACGTACAAGCAAAATATACAAAGCCATTCCACATTCCCTCCATCCACTCTTAAAACGAGCAATCAAATCAACAAACAAATCTTAGAAAAAGTATCCATATGATATAGAGCTGCTCTTCCTTCACAGCAAGCCCTTTTGGTACATTTTTTCATTACATACTAATTAAGAAACGTAGTAAAACAGCTTATTAATTTGGCATAAAATTCCCAGAAGCTAGCTTGGCCCTCAAATCCTTCCTTAGTATCTTCCCCGAGGGAGACTTTGGGATCGAATCGATGAAGAAAACACTGCTTATCCTCTTATAGAAAATTACCTGCTTTGAGACGAACTTCTTTATCTCGTCCTCAGTTATGGAAGATCCATTCGATCTTACAACAAATGCAACTGGGACTTCCCCAGCTTCCTCGTCCTTCATTCTATTTAACATATGCAATGAATAATTTCATTAGAATACGTAGTAAATAACGACGTTAATAATGATATTAATCTCATATACTTACGGCACTACGGCGGCGTCGGAGATATTAGGGTGGCTGAGAAGAAGGGCTTCTAACTCCGCCGGCGCCACTTGAAACCCTTTGTATTTGATGATCTCTTTCAGGCGATCGACGATGAAAAGCTCGTCGTCGCCGTCGATGAACCCTATGTCGCCGGTGTGAAGCCAGCCGTCTTTGTCTATTGTCCTTTCAGTTGCATCTATATCGTTTAAGTAGCCTGCAATTTATATTATATTATATTATATTGTATTATTTAGCATGGTGATGATGGGAAAGTAAATGAAGACAAAAAGAAATGATTAAATAATGGACAACCAACAGTCGTTTGTTTTGTTTTCTTTTTGTTTTGTTGATTAATATAATATTAATTACCTTTCATGATTTGATCGCCTCTGATACAAATCTCGCCGGGCTTATTACGGCCGAGGGAAGCGCCGTTTTCGGTGTCGACGATTTTCATCTCGGCGTTCCTAACGACGGTTCCACACGCGCCTGATTTTATTTCGAATGGTTCCTTTGCGAATGCTAAGCACATGGACAGCACTGGCCCAGCTTCAGTCATCCCATACCCCTGCGAATATATATAAAAATATTAATCACGTTTCATTTAAATAACTAACAACGAAATGAATAGTAGCTAACATGTTTGGACCGGATCTTCATTTCTTTTTTTTTTTCTTATGCTATTTGATTAAAATAAACCAACGCGTCTTATAGTTGAAAGTATGAAAGTCGAGAATCTCAACGATCGTTGAACCAAACATTATTGTCAGAAGTCAATATAGGAAAAGATAATAATTGACAACTATGTGAACCTACGCACCAAATCTCCAATAAGTTTAAGACAAGATGCAGATCTAGATTATTATATTAGATGCACCTAACACCAATTTACATGACCACGCCACTTTTGGAGTTAGAACTAATTTAATTGTAATACAAAAAAATTATATCCCAATATGTAGCAGTCATTAATTTTCCAGCTAAAATCAACATTAATAATAAATCCCTTTACCCCTATTACTAACAGCTAACAATATAGTATCAATTCCACAAAATAAAGAAACAAAAGTCAACGGCAAAATTACAAACCTGCCCAAGTTTTGCATTAGGAAACTTGGCCCTGACGGCGTCCTCCAATTCCTTCCCCAGCGGCGCCGCGCCGGACATCACCGTTCTCACCGACGAAAGGTCGTATTTACCCACCAAATCGCTCTTCACAATCTGCAAAACGATCGGAGGAACGAAGGGCCCAATCGTAACTTTATACTTCTGTATCAATTCCAAGAACTGAACTATATCGAACTTCTGCATAATCAGTATCGCCGCGCCGACCCTCAGCCCACACAAAAGCACAGAGTTGAGAGAATAAATGTGGAACAGAGGCAAAACGCAGAGCAAAACGTCGTCGCTGTGTATGTAAAGGTTAGGGTTTTCTCCGTCGACTTGCTGGGCCACGCTCGTCACCAGCCCCTTGTGCGTGAGCATCACGCCCTTGGGCAGGCCGGTGGTGCCCGACGAGTACGGCAGCGCCACGACGTCGTCTGGGCTTATCTTGACGGCGGGCATCTCCGACTCGTCGGCGGAGGTGAACTCAGAGAAGCCCATTACATACTCCTCCTCCTCCTCGTATGTAGGCTGCGACGGCGGCGCGTCCGTGCACACGATCTTGACTTTGTTCTCCAGCGCGTATTCCTTCACCTTGTCCACGTAGGCAAGCTGGGTAACGATCATCTTCGCCTTGGATGCCTTGGCCTGCTTTATTACCTCGCTGGGCGTGAAGAAAGGGTTGGCCATGGTGGAGATCGCGCCTATGTAGGAGGCGCCGAGGAAGGAGAAGACGTACTCGACGGAGTTGGGAAGGAGGAGCATGATCGTGTCGCCTTGGCCGACGCCGTGCTTGTGAAGGGCAGAAGCGACTTTTCGGGAGGTGAGCTCGACTTGGTCGTAGGTGTAGACCTCGTTGGTCGAGCCGTTGATTAGGCACGGCCGTGAGCCATGGCTCGATATGTTTTCGAAGCAGTAAGAGTGTAAGGGAAGATGCTTTGGAATGTATATGTCGGGCAATTTTGATCGGAAGATGATTTCTTCTGATGTTTGCTTCATCGTCGTCTCCATTGATATGCGATGTTCGTTCTTGGAAGATTGTAATAATGATAGATAATGGTAGCAACCTTTTCGAGTTGGGAGAGTTGTACCTAAAGATTAATGGGGGAAGATCTCGCGATTATAAATATGGTTGGATAAGAGTTGGTGAGCGTGGGATATGGTGGGAAATAAGGGTTGTTCGAGGGTAGTTTTGGTAATTTGTGGTTTCTTCCTTTGTAATTATGGGAAATGAAATTGTGGGGGTGGTTGGTAAGATTTTGAGTTGGAGTTTTATTGGTAGTATTTTTTATTTCTTTTTATCTAGTATTTTTATTTGGGTGGTGGGTGTGGGGCAATGTAGTGTTAGGTAATTTATATAAAGACGGCTTTGTAATAAGATTTTGACTTGTTCCACGTCGACCGAAGGAAGGTGACGTGTGAGTGGAGTTGGTGAAAGAAATGGGCAGAGGACGACGACGTTTTGCACCTACTACAGATGTCGTATGGACTGACCTTTGCTGACGTCACTATTCGTATCGTGCGTGGCGATGGTTGGTCGGATATTGTTTAATTACAAGTATCCAATATTGCAATGGTTTTATTATTAAACCTTTCACGTACTAATTTGCTTTCTTGTATAGTTTTTATACGCTACACGACTTCTTTACGACTAACATGATAATGATTAGGTACAAGCACTTCTAATCTTCTTACCATATAAGGCGAATGCCTTATTTGCCTAATTTATTATTTGTGGATTTCATTAGATTTATTTGTGACGATCAATACGGTCATAAATGGTAATGCGATGTATAATAACTAAATGTTTCTTCGCTTTTTATTGTATGATTCTCCATTTAATTATTTATCGTTCCCTTTCTTTGAATAAGTAGACTAGTTTGGACAAATACATGGTCAAACAAATTTGTTCACAAGGAAAACGGAGAATTTCCATATTTTGGGCTGCTATGCTGCTTTTGGGCCCTATTTTATTTTTATTACACCAAAATTATATACTCCATTGAGAAATAACAGAAAAATAACACATAAACGTAAATTAGGGAAAAGCTTGTTAAAACGGGTTTATTCAGATTCTTGCTGGTAGAAAAATAGCTAAATAATAAATCAAGTAAGGAAATATAACGTTAAATCTTACATGATCTGATGCTGGAGCAGAGCAGCTGCCATTTGTAGTAACGAACGATGAATAGGAAAGAGAGGGCCAAAGAGCGAAGAGACAAACGGCGACAAGAGATCTCCTTGCTCCGTACAATTCCATATTCCGATCACCAGAGGTAATCGATCGGAAAAAGATGCATCAGTTGTAATTTTATGCTATTATTCGATCTTACTATCGTCATGTTAAAGTGATGCTGCTGCAACATGTTTGGTGAAATGCCCATATGAACTACGGCGATACTAAAATGGGTCAGTTTTTGGTCGAATTTGGGGTCTGCTGGTTGATCTCACGTTTCGATTCATGCGTAGATTACATAAATTCATCATATTGCTGTTGCTTCTCTCAAACTGTTGGGTGTCAGCTCGTAACTCAATAATATTTTCGTTTTACGAACGCAGGAGAAGCTATTCTAGTCGTTATTGTGCATTATGGATTTTCAATGGATTATGACTTTTACATTGCTTCTTTAGATGGTGGACATCAGAGACTATTGCAGTGGTGACTGGCGCAAACAGAGGAATTGGATTTGAGATTGCCCACCAACTCGCGTTACACGGATTGACAGTGGTTCTAACATCACGTGAGAAGAATGTCGGAGAGGAATCAGCCAAGGTCTTGCAAGAAGGAGGCCTTAAAGTGGTCTGCCACCAGTTGGATATTTTGGATTCGTCGTCGATCGAAGTATTTTCTCAATGGATCAAAGAAACTTATGGTGGTCTTGATATATTGGTAAAGTAGCCTTGGCTTATAGATAATTATAAACGATTCGCTATTGGAATGTCCATGCATTTATATTATTGGAAGAAATGTTTCCCCGCAAAGATTCCTTTGTTCTCTGCTGGTTTTCGAGTTACATCTATCATACCCTCTGCCAAGATTCATATGTTACTTGTCTTGGAACTGAAATTATCTTTTTTCATATGTTACTTGTCCATCATACTCTCTGCCAAGATTCACCGACTGAAAAGTTATCGTTTTTCTTCATCCCATGTCTCGAAACTGACATTTCTCATCTGTCTAGGTCAACAACGCAGGAGTAAATTTCAATGTCGGGGCAGACAACTCAGTAGAATTCGCCGAAAAAGTCATTGCCACAAACTACTTTGGGACGAAAAACATGATCAAAGCCATGATTCCTCTAATCAGACCTTCAGAAGCAGGCGCTCGCATCATCAACGTAAGTTCAAGACTGGGCAGGATAAACGGCCGACGCAATGTAAGTGCTTTAGAGCGGCCTCTGTTTAAGAATTTTCAGTTTTCCTTCCATCAATGAGAAACTCTGCCTATTGTTTATACGTATAGAGAATAGGAATTATCGATCTGAGGACAAAGCTAGAGGACGAAGGGACTCTATCAGAGGAACTCATAAACGAAATGGTGAGCACTTTCTTACAGCAAGTGAAAGAAGGCAAACACGGTGAAGGATGGTGGCCTCAAGTATTCACAGACTACTCTGTTTCAAAGCTAGCGTTGAACTGCTACACGAGGCTCATGGCTAGGATATTTTCGGAGAGGCCAAAAGGTGCAAAGTTATACGTCAACTGTTACTGCCCGGGTTGGGTTAAGACGGCTATGACGGGCTGGGCAGGGCACATTTCGCCCGAGGAAGGCGCTGATACTGCTGTATGGCTAGCGCTTCTTCCTTCTGATCAGTGCATAAATGGCAAGTTTTTCGCAGAGAGGCGAGAGATTAACTTCTGAAGGAACAACTTGTGAAGTTGATGATGTTATTGATTGATATGCTTATAAGCTCCTACTGATATCTGATTTCTGTAAGTTAACTAAAGGTTTGTTTCCTTTTATTACTGGCAATAAAGGGTAGAAGGGGGAATTCTTGAAGGTTATAGCACATTAACAAGGAACTTGAGTAATTCCAAAAAAAATGCTTCAGTTTTCAATCTGCTTAAAAACAAGAAAGGTTTCATAGCTTATTCTCTCGTCTTGATATTATAATTTTATGGTCCGAATAATTCCAAGTGTAGCTTCTAACGTTCCCTACTAGATATTTATCTTGACTAAATATCCAACTTAAGTACGTCTTTTCTTTTTCTTTTTTTTTTGTTCATAACTTTCAGGGTCAGTCGAATTTTAAATGGATACGATGCGAGTATTTAAGTATTTGATGAAACTAGAAAGATATTGCAAGAGAGAAATAATAACCAATAGTTGTTCGAAAGAGAGGCGAGCCTCAGGTTTTCTTTACCGAAGACCAAATAAAAATGAGCACGGAATTAAACTTCAAAATGGCTGGGAAAATCTTTACAAGGGTTTGGCCTGGGAGTAATATTTTGGATAAAAATAAGCAAAAAAGGAATAATTATCATCCACATCCCTCTTAATATCTCTTTTGTATCCATCTATATAATCAGTGCAGTCCCAAGAATCTTGTCATTTCAGGGTCTTGATTATTCCATCTCCAAACAACGCAACCAAACAGACCCTTCATCTTCAGCACAACCCTCCCCCTATATTCTTTGCTCAGGTGAGATATTTTGTTCTTGGATTCTACCTTCGACGTGGGTATTCGTTTCTAATGAAGGGTTGTGTACTGGTTTTGATTGTCGTTCTGTGGTTTAGCGTAATCCTTTATGCTAGTTTAAGCTGTACTTACAATCTGAAATAGTTATTTTCCGTGGTTCTTAATCTCTGTTTTTACTCTACTTTTGATGTGTTTGTGGCCCGTATGTTCCTTTTTTCAGCTGAATTGTGCTAGTCTTGATGATAGTTGGCGTGTGTGTTGTCTTTCATCGCTTTCTACTGTATAGATGTCCCTTTTAACTCGTGCTTTTCTGAGTTTGATTATCCTCGAAAGTATTATGCATAAGCAGACTTACTATGTTTCCCCTTTGGGAAGAACAGTTTTGGATTCCTTTTGTTGGAGTTATTGATGCTATGCTTTTATGCATATTTCTTATTTGAAAACATTAGCTTAAGAATTTTCATTGTTTGTCGGTCGACGTTTATCGATGCATCGCATTCGACTATTTCGCAGATCATTTAAGTAAGATATGGCTCATGCTCTGATCCAATCAACCAACTTAACCTCTTCCCTCGGTTGGGTAAGCAATGGAAAGCTCAATCGTTCGAACAAATCCAAGAAATCCCCAACAATGCTAAGCAGCACACTATCCACGCCAGCAAGGCTGAGGGGTTTCTCAGGACTAAGAGGATCGAACGCCTTAGACTCCATAGGGAACAAAAACGTAAAGACGCTTCACTCAAAGGTAGCAGCAGGCACAACCTTCGGTAATAAGCGAGGAGGAAGAAAAGCGTGTGTGGCTCCACGTGCAATGTTTGAACGCTTCACAGAAAAGGCAATCAAAGTCATAATGCTCGCCCAGGAAGAGGCGAGAAGGCTCGGTCATAATTTCGTGGGAACAGAGCAGATTTTGCTGGGACTTATCGGCGAAGGCACTGGGATAGCTGCTAAGGTACTCAAATCCATGGGAATAAATCTCAAAGACGCCCGCGTAGAGGTGGAGAAGATAATTGGGCGTGGAAGTGGATTTGTTGCTGTTGAGATACCTTTTACGCCCCGTGCAAAACGTGTCCTAGAACTGTCCCTAGAGGAAGCTCGCCAACTTGGTAATGATTTTCGATGTATTCTCTGTCCTCTTTTTCTTACTGATTATGTCGTTAAAACTTGCCCGACCAAGATTTAATTTTCTCCATGGATTTGTGTTCTTTTAACAGTTTGACACTTTTATATCAACCAATGCAGGTCACAATTACATTGGATCAGAGCACTTACTCTTGGGATTGTTGCGCGAAGGCGAAGGCGTGGCTGCTCGTGTTCTTGAAAGCTTAGGCGCTGAGCCGAGCAACATTCGAACTCAGGCGAGAATCTCTCTCTTCATCCCTTTTTTCGGTCTTCGAAATCATTACATCTTCTCTGCTGTGTGACTCAACTCTTGGCATTTTATTCTTGGCAAGTAGGTAATAAGAATGGTGGGCGAAAGCGCTGAGGCTGTTGGCGCTGGCGTTGGAGGCGGAAACTCCGGCCAAAAAATGCCTACGCTCGAGGAATATGGCACCAATCTCACCAAGCTCGCCGAGGAGGTATATATATATATATATATATATATATATATATATATATATAATTTCTTTTTCGAGCTTTACTTCGATTTTTCTTATGTAAAAGAGCTGCTGACGTTTTTCTCAGGGCAAGCTCGACCCAGTTGTGGGTAGACAAGATCAGATCGAGCGAGTCACACAAATTCTCGGCCGTCGAACGAAAAACAACCCTTGCCTCATCGGTGAGCCTGGCGTTGGTAAGACGGCTATCGCCGAGGGCTTAGCACAGAGAATAGCCAGTGGAGACGTTCCTGAGACAATCGAAGGGAAAAAGGTTAAGCTTTCTTTCTATGAGATTTATCCACGATGATGACCCAAATAAAAAAGGAGGCAAAAAAAAAAGTTTCTTTTTGGATGGATTATCTCAGGTTATTACCCTCGACATGGGCCTGCTCGTCGCCGGGACAAAATACAGGGGTGAATTCGAAGAGAGGCTGAAGAAGCTCATGGAAGAAATCAAACAGAGCGATGAGATCATACTTTTCATCGACGAGGTGCACACTTTGATAGGCGCTGGAGCTGCAGAAGGTGCCATCGACGCCGCAAACATATTGAAGCCCGCCTTGGCTCGCGGTGAATTGCAGGTTTTGCTAACCTAAGATATTTCCTCTTTTCGTAATCCTTAAAAAAATCAAAATCCATGATGATCTTCCATCTATACGACGACTGCAGTGCATTGGAGCTACTACGCTAGACGAATACAGAAAGCACATCGAAAAGGATCCAGCGTTGGAAAGAAGGTTCCAGCCCGTGAAAGTCCCCGAGCCAACCGTCGACGAAACCATTCAAATCCTCAAAGGCCTTAGAGAACGCTATGAAATCCACCACAAGCTCCGTTACACCGACGAAGCTTTAGTCGCTGCTGCTCAGCTCTCCCATCAGTATATTAGGTTTGCACAGTGAATGATTTCAGTTGTTTACCTTGGGAAGGATAAAGAAAGATCGATTGATTTTCTGTATATTTTCAGTGACCGTTTCTTGCCAGATAAGGCTATCGACCTAGTCGACGAAGCTGGCTCTCGCGTTAGACTTCGCCACGCTCAGGTAAAGGGTTCTTCTCTCCATACCTATTTTCTACATCAATCGCTTCCTATCGATCGATTTTCGAACCCTTTTTACATTCAACTTTCTTCTCCTCCTTCGCAGCTCCCCGAAGAAGCCAGAGAGCTTGAGAAGGAGCTCAGACAGATCACAAAGGAGAAGAACGAAGCAGTCCGAGGCCAAGACTTCGAAAAGGTAAGATATCTTCATTTCATACATAACTCTCATTGTCTGAATCTTACACGCCATTTTCTTTCTCAATCAACCATCGAATTATCGCCAGGCGGGCGAGCTTCGCGACAGAGAAATGGACCTCAAGGCCCAAATATCGGCCCTAATCGACAAGAACAAGGAGACGACGAAGGCAGAGGCCGAGGCCGCCGCCGGCGACGCGGGCCCCACCGTCAACGAGTCGGACATACAGCACATCGTCTCCTCGTGGACGGGAATCCCAGTCGAGAAGGTCTCCACCGACGAGTCAGACCGACTCCTAAAGATGGAAGAAACCCTACACAAGCGGGTCGTCGGCCAGGACGAGGCGGTCAAGGCCATAAGTCGGGCCATACGCCGGGCCCGCGTGGGCCTCAAGAATCCCAACCGGCCCATCGCCAGCTTCATCTTCTCGGGCCCGACGGGCGTCGGGAAATCCGAGCTCGCCAAGGCGTTGGCGGCCTACTACTTCGGTTCCGAGGAGGCCATGATAAGGCTCGACATGAGCGAGTTCATGGAGAGGCACACGGTCTCCAAGCTCATAGGCTCACCGCCCGGCTACGTGGGCTACACCGAGGGCGGGCAGCTGACCGAGGCGGTCAGGCGCCGCCCCTACACGGTCGTGCTATTCGACGAGATCGAAAAGGCCCACCCCGACGTCTTCAACATGATGCTTCAGATTCTCGAGGACGGGCGGCTGACCGACAGCAAGGGGAGGACGGTGGATTTCAAGAACACCCTTTTGATCATGACTTCGAACGTGGGCAGCAGCGTCATAGAAAAGGGCGGGCGGAGAATAGGCTTCGACTTGGACTACGACGAGAAGGACAGCAGCTACAATAGGATCAAGAGCTTGGTGACCGAAGAGCTGAAGCAGTACTTCAGGCCCGAGTTCTTGAATAGGCTCGACGAGATGATCGTTTTCAGGCAGCTCACGAAGCTCGAGGTCAAGGAGATCGCCGACATCATGCTCGGGGAGGTGTTCGAGAGGCTCAAGGGGAAGGAGGTTGAGCTCTCGGTGACCGAGAGGTTTAGGGAGAGGGTGGTTGAGGAAGGGTATAATCCGAGCTACGGAGCTCGGCCGCTTAGGAGGGCGATTATGAGGTTGTTGGAGGATAGTTTGGCGGAGAAGATGCTGGCGAGGGAGGTGAAGGAGGGCGATTCGGTAATTGTCGATGTGGATTCTGATGGGAATGTGGTCGTTCTTAATGGGAGCAGCGGTGGTGCCCCGCCGCCTGAGGCTGAGGCTGAGACGGTGGTGGTTTAGGGGGAGGATGGTTATAGACTTAACACTTTTGACATCGTATCGTCGGTGTTTTGGATTTACACGAAATGAATATTGGGGGGCGATGATGATGTGTATTATTATTAGCCTTTTGTGCGAAATAAAGGTTGTTTTTCAGTTCTACCATTAGAACACCCAATGCCAAATTATGGGCGAGGCCGCGAGATTCGAGAGGGTAAGAGAAATATCCTTATATTCAATTTAATATAAAAACTGAAGTTATTTCATTTTCACAAAAGTCGTTGTAGACTTGTAGTATAGTGGTGAGTATTCCCGCCTGTCACGCGGGTGACCCGGGTTCGATCGATCCCCGGCAACGGCGTTATTTTTTGTAATATATATATTTCTTTTACTGTGATTATTAATAATTTATAATTGCATGAGATCTTGTGGTCCTATTGTATCTAGGTACATATCAGCATTTTCCACTCGGCCCTACTATTATTATATTATTATTATTCTGCCAAGTCGAGCATATGATCGGTATAATAACAAGTGTATGGATAAGAATTTGATGCCAAAATGATCATACTCCATCATTTGCTGTCACCACTTTATAAATTATATTATTTTAAGTGGCCGTTGGAATTACGAGACCGTGTCAAAAAATAAATATGAAACGGCCGAACATACATGTATATGTATCTAACAAAGACATATAAAACATGCCTATCAAATTAAAATAAGGGAAGACGTGTATCTGTATTTAGACATACATATGTGCATAGAGTCGAGAATTAAAAAAAAAAAAAGTAGGTTTGCGGTACCTCAATTATTTTGCTTGGTAACTTTCGTATACATTTTTGGCTTTACACATCAGAAGTCTAATATAACAAAGTTATCTCTATCAAACGATTAGGCCTTCGTATTGATCCATTTTGGGGTTTTTCGTTGACTCGAATAAAGACAATACTCCAAGTCAATATCCTATCAATCAATGACTGTTGATGCAACATAACTGAGTATTACGAGTAAGTTAACAACATTATATTCTTTATATATATGCGCGAGGAAATAATTTAAAAAGGGTTCTACCGAAATAATGAGTCACCTTTGATATGGACGTGATGATCTAAATTAAGCTCTAGCTAAACACGTTTTGGTCCCATTCTACAATATGCACATTGGATTAGTAGACATGTTGCCAATTTGAAAAGAGAAAGTTAAATAAATCGAATTTTGTTGTTTTATTTTTTCCAACTTGTTGCCAAACACCTCACGCTGCTGTCCAAAAAAATTAAATCGAACGTGATGGGTGTGTGTCTAAGTATAGCATAAAGTATAATTCAAAGAACCACTTTTTTTTTTATTCCATCTAATTCAATAACGATCATTTAATTGCATCCTGATAGGCCGCAATAGTTGAATTGCTGCAATATTCTCAAAAAAAAAAAAAGATAATGAAATGAGACTATGCCTCTTGAAACTACCTAACGTAGAGTGTGGAATTCAATGTACTATTATCATGCATGAATCTGTCCTTCGAAATGTTTTCTCATACGTCGCCGTAATGAATCTGGATACTATTTAATAATATGCTTGTCCATAACTTCAGAATTTTGAAATTTTAGCAACTGTAACCTGCTACTAAAGGAATGTGTTTTTCGTTGATCACATGGCGTAAGTGTCACCTTTGTACTAGTTAAACATTTCCGTCTTCTTTTCATAACACTATAACTAGAAGAACCTCGTTAGAGTTCTTGAAATATACATATATAAAAGTAATAATGTTATATGTTCTATTATTTGCAAACAAATGTGAGATAGTGATTACATTTTCAAACCCTATTTTGGTTCTTCAGTCGATAAGATAACGTGAATCGTTATCGGAAATCACGAATATTTTAAGACTGTTTAATCTGAGAATATGCATTATACTATACGTACCTAACATGACCAAGCACGATGCTTCTTACCAAAAGGAACGTACACTTGGTCATAATTTTCAAACATATTCGATAGTCGATCACACACACATTATCTATAGTAATAAACAGTGTAGTTTAGTAACAGAAAGCCATAATCTTTATTCTCCATGATTGAGTCCAACTAGGGGTTATGTCTTTAATAAACAGTAGTAGTTTAGTAACAGAAAGCCATATTGTTTATTTTGTCGAAAAAAAAAGAAGAAAGAAAACATGGATGGTCTCAAACTGACCTGTCGTTACAAGTCTCGATAGATGCAATTAAAATCACACACTTGTTTTAGCGAAATAAAAAAAAGTAGCCAAAAAGAAAAGAAATAAATGCAGGCACATGTAGATGAACCCTAGCGTACTTACATACTAATGCACATGGCGATTTCAACCATATCGAGTTGTCTAATTATTTGATTTTTACACAAACCTAAAAGATGTTTAATTAAATTCTAAAGTTAAAATATAACTACTGTACATACTACTAATAAACGTACCCGAATCAAATCACATAGTTTCTCTTTAAAAAAAAAAAATTAATTATGTACTAGTTGGACCCACGAGCTTGAGCAAATTTTTCTATAAAATCAAAGCTAGGAATAGGCCGTTTCATCTATATCCGCTAAAAGATCAATAGTTCTCTTTCTCAATTTGGTTGTGATCCTCAACCATAGCATAGCTTATAATCAGTATAATTTGAAGACATAGGATTTATTTATAGCAATCGAAATAGCAACTGTTCTCTAACGAAATTAACGCCACACTAAGACAGAAAAAAGGCTTCGTTTTTTCTAGCAAAAGCCTTCTTTTCTTTTCCCCCTCCATTTTTCTTTCAAGTTTTTCGTAATTTTTGTCATGCAAATGAAGAAGCTGACTCCTTCGCCTTCGCGCACAGGCAGACATTTGCAGCGTTACAACGAAGGGCTACGCCAAGTTGTTGGGTATGTATACGTCTTTTTCTCCATTGATTTCTTTATGTAATTCGCCTTTTGTTCTCATCAATCCATCATCATATCGTTCGATTTTCTCTTAAAAATTTGATTTTGGCTGAAATATTTTTTCCTATTGTGCGCAGATGTATTCCGTACAGAATACAGACAAGCAGCAACGAAGCTCCAAGAACGATCCATGGAGCTTTAATTGAAGATGTACAGGTTCTTTTGATCACATCTCAGAAAAGCTCAAGAATGATGTTCCCAAAGGTAATATATCTCTATCATATTATAGACCCACAAAAGAAAAATTCGATCTTTCGAATTCTTGATTAAATATACATTGAATTTTCTGATTAATTTGATCATGGTCATTCATATATATCAGGGAGGATGGGAACTAGACGAAGATATTGAATTAGCTGCTTCCCGCGAAACCTTAGAGGAAGCTGGCGTTGTCGGCCTTCTAGGGGTTAGTATATAATAGTGCGTGTTTTGATATTTTTCATTCAACCTTCTGTTAATTTTCTGCATTTATATGTATTAATAAGAGCTTTTATTTGAAAAAAAATTCAATTTGCAGGAAAAACTAGGAGAATGGATATTCAAGAGCAAAAGCCAAGAGAAGCACCACCAAGGTTCCATGTTCCCACTCTTGGTCACTGAGGAACTAGACGATTGGCCCGAGAAAAACCTCCGCCAAAGACTATGGGTACGACCCGACCCGACCCGTTCGAACCGTTTTCTGCATGAAATATTGATCATCATCTGAGATTTTGATTATTTCAGATGAACGTTGACGAAGCTAGGGAAGCTTGCTCGCAGCCATGGATGAAAGAAGCTTTGGAAGCCTTCGTCTGCAACCTTCAGCAATCGATGGAAGAAGACGACGACGAAGAAGAGCCCCTTAATACTCTCTGTAGGTTAGCTCTGTGCAGAAACGATGATATGAAGAAGCACATCATTATTGGATCTCATTGCAATACTGATAATAAAGATGACATAGATCGCTGTTTAATAACATGATTGGCGTAGTTTCGATTGCTGCAGTTATTCAAATTAGGACAGATATTGACTTCGTCGTATATAGATAAGAGGCAATTACAGTGTGTACGTATGTAGGGAATATTGTTGTAATTACTAATTTGTCATGGGCTTTGATTTGTTGTAATTACTAACTTGTGATGTGCTTTGATTTGATTTTAGTGTCACGGATGATCATATCATAAGCATTGATCGTTTTTTCTTTGGTTCTTGAATTCGTCATCTTGTTTCTTATCCTGCTATTGATTGGCTGGGCTTGACAACGATGTCTGAACGGTTACTGTCGTAAGATTAATAAAAGACAAATATTAAAGAAAAGATCCAAAATATAGAGTATTTATCGATGGGTCGGGTCAAGTCTCGGGTACAGTTTTCTTTGAACCTATAAAAGGGTGGGCTTAGTAGTGATGATGGGTTTTCATTTAATGTAAATGTTTTTTAGAATTTATATTCTTACCAATATGAGGAGATCTTGTAGGAATTTAGGATAGTATTACAAGTATATATCAAAATTGCATGTTTTCATACCATAAAATGTTGACAAAACGATTACAAAATGTTATGGATAATTAAATAAGATTGATCTTCAGAACTGTAAATATGGTTGTTGAATTAATTTAATTTGAAGCTGCAGGGTTAGGTTTGAGATTAGCCCCCTTTTTGGCTTTTTGCTAAGACATCATGATAATGACATCCCATCGGTTTTAGTGAAGACATGCATAATTGCATAATTATTTCATGACGTTTTGGGGTCTGTTAACTTAAATAGTGGGAAATATGAATATATCATCACAAATTTGCTTAATCAAAGACCTAAAAGTATCTATATATGATGATTGCTGACGATTCCGTTAGCAATGGTCCCTCTGACATTGTCCTCCGCTGTTTAGCACTATCGTACGTTGTACCATCATTATTAACTTTATCTTTTATTTTGAAATTTATTAACTTTTATCTTGTTGAGTATAAAGCCACATATCTGTCTCGAATGAGCTCAAGAATGAAGAAGATCGAATGATGAAGTAGAAATGAGCTGAAGCAGATATTAAAGTCTTGAAGCCATGTTGAATATGCCAAGATGTAGGGATTTTTTCAGGCTCAATTCCAGCCCGTATAAGCTTGTGGGATTCCTCTCTAAAATCAATTGTCAATAGAGGGAGTGAACGCACAAGTTTATAAACCACTCCATTTCTTTTTACTTCATCAGCGTGGGAGTCTTGGGTTTGTCGCAAATTCACTAATCGTCTTACAAGGGTCGGGGACACACCACCCACATCGTATTCGGGCTAGAATTTCTCCATCTGAAGGCACCCACACGTGTTCGTCCACGCTCACCGCTAGGGATTTTTTCAGGCCCAATTCCAGTCCAAGCTCAAGCCCGTATAAGCTTGTGGGTTTCCTCTTTAACACCGATTGACAATAGAGGGAGTGAACTCACAAGCTTATAAACCACTCCATTTCTTTTTACTTCATCGGTGTGGGAGTCTTGGGTTTGCACACCCAACATATCTTTTATTCTTCTTTTCAATAATATTAATGGGCTTTTCCATTAAAAAATGTTAATGGGATGATAATTTTGTCAATCATCGTCGTATCTGTTTTTTGCCGATTAATTACTGTGATTTGGAATTCCCAACCATAACGGTACTGATCGAATAAATTGCTTGCCTACCAAAGAACATAACATAACATAGAACTATATGTTTTTTTTTCAACCATGTGAAAACAAAAGGGGCATTTTCAAAATTTCTCAAAATTTATATTTTGTTGAACAGAACAATGGTCATACTTTCGATCTATTCAGATCTTGGGAAAGATCAATTGTTCGTCCCAAAGATTATGAAGGGTTGCATTTTACTCCCATAATTACAGAAAATTTTAATCCCATAGTCAGATACCTCGTTTTTTTCAATTTAAGGGACACCAATTTATCAGGATTTATATGATAATTGCAGAAAGTCAGTCAACCTTCCTCAATTAAGTTCAACTAAGTTTTATGGATATCACAAAAATGTTTGGTAATATATAAATACTTAAAATAAACAGTCTAGGTGGGTCAATTATTTCTATTAATTGGAGATGAAATTGATACGGTTTACAGCTTCCAACGGGATTTATGATTCCTTGAAAGAAAGAAAAAAAAAAGCTAATTATTATAGTAATGGAATCAAATTGTTGGTACGAATAATCCATTCTATTATAGGATGAGCCGTTAGGATAAACCGTCGATTGGTCTGTTTCAATTGACCAATCAAATTTTCTACATCTATTTAAAAAATAAAAAAGACTTATCAAGCCACGTATATTCCATAACCTCATGATAACTAACAAATTCTATTTTTAGTATATTACTTATTAAATTTTTTTAATAATAATTAAGTTTTTTTATTGCACCCACGTGTGCCACAAGTAGAAGATATTTAATGGACCATCTATCTGTCTTATATGAATACTTAATTTGGAAAAATATAATAACTGACAAGTTCTGCATTTTCTGTATTTACAGCATCGGGCACAGAAAAAAAAAGTATTTACAGCATCCAAAGACCTTTTGATCCGACCAAGAAGTTCGTTCCATTTATAATAAAATGATGATAAACATATAGTAAATAAAACTGAACTGTTCTTTTTTTTTTTCTTTTTCCCGTAAGGCACTTTTCCACCTACAAATCAGTACATATTGTCATTTGTCACGCATAGGGCTGTTAAAATTCGACCCAACCTGCCAACCCGACACGAACCGCACCCCAAAATAGCAGGTTTGAGTTAGTATTTTTGACCTGTTTACGTAAATGGGTAAACCCGAACCCAACCCAATTATTAAGTGGGTTAGGTTAGGGTTCGGATTTTCAACTCGAAATCAACCCGGAATCAACCAAAAATCAACCCATTTAACCCAAATAATATATATTATTAAGATATTATTAATATAAATAAAATAAAAGGATTAATCCTAATTCTCTATCCACTCTCACGCTCACACATGACGTTTTTATAAAAAAACTGCATTAGTTCTTATTTTTTTTTGTTTAATTTGGATTTATAATAATGTCAATTTTGTTTTTTTTCTTTTTTTTTTTTTAATTTTAAACGGGTTGGCGAGTTGTGTTAGGGTTAAAGCAGGTTGGATTTGGGTTTGATTTTTCAACCTGTTTAAGTAAACAGGTCAGGTCAGGGTTGAAGTTTTCAACCCATTTATTAAACGGGTTGAACCCGAAGGTGACCCAACCCGATCTGTTGACCACCACTAGTGTTTAATTTCCCATTATATCAAATAAATAATATTTACAGGTTTCTTTTTCCCGTAAGCCACTTTTTCACCTACAAATCAGTACATATTGTCATTTGTCACGCATGATTGAAGCATCTTTGGTAGGATTTCTTACTTTCTCTTTTCTCTTTTTAATTTCCCATTATTAATATATATATATATATATATATATATATATCAAATAAATAATATTTTACAGGTTTATTGCAGGGACTCGTTTGTAATAAAATTGAAATACAAGGATTAAGAAAAAATAAAAAATAAGAAAAGAAAGGACATACATCCCAAGTCCAATAAGGAATTTTTTGTTAAATAGGATTACTTTTGTGTGAAATTTAAAAAAAGGGATTCTAGGTTTTCTAATTAAAAAAAAGGGATTGGGTGTTTGAAAAAAAAAATCGAAGTGTTTGATTATCATTTTGATCCGCTCGACTGAAATTTCATGTCGAAATGAGATTTTAATCGATGGGTTCGTGATTATTACATGTATTAACCCCGAATCTGGGTGAATTTTCGTGTTTTTGAGCTTGAAATCGACGTTTTCGAGTAAAAAAACGATTTATTCGAATATTTTATTCGAATTATTCGAGTGCATTCGAATAGAAAAATAGCACTTATTCGAGTAAAAAAAATTCGAATAAAAAATTCGAATTAATATTTTTCAATTCGAGTTTTTTGTTACTCGAATTGATTAATTCGAATAAATTCGAATTAAAAAAATATTATTCGAATTAATTCGAATTTTTTAATTACTCGAATAAATGCTACTTAAGTTGGGGTATTTCGGTAACTTTCGATCCGTTCCCTTTTGTTTAATAAAAATAGGAAACGTTCCCTTATGTTAAAATAGCCCTCCAAATAAATACAAAATCAATGCGACTGACCCAACTCACAAAACCACTGTCGTCAACTCGCCGGAAATCAGCTTTCTTGTTTGTTTTTGTCTTCAGCTCATCAGCTGTTGCCTCCACCGGCGCAAAGAAGCGCCGCGATGGCCGCCTGCATTCTCCTACTTATCCTACTCTTCACCGCCACAACCACATTCACTTCCGGCGACATCTCCGCCGAGACCGCCGCCCTCCTCAGCCTCCGTTCCGCAGTAGGCGGGCGAACCCTCTTCTGGGACGCCAACGCCTCCTCTCCCTGCGCATGGCAGGGCGTTCGCTGCGACGACGGCGGAAACACCGTCACCGTTCTGCGGCTTCCAGGTTCATCTCTCGCCGGGCCTATTCCGCCGGGAATTCTCTCAAACCTAACTTCCCTGAAAACCCTGAGCCTTCGCCTGAACCATTTGAGCGGTCCTCTCCCTGACGACTTGTCGCAGATGACGAGCCTTAGAAACCTCTACTTGCAAGGGAATAGGTTTTCTGGGCCCATACCCGACTCTCTGTTCAAGATGAAGTCCTTGGCGAGGCTGAATTTGGGGGAGAACAATTTCACAGGTGGGATTTCAGACGGTTTCAATGGCTTGACGAGGTTGAGGACCTTATACCTTGAGAACAACGGATTCAGCGGAGTTTTGCCTGATTTGAGCTTGCCTAACCTCGACCAGTTTAATGTTAGTTTCAACCCCTCTCTGAACGGCTCCGTGCCAAAGGGGCTTGCGGGCATGAGTAGAGATTCCTTCTTGGGCACTTCCCTGTGTGGGAAACCACTTGATAGTGTCTGTTCAGTTGAGGCTTCCCCTAATGAAAATGGTGGGAATAATGCTGATGGTGTTGTTTTGAGCGGTGGGAAGAAGAAGAGAGGCTTGTCTGGCGGTGCAATTGCTGGTATAGTGATTGGATCTGTCGTGGGCTTGCTTCTACTGGTCTTGATTGTGTTCTTCTGTAGAAGGAGAAGTAGTGTCAAAACAAGGTCTACGCCAGGCATAGTTGCAGTCAAGAACAGAGAAGGTATCAGCACAGTAAACCAAGAAAAGGGGGGAGATTTGCCGCCGGAAAACGGTACCAACATCTCCTCTGTTTCTGCAGCGGCAGCGAGTGCAGTAAATGGGAATGCAAACGCAGCAGCTTCTAATAAGAAGTTATTGTTCTTCGGAAATGGCTACAGAGCTTTCGACCTAGAGGAACTCTTGAGGGCTTCAGCGGAAGTATTGGGTAAGGGAACCTTTGGCACGTCTTACAAGGCTGTCCTTGAAATGGGGACCACCGTGGCCGTGAAGAGGCTGAGGGACGTGGTCCTAGCCGAGGCAGAGTTTAAGGAAAAGATCGATGGAATTGGGTCCATGGAACATGAGAACTTGGTGCCTCTCAGAGCCTATTACTACAGCAGAGAAGAGAAGCTGCTTGTGTACGATTACATGCCCATGGGTAGCCTCTCCGCCCTTCTTCACGGTGAGATTGTCGCTAAGTTTTCTTCGGCATTTAATCTTTAAGTTTGATTAGGTATATGACTGTTCGAATTCTCAGGCAACAAAGGAGGTGGTAGCACACCGCTGAACTGGGAAATTCGAGCCAAGATTGCCCTGGGAACGGCTCGTGCCATAGAATACCTCCACTCACAATCGCCCACCACCTCTCACGGCAGCATCAAGTCTTCGAACGTACTCCTAGAGAAAACCCACGACCCGCGGGTCGCGGACTTCGGGCTGAACCGGGTCGTGGGTCCTCCGTCGGCCCCACTGAGGGCCCTGGCCTACCGTGCTCCTGAGGTTACAGACCCACGGAGGGTCTCCCAAAAGGCTGACGTCTACAGCTTTGGGGTTCTGCTATTGGAGCTGCTGAGCGGCAGACCGCCGGCCAATTCGATCTTGAACGAGGAAGGCGTCGACCTGCCCAGATGGGTTCGGTCGGTGGTGAGGGAGGAGTGGACGTCGGAGGTCTTCGACGTCGAGCTGCTGAGGGACGGTGGGAGCGCCGCCGCGGAGGAGGAGATGGCGGAGTTATTACAGCTTGGGGTCGATTGTGCGGCTCAGTTTCCTGACAGTAGGCCGTCGATCTCCGAGGTTGTGAGGCGTATTGAGGGGCTTCGTTTGAGAGGTGGTGGGGAAGATGGACGACACGTGTCTGATGATGTCAGCGCGGCGGCGGAGTGAAAGTCGCCGTCCATTTTTGGTTTTGTATTTTTCTTTTGTCAAGTTTTTTCTTTTGTCAAGTTGAAGAAGCAAATTCTTGATGCTTTTTTTTTGTCTGTCTTAGTTAAAAATTTAAAACAATATTGGGTACGGTGATACATTATGAAGTATTATTATGCTTTTAGGTGGAGTAAGTTTGCTGCTGTAATTATTGCTTTCAATTCAAACGCTTTTGTCTCTCTTCTTTTGTCTCTTGCTTCATGAGATAATTATAATGCACTCTATTGCATCATCAGTTAACTAACAACGAATATCTGCTGTTTAAGTAAACGGTAACCATGACCATGAATAGTCAAAAACTCACCTTAAATTCAATGGAATCAAAGCATAGTGCGTTCTGCAATCTTGAGTGTGGTCCCATTTCATTCACTTTCTTTTTCATTTCTTTTCATTTTTCAATCATTACTTTGGGGATGGGTCCTACTATTCATACCCTCATACACCCTCCTCTACCCTTTTTAAACACATCAAATTTGTGAAACTTATTTTACCTAATCAAATGAATTCAACAATTACTATATTTAATTAATTTATTTTTCATATAACTCAAAACAAAATTAATTACATGTGTTATTCAACTAATTTATTAAACATTTTTATTAATCAATGAACTTTTTAATTAACTTTAAAAATATTTATATTTTAAATTATTTATATATTTTATTTTAATAAAATAGTTGTATGACACAAATATTTTCATAACACATACAAACTTAAATAAACATATAAATAATAAACAATTAGCTATACTAATATTATACTTTGTATCATTCCAATATAAAACGATCAGGAGTACAATTAGAGCGCAACTGCTTTTCATATATTAATACGATTAATATAAGGACTACTTCATGAAGCTGCACATTTATCTCTGAAATAAACCCATCGTGGCATGATAGTCGGCATCGGGCATCCTTCAGATCATGAAAATTTCACGTAGTGATTATTATTAACATGATGATACCATGGTGGCGGAGCAAACCGGAGCAGTATGTATGTCATACTGCCTTTATTGCTTATAACATGTAATATTCAATTGGAGCTTCCAACCAACTGTATGATGATGATGATCATGTCGAATTCTCAATCCCAAAGAAGAAAGTGAATCCACAAACTTAGTCAACTATATTGGGGAGTTCGATCCATCTTCTTTTGGAATTATCGAATACTTTCCAAGTATAAATATAAATAGGATTATTAAATTATATTTTAGGGAAAATTGTGAAAATAATTAATAAAGTGATAAACCTTGAAATAGAAGTATTTAATGACTTACTTTCATTATTAGGGGGTGTATATAGAAAAAAAGAGGGTGCCAATAGAATCACCCGGTCAGTATTTAGGTGAGGACGGGGCCCAATATTGGACTGGAATATGAGAAGGAATTACGAAATCAGAATTTCAGCTTTTAATAATAACGTACCGGACACGCTTTGTTATTATATTACAAAGAAAAAGAAATGGAAAGAAAAACTTTAATTGCATTATTGCTCGACGGATGGGTTAAGAGTTTTATTATGTTATCAAATTAAATGATTGCCTGACTGATAAGAATTGCATATTATACTGTTTATATTGCATTATTGGGCTTTTTTTAAAAAATAATGCATTTTGAAATCGGATATCGAAAATAGTGCCAATCTCGGAGGAATTTCCAAAATAGGTGAACGCACCACACTAGGTGACGCGTTCTGAACACGCCACACGAGATGACGCGTTCTGAACGCGTCATACAGTGTGGCGCGTTCATCCGCCCTAAATTCCCGTCTCTTTCTTTTCTTCTTCTCTTCTTCTTTCTCTAATTTCTTTCTTCCCCAACCTCTCAAAGACACGAATTAGACAATTCCACTCCAAATACAGTTTCTCAAGCCTAAAACATTCCAATTGATTAGGTATGTTGTAATTTTCTTTAATTTTTCTTTGTGTACTTAGGGCGATTTGGTCGGGACTCGCCGGCACGGTCGCCGGCACGATGGGCAAACCGACCACCGGTGTGGCCAGCGTTGGTGATTGGTGGTCGTCGGCGTTAAACGCCATCGTCACCGGCGGTCACTGGTTGTTTTCGGTAGTCGTCGGCGTTAAACGCCTAATGTCGTCCCGGTGGTTGTCGGCATTGAATCCCGGTAGTTGTTGGCGTTCAACGTCGGTGGTCGCCGGCGTTAAGCGCCGAATGTCGTATGGGCATTAAATGTTGGTCTTTAGTTAGAGGTGTTACTCGTTGATCCTTACCTAGCGGCATTTTTTTTTTCTATTTCAAGATGGACGAGACTTCACTGACCGAGGGATTCGTCTTTGTTGATGCAACAACAGTCGCATCATTCATCGTATATTTTTCGAGATGAGAATTTGCTAGACGTCACCCTTCGAACGAGGGGTCCAGAGCTGTATGGGTTACGTCGGGCAACCCGAGAGACATTCATATTCGCACTTAGAAAGCTGGAGTCGATGAGGTTTTACGACGTATATAGCTGTAAGTCGCAGAAGGTTGATCCCCATCTCATCACAGCTTTAGTTGAGCGATGGCGTAGCGAGACACACACCTTCCATCTCTCTGTCGAAAGGTAGTATGTGTAGACGGAACTCATCTTTACACGAAATATAAGCACAAGATTGCTGCGGCCCTTGATGCTAACTAGAATGATCTTGGCACTGGTTTTTGCACTTACTGAATGTTCACGTGTTGAAAATGAGGGTATGTTTAATCTCAGATCGTCATCATGTGCTGTAGAATTGCTTTTTCAGAGAATTTCAATTAGAGGTGTTCATCGTTTTTGCCTTCGACATGTCAAATCTAACTTCTATAAGGATTTTAAAGACCAACAGTTAAAGGACCTATGTCATCGAGCGGGCATGGCACATATGGAGTTGAAGTTTAAGCGAACGATGGACCAAATTAACGCAATCAATGAGAAGGCTTGGAAGTGGCTTGATAAAATCCCAAAGGAGAAGTGGACGTTCGCATATGATGGGGCGTCGTTGCGGTACCATGACGATCAATATATCAGATGTATTAAATGGAGTCTTAAAAGGAGCTCGATGTCTGCCCATAACTCCAATTGTCCAGATTACTTTCCATCGCATTATCACATATTTTTTTGACAGGTATCAAGAGGCATGTCTTGCGATGGAGAATTCAGAAACAGCCTGGTCATCTTATACCACGAGAAAGTATCGTGATTGGAGCAACGACTCAAGAAGCCATACGGTGAGAGAATTTGATTATGCGACAAGGTCCGCCGAGGTCTATACCAGGTATTTAATTGGAAGGGGATCTAAGACGTACGTGGTGGTAATGAGTGATCTTCAGTGCTCATGCGCTAACATGATTATGTTCAAAATACCATGTTCACATGCACAAGCGACTTGTCGTAGTTTTGGGATTAATAGTGCTCAATACGTTGCCGCGTATTATATTAAAGAAGCTTATTTTAGAACTTATGACGGTCGCTTTGTTCCTTTGAATGACGGACGCGTATTCCAGTTGTTCCACAATCCGCAACGTAGAAATCGAAGGGGAGCCGGAAGGAACCGAACAACGAGGATTACAAATGAGATGGATAGATCTGAGATGCGTGCAAGACAAAGAGGTGGATAAGGCTAAGTAAACTTATTACTATTTTGAAAGTTGAAGTGTCTGTTTATGTGTGTAAGTAATTTTATTTGCAATGTAATGTTTGGTTTGCTTCAAAAACTTTCGGATTTTCAACTATTTTATTTATTTACGAAATTTTATTCAAATACAAAACAACAAAAATTTTGAGAAAGTACAAAAAAAAATAACTATGTTAACTATTTTATTCATATACTTACAAAATTTACTTACGAAAAAAATTTTGAGAAAGTAAAAAAAATTTCAAAAAAAATCGAATTTTTACATATCTTATTTACTAGACAAATTTGATTTAAATACAAAACAAAAAAAACACTAAGTAAGGAAAAAAAAGTTGAGTGGAAAGCGCAATTGGACTGACGCATTCTGAACGCCCCACACCGACTGACCGTTCTAAAGGCGCCATAACAGCGCTTTCACATATTTTTTACGAAATGGCATTATTGCCTGAGGAACAGTTCACTGATTTATTATGTTGTCGGTTGGAGATCATTCTGATGAGTGTGTTTTAGCATGACACACGTTTTTGTCTAGTATAAAGATTGAATACATACTATATGATTGATGTGATGAATATTTAAAAGTATAAAGCTGTTTTCACGATGCTGCGATCGAAAAATAATGCAACACTTGCTTATTTGATAGATGTGCATAACGTCTAAATTATAAATAGTGTAGCTTTGATATATTTACTTCCCTACGAAAATTGATGGTGACAGAACACACATGAGTTAAGAGTATGTTTTATTGTTTTTGGATTTTGATTAGGTGGAATGACGACCACTAAATACCAATTTAGTTAGTTATCCGCGTCACTAAGGCCAGAGACAGAGAGCAGCATTATATAAATTCCGACCCTACATTTTTCAATACTTCGAGATTTTGCAGCTGCGATTTGATTTTGTTGTCGAGATTATTTCATCTAATATTTTTCGATCAATTGTTTTCAATAAAAACCATGAATAATAGCATCGAAGATATACGGAGACAAATAAAACACTTCAGGAAAAAACTCAACTATAATAAAGTAAAAATGACGTAAAGAGAACTAGAAGTAGCTAATTATGGTATCATATTTTTGTCCGCAGTTGTTCGTTATTACTGCATATAAACGGATAAGTTTCAAAATATAATAATAAAACTTCTACGCTACGAAACTTAAATACAAATTTCAGAATTCCACGTGATTCCATGACAAGCTAGCAGATACTGTAATAAATACAATACTACAAATCATTAGTCTTTTCAAACTCTCTAGCTAGTAATATATTCATCATCCTTCACTATTATAAAGACCACACACTGATAAGCTTCTCAACAACAAACTTCCCTGAAACTCAATATCCCTGAAACTTCTCATCGCATTAGCTAGGTTAAAACCACGAATATGGGTATAAAAGGCAAGATAACGTTCGAAAGTATTGAGACAAGCTCAAGATCATCAAGACAAAGCTCAAGCAGACTTCGATGTAATATCTGCTCAGCTTGCAAAAGGAGGATGTTTTAAAAGTGCTGGCACAAGCAAAGACGCGCGTTTCTGTTCATTAAAGAAGGAACTAAGTGAAACGTAACTGGTGGAGACGATTCCTATCTGGGCTGGTGACAGATAAAGCCCAAGGCCCAATACCGTTTACATGCTTTAAAATACTCATTATATTTCGCGCTCTTTTTTCAGTTAACTCAGTTAATCGTCTTCTTCATCCATCTTTCTCTGTAATTCGCTCTCTGTGAAATCAATAAAGGAATTTATCTTCCCGTGGATGTAGGGTTTATCCAAGAACCCGAACCACGTTAAATCCTATTGTCAATCGCTCATATACAATTTCGTTTCTGAATCTGTTATGGTATCAGAGCATTGAACGCGGCGCTGCAATTCTTCATCGAATTCACAAGATCAAAATCAAAGTTCAACTCCAGCATCTCAGACGGCAATGGCAGAGATCGTACCACCGTCAAGCACAAACACGACAGTCCTGATAAATGATCCGTACTTTCTTAATAACAATGATACATCGGGTCAACTCCTCGTTCATGAGAAATTGGATGGAGATAATTATGCAACATGGAGTAGGGCTATGATGATTGCCCTGATAGGTCGCAACAAAGAAGGTTTTGTTAATGGCGATCTCAAAGAGCCTGTTGCAGATTCGCAGAATTCGGTGAACTCACAAAATCAGATCACTGCTTGGCGTAGGAATAACAATGTAGTCATTTCTTGGATAATCAACTCGGTTGCGAAAGATATATCTGCTAGCATCCTTTACAGTGCATCTGCTAGGGAGGTCTGGCTTGACCTGCAAGAGCGCTTTGGACAGACTAATCGACCGAGGATATTTCAGCTCAAAAGGGAGTTAATCAATCTGGGACAAGGATCAAGTTCTGTTTCTGCATATTATACGAAGCTTAAAACGCTATGGGATGAGCTTGTAAGCTACAGACCAAGATCTCAGTGTACCTGCGGGCTATGTACCTGTGGTGGCTCAAAAGAACTCAAAGGCTATTTGGATGAGGATTATGTCCTCACCTTCTTAATGGGATTGAGTGAATCCTTTTCACAGATTAGAGGGCAGATTCTTTTAATGGATCCTCTGCCATCCATCAGTAAAGTGTTCTCTTTGTTGATTCAAGAAGAGAAGCAAAGGTCAATGGCTTCGAGCCAATTTAGAGGAGCAGAGGACCAAGTAAATGGTATGGCAATGATGGCCATCAAGAATGATCATCAAGATTTGGGAAGAAGAACAGTTTACACTCAGAGAAAGGAAAATCAGAGACCTATGTGCACCCATTGTAACAAGAAAGGCCACACGGTGGAAACTTGCTACCAGCTGCATGGATATCCACCGGGTTTTAGATCAAATCAGAGGTTCAAGGGAGCTCGGATGAATCAGCTTTCAGTCGAGCCACTTGGGAAGATGGCAAACAGCAATCTGGTACAGCCTGGGAACAGCTCAGCTAAGGAATCTCTAGTGCAAGTCCAGATGACACCTTTCCAGCTTGAGAGCCTGAAAGCCCTGTTCAATCGACCCTCAGTCAGCATGCCTCAAGAAAATGGGGAATCAAGTCAGCAAGGTGAGAGTAATGTTGGTATGTGTCTTTCTTTTAACCTTCCTAAACTTGCAGCCTCTGATACTTGGGTGATAGATTCGGGAGCCACTCGACATGTATGTGGTAATCCAAATATGCTCACTGACTTGCATGACATAGAGGATTCCAACATTATTTTGCCAGATAACACCATCATTAGAGTGAAACAAGCAGGATCCTACATGCTGAACAGACATATTACCTTAACTGATGTCTTGTTAGTGCCCCAATTTAATTTTAATCTGGTTTCAGTGAGTATGTTGGCAAACCAGCTAGACTGTAAGTTTATGTTTGGAGTTAATGACTTTAAGGTGCAGGATCTTACCCAGCGAACGATTGGCAAGGGTAGACAAATTGGAGGGCTATACCTGTTCCAAGTAGAAGTAGATTCTGATGATTCAGCAGTTTCTGTAAATACTGCTGTGCCTGTTTTTTCTTCCAAATTGTCTGTAGATACTTGGCATAGGAGGCTGGGGCATCCCTCAAACAAGGTCCTAGACATCATTAAAGCCTCTCTTAAGCAAGACACAGATCAGTCCAGCATCCCCTGCAAGATCTGTCCCATAGCAAAGCAGAGAAGGCTACCATTCCCTGATAATAATAAAATAACATGCTCCTCGTTTGATCTTGTGCACTGTGACATTTGGGGACCTTTTAGAGAACCTTCACATCTAGGACATAAGTACTTTGTAACCTTAGTTGATGATCATTCGAGGTTCACATGGTTATTCATGATTAGATATAAATCTGAGGTGAAAACAGTCCTTGCTTACTTCTTTTCTTTAGTTGAGACACAATTCAATTGCAAAGTTAAAACTATTAGGTCAGATAATGCAAAAGAGCTGAACTTGACAGATTTATTTCGAGATAGAGGAATCATTCAACATTTGTCATGCGTTCAAACTCCTCAACAAAACTCTATCGTTGAGAGAAAGCATCAACATTTGTTAAACGTAGCAAGATCTCTCATTTTTCAGTCTGCTATTCCTCTCACATATTGGTCAGAAAGTGTCTTGACTGCAGCATTCCTAATTAATAGGACCCCCTCAGTAGTTTTAGGTAATAAGAGTCCTTATGAGGTATTATATCAGAGGCCATTCGATTATAGTATACTACGTGTTTTTGGTTCTCTGTGTTTCTGCTCAACACTTGCTGCAGGTAGACACAAATTTGATGTGAGAGCGAGAGAGTGTGTTTTTCTTGGCTATCCTAACGGGATGAAGGGGTACAAGGTAGTAGATTTGCAGACAAGGCAAGTTTTCATCACAAGAGATGTTCATTTTAGGGAAGACTGCTTCCCTTTCAGAGACAGTTCACATTCACAGGTGGCTGATCCGTTTTCAAATTGTGTGCTTCCGAGGCCCTATGTCTTGCATCCGATTACTGCAGATGAACCACTTCCAACAGTAGAGGAGCAAGACCTCTCACCAGGGCAGGATTTGGGCATAGAAGATCCTTTAGATGATGCAGAGGGGGAAGACTCCTTACCTGGACAGGAATTGGGCCTGGACGATTTTTCAGAGGATACAGAGGATGCATTCCCAGGTTCAGTACAGCAACAGCATGGTCATGCTCAAAGTGGGCAGAGGAAATCAGAGAGGCAGACCAGGAAACCAACTTATCTAAATGATTACCACTGCAACAAGTTCATAGACAGAAAGACTTTGTATCCTCTCTCAAGGGTGCTTTCGTATCAATCATTCTCAGCTCAACACCAGAATTTTATTCACAGTGTCTCTACAGCAGAAGAGCCAAAGACATACAGTCAGGCCTCAAGGTCTGTTCAATGGGTAAAGGCTATGGATGAAGAGTTTGAAGCCTTAGAGCATAATAATACCTGGTCTGTGGTTCCATTACCAGAGGGAAAGACTTCCATTGGCAGCCGTTGGGTGTATAAGCTCAAATTCAACGCTGATGGAAATGTTGAAAAGCATAAGGCGAGGTTGGTCGCAAAGGGATACGATCAAAGAGAAGGCGTTGATTATATTGATACCTTTGCTCCCGTAGCAAAGCCAAACACAATCAAGATAGTACTCTCTTTGGCAGCAAAACTAAATTGGCATTTGGAGCAAATGGACGTAAATAATGCGTTTTTAAACGGAGACTTATCGGAAGAAGTGTACATGGACTTGCCACCGGGATACTATCCGCATTGTGACAGGAAAGGAGCTAGAAAGATGGTGTGTAGACTGCATAAATCCATCTACGGCCTTAAACAAGCATCAAGACAATGGAATAAGAAATTTTCCGAAGCAGTTAAGGATTTTGGCTTCTCACAAACTCAATCCGATCACACCCTCTTCATTAAGGGGAAGGGAGATGACTTAGTTGTCCTGCTTGTCTACGTAGATGACATTATATTGGCAGGTTCATCACAGATGGCCATAGGAGCAGTCAAGGACTTTCTGCGAAACTGCTTCAGAATTAAAGACTTGGGAAGGCTGAAATATTTTCTTGGTGTTGAGGTTGCCCGAAGCACTGCTGGCATATATATCTCCCAAAGGAAGTACACTATTCAGATCTTGGAAGACACAGGCTACCTAGGCTCCAAGCCCTTGACTACACCTATGAATCCTTCGACCAAGTTAACAATGGCAGATGGTGAGTTATTGTCAGACCCTTTCAAGTATCGAAGGTTAATCGGGCGACTACTTTACTTGACATTTACACGGCCAGATATAGCTTTCTCTGTGCATAAGCTTAGCCAGTTCATATCAGCTCCGCGAACAAGCCATATGATGGCAGCCCATCATTTACTTAGGTACCTAAAGGGTACACCAGGCCAAGGGATTCTCTTAAGCTCATCTTCAAATCTGGCGCTGTCATGCTTTTCGGATGCAGACTGGGGCACTTGCGTGGATACTAGAAAGTCTATTACAGGGTATTGCACATTCCTTGGAGACTCCCTTTTAACCTGGAAGGCAAAGAGGCAGCCCACAGTCTCTCGTTCATCTACAGAAGCCGAGTATCGGGCACTTGGAGCAGCAGTGGCAGAAATTTTGTGGATACAACATCTCTTGGCAGAGCTCGGTATTCAAGCGAGTCAAGTTCCAGTTGTCTACTGTGATAACGCATCAGCTCTGAAGCTTGCATCCAACCCTAAGTTCCATGAGCGATCTAAACATATCGAGATCGATTGTCACTTCGTTCGCGATCATGTGTCTAAAGGAGCTATTAAACTGCTTCCTGTTCGAACAGATAGCCAGCTTGCCGACCTTTTTACCAAGCCTCTTTCGGGCCCATTATTGCAACACTTCCTAGTCAAGATGTCTGTTGTCAATTTGCACCATCCATCTTGCGGGGGCGTATTGAGACAAGCTCAAGATCATCAAGACAAAGCTCAAGCAGACTTCGATGTAATATCTGCTCAGCTTGCAAAAGGAGGATGTTTTAAAAGTGCTGGCACAAGCAAAGACGCGCGTTTCTGTTCATTAAAGAAGGAACTAAGTGAAACGTAACTGGTGGAGACGATTCCTATCTGGGCTGGTGACAGATAAAGCCCAAGGCCCAATACCGTTTACATGCTTTAAAATACTCATTATATTTCGCGCTCTTTTTTCAGTTAACTCAGTTAATCGTCTTCTTCATCCATCTTTCTCTGTAATTCGCTCTCTGTGAAATCAATAAAGGAATTTATCTTCCCGTGGATGTAGGGTTTATCCAAGAACCCGAACCACGTTAAATCCTATTGTCAATCGCTCATATACAATTTCGTTTCTGAATCTGTTAGAAAGAGAGGTAAACTGCCATGGAGACATATTCCACGAGCTCTTCAGACACAAACCACACGATTTGGCCAACGTCTCTCCTGCCCAGGCACAAGCTTGTACTTTGCATGAAGGAGAGCATTTCGGCGCCGTTGGATCCATCTCCGTTTGGAACTATACTCTTGGTTATTATATATATTATATCTCCCATCATATATACTAACTTTATTGAAGTCTTTCGATGAGGAAATAAAACGCTACGTCTTCTTCTTCTTCTTCAGATGTAGAGGGTAAGCCTGCTGCGATGAGCACGAAGACGGTGATCGAAGCTATAGACGAAGAGAAGAAGTCCATCACCTTCAATGCCATCGAGGGAGACGTTTTTGCGCTGTTCGAGTCTTACAGGGTGACGCTGCACGTGATCGGTGAAGACGCCGGCGGCGGTGGCGGAGATAAGCAATTGGTGAGGTGGGTCATCGATTACGTACTGAAGAAGGGAGAAGATGTCGGAGAAACACTGCCGTACCTCAAGTGGTTCATTGATGTGACTAAAGATATCGAAGCCCACGCTTCTTCTTCGACGTCGGCCAACAAGTGATCTTCAGACACTATCGTTTGTTGTGTTTTATGTAATATAATAACGAGAACTTTACGACACATGCGTGGGCGTTGTTGACTTTTGTGTGTATGACTATATGTGTGTGTGTACTGTGTGTTTATGTGTGCTTTTGGTATTTAGTTTGGGAGTGAACAATAATAAAATAAAGCAATGATGAGGATGGAGCCTCATCAATGGATGTGATGTGTTGTATCAGATTGTATTGCACTTTGGTTGTGTCTAATACTTATATGCGTACATAAGCTTTACGTACGACGCATGTATTAAAAATTGTTACACTGATACGATTATAACAGTGGAATATTAGTGCGTCAAATCAAGCATTTGTTGGGAAACTATTGTTAAGTCACGTAAATATTGATGAATCAGAGAGAGGGTGATAATGTATTGCCCTTACAGTTTTACTTTACTAATTTAGTTTATTTAAGCTAATCCAGTCATGGAATATGAACCAATCGTTGAGTTCGTAACTTGTGTTCATCAAATACAGAATCTTTTTTGTTATATATTTAATTTGGATCAGAGCCGTGTCAATTGCGCCTGTCATTTTGTCAACTTTTACATTATTTTAATATTTATGTAATAATATATTACCCAAACTCTGATTCCAAGATTCATCCTCTCCAACTCCATCCTCGAGAAGCTCGTAAAAAAGAAAGAAAACCAACACAACCACCATCACCACCCATCATCGCCGCTCACCATGGCATCCTTATCGTTCACCAGCCACGTCAGCAGTTCGGCCACCGAGTTTCCGTCGGCGACTCGCCGCCGTCCCATAGAGAACCGGCTCGGTTTCAGGGCGACGGCCCAGACCGGCGACGAACCCGATCTAAGCTTGACGGTCAACGGGCTGAAGATGCCCAACCCGTTTGTGATCGGGTCGGGTCCTCCGGGTACGAACTTCACGGTCATGAAAAGGGCGTTCGACGAAGGTTGGGGAGCTGTAATCGCCAAGACGGTATCATTCTCTCCACTGTATATACTGTTATTTATTACTCAAGTTTGGGAGCTCGTAAATTGAGTTTTAGAAGTTAAAACGTTGGTATTTGCTATTACAATTATCGAAAGATTGGATAATTGAGCCTAATTTTGTGATTCTTGAAGTATTTTCAGTAGAAATTCGATTTCTCAATGGTCCGACAGATTTCATTGCCTTCTTCTTCATACAGACACTGATGAGTTAGTTTATCTCACTTGCCATTCCTTAATTCTACCTTTGCCTTTCGTCCTTAACTCAGTGTAGTAATATGGGCTGCGATTTGCCTCCCTAAATTCCGAATTTATTTTTCTGAATCGCAATTATAGCTCAACAACTGTTATGGCGCAGGTATCTCTTGAGGCTGATAAAGTTATAAACGTAACCCCACGATATGCTAGATTACGAGCAGCAGCCAATGGTTCGCCTAAGGGACAAATAATAGGATGGGAAAATATCGAACTCATAAGCGATCGACCACTCGAAACAATGCTAAAGGAATTCAAACAGTTGAAACAAGAATATCCCGACAGGATTCTCATAGCTTCGATCATGGAAGAATACAACAAAGCTGCTTGGGAAGAGCTCATCGACCGAGTCGAGCAAACTGGCATTGTAAGAAAACACAAACGCTGGTTCATGTCTCACTAATTCCATGTTTGTAGCAGCCAGTGTTTGTTTTGATGCAACGAATGTATATATATATATATATAGGATGCTATAGAAATAAACTTTTCGTGCCCGCACGGTATGCCCGAGCGTAAAATGGGCGCAGCCGTGGGCCAAGATTGCGCTTTATTGGAGGAAGTTTGTGGATGGGCTAATGCTAAAGCTACCGTCCCCGTTTGGGCTAAGATGACTCCCAACATTACTGACATTACTGAGGTTTTTCTTTCTCACGTTTTCTTTTCCTTTACTTGTATATCGTCTTCCATGAACTGCCATTTAAAGAATCGTTCTTTTTCACTTGTTATTTATTACAGCCAGCAAGAGTGTCTCTTCAGTCGGGATGTGAAGGAGTCTCTGCAATAAACACAATCACGAGCGTCATGGGAATCAATCTCGACACTCTGCGCCCCGAGCCATGCGTTGAGGGGTGAGGCGTTAAGACGCCTATTCTTTTTCTCGACTCATTTTTCATCAATCAACTCCAAAAAAATTGCAATTTATTTTTTTTTTTATGTAAGGTACTCTACGCCGGGAGGGTATTCTTCGAAGGCAGTTCATCCAATTGCGCTCGCGAAAGTGATGAGCATCGCTCAGATGATGAAAAGTGAGTTTTCAGACAAAGATTATTCGCTCTCAGCCATAGGAGGAGTCGAGAATGGTAATGACGCCGCAGAATTCATTCTCTTAGGAGCCAACACAGTTCAGGTCCGTAACCATTGAATCAAAAAAGAAATGGATTCATCAAAATACGATTGATCGAAATATTGAGATAAACCGAGGACTGATATTATAATCAAAATTGTGAGCTAATGCTAATAATGATTTTCAGGTATGCACTGGAGTTATGATGCATGGTTACGGACTGGTGAAGAAGCTTTGCTCGGAGCTTCAAGATTTCATGAGGAAGCACGATTTTAAATCCATTGAAGATTTCAGAGGGTAAAATATCGAAACTATCTTTTTCTTTAACTCGCTGTCGTCTTACTATTTTCGATACGAAATCGCAGGGCTACGCTTCCATACTTTACGACGCACACGGATTTGGTTAGAAGGCAGAAAGAAGCTATCCGAGAGAGGAAGGCTATTAAGAAAGGCTTACAATCAGATAAAGATTGGACTGGGGATGGCTTTGTCAAGGAAAGTGAGAGTATGGTCTCCAATTAAAATTATCAAATATCTATCTATCTATTTTATTACAGTCTTCCTTGTACTTTAAATAAGTGGCTGTTGTAATGGACATGCACAATGGTTCATCTTCCTTTTTCACATGTATGTGTGCAACTGTGTGAAACTATTGATGGAGTTTGGTTTCTTCCCAAGCTGAGATAGTTCATTCAGTCCTAATCAATGCTTTAAAAAGCGCATAGGGCAAGCCGTAGCGTTTTAATTCCGATAGCGTGTAGCGTAAATAGCGTAGCGTATTGCCTGAGTATTTCGAGCAAACTAATTTTAATAAAAAATTGCATCTATGCAACATGTTAACGGTATATTACACTGCAATTCAGTTAAAAATAGTATATCATTCATCTTATAAAAAATAATAATAATTAGTTATTCTTTATTGACTTAGTTTTAGCAATTTTTATAATTGTATTCACCAAATTTCCAAGCTACTTGCATTATGAATAAATTAAGCAGCACATCAATGTGTTACCATTTCATTCGATAATATTAATATGGATCACACGATGAGTAAATCTACACATCACATGCCCTATTTTCATCAAATAATCAATTCCGCCCAAATAGCGCAATAGTTTTAAAAAAAAGCGTAAAAAGAGCAAAAAAGCGTAGAAAAGCGCAAAAAAACGTAAAAAAAAAAGCGTACGCTTTGGAAAAATACGCGAAATACACAACGCTATATCGCGTTTTAGTGAAATTTTGCGCTAAGCGCGCTTTTTAAAACAATGGTCCTAATAACCTCCTTTTTTATTACATTCAGAGGAAAAGGAAATACGCTAGAAAGAAAATATCGACATAAAATATGTTAATGGGCCGGGCCGTATTATGAGTCCAATCCTATCGCCTCTATTAATTCAATTCATCGGCGCACGCGCCATCAATTTCCGCCAAATAAATTGAAGATTAGAGAGCGCTAAATCCATGGTTAGCTTTGAGTAGAAGTGGAGGAGGAGTAGAGATGGCGCATGCTGCGAGATTGAATCTTCGAATGCAAAAGGAGCTGAAGATGCTACTCACTGATCCGCCGTCGAATGCTACTTTTCCTTGTATTTCGGAAAAGGAGCATTCTCTGACTACAATCGATGTTCGATTGAAAGGGCCCGAAGGAACTGCTTATGCTGATGGCGTGTTTGATCTCAACATCCAAATACCAGAAAGGTACTCGTATGATTGATTCCTAACCTAAGTTTTTTGGAGCTTGTATTTGTTTCATGTACGTTAATCCAGCTTTTCTCTGCCGATGTTGCCTCCTGTTGTTTACTTTATGGTGGTGTACGATTACTGTGCGCCGCCATTGATTTTTGTTCCAGGCGCTTTTCATCTGAATATGCTATTTTAGACTAGTACGTCTGAGGTCGACTGAACTCTGTTTTTTCTTTTTCCTTTTTTGTTTAAAGGGGAAAACGGGTACTTAAAAGGGGTTCTCAGCTTTCTTCAAGCTAGTCTTTATTGTTTGCTTGTTAATTTAATCGAGTTCTGTTTGGACAAGCTTTGATCCTTCGGAGCTTGATCGACCTCAACCAACCTTTGTCTAGAACAAACTGCAATTAAGTAAACTTGATGCTGAGAAACAGATGATCATGTGTTTGCAAAGGTACCCATTTCAGCCTCCAATGGTGAAGTTTAATACGCCAGTGTACCATCCCAATATTGATAATGGTGGTCGCATTTGCTTAGATATCCTCAATCTACCGCCTAAGGTATGCATTGCTTTGCTATTAGGATAGGAATGCTGATTTCGTCTTTTTTCTTCTTTAATTTCTGTTAGCATGTGTGTGACTTCAAGTTGTACCTCATCGAGATGTCACCAAACCCTGCACTTCCCTTAGTACTATTTGAGATGATTGCAATTGTTTACTCAAGATTGATACCAAAAGCAATGTTTCCATATACTTTAATGGGTTTATCCAGGGCACATGGCAGCCATCTCTGAATATTTCGACGGTCATAACAAGTATTGGTCTGTTGCTTAGCGAACCCAATCCTGACGATGGTCTTATGCATGAAGCTGTAAGCGAAGTTAGTCCTTCATACTCGCCAGAAAGTATCGAAAACGATCAACTTAACAAGTTACTGTTTTGGCCATTTCGCAGAGCAAAGAATACAAGTATAACAACCAGGCTTTTGAACAGAAGGCAAGAGCCATGACCGAGAAATATGCCAAGGCCGGCGAAGCAGAAAGCAGCACTAAAGGAGGCAGTGGAAGTGAAACTGTGACACAACCAATCGCAGAACACGTAAGTTTTTATGTCAGTCGTACGATGAAAACATGTGTTATTTTACTTCTGATGCATATGCTACAGATTGAAACTAGGGAGAGCTCAGTTTCTTCCAAAAGTGAGAATGAACACTCCATATTCCCCAAGAGGTTGCATGGAATCAGCAGAAAGCTCTCACTTGATTCATTGGGTTCCAATAGTAAGACGGAGCGTGGCAATGACATCAGTGTTTCGCCCACTGTTTCGGATAATGACGTCATCAGAAAGCCAAGAAAACAACTCAAGCTATTCAACACTGCTGCAAAGAAGATATCTCCATCGAAAACTCCTTGTGAAGTATCCAATTTGTTGACAAGTGCAGCTAATTCCGCTGATGATGCCTTGAAGAAGCCATGTAAGGATTCGTCATCATCAATAATACCTTCAGACGAGGCTTTAATAGTTTTGGACAGTGATGATAGCGATGATGGGGAAGATGCTACGAAGCCTGGGAGGTCGAAGTTGTCTCTCCGCCAAAGACGCAAGTGTTTATCAAGAATGTCTTAGCCTCCTATGTGTCCATCCACGTCATCTTTTTACACTGATGACGTGTCACAATACTATAGCATCAAAGATTTTTTGATGCTGTAGTAGGTGTTTGTTCTACTTTCAGAATACCAAGCACAGAATATTGTCTCTCGATCAACATGACAAAGAAAAAAATAGGATTTTATTAGCTTTCAACTATGATCTACTAGTCTTCAACAACTAAAATTTCAAAATCCAGATAAGCAAACTAGAAATAGGGATGAGAAAAAAAATACTCTATCTACCTTTTTGCACACGGATGTTTCAGAAAATGCTGCCAATTATATAGAGACACTTTCATTTTGATTCTGCATCTATCGTCGTTGATGTGAACTGCGTAAAACGACTTCTGGCAACGACGCAATGGCGCGACTGCTCTTCCATCCGGCGCGGGTTCTTCGGTCTTATCGTCGAACCTAACACCCAACACTCAACAAACACGTCAGAAGGGAGCCGGGGTTGGTGCCGGTGTAGTCCCTTCGAATTTCGATGCTTAAGTCAGAAAGTGGGTGAAGATATGTGTTTTAGGCTTGTAAATCAGTTTTAATTATTTCGAAAGCGTACCTGGAAATGATCTAATGTTGCTATTTATACTAACCTCGTTTCGTCCTGCCTTGACATGGTCATTCACCCTGGCCCGCGTTTCTCGCGAACCTTGTGTGGGGAATGTGGTCCTCCCCACGATCCCACATTCTCATTTCCTTCAGTTTTCTTTATGACTCCTTCGCATTACGAAACTGCTCTGGTCGGGCTCACACCCTTTCCCACATCCTACTCGGGCTCCTCTCTCGGCCTCCACGCGTCTGCTATTACTTCTCGGGCTCATCCTCGGGCTACCCGCTTCATTCGTCATTCCCCCTCCCGTGCCTTCTACTTCGCGGGTTAGTTTATCACTATTGTTATTTACCGTTAGCCGAAAGTCCCGAGGGTAACAGTCGTCGTCATCATCATCAAGACTAGGTAGGCAGGCAGCATTCACACACGTTTTTCAACGAAGCAGAGCACAACAATGCGCATGTCTAACTACCAATTGACGAGGTTGGTTTTCAACTCAACCTGAATAAACTATGCTCAAAGTCCTCAGCTTTCAAACAGCATAAAAACAGACAGAAAGCCATTAACGCGCCAGTTAGTGGGCCACATGCATAGTTTATTGTTTCGTTCTTGTCATCGGTTGAAAATTCCCTCTGTTACCTAATGAATTCGATTTGACTATTCGCTTTGCAGTATTACACCATGATCAGTACGTACAAAAACCCATTCCGCGGACGCGGAGCGAACCAAGACTCCATTTTTTTTTTCCTTTTAGTTTTGTGCCGAAGATTTCTGCTATTAAACGGGCAGCTAGATAGATTCCACAGTTAGTTTCAGCAGAAAAGTTAAGTTGAAGATCATGGGTTGTGTTCTTGGCAAACGTGTCCGTAAAGAAACAGAAGCTCGCCGGGACAACAGTGAAAAAGATGATCGGAGAGAAGAATCGAAGGAGGTGGCCGCCGTCGCAGCGCAAAGCGAGATCGTCGATAATGGAACTGAAGAGGTTAACTCCGCCGACGATATAGCTACAGCCGCAATTCCTCAATTTCAGCTGAAGAGAGGTTTGTCCTCCGCCGCCGACGTTTGGCCGGCGTGGCTGGTTGAAGCGATTGGACCCACCATCAAGGATTGGAAACCCCGGCGTGCCAACACATTTCAGAAGCTAGAGAAGGTACGTATTTACGGAGCTCATTTATATTGGGCTTCTTCTTCACGGAAAGGTACGTTCTTTGGGTGCATTTGATGTCGCTTTCACTTCGATTTTTGCTAGGGCTTGAGGGTTTTCGCATTGAACTAGGTTGTTTTCGCATTGAACTAGGTTGTTGACTGACATAAGTTTCTTGTGTACCCTTCTTTCTTCTTCTATACAGTTGGTAAAGAAATCTGTCACAGTAGATTGATTTCTGTTGATGTAATAGATTTGCAGAGGTTGTTTGTCTAATCATCTTAAACGACCCACTTTGTCGTCGTAGATTGGCTCGGGGGGATACAGCAACGTATACAAAGCAAAGGACTTAATCACAGGGAAGATAGTGGCCCTAAAGAAAGTGAGGTTCGACCACTCAAAGCCTGAATCAGTTAAATTCATGGCGAAGGAGATAATCTTCATGGCAAGGCTTAATCATCCCAAATGTAATAGAACTCCAAGGCCTCATTATTTCAAGAATTTCTACAAGTCTCTACTTTGTCTTCGATTACATGGAGCATGACCTCGCCGGCCTTGCTTATATGCAGAAACCCAAATTCACCGAGGCCCAGGTGAAAAAAACAGACCGAAAGAAAGAAAAAAGACAATCTTTACTTCATTTTTCGTATTCATGGCTTCTTGTTCTTACAGGTCAAATGCTTTATGAAGCAAGTGCTTTCTGGGCTCGAACACTGCCACGAAAATGGAGTCCTCCACCGCGATATAAAGTGCTCTAATCTGCTGATCGATGATGAAGGTGTACTAAAACTCGCAGATTTTGGGTTGGCTGCCTTTTTCAATCCTCAGAGCAAGAGGCGAATGACGAACGGCGTCGTAACCCTTTGGTACCGCCCGCCCGAACTTCTGATGGGGTCCACTGATTACGGCGTCGGCGTAGATCTTTGGAGCGCTGGGTGTATTTTGGCAGAGCTTCTCTTTGGCAAACATATATTTCGAGGACGAACTGAGGTGTGACGATTTTTTTAAGCCCATAATCTGCGGCCATCTCTTCGAAAAGTAATGTTTTTTTTCCCTCGTGTAGGTCGAGCAGCTGCACAAGATCTTCAAGTTGTGCGGTTCGCCGTCTGAGGAATTCTGGGAAAAATATCAGTTTCCAAACGAAGCTCTTAAGCCTCAGAAGAAGGCCTAGAAGCGATGCGTAAGGGAAGTGTTTAAGGACTTCTCGCCGTCTTCGCTCAAATTGGTCGACACCCTACTTTCTATAGATCCCGACAAACGGGGAACTGCCACGTCAGCGCTGAACAGTGAGGTTAAAGAAGCAGACTTCAAATATTCATATCGATTATTACAATCTTGAGAATCCAACGATTCTTATTTGGCTGTGAACAGTTTTTTAACACGGAAACGTATGCTTGCGACCCTTCGAGCCTGCCTAAGTTCCCTCCAAGCAAGGAAATGGATGTTAAACTGAGGCTCGACGAAGCTAAAAGAAGGTAAGAAACTGCATTTTTATTAACGTCGTTGGATCTTTCTTGATAGCCATTCTCCGAAATATGACCATAATGATGATGATGGTGATGATGATGAAGAGCCAGAGAAAAGGTAGCCCCTCATGAAGATAATGCAGAGATTCAAGCCAACGTAGATGTATGTCTGTCATCAAAACTCGAAAAAGAACGCAAATTTTTTCTGTATTCCATAATACGTAAATCCCCATCATCGATCCTAAAAGATGCTTCCTTTTTTTTCTTTTTTGTTGATGAAGAAGGTGAGGATGATGGCAGATGCGAGGGGAAAGAGCAAGAGTGAAAGATTTCCGCTGCCGCACAAAGATGGATTAGCAGTTGCCCGCCATGGTCATGCATCTTTTGGAGCTGCGCTCGTCGACAAGGACACCATGGCACTTGAATCCCTAGCTGTCAAGATCTATGAGGAACTTGATAACAATGACTTTCTTCAAGGATGAAGAAGAATGAAGAGCCACGCCACGTGGCACCACCTACTTCTAGAAATGAGTTTCATTCATCCATGGGTTGGGAGGCTTTACACAATTTTGGGGACAGAAGATTAAAAAAGAAACAAGAAATAAGCAGAGCAACTGAGCGAATATCATGATGCAGAATAGAAAGGTGTTTGCAGTTTTTTTCCTTTTTTCTTTTTTGCTGATAATTGGATATGGGTACACTCATCTTTCTTAGAAGCATGTATGGAAGTCGAGAGCCCAAATTTTTTCTTGGTTAATAATCGTTTATAAGTCTGCTGAAAGATCATCATTTCACTAACAATCAAATTTTAAGTGTGTCAAGAAAAGCCCTTGCATCGCCAGAGGAAAGATGCTTCAGGAAATCACTTAAGCTACTCCCTACGTACCTCCTCGGACGAACTTCACTCAACAACTCTTTCGCAGGCTCAACAACTTCATCCCTCGACAAGCTATGAAGGTTTGCTATAGACAACCTCGTACTACCATTCGACACAGCCCTATGCAGCACGCTCTTATACAGCCCATTGCTCAGCACTTCTAAATGGTCTCGGACGAGTACTTGAAATGAACCGACGGGTCCCACAACGTTCCTCCACGAGCTAGAATCATCGCCGTCTCTGCCCATGAGTTGAAAGCCAGGCAAACTCTGCAGAAGAACGGTTATGATGCTGTGATCTGTATGTGGAGGTTGGCCAGAAATCGAATTTGATCCTCCCAAGCATTCTTCCGTATTATTCTCATTATGCCGATTAATCCCAAAAATTTGTTCGCCCTGTTCGAAATTTTGTCGCAGGTATGCTTCACCCAAGTTTAAGCTCTCCATGATCGCTCGAAATAGTTCAATGGCTATTTTCCTCACTTCTGTGGCATAAGTTCCCATGATTTCACTGTCACGATTAAGACTGCAGCGTGAGTACTTAGTACGCATAAAGATACCATCTTTCGACAAAAGCTAAGCTTTTTCCTCGTTCAATTGGTTGTTCAATCAGCCTTACTGAGAATCTTTATCTAACTAGCACTTGAGCATGGATATATAACTAAGAATTTTACCAGTAGTCGTGAATGTTGGCCAAGATTTGAGGTATCTGTCGAGTGGATTCGAACAAAGCTTGAGAAAATCCCTTGAGAAGCCTCTAACGTTCATGTGACCAAATCTCACCTCCTTAAACACATCGTCTGAACAAAGTTGTTCCTTTTCTTCACTGGGCAGGCCAAAGAATCTGCTGTTCACATCAAGAGCTGCTTCGATTACTGAGCTGTGTACTCCGTGATTAATAACCTGTGGGTGGGTAGGATGGATTTACTCGCAATTTACTATTTTCTAGTAATCACCAACAATACAAGCACAAACTGAAAACAGAAAGAAAACAAAAAAATGTGAAAAAACACGCTTGATATCACACTATTATTACATGGAAGCAACCGTGTGTCTGGCAAGCTTCGCCAATTTGCTGTATTACTGAAGACTTGGTGAGAGCGTCGCGCAAAAGGGATAGGTCTACTGTCGGTATTTCTGCTTCCGATTTTTCTCTAAGTTTCTCCATAATTGAAAGAGAAGTCAATCATTCAATTGTTATACAAGGTTGTAAGAGAGAGAGAGAGAAAATCCGCCAATCATTCAAAATAGACTCGTCGGTCATACAAACATTTTTTGTGTTGTTGCATTGGACAACGGACGATTCACACTATACTCCTGCTGGGCAAGTTAGAACTTCAAATATTAAAATTATCTCTACTCGATAATACTAATAATTAATTGAATAATATCTGAGTTGAACATTAGAAAGTTCTTATATATATATATATATATATATATATATATATATATTTTCTTCTGCCTGAGATTACAACTGAGACAATGTCATGTCTTTGAGAAGTAAGGGGAAAAATGACGGAGGTTTAACAGAAGGGCATAGCAGCAAACCAGAAATTTCCTGTCCTCAGCAACAGAAATATAACCAGCAGTACTTTTAAAACAACTATTTCTTCTTACGCAGAGACGAATGAGCGCTATATAGATACGCACGTATAATTGATCAAATATACACGACGACGTAAAAGTTCGAACGGTGCATTTCTCTTCTGTTTACAAACTCATCGCCACAGTTCTTGCGCATTAGTCGTGCGCAAAGATTCTAATGCGCTATATCCCCAACAACATACCGGTAATTTGTATATCGCAAATCCCAGATTTCTTTGGAACTTTTAAGAAGGAAAAACCAACTTTTAGAACTTGGCAAGGCTATCCATTAACCTGTTAATAAGTCCCAATAACAGGTACAAAACCTTCATCCAACATCTCATTCCTAAATAATTCAACCTCGACCTTCTTTCGAGTACTTCCAATATCGATGATTTCCATCTATATATAACCTTAGGATGAACGAAAATTAGGAAGCACATGACCTTATTTTCCATGTAGATTGTTGTCTCTGTACAACTTTAAAAAATATATGGTTCGAATAAATGTTTCCTCCAACAAAAAAAAAAAAACTGAAAAGCAAATCGAAAATAGCTTTCAATAACATAATACACATTTAAAGATTGGAAGTATATTAATATATGTACATTTATGATAAATCACACAATCCAAAAGCATAATGATGAAAGTAATTACATAATATGTGTTTATTAATTTGTGGACATTAATGATAATTCACAGAATCCAAAAGCATAATTTCAAAGAAAGTATCTTCATAACATGTGTGTATTAATTTATGGACATTAGTGATAATTCACAGAATCCAAAAAGCATATTACTCAAAGAAAGTAATTTCATAATACGTTTGTATTAATTTATGGACATTAATGATAATTCAAAGAATCCAAAAGCATATTAGTCAAAGAAAGTAATTTCATAAATATGCCCCAGAGGAGAGTCAAAGAAGATTACAAGCTGTTCTAGTAAATATTACACAACTCTTCTCCTACCATAAAGCCAATTAAGAGATTGCCACAATTTCTTTATAATTTCATATTCATGTAATTGCCAAAGCTGGACCAAAGTATTCTGTCTTGAGCCCCAAAAAAACACTATATATAAGGCTGAACATCAAAACTGTTCTCTTCATTGCTATCCAATCTTATTGCACTAATCGCCTACTGAAGCGCTAAAAGCAAAGTATTTCAAGCCCAACCAGTCAAGGTTAGTAGCAACTTTAACTCAGTTCATTCAGAAATGCTGCTTTTATATCTACTGATGCTCTCAAAGAAGCCTATGTATGTGCTTAAAGTCGTTCAATCTAGGAAATGTATATGCGCTATAACTGATGTTCGTTCTTGAAAACTCATGTGGACAGATATGGACGGAGTTCAAGGCGACGAAGGCAGACACGAATTCCATTACCTGAGAATGATAGCAGAGGAGATAGAGAAGTCCTATCCACATGGCTCGGTCTTCCACCAAGAAAGACTGTTGCACATCAACAGAAAATTTCGCGCCTCGATAAGTTTGATCCACACAGATCAAATGCTGAGCGAAATGTTCAGAAAAGCCAAGGAAAGGTACCACAGCTTCTCCCAGGTGCTGAGCGAGGAGGGGATTGACTGGGACATTAGGACCAATATCGTCAGTGGGGACGAGAAACTGTTGGAGGAAAAATATCGCGTAAGATATGTTATTTCAGTTCTTTATCGCATAACTTGTTCCACAAAACAGATGAGGCTGATTAAATGCTACGAATTTCATTACAGGATCGGTACATCGGTGGCCACTATTACGGAGAGGCAAACTTTGATCTGATGTGTCAGATCTTTGAGAGTGGAGTCAGGTTTCCTTGATAGGAGGAAACCGTAGAGTTATTAATGCTCGAATTTAGATGTTTGAGCATTGTTACTTAGATTCCATTCGAATTATGTAATCTCTTTCGGCGCATCAGAATAAAAGCTTACTATATACCTCTGTTGTAAGACTACCAGCCAACCACAATGGCCTGAACTATGCGCGAGGCAGAAACAACTAACCAACCTTAACGAACTCAAACGACAAAAGATACGAATTTGAACAGCGAGTTAAAGTAGTTTGTCAAATAGTCAGGTTAGTTGGCTCAAAATCAGAAATCAACTTAAAATTTTGAAACAAACAATCAGCGCAAGACAAGCTCAATATCAACTATGCAAGCCCGATTACAAAAAAAAAAAAATCGAAATACACACACCGAAGCAATCAATCTGATAATCGTAATCAAAGTAGACAGGAGATATAAGAATCTTACTAGTTTTGGGTTGAGAGTAATTTGTCAGGGAACGAGAAACATCATCCCACTTTGTTGCTGTATTAAGATGAACGAAACACAAACAACATATAAATAATCGAGGCCGCCGTCTTTAAAACTCGTCGGCAGACGACCTCTTCCCAGCTCACTTATTCTTCCCATGCTCACATCTAATTCACAGCACCACATAAACCCACACATCAAATCAAGGGTTTTTTTTAACGTTTTTGGTTGCCGAATTAAATTTCCTTCAATGAATTGACGTTACCTTCATGAAAAATGCATTCTTGGCGTTGTGGAGGATTGACATGAGCTTTGCCACGCCCATTTTGTTCCATTCTACTTCATTTCTTTCGAAAAGCGATTTTGAGCTTTAGGTAACTAATTATCATCAGAGGTAACAGGTTATTTATTAAATTTTAACAGTATCTCAAGTTTAATGATTATTAAATTAAATTTTAACAGTCCCGTGGAAAAGCCCTGGGGTTACGTCTGAAGCATAATTTGAAGGGACATAAAATAAGTATCCGAGGACCGAGATAATTAACAGTCGATCGCCCCATATATAAAAGCGGATTGTTTAGATAATTTGTGCAAAAAATACTAGTTATAATGGTCTTATCATTTCCATCAATCCATCCATCCATGTACTCGGCTACGTTTGCTTGGTAGGACAAAATTAGAAATGGGTTGCAGATTAATTATAAACAATATACTCATATTTGGTAGTCCTAGCGAAGCTCGCGAAAGTGGAGAAGCCCGACAATTTTAAACGGGCCCTTCTATAGCTTATCCCAAATGGACCAATAATATTATTTTATCTAGGATTTTCTAATACAACTTTTTCTCGGGATTGAACATTTGTATTATATGGACTTCGATCCAAACGAAGGTAGGTTATAGTTTGTATAAGATCCCAAAACACTTGGGATCATTTCGGAAAAAAGTAGTTGGCTTGGTTTTCAGACACATGGCATCGATCACATTCACATAGGCAACGTCATCGTGCCATCAAATCAGAAGGACCCTTAAAACACTATGAAACTGATCGTAGCATAGCAACCACTAGAATTCATTACATCATCATCTCATCTCATTCGTACTTGTGGCATCCATATTACAGTTGCCACCCTTTTGCACGCCGCAATGCATTCTTGGAGCGTGCATGGGTTTATTAGGTCTATACCAATAGCAGTTTCCGTGAGCTTTGGGGCGATGAACGCAGGATAAATCATTGTCGCTATCAAGACAAGAAATAGAGTTCTAAATAGGGCCATCACTAGTTACTTAAGCCAGTCTTAATAATCTGTGTGTTTTGCTCGTGGGACATGTAATAAGGCTCGCAAAAGAGTATTTATAGACAGAAGTCGAAGGTGGAGAGTTCGTCAGAGATATATAATTATATATTGTCTTAAAGTTGAATGAGTTAATGGGATTGCATGCGTTGCGCGATGAGTGTGACACTGACGTTTCGAATTAATGGTTTTAATGAAAATGTTTAGGAGGATAAATTCTCAGTTTAATTATACACCAATCTTTAAATCCCACAATGTACATTAGATTTCTCCAGATTTCTATGAGCTCCTCCAAATACGAAAAAATAATAAAGATAAAAAAAAAAAAAAAAATTGTGGAGAATCTCCACGCATAGAGAGACATATACAACGATTGAATTATTATGGCCCACCATTTTCTTGCTGTGCTTAGGTACGCATGAATTCACTGCACAGACCTCCGATCCACGATCATCGTATCTTCCTTCTAAAATATATGTCAAGAGAACTCATTTTACAACCTAATAGGTTAACATCGTAGCATATGCTCTTCTGATAGGGATAGTGTGTGTTTTAGGCCTCATGTTGTTACACTTTACCTTTCCTATAATTAAAGCTTTTAGTGGGACAACTGGGACGATTAAAATATCCATCTTGAGAAAGAAAGCACAACTCCTCACTGCAATAATAATGTTAACTAACAAGTGTCCAACACGAAGTAGAGAAGAGAAGAGACCTTAATCATCAATTTGCTGGGCGTGTTTAATACTATTTTATTTACTTATTTAGTTTTGTGATCAATGGCTAGCTTTTTAATTCTCTCGCCAATAAGGCTGATTACTAGTGCAAAATCAGCATAGTCATATGTCGATAGAAATTGTAAAGATCTCAGAATTGGATAGAGCTAATAGTCTGCCTATATTATATCCACCCCTATGCGTCAACCACAAGCTTAGCATCCACGCTCGAGAATTCTCGAAAGAAGGCTTTGAAGTGTTCGTAAGAATGCTTCACATCATCGACCGCACACATTTCTCTTATGCTGTGCATTGAAAGCTGAGGAGCTCCAACGTCAACCGTGCGAATACCGAGGCCAGTGGCCACGATAGGGCCAACGGTCGAGCCACATTTCGCATCGTTGCGAGCCACATATTCCTATATTAAAATACAAATCCAAAAAACATTTTCTTTAATAATCCCAAGTAGTTTAGGCTTTATTAAGAAAAGGTTACTGATATATTGTTATTACCTGAAGTGGGAGTTCGTGTTTGGCTGCTATCTCCCTTATGAAGAAGGAAGTCACTGCGTTGGTCGCATACTTCTGGTTTGCGCTGTTCGTTATAACGAGCCCGCCGTGCATCTTGGGCTGATGGTTCCCTTCATGCTTGTCCTGGTTGGGACGAAGACAACGAAAGTACACTAGGATGTAATAAATGAGCAGAGTTTGAGAGGCGTAAAAGGATATGTTGTAATAACCGTACCAAATAGTTTGGATGCAAAGCATGAGACATGTCTGCTGATACTAGGAAGCTCCTTTGGATTGCTTGGGGCAGCATCTTTAAGTGCCATGCCATTGTTAGAAAGTAATATACGTGTGAGTGAATATTTCGATCGTTTTATACCTCAGAGGAGCCGAAGTAAGCTGTGATTCGTGATAGAGCGTCGAGCATCAAGGGAGATCGAGCCCCTTGGGCAGAATTGGAACCAACCTCTTCGTGGTCGAACAAAGCCACCATTCTAACGCCAGTCTCGTCCTCAAGGCTGCTTTCAGATGATGTCGAATCTATCAATGCCTGGAAATGAAAATCGTTTATTAGTTGAAATTTGATCCAAACAATAATGGTGTAGTTGAAACAACATAAACCTTCAGAGAACAAAATGACATGCAGAGATTATCCAGTCTTCCTGAGAAGATAAATTCCTTCAGTGCGCCTGCGATAACGCTCTTCTGTGTATCGCATGCTTGCAGCTCAAAATCACATATGTCCTTTGGTTGACATCCAACTTCAGAAGCTATCAGCTGAAATAAAAAGGTAAGTTGTAGATATATGAACAATTGACAAAGTATAAATTATTTACTAACGTGCAAAAGAAGTGGATGGTGGTTTTTGCTTTTGTTTGAGCTTCCATCAGCCTTATTCTCCCAAGTTGGCCTGTTAAGTTCAGACTGGGTACAGAAAAGAAAGAGGTTAAAAAGGAGAAATGCGTGCGCAGTCATTGTGTAAGAAACTAGACAATTAGAGGCTCTACCTTAACATGTGTAGCCAACACAGGGATAAGGTGGTTTTGCTTGTTCACCTTGAATGCATCATTTACGTCCCTAACAAAATAAAGGATTCGAACATAAGCAACCTTAAAAAACATTACACAAGAGTTTGATTCGATATAATTACTTGTCCAAGTGAATCGCCAGAGTTGGGATACGCATGATTGGGTCCTCGATTCTGATAAGCCTGTGTGAGTATGATTCTTCAGAGCCATCGTCGTCTTTCTGTTGTCTGAAAATTACCCTCCCAGCGATGGTCAAGTCACGATCGAACCACGTATGCCACAGACCAGCTCCATAAGGCTGGACGCCTACTCCCCAACACCCACCCTTTGAAACCTGAAACGTTCGCCAAAGGGTGGGTATAGATAGATACAGTGGAATAACGTTTAATTTGAGCAGTAATAATTATTACCTTTGTTACAGGCTTTAGTTTCAGACAAGGGCTGTCAGTGTGTGCGCCGATGATGTAAAACCCATTCCCAGCCTCGTACCTACAACAGTGAATTTCGAACCCAAATCAGCCGCTGAAATTGCGCGGGAAAAATATCTTTAATCTCCAATTTTGATAGCGATTCTCCGTTTCAGACACTCACGGAGGTTTAACCTGAAACATCAACTATGGAAATGAACCTCGTACCTTTTACCGACGGCAAAGGCGACGATCGTTGAGTGGTTCCTGGTGAAGAAATACTTCTCGCCGGCCTCCAATTTCCACTCCTCCCTCTCCGATAACTGCTTGTATCCAGAAATCGCAAGCCTCCTCTTCGCTTCATCTGATAGGAAAAATCGGACAGCAACAACTTTCAGCATTTCTTTCATTTCATTCGAAGATACCAGAAAGAAATAAAGCGAAGCAAAATTACGTACCGACAGCATGGAAAGCAGTGGGTGAAGCGTTGAGGAAGTCGACAAGATCTTCAGCGACTGAGTTTTCCATTTCCTCTCAAACGCAAACGAATCGAATCGATCAACTGACTTTGCAGTTTTCCTTTTACTCTTCGCAAGTTCTCTTCCAATCTAACTGTGAGAACTCTTACTATGGCGCGATGGTCTGATTCTTATATATGGATGGACGATGGTTGACTTCACGTAACTACTTTCAGTTACGCTGCGTGCATATAAAAATAATTTGAGACTGCACCCTAAACTCTTTCTATTTCGTAGTTAGTCCTTAATTTGACTAAATTATCAAGGAACTTCAGCTTGATTTAGAATCGAAATATTCCTCTGAACTGTCGCACGATAGTGAGGTAGCCAAGCAGTTCAAAGGAGGACGAAGAGAAATCACACAGGTGCGAAATTTTGCATCCTTGATGTAAAGATTTGTCTATGAAGACGCACGTGGTCATTCTTTTGGATATGAGTTATTCTTTTAGCATTTGATGTTTCCTCATGTTTCTATTTTGTTCTGTTCGATTGTGTGAATATTCCTTGCTTTGATATCTTTGTGGAGAAACAAACGATGGCTTTCTATGTTTGATACTAAAAAAAGCATTTATTTTTAATAGCTGAGCTGATTATGCGTATTGATTCGGTCAGCTGGCTTTTCAGCTGCCTTGTATAGGCATGGATTGCTTAACGGGTAATTTTGGTGGATTGGAATATGTATATCGCTAGATTGATATATTCGGGTTTTAATACTTGATGCTATTGAGGGGTTGGTGTTTCCGAAGTTGACCTAGATTTTTTGAGGTTGATGATTAATCTGACGATGTGCGTATGTTAGTTCTGATACTGTTGACTTGATTATCAGCAATGAAAGCCAACGTTGTTAACCAGCTGAAAATTCCTATGTATGCCCCATTGGCTTTCCTGGGCTTGCTTGCAAGATAAGATGATCACTTGTTAAAGAGTTGGGGTGGTTTTGAAGCATGCTTGCCAATGCAGTAATGAAAACACACGCTAACTTTACACTTAATCGACAAAATTCATATCGTAATGGCAGTGATCTTCTGTTTTGTTTATTTTATTGCATTATGTTCTTAGTCGTCGTGATTCAATTCAAGATATATCTTTCTTCCACTTCCACAGATCTTCAAACTGAATTCTCTATGGCTTCATTCAAAGCATTTTTGAACAGCCCGATCGGTCCCAAGACAACTCACTTCTGGGGCCCTGTAGCCAATTGGGGATTTGTGATTGCAGTAAGTCACAAATTATTTCGAGAGCTATAAACAGACCCGTTGTTACTTAGTTGCTCGGTGGAAGAATTTGTTTTCGGGTAAAGTCCTGTTAACTAACTGCCTTCTCCGCAGGGCCTGGTGGACATGAAGAAACCTCCCGAAATGATCTCTGGCAACATGACTGCCGGTAGGGCTGAGCAAAAATATCCGAAAATCGGATTCCGATCCGATATCCGGTTTTCAAAACCTGAAAATCCGGATATCCGGTTTTAAAAACCGGATCGGATATCCGATCCGATTTATCTTAAAATAAACGGATCGGATACGGATAGTGGTTTGTCCTAAATTCGGATATCCGGTATCGTTTTATATTTAAAAAATAAATAATAAAAAAATAAAAAATAGCCCAAAATGAAAAATGAAGGTTAAAAAGGGAAAAAAATCCTCAAAATAGAAATATTTATTTTATATTATTTTATTATGTAATTTGAATCATGAATTCACATATTGTGTGAATTACTATGTGTAGAAATTTTTATATGAAAAATATATTTTATTTTGATAAGAAAAAAATGATTTTGAACAGAATATATTTTGAATCATGAATTCACATATTGTTTATTATTTTTATGTAATTTTGAATCATGAATTCACATATCGTGTTAATTACTATGTGTAGTAATTTCTATATGAAAAAATATATTTTTATTTTGATAAGAATAAAAAAATGATTTTGAAAAGAAAATATGAAAAATTATATAAAAAATAAATTTAAAAACCGGATGCGGATATCCGATTTAAATATCCGAATAAAGCGGATATCCGATTTTCGGATATCCGATTAAAACCGGACGGATACGGATATCATTTTTGATATCCGAAATCCGGATATCCGAATTTCGGATATCCGAATATCCGGATAACCGGTTTTGCTCACCCCTAACTGCCGGTATGTAACTATATTTAATTTAAACGTTAAAAGCATTTGTAATCGTTCCCTTTTCATATTACTTTATATTTTTTTTTTTACAATTACGTATGTCTAACATTAAACGCAGCGATGTGCGTATACTCTGGCCTGTTCATGAGGTTCGCTTGGATGGTTCAGCCTCGTAACTATCTGCTACTTGCTTGCCATGCTTCCAATGAGACCGTGCAGTTATATCAATTTTCCCGCTGGGCCAAGAGCCAAGGGTAATTTTGCTCGAAGCTTCTTTTGCGTTCTTCCCGTCTCTGTCGATGATTCATCTTTTTTTTTTTCGATTTGATTGATCAAACCTGCATCAGATTATACTGAGATTGACTCGATAGAGTATAAATGAGGAAGTGTGACTAACCTATCATTGTTCAATTACACTTCTCTTCTTAGGTACTTGGAGCAGAAGAAAGAAGACGATGCCCCAACGCAGTGAACAAATAGCTCGATTCTTGGCAATCTTATGCCTCCGTAAACCTCAAGGCTGGTTGATTTTCAATTTCAATAAAATCGGGAAAATGCCCCGTTGCTTGTACATTTTATTCTCGAAATTGAAACATACGATTTCGAGTAGAAACTCGTCTACTCCTCCAAATGCAGCCAAAATATAGCAGAAAAAACAAATCGACGAACGAATAAAAGTCGCTATACGTCCTCTTATTACCTACCCTACGTAGATTCAAACTGAAAAACAAACTTTTAGCAGCAACCTCAGCAACACTTCCAGCAAGAAGCAGATATAATAGCCTTATTCTTCCAACCCAAAGCAAGGCACCCTTTATCTTCCACCACCGTATAGCCCTCGCAGTTACCCTCACCGTAATACGCAGAACTCAACCACTTCTTCACTCGATCCACCATCTTCAAAGGCACGGGCTGAAAGCCCGCCCGACTCATCCTCCTTCGCCATTGGTCGATCCGCTCGTGCCTCTCGACCCTAGCGGGCCCCTCGCAGCTCACGATATTCTTGATCTCCTCTGCGTAGTGAAACTGCTCGATCTTCGCACGCCTAGTGTCGTACTTTGGCAGCACAGCGTCGAGCGAATCGAATATTGCCGAGTAGTAGTGCAAAGCCTCCATGAACCTTCCCAAGAAAAAGGGACCGTTGTGGCTCGAATCTTGCTCGACTAGGACGTACAGCTTAGGCCTAAGCTCTCGAATCACTTTCAAGAAAAAGTTCAACGCCCCTCGACTCTCCTTCACCACGCAGTGCAGCTGAAGGATGCTGTTTATGACGAGGAATTCTCCTTGGACGACCTTTATTACATTGGGTTTGAGGTTTTCGAAGCTCGTCTCTACTACGGTGAATTCGAAGTCCACTCCAAACCCTAATGCGTATGCTTCGAGTTCTTGCCCTATGGTAAGAAACTTGTCTGCGTCGAGGCCGACGGCTGTGATGCGAAGGCGGGGAAGTGGGCCCGGGCGGTCAGCCATGGCTTGTATGAGGCTCAGCCATTGGTAGCCGTGGGGTAACCCTAGGCTCATCCCTAAGTCCACCACGTGGATGGATGTTATTGGATTATTAATGTTACTGTTATTCTCTCCCTCAAGTGCTTCCATTATCGAAGTGTTGGCTACGAAGTGACCAAATTGGATGTAAGGAGATACCTCGTAAACCAATTTTAGGGCTTCTTCTTTGTCTTCTGACGCAACGACGTCGACTAAGTGATCACTTGTCTGATAATAATGATTGAAAGGCGAACCATTGTAGCTAGTGGGCCCCAGCGGGTGAAACGTGGCGAGCCTATCGGCTAACCCATGTACGAAACAAGAAGCCACCCGCTGGAAAGACGAGCCGAAGACTAAGGCGTGCGAGCGGAGCTCCGATAAGAGCGCCGTCGCCTGCGTCTTGTCCCGGCAAGCCACGGCTTCGGCGCAAGAAATGAGGAGTTGGACTAATTTCGTCCCATTGTTGTCCGAAATGTAGTTGCTGCTGCCATCTTCGAATTTTTCTGGGCTGAGATCTATTACAGCGTCCTCTGAGAATAAATTGACCTCGGTGGACGATGCGAGGTAACGCTGTGTGTAAGTCTTGATGTGATCGCGGAAGTTGAGGCTCAAATCGCTGCCTCGGCTATGATCTCTCACATGGGTAATGTCGGAAATGGCGGCGGAGGTTGTGTCTGAGGTTAATTTGGTCCTTTTCGACGTATCTGTTGCTTCGTCGTCGTCGTATAGATTCAGGGGATGCCATTCGTTTGAGGTTTCGATGTTTTCGAAGATGGAGATGCTATTATTATCTAATGAATTGTGGGAAGAGTTTCTTTTGCATGGGCGATTTGGGTGGTGAGTGAATTCCATGGAGAAGAAAGCGACTGCTACGAACTGAATGCTTGAAAAAAGCCCCTTTTTTTTGTTTAACTGTTTACTTGAGATCTGAAACAAGTCGCTTGAAAGAACCACTTAAGAGCGGAAGTAGCTTATATAGATGAAAAGTTCAGGAATTTAACGAATAAAAAATTGATGGCCTGGCTACAGGCCTTTTGTTTATTGTTATTTTATTTATTTTTTGTTTCTTGTTCGGAGTTTTCAAGGGGAATTTTTTTGTTTCATATTCGGATGCCGGATAGAATAATACATCGTCTTCGATCATTGTTTCATGCAATTACAAAAACTATTCGGAAATACTACACATTGTTCAATAAGGTTTAGCGATAACTTTATTTGGTGGTTGTTGTAGTAATAATTTTATGACAAACATTGCCTTTTTTGTGCCTTTGCTATGACATTTGGCATTTGGTCTCCCTGTCAATGTCACCAATGTCCAAGAAACAACTTTTCGTTGTAGTTTAATCGAATTAATATCATCACAGCTGCAAGGAATTACCACTTGCGTAAATACATGCATACATAAGTAACTTGTCTGTCCCTTTCATGACTTCTTCAGTTTCTATTTGTTGTTTTTTGTTTTCCCTTCTTTTCAGTTTAATTAAAATCCAATCTGGTTCTGGTAGCCGTTTGAAAACCTTGCCATTCCCTTGTTCTAATATAATTAGTATGTATTGTATGTGTATATATTAAGAAAACGAGAAAGTGAATTTTCTGTTGAGCTTCTAATCTGTACTCTAATCAATGCATTAACCGTGATACAACCTTGATAACTATAATAATAAAATAACAGAATATGCCGCAACATTCATCTTCCCATAAATAAAACAACAGTTTCAGTTTTGTAATAATCGAAGGAAATAAATAGCTTTTCTTCGATCAATCTTGGATAGACATATATGCATCTCCGCTCCTTTGAGGCTGAGATTTGTAAAGATTGAAACTTTGGGTGAATCTCTGATTAAGAAGACTTCTGCATTTTTCATTTTTCTTTTTAAGGAAAAAACAAAACTAATTAAATTTATGGTGCAATTCAATAATAGGATATGCTCCGCCATTACACGTCATGCGTGTCTTTTTAATATTTTTGTTTCCGTAATTTTCAGATATTGATGACATAATTCACATCACATCCATCCAAAAGCAGAGTAAATCGTAGACAATCAAACAATTAGATTAGAAGTGAGAAAAAGGCGAGAGAGCTTCGAATCGATTCAATGGCTGCTGAGGCGAAGATCTTTGAGCTCAATAATGGCACGATGCAGGTCAAGGTCTCCAACTACGGTTGTACGATTACTTCGTTATCCGTACCCGATAGCGATGGTAAGAAAAAGATTCTCATTCTCATGCGCATCAAAATAATCAGATCTTGATTCATCCATCGAATCGTTTTTCCTTAATCCTTACTTATACTTATCTTTTGAGCTTTTTTCGATATTGAAAGGGAAATTGGCTGACGTTGTTCTTGGGTTCGACTCAATCGAACCGTATCAGGTAAACTCGCTGGGATTTCCACCTATTTGTTCTCCTTGGATGAAATTTTAGATCTTGACATGTTGTAAGGGGAAAATTAGATTCTTTACTGCAAACGGTGACTCACTGTTCCTAAATTGTCTGAATGTTTGATGGGCCGTTCTCAATTTCGCATCTCATATTTCATTACATGGTGGAATAGCAACGGGAATGCAAATTATTAGCAGCAATTTCTGATCATCCTCTTTGATGATTGATATGCTTCTTCTTTTATATGTATATGCAGAAAGGCATGTCTCCATACTTCGGCTGCATAGTGGGCCGTGTGGCAAACAGAATCAAAGATGGGAAATTCACGCTAGACGGCGTCGACTACTCATTGCCACTAAATAAGCCGCCGAACAGTCTCCACGGTTGTGAATTTTTTTCAATTTAAAGATCCTCAAGAAAAAAAAGAACTGTCTTTTATGCGAGTGAATGTTCGCTTTCATACATAATCCCTCGTTTCTTGCTTTTGTTTGGAACCATAATCTAATGAAGGCGGCAACAAGGGTTTCGACAAGGTAATCTGGGAAGTCGCTGAATATAAGCAGGGCGGCGATCATCCATCGATCACCTTTAAATACCTCAGCCACGATGGAGAAGAAGGTAAGAAAAAAGAACCCATTTTTCAAGAGAAAATTCCATATTACGTTCTGAAAAAAAACGAAAATATGCAGGTTACCCAGGCGATGTCCTATTCAAAGCAACATACACGCTCACCTCCAAGACAGCGATGAGGCTAGACATGGAAGGCGAGGTGAAGAACAAAGCCACGCCGATAAGCTTAGCACAGCACACCTACTGGAACCTATCGGGCCACGAAAATGGGACCATTCTTGACCACACAATTCAGATATGGGCTAACCACATCACGCCCGTGGACCAAAACATAGTCCCTATGGGCGAGTTAATGCCTGTAAAGGACACGCCTTTCGACTTCACTGCAGAGAGGAGGATCGGCGAGCGCATAAAGGAAGTTGGAATAGGCTACGACCACAACTACGTGCTCGACTGTGGGGAATCGAAGGAAGGGTTGAAGCGCGCAGCTAAGCTGAAGGATCCCAAGAGTTTGAGGACTTTGAATCTGTGGACGGACGCGCCTGGAATGCAGTTTTACACGGCGAATTTCGTGGACGGAGTCGTCGGCAAGGGCGGCGTTGCTTATGGGAAGCAGTCGGCTTGCTGCTTGGAGACTCAGGGGTTTCCTAATGCTGTGAATACGCCGGAGTTTCCCAGCGTGGTTGTGCGCCCCGGCGAGGCTTACAAGCACAGCATGCTGTTTGAGTTTTCCGCCGAGTAAGAGGAGGAGGAGCGGCGGCGCGTGGCGGACCTTTGCTTTGTTACGAGGGTTTTAGATTTGCGCAAGGCTTTCCTGATGTGACTTGAAAATGTCGTGGTGTTGACTTTGACTTTTGGTGTTTTCTCAGTGAGGAATAAATAAAAATTCTCAGCCCATTAATTAGAGCGTTAATTATGGAAAAAAAAAAAGAAAAGGGAAAATCGTCAACGTGGTTCCTCGATTGCGTAGTTGAGTTGCCTTTTTCATTGACAGGGAAGAAGCTCAATATAACATAAGTAGATAATATAAAATAATTTAGATTTTTAAGATTTATTTTTTTTAAGGTATACTAAACAACGGTTACCTGAGGCAAACGCAAAAGTCCCGACACGTAGCAGTTAGACTTAGGGGACACAGACAGACAGGCCCGTCCATCTCGCATTAAATTAGTCATTAATCACAATTTTCTTGCACCATTAATATTTAATTACAACAGCTGCTCTTAATTAAACCAAACTTCATTTAATAAACAAACGTACCCCTACCATAATACCTTACCAGCCATCAAAACGCTTCTTTCCATCTGTTTCGTGCAGAAGAAAAATAAGTGAAAAAAAAAAGCCCAAGGAAACCTTCGCCGCGGTAAGTTTCGTATCTATACCTTATTAGCTTGAATGACTTTTGTACTTTATTTAATTTGTGGAAAAAAATATGATTTTTATGTTACGCCGCGATGGCGTGCCTTTGATCGTCATCATGCAAATGAATCTGAAATCGATTGAATTAATTTTTAATGGTTATTAGGCGAGTTGACATTAAAAATTTAATTTTTATTTTCTTCTCTTGCAGAGATGATGGGTTTGTTGGGACCACTTTTTTGGTAGTGGAATTTAACCGGGGAAGGAAGGGAAGGCCTTTTTTTATTATTATTATTTAACATATAATATAGGAAATAATACTTTCTCCTATAATATATGGAATGGCCCGGCAAAGTAGTTGTTGGTCATAGACTAAACAACCCAGAAAATCAAATGAAATCTTCGTCGTCAACCATGGACAATCTTTTGGGACTTCTTAGGATTCGAGTGAAGAGAGGCATCAACCTCGCCGTTCGTGATGTCCGAAGCAGTGATCCTTACGTTGTCGTCAAAATGGGCAGACAGGTTTTATTACCTTTCTTCCTGATTTTTATTATTTATTATTTTTGGAATGGTGTGATGGAAGATGTTCTTGGATTGTGGTGGGATTTGGATGAGTTTTGCCCATTAAAAATTATTTCTTTGTCTCGTCTCTTCCCCTTGTAGTAAGGGAAATGAATCTATTTCCTTTCTGTCAACTTTCAACTGCGATAAGCTTTCAATTCAATTAACGAACTCTTGGTCACACTGAATTAATTTCAGCTGAATTTTCATGAGGCTTTTTTCCTCATTAGTTCCTTTCATATCCATGATTTGGGAATTCAAATGAGAAAGTGCTACAATTTAGGGCTTTCTGAGATTGAAATAAAGGTGAAAGTCACCATATTTAATTAAGTTCCCTTTGTTAGCCTCTCTAAGTTAACACTGCATACAAACAATTTGTGCATGCAGAGGTTGAAGACTCGAGTCATCAGAAAAGACATAAATCCCGAGTGGAACGAGGACTTGACCCTTTCTATTTCCGATCCAAATCAAACTATTTCTCTGGTAAACCTTCACACTTTTTTCGCCGTGTTCATTTATATATCAAAATAACCTCGTTTTTTCTTGTCCTAAAGACGGTCTACGACCACGATACGTTCAGCATGGACGACAAAATGGGAGACGCAGAATTCGACATAAAGGCGTTCCTCGAAGCAGTGAAGATGGGTTTAGGGGACTTACCGAGCGGTACCATCATCACAAGAATACAACCTTCCAGAACAAACTGCCTAGCCGAGGAGAGCTCGGTGATTTACAGGGACGGGAAAGTTGTTCAAGACATGTGCCTTCGGCTGAAGAACGTCGAGTGCGGCGAAGTTGTGCTTCAGTTGCAATGGATCGATATCCCTGGCCGTTCTAAGGGCTTATAAAGATATTACATTACATGTCTTATGGTTATTGATTTTCCCTTGTGTGTTTTCGCCATGTTTGATGAGTATTTGATTGCGTAAGAACTAAGACATGGGGTATACTAATGTCTTATATACAGAGGCGTATTATATATGTATTATATACATATATTGTGTGTGTTTTTCACTTGCTGTTGTCCCTTGATCTCACCATTACAGGCGAGGCAGTTAGTGTCTTCTTTTCATCGCCGTTGCTTCTCTCCTTTGATTCATTACCTGAAGCTCCAAATATCTGAACTGTTAGGCTTCCACCTGCGAAGTAAACAAGTGAATACGATGCAAGTCTTTTTGTGTAAGCTCATTTCACTTAAAACACTGCGTAACAAATGTACGTACACAGTATTAAAGCAGCCCCAATCCACCCAGCAAATCCCCATCTTTCGCCGAGGAGAAACCAAGCAAAGGCTGCGCCCCACAAAGGCTCGAGCCCATAGATCACTGCTGTTTCAGTCGCCGATACGTCGCACATTGCAGCTATCTGAAATATCAATAACATCGTATGTATTTTTTTATTCGATTTTGATTGCGTAGTTTCTGCGTTTATGATGGGTATATATTTATTTATGTATATACCTCTCCCCACAAGCACAGCCCTGTGGAGAATATGCCTGTGTAGAGCGCTGGAATCCATGGAAATGCAAGAATATCGTCCCAAGATAGGAGGTGAATGTTTCTTTGTTCACCCATTAGGCACCACATTGTGGACATAAGTGCCACCACTACAACCTAAATGGAGGTAATAATAGATGAGCTTGCTTCAACATTAATGCCTAGAGAGACAAGTGAGGAAAAGGCCTCACCTCGTACCCAAGAAGAGCCAAGAAATTCTCCCTCTTCGTCGTCCTCGATATGTGCTCCGTTCTCAGCGTGTGAATGCCGAAGAATATAGCGCTTAGGAAGTTAAAAAGATCTCCAATCTGCATACGAAATTCGAACTATTGAGATCACGATAAAATGTTGAGAAGAAAAAAAAAGAAGGGTCGTTCTTTATTACATTGGGCGGCGATCCACTGCATTCTAACATGGATATTCCCAGCACGGACATGAAGATTCCAAACCAAGTACGAGGTGGGACAATCTCTCCGAACATTAGCTCGAGCAAAGGGATCACAATAACCTGCGATTATCGACTTTTTTTTTGTTCTACTTTTAAAGAGTCGATCATCGAATGCGAAGATACAGAGTCTTTTGAAGGGCTTACGGTGAATAACGATATGAAGGAAGCACGGCCGGCGTCAGATGTGACTAGGCCGAGCGCCTCGCAAAGGTAGCCCAAGCTTATCCATAATCCCAATTCTAGCCCTGAGTTACGTGTCTGATCATCGCCTCTTGCCCGTACGACGAAGGGCAGAAATGGAATTGCAGATATTAGGAATCGGACGGCGGAGAAGTAGGCTGGGTCGGTGAAGGCTTCGACGTCTTTTATGACGGCTATGTTGCTCGCTGGAGAGATGTAGTAATAAAGTCAAAGATTATGGACGTGTAAGTAAATTGTTGTCCCAAGCCAAAATTTAAAGACGCGTATTTTTTTACCATAGACGACGCAGATGATGTTCAGTAAGATTAAGCTCCTAGATTTCTTGGATCCAAAGAGTTGTACTAATTTCTTCAACGAAAGCTTCGTCGCCTTCTTCTTCGTCTTCGTCTTCTTCTCAGCTGCGATTGAAGAAGAATCGAAAGTTTTGTCCTTTTTGTGGGGAAGAGCTCCGTCGTCGATCTCACCGCTTTTCAAGAGGGAAAGGAGCTCGAAATATCTGGGTTTAGTGTGTCTTGGATCATCATCAGTAACAGCTGAATCTCTGCTGTTTTTCTCGTATGCAAAGACCGTTAGGTGATGGGTGATTCTCTTGCCGGCGCAAGAATGTAGATAATGGGTTCTTACAACAGCTGTTGATAGAGAATCATGGGGCATCTTCCAAGTAGATATGCGAGAATAAGTCATTTATCTTCTTCTTCTTCTTGATGATGATAATTGGAATCTATTTACTGACTTCCTCTGTAATTTAGCTCAAGTCGAATCTTGGCGAGGGAGGAGGAAAGTGTTTATGTATATGCGCGAGCGTGGTGGGGCTAAGTTTGATGTTTTGTGTTCTTCAGATAATCATGCACATGTAAGTCGGGTAATGAAGAGTTCGGAGTTCAATTTATTACAACCATATAAATAAAATAAACTTGAAAGGGACAAATATTTTTTGATATTTTTCTCTTGGTAATTTTCCACGTGGGTCGTGGTCGTACTACTGGTTAGACGGTGTGAAACGAGGTTCATACAATTGTATGTAAAGCATTTTTTTTTTCAAGAGGAAACATCATAGTGCCATGTCCGTTGTTTGATTGGAATATGTTATTAGTAGTTATAATATATATGGTATACGGTAATTATTTATCCCTTTACTTGGTCTTCACTCACTTAGGCAATTTATGAATAAGAAATAGCTTATGTCATAAAAATAAAGCTTTGACTATATGACCTGTTGACTCCATGTCAAAACTGACTGCTTACCTATACAACTATTTCGGAGAAAGATACATGAAAAGAAGCCGTGAATCTGAATCATACAAATATCAAATTGGCCTCTTAGGTCATGGTTTCATTATTTTTTCATGATCAACGTTTAGAAAGTTAAAGACTCTTTCTGTAAATATATTCGTTGACTTGACGTCGTCTTCAAAATTTTCGTCAAAATTAAAATACAAAAGTAGATATAATTGGGCCTTGATTATTAACCATCTTTAAAATTCCCTCTTTGTCGGGGCCCAAATTATCAAAGGGCCTTTGTTGTTGAAATGTGATCGGAGTAGTTTCGCATTGCAAGTTTCCAAGTAACCATTGTCTTAAAGGGCTTTTTTAGTTATTTAAAACCAAATAAATTATCTGATTCTGATTATTATTGTCTATTTGCTTAATTATTACACGAGAAAATGGACCACAACAATGATGTTTGCTTGTGAATTAGACAAAGACCAGCCTAAGTAGTGTCTAAAATAATTCGGAAGCATGGCATGCACAATCGTGATCGATCATATTTGACTCGAATAGTAAATTAATATTTTTGCAACAATTCATTTTATGACAATAACTTGGCAGGTAACACAAATAAATATCATATTGTCTGTATGCATATTCTTGTTTCGCAATATACAATGTTTTTTACCAAACACGTTGGAGGACAGTTGCGTGGGGTTCTATCTGAACTATGTTACCAACAAACGAGCCAAATCAGAAGAAAAAAAAAAGATATTGCGACGACAATATTGATCTTACTTACTTTAACCCTTAGATATTATTAATAGCATTATCTCGAATATAAAATAAATAAATAAATGACGTAGTGCTTTAACCTGACTGCTCTGTTATCACATGGATATTGCAATTAGCAAAAGCAGAGGTTATCTTCTTTGTGGTTGGGAACATCCTATTATTAGAAAAAAAGAATATTGCAAGTCATTCATTTCACAGTATACAGTTAAACAGTTGAGAAATAACAAGAAGCTTGCTCGCTTTTCAGCTTCCGATTTGCAAATATAAGTTAATCAATTAGAAAAAAAATATATACGTGTAACTTAAATGACAGTTGACAACAGTTATTTTCCAAGTCTGTGACAAAGCAAACCATAAATATCATAATCTCACTGTTACCACATAACCAATCTCCTAAAGGATTCCTTTTACAATCTGTGTTTTCTTTTCTGTTCTTCCAATAACCATCGCCAACAGCTCAACAGCTGATTCTTTATTCTTGGAAAAAAATAATAATTAATCACTGACTTCTTTAGACCCATAAAAGCCAGCCATCTTTTCTTGACTGCATATGATAATTCGATGGAGGATTCGTTCGACGAAGAGTGCGATTATCTGTTCAAGGCAGTTTTAATAGGAGATTCTGCCGTAGGCAAGTCAAATCTCCTCTCAAGGTTTGCAAAAGGTGAGTTTTGTCTAGACTCTAAGCCTACTATTGGAGTTGAATTCGCTCATCGAAGCATTAGAGTTGGCGATAAGCTCATCAAGGCTCAGATATGGGACACTGCTGGCCAAGAAAGGTGATTTCCATGTCCTCCTATGATACCTTTGATCATCTTTTACAGGGATTTTCATGGCCTTTTTCTTTTTTTTTTTTCTCGGATTTTCTTCACCGCAGATTTAGAGCCATCACAAGCTCATACTACAGAGGAGCTCTAGGCGCTTTACTAGTCTACGACGTAACAAGAAAGTCGACTTTCGAAAGCTTAAAGAAATGGTTAAGAGAGCTTCGAGAATATGGAAGCTCGGATATGGTGATCGTGCTTGTCGGTAATAAATCAGACATGAGCCATTCGAGGGAAGTCGAGCTCGAAGATGGCCAAAGCTTGGCTGAAATGGAGGATCTTTCGTTCATGGAGACTTCGGCTAAGGAGAATACCAACGTGGAGGAGGCTTTTCTTCAATTGATTCACAGAATCTATGGTGTTAAGTGTCATAAGAGCTTGGAAAGAGGTGACGTGGACAAGAATGTCCTTGCATTGCAGGGGAAGAAGGAAGTTGTATGCGTTGTTGATGATCATGGCCTTGATCAAGTTTCTGCTACCAGACAAAATACTAGCCGTTGTTGTTCTTGATTGGTTTTTCTTTTTCTTTTTTTTTTCTTTTCAATTGTTGGTCAATACGAAGTTATAGCAACGAACAGAGTACAGAAACATTCCAACTTTGTCTTTCTTGTCTAAGACGAAAGTTATTACAGTGGTTTTGTTTCAGACAGACTTATGAGATTAGATTCTCAAACAGCATTCTACTCTACTGCACTTTGTCTCCTTGCTGATGACCTTGAGCAGTTCTATTCCTTACACAGAAGCAAGAAAGGCAAACGTCAAACGAAAGACGGGAAGTGGACGACAGAAAAAGCAGAGATTATTTACCAGTTTTCTCGAGGAAGACGTCGACTGTAAAAGGGAAACTCGAATAAAAATATCACTTTGAGCGGCGATGGCACGCTCTCATATATTGCTGGTGGGAGCAATATGAGAGGACTGAAACGCGAGAAATTTGTTACGAATAGAAGATATAATTGCAACGAGGATTTATAAACACGGTGAAATAGAGACCGACCTAGTTGTTCTTTTGTAGTGTCTGTAAGAAGAAACATTTCCATATTTCTTGTCTGCTGATTCCTATTGAGAGTCGAATTTAATCTTAACAAAGACTGAGATGAGAGCTAAGCCACTCAAATGGAAAAAAAAAGATTGAAAAGCAAACCTCAAGAAGTGGAATGCCACTAAGAAAAAGAAGTAGCAGTGTAAGAAATGTCGGCCCAAAGACAACAAGCCATTCAACACCTTCCAAGACGGGCGTTGCAGCGACGAATATTCCCCACCATAGTAAGATCTGGGAACAGATATATTTTGATATTTTTTTTAATGTTGTTAGTTAAATGTTAATATGAAAATTGACTGACCTCGCCGAAATAGTTTGGATGGCGGGAATATTTCCAAAGTCCAACGTTGCACCATTTTCCTCGATTCTCTTGCGAATTTCGAAATGCCAACTTCTGTTGATCGGCAGTTGCTTCGATAATAATGCCTAAAGACCACATTATCCATCCTATGATGTCTGCTGTTTCGATGGATGGATTTCGATTGCTAGCGTTGACGATCGTTAGAGGTAAGCTCACAGTCCACACCCAAATGGCCTGTGCATTAAGAGTTTTAAGGAAAGAGTCGAAGTATGGCTAAGATTCTGTATAACTAATCCTTCCCATTTCAGACAAAACGAGAGGGTAAATGTAAAACCTGAAGAACCCAAAAGACAACCAATTTCCCCAAGTTAGTGCGGATATGATCGAAGCGTCGATCCTCTCCCCACTGTAATATCCTGAATGGGAATGGAATTTAGACTGAGGATAAGAAAAGTTCCTAGAGTGAGTAAGAAGCTTCTTATTTGGCCTCACCTCATCAGTAAAAAAAGTCCTAAGCGAAGACCCCATACAACTACGAGCGCTGATAGAACCACCTGAAAAGTAAGCTCGTCGAAAACTTATGATGATCATCATTCTTTGAATTTTTTTGATAGCTCATGTTAATGAGTATGTATGACATCATCTCACAGACATTACTTCAACAAAGATCGATGGGTTCTTCACGTTACAACGCAAGCACAATTCAGTTTTACTTGATTACGGTTCAAAAAACTGCTTATAGTTTGGGAGAAGATAAAGAAATATCTACGACGATGATGCTTTTAAACGATTCTCAAGAGGGATTCACTTCGGAGAAACGAAAAAGGTAAAAAGAGAACAATCACCTGCCGAAAGTGCCATGAGCCTTTCAAGATCAAAGTCAGTAAGGCAAGTATAACAAAATTTGTTCCACCTACGAAACAAAGCCAATGTTGCAAACAAAAATTATGTTATTTCATCATCGTAGATTGACTATCAAATCGCATTCAGGTACACGTAAGGATTAGCAAAGGTTCTTTCACATCCACACAACATAAAACGGAAAGAATAAACAAAATGAAGGAGGTGTGAGGCTTGGTACCTGCAAAGTCTGTTACTTTGTCAATCCTAAAAAGGGCAGTGATCACAAAGAAGATGAATTGATAACCCACCTGCAAAACAACAAAGATATATGATTTTCACCCTTTTATTTGCATCGAACTCAACGATTTTCTGTTCGCCTACGAGGAGTATGTTCTGAGGGATATTTTTTACATACAGTGACAATTGCTGTGAGGGCCAAGAAATGCGAGTCCATCACAATTCCCATGGCGAAGGATTATAACAAAAAACAGCTTGTGATCACAGCTGAATCGATTTCAGTTAACTAAAATCGTTGAAGGTCCATCTATATATGGATTGCGTTTTAATATAATAATATTTTCTTCTTTTTTTTTTACTTTGTAGGCTCATCTTTGTCGGAAAAATGTGGTTGCGAGATAGATGGTTGTGGTACTAATTGAATTAGAAAATTCAGATCAGTCTCAATGCCTTGCTGTAGTAATCTCCACCGTGTATTATTGTTCTTGGGCAAATTTTCACATTGAAAGTAAAAGTGAAGTGACAATTTCATACGAAATAATTAAAATTTTCCAATTTATCTATCTTCCCTTGCCATGTTTCGTACCCCTAAAAATCAAATCCGTTTACTATTTTCCACAGATAAGACTTATTTAAAATTAACAGAAGTGTTATGCAATTGAAGGCAAGTCTAAGTCTAAATATCGTTTTATGTTATATAGTAATTACTGCACTAATATCGAATGTCAGTCGTCATCAACCTTTTAGGGGATTACTATTTACCGCCCCCTTTTTACTTGTTACCGCCCCCTAAAGGGCTGAAAAAAGACGATTTTGCCCTTATGCTATTTAAATTAATTTAAAAAGAGAAAATTATAATAAAAAAAGGAAAAACGGCCTATTTTCACGACTGGTAAGCCAAATTAACGTAAAACATTGTTCGAATTTCAACTCGACCGAAAGAAAAAAAAAAAAAAAAAATTTTTTGACCGAAATATATTTTCGGTTGCTACAGTACCGACCGAAAATTGATTTCGGTCAGTACTGTAACGACCGAAATTTGATTTCGGTCATTACTGTATGGACCGAAATCAATTTTCGGTCGTCAAACGAAACGACCGAAAATTGATTTCGGTCGAATTTTTTTTTTATTTTGATTATTTATTGATATTATTTATTTGGATTATTTATTTGTATATTTTGCTTTGCATTATTTATCTGTGTTATTTATTTGTATATTTTGCTTTGGATTATTTATTTGTATTATTTATTTGTATATTTTATTTGGATTATTTATTTTTATTATTTATTTGGATTATTTATTTGTATATTTTATTTGGATTATTTATTTGTATTATTTATTTGGATTATTTATTTATATTTTTTATTTGTGTGTCATTCGAGTACTTTTATTTGGATTATTTATTTTTATTATTTATTTGAATTATTTATTTGTATATTTATATTCGAAACGGAATAAATATGCGAATAAATATTGAAAACATATATAAAATCCGTTCGATACAATAAAAGATAAAAAAAACAATAGCAACAGCGTCAAGGGGCCTGGCGCCACCGGTCGTTGATGTCATCCAGCCTGTCTCGGTACTCGTCCGTACGCGTCGTATCACCACGAAGCAGACTGGCTAGCATGTCCGAAGTCAAGCTGTACATCGTGCTGTACCACTGCACATAGCAATAATACGTACGATTACACATATAAATATATAAAAAATCGACATAAGATTTAATTACGTACGTAGTCGGCGTGGCTGCGTGGGGGTATGCATATAAATATATAAAAAATCGACATAAAATTTAATTTCGGTCAGTACTGGTACCGACCGAAAATTAATTTCAGTACTGGTACCGACCGAAATTTAATTTCGGTCAGTACTGGTACCGACCGAAAATTAATTTCGTTCAGTACTGGTACCGACCGAAATCACATTTCGGTCAGTACAGTGCCGACCGAAACATTATTTCGGTCAGCACTGTACTGACCGAAACATGATTTCGGTCAGCACTGTACCGACCGAAACATGATTTCGGTCGGTACCAGTACTGACCGAAACATGATTTCGGTCGGTACCAGTAGTGACCGAAATTAATTTTCGGTCATTACAGTGCTGACCGAAATTATGTTTCGGTCAGTACTGCAACGACCGAAAATGATTTCGGTCAATTTTTTTTTTATTTTTATTTTTTTTTTCACCGAACGGAAATACAGTTTAATTGAGACGAAATTCGAACGATGTTTTACGTTAATTTGGCTTACCTGTCGTGAAAAAAAGCCCTTTCCCTTTCCTAGTCCTTGTCGGCGATCCATTGCGATTTTAGTTTTTTTTTGTCTGATTTGGATATGCGATTTGAAAAGTGTTGTCTGGACAAGCTTTAAATAGATATTTTTCTTTTTTATTATAATTTTCTCTTTTTAAATTAATTTAAATAGCATAAGGGCAAAATCGTCTTTTTTCAGCCCTTTAGGGGGCGGTAACAAGTAAAAAGGGGGCGGTGAATAGCAATCCAGACCTTTTATCATCTCATAGCTTAACCTTACCCAAAGAAGGCCAAAAACCAAACCTTTAAATTAAAAATCCGATCTTTTTTTCTCCATTAAACTAAAAAAAATGGCGCAGCTGGTCGAGACGTACGCTTGCGTCCCCTCCACCGAACGGGGAAGAGGCATCTTAATCTCCGGCGATCCCAAATCGAACTCGATCCTCTATTGCAACGGCAGGTCGGTGATCATCCGCCGTTTAGATCGTCCCCTGGACGTGAACGTCTACGGCGAGCATGCCTACCCCGCCACCGTGGCGAGGTACTCGCCCAACGGCGAGTGGATCGCGTCTGCAGACGTATCGGGTACGGTTCGGATCTGGGGGACCCGCAACGAGTTCGTGCTGAAGAAGGAGTTCCGCGTTTTGTCGGGCCGGATCGACGATCTTCAGTGGTCGCCGGACGGCGAGCGCATCGTGGCGTCGGGCGATGGAAAGGGGAAATCATTCGTTCGCGCGTTTATGTGAGCGGCGGGATTTCCCTTTTACGACGATTTTATTTTAGTTGTCTTCTAAATATTATGTGGAGATGTGCTAAGTAGAGCTCAACGTGTTGGTTATGCTGTGTTTGTTTGTTCCCTGATGAACAAACTCTCTGTTTTGCGGAGTATAATTCCAATCTACAATGCGATTGTAGGTTTCGTTTGATTTGAAGCATGCGATTTGACTGCAAATTTCTCGTCTGTTGCGGTTCAATTTCAGGTGGGATTCGGGAACTAATGTTGGAGATTTCGATGGGCATTCGAAAAGAGTTCTGAGCTGTGCATTCAAGCCAACTAGGCCATTTCGAATTGTAACGTGCGGAGAGGACTTTTTGGTTAATTTTTATGAAGGGCCTCCATTTAAGTTCAAGTCTTCTCACAGGTTTTGCCTCTTCGCGGGTCTTTACCGAATGATATTATGTTGGGAACTTTTATTTTCTGCTCCTTTAATATGCGAAAAAGCTGAGAACTTTAAACAAGTTCGTGGTACTTTGATATCTGCAGGGACCACTCGAACTTTGTAAACTGCATTCGCTTTTCTCCTGATGGGACGAAATTCATCAGCGTAAGCTCTGATAAAAAGGGGATCATATATGACGCCAAAACTGGGGAGAAAATCGGCGAGCTGTCTTCCGAGGATGGCCATAAAGGCAGCATATATGCAATCAGTTGGAGTCCCGACAGTAAGAAGGTTGCTGATGATTTGTTTAATTTAAAAAACTTTTACCCCGACTCATTTTGCATACTAATTACTCAAACTCTATCAGGTGCTAACAGTTTCTGCTGACAAATCTGCCAAAGTGTGGGAGATATCTGAAGACAACATAGGACGAGTGAAGAAAACATTGACTTGCCCAGGTTCGGGTGGAGTGGACGACATGCTTGTTGGCTGTCTATGGCTAAACGATCACGTCGTCACTGTTTCTCTTGGCGGTACCATATTTCTGTACTCGGCGAGCGATCTTGACAAAGATCCACTACCATTGTCTGGACACATGAAAAACATAAATTCAGTGGCTGTTATGAAAAATGATGCTGGGATTATATTGTCGACCAGCTACGATGGCTTGATTCTCAAGTGGATTAAAGGTACTGGCTTCTCTGGGAAGTTGGAAAGGAAGGTGGTTTCTCAGATAAAATGTTTCGCAGCAGTCGATGGCGAGATCATGTCGTGTGGATACGATAATAAGGTCGCAGATATTTACTCGTTAGTGTTTATTATTCTTTCTTGACAATTTGGGCAACTCAGTAACTAACCCTTTGTGTTTCATATAAAAGGTTTGGAGAGTTCCTCTTCTCGGTGAGCAATGTGGGGAAGAAAACTCCATAGATGTGGGCAACCAACCAAAGGACTTGTGCATTGCCTCTAATTCTCCAAATCTTGCATTGATCGTTACAGATAATGGCCTTACGCTCTTACACGGTACAAAACTTGTCTCGACCATATCCCTCGAATTTACGGCAACTGCCTGCACCATCGCGCCCGATGGGACAGAAGCTATAGTGGGCTGTCAGGACGGAAAACTGCACGTCTACTCCATTGAGGGCGACACCTTTAAAGAAGAGGCTGTGCTCGAAAAACACAGAGGGGCTATAACCGTCGTTCGCTACTCCCCCGATCTCACCATGTTTGTGTCAGCAGATGCTAACAGAGAGGCCATCGTATGGGATCGTTCTTCTCACGAGGTGAAGAAGAGTCTATATGCTAAACGTCAAATTTGAAAAATGCTAACAATTGAATTTTTTTTTTCAGGTGAAGCTGAAGAATATGTTATACCATACTGCTAGGATAAATTGTGTGGCATGGTCTCCTAATAGCAGCATGGTAGCGACTGGGTCGCTGGACACTTGTGTTATCGTGTACGAAGTGGACAAAGCAGCGTCTAATAGGATAACGATAAAGGGGGCCCACTTGGGTGGGGTTTACGGTTTAGATTTTGCAGACGATCAAACCGTGGTTAGCTCAGGGGAGGATGCGTGCATCCGTTTGTGGCAGATAACGCCTCAGTAATAACGTTCTAGTAAAAGACAACAACTTTTCATGTCGTAAGAAGAGAAGACAACCGTCGCTGGAATTTTTCATGAAACTGAGGCGTAACACTTCTTTCTTCCTTCCCATTTGGTTCCTTTTAAGGCTATTATTTACTTTGCTTGTGTGTGCTCTTGTTTGCTTTCGTTGCCTGTGGTTGGTTTCTAGTTAGGACTGATTCATGGTTGAGGAATTCTGTTTGGTTCTTCTCTTATCGTGTGTTGAGTGCATTTTTCGTGTTAAGGTTTTGTCGCACCCAAAATTTGCTTCATTTTTTATTACGAGTATTCTCATACTCTATATACATTGAAAACATGTGTACGTTGGCTTGACAACCAAATACGCCAAAAGGCCAATATAAATAAAGCTTATAAGCCATGCCAAGATTCGTCTCATTTATAATTCAGTCAACTGAACAAAACCGAGGGTGAAAAGAAACACGAAAGACATCTCTCAATGGGAAAAGACTTGTATGTAATAAACACAACTCAATTGCTGATATAAGCTCCAATCTCAAATTCAAAAACTGGTTTCTGCGTCCACACTGTTTGAACAAAACTGATTTCTTACACGTCCATTAAGGCAGATAAGAATGCAAAATAATCATCACACGATTCATCTTGCGGGTTAACAAAAACTTAACCAACCTTAAGTGAGGGATGGTCTCTTCTTTCCAGCCACATCCTTTCTCATGAATGATGCAAAGGTAACATTGTCTTCTAACTCATCAGATGGGGAGGTGGGATTTTCACTCAGGTCAAGCTCATTGACCCTTTCGACTGATGTCAGAATCTCTAAATTACCCCACAAAGCAACATCACCATTATGAGACGACTGTTGACCACTTGAAGCATCAATTTGTATCTCCTTTAAATTTTCCACTACAGTCTTAGAACATTGCTTCCTCCTAGGATTCAGTTTAACAGCCTTCACAGCTAAAGGATGATTGCTTTCAGGCTCGGTTGATTCTCCACCACATATATTATCAGCATCCAAATTGGCACAAGGTTGTCCGTTATTTATACCCTCCTCACAAGCATCATTGAGGGCACGGTCTTCAGTACTGCAAATAAAAAAAAGATATTTAAACCATGTGCGTTAGACAATATATCTCAGATTTTGTTGTTGTAACTGAACAATGATTGTACCTCGATTTCCTCTTCGACGGACGGGGTTTTCTCTTTTGCCTACTCCTGGTAGTACTAGATTTACTAGCATCATTGTCACTATCGCATATTCTGTACTGAGATACGGTCAAGTCATTATCTTTCTTCGCCGAATGTGATCTTTTGCCCTTTCCTCTGCTCGAGTTCAGAAACAGTTTAAATGACATGAGAAAATATCATAAAAACATTTATGTACGGAAATGGACAATGGTTATCTACCTGGAAGGAGAAGCATTCTCAGACAGCTTCCTGCATGTGGCAGAGGTGAAATGATCAGTTTCCATAAATATAATAAGTACTAAAGAGGGGCCAACCTTTCCAACACATCATACCTTGATTTTTTATCCCTACCCTCAACATTCTCGGGTCCAGCAATTCGATATATTTCCGGCACTTGGAAATCACTTGGGCCAAGAGAAGGTTTCTCAGACTCCCTATCGACAAAGTTCGATATACATGCAACTTTCCGAATCTTTCTAGCTTCTTGAATTCGAGGTACATCATCCGGAAACAGCACTTTCCATCTCCTAAGTGGAAGTTAAAAAATCAAAAGGTACAATACAAGAAGAATAAATTGGCAATTCATGTATTAATTCGCCAAAAGAATGCTTACCTCCAACACTGGTTATCAGTTCGATGAGGGATGCATGCAGCAACCCTCGACCAGCAATATCCAAGTTCTTCAACTGCTTCTTTCAGTTTCAAGTCTTCTTCTTTAGTCCATTGAGACTTATTGATGGAAGGATCTAAGGAATTGACCCATCTGTATCGCCATACAATACCACAACTTTATTAAATGGTTAAGCTGCATATTTTATTGACATAAAGTTGGAGGTTGCATATATTTTCACAGGAATTATGAGACCGGTTACCTCTCTCGGCACTGGGGATGCGTTCGACCAGGCACATGACTAGCAACCTCTTTCCATTTTCGGCCAAATAGAGTCACAGCAACTTTCAAGAGTTTGTCTTCCTCCGAGGTCCACTTACCAACCCTCTTTCTCTCAGGATGAAGCGTTTTAATCCATCTGCATCAAATTCAATACCACAAATGTAAGTAAGAATCAATCACAGTACTGAGCAAAGAGAATATCAAATTCAATGAGTATAAAATAAAAAAAACATGTGTAACCATGCTAACTGACCTGTTGGAGCACTGGGTACCTGCACGTCTTTCCATAACCGAAGCGACAGTTTGCCAGTTGCTCTCTCCATAAGTCTCTACAGCTGCACGTAGCTGGTTATCCTCCTCCTCGGTCCACTCGCTTTTCAGCATCGAAGCATTCAGACTCCTTTGATAACGTGCTAAGCACTGGAACGGTGTCCTATTACCTCCCATTGAAGCAGCAATGTCCATCAAGTTCTTTAGTCCATTATCTTCAATAACACGCAAAAGTTTTTTGTCCTCTGTTGAAGTCCAAGGGTTATGATTGATTAATGGGTCCTCAAAATTCAGAAACCTGCAATATAACATGCAACATGATAATAACTGACGCAGACAAGTAAAATTGGGACAACTGACAACTTAAATTAAGAAAGTTCCAGGGCAAATGTCATTGTAAGTTCTTTTTTCGTCTTTGACAGAGAAGGCATATATATCTCATACAAAAAGATTCGAAAAAAATTATGTCATATCAATGTAAGGACAGCAAACTCGACAAACGCAATTCTGTAGCATAACAGCATAAGAAAAACATTTTCATATTGAATTGAACTTGCAACGTGATTCAAAAAAATAATCTTATGTAAACTTGTTATCTTCAGGATTTATCATCTTCTACTAAATTAACTCAGGTGGCTTACCCATGAAACTGGTTTTTACGAAAAGAATTTCAACATTTATGGAACTTACATTGCGTGACATTCTGCTCCAGAACGCCGAGGAACATACATAGCAGCAAGCTGTTCCCAATTAACCTTCGGCAAAAACAATCTCATTTTCTCTGGTGTTATATCAAGATCTTTAATCAATACCATAACACTGTCAATATTGACAGGCTCACAAGAGCCTTCCGCTTCACTGCAAAAAGAAAAATAAAATAAAATACATTTACATTGTAACAAAAAAATTAAAAAATTCTCAAATCATGAACATTATGATAGAAGCATGAAGGGATCTCAACCATTTCTTCTACTCTACTTCGCAGCACTTCAAATATATATACCATAATTTCATTGGAATGACTTTAAAGAACATATACATAAGTAAATATTGCAACGTAGTGGAATAGGGACTATATCCGTCCATAAGAGAACAGGATTCAAGTGTAATTCTTGAAAAACAAACCTAATATGATCAACAGAACGCTGAAGCAACATCCCTTGGAATTGTTGTTTCACACCCTTGACAAGATTTTCCCTTTCTTCCTTTGACCACTTTTCCCGGGTAACAGAGACTGGATACATATCCATTGCTTGCCTATATTTGGCAACATGTAGATTTTCTCGAGGTCCCTTGTCTAGAGCTCGGATCTTTTCCCCGTCAACCTACAAAATAATATTATGAGTCACCACATGCCCCAGACATAAGAAGCTCAGTGCAATTTGGAACAATGTACCAGAAAAGGTGAGCACAGTGAGTCTGAATACTGGATAAAAGTAGGAATTGAAAGAAAAGTAGCGTCAAGTGCGGACATTCAAAACCTGTGGATTTTTCTTTGGCTTTTGGACTGATATCAACTGCACTCGTGCATCCTTTTTCTGAGATAAAGCTCGCCCAATCCTCTTTTTGCAAGCAACCTGAAAGTCTCTCAAGATTTTGACGCGTTCTATTAGCTTTTTAAGTTCTTCAGTCCTGGCTTCAAGTTGCAGCATCTTACTTCGTATAAATTTCTGGTAAGATCTATTCTTCTTGATGGCATCCACAAATCCCAGTGCAGACTTTGGGAATTGACTGTCCCGCACTGGTGGCCCAGAAATATCATCATGTATTGGTTTGTTCCAATTGACTAAATCAGAAAGCCCCTCCCTTCCACCAGCAGTTGATTCATGGCAAATAAGTTTGCCATCATCTACACAATTGAGAAATCCGTCTCGAGCATTAGTGCTCTCAACAAATCTATTGGAAGTTTCCTTTTCTGAATCACTAATAGTAGCACCCACCTGCGAAGGTCTGCAAACTAAGTTCTTCAAACTGTCTTTCACACCACCTGTGCTTAATTAGACAAGATGAAGATGTTTAAGGATATTAGTCAACCACGTAACTTTATTTATATACCAATCTACCACATCGTTTCTTGGTTTGGCTAAACATGCACGAAGGGAACTTTGACCCACACCAAATCATATAATCCTAGATATAATTATCCTATCCAACCGATTTCAGACAAGCAAATCTTGACAGAACCCTATTAAATATCAAATTCACAAGTATAAAGTATAAACCTAGAGGTACACCATAAGATCCAGCAAAACCTCCTCAATACACACACAAACAACAAAGAGGTGGCAGTGTTAGAAATAAATTTACCTTTCATAAAGGCACCAAAACGGCTTTGGATCGCACGAATCGCCTCGTAATCTTCCTCAACATCAAAATCGCCGTCGCTATCGGACAATCCAGGCGGGAGCGCACACAAAGGATTCATTATCGGTAGCTCCTTAGATCGCCCAATATAGAGATTGAAACGCTCCTCTAATCTGCGCAAGAGCTCTAAATCATCTTCATCATCACCATCGTCGTCTGACGTTGCCGCACTCCCGCTCGCAGCCGCAGATGGTTTATTGTTATCCACGGGGCTTGTGTTGACGATTTGGCAAGCTTCTTTAACAGCTTCCATGTCTTCTTTCAAACCATCGTCAGATTCGCTATCGATGAAATCATCGCAAACGCAGCCAGGCGAATCCATTATGTTCATAGACTGACTGCTACGAAATGAGGAGCTGAAGGAATTTATATGAAGGCGATATATTTTGGCCCAAGAAAGCCCAAAAGTTTAAAAAGGATAGCCCATAAAGTAAGGCCCAAAATGCTCAGTTTAGAAAGATTCAGTTTTATCACTCAAATGCCGATGTGTTTATTAATTCAAGAATTAGTAAAATCGTGGAAATATAACCATTTCGATTTAGTAACTTTTTACAAAAAGAGAAATAATAATTAGGAGAATCTGGGCGACACTATTCTGGAATCTGGGGTCGTGAAAATTCCACTGAACCATTCAATTTCTGGTACGTTTATTTCAGCAACAAAGATAATATATTATCTGCAGTAGCTCAACCACTCAATCAAAATTGTCAGCACTGTGTGTAATCTCCTTCATTCATCGCTATCATGTACAACCTTCAGATCCAACCACCTTATAACCGCATGAGAAATAATATTATAGTTATCAAGAATATTATTTTAACGCAAACTATAGTCGATTTATTTAATGGACTTCAGTAAAAAACATATATGTAATATGCTCTAAAAACAACTAAAGAAATGTGCGTACGTCGTTTCGCTCACCCAGGGTATTGCTATGGTATATATATCCAAAAACATTATATCATATGATTTTCTCTTGTACCAAGTTTATTGGTTGATAATTGATATGATGGTGGGTGATTTCGAATTGTTTTGAAGCCCAAATTAGAATCATATTCATGCATGGTAAAAACATCTAAATAAATAACGGAACCCTACACCAATGCTGTTCTTTGGAATTTACAGGCTGTATATTAAATCTCATTCGATTTGATGAACACGTGAGAAGCTGTTAGAAATATTTCCGTACATTTTGTAAGACAATAGTAGTATCATAATAAGATTCCATGCATGCCTCTAAAAAACCTTTATATACCTTCAACTATTATCATGCTCTTAGACTATAAATATCCCACCACTCGCGGTAGCACTTCTATCATAAAATGTCCCAGAATTAATACGTCCACATTTTCCTCTTTCTCTTTCTCCCAAGGTTAACACATACACACACAGTGTAAGTTGGTAGATCGAAATCTTATTCTTCCCAAGCATAAGGAAGGGTTTTTATAATATAATTTAATTCGATCAAGGAAAGAAGAGAGTTAGTGTTGACAGAAGATAGAGAGCACAGATGATGAATATGCCATATGAACTTTTGCATCTCACTCCTTTGTGCTTTCTATGCTTCTGTCATCGCCATACGTATCAATTGATCAACTTCTGATTTCCTCTTGATGGAGAACCCTTTCTGTGTAGAGTTGTTTCAAGTATTCTTAATTGTTTAGGTCTCTCTCTTTTTTTTACTCCATTCTCCTCCAATTATTACAGCTGACAAATGTCTCTTCTCTATTTGTTTTCTTAGTCTTTGTGTTAGTAGTCTTACTACTCAACATATATTATTGCATCTTCAAGGAGGATGGATATATATGGATAATAAGTGCTAGCATGGACATGAATTGTTTGATTTGCTCTGAGGACATTATCAATATATGAGTCGAATAAATTGATCTATTAATAAGTCAACTTAGGTATACGTCGAAGCTGTAGTCATTTATGCAGCAGATTCTTCTAATGGCCTTTTTCTCTGTCCAGTTTCTCTCAGGTGCTTCACAGCTTCCTATGCTTGCAGGGTTTGATATGTGGTAATAATATATGCATTTTTCCCAATTATTATTTTCACCTTTTTCCACTTCTTTATTAATTTATTTACCTTTTCCGAATCAATCAAATTGGACCCATTTACAACAAGATCACATTACTTACTGTCGTATGAATAATATGTAAAGTCTATTGCATGCATCACACGTAATTAATTATTGTACATCAAACTCACAAGTCTCAACAATCAACATATGGGACGCGCGATTGCATCTCTATGAATTATTACTGCATTGAATCATGGTTGTTTACGTTTATAGGCACTTTTATAATAGTTATTTACCACTATAGGCACTATGTGTTAATCATTACAAAATTAGGCACAATTTTTGTATTATTTCTTTTCATAATCTTTTTATTGGTAATCTATTTCTAGTTTAGTTTTTTACTTAAAAAATTTAATATGTTCTTCATAGTTCGATTAACAAATTGAATCAAACAGACTAGAAATCGTTTATCTTGATTACTAATTTTTCAATTTGATTTTGATTTCTAATTTATTTATAACATAATTTTTTCGGTTCGCCGAAAATCAAACTTTATTTTTTTTACTATTTTAAATAGTAATATATACGATTTTTATGACTAAACAAATAATATAAAAATATTATATCTTAATTAGCAAGCAATATTTTGGAATCTCGTCGATATAAATTTTTTTCGCTTCTCCGATTTATTTTTTAGTTGGTTCTGTGCAGGTTTTACCTCTTCATGACAAAAATTGAATTGTAATCGGATTTCGTGTTGACAAAAAAAAAACCGTAAAAAATTATCAAAATGGAGAAAAATTAGTGGTGATTACCATGGTTGCTTTTTTTTTTTTCCAGTTGTGCACAATTCTATGTTTATCTTTCTTCATTTTATGAATCATAATTCAATTGTATTATCTTTTTATTGTGTATATTGTCAAATTAATTCATACAAAACCTCAATTAAAATGATGCCTATTTTTCTCGTAAATTTGTGCAAATAATAAACTTAATTCACAAAAAGATAATAAAATAAAAGAATGTCCATATTTGTAATACATTACCCATAGTGCCTATTTTTTAAATTCAAGTTTGAAAAAAAAATGCCTACAATTAACTCTTGAATCATCCCATGCGTTGTTCCTTTAATTCTTTGTTCGGTTTATATTTGTCCATTTTACATTGTCACAATAATGGTGGGCTCGATCGACGACAATTGACTTGAGAAGTTGTGGTTCTTGGAAAAAGTGGTATATATAATACCACTTTACAATATATCGCAGGGAAAATTGCGAAAAAAGGCCTCAATCGCAAAGATATATTTCTCACTACCCATCGATTCTTTGGGTACCAAATAAAAAAAAAAGAAAACATTGTATGTGGAGGTAGACCCTAATTTATGATATTGACGGTGACGTTGCTTATGTGGTCCTTGCGACTTTTTTTTTCTTAAATTTTTGAGATCGCGACTTTGTTGGTCCTTTGCCTTTTCAAGCACTGTCAATATATTGATGGATGTTTCTATAAGTAGATGGATGCTCATTCTTCGTCAGTCCCATCTCAATCTTGACGTCAACTAACACACAATACAACTCAACCACCTCTTTTGGGCCGAAAACTACTGTAAGCCTGTGGATTATTGGGCCCGGCCCGGACTACCTAATTGGGCTGAATTAAATGTATGCTGGTGTTTTTTATTATTTAATTTCGTTTTATTCGAATTTTGTTAATTCAAGAACTAATCATGTTGAAGGAAGGGTGGTGTGATGATAAGGAGGTGGAGGTTAGATCACCATCATCTGTCATTTGTCACTGAAATAAAGATTAAAAATAATTATTGGGATCGTAAAAACTAAAACCTTTGCGTGATCTGGACAAATATTAAAATGAATAATTTAAAGGTTTCGAATGATCTGGCTTAGCTTAGGTTACTGATATGGCACGCATTTACGGAGGAGTCAACACTTCTGCATCACATTTGTTGTTTCGTTGTATTTGATTATTGACCAATGGTTAGTTACCTATTCATGTATTAACTAATAAAGAGCGTAAATAATCATATACACAATACACATTCCAATAATGCCGAGATCGTGGATTTAGATTATATATTTATTTATACACCAGGTACAATCACAAGATCTATCTTCACTTGTCACGCGTTCGCTCTTCTCTTGTAGGAAAGCGTAGTTCTTATTTCCAACTTTTTTATGCTTTTCTTTTTCCTGATTTATGAAAACATTAAACCAGCTGTAAAATATTTCTGACAATCAATGGTAATCATGGTTTTGAAGACCGGACCGGACCGGCCGGTTCCGGCCGGTTTCGACCGGACCGATCAAAAATCCGGTCCGGTCCCAGTCTGGTCTATATTTATAAAAAAAATAAATTTTCGATAATTAATAAGTAATGCAAAAAGAGCAAATTTACATGACCATTTGCTTGGTTTGTTGGTCGAGGTATGATTTATATATCCTAGTGGGCTGGGTTCGAATACCACCCATCACCTATTCTTTTAATTTATAATTACCTTGTCAATCCAATATTTTCTTTTTATATAATTTTGACCCAGATTGATAGATTTTAATACTTGACATCCCCATATTATACTTAATTTTAACTCCAACATAATTTAGTTTTATTTAATTTGCCACTTAAGTTTATAAAATAATAATTTGGAAAAATTCATAAAAATATGTATATTTTTTATGATATTTTATTTGATTCATTATAAAATATATATTTGTTATATCTAGAGATACCGGTTTTACTCCGGTTTGATTCCGGTTCTATACCGGTTAAACCACTAAACCTTAAACCACTAAAATTTCCGGTCCGGTTCGAAAACCCGGTTTCAGAACCTTGATGGTAATGAGTGAGCATGCTTGATTAAAAAGAATGTAAAATATTTAAAATAAACGGGTATCTATAGAAAAATACCCAATTGGAAAATTTTTTTACACATAACTACCCGTGTCAGAAAATTTTATAGATAGGTACCCGATTTAATTTTACCAGTTTCTTTAGTCATATCGTACCTTTCTGTGTGTATATTGCGTACTATAACACGTTTATATAGAGTACCTAAATATAGGATACGTCGTACCTACGGGCATGCCTGTGTGTTACATAGGACGTACCTAAATATAACATACGTCGTACCATTTTCTGTTATATAGGGTACCCAAATGTGTTGAGATAGGGTACCCAAAGGTGTTGTTTGGTGTACTTTCGGGGATCGGGTACCTTTGTGCAAAAACTTTATTCTGTTAGGTACCTACATATAAAAAAATTCTGACTGGGTACTAAATTACAAGTTTTTTTTCAAATAGGTACTTATGTGTAAAAACCCTAAAATAAATAACATTTTTTTTTACGAAATCATAAAAATAGGAATACATATAATTCTGCCAATTAATAAAAAAAAGGACACATCATTAATCTTCAGAACTTAAACAAAGAACTCACATAGGGTTGTCAGTGGGGCGGGGATTCCCCGTCCCCACGGGGATCCGCCCCGAATAGGACGGGGAATCCCCGCGGGGCGGGGACGGGGGAATATTTTTCCCCGCGGATATCCCCGCCCCGTTCCCCGCCCCGTCCCCGAAATTAAAATAATAATTATTATATTCAATTAATATTATTATAAGATAAATAATATGAAAATGTACTTTGAATAATATTAAAATAATATAAATATGATTAAAATATAGTTTAAATAATTTAATTTAATATTAAAATATAATTTAAATAATTTAATTAATATTAAAATATAGTTTAAATAATATTAAAATAATAAAAATTGAATTTTTTTAAAAATATTGACGGGGCGGGGAATCCCCGTGGGGACGGGGATCCCCGCGGCGACGGGGACGGGGACGATTTCGTCCCCGTTTGCCTCGCGGGGCGGGGACGGGGATTAGATCCCCGCCCCGAACCCGCCCCGTTGACAACCCTAAACTCACACCATATTTGCCACAAACTTCAGTGCAATTACCATAAGCCCCTTCCTTAAACAAAATGCAAAGCTGCTCTCAATTAATTCAAAGAAAACTGCACGACTAGCCGGAGCTACACCACAACAATGGATCCATCACCACTACCACCACCTCCGCAGGCAACCAACCATCAAAACGACTCCTCATCCGCTGCATCTTCACCGCGCTCCTCCTCCGCGGCGGGGGACCACCACCACCACCTCCCTCCGAAGCTCCGCCTTATGTGCAGCTACGGCGGCCACATAATCCCCCGCCCACGCGTAAGTCACTGTGCTACGCCGGCGGGGAGACTCGTATGGTGGTGGTGGACCGTCACTCTTCCCTGGAGGAGCTCCAACGCCGATTGTCCCACTCTCTGCTGAACGGAAGGCATTTAACGATCAAGTACCAGCTTCCAAGTGAGGATTTGGACTCGCTGATTTCGATTGCGACTGACGAGGACTTGGAGAATATGATCGATGAGTACGATCACTTTGCTTCTTCTTCATCTCTGCTCAAACCTTCTTCTCGCCTTCGATTGTTCTTGTTTCCTTCTCGGCCGGCGACTGCAGCTTCCATGGGTGCCTTGCTCGATGATGCCAAGTCGGAGACGTGGTAATTACTTCCCAAACAACAATTACAGAAAAAGGAAATCAAAATTAGTAATCGATTGTGACAGGTTTGTGGATGTATTGAACGGCGTCGACGCGAATCTCCTCCCAAGAGGTTTCTCAGATTCCGCAACCATCGACCACACGGTGTTGGACCCAATCGACGATGATAAGCACAGTCGTGAGCCGACGATGCAGAACAGTGATTTTTGTTCAGATCTCGAATCACAGCTAGTTCAACATCATCATCAGATTCAGAACAGAGACAATAAGCAGCTGTCGTCTAGTCCTCAGAACGACGACAATGTCGTCCACCAAGTTGCGGTGGCCTTGGATCAGTCTCAGTACTCACCACCGCCAGTGGAAACCAATTCGTCGTTTGGTTCGAGTTCTTCGACCCCATCGATGTCAAATCTTCCACCTATTAAAGTAAGAGCCGAAGGTTACCAAACTCTTGGATTAGAGGATTTGCAGATCTCGAATCAAGTCAGTAATACGGGTAATGCTCCTCAGGCAATACCACAATCTAATCCCGCCGTGATTTTTGGCGGCGATGATCTCGGGAATAATAGGGTTTTCGCTGATGATTTAGGGATTTTGGCTCCCACTGGGTTGAGAAAGCCGCCTTTGCCACTCCAATCAGTGCAGAGGAAGCCCTTGAGTATTCATAATTTGCATTCCAAGAATTCCTACAATCTGGCCTCACCCGATTCTGTTGCCAGGTATTTCGTCGTATGGGATGATGATTTACATATGTATTGTGATTGAAACTTGAGGATTAAAAGTGATTCTCCGGCGTGTTTCTTTGCAGTGACAGCAGCATAGCATCCGCCGGATCTTTGTCGCCGAATCAGCAACAAACCATGAACACCGCCCCAGAAATGAAACAGCTTGAGATCTCCTCGGCCACCATTCAAGAACAGCCTTCAGTAGCCTCTCAATTCACAGTTCAACCATCATTAATGTCTCTTCTTCCACCGCACCAAACTCAACAATACATACATCTGAACAATCCCAGCGGCACAACACACTACGTCCAACACCCACCAATTCCCGCGTCATCTTATTACCAACCCATATACTTAGCCCAACAAACTCAGACCGATCAGCACCATCTTCGTCCAACGTACTTCATTCAAACCCAAAGTAACTACGGTGAAACCACAGAGATCAGAGCACCTCCAAATCTATACACCGTGCCTTCTCATCAGATTCAGCTGCAATATATCGGCGGTGGTATTCCTCAAGGCCCAGTTCAGTTTCAGTCCAATAACTACGGGCATGAATATTCAAATCTCATTCAAGATCAAATGTATTATGCTGCTACCACACAAATGCCACCACCATCGCAGTACCAGACTATGACTCCATCCACAGCTGTGATGTTATCTCAGGCTTCTTCAGCCCAGGTCAATCCTTCTTCTGATAAAAGTATGACACAATAATCTTGATACTATAATCTATTTGGTCCGTACATACGAACGAATTTTCTTCATTGCTTTTAACTGTTTATCATCTTTGTGATATTTGTTTGCTGATCCTATACCCTATCCTACATACTACATAGCTTGTAATAACTTGCATGATTATGCAATTATGCTGCTTCTGCTGTGCCGATGAACATATACTAATCTGAAATTATCGAGTACTAAACGTGCGGCGAATAGAAACATCACAATTCACATCCCATTCCCTTAATCTCCATCAGAACACTCAGAACATCGAACATCGACGGCCTCAAATCCCCCCTACTCCGCAAACACTCAAATGCCAGCTCAGCCACGGCCCCAACCATTGCCCTCACCCCACAATCCGACTCAAACCCAAGGCTCGCATCAACGAGACCGTCCAACTCCCCCCTTCGAATCCTCTCCACGGCCATCGCCGACAAGTTTATCTCGTCGTGGTTCCTGCACACGTCCACCGCGGGCTTCGAAGACACAAGCTCCATCAGAACCACTCCGAAGCTGTAAACGTCGCTCTTCTCGGTAAGCTGATAGTACTGATGGTACTCGGGATCCAAGTACCCCGGCGTGCCTTGGGGGCAAGTCGAGACGTGAGTGGCCCCCACGGGGACCGCCCGAGAGAGACCGAAGTCTGCGACTTTTACGGTGTAGTCCTTGTCCAGGAGTATGTTCGTGCTCTTTATGTCTCGGTGGATTATGTCGGAGGCGTGGAGGTAGACCAATGCGCTCGCGGATTCTATCGCGATGTCTAGCCTTTTTGCCCATGAAAGCGGGCCGGGCTTGGCCCGTTCTCCGTGTAGGTGGTCGGAGAGGGTTCCGTTCGGGATGTATTCGTACACGAGCAAGAGCTCCCTGGAAGAGTGAGAGGTGCATCCGTATAGGGTTACTAGGTTTCTATGCCTTATTCGGCACAATATTTCTACTTCGTTCACGAACTGTGCGACCCTCTTTTGGTGGTTTTCGTAGAGCCTCTTCACCGCCACGACGCGGCCGTCTTTGAGTTTTCCTGATCAAAGAAGAAAACGTAAACCAGTTTGCAAAAAAATACATGCTGGCCCAAATTCATAGGCCTCGTGGAGTTCTCCCCGTATAACAAATTGACGGTAGATGGAGCAGTCCAACAACTAATACGCAAGCAATAGTTGTTTTGATTTTGTGATGTGGGATTGAGTTTGATCGGTTTTCTCACCTTTGAACACCGTGCCATAACCTCCGTCTCCGAGTTCATTTTTGGGATCGAATTTGTCCGTGGCTTCTACGAGCTCGAGATAGTCGAATATGTGTATGCCAGCCTTTTCCAGGTCGGTAGAAAACGGACCGTTCTTCTCGCAAACGGAGGATAACACCGCAGATCTCTTTCTGTAGCGGCGATAGTAACCAAACAACATTATGGATATAAACAAGCCCGTAAGCACAACAGCTGATAAACCTGCAAAAAGCATATTCAAATAGTCAGTCATAAACAACTTATACATAAAAGTTCCAAGATCAAGAGTTGGTTAAAGTTAGAGCATCATACCAATGCCTATCTTGAGCCCTAGCGACACGTCTTTGCCTGCTGAGAAAACAAAAGCATACGGAAAAAATAAGTGCAGCATTAATACGTACACTATGTCATAACCCCAATACTGTCTCTCTCGATAGAACGAATCTAGCGAAGAACTTACCCGACCCATGACATCGATCACCATCGCTGCAAAAAGGTTTCTCTTTCCCTTCTTCCCATCGAAGAACGAATCCCTTCTTCAATATATCCGTGAAGTTCATCTTCAAGAGAACCCTAAGCTCATCTCCCTCCACGGGCGCACTCACAGGGGAATCGCACGAGCCCACGGAATAATTCCATTTCTCGAGAAGCTCCACGTGGAAAACCGCAAAAGCATGACTGCTTCGATTATTACCACCAGCGCAGTCCACGGCGTAAGTCTCCCTATCTAAGGCGTCGGCGCAGTCGTAGAAGAAGAAGAGATCCGCCGTGGCGTCGCCGTATGCAAACGGTGTTCCCTCGACGCTGAAGTTGTTCCTCGGGATTGGACATGCATTCTCTGGATCGAAAACACCGGCCCGAGCTAAGGAGAGGGAGTTGTTAGCGTAAAATATGTCTTTTATGACGAGCTTTTCTTCGTTTATTTCGATCATGGGATTGTCGTTATTACAAGTGACGTTGAATCCCGGCGATCCACAGTGAGGTTCTTGGAGGGTTTGGATCCAAAAGGGAGGTAATATCTTGAGTTTATTACAGATATGAGGCTCGCAAGTAGTGCTATTGGAAGAGCAGAGAGCAGTTTCTGCGTAATAAGAACAAAGTATGATCAGAGCCGTTGAGGCAGAGAAGAGGCACTTCTTGAATGTGAATGGGGTTGGCGGATGCATTTTTTTATGGGCAATTTCCTTTCCTTCTGTTTCAGAAAGCTAAGGAGGGAATGCTTGAACTTATATTAAGGTGGTCAATCTTTTGGTTATAGAAGTCTTTTTTTATTATCTGTATTCAATAGTTAACTAAGCTTTTCTTTGACATAATGATTGGGACGATTGATTGAATTTTGTTCTGTGCGTATTCAGACTTGGAGAGGCAGTCAAGACTCGTAAGACAAAAGCAAGAAATCTTGAAGACTATTTTTAATAATACGTAAAGGCAAGGAAGTGTTCGTTCATTGGTTAATTGCAATGTGTGAAACCAAGAAATAACTCGGAATAAAATAATGATTACGTCAATAGGGTTTGGCTGGCTTGACTACTACGACTTGGTGCACCGAAAGCGTGTAAGAATTCTGAGTGGAAGAATTATGAACTCTTATTTTGTCTTTGTATGATAATAAGGACGATTTTGTTTGACTCCATGCGAATGATCTTCTTATAAAACAATAATATATAGTACAGCGACCTAGCTAATTACAAGCTAGATTGAAAATATAAGTGTTCTCATGTAATGTGTTTACGCGACACTGAGGATTGTATATAAATTTTAATTTTTTATTTCTAACTCGGTGGTTTAAAAAACTATTAACTTCAAGATTCCGGACTACAGTAAAACCTCTATAAATTAATTACATTGGGACCATGAAATTTTATTAATTTAAGGAGATATTAAAATATCGATAAATTAATATTTTATTAATTAAAAGAGAGACTCTTCAAATTCAACAAGTTTGGAATGTTTTGATGATAAATGAATTCAAATATGTTTCATTAATTATATGCATGTACCCAAAATGATTTGCAAGTGTGAATTAATGAAAAATATCGTTTGAAAATTAGTCAAGGTATAATATCAAATGCTCTCAGGATATCATTGGAGTATCGTTGAGCCAAATTTCGGAAGGGTGGGGATATTAAGTAACATAAAATGGCGACAACAACCTTTCACAACTTTGTGTTGCAGTTAGAGAACTTGACATTGGAACTATTGACTACAATTAAAAAAGTTAGGGATGAAATCCAGAAAATCTAACAAATAGATTCTTATTTTAGCAAATTACCATAATTTATAATTGTAATTTTTATGAAATATTAATTTAGAGTTTTAATGGGACCTAATATTTATAAAGGGATTTTCCGAAAAATTATTATATTATTATCTTATCGAATTTGATGATTTTTACAAAGGCCCAAGTCGGGACCAGAATATTTTATTATTTTAGAGAGGTTATTAATTTATACAGTATTAATTTATAGAGGTTTTAATGTATATTTAAACCGACCCGATAATATTTAAAAAAAAAAGAAAAATAGGAAGGCCGTGTTGGGCCTTCTTTTTTACTAGTCCATCCTAAACCCTTGACTGTCATCCAAGTCCCATTCTACTTTAAACGTAAAACAAAGGCCCAAGTCGGGACCAGAATATTTTATTATTTTAGAGAGGTTATTAATTTATACAGTATTAATTTATAGAGGTTTTAATGTATATTTAAACCGACCCGATAATATTTAAAAAAAAAAAGAAAAATAGGAAGGCCGTGTTGGGCCTTCTTTTTTTACTAGTCCATCCTAAACCCTTGACTGTCATCCAAGTCCCATTCTACTTTAAACGTAAAACAAAATTAAAAGTAAAAGAAAAAACATTAAAGGCCCAAATAACTAACTCTTCATTAAATGAAAAACATCACTCGCGGTCTTTGTTATTGTTCCTAACGAGTATTTATCACGACAACAATCTTGTCTTGTTCTTGCCAAGGTGATGTAATGCTTTCTTTAATCTCCTAGGTTGTAAGAAAAGAGTATCCAAGGAATTGGGTAGATAACTAAGAAACCCTAATGATCAGCTGATAACGTTGTTAATAGTGAGGAATGCATTTCGAGCTGACACATTTATTTTGAGATCAATCGCGAGAGATGCAAATAAAGATGGGCCAACACCTTATTATAGCAGTTAATTAACAGCGTGGTAATTTGAGAAAAATCCCTTGAACATATACGCGTGGGTTTCCCGGCGGCTGATGAATCGCTCGCTCGTCAACACATTAGCTTCGTCTGTCCGCGAACCGTACAACTTGTAATGATTTCACTTAGCCGCTTTTTTTGACTTGTTCTCTCCTTGGCTCTCTCTCGCTCTTTTCCTCGACTCTCTTCCTACTGTAGCGAGGCTCCTCTTCTTAATCGCCCGTTTGACGATGCTATTATTCACCTCAGAGGAAGAAGAGATGAGTCGTGTTTCTACCTCTGACGATGACCCTTTGCCGCCATTGTTAGGAATCGGTGGTGGTGAGTAGTGATTATTAGAGCAGGCCAAGTCTTGAACATCAGAAGTAGCAGTAATCGACGAAAGCACCTCGCAAGAGGCTGCGCAGTTATTACCATCAGCTGCGAGCTCTCTAATGGCATCCCTCGAGTTTTCGAGCAGCCAATCCACTGTTTTGCTGGGCTTATCAAACCCCAAAATGTCTTGTAGGTCAAAGAATTTTCTTGCAACCTCAATTGAAAGCCTCATCCTTCTGTCTCTTGGCCCACGAGCTGTGTTTATCTTACTGTGTCTGTCTTTCTTCGATCTCCTTCCCACTGCAGTATTATTATTAGTAGTCTCAGCAGTCTTTTCATTATTACACCTTTTAGCAGTTACTTCAACTTCTTGAACCTTTTCTTCAGTCATCCTCGAGCAGTCTTGACGATCGACCATGTTAACGTTGCTGTCTGGATCAGATGCTGTAGTGGTGGTGGTGATGGATTGGTGTTGTTGTTGTTCATGAAGGGCCTCAAGAAACTGAAGGTAAATGTGTTCGTATTCGAAGTGCATCTGCGGAGAATCTGGGAAGTAATTTATGAACAAGGGATTATTAGGGGAACAAGGACATGGGATTTCTTGCAATAACAAGTCTTTTTCAGTTAACAGTTGCATACTTGTTATTATATCTAAACCCCTAAGTATAGCTTCTCAAGAGCTTCGTGTGCAAATAGATAGGCCGAGGGAGAAGACCAGCAAGTACAAGCTGAAAAGAAGACTACTGCAGAAAACTCTTATTATTAGACATTGGAAGACGATCGACGACTACTACTTATTGCCTATAGATATGGTGATCGATTTGAGGCCTCATAAAGTGGAAATAACACAGTATAGGCTGGTTTATGGTGAAGCTCTGCCTAAGAAGAGTGTTATCGCTTTCAGATTGATGAGTGAACAATAAACCTACTGTGTGTATAAATAGATTATGTGATGAGGTTTTAGCTTTTGGCTGAGAAGGACAGTTTAGTATGGGTTATAGTTGGTGTTTGGTGGAAAACGCATTTAATGGATAGGCATAACGAAGGATGATGATGGGATACCACTTGTTGCAAGTGTTTGAGAAAAAGACATGTATGAATGAAACAAACACTAGCAACAAGATCAATGAAACACTAACAAATTTATAAAGTGATATAAAACCATCATCATGTAAGGACTCAAGTTTATCTGTTTTGGTGGGCTAGGGTTTAGTTTGGGATTAATGATGAAAACTTTTATAATATTCCATTAATAAGATTATGTGTGTTTTAACCGTGGTGGTAATCCATACTAATCAAAATCAATGATATCTCCTATTACGAATCCCAAGAAAAAATAGTTTCCGTTCTCCTACTCTACTTCCTCAAGGATTAAAAGTGTAACCTAAAGTAAAAAAACTAGACTTTAGTATTATATGTCTTATGTACGAATAGTGAAAGTGTGCGATGTAAACTCCAACCACAGCGACCTATACTACAAACGTGTTTAGAGGACGAAATCGACGAAATAAAAGCTAAAATAAACCGAGATAATTTTCCCTGCGTGCGAGTGGACATGAATAGGGACTTGGGTTCTTTCTTATGATGACATTTCACGTGATTGCAAGTTGATTTATCAGGCTTCAAAAAACATTGACTTGCATCGCACAAAAGAAATGCCACTTTTAAACCAATAAAACCGACCCCAATAATGAATCGTATCAAGAACTCAAACGATTTTGATTTTCGAACCCTTATATGTACGTATGACCGTTTCTTTATCACCTGTTATAAAAATCCAAGTCTCATTATCCCATTGCCATCTCTCTCATAAAAACCGGTCCCTGTCTATAAGCTACATAGGGTTAAGCCTGGACTGGACTCAAACTGCTGCATGCTTAGTTGAATTTTTCAGTGTGCGAAAAAATTGAAGCTGTCCCAATTTGAAACAAAAGGACAATCATACAAGGCAAAGGGGGCGTGCCCTTGTCTAGCTCATTATCTTTTGACTGGAAAGAAAGGAGAATACATACGACCCCTCAAGTCCCTTTCACTAAAAAGCCAAAACTATTCCCCACCCTAAATAACAGTCACCTAATAGTAATAATATTAATATAATCTCTCTCCCTCGCACTATCGATCTGTGTGTTTCTTGGGTGTGTTTTTAAGTTGAATTCCAAGTTGTTGCTCTTAAGCTTTTTCTTGTTCAACAAACATCTATGATGTCTGTGTAGTGCTTGCATGATTAAGCCATGTGTAAAACTGTATATATATGCTTTGCTTGGATATGAATTATGTGTGTAATTTTACTGTTGGCCCTGTAAGAAAAAAGGGCGTCAAAGAAATCTTGAAACCCTAGACGCTACATAAACCAATCAAGTTCGAAGTATTTTAGTCCGTTTCTGGTAATAAGTGAAGGAACCAATATGGTTATAGTCCTTCAGATAATTGAAAGCTCACTCCACTATTTTAACTTTCCATTTTTAGATGCCGCAATTGCAGGATTCATCAGTCTCCATTTAACTTTAGAATGGCCATCATTGACGTGTATTAATATGACATCCTATGTATTTAGACTTTGGGCATTATTATTATTATTATTATTGCAAGGACCACACATCAAAATGCTGAGCTGGGTTCTTGTTCTGTGGTTGCTTTCAAGTGTAATGGGATATATAGATAGAGACGAACTTAAAAAAAAAAAAAAGAAAAGGAAAAAAGAAGATAACTGCAATAATCAACTACTATACCATATTCAAAGTTCATAGACAGTGAAAGCAGATAGGTAGATAGATATATACATATGCATATGTAGATAACCCTAGCTATCTAAAGCAAGGAAAGGAAGAGAGATGTTAGAAAAAACTTTACCTAATTAAGTCCTTTCACGTGTGGAAAAATTCCATGAAAACGTAAAACAATAACTTTTTTTTTTACCCACTTGATCCTCTTTTTACGGTACGGTAAGAATAATGCATATAAGCAGTTTAATGTGTATTATAAGATTGCGTAGATTTGAGACGCATAAAGATACATCTGCATTTGGTCATATTGTTACCCATTCACTTTCGACTCATCTTCACTCCTTAAAACAGGCTATTGTCTGGTGAGAGATTGCGACATACAATATTTCCTCTTTTGCATAAAAGATCAAACTAACATGTATGGTTTTTCTTTTTAGCTAAGAAGCTTACTCCATATATATCCATCCTAGAAAACATTAAATTATTAATGGAGAGCCACTGCACCTAAAGGCACTCGAATATATAATTCGCTCAAAGGACAAAAAATACAAAGATCGCACCAAGAAAGATTATTACACATGGCAAAATTTAGTGGGCCGACCTCACATGAAATGGGCCTTTAGTTACACACTCCAAACATCAGTTACATTATTATAGTCCAACAATGTAAGTAAACACACACAACCCATATAAAAATCTAAAAACTCCGAAAGTCTTCTGTCAGTTCACTTAAACAACTTAATATCGCCGCGATTTCTTCTTCTCTAAAGATTCGACGACTGCCCACATTTCACTCTCTCCAGGAAACCGTTGGGTTGGTCAAAGATGGTCTTTTTAGTTCTTCTTTACGTTTGTTGTAATGTTCGATTTTTAAAATTGGATCGAAGTTGAGCCTGAGATAGAAACCAGAAACTATATATGCAGTAAGGAGAAAAGAAAAGTATAACTGGTAATAAAGATGAGAATACTAAACCTTGTTACCGATTTGGTGGAAGAGCCCATTCAGTTCCATTCCATTCATCGATGAAAAGAAACATTTTTCAGAACAGATTGGATTGGATCACCTGATATCCGTCGGAATGGGTGGAGTTGGAAATCTATATATATTTATAACAGAAAAGTTATAAGTTTTTATTTGATTTCCAATCCACGAATTCCAACAGATGTCGGCAATCATCATCAGAAGCCACTGATTTTTCTTGAATGTGACAAAATTGATGAGTAAACGAGTTATGTACTATGAACAACAACATTGGTTTGCCACATATATAAATAGAGAGAGTTGTATGTGAAAAATGGAGTGTGTGTGGATAAGATCATACGATGAGCTTTAATGTGTATTCGTGGCGTTTCTTGCGATTTCTTTGATTAGGTGAGGTCCCAACTCCCAATTATTATTAATTACAAGAAAAAAAAAATTATCGGGTTGATCACATGGAAAAGGAAAAATATCGGCACATTATTATTATTTGTGGAATTCCACTCGATACCCCTGTGTTTTAGGATTTTTCAGCTGCTGTCCAAAGCTATTTTAAATTCTGGTAGGTACCCTTATGTTTAAGACTTTTTCAACTGGTACCCAAAGTATTTTTCAATTCCAGTTGGTACTCCTATGTTTAAGGCTTTTCTGGCGTCCAATGTGTTTCAAGGTAGATACCCCTAACATATTACGTCGTGATTTTAAAAAGCTACAAATGTGATTTTTAGGTGTCGGAACCGTTTTTAGTCATTTCTAGAATTCCATTAGCAATTAACAAGGTTTAACCTAAAAATCTCGTTTTCGTTCATTTAAAATCACGACGTTATAAGTTAGGGGTATCTACCTTGAAAACACTTTGGATACCAATTGGAAAAGTCTTAAATACAGGGGTACCCAGGGCCGGATTTGGGCCTGTGCAATCAGACCTACAGCACAGGGCCACAAATCCGGCCCGATGTTACATAGGGCCAATTTTTTATTATTAGCCCAAAAAAATTTTAAAAATCCAATTTTTCCTACAAAGGCCATATAAGAGACAAGATCCAATGAGACTCCACTCCGTTTTTCCATAATATGGCTCTATTTTAAGACCCAAATTACATAATTAATAAATGTGGGCCTTAAAAAATTATAAAAAATTTAAATTTATATTTATTTTATATTCAATTTGGGCCTCCCTGTGGTATATGAACCGGGCCACATAGAATTGAAAAACCGGCCCTGGAGGTACCATCTGGAATTGAAAAATACTTTGGTACCCGTTGGAAAAGTTTTAAATACAGGAGTACCAACCGAATTGAAATAACTTTGGGCACCTCATGACAAAAGCTTAAAACACTGAGTACCAAGTGGAATTCTCCTCATTATTTTGTTGTTGAATCACTAAGAACGTTGCTTCAAATATAATCAAATATGATGATGTCCTCATCTGCTAGATGTGACCTGCTTCCTATCAAACATTTAACGTGTCTTTCATTTCAAACTTAACGATTTCAATTCGTGGCATTTTAAAATGTTTAATGATAACAACTACGATACGTTATTGATAGGATAATACTACCTACTATGGTGCAATTCACGTGAATAAATTCGTGCCCATTTGAATTTCTCGAATTGAAAATTGCCGTCTTCTACCTATAGTAGTTTCTATACAAATATTCAATTTAAAAACCTTTGAGAATTACACTGATTGAAAATTCACAAGCTCTGCCACCAACTTACTCTGGGACACAGCTGTTTACATAACCCGCTAGCTAGAGACAGACAGCCTAAAATTACTGCACTAATTAACAAGTGACACTAACAACATCAGTTGGTTGGTACCTCTCTCTCTCGTGCGCTTCAGAAAGAACTAACAGCAACGGCTAAATGTTAAAAAGGGATTCTTACAAGAGAAAAGAAAAATTACCAAGCAAGGACGTTAGCAGGGAATCCTTTTAAACAATTTACGTCTCCTCGGCCGAAAAATCTGGCTCCTCGGGTTTCTGCAGTTTCGCCAAATCCTTTCGAGCGCCGCCCCTCTTCGTATTCGCGGCGAACCTCAACGCCAACACCGTCGCTCCAAGCGACAACTTCTTCCTAACACAATCACCACCGCCCTCGTTTCCAAGCGCAAAAGAAGACTCCATCTTCGCTAAATCCTTGGCCGTCTTCTGCCTCTTATACCTCCTCCAAGCGGCCTGAACAAAGCAAGCCGCCCAAGTCCTCCAATGGTGCGAATGAAACCGAAAAGTGTGCTGCAATTTCTTGCTGTGGAGCCTCCTAAACTGATTCGCCACGAACCTCAAGTCCTCCGCCCTTAAGGCGAACGCTTCGACCTCGCAAAGGGCTTTTACGGTCCTCGTGGAGGAAGGAAGGTTCGACGAAGGCTTGTCAGGGACCAAAGCCCACGCGAGGAGCTCTTCCCCGCAGAAATCGCCCGGCCTTAAGGTTATGGAGTTGAAGAATCCCGTCCTTCCTCCGTTGGTGGTGGAGCTCTCGAGCTGGCCTCTTATGATGAAGAGCATTTCTCCGACTGGGTCGCCCTCGCGCACCGTGTACGTGCCCTCCGTGCTGAGGGAGGAGACGAGCCTTTCGCATATTGCGTCGAGGAGTTGGTCGTCCATTTGCGAGAAGAAAGGAACCTGGGAGGAGGATAAGTGTGGGTTTTTAGAGGATAAAGGATAAGGAAATGGTAATCTACAATTTCGGCCACCGATCGAAAATAACAACTTATGATTCAGTTCAGTCCCTTGTCAGAGGAATTGAGTATCAGAATGCGTAAAACTGTAAGGACTGTGCCAAGAAAGCTAAGTTAGCGCATCGAACGATGATGTTATGCGTTCGACCGCTGTGCCTTCACGCTTTTGCTAACCGAAACCCTCATACCAAACACAGCCTAAGAGAAAGTGTGGAGGAGGAGTTTGAAGGAGATAGAGAGAGAGAATCGTACCCGGCGGACGAGGTCCAAGCATAGGTGGCGTTGAATATCGCGCCTGAGATCGGAAGGCAGGGCCCGTAAAATAGCGTCTTCGTTGACTCCTCGAGTCGCGAGCCACTTGTATTGGACGAAACGCCTGACGCGCCTCTTTAGATCTTCGGGAAGCTGGCGATGTCTCATCCATTCCTCCGTGTCTCTCCTCTTAAGCCTCCATTCCTCGAGCCTCATCGTTAAGGATTGCAAGTATGTCTGCATTTTGCGTAGCGCAAGAATTGAAATTCGAATGTTAATTTATGTTTACGTTTCTAACATTGATTTTATCGACCACTTTCACACCGACCTGCATGTTCCCAATGAGATGTGCGAACAAAACCAGGCCCAGAATTGCAATCAGTATCGAAAACGACGTTTCGCCTATAAACGTGCTTGTTGAGAGATTCTGACCGTACGAACTGCGATATATGAAATGTAAGAGAAAAACTACATATAATCAGTGAAAAAGTTTAGCCTCTTTTCAATTACCTCAGCTGCTGTAAGCCCCACCACAGGCAATAGAAGTACTTCCGAAAGAAACTCGAAGACACGACTTGCTTCGTAACTGCGTTTTCGAATATCCCGAAATTGAAAGTAATATCGTTCTTAGGGTCGCACTGTTTGAACACATGGGTGACGTTGGCCCAATCATTCCTCGGTTCGCTGTAAAGAGCATCGCAGCGCAGATATTCGAGCAAACATTTCGCTGGGCCGTCTTCTCTCTTGCAGTTCGACTTCCAACAAGAGAAGTAACGGTCCACTGACAGCACATACCAAGCTGCGCCCAATACCTATACGCTTTTATCTCGTTACAAATTCGAGCTTTTTCATCCCAAAAGACGTTTTCTTGAAGGAAAAAAGGCACGTACATGGCTAGCAAGCATATAGAGAAGCAAATTGTAAGCAGCGCCAGCCCAAGCAGTTTTTGTGACAACGCCAGTTGCTTTGATGATCTGCGAACTCAGAGGGAAAATGAGGTACAGCCTCGGAATATACTGAATTAGGACAATGAGAGCGAGGGCGTTGTTGTCATGGTTCGTTCGACTGTTTCTTGTCGCAGGTATGATGAACCATACCACCATCTGTACCATGAAGTAACTCAATGAAGTAATCAAACATTTACTTGGCTACACCGTAGTATAGTATAGTATATAGTACCTGAGGTAGAGGCAAAGTTGCGACAACATCGACGAAGAAGTCTGATCTTATGTACCTCCGAGCGATTTTCTTGGGATCAATTACAAGCTCTCCCCTGCCGAAAACCCTTGAACTGGGCGCCACGTAAGCTGTCCTAAACTTGATTACTATGTGCAAGAGATAAAATACGTCTGCGATTGTGCGTAAAAAGGTCACTACGATTCGCAGATTGAGGTCGGTCTTGGCGCAAAAAGAGCCATGTCTGTCTCCTCCTATGATCGGCAGGTAGAAGTATAAGGGATCTACGAAGAGGGCCAAAAGGCAAGAAACGATGAAAACTCTGTTCCATTTGAGAACGATATCACTGCCTGGATCGAGTATGCGCTTGTGCCAGAAAATGCTGTCCTCGGGGAAGGACTTGGAGCTGCTGAATTTGAGGGAGCTAATGATTTTTCTTTTTCGGTTGGGTTCGAGCTTTTGTCCCGAGGATGAACTGCCTGGTTGAAGGGAGGTAGGTTTGCCTCCCCACGAAGTGAGATTGCTCTGCTGCTTTTCGTCGGGATAGAACCTGAATTTGTGAATGAATCTCTGTTTCGAAAGATCAAAACAGAACAGAAACAGAGTACCAAATATCTACGTAGAATCATTGAGCTCATAGGCTTAAATCTACAGGCATCAGCTCTTTCGCTATTCTTGCATTGTAATTTCCGGACAAAAACTAAGCACTCTAAAGTAGGGAAATTTATTACATGAATTCTTAAGTCCAGGCATGACCTACCAGACCCAAAAAAGCTAACGCCTAACTCATCCACACACATTTATGAGCTTAATAGCGAATTCTTGAGATTTCGTAGAACAATTTCTGCTAAATTTAGGTTCGCCGAAGGAAGAAGCCGCAAAGAAGAATAACCCACAAAGCAAAACTATTTTTTTGACATACCTCACGAGCTTCTCACCCTTCATTTCCATCACCAAAAAGCATGGAGCTGAATCTTTGTCCTTCGTTCTCTTAAAAATGGAAAAATTACAAGGATCCAAGCGAAAAAAGCAAAAAACGAACGCACAGACTAGAGCACTCTAAGATCACAACCGAAACAGTAAAACATTCTTAATCACATTACTTGCTACTTAACTGTTACCGTGTCGGAATAAGATCTGTCAGGAACCCTATAAAGAAAAGATGAAATCTTTTTATACTGTTGGCAAGGTCGCGACTTTCAGCAACTTTCAAACCTTGAAGTGTGTGTTCTTTAGACACGTGAGCTTTGGCTCGATATTCTTAGCAAAAGGCAGCTTCAGATTTAGCATATTGTTGCTTTGTTTATGCTACAACGGAAGCTATATTTATAATATATTCGTTTTCAATGTCACTCAGTCAGCTAATCGCTGATCTAACTACGACCATGGGCTGCGATTAAATTCCCTGCCTGCCAATCATACCGCATTTAATTGACCCAATTAAGGACTTCGTATTCAATTTCGTATTTACTTGTTCGATGTCGATTTAGACTAATGGAATTGGACCAAACATTTTTTCTTACCAACACGTGACTAATACTTTTACATATCATAGTAATCTGCACGAATGGTGTAATGAGCTTCCTAAAAAAATTGAACCTTCAGTTTTTTCATCCCTTTTCCTTTTTGGGGCCCATTTCATTTTCGAATCGGCCCCTCAAAATTCATCGAAAGCTGTCGAAGGATCTCGATAACTTCCACCGTATCGTCGACGTAATACTTGGCCCGACTCGGCTTCTGCCCGACCGTGCAAGCAAACACTTTCGATGTTTCGGGCAGCATCCGGTCAGCCGTAGAGCCCACGACGGTCTCAAACATGTCTTCGTCCGACCGATCATCACCTATGCAAAGGACGAAATCGATCAACTTCCCCTTTCCTTTCATGGCTTCCATGAGCTCCTTTACCGCCACGCCTTTGCTCACGCCCTTCAATTTTCGCCGCAAATCATATCAACTAACTATTCTAATACGTCGTAATTTAAAAAAAAAAACACACACACACACACACCTGAGGCTTGACCTCGACTATTTGCTGGCCGCCCTTGACAACGACGGGCTCGTTTGCTAGAACGCTCTCCAAGTGGTCGAGGAGCTCTTTCGCCTGCCAAGACCCGAAATCGGCGTCAGCCTCACCGTAATGCCATACCATAGCGCTCTCTTTCTCTTCTATCGACGAGCCGTCGGTGGCCTCTGTGTACTGCTCCATTATCGGCCGGACGGCCCTCTTCCAACCCAAATCGATGGTGCTCGGGCAGCGCGATTCCCATTCTGAACTATTGCTCCACCTAACATAAATAATAGTTGGTGTTGGAAATGTAATACATAAAAAACTTTAAAAATAATACTCCTTCAAATTTAAGTTTTTAGGTTAAACGGTCGACGACGTGATATCAGAACTAAGTGATCAAAGAGATACTGATTACGAATCCCCACGACCGCCCATGTATTCAAATCACACGTTTAAGGCAAATAACAAAGAAATCGGCATACCTGATGAAGTAGCCGTGCTCTGCTGAAAGCCCGAGACCTTCGCACTGGGCGAACCATTTCCCTAGCGAACCCTTTCCCCTCCCGCTTATGATGAAGACATCGTTCTTCGAATCGTTACACAAGCCGTTCAAGACGGACAAAACCTCCGTGCTAGGAGATTCGTCGGCCCGGGCCCCATCATTGGGCATCATTGTGCCGTCGTAGTCGAGTAGCACGAGCCTTCCCACCGCCCCTTCATAAGCCGAAACGACGGCCTCCGCCGAAAGCTTGCGAAAGTTCGGGCCCAAGGCGACGACCCGCCAGCTCAGCCCCAACCCTATTCCCCAACACCTCTTTCCACAGTGCTCGGAGCAGGCCCGTTCGAGGTCGAGCCCGAAGCTTCGGGCCCAGTGGGCTACGTCGTGGGATCCGACGTAATTGTAGTGCTTCTCGTGCCTCAGTTCCTTCTCGGAATCAGTCATGGTCAGCCCTAGAAGCATGCCCTCGGATACGCTCTCGACGCTCCACGGGTTGACCCGAACCGCCCCGCTGAGCGACGGGGAGCAGCCGACGAATTCCGAGGCGATGATGACGCTCTTTTTCTTGGCGTGTCCTAACTGCCTCGACACGGTGTACTTGTAGGGAACCAAATTCATGCCGTCCCTAACGCAGTTCACTACGATGCACTCTGCCACGGCGTAGTAAGCTGCTTTGTCCTGAAACGAGACGGGCCCGTCGAGGCAGACGATGGGCTCGTATCCCACTTCGGCGTACTTTTCGTTGATGGCCGAGGCGGCCTTATTTATCTCTCTTCGAACGTCTAGAATGTCTTTGCCTTGGCTCCTCGGAGCGTTCATTATCTGAACGAGGACGACCTTTCCGCGGTAAGAAGGATTCTTGTCTAAGAGCGAACCCAAGGCCATGAATTTGAGACTAATCCCCTTGAAAACGTCCATGTCGTCCACGCCTAACAGCACTGTCTTTCCCTCGAACTCGCCCTTCAGTTTCTTGATCTTATCTTTGGTGTCTGAAGAAGACATAACAGACTGAATCTGCTTCATATGAATCCCAACTGGTAAGATTTTGACGGTGACAGTTCTGCCGTAGTAGTCCAAGCCTATGTATCCTCTCTTCGACTGATATTCAAGCCCTAGCATTCGACTACAGCAAGATAAGAAATGCCTTGCGTAGTCGAAGTTATGGAAGCCGATAAGGTCGCAGTTCAAAAGGGCCCTTAATATCTCTTCTCTTACAGGCAAAGTTCTGTAAATCTCGGAAGAAGGGAAAGGGATGTGCAAGAAAAATCCAATCTTTGCTCTGTGGTGGGTCTTCCTCAAGAAGGTGGGCAAGACCATTAGGTGATAGTCGTGGACCCACACGTAGTCTTCGTCGGGGTTCATCACCTCCGTTACCCTGTCGGCGAAGGCCTTGTTCGCCGACACGTAGGCCTGCCACGTGTCCCTTTCGAAGCTGCCGCCGTGGGTCGGCGTCAGTGGGAGCATGTAGTGGAACAATGGCCAGAGATAGTGCTTGCAGAAGCCGTGGTAGAACTTGTCGGTCAATTCGGTGGGTAAGAACGCTGGGACGCACTTGAACTCGTCGAACAAGAACTGGGCGGCGGCGTCTTGCTCCGACGGGTCGATGTCGACGGCCAAGCGGCCGACGTAGACGATTTCGACGTCGGAAGAAAACCCATCTTTCAGCTGAAAGTAGAGAGAATCTCTGTCCCAATCGAAGCGCCACTTATTGCCGAGCGTTGTAGTAGTGGGGTTATTGGATGGCTTCAGAGGAAGATGATTGGTCACTATGATTAACCTCTTTTCTTTATTTACAGGAGATTCGAGGTTGTCGGCGGCCATGGCAGTGTCCTTATTCACGGCGGCCTGAAAATCTGATGTAATCCCGGGAACGGTGGCCGCCGCCGACGGAGTACACGTGGGATCGCTTGAATGGTCGTCGAGGTTTAGGAGATTAAAATAAGATCTCGACAACATAATGAACCTTCGCAACGAAAGAACATGAGAAACAAAAGGCAATTCAGAACAACGTGTGCTTATTCTTGAAGAGCAAAGATTCAACCTTTGCAAGAAACTGCAGCTTCCAAACAATTACAACATCAATCCTATGAACTTGTCAGTTCCATAGACGCTTTTTTTTTTTGGCTTCAAAGAGGAGTTGGGGCTAATGAAGATTTTGCATCAGCGCTGGGATTTTCATTGATGAGTTACAGAGAAATTACAGGTAAGATTTTGAACCTAAAATCGGAAAAGAGATTGTGTTGTATTAATGTGTACAAAAAAAAAGGTGGTCATTTTGTTGACGTTATTTCAATTTTTATTATTTACAATTATTACTGTGATGGATAAGAATTCAGATTCAGCGATGGGGTTCTCCCTCTCAACGTAATGACGTGGGATTGAACGGCTAAGATCGACCGAGTACTAAAATACGATGACATCGATGACTATGGTCTATGATTAAATACAAATTAAATTATTGCTATTATGCCTATCTATCTAGATAGTATCTACCGTTTCGTTCACCATTATATGGAATCTTATCCAAAGGAACGAAGGTCTTAACTATGCCATTTCAGGCGATTTTAAGGAAATTTATCTTTTTTTTTGTAATATCATTGCTTAAATAAGATACGGTCCACACCCACCTACGATACGAGTCCGAGATGAAACGATACGAGTCTCGGCTAATGAAACAACACGAATTTATTAATAAATTTTATTAAATAAATTAGAATATGGAGGAGGGGCGTGACTCGTGATGTAGATAGAGTGTGTATTGGGCATATTCATTGCAACTTAATAATGAGTGCCGTGTGTAATAATATGTCTTGGATAACGATGATATTTATCATTTATGTCGTGAAGGTATATATATATGTTCGTAATTATAGTGAAAATTGAGATTGTTTTAATAAAAAGCACGTGTTTTTCTTTTATTTTAAAAGTAAATTAACGCACTTTACAGCTGCCATCACGACTTACGACTTACGAGTCAACGCGGTTTCGTTCTTACTCGAAACAATTTATTTTCATATGAAATAATGGAGAATTTAAAACAAGAAAGGGGATTTTGCAGAAAATACCCATATATATAAAACACTCGCAAGCCAGACCACCGTCAAGTTTTTTCTATATGCAAGTACCTGTCAGAATAAATTTTTTGCACATTGTTACCCGTTCCGCCGCAATTACGTCATAGAACACATTTAGGTACCATAGAGAAACATATTGTAGTACATTATACAGTGAGAAAATGGTACACATATAACACACATTAAGGTACCATATAGACTATATATAAGTACCATATGTGGGTACCATATAAACGCGTGATATGATACTCAATACACATACAAAAAGGTACTTCAAGACTGTGAAAATGGTACGCACAATCGAACGGGTACTTATATAAATTTTTGGGGGTCTGACTTGCAAATTTTTATATAAATGAATACTTTTGTAGATACACAAACAAGAAAAAAGGGAAAAGAAGAACAACAAAAAAAAAGGGCGAGAGGCAAAGAAAAGAAGTAAAACTAGTTTCAACTTATCCAATTATCAGAAAAAAACGTGGCGTGTCGGCGTCGTTTGACTTTTACGGGCAATTCCTGGACTCATGTCTTCTCGGCCAACGATTCGGATTCTGACACAAAGTAATCTAACGGCCTATAAGTTACTTCGAACATCATCGTACGGCGCAGCCAACAGTGAGCTGGCGCATAATATGTCAAAAAGGTGGTGCGGAACAATGACGTTCTTACGAACTATCTAACATACATAATAAACGTAGACGAATTTGCATTAATTGTTATGTGGCTATATATGTAAGTTCCCAATTGAAATAGTATCTAATTTTCCCAACTAAAATCTTGAAATATTGCAGCCAGGAACAGAGACAACTTAAAACTAACCATTCACTTCAAGTACCTTTCTTTCTTGTAAGAATATAGCACACACTTACACACACAACACTTTATAGGAACAACGACTTGTTATCAAGACATAGCTGGCTTCTTTAGATTGGTCATAATATCCGTATCTAGAAAATGACCACTGGCCTTGGCAGTTGGGACCCACAACCATATCTCTCTTCTAGATTTGGATATATCAACAAATTGTCTCGCTTTTTTTCAAATTTATGGTGACAAAATGAGTAAATCGGAAAAAAAGATAAAAAATGATTGGAAGGTTATCTACCTAGCCACGTTTTTTTTTTGTAACTCCAAACGTTTGGGTCGCACCACCACCACACCACACCAACTTCGTTGATTCTTATTAATTGCGTTACCAAATATAAGTATTTTTTAGAAAATAATATATCAGTGACTAAGATGTCATAATAATAAATCTGTCCATTGGTCCATCTGTATTTGGAGATATGAATGCTCTTGCCTAGTAAGCTGCCTCCGTTAAGGAACCACCAATTATCTTTATCTTCTTCCTTCGTAATTCAATTATTAAAGTCGTCTAGTTTGAATTATCGTCTGAAAACTGATGGATAGGATAAGGCAGTAAGTATAGTGCGTGTGTGTGTATTGTTGAAAGTTGAAACTTAGGCAGGCTTTTGCGTTGATTTAGGTAGGACATGTTTCGAGTTATTTATTCTAAATGTAAGGTGGTGGAATTCGAAGGTACAAATACATCATTTTTAAGAAAAAAAGAGAGAGAGAGAGATAAGAAATAGATACGATAAGATAAAGCAATAGTCACCGTCGTTGTTTGATCTTTAATAATTCAAAGAATGTTGTTGTCTCAAACTTAAATATATGAACGAGGGGGAATGAATTATTATGCCGACAAACTCCCTTTGCTTGCATGGCAAGAACAGCATATAATAATTCCTAGGCTTTTTTGTTGTGATAGATTGCAGCGTCATGTAACGTTACGTACCATCTTTCTCATCTTTTTTTGGAGTCGATGGGATTCCATTAAAGGAATATATATAACGTTTAACTGAATTTTGATATGTGTTTTCTTTCAATTTTCAATGAAGGCAGGCATGTGATCTGATCTTGCATAATTTTTTGAGGTTTCGCAAGTAACACGGACCAACCTTTTCATTCATCAGCGATTTTGGTTATATCTTAGTTCAATCAATGGACACGGCCCAGTAAATTTCTATTATTGATGTTTTGCTTGAAATCTATTATATTACATTTACGGGATTATGATAGGCCTTATGTTTTATTTTTTCTCTTAATTTTATACCGTGGCCAATGTGTTTGGAATTAAGGAAAATAAATAAGGCCTTTAGTTTTAGGGCTAAGTAGTTAATGAATTCTTGTTTATTTATTATCTTAATCACAATAATAAAACCTTCCATTTTTCTTGTATTAATGAGTAGATTGGATCCCCTGTTCCATATTGGTGTTCCAATCTGGTGTTCCACCAACCGAATTGCGACAAGTGTACAGTTGGTCAACTGAGTTTAACACTTATCGGAAAATGGTTGGTGGAACACCGTTGTGGCACAGACAATCCGAAACGATTAATGTGGTCTTGGATGTCATGTTTCAAATAAACCTTCATTCAATTTATATATTTCCGTTGCTTCTTATGATCGTCACTTAACCCTAAAAGGAGGTACCAAAATGCTAATACGTTACTACCAAAATCCCGAATAAAGAAATCAATATAATTATCGAATAGCGATGTTGAAATAACACGTTCCTTGCGCAACTTGTACCGTATTACACAGATAGTGATAAAATTTTTACGTTGTCGCCTATGTTAAGTTCTTTGTTTGCTAATATTTGAATAAGACATATTTGGCTGACAAAGAAGAATACAAACAAATTGGACCCCCACAAATAGAAATCTAGTCACGCTTGATTGCTGCATTCTTTAATAGAAACAATCACTGGGCTGCAAAATGATCAACAATATATTATTGTTCGTCACATATATCATTTTATGCCCCTTCGTGATCAGAAATAACGATTATTGTTAAAAGCACGCCTTAAGCTACGGTGAACCGATAGTTTTACTAGAACCAATAAACCGAGGCTTACTAGAACCACCTAATTAGCAAATAAACATATTTTATCAAACTTTATATAATAGCATTTACAAGTACTAATGTAAAGAAACCAAGTACGTAATTGAGTGTGTGCCTATATGTATCTATTTCCATCCAGTGAAGCTATGAAAGTCAAGTGGTTTTACATCATCGCTCTGTGTCATTGAATGAGATATAATTGGATTAACTGCTTGTTGCATGTATTTATATTCTAATAAAACATCCAAATCCGTGCTATTCAGTCAATTTTCTATTCAAAATTGTGATACTAACCATATAATCGCATTCCAAATATTTACAGTGTGTTATTTCTTAAGAACATCATAATACATAGTTTACTGCAGCGTTATAAGATTTTATAATAAGGACATAGAGAAGGATTTACGATCTCTTATTTAAACGAGAAAGGGTTGTTTTGAGCCTATGAGTATCTTTGTTATCATCTATATGTAATAAAATACGTGATTATCTAGGTTTGTTAACGCCTGCTGTACTCTACAAATTTAACAAAGAGTTGGACACTATATATCACTTCTGTAATATATTCGGTCGTTTGTGGTGAATACAACTTTTATTTATTTCCCTTTCGTAACCATACAACGAAAAACTCATGAATAAGACCCTTTCGAAAATTAAACCCAAATGGGGAAATAAATATATAAATTTCAAATCAAACAGAAGATTATCGTGCCTATTTAAGGTGCTCAAACTAACCGTTTATTAACATGCAAGACCAACAATACACTTTGCTATATTACCCTCTCTAATAATAATCATACATAAATAGAAAATGTCTTCGATCGAACTAATAATGCTCCTCTCATCACTTATTACCGCTACCCTAATTTCCACGACCTTAGCTTCTTCTGGGACTGCAACTTACTACAACATTTATCTTCGTAAGTATCTCTAGCTTCTTCTCTGGTGTTATCGAGAATTTAACTCACTTTACATATATTAAAGAGATATTGTTATGATCTAATAAACTCATATATATAATCAATCGATAAATTAGCTTCTGCGTGCTACGGTAATCAAGACCATGGGAGGATGATAGCAGCAGTGAGTCATGGGATGTTTGAAAATGGAGATGCTTGCGGTAAGAGCATCACAGTTTCTTGCACGGGGGCGACGAACAAAGGGGTCCCACATCCATGCAACGATGGAAATGAGGTTACTGTGACCGTAGTGGATCTTTGCAAAGGTTGTGAAGGCGGACATATCGATCTTTCGTTCGAAGCCTTCTCTGCTATTGCAGATCCCGACGCTGGTTTGATCAAAATTAGTTACAGCTGATAATGGGTCGGGACGATAATGTAAGAAACAAACACATCTAAAATCATGGTATATTCTCTTAATCTTTGACATTTGTACTTTGATATGAACTGATTTTTCGTTGAACTGTGATTTTCAGGGCTTTGAAAAATTAAGAGAATAAAATGGTGCTTGTAATGTTGGTTGCCCTTGTCGTTTGGACTTTTGTGTGTGCTTAATTAGTGTGTGTGTGTTTGTGTGTGTGATATGTGTGGAGATTGATGTAACGCGCGCAGGAAGAGTCATGTATTTTTCCTGCATGTTGACAAATATATATAATTATTTCCCTTTGTGACAACGAATACAGATTTGTATGCATATTATGTGTATAGATGCGTGTGTGTTGTGTATAAAGTATCGTATTATCTCTATGACGGAGTGAAAAAGATGTAGTTGTGATTTTGAAAATTGGGGTGGAATCCTGACTTAAAGGTCCTACCTTTGGTACTTAAATTAGTCGTCCTAACTCACAATAATGACCATACTATATTTAAAAAAAGTGTTTTCTACGAGTGATCAAAAGACAAGGCGGCGTGAGTATCGCACAATTTGGACTGAATACAAAGCAATGCATTTTTAAATCTAATAGCCGAATAGTTTCATTTTTCGTCTGAATAGTTGATTTAGTTTCCATATTTCTCTCCGAAAAAAGATTTTATCCATTAGATCCCTTAAAATTCGTCTCAAATTCGTTTGTTAAACCAAGAAGAAGGTCAACAAGACTGAAACACATGAGTGTTTACCATAACATCTTACAACACAACAACTTAACATCGAGTTAACGCCATTTTTTATTTAAGAGCAACTACACTATCTTGGTTCGAGCCTGGAGATGGCGTACTTTTCCTTTTCAATCATCTTCATTTCAAAGCATCTCAAACCCTTAAAAAGAAAAGAAAAAAAATTAACGTCAAAGAAATTATACGGGATAATATGGCAATGAGAGGATTAATAAACATCATAATACAAAGTTAACTGCAGCGTTATAAGATTTTATAATAAAGACATTTGAAAGGATTTACGACCCCTTCTACAAAGGGTTTGTTCGAGGGTCCTTTGTTATCATCTATTATTTTAACAAAATAACGTGAATATCTAGGTTTATTAACGCCTGCTAAACTCCACAAATTTACAAAGAGTTAGACACCATATATTATCACTTCTGACGTACTAAATTCAGTCGTTTGTGTTGCATACAATTTTGTCTCTTTCATTCGTAACCATACTACCAAATCATGAAGGGGACATTTTCAATATTAAATCAAACCGAAATCGGGAAAGAACTATATAAAAAATATATTACAAATCAAATTAACGTGTAGACTGTCTTCGTACCTATATAAGGCGTCTTATTAGCATCCAAGATCAACAACATACATTGCTACTATATAACTCTAATAATCACACTTAAGAAATAGAAAATGTCGTGGATGAAATACGAACTAATAATACTCTCATCTACCGCAAGCCTAATTTCCATGGCCTTAGCTTCTTCTGGGACCGCAACATTCTACAACGTCTATCTTCGTAAGTATATATCTTCTTATAACTGGTGTCATCAAAAGACTATCATCCAACAAAATGGTTGAAATATTTTCTATATGAACTGATCATCTAATCTATATTATAATCGAGACAGCATCTGCGTGCTACGGTTATCATGGCCATGGGACGATGATCGTAGCAGTTAGTCATGAGATGTTTCAAAACGGAGGTGCATGTGGTAATAGTCTAACTGTTTCTTGCACGGGGGCGACGAACAAGGGGGTCCCACATCCTTGTAATGATGGGACTGAGGTTACGGTGACAGTCGTCGATCTTTGTACGGCTTGCGAAGGCGCACATCTCGACCTATCCCTCGATGCCTTCTCTACTATTGCCAATCCCGACGCTGGTTCAATCAAAATTAGTTACAACTGATCGTGGGGAAAATATTTAATGTAAGATTTTTATAGATATAAGAATTAATCATGATATATATATATATATATATATATATTTAGTTTTTCATGTACTTATTATTTGATATGAACTGATGTTTGCTTAGATTGTGATATGCAGGGCTTTGAGCAAACAAGAGATGAACTGGTATTCGAATAAGAAAGGGTGCTTGTAGTTTTGCCCTTGTCGTTGGATTTTTGTGTGTGCTTAATTAGTGTGTGTGTGTGTGGTGTGGGATATAGAAGGACATTGATGTAATACGCAGGACACATATGACATATATAAATTGTTTACGTCTTTGTTAAATGTGTGTGTGCGTGTAAAGTTGAATCCTGACTTCAAGGTCCTATATCTTTGGTACTAAATTCGTCGTCCTACTACTAACTCAAAATACTAATATTAAGTACATTTTAAAAGAACACTCACTTTCAGGTAATTTTCCACGACTAATCAAAACACAAGGCCGCCGCGCCTCTATATTTCGCACAATTTGGCATGAAAATAAAGCAATACATTGCGAAATGAAAGATAATATGGATTTTCCCGTCCCTTCTCCTTTTTTTCCGGATACCCGACCGGTTTCCGGGTTGCCCCGACTGATCCGGCAGGTGAGGCTCCCAAAGGGGTGGCCCGTCCCTTCTCTTTTAATCAAAACTCTGTTTAATTTGTTACTATTCTTTTGGTCTGATATAGCGCCGTTCATATTTGATTTCAATATTCATTTTCTGTCTCGAAATCGTTTGTCGAACAAGACTGATGAGCGTTTAAACTATAATATCTTATTGTAATTTGTTACAACACACAACAACTAGACATCGAGTTAATGTGCTTGCCACTTTTCATTTTATTGATGAGAACCAACTAAAATACTATCTCGGTCCGAGGTTGGACATATGGCGTGCCCTTTCCTTCTCAATCTTCTCATTCCAAAACATCTCAAACCCTAAAAACAAAAGAGAAAAACACATTAACATGGAAGAAATTTTCGACTAATATATAATAATAATAATGGCAGACGAAAGAGGAAATATTTACTGTTGAAAGTCGATTTTGACTAGGCCCGCATCAGGGTTGGCTATGGCTTCAAAGGCGGGCTTAGAGAGATCGATAGTGCTAGCACAGCCCGGCGGGCAATAGTCAACGATCTTCACAGTGATGCTCTTTTTGCCTCTGCATGGGTGCGGCGCCTCGTTTGCGCCTCCCACGCACTTAATCTTATATTTTCGACCACAGGCCGCTCCGTTGTCCCAAAGCGCATCGCTAGCAGCGGCTATCATGTTACCTTGGTGCTTGTTATAACCGCACGCTACCTCTATTTTTAATTTTTTTTGTCCCCGAAAACATTTGTAACAAATCAGAATTATGTGATCAGTTATGTTTTTTAATTACGAGAGTTGTGTTAGTTAATGGAACTTACGGGTATATGGGCCGTTGTAGAAAGAAGCGATTCCCCGATCAGCATTCGCCGACGAAAGACATATGATGATCATGATGGTCACTGCCAAGACTATAAATGAAAAACGTTTCATGATTTGTGAATTTGATGATATTAATCTTGATTTTATTGTCCTCAAGGGGGAAAGGAACAAGTCCCTTTTTATAGATGGAAAATCAATGGCCAAAACCCTACATATCATTGTAATATCTTGTTCGATTATCTTCTCGACTTGGTTCGATATGATATATGTGGAATTAAGGTAAAAACCAAACGTATTGTCCAATGGCGTATTTTGTATTAAAGCGTAGCCAACTGAAATTACTATATTCTTATGATGATCAGTTTTGTAATATGTGCTTGCAATAGGGATCTATTACTACAGTTCCTATCAGAAGTGCTCGTGTCTTATATTCTTTATATTCACATGGCTAGATATCATCGAACAGTTGCAAACATGCATTAAATAAATGAACATTGTTAGGGATTCAAGAAAATCATGAAGAAACAAATATATTCGACAGCGAAATCAAGAAATAAACCTTTAGTTTGCGCATGTCTTCGTTCAATACGAAGAGGTAGCCCTAGTAAGTTTCAAAAATTAAAATCTAGCAATGATTCATGTTGATCACAAATCACATGTCGTTTGAGTTTTTTTTATTGGAAATGAATTATTTTTATTCCTACCGCTGCGCATATCCAACGAATTTCAAGTTTGTACTTTTGAGTTTGTGTTGTTCCAAGATGAATAACCAAAGCATATATATCTAAGATACAAATTGTGAGGCTAAAAAATAATTTAATTTCTCTATTAGTTTATATTAATTGAATCAAGCAAACTATCGTAATAATATTGACCTTATCGCATCTCATCTGATATCACGTCCCCTTTTTTCAGTTTCAATTTATACTCGCCAAACTTAAATTCCTAATAAAAAATCATTTCTTTATTACTGACCATATTTATTATGTTTAAGCTTATGCGGATATTATTTTTTTTTCGAAACGATAGCTTGCATTAATAACAAAGATAGAAAGCTAAATTGTCCAATGGTTCTCACCGATACATCGTCAACCGGGAGAACAAATGCTCATATAAGAGCATCACACAATCTCATAAGGGGAACAAACACTCCCACATGTGGAGAAAATGGTCCTCAATGAACAAAAAAACGGACAGAAAAAAAACTCATTATCTAATACCTAGAACTAAAGAAATTATTACAGAAAAACTATTAACTACGAATATTATTGCATCATTAATTAATGTTATGTACAGTACAGATCTGCAGCACAAACAACAGAGAGATGGTCGCCGATCAAAACGACGACGTGCGGAGCGAAACAGGCTTAGTCTTATCGAACACCGATTCGATGCGATCTTTCCTCACTAGAGCTTCAACGGATTCAAATCTGAGCCAAGAGCTACGAGATCTCTCCTCTTCTCTTATAGCAAGCTCGTCTGTACCCTATCGATCCCTTAAAAATGTCTGGCTCGGATCCGACCCGACCGTCCGACCCAGATTAATCGATCTTCTTTCTGGTTCCGATTTTGTCTTCGCGAGCCCCAAGCCCAGGGAAAAGGTAGAGTTTTTCAGTTCCCATCAATTTGGTGTCTTTTTTGAGATCTTCTATTGTTATCGTGGCGGTATGCTATCAGCTTTCTGTGCTTTATGAGTTAATGATTTTCCCGTCGCATATGCTTGAAAGACAGTTTTCAGCTTTTGGAATTGATGAAATACAGCTACGTTTCTGTTTGCAAAATCATGCCTGTGTTTCGTCTTAAATTAGCGAGTAGAAATGCTAATGCCATTCCATTCGTTTGTAAATTTTTTTTTTTTGTTTTCTTTTTTGGGGATTAGAGTGAGGAGTTGAAAGCACGGCTGAGGAAGCTCGCTGAGGTAGCAGAGAGGAAAGCTTATGATGAAATGGTTAAGGATATCACACCTAGGAAACGCACTGAAGAGCCCTTTTCTTCTTACAAGGATCAAATAGGCTTTGGTAACTGTCCCTTACTAAGAGTTTGAATTTGAGATATGATCATTCAAATCACACACTTGTTCATCATCCCAGGGTTACATGTTGTGCTTATAATGTTCACGGGCTACCTAGTTGGATATGCAGCATTCAGAGCCTTATTCAGCCGCAATCCTGCCATGGTAATAATTCTCTTGCTGACCAAATGGCGTTCTTTATCGTTTAAAAACCGAACTACGATTGCGGTAATAAAATTAATGTTGTGTGAATATCTCAGAGTGCTGCTGGAGGAATACTGGGATTAGTTGGTGGAATGCTTGTAGAGACCCTTTTGTTTATATTCAGAGCTTCAGGCCAAGATCTCCGATCAAACCCATCATCTTCTCCTCCTTCCCTTTCTACCGTGAAGAAGGATCAATGAGCTTCTCTTTTTTTTTTTCCCACAGTTGCGTGGATTATCTGATCTTAGAGATGTATAATTTGATGTTTTTTTCTGTTGATCACAGCCTCGAGTAGCCCCCATAGGGCGCAAATCATCGAATGTCTTGACTCCATTTGATCACAGATTCGATGTGTAACCGACTAATATCACTTTTATATGCCAGCCATTTTTTATATGCCCAAGGCCAAGGACGCAAAAGCAAAGCAAAACGCTTCCCGAAAGAAATGAATTATATCGCATATCCACATACTTATTGTTTCTAATTAATGCGATAATAATCTTCTTCCACATTGTAATGGCATGGCATATAGCCACACGTAACTCACTGGGGATAGAGCCTACAGATCCCTTCCCTTATCTAACTTAGAGCCGTAGCGAATTAAATTAATAGGATAATGATTCTTCAATAATGCAAAATAACCAATCAAAATCTCTTGTTTGCAATAACTCTAAATCTCACGATGTCAATGGCCAGCGCATGCATTGAGGATTCCAGCGAGCCTTTCCACTGCATCTTTCTTCACTTTAAACCTTGTTAAATTTCAACCACACATTCTTGACGTTTTTTCTACAAAACTCAAAATATTGCCCCATTACGAATGATCAAGAAGCCCAGTGTCACGTCCCACTTTTCATCCTATTTACGACTTAATTTGGAACTGTTTTGATTGCATGCCAACAACCTTAACCTTTTACACTCTATAAATACCCGCGAGTTCTAACGTACAAGTACCCTTAAAGAAAAATCAGAGAATAATAACTTGAAATAACTGAGAGTAACATTATGGCTAGGTTGAAGAAGACGCCATGTATCCTTCTGATTATGATAATTATGTCGTCATCATCTGTAGTTTTATTCTCTGAGTCAAGCCGCATCATTGCAAGGAAAGACCTAAGCCTCAACTTAGGGGGCTTAGGCTTGGGGAACTTAGGGGCGGGAATAGGCCTTGGACTCGGCATTGGCTTGGGTGGGGCTGGGAGTGGATCAGGCGCCGGTGCTGGCTCGGGTTCAGGTTCGAGTTCGAGCTCGAGTTCGAGTTCGAGCTCGAGCTCTAGCTCTGGTTCGGGAGGTGGAGGAGCTGGCTCGGAGGCAGGTTCATCTGCTGGGAGTTTTGCTGGTTCACGGGCTGGGTCGGGCTCGGTAAATGGTAGTGGTGGAGGTGGCGGCGGCGGCGGAGGCGGAGGCGGTGGTGGAGGAGGCGGAGGTGAGGGGTCGGGTCGTGGGAGTGGATATGGTGAAGGATCGGGTCATGGGTCGGGAGCTGGTGGAGGAAACTAATTAAGGCGAAAATAAGTGATGCACGCATATGTGTTAATAAATAATAATTTGCTGTGTAATGAATAAAATGGGAAACTCAGTCGTCGTAACGGAATCCCTATTCGATTGTGGTTTGATTAATTGGAAGCAAAGTGTATGGACCTTCTAATTGTTTTTTTTTTTCGTTTCTTCCTTTTCCTTTTTTTCTTCTCTCAATGTTTTCGTTAATCGGAAATGCCATGTCGTCAATGATTGTTTTGTATTATATCATATTAGTAGGCTTGCAAGAATCAAACTTTTTTGATTCGATTCGCGATTCGATTCGGAATTTTAAGATTCGAGTTCGAATATTTGAATATCGAATACGAGTACAAATAATTTTTCAATTCGAATAGTTACGGAATACGAATATATTGGTATTCGATTCGATTTGAATTTTATGATGCAAAATATTATATTATATATACATAAATTCTAGTTAGCCCACTACGTATTAGGCCCAATAAGATATTTTTACATGATATATCTTCATACCAGCTATTAGGCCCACTACGTATTAGACCCAGAATTGTGTTATTATTTAATTTTAGTATTAACTGGTATTTTTTGAAAAAAAATATTCCAATATTCGCGAATCGTTTCAAATATCATTATCGAATCGAATCAAATCAATTTTATGATTCTATTACGAATCGAATTCTGAATACGAATATCAGATAAATTAACGAATACGAATAAAAAATGCAAATATTCGATTCGGTTCGGTTCGTTTGCAACCCTACTAATAATAATACTCCATAAATATTGTAACTGGGCTGATGGGCTTTTATGTGGAAACAACATGGGCTTTTGCTGTCGTATTGCATTGCTACTTAACGTTCACATACGCCCCAAGAAGAAACACGACTCAGAGAAGATGACGTCACCATGTCAGTCCTTGGCTGGCAGTTCATTGGCTCACTCGAACAAAGGTGTCATAGACAAAGCAAATTAGAGTTGGAATTCAAGTGATGATGTTTCTTTCTGAGAATTAGCTGAGTGCGTATTGCGACGTTCTCCTAATTGAGAGTTGAATCGTGGGGAACAGATTTGAGTTGATTGTTTCGGCAAATCAGTTGTATGGCGAAGCTGACTCAGAGATCGGTGCTCGAAGCAGAAAGCCCAATTGAAATCAATCTCAGAGAGGCCTTCGCTTCGCTCGCACCTCAACTCAAACCTCCTTTCTCCTTAAAAATTCCGACGAAAGAGGAATACCAAAACCTCAACAGGGCGATACTGTACGCAATTCTAACCGAACCCAATAACGCCCACCTCCACGTTAAGCACTTGCACGGCATTATAACCGATGGGTATTGCTATTTCACTCGCAGCCTAGTCGAGGTTGTGAATACATTGTATGCAAAGATGGATGAATCTGTGCAAAGGCAGTTAATTTGGGCGAGTCGTGTCATGGTCGATGTTTTAGCAGTTGGGTTTGATGATTTGTTGATCTCCCTTTTGAGGCAGATCATAGGTGGAGACCTGGGCGATGAGAATCTATGGCTGTGTTATGAGATGGCTGGCCTTTTCTACAGTAATTATGAATATTTGTTAGGTGAAGAGCCATTGGTATTGACGAGTGCACTGTATGTATTCCTTCGGTTATTATCCGACCATTTCAGGGCGTCAAATGGGCCAAAGATTGAGGCTTTGAGACAGTTGGAGATTACCTTCTCTGTTAAAATGTTGAGAGAAAGTTTTGACTTGTGTTTAAAAATTGGGAGGGATCTCATCAGGCTTTTGCAAGATTTGGTTCATGTGCCTGAGTTTCGGGCTATATGGAAAGACTTGTTATGCAATCCATCTTCGTTCAAAACTGCAGATTTTTCTGATATTTCACAGATTTATCGCCTGAGAACGTCAAGCAGATACTTTCTGCTCAGATTGACCCCAGAAATGGAGTCACGGTTGAGGTTCTTGCTTGGTCATGTGAAACTAGGCAGCCAAAGGAGGTATCAGCTATGGTTTTCTAACAAGTTTCTCGCCAAGCCTGGTAGAAACACAGTAGTGATCGACATTGTGAGATTCATATGCTGTGCTCATCATCCGTGTAATGAAATCATCATTTCTGATATTATCCCGAGATGGGCTGTTGTAGGCTGGTTGCTGAAGTTGGGCTTGCAGAACCACGTCGAGGCGAACGCGAAGCTTGCTCTGTTCTACGATTGGCTGTTTTTCGACGAAAGAGTTGATAGTATCATGAACGTTGAGCCCGCTATGCTCTTGATGATGAACTCTGTTCCCAGGTACGTCGACGTCACGAATTCGCTGCTCGACTTTTTGTTTATATTGTGCGATAATTACGATCTTGAGAGGAAAGAGGTGCTGATTCAGGGGATTTCTGGGGCTTTTCGTGCGCTTGTTAGCACAGGTGTAGTTCAGTCCATTGATGTGTTGATTAGCTGTGATATGATTCCTCCATTTCTCAAGGAAAAGCTAACTTCTATTTTTAACAGTCTACCATTGAAGGGAGTTTAGGGATATTTAATCCTCATTTCAGGGTATTTCTGGTTTTTATCTGTAGCATTGTTTGTAGATTATAATCAATTTACCATTTGTCAGGTATTAATTTATTCAATGCAAACATTGAGGCTATCAAGAAGCGAGTTTTATAACTAGAAAGAAGGACAAGGAGATGATTGTCTAATAAATCGATAATCCTTTTACTGCCAACAACATAGAAGAACAAATAAAATATTAATTAATGGTTTTGAACATTGGCAAATCCGTCGAATACATATCCTTTATTGAATTCCAATCCGTATATCTGCTATAAAAAAATCAGAAAGAATAATAGAATCAGCAAATAAATTGAATTTATAGCATCAAATCTTCACCATTCATCATGGAATCAAACTGATGATGATGAGGCTGGGGCATGAAAGAGTTCATATCACCGAAGAAATCCTCCCCGCAAAAGTCGTCGGCCTGAAAACACGTCTTTACGTCCTCGGGCATAATGCTGTTAGCAGCCGCCGCCGACGAGTACGATGAAGACTCTTCCTCGAGCGGCCTGTAATAATTATCACCATTATCGCCATCGTAATCAGCTCCTTCCTTGCCCAGAGTCATCTCCACCATCTCCTTAAACATGGAAGACTGCAGCAAAAGGCCGAGCGCCGACGTGGCGTTGCTGGCCGGCCGTGGCTGAGGTACGGCGGAATCCGGCGGTTGTTGGGTGGTCAAACCGGCGGCGGTTTCGTGGAAGACTGTTTGGCTCAGTGGAGGTAGGTTTGTGCCGGCGTTATTAGCTTCGTCGGCGTCGGTCGCCGTCATCTCGTTGTTTGCAGCGTTGGGTCTCAGCCATTTGATGTAACGGCTGAGATCGAAGTTTGTGACGGCGTTAAGCCCACGGTACTCTATAGCAGCCATGTCGTATGCAACTGCTGCTTCTTCTTGGGTAGCTTTGCAGACATTAAATAAAACCGCATTTAATTACGAGATGATTATATCGACACACATTATATTATAATTATGTTATGTATTTAATTACCGTAAGTTCCAAGATAGAGATATTTGTTCCCAAAGACTCTGCCAATTCTTGCTTCCCATCTTCCGTTGGTGGTGATGTCTGCATCATTTTTTTTAATTACTATTATTATTATCCATCGATCGGTTAAATAGTTTTTCTATTACACTTGGCGATTGACGTTTGTCTCGCTTATTGGCGTATTATCGCTGGATTTATTCTAGATTTGAACTACTTGAATCCCCAGAATGGATATTGAGATTAGATAGTCACAGATTACTTGTACATATGTATGGATAAAGACACGAAATTTCAATTTTGTTTTATTATATTTTTCCATTTGATGTGAAGGTAACACTCATTTACCTCGCTACTCCTCTATACTTGGAAACTCCTCTTGAGAAGCCACTGCTTTTCCTGCAATTTTCAACCAACAATATGCAATCTGATTAATTAATCAGCCTCGTGAATCATAGAATTAATCAACTTGACTATACCTTCTCAATGATCCAATATATTCTTCCCTTGATTGGCCTTCCATTTCAAGCAGCTCCTTATGGTATGTCGATGCCTACGATAAAGTAATCCATGCCGACGATAAATATAAATTTATTAGTCCCCGATCAGAAAAAAATGTTTCATGTTGACTAATATATATATATATATATACACACACACAATATTAGTGATCATCATCTAATAATTACCGGGGAATTGAGTATTGTATCTTGTCCCCAATACTTAAGTGCAGCCAAGTCATATGCACGGGCAGCTGCTGCTTCATCATCATAAGCACCTGAAATACAAGCAAATGTGAAAATTAAACTTTCTATTACAATCACTTGAAAAAAAAAAGAACTATATTGTTAATTATCGCTAATGTAAATGATTAAGGAAAACTAAACTAGAACAAGGACATACCAAGATAAACTGCAGTTTCCGTCGACATTGCATCAGTATCAAAACGCCATACATGTATGAAACTTAATGTGAGTTACAATACAAGCAATACATAAATATATACCAGAAAGCTAATAAATGATTTACGAGTTTCTATAATCAATAACAACAACACATACCTTGTCTTCCTTTCTTGTTTTGTGCTTCATTCCAGCAGTTCTTATCCCACAGATGTGCTTCATATCTTCCAGTCCATCGATGCCTTAATTCATCACGACAACAAAAAAAAAATACATGCATGTTATGCTTTTCATTTCTTTAGGGATTTTGGGATTTGAAAAACCAATTAACGGAAACAACCCAATAGATCATGTAATTAGTCAATAACCTCGTCACCCCGCGATAAATCGAGCTCCTTTGAGGCGGAGAATCTCTAGGAATAGTCTTCCTAGTTCTCTTAGGCTTCATGCATGGATTCATCATCACACCGTTGAGGTTAACATTGGAGGTGTTAGTTGAGTTCCGTTGTGATAACTTGGTCATGTTAGAGATTGCTTTTGAAATAACTACGATAATGATGATGGTAATAATTCAATAAATGGTTAAGCTTCCTCTTTTGGTTGGTGTATGAAAAGCATATGACTAAGTCTGCAAGTGCGAGGGTTTTAAAGGGAAGAAAGTGGCGAATTATTTTCTGGGCTGGCAAATGGAAATTAATGAGAGAGCCAATTAGCCGGCTTGATAAAAACCGGCTACATATAAATAATATCTGATTGATCTCTCTCTCTTTCTTTCTAAGCTTTTTTTGTCGCAGAGCTCGAGTTTTTGTGTTATTTGCTGTTTTTATTACCTCATCATATATGTAGCACTAATTAATTACTTTATCTGAGCAGTAATTAACTTTCTTTTTATGGAAGGTAGTGTGGTTATGAACTATAATCTTTGGATGAGTTGACGTGGACATCAAAATCATGGATAAAGATCATATAGACAAGTTGCATATGAAATTGCATGCCCTAGATAGAGGAATTCGACTATATATATTAATGTTTGTTCAATGCAATATCATAGATGTAGCGTAAGAAAAAAGACCTAGGGCAATATACACGAAGCTCATATATTGTGTCACACAAGTACGAAATCAGGGTTAGTTAATGTGATTTAGAGTTCGAAATTTTAGGTAAATATATGGTGGGTTCTACGCCGTATGATTTAAAGGTTTCATTACGTTTTTTAGTAATCATTTGACACTAATTTTTGGACCGAGTAAACACAGAATAATATCTGAAGTTAAAATTATAACATGATCCTATCATGGTTCAAGTTAAACTATTATCATACATCATATACCTTAGAACAGTACCTACTGTACTTGTATTAATTTAGAAAATGAAAGGAACCACGATAAGCTAATTTAATGAAATATAAAAAAAAAGTTAAATCATTGTTTCCAACATCGTAGCTGTGCATGAGCGGCTGCTTGGTTACACTAGACAAAGAAACGAGTTTAATTAACGAGTATAGGTAATATCCACAAGATTGTTTCTATTAGCTGTTATATTAAATTACTGTGGCTGTGCATATAAAATTCACGAAATAAATAGCAAATGAAACTTATGGAAGAATATTAAGCAGATAACTTCCAATAATGCGTCAAAACGAAGAATATTCACATATTAAACTGCTACTAAAATATAACATGCTCGGGCCGGACTTTTTGGGCCTATCCATATGGATGTGTATTACAAATGGGCCTAATGGACTAATGATTTATTTACAATGTACAATAATTATATATTTCGAAATAAAAAACGTAACGCAATCTCAAAACTTTGATCACGGATCATTGCGTTTGAAATAGGAAGAATTAGGTGAAGCATGTATTCCTTATGACAAGCCTACTTTAGCACAATATCCGCGTCATTAATTTCTTTCTCTCCAATATAAGACTTTACAAGAAAGAGTTATGAAGAAGCTACCGATTTTTATACGATTCGAAAACTTTTAAAATATTCTCGCCACCAAAAATAGTAAATAAATAAAAAAACCCAACGTAAACCGACTCCCACAACTGCTTCCAACGGATCAATTAAATGCCTATTTATGATTTTATTTGCATTCTTGTTTTCAAATATTAGTGGACCAAATGGATGACCCGACCCACTTGGATCTTTGATGTTCGCCAGCTTTCAAACTTGGTCAGAGAGGGCTCTACTTAGCACACCACACGCGTCTTTTCCTTCTTATTGACTTTTGACCACTGCATATTTCTACTCACAAAGATATATTAATTATTAATTATCAAAAACGTTGCTCATCTTATCTCGTATATCTAGGGGTGGGCATACGGGTTCGGGTTTCGGGTACCCGACCCGACCCGATCGGGTTTTTACCCGATCGGGCTGAAAAAGTCGGGTTTCGTCGGGTATCGGGTTTAAACCCGATACCTGATGTTATATTTCGGGTCGGGTTTCGGGTAGCAATTTGCTACCCGAAAAACCCGATCGGGTACCCGACCCAATCATAGAAAAAAAAAACTAGAAATATGTCTGTCAATCATACACATACCAAGGCACACCAACACACAACCCAACAAAACACACCACACACCGATACAATTTAGTATTTACACATGCCAACGCACCCACACACCCCAATAACAGACACATATACCAACATACACATCGTTACACACACAAACACAAACACATCGAGACACACACAAACACACACTCGAGACACACAACACACCAAAATCGATACACATACCCAAAACACGAAACACACACCGCACACACCACCAACACACACTAACGCATGCTCGAGATGAATCGAAGCTTGATGTAGGAGAAGATAAAAAAGAAAAACCAGCACCGCCGAGTCTCGACGCAGTCGCAGCTTGCAATTTCTCATTTAAATATATGTCGTCACTCCATCCCCGAAGATCCCTAAACTAGCTCCAACAACGAATCATCTCGCGGATTATCGAATGCCCTCAATCTCGCGCTCCCATCGGTCAGCTGCTAAGCCCCGTTGGTCTCTAATTTTGCAGCCGTACTGGCCGATCGAGGCGGAGTAACAGTGATTCCTGTAGATATGGGTGTGTTTGACGATGACAATTTCAGCCGTGGAGTAATGAGGATCGCCGTGGCTCAATTTGCAAGACTAGGGTTAAAATTTTTTAAAAAAAATGATAATAATAATAATTACCCGACCCGACCCGCGGGTACCCGACGGGTTTCGGGTACCCGATTGCCGGGTACCCGAAATTTGATCGGGTCGGGGTCGGGTTTGAAAATCAATACCCGACTTTGTCGGGTACCCGACCCGAAATACCCGATACCCGAAATACCCGACCCGATCCCACCCCTACGTATATCTATACTCTTCTAGACTAATTGCTGGTTTATTTAAAATTTTATATTTAAATATAATTGCCAGGCTTGAAGTACTGAAGATAAAACGGTCAGACGATATTCGATGTGAGCTGCCGTGCATAAATATACTCTCAACCTCTCAAATCTTGGCCTTAAACTTTCTCACACACACACACATACGCAAGAATTCGAATCTCGCCGGTAAATTGGAAAAGGCCCATTTCCCCCTTAGCCGGAAAAACCGACGCACGCGCCTCCAGGGATCGTAGCTACGGCAAAAAAATTAAATCTTTTTCGTGATGAAGAGGAAAAACGTGAGCGGAGGCAGCGCGTTGAGCTCAAACGCGGCGTCATCGGCGGTGAGTGATGCCGGCGACGATCGCAAGGGGGAGGAGAACAAGGTCGCCAAGCTTCTCAAGTACGAGGCTTTGCCTGAATATCTCAAGGACAATGAATACATCAGAAACTATTACAGATGCGAGTGGCCATTGAAGAACGTTCTCCTCAGCGTTTTCTCCCTCCACAACGAAACCCTCAACATTTGGACGTGAGTAGTACGACGCCGTTTTGTTCCGTTCCTTCATTAACACAGCACGTTTCATGCTTTGATCTCCTCTCTTACCTTAAATTCTGGCATATTTTCTGCGCATATAATTCGCAGGCATTTAGTGGGATTTATGATATTCGCGGTGATGCTGATTATGAGCTTGAGTTGGGAGATGAACGTCGATAATCTGATGTCAGCATTATTCGGAGGAGAGGGAAGCTATTTGGCGTTGAAAAGCAGCATAAACAATGGTTCGGCCACTTTCTTTACGGTCAGTTTCTTGCCAACACGCTTTCACGAATCTCTCTAGCTAGTAGTAAATAATATTTTAATATTTCATCGATCTTCATTCAACGTGGAAAGAAAAACTTGTACAAGAAAAGTAAAAGGGCCCATTGTCATGTGCTACTTACTTTCTTTCTTTCTTGTATATATTTTCTGTCCGACTTGACGTGAAGACAACCTTTTTTCCTAGAAAAGCATATAACTATTCGCCCCACCGAAAGATTCTCTGGTTAAAAATATAATTTAGTAACCGACCTTAGCAGGGCAATTGTTTGATTGGTAAGTGATTAAAAATCGAAACTTTATTGAATGGACGGTGTGCAATATTCTTGACAGCAGGATTCTTACCCAAAAGACCTCACCATCAAATCGCCGGCGTACTACGTCGCACATTCGAACAATCCAATCCCACTATGGCCGTGGTTCGTCTTCTTGGTCGGCTCAATGACTTGCCTCATCTTCAGCGCATCGTCGCACCTCTTCGCCTGCCACTCACGGCGGTTCTACTTCTTCTTCTGGCGGTTGGACTACGCCGGAATCTCCCTAATGATCGTATGCTCCTTCTTCGCGCCTGTCTACTACACCTTCCTTGAAAGGCCCGTGTGGAGGTACTTGTACCTCTCTTCGATAACCGTGGTGGGGATCTTCGTTCTCGTCACTTTATTAGCTCCGGCGCTGTCGAGCGGGCGATTTAGGGCTCTTAGGGCGGCGCTCTTCCTTTGCATGGGGTTTTCAGGGATAGTTCCGGCGACCCACGCGCTGGTTCTGCACTGTGAACATCCTCAGATAATAGCTTCGCTGGGCTATGAGATTCTGATGGGGGTTTTGTATGGTGTTGGGGCGTTTTTCTATGTTACGAGGATACCCGAGAGGTGGAAGCCTGGCGCCTTTGATATCGTTGGGCAAAGCCATCAGATATTTCATGTGTTTGTCGTCGCCGCCGCGCTGACTCACAGCGCCGCCACCCTCGTTATTATGGAATGGCGGCGAGGGTTGCTTGCTTGAAGAAGAAGCAGTCGAAGTTGACTGTAATGTAATAATAGTATCATTTGTAGTATTGAAACGATGTATCAGATCAATCTGCGTATTAAGCGATATGTACCAATAGTATGTTTCGCATTCTCGTCAATTTGTATCGTTCTCTTGGAAACTTGGGTAAAGATAAGAACTAGTATAACAAATGAGCACTTTGACTCTCTTCATCAGCCTCGCCCAACGATGTAAAAGTCATAATCAGCTTAAACAAATCCATGGCGGAATAGTCAAGCTTCGCTGCCGTAGTACTTTTCTCTACAACACAATCATCAGAGGGTATGTGCTCTTCGACATACCTGCGTACGCCGTTCTATTCTACAGGGACATGCTCAGAGAAGGGCTCATAAAGAACAATTACACCTTCCCGCCGCTACTCAAGGCCTGTTCTTGCCTGACTTCGCCGGAGTTTGGCTACGTGGGTCCTTCAGTGCACGCCCATGTGATCAAGCTTGGATTTTGCAGCGATCCCTTCGTCGCCAGCGCTTTGATAGAGCTCTACACGTTCAATCTCGACATGGGCCAAGCACAGAAGCTGTTCGACGAAATTCCCCAGAGGGACGTCGTGCTGTGGACTTGTATGGTCGATGGGTATGGCAAAGCTGGAAACCTAAAGAAAGCGAAGGAGCTGTTCGACGAAATTCCCGAAAGAAACGCCGTCTCGTGGAGCTCGATAATGTCCGCATACGTCAGAGTAAGTGATTACAAGCAAGCGCTGCACCTCTACAGAACGATGCAAGAATCAGAACCCTTCGTCCCCAACGAGTCGATCATCGTCAGCACGCTCACTGCGTGTGCCCATCTGGGCTCGTTGGCTCACGGCTCGTCGGTCCACGCTTACGCCAAGAAGCGTAATCTCGACTCGAACCCCATCCTAGCCACAGCATTGGTCGACATGTACTCCAAATGCGGCTGCTCTAAGCTAGCCGTAACCATGTTCGAAGAGATCGAAGACAAAGATGGCCCTACATGGAACGCCATCATATCGGGCACGGCGATGAGCGGGGAAGCCCTAAAATCCATCGAACTTTTCGAAGAAATGGTCGAAAATGGAATCGAACCCACCGAAGCCACTTTTGTCTCGGTCCTAACCGCTTGCACTCATGCTAATTTGGTCGAAAAAGGCCTCGCCTTTTTTCACAGTATGGGTAGAGTCTATCGAGTGGAGCCTAAGAAAGAGCATTACGCTTGCGTGGTCGACCTTCTGGCTAGGTCGGGAAGGTTAGAGGGTGCGGAGAAGTTTGTCGAGGAAAACGTAAATCGATTTAACGAAGGCGATGCTAACTTATGGGGAGCTTTGTTAGGGGCTTGTCGAACTTACGGGAATGTCGTGGTTGGAAATAGAGTGTGGAAAAAGATGGCGGCGGCTGGGATTTTCGACGCTGGGATTTGTATGGTTGCGTATAATATGTACCGAGAAGCTGGCTGGGAGGATGAATCGAGGACTGTTATGAGGTTCATTGAGGCGAAACAAGTGAGGAAAACGCCTGGTTTTAGTGCAGTTGAAGCTAATCTAATTGTGTCATCGGAGAGTTCTTAGCTGGTGATAAATTGTTGTCATAGAACAATCAAGTGTATTGCAAATGTATCAATAGCAACAAAGTCTGATTAAAAGCATACAGATCGGGATCTAATTATATGCGTAATAAGATTGGTCAAGCACTGACATTACGGATGTCTTCATCATATCGGTGAGGGTAAACACCAACTACAGCATTCGGAAATGGCACCTGCATTGTCCATAGCATGCAAGAGAGAGTTTTTTTTTTTCTTTATTGTGATATGGAATGTAAGATAGTAGTCGCACGTTAAAGGGCGAAGATGATGAAATATTACTTACCCGAGTAGTCCACGGCCCGACCAAGCCCTAGGGGTGACTGTCATATTGATTAGTTGGCCTTGCCTTACTACCATCAAAGGCACAGCTTGGCCTTGATTCATCTGTGCTTCTGCTGCTAGTCTCTGAAGAAGGTTTTCTCCGAATTCCACGCTCCCGAATTTCACGATCTGATCTCCTAGTTGTAAGCCGTCTTCTGCGGCTGGAGATGCCTCGCTGATTTCATCAACTATTGCAAAGGCTCTATTGGCAGATACGTCCACGTCCATCACATTGGAAGAAGCCTCGATAGGAATAGGAATTTGCGAAGTCGATGGAATGCTGGTATCCCCATCTTGAATGCTTGTTCCTGCAAAAAAAAAAATCACAGCAGATTCTATGCTTCGCATTTTCTTTGGGCTAGTGATGTGTGAATTAGGTTTAACTTATGAATCTGAAAGATGCTAACCAGTATATTTCACAGACGAAGTTGCAGATTCGAGCCTGCCAGAGTGAAGAACTTGAATGTTTTGGTTTATCCTCTCTGTAATCACCTTGTGATCACTACGGAGCTCTGATCACCAATAACAAAGTGAGTTACATTTCACCATCAAACTAAGAAAAATGGGCAGCACATTAGAGGGCGAACTCAGGTTCTTAACAGCACTCAGTCTCAAATATTAAACCAAAAATTTCACGAACGATGACAGTTGGGTAATCGTTTTCTGAGGTACAGGGAATAATGGAAGCGATTTCATATGGACAACGAATGAAAATCCACAATGAGGAAGAGAGGAAGTACGCCAATATATGAAGTGAAACAGTTCATTACCAAAGTGAAGCTAGAAGAAGATGTAAATTAGAATACAAACAAGATATAATCGAGTGTGTGATTACCAGCAAGCTTATGCCGGTCAGCCCTCACATTTGGGATATCAATATCCGACCTAGGAAATCCCTGCAGAGATCCTCGTCAGATACATAATCCAACTTTCTACTAGTACGAGCAATTGAAGCAATTACATAGCAGAAGTCGAAAAAAGAACAACAGCAATTTTGCAAAAAGAAAAAAAAAATACCAACCTCGGAATCGACGAGGTTTCCAGAGAGGCCAGGACCTCCAGGTTGGCAAAGGCGTTCGATGATGATGTTCATCTCAGTCTCCATTAGAGTTCGTTGATCCATGAGCTTCATCGTCTCTGCTTTCAAATCCGATCCCACCATTTTTCGATTAATCAACAAGGCAACTTTCCCAGCAAGATTTGTTGTCGGCTTTGTTTAAAGATGAAGCTAAGGTTTTTTTAAGCTGCGCATTTAATTCCGACTGTTTAAATAGCAAATTGGCAAAGAAAAATTAAGATAAATATGAATTCTTTATACTTTCTAATCACTAATTAGCCCCTTAATACACGTAAAATTTAATCCACCGTCAGATTAATCGACTATCAACCAGTATACGCCGTCCACAGTTGTAGTTAGCTTCGATCATTTCCTCCTCGCTACTCCATTGTGTTTTTTTTGGTTTCTTTGTTTCTATAGAGGAAACATAAAGAAATTTGATCTCATCGCTTTCGTTGTGGAATTTATATATGTATTAATTGGTGGCGAGTGAGATCCAGATCTTGTGTTGCGGTAAGCGTTAGCTGATTTGTTTGAGTGAAGAAAAGCTCGAGGAAAAATGGAGGTCGTGAGGATAAGGCCTCACGCGAGTCCGATGTGCGTGTTGTTTACGCTACTGTGCCTCTTAAGCATCGCTCGCTCGTTCTATCTCCCTGGCGTTGCTCCACAAGATTTCGTCAAGGTAAAAATTAGTAGCAGTATATCTTCTATGTATTATATCCTGGATGTGGTGGATCCGTTGAATCAAGTTGGTGACTTTTTTTCCTGAATTTGGAGTATGCTTCAGCTGAATCGGGATTCTATTATGTAGATCTAGAGTTGTATCATTTTGGATTACAGTTTTGCTTTTCATAGTTGTATGTTATCTAGTGCTCAGCTGGGGTAAGTTTTGAATTTAACATTCGTATTTAGCTGATCTAGCCGATTCATAACTCTGATTTCTTCTTGTGCCGTATCGGTCTTCTTCATTATGCATTGATTTGACGTGTTTATTAATTAAAGCTATAAACTTGAGACCTCCGACATTTATTTGTGACCTTAAACACATGAACAAGATTTTCTTGTCAAGATTTCCCATGCGGACTGTCCAATATTCAACTTCTAGAATTTTTTAAATGTCTAGTCTGCTCAATTTTTTCTTCCTATTTTTTTTTTTTTTTGGTTCCTTATTAATATGCTACATTTCTGTTTTTTGGGTAAGTTTCATTCGGGCTCTCTTTGGTCCCTGTTCCTATGCAGGGCGATCCTCTGATGGTGAAAGTGAACAAATTGGAATCTGTGAAAACTCAACTTCCTTACTCTTACTATTCCGTTCCTTATTGTAAGCCCGATAAAATCGTAGACAGTGCAGAGAATCTTGGAGAAGTTCTTCGTGGTGATCGAATCGAGAACTCTCCATATGTGGTATGTTTTCTGTTGTTATGTTGCTATATCAATGATTTCAGTTTTTCCATCTGAGTTTAGGTTAATTCCGTTCAATTTCTTTTCTATTGTAAAACATTTTCCAACGAAAATCATTCATGCAGTTTAAGATGCGAGAACCTCAGATGTGCAACGTCGTTTGCCGTGTTGTTCCCAATGCCAAAGAAGCCAAGGAATTCAAAGAGAAGATCGATGATGGGTATCGAGTGAACATGTAGGTCGCGTTAAATACAATATTTAACTCATACGTAATTATAATATTTTTTGCAATTGACTTGCATGCTCTATGATGGTGGTGTTCGACTTCAATGTAATATCAGGATTTTGGACAATCTTCCACCGGTCATGCCTTACAAGAGACCTGATGCTGACTCTTTCATCTATCAGCACGGTTTCGAAGTTGGATTGAAAGGGCAGTACGCAGGAGTAAGTAGAGATTACTTTATTCGTATGAGGTCTTCTTGATAAGTCAACTCTCGACTTCTTTTATCTTACGATCTTTTCCAACTTTTTTTGTCCATAGAAAGCCGAGGAGAAGTACTTTATTCACAACCATCTCTCATTCACGATAAAGTATCATAAGGATGAAGAAAGCGATGCAGCAAGGATTGTTGGATTCGAAGTAAAGCCTTATAGGTATTGATCCCCTAATTACGTCTAGCCTAATATCACGCATGTTATTGATCTTGAAGTATCCTCTTACGCATGCAGCGTCAAGCATGAATACGAAGGCAAATGGGAGGATAAGGGTACGAACACACGGCTAACAACCTGCGACCCACATACAAAACGCACCATCACCGGCGCCGACCCTCCTCAGGAGGTTGAAGAAAAGAAGGAAATCATCTTCACGTATGACGTGGAGTTTCAGGTAATGGTTTTTTTTCCTCAGCTAAATTGCAAATGGACACCAAATGAAAGAGCCGTTATCTTTGAATTAATGATTTGTTGCACCTCCACGTTCAGCAAAGCGACGTCAAATGGGCGTCAAGATGGGACACGTACCTCTACATGGCCGACGACCAAATCCATTGGTTCTCCATCGTCAACTCTTTGATGATCGTCCTCTTCCTCTCGGGAATGGTGGCCATGATCATGCTACGAACGCTGTACCGCGACATCTCAAAGTACAACCAGTTGGAAACCCAGGAAGAAGCGCAAGAAGAGACGGGGTGGAAGCTTGTCCACGGCGACGTCTTCCGTCCTCCAACCAACTCCGACCTCTTGTGCGTCTACGTGGGGACGGGCGTCCAATTCTTCGGAATGGTCCTAGTCACCATGATCTTCGCAGCCCTAGGGTTCCTATCCCCGTCCAACCGAGGAGGGCTGATGACGGCCATGCTCCTTCTATGGGCCTTCATGGGCATATTCGCCGGCTACTCCTCGGCCCGTCTCTACAAGATGTTTAAAGGAACGGAGTGGAAGAAGATCACTCTACAGACGGCCTTCGTTTTCCCAGGCATCGTATTCGCTGTCTTCTTTGTCCTGAATGCTCTCATATGGGGAGAGAAGTCGTCTGGGGCCGTTCCTTTCGGCACTATGTTCGCGCTCGTCCTCTTATGGTTTGGAATCTCCGTCCCGCTTGTCTTTGTGGGCAGCTACGTGGGATTCAAGAAGCCAGCCATGGAGGACCCAGTGAAGACCAATAAGATCCCGAGGCAGATACCCGAGCAGGCTTGGTACATGAACCCGATATTCTCGATTTTGATAGGAGGGATATTGCCTTTTGGGGCGGTGTTCATAGAGCTCTTCTTTATCTTGACTTCTATATGGCTGCACCAATTCTACTACATCTTTGGATTCCTCTTCTTGGTGTTCATCATCCTTATAGTGACTTGCGCTGAGATCACGATAGTGCTCTGCTATTTCCAACTGTGCAGCGAGGATTACCTTTGGTGGTGGAGGTCGTACTTGACTTCTGGGTCGTCGGCATTGTATCTGTTCCTCTACGCAGCTTTCTACTTCTTCACGAAGCTGAACATTACGAAGCCTGTTTCGGGGATTCTCTACTTTGGGTATATGCTGATAGGTTCGTATGCCTTCTTCGTGCTGACAGGCGCCATTGGCTTCTATGCCTGCTTCTGGTTCACCAGGCTCATATACTCGTCCGTCAAGATCGACTGAAAGATATTCTATTAGATTTATTAAAAAATGGGAGCTTGATTTATAATAGTTTATTATGCATTTTTCTGTTTTGCTACTGCCTTTCTTCTAATGAACGCTCGTATGCGGACGCTTTTTGAAAGTATTTTGTTGCTACTTTTACCTTTATTTCAAATTTCCATTGTAGAAGAATCTTTGTACTTCCCTGTCGGCGCACTCTCGGATTTATTATTCTTCATGAGTTCCTCTTGTCAACAGTAAAGAAGAGTTGCTTCAACCAAGAAGGTTCGCAAGAACTTCCGATGGAAGCTTCTGACGAAAAGAAGCTTGCCCTAGTTGCCTAGTTAGGCATCCAACGACCCTATCCATGTAAATAATGTACAGCGCGTTCCTCTCCTCTAGCATCTCCACTGCTCTCTTCGCATGGAAAACAGAGACCAACCACTCTTCTAGAAGCTCTACGGCCATTGCGAAGATAAACTTTGTTAGTGCAACGAATGATTCGCTAATAATTCAAATGAATGAATATTCAAATTCGAACATACTTTGATCAAGGTCTTGGCGATCTGACCAAGAGAGTAAGTAGTCTGATACGAGAAATTCAATGAGCTGTATCCTGCATCAAGACATAATTGTATGTGTCAAAATAATAATGCGATTTCTGCAAATCACAACCTACACAACGGTCAATCATAAAAAAATATGCCACGAGTCTTTATTGATACTTACATTAAGAACATACAGTTATGCAATTTGGGAAAGGCAGCGTCAAAAGGATCCATAAAGAGTAGACTCTCAGCCGCTACAGCGATTCTTTGAGAAACACAAAGAATCACACGCTGGCCAACATAAGGTTCATTTCCAAGGTTACGCATCAAGTGTTGAACATATCTTTGAAAATCACCATCTTGGCGAGGTTGATCTATCAAGACAGAAGAAAGGATTAAAAGAATGTAATAATCTGAACCAAAAAAGTGTCAAGCATCATCATAGGCACGAAGCTGGAGCCAAAAGGGTATAGAAACAAAAGAATTACCGTCCTTTTGCAATCCGTTGCACATCCTTTCGAGTAGCCGAACGATCATGTGGTTCACTATGCTTTCTGCTGCCTCATGTATCTTTCCAGATGATGATAGTGTCTTTAACGCGGCTTCGCAAAACAACAGAGTAACATGAGTAGGGAACATTTCGAAGAACAAAAAAATATTATGATGGAGTCCTTTATATTAACAACATCGAAAAAAGTTACCAAGGATGAAGTCAGTAGCTTGGTGGGACCAGTTCTTGAACTTAGAACTCCATTCCTGCAGGAAAAGATGTTCTGAATGAATTAAAGGGTAACTTATTATGGTACCAAACGGGAAGCAGCATAGCGCAACACACATCAGAAGGAAGAGATGTCCGACAAAGATCCACGAGAAAATCCGCTGAAGCTTTCAGTTGTTCGAATTCGTTTTCGACTGCACCATCTGCTTGTTCGTAAACATACAAATGCAATACCTCATTCATGAAAACGATAAGTAGCATCAATTGATCATGGAACCGAAAAAGGGGGAAAACAAAAGGTACATGGAAAGGAATTTCACCGGATAAGCAAGAGTGCGATGATGATCCAATGACTCTTCTTCTCTTTCGCTCATTTAGCCTCACTGTAAGAACAAAGCCAAGAAAGAACCAATGGTTAAATTCTATCAAAGAAAACTGCATACATATAAAATTCTAGTAGCATCAAATAATCCAGAGACTGAGCAACCTTGTCTTAGAAATCGACGGCGCAGAACATCATTGATTTTACTATGATCTTGTTCATGCCAAGGCACCTGCCGTCCCAAATTATCATAGAAATAACATTTGCATGCAGCGTTTTGAGGAAATAAATCATGCTGCGAGCCATCTGATCCAATAAACGCAAGGTCTAGTTAGGAAAATCATGAAAATGACTCATGGTTTGGTATGCTAGAAACAAAAGATCTAGCGAAGCCAGGAACCCGAGGATTGAAATGAAAACTAGAACAACATCAAAATCAAATCAAATCAAGCAGCTGAGGTCAATTCTAGTAATTTACGTTTGTGTGAATCAATGCAGCAGGCTACAGAAGCGACAACTAAAGATTGTGTGAAAAAAAAGGTGTGTGATAGAGAAATATCACTAGCCTTCAGCAAGCTTCAGATCTTCCCTGAGCCTAAATATCTCTTCCTTCCGTTCTTTAGCCTAACCAGTAAATACCGATACAATCAGCAGAAAACAAAACCTAAATCCATTCGCCAACAAAACACGCACCGAACGCTAAAGAAACGCAGAAAAAGCACAAAGAAAAAAAGAGAGGTTTCCGATTTGGAAAAAATGACCTTCCGCTTCCATTTTGCAGCATCTGATTCCGATTGAGAATCGCCGTTGGTAAGACAGAGGATACGTCTTGATTTAGCTACGGCCACTGCCAATGCGAGTTTCACCGACGAACTTAAGTCTTCCGTAGCTTCTGTTCCCGCAATATTCTCCATTTTTCTGTTGCTGGTTCGATCTAATGAGCGCGGGAATGAGGTCAATGAAAATAATTTCTCTTTATTCCAAATTATTTCATTTTTTACAACTATTAATCTTTCTTAACTATTTAAGCAATTTTACGTTGTAGGGATTGTAATTTGTAACCAAGTAACCTTATTTTATTAATTAACTTCAATAATTAGAAAAAACGATTTTATCCAGAACATCAAGAACACCTATTTTCCAGTACGATGCCACGTAGTAGTAAGCTCTAAAAGATAAGCTTCTCCACGTCATTGTCCCATTATTAAATAAGGACAAATATCTCATCAAATAAATGGATATAATAATTGGAATTTTTATAGATTGCCTGCATGTTTATTACTCTATATCCAACTCCTACATAAAATATCTGAGCACCCAACAAAAATATATTGATACTCAACGAAGGCCAACACCACACGAATCGAGCAAAGCAATCATCCTCCCATGGATTACAAATCCAAAGAAACGCCAGCGCCGATAATCGCCATGAAAGGCCATCCAGGCACCGGCAAGAGCACGCTCGCCGCCGCGCTGGCGAAGAGGCTCAAGTGCCCCTTAGTCGACAAAGACCACTTCCGCGACTGCACTTACAAAATCGAGCAAACCCTATCCTCTCAGACGGCGACCTCGGCCGCGCGTGCCAAACAGCTGCTGAACGAGCTCTCCTACGAAGCCATGTTCCGCGTGATATCCACGCAGCTCAGCCTGGGACTGGGCGTGGTAGTCGACTCGCCGCTTTCGAGGAAGGCCGTGTTCGATCGTCTCATGGAACTCGCCGACGAGACCTGCGGCGGCGGCGCTCGAGTTTTCGTGGTGGAGTGTAGGCCGGGCGACGTCGGCGAGTGGAGGAGGAGGGTTGAGATGAGGGGTGGGTTGGGTTTTGGGTGGCATAAGCCCAAGACGTGGAAGGAGATGGAGGATTTGTTGGAGGGTTATGGAAACTGCTGGGATTATGATTTCGAGGATGTGCCGGTTATTTCTGTAGACACGACGGCGCGTGGGGTTGGGTTGGCGGAGATGGTGGAGAAGGTGGTAGACTTTGTTAATAGCAATCTTGTCCATTATCACTATGCGTGAAAATTGTATATAAATCTAATTCTTACTATTGGTTGAGCTTCATATTGAGATCCCGTTGCAATATTCTGGTATATAATCTCTGTACGATGGTGTGAATCCTATAATAGGTTTCTAATTATCTCAATGCAGTATAATATAGCTCTATATGTTCTATCCTTATTTTTTGCATTTTGGTAATAAACACATCTGATCTGACTCCATTTATCATTTTGCTCTTAAAATAGCAAAAAAACGACCTTTCTCTTGACGAGCAAAGGCAGCATTCTAATAGCTGAGAGTTGAGAGGTGAAAAGCAAGAAAAGGAGCACATATCTTTATACAAATTTATCCATCAGAAGACTTGACAATGGTCTCCTTTATCCAAAATGAACAATTAAGCCTGAGAGCAGACTTAACCAATGTAATATTATATCCTATCCTATATTATTGAGCTTTTAATCCCAATACGATAGGCCAACCTTAGACAAAAATACACCTGGGATATCGGGTGAAGAACGTGAACAACGTCGTACTGGCAAAACTACCTCGATATCGTATGCTTAAAAGGATCAGTTTGACGTCAGATGCACTTCGATGATGTCTTCATCCTCCATTCCAAGGCTATCTGGCGTTGCTGCAGGGCTAATCTTATCGCCATCAAAGGCAAAGACTAACTTTTTCACATCAACATTGTTTCTATCGGCGTACATCTTGAAGAGCCTTTCAAATTTATCATCCTGCAAAACTATGACACTGTCAAGATGGGAACTGCCTGACTAATGACCGGTGCATATAAATAAGCTTGAGCAATTTCTGTTTATGCTGAGTTTCCTTCTTAGATAAGCATAAAACATTTATCAATTCGTAAGGAAAACCTACCGCATAAACGCGGAACTGCTTAGGCCCATCCTTGTCCTGAATGGATATTACAAGTTTTGTCCTCTCAATAGAAGGTTCGACTGGCTGTTTGATGACACTACTTGGAGATTCTGTTAGAACGTTAAGGTCTTTCCTAGCAGATTCTTCAGCTTTTCGCATCACATCCTCAGAAAATAACGACTCTAACTCCTGCCTCTTTAACCTAGTGTACAGAATTTACGAAACAAACGAGGAAGTTGACAAACTAAAATATCTTGTCACCAAACATGTATAACAAAATTCCATTATATGTCCCAATCTTAAAGTTCCATCTGAATTCGATTCCTCTAAATTACCTCAATGCCTTCAAAGTTGAGTCTTCCTCGACAACCGAACGCATATTATCAAACTTCTTTGGTGGTGGGGGTAGCCAATCCTCTTCGTCTTCTTTATCATCATCACAGTTAATCACATTTACATCCTTCACCTTTAGATCTCCCTCTTTCTTTTCGATCTAAAACATTTCCAAATTCAGAAATCTCCAACCATTACTCTTGATCGTAGCCAGAATCAGAAAAAGATACTCTTTTTCACAGAGAGCGCAGAGTTCTGTACCTGAGGCGCGGCAAGTTTCGGTCTTTTTGATATAAATACTGGAGAATCATCCAGGCTATCTGTCAATTGGAACAAAAAGTTAAAAAAATATATAATAAATAGAGATCATTCATTAGCTTTAACTGACCGTCGAGGCAAACGACGCTGCTCGGCTGAACCCGAGTGTAATCGAAAAGGGGTTCGAACTCTTCATCCGAATCTCCCTACGAGAATGGCACGTCCAATTCGAATTATTTTAATCAATTGGAAGAGAAAAAATACCTAGGGTTCGTAACAACCAAAAACAAAGGTAATCACGGGCCATTGAACAAGTACAAGCTTGGAGAAGAGATTCTCACCATTGCTACGAAGTACTCTTCCCTGACGTGCGCTCGTATCGTATGAATCGACGTTGCGTTGCAGAACAGAGTCGCCAGAGTGAGAATCTGTCGATTGAATTCGAAATTTATACCCACGTTCGAAAGCCAGTCTTTTGCAATTTATATTTATTAATTTTGGTTTAGTGTTTAATTATTATTTATTGTGTAATCTATAGATAAATACCTACTTGAATAAAAAAGTTACAATCAGTTAGGGATGGCAATGGACCGGCTCCAGACCCGGACCCGCCAAAACCCGCCCCATTAGGGGCGGGTATATTTTGAATTATCGGGTAACGGGGCGGGTTACGGGTCCTAAAGGACTCAACCCGGCCGGGTCTGGGTCGGGTCTCGGGTCCAGTCAACCCCGCCCCGATCCCCGACTCGAAACCCGCCCTGGTATGTATTATATATATAATTTATTTTTCGTTAGATTTATATATATATTATATATCATAATTGTTAATGAAAAGCTATATGACCCATGGACAAGTAGTTGCTTTATCAAGTAGAGGTCATGGGTTCAATCCCCAAATATTACAATATATGTTTATTTTTTATAAATTAGAATAAAAAAAAAATGAAAAAGTGAACATTAATCGGGTCTGGCGGGTCAGACCCGGTTCATGCGGGTTCGGGGGCGGGGCGGGTCCATGCTTTAGGCGGGTCGGGCCGGGTATCGGGTCCAGGATATATTAGTCGGGGCGAGTCTCGGGTCCTGTCAAATCCGGTTCAGACCCGCCCCGTTGCCATCCCTAATCAGTACCCATTTCAGAAAATTTTACAGATAGGTACTCAATTACTGTGTGCACCAGTTTATGCGTAAAGAGTATCTTTCTATGTGTGCATAGTATACCACGTCAAGCCTTTATACGGTACCCTATACGGTTGCTATAAGGTACCTAAATGTGCTAATATGGCGTACCATTTTCTCAACGTATTATGTACCACAATACGATGATATAGCGTACCTAAATGCGCTAATACGGCGTACCTGCGGCGGATCGGTAACTATGTGCAAAAAATTTATTCTATTAGGTATCTACATATAAAAAAATCCTGACAGGGTACTAAATTACAAGTTTTTATCCAAATAAGTACTTAACCGTAAAGACCCCAAATTTATTTTCCTTTTCCCTATTTAGGAAAGGAAGGGTAGATGTAGATTTAGACATACTCCAGAGCAAAATAATTAGCTTATTTTAATATTATTCTAATAAAAAAATATAAATTTAAAGGGAATTTGCTTCTCTAATCTCACCTAGGGGTGGTTCGGTACGGTATACCGTACCAAAACCGTAATACCGTATACCGTATCGAAATTCCGGTCTTGGAAAAAATCATATCAATACCATAACAAAATTTCGGTATACCTTAAATTTCGATACGATATCATACCGAAATTTCGGTATGGTATCGGTAGCATACCTTCTATACCATTCACACGGAGGGTTTTACCATGCGTGTCTCGTAACTCGTTAATTCGTTGTTTTCGTATATTTAGTCAATTCAAACTCCTTAGGCCCCAATAAGATGGATTATTAATACCATTTTTCCAAAATAAAAAGTTTTTTGATTCACAAAATAACCTTAAATAATTAACATATTTTAGTCAGTCTCCTTAGTAAGATAAAGAACTTTACATAACTACAAAATACAGCTTCATATACAGATTAATTAAAACGAAACGGCTATTTTAAAAAACTAGTGAAGATTAACAAAAAGTTGGGTATAGTTTATTTTATAATTTATGGGCTAAATAAATTTATGAAGATCCTTATAATATTTTTATCCATTTTATATTTTTTTGAAATAATATAATATATGTAGGTGTGTATATATATATAATATTAAAAAATTTAGTATTTCGGTATTTCGGTAAAATCGGTATACCTAATTTTTAAAATTTTCATACCATTACCGTACCGAAAATTTTCGGTACGGTATCATACCTTATAAAAAACTTCGGTATATCAAAATTTTCGATATTTTTGGTATGTTTCGATACGATGAGGACGGTATATCGGTATTTCGGTATATTTCCCCAGCCCTAATCTCACCATCATTGAGACCAAAGCGATGTATGTATCATGTCTTGGAGCTCTAAAACGAAGTATACGATGATTCACAATGAATCATTCATCACTACTACGCACATATTTTACGCATTATCTGTGCCTTCGTAAATTCTTCAAAATGGTCTTTGCGAGGAACTACTCTTCGCGCAATCCTTCCAACACGTAAGCAAGCCCGCAAGCCCGCCAGCCCGAGGCTGCGATATATCGTTCTCTCGCCTTTCAAGAACTCTCAAGAACTCGTCCGAGCTTAGGTTTCCATCGCCATTAGTATCGAACATAAAGAACACAAGATCCACGACTTTATCCGTGAGCGACACGCCACAAACCTTCGAATCATAATCAATACGCATTCAGGCGATAGATTATATATATTCGGCGGAATGATGATACATAATTACCTGATAAGCAGCTCTGATGAAGTCTTGCTTGGACAAAAGCCCGTTTATCTTTCCATAGCTGAAGATAGCCACGGAGAACGGCTCCAATCGCCTCCTCAGCTGGGCGAATCCCACGAATTCGTCGAACCCAACTCTCACGTCTCTCAGCGATGGCTCGTCGTTTAGCTCTTCGACTCGATCGAGGAACTTGTCGATGTACCTCATGTCGGCAGCAGCCACCATTGAAAGGGCGAAATCTTTTGCAGAGATTGTTCCTTGAGACTTGTGATCGTAATGGGAGAATTCTAACCTAAGTATCTGTTAGAGAGGGAGTGTTAGAAAAGGGCTGAAATTGGGATGAAATTGGACCCTTTTTCTTTCTATCTATCGATTTACCTCGTCGTGCAAGTCTCTTAGGAACTGTACGAACTTGTCGTGTTCGAGGCGTTTGTTCCCATCTTTGCCGAAGAAGTATTCAAGAAGGCCTCCATCATCTACGGAGCCCGAGACTTTCATCCCGCTCCTCTTACCGTCGCTGTGTGAAGCGCCTTGTCTGTTATGGTTACGCATTAGAGACATCACTTTCTTAAACTCTTCCTTGTCTATACCTCTGTTGTCAGAAAAAAAGGGGAAAAATCCATCAAATCAAAGGTCGGGTATCTAATACTGTAGGAGAAAGAAAGCGAAGAAATACTTACCCATCGTTGTTTAGGTCGAACATTTTGAATGCGACGGAGAAGCTCGATTCAGGGATGCTTAGTATCGTGACTAAGAAGATGTACCTGCCATGATCAAGATTAAGATACATTTATTCTTTCGAAGGATGATAGTATGGTGAAGAGTCATATATAGAGGCCAAGGGCGGCTCACTCAGGGAAGGATACAAGGCCATCGTTGTCTGTATCGAACAGCATGAAAAACTCCGAAGGCGGGCTATGTATTAAAGTGTTTTCAGCTGTCTCCCCATTGAGAAAACCTCCTCTTACAACATCTGTATCGCTCGGCGGGAAAACAGGGACTACTGCTCTCATCAAGTCGGCTGGCGTCATGTATACTTCGCCGGAAGGGGTTCGAAAGGATGCAAAGTAGTCGAACACCTTCGATTCGACGAGAAAATCATGAAGGGTAATGCATTAAAAGAGAAAGACATATCATCGAACGGTTGGTGGGCATGAGACAGTAAGTTTTTACCTTTTCTGGAGGACTCTGTGTTCTCATGCGTTTCTCGTACTTGAAGAAAACTTTTCTTCTATACGTATCTGAATTAATCAAACACACACGGCGTGACGAAAGAAACATAGTATTAACTGAAACATAGTATTAACTAGCCGATCGATGTAATAATCAAGGGATGGATAAAGGATGAGTACCTTTGAATATGAATCTTGATCGATCTCTTCTCTTGACCCGTTGTTTCAATACTCCCGAGATCAGCATATGAAAAGGATGAATCGCTACATTGATTGAGTCCTAAGCTCGAACCTACGATAACGAGACATATTCCGAGCAACGACGAAGAATTATGTTTCTGCGTCCAGCCATTGCTGTGATCGTCGTATCTTCTTCTTCTTCCACCACCTATGATACTGCTGCCGTTTGATTTTGGGAAGATAGAGCTCGGATTTCTTCTAGACACAGCTCTAATTTGCGTCGCCTGTTTTCTGATTATTGAAGTCCAAGGATTCATCATAGTACGGAACAAAGCTGGTGATCTCGAAATTCGAGAGGAGGAAGCTAAGCTCTTCTCTCTTACAAGCATGTAATAGCAGGAGCGAAAAGAAAGGCTGGGTTGAACATTTGTGTGTATCTTGGAGTTGTTCGTAGCCTTTTTTCGTTTTACAGTTTCTTAGTTTTCAATCGATTTCAACGACATTTGCTCGTTTCCCAAATATAGATCCATGATGCATTTTATCTTAATAGACCTCGACATACCCACTTATGCATTTCTTTTGTATTATTTGATTTTAACTTCTATTTTTCGCCGATGGCCTTGGTATTTGTGGTAATCATCGTTGAATGAACCATATACTAACTATATGATATACGTAATATATATATATGTACCCACCAAACAAATGTCTCATCTTTGACATCATTTAACAAGATAACCATATTATTAATAACAGATGGAAAAAGACACCAGTCACAAGACGAAATACAGTATCCCCATATAGTTTTCCCAAAGCTTATTTTGGTTTATGCGTCTTGGAAATCGTTTTCCAATGGTATACGTCAAACTTTTTAAATAATTCAATTTATAGAAAATCATAATTATTTATTAAATACTGAAAAAAAAAACCCTAAACGAGGGTTAAATATGGGCCCAAGCCCGCTCACCACCTTTACTCGGCTAATCAATCACCACCCTTCGCGGAGATATATAAAGAGAATTCCGAGGATTAAATTCAGACGATAGCAAAAACCCAATCATACCATAAGCTTTTCTGCCACTGAATATCGGCGCCTGACGTTTGGAGCAAATCAATGGAGGAGATTACAGCTGGAGTGAAAAACATTAGCGTAGTAGAATCTCAGAAGAAGAACCGTATCCAGGTTTCGAACACAAAGAAGCCTCTGTTTTTCTACGTCAACCTCGCCAAGGTATCGTCGTTGGTCGATTGGAAATTACAATTTATATGATTTGATGTTGGAGCGATGGTCTCAGATCTGAGGTTTGGTGTTGAATGTTTATCTTAATCTTACCTATGCAGAGGTACATGCAGCAGTATAATGAAGTTGAGCTTTCTGCTCTTGGAATGGGTAAATCTCCTCGTTCCTTTATCCGATCGTTTTAATTCTCTGCACATAGTAGTTTGCTGCGGCTGTTATGTGCAATATGTGAAACCAATATATCCATCAGTCAATCCAAATTACAGTCGCCCAAATCATAAGGTTTTTAATACAGTGGTTGTTTTCTTGTTTCGTATTCATCTCAGACGTTTATGTGCTTAGTGGTTGGGAATACGAATATAATCATGAAATCCACTACATATCATCTGAGATAATTGGAGGTGACTGTAGCTTTATCTAAGTAGAGTTTGAGGATTGCAAAAGCCCCGTGAGATATTTCATCCACGTTTTGAATTTTCATGTTTCAAACTAATCTGAAATTTAGTTAAATAAAAGCTCGAGCTTGTGCAACAATAGTTGCCTATATGGTTTCTTTCCGGGCTGCTATCATTCATCGACTCCCACAAATCTATTCTCCTACAGTTAGTGATCTGATGGTTTTTTGCAGCTATCTCCACCGTCGTAAGTATCGCCGAGATCCTGAAAAATAATGGATTTGCACTGGAGAAGAGTAAGTGCTCTTAAAAATAGATTTCAAAATGTTACATCATAGCATCGTGGCTTATTTCTAACTCATCGCTCTAATATTTCACCCATGAACCAACATCTTTGTGACATCTTGCAGAGATTACGACAGCCACGGTTGAGATTAGAGATGAATCGAGAGGACGGATAACCTCAAAACCCAAGGTGAAAAGTTTTAGCATTCATTTGATATATGATTGGCTCCCTTCTTAATCCCTACATTTTACCTCATATGTTGGTTATTTATTCAGCTAAACCGATTGCTTCTCTCTTTTTCTGTCTGGAGAACAGATTGAGATAGTGTTGGGAAAGACGGATAAATTCGACGAGCTCATGGCAGCGGCTGCAGCTGATAAAGCTCGAAACGGTTGAGACCGACGTTCATAAGCATACTTCCGATTATAATCTCAGCAGTTTATTTCGGTTTGATTATGATAGTTTTCGAAGACTGCTGCATTTCTTTTTGAGCTTTGCTTGCATTGAACCATCAATCCTTTTTTCTGTTCAAAATTGTTATCTTCATTCTTCTATTATCTATCTTCTTCCCTTGCCAAATACTAATTAATTAGATTTAATGCCACAGTAATTTAAAGGGGAACAACATTCACTAAAATCCATATTTGCAAACTTTCTATCACATAACTTCACTGTCAGAGAAATATATCACTTAACTCTCCGATTTACTGCTTGGTACACCATACAACATATTTTGGTACACTATATAAACGTATTGTGGTACATCATACATTGAAAAAATGGTACACCAAACATCACTTTTAAGGTACGTCGTAACAACACATTTAGGTACATTATAGCAACGTGTTGTGGTACACAATACAAACATAGAAAGGTACAGTACTGGTACAAACAGCAAATCGGGGAGTTAAGTGATATATTTATCTGACAGAGGAGTTATGTGATAGAAAGTTTGGCTAAAAGGGAGTTTAAACGAAGTTTCCCCCACTAATTTACTAATTAAATAGATTTTAATTCCGACTCATAAAGTATATTACTGGACTTGCAATATGGGTTTAATAGCATTTTAATTTACTGGCGAATATTGGACAGTACGCCAAGACACGGTTCGGTAGGCCCAAAAGAGGCAGACCAGTAAAATTATCGAATCTTAAACCCCCTTAAGCCCTCACTCGTTCGTTTGTACTTCGCATCACGCAAATTTGCAGCTATGAATTTCATTGCCTCTAACCTTTCGAAGCTTTTGAAGGTGTCTTCCTCGTTTTCTTCAGGTTAGCTTCGGATTATGGTTTTTTTTTTTTCAAATTTGGTGTTTGAAGATCGTTTGGGGTTTTAAGGGTTACCCCTCAGCTCACTTTTTGTTCAAGGAGAAAAATTCGCGAATACTTGGCCGGCATTGTGGTTACGTTCTTGTCTTTTTTATATGAGTGTGAATGTTTGAAATTTCACCCCCTAATTGATCCCCCATTGTTTTGCGGAAAGCCTCAGTCTTTTCTCCAGCAGCTGGTTAGCAACTTAGGTGGATATAAGCAATTTTTTTGATGCCCTAGTTCTTACGCAGTGCTTGTTGTTGATTATCGTACCGTCTTTAATTTCGTGTTATTTGACATTAGTGTTTGTTAATTCTGCATCTTTTGCTCATTTTGGTGGCATTTTGCAGTTGCGGGTTTGCAAGGTGGAAGAAGTACGAGTGCGTTTTTCTCGACAGAGTCGACCGCCTCGGACACCGATGCTGACAGCGAGAAGATAGACCACGATGAGGTCGACGTTGACGGCGATGGCTTCGAACCCATTAGACCCGAATTGGAAATGCAAGGCGTTGATCCACGAAAAGGGTGGAATTTTCGCGGTGTTTATAGGGTAACACTATTTCATTGTTTTATTATGCATATTTCTTGTAATCGATGAGAGTACTCCATCTTGTCGCTGCTTTTGTCTTCTTATGATCAACTTTGTTCGTTTGTCTTCAGTTATTAAATTTATATGGCTATATTTCCTTTATTAGGACGTCTATTCATTCTTTTCTTACTACTTTGGATAGGCCATTATATGTGGAAAAGTTGGACAAGCTCCTATTCAGAAGATACTGAGAAACGGTAGAACGGTTACCACATTTACAGTTGGAACTGGTGGCATGTTCGATCAGAGGCTTTCTGGTTCGGTCGACTTGCCGAAACCAGCTCAATGGCATCGTATTGCTGTGCATAACTCTATGCTCGGTGCTTATGCTGTTCAGCAACTAGTGAAAAAGTAAACTTTTAATGTTTTCTCTTATATATGTGTGTGTGTGTGTGTGTGTGGATTTTGGGAATGAAATGCTTTATGACAAATGGAGCGTTCTTTCCAGTTCATCGGTGTATGTTGAGGGTGATATTGAAACAAGAGTCTACAATGACACCATTAACGGTGAAGTCAAAAGCATTCCAGAAATTTGTGTCCGCCGTGATGGTAAGCCCACTTGAATATAACGTCTCAGACAATGATTTGGGATGGTAATTTAATACATGACATCTAATGTTTCTAGAAATTTAGTAAACCCTGCCCACAAAGTACATCCAAGTGATTCCATCACTACACGGCCTTGGTCGTAGCTAATTATGTCATAAAATAAGATGTTACTTTTGTTCTGTTTGCTACTCTCGCCGTGGCTATAATGAGCTATGCTTTTTTTTTTCTCAGGGAAAGTTCGTCTTATAAAGTCAGGGGACAGTGCGGAGAAATTCTCCATCGATGAACTGCGTAAGTGATCTTCCTCACATTTTTGGAATAAAATCTCAAAATGCTCAGTCGCATACAACAAGATTAGAACTTACAATCGAACATGTCCCTAACTTTACGAGTGTGTGTTTTTCCTTTCCTAAACCCCAATAAATTTGGATTCTTCCCACTGATATTTACATGAATTTGGTGCATTGTAGGTGAATCATTGTTGTAGGTAAGATGGTAGAGGATAGTGGATTCGCCTTTTCTCCTGCAGCAAACAGATGGTGATGATTGAAAGAATGTTCAGACCACATAAGCAAATATAAGATGGATCTGTAAACTGATATCATTCTAATCTGTATAAGGTCTTCTTCAATGTTTTCTTTCTTGGAAGTAGAAAGATGACTTGTAACCACCGTTATTTAGTTGGAGTTATTTATTGGACCCATAACTTACCTAATTTTACTGCTCCATTGCACCGTCCATAATTTGCCCAATGTGTAAATTTTTCTGAATGAAAAATTTCGTGAAAATGGGCTATCGGTTCATGTGAAGTGCTTTACATACATAGGCGATCATGCGAGTCTTGCCTTCATTCATAACTAGCCAGCTAGCTAGCTATGATTTTCATGATATTGATAGTAAAAGGGTTAAGAGATATTATAGTGCATAAGTTTTTTTGTAATAGTCTTGTTGATAGATTGTATATATTGCTGAACAACCTTTGTTGTTCGCTAGGCAATCTAAGTGGAAAATATATCATCGTATGTCGGGAACGATTGACTTCCATTCCATGGATATCATTTGTTATTTATAGCTTAGGCCGAACTTGTCCCGACCCGACGCGTGGGTTCGTTAATATTTGAAAGGGAATTGCTATTCACCGCCCCCTTTTTCCTAGTTACCGCCCCCTAAAGGGCTTGAAAATGACATTTTTGCCCTTATGATATTTAAATTAATTTAAAAAGAAAAAACTAACTGAATATATAATTCTGGTACGAAATACTGAAAACTACATACACAAATAAATTCGAACGCTCGATCGATACGAAAAAAAAATTTTTGATTTAACATTTTAGGACCGATCGATCGATATTTTCGGACAGATCGATCGATATTGTCGTAAAAATCATTCGTACGTAGATGAATTAACGAACACAGATCGAAATAGTTTGAAAAAGTCCCGACCGAAACACAATTTCGGTCGCCACAAGGTACAACCGAACAGAAATTTCGGTCGCCACAAGGCACGACCGAAACAGGATTTCGGCTATGACATGCGGCGACCGAAATTGTGTTTCGGTCGTGCCTTGTGGCGACCAAAATTTCGTTGGTCGTGCCAGGTCCGACCGAAATCTTGTTTTGGTCGTGGTTGGCACGACCAAAACAAGATTTCGGTCGGAGCTGGCACGACCAAAACAAGATTTCGGTCAGACCTGGCACGACCAAAACGAAATTTCGGTAGCCACAAGGCACGACCGAAACACAATTTCGGTCGCCGCATGTCATAGCCGAAATCCTGTTTCGGTCGTGCCTTGTGGCGACCGAAATTTCTGTTCGGTTGTGCCTTGTGGCGACCGAAATTGTGTTTCGATCGGGACTTTTTCAAACTATTTCGATCCGTGTTCGCTAATTCATCTACGTACGAATGATTTTTACGACAATATCGATCGATCGGTCCGAAAATATCGATCGATCGGTCCTAAAATGTTAAATCAATTTTTTTTTTCCGTATCGATCGATCGTTCGAATTTATTTGTATATGTACTTTTCAATATTTCGTATCGAAATTATATATTTAGTTAGTTTTTTATTTTTAAATTAATTTAAATATCATAAGGGCAAAAACGTCTTTTTATAGCCCTTTAGGGGGCGGTGACTAGGAAAAAGGGGGCGGTGAATAGCAATTCAGTATTTGAAAATGTGTCCAACCAAGCATTAAGAACCAAATGTGTAATAAGGAAAAGAGAATTTTATTGTAGTAATTATCTTTTGAAGATCAAAAGATATTACAGCAACCCTTCATATTCTTTGCCTTAAACCACACCCCCTACATTAATTATCGGAGCCTCTTCGCTTCTCTGCTTTCACGTGCCGACACCGGCGCGTCTTTCACGCGCCTCACTCTCTTGCATGGACGGTGTTCGTTCAATACACAAATATGAGATCGACCCAAGCAAGCAATCCTCATACGAAGTTAATGTTTTTTTTTTTTCTCTAGGAAGCTCTATTTTTTATTAACTAATGTTAATAGTATTCCAAAAATTATAGATAAATATATCAATAATCGAGAGAATTACATAAATAATGTTATTTTGAGAATAAAATTACAAAACTAGTTGAGTTTTTAAACCTATTACAAAACTAATCAACATTTTTAATTTTAACTATTTTTATTTTCATTTTAACCATGAAAATACTTAAAATTACAAATTTCATTATTCCTATCTTCAAATAGCACAACACTTGTTAATAATTTTACCCCATATTACTTTAACTCAAATATATTAAAAATATATTACTTAAATAAATAATCAAAAGAAAAATAAAATTACTTGGCGGGACCGACGCGGGTAAGCCCAATTAAATAGGTATGTTAGTATTTTTTAGCTCCGATTTTTAATTTACTCAAGTTTAATAATATAATTATTACAAGATTAGATTTAATTAGAATTACTTGCGAGCTTAAATATTTAATTTTTGTTATTTTTTACTTTCTTTTTTTTTTATTTTTTTCTTTTTTTTTTTGAATTGGTTTTTTTATTTGGGCGGGGCGGGGCGGACCGTCAATTTCTAAGCCTGACTGTGCGCTTACCCGTGCCCGCCGCCCAAGGCGGGCTTTGACGGGCTACGGGCTAGCCCGACCCGGTGACCCGTTTTGCCAGCTCTAGATATCGAACTCACGTGGGAGGAGTAGGTCACGCCAAGTAATTTTATTTTTCTTTTGCTTATTTGTTTAAGTAATATATTTTTTAATATATTTGAGTAAAAGTTGGGATAAAATTTTTATTATTAACAAGTGTTGGACTATTTGAAGATAATAATAGTGAAAACTTATAATTTTAAGTATTTTCGTGGTTAAAGTGAAAATAAAAATAGTTAGAATAAAAAAGTTGATTAGTTTTGTAATAGGTTTAAAAACTCAACTAGTTTTGCAATTCCATTCTCGAAATAACATTATTTTTGTAATTCCCTCATCAATAATCCCCCAGCGCACAGAGAAGACACTTATAGAAATAGATAAAAATGGTTGCTCCATCGCCGTCGTCATCCTTCTTCAACCTCATCAAACACACTCTATCATCAACATCGAAAAGAACCAACCTTTACTACATCACCCTCACCACCATCCTTTGTTCCATCTCCTACTTCACCGCCCTCCTCCTCCACGGCGGCGGCGCTCAAACCACCTCCTCCACCACCAACCTCGCATGTACCACCACCGCCGCCGCCGCCCTGCCAATCGCCAACACAAGCATGGACTTCACACCCCACCACACCGCCGACTCGCTCATCCAACTCCTCCCCGCGGCCGCGCGTGACGCCCACGCCATCCCACCGTGCGACCCCAAATTCTCCGAGTACACGCCGTGCCACGACGCCGACAGATCCCTCAGGTTCGACAGGGGCATGCTGAAGTACCGAGAGAGGCACTGCCCGGCGGAGGACGAGAAGCTCAGGTGCCGCGTTCCGGCGCCGTACGGCTACCGTACTCCGTTCAGGTGGCCGGAGAGCAGAGACTCCGCGTGGTACGCCAACGTTCCGCACAAGCACCTGACCGTGGAGAAAGCGGGTCAGAACTGGGTCAGGTTCGAAGGTGATCGGTTCAAATTTCCCGGCGGCGGGACCATGTTTCCACGCGGCGCCGATCACTACATCGACGAGATAGGGAAACTCATTAATTTAAGAGATGGAACGATCAGAACTGCGATTGATACTGGCTGTGGGGTAAGCAAAGCTTCTCGTTCTTGTTCAATCTTTCGTTTTCTATCCTTATCTTGAATTTGCGTGAATTATATGAACTGTGTTCCTCTTGATTTTGATTGTTTTGTTCTGGTCTGAATATTCAATTACTATATTATGAGATATCTTTCTATTACATGATATTCCCATTGAAAAGTCGGTAGAGTGATACAGTATCATTGATCATTACCAGCTCTCACTGCTGTAAATTTGTAATAATCCGAAGATTTTTTTACCAAATTAAAATTTGGAAATCAGAACATACATATTTGATTGACAGGTGGCAAGTTGGGGAGCTTACCTTCTCTCTCGAAACATAATTACGATGTCATTTGCGCCGAAAGACACGCACGAGGCGCAAGTACAGTTCGCCCTCGAGCGCGGAGTTCCCGCAATGATCGGGATTATGGCCACGGAGAGGCTGCCCTATCCCGCTAGGGCCTTCGACGTGGCCCACTGCTCGCGCTGCCTAATCCCGTGGGGGCAATACGGTAAAAATTCATCATATCAAAAAAAGGTTACCCTTTTTTAGGTCTCTAATGTGATTGGAAGTTGACCTCGTGGGAGTTCTTTGTGTTGTGCGTAAAAATAGACGGGCTATACTTGATCGAGGTGGACCGGATCCTACGACCCGGCGGATACTGGATCCTATCCGGCCCACCCGTGAACTGGCAGAAGCACTGGAGGGGTTGGAACCGAGAGGGCGGACCTAAGCGCCGAGCAATCCACGATCGAGAGAACGGCTCGGAGCTTATGCTGGAAGAAAGTAGTGCAAAGAGACGACCTAGCGATTTGGCGGAAGTCGACGAACCACCTCCACTGTAGGCTAAATCGAAAGATCTTCAAGAAGCCTCCGTTCTGCACGAATGGAGATCCCGATAACGCGTGGTAATTCTTAGGTTATACCTATTAGGGTTATAAGCCTTGTGAGGTTCCACTGTAAAACCAATTGATAGTACAGTCGAGAGAGTAGTCCAAAGGCTTATTATATACAAGTCATACTGGTTTCGATTATTCGGTGCAGGTATGCGAAAATGCAGACTTGCTTGACTCCTCTCCCCGAAGTGGCGAGCGTCGAGGAAACGGCGGGCGGGGAGGTTGCGAAATGGCCGCGGAGGCTAACCGCCGTCCCACCGAGGATCCTCGGCGGGAGTATTAAGGGAGTGGACGGCGAAGCGTTCGAAAGGGACACAGACATTTGGAGGAAGAGAATTTCTTATTACAGAGCGATGGATTCGCAACTGGCCGAGCCCGGAAGGTACCGGAACCTTCTCGACATGAACGCTTTCCTGGGCGGTTTTGCGGCTGCTCTTGCAGACGACCCCGTCTGGGTTATGAACGTCGTCCCCGTCGAGGCCGAGAGAAATACGCTCGGAGTTATTTACGAGCGCGGATTGATCGGAACTTATCACAACTGGTAGGGACTTAGCAACAGTCTTTCTTGTGCAATTGCGAGTTTTAGCTCGAATACGAATTTCTTATGAAACACGCTAATCGGCAGGTGCGAGGCCATGTCGACTTATCCGAGGACCTACGATTTCATTCACGCCGACTCCATATTTACGCTTTACAAGGACAAGTAAGAGCGTTGAATTTGCCGAAATATTCGTAGGAATTGTCGGTTGATAAGTCTCGGGAATATATGCAGGTGCGATATTGAGGACGTACTTCTCGAGATGGACCGTATATTGCGGCCTCAAGGTAGCGTAATAATAAGGGAAGACGTGGACGTAATCGCGGAGGTTAAGAGCGTCGTAGATGGGCTTCAATGGGACAGTAGAATGGTCGATCATGAAGATGGCCCTCTTGTCAGAGAAAAGCTCCTCGTAGCAACGAAGCACTATTGGACATCGCCGCCGGCCACAGAAACGATTTCGTAGCACCGTAGTTGCTGTTAGGTGATGCATGCACGTGCACCACCGAATTTTTATTTTTATGTGAATTAAAACACATACTATCCGACTATTTGGACTCGAGAAAAACGACGATCATCTCATTAATTTGTACAGAAAACTGAGAGATGCAATAAGATGATCGATCGAGAGTTAGTTCATCAAGTAAATGAAACAAAACAGCTAATCAAAAAGCTCTCATTACATTACACAGAACGCAGTTTTTATTTCCTAGCAGCAAAGAAGCTCTTCATCAACTTACCCTTCTCCAACCTCTCCAGCAACTTCTTCGCCCCGGGCACGTCCATCTCGCCGAGCTTCTTCAAGTACCCAATCGCCCCGTAAGAAACCATCGACTTCCTACACTTTTTGCTCGACGAGAGCATCAAAAGGCACGAAACTGCGTACTTCCTCGCCGTGTTCCCCGCGCTAGGCTCCAGCAGAGCCACAAGCAAAGGCACGCTCCTCTCGTCCCTCTTCACCGCCCTGCAGTTGCCGGAAACCGCCATCAGCCCGGCCACCGCCTGGGCGGCAACCTCCCTCACGCCGCCCGACTTCGCCTCGAGCATCCCCACGAGCCACGGCAAGCATCCCGCCTCCCCCACGAGCCTCTTCACCTCACTCGAACCGCACAGCCGACATATAGCCGATGCAGCCGCCTGCTTGGCATCCATCGAGCCGCACCTCAGCACGTGGCTCAGCCGAGGAACGAACCCCAACGAGACCAACACCTCGGGCGAGGCCGACCCGACTAGGTTCCTCAGCGCGCCGACAGCCGGCTCTTGGGGCGTGGGCCCGTCGACGTACGCCAATAGGCTTCTGAGCCCGCCCGCCGAAACTACGAGCCGCCTCAAGCCCTCGTTTCCCGCGGTCAGGTTCTGTAGGCACTCGGCGGCATACTCCTTCGAGCCGAGCAGCCCTTGGCTCGAGTCGAGGAGGCTGACCATGAGCCCGACGGCTCCATCGTCGGCGAGCGCCTGTCGAGCCTCGGGGACTAACGACAGGTTCCTCAAAGTGCAGGCCGCCGACGCCTGCAGCACCGAGCCGCTGGCTCGACAGGCATCGACCAGTGGTCCGACACCGCCGTCGGCCGCGATGGACCGAGCCGTCTCGCGGCTCACAGAGAGGCGCTGGAGCGCGATGGCAGCCTTCTCCCTGCCCACCGAGCCGCCGCCCGACTCGACCATTCGGACCAGCGGCAGAACCGCGCCCTCGGCCACGAGCCATCCCTCGAACCTCCCCGACTCGACCAGCGAGGCGACCGCGGCGGCGGCGGTCTCGCGGATTCTGGGCGAGGTGGCGGTCAGGAGGTGCACGAGGGCGGAGATGTTGCCTCGGGTGATTACGGATAGGAGGGCGTTTTCGTCATCTCTGATTAGGTCGACGAGGGCGTCGAGGGCTCGGTGCTTGGACTCGAGGTGGCCTATGTGGAGCCGAGCGAGGAGCTCTCGGACCGTCGAGCTGTCGTCTGGCTCGACCGCGGGTGGGGACGAGGCCGACTCGCCGAGCACGCCGGTCTTGACCAGTAGGGTGCAGTCGCGGAGGCTCAGGTCGAGCTTCCCGGCTAGGGAGTCGAGCTCGCTCTGCGTGCGGAGCTTGCCTTCGTACTTTTCGTTGAGGCAGATTTGGGAGAGTTCGATCGATTCGTTTAGCGTCGTGCATATGGATTGAAGCTGCTCCTTGCAGAGGGCGTTCTTGGAAAAGCACGGGTGGCTCGACAGGTCGGATAGCGTTGAGGGAATTTGTTCGAGCTTTGAGATGATCGTTTTCCATCGGCTGAGGAAATTGTTGACCGCTCGAGCCGTTTCTAGGGCTTTGGGGACGAGCGATTGGGCCCGCGATAGCCATTCTTCGGAGGAGGGTTCGTCGATCGCTGGCTCGTGTTCGCCTTCTTCGACCATGGTTACCAGAGCTTAGAAAGCCTGAAAAAAAGTGGGAAAATGAAAGGACAGAAGAAACAAAGAAAAGCTTCACAAACAGGCAAAACTGGGAAGGGCTGATTTTTGTTTCATTACATTGCATTACAGCACAGTTATTAAAAGCTTCACAAGCAGGCAAAACGAGGGAGGAGTAGTTGCAGGCGCAGATTATTATATTAAATTGCATTACAGCACAGTTATTAAAAGAAAGAAGCTATGAATTCAATAAAATAACAAGATTTAGGGCCCTCGAAGAATCTTTGCATGATCACAAAATGCCTGATTACTAAAACCATAGCAGACAGATAATTAGCCAAGTACCTAATGGAAGCCCCACCACTCTCCTTCTGAAGAAGTAAATAAAATAATTATATATTTCTCTGACCAGACAATAACCTACGTACAAGGTAATTGCATACAATGATGAGTCTGTAGAAGAGAGATAGAAAAGAAAGTGAAAGAAGCAAACTTTCCAACGGCCGACACTACCGCCTAATAAAAGGCCGTGGTGTAAATGACAAGTTTGCCCTCGGCATGTGCGTAGGACAACGAGGCGACGAGGGTCGATGTGGGTATTTCAAGATAATGGGGAAGTAGTAGGCTTTACTTTCCAACTTTAGAAGTTGCGACATTTATAAGGTTCATTTGCTTCATTTCTCTACAACTATGTTTTTGTGGACGATAACTTGGGACGAACACTAGAAATCTTTCACGTAAATTCAGCATTTATTTCATGATAAAGTTTCGATTTTTTTTTTCAAACAATTAAATGTCCACAAGCAAACATATGCGTCCAAGATCATAAACCTAGGACCACAGGAAATGACTCTTATCATGGACCGAAGATTATAATTTGTGTGTACATACATACATGGGCATATGATATGGGAAAAGGACTTGGCTTTGAAGAAAAGATGGGAGTCTCTATCTATTTTTACAGTTGTACATATGTTGTATTTGAATTTGTTTAAGGGGGTGTGGCCCACGCAGACAAACGATAGAAGATGATGTTATAAGGAACCTGATTATCAAGTAAATACAAATATTACCTCACAAAATAGATTTTTGTTCCTTTGCCTACCAAGTACCAATCAAAGGCACCAAAGCAAACACGCCTTTTGTGTTCTCAGCTTCCAAAGCTCAGCACTTTCCTCTGGCTTATCTGTATGTGTACAAATCAGAAGAGATTAATTACTGATTCAGGGCATGATTTTTGAGTATTCACAAACAGGTCCTTTGTAACTTGTAAGAACAAATGGACAAACGAAGAAGAAAGGGATTCTTTCCTTGATTTCTTAATAATCTGTCAAGGAGGGCAAGAATGAAAAAAAGATAGAAGGAATAGATGGACTTTTTTTACGAAATAGAAATTAAATATTTGTTCACATAAAGCAAGTTTATACAGCTCATATACCATTTGAATATGTCTCTCATCTACCCATTTGTATACAAGTCCTCGAAATATCGTGACGTAAGGAAAAAATAAAAGTGAAGTACCTGCTTCTAAGTCCAGAAAATTAAGATATCTTTTACAAAATTTAATCACAGAATCATAGCATGATCCTCAGTTATTGTTAAGAAAATGTCGACAAATACTGGAAACAGAGTAATAAACGATCACCAAAAGGAAAAACAGAACAAAGCAGCTAATGGCCAGAGCTCAGTTAAAATTCAAAAGATCACATTCAAAAAGATCCCTTTCGTCTCCCTCTCTAAGTTAATTGTGATCAGCTGCTCTTCACGGATGAAAAAGAAATTTCAAGGTTAAAAGAAAATAAAAAATTTACCTTAAAGCTCTTCCCTTTCTTATCAGAGGTTTTCAGACCAAGAACAAATGGGGTACAAATAATATAAAATTTTCTACGGAAGTGCTCAAAATAAAAGAAGGAAGTTTGAAAAAGAAGGGATTCGCTGAGTGGTCTTCTATTCGAAAATAGCTGTACCGTTTTCAAAGCTGTCGTAGAACCTTGTGAAGCTTTTAGCACTAGCAGACAAAACGTTCAGCAGAAGAACAGCCAAGAAGCCTTCAAAACTCGCCCAAGCTGAATTCAAAATCAAAATCAAAATCTCTCTCTCTCTCTTTCTCTCTCTCCAATTGTGTAGTAAATGCCCTCTCTGTCTCTCTCTACAAGGAAAAGAATGTGTAATTGTTGTTGGGAAGTGGATCGATCCTCTCTCTCACACACACAGAAAACAACGGTGTACAAGGTAAGGTGTGCGAACTGCGAGTGAGCTGAGGTGTTACGTGGCGTCATGGATGGAAATAGATTTAATTCTAATTTACTTTCCGGCCCGAATTCAAATTTTCTATTAGAAATAAGGACCCATATAAATTTCATTTATAGATAAAGACTCAATTTAAGTTTCATTTAGAGAAAGGACCCATGTGTTACCACAAATCCATGAAGTGTTACCTTACCACAGATCATGAAGTGTTATCACAGACCCATGAAGTGGTACCACATACCCGTGAAGTGTTACCACAGACCCATGAAGTGATATTGGGGAACTATGAAGTGTTGAAAAAATTTGGTCCTTAAAACTATGAATTTTCTGACAGGGATATGAACTCTAATTGAAACTTAAATGGGAGCCTGAAACGAAAATTGCACTAAATTTTTTTTTATCTATTTATTGCGTGAACGTATTACGGCGAAGGTTAGGTAGAATGGTAATTATAATTTGAAGACGCTCTTGGATATTGGACGGCAGAGATCAATCAATTGAACGGTAGAGATGCAGCCAGCCATTGTTTTGAAGGGGTGGACTTTCCTTCTCTTGCACAAGGGCTCCGAGGCGAGTTTTCTGTCGGCGGCAATCCTTATAAAATGACAACATTGCCCTTTTGTAGTATTTTTTATCATAAGCGCAATATTCATGCATAGTTTAATGATTTGATCTTATAATTAGCCTCACATGGATCTGATGAGCGATGACCGACGACAATTATTAAACAAATGAAACTCGTCCTCCGACTATATAATAAATTTAGTGAAAAAAAAATTATTTGATCTTTATACAATAATATGATCATACGTACTTCTTTTAAAAAAGAGTTTATCTCAATTAATTTGGATATGATGTGGCGAATTGCATGCACGCTGCAAAAAGTTCTTTTTTTTTCTCAGAAGACAGTGTCGCGTGCAGCAATCAAAATTTCTATGGAGCTTTTTAGAGATGAGATACATAGATAGAAAGACACACCTCTCTCTCTCTCTCTCTTTGATACGTTGGTTGTCGTTCATAACAGACAACTTTCCTCTTTTACTGCAATCTTCGTGGTCTTCGTGTGCATATTATTCATTTTCTCTATGCACTTCCCACTTATATTTTTCTTTTTCTTTTCGTTATTTTTCAATGATTTCTTTGATCATCGTCACCATTCACCACCACCTCGAATTGCATAATCAACCTTGCTTTACTTGGACTGAGCCCAATCTAGATGACTTGGTCTATTTAGTGGCCTGGACTTACTAACAGTTTCTGGTGTTTTTTTAGAAAAAAAAAATATTGAAACCAATAATTATTTATTTAAAATAAAATTCTTGAGGTGAATTGCTTATTCATAAGATGGAATTTGTCATTCTAAATTTATTATGATGAAATATTGTCCTGTTCCGTTTGAACTTCCATAAATATGTATTGGCCTGCATTATTTAATTAACCAATGCAAAACAAAAATCCCAAATTGATTTAGTTTATTAGAACAGCTCTTGTCAGATGGAACCTAAAAAATTAGTAATGGTGTTATTAAATTAATATCTTATTCAGTTACTATTTGTCTTTATCGTAATTAGTGTGGTTGCTTTACGCAGTAAGCGATCTTAATTCTTACCCTTCGAACAATGGGAAGATGGGAGAGCAATTAGCTACTATGAAAAAAAACCAACTTCTTTAATTAACAATTTTACAACAAGCAATGCCCTTTTCACTCCTTGGGAGTTAGTTGAGCATTATATCTTCCATTATAACCAGAGTTTTCTTATTTTGAAAAGAAAAAAGAAAAAGAAAAACGACACGCTGAAATGCTGATTCATGTCAGTTCATCGCCAATTTTGTCCATGGACATTAATCAGCTTATTCACTAAACGTTGGTGGAACAACTACGGAAGAAAACACTCTAAATCTCTTACTAATCCTCTCGTCGGTGATCTGATCATCATCTCCATTATTACATGACGACGATGATGAACTAATCACCTCGTGCTCTTGATCACTTCCAATCCATCCAAAACTACCATTAATACTGCAATCAAGAAACCCTAAATTATCCATACCGTAAGCACATGTAAGATCCGAATCCGACCCATCAGACAGCTCCAAGCCCGTGAAATGATCCACGCCATAATAATCCAATAAGCTCAAACTCTCCCAAGAAGATTGCCCCACCTCCATAGATGAATTACGTGGAGGAACAATCACACTAGGCTGCACAGCCCTTTCGATCTTCTTCATATCCACGCAGTTATTACCATAGTATTTTTCGTTACCTTTAAAGTGGAAAATACTTGCGAAAGTCGAATGGTCGCTCACCCTTCCTTTGTCCTCGGAGTTCTTGGCCACAAGACTCTGCAAATTCTTGCCGAACTTAGTTCTTAATAAGGAAGAAGAGAAACTAAGCCCATGCCTTGCGTTGGAATTGTTCAAAGTGCTGTCGTTGGATTTGTTATTAGGGTTTGCTGCAAGGGCAAAATTGGTACGTGCATTCTCTCCACGGAGGGCTCGGGCCGCCTCGTCGTAGGCCCGAGCTGCTTCTTCGGGCCTGTCGTAAGTTCCCAGCCATAACCTCACTCTTTGGGAAGAATCTTTGATCTCAGCCACCCATCGGCCCGAAGGTCTTTGCCTTACGCCTACGAATCTACGCTTGTCCGCCGAAGCTAATGTTGTTATTTTCTTGGTCTTCGTTGATACGGTGGTTTTTTTAGTTTCCATGCGAATGTTATAAGTTGGAGAGTTTAAAATGGGATTTGTTTGGTAAATTGTAATGGAGTGAATCGATGATGTTAGTGTATTTATATTAAGGTTATGTGGTCCGAGAATGGAAGTTAATTGTAATTTTTTTTTGAAAAACAATTCTCAATTGTAGGAATTTTGTTTGTGTTGTTGACGTCATGCACGATTAGTTTAGTATTCAAACTCAATCAACTTGTAGTAAGTTGGATTTTTGCACTCGAGCGTTAACAAAGTAATTTCTTTTGTACATCTGTATACCGTTTATTATTTTGTTCGTCGATTTTAATTTATCTGTACATAGCATGTTGGAGATAGGCATCTAATATGTATAAGAGAGAATGATTCGTGAAAGATAAAACAATGTCGTATATGGTGTTTGGTTCTATATGATCAGATCAGAGCGACATTATTGCCGTTAATTAATGATATATTTATTCGTAATTAATATCAATTTGAAAGTAAGTGTTTTGTCCCGTTTCTCCAACTACATGGCTTCGTAGATGATGACTGATATCATTCAAATGTCCCATTGGATTCCTTACGTTATTTATATGTTTTGTATTAATTAAGTAATTAATCATGGGACCTGTTTCAATTTTTTTTTTAATGTATTTTGGCGTTACGTAACTTGCATTGGCAGTACCATATTTGTGACAGCGTATGTACTGCAATAGAAGATAAGCCTAACAAGTTTTTTTTTTTTTTTTTTTAACTGTCCCGAGGTATCCCCACACACAGCCTGGCTATGGGCTAGCCCCTGCCAGCCGTGGGCCTTATAACGCCACACAGACTTTGGCAAGGCGGGGGCTATTAGCGCCACACATTCCAGAGATGGGACTAATCCTCGGGGCCAGACAGACTTTGGCAAGTCGCTAGTGATAATTCTGTTTAGCCTGCATTTGTTCCGTTATATCTACTTGGGGTTATTTTATGTATGTTAGGCAAATATACGAATTTAATCTATTGCATCAAGATCTCGAATTGTAGTGCTGCCTCAAATCTTCTTATCAGGGAATAATTGTGAATTAAAAGAACGCAATTTATTTTAAGTCTCATATTTATGTGAAAATTGGTCGTATGCAGACGAATTTATGGTCCAACACTCCAATTAGAGAAATTTGGGTAATAATATTCGGGGACATCATCATTTCTGTTGCGATCTTAAGAGACATTTCATATTCATTTTATTAATTGAACATATTAATATAATTTGAGGATGGCATGGTTGACCAAGTCGACTTTATTGAAGAAACCGAATATATACTAATTAATATATGGTTAATAAATAATCGCAAAAAAATGAGTACGTAGAGGAATGAGACTCCATCGACACACATACAACGAGAATGCAACAAACTTCAACTTTTAAGGGGGGCATCCATCGTCATGTTTAAGATGGATTTAGATTATAAATAAAAGGGTCACAAGCTATATTTTCTTTAATGTGGGATTTAGATTTTCAATTCACAAAATTCAGCATTGAATTTTGGAAAACTTACAGAAAAATTATATAAAAAGTTGCAAGTCAGTAAGTACCCTGTCAGTGTTTTTTATATGTAGGTACCTATTAGAATAAATTTTTTGGACATTGATACCCGTCCAGATACGTCATACATTTAGGTACCATAGAGAAACGTATTGTGATACATAATACAGTGAGAAATGCTACATCATATAACGCATTAAAGTAGCATATAGAAACGATATAATTACCATATAAACGCGTGATGTGGTACGTAATACACATATAAAAAGGTACGTCAAGACTGAAAAATGGTACACACAGTAAAAAACCGGTACTTATATAAAAAATTTTCTGACATGGATATTGACGTGCAAATCTTTTATACAAATGGTATTTTCCGTAGATTCACCTTGAATTTTAACAAAAATATCCTAGGTTCAAGTGCTCGTACTACAACCTCCGAAAAAAGTGCTCGTACTACACAAAGAAATCTTATCCCTATGAGAAGTAACTCGCAAACGTTGTAACTACAAGGTGAATCCATGTCTATTAAATCTTGCAAGAATAGCACGGACAATCTTACATCTTTTTACCGTTAGCCGCCAAAAATCTTAAGAAACTCAGCCTACATGAATTATCGGATATATTCTAATATCTCATCAAAACTAATGATTTTGATAGGTGTGGAACCCACCAAGATTACAAGTGTCCACAAGCTGGAGGAGCCAAAAGAGAGAAATATTGTAATCGACATTACGAAATAATTCGACCCACGCAAGTCGCAAAGACTTGTTTATTCTCATTTGACACCGCTTAATGTTTTACTTTCGAGCCCACTTAAAAATAGGAAATTTCAGTTTGGGGGAAAAAGCTCAAATCTTTATTTGTTTCCATTCCGTTCGTTCTTTGATGTCTTATTATTGCCAACCTGCTGTTAGTTAGTGTTCGATCTGTGAATGAGCACTTGTAGTTACTACAGATTGTCCTGTTTCTTGAAAATCTCTTACATGGGCTGTTAGCCACTAGACTCTTTCTATGGTTTGAGATGGAATATTTCTTGATCTGAAAAACAATTCTTGTTAAGTGGGTTAGATCTCTAGTTAATTGTAGAGAGCTTAAAGGGGAAGTATAATCATTGATTTGTTTGGGTCAGGGATGAATCTGATAACAACGATAATAGGATTTGGGATGAGTGCTACTTTCATAGTGTTTATCTGCACTAGACTCGTCGGCAGAAAGCTCCGAAGAAGAAACGAGGAAGACAACCAAATGTTCGTGTTGGACTCAAGGATTGATCTTGAGATGGTACAATTAAATATCATCTCTTCAGCAACAAACAAACAAAAAAAAGCAGCTTTTTTTCCAATCCCATTTTGTTCTTATATACAGCAATCAGAGAATGATAGGAGTACTGGCCTCGAGCCTTTTGCCATCGCCAAGATTCCCATGATGAAGTTCAGCCGTGAGGCTTTCAGTTCAACCGAAGATGCACAGTAAGTACATTATGTTATTATTCCAAGAATCCCACATTGAATTGGTGATAGAAAAATGGTAATTTTGGCAGATGTTGTGCTATATGTTTGGGTGAGTATCAAGAAAGCGAAGTGCTGAGAATTATGCCGAAATGCGGCCATAGCTTTCACCTCAATTGCATCGACGTATGGCTGAGGAAACAGTCCACCTGCCCAGTTTGCCGTATTTCCGTACAATTACACTGAGAATATCTCTCGACAATGGCTCATCAGCCGAGAGTTCGCAGAGAAGCAGTTGTAACTTTTTTTCTTGAAATACACCCAAATGATTTAATTCTTTGGGTGTGTTTTCTGGCTCTGTTATTACTTCAGCTTTCAGATTTCGAAGTAGAGAATATGTAGGATTTATCTGTCTGTATATAAGGTTTCTGTCCACTTCTATGGAATATGCTAAAGTTAGTTTCCAAAAATATGCAAAATATTTATTCAATAAAACCCCAAATACAACGGTTTCTTTTTCTCTCCTTTGCCTTGGTCATAAAGGCAAAAAGCACGTCTCCCCACAACATAGCGATCGTGCAAACCCCATAAACCACAGCAGGCAAACGAACAGTTATCTATATAATGTATATATATATTTGTGAAGATTAATTAATAGACAATCAGAACATAGTTTTGGAGTCATGGGTTGTCGGTATAGTACCATTTTCGTCACGTTTCTGCTGCTGTTAGGGCAGAGTACTTGTCGGAGTGAAGCTGCTACGAATAGCAAGGAGCTGAAGGATGATGATTATTACTTGTACTATGGAAGAGATTGTGAAGAGATATACACAGTGGAAGAAGGTGAAACGCTTCACAGCATCAGTGCAAAGTGTGATGATCCATTCATCTTAGACAACAATCCTCAGGTTCAGGAGCACGATGATGTTTTCCCAGGCCTCGTTTTGATGATTACGAAGAGGAAGAAGAAGAGCAGCTTCAGATTCTCCAGAAAGTTACTTCATTCGCTCCTTATTTAATCATATGATTCTTTAGCTAAGCTAGCTAGCATCCACTTTACCTTAAGCTCTTCTTTCACTCTTTTCTGTGTAACTTGGTTCGTTACAATATATATTGATATTGATCAAATAGGAACTCGATCTTATCAAAGAAGGTCACAATTACAGATGCTTCAAAGTTCAACTCGAATAAGATTGAAAACTATCAATATGTTAAGCAGTTAAGCACCACACCAATAAGCAAGGATAAAGAAAACTAGTCGGGCTCGAAACAATATGGCGTGATAAATCGTCTTTTTTTTTTCCATTGTTGGGAAAAAACCTTATTGAATAAGAGACCAAGAAAATGTTGATACCCTTTTGCTGAAGTTTTGTCTGTATTTGTATGTCCAAAAAAAACCCAATTTTGGCTCATGACCTTGTATCGAAACCCAACCCAACTCAGTTATGATTCAAGGATATTATAATAAATCATATTCGCTAAGTTGATAAAAGAATAAAGGAAATTCTGACATGTCCCACCATAAGAAATAAATATGCATGTAATAAAAGAGGAAGTAGAGTACAAACCACCCAGTCGATGTAGTAGAGTAAGGTAGGGACCAACAAAAAGATAGTGGGCTAAGTGTATGGCATCTTCATAAATAATGTGTAACTATAAAATCGAAAATTATACTGTGTCCATGTTTTGCATATGAATGAAACATAGGCTGCGTGTGTGTATTCAATTCCTATAACGTAGAATTAAATAAAATTTTGGCACATATTATTTAAGTAAGGAGATAATAATTAATTGGGGTTTTGAAAGGGGGTACAAAAGGTCCACCATGGTCCATTCGCCAGCAGCACCTGTCCTCCACTCCACCCCACACATACTTTATAGAAGGGTCCCCCACTAACTATTATAGCCTTTATCATATAATTAAGAAAAAGATGCAAGACAAAAATTGAATTTAATATTTACTATAAAAAACAAAGGTGCGTGCAAGCAAACCCTTTCAATATTTAATACTTACTACTATACAAAATTATACATCGAGAAGCCCCACATCTTAATTTTTTCTTGCTATATAGACTAATTATTATGAAATTGAGCGTGTCAACTCGCATTCGGTTTAATGTGGCTTGGTTTTAGTGCTTGGAACTTGATATATTTTGGATGAAATAAATTTTTGAACTTGTGCAACCGCACTAACATGTGTCAAAGTGTGATAATATTCACTCAAGAAAATTAGTACCGGGAGACTCGATCATTTAGATGAGAAATTTGGAATCAACTAATTTTATATGGAAGTAACACATACGTCAAAATGTTTCAAAGAAAAATGCAATAAAACATATCAAATGGACCCCCCTCTTGTTGGTCCATGATGTATATGGTTGGCTAACAACAGTTAGATTTCCTCATCAATTCGCACAATCTAATTCTTCTATGACACTCCCAACTCTTTATATATGTGTGTGTATATATATCGCCTACGTCCTCAATCCTCTTTACAGTCTTTGCTAGCTTACTTTTCAACTTTCCTTACAACCATAAAACAATTCATGGCTTCTACAGAAACCAAGAAATTCTCCTACGAACATATAAACTTGGAAACTCAGTTGAAAAACCCTGCTTTTCAATTCGAGATTGCTGTCAAGAAAGAACAGCCGCTGGACGTGACGGTCAACGCCGACCCAATACCGCCGCCGGCGGTCAAACGATCGTCGTCGAAAGACCGCCACACCAAAGTCGAAGGGCGTGGCCGGAGGATCCGTATGCCGGCCACCTGCGCCGCCAGAGTCTTTCAGCTCACCCGCGAGCTCGGCCACAGAACAGACGGAGAAACCATTTCTTGGCTCCTCGAGAAGGCCGAGCCGGCCATAATCGCCGCCACTGGCACCGGCACGGTCCCCTCAATCGCCACCACGGTCAACGGAACCCTAAGGGTCCCCACCACCACCGGCGGCGACGGCTTCTACCAAAACAGACGTAATAACAGCAAGCGCCAGTGCACGGACGGCACGAAAACCCACAGTCCCAACCCTAACAGCAACCACCCTTCGACGGCGCCGGCGAAGGACCCGTCGGTCTCAGCTCCCTTAATGTCGGCGGTTCCCTTCCCAGCTGCAATGTGGGCCGCTCAAAACGCCGCTTCGACGCCGGCTTTCTTGATCATCCCGCCTCATCAGTCGGCGCAGATCGTTGCTCTACAGCCCGTAATCAACGTCCCGGGTTCGATTCGACCCGTTTCGTTTTCTACCGGCGACCACCACCGTCAGGGCGTCGCCGCGGCACAGACCGTCACGACGGCGGCTCAGATTGACTGGCAAGGCTCTTCTCATCGTGGTCCAAGCCACGTAAATTTGAGCTTAAGGCCGTGTTTGGGTGCTAGCAGTACGAGCGGTGAGAAGCTCTACAACGTTAGTAATTCGCAGATGCTCAAAGGAAGTTTCTTGGGAGATTCGTGACAAGGAGTTCCCATTTGTTCGTGCACGTTCGTCTTAATTAATTTTCTTTCTTTCCTTTTGGCTTTTCCCGTGTGTAATAATACTTTGTAATGCGACTATTTCTTGTAGACTTTGGTTGGTGTTTCCACTTCTATAGCATCAAAGTGGCGTTGTTACATCTCTAATCTAACCACTTTGAGTTGAGTTTGAGTCCCATTGTTCTTAGAAATGGACACGTGTCGATATAACCCGTACTTAGACCATCTCCAACGGTCAAACGCAAACGCATTTTGCAGTAACAACCATATTTTGCAGTAACTGTTCTCCAACAGTCAACTGCAAACGCAAACGCAAAAGAATATTCCCGTAATATTCCCTTTCCTACCAACTTTTATAACTTTTCAATATCACCCCTATATTTTACTACTTTAGAAACTAACCACAATATTCTTTTAATTTTGATTTAGATAAAAACATATTAAAAACATAGAACAAAATATTTATTAAAAATATCGAAATTTCCGTAGTTGTGCGTTATTTTTATAATTTATGATGTATTTTTTATTTCAGTACTTTTGTTATTTTTAGTGGTAATTTTGATGTTTCTATTGTGGTATTATGTAAAATATTTTAAATCTATATTTGTGGTCAAAACAATATTTAATTATATTACATATAAATAAAATATAAAAAATTAATAATAAGATATAAAAAATTATTACTAAATAAAAATGTTAAAATAATTATGTATGATATCAATATAATCGTAGTATACACTTTAATATATTTGATTTATTAAATAGTTTGTATATGTTTGATTTAATAATTCAATACAAGTAAATGGCTTATTTGCAATTTTAAAACATCAAACGCATTTTTGCGTTCAGACGCAAATTTGCGTTCGAAACAAGAGAGTGCAATACTATTGGAGCAGTTTTACTGCATATTTGTGTTTGCGTTTTGCAGCACAATTGAATATGGTTTTAGAGACAATTTTCCAGTTCGGACCAGGATTTTGAATCTATGGGCCCACCTGTAATAGTTGTTGAGCATAACCGCGTGGGGTCCACGAAAGAGATGGCCCGCCCCATATGGTCAATAGGGTCCATTAATTGGTGATAAAAACTAAAGCCATGTGGTCCACGGCGTGGGCTCTCATTTATTTCCTACACTAACTATACACAACCTATATGCTTTTTTGTCCGTAAACGAAAAACAATATAACCTAAAATGAAAAGACTAAAAAGAAACGGAAATAGAAAAAAAAAATTCCGACCATCTCATCTCACAATCATCAGGCACGTTTTACAATCTCCAAAAAAAAATACTAAAATATCCTAAATCGTCAAATTTTCCTTTATAGCAAGGAAAGATCCGCATATATTACCACCGACGTCGGGGAACGTCTCGCACCCGGGTAGAGGCCTGACCCGACCCATCCGATCCACGTCGACTGGGTACTTGAGGAGGTGTCCCCTCATCTCCGACACCTCAGGCGCCGCAAACTGCTTCCAATTAGACTCGCCCATGGACCTGACCCGCCGGACACACTCCAAAGATTCGGGTCGGGTAAAACTCTCCTCAAGAACGCCGAGGTGCTCGGCCCACAAGGACATTCTATACCCATATATCTATATAAACAGACAAGAAGAGTCACCATAGCAGCGTTAAGACATAGTTTTAGTTCCACCGAGGATTAAAACTGAAGCCTTTTAGTCTTATTACCTGCCCTTGTGGGCTTCTCTGCTTCCTAGCCCAGGTGTGCTGAGGCTGATAAGCTCCCATTGCTATTTCAGTGTCTCGACTTCCTTCCATGGATCGTTGATTTACGTTCGCAGAGCCTATGATTACGTACTCATCGTCCACTACCATGCCTTTCGAGTGAACGTAGATCATGAATCTTCGATTCTTTCTGCTCAGCCCCTAAGAAGTAAAGAATCCGCCCGACGATTTCAAGGCGATATTTTGATCAGACAAGAACCAACTGAAACTGTGTAGTACAGGGCTGTGAAGTAATAACATACCTGGGGAGTGCCTGCATTGGCTTGATTCTCGGGTATTTCCCTGGGATCGATTGCCTCGCGGTTTCCCAGGCAGTAAAAGTTCAGGTAATCTTGTGGGACGTAAGCATTTTCAAGCCCGACTTCCACTAGGGCTTTGTAGATCGTTTCGTACATCATTTGCATCGTTTTATGCTGACGAAATGTGGTGTCTTTCATTGCATGGAACTTCAATGAGACAAAAATAAAAAGAAGAGATTTTTTTTTTTCTTTTCAAATTCTATTACCTGCCAAAACAGAATTCTTTGCGTTGCAGCGCCCGTGGGATTACCTTCTGGCCACATAGGAATGAGGATATAAGCTGCGAATCTCTCGTGGGCTCTTATTTTTTCGGCGATTTTCAGCGCAATTTCCATGGGAATCAAATTGTTAGCACCTGCACGGAGAGAGAGAAAAAAAAAAAACCTTATTTCTTTTTCCTTCGAATCGAACTTCACGAAATTAAGCCTAGTAATAACTTGCCTACGTCCTTGTATTGATTCCAGTTATACGAAGAGCCGATGAAATACTGATTCTCAATGTATATGAAATGCTGGGCAGCACGGATGGCCTTAATGTAAGCCGTGTGTATGCTCATATCGATCAGAACATTCTTCCCACAAACCAAGTTCTGCATAATCAGACGATATTTTTTTCACTCTAAAAGACAAAGGTTTACCAAAAGAAATAAATTTCAAATTTTTGTCTCACCATCCTAGTAGCGTCTTTAGGGTCCTTTGGGAAGCCTTTTACAGAATTTGAATCGATGGAACGAAACACCTTCACGAAATATTCCGGAAAAGTTATTACTTATCTGTGATATATGGTTACTTTAACTGCGACGAATTGCATGATTTTACCTGTACGTGCCAACCCTCGGGATCATCGCCGCTAACGCATGGAGCGTCTGAAATTCCCAAAATCTCGGGCACCCTTTCGATTCGAAGCAAAGCATCGTCGTACGACAACTTCAGCTTTTTGATACCGTGAGGCTTCGAAGCCTTAAACCACCTGTCTTCGAAGTTTCTCAAGACGTCATACGCCGCTGGGCCGTCGATCTTACTGTGCAAGTCGTGCCATGGCTCTCTCGGGCCAACCAAATTTCCCTGTTATTTAGAAATAAATACCGAATCGACGAAAGAAATGCGAGTTTCATTTCGCGCCTACGATACTCAAGGGTGAATATTACCGTAAATGTTGGATTATGATAGTCGTCGGAGTGTAAAGTCTGCAAGCTTCTGAATAAATGGTGCTGAGGATTATCGTATCTTCCGTTGCACAAGTCGAGGCCTCCGACGAAAGCGATTATTCTTCTTCTGTTATTTCCCGCGTCAGCGTCCATTATTACAGTCTTCTGATGGTGAGTATATATCATTCCAACTTCCTAATCATATAATTTTCAATAAATTAAAACATGAAAGCCCCCACAAAAGGCTCGTATGAGCCATAATCACAAAAACTTGCCATACGAAGAATAACATAAGCTAACTGAAAGTATAAAACGATGTGTATCTTAATTCTTAATCCATACCCCTTTCTTTACCCAACCGTGTCGTTTTCCCGCCGCTCGAGGACATAGCAGCACATGAACGGACGAATTCTTAAAATAACGTCGAGTTTCTTCATCGTGAGTCTGCATAACTCCATCCTGATCAAGCATATAGTAACAAAGTCTATTATTAAAAAAAAAACAATGTTTTAGTATAAACTAAGATCCATCGCTGCTAACCGAACTTACAGTTTTGTAACCCAGTATGCTCCTTGACGTAGGATCGTCCCAAACAAGGAGCAAAACCCTAACACCTTCCTGCGATTTCGACTTGAGAAGTTCGCCCAAAGTGTACTGAGAAATCGAACTATCATCCCTAACGAGCCTGACTTTATGCCAGACAGACCAGCCCGTGATATAAATCAAGCGTCGAGCATGCCTTATCGCATCGAAGATGTCACGCCAACACTTTCCATGAACGTACTCCTTCCCATTATCAAGCTTCAGCTTGGGAAGGCTACCATCGGGAACATGAGAATCTTGGTATAAAGTAACCGTCCCACCTCTTCTAAGAGGAAAATAAGTCCCTGGAACTCCTTGATATTCAGGCCCTCGACCAACCCCTTGATGATAAACGCTAAGCTGCTCCATTGGATAGTACTGAATCGATAGACTCAAAACAGCACCAGCCTTACAAGACTTTCCATTCGCACCTAGGATAGGGAAAAAGCCCTGAACTTTGCCACCTCCGTGTATACGCTCTATAGGGATCGAAACGGTGCCAATGTACTGCGATCCCACGACATCGTTGTCCTTCAAAACGAAGTCGACCTCAGCAGAATGATGAGCGACCGGGACTATGAAATTCTGATTCCAAACAGGGTTCTCGTCGTTGCTTATCACATAAGTCCTGGCGATGGTAGCGCCAGCTATCGCCACAGATACGTAGGGATCGCTGGTGATCTTACGGTTCAACTGCCCTTCGATCTTGCTGCTCATGTTCCCTGGCAATCTGTTGAACATGTCACCCAAAGTCTTGTGGAACATGTCCATGTTAGGTAAGTTCTTAGCCTCACATACCCAAATGTCCAAATTCCCGTGTAATAACAGAACCTTCAGGGAAGTTCGGGGAGAAGAAACTTGAACTAGCTGCAAGTTTCCACTGTGTGGAGGCGTGTGAGGCGTCATCGGATGGTGAGGAGACTCGGCCTGACTGAAAGAAGATTCGCTCGAAAAGGAACCGTTAGGATATCCATAAAGAGGGCCCGAGCTACCGTTGTACCTATGACCCGGCGAACTAGCCAAAGATACAGAAGCTGAAGGTGATGGCATAATGTGATTCTCAGACATGGCCAAGTTTTCGAACTGATTCTCAATAGAAGGATACAGCGAAGGCTTATCATCTAGACCATCGTTGCCTTCTTGATGATAGTGATGGCTTGAATGATCGGTACTCGGTCTTGGAGGCTGAAGAGGCTCATTTTGAGAACTGGGAGGATTCAATCTCCCCGAAGAAGACTGATGATTTAGGTATGGGTTAGAGTCGTAATGGAAGCTACTGTGTGTTTGGTAGGTGGGCTGAGGCTGAGGTGGATATGGACTGTACGGATAAGGGGAAGGGTAATAGTGTGGAGGGTGGTGAGGTGGCTGTGGGGGCGGTGGATTTGGGTAGGGATAGTTCAAATGGCCGGAATGTGAATGGGTGTAAGGAGGAGGATAGTGAGGATAAGGTGGGTAAGGGTAGCCTCCGCCGGCGTTTGGCGGCGGATAAGATGGTGGTTGTGGGCCGGAGTTCGCCGGAGGGTAAGGGTTAGGGGGCGTTTGGTTCTGAGGATAGCCATAGGCGTACGGCGATGGAGGATAGTTTCCACCGTCGTGACTCATTTCCTTACACCACCAAGATATGTATCACTCTAAACCACAGATTTCGATTCTCCTTAAGAATGTAATACTCTGCTATTATCAGCGAAAACCAAAGACTGCAGGTTTCACTAAAGGGGTCTCTGTTTTTTTTTTTCTTTTTTTGTAACGCACAAAAGATGTGATTTTTATCAGCTGAGAAACACAAAACAAATGAGCTGGGCTATTGGAATTATCAATACGAAATGGGGTTTTCCTGATTCTCTTCCTCGATCCTTTCTAAGCTAACAGCAGAATATTAGCTGATCTTTATATCAAGAAAACTGATAAAGGGTACCTTTTCTGATTCAGCTGATCTTAGTTCTTGGGGAGGAAGGGTGAAGGCAGGCAAGCTAGTTGATCGTCGTTGAAATTGCAGAATGAGTAATCAGTGGGCAACGATATTAACTCTCATTTTCAATTTATTTCCGTCCTTAATTTACAGATGATTTAAGGATGCAGAAGGATTTTGATTCTTCGCAGAATGTTCAGTTGGTTGAATTGGACAAAGACACGTTTTGTGGGTTTTCCTCTTTACTTTTGTGGGATCGGTTTTTTCCAACCGAGTTACTGCGTGGGGAACGAAAGAAACCAAACCAAACCAAAGATTCAATCAACGAAAAATACCTAAATAACTATTGCCAGATTAGTAAATTACAAATATATTTCTCAAGTTGCTTCCCATTGACAAAAGATGTCTTCATTCAACTTACACCGCAAGCGAGGATAAATTTATCAACTAAATATAAATGTACTCTGGCAATAGCAAATCAAACTTGGCAATACCACCTTTCCCTATATAAGAAGACCAAGTCATAACGTTATATTATAGCAATGACATTATCTCGACGGCGCCATCTAACAACAGGTATATCTAGAAGATCATAATTAATGATTTAACCAAATACATTATATCATATTATATTCACGAATCAGCAGTTGATATACCACTTTCACCAGCTATTAATTTCTCGTAACCCCACCACCTTTCCACTAAGACAAAGACACGCAATTCCTAAACCCACGTCACGGCAATAGGACTTCGAACAGAGTACTTGCCCGAAATCCACGTCAGCGAACCGAACGAATACTTAGACGCCAAATCACCTCCGCCGGCGCCGGAAATAAAACTAACTTTATAGCTCAGCTTCTCTCCCAAACCTCTGAACCTTAGGACTCTCGGCTCGACCACAAGGCTCACGCCCTCGGGCTCGACCGTACTCACCACATAACTAATCGCCGGAATCCCGACATTCGTCACCGTCCTCCGATAAGCCAACGTCCCATTCTTCGCCCTAAAACTAACTGCAAAAGACGGATAGTTCAAATCTCCGGCGGGTCGCCCCGACCCGTCGGTGGGGCAGGTGAAGTTCCCGGGAGAGAAAAGCGACATCTGCGTCGAGTTATAGTTGAGGCCGCAAAGGTAGGTCAGGTAATCCTCCGGCGAGACGTCGTAGACCAGGCCCGGGTCGGAGGCCCGCTCGGCCTCCGCATGGCCCGACCCGAACGCAAACGGGCTCGCGAAGTTCTCCGAGCCCGAATCCGATATGGGCAGGTCTCGATTGTCCCTCACGTAGGCCGTCGTCATCAGGGCTGACTTTATCGCCGCCGGCGACCAATCGCCGTGTAGCGATTTAATCAGCGCGGCCAATCCGCTGAGGTGCGGGCAGGACATGGAAGTTCCCGAAATTATGTTGAACGCTACGCTCCTATTGTCGCTCTTCAGCTGCGTCGGGCTTACGTTCGGCGGCCAAGCCGCCAGCATGTTGACGCCCGGCCCGGTCAGGTCGGGCTTTATGACGTTCGGGTCGACCGCGCTGGGCCCGCGGGACGAAAAGGCGGCCATGATCGGAGCTCTGTTGTCGTACACTGTCCCTTCGAAGACGATCTTCGCCTTGGCGTTCCTCGAGGCGTTGAGGTAGGCCTTGACTTGAATCGACGCTTTCGCCCCTAAGGAGGTCGCGGGCAGCAAGTGCGGGTCAGCGAAGAGCTCCTCCCCTTGATTCTCGCTGTTCGCCACTATCATCCCGAGCCCGCCGGCGTTCTTTACGATTTCGCCCTTTTCGACACGGCCGTTGATCCCTCTATCGCAAACGACTATTTTGCCCTTAACTAGCTTCGGGTCCAACGAGCCGACCGTGCAGAACCTGGCTTCCTTGCTGCTTCCCGCCTTTTCGGCGTAGGTCAGCGGAAGCTTCTTCGTGGGCTTGCCCGAGTACAGAGAAGCGCCAGGGAAGGCCCGACCGTCGCCCAGCTTGACCGTGGTCGGGAAGGATCGGTCCGTGTAGCTAGCGGCCACGGTTAGGACCCACGGGGCGACGTTGCTAACCGTCGAGTCCAACGGGCCGGAATTTCCGGCCGAGAAAGAGACGAAGATCCCTTTTCTTATCGCGCTGAAAGCCGCTATTGCGAGGTTGTCTCTGTCGTAGGGCTTCGACGAGCCTCCCAAGGAAAGAGACAGCACGTCTACCCCGTCGCTCATTCCTTGCTCTATCGCGGCTAAAATGTCCGAGCTCGCGCATCCCAGCTCGTAACAAGCTTTATACGCCGCAATTCGCGAGGTATACCTATCGGAGAAAAAAAAAAGTATGATTGTATAATTGTAGCTTGTGGAGTACGCTCTCTGTTGCCTATTTGTTTTAAAGTGGAGTGTCACGAGGCTTATGGAGTTGGGCTAGAGGCGATCAGAAATCACTAAGAAAATCAGAGGTATGTATTAATATACCTCATGGCCGAGGCGGTTCCCTTAGCCACGTTCGAAAAGCTTGCGCCTTTGATGGAATTCCCGGCGCACGTGGACGAGGTGTGGGTCCCGTGCCCCTGGGAGTCGCGAGGCGACCTGTAGTCCGAGGTCTCGTTTATCCTCCCGGCGATGGACTCGTAGCCCTTGAAGAACGCGCGGGCCCCCACGAGCTTTCCGTTGCACTTGGAGGCGGGAAACTGCGGGCCCGCGTCCTCGCACGTTCCCCTCCATCGGGATGGAGGTAGGGTCGGGATTTCCGAGCCTCCTTGGAAGCTCGGGTGCTCGGGCCATATGCCCGTGTCTACGACTCCTATGATGAGGTCGACGGCTAGGTTTTCGCGGGACCACAGGCCCGTGTTCGGCCTCAGGCCGAGGAAGTGCGGGGAATGTGTGGTGTGGAGAGCGAGCAGTTCGTCCTTGATGGCGGTTATGAAGCCGTCGATTTGCCTCAGCGAGCGGAGGTGATTGCTTCCGAGCTTTGCGGAGAAGCCAAAAAGGGAATTTTCGTATGCGTAGAGGAGTTGGGGTGATGACGTGTCATCCTCGTGTTTGATTCTTTCCTCGGATGAAGTGGTGGTAACAGATTCTATGACTGCTTCGTACCATTTGCGTGGATAAGTAGCGCCAGCTGCCATGAGTGACGTGTCCAAAGCTTGCATCTTCGTCTTCTCCATGTGGACTACGTACGTTTCTGCTGCTAATTCCATTGATGAGATCAGAGCAACGACGCTCATGGCCAGAATTTGGAAAGTGCGTAACATTTTTTCTGCTAGAGAAAACGAAATAGAAACTTACTAACATAACAACAAGTGAATGCCTGTGTAAGAAGTTGTTGGAACTGAGGGCTTAATATAGATAGAGGGGCAAGGCAAGGCGTCCTAGAGAGATAGCGATAGATAGTTTGACTGCTGTTGCTTTCAGCATGCAATAAACAAAAGCGTGCGACCTTTTCCTCTTGCAGATCATATCGAACAACAATGGAAAATGATCCCTAGCTGGGATGAAAGTTGGAGAAAAACGAAAAGCTTGGCAGCTTTCTTTTTATGAAAATTAGCTTTGAATTAATGTTCTTCAAGAAAAGAAATACCAAAGACAAATGTCTACCGTGGAATGTGCAATCATACAAAGCAGGCTCGTTGTGGGCTTTGATGGGTCTGTGGTCTACAGAGATGGACCAGCAATAATCATATCGTTGCTTATGCTTCAAGGAATCTTTGTTTCCAGTCTAAGTCTCGAGACATGGTTAAAACTTGAAATGCAATTCTACACTTATTAGAGCACTATATATGGTTATCAACGGCTGGCTATGGACCTTGGACCGGACCATAAAACACACACACACACACATTTATACACATACACACGCAAAACCTTTTGAACTACCACGCTTGGGATGGGAGGAGTCATCATACTAAGAGTTCTTTCTTGTTGTTGTGAAATGATTTATTGTTGTTTGTGCAGCAACGGTAATGATGTGTGCGTTGGTTAGTTAGTTTGTTGGGCCTTTATAATTATTAAAATAACGTCCACATATTGGGCTGAATTAATATAAATTGGGCCTGTGAAGTGGGCGGGATTTGAATCGGTGTTAATTTAAAGATCGTCTTTAGTTCAAGGACTACAATGCAAATTCATGATATTAATGGAGACGAAGATGCGAGCATTTAGTATCCCTCAACGTGTGCATCGTTGAATAAGCTTGATGTGTGCGTTGGTTAGTTAGTTTGTTGGGCCTTTATAATTATTAAATAACGTCCACATATTCGGCTCAATTAATATAAATTGGGCATGTGAAGCAGATGGGATCCTCTGTCCTAGGGCTGAAAACGAGCCGAGCTGCTCGCGAGCCGCTCGGTCAAAGCTCGGCTCGAGCTCGGTCAACGTCGAGCTCGAGCCGAGCTCGAGCCTCGACTTTTCACAATCGAGCCGAGCTCGAGCTTTCTGTATGTGGGCTCGATAGCTCGTCGAGCTTATCGAGCCCAATTTTTTCCTTTTTTTAATAATATATATGTTTTATTATTATTAAAATAATTAAATATAATATATTATATATTTTTTTATGACGAATCGAGCTTTTCGAGCCGAGCTCGAGCAGCTCGATGGTTTATCGAGCCGAGCTCGAGCCTCGACTTTTCGAGCTCGATCGAGCTCGAGCCGAGCTCGAGCCCACTTACACATAATCGAGCCGAGCTCGAGCCGGGCCATGCTCGGGCTCGGCTCGGCTCGTTTTCAGCCCTACTCTGTCCCATTACGTGTCTCACATTTTACTTAATATATCTTACTTAAAAATCCCACATTTATAATTAAACTAAAAGAAGAAAATACTATTACCTTCAAAATAGAGAAAAATTTTGTGGAGCCCAGTGCACATGTTAAGAAATAATTTTTCTTCTTCTTTATTTTATGATCAATTTCTCCTTTCATTATTAAGAATGATTGAAAATTTTTAATTTCTTTAGTTTATCTAGATGATTATTATATTTATAAAAATGTTGTACACCACCGTTTTTCAAGTATACCCCGTTAAATTGATAGAATTTTGATCAATTAAAAGAATCACATTACCAAATGAGTAGAAAATTTTAACGAAAATATAGATATACAACAAAATAATTAAATTGACTTACAATATAAACGTCAAATGATACGACTATAAAAAAACAAATAATTGGAAGGTGAAATAGATGGTAAGTTATATGTTCTAAAACAAAATTCATCTATATTTCATTAATAATTGATCTCACCGGTTCATGTTCTATTCTCCATCGCGAGCTTCTTGCAATTGCTTCTTTTGAAAATTCATCGACATTTCTTGTGATCGATGAATTACAGATAACTCATTATTTGGCTGACGTTGTATTTGTGCCTGAAAAAGTCGTATTTGAAATTGCATATTTTATTATGATTTTTAAATGCATAAAAAACATGCATACTTAAATTTTTACATGTAACAACTTTCTCATAGTTTAATTGTGTTGTTGTGTATTGAATAATGCAGATACTGAGAATTTTCTGATAACTAGATGAATTAGAAATTTTGCGATAATAAGAATATCGTCAAATAAATTTGTAAAAAGATGTGAAAGATGGTATTTCTAGATATAGTAATACTTATGTTGGTCCCATTAATTTTCTCTGTCTTAATTTTAAAAGTCTAGAGCCTTTGAAATTTTCCCTTTTCTGTTTTAATTTTTTAAAGAAAAAAATTCCATATAAGCAATATAGATTAATGGGTACACATAATGGGACATAGATTGGGACAGATGATCCCGTCCGCATGTGAAGTGGGCGGGATTTCAATCGGTGTTAATTTAAAGATCGTCTTTAGTTCAAGGACTACAATGCAAATTCATGAGTTATGGATTTGAATTTTTCTACCCGGCCGGGTCCGGGGCGGGTCCCGGGTATTGCCAAATCCGCCCCGAGACCCGGCCCGAAACCCGGCCCTGAAAACAAATATATTATAATTCATTTTTTAATTAAGTTATATAATGTTATTGTTAATATTATGAACAAAAAATCAGTTCGTCTAATGGTAGAGGTTTGGTATTACAAAGCTTTAGATTGCGGGTTCGAGTCTCAAGTAATGCATTTGCTTTTATTTTATCATTTAAAAAATAAAAAGAGAAGAAAAATTAAAAAAAATCAATATATCCGGGTCTGACGGGTAAGGCGGGTCCAGCCCGGGCTGGGGCGGGTCTAGACCCGAGGCGGGGCGGGGCGGGTCCCGAGTCCGCTAATAAATAATCGGGTCGGGTCTCGGGTCCGGCCAAACCCGACCCACCCGGCCCGTTGCCATCCATGTCGCAAGCTCACTTGATGCATTTAGTATCCCTCAACGTGTGCATCGTTGAATAAGCTTTGACAATGATATCTATTCTAATCTATTCTATTTACTTGCTTATACTAGTTGTTAGGATATGCGGAAATCCCCTATAATTATTTTGCCCGAAAATGACGATAATAAATAAACGAGACGAAAAATAAATTTGGACAGTGACACGAGATTTACGTGGTTCGGTCAGAATGACCTACGTCCACGGGCCGGAGGGTAGAACTTCTTTATTATGTGGAGATATTACAGACACGTACACTGACGTGATACCAGCTACAACAATATAAGGAGTAGGCTACAGAAAATAATCACAGGAGATATGATGGTGGTGTTGATCCTTCGTATTAGTGAGGCTATTTATAGGCAAAGTTTTGCCTTTCTCCATCATGTGAATATAAGAAAAATAAAGCTGCTCAAAATCGCTGACTCAAGATCCCACGTGAAGAATCAAACTTCAAAGAAAATGGCTTTGTTTACTTTATTATTCGGCGCCCACCATTAGAATTATTAGCCACATTTTTGTTTCTTTCTTTCCCACCAAGGTCACATCAACAAATCTCCACCTTGACCTTGAGCGTAGATTACTCCACCTTAATCAGTAACACATTTATCTCCCTCCGACCTTAGCCCCTGACGGGCTACTTCACCATTTCTGAAACAGCAATCAGTCCAAGCAATGCTTGAACTTGGAAACTGGAAGAGCCTTCGTAAACAAATCCGCAGGATTATCCTTTGTGTTAATCTTCTTGATAAACACCTTCTTATCTGCAATGATTTCACGAATAAAATGACACTTGACATCAATATGTTTAGTCCTTTCGTGATACATCTGATCCTTAGTCAAATGAATCGCACTTTGACTATCACAGAAAATCGTAATAACTCCCTGATTCTGAGTTAATTTGCTGAATAACCCTTTCAACCACAAAGCTTCCTTGATTGCGTCAGTAACAGCCATGTATTCTGCTTCAGTAGTAGACAACGTCACTACATGCTGTAGAGTTGCTTTCCAGCTAACTGCACAACCTCCAATAGAAAATACATAACCAGTAAGAGATCGTCGTTTATCGAGATCACCTGCGTAGTCTGAATCGACGAAGCCAACGAGAGTATCACTGTTTCTGCCAAACTCCAAACAAGTGCTTAGAGTACCCTTCAAGTATCTGAGAATCCATATAACTGCTTGCCAGTGTTCTTTCCCTGGATTAGCCATATACCTGCTGACAACACTAACAGCCTGTGAAATATCATGACGTGTACATACCATTGCATACATAATACTGCCGACTGCATTCGAGTAAGGAACTCGTGCCATGTACGCTTCTTCCTCATCTGATGATGGTGACTGAGCAGCGCTTAGCCTAAAATGGCTAGCAAGAGGAGTGCTGACTGATTTGGCATCGCTCATGCCAAATCTCTCCAAAACCTTTTTAAGGTAACTTTCCTGGGTCAGGTGTAACTTACCAGCTCCTCTATCACGTCTAATCTCCATACCAAGAATATTCTTAGCTGCTCCTAAATTCTTCATTTCAAATTCACCATTCAATAAGGCCTTCAACTGGTGAATTTCTGCAAGATTCTTAGCCGCAATGAGCATGTCATCAACATATAACAACAGATAAATGAACGAACTGTCATTTAACTTCCGGAAGTAAACACAACTATCATACTTGCTCCTGGAGAAACCATGACCCAACATGAAAGAATCAAACCGTTTATACCACTGTCTTGGAGACTGCTTTTATCCGTATAAGGATTTCTTCAGTAGACAAACTTGGTCTTCCTTTCCTGCAACTATGAAGCCTTCAGGTTGCTTCATATAAATCTGTTCATCTAAATCGCCATGTAAGAACGCCGTCTTGACGTCAAGCTGTTCTAACTCCAAATCATACATGGCAACGAATGCAAGTAATACACGAATAGAGCTATGTCTTACGACAGATGAGAATACATCATTAAAATCAACACCTTGTACCTGACTATAGCCTTTCGCGACTAATCGTGCCTTATACCTTGCATCGTCAGAACCAGATAAACCTTCTTTCTTCTTGAAGACCCACTTACATCCGACTATTTTCTTTTTATTTGGCGGCGGCACAAGAATCCACGTTTCGTTCTTGTGCAGAGACTCCATTTCTTCATTCATCGCTACCAGCCACTTATCAGAATTATCATCGCAAATTGCCTCCGAATAGGTAGAAGGTTTGCCGCCTCCACCTGTTTCTTGCGCCACTGATAAAGCGTACGACACTAAATTTACGTACCGCTGTGGTAGTCGAATCTCCCGTCTCTGTCTATCTCTGGCTATAGAATATTCCTGCTCGGTGCTCTCATCTTCAACAGTATCTGAATCAAGTTCTGCCTCATCCTCTTGATCTGTTGAACTCGTAGCAGGGTCATCTGAAGGATCTTTGTTGATCTCGAGATCCACCTCATTCTGTACACTATCCTTCCTTTCTTGATTAGAGGAATTAATAGACTCATTTGAAGGATGTAACATCGAAGACTCGTCAAAAGTAACATCTCTGCTAATTATAAATTTGGGTGACTTGGGATCAGGATTATATAGTCTATATCCTTTCACCCCTGAAGCATAACCGAGAAAAATACATTTCTTAGCTCTAGGCTCTAACTTTCCCTCGTTTACGTGCATATAAGCTGGGCACCCAAATATTCTTAAGTTGGAGTAATCAGCAGGAGTACCTGACCATACTTTCTCTGGAGTCTTGAAATTGATCGGTGAACACGGTGAACGGTTGACAATATAACATGCTGCGGCGATAGCTTCAGCCCAAAAATCATTTATCAACCCAGCGTTGGAGATCATACATCGAGCTCTCTCTAAAAGCGTTTGGTTCATGCGCTCGGCAACACCATTTTGTTGAGGCGTCATTCGAACAGTGTGATGTCGAGCAATTCCTTCATTCTTGCAGAACTCGTTGAACTCGCTTCCGCAAAATTCTAAGCCACTATCTGTCCGCAACCGCTTGATCTGTTTTCCTGTCTGCTTTTCAATCAAAGCCTTCCATTGTTTAAATGTTAGGAAAACATCACTTTTCTGCTTAAGAAAATAGACCCAGACTTTCCTTGAAAAATCATCAATGAAAGTCAACATATATCTTGCACCACCTTTGGACGGAACACGAGAAGGACCCCATACATCAGAATGAATATAGTCCAAAGTACCTTTCGTCCTGTGGACAGCTGGCGAATTGAAGCTGACTCATTTCTGCTTCCCAAAAATACAATGTTCGCAAAAGTCCATCTTACCAGTACTTTGACCGCAAAGTAGGCCCCGCTTGCTTAAAATCGTCAAGCCTTTTTCTCCCATGTGTCCAAGTCGCATATGCCATAATCTCGTGATATTAACCTCCGGGGATGTCGAAATTGCAGCGGAACCGGTAACAGTAGTTCCCTACAAAACATATAAATTTCCAGACCTGCAAGCTTTCATCACGACTAGGGCACCTCTGCCAATCTTTAAAACTCCACCTTCACGTGAGAACCTGCACCTTTGAGATTCAAGTGTGCCTAAAGAGACAAGATTTCTCTTCATATCTCGAACGTGTCTGACTTCGGTGAGCGTTCGGATGATTCCGTCGAACATCTTGATCCTAACTGTGCCTTTACCAACAACTTTACACGGAGCATCATTTTCCATCAACACATATCCACCATCAAAATTTTCATATGTGCAAAAACAATCCCGACTCCGACTTATGTGGTAAGAACAACCCGAATCTAAGATCCACTCATTATCAGACCTAATAATATTTGCAGTTGCTACAAATATAGTTCCATCGCTCTCATCAGCAGCTAAACTAGCTTCGGCGGGTTTATTAAATTGCTGATTATTTTTCTCCTTATTTTTTAATTTAAAACAATCAGCTTTAATGTGTTCCTTTTTCTTGCAAAAATTACAGACTTTATTTCTGTACCTGGATTTCGACCTTTCTTTAGATCTGCTACTTTCAGCGTCTTTACGTTCTGGTCTTCCCCGTGCAAACAGGCCTTCTGCCTGGCTACCACTTGTTTCTCCCGTAATATCCCTGTCTATCTGTTCTTTCGATTGTAAAGCGGATTTGACACTAGAATATGATATTGTGTCTTTTCCGTATATAATCGTGTCGCGAAAATGCTTTAAAGACGAGGGAAGGGAACACAACATTATTATGGCCTGATCTTCGTCCGTCACTTTGACTTCTACGTTCGCCAAATCAATAATGATAGAATCGAATTTATCAAGATGCGAAAGAATAGAAGTACCTTCCATCATTTTCATACTGTAAAGCTTCTGCTTTAAATAAAGCCGATTCTCCTTAGTCTTCTTCATGTAGATAGCTTTTAACGCATCCCACATGCCCATGGCCGTCGTCTCCGTGGCAACTTCTTGTAAAACCTCGTAAGAGAGATTTAAGATAATAGCCGATCTGGCTTTCTTGTCCAATTCATTAAATTGATCGTCCTTCATTTCGGTCGGTTTCTTCTTTGCGCCTTCAAGCGCCACCTCGCAACCGTCTTGAATTAGTATGGCCTCCATCCTGAGACTCCACATTGCAAAGTTGACATTTCTGTCGAACTTTTCAATTGACAATTTTGTTATCGTCATGGTGGCTAAAAAATAAATTGGGTTGGCTCTGATACCAATTTGTTAGGATATGCGGAAATCCCCGATAATTATTTTGCCCGAAAATGACGATAATAAATAAACGAGACGAAAAATAAATTTGGACAGTGACACGAGATTTACGTGGTTCGGTCAGAATGACTGAAACGACCCAACTTCCTAGATACGTATTTTGGCGGATTTTCGCAGCGTAAGCAGCGGAAAGCCCATTTAATTAAAACTTTTAAAACATAATAATACAAATACGTTAAATGTCTAAATCCATAGGTCCAAAACCAAACACATTTCTATTCATTGGGCCGAAGCTCAAGAAGTCCTAGCCCAAATTTAAAAACACGAAACATAAACTCGTTTCACAGGTCGTGTCCCATGTACTGCGCCGCCCTCAAAAGTCCGTGGAGTCACCGCCATCAGCCGCTTAGTCGTGACGTTTCTCAACGTCCGACTCGTTCGTACCTACACACGTAAACCCTGAGCTTTTGCCCAGTAGATGAAAATATGCAAGAATGCAAATGTTCTCACTCGACTCCCATCCCGACACATCTCACAAAATGCACGCTCGACTCTTTTCTCATATCTCATCTCAACTCATCTCATCACATCACATCAGGGCCCGAGGCTTAGGTACTAAAGGCAACACGCGCGCGCAGGGGTCCGTAGCTCGGGAGGCCCCACTCCCCACAAGGGTCAGTAGCTCGGGAGGCCCACTCCCCACACCTCAATCATATAGTGCGCCTTAGTCCTAACCTCAACTCATACCATTCGACAACCATCACTCGGTCATAAACTACCCCACTCATCAACACTATACAATGTCACCGTGACTACGCACGATTCTCTCCCCTCATAACACGTGTATGCAAATGTCATGCAAGTAAAATGCAATACATAAAAATGCAAATCTTCATATCATGTATCGGCCCGAGGTATCAGCTTGGCCCGATCCGAAAACTATCGTACGCTAAATATTCGGGCCCAAAGCCCGCGTTCCGAATTACTCGGCCCGAAACCTTACTCAACGATCTCTCCCCGAAATTTCACTAAGAGTTCCCAAAATTTAATCCTTTTCACTTTATTTAACACCCCAATTTCAAAATTGGTTCCTAATTTAATATATTTTAAAATTCTATTGTCCAACTTTCAAAATATCACTTAAATTTCTAATTTAAAAATATCTTTCTAAATTTTTGCATTTAAAACTCCAAAATTTCATAGTTTACTTTTAAGGACCTGAAAATTTTCCTAAGTTTCAGATCTGCCCCAAATCTTTATAAATTTCAGATCTGCCCCGAAAGTTTATATTTATTTAAAAATCTCCCCTGTTGGGATTTTACATTCTCAGCTCCCAGATTTAAAACTTTTCAATCTAGTCCCCGTATTTTTGAAAATTACACAAAGGACCCCAATTATTTATTCCGAATTTCAAATCTGCCCCAAAATCTTTATATTTCTTCAAAAATCTCCCCTATCCAGATTTTACATTCTCAGCCACCAGATTTTTGAAACTTTTCAATCTAGTCCCCAAATTTTTGAAAATTACCCAAAGGACCCCAATTATTTATTCCGTATTTTAAATATGTCCTAAAAACTTTATATTTCTTTAAAAATATCCCCTATTCGGAATTTTACAACACAGACTCCCAGGATTTTGTAAAATTTCGATTAAGTTCCAAAATTTTAAAAATAATTATTTTATACGGCTGTTTTGCGACAGTTTTGGATTTCTCAATGATCACAAAGTAAACGATGTCTGATGGACCTGAAATTTTAACCACAGATAAAGGACTTGTAAATCTTAATTCTGTTCAAAGTAATTTTTAATCTGAAGTCTATATTGTGAGATATGAATTTTTGAACCTCTTGGCCGAAATGGATAAAGAAAACCCTAGAAAACCCTAATTCTCCCCAAGTTTTGCTCTATCCTCTTAATCTAAAGTCCTCTATCCCTATTTCCAAATATTCCTAGATCTAAAAATACTCAATCTCGTGCTCCCTAAGATAACCAACGAAAAATTCATGCAAGCAAATTATTATTATCACATAAACACGAAGAATTCGATGAATAACATGCAAAACACGTAAAATTCACAAATCCTATATTGTTTACGTATGTAGGTGATCTTCACCTACCTTAACTCCGGAGAAATCTAAATCACGGGGTGTTTTCGTGTGATCCCGACCCGAGAGCTTCGATCCCGGGCTTCCGAAGATTTTTCTTCTCCTCCTCCTTTCCTTCTTTCTCTCTTTTTCTTTCTCTCCCTCTCTCTCTCTCTCTCGGCCTCTCCCTCTTCTTTCTTTCCTTTCTCTATTTTTATTTTGGCTTCAGGTGTGTAGAGAGGTGGCCTTAGGTGTCTTTAAGTTTATTAGTTGATTTTTATTTGTACACTTGCATGAGGAAATGGCATCTTAGTTGGGATCTTGTCCTCTTCCTCTCATTTCCTCTCTTTCTCGTCATCTCTCCCTCTCTTCTCCTATTTGCTTTGTTTTATTTGTTAATAACTTGTCCTAATGTTTTATAGTAAGTATATTAGGTGTTGAATGTTATTATTTTATCTCAAGGAAAACCTAACTCTCATGGAGACACATGTATGGTAGTGGAATCTTGGAGATGCCTTTATATTTATTTTATTATTATTATTATTATTATTATTATTATTATTTTTATTTGGTCTCTAAATAATTTCGGGCCCCTTATTATTATATTATATATTATTTATTCATTTATTTGGACTTTCATTTCTTGTTTTCGATCCATTTATTTTTATTAAAGGATCAAACTTCCAACCTTTTATTTTGGGCCATTATTTTCTTCATTTGGCCCATAAATAAATTTTTGGTCCTTTTAAATTTTTCAGGCCCAATTGTAAATTTTGGGCTCGTTCGAAAAGAAATCGTTTCTTGTTCGAAAGTCAATTCCGTACATTTCGAATATTATTGAAGTAATCCCGTATAAATTTTGCGGGTATTACATCCTCCCCCCCTTATAAGAATTTCGCCCCCGAAATTACAGTACGGAAAATAATTCGGGGTACTTCTTTCTCATTTCGTTTTCTCGTTTCCAAGTGGTTTCTTCCAATACTTGGTTTCTGCCACAAGACCTTCACGAGGGGTATGTTATTATTTCGAAGACGTTTCACCTCGTACATCAAAATTTCCACCGGCCTTTCATTATAGCTCAAGTCCAACTTCAATTGTTGATGAAATGATTCGCTTCTCAGCACCTGATTGGGGTTCGCAAAGTATTTACGTAAAGTTGATACGTGAAATACGTCGTGGACTTGGGCTAACGAGGCGGGTAACTCCAGCTGATATGCAACTTCCTACTCTCTTGAGTGTTTTGAAAGAGCCAATGTACCTTGGGCTCAATTTGCCCTTTTCCCCGAATCGCTTCACGCCTCTCATTGGTGAATTTTTTTTAAGGGCTTGATCACCTTCGTTGAATTACAACGGCCCTCGTATCTTGTCTGCATGACTCTTTTGACGACTTTGGGCCGTCTGCATCCTCTCCCGGATTTTTCCCACAGCTTTAGTCATTTCACGAATCATTGCAGGACCCAACAACGCTTTCCGCCGATTTCATCCCAATAAATTGGGGATCAACATTTTTACGCTCATTCAAGGCTTCGTAAGGCGTAATCCCGATTGTGGCTTGATAGCTGTTGTTATAGAAAAGCTCTATTAGTGGAAGGTATTTGCTCTGCCTGGAAATCCAGATCGCACGTTCTCAACATATCTTCGAGCGTCTGGATTGTTCTCTCAGGCTGTTCGTACGTCTCAGGGTGATATGCCGTGTGGAAGGACAATTTCGTCCTCATGGCCTTTTTGTAATCTCACCCTGAATTGGGACAGAAACCTCGAATCCCGATCTGAGACGATTGAAATCGGGATCACACAGAGTCTCACAATTTCTTTTATGTACAGCTCTGCATACTTCTCCATGGAACAAGTTTGATTGATTTGCAGGAAATGGGCTGATTTAGTCAATCTGTCGACGATCACCTAGATTGCATCATGACCCTTTACGTTTTTTTTTTTTTTTAAGAATTCGATCTAACAGTGTCGGCTTCAACGTTAACGCTGCTAGTTTTATTTCGATCTTCCCGAAATTGATTATTTCCACTCCGGGTTGGCACAGGTTTGTATTAACTGATTTACGGCTCAAAGCTTCTGCGACTACTTTCGCTTATCCTGGGTGATAATTGATCACACAATCGTAGTCTTTTGCTAACTCGAACCATTGTCATTGCCTCATGTTTAACTCTTTATGCGGGAAGAAGTACTTTGGGCTTTTATGGTCTGTTAAAATCTCGTATCGTTCTCCGTGTAGATAATGTCGCTAGATTTTCAGGGCAAACACCACGGTTGCGAGTTCCAAATCGTGTGTGGGGTAATTTTTCTCGTAGAATTTTGAGCTGTCGGAAGGCATACGAAATTACCTTCCCGTTCTGCATCAACACGCACTCAAGCCATTTTTTTAAGGCATCACTGTATACCGAAAATCTTTCGATACCAAAGGCATTTTAAGAACAAGAACTGTTATCAGTCGTTTCTTCAACTCCTGGAAATTATCTTCACATGATTTCGTCCACTTAAATGGAACGTTCTCCATAAGTTAAGTCTGGCTTTCTTCATCGTTATTGTCACGATGAGCAGCTGCCGTTGGATCCAAGATGGCGCACGATCTAATGGTCAGAATTTGAAGGCTGAAGATTTAATTATGTTCCTAGGATATCACACGAAAAGATCGACGGCTGAGATGTTTAAGAAGTGAAAGAAGCGGATGGTGAATCGTGAGCGTTGGATCAAAAATCGGACGGATGATAGTGAAGGTGCTATTTCACTTACAGAGTTGCATGCAATTCTTGCTCTAACACGCAGAAATGCAATACCACGTGGCGACTTGTGGAGCGTTCGATCGGATAAAATGGACGGTGAAGATAGATCGCGAATCACGCTTAAAACATGATTTCTATCTTATTAATGTTGGATTTCTAGTTTACTTTCTCGAGCATGTAACTTCTTTTAGAGTGAAAATCATCGTGAGGTGAAAACACGAGAGTTGTAGAAGAGATAAAGATCTATAATTTCCGTGTTGTGATCAATAAGAAAGGAAGCTCGGTTGATCCGTGGACATAGGATGAAGTTGAGTGTTTGTGCGTTAGTTCGCCGTACTAATTTCATTGATGCGACAGAGTCTACGCAGTGCATGTAATACGGCATTGATTTAAACGAGAGCACAATTTCTTTGTCGCAATGGACATCAATATCTTTCTTCGAGATTTTGGATTGGACTTTTGTGATAAAAGTCCAATGTGATTTCCTTCCTGTGCGTGATCTCTCAAATCAAGATTACGGCGTTTCGAAGAAAAAATCTGATCTCGAAATTTATGAAGTTTATCTTTATACGGCGTTCGAAGGGAAACTCGAAATTAATGCTGCTTATCCTTCGCTTCACTCACGCCTATAAATAGATACTTGATGCACGCTATGCACCACAACACATTCTCTCCAACCACATCATTTAATTTTTGCAATGTATAATCTTGGAGGAAATGCGGATCGTGAGGATGTTCCTCAGGAACCTTTTTGGAGGGAAAATCTCGAAAAGCTTAAATTTGAGTTATTCCTTCTTTTGGGATTGCTCTTCGCTGCAATCGCCATTTTTGTGATGTGGGTTGCCACTCACTGCAGTTGCGTTTAATTTGTGAAAGGTTATGTCATGGGAAGCCGCGCCTTTTTCTGGCATATTGGAAGAAGACGCCGGCAGAACTTCCCGAACGTCGTTGATGTTTTATCTTCTAAGGTTTTTTTTTTATGTATTCGGATTGTAATATGATTTTCAGTTATGTAATCGTTATGCATCGACTCTATCATGTTTTCTCTATGTTCTCGTCTCGCTTCCTAAATTTCTATAATTAACCCATGTTTCTCTACGTTCTCGTCTCATTTTAAAATTGTATACAAGCTCCGATTTTTAAAAATTTTATATCGGTCGACTCTCTTTTATTTCGCCGTTTATTTATTTTAACTTCCCGAATTTCAGCTTGGTCCAATTCGGTCAAGCCCAAATTAACAAAGCCCAAATTTTGAAAAGGCCCAAAATTTAAATTTCGCCAAATTCCAAATTAACCCGAATTTTTAACCGAATTTTTAACCAACCACAAATTCTATCAAAAGTCCAATTTATTTTTTTATTATTATTATTCTCTCCATACCTTAATTTAACCGAGATTCTCCTACCAATCTAAGCGTAAAAGTACGAAATCTCTAACTTTCGAACACATCAAGGAGCACATAAAATCACCCAAATATTCACGTAAAGCATATATACGAAAATCATAAATCACATAATTACGTATTAAACTTACAGACGTAGGCTGACCCTCCAGGCTTTTGAGCGGCAGTACATGGACAGTCTACAGAACCTATAACCTAACGCTCTGATACCACCTGAAACGACCCAACTTCCTAGATACGTATTTTGGCGGATTTTCGCAGCGTAAGCAGCGGAAAGCCCATTTAATTAAAACTTTTAAAACATAATAATACAAATACGTTAAATGTCTAAATCCATAGGTCCAAAACCAAACACATTTCTATTCATTGGGCCGAAGCTCAAGAAGTCCTAGCCCAAATTTAAAAACACGAAACATAAACTCGTTTCACAGGTCGTGTCCCATGTACTGCGCCGCCCTCAAAAGTCCGTGGAGTCACCGCCATCAGCCGCTTAGTCGTGACGTTTCTCAACGTCCGACTCGTTCGTACCTACACACGTAAACCCTGAGCTTTTGCCCAGTAGATGAAAATATGCAAGAATGCAAATGTTCTCACTCGACTCCCATCCCGACACATCTCACAAAATGCACGCTCGACTCTTTTCTCATATCTCATCTCAACTCATCTCATCACATCACATCAGGGCCGAGGCTTAGGTACTAAAGGCAACACGCGCGCGCAGGGGTCCGTAGCTCGGGAGGCCCCACTCCCCACAAGGGTCAGTAGCTCGGGAGGCCCACTCCCCACACCTCAATCATATAGTGCGCCTTAGTCCTAACCTCAACTCATACCATTCGACAACCATCACTCGGTCATAAACTACCCCACTCATCAACACTATACAATGTCACCGTGACTACGCACGATTCTCTCCCCTCATAACACGTGTATGCAAATGTCATGCAAGTAAAATGCAATACATAAAAATGCAAATCTTCATATCATGTATCGGCCCGAGGTATCAGCTTGGCCCGATCCGAAAACTATCGTACGCTAAATATTCGGGCCCAAAGCCCGCGTTCCGAATTACTCGGCCCGAAACCTTACTCATCGATCTCTCCCCGAAATTTCACTAAGAGTTCCCAAAATTTAATCCTTTTCACTTTATTTAACACCCCAATTTCAAAATTGGTTCCTAATTTAATATATTTTAAAATTCTATTGTCCAACTTTCAAAATATCACTTAAATTTCTAATTTAAAAAAATCTTTCTAAATTTTTGCATTTAAAACTCCAAAATTTCATAGTTTACTTTTAAGGACCTGAAAATTTTCCTAAGTTTCAGATCTGCCCCAAATCTTTATAAATTTCAGATCTGCCCCGAAAGTTTATATTTATTTAAAAATCTCCCCTGTTGGGATTTTACATTCTCAGCTCCCAGATTTAAAACTTTTCAATCTAGTCCCCGTATTTTTGAAAATTACACAAAGGACCCCAATTATTTATTCTGAATTTCAAATCTGCCCCAAAATCTTTATATTTCTTCAAAAATCTCCCCTATCCAGATTTTACATTCTCAGCCACCAGATTTTTGAAACTTTTCAATCTAGTCCCCAAATTTTTGAAAATTACCCAAAGGACCCCAATTATTTATTCCGTATTTTAAATATGTCCTAAAAACTTTATATTTCTTTAAAAATATCCCCTATTCGGAATTTTACAACACAGACTCCCAGGATTTTGTAAAATTTCGATTAAGTTCCAAAATTTTAAAAATAATTATTTTATACGGCTGTTTTGCGACAGTTTTGGATTTCTCAATGATCACAAAGTAAACGATGTCAGATGGACCTGAAATTTTAACCACAGATAAAGGACTTGTAAATCTTAATTCTGTTCAAAGTAATTTGTAATCTGAAGTCTATATTGTGAGATATGAATTTTTGAACCTCTTGGCCGAAATGGATAAAGAAAACCCTAGAAAACCCTAATTCTCCCCAAGTTTTGCTCTATCCTCTTAATCTAAAGTCCTCTATCCCTATTTCCAAATATTCATAGATCTAAAAATACTCAATCTCGTGCTCCCTAAGATAACCAACGAAAAATTCATGCAAGCAAATTATTATTATCACATAAACACGAAGAATTCGATGAATAACATGCAAAACACGTAAAATTCACAAATCCTATATTGTTTACGTATGTAGGTGATCTTCACCTACCTTAACTCCGGAGAAATCTAAATCACGGGGTGTTTTCGTGTGATCCCGACCCGAGAGCTTCGATCCCGGGCTTCCGAAGATTTTTCTTCTCCTCCTCCTTTCCTTCTTTCTCTCTTTTTCTTTCTCTCCCTCTCTCTCTCTCTCGGCCTCTCCCTCTTCTTTCTTTTCTTTCTCTATTTTTATTTTGGCTTCAGGTGTGTAGAGAGGTGGCCTTAGGTGTCTTTAAGTTTATTAGTTGATTTTTATTTGTACACTTGCATGAGGAAATGGCATCTTAGTTGGGATCTTGTCCTCTTCCTCTCATTTCCTCTCTTTCTCGTCATCTCTCCCTCTCTTCTCCTATTTGCTTTGTTTTATTTGTTAATAACTTGTCCTAATGTTTTATAGTAAGTATATTAGGTGTTGAATGTTATTATTTTATCTCAAGGAAAACCTAACTCTCATGGAGACACATGTATGGTAGTGGAATCTTGGAGATGCCTTTATATTTATTTTATTATTATTATTATTATTATTATTATTATTTTTATTTGGTCTCTAAATAATTTCGGGCCCCTTATTATTATATTATATATTATTTATTCATTTATTTGGACTTTCATTTCTTGTTTTCGATCCATTTATTTTTATTAAAGGATCAAACTTCCAACCTTTTATTTTGGGCCATTATTTTCTTCATTTGGCCCATAAATAAATTTTTGGTCCTTTTAAATTTTTCAGGCCCAATTGTAAATTTTGGGCTCGTTCGAAAAGAAATCGTTTCTTGTTCGAAAGTCAATTCCGTACATTTCGAATATTATTGAAGTAATCCCGTATAAATTTTGCGGGTATTACAATGACCTACGTCCACGGGCCGGAGGATAGAACTTCTTTATTATGTGGAGATATTACAGACACGTACACTGACGTGATACCAGCTACAACAATATAAGGAGTAGGCTACATAAAATAATCAGAGGAGATATGATGGTGGTGTTGATCCTTCGTATTAGTGAGGCTATTTATAGGCAAAGTATTGCCTTCCTCCATCATGTGAATATAAGAAAAATAAAGCTGCTCAAAATCGCTGACTCAAGATCCCACGTGAAGAATCAAACTTCAAAGAAAATGGCTTTGTTTACTTTATTATTCGGCGCCCACCATTAGAATTATTAGCCACATTTTTGTTTCTTTCTTTCCCACCAAGGTCACATCAACACTAGTATACGTGCACCCCCGAGTGGGTGCGAGCAGTTACATTAATATTTATGCGACAGTTTTGGTTTGATGAGAGCTTATTAGAACTTGGGCAATAAACGGTGGTTTTCATATACGATGAGCTGTCTTAATTAAAGTAACTACCCAATTAACTTGAAATTTTGGTGTAATTGATACGCCAAATTAGACCAAATTAGGCAGTTTTTAAGTGGTCCTGCAATTAATAAATACTAGTCAATTGCACCCCCTACGTGGGTGCAAGAAATGAGCAGTTATATATTTTATTATTTATTTATAATTTTAAGTAAATAAAGTCTTGCCTGCAGTTTCCATTTTCACGCGAGAGAGGTTTTCATCAATAAATAACTACCTAATTGGCTCAAATTTTTGGTGTAATTGATACACCAAATTGGATTCTAATTGACAGTTTTTAAGTCCCCTTGACAATTAATAAAAGAGTATATATATATATATATATAATATATATATATATATATATTTATATGAAAACAACGATGTTTAGATTTGAGGCCTGTCTGGCCGTGGGATACTTGGCGACGCGCCTGGCTTTAGAGGGATGGAAGGATAAGGAAAACCCTATGCCCAAGTGGCGAAGTCGTCTTATGTGGGTCACGCGGTTTTCCGGGCGGGGGATTTTGTTCTCATTCGGGTAAGATTATAGGCAGCTTATGGTGTATGTGTGAAAGATTCGCGTACAATTCATGCTTTAACCTGAATTGATTGTGTTCGTCTTTGGCAAACCGTCGAGAGCGTAGAAGACTTTGCCCCTTTAGCTTCTTTTATTTCTGAATCTGATTAATTCGTTTCTCTAGTTGTCGCCGCTAACTAGAGATGTTATGCCAACTATCAAGATGATATGGGGCAAACCCAATCAACGATATTTTTATGTGTGGGTAAAGAAATTTATATAGCCGGGGAAAGGATATTATTTAAGACGTGTGGAAGGTGCTTATTGGTAAGAAACTGAAGGGGACGTGTTTGGAACGTATTTGGGACTTTGGGGACCTGTTTGGGACGTTGGGGGACCTGTCTGAAATATCGGGGGACCTGTTTGGGACATTGGGGGACCTGCCTGGAACGTTGAGGACGTATTGGGACGCTGGGGACCTATCTGGGGCATGTTGAGATGTGTTTGGGACGCTGGGGACCTGTTTGAACGTGTTTGGAACGCGGGGGACCTGTTTGACGGAACGTGGGGGACCTGTTTGAACATAAACGAAATAACACCAGAATTACGTGGTTCGGATCTTTGCAGATCCTACGTCCACGGGCGCTCTAAAACGGGGCTTCACTATACTCAGAAGATTTACACACTCATAGCTTACTTTCGCTCATACACGTTGTTGAAAGATCTACTGGAAAGGAATTATTACAGTGAGAGAGAAGGTGTTTTTCGTGTGTGGAAAGATGTTGGAATGATAATCGTTGTTGTGAGAAATGGCTAAGTCCCTCCTTTTATAGCAGCTCCCAACAACCTTCCCAAGTAATATCCCAGGATTTCAGGGAACGTGACTGGTATGGTACAATGAACAGTGACGAATGTTGACTGAATGACAGCGTGCAAGTGGCTACAGCGTTTCCCACAGTGATACTGCCCCATCCATGATCGACACGTGTCTCTGTGACTTCCTTTCCTCTTTTCTGATGTCCCATCGTCCTGAAGTACCCAAAAGCCTTCCCTCCTTTGTCCGGATAATGCCTATATTCGGGGGACCTTCGCAGGTCCTTTCTCCCAGGTCCGATTCTGTACTTCATTCTGGGCTCTTCCTCTTCATGGGCTTACTGGGCCTCTTCTATTATTTGTTTTTCGGCCCATCTATTCTAGTCCGTATCACAAGACATAGTTGTTTTTTTAATATGATTTTGGTTTTACCTTTTGCTGTCATTCTCTTTTCCTTTGCATAATGAGTATGATTTCTTAAGTGATTTCTTGTTTTTCTTGTTTTTTAAAATCTGCAGATACCACTGGATAAAAAGAAGAGGAAAGCCCGCCCCAAGGGAGATAGCTCCTATAGTTGTATCGAATCATGTGTCATATATCGATCCTATATTCTATTTCTATGAAATATGTCCTACCATAGTGGCCTCTGAGTCGCATGATTCCATGCCTTTTGTTGGAACCATCATCAGAGCAATGCAGGTAATGTTGTATCAGAGCAATGCAGGTATATTCTTGAAAGGTGATTCGAACGTAACGGTAGAAGAAATCGACGAACTTATGAACGTATCGCTTGATGGGGCCACGAAATTCGTAAAGGAAGTAGTTTTGGAACATGTCGGAGGCTTGTCCTGCGATTGCAGAACCTGCTTGGGCCATCATCTCTCCTTCGGATGGTAACATTTTTTTTCTTTTCTCTTTCTTGGTTTGAGTTTTGTGAGCCTTTGTGTGGGATTAGAGGATGAAGTTTGGTAGAGCATTACTGGTCGTATTTTGGAGAATATTTTAACAGCCGAAAGGCCAATCGTTAAAGTTTAATATATTTCCTGATTGGCTAATTAAATAGCTTGTTGATCGAGGACCGCCATTAGACTCGCTTTGGACGTGCTCTCAGTGTATGTTAAGCGTTCTTACTGATTTGAACTATCGGCAGCTCAAATCAGCTCAGAACACCACTCTCTAATGCACCCACTCTAACACTGTATTTAACGTGGTTCGGCTGAACACCAACCTACGTCCACGGATCAACCGAGCATCTTTTCCATTAACCACCAACACGAAAGTTACAGATTCCTATCTCGTCTACAACTCTCTTGTTTACAACTCACGGTGGTTCTCACTCTATAAGAAGATATATGCTCGAGAAGATAGCTACTCGAAACTGGAAATATGATTTATATAGAGCTGAAGTCACACTTAAACCATGCTGCTCGATCTATCCCTGCCGATGATTTAATCTGATCCGACGGCCCTTAGCTCGCCACGTGGCCTTGCATTTCCGCGTGATGTTGCAAGAAACTCGTGCGCTTTATAAGTGAATTAGCACCTTTAATCTGAGCCGTTCGATTTCTGATCCAATGGTCATCTTCCATCATCCGCATCATCTGCGATCTTCTAATCTGGCCGTTCAAGCTTTCGCGTGTCATCCATCGGCTGCTATTCAATCTCAGGCCTTTGAATATTATCCGTCCGATCGCGCGCCAAGGATCCAACGGCTGCTGAACGTCGCAGCTTATTCCTTCAACCTTTCTTCATCTCTCCAGCTCAGCTCGACCGGCCATGTCTCCAGCCTATCCCGACGGCTCCGGCGAGTCTCAGGCTCGCTAATTCCAACAAACTCCACCTCGAGACTAGGGTTTGTTTTGTTCGATTCGTGATTCGATTCGAAAATTTTAGATTCGGATTCAAATATTTAGAATACGAATCCGAATAAGAATAATTTTTTTTTTATTCGAGAAATATCCGAATACGAATATGAAATCACAGTATTCGATTCGAAAATTAACCGAATTATTCGATTCGAATAATTTAACTTTAAATATAGTATAATTAATAAATATTCACATGTTATATGATAACTCAATAAAACATTTAAACATAATGTTAGGAAATATTTTGTAGTGTTCAATTTCATTATATTATCTTTGTTGGTTAGCTTTTAGTTAATTTGGGCTAGGTCGTAATGGGCTAGCCCGTAGCTATTTTGTAATGGGCTTACACAAGGGCCCAAGTATTATATACCAACTTGTGGTATAAATACTAAAACCCTAACACATAGTTAGGTGTGCTAGTGAGTGTTTCTATTCTAGAGAGAAAATTTTTTGAGCCTCCATCTTATCCTCTCAAGCACCCCACACTATTTGCTTTGATTTCAAGATTATTTGTGTGGTTAATCCATCATAGGTTAGAATGTTTGGTGTGATAGGGACCAACAAGTGGTATCAGAGCCCAACGCGACCGGATTTGAGTGTTTTGAGCAAGATTAGAGTGAAAAATTGCTTGAAAAATTATTTTCGTCACTTTCAGTTTTGGTCGATTTCGACCTCGATTTGTTGTTTTTAGACATCCCAAAGGTTGATTATGTGTTTAGGGATGTTTTTCTGAAGTTTTGGAACAAGTTTCGTCGATTTTGAGTGAGATTTGAGCGAAAATGAGTTGATTTTTCTGGTATAAGTCGCGCGTACACTGTTCTTGGCCGAGAAATTTCATAGCCGAGAAATTTTTTTTCGAGAATTTCTTAGCCGAGAAAGTTTGCCTGAGAAAATTTCGCTGGCCGAGAAACTTTCACTGCCCGAGAAATTTTGCTAAAACTGAGAAATTTTTTCAAATCCAAGAAATTTTGCAAAGTGAGAAATTTTTCAAATCCGAGAAATTTTGCAAAACTAAGAAATTTTTCAAAACCGAGAAATTTTCTTTTCCAGGCTAAGAAATTTCTATCCGAGAAATTTTTCAGTTGCGAAACTTTCTCAGTTCACAATTCATGATTTTTTCGCGGTCTCTCTCACACAGCTGCTTTTTCCTCAACCCGTGAATTTTTCAACCTGAAAAACTTTTAAAAAACTGAGAATTTTTTTTTTCGAACTGAGAAATTTTTCGGAACTTCAAAGTTTTCGCGACTCACTCTCTCAACGAAATTTCTCGGGACAACATTTTTCGCACATTTGCACACATCATTTTCGTACCCCCCGAGAAATTTGCACCCCGACCTTTAAACTTGATACAAACCGATTTTTGGCTTCGGATCTTGCAAAATCACTCTTTAAAAATACACTTAAACGTTTTTTACCACCAAAAATTTCTGGTCCCCCTTCAGATTAAATAAGTTTGAAAAAAAAAAAAATATATATATATATATTTGGTTGAAAAATTTTTATATCATTAGATAGATTTAAAATAAAAAAAAATCCGAAATAAATTTTTCTGGGCCAAAATTTTCGGTATAGACGACGTTTTTTTTTGTGAAATTTTGAAGGCAAATCCAAAACGCGGCAACGATCACCGTACCCAACGATCGACCTAGGATGGTATTGGCACATTATAGAAAAAGTTTAGGTCACCCCCAAACTTTTCAGAGCGGAATTTCCAAATGCAAATTTCACTCACCCAGCATGTATGGTACCCGGGTTGCTCCACATACATGACTGGTACACGACGTGAGCAACCACCCCCGGCATGAATGGTACATGGGTTGCTCCACATTCATGACCGGTATGCACTGCGAGCAACCAACCCCATCATGCACGTTACACGGGTTGCTCCACGTGCAAGAAGGGATGTCAGAGAAGCGAGCAACCATCATGACTTCTGTACAAATCCGTGCAGAACCCGGACCTACAAAGAAGGGTTGACAAAAGTTCAACCAACCATCAGTGGGCGCGCCATCCAATCTTGATGCTTAGGCGATGTGGATCTCTTGTACCAGACTCCACCGTCCACCCACTGCCATCCATTCCACCATGGTGCGCTACATGGAGACGTCCTAAGCCACCGTGATCCTCTTTACGCCCTCACCACCACCACCACCTGACGAGTCTCAGAAGTGTCTGATCAACAGTTTTGGGCCACCCTCGTCGACATCACTCGTGGTCGCCTTTCAACGCGATCACGCCACGCCACCATAGTTCCCATGGATCAGTGAAACCCCCTGATCCTAACCCAGGAACGAGCCTACCCTAGCCTCTCTAGTCTAGGTCTAGGTCGCGCGACATCCTTCTCCACGCAAAGATCCAATCAACGATCTCGGGAGGATGACGTAAGTCGCTTGCAGGAGCTGCGAACCAACGACGAGATGATCGCACTCCTCTATCATATCTCACCATAACCCGGACCTCGCCCATAGGTACATGAGACGACTCGTTCGTTTCCCGAGTAGAAGTCGCGGCATCTGGTCCAACCGCGCAATTAACCCCCCCAACCACTCAGCTATCCTTTCGCTGATAGCTGTTTCATTCGCACAAGAGGAACCACGTTAGCGATCACCGCCCCACTTGGAGACGGTTGATGTGAACATGTAGTGCCCATAGTTATTAAAGGCGAGAGGCGCAAAGGGGCGATATGCCACCCGCCTTGCCTCAGAGGCGAGGCGCAAATAAGGCGCCCGCCTCATAAACCGAGGCGAGATTTATTATACTAATATATATATATATTATATGATAATATATTTAGTTTTATAGAATTTTTACAGATATAAATGTTTTTCCAACAAATTTGATTAAATAAAAATGTGGTAGTATAGGTGTATTGAATTTATTTCATAACTTATAGATGGTATTCAGTTATATTAAAAAACAAATTAACATAACTTTGTTTGTTTAATTAAAAACTGCAATTTTTGTTAAGTGAATATGGTTTTGAATATCTACATAGAACTTATAAACATTATATATAAGGAGTACAATTGACTATATAAAATAATTATTCATGCTTTCTTATGAATTTTTTTTTTGATGTTGATGATTTCATTTAATTAGTAAGAATTCGTTAATTATATATGAAAAAATCAATTAAGTTCCATTGTAGAAATAAAAAATAAAGTTAAAACTCATTTGGGTATTTTTTTAAGATAGTTTGATATATATATTTTTCCAATAGGCCCAAATCAAGCCCACAAGGAAATTTTAGGGTTTTTCTACTTCATCTTCTCGCAGTTTTCCTGTCAGCGACCAATTTACAGCTCTAATGGACCAAGCTTCACCAAGGCGGCCGCCTCATCGCCTAGGCGGCTCAACTATTCACGCTGAGGCGCCGCCTCAGGCGCGCCTCCACAAAGGAGGTCGCCTCTGAGCACGTAGAGGCGATTGACCATCGCCTCACCTCGTTCACCGCCTAGGCGCGCCTTAGGCGCGCCCCAAATAACACTGGTAGTGCCCCGCCTCTCACTGCACCTCTTCCACTCACATAGAGTCTAGTGTTCTCACCCACCGAAATTTTCCACTTTCTAGGACACAAACACTCTTTACGCACCGTAGGTTCTTCGTGAACTTGCACGAACGCTTGATGACGTCCTTGTGACCGAGAGCGGAAGACCCACGACAGCCACCCTCACCACAACTGTCGATGGGCCACGGATACGAGCTTGTCTCATCGTCCGTGCAAACGGAAAGCCTTTGTGGCTCTCCGGTTCTTTCTGACCTGTGCAAACATGCGGCACATCGGACACATGTTGTGACGACGGAGCATCTTTGTGACCCCTGTCTGGTTAGTTACCTCGTTCGTGATGGAGCCCCGACTCATAGCAATCAGCGAAGAACTTACACATTCCATGCCGCGCTCAACGAGGATCTATGAAGAAAAAAGTCCCATCACCGATACCACTCCACCACGCCTACGCCTACGCCACCACATGCTGCTCCGTCTGTCTAGTGTTCAAAACTGAACCCGGAGGAACACCAATTGCTGCTACTCCTGAGAATCCCACTTGATTGCCTCACTCAACACCACACCACACCATCATCACCACCATCAACACCAGAGACAGACTCGTCCCACGGACGACGTGACGATCCCGAAGACGGAGATCATCTCAAGGGGGAGTAAAGGAGAATAAATGAGTTGAAGATCGTACAACAGCATCAGCAGCAACCATCATCCACGCCACCTCCACCAACTACGCCCCGCCGGAGGCTTCCACTACCTCCGCGCACATTCTTATGTGTCAGGCTATTATGTTCATAATGGAACACTCGAAGGAGCCATGGCACATCTCATCCACCACATTCCGCTACTACTGTGCTGACCACTCTGAAGACCGGGCTCCCTGCTCTTGAAAGTCACATTCCAATGGAGCCTTGGCACATTTTTTACGCCCCACGCCTACCTTCTTCTGGAGCCAGACGAGTCAACTTCGTGGCCGAACCAGACAACTTCCATTCGAAGACGACGAATCCGGCGTCGAGAAGAAGAAGATTGGAGAATCTTCACAAGTGAGTCCTAGTCGAGCCATCAATGCCTCCGCAAGAAGAGGAGATATCCCTTGTAGGGGGAGTTTGTTTGGACTCGAGATTCCTCCAATATGCCCAACAAAGATATCCCGCGCTGAATTGAAGATTGAACACTAAGGGGAGATTGTTAGGAAATATTTTGTAGTGTTCAATTTCATTATATTATCTTTGTTGGTTAGCTTTTAGTTAATTTGGGCTAGGTCGTAATGGGCTAGCCCGTAGCTATTTTGTAATGGGCTTACACAATGGCCCAAGTATTATATACCAACTTGTGGTATAAATACTAAAACCCTAACACATAGTTAGGTGTGCTTGTGAGTGTTTCTATTCTAGAGAGAAAATTTTTTGAGCCTCTATCTTATCCTCTCAAGCACCCCACACCATTTGCTTTGATTTCAAGATTATTTGTGTGATTAATCCATCCTAGGTTGGTGATAGGGACCAACACATAATATATTATAATTCAATATACGTTTAAATATATTCATTTTGATTCAATATATTTTTTAAATATAATATTGTTTCTATTTTATTAAATAAAAAATATAAAATGACTTTGAATACAAATATTCGATATTCGATTCGAATATTCGAATTCGACTAAGAATCGATTTTATGATTTGATTAAATATTCGAATATTCGTATTCGTATTCGATTGTCATCCGAATACGAATAGAATATTGCGGTATTCAATTCAATTCGATTCGTCTGCAACCCTACTCGAGACTGCAGACTCGCAATCTTAATTCCCGAAATCCTCATCGCAGCCCAAACTCGCCCGCAAAAGTCGCCCAAACCCTTTCCAGAAATCAGTTTCACTTTAGCTTCTTTTCAGCTGAAAATCATCCACCCGAGCCCTGTTTTATCGTCCCAAAGCTCCACCTCGATTCGCAGCCCCTCTCGGTTGATCATCCAGCTCCTTCAGGAGCCCCGAGCCTCGAACGAAACCTCGTCAACTCCAAGCGGGCTTGAAATTTCACACATGAAGCCGATTTGGACTTTCGAGCTCACCATCTCGGCCTCCTCGCTCCCAAAGCCTCAACAGCCTGCATCACATCGTCAGCTGCAGCCACAGAAAAAATTCTGCTATAGCAGAATTCTGTGGTTCTGTCAAACTTTCATCGACTGTTTCGACCCCAGTCTCCGCATCTCTTCCACCTCCGAGCTCACCCGCTCTTGTGGCCTGAGAATGCTCTCCATCCGAGGTAGAATGGCCTCCACCTCAAGCTCGAAGACGTCGCAGATCGAGCTCCAACATCTGCTGCCGTAGCAGATTCTGCCAGCAACAGCACCAACCTCCTGTGTTGCAGCTGCTGTTTCCACCTTAAGATGAGGTCCCCGTGGCTTCCCTCGAGCACCATTCGAGCCACCACATTACCTACTTCAAGTAGGACCAGTTGCCTCCACCGGACAACCCTTCGAGACACGAAAAACATGTCTCCAAAACCTGCCGAAAACCAGCTTGCCCTGTCTCCCGGTGTTGATCCGTTCTCCCGCGGTTCTTTGTGTTTCAGCCGTGGTTTCAACCTCCAATGCGCTTTTTCCGTGGCAGCTTGCGACATCACCACCAGCATCAGAGCCTCCTCAAGTCTCTTCTGAACCGAACGAGCCTTGAATCGCAGCTTCAATAGGCCAAATTCAATGACCTATCGAAATTCCCAAATTGAGTCTCCTTGCGGTCGCTCTCGGGAAGATAGCTTCGTCCTCCACGCTACCATTTGTTGATCGAGAACCGCCATTGGACTCGACTTTGGACGTTTTTTCAGTGTATATAAGCCTCGTGGATTGATTCGATCGATTTCAAGCTCAACTGATCGAAAACAGAGCAAATGCACACACACAGAAAACAGCATTTGACGTGGTTCGGCTGAACTTCAGCCTACGTCCACGGATCAACCGAGCATCTTTTCATTAATCACCAACACGAAAGTTACTGATCCCTATCTCGTCTACAACTCTCGTGTTTACACCTCACGGTGATTCTCACTCTATAAGAAGCTACATGCTCGAGAAGATAGCTACTTGAAACTGGAAATCTGATTTATATAGAGTTGAAGTCACTTAAACCATGCTGGTCGATCTATCTCTGCCGTTGATTTAATTTGATCCGACGTCACTCAGATCGCCACGTGGCCTTGCAATTCCTCGTGATGTTGCAAGAAACTCGTGCGCTTTTATAAGTGAATTACCACCTTTAATCAGAGCCGTTCAATTTATGATCCAACGGTCATCTTCCATCGTCCGCATCATCTGCGATCTTCCATCTGGGCCGTTCAAGCTTTCGCGCGTCATCCATCGGTTGCTATTCAATCTTAGGCCTTTGAATATCATCCGTCCGATCGCGCGCCAAGGATCCAACGGCTGCTGAACGTCGCAGCTTATTCCTTCAGCCTTTCTTCATCTCTTCAGCTCAGCTTGACCGGCCATGTTATCCGGCCTATCTCGGCGGCTCCGGAGAGTCTCCGGCTCGCTAATCCCAACATAGCTGATTGGACATAATGTGTCTGAGGCTGGATCATCTGGTCTGCCTATCTATTACGCCATCTTCTTACATCACTGTAAGCAAGTTTTGACTCTTAGACTTGGAACAGGACGTATATAAAGTTAACGCGCGATATAGCGAAAATTTAGACTAAAACGCTATGATGCGTATTAAAAAAAGCGTACGTCACTGTGTTATTACGATTTACGAGGAAGAGAGACATTAGTGATTGTGGCATGTCCTTTAATGATACTGACGTCCGCAGACATATATCATACATCATTCCAGCTTTTTCAAACTTTTTAATACTTCAACTAAATCATAAAAAACGATTATTTAATGTAATTTAGTTGATAAAAAAAATTTCTAATCTTTTCTTTATATAACTGCGATAAAAATGACATGCAATTCTTATATTTTTTTATATCCATAAAAAATCCATTAAAATATGACTTTGTTAATTGCATTGAAGGAGAAGCTTAGCAAGAGAAATAATTGCATCTAGAAATAACTGTTTAGTATATTAATTCCCAATTACTTGAATAATTTATTTGATCTAATAACGATTGTGATTAACTGATGATAATTAATGTCATAATATTTAATTTAACTACTCTATTTATCTATAATTCATATATTATAACTTTTTATATTATAAGTAGACTGCCCGAAATACTCACGCAATGCGCTACGCTATTTACGCTACACGCTGTCGGAACCAAAACGCGACGCCATACGCTATACGCTTTTTAAAACACTGAGATAAACACACCCCCTCACATGTGTTTATTTAAACTCACTTAACAAACATACATTTTATTTATACCAATTAATTTAGTTTATATAAACCGTTGCTTATTTAAATCTTCTGGTCATGCGCCGCAGGACTGCAGCTGGGCATGGAGGAAACTGATCAAACTCAGACAGATATTCAGACAAGGAATCGAGCAGGGGAGGTGGCTAGCTACTGAGCATGGAAGATACACAATCAACTCAGCTTACAACTGGTTGGGTCAAGCTAGAGAGGTGAAATTTGACCTCGCTGAAGCAATATGGAATAGATGGTCTGTACCTAAGCACGCTGTGGTGCTATGGCTGATATAGGCTTGTCAATGGGGCGGGGATTCCCCCTCCCCGCGGGGATCCGCCCCGAACGGGGCGGAGAATCCCCGAATTTTAATCCCCGCGAGGCGGGGATGGAGAATTTTTTGTCCCCGTAGGCGGGGACGGGGATCATAGTCCCCGCCCCGCGGGGATCCCCGCCCCATCCCCGCCATTAATATTATTTAAATAAAATATTTTATATCTTAAATTAATATCTAAATAATATTTTTTATCCACAGTCTATATAATTATAGTTTAAAATAATATTTTTTACTTATTTGTTTATAATTATCATATAAAAATTTATTTAAAATATAATATAAATAATATTTCCAATTTATATTATAATAAAAATACAATTTTTTTAAAAAAAATCGTGGGGACGGGGAATCCCCGCGGGGGCGGGGACCCTACAGGGACGGGGATGTGGACGAATTTTTCCCCGTTAAGTTCGCGGGGACGGGGATGGGGACCTAATCCCCGGCCCCGCCCCGCCCCGTTGACATCCCTAGGCTGATATTTCATGGGAAAATCTTGACCAGAGATCGCTTAATGCATTGGGGCATGCAGATTTCAGACACGAAGTGTCTCCTCTGTGGGACTTCAGATGAAACCATATGTCATCTTTTTCTACTATGTGAATTTAGTAACAATGAGGAGGATTCAGGAGTGGATCAAAATAAGAATATGACTTGGAGGGCGTGAAGAGATTGATGAAGCAGCTGGGGAAGCGCAGGAACAAGGTGTGCAAAGTGAAAATAATGGTGATTACCACACTGATATATATGGTTTGGACTGAAAGAAATAGGAGATTACATGGGGAGGAACCAAAAGCCGAGAAGGATGTGGTAAGGATAGTCAAGAGAATCGCAATGGAACAGATCACTAATTTAAAGATCTTAACTTCAAAGCCGGAGGAACAGAGTTTTATGCAACAGTTACTACTTTATTATGAGTAGATAGCATTGATGAATATTGCAAACGTGTAATGTGTTGAACAATTGGATCTCATGGTAATGACAACTTCTTACCAAAAAATAAATCTTCCTAAACTTACCTGCCAACCAAACGAGCAAAGGGTGTGTATAGGGCTGGGGAAATATACCGAAATATCGATATACCGTCCTTATCGTATCGTAACGTATCGAAAATATCGAAAATTTTGGTATACCGAAGTTTTTGGTAAGGTATGATACCGTATCGAAAATTTTAGATACGGTAACGGTATGAAAATTTTAAAAATTAGGTATACCGATTATACCGAAATACCGAAATACTAAAATTTTAAATATTATATATATATATATAAACACCTACATATATATTATATTATTTCTAAAAATATCAAATGGATAAAAATATTATAAGGATCTTCATAAATTTATTTAGCCCATAAATTATTAACTATACCCGACCTTTTCAGATTATTGACGCCCACCATATTTTACTTATTATACCTAACTCAAGTTACGTTTAATTTTGGCCTTTTTAATACTTTTCTTCAGGATTTTGAAAGCGTGAAGATGCAATACAATTACTTTTTCACTAATTTTTTTAAATAACAGTTTCATTTTAATTAATCTCTATATAAAGTTGTATTTTATGATTATGTAAAGTTGTTTGTCTTACTAATGAGACTGACTAAAATATGTAAATTATTTAAGGTTATTTTGTGAATTAAAAATCTTTTTTATTTTGGAAAATTTGGTATTAATAATCCATCTTATTGGGCCTAAGGAGTTTGAATTGACTAAAAATTCGAAAACAACGAATTAACGAGTTACGAGACACGCATGGTAAAAAACCCTCCGTGTGAATGGTGTAGAAGGTATGATACCGATACCGTATTGAAATTTCGGTATGATACCGTATCGAAATTTAAGGTATACCGAAATTTTGGTATGGTATTGGTATGATTTTTTTCAATACCGAAATTTCGGTACGGTAAACGGTATCACAGTTTTGGTACGGTATACCGTACCGAACCACCCCTAGGTGTGTACGAAAGTGTCAAACTTTGATCGCATGTAAATTTGATTCCTTTACAAAATAATGGAGACGGTTAGTAGAAAGATCCCCTTTCCCCACCAATTGATCTTTCGATTCCTCTGAAATGATTATATTCATATCTTCAAGAGATTCCGACAGATTTGATAGTGGTTGTACTATCTCTGCATCCCTGATATAATGTCCTGAGTTCAGTTCAGAATCAGATACACCAGATAATGGCCAACACGTCAACAATTCAAGAAAGAAAGATGCTTTTAACAAGTGATCCAATACTTTCGATATGTTTTAAGAAGTATCCATCACTCGGAAATATCACTTGAATCATTTGCGAGACAATCAAAATATCATAAAAACCAATATTTTATTACATGGGGATATCTCTTGCGGAAAGCCAAAGATATTCATGGTTCATAAAATAGGACAAACAAAACAGAATATTGTATAAACCACAAAGACTTATCGGCCTAGAACCCATATGCAGTTCTCCTCATCATTCTCATGAACTCCTCTGCATTAACTTCACCATCGCCTGTGCAAAAACATCAGTAGAATTAGAAATAAGTATATGACAAGGAGGGAAGGAAACAGAACTCGACAGACAAACGAAAAGAACTCCGAAACTTACGATCACGATCAGCCTCATCAATCATGTCCTGAATCTCTTTCTCGGTGAAACTCTCTCCCAGTTCCCTAGCTATACGCTGAATGTCTGCAGCAGAAATCTTTCCCTGCATTTAGATATCAACGGAATCGTCATAAAAAAGTACTGTTAGCAAGTGATCTAATTTTTACATCCTTATCTCGATTGGTAAAGTTAACATACATTTTTATCTTGATCTATGATTTGAAATGCTATCATTAGCTTTTCTTTGGTGTCCCTTTCCCCAAATTTCGCAGTCATCATGTGGCAAAATTCATCGAAGTCGATAGCGCCAATCAGATCTTTATCTACTCCAGCTATCATTCGTGTGATTTCCTATAGCAAGGGAATTAGGAAAGAATAACTTAATTGGTGCTTCGTCCAATCAATAGAATAAAAATGAATCATATTCAGACATTACCTCTTCTGACATTTCGAAACCAAGAGCCCTGTAAAAGGAAAGAAAACATTAAGGTTCTATTATTATTCACTGGAAAACGATGAAAGGTAATGGTTCTAACACAATTTTAGCAACAAAATGCATTACCCCATTGCAGCATTCAAATCTTTGACATCGATGGTTCCTGTGAAAGTATAATTCGGGGAAAAGAACCAGTTTAACGTAATCTACTTGAATAACCAAACACAGAAAACTAAAGATTTTGATAACAACTAACCAGAGCCATCAGTATCGAAAAGTTCAAAGGCTTCCTTAATCTCCTGTCTTTTCAGGCTAGTCAACCCATGATGGCGTCCTCTGGGTTTAGTCTTATTGCTAACTGTTTTGTAACCAAAGAAAGATCCGCATATATTACCACCGACGTCGGGGAACGTCTCGCACCCGGGTAGAGGCATGACCCGACCCATCCGATCCACGTCGACTGGGTACTTGAGGAGGTGTCCCCTCATCTCCGACACCTCAGGCGCCGCAAACTGCTTCCAATTAGACTCGCCCATGGACCTGACCCGCCGGACACACTCCAAAGATTCGGGTCGGGTAAAACTCTCCTCAAGAACGCCGAGGTGCTCGGCCCACAAGGACATTCTATACCCATATATCTATACAAGCAGACAAGAAGAATCACCATAGCAGTGTTAAGGCATAGTTTTAGTTCCACCGAGGATTAAAACTGAAGGCTTTTTTAGTCTCATTACCTGCCCTTGTGGGCTTCTCTGCTTCCTATCCCAGGTGTGCTGAGGCTGATAAGCTCCCATTGCTATCTCAGTGTCTCGAGTTCCTTCCATGGACCGCTGATTTATGTTCGCAGAGCCTATGATTACGTACTCATCGTCCACTACCATGCCTTTCGAGTGAACGTAGATCATGAATCTTCGATTCTTTCTGCTCAGTCCCTGAGAAGTAAAGAGTCCGCCCCATGATTTCAAGGCGATATTTTGATCAGACAAGCACCAACTGAAACTGTGTAGTAAAGGGCTGTGAAGTAATAACATACATACCTGGGGAGTGCCAGCATTGGCTTGATTCTCGGGTATTTCCCTGGGATCGATTGCCTCGCGGTTTCCGAGGCAGTAAAAATTCCGGTAATCTTGTGGGACGTAAGCATTTTCAAGCCCGACTTCCACTAGGGCTTTGTAGATCGTTTCGTACATCATTTGCATCGTTTTATGCTGACGAAATGTGGTGTATTTCATTGCATGGAACTTCAATGAGCCAAAAATAAAAAAAAAAGCTCTTTTATTTTTCTTTTCAAATTCTATTACCTGCCACAACAGAATTCTTTGCGTTGCAGCGCCCGTGGGGTTACCTTCTGGCCACATAGGAATGAGGATATAAGCTGCAAATCTCTCGTGGGCTCTTACTTTGTCGGCGATTTTCAGCGCAATTTCCATGGGAATCAAATTGTTAGCACCTGCACTGAGAGAAAAAATAAAAAAAAAATTATTTTTTTCCTTTGAATCGAAGTTTTCAAAATTAAGCCTAGTAATAACTTGCCTATATCCTTGTATTGATTCCAGTTATACGAAGAGCCGATGAAATACATATTCTCAATGTATATGAAATGCTGGGCAGCACGGATGGCCTCAATGTAAGCCGTGTGTATGCTCATGTCGATCAGAACATTCTTCCCGCAAACCAAGTTCTGCATAATCAAGCGATATTTCTTCACTCTAAAAGACAAAGATTTACGAAAAAAAGAAATTTCAAATTTTCATCTCACCATCCTAGTAGCCTCTTTAGGGTCCTTTGGGAAGCCTTTTACAGAACTTGAATCAATGGAACGAAACACCTTCACGAAATATTATTGAAAAATTACTACTTATTTGTGATATATGGTAACTTCAACTGCGACAAAATGCATGAATTTTACCTGTACGTGCCAACCCTCGGGATCACCGCCGCTAACGCAAGGAGCGTCTGAAATTCCCAAAATCTCGGGCACACTTTCTATTCGAAGCATAGCATCGTCGTACGACAACTTCCGCTTTTGGATTCCGTGAGACCACCTGTCTTCGAAGTTTCTCAAGACGTCGTACGCCGCTGGGCCGTCGATCTTACTGTGCAAGTCGTGCCATGGCTCTCTCGGGCCAACCAAATTTCCCTGTTATTTAGAAATAAATAGTGCATCGATGAAAGAAATGCGAGTTCCATTTCTCGTCTACGATACTCAAGGGTGAATATTACCGTAAATGTTGGATTATGATAGTCGTCGGAGTGTAAAGTATGCAAGCTTCTGAATAAATGGTGCTGAGGATTATCATATCTTCCGTCGCACAAGTCGAGGCCCCCAACGAAAGCGATTATTCGCCTTCTGTTATTTCCCGCGTCAGCGTCCATTATTACCGTTTTCTGGTGGTGAGTATACATGACTCCAACTTCCTAATCATACAAATTTCAATAAATTAAAACATGAAAACCCCCACAAAAGGCTAGGATGAGCCATAATCACAACAAATTAGCATACGAAGAACCAATTAAAAAAAGCAACAAATAACATAAGCTCACTGAAAGTATAAAACGATGTGTATCTTAATCAGCAACCCTTTCTTTACCCAACTGTGTCGTTTTCCCGCCGCTCGAGGACATAGCAGCACATGAACGGAAGAATTCTTAAAATAACGTCGAGTTTCTTCATCGTGAGTCTGCATAATTCCATCCTGATCAAGTATATGGTAACAAAGTCTATTATAAAAAAATCCAAAACAAAACAATTTTAGTATAATCTAAGATCCTATCGTTGCTAACCGAACTTACAGTTTTGTAACCCAATATGCTCCTTGACGTAGGATCGTCCCAAACAAGGAGCAAAACCCTAACACCTTCCTGCGATTTCGACTTGAGAAGTTCGCCCAAAGTGTACTGAGAAATCGAACTATCATCCCTAACGAGCCTGACTTTATGCCAAACAGACCAGCCCGTGATATAAATCAAGCGTCGGGCATGCCTTATCGCATCGAAGATGTCACGCCAACACTTTCCATGAACGTACTCCTTCCCATTATCAAGCTTCAGATTGGGAAGGCTACCATCGGGAACATGAGAATCTTGGTATAAAGTAACCGTCCCGCCTCTTCTAAGAGGAAAATAAGTCCCTGGAACTCCTTGATATTCAGGCCCTCGACCAACCCCTTGGTGATAAACGCTAAGCTGCTCCATTGGATAGTACTGAATCGATAGGCTCAAAACAGCACCAGCCTTACAAGGCTTTCCATTCGCACCTAGGATAGGGAAAAAGCCCTGAACTTTGCCACCTCCGTGTATACGCTCTATAGGGATCGAAACGGTGCCAATGTACTGCGATCCCACGACATCGTTGTCCTTCAAAACGAAGTCGACCTCAGCAGAATGATGAGCGACCGGGACTATGAAATTCTGATTCCAAACAGGGTTCTCGTCGTTGCTTATCACATAAGTCCTGGCGATGGTAGCGCCAGCTATCGCCACAGATACGTAGGGATCGCTGGTGATCTTACGGTTAAACTGCCCTTCGATCTTGCTGCTCATGTTCCCTAACAATCTGTTGAACATGTCACCCAAAGTCTTGTGGAACATGTCCATGTTAGGTAAGTTCTTAGCCTCACATACCCAAATGTCCAAATTCCCGTGTAATAACAGAACCTTCAGAGAAGTTCGGGGAGAAGAAACTGGAACTAGCTGCATGTTTCCACCGTGTGGAGGCGTGTGAGGAGACTCGGCCTGACTTATCGAGGATTCGCTCGAAAAGGAACCGTTAGGATATCCATATAGAGGGCCCGAGCTACCGCTGTATCTATGACCAGGCGAACTAGCCAAAGAGACAGAAGCCAAAGGTGATGGGTTAATGTGATTCTCAGACACATGCAAGTTTCCGAACTGATTCTCAATAGGAGGATACAGGGAAGGCTTATTACCTAGACCATCGTAGCCTTCTTGATGATAGTGAAGGTTTGAATGGTCGGTGCTCGGTCTCGGAGGCTGAAGAGGCTCGTTTTGAGAACTGGGAGGATTCAATCTCCCCGAAGAAGACTGATGATTTAGGTATGGGTTAGAGTCGTAATGGAAGCTACTGTGGGTTTGGTAGGTGGGCTGAGGCTGAGGTGGATATGGGTTGCTCGGATAAGGTGGTGGTTGTGGGCCGGAGTTCGCCGGAGGGTAAGGGTTAGGGGGCGTTTGGTTCTGAGGATAACCATAGGCGTACGGCGATGGAGGATAGTTTCCACCGTCGTGACTCATTTCCTTACACCACCAAGATATGTATCACTAAAAACCTCAGACTTCGATTCTCCTTAAGAATGTAATAATACTCTGCTTTTATCAGCGAAAACTCAACAAAACTGCAGATTCCATTACAAGGGCCTCTGTTTTGTGTAACTCACCAAAAATGTGATTTTTATCAGCTGAAAAAACACATAAGAGCTGCGCTATTGGGAATTATCGATATCAAATGGGGTTTTCCTGATTTATTTTCCTCGATCCTTTCTAAGCTACAGTCAACAGAATATTAGTTGATCTTATATCAAGAAACTGATAAAGGGGTACCTTTTCTGTTTGGAACATCTATGAATTTCTTAATTCTTGAGGAAGCTAGTTGATCGTCGTTGAAATTGCCGAATGAGTTATCAGTGGGCATTGGGCAACGATATTAACTCTCGCTTCAATTTATTTTCCGTCCTTCATTTACAGATGATTTAAAAGGATGCAGAAGGATTTCGATTTTCGCCGAATGTTCTGTACTTCTGTTGGTCCAGCCGCCCAAAGTGGACGCCCGCCATCATTGAAAAAGAAAAAGAATAAAATGTTATTATAATATTTTTTTATAATAATGAACGGTCCATATTGAAGGGCGACGCGGCGGATTCCTGGTCACCCGTTTCGAGCGGTTCAGAAGAGCTGAAGACATCTATAAATAGGCTGAAGATTCTTCAGTTATTATCATCACAAGCTCATTCGAGTTTTACTATATATAGAGAGAAGTAGTTCGAGTGAATTGTGAGGTTATCCGTTCGGGTAGAAACTGATAGGGTTCCACATCCACAGAGAGGTGTGAGGTAAATACGAGTGGTAGAAGTGAGATAGTAAAAATTCGAGGGTTGTAATTTTTACTATAGTGAAATTTTTGTCGACTCGGCCGTGGTTTTTCCCTCTTCGTTAACAAAGTGTTTTCCACGTTAAAATTCTTGCGTTCTTTCTTACCTTACGATAATTTTAACCGTGATAGTTACTGTGCGGATTTCACCAAATTTACGCCGTGGGTCCCACTTCTACAAATCATCGTACTGAGCCAAACCGGGACCTGTTCCGCTCGGGGCCCATTGACCACCATAACAAGTGGTATCAGAGCCTTGTAGTATTCTGAATATGCTCTGTGGTTGCAGCTTTGACTGATCTTTCACATTTGAAAAGATACTAGTATGTTGTTGGTAGATTTTGATTCCCATGGAGAACGACAGAGGAATGATCAAGCTGACAGTAACGAATTACTCCATATGAAAATCAAGGATGGATGATTATCTTTATTGTAAAGACCTCCATGAACCAATCGGAAATGAAGGTAAGATGCCCGAAGGCGGAAGGCTGACCAATGAAAGAAATTGGAAAGAAAGACACTAGTTGTGATCCGCTAATGGGTGGACATAAGCCTCTACAACCACGTCTGAAATGAGACAGACCCCCACAAACTTTGGACGAAATTGGAGGGTATGTACGAGGTGACAAATGCGCTAAGCAAGGTATTCGTGATGCGGAAACTCATGAATGTGAAGCTGAACGAGGGACGATCAGTTGCTAAACATCTGAATGACTTTGAAGGGCTGGTAACTCAACTCACAAGTGTTGGTCTAATCCTTGATGATGAGTTAAAAGCATGCCTACATCTGAATGAGGTTTTGGGGCTGTGTTGTTGGGCTTCAGATTGGTTTCTTTATTTTTTTTTTTGTTGGGCTTTGGCCGATCATGGAATGTTCTACGCAGCCAAGTAGCCGTGGGTTAAAAAATTCATATCTTCTGATGTGAAACTCGGAATGGAAATTCCTTCAGTCAAAGTCATTATCAACGAGTCTTCTATCATCGGTTAAAATTTCAACTCAATTGGACATCGTTTACCCCGTGATCTGCAAGACATACCAAACTGTCGCAAAACTGCCGTAAAAAAACGTTAATATTGCCATTAACTCACATTTAAGTGTTAGGATATTCAAAACGGCTTCATAAATGAACGGAAACGACTTAAAATCAACAAATATAGACGTAAGAAATTACGTTTATCAGAAGTAGTTCTAGTGTATTGTGTGGTTATCAGTTCGGGTAGAAACTGAAAGGGTTCCACATCCACATAGAAGTGTGAGGTGAACACGAGTGGTAAAAATGAGATAGTAAAAATTTGAGGGTTGTAATTTTTACTATAGTGAAGTTTTGCCAACTCGGCCGTGGTTTTTCCCTCTTCGTTAATAGAGGGTTTTCCACGTTAAAATTCTGGTGTTATTTCTTATCTTACGGTATTTTTATTTTTACCGTGGTGGTTACTGTGCGGGTCCTACCAAATTTATTCCGTGGGTCCCACTTCTCCCAGTCATCGTACCGAGCCAAACTGGGACCTGTTCCGCTGCGGGGCCCACTGACCACCATTCCCAACATGTTCAATTGGTTGAATTGGACAAAGACGTTTTCTCGGTTTTCCTCTTTACTTTTGTTGGATCGTTTTTCTCCAACCGAGTTATTATTGCGTGGGGAACGAAACCAAACCAAACTAAACCAAAGATTCAATCAATGAAAAGGCCTATATAACTATTGCCAGATCAATAAATTATAAATATATTTCTCAAGTTGCTTCTCATTGCAAAAGATGTCTTCATTCAACTTACACCGCACGCGAGGATAAATTTATCACCTAAATAAAATTGTGCTCTGGCGATTGCAGATCAAACTTGGCAATAGGGGTGTAAACGAGCCGAGCTGCTCGCGAGCCGCTCGCGAGCAGCTCGGTCAAAGCTCGGCTCGAGCTCGGTCAAAATCGAGCTCGAGCCGGCTCGAATAATTATCGAGCCGAGCTCGAGCTGATTATAGGTGGGCTCGATAGCTCGTCGAGCTTATCGAGCCCATATATATATATATGATACACTGGACTGGAGCTGCTATCGAGATATATGGTTGGATACTATTATAATATTACAATTAAAAGTCCAAATTACCCCCATTAAACAAACCCTAACTAACCCTAAAATGAATTCATTTCCCCGTAGCCGCCATACCTCACAGAGCTTCATCACATCTCAAACTCCCCATCCCCAACCCAAACGGACAAAAGCTTAACCCCAATTCCCATCTCAAACATCCCAAATCAAACGCACAAGGCTGAAGGAAATACACGCACAGGCCGCACACCATCAACGCACGCAAAAATCGAGCTCCAACTTCGAGAAGGCGACAGATATCGTCCTCTCTCACTGGGTCGGACGTCAACTGACGCTGATGGGGGTTAGTTTTCTCATGCGTCATCGAGGTTTTACCCTCAGATCTCTTTGGTTTGACAGAACTTGCAATTGGGCTGATTTTTTTTTTGGTTTTTATTTAGGCTGCAAATGTTTAGACAGAGTATAGGGCTCGACTCAGCATTTTCAAATTATGTAGCACTTTCATATTTAGAGTTTAGAGTATGTCGATTAGGGAATGAGGTTTGTGATTTACTGCAGAAAACCCGATGAGGGAATGAGGTATGTTGACTCAGCAGTGTTGCTGAAAGCAATGAGGTCGATAACGAGGAATACATCTTTTTTCTTTTACTATAGTTATTGTAGGGGAAACAGCATACCAAGTGATTAATCTTCAACCGGCCACCTAGTGATTGAGGTATATAATTGTTTTCATTTTAAGTTTCAAATGTTATGGACAGTTGTTCGCTTTCTATTGTTCGTGGATGCAGATGACGAAGAATGGTGTTGTACAAGTTTAGAATGAAGTTTTTGAGTTGTTGTAGGATTACGCAAACTGCTTTGGTTGATAATTAACTCTTGTTATTTCTTTTTGGATAATTGTGATATGAAATGATGTTGGTTAGAAATTCTGAGCTCGATGCTGTAAGCTGAAGTTTGCTGTCAGATATATTGTTTTGCTATAAGTGGAATTGTTGGTAACTTGGTATTGCTGTAAGTTTGTGCTGTAAATTTTTTTTTTTCACAAAATTAGAAATCGAGCTCGAGCTCTTCGAATTCGAGCTTCTCGAGCCGAGCTCAAGTATTTCGAACTGCATCATCTGATCTGGTTCGAGCCTCTCGAGCCGAGCTCGAGCGGCTCGATAACCCGTCGAGCCGAGCTCGAGCCTCGAATTTTTAAGCTCGATCGAGCTCGAGCCGAGCTCGAGCCTGTTAATTATTTATCGAGCCGAGCTCGAGCTGGGCCATGTTCGGGCTCGGCTCGACTCGTTTACACCCCTACTTGGCAATACCACATTTCACTATATAATAAGACCAAAGCCATACCGTTATAGCAATGCCATTTATCTCGCAGCGCCATCTAACAGGTATATCTAGAAGATATGATTTAACCAATACATTATATCTATATTCTTATATTAATGTGAGTTAAAAACTACTTTTTGATATATCTATTAACCAATCCAAATTTTTCCAAATTAATAATTAACTTAAAATAAAAATTAAGAAACCATCCACTACCTTGCTGATAGGGGTGACGTTCGATCCAGCATTCCTTCTGACCTGACAATCTACAAAGAACAGAGTAAGAGGTTGGGCCCGAATGAGACAAGGACTAGGTGCGAGGTTCGACAAGGACAAAGTACGACGGCGATATCTGGAGGAGCTCGTGAGATATTTCAGAGAGCTACGGAGCTATTCGAAAGGGCCAAAGGAAGTGCTCGGGAGAGCTAAGGAAGCGTCCGGAAGACCTAACGAGGGAAAACAGTACCAAACCCTAGACACGCATACAAGTATAATAAGGGCTCTTATCCATTTGACAACATCTTCCACATGTCCCACACACACTAACACACCAAGAACACATATAGATACTCTCTCTCCCTCTCTTTATCTTCTCTTTACCCTTTAGTGATTGGAATCACTTGTAAATATGAGAAAACGCGAGATTGAGTGTGTAATCCTCTTTGATTAATAGTGAATATTCTCTGGCGGCTCGTGGACGTAGGATTCACCCGAATCCTAACCACGTATATTGTTGTATCTTTCCTTTTCTGTCCTCTTTCATAATGTTTCCACCATGATTTCATCTGTTTCGGCTCTCACATTCATTTTCCGGACCATAAATCTTCTTGGTCGGGGTCATACCCGCATCAAATGGCGCCGTATGTGGGAAACGAGGTTTGGAACGTGAGATATGGAGTCGTGGCTTGGATTCAACGGCTGTTTCTAAACGTTTTCTGGGCTGGTGTTCTTGGATTTCTTCTATGGCATTTCCTCGAACACTTGCCGAGCGAAAGTTGGTCCCGCCATAAGCATGGCCACCTGGGCCTCGCCGTCAGCGACCATTTAACCACCCGAGCACCGCCGGTGGGGCGACAGTGGCCGCCCATTCAAGTCTGCTGTCACAAGGGAAGAATCGCTTCGGGGTGATTGGTATACGCTCTCGCTTCTGCCATGGCATACCTCGGCCTAATGGCGACCACCAATGAAGCCTCATCCATATCAAAGATGCCCGTAGCTTGAGCCCGAGCGTGAGTCGTTCGTCGTTCATACCCAGTCGTTCCCGGAGCCGACGACCGCGACGTTCATACCCAGTCGTTCCCGAGCTTCCTTGGAAGCTCGGGTGCTCAGGCCATATGCCCGTGTTTACGACTCCTATGATGAGGTCGACGGCTAGGTTTTCGCGGGACCACAGGCCCGTGTTCGGCCTCAGGCCGAGGAAGTGCGGGTGTGGAGAGCGAGCAGTTCGTCCTTGATGGCGGTTATGAAGCCGTCGATTTGCCTCAGCGAGCGGAGGTGATTGCTTCCGAGCTTTGCGGAGAAGCCAAAAGGGAATTTTCGTATGCGTAGAGGAGTTGGGGTGATGACGTGTCATCCTCGTGTTTGATTCTTTCCTCGGATGAAGTGGTGGTAACAGATTCTATGACTGCTTCGTACCATTTGCGTGGATAAGTAGCGCCAGCTGCCATGAGTGACGTGTCCAAAGCTTGCATCTTCGTCTTCTCCATGTGGACTACGTACGTTTCTGCTGCTAATTCCATTGATGAGATCAGAGCAACGACGCTCATGGCCAGAATTTGGAAAGTGCGTAACATTTTTTCTGCTAGAGAAAACGAAATAGAAACTTACTAACATAACAACAAGTGAATGCCTGTGTAAGAAGTTGTTGGAACTGAGGGCTTAATATAGATAGAGGGGCAAGGCAAGGCGTCCTAGAGAGATAGCGATAGATAGTTTGACTGCTGTTGCTTTCAGCATGCAATAAACAAAAGCGTGCGACCTTTTCCTCTTGCAGATCATATCGAACAACAATGGAAAATGATCCCTAGCTGGGATGAAAGTTGGAGAAAAACGAAAAGCTTGGCAGCTTTCTTTTTATGAAAATTAGCTTTGAATTAATGTTCTTCAAGAAAAGAAATACCAAAGACAAATGTCTACCGTGGAATGTGCAATCATACAAAGCAGGCTCGTTGTGGGCTTTGATGGGTCTGTGGTCTACAGAGATGGACCAGCAATAATCATATCGTTGCTTATGCTTCAAGGAATCTTTGTTTCCAGTCTAAGTCTCGAGACATGGTTAAAACTTGAAATGCAATTCTACACTTATTAGAGCACTATATATGGTTATCAACGGCTGGCTATGGACCTTGGACCGGACCATAAAACACACACACACACACATTTATACACATACACACGCAAAACCTTTTGAACTACCACGCTTGGGATGGGAGGAGTCATCATACTAAGAGTTCTTTCTTGTTGTTGTGAAATGATTTATTGTTGTTTGTGCAGCAACGGTAATGATGTGTGCGTTGGTTAGTTAGTTTGTTGGGCCTTTATAATTATTAAAATAACGTCCACATATTGGGCTGAATTAATATAAATTGGGCCTGTGAAGTGGGCGGGATTTGAATCGGTGTTAATTTAAAGATCGATCGTCTTTAGTTCAAGGACTACAATGCAAATTCATGATATTAATGGAGACGAAGATGCGAGCATTTAGTATCCCTCAACGTGTGCATCGTTGAATAAGCTTGACAATGATATCTATTCTAATCTATTCTATTTACTTACTTTAAAATATATATATGAAAACAACGATGTTTAGATTTGATTTGTGTTGGCAATCTCGTATAAAAACGGGAATTTGAAGCCGAATCACATGAAAGGTGTCCCCTTTGTCGTCACTTTGATGCACATTTGTGCCTTATCTTTTACCTTTTTTTCCTTTTTCTTCTTATTTAATTCGGATAAAATTAAATTAATGTGATGACACACGGAGTAAAATTAGATAGATTGGAATTAACGTCGGAGGATAGAGACAACTGCCGACCCCAAAATCAACTTGGCTAGTACGTTTTCTAATATTCAAGCATTTGTCATAATTATACAAGGACAAAACTATTTCCCGAACTTTTACTAAAATTGTCCAAGAGCACATCTCCGCCACACGAATAAGCCTATATATTTATATTATTTTCTTAAAATTAAACTCCACTCATTCACAAGCGATATATTCTTCAAATATCTTGAATATTCTTTTAAATATAGTTTATAAATAGACCAAGTTGCTCAATCATTATCATTTTTATACGTCGTGTCGGCTCCATATAGATATACTTAATTCAATACGAAACGCACAGGTTTGTATAGGTTTTTCTTTTCTATAGTGAATTGAATTACCAATCATGTTCCCCGCAAAATGCAATAATTATACATAAATATAGAAATTACTGAAATAAAATTGCATAAACCTGACCTAAATCTTTTCACCTTCCTTTCTTCCTCCATTTATCGAACGTGGTGAGCTACATACTACTACTCATTTGCTGTCCGCTCCATATCTTTACTTTACCAGAAAAATTATTAAAAAGATAAAAATAAATTAATAATAGTCCATCGTCAAATCTCAATCTCCACCACACTCCGACGACTGGCTCGATGGCATCTCCACCGACACGAAACGACGACTCGCTCACCACTCCTCTCATGGCGGCCGATCAGCGGCCGCCGCACTTGATACTCACCGTCCACGAAAGCGCCGATCGTAGCTCCACGCAAGTCCAACATCCGAGGCCAGTGTCCAGTCGGAATAATCCGTACGCGTTCGTCGGAGCAGCTGATGGATTCGAAGTGCCCGAGGCGAGCACGATCGACCCGTTCCGAAATCATACGCCTCAAATTGAGGGCCTTTATGAGTGGGTTAAGATGTTGTTGTGCTTGCCGTTGGCGGCTCTGCGATTGGTGATGTTTGGGGCCTGTCTGGCCGTGGGATACTTGGCGACGCGCCTGGCTTTAGAGGGATGGAAGGATAAGGAAAACCCTATGCCCAGGTGGCGAAGTCGTCTTATGTGGGTCACGAGGTTTTGCGGGCGGGGGATTTTGTTCTCATTCGGGTAAGATTATAGGCAGCTTATGCTGGTATGCCATGGGCAAACGGTTGCGAGTGTGAAAGATTCGCGTACAAATCATGCTTTAACCTGAATTGATTGTGTTCGTCTTTAGCTTCTTTTATTTCTGAATCTTCGTTTCTTTGATTGTCGCCGCTAACTAGAGATGTTATGCCAACTATCCAGACATAGTTGTTTTTTTTTAATATGATTTTGGTTTTACCTTTTGCTGTCATTCTCTTTTCCTTTGCATACTGGGTATGATTTCGTAAGCGATTTCTTGTTTTTTGCTTTTTGAACTCTGCAGATACCACTGGATAAAAAGAAGAGGAAAGCCCGCCCCAAGGGAGATAGCTCCTATAGTTGTATCGAATCATGTGTCATATATCGATCCTATATTCTATTTCTATGAAATATGTCCTACCATAGTAGCCTCTGAGTCGCATGATTCCATGCCTTTTGTTGGAACCATCATCAGAGCAATGCAGGTATGTTCAGATTTTGATGATGATATGGTTTTCACAACCATAGTGGTAATCATGTTAATTATGTTTGAATTAATGCGTTATAACCATGCGCTCTTCAACAGGTTATTTATGTTGATAGATTCTCAAGATCATCAAGGAAGCACGCTGTAAATGAAATCAAGGTACAATGTAGAATGGCTTTTGTATTATGTGTTGTTCTGTTACAGAAATAAAGCAAATTGCATGTGGAATTAAATACTACAAATTTAGGGATGGACAGAAATTTTTATATTGTAAAAGTATTCTCCATATAAGCTATTTGATACAAAATCTATTTACAAGGGTGTGAAAACAGAGAAAAGCATCTTCCAATCGGTTTCCTCGAGTGCTTTTATTTCCCGAGGGAACTACGAGCAACGGCAGATCTTTACTTTCTTTCCAGCTCGGTGCTTTCATCCCGGGTTATCCCATTCAGCCGGTCGTTGTGCGCTATCCCCATGTGCACTTTGACCAGTCATGGTATCCCCCTGCAATTGAATTTTTTATTGTTGTTCTTATTTGTAATTTAATTTTTTTCCATTTTTTATGCAATTGATAAAAATAATTTTTTTAGGGGGAACGTTTCTCTGGGAAAGTTAATGTTTAGAATGTTTATGCAATTCCACAACTTCATGGAGGTATGGCTCAAGAATCATTTTCTTAGGCTGTTTTTTTCGCCATGGTCGACATTATTAATCCTGAAAAATTCTGTCAACATGTTGCCTGAAAATCTCAGGTCGAGTATCTTCCTGTTATCTTCCCTCATGAAAACCGGAAGGAAAACGCAGTGCACTTTGCGCAAAGGGTAACTTAATTATTCATGAAAACTGCACAATTAAAAGTAGATTCATAGGTAGACATTGGGATGGCGAACTCCTTGCAATTCACGAAATTGAATTTTTTTTATAGTTTACAATTACATGCAGTTTTTCATGCATGTATTTCGTTATACTTTAGCTTGCCATTTGTGAAGTTACATGAAGTATTTATTTTGGTAACAGACTAGTCAAGCTATTGGGAGTGCTCTCAATGTGCCAAAGACCTCTTACTCTTTTGGCGATTTCCTACTTCTTTCAAAGGCGGCTGAGTGTGAGCAGGTATTGCTGAACTTGGAAAAGCAATAGATGTTGGATAATTTCTTCTTCGGTTGTATGTTTACATCGTCAGTTGTATCAGTGGGATGTTAAATTGTTGTGATTGATTGCCGTCATGTTTTTTTCTTCAAGATTACATCAATTGGATATTAAACTGTTCTGATTGATGGTCATGCTATCTATCTTCAGGAAAACCCCTCACTGTACATGGTTAAAATGGACTGGGTGCAATCAGTAAGTTGAACTTACATACTGTAGCTTTTCTGAATAAGAACCCATGCCATGCATATCTCCACGACTCTTATCATTCCGGCACATCAAAGCATGCTTGATTAGCTAAGAATTGGATGCGTTATAATTATGTTATTATTATCTTTAAATCATTGCTGGTGTTTTGTATCTCTATAATATGAATGATAAGTGGATCTTTTAATGAATGACACTGCACGATTCATGAGTCCACTGACATGCCTCATCACAAGCATCATGTGCGTATTTCGTTAAATATCTGAAACTCAACCAGTTATGGATTTCAATGATTGCCTTATGGTTTTCAGTCGCTTCATTTGAGTGTCATGGAAGCTCTAGATTTTCTGGACATTTTTCTCTCAATGAATCCTGATCCCAGGTAATTACGAAGGCCCCTATACTACTATAATACTTTTTTTTTTATTTTATTTTGTTATCTGAACATAACACCTGCACATCGTACACTGATTACCTTAACCTTATATTCCTTGTCTATGGAGCCACTCTTTAGAAATCTGGATCTTCTTTGATTAAAATTTGATTGTTTTCTGATTTTGATGAGGAATGTGGGATTTGTAATGTGGAAACATATTTCTGATCGATTTTCTTTCTTTCGCAGTGGATGCGTTGAATTCTATGACTTTCTTAGAGCGCTAAGATTGAAAGCTTGTGGCATTACTGAGAAGGTGAACTCCGAAGATTCCTTCATGTCTGAAGCTCTTTTGCAGACTATCTAATTATGGGATATCCACAGATGCATGTAAAAATTTCGTTAGATAACCGCTTATCAAAATTTGCGAAAAATGGATCAACTGTTGGTTTCATAGCTGCTGAAATTTGTGTTATGCAGTCGTTTCTGGTAGACTTAATTTCAAGCCATCCATTTTGATCATTTAGCATAGATTGATAGCGGTGCTTTACCTTGTCTGTTTATATATGAACTCATTTTTCAATACTTCATTTTCTGATACACTTTTTTTTTGTGATATGCAGATGTTTGACTTCATCAATGTGAGCAAGACTGGTAAGCTAAACTTCAAAGAGGTGAGTCTTACTTCCATACTGAAGTAATGCTCGACTTCTTAGGTTCTGTCTATCCATGATGTGTATGACACTTTCTTACCAGTAAAGTTTCGAATGTTTCTCACAGAAGAAAGAATCTATATGTTTTAACAGTTCTTGATTGGATCGGCCCATATCTTAAAGCAGCCATTGTTTCCGAAAGCTTGTGAAGATGCATTTAGTGCATGTGATGTGAATGACAAGAACCAAATTGAAAAGCAAGAGGTATATATATGTTTTTATGCTAATATCTCGTCGGTTATATCTATATAACATCGAATTTCTAATTTTTCACATTTTCTTGGAATTTTAATTACAGTTGCAAGATGCCATTTCACTGTCTATTCCCAATTTAAACACCAATGAGGTTAGTTCGAAATGAAGTGATCCTCTGCATCAGCATATCCTCGTCTGCTAGAAGTTCTTCTACTGAAATGATTTGCACTGAGATTTTCTGTCGTTTCTTCACTGAACTAAACAATATTCTAAATTATGCAGATGGATGGTCTCTTTAAACTTTTCGACGTTGATAACGATGGTATCATAAGCAAGGACGATTTCAAGTCCTGCTTGAGAAGGCATCCCTTGCTCATAGCCATTTTTGCAGCAAGAATTTCACGAGCAGTTCCGTCGAATACGTCTCAGCACGACCTCGTCGAGATGTCATAACATGAACGAACCAATCGTATTATTGCATATGCCACAATGAATCAGAAAAATGGGGTTTTTAATGTGTGGAAACTTTTATGGTTCTGTGGAGGTTTTTTCGTGTGTAGTACTGTGTAATAAGGTAAATAGTCTACTGTTGTGTAAGTTGGTCTTCTATAAAAATTGCTGACGACAAAGAGTTATGGTAATGTTTAACATCCTCTTCTATAGTTATTAGAGCACTGCTCTAATATATGTATCTTATTGAAATTAATATGTTTATTAGTGCGAATGCCTTTATTAGATGCTAATCTACTAGCTATATAATGACAAGGAGAACAACAAATATAAGCGTCCTCTCGAAACTGATATTCTCAAATATGATTAAAAATAACATTTAGCTGCATTACTACCATTATGCCCTAGAAAACTGATATTCTCAAATATGATTAAAAACTGATATTCACATCGAAAAAAATATGATTAAAAAATAACATATAGCTGCATTACTACTATTACGCCCTAGAAATCAAATTTGTTACCGTTTCAACTTGGTATAAAATAAATGCTCTTGGGACTCGATCGTTACCAAGTTGGCTGGCTTTGTCTACGTAACTCATACATACATTACTCTATAACTTGTATGATTTCAACATTTTCCTCAAGGTATGTACTTGAGTTTTGTTTTCTTGTAATCTTATTGGATCCTACTTTAATTGAGCGATTAGGACTAGAATTTTATCTTTTGGAGCTGTCCATGTAAGAAACTCAACCTTCTTCCTTACGGATATTGTTATGTATCTCACGATATTATGGTATGCGACTATATTAGGTTATGATATGTTAATTTCCGATATACATCGAGAATACAGAAATAGATATATGACGTAACGTGTTATATGTATAAAAATATGTAGGAAGAGTGTGCTAATATCCCAAAAGAACAGCACGATTGTGATTCTGGCAAAGATTCATGGATGACAAAAAAAGAAGGCACTGTAAGAGCAGTTTAATTAAATACATTAGAGACTCCATCCTTGCATGAAATTACTGTCGCCCACGCCCATGCTTCTTGAAACAGATGACGACCCTTCGCCAAGATTATTATAGTGATTATCATACCTGCAATGCAGCCATAATATAACAAGAATTAATTTACATTCATGTAGAACCACTAATCAAAAGATCGATTTTGTTTTTCTTTAATTCTTTTCAATAATTTTGAAACAAATTAATTGTTTTAAGCATATACCCAATTTGTAAAATAGGATCAGGCCGATCTATATCCATAAGGTTACTTGATAATGGCATTTCCATCGGAAAATTGCTAGAACTTGCTGAAGCACCATTGATGTTCCATGGGAAAGATAGGGCTCTCATACTTTGTCCTTCTGCTTCAAGCTACAAAATTTGTATGCATATATATACATATATATTAAGGCGTTATTTGCTTTGATTTGTCTCTTTATTTTCAATGGGTAGCTATTACTTATATGTAGTTTGATTATGTGTCTACTCACAGATGATATCTCTAGTGAAACCTTGACCTTGAGTTGCTTGTTCATGTCTCCAAGTTGGCGCTCCTATGTGAGTATTCATGATTGATACATATAAATATTGACAATTCTGCTCTATGTTATTTATATGTTTAACATAATAGGAGATTCTAATTTTTTATTCCGTACCTTTCTTCTAAGATCGTCCATTTGCTCCATCATAATCTGGGTCTGCAATATATATTGTGGAAACACAAGTTATATAACGTACAACTACGGATCTACAATATATGGTGAAGGGACGAATCAAATTTTGTACTTCATCAATAGCCTAGTGTTGTTTTTTTCTCCAATGGGAAGGAAGGGTTTCGATGTTAGCATCAAATTATGATGATGAATAGAAATGTATATAGATATATGTATATAGGTCTAATTTAATGGTGTACCTTTCTTAGCCTGGCTTGTGCAAGAGCTCCTTCAAGTTGCTTTTCAAGATTCTGCAACTCCTTAATGCTCAACGGTCCAAGATCTTCTCCCAGCAAATGCCTTCGTCATCAATTTACCGCATATGTCAATCGAATCCATTGGATAAATGAAGATATCACATACAGAGAAAATGATAATAATTGCACAGCTCTTGCTGGAATTTGAACAAAAATCATATAAATAATAAAACCTTTGAGTCCTTTGAAGAGATACGTACTTGGCCTTCAGTTTTGAGACCTCTTGGTACCAGCTCTGTAAATATATAAAAATGCCAGGAAAGGAAAACAAATATTTAGTCAAAAGCTCATAATAGGACCAGGAAATATATATATAATATATATATATATATTATTAATTGGAATGTTAACCTGAGTTTCTCTCTCGGCGGTGTTGTCTTGATGATTGAAGCAGCAACGTTGGTAACGCTCGAGGGTCTTAGTAATGCTGAGAAATTTTAACAATCTATTTATGACATGTCCTACAAACACTTTTCTTCAATTAAAACACGAAAAAATTGAAGATCTTTCTCCTACAAGAGCGTGATATGAGTCTTTTGAATGGATTTCAAGATTAAGAACACAGTGAAAGTGGAAACACGATCTGAGAGTGTAGATCGAGTAGGAAAAAAAAGGACCAAACTTGCACATGAGGGGTCTGAAAAAACGCTACTAAAAGTTAAATCTTGTGAAGAGAGTTAAAGTGAAAAGAAGGAAAGAGAACAAGAACAGAAGGAGAGAGAAACCCTAGATCTTGCACAGAGGTCCAAGGAATGGTCTCTTAAGATAAAGCAGATAATAATATCTTTCAGACACCAAACAAAACCTAGTCCATTCATGTTTTCTTTTCAGATCTCTTCTTAGATTGTACTCTAAACTCCCAGTACCGAAAAAGCAAAATGAACTGAAAAACAAAACTCGTGATGAACCTGCACTGTTCTTCACTCAAAATTCCTTTCCGAAATAGTAAAACAATCTTGAAGCAAATCAAAGTCGTAAATGTGAGTTTAGGACTCAAGTGACTTGATGTAAGAAACTTCATGTGTGTGTGTTTACCAATTGCTCCCAAACTCATAGAGTTTGCCTCTGCTTGAGAAGATGATGAGGGCCACCTCAGCATCACAAAGAACAGAGAGCTCATAAGCTTTCTTTAACAGCCCATTTCTTCTCTTTGAAAACGTTACCTGCCTGTTAATTTTGTTCTCAATTCTCTTCAACTCAACTCTTCCTCTCCCCATTTCTTCGTTTTTTTTATTTCACAACTTCAACAATTCTTTTCCATGCATAAACCACTTGTATTTATTGCTACTTATTTTATATTTCTGATGGTTTATATAAGCAGTTTATAAGAATGTGGCGAGCGTCGTCAGAGGTCAGATGAAGGTGGTTGTGTGTGTGTGTGTGTGTGATAATGTAAGAAAGAAGCGTACTGACAATTCGTTCACTTTACTATAAATATTGAAGTACAAAACCCCAGCTTTGGATTTTACTTTTGCAAGAAAAAATGTTTGCTCCTTGCGTATTTCTTTTAATTGATTCTTCCACATTATCTTTCTCTAATTATTTACTTTGCCCTTTTAGCAACTTTTGGTGATTATTACAGTGCAGAGGGTTGTAAAAGGCTCCATTGCGATATTTATGTTCATTTCTCGTATGTGTGATGTGTCCGAAGGGTCAGTAAATCAAAGATTCTGTTCACATTGTAATCTCATTCTCATCCATTTGTTTAAATAACAAAAAACTAGAACTATATTTCAAAAGTGCTCTGAATTAAATAATTCGAAACTGCAACGTCCGCTATTTCTATTTATTCAATATGTTTTTATATAACTATACATACACAGCGTATTCTCGTTACTTTCCTTAGAGAACACCTATTCTTCATCGGACAACGAAGTAAATTACTTGATTCCGTATCATTGTGGCATGCAAGTCAAAATAATTTAATTTTGAAATATATATATCGTTACTTACAGACGCATATCATGATCGAATTGGTGCCCACTGAGAGTTGAGATGCAAAGGTGACAAATCACCATCGCGTCACATCGATGATATAAATATGTCCCCATATCAATTTAATATGGGATTCGCCTTTCTCGTTGAAATGACATGTTTAATGTAGATTAAGACAAAGATGTAAGACGTTTTTATTGATATTATAAATGTATATTATCAGTTATCTGCGTTATTCAGGAATAGTTTTACAAGTTTATTTACGGCATTATGGTTGAGTAGGGGCCATATATATCACTCTTTTTCAATTAGATGTTATATTAATGCAATTATAAAGTTTGCCACGGCCAGATGTTTACTAAGCAATCTTACAATAGTGGCCCCATAATATATTGATATTTGTTGTTACATGTTATTTCTAAGGATGGATAGATTAAAACTTGGACTTGGGGTACAATCACATGCACCACCCTCTACAAAAAGATGCACATTTCCTATAATAGGGAAGGCTATATACACGATCCTTACATAGGAAAAATTCCCATAATGAAGAAAATTATTACAGCTAGAAAAAACAGTAAACATCCAACAAAAGAGAATGGCATTGATGCATAAATATATGTACATAATTGATGTATTACTTGTGTATACTCAGCCATCTTTAGTGTGGGCTATTGCTTGGCTAGGCTGTGGAGGCCGCAAGTTATTACCATGGATGGCAAATTTGTGAACTTTACTATGGTCCAAGTGAGACTTTTTAATGCAAAGTTTACATTTTCATCGTATGACATTTCACGTTTTCAATAAATGGCACGTATATTGCTTATTGATGGGAATTGGTGGGGGGACCAATTGTAATAGTTAGAATTAATTGGGTGAGAGTGTTGTCTTGTTACACCCACGTATAGTGTTTATTGTAAATTAATTAGGCCATGGATATAGTTTTACTTATTATGAAAATATGGTGAGAATACTCGAGCCACTTGGTTCTTTCATGTAATAGATATATACTACGAAACAGTATGCAGACATATTCAATGTTGCACTTCAAGAAGTACATTATCGATTAGTCCCTTTTTATTCCATTAGTATTCATTGAGCTGAATTATTTTCCAACCACACACACCAACAATGTTGCGATGAATTAAACCTTTTGCTAAGAATATTCCGTACAACAAAAATAATACATGAGATATTTCTCTTTGAATTGTAATAAGTCGACGCTATGTTCTCAGAGAAATCAGAAATCCATCGAAGAGACCAATCAAAACAACGTCCGTACTAAGAACGGTCAGAAAGCTCATTGAATTGTAAATTTCGTACTTCTATTCATAAGTCCGAGTTCGTGTTCGATTATCTGCATAACAACTGCTTGTCGGGGATAAGCCCAACATACATGTTGTATAATAGACAAAATAAACAATATCACTTTACACTACGAAGAAAACATACATTATATTGACTGATAAACATAGAAGAATTTTAATTATTGATCACAAACCAAGGAACTACATGACGCTCTTTTCTCTAACATGCATGGGCGCATAAAAAACCTAAATTCGGATGGCCAATCTAGGTTTCCTAACTACCATAACGGCCTTCTCTATTACAAACCATTATACGATTGGAATTAAGATGGAAAATCATGAGATAAAATCAAACAAACTCCTTGATGAAATTACGTATGGCCATGGCCCTCCTCATATCGATCATATCGATGCAGTGAAACCCCACGTCGTCGAACTTGGCCTCGACGAGCACGCCTTGCTGAAGAAGCATCTGAACGAAATCTTGCTGCCTATCGATCAAAGGGTCGCCCCCAAACCCTATGACAAGACACCTTCCTAGGTTCTTGACTTTGTCCCTCGAGTTCTTGTCCACGAATGGATTGCTGTAACGGTGATCACGGTCAGTGCCCGCGGGCAAGGCTAGCTCCCAAAGCATGTCTTGGACGGGCAAAGGGAAGTATTGGTCAGTGGCTAGCCTTAGCTCGCTCTTGGTTCGAGCCTTGGCTCCGAAGAATGGCTGGTTCAGTATGGTCCCTGCGATCTTTAGAGGATAGAGCTCGGATTCGCTCATGCGTAGGGCCGTGTTGTAGGCTATGTTCGCGCCACAGCTGCTCCCAAAGAGATAGCACCTGTGTAATCATTATAGTTTAAGGATAGAGAATTTACGGATTGGTGTTATGCTGGCAATAACTTTCGAATTTAAGTAAATTGCGGACATTATATGCTGGAATTCTTGATTTTATCTCAAAATTGTTTAATTATGAAAGTTTGTCCATATAGTGCAACTCGTAAATTTGTTGGAAGCCTAAAATTATATGCTTTACTAAGATTTGAGCAAAATAAAAGGTTTCAGCCTATGATCTATTCTATTATAAGGGTGTGGGGTGGCTATAAACTGCCACATTTGGTCTGCGACCTATTTGCAGTTTAGTCGTCTCTTTGTATTAATTACTTTAATAAATTTTATATGACTTTTAAATTTTTATTTATTATAATTACAGTATATCCCTACACATTATTTTTATTTATATAGTTAAAAACTTTATTTTATATTATAAACAATACAAATAATGAATCTTAAAAGTAACATAAATATAATTATATTATAAGCATGCGCATAAGTGCGGAAAACATACTTCTATCCATAAATTGCCTAAATTCGTTTTCCATGTAATGCTACTAGCCCTCCTAAAATTTCGGGATTAGAAATTTTTTTTTTTTTTTCTATCGCCAATTGTAATATTGAAAAATTCGATAAATTTAAGTGCAAGAAGAATAGAATATTTATCAAGTAATTGCGAATATAAAGATACATACGCAAAACCAATTACCTCGAAGCGTCTGCGAAATCTCTGATCCATCGGTCGCCGTTGGCGGCGTCCCTGAGCTGAGCACGGATCCACTGCACGGCCTCGACGGCGTCCTCGTACTGGGCCGGCAGGCGGTGCTCCGGCGCGAGGCGGAACTCGACGGCGACCACGATCGCCGGTACTTCGAAGGCGATCTTGTTGTTGCGGTCGTGGTGTATGAACTCCTTGACGCTCATCTGTATCCATCCCCCCTCGTGGAAGTACATGATGATGGGCAGGCGCGCGACGGCGCTGTCGTTCGACGGAAGCTTCGCCGGCCGGTAGAGTCGCATCCACGTCTTCTTGCCGGCGTTGAGTGTGACGTCTTTGCTGAGGACGCTGTGGGCGGAGACGTCTTGAGGGTTTTCGCCGGTGGCTTCGGTGGTGGGGAGCTTTATGTATCGAGTGAGTGAGCCGTCGGCGTTGAGGGAGACGGATACGTGTTCGTAGGGATCGAATTTGGACATTTTTGTTTTCGATTTGTGGAAGAGTTTGGGAAAGCGATTGTTTATTTATTAACTGCGCATTTGGTGTGTAGAGCGTAATGGTGATGATGAGTTGCAGTTTTCAGAGGTGCGAGGGAAAATTAAAGGAGTGGATTTTGGTGGGTCGTCCTTAGAGTTCGATTGTTTTGAGGTTGTATCTTTGTTATAGGTGAGTTTGTTGAAGCTTTTCTAGGACTTCTCTTTCTTCGTAAAATAGCGCGTTTTTAGAAACAGCTGCTATTATTAGTCGCTTCTCTGTTATGATCTTGTTATAACATAAACGATGGCCTTTCTGTAAATGGGCCATTTGGTTATTTGGGCCTTTTGGGCCAAACTAATTTTATTCTTCGTAGGTAATATAATATAGCATATGTATACTATGTATTGAATGATATTTATTTTAGGAGTTGTCCTTTACGGCTCGTTTGATACCCATGTATAGATGGGTATCAAATAGGTATAGATAAATTTGCTTATGTTTGATAACTTTGTAAAGATATACATGGCATGTATAAGCACACATGCCTGTTACACACAAAACGTTTCTGAAGCTTGCATATACAAACCCACCACAGAGGTGGGTATATTCAAACATTTTTTCTATTACCAGCTTTACCCCCCATAGGAAGACAGGCCACGTCGACCCTCTCCTCGCCTTTACCCTCTCTTCCGGCGATGATTCGCGAGTAAGAATAAAAGGGAGTATGGTGGTGGAGGACGATGAAGAAGATGATGCCACGTCAACACCAAGCAAGAAGAGGGCGAGATTCTCTTCGTTGAGTCTCGATTCAGCGCAAATCATGGAGAGGTAGATTTGGGAAATCGAAGCATACGATTTTCTCTGCAAAATCAATTGAATGGATTTGGGCCAATGGATTTAGTTACTGTTGCTGAAGCTCTGTAATTTGGGAAGCTCTGTAATTTGGGAATTGAAGAAGACGGTGATTTTGTATTTTTTTTTTAATTGTTTTTTGTAATTTTTTAATTGCTTTTTGTAAAAAGGTTAAAAATGTATTTTCAGTATATTTACAAATTCCATACACATCTCAAACATACCTATCAAACAATATCTATATCATTACCCAAATAATTAATACACACCTAACAAACATGTGAAAATACTCTATCAACGAAATCCTTGTATAACCATACACAAATAACTTATACCCATCAAATCCAAAAACACGGTATCAAACGAGCCCTTAATGTGAGAGCTGGGAAGACGTGTATCTATTTCTATCTAGCGTTGCTCGATAAGTCGTACCTTTTGATAATGAAATAGAGGCAAATTATAAAAATAGGTCACTAAGTATATAAGTTTTCGTTTTTGGGTCATTATGTTTGATAATTGCAAAAGTAGGTCACTAACTTTTCATGTGAAAACAATTTTGGGTCATATTTTCAATTTTAGGTCACTAAGTTTACATTTTTTTCAATTTTGGGTCACTATGTTTATAACGTTAGTACCAAGTGACCCAAAATTGAAAAAAATATTAACTTAGTGACCCAAAATCGAAAAATATATTCTTAGTGACCTAAATTAAAAACATGACCGAAAATTGTTTCACATGAAAAGTTAGTGACCTACGTTTGCAATTACCAACACAGTGATCCAAAAACGAAAACTTGTATACTTAGTGACCTAATTTTATAATTTCCCTGAAATAGATAATGTCATGATGGACCTGTGGCAATAAATGGACGATGCAATAAATAATTTGATATAATTGCTACCTACGCAACCCAATTGTTGAGTCAGAAAATTCAAGCCACATAAAAATTTCATTTCCATCCAACGAAAATATGTGTGGAAAATTCGTATTTTGAATGTCATCAATTTCGGTACTTGCTGATTGTCATAATTCACATTTCAATTTTGAGATAACTATTACAATACATAGAAATCTTTACTGCAAAAGAATAGAAAACCCCATCTTCGATTTTAATTAAATCTTCAATCTACACACACGTTACGTGGCTTGATATTGGAAAATATTTAGTATGAAACAATTATTCTTTTTATTGGGCTTAAATTTCAATTCAAGCTATGACCCCACAACAAGATAACGACCAATCGACCATTGCAAATACATAGTCGAAAATCAATAAGCATTTTATATATTGTCGGTCACTAAACTATCGTTGTAATTACGAGAATATTATAATCTTAAGCTTCTAGAAACTCCAGCCATCTTGTACGTGGTCGCGAATCTCGTCCAAACATGGTGCTATTTTTTTATTACTTTTTTCCGAACAAAGCAATCATACTTTTAAAGGGTAATTCAAAACTTTCCACAAAAAAAACCCCCTCATTTTATACACGGCATTTTGGTGGACCGAGTCACTTAAAAATATATTGAGTTTGAAAGATATAACTGGTTTTCGTGAAATAATATCATTCCTATAGAAGAAAACGTTGATTTTTATAATTTCTTTCCAAATTAAGAATAATATCGCTCTCTCTAGCTAGGTGACAAATTTTCAATTATCCTTAATTATCTGATAGCCACTATACCCAATAAAAAGAAGGTGTAATTAGATTTCAGGCCCATTTAGTAGTTTTGTTTTTGATTTCAGGCCCCATTCATGTTTTAAATAGAAATAAGGACCTAAAATTAAATTTCATTTAGGAATAAGGACCTAATCCATGGTAAAAAGACATATTTGCCCATAATAAACAAAAAAATTACGAATAACTGCCATTGCCTTCTTCAAACGAGCAAAGCAACAATAAAGAAGTGGTATAGACCGTACATGAAGTGGTACTGTAGAACCATAAAGTGGTACGGTAGACCCATGAAGTGGTATGAGTGAATAGTGAAGTGGTACTGTAGACACATGAAGTGGTACTGGTGAACAGTGAAGTGGTACTGTAGACGCATGAAGTGGTATTGTTGAAATAAGAAGTGGTATGGCGTTGTTGACACATGAAGTGATAATGTTGAACATAGAAGAAGTGGTATTGTAAACCCATGAAGTGGTACAGTTGAAATGTTAGGGAATTCATGGGTCTACAAAAGCTGTACCACTTCATGCGTCTACAATACCACTTCTTCTATGTTCAACATTACCACTTCAAGGGTCTACAACGCGGTACCACTTCACTGTTCACCTGTACCACTTCATGGTTCTACAGTACCACTTCACTGTTCATCAGTACCACTTCATGGGTCTTCAGTACCACTTCACTATTCACCCGTACCACTCCATGGGTCTACAATACCACTTCATGGATCTACAATATCACTTCATGTAATATTACTGTTATGTGACAACTGATAACAGAACTGATGCGCTGGATACCACTTCATAACTACTTTTTCATAAGGGTATTTTCGTCCAACAACCTTAATTCTAACTTAAATTGTAAAATAGGTCCTTCAAACTAAAGTATTTCTGACATGGTCCTTGGGCCTATTTAAAACAGGGAATAGGGCCTGACAACGAAACGCCCCTAAAAAGAAGCACGAACTCAGAGTCAGACCACTCAAATATCATAAAATAAGAGAGGCTCTACGTACAAAACTACCAAAAGCCTCGAAAGCACAAAAAGGAACTCCCATTCCATGGCCGCCGCCGACGTCACCGTCCTCCACCGCATCCTCGTCGGACCACCGCTCGCCGACGCTGCGACGTCGACGGAACAAACCCTAACCCTCACATACTTCGACATGACATGGCTTCACTTTCACCCAGTCCAACGCCTTCTCTTCTACAAGTACCCATGCTCTAAATCGCAGTTCCTCGAAAACATCGTCCCAACCTTTGAAGACTCACTTTCCAAGACTCTCAAACACTATCTACCATTGTCGGGAAACTTGCACTACCCGACCCGACCCGATTCGGGCATGCCCCATATCCGCTACAAACCCGGCGACTCTGTTTCTGTAACTGCAGCAGAATACTCCGGCGAAGAGGGTTCAGAAGAATACTTCAATTACCTCACAGGAAATTCCCAGAGAGACTGCGATAAATTCTACCCTTTCTTCCCGGATCTGCCCGACCCGATAACCGAACCCGATTACCAGACAATCCCCCTCTTAGCAGTGCAGATTACGCTATTCCCAGGTGCTGGGATATGCCTGGGATTCAACAACGACCATGTCGCCGGCGATGCTAGCTCCATGGTCAGCTTCATCAAAGCTTGGAGCAGAGTTGCAAAGTTCGGCGAAGACGACGATGAGGTTCTAGCGAGGCTTCCAATTTACGACAGATCGCTGGTGAAAGATAATAAATGTCTGAGAAACGATCTCTGGGAGATGGGAAAGAAACTTACCTACGGGCCAAGACCTTCGATTCCACCCAAGGATAAAGTCCGAGCAACGTATGTTTTGCAAGAAACGGACATCAAAAAGCTCAAGAACGCAATCCAATCGAAGAAACCAAACCTAACCCACTTATCTTCTTTCACGGTCACGACAGCTTACGTTTGGACATGCCTGGCGAAATCATCGTCCGAAGAACAAGTCCCAGGTGACGAGGAAGAACACTTCGCCTTCGCAGTGGACGCTAGGTCCCGCCTGGATCCGCCGGCGCCGGAGGAGTACTTTGGAAACGTAATCGGACCGGCGTTCGTGGGAACGACCCACGGGGAGCTTATCGGAGAAGATGGGTTTTTCGCGGCGGCGCAGCTGATAGGCGACGTGATTAGTAACAAGGTGGTGAAGAAAGGCGAGTTCTTGAGGGACAGTGAGGATTGGCTTGCCATATATCAAGGGTTGGCCGGGAAACGCTTGTTTGGGGTGGCGGGCTCGCCTAAATTCGATCTGTACGACGTTGATTTCGGGTGGGGAAAGCCGAAGAAGTATGAAGCAGTGGCCATCGATGGAGATGGGTCGATTTCGCTTTGCAAGTCTGGGGAATTCGAGGGCGGTTTGGAGATTGGTTTGTCTTTGCCGAAGAAGAAGATGAATGCTTTTGCTGAGCGCTTCTACGGTGGATTAGCGGAGATTTAATCTCATATTTCCATGTTCTTGATCATTTTCGTATCGTCTTAAGCTCCTATTACAGTGTGATTCTTGAAACGAAAACACATCTATAAGATGATGATGATGCTGCACAAATTAATGATTAAGTTACTACGCCATCATGTTTTCTTACATTTTAAAGACGTAATCTGATGTGACAAGGCTTCAGTGCATTAATCTTGGTTTGGGCCCACGTCCACATGCACAGCTTTTGTTGGAATAAATTTAAATTCCAAATGACAATATAGTTGATTGGGCTCATAACTCACAAGAGTCCAACAAGTTAGCCTAACGTACAATAGGGTTTAGCCCATTGAATGCAACTTTAGAAGGAATCCTTTATCCCAGATGTACATTTTTTTTCTCTTCCTAGCCGTCATTCAACAACCTAAACAGGCTTAAGAGCCAAGATGTCCGAACAGGAATAGGGAGATTGAATCTACTATTAATTATTATTGCATGCCAGTGTATTAAAGTCCAGGTAGGGTAAGGGTAGTTTAGATAAGGCAAACTGAAAGTCTCGATGCAGTGAACCATAGACATGACAAACAAAACCCACCATCGCCAAAGTCTCTCAGTTTAGCTTTCTCTTCGTGGGGTCAGAGAGAGAGAGAGAGAGATTTATCAGTTACTACTTTTTACTACAAAGTAAGCGGGGTAATAAGGCATGATCTTGTGTCTGATGCATGCGTATATGTAATAGTAATAATCTTTCTGCGCTTGTTATTATGTTTGGATGTGAAAGAGAGTTAGTTGTTGTGTGCCTCGGAAAGGTGCAGCCAATTTCAGAACAGTGCACGTGTAGTAAACCCACCCAAGCCAAAACCCAATAATATTCATTGTCATGTGTGTGTGTGCTAATATCTATGCAGTCAAACCCAAATAAATTAGGAAAAACTAAAACCCCATACCCTAGTCTTGTCTATCACTCACTGCAAAGAATTGCGTAGTAGCTAATAAAAAGATATCGACTTCATTGAATATTATTCGGAAACTTCTTCTGATCATACATTGTCGCCGGATTAGAGTGATCAATTGAGAAGATGTAGATGTGTATGTGTGTTGTTCAGAAAAAAAGGGTTATTTTATGTAAAGCCAGATATATATTTCTGTACATCAAATTCAATTTAATTGAAAAGGAAATGGGAGACTTTAAAAGAAGCGAATTGGCCAACAATAGACAACCTAAATTCAAACATCTTATGTTTTCTTCAGCTTTAAGGTGATGAATGAACATGACTGTAACACAAATCATCAGAATTTCAACAACAAATTATCGGTTTCTTAAAAATGACAACTTTATGATGTTTTCTGAAAGAGAACGCCGAGAGTCTTAGCTCCTTTTTCTCTAGTTCGAATCAAAGTAAAATCTGTACACATACATTAATCTATATATGAAGCTATCAATTGAGAAGCCTCTCCATGCTAGAACGACAACATCTCAAATAGGGAGTAAAAATTGATGGAAAGAAGAAAATTAATTAAACAAGGAAGAGTTTTACGAACAAAATACAGCAACTATTTCACTCACAAGCCATCACCACCATACGATCGAAAAATTCATTATTCATCCACCATTTTATATCATCTGGAAATAACCTAAGAAACCCTCTCGAATTCTCACATAACCCTAAATAAACGCTCGTCACACACCACAATGAATGACCTATTTATCATCAAAACGGTTGCCTGACACCTCCCCAATACCCCTCACCACCGTCGCCGGCGGCCATCTGATGGTTCAAATTACCACCGTTAAGCATCGCATGAAAAACGTTATTACCATTATTATTATCGCCACTACTGTGCTGATCGCCGCTGCTCGAACCAATTCCGTTCACCTCCTGCCCGGCCACGTGCCCGCCGCCGCTGCCCGCGATATCATCGTCTTCCAAGGGCAGCCTTTCGTACGCCGCGTTTCCAAAAGACGCCGCCATTACAACCACCGGCCCAGCAGCCACCAAGGGACCCACCACCGCGCCGCCCACCACTTGCCCCTGACCTCCGGCGAGGTAAACCGTCAGACCAGAAGCCTCCGCCGGCGCCGGAGCTGGAAGAAAGCTCCCTGAGAGAGAGAGAATCTCGAACCTTCCGTGGAGAGAAACGACGGAATTAGGAGAGGTGGGCTGACGCAGGGTGACGTTCGCCACCGTCCCCGTCGCGCTTAGGATGCAGACGCCGCGCTGGCGCCTCGCGGCGTAGGAAGAGAGGCCGTCGTGGACGTCGCAGCCCGCCGAGATCTCCATTACGTGCGAGCGGAGGGAGTTTGCGCTGTCTCTTGTGATTATGATTGGGGGCTTGGGCTTGTTCTTGGAACCCGCCGGCCTTCCTCGTGGACGGCGGTTCGACGGCGGCGTGTTGTCGGAGGTGGTCGTCAGCTCTAGCTCGGACTTGAGGAGTAGGCTGCTGTTGCTGCTGTTGGGGTTCGGATCGTCGTCGTTGGTGGCGTTTTCGGCCGTGTGTGGGTGGAACTGGTGAAATTGGTGGTGGAGCTGAAGGTCTCTGGCGAGGAACGGCGGCGGCAGAGGGCGGTTGTGAGCTAGTTGGTCCATAGCTTTTCGTTTTCCTTTCGAGCTTTAATTCTCTTACAACAATCGAAGTTATGAGATTAAATTCGGTTAAGAAGTTGAGAGAGAGAAGCTAGTATTGATTAGATTCTGGTGACCAAGAATTAAGAAAAGTGAAGTTCTTTCTTCTCTGTCGGAGGATGTATCTGGCGAGGGTTTAGAGAGAGAGAGAGAGAGAGAGAGAGAGAGAAGGTAATGGTGAAGTCAAGATGGGTACAGCGTATATGTCGATGGAGCTAAGCTAAGCATGGTTTGCGTTAGGGTTAGGTCAATGAACCATGGGTTTGATATAATAAGATAGTTAATTAAACTAATCTTGGTCATAATTGAGCAAGCCAGTTATAATTGTTTAAGACCTGCGCGAGCTTATATTTGACTTCTAACTACTCGAGCCTATGAATTGATTCTTTTCTAATTTAATTACTTTTAATTATAAATTAAGGTCGTATAGTTCGAATTTGAATGTTGTTTGTATGAATATTGCAAGTGGAATGATGAAAAATCGCTCGAGGTGAGCACACAAATTCAAACTCAATTTCTGGTTACATATGCCACCAAATTATTCTTTTAACAATATTCTCAAAGTTGTCCTAAATTAATATATTAATTTCATCCTTATTTCAGCTCATCGTTGATGGGGATATCTATGTTTTCTTTTAAATTTTTGAGCTGGACTATTAAATCTATGAAGGCGAGATGACAAACTCGTGAGACCAATCATGCTATGATATCATGTAATATCGAAAAAAAACAATTAGACATGACACGTATAGGAGAATTCCTGACTCAAAAACAATAATCTCAACATCATTAATGAAGACATTATTGAGAAGTCTTGAGATAATTACCCAAGAAAGTCATTATATGCCTACACCAACCTAATTCAACTAGTCTTCATCTTCGCGTTCATGCATGATGAAGTCAAATACGAAGGTGATAAATACAAATTAACTTGTTGGCATTGGAAGGAAAAATAAAGTTTTCTTTAAATTATGATCTGTAGCTTTGACCATTTGGGTCCCCATCAGACAAATCACCAAGTTTCCGCCCAGGGTTGCAATAATATCACCTATTTCTCCGTCTTCATTCAATTAAGTAATATTGTAAGTATTTATTTAAACAGCTCAAATTTTGAAGGACTAGAATTCTATAACCACACTTGGCCGCTCCAGCTTTTATTTCTATCTGTGTCTCTACGAAGCTTTGACCCTCAAGTCAAACCATGGCATAGAAATAAGCTTCGAAAATTTCTAGAAAAAATTTGAGGGTTGTTTGGTATCCTGAATTTACGTGGAATTAATGGCCTCTAGAAAATTGTGTTGTTTTTTTGTAGTTTAATTCAGCGGAAAATGTGAGAAAACGGACACGGCGTAGGTGACGACAAATGTGATAGAGATAAAGACTTTGCACATATGTGGACCGTCGAAGAAATTGTAATGAGACGAGACATGGTAAGACCCACACACACACACACACACACAATGCATTATTTACAGTTGATCTTTATGATTTCCATCACCTAACTTCAATGCTTTTACACAATATAATATATTTACATAGATGTGAATACTAAATATATATTTGCCCGAAATTGTGAGAAGGTGAAAGGCCGTGTCTTAGAAAGTGAACACAATATATGCGTTCACAAGCAAAAGTGAACCCGACAAGCTTATTTAGGTAAGGTCTATGAAAGTACATGAAATCCCGCGATGTGTTGTATATAATTATTACATGGTCGAGTTTATTTTGTTCTATTTGAACATAACTCGAGTTAGCACCTGTCAAGATTCGTCGGGTATATTATTATCTTCAATAATTTTCTAAATTTCGAAATTTTATTTAAACGAGAAATCCCATCGCAAATATGTAAGTAGTAGACTTCCAGATATTTTGGGTGGCGAGAAGGTGCAAATTTGGATAAGAGCTAGTCAACAGTTAAAAGTTTTAATTATTGGTGAACCCCATTCGTGTTCTTCGTGTATTATTTTTATTATTATTACTTTTTAATATTTAAGGAAATGTCGTCATCATTGTTAATTACTCCCTCTGTTTCACAAAGAAAGTCGTTTTAGATGTCTTTTTTTGTTCTAAAAAGCAAGTCGTTTTGGTTCAATAAATATATATGTGTAAATTACCAAAATTGACCTCATATTAAATAACAACACATGCTTCATAAGTGGAATAATAATTAATAGTTAATGAGGGATATAAAAGACATTTTAACCCATGTTTTAATATGTGTGAGAAAATCTAAAACGACTTTCTTTATGAAACATATGGAGTATTAACTAAGAGTAAGAACTTAGGTTATCATTGTTAGCATGGCTTTGGAACGAGAAACCACACAAGGCATGGGCTAATCAGAGCACGCGTGTGGTCTCTCTTACAAGGAGACAATATTACATCCAACAAAATAAAATATAAGGATATACTAAAATATGATTGTATAAATATGATTTTGGGAAATGAAAAGAATATGATATCAGAAAACAATCTTGATACGGGAGTTTCTCTATAAACTACGAAATTCTGACCAAGGATAATGATATATATTTATTTGATGAATAGCAATACGCTGAGTAATACATTTATGATTGTGACACTATAATAAATGGTGCAGGGACGGTCAACCATTTACCCCAACCACATCAAAATTATATTTTATTTAGTGAAAAGAGTAATATTATAAATAGATTTGCTCAAGCATGTGGTTGTAATTGTTCTCCAAATCATTGGCTTCGCTAATATGTTCATAGAATTGGAATTTTTAATATTTTGTTACTTCATGTTATTTGTGAAAAGATCACCTCGGTTTCGTTTATGAATTAAAATTGTTTTTATTTGACTATTACCATAAATGACAAATTCTGGATCTGAAGACACACTGGTTACATGTTGGTATTATTTTGTTTATCTATTTCATTTGATTAGGTGATGATGTGTCTATATCAACAGTCGTCGAATTAAATACATGTCTGAAATGATTTATTTTCACGGGCGAAATGTATTTATTCTTGTCTCAGCACTGACTTTGATTATGTGCAAAAGTCTTGCTCCATGATTGATAATTAGCATAACTCATTAGTATGATTTAAAATAGTAATTAGATAATCGGAAAACATGAATAATTAAATTTTCACATTGCGGCCTGCAAATTATTATTTGAATTTTCCAAATTTGATGGTGGGGTCGTCACATACGACATTATGCCATCACATCATGAAAAAGAAAGTCGACCATAATCTTATACGACAAGCTTAATCGTAATGCTTATCTTAATCAACTACTAACCTTACCCAATTAAATATTTAAACAGTTGTCTAATTTGATTTAATATTTCAATAGTGGGCATAACATGGACCGCCTTCACTGTTACTTTCATGTGCATTTGGAATCTTATGACAACGTTACATGTTTGGACACACAAAGTTCTAATCTACGAATCTTATTCATCACTTTGTACAAAGGGATGGTTTTTACAACTCATAAGAATTTGATTAAAATAATCAATCAGATTGGAAATTTATTTTAAATAAATGGGATAGGTAATCAAACAACAGCCGACCAAAATTAGGGTCTCCACGTGAATTGATGTTGATGGCTTTGGAATTTCTTCTATTTGATGAGATGTCAACGGCGTACTTGCAAATCATATTTAAGTACATTGCATTGTGTGACTGTGTCTCAATAATAGATTATTATACGTACAAATCCATTTCGAATATTCGCCATTCCACAAAAAAATAGAACTCTCAGATCCGATGAATTACATGATCGAATTTTCCCGTCGTACTAAAATATTTCGAGCGACGCACGAATTATACTAATATGTATTATAACATGGTTGTTAGGTTATTTTGCTAGCCCTAGGTTTTACGCAAGTCTTGGTTTAATTTTACAATTCAAGGGATAAAATTGAGAATGATATAACTATGTTGAACGAAATCTTAGTTTAATTTATCATTCAAAGTAGAGGCTCTCAGGAACCGACAATTTGGAAAAAAAAAAAATTTATGGATCATAACGTTCCGTACATTGTTCCATGGAAATTTGGAATTAGCTCGATTTGTATATATGTAAAAAAAATGAAAAAAAAAAGAAGAGGAAAGTGGTATAAGACCATAATCTCATGGAATATGTAACTCTCAAACAAAGGCCCATAAAAACGTTTGAACATATATAAATATAAAATTTTAATTGTATTTTGTTGAGCATAAGCCCAATAGTCCACTCATAATACACATTTAAATTACAATTGCGCTCAATGCCACTCTCTTTTCTTCCTGCTCATCCACCACTTTTGCCAGTAAACAAATCAAAACAAAAGAGATCACTACTTATGTTATTTAATTTGATGGAGATCCATCCATAAAAAAGGCTTATTAATCACAGTAACTCATCATACACTTAAACTCCTCAAAATTCACATATCCATCGCCATCTCTATCCACACCTTTGATCATGTCTCTGCACTCTCTTACACTGTATTTTCCACAGCAAAGCCTTTGAAGAACACTCTTCAGCTCCTTAGCAGAAATAAGACCGTTATTATCCTCGTCGAATACTCTAAACGTCTCCTCCAAAATGGTCCCATCCACCCAACGATCACTTTCTTCCATAACGGTCATAAACTCGTCGAAGTCAACGTAGCCATCGCAGTTGCAGTCCATTTCTTTGACCATCACTTGAGCTTCTTTAGCAGCCATCGCCTTATTCTCATGTCCCATGTTGAGCAAAAGCCGTGTAAGCTCCGCCGGCGATATTTTCCCGTCGCCGTTAGAGTCTATGAGCTCGAAAACGCACTTCAAATTGGGTCGAATTTCCCATGGATTGTGAACCAAAAGAGGGTTTCTTGGAATCCTTCATGAACTTGCAGCTGCTTTCAACGAGTTTCTTGAATTTGGACTTTAAGCATGCTCTTAGAGAGGCTAAACCCATCGTTAAGATGTTTTCAGATTAGATTATAAAGAGGGTCGATGAAGTCTATAAGGTAGACGACGATGATATCAAGATAAATGGGATTTTATGATGATAATAGATTATTGTTATTATTACGAAGGTTGAGCGAGGATAGAAACAAGAGAAGTCGATGATGGGTTTTTTTGGACTAGACTTGCTAATGAATGATGGGCAAGCACGTGATGTTTTTTGTGCTTTTGGTGACAAGACAAGTGTGACTTTGTATTACATGCTTTGAGATGTATAAAGAATGATCTTGAGAGTGTTCATATGCATAGGAAGAACGAGGAAGAACTAAACTAATATAAATAGCTAACGTCCGTCATATGGTTTTTTCCCTTGAAGATCCCCCATTTTGTTTATTTGTAGTAGATTCACACTTTTAACCTCTTTTTGAGATGATACCTAGTCAATCAATGTATGATTATGAAACAAAGACGTATAGACAACACTATAAAATGTTGTCCAAGTCCTCCTATAGACAAACGCACTTCTTCGATTTAGGTACTTTCGCAAATTATGAAATGTAACGGTCTAAAATAAAATATTAAGCAAGACGTTCTATTGACTTGGGCAAATAATGCACCAAGTCGCAACTTTCCGCCGTAATTGCCGGCGGTTTTATTTTCACTTCATTGAACTTTCCGCAGTGCTACGATTTATAGGATAGACGACACGAGATACATACGTGATAATTATAAATATCGACTATGTTTATGTATTATTTAATACTAGGAAAGTGAAGCCGCGCGTTGCGCGGCATTCATAAAATCATAGCCCGGACACCGAATGACTTAAATAAGGCTGATATGAAGGAAAAACATTATTAAGTATACATTTTGATTATAGTAGCTATAGATACAGTAATAAATTAATCAAAGATACGATAATAAGTTTTTTACCGCACGAAGATATGTACTCGTATACAAAAAATTATGTAAAAGTAAATATAACTGAAACGTTTAATTTAACAATTTATAAGCAAACTACTGCCCGAGCATGAAAGCACATATGAAGTAATACCATCATCCTACACTATTTGCAAAAAATATGGAAAAACGTCCCATTAATCCATGTTTGGAAAATTCGTTTTTTAAGTTTACAGACAAAATAGCTTCGCGCTTCAATGTCGCCTTTTCATCAGACATGTTGCATGGATGCTTATAGAAGATTGTTTGATTAACTTCTCCATCGAAAAGCCACCATGAACATCGTCTTCAAATTTCTCAGTCGTCAAGCCAGTTTAGCTGGTGAAGACGATTGCTTTACAGACGTTTCAGTTCATGTTTACCTTGTAGTCTTGTACGACTCGTCTGTTGTAGTTTTTTTGGTCGATGTAAGTCAACGACATAAGGGTCGTGCTGAGCATGAAATTCGGTTTGTTGTTACCACAACAAGTGTTGGCTAAAAGATAAAAGTATTTCCGTACAACATCTAACTTAATTATACCAAGTGTAGTTACGTAATTAGCCGAATTATGCATATTTGACGGTCTTTTTGCAAAACTTTATATAATTTTAGAATACATACGTAGATTTGAAAAGTTGGTAAACAGTGTAATTTGTATGCAATATATATATATATGGTAATTTCGCATTTTATATAACAACCAAGTTATATATTAATTGTGCGCTAGTTGTTATAGGGTGATGCTAGCCTATTTACGTGATCATAATTAACTTAAGTAACGACATTATTTGATGAAGTGCAAGACTGAAAGTGCTTAAATTAAACATCATCAAACACATGCATAAGAGATAGGTACTGCGTAGTCATGTACATAGCAAAATATAACAGGCCAAACACCCAAAAGCGAGAACGTGACAAGAGGAAGCCATATACCCGAACCGCAAGCCAAAGCAAGCAAAAAAAAGCAACCAACAAGGGTAAAATGAGAAGGAAACTAACTTTACAAAATATTTAGTGATGCCTAGTTGCGCTTGGCCTTCTTGTTGGTGGAAGAGGAGCATGCTTGGTCTACAGTGGAGTCAAGGGGACGATGCTTGTCGGAGGATTGTTGTAGATTACAATTAGCAGTCAATGAGTCCGTTGGAAGGCACGCCATGACAGTGTAGCGAACCACCGGCTTCCCCTTAAAGAAACAGTTGAACCCTCTAACATGATAAAGGGATTGGGTGCACTTCAACATCTCATTTGCACGATAGATGTCCACCAAGAAGGAAGAACTATTGTTGGCAAAATATAGAAGGAAAATATTCGTAAAATAATCGTACCCCCCGTTCACTTTCAATTATCGCATCGGCTGTCATTCCTAACAGACTCTCAGCCTCTCGCTTCTCAATAATTACGTCAATGCCTCCAGTTCCATCACTTAACTCAGCCTCAAAACGCAATCTGCAAATAAACACAATTTACGACTTGTAATGCAATAGGTTCAATAGAGTAAATAAAAACACACGTTTTACATGGGACAAAGCATCTTTTGAGTGCATAGCGAGGAGGGTATAAAATAAATCGGACTAAATGCCGGGCTTTCGTTTAGAAGCTCTTACACTGGGCGAGGTTTCGGGAAATCTTTACTACAGTGCAAGCAAGTGAACTCGTTCATGTAGTCTGCCCCACAAATCTTGGCGCAATTTGGACATGTCATTACGTACAGTTGTTGATCTGTTTTTGCAATGCTAATCTCAGCCTTGATCCAAAATGTTTTGACCTTAAATGACAAATAAAGTTAAGTTTATGTATTTTAGGAGACAACTATGCAAAACAGGAGACAATAAAGAAACATACCACTTCAGGTGAACACATAATCTGGCTCAATTTCCTAATTTGGGATCCCAACGGGTATGTAGTAATACGCCTATCATTCTCATAAAGCTTCTCGGAGACGATACTTTCTACAGTTTGTTTATGGTCTTCTAACCTGATATGGAAGGTTACAAATGTTGATTCATTGCATATAAATGCAACAACCACAGATATATCATATAAATAGAAAAAAATTCTCGTACCACAAGCGTAAGTGCGTCGCTTCGGGTATCGGCGGATCGAACGAGATGCAGTCGGTTAGAGTCGTGTTCAATGAGAGTCCTTAAATCAATAAGTTAGTCATTGTGTAAACCAAACACATGTAATCACATATCTGGACACACATCAAAGTATATTACTGATCCGGATACCACATTTGACACTTACCATGGAAAATGTTAACGGCCAATCTTGTTGCCAAGACAATCGGCATAGTATGTACTACATTTGTCAGTTTAGGTGCTTCCATTTGGAGGAAATCTTCCCACAGTGTGAGGAGCATCGGCTTACACCTATGAGCAACATAGACTCGATAACCAATGTAGAACGACCAAAATGTAAAATACGAAATATAAAAATATGCATACTCTTCATTGACAATCACAAATTCCTGCAGCCTTTTCCCGCTTTTAGTGCTACGAGGTTGAAGAACATGGACGACTGCGCATAAGACATCTACAAGAGTAAAAGACAATATATTCATGATAAGTAATGTCATAATATGTTAAGATGCCAAGACAATATGAACAAGTTTAAATCACTATACTCTTATGCAGATATTATAAATATAATAATGCAACTTAAGAACTTACTTTTGCGACTCGTAGAATCGTCCAAGAAGTCCGCAAATCTTTCAAACGGTGTGAGATCGTATGCGGTTTCCAAAGACACTTGATATGGATCAGGACTGCTCGTATGTAGCAACTTTTGTTGAGATTAACTCATAACACGACTCTGGCACCAACGCGAAACTTTTGTTAACAGCCCTTAGCTTACAATGGCCGATATAATACGTGCAATAGAGTTGAAGGATGCTATCTAGTTGGTCAACATCTGATTCAAATATAATGCACTGCATCCTCGTATTCTGCAATTAACGATGGTTTTAGGATGAAGTAGATATGGATAAAATTAGCTCAAAGGATGTTGTTTTGGTTCTTCCTCTTTATCGACGATGACGACCCTTTGTTGCCTTGACCAAAGCGTGTGAAGCGAATCGGCATTTTCTCGACAACGAGAACTCTTGCATACCAAATTCTCCGCGTCAGGGATATGTCTTTTAGTAGGATGCACTTTTTCTCCATGGTCTTTCACAAAAGAAGAACAAGGGTGAATTACTCAAACTTCGTCAAGGAAAAAATTAATAAATAAATTGAGTAACTTACCCTTTGAAAGTAGAAAGGAAGCATAACTTATCTGTTTAGGGAGGAGACATATCTCACATAAAACTCAAATAAAACTAACCTCACATAAAAATCAAACAAAGCTAAGCTAAGGCGTAGGCTATACAAACAATAAAAAAAAAATGAGAACCAAGGATTGGTCAAACCAAGGATTTTATTTGGTGAAGTAGTTCGGCGGAAACTGGCGGAAACTGAAGCTTAAAATCTGCAAGATGAAATTCTGCGCTTGAAGCTCGAAGAGGATGGTGTTTCTCGACAGCATGTACAGTGCCTTGCGCAAAAAATAGTTCTTGAGAACTTAACCTCTCTTGCGCAAAAGACGGTGATGCTCCTCTTCAGCTGAGTCTTCTACCTACTGATCGTCTCGAGACTGTTAGTTCAGAAAACGGCTCGCCGGGAAACGCGGCTCCTCCGGCGACGATGGGTTCGGACGCGGACAAGCTTTCGGCGACGGTGGAGGAAGTTTCGTCTTCGGAGAACAGCTTGGAGTTGGCTGTTGATCCCCACGCAAGAACCACGGCTGCGGCCGAGCTTTGAACGCCAACAACAGCAAAAGTGGTTCTGACGCGGCGGCGGTAGACGACGTCGTACCAGATGGGTCTGAGGCCGAGTGTTGACGTTGAAGCTCTATAAAATGATTCATTTGCTAAACGAATTGGAAGTGAACTAATTTACTATGGAAGAAGAAATTAAGGAGGTTAAAGCTAAAAGTGTGAGCTGAGGCAGACAAAACGGTCTTCATGAGCTACCTCAGTAGATGAAATGGGAAACGAAATGCTAAGGTTAAGGGATGTGAAGGGTAGGCTCGAGAGGGAATTCGCTTAAGAGATTGGCTGTTTCCTTTCAAATGGAGGTCTCTCGTTGAAAGATGAATTAGAAAGAACGGTAGCTCGATACAAAGCTTAGTGGAGCAAGTAAAAGCATCGAGCTTAAGCCCGAGCTGCTTGGGATCTTCAGTAAAGGAATTACGAGATGTGAACGAAACGCTGACACCAACATGCGAGCAAGGAAGTTGAGAGAACTCGTGTCACATAATGTACAGAACAATGAGGGTCGTTCAAAGGAAGAAGCTGTTACAGGAAACTATCACTTGGACTTGAAATAATGTGCTGATGTTACGGGGGAAGATAAAGGAATTGTATTGATATGTTAATAGTAAAGCAACAGGGATCCCTAGCAGATATCTTAAATTATTTGACAAGAAACAACGAATCCCTCAAGAGATATTTATGTATATAAAATATACATACAACCCATTTTTGTTCCATAGCATAGCCATGTGCTCTTACTTTCAACAACGCCATGACGCTTACCTTTCCCTGTGCTAGACAGCAAACTATAATATTAATTTTTTGTTTTGTCACAGTTAACCATGTGAATAGAATAGCTACATGACCTATGGGATTCTCCTCTATAAGAAAACATAAATAAATCAATAGGAAGTTCACGCACGAGATTAAGGTAACACTGCATTTTAACACATGACTTGCAAAACACTACAAATCCACATCTCATTCATGGCATTGGTGGGGTAGTTTTTGGAGGTTCAAATGCATGACTTTGTCCACGCTACAAATCTCTAAACTTTCTATCACCAGTAAGTATAAAAAAGACCAGAACCAATAAATATGGCGGAAAATGGGAAACCTTATAGAAGCACTGTGGAAATGTCTTGTTTAACGTGGAATACACGATGCGCAGAAGCAAGCCCTTCAGGTCACCCTAACAATGGTATGGCAAAAAGTAAGAAAACATAGGGATAAACCATCCATTCAGAGCAGCAGAGAAAGAGGGGATCATACATAACTTACCAGGAGCAACTCTCAGAAATCCATAGTGAAGCATGACGTTTCAGCATGTAAACATTTTTAGCTTCTTGTCTTTCTTTTAAGGAAATGGTAGGGATTGGTGAATGAGTGAGGATATTGTTGGTCTAACAAAACTTCATCATTACAACTTTGATGCCCAAGAATCTGGCATGGGAAGTTGAAGGGTTGAGTTCCAGCGTTAATGGCCTTGGAATTACTTTATCTATCATTACCTGTTTGCTTTACGTGTCTTAAGGGGTTTGAAACCTGAGTTTCTCTAATATGACACAGACCAAACATCAATAGTGGCACTATTTTTTATATTATATATTGTACAATACACACGATGGACATGCATATTTTAATAGGTCTATGATTGACAGCAAACGACGCGCAATTAGAATTATATTTTATTCACTACGTCCATGCAATAACTGTTCTTCTTAGTAACACATGAAATAATTATTTTGTGGGTTACCGAGTCTGCCCCACCACCACATTACTCGGTCATAAATTATATATTTACAGTAGTACAAATACAGTTATATTACTTTTTGTAGGTGAAGTGACGTGGTTCTATATTTTTCTTTGACCGAGGTACAATTTATGTACACTGTAAGATAGATATAGCGTGTCATATATGTCATACACATGCAATGGCATGCATGCCTCCACGTCTTACCACTTAATCCTTGCAACCGAAATATACAGGTTTTGTACACGAATATTCAAAACTGATTAGGTGACCGGCAACCCACTCTAGAAACTGGCCCTATTCTCGCTTTTATAATAGTAATAGATATATATATATATTTCTCTGTGAATAGTCTCGGTAAAAACCTAGGTAGTTGACTCAGAAATATAGAGCAAGTACGTTCAATCAGACGCAAATTTGTGGCTACTCTCGATTTTAACATAGTATAAATCATTTAGACCTTCCATTCCAACTTTAAATGCTCTCTCAACCATTGGTTCAATCTAATTGTGCTTTTGGGCAATTGTTTGTTTCAACATTTCTACTCTTAGTCTTACCCTTGAGAATTATTGTATTCGGAAATGATAAAATAACTTGTAAGATAAAGGAGTGTGAAAATGCTAGAAGGAAGTTAATTAGTATACATTTTGTTGAATGATTTTCCGAAATATAAAAGTTATTGTGGGCCTATACACGCGTGTTTGGGTATAAAATAGCTTCGATAAACGAGATTATTTAATGTGCTTGACTTTGCCCAGTCATAGACTGCTAACCTCATTAACCTCCGACCTGATTCAGTGAAAGAAGGAAGACCGTCGTATAGTTGTTAATTTGTAAAAATAAAATACTTATAATATTGTATATAAGCATTTCTCCAAACACATTATTTCGTCCTAAAGGCTAAATTCACTTCACGCACAAGCCAGTAACGAGTAGGGGGTTCATTCGGTAAAAACCGAACCGCACCGAACCGAAAATTTGGTAACCGCATTTAATCGGTTCGGTTTCGGTTAAAACAGAATTTTTTCGGTTAGGTTAAAACCGAAAAAACCGAAATGAAAAAGGAAATTTAAATTTTGGGAAGAAAATAATATTTTAATACCAAAATCGAATTAATTTATATATATATATATATTAATTAATTTACTAAATATACATAGAAAATATAATATTAACACAAAACCGAATTAATTTATATATATATTAATATATTAAATATATATTTTTTAATTCATTTATTAAATTTGGTTTTTCGGTTTTTTTTCGGTTAACCAAATTACCGAACAGAAAAAACCGAAAATTTCGATTTTCAATTTTTAAGAACCGAAACCGAACCGAACCTCTTCGGTTCTGTTCGGTTTATACCGAATTTTTGGTTTTCGATTCGGTAATTCGGTTAAAACGACTTTTGAACACCCTTAGTAAGGAGGCAGATAACGAATAAATTTTCAATGCCAGATCATGTTTAAAAATAGAAATAAAACATGTATATCTCGCTTATTTTTGTCCATTTTTTTATTTTCTATTATTACTTAAAGGAAGCTAGCTAGCATTTAGCAAGCAAACGCAACTAGGGTTTTCAGAACACATCCACTCTACTGTGAGTGACGTTGATAGTGTGACTGATGGATATGACAAAAGAAGAAAGAATGGACTTTGAATTGAACATTATTAAGATTTGTCTGATACTGAGTTAACTCACTCACACGTGCACCAGCACAGCTCACACGGTGGCTCTCGACGGCGTTTGCCTTTGACTATGAAAGACCACCGTAATAAATAAATTCCATGATGTATATATGTCGTAGGCCAAATACGTCTATTGCTTCACGCGAACTCATTTTCTCCAACATTAAATCAAAATTTCACCCTTTTGCTTCACTTACTTTGCTTCTTCATAATAATCAGTATGAATTTAATGACTATAGTAAAATTTAGATATTTCGTTGGGTAAGCAAATACGAAAACTTGTTACCATAGTTTACTAGCCGAAGAACTCGAGCCAAAAAACAAAGAAATTCCCATATTAAGACACAACACCCATACTATATACTACACTAAGCCAATAGTCTAACACTATTTACCCAACGTACGACGCAATCGTCCCAAAACTATTGTCTAAATCTACACTCAAACCAGCCCCACCACATTAAATCATCATCATCAATTGTATAAATACCAACTCTCTAGCTAAAACCGAAGCAGTATTAGTATATGAATCCATCTCCTAAAAAGGAAAATTAGAAAAAAAAAAAATGAGCACCAACGCAAGCGTAGTCTACGCCGGCGGGTTTTCTTCTTCTAACGGGCCGTGCGGCGCCTGCAAATTTCTGAGGAGAAAGTGCGTGATGGGCTGCGTTTTTGCCCCTTACTTCGACTCCGACGAAGGCACGGCTCACTTCGCGGCGGTTCACCGAGTTTTCGGCGCCAGCAATGCGTCGAAGCTGCTGACGAGGCTGCCGCCGGCGAGGCGGCTAGAGGCTGTAGTGACCCTCTGCTATGAGGCGCTGGCTAGGGTTAGAGACCCTATCTACGGCTGTGTTGCCCATATATTCGCTCTACAGCAACAGGTGAATATGATTATTGCAAGAATTCATGCATGGGAAATAAACTTGTGTCTTAAATTACTGACGTATCATTTTCAATATTTGCATATTAGATCGTTAATCTGCAGGCTGAACTTGCTTGTACTCAAGCTCGTATATCGACACTTCAGTATCATCCCACTCCTTTGCATCATTCGTACAATTGCTCTTCCATGTCTTCGCAAATGACGACTCTTTTGGACTTTTCAAAGTCCGATGAAACGTCGCAAGAGATAGCTTTTGTTGATGATCTTCAAGAAAACGAAGAAGCTGAGGATGAATGATATCAACTTAAGTTCAATCTCTTTGCTCGATCCGTTGTGTGTTTGTTATCTAGTGTTTGTGTAAGGCCGATGCATTGGCTTCTTTTAAATGTATGACTCGTTTTTGTACCATTTCAAGTTTACTTGAGTTGTATATTAAGACAAAAAAAAACAACTTTAAACGGTTGTACTTGTACCTCGTTCCTTTTTTTTTTCGTAACAAAAAACAACTCTGAACTCACTTTTCCATTTCACTTACAATAGGTGGTAACGCTAACGAGAAAGAATTCGATACTGATGAAATGTTTGAATTTACAAGTTACTTTGTGATTACTTATCAATTTCTTTACTTGTCAAAAAGGAAAATGTATATTTCGTTGTCTAATCTATAGAAAAATACCTAATTGAATAAAATTTTTACACATAGGTATCCATGTCAGAAAATTTTTTTAGTTAAGTACCGTTCGATTGGGGGTACCATTTTCCTGGTGTTAACGTACCTTTTCATATGTGTATTGCGTACCGCGTTACGCATCTATATGGTACCCATATATGGTACCTATATACGTTACATACAGTACCTTGCGGCAAACTGTAGCGGGGTACCAATTCTACCTGTATTGGTACCAAAATACGTTGATATGGTACCTAAATGTGTTGTATGGCGTACCTACTGCGGATCGGGTACCTATCTACAAAAATTTATTCTGTTAGGTACCTATATATAAAAAAAAGCTGACAGGGTACTGATTTATAATTTTTTTTTCAAATGGGTATTTAGGTGTAAAAATCCCTATTTCGTTTTTCAATTTAAAAATGACGAAAATTCGTGTCGTGTGTGGGGCCACACCGAGTCAACAAGGCAAGGCATACATCCCGAATAGTACAAAGCTGTTCCTTTCTGCTGCTTCACTTCATCTTCCCCAATTGAAACTAAAATCCGCATGAAAGAACACAGCTCCGAAATTCAAACTGAACCTTGTAATAAAATCTCGGTCTCATCTTCTCCATGTTGATTGATTGCTGTTTGTAGCTTTTTTCTTTGGCTCTCACCATGAACAAGAACAGCTTAAACAAGATCGAAGAAGACCTCTTCGATTCCAATTTCTTGAACCCTCACCACGCCCAATCCCAGCCCAGCTTGACGACGACGCCTTCTACCTCTTCGAAGAAGATGACGTCAGTCACGCCTCATCCGACGCCGAGCAGCAGCAGCACAGCCTTCGGCGAGCGACGCCCTTTTGCCCGATCAATCGAACCCTAGTTTCTTCAAGCCCGGCGATTTCCCCCCAATCCGCATCAGTCCCGACCCGCACATCTCGTCCCAGTTCTACACCTTCACTAAGCAGTCCCACGCGCTCATGATCAAACCCTAATCGAACGGCGACTGGCGACCTCCGACGAGATCAAAGCCGCGACCTTGCCGTCGGTGCTCTCCAGCTGGAGATCGGTTTGGAAAGATCGGAACGAGGGCACCGCTTACGTGACTGCGTGGAAGCGGATTCAGGACAAGCTCACTGTCTTACAGGTGTCACCGACCCAGCTTCCGCGTTGAATCTAGCCGGCGACCACCTGGACAGTAATTTGCTGTGCTTCAAGAACAACTTGAATCAGTTCGTGTCCCACGTGGATCAGTGGCAGGACATAGCGATGTCCTTTCACAGCGATGCAGATTTCAAGCACCTTGGGCTGAGAGAAACTGTGGATAGGATCAAGCAGGTTTGGACCGTCGGGGCAAAGTTTTATGGGATTCCAGAGAGTTACGTCAGAATTTGCGTGGACGCCTGTAGGATTTGTGCAGACGAGATGAGTGGCTGTGCGCCGAGGTCGAAGAGAAGGAGATTCGAGTACACCGAATCGTTCGATGTTCCCGCCAAGAAGTGGCTGCGAAGCTGCAGCAATTGGCCGTGAAGCATAAGGTTGTACTTTGCATTAGGCAGAAGTATATTAGGTACAAGCCATTCATGGCGGAGGTGAAGGACTATGCGTGTCATAGAGCTGGTATGCCAGCATCAGCCAAGAAGATTAGGAGTCTGAAGAGGGAGCCTTATATGTCGAAGAGATGTGGGTGTGGCTTTAGGATTAGGGCGATTGTTCCTATAACAAACTATAACGATAAGGACAAGACATTTGTTTACGTGGAGGAGGGAACTGCAGTCTTTAAGCTCTATGCAGTACATTCTGGCCACGAACCTGGGCCATTGGACAGGAATGCGAGGATCATGCATCGAGTGGTTGGGCACAAAGGGGGGTTTTTCATCGACAGTGAGGTGTTGTACGGTGTGACCAGCGAGGAAGAAAATGGCGAAATCTTGAATTCTGGGGAAAAGAATCTTCTGGGGATTTGCACGACACAGTCATGCAGCAAGTGAACGATTTGAAGAACGAGTTAGGGCTGCTCGAGGGCAGGATAGGGAGGACACCACCTGAGAATTTGGGCTCTGTGTCAAGCGAGCTCTTCGATCTTTTTAACAAGGTGAAAAGCATCGCCAGCGATGGGCCTAAATCTCTGTTGTTTTCCTCCGAAAAGCACCAGCACCTCGATGATATGCTGGTTGTGCAGCACGACTTGCCAGATTGGGGCGATGGAAAAGATGCAGAGATGATCGAAGATGATGAGGACAGCTTTGGACGAACGCTTGGTGAGGTTGCTTCATGGGATCAAATGAGAGTTGGGGAGTCTTGTAAGGAAGTGAAGTGGCTGAAGTGTGGTAGGGAGTTCGCCGAAAAGCTGACCACCAAGTCGTTAAGGCATGTGCCACATGTCGATGCGATAGATCATGATTTAATAGGTCTTACGGGCATACATGTAGTTGATGGCTTCTATCATGAGAACCCAAAGTGGTTCGACTCGCCTTGCGGGCTCAACCCTGAAGTAGATTGTGGTGATGGTGGATGCAGAAATGGGGAGATTGCATAGATATTTTAAAATCTCATTGAAATCCACTCGTCGAAAGTTTCTTTGATTTGTCCCATTTTTCGTCATAATTTTGCTGTTGAAAGTGGGTGGACATAGGGGCTCTGTCTGGTAACTATAGTTTTAGTTTTTGGGAGTTTTTATTCAGCGTTGTCTGGTTAATGTATGGCTGTTTCTCCCATATTTGCATATAGTTTAATCTCCTTTTTGTTGACCCCTATGACTGTAACATTCGATTGATTTTTGAGTTGGGAGTGAGCTGAGATTTCGATATCGCTCTGTTTTAAGCTTTTGTACTATAGCTGTATCTTTCCCTGTTTTCAATTGATATTTTGGAATGGGCTTTTGAAATTGACTTCTTGTCTTGGCATTCTACAGTAATGAAAGTCCATTTTTATTATGAATGATATCGAAGCAGTTTCATCATCTGATTAATGTCTTTTATTTGTGATTCTTGAAACCTTAGCTCATTGCATCATAAGGAATATCTATCCAAGTATTAGATCAGTTCTTGAATAGTTCCAAGCATTGTTCTTCAACCAAGGGTTAGCAATGAAGCCCAATTTAGAGAATGCCCTTTCCCTTGCAACACTTGATGGCTCCATCGAACATTTCTTCGAGTCCATTTTCGAACATAAATCCAGTTTCCATTAGCTTCTTGCTTGATATGTTGCTGACAGGATTAACCGGTTTCATATCCTTCCATGCCCTGCAAAGAAAAAGAGAGAGAGAAAGGAGACAAGAAATTAAACAGCATGTATCTATGTAGTAATATAAGTTGGAAGTACTCGTTCAAATACTTAAGAGACTCACTCCAATGTTGGGATTTAAATTCAGGATATTTAGCAGATAAAAACTGAGGCAAATCGTCTATGGTAGCCTCGACCACCGAGCAAACGTAACGCCCCTTCGCTTCAGGACATTCGAAGAGATGTATGTCGATTCTTGCAATGTCATCGATGTGAATGAAACTTGTCTGCATTAAGCTTGGATAAAATTCTTCACAACCTGCAGCCAAATATATATGATGAGACCCCCCCTTTTATTAGAGCCTAGCCTTCTTTGTTCATCATAAAGTAAAAAATGAAGCAATATCCTATACTATCAAATCAACATATAGTACGTACCAAGAATCAAGGCCATGAATACTTGCATAGAATCTGGGATCTTTGGACAAATGAAGGGTCCCACGGTCCACGATGGGATCACAGTTACGAGGTCGATGCCAAGCTTGTCTGCAAATTCTATGTCAGCTCTCTCGGCTAGGGTTTTGCTCACTATATATGGGCCCGCAAAAGTTCGTAATTTCGGACATAGTCAACGTCTGTCCAGCTTGTCTCGTCCAAGATCCCTGTAGATGACTTCGTAGTACTGTAAGAAACTGTTGATAGGCTCGATGTATACCACCACTCTTTTCACGGTTTCTGAATCAGCACATGCCTGAAAAATACGAGTATTATACGGTTATTTACTATGTACGACGATGTCTAGAGGCATTCTATTTAGTGGACAGAAATTCTAATTATAAGAGATTTCGTGTATATATAAATATACGAACTTGTAAGATTCCTTGCATCGCAGTGATGACCCTTCGGTTCTTGATTTCTTCGGATTATCTCTCTTCGAAGTCAATCCGGTGTGCCACGTGGAATACTCCGTCGCATCCTTTGATCGCCGGTGCAAAACTCTCCGGCGCGTCCATGTCGGCGTGGAAGACCGTCAGCCTTTCTGATGCGCCGACGAGGTTAGTGAGGTAGCTTATGTCCCTTTTACCCTCTGAAAAAAAAAATATTTTGACATCATATATCAAATCAAACTGTTAGAACATGATCGGATGATCAAATTGAACTGACCTGAATCCGTTCTTACAGTTGTTTGCACAAAGTAACCATCTTCAAGCAACCTCTTAACTATTCATGAACCATAATAACCAGTTCCACCAGTAACACATACCCTTCCTTTCTCTTTCTCTCTAGTGACCAAAACCATTCTCTCTTGGTGGGATGGAAACATACTAAAGTCACCACAGTCATTACTTTTTTTAATTACATATCGGACGTTTTGTCACCACAATTATGACACTTTTAATTTCGCAAGCGACTATGGCGTTTGAGGTGATAAGTAGGAGTAACAGAAGGATAAGGTCAGACGATATAAAACCTCGTGTACTTACTTGTCTTTCCTTTAATTTTTTTATGGTGAGAATTTTACGAAAACATGCACACGAAGACATTATCCATAGATATGATAAAATGATGAAAACAAACAAACCAAAGTAGAGAGCATTACTAATTATACATCAGCAAGCAAAGCATCGGAAAAAAAAAAAACAAATGTCAAAAGGTATTTACACTATACTCCTTTGACAACACAGAAAAATCAAACAAATGCGACAATCTTAATTAGTACTTATACGTAAGCATATACGAATGCCAACATAGAACAGAAGAAACTGAAGATGAAGATGATGATAACGAAGCAAGCTTATTATGAAAAAATGCCCTTTTCCTTGCAACTGTTGATAGCTCCATCGAACATTTCTTCGAGTCCATTCTCATACTTAAATCCAGTTTCCATCAGCTTCTTGCTTGAAATGTTGATGAAAACATTAATCGGCTTCGCATCCTTCCATGCACTGTATAAAGAAGAAGATCCAAGGAAGTAAAAAAATAAAGAGACGGAGACAAAGGTTGCAATGAAATAAGCATAATCTCTACACGACGTACGAAAAAATGCCGCCATCTTAAATTTAATAAAAAAAAAAACTTACTCTGATGTGGGGATATTAAATTCAGGATATTTAGTAGATAGAAACTGAGCCAACTCATCGATAGTAGTTTCAAAAGCCGAGCAAATGTAGCGCCCTTTTGCTTGTGGATATTCGAAGAGGTGTATATGGGCTCTTGCCACGTCATCTATATGAATAAAACTCGTCTTCATTATGTTAGGATAGATCGCTTCCGCTCCTGCGCATGAAATTCCAAAATTAAAAAACACTCATATAATTCATCAATGATTATATTATTTTAATGTTAAATTATATAACATTTATTTCCTATTTGCATGTTAAGAAACTCCACATTGATTGCTCGATATCTTAACCTGACCCCACTGAGATCATACATTAGTATATGTGAGCAAGTCATGCTAATATAATATTAAAAAGCCCGCTGCATAATAAAACATAGAAAAATCCCGAAATATTATAGAACTATAAACAATTTGTCATCTTCCTCAAGTGTGACTAAAATAGTCAACCTACATGTTGCAGTTACCATATGTATTCACATCAGATTCGTATTGGCGTCCCAATTTTACAGATACATCCATTCAAATTATTATTCCCATCACATAATATATTCAGCGTCATCTCATTACGGTCTTATAATGCCAAAGTCGTCTGTCTTTTGGACACATGCAAGAATTTTATAATACACCTTAATTATTAGCGATTAATAATTATCTCCTTTGATAGTTGTTTCATCTCTGTCACACAGTTAAGAAAAAGGAAAAAGTAAATATTTACCAAGAATTAAGGCCATAGCAACTTGGACAGTATCTGGGATTTTAGGGCAGATGAATGGCCCGGCGGTCCACGTAGGTATGACGCTAACTAAGTCAAGGCCAAGCTTGTCGGCCCACTCCGCCGCCGCCCTCTCGGCTAGGGTTTTGGTCACTATGTAGGGCCCACCAAAGGCTCCCATCTTTCTAACATGGTCCACGTCAGTCCAACATGTCTCATCTATACTCCCATACTTATTCTCCGCCGTGCTGAAACCAACCGCCGATATGCTCGACGTGTACACCACCCTTTTCACCGTCTTCGAATCAGCACATGCCTTACAAAAAAAAAAACATTCGAATATTTTATCGGTGCGTGTTTATGTGTGTGAGTGTGTATATATATACTTAAAGAAGATGTATAAGAGAGAGGACGAACTTGTAAGATTCCTTGCATAGCAGTGGTGGCCCTTTGGATCTTGACTTGTTCGGACTCTTTCTCTTCGAAGTCAAGAGGGTGTGCCACGTGGAAGACACCATCGCAGCCTTGGATGGCCACTGCGAAGCTTTCTGGGTTGTCTAAGTCGGCGTTGAAGACCTTCAGCCTTTCTGAGGCGCCGGGGAGGTTCGTGAGGTAGCTAATGTCCCTTTTGCCATCTGAAAAATATAATATAATGACATTAATAAGCAAGGCGTCAAATTATATATTCTTTATAGATGATTTTATTACGTGGGAATAACGATGATAATAAGTCGAACTGACCCGGATCCATTCTTACAGTGGTGTGAACAGAGTAACCATCTTCGAGCAACCTCTTCACTATCCATGATCCGAGGTAACCAGTTCCGCCGGTAACACATACTACTCTTCCTTTGTTGTTGGCATTTTCGAGGACCATCTCTGCTATTAGTGCGTGTGTTTTGCTAATTTGATGGGAAGGATGTTTGGTTCAAATTAGAGGGTGTGTGCTATGATGCTTGCTAGAGCTTAAATAATGGGATGAAGGTCATTTTCGTCTCTACAAGTTATTATGCTAGTGGAAAGGCTAAGGGAATATAATGGTCTTGCTTATCCCGTGGTGTAATATACAAGTATATAATATTATTTCATATTTTGAGTTATGTGCAGTTTAAAATGTTCGATATTTTGATTGGAAATAAGGAGTTATTTCATCAGGTCGACGTCGCAATAACTGAATTTTCGGTCCCTAAAACTTAATACCGAGCAATTAATGGCAACCAACAAACAACCTTACTCTATTGATTGTGGAAAAGTTATATTGCCTGAAGACAACGGTCCAGATTTATATTCCTAGGTAATAAATCTTGAATTGTTTTATATATACAGAAAACCTTATCCTCCTTCCATGCCATAATATTTGATTTTTTCATGAAAAAGAAGAAAATCAGGTAGCTGGCGTGATGTCCACATTTGACTTACTAATTGATGTGTTTTATAAAACAAAAAGTAACTTAAAATTTGCAAGTTAAAGATTTGATTATTCAACACGTTTATCAAACGGTAGTTTTTATTTCCTCCAGCAATTACTTACGCATCGCTGTCCAAGATTTAATATGATAACTATATCTTTCTGCACATGCCTGGGATCTGAAATTTGAACCAATGAACTGAACCTATATAAATAAATAAATAAAAAATCAATAATTTTGTTCATTCAATTGTTAAGAGTTGCATAGTTATTTATTTCTTGCACCATTCACTGTATGTCCGATCACAAACAAACAAATAACATCAAGGAGCAGAATAAAATGGCATAAAAGCTGTAAATATGGAAGTTGAAGTTCAGCTACTAATAATGCTTCTATTCTATTACACATAAAGCTCTGTGGAATTATCATTCATGGAATCACCTCCTTTACATACACGCTGGCTAAGACAATCATCTTCATCATCATCAAGCTATTCAAAAAACAATATAAATCGATCTTAAGAAGTTCTTCAATTACACAGAATCTATAAAGAAAAAGAATACAAGAATTTATTCAAGAAAAAGAAAAATAATCGCATCACTGCAGGCTTTTCTTCCCATCACCATAGTACCCAACGTACCACTTAACGAACTTCTTCAGCCCAGTTTGCAGATCCGTGGTAGGATTATAACCAAGCTCCATTCGAGCCAAGCTTATATTAGCATGAGTAAACTGAACATCTCCATTCCTCGGCATCTTCACAACAGATCTCTTCGCCTTAACTTTGAGTAATCTCTCCAAAATGCTGACAAGATCTGAAACTGAAACAGGGGAGGTGTTTCCTAGGTTGAACACCCTAAGCTGCGCCGGCCCTTTCTTCTTACCACCGCTGCCCGTGCTTCTCTCGGCGGTGTCCAAAGCAGCCAAACAGCCCTTTACTATATCGTCGATGTAGGTGAAATCCCTAGCAACAGTTTCGTGGTTAGGCCCCTCGAAGATTGGGATCTTCTTACCTCTCAAGATATCCTTAGTGAAGAAGAAGTAAGCCATGTCTGGCCTGCCCCAAGGTCCATACACGGTGAAGAACCTCAGGCCTGTTAAAGAAAGACCGTAGATATGGTTATAAGTGTGAGCTATCTCCTCGCCGGCCTTCTTGGTGGCGGCGTATAGGCTGGCCGGCTGGTCCGTACGATCTTTCTCGGAGAAGGGCACCTTTGAGTTCAACCCATATACCGAGCTGCTCGAAGCCCACACGATGGCCGGCTGAGGATTCGCCGCCTTGCAAACCTCAAGGAGGCTGACAAGGCCGGCGATGTTGCTGTGAACGTAAGAGCTGGGATTCTCCATGGCGTAGCGCACGCCGGCCTGAGCTGCTAGGTGCATGACGTGGGTGAAAGGTACGATCTTGAAAAGCTTGTGTAACAGCTTGGAGTCGTTTAAGTCGCCGTCGACGACGTATACGCCGGCGCGTTCTAGGAGTTCTTGCCTGGCCCTCTTGAGTGATGGGTCGTAGTAAGTGTTGAAGTTGTCGAGGCCCACGACGCCGTCGCCGCGGCGCTTTAGGGCGACGGCGACGTGGGTGCCGACGAAACCGGCGGCGCCGGTGACCAGGACGGAGATCCCATTTTTGGATTTTATCTTGGCTGAGGTTCTGACTCGTTTTTCGAAGTCTGGGCCGACAGTTCTAAGAGATCTCCTAGAGAGATCTGAGGTTGAATGGGATGGTGAAGACGATGAAGGTGATCTATAGAAGAAGAGGTAGATAAACCGAGAAATACCAAGGACCAAAGGAGAGCTTGCCGAAAGAGGAATACAATCTCTGCTTAGTATAAGGAGACTTATCGATCTTGAACTTACCTGGGGTTGATGGTTGCTATTGCTATCAATGTGCTTCATCTGTGTCAATGCGAGCTCAAAAAGGAAAATAAAAATCGAATCTTTAGGTTTTCTTTTAAGAGGAGTCCCACCTTGTTTTTCTGCCCTAAATTTGATGATGTTCTTGAAATGCGTGAAGATTTGTGGGATTTTTACTCGGTAGGGTTCTTACCTGATGATGAGGAGCTGTTCTCCACACCTTTGTTAAGGGGAATCTTGTGCTTCCTTGAAGTGGAGGGAGGTATGGTATAAATGGTGTATTTTCACTTCTTTTTTAAAGATATTTTTTTTTTATCTTCAACTAAATTGATTATTGAAATAAAGATTGATTGGAGAGAGAATGGTGCGATTGATTGAGTGAGGAGGAAGGAAGAAGAAGGTGATTTAGAAGAAAGTTCGCATTAGGGTTAACGGAAAAGTCAAGACAAGACTGTCACAACGGTTGGATTTTTAGTAATAATTTTTTCCTCGAGAGGTTTTATGTTGTTTTTACCAATACTGCAACGATTTTCTGTATGAACCAAAACACTTAAATGTTCGAAGTGACGTGAGTTTCAAAGAATCAATATATATTTGTGTTGGTAATTATGTTTGGTTGGTTGTAAAGTGCCTTGAAAGTTTTGGTTTTTTATCGTTTCACATGGCTTTGTTCATGAGTATTACGTGGCATTTCTTTGTTTCTTGAAGAGTTTTCTCTCACCGATTGGTGACATGTACATCGATGTATCTATCTTGCGGCACACATTTGCACCGATGCCCAAATCAAGAACTGAGTTTCTGGGTCAATGGAAGTTTACAAAAGAAGCCCAAAATCAAGATGAAAAGTATTTTGGGATAAAGTAAATATATTCCATGTCAAATCGGTCCCCTTCACAACTCACAACTCACAAGCTATACGAATCATTAAATAATGGGGCGATTGGGTTCAGCCCCCTTCTATTTTGTAAATAGAGATCGGGTCCTTGTCAAAAAAATTAATTTGAAGGACCGTTTCAAAATTTAAGTTAGAATTAAAGTTGTTGGAGGAAAATACCCTTATGAAGAGTAGTTATAAAGTGGTATACAGCGCCACAATTTTGTTATCAAATTTCAGTATACTGTTATCAGTTATCACATAACATGAAGTGTTACATGAAGTGGTACTGTAGACCTATGAAGTGGTACATGTGAACAGTGAAGTGGTACTAAACAGTGTAGACCCATGAAGTGGTACTGTGAACAGTGAAGTGGTACCGAGACCCATGAAGTGGTACTGGTGAATAGAGAAGTGGTACAGCGTTTGTAGACCCATGAATTCCCAAACATTTCAGCAGTACCACTTCATGGGTCTACAATACCACTCTTCTCTGTTCAACAGTACCACTTCATGGGTCTACAATGCTGTAACACTTCTCTGTTTAACAGCACCAATTTATGGATCTACGGACAGCATTACCACTTCACTGTTCACCAGTATCACTTCACTGTTCACCTGTACCACTTCATGGGTTTACAGTACCACTTCATGGATCTACAGTACTACTTCATGTACATTGTATACCACTTCTTCGTGGTTGCTTTGCACGTTTGAATAAGACGATGGCATGGTTCGTAATGTTTTTTGTTTATTATGGGCAAATATGTCTTTTGTCATGAATTATGTCCTTATTTCTAAATGAAACTTAAATTTAGGTACCTCTATCTATATGAAACTTAAATAGGGTCTGAAATCAAAAGTAAACTTATAAATTGGGCCTGGCATAAAATTACCTCTTAAATAATACTACTATTCCTGGCACCTACGTGCAATAAAATAAAGTTAATAATTATTAACTAGTTTTAATAAGTAATATACTAAAAATAACATTTGATAGTTATTATGAGGTTATGGAAGGTACGTGGCTTAATAAGTTTTTTTTTTATTTTTTAATAGATGTAAAAAATCTGGTACAGACGGTTATAATAGAATAGATAATGCTTTCTAACATCTATAAACGAACTTGTCCAAATATTTCAGGAGTTATATCACATAAAAGAGAACTCTGATAACCTCCCAAAACCAAACTCCATCATAGCCACATGATAGTTACTATTCGATGGCCCTTCACTTTTTGTCCTAAATCCTTGTGTAGTTTTCTACATGAAAAAAGGCTTTCAAAACCTCATGTTACGGATTAGGATTGCCCTATTTTTGTGGCTTCAATTCATAACTGCAAAACACCAAGTTCGCCTTTTATCCACTACCTCTACTTATCCCAGAAAAGCACATGCATATTTTATACCAGTGACATATCACAAAGATACATTCCAAGTACCCAATTTTAAAATTCCATTAAAATGCAAAACCAAGGACAACGTTAGACTTTGAGGAATTCCATACAATAATCTTCTTACATTACATTACATCAAGTCTGCTGCAAACATGAGAAAAACTTATATAATCATTTATTACTAACCTCGGACAGTCTCACCACCAAGAACAAAGTCACATTTTCACTCCTTTTTTCACCTCTCATATTCGAGAAAACATCAATTCTCAAACACAAACCCAAAAAAGGAAAAGAAAACAAAACACAAAAACACCTCAAATCAACTCCTTCGCAGCAGCAACAACAGCTTCAACCGTAATCCCAAACTCCTCGTAAATCTTCCCCGCAGGCGCACTCGCCCCAAACCTATCGATACCAATCGCCTTCCCTTTGCTCCCAACAATCTTCCCCCAGCCAAAAGTCGAGCCCGCCTCAATACTAACCCTAGCAGTCACGCTCGAGGGCAAAACACTCTCCTTATACTCCTTCGACTGCTCATCGTACAACTCCCAAGAAACAAACGAGACAACCCTCACGCCCTTCCCTTCCTTCCTCAGCACCTCCCCAGCCTTCGCAGCAATCTCCAGCTCAGATCCCGTCCCTATCAAGATAACATCGGGCTTATTCCCCGACGAATTATCCGAAATTACGTATCCGCCCTTCTCCACACCCTCGATGGAAGTCCCGGGCAGCTGTGGCAGCTTCTGGCGGGAAAGTGCTAAGACCGATGGCCTCTTAAGGTTCTGCACGGCGACCTTGTAAGCGCCGGCGGTCTCATTCCCATCGGCGGGCCTGAGCATCAGTATATTGGGCATGGCCCGAAAGCTGGCCAAGTGCTCGATGGGCTGATGGGTGGGCCCGTCTTCTCCGAGCCCGATCGAGTCGTGGGTCATGACGTAGATGACTCGGGCCTCGCAGAGGGCCGAGATTCTCATGGCGGCCCTCATGTAGTCGGTGAAGACGAAGAAGGTGGCGCAGTATGGGATGAGCCCTGGGCTGTGTAGGGCTATGCCGTTGCATATTGCGCCCATTCCGTGCTCTCTCACGCCGAACCTCACGTTGCGCTCCTCGGGCGTGTTTTTTTGGAAGTCGCCGGACGACTTTAAAAGGGTCATGTTGGACGACGCCAGGTCAGCGCTGCCCCCGAGGAGGCCGGGGAGGACTTTTGCAAGGGCGTTGAGGTTTTGCTGGGAGAGGTTTCGAGTTGCGTCGCCTGGGTTCTCGGGCGTGTACGTCTGCAATAATGAAAAGAAAAGTATTGAGTTATGAGTTTGTAATGTGTTTCCTATAAAGATTCAATTTTTTTTTTTGCGAAAATGGGACTCGCCGGAAGAGCTTTTTCCCATCCGAGGGGTAGTTCGCCGGTGATGATTGATTTGAGCTCGGCGGCTTCTTCGGGATATTTCTTTTCGTACTCTGCAAACTTGGCGTTCCATTCTGATTCCAGCGAGGCGCCTTGGGGAGTGTGTCGGCTCCAATGCCTTCAAGTTAAAGAGTGATATAAGCGTACAGGAAAATGGTGAAATTCTTAAAACTGAACTAAGAGAAGGATAAGGCGAAGTCCTCACTTCTTGACATCGTCGGGAACGTGGAAAGGTTCGTAAGGCCATCCAAGGTTCTGCCTAGTGGCTTCGACTTCCTTGGCACCCAAAGCGCTTCCGTGAACGCTGTAAGAGTTGGACTTGTTTGGAGATCCAAAACCAATCGTCGTGGTGATCTGCTCGATTCGAAACATCAAGTAAGAAGAAATCAAAGTGAAGCAACTCAACAGAGGCATATTTTTGAAGTAACACAAAAGATCCCACCTTGATCATGGTGGGCTTGTCCTTAACGGCCTGCGCTTCCTTAATAGCAGCACGAATCTCATCGTAACCGTTGTTTCCATTCTTAACCCAGATGACGTGCCAGCCGAGAGCCTCGAAGCGCTTATCGACATCTTCGGTGAAAGCAATATCAGTGTCACCATCGATGGAGATGTGATTGTCGTCGTATAAGGCAATGAGCTTTCCAAGTCCCCAGTGAGCGGCGATTGAGCACGCCTCGTTAGAAACCCCTTCCATTTGACAACCGTCGCCGAGGATGCAATAACTTTTGCATCATAAAAAAAGGTATAAATACGTCTCGAAATTGATTATGAAAGAAAATGAATGAAAAGAGGGATTTAGCCAGTTGGAGCTTTACGTGTAGTGATCGACGATCTCAGAATCTGGTTTGTTGAAGCGTGCGGCTAAGTGCTTCTCTGCAAGTGCTAAGCCGACAGCATTCGCAATACCCTGACCAAGCGGGCCTACGCACCACAAATCGACGACATTTGAATTAGAGAACCCGTAAAAGATTATTCAGTGTGAGGACAGAGGATTCAAGAAATAACCAGTTGTGACTTCAACCCCAGGGGTCTCGAAGTTCTCGGGATGTCCAGGCGTTTTGCTTCCCCACTGTCTGAAACTCTTCAAGTCCTCCTCCTGAATATACACAGATTTAAACTCTTCAGCTCCTGAATACACAGATTTATAGCTAAAGACTTTGCATACGAATTCATGACTAAGCTGAAAACTTGCATTCAGCAAAGAAGGAACAAAACCCAGGTCGATGGCAAATCGCATAGCAGATTCACCATCATCTCCTATACCCAACAGTTAAAGAGAAGGAACAAGCAAACTTTCCAACCCGTGGCATGAAAACTGAGGCAATTGGAACTATTAAAATTATCGGAAAAGGAATACAAAACCAAATAGAGCTGCCTTCAGATCGCTGTATTATAAGGACCATAGAAAGTACTCAGAGAAAAAAAAAGGGAATCAAACAAACCTTAACGGCGTCGTATCCAGCTAAATGGAGAAGGGCGTACTGAAGCATACATCCGTGGCCAGCCGACAAGACGAACCTGTCCCTGTTGAACCAGTAAGGATTCTTGGGATTGTACCTCATGACCTCGTCGTACAACACGTGTCCCATCGGAGCGCAGCCCATGGGCAGACCGGGTGACCCGAGTTGGCCTTCTCCACCGCATCGATCGCCAGGAACCTAATCGTGTTGACGGATTTGTCCACGAGCTCGGTGTCCGCGGTGGTCTCGAGGGCCTCTACGGCGGCGGATGGGCGGACGGGGAGATTCCTCGAGCGGCGGCGCGTCGATCTGAGGGTGATGGATGGGGTGGTTGGGTTGGTGAGGGCGAGGGGAGCTGGGCCGTTGCGGGAGAGGGTTGGGTTGGTGGGGGTGGCGCGTGGGAGCGTGAGGACTTGGGAGAGTGTGAGAGAAGACGACGCCATGGCTCTCTCCTTGTGTGTGTGTGAGGGTGTGTGTTGTGAGGCTTGCGTTTTCAATTAGTATTTTTAGAGGCGAGGGAGGAGATAACAAGGAAAAATATGTGAGGCTTGCGTTTTCAATTAGTATTTTTTGTCCGCTTCAAGTTGCCAAAGGATAAACTGATAATGTTATTTTGCTTTTTCGCCTAAATTACCTAAAGTCTGATTTTTGTGTCGTACATGATTGATTTTGTATATTGATTGGCACATCGCTGTCAAATTAATTAGGAATCGTGTAGGTAACTACCTTTGGTTTTACAACTATTCATTATTTCGTTTAGATAATTGTCTGTTATCACTGATGAACAGAGATCATGCTTACTACATACATGTGGGTGGGTTGGTGGGTTGCGAGGGGTTCTTGTTTGGTGAGCTTTTGAAGAATGGAAAGGTTAGTTGAAGTATGGCCGTTGGCTCAATTCTTGTTCCGAAAGCTGTCTTTTTTAACTATTATATTAATCTATACCTTCATAGAGAATCATTTAATTTATAATATAAATCATGAATTAAGATTATATAATGAAGTCATCGTAGTACCTTTAAGAGTCTCGGCGGCGAACAGGAACCAACCAAACCCTTTATTCAATGGTAATGACGACCTCTCTCACGGGGACATGAAATGAAGAAATGATATTGAATTCAACGAGCCCCACATTGTAGAAATTTGAATAATATTACATCAAAACAGAGCAAAGTGCTTGTGTAATAATTTTTCAGGGTAGGTGGAAGGAAACACAGTATAGGTTGAAATTTCTACTTCTTACGCGTCATCCCACACGTGAAACTCACCAATAATCGGTTCGTCAACATAACATATCGTGCAACGAAGGATCTTTCAAAAAGACTAAGACATCTTAGCTCTCTTACACTCAGAAGCAGAGTTTCTGATACCTCGCAGTGTGATGGCATAAGGAGCAGAAGCCGACTTTAATGAGGGAGATTTGTCTATATAGGCATACCTCTCATTGCCGTTCCAGTATAAAATTATCCTGTTTGTAGCAGCATGTGACCAACTATCACCTGTTTGTTAAAATGTTTTTAAGGCAATACATACAATAGTGTAAGTAAAAACCATAGCCACTTTGAATATGGTTTATAATTGATGTTTACCAAGAGCTAAAGCCAACTGAAATGATCCTTCAATGTACTTTGTGGTTACTTGATTTAATACAACGACCTGAAAAAGGCAATGGGATATATGAATGTGAAAGTGTTAGAGGGAAAGAAAATGGAAGTCCTTACTGCCAAGTTAAACTTCCTCGCGAGATTCATGAGTTTTAAGGCTGTCTCGCCGAGTGTTCGAGCTCGAAGAGACCTGTCCTCGAAATCTTGACGGAAGTGGTATGTGAATGTGATGCTGTCGATAACGACGACCTTAACCTGTAAAAATTATCAAAAACAAACAGCAAGCAATACAGGACACAGAACAACAACCAGAAAATTCCATGTATCTTCAGCAATTCTTACGTCGTTATGCTCAGAGATGAACTTATCCAAGTAATTCACCAGCTCGATTTGCTCCTTGTAGGTGCATATACGGAAGTAGAATATATGGTCAAGGAACTCCCCAGGAGTTTTATGTGAAGGGAGGGATTGAGAGTACTTCCTCAGCATACTACTGTATTCAATCATGTCCTCAGCACAAGCCTTTGCTATCTGTGAAGCGCGTATAACCGTGAAACTACCTTCTGTATCTGAAGTAGGATAAAAACACACATAAAGATTACATCTCCAATTCCAATGTTGACTTTGCAGAATTGATTAAAGTATAATCAAGTAGTGGGTAAATAGATACCTATGTAAACTGCTTTGCCTCCTAGTCCACCGTACTCAGACGGGATTTGGACATTTATCGCCAGTTGAATCCTACATTTTTTTCGACAATTAATAAGAATGTGAGAGATAGAAAGCAAAGCAACAACTTCAAGACATAAAAGTTAACAAGGTGACTCTTACCCTAGTTGTGTTTTACCGATACCAGGCACTCCGCCTAATAAAAATCAGAATACTACTATGATAAGAATATAGACCAGATTGAGATTCATCCTAATTCCTAGTGCATAATAGTGTGTTGCAGAGTGAAAAAGAATGTACCGATTTCTGTTACTTCTTTACAGCGAATTCCTCCGCCTAAAATCTCATCGAAATCTGAGCAAGCTGTGGTGATGCATAACGCAGATTCCTCCTCATGGAGCCTATCCCAAGCCGTCTGTGCTCCCAGCGACGGAATCAGAGTGGGGTCAGAGGGGTCGACCGAACCCCCGGCGGCCGGCGCTACAAGGATGGTGGTTGATGGCGTCGACATTGGTATTCTTTTTAAGAAGATTCGTGTAACTTACAAGAGGAAGCTGATCAGAAAAGAAACCTAAATTGCCCTGGCTGAATAGTGAATATTTTGTTGGGATATATTTTAAAAAGCGCATTTTCATTTCAGGCTCCCACATAAGTATCATTTAGGATTCATGTCCTCTTGCAAAAAAATTAGTTTTAAGATCCATTTTCTGCAGTACCACTTCATTGCTTTGACATACCAGTAGGTTGAAATTTTGTAACACAAAAACATAATCCGGTACCAGTTTATGATCATCTGATACCGGTTCATTTTCTGCAGTACCACTTCATTGCTCTGACATACCAATATGTTGAAAGTTTGTAACACAAAACGATCATTCTATACCAGTTCATATATCTTTTATATCACTTTTTTATACCATACAAAATGGGGTCTTTAACCTAAAAAATTCTCGAATCAAACCCTTAATGGGGCCTGATTTCGAATTGACCCTTTTAAAAATAATAATAGTAGTTACAGAGGCCCATTCCAATTAAATTTAGCTATTAATATTCGAAATTTCAATTATTCAAGAATTAACTTTAACTTAAAGAAACGAAAAAAAATTTACCAGTACTATATGCACACTCTATGCGTGTGCTTAAAATATAGTTATTTTAAACTTAATATTGAAATTTATAATTTATGTATAGTAGATGAAATATATTTTATATATATAAGGAAATAATGATTAGGGGTATAAACATAATAACTAAAAATTGAGTGGTTAAATGTGATAATTAATGAAATTAAAATAGAGATGTTAAATTGTAAATATTTCACAGACAAAATTAACAGTATATAATATGTTTATTGTATAGATAATAATAATTTTAATATAATTATTCTCTAATAACTTAATAAATTAATTTGTTTATTGTAATTGCTCTCTATATTAATTTGCTTTTATTTAATATTTTATGATGAGTCATATTCGTAAATAATATTTTATTACATAAAGGTTAAGTAATCTAACCATAATTTTGGTGCAATTTAAATTAGTAGTAAAAATACATACATTTACATTTTATCATTTTGAATTATGTTACATAATTTGGATTTTATTTATATTTAACCAAAATATGTTCCATTACATTATAGAATTTATTTTCATAAATAAACTAAACATGTTATGAAAACGTCATTTTAAAACCATTTTTCGACTCTTTCAAGTTATAATTTCTGACTATGTCACTATTATAATATGCTATTTCTTCTTGTATATGTAATATACGTTATGAAAAACGTATATAAGACACAATAAGATTTACAAATATCTTATCGTTTTTATTATTTTGTTTACAAACTTATAACTTATAATATAATATTGATTACAATATGGAATTAATTTTCATCTGTTTACTAACACTATGCAAAACGTATATAAGACATTTATAAGATAACGGACTAGACGTTGCTTATTATTGTTTTCTAAATTTATTCTTCGATTCCTAAGTTACAATGTATCATTTTGTCATTGACAACAATATATAATACACATGCTAAAAATGTATAAAAAAACGTTTTAGTGATGATACGTAGAACTAAACGCTTCATATGATTTCAATGTATACTATGATCTAATTTATTGTTTCTTTCATTAATTACGATACACAATTTATTATCAGGTATATAATAAATATATTATGTAAAACGTATATAAGAAATCTTCACAATTGGCCTCAAATTTTCTTTTTTATCGGCCTGCACCACCACAACTGACAACATTATCAAAATTACCAAATTTATTTCAAAATTAATCATAGAAACAAAGAAGAGTAGTTAGAGCATCTCCAACCGTCCTGCATATCCCAAGGATGAGATAAAATTGCTTCAACCGAACCCCAAATCAAAACTCAAGATGTGTTTTAATCTTTCTCTCATCATTTGGACCGATATATGCGTTTGCTGTAACTTGTATGCATCTGATCCCTTGTAATTGCATTAAAGCCATTTATTTATTTTGATTATTAATGAAGCATATAAAAAATAAAGAAAGAGGAATCGTGGGCTTAGGAGAGTATTTTCTCTTTCTATTAAAGTCTCTTTTGTTGTTGTTTGATTAATAATATGAAGAAAAAGTTTTGAAATTAAATTGATCATAGTATATGTGCGTGAATGCTAGAAATTACATAGAAGTTTATAAAATGAAATTTAAATCTGTGCATGTATATTATTAGAATCAACTCAAGTAGCCTAATTTCTAAATTTGTAAAATATATTAGTAGTATTAAAAATTGATAAAAGCAATGTTTAGGCGAATATTATGAAAATAATCTTTCGAATTTGATAGTCAGTTTAATGGTTGGAGACGCATTACTACATTTGAGTTTGAGAATGCGCTTGAGTTTGAAAATGTGTCAGTCGATTGGGGATGGTCTTAATTACCAAAACAAATCCTTTTTAAATTTTGTAGTACGATTGAAAATGCGCATTATAAATTTTATAGTACGACTACGACAATCCAGATATAAAGCAGAGCCAGCAAGCATACAGTTTACATACGATCGACGATGGATAAATAATAACACAAAGGGGTCTGTCTCTCCTTGCAATGAGATTCAATGAAATTTAGGAACTTAGCCATGGGAAAACCTTGGGCGAAGAGGGCAACCGTGCCGTGAGGACTTCGACTCCCGTATCTGTCACCTGCAACAGACATTCTCCTAAACCTTAAGGAAACATTCTCCTCGACGCTTTGGTTTTTTCGATTTTCTGAAGGCGTAATGGCTGGAATCATTTTTCGAGATACAAATTTAAATCCATTACCAAAAGTGTTTGTTCGAACTGAGCGCTGCGCTTTCCATCAGCTGTTACAGAAGTCCATCCATCAGGCCACATTCTATCGCGCCAAACGCCTAACGAAAAAAAAAAGTGATATTTAGATACCAAAAGCTCGGCAAACAAAGGTGGAGTTCAGTTATTCTCCAACCTGCATTGATCATGGGTTCGATCGTAAACGTTTGCCCAGCCTTCATCACCCCGACGGCTTTATTTTCTAATAGGGTTGTTAAGGTAAGGTTAAATACGATAGGCAACATTTATAACACAACAGTGAGGAGGATACTTGAGTAGTGGGGTATATTCGGCGCACAATGGAAGAGTTCGCCAATACCGTGGCCGCAGTAAGATTTCACCTAAAGATGATGATACAAAAAGATTTGAAGTTTGCGGAAACTAATAAAACAAAACAAAAAAAAAGATGAGAATTTTCGATTAATATTTGAGAGAAATCAGCCTACCACGGAGAACCCGGACATAGAAGCATGTCGGCTGATAACCTCCCCGATTTCACGGAAGCGCACTCCAGGTTTGACTAATGAAGGAAAGAACATGATAAAAGAAAAGGTCAAAATAACAAATTTATGTGACTTGGATGAAGTATATAGGCGCCGTACCTTAGACCAATGGGAAAATTTTGAGAAAAATACATGTTTATCACATAGACCAAAATGAGGCTATGAAAAATTGTAAAAGGACATGGAAGAAGGTTGACACATTACGCCTCGCGATAGAACTTACCTATCGCTATTGCTTTCTCCAAGCACTCATAGGTAGATTGAACCAATTTCTGAGATGTTTCGTCAACATTTCCGACAAAGAAAGTTTCGTTCAGATCACCTTCAATAACGAAGCACAGTTGTTGTTCGAGCCACAGGTGACAATAAAATAATAATAAAATCCAAAGTCAGGATGATCATGCATACCATGCACCCCCTTATAGTAGACTGTAACGTCGACATTTACGATATCGCCGTCTTCTAATTTTCTGACAAGGAAAAGGCAGTAGGAGCAAGGTGGATATATTAAGACGGAAAAAGCAAAGGCGAACTTAGCTATGATAAATGCAAACTTTATACAAAACTCTAAAAATTCAGATCAAACTTCAGAATAAGGAAACATCTTTAGACACCGTAAAACAAGTCTGCCTGCAGAAAATTACCTTGCATCTGGAATTCCATGGCAGATTACTTCATTTACTGACCTGAAAAAAAAAAAATCAAAGCATGGTCAAGTAGTTAGGTCAATAAGTACTAAATAGAAACATATCACCGTTTACAAACACCTACGTGCAACATGACTTGGGAAAAAAGTAATAGTTCAACGGAGATGGATAGCCTCCTGCAGAGGGAAAAACATGATCAATATTTGTAAAAAGACAAAGGGCATGTTATTAAGGACAAGCCCGAGCATTATAAATGTATATTTTGACAATAGATGACGGTATTATTAAAGTTCGCAATCAGCAAAATTCAGTGCGTTGCTTCTCAATTTTATTAATGGCAAAAGGTATGATGAAATCATGCCTGCCGCAATTGTCGCTTCATGAACCACTGCATCTATTTCATCGGTTGTGATTCCAGGTCGAATGATCCGAGCTGCAGCATCCAAAACTTCCCTAGCAATCTATAGGTAAAACAGATTCCGGGAGATGATGAATAATATAAAAACTTTAGAGCTTAAAATGGCATGCTTAAGTAATTACACAAAAAATATATTTATCTACATTGCGAAATGAACAAGAAATCTTACTCGGCAGGTTTCGCGCATTCTCTCTATTTGTTCGGGAGTCTTGATCTTTTATGAGGAAAATATAATCATAGTCAATTACAGCTGTGTTCAACATAATACTATGAATCGAAAATGAAACTCAGAAGACTACCTCAACAACACGTTGCAGATCACTATTGGGTTCAATTTTTGGAGTCCCCTGAAATAAGTTCAGATTTAATGATGTTAGTGCACCTTAAATCCGAAAGATATGTAAATTAGACTGATTAGCAACATCACATTCAATTCCTCCTGATTAAAAACGTCCGATTTCAATAAATTCACACTCATTTGATCGAATTAAAAAAAAAATGTCTAAGTGGACATATTGATGTCTCAAAAGCCAAAACATTTTAAAGCACAAACTAATCATCTTACATCAATTGCCCAGTCAGGTTGGCTAATGTGGGCAGGTACCAGGCGCTTTTCCGATATAGGATATGGTCTTAGCGATCTAATAGGAAATGGAAAGATGATTAAGAAACAGCTAAACATATGATTCCACAAGTTTAAAACAAGTTCCAACAAAAAAACAAAGAATGTAAGAAAGATGACGAAGTGATCAACTACCCAGTCCAGTCAAAATATGGAAGCTTGGGTGTCCGAGCCTGTCCTTTCCTCAAGCAATAAAGCCATCCATCTGTTGATGACATGTGTTTTCCAGGATTATCTGAAGCAGCAGTAGATTGCTGCTCTGCATGAACCAACTTGTGCGAACTCCATGATTCCTTGAAACAATCCTGCGAACTGGTAAAGAAAATATTTCCCGATTATTTTTAATGACAAATGACAATCTTTTAATTGCAAATCCAAGTCCACTTCGGTGGCAACTCCAGGTTGAGAATCTGGTTTGCCAGTACTCAAACTCACGAGAAAACGAAGATGAGAAAGTGTAAACTCAAAAACATTTGCCAATCAACAAACCAGAAAGAAGCTCCTTCTCGAGGAAGCTTGAACTTTACACATTTTGGGCACCTGTTTGACCAGCATGAAACAAATTTCAAGATCAAACTCTGACGATAGTGAAACAATAGAGCGAGCAAGAAGTAGACATATAAATATAAGATAATCAAACAGCCATCAGTAACCAAAGCAACAGATATTAGCAATAATTAGCTCACATGAGAAAAGACAAGAAATGAAAAATTCCAATAAGCTCAAAATGTTATGCTTTCACCTCAAACACCTAATGCGTGACTTATAATAAAAAACTAAACAGCCAAATAAGAAAGAAGAAACAATTCTAACAAACAGAGTAAAGGGCAGTACTGAAGATGAGCTGGTTTTCCACATTTAGCACATGATAACACTGTGCTATCAACAGCTGCTTCTGATCCGCCGGCCATTGACACTGCATCAAGCAGAAACTTAAAATCAAAGGACTACATAGTAACAAACTATTTCTCTGTATCAGCACCTTCGCAAAATTTAAACATTGCCATTTCGTGGAAAATTAAGTACCTTCGCCTCACTCTTCAGCTAGGGTTTCCCGCGGAGACAATATCGACTGATCAGAGTGTCAAACTAAGCGTTGAAGATTCAATAGTTCTCTTCTCTTCCTAATCCCCACGAGAAAACCATTAAAAAGAAAAAGAGAAATTCAAGCGTGTGACCAATTGATGGGCTATTACTCAGTCGGCCCATTTTAATTGGGCCAAACCCATTGAGAGGCAAATCGGAGCTTATTTGATGTAGAATTCGACAAGTATCCAAACAATCACATACACTAACACAATCGACTAATATTTTATCATTGCATAAAATAATAAGTTATAATTATATTATCTATACTCTTTTATTAATGCTCAGGGGCTTTTAAAAACTGTCAAATTATAATCAATTTGGTGTATCAATTACACCATAAATTTGAGCCTATTTGTCGGTTATTTAATCTATGCAATTGGTCTGTCGATTTTAGTTGAATCGCATGAATTGAAACTGTTCCATCGAATTAAACCACCCACGTTCAGAAAAATCAAAACTAACACAGACAAGTAGAAAAAATCCAAAAGAAACTATCCACTTCTTTGGAAAGAAACGAAAAGTAACCCACGTCTAAAACTGCCAGACAATTCTCCCTTTTTTTATTTATTAAACATGGCTATCAATAGATTGTTCCGTGGGATCTTTTAATTATTCATTGTTCTGAGTATTTTTTTTTTAATTTGTTTACTCTTACTGTTGCACACGCTAAGAGTGTGCACGTATTACTAGTTATTATTATGTGTCCAAGGTCAAGCAAAATAACAATCAGATTTTCGACAGGTGGCAACCAAGCTGACACTTCAATTCGTAGCCCTCTCACAGACTTGGCTTTTAACAACCGTCATAGAAGAACGAGCACCTTCTGATTCTTACATAAACAACATCGAAGTATGGGAAATGATTGTTACAAATGTAATAATAAATCCATAAACCTATGCCTACATATATATAGTGCCTGGATTAGATGCAACTCCCTGATCTTTGTCACTTATTTGGGGGGAATCTCAGCAAACCCTTTACTGCGCTGCGTGCATAAAAAAGAATAATAAAACTGATGAATCAATATGTATATGCAGTTAAAAATGGAAATGTCTATCGAGTTATAGATTCTATTCTACAACACATCCTCAAATCCAATGGGTATGTGGTTCTATCGTTATATTGTTGAAAATGAAGAGATGGTTCAGTAGTATTTATTATAGACAAGGCCCTATATCACTTTGTGAGCTTGAGATGCCAATAGAACACATTTACAGTGTTCGCAGTACTATAACTGTGGCTATCATTTTACTTTATCGATCTTCTAAGTTCTAAGTATTTGTCTTAATAGGCGGATGCTGTTAGGAGACATGGATTATTAAATTTAACACTGTTCTAATGTTGATGTAACTGCTTATTCTTCAATGGATTTATACACAAAGATTGATGGAATTTCATAATTTACAACGCTCAAAAGAAAATATAAAATAAAAGAAGTGCAAAATCAAAGCCCATACGGCCAGCAACAACTTTTTTCACCTATATCTTAGGGTTTGCTTTTAATTTCAAGTTTTCAACAATATATTTATATATGACACGCAATAATATAGTGTTGGCTGGGAAATAAAAATATTCGAAGATTGTGTAGCACACAATTTCCTTAAAATAGATTCGCTCCCTCACGTATGTGCTAGAGGTTCACGAGCGTCTATTTCCCAGGATACTTCGAAAAAACACGGCGTTCGTTTAGCACAAAAACGACACCGACTACGAACGGAACAAGAAATATAGCAGAAATAATATTTGAGGAATATTTTCTTATTTATCTTCTTTTAATTCTTGTATATTTGTTGTGTTTATTTCCTTTGGCCAAATGACCTATTTATAGCCAAAATATTGGAATAAAAAATAAGTAATTTTTTTTTTTTTTATATATAATGGAATCACACGTTGAATTGAGTTGTAGAGTGGTTAAAAAACCACTCATTTTGAAAGCCACCAATCCCAACTTCTAGAAGTTGGGCCTTCTAGAAGTTGGGCCTATTGGGCCAAAACCGAAGCCCGATAGCTTAGTTTGAAAGCCCAAAGCCCAAACCAAAGCCCAATAGCTTAATTTAAAAACCCAAATTCTCATTCAAATAAATACTTTACAAAATTAAATTATCTAACAATCTCCCACATGAATGAGAATTGTTTTGTAATGTTTCTGCTAATCTAATGATACTCTGCATGGAGGATAGTATGTTTTACCATTTGAACTTCCTCATTGTATGCACGCTTGGTTTACTGCAGTCCAGTAGAACGCGATGTCTTTGAACTGTCCCGCTTTTCGTGTAAACGAACCCACGTACAATACACAGAGACCATTTTTCTCTTGTTCCGTTCTCATGGTTTTGTCCAGTACGGCCATGGACACGTCCTGATTCTGCGAGGGTTTCTAAAGAACTAAGCCTTTCAATTCTCCTTTGAAGCGGCCCCACTTCTCCCTAACATAGGTGACTTGTCACGTCGCGAGTATTTTCTATCAATACTCTATGATAGTCATTAAAGCATCATAATGCTAGCCTTTTCCGTCATCGCTGTTTCTTGACAGGAATGAGCGGGGTTATCCCCCACAGTGATACCAAGTCCTAAAATTAGGTTGTCCCTTTGAACCTAGATCTTGGGATCTCCAGTCATATAGGTAGGGTTTTCCTTCTTAGCACTTTTATACGTTAAGGCTTTAAGCCCATCCCTCTCGTCAACCTTTCAACCGCATCTCTATTTAACCCTTTGGTTAGCGGATCCGCAATGTTATCCGTCGATTTCACGTAATCAATCGAGATAACTCCAGTTGAGAGCAGTTGTCTAATGGTATTATGTCGACGACGTATGTGTCTCGACTTACCATTATACATAGTACTCTGTGCTCGTCCAATAGCCGATTGGCTATCGCAGTGTATGCATATAGGCGGCACAGGTTTTTCCCATTTAGGAATATCCTCCAAGAAATGGCGTAACCATTCAGCTTCTTCTCCACATTTATCCAAGGCAAAGAACTCGGATTCCATAGTGGATCTCGCTATAACCGTTTGTTTCGAGGATTTCCACGACACAGCAGCTCCAGCGAGTGTAAACACATAGCCACTTGTGCTCTTAGAGTCCTTCATGTCAGATATCCAATTCGCGTCTGTGTAGCCTTCTAACACAGCCGGATATCGACCATAATGTAATCCATAGTCTCGAGTATACCGTAAGTATCTCAAAACCCGTATTATAGCGGTCCAATGATCCGCACTCGGATTACTCGTGTACGAACTCAGTTTACTTATAGCATAAGCAATATCTGGCCTAGTACAGCTCATTAGATACATCAAGCTTCCGATAATCCGGGAGTATTCTACTTGAGAAATAGCCTCCCCGCGATTTTTCGACAAATGAACGCTTCGATCTAACGGCGTTCTAGCAACACCAGAATCACCCTTGCAGAATTTGTCGAGAATTTTGTCGACGTAATGAGCTTGACTCAAAACAAGACCGTTACTCGTTCGTTTGATTTTAATTCCTAAAATCACGTCCGCAAGTCCCATATCTTTCATGTCAAATTTCGAATTTAACATATCCTTGGTAGACTTGACCATTTTGTCGTTACTACCAACAATGAGTATGTCGTCTACATACAGACATAAAATGACGTAGTCATCGCCTGTTTCCTTTGAGTAAACGCATTTATCGCTCTCATTGATTTTAAACCCATAGTTGATCATCGCATGATCAAACTTTTCGTGCCACTTCTTAGGGGCTTGTTTCAAACCATACAAAGATTTGATCAATCTACAGACTTTCGTTTCGGTTCCCGGAGCACGAAAACCTTCGGGTTGCTCCATATATATTTCTTCGTCTAATTCACCGTTTAAGAAAGCTGTTTTGACATCCATTTGATGTACTTCCAAATTTCTTAAGGACGCGATAGCAAGTATCATCCTTATCGAATTTATTCTCGTCACAGGAGAATATGTGTCAAAATAGTCTAAGCCTTCGCGTTGCTTGTATCCTTTGATAACAAGTCTGGCTTTATACTTTTCTACAGACCCGTCTGGTCTCATTTTCCTTTTAAAAATCCATTTTGATCCTAAAGGTTTACATCCCTTTGGAAGATCAACTAACTCCCAAGTATGATTCTGCAAAATAGAATCAATCTCGCTCTTTATGGCTTCTTTCCATAAAGGCCCGTCCACGGAGCTCACTGCTTCGTTATAAATCAGCGGTTCCTTTTCAATCAAATATGTAATGAAGTCGTCACCAAAAGATTTCTCTATTCGGGCACGCTTGCTTCGTCTCGGTTCAATCTCATGAACCGTACAAGGAATCTCGATTTCTATATCATCTCGTTTAGATGTACCAGATCTATCATCGGTTTTACAAGGAAATACATTTTCAAAGAAACATGCATTCCTCGATTCCATTACCGTGTTCTTGTGTATATCCGAAATTTTCGAATCATAGACAAGAAACCGATATGCCGTACTATTGTGTGCATATCCTATGAATATACAGTCCACCGTTTTAGGACCAATTTTCACCGCTTTAGGCGTAGGTACGGCTACCTTCGCCAAACACCCCCACATTCGCAAATGTTGGTACGAAGGCGTTTTACCTTTCCATAACTCATATGGAGTTTTATTCATTTTCTTTCGAGGTATCCTATTTAATAGGTAATTACTCGTCAAGATAGCTTCGCCCCACATATTAGGTGGTAGACCTGAACTCAGTAACATCGCATTCATCATCTCTTTTAATGTGCGATTCTTTCGTTCGGCCACTCCGTTTGATTGAGGTGAATACGGGGCGGTTAATTCATGGACGATACCATGTTCCACACAGAAGCTCCCAATTGGTGCTTCGTACTCTCTCCCTCGATCACTTCTTAATCTTTTAATTTTCTTGCCGAGTTGCGTTTCAACTTCGGTTTTGTAGAGAATGAATTTCTCTAATGCTTCGTCTTTGCTTTTAAGCAAATAAACATAGCAATATTTGGTGCAATCGTCAATAAATGTTATAAAATATTTATTGCCACCACGTGTTTGAACGTATTTCAAATCACATAAATCGCTATGAATCAATTCAAGCGGTTCGGTACTTCTTGCTACCGAAGGGAAAGACGATCTCGTCATTTATGCTTCAACGCAAATTCTGCATTTATATTTCGAATTAATTTCGAATGTTGGAATATGGTCTATATTAATTAATCGACGTATCGATTCAAAATTAACGTGACCTAATCTACCGTGCCACAAATTGGAAGATTCAAGCAAGTAAACGGAAGAACGTTTTTCATTCTCATTTACAATAGTCATTACATTCAGCTTGAACAAACCATCACAGGCATAACCTTTACCAACAAACACACCCGACTTAGACAATATCACTTTGTCAGGTTCAATAACAATACGAAAACCGTGTTTGTTCAACAAGAATCCCGATATAAGGTTCTTGCGAATTTCCGGTACATACAACACATCTTTCAGCGTTAGTATTTTTCCGGACGTCATCTTGAGCATCACGTTCCCTTTTCCTTCGACGGTAGCAGCAGCCGAGTTGCCCATGTAGATCTTTTCTCCTTCAACCGGCTCACAGGTAGAGAAGAATTTACGGTTCGTGCACACATGACGTGTAGCACCGGTATCGATCCACCATTCTTGTGGATTCGACCCAATCATGTTTACCTCCGAAACCACCGCGATGAGGCTCAAGTCCTCAACTTCTTTGGTGATTTCTTTCACCATATTGGCCTCGTGGTGCTTCTTTGGAAGTCGACAGTCCGACGACTTGTGGCCTAGTTTGCCACAATTGAAGCACTTTCCCTTGAACTTATAGTTCGGCTTAGCGACGCCTCCGGTCGCCCCAAGTTTCGCTTTGGGTTTAACCGCACCTTTGCCCTTTTTAGAGCTATGCTCCACCACGTTTACTTTCGGTTCAGATGAGCCCGATACTCTCTTTTCCGACCTTTTGTTGTCTTCTTCGATTCGAAGTCTAACAATCAGATCCTCCAAAGACATCTCCTTGCGCTTATGCTTGAGATAGTTTTTGAAGTCTTTCCAGCCCGGCGGCAGCTTTTCAATAATAGCCGCAACTTGGAAAGATTCACTCAGAACCATCCGTTCTGCATGGATCTCGTGCAAGATCAATTGGATTTCTTGCACCTGACTGATCACAGTCTTGGAATCGACCATCTTATAATCAAGGAACCGTCCGACAACAAATTTCTTTGTGCCGGCATCCTCAGTTTTATATTTCCGGTCTAACGATTCCCACAATTCCTTAGCCGTAGCGACCGCACCATACACGTTGTACAGAGTATCGCTTAGGGCATTCAGAATGTAATTATGACACAGGAAATCAGAGTGTTTCCATGCATCAACAGCGATCATGACCTCAACGTTCGTCTCGCCGTCGTTCACCTTAGGCTCGACCTCTTTCAGGTATGTTGCCAGGTTCAGCGTGGTGAGGTAGAAGAGCATCTTTTGTTGCCATCTTTTGAACGTCGAGGCTGTCCCCGTAAATTTCTCCGGCTTCTCCAGGTGGTTGACCGGTACGTTTGGCTTCGTAACCACAGGTATGGCAGTGGGGATAAAAGTAGTAGGGAGAACGTCAATGTTTCCTTCGTTTCCCGTAGATTCTTGGTTGTTGAGGAACTCCACGTAGTCTGACATCTTCGCGGGATCGTGAATCTATTTTAAGATTGTTGGCTGGGAAATAAAAATATTCGAAGATTGTGTAGCACACAATTTCCTTAAAATAGATTCGCTCCCTCACGTATGTGCTAGAGGTTCACGAGCGTCTATTTCCCAGGATACTTCGAAAAAACACGGCGTTCGTTTAGCACAAAAACGACACCGACTACGAACGGAACAAGAAATATAGCAGAAATAATATTTGAGGAATATTTTCTTATTTATCTTCTTTTAATTCTTGTATATTTGTTGTGTTTATTTCCTTTGGCCAAATGACCTATTTATAGCCAAAATATTGGAATAAAAAATAAGTATTTTTTTTTTTATATATAATGGAATCACACGTTGAATTGAGTTGTAGAGTGGTTAAAAAACCACTCATTTTGAAAGCCACCAATCCCAACTTCTAGAAGTTGGGCCTTCTAGAAGTTGGGCCTATTGGGCCAAAACCGAAGCCCGATAGCTTAGTTTGAAAGCCCAAAGCCCAAACCAAAGCCCAATAGCTTAATTTAAAAACCCAAATTCTCATTCAAATAAATACTTTACAAAATTAAATTATCTAACAATGATAATAGATACACATGTACCTATATGACTTGCCAGTCAATCTATTTACATAGTAGTACAGTGTACTATGATGAAAAGACCTGTGCTTGAAGCGGGCATGGGATTTCGAAATGAAAAAGATAGAAAGAAGAAAAGAAAAAAATTATATTCATGTCAACGTATTACACAAAAGGCTGACAATGAAGAGATTACATCTACTATCTCCCAACATATATATCAAAATCAATGAGTTTGACATCATTTGATTGCTGTGGTGTTGCCGTAGACAAGATTAATTTTTTAGTATTTATTTGTGGCTTGAGATGAGCGTTTGTTAGTTGTCTAGGCAGGAATATATCGTCTCTATGTTGTATGAATTTTGCAGACGAAAAGCATCTTTTCTTTGTGGGTTTTGTTCGATGGTTAATAGATTGAACTCTATGGTGGCAGCAGTTAATTTTTATTTTAGCATATCCTTATCCTCCCGCAGTTAATTTTTTATTACAGTTTTTTCTTACTTATTGTCCGAATATTTTGCAGATAATAGTTAGTGCATGTATGTGTACTCTTGAACAGTTCTCAGATCAACAATGAATATTTGCAAGAAAACTGCAGCAAGCTGACATATTTATTTCAAGCTGCCAAGAAACGAAACGCTTGTTTGTGAGTGTACTTTCTTATTAGAGGAAACTAATAAAAATTGTACCGTTGGCTATGAGCAATTTATTGCAGAAACGTTGCATCGGAAAAATTGAAGGGATCGATTTGACCGATGAAAATACCCTTTGATCGGCAATCACAACTTTATCAAGTACAAATTAAAAAGAAAAAGGAAAATTATAAAATGATAGAATAAAAGCATGTTTTCTTGAATCATTACCCCACACAAAGTATACATAACCCCTCCTAACATATATTATTGAGTCGTCTAACCATTGAATTGTTCAATCCTATGTTATTCTATTTGGTTTAGATATCTTTCAACAACATCATTCTTGTAAACATCCTTCAAAGACTCGACCGAGGATATGGTGGTTTTCAATTACGTTAGAGAAGACGCGACAAAATGAAAGAAAATAAGAAGAAAAACTCTGTTGATTCGCATGGCATGTGTTGATGTAATTACATGCACATGAAATTTGGTTTCGGATCGTCTGTGCCACAACAGTGTTTCAGCTTTGTGTTCCACCAACCATTCCCCGACAAGTGTTAAACTGAGTTGACCAACTGTACACTTGTCGCAATTTGATTGGTGGAACACCAATCTTGGAACAGAGGATTCAATCTAATGAAATTTGGTTAGAACTGTGTATTTGTACATGTGGCACAGATAACGAGGAAAATAAATAATACAAATATAGAAAATAAATATTGAATGGAATGGTTATTTGATATGCAGCGCATTGCATGTTAGCCAAAGAGATATATACTTGCAGGATATATCATTTAAGGACAATGGGCTACATAAATGAGAAAAAATAGAAGATATCTGTCCTCTTGTTTCACTGAAAATAACGTATCTATGTGTGTTTGTGTGTGAGAGCAGCCTCACCGAACCGTCAAATCACAAGATAAAATTAATTATTAATATATAAATATATGTTATATATTGATACTTTATAAACGAAAGTTAATCTTGAATTTAGCTCACTCATATGCATTCTTAGCTTCCCGAATCACTATAAAATATGACTTCAACTATTATCTTGTACCAAAAATTCTTTCACAAATGCTAAATATACCCATGTTAAAAGAAGATAATCAATCTTGACCCAATATCCTAAATGAACTTTGACTTGTAAGACCCTAATTTCAACTGCACAGGATAATAGGATAGGAGAGGTGCCCGCTATTTAAGGCTTTACAAAGACTACCCCTAAACTTTACTACTATACAACACATATTTTAACGGGTTATACAACTTAAAAAAAATAGACAGGAAATAAAATAGGAAAGAGCTAAACATTAAAATTAAGTATGAAAACAACATATGAATGAGTGAAAGCTAATGAGGGACATGCAAACGTCCTTTTCTCAGTCCCCCCCTCTCTCTCTCTATGTGTGAGAGAGAGAGAGATGGTAAAAGTAAATACAATGCCAACTATATATTGCCTTTCTACGGAATTTGGTGTCGAACCATGTATATATATGACGATCAACAAGTTGTGCATTTGTTCATAATTACCTAATGAGTTGAACTGAATTTTGACAGTTGGCGCAGGTGTTAGGAATACCCAGTTAAGATGCAACGTAACAAAATGGATATTTTGTAGTGATTTGGCTAAGTAATTGTACTTAGTGTCTGATATTTGTGTATTTATATTTATTCCACCCTATGTATATATCAGACATAATGTTAGTTATACCACCAACTAGTACTCAACGTTTGTTCAATATTTAAGAACGTGATTACTGATTCAATATTTAAGCCGGGACACTGTATACAAACAAGAAAAAACTTCCAATCATTTGTTTTGTTACGTTCCTTAATGTCGTTGATAAGAATAAGTGTAGCCAATCTTTATTCAATTTTTCCATATAAATTTTTGTCACATGTGCATATGCATTGGTAATTAAAATAATAGTACAGTTGTGCTAAAAGTGCATCCACTTTTGATTAATATACCACTATTTGTCTTCGTAAGTACAGGTATAATTAAATAGACCCACCCGTTACGAAAGAATAAAAACTAAAATTTAAAATTTCATTATGAACAAATAATTGAAACTCTGGACCTCTAATAAAAACATAACAAAACATACTTCACTTTTTTCTCTGGCGTTCTTACTATATATTAAGTGGGCACAGCTCTCATCTTCCACACTCTCTTTCTTCATACACACACTCTCCCCATAAAAGTTTTCGTCTTCTAACAAACCCCAAAAGTTCATTTTAACCGTTTAGAAGATCAGATCCAAGGCTGTTCGATCATATGTCAAACTTCCGATCGTATATATTACATACATAAGTACCTTGATCAGTCAATCTATCAATCAAATCGAGAGAGAGAGAGAGAGGTAATACACTTGAAAGAAAAACTATTATTAAGCGAGAAGAAAGAGATAAAAAAAAAATGTCGTCTTCATCTGTTTTTGCACCAGACCACCACCACATCTCTCCTTCCGAACAGCTTTGTTATGTTCGTTGCGACTTCTGTGACACTGTCCTTGCGGTATGTAATAATATCACATAATCTTAACTTAAACAGTGTCACACATCTCTTTGTCTTTCTTCCTAAAAAGAATGCTTCTGCCATTTGATGATATATTTTATTAAGTTCCACTTATACAAAAGCTATTGTTGAACTTTCGGTTTTTCTTGTGAAGGTTAGGTTCTTTTTCCTTGGTAATAAAGGCTTCATGTATTCTTTTTCTTCCCTTCTTACTCTATGCTGTATGTGCGTGTTTGATTTTTTTTTTTTTATGTATATAAGGTGAGCGTACCTTGCACGAGCTTCTTCAAGACTGTGACAGTGAGATGTGGGCATTGCACCAACCTTCTGTCTGTGAACATGCGGGCTTTGCTTCTTCCTACAGCAAATCAGCTTCATCTTGGACACTCATTCTTCTCTCCTCAGAATATTCTGGTAACTTTTCTTTCTTATTTTTTTTTTTCATTTTTAGTTGAGGTTAGGGTTTCTGTCTCAGTGAGCATTTACAGTAGCATAATGACAAAGACACTATCTTCTGCGAGAGAAACTCTTGATACCGTAAAAACCCTCGCTTTCAGCTTATGAATGTTCTTGGTTTTAGGTATTTTAATAAGTTACAACTTACAAGTGATAATATATATTTTTCTGTATATAAACAGGAGGAAATTCGAAATACACCTACGAATTTGCTGATGAATCAACCAAATCCAAGCGAGTCTTTCACGCCTCTCCTTGCCATTGATGAGCTGCCTAAGCCTCAAGTAGCTAACAGGCGTAAGAACTTACATATCTAAACCTACCTTACTTATATTAATGCATAAAGAAGACTTTCGATATGACTAAAATAAAATAAGTACAACTGATGAAGAAGCATATGCCATCACAGGGGATTTTTCCCTTCACGGGTCCATTCTTGCTTTTATCACATGTGCTTTGTGTTGTAAGAATGTTTATCGGTCATTTTCGACAATAGCCTTTCAAATTAACAGTAACGTGTTCAGCAAAGTTTGGTCTATAAATTTTTTTTCAAAAAGATGTTTAAGTTCAATAATTCTTCAAGAGGGATATATAAGTTCTTCCTTTTTTTTTTAACTTTTCGCGAGGCAGAAGAACTGATGATGTGAACCATTTTTTGTTCATGAACAGTTTTCATGTTTTAAGGGTTTCTTCTCCAAATTGCTTCAGAACCCTAATCTTTTGCTCCCTTTTCAGTTCTCGCCTCATAGCCTATCTAACATGCTTTTCACTGCAACGCAGTCAAAATCTGTTTTTTTTTCTCCTTCTGTTTACTTTTGAAGTGTTTATACAAAGCAAGAGACATTTGATTTCTTTCTTTTTCCCCGGGAATCAAGATAGTATGGGATCAGAGGAATCTTAGGAAATTCGCAAAAAAAAAAAAAAAAAAACGAAATCATTACATAATGATGAAGTAGTAATGAGAACTAAAAATAAATAAAAAGGTGATTGCGACAGTGAAATAGTTAGTGTACAATTATATTGAGAGTAACCCAAGTTATTTTAATGCTTTTTGTTCTATTGTTGTTCGGATATTACAATTCTCTATTTTTTCAGCCCCCGAGAAAAGGCAGAGAGTGCCATCTGCTTATAACCGCTTCATAAAGTAAGTAAACATCACTATATATATTATAGATCAATAGTTATATGGTCGCACATTATATATATATATATTTATACAGCTATACGAATTAAACCTACATGCGTCTATATAAAGATGTCCATGTTGTTGCAGCTTTAGTTGTTAAGCGGCGTCTTTTTACACAAAATTGCTGGTTTGATTCAACGCAAATTCTGAAACAATGATACTTACATAGGCACGCGGATTCATATGTGCAGAATCTTAGAAGAATGTGTGGTTTAAATTTGATTTAAATATGTTATTGCTTTCAACTTTATAGGGATGAGATTCAACGCATAAAAGCTGGAAACCCTGATATAAGCCACAGGGAGGCCTTCAGTGCTGCAGCGAAAAATGTAAGAACTAATCTAACCAACAACAGAAAAAAAAAAAAATAGATGTAGTTTTGATTTAATCTGAGGCTCCCATCCTAAGGAAAAAAGAAGTAGCTTAACCCTATTGTTTAATCTTTTTCTCTTTTGCTTTTAAATTTTTTGGCTTTTACATTCTGGCATTCGAACTGTATCATATTCCTTCATCAGTCATACGCTGCATTCATTGAAGCAGACCAAGAGTGTGGTTAGATAATTAATAAGGAGCAATAAATCGTCAAATTACCACATAATAAATTCTGAAAAATGATTTAGTAATATTTTGATTTTTTTTCATGTTTATCTCAGTGGGCCCACTTTCCACACATTCACTTCGGACTCATGCCTGATCGATCATCAACCCGTGAAGAAACCTAATGTTTGTCAACAGGTATATATATCTCCAACCCTACTTCGTGACCACTTAAATTCTGACAAATTTTTTAGTTTCAAAAGATGATATCTTTATAAAGACTTTTATGTATACTCAATTTCTTTTTTCTTTGTTTTTTTCGAAAATTATAGGAAGGGGACGACGTTGTTCTGATGAAAGATGGGTATCTGGCAAACGTCGGAGTGAGTCCCTATTAATTAACCTGTAATGAAGTTCCATTGCGTGGCCTTCAATCTTCGACTCTATATATCTACTTTTATGTATTATTATGCATCTTGTGAACGATCTTTATCATCTAGTTTCTGTAGTTAGGATACTTATGATTATGTCTTTATTTCGCACAAAACTATATCCGTTTATCGTTTGTTGTAATGATTTTGGCGTCGCTCGTTCGTATGCTGCTAACGCTAATTAACTATTTTTTTTAGTAATGAAGCTTTGTCTAACTAAATAAACTACTTCTGGATAATGATTTTTTAGATTATGAAATATATAACATGTATGTAATGGGCCAAGCCCAAATAAGAATATTAAACCGCTATTGGGCACATGCTGCATATACACTTGAATCTTAGCTTGCATCCTTCCTCAGAAGGAACTCATTCTCATCCCAAGAAAGAAGAAAACACACATCGCTCTGTATTTTTCTATATAAAGTTCAAGGAAGCAAATCCTAAAGAAAAGAAAAGAAAACAGAAGAAACTATTGAAGCCATAGAGAAGTTATAGACACTTTTAACAGAGTATTATTACCCCACAAAGCTTATAGATCCTCACAAGCCATTGTCCTTGAGCTTTTGAACAGACTCTGCACTTTCTGACCCACGGGTATAAACTTGTGCCTGTACAACGGTCGCAGAAACTTTGAATCCCGGGATAACAGTGAACACGACTAATGGCCTCATCTTTCCCGACGAACTTCGTTTCCCCAAAACATCTTCCATGTAAACCATGGAAAACTCTGCTCCTTTACCAATCCTGAATATCTCGACGATTGGATCAAACAAGTAAGCCAGCTTATGAAACAGCCACACAGAGCTAGCCATCCTAACGAAAGACTCGTAGAACACTGTCAGCGATTTCCACGAGTCCAGCACCTTCTCCTTCCTATCCAAATTGCTAAAGATGGACGACTCCATTGTTGGGTGAATCAGTTCTTGGTACTTTTTCTCGCAGAACCGTGAGAACTTGCATTTCATATCCTTACTCAAGATCTCCATTGAATTGCAAGCGACGTGCTCGACCAAATCGCTCAGATAGCCATTCTTAGTCCCGTCGAGGATGCTGTTTTCTTCTCCGCCCAGTTCGAAGTCTCCCTTGTCGAAGCCTTGGAACATTCCCAAGCATACGTAGGACAAGATGGCGTATTTGTAGTGCCCTTTTTTCTGATAATCGACGCCCGGATGGATGTGACTCGATGCTTCTTCGACGTCCCACCCTGCTTTTCTCATTAGACAAATCAAGAGCTTTGTGAAACGCTTCGATGACCGAATCGAATCTCCCAAAATTGCCTCAAAAACCCTAATTGTCAGCAAAACCCCCAAACCACAATCATCCACATTCCCCAATCTTCTCGACAGATCGCAGTTCAATCCCCTAATTTTGTCCCTCTTCTTCCTCAGAGCCCTAACTTCCTCGTCCTTCGCATCAATCATCGATTGCAGGTAGTTCACCACAGTCTCTAGAGCCCTGAGTTTGTTCTGATTCTCCTGCACCTGAAATTCGAAAACGGACCCCGTTCCTAACTCCTCAACCCCCAATCCCAACCTCCCTTTTCTGTACAAACCCTTCAACTCCGTCAATTTCTGTAAGTTCGACACGATTAACTGATCCGCCGATTCCATGGCGTTTTGATCGATTTCGGGCACATGCGCCGCTTGTAATTGAACGTACGAAGCTTCGAAGGAAGACGCAAGCGAAAAAATAGTATGTATCAGATTTGGGTACAAATGAGTCTGACCAGAACTGCGCGAATTCGAGTCGGGTCTGATGACGACGACCTTCTGATCGGGGATGAGCTCTTCCGACGAATCAAGAAGGAGCGACACGTCAGCTTCCCCGTCGCCGACTTCAATCGATGCATAATTATGTTCGTCGGCGAAGAATTCGTATGTTTTGGTCTTGAAAGCGAGCGCAAACTTCTGAAACATGTCGGTGAGCTGCGGCTGCAACGGCTGCGGCGCGGCGGATGCGCTGAACTCTTCTTCCATGATAGCCAAGAATCGACAAAATTATAGATTTAGCTTCGGCGAAAGCTGGCTCTTTTATGCAGAGAATTCGCCCGTGCTATTCCTCTGTGTGCGTGTTCTTCGTGTGAATTTTGTGCGGTTCTTTGAATGGCTTTGAAGTAAGGTATGAGTGTGAGTGGGTGCGTGGGGAAAGTCAATGCAATGTGACCGTTTCCTTTTCTTTTTTGCTTTTCAATTTTTCTTATAACAACAATAATCATAAAATTCCTTGTCTTCACAAAGCGTGCTTTTACTTAACAAATTCTCTATTAGATTTTAGAAGTGGTTAAATACCTAAAACCTTGACTTTCCTCGTCGTTTTCCAAGTAGTTGCTACCATATGATTAATTGTATTCGATTCTTAATATGCTTATTAAATAGTAGAGATTCCTTTTTATGGCGAGCAACAATCAACATCATACTTCATACTTCATAGTAACTAGGCCCACCGTATGCTCATATATGGGCCGGATTATATGATGTTGGGCCTTAAGTGGGCCTGCGCAACAACTTGACCAAAACCTTGCATCTTTTTTTCTGGGTTGTATACATTTGCATCGCAGCAAATGCTTCTTTGAAGGAAACCGAAGCTTCAGCACGAGCTAGGAAGTATATCGATGGCTCCGAAACCGAAAGACAAATCAAAAACGACGCCGTCTGCGTCCGCTCCGGCGGTAGCGGTCGAAGATCTATTCACGGCTCTCAATCGCCATATCCAACGATCGGAACATGACCTCGCAGTCAAAGTCTCGGATCAAAGTATGTTGTATCGGTTTAATTTCGCTGTGCTTATTATTTGCGACGGAGCAAAATTGTTATTCATGAATTGTTTTAATTTTGTAATTCGCTTCGATTTGGTTTTTAGTTCTCGCGGTTGCCCCTGGAGATGAGGACGCGATGAGATGTAAAGTCGTGGCTCTGATTAAGAACGACAGCATCGATGATGCTCTGTCGGCCATTAATGCATTCTCGAGGAAATCGTCTGTTGATTTCAGTTTATTAAAGGTGGTTTATTTTGACTTACGATCTACTGGTTCATTTGAGTGGTGTTCCTCATCTTTCCCTTTATGTGTAATGGTTATTTAACATGTCAGACAAGCAATGTAGGATCTATTAGCGAGTTTTCATGGTTTCTTAAAACATTTATATTTCTTGTGCATCTTGGAAATAGGCGTACTGCTTATACCGGCAAAATAAGCTGGATGAAGCCCTGGGAGTCCTCAAAGGGTCAGAAGGAGATATTGAAGCTATGTTGTTAGAATCACAGATTTTGTTTCGTCTTGGGAAAATGGACGCGTGTGTGGATATATACCGAAAGCTACAGAAGTCCAATATTGATTCGTTAGAAATAAATTTTGTAGCCGGCCTGGTTTCTGCTGGTAGGGCTTCCGAAGTGCAGGGGATATTGGATTCTCTTCATGTTAAACCTACTAACAGCTTTGAGCTGGCGTATAATGTTTCATGCTCATTGATTGAAAGGAACAAGGCTAAAGATGCAGAGCAGCTCTTGTTGTCTGCAAGAAGGTGGTGCTTAATTCGAAATGTTTAGTTTCTCTCACTTTTTAAACTTAGTTTCTGGTTCACATACGTCTCTGATAAACATTTTCTCATAATTTCCCGTAAAACGTAAAGGAGGCCCAATTTGTTGTTTTCCTTCTCCGTACGCCCATCTGATGCAATCATCTTTGAGGCACTTTTCCACTCCCTGCATTTGGCATTGCTTTTGTTTCTTTCCTTAAAATTTTGACATGCTTCGCTGCCAGTACTCGTAATTGTTCTTTCTGTCTTCAGAATTGGTCAGGAAACACTTATGGAAGAGAACCTAGCCGATGATGACATAGAAACTGAATTGGCACCTTTAGCCACTCAGTTAGCGTATGTGCAACAGGTAAAATTTCAAATCATGTACTTGTTCCATAACATCTTCTGCCCCTTGCTGAGAAAAGCTTGCAATAAGCTGTAAATGGGGTTTTTTTTTCAGATCTTAGGAAACACTCAAGAAGCTTTTGAATCTTACTCCAACATCATTAAGAAAAACCTTGCCGATGAATCCTCGCTTGCCGTGGCGATAAGCAACCTCATCTCGTTAAAGGGCCCCAAGGACGCTTCTGACGGCTTGAAGAAACTCGATAAGCTGATCGAGAAAAGTGAAACGCCTCCGAATTTCCATCTTGCACGTGGCCTTGATTTAAAGCTATCTCACAAGCAAAGAGAAGCCATATACATCAACCGTCTTCTACTCTTACTTCATGCTAATAAGCTGAATCAGGTAATCACAGTTTAAGCTGCCATTCTTACAATTAAATTCTCAATCTCGTTCGTTCCCTCCCTGATTTTTCTAACACGATCACATACGTAAACAACAGGCCAGAGAACTCGCTTCTGCACTTCCCGGCATGTTCCCAAACAGCATAACGCCAGTACTACTCCAAGCAGCAGTACACGTACGAGAAAACGAAGCAAACAAAGCCGAGGAAATCCTCGCCCAGTTTGCAAAAAAATTCCCCGACAAGTCGAAGATCATCCTTCTCTCCCGAGCCCAGGTCGCCGCCGCTGCAGGCCACCCTCAGATCGCCGCCGAATCTCTGCTCAAAATACCAGAAATCCAACACAAGCCCGCCACAGTAGCAACCCTCATCGCCCTCAAAGAACGAGCAGGAGATATCGAAGGCGCAAACGCCATATTAGACTCCGCCATAAAATGGTGGTCAAACGCCATGACCGAGGACAGCAGCCTAGACACCATAATGCAAGAGGCAGCCTCCTTCAAACTCAGGCACGGGAAAAAAGAAGAAGCTGCCCACCTCTACGAAGAGCTCGTTAAGAATCGCGGGAGCACGGAAGCCTTGGTGGGGCTCATCCAAACATCTGCCCTCACAGACATCGAAAAGGCTGAGTCTTACGAGAAGCGCCTAAAGCCCTTGCCTGGGCTGAACGGCATCAACGTGGAGAGTTTGGAGAAGACCTCGGGCGCAAAGCAGGTTGAGAACGGGCAGTTGGGAAACGTCGCAGAAGCTTACGAAGCGAAGAGTAAGGATGGTAAGGCGAAGAAGAAGAGGAAGAGAAAGCCGAGGTATCCTAAGGGGTTCGACCCGGCTAACCCTGGCCCGCCGCCCGACCCTGAGAGATGGCTGCCGAGGAGAGAGAGGTCGAGCTATAGGCCAAAGAGGAAGGATAAGAGAGCTGCTCAGATAAGGGGTTCTCAGGGCGCTGTTGCTAAGGAGGCTTCGGCGAGCGTTGGTCATTCTAAGTCGAGTGAAGGCGGTGGCTCTAAAGGAGGGGCGGGTAGTTCTAAAGGAGCGTCGTCTCAGAATGCTACTGCTGGCCAGCACAAGGGTTCGTCGAAGTCGAGGAAGAAGTCGAGAAATTAGTTTGAGATCGACGTGTGTATGAGTTTTCCTTCATATGTTATGAGATTTTCCATCATGTTTCGTTCACTGAGTTTAGTTGGGAGGGACCTAATCTGAGTTTTGATTCTCGTGGGCGTTTAAGGTAAAGAGCCCGACAATTGTTTGTTTTATTCTGATTCTGAACCTTTTTTATACGATTATGTTCGGACATGTATGCTTTGTGTTCGTACAAGTACTTACTTCGTATCATCTATCCAACGGCTATGCTATAATTTTGTAACGATGACCTCATGGAAACAAGAATTGACAGAAAATAAGAAACAATGCAATCTTTTTAATCATATAACAGACACCAAAAGGGATATAAAAGTATGAACAAATTCCTATTATTTTGTTCGGAAAAAAGAAAGCGTCTATCACTTTGTTGCCTGAGCGATCATATTGCTGATTGAACTTGCTTGCTCCTTAGCTGCCTCCACCAGGGAATCCTGCAGCATGTGAGTTAGTGGTTTAGATGTTCGCCTTTTCTTTTCAAGGAAAAGTAAATAAGTTGTAGTCCCATTTGAATGCATTAAAAGGTTACAACTCCCAAACCTGTGCAGCGATTAGCCGTGCCACGGTTTTCTTGCTCGATTCTTGAAGTTCTCCAGCAATCAGAATTTCATCCAAGATATAATATGCCTGCAGTAATGTTGGAGGACATGGAGTTTTAGAAAAATACACAACAACGAATAAAGAAATCAATGACTCAGTCCTGGTTAACAAACATCCTTTTTCTACTAAACTATCCAAGTTTGGTTTATTGCAGCCCAAAAAAAAATAGTAGGGGACTATTTTCAAGTATACAGCTTTTCAAGGAAATCACGTATTCTATTCATGCAAAAAACAATCTGCATCAACCTTAACAGTTTAAGAGAGACAGAATACAGGCCCTGAATCTCACCTTGTGAAAATTGAATATCAAATCGAGTTCACAGACCTGAAAATGTACGAATAAATTTCGTGATTGTATAGGAGATGAAGTCAGCAACAACCTAAGTTAATACAAACATCAAAATTAACAATTCGATCTCAGGCCTCACACTTCCAAAGTAGCGGTCAAGTATCTCCACAAAGTGGTGAATAATTTCGAGGATCTCCAATTCATTATCATCCTGGTCGATGCACATACAGAAGTAAAGGCTAGCGTATCTGTAGAAAAAAAACGTTGCGGAGAACACTGAATTCTAATTAAATCAATCGATAAAACCAGTTAAGAGGCAAAAGATAGAATTGGTACCTTTTGTAAACAACTTTATATCCCCTCCATTCAACAAAATTACACAGCTTGGGACCTCGGGTAAGAATTAAACCACTAAGCTCCCGGATAACCTATGCATACAAACATTAACCTACACACGACAGTTCCACAAAAAATAAAGTAGTAGTCGACGGCACGAAGCATCTATCTATTGGCCGACGAATTCCATTATACAAAGAGCTGAATCAACTCGCTAATGAAGAAAACGATACCTTGGTTCTTTCCTTCTGAGAATAAGGTGAATACCATTTCGTGAGCCTAACTTTGCCTTGTCGGCTTATAAGAAGAACGAAGTGGATCTATAAGCAAAAAAAATGAGATCAACAAGGACAGAATTGCATAGACAACAATCAACGCATTTACAGAATACGCATAATCGATCTGAACAGCGTCATAAGCGATTCGTATAAGCAGAAATGAGACGGTCACTTACCATTCTCGGCCGTAGAAGGTCGGATCGTAACGGTAATACGCCGATCGGAGGTTAATCGCCGAAGAAATACTGACGAGCTGAATATTGCAAAACGTAGTTAAAAGATAGAGAAAATACAGTAATCATCATTAAATAATCTAATGCAACTCAACTGGGCCGATTTTATGGGCCAAAGTAAATGGGCCATTCTTTCTATGAAAGCCCATTACTCTAATTGTTCTCAAGTTCAAAACCTGTACGCTATATATACTTCTACGTGCAAGACTGCTTAAAAATGTAATTACATATACCAGAAATGAAATCATTACTACAATTTCTATTATAGTAATTGGAAGAGAAAAAAATACAGATATTTAGAATTGTATGTTAGAGAAGCGTTTGTCTGGGAGTTAGAGATAGCACGACAGTAATGTTTGTAAATCTAAAGACAAGTTTTAGACAAACAAATGTCAAAATAGTCGGAATTCTCTACATATTACTATTATATAATATTGGAAGTTTCTTTGAACATTGGTAGAGAATTTCACACTACATACTCCCTCGTGCAATCTCGGGATAAAGAATATCAAAAAGTTATCTTTATATATATGTGTCCGTGTGTTGTTGAGTAGATCAATATACTATCATAGTATAATATAAGGGATGAAAATATAAATGAATTTTGAAACTAAAAATTTTTATAACTCTGGCAGTTCACTTATTTCAATTGTTTTGTCTTTATAAGACCAACATGCGAAGAAATATGTATTTATTGTCTCCCATAAAAGGTATTTAATTTTCCCATGCATTGAGAAAGAATGTGATGTGCTGACTGAGGAGAAATTTTTATAATTGGAATGAGACATAAACTCTTGGCACCAATCTCCACGAGCCTTTGCTTCATTAATCTAAGGCTACTTCCAAAATCACATTAAATGAAAATAAGATATGTTCCTACCTCTCGTTTCTCATTTCTAGAATGTATGTATTAAATTTTTATTCAGAATTCGCTTTTGATGTGAAATAACAATTTTCATACCCATACGTGTGAATCCTAACATGTCGAGAATCTTCGTTAGATATAATATTTTTTGGGGAAACGAATATAATATTTTTAAATTAGGGATTAAGCGAACTCGATGATATATAACTGAATTCGTGATCGAAACTCAACCCTTAGCTTTTAATTTATATAGTTAGATAAATTCTAAAAATGCAAGTTCAACAATCATGAGCCAACTCGATTTTTTGTTTCCCTCACGTGTGAAAGAGCATACATACATAGAGAGATGGGGGAGGGAGAGAGAGTAATAATGATCTGTTAGGCCGATTTTATCCAACCTTGAACTGATTCATAGGATTAGTATTACCTTATACGATGAAATACGGAAGCGATTAATCAGTAATACCACGAGACGGATTGTAGAGTTGGAACAGAGAGCGCGCGAGTTCTTCAGCAAAGTCGTCAACTCTAATAATGAATCAGCAACCCTAAACACTGATGTATTTAGGGTATTTATACATATGCCCTAATGGGCTAATTGGGCCCAATCTAACTAATATACCCACAAGTCGGGTATATTTACAATTAAGTCTTAGGGCTGAATAAAGCTACAAGATTAAGATAACCTGATTTAATTGAACACAATAAATATTCCTAACAATCTCCCCCTTTGTGTTCAATTTGCAATTCAGTGCTGGTTATCTTCGTCTTGTGATCGTACTGAGTCCTCAAAGAACACGTATCAGAGTTGTGTACGCGAAAGCATTTGCTTGCGTGTTCTTCTTCAATCACATCCTCCTTTGTCTTACTTTGTTACCTCTTCTTTAAAAGATCTTTCAAGCTCACCGTCTCTTGAACTTCTCTTCTCCTAAGTGTTCAAAGCTGCTTGTTGGATCGTCTCTCTTGTGTTCGATCTTTCCATTGGATAGTCACCACTCCCCCTACGTTTGTTCAACCTTTTGTTGGATTGAGGAGTTCTCATTTAACTTGAGAGACATACACGAGTCGTATCTTCTCTTTAGGTGTTCCAGCTCTTCCTTCTATTGTCGCAACTCCCCTACATTTGTTCAACCTTGTGTTGGGATTGGGAGCTCTCTTTAAACTCAAAGAGTTGTACACGAGTCTGCAGCTTTGATTCTTGAAGTCCATGCTGAAGTTGTTGTCGTATCTTGTCATTTGAGTCCGATCTCTCCGTTCAATTGTAGCTCAACTCCCCCTACGTTTGTTCAACCTTGCGTTGTGATTGGGGTGTTTCTTTAAAATCGGAGAGTCGTACATGAGGTGACAACTTCAATCGTTGGACTTGTGGTCTTCGCTTGATTCTTTGACGACGCTTGAGATTTAGCATTTTCTGATCTATATGCACTTTCGTCGTGGTGTTGCTCCCATTTTGCTTTAGTACTCCTCCCCCTCATGAAGATCGAGCTGGGGAGATCGTCATGCGATGGGTCAAAATGAGGCACGTCTTTGGCAAGAGATCGCGCCGTCGTGACAAGAAGTAGGTGTACGTAGTGTGTATTTTCCGAAAATGTGTCTGAGCCCCTTCAGATTGTCCCTCAAAAGAGCACGAGAGCCCAGCTTCAGAGCAGTATGCACGGCGGAATTGGTGGGTACTCAGGTTGGGTAATAACCTGACGGGGCCACAGAGGCAGTCCGTCGACACGACTTTAGAGTTAAACTCTGAGACGTGGCCTGTGTGAACAGGGCTTTATAAACCGAGGCCACATAGGCGTCCCGTTAACATCAATCTAGGAGCATAGCTCATAGGCGATGGCCTGAAACCGTTGTTGTTTTGATATTGCAACGGCATGACTTCCTTCCGATCATCGAAGCATGTCTTAGTAGGACATGTCTACGAAAGTTCTGATCTGGTCACAAAGTCCAGATAAGAAAAAAATGTATGTGTCCTAAAAAGATATAAATATTTGGATGGTGAGGACACACTAGACTCGATGTGATCAATAAAATTCAGTGGTGTGGGGCTGACTACCACTTAGTTCAATATCTCCTGCTTCCAAGTGAAGCAGTGATAGAATATGCGGCTCCCCGTGATTTAGTGAAACATCGGTCTGTTGGGAGATCGATGAGTGGGTAAGGCTCGGTCGTGCATGCGCCATTGGACCTAATGCGACGACTTCTACCCGGGGGCTAATAAAATTAGCACCTGTACCTATGGGGGTTGGTCCGAGTAATTTGTGACTAAGGGAATTTTGTATCTTCCGCTCTTCGGTCTTGTCAAGAATTTCCAAATACGGGTAGCTCTATGAACTTGACTCGTCACTAACACTCGGCTACGTTCCGGGGTTAGGTTCAGTTTGGTCTGACTGAACCATGGGAACTTAGAATCCATGCATTCGTCAATTTGGTGAGTGCTGCTTGATCAGCGAGTTGGAGCAGGTCGGTTGAGATCATCTTCGTGATAGTGTACGGTTGTCACGCCTTTTGGAATTCTTGAACTCTTGTAGGCTTGATATTCGTCCTTCAAATATATCTTTGGAAGACAGGGGAACTCTTTTGAAGCAGGATTACGAGAGTATGAGGCCCTTTTTTTTTTTTTTTTTTTTTTGGCCTTTCCTTTTCTTTTTTTTTTTTTATATACATGTATTGTCTTATTAATAATATAATAGTAACTATATATTATATTTATATATGGATATATAGATATATATAGATATATTATTCCTCCCTTTCAAATCATGCTTCTTAAAACTGAATTACTCCCCCTCAAAAGATGCATATTCGGATTATCGTTCGAAAGTCTCTTTCCCTAAGTTCACACATTAAGTTCACTCCCCCTAAAATATTTAATTATTGCTCCCTTTTAAGATAAATATAAGAGTTGCTTTTCTTTAAAAAGAGTAGCTCCCCCTCAATGCATGCACATTTAAACATGTAAATTCCCTCCCAATTAAATAAGCGTGAACGTATTAATTTATTTTCAAAGCAGATGCAAACTAAAGAGTTATTGTTCTTTAAAAATGCATTAGAATGTACGTTTTTTATCGCTCTAAAGTTATAATAGGCATTTTGCGCTTCAGCTCATATGCATACAGAAAATTTAAGCTCGAAAATTCTTTAAGATGCATGCATAATAAAAAATGTACCTATAACATGGTATTTAATGCATTTACGCTCATGTATGTATGCGAAAATTTGGAATTTAATGTCTTTTTGAAAGCATGCATAACTATAATGTACCATTCAGTTTCAAAGTAGGTATATAATCTTTTCAGTTTGATATGCATGCCAAAAGTTTAACTATGGAATGCATATATAGAATTTACCTACGTTTGGTTGCTCGCATCGCTAACCAGTCGTGTCTGTGGAGTAACCCGAGATGCCATACACGCTGGGATGTTTGGCTGCCCTCGTCGCATACCAGTCATGAGTGTGGAGCAGCTTTCTTAGTACCTACTCATGCTGGGATATCTGCAAAACATTATCGGGACTTTGGTACCCATTTTTGGATGGGTCCTCCCTTATTAGCAGAAAACGGGTTAAGCACATAAGGTGTAAAATCTTGTCCTAAATCATCCATTAATGTAGCTTTAGGTACCCATTTAGGACCAATTTGACACGGGTATGACATTTCAGCACAAGTGAACGTGTTATTCGAAGAGGATTTAAAGATTTTCTCCGAAGCCAGTCTCATAAGATGTTTCTCAGACTTAACATGGACTGAATATTTCAGGAAGGCATAAGAACAAATAGAATTATAGGCATTGTTAGTACATGAAATGTTCTTCCTACGTGAAGTGTTCACACGATTCACATCAAAATGATGACTTCTCTTAGATTTTTGCTTACTAGAGTGATTAACATTTTTGGATGGGTAAGCAATTCCACATCTATCATTCTTTAAAGAAATAGATGTTTTTGGGTTTTGAGAAGGTCGCTTTCTTGAGATTGGAACTTCTTCTTTGCACGCTTCTCTTTTGATAGGAATGGGAGAGGAAAACTCTTGAATATTTTCGATTTTAATTTTCGCGGACAGTTTTGCTTTTCCTTTCTCCTTCCTAATTTTTATTTGTTCCTTAGCTATCTTTAAAGCTCGACTTTTACTTAACGTTTCAGCTTCAGTCAACATTGACTTAGAATTATTAGTAAAAGTTTTCTCTGTTTTAATTTTAGGAACAAAAGCGTCAATTTGAGTTCCCTTATCCTGCTTAGACAATGATATTTCTATAGAAGGATTATTTGGGACAGGTAAGGGCGGGGAATTTTTGAGATTTGAAATCTCCTCTAAAAGTTTTTCCTTTTCCGCTCGAAAGCCTACTCTTTCCGATTCCAAGGTTGCGTTCAATTCGGAAATTTTACTAGCAACCTCCGGAATTTCCAACCACGAGATAGGTCTATTACAATGTAAATTGTTTTCCCCGTCAGACGCTGCAAAGGAATTTTGGTCAACTAGCTTCGCAATAATTTTCTTTAAAGGAATAGCTCTAGTGTACCAGTTATTGCGATATTTTAGGATAATTTCATATTGTTCAGTGACTACATTCCACTCAGTTGATTTGAGTTCAAGATGATTTAGCTCAAGTGCTTCATGCTTTAATTTCTGAATTTCTTTAGCTTGTTCATCTACTTTATGTTCCCAATGATACGCCATATATGATATATTGAAAGTTCAATTCTGGAATTATTTTGGTTGGATGTGGATCTTAATCGTGTTGATCAACTAAATCTTAGACTCAAAGATTGTAAATAATGTTAGAGATAATATACGAAATAAAATAAACACAGAATTTGATTATAGATTTTAGTGAAAACTTATTTTAACAGATGAAGAAATAATAATAGTAGAACAAAATTATTATTCTAATTATTTATTTATTTATTTATTTTTTTTTAATTGTTTGTTGATATATATATTTGTCTATAGATATAGATATATATTTATATGTAGAAAAAAATGAGACAAACGGGCTTAGTAAAAGAATTTTGTCTCACCTCACAAGGATTTTGGTTGAATTGAGATGTATAAACAAAATAACCATAATCTCATCATTGAAGCTGCCGTGGGATTTTTGATTGATGATCCATATGGAATAGGGTTTACAAAAAAAATTTTAACTTAGAAAGTATGGCCGACTATTCCGAAAGGCCCAATGTAAAAATGGTTGAAGATGTCGAGAGACCCCCCAAGTTATAGTTAAAGATGTCGAGATCTTCTGATTTAAATAGTTTAAATCAATGATATCGAGATCGTGTATATCTATAGAAGATGTCGAGAGCTCCAATAGAAAATGTCGAGTTTTGTGAAAAATGTCGATAGCGAAGGATCTCGAGATCTGATGAGTAAAATTCAAAGAAAATGTCGAGAGGTAAAATGTCGAGATAATAATGTCGAGAAGTTGAAAATTATCGAATGAAAACGTCGACAAAGCAGATTTTAATATCGAATGAAATGTCGAGAACTTGAAAATGTCGAGATATCTTAAATTTCTAGGAGAATGAGGATGTCGAGATATTTCGAAGGAGATGTCGGGATTCTTAATTTGTAGAGGGAAGTCTTCAAATGTCGAGATCTGAAACTCGACAGTTTGCAAAGGATCTCGATAAGCGTCTGTTCTTCAAAAAAAAATCCTGTTCGTCGCTGATATCCGGCTGAAAAATAAAACTCACAGATTTCGATTAAAAATTATGAAAAATCAGATATGCACCTATGCGTTTTCCATGAGCCGAGATAAATGTGAGAATTTGAACAAGAAAGAATTGATCGTTTTTGGAACTAAAGAGCGAAAAATCAGAAATCAAACCGAGCAGAATATCAGAAAATTTCGATGAATTTGATCCACGATTTCGGCTCTGATACCACTTGTTAGGCAGATTTTATCCAACCTTGAACTGATTCATAGGATTAGTATTACCTTATACGATGAAATACGGAAGCGATTAATCAGTAATACCACGAGACGGATTGTAGAGTTGGAACAGAGAGCGCGCGAGTTCTTCAGCAAAGTCGTCAACTCTAATAATGAATCAGCAACCCTAAACACTGATGTGTTTAGGGTATTTATACATATGCCCTAATGGGCTAATTGGGCCCAATCTAACTAATATACCCACAAGTCGGGTATATTTACAATTAAGTCTTAGGGCTGAATAAAGCTACAAGATTAAGATAACCTGATTTAATTGAACACAATAAATATTCCTAACATGATCATTACCAACTGAATTGTAAGAATATGATATCTATTACATGTAATAGAGTAGTTTACCTTGGCGGTGGGCGTTACTCAAATTTAATCTAATCAACCTAACTCGTATTGATGAATATATGTACATTTATATATATTTGCAAGAGGGGTAGGCATCAAAGAAGACACGACTCCATGCCTTACCATGTTGCATTTATTAATATTACACGTTCATTGGTCTTCTCATGAAAAAAAGGGGTTTCCTTACTTGGTGAAACTCTACAACATCAACATATTCATTTCGCGTCTTCACTCGCTTGTTCCGTCTTTTATATACATTTCATTCTTTTTGTGAAAGACCTAACTTTTTCTCAAGCATTTAACATTGATATTACTCATAGGGGCCCTTCGCAGAATTATGAATCATTTTTGGTCCCAAAGGCGGTACCTTTTTTCGGTTTCTTAAAAGGATTTAATGTTTAAATACATATGCATTGAAGCAATACAAGATAAAAATAGCTACCATAATACCAGTTTGTTTAAACATTCGGTACAGCTTATGTTAGTTGGGCAGTTACATCTAAGAAAGATTGTAATAAACTAAGTAATGTAGATTTAATTTGAACATTTATTCCAAATGCTTCAAGGCTTTTTAACTAGTTTAATTAAAGCCGAGTACGTACGTTCCTGACAACATACTTCATTACAACTATTGAGGAGTACCAAGCACACACTGTTCATCCTATCGGTATCGCTATTCACTCGTACATGACAAATTAATACATAGAGAATAATAATTAATGAAATGCTTTCTCATATCATTGTCATATATATATTCAATATACTAATCTTAAAAATAAAAGTAAAAAATCCATAAAGTCTACTTACAGTTTTCGTATTGAACAGTTGTACAACTAGTTCTGAATTTTGACCATTGTTCTGATCGTATCATCATTATACAAAAGATTCAAGAAGATAAATAAAGAAGGAAATGCGGAATAATAATTTTTTTTTAAAAAAACGAACACACATCTTTTTTCCTGCAGGCAAAATCTAACGAAAGAGAGTGTTCATCATTCAGCAATTATTTTAATTAGCAAAAAGCCTAATTTTTAGGACAATCTGTTTGCTGTAGCTTTAAAGAATCACAAATAAGAGGCAGACATCCATATTGTCCCCATTCCCATTAAATCCTCCTCCTCTTATTAACATCCACACCTTTTTTTTACCAAATAAATATTTATTCATCTATAATTCTATATGTAGTAATCGTGTGGAGCCCGTCAAGATAAAAAAATGTGCAATGCATATCACGGAGTATTCTGAGTAATATAAAATGTTACTCATAATAGGTGCAATTGCAAAGGGAAAAGAAAGAAAATAAAGAAAAAGTCTTTTTGTTATTTTAAGAAATAAACTGATAGAGCAACGAAAGATGGTGAAAAAAGAGTCTTCATCCATGATTGCATCACTTACCTTCATAATTTAGGTATGTGATTGCTATTCTTTTAATTATTTGTATATTTCGAAATGTCCTTAACCTCACAAATGGTGATACCAAGTCATATTTGAAACAAACAGAAAATACCATTCATTTTGTTAGGCCGATTTTATCCAACCTTGATCTGATTCATAGGATTAGTATTACCTGATACGATGAATAACGGAAGCAATAAATCAGTAATACCACGAGACGAATTGTAGAGTTGGAACAGAGAGCACGCGCGAGTTCTTCAGCAAAAGTCGTCAACTCTATTAATGAATCAGCAACCCTAAACGATGTATCGTTTAGGGTATTTATACATAAGCCCTAATGGGCTTACTGGGCCCAATATAACTAATATACCCACAAGTTAGGTATATTTACAATTAAGTCCTAGGGCAGAATAAAACTACAAGATTAAGATAATCTGATTTAATTGAACACAATAAAATATTCCTAACAATCTCCCCCTTTGTGTTCAATTTGCAATTCAGCGCTGGTTATCTTCGTCTTGTAATTGTACTGAGTCCTCAAAGAACACGTGTGTACGTGAAAGCATTTTCTTGTGTGTTCTTCTTCAATCTCCTCCTTTGTCTTACTTTGTTACCTCTTCTTTAAAAGATCTTTCAAGCTCACCGTCTCTTGAACTTCTCTTCTCCTAAGTGTTCAAAGCTGCTTGTTGGATCGTCTCTCTTGTGTTCGATCTTTCCATTGGATAGTCACCACTCCCCCTACGTTTGTTCAACCTTTTGTTGGGATTGAGGAGTTCTCATTTAACTTGAGAGACATACACGAGTCGTATCTTCTCTTTAGGTGTTCCAGCTCTTCCTTCTATTGTCGCAACTCCCCTACATTTGTTCAACCTTGTGTTGGGATTGGGAGCTCTCTTTAAACTCGAAGAGTTGTACACGAGTCTGCAGCTTTGATTCTTGAAGTCCATGCTGAAGTTGTTGTCGTATCTTGTCATTTGAGTCCGATCTCTCCGTTCAATTGTAGCTCAACTCCCCCTACGTTTGTTCAACCATGCGTTGTGATTGGGGTGTTTCTTTAAAATCGGAGAGTCGTACATGAGGTGACAACTTCAATCGTTGGACTTGTGGTCTTCGCTTGATTCTTTGACGACGCTTGAGATTTAGCATTTTCTGATCTATATGCACTTTCGTCGTGTTGTTGCTCCCATTTGCTTTAGTACTCCTCCCCCTCATGAAGATCGAGCTGGGGAGATCGTCATGCGATGAGTCAAAATGAGGCACGTCTTTGGCAAGAGATCGCGCCGTCGTGACAAGAAGTAGGTGTACGCAGTGTGTATTTTCCGAAAATGTGTCTGGGCCCCTTCAGATTGTCCCTCAAAAGAGCACGAGAGCCCAGCTTCAGAGCAGTATGCACGGCGGAATTGGTGGGTACTCAGGTTGGGTAATAACCTGACGGGGCCACAGAGGCAGTCCGTCGACACGACTTTAGAGTTAAACTCTGAGACGTGGCCTGTGAGAACAGGGCTTTATAAACCGGGGCCACATAGGCGTCCCGTTAACATCAGTCTAGGAGCATAGCTCATAGGCGATGGCCTGAAACCGTTGTTGTTTTGATATTGCAACGGCAGGACTTCCTTCCGATCATCGAAGCATGTCGCAGTAGGACATGTCTACGAAAGTTCTGATCTTGTCACAAAGTCCAGATAAGAAAAAAATGTATGTGTCCTAAAAAGATATAAAAATATTTGGATGGTGAGGACACACTAGAATCGATGTGTTCAATAAAATTCAGTGGTGTGGGGCTGACTACCACTTAGTTCAATATCTCCTGCTTCCAAGTGAAGCAGTGATAGATTACGCGGCTCCCCGTGATTTAGTGAAACATCGGTCTGTTGGGAGATCGATGAGTGGGTAAGGCTCGGTTGTGCATGCGCCGTTGGACCTAATGCGGCGACTTCTACCCTGGAGCTAATAAAATTAGCACCTGTACCTATGGGGGTTGGTCCGAGTAATTTGTGAGGTAAGGGAATTTTTTATCTTCCGCTCTCGGTCTTGTCAAGAATTTCCAAATAAGTGTGGCTTTTATAGGCTCGAAATCTTTACTAACACTAGGTTGAATCGTCACTAACACTCGGCTACGTTCCGGGGTTAGGTTCAGTTTGGTCTGACTGAACCGTGGGAACTGAAAATCCATGCGTCCGTCTATTTGAGTGCTGCTTGATCAGCGAGTTGGAGCAGGTCGGTTGAGATCATCTTCGTGATAGTGTACGGTTGTCACGCCTTTTGGAATTCTTGAACTCTTGTAGGCTTGAGACTCGTCCTTCAATATATCTTTGGAAGACAGGGGAACTCTTTTGAAGCAGGATTACGAGAGTATGAGGCCTTTTTTTTTTTTTTTTTTGGCCTTTCCTTTTCTTTTTTTTTTATATACATGTATTGTCTTATTAATAATATAATAGTAACTATATATTATATTTATATATGGATATATAGATATATATAGATATATTATTCCTCCCTTTCAAATCATGCTTCTTAAAACTGAATTACTCCCCCTCAAAAGATGCATATTCGGATTATCGTTCGAAAGTCTCTTTCCCTAAGTTCACACATTAAGTTCGCTCCCCCTCAAAATTTATTTATTGCTCCCCTTAAGACAAATATAAGATTTGCTTCTCTTTAAAAAAGAGTAGCTCCCCCTCAATGCATGCACATTTAAACATGTAAATTCTCTCCCAATTAAATAAGCGTGAACGTATTAATTTATTTTCAAAGCAGATGCAACTAAAGAATTATTGTTCTTTAAAATGCATTAGAATGTACGTTTTTTTTTTTATCTATCTAAGCTGAAATAGGTATTTTGTGCGTCAGGTCATATGCATACAGAAAAATTTAAGCTCGAAAATTCTTTAAGATGCATGCATAATGAAAATGTACCTATAGGAGGGTATTTAGTCATTTCAGCTCATATGCATGCTAAAATTAAAAGTTTAAAATTCTTTTGAATCAAGCATGTTTCTAATGTACCCTTTAGTTTCAAAGTAGGTATATAATCTTTTCATTTCGATATGCATGTCAAAAGTTTAACTATGGAATGTATATATAGAATTTACCTACGTTTGGTTGCTCGCATCGCTAACCAGTCGCGTCTGTGGAGCAACCCGAGATGCCATACGCGCTGGGATGTTTGGCTGCCCTCGTCGCATACCAGTCATGAGTGTGGAGCAGCTCTCTTAGTACCTACTCATGCTGGGATTATCTGCAAATATTATCGGGACTTTGGTACCCATTTTTGGATGGGTCCTCCCTTATTAGCAGAAAATGGGTTAAGCACATAAGGTGTCAAATTTTGTCCTAAATCATCCATTAATTTAGCTTTAGGTACCCATTTAGGACTAATTTGACACGGGTATGACATTTTAGCACAAGTGAACGCGTTATTCGAAGAAGATTTAAAAATTTTCTCCGAAGCCAGTCGCATAAGATGTTTCTCAGACTTAACATGGACTGAATATTTCAGGAAGGCATAAGAACATATAGAATTATATGCATTGTTAGTACATGAAATGTTCTTCCTACATGAAGTGTGCACACGATTCACATCAAAATGGTGATTTCTCTTAGAACTTTGCTTACTAGAAAGATTAACATTTTTGGATGGGTAAGCAATTCCACATCTATCATTCTTTAAAGAAAGAGATGTTTCGGGGGCTTGAGAAGTTTGCTTGCTTGAGCTTGGAACTTCTTCTTTGCACGCTTCTCTTTTGATAGGAATGGGGGAGGAAAACTCTTGAATATTTTCGACTTTAATGGCAGATAATTTTGCTTTTTCTGTCTCCTTCCTAATTTTCATTTGTTCCTTAACTATCTTTAAAGCTCGACTTTTACTTAACGTTTCAGCTTCAGTCAATATTGACTTAGAATTATTAGTAAAAGTTTTCTCTATTTTAATTTTAGGAACAAAAGCGTCAATTTGAGTTCCCTTATCCTGCTTAGACAATGATATTTCTATAGAAGAATTATTTGGGACATGTAAGGGCAGGGAATTTTTGAGATTTGATATCTCCTCTAAAAGTTTTTGCTTTTCTGCTTGAAAACCTACTCTTTCTGATTCCAAAGTTGCGTTCAATTCGGAAATTTTATTAGCAACCTCTGGAATTTCCCAACAAGAAGCAGGTTTGTTAGAATGTAAATTACTTTCCCCGTTTGACGCTAGGTTCTTAGAGAAATTTTGATCTGCTTGCCCTCTTTTTGTTAGAATGTCCTCGAGTTTTTTAATTTTGGAATATAGGCGATCTCTTTCTTTAGAAATGAATTCATATTGTAGTGATACCAAGTTTCGCTCTTCTTCACTTTTCTTGAAATCGTTTTCCTTTTTGGCTAGTCTCTCTTCTAAATCTCTTATCTTAGTCTCATGTCTAAGGGATGTATCCTGAGCTTGTTCTAGAAAGGAGGTTAACCTAGCCTTTTCTACTAGTTCAGATCGTAAGACCTTTTCATTGTTAGCTAACCTAGATTCTAGTTTTCTTAATGATTGGTTCTCCCTAGACATAGATGTTAGTTTATCTTGAAGAAGGCATAATTTTTTATGTAAATTGGAGTAAGAGTCGTGTACCTCAGTTTCAGAAGATGAGTCAGTTGAGAGAGTAGCTGCAGTGGTATGTGCTTCATCTTCAGAGTCAGCTTCGACATTTGCCATGGGGCGCAGGCCAACACACGCGGCGCAAGGGTCTCTGTGCGGGGAATTTCTGAGATTTGATATCTCCTCTAAAAATTTTTCCTTCTCCGCTCGAAAGCCTACTCTTTCCGATTCCAAGGTTGCGTTTAATTTGGAAATTTTACTGGCAACCTCAGGAATTTCCAACCAGGAGATAGGTCTATTACAATGTAAATTGTTTTCCCCGTCAAGCGCTGAAAACGGATTTTGGTCGGCTAGCTTCGCAATAATTGTCTCTAAAGGGATAGGTCTAGTATACCATTTATTGAGGTATTTAAAAATAATCTCATATTGTTGAGCGGCTACATTCCACTCAGTTGCTATGAGTTCTAGACGATTTAGCTCAAGTAATTCATGCTTTAATTCCTTAATTTCTTTAGCTTGTTCATTCGCTTTCTGTTCCCAATGATACGACATATTGAACGTGGCTATTGAAAGTTCAGTTCTGGAAAAAATTTGGTTTTGTTGGAGATACAGTGAAGTTTCGAAACAATTATGAACGTCGAAAATTTTTGGTGTGCACCTAAAAATTTTGAGATGATTTCGAAAATTTAGTGAAAATTACCAGAACCTCTTCTATGATTGCCAATCTTGTAGTAGGTTGGATGTGGATCTTAATCGTGTTGATCAGCTAAATCTTAGACTAAAAAAAAACAGATAAGGTTAGATAAGATATACGAAATAAGATGAGTACAATATCTGATTAATATTATTTAATGAGGATTTAATTTTCGATAAATAATAAAAGAGAAGAAAAAAGTATAATAAAATATTGTTGTAGATAGGAAATCTCGAGATTTGAAGTAGTGATTTCGAAAGATGTTTGACGAGGGGTAGATGTCGAATGAGAAGGATGTCGAATGAGAAGGATGTCGAGATCTTAGATGTCGAGTTTCTTAAATGTCGAGAGTAGGTTAGTGGATTTTGAAAGACTTGTCGAGATTTTTTAAATTGTAGAGTTAATTTGATACTTTGAGTGTAGCTTCTCGATAGATTTAAAAATTGAAATTGAAGTTAAAAAATTGAAGTAGGATTTCGACAAGAGAATGTCGACAGAGATAGGTCATATCTTGATAACGTGTCATTAGAATAACGAAAGCTCAAGTATTAAAATAATGATGATGGGGACAATTGGATGATTGATGAGATTGCGTGAGTTAATGAAAATAAAAGTGGTGATGAGTTGTGTTGAAGATGTATTACGTGTATATGAATATATATATATATATATATATGTATATATATAATGATGTGAGATAATGATTGATGATTTAAGGCGCAACAAAAGTCGACAAGGATGTCGATATATGATTAAGACTGAGCTTCGAATAAATGTCGGGAGAAAACAAATGGAATTGAGAAGTGCTTCGAATAAATGTCGAGAGGTACGAGTTAGATAGGAATTAAAAATGTCGAGACGAATGTGGATTTTTGCAAATGTCGAGAAGTTCACAGGAATAAAATGTCGAGACTTTTAAATGTCGAGAACCTTATCAGTAAAATGTCGAGGCAAGCTTAGGATAAAAGATCTCGAGATCTCAAAGAAAAATTCTCTTCGCCGTCACAATCTGCTCTTCGGCTGGAAAAAAAAATTCGATCAAGAATTAAGGAAAAGCAAAAATACACCTATGCAATCTCCATGAGCCGAGAAAAATCAGGGAAATTGGATGAGAAGAGATTGATAGAATTTCGAGAAAAAGATAGAAACAGCGAATAATAAACTCGATGAACTTCGATGAGTTTGATCCACGATTTCGGCTCTGATACCACTTGTTAGGCCGATTTTATCCAACCTTGATCTGATTCATAGGATTAGTATTACCTGATACGATGAATAACGGAAGCAATAAATCAGTAATACCACGAGACGAATTGTAGAGTTGGAACAGAGAGCACGCGCGAGTTCTTCAGCAAAAGTCGTCAACTCTATTAATGAATCAGCAACCCTAAACGATGTATCGTTTAGGGTATTTATACATAAGCCCTAATGGGCTTACTGGGCCCAATATAACTAATATACCCACAAGTTAGGTATATTTACAATTAAGTCCTAGGGCAGAATAAAACTACAAGATTAAGATAATCTGATTTAATTGAACACAATAAAATATTCCTAACACATTTTAATAATTTATATCTTTATAATTCAGCAATATTAAATTGTACCAATACCGGTTTATCACCCACATATACTTGTTATTAACATTCTGTTTTTCAACTATTTATCGCAACGGATCTAAGTAAAATGCTTGGTCTGAGGAGAAAACGTCATGAAGTCATTTTCTAATAATTACGTTTTAACTAAACAAAAAAAACAGGTGGGGATATGAAAATGAAAGACAGTGCATGTAAGTAACTGCATGATAGTTACTACACCATAGTATTCTCTGGTATTTAAAACGAAGTTATAATGAATGGGGCCCTTTAAACACATATATATTCTCACTACAATAATATACATACACACGCACAAAATACAGATATGGATCAGAGGCGCATTAATACATACGCATGAATACATTGGCAAAAATGTGGTTTTAATTAATATATAGATGCAATAATACAGTACGCTGTATGTGAAAAAAGCGAGTATACAAAGCTGGACGAAGGTGACGAGTGAACAGTAGCTTTGACGTGCATGTAAAAGGAAGAGACCTGTGATGAGGAAATGTGAACAGTGAAACAATAAGACGTAGGGACAGTTTTCTTTTTTCCTTTTTTTTTTTTCTAATTTTTATTACCGTGAACTACTGTGTGTAAATTTTGTCAATAGAACCGACCGGCGCTCTATTATCAACGCACTTGCCGGTTCTTTTCCTTCATTTTTATAGTAATTTGTTTCCAAGAAAAACTCAGTATATAAATATACATATTGCTATTTGTAAGAGATATTGTAATGAGAAGGAGACAGCAGCCAACCCTAATTTCATGCTCATGTCTTGATTCTCGGTTAATAAAACATTGGGTCGTGGTAATATAATTTATAATTATTTATTTATTTTTCTTTGGATGGACTGGTTTCACTTTTTGTAATCACTGTTGAAAAGGGTTCATCTTGTTTCTTTGACATTCCCAAGACCAGTTTGTATCTCTCTCCTCTATCTCTCTCACTAATCCCATAAACACCAATCTTTGTTTCTTTCTTTCTTTCTCTCTCAGTGTGTGTTTTCTAGCATGATTTTTAAATCCTATACCTTGACTAGTCACCTTTCACAAGTGATATCATGTCTGTGGTTTATACTCAATTATTCAATTAAAATTTTATAATTGTGTACTTCTTTCATAGAGCTTTACTTTAAATATTCATCCTCGAGCAATAATCTGCTTCATCATAAATAGCTTTTTAACCTAAAAGCTCTCCTCTCCCCAAACCCCAGCCCCACTAGTGTTCTTGTTCGCTCATATTACCTTTTCAACTTTCTGGTAATTTTTTCTTTTACTTTTCTTTTGTTTTGATCCATCTCAGATTCATTTACCTCTCTTGCCTTCACATAATAATAATTGAATCTCCTTTCTTCTTCTTCCTCTCCTCTCTTTCTTGAAGAAGATCACATATCATATCAATGGCCGATCCATTTTCCAATTACATCAACAATGGATGGTTTAACCTCAGCAACAACAACAACAACCCTATTCACCACTTCATGAATCCCTCATCTTCTTCTTCTTCTTCGAAAATCGCATCTAATTACACCTACAATTACAACTTTAATTACTCAACTAACAGCAGTTCCTTCTTCAACGCAAGAAGCTATGAACCCTCACCACCTTCGCCTCCACTCAAAGAAGCTCTTCCCTTACTCAGCTTAAGCCCTTCAAAGCCAATCAACGAAGATGTCCACAACAATCTTCTCCAAGATTCATCTTTTGCTGCTGCTGTGGAGGTTGATGATGACGAAGAAGAAGCAGAAAACAACGAAGAGGGCGGCGTCCATGTCTCACTTGCCCTAAACCTAGGGCTTTCTTCGACACCACACAGCTATGGCGGCCAGCAAAACGATTCTGATCTGTTTTCTAGGATCTCAGCTTCTTCTACCGACACCGCTGGGAACTGTAACAGTATCAACAAAGAAGGAGCTGAAGTCGCTTTTCACAACAGCGGATCGTCGTACATCGCCACGAGCCCTCTCAATAAGGGTCAGTATTGGATTCCGACGCCGGCGCAGATTTTGATTGGCCCTACGCAGTTTTCTTGCCCTCTTTGCTTCAAGACGTTCAACAGATACAATAACATGCAGGTATATGGTTGATTTTAGAAAGGCAACAGCTTTCGTTTATTCCTTTTATTCTCTTCTCCCCCTAATTATTTCCTGGAGCTTTTCTTGCATCTAATGCACTTTCTCTTTTTTTATGCTTTCTTTCTTTCTTTGTTTTTTTGCTGGTTCTTCCCTTGAATTATGCTGAAAAAGAGAAAACCCATCACTCTCTCTGCTTCCAAATACACATCTTTCCTAGTGTAAATTCAAACTTTCACTTTCTTTGAAACTGTTTTAGATTGGCACATAGCAGACTGTGAGTGAGTATATGGGTCCTTAGGGTTTTCAACTTTTGAAAAAAAAAATGGTGTTTGATGTCATACTATTATTACCAACCAATTCTTTTTATTTGAAAAAGTTAATTATTAATTAATTGAATGACTTTGGGAGGGGTCTTTTGGGGATCTGTATAAATCTACCTGGTCCAACTGAGAACCCTGGTCAGTCACCATACCCATCTTTATTTGATTGAACAACACAGAAATATTATGCTTTTTGTCATTGAAGTTTGTAATTATACACACATTGGCAGATGTGTCAAAACTGAACGTTTCATGGGTTCTTTCTTCAAATTTTTTCACCATCAACCATTAAATAAAATTAAAGAGAAGAAGAAAAATTTAAAGAGGTTCTCAATCTGCACACTCAACCTTAATACGATCAGAGAAAAACTGAATCATCAGGCATTTTTACATGAAAAATCTCGTCGTACTTTTGTTGCTTTCTGCATTGTCAAGAATATATATAAGAAAAGAGGGACTCTTTTTTAAGACACTGATGAGCTTAACATGAATCAGAATTGTTGGCAGAGACATAGTATTACCCCCTTCGTTAATGAAAGGAACATGAGAAGCAGAAAAAGCACTGTTTCTTCCTTTCTTTTTCTCTCTTTATCAAAAGTTGCTAATTTCACTACTCAAGCTTTCGCTTTTGCTCATTATGGTGTATATTTTATCTTCCCTTCTTTTGTTTTGTTATGACTGTTGTTTTCATCTTTTTAGCTACTTCATTTCATCGTCAAGCTCCTTTCCATCTATATTATAATCTTCCCCTTTTACTACCCTCTTGGTCAAACCTGCAAGTAAATAAGGTTTCCTGATATTCTAGGACATTATTAATCCTAAAACCCTCATTACCTATAACCAAATTCACATCGTTTCATTCTAGCTACGTCTTGAATTTTTACCGCCTCACATCAGAAATATCATAGAGCATTTCTTTCCTCAAACTTTCTCATCACTTTCAACAACCTGCAAAACCTCAGATATCCATCTCCACCTCTCTCACGCAGACAAAGAATAATATACTTGTTTTAACTCTTTGTACTTTGGTTTTTCTTCTTCTTCTTCTTCTTACAGATGCACATGTGGGGCCACGGCTCACAGTACAGAAAAGGCCCAGAATCACTCAGAGGCACCCAACCCACGGCCATGCTTAGGCTACCATGTTACTGCTGTTCGCCGGGCTGTAGAAACAACATAGACCATCCAAGGGCAAAACCCTTGAAAGATTTCAGAACCCTTCAGACACACTACAAGAGAAAACATGGGATCAAGCCCTTCATGTGCAGAAAATGTGGGAAAGCTTTTGCTGTAAGAGGAGATTGGAGGACTCACGAGAAGAACTGTGGTAAGCTTTGGTACTGCACTTGCGGCTCTGATTTCAAGCACAAAAGGTCATTGAAAGATCACATAAAGGCCTTCGGCAATGGCCATTCTGCTTATGGGATCGATTGCTGCTTCGAGGAAGAAGACGAGCCAGCTTCTGAGATCGAACAGGATAATGATGGTAATTTTGATAATGAGTCTCATTCGCTCCATGTTGATGATTGAGGAGTTTGAAGACGCTTTTAGTTATTGCTTATGTTTTAGTTTTATTTTGGATTTTAGTATCCTTTGTTTTTAGCTATAAGCTTTGAGCCTTAAGCTGTTATGTAATGACGTTGCAGTTTTATATAAAATGCTTTTCTTTGTTTCTCTTTTCCTACTGATGATCTTTGATTGTCTATTAGGGGTGGGCGTTCGGGTTCGGGTATTCGGGTTTTACCCGAACCCGATCGGGTTCGGGTAGTTCGGGTCGGGTAATTCGGGTTATTTGTCGGGTATCGGGTTACCCGATACCCGAATTTATTAATCGGGTCGGGTATCGGGTAGTAATTTATTACCCGAATAACCCGATCGGGTACCCGACATTTTTTTTTTAAAAAAAAATTATTAATTTTGTACATACATTAAAAATATATATAATTACATATTTAGATATCAATATATAACTTGAGTGATGTTAAAGTTTAAACAATATTTCGACTAATTTCTTATTTTAAGTGTATAATTAACAACTGATATTTTATATAAATGCATAGATCATCATAAAAATTTAAAATATATTCTCAAAATTTTATAAATAAACATATAAAATATGTATATATTACATTTATTGAAAACAAAATATCCAAATATTGTAAGCGATATTAATATATAACATTGATATTTTAATATTATTGAATTATAATATTTTTAGTCATCCCAATTAAAAAATCGGGTACCCGACTACCCGATGTCGGGTACCCAAACCCGATATATACCCGACAAGCGGGTACCCGCCGTAAATCGGGTCGGGTTCGGGTAGTGAAAATCTTAACCCGAACCCGAACTACCCGATACCCGACTACCCGATCCGATGCCCACCCCTATTGTCTATGGAATGATATTATTCATTGTAATAAAAAGAAATTAAGAATAGACGGAAAGAATATTTAAAATTTAAAATATAAAGTCCTATCCTATGAGCTTTTATTCGAATTGATGTGATGTATGTTCTTCTAATAATAAATGAGTCTACCTACATTCGTACGTTGATACTTTTTGTACCTTACGAATCCCCTATTATTAGGAAAATCTATCTATTGTCACGCTTAATAATTTTATTTTCATTTTTCTTGTCACATGTATGTAGCTGCTTAAATGATTCACGGTTAGCATGAAAAACTACTCTTAACTAGCATCATCACTAGGTAGAGAAGTATACTGATAATAGGTCTATAAGATCCTATTCTAATCAAAATATATGCTTATTTAAAAATTGCTTCTTCCACCCATCATTATAGTTTTCCTAATAATTTCTTTTTTTTTTTTCATTTGTACCAACCAGGGTTTAATACAGCATGCCATTCATTTGGAAAATAAATGAAGGTGAATAACATGTCAATCCTTTGTGTCTCTCGAGAGATGATGAGTCAAAGGGTCTGATGAGATAGGACGAAATGTCATGTCAAAGTATATATATATATATATATATGTATATTTACTATGTCAAAATATATGTATTATGACAAGAAATATCTTGGATTCGATTCCGCAAACCGATCAGAATTCAATTAAGTAATCCTCATGGCCCTAAAATCATGCCTTTACTTACCCCCATATACTTCTAACCATCATTGATAACTTATCCGAGAAATTTAAAAAAAAAAATAATATTCTTACAATTCAACGACAAAGTTCGAAATATATCAACATTGTCCTGTGGACTCGACATCTAATCAACAGTGTCGTGATGATCTCTCTATTTATCATATTCTTCTTACAACACTCGAGTTATGAATCAACAGTGACGACCAATATGAAGCCATCCAAGTTCATACAAATTATTTCAATTAAATGACGAAAATATATATCATTACAAGTCCAACAGAACAATGCCGAGAAATTGTTGAGAGACATCAAACTACAAGCTTATATCTGCAGGCAAACTGATTTCCAGAAAATATAGGCTGCACAAATGAAAGAGAAGTAACCTTAAAGGCTATAGAAAGAAGCTATGGTTTGGTTCCCTAATATTAAACTGGTTTTTTAGGACAACATAGTCCTCATACTATTATAAATTAAGCCAAAATATGGTTGAAGCATTACAGAGCTAAATTACCTCAAAGACATGAAAGCCATGCCAAAGAAAACGGCCTTCACTGCTTGCTTTTGTCCGGCGTAGTCAAACGCCAAGGGAAGCATTTCGTGTAAGGTCAGAAAAGCCATCACTCCGCCGACTGAAATTATATAAAATAAGATTCAGCAAATAATCGAGTTTATCGATAGAAAATTATGTTTCATCTCCCTATCAGTCAATAGTAGGTAATAACTAAGCAATACCTGATCCTAGAAGGCCATCGAGAATTTCAGGACTTAAGCTGCTTGGGAATAGGTATGCTGCAAAAAAGAAAATGGCCCAAAATATATACTTTATGTAAAACTAGTTTTCTTATTTCATGATATAGAGTATCGACTGACCTACGATAATTACGCCAAGAGGCTCTGCGAAACCAGAGAGTGTAGCCAGCTTAAATGCTTGCCATTTGCTGATGATACAACAAAGATGAGATTCAATACTAAATTATGCAGTTCTTTGCTTTTTCGTCACTAGTTTACGAAGAATATTGTACCTTTGTGTGGCGAAATAAACGGGAAGTGCAACTGCAACGCCCTGGAAATATATTGGCAAGATAATCAAGATCTTAACTTATAAATTAAATCAACAGTAAAATCGGGTTCTCAAATATATATGAGAAGCAAACCTCGGGAATGTTGTGCAAGGCAATAGCTAGAGCCAAGTTTAGACCAACACGAAGACCCTGAAGAGGTTAACATAATATAAGCATCACCATATACGTTTGTAATATTGATATGTAGAATCACTATGTAATGAGAGTAAAGCTTACCTTGATCGACCCAAGGAACACCGCCATTCCCTCGGGGAAATTGTGCAAACTTATACCTTGAGGAAGAAAAAAGATATAGGCCCAACATTTGTAACTGATAATAAATTGGAAAAATATCGTACGAAACAGACAACAATTAACAGTTGCAATATCTAATCGTATTGGAAGAGGAAAGGGGCTGACCTACTGCAGTAACGATTCCACTAAACAATACTTGACGCCGGTGCTTTTTCATGATATCTTTTCCACCATCTCCGTTGTTCTGTTTTTCAAGCACAAAATAATTATGTTGTCGACTTTACTGATTAAAGAAATGTGTTTCCCGACCTGTTTGTTCTTCGCATCTGAGATAGGTGCAAGGTTTGGTTCGGGGATGAAATTAGCAACAATGGCAAAGAAAACAACGCCTGCAAAGAACTATGAAGCTTTATATATTAGCATTTGAAATCAAAGGAGCTGCAAGCAAATTGATAACTAAATATAATTATCTTACCCACAAATTCCCCTTAAGGAAGCCAATCGCATTGATAGCATTATGAGCCAAGTCTAAGAATGATATGCTTAACATAAGCCCTGCAGCGAAACCCTGCATGAACAATATACGATATACTATCAGAAAATGTTTCTATCAATAAAGTTCCCTTCAAAATATACAACGCCTATGATGATAAAGACGATGAGCCAGTGCATCTTACAGTACAGAACCAAATGAAACATATTAGAGGATTTCACAAAAATTAAAAGCTTTTGGTTTGATATGATAAGATTACCTGTAGAAGCCCGAGCATCTTCAAATTTGGAGTCGGATTAATGACAACAAAAAGAGCACCTGTCGCAAACACCCATAAAAAATGGTAAAGAACATTGTGTTGATTAGACATGGATCAATGCCACAATTGAGATTCTTGGTCAGATAATGATATAGTAATGTGGAAAACAATTGAGGCATTTTATTACAAATACTCAAAACCAATGTACTCTAACATAATCTTAGACCTTTCTACAGTATTTAAAAACCAAACCTCCACAAATATTGTAAGGCCATAGCATCTATTAACCAAAGTCTACCTTCAAAATCAAGCTATGTAGTGGCCAGAGCGCCAAGGAATCTAAATCAAGTTCACTAAACTGAAAAACTAAGACTTAGCTCACCAATTGAAGTGCTCAAACCACCTAAAAGCGAAAGTGCAAGAGCCACCAAGACCTGAGAATCCATCAAACCCATCGTTTCCAAATGCCCACTTCCTGGAACCGAATTCACGTACAAAAAAGCGGGTCAAGGATTGAAGAGCTGATAAGAATATTCGAAGTCAATCAGAAAAAAAAAAAAATATCCCGTCTTTACAACTGAGCAAGAAAATCAGACGGAGAGGTCACTGTTAATCCTAATAACAAGTTACGTATCGTCCATCAACTCAAAATATGTGCAGAGCGATGACTTGGTAGAAAGAGATTGTTTACAGTGAGCAGCCGAAGAAAGCCGAACAGAGAAAAACGCTTCGAAATATTCTTTTTTCTTCCCTGGCGTCAGCATTTCTTTTGTTCATTTGGTCTCAAAAAGATTCCTTCGATCGTCGAAAATGGGCTTCTGTGGGTATGAATTATAAGCCCAACATCAATTCATCAGGTCCGTAGTATTGCGATCACGTAATATTTCAATTTTCAAGTGAATTTCTTATTGGGCTCCACTTATTTATTTTTCTTCACCAACTTAACATCATTGGAAAAAAAAAACTACACCTCTGTCCCAAACAGTTATAAACATTTGAGATATGACACCGGTTTTAAAAAATTGAATATTTTAATAATATAGTACAATTAAAAGGTGAAAAAGTGTATATTTTGAAACGTCTTTTAAGAGTATTTAATATTATTATATTAATTGTTTGTGATTATTTTTTGCTATAAAAGAAAATGTACAAAAGGGAACGGGACGCCCGATGTATAAAATGGGTTGGGACGGAGGGACTACTTCATACTAAATTTTAGTTAATTCTTATGAAAAAATATATTGCTAATTCGGGTAATCATCGCACGTTGATTAAGTTCAGTATCAAGCGAATCTGAATCCAATGAAACAAATTGACTCTCAACATAACTTGATTGAACTCATGACTTCCTTGTGAGTTGTGGAGATGTCATGACCCGATCACTAGACTTGACTATGTCTTCAGGCCCCATATTTTATTAAAGCATATGAAATGAATTATTTGAGATCTCCTTAAATAGGCACGTGAAACTCATTGTGGTAGTCAGTCCAATGGGCATTAATAATTGATGGTTGAGTGGACAATGATTTTATGGACCTACTAGAGATGTAAAAAAATGTGTTCACGAACGTAGAATACCGAATATTACACGTATTAAATAAAAGCTTAAAATGTAAATAACGTGAGCAACCGTGCATATTTCCATAAGTGGTCGTGCAAATGCCTCATTATGTTCTGAAGTATAATTTATGAAACAGGTCTAGTTTATTTTCAAAGAATGTCCGCAAAAACAATTACCACGGAGAAAATAGGCTTCTTTTAAAGAATTAGAAATGTATAGCGTGAGTGATTTGCGAAAATAAAACTACACACATATATGTATGTCTTTTAGTTACATCCAACTATACGACAAATAAATAAATGAAAAAGATATGGGGATTGGGGTCGGGGGAGAATGACTATTTATGCCCTCTCCTACGAGACGAGATCCTCTGTCCCAATATCCTTGTATGTACCAATTAATAAATTTTACTTATTTGTCATTTTTTAACTAAATAAAAAGTACTAATTAACATATTTTTGCTTATGTGTCATTTTTAAATTAAATAAAGAAATTTTAGGATATATACGGTGATTGTTTTATTAACTTTTTCAAATTATGGAACCCATATAAACATTACTATATAAAAGATCTTATCTTTCACATATTTTTGTTATTTTACATCCACATCTCATTAAAATATTGAATACGCCATTTTTTAACAGAAGGAGAAAGATTTGTGAATCAATTATTGTCCACTTAGGATATTGTCTATTATATTTTTGCTCGTAACTACAGTTTCATTACAAATTAAAAGAAAATTGAATTTTGTTTTAGAACCTATAATTTGAAGCATCTATTTTATCTTTCAGTTACTTCATTTTATATTCGTATTATTTGATATTTAATTATGTGGGCCAATAAAATATTATTTTGTTGGAGTATAATTAAAAAGAGATGATCTACAACATTTATATAAATATAATCACTATCTAAATAAACTAAAAGAATTATAACTTTTTTATATAATAAAGGAGCAACATACCAAAAATTAAAGGAGAAACAAATTTATTTTTAGCATGTGCCCAAGTTGCCCACATAATTTTCTTTCTCTATTTTTAAGGTGAGTGTCCACCTATATCTAGTAGTTTCTCTCTTTTCTATAATTATAAACAAAATATATTAATTGGTATATACAATGGGATATGTAGTGGGACAGGGGATCCCAATTGCTCTCCTACACGCGGTTGAGATCACCTATTCCACTCTTTGTATTTCATTCCGTATTCCAACGAATGAAAATCGTTACACCTTCCCCCATCAAATGTTAAAACACCAGTAAACATCATTACATATATGAATTTTATTACAACAAGTGTTTAAACAGAAAAACAAACTCATTATTACGTATTTTTCTATTTTAATATATAATACTGATTTTTTCTACACCATATTAGAAATATACGTAGTAATGAGTTTTTTTTCCTGTTTAAACACTTGTTGTAATGAAATTCATAGGTGTAATGATATTTATGGGTGTTTTAACACTTGATGGGGGGAGATGTAACGATTTTCGTTCGTTGTAATACGAAGTGGAATTCAAGAGTGAAATAGTGATCTCAACCAACCTATCCTACGCGGCATTAGTTGATGCACATGTTATATGTTTCCAGTTAGTCGCATGCTCTATATAAATATCACACAAGCATAAAATTGATACGATCAAGAAAAAAGAAAAGAAGATAACACATGGAATTACAATCACAAGCCGAAATCACAATAATCCCACCAGCAAAGAATCATTCGAGTAGTTCTGAGAATGTGTTTGAGGCAGGAAAGTTCGAGACAACGGCTAAAACCGTCAAGACATCCGATGCTTCTAAGCCGCCGACCGATCTATACATCATCTCCCCTACTGCAAGTGGCACATATCCCATACTAATCTTCTGCCATGGATTTCAGCTACTCAATTCTTGGTATTCACAGCTCTTAACTCACATAGCTTCTCATGGATACATTGTTATAGCTCCTAAGGTAAACCTAACCCTTTATTTAATACCTTCTTTCTTTCATTCCTATGTAAATTTGTCTGAGAAATCCTACTAGTAATCTTCTTGTCCATGGGTGCGCAGTTCTATGGAATCATAAGCTTCATATGGACACCCGTCACCAAAGAGATCGAAATAACAGCCAAGATAGTGAAAGACTACATAACCGCCGACAAAGGCGGCCTAAACCTCGACCTCCCAGAAAAAGTCTTCCCCGACAAAGACAACCTCGCACTTTCCGGCCACAGCCGAGGAGGACTATCAGCCTTCGCACTAGCCATAGACAGGGAAAAGATCGAGCCTTTCAAGTTCAAAGCACTGATAGGCATCGACCCATCGGCTGGGCCGAGCATCTCCATGCGCTCAGATCCAAAGATCTTCACATACATACCTCGATCTTTGGACACGAATAGCATCCCAGTTGCTGTAATAGGAGCAGCTCTCAGCAGCGAATCGCTGGGGCTCATACCCCCTTTCGCCCCCTACGGCTGCAACCACTCTGAGTTCTTCAATGAGAGCAAGCCGCCGGCGTATTACTTCCTGGCGAGGGACTACGGCCACTGCGATATGCTTGATGAGCGAATCGCCGATTTGCTGGGGCGGTTTTTGTGTAAGAGTGGGGATGGCGATAAGGAGGTTGCTAGGAGGGGCTTCGGCGGCGTGGTGGTGGCTTTTCTTAAGGCTTACGTTGGGCAAGATTTAGACGGCGATGATCTTGATGAGATTGTGGGCGATCCAAGCGTTGCTCCTCTGAATCTTGACCCAGTTATTTATGTTAAGGAATGAGGAGTTTGCTCTGTTCTTTTGATCTTATTGCATACATCTTCTCTGTTTATTCAGTTTTTCGATTGTTTTGTGCTATAAATTTATCTGTACTGTAATATTTTTAGTGGGTTTCCTCTGGCAATACCGTTTGCTTGAGTTCGATTCGACCTAAATAAATGAATAATTGGATAGTTCTCCAAATAAATATTAGGCACAGAGACCAAACGACACCACAATCCTTTGACCTTGTCTTAATTTTCCTTCTTTTATCGGCTCAAAATCCACTGATCACTGCCAAACTCATGCACATAATTTCGTGAGAAACGCACTTCCCATTCAAATAATCAATAAACTTAAATCAAGAACTCCTCTGTATATATAAGTAGTAGTACCAAGAGGGAACTCATTATAGTCTCATTCAAAACAGAGCAAAGTTCAAAGAAAAAACAGAAGATAGAATGGCATTGCAAGAAATTAAGGATTCTACTTCTGTAATAAAACCTTCAACGTCTTCAGTGTTCGAACTTGGAGATTTTCCGGTGAAAGCCATCAAAGTGAAGAAATCCGACGCTTCTTCACCGCCGGCAGAGACCTTAATCTTCGCGCCGGTGAAAGAAGGCGATTACCCAGTTCTCCTCTTCTTCCATGGCTACTGCACAAAAACAACATGGTACTCGCAGATCTTACAGCACATCTCTTCCCATGGATACATCGTCGTCGCACCTAAGGTTTGTAAAATAAAACCATACCAAGAAAAGAACTCACTCGCCATGAAAATAATAAAGTTTGATCTTTTTCTTCCCAGCTTTATCAGTATCTCTTCTTCTGCACCAACGACGAAACAAAGACAGCTTCGAAAGTCGCCGCCTGGCTATCCACTGGCCTATCCCTTTCCCTCCCTCAGCACATCAAGCCAAACCTCGCCAAGCTCGGCCTTTCCGGCCACGGCCGAGGTGGGAGGACGGCGTTTTCCCTTGCGCTTCTCCACCACGCGCCTCCGCTCAAGTTCGGCGCCCTCTTCGGAATCGATCCCACGTCGGGGCCCACCCCGCCGGCCTGGCCGGAGAACAAAGTTCTATCCTACGTCCCACACTCCTTCGACATCTCCATTCCAATAGGAATCGTGGGCACCGGCCTGAGCAATCGGCCCAAGGGCGGCGTCATTCCTCCGCCGGCGCCGGACGGATTCAACCACTCGGAGTTCTTCAACGAGAGCAAGCCGCCGTGCTGCTATTTTCTGGCGAGGGATTACGGGATCTGCGACGTGCTCGACGATTCGAAGGCGGCGTTGGCCGGCGTGGTGTGTAGGAGCGGCGGAGGCGGCGGGAGGGAGAAGGCGAGGAGGTGCGTCGGAGGCGTCGTCGTGGCGTTTCTGAATGCTTATTTGGGAGGAGAAGGCGAAAGTCTTCGGAGCATTGCTGACGTGCCCGGCGTTGCGCCGGTGACGCTCGATCCCGTCATTCTTATCGATTGAACAAAGAAAAAGCCTACTATGTTTAAGATCCGATTTTTTTTTTTTTATCCATATGCATTTATTTTGTAATTTTTCCAATATTTAAGCTATAATTATTGCGAAGTACACCCCAACCCCATTTGTTGGAATGGACCAATAATTATTGATCAGTCACCATTAATTAGCTTAAGCAGGAATTTTTTTGTGATAACTAAATTTCAGGATTAGTTTGGATAGTTTGTTTAGGATTTAGGACCCAATAATATTTAAAATAGAGATATAGATCTATTTGAAGTTTTCTCTTAAAGTTAAGGACCCATTTTGAACAAAACGACTCATTTGCCTCTTCTTGTTGCGGAAATTACACATGTTTGCCATCAGCTCTTCCAAACACTCTACGGATACCACATTGTGCATTCTGGGTAACACTTTATAATTACAGGAAAGGGTTATCTAGAAATAAGGAAGTGTTACCAGAAAAGCATGAAGTGTTACCGAGCAAGCATGTTAATCGCGCATGCTTCAAAACTACATTTTATTCTGCTGATACCACTTATTAGCTATAGAGTAGAACTTCATGAGTTCTGCATAACACTTCTTGTCTTAACTGCATCTCTTTACAAAAAAAAAAAGAATTACAAGAAAGTGTTAGCCAAAAATAAGGAAGTGTTATTCGGAAAGCATGTGGTACCCAGCATGTTAATCGCGTATGTTAATAGCCAGAAACAAGGAATTGTTACCCGGGAGCATGAAGTGTTACCCGGAAGCATGAAATGTTACCCAGAAACAAGAAGTGTTACCGCGAATGCATGAAGTGTTAGTGCTACCAAAGCATGTTAATGGCATATGCTTCAAAAACTACATTTTATTCTGTTGATACCACTTATTAGATACTCCATCCGTCCCAGCAACTTTATCACATAAGTTGCTGGACACGCAAATTAAGGTGGTATTATTATAATAATATAGTACAATGAAAAGGTAAAAAAGTGTATATTTTGACACGTCTTTTAAGAATATTTAATATTATTATATTGATTGTTTGTGATAGTTAAGGAAATGTGATAAACTTATTGGGACGCACGAAATGGAAAAGTGTGATAAAATTAGCGGGACGGAGGGAGTATACAGTATACATTTATGTGTGGTAATACTACTTGTTATGCAGTAACGATATATTGCAATTTGATAACACAACAAGGACGTTGGATACCACTTCTCATTACTTTTTATAATTTTGGTCAGAGGTCCTTTTCTTTAATTAAATTAAAAAACGGATCCCTAAAACTAAACTTTTTTGACAGGGTCCTTAACCGTAAGGGTAACCACAATGATGATTTATATGTGTGTCATATGTGCTTATTTGGCACTTTATATGACACACCACCATTGTGGATGTGTCATGAGTATGGCATTATGTCATATTTATGACACTGTGTTATAGGAATATTAAAATATTATGGAGGAGAGAGAATGAAGGAGTAAAAAAAAGAACTTATTTATTTATAGTTGTGGGTCCATGTTATAGTATGTTATTATTGTGGAAAAAGTTGAATAAAAGTGTTATAGAAAAAGTATAGGAAAAATATATAGAAAAGCTGATGTGATAGTATTATGAGTGTGTTATTGCTGTGGACACCCTAAAACGAACTTACCTAGACCCCAATGGCCCCTTTTTTTTCATGAATCAATTATCGCTATTTATATAGGTACTTGTATTTTCCTTGGTCGTTGCGCAAAAGTTACGTAGAAAGGAACAATCGATTCTATTCTTCTCCTCTCTCTAATTTCGAATCTCAATAGAAACGATACAAGAAAGGGGAGAATAAGCTCTGAGACGTCATAGGAAGAGGAGAAAAGAAGAACGAAAGCTCTCTCTTTTTGTTGCTGGTGTTAGTATTTCTGGGTTAGTTTCTTTAATTTTCCATTTTTCTCTTTCGGTGGTTGAATGATTTTGTATTGTTTGGGAATTGGGGAAACGTCGCGGATCTGTATATCGACCTTTATGTGATGTGTTCATGGAGTCTTCTTGATATTTATCCTTGATTTCAGACTTTTCTGGTTTTTCCCATTTAATTCGATCCAAAATCTCTTCCTTTTTCTCCTTTTTGCGTCAAAATTCAAGGAAAAAAGGGTTATCCGCGCCATTTCTCACGATTTGGTTCTTTCCTATTCTACGAGCAGTCAATTTGCAGAGGTGATAACATATTTCAGGGACTAGTTTGTATAGTTGAACCCATTTAACAGGTTCTTTATCTCTTCCATGGTTTTCCTAGCATCAGTGATTTTGTTGGTAATCTGCAGAAATCACTTTGATCTCTGCATCGTATTACTGATCAAAAGTTCGAAACATTCTTTGAATGATACAGAAATTGCCAATAAAACCCATGGAGCACGAAGACGCAGGTTGCCAGCCCGCCCCAGAAGGACCAATCTTATGTGCTAACAACTGTGGCTTCTTTGGAAGCCCAGCAAACATGAATCTGTGCTCAAAATGCTACAAAGACTCAATGTTAAAGCAAGAACAAGCCAAGCTTGCAGCTTCTTCCATCGAAAACATCGTCAATGGGTCATCATACGACCAAGAAATTGCTTCTTCACAGACCTTACAAACTGATATCATCCCTACAAAAGCCTCATCTCTGCCCTCGATCGATGCTTCTTGCCCAGTCGAGCCCATAGCCAAACAAGGCCCTAAGAGATGCGCTGCTTGCAAGAAAAAGGTCGGGCTGACTGGGTTCGAATGTCGATGTGGCAATCTCTTTTGTGGGTCCCATCGATATTCAGACAAGCATGACTGCCCTTTCGATTACCGTGGTATGGGCAGGGATGCTATAGCCAAGGCTAACCCGTTGGTCAAGGCGGAGAAGCTCGATAAGATCTAGACATGGGAGTTTGAGGTGTGTTCTTTCTGTATTTCTTTGTAACAAAGGGCTGATTTGAGAATACTTGCAGCTGTTTCGTTTCAAGTCTTTTGTTTTCTCTGTGTAAGTGAAAGAAAGATTTGAGTTGCTTTGCATTTTTTTCATGTCTTGGTGATATGTATGGCGGTGTTGCTTCTAAGGCATGTTTCAAGTTTCAACCTCGTTAATTATGATTACTACCTTCGATCTATTAACAGTTTTACTCCTTTTTTATATGTCGATGTCATTCACAATCTTATATCCATTGAAGTTGTCTTTTTTAAATCCTTAGTTGAAAAAATAAAAATTATGATAGGCAATTCTTTGGGTCACAAAACCTCCATTTTTTTAATGAAACCATTTATGTCGATACGCAAGCATAATTAAATGATGACAAAATTAAATTTAAACAAAACCGAATTACTTGTAATAAAATAGCCGCTACGTAAATATATATTTTTTTCTCGAGGCGTTGCCTTGAAAAACATTACTTCGCTACCATGCACACATTACATTTGCATGATAATGCAGTAATAACCAGCAGCACATCTCCCACTAATTAAATCATCCTTCAAAACATAAATCAAGCAAGAAAACCTCAAAATTACTCTAAAAAAACCTTAAAACAGTTAGATATCCTTCTTCACTCATTCCACATAGAAAAAACCCCAGCACCACCATTCGAACCCTGAACCGTCTCGCTGGACCAACCCGCCCCATAACTCGCAGTAGCATTCGAAGACATGTGCTCGTAGTCCACCTTCACGAGCCCCATTTCCTCATTGCCCGACCCGTTTTGGCCGGAACCCGAACCCATGCAAAGCCCATTTCCCAAAAACCCTCCTCCATTATTAGCACTATAACTCCCGGCGCTCGAGCTCCCATTATTATTATTATTATTATTATTATTATTATTATTATTATTATTATCTGTCGCTCCCATGTTCATAAGGCCGTGCAGAAACGCTGGACTGTAACTCCCATATTGAGGATTACTACCACTCATACCACCGTAAGAATTACTCGATGAGTAAGGCGAGAAATTCTGATTCAACTGCAGCTGTGTCTGAAGATAGCTGTGGTAGTCTTGATTTGCAGTGTACTGCTGCGAAGAAGATGATGATGAGAAGTCTTGGTTCTGAAGGGAGAGCAGTGGCTGAGCTTCGAAGGCTTGCTGGTGATTATAATGGTAGGCCTGTAGAGGATGATGATGATGGCTTATCATATTATTATTACCATGGTTAGGGTTACCGAGGTAGTTGAAGGAAGTTGAGCCTAGGGTTATCATTTCGTCGCGCTTTCTAGAAGATTCTATGGCTTGTGCTTCTTTCAGGCGCTTTGCGACTCCACCGCCTATGGGGAGAGTGCTGCTTTCGAGGATGGCTTTGACGTCGTAGCGAGACATGTCGAAGTTTGTGACTGCGTTCAAGCCTCTGAATTTTATCGCAGCTATGTCGTAGGCTTCTGCAGCTTCTTCTTCTGTGCCTGGTAAGAAAAAAAAATAATCGAATGAAATGATAAAAAAAATTGTAACTGTATATAATGTTATGCATGGTGGAAAGTTTATAAAAATGCTTACTGAAAGTTCCCAAGTAGAGGTCTTTGTTTCCAGCAACTCTTCCAATTCTTGCTTGCCACCTTCCATGTTGATGATGCCTGCATTATTGTAGGCAATGTGGGATAAGTTTTCATTCAAATTTGGACATAAAAAAATCTGGTTTAGGGCTACATAGTAATATTTCAGATCTCTGTAAATTAATGTACAATAGAAGTTTTTCGTTTTTTTCCTGGACATTGAAGAGACTTCTCTATGGTTTAGATGGTACCTTGTTACACCTCTATACATGGAAGCTCCCCTAGAAAACCCGCTACTCTTCCTGTATTATTTGGTAGAATATATATAGGTTAGGTACACACGTAATAATTATTATATAGAATAATGAAATCGTGCAATGATATGGGAAGGGAGAGAAATGAAGAGATCCATGGAGAGGAGTTTTGCAGAAAAAATCTGACAGAGAAAGAACAGTAGATCTCCATTTCTGACAAGAAATGAACTCTGACACTGCAAGTCACTTGCAACATGAGGCCAATAATTCGAAGGTTTGATTTAATTATTACTGCAATCATTGTAAGCACATACAAAGAGTAATGACGGCAAATCAAGACTTACGAACCTTCTGATCGAAGCAACAAACTCTTGTCTGGTCATATGTTTCATCTCCTCAAGTTCCTTCTCATAGTTGCCGATCTGCCCATCAGAATATAGAGAATAAATTATTAACGATACATAAAACACATCATCTCAAGATTAACCCTTTATATTATTTTCAATATTCTTACAGGGAAATTAGTAGTTGTAGAAGTTCCCCAGTACTTCAGTGCGGCCAAATCATATGCTCTAGCTGCTTTGTCTTCTTTATCATAGCCTCCTACGAAAAGGCAATTTATAAAGATTAACAAAAGAACAATTTTTATTTAAACGTTTTTTGAACAGAATAACCATTTCATCGCATCAAAAGACGAAATGAGCGAGGAAGAATATATTCTTACCCAAATAGACTGAAGGCAGCAGAAATTAGAGTACACAACCGTTGAATCAAACATGAAAATTCAGCATAAAGAAGTTAGCAGAAGAAAATTGCTAAACAATAGTTGTGGCTAATGAATAATAACGAAACCTTGACGCCCTTTCCTCGATTGACCTTCTCTTCTGCAGCTGTTATCCCAAAGGTGTGCTTCATACCTTCCAGTCCACCTATGCCTGCAACAAAGATTTGTCATTTAAATTATTTTTCATTTAAAAAAATAAACAAATAATCAATGCCCACCTTGTTACCCCTCTATATATAGAGGTTCTTTGGCCAAAAGTGTCCAAAGCCCTCCTAGGCGTAGCCTCGACGACACTAATACTGTTATTACTAGTCTCTGCGCTTTGACTCGCAGTAAAACTGGCACTTGTCTCACTTGCTGAGCCTCCATTATTACCACCACTTCCCATAGAAAGCGTCAGTTGCTGCATGTTGCAGGCATTTTCAGCAGCTTGGATATGGCTACCATAGTTTGTCGCAGCATTATCAGCGTCCCCCAAAGTCTGTTGAACTGAAACCAAAGTACTGCTGTTGCCTGGAAACATGTAGTCCGAGTCATGACTAGGTTGGATGTTGTCGTAGGCTATGAGCTCTGATTGGTTATGATGGTGGTTTTGATGATCAGATTTGGTCACTCCCAAGAAATCTGCAACTTTCGGGACTTTGCTGCTGTTTTCTTGATGGGCGGCGTTGATGAGGTTCCAATCTCCGTAAGCTGCTTTTGTGTTTTGAAATCAAGAGATAAAAAAAAAAGTTAGGGTTTTTTTTGCCGAGTGCTGCAAGAAGAAACGATACTAAGAATAGCAGATAAGGTAATTGAGAACTTACCTTGGTTCTGAAATGGGGTTTCCATGTTTTCGTTGACTAACCCTAAAGAGAACTGATGAGCCTGAACTGCTGGTAATGAAGGGTTTGTAGGAGAAAGAGGGAAAGAAAGCCAGTTGTTGGAATTCATTTTGTCTGAATAATTTAGGGTTCTTTTTCTTTCTGATTCTTTCAGATGGATTTCAGTAAGAGAAATTGCCTCTAATCACTGAGTATGAGATCCTGCATAGGCCAAAAAGAGGAAGAAGAATCAGTATATAGTAGTCCTAGTCACTCATGATAGGAAAGGAATGCATAAAATATATCTCTCTAAATGAAAGTTCTAGCAGACTGCATAAGAAACTGACAAATCTTTTACCCTAATTTGTGAAGTAAAGAAGCATAAAATCTTCCTCTCTCTCCTCTCTCTCTCTCTCTATATATATCTATCTATGTCTATCTCTCTAGCATGATGAAGCAAATAAAGAAAGAAGGAAAGAGAGAAGGATTAGAGGCGAAAAAGGACTTTGTACGTTGCAGAGAAGTACAGATATTTAAATCTCCATATCTCGCGTTTGACTCTAGTCAACATACAAGCAGCTAGCTAGGATAATAATAATCAGCTGAAATGATAATTATGATCCAATATCAAATCAAACTACATTACATTCATGGCACAGTAACATAGAATCATGCATGATTGTGTTAGAAGTGGAACTCACAGGAACTTGCATGCACATAATTACACACACATATGTATATATATAATGCTTACATAAGTGTGCCTAAGGTTTCAATTTAGTTCATAGGGCATACAAGATTCACCATTATTATTGCACGAGTGTTTCTTATGGAATAGAGTCTAAAAAGCTGTTGTCTATCAGATGGAAGAAAATAGACAACCCCACAATTCCAACTGAAAATAAGTCCAAACTAAACCCCCAAAACCCAACCCCACTTGCTTATTGGGACTATCTTTCCCTCGTTCTTCGTAAAAGGACACCCCAAAAACCCAGCATTTCCATGATATTAAATCGTTCTTCCCTCTTCATTGACTAGAAAATATCTTTTATTTTACCAGCTGTAAAAAGAATAAGATATTACTTGAACTAAAACTAGCACATCATATGTAATGTAACCTAACACAACCGTTGTGTAAATAATGTAGAAGAGATTCATTCGTAAATTAAAAACAATGCAATGCAAGGCATTCCCACGAAAAGCAATACTGTGGATCCCCGTGTGACAATATATGCATGTGTATAGAAGCTATTATCTAGTACGGACATTCAATATTATACTGACATAATCTGACATATTGAATTAGCACTCCATATTCAAAAGGGTTTTTCAAACGTAATTATATTTAATAATATTGAAATAGAGAGAGAAGAACGATTTCGTTTGGTTTTTCCAAGTAAGAAATATATGTTTGACCCGTGGAGTTGGAAATCGCACTCGTCAAAAAAGGTTAAACACAGTTGTTATTTATTTGTTGTGCAGTGTATGTCCCTTAATTACTAGTAAACAGAACTTAATTAAACAAAAAATGAAAAAGTACTGTGTATCGGTAGAATTTTCAGCGGATGCTGTGTATCCCAGTCAGTGTGTGTTTCTTTGTTTCTGTGCCTTCTGTCTTCCACTAGCTTGCTCAGTCAAACAATGTTCAAACATGCATAATATTATTCAATTTTATATAATATACTGCAAATGTATATGCCTGTATATATAAGGATTAAACGAACCATAATTCAAGAGAAACCTAATAATATATCAATACGAACAAGAACAAGACCTTTATTGCATACATTATCTGATAAGAACAGCGTTAAAACATGTCTGCAGTGTATAAATATATTATTCTTAAAAACGTATGTCATATATATGCCTATTTTAGGTAGATGACGAATAAATAACCTACGAGGCAGGACCCACGTCTCCCGCTTGATTAGTGATGTCTTATATGCCATTTTTAACTTCAAACTACTATGAAAACTTCCATATGAACGAACCCTAGCAAACAAATTAATTTAAAAAGTGGAAAAAAAAAAGGGTGTTTCAAGACAGTGTTGTCGAAGAAAACGAAAGTACATGAACAAGAAACCCTAGAATCTTATAATACTAAACAAAGCATTGAGAAATTTGCAGTAATATTTACCATATAAGCCCTTACTTACCAGTTTCACGCAGACGAATCCATGAATATGGATGGCCTCAACTTCAAGTCTATTTTGTTCCATATGGATGAGCTCATAACTGAATAATACTATATTATACTATTATATATTATAATGACTATGTATGTACATGTTTATTTATTGTGTATATATGTGTAGACATCTACGTAATAATCATCTTGAAACTTGTGTGAAGGTGAGACATCGTAAGTTGGTGAAGAGTGGACTGTGGTGGGGATTCGATATATCAGCCAGTTAATTAACTAGGGCTAAATGAAATTATTAATTCGCTTAATTTTTCTATTTTCCTTTTTTCCTTTTTCTTTTTCACCTTTTGACAGACCAACACGCCGATTCATTTTCAGGTTTCACGGCCAAGTTCGATGGAATTGGCTGCCACGTGGCGTTTTTACGTGACATTTTCCCAAGATTTGGTATAAATGCTATTAATTGCAACAAAAGTAGCACTCTTATTATCCGTTCTTGTGATTCGCATGCTGTCTATGTTCGAACGAACCATGCATACATAGCTTTAGCTAGGTGCTACATTTACTTTTACGAACAAAAGTAACTTAATACTAATAGTAATTAAAGCAAACAAGCTTACATATATGACAACGATCGATGTTCCTCCTCAAGATATTCAATGTCAGCAGCTGTCATAACTCAAAAACCCTCTAATTAACTCAAACGAGTCGACTCATAACTGCTATTAATAGTTATATCAGCAACAACTATATAACTTCAGCTGATCCAAGAAATTACAAACACGATGAAAAAATAAAATCTTCACTACTCGTCAGGGCTACTTGGATCCTTAAAAAAAATTCAATTTGTGTGGGTGTTGACATACATATGGAAAATACAATGAACCGGGATTCGGGAAGATACATACATTGTATGGGTGTTGACATACATTTACTATAAAAATAACGTATATTGTGGTGTGGTAGAATAATTTGATATTTATTAAATACAAGATTTTCCATTTAGTTTTTCATTTGAATGTATTTTCGTAATTTGAAGAGGACACGTAAGGTTAGTTTTGGTAAACAATTGCACGAAAATCTAAAGAGGAATTAAAAAAATAGTTAAAGATTTGATAGTTTCCAAGAGAGGAAGAGAAGAGCATAGGTTGCGCTGGTGAACGCCGTGTAAGTGCTCGTGTCACCTCGAAGCGGTGGAAAGGAAAGGATTATTGTATTTATGGAATCCCACTATTTGATTTTTATTCATAATTATAATTAGATGTTTAGTATTCTATGGTTAGGGTTTTAGGCTTGTTTTCTTGGGGGAAAAGCGCACAATTGTTGTCTTTGTGATCTTTTAAATGTAAAATGCAACTAATTTCGTAATTCCCAGAAAAACAATTAATGTTACTTTTAGTTCGCAAATACAAGTAGTACATCTATTTTATATATATTTATCTATACTATTATATAAAGAGTCAACAAATTAATTTTTCCTTTTTACATATTTATATCATACAAATTAAAGTTAAATTATGATTTATGCAATATTTCACACTAAAATAAACTTAGTAAAAAATATTTATATAAATAGCACACTCATTTGAACGTGCATATGTTACTAATTTCTCTTATTGTCCTCGATAACGTGCACCAATGTTGCATCCCATCTTAAAAAATTTAAAATACATATGATTATATTATCTTAATCATTCTATTGATTTGCAGGCGATGGCCATGCACACACACATACACACGAGAAAAAGGCAGACACATGGAATATCGGTACACTTAACCAGACGAAGAAGTATATATGAAAATATATTTTATAAATTCCTCTCCTAATTATTAATTGAATTGCTATTATCGAGTCGATTAAGTTAATATATTGAAAGCCATGTGCATGCCAATGTCTTGTTCTATGCGTCTCAAACTAATATTGTAATAAACATCGTTTGAAGAGATCTTCATTGTTTGGCAATGGATCCTAGATATTATACGATCTCCTAATTTTTTTTTTTCCTTTTGACTTCTCGTTTAATGGAGCACCTCATTTAAAAACCAGTTTCTCTATAGCATATAAGTTTTAGAAAATGGTAAAAGAAATGGCAAGTATAATGCATAACTAGTTCAGTCTTACGGCGAATGATTATTACTCTTAACTAATTAGTCCTTTTACAGCGAATGAGCCCAATTTTTTTATCATTGGGCCAATCCTTCTATTTGAGCCTTATCAAGGTGTACAAGCACACTGCAAAGTTGAAGTTGAAGTTCCTTAATTTTTTTTTTCGTTTTTGAAGTTTTAAATTGATAAAGATCAGTACAGTGATAGGAAACTTTTGTAAATATACATTAAATATATATATATATATATGTATATATTTTGAAATTTTAAGCATGTTCACACCACACAGGTCATGAATGTTGACATCAGAAACCCTTTTTTTTGATATCATTTGTTCCTTTTTATCTTTACTCCTGGGCAATAGCTGTTGGGCACTTGAATTTAACAGAACATTGAATGACCCTACGCTACGCCCCAACAATAAGGTTAAACTAATTAATTTCGAGAGGATTCGAATGAAAATATTTTATTCATATTACATTCTTTCTGATATATCCTATACATAAAAAACGATCAAAAAGCCCAAAAACTAGCCATAGATCGAAGGGCAAATGGGTCATTACAACGCACAACAAAACGCATGGCCGCTTGATTCCATACATTTCCCCAACAAGCCTCACATTCACATACCAAAACCAACTAATAAACAATGTATAAGATAAAATAACACCAAATAAATAAAAAATAACTACTATTTTATAGTTTCCGTCATACCCAAACCCTCTTCAAATTCCATCACCTCCACCACTCATTTCATTACCTCTCTCTCTCTCTCTCTCTCTCTCTCTCTCTCATAATATGGCACAAAACAGAGAGATCGATCAAAGAAGAGACCACAGAAACCCTCCCCGCGACCCGATGCAGCCCGCCGCAGCAGACGATTCCCTCGCTAACCCCACGCGCCGCCGCGTCCTCAGATCCGAGCGACAAGCACGAAGGCGCGTGCTCTCCGCGCGCCGTAGTAGAAGAGGTTCAGGCGATCCAAAGGTCCCTGAAGAGGCCGAGGGATGAGGGGAGCGGCAATAATCCGGGAAGGTGTTCCGGGCCGGGCTGCAGGAAACGGGTCGGGCTGATGGGTTTCCGTTGCCGGTGCGGCGACGTGTTCTGCTCCGAGCACAGGTACTCCGATCGGCACGAGTGCAGCTACGACTACAAAGCTGCCGGCAGAGAAGCGATAAGGAGGGAGAACCCCGTCGTGAGGGCGGCGAAGTTGGTCAAGGTGTGATCTGTTGGTGGAGGGGTAGGACGGTCATTTCGCGTGAGGTAGAGGGAGGGGTATGAACGTCATTTCCTTGATGGTTGGTTGGTTACTTTACGTCGTAATTATTGCCACTAGCGATTGTTTTTTTTTATTTATATAATTTATTGTTTATTTTGTAATGGTGGTAGTGTTCACGATGATGACGGCGATGGCAATTGATAAACTATGGATTGTATTGGTCCTATCTGATTGTTGGTTGTCATAATTATTTATTTATTTTCTCTTATTTTTAGGCTTTAGAAAAAAAATTCCTTTCTTTTTCTTTCTCAACCTCGAAATAGTAAATGAGTAATGTGCGTGATATATTGTATTTGCTAATCGTTAAATAAAGATAAAATTTTAATCTATTGATTTGATTTTTACTGTACCAAGTATCAACAAGTCATTTTAATAGCTGGATAGCATATAGATATTTGACCTTGACGGTGATGGGATTACTAGTCAAATAAATATAGTCAAAATAGAACGGCCAAAAGTAGGCAGTGAGCTATTGGACACATTAAAAATTCACTCGACGAATTAGGGAATATACAAGGTTGGGATTGTCGTCATATATGGTGAAGGTGGAAATGACTAGATTATATAGTATTCTTTAATTAATGAAATATTAGAGATTATAATACCAATCCTAACATTTATTGTCATAAAGAAATGTTAAATGCTATTTGTAAACTTCACTTGTTTTTACTTATTATTTTTTTATGTAGAACTGAAATTCTTACAAGGCCTCAAAACTGCCCTTAAAAATATTGAATAATGCCAAGACCAATCGTTAAATGGGGTTTTTGAAACTACAGTTGGCGCAGGCCAACGTGTGGGCTTATTTCAATATATTATAACCATGTAGGCATTCTTTGATTGGGTTCTTATTTCAAAATAGCCATATAGACATAAATAAACAACTCCCCGAGAAGGATGTTAACATAAATGAAAATTGAGATATATATAACACTAGCAATATGAAATGGAGCAGAGTCACATCCTCTTCGTCACTATCTTAATTCATCAAATCACCATTCAATTTTATATTAATCACTATCGTATTTTATGATTATGGCCGACAAGCATCATCGGCGGAATGTGTCTAATTTACTACAGGGAAAGATAGTTAGTGCGCTATATTACAGTAGGTAGGAAAGATTATCCTTAACTACTACAAAATTATTTACAAGATCTTTACACAAATACCCATTTGCATAAAAACTTGTAATTCAGTACCCTTTCATTATTTTTTAATATGTAGGTACCTAATAGAATAATTTTTTTGCACATAGGTACCCGATCAGCCGCAAGTACGCCATATAACACATTTAGGTACTCTATAGCAACGTATTTTGGTACGTAATACGTTAAGAAAATGGTATGTCATATATAACACACTAAGGTACCATATAGAAACCGTATAACGTACCGTATAAACGCGTGATGTGGTACGCAATACACACATAAAAAATACGGCAAGACTGAGAAAATTGGTAAAAAAAGTAAAACGGGTACCTATTAGTAACAAAATTTCTGACGTATGTACTGATTTGTAAATTTTTCATTCAATGGGTTATTTTTCTATAGATGTCACTACTAATTACATGTACATATTGGATTGGATTATTTATATTTGCCAGTGTCATGTCACAATCTCAGCATCAAGGCGCCGTTTCGTGATTTAATTATTGTCAAACAATTACATGTTATTGGACCATACTCTCTAACTCAAGTCTCAACCGCTTAAGACGTCAAATAATTCATTTCTAGTCTCTTAATGTCTTAACATTGCGTTGCAATTATTATTTTTCAACTATTGGTTCTAACAACTAAACCCTCTCATCACATTGTCTTTTTGTATCTTAAAGTATGTGTCTATCCATATACATTTGCATAGTAGATATTTCTCTACGATACGTGAATGAATTCATTGGCCAATTCAGAAATAATTGGCTGGAGGGTCACATTTACAATTTGTCCGATTCATATAAAATGCTTCACACCATTGTCATCGTGTTGCTTTCAAAGTATTATTACATTTATATAAAAATTATATGTAGCAAATTGAAATTGAAAATATTACAAGCCAAATAATTGGCTTTTCTGATCACATATTAAATACAGCTTCTAGTTGTAAATGAACAAAATCGAAAATTGTTAAAAAAAAAAAAACGAGATAAAATAAACTATTCATGTCACGGGCGGGGCGGTTGTAGTTAACAAGATAGAATGGAGACGCATTCATTTCCAAAGTTTCTTTTAGGTTGTAATGATATACAATAAGCTTCATCAAGATTGGCACAAATTATATGCTGTATCATGTGAGGATATATTCCACTCACATACCAAGATAATATACTACATCCGTGATTCTGCTTTGGCCACTTCCTACATGTTTTATTCTTCGCAGAACAACAAATTTTAACAGCAATAATATAGAGTTCGTCCATCAACAATGTGATATAGACACTCATCATGTTAAAGGAAACAAGCCATGCGATTACGTAATTCTTCAAGTAGGTTTCTTACCTTAAACTCCACTTCTTAACAAACTTCTCACCTTATATTCGATAGCATAGTCTTATTAACTTTCTCTACATCTTGCAAAGAAGCAACCATTTCTTTCCTTTTCACGAGACTGTAAACTTAGTTGCTTGGACAGAAAACTTGATTGTCCCCTTCTTCGCTGATGGCGACAGCTGTAAGAAAAGTGTGGGGCTGCTTAAAGCTAATCCATAACACTCTCTACTCTATACATTCTCCTGCGCCATCAATCTGAAGAGAAGATAACAATGGAACCTCCGACGACTATCTTCTTCCTCCTAATATGGGCCCACCTATGCCTCTATGTGTCGGCCAAAGTGTGCACAAACATGCAGAGAGATTACCTCGGTTCCCACACTTTTCGCTACGAGCTTCTCTCTTCGGACAACGAAACGCTGAAGCAAGAGATTTTCGCTTCTCATTACAACCATAACCATTTGACCCCCACCGACGATTCTGCCTGGTTCAGTCTGTTTCCGAGGAAGATGCTCAGGGAAGAAGACGAGCGAGACTGGGCGGCACTGTACAGGACAATCAAGAACTCCGACGGCGGGCCCACCAGAGGCGGCGGCGCCGCCGTGGGTTACTCTTCGCTGAAGGAGATTTCATTGCACGACGTGAGGTTGGATTCGAATTCTACCCACGGACAAGCTCAGAAGACGAACTTGGACTACCTTTTATTGCTGGAAAACGATCGACTTGTTTGGAGCTTTAAGAAAACCGCCGGCTTGGAGACCGCCGGCGTGCCTTACGGCGGCTGGGAGGGCCCTGGCGTCGAGCTCCGCGGCCATTTCGTAGGTTTGGTTTATGTTTCGTACAGTGTTATTAGCCAATCTTCATTCTAGACAGCGAATTTGAGGTTGTTCAAATGTTTTCTTTTTTCAGGGCATTATTTGAGTGCGACTGCTCATATGTGGGCAAGCACACACGACGAAATCCTCAGGCAAAAGATGAACACTATAGTTTCGACTCTATCAGAATGTCAAGAAAAGATTGGGACAGGTTATCTCTCTGCATTTCCCTCGGAGCTTTTCGATCGTTTCGAAGCTTACGAGCCAGTCTGGGCACCTTATTACACAATCCACAAGGTAAGAACAACAACCCATTTTTTTTCGTTTTCGGTTTTCTTCTACGCTTCGCCTGAATATTGGGGTTCGATTATCGCAGATAATGGCTGGCCTTTTGGATCAGTATACTCTATCTGGGAACGAGCAAGCGTTGAAGATGACCGTTGCCATGGCAGAGTATTTCTACAACAGAGTGCAGAACGTCATTAACAAGTATACGATCGAAAGGCATTGGCTTACGCTGAATGAAGAAACTGGCGGCATGAACGACGTGCTTTATAAACTGTACGGCATTACGGTGAGGGCGAAAAAACCAATCCCATGCATATATACGTTTCTAATTTCTCGAAGTTTTGGTTAATTTTTCTGTATAGGGTGATCAGAAGCATTTGACGCTGGCTCATCTTTTCGACAAGCCGTGCTTTCTTGGCCCCTTAGCGCTTAAGGTAGAGTAACGTTTTTTTCCTCATTTCGAATCGCATTGGTTGGGACGAATCTTTGACGATTTTCGATTTGCAGGACGATACTATTTCAGGTTTCCATACGAATACTCACATCCCTGTTGTTATCGGAGCGCAAAGACGCTATGAAGTCACCGGCGATCCTTTGTACAAGGTCTTTTCTGATCTCTACTTTCGCTCGAGATTGTCTGAAACTATGTTATTCATCTTTGAGATCAGATATGAAATTCTTATGATCAATGTCAGGAAATAGGTACATTTTTCATGGACATTGTAAATTCGTCTCACAGCTATGCGACGGGAGGAACTTCAGTGAACGAATTCTGGTAAATAACTACGAAAAAACCCGAAAAAAAAATATTACATTGTCAATCTGCGTAATGTAATGGAATGGAATGTCATAAAATAGGAGCGATCCAAAGCGCCTGGCGACTACGCTGGGAAAGGAGAACGAAGAATCTTGCACTACCTATAACATGCTGAAGGTGTGTGTGTGTAGTAACAAAATCCTCACAGATGTTTCATAATAACATACGATCTATTAGTAAATAATCGGTGAGTGTAATAAGGTCTCGCGCCACCTATTGAGATGGACGAAGGAAATGGCTTACGCAGATTACTACGAACGAGCCCTAACGAACGGCGTTTTGAGCATCCAAAGAGGAAAAGAACCAGGAAAAATGATTTACATGCTACCGTTAGGCAGAGGAATTTCGAAGGCTAAAACATATCATGGCTGGGGAACGCAGAACGATTCTTTCTGGTGCTGTTATGGCACAGGTATATGCTCAGATCCTACAAGAAAAAGAACAAATCATCTAAGCTAGATTAAAACTGTACAGTTGAACGATGTTGTAGGGATCGAATCGTTTTCGAAGCTGGGAGATTCGATATATTTCGAAGAAGGAGATGTTCCAGCCCTTTATGTCATACAGTATATACCTAGCACTGTGACATGGAGATCAGGGCATATATCTCTGAGACAGCAAGTAGATGGAGTTGTTTCATGGGATCCATTTCTTCGAGCAACATTCACTGTTACTTCGAAAGAGGTTTGTCTTTGAATGTATTCATAGGAAATGGGCTTTGCTCATTTTTCGAACTATCGATCTTTTTTCTTCTTTGCAGCAAGCCGCTGGAACTTCCACCGTAAACTTCAGAATACCCTTATGGACGAGCAGTTCGAAGGGCGCAAAAGCATCGCTGAACGGCCAAGATTTGCCCTTAACAAGCCCAGGTTAAAGAATCGTCATCGTCGTTCATCATACGTATAATCCCATGGCAAAGATTATCTTAAAATTTCCATCTTTTTGATGCAGGGAGCTTTCTATCAGTCCCAAGAACTTGGAATGCTGGCGATAGAATCGCTTTCGAGCTGCCCATTACTCACAGATTAGAAGCCATTAAAGGTGAAAAGAGTTCCTCCCCTCATTGAATTTTACACAAATTTTTGTACTTATTACATTGTTCACTTGACAGATGATCGCCCCGAATATTCTTCGCTCCACGCGATATTCTACGGTCCCTACCTACTCGCCGGCCTATCGTACGGCGAATGGGACATCAAAGCGAGCCCAACGACGCCATTCTCAGATTACATCACTCCAATACCAAATCACTACAATTCTCAGCTCATCACACTTTCCCAGCAAACCGTAGAATCAGTGTTCGTACTCAAACACACCAACCAATCCCTAACAATGGAAAACATCCCTTACCAAGGGACAGATTCTTGCGCAAGCTCGACTTTTCGAATCGTATTGAAAGAGCCCACGTCGTCGGACAAGTTCTTGAGCACAAATGAGGAGTTAATCGACAAACTAGTCGAATTAGAGCCGTACAACTACCCGGGCACGGCCGTCGCACACGGCGGAGTAGGTGGGAATCTTGGTATATCCGAAGTGGGGTCTAAAGGTTCGATTTTTCGGATTGTTCATGGGCTTGACGGGCAAAATGGATCAATTTCTTTGGAATCTTACGATGATAGTGGTTGCTACGTACATAGTGGTTTTGATTATCAGTCGGGCGAAAGTGTGAAGCTTAGCTGCGAAAAATCTCGGGATTATGGGTTTAAATGGGGCGCGAGCTTTAATTTGAGGAAGGGATTGAGTGAGTATCATCCTATGAGCTTTGTGGCTAAAGGGTTGCAGAGGAATTTCCTAATGGTTCCATTGCTTAGCTTAAGGGATGAGAACTACACTGTCTACTTCAACTTTATGTCATAATATGGAGGAGATAGCTAAAGACTACAGAGGTTGCCGAGAAATTACCTTTGTTTATTATTTGTGAAGGTTACATTTATTGTGTTTTCTACAGTAATAACAAGGAATAACCATTTTTCTTTTTCATTATCCACTCCACACGCATGCCAATTGCCAACAAAACAATAATAATTTATAAAATGGCGTTAAAGAGGGAAAATGGGAGGAAATATCATACACAGTGACGTGGACTGATGATGACGCTTACATCAAATGATAGAGGGAAAGTCTTCCCTCACACTGCACTCAGAAGCAAACAGCGCCTACGTTGAGTTTGTTGGTGATAAAGATCAATTCTTTGGATGATCCCCTCTTTTTTTTGGCTCCTTGCACATATTTCTCATTCTGGCTAGATTATCTTGTTTTCGGTCGAGCTTTAATTGATTACAAACCCCCTCCGTCGTCTACCTCAATTCATCTGTGAGCTCTGAAATTGGTTCGAAAAATGAAATCTTTACCCGTATCAACGATGCTGTTGGCTGGGTTTGCTTTATTGTCCCTCTGCTTCGTATCTGTTTCCGTTGGTAAGGTTTGTACTAACGGCGGTGTGTCCCTTTCGCACACTCATCGTAGTCGACTGTTCTCCTCAAACTCAAAGAACGAATCTTTGGAAGGAGGAGAAGATCTCTCCCATTTGCATCTAATTCCCAGCGACGACCAAACATGGTCAACTCTGATTCCCAGAAAGATGTTAAGACAAGAGGACGAGGTTAGCTGGAACATACTCTATCGAAAAATCAAGAACTCCAATGGGCCGAGAAATGGCGGAATGGGTTTCTTGAACGAAGTATCGCTTCACCACGTGAGATTGGACCCCAATTCCATACATGGGTTGGCGCAGCAGACCAATTTAGAGTACCTTTTGATGTTAGATAATGATAGGCTTGTGTGGAGCTTTAGAAAAGTCGCTGGCTTGGAAACTCCTGGCGATCCCTACGGTGGTTGGGAGTCTCCTAATCAAGAGCTTCGCGGTCATTTCGTGGGTCAGTTTCTGTATACTTATCATCTTATGTACGATATGGTTTGCTGTGAGAGATTTCGTGTCGATTTATGTAAAGATCAAAATGAGGTGTCAGAGATTGCTCATCTCAGACACTTGTCCAAGAATGTTAAGATTGTGAACTTCAAATGGTGTTCCATTTACAACTATTGAACCATTACAGTTTCAGTTGATGACTGTCTTTCTTTCTCAGGTCATTACATGAGTGCATCGGCGCTGATGTGGGCCAGCACACACAACGTCGAGCTCAAAGAGAAGATGTCTTCATTAGTTTCTGCTCTATCAGAATGCCAGAAAAAGATAGGCACTGGTTATCTTTCTGCGTTTCCATCCGAGTTCTTCGACAGGTTCGAAGCGCTGGAGCAAGTTTGGGCTCCATACTATACAATTCACAAGGTAAAGTAATTGCTTCTCTTTTTGTTCCCCTTTTTCCAAGAATCGATTTTTAGTTGAACGTATCTTCGAGGTTTACTGCAGATATTGGCTGGCCTTTTGGACCAATACGCCTTAGGTGAAAACGTTCAAGCGCTGAACATGACGAATTGGATGGTCGATTATTTCTACAAGCGCGTGAAAAACGTCATAGCAAAGCACACGATAGAAAGGCATTGGCAGTCGCTGAACGAAGAAACGGGCGGAATGAACGACGTTCTCTATAGGCTTTACGCTATTACGGTGGGCGTTCGTTAGCTATATACTGACGTAACTATTCGAAAGCTATGAATGACGAGCACCTTTTGTGGAATTTCAGGGCGATCGAAAGCATTTAGTGTTGGCCCACCTATTTGACAAGCCATGCTTCCTCGGCCTGCTAGCAATGAAGGTATATTAAGATGATCATAATCGTTACGAAACCTTTGTTATTGTATGTTTCTCCTTAATCAATTTACCTTTGATGCTTCTCTCAGGCAGACGATATTTCTGATTTTCATTCGAACACTCATATTCCAGTTGTCGTTGGGTCTCAAATGCGGTATGAAGTAACTGGCGACCCTCTTTATAAGGTAAGCTTTAAGATTCACTTATGTATAATTGTATATGTGTATAAACTGCGCGTGTAATGAATTCTAGTAGCATATAAGCTGCTCTGTTTCTTTGACGCATCCTTCAGACGAAACTCGGAGCTAAAAAGAGTGTTGTTGGGCATTTTTTTTCGATCTTTTTTCAGGAAATAGGCACATTCTTTATGGATATAGTAAACTCGTCTCACAGCTATGCAACTGGAGGGACATCTGTCGGAGAATTCTGGTGCAAAAACCTTAACTTTTTTACATAAGAGCTCAGTTTCCTTCCTTTTTTTCTTACATCGATTATTTATTAACCCTTCCTTAGGTCCGATCCAAAACGATTAGGCACTACCTTAGAGACTGAGAACGAAGAATCTTGCACGACATACAACATGTTAAAGGTGCGCCCAAATCTACGCTTTCTTCCACTTACAAGTTCCGTGCTTTATATGCTCGACATTAAAAAGAGGAAAAAAACGTATAGGTTTCTCGCCTCCTTTTTAGATGGACCAAAGAAATGATCTACGCAGACTACTACGAAAGAGCGCTGACCAACGGCGTATTGGGCATTCAAAGGGGAAGAGAGCCCGGCGTTATGATCTATATGCTTCCATTACAGCCCGGCGGCTCAAAAGCAAGAAGCTACCATAACTGGGGAACAAAGTTCGATTCCTTTTGGTGCTGTTATGGAACGGGTTCGGAGAACAAAATTTACTTATCAAAATTTAGTAACATGGAATTAATTTGTACGAAAAAATTTGCTATTTGGGCAGGAATTGAATCGTTCTCGAAGTTGGGAGATTCGATATATTTCGAGGAGGGAAGTTCTTTGGCGCTCTACGTCGTGCAGTACATATCGAGCTCCATCGATTGGAAGGCCGGGCAGATCGCGCTGAGCCAAAGTGTGGAGCCAGTCGTTTCGTGGGACCCGAGGATTCGAATAACGATCGCTATTTTGGTAAGGAAGGATCTAAAAACGTAAAACACGACGATCGTTTTTCTTACATCTTCTGTCCTTGTGTTCTTCAGAAAGCTGAAGGAACGTCGTCGACTTTAATGCTGAGAATTCCTCCCTGGACGTCTTCGACTGGCGCTAAGGCAACTCTCAATGGAAACGGCTTGCTTTTGCCAGAGCCCGGTGTGAATTTCCGTTGTTTTCTCGCTTTTTTTTTTAAAAAAAATTCGTGCGAGAGAATAAAACAACATTTTTTTGCACCTTCCAGGCAATTTTCTGTCGATTTCCAGGAATTGGGAGGCTGGAGACGAAATCTATCTCGATCTACCTCTGAGCGTACGAACTGAGGCTATTAAAGGGTGACTCATTTTAGATAAAAAAAAAAAAAAAAAAAAAAACTCGATCGACCCATCGTAGAATTTTAATTATGCGTCGACGAAGCCGTTTATTACATTTACGCAGACGAAAGGCAAGATTTTGCTTCGGTCGGCGCATTCCTTTACGGGCCCTACGTTCTCGCGGGCCTTTCGAGCGGCGACTGGGACATCCAAATCGGGCCGCCAATCGTCCCAATTCCCGCCCATCGTAATGCTCATCTAATCACGATAACCCAAAACCTCGAGAATTCGACTTTTGCCCTGAAATACTCCGATCGAATAATAGAGATGGGAAAATTTCCCGAACACGGAACCGAGTCGGCCCTCAAAGCCACGTTCAGGCTCGTCGTCGGCCCGAACGAGACGGCTGTGAGGCTTGAACCCTTCGACCTTCCGGGAATGTACGTATCGCACGACGGGGAGAACAAAACCCTCGGGATTTCGAACTTAAAGTCGTCGGACTCGGACGAATCGACTTTTTTCCGACTCGTCGTCCCCGGGCTGGACGGCGTAGACGGGACGGTTTCGTTCGAGTCGGAGAGTCGAAAGGGTTGCTTTGTGTACGGCGAAGGCGAAGAAGTCGGCGTTACGCTCAATTGCAGCTACGGTTCGTCGGACGTTGGTTTTCGAAGGGCGACGAGCTTTGTTATTAAAGATGGGGTCGCCGAATATCATCCGATGAGCTTCGTTGCGAAGGGGCGAGACCGGAATTTCGTATTGGTTCCACTGCTAAGCCTTATGGACGAGTCTTATACTGTGTATTTTAACATGTCAGTAGTTTAGAATAACGATTGCTGAGAACACACCCATGAAAGCATATATGAAGGATACAAAATGTTAAACGTTATTAACTTAAATTAACTATCGAGAAAAGAAATAGAAGCCCATGAAATCGTGGGGTCCAAACAGTTAAAGGTTCTTAAAAAAGAAAAGTCTTCGGCTCTTCGTAAGCGATGGACCACAAAGTAGTACATGCACAGGCCTGAGATCTTAGCTCACCATGCCGGCCTGAAGTTATCTTCTTTATTTATAAATTTAAATTATCAGTTCGTTTGTATGGTTAAATTTTGAAATGAAATATTTTCAGATGAGAAAGACATGGGAAAATGTAATCTCATTTCATTCATAAATAATTAATCTTTGGGTCAGAACAGCAGTTTTGTCTGATGAATATCACATGAGAGGACCATGTGCTATGTCTGCCTTCTCTAGCACAAAGCTGCCAATTTGTTTTCAAAGTTTTCTGAGGTGCAAAAGCTATTAATATATATTAATAAAGGAAATGATAGAACAGTACACAGCTATATTGAAGTATGTGTTTGCCCGTCTCTAGCTATGTAATAACTGGCGAGTTATAGAATGATATTTAACTTGATCCATATCCAATACCATTAATTACTTATGATTGATTGCTCAATTATATATTTCTAGTTTCTAACTTATAACTGTCAAATCAAAAGCATGTAATGAGATCTAACTGAGATATGATTGTCTTGTCTTCTTCATGTTAAAACTTGTCAATCAGTCCACATTAACTGTCCTAAAGGATCTATAAGTTCAATGACGTGTACTAAACATGTAAATTGAATATTTTTCCAGATTTAAACCGGGTCATAAGAAAAAGAAAATGTCGGGCTACTCTCATGTAACGGTACAAATGTCGACATTTAATAGTACGTCTCAAATATCTTTTCCTCCTTTTCATTATCAAAACAACACAAATGCACGATATCAACACATATTTTCTCCATAAAACCATATACGATAATCTCAAATCCAATTTGATCCCACTCGACATTATGACCCAACAACAAAACACGCAGTTAATTCCTTATATTTCACCGAGAGAGTGACGTCAAATCGAATCCAAATACCTTCTTTTCTAGTTGTACGAATAATATATATTAAAGTAAAATATAGGAAATAGTAAGCCGTGTACGACCGAAAGTCTAACATGGTCTAAGCAGTGGCTTCCCACAGAGACAATCATTGTCAGCAAACGACGACGCTTCGAGGTGGTCGAACGGCGAACCCGCCGGAATCTTACCGCAGAGGTGGTTATGGCTGACGTCGAGGTGCCCAATGTAAGACGCCGCCGATATAGACGTCGGAAGACCGCCCTTCAGCCTATTGTACGACAGATCCATGACCGTAAAGTAAGACCTCGGCCCAAAGGTATCAGGTATGTAACCTTCAATGGCGTTCTTGCTCAGATTCAGCGTACTAATCCCCGAGCTGATCAAGCTCGCCGGAATGGTCCCCGTAATGTTGTTTCCGTCGAGGTTCAGCGTCGACAGAACCGCCATCTTCCCCAGCGCCGCCGGGATAGATCCCGACAGCCTATTCAGCGACAGATCCAAGTCGGACAGCCTGTAAATGTAAGAAATCGTCGCCGGAATCGTGCCTATAAGGCGGTTCTTGCTCAGCAAAGCGCGGCTGAGCATCCTCAGCTTCCCAAAATCCCTAGGAATTCCGCCGCGAATCATATTCCCTCTGATGTCTAGGTGCATCAAAGAGGAGAGATTGGTAATAGATCTTGGTATCCTCCCCGTCAGCTGATTGTCGGCGACGTTCAGCACCGTGAGCCGAGACAGACGGCCGATGTCCGCCGGGATGGGTCCGGCGAGCTTGTTGCCGATGAGGTCCAAGATGCGCAGGAACGGCAGCTTTGAGATGCAGGGAGGGATGGGGCCGGCGATGCCCTTCCAGTCGGCGATGATGAGGCTGGAGAGCCGCGTGAGTTGGCAGATCTCCGGCGAGATGACGCCGGTCATGTAGCCGGTGCGGTGGGCCCGCTCGAAGATTGGGTCTTCGGACTCGCCGCGGAGGTTTATGTCGGCGACGCGGCGGGTCTCGGGGTCGCAGGTGACGCCGTACCAGTTTTTGCAGCAGTCTTGGCCCTTCCATGTGTTGAAGATTCCGAGGTAGGGCTCGTTAAGGGCTGCCCGAAAGGCTAGTAGGGCTGCCCGGTCCGGCGGCGGGCAGGCATTGGTTAGACATACGAGGAGGAGAAGTAATAATGGCGATGTTTTGAGATTAAAAAATGCGGCGGCGGTGGACATTTTTATTTATTGCGAGAGAGTGTGATTTCGCTTGCATGTGATTACTGATTTCATGCAGGGAATAATGGAGTGGCTGTGTAGAGCTATATATATATATATAATTGTTAGGGCTGATGATGTAGAATGACTAATTTGCCCCTCCACGTGTGGTGTGTGAGCGTAGGTGTACAGATTAACATGGTTGGGCGGGGAAGATTTTATGGAGAGATGGGGACCGAATTAACAATTATTGTTATTATTTTTATATAATGTAAGTCGGCAATTTTATTATTAGATTTTCTTCTTTTTTCGTTGTTTTTTAAGTATATAGTTTGGATTATAACATGTATAATTCCACCCTGATTGTGATGTTGATCGGTGATGCGAAGAAGAGAAATACATTTAATCTGCTCTCAATATTCGGTAGAGATAATACATATCTATGGATGACTTTGGACCACGTTGCAATCGTTGGTCTCAATTCAAGGTAATGATTTGATGATATTTGGACCAGTATACATCTTAAATATCCATGGAATATATTATATTTGGTTTGATTATATTGGTTATCATATGTATTTTAAATCATATTCATTCGCATATTGAAGTAAATTAAATGTTCTGAATTATGGAGTAACAGGACACAATTTGTCCTGTCCAAAGCTTGGGGTCCCTTGATAAAAAAAAAAAAAACTTATCATTGCCCTATCTATTAATTTCCCGGAAAGCTTTCTGGGTATTCAACACATACTTGTGGGTGTTTATGCGTGTTTGATGGGTCCTAAATAAATTATTATTTCATATCCCAAAGTTGCCGCTCAATAATGCAAAACTGTAAATCAGCAGTATTACAGACAGTGGTATGTATATGTATGGAAGAGATTCGTTGTTTTCGGAAAAGGACAAATTAAATATGGTAACTATTAACTTAATATTCTTCATTGGTCTGATAATAGGGTTTTTATAACCCAAGAATCTAGCCAGAAGACGAAACGAAAAAATTTATTACCTGAGTGACAGAGTAATACTATAAAAAGAGTGTATGAGTAGTCAAGACATCCGCCGACTGATTATTGTACATGAGAGGGAAACAAATGCGATAGATTAATGCCTTAATTAACTCATTAAGCATTAATAATAGCATAATGTGCCTTCCTTCGAAAGACATGGCACCAGACCTGGAACTCAAAAACCACCCATAATATAAGCAGAAATTCGAGGAAACACATGCAATTAAGATATAGATAAAATTGTCCGGACAAAAGAATTAACGAGAGATTCATGTAACAATTTCATGCAGGTTAAGTGAGAAGGTTACATATGATTTCCGATATGCATGATATTTATTATTATTATATAGATTAAGAAACATATTTACAGCAATTAATTAATGAGTTAATTATGATTCAACCCCTATTCATGTTTAAAAATCGTGTTCAGCCCCTGTCAGAAAAAGCAATTAGTTTTAAGGACCCGATTTTTCATACCACTTCATCGGTCTGTGGTACCACTTCTTTGTTCTGTAGTACCACTTCTTTGTTATGCAGTACCACATAATTGCTCTGCAGTACCACTTAATTGTTCTGCAGTACCACTTCATTTTTCTGCGGTAAAAATGAAGTGGTACTGCAGAACAAAAGAAGTGGTACTGTAGAGCAATTATGTGGTACTGCGGAACAAAGAAGTGGTACTACAGAACAAAGAAGTGGTACCACAGACCGATGAAGTGGTATGAAAAATCGGATCCTTAAAACTAATTGCTTTTTCTGACAGGGGCTGAATACGAATTTTAAAGTTGAATGGGGGCTGAATGGTAAAGGTCCCTTAATTAATTGCATGTGGCACCGCCACTCATCAGCTCAATGTATAGGGATCAAACAATATAAATAATATTATTATTATCTATATGACGGGCTTTGAGTTTGAGCTTCGTAGGCTCTTATGCCCATTTTCCTATGTTATTATTGTGGGCCAAGTCGAAAATTGCATATAACACTTGAGTTGTGGATTTCTGAGACAGCTGCTGCCGCGGTGTATATATTTTAATAATACGGAAAAAGTGAACCTTTAATTAAAAATTGAACTAGAAGAATGAAGACTCAAGAAAATGCCATCCAATTGGGTATGTAACCTAATAAAACTTTCTCTATTTTTTACCACATACCCAAACAAGCATCATCGAACTGTATAATAGATAAAGAATCAGGATTAAATAAAGAAAGAAGCGGCGCGCAGTTTGGTTAGTAGTACAAGCGCACCATAAACCTCCTCCTCTATGGCCGCAGTAATAGCAGAACTTCAATCCACGACACCTGCAGTACATAAAGCGGCAGCCGCCGATCCTCTCCACAAATTGGCCGCACGACGGGCACCTCCTCCACTTGTTCGCCTTGGCCAGCCTACGAAACGCCAAGTCATTCTCATCCATCTCCGACGCTTCCTCGCAGCTAAACCCGACATGCCGAGCCTTCTTACACCCCGAGCACAACTTTTTGCACATCGGACACTCGAGATTACTATTATTATTATTATTATTAGTGGTAGTACAGACGCTAGTCGTCGAGGGCAGGAGGAGGAGCTCGCTGCAGGCGGGATTCGGACAGTAGCACCACGGGTCGGGAATCTCGGACCGACAAAGGGCGTCGCACCACCTCACGAAAAGGGACGGGCCCAGTATCGGGGCCCACGCGACGGGGTCGAGGGTTGAGGTGCAGGTTGGCTCGGGGCACTCAATGCGGGAAAAGTTGTCGTCCTCGACTTTGACTCTTATGTAGCTCGCCATGCAGTCGGTGCAGTACCGATCATCGATATGAGCGCAGTTGTTGATGCTGCTCAAGATTCTTTTTGCTGACTTGTTAGCGGTTATCGGTTCGATGCATATCGCGCACGTGAACACCGTTCCTTCTTCTTCGTCATCTTCTTCTACTTCTTCTTCTTCTTTCGAGGAGGAGATGGCCACTGCTCTCTCTTGTTGTTGTTCGGCGGTCGCGCCATCGACGAGCAGCGGTGGTGGAGTTTGCTCAACGTCAGTCTCGGCGTTTCGGCCGGCCATGTTCGTGTTGTTGTTTGGCTTGGCTTTGCATAGATGGGATTAATGTAAGGTTTCATTAATTTATATATCTACCTAGTATGCGGTAAATATGGAAAAGATTTATTGAGTATTTGATCATCCTTAGGTAAACGCGATGCCCCATATCGAGATATGATGATAGTTATTTTGTTTGGAAATAAAAATATCATAAAATCAACGACCAAATGATATTGCTCTAATTTACCATTAATTAATTCGCAATGATATCACAAATAAATATACCTACTTTTAGACTTATTAGAGGGAAGTGAGGGGAAGTGAGGGAGTGAATAATCTTTGAACTAATACTCCAATGGGCCATTAAAAGCTCCAACTAGTAAGGATATACTCCTCATCCCACTAATTTTATCACATTTTGCCATTTTGGACGTCCCACTAATTTTATCACCTTTCCATATTTAGCAAAAAAACTATCACAAACAATCAATATAATAATATTAAATATTCTTAAAAGACGTGTCAAAATATACACTTTAACTTTATTACCTTTTCATTGTACTATATTATTATAATAATACCACCTTAATTTGCGTGCCGGGCAACTTATATGATAAAGTTGCCGGGACGGAGGGAGTATATTATTTAGCTGAAGTCTTCTTTGCCAACTAAACTTGACGTGATTGATGGACGGATGCAAATTTCAATTGACATTGGGCTTAGAACTTCATATTTATGTATGTTATTAATAGGGTTGTCAACGGGGCAGGTTCGGGGCGGGGATCTAATCCCCGTCCCCGCCCCGTGAGGCAAACGGGGACGAAATCGTCCCCGTCCCCGTCCCCACGGGGATTCCCCGCCCCGTCAATATTTTAAAAAAAAAATCAATTTTTATTATTTTAATATTATTTAAACTATATTTTAATATTAATTAAATTATTTAAACTATATTTTAATCATATTTATATTATTTTAATATTATCCAAAGTATATTTTCATATTATTTATCTTATAATAATATTATATGAATATAATAATTATTATTTAAATTTCGGGGACGGGCGGGGATATCCGCGGGGAAAAATATTCCCCCGTCCCCGCCCCGCGGGGATAGAATAGCGGGGATTCCCCGTCCTATTCGGGGCGGATCCCCGCGGGGACGGGGAATCCCCGCCCCATTGACAACCCTAGTTATTAATATTATATTTGACCTTTCGACCAAATGAGATTTCACGAAATCAAACATTACATGACTTCTACTTATGACGATGCTCTGTGTATGTTAACAATGAGTCAATACATAAATTGGCTAACGAATAATAGAAGAAATATGAAGGTCCATTGGATAAACGAATGTATTAGGTGTAAGACCATCTCCAACAGTCAACCGCAAACGCAAACGCATTTTGTAGTAACAGCCATAGTTTGCAGTAATTGTTCTCCAACAGTCAACTGCAAACGCAAACGCAAAAGAATATCTGTAATATTCTCTTTCATAGCAACTCGTATAACTTTTCAATATCACCCCTATATTTAATTACTCTACAAATTAACCACAATATTCTTTTAATTTTGATTTAGAAGCAAATCATTATTGGTCAAAATAATATATAATTATATATGTGTGGTCGAAACAATATATAATTATATTACATATAATATATAAATAATAAAATATAAAAAATATTACTAAAATAAGTGTGAAAATTAAAATAATTATTTGTTATGTCAACTTATAATCATAATGATTAGTATACAATTTTTAAATTCCCATATTTTTATCTATTTTACATTTTTTTTTGATTTAATATTTTAATACAAGTAAAGCACTTATTTGCAATTTTAAATCATCAAACGCATTTTTGCGTTCAACGCAAATTTTTCGTTCGAAACTGGAGAGAGAAAGCAAAAACGCATTTTGTGTTTTGCAGTACTGTTGGAGCAATTTTACTGCATTTTTACGTTTGCATTTGTGTTTTGCAATACTATTGGAGATGGTCAGACATCTCAAACAGTCAACCGCAAACGCAAACGCATTTTGCAGTAACAACCATAGTTTGCAGTAATCACTCTCCAACATTCAATCGCAAACGCAAACGCATTTTGCAGTAACAACCATAGTTTGCAGTAATCGTTCTCCAGTAGTCAACTGCAAACGCAAACGCAAAATAATATTCCTGTAATATTCTCTTTCATACCAACTTTTATAACTTTTCAATATCAATCCTATATTAAATTACTCTACAAATAACCACAATATTCTTTTAATTGATTTAGATAAAATTGAAGCAAATCATTATTGGTAAAACCAATATTTAACTATTTATTTGTGGTCAAAATAATATATAATTATATTAAAGATATTATTACTAAAATAAGTGTAAGGTTAAAATAATAATTTATTATGTCAATTTATAATCATAATGATTATTAATTTTTGTATTCTTTAATATATTTTTATTTATTTTATATCTATTGATTTAATAATTAATACAAGTATGCAATTTTAAAACATCAAGCGCATTTTTTCAGGTTCGACACAGGAGAGAGAAATCAAAAAATGCATTTTGCGTTTGCGTTTGCAGTATTGCTGGATCAGTTTTACTGCATTTCTGCGTTTGCGTTTGCGTTTTGCAGTGCTATTGGAGATGCTGTAAGCGAAAACTTTTGTATTGACTGCTTTCCAACATTGGGTTCTTACCTCAACCTCTCAATTAGCTCTGATGATGGTTAAGAAAAGAATGAGGGTTTGCGCGGCGGTTCCTCCAACCATCCCATACCAAATACCCTTAATAAAGTTCTTCCATTAGGCATAACTATAGACTAGAGAGAAATTATATTCAGATATTAAAAAATATTGTGAGCTACAGCCTAGATAACTTACTTACCTTGACTCCCATGCTAAACTTATAGTTGAGCAATAGCGCAAGTGGGATGCCGAGAAATATTATAGCACATTAGGTTGACCTTGGCAATGAAAGCTTGCCACCCAGCTCCAACCGCAACTCCTACAACAGAAAATGTTCAATAAGAAAAAAGATATGATGAATAGATTCGCTGATTACTAACCTGACATAGTCGTTTGGAAGTTGTTTAATAGGACACAAAATGCCAGCACCGGAGTAAGGGAAGATACAATCTGCGAACTGTCCGAGAACAGCGACTTGTACCTTGCCAAAATATTAAGAGCAACGCCGCGACTAGCACACCAACGGAAAATAAATATACCACCGCAACCTTCGCCGAAAAGTTGGCAGCAACGAAGTGACTCAATCCAAGTGCGGTCGCGACTCGTACGCTACTTTAAACACGATCAATTAACAAAATCATAACACCTATTTTGAAGAGAATAAACTTTAAAACCGAATTAGCACAGGATACCTGACAGCTACGCTTAATCCCATTGCTACCATTTTCGTCCAATTCATCATATTGTCGCTGCAACACCGAAATATAAATTGTTAGGAATTGTAATAAAAAAAGAACTAAAAGAAGAAGTTGCCTACCATATTGATATTACATCAACGACGACTTCCCCATCTTTTAAGCGACGGACAATCAAGACTAAAGCCGTGACGTACCAGGTCTAAGCTGCGTAAAAAAAAGGTTTTATAACTAAAAGTATACGTATGTTTGCAAGTTGGTAATTATTCAATCTACAAACTCACCACAACATCATGGCTGAAGCAAGGGAAACCCTAATGAATCCCCATAGGTTCTCGAAAATAGCCATCGCGAACCCGTGTCAAGCTTCGCCAAAATGGCCGCGTAAAATATACGCCACTTGGGCAGCCACAACCAACCACCGAGAAGCGTCCAGAACTAGAGCTCCCCAAAACAAGCCTCACCCGAGCTTCATCATTAGAAGCCAAGTGAGCACCACATGGAGCGCTAGCACCACGAACGAGATCCACGCCAACGCAACAATTCTACCCTGTACCAAGAGGAATCTAGAGACAGGAGAGTTTACTGCATAGACAATGAGTTGTGGGATTATCCACCGTGCATCGTGCCCGCCCGATGGGAGATGGCGTGCTTCTGCCCGATCAGTAAAATGAACGAAGTGGCTTGGACGTAAAGCATGAAAAGGAGTGTTGTCACCAACGACACCAATATTGCTCGCTGCAAATATATTCCAAGCAAGTCCACATGATCACCTCCTAAAGCATGCCCAGACATAGTCTCAATGGCGCTAGCCATGCCCATCTACTTTCAAACAATCAATGAACCAAAGCCAATCAATTATCAGTCCAAACACAAAGAAGATGCACGTGAAGTGAAACGTGCATAAATTATTTTTACCAGTAGTCTAAACGATATGACATATTGACGCGATACGACATAAGTTATGCCGTCCTAATTAACACCTTCTCGGTGCCATTAATCAACATTTTGGATGCTGATATGACATATTGACGCGATATATTTCATTGACACGTAAAATATTATGTAAGGCGTCAATATGTCACATCATCATCCGAAATATCGATTAATGGCACCTAAAAGGTGTCAATTAAGGCGACATAACTTTAGATATCGATGCGAGATGTTGAAATGGCACGAATCGATTAATGGCACCAAAAAGGATGATGATTATAATTCCAATTGAATATTAAAAGTTGTACGAGGCATGTGTGATTTTTTCACGTTCCAATCACTGATTAACGTTTGCATGAGAGTCTTATTGCATTTGATGCAGTTACGGCTCAATGCAGAAGCAAAAAACTAAGAATGTCGTTGCAGCTATTATATATTTAAATTCTTTGTCCAAACAACCATCACATTAACCAAAGTCAATCAAAGCTCAAACACAAATAATAGCCTAATAACTACGTATAGTTAAACATGTATAAATTATTTTTTACTAGTAGTCCAAACGATAATCCGAAAATCATTGTCCACTATGGAGAATGAAGCTATTCACGAGTACATTGGTGTCCGACAAAAGTGATGTGCAAAATGAAAAGCAAACAGCCAAAAATATCGGTATAGTAACAATCAAATTAAGGGATGCGCACAAAATGTTTCTAAACTGACTGACTTACCTTTAGGACCCTAAAATTAAGATTGTATTATTATTACCTGATAATTGCGTCGAATCCACTATATTGTCGCAGAAATGGAATTTAGATTTTTAGGAATATAAAAACGAAGAACAAGCTACTTACCATAGCAATCAAAATTATGGATGAGTAGTAAAATGTTTCTAAACTGACCACGACTCGTTTCCAATATACTGTAGATACAACACGAAATTCAATTTGTTAGGAATAAAAATAAAATAACGAAGAAAAATATGTCTATCTTATGGATATAGCAGCAATTGGGGTAAACAAATGTGGATTTTCAGATTTTCAAATATTTGAAATTCGGATATCCAGAATTTTTGGATATCTAAAACCCAAAAACCGTACCCGTTCCGATTTGAATAGGATATAAATCAGAAATCCGCATCCGTTTTGTAAATTTAGTTTTCTTAATCTTTTTTAATTAATTTCAATTCGAAATGAAGTTTTTTTGTACTTTTTATCAAAATAAAACTATAGGTTTTTATCTAAAAACTCCTATGCATAGTTATATAAAAGCAATTAACATGTATGATTTCAAAACACAAAACACAATAACGCACAATTTACATAAAATATTTTAAATTGGTTTTTTATTTTCAACACAAAATAATATAAGTTTACATATTTTTTGGGTTACTATGTTAGGCATCTTTCTTCTCAGGTTATCTTTTTTTTTCTTTTGAGCTATTTTTTATTACTATTTTTAAAATTTGAAACCGAATACCGAATATTCGAATTGTAGACCGGTTAATATCCAGATCCAATCCAATTTATTTTAAAATAAATTGAATCGGATAGTCGATCTGATTATTAAAACCGAATATCTATTTATCGGATTTGAATATCGATTACGTGATTGATATCCTGGATTTTCCCGGACTATTAAAGCAATGCCAAACACACAAACAAAAACGGAATAGACCATCACAACCTTCATCGAACACCTTGAAGAATCGGGTGACCCGATCCTACTGTGGTCGCCACTTGTACGCTGCATTGAACACAATTATTGAGGAAATTTGTAACACTTACCTTTAAGACCCTAAACTTTACAATATGTATTAACATTGGATACTTGATAGAGTCCGATGACGAAGCAACAGCAGCGCTGGAAGCGATTGAAGGCTCCAAGACAGTAGCTGATTTGATAGCCGACGATGAAGCAACACTAAGGTGAACATGAACGAAGAATTCATTTTTAGGGTTTTGTTGCTATTCGTCGTCTTTTTCTTTCTCATGATCATTTTCTTTTTTTGCTTGGGAATAATATGATGCGCGTTGTTTTTGCTTTGGGATAATTTGATGCGTCTTTTTTCAAATAGGTAGACGACAATTTTTATATCACACGAATCTAAGGGTCCTACAGTTTCGTTTCAGTGTAGAATAATATCACTAAATGCTCAGGAAATGAAAGCTAAAACATATGTTTCAGATTAAAATTCTTTCTAATGCATAAGCATATAGTATATATTTGAATATATATATATATATATATATATATATATATATATATATATTTGCTAAATAGAGTGATTACGTAGCAAAAAGAATAATGATAATTGTAGACGCTGAAGATCAGTGTTGTTGCTGAATGCTGCCGGCCATATTTGTGTTGTTTGGCTTGGCTTGGCTTGGCTTGCATGAATGGATTAATTTAAGGTTTCATTAATTTCTATATCTATGTGTATTTCGTTAAATATGGAAAACTATTATTCGGATCATTCGTTGTTAGGAAAGGCGTGGATTAGCTCTATACCGATATGATCGTGGTTTTGTTTGAAATAAAAACATATAATTCAATGACGATATCATATTGCTTTTCTTTACCATTATTAATTCGTAATGATTTCTGAAAGAAATTCGCACTTCCAATTTATTACACGGAGGGATTTGATGAATGCAGCACATTAGAACGTCTTTTACATCATTTCCATTGGGCTTTGTAATTTCATGGCATATTAGGCCCAATTATGTATTGTGGTTCTTTCGACCCAAATGAGATTTCTCGAAGTCAACCCATTGATCTGACTATGTTTTGTGTATTAAGAAATTTTAATTGTGATTTGCTGACGAATAATAGAAGAAATATAAAGGCCCATAGGATAGACGAATTTAGTTGACGTAAGTAGAAAACTGGCGACGTAGGGTTGTATTGATCGTATGTTCAGATTTATTTTGGAATAGTTAATTAATATTTGAAACATATTTATGATAAGTATTATATTATCACACCAAATTGTAACGGGACAACGTGTCTCGTCCCTAGCTTGGGGTCCCTGAAATAAATACTAATGATAATAATAATAAACTTAATTATATGACTGCCTTGTCGCATGGGAGCTTTCTGAGTTGCATACCAATCTTCGCCACCTAATGATATGTTATTATTCTTTATCACATATATTATTATTCTTTCACATATATATGTGTATATAATAATGGATATGCTTGGCTGGTGTATATTCTTTTTTTTTTTTTCCAAAGCTGGGTGTATATTCTGTTCATGAAATTAATGTGATAGTTCATGGACGGGAATGATAATGTCAATTAAATTATCTGACTAGCTAAAGATTATTCCACGATAATGGACTTTATAAAGGATATATAAAATGGTCAACTTATACCGAACTTATAGGAATATTTAGTAATTACATGCGGTGAGGTCATTTTGCGTGGTAAACGAACCCATATTTAAATACATAATAAGTTTTTTAGTTACGCAAAATTGATTAGTAGTTAGATAGCGAGTGATAGGAAAAAGTATACATTTAGTAAACGAACGATACCTAAGAAAGTAACATATGTGTGGATAAAAATGATTATGCATTTTGGTCCACATATTACTTTCATGTTCCAAAGACACAACGTTGGAGACTTCGTGTAAAGAAAAAAATGAAGTCTAACTTGTATTAGAAGGCGGAGATATGTCTAGAAATAATCATTTTTAGATGATCCAAATTTTCAGGCTTCGCAACTCTATCAATGTGTTTATGAATTTGTAATTTGCAAAAAATTAACCGAAACAAACAAAAGCTTGAGCATTCAAAACATGAAACTCGTTTAGAGTGAAGTCAAACTATAATCCTTGAAGGTAAATAAAGAAGGCCACCTGTCAAATTTATTGCATCATTTGACATTGTTATATAAAACAAAGAACCACAACTCCTACACCGCCACATAGATCTATATCAAATGCCTAAATTAGGTATTAAAAAATCAACAGCTGATTTAATTCACTTTTTATTTAGTTGTTATTTCGTTCTTTCTCGAATTCCCCGAGATCCCTGGCATCTCTCAGTTCCCATTGGCTCTCTCTCTCTCTCTCTCTCTCTCTCTCTCTCTCTCAAAAACAACATCGCCACTTACCTCAAAGCAACGCCCACTTTGTGCTCAATTCTTGGAGGTCCTTCAAGCTTGAAGAAGATGAGGAAGAAAGTAATCTTTTCTTAAATAAAGCCAAAAGGTAGTTGAGGCAAAAAGTTCTATTTATTTTATGATAAAAGAAAGTTGGGCAAAAAGTTCTCATTTTTACATGCTGCGAGCGCACTTTGGCCTTTTGCTGATTGTTCTTCTTTCTTTCTTTCTTTAATCTGTTGTGCTTCTCTTCTCTCCTCGCACTCTTATAGCAGTAGTAATCATCCTTATTATCCCTACCGTTCGATCTCAATCTGCTCAAATCCACAAACAGAAAAAAAAAAAATGAATAACCAAAACGAAGATCAACAACAACAGCAGATGGGCTTCGGCCTAGCTCGTTATCGATCAGCTCCAAGTTCGTATTTTTCGTCCCTTTTGGGAGACGACGATGTATTTGGAAATGACGGCGATGCCCTTGATCGTCTTCTCATCAACCCTAGAGCTGTCAGCCCTGAGACACAGAGAATCTTCTCAAGGTTTATGAACGGCCCTGATAACGATATTACGATGATTCGAGCTGAAGAACAACAACAACCTTCGCAGTCGCAGTTCATTACACAGCAGTTTGAGAATCGCCATGGCAGCAGTGAATATCCATCGCCGGCTTCTTCTTCTCAGACGACTTATCACCACCACCACCACCACCACGGCGGCCAAAATTCTGATGCTCCGGCGAGTTCTTTCAAGTCAGATCACAGCGCTAATAATTCGGGACTTGTTCGTTATAACAGTTCCCCGGCTGGATTCTTGGCAAACATGAACATGGAAAACGGTAATAATCAGCTGCCTACTCCTCAGTTGTTTCGTTGTCTGCTGCATAATTTTGCTCTTACACATAAAAATTTTGCTTAGTCACTCTCATTTGGAAGCTGATGAACTTGTAAGAACTCATAGGTGCAATGAGAGACATGGGACGACGAAGTTATGGGGTTGGCAATACTTCTTCTAACAACAGTGCAGAAGCATCAGTTTCTTTAACGAGAAGCAGATTTAGATCTCCAATGTATGATAAGCCCTCTTCGTCTAACGTGATGGCGATCAATTCGATCCCAGGAATAGAGCCTAACAAGGCCGGCGTCGGAATTAAGTACGAGAATTCTTGGGATGATTCCGACGAGTTCTTATCTGATAGTTTCCTCAACAATGCCTCAGATCAAGATCATCATCAGGTCTTTGTTTTTGCTGTTCTGATAAAGGATTGATTTTTGTGTAAAGTGATGATGAACATGGGTATCAAATTATTAGCAGAATCATAGGCTGAGTCATCACTTAAGCTTGCCTAAGACATCCTCTGAAATCGAAAACATGCTTCAAGATTCAGTCCCATGTAAGATGAGAGCGAAACGAGGCTGTGCCACGCATCCTCGTAGCATTGCCGAGCGAGTAAGTCCTCATCTTTTTAAAATTACTTAAAAAGGAAAGATCGAGGATTTTCATGGGACTTTTAATTATTTCTTGATTGCAGGTTAGAAGAAACAAGATCAATGAAAGAATGAGGAAGCTGCAAGAACTTGTTCCTAATATGGATAAGGTAAACAATTTCCATTACAGCAAACAAAACAATCTTGGATTATGATCTGAAACTACTCTCTCTCTCTCACACACACAAGCAAACAAGTACATCTGATATGTTGGATTTAGCCGTCGATTACATTAAGGATCTTCAGAGGCAAGTAAAGGTACATTATATTGCATCCACGCCAAGCCAAGAACAGCACAATGAAAGAAATCTCATCCTTTTGTTTTTTTCTTTTGTTTTTTCTTAGTAATTGTACTGTTTTCGAACATTTGCAGGCGCTTACAGATGTTAAAGCTAAGTGTAATTGTTGGTCGGAGTAGAGATCAATCAGAACGAAATCATATGGGCTTATTCTGTTCACTGAATTAGAGGGTTAGATTTGTCATTTGCACATGTTTGCATCGAATAAAATTTAGGAAAAAAAAATCCAAAACAAAATGTATTGTAATTTGTAGCAATTCTTTTGTGACAGTAGTGTTTATTTTCGATGTCATGTAGATGTGATTTGATTTAATATCGTTGTTTTTTGTAATATCATCATCACTCTTCGTGTAATTATTTGTGGATACTTTTGTCGGTTAACATTTTGTGGGTCTATATATTTTTATATTCGAAGGTGAATCTGTATTTTCTTTTTAAGTTAACGCAAAAAAAACCTAATAATTTTCGAAACGTTTATTTTATTGTAGTGTAATAAATACTTGAATTTCCAACTAACACATATTCACTTGTTTTGAAGGTCACGGTGAGATCATTATTACATGTCTTCAACTACCACAATTTCTTTTAAAAATAAATAATAAATAGACGATATGGGTATGATTATTCTTCCTCTTCGGAAGATCTTAGCATATATCGTGGCCCATCATCAACGAAACTATTGGATTCTTTTGTCTGTTATGTTTTTCTGTTATTTCTTGACAAGTTATATATATATATATATATATATTAGTTGTATTATTATGCATCTATATTGATGAAGCTTTTACATAATGCGCCTGGGAAGATCGATCAGTGTCTTCCTCTCTCATTTCATTTGTGGCCCTCAAAGCTTCACTTCAATAGTGCTCTGCACTATTTAATGGTTATAACGACAAGACCTTTCGTTTTGTAATATTCGCATTCAATTTCCGTTTGTAGGAAGCCGACAGTGATGATTTTATCAAAGTATAATCATCACTTAGAAATTTCCATTCAATAACTTGTTTTCATTTATTTATTTTTGGCACAAAACAATGCAGTTATAATGTCGGTAAAGCATGATGATTTATGACCGTTGCAATATCATAGCTATATAGGCCTAGCCCATGCTATGGCCTTTGGTAACTTGGGCCTAAATTTAAACATGGAAAATAAAATCAAAAGTCCTTATCCATGTAAGAGCTAAAAACAAATATCCTTCTATTATTCTAAATAAATATATATCTTGGAATCAAAATACGCAATATTTGACTAACTATATAGGTTAAGTGGGGGTGCTTTCTAGATTATCACGCATGTTGACGTCATTTGTATCACGCATTAATTGCCAAAAGTAATGTTATGAAATACAAATCTTAGAAATTTGGATACTGTTTGGCCAATTGAGGCGAATAAATCTATCTAAAAAAGGTAACAGTAACATTTAGTAATATTAGTTACACGTTATTAGCTCGATACTAGGTTCCCTTGGTCTTGGGAATGGGATCTAATGGAAATATAGATATATAATTAGTATTTAATTTATGGTGAATCTATAGAAAAATACCCAATTGTATAAAAAATTTGCAACTCAGTACCCATGTTAGAAATTTTTTTAGATAAGTACCCGTTCGACGGTGCCTACCATTTTTCCAGTATTGACGTTCCTTTTTATATGTGTATTGCGTACCCGTTATGCATCTATATGGTACCCATATATGGTACCTATAATGTTTCATACGGTACCTTGCGGCAAGCTATATGGAGGTACCATTTTCTAACTGTATTACGTAAAACAATACGTTTCTCTATGGTACCTAAATATGTGATATGATGTACCTTGCGGCGGCCGGATACCAATGTGCAAAAAATTTATTCTGACAGGTAATTGCATATAAAAAATATTGACAGAGTACTGATTTGTTAATTTTTTATATTAATGGGTATTTTTATGTAAAATCCCCTTAATTTATTCTATATTTCTTTTACATTTGAAAATTCGGTAAAACGCCGACACCTTTTTCTTAATTCAAAGAGACGATGGAAGCATCGACGAGAAGAAAGACGTAAAAAGTTGACTCTTCCAACTTCTCCCTACTTATGTCAGCTTTTTAAAGTCTCTTAAAAAAACAAAATATATACATGTATTAATAAAATAATCACTCCCAATTTTCATTGAATGAATCCCAAAGTCTTCGAAATCGCAACCTCTCTGTCTCTCACCCATTATTAACATACGGAAAAACCCACCACACAATTTACCAAGAAAACGAAGGAAAACAGCAAAAACCAAACAATCAAATGGACCAATTCTCATCGTCATCACCATATTCACCCTCATCGTCTTCTACGGAGAGCTCATCCCAGTTCTCATCTCCATCTCCGCAGCAGACACAGTCCACGTCATCATCTTCTTCTTCCGCGAAGCTCGTCCTCTCCATAGAATGTCTGAAAGGGAGCACAAAGGCCGACGAGTGGACAAGGGACATGCTTCAGACCGGCGACATCGTAGAGGAGCTAAGAATCGGAAATATGATCGTACGGTCGCCGTTCAAGAACGGAAAGAGCGGCGTTCAGCGGCTGCTCCACACCTCTTACAAGCAGAAGGAGACTTCCATCACCGTGAGGGTCAGGCGCGGCGGCGGCGGCGGTTCTGATGTAATCAGCGATGTGGTGAAGCTGTCGGCGTGTATAGTGCCGGCCGCCGACGAACAGTTCAACATGTTTGGGAAGAAGCAGTATTTCTTGAGGTCCATCGACGATCCCAACTACGCCGTCGGCTTTGTTGATCGGACGGAGACTGAGTGCTTGAGTTTGCAAGGTATGTTTTGATTCTTTTTCCATTTATTTTTACTTTTTCTTTTCTTTCTGGGCTTTGATTGAATTAGCAGACTTGTTTGAAAATAAGGGTTGCCTTGTCGGAATAGTTGAGTTGACTTAGAGAGGGATATTTTTAGGTAGGGTTCCATTCATTTACGAATCGGCCAACTGCACTATGGTAATTATGTCCAAGAAATCGCTCTTACCAACAGCAGTTTCGGAAAATGTCTCCGTCAATCTTCAACAATACAATATGCTTGATGGACAAAAACATGACTGCATATAATATACGAAATTAGCTTGAATTTTCTTTCTGATATGCAATATACAAATATAAAATTGACTCGAATATTCTTTCTAATACGTCTGGACCCTGAATTAAATATTCTTGCACCGATTTTGACATTTAATCACAAAAGAACAAAGTAATACACAACAAGCTCATCACTTGCTGTTAGATGAATTGACGTCATCCAACAACTAAGTATTAACCATAATGTTTGTTAACTTTGACTATTATTAACATTCCAAAATTTATTCTTTGCAGCTTCTAGAAGCTCAAGAATGGTACATGCACTAGAGAGAACTCCCCTCCAAGACGGCTACGTTTCTTACCCGTGGGAGAGAAGAATGCATGAAATGTTGTCCGTACCAAACTCAAGCAGCTTCTACTCTATACTCTTCTTGCCCAAAGCCTCCGATAAAGTCGGGACGAGGTACAACGATCTCGAGGACACGCTCGCCCGGGCCCACGCTTGGATAAACTCCTCCCAGGCGATCGGCGTCCCCATCGTTTTCATGAACATTCAGACCGAATCCCTCCTTACCAAGGTCGAAAAATCGCCTCGTTCGTTTATTTTTTTTTTTATTTTCTGTGCTGACTGAGTCCGAAAACTACGTTTTGTTTTATAAGATTTCTGGAGAGACGGCTTCTGCGACTGTAAGCGCGGGGACTCTCCAGGACCTGTCGAACCTTGCGAACACGAGCCTGTACGGCTTCGAGGACTACCACGGCGTCGACATCGGCGTCGTGAGGGCCGTCCGAATGTGGTTTTCGCCCGTCGCTGGCGAAATTCCCATCGAGATTAGGATCAAAGACGACGATGCGAAGCTCGGCTTTGCCATCAGCCGAACCGAAGAAGTAAGTAACCCTTTTATTTTGCAATTATTCAGGCTGCGTTTGATTTCAGGAAAGTAGGGCGGAAAAGAAAATTAGAGGGAGAGTGATTTCCATAACTTTCCTTTTCCTCACAATTTGGCGTGAAAATCAGTTTTCTTAGTTTTAAGTCAAAGCTAAACTAGAATTTTCTTTTATTTTCCTTATATATTTCTTGATCAATCAAACAAACATGAAAACGTATTCTCCTTTTATTTCCATTTTCTTTCCATACAAATTTCTACAAAACCCACACCCTTGGACTGTTGGAAATAAATTATATAAAATTTAAATGCACTCCCTTCAGTGTTAACCTTTTAGGATCACTTAACGTGCTATAGCTTAAGGATCCGCAGGTCCTGGGTATGAATCATCACGATCACTTATAAAGAAATCGGTCTCGACATGAGGGGCATGTTGGAAAAAAACTATATAAAATTAAAAAATGACGCACTCCCTTAAGGGTTAACCTTTAGGAAAAGTTGTCATTTAACACGGCGGTCGGCGTGCAGAATTCATACGTCAAGAGCAGCACAACTGAAAACTATATCAACGCTTCGATCCTTCACGCCTTTTTCCTTTCCTATTCTTTTTCCTAACTGAAATCCTTGTAAAAAAACAGGGATTCATATACATAATGTCGGTGACGGAAGGGGACGAGGACGTACCCTCGGCTCGGTCGGGAATCTACGACCTCTACAAGCAGGCGAAGGCGTCTTCGAGGCTACTGATCGTCTCGAGAATATCCAACCGAAAGGTGCTTCCTTGGATGGTTTCCCCAACGGGGGCCATACGGTGCTTCGACACTGTGTCTCTGAGTAGGAAGCTTTCCCTACACAGGCACGCGAGGATCCCAATACTCATGCACGTATTCCTTTGGGACCGAAACGCAAATTACGCAAACGTCGGGAGTATTAGGGCAAGGGCTATGTCGACGGAGACCAACTTATTGATGACAACGTCGTCGAACGAGTTTTATAGCGGTGCGGACGAGGATGAGATTAGTGAAGGGATTGATAGTATAAGGTTGGCGAGGGATACTGCTGGGGAGACTTCCTTTAGGTTTCATGATTTTGCTCTTAATCATAATAATTGGGTGTGAAGAAATAAAAGGATATATTTTTCGTTAACTTTTTGCATGTTATAGTTCTTCTGAGTAATGCGTGTATAGTTTTTGCGTCCATGCATGTACTTTTTTTTTTTAAGTGCCAATCCGATTTTTATACATGACTAGCTAGCATTATTGTATGTGCTTGCAAGATATTTTTTGCCAAATTGAATAAAAAAAACTAGGAAACGGTGTCGTTTCAGCTAATACAATCTTTTACCCTTTCCATTTTTCTTTGAAGGTCAGAAACTTAAAGATAAAAAGAGAAATCCCATTTCTAATCTCCGTGTGTCTCATCTCATGCACAGATAGACAGAGATGGAATCGTTTCAGAGACAGAGGAAGACGACGATATAGCCTTCCTCAGTTCTGTACAATTCAGAAATTCCAACCGTTGGATTGCGTGTACGTACTTTTGTTGTTATCTTGCATGTGAACCACTCACTATCTTTCTTTCAGACAAACCATATTATTCCATTCCATTCCACATATATGTCTTAAGCCTTGGTAGCTACCTCTCTGTTTCTTTTCTCCAGCTACGTCCACATCTCTCACATGGCGGAACAGAGTAGTAGTGATATCTTCGAGCATGATAGATACAGAAAAGACGTTGGGCTTCAGAGCGCCATGGCTAAGGCGATGGAGCTCAGAACTCTACACTCTGCTCTGATGAATAACGGCAGAAGCCCAACCCATGTTTCTTCTTCGCCTGCTGCTGCTTATTACAACAACAATAACAACTATGTTCTTCGCCAATCATCCTCTGCCCCGCGAGATTACCCTGTTTTTAATCCTGTAAGTTCAATAGTTACCCTCTCATTCTCATGAACAGAAATGTTTGTGTTACGTTGAGTGGATTATCGTTCACTCCACGGAGTTGTTTAGGTTCTTTCGTTGTAATTAATCAAATCAAACGTTGCTTCAGAGGTCAAGGTGTGCCATCTTTTACTTCTTTTCTACGTTCCCTTTTTCTAGATCTGAATAAAAGCTTCTTTCTTTTTTTTTTTAAAAAATGTAATTCCTTCCGTTTCTTCTTCTTTTACATTCCTTTCCAATTTAAATAGTTCAAAAGGGTCAAAAAGTGTGTGGAAACATAAGATGTTTTAGGTTATGTTGGGTCAGACACCATGTTAGATGGTATTACCAAACACAAGCTGTTTTAATATAATTTTTTTCTTTTGCAAGCAGCCTTTTTAATCCAGTTTATAGAAATTCCTTGAATTCAATCAATTCTTGTAACAATTTTATAATTACCAGCGCTACGGAACAGAGCCATTATTACCAGATTACAAGCAGATCCTTTTGGAGAATCCAATCTACAAAGAAACCTGGGAATATCACCACAACCAAAATGGCGAACACATCAACGTATTAGAGCCACGTATATCTCCTTCCCTACCAGGAAATATGCCGACGCCACGTCATCACACCAAGGGCAGCTCAGGCGACTTTACAATGTCGGCAAATTCTTGCGACAAATACGAGCCTACTAACGTCTCCATGCCCGAGTATAAACCTAAACATCGAAGGCACATGAGTCTATCTTGGCTGTTTCTTGGACTAAAGAAGAAGAAGAAGAAAACGAAAAAGGACTCTGAAGTTGACAACGAATCCACCGACTCGTTGAAGAAGGAGCTGATCCAAGCACTGAGGAGCAGAGACACAGCGTTGAATCAAGTGGAAGAGATGAAATCTTCAGTCATGGAACTCAGCGAGAAATTGGCCTACTTGGAGGCTTACTGCGACGAGCTAAAGAAAGCGCTGGCACTTCAAAACCCCATAAATTTCCCCCCGAAATCTATCGACTCTACCAAGAACAAGAACGAAGCAATGACTGAGGAACTGCTAAGATCAGTGTCCGAATCAAGACAATCAGTCAAACAGTTCTGCAAGGCTTTACTATTACAGCAAACCGAGGGCATTTTCGATGGCTTGAACTCTCTGCTTCAGCCTTACAACCTATCCCTAACCTCAAAACATAGGAAAACTTTACTGTACCACGTCGAGGCCGTCATAAACCAGACATTCTTCCAAGATTTCGAAAACCCAGCGTTTCATAAAGGTGGGTCCCCCAAATTCTTGGATCCTCGTGAAGATAGGGCCAGCAAGTACGAATCTTTCGCCGCCCTAAAAGATCTAAGCTTGGACGCGATTTTGCGAAAGGGGTCGAAGCACTACGACGCCGATTTTCGCCAGTTTAGCGATCGGAAGATGAGGGACGTCGTTGAACTGCTCGGATCGAGGGCGGCGGCGGATGGGCCGTGGGGAGAGGAGCTCGCCGGGGCGTTTTACGGGTCGGCGAAGTGGGTTTGGTTGGTCCATTTGCTTGCGTTTTCTTTCGATCCTTCTTTGGGGGTTTTGAGGGTCGATGAAGGTAGGGCTTTCGACGGGCGTTACATGGAGGATGTGTTCGACGGCGGGCGGCGGAGGTCGAACGATGAGCTCAGGCGCGTTAAGGTTATGGTGATGCCTGGTTTTTATGTGGGTGATAGAGTTGTTAGGTGTAAGGTTCTGTGTAGGTATAAATCCGTTGCTAGTTAGGATTTAGAATTAAGGTTAGTTCTTTTTTTTTTGGACATGGTATGTTCATTGAACTTTTTTGTATCGTTGGTTATATTTAGGGGTTTTCAAATTTTGGATAAAACCGAAAATATCGGCCGAACCGAAAAGAACCGATAAAATCAAACCGACCAATGGTTCGGATATCGGATTAAGTATACGTAAAACCGAAAACCGAAAAACCGAACCGAAATTATCATACTACATTAAAAATAGAAAAATATTAAAAATTCTCCCATAACGTAAACAACACAGTAAATATAATTTCATTGTTATACTTCTTCCATTTTTACGTGAATGGTTCCTCACCTATCAAATACTGTTTTTCTCCCAAATAATTTGTAGGATCTTCAGATGGATATTTTTATATTTTGGTTAGATTTTGTTCCATTTTCATTTATTGTTTTTTTCGACCTTTGAATTGTTTCTGCTACATGTCACGTTCCGTAAATCTTCTTTGTTTCTTTATAACTATAAATTGTTTTATTTATTCTCAGCTCATAATATTTTTTTGTTAATATTAAATTTCTAAGCGAAAAATAGAACCGAAAAAAACAACCGGATAGTAAAAAACAGAACCAAATTAAAATGGTTTGGATATCGGAAGCATACGTAAAATCGAAAACCGAAACACCGAATCGAAATTATAAAAAATCAACGACCGATGAACACCCCTGGGTATATTTGATGACTAGGGTTTTATTTTTATTTTTTTTATGATTCTTACTTCACAACGTACTTTTCCCCCCGACCAAATTCATCATATAAATAAATAAATAAGATAAATAAAGTGAAGTTAGGACAAAGACAAGGTAACTGCTTAGGAGATTCCACGATACGTCTCTGATTTCCAATCATATTGCAAGGTCCACTAGTGATTATTTGCACTCCTACACGTACCATAAAGTGATATATATTTTAGTATCAATGCTAAAATATCTTATGACGGGGCTTATATTAAAACTTTTCAATTATTTCGGGCTGTACTCCTGATAGGGATTGATATGTTTTCAAATATTTAGGAACTTTCTAGAAAATATTCATTACGTTTTACCGTATTAACATTCATTTAAAAAACGCTTGTAAGTAATTAGATTGTTCATCTAATACTAATACTAATAGAAAATATTCATTACGTTTCTAATTCATTTATACTATTATATAATTGGGGAGAAGGGGATACAAACCGTCAAATCAAAATTGATTTTGTCTGGACATCCTATAAACTGCCGAATTTCAATTGGATTTGGTCTGTATAATAGAAACCGCCGAAATTGAATTGGCCTGCATATTGAAACTACCAATTTGCAATTGGAATTGGTCAATGTGCATTTTATTACTAAAACAAAATTAGTGGCCAACGATCTCGGTAATAAAAAGAAACTGCTCGACGAATTTGTTTAATGTTATTGTTGCACCCGCGTCGAGCCATGAATACGAAAAACCGTTCATTCATCTCCATACGTTAAATCCCCAAAATATCCCTTGCCCTCAGATATTTTTAGATATTTTCCTTCCCTTTCCCTTTAAATACATCGGAACGTAAAAGAGCATCGCCAACCAGCAAATATCTGTCCTTCAGTCTCAAATCGGTCTCACCTCATTCGAAGCTTCTACACACTAAGCAATCCACAGCAGTAGCTATCTCATCGCCCAATGTCCTCGACCCTCGACACCCCAACCCTCGATTCGAAGCTCCCAAGCCTCCTCCAGCGCGTGACGGAGCACGGCGGCTACGCATTCGCGGCGATGGCCTCGCGAGCGGCCGAAGGAGACACTCGCGCGGCGGAGGCCTGCCGTGAGATGGCGTGGGAGCAGCTCCAATCGGGTCCCTGGCACTCCGTGATGCCAATCTGGCGGGACGCCTACGCCGCCGCGTGCCTGCACGTGGCGAAGCTGGATTACGCGTCGAAGGATTTCGAATCGGCGATGAAGGCTTTGGATATGGGAATGATTATGGGTGGTTTGGATTTTAGGGAGGAGTTAGAGGTTTGTATCGGGAAGGTACGCGAGGCTTTGAGGGAGCGTTTAGAGAGGGATGAGGAGAAATCGTTGGATGAAGAAGGTGGCATGTGTTTCGTCGTGAGTGGCGATTTCAAGTTGAAGGAGGTGAGGTTCGTTTTCTGTCGTTCTAGGTCATCTCACTTCCTTTTCTTTTTACCTAACGACAGTAACAATGCAGATTGAATTTCATATCATGTGAATACAAAAATCGTATGATGATCTTTGACAATCAGTTTATCAATCTTCTATCCTCATATATATCTTACTCATAATCTAATTTACAGTATTGTGGCGAAGATAACATAGAATATGGGATTCTTCCTGTCGATTTGGAGCTTTATCTCTCCATCTAGCGAACAAAATGCATCTTTTCTTTTCCCGCAGGCGCTTAATCTATTGCCAACAAGGTCACTTTCTTGCAAGAGAGTGGGTAAAAAGAGTGGTCTCTCAATGGAAAGATTCTTACAGGAACACTTTCTCACGGGTTCTCCAGTGATAATTAGCGATGCAATGGACCATTGGCCGGCCATGGAGAGATGGAATGACATGGATTATCTTAAAAGTATTGCAGGGTTTCGTACAGTTCCTGTTGAGGTATCTCTCAATATATGTTTTTGGTTTGATTTCTCCTATAATTTTTATGGTGGAGCGAATCTGATGCACTACACAGGTTGGGAAAAATTACCTATGCTCCGATTGGAAGCAAGAGTTGATCACATTCTCGGAGTTTCTGGAGAGGATTCAATCAACCGATCCACATTCTTCCACAGATGTGACATATTTAGCCCAGCATCAATTGTTTGAACAAGTAAGCGCATATGTTTTTTTTTTGATGCTATGGATATTTCCACTTGCACACAATCAGTCCCAGAAAATTTTCAACAATTCCTGTTCTTTGGCTTTATCGTACACCTATGGCACACAGATACAAGAACTGAAGCAGGATATTGTTACTCCCGACTATTGTTTTGTTGGTGGTGGTGAGATCAGATCGCTCAATGCATGGTTCGGTCCATCTGGGACTGTGACCCCATTGCATCACGATCCGCACCATAATATACTTGCTCAGGTGCGAACAATTGAATTCATGTATTGTCTGGATATACTGTTTAGTCTTTGCTATATGCCTTAAAATGAACCTTGTGGTGAGCAGTGATCTAAGTTGAATGGCCCTTGCATTCACATGTCTATGCAAGTATTTTTAACTAAGATTGTGCATGATTTTTCCCAGGAAACTGAAAGATAGATTTGGTGTATTAACATTAATGTTTCTGACTTGCGATAAATGATTAATTTGCTTGAATTCAGGGAACTGTCTCTAGAACTCAGTTTGTCTTGAGTTATTTTGACTAGGCCTCAACCTAGACATTTTTTTTTTGTGCCCGGAAGATATGAGATCAATGATTATATGTAGTTAATAGTTCGTTAATTTCTTAAACAAAGCAGCTCAAAGTGCGATGCGAGTATATTGAAACTGATCGATACTTTTGGTTTTTTTTCATGTTGGTCCATCGTTGTTCTTCACCAAAGCTGATCATCTGTGTGTGGGTGGTGACTTTTAGGTTGTGGGTAAAAAGTACATAAGACTTTACCCTGCTTCATTGTCCGACGAGCTATATCCTCATTTTGAAACCATGCTCTGCAATTCCAGCCAGGTGGGCACCATATGCTTTAACTTTGATAGTAAGTCATATATATATGGCAGAATTCTTATACTGAATGTGCATTGTGTTCTTTTTATCGTGTGACGAAAAGGTTGATCTAGACAATGTTGACGAGAGGGAATTCCCGAAATTTGGGGAATTGGAGTTCTGGGATTGCGTATTAGAGGAAGGTGAAATGCTTTACATACCTCCGAAATGGTGGCATTATGTTAGATCTCTCACTACTAGTTTTTCTGTTAGCTTTTGGTGGAGCACTGATGATGATCATGACAATGTTGATGATGATGATGATGCACCACCACCATCAAATGAGGCCTCCTCATCCTAACAAGTAGTCATGCCTGCCATTTTGTTGGAAATTAGCTGGAAAAAAAAAAGAACATTTTTAGCTAGTTTTGGTTTCTATGGGCGGGTTTTTTTTTTCTTCTTATCCAAAGTTCGATCAGTATGACCCATGTTTAGATGGGGAATTGTTTTGCCTAATTTACAACTCCATGGCCAGACCATCTCATCATAGTTGTATCCAATTCATTTTTCTGTTTCTAATGATTTTTATGATAAGATCACCGTCTTATTCGAATCCACGAAAGCCTGCCAAATCTGGGATCGATCCAATCATCATCTAAGCTAAGGTAAGAATGTTTGGACCAGAGGTTGCCCTGTTCTTGCGAGTGTCACGTTCTAGTCCATTTTTTTCTTTTGTGGGGATATGATGATTTATGATTGTATACGTCTTTATATATTTTTTTTCCGCCCCTAAGAGTTTGACGATGAGCTATGACCACGTGAAGATAAAGATTATTAGGACAATGATCTAGAAGAAGATAGGAGGACTAATAGAAAAAATCCAAAAACGTGGTAACACAAACATTCTTCATTTCAGAAAGATATATTCTACGAGGAACCATTAATTACTACTTATGGTTCAGTTCAACTAATTATCCTATTAATGAATTAATGGTGCAAGAAGTGCTTAAACCACCTGGCTGATAGCTTCGGATATCTTCTCTTTTGTCCATCTTCGTAGTCAACATAATACAGTCCAAAACGGACACTAAAACCAGAATTCCATTCAAAGTTGTCCATTAATGCCCATGCAAAGAAACCCCTCACATCTACGCCTCTCCTGGAAATTTGATCAACTTACTGATTATAACTAACATCGTTCTTTCTTCAAACAAAATTTCATTGAGAAAGAGAGAAAGAGAGAGAGATCTCACTTGATTGCTTTCTGAACATGCGAAAGGTGGTTATAGTAGTAATCTATTCTCTTGTTGTCATTGAGGGATTCTTGAAGTGATAACGTGGAGTTGTTCGTCTCATCAACACCTGCGCATTATTTTTTTTCTCTTATTTAAATTTCAAGTATAGTTTACATATATATGCCGAAAACCAATGCAAAATATGGTTTGAAATCTTATATTATTTACCATTCTCGGTGATGTAAATGGTCGGATTGCCGTACTTCTTCTTGATGTACAATAGAATTTCTTGTATACCTCTTGGATATACATAAAGCCAATTGGATGCTCCCTGCGAAAAATTAGTTCATAAATATATTGTTGCTTATTACATGCATGTAGGTATCATCAATTAGTTTAAAAATAGAACCTTTGGCCCGATAGGTACTCCTTTTCTTTCCGCTGACAAAAAATAATAATTTAAGTCGTCATAAAAATAAGGGAAAATTCAAGAACAATTATCTATCAATTTTTTATGATAAATAAAGGATTATCATAATTCACTTGGTTTTCTCCTACCAGTAATTTGTGTCCGAGAGTCCGTTGTATAACTTGGATTCATAGAACTAACCCTCGAATCATCGTGTTTTGCATAGTATGTCGTGTAATAATTCAAACCCAAGAAATCGAATGACTGCCTCATCATTTCACTTTCTTCCTCTGAAAATCTTGGAAGTCTTTTTCCCACTAGGGTTTTCATGGATTCTGGATAGTCGCCTTTCGTTAATGGATCAAGAAACCTTCCAATATTTCAAAAAATAAATTGCTACTTCACATCATATGTAGCTGGAATAATCAACAATTGATCATTTTAATCAGTTTATTTCAGTAGTCCAAAAATAATCAAGAATCATCAACCCCAACTACATATATGCTCACCAACCACAGCCAAATTCAAGTGCCCTTCTCCTCGCCTCAACGTCGACGCTGCGCTTACTGTAAGGAATCATCCATCTCGCAACCAGCGTAATTCCGATTTCGCCCTTCTGCAGATTCTGCATTTACCATAACAATCAGAACTTTTCAACATCTCAAAAACCGTATGATGAACTGAACTGAAACATGATGATAAATCGCATTATATATTACCTGATATTTCTGTTTATATAATCTAACAGCAGCTCCATGAGCAAGGAGTTGATTGTGTGCAGCTAAATAGGGTTCTACGCCCGAAGAAGAAGACTTCCCAGGCGCTAATTCGCCACTCACATATCCACCGATGGCGTAAGTATAGGGCTCGTTTAATGTGATCCATCGCTTCACTCTATCGCCGTATCTCTTGAAACACAGTTCTCCGAAATCTGCATAATCATCCCTGCCATGCATGTCGACAATATTAGTACAACCTTTGCGTATTCATGAAGCTAATGTTATATACGCTGTAATGATTCGAATACTTACACAATCTGTCTACTTAGAAAACCACCGTACTCATCTTCGAGTGCTTGAGGAAGATCCCAGTGAAAAAGAGTCACGTAGGGCTCTATACCTTCCTCTCTAAGTCTGTTGATGAGGTCATCATAGTACTCAAGTCCATTTTCGTTCACGCCTCTGCTAAGCTTTCCATCTGTAAAATCTTTTAAAGCCCTTTAAATAATCCTTTTCTTAGCGAAACATAATTAATGATGTGATGAAGATTTATAGACTTACGCGGTAATAATCTTGACCATGAAATCGAGAAACGGTAAGCATCGAACCCCGTCTGCTTCATCATTTCAACGTCTTCCTGCCGTTTATTATAAATAGAAATCAATGAGTTGCATTATATCGCTATGTATTAAGAGATAGCTAATTAATTAAACAAAGTTATTCTCTATATATCTCCATATATATGCACCTTGTAACGGTGATAGCTGTCCGCGGCGACATTTCCATTACTATGATCCCTTATCTTCTCTGCAACAACCCATCAACAAAATGAATCCTTTTTCGATCAGTTTTTATACATAAATTTAAGAAGAAAAAAAACAAATTTTTGCAGAAATAGATAAAATACAGTGTATGTGAATAAGCTTGAGATAATACATACGATACAATATACATACCAGAGTGGTTAAGTGATGCAAAAGTGTCCCAAATACTAGGGCCTTTACCATCTTCATTAGCTGCACCTTCAATCTGTCGTGATATTCACAAAACAATAATAGTAAGATATTAGTCCTGAAAAGTAAAACATGTTAAAACATTAAATATATGTATCAGCGTAAAATATATATAGTACCTGATAAGCTGACGATGCTGCTCCAAAAACAAATGAAGGGGGGAAGTTAGAACGGTTGAACGAGCTAATACGGTAATGCGAAGTCAGCCCATTGGCGATTTTGAAATTTAATACAGCAGTTATTACCAAGAAGGTCATGAAAGACTGGTAAGAACTTAGTAGTCCCATATTTGTGTAATAATCGCTCTACTGAAAGTATCAATTGATAGCAGGCTTTTAATGAAAGAGAAAGAAAGCGCATATGTTCATGGCAGATGCTTTGCTGCAGTATATGCGTGGACCACCTAACCTATACTGCATTAACAAACGTGGTTATGTTACTATGTACGGTAATAATTTCTAATTATCGCCCATTTATCGGCCCAAAGATATACATATTTAGCCCAATAACAATTACTGGGCTTTCGGCCCATAATTGACAGAAACATAACTTCACAAGAATTCAACTTCAGAGATTCCTAGGGAATTTTTTTTTTATTTTTATTTTCTCTTAGCCACCTGTAAATGTCTTTTTTTCTTGAACTTAACACTTAGAAAAAAAACAGAAGTTGGATAGATCAAAGCAGAATTGAAGTTATGCTGAAAACATGAAATGAAGTACAGCTTCCATCACACACAATACTAGAATGTCTCAAAAAACATCACATGGCTGCACTCAATCTAAGCCTTGAGAATTTCTAGTAAAAAACTCGAAAAACGTTATACCGTGTCCAAAAGAGAGGCGCAAATTCTTCTCAGGTACACTCGACGACCGCCTCGGGCGCACGGCAAGGCTTCCCTTTCCTTCTATGCCTCGTTTGTTTCGATTTCGCCACATCATCATCGCACGGATTGTTTTCATCTTTGCGTTTCTTATTAGTCTTCGAATCCTTGTCTTTGGAGCTTCCATTTGTAGTCTCTTCGCTGTCTTCGTCTTTCTGATCAGCTACATTTTCTTCCTCCGTTTCGTCTTTGATTGTTTTGTGAGGCCTTCCTCTTCTCTTCTGAGTTGGGATCTTTTCTTCGTCGCTCATGGGATCATCTTGGTTGGCGGACGATAGCTTCTTGCCCTTCGATCGAACTCTTCTCATTCTTTTTATTTCTGATCTTTAGAAGGAGATCTAATCAGTCACATGAATGAATGTGTTAGAAAACATCAAGGGATATAATATGGGGAAAGAAATGAAGAGATAAAAAAGGTGTCTATTTTGTCTTCACAGAGAAGACAAACATGCCAGGGGCTTTTTTCACCAACAGAAGTTGCAAGCACGTTGTTGTATGACATAATTGACAGCTATAGAAAATGTAAAGATCTAAACTTTTTTCCTTTTCTTCTTTTGGGAATATCAGTAGGAGAAAGCGTGTGCTGAGGTTCTAACAAATTCAAACAAGGATTCAATACATTCAATTCAACCTCATAAACTTATTTTCTAGGCCATACTCTCTACTGATAATCAATCAACAATCCAATCAAGCACATGCAAAGCAGAAAGACCAATCTTGAAAGGCCACAAGCATGTTAGAGCCAATAAAAAATCAAACACAATACAGATCTGTGGACTACTGTGTTCTTAAGCTTAAAAATTTTCATCGCCTCATCTATAACGGGCATACAAGAAAAGGGTCTTTCGCTTGAGTTCAGAATTCAGATTACATATGTATTATAGATATATGTAGATAATGAAAGATAACTCACCAGGAAACTGTTAGAAGAGCCGAACCAATCAAATCTGTCTCACAAATATGAATGCAAAACTAGGTGCGTCCTCAAAATCCCAGATTTGTAGTTGACTCACTTCCAAGATTGTGATGAGAAATTAACTAAAACGCAAAAAAGAAATCTCCTTGCTTAGAAGTTGAAGAGTATAGACTCCGAAAATGAAAAAAAGAATCCCAAATCAAGAAATCTGAGAACAAGATGTAAGAACAGAGAATAGGAGATAACTTAAGATTTGAATAAGTGCGCACTGTTCCATGAAACAACTGGCATGAAATCAGCACACAGTAAGAATATAAGCACGAGCGAGAGAGAGAGAGAGAGAGAAGAGAGAGAGAGAACAGAGACGCGTGAAGATATGCTTGTGTGATTGGCCCTTGTATTCAATTTCAAGACCGTGTGTACTGTGTACTGAGTGTCTCATCTATCTATAATATCTAGTTATTTCTTGTGTGTGTGGGACTGGGTGCGAGTGTGTGTGTCAGAACCTAATTTGAACCCAAAACTAAGATTCAGTGCAAAAGTACTGATTGTATTTGTACTATCCATCTAACCTTTACTTACAATACAAGTGATGCTTTCTTGTTTCCACCTTTTCTCTTTTTCTTTTTCATTTTCTTGTTTCCTTCCCTCGTGAGAGACTTCATCAATTTGATGACCAATCGTCTGCTGGCGCAAGTAAGTTAATAACTTTGACAAATGCTCGCAATAATCACCTTGAAAAGCAAAGCATTATCTACAGCAGCATTCAGTTTTTCCACCTGCCCAACAACTCGCAAGGTAAAGAAAGCAGCTTTCAAACAGAACTGAAACCTGGCTCCTTACAAACTCTCCCATGCTTCATCGTCTTCCTCAGATCTTCCACACCATTCCACTTCATCTCAGAAGCATATATATTCGACAGTGTCACAAAATCTCCAGCATTTTTCGGGTCCATGCCCAAATCTTTCAAGATCTTCTCCGCAAGATCGCTCCTTTGGTGGACTATGCATCCGTTTAGAAAAGCACCGACGTCAAAATCCGTGACATCGCCTCTAATCTGCTCAATCACATCGTAAGCATCGTCCATCTTCCCAAATCGGCACAAAAGATCAACGAGGCAAGCGTAGTGTTCTTTCTTCGCTCGAACACCGTACGATGATTCCATGGTCTTAAAGATCTCCAAACCTTTCTCAACGAAACCACTGTGGCTACAAGCAGAAAGGAGGGAAAGGTAAGTTACTTCGTTTGGCACTATGCCTTCTTCTTGCATTGCTTCGAAGAGCTTTAGAGCAGAGCTCACCATCCCATGATTTCCGTAACAGCCGATCATTGAGTTCCACGATGCTACGTTCTTGGAAGGGACGGCGTTGAAAACTGTCCAGGCCTGTTCGATACTTCCACATTTGGAGTACATATCGATGAGTGCACTTGCAATGAAGACGTTAGCATCGAGCCCTAACCTGTAAATCATCCCATGTATTTCTTTACCCTTACTAACAGAGTCGACGATTCCACACACAGGCAAAAGACCTGCGATAGTCACTTCGTTGGGCTTAATCTTAGCAGCCAACATGTCTCGAAACAAATCCAAAGCTTCGAAAACTCTTCGGTTCTGAACGAAGCCCGTGATCACGGCGTTCCATGTAGCTAAATCTGGAGATAAACCTTCACTGCCCATCTCCAAGAAAAATCTGTGAGCGCCATCGCAGTCTCCTATCTTTGCATATGCTGCGATGATTGCAGTCCAAGTGTGATGATTCGTCTCTGAACCTTTGAGTCTCATCGTTTGGAACAGAGAAACGGCCTTCTCAAACTCCCCAACGTCAGCGTACCTGCTAATCATGGTCGTCCACGAGGCAACGTCTCTCTCGGGCATATCATCGAACACCTTCTGAGAATCGCAAATGTCGCCGCACTTTCCGTACATATCGACCAAGGAATTACACACATGCACGTCGGTTTCCAGCCCAACTTTACAAATCATCCCATGAACTTGCTTCCCCAAGAGGGCGTCCATCAAACCAAGACAACCCTTCAAGGCTGCCGAAAAGCTGTACTCATTCAGAGAAAACTCACTATTTTTATCGTTTCTTGATCGGCGGAAAAGAATGAGGTGTTCAATAGATTCACGGTGAAACCCAGAGAAGGTCAAGGCGAGTATCATCCAATTGAAAGCAAATACATTTGGGTTTTGGGTTCTGTCGAAGAGCAGCTTGGATGATTTCAGATCTCCACAAACTGCGTAAGCACCGATAAGCCTTGAGCCAAGTGAAAGGTAATCCATGTCGATGTCCTTAGTCAACATAAGAGCATGGATTTGCTTGCACAGCTTCGGCGATCCATGCTTTTTGATGCATCTCTGCATTAACAAGCTGAAATTCCGCGCCAAAACGTGGGGTGGCGAAAAGCACATCAGCTTATTCATTTTTCTAGCAAGTCAAGTACTCACTCGCAAAGCCATGACAAACAACATCGGACTGCTTTTGTCCGTAAAACAACGGTTACTGGTCAGAGCTAATTAACGGTGAAAGAGCATTGACTAGTCTTAATACATGAATGCGAATTTTACATATGTATATGTTCTAAGACGAACCTTTTTTCAATTTCTTTTCGAGCACGATTATACGAAAATTATATTCGAGCTCCTTTTGTTTTGAATTTATATAATTTAAGGGTCACAGCCAAGGCATAGGATAGATAGTTGATTCTCACAGCTTGAATTTATATAACTTGGCGACTCTAAAACTAGATTTTTATTGAGTTGAGTGAGAGTTTCAGAGTTATTTCATACAAGTTATTTAGGCGAAAACAAGGCAAGGCAATGACGAGTGATTACTTATTAAGACATCAATCAATAATGAGTATGGTGGGGCAAACCAACATATAACTGTCAGTGGTGCAGTGACGACGCCGGGCAGCCATGAATGAGCTATCTTCTTCGACAACTCGGCGTCCCCCACTGCACCACAAACAACCCATGTCGCGCAAATAATAGTAATAATATTAGTTTAAGTTAATGTTAGAGAGTACGACTAGTACATGCCCTAAAACTCGAGTTCGCTGGGCTGCTTATATAGAGATCTTGAGGTAGAGAATGATAAGATTCCTTGTTGGCTGAATGACTCAGCTAGCATCTGTAAAGAGGAAGCATATACACCTATCATGAATGGAGAGAATGTGATTCGATCCTACTTCGTAAGAATACTTCATCCCCAATTGTTATTGCTTGTCTATTTCAAGAATCTATCATATGCTCTTGAGATGATTAAAAAGTAACAGCTCGATTCCAAGGGAGAAACTTACATTGGTTCACGAATTTTCACAACGATTCGACAAAACCCGCAATCAAATTTGCTATTTTATCGTCGTACGAAGGCCCTTCCAACTCGAAATGGCCTAAGCCTTCGACTAGATGCGTCTCTGTGCGGCCCAAAGACGATTTGAGCTTGTTCTTGAGCTGCTTCACGCTGGTGAAGCCATCTTTAGTTCCCATCACAAAGAGCTTTGGCTTCTGAGATTTCAGTATGGATTTATGGTGTCCTCCGAATAAGATCGAAGCCATTACGCCAAATGGATAGCCTATGCTCACAAATCCCACCACTCTTTCCACCTTGTCCACGGCGGAGCCAGCGATTGGCGCGCCTATTTAAAGATATGAAAGAACTGATGAATGCCATTGAGCTGATGGGCTAAGCTAAAACGAATAAAGTCAAGACAAAATTCGACGCAATTAGGTCACAATAAGTTGAAATTTGAAGCTCAATTTGAGTACCAGCGGAAGAACCCACGAGCACAATCCCATCAACGTTCAGATTCTCGGAAACCCATCTGCACACATCGACGACGTCTTGAACTTCTTTAGAGCCCGTGATTGAAGCCTTCCCTGTGGATTCTCCGACGCCTCTCATGTCGAAGGTCACGGCTTTGTAGCCCTTGGCGGCGATCGCGCCGGCGATTCCCATCAGAAGGGCTTGGCATCCGCCGAGTAGCGAGTATGGGTGGACCAAGACGATTGCTAAGTTGTCTTTGATTGGACGATTTTGCGAATCTTTGGGAGTGAATATCCTCAAATGGAGCTCGATTCCATTGCTCGCTCCGACTGTGCAGTACTCGAGATTGTAATTTTGTGCTGCCATTTATTTCTCTCTTTTTTTTTTTCTCTGCGTTGCTTTGCTTGGGTTGTTTTGGCAAATGGGCTGCGTATATATTTATTCATTGTTTTAATTTTACATTCTTCAACTTAGTGGGCCATGTTATTGCTTAATAGACTCGCATAATGCAAGAACTTATGAAGTCGAAATATTATATAAAAAAGAATCTTGTCGAACAAATGATTATTTAATTTTTTAAAGGGAGTTACTATTTACCGCCCCTTTTTTCTTGTTACCGCCCCCTAAAGGACTGAAAAAAGACGTTTTTTGCTCTTATGATATTTAAATCAATTTAAAAAGAAAAAACTAACTAAATATATAACTTCGTTACGAAATACTGAAAACTACATACACAAAAAATTCGAACGATCGATCGATACGAGAAAAAAAATTCTTGATTTAACATTTTAGGACCGATCGATCGATATTTTCGGACCGACCGAACGATATTGTCGTAAAAATCATTCGTACGTAGATGAATTAGCGAGCACGGATCGAAATAGTTTGAAAAAAGTTCCGACTGAAGCAAAATTTCGGCCGGCGCTTGGCACGACCGAACAGTAATTTCGGCCTCCACAAGGCACGACCGAAACACAATTTCGGCTGTGACATGTGGCGACCGAAATTGTTGTTCGGCCGTGCCAGCTCCGACCGAAATTCCAGTTCGGCCCGCACAGGCCCGACCGAAATTCCAGTTCGGTCCGCACCGGCCCGGCCGAAATTCCAGTTCGGCCAGCATCGGCCCGTTCGAAATCTCAGTTCGACCCGCACAGGCCCGGCCGAAATTTCAGTTCGGCCCACCAGACCCGATTAATTTTCACTTTTTCGTTTTTATTTTTATTTTTATTGTAATTTATAAAAACTCAACATATATTGTAGTATTTAGGAATCTAATAATACAAAATTGTAGTATTTAGGACCCGGCCGAGTTGAGTCTTTTAGGACCCGTAATATTACAAAATAATTATAACAAAAAAAATTAATAACAAAAAAAATTAATAATACAAAATAATAACAAATAATACAAATAATATTTTGTGTTGTTATTTTTATTTATTAATTTTTTTGTTATTAATTTTTTTTTGTTATAATTATTTTGTAATATTACGGTCCTAAAAGACTCAACCCGGCCGGGTCCGGGTCGGGTCTCGGGTCCCGCCAACCCCGGCCCGATCCCCGGCCCGAAATCCGTCCCTGTTATTTTTTCGTTATATATTTATATATATGTCATAATTGTTAATAAAAAGCTATGTAACCCAATGGATAAGTACTTTCTTTATCAAGTAGAGGTCATGATGTGTTCAATTCCTAAATACTACAATATATGTTGAGTTTTTATAAATTACAATAAAAAATAAAAAAAAAACGAAAAAGTGAAAATTAATCGGGCCTATGTGGGCCGAATGAGATTTCGACCGGGCCGATGCGGGCCGAACTGGAATTTCGGCCGGGCCGGTGCGGGCCGAACAATTTCGGCCGGGCCTGTGCGGGCCGAACTGATATTTCGGCCGGGCCGATGCGGGGCCGAACTGGAATTTCGGTCGGGCCTGTTCGGGCCGAACAATAATTTCGGTCGGGCCTGTGCGGGCCGAAAATGTCGATCGGCCTGCACACAGCCCGGCCGAAATTTCAGTTCGGCCCGTGCACAGCCCGATCGAAAATTTCGTTCGAATTTCTGTATCGATCGATCGTTCGAATTTATTTGTGTATGTAGTTTTCAATATTTCGTACCGAAATTATATATTTAGTTAGTTTTTTCTTTTTAAATTAATTTAAATATCATAAGGGCAAAAACGTCTTTTTTATCCCTTTAGGGGGCGATGACTAGGAAAAAGGGGGCGGTGAATAGCAATCCAGTTCTTTAAATTAACATTTAGAAATTGAGCATGATCATAGTCACATAATAAAACTATGTTTGACACATTCTTCATAGAAAATTCCCTTTGAAGTGTTGCATTGAGATATTGACCAGGTTTCTGTAGTAAATAACAAGTGAAAATTGCTAGCTATATATATGTTTAAAGAGTAATTTTTAACAAATTTGTTTCCTAAATAACATTTCTTCCCAGAATATAGGTGTATTCCAAAAATAATCTATCCACTAACATGGGTAATTAACTCAAAATAGTTGTCAAAACAAATAACAAATGGTTAAAGAAAGACTCCTTAGTATTGAATGCAGTATATTGCATGGCGAAAGTTGGAATTGGAACCCAAAAAAAAAAAAAACAAATAAATCAGACTTGGAAAAAAAAAATTAAACACAGTCAAATTAATAAATAAAATAAATATGGCGTTATAATACTCGGTGTAGATTATAGAAGCGTCCAGATTCACAACACATGCATATTCGACAGTATCTTTTATGAACCGATCAACCTTAATTTTAGTTAGAAGTAGGAGTAAGATTAGGATCTGTTAGTTACATTTACTAATACTCGCAATTTAACAACGTTTCCCCATCTTATCTTCTTCACATTACACAATAATCAAGAACGCATCTTCACCTTCTTCTCGTCTTCTTTCTCCACCTTCAACAAATAAAAGAGTGTGCATAGAGTGTAGAAAATTACAGGGTTTTGATATAATATATTATACATCATATAAGTTTGCTATTTTGTTTCCACCATAAATGACAATAGGTTTTACTGGCCATTTTCCGCCGAGTCGACGTGTAATTTCCCGGTCAGCTGTCCCCCTTTTGGTCGCAGAGTCTTTACGTTCGCCGGAGTCTAGAAACATCCCTGAGCTCCTCGTTCTGTCCCTCGTCAAGTTTAGGAAAAGGTATATATATATATTATATATATATATATGCTTTTAACTTTGATAAACAATGATCTGAGATTTTTTACCGGCATGCATGGCTTACATTAATTAGTTTCATGCATTTTCAGAACCTTTGATTCTCTTCAATTGAACAACCCTTCAAACTGAGAATAATGGAGCCCGTGACAAAGGTTGGTTGCTTATTGCTGTCTTTATTACATTCAAGGTAATAATTTCCGTATATTTCGAGTAATCGAATCGTAATTGTCAGGAAACCGAAGCCCTATACAGCCGCGAACTGCAGCCCCTCTCCGTAGAAATACCTTCCACCAGAACCACCGGCGGCTGGGGCCATGCCTTCATCTTGTTAGGTGTCTTATTAAAACGACTTATAGTTTCTCGCCTTTTTCTTGCTAAGTTTTTTTTTTCTCCGGCGATTCGTTTCGTTCGTCTGAAACTTGCGGAAATATTTTACTTGGAATAACTGTGCAGCGAATCAAGGACTAGCGACTTTAGCCTTCTTCGGCGTCGGCGTAAACTTAGTTCTCTTCCTCACCCGCGTGCTCGGGCAGGACAACGCCACCGCGGCCAACAACATCAGCACTTGGACGGGCACCGTCTACCTTTGCTCTTTGGTCGGGGCGTTCCTCAGCGATTCATACTGGGGACGATACCTCACTTGCGCCGTCTTTCAGCTCATATTCATCGTGGTAATTAACCCGTTGCTGGTCTGCTTAGCAGATTCACATATTAGATTAAAATATGATACACTTCCTTTAAACATAAGAGTTTAGGTTCAGTGGTCATCTAAGTTAAGATAAGAAAGAAGCCAGCTTAATCGTGAGGGGGAGTGGTGGAAATACAATATACAGAATTTAAATATAATATACTCCGTTTAAGTTTAAACTTTTAGATGCTATTGCTATCTAAAGGTAAACGACCTTAACATTTCATCATTGTCGTTTTAGTTATGGTAATGATCTTTCGAATCGCCGTGCTTCCTCTTATTGCTAGGGCTTGGTGCTTCTTTCCCTGACGTCGTGGCTTCTCCTCCTCAAGCCGAAGGGGTGCGCAGACGGCGAACTAATCTGCTCACCGTCCACGCCCTACGGCCCGTACCTATTCTACCTTGCTATATACCTAATAGCCCTCGGCTATGGCGGCCACCAGCCAACGATAGCCACCTTCGGGGCCGACCAGTTCGACGAGTCCCAGCCCGAGCAAAGGAAGTCCAAGTCGGCGTTCTTCTGCTACTTCTACTTCGCACTCAATGTTGGCTCCCTTTTTTCGAACACCATCTTGGTCTACTACGAGGATAAAGGGCAGTGGACCCTCGGGTTCTGGGCGTCCGCCGGCTCGGCCGGGTTAGCCTTCGTCGCGTTCCTCCTCGGCTCACCGGGGTACCGACACCTCGAGCCGTGCGGCAACCCCATAATCCGCGTGGTTCAGGTCGTGGCCGCCGCCTACAACAAGTCGAAGGCGAGCCTCAAGGAGGGCGAGTCGCTCTACGAGGTCGAAGGCTCGGAGTCCGCCATCAAGGGTAGCCGAAAAATCTACCACACCGACGAATACGAGTGAGTCCACAAACATTAGAAACATTCATATATTCGAATTTTTTTTTACTATGTGTTATGTTTGACACATATCGATCAGCTATATCCAATTGAGTAGGTAAGACAATTTTTTTTTTTTATTTGACGATCCTGGAGTATTTCCACTCCATCAAGTGGGGCTATCGGACTAATCTTCGGGGGCCAGACGAATACGTCCCAAATTCACACAGCACGATAGAGTCGTGAGATTCGAACCCACGACCGAGACCGAACACATTTGATTGACTTGGATCATTTATTTTTCCGACAGGTTCCTCGACAAGGCGGCAATCATAACGGAGGAAGACAGGACCGGCCCGGAAAACCTCTGGCGCCTCTGCACGGTGACACAGGTCGAGGAGGTCAAGTGCATACTTCGTATGCTTCCGATATGGCTATGCACCATCATATACTCCGTAATCTTCACCCAAATGGCCTCGCTCTTCGTCGAGCAGGGTGACGTCATGGACAAGAGGATCGGGAAATTCGAGCTGCCGGCCGCCAGCATGTCCGTCTTCGACATATGCAGCGTCCTCCTATGCACGGGAATTTACCGCCAAATCTTAGTTCCCATCGCCGGAAACCTAAGCGGAAACCCCAAGGGCCTATCCGAGCTCCAACGCATGGGCATCGGGCTGATCATCGGGCTCATGTCCATGGTGGCCGCGGGCCTGACGGAGATCCAGCGGCTCAGGCGGGTCGAGCCGGGCCGGGCCGAGAGCTCGATGAGCGTGTTCTGGCAGGTGCCTCAGTATGCGTTGGTTGGGGCCTCGGAGGTGTTCATGTACGTGGGCCAGCTCGAGTTCTTCAACTCGCAGTCGCCCGACGGGATAAAGAGCTTTGGAAGCTCTCTTTGCATGGCGTCGATCTCCTTGGGGAACTTCGTGAGCAGCATGCTCGTGAACGTGGTGATGGGAATCACGGCGGGTAAGAACGACCCGGGATGGATACCCAACGATTTGAACCGCGGGCACATGGATCGGTTCTATTTCTTGATCGCGGGCCTGACCGCGGTGGACTTTGTGGCCTACCTGGCATGCGCTAACGGATATAAGGAGATTTCGTTCGGGGAGGAGGACAACGGGAAGGAGAAGGAAGAACGGAACGATAGTGTCGGGAATGGAGCTTGATGATTGTATAGATGGATGGTTTTTGTTTTTTTGCACTTTCGATTTCGATCGCTTTTGTCGAATAAGGCCGTGTTTCTTATTGTCGTCGTAGTATTTACTGTGTATATTTGAAACTGTTTCGATGGGGGGCGTTTTTATCGTTTTCGTTCTTGGCGCAAGCAAAAAAAAAGGGACGTACTGTGTTTCTAGCAGCGGATGAGTTCCTACACTATAAATGCCGTAAATTTTAAGGCGCTGTCGACGATAACTGATTTTTCTCGAGCTCGGCTTCAATATCGTCTCCTTCTCTGCGGACGTCGAATTTATTGCCCGATCTATGCGAAAATCTGAACACTTCGTCGTAAAATCTTTTGCTCACCATCGGCCGATTAGGCGACGCATTGCGGCTGACCGGACTGCCCGTTTGCCCTTGAAAAACTTCCTTCGCCTTCGATCGAACTGAGCGAGGCGCCTCGATAACGGGCAACGAAGGTGCCCCAACTCCTTCGGTCAGCCAATCTTTGTAATAAATCGCAAATTCGCGAGTTCCCCTGTCCAAAACCTCATTATAGACTCCCTCGAGACAGCCCGGCGAACCGACGACCACCAATTTCTCGGACTCTTCCTCGTACCACCTCTTCAAGTGCAGAAGGTGCGCCCCAAACATACGATCCCAAAGATCGGGCAATAAAGCCGTCCTTGCCTGGAAAGGCGATTCCGAAAAAACTCGAAGGAGATGCTTCGCCGAAATCCCGCTTTTGCCCTGCAAGGCGTAAACGATGCCGAGGTAGAGATGGGCGCACGCCGATAGATGGGAGTTGGGAATGCCCGACGTAAACCCTTCCTTTGACGCGCCCGTGATGACGCTGAGCCGTAACGAAGCGCGCTTCACTTCTTTTAAATTCGCCTTCCCCTCGGCTGCTTGTTCGATCGTCTCGATGGCTCGTTCTAGGGTTTCGACCACTCTGCTCTCAGTGTCCAAGCCTTCTTCGGGCCCGTGGAAATTCAGGGAGGCGAAGCTGACGTGGCGTATCAACGACCTGAATTCCCCGTCCGCGAGGAAACTTCTGAGGTGGCACGTCAGAATCGAGACGACTGCTTTTACCGCGATTTCGTCGAGGGCGGGAATGGTTGGATTGGGGTCCGTTCTTCCCTCGTCGTCTTCTCTTTGTCTAATTGCGTAATAGTCCCTAGTGCAGTCTTCTTCAGGAGCTACTGAAGGTTTCGATCCGCTCGAGCTCGGTCGGTTATAATAGTCATTGTACGTCTTCTTTCCCGTCCTATTAAGGTTTTCGAGTCTTGGATTTTGGATCGAAAACTCAGTTTTTGGACGGCGACTAGGTATTACGTCTGAGGTCGTCCTCGCCGTCCTTTTCGGGACTATCATCAAAGGGCCCGACTGGGTTTTGCCGTATAGGGCTTTGCTTCTTCTGTTGAAGCCTTCTTCTGCTAAGAGATCTTCGAGTGACATTGGCATGTTCAATCTTACACAATAAATATCTAATTTAGTAGGACGAAAATTGACAGTGAATTGTTGATAATCAAGAAAAGAAGATTTCGAGTGAATAAGAACAAGGATTTGATTTTGTTTTCTTGTTGCCAATGGAGGGATGCTTATGTATGAGTTGAGTAATGATGGTTGACACGGTAGCAAGGTGACAAATGTGAGTCTAAGGTAATACGTTGTATTTATGTAATGAGAGACGGCTTGCTTGACTTTATATTTGCTATAGTTTGCAGGCTGTTTTTGAATTGATTGAGAATGTTTATATTTCTATTTGACAAACAATAAAACTTGGGTAAAACAGAAAGAAAAAATTCCTTTACCTTCAGAAAAAGAATGGGATAAAAAAACAAAACCCAAGAACAAGATAAAACATATTTGACGTCGACGTCGTATTGAACTCATTGGTACTCAAATGTAAATAATGCCGAATATGAGGATATTTCTCATATCGATAAAATCTAAACCTAATCTTACTAAACTCCAATCGCTCTTATCTACACACGCTTTCAAATCCTAACCGTTGAAACCCAATCGATGATCTCATCCGTCCGTTCATTCATCACGCCTTAGATATAAACAGCGCTAACCTCGTGCACACACGCTCTGGACGTCACACAAAATCGATCTAGAAATTTTTAGAACAAGAAAAAGATTTAAATAATAATGGTTAATAATTCGAACGCCAAAAAGGAAGATTGAAATTCGATTAGCTTGCAATGATAGATCTATTTCAATCTTTCACATATTGATAACCTGGGATTACTTTTTTTGTTTTCTTCATTTTGTAGGGTTTGATTGCCGATTTGAGTTTTGACCGTGGTTTTCTCTTTCGACGACTCCTAGTTGGAATTTGAAATCTTGACGTTCTGGTGAGTCGAAAAAGCGAACATATCGGTGTATTATTAATTAGTCCTGAGTGATTTTAGGGCTTTTTATTGATCTGTTTAGAACTGATTGCAGTCGGTGTCAGTGGCTGAGATGAACGAACAACAAGCAATGATGAATCAAGCGCCGCAACAACAGCAACCGCAATTGATGAGCATGAGTCAGAACGCGATGACGATGAATCAGATGAATCCCCAGCCTCAACCTCAGGTAATTAATGAATATGCATAAACCTCTTTATTCAGCTTCTTATAGTGCTTTTACCTCAATTTAGATTATTAACTTTTGTATCTCTTTTGGGCAGATGGTACCGATGAATCGAAACTACGGTATGTGGGCAGCTCCTCTTCCGCAATTTCAGAACCCTAACCTCTCTAACCCCAATCCTGGTTCCATTAAACCACTGCCACCTTATCATAAATCTTTGGGACCTAGGAATAATTGGAAGGGTAAAAGGATGAACAAAACGAATGATAATCGGAGAAAAGACTTTTCGCAAAACCTGATTACTGGTTCCAGTGGAATTCCCGGAGGAGGTGTCGGGAGTATGATTGGAACCGGTGGCAGCGTCGGGAATGCGAACTTTGGCAATTATCAGCCGCCTGGTTTGAACGAGTTGCAGCGTCAGAATAGGCTGAAGACTAGGAAGTTCTTTCCGAAGAAAAAGTTCAATAACAACAATAAAAATATGGGTAATAATAAGGCCGTTGGCGGGGCTAACAGCTACAACTATAACAACTATTATGGTAATAGGTCTGCTCCCTATGCTCCTAGGAACACAACATCATTCTTAATCAGGGCTAAAAAGAGCGGTGGCATTGCATCATTGGTGTCTCCATCTCCCGGTACTCCAGCTGTTTTGCCGACTCCAATTTTCTCTCCATCTAGGGAGGCTTTGGTGGACACGGCGAAGGAAGAATGGGGTGTGGATGGGTATGGATCGATGAAGGGCTTCATTAGGTTGAGATCTTCCCCTGGGCATGAAGATGACGAGGAAGATGATGGAGGGTCTAGCGAGAGCGATGTCGAGGAGCACCTTGAAGTGGAGAGGAGGTTGGACCAAGACTTGAGTCGGTTTGAGATGGTATTCAACCCCAACAGTGCTGGTGGGATGGAGTATCACAACGTGTTGGAAAACAGGGTCGATGATCAGGATACTCATATTGCACAGTTGGAAGAGGAAAACCTTATTTTGAAGGAAAGATTGTTCTTGATGGAGAGGGAGTTGGGGGATCTGAGGAGAAGGTTGCAGTTCTTGGAGAGGAGGGGAAATGGTATGGAGGAGGTGTTGGAGAATGATTCTGAGAATGATACTGAGAGCCATGAGGAGGAAGTCCATTCCATGGAGGACAATAACGAGGAGTCCAGCGAAGACAATATGCATCATGGAGAAGGGAGCTCTAAAGTGAAAATGCCCGATGCTTTGAACACGGCTGAGGCCTATGGTGAGGTGGAGAAGAATGCTATTTTAGGACATAACGCTAGCGAAGTGATCAAAGATGAAAAGGAAGTTGAGTTTGTGAATGCTGAAGGGAGAAAAGACTATTCAAATGAGGAGTTTAAGGCGGAGGAGAAATCTGAAGCAACCAAAAATTCGGGAGAGAATAACTGTGGGGATTTGTCTGCTTTGACATTAGCTAAGAGTGATGATATGGAATCGTCTGATCGTGTGATTATGGGACGAGATCATATAGAAGAGGCTGGGATTGCCAATCCTAATCTGGAAGTGGATGTTGATAACTGATTAAGTGAATAGTAGCGCAGAGATGATCGCTCTTCGTGGTTTTTTCACAAAATAATTCAGCGTGTTTGTGTTGTACAGCAATAATAGTTTTTTAATGTAGGAATCATTGACCTATGATGCATTGTGGCAAACAAGTGGAAAGAGTGAAGAGCTCGCCATGGCTTATTCCTCTTCTTGCCTTGCCCAGGTGTGCATAGGCCATGCATATCTTCCTTTGTTTTCCGCACTTTGTTTTTGCAGTGTTGGTTTTGGTCTTAGATGTGTTTGTAATGGTAGTTTTCAGTCTTGAAAGAACATGTACTATTTTTAGTACTGTGTCGAAAGTCGTTTGAGTTTGAAACTTGCTTGTGACAAACAACTGTGCTATGTAATTCGATGCTTGATTTTTATTCAGTATCCCTTCTTTGGGGTTTCTCCATTTCTGCTTATATCTCAGTCTTGCGCTCATTTTAGTTTTCGTCTGATCGTTTCTAACCATTTTACTTTAAAATATTGTCAATAACTATCAGAATGCCAGATTAAGCAGCCAATTAAGATGCAAATATGAATTCCTTGACTATGTTAAACTCGCTACCGAATCTGAAATATGCACATACGACTCAACTCAATCCAAAACATAACGTAAAACCAAAAGTTCACGATTTTCTGTAATTGTACTAACGCCTCATTTTCTTTCTAGGCCTACCAACCGAGGATCGAAAACTCGCCATGTACCGCGAATTAGCAGCAGCCAGCTCGCGGGGAATTGCAGCACCCGACGATTCGAGCGCCTCGACGAGCTCCTCGAAAAGCCTCTTATCTTCTTCGTTCACAAAGACCATCGCCGCCCCACCTTCTCCCACCCGCCCAATCATATGAACGTACTCTTTCATCGAATTAGGCATATCGAAAACAATCACCTGCCTCACGGCCAACAAATCGACTCCCCGCCCCAAAATCCCAGTCGCCACGAGCACTTCAGCTTCCCCCACCAAGAACGAACTCATCGCATCCCTCCTCTCCTTCATCGTCTTCTCAGCGTGGATGGACAGCGCTTTCTTCCCCGTCGTTACCCTTATCGCCTCGCAGAGCAAATCAGCGCCGAGCCTCGAGCCCACGAAAACCACGACGGGCGGTTTATAGTGCTGCCCGCTCATCAGTACGTCGAAGAGCTTCTGTTTCTTCTTCTTCGACTCGACCCATATCGCAGTTTGCTTAACCGCTCGATTGGGCTTGCTGGGATTCCTTCCTACGGAGATAAAGGCGACGCCCTTCGCCATAAAGGTTGCAGCTTTTTCGACCTCTTTCGAGACGGTCGCAGAGTACATCAGCACTTGGGGCCGAGACAGCGCCTGGAAAATCTGAGTCACTTGGTCTCGAAATCCACGTTCGATCATGCAGTCGACTTCGTCGAGGACGAGAATTGAGACGTTGCCCAGATCGAAGTCGTGCTTCGTTAGTAGGTCAATTAGCCTGCCCGGCGTGCCCACGATCATCGACGCGCCTTTTTCCAGGCGGTGGACTTGGCCCGCCATTGGGTCGCCCCCGATTACTAAAGCTGTCTTGAAGGGAAGGCCTCTGCCCAGAATCTTGGCCTGCTCTTCGACCTGTATGCAGAGCTCTCTAGTAGGAGCGAGGACGATCGCCCGAGGCTTCTGTTTATCGGTTTCTAGCTTTGAGCAGTGAGAAATTATGGGGACTAGAAAAGACGCAGTTTTGCCCGAGCCAGTCTGGGCTGAGACGAGGAGGCTTTGGCCGGCCAAAGCGGCTGGGATTGCCTGCATTTGAACGGGCGTAGGCATTTCGTATCCAGCGAATTCTAAGTTCTGAAGGAGCCTTTGTGGAAGATCGCAAGAATTGAAGGATAGAATGGGGCTGGGAACGCTGTTTCCTCCCTTTACGGATATCTCGAGTTTCTTCCTCAGAAGCTCGTTTTGGTCGTTGGTTCGATTTTCGAGCTTACTGTTTTCGTCTCTGACGTAGAAGCAGTCGTCTATCGCGGGTAGTTTTGCTTTCGTGGAAGGAGTTTTCTGCCTATTTGCGGCTTGGGCGAGTAAGATTCGCTTGCATTCGAGGCTGCAAATATCGTCATCAGTTTCGTCGCATATGTATTCGCCGTATCGACCACATACAATGCATGTAGGTTCTCCCGGCGATGCTCTTCTTTGATCTGAGCTTCTTTCTTTGACGCTATCATCGTCTGTTTGTAATAATCAGACACGAATTCAGCCCAGAATAAATCGAAGTTAGTAGCAAATTTGAGCTAGCAAAATACAGAAAAAGGCAGAACAAGTTAGGGCGAACTACGTAGGCCTGACCAGACATTTCACAAATAGCACCTTACCAGTCTTTGCACTGACGATTCACATCCATAAAGGCATTCAACTCATAAAATAGAAAAAATAAAAAATAGAGAAGCTCTAGGGCTAAGCTGGCGAAGTAACCTTGTGTTTGATCGTTGTGTGCAGCAAGGTTAGAACTTTCAGATGGGTCGCTCATCTCTCCAATTGTTAGAGGCGTAAGAGGCAAAATGGATTGCGAAGTTGCAGCTAAACCCCCACCGTCGTTTTACGTTAAAATTACTGAATCGTTTTTAGGTTGTAATAATCAAATCGAATTCATGATTTGACTACCATTGATGAAGAAGATGAAATTCCTCGATTTTTTTTTTAAAAAAAAGATGATAAATAGTATATTTAAATGGAGATGCGGGGTATCGATCCCCGTACCTCTCGCATGCTAAGCGAGCGCTCTACCATCTGAGCTACATCCCCAACTGTTATAAGCCATTGGACAGTTCTGATATATTAATATAAAATGTAAAAATTAACCTGCAATAATCCACGTAGTGCCAGCGCGTAGTTACTTTATCAATTCAATTGTCGTTCTTCTCCTTCAATACTCTGTCTCTCTCATATCTAAAGCTTCGAGCCAAATCCAAATTCGATTAAAACTCTAGCGAAACACTTCAACTCCTTCCACCAATTCCTCCCAACGAAGCCATCTCCTTCTTCTCGGCTCAATTCACTTAGAGCGAGCATTCTCACTGTTCAAAACCGCATCTTTGTCGTCACAAACCATTCATTACAGAGTTGTTTCATTAGCTGAATCAGGATTTTTCTGGGACCAAGCCAGCAGTTTTGTTTGAGCTGGACACGGATATCTGATTTTTCTTACGCTGAGTACATCTTGGATCACTGACGGTCATTCGTTTTTTTTTGTTTTCTTTTTGGCGTTAATAGGATGAAGGCATTGAGAAGGGTAGAGTAATCATCAATTCACTTGTCTGTGGCTTAATAATGCGTAATATAGTTGAAATGTTACTTTACTTCATTCAAGTCTGCTTTGTCTTTTTGATACATTGAAATAAGTTGTTTGCTCTTCCATTGAGGATTAACTATCTGCCAAGTGGACGTACTTCTTTTATGACAAAGTTTCAATTTTCATACATGTTGCTTTTCAAGATGGAGCAATATGAAAATGACGTTACAAATTTGCGTTTGCTTCCTGCAATTGAGGTTCATGTTTTGTGAAAGGGAAGACGAGTAGATCATTGTTAATATTTTGATCACCCCACTTTGCAAATATTTATGTCATGTGGAACTGCTTTTCAGATTTGTGTTTCGTTTTCCGTTGTTGGCATTCAATGTTGTGTTTGATATGTTGGCCTTATCCTAAGCCTAGTCTTTTTAACTGTAGTTCTTTTTTTTTTCCAGAGGGCCAAATGTGTTGGGGTTGAACAGGTATTCAATAGATTAGTGAAACAGCTTGGAAGTCCAGTTGATTTTGAGCTGCCTGAATCATTGAATAAATCAAAACCTCTGCCTTATAATTCCATCAGGAAAAGTATCCAGCAGCACAAGAACTGATATTTACATTATTCTTTGGCATTGAATGAATTTCTTGATGAATTTTACTTTATGAGCAGCCGTCTATACCATAGTTACCTAGTTCGCTGCACCCCCCACCGATCCACGATCCGGATCGCATGTTCCAGTTCGTGGGTCATAAACGATCCGGATCGGTGTGGTACGGTGATCCAAAACCTCATGGTACGGGGATCTGAAACACCTTGGTACGGGGATCCCAAACACCTTGGTACGGAGATCCAGTTCATTACATTTGTTGAACTTAGTTGTTGGATCAAATAACAGTGAATGTGAAAAGTCATTAATATGTTGTTATTTTATTGAAGAGTAATGTGGCCGAGGGTATAACACAATCTTCTTGAAATATGAGCATTAAATGTGTCTCATCATGTAGAACCCACGCTTAAAGTTGTACTTGTCTTTATATACATACAATACACAACAATATATTTACATCCACGGTTAGATATTTAGAGTCTTAGATATTCCAGCAGAAAATAATATAGGTAAAATGGTTTTTGGCAAAAGAAAACTAGATGATCGATATGCTAAAATGGTATAACACAGAGTCTTCATGTTATGTTTTTGCTATGTATGACAATGAATTAAGACTATTTTTAATTACTAGTAAAATTGTCTTTTCTTATATATATTTGAGGTACATCGAACCGAATATAATTTTTTAGCGTACCGAAATTTGAAACACCGTACCAACTGAGTATACCCCCCCCGTACCGAGTTCCGGCATAGTGCCGCTCCCCGTACCCGTACCCGTACCGCGACCCGGATCGTACCGCGTTCCAGGTAACTATGGTCTATACCTAAATATTGTCATCCTCCATTACAATTATATGGCACTGTTTTCCCCCTCATTCACATTTGATTTCTGATCCTTCCTTCTTCCTTGGTTGCAATAACCTGTTTGAGTTTGTTTTGTTGAGCTTAACTTTCATAGATATATATCTGACCAAGAAGATTAAAAGGCGTTTGGAAGACGATGGAATTTTTTGTTTATGTAGCACGTCAGCTGGAGCTTCTGGTGTTTGTGGTAAAGATTGTCTTTGTGGGTAAGGACTGCTAGACTAAGCATTCTTCCACGTCGTTCTTTCAAATTGTTCACAGCTTTGCCACATTTTTCGTATATGATGAATGTGTGTATTTAACCTCTCTAGTTGGAAGGATGAATATTTTCGGTTGGTATATAAGTTGTCTTCTACTCCAGCATGCTTAGGTCTAGCTGCACCGCTGGCTGTAAATGTGGGAGTTCATGCATGAACAAGCCATTTCACCAAAGAATTATGAAGAAAATGAAAGTTGTGAGGGTAAACGCTCCGTCTTTTCTTGGTGTGGGTTTGCCTGTCACAAATGTGCACAAATGTTATACTCGTTGCCTAAATAAATTGAAGTGCTTCCTTCAGACTGATAAATGTGGATTGGGAGTTGTGGCCGAAGAAGATATTGAGAAAGGGGAGTTTGTAATTGAATACGTTGGAGAAGGTATGAAGTTACACCTATTGAGTTGAGTCTTTATATTTACGAATAGAACATTATCTGTATGTGAAAGCTTTCTGTGACCTTTGCAGTTATTGATGATAAAACATGCGAGGAAAGACTTTGGAAAATGAAACGTCATGGAGAAACTAACTTTTACCTCTGTGAAATCAACCGGGACATGGTGATTGATGCCACTTATAAAGGAAACAAGTCCCGATACATAAATCACAGCTGCAGCCCAAATACTGAAATGCAGAAATGGTTAGATGATTCTATACAGTTTATCATATTTGAGGTCCCACGTCTTTCTTACTAGACGACCCTATTACAGGATGATTGATGGCGAGACGAGAATTGGCATATTTGCCACTCGTAATATTAGAAAGGGCGAGCACCTGACCTATGACTATCAGTATGGGTTTCCTGCACGTTACTGAGAAGTTTGTTCTATATGTAGTTCCTGGGCATTGATGTAATTTATACGGTAATACAATCTGACTTTCATGGCAGGTTCGTGCAGTTTGGTGCTGACCAGAATTGCCACTGTGGTGCTGTGGACTGTCGTCGGAAATTGGGAGTTAAACAAGTGGCTGCCGACTCGCCTGACACAAGCGAACGTTTACCAAGTGTAGGTTCCAACTATTTTTGGAAAATTTAATTTCTTGACGGATATTCTCTCAAGCTCACTGTTTATCACTTCGACTAACTTACTGCATCATGTATTCTGAAGGTCAATGCTAGAGGAGTTCTTGGTTTAGGTGTGCTTCTCGATCCTATGAATGGTTTATCTTTCCCAAACGCATATTCCTCAACTATGTTCTTGTTTTTAGTGTCAATATGTTGTCTTTTATTTCTCTCTTCAGGAGGTCCAAATAAGCCTGCTCACAGAAGAAAAACTACAAGAAGGAACTGCACTGGCTGCATAATAAGATTGCTTCACTATTCTGATAAAAGGTTTAAATAGAGTCAGTTGCTTGAATTTTATCATTGTCCGCCTATTATCTTTGTTTTATCGGTGTTATGCTTTGGATGCCTTGTGAGTTTCTCGTAAGGTGTGCATTCAGCTACTTTTGCAATGTTCTTTTGTTTGTTGGCATTGTTCAGTAGGTTACATGAGTAAAATGAAGATGCAAAAAAATTTACTCAGCTGAAACACACCACCTCTACTTCAACTCTATATATATGTGGTTTACATTCATCATGCTTCGTCTTTTCTAGGTCCTTTGGGGTGATAAGACAATTTAATTCCATGACAAGAAAACATTTGGTAAGACAGAATCTTTACGCCTCTTCTTAATCTGATATTTCAGTTGTGAACACTGTTCTTCAGGGTATGCAACACTTTTGCAGATAATGTTTGAAGACGGAAGTTCGGAGCTTGTTGACTTGTCAAAACATGAATGGGAGTTCTGTAATTGTGCAAGCTCATTTTCCAGGCAAGTTCCTTGCTTCTGCATCATTCATTACAGTCATGCAATCTTTTTCAGATACTCCATGTTTTTCTGTCTTCTTTCTTCCTTCTCGATCTCGAGTCTCTATTTTTCTCTCTTTTTTTTTCTTGCAGAAACTTATCGTAGATTTTGTTACTCACTAGCTCAACAGAATACAAGATTATATCGTTGACGCGCAGCTTCTTGTTGTATTAGTAGAATTGTTGTTGATCCCTATTTTTCTGCAAATGCCTTTCACGATTGAGGCTAAAGAACCATAGAATGTTTGATCACTGTTTTTTTTTTTATTATTATTTTGAAATAAATCATTATAATTTTCGTAGTAGAGTAACCTATCTATATATTTTTTTTAAGATGCCGAATTAGTTGTTGAGAAGGGAAGGCTTTAGCCAAACCAGACATAGGGATTTCTTTTCAAAACATGCTAAAATGTATTGAAGGGAAGCACTGAGATTATTCTGATTTAATTTATACGGATACACAATTGTGGTAGGCAATAAAATAAAATGAAACAATGATCGATCAAACAATAAAATAGAGCGACGACAGAAGTATCAATACGTCACCCAGAAGAAGACCCACCACATCGAACACAAATTTTGGAGCAAACAAACCCCAGACCTGCCAAAGAAAATAATAATAATGAGATGATGATAATGATGAGATAATTCATTTTCAAATCCCAAAAATGTTCCCAACAAAGAATAATACCATCAAATGGCGCCTTTGAATCGTTACACATAGCATCGTGAAAGTGGTTGTTAAGGAAGCAACAAGACCATATATTAAATACGCCTGAAGCAAACTAAGAGCAAGGTGAGAATCAATGCTCAAATGAAGAATACAGAGTACAAAGAAAACTAAAAATTGTGAATATAACTTACTTGAGATAATCTCAGTGAAAATGCTTGTTTGTCCTGCGTTAATGGGCGATGAGAACATGCGATAAGGAGCGGGATGCCAAATATCGGGATGATGTGAGAAAAGCCGAATGTCTCAATGGTCAGAAGAATCGCTTGACGTACAATGTTGAACTCATCAAACCTGGAAAGAGTTGGGAAATCAGGTAATATCCTTCTTCAAGATATATCTTAAAGATCATCCTTTGAAACACTAAGTGAAACTTCTCACCCCACAAATGCTGAAGCATATCTGAGGCCATCAAAAGTGCACCTGCAAATCAACATCCAGAGGAAAGTTTCACTTGTATAATAATCAGAACAGAGATGGAAAACTCTTCGAGAAAATTGATATTTTTCATGATATGAAACGACTTCCATTTCATTACACAGTCTCCTCCTATGGATTAGGTAACGTAATGATCATCAAGTACATAATGAGTCTCCTTCCTACCCAACGAATGTAAATCTTACCAATGGCCTGTAGCAAAAAAGAAGCACACAGCCAGAAGACTCCACTGTGTAACCGAAAGTGCATAAGGAAAGGACGATGCAGAGCCATCATTCTTAGGATCCCATTCGAGTGACATTAACCTAATTAAGCAAAAACCTACAGAGTGCAAACTAACTTCATATTAAACGTCGATACAAAGAATGTCGATGAAAAGTAAAAGATAACTGATGCAAACATCTGCAAAAAACCATAAGGTATGGCGTGCACCTCCAATTACAGATCCTAAGGCAAACAGGGGACCCTGTTTTCCAGATAAAATCATTATCGTTGAACTCCATGCAGATAACAGAGCCAATGCTTTGATAGCAGTTGTTTCTCCAATACTAGAATCCTCTTTCCGAGCAATAAGCCAGTCTATGGCCAACAATAACAGTTGCACAAGTCCAGTAGCATATATCACTTGAGGTATAACGTGGCCATTTTTACCTCCAAGCAAAGAGTGTGGAGTGAGTAGGCCACTATGAGAGGCTTCATATATGGGTATGAGCAAATAGGTAAAGAAAGTCGCTGCAATGACACATTTCACGATTCCCCTAGATGTACGGGAATAGACGCTCTTGTACAGAAAACATGCCATGATAATGATAGCTAATATTGGCAGGGCTTCCACTGCGTATGTCAAATACATACAGTCGCTTCCAATTCCCAGTATCTGAGTAGAGTCCACCTTTAAGAATAAAGAATTGACAGCCTGCTTCAGTTGTCCAAATTCAATACTGATTCTGAGCAGAAGAACCAATAGACAAAGCACCAGTGCCTGCGAATACGAAAGAAAATTGAGCGACCAATCGTGTACTCTGTCAAGTAACAGAAAATTCATTACGACATTCAACCAATTCGGTAGCGTATTTCAGGCATGTAAACACATTATTTGGTTGAGAAACATACTTCAAGTAGTCTCATCCTTTTTAGTGTCGCCTGGCGAAACTGAAGCAGTCCAATTGTTGCTGAAAGAAAACTAGCCACTCGGCCCTCTTCTACTGCATTTCCATAGAAAGATCCAATGAGGACCAAAGTCGGTGAAGGAAAAGAATAACTGTGCTTATTTTTCAATTAGCTACCAAAATTCGTTATCAGATAAAGCTAGAGTAGAACACTCACGAATATAACTGTTGGAAAGAAAACTGAAGGCCCGTATCAGCACTAAGAGAATAGCAAAAATCACCCAAATAGATTTCCAGGAATAGACAGAGGAACTAGAAGAACATCCTGATAACTTTTCCAGCTTGAGAATGAAAAAGACATGCAGATAAAGTGAGCATAACAGGAAGCAGAGACCCATTCCCATCAGCTTCAAGTTAAACTCAGTCCAGCTAGATCGTGCTACTGATGCTACTCTTTGCAAAAACGTTGAATATGCATCAAGTTGCCTCCTATATGCAGAAGGATTCTCATTCTCGACAAGCATCTTTGTTACTGACCAAAGTTCCTGTGCTTTGGCATAAAGCTCCCGTACATGCAGTAATTCATCCTCCGAAAATCCAATAAGTGACAAAGATGAGTACACATCAATGTAATTTTTCACCTGTACAAGGAATCAATAGTAAAGAAGATGTCTTTGAGTTTTAAATCTTCTAAGAGTACACAAGCCACAAGGTAAAAGTTCATATCTCCAATGACCCAGGTTACAGTAACATAAGTTCATCGGACTGTGTGGACCAGAGGAAAAAAACTAACTATCGTATGAAAGAGGAAAAAACTCACAACATCAGTTATTCGTGGCATGTAAAAGCCAATGAATTTTTAACCTACCTGCCATGAATTGATACATAGGACATTGACATAATTCTGCATCCAACTGTCAACTTTCGATGCAATAGGACATTCATCAGCAGCTGCGCCTTCCATATTCCATGAACCACCAGCTAAGGAATAAAGTTCCGCATTGACATGCCCAATGCTGAAGATCGGTTAGACAAATTATTTTTTTGCATTTCTCCAGAGTATCTTCATGTAACGAAATGCAAGATTTAAAATCCAGGGCCAGACATCACAGGAACCCAAGGGTGAAGAACGAGCATCAGAAATATGGTGTTGCTTATAAAAGAAGAAAATGAAAGGAGAAGTTTCAGATCATATGACTTTGGTGCTGTACCTTCCGAAAGGAAATGGGAGCCCAAGAAGAGCAGAAACAGTTACAGCAAAATCAAGCTGCAGTGCAAGGGTCATATTCAGCAACACAAAATTCTGCTTAAGAATATTTGAGAATCCAATTATTAGCATCAGACTACAGACCTGATAAATAGAGCTGGCACATATCTCCCTTCCATGCTGTTAATCACGTAAGAAAAAGGCAGAAAATATTAACATATGTATTGCAACTTTCTGTTTGGAGGATGTAGTGAAGTAGATATCCCGTGAGATTTCTCTCTGGAAACATCAGTCCAAAATTTTTTTCATAATTTTTCAAATCTAAGCGTTTCCAAGTTTAATAATCTCCGAACCGACATACAAGAATAGCAACAGCTAGTGGAATAGTAGCTAGCATCATCCACACCAAACAAATACAGATAATGGCGCAGTTATAGTAAAACACCCCTACCGTGTCATGTTTGCAAGACAAACTATCAAACGCTGCATGTGCGGTAGGTGGAGGTTTATTTAAACTTAGTGCAAACATAGTCGTTTCCACCTGTAAAACGAGCTTGTTCATTGGAAGTTTTCTATAGATACACTGTATAAGAAAGAGTGAAACAGAGACAGCACCTCCTCAGCAGTGCCTCCCCCGTGATCACCATTTAATGTTTGTCCGTGATCTCCCATTACAAGAAGCATAGTGTTCTCATGTAAACCACCTGGTCCGCTCTGGCTTTCCAGCACTCCAATCACTTTCTAACGTATGGAGAAAACATGACATCCACATTTTTAGTAATAGATTACAATCAACCACACAGAAGATAACCACAAACTGATAGTTTTAAGCGCATATCGAAATAAAGAACATGTTTTCCTAAGTCCAAATTCAACCCTATCCTTGGTTGATGTTCATTGTTTTGTGGATTCCAATTAAAAAAGAATGAAACTGACATCCATCTTCACAAAAACAGTTTTTGCTATGAGGTCTGATAAGGATTCGGCAAACTTCAGAACCCAATTGCCAGTCAAGAGGGACTTTCTCGCAAAATTTACCTCTATGATATTGTTGTACTGCTCTAACTTGTCAGTCATTGCGGCAGATTCTACGCCAAATATGTGTCCAGCATGATCCTGTTCCATGTACAAACAACAAAAGGTTAAAAACCATTACAATTATAAGAATAAAAAACAAAACACTTACCACCCCAAGAAAATGAGCTATTAAAACGTCCCAATCGTCTTCATGCAAGGCAGGGAATAAATTTTCGATGCAGCCATTGTCAACCTGCCCAATGACAAGAGTTGAAATAGGTAAAGGGAAATTAGTAGATTGAATTTTACAACATACATTTGTGTTGTGTTGACTGTAAAATTAAAAAATAATTATAAAAGAAAAATACCGTATCTAGATCTTTGACATTAAAAGAAGGAAAAGGGTAAGACTTGATGAAATGATCCGGGAATAACTGTGTCCACGTGTCATCACCCATCATCACCACCCTTTTACCATTTTGAACTAACTGAAACCAACAACACAAGTAACATCCATCACAGAACATAAACCAACATAAAAATTAATGTTGCTTTTTCATGATCAACCATCCATGAATCTTACTTTGTAGAGGTATACGGGTCAGACCTGATGAATCAAGTTATCTTCAACAATTGCTGGTGCACCAAAACTATTTCCTATATCAATAAAAGTGGGGAGGCCACCAGTAGTCAAACCCTTAAGAGAGAATGTCATAACAATGTTAGCAACAAAGGATAGGGGAGAGAATAACAAATTGTAGAAGAAGCTAGCTAATACAAGTACCACATAATCACCTTTAGGCGTTGCAAGCTAGTGGTGGGAGGATCAGCTACCGCTTTAAAGATTCTAGAGGATGATTGGTTCTGACTAGCAACTTTATGCAATATTTGTAACTTATCCATCCAAGGTTTCTTTTCTGCAACACAGAAATACCAACATACAAGTTGAAACCTTCCTTCCTAGAGCAGGGCATATGAAACAAAACTAGAGGAAAATAAAACAGAGGCACTTTCCTGGAAAAAACGTGCTGGGGGCAGCAAAATCAAATCTGCAAATGAGAACCAAATGCTTGTTAAAAAGAGTCAAAAATTCAAGCTTGTTGATACAAAACATACACAAACAATATGAAAGAACCTAAGAGCGTCCAGAACAATTATAACAAGGCGCTCAACGGCTGGTTTAGTCCAACAAGAACCATCTTTTGTTTGATTGGAATTCTTAGGCGGGGAAAAGCAAGGAGACTTGTAAACGTCGTCACACTGACTATACTCAGAGAGTTCATAACGAGTGAGAAGAAAACCCCTGATGAACAGTAAAATGGAAAAACCGTGAAGAAGGAACAGAAGAAGAAGCATTGCTAGAATCCTCCGCTTCCATTTCAAATGCCCACAACTTTCACTCATCGCACAATATGCCCTGTGAAATCAATTAGGTCCAATAAGTACAGCTTCAAAATATGAAAGCAGATGCATAACAAAAAAAGATAACCCCACACGCAACGGAGTGGTTTAAAATCAACACAGGAAAACCCAAACCATGGCATCTTACTCGAACGAAGGGGTGACCCTCACACGATTCCAAACCCTAATTTCAAGCTTTTGCACCCCAGTCCAGTTGATCTCAGCTGATGCGGTTCATCAAACTCTTCGACCGCCGATTGCCACTGAATTAACTCTGATCAAGAATCAGTCTACTGAGTGCGGATCAAGGATGACATTCGCATGGCTCGACTGTAAAGTAATGTAATAGATCGGTTTTCAGTTCAGATTAATGTAATGTAATTATTATTTTTTAAACCATACTCTTCACTTCTTCAGTCTTTCAGCCTTCACTAGCGTTTAGCTGGCCTTCAAAGATCAAACCCAGCATTCCAACCGAATTCTTTTTAACCCGACCCGAATGTCACGGATCGCGGGACCCACACGGGAAATGATGGATAATTAGTTATTAGTCCCTATACAGTTTATTTTATGCAAATCTATACCATCCAACTGAAGATGAAAATTGCCTGAATAATAACGATCTGTTATAGTAGCCAAAGTTACATTAGTTCTTCAATTTGGGAATCTTGATGAGATGAGTTGCTTTCGAGTAAAACATTTGATGCGAAATATTCTTCGTGACTAATTATTGCTCGCAATGTATTATTGTCTGCTTCTGAAATCATTGATTGCCATGAAAGAAGCGAAATTCAACAAAGGGCTTGGGAGAATCTATATAATGTCCAGACATGGACAAAAGTACAAACACGCATCTTATTCACTGTACGCATGAGATACGATAATCATGGATTCGCTGGCTGATATGTCTACACACAGTTTTATATATCATACAAAGGAAATATATACATATAGCTCACTACAATACAACGGTCCCAGCAAGGCTCAGGCTAAAAACATCGAAGCTTGTGTACTACAAGATTTCATTTTCTTTCATTCAGTCACGAGTTTTTCTTACAATTTCTCAGCAGAAACCAAAAAAAAAATGGAAGAGATAATAGAGAAAAACAGAGCAGAGCCGTGCAAAATGTCCCATGTGAATCATAACAAGAAGAAAACAAGGCAATAAGTCAGACCATTCAAAAGCATGTATAGAGTACGATTCGAACAAGGTTCAATAAATGCCAACTTTTGCTTTAGATAATCAGCTTTCAATGTGTGACCAAGTGATGAAGGCGACATGAGTTCACACTTTCATGATGTTTATATAGGATAGGAAATCAGATAGATAGATAGAATTGCCATTTTTAAGCACGTTTCAGAGACCTGAAGCCCATCAGTCAGGTCTTTTATTGCTTGCTTAGGATTATTGATATTAGACGCATAGGTAAAAAGAAGTATGTAATGGACCACATGTGTATCAGATAGACCAAAGTTACAAAACCTTATAACATCCTCAAGACTTTGCCTTGGAAAAGGAAGCACGTTAATACCGATTTACATCAGTGAATGAAGTTTTAACAGTATTGCTGAGATAGGAAGACGACAAACAACTGTGAAGATTCTGCTGTTCCATGAGGCATCTGCAGAATCTATCTTTATTTTCACCCTTCTCCCAAAGACGTACCTTTGAGTAAAATCTATTCAGAGATCTCCATTTTCGACCCATCATCTTGTTTTCCATTTATATTATTAATTCTCTGCGATTAGGTGAAGGCATGTGCCCAAGAAATTAAGGTAGCAACAACACTAATCAAGTGCAAGAAAGAAACTTACCTACCTAACTAACAAAGAGAGACTGCATAGAAATTACAAGAAGACGATGCTGCAATTTCTTTATGAGAGAAGCCTAACATTACTACATTCTGTGCGGTTTCTTCCTACTTTCTAAATGGTTAGTCTGAAATCTAACTTTTTTCCTCTACAAACAGACACCGAAGATAAGATAATCCATGCTCCACTTTACAGCAACTGAGAGTTGCAGGGGCGACATAGTAATTCTAACTCCTCTCACTATGTGAGTCTTTCTAACTAAATATGATGAGCTCAGCTCATGGCGCAGCCACTTTGACCCACTCGTACCGCCCGGGCAGGGGCACATCATTCACCACGTCGAAGTTGTACCTAAGCATATGTATGCACTCACTAGTTAGGTAAATGGTAAGGAGGAGAATAAGATTAGCAAATGATTCATGTGATGACAAATAATGTACTTCTCAATGAAATGGCGGTGCATTTCCTCCTCAGCTTTGGCGAAGAATTCCTCTAGTTGTTGTTCGGTAGGGACTGTGTTTTGCAGCTCATTTTCGACCCTTGGAATGGGGACGACAGATTGACTTCTTTGCTTAGTCGAAGATCCAGGAGGTGAACAGTTAGCATCGATAGTTCTAATCATGCTGCAAGGTGTACTTTCTCTTGTGTTCCTGCAAAAAAAAGTGATGTTCATATTTTTCCAAACTCTCCCAAGAAAAATGTTAACTCAACCCTTGTTATTGATGGTTGCACATTTTTCTGACAGAAGAACATATGTGCATGTAAAGTGAAGTGAAACAATCTCATTACATGAGAGAGAAATGGCTTTTCATGAGTAAGTCTAAGTCAGTGGCTAAGCAGACGCACATCTCAAGCACAGTAAGAGTTGCTGCTGGTATAATGCCAAACAAACACTTTGAGTTACAATATAAATGTTAAATCAGTAATATAGAAATAGTTCTATGACAGTAATTCATACACCAGGAGAAACCAGAAAATATAATAAAGAATTCTTCTTGCAGCAATGTCAGAAAGAAATCGTCTTTATTTCCAAAAGTGAAATTAAAATATTACTGCTTCGAGAAAATTTTAGAGATGTAGAAAGGAAAGGGAAATTCGAAGCTTTAAAAGAGAAATTTATCCCAAGAATGAAAAAGAAGGGAGAAAAGCAGGCGTACAAGCCAAAGCTCTATCTTGAACCCTCCGAGACTTTCAGCTGTCGATTTATAAAATAACAGTTTATTTTTCTCGCACGAAAATCTCCCCTTTTTTGTTTTAAAAAACAAACCAGACATCACAGATAAGAAGAAGAAGAAACCCAAGAAGATTCGTTGATGCAAATAAAGACACGCATGTAAAAAAATGGCGTATTTTCCTGAAAATATGCGAAACTTGAAAAAAATCCAAACCATCGGCCAAACATCAAACAAGAAATTCACACAAGGAAAAGCAAAAAAGGCAAAACAAACATCAGAAAACAAAATACAAAAAAGAAACACTGAATTATATACCCGTCTCTGGCTTCACAGACTAATTCGTTCTCCCCACACGAGCCGTCAAGCCCCTTAGAGCCCTCAATCACAATTTGACGCTCGTGGTCAATTTTGACCTTTTCTTCCTCAATTTCGAGCTTGGACGGTCTAGGTACGGGGGCTTTTCGGGAATTTCGTACCGGCAGCAGCTTCACCAAACGCCTCGAGCGAAGCTCCATGTACTCGCTTTTATTCACGCGCTGCAAAGCTAGGGTTTTGGCCCGTGTACGGACACCCGCCTCCACCACCGCCGCTACGTTGTCCGATGCCTTGGCGTTTCGAATATACCTTCCCATTAGGTGAGAGAGAGAAGAGAGAGAGAGAGAGAGAGGGAAATAAAGAAAAAAAAAACAAACGCAAGAGTTGTTTATAAAGCGTGGGTGGGGCTGCTTTGGTAAAGCTAGGTTTTTTAGCGACTGTGAGAATCTGTACCTTTTGGCGTAAAAATTACATTTTTTCCATTTTTTCCTTTATCCCAAATATTTTTTATTGACGAAATACCCCTCGTATTCCTCCAATTTCTTGGCGACACCCATCATATTATCTATAACTGTTCTGTAAAAAAAATTCCATTCACAAGTAATATTTACGTCCATGCTGTATAAAAAAAAAAGTCTCAAGAACACTTGAAACCAATATGCCCATCAATCAAAAACCGAAAATCCTACAAAACTCAAGAACAAAAGATTCCGACATTTCGACGGCAAACCCATCCGTGGCACGTCAAAAAAGCTCGAAGGCAGTGCGTTCGAACAAGAAATCCTCAGACCGTCGAGCCAAGCCTAACCGAGCCGACTCAGCACCAGCCACTTACCCTCGCTAACCTTCCCACGAACTTCATTCCTCACAACGCCGACCAACAAAGAGGCAGCGAAAGATATCGAGACAATAAGCACGAAGAACACGCTGTTCCAACCTTTGGTCGAGATGTAGCCCGCAAGAAGCGGGCCCACGGCTGCACCCACCGAGCCCGTCCCATCTATGATCGCAGTCACCGTAGCCAACCCTCGGGAATTCGAGCCCTGGGCGGTCCCAAGGTCTGCAGCCACGGCAGTGGTTATCAAGGCGTAGGGCCCATTGACGAGCGCGCCCGAAACAAACATTAACACAGCGTTTGCCAGCATTGACACGCCACCGTAGGCACGGTATAGGACGAGGGTTGGGATGGACAGTAAGAGAAACAGAATCGAAGTGATTGCCCGAGCTTCGATCATGTCTGAGATGAGCCCTGCAAATATTCCGCCGAATACTCCTCCTATGTCGAAGATCGTCGAGAGAATCCCAGCGGTTCTGTTCGACAGGTGGACCCCAGCCACGGCTGCAATTCGTCAAAAAACGATGGGTTTATTCATTTCAGTTCAGACAATCAAGAAAGAAGTCGTATGATTATTTTTACCTGTATGTCTTATGTAAAAAGGCAGCCAATACAAGAATGTGTAGGCCACGAGCTTAGAGAAGAACAAGCACATTGCATACTCTGCCACGTGGGGCAATCTCCAGGCGTCGAGGAAGCCTATTGCAACAGTCCCCTCTTCTTCTTCGGCTCCATCTTCTTCTACCTCAGCCTTAGAAGAATCATCGACCAAACGAACACCTTCGACGTTCATCTCCACTTCTTTGAGGGCCAATTCGAATCCAGCGTTTTCAGGGCTCACTACGAGGAATAGGTAGACGGCGATAGCAGCTAACAGTATGAAGATTCCAGGCAATATGAAAGACCAACCCCATCCAAATCCAAGAACAGATGAAGCCACCACTGACCCTACAATGTTGCCCACCGAAGTGTGTGAGTTCCATACTCCCATTATCAATCCCCTTTTGGCCTTCCCAAACCAATTTCCAACGACTGCAACTACGCAGGGCCAGCCAATCGATTGAAATAGCCCGCAAACGATTTGAATGGAGATGAATGCGCTGAAAGAGTGCCAATCGAGGAAATATCCCAGCCCAAAGAGGATTACAGAGACGCCACTTCCCAGCATACCGATTGTAAGGAAGATTCTCAGATCGACTGTGTCGCCGATGTGGCCGGCGAAGTACATTCCAATTGCGTAGGCTAGGAGGAAGGAGAGGTCGAGTTCGCCAAGGCGGTGGGGGCCGCGCGGGCCGTCGAATGGGGCCCACCCAGACTCGTTTTCAGCCGTATTGGGATCAGATCCCGGCGGTGAGGCGGCGTCGATCGCTAGGGTTTCGTTGGTCGGAGAAGTGAGGACCGATTTGACTATGCTGGGGGGCTTCCGAGAGGCGTGGAACGAGGCGTAAGCTGTGAAGGTGAGGAAGAGGACAAGAAATTGATGGAACTTGAAGGTCTTCGTCGAAAGGTCGGGGAAGAGTAGACGCAGCCCAGGCGGCGGAGCGGCGGTGGAGGGGTTGAGCTGCATCGTTCATAAGCCCAGAACGACGTGCGGCGCCACCGACGAGGTTCTGGGGAAAGGTTTGTGCGCAAGAAATCCGATATTTTTTTCGAAGAATGATCAGATTTTTGGAGCTGTCGCCCGAGATCTGAACAACCACTTGGGTTTTGCTTCTTGATCTGAGAACAGCGCAGATCTCTGAGTTTGATCAGCTCAGTTGACTTGGGAAGGTGCTATGCTATCGTTTCGTAGAGGCGACGGAAAGAGCTGATTGGTCCATGTCTGAACGTACGGACTAATTCCCCAAGCCCAAAGAGGTTCGCTGAAACATAGCATAGGGCGACGCATTTTATTAATTTGAAATACGCAAACATAAGATTCTAAATTAGTGAAAACATTGGATTCAAATTGAAATTCTTGAAAATGCATCGTACAAAATATTAGGATTATGTTTAGTTGCATCAGAATTATCGAGCGACGACCCATGATTATTGGGCTTAAAGAGCCGACACCTGGCATGCAATTCTACCTGCACATGCCAAATATGCATGACATGTCTCAACTTCCGATCAATTAAACGAATAAAATGTTTTTTAATTATAGGAATAAAAACCCAATATATATTCAGTCAATCCACTCGCTCTACCGCTACGAAAGACGTGCGAGAATTGCCCTCAGCTCAGTCCTCGTCTAATAACAACAAAGCAAACGGGGCAAAAACCTCCTTCTCAGATCGCCGCCATTAAAGGAGAAATCAATCTAACAAAATGGCGTCGAATATTGTAGCCGGCGACGGCGGTCGTGTCTGGGGAATGTTGTTGGAAGGCTGCATCTCCGGCGAAGACACGGGCAAAAACAGGCGTCCGTACCACAAAAACTGCAAATGCGCCCTACACAGGCCTCGAGGGGTAGCCGGCCAAAGCACGAATCGGTGCACTCACACCAACGTATCTTACCCTATCAGAAGAACGTGGAGCGAAGGAAGCCTGGCGTCGCCGGCCGTGTCTCCGACGGCCGGCGATCAGATCATCAAGAGAGTTCGGAGTCATATGGCGCTGTTTGAACTAATCGAAGAGGGCGAGCTTGCTTCTCCCTCTAATTAGGTCTGATGATTGAATTTTTGTTCCTCTATCTTCAAATAATCTATTAGCTTTTGTTTGGGTTAGTGGGTGGATTTGGATTATTTTTTATGCATGCGCTGAAGAAATAATCCGATTGGATCGATCTCTCTTTTCTTCTTCTGATGTTCACTCGCGCATTTTCCGTCGTCGTTTTCAATAAAGTAATCGATGTTTGCTTCAAATTCTTACTCACGTATTTTCTGTATTAGTTTAGTTTAGTAAGATGAGCAAATAAAAAACCCACGAGACATAGAAGACTATTGCAGCGTAGCTTAGCTATTTATCACCTGAATTTTGCATCGAAAGAAGACATATACAACAAATCTAACAACTCGAGAGAAGCCAAGGTTCATGTAATAATGGATATCGCCTTCTCTTCTTCTAATCTATTTGGTAAATGAGAATGCTCTTCATATATGACATATCCATTTACATGTACAACAGTCAATTTAGTAGTCAACAGTCAGCTATTTCCAAGAGGCTCTTCAGTAGTGGGCAATGAACGTGCTTATAAAAGTTAATATATAATAATATCGACATAATTCGAAATTTGAATCAAATTGTTCGTATTCGTCGGACTGGCAGATTCAGGTGACGAACTTCAAGCTATGGAGGAATCGATCGCAAATTTCAGGCGAACGGCGGGGAAATTCTGCAACCACCTGGAAAGCAGATGCTCGGCCCTGAGGGATTCAGTCGAACGACGGCCGATCCCCATCGGTAAGCGAACAGTTGTACCTCTAGCGAATATCACCACTTCCACTAGCTGTTCCGAGCTCTGATTTTTTTTACCCTAATGATTTGAATTGTAGATTCTGCGTCGGCTACATTTGTGAGAACAGTAAACCAGAGAGCTTCGTCCGTTGCGCGCGACTTGAACGTTCTAGAAGCGATGTCTTTTGGAACGGTCTCTTTTGAGGAGCTGCTAGGGCACATAAGGGAGGTCTTCGACAGGCATGAAGATTGTATTTCTGCCTGCAAGGAGCATCTTCGCCAGTCTGGGTTTTCAGGTAGGTAGCAATTCGACTAATTTGTTCCTTTTTTTTTTTTTGCTTGGTTTGAATTTTTTTTTCCCTACATTTTTTCTCTCGTCTGTGTTTTTTACATGTAGTTTCTCATGTGTTTGTTTGATTGTCGTATTAGCTATTGTTGATGAGGATGATGACGTAGAAGAGGATGAGCCTGATGATTCTTCAATTGGAGGGCTTAATTCGGATTTGAATAGTAATGATGGCGAAAGCGATGATCCCATGTATCCTCTTTGCAGTAAATTTAGTGCATTATGTATGTGTGATTATGGGTCAATAATTTATGACCAGATCATACTGTTTTTTCCTCTGTTTCCCTGTTTATTTTTCCGCACGTGCTTTTCTTAACAAATCGTGAAGACTGGATGAATCCTTGAGTTTGAAGAGTTTTGGGATCTCTGATGTTAGTCTAGCGACCATTGCATCACAAGGTATGTTGGATTTCAATTCTTACCATAGGCTGTGATTAGTTCATTATCAAATCGTCGATTTTCCTTGTTCCGTTAAGGTGGAAGTGAGTTTGAGATCGATGAACTTATACATCAGGAAAATTCAAAGAGACTGGATGTGAAAGAAGGTTTCTAAAGCTATTAACTTTATGATGTTGATATGGTATGCATACGGTGAGAGTATGTCATCTATGAATGTGTGATTAATGAATCCAGGCGAAAAAAGAACTGGATCCGTCCACAGTGATTCTAGGCGTCTCCTAAGTGTCTCGAGGGACGATTACGAAAGCCTTCCAAAACACATGAAGGGTTTGGTGTCATGGGAGGTATCGCACGTCTCTTCATGTTGTCGACTTCTCATAATCATGGCTCGTTTATAGGGACATGGATTTACTGTTGTGGTTGCCAGCATAATCATTGAAAGAATGAATTTTGTTGAATGCAGAATCTATTAGCTGCCGTTGAGAAGATCAACTCATTATTAGGGATGAGGAAGACGAATGCAGATGCATTCCGCCAAGACGAAGTCGAAATGCTAGGATTGGGTACGTTTGCTATACCTATTTTCAAGATCGAAAATAATCTGTTTCTTATAAACGTAAAAAGAAAGCATAAGATTGACTCATCAGCTACCGATTGTAGAAACAGTAGTTACTAGCAAGGCCTGTTTCTTTGCAGGCCCTAAAGCAAGATCTTGCTTGCTGCTACTCATAAAAATCAACAGACTCTGCGTGGAGACGAATGATGGTGCAATAACCTATAGAGTTATTATGTAAGTCTTCCATGTTGTCTGAAATAGATGATCCCATTGTTTGGGAATGGGATTCAATGCGCGTACGACACTGTAATACAATAGATGTTGGTAATTGCTTTATTATCAGCCTTTGGATCAAAAGTTATATGATAATCGCAATTTTTTTAAAATGTCAACCGTTATATAAATGATCGAGGTTATATAAAGATCCAAATCTTCCTTTTCCTCTCACTCGAATGTAATATAATTAAGTAACTTCGTAATAAGTTTCAAAAGTAAAAACTTTAGAACACCTCATCGGATGCCACAATTTCAAGAAAGCTACAATAAGTTCGCTGAGTTATTCAAAGAATATTCGATCATATGCCCATGGCATTATCTTCCTAAGATGAAATCCACAAGAAACATAATGGTATACCCCCCACATTGTCTTCTAAGCAATGGGTTTCATTTCATCATATATTGTTCCATCTATAAGTTTGCTAAAGCAAACACATAAGCATCTTCGGACAAGGTGATAATATTGTTCTCTATGGCCGCAGGAAAATTATACAAGTATGTGGACTTTGAACCTTTCTCCAAATGGCAATACAAGGAAGATGCTGATGTCCTTGAGATCCATCTCCCAGGTGGTAAAAAAACAGAACTAAAAGATACATTAATTAGCATCTAATTAACTTTGCTTTTTCTCCAATACGTCTCAAGAATTCAAGAAAGAACAGCTCAAAGTGCAGATCAGCAACGGCGGGACCCTCAAAGTCTACGGAGAACGCTCGACAGACGCACATCGAAAGCTCAGATTCTACAAAGAAATTCCACTCCCTACGAACTACGACGCCTCTGCAGCGAATGCGAATCTCGTCAAAGGCTGGCTCCACATAACCATACCCAAGTCGAAAAACGCACCACTCGATAATCAAGAAAAATTCGAGGGCAGCGAAGACGACTCAAGGGGGAGAAGCTGAGCCCGTCGATGAAAACCAAACCTTAAAACAAGAACCCTCGAGCTTAGTACAAACAGCACAAGACGCCGATGATTCGATGTATGATGAACTTAGGGAAGATAATGGGCGTGGAGGGTCTTCTATGTGCGCAAGATTGGCTAAGATGACTTTGACGATGGTGATTGTCGTGGCTAGTTTGGGAGGGCTATTTGCTTTTATGGATTATGGGTATAAGTCTATGGTTATTGGGGTTGACGAGTGTATGGTTGATTGCATGGATTTGATGAGGGTTATATGAATACGTGAATACCAAATAATATATATATTTGTATGTCATATAAATACACGCGAGCGCGGAAAAATGAATGAATTGGTGCCTTGATTCATTCATGCGATGCAACTTTAGTTATTAATGTAAAGAGTAAAATTTTATCGTCCCCTCTCATAAACCAAGTGCGTTTAATTATAATCAAATCAATGCAGAGAGTTGAAGTTGAAGCTCTACCTAAACTATTTTGTAAGAAGACTTATAAAAAAATCACATAATCGTACTATTTTCATGATGCCAATCATAGGTTGATTTTAGCCCACATATTTCCATCCACCGAAAGACGAAATTAAAGACGAAAAAATTACTAACGTTAGAAACTTGAATGTGAGAATCCGTAGATATTGCTCCAACTATTTGAACGAATCAAGAACTCGGTTTTGCCATCATGTTCACGTGCGTCTCTTCTTTCTCATCTCATTACTTACAAATCTTTCGTGGCCCTTAAATTAAAATGGTCGGCAAGGTGTCCCCGTTATAATTTATTTACCTAATATCTAAAAATGTAAGTTCCTAGGGAACTTGAATCTAATTCATGTGTTGATGCTGTGATAGACGATTCATTGTTTGGCAATTGTATAATTGTCTAAAAAAAGCTCATTGATTAAAAATAACAAAAAATGTCTTGCCCAATCGACAAGAAATTCAGAATTAAGATCTTTCCTTTAGTACAAGTTCTCCTTATATCGTTAGATTGAACGAGAGAGATCATCATCATCCTCCACAAGTCGCCCGATGCTGACATGCATGCTATTATGGCTAAATAAGCGTCACCTTAAAATAATTACTTAAGTAATTCATATCTAATCTATTATTTTCTCAGCCAGATTTTAATTTTTCTTCATTTACTTATTTGGATAATGCTGCATAGTCCTCTTCCATTCCCGCCCCTATAAATAGGAGGCGCCTTACACCTCATTAAACACCATCCCTCAGTTAAATCATCTATCAAAAAAAGTTGGAACAGATAAAAAAAAAAATGTCAGGAATCATCCACAAGATAGAAGAGAAACTAGGCATGGGCGTCAAGAAAGAAAAGAAGGTCGGCGAAGAGCACAAACCCCAGCACGGAGTCTACGGTGGAGGCGAGCAGCACAAAGCAGCCGACAACTGAGCGGCACAGCAAGACTGAGCACAATGAGGGCCTAGTCGAGAAAATCAAGGAAAAGATCCGAAGACAAGAAGAAGAAGAAGAAGAAGAAGAAGAAGAAGAAGGAAGATGGTCACGAGCATGGCCAGCAGTGAAAGTGATAGCGACTGATGATATTATCAAATCGAGATTGCGATTGTTTGTGTGTGTGCAGTGATTTGCTAACAAGGATGTAACGTGGTTCGGATTTGGGAATCCTACATCCACGGGCAAGAAAGCTATACTATTATTCAAGAACTTGATTTACAGAGAAGACACCCACACACAACTGATATACAAGACTCACAGAGATGACGAGCTAAAATAAAGAACAGAGAAGTTAGGTTAAAAGACTGTTAAGTCCCTAACGACTAAAAGAAATACACAATTAGAACAAAAACGGTATAGCAACTTTATAAGTGGGACACGCCAACACTTGCATTTAAAAGAAGCCCGCGTATGAGTCAATAACCTGTAACACTGAAAACAAATAGAACAGCAGTAATAAACACAAAACAGAGAATAAGAGAATAAGATGATCAGAGAATAAACAGAGCAGATCATCCATTATCAAAACTATGTTTCAACACCCCCCCGCAAGATGGATGATAGAGATTCATAACAGACATCTTGACCAAGAGTTGCTGCAAAACAGGACCACTGAGAGGTTTTGTAAAAGCATCTGCTAACTGATCTTCTGATCTAACAGGCAGTAATTTAATATCATTTTTTGCTATATGATCCCTAATAAAGTGGCAATCGATCTCAATATGTTTTGAGCGCTCATGAAACTTGGGATTTGAGGCTAGTTTGAGGGTGGACAAATTATCACAAAAGACAACAGGGATCTGAGGTAAATGGATGCCAAGTTCACTCAAGAGACTCTTAATCCAAAGCAGTTCTGAAACCAGTGACCCCAAGGCCCGATATTCAGCCTCGGTGGAGGATCTAGACACGGTGGCTTGTCTTTTTGCCTTCCAAGTAATGAGGGAGTCACCTAAGAAAGTACAATACCCCGTAACAGATTTCCTAGTGTCCTTACACGCAGCCCAATCCGCATCAAAAAAGCCCTTCAAGTCTAGATTGCTATCAGAACTAAAGATAAGTCCCTGGCCAGGAGCACTTTTAAGGTATCTAAGGAGGTGATGGGCTGCCATCATATGACTAGTTCTAGGGGCAGAAATGAACTGACTCAGCTTGTGAATGGCAAATGTGATGTCTGGTCTAGTAAATGAGAGATAGAGCAATCTACCTACTAACCTGCGATACTTAAATGGATCAGGTAAGAGGTCTCCCTCAGCTTCAGTCAAGTTCTGGCCAGGATTCATAGGTGTGGTGAGACCCTTAGCTTCCAAATAACCTGTATCATGTAGCAGTTGGAGTACATACTGTCGTTGAGAAACATAAATACCTTTTTCACTTCGAGCAACTTCTATCCCAAGAAAGTATTTAAGCTCCCCCAAGTCTTTGATTTTGAAGTTGCTGCGCAGAAAGTCTTTAACAGCCCTTATGGCCTGCATAGAAGGTCCTCCAAGGATTATGTCATCTACATAAACTAACAATACTACCAAGTGATCACCTTCCCCTTTAACAAAAAGTGTATGATCAGATTGAGCTTGAGTGAATCCAAAAGCTTTAATGGACTCAGAGAACTTCCTATTCCATTGCCTAGATGCCTGTTTTAGGCCATAGAGGGATTTGTTCAGCTTACATACCAGCCTGCCTGAACTAGGATGCTTATAACTACCATAAAAGCCTTGGGGCAAGTCCATATACACCTCTTCATTGAGGTCTCCATTTAAAAAGGCATTATTGACATCTAATTGCTCTAAGTTCCAACCTAGTTTGGCTGCTAAGGATAGGAGGATCTTAACAGTGTTAGGCTTAGCAACGGGAGCAAAGGTTTCTATGTAATCTACCCCTTCCCTCTGATCGTACCCTTTTGCAACTAAACGTGCCTTATGCTTATCTACCTCACCAAGTGAGTTAAGCTTTACCTTATATACCCACCTACAGCCTATAGCTTTCTTACCTTCAGGCAGGGGCATGATAGTCCAAGTATTATTGGATTCCAAGGCTCTAAATTCCTCCAACATAGCCTCTACCCATTGCTCGGACTTGGAGGCTTGAGCAAAGTTCCTAGGTTCATGTATCAGTGACAGCTTGCATACAAAATTCTGATAATGGTCTGATAAGTTTTTATAAGACAGAACCTTGGAGATGGGGTACAAGACCTTTCCTCCAAGCAGACCATTGCAGTGGTAATCCCTCAAGTAGGGTGGTTTCTTAGGCTGTCTTTTTGGCCTGCCTTCATTGGGCTGATTATTCTGTGAGCTACCTGGGACCTGCTCACTAGTATCAGCAAAATCAGTAGCAGGTAAGGTCTGAGCAATATTACCTGGAACAGCATTTCCTGGCTCAGTGGAGTCCTCTGGATCAGTACCAGGTAAGAGCTGAGCAGAATCCTCTGGATCAGGAATTAGGTCTGTATCTTGATCAGGCTGGCCCTCATCTGTGCAAGGTCTTGGAAGGACATGCCTGGAGAAGGGGTCATCAGTCAAATCAGTATTGCCATCTTTTCTAAAAGGAAAATCATCCTCCTTGAATTGAACATCTCTAGACACAAACACCTCCCTAGTTTCTAAATCAAGGACCTTATAACCCTTAATCCCATTGGGATATCCTAGAAAGGCACATTCCCTACTCCTTTTGTCAAACTTTCTTCTATGGGCTGCTAATGTAGAGGCGAAGCAAAGTGAGCCAAAGACTCTGAGGTGACTATAGCTGACTGGTTTATGATAAAGCAGTTGATATGGGCTAGCATTTCCTAGTGAAACTGATGGTGTCCTATTTATGAGATAGGCAGCTGTAAGGGCACACTCGGACCAATATTCAATTGGTATTCTAGACTCAAACAGAAGAGACCTAGCTACATTCAACAAATGTTGATGTTTTCTCTCTACGACTGAGTTTTGTTGCGGTGTTTGCACACACGACAAATGATGTATGATGCCATTCTTTCTAAAAAGCTCAACTAGATTGAACTCATTTGCATTATCAGTCCTAATGGTTTTGACCTTGCTTTTGAACTGAGTTTCAACCATGGCTAAGAAAAAGGCAAGCACACTATGAACTTCTGATTTATACTTTATCATAAAGAGCCAAGTAAAGCGTGTATGATCATCTACAATCGTAACAAAGTATTGATGCCCCTTATATGAGGGAATATGGAAAGGTCCCCAAACATCACAATGTATCAAGTCAAAGGATGAACAAGCTAATCTACCATTTTTGGGAAAAGGGGTTCTTCTTTGCTTTGCAAGAGGACAAATTTTACAGAAATCATGCTTAACACTGTCATTGTGCTTCAATGTAGGCTTTAGTATATCTAGTACCCTAGCAGATGGGTGACCTAGCCTGCTATGCCACATGTCAAGAGGCATTTTATTCAAACAAACATAACCATGACAGTTCTTATTCTCACTGACAGCTATATTATGAGGTTCTACTTCAAGCACATAAAGTCCTCCAACTTCTCTACCCTTGCCAATCATCCTTTGAGAATGATCCTGCATTACAAAGCTGTCAGCTTCAAAGACAAACCTGCAATTATTAGACTTGGCCAAAGAACTGATTGAAACAAGATTGAAGTGGAATTCAGGAACTAGCAAGACTTCAGTCAAAGTAATGTGCTGATTCAGAAAAACTGTCCCAGCTCTATTAACTCTAATTACTGACTTATCTGGCAGAATAACACTTGACTCTTCTACCTCATGCAAGTCATGTAACAAGTAATGATTTCCTGAAACGTGTCTAGTGGCTCCAGAATCGAAGATCCAGAGATTATATTGCATAAATCTAGGCTCCTTAAAGGATAAACAGATACCTGGCCCCTTTTCACAATGCTGTACCAGTTCTGCACCTTCTTGTGCCATGGTGCCCATGGTTTGGCTGATCAGCATCTGAAGGCTCTGTAGCTGCTGTGGAGTCACCTGCATTTGGACCATGCTGTCTGTGGTCTGTCCTAAGCTGGTAAGTGCTTGACTGACTGGCTGCCCTGACTTCCTAGCTTGGTCCACTGTCAAGAAGTTGGCCCTGGTCCCTTTATACTTCGAGGTCTGCCTGAAGCCGGGTGGAAAACCATGAAGCTGGTAGCAGCTGTCGATGGTGTGGCCTTTCTTGTTACAATGGGTACAGAAAGGCTTCAGACCATCCTTTTTCTGTGGATATTGACCCTTCTTGATCTGTTCAGCATCTCTTCTAACTGCCATCATGGCCATGTTGTCATTAAGATCCTCATTCCCTCTTGTACAACCAGAGAGCATGGATCGTTGTCTCTCCTCTTGTACTAGCAGAGCAAACACTTTACTTATGCTAGGAAGAGGCTCCATCAACAGAATTTGCCCTCTTGTCTGTGCAAAGCTGTCATTCAGACCCATCAGGAAAGTCATGACATACTCCTCTTCATGGAAGGTCTTGACCTCCACTATACCCGGGCAGTTGCATGCGATCCTTGGTCTGTAGCTAGCCAACTCATCCCACAAGGTCTTCATTTTGGTAAAATAGGCTGTAATGTTGGAAGATCCTTGGGCGAGATTTATCAGGTCTCTCTTCAGTTGAAAAATCCTAGGGCGATTACTTTGCCCAAATCTCTCTTCAAGATCTCGCCACACCTCTCTTGCACTGGAATTGTACAAGATATATCCTTGGTAACCGAGTTGATTATCCAAGATATGACGACGTTGTTGTTTCTTTTCCAAATCGCCTGCTGATTCTTGGTAGCTTCAAGATTCTGTGGATTTTCCACCGGCGGAGCTAAATCACCGTTGACGAACCCCTCCTTGTTTCTACCGATCAGTGCAATCATCATCGCACGGCTCCACGTGGCGTAATTATCCCCGTTAAGCGGCTCGTGGACCAACAGTTGACCTGAATTGTCATTGGCTCCGAGGTAATAGGGGTCGTTTACTCCCAAACTGGTGGCGATTGGCTGATTTGGTGGATTCGCCGAAGATTCCTCAGACATAACGCAGAGAATTTAGCAGAAAATCAGATGCAGCTGAAGATTGAAAAAAAAATAAATGCGCAGCTTAGAATCGCTTCTCTGATACCATATCAAATCGAGATTGCGATTGTTTGTGTGTGTGCAGTGATTTGCTAACAAGGATGTAACGTGGTTCGGATTTGGGAATCCTACATCCACGGGCAAGAAAGCTATACTATTATTCAAGAACTTGATTTACAGAGAAGACACCCACACACAACTGATATACAAGACTCACAGAGATGACGAGCTAAAATAAAGAACAGAGAAGTTAGGTTAAAAGACTGTTAAGTCCCTAACGACTAAAAGAAATACACAATTAGAACAAAAACGGTATAGCAACTTTATAAGTGGAACACGCCAACACTTGCATTTAAAAGAAGCCCGCGTATGAGTCAATAACCTGTAACACTGAAAACAAATAGAACAGCAGTAATAAACACAAAACAGAGAATAAGAGAATAAGATGATCAGAGAATAAACAGAGCAGATCATCCATTATCAAAACTATGTTTCAACAGATATCAGTCCCAAAACAGTAATATATTACTTATAAAAGGTAATAGTATCCATTACAAAATGATCTTGTGGTATGATCTATTTTCTATTACTAGATAATAATTTTTTTCTCTCTGAATTCTTGGCAGGTAAAGAGTATGGATGGAAGATTGATGTGCTTGCCTTGATTCTGCGTCTCATATTTAAATAATAAATCGTTGTTATTGTTTTACTATGTTGCCTTGGGTGGACTTTGTACTTTGCCAGTTCGCGAAATCCTTCAACAATAATATACTATCTTATTTCAATTTCCGATTCTCCAGATTCACCTTTATTGTTTGCATGATTCATTTGTCCAATGGTACCGAAGATAGAATAATAATAGTAATAATAATAATAATAATAATCATCAAACAAACCAAACATGGCCCACACTTATCTCCATTATTGGTATAATGGGCCACAACTATCTTCATTATTGAAAAACTACAAGCATATACACATTCACGTGTTTGCCGTGCCTTGACATATTGATTGTTTGCCTTGCCCGATTTTCTCGAATCAGATTCTTTTCGCCCACATCATGAAATCTTGATTGTTCATTTATGTCTTCTTAACTTTTGCAATAACAATTCTGAACAGCAGCACATATGAATGATTCCTCAGACAAACTACCAAATGAATCTCATTGTTTTTTTTTATGCTGCTTCGATGGAACAGTTAGGGAGTAGTAGCTTTTTTTAGCTAATTTAGAGTTTAGTCAAGCTAACCCCAACTACTTCGTTGGGCTGTCTAAAACTCAGTATCTTGGGATTTTGGCTGATAGAAATATTCCAACATACAATTAAGGGAGTGAGTGAGTAATCACAATTTTCTATTTTTTTCCACAACTGAGTTGATTTTCTCCACTTAAATAATTCAAGATAGAGAACCATGTGCCATCACAGTTTCTGGGGCATAATTCATTTAATGTATCCTAATACTCGAGCCTTGAGCACAAAACCCGCCCAGGCTTCTGCAAGATTTATATAACTCAAGAAGACCATATCTCTCTAATGTAAGTCATAAAATGAATCTGAGCAAATGGAAACTAAGATTGAAATCAGAGTACCTTGTCGGCGTTCTCCTCATAGCCATGGTCACAGCTGCTATATATCTGAGCAGAGATGGCGAGAGCAGCATAGTAGTGCAAGAGCCACAATCCTATGTGGGGCAAGAAATCGCTCTTTCGAAAGAACAAAACAAGACAGAAGAGCAGCCGAAATCGGACGGCGGAGCAAAGAAGGCTGCTAGTGATGAATCTTCCGAGGTGTGTAACTTGTCGGAGGGAAGATGGGTCTTCGCTAATTCCTCATACCCTTTGTACGAAGGGCGAAAATGCTCTTTCATGTTGAACGATTACGCCTGTGAGAAGTTTGGGAGAAAAGACTTGAAGTATCAGAGTTGGGCATGGCAGCCTCACGGCTGTGACCTTCCAAGGTTCAACGGCACGGCGCTGCTCGAGAAAATAAGAGGGAAGAAGCTCATCTTCGTCGGGGATTCGCTGAATAAGAACCAGTGGATATCGATGCTGTGCCTCATCGAGTCTTCTCTCCATCCATCGACGAGCAAAGTCATCGCCAGAAAAGACAACCTATTCACATTCCAGCCAACTGTAAGAACACCCGTTTCTTCCCATAACTCATTGTGCATAGCTTCCTACGAATCCCAAAATGCTTAACGAATGTAAAAAATGCGAAGGAATACAACGCAACGATTGGATTCTACTGGTCACCGTTGCTTGTAGAGTCGAACTGCGACGACCCAGAGACTCATCGCGTAAAAGACAGAGTGCTTCGAATCAAATCGATCGAAAAGCACGCCAGGCATTGGAACGACGCCGACATTCTAGTCTTCGATTCTTTCATGTGGTGGCTTGACCCAACCATGACGATCTTGTAAGAGACAGCCAGCCCAATAATTACCAGGAAAATTACTTTGTGGTCTGTTTCTCCGTCCTAATTCTTGCTATGATTGCGGTTTATCAATCAGATACGGTTCTTTTGGGAGCTCAGATGCCATACGCACAAGAGTGAGTATGAAGCTCCGTCGATACGAGATGGCCTTAACGACGTGGTCCGATTGGTTGGAGATCAACGTCAACCGAACGAAGACGAAGCTCTTCTTCATGAGCCTCTCACCTTATCACTTTCAGTACGTCATTTCAAAAATCCAAACCGAACAAATCAAATCCGTGGCTGACGATTAAATTAAATTATTGCAGTGAAGAATCGTGGACCGACGATGGATGCTACGGCAAAACAGAGCCGAATCAGAAGGAAAACTTCTGGGGGATTTCGACCGATCGCGAGATGATTCAGACGGCAGAATCGGTCATAAGGAAGCTCAACGGCAGGGGTCTCACGGTGAAGTACCTCAACATAACGCAGCTTTCCGATTACAGAAGAGACGCTCATCCGACGATCTATTACAGCAAACTCCCCGACGAGAAAACGAGTAGAGATCAAATCGATAAGAATCCTATGGACTGTGTCCACTGGTGTCTCCCTGGCGTGCCTGACGTTTGGAATCAGATTCTTTACGCCTCAATCGTCGACGACCATTGAGGGTATTTTGGTCTTCTCGTGAAAGCGACATTCTTTTTCTTGGGAAATGTTCCGAATTTTGGAACTGGAAATAGATAATAAATTTAATTAATTAATAAATATTCCCGACAATTACGCAGCAACGTACCTAAAAAGCTACCCATTGGACTCGGTCAACTTAAGGCGTGCAAGAAACAAACAAAAGGGCGTCTTTTCACAACCAGATGTCACTTTAAATGAAGATTGTCATTTATGTACTCAATAATTGATTCTAGGGGCAATTTTCATTTAGGCCCTTCTTACAATTTTTATTTAGGATTCAGTTCCTGTCAGGAAAAAATTTAGTTATAAGAACTCGTTTTCTACAATACCGCTTCACTGCTCTGAAATAATAATATATTGAAATTTTGTAACACAAAATGATCATTCAGTTCCAGTTAAATCATACGATACCAGCTCATTTATGCAGTACAACTCATTGTTCTGAGATACAATATGATGAAAGATTATAACAACAAACGATCATTTTATACCAGTTCATATAACTCTTATACCACTTTTTTAATTAGGTCCTTATATCTAAAATTTACAGAAATTGGGTCCTTTAAACTAAAGTTTTTTGACAGGGACTGATTCTTAAATTAAATTTATGACTGGCCTGAATTGAAATTAACCCTTGATTCAAATAACTAACAGTACAAGTTTAAATTATTGAACAATTATGTACTCCATCGATAATGTCAATTCTAACGACTAGCGTACCTTACCCTAGCCTACTTTTCGCGTTACTGATAATACAAAAAGTACTTACAAAGCTGCATCTAAGACTTATCTATCGGAAACCATCTTTCGAGTCTCTGGTGATAGACATAATGTGTTCTTCAAGCTTCTTTGTTATCTGCGCCAGCACACAAAATCTATATAAGAATAACAAAGTATCTGAACGGATGTGTATGATATACGGACATGGTTGATGAGGAAATGCATACCAAAATGGATGAATTTGCCCATTTTGAAACCTGGGCAGCAGCTTCTTTTAAATGCTTACGCCCTGAATGGTCATGACTTAGAAAATAGTCTGAATTTTCAGTTGCTTCGGCCACCCAAAGCCCATTTACTTCATCCCTCGCTCTCTTGATGAGGTTAGAGAACCCAACCTGAGAATTAGAAGAATTAACTTCATCCATCAGTGTTCAATTTTATTTTCAAGAAATGGGATGGGAAGTGAGCGTAAAGAAGAAAGAAAGCCTTTTTACAAATCATTACCACGGATCCAGCAAGACCTGAGTTTATCAATGGTTCAATGGAATCGGATTGAGTGTAAGGAATACTGAAAGAAACAGCTAGCAACACCACGCCAAGTGGTTCTTTCGATTGTGCAGATCCATCTGTCAAAAACACCCACTGCTTCTGTTGATGACCTTGTTTATAAACCTCTCCCACGCAAACAACCAGCGCCGCAATATCAAACTCGCTATAGCAGAAATCAAAGTTTGATGCAAGAGCCTTAGGTCATTAGAATTTACAGAGACATCTATATGGTATACCATCATCTAAAGAACAACCTGGAAAGAGGAACTTTTCCTAGAGTTGATATTGTAACTGATGATCGAGGCGTGAAGAACGGCCTGCACAACGAATTGCTCGGTCGGTATAACTACAATTATTGGATGCAAAACTATACATCGACGAGCTACTTACACAAACTTCTCCATTGTCGAAGGGGACAGAGGTAGCCATTTGCTGGTTGAGCCCCTTGCTTGTAAGTAAAGGCCACCTACATTGGAGTTAGATGGTACAAGGCCTTCAATGGCATAAGCCTGCCCTTCACATAGCTGTTGTGTCTGTCATGTAATGCGATTTCCAAGAAGCGAAAATGAGGAAAAATAAGTTAAGAAATGGGAAGAAAATTTATGTCAAGAGTATACGGAAGAATCCTGTTATTAGTAATCCATGCCGGTGAACATTTACCTGTTTTTGTGTTGGATTCCATATTGTTATCAAACCTCCTTCATGAGGCAAACAACTTTTACGACGAGATTCATTTGTCAACCCAACTACTCTGATCCGCAAAAATGGAGTGACGTCCCTCTCGCTAAGCCCAGCAGCCTCGACAGCCTTCTCCATAAATTTTTGCATTTCTTGCTGCCTCGTACCCTAAATTACCACAACACGTTTATAACGGAAAGTTGGTTCATTGTTGATGGATCAGAGGCATGGTTTCGCATACCTCCAACTTTGCTTTATAGGAAGCAAAAGATGATAGTTGTTTTGTGCTCATCCCTGCCATTAAAACTTCGGGTTCAGCAGTTGTCTCTAATAGCTTCATAAGCCTGGCCCCTTCTTCACTGTCATGGTCATGATTGATACCATACTCTGTTTCCTTTTGAAACGAGGATACGACTTCTTCAGCAATAGCATCACGCCTAAGTTTCAGAATAAACTAGATAATTCAGTTTTCCATCTTTGAGATTTATCTTCTTAACTACGATCCAGCGAGATGTTCATATAAATATTTGACTCTCACTAATGTTCCTACACTAGTGACTAGTATCAGATCCACTATCAGTTATCAGATATTACCTTTTGTTATATGATTGCATGGCCTTAGCCTCCAGCCTTTCAGACCTCACAACGAAACTCCCCATTGCTTAACCTGGAAATTTTGTTGTCAGTCTAACTAAGTCTGGAAAAGTAAATGCATTTCAAGATTACCAAATTACCTTTCCCGATACAAAACGGGATATATCCTAGTAACCCCAACCAAGGTGCATGGTATTTGTCCCCCAGCACCTTTGATGCATCTGAACGCCAATGGAGAGCCTGCATATTTACCTTGTACGAAGAAAAACAGTGCATGAGAAGCTACCAGAATAGCAATGTGATGCTGAATAGTGCTATAATATAATGATATACTCCACAAAATTTCATACTCTACTTACAGAACCCCATTTTTTCAGCCCAATGGCATCTATATGTGCCATTTGTATTCAGAAACAAACTAGTGCTTTCAGATGCCTGAAATCAAGCGAATCACAAATTAAGTGGAAAAACGATAGAAAAATTCAACAGAATATAGTAGACAGAAATTTGGAACAGGGTTTGACCTCGAAAGGTGAAATAGGCCCCACCCATCCACACAGCTTAGCCCCCCCAGATCTTCATATGACAACACAAACTGTAAGCAGAAGTGAAAAGTGACAATAATAAAAATACATGGACACATATCAAGAGGAAAGATGACGCGATCGGTACCCTTAGCTTCTGCCCCAGAAACAGTTTCCCTGTTGCAAGCTTCTGCGACAGCAGACCATCCAATACAGCTCTTATGGAGTACCTGGTAATAATAAGAATTCATAAAAAAATGACCATTTTCTAAAAACATTACAGTTATGTCTTCCCTCACCAGCCATCGGTTAATTCTATTTCTGGTGCTCTATCACTGTCATCTCCGTTCGCAGAAAGGGAATGTGGTGTGACCTTGCAGTTACGTAGTTCACCAAGAGAGGAAATGCATAACACCATCATTGAAGAAGGTGGCGCATCTCCATCTAAAATTTTTCTAATTGCAGATCGATGGCCATTATTTACTTCTCGCTCATATCTAGACGCGGATAGGACCCAATTAGATAAGTAATCACGCAGTTAAACAAATAGCGAGTCCAGCATGCATGCATACCTGTATCGTAATTCCTCGAGCACATTGGGCATGTTCAATAGCTTTCCAGAGAATTTGGCTGGATAACACCTCTCATAAGAAGCTAGCTTCCATACGATCCACTTGTAATGATTTGAGACCCATCTAATGGTATTATACCGGGAAAATAAGAATTAAGAACAGAGGGCGAGGAAAGGAAACGTAGAAGTATGTGATACTGTGAAAGATCATTAATGATTCCGTTCAGAAGTATATATAAGGGCCAAGGCCGGTCCATAACTCATCGTATAGAAGAAATCTTACTCCTGAGTCAAGTGTTGAGTGGAAGTTCCCCCATGAGATAACATTGTGTAAAGCGCCTCAGATCCAATGGATTCTGAAGTTGTTTCATTCTGAAATCTATGATTTCCAGCAGCAACAGGGTTCATCATCTTGACAAGTTCAGGTAAGCTATCCGACTGCTTATACAGTGAATAATGTCAGTCAGCATTTACTTCAAAAATGCAGTGAAAAGAAAACAATATTTGTATGTTATACCTTTTTCGGCATTGATGGAGGCTGTACAACGTATTCTTTGAGATATGGGCGCTGTACAGTGAACGGGTATTTCCTAGATACCCTTTCCTTGCAGGACCCTTTTGGTGCTATCCTAGAAGTAGCTAATGAATAAATCACATCAAAATAAGAATTCCAAAATCCGCATTGATTTTAGATAAGCTGAATATTGTTTTACCGCTGGTAATTGAAAGCCTGTCTTTGCTTAAAGGGGCAACAAACGAACTCCGAGGCTTCTTGAATTGCGACGTTGAACTAAACCTCCCAATCCTTTTCTTCTCTATAGAACGTCGCTTCTCATTCACTTGGTATGGGCAAGCCGTGTTCGTGATATCTGCCAGAGGCTCACTCGAAGTCACCTTGGAGGAATCATTTTTATGATGATCTCCAATTACAACATGATTTTCCTTATCAGAAGAGCAGATTTTTCCCAGGCTCTTTGTCTCAAGAGTTCCACCATCACAGAACCTACCTGAGCTGCTATTTGATGCTTCTGCGTCGAACTTCGTAATTAAGTTTCTCCTGGGAAGTATCTTCTCAAACTTACCTGTAGGTTCAAACTTATCCATAGGCTTCTTTTGGAATGCACTTGATCTAAGGGGAGATGTAAACTTCTTCGATGAATTGAAACCATTTTCACCACCCTTACGCTCAAGTGGGGTACTGAAATCTCCTTTTGAGTTTAGAGCAATTCTGAAATTCCCATCATTATTAGATGACAATCCTGGATTGAATGACTCAACCTCCAGATCTCCTAGTAGGCTTCTTGCTCGTTTTAATGCATCACTGGAAACCGATAAGGATCTGCCCCCAGCAGTTTGAAATTTTATAAGAGGTGGCTTAGCAGAAGTGTTCATGAACTCAGGAAAGTGACCTAGTCCATTATCATGAATATCAGGCCCCAAAGTAAATTTGGTTGGCCCTCCACTATCCAAAGTAGATTGATTACTCCAAGTGTGCACGTTTCTAATTGACTTCATGGGGGTGTGCTTTGACAATCCAAGTAAAGGCGCTTGATCATTGCAATCATCCAGACCCAACAAACCTTTGGCTCTTATTAGCCCAGAAGAAGATATGCTTACTGATTTACCCGAACCTGTCTGGAACATGGAATTCGGCATAGGGCTTATTTCACAGGAACCATTTTGAAATTTTGGTTTCGTGGTAAGTACTGTTTCAAAGGGATCCATCTCTGACACTGATTTTGAGAACACGTGCCCATTTCCTCCACCGTTAAGCTGCTCCCTTTCTGTAAAAAGATGACTCTGTCAATCTTACTGTTCATTAGCTAATCATAAAACCATTTTAGAGATACAATCACAAACTAAAGATTTATGGGTTCAGAAAGGTGAAGCAAATCAATACCAACCATCATGAACTATTGAATCGCCCACATCGGCAAGAAGTGAACGCGCTCTCGCAATCGAAGACTGCTTCACAGCTACAGATTTCCCCAATCCAGTTCGAAACAGGGGCTGACCCTCAGATGAACACTTCTCATGCTCCACTAACTTAGAAGAACCTACACTTGGAAAAGAAAAGAACGAATAAGAACATAAACCCGATTTGAGCTTGCCTAAACTAAACTGGCAATCTACAGAGTTGTTATGCCTTGAAACAGTAGGTCGGCCATCGAAGGTAAGCGAGGGGTGTCAGCGTGATTTTGCTCGGAGACGCCGCACTGTTCTTCATCGTGAGACTGCTCCCATCGGAAATCGTTAGCTCCATCGGGAAATATCTGCCACGTCGGCATCCCTCGTCGACGGTCGCGGATTAGGGTTTTGCTTCGTCGTCTTTTGAGAATCTACACTACACTGCGCGTATGGGGAACGCGGGAATGTTTTCGAAATAAGTGGCGCGTCTGCAAAGTTTAAGCTACTGAATTAGTTGGGCTTTTATTAACTATGGGCCGTCATACTTACATATGAATTTTACCAAAATTCAATATTGTTTATTAAGTTGAATATATAAAAATAAAAAATAAAACAAATCCATGATTTGTCTTACTCCAAACCTTCTACTTCTTAGGCCCCGTTTAGTTTCCCACATGAGAAAGGACATACAAAATAGCCCGTGTTAAAAGATGAGATAATAGTCTTATCTAAACCTATCCAACACCTGTTTAGTTTGTTTATTTTAAACATCACACTGTGATACTATGTTGTTCACTTCACACGATTAATCAACCGATATCACATTTTATACGTACAAATTGACAAATGTACCCTTCTATACTATTCAAGCTAATGAGAATAAGCAATTCTCACATCGACAATAAACGTGTATTGATAACGAACAACACTAATTTGACATAAAATCAAGCAACCCAGTCGCATAGAGAATTATTTCTCGATTAATTGAAGCAGAACTAGTAACAAATATCTCTCCTCTTAGAACTCTTTTCATCCAAAAAGCTCATAATTTGTGATGTTAGGGTTATCCTCAATTAGAAGGAGAGTCGTCTTCTTCGTTCCAAGAACTCAATCTCGACTATGGGCCGACTAAACCGGCTCTGAAGATTATCAGACCCAGAATGTGGCGGTGGAAGCTCGGTCCTAACTAGAGAGGAAGTAAAGCAACAAAAAAAACAATAAGAGTAAGACCATTTCTCAGTATTATAAATATATGTTTGAAGCATGAAGAACAAGAGAAAGACAAAAACGAAAGAAATAGGCACCACTTGCAAAAGCCGAGAAGTCCAAACTCAAGGTAATGACGTCAGTGTTGGAGCTCAAGCTCCACAAAATATAATGGTGAAAAGTGAAATATATGCATAGAATACAAACACACGATTGATTCAGTCAACAATCTCACAACATTTTCCACCAACTCTTTACCCCAAATCCATAAATCAGTAGGTCGAAACCATACCTTGCAGGCATACAAGTGTTTCAAAAATAAATCTTCAGTATTTTAAATATATTACTTGAAAGCAAAATTGAAGAAAACTCTTCAAAAGAAAAACACATGAAACAAAAAAAAAAATGACACCTCAAATCAAAAACCCAATCTAAATATGAATTCTCGCATCTTCCCATCTCCGCCTTCGACAAATCTGCAGCAAAAACCTTGTCAGCTCACTTCTCGCGGACCATTGCTCATTTAGACAGATTGAACCCATATCCAATGCTCGACCCGAATCCGCCTCATCTGAAATCTTATCCATAAATCCGACCCGAATCCACCCCATCTAGATAGATTAAACACCTCTTACGGTCGGGTTTGAAGGATTGGACCCGTTTGGCGCTGAAGAGGCGAAGCGACCTGATTTTCCTCAGTTCCCCCTAAGATTCGCGGTAGGGTTCGAAGCTAATCACCGTTCGCCAAGATTTTCCGGCAGCTCGAGAATCAACACATCGGAATCTTGGTTAGGTCACCGCGAGATCGCTGTTCTCTATTAGCTAATGCAGCGTTTTTCTTTTTATGAAATGGGTGTAGGGTTATTACAATATTTCAAGGGTGTTTTAGTAATTGCGTATTTAGTAGATGGGTTGGGATAAATTAACTTGGCCTGATGCGTTGGTTAAGTTACATTGGGCTTGATGGTTTATAGCACCGGGCCGTGACTTTATCTCGGGCTTTATCCAAACAAATATTTTCTGAAGTGAACAATATTAGGATAGATAAAAGTGTTTTATCTTACCATATCCAATCAACTAAACGGGCCCTTACTAGTTAAATAATTTCTGCAAACTCAATTTTGCAGTTGAGGTCAGAACTGAGTACAATTCCCAAAGCGTACTGCCTAATTAAAATATTTTTATATACGTGGTACCTTTATTAGTTGAAAATGAAGTGTCGTCTATTCAAATCCACAGATAAAATAACATGAATATTTTACATGGAAACTGATCAATATATTTGAAGGTGGTGAAAAAAAGGTAAGGTCATCCTTCTACTCTAGATTTTCTTTTTTTCCTCGTGAACTAAAATATGGAGTTCATATGATTTGCTGGTCTAATTTAACCAAACAAACATGAATTGATAAAGATTTGTAACGAATATGCTTTAATTATTATAAAATGGATATGTTTAAAGCTTAAACTAGTGGTTGGTATTTGGGAACTGACCAGAAAATTGGCAATGGTCAAATCTAAAGCCTTACTCTTTGCCTAAACCGTGTAGTCATATCCTAGCCATATGCATGCACCGTACGTAGACCATATATATATATTCAATATATGATAATATACGATGTGTATGATAATTAAGGGTACGTTACGACTCTTAGAAATATAAAATGTATGGGAAAATCCGTACTGCTTTCGAACACATGCTACGAGAATTTAGTCAAAATGTCCTATTATTTTCTTTCAAATCTCTACGTGTGGTATGTATGTATGTATTATGATGACGCATGGTGTTGGGCTCCTTCCCCTCGTTGCTATAAATAGCACCAAGTTTTCCCATTCCTTCCTCACACAGCAACATAAATTATAGCATCGTTTGAATCCTTTCAAGTTTATCTTATACATTATTGCAGTTTTCATGTTCTAAATTAAAATAAGTACGGATAAGCCGTAAAGCTCAGGAGGGATAGCGCCTTTTAGACTTTCACTAAGATTTGAAATACCATCTTTAAAAAAAGGTCTCTGCTGCGCTCTCCATCCTGAGTTTCATGGATTTTCAAGTGCTTCCTCTATTTACATATTTTGGCATTAAGATTTCCAAGGTTTAGCGCAGGACCCCAGTCATTTTGTTTGTGGTGAGAAAATGAGGTTGTATTGAATATCGTGGGAATGACCTTATATTTCTCATTGCTTACGAAGTTATATGCGAAATCTTCAATAATTTCATTCAAAGCAATGTCCATAGTAGAGTACAGGTTTGTACGTAGATTTCATTATCTGAGCGGAGCTTAATGAGATATATATCTATATATTATACTTGCAGCATTATGTGGAATGCAAGAACGTTTGAATTAATGGCGTCAACACAGCATCCAAGATACACAAGCACCAGCACAAATACAGAGAGCAACATGCTTATCAAGACAGACATCATAGAAGGTAAATGTTTCCTTAGATAAACGGATGTGTTTGTTGGGCAAATCTTTAGCTCTCATATGATTAAAAAAAAAAGTAAACCTAGAATGTTGCCCCATTCCAGCCAAAGTTGGAACCCTGCAAAGATATAGATGAATTACGAAGTCACACAGACGAAAAATATCTCTACTCAAGTCAAGGCGACTATACGTGCAAAAAAACGAGAAATGCATCGGAAGAATAAGTCGAACTTCAAATCATTGCACTAAATCGTTGTCAAAAAAAGGCTAATTTTCGCATGACCTAGTTAGTACTGGTGTAAAGCGTGCAGACACTGTGCATGTGATTGGCTCTGACCGGCCTAAACAAGCACAAGAATGCAATGAGAAGAAAACTAAACTGCGTAGAGATACTCATCTTTAACTTTAGAGTAGCGTAGTTTTCTTACCTTAGTGTCGTAGAACTTGAGGTAGAATCGAGATTTTGGAACGGTCAACTTAGACTCGAGTATGCTGGCAATTGCAGCACTCAGCTTCTTGTTGACGTCAGCATTCAATCCCCCAATTGAGACGAGCTCTCCATAAGCGGCGGGCTGCTCTGAGCCTCCGAATGAAATGGGTACAGACCCTTTAAGCACAATCATCACGTACTGCAACAGTTATTCTATTGAGGTCAGACTCAGACCTCCTCGATTCGTCATAGAACACGAGTAATTAAGACAATGGTTTCTAGACAACATAGAGTTGGTTGGAGATCTTAGCGTTGGTTTATAGAGTGACGGAAACAAAACAGTGAGGATATATGATTCATTAAATGGTATAACTCTGATTTCACTAGTAGATAGTTAGCTGTATTCAGTGTTCCCAACTCAAACAGGTTTCGATTACAACCGATTTCAGTTCAGAAGCAGTCATTCGTCTGTGAAACAAGTCGTCAATTACACTCCATGATTTTCCCGAAAGCCCGAAGCTGTGATTTCCAGAAACTATACTTCGAGCACATTGATTTTCACCATATTCAACAACAGGAAAAACTTGACGAACCATCGTCCACGGCAAATTCCACAAAATATCTACTGCAGTTAGTAGCTAAACAATACTTGAGTAAAAAATAACGACGAAGTAAACGGAAACTCACGTTCTCGGGTTTGCCGATGATCTTCGCGACGGAGGAGGATGCTTCGGAGAGGATCGACGACGTATCGACGCCATCCAAGCTCACGTTAGTGGATAAGTTCAAACACGGCATATCCCTTTTTCGCACTAAAGCCCTAAATTCTTCTTTCAACCCTTCAGTCTCTCTACTCGCGTTGGAAACAGCAGAGCAGTCCAGTGCAATGGCTATATAAGATATAATTTGTATTCCCATATTACCCTCCATTAGAAAGCTATAAGACAATTATGCCCTCCCATAACAACGATGGAACATCGTGTAAGAAGTAAGAACACTGTAATAACAGGAACATGAATTAAACAAAGATTGGAAAATTCCCAATATACAATGGCATCTTATTCTTCTGAGAAAACACATTCCAAATCCACCAATAATAACAACACACACACGAAGTGGTGCAATCAATCAAACATTGAGAATCAAGAAAAAAATTCGCCAACTTCCCACCACCACCATCATCATCAAAAGATGATATCCTCATCTTTATGGGACAACATCTCATGCGCAGCGCCAACCGACATGCCCTTCTTCAGCGCAATCTCCTCGGCGACTCTATCCTCGGCGTAAGCCTTGGCAGCCTCCCTCTGCCTCTCAAGCTCCCTCCTCTTATACCCCTGAATCTTCTTCAGCCGAAAGAAATCCTCCCTCTCAAGCTCGTCGAGCTCACCCTTTATGTAAGTCACCGTATTCTCCAGCCGAGGCTTCACCACGTTCTCCAAGGCATTAACCCTACGGTTCGTCGTCTTGATCGCCTCGTCGAGCGTCAAGAACGACGTCTGAAGCGTGGCGAGCTCCACCAAGAGCTCGATGGCGTTGACGTAGGCAGCCCGACATGCCTGAATCTGTTGCCCGCCTCGGGCCAGGCCGGTCAGGTCGTTCTTGGCCTCTCCACCCCCGTCGAAGAAGTACTCGAATTTGGGGAGCTTTACGCCGGCGATGTTCTCCTGGTGGGAACGTACCTTTAGTGAGGCGCTTTGGACGTTTTCCCTGACAATGTGCTTGATGTTCTCTCCGGCGACGTACTTGGCCTCGGTGAGGGCGAAGGAGGAGGTCCTCATGACGTCCCCCATGGATTCCTTGGTGGAGACGATCTTCTTGAGGATCTGACGGAACTGAACAGTCAGGGCGTCGCTCTTCTTCTTGAGGAGGGCGTGGCCCCTCGTGGCTCCGACGAGGCGGGCCTTCACCACGCCGAGCATTGTTACGGTTGGGACGACGTTCAGGCGCTGGGTTTGTCCTGACATTGTGTCTTGTTAAATCTTAGAACCTGTAAATCGGACAGAGTGATGGTTTTGTGAGGGGATGATCGGATTCTGCTGGGAATCTCAACTTATGAGTTACTGTGGAAGTCAGGAAACGGAAATCTGTTCTTAGATTCTATACAGAAATGAAGATATCCTAACATGCCTCTTACACCATACACCTCGAATAGAGAGAATAAGGAGGAGAGCACAGAATAGTGAAAGATAGAGGTGCCAATGAGAAATACATATCGGCCATAAAGGTGCCATCTAACTGCCCAATGATGAAATCGATATCAATTTTGAACTCAAACAACGACAGAGAAAACTAGAGACATGAAGCTACTCCCATTCTGAAATTCGAAAGGAATTTATACAATGAATGAAGTGCGAAGACGTTCTTTCACCGGAAGGTTTCTTAACATTCGCAGTTATCAATACGTGAATACAACGAAGTAAATAAGATCAAAGCAATTCAGACCAATTATCAATTAGCACAAAATCCGATCACGAAGCAAGTCTAGATTCACACAGCATCAGTAAGCTCATATACAGACATCTCGATCGAAATCAAACAACATAGAATCAGAGGAACGAAACATCATAATTAATAGCAACATAAAGCGGATCTAGACCTAATTGTAATAACCTTGTAGAGAGTAGATGACTTACGGATCAGAGAATCAACAATTCAACGAAGATAGAGTCGAGCACCTGAGCTGGCGCTTTGAATAATTGATATGCTGGATCGAACGATTCTGCTGGAAAATTAAAATTCACTGCACAACTAAGAAAAAAGAGAAGCGTCGTTTAAACAGTGTATATTGTCTCGTGAGTGTCACGCGCTTCACTAGTCACGTTCACAAGCTACAGCTCTCGCGATTTACTGTTCGGACCAGAATACCCCTCACGAAATTTAATACTTCATCTAATCGGGAGAACGACACTTTTGGTCCCCAATGTTTGGGGAAGGGGCGTTTTCGGTCCCTCATATTCCGAAGTAACACTTTTAGTCCCAAATGTTATCAATCTTGAACCGTTTTGGTCTCTCGATTAATTTAATCGCTAATTTAGATAAAATTTAACACGTGAGAGCCCATGATTCCCTTTTACTCGACGTAAAACCTCGTAACACATCTTCTTCTTCAATTTGAACATAATATACATCACATTTACGAAATGATCGACAACCTTGAAAATGAGTTAGATATGATACGTAGTGATGCTCACGTGCGTTTTGGTTGAAGAAGGTGATAATTCATGAGGTGTTAAATCCAGTTTAAGGAGATCATTTGCTCTCAAGTGTTAAATTCCATCTAAATTAGCGATTAAATTAATTGAGGGATCGGCCTCATTCAAGAATGGTTTTTGATCCAATCCGTAGGAATCGATAGAAAAGGCAAATCCCTTATGATACACCAGATCCGGCTCGGTTACTGATAGAGTGAATAGATCCGTCATTTCTTGAAATCTCTCAAAATCGTGGTGTAACGTGTATCCTCCCCTGTTCCGGTCATGGAATAGATGAAATAAATCCAAAAATGAATTTTTGTTCAAGAATGAAATCTTATCGAAACTGTCCATATCCGGTTCATCCTTCAAAACCCTATCACGCCCCGGATCTGATGAAATAGGATGAATGGAGACAGTATTTTGTAAATATGTAATTATCTTGAATATATTAACCAGTTCTTTATTTTCCGATCGCCTGGAAGGGACAAAAGAAAGATCTTGTTGTTTCTTCAAAAATTTCTGATCTCTAGTGGACCTCTCAGTAGGATTCGAAACCAGATGAAGTTCTGACCATCTATCAGAGAAAAAAGAACGAACCGATCTTGTAGGATTCCCAAGAAATTCTTCGTCCGAAATCGGTAATATTGGGACTAAAAATATTACCTCGAAACATGAGGGACCAAAAACGCCCATGACCCAAACATTGAGGACTAAAAGTGTCGTTCGCCCTCATCTAATCACATCGAATATATTATAATACAATTTAGATATGTATTATATTTCTTTTATAACAAAGTTTATGTACAATTTTAACACCTACGTTATGGATATCATTCATCTTATTTATTTACCATAACATTAATATTTAGTTCCCTTACACTATATTATAGCTAGCCTTGGACTGGACACGCTTATGAGACGAAGAAAGTGCTTATCGGGAAAAGAAAAAAGAAAAGGAGTCAGATTTAGTCAACCTCCAATTATGGGATTCTCGAATTTAACTTGGTGAATCTTCTTGATAGGTTGCTATGTTGGGCCCATACACAATAACATTATTTCAGCAACAGAAGCAACGAAATGGAACTATTGCTTTTCTTTGGAAGAACATTACACATACATATTATACGTTTAACCTTAAAGGAAGTAACAGAGACGGTATATAAGAATCAGAGACAGCCCTATGAATTATGATATATCTATCAGAGTGTGTGTGAAGAAGCCCAGAGAAAATGATACAAGAAAATGCACAGATTAATCTGCTGCTAAGTTTTTACCACCACTGATGAACAAGAACTCCACTTTTTCTCAGAGAGGTAAACAAATCCAAACACTGCCCATAAGTTTTCTCGTACTTCTTTGTCCTCTCGCCAGGACAACATTTTTGCCACCTATTGTAATGGCATTCAAGAAACAGTTCGTCGATCAAGCATATCGCCCCAGTTTCAAACAACCTCGGAATCAAATCAAACTCAGTCCCTTCCACGTCCATCTTCATCACCACATAATCTTTCTCAGTAACAGCGCTCTTCAACCAATCTGCGAAATCGAAACCCTTAATTTCGTCCACTTTCCCAGAAGATGTTGAACCATCAGATGATTGAACTGGTTTGATTCTCCCCATACCCCGACCCTTTTCGACTTCTTTATGGCCAGGGTCTTCGTTGATCTCAAAGAAAAGGCTTTCGTTTCTCACCCACGCTGCATAAGGAAGAAGAGTTACGCCTTTCTTGCCCTTATACTGCTCGTGGAATGTGTGGTCTGCTTCGATTGCGTATATCTCAAATGTCTTGTTCTGTTTCGGATACTGCTTTTTGAACCAACTTACTATGCTTGAACCGTAGCTCCTTGAACCAACGTCGACATACACATACCTTGGCTTGAAATTGATATCTACCATTGAAGACAAGTACTTGATGTTCTGGGCATTCTTCTTAAGTGTAATCCATGGTTTCTCTGGTTCTTCCTCGATCAATGTTTCTGCGTTGCTAATCAATTCTCTTTTATAGGCAGGAACTTCACATTCCTTTGCTTCCACTTTCTCTGTAAATGCATCCTCCGCGCTCCCTTTCCCGAGAATTACTTCACGAACGAAGGGCGTTTTCTCGTCAACGCCACCGTCGATGACCTTACTGTTCAAAAACTTGAAAGAACTAAATAAATTATTCAGCGACGCCGAACTATACACATCGCTCGAAACTGTGTGAATGACTAAGAACCCTTCGGGCTTCATAGTGCGATCAATCTCAGCTGCTAAATCACCAGGCCTCAACGATTTCTCAACAACCCCAACTCCACAGAAAACGAAGTCAAAGGTTTCATTTTTAAACGGCAACTTCAATCCCTGTCCACTGACGACCAAAGGCTTCAACCCCTTTTTGTTCACGCCCACAGAATCTTCAACTCCCAATTCCCTCAAGGCGAAAACATCAGCCCCAGTCTGCGTATCAACGCACAGTGTCTTGTAATTGGCTCTCAGAAGCGATTCAGACAACAGATCCTGGAAAACTGAGGAGTAGAACTGCACAGCCTTTTGAAACGCCTTCGTCATCCACAGATCGGGGACTTTCTTAGGAGCAGAGGGCGACTTCCCAACAGCTGAGGACGAAATCACCGCCGAGGAAGAGGCGAGCTGGTTCGTCGTCGAAACGACGTCGAGATTCTCCGTTGGAGAGAAGAAGCAGAAATCACCCATGTCGCAGGATTCGCCGCGTATGGTGACCACGTACGCAAATCGAAGGGCGATGATGAAAACGCAGAATAAGAAGAGACGAACCAGAATGTTTCTGAGGAAGCTCGGCTTCCCCAAGCCCGTCTCCATTTCGGGCGGATATATGAAGAAAGAATCAACAACAAAAAAATCAAAGAATCTTCTCTAATAACACCTTTTTCGTTTTATCCACGGCAATCTATTACGGAAAAAAAAATAGAAAAAAAAATCAGGGAAACCGAAAACGAGTGTTCACAGATTATCGAGAACAAAATCTAGAAGATGTGTGGTTGCCGCCGATGAGCGAGAGATAGGAGGTAGGGTAGGGAAAGGGCAAATTGATTATCGAGTGAAGGGCAAAAGGGAAAAACATGGTCGTCGTCGAAAATCTCACTCCGATCAGCCAACAAATCCTCCGTTCATCCTAATATTATCAACGATGAGCAAACTATTTTCCCCTCTTTTCTCGCCGGAGTAGAAATTAGTATCTGTGCGTTCTGTGTGTGTAACGGAACGAAGTCACAAAAGGACGGAAAGTGCGATGAAATGCTTTTGTGTTAAGAGAAAAAAGGGAGGCCAGTGCGATGGGCTACCGGGTCAGCCGGTAAAAGAACTTGGTTGGGTGGCTAATCACATTCACAGGCAAACGGTTGTAGGCCAGCAAAGCATTTGGGATTTTGATTGCTGAGGTAATGATTAGCTGTTTTTTTTATTATTGAGATATATCTTTATAAATTTATGAAGAAAATAACTGAATTTCTGGTGTCTCTATTTTCGTATTTATCGTAATACATTAAAACTTTTATAAATTAATACTCTATAAATTAATAAATTCTCTAAAATAATAAAATCTTCTGGTCCGACTTGGGTCTTAGTAAAAAATCTCGGTAAGATAATAATATAATAATTTTTCAAAAAATTTCTTTATAAATAGGTCACATTAAAGTTCTAAATTGATAATTCTTACAATTATAAATTATGGTACTTTGCTAAAATAAGAATCTATTTGTTACTAATTTTTCTTAAATTTTAATTTAATTGGATTTCATTCCAAATTTTTTTAATTGCGGTCAATAGTTTCGATGTCGAATTCTCTAACTGCAACAAAAAATTGTGAAGGGTTGTTGTCGCAATTTGTGTCGCATAATATTCTCATCCTTCTGAAAGTTGGCTGTTGATAGTCCAATGGTATCCTGAGAGCATGTGATATAGTACTTGACTAATTTTCAAAATATATTTTTCATTAATTCACACTTGTAAATCGTTTTGAGTACATGAATATAATTAACGAACATAATTGAATTCATTTATCGTCAATACATTCTAAATTTGTTGAATTTAAAGAGTCTCTTTTTAATTAATAAAATCTTAATTTATCAATGTATAAATTCTTCTCTAAATTAATAAAATTCCATGGTACATGTTATTAATTATAGATGTTTTACTGTAATTATCCGAATTGAAAAGCCTGTAAATACTTTACCAAAGAGAAACATAGTATTAAGATAAGAGTCAAACAAAGCTATATATCAATGGAATTTTATTGGTGATTTACATTTAGATACCGTGAGCGCTGCCGCAGGATAGCACAACCGTGGGATAAGATGCCACGCGGAGAGAGAAATGCGAAAGCAGTTGAAAGTGACGAATTTTTTAGGAGTAGATTACGTTTTTGCCATTAACCAGCTGGTATTTTCGCTTTCTTTTATTTTTTCTTGGCTTTTTGTTTTTTCTTTCTTTTTTGGGACTCTTTTTCTGTTTTTATATTAATATATCGAAGAGATTGACCGTTAGTTTGGTTTTTTTTTTTTTAACATCATCAATTCATCATTACATCCTAGTTTGCGCGTTGATAACGGAGATTAAATATTTATATGCTATCGATGCGTGGTTATACTTTAATGGTTGTTATCGAAGTAATTGATATTATGATATAGGATTCGGAATTTTATTGTAATTAGTGCTCCTAACTAGTAGTTTATGGGCTTGGTTAGCTACCTTATGTCACTTGGCACTATTATAGTATTGTTGTTATTACATTCCACTACCTAATAATTTAATATGGACCAATTTACATCCAAATTTGAATTATGTTAAACATTGAAATGATTGTAGATTTACTTGGGAAGGGTATATTTTATGGAATTGCTACTGCTGGCGTCGTGTCGACGAGGAAAGGGACCTTGGTGTAATCTAGCCTCATTTTGAAGATTAAGATAACATAAAAGAATGTCCTCATAATTTATTACATTATTGAAGGAAAAAATTATTATGAAGCCGACCTATGTGATTATGACAAGGAGGAAAAAAATGAAAATGCTCCACTCCACGTACATTGATAACAACAAAAGCTCACTAGGGCCGACTAATATCCAATTCGATTTATAACGACGCAAAGCTAACTATTCTACACGGCAAGTCATCTACAACACTAAAATATGTTATCGCAATTTTTATCTTAAAATATTTAGTTTTTCTGAGGTTGTTGTAGAAAAACAAATTCAGATTCAACAGATTAAACCTGATTTGCGCGCGAACTGATGAACGAAGCTTGAAAGGATGAAAACTGTTTTCATTGATTAAAATCCAGATACATTATCGCACTGTACATTTGACACCTTTTATACTATACAAGCAATTTACATGAAAATACTAAAATACCCCTAACTAATCTAACTATCAACACAGAAGAAAACCGCGCTAATGAACTTCAAAAGGCACATGTGATCTGCCCTGTTTCTTCGTCTTCAAATCCTTCTGCTCTTGATAATCCTTCAGCCCCCCCTCAAGATGAGCATGGGGATACCACAAGCTCATCTTGGACAAGAGGGAAGAAAAACTGGCCGGGTGCAACGACTTGGTAAAGAAATCGGCAAGATTCTGGGAAGAGGTCACATGAGTGGGAAGAACAAAGCCCGCTTTGTATTGATCACGGACCACATGGCAGTCGATTTCGATATGTTTGGTACGTTCATGGAAGACTGGGTTCGATGTAATGTGGATTGCCGCCTTATTATCACAATGCAACAGTAATGGGAATGTCAGAGGTATCTGAAGATCAGAGAAAATGTAAGAAAGCCACTGCAATTCTCGAACAGTTGCTGCCATTGCACGATACTCAGATTCCGCCGTTGAGCACGAGATGGTAGACTGCTTTTTAGTCTTCCAAGAGATCAGACTTGTACCTAGGAAAACACAATAACCGGTGAGAGAATGCCTAGAGGACCTACATGATCCCCAATCAGCATCACTATAAGCTCGCAATGTCAGAGGAGAACTGCTGGAGTAAAACAGCCCTGTGGAACATGTGTGTTTCAAGTATCTGAGAGTGTGTTGGGCTGCATTCCAATGAGAGGTGTGAGGTTCATGAACAAACTGGCTAAGCTGTTGGACTGCAAAAGTGATATCGGGGCGAGTAAAATTGAGGTACAAGAGTCTTCCAATTAGCCTCCTATATTGCAGAGGATCTGCCAACAAGCCAGAGGTGTCTTGATCTGTAGCAGGGAAGATGATGCCGCCTGGTAAAGGTGTGGAAGCTGGGAAGCAATCCAGCATATGAGTGTCACGAAGTATGTCCATAATATATTTCTTTTGACTGATGTGAATTCCCTGAGCAGACCGGACTATTTCCATGCCAAGGAAGAATTTAGCCTCCCCCAAATCTTTGATAGTAAAGGCTCGATCCAGAAAGGTCTTAACCTCGCTGATTTTGGCTGCAGAAGTCCCTGTTAGTAATACATCATCCACATAGACTAGGAGGAAGATCTGATAATGGGCTATGATGAGCTTGAAGAAGCAATGATCATGAGCAGATTGCTCAAAACCAAAGGAAAGAAGCTGAGATGTGAATTCAAGGTTCCATTGACGGGATGCTTGCTTCAAACCGTATAAGGATTTTTTAAGCTTGCGAACCTTGTTGTGACTCGCTGTCTTGTATCCCGGGGGTAGCTTCATGTATACATCTTCATCCAAATGACCATGTAAAAAGGCATTATTTACATCTAACTGATGTAAATCCCAATTTTTGACAGCTGCCAGAGCAAAGATAGCTCGAACAGTTACTACTTTTGCCACAGGCGAGAAAACTTCTGAGTAATCCTCTCCCTCTGTTTGTGTGAATCCTTTGGCTACAAGCCTTGCTTTGTACTTATTTAGTGAACCATCTGCATTGCATTTCACTCGATAGACCCACCTACAACCAATCACCTTTTTGTCTTTTGGCAAATCAACAAGTTCCCAGGTATCATTTGCTTCAAGAGCTCGAAGCTCTTCTTCCATGGCAGCAATCCACCTCTGATCAGTTCTTGCAGTGTTATATGTGGATGGCTCAGAAATGGTGGAAAGATTGGCCATAAATGTGGTGTGTGCATCAGACAGGGCAAAGCTTGGAATTGTGTCTGATGAATTTGAGAGAGCATTGGCACTAACAAAATCTTTCATCCAAGTAGGTGGTTGCCTAACTCTTGTACTGTGTCTTTGATTTGGCTGAGAGCAAGACGGCTCAACCTGATCATTATCTGTCAAAGCAATATCAGTAGCAGATGTGGGGAAAGAACCATCACTGGGAGCAGGTGATGTGTTCTCATGACTGTGAACTGTCTCTGAGGCAGAGAGCTGAGAGTGTGAGAGACATATATCATCATCAAAGAAATCTCCAAGATATATATCAGGTAGAACTGTTTCTGGTTCCTCAGATTGCAAGACAGAAAATTTGTCTTCATGAAAATTGATATCTCTGGAAATAATGATCTTGTTCAATTCAGGACAGATTTTGTACCCCTTCTGCCCAGCTGGATAACCCACAAAAATCCCTCTCAAAGATCTCGAGTCAAATTTGTCTTTACAGGGATCAGAATTCAGAACATCAACTAGACACCCAAAATTCCTTAAGTGATCATACTCTGGCTTCCTTTCATGTAACACTTCAAACGGACTCTTCCACTTAAGAATTCTAGAAGGCAGCCTATTGAGAAGGTGCACTGAGGTTAGCACAGATTCCCCCCAAAACCTTTTGGACAGTTTGGATTGAAACAGCAGTGATCTTGATACTTGGAGGATGTGTCTGTGTTTTCTCTCCACAATTCCATTCTGCTGTGGAGTGTAGGGGCAACTTCTTTGGTGAACTATTCCTTGTTTTGTCAGAATTTCTTGAAAGGAGGAACCAATGAACTCTGATCCATTGTCAGATCTCACCAGCTTAACTCGAGCTGCATGCTGTCTATCAACATAGTTGAGATATGCTTTAAAGATATCTGGTGTTTGTGACTTGTATTTCATCAGAAAAACCCATGTGTATCTACTATAATCATCCACAATTGTTAAGAAGTAATGGCAACCGGTTAAACTAGACTGCCTATAAGGTCCCCAAATATCCAAGTGCAACAGCTCAAAGCAATGCACAGTGCTGATCTGCCCAACAGGAAATGGAGATCTATGCTGCTTGGCCTTGGGACAAACTACACAGTCTGATATCTCATCAAGATTATTCTCATTTAAGATGAAGTTAGGTAAGTGTTTCATAACATGCGACGAGGGGTGACCAAGTCTACAATGCCAATTATTCACTGATGCAACAATGAAATCAGTATTGGAAGTGCTAAAACAATGTCTGTCTGTAGTAGATAAAAATCTTGATGTATATAGGTCTTGAGCCTTCAAAACTGCTTGCCTTGAAAAGGATGAACTATCAAGCAAGTACAGATCCTTGTGAACTCTGCCTGCTGCAAGCACTCTGCTATTCTGCAACTCAATCACCAAAAAAAACTCAGCATAAAACTTGAAGAAAATGTTGGAATCAGCTGTCAGCTTTCTAACTGAAAGCAGATTATATCTGAAACTGGGAATGCAAAGACAGTCCCTGAGTGTAACTTCAGCAGAGAGAGGTACATTTCCTATGTGAGAAACAGTTTTAATACTTCCATCTGGTAAATATACAGGAATCAAACCCTTCGCAGGTCTAGGGGCATAAATGAGTTCAAGTTTTTTGCACATATGACTAGTAGCCCCAGTGTCCACCAGCCAAGTATCATCATCTATCATGTCAGATTTCCTGCAATTAAGGTTAGGTATAATAGAGCTACCTGCAAAGTCATTTATATGCGCAAAGTTGACAGCCACAGCCTCATTTCCAGCCTTTCCTTTCATCAGTTTTGTCAGTTCCTTCTTCATGACCTCCATCATCTGTGAATACACATCTTCTTGGCTCTTGTTGTCTGTGTGGATCCCATCAGATTCCACAGTATTAGCTTTGAAGTTACTTTGGCCCATTCTCTGTGTGAAATTGTTTCTGTTTGCATTGGATCCCTCAGGAAAACCATTGATTTTGTAGCAGTTATCTTTAGTATGCCCCATTTTCTTGCAATGGCTACACTCAGGAAAGCCTTTCAACTTGAAACATTCATCCTTCGTGTGCCCAATTTTCTTGCAGTAGTTGCAAGTAAGATTACCCCGACTCTGCTTCACTGGTGGCAAATTAGGATTGAATTTTCTCTGATCAAAGCTCTTCACCATCATGGCTGTGTTTTCCCCTGAAACACTCACATTCATGAACACCTCTCTGTGCTTCTCAGCTTTAGCTATCATGGCATAAATTTTATTTACTGGAGGTAGGTCATCAAGGAACAATAATTGATTCCTTTCTGCTTCAAACACCTCGTTTAACCCCATCAGAAATTGCATCGACTTATCCTCCATGTCTCTCTCCTCTATTTTCAGTCTAACATTTTGAGTTGCAGCAATTGCAGGTCTCAATTGTTCTAATTGATCCCACAAATTCCTCAGCTTATTGTAGTACTCAACAACCGACATACTTCCTTGTTTTAAACACACTATCTCACGCTTTATCTCATAGATCGCAGATAAATTGGAGGTGCCATATCTCTCAGTTATTTCATCCCACAGCTGCTTAGCATCATGAATAAACATAAAGCTATTGACAATTTCTCTTGAAATAGAGCTCTTAATCCATCCAGTTACCATACTATTCACCTTCATCCACTTCCTGTAATTCGGTGAGTCAGCATTTGGTTTCATGTACTTGCCATTAACAAATCCAATCTTCATTTTCGCTTCCAGTGCTTCCATCATAGAAATTCTCCAAATCAGATAGTTCGTGGCATTCAAAGGAGTCGACACAATCATCATTCCAGGATTATCCGATCCATGGAGCAGATAATCCTCTTCCATTTCTGCAATCTCAGCTGAAGTCAATCCGCTCACAGTTTCAGCCGAACTCATATCGCAGATTGATTCTCAACTAATTTCAGGATGTTTGATTCATAAACAGTCACTAGAAACTCAAAGAAAGCTCTGATACCATGTAGAAAAACAAATTCAGATTCAACAGATTAAACCTGATTTGCGCGCGAACTGATGAACGAAGCTTGAAAGGATGAAAACTGTTTTCATTGATTAAAATCCAGATACATTATCGCACTGTACATTTGAGCACCTTTTATACTATACAAGCAATTTACATGAAAATACTAAAATACCCCTAACTAATCTAACTATCAACACAGAAGAAAACCGCGCTAATGAACTTCAAAAGGCACATGTGATCTGCCCTGTTTCTTCGTCTTCAAATCCTTCTGCTCTTGATAATCCTTCAGTTGTGATCGTCTGATTCTAGTTGTATCTTAAAAATTAAACAACCGCTTTGCGTTGTTATTTAATCGCCTAATTAATCTGGGACGCTTTTTTAATTGAGTTTGCAAGTTATTTATTTGTTTGTTCAACTGACCTAATTAGTTAAAACAGGTCACATGAAAATTGAATGTCAACTCTTTTTCTTGCCAGTAGCTAAAATAATCGAACATGTTGAATGGTTCCGTAATAGCACGCAAAGGGGGTGTGGCTTTCTTTCACCATTAATATAATTTGGTTGCTCAACCGAAACCTAAAAACTTTGACTTCCTTTCTACATTATTAATGGCATAGCCATTCGTTTTGTAATTCTCCTTCGCTGATGCAGTGATGTAATAAAGACTCTTCGATAACAACACAAGGCATGGCCATTGCTCTACACTTGAAATCTTGACTGTTGCACACAAGTATTTGCCACATTCTATAGAACATTTACAATTGCACTTACAAGTAGTAAACTTTCCCTTCGTTCATATAAATATATGCTGGAAAAGAATAAAAGAAAGATCATATGATACCAGGACTTAAATTTGAACAATATCAGCGAGCAATGATTAAATCACGGACAACCTTTTTTTATGAATCACTCCAACTATCTTCATCTTCATCACTACCAGCAAAAGCCTGATATATGTTAATTTATAGATTAAAATTAACATAGCGATGATACTGTCAACATAATAATCGTCGAACAGAGAGAAAAAAAGATTTGAAACCTGGCGAATAGCATTTGCTTTTTCAAGAATGGCAGCCACGTTGAGATTGGTGCTAGGACCGCGGATGCTCGGTCTTAAGGGCACAGCTGGTCTAAGGTTGAATGACTGAAAAAGCAACGCGAAGTTGAGTCATCATCATGCAATGAAGAAACAAACGGAAGACCTTAATCTTTGGGCTCACCTTGGTTCTTATCTGTTGCAAGAATGAGTCTCTTTCATCGACCTTCTTTAGTTCGGGTCTTGCCCGCTCTGTGACTTTCCTTAGCTGCAAATTTTGAATTGACAAAACAAAACAATGATAATAGCGCCTTTCATTAAACAGGACTGAAAGTGTACCTAGTTATAGAGACTTACTTTGCTCTTGTCGAGAATAGAAGCATCGTCGACTAGAGGACTAGGAAGTCGGGCTTTCAGTGGTCGAACTCCATTATCCTCGGCTGGAACTGTCTCAGTGTCTGATCTTGGCATCACAAGCTGCTTATTCTGGTTATCAGTCTGAGGTTGTTGGAGGCCAATGGCAGTCTCATGTGAGGCGTAGATTTCAGAAAGAGAAGATTGTGTTATAACTACTTCGGCTGCGATAACACTCTCTTCCTCCACCACAGTTGCTGATATCTCGGCCTCTGAACTTGGCACTACGACGAGCTGCTTCTTTGGCTGGTTTTCACTAGTAGGAGGTTGATCAACACTTTCTGTAGTTACCACGCTATTCTCAACCTTCTCCTCCTTCATTTCAGGAAGGATCATCTGAACAAGCGACTGCTCTGTACTCGCAGCACAATTACTAGAACCGTCAGTTGAATTGGGAATTTCTTGAGGGGATGAATCCTTGAGTGACATCGGTTCTTCCATAAAAGAAAAGGATTGCTGAAGCTTTCCAAGTCTCCACTGAACTGGAGGGAGTGGAGGCAATGGAGGCAAATCGGTTAAATTTATCTCATCTGGCCCTGTGAATGGATCAAGTGGAGGAAAATTTGGTGCTAAAGCGTCATTGGCATACACAGGGAGATCAAAGTCATAGCTGCCTGATCCTTGAAGCTCTGATAATGAAAACTGATTATTAAGTTCGGGGGTTTCTTGTTGATTGACAGGAGAACGAGGCGATGAATCTGATTCCATGTCACCAGAAAGTGGTTGACTGTCTTTTCCCTCTAGTACTTCTTCCTCGTTAATTTGGTCAATCATCTGCTCTGGCTTGACAGAAAGCTTACTTAATTCACTGGGTTCAGACAACTCTTGATCAAGTTTAACGGATAGTAAAGCAAGTTTCTCTGGTAACAGAAGATCTTCTACGTCGGGATGACCAAGCTGAGGAGCATCGAAATCACTGCCTTCATCGCTAAATTCATGATCCAAGCCACCATTTTCTGGAAGTGACTGCATTGCAGTGGGATGGAGAACTTCCAAGATGTCGTAGGTTTGCAAGTTAAGATCTGCGTCGAGCATAGTGTCTTCTGCTACTTCTGGCTTCTGATGATCATGGTTAATACCATTCATGACGACTGTATCAAGAACCGATGTGTCCACTTTGATTTGATCAACTTCATCCTCCATGAACCCTGATTCTAAATTGTGTGGAGGAAGCACATTCTCGTCATTCTCAGGCTCATCTACACCTAAATCCTCAGAGGTGTGCGTTTTCTCGACATCCATTTTTTCAGAATTTAGAGCTAAACCGTCGTTATCTAGCACAAAATCACTGGAAATGCCAGGTAAAGCAGAAGTTCTTTCTTCACAGTCTTCCTTATCATTTTCTTCACCAGACTCATCCAATGCAGGAACCTCAAACAGGGAACTGAATAGAGGCTCTTCATGCATTTCAGACAGGGAACATGAGTTTCCTATAGCCTCATCAAACTTATAGGGGTCAGAAAATGGAGTTTCTGAAATATCCTTGAGCCTTTTTGGACTACCACATGAAATTTCAGCAGGCACCTCAATCTCTTCTAGTATATAACTGGAATGTTTACCAAGTTCTTTAGAATTTTGTGGAGCGTCGTGCGAATTGCAATGTACAGACTCTTCAGGTTGTGGAGAACCTTCAAAGGAATCGGAAGTCAAAGGAACAGCAGTGTCATCTATTATTGTCTTCTCTTGAGTATTGTCATATCTGCCATGAACACTAAGATTAGCTTGAAGCGAAGCAGGAGAATCTACCATATGCATGGAGTTTGATTCCTCGGTGCAGATCAGATTGTCAGTGACGCTACTCGTATGATTGTCTCCAACGTCATTATGCCGGCCACTCGAAAGTGACTTTTTCCCCAGCTTCCACTCAAAGGTAGAAATCTCCATCTCATCCTTTGCATCATCGTTGAAAACACATTGCTTAGTTTCATCGTTATTTTGGCTCATATCACGACAGTTAACAGTAGGATCTTCAGGCAATTCCAATAACTCCTGATCCAATTCACAAGAACACTCACTATGAAGAGATACCATCCCTGGCAAGGGTTCAGAATCGGTAGCTGAAGATGCACACATGTTCTTACAATCTGCTTCAGACAAGGGATGTCCAGAAGGATCAGGACAATCATCTCCTTTCTGTGAATCAGAATCAGCAGCAGATGAATGGTGATCTGCGATAAGGATGACCTTCTGTTCTTCATCATAAGTGCTCGAGACAGCGTGGCGTACTTGACGCACACTTAAGGTATCTTTTCTCACAACTACTGAATCAGAATCAGCTACAATAGGTGGTGAATCATTGCCGGGCATGCTATCTGCATACTCAAATTCCGACCTCTGTATGGAGACTGCATTGAATCCAGTGAATGCACCTTCATGAACTATGGTTTCTGAGTGTTGCTGTGATTCAGCATTTTTCTGGTCAGATAGTGAATCAACTACCTCGATCTCACGAATATCAGCACATGGAAACTTTTCAAGAGAACTGTTCTCTAATAGAGAGTTTTCAGCTGAAATACTTGAAGACTCAGACGAATGATTAGACATTTCTTTTTTGGGTGAGCTACTCCCATCCTGAGATAGAGAGTATATGATAGATTGGGAATCTGACCCAGAATCATGATGCTCTTCACCTTCAGGAGCCAATGACTGATTATTAATGTGGGAAGATGTGGAACCACCCTTAGGTCTCATTTCAGAATCTGTATCCGTTTCTGTCTCAACTCTCGAGGGTGCATCCACATAATCTATCTCACTAGAAACGTCATCAGAGTGGTAGCCCAATAAACTATCTTCTCTTTTGCTCACTGCATCCACACCTATAACACTTTCACAAGATCCAGTTTCCTGTGTGGATGACATTACATCCATTTCGGTACTGGGATGTGGTCCGCTGATTATATCATTCCCAGGGATATCATTCGATATCATGGATTTTTCTCTAATGGGAGAGGAAGAAGGAGTTCTGTTTATCTTCACACTCAATCTGCCTGGACTCAGTTGTCTGTCTTCAGTTATTTCAGACTTAGGTTCATCTTGTTCATTTGTGATCAGCATCAAGGGTGTCGAAATTGAAACCTCGGAGACTTCATTAAGAACTTCGTGATCTGAGGATGAAGACCTCAATATTTTTTCCATGTAACACTTCCCAGTTCGTGCATCCAATGGATATCCATTTAGCCTCCTCTTCAATTTCACGCGAGACGAACTTTTGCTGACACGATTTTCAGCATGCTCCTCCATAAAAAGTTCATGAAGTCTGTGATGCAAGTGATATCACATGTTCATCAGCATTACAAAGTCAACAGTAAATATCTATAGATATATAAGACACACATACAGGACAAATAGACAGGACTGTCTTACTTGGCATGCGATTCTGGTAAAGTTTCAGTAACCTCTTCATTTTTCCATCGTGACCCCTTTCTCTTTTGATGTTGAAACAGAATGACAGATCCAAAAATATAAATTAGGCAGGTTGCTAAGTGAAACATATGGTTTATCTTTTGCGCCCAAAACATCAACAATAAACATTTATTGTCAGGGGCAAACAAAATTATATCCAATCACCAAAATCACGGGTATTCAACCAATGTTTCGAAATGGAATTACCTTTGCCTTAAGGATCTTCCTTTCCCTCAGAAAATTAGAATTAGACATGTCGATGCTCTCCACCTTGTAAAATGAAGGATCAGTGTAACGTTTTAGGCATGCTCCAGCACCCGCAACATCAAACCTGGATTAGATATTGCTCTCATATATGCATATTTACAATGCATGTCTGTTAGACAAAAAGGCAGAAACACGTCGTACTTATCAAGAAGAAACAAGCGTGGGGGTTCCCTGCATTCTTCATATGAATCCATTACAAATCTGGGCAGATCTCCCTGTGTGACGAGATTCTGTTCTGTTCTGATATTAGGATGCCAATCAACACCTGCATTATAGTCAGTTTTAGCCACACCTCAGTGGCATCCAATATATAGTTTCAAGTGTACTCCACAGAATATCCAGCAGAAAAACAGGGGAGTTAAGCTGTCAGTGCCATATAAAAGACCATTTCTCTAACCAGCGTGATAGAAAAATGAGGAATGATCAGTCTGAGAGAGAAATGCTTTCTCCAAGGAAGGAATCTCAGCCTCAAGCTGCTGAACCCGAACCATTAACCCATGCCCTCGAGCAGCAGTTGCAACCACTTCTTCGTGCAGATTATGAAACATCCCGGCTGCAAACCTTCGATAATCACAATAAACGAGCAGTTGCATTGCATTCAATCACAAGTCCCTTATTTCAATGATCAATGGAACAAGAAAAAACAATACCAAATAAACTTTGAAAAATGAAACATTAAAGAACAAAAAACACTATCGCAGTCAACGATAACTAAAATTGACGTAGTAACGGAGGGAGGTTTTAGTAAACAAAACCCCTAATCACATCATGTTTCATGGCAAACAAAACCAATGAGGAAAAACTGAAGCAGAAGGTCATAATTACTTCCATACAGCACGAAGACACAAAATTCCTCAAGGAAATCAATCGCATCAACTAAAATAGCAGATGAAAAATCTCACTCGGCCAAATCTCCGAGCTGCCTAAGAAGTCCGACCAATCCAGCCATCGCAACTCCTTCCAGCAAAGCCTCGGAATCGTCTTTATCAGCTGCTTGGTACAGTTCGCGATCGGCCAAACTATACTCGTTCCTCACCTCGTACCTGATCATCGGCATTCTGACTTAAAATCCGATCCTTTTTTTTCTTCGAAATCAGATAATCCCTATTAAATGCCGCTCATCAATTGCTTTCAGGTACCAAACTACTCAACAGCAGCAGCACCACCACCAACCACCACCATTTGCAGAGAACAGAAACAAATTGCTGAATGCGTTCGGTTTATTAATGGTTGGTTCCTTTCGGTGAAGAAATGAGAATGAAGTAATGATTGCTGTAAATCCGTGAGGAGCTCAGCGGTTTGGCTTAAAGACTCAAGTTTGACTATTTTAATTTTCTTCTTTTTTCTTTTTAGGAAAAAAGTTCGTGGGACCTACTACTGAAATACGCCCATTGCGGCGTTTAAGGTGGTCGGCGTTAGAAGATTACGGTATTGGATCGCGTTTTTTTAACCTTAAATTCCTCGATATAGATTTTATATCAGTCTTTATTAAGCATATTAGATAAAGCAAAATGTTTAAATATGAATTCGTCTGCTATTAATGGAAGCGGTGGTGTAGTAGTTGTCATTAAATGATAGAATTTTTCAGCTGTGAACCAATTTTCTGGTAGTGGCATCCCATTTACAGGTTTACCAATGTGGAAAGAAAACGACATAATTCCAAGTTGTATCCTTTGAAAATATATAAATTAATCTCAAGATAGACAGCATGAGATTCCCATACGTCATCTCTTAGTTATAGCATGCTTCGTTTTAAAGCATGATTAATGATATTTCCATTTATCTAACTTTGGGTTAATTACGATGGACCCCGAGATTGACATAGTGAGTTCCACTAGGTAAAATAGGCAGTTTGCGTGTAAATATGTGGTTTCAAAATAATATGCAGTCTTGGCTTTAAAGCTTCAATTTTATTTTTATTTTGCTTATAGTTATTGTATTTTTTCGTGGCTGATAAAGTCTTATATCCTCCACATCTAAATTTCAACGACAACTATAAATTGTTTAGGTAGACCGAACCTCCACTTGTATATCCGGAGAAAATAGAATAAAAACGAAAAGAAGATTTAAATGCCACAGAAACTACATATGCCGAGGATATTGTTTCTTAGGATTTTCTTTTAATTATGGAGTAATGAGTAACGACAAAGTTAAATTGTCGCGTGTATCAAATTAAACTTTTCGATACATGACTTGACCCGACCCACTTAATGTTGTCGGCCATTTAGCCCAATGTGATTTTCAGCACGTGTTGGGAATAACAAATAGCGGAAAATAGGAAAAAGAAACTACGAAAAAACTGGGAAAATGAATCTAGAGACATTTGAGGTCATATTTCATATCGAGTCACACCTAAGGAAATAAATCTAGAGATATTTATGCAGTAAAACGTATTTTTAGATTTTTCTGTAAGACCCTCTTAGTATTAGGTATGATTATTATTGCATTAGGAAGTACTTTATGCAGATTTATATGTAAATTCCATAACATTACCTCACATTACACTATCATACGTAAACATTAATACATCACGTCGTTGCCATAAAATTCGATCAAAATATGAATAGTTGTTCATGTTCTGTGGGCAGAACAAGTTGACAGTACATACTGAATCTGAATGAGACGTCTTTTTGCAAGAAATAGATTAAAAAAAATTAATTTTCAAAAATAGATAAATTAAGGACCAAGACAATAAAGTAAGCGCACAAATAACCTAAGAACCCAAGCACATGTTTGAATTAATATTATTATTTAATGTCAGCAGATAATAAGCCTGTTCACATCGTCGTTTCTCCAGTGTAGTTAGTAACATCATACGTTATATAGAGATGGCTTGTGGTCCCAATTTGCCTTTTTTTGCTTCTTAAATTCACATTAACTTTTCAACGTTAACCAACGATGACGAGGAAAAAAAATCCAGCTCAACAATAACATTATCTTCACTTTTTGAAGCTCTTTGTATAAATAACTTCCTCTAGGGACCTGATTTCTTACTCTATAATATAATATATATTATATTATATATAATATAAGATGAGTGTTGAGAGCCAAGATGGTGAAGCAGGGCACGTGGATGGCTAACTCAGATCACGTGATGAAGAATGGGTTAGCTCTTCATGTGCCCATCTTCTCCATCATGAACACTCCAATCTTGCCCCATATATGTCTGAAAAAAGCTCAAGTCCATCGAATTATATTGAAAAAACCCTGGTAAGTATGTAATAAAGCATATTATGTATATGCTCTCGTAGGTTTTCTAAATAAATCTTTTGAAGAAAAATCTATTAATTTCATGAAGATGTTACAGCTTATATGGACCACCTGCGTTATCGATTCTAGAATAAATTACGAAATCTTTTTCAACGTTATCTTTGAAGCCTCAATACCCAATATAGGATCGTCACATCGAGAAGGAATTCCCTAGGGAGAGTATACCCAATAAATTCAGAGATTGATTTTTTCTTTTAATATTTTCATCTGCCAAGTGCCAAGTATGTGGCGAGCGCGAGATGATTAAATCCTCAATCCAGTCAAGTTTCATAGTGGGCCTTTATTGGGCCTCCAAGAACATGACTTAAAACTATTTTAAGCCCAATTACGAGATTATCTTCATCCACTAACTTTTACGAAATTCACTTTTATCCTCAAACTTGCCTATTATCATAAGTCAATTTTTGATGATTTTTTAAGGAAATTATGATCAAGAACGTATGAGAAGATATCATATTTTTCGTTGATGGTAATGAAAAAAAAAAACGATCGCAAATTACAAGAGTATATGCATGATAACGGTGGGAGCATATAATTTTTTTAAAAAATAAATACAAGTTAAATGACGAAAAATTAGAACTATTTTGGCAAGGACGAACGAATTAGGTCTCCGTAGTTATCCAAAGAGATGATGTGATTCGATGTGAATATATTCCCATAACACTCTCTTATCTGAACACATGGTAGTCATCCACGGTTTCCACGTAAAGGAAGAGCCCATTCAATACACTTAATCTAATCAATGCATATTTAACAATAATTGTTTATTTATATGTATCTATATATAAACCTTGACCGACATTGCAATCCTCAAAATATCAGAAACTTAACATAGTTAATTACACGGTCAAGAAACGTCCAGACAAACAAAACACGTGTAAACCCTCTCCCCATCCCAACTCACTTATAAAACCACCCAAGAAAAAAATTCATCTCAGAAAGAAAGAAAACCCAACATCAAAATCCATCTTCTTCTTCATCAGATAAATCAAACGAACATCTCTCTTATTCTACCCACTCAATTAATTCCACCATGGCCGCCGCCGCCGCCTACCACCCAACTAACCAGCCGCCGACGTCGACGGCCGTGATCAGCCCACAATACTGCGCGCCCTATCCAGTCGATCTAACCATAGCGAGGAAACTCATCGCCGTCACCGAAGGAAACTTCGCCGTCACCGACGTCAACGGAAACCTTCTCTTTAGGGTCAGAGGCAAGCTCCTCACCATCCGCGACCGCCGCGTCTTGCTCGACGCAAGTGGGAAACCACTCATCACCTTCCGACAAAAGGTAAAAATTTAATCTTACCCACCAAGAAATTATCGATCCTAACACAAATATGTCTTTCTTTCATTGCAGCTGATAAGCGCACACAGAACATGGAAGGTGTATAGAGGGGACAGTACGTCTTCGAAGGACTACCTATTCAGCGTGAAGAAGTCTTCGCTGTTTCAGTACAGAACGAGGCTCGACGTTTTCCTGGCGCACGGCGGAAGAGGCGGCGGCGCGTGCGACTACAGAATAGAAGGGAGTTGGCTGAAGAGGTCGTGCGTTGTATACGCTGGATCGTCGAATACCGTCGTGGCACAGATGACTATGCGTTTATAGTCGCGCTTGTCGTTATGTATACTGCTCAGAGTTATCTGCTGGGGAAGGACACATTTGGGGTTACGGTGTACCCTAACATTGACTATGCGTTTATAGTCGCGCTTGTCGTTATTCTTCAGGAGATTAATGCAGATAGAACTGATGAAGATTAAGAGTTTGAGTTTAGTTCTCTTCTATATGTCTGTAAATTAAAATTATCATGTAAAATATAATTATATATTTGTGTTGATGTGATCATGAATATATGTTGTGTGTTCTATATTATTGTTTGTGTTCGATTGTTTCCTATTTGTGAGAAACGAGTATTCTTATTTTTTATATGGCTTCGGAGATGGCTCATATAGCCTACGCAGCTAAAGTTTAGATTTGTATAGTAAACGATAATGAGAACCTAGTATATTAAGCACACTCATATGCATTATGCGTGCTATATAATAAATAAATATCTCACTTATATGCATACGCATGTACTATATGATAAATAAATACCTCCTATTAAGTTTAACTAAAATAGATGAATAAAATCTCCTATTAAGTTTAACTAAAATAGAGCGTTAACATAATAATTAATTAAAATTAATGTGTGATTTTATTTTAACCTTAATTGAAAGATCAATTTTATACCCACCTTTTATATATATATATATATATATATTACTATTATAAAAGCATGAATGTGGCCAGTGTTCATTGCAAGTAGCAAATTGTATTTCAAATGTTATTCTTTACTAGACAAAATGGTAATAGTAGGTTGCAGGTTTATTTGTAATTTATTTATTAAAAGGCTTTATTGGATAGTGGGGCCCGCATTCAAATTGATAGTGTTGCACTTATTAATAAACATCGACAACCAAGCCGGTATACATATTATTAAAAAAACAAGGTACATATATTAATTAAAGAGCTTATAGAGCATCTCCAATTGAGACTTAAAAACCCCAAAAGTAGAATAAAAAAACAAAAAGTATGCATTTCGAAATGAGATTTCCAAAAATGAGTTCAACGTTTTAAAATTACTATTCACACTCTTTTATTTGTGTTAATTATTAAAGTACACATATAAAAAATAAAAACTCAATATAAATATATAAAATGACATGTCTTATTAATAAATATTTTTCTATTTTTTTCATATGATAAATATTGAGTTTATTATTATATTTATGAAATTTTATCTAGCGAATTAAAATCATAGTGTGGTCTAATTTGTAAAGTTGAAAATTATATAGATAATATTACAAAGTTGGGCGTAAGAGAATCAATGGTCTTTTGAGTCTGAGTAGGGTTTTCTTTCTTGTATATTCCGATTTTAAACCACTTAGTATATGATCGAAAAACATCCACATACAAACACATAGATAAATAGAAATAAAAACAGACTTTGAAAGAGATTTGAGTTTGACGTATGCGCATGTGCTTACAACAAAGTGAAAATCTTGTGGGAGAGAAGCTTGGAGGAAAGGCGGTTGTCGTTGATGCTTGAGAGAAGTGTTGAACTTGAGTTGAGGTTGCATTGTTGTACGGGAGAACTTAAATTGATGTTAAGCATGTACTATAAGTAAGTGGACAATGAGTAGCTATACTAGAAACGATACGGTGGTTGTTGGCTGATTGACCGTTACACGACGTTTCCTGAAATCTGTCAATGATAGAGTGATTTAAGTATAAAGGATCTTGCTTCAACCGAGAGGGCTTCTTAATGCCTTGAACTGGTTTTCTTTGACCAAGTGAAAGATAAATTTTAAAGGAAGTAGCAATGTGCATCTAACCTTCTCGAAATCGATAATCTTATTGTGCATTCGATGGTTGAAGTTTCATGTTTCACGCAAGCATTTCTAGACCCATCGAAATTATGCTGATAAAATAATATTATTTTATCATAATTCTATTTCTGTGTAAATTTATATTAACTATTTTAATCATTCGGGTTCGGGTACAGTGTGCGGCTCACATCATCTAGTATAGGTAAAGAATGATTTATTAAATGTTTTCGAAATTGAAGTACAATTGTGAATTGTGATTACTTGAAGTGGGCTGTATTATTACAGAAAAATTGGGCTTGATACACCAGGCCCAGATGGCAGTATTCATCAGTAACTTGCCTTCTATTTTTCTCTGCCAATATAACAAATAGTGTGTGTGTATATATATATATATATATATATATATTATTTCATTATGCCTAGTTTTGAACAAGACAAAAGTTTTTTGGAATCTTAAATGGGAAGCCTCAGAAGTAACTGAAGAAGGTTGCGTGGGAGAAATCGAAAGAAAATGTAATATCGTGTCAAAAGGCTTACGCAATAATTAAAAATCGAGACATTTTTTTAATATATGAGGCAATTGTGAACTTTTGTCTTTTAAAAGGTACGTATATTATGGCTTTGCCGACTGAAAGGGTATGCCATATACGTTGTGAATATGGACATCCAGAATTTTCAGTGATGATAATTATACTAATTCCAACTTTATCTAATGGAGTTATTGCAACGGATAACTAAAAATTAAGGCACGCCCAAGATTTTAAATATCTATGTTACTCAAAGTGTCAAATCACACGACATCTATTTGGGAAAAGGAGATATTACTACATAATGTATAAATTATAATGGGAAGAGATTACGGTACTTTGTGTTTCGAAGCGAGTGGACAACGACTACAAATAACTAAATAAAATAATTTTTACATCATAACCTAATAAAGCCTCAAGACAAAGTATCTATCCTAGAAGAGGCTTGTAATAATAATAAAAAAAGGAAAACGGGAAAAACATTTGATACACGAAGACGAAGCAATAAAAAGCATACTCATATATATACCAGCGGCGTAAGACAACATAAAAAAGTATGCTTTCACAAATATCATTACACTGAGATTTACATTGTTATGATCATCATCGTAGAGAAAGGCAAAGACTTGTGAAGCGATTTGCAATTATGATGTCATCACTTGCTTCAATCGTATCGCCTTCTTCAGCTGCCGTGAAAGTTGAGCAAGCAACCAGCGCCTCGTTGAATGGGCCCGATTGGAGTTCGAACATCGATATCTGCGATACAATCAACTCTAATGCCATGTAATTTTGTGTTATTACATTTTTCCTTGCAATCTGTTTGATTGAGGACTTTCTACGGCATGCAAAGTTGGCTTCTTTTTCGTTGGGCTTTGAAGTACAAAAAGAGTTTGTATGTTTTATGGTTTCTGATGTGTTAATCTTATGTTGGGTCTCAATTTTGTCTGGGCTGCTGTCCGAAGAGAAGCATTACTCTTTATTATGCTGAAATTTGATGGGTGTCCCAACGATTTTCTTGATATGAACTTAACATGCGTGTGGAAATGATTATCTTTGTAAACTTGGTGAGATTAATGGGAAAACTAATTGCTGATCAGAACTGGTGAAAATTTTCACAGTGTTTACCAGTTTCTCCTCTTGAGCTAGAGTTGGATTATCATGGAAGAGAAGCTTTGTGTTTCCAATTCCATGGGTTGTTTTGAATTGATTTTCTCGTGCTCAGGCTAATCAAAGACGTTGTGAAATCTGTGAAGAAAAGGATGCAGCACAAAAATCCCAAAGTTCAGCTACTTGCCTTAACGGTATAAACTCGATTCGCTAAATCAATCTACTTGATTGTAATTTCTTGTTGGTTAAGTCATTACATGTGTTATTTGCTTGCTTTCAGCTTCTGGAGAGTATGGTCAAGAATTGTGGCGATAATGTGCATTATCAGATTGCAGAGAGACATATATTCCAGGAAATGGCAAAAATCGCAAAGAAGAAGGTGGTGCTTCTTTCTTCGAATTTGATTAATATTCTTTCCCGCTAAATAGTTCCTTGCTGAAGCGTAGTTTTGTTTGTAACGGATATATAAACAACGGACCAATACAATTGCAACACGTGCGTTTCTCGAATTCGAACGAATACAGTGACATATTTCTTAAAGTCCCTAAAAGGCGTCATCTCGATTTCGTACGATGTTAATGTTACGCCCAACCATTTCCGATATTTATTACTATTCGTTGCAAAAAGCGATACACAATTCTAACGCGTTTTTTTTTTTTTCATTTTTCAGACGGACTTGCAAGTGCGAGACAAAATCTTGGCGTTAATCTCTTCTTGGAACGAAGCATTCGGTGGACCTCAAGGCAGATACCCCCAAGTTTACATGGCTTACGAGGACCTAAGGGTAAAAACATTTTCTCTCGTGAACTTATCCGTAATAGTACGCTCTTCTGACGGCGCCATTTTTGATCTGTTGTTATGTTAAGAAAAAAAACTCATGTGTAATACGATTTTATTGCAGCGTTCTGGCGTATCATTTCCAAATCCTTCGCCCGACGCAGTTCCAATTTTAACGCCGCCTATTTCACGTCCGATGCCTATAGAGTCTCAACCAGTCTATTATGGGACGCCGGGTACTTCTTCTTCTACGAGGCTCGAACCAATGGCTTCTGATGCCAGTTTAAGGTTTGTTTGTGCGTAATGTGATTATCGCAATTTTTCGAGGATGCAATAAACTTATACTTCGATAATTTACTCAGCATGAGATCGATGTGGGATGCTGTCAATCTCCTGGCCGATATGCTGCAGGCCGTCGATCCACACGATCGTTCGGTATTTACAAATTTATTCCGTTTCCTAATTCTCTAACTCGAGCAAATTTGCACGATGAATAAGGAGATTCTAACTAAAACGCTTAGTTAATTGCTTCTCGTTTAGGTCGCGAAAGATGAAGTAATAGTGGACCTCGTCGAGCAATGCCGTGAGAATCAAAAGAAGCTAATTCAGATGCTGAGCTCGTCTGAGTTCGGGTTTGTCCCTTCATTCCCGACGCTCGTCGTCGTGCTCATTATTTACGCAGTTTTCGCTTCGTTTTTTTTCCCGAGGAAAACCTATTTCATTGTTGTTCGACAGGGACGACGAAGGATTCCTTGCTCGGGCCATCGAACTGAATGACAGAATGCGTACGGCGCTCGTGAAACACGACGCAATGGCTCTCGGCATGGTTTTACCGCCCGAGATCGAGAATCTCACCGAGGAAGAAATCTTTCTGAACTACGAACTAAGGCCCAAAAAAGCCCTCGACGAAGGCCCACCTAATTCCTCCAAGGACGAGGAAGAAGAAGAAGATGACGAGTTTGCGCTTCTAGCGAGAAGGTTTTACTTAAAAACTTATTACACTTTCTCCGTCTCTATTATCTCCATCTAATGTTGTTAAGAGTACGTTCTGTTCTGATTCTCTTTGATTTCTGCCTTTTTTATTCCTCGGGCGAAGACATTCTAGAGCTCGTAATAAGGCCGGCAATGCAAGCAACGCGGTATTTCCCGTCGATTCTCTCGCGGTGCTTAAAGACGAAGACGTTATTTCAGACCTCCTAAGCCCCACCTTATCAACAACCAAAAAAACATCTGAGGTTAAGCCTTCCTCGGCCGACGTTGGAAAGAACCCATTTTCTAGCACCAAGAGCTCATTTTGTGCTGGGCCAAAGTCTCAATACCCTCCTCCGCCGTGGGCCACGTCTCCCAGCCCTTTGACCGGCCACGGCTCGGTGCTGCAGCCGGGACGGGCCCATGCGGGCTCTAGTCCTTCTAAGCCCGTGGGTTCGTCTGAAGCAGCCAATGCCCAGCCTCGGAGGCTCGACTCGGTTAGCCGATTGGCTCGCAAGGACGATCGTTTGGATGTGTTTGGCGATCGGAATAACGACGCGTCGTCGACAGGTTTTCAGTGAGGGAAATGTCGTTGCTATTGGGGGTGTTAATATTATATATATATATATATATATTTACTTGCATATAGTAATTAGTATAAGGAGGAAATAAAAGAGGATTGATAGAAGGTTGTGTTTTATAGTAAAATATGGCAGCGATACGAGCCTGAAATATGTACAGAATAAACGTTGCTAGTTTCAGCTCAGGCATGAAGCTTACATTACATGCTTAGTTCATGCACATGTCATTCCTACGTCACATGGAGACAAGAATAGCACACGTGGCACCCAACATGTCCCGGCTGCCTTCCGAGATTCGCATGCTTCTTTGTGTGTGCTTCCCCCACCATATTATAAAGACGAAACATAATTTGAAAATGGGTCCCACATCATCAATTTTTCTTTTATTTTATTTTATTTGGTGTCTGATGAATGATGATCATCATCAATCTACTACTCGCACAATCATTCTATAGAACGTTCAATCCGTCAAAAATTACATATACAAGATCATTCGACACGATCTTGATGATCGGCCCTTTAAATTCAATCATATAGCTATGTCGAGCGATGAGATAGCGACCGAATACATTAATATTCGTTACCAAGAAGTCCATTACTCTCACAGTTAATGCAATAACAAACTCAAAGTGCCGAAGAAAAGCTTTTAATGCAAGGCAGTAATAACCTAGTGTGTCTTTGATGCTCCTTTCAAACCACTTTTTCCTTCTTCCCAAAAGAAACCAAAGAATCATAAAACCACATTAATCGCAAAGCGAAGAAAGAAAAAAAAAACAAAAAGAAAAAGGGAAAAAACCTTCGGCCTAGCTACTTGACATGAAAATCCATGTCACGATCATCTTAGCCATGATTCTACAGCACTTACTTCCATCCCTTTCCTTGCAAGAAGTTCACATTGGCTACAAAGTGACGCTGGCGATCCCAAGCGAATACTCTAATGGGTTCGTGGGCAGAGCTTTCTTGATGGAAAACGAGCAGAATTCGCCGCCCCACTTTAAGGCGGCGGTCAGCGTCGAAGCTTCTTCTCACAACGATGGGCAACAAAGATATTCGTGTTCGCTCGACGTATTCCTCGGAGACGTTAGGGTTTGGAGTTCTGGGCATTTGTCGAAATTCTATGCAGTAGAGAAATGCGTGCTTGAGCTTTCTACTGATGGAGACTTGAGCTTGAAGGACGAAGATGGTTCTAATGTCCTAGGCTGGCGAAGTGGTACTTCAGGGCAAGGCGTTGAGGTAATTATTAGATTATTTGTTTAGTTAATATTTTCGTTAGATGTCTAAATATCATTGGCTTATTATTGGGGCGACGTGAAGCAGAAACTGAGCTTGTTGAGGACAGGAAACCTAGTATTGGTCGATGGGCTGAGTTCAGTGAAGTGGCAAAGCTTCAATTTTCCGACAGATATCATGCTGTGGGGACAGAAACTGAGTTCTCAGACAAGACTAATCTCATTCCCAAAAGAGCACAACAACTCAACGCAACTGTTCTATTCCCTGGAAATTCAACACGATAAGCTGATTACGTACTTAAACCACGGAAGAAAGAAGAAGTATTCTTACTGGGAATATCAGCCTTCTTCCACTAACCAGACAATCACGTCCGTACAGCTCACGTCCAACGGTCTAGAGATATTCAACGGTAAGATGAGATTCGATCAGATCAAACCTTCGAGTCCTCCGAGGTTTCTATCCCTGGAGAAGGACTCCGGCGATTTAAGGATGTACGGATACTCAGATGAGAAGCAGAAGTTCGAGACTTCTTACCGAGCCATAAACTTCGCCTGCGACCTTCCTTCGGCCTGCGAGCCTTATGGGATATGCACTTCGCCGGGCTCGTGTTCTTGCATCAGGCTAGGGACGAGGCACGTGGCGGATTGCTTCGACGGCGAGGCGGTTCACGGCCTGTGCGGGGAGGAGAAGGTCGAGATGATGGAGCTGAGAGGAGTCGTAACCGTTTTGAAGGGCGTTTCGTACATTAACGTCGCCGGCGGTAAGGAGGCGTGCGGCGAGCTCTGTTTGAATCGTTGCGGGTGCGTTGCTGCTCAGTACGAGGAGGACGGCGGCGGCGGCGGCGGCGCTAATTGCTTCTTATACGACGTAGTCAGAGGGATTAAGCAGAGCGATGAGGGTTCGAACGGTGTGAGGTTTATGGTGAAGGTGCCTAAGGGGAGCGGCGGCGGCGGCGGCGGTGAGCGTGGTAAGAATTCTGGGCTGAGGCTTTGGGTGATAATTGTGGTCGTCTTGGTTGATGTGCTTTTGATCGTTGTTGTTATTTTGGGAGTAGTTTACTACGTTGTGGAGAGGAGGAGAAAGAATATGGGGGCAGTTCGAGGCCAGAGAAATTAAATTGATTTATTTGTTTTTTAAATTGTGTGGATGAAATTAAATGTAGTGATAGTTTTGTTATTTTAAGAGGCCATTGCCATTGGGTTTATAGAGTATATAATTGTTGTTTTTGGCATTTTCAAAAAGGAGAAATAGGGTATATACATTGTTTTTTGTATATCGTGCTTATTAGTCTCGACGACCTAATGATTGTTGATATTGATAGTAAAATTTGAATTGAATAATATTTAAATAACTATAATAACAATTTGGATAATTGCATCATGCATGCTTTTTGAGACTTTAAGAAATAACTACCTCGACCTCCTTGAATTTCTTGGGCAACATTATGTAAGATTAGTTAAAGACTATTTTAGCAATAATTGAGTGATTATAGCATCCTTATCCGTTTACTATTCCAATCTGAATATTAAACACACACATATATACATACATGGTTGGTGCCGATACTTGAAAAATGATAAATGACTATTTCCAAAGCTTGTGAGTCGAAAGAGAGGTATTCGTGTAGCTTAAATTCAAAGATGTGATGGCCAAGTGCAGAATTTGTCAACAAATGACTGTAGTTAAAAGTCAAAATATAATTTCCACCAAACATGAAAATGACAACCATCTACTTTTAGCTTCTTTAAACTATCTCCATGCAAATCAATTCAATAATGTAATTATAGTTGCTGTGTCGAATCATATGTTATTCTATTAATCAAATATTCATTTTACATGAATTATGATACAAAATGGCCTTTTGTGTTATTTTAGATACCATTCGAGTTCTAAAATTTATTTTAGCGAGGCTGCTGTGGGAAAAAGGTGGCACCCTTGGTAATAATTCCAACTCCAGGTAAGTATTAACTAACAATGATAAAGTATACTATTTAAAAGATAGGTAATTATGATTTTTCTCCTGTCTACATACGGCGCCCAGTCAACGTATTCTAGAGCAACACGGTTTTTTGCTGGTAGTGCTTTGACCGATCGAAAATATATAATAGAATGGTTAATATATTTATGTATATACAAAACGGATTTTCTTGGTCAAAACTTACCCCGAGATGTACCATTTAGCATTATAATTTATTTTACGAGGCTTCTATATCGAATTTCAAACAGAGCCGGTAAAAAAATATTAATATAACGAACTATTTATGCAAACTTTGAATAGTTCACCACGTCTGATCGAATAAAAAATCAAATTTATATCATGACATTTTTCTCTTTGTTCGATTGGAAAATAAAAGATATATTGTTAGACGTAGGCTTTATATGAAGAAGTTATCGAACAACTTGAGATTCTCCACATTCTACCTTTTCACACTTGCTAAAAAATTTCAATTCATCGACAACCTTGGATAATCCTAATCCCTACATACATATCTAATATATATTGAATTCGAAATATAAAAAATACATGAGTAAAAAAAGCCAAGTGGAGGACAGCAAAGTAACATCCAATACGATTGACGTGTATGACTTCATCTCTCTCGCCAAAAAATCTCTCTATAAATAGCAAACGAACTCCCAAGTAAAAAATCACAACTAGACTAGAATCTCAATTACTTAGCTTGAGTACATTTTTTCTATCTACCAAAAATGTCAAAGACTAATAATACAACAACATCGTCGTCCTTGTTATTCCTCCTTGTAATAACAATAATAGGAGCAGCAAATGCTCAACTTTCTCCCAACTTCTACTCATCGACATGCCCTAACCTTCTCTCCATAATTAGATCAGCCGTTACCTCTGCGGTCGCCAGCGATCCTCGAATGGGCGCTTCTCTGCTTCGCCTTCACTTCCACGACTGCTTCGTCCAGGTTAGTACGTAGTCTTTCGGAATTATAATTTAATTTGAATCTATAATTGAATTTGCATATCATGTAGCCATTCGCATGCATGCATGCAAAAAGCATCCGAATATTGTAAAGTGCATATGATAAACATGAAAAAAAAAATCTTCAATTGACTCTTTCAACGGTAATACTACGCAACTCGACAAAAACCCTTTTGACTTTCGAGGCTGCCCAAAGCCAAGCGTCGTTTTCATGCATGCATGGGTCGTCGTCGATGTGATCTTTTCCCATTCATATGTATTATTCTTAAAGTTTAAGCAACTATGTCTCTCCATATGAATTATATACGTGTATTATACGTGTATAATTAACTATATTCGTTAATTGAATAAAAAACAGGGCTGCGATGCATCGGTTTTGCTCGACGACACGGCGAGTTTCACGGGAGAAAAAACAGCAGCTCCCAACGCAAATTCGCTCAGAGGATTCGATGTAATAGACACCATTAAGACTCAAGTGGAGGCTTCTTGTCCTAACTTGGTTTCTTGCGCTGATATCCTTTCTGTTGCAGCTAGAGATGGTGTAGTAGCTGTAAGCATATATAATACATATATATAAATATAATGGGTTTTCATTAGATTATATATTGAGACTTATATGATTGTTCAATTTCATTGATAATAATATATTCCTAATTATATCTATCTATCTATCTATCTATCTATCTATCTATCTATCTATCAGCTGAGTGGGCCAAGCTGGACAGTCCCACTAGGAAGAAGGGACTCAACCACGGCCAGCCTAAGCGGCGCCAACAGCCAAATCCCTGGGCCAGGGCTGAGCCTCAGCGGCCTCATTTCTAACTTCGCAAACAAAGGATTCACTGCTAGGGAAATGGTAGCTCTCTCAGGTACTACTAATATTTTAATCTCATAATCCATACCTAATTAATTCCGAGAAATTCTTCACCAAAAAAACCCTTTTTTTTTTTCTTTTTAAAGGGGGTCACAGCATAGGCCAGGCTAGGTGCGCAGTTTTCAGAAACAGAATATACAACGAGCCCATAAATCCTACTTTCGCGACGAGGGTGAGGGCAAACTGCCCACAGAGCGGCGGAAACAACAACTTGTCTCCGTTGGACTTCACCACGGCCAACACCTTCGACAACAGTTATTACACCAACTTGATCAGTCAGAGTGGGCTCCTCCATTCCGACCAGCAGTTGTTCAGCAATGGCTCCGCGGATGCGCAGGTGAGGGCTTACAGTTCGAACTCTGCCTCGTTCTTCAATGACTTTGCGAGCGCTATGGTGAAGATGTCGAACCTCAGCCCTTTGACGGGTACTAATGGTCAGATAAGGAGAAATTGCAGGAGGGTTAATTAATTAATATTATATGAGCCAATAAGGAATAAGGAAAAAGAAAGCTGCTTTTTCCGTTGATTTCTAATGGAGGTTTCTGTCCCTTGTTTTCGTATTTTATTTCAAGTGTGTTCTAATGGCAATCGTTGACGTAAGATGTTTGTCGTGTGTTGTTGTTGTTCGGTTTGTATTGCAATAATAAGGTCAAAGAAATGTAAAGATCTGCGATTGTAATGTGTTTTATCGTAACTCAATAAGTTGAAGAGTTATTACGAATCAACGCCTTGCGTGCTTTATAATGCACTTAGTGGGCCCCAATGTAATTACTTATCCATTGACTATAATTGATCTCATGAATTTGATTATTTAAAAATAGGTTAGTGTTTTTAATTACGATTAGTGTGTATTTTTTAGTTGGGATCGTTAATAATGTCTTATATTTCTTTCAAATAATTGTATGAAGTGACCGTACACGATGTTGGGACCAGACCAATCCGTGACTCATCTGTTAGACTATGTTTATCAATGACCCGGACAACCGGTTGTGCAATTAAATAAAATAAATCAAACAAGTAAATATTTTCCACAACCTCCCACAACCCCTGGTCCACCAACCGGTTGTGCACAGTTTTCAAAATTGTTTTTGTGGTTTTTGTTGATTTTTATGATACATTTAATTACCTATTAAAATTTTATTTTAATTTTTTTACTAAAATGTATGTTTTTTTTCTCTACAAATAGAGACTACTATTGCTACATTTTGAGTCACAATTTCAAATTATCTATTTCTCTATTACATTCTATAATATATCATAATTCGTATTATTTTTCTATCTCCAATAACCAAAGTATCTAAATTTTATATCATATAATGTAATCTATTTTCAAACATTCAAATACTACTAAAAATAATTATAAAAATAAATATTATAGGTTGTGTTGGGTTGTTGATAAAGTATGAAAATGGTTGAGGTGTAGGTTGTGAATGTGAAGGAGAGAGAAATTAATATTTTATTCTCATAACCGGTTGTGAAGGTCATGGATAAACATAGTCTTAGCTGATCAGCTACGAGCCTAGCATACGCTATGATATTTTTTTCCTTTCTATTTTATTCATATGAGTTCAATTATATTTCAATTCAATTATTTATATCTACGCTGCCGACAATTGAGATTTATTTCTTACACGAATGGGTCCTGACTCCTTAGCTAGTACCTTCATCATACTCCAGTCATCTTCATTCCTATTTTTCATGTTGAGGTTTATTTCACTGCTCTCGACATTTTTAATTTAGAGATAAAATTATTAGATTTCATACTCATTTAGATAGATCTTTGCACATTATGCTCCATAATGTCGCAATTAGAGAAGCTTCCTACCCTATTCATTATGAATGCATGAAGAGAACAAATAACTCAGACAATAAGATTCCACATGTAAGCATTTAAAGTAAAAAAGAAGAAAAAGAAAAACCTAAACAAAAAAAAAAAGATTGTTATATTAATTGATGGAAACCCCTCAACCAACTGTTTCTTTACATTAAATAACCCACAACCTACTTCTATTATCATTGTTGCCAGATCGTAGATCATCCAAGACCTGTGTTTTTTTCTTTTCAGTTATTTTATTACAACACAACTTTATTGAGCTTATGTTTCATCTTTATCTGAAAATAGCAACTGAAAAGTATAAGCAATAATCTCAGTTTAAAGTGACTAGCTTTTATTCTCCAGAAACAAAAAGGAACGACATTGATGATCAACAGAAAAAGATAAGCTATAACAGCTCAAAGATTTGAGCAACTTAACTACTTACATTTATCCAAGAACTTATTATTAACCATCTCAACACTTCATTTTCATTCATTATTCAAGACAAGAACTAAATTATATATAAAACTTAGCAGCATTATATCAACGATTCTTAACCTTAAACCTTAATTGAATTCAGTTAGTTCCGGCCGACGACGGCCGACAAAGCCTTCTTCACGGAGGTGCAATAACCACCGCCGCCACGAAACTTCACTAAATTGACCATTTTACCCCCGAAACAAGACTGCCCACGACCTGCTCTCACCTTCTCCTCATGGCTTCCATGGATAGGATCAGCCATAGCCTTCTCATCAAAAGAAGAACCCCAGCTCGAAAACCTCGCCCTTCGCCGCTTAGAATTCTCCGAAGAACTCGAGGAAGAAGACCAAGAAAGGGAAGACAGCGAAGAAGACGCCACCGACGAAGGCGGCGCGTGCACCTCTTTCTTGGAGGGATAAACGACGGCGGCGACCGCCCTTCCTAATGTCAAAGCGCGCAGAAGCTGATGAAGAAGAAGCTTGGACCGTGAAGAAGCACTTCTCTTAGACCTCTTGCTCGTGAGATCGGCGGCGGTGGTGTAGTACGACGGCGGCGGCGTAAGAGGCGGGACGTCGTAGCCGTCGTGGGATCTATGCTTGGGAGTTCCCGGCGTGGTTTCCCACGTGAAGGGCACGGCGCTTGAAACGTCGCCGTAGTAAACCCTAAAAGATGGATGAGATTTTGAAGCCTCCTTTGAGAGAAGCTTTGTGAAGAATTTGTCGTCGTCGTGTTTGATTCTGAATGACGATTTCTTTTCGTGGAACTCAGTCGTCGTCGTCGTCATCTTTTGATGTTTTCTTGCTGAGAAAGTGGAGAGTTAAAAAGTTGGTCTTTTGAGGTAAGGAAAAGTGAGACGATCTCTAATATATTTTTTTGAAGTTCTATCAATAATGTGATGCTACTACCTACGTAGGGGTTCATTAATGTATTTGTTATAATAATATGTGTAATAATGGGGGGAGTTGGTTTCGGTGTGTAGATCCAACATTGGATTTACTACACTGGGATTGACTTGTTAACTTTATCATGGTTTAAATTTAATGATTTGTTGCGTGAATTCTCTCAATCTCATTCAGAAAAATACATTATTACATGAATACGACATGCACCAGTGTGGCATTGTCACTTGTCAGTCGCTAGATAAGTGAATGAGTCAATATTGACTATAGTAGTGGAGTGGATCTTCATTTTTTTAAATGATTCATTAATAGTTGGAATTATCATATGGGGTTTTTACACATAAGTACCTATTTGGAAAAAAATTTGTAATTTAGTACCCAGTCAGGATTTTTTTATATGTAGGTACCTAACAGAATAAAGTTTTTGCACATAGGTACCCGATCCCCGAAAGTACACCAAACAACACATTTGGGTACCCTATCTCAACACATTTGGGTACCTTATATAACAGAAAATGGTACGACGTATGTTATATTTAGGTACGCCCTGTGTAACACACAGGCATACCCGTAGGTACGACGTATCCTATATTTAGGTACCCTATATAAACGTGTTATAGTACGCAATATACACACAGGAAGGTACGATATGACTAAAGAAACTGGTAAAATTAAATTGGGTACCTATCTACAAAATTTTCTGACATGGGTAGTTATGTGTAAAAAATTTTTCCTATTGGGTACTTTTCTATAGATTACCGTTATCATAATTGATTTCAGATTATTCATTTTAAACAATACGATTCTTTTTTTTTTTTTCAATTTTTAAACAATACGATTCGGAGAGTAAGTTTGATGCCGTGGTCCACTTTGCTTATTTTACTCCGCTTCGCCTGTTACGCTACGTCGATCAGATCATACATACAATAAAATGATTTTTTTAATAATTTTAAAAAATGTATCTGAGCAAAGTATACCAAAAGTTTTGTCATAAGAAATTTCACACCACCTTCGCATGATTATATAAACACCGAAACGGATCTGGTGAAGACTAGGCTGGCAATTAACTAACATATATACATATTTGAACAAATAATTATTAAATATTTAACATTTATTTCTGGGGATATTTCTTTATATTTACTGACAATCTTCCATGTGGTATTCAACATTAAATGTCGTATGAAATAACTATTTCTAAATGACATTATTCATTAGCATAGCATACGGTATCGGACAAGTAAGATGTAATAAAAATAAACTATAACTGGTGCGTCGTCAATAAAACTTTATCCATCTCTCTCTCTCTCTCTGATAATCTCTCTGATAATCTAGTTATGTGATTTTTTAATTACAATGAAATCATTATTAGTATCGACAAATTTTCCGGATTGCCACGTGGACCTATTTATAATGTGTATCATGAATTGCATATAATTTCACGAAATTAAGTAATCCCTAATAAATTTGGTTTGATTCCAAAAAGTAACCACAGTTAAACGCAATACTTCAAGTTAATAAAGAATTATCACATGCCAATTATTTGCCAACGACAAATCTTGATTTCGCACTTGTTTACTATAAATTATAAGATTGAATATTACCTTGGTTGTTACATCCTGCTCCTACGTTGAAAAAATGTAAACCTATATGAAAACATTACCATCTTGGGTGTACTTTTGTCGTCGATGTTAATGAATAAGCAAGCTTGATGAATATCGAAGAATGAATAGTATGGCCCTACAAAGTCGATGATCTAAGTCCGCCATTATTAACTTTCTTAATGTTAGTAATCGATCAAAGAGATAAAATGATATACCTAACCTATCTATATTTATTCGTTATTTATTACAAGGGTCGGACATCCCTTTCCCTATCTTGTCTAGATGAATATACCCATTATATTTTCGAATTTTTTTCCTAAATAAATGCATTTTCAAATTGGGCTATGGCGCATATACTCTTTTTGAATAAAAGTGTTTGGGCCAACGGTCGAACGCAGCTTTAAGACACGAAAGTTCCCAACCCAACTTTTAATCCAAGTTCTAACCTTCCACACCAATCCCAAGAATTATCGAAAGAGAAAACAATTATCATAATTTCCTTCTTATTATCAACTAACTAGACCCGTCAAACACATAGATAACACAATTCACGAATTTTGAAATTATTATATTTAATATCGATTGAGATTAAGTTTCCCTCCGACGAGACCCAAATTTTTTTCTTGCATTCAATTCCCTTCTTACCTTTTTTACGGGGAAAAGGTGAAAAAAAAAATCCAAACGGTACAAAGCACAAGTCATATCGTATCATTACTTAACCCAAAGCCTCGTCTTTCTTGTACAGAGACAGTCCACAGCTTAACGTTACTCTCCTCGACACACTCACTCACTCGCACTAAAGACGAAAACTAGCTAGGTAGAACTACCGAGATTCACTTTTCTTGTCCTTTGGAAAATGGCCACGGAAGAGAACAACGCCGCCGATTCCGGCCACGCTAGGGCCGAGATTGACACGTCAGCGCCCTTCGAGTCCGTTAAGGAAGCGGCTAGCCGCTTCGGCGGGATGGGATTTTGGAAGCCCTCTGCTCAGAAGACTTCTGAAAACGAATCTGTGTTTGCCCTCAATCAAAGTGTAATTTATCTTCCATTTGCTCCTTTTTCTGTAAATCCGAGCATTGTTATTTCTGGGTTGTAGCTTTTGTGGGCTGATGTCATGAGTTTGGTTTGGGGATTAACTGTGTTATATACACCGTAGTAGTTCTTTTTTGTCGTTCTCTTTTTTGTGTGCTTATATTCGACCCTTGAGCTCTATGCTTTGCTGCTTTAATGTGTGAGAAAAAGGTTAACCTTTTGAAGTCTGGCATTTATTGCTTCCTTTGATGGTATTAACAGAACGAAGCAGAAATCTCCGCCATGGAGGAAGAAGCTGCGAAGCTAGAGAAAGACCTCATTGCAAAGGAAAGGGAAACATTCGACGTCTTAAAGGAGCTCGAAAGCACTAAAAACATCGTCGAAGAACTCAAACTAAAGCTTCAGAAAGAAACGTCTGAGATCAGCGAAACCTTGGATCAAAAGGAGAAAGACGGTTTTGAATCTTGCCCATCTTCTTCCCCAGGTTTTATCTTGCTCGAGCTTAAACAAGCGAAGCTGAACCTGACAAAAACGACGAACGATCTCGCCGAAATTAGGGCTACGGTCGATTCTTACAACAGAAAGATCGAGAAAGAAAGGCTATCCCTCGAAAAGACCCGCGAAAGGTTGCTGGCGAACACATCGAAGATTTCGAGCTTAGAAGAGGAAGTAAGCCAGACAAGGCAGATTCTTGGACAGGTGAAAGGTAATGAATCCCGCCCCGACCCGCCAGACATCGCTAAAGAGCTTCAGAAACTGAGCTCTGAGACAAAGAAGTTTAAGGAAGTAGGCGAAGCTGCGAAATCCCAGGTTGTAAGGGCCATGTCTGAGATCGAACATACAAGGGTTCGTATCAGAACTGCTGAGGTAAGATTGGTCGCCGCGAAGAAGATGAAGGAAGCAGCTAAAGCTTCTGAAGCTGTGGCTCTTGCAGAGATTAAAGCGCTGTCTAAGAGCCAAAACGCAGATGAAGACATAACTCTTACTTTCGAAGAATACTCATCCTTAGTCTCCAAAGCTCGAGGAATCGAAGAGGCCAACAAAGTGAGGGTCGAAGACGCTGCACTTCAAGTCGAGGAAGCTAATATTTCCAGGAAAGAGATATTGAGAAGGGTCGAAGAAGCTACGCATGAGGTCAAAATCAGTAAGAAGGCATTGGAAGAAGCCTTGGAAAGAGTCGAAGAGGCGAACAAAGGGAAGCTAGCGGTCGAAGAAGCTCTGAGGAGATGGAGATCAGAGCATGGGCGTAAAAGGCGTGGGGTCCACAACGACGCCAAGTTCAAGAGGGAAACCTTAGCGCTCGCCGACGATGAGGTGAAAAGGCAAACCCCATGTCTGAAACCGACCCTTTCGATAGGGCAGATATTGAGTCGAAAACTGCTGCTGACCGAAGAGTATGAAAATGGGGCGGCTGCGGAGAAGAGGAAGGTTTCTCTCGGGCAGATGCTCGGCGGTAGTAAACTCTACAGTAGCAATGGTAATGAGAAGAAACCTGGGAAAGAAAATAAGGAGGAGAAGCAGCAACTTCCCGCGAAGAGGAAGAAGTTTGGCCTCGCTCGAATTTCTCGCCTGGTTTCGAAGCAGAGCAAGAAGAAGAAGAAGGACAAGAAACAGAGCACTGCCGTTTGATTATATTCTATCTATGTAGCAATCCTTTGATCTTAATTCTTAACTTAGCTGCTGAGTTTGTCTTAGTTAGTTTTAATGGTTCTTGTTAGGTTGTTAATGGTGATTGGTGTGTGTTATTGTTCGTGGAAAACTTCGTATTTATATAAGATTTGATCTTTCGTGTCGTAAGAGCGCGGTGTGCAATATGTATGTTGTCTTTAGTGCAATATTATACTCCTATTTTTTCCGTCCTACTTATTTCTTCCCATCTTTCTATTTCGGGAGTCCCACATAATTCTTTCCATTTCTATTTTTGGTAAAAGATTATGTCAATAATTAAACTAATAAAAAAAGGCTTCTTAATTTACGTGCACACTAATAGATTTTCTCTCTCCATGCTTTAAAATGTGCTATAATATTAAAAAAAGGATTTTCTTAATTTACGGTGCCCACTAATCTTTGAGAAGAAATATGTGGGACTGATGAAGTACTATATATCAAAATGAGGTTATATCTATACTCTTAAATTAATGGTGGGAGTGAGTTAAAAACTACTTTTTGGTGTATTTATTAATTAATCAGAAATTTTCTTAAAATTAAAAAGCGACATAAAATAAAAGATAAATATTAGATCTTGAGCCTAATGAAAATGTATATTCGATTTTCAGTAAAATGATTATTTTCTAACTAAATATTACAATCAAAATTAAAACAAATATTCAATCAAACAACATAGGGTGTGCAACATGAACTAGTTTTTTATTATTTTAGAGGATAGCAACTTAACTACGCATAATACGTTTTGGATATTCTTCAATTTGGTTGATTATTTCACGGTAGGCAACAAATTACGAGTGCTATGATATGATACTATCCATTAATTAAAAAATATCATAGCTCAATCCGATAGATTATTCAAACAACGCTATTTTAAAGGCTAAACACGATTTTTAAACATGAATAGGGGCTGAATCATAGTTAACTCTATTTTAAATTGGGTCCACCTTACTTTTGTTTGTTTCTTTATTTAATATTATTGACAATTATGATTGCTTTATTTAGACGTGTTTGCTAATTTGCTTGCAAGGAATAAACAAGATCGCTTCTTTCCTGACCCGCAATTTGGCACCCTTTTCCGATCCCCCGAAGAAGGTGATGGAAATATATCTCTTTTTATCCTTATATAATTTTTCCTTATCAATTTCGCTGGCTTTCTTATTTGGGTCTGTGATTGAATTGTTAGTTTCGAAAGGTGGTTCTTAGCTGAATTACGAACTACGTATTTGATCAGCAGTGGCTGAAGTTATTTCTGGCCATCAATTTATGGGCAATATGTAGTTTTTCTTCTTTGGGGAGTAATTTATTGTTCTTCTTCGATTGTATAAAAGGTTAAACAATTATAGGACTGTTGCTGTATTGACTGTGCATGCTTGATAATATTCTCTCAAGTGTTTCTTTCAGAAGGCATATATTTGCCTGAAGACAAAAATCTTGGCTGCTTCTATGTTTCGTTTTCTTGAATTCTTTTACCCTATGCCTATTAAACTTAAGACGTGGAGGTTAACCTTTGCGTGAAATCTTTGTTGCTTGATATATCCAACTCGATGGTGTGCTGATTTTCTCAGTTCTCTCTAGTTTGAATCATTTAACACTATATACAAGGTTGTTTTGTACTTGTAATGAAGTCCTCAATTCAGCTGTGTCCCTATTGTAATATGCAGAATGCTCGCTAGGGTGCTCTTCGTTCTTTTCACGATCATCTGTTTACGGTGCTGTGATGCTCGAGACCTTACGTGTAAACCATCTTTCTTATACGATATTATCACTTGAAAGTTATACCTCCATGCATATGTGGTTTCTCCACTTAAACCGTAGAAGTCATCTGAGTCTGACTCTGATGTCTGAATACTATCGACTTTGTGTCGCAGTCTTTCAGACTTGGCATGGAGATGTACCTCAACAAGGCGACAAAGTTGTCAAAAACGAAAAAACTATGTGATCTCTGCGAGCAATATGCTAGCGAGGCTCTCACTTACCTTTCAGAGAACAAGACTCAAACAGAGATCATAGGCATCCTCCATCAGTCATGTGCAAGAATGCCTTCACTCAAGCAGCAGGTAAAAGCAATTAATGATATGCTCTGCAGATGAATATTTCGAAAATTTGGAATAAGCTAGCTTTTTTTTACATTTCTAACATCACCCCTCAAACTGTTTTGTTATTTGCAGTGCACAGTTCTGGTGGATTATTACGCCCCTCTGTTTTTCGTGGAGGTTTCTTCGGTGAACGCTGGAGATTTCTGCAGAAAGGTTGACCTATGCAGATCAGATATTTCCATTTCTTTGCATCAACCTTCCTCTGACAACAAGTGTGAGATGTGCCACAACGTAGTCGCTGAGGCGTTACTCAAACTGAAAGATCCCGACACTGAGGTATATATATGGTCGAGTTCTATCTCTCACCTAAAGTATTACTATCTCATATCTCTTTTTCTCTGTTTCAGTTGGAGATACTCCAAGTGCTTCTCAAGGCTTGTAAGTCTATCGGCAAAAGCGTCCAAAAGGTATAAATACACAGTTCTTTTTAAGCTTGTAACGTTAGATGACAACATAATAGACCAAAAACATAGTTCGCTTATGTTGGGCTTTCTTGCAGTGTAAACGATTGGTTTTCGAGTATACTCCTATCATCCTCGTCAAGGGTGAGCAGTTCTTGGAAGCTAATGATATCTGCACCATTTTACATGCTTGCGAAACCGAAAAGAATGTCTCCGAGAAAGAAATGCCCATGGTCTCGGCATCTTAAGGGAAAGTAAGCGATCATCAAATCAATACTCATCTTGGCTGTAAGAGAAAACCATTCTATTGTTTGAAGTTATTAAGCTTTGTTGTAATATGCTTTCTGGGCTTTCGAATATCTGATACAAGCAAAATGTTACTATGTTGTTGGACCCAATTGCATTTCTTTATTAGTCTACTGAAGGCCCTGTGAAGGCCGACATCATCATACGCACATCAAATATATATTATTGCAGCATTTTGGAGTTATTCGGAAATATCTTGGTGAATTCATGCATTATCAACCAATTAAAAATACCTGCCGTCGTAAAGATAATGTTATGTCCTAATTAATTGCGATGCGATATCACATTAGAGGACAATTATGAAACATATTTTTATGATGCTGCTTGACATATTCAAAGAAAATGATGGGCATTGTGGTCATAGCCTTCAAGACAGGCGAACCACTCATACCCAGATTAGGATTGTATGGTGAAAAATTAATTGTCCATAAAATACTTACATTAATTTATTTATTTTTATTAAGGTATCAATCGATAAATAGATTCCTTCACGAATAAGATGGGACATGAAGCCAACCTTTGCAACACCTGTTGAACTCTGATTTGGTGTTTATGCATTCGATGTGGGACCCACTTTTTGTCTGCAATTTTAGTCGTGAAATTAGGCGTGATGAGGGAAGTATATTCTGTGAAATGGAATCGTTTACTCTTTGGTGTGGTGCTGAGTAAACTAAATTAATAAATTAAATTTAAATTAAAAATGTCATTATTGCTGTTGTAATTCAATGTATCCACTCAACTTATAGCAGCCAATGGTGAAACCTCATATCAATCACAAATGTCGTATTTAGTATCTACTATTTTGTACATTCAAATGAGTGTGCTATAATAATATATTATAATTTAAAAAGGAATATATAATTAATTAAAATTAGTAAGTTAATAATTCACTAAAATATTAAGTAAAAGTAGTTGATGGTTTCCTTTTTATTTTATTTAATAAATTTTATTCCAATAAGACTCAATTGACTGACTAATTGGACGGTTTATAGCAAGCCCTGACACTTAATAAAATATTATAGTATAGATACTCTTTTATTAAAAGTACATAGTTTAAGGATAAACTGCCATTGGTATGTCAAGTTAAATTAAATTAAAAATAACATTAAATAGTTTAAAAAGCCTACTGCATGATATATTCTCAAATTTGCCCTTCTATTTTTAGTTAATTTTTAAAATTAATATACATTTATATTTAGCACACGCATTTGAGTGTGCAAATAAACCAGTATATAAGGTGTGACATCATGCCATTGCCATTGCCAACCCCAATATCTAGCTTTGATTAGAAAGGAAGGTATTTTATTTTTATTGTTATTATTATCATAGTAGTATTTTGAGTTTTATTCGGGGAAACATTAGAAATATACTAATTCCCCAATTATTTCTTTATTTTAAAATTGAATTGAAAATAACATTGCCAGGAAAAGCACAAACACTCGTGTATGATATTTAAAGTGCACATAATTTATTGTATAGCTTGCTGCTGATGAAAACTCCCCTATATGTACCTAAGAAATAATGATTAATCATAGTGTAACATTTAATTCTTGTTTTCTACTAATGATTCCAAGTTCTATAAAAGCATGCATAAATGTTTGGCTACTATTATTCCCTATATGCCATATTTTATTCCCTAAAAAGCTACAATGGACAAATATATATGTATATAAATATATTCCCAGCCAATTAATAAAACATTATATATTTAGCTACTATTATCATAAATGTTTGGTGGTCGCATAAATCTCAACGGCTTAATGACTCTATTTTTAGTATTCGGTTTAACGCCGTCATAATGGAATAATAAATTATTTTTCATTTTTTACATAAATAATTATTAGCTGTCACCGCGAAGTTATATCTCGTGTATATAAATATGTGTGAACTAATGACTCGCTTTTTTGACGGCTTCGTAAGATCTTAGAACTCCTCGCATCACTCCGTCGCCGCCGTGATAATCTCTTGAAGAAGGTGCGAAGTTTGCGGCAATATCTCTCCCTTTTTTCTCTTTCTTTTTTCGCTATATGGGCGTGCTTATGTATGTTGATTGTATATCTGTTTAGGTGGCTCATCTGTCTTGTGATTTCTGCTTAATTATGTTCCTTTCCCCCTTCAACTCGCTCTATTTGAGCTGGATCTAATCTGCTGTCTTCTGATGTTTCAAAGGTGATTACTGTTAGATAATATGCGTCGATTTTTTGTTGAAGATTTGTAGTGATGTGAACCTCGGTCGGTATATTGGCCTTGGGGGAGTTTTTGCTTAATTCGATGGAAGATACTTATTGTTGTTGGTTTTTGCTTTATATATCGAATCACTTGGCGCGTCTATCGAGTTTGTACCAAATCTACACCTTGTATTTTTAATATTTCTTCATCGATACTCTTGCATCATTATCAAATTTCTTGGCTGTTTTCCCAAACTTGATAGCCTGTGATGATCCTTTTCAAGTATTTCAATCAGAAAATCCAACTTATGTCTTCCCATGTAGGTGATTGCTTCGAACCGGAGATTAGTGCCTTGTACGTAAGGAGTGATATCGCGAAATTCCGTAACTTTATTAAAGTGTTATCAAGCTCGCGACAAAAATTTAGGGAATGCAGAAAAATGTGCGTAAGAGCTAACAAGTCCTTATCTGAGTTTGATGAAGCGAGAGCTCTTTACGAGCTTTCCCACTTTATCTTAGACGAGATTGGACAATTCATCGATCATTGCGAAGACGGTTGAAATATCACATTCTCGAAGGTTTATTCGTAAGTTATCAAGGTTAGTTAGCAACTCTAAAAGTTAAGAAACTCTTTGAGAGGAGAAATGGAAACCCAAGGAAGTGCGCTGATGCAAAGATACGAGCTGGGAAAATTGCTTGGACAAGGTACTTTTGCAAAGGTGTACCATGCTAGAAGAATCGAGGACGGTGCAAGCTTTGCCATAAAGGTAATCGACAAACACAAGATCATAAAAGTGGGGATGATGGAGCAGATCAAGAGAGAGATCTCAGTTATGAGACTCGTAAGGCACCCCAACATTGTGCATCTCCACGAGGTTATGGCCACTAAGACGAAGATATACTTCGTGATGGAATACGTAAAAGGAGGAGAGCTCTTCAACAAAATCGCCAAAGGGAAACTCAGAGAAGATTCTGCGCGGAAATTCTTCCAACAGCTGATAAGCGCGGTGGATTTCTGCCACAGCAGAGGCGTCTATCACCGTGATCTAAAGCCCGAGAACTTACTCTTGGATGAGAACGGGAATTTGAAGGTTTCTGATTTTGGGCTGAGTGCTTTGGCTGAATCTAAGCAGCAAGACGGGCTACTCCACACGACTTGTGGGACTCCTGCTTATGTTGCGCCAGAAGTCATCAACAGGAGAGGGTATGATGGACCTAAAGCTGATATATGGTCTTGTGGGGTGATCTTGTTTGTTCTATTATCTGGGTTTTTGCCATTCAGCGATTCGAATCTCATGGAGATGTATCGAAAAATCGGTAAGGCTGAGTTTAAGTGCCCCAGTTGGATCACCCTCGACGCCCGTAAGTTGATATGCAAGATTTTGGACCCAAATCCGAAAACAAGGATCTCTGTGTCGAAAATCATGGAGAATCCTTGGTTTCGTAAAGGTTTACAGCCCAAAGCAACAAGATTCGACGCTCGTTCTAAGACTGCAGCTACTGATACAAACGAAGCAATTGATGCTGATGCTACGAAGGACAAGAATTTAGCTAACTTGAACGCCTTTGATATAATCTCACTCTCAGCTGGCTTCGACTTGTCTCCTTTGTTTGAAGGTTCCGATCGAAAGAGAGAGCTGAAGTTTACTACGAATCAACCAGCGAAGAGCATTGTCTCGAAATTAGAGGAATTGGCCAAACGATTGAAGTTGAAGGTGACGAAGAAAGACGGAGGATTTCTGAAGCTGCAAGGATCGAAAGAAGGAAGGAGAGGTACGCTGTCCATCGACGCCGAGATTTTCGAGATCGCGCCGACGATCCATTACGTTGAGATGAAGAAATCGAACGGAGACACTTTGGAGTATCGAGAATTGGTCGAGGAAGAAATAAGGCCGTGTTTGAAAGATGTTGTGTGGACATGGCTCGGAGATGATGATGAACAAGAGAAGCCATCCGAGCAGCAACATGAGACTGAAGAGCTCACCCAACAAGTTGAACAGTTGGATTACGTTCAGTTGCCTTGAGCATGAATGGGATTTTTAATGTGTCCTTATTTTCAGTGTATTTTTGCATTTTGAGATTTTATTGAAGACCCTTTTGGTCAAAAATTCATTACCTATATATATAGGCGCTATCTATTCAATTCATGCATGACGTTTTAATGCAAATAATTTTATTTTCACCGATTACTTTAACTATTATGTTGTTACATTGCTTAGTGTTTGTTTATAGTCAGACCACTAATGTTGAACTAGTACAAGTCCATTTTCGTTTTCCAGATATGACAAGACAAAGGTGGGCAACGACTCGAAAACAAAACGTTTGTCCACGTCGATGATGAAGTTACGAGTTAAAAGTGAAGACCGTAATATTGGACTTTAAGAGGCCCATTGTAAAAATGACGATCCAATTATTTGGGCTTTGTCATTATATGCGCGGCCCATTTATTAATGAAAATGGGACATGAGAAGGTTTAAATTTAATTATTCTCGTTTGGTTATTGAGAGTGGTAAGGTTGTGTTCCATTCCACTAATTTACAGTTACTGCCTTAACTCATAAAGACATATACCACTATTCAATGTTTGGCTGAAAATATATTTAAGAATTTTTTAGACAAGGCGACATTATCATATAATTAACCAAGAAAAGTAGTGAGTGGGAAACTGACAGATTAATTGGTAAGCATGAAATCCTTTTCGGATTCACAAAACGAAATCTATAGAATGTACTTTTACAACATGGGAACGTTGATTTCACAAAAAACTGTGGCTTACAGTACAATCCAATTAAATGTACTTTCCATGTTGCCTTTGACGCATGTCACTTTCAATTAATAAAGAAAAAAGTAGCAAATTCTAGTTTCTAATTCAAGGAGAATATTGATTATTTAAGCAACATAATAAGCCAAACGACCATATTCGCATACTCGTATGCATACAAACAGAAGGCTGTAACATTAATATATTCAGACATTATTGCCAAATTGTAAGCAAAAGAACACAACTCCACAGCCCCCCACACTAACTTTTTTATTTTATTTTAATTACATAGTATTTTTATGACGTCCCACACTCATTTTTATCTTTATATGACGTCCCACTATAGTATTTCCAATAATTGGATTTTTTCTTACAATATATATATTGTAACGTGTGGGCTTGTCCATTGTTGCCGTTGCCGGTTTAGGAGGTTAGCTTATTGTCGTTATACGGTCCGTGTTAGAAATATTCAAACTATATATTATTAAATCTGCCTTGTTGTAATGGCAATATAACAGAACAGATGAGGCCAAAACATTTATTTCCCCATTTTTAATTGAATGATTACCGAATCAACTAAACAAAATGACAACCACCTACTAATAATTATAAAGCCGACGTTGTTTAATTATAGTTTTGTCAGAGATTAATATGCAATAAAACAATTAATTAATAAATTGTTTTTGCTTTTATCGTCTCCTTAAGACGACATAAAAGTAAACTTTTGACGGCGGCTTCAAAGTATGGTTGGCCACCCTTTCACAGCTCATTCAGATGATTCTTGTAAGAAAAGGTCTCTCTCTCTCTCTCCCTCTCTCTCTCTCCCTCTCTCTCTCTCTAGAAAGTATTCGTATCGTACGTTTTAATTTCGTATCCGTTACATATATCTGAAATCTCATAATCGTCATCGACGATTTCCATTTTCAAGACACCATTCTTTCAATTTTGAGCTATTGATAATTTCCGGCGAGGTATGACGGTGTTTCAGGAGAGTTTTCCGGCGAGAAAACGGCGGCCTTCGGCAGGAGCGTTCATTTCACCAAATATCTCCGATCAGAAGCTCGTCCAGTCGCTGTTTCATCTCTCTCAGGAAATTTCATCTCTTCAACTTCAGCCGACGAAAATCCTCTTGAAGAAAACCACGACTTCGGTTATCAGAAAATCGAGGCTAATCTCCGTACTATTCGAAGAGCTCCTGCGATTCAATCCGCCGAAGAAATTTCCTGCTTCTGCTACTTTATGCTTCGAGGAATTGTTCATAGTTTTGCAGCGAATTAAAGCTCTACTCGAAGACTGCCACGGTTGCAGCAAAACGTGGCTGCTGACGCAGATTCCGGCGATTTCGAGCTCGTTTCATCAGCTGATTGGCGAATTATCTACGCTCATGGATATTTTCCCGGCGAAAGAGATGAATTGCTTGAGCGAGGACGCTGTTGAATTCTTCGATTTGATTAAGAGACAGTGCTCGGCGACGGATTGTACGGACGCCGCCGACGAGAACCTCAGAAACGAGCTGTTGAGAATGTTGGACGAAATCAAGCAAGGAATCGTCCCCAATCAGAGGAAACTCTCCGAAATTTTCGAGAAATTGGGACTCGGCGACTCCACGAGCTGTACGGACGAGATCGAAAACCTCGAAGACGAAATCAGGAGCCAAAACGACGACGAATCGAAAGCCAACGCCGCCGCGCTGATCGGAATCGTACGCTACGCTAAGTGCGTGCTATACGGAGCGTCGTCGACGCCGAGGGCACACGCACGCAGAGGAAAGAACAAAAATCACCCTCACAGACCGGCGTCGTCTGAAGCCACCACCGTCCCCTCAGACCTCCGTTGCCCAATCTCCCTCGAGCTAATGCGCGACCCAGTGGTGGTCGCCACCGGCCAAACCTACGACCGCTCATCGATAACCCTATGGATCGAATCAGGACACAACACGTGTCCCAAGACGGGTCAGACCCTTGCCCACGCGCAGATGATTCCCAATTTAGCCCTCAAAAACCTAATCGCCACGTGGTGCCGCGACCACCGCGTTCCCTTCGAGTCGCCGGAGCTAAACCGCGTCAGAACCAATCAATCCATCCCAAACAAGACGGCGATGGAAGCCGTTAAGATGACCGTTTCCTTCCTCGTCACAAAACTGACACATTTCTCATCGTCATCCTCATCAGCTGATGACGTGGATCGAGTGGTCTACGAGCTTCGAGCCCTAGCCAAGGCCGACTCGGACAGCCGAAGCTTCATCGGAGAGGCCGGCGCACTGCCTCTGCTGGCCAACTTCCTAGGCTCGGAAAACCCGAGCCTACAGGTCAACTCGGTCACCACAATCCTCAACCTTTCGATCCTCGAGGCCAACAAAAAGCGTATAATGGAGACTGAATCAGCCGTAAGCGGAGTGATCGAAGTACTGAACTCCGGCGCCACGTGGGAGGCCAAGGGCAACGCCGCCGCCACGATCTTCAGCCTGACCGGCGTCCACGCCTACCGCCGGCGGCTCGGCCGGCGGGCCCGAGTCGTCGCCTCGCTGGTCGAGCTCGCCCGAGCCGGGGGCACGACGTGCGCCAGGCGGGACGCCATGATGGCGATCTTGAACCTTGCCGGAGACAGGGAGGCGGTGGGGAGGCTGATCGACGGCGGGGTGGTGGCCGTCGCCGGAGAAGCGATGGATGTGCTGGCAGAGGAGGCTGCCGCAGTGGTGGAGGTGGTGGTGAAGCGCGGCGGGATGGCCGCGGCGGCGGCGGTCTACCGCGGGGATGTGGTGGGGAAGCTGGCGGCGGTTCTGAGGGACGGGACGGAGCGGGCGAGGGAGAGCGCGGCGGCGACGCTGGTGCACATGTGCCGCCACGGCGGGGCGGAGGTGGTGGCTGAGGTGGCGGCGGTGGAGGGGATTGAGAGGGTGGTTTGGGAGGCGATGGGGACGGGGACGGGGCGGGCAAGGAGGAAGGCGGCGGCTCTGTTGAGGATATTAAGGAGGTGGGTGGCTGGGCTTATTGTTGAAGGGCAGCAGCAGAGGTTGGTGGGTACTCTTGCCGCCGGCGGTGGTGGTGATGATTCTTCCATTACTGTTACGAGTGTTAATAGTGTTAGTTCGACGAGGATAGTGTTGCCGGCTTGAGTTGAAAAGTGTTTGATGATAGCTTATTGTCATTTTTTTAGTAATCATTTTTTGGGGTGATACAATATCGTAAATGCATGTTATGGAAAGCGGAAAGCGTTATTACATCTGATTCGTTCTTCAGAAAAATTCCCTCTCGTGCTTTGCTTGGCCGTTCTTCAGAGAATTGCCGGGATTATAAAGAAACGGCAGTGCAAGTGCATAGCAAGTTGAGCGGGAATCCCCGAGGTTATAAATAACAAATAAACGAAAATATGCATAAACGCTTTTTTGTGTACTGCCGTGTATATGCTGGTGGTTAAGGTTGTTGACGGAAGAGTACATTAAATTAGAGATCGAAGTGGTCAACAAAATGGCTAATCGGCTAAGGGGTATTAAGGGAAGTTCATCGAGGTATTGCTCTGGCGTGAACAATTACGATCTGGCGGCATCAAAAGATTGAGCCTAAAATCGTGCATCGCAGAGGCTTAGTACAAGCTCCCATCTTGACTGCTCCGAAGTCCGAAATCAGCCAGTATGGCTGGAATTGACAGATTTGACGGTTCTACCGTGGCGTTGTTTCTTCTTCTACTCCTCTCTTCTGCAAGGGGCTTGGATGCGTATCGACCTGGAGACATCGTTCCGATGAGCCGAATGGGTCAATACCACTCTGTAAGTTCCGTTTTTCTTTGTTTTTTTGTTCTTTAATTGGGTTGGTAATAATTAGAATAATCGAAACGCTTGCAGACGAGGACCGTTTGGCATGATATGATCGGCAGGCATTGCCCTATCTTCACTGTTAATCGCGAGGTGTTTTGTATCTTCTGTATTTTTTTTTTCATTTGTCGAGGGTTTCGCTTCTGCAAATAAGGCTAGTTGTGTTTTTGTTATTGATTTTGAATAATTTTGAGCAGGCTTTGATTCCGATTCCGAAACCTACTGGATACACAGGAACTGATCCATACAAGATGTAAGTTTGATGGTTTATTATGTAATCTTTTTAAGGGGTGGGGTGTTTAGGCCCTCACGGTGAAGGGTTTTAGTTGGCTGGAAATGTTGAGGTTTGAAGTTTAGTTTCTAGTTATCCACCGTTTCCAACGATATGTATCTTGCTTGAAAAATTTCAATTGGATTGGGCCATACATATACTTACGTTGAGCGTCGCTAATGTGCAGATCATTTCAAGTTGGGCGAGAGAAATTTTATGTTCCATGGCTATTTGTGATTAATAGAAAGAGTTCGGAGGTCCCAATGATTGAGATGCATCTGGTCAGCTCCTGTCCCATACCATTGTTTACATTATAGCTCGACATTTGTAGTTTGAACCATAGGTGGTTCTCAGGCCCCTCTTATATGCATTACGATCTTTTATCAACTAACTTTCTCAACTATATCTCAAGAGGTATTCTGGTGGAGATTTGCTTGGTGTCACAGCAACAGTTATAGATATGCCTCACAGCTGTACGTTGGTCCTTCTCTTTTGTAGTCTTAATTTCTACTGATCAAATGTTTTAACTCTATTTTCTCATCCTTTCTTACAATGAAAGATCTCGAAGTTCATCCCGACATCCGTAAGCAGTTCTGGGATCAGGAAAAATGGCCTAAGCATGTCCTTGTCAGATATACATGGTAGGTATATGTCTAATGTCTGCATACAAATGAGTTTCCTGACATTCTAGTTTCACTTCACAATTTTGCTCTAAATGTTTAGTGTCTTTTTCTGGGCCATTGAAGGACTAAATATGTATTATCGGATAATACCTATACTGCCCGCCTTTCGTCTATTTTCGCTAGATTGTCTCTGAGAATCGAATAATTTTTTGCACAACCAACCCAGGGAAGAGCAGTCGGAGATAGACGTGGCTTCTGGCTTTTATGTTCTCTTCGGTTCTGGTAATATTCTTCCCACTGCCACTCCACATTATTTTATCTACTTTATTGCCTCATCCCTCCAATTACAGGGTTGATGCTTTCCTTCATTCTCGCAATCTACGTCCTACAATCATCCCAGGATAAATTAGCAAGGTACTGCCCTTCTTTTCCAACCGTGCTCGCGTTTGAACTGCCTAGGTAGCTTTTGTAGTAAAGACGATTTAAAGTATCTATCGCCATTCTCCATCGACAAACCTCTGTTTTCTTGAAAGGCTTGGAAACTGATTGATTTTTTTTCTGGTGCATTGCAAAACTAGGTTTGTGACGGAGACAGTTGCTGAGAGCAGTATAATGCCCGAAGGAGGCATCAGTAAAGTTGAATAACAACAACGATCGATCCACCAACTACCTACCTTGTTCTACTAACACTTCTCTATTTTTGAGTTGTTTTTACTTACAGCTTTTGCTTTGCTTTTCAAATTTCAATTCACAAACCTCTCGAAATATTTAACTGTACTTTCTTTTTTTTGCGAATAGTTGACTCTATACATCATTCGAAATCTTATATTGTACTCCCTCCGTCCCTATAAATTTTGTACATTTGGATTCCGGCACGGTTTTTAAGAAACTGAATATTTTAATAAGATAGAGGTAGAAAAGTGTATAGTGTGACACGTCTTTTAAGAATATTTAATATTATTATATTGATTGTGTGTGATGGTTTTTTACTAAATATGGAAATGTATAAAAGATAGTGGGACGCCCGATTTGATAAAATGTACAAAAGTTACCGGGACGGAGGTAGTAAATTTGTATCCTAAGAAATCACCAAATTCAAATACTTCTATCAACTATCGTAGACTTGCCTATATTAAATTGATTATGTAATTCTTCAATATCTTTCATTATTAATCTTACTAAGAATAACTACGCTGCTGCCTTGATCGACTTGTTCTCGAATGTATAAGAAGACAAACATTCCCAACCATCTTTCTTTGCCTTCTCGTCTGTTTTTTCTTTCTCATTCAACTGAAAATAGAAAATAAAAAAACTTGGAAGTTGGATATATATCACCTCTTGCATGCAAATGTTACGATATCGACCAACGTGCTCTCACGGAACCCTATACACGTATCATCAAACAAAACTCAAATCGAACACAAAAACAAACACATGATTTCTTTCTTTCATCTCCCACCTATATTATACTATTATATATAGGCCATCATCACAATATCAACATCCACACTCTCAAAACAATATAAAATATATCATCATTATTTTGCAGTAACTATAATTTAGCAGTCCAAAAATGGCGAATAAGCTCGCAGCTTTAATGACGACGATGGTGTTCAGCACCGTATTACTAGCAGCTCTGTTCGCCAACCAAGCAAGGCCGGCGGCGGCGATCACCTGCGGCACGGTGACCAGCGGGCTTGCGCCGTGCATCAACTACATCCAAGGACGCACCTCCACCGTGTCGGGACCTTGCTGCAACGGCGTCAGGTCCGTCGTGTCCTCGGCTAGAACCACCGCCGACCGCCGCACGGCTTGCCAGTGCATCAAATCGGCGGCGAGATCCATCGGAAATATCAACGCCAGGAACGCGGCGAATCTTCCCCGGAGTTGCGGCGTCAGTCTTAATATCCCCATCAGTCCCAACACTGATTGCTCCAGGTAATCATTTAACATATATATATCTATATATATATATTGTTAATCAAATTTATTTTTTTGGGAGTAAATGATTTGCTTTTGCAGGATTGGTTGAGTTTGAAGGCGGCGGTGGGTGTACGTATGATTATATATTATTAAAGACTATATATTGGACTGAGGGAATAATAAGATTTATGGATTATGTATGGTGTGATCTGAATAATAAAGTGTCGTCCCCCAGAATATGTATACAGCTTTTTGAATATTTAATAAGCTATTGGAACTTAATATACTACGGTGTACTCAATAGTACGGTTCACTTGTTATCTATACTATATATCTTTCTAATTTTATTTAGTGGGAGAGGCTTAGAGTAACTACCATCTAATTAATTTGGTGTGTCAATTATAATTACAAATTTACCCAATAAATATTACTGTACAATTATTCTCAAATCAATACATGATAAAAGTAATAAAATTAAATTTATAATTTAATTTTATAGAAAAGTTAAAATACAAAATAATATATTTATAAATATTGTACATGCATAGAATGTGCTTATGTACTATTATAAATAGTGAGGGTGAGATACAAACCGTCAATTCCAAATTGATTTGATGTGTAGATTTCTCATTAATTAATAAAAGAATAATATAAATTAGTTGTAACCACCCACTAATACAATAATTTATATTTCCAAATTTGTCCTTTTATTTTTAGTATTATGATTAGGGTGTGCAAGAAAAAACTAGTTTACTAATAAAAGTTCACCCTTTTTTATTATTTAAATTAGCCATCTCTCTATCTCTCTCGCCCTATGTTTACAAGTTGATCTTCCCGGCTGTTCGTGTCGTGCCCATGTCAGCATGTCTCCATTATATATATTTTATGGGGCATAGTTCTGAAAATATAATAAATATGGGGCATAGTTAATTTACTACGCTTTAAATACATTGTATTTATTTTCTGCTGTGCTGAGGAAAAGACAGGAATCAATAATGCACCGTAATAACACGTCGCCGGAAACTTGATAAACCATATTGTATTAGGAGTATTTATAAATGTACATCTTCAAGATCCCATTTTCTTGAAACATTGCTGCAACTTGTGTAGCTGTAACCTGGCATTTAGTTAGTTGCATAGCAAAGCATTAAATAAGCCTCAATAAATCATTTCAACTACCACCCAATAAGCCCCTCAACGCTATACGGCGACCCTTATTATTCACACTATAATATAAGCATGCAAAATAAGCTTCCGCTATTACCACATCGGCACAAAATCTATCTCCATCTCAACCCTTTCAAGCTTTAAGAAAATGACAACGAAATCTGCAGTAATATGCATGGCGATGCTACTTACGGCGGCGGCTGCACTGCAGCTGGCACTCATCGAGGCGGCGCCGTCGCCGTCTCCGGCGGCAATCTCGTGCGGGAAAGTGACGACCACGCTTGCTCCTTGCTTCGAGTACGTTCTCGGCGGCGGAAACGTGCCTGGGAACTGCTGCGCAGGGGTTAAGACGCTGTACAGGGAAGCTAATACGGCGCCGGCTCGCCGCAACGTTTGCCTGTGTCTGAAATCCGTGACTCGCACGGCTTCGCCGGCAGCTGTTAACAATGCGAAGAGTCTCCCTGGAAAATGTGGGGTTTCTCTTCCTTATGAGATCTCACCCGCCATTGATTGCAACAAGTAGGGTTTCCTTATTCCTTTCTATTATTATTTATTTCTTTTAACCGTTTACATGATGTATTAATTAATGTTTTTCAAGTTATGGTGTTTTAATTACGTTAATTTTTTCTTGCAGAGTGAAGTAAAAGTTGATTAGTCAGAGTGAGGTCCGAAGATGTAGTAAGAAGGTTATTATTATTACGCATTGAGAGTTTCGCGTGGACTGCTATTTTCTTTCTTTTCTTTTTTTTTTTTTTTTTCAAGTCTAGTGTATTACTCTACTATTGTACTTGAGTTATTTGCTGTACTGTAACAATATCATGGTGTTATGCTAAAGATATGGAGTTGAGTAATATATAGGCACAGATCCAACCATGTAATAAAGAGCTATCAATGTATTCCTTTCCTCCTCCATAATTGATTGATACACTTAATATAACTTTCAGCGTAACTGAAATAAGTTCAATCTACAGAAAAAAATACTCATTTGCATAAAAAATTTGCAAGTTACTCTGTCAGAAAATTGTTTATATAAGTACTCGTTTGACTGCGTACTATTCTCTCAGTCTTGACGTACATTTTTATATGTGTATTATGTACCACGTCACGCGGTAATATGGTGCCCATATACATTACCATATGGTACCTTAATGTGTTATATGATGTACTATTTTCTCACTGTATTATGTACCGCACTACGTTTCTATATGGTACCTAAATGTGCTATATGATGTACCTTGCAGCGAATCAGGTACCAATGTGCAAAAAAAAATTCTTATAGCTACCTATTCAAATCAGTAATTTTCTTTAGATTTCCCTAGAAATAATCATTGTTGTAAAACTCGGCCTAGGCGGCCGAGTAGGCGCCGCCTAGGCGCTGATCGGACACCTACCGAGGCAATTAACACATAATCGGTTCCGCTTAATTGATGGAGCGATTAACCCGCCTAATCGGGCGATTTACCCGCCTAATCGGGCGATTTACCCGCCTAATCGGGCGATTAATCCGCCTAATAGGGCGATAAGAAAAATCAATTGGCCAACTACTGATTATTTAAATATTATTTTACTACTAAAAAATTTGGACTAAGAAAACCATCACAGCCCAAGCCTCGTAATTTAAGATGGCTTTTGGCTAGTTAGTTGAATGTGCCCTACGTAGATCTGTGTGTTTATATAGAGAGAGTCACCCACAATTTGAATGAGACAATCGGTGTGGGACAAATTGTTTCACATAAGAACTGACCGTTTGTTTGCTGTACTAATAATTAAATAATATGTGACAGGATTATGTAAATGGGCCGGCTCAGTGGTTTGAGAAAAGTGTAGATCTTGTCTTGGCGTGGGTTCGATTCAATCACACATGATTTGTTTTTAAATCATCATTTTTATATTATTGCATTTTATTAATGGCTGGAATTGATATTATTTATTTTGAATATTTGCAAAAATTCATAATATTGGTATATTGGATCTATAGAAAAATAATAATAATACATCAATATACCGACTAATTTCCGCCTAGAAACCGCCTAGACCCCGCCTAAATCGCCTAGGCGCTAGGCCCCCTCCGGGCGCCCGACTAGCGCCTAGCGAGTTTTACAACATTGGAAATAATTATCATTATATGAAAACCAAATTTTAAAAGTCACCTTAGTTGGGCTGAAGCATGTCTTTAAGGATGGGCTCTGTACTTTTTCTGATCCATCAAGTTATATGGGCCGGACCAATTTAAATAAAGTCTAGGGACAATCATGTAAATTTACTTGCATAAATACGATCGATACCCCACATTATTAAATAGCTCCCACTAGTCGTCCAAATTTGTAATAATAATCTGATCAGTTATTTAGACATCAGGGCACTCATTTGCCATTCATCGCAGGTAACACACCATTCTCACTCAATTGTCCATTCGATATCCACTTTCTGACAAGCATCTATTCTATTATATAAATGCTCTAGGGGGATAAAAACCGTCGAATTCTACTACAATTTGGTCTGTCAATTTAAAGGATCGACCAATCATATTTAAGTGTAGAATAAATATTAACTAAAATAAAAATTAACTTACGAACCCACGTCTAATTAAAACCCACTTTGCCAATTAACGTCCACATCAGTCACGTTAAAAACTACATGAGGGACAGAAATGATTGGTGGAGTCTTTATTGCAGTTTTTGCTTTCCCTAAATCACAGACGTCTCGAGGGCATTAAGAGTTGCTGCAGAAAATCATGATTTCTTCGGTGCATATCCTGCAACTGATAGTGAAGTGGCACATTCGCAGGCTATCTGACAGACAGGTTGATCACGATAGTACAACTGAAGCAATCATGGAGAAGCAACTACAAAACAATTAACATTATCTGCACATATGTCCGTCTTTTTCTATCAGTGGACTGCGTTAGCATATGCTCTTTTTTCTTATTTTTTTTTGGAAAATCGCAATGCTCTTGAATTAATAATTATTTAGAGTATTTTCAACACTTCTCATTTACCATCCCTTTCAGCGAGTTTTTTCAACAATGTTCATTTAATAACACTGTTCATATTTCAAATTGCTACATTTCCCAATCTTTGACCGATGTAGTGTATGCCGTATTTTGTTTCTTTTTGTCTAATTTAGTTCTTCATTTTCTTTCAATATCTCTTATATTTTGTATTCCCTGTTGTTGATATTTTTAATCTCGAAAACTACATAATTTGCAGAAACAAACATTTATTACTTTAACATTCTTTAACAAATGTTAATTTAAATATTAATGTGATTACATGCGCTATTAAGTTTGTTAACTGATTATTGTTTTTTTTTCTTTTTTTTGTACAGCAAACAGACACAAAATAACTCATCTGTACCGAAGGCCATAATGAACAGTCGTGCACGACGTACGATAAATGAACGGGATAGAGTACAATCGATGACCAGTGATCAAAGAAATGAATACCTATCTCGGCGACGTGACTCTTACAAAAGGCGTAAATTAGATGCAACATTTGCATCTACTTCAAATACATTATCAACTCATTCAATTGACAAAGGCAGGGACGTCCACCTGGATTCCATTTGGATTTTAATGTTATTTAAATTTCATTGTGTATGTTTAATTGAAATTTTAATTACTAAAAATTTGCTTTCATGTTTCCAATTTATATCAGATTACATGGAAACATACTCCATTCCTGATAACATTGATGTTACAAACAATTTGCATGAAGTACCGATTTGTCAGGGTAATAATTTGACTATATATTACATAATCTCCAAGTTTGATAATTCATAATTCTTACTCTTTGAATTTTACGTGTACACATATATAATATTTTTTAATTATTAGTTCGTAAAAATTTACATTCTTATGTCTTATTTTGAGATTTGAATCGGAGTCCAAATTGCGTGCAAATGGGATCAGACCACGACCACTCATTTCTTAATGAATTGCAATATGTGACCGTGCTTCAAGGTAATATTTTATCTACATCTGCAATTGTTCATTTCTCATGTTAAATATTTTTCATGCATATGTTCTTACATTCATTATTTCGATAAATTTTCAGAATTTCATATTATAGATACTTTATTTCAATATATAATTTTCACTATTGAATGTTAACATGTTTTCATTTTATTTTGCTTAATACAGGTAATACATCAACTTCAAACCGGACTGTTATGGGAACATGCTATGAGCATGGTACTTCAAGTGGGATTTATCATGTACCAGTTCAACAAGGTTACTTCGTAAATTATTTTTTAAAATTCTTAATCGCTTTTTTCTAAAAATTAACTATTTACTTATTCTATTTTATTTAATGAAATATAATCTTCTTATTGGACTTTAGGTACAATAGATACTGCTTATAATAGCACAGAACGTATTATTAGAAACACACGACCTTCTAATGTTGTTGTACGCCCCAATCGCCGAAACCATAACTTGGGAAGAGGTTTTCATGAATCTATGGGATCTTCCAAATTTCAACTGCCTTCCCCTAGAGCATGTCCACATTGTTCAGCCAGATTATTCTTAGGCGAAACTTACCAACTACGTTGTCGTAGTGGACTGATTAGATTGCCTATGATATCATCTCCATGTGAGTTAAGAGAACTATTCGACGCAGAAAATGCAGAAGGACGCCATTTTAGGCAGTATCTGAGATCATATAACCATGTCCTATCATTTACTTCTATTGGCGTCCATATTGATGAAAATTTAGCATATGGGGGTAGAGGTGTATACTCATTGCGTGCTCATGGCACAATATATCATCGTATAGGAAGTCTTATTCCAATTTCAGATGAAAGGCCTCGATACCTTCAAGCGTGGATTGTAGATACGGAACATGAAATCGACAATAGGCTAATGGAAAATCAAAGTTTGGACAGAGATATAATTATCAAGCTACAACGGATACTGGACACTTTCAACCCATTTGTGCGTGTTTTTCGACAACTTGGTCAACGTCAGGATTTACCTCAATGCAGACTTCTTATAAAGCAACAGGCTCCCAACCGTCGACAATATTGTCTTCCAACAACGTCTCAGGTTGCAGCTATTATTGCTGATGACGATGAAATTGAAAACTTGAACGACAGGGATATTATAATTCAATCCGCGGATGGTTCTCTTATAAATATTCAAGACATTGTCGGCTACTACGACCCAATGCAGTATCCCCTTCTTCTACCTTATGGTACGTACGGTTGGGACGTAAACTGTAAAACTCTTGATGGAAATCGCCTCACATGCCGAGAATTTTATGCATATTATTTTCAGGTACTCTTCTTCTTACCGAATATTTTATGAAAATATATGTTAGTGTAATAAATAATACTTTAACTTATCATTAATTAACCATATAATGCAAATTGCAGATAAGAGATAATGATGATTCTCTTATATTACGCGGCGGACGTTTGCTTCAACAATACGTAGTAGACAACTACATAAAGATTGAAAAGCAAAAGCTTAGATGGGTTCGCCAAAACCAACATAATATTCGTGCAGAAATTTACCGAGGACTTGAAGATTGCTTACACAATGGAGAAGATAATGCAGGTATACATAAGCATAATGTATATATAGTTTTTTTTTATTTACTTGATTGACTTTTAAGAAAACAATCTTTGGTAAAGGTAATGTTGGACATAGAATAATTCTACCATCGTCGTTCCTTGGAAGCCCACGTGATATGCATCAAAGATATCAAGATGCAATGGCTTTGGTGCAAAGATATGGAAAACCGGACCTTATGATCACAATTACCTGCAACCCCAATTGGATAGAGATAAAACAACAACTTCGAAGAGGACAATCACCTCAAGATCGTCCAGATTTAATAACAAGAGTATTTCGGTCAAAGTTCGACGAGTTTAAGAAAGACATAATTGATAAGGGTGTTCTTGGAAGAGTGATCGCTTACTCATATGTTATTGAGTATCAAAAACGAGGACTACCACACGCCCACATGATTGTCATTTTTGACAACAACGACAAGTTGCGAAATCCAGATGATTTTGATAAAGACGTACGTGCAGAAATTCCTTCGAAAGAAGATGAACCTACGCTGTTCGACATTGTTACGAAGCATATGATTCATGGACCATGTGGTAGTTATAATCCCCAGTGTCCATGCATGAAAGAAGGGTTATGTAAAAAGAAATTTCCAAAGGCATTTGCGTCAACTACTTCTCCAGGAAACGATTCGTATCCTTTGTACAGGAGACGACCAGGTACCTCTTTTCCTTTACAGAGTAATAGGGACGTGATGGTTGATAATGGTTGGGTTGTTCCCTACAATCCGTGGCTTCTTCTCAAGTATGATTGTCATATCAATGTGGAAGTTTGTGGGGGGATTAAAGGAGTCAAATACATTTACAAGTACGTCCACAAAGGTCCAGATAGAGCAGCTCTACAGGTGCGTGGTCCGAATAATAATGATGAAATACAACATTTTATTGATGGACGATGGATTTGTTCTCCAGAAGCATTCTGGCGTATATTTCAATTTATCCCGAGTAGAATGTATCCCTCGGTTATAAGATTGCAGATACATTTACAAAATCAACAGTTAATCTGCTTCAATGATCAACAAAGAGTCAATGACGTGTTGAGCAATGAGGATAACTCCAAAACTATGCTCACCGAATTCTTTCGGATGAATTGTGCTTCTTCTTTGACGGGAAGATATTTATATGTTGAGTTTCCAGAGCACTTCAGATGGATACACTCTCAGAAGAAATGGGTGCGACGTACCAGCACCCATAGAGTGATAGGAAGAATATATACTGTGTCGCCAACATCCGGTGAAACGTTTTACCTGCGTATTCTTCTAAATCATGTTAGAGGGCCGAAATCTTTTGAAGATTTAATGACAGTTAATGGTGTAACATTTTCAACGTTCAAAGAAGGTGCGCAAAGGCGTGGAATTCTTCATGAAGATGATTATGTTCGTAAATGTTTGGATGAAGCGAGCAACATACACATGCCGTGTTCGTTGAGGAGATTGTTTGTGTCGATATTGGTGTTCTGTCAGCCAGTTGGAGTTCGACAGCTCTGGGATGAATATTATCAATACATGGGTGAGGATTATGTCAGAGAAGGAGTACTAAATAATTTGCAGCTCACTAATATTTTATTGCTTGAATTACGAAGGTTGTTGCAATTCTACAAAAAAGATCTTTCAGAGTTCGACCTCCCCTTATTTAGCAATGAAGCCATGGTAGATTCCTCAGTTCCACAGATTATTCAAGAAGAATTGTCTGTACAAATTCCACCAGACGATTTGTTATCAGTTGAGCGACTTAATCATAACCAAAAGGAAGCATTTGATGTTATCACAACAGCGATTATGAACAAGAACTCTAGGATTTTCTTCATTGATGGTCCTGGAGGATGTGGAAAAACGTATCTATATCGTTCAATTCTTGCACATTTGCGTAATCAAGGTTCCATTGTGATTGCTGTAGCAACGTCAGGAATAGCGGCAACCCTTCTACCTGGTGGTCGTACAGCTCATTCTAGGTTTAAAATTCCCCTTTTACCGACAGCATCAACTATATGCAATATTGATAAGCAATCAGACTTGGCCGAACTGATTCGGCGTTCTTCAGCTATAATATGGGATGAAGCACCGATGGCCAATAGACGTGCTTTTGAGTCTGTGGATAAGTCCTTACAAGATATAATGGGAAATCAAATACCGTTCGGTGGTAAAATTATTGTATTGGGTGGAGATTTTAGGCAATTGTTGCCCGTAATAAAAGGAGGATCAATGCAGATGCAAATAGCATCGACTGTTTCAAAATCCTATTTTTGGAGGCATTGCGAAATTTTACGTCTACAACGCAATATGCGCTCTATGCATGATGAGGAGTTCTCCAATTTTCTAAAGCTAATAGGAGATGGCGATCAACCGGTTTCTAATGGTGACTTCATAGAACTGCCTCAAACCATGGTTATACCGTGGGAAGGTGAACATTCGCTCTACCAGTTGATTGATGCTATTTTTCCGAATATGTCTGAGCATACAGATGATATGGGTTATATGGTAGGCCGAGCCATTATTACACCGAAGAATATAGACGTTGATAAGATCAACGAAATTCTTATTGGATATTTTCCCGGAGAGGAAACATTATACACGTCATGGGATTCAGTCGAGGATGATACTCATAACCTTTATAATGTTGAGTTTCTCAACTCGCTACGGCCAAGTGGTTTGCCACCTCATCGACTTATCTTAAAAAGGGGATCACCAATTATGCTCCTTAGGAATATCGCACCCGAGCTTGGATTATGCAATGGCACACGACTTATATGTCGTAATCTTTGTAACAATTTCATCGATTCAGAGATAATGACTGGTCCATTTAAGGGTACTCGATATTTTTACATCGACTTCCTATGAAGACTGAAGAGAACTCTGGACTACCATTTGTTATGACACGTTCACAATTTCCTATAAGATTGAGTTTTGCACTTACGATTAACAAATCTCAAGGTCAGACGATTCCAAATGTTGGAATCTTTTTAAGAGATCCTGTCTTTAGTCATGGACAACTCTATGTTGCATTATCCAGGGGTACTTCAAAAGAAACAACAAAGGTTTTGGTAAAAAACGATAAGCAAGTTAGGCGATCTGGTGTATGCACAAGAAATGTAGTCTACAAACAAGTTCTCCTGCCTTCAAATACTTGAAATTCTATAATGGTATGTAACTTTCATATAATTATTTTCCGTGTACTAATAATATATTGTGTTAAATCATATATGTTTCCCTTCTGTTTGCAGAGCGTGGTTCTTCAAGGACATTTAACACTACTGAAGAGATTTGTCCAAAAACAATTGAAGTTTGTTTTAGGATGGAGAGAAACTCCATTGCATATGGCAGCTAAGAACGAATGTAATGAAACTGCAAGGTTACTCCTTGCTCATGGTGCTTTCATCGAAGCCAAGGCAAATGTGAGTTTGTATACCCTTTTGTGTTAATGCTGGTCATGGAAAGTTTCCATTGTTGGGTTGCTTTGTAAATTCAAAAAATCTGTAATGGAATATTTATAGTTTTGTAGACGTGAATACTTTATCTTATCACTTACCTCTCTGTTGTGTTTGTAACATTTATGTTTGTTGTAGTTAAAAAAAAAATATTGGTTAGCACAGGTGTAGACTGTGCACGGTTACTAGTTTATCATAATCCAACTACCCATCTATTCCTTATAATAATTACAATTCATCCTCCTTCTATATAAACCGCTCCCATCCCATACGATACAACACAGACAGAAAAGAAAACACTTCACTACATCCTTCTTACAACGTCGTCGTCAATACTTGGACAATATCGAATTATAATGGCTCACCTGAAAAAGGCGGCATTTTTCATCGTCTTCGTATTTCTGTTCACTTCAATGGTTATAGTTCCCTCTTCGTCGGTGGAAGCGCTGACGTGTGGGCAGGTGGTTTCGAGCCTAACGCCGTGCGTTCCTTACGTGACGAGCCGTGGGCGGCTGGGCGGATGCTGCCGAGGCGTGCGGCGGCTGTACGGCGTCGCGCGGACGACGAGGGACCGTCAGAGCGTCTGCAACTGCCTGAAGAGGCTCGCCGGCTCCTACGGCGCCATCAACTACGGCAAAGCCGCCGCCTTGCCCGGCCTTTGCGGTGTCAGAATTCCGTACAGAATCAGCCCTCGAACCAACTGCGCAAGGTCTGAGTCGTCTGTGAATGAATATGAATAATACGTATTTTTTCATTGAAAAGAAAAATATACGTCATGCAAGCTTATTATTTACAGTGCACTTATCATATATATATTTTTTTTCAGGGTGAGATGAGCAACTTGATAATGCTGGAGCTGATAGGCTGAAGATTATTGTGATCTTTCTCTGGCGATGAGTATATGCTGTGATTTTCATGAATCTAAATTGAATTAAATAAGAGAGTTGATAACACTATTGGAAAATGTATTTGTATGGTGTGCTGTGTATTATATAACTACTGTATTATCGTCTTTTTATTATTTTTATTATCAAATGTTCCATGTATGAGTCCATTATGTTTAGGACTAAAAATTAGCCCATAATAATACGTTTTAACCCAATGGCTAGTGTACAAAAATAAATAAATCCACGTTGACTGTATACAACGGCTAGTGCGCAGTGAAAGGGGAAGGAATTAGAAAAATAAATAAATAAATATTGACATTTTGATTGGATTTACATAGTGAGAGCTGCTGAACTGAAGCTGATGTTGAATTCGGATAAGCAGCGTCAATCATGGACACTTGCGATTCGAGCCAAGTCACCAAAGTTCGATCTCAGGCTCAAAGTTTCAACGATTGTGCCTTTGTGCAGTTTTTCTCGTTCCTCGATAGGGTTCGAGCTCAACCATTATCTGCTGAAGATCAATTGTAGACCAAGCCCCTCGTTTTCCACGAATCCAGCTTATCTAAGGCACAGATTGGCTGCGATTTTGAAGAGATTTCGTGTTGGACGATTTAAAGACAGAGGCGGTAGTACTGGGAGAAAGTGGTGGGAATCTCAGGTAAGTTATCTGTAGCTCGATCCTTCTCTTTAGGGAAATTACAGAGCATCTACATCTTATTGCAATGCTAATTGAAAATTGATTGAATAGCAGGCTCTAAAAAGCTGATTATAATCTTTATTCACTGATCTTAATCTAGAGATGCTACTGTGGACGAAGAAAAACACATGCTTGGAGGTGGATTTTGCTTTGCGCAATGGCGAGCTTTCTCGTCATTATATTGATTATAAAGATGAGTGGCATCTTTACTGGATGTTTTCTGTGGAAATGTTCTTGGAAATTTCTCAGCTTTGCTTCTTCACGTCTAGGGTCTTTATACCAAATCGCAAAGGTATACTGTAGGCTCTGTGTTTCTCATGCCTATTTAGTCATATTTATCAATGACACTAAGTCCAACGCTTATGATAGTTTCTGATGATTTTTTCAGGTTATTTATTCTCACTGAGGATTCTCAAATTTGCAACACCAATGCTGAGATTGCAGCTGATGTACACAAAACTCAGGTTATTACAATTCTTGATGCGAGCTGTGGTTTCTTTATTAGGTTTGGTTTGTAATGTGTCTTTCCGACCAGCGTCTAAGTCATTCATCATTGAGATGTTATCGTTGCCTTGTCTTTCAGACCATAATCATAGTACTTATATCCAAGTTGAGTTTGATCTTCATTCGTGTTAAAATACACGGGGAGATGTATCTATGTTCATCGAACACATGTTTTTTGATCCATCTATATTTTCATTTATTTGCTTATAGTAGTCACGAACGTTGCACTCAAGTCTCAAAATGGGTCTTTCTCCAAGTCTGCTTTATTCGGTCAATTTTGTCTGCTGTGAATTCACAAACAGACGAAGAAGAAGAATAAGATAAGAGGGTCGAACTTAGGGGCACACTTGGCTGTAGCTGTACTTGGGAGTCTTCAATTGAAGAACAACTTTGAAATTTCCACTATTTGTTTGTCTTATTCGGACTCGATGAAATAAAAGGCTTGTCTTGCTCAAAGAAAATTTATATACATGTACAATGAAGAAGTACATGGATATAAATATTTAGTATTTAATGGCATTAATCCTCCCACTTTTGACTAGCATGTCACATCATCTATCTCCCCAACTTCAGATCCGTTAAAACAGTTAAAGTTCTTGTAATTCACGCATTTACGGCAACGCAAATGGTAAGGAATATGGAGAACTGATCCAAAATATGTCCTACAGTATAATATTGACCGAAGGTCAACTTTTTCTACCTTGATTACTTATAGATAAAGAAAGTGACACATTGGAGGACCATTGTTGATTTGTCTCCTAGATATATCTATATATGGAGTCTCTGTCTCATCGTATATCTTTTCTTTAATGCATTAAACCTGACATTTCTTCATCTGACCTTCCTAGATCCTCTGCAAACATCTCCTTTATTACACGTTAACTCAAGGGTTTTTATGCCTGAGTCAGATACCCTCAAGATCTGATATTTCCTACGCATGCTCTCAAGACTGATTTGAATCTCATCCCAGGTTAGCTTTTCCTTCGATTTACCCTTCAATGATTTTGAATTGGGGGAGTTTCATGGAAATCATTGACATTTTCTTTTGTCTTGCAATGTTCTGTGTTTGTGGTGGAAATTTGAGGTAATAATTGATTTGTGCGATGTTCCTCTTATAGGTAGGTATTCTTACAGGTCTGTGATATCTGTATTAAGACTCTGAAGCTCATTTCCTTACCAACATGGGATGCTTTACGATTTCAAGAACGAAGAAGAAGACAGCTGATAAATCCACCTCCCCCAAACACGCCAACTCGCTGCAATACTCGCCCCAAATCCAAACACGCTCTCTGCAATCTGCTCCGCCAAGCTTCAGAAACTGTGTAATAAAACCTTCTCAGCCTATCGACAGTCGGGTGATCAACACTAGGACTCGGGCATTGTCAGCCCCATCAAGCCTCGACGAGGTTGTTAAAGAATACAATGCACCAAATCCTCAACCTCTTCCTCTTCCTACGCCTTCAACTGCTCTTAAGACAGTGTCGAGCTTTAGGACAACGAAGCATAATAGCGTCGTTGACCTGTCTGGGCCATTGCCTCTTCCTCCTACGCTGCTGCCTTCGGCAAATAAAGGGGCATTGGTTAATTTCTCCTTCGACGAAATCGCCTCTGCGTGCCATAACTTCTCCCCCGAGCAGTGTGTGTCTGAGAGCCTTTCTTCTTCGATATATCGTGCTTCTTTCAAGGATAAGCACGATGATTCCAAAAGGCTTGAAGCCACGGTGACTCGCCTCCACCCTTCGTCGAACAATTGCATCAAGGATTTCTTGAGTGAGGTGAATATGCTTGCTTCTCTGCAGCATCCGTACCTTTGCAGGCTGATTGGTTTTCACGCAAGAGAAGGCTCGAACCAAAGAATGCTGGTGTTCGAAGGGCTGTTTCATGGCAGCTTAGACAGGCTATTACATGGTAGTAGGTCTGATGGCCCGCTCATCGACTGGAATGGTAGGATGAAAGCTGCGTTGTGCGCTGCGCAAGGCCTTACCTTCTTGCACGAAGAAGGGCCCTTTCAGGTAATAAACCTTAAAATCTTCTCCAAAAAATTTACAACTTCACATTGTTTTATTCTTGTACCTAAACCGCTCGAACTTGTTAATTTCAGGCAATGTTCCACGAGTTTTCTACTGCAAACATACAGATCGACAAGGACTTCAGCGCAAAGCTGTCCGGCCATGGCTGCATTAGCCATATTCCCGAGACAGAAACACCTAACAGCCCATCTGTAAGTTACCTCAAAAATTTCAAGATTCCTCTTTTATACATCGCATCTATTTGTATGCCAAACTTTCGCAAATTGCTTCAGGCCACAGTCCAAACACTCGAGAGAGGGCTGCTGCTGTCAACGCCTAAAACCAACGTGTGGAGCTTTGGGATTGTGCTCCTCGAGCTTCTTACGGGCAGGAAAAACCTCGACGCAAGCGTTCGTAAAGAAGAGAGAAACTTAGTAACTTGGACACGCCCTTATCTATCCGACGATTCGAGGTTAGCCCTGATCATGGACCCGCGGCTCAAGGGTCGTTTCCCATCCATAGCCGCTCGAGCCATCGCTGACGTGGCGCTGAGGTGTCTTCAGGCAGATCCATCGGGTCGACCCACCATGAGGACGGTCGTGGAGTGCCTTAGGAAAGTACAAGAGATGAAGTTTAGTTCTAAGTTTCCCTTGCAAGAACCGAAGTCTGTAGTTGGCGGGAAACACATGGGGAGATCGATCAGTCTTAATGGGATCGTACACCATGTTCCAAGATCGTCGAACGTTCATCCATCGTTGTTGAGCAAATCTTCGGTTTCTCCTGCGTTTCCTCTGTCGTTGCCCCCGAGAACTTGTTCTTCGACTCTTTCGTTGGAGGACATGGATCGGCGAGAATCGCAGGGATATTGTTGAAAAGGTATATGATTGTATATTATGTGTTTTATTTTTTTTTCTTTTCAAAATGTTCTTGTATATGTTGGGTTCAGTTATGATTCGTTATCGGTTGGATCTGTGTAAATGAGAAAAGAATCAACCCATTGTCGTATTTTCTCTAAATCTTTACAAGGGTCTGCAATTATGTGAAGAGATAGATGAGTAAAAATATATATGTTTATATATGTAATGAAGAAACCATCAATAACAGAAGATAATGTGAATCCATACATACGTCAAATCAAACCCTCAGAGACTTGGTGAAAGCTTTCAAGAACAGAGCATTACTATTCTTCTTTTTCGCGTCAGATGTTCCACCAATAACTTGGTCCTTCTTCGCCTCCTTATTATGACCACCCTTACCAAGAATAGGACCGAACAGCTTCCTCACCACCTTCTGAAAACACGACGGCGGCGGCCCGTTTGTGCTTTTCCGGCCCTTCGGAGGCGGCGGCGTCCTCCTCCTCGCCGCCGTGGCCTCAGACAGGCTCCGGCCAAGTATAGCCTGGTTCAGCTGCACCTCGATAGACAGCCTTTCGTACCTGTCAAGAAGACTGCTTTGTTCATCGCCGAACCTCTTGAATATAGCTTCCACTTTTTTTTCTTCTTCCATGTCGGAAATCGGGTTCTGTAAAAGCACTTGCATGGATTTCGAAGATATATGTATGTATTGCGTGAAAAGATTGGCTAAGAATCTTATTTCTTATGAGAGATTGCTTGCTTCGGCTTTGGAGCTTGGAACAAGACAAGGGAACTGAGAGAATAACAGAGACTCATTACATATATATTACATTAAAAAGAAAATCCATCATTTTTCATGTAATCTGAGGTTGTTTGGTACGTTAATTAACACCATGGCGTATATTAAAGGTTTAAAAAGGCCAGAAATAATCATATTTTATGACGTTGCTTTTAGAATGGGCTATTGGGCCGAACAATATTGGGCCTAGTGGCCCATACGAAGAACCAGGGGAAACAGGAGGTGAGCTCGGTGTGTCACATTCATATCGTGGAACGGAAATGTCTGTTAAGCCCTTGGCATTACCTGAGATTTTTCGTGCTTTGTCCACTCTGTCTCAGATCGATCATCGCCATAAGCCCTAATTCCTTCGTCGATCCTTCAGCTTTGATGTCACGCAACTCGCGTCTTAGCTGTTGATTCGTATTCGATAGAGATAGGTCGATTGTTTCGAAGAAAAAAAATGAGAAATTCTATCATTTCTACCTGGAGAATAGCCTTTTTAGCTCGGTAGTGTTGAAAGGAGCTTGAAGATCTAGCTTTCTTCCGATGGCGAAGTTTCGTGGTATGGGAGGAAGTGGATTTGTTGCCACAATTTTGATATTGGCGTGTTTTTTAAGTACATGTAGCGGTTTTTCGTTTTCTCACTCGCGGTCGCGGACATTGATCGATGAACCACCGAGCAATTCTTCTACAAGTCCAAAGGAGGTGAATGCTGTCTTTCATATTGGACATGATTGCTTGATTCTTTTCCTTGAACTTTATTCAACGTTTCTATCTTGAAAAAAATCTAGATTTCCCCTGTTAGAAGCCCGGGCAGTTCATCTAATACGAGCTCTGTAGATACAAATGCCAAGTCAACGCCTGAGGAGCATGAAAAATCTGGGATGAATAATCAGAGTGATGATAGCAGCGACAAGAGCAATACCATTAATAATAGTAGCAGTACTAATAGCAATAATACCACCAAAAATAATGAGAATGGTAATACCTATACGACATTGCCAGCTGATTCGAAGGGCTCTAAGAATAACGAGTCTACGAAAGAAGATTCTGTTAGGGACAGTCCTCCACCTGGTGTAAAGAATAATAGTAGTGTCGATGGCGGTGGAGTGAAGGATGACGATGAAACTAGAAAAAAGATGGATACTGGCGCTTGTGTGGGTTCATTGACGACTTGCAGGGACAAGGAAATGCTTGCTTGCATTGAGATATCAGGAGAAGGTGATTGCTTTTGTTTTCTTAATCATGTGAAGCATAGTTGACCTATGTTTGATCTTTTCGCTGGTAATAAACAGGGTCCAACTCCAAAGAAATGTTCCTCGTGGTGCAAAATAAGGGGGAAAGTACTTTGAAGGTTAATGTTAGATCAGCAGACTCCTTGCAAAATATTTTTCCAGCTTTCGATGTACCCAAACATGATCATACGAGGGTATGGATCTTTCTTTTCATCAAACATATGTTTCTTTGATTTATTCTATATGTTCCTTCCAAATTGGAGAAATAAAATTTATAAATTAAGTTTAGTATCATGGGTGGTAGGTGTTCAGGTCAGAACATATCTTTGAGTTTTAGTGAAAAGGTTATTATGTGTTCGCAGAAGGAAATATCATTAACAGTCGGCAAAAATACCAAGCTTGTAGTGGACTCTGTTGACACTAAATGCACGCTTCTCCTACCTCAGCCAGTCTCCGTAGACAATCTTATGCAACAACTATCATTCTACTCCAAACAAGTAACCCCAGTCTATGGCGTATACGCTATCTTTCTTATAACATTACTATTTGGGGGAACTTGGGCTTGTTGCAAGTTAAGGAAGAGAAGACATGAAAATGGAATTGCATATCATGAACTCGAAATGGCTGTGCCCGAGTCTTCTTCGAACGTCAATGTGGATTCGGCAGAAGGTTGGGATCATGATTGGGACGACGACGATTGGGACGAGGAAAATGCTGTAAGATCACCTTCGATGCATGGCGTTCGAAATCTTTCTGCTGATGGACTCACTTCGAGGGCTGCGAGAAAAGATGGGTGGGACGACGATTGGGAAGATTAAGCGCGTTGTATCCTTACAGAATAAATGGAAAAAACAGAGGTAAAACAGCGCTTCTGTGTTGAACTATTACTTCGTCTATTCTATTCTGATTGGAAGATCCCAGAAAAGTTTTGCATTGAAATAGGAAAGAATCATGAACTATACTACCGTTTTCTGTGTTTGGAAACTTTTTTGATGGTTAAAGATGTCATTTGTAAAGTATACTTTCAATTTGGATGTTTCCATTTTCTGTAGCTTGCCTTTAGTTACAAGTTTTATTAGTTCATCGTCTCTGCTCTGTCATATGGGCCATTAATAATAAGCATTAGCTGGTTTCGTTCTCAATGTCCCTCCACCAAGACAAACAAAAAGTAGTTTCATGGTTGGTTATATGATTCGTTTTTTGTTAAAGCAAATCCCAGAATGAAAAACATCATCATTCTTCCCTCCCTTCATTCATATGCCTTACGCTCAAATTGAAGCACTTTTTCTTTTTCATTTTTATTTCTCTCACTCTGTCAAATTACTCAGTTGTTTGGATCCTTTTACGAGTAAATCTTACAAGGTTCTTGGATAAAGTACAGCATGAAACTAATGATTTATTCAAGCTGACTTCACTTTTGGGAACATGTTCTGCTTTGCTCCTGTATTGATTGATTATTATCATTATTGCATAGATCAATCACTTTGGTTGCAAGCAAAGTTCAACCATTTCGTTATATGTAAGGTTCAGTGATATAACTCGTCAAATTATTACTGGATTGCTATTCACCGCCCCCTTTTTCCTAGTTACCGCCCCCTAAAGGGCTATAAAAAGACGTTTTTGGCCTTATGATATTTAAATTAATTTAAAAATAAAAACTAACTAAATATATAAGTTCGGTACGAAATATTGAAAACTACATACACAAATAAATTCGAACGATCGATCGATACGGAAAAAAGATTTGATTTAACATTTTAGGACCGATCGATCGATATTTTCGGACCGATCGATCGATATTATCGTAAAAATCATTCGTACGTAGATGAATCAACGAACACGGATCAAAATAGTTTGAAAAAGTCCCGACCGAAACACAATTTCGGTCGCCACAAGGCACAACCGACCAATAATTTCGGTCGCCACAAGGCACGACCGAAACAGAATCTCGGTCGTGCCTTGTGGCGACCGAAATTATGTTTTGGTCGTGCCTTGTGGCGACCGAAATTTCGTTTTGGTCGTGCCAGTTCCGACCGAAATTTTTTGGTTCGGCCGGAGCTGGCACAACCAAAACAAAATTTCGATCGGTGCTGGCACGACCAAAACGAAATTTCGGTCACCACAAGGCACGACCAAAACATAATTTCGGTCGCCACAAGGCACGACCGAAATGCTGTTTCGGTCGTGCCTTGTGGCGACCGAAATTATTGTTCGGTTGTGCCTTGTGGCGACCGAAATTGTGTTTCGGTCGGGACTTTTTCAAACTGTTTCGATCCGTGTTCGTTGATTCATCTACGCACGAATGATTTTTACCACAATATCGATCGATCGGCCCGAAAATATCGATCGATCGGTCCGAAAATATCGATCGATCGGTCCTAAAATGTTAAATCAATTTTTTTTTCTTATCGATCGATCGTTCGAATTTATTTGTGTGTAGTTTTCAGTATTTCGTACCGGTATTATATATTTAGTTAGTTTTTTCTTTTAAATTGATTTAAATATCATAAGGGCAAAAACGTCTTTTTCCATCCCTTTAGGGGGCGGTGACTAGTAAAAAGGGGCGGTAAATAGTAACTCCCAATTATTATCATCAGACTATATGCATTTGTGCATAATTATATTGTACGTTGGTTACCATACGTTAGTTACTCCGAAACAAACTTTGAAAGAGATTAAGATCAATGTTAATCGTATGTTTACACAAGTATAGCATTTCCTTATATAATCTTACCAGAAATTTATAAAAAAAATTCTAACAAGATGGAGTTCTCTTCTTCACTGGTCACCACATATATATATCATAAGAAAAGATCTGAAATTTCATCATTCAATGTCTACTAACTGATTATTATCATCATCAATAGTAGGACATCTGATCAATTCCAAAATCCGTACAACCTCTTCCATGTCGGGTCGGGTCGACGGCACCTGAGAAGCACAGACTAACCCTAATTTAGCGATCGGAATCGCCTCCTCCACTGGATAGTCGCCGCCGAGCCTTCCGTCGACGCACTCCTCTACCTTCCCTCCGTCTAAAGCTCCTCTTACAACATCGCAGAGCACAACGACGTCGTCTTCAAGGTACTCCACGGGCCTCTTCCCGCTAATTATCTCAAGAATCAAAACCCCAAATCCATAAACATCGCACTTCTCAGTAATCTTCACCGTACCGCACGCAAATTCCGGCGCCATGTACCCAAGCGCGCTCTGAATCTTGCCGCTCAGAACGCAGCGGTCCAGCGCCGGCAGCAGCCGGGCCAGCCCGAAATCGCCCACCTTGGGCCTGCCCGATTCGTCCAGCAAAACGTTCGTGGACTTGATGTTGTAGTGGATGATGTTCAGCCAGTGAAGATGAGCCAGCCCTTTCGCCGTCCCTAGGATTATCTCAAACCTCTGTCTCCAATTGAGGAAGGAAGAATTCGAGCCTTGGTCGTGGAGATGCTTGTACAAGCTTCCTTCGGACATATACTCGCTGATCAGAAGCTGTAAGGAAGGTGTCCAGTAGTAACCTTCTAGGGTTACGAGGTTTTCGTGTCTGATCTTTCCTAATGCCTTAACTTCCCTCTCGAAATCTTCTTGATTTTTCACCAAGCTTGTGGTGTTGAGCTTCTTAATCGCTATTAACCTTCCTCCTTGAAGCTCTGTTCTGTATACAGACCCAAAGCCACCGCGGCCGAGCTCACAGTCTTTGTTCAGCAGAGCTTGTGCCCCGCTGACGAAGCTAGCTTCACCCGAGAACATCACTAGCTTACCGTAGTTAGCCTCTTCGTCGTGCAATGGGCTAAACTCATCTCCGCCCGAGAACGTTGGGTTCTGAGCTGAAGAACGAGCCATGGCACTGCGAGCGTGGACGTTGAGTATAGAGACTGCAACAACCCCAAGGGCTATGAACACTGCTGCGCCAATGGCGATGAGAGAAGATACGCTGAGCACGATTCGTTTGTGTCCTACGTTGTTTGGCGAAAAGGGATTGCCATGGTTTGAGACGGATGAGTTGGGATTTAGGACGAGGGGTTTAGGATGAACTGAAGGGCATGACTGTTTGGTAATGGAACCACATAGAGATGGATTTCCTTGTATGGATGACTGTGGTATGATGTTGAAGAATCCTCCTTTGGGCACTTCGCCCTCGAGGCGATTGAATGAGATGTTGAATGCAGTTAGGTGTGGAAGATTCGATAGTTCTTTTGGTAGATTTCCAGTTAAGTTGTTGCATGAGAAATCCACCAGCTCGAGGTTCGTTAGGTTGATAATAGCAGGCGGGATTGTACCACTAAGATTGTTCTGAGACAAGACCCTGTATGTAAGACGAAAGAAATAAGAGACTATTCATTACCGTGTAAGATCAAACGCTGCAGATATTTAGATTTTTACTTACAAAGATATCAGAGACGAGCAGTTCACAATGTTTTCTGGGATCTCCCCGGTGAGCAAATTGCTGTCTAATCTCATGACTTGTAATGAATTTGCTCCTCCGATCTCAGGTGGGATTTTTCCACCTATCGAATTGTGGCTAAGATCGAGGATATGAGCTTCGTGAAGTTGGCCGATTCTTTCAGGGATCGGACCAAGTAAAGCATTCCTAGATAAGTTCAAGTACTGCAATCTGCTGAAATTTCCAATAGCAGATGGAATCTCGCCAGATAATAAATTCGACGACAGATCCAAGAATTGAAGGCTTTGATACGATTGCAGCCAAATACCATTTAAGCTAATGGTTCCGTTATATCTGTTGCCCGAAAGTGAAACGCTTTCGACGGGCAACTTCAAGATCCATAGAGGAAGATTACCAGAAAACAAGTTCTGACCAGCATCAAGAACCTTAAGGTTCATACAGTTCTCGATAGATTCGGGCAGACTACCTAGGATCTGACCGTTCGAAACGTTCAGTACTTGCAATGACTGAAGATTGCCTATCGTACTTGGCAATGACCCACAAAACCTGTTGCTCGAAAGATCCAAGAATTCTAACCTTCTCATCTCTCCAATCCAAGCAGGAAATTCCCCAGTTAGCATATTTCCACTCAAATCAAGGTGTCTGCAGTTGACTAGCCTACTCATGGAGAGAGGAAGTTGGCCCGTAATGTAATTTGCGCCAAGATCGATGGACTTGATTATCACAAAGTTTCCGATGTTCTCAGGCAACCATCCCCCAAAGTTGTTCTTCCTCAAACTAATCACTCGTAAGTCACGCAAACTCTCAATCCCCTTTATCTCACCTTGTAACATATTATCAGATAGATCAAGGGAACGCAGTGAAGTCAAAGACCCTATAGCAGAAGGCAACTGACCTGAGAGGCCATTCGATGAGAAGTTAACTCTCTCCAAAGATGAACATGAAGTCAGAGAATCTGGGATTGTGCCGCTTAGGTTGTTCTTGGCTAAAGAAATCGACTTTAAAGCTCCACACTGTTGGAAAATCTCTTGAGGTATGAAGCCTGAGAAACTGTTTTCACTCAAGTCGATGGCTCTCAAGCTGGGCATTTGGCCTAGGATGGGATTTATGGCGCCGGAAAGATTGTTTCTTGATAGCTGCAAGGTGGTGAGTGACTGAAGTCTGATTAAGCTCCGGCCAAGGTGGCCGGAAAGAGAAAATCCGTCGAGAATCAGTTGGGTGACGCGATTTGTCGACGGATCACACGTCACGCCGGCCCAATTGCAAGGAGTGTTGTCTTCTTCGCTCCATGAAGTTAGCCTCGCTTGTGGGTCGATTAGGCCAGCTTTGAAGACTATGAGACCCAAAACGTCGTCGTTGAAAGCTGGGTCGAGAGATTCGGCGGCGGAAAGGAAAGAGAGAAACAGAGAAACAAGCACCACCTTCACAATTCTTCTTCTCAGCATTTCTAAGTCACTTTTCAGCAAGAACCAAAATGGGACTGAAAGAAAAATGGTAACGGCATGCAGAACACACAGACAGCTTTTGAAATCAACACATTGTAATAGGGCTCTAGCGAAATGGATTCATTTCAAGAATTGTACGGTGTGAAGTAAATGGAGAAGCAGCACACAAGAAAACTGTTCAAAAGCTGCATCTTGGATACAAATTTAGTAACTGGTATGTGCGTAGCAGTGATGAATTGGTCTGGTTATATGGTGGGGGTGGTGGGTTGAGGCCATTAAAGACTGTGTAGTCTTACTCAGTGCGATTTCGAAAGAGTGCATTCAATACTCATTAGCTTACCACACATCCATCATGCTGTCATAAAAGCAAAGAAACAACCTTTTGCTTTTCTTGCACTGGAATTTACCCATGTATCAATAACATACTTGAGAACAGTGTCTTTAATCTTTATTTAATAGTATTGTTTGCTTTATTGAATGATGCATAGCATAGCTAGCACTCTTTGTTTCCTGTAATCATTATGCTCTTAGCACTATAATACATTAAAGAAATAATTAAGTATGGTGGGATGTAGGCAATGGCGAGAACAGAGGAGTTGCTCGTGCTGAGGCGTATCAATTACTCTCTCTCTCTCTCTCTCTCTCTCTCTCTCTATATATATATATATATATATATATCTCTTCTTGGCTTTTAATACGAAACTTGGATTTATCTACTATGCTTCAATTCCATCATTAATTCGTATGGTCAAAGTGTAAAACCCTATGCTGAAATGCCACTACTACCCAGTAAAAACATTTAATTTTATTGACCTTTTTCGTTTTTATTATTACGTTACAAGTAATTGAAATGCTATATAATACTAAATCTACTGATACGGTGTGTCAGTGAGAACGTAAAAAGTCTTTCACCTCGATAGGTTCTCAAAGAATGTAATATTATAACAATATCAACTTTGTATGTAATAAACGTCGCACATGGAACTTCTTCGATGTCTCGTCATTGGGAGAAGAAAATCTCACTAAAAGACCACATCCAAAGTCTTCTGTATGTCATCATCGAATAGAACACAAAAGAACACTTAAATTAAGCTTAATTGACAGTAATAATATTTCTGGTTTGTTTAAGTTCTCTAACAGCAAAGTTCATGGAAGAGCAACCATTCTCTTACATATATACTCACACTAAAAACACCAAGCGTTAGTAGTGATTCAGTTTCTCATATCTTCAAACATGGCCTTGATTCATATGGTAATTGTGCTGCTCTTCGCCTCCTCCTTGACTGTCCAAAGGCATGTATTGGGCCATAATTGCTCTGATCTCAGAGTCCATGTATCTCTGTGTAAGAATCCATTTGATGAGACGATATTTTAGTAACAGAAAAAGGTTAAAGATTCTATTTTTTCACTGTCTAAAATCCAGTCGTGTATATTAAGACATACCCTTATTCTGTACTTGTAAAGAGCATATCCCGCCACCCCAGCGACGGCAAAACCAAGAATCATAACCCACACAAAGCTCCAATTGAGTTCAGTACCGCCAGATTTAGCTGTTCATAGATCGAATCAGCAGAGAAACTGAGTATGTAATCAATCACTAAACTGCTTCGATTCTGCTATGTAAAAAAACGTACCTATACAAGTGTCGTGTTCGTGCATATAGAGTAAGTTGCCACTGCAGCTGCATTCGTAGCTTCCCCAGGTGTTCTTGCACTTGCATTCTGGGCAAGTGCAGGCCAGATTTTCCTTGCATTCGTCGATGTCTGAAAGATTTGTTAAACCAAAAAGTCAGTAGTGAGGCAATTTTGTACGTGATTTGAGCACTTGAGGAGTGTTATATAACCTTCGCAATGGTTGACTCCATCGCCCTTAAAGCCTGGAGGACACTTGCAGCCTTTCGTATGATCATCCTGAAATGTGTAAGTGTGTCATCACAAAGCAGACGGAAATGCTATTATAGCATCGTTTAAGGAAGATAAAAAGTGGGAATTGTTGGAAAGTCGTGTTCTTACGATGCATGCAGAGTATGTTGTGCCGCCCTGAGTGTCCTTCCAACACCCCCCGTTATTTATTTCGCACCTCAATGCGCCAGAAGCTGCAAGGAAATATCATATTAGGGTTGCCAAGGTAACTGATTGGAAGTTTTTTATTACATCAGATATGGAAAGGGCCATCTTTTTACATTACTTGTTATGTTTGGTACTCAATCGACATTAAACATTTAATATATATGCAGGAAAAAAAAGAAGCAATTTTCGAAACTGAATTGCTCACCTTCACAATGAGTATAACCATCACCGACGAACTTCACGCCCTGTACTATGGGGCACTCACAAACTCTTCCACGGAAAGTGTCCTAATTTAGTTAATACCATCAGAGAAAATATCAACTTTAAGAAACATAAGATGTAGGTAGGTGATAAGAAATACAAAACAATACCCTGCATGCAGTGATATTTGCAGACTTATCTTGCCAGCAACCGCCGTTGTTATCCAAACACTCGTTTGTTTCCATGTCTGATAATATTAAAGATATATATTACAACTTTTAACTCTTTCGCATTTCACGGGATTATTAACATGAGAACAGTTGCAATAACCTTTGGTCAAACAAACGGCAGGTTCTGTAGTCTCCTCGAAACCTGAACAAATGGCTTTTAGAACTGCTCCCTTTTCCAGCTTACCTGAAATTCACACACTTACATGAACATCTGTTGCTCTTTCAACCTTACATTGGTAAGAAATGAGTATTTCACTATTTACCTCTGTATTGCCTGTTGTTTACGACAAGAGTAGGCAAAATCGTAACATCTCCTCGTGTGCCCTTTCCTATCTATAGGAACAGCGAGCATCTTCAGCTAATGATAGCTTCGAAAACTTTCTATACGAGTTACTAAATGAAAGTAGAAAGAAAGAAAAAAACCTGTGCGTCCTGTTCGGCTTTCAAAACTGCGTTGTCAACATCCGCCTCAGTATCTCCAATGCATTCATCTAGCTTCTTGACGTCGAACCCTTTAAAAAAAGTGAAGTGAAACAACATCACATCTTCATTTGTCTAACCGAGCGTCTATTTCAAGATAAATCAAGAGAATGAATACAAAGTAGTTTAGGTTACTATCGTTCCTCTCTTACCAAGGGACTTGATGACTTCATCAGCGCAATCTTTATCGTACTTCTTGTCCTTCATCGGACACCTTATCGAAAAATCAGTCACATAGTCCCACCAAAGCCAAGGTTTCCCAGTCTCATTAGCCACCTTAAAGAAACACGCCTGGCGTAGATTTTGCACTACAACATCTTTTCCATCGTACCCTCTGCTAAAATCCTGCTCAGGGTCAGGCGCACAATACCTCCCATGGTTGATACACTGAGATTTGCACTGCTTACTCAGCTTAAACGCCTCGGGGCAATACCATGTTATGTAATGAGGAGTGAACTGAGTGTAGCCCTTCTGCTCAAGAATCTGAGCTGCCCCTTTGAACTCCCTTACGAAATCTAACTGGCTATCACATTTAGGGCCACACTCATCGTTGCTATTCGTCCAAAGCTCGTATTCGACTCGCTCGTCAGGGTGGGGAAGAGCCTCCGTCCAATCAAGGCTTACGCTGACCATATCTCCGTTAGCTATAGATTTCTTTATTTTATCGCCCAAATCCTTGCTGATTAAGGCAGAGGGGATGTTTATTTTCTGAAGGTAATCTGCTTTATTGTCTTCTTCTTCGGGGGAGTCCATTGTGATAAGAGGCTCGGATCTGTCATCAGAGACGAGAATCGCAGCTGCTCCAGCGTTTTGAGCGTTCCATGCCTTCAAAGTGAAGTAGCACTCTGTTTCGCCATTCGAATGAAATTGAAGAACAGTTAGCTTAATGATTTTGCAAACTGCACAAGAACATAATTAAAAATCCAATCCAATAGCAATCAGAAGATTAAGTCGAAATCAACTTCAACCAAAAACCATCTTGAGATTCCAGTTTCTAATGTCCAAAGAGATTTTGCATCACAATATTACCTCCTCTATCTGCAAGAAGAAAGACTGGTATGCCGCCAGGCTTGTTCTTGAAGGAAACATCGTCTTCAAAGCTCTTACATGCCTTTTCATTCGATTTTGGGTAGAACACAGAACCAACCATTGTTCCACCGTATTGAGGCACGCCGAAATTCCCAATCGCACATTCGTAAACATCTTTTAACGAGTTTGGTGTTGTCACCTTCAAACTGTTCTTCTCAACAACAAATCTCCCCAGACAAGAACCGTAAAGAAGAAACCACAGGTAAGCAAAAAGCGCAATCTTTAGCCTCATCTTCAACACCCCAATACCTTCGATCAAAAAATAATAAAATAAAACCAATCAGCCCAAAGCCAGATTAACCCAATCCAAAAACAACCCATTCGTAAAGAATCAAACTTATATCTTGACTACCGCAAATCCAATCAAACAGTTCACAAGTAGATTATTCATTCTGTTACCCTGGATGAATCCAGAAGCTTCAAAATAGCTGATCAGATATAGCTGCTTTATCTGGAATTATCTCCCCTGGGCACACACACAAATATGCTTCAATCTATGCAAAGCGTTGAAGTAAAGCCAAATAGGAGCGTGCGATGGTAGAGACGTGCATATAGTTTCCACTTGCTACCGAGATTGTCTGCTGCACATATATAAAAATGGATTTTTCAGTTGGGATTAAAGTAGAAGTCAATGCTTTAGATCTAAGAAACTTGTGAGAGTTGATCAAGTCTCCCCAAATAAAGCAAGTAGCCGTAGTAGTTAATTACTCTAGTTAAGCTTTACACCTGATTTCATTTTCTTTATTATATTTTTATATTTTATTTTATTTTTGGTAAACAACGTGTGAAATTTAGTGGGCCAAGGCCCATTAGGCCTCAGCTTAGGTGGTCGCATGTTTGCCACGTCATATGTAACAAAACACGTGTTTGGGAAATGGCAGACAGATATCGACGGATAAAGACACGTGTTTCTCACACCGCCCAGATCCTTCAACTTCCGGGTCGGGTCGGACAAAGCTCACGTTAATCATTTCTTGATTCGTTGGGCTTTAAATATATGACACATAAAAAAACAAATCCTAAGCCCAAAACTAATATCTATCTTTGTGGTAAAGCCGATTCAACTTTCACCAAGACTAGCCTGAATATTGCAAGAATAAAGACAGTATTGCAGCTTAGTAAATCGATTAAAAGTTCGGCAAAGCGAATATGGAAGAATCTGAGGCTTGCCTTTAGCTGATAGTGGTTCGTCTTTTTCTCTTGTTCCTTATCTCTCAGTGACCGAATAGGATATATCCTCTGTTAACAATTTCCAAAAGAGAGAAATTTATGACGATAAATGGCAGTAGATTCTGCTAAACATTCGTAACAAGGTGCAACTTTTGCTAACCACCTCGATCTCAAGCTGTTTCTGCACCTCAAATCTGCTTTCCATGTCCTTCATCTGCAAATTCAAGATCAAAGACCTCTCTTGCAACAAATCCTCGGTCCTTTCCTTGTCCATCCTCACCCTTTCGAGCCTCTCGCGAATGGCACTGAGCTCTTGGGCCAGCGAAGGATCGAACGATTCGATTATATGAGAAGACTCGGCCTTTTTCACTGGGGTGGAGTAGATCAGAGGTGGGTTCTCCTTGTTTGCGCTGTCAACGTGTGAAATGTCGACCCATTTAGATTCGGTTGAAACTGCTGATGATGGGTTGTTCTTGGGTTGAAGTGGTTTGCGTGTGGTTTTGGGAGTTTGAATCGTTAAGCTGTTGAGTGGAGAATGTTGATGACTACTGACTAGCATTGTAACTTCTGTGCTTTTTGAGGTGTTGTGTTAGCGTTTGTGTTAGGAGGAGAAGAAGATGGAACTTTGATTACATTTTATTCTCTTTTCACCTTTATAAAGAGTGTTACTTTGAATTTGAATGAAGCAGGCGGACTAACGGCTATCCATAGTAACTATTTGAGATGCAAAATATAACTGGACCTTAAATGTGTTTGGTAAAATGCCGACATGACTAGACTAGACAACATTGTTTTCAAACTCTTGCTTATTTCAGTGCCACAAATGTTCAAGATCTAGAACAAATAATAACTAATAGTTGATATGATGATGAATGAATTCTGCGTTTAACCGAAGAGTTTGGCTGAAATGTTACTACTGTTGATGTTATCCTCAGCATTGTTGTTTTCTTGTGCTCCACACACCAAAAGAGCCAAGAGGATAAACCTCGGATTGCCACGTGTCAAAAGTCCATCCTCTGCTGACAATCTCCTTCCTCGACAAATGCAAACCGAATTTCTAAAAAATTCACCTCCATGGCTTCTCTCTTCTCCCCAACTGCAACTACATTCCATCGCCAGAACCATAGCTTCATTTGGTCCCTATCGATCCCTCGAAGGAAGAACCTCATAAAGTGCAGCGCTTTCTTCAGCGACATATCCGAGAATCTCCTCAACACTTCGCTCAACCTCGAGCAGTCATGGCTCGAATCGCCGGCGCTGCAGCAGCTGCAGAGCTTCGCCGGCGAATTGCCGGAAACGCAAAGGTGGGGACTCTTAGTTTTCGCCGGAGTTTCTTGGATTTACCTAACTGCGAGGCCTGGCGTCCTTATCGGCGCCATTGATGCGTACCTCTTCGCTCCCCTGCAACTTGGACTGGACACTCTCATCGGAAGAAGAAGCTTGAAGAGAAGGGATTTCTTGGTCGGAGAAAAACTGGGAGAAGGGTCATTCGGCGTCGTATATTCCGGCGTGGTTGTTCCCAAGAACGTGGACATCGACGAGAATGTAAGGAGGAAAGGGATTCGTAGATCCTCGCAGTTATTAGATAAGAGGTTTAAAGACAAGGTCATCCTCAAGAGGGTAATTAAGTGTAATAACTGAGATTTTCTGTCTCGAGGAACCCGAATTTAGCTGCTGTAATAAACGCCTTCTTCTTCACAGGTCAAACTCGGAGTCAAAGGCGCCGTAGAGTGCGGAGACTTCGAAGAATGGTTCAACTACAGGCTCTCAAGGGCGGCGCCGGACACTTGCGCCGACTTCCTCGGAAGCTTCATCGCCGACAAAACAAATACCCAGTTCACAAAGGGCGAGAAATGGCTGGTCTGGAAATACGAGGTAAACTTCATCTCTTCGAAGAGCCATTCATTCATTACATGAGAATGAACGGAATGTAACAAGAACGATTTCCCAGGGAGATTTAGACTTAGCAGATTACATGATGGATCGAAGCTTCCCATTAAACCTAGAGACCGTAATGTTCGGGCGGACCCTAAGAGGGCTCGAATCTATCGAGAGAAACGCACTCATCATAAAGCAGATAATGAGGCAAATCATTCGTTCCCTCAAGAAAATCCACGACACTGGGATAGTCCACCGCGACGTAAAGCCATCGAACCTCGTCGTCACAAAGAAGGGGAAAATCAAGCTCATAGATTTTGGGGCAGCCACCGACCTACGAATAGGCAAGAACTACGTCCCAGACAAGGGCCTCCTCGACCCAGACTACTGCCCGCCGGAGCTCTTCGTCATGCCGGAGGAAACACCCAGGCCGCCGCCGGAGCCAATCGCAGCCCTGCTATCTCCGATCTTGTGGAAGCTGAACAGTCCCGACCTGTTTGACACGTACTCCGCCGGCGTAGTGCTGATGCAGATGGCCGTGCCGAGCCTTAGGTCGACGGCGGGGCTGAAGAACTTCAACTCCGAGGTGAAGGGCTTTGGGTATGACTTGAATGTGTGGAGGGAGAAGACTAGGTCGAGGCCTGACTTGAGTATCCTCGACCTTGATTCTGGGCGAGGTTGGGATTTGGCGAGGAAGCTCATATCGGAGAGGAGGGGAAGATTGTCGGCGGCGGCGGCGCTGAGGCATCCTTATTTTTTGCTCGGCGGCGATCAGGCGGCTGCTGTTCTGTCCAAGTTGAGTTTCAGCAGACGATGAATTGAATAAAATAAATACACTGTAGATGATTGTATCAATTTAAATCTTTTTTTCCGTTCTTTTTTTTTCTTGCAATAAATAACATTACCCAAGATAGACATAGATTCATTTTCATAGTACTGGGTTCTCTCAGATCTGAATCCGAAATTATGGGGTTAATTGGCGCATCTGCTAACAGATTTAACCATGGAAGAGGCTTCTTTTATATCTTCTTTTTTCCAACGATAATGTCAGCATTAACATATATGCTTATATAATTGAACAGAAAAAAGGTGGCGGAAGCTTCAACATGAACATATATGGTATTTAATGCCAGCATGAACATGTATCACAACAAATTATCAACTTATGTCAGCATAGATTCCACAAAACAAGAAGTTCACAGAGCATGGAAGCTAATGAAACACTAACGTTCCAACAGAATAGCGCATTAAGATAGCTGCACCTGCACGAAGGCAAGAAAGGCGCATAATGTGCTGATAATTATACTACAAATTTAAGACTTGACGAGCAAATCAAACGCTGACACATTGTCATCCCATGGCGTATTTCTGAGTCCAGCTTCGGGCAGTGGCCTCGTACTTGGACCTGTCTGTCTTGTACATGTGTGCAATCTCAGGTACTAGTGGATCGTCGGGATTTGGGTCGGTCAGCAATGAACAGATGGAAAGTAGCACCTGATATATGTGACTAACTGTATCAGTCTACAAGGTATCTTAAGGATGAGAAGCTAGACTTCCTACACAGAGTGATGAAAGAGGAAGCAAAGCGTTGGGAGGGGAGGGTCAAACTAGAATGGACAAGGTCGTACCTTGGATATTGTAAGAGCAGGGCTCCATTGTTCCTTAAGAATATCCAAGCATATGCTTCCATTGCTGTTGATGTTTGGATGAAAAACCTTAGTCTTGAATGCAACCTGCATATTAGAGATCCCCAGGGTCCTTGAGTTATTACAACCATATAAAAGGCCTACGTCGCAGTGTTAAAAGTTAAATTTGAGGACAAGAACTAAAGTAGATCTGTGGGGATGCAAAAATTTCATGGATGGTGCTAATACAATCATTGACAAGCCAAATCGCTCTCAAAACCTTGTGATTTCGCAATTTGGAAACATACCTTCGGAGGCTTGAAAGGGTAATCTGGCGGGAAGTGAATTGTGACAAGGAATATGCCTCCAGTATATGGGCTATCTGTGGGACCCATAAGTGTTGCTTGCCAATGAAACATATCTTCCCCAACAGGTCCTGAAACGTACAAAAATATCCTAGTGCATAAACTCACAACAAAACCAAAGCCAACATACAAAAATCACAATCACCACCGCAATCAATAAACAATGGCCTTTTACATCATTAGGAAAAGCACTAATGGTTTGCCAAATAAAACCAGATACAAATTAATGCCAATAAACCAGTGGGAACTTCCAGTTTCTCATCGCACTAAAGCTTTTACATGTCACAACTAAATTTCAGAACAACGATAAATATAGTGGTGTGGCTTCTATCTTCAGTTTCACGCATAGGAACCAAAAAAAGATACCATCAGCTCAAATGACACGAAAGGGAACAACAAAGATAACGAATATTTACCAGCACTGCATGAAGTAGGGGGATCTTTCTGAAGATCCTTGAGTTCCTTGAGAATACGCTTCGAAGCCATATCCCTGAAACAATAACAGAAATAATGATAAAAAAAACCATCGCTATAACAATATTAGACGAACGACACCAGCAAGGTAAGTCCTAATGGCGACGACATAACAAGCAAACGTGTAAACCAACAAAATACAAGCAATTAACCTACAGGAACAGATAATAGCACTTGAGATCGAGCTGAGCGAAAGTGAAAACACGCAAAGGAGGCGATCCAACCGATGACTGAGCAATCCCTAACCCCCTTTGCGTTGCCCTCGTCAAGATCAATACTCTTCTCTTCTTCTGACGGCTGAGTAAAGCGGACTCTCTCGTATTCAAATGTCGTTTATACCCTTCAGAAAACTTCCGTCGAAACTCGAAACTAGTTTTTTTCTTTAATCGAAAATAGTCGGTAAAATAAATTAAAATGAACAGTTATTGGAAATACACTTAAACCCCCTACACTGTTACTGCATTTCATTAGTTGCCTTTCTATTATATACGATAAGAAATCTTAACTAATACTGATAAAAATTTTGCCTACAAATTATCTGTACCAATCGTAGATGATGATGAGGGAAAAAACTATGCCTACAAATTCTTTAAGGTTCCAAATCCTTTGTATTTTGTTTCTTGAATCAAATCCAAGTTTGTAGTAAGAACTTAAGAAGGGCAACGAGGGGGCACTTGCAATTCTTACAGAAATGAGGGGTAAACAATAAATATATGTTGAAGATGTGCTGCAAACGTACTGTTTTTCCGACCACAAAATCGTGGAACTTGGAATCGTCGATTATCGTTATATCCGCTGAACTTCATTTGCACTCAGAAAGAAGTAAAGGAAAAAGGAGATAGTAGAAGGAGAATGCTAGCTCTTCACAAAGTCCTAGTGTTGCCTACTGCTGCACCTCACAAGCTGTTAAGAATTGATGAATCTTATTCAAGTTTAATCTCTCACTGTTTGTTTACTGTTTGTTTATCAATAATGATTGTTAAATTAGCTTTTGCTACTTTATCTGTTCAGCTCTTCGATAAATTGCGTCGATTGCCGCTTCGAAGGAATCAGTTTTGGCTGTGGGAGAGGAACTTCGAGTCCAGTAATTCCATGTAATTTCTTTATCACCTGCCCATCTCTTTGAGAGTAGCAACGAGCTACCTACAGGGGTTATAATACTTGCGTAGAAATTTAAACATTTTTTATTGTCCGTTGCAGGCAGGGGCAATCAAAGGTTTCCTAGGCTAAAGGCCAAGTTTTGGGAATCCATTAAATCAGGGTAGTTGGAAATGTTGGAATTTTGTTTTCTTGTGTTATTTGCCATTATGGACGCAACGCCTGCAACATGCTCGACATTATTACTCATCATAGTCCGTCCCATTGTTGGAAAAGTCCATTTTTCATTTCTGCTGCTATGTAGCTTCATGTTAATTGTAGGAGAAATTTCTGACCCTCTCTTGCTGATTTCATGGTTTGAAATTGGATTGGGTGGCAGTGAACTGATGCGTTTGCCTATGTTCCTCGCTGTAGCATAATAAAGAATAACAACGCACCAGTAATAGAGCCACCTTCCACTACTACCGAAGAAGACGAAGTACCCTTGCCAGAGGAATTTGTTCTCGTCGAGAGAACTCAACCTGATGGGTCAGTTGAACAGATCATATTTTCCACCGGTGGAAACGTTGATGTGTACGATCTCCAAGCTTTATGCGATAAGGTGATCCTTATTAGTTGCCAATTGCCATCAGCTAGTTGTTCGGCTGTCTCTACTGATGAGATCTTTTATCTAATCGAAAGTAGAATTCATCTTCTCATTGTTCTTAAGTTCCTGTGTGATTTGATACTAGTCCTAATCCATATGAAAACTGATGTGTATAAATCCCTTTTCATGTTCATTAGGTAGGTTGGCCCAGAAGGCCACTGACAAAGCTTGCTGCAGCACTAAGGAATAGCTATATGGTCGCAACTTTGAATTTAACCAGTAAAGCACCTGGAGAGGGTATGTGCTAAAAGGTTTTGTCAGAAAAGAAAAAACATTTTGTTTCTTGGTACCTTTCCGCCCATGGAGAAACATGATAAAGATAAGTAGTATATTGATTAATAGCTAAACTAAGTGACGGACATCTTAGTGTACTTTGTCAAGTTACTTGGCAGAGGAAAGTGGCCAAACTAAGTTGATCGGCATGGCACGTGCCACGTCAGACCACGCTTTCAATGCAACAATTTGGGACGTTCTTGTAGATCCTTCTTACCAGGTAAACTAATGAAGATTACTGACCATAGCACCTTTTGTTCTGTCTGATGTTACAGTTTATGATGAATGTATGGTTGTTCTAGGGTCAAGGATTAGGCAAAGCTCTCATTGAGAATCTTATAAGGGCTCTCTTGCAACGAGATATCGGGAATATTTCGCTGTTTGCAGACGGTCAAGGTACATATTCATATCCAATCTTTGAGAATAATCAAACTTCATCTACTAAGACACATTTTAGTCAGCGGCTGATCCAATAATCGTTTCGTTCTGCCAAACAGTTGTGGATTTCTATCGCAACCTAGGCTTCGAACCCGACCCAGAGGGCATTAAAGGCATGTTTTGGCATCCAAAGTATTAGCTGTGCTTATTGATGGCCTTACTCGGCAAATCTGCTCAAAGATTTCCTGCTAAGATGCTGTCTGTGCCAGTGAGTCTATTATTATCCGCATGTTCACAGATCAGCAAGAACTGTAAAGTGTTACTATATTAATCAATCAAGAAAATTTCCTATTTGCTTCACAAGAAAGTATGCCCTCTGTTGCAGCACATAAGCCTGAGAAGTGAGCAGCTTGATGATAGTCCTACTTCAGCCTGAAACTTAGACATATATACTTACAGACAACCTTATATGAAAAACACACTTGCACTGTATTATAGCACAACATAAGAATCAATCCAATGAATATCAACGTTTTCCAAAAAGCTTACATACATAACAAACCCAAAAACCGACTGTATCTTTTTGTCTTGTTTGTCCTTTTAGTCATTTCCATATAAATAGTAAGGAGAAAGAGAAAACCCAACCGAAAATTTCAATCTCAAGCACCTTCTAACTTATACGATGTTGTGAGGATGAATAGTTACTGTCGATCATGTGCATCGGCGAATTCTCATTAGAATATCCAAAATGCGTCTTGACTAATCAACGCCCTGTTTTCGCCCGTTTCATTCCGCTGGTATTGAAAGGCGAAACACTGCCACCGCTCGGCCCTGGGCTGTCCTCTCTGAAACTCGAGTTTAGCATAGCTAGCTCACGCAGTTGTTGAATCTTTATGTAGTCCTGCGACTCATCCTTCCATTCAAATCGAATAAAAAGAAGGGCGTTAAATCATAAATCATAAATAGATTTGCATATGATTTACATTGTTGCATACCACTGGCTTCAGTAGTTCTTCGATGATCTCTTGCGCTTGTCTCAATCTGAGGTCAACGATATTGGCTGGCAAATCAGCTTCGATCAGAATATGGAGAGGCTCGTTGAGATGCTCGTAGCCCGGCCTTCCCCTGAGCTTCTCTTCCTTACAATTGACACACAGTAAAAAGGCGTAACTTCAGCTTCTTTTTCTTGTCCAAAGAAAAGCTGATGTAAAACAGAGAGTGGTGTGCTTCTTGTACCTTGTCTGGGTCCTTTATGGAACCTTTTCCTCTGATAAACACACGACAGCCCGTCGTAGCTTCGACTCTTTTCAACGAGTTTCCCCTCGGACCCAAAAGTCGCCCCACGAAATTGAACTGTAAAAACCGACGAAATAATACATACTACATAAGGAAAAGAAAAAGAAGTGTCCAAGAGAATTCTTCGAATTATAATGCATACGTTGGGATAGCTATCCACGGGAATGTCCAGGCGAAGAATCCTCTTCACTGTGAAAGAACTCGGACTCGCTGGGGCGCCTTGCCAGTCCATCGTCATGCCAGGCGGCCCACCCAATCTCTGCCATATATAAGTGAAAAAGGAAGAAAGCTCAAGCTTCTCATTTGCTCATTCAATGCCTTCTTCTTACACAAACTGTGCGTGGGTTTACGAAAAAGAAGTGTTAGAAAATTCGTTTTTTTACCTCTTGAGGTAACCCATTCCAGCCAGCTAATCCCGTCCCTGCAACGTTCGATACTAGGTTTGATGAGGCCATTGGGCTAGGACTTCTGTGCCTTAGCCTTTCCATTTCACCAAAGCCTTGATTTGGCATCATCCCAGTGACCCGTATAATTTCTGAAGCGAAAAGAAAAAAGTGCCTCGAATTATACGCAGATTCGGGCAATAAATAGCGCGAATTAGGGCAGATTATAATGGAAATTTACTCAAACTAAGGTCTTATTTCAACTGAAAGCTCTGTTCAAAGTGGATGATTGATTACAACAAGTTGATATGGGCAACTTTTTGCAAGAATCGCGACAGCCAAGAGATCTAACAAGCTAGATCCGACATAAGAAATCAACTCCATCATAGAAAAAAAAAACCAATAAGGAAAAGACAGCACGCACCTTGATTTAGGAGTCTGCTGCAAATTGGAAGGACTTGCACGAAAGGTCCAAGCTTTTGATACTCCGCCAAGAGTTCAGACAAGTACTGATTGCTACAAAGCAGACAAAGGAACATCAGCTCAAATCCCCTCAATCAAATCCTCTCGATTGTTCTCGGATTTTGAAGTGGGACATAACTGAAATTGAGCTGTGAAAACCAACCTTTCGACGTCTGGGGTGCTTCTAATCTGAGGCGAAGCAGCTCTCGCCGGCGAGAAGTTTGAGTTGTAGAGCCCCGACATAGCTTACCTTCGAACGTCACCAAAAAAAAAATCAAATCTTCTTTCAGGGTTTTGGTAATAATAACAGCAGAAAAAAGAGAAAAATTAGGATAAAGCGCAGGCAGACGATGACTTACCTCGCAGCCAAGGAAGTGCGTGGTGCAAATAATGAATGAATAGCAAATAAGTCTTAGTTTTTTAATCAAATGGAAGAAAACAGCCAAAGCGTAGAATGATCTGTGAAATGGGAAAATGCAAGACAGACGACGAGATATTTTTTTCTCCCTCATTTGATTAGTAAATGCAATAAATACATCGAACCAAAAAAAATTAAAAAAAATTTCAATACGTTTGGTTTGACTATGGACTGGCACTGTGTGTATTGTATGGCACACTGTTAGTGATTAATAATGAATGATGATGATACACGTCGCCTCGTCATCGCTTTCTCTGCTTACCTCATAAATAGTAGGAAAATGGTTGAAAAGGGTTGTAATAAAAAAAGAAGAAAGGTAGCATCTTTGCGTTGGGTGAAGTGAAATGAGACAAATGGACACGTGTTGTATGGAAGAATAAGTGGGTCCCACACGGTAAATTTTTAAAACTCGTTTTATTGTGCCAGCCAAGACTTATCTGGAACGACAGAACACCGAGTGGGCCGACAGACACCTAACGGCGCCGTTTTAAAGCACATTACATACATTACATACACGAGCCGCGGTGTGTGTATCTTTTGCCTCAGTATATGTCCAAATTTAGTAACGGTAATAATTTAAGGGTTTGACTCTATTTTATGAGGAGGTCAAATACACCTTTTAAGACCACAGCTGAGTACTTTAGCCAACTCCAATCTGCAGTCTGGCAAATTGGCGAACGATTCCCTTTTGCTAGAAAATATATAAAAGAAAAAAAAAAAAAAAAAAGAGGACTGACAGCATCAAGAAACACGCTTTCCTCGCGCTACAAAACAATATTAAATGATAATGCATGTGATTATTGAGGATCCGCCTAGGATCCTCGAGCTTTGAAATATAAATAATCGAAAAAATAACTCAGTGCTGTATTCGAGTCGAAGAACAATCGGGGTCGGGTCGGGTCGGGTATGATTTGTTTCGGAACCTTTTGTACATGAAAAGGAAAAAAATATATATATGCAATTTCTCAATTGACGGCCCAACGTCCGCAGCCCATCATCATCATTATCAATCAATCCATCACTAAGACCATCTCCAACCGAGAAACGCATTCTCAAACGCAAACGCATTCTCAAACTCAAAATGCAGTAATTCTTCTCCAACCGTTCAACTCATTCTCAAACTCAAAAGACTATCTCCGTAATATTCACTTCCACACTAATTTTTACAAATTTCAATACTACCCACATATTTTATAACTTTACAAATTAAACTATAAATATTATTTTACATTTAATCACAAAACTAAAAATAATAATAAAATATAATTGTACATATAAAAAGCATTGATTAATATTAAAAACAAGACAACTAAGAATATGTTTATTTCTCATGTCATGTGCTGCGGCATGGTGTTCATATTGTATGTATCATATCTATAAATCGTATCAAATCCCCCTAAAATTCAATATGATAAAGGCAACATACTAGATATACACGTGTCTTGGTTTCTGTGCCCTATTTATTTCGTACATGGAGACTTCCTGACCATTTATCATGTCTGAACACAACAGTTATGTAAAAAACATATGGTAATATGAAAGAGAAGAAAAATAAAGAACTTTAATGCAATTAATAAAATTCAGACGCATTGTAACTGTGTGAAACGCAAACATGCATCTACCTGAGGTGAGAGAATATATAAAACGCATTTTGGGTTTAGTTTTGGTGTTCGATTGGAGTAAATTTACCTTAAAATTTGGGTTTTGGGGTTCGGTTGGAGATGCTCTGAAGCATGGAGAGGAGATGTTTGTTATCTTGAAAAGGCTCCAGAGAAAAATCATGGGAATAAAATTGTCCATATTCTTAATTTGCTAGTCTGTGTTTTAAGTGTAAGTACAATAGATCTTGTCGAAGAAAGAATCAAAGCCAAAAAAAAATAAAAATTGCTGTGTTTTACTTGCGTGATGGTAGGAGACAGTACTGCTTCCAACATTAAATGTTCAAAGTGGGGGTGTCTGTAACAAATTTGTTCGTTGGCTTTGGCTTTGCCCAGTCCACCATCAATTGCTTCAATGCATTAAAGACTGATTAAATGATTCGTCTTCTCTTTTTGGTTTTGTCTAAGTGCTGTAATAAAACAAATATGCAAACTGAAAGGTAAGAAATCTCTGGGTAAAGTGGTCCACGGGACTTTCATAACGTCTGCATTTCCTTTTCTGATCAGTGCCAACTAACCTCTTTTCTGAACTGAAACTTTGTTATTACATATAATGATGCAATGCCTACCCATTACTTAACGCTGAACATTTGTACCATCGAGAAAAAGATTCAGAAGTGGGCCACGAGAAAAAAAAAAAAAAAAAAAAAGATCTTCATTCATCAGACTAAGAGCAAAAACCAATCCACATTTTGGGAAAGATTTCTAGCAAGAGGGTCGCAGATTATTATGTATCTACACCAATAATCTTCGTATCACCCTCGCCAATAAACCCCCAACTACACAGAACGAACAAAATAATGAGCAAACGAAACATCGAGAAAGACGGGCAAACTGTGCAAACTCACAAGAATAAAAAATCGAACCAAAAATTTTAAAAAAAAATAATATATTTCGACTCAAAGAAACGAATCAAGGGATGTACTCTGTCTCAATGTTGGGCTGCGTTCTTGTCCCTGTAGCAACAGGCGCCCTCGTGCCCCCGACATTCGCCGTTTGCAAAGCCTCGCCGACCTCAGACGCCCTCTCCATTCGATTCAGTTTCTTCTTCTTCGAATATCTCCGAGCCAAAACCATCAAAATACCCAAAAGAACCAATAACAAACACCCACCGACCACTGAGCCCACGACTATCCAAGTCTTTCTGTTGTCTTTTTCGCTCTTTTCGCCTTCCTCGGGCCCAGGTGGGGCCCTTTGACCGCCTCCACCAGGTGGCAGAGGAGAAGGAGAAGGCGCATTCGACTCAACTGCGATGGAAAAGTGACCCAATTGGAAAGCAGTGCATATGTTGTCAGAAACCACGTTGCTGAAACTGATTGAGCCATTCAGACCAAAGGAAACGCATTTTGGGACCGACCCGCCGGGCGATCTCCTCTCCAAGCCCGAGAATTTGATCGATACGGGCTGGAGAGAGACGTTTATGTATAGCTCGGGCAAGGTTTGGGCGGTCAAGTTCGAAGCATCGTAGGCTAGGAGGCCTACTACAGGGGCTAAGTAGGCGTGGCCTTGGAGAGGGTAATAAGCCATGGACCAATTGCCTAGGTTTTGGTAGACAAGGACGAGCCTTTCGACGTAAGGATTTACGATCAGGCCTTTGGGAATTTCGAACTCTTTGTAGGTGCTGAATCCCTTTCTCCTTAAGCTTCCACTTCTGAGACGTAATGCTGAGACTTGAATCCCTGTGAGATTAGAGGGGACTCTTCCGTCGTAAATGACGCCAGTTTTCGGTCGAACGAATGCCCTGTAAGCGTAGTCTTGGAGAAGAACGTCTAGTGCCTGAGAATTGCTTTGAGGGCTGACGAAGTTTATAGAGCCCAAGAGCCACATTGCAGAGAGAAGCATAGCCATTGTCATTCTCTCTGCAACTTCGATGGCGGATGGTTCGAATCCCAGGAATCAGAATCTTGAATGGCGGGAGATCAGATGAGTTAAGAGTTCCAAAATGAAGTCAACTCAACCAATACTTTTTCTTCTTCTTAAACCCAAATTCAGACAGAATTAGGGACAAGGTGGTACTTCTTTTTCGTCAGGTCCCAAGTAGTATTGTATTTAACAATGTGTGATAAAGATTTAGGCTTCACAGTCACACCTGAAAGAATCCAATTCTTCTTGGGGTTATCTCCTTTCTCTGTCCAACGGTCAACAGTAGAGTGAGGAAAAGAGACCAAAAGAACAGTAATCAGAATCAGCAAGGTGAAGCAGGAAAAAAAAAGTGCAGATTCTGAAACCGTTGCAAAAACTCAGCAGAATAAGACTTCCCAGCAAATTGCTTTAACACAACCCTTTACCTTTTTCACTAAAAAATAGAATGGAATCATTCCCTCTGCTCACGAAAAAAGAAAAAAAGGAAATAAAATATTCAGCACCATCACTCTAAAAAGAACAGCACTCCCCAACTGCATAATGCATATAATGCACACAGATATATAATACCAATGGAAGTTAGCTATGGCACCCACTTCTCCACATTTAATGAGATGCAAAGTAAAATAAAAATCGTACAAGTACGACAGAGAAGACAAGTTGTTCACAATATTTGCCTTATGCATCATATTAGGGCATGTGTATGCTATTATGCAAGAATTTAAAAAAGAAAAAGGAAAACTGCAAGAAAGTACCATAACAGCAACAACCAACACTTACACCATGCTTCAGAATCACTCCTCATCAAAGTTGAATTGAATGGAACTCTAAATAACGAGCAAGCGTGGGAAATCAGAAAGAACCCCACTCACCTTCTCAGATCCCAGCTCTTTCCTTTCCTTGTCCCGCTTTTTCTCAAATCGAAAAGATTGTATCTTTTCTAAAACACAGAAGGGAGGAGGAAAATTCAAGCCAAGATGGACCTTTCAACTCACCAAAAACCAATAAATGCATCTACTTCTTTCCGCAATAATGGCGGACCAATTCATTACAAAATCTCCAGGATGCTCACGTATCTATCCATGTATAAACACCAACATTACTGCAGCTACTGTTCATCAGAAACTACCTCTAAACCGCTCAACACATGGAGATTCTTTAAGCGCTGGGAAGAAGTAGGTGTGAAATGAGTGACCAGCGAAGACAGCAAAAAGGAAAGAGAAAGCGATAGAGTATTTGCGTGAGCTCGTCTTGGCCGGTCCAATTTTTTCAATCATATGTTAACCCAAAAAATTGATATTATTATTTTTTATTTATTTACTATGATGAACTAATGATGCGACAAAGTGCGTCTTTATTTATTTATAATCCCATATTCCCACATGAGTAATGTACTGATTGGAAAAGTTGGGTTTTTTTTAAATTTTAAATTCTTGCTAATATTAAATCATTCCCCTGTAACTTATTACTATATTGCCCTCAATGGAACTTAAAAGAATGGTCCAGCTGTGTACAGTTCATATTACACATGGAAGGCTATACATAATTATATACCACAGAAAGAAAGGTCAGATTCAGACTGGTCAAACCATTCCCCAATAGCACTTATCTTTGACTTAAGTAAGTTAATGGTAATAAATTCAATTATTTTACAAACATAAAAATTATATTTGGAAAAAGATGAACCGTGTCGACTGTACCTAACCAATGATATGTCAAAATATTTATCGTGTCATAATTTTATTATACGTGTTGTGTGCTTACTATTCGCTAATATACAGTGAGAAATTCGAATTATCATGGGAACTCCAATACCCCATACAGTAATGTTATCGAACTAAAAACTCACGGTAAACTAGAGAATATGATAACATAAAACGAGATTTTAGTAATGAAATAGTAAGTACCATCCTAGAACTCGCCCATCGTCCTACTAACTATTGATTACCCGAATGAAAGTGAAACAAAAAAAAATAAAAATCCCTTTCCTATATATAAAAAATAATCACAAAATTAATATAACCTTAGTGAAACTCCGTAGCCAGCCACAACTAAGTCTATCATCATATCTTGTTCTTATATTGACATTCTTGCTTGGAAACCTTTCGATCAGCAACACTAACTTCAATATCGCAAGTCGTATAGCTAACTACCTTAATATCGACGAACACCACTCGCACTTTCCCAGAAATCTTGGCGTATGTCTGAAACTTCAGAGCGCCGCCGGAGACGACGTCGGAGTACAGGGCGGAGTTCGAAAGCAGGCGGTCGGCCATCAGCACGAGGGTGAGGTTCATGGTCTCCGTCCGCCGTGGCCGGATGCGGCCGCCGGGGATCGGCGCCTGACCGACTTCTTCTCCCCTGTATTTGAGCAGATTCGTGGCGTTTCTGTACCTAAAGCCGAACCTATTGGGGTTCTTGACGGAGACGGTCATGTCGAGGGTGATGTTCAGGCGAACTCTCAGCCTTGCTAAGTCGACGGAGAAGTCGACGTCGGAGAGTGTCACGGAGTTGACGAACGCCGTCGAGCGCTTCACCTTGAAGACTGTAAGGGCGAGGATTACGATCAATAGGGATAGGATTAGGACAGAGGATATGAGGCATATGCATATGTTTCGAGGAGTTCTTTTCTTCTTCTTCTTCTTGCTTGGGATCTTTGGGGGAGGGGAATCATCCATGATTAGCTTGCGTTCTTGGACCTTTTTCGATGATTGTTGTTGCTCGACGTCGTCCATGGCTGCTTTATAACTAACTAAGCTACCTTAGCAGCGACGAAGATGGTGGCAAGAAAAGCAGATAAGTGAAACTCTTTGTTAGAGAAGTAGAAAAAATATGTATGTGGTAGATGATCAAGAAATTGTGGTAGCTACAAGTTCACATGCAAAAGGAAATTACTTCATCTAACTGTGGCAATTAGTGATAAATCAAAACTAAGCAAAGAGGTGAATGAATAGATGTACAAAACTACAAATCATGGTTTACCTTAAATAGATTCAGTGATGTAGAGTTTCTAACAGCCACCACAAGGCGTAATGAATTTAATTGAAGGAGGTTTCGTGAATAATTTCAAAAGTGGGTAGTTGATAGTTTCTAGTTGAGCATTAACTACAACATACTAAATTCATATCTAAATACAGTGGAATTAGAATGGGGTTGATCGGAATTACTACGAAGATTTTTTTAAATACTATTATAAACTTTAATTATATGATTTGATATGATATTAATACGAGGGATTAGCCGAATCATCTTATTATATTACACAGCATCGCAGATGGCCGAATCAAAGAGCCGCGGACAATAACAGAGCCCATCCTTACAAAGTTTTTCAAAGGAAAGTTGGAGAAAGGTTAGTTGAGTATACAAATAACACAGTAATTGCTAATTATAAAAAGAACACACAAAATAACAAGAAGCAAATAGCTCGATCAACGACGGTAACGGTAACGTTTGAAGTTGAAGTATACGTGCAAGATTCCGCGTTCGAACGTGCATTTGAACCCTTTCTTGTGAGAGTATTCCCATTCTTTATTGACAATGCGAAACGCCTGCTCAGAAGAAATAAATAAGGTAAGCAGCAATTCCCCGGAAAAAACAGCTCTGACTACTAATGAACAGAAAGAACGGCCGTGGTAAGAAGTCGCTTACTATGTCTTCGTAAGGAGGCCCAGCGTGAAACCTAATGATGCAAGTCTCAGCACTATCCCCATCTTTCTCGATGGTGAAATTCGGAGCTTTAGTCTTATCCACCAAATCGGGATAGAAGATGTTGAATTTGTACCCCTGAACGACTTTTGGAGGCGGGTTGTCGTGGTCGTAATGCGTTTGATTGTACTTGTTCCACTCATACCCTGTGTGGACGCGGTTAAAGTATTTCGGTTTTCTTGGACGGTACTTATCGTGCCACCAATATACCTGTATTTCCACCAAAAAAGGGATCGTATTATGATAAATGAATCCCAACATTTAGAGGGGAAAATAAGTGACGTGCCTTACCTGAGAATCGAGGTTAATTTCGTTATTTGATCCAAATACAGCGTCGCCTTCCTCCATATTTCCCATAGCTCTGACAGCACTCCTCTCGAAGTTATCCTCAGGAGCTGAAGCTGTTGATGGTCTTGAAGCAAGTTCTTGCACGCGGCGCTCTTCAACCACAGCAACACGTTTTCTCTCCTGTACATTGTAAGTTCACACATGAGTGAGTGGCAGCACAACTTTCACAGGAAAAAACTGAAGGCATGGAGATCATCGCCACATTTTGCTACTAGAATTACCAGAATGGCTCTGTCCACTTCAGGGTCAATGGCTTCTTCATCTTCATCGCCATGTAATAGCTCTGGCGAATATGACCCAGCGAGTTCCTCTTCATCTTGGTCTTCCGCTTCCATAGCAGGCATAGGAGATGAAGTTTCAATATCTAAAAAAGAAAGAACAGCCAGTTGGTATGTGAATGTCGTAATATTCACGCAAATTAGAAGATCAAATGGAAAAGATGAGAAATTAACTTATACCCTCTGCATCTTCATGTAATTCCTGCTCCTCAGGTATTGGACTGATTTCTGTCCTTACGTTGTCATCCTCGGATGGTTTCTCAAGGCGTTCCAAATGCTGGCGCAGAATTTTTGCGTGGATTTCTTTCAGACATGCCTGTTACATATGTCAAATGTCACGTAGTTTCAATAAAGTATAAAAAAATGCAGGATGAGGAAATTACCTTTGCTTTGAATATGTGTAGACGTTTAAGAACAGCTTCCCAATATTCAACGACTTTTGCCGTCCCAGATCGCATTTGCGATTCAATCTTGGCGTGAAGGTCTTCAAGTTCGGAATAGGATTTTCCCTCTAAAAGATTCTTGACATCTGCTTCTATACTCACGTGCAAACCTCTTGCTTCACCAATCATCTCTGGAGGTAAATGCTCTCCACGCACTCTGGCACGCTCCAAGGCATCCTTTTTACGGGCTTCGGCTAGCTCCCATTCACAGACGACCAGAAGTGCCTGTCCGCAAATGATGTTATAACGCTCCACTTAGCATCCAAGCATGTTGAAAGGCGTAGCATAGCAGCAACATACTAGAAACAGAAGAAACGTTGATCTACAATACCTCCCAATATTTTTCGTGTGTAGGGGTCGCTTTATCCAGATCAAGGTGCATCTTTATGTCCTCATGAAGCTCTTCCATTTCTTTCGCATTCAAACCCTATTACAAACATTATGGTTAATTTCAGTTTAGTCAAGAAAAAAGAAATAAAAATCAATATGCAGCCAAAGATAAAATTTAAAAAATTAATCAATATGAATTTTGTGAAAATTCACGAATACAAATGTAGATTAATCCAGAAGTAAAAATGTGTTGGGAATTCGATGGATTGTGAACGTCAGAGGCTATACCTTAAATACCATATACGGTTCATTTATATCTATCTCAAAGTCATCGGAAGGATCGAGATGCTTTGTGAGGATATCGATTGGCTTAGTACGCCCTTCACGCAGACGTATCTCTGATCGAACTTTGCTTTGATCAAAATGAAACTGGACAACGAATCAATATATGATGTCAGCACGATTTACCAAAGAAAATCAGAAGACGCTATAATTCGAACAACATGGTCATCAATACGTGGTGCCACCTACAAATTCTATACCTCTTCTTCTTTCTTCTCCCAGTCTTGGAACTCGGCCCGAGCTCTCTCTCTAGCCAGCAATGCCTGTAAATTTAACGTCATTAATGGTCAAAGGGGCATAGGTACGTGATAAACTACAATCGCATCAACCAATTTAAGCTCTCAAGTCAAATAACTTGCATGCCTACAGTTTAGAAGTATTACCATTTCTTCCTCACGCTGCGCTTTTTCAATTGCCCTTTCTTCTCTCCTCTTTTTGACCTTTTCAATCTCAGCCTGCAACAAAATGGCAACGATCATTCTCCAGAGCGTTACTCTGATAAGAAGGGAGTCAATCAGCATTTCATTCCCCTTAATAAGCTTTTCTTAAGCATGGAGCTCGTAGAAGCTTATAATGCTAATTTCTCAAAACCCAGTTCTGACGTCCTCACATCCGAGAACATCATAAATTCTTCCCAAGATCAGATAACCCTACCATTCTCTCTCGCTGCCTCTTCTTCTCTGCAGCAAGGGATAATTCATCAAGAGGCAATCCTTGAGATACGTCTCGCTCAATCTTCTTTCGCCACACAAACCTGATTATCATAAAGATAGGTAAGGCATCCAAAAAAAATTGCGCCTTTCACTGTTAGTGTTAGCTATAACATTCAAGCTAACTTTGATGTTAAACAAAATATTGTATCTTCCAATTATAAGTTCAAAACTCTAGTGAGATGAGTAAACAAAATGCTTACTTCTCTAGTGAGATGAGTAAACAAAATGCTTACTTCTCATTAAGATTAGAATCCCCAAAGGGGTTGGAATCATTGGCATAACCGGAAACCGTCTGCGCCTTTAATTTTTTTGCCACCTTCAGAGCCTGCCATCAATTGAAGTGCACTTATTACCTGTAAAAATGACCAAGAAATTTCAGAAATGATGATTGGTAAAATACCTTTTTATGAGCTTTCTTAGCCAAGTATTCAGCTATCTCTTCGTCCGTAACTTTCCTCTTACTTCTCCGGCGCTCCTCACTATCGGATCTTCTCCTTCGACTTCTACGGCGGTCGTCGGAGTCTGATGAGGACTCCGAACGAGAATCATCGTCGGACGACGCGTCACGTCTTCGCCTCCGAGATGGCGCCATCGCAACGATTAATTGCTCGTTCCTTCTGTTAGGTTTAGTGTGGATTTGGGAATCTGGAAAAAGAAAACAGAACTGAAAGAGATTATAAAATAAGATAAAACAGTAGCGGAAACATATTATTTTGGATTGGTCACTAATTATTAATTTTGGCCCATTATTTAATTTTTGGGCTATTTCTGCTAGACTCCATTAAAACAATATGAATTTATAGCAACTAGTATATCTTGCACACCCTGTGTGTATGAAAATAAAAGTTGATAAGATGTTATTGTTTTACAAAAATTTTGATTTTAATATTTAGTTAGAAAATAAATATTTTAATAAAAATAGAATCTGCAATTTCATTAGGCTAAAGAACATGATCTAATATTTATTTTTTTATTTTATGTTAATTTTTAATCTGAGAAAATTTCTGATTGATTAATAGATACACCCAAAAAGTTTTACATGCCAAGGGTTATTGTCGGTTTTATAGATTGATTCAAAATCCAACCTTTTGTGGATCAAGTTGCACCTGATGGAGTTATCTACAATTCAGAAAGTCCCTTCAGTATTTTGATTTTTTATATGAGTCAACGTTTTACTTGATGAATTCCGAATCTTCTCAAGAAGCGTATGCATTGATATATCACAATTTGTCCCTAATCACGAGCTCCGAAGTTTTGCATGCCAAGAGTAACAATCGACTTCACTATGGTTCAATATCCGACATTTTGTTGAATATTTATAATGGAAATAAAAATCTTTACAGTTCAAGCCACTCTACTAAGTACTAATCTTGGGATGAAATTGAAGTGGTCTCAAGATTGTTGGATATCGTAATATTTGTCCCAAGAGCTCCTAAAAGCGACTATAGATTCTTTAGGTTAATTCAAAATCTGATCTTTTGTGAATCAATAATAGAAATGCAAGCGATTCAAAAGTCCCTTCTCCGGCGAACAATCTGATGATCTTATTTTAAAGTGAGATTTGAAACCATATAAGATGGCCCAAAATGTTACCAGACAAATGAAAACGTAGATGCCCACAACGATTTCCACTTACAAAGGCGCATATTAGTTGAAGTTGCTGAAGCGTTTTCTTTTCTATCTTTATATATGATGTCATTTTCTATTTTCAGTAGATTATCAATTTCCAGGTGTCTTGTAACGAATTCTCTGTCGTCTTCTCTTCTCGTTTCTGTAACAAACTTGGCGAAGTCGATAATCAGAGCTGTTTCCCTCATTCCCAGCTCTCATTTCGATTTTATTCCCTTTTCCCAACTTGAGCTCATATCAACTGGTATCAGAGCATCGATCCTCGGTCTCTGAAGGGCTCATAGATGGCAGAAGGAACCCGGGGTGTTGAGCTACGCAAAGAGGTGGAAATGATCCGTGATAAGATGAAGGAGGATAATGCTGCCATCAATGAGCAGCTGGCAACCCTACGGCAGATGATCGCAGCATTGGCGACCAAAACATCTGGCGAGAATGAGTCTGACGCTGAAGGTGGTGGAAGAACGAGCGAGACTCGTGAGAGATCGGTATACCAAATGCCGACCAAATGTTCTACCATCGAGTTTCCGAAGTTCAACGGGGATGATCTGCGAGGCTGGATTTACAAGTGCGAGCAGTTCTTCGAAGTGGACGAAACACCAACGGACGCTAAAGTGAGGATGGCGGCGGTTCATTTAGAGGGACGAGCACTCCAATGGCATCAGGTATTTATGAAAACTCGACTCACTCGAGAGCTTCCGCGATGGTCAGAGTATGTCAAGGCACTGCATAATCGATTTGGTTTACACTCCTATGACGATCCGATGAGTGAGCTCGTAAACCTTAAGCAGACTAGTTCGGTTCAGGAATATTTGGATAGCTTTGAGGAATTGATGAACTGTGTTGAACTCACTGAGCAATATGCAGTGAGCTGTTTTCTAGGGGGGTTGAAACCGGAAATAGCCGTGGCTGTGAGGATGTTCCGGCCGAGCTCATTGTCAGAGGCTGTGAGTCTTGCCAAGTTACAGGAGCAAGCTAATGGGTTGACGACAAGGAGAGTCTCTACAGCGAGTCCTTTTGGGGGAGGTGTGAGATCTAACACTCCCAATGGCAGAACTCCCTTCACTCCAAATGCAAATACTCACAAAGCTGTAGGGCTGGGATCCTCGACTTTTGGCTCGTCTTCAGTGGGTTCTGCACCCTATCAGTCTAAGCCGAATCATCTACTAAAGGGGAACAATCAACCAATCATACCCTCTCGAAGGTTGACCCCGCAGGAAATGGATGAAAAAAGGTCGAAGGGCCTGTGTTTTTGGTGCGATGAGAAATTCTCTAATAATCATATTTGTGCGAAAAGGAGGCAGATCTACGTGATGGAAGTGATGGCTGGAGATGATGAAAAGATGGACGAACAGACCCCTGACCCGGGAAAATCTGATGAAGAAGACGTTGTGGCTGAGCCTAATGAGAATTCCCTAATTAATTACCAGGTGTCTATGCATGCAATGGCTGGAGTGCATGACTATAGCACCATGAGGGTCACTGGAAATGTGAATGGGAAGCCATTACATGTATTGATAGACACGGGCAGCACCCATAATTTTTTAGATTTAGATTGGGCCAAGAGATTTGGGTGTAGATTGGAACAAACTGATCCTTTCCCTGTGGCTGTGGCTGATGGCAGCAAGCTATACAGCTCTTCTATTTGTAAGGGCTTCAAATGGAAGATGCAAGGAACACAATTTGTGGCTGACATGATGATTTTACCACTAGGAGGGTGCGATATGGTATTGGGGGTACAATGGCTGATAACCTTAGGTAGCATTACTTGGAATTTTAACCAGCTTCAGATGGATTTTCATATAGAAGGAAGAAAGGTGTTGTTGAGAGGAATGCAACCTGCGAAGGTCAAGGTGATTGCAAGTAAGAAAATGAATCGGCTGTTGTCTGGGCCGGCTCAGCTATCTATGTTACAAGTGATGATTATGCAAGAGGAAGATCACCTTCGTGCTCAGGTCTTTATGATCGATAAAGGGGAGGGGGAAGAAACGGAACAAGATGGTTTGAGCGAGCTGCTATGCGATTATCAAGATCTCTTCGCAGAACCTACCAAACTTCCACCTAGTCGAGTTTGTGACCATGCGATAACTCTCAAGGAGGGAACCTCGGCAGTCAATGTTAGACCCTATAGGTACCCGACAATTCAAAAGGATGAGATCGAAAGGATGGTGAAGGAGATGCTGTCGTCTGGGGTTATAAGGGAGAGTATCAGTCCTTTTTCCTCGCCGGTGGTGATGGTCAAAAAGAAAGATGGTTCTTGGCGTATGTGTGTTGATTATAGAGAGCTTAATAGGAACACAGTGAAAGATAAATTCCCCATTCCGTTGATTGAAGAGCTGTTGGATGAACTTCATTATGCGAAATTTTTTTCTAAATTGGATTTGAGGTCTGGATATCATCAGATAAGAATGAAGGACAGCGATATATACAAAACTGCGTTTAGAACTCACCATGGGCATTTCGAGTTTGTGGTAATGCCGTTTGGGTTGACAAATGCTCCTTCCACATTTCAGGCCCTGATGAATAGAATATTTCAGCCATTTCTGAGGAAGTTCATTCTGGTATTTTTTGATGATATTTTAGTTTATAGCTCAGACTGGAACAACCACTTGGAACATCTGAGGACCACCTTTGAGGTTCTAAGAACAAATCATCTGTTCGTGAAGCAAAGTAAGTGTCATTTTGGGGCTGAGAAAGTCGAGTATTTAGGGCATGTAATAGCTGATGGTGGGGTTTCAGCTGATCCGTCCAAGATTCAAGCCATGATGGCTTGGCCAGCTCCGAAAACAATTAGACAACTACGGGGATTCTTGGGTCTGTGTGGTTATTATAGACGGTTCATCAGAGGGTATGGAAAGATAGCTCAACCCCTCACCAATCTACTGAAGAAAGACTGTTTTCGCTGGAATGAGCAGGCTACTCAAGCGTTCGAGGAATTAAAAAGAGCTCTCTGTAATTCCCCAGTGCTATGTCTTCCAGACTTTACGAAAGAATTTACCATCGAAACTGATGCATCTGATTCGGCCATTGGGGCTGTCTTGCTTCAACAAGGCAAACCTATCGCCTACATGAGTAAACCACTGAGTTCAAGGGCAGCTGCGTTGTCGACGTACGAGAAGGAACTCTTAGCTGTGGTGACAGCCATCCAAAAGTGGAGAGCTTACTTGGTGGGAAGACACTTTACTATAAAAACTGATCACCAGAGTCTCAAGCACTTGATGGAGCAGAGAATTTCAACCCCTAGTCAGCAAAAATGGTTGGCCAAATTGATGGGCTATGACTATACCATCATGTATAAAAAGGGGTCTGAAAACACTGTGGCCGATGCGCTATCGAGAATGCCGGAATTCGAGATGCAACCAAGTGGAATGGTGGCTAGCATTAGTCATGTGGGCACTGACATTCTTGAGAAAATAAAGCAGAGTTGGTCAGCGGATGGTCGCATTCAGAAGATCATTCAAGGCGCGCTGAATGGACACGCTGGTAATTATTTATGGAATGGGGACATGCTAACCAGGAACGGAAAGGTGGTAGTGGGCGCTGATCCTGAACTTAGGAATGAGCTGCTTCAGCTCTTTCATAGCAGTGCAGTAGGAGGTCATTCAGGCATCGACAACACCCTCCATAGACTTAAAAGAGCTGTGTATTGGAAGAACATGAAGAGGGATGTTTACAACTTTGTGAAGGAGTGCATCATCTGCCAGAGATATAAATATGAGAATACAGCCTCTCCGGGTCTATTGAGTCCTCTTCCTATTCCTGAGAAGATTTGGTCGGATATCTCTATGGATTTCATCGATGGCCTTCCTCTTTCTAATGGCAAGGATTCTATATTGGTGGTGGTGGATCGGTTGAGCAAATATGCTCATTTCTTAAGTCTCAAACACCCCTACTCGGCGGCCACGGTAGCTCATATCTTCATGGATAACATCTTCAAATTACATGGACTCCCTCAAACGATTGTTACGGACCGAGACGCCATATTTATGAGTAACTTTTGGAAGGCCTTCTTCAAAATTCAGGGCGTGCAGCTCCTAGCTTCAACAGCCTATCACCCCCAGACAGATGGCCAGACGGAAGTGGTGAATAGATGCTTGGAGTGCTACCTTCGATGTATGAGTGGAGACAGGCCAAAAGAGTGGGCGCACTGGCTCAGCTTGGCCGAATGGTGGTACAACACCAGCTATCACTCATCTATCCGCACCACTCCCTATCAAGTAGTTTATGGGCAGCCACCTCCTATTCATATTCCTTATTTTGAGGGTGCTTCTAATGTCGAGTTGGTGGATAGAAGTTTGACACATAGAGAGGCTACCATCAGATTGGTTAAGCAGCACCTTGCGACGGCTCAGAATAGGATGAAGGTGCAGGCGGATAGAAAGAGAAGTGAGAGATCTTTTGAGGTGAACGACTGGGTGTTCGTGAAATTGCAGCCTTATCGGCAGATGTCCCTCAAACCTCACGCCTATCATAAGCTATCTGCTCGCTTCTTCGGTCCCTTCAAGGTGCTACAAAAGATTGGGCAAGTTGCTTATCGTCTGCAGCTCCCTGAAGATTGCAAGATACACCCGACTTTTCACGTCTCTCAACTCAAACGACGAGTGGGTTCGAGTCAGATTTCTCCACAGCTACCTTCGTTTTTGAGTTCTCATGGCCATATTATGCTCGAGCCCGAAGCTATTCTAGAGCGAAGATTGGTAAAGAGGCACAACCGGCCGGTCACGCAGGTATTGGTGAAATGGTTTAATGCCCCTGTGGAGGACAGCACTTGGGAAGATTGGTTTATATTGCAGCAGCAGTTTCCAGCTTTTACCAACTCTTGAGGTCAAGAGTTGATCTAAGCAGGGAGGAGTGTTACCAGACAAATGAAAACGTAGATGCCCACAACGATTTCCACTTACAAAGGCGCATATTAGTTGAAGTTGCTGAAGCGTTTTCTTTTCTATCTTTATATATGATGTCATTTTCTATTTTCAGTAGATTATCAATTTCCAGGTGTCTTGTAACGAATTCTCTGTCGTCTTCTCTTCTCGTTTCTGTAACAAACTTGGCGAAGTCGATAATCAGAGCTGTTTCCCTCATTCCCAGCTCTCATTTCGATTTTATTCCCTTTTCCCAACTTGAGCTCATATCACAAAATATAAGCTTGCTGCGTTTTTTACACAATCGAACAGTAATTTCGGCGAGTACGTTATTTTGTGAAAGAAAACAGAATTAGCAAGCTTAGTTCTTTCATGTGCTCACTTTCTTAATTGGTCCGTAAATTTTGTGCTGGTTCAGAAGCACAATTCTATAGATAACCTTATTTTCTGAAATCATGTTAGCTAATGGATTATCCATAAGATTGACAGCGAATCAACAAAAATCAAACCACCTTAATTAAATAAGAATTGTCCAAGAATCTGTCATGACTGTCGAAAACAACATATTTTTCTTACCACAAACACCGTAAATTTAACTTCCTGTTTCATCACCAGAGTTTCATACGGAAAAGATTACCTTTCCAGAACTAGAATAAGAAAACAAAAGATCCTCCCGCATCACTTCTCAACTCCATCCATGCTTATATATATAACCTTCGCCAAGAAAAACAAATATATATATATATATATATATATATTTCAAGAATAGTCTCCACTACCTGCAAATTGATGTCAAAACTTGATCGTTGCTAAACCCGAGCCCTTGAACTTGCCTTCATGAGATTGTTGCACTTTATCACACGCTAATTTCGTGGCCTCAACTTTGCAGAAACAACCAGCAAAATTTCACTAATTTACATTGCAATCACTGAGGTACTGATTTTCTTTGTTTAGAAACAATCTCCAGAACTTTCTGTATTTTGGGATACCGAGATCCAGCCATGGCTTCATGCTCCCATCGAAATGTAACACAGCTGCTGTCTTTATAGCCTCTATGTCAAGGCCATAGTTATAGCCTAAACCAGACTGCACCCAATCATTGTCTAGGCCATAAACTAGACCGTGAAATGTCAGCAAGCTAGCAGTTAACAGAGTTGCTTCAGATTCTCCACCTTCACTGGTCATCTGCTTCGACGTGAAAATGTATGTCAGGGATACAAAATAAAAAGGAACTGCGAGTGGTTTATATTTATTAGGCATTTTAGGGAAGTGAGCCCAATTTGTATACTCAGGTCGTGGTGAACAGTGGAAAAGTTAAGCGACAAAACCATGACTCAAGGATTAAAAAAGAAAAAACCAAACTGCTAAATAATAAGGGTACCACTAACCTCATGAAGCAGCTTATAATATTTTTGTGAAAGATCGTTCTTTCTCCAACTGGATAGATCAATTAGATTTAACCCAGATGTCCAAGCACAAGAATCTTCGTCGACACTGCTGGTAGAGAAGTAGGCTTTGAGGTCAAACAGCTTCACCGCACAGGTTTGAACAGCACCGTTCACTTTTCCACGCATTTCCAAGTCCCAAAGGGCTGATAAGTCTTTCTGAACAATGACATCATCGCCCAAAACTACGACTTTGTTCAGCGTAGGAAATATATCTGGGAGGAGAAAGTGCGAGCGTGTAAACATGGATAGGATTTCCGTTCTGATTTGAACAGAAGATTGTGCATCAACCCTACGATACGAAACACGATATTCTTCAGGGAGTGATAGTTGCGAAGGTGCTTCCTCGTAATGACTATGCAACTTAAGGTCTTCAATGTTCAGAACCTGAACAGCTGCATCTCCATATTTATTTTTGATATACCAGAATCGCATGGAGAAATAGTTTTCCTTGTCGGTCAGCAGATGGAACACAAGTTTCTCACTTTCCTACAAAAGGATGCATCCCGTTTGTACAAATAAATAACTATTTCGAATTTAACGGCGTAATGTTCAGCATCATGAGGAGAAAAGGAAAATTTGTGTGGGCAAGTCACATACCTTAGCATGAAGTACGGTTGAGTTTATCACTGCAGATGATGCAAGTATGGTCGTAGAAAATATAATATAGTGGTACAGCTCTGGGTTCGTGAATTTTTCAACCATGGTCTCCTCAACATCAGAAGATCTAAAATATTCAACTGTCAACCGCATTGATAGACAATGGAGACTCTTTGGCATGGTTTGAACAGCGAGTTTGTAAATGAAGGAACTCTGCTTCATGTGAAAATTAGCTTCATCTTCTGTTAGGTCGAGAAGCTGCCTAAATTTCTTATCAACATTACTGCACTCCACAGGGAAAGACTTTGCTTTTGCAATCACAGACTCCATCTTAGTTGTCCTCTTCTCAGGCCTACAAAAATTAGTGAAAAAGTCATTTCTAAAGTCACCTGATGCCCGATACGATTGCTACCAGCTATAAACAAATAATGATCATCCGACCAACATGATTTTATTTCAAAGCCACGGAAGAAAAAAAAGGTCAATAAAGATGTTGGTTACAGAACTGAAGTTGTCAACTAGCACGTTAAAAAAATTACAAATTAATCCATTCGGGACTGTATAAACCCCCCAGATAGACTATAGATGGGCTAAGGCAGAGGACAAAAGTAATGACAAAAAAGTTTCAAGAGCATACTGAGGAGGGAGATCTTTATCTGTAGTGGCTTCACTGAGGACTCGCTCAAAATCTTGAATGTTTAGTTTTAGTTCCTGTGACAATTTGTCCTGTTTGGGGAGCTTTGCAATGCTTGGATAATAAGCCCGAGCAACGAAAAGTAGGTCTTTCATCTTCTTCACCACAAAATCTTTCATTTCTTCTTTATGTTCTTTTCGCCACAGGCAGTAACTCCCAAATTTCATTTCACAAAAAACTTCATCCTCCGAAGTAACTATTATGCTCCCAGTGTTTGTCTCTCTAGTGACAGAGCCAGTATTCTGCATTACATATATAGTTTCAGGAATTGGATTGCCAACTCAGTTAAGGCAGTTGAAAAGTTTCAATGTCGGCAAAGCTTTACCATTTTAACACGTTTCGACAAATCTTCTTGCATGGAAACATCTACACAGATGAGCAAAATCGATCAAGGATACAATAAGATCAGAATGAGAAAAATATGATTCCCTTATAATTTGTTTTAAAACTTCGAAGGCGCTCATTTATGTTGACTTCAAAACAAGGAACTTACCAAGATGATTGGTTCTAGATTTCTCGACTGAATTATTGCTGAAACCCTGAAAATCAATATAGTTTGAGCATTTATTCCATGCATGTTTAAAGTCTCAAACTTGTTTGATCTAACTAAATAAATAAAGGGAAATCTAAGACAAGAGAGTTACTTCTGATTAACTAAACTAACAACGGCAAAACGGAAGGATGAACGCTATCAGAATGAAATTATGGCTAATCATTCATGCAATTGAGCTTTCAACATTAAAATCGCAGACAACAAACCAACCTTTGGAAGATCTGGTGCCAATCTTCTAATAATATCATCCACATGTGCTGATTGCTGAGCCTACACCGAGAAACCAAATGAATAACAAAATAATGACACAATAAAAAACATCAGATCCCATCAACTGGCAATGAAAACAACACAGACCTGAGAGTTGTTTCTCGATTCAGGGGCCTTCTGTCTATCATAAACTCTTACGGGCTCCTAATTGCACAGTAAATTAAGATAAAATCAGGAAAAGAAATATCTCAAATCACTTCATCGCTCGAAACAACTGTTGACAGGAAGATAGAACAAAAACAAAATAGAATTCTGCATAAAATCCTTACTGAAGATGAATGGCGTCGTTCAGCGCCAAAACCTGGCACATTCACAATCACAAAAGGTTATATTAAATGACTCCAAAGAATTTTTATTCCTCAGAAACAGCACTGCTAACAGAAAAATATATATGTGGACCGACAGAATCAAACATCAATATTTAAAAATCAACGATCCGATTGAATCAAATGTCAAATCAAACACATAAGAGCAAGATCTCCAATAGGAGAAGCGAATGTTCCACCAAAAACCAAGTCTACACGAATATCAAGCCTGCGACAGCAGATCTAATCAGGAAAGCAGGAGAGAAAAAATTGAAGAAAAAAAAAAGCTGCACTACGAGAACGTTGTGAGCGCCCTAAAACTTTACCTGTGGAGTGAAAGCCGCTGTGTAATCCAAGTAAGAAGAAAAGAGGGACGAGCATCGAACAGATCACAAGGAACAATACCGCTATCACCAAACCTTTCCATCTTCTCTTCGCCGTAGACGACGACGATGTGCCAAATCCAGCACCTTTCATACCTCCACCCTAAAGTTTTCCTTGTCAGCAATAAATCAACCACATTCTCTCATTCTTACGCCTTTCCCTCCACAAAGCGAGTGAGAAATCAATGCGGCTCGAGCTTGATTCAACGGAATCCTGCCGATGCTTTTGAGTAAGCTTTCAGCTGTTTGTGATCTTTTCTCGCCTGTATCTCACTCACTTCGATGATCAGAAATGGCAAAAAGGCTTAGGCCTAGTCAGACGAAATGTTAAATATAAAACTGTAAATCATCAAACAAATTCACCTTGAGATGGATGGATGGATGGGATATGTTGGAATAGATAAAATTTTGATGCCTTCCCATTTATATTAAAAAGATACATATATTTATATATCGAGTATTTACAGCCTTGCCCTGTATGGAGGAAAATGAAAATAGTTGAGATTGATAGGCTAATAATATATTAAAGTTTAAACTCCAATTCAGTATTAGAACATTAAATCGTAATTTACTATTATAAAAAGAAATTACGATCGATCAATGTGCTATTAACAATAGGGCTAGAGTTATAGGCTTCTTTTATATTCGGCTTACATAGTCAGAAAGCCTGTATTTAATTTTAGGACTTGTGAATATTATTGTCCGAGAAAGCAGTCAGTAAATTGTTGGGGCTTTCATATTGGGCTTAAGTACAAGTGGTCCATGTAAATGTTTTTTTAAAAATTTTAATTTCATCATTATTTAAGAACAAACAAAGATACGTCGTGCGTGTCTGAAATGATTTGATGTCATATTTAGATAGTTAGAATCCAAATACGTAAAAACTAATAAAAGCTGCAACTGATGATGCCGTTTGAAGCAATATATCAAACACTAGGGTATGCATTTTCCATTGATAACTGAGTCCAGCAATTTTATTTATTAATATCAATTGATCAAATTACAAAATAAATCCATCACATCGTATTCACACATCGTGTTTTCTTTGGGCACTGCACTGCCACGTTTTATATCATATAATACATGAGATGTTCCTTGTTTTTAAGTTTACCTTATTGTATCATGTGTGTTCCAAAGAAACCAACCAGGTTTATATATCTCAATTACAACCATCGAAAAATCCGTTTGCTTAATGTTAGGTTGTCTTTGTAATGTACACTCAACTCTCGAGTGCGATTTTATTTCGAGACCGAAGCATAATAATTGCTAGTTGAGGAACACAATGTCAGCCTACGAGGGACATCATTAAATCTTGAAAACATTGCATTTTCATTTTTCAATTTTTTATTTAACATGGGGACACCAAGCTGCCCTATATGAGAGAGAGCAACGAATCCCAAAAGTACCTATGTTCTTGGATCATCCAAAAAATAAAACACATGATCTCCCTTCTACAACTTATATTCCTTTTACACATGATATGCTTTTTTGATCTTGATACAGCTTTTTCTTCGGTTTGCCCTTGTTCCCACCTGAGAGCAACAGCCGTACACAGTCGCCGGCGGCGGCGCCTGTAATAACAACGACGACGACCACCACCATGGAAGAAGATTCGTCGTCGTCGTCGTCTTCGTGGGTTGATGGTATCATAAGAGATCTCATCCACGGTTCCAACGCTGACGACGACGTCTCTATTCCTCAGCTTATCCTCAACGTTAGAGAGGTTATCCATCCTTGCAACCCACCTCTCGCCTCTTTGATCGAACATAGGCTTCGTTCTCTTACAGCAGCAAATGGAGCCGCCATCAGTACCATCAATCTTCGAGATTTCGACAGAAGAAGATCAAGAACTCAGTCGTCTGAACTAGCCAGAGAAAGGAAAGAAGAGCTCAAAAGGCAAGAAAACGACGAACAAGGGCTCAATCTCTTCACTCTACTGCTCAAGTGCGCAGAAGCAGTTTCCTCAGACAACCTAGAAGAAGCCCATACGATGCTGCTAGAGATATCCCACCTCGCCACGCCGTTCGGCACCTCAGCCCAGCGCATCGCCTCCTACTTCTCAGAAGCCATGTCGTCGAGGATCGTAAGCTCATGCCTGGGCATATACGCACCTCTTCCCACCATCCCCCACGGCCATAAGCTAGCCGCGGCGTTCCAAGTCTTCAATGGGATAAGCCCTTTCGTCAAGTTCTCTCACTTCACGGCGAACCAAGCCATTCAAGAGGCTTTTGAGAGGGAAGACAGCGTTCACATAATCGATCTCGACATAATGCAAGGACTTCAATGGCCGGGCTTGCTTCACATCTTGGCTTCGAGGCCAGGTGGGCCCCCCTTCGTGAGGCTTACGGGCTTTGGGAATTCGAAGGAGGCCCTCGAAATTACGGGGAAGAGACTGTTCGATTTTGCCCGGAAATTAGGGCTGCCCTTTGAGTTCTGTGCGGTGGTCGGAAAAGCTGGCCGGAAAGTGGAAGAAGTCGTGGAGAGGCTGAAGCTGAGGAAAGGAGAAGCCTTGGCCGTTCATTGGTTGCAGCATTCGTTATACCCTTCTACTGCTTCAGATGATGAGACGCTCTCCTTATTACAGAGGTGATGTACAACGTCGAGCATTTAATCAAAACGTGGGATAATGTCTGAGAATCAGCTCTTCTGTTTTATGAAGATTATGTCCGAAGGTAGTGACAGTAGTCCAACAAGAACTGAGCCACGCCGGTCCGTTCCTATCCCGGTTCGTCGGAGCCATCCACTACTACTCCGCCGTATTCGACTCGCTGGCGGCGTGCTTCGGCGAGGAGAGCGAAGAGCGACACGTGGTGGAGCAGCAGCTACTCTCGCGCGAGATCAAGAACGTCCTCAGCGTCGGCGGGCCGTCGAGGACCGCCGGCGAGGCGAGGTTCAGCAGCTGGCGGGAGAAGCTCCGTGAGAATGGGTTCTACGGAGTCTCCCTGGCGGGGAGCGCGGCTTTTCAGGCGAATCTGCTGCTGGGCATGTTCCCTTCCGACGGGTACTCTTTAGTGGAAGACGGCGGCGCGTTGAAGCTCGGTTGGGGAGATCTTTGCCTGTTGACGGCTTCGGCTTGGCGGCCCAACTTCTTCACTGTAGATTTCTTTAATGGGCCGTATTGAGGCCCAATATTTTTACAGCATTTCCTTTCGTTGATAAACCCAATAATAATAGGAGTATTTTTATTTCAGCCCTCCCATAACTGTCATTTAGGATTCAGGCTCTCTTGGCAAAAAATTTAGTTTTAAGGACCCATTTTTGTGCAGTACCAGTTCATTGCTCTTACATACCAGTATGTTGAAATTCTGTACCACAAAACCAAAATTCGGTACCAGTTTATGATCATCTGATACCAATTTATTTTCTGCAGTACCACTTTATTGCTTTGACATACCAGTATGTTCAAAGTTTGTTACACAAAACGATCATTCGATACCAGTTCATATATCTTTCGTACCATTTTTTACACCACAAAATAGGTCCTTTAACCTAAACAATTCTCAAACACGGCCTGGATTCGAAATCAAACCGGGCCTGATTTCGAATTGACCCATAATAATAATGGTTGAAAACCGAACAATTTTAGCGTCATCCAATGAAAGTCAAGGATTAGGGTTTTGTTTGCACGTATGAATGGAATTTAAACAAAACTGAAAACGTAGGACATCACCATGACCAACATGAATTCATTAACTCCAATATTGAAATGTGGATTTATTTTTATGTATTATTTTGTTACTTCTCTAGCTTACTATACTAGTCCGTGCAAGACTAACGTATTCACACGTGTTCATTTAGTGGTCTTGTTGGTTAAGCTTCCTATTATCTATCTCTTGAACTTTAGTGATTAATTAATTAGAATATTCGCGACACGGGCGTAGAACTAAGACCGAAAGTGGTTGGATTCTAGTCGTCTTCTTGCTTTTCTATCCACTCGATTTCTATTATTTATTAAAAAAACACAATAATAAGTCAAAATCAATTCATTACTATATGAAATTGAGTTTCAAACTCGTGTCTGCTGTACGTTAGAGTCCAAAACTAGCAGCCCTACTTCCATTATTTAATTTGAATATCCACATCCCACACAAAAGAAGATGACTCTTTTTTCTCTATTCAACCTAAAATTTTTCCAACTGCAGATACATTCATGCAAATAATATATTGTAGGGATTTTTTCAGACCCAATTCCAGCCCAAACCCAACCCGGTATAAGCTTGTGGGGTTCCTCTCTAAAATCAATTGGCAATAGAGGGAGTGAACCCACAAGCTTATAACCCTTCTAATTTCTTTTACTTGGCCGGTGTGGGATATGGGTCTGTACACCCAACATATATATATATATATATATAATATATTTATATATATATATATACATATTTCAATAATATTTATGCTTAATATGGAGGAATGATTGCTAATCATGCTCGTGATATTCTCATCACTAGCACGTTTCTTCTTGATTCATTGATCGATATTAGTGCTTTCATGCTCAACCCAGGTGATTATGTAATAAAAATTGACTGTTGTAAAAAAATTTTAATCAAACAAAGATAGTAAGAAGCTCACTATTCGTGTGAAATACGTAGAGAAAATTGTTGTTGGTTCGCATTCTTCTAGAACGAGAAGTGGTACTGTCTTTTTTTTTTTTAAGTGCTAAGAAGAACTAATTTGACTATTTCTCAAATTATCATTAAGCGAACTTAGTGGACAAGTTTGCTTTCGATACTTTATATGATTGAATAAACGGATAAGCAATATAGTTAATAACGTGGAAAATGCGCGACCTATTTATAGTCCCATATATACAAATATAAAATTCGCCCCATGCAAGATAGATGCCAAAGATCGTACGTTCTCTTCTGTGCTACATTTTCAAAGGTGGGCTTGACTTAGTCGTCCTACACAAAGTAAAGTGTTGAAAGTCTTTTTCTCCGACCAAATACTTAATTTATTGACACGTAAGTTCATCTAGAACCTTTTTTTTTTATTATAGTAATATACACTTCAAGAATTATGTAGTGTAAACCCTTGAAATATACTTTCAATTATATAAAATCTCGTAAATATAGTCAATTTCAGTGTGTGTGTCCACCACTATACTCCTCTTGTCGTTTCTTCAGACTTAGAACTAAGGTGTGCACGAATGAATGAATGTTCCTTGTTCACAGCCGACGGATAATTCCAATTCTAGCTAAAGCTAGTTTCCATTATTTTTTCTATATCACATCTAAGTAATAACATATAAACATAACCTCAATTTCGTCGCACCTTCCTAGCTCTATACCCTCTCTATCTATATATCCTTGATCATTCATACACTTTGTGTAATCTTCAGCAAGTCATCAACTCAAAAAGGCTTGGACTACACATCGTACTATACTGTAAGAAAAAGAAAGTTATGGAGTTTAATAGCCTCATAGACACTTCCCTTGACCTCAGCATTAAGCCTCTCAGATTACTCGACGATGGCCCAACAATGGTATGTCGACTTATATGTGTTAATTAGATGATGAGATTAATGATCAATATTTGATGAACTAAAGCAGACTCTGTTTTATCTCAGAAGCAATATGAAGTAGTGGAGAGTAGTAATGGCTCCGAGTTTCGAGGGCTTGGAACTGCTCCATACAAAGAGGTAAATATGTCTGGTAATAACACGTGTGTGTGTGTGTGCGTGTGTGAAATTATGTGAAGAAGACGATCTTACAAAGTTAAAATAATAATCTGAAATAAGTAAATTTTGATCCTCAGAAAGATGCACTGAGAGAGGAACTGAATAGGGTTACTGCTGAGAACAAGAAGCTGAGTGATCTTATAGCTGTGATGAGTCAGAGTTATAGTCAGCTTATGAATCAGATAATGGAGCAAGCAAGGAGCAATTCGCCGGCCATGAAATCTAATAATAATTACAATAATAGCAGCAATATTAGTACAGCTTCAAGAAAGAGAAAAGCAGAAAGCATCATCGATAATGAGATGACTAATGATGTAAGAAATTTCACTGGTCCTATTTCTGAGAGCAGCTCCAGCGATGAAGATTCATCCAAGAAACCAAAGGGAGAGCGCATCAAATCCAAGATTTCCCACGTTTGTTATAAGATGGAAACTTCTAACACATCCCTTGTAAGTATACATGCAAAGATAATATCTTCTTTTTTTTCATTATCTATTCAATGATTTCTGAAATGAATTCATGGGAATTGAATTCCAGATAGTGAAAGATGGCCATCAGTGGAGGAAGTACGGACAAAAGGTTACTAGAGACAATCCTTGTCCAAGAGCTTACTTCAAGTGTGCCTCTGCTCCTACCTGCCCAGTCAAGAAGAAGGTATGTAATGAAAGAAAACTAATGTACAACCTTCAGTTTATAAAACAGTCCAAGATTCATTTTTTTTCCGTAAACTTTTAATAGGTTCAAAGAAATGCTGAAGATCCATCTATAGTAATTGCGACTTACGAAGGAGAACACAATCATCCACAGCCCAATAATGGATCGAATAAGAATTATAATAATAACCAACGAAACGCTTCGAAAACAGGGCAGCATTTGCACCCCGCGTTTTCTTCGCCTCGAACGATCGCATTTGATTTCGATAAAAGAGATTTGAGAGGTGAAATTGATGCGAGAAATACGACGATGTATGGCTTCGATCTTGATTTTAAGACGGCGTTGGCCACTGCTATTTCGAGGAAGTTTATTCAGCAGCAAAGTCATCGTCAGGTGTAGAAATGATAAGTAGATGTTAAGAGCCAAGCACACCATTCTCTTTGTTTCGAAGATAGAAATCTTAAATGCGTTTAAATATTTTCTGGCTGTGGTTGTTTTGCGAGAAATTTGTATCCTACGGTCATTCTTTTTCTACTTCTAATCAAAATCAGCAATATTTATGCTTTAATTTAAATGAATCTATAGAACAATACCCAATTGAATAAAAAATTTACAAATCACTACCTACCTCAGAAATTTTTACAGATAATTACATGTTTTACCGTTTGTACCAATTTTCTCAGTCCTGACGTACATTTTTATATGTGTATTGCGTAGCACGTCACGCGTTTATACGGTTTCTATATGGTACCTTAATTGTTATATGACGTACCATTTTTTCCACGTATTACGTACCGCAATACGTTGCTATATGGTGCCTAAATGTGTTATACGACGTACCTATGTGCAAAACATTTATTCTAATAGATACCTACATATAAAAAAATACTGAGAGCGTATTGAATTACAAATTTTTATGCAAATGGTATTTATGTGTAAAATGCCCCTTAATTTAACGTTTGTTATAGCTTATGTATGTCAAAAGTTTACAATCCAAGAATCATGACAAAGTTTGTTCTATTGCAAAAATGAACACAAAATTAGACTATTGAAAAAAAAAAAGGAGAGAGGAAAAAGGCGAATTTACGTCCTACCCATATTTCAATAAAATTTCCAACTTTTTTAAGTTTGTCAATTATTAAATATAAATCTTCTTTAATGCAGTGGAATGATGAATCACAACTTTTATCACCTTTTCCTTTTTCTTTTTAGGTTTATTTGGGCGACAAATAATAATTAAAGATAGATCATACTCAATCATGGCCTCGTGATAAGAGAAAAGGATCTTTTCTTTACTATTGTTTATTATAAATTCCATCAAAATAACTTATTTACGTGGTTGCATGGAAGGCGTCGAAGATAATACGAGAAACATAAATATTGAAGAAAAATTTACAAAAAAAAAATCAAAAAAAATATATCAGTTAAAATCAACTCGAGTCATTATTGTATGATGTATCCCACCCAACTTATACATATTCTCCCCACCAATTTTTATTTTCCTTCCATAAAACCTGCAAAAAAAATGATCACCACCTTAGTCAAAAGCTCACATTTGGGTCCCTCGCCCCTTTACTTTAATCAATCATAATTTCGAAATTTAAAATCTCACATTTCCCAGTATATTTAATTCAGACATTCTAAGCACAAAATTATTAAAAAAATCACATTTTATCAACATCGTATCGTAGACAAAACTTAATCCTTAATTAGTTATCATGCCAGAACCACCAAACAAATAACAGAATATGTGTTCTTCAAGAAAATAAAAACACATGTTGATAATCCATTTTCTTACAAAGAACAACACACACCTAAAGAGAAAGACGACAACTGAAGTTAACACACACATGGACAGAAGCGTAATCTACCTCACAATCACAATCTCTGCAACACTCATCATTCTCTCAGCAGTTGCATACTTTCTCTACTACCTATGGTACTCTTTGGCTCGCCGGTCGAGGACGAGCCCAGTATTCGACGCCGCGTCGCCGCCGACGAACAACCTTCAAAAGTTCAGCTACGGCGAGCTCAGAGCCGCCACGAACAGCTTCAGCCCATCGAATTCCGTCGGCAAAGGCGGCTCAGCCACAGTCTACAGAGGCACTCTAAGAGATGGAAGGGACATCGCCGTCAAACTCCTCGACCCATCTTCGACACAAAGCGACCATGAGTTCCAAAACGAGCTAAAGATCCTCGGCGGGTTAAGAAAATCTTGTCCCTTCATCGTTCCATTGCTGGGCTTCTGCGTGGAGAGATGGAAAAGGCTCGTGGTCTACGAATACATGCCCAACAGAAGCTTGCAAGAACTGTTATTTACAGATTCGAATCTTGATTTTCCGAGGTTGAATTGGGGCAAGAGGTTCGATGTAATAAAAGACGTCGCAAAGGCGTTAGCTTTCTTGCACCTCGAATGCGACCCACCTGTGATTCACGGCGATGTAAAGCCGAGCAATGTGCTCTTCGACTCTGCTTTCAGGGCCAAGCTTTCTGATTTTGGGCTTTCAAGGCTGAAGCTTGATAACGAAAATGGGGTCGATTTGATCAGCCAAGATCTCCTGAAAAGTCGAGAACTTTCAGAGGTTTCGAACTCAGGCGTAGGAATAGGCAGCGAAAAGAACGTTAGTAGTACAACTCCTCCGTTGGTAGATGACGAGGTGGACTTTGCTTTAGCTTTGCAGGCGTCTTCTTCTTCGAAGAACAGCTGCAATTTTTACCATAATGCAATGGGATTGCCGACCAATTGGTTGAGCTTTGGTTGTAGTAATAGCGATTCGAAGGGTAAAGAACTGATGATGTTAGGTAAGTCTGTGCCTTGTAACGAAGATGAGCTGGGAAACGTCGATCGTAGTAAGGAGTTGAAATTGAACTGCAGCGACGAATGTAATAACAATGAGAACGGTAATATTGAGATAGGCGCGAAACAGTGGGGAAAGGATTGGTGGTGGAGACAAGATGGAAGTGGAGAGCTGTGTAGTAAAGATTACGTTATGGAGTGGATTGGCAGCCAAATCTGCCATTCGGGCGAGCCCGATTGGGACGAAGAGAAGGGCCCGATTCAAGAAAAGCCCGATTTGGACGAGCAAGAACCGCCCGAGGTCAACTGTCCTAACGATAGCTGCGTTTTGGAGCAGAAAGTGACAGCGAAGAAGAAGCATAAGAAGATGCAAGAATGGTGGAAGGACGAACGCTTGAGCAACGCCAGTAATACGAAGAGGAAAGTGCCTCATTTCGGTCTGGGGAAATGCTTTGAGTTTCGAACGAACATCGAAAACATCGACGATGATCAGTTCAGCTTTCCAAGAGGTAATAATACTCTGACGAAATGTAAGAAAAACTGTCAATCGATGGGCAGCGAAACGGATCTGTTTAGCAGAGAACTAAGCAGTACGACGAGTATGAGGGGTACGCTGTGCTACATCGCCCCTGAGTACAACAACAGCTTTGGCTATTTGATGGAAAAGGCAGACATTTACAGTTTTGGGGTATTAATGCTTGTAGTAATTTCTGGGAGAAGGCCACTTCACGTTCTTTCATCTCCCATGAAGCTCGAAAAAGCCAATCTGATAAGCTGGTGTAGGAATTTGGCCCACTGTGGGGATGTTCTTGAGCTTGTGGACGGAAGGTTAGGGGAAGATTATAGCAGAGAAGAGGCGAGTTTGTGTATTAATTTGGCGATTTCTTGCCTTCAGAAGATGCCTGAGATGAGGCCGGACATTGGCGATGTTGTCAAGGTTTTGGACGGTAAGATGGATTTGCCGACGGTTTCTTTCGAGTTCTCGCCTTCGCCGCCGTCGAAGGTTCATGGCAAATCGAGAAGGAAACGCAGAGATTAGTTTTTTTTTTTCTTTTTTTTTTTCGTCCCTTAATTTAGATTGGATGCGACTGATTTTCTGGTGTGGGTTTCTTGTAAATCTTGGCTGATGATATTTTTTATTACTCCCTCTTCCAAGTGTTTTTGACATTTGGGTTTTAGGAGAATTAATAAACTGAATATTTTAATAATATAATACAATTAAAATATAAAAAAAGTGTATATTTTTGGCACGTCGATTAAGAATATTTAATATTATAATATTAATTGTTTATGATAGTTTTTTACTAAATATGGAAATATACAAAAGATGTGAGACGCTCGATTTAGTAAAATATACTATAAAATGGTTTGGGAGGGGTATCTTATTACTCGGGATGGGACCCAAAATTACGTTATTCATTTTTTCTTTTAATTTCTCTCTCGTGTGCAATAAATGTCTACAAATGTTAGGTAAGGTTTATTTACTGCGAATCATTTTCAACTTCAATGTTGATTGCTCGTCTCTCAGTAATCAGTAAAGTAGTTAGTTCAGTTTGAAAAAGGGACTTTTTCAATTCAGTCCTTAAAAATCGAGTTCAGCCCCCTATCAGAAAAAACAATAGTTTTAAGGACCGATTTCTCATACCACTTCATCAGTCTGCGGTACTACTTCTTTGTTCTGCAGTACCACTTCTTTAAAAATGAAGTGGTACTGCAAAACAAACGAAGTTGTACTGCAGAACAATTATGTGGTACTATAGAACAAAGAAGTGATACTGCCGAACAAATAAGTAGTACCGCAGACCGATGAAGTGGTATGAGAAATCGGGTTCTTAAAACTAATTGTTTTTTCTGACAGAGACTAAATTCGATTTTAAAACTTGAATGGTGCTGAATCATAATTAACTCTTTGAAAAATTGTCGAAAACCTTGTTTTTAAAATTAAATAAAAAATAAGTAGAAAAGATTGTCCGAAATGATATGGGCTGAGCCCAACTAAAGGTTTTGGTATGGGCTCAATGAAGAGTCTCTCCTCGTTAAACCCAAGTCCCAATTAACGACAGGCATGTAGTGGTGAAGGAAGGTCAGCTGAGCTGAAAGGGTTTTAGGGATTTTAGCGGAGAAACGACGAATACTTAGAGGAATGGGCGGTGATGCGAAGAAAACCAGCGGTGGATTTATGTCTAAATTGGAATACTATGTTTATAGTGGAGAGAGGAAGCATGTGTTGGCTGGTATAGCCATCATCGGTGCCGTCTTTGGTGTCCCTTGGTATCTCATGAATCGAGGTTTGTAAAACCATTGTTTACTCTTTAATTTCCGATGGATTGTGCTAAAGGAGGTATCACTCGTCAGATTTCTTGTTCGTGTTTTTTTTTATGATCTGACCGTTGAATGTAATTTTGATATACTCCGCTTTTTTTTTTGTTTTTTCTTGTGAGCTCTTGTTGTGTCTTTGGCTGGTGATATGATGGGTTCGGTGGTGCTTCAAAAAAGATGCCTGAAGTTTGGATTTGACGGTGTAGATTTGACTAAGATTCCCTTTCTTTGATCTGTTTTTCTGTGATTATAGTCCGTGTTTTCGTATGCATTTCCATAGAAATGCGTCCGAGTTAAAGGGGAATGACTGGGCAGGTTGTAAATTGCAGTAATTTTTGAGGTTGATTTCCATTCTATTTTCATGGATTCGGTCGATCTTTTCCCTTCAATCGGTTGATAACCTCATTACCTTGATTACTGTCTTATGCTCCATTTGGTAATCCTATTTTACCTGAAATATGGATGAAATAGTAGCTTTTTATGCTGTGCTATGCTAATGTGCTTTTGATGCAACCTAATTTTCTTGAACTTCTCAGTAATTGAATCTTTGTTAGTATAGGATCAAAGCATCAATCCCATCAAGATTATATGGAGAAGGCTGATAAAGCTAGAAGCGAAAGACTTTCTGCTGGTTCTTCGTCCGTCAGTAGATGAAGGAAGACTTAACGGAATCTCTTCTATGGCTTTCTATTTTCTTTTTTTCCAACGTTGTAACTTATAAGTAGACATGCTGTTATGATATGTTTATCTTCATTAATAACACCACCTTTGGTGATAGCTACGAAATGCCATAAAGCGTTTTCTAGACAGCCATTCAGCAGTAATGCTTCGAATAAGCAGATGACTATTGCATAATCCAGATAATTATATCATAATAACAAAAAAAAAAACAGTTTATTACATTATTACTATTTATGATACAATACACCATACTTATTACACTCGCAGCTCATCTCAACTCGCACAAAAGCAGCCCTTCTATACAACTAGAAACAGAGCACAAAAAACAGAGCAACTCATGATATCACTGACTCATCGAAACTCGCTTAACTTCAATCCACCTCCTCAATCTTGGGGCCAGCGCCGCCACCATTTCCACTCCCTCCGCCCATATCGCCGCCGCCCATAGGCACATCACCGCCACCAGCGCCGCCCTGCCCATACATCTTAGATATAATCGGATTGCACAGATTCTCAAGCTCCTTCAGCTTATCCTCAAGCTCATCAACCTCAGCCAACTGATTCCTATCCAACCAGTCAATCGTCTCATCGACAGCTTTCTCAACAGTCGCCTTGTCCGAACCCAACTTGGACGCAATCTTTTCATCCCTCACGGTATTCCTCATGTTGTAAGCATAGTTCTCCAAAGCATTCTTCGCCTCAACCTTCTTCTTCATCACCTCATCCTCCGACTTGTACTTCTCAGCTTCTTGCACCAACCTCTCTATCTCGTCCTTGCTCAGGCGACCCTTGTCGTTGGTGATTGTGATCTTGTTCTTGACGCCAGCAGTCTTATCCTCAGCAGAAACGTTCAGAATCCCATTAGCGTCGATATCGAAGCAGACGTTGATCTGAGGGACGCCACGTGGCGCCGGAGGTATGCCCTTGAGCTCGAACTTGCCCAGGAGATTGTTGTCCTTGGTCAAAGGCCTCTCACCTTCGTAGACTTGGATGAGCACGCCTGGCTGATTATCGGCGTAGGTTGAGAAGATCTGCTCCTTCTTGGTAGGAATCGTCGTGTTTCTTGGGATAAGGGTTGTCATAACGCCGCCGGCGGTTTCGAGTCCCAGGCTGAGAGGGGCAACGTCGAGGAGGAGCAGTTCTTGGACCTTAGAATCGCCTTCTCCGCTCAAGATTGCGGCTTGAACCGCCGCCCCATAAGCCACGGCCTCGTCGGGGTTGATGCTCTTGCAGAGCTCCTTGCCGTTGAAGAAGTCCTGTAATAATTGCTGGACTTTAGGTATTCGGGTCGACCCGCCTACGAGGACGACGTCGTGGACATGGGCCTTGTCGATTTTTGCGTCTCTCAGGCATTTCTCGACGGGCTCCATGCACCGCCGGAAAAGGTCCATATTCAGTTCCTCGAACCTCGCGCGTGTGATGGTGGCGTAGAAGTCGATTCCTTCGTACAATGAGTCGATTTCGATGGTTGTCTGAGTGGTGGATGACAATGTCCGTTTTGCCCTTTCGCAGGCGGTTCTCAGCCTCCTCAGAGCCCTTGCGTTGCCGCTTATGTCCTTCTTGTGCTTCCTCTTGAACTCAGCGGCGAAGTGGTTCACCAAACGGTTGTCGAAATCCTCACCGCCCAAGTGGGTGTCGCCGGCCGTGGCTTTCACCTCGAATATCCCTTCTTCGATGGTCAGAATCGAGACGTCGAAGGTCCCACCGCCGAGATCGAATATTAAGACATTCTTCTCGCCGCTTCTAGAAGCTTTCTTGTCCAGGCCGTAGGCTATAGCGGCCGCCGTAGGCTCGTTGATGATCCTCATAACGTTCAGACCGGCGATGGCGCCGGCGTCCTTGGTCGCCTGCCTCTGAGAGTCGTTGAAGTACGCCGGCACCGTAATGACGGCGTTCTTAATCGCCTGTCCGAGGAAAGCCTCGGCGACTTCCTTCATCTTCGTCACAACCATGGAGCTGATCTCCTCCGGCGCGAACAGCTTGCTCTCGCCCTTGTACTGAACTTGAATCATGGGCTTGTCTCCCTGGCCTGGGATCACCTTGAACGGCCATAGCTTCATGTCGTTCTGCACCGATGGGTCGGAGAACCGCCGGCCGATTAGACGCTTGGCGTCGAAGACGGTGTTCTGAGGGTTCATAGCAACCTGGTTCTTCGCCGCATCTCCGATCAATCGCTCGGTGTCGGTGAACGCCACGTAGGACGGCGTCGTGCGATTGCCTTGGTCGTTGGGAATGATCTCAACTCTGTCGTTCTGCCATACTCCGACGCAGCTGTACGTCGTCCCAAGGTCGATGCCGATAGCTTTTCCTTCCGTTTTCGACATTCTTTTTGTGCTATCTATAACGTCGTAGTATAAGAGAGCTTTCTTTCTTGCGTGTTTTATTGCGTCTTCTTCGATTTCTTTTTCTGTGTAGTAATAATCTGCTGCCACCGTTTTCCTTATATAGTTTGTTTCCAAGGTTCGAGATATTGCTTGGAAAGTGATGGAAGGTTTTGGAGATAATATCTACTGGACTCGAAAGTGGTGGATAGTTCTGGATGGAAGAGAACGGGTCGGGTTTGATATGACCCAATTGAGGTCCATTATGTTGGGCCAGCGTCAGGCCCAATGTAGGCCCAAGTAAATGTGTGGCTCTCAGTTAAGTTCTTGCATATCCATTTCCATTGATGAGCTTTACTCAATCCTAACTTTTCGAAATGTATCCTACACAAATAGAATTTGTGAGTCCAATCACATGGCAGCTGCTGCTAACTCCACAGCATTGCTCAATCTCTCTTGTCCCAAACTCGTTAGCGTTTCGAGGACAGTGATAGCGAGGACTCGCTTCAGAATCAAAGCATCGATGTCCGCTTCAGCGGCGGCGGCGGCAACGGAGAAGAAGGTGGTGCCGGCCATCATCGTCGGAGGCGGACGCGTGGGCAGGGCGCTCCAGGACATGGGCGGCGGGGACGATGTGTTGGTGAAGAGGGGAGAATCGGTGCCGTCGGATTTTGATGGGCCGATTTTGGTATGTACGAGGAACGATGACTTGGACGCCGTGCTCGAGTCCACTCCTAAGTCCCGCTGGAGCGGTATGAATTCAATTGGAGCATTCTTTGTTGAATTTCTTTCCTTCCCAATCGTACATTGAAATCATGAATAAACGATTGAATGTGAAATGCCTTCTAAATATGCCATGATACGTTTTCTGATGATGGAATTTCTTAACAATGTAGCAGATTTGGTATTTTTCCAGAACGGAATGCTCGAGCCATGGTTCGAAAGCAAAGGCCTCGGCAATGCCGATCAAGTCTTGGCGTACTTCGCAGTTTCGAAGCTCGGCGAGCCGCCGACCGATGGCATCACTGATACGAATCCCGAGGGATTGACTGCTGCTTACGGGAAGTGGGCTTCAGCTGTTGCTGGAAGGTTACAAGCTGGAGGATTATCTTGCAAGGTTGTAAAAGTCTTCGAATCGTGGCTGTTCTTTAATCTCCATTGATGTGTCTATATTCGAGAGGAAGCATTCATCTTAACTTCGTATGCATGACAATAACAGCTATGAGCTCTCTCACTCATTCGCTTTCAATCCTCGTCTTTGAATACGCCTAAATTATCTTTGAATAAACAGGTACTTGAGAAAGATCCATTTCAGAAACAAATGCTCGAGAAGCTTATATGGATATGTGCTTTCATGCTAGTCGGGGCGCGTCATCCAGGCGCAACTGTTGGTGCTGTTGAGAAGGATTATCGCTCTGAGGTAGAACCTTGAAAGATTTGTTTTTTTCGTTTTCTCTTTACTTTACTCGATTACTAGAAGGAATAGTAGTAGGCTAAAGTAATAGTATTAACATTACAATCTTGATCTTCAACGTTTTCTCAGGTCTCGGCACTGATAGCTGAACTCGCCAGTGCAGCCGCCACAGAGAAAGGCTTAGTCTTTGACGAAGCAATCGAGGAACGACTGTGTGCTTACTCAAGAGCCGTGGCACACTTCCCAACAGCCGTTAAGGAAGTAAGTTCAACACAACAATATTTGATTCGATCTCCCTCGTTAACGATATCAGTAGACATACTTGGTTATCGATTGAGGTTGCCCTTATTCTTGCAGTTTAAGTGGAGGAATGGGTGGTTCTATTCTCTGTCTGAGAAAGCCATTGCTGAAGGCAAACAAGACCCATGCCCTTTACACACCGCATGGCTTAAAGAACTCAAGATAGTTTAGAGAAGCGACCATTACGTCGATCATGAATTTCGCAATCAACTCCCCCGTTTGTCTCCCTTTCGAACCGTAAATAGCTTACTTTTCTGGGAATCCTTTTGCAGCAAGAGTTGTATTCTTGCGAGCACTTCCATGATCGCACTGTCTATGCTTAATTGTCTCTGAAGATAACTATGTTTACATTATCATTTGGTCTATGTAAGGAGCTAGGACTCGTATCCACAAACTCATATGCATGACTTCATATACAGTCTTGCAGATTGCACCCTCATCTTTGCAACACTTTGCACAACGCACCCATAACGTTAAGCTCAAGAGCTAAGCTGTAGGAACCTAATAGCCATGGGATGCTTAGACTGAGAGAGCTCATTGGGCTTCAGAATCTCCACAATCTCTCCATCGACGAGGAGGCAAACGATGTCAGCAATCCTCTGTATCTGCTTAATGCTGTGAGACACCATTATTACAGTCATCTCTTGTTCTTTCTTCAGCTTCATAAGGACATCCTCGACGTTCTGCGTCGATATAGGATCCAACGCACTCGTGGGCTCATCCAAGAGCAAAACCTTCCATCGAAAAAGAATCACAATGCAATTAGATCACATAAAAAACGCAGTTTTTTCTTTCTTTTTTTTTTGCATTCTTGATTGTAATAAGAGAGTTTGCTTCACCTCAGGCTGGTTAGCCAAGGTTCTTGCAAGAGCCACTCGCTGAGCTTGACCAACCGATAATTCCCCGCCTGGCTTGTCGTAGAATGTACGGTCGAGATCTGCGAGGGCCAATAGCTTTAGCACCTCATCATCACTCAATTTCTTACCCTTTAGTTGCGGCCCATATCGAACGTTGTCTGCAACTGTGCCTGAAAAAATCAAGAATTGTAGAGAATAATAATACACTGTTTATATGAAGAAGAAGATCGCTTTTTTAATTTTACTTTTTTGTTACCTTCGAACATAACTGGGAGCTGAAAGAGCATGCCCACTTTCCGGCGAAGGTTGAGGACGTCGATCTTACATATGTCGACGCCGTCCAAGAATACGGTGCCGGCGTTGGGCTCCCATAGGCGGTTGAGGGCTCGAAGAAGCGTCGATTTGCCGCTTCCACTGGGACCAATCACGCCTACGATTACGCCTTTGGGGATGTCTAAGCTCACCTTGTTAAGTATCCTTACATCCTTGTCTGAAACCCTAGTGAGGTTTCTCACCTCCATTTTCATGTCGGTTTCGGCCTCCACTGATAGCAGAATTTCTTCTTGGGATCCATCGACTGCAGAACCAATCAAATAACGGTTCCAAGAAAATTGACGGGTCGTGCTATCATCATAAGAAGAAAAGGGTTTCCCACAAAAAACGATTATAATCAACAAAATATAGGTTTTTGAAGCTTCACGCGATGATCGACCTAAAAATTCGACTGTAATATATGGTACTAACCTTCGAAAGCTTCCATGGTGTGAACGAAAAAATCTCACAAGCTAAAATGTATTTCTCACTATACATATACAACAAGTAAGATCACTGGGATTTTGGAATTTTTTGTGTTTTTGTGGAGAGTTTCCTGGTGAGGGGAAAGCTATATAAGCGTTAATAAATAGGTGGAACCTTCCTCCATTAATGAAAGTGGGTGTAATAAAGGTGTGGCCAGCAAAAGCCTTAGCGTACTTGTCTTGTCATACTCCACACACACACAGTAGTAATGCATGCATTTACTTTCTTCCTCCCAAGTTTACTGAGGAAGTCACGCCAACGTCAATGATTGATTTTTTTCATCGTTTCGAACACCCGATCGGACCGGCCGGTTCTGACCGGACTAGTAAAAAATCTGGTATGGTCCCGATCCGATCTTTATTTTACTAAAAAATAAAAAATTTTCGTTTAAATAAATTATACAAAATAGGAAAATCAATAAATTAATTTGTGCAGTGGTTAAGTTGTGTGTATTTTACTTAATGGGCTTGGGTTCAAATCCACCAAACACCTTATAACTTTTATATCTTATAATGAACTTATTAGCTCACTATTTTATTTTTATTTAAATTTGACCCCAACTCATAGATTTAATATTTGTCATACAATTAATTTATAACAACCCATGCAACTTATTATTATTTAATTTAACCCCTTAATTTATATAATTATAGGTTGAAAAAAGTTCGTAAAAACATGTATATTTTCCATATTAGTTGATTGATTCATATATAAAATATATATTTACTATATTTAAGATATCAGTTTTACTCCGGTTTGATTTCGGTTTTATACCGGTTAAACCACTAAACCTTAAACCACTAAATTTTCGGTCCGATTCGAAAATTCGGTTTCAGAACCTTGGTTTTTTTAGTGTTAATTTCAATTCAGGCCCCGTCGAAAGTTTAATTTAAGATTCAGTCGCTGTCAGAAAAAACTTTAGTTTAAAGGACCCAATTTCTTTAAATTTTGGAGTTAAGGACCTAACAAAAAAGTAGTATAAAAGTCATATGAACTGGTATAGGATGATCGTTTTGTGTTACAAACTTTCAACATGTTATTTCAGAACAATCAAGTGGTACAAAAATGAACTGGTATCGGCTGATCCTTAACTGGTACCGGATGATCGTTTTGTGTTACAAAATTTCAACATATTGGTATTTCAAAGCAATGAAGTGGTAATGTAGAAATCAGGTCCTTAAAATTTTTCCTGACAGTGACTAAATCCTAAATAAAAATTGCCCCTTTTTTTACTGTTAATTTTCATATGTATATATAAGGAAATTACTAAAATGTTGACTAATGTAGTCTAGGTACAAAAGTAGGTTTTTTTAGGCTATGTAAATGCACTCACTAGCTTTTGGGGGGAGTTAATTAATAATAATATATACTATTATTATATAAAGAGTCTAAGGTGGATACAAACTGCTCAATTTGGTTGTCTTAATAATAATTATTTATAATTTTATCCTTAATTGTCAAATTATAATTTTATCCTTGATATTTTTATTTATTACAAAATTATCCGTAAGTTAAAATTATATTTTAAATAAATATAAAAAATTTAACATGTTTGCACATACATTGGGTGCACATACTACAGTATGCTAGTAGTAATAGTAACACAAACGTTATTGCAATATTATCGTATTAAGATTCCCAAGCTGATTTTATTACATGATTCTCTATTACGATTTACGAGAGCCTTGGCAATGCGACATGAAATCCACGCTCCTCGCAAGCGCGTGATATTGAAACATTCGATATTGATAATGCCACGCCGTTTTTCCTCCTGCCAGATAGATACTGTTGCAATCTTCTCGTCACAAGTCACAACAATGGCAGAGGCGTACGTACCTCGTGCATAAAATGTTGTACGTTTCAGTAAAATTACAGCACAAACCAATTTTTCACCATCGCACACAAAAACGAGATCTCGATCGGAAAGGCAAAATAAAAGTTGAGAATAGGGGTCTTCGATTTTTCGAAGAGGAATACCGTTTTAAAGTTGGGGTTAAAAAGGGAAACTTTTTCGATGAATAATGAGCAATCGTGGTGAGTGAAGCTGCCCGAGTTTAGAATAGTAACAGTGGATATAGAGAAAGTCGGCGTTTGTTTTATTGTTATTCTTTGTGGATTCCCATATTTTTTTGTTGAAGCTCATTTTTTTAATGTGGATTTTGAGCATGAAGGTGGGAACTTTTACTAGGGACTAAGTCTAGGGTAAAAGGGAGTGGCATTTGAGCTCTTTTTGAAGATAAAATCTTCTTTTGGTTTTTCTTGTAAGTTAGAATTTTCAGTTCTCAGGGTGTTTATTGAACTTCTTCTGTGTTTATTATATAAAGTATTTGGTTTTGTGGAGATGGGTTTTGATTTTTCACATTACTGTTTTTGGTTATGGAGGGATCGGATTTGTTTGGAGAAGGGTTCTGTGGAGTTGGTGTAAAGAGAGTACTTAATCCATTTTAAGGTTCTGCTTTACTATCTCGAAAGTGTATGCTTTTAGTGGAGAATAGTGAGAGAGAGAGAGAGATACAACCTCTACACCATCATTCACGGATAAATCTCGCCGAGTTGAAAGCTCAGATAGCGAAGAATATCGGGCAAGAAGTGTCCAAACAGTACTTCTATTGCTTGACAAGTTCTCGAGTTCGAAGCTGAATAAAATCAACTTCAACAAGCTGTGTCTCAAAATCGTTGGCCGGGATAATATCCCTCTTCACAACCAACTCGTTCGTTCGATTCTGAAGAATTCATGGACCGCAAAAATCCCGTCGCCAGCCAACCATAAAGATGATTTCTCCAAACATTGTACACAGATCCTTCGGAATGGGACTCGGTCTCTTGGACAACGCCGTAAGACGAATGTTGTGTCTCGCCAGACAAGCGATGTTTCTGTCTTGGAAAAGGGGGACATACATTTCATGGGAGGGTTGGAAGAATCAAATGATTCGTCAAATGTAAGTAGATCAGAAGAAGATGAGTTCCATCATGTAAATAGAAAGGATGCCATCCCCTTTGGCATTAAGTTCGTGTCTGAGAAAGTTTTTTCGAGTAAATATATGGGAGCGTCGAACGTAGGCGTGTTATTGGACAGCTTCCCGTTAGGGGAACAAAATGGAGCAAATCGCAGTCGAAAATGGCCTCGAGGGAGTTTCGCGCGAATGTGGCAGAATTCTTAACCATGGTTGAGATTCTTACCTCAAAGGAATAATAAGGTCATGGAATAATATCTCCTAGTTGGTGGTGCTTTCAGATAGCGTAGTAGCATGATGCAGTAATCATGCCTTTCACTGTAATGGATTGGTTTGAGTTCAAATGCTTTTTTACCAGTTTCTTTTACCATGTTTAGTTCCCTGTTCCATTCATTATTTACAGCAGGCAAGCAAAAGTAAAATCTTGAAGAAAACAGAGAAGAATTATTAGCAAAAATAGGTACATCTAACGACACCTCAAAAGGCGAATCGTCATTCGATCGAAGTCACTTGGGTCGTCTCTCTCTCTTCTCTTACATGGGCACATATTTACAGATGATGATGATGATATTGAACTCCACAGTAAGCCTTATGAAACCACTAATTTTCACCTCATACATAGTACAGAGATGTCTGTACTCTGTTTTTGCTTTCGAGGCTGAGAGTACGATGAAGACATCGTCTCCCCTGCAAAATCCCTCCAAAGCCGTCTGCGTTTAGTTTGTGATCGATTGGTTTTGCTTAGCATATCCCACATGATGTGGACATCCTCGTATTCACATGTCTGTATATCGTCGTGTAGCTTAAGCAGTCCCCTGCCTGAAAAGACGGAAGAACAGAGCAAGGAACAAAAAACGAAGATCACCGAAGGAACATCACTGTTCAAGCGATGGCTCTGTTATTTTAAGGAATAAGATTCTTTGATGGGAAGTTACGATCTTTGTCACATTTTTTATGCTTTCTTATCTTGTTTGATTCTCTTCCCGTCAAATCTAACGTGTGGTATGCTTAGTTGAGGAAGGAAGTGAATATTATAAAGAAATACGAAGCCCACTTCAGATGGTTCTTGTTCCATGAAAAAAGCACTAGAAGAATAAACACAAGTCAGACAAGAAATAAATAAATACAGAATTCTTGTTTCGTTCTGGCGATTTAATAATGTATGTATTAAATTGCAGAGATGAACTTTTTCCAGGCCCCGCATCATATATACGAGAGAAGGGAAGTAAATGGAGAAAATGATGAAGAAACTGACAATATCACCAGAATTTAATTCCCCAACTAGCACACTTTAATAGTTAATTATACTGTTTCGCTTCAATAGATTGCCACCTAAATAATTAAAGAGAAAAAGAAAAAGAAAAATGAGATGGCATCTCCCATTCATCTCTAAATAAATTTCAGGAAAAAAAAAAACTCGTGCAAATGCATAGTCATACCACATAATCACACCGAAGAAGTACAAAAATAGTTTTGATTAAGAGATACTGACCGTTTTTTCGGGCTCTGAAACGTGCCGAAACAAGAAACCAGGCCCGCCTTACAGGGAAGACGATCTTATCCCACCACTCCATTCCACCTTTCTTCACCTTCCTTCTTGTAAGTTGTAAGTATATGTAAGTAGTCTCGCTCTCTCTCTCTCTATCTATATATATATATATATATGGTATTCCAGTGGCGGAGCCAGAGACTAGAGTTAGTGGGGTCCAATCAAATTAATTATCTTAGGCCAAATTATTAAAATAGGTCGCTAACTATGCCTCTCGTGTTTTTTAGGTCACTAAGTTTCGTAATTGCAAACTTAGGTCACTATATCGATTTTTTTTAGGTCACTAAGTTTCGTAATTGCAAACTTAGGTCACTAAGTATCGTTACCGATTTTTTTTGGGACATTTTTTGAATTTTCTGATAAAGCTGAACGGAATACACATGTGGCGTGACCGGCGTCCTAGATGGCAAAATTTTTTAGGCCACGTCACTAATATAATTGTCCAACGTGTGTGTATAAAGAAAAAAACTATATTTAAAGATTAAAAGAAAATTAGTTCCCTCCAAACTTATACGATTAATCTCCTAAACGACCAAATTGGTTCCACAAAAAAGATATGTGTCCCTCATATGATGTGTGACTGCAAGAAACGCACATTCTTGATGACGTGTTGAAAAGATGATAACCTTGGATTTTAGTGACGTGGCCTAAAAAATTTTGCCATCTAGGACGCCGGTCACGCCACATGTGTATTCCGTTCAGCTTTATTAGAAAATTCAAAAAATGTCCCAAAAAAATCGATAACGATACTTAGTGACCTAAGTTTGCAATTACGAAACTTAGTGACCTAAAAAACACGAGAGGCATAGTTAGCGACCTATTTTAATAATTTGGCCATTATCTTATTAATGTTTATTATTTAAGTAGAAATTTTAATTTTTTATTTTAGTGGGGTCCATATTCATAGTAATTCGTTATCTCCGTATTATATAAACTATTTTTTTAGGAAAAATACTAAAGAATTTTTTTTTTTCAGTGGGGTCCATGAACCCCACTGGCCGAGCGCTGGCTCCGCCAGTGTGGTATTCTCATTTACATAGTACTCTTCTTACGAGCATGAGCTACTAGTATATAAGTAGGCCCTTGTCCTAGACTCCTAAGAGTTGGAGAAGGAGAGAAGCTTTGTGTGTCTCAATCAATGTGCGTTTCGAAGGGTAGCTTTTAGCCGTTACGCCACTTTGGAATTATTATCTATCTACTTTTTCTTCGTAAATTTGTAAGTTCGCCGACAAGTGACTTGTTTTTCTTGGAATTGTTTTTTTTTTTCTTTTCGAAAGTTGAGTCGGCCATTGATAGTTGATATGATGAAGCCAAGAAATTACGGGCACAAATCAAAGTTGATATGCCTATACGAGGGTTTCCTTTCTTCAAATTCCACTTAACCAAAGGAAAAAAACAAAGGAGTTTCAACTCAGTGCCAAACAAGTTTTCAATTCCAGATGGCTCTAAACCGAAACTTTTTCCCCTAGGTACTTCGTAAATATTAAAAAATTACAAGTGTAGAATAAATTCAAGAGTAGTTTAATGTGATATATTAATTAATCGGATATACATTTTCAACACGCATACATAATTAATTTTGCAAGTACATACTTTCAATATTTCCACATTGTAAGATCCAAAGACAAGTCTCGATAATAATGTAGAATAATTGATTCTTCAAAAAAAAAAATTGATTATTCTCATTCAAGAATCCTCAATAGTGATTGTGACTCAGTAACAACCGTCGGTCCCATGTCAGTGAAGGAAGATGTTTAATTTGTCTTACATTTACGTCCTTCGAGATCGACCCCAGTGTTTCAAATTCGAAAAAAAAAACAAATGGAACATCATGTAGTTCAATTATTTTATTTAAGGGGAAATTTTGTGTCAGGCCCCAGAATATTTTAAAATTAGGGATCAGGCCATGTCAGATATTTTTTTAGTTTTAAGGACTCTTTTTTGAAAAATTAAGTAAAAAGGACCCAAAACTGTGATTTGACGAAATTACCCTTAATAAAAGTGATTTCTGAATGGTATTTGACGTCAGTTTTATGTTACACAGTTATACTGATTTGTTACACATTTATACTGATTTGTTACCGTAACAACCGCAAGTGTTACTTTAACGTCATAAGACGTTACTTATCGACAGTAAAATGTTATTAACAGACATATTTATTACATCGAACTATCGAACCCCATTTTTCACACAGATCGAGCACAATCGATTGTTAACACCTTGTTTTGTTTTCCATCATGCGGTATTACACCATAAACTCTAAACCGTAAATCCTAAACTCAACGCGACGACCATTAGCGTTTTTCTATAAAAGATCGAATCATTAGCGTTTCGATCTTATTACACATTTCGAGATTGAAAATTGGTAACCATTATAGGAGCATTGCTCCCTATAATGATGAATTTTCTGTCTAGGGAAACAGGGGGCAGATGGTCGGGTGGAGAGGTCAAGAACAATTATAACTGTTACACAATTATACTGATTTGTTACCGTAAAAACCTTAAGTGTTATTTTAACGTCATAAGACGTTAACATATCGACAATAAAATGTTATTAACAGACATATTTATTACATCGTACTATCGAACCCCATTTTTTCCACTGATCGAGCATTGCTCCCTATAATGATGAATTTTCTGTCTAGGAAAACAGGGGGATGGTCGGGTGGAGGGTTCAAGAACAATTATAACAATTTTGCGCTGAAAAAAACACTTCCTTTTATTTGGATAACAACAGTCTTGTATTGAGTACCATATGATGTCTATTTAGTAACAAACGAAGTCGCAGAAGTAACACATCATTCAAAAATAATACCGATTCCTGCAGTAACACATTAACAAATGATGGTGCAGGAATCGGTATTATTTTTGAATACTGTGTTACTTCTGCGACGTCATTTGTTACTAAATAGACGACATATGGTACTCAATACAAGACTGTTGTTATCCAAGTGAAAGAAAGTGTTCTTTTTCAGCGCCGAACTGTTATAATTGGCTGAAACGGATTATTTAGGTATACAACGTAATTTTGGCATATGTCAGGGTTAAATATGTCTTTTTGCGTCATTTTAGGGCCTGATCACTGAGTTTTCCGAAAAGTGGGTCCTTAATACTAAAGCCCACTGCAATGGGTCCTGAACCCTAACCCAAACTTCTTAATAGGGCCTGAAATTGAATTAACCCTTCATTTTAATTGCTTGCATGAACAATCTACTATCAGTAATAATGCCCGATATGGCCCGGATTCAAAAGAAATTAACAGCCTTAATTTAAGCTAATATTGTCTTCTTAATCTCATGTTAGAAGATATTAATGGTCAACTCATGACCTATCAGATCATGGTAATGAAGGCACGTCAGTCCATGATATATAACCGATTATATAAGACTTTGTGAAGTCAAAATAGGGTTTTCTAACCAAACCAAAGCATTCGTAGATCATATCAACAAAGAATATATATTCCAAGATCATATCAAAAAAGAAAACATGGAAAAACTATATCATTACATATCAACATAAATCCCATAGATCAACTATGCTGATCAAATGGGAACCGCACTACTCCAATAATTATTCATTATGTACAAAAAAACACAATAAGATCAATGAGATGATAAAAATCCTATTTTTGACATCTTGTCCAATGAGTCTCGTTCCATTTACATCCACAACTGTAACAGAACTCGAATTTGCACCTGCAATAATCATCGAATCTTTTTATGACATGAGGTCTTTTAAAAGAGAAAAGAACAAAGATTCCAATGGGCGAAAATAATGAAAATTCATTCTCACCTGCAAGTGATGTGAATACAGCCATCGATTCTATCCACAAAAACCTTGCAGTTAGGACACTTCGTCCACTTCTTTTCTTTCGCCAGCAAGCTCAGCTTTTCGTTCTCTTTCTTCGTTCGATCATATCTTACAAACTCTTTGCAATTTAGTCCCTGATGCCAAGGCACCTTACACTGTGCGCAGAAGAATCTATGGCACTTGGGACATTCGCATTCTCTCAGTAAAATCCCAGATTCCTCACTGCCTTCGTCGTTCACTAGAATCTTGAGCAATCGCTGTAAGGACAGTAGACTTTCTGGGACGCGATGATCTCAGATTCTATGACCTTTTCTTCCCATCCTTCAATGATGGCTTTTGGGATTATGCTTTTCAAGGCGTGAGGTTTTATCGTGTTGTGACAGCCTTCGTTAGGACATTCGATGTGGATAATGTTTTCTTGAAGTTTGTACTCAACGTATTTGGAAGTGCAAATGGAGCAGAATAAATGAGGGCATCCCAAGATTTCAAACATCTCAGACTTGTGCTTATCTTCGGTGCAGATTTCGCAGCAAACTGACGAAGGGGAAGAAGAAGAAGTACAAGATATGTCGTTTATTAGGGTTTCTTGGGACTGAAGCTGTTCTTTGTATATGGATTCGGTTAGATAAAAAGCATAATCGAATGCATCGTAGATTGATGTAATAATCTCCATGATATGTCGTCAATAATAAGATCGTTGTTGCTTGAGAGGTTTTCAGTTAACTGACGATCTCAGGCTTGTTTTTATAAGCGTAGCGTCCATGGGATTATATATCTACGATTTGATAATCTTGACATCGAAGACTTGTTCAAGTTCCGCGCTTGTCAATTGAAATCCATGGCGTGTCGGCCTACTTCAATGACTTTGTAATAAATTCTAAACGACAATTTATTATTAATACAACTTACAGAGCTTCCAAGCTCTTTATCTAAAACTTCTAGGAAATGTTGTCTTAATATTATATGATATATATTGTCCAAGACAGAGATTTATATACTTACCATATTGCAACGACGACCTTATGAACGCACATATACGGATACATAAAAGAAGACCAAGACAAGTATGAGCCAAAGTACATTTTCATAGTTAAAGAATAATGGTCTTTCTTTATTTGGAAAGTTTGCATATATTGAGAATATGCTCCATATTTATAATAGAGGAAGAATACGACTGGGAAAAGGAACACTAGTTGAAAGAAGTAAAAAAATTCTGCATATTAAAATTGCTACATTTCTGCATCTAGACAGATTGTTTTCATGAATATCATATTATCATAGGACAACTCGGTTGATTGGTTTAATGTAGAAGTAGAACCGTGTTACAAGACTTGCAATAGATATTAAAATGAAATGAATAATAATGAACACAAGTCACATAGTCATTAATTATATGTCAAAGGTTACAGATCAGTTTTGCAGCTTCCCATATTCCTCCCAACCGTAAGTCAACCATATGAAAAAGGAAGGAGAATAAATAAATTAAACATCATACATATCATATATATTAAAGTGATGAATCATCAATACATAACCAGATCAGGTGTTTTATAATAAAATGGAGCATTATTAAATCTGTTGACTCTAAGTATTATATTAGCTTCAAGAACTTACTACAAATGTCATAAATTTTCAATAACTTGTCAAGAAAAAGTCATGGTTATATCAAATCAGCGACACTAATTAGATTAGCTTCAACGAACACTTATCGAGCGAGAGGCAAACGATGATTTGAACTGGCCCAAGTTATTGGGCCCAGGCCCAACATAAAGCCCATCATTCATTTACTGGTAATGAGAATCGTCGAAAAAAATGGCGATACGTTGCCCTAACTATCCCGGGATTGTTTTTCGAATTCGATACAACGGAGATACGAGAGTACGCTATTGTAACATTTAATTTTCAAAACTAATAAAAAACCGCTTCGGAAAGTCTCATAAATTTCGTTTTGCCTAAACGCTTTTATCGAAACCGAAACTTTAAATCATATTCGAAATCGGTTATAACTGAAAATACGGCGTTACGACGTACAAATATATTTAAATTTCGCGCCCTCGCCTATCGTCTTCGCCTTTCAAGTTTTTCTTAAAACCCTAGCAAAATATCATCACATAAGACCATTATGGTTCCATATATATTGTCAGCCATCAATAAACCTTTGTGGCGCTGACGTGGACCTATTGCCCACACAATGCCACGTGTTCAGCTGCCAATGGCTGTAGGGATGACGTGGCAGAATCCTACTGGTCCCAGCCAGCATCTCTCTGTCATTATCAACGTTGGAATTGATAACAAAATAGTAAAAAAAAAATACGTCATTTTCTATTTTCCAGCCATTTCATGTCAGTTTGGGATAACGATTATACTGAAATGAGAAAAAAAGGATAAATATCTTTTAGGTACAGTGGGCAATATTGTAATTTCGGAAAAGTGTTGAGTACTTCACCAACATCAGCACACACCCTTTTCACCCCACCTATATAAATAGCGGTGCACACACATTCATGGTACGCTTCTGATCCGCCGCCGACCTGTTTGCTTCTTTTCAAATTGATTGAGAATAAAATAATAGTTTCTCTTCCGTTCAATTTCTAATAGCTCGGTTCAATTTTGATGAACTCATCTTAATTGAGGTGGAAAACCAGCCTCCGATCAGCTCGATCTTCTCAGGCTTTTTCGTTTAACCCGGTCAAAAGCAGATTTTCTGGGTAAGCCTATGCAGATCTTTGTTGTTTCTAGCTCGTTTTGTGAATGCATGTGCGAATTGAGGCCTTTGTTATGTTCTTTATGTGTAATTGAGCTGAGGGTTTGTGTTTGAGGCTCAGATCTGTGTCTGTGGGATGTTGATTTGATGTTCTATGTGGTGGTTTGCGTTTTTTATATGTAATCCAATTGGACCCTTTTTCGTGTCTGCTTGTGTGGTTCGGCGTGAGTTTTTTGTGTGAAATTTGAATCTTCGGAATGGTAGTTAATTGAATCGTAGCCAAGTTTATATCTTTATGATTTATGATTCATGTGGAAGAATCGTTGTTCATTGATGTGGGATTTATATCTGTTTTTCTTTTGATGAGTGAGAAGCTTCGGTTATTAATCTTGATTTCATGGATCTGTTTGTGTGATGCTTACTTATGATCTCCCTGACATTTGTTTGTGATTTGAGCTAACGGGTTCCTTTTAATGGAATCTCGTTAGTCGTTAATCACTTTTGAATTTGAGCTTGCTTAATTACAGTAACAAAGGCGTGACCGTTTTTCCCAAGCAGCCGATATGTGTCTTTTGCCTGAGTTTTCTGTGTGGATTTTGAATCTTAGGAATGGTAGCTAATTAATTCATCAAGTATTATGTGTATCTGATAATGGGTTAATGTGGGAGAAGCGTTGTTCATTAATGTGAGCTCCTTTGAAGTTTGATGAGTAAGGCTCTTTGTATCTGATTATATGGATCTGTTTGTTATTTTCTCTTCATTTTGATCTCCTTGACATGTATTCGTTATTTGAGCTTTTTTGGTATCTTGGTAATAACTAATCGTTTTAAACGGTTAGCCATGTGTTTTGTTTGATGAACTTGAGCTTGCTTGATTATGGTAATAAAGGTGTGACCTTTTTTGCCACGTAGCCTATATGTTCTTGACGATAAATCATCGTCGTATCATGTAGCTTAATTTGGATAATTAATATGTCGTTCATGGATATTTTCACATCACACATTACTTTTGAGAGCATTACTTCCAGAATCAGAAACATTATAAACCAATGTGAAATATTTTTGAAAAACCAAGAAAAGGAAAACTCCTCCCTTCAGATGTTTGTTGTCTGACGGCATCGCTATTTTTGCAGATTTCGCTGTTGACATGGCTTCAACAGCATCGGACAAAAGATGGCTTAGAGGTACTGTGAAGGCTGTCCCTTCTGGGGATAGCCTACTCATTATGGGAAATACCAAGGCGGAAATTCCGCCTGAGAAGACCATAACTCTGTCTTCTCTTATGGCTCCCAAATTGGTTTGTTGCTTTTCTCTACCCTTTTCATACTTTGTATATCACTCCATACAATTGGTAGCAATCTGAAATTACTTTCATCAGTTAGAAATATTTATTGTCTTTTTCATTACTTTTTGCAATATGCTACATAGTTTTTCTTCTTGAAGTTTAGCGATATGCAGGTTATGTTTGCTGTGTTCTCTAATGTGCTAAACATGAAGGTTTTTATTATTCTTGTCGATGGAAATTAACTTGTTTCCCTTGGCAGGCTCCCCGGCGAGGCGGGATAGACGAGCCCTTCGCTTGGGACAGCAGAGAATATCTAAGGAAGCTGTGTATTGGAAAGGTGGGATGCTCTATCTGCTTAATACATTCCTTTCAATGTTTGACATTGTATCATTATAATCTGGTATATTTACTGGTTTCTTTATCATGTTTAGGAGGTCACATTTAGAGTGGACTACACTGTGCCCTCCATTAACAGGGAGTTCGGCTCTGTCTTCCTGGGCGAAGATAATGTGGCTCTGCTCGTTGTTGCCGCAGGATGGGCAAAGGTCTATCTTCTATTGGTCATTTTCTTTTGTGCCGTATTTTATAGTTTTTTCGGCCTTCTCTCATTTACAATTTTGAATACTCCTTTCTATCTCTGCAGGTGAGGGACCAAGGTTCTCAGAAAGGAGAAGCCAGTCCCGTCTTGGCAAAGTTACTGCAACTCGAAGAGGAGGCCAAGCAGAAAGGTCTTGGTCGCTGGAGCACGGTCTGGGAAATTCTTCGAACTTTTGTCTTGTTAGCATATGTATCTCTCCACAAGATGCAAACACTGGATCAATTCCTGTTCACGAAATGATATATAAAATCTGTTTTGGGTCATGATCATAAACGATTATATGCAAATCGCAAAATGGAGAATTGATTATATTATACCTGTTATTGCTTTATATATAGGTTCCTGGTGCTGCTGAGGCTTCGATTAGAAGCTTGCCTCCTTCAGCTGTTAGCGATCCAGGTAATTTTGATGCTGTGGCGCTTCTGGCAAAAAAGAAAGGGAGTCCCTTGGAGGCTGTTGTGGACCAAGTTCGTGATGGAAGCACCATCCGTGTGTACCTGCTTCCCGATTTTCAATATGTTCAAGTGTTTGTTGCTGGGATCCAGGTAATTCTCTTCTCTCATGTTTAATTGGATTTTTCGCTGTATTTTATCGTAAGCAGTGTTCTTATGTTGTTTCAAACCAGGCACCATCTGCAGGAAGAAGGGCTGCACCAGAAGCTGTCGTTATTGCTGATGTGGCATCAAACGAGCAAAATGGAGATTCTGCAACTCAGTCTCGTGCACCCCTGACATCAGCACAGAGAGTCGCTGCTTCATCTGCATCTATGGTTGAGGTTCCTGCCGATCCATTCGGAAGGGAAGCCAAACATTTCACTGAAGTTCGTGTATTGCACAGAGATGTGAGTGTACTGTTAAGTAAAAGACGGAGAAATTTCTGTTTAACCTGTTTCTAACCTCAGAAAAAGAAAATTTATTGAACATGTGGATTCCAGGTAAGGATCGTATTAGAAGGTGTTGATAAGTTCAGCAATCTGACTGGTTCTGTATACTATCCCGATGGCGAATCAGCTAAGGACTTGGCACTGGAACTTGTTGAGAATGTAAGTATATGCACCCTCTAGGACTTCACATTTTTTTCACATTCCCTTGGGCAACACAAGAAATAAGAACATGTGAGTATGGGGCTTCCTTTTTATGATAAGTTCATTGTTGGCCTTTTTCCCATATTATTGTGGGAAGTTGTTCTGTATATTATTCTGTTTAGGTTTACACTTGCATTTTCATATCTGGTCTATGTATTTCTGGCTAATTTCTTGTCTTTGTTTATCAAACCTTGTCTTAAATTGTCCTTCTTTCTGCTGGTATTTCGAAGGGCTTGGCTAAATACGTGGAGTGGAGTGCTAGCTTGCTGGAGGACGATGTTAGAAGAAAGGTAAAGAATGCTGAATTACAAGCAAAGAAGAGCCGCTTGAAAATTTGGACAAATTATGTTCCCCCTGAAACCAACTCAAAGGCCATCCATGACCAAAACTTTACTGGAAAAGTAATCTCTTTTCTTGAGTTAGCTTTTACACTCTGTCTCTTTATAATTGATATTAACGTTGTTTTTATATATTTCCGCAGGTCATTGAAGTCGCAAGCCCAGACTGTATCATTGTTGCAGACGATTCTTTGCCTTTTGGTGATCCATCTGCGGAGCGACGGGTCAACCTTTCGAGCATAAGGGGTCCGAAGATGGGGAATCCTCGTAGAGATCAAAAACCCGATCCTTATGCTCGTGACGCAAAGGAGTTCTTGAGAACGCGCTTGATAGGACGTCAAGTATGATTCTTTGTTCAACATTTTTTTTCTATCATTATTTCACTTCCATTGGTTTAGTTTCACTGATCTCTTACCACATGCATCTCCTCAGGTGAACGTGTCAATGGAGTATTCCAGGAAAGTAAGTCTGGGAGATGGAGCAGGGACTGGCTCTGGGCCCGCTGATACAAGAGTTATGGATTTTGGATCTGTCTTTCTTGTTAATCCATCGAAGGACAGTGATACTTCTGCTTCTGGTGCCAGCGGCCAAAATCAGGCGGGGACTAATATTGCTGAATTATTAGTTGCCCGTGGCTTTGCTACTGTTGTTAGGCATCGGGATTTCGAGGAGAGGTCCAACTATTATGATGCTCTGCTCTCTGCCGAGTCTCGTGCAGTTTCTGGTAAAAAGGGTATGCATTCAGCTAAAGATCCTCCCGTGAGGCACCTCACAGACCTACTAACGGTTAGTTATGCACCACTTTTTTTGGTTTGTCTCAAAATCTATGCCGTTTATTATGATAAGAGCTGTAATGTACTACTCTTAACACTTAGGCTCCTGCTAAGAAAGCCAAAGACTTCTTGCCGTTTCTGCAACGAAACAGGAGGATGACTGCTATAGTCGATTACGTTCTCAGTGGTCATCGTTACAAGATAGAAATACCCAAAGCGACGTGCAGTATTGCCTTTTCACTTTCGGGGGTTAGATGCCCTGGACGTGAAGAGCCCTACTCTGAAGAAGCTATCGCTTTCATGAGGCGTAAGATAATGCAGAGGGATGTTGAGGTACTGTTATCCTAGATTCAAGTTAGTTCGCTGTTGTTTTCCGTTTTAAAAGCTCATCGCCGTACCTGATCCTTCTTGCGATTCAGATTGAAGTAGAAACAGTTGATAGAACTGGTACTTTCTTGGGAACTCTATGGGATTCCAAGACTAATGTTGCGATACCGCTTCTAGAAGCTGGATTGGCAAGGCTTCAAGTTTCCTTCGGCCTCGATAGGATCCCCGATGCTCATCTTCTTGTTCAAGCCGAGCAATCCGCGAAGCAGAAGAAGTTGAAGGCAAGTGGACCTAATGAGATTTCCTTAGTCATCATTTTCTCAATTACAGTTCTAGTCACATTTTCGATTTAACAGATATGGGAGAATTACGTTGAAGGGGAGGAAGCTACTAACGGTTCAAGCTCAACAGCTGAGAGGAGGAAGAAAGAGGAGTTCAAGGTATGCTTGTCATAAAAAAGGATGATACCATTTCACTCGACGTGCTTTTGTCTTATTGCCTTTTCTGATTTCTCAGGCAATTGTCACCGAAGTTCTGGGAGGTGGCAAATTCTATGTTCAGTCAGCTGATGATTCGAAAGTGGCTGCCCTACAGAAGCAGTTGGCGTCTTTAAGCATTCAAGATGCTCCTGTCATCGGCACCTTCAATCCTAAGAAGGGCGATCTTGTCCTGGCTCGTTTTAGCTTCGATAACTCCTGGAACCGTGCGATGGTAATATAACTAATACATCCTAGTATCAGTTCAACTCAAAAAACGAGTAATTCTTACTTCTGAAACTGCTATTGTTTACTTTTGTCTTAACTGCCTTTCGGTCTTTTCATTCAAAGATCGTGAATGCTCCTCGCGGTGCTGTTACTTCTCCAAACGACGAGTTTGAGGTGTTCTATGTTGACTACGGCAATCAAGAAACCGTCCCATACAGTAAGCTGCACCCACTCGACCCATCGGTCTCTGGTGGGCCCGGCCTAGCTCAGCTCTGCAGCCTGGCATACCTCAAGGTCCCAGACTTGCACGACGACTATGGTCAAGAAGCAGCCATGCGCTTGGCTGAGCTCATACTACGCAATGATAAGGAATTCAAGGCTGTAGTCGAAGAAAAAGACACGTCGGCTGGAAAGGTGAAAGGCCAGGGAACTGGCACCGTATTCATGGTGGTTCTGATCGACCCCGAAGCTGCTGACGTCAGCATCAATTCTATAATGCTACAGGTTAGGGTTCTTCCCATAAACTTGTACTCAATCTTTCCCCGTGACCCATCGTATGCACACTGTTTCTGTGAGTCGAATTAAGTTGTATACATCGAGTAACGTGTTAATTTTTCAGGAAGGGCTTGCTCGCCTGGAGAAGGCGAGAAGGTGGGAGCCAAAGGATAGGCAGCAGGCGTTGGAAGAATTGGACAAGCATCAATCTGAAGCTCGTAAGAAGAGGCTCGGCATGTGGGAGTATGGCGATATTGCTTCTGATGATGAGGACAATGTGCCTCAGGGGAGAAAGACTGCCGCCGCCGGAAAGCGCTGAGAAAAGCTCTTTATTCTGAATGAAGGCTTATATTATATTTGATATAATGGGTCATAGAGAGACAGTTTTGGTTTGAGACTTGTTTTTTTCTTGATTTGCGTGGTTTGTGGGGGATACTCTTGTTTGGCCCCCGCTTTACCTTTTTATTTATTATGGGTACTTCGTAGACTTTAATATGCACTTTTCTTTCCCCTTGCTTTTTAAAAGACCTTTCCTAAATTTCTCTTCTGTGGAGGGATGGCCATTCGGTACGTACCGAAACGAACCGAAATATTTATTTTCTAAAATCGAATAACGAACCGAATTAGTCAGTTCGGTATTCGGTTTTACCGAATTAAAATTCGGTTATTTTCGATATTTTTATTATCAATATATTTAACTATTAAAAAAATTATATAATGCTGCCATATTCTTTTCGATATTATTATTAATATATATAATTATTAAAAAATTATAATTCTGTAAGTCGGTTTATTTAGGTATACCGAAATAAAAAATCGAACTGAACCGAATAACCTCAGATTTCAAAACCGAATACTGAACCGAATTGTTTGTTCGGTATTCGGTATTTATTCGGTATTCGGTACGTACCGAAATTTCGATAATTGGATCGGTTCGGTCGGGTTACCGAACTGTGGCCACCCCTATATGTGGATCATTCACTGATACTAAGTGAAATTTGATAATTTATTTGCTTATGATATCAATTAGTTTTAATGCAAGTAAATTATCATATTTTGCTATTTCTTAATCCGGTCAAATAACTCACGGTTTCGTGAATCGGGTCGGGCCGAAGGAATTGCAAGGAAATTCCACTAAAAAAAAAAAAAAGAGATTTCCTCCGATAAATGATGGTAATAACACTAGAGAGACAAAAAAGAAGAGCCAAGCACAAAATGATCAAAATATAGCTCCAATTTCTCCACTTAATCCTCACGCCTGGTGTTCCTTCGCCGTGGAGCAGTAGCACGAGCCTCGTCCTCGTCTTCTCCTTCGTCGTCAGAAGTCTCCGAAACATTTGCTGCACTCGCTGCTTCTGCTCTTACATTGGTGGTGGCGTGGACACGCGCAACTGTACGTAAGAAAACGAACAACTACAGATTTAATTCGTAGACTGTGCTCTGCCGTTACTAACCTGCTTCTTTCTGCCAAAGATGAGCTTGAACATGACTGAGAAGACGACAACTACGATTGAAAATATGACTCCGATTGCTATATTGGGTTGTTGCTCGGCCTTCTCGATTAATTCCTGCACCGTGATGAATTAGAAACTTATACATACACATTTTTTCTTGGAAACGCACTGATTACTTACCAAGACTTTGGCTTTGTGCTCGCCCAAGAAAGGAAGGTCGGCGACCTTGTAGAGGTAGTCGAACATCAATTTCTGGTTCGAGTTGAGCAATAAATGAACAAAGGTAAGCTCTAAACGATGTAAGCAAAAGAATCACAGTTGAGAAAAAAAAATGACGGGGGGTGGATTACCTGGCAACGTTTGAGCCACCCCTCTGAATCTGCACCACCATCTTCCTCCTTTTGCTTCTCCTTCTCAACTTCATACTTGGGCTTCCATCGAGTTTCACGGTACGATTCCGCAGCTTTCTCACTCGATGCTATCAGAATATTGTCGAACAAAATGCCATCTTGCATCGTCCATATCTCAATGCCAACAGCTGCAATGGGATCAAAGTCTGGCCTATCAAGCTCAATGTACTCAGGGTTGTCGATTTCCTGAGGCTTCCAAATACCCTTGTAATTAGGGTTATCGATCAAAGCTGCGTGCCATTTTCCCTTGTAAGCAGGGTTTTTCTTCGTCGGTCTCTTCCACTCTCCACAGCCAGGGGCCTCTTCGCAGTTAGGGTTATCGATTTTCGGAGCCTCCCATTCGCCGTCCTCTTCGTCGTCCCAATCTTCTGGCTTCGATGCCTCGGGATCATCGACCTCCTCGGGCTCATCATCCAACCAACCCTCGGGCTTCTCAGCATCTTCGTCTTCGATTTCCATTGGAGCATCTTCGTCCCACTCGTCGGGCTTTGAGGCTTTTGGGTCGGGAATTTTAGCCCTATCGTCCCAATCTTCGGGTTTAATATCATCTGGGTCGGGGATGGTCTTTGAGGGGATTAGAGGTGCCTCGAAATCGTCTTCCGAAAGAAAGTTCGCCTTCTTCTTCTCTTCACCATCGACCAAAATCCTGACATCATTGTTCGGCTCCATGATAGCAGTGTAGACGTGAGTCAACTTGTCTGAAGGCACCGATGGCGGGAACTTGAGATGGTGCTCGACGTACTTTGCAGCATTGCGATTCCTGTGCTTTAGTATGAAGTGAACCTTGTTAGTAGCCCCACATTTGTCGGGACCAAACAATATCGTGTAAGGAGACTCGTTATCGAACTCCTCAGGGATCCAACCAGCGTCTTGAGGGCGGAGATACTTGACGTAAGCACCGCCACACTCGAGGCCATTTTGGAGGCGAACCTCGTACTGAAGGACAGCAGTTCCATCTCTGAGGTCGAAAGGTGCCTCGAGTTCCTTTACAATGGCGTGCTTCTTTGCCTTGTCGCCCACGACAAGTCCGTAATCATCGTGTCCCTCGCTCTTTATGTGTTTCCACACCCCTTTAGAACAAGGAAGCATCAGAAAAGTGAATGTGGCTAAGTGGAGAAAGGACCATACATGATAGCATACATAAATACACACATAAAACACACATCGGCAAATCATTAAGTAGGCCAACGGATGAAGAATACTATATTCAGTTATTTCGGACCAATATCTGATCGAATCTGCGTCCGTAACGCAATGTTATTAGTTACTCATAAAATTGCACGAGTAGATACAGCACTAGGAAAATGAAAAACGTAGAATAAAAATCTTACCAGTATAATCAGTCTTCTGCGACACTGTCCATCTTCCCTCAAACGTCTCGTCGAACGACTCGTAAAATTCCTAAGAACGGAGAAACAGCAGATACGTCACGCGAATCCTAAAACCTAATCAGCAGCCTCAGAGAATACGAAGTAAAGAAATAACCATCACCACGTCATCTGCGGCATTGAGCTTGGAAACAAAGAACGCGATCCACAATACTAGCAGGCAATGCCTTTTACAGATGTTACGCTTTCGATCCTCCATATGTGAACGACGCCGTTCAAAACAACAGAAAAAAAAAGAAGATCCCAAGCTTTATGAGAAGCAATGCTTGACGACGATGGATCTGTTAAAGCGCTGAGATTTGTTTTGTGTGCGATTCGTTGTCTTCGTGCAAATAGAAAGCAATACTTTATTGCGTGGATCCAAGTCCAACGTATAATACAGACACGTGGCAGTTCCTCAGGTACCACGCTGCTGACCAGTTCGAGAACATTCGACTCATACACACGTTTTTGTCGCACTTAATTTAGGGTGTTGCAAATGCATATATGAATTTTACCATAATATATATTTCCATTAACAAAAACATGGAACAATTTCAGGAGCCAAGAACTACAAACAAGGTCATTATTATTAATTATTTCGTTTCTTTTTACAAGACAAGATGCCGCATTGCAGAGCACCGCAACGACGTCGTCCACCGCGAAAATTAGTAGTATAAGAAAATGCTCAATTGGTCTTGGGCTTGGGCTCCACGCCAACGTCAGTCAAAGCCTGCACCTTAACGGGCCTAAAAAGCCCATTACACATCCATTAAAAGCTTGCCAATAAAATTAACCATACGGACCCAAAAATTCTAAACTCACATGCTGAATACGTCTCCGCGGATCGGGTCGGGCATGACGTCTTGCGGGCCACGATCTTGGATGTTGGCGACTTTCCTGAAGAAGGACTGCTTGACGAACTTCTCCGCCGCCTCGGCGGACTGGTGGGGATCGACCACCTCAGGCACGGATGATCTTGTGGACTTTTTCACAAACACGTTGGGGGCGTGGCCGAGCTGATGGTACGCCGTGTACACGCCGAAGCTCAGCGACATGGTGATCATCCCCAGCGCCACGCAGACGGGCACTATGTCTCCCTTCGGAATCCTAACATCATCGCCGTCAGTCGGAAGCAAAACCTCAATCATCGGCGGATGGTAAAGTAACCGCTGTGAATATACTACGGAATTGATTGGGAGAAGCTTACTTGGACTTGACGTCGGTGGATTTGACGAAATTATCCGCCGTAGGAGTAAACGGTTTGAAGGTCGGAGAAGTCGACGTGGCAAAACCGGCGACGTCGCCGCCGCCTCCTCTTCCGACCACTCCGCGCGACCTATTCAGCATCATCGCGCGCTTCAAGCAACCCTGCGAAATACGCGAGAGCTCAGAAAATCGAATATAAAGAGATGAACAGTAATTGAACCCCGGCGGCCGGCGGCGAATCATAAAATCATTACCGCAGCTCGGAAAGCCATTCTCTTTTTTCCTTTCTTTGATCGTTTCCTTGTTCTATGTATTCGATTCAACTTGCAAGGATTGTTGTTGCTCACTGCTGCTAATTGGGAGGAATGCTGATGGGTTTTATCATCCCCTTTTTTATACGTCGAAAGGAAGGGAAAACTGCTGTGGAACGTGGCGCGTGTGCAGATGAAGGCTGATACCTGGCGCAATAGGAGTTGTACAACCTTGCGTAGTGAAATCTCTAGAAGCAACACGTAGCATGATTCTACTGGACTTTAGTGTATGGTTTTAAATAGATAATAAATATTTTTATTACTTTATAAATTGCAAAAGTTAAAGGGAAAGAAAATTATATTGCATGTCATTTACAGCCATGATAGAAGATTTTAGTTATATGTTCGGAGACGACGATTCTCTCCTCTCTATAGAGCGATGGAATCCTAACAACCAAAACCTCGCTCTCTTTTGATGGCAATAATAAGCCAAACTGGAGACAAATTTAATAAAGACGAGCAGCAGCAATTTGAACACGTTTTCTCTCTTCCATCCAATCAAGCAACACTTAACAACATTAAAAAGCCGAAGAGAAGGAAAAGCATATCTGTGTCTGAATAATAATCTTGATAGAAAATGGAGAAAATAACAGCGGAAGAAGAGGATAGCGACGACGACGTTTTCTATTCTCCAGAGAGCTATCACGACGACAGAGAAGATCATGAGAGTAATAATAATAATCACGAGGTTAATGAAAAGCTTCAACTCATGAGGCTCAGAATAATCCAAAAGGGCGATATTAATAATAACAACGATTCAGCTAACAAGGTAGTAGTAGTTAGTCAACCCAACAGTTATAGTTATATATTTACCAAAGTTCGTTCCTTAATTATATATATAAACTTACTATTGAAGGCCGATTCTAATACGCTCAAGAGATTCCTGGTGGCGCGTGACTTCGACGTGGATAAAGCCGCCGACATGTTCTTGAAGTACGTTAGATGGAGGAGAAGCTTCGTTCCCAGGGGAACGATATCACCTTCGGACATCAGTCGCCAGCTGTCGGGGAACAAAGTTTACATGCAAGGGATCGACAGAAAACAACCGTCCAATCGCAGTTGTCTTCGGCGCCCGACATTTCCCCTCCAAAGGAGGAAGCGGCGGCGCCGCCATGGATGAATTCAAACGTAAAATAAAACCTCTACACTTATCGATCCTCGATTATAATACGCATAGCTTCCTCTTTGTTTTAATTTATATGTTTAAAATTCTCAGGTTTCGTCGTGTTGTTTGCCTTTGACAAAGTGTGCTCGAGGTAAATATGCTACCATATACGTATAATTATCTAAGTGTGGATCGTCCTTCGTTTGTCGATTTTATTACATGCATTAATCAACTCGTAGGATGAGGAATGGTCAGGAGAAATTCACTGTCATAGGAGATGTTAAAGGATATGGATATTCAAACATTGATTTTCAAGCATACGTTGCTACTCTTTCCATTCTCCAGGTAATATATACCATATAAAATACTATTTCAAGATTTCATCGAAAAGAAGAAAAATATTATTATGTAAATATCCACTTCTAAGCATTAAAAAATAAATAAATCGATCTTTTATGGCAGGACTATTATCCAGAAAGGCTCGGGCGATTGTTCATCGATCATTCACGCGCCGTATGCAGCTACGGCGGCTTGGAAGATGATATATCCGTTTGTCGACAAGAATACGAGGAAGAAGGTAATATATACGAACGTATTACTATTACACACGTAAAAACTTGCCTGCATATGTCGATCTTCTTATTCAAAGCTGGTCAATCAATATATGTGCGCAGATTTTATTTGTTGAAAAAAAGAAACTGCTGACTACTTTGTTGGAGGAGATAGTGCAAGCCAACTTCCTGAGATTTACGTTGGAGAACTGCAGTTAGTACCTATTCAAGATGCCTAAAATACGATATGAATATGATCAGCGTCATAAGACGATATAGTATTAATGTCACGTAATAAACCAACCCCCATAATCCCAATTTTTCTGTTTTCACGTCTGCCTGAGATGATTGATGAGTTGGATATCGCCTGCTTGAGGTCGTCTATATAGAATCAACTGTAATAGAAGAAAACAAACGAAACTTATAATTACATATCATGAAATCCCATAAACTTTCAACTGAAATGAAAGTGGAAAAAAATAAGAAAGTTGAACTGTTGTTCATACCATCCCATGTTTACCAGAGGTTTATATACTGTGTAGACTGTAGGTAGAATGACTGAATGGTCATAATGACAAAACATGATCCTAATGCAAGAGGAAGGTTTCTGCCTGAAAGCCTTCGTTGAGAAACCTTTTCTCAAAGTATGGGCTGTAATGAATGACAGCTAACTACTCCCCAATGAAGTGCATGTATTTGAGGTCTCAAAATTCATCTATGGAAGGCGACAGATGCCTGATTTTAACTGAAAGTGCACATGATGATGATCGATATGAACAATAACCCAAACTATACAAAACTTGAACACGAAAGCATAACCAAAACCTCCAATTTTCCCGAACGAAAGCCCTCTTTCCGTAACTTTTCTTTAAATACACATTACACATGTCGAAGAACAAGTTTCGAATGATTAGATTTATAGCAGTTAAAACGGATAAAAAGGATAACTTTTTCTAAAGGCGTTCCTCGACCATGTACACGTAGCTTTCGCACGATACAATCGCCAAACAAAATCGAACGCATCCTTTAATGCATATACAGGATAACACTTATGTCGTTTTGGCCAACGCACGTGCTAGGTTTTTCTTCAATTTCTACTAGCATATAATGTACAAAGCTGCATATTCATGGCCGTATCTAAATCTTGATCTGAGTATTTAAGAAAAATGACCACCATGGAACAACTACTGAAAGAAGAAGAACAAGAAGAAGAAGAAGAAGAAGAAGAAGACATTTTCTATTCTCCCGAGAGAGCCCATGAGGAAGAAGAAGGGATACATGATAATGCCTCTGCATGCAGCAATAAGGAAGTGAAGGAAAAGCTTCAACAAATGAGGCTCGAAATTCAGAAGAATGGCTTGGCTTTTAAGGTACTTCGCATTGTCAACTGAAGATTAGTGGTCTTTTATCAGAACTGAAACTTTCTTAATATAGGATGCTGATGATTCGACGCTAAAGAGATTCCTAATCGCAAGAGAACTCGACGTGGGAAAGGCTATGGAGATCTTCATCAACTACTGTAGATGGAGAAGGAGCTTCGTCCCAAACGGGTCAGTTTCAGAGTCTGAGATAAGGCACGAAATAGCTGCGAACAAAGCTTTCGTTCAAGGCGTGGATAGGAAGAACCGTCCCATTGCTGTTGTGTTCGGCGGGCGGCACTTCCCATGCAAAGGAGGCATGGAAGAATTCAAACGTAAGCGTTTTAACGGAAAGAGCGTATGGTTTGGTTAGGAAGATTTTTTTGACGTATAATTTTCTCTCTTTTTTTTCGATCAGGTTTCGTGGTGTTTGCTTTCGACAAAGTGTGTTCGAGGTACCATCGTCAAGACATCATTTTTTTATGTTTGCAGTGTGGTTTATACTCTTAATATCAGTTTCTTCCTTGATTTTATTACAACAATGGTTGTAAGGATGAGCAGTGGGCAGGAGAAGTTCACAATGATTGCAGACATTCAAGGATATAGCTATTCTAACGTTGATGTTCGAGGATACATAGCTATTCTTTCCATTTTACAGGTATATAATTTCATAGCATAAAGAATGAAATCTGTTCATCATTCAAGCAATAGAAAAGAAGACATTTTTCATCACAGGATTATTACCCAGAAAGGCTCGGAATACTGTTCATCATTCATGCACCGTATGCATTTATGACGGCTTGGAAGCTTGTCTACCCATTTATAGACAAAAATACCAGAAAGAAGGTAAAAAACCATTTATATAATAAATAGATAAATGGATATAGAAGTTGAATTTCTTTTGGTTGCCTAGATTTTATTTGTGGAGAAGAAGAAACTGAAGACTACTTTCCTGGAAGAGATAGATGAAAGCCAGCTTCCAGAGATTTATGGAGGCAAATTGAAGCTAGTTCCTATTCAAGATGCATGACGATGCTTTGATTGACCTATGTTGTTTTTCCTTTTCTTTTTATTTAATTTAATAAATAATAAAGCATCGTATCTATTCGATTTCAGCTTCAGATTGATATATAATTAATAATACCAACCAAAATATGAATTATACATATGGTTTTCCATGTGTGTAGTTTGCAACTTAGCATGTGTAGGTAGAAGACAATTATTGTTCCTAATATTCATAAGCTTCCCATGTCAGGATTTTTTAAAAAGCTACAACAGAAATATGAAGAAAAGGTCTCTTACATCATCCCAATTGAGTTCGAAATCCTCGCAAGCCTTTTCCAAACAAAGTGAATGAAAGTCATCATTTTTCAAAAAACCTTTGGATTCACGACGGCTTCGATAGCGCACCAGCAGCAAATAGAAGATTTCTTCTCGAAAACTATTCGCAGAACCAAAACAAAAAAGAACAAAAAAAAAGTTTAGTTTTGAGGACATATTATATAAAGTTGAACTGTTTTTTCATGTTATTATTACCTGTAAAGCAGAGACAGGCGTGGATTTAGTCGGTAAAGATCTCAAAGACCTTAGCCTGCTCGCCCTTCCTATTTGCCTGATAACAATGAAAGCAACCTTATTCACATCAAAATGCTCTCGTCATTCATCAACATGATATTTTTCTTCTGTAAAACTTACGTCTCCTCAGTTTTCGGAGGCTTCAAGCTGGTCGAAACATCCCACAACTTAACCGTGCAATCAGCAGAACCCGACGCAAGAAGCGAACCTTCGCAGCTGAAAAACAATAAAACCATCCCAAACATTTACGCTTCATTTCTCCCTTACAGAAAAATAAAAATGAAAAAAGTTTGCCCTTTACGTCGCAATAGGGTGGACATGGATTGAGAGAATGTGAAAGAGAAATGTTTCTTTCCTTACCTAAAGGCAAGAGACCACACGCAAGAGGCATGGCCAACCAAAGGCGCGACACAACGAGCAGTAGAGAGATCCCACATCATTATCGTCCCGTCCTCATCGCCCGAGGCCATGTAACGACCATCGGGGGACATTGCTAGAGATAAAATCATACTTTTGTGGCCTACGAAAATTCTTACGCATTCTCCCGTCTGAATGTCCCACAAGCGCACCGTCTTGTCGCTGGATCCAGTGGCAATGTAGTTGCAGTTTGCGTGCCATTTTACGCACTAAAAATGATTGCACAGATCGAATGAGATTTATTAACTGAGGATTTTGAAGATTTTAGAGCTCAGACGTCAACGCAGATCATAGCAAGTTCAAAAGAGAGAAGAGATAAGTTACTCACGTCTACATCAGATAAATGGCCTGCCATTATTCTTAAGGGCTGTAGCCTATCCATAGACCAGATCCTAGCCGTACGATCATGGGAAGCACTGGCGAAATAGTGCCCCATAGGACTAAACTGCATTTTGAAAAAGTGATTTAGGGCATGAGTTGGATAATTCATCACAGTCAGGAAAAAGTCTTGTGAAAAATCAAAGACAGTAATGGCATTTTCGTTTAATTGTAAGCCCAGTAAGCAGACACGAAATCAACTTTGAAAGCAATGATTACTATACTAGAATACAATAGCTGTATATCCTTTAGTGACAATTTTTCCATGCTTTAGATTATAAATTACGGGGGCCAAAGAATAGGACGTCCTCCACCAGTAGGAGCATCGATATTCATGTAACAGAAAACCACTAAGATTGCCATACCTGAACATCCCAAACTGGATAATTGTGACCCTTGTAACAAACAAGATTTGCATTTAACGAAGTGCTCCACAATCGAACTGCAAGTATAAACATCAGTCCCTAGTAAGCAAAAACAAAACAAAGCAAGATGATTGGAAAAACAAACGAGATGAAGGCAAATAGAAGCTTACTAGTAGAATCTGCTGACGATGACAGAATAAAATCCCCAAAAGGGCTAAAATTCGCAGAGTAAATAGGCCCAGAATGGCCTCGAAGCAATGTGTATGGTCTACCCCCAGAACCTGAGGTAGGCATGGTATTGCTGGAAACATTCTCATTTGCCTGCCCCAGCTTTGCCATGTCCCAGACCTTTAAGGATGAGTCCGAAAATCCACCAGCTACTAACGCACCATCATGCGATATTGAAGAGCAATTCAACCTACGACAGATTATCATAATTACTCGCATATTACAACTGCAAATTGTACTGTACATATACGAAACGAATAACGGAACAGTGCATTGATTTGAGAAGCTAACCCATTATGAGTGTTTATGAAAGTATAGAAGCAGACAGAAGGTAACGAAGTGTTGCTCAATTGCACACGATTCCTCAAGTCTTCTAGTATCGAAAGTTCCACTTCCATCGGTCTGGAAACACAAAATACAATAGGTTAATAAAGTGTATTTGGGTTTCCATGGTAAGTTATGTTCTTAAAAACAATTATATCAACCAGAAACACTTGATTTCTAAAGTATAAGGTTCAACACTGAAACAATTTATTAAAAGACAAGTTTAAGAAGGATAAGCATACAAGCAAACTTTAAACTTCTACCTATCCTTACAAGTTACAACCACTATAACAAGAGCATAAACAAATCACAAATGACAGGGCTGTACGAAAATTTACATTACTGGCAACGGGAGCTCAGGCTTGACACGTGGTGCTGCAGAAGCTGTGGTGCTTTCTGAACGAGAAGCTTTTACCGTAGCACCACCGACCTTATCTTTTTTTGACTTTTTGAGTGTAGCACTTTGCTTGACACCATCAGCAGATTTTTTCTGCACTCAAAAAGAATATGCAAATGTTCGTGGACAGAGAACAAAGCATGTGCCCAAGATTAGAATCTAACTGAACCATAACAACCTTATTTTCTTCGACTTCCCCTTCTTTTATTTCCCCATCTGTCTTTTCTTCCAATTTTTCCAGCTTGTCTTCCCATGAATCTTCAAGCAGCTGTTTGTGATTAAACAATATTGGAGAACATTATGTTTTAAACGCATCGCGTTATTTCCAAACACAAATAAAGATGTGATTTTGGTTGTCCTATGCATTAAGGCGGACTAACCCCCCATTGAATTTCTTTCTGATTTATTGAATTAGCTGCATCCTGCCCGTTTCCAAGAAGAGTCACATATTCAGCATCATCAGCAATTGAGTTGGGTTGCCCAGGAGACACTGTCAATTCAACCATAATCTTATTAACATTCACAATGCAAAAGGCCATAAAGGAATCAATGAATAACAAAACTTTTCGAAGTAACCAGTAAGAATTGGGAAGAGCACCTTGAAAATTGATGCGCTCGTTGATAATTCCAAGCATTGTTGTAGATTGAGACTTGTGTAAAAATTGAAGAAGTAGGTCATACGAGTACTGCCATGAAAATGAGAAAGGTAAAGATCATTAAATAGAATGAAATATCATCCTATTAGCGTGATCATTGACTTTGAGGAGATTATCTAACAAAACTTAAAGCCAAAGGGGAAAGGATCACGACTATTGACTTTCTTTTTCCCGGGTAAAATCTTCCTTTAAGGGGAGTAATACACTACTATGACTTGTTTCAACAGTTACTTTGCATGATTCGTGACGTAACAGCTGCATTATTTCAGACTGCAGTCATGAGTTAATGAAACCCTGAACTTGGAATTCATATTTATGTGATGTCGCACTTTACCAGTACTAGAAAAGGAAAACAAAAAGATCACATAACAAATGCATGGTACACACACAATGATTTGTAGAGAGAAAGGAAAAAAGTTACTTGGCAAATCTTAATGCTCGCCTTGCTTTGCCTCAAGGTATGTGCAAATTCCATTTCCTAACAAATTAATCATGGTTTAGAATTTAGCGGACAATTTTAAATGCATAGCAAATTAATAGACACTTGTTCCAGGAAAGATATATACCTCCAGATGTGAGGGAGAAAGAACAGCTTCCAATTTTTGAAGGTCGCGGGAATGCGTCATCTCATGGTCTTTTCGAAAACTGTTGAAAAAGGCTCGAGCTGGAAGTAGAAAGATCATAAAATAGGAAAAACGATTCTAAAAGGTACGAACAAGAAAACAAGTTATTAGAAAGGGATTCTTGATAAAAGAAACAAACCTTCCTGAATGTGTCCCTTCGCAATAAGATCCATAAATGCATGGATAAATACCGGATACAAAACACGAACTAACTCATGCTGCACGGCCAATAAAGAGACAACATTGGAAAAGGAATACAAAGAATTGTGCAGAATGTATGGCAAGAGCGGATATAATGCAACATCAAAGACAAGGGAACAAAAGAAACCGTATATGAAACAAGATTTGCGACCTACCTGATACTGATCCAGAGAATTATATGCCCATGACCGAAGTTTTCTGTACCCATCATGGTACTGTGAAGGAACATCAGCCCTGCAAAGGGCCAACGAACAATTAGAACCACACATAGCACAATCCAAAGGCAGTGGGTGTCAGGCATAACTTCCCAATGGGATGTTACAAAGAGCGTTGTCCCGCACAATGCCCAGAAACCCAAACGGCACCCCCACCGGAAAACGAACAAAATTCTGGAACAAAAAAAGAAGGTTCATACTCAGTGAATGCTAGGAGCTGTTTAGCGATATCAGGATCAATATCCACAGTAGGATTCGCTCTGCCGCTTTGTCGTAACTGCTGCTGCTCTTGTTGCAAAACAAGGCCAGCTTGCTTGAAACCCTTTCTGTTCAAATAATCAAGCACTGCCTTTTCAATTTCATCCGGGTCCATGATTTCAGCTCCAAAGGCTCCAGGAGAACGATGAATCTGCAGAATGAAACCCCTAAACCCTAATTTGCTGTTAAAATCTCCAGTAATTTTGCTTATCTGGGTTTACGTGGGTCCCACCACCTGGTTGACGTTGCCTATTGCTTATTTACTTTTACCGTCTCCGAAAAAAATACTGCGTGGTGGCTCATTTTCTGATTTGCGTGTTCAATTTGGCATATTCATTAGCATCATTTCTATTGAATCACACCAACTCTTCAAAGCAAAAAGTTTAAATGCATTCCAAGCGTAATTGTATTCATTGATCTTTGTTTCTAATATAATCTATTTCACTTCAATTTGAATCTTAAACATGCCTACACTGAAATTGCAGAATCATTTGATCTCTATATAGGTAGCACTGACAAAGTTACGAAGTAACACAATAAATACAACACCGGTGGTGCTGTTACAAGCTAGGGATCAGCAATTTACAGAACATCAAGTTTATCTTCCTTCTTCGCATTCTTCTTCCTTTTCCTATCAGACGGAGGTTCTTTCGATTTCAAATCGTTGCTGAAGGACCTCAGGGAAACAGCAAGATCATCATTGCGATGCACTGGAGAAAAACGTATGATGCAGTCAGTCACAATAAATAAAAGAACGAGGTAGACGAAACCAATCCCACAAGCTTAAGAGGACACTAATATGAAAGACATTCAGCCAAGAACTTGAAGAGAAAGTCTCCCCCGTAAGGAAAGACCATAAGGGATGTGGAAATTTAGATGCTTTTCAGTTTGTTTTTGTATTTATGGTTACATTGTTTCAAGTACCAGTTCCTCAGTCATTGCCAGATAATTGCTAGATAGTTAGTAAACACTACATTGGTCCATGAAAGCAAGACGATCTCATAATCCAGCACATAAGAATTTAGACATATGTGACGTGCTTCAAAGAAACGCATTCATTCGAAATACAGTTAAAAAATGTACCTGAGAGTATAACATCTTCCATGTTCACAGACTTCCGACCAGCATGCTGGGAAAACAGTGCAAGGTCCTTAGCTAACTGTTCTGCTTTTGCAAGAAACAAAAATTATGTGCTCGTTTAGAGGAAGAGAAACTTATGACTCCTTGTTCTGATGTATGGAAATGCCTAAGAGGACTTATTAGAAAGCTCAAAATACCCAATCTTATAATTGCTAGCGACAAGATTGTACCACATTCACCTATTCGTGTGCAGCCCAGTCAAAATCAATCATCTAGAAAGCTTCATCGGCAATAACACAAACGGAAACATAACGATGGAGAAGACAGTTTACGTGCGTATTTAAAGGCCAAGTCGGATATACAGGTCGTGATCGGCTTTGAGACTTCCATGCCATTTCGCTTGGCTGCGCAAAGAAGCGTAAGATTAGATCAAACAAACAATCAGTATAGATGAAGACAACACAAAATCGGAAGCACAAACCTTCAGCTTCGGCGATTTTGATTGTGCATAGTCTGAATCGGTCTCTCAGCAGCTCCATGGCCGACTCTTCTTCATTTCTTACGACTACCGATTCTTCTTCGTCATCTTCCACATCCAATCGCTCTCCATGGCTCCCCATTTCCTGCAGTTGGCGCCAATAAGGGTTTCGGCGTTCGATCGTCGAACTCAAATCGAGGAGAGAGAATTTGCGTGGGAAATGGCATGATAGATCATATCATATTGAATACGGATACGATTGTCTAATTGAATTAAATAGGATACGTGGGCTGGGCTAATTTCAACTACGGCCCAATTATAACAAAACTTGTTTACAATCCCTATAAAAATCCCTTTTCTTTTCAAAAGGCGCCATAACTCGATTGTAGAATCCTTGTGTGATCTTTTGGTGATTTTCTTCTTTGAAGAATGGGGAGTCGCAAGGTTTTCGAGGTGGTTTTTGGAGTTTTTCTCTTCTTAGCTATTTCAGTTTCCTGCTATGGGGTCTACCCCTATCCTCCTCTTAATGAGATGGCACGAGAAATCGATCGCCCATCTCCAAGTCTATTCCTGGAACATCGAGATAGGGTTAATGAGTTCATCAGTCAGCACCCAAATCTCTACAGAATGAATTGTCAGTTCTCCACTGTCAAAGGTAGGAGGAATTACCAGGAGGACCGCGTTTTGTGCGATCTCGGCATTCCTATGCTTTTTCATGGTAGGTAATCTCGGCCATTGATCTTCAGTTAGTTAGTTTTGAGAGCATTATTATACATCGTAGTATTACAGTTGAAGAGAAATTATATACTTACATGCATGTGAATCGATTGCAGACAATCATACGGTCAAAGTTGATTTGGTGGCGGTTTTTGATGGTCATATTGGAGAGGAAGCTAGTGAAATGGCCTCAAAGAGATTCTTTACCGACTTTATATCCAACATTTTGACTCGTATTCTATACCCAGAAAGAAGGGTCCACGGTGATTTTGTGCCTTATGGTGGTGAACAAGCTACTCTTTGCAGGTCTAGCTCTCTATCTCTTCATAATTTATGTATGTGCATATTTTGTCAATTTTTCAATTTCCTGTTTGTACTTGTCAACTGTTCTTGTGATTGAGACATCGTTCGCAGAGTTTCCCCATGTTTTTTTTTTTCAATTCTGCATATTGTGAATAATGTCCTTAATCAGTCCCTTCTCGTCTCATTTGATTTTGTGGTAACTTGATGCTCATGCAATGCAACAGCAGCTCTTCGGCGATGGACGAGCTAAACCATAAGGAAATCCTCAAGGACGAACTGTTGAAGACAATCAAGAATTTAGACGAAGCATTTACTCATGTCAGTATCAGTAGCACCTTTAAGCTTTTTTTACTTCGTAAGTTTTTTAACTGTTGTAAGGAATAAATTTTTCTGATTCGAAAAATCCCTTCTTCCCTGTCGATTTTAGGTAGCTAAGACACACGATCTTTACTCGGGGACAACAGCAGTTGTTGCTCTCGTAGCTGATAATCAAATTTTGGTAGCCAACGTTGGGGACTCGAAAGCATTACTCTGCTCCAAGAATAATGCTCAATCATCTCATGCAGGTTTATATATAATATACCCTTCTTTTGGTTGCTTTTTCTTATTTGATCATTCTATACACATATATACATATGTATATATTGTAGATGGTTCACCGCGGCTTTCTCCCAAGGAGCTTACGAGGGATCACACTGCTTTAATAGACGAGGAGAGGGCAAGAATTGAAGCCGCCGGCGGATTTATAATCGACAGCGAAATCGTTCCTCTCATTATGGGCCACTTTCCCATGACGCGTGCGATCGGCGACGTGCCTTTGAAAAGGTTATTTTATAGGTTTTCTTTTTTTTTTTGTTTGCGCTTAGTTTTATTATTACAACAAGCGAGGAGCTCTAATAAACCTTATACATTTGTCGTTATGTTATACCCTCAGATACGGAATTATTTCCGAGCCAGAAATCACAGGGTGGCTGCCATTGAGCGCAGACGATGCTTGGCTGGTCGTTGCTTCCGATGGAATATTCGAAAGCTTTACTCCGAAAGACGTCTGCGATATTCTCGACGACGAAAATGGTGTCGAGCCTTTGTCGTCGGTGGCGGATTTGATCACTCGAACAGCTTACGAAAGAGGAAGTCGGGATAATTTGTCTGTCATTGTAGTGCCCCTCTTCGGCGAGTGAGCTAATATTAGTATTTTACGCAGACTCGATGCTAATATATATTTTTAATTTAGTTTGTGATTGGATAACATAAAAAAAGAGAGAAATTCTAAAATTACCTCCTAAGCCAGCCAAACCAAGCTTACTACGCAGTTAAATCCTCCAATCATTATCTGCAGGCCGGTAATTTAGAATTCGTGGGCTTAGTTGAGCTGTTTTACTTGTGTGCCTAACCTCTAGTACGGCCCAAACATGTTGGTTTACGTTTTACTAAGCTATTTGATAATGGTGGTATTGAATATTTTTCTTAGATAATTGACGAAATCATAGCAATTTATTATGGTACATACGTGAAAATAGCAATTTCCAATCATATAAATGTTCCTAAAATCATAGTAGGAAATAAGTAACTAAAACGTTCATGGGCATATACACTATGTAAATATGAATAAATTTTAAAGATTGTATACTTGATCTGACAATGATTAGCTAAGAAATTCTAGTTCTTATCCTTTCATGTATCGATATATATGTCACTGGGCTTCATATCTTGTCCTTTTTCTCTGGCTCTATGTATTTAGTCCAAGAGAAGTGAAGCAGTGCAAAGCTGAGCTGAATGGAGAGGCTACTCATTTTCTCGGCGGCGTTGACCTTGTGTTTATTGGTGGCCGACTGTAGATACATCGTTTATAACACCTCACAAGGTATTGTTCCTGGAAAGCTTAATGTGCACTTGGTACCTCATACGCACGACGATGTTGGGTGGTTGAAGACTATCGATCAGTACTATGTTGGGGCTAATAATTCGATTCAGGTTAGTGCCGTTTCTTGATGAACTGAGATGCATTTTCAGTAGGAGTTTGTGTTGAAGTAATATGTTCCTTTTCTTGAATATGATGCGTGGCTCTGTTTTTCTTAGGTAGCATGCGTTCAGAATGTGCTAGATTCGCTGATACCCGCTTTGCTGGCGGATAAAAATCGGAGGTTTATCTATGTGGAGCAGGTAAAATGGGTTCTATTGATGATCCTTTTTCATTTCATTTCATTTGTTTACTGATTTGCTTAATTCTATCCACAATTAGGCATTTTTCCAGCGTTGGTGGAGAAACCAGAATGAGGCCACGAAGAATACGGTGAAGATGTTAGTTAACACGGGTCGACTTGAGCTGATGTTAGTAATTGAAAGTTATGTTATGGCATAGTGAATGGTTGATCTATGATTCTGTAAGAATTTACTCCTTCAGCTTTTCTTGATTTGCAGAAATGGTGGTATGTGTATGCACGATGAGGCAGCAACGCATTATATTGACATGATCGATCAGACAACATTAGGGCATCGATACATTAAGGATCAGTTCAATGTCACTCCAAGAATAGGTTGGCAAATCGACCCTTTTGGGCATTCTGCTGTTCAGGCTTACCTTTTAGGGGCAGAGGTATTCTAGCATTTTCTCATCAGTTGTAATCTCTGATTAGCATTTTGTCATCAATTGTAATTTCAAGTTGGTGCTAGATAGATGTATTGAGCATATATGTTTTTTTTTTTGGGTAGGTTGGATTTGATGCTCTCTACTTTGCTCGTATCGACTACCAAGATAGAGCCAAAAGGAGAGATGAAAAGAAGCTCGAAGTTGTATGGCAGGGTTCAAAAACTCGTGGCCCAGCCTCTCAGGTTGATGATATCAAGATTGGCATTTTCTTTATTTTTGCCTAACACACTATATATACATGTGTATATATATTTTTTCAGGCGAATTCTAACTCTGATGTTTGTGACCAAGTGTTATCTGGTACTATTGCTGAGATCTCAGATCTTCTATTGTGATTACAGATATTCGCTGGTTCTTTTTATGCTGGCAATTACGAACCTCCTACTGGTTTTTACTATGAAATCAATGATGACTCTCCTATCGTTCAGGTAAATATATACATATATGATTTTCCCTATGGCAAGGCGTGATATAAGTTTATCTTTTATTGGCTGAAGGATGACATCAATCTATTTGACTACAATGTTCAAGAGCGTGTAGAGAGCTTCGTGGAAGCTGCTACTGCACAGGTGAATGAAGTCCTATGAATCTTTGTTGATCCATTTGAAATGATTATCTACATTCGTCGTTTTGTTCCTCAGGCAAATGTTACTCGGTCAAATCATATAATGTGGACCATGGGAACAGATTTCAAGTATCAGTATGCAGAAACATGGTTCAGGAATATGGACAAGCTCATACATTATGTGAATCAAGTTAGTATATATGTCCCTCATGTTGGATAGATTTCTTTTATTTTAAAACAACCTAAAAAAATCGTATGTTGAAGGATGGACGTGTGAATGTGCTCTATTCTACCCCTTCTATTTACACGGATGCTAAATATGCTTTGAACGAGGCATGGCCCCTCAAATCTGATGACTACTTCCCGTGAGTTACTATTATTAGTTCAGTTTATAAAATATCTACAGAACTTTGATGAACTACTAAAGTTTTTTCGATGATCAGGTATGCAGACCGTATCAATGCTTACTGGACAGGTTATTTCACAAGTAGGCCAGCTATCAAAGGTTATGTTAGAACATTGAGCGGCTATTATTTGGTAGGTAGTAAACGAACATTTCATATATCTTGTTCTAGTTATTATTCTTTTAATCTTTTAATCAATGTTTCTCACATATATATAGGCAGCCCGACAGTTGGAATTTTTCACTGGGAAGAGTAAATCAGGTCCAACAACTGACTCACTGGCTGATGCTTTGGCCGTTGCGCAACACCACGATGCAGTTGCTGGTACGGAGAAGCAACACGTCGCCGATGACTATGCAACGCGTCTTACGATTGGTTATGAGGATGTAAGATCTTTACAAATACTCATAAAAGACGTAACTCTTTCTGTTCTTTTCTTAACTGTGCTGTTCGTCCAATAAAGTGCAGTCCAAGAAGGTTGTAGCAGCTTCTTTGGCTTGCTTGACGCAATCAGAGTTATCTGGTGAATGCAAGAATCCTACTACAAACTTCGTCGAGGCAAGCATTCTGGACCTTCATACTCTGTTTTCCATATATGGATTGTCTTTCTGCATATAAAGATGCCCTAAAGTGAATTGTCGTGTAATGTATACTCTATTATTTGCAGTGTCCACTTCTGAACATTTCTTACTGTCCTGCTACTGAAGTTGATCTTTCTCCTGGGAAAAAGCTTGTAAGTAGATATACAACAAGTTTAATATCTCTTTACCTATTATGTTTGGTAACACGTTATTTCGTTCCTTGCAGGTTGTACTTGCCTATAATTCTCTCGGGTGGAAAAGAACATCGGTCGTGAGAATTCCTGTGAGAATTCTCCTTTCATTAAACTACTGAACTACTTATATTATAAAACGACGAAGAAAAACTTGAATTAACATCATACAATGACCCTTTATGTGATATAGGTAATCAGCGACAATCTCACCGTTAAAGATTCTACAGGAAATGTGATTTTAACGCAGCTCGTTCCTATAGTCAATTCTTCTATAGCAAACCGAAATTTTTATGCCACTGCATACACGGGGAAACCCCCTACTTCGACTCCCAAGTTTTGGCTTGCATTTACAGCTACTGTACCGCCTTTGGGATTCAGCACTTATACGATCTCTAGTGGTAAATCAGCAGGTTAGTCACACCCTTATTATATCATCAAGTTTCATAGAAGTCGAGATGTATTCACTTTCTTTTTCGTGTTTTATTTTATTCAGCTTCTTTGATAAAAGAAACATCGTACACATTCGACGGGAAACAAGCTGGTGACATAGAGATAGGGCCTGGCGATTTGAAGCTCATCTACTCAGGAATTGATGGAACGCTCAAACAATATGTTAACAGCAAGAGTTCGGTATGCGTTTTGCAACTCAACAATATTCTTAATTTATTATTTTATTTTATCCACTCCCTTCGTATGTTGTATCTATAATGCTCGAATATAAGCATGGAAGTACTATCGCGCATTGATTCTCAAGAGCTATAAGGTGGCGAATCTTGATGAAGCTTATATACATGAACAGGTGAACGTTTCACTGGAGCAATCATATAGTTACTATATTGGGCAAAATACGAGCAAGGATCAGGTAAACAAAAAGACTCTTAGAAGAAGCATATGATAATTATTAGTCAGTTTAATTTATTAATTTAATTTATTTTTGAAGGCGTCTGGGGCATATATTTTCCGCCCAGATGGCCAGAAGGCAATAGAGCCCGAAGTGAAGGTACTATGAAGCACAATCATCACATCAAAGTTAAGGCCTGTCGTGCATTACATTATAATTGTTCACTGTGTATTTCAGACTGTGACGGTTTTAAAAGGACCACTTTATGATGAACTTCATCAGAATATCAGTTCATGGATATATCAGGTCTTGTAAAGCTTATTACATTTTTGTCCTCTTAGAGACTTGTAAATATCACAAATTGCTAACATGAACTTGTGCAGATTACAAGAGTGTTCAAAGACTCGGGACATGCTGAGTTTGAATTTATGGTTAGTCAGTCGTTTTCCTGTTTATTTTTGTTATTCAGAAATCTGACAAGAGTTTAAGGTATATGTTCATACTTAATTCAAATACAGGTTGGTCCGATACCCATTGAGGACTCCCTTGGGAAAGAAATCATAACGCAGATAAAATCCTCAATAGGAAGCAATAAAACTTTTTATACCGACTCCAATGGCCGTGATTTTCTTGAGCGCGTAAGTCACGTCGAACTGATTTTCTTTTCTTGCCGGCCTTCAAACTCTGTTTTTATGTTTTTGTTTTCTTCTGCAGATTCGAGATTACAGATCTGATTGGAACCTTGAAGTAAACCAACCAGTTGCAGGAAATTATTATCCAGTAAGTTTTCAATAAAATGTAGCAACTTTTACCATCCACAAGTTACGACCGCCCACACACACACCATGCACCTATACTGCAAGAACATTAGATCGCTATATCTTTTTGACTTTTTGTACGAATAAACCATTTTTCATGTCTTGTTAGATAAATCTTGGCATTTACATCAAAGATAAGAACACGGAGCTCTCAGTTCTGGTGGATAGATCTGTGGGTGGATCAAGTATTAATGATGGAGAATTGGAGATAATGCTCCACAGGTCCTTTTATTTTTTAATCATTAAGTTTATATCCCTTCTCCCAATTTCTTAATTTTGGAAATTCCTTTCCACTGCAAACTGCAAGTTTCTCGAATCAACTCATCGTTTGATCTTTAGATGGTAACTTTTCGCGGTACGTTTTGCAGGAGGTTGCTTTACGATGATGGCAGAGGCGTCGACGAGGCTTTAAACGAGACGGTCTGCGTCGGCGATGCATGCAACGGTTTAGCCGTAAGCATAGATACCGCCGTCCTGTGATAAAATTGATCCATTCTTTGATTTTCATGAGGAATTTACGTTTTTTTTTTTCTAATTTTTCCCTTGCAATTATCGATTCTCTGTAGGTCCAAGGTAAGTACTATCTCAGGTTCGACCCACTCGGAGAGGGATCCAAGTGGCGCCGTTCGATTGGACAAGAGATATACTCGCCATTTCTTTTGGCCTTTTCCGAGGAGGTAATAACTCAGATAGGCCATGAAACACTCATCCTTTTCTTTTTAAAATCTCATTAGTGTGCATGTCTTTTTTTTTCTCCATTACGCTCTCAGGACAATAAATCTGGGAATTTCCCAGTACCAACTTACTCTGCCATGGATCCTTCGTATGCTTTACCCGATAATGTCGCTCTACTAACACTCGAGGAACTCAACGACGGAAATGTTCTGCTTCGTTTGGCACATCTATACGAGGTTTTACATCCAAGAATTTATACTCCGTAGCTGATATATATAGAATCATAATCCTTTTATTTTTTCCTTTAGGCTGGAGAAGACAAAGAGTTGTCTTCAATGGCGACTGTAGATTTGAAGAGGGTTTTCCCAAACAAGAAGGTGAAGTAGACTATATCATATAGTATACAGCAAACAACACTTTTTCATCGATTAAAGAAAAAAACTCTGTTTGAACATCAGATATACCATATCAAAGAAACAAGCCTATCTGCTAACCAAGAAAGAGAATCCATGGAGAAGAAGAGATTGAAATGGAAAGTCGAAGGAGGATCGAACAAAGTTGATGTAAGAGGCGGGCCTGTTGATCCCGTTAAGCTTCTAGTAGAGCTCGCCCCGATGGAAATTCGAACGTTCATCGTCGACTTCAACACGAAATTTGTTCAGTACCGAAGGGTAAATAATGAAACCCAGGTTTTTTTTTTCACGAGTAATTCGTCTAGATTTAGCAAAGTCATTACTTTAAGTCGAATAATATCTTGGTTTATTACTATTACAATGTTCTTGCATTGCATGTGATTTCTTCTTTTGTCGTTTATTTTTATTACAGGATCTAAAATAAAGTCTTGTGAATGATATGGTGGATGAGAGAGAGCTGTGGAATAAGAGATGCTATGCATAGCAGACAAAGACTCTTCTCCTAACGTTGTATTTTCTCAATTTTGAAAGATTGAAATGCAATTTTCTCGGTTTTCTTTTAAATAAGCATAGAATCATATGATGGATGAAATAAAATAAATTTTCTAATGCTTTTCGTGGGCTATACAAGGCAAAAGCCCATTCGAATTTTTTAAATTGGAGATGATAAAAAAGTATCCCACATCGGAATCACGGACCACGGTATACAATTTTAGAGTTCATATCGAATGGAAAGAACAACCATTCAGTCATGAGGTTGAAGTGAGAGGGTAAGGTGGTAATTTACCACATACCCTGGAAAGTCCCGGGCCCACTAACTGCAGAGATGCAGGCTCGGAAACGAGGCAGTCCGTGCGCACGTGTGGTTAACGGCTGAGACACGTGTGGAGAGCCTACCCACACTGCGATGGACTCACTTGGCCGAACTAATCACAGTTATTCACCTCGTCCATTCTTGGATTAACAGAACGGGGCTTACAATCTCTTGATATTTTTTTTCACCCCTTTAATATTGAATTTGATATCGCAAGATTTCTTCATTCAATTTATGGAAGGCCAACGCGTAAAACTTTTTAAAAGTCAATATTCGAATCCATAACTGATGGACCATAATTTGATGCGAAGAGAGTGATCGTTTTTATGACAAGTTTGAAAACCTTTTTAATGCTTAATTGGTGGTGGTCCTTGCTATTTAAAAGTTGCATGATTTGGCTGCAATTCAATTGGCAAGGAAAAATTAAATCAAGATTCTTATTTTATTTTCACGAAGTTTGTAATTTTGTAATTTGCTGTCTTATTGACTTCGTCGCTTATATAATTTCTTTTCTTAATTTCGTGAGGAAAATATCAGTAATAAAGTAAACATAGTCGGCAACCGACGGCATTGATCATGTATTATTTGAGTCAATGATAATACTTACAACCTCTTTTAAACATTTAATGCAAGTTAATGCCGGTCAGTTGACTTTGATTTGTTCAATAACGTCATTACTGTTGTGGGTCTATATATCTTTTTCTTTGCTTGTAATTTTATAAGATGTTTCGATTTTATAAATCGGAAAAATAAGAATAATCATACACACGGAAACGCGGCAGGCGTAGCGAATCAAACACGTCCTTCACCACATATACATAAAAATATAATGAGCCTAAATAATAGTTAAAATATGGCAAAAACATTAACTTTCTCGATATGGAGTTTAGTATAACTGATACCCTCTCTCAACACTTTTCCTGAAAAAAAGGCTATTTTTTGCACATAAACAAATCCAGCAGATTCGTGATTCCATATGAAATAATGCGCAATTCTACGTGCCGATTACAATCTGTAAATTAGTTGTACAAATATATTATTATTTGCAGGCAAATGAGAAGGCCAATCATTGGTCTTTGGGGCCCACAAATTTAAGGCTATAAAAGCAGTGGACATGATCAATTTATCTACCAGTACCACTAAAGCTTGGAGATTTTCTCTTCCATTAGATCCCATTATTCCTCAAGAAATTTGATAGTAACGCGAGATCATCTCAGCTGTTGATGAAGCTATAAATAGAGGGATCTTCGTTTCTAGCTTAATTTCCACTCATAGGATTTCAATTTCCAAATTTCAAATTTTTTGTCCCTTCACAATGCAAATCGAAAAGCTTGTGTATTTACCCTCGCGTACGGGGAGACATTTACAGCGTTACAGTCAAGGATTGCGCCTAGTTGTTGGGTATGTTATGCATTTAACGTCGATTACGTGTATGGGTTTTCTTGGAATGTTTGATTTTCCGAGGATTAAACTTTGTATATCGGTGCCCGAAAATTTCATGTCTCTTTTCTTACGTATTGCGCGCAGATGCATCCCATACAGAATAAGGGAAACAAATAATAAGCATCATAGTCCGATCCATGGATCACAGCAGCTTGAGGATGTCGAGGTTCTTCTTATAACCTCTCAAAAGAGTCCAAGAATGATGTTTCCGAAGGTACTTTATACAATTTCTCCGTTAAAGATTCCATTTTTTTTCCCTTTTTATATATCGATTTTCTCCGATTAATTGTTAAATATTTATCAGGGTGGCTGGGAACTCGACGAAAATATCGAATTAGCAGCTTCTAGAGAGACCTTAGAGGAAGCTGGCGTCGTTGGCTCGCTTGGGGTGAGTAATGTTGTTTTCTTCTAATCTTTTCAAAAACTAATCACCTTATACTTTTATTACAGCATTTGATTCTAATTCTCATTGTCATTATCCTTTTTTTCTTTTAACGTAGGAAAAATTAGGAGAGTGGATCTTCAAGAGCAAGAGCCAAAACAAGCATCATCAAGGTTCCATGTTCCCTCTATTGGTCACCGAAGAATTAGATGTATGGCCCGAAAAAGATCTTCGCCAACGCTTTTGGGTACGCCTAATGGTTCCATCCAATCTTTTTTATTGCAGATAACTAATCTCATCCTATTACGCAAGTAATTATCGACTTATGGGTTGATCTTTCTTACATTTTACAGATGACGATTAATGAAGCTAGAGAAGCATGCTCGCAAACTTGGATGTTAGAAGCTTTAGATGCATTCAGTTCCCAGTTTATTACTCATTTGCAGCCAATGGAATCTGAAGAGCTCCCAACGACGCCATGTAGATTAGCTATGTGCAGAAGTAATGATTTACATCACTGTATTATTGGAGTTCAAACTACGGATGAAAGTGTCGTAGATCGTTATTTAGTTAGCTGATGATCACAAAGCAAAGCTATTAGATGGTGGGCTTAGCTAGATCTGTATGTAATATGTATTAGCTATTCGATCTCGAAGCTAATGGTTTCCAAGAATCGCTAAAAGCTTGTTCTTGCATTCAACGATATGGTAGTTATTCGAGAATTAGGGCGGAGCTTTACAAATTAAAATTGTTCGGTTTGTCGGAATATTCTGCTATTGGTATTATCTAGGTTGTGTTGTAGCATAGGTTTAGATAAGAAGAGTAAGAGAGATGTATGCATTTATTTGGTTAAATGAACATCATGAGAAATGAAAAGCCAATTTCTTTGTAGTTGGCGAATAATTTATTGATCAACACATTACAATATCATAGTGCACCAAGGAAAGGATATATGGGACGGTGTATATCGAATAATGCCTATATATGTGATAACTATGAAGTGTTGTGTTGTGGTATATTTGTACTAACAGTTGTGGGATTTTATGGGATCAATGCAACGGTTAATGTTTCTTGTCTCAACATTTATGGATCAATGCAACAATCCAAAATAAAGAACTAATCATACAACACATATGGTCTGACGTGTGATTAATACTTTTGTCTCAACGTTATCTGTATTGTGTCATGTATGGCGCATATGGTGCCACCTTGATGTAAGAGTTGGGTCGTGAACCTCGACGTCAGAATTTTATATAGATATCGATGATATTAGGCGGTAGTTGCAATTAATAACAATGCAATAAATTATAATTAAATTCAATGAAAGGGGTAAATCCAAGAAATTGAGTCTATATAAAGAACTGCACGGTGCACAGTTCTACACAAGTTGGCAAACATAAAAACAAACACTTGTTGAATATTAGATTTAAAAAAAAATGGTTCTCAAAGGGAAATTAACTTTCGAAGCAGAGATCAACTTCCACGGCGATGTGCTCCACGAAATTCTAAGGCAAAAACCACGCGATTTGGCTAACATCTCCCCAAGTGGCTTTAAGGGCTGTGATCATGATGAAAACCTAGGAGAGGCTGGTTGTGCTTATAACTGGCACTATACTCTTCGTAAGATTTCATTACATATAAGTTCCATTAAATGATTCCATTACACTCAAGTTATGACATGATTAATAAATAATAAAACTGCAGCGGGGTCAAATGAGAAGAGGGTTTTCAAATCTCTTATCGAGGTAGACGAGGAAAAGAAGACGACCACTTTCAAGGGAATTGGAGGAAACATGTTTGATTCACAGTTTAAGGAATACAAAGCCATTTTTCAGGTTGAAAAGGATGACGGCGATAAGCATATTGTCAAAGTAACGATTGAGTACGAGAAACTTAAAGAGGATGAGGCAGAACCCATCATGTATTTGGACCTTCTCGTCAATATGGTCAAAGATATTGAAGCTCATCATGCGTAAAATCAAGTTATTACATATAATGCTTTGAGTTGCCATTATGTGTATGTTTGTGTGTGATCTTTTTAGTATTGCGCATGTGGTTTTCTGTCGAATAAACTTGAGGTTCTTGAGTGGATATGTAATAATGTTGTTCTGTGTAATAATGTTGCAATGTTGTTATCTTCTGATGCTTAAAAGCTATTTACTTTATCTCTTATATTCATAAATTCTATTCTACAAGAAAATAAACTATATGACAAGAAATAGTTGAGCATGCGTAATAGAATAGCAAGAACTGTAATTTTGCGGCCATCCAAAAACTGTGTTTTGGTTCATTTAAACGAAATTACTTATCATGCACTATGGTGTTAGTTTTTTTTTTTTTTTTGTCTTTATGTAGTTTGCTACCTTAATTTACATAAATTCAACTAGTACTGAACAAAGATTGCAATCACAACAAACCATATGAATATACACATTATAAATATCTGGGGACTCTACAGATCAGTGACAACTATCCTTGGATATTGCATATCTGACTTAATTTGCAAGAATTTTCTAATTATATATCCTCATCAACAACAAATAATAATTGATTGGGTAATTAAGTAAACGACACTGTTCTGATCACTCTCAATGATTTCCATATGACGACTGCATGTGGTTAATAAGCAGCACAAAATGACACCAAATAACTCTATTTTTTTTTTTGTTAAAACATCTTGACTAATTACGTCCTCAATGAAGAAATTTTGAAGATTACAGGCAACGATCTCTAGGTGGAATAAATAAATCGACCAACTTTTTACCAAAACCAACAAGTTGCACAATGCATCATGAGGTTAGGGTTTATTTCTATCTATTTTGTTTTCTGTCATAAATGCACTATTTGAGAAACACCTAATAAGATACCCACGGAAGATTGATATCACGTCTAACAGAACAATATTAATGCACATTTTAATTTGTAGGGTCAAAGATAGATCATCCATCAGTGACTGACATTATGGGTCTCATCGACAATATATGCTAAGCTTATGGTGCAAATATTATTTATAACTTAACTCATTAACTAATACTATGGATCCCACAAGTGCTGTTTCTATGATTAGATTTTTGAATCATGTGAATGTCATGATGTAAGTTATGATTTGTTTAATACGCCCGCGTGTAGTAAATAAAGGGTATGGGACAAAAAACATCTACTAATGCCTACATATGGTTATAGTATGGGACAAAAAACATCTACTGATCCCTGCATATGGTTATAGTTATGGGACTTATGGTGCAATGTAACGATTATTTTTGTGTTTCTTTGTCTAATATAATATTCATCATGCATGTCGCGTGGCTCATATATATATCGTAAGAATATCCCAATTCAGCACAACTAACAATATAAATGCACATTTATTTTGTGGGTACATGGATAGCTTAGTAACACGTTTCTGTTATGGACCACATTTACTTTTTTTGGTAATAAAACCCTTATCGAAATTGGAGATGATTATATAATGGGGTGTTACATGATAAGTGATATTTTGAATATTAGGGTTGAATGAAAGAAAGATGATTTTTGTATAAAGATTGCATATGGCTAACTAGTTTGCAAACATCTAAAGTTCTTGAATATTAGTTAAAAATGGTTCTGAAAGGAAAATATTTTCGAAAGCGAAGTTAAGTTCCATGAATATTTTGGTACATGAAATTATAAGACAATCTTATTACTACGTGTGTGTGGGTGCAGAAGATCTTATTACACCACTAATGGCATTTTATCCAAGTAAATTTGAGTTCAAATTAATGTAATGTGTGCATGTGTGTGTAATAACCATGAGAGGTTAGGCTTGTGGAGGTCAAATGTTTAATATTCTGGGGGGTGATGTAATGTTATAAAGACATTTTTATTTGCCAAGTTAATATTTCTTGTCCTCAAAATGACAACAGTAAGCCAATATCAAGTTTTGAAAACTTAAAATCTAAATAAGTAATCTACATTACCTCATCTATATATAATAATTAGCCCTTAATTAATCTTTTTCTTTCTTTCACAATCCACACTACTGAATAGGGTTGCAAACGAATCGAACTTTTTTGCTTCGATTCGCGATTCGATTCGAAATTTTAAGATTCGAATTCGAATATTTAGAATACGAATCCGAATAAGAATATTATTTTTGGTTCGAGAAATATACGAATACGAATAAATCACAATATTCGATTCGAAATTTAATCGAATTATTCGATTCGAATAATATAAAATAAAATATAGTATAATTAATATATATTCACATATAATACATGATAACTCACTACAACATATAAAAATAATATGTTATAATTCAATATATGTTTAAATATAATTTATTATAATTCAATATATATTTTAAATACAATATTGTTTATATTTTAATAAATAAAAAATGATAGATGACTATGAATACAAATATTCGATATTTGAGAAAATATTCGAATTTGAATAAGAATCGATTTTATGATTCGATTGAATATTCGAGTATTCGTATTCGTATTCGATTGTCATCCGAATACGAATAGAATATTGCGGTATTCGACTCGATTCGATTCGTTTGCAACCCTACGGCTGATGGGTCCCCCTTAAAAAAGATATAACTTCATCTACATCTTTACATCATCATTTTATTCTCAAATAAATAACTATGACAAGAAATAGTTATTTTGCGTAATGATGTCGTGATTATGCGGCCATTGAACGAAAAAACACCTTATCATGCATCATGATGCTATGGGGTTTTCAGTCTTTTTCACTATAATTTACATTTATTGAGAGATCGTAGAGAACAAAGTACGACTTGCATCGCGCGGCCATTCGCAGAATATGGCGTGTGGCTTGGTAGGCATTAGTTTTGATCCATGTAGTGAGATCTTGTGATTGTGCCAGTAGCTTTTTACTGGTGGTTGCGGAGTTATCTCCTGCTCATTTTGTAAAACTTTTCCACTTTATATATATAAGGGAGATTATACAAAAAAAAAAAAAAAGATTGCAATCTCAATCTCCTCAGTAATATCACAACCAAAACTTATAAATACACATTTATTAATTTGTAGGGACATCGACAGATCAGAGAAAACAACTACCAACGCATGGATCACGCATCATATCTTATTTTATTCGGAATAATTTTCTAAATAATATATCCTCCACAAGTGGGTTAAGCAACTACACTGCGTCGTCACTCTAAATGATCTATATATAACGAAGCGGAAAAAAAAAAAATCACTTCACAGTTCACACCCTCATCTAGGAAGAATACTTGCTCTACATTTCTCCATAATACATACTTCATCTTCTTTCAAACATAAAATGGTTTTGAAAGGAAAGTTGACGTTCGAGACAGAGGTTAAGTGTCATGGAGATCTCTTTCATGAAATTTTCAGGCACAAACCAGAAAATTTGTCTGATATATCCCCTAACCAAATCAAGGGCTGTGATTTGCATGAAGGCGAAAAGTTTGGAGAATCTGGTTCAGTATACAACTGGTATTATACTCTTGGTAAGATAAAATAAGATCATGCGAGATTTATTCTTTCCTTAATAATATGTGTAGCTACGAAGCTTATTACCATTGATTTATGTTCATCATTAGTGGGATCAAGTGAGAAGAGGGTTTTCAAAGCCCTACTCGACATAGACGAGCAACAGAAGAAGACGACATTCAAGGGAATCGAGGGTAACTTGTTCGAAATATATAAGGAATACAAGATAATCTTTCAAGACACTCCTATTGAAAATGGCGAAAAACATATTGTGAAGTGGACAATTGAGTATGAGAAAATTAAAGAGGATGGCCCAGAACCCACTTTCTATTTAGAGCTTCTCAGCAACATAATCAAAGATATCGAGGCTCATCATACTCATGCCTAAGATTTATCGTTTTAAATGCGTGTCGAGCTACTTTAGACGTTTGTGTGTAATAATGAATAAGTGTGTGTTATTGTGAAAACAAAGCGTGTGCTATTTTGGGTATCTTGGTTCCTATCGACTAAATAAATGGGGTCGCAGATGATATTGCTAACTCATTCAATAGTACTCCAACATTGAAGGGGAAAAACCTCCGTCCTTTTGAGCAACCACATATACGAAACTTGAATTCAGTTGAATCTTAAAATAGAGATGAAACTGAAGTCGTGCTCTTTCAGCTTTACACATAAAATTGCGTAAGCGAAAAGCGATTTCGGAAAATGTAACAGTAATCCAGAATATTTCTTCCTCCTCATAGAAGACAAAAGGAAAAATAGCTCAAAAGGGATATGGAAGATTAGTACCGCCGTACCATAATGTGATGATATATAGTATAGATATATATTATAATTGATCATGAAGATTTTGAAATATTCTTCACAGCTAATGCTGCTGCTTTGTACCAAGCAGCTGCAGCCATAGCTCCAGGGTCAGGGACTGATGCTAGAATTTCTGGAGAAATATACGATGACCGCCCAGCCTACAATTTGAATCATCGGAAGTCAAAACGGCGAAAATTCTACAAATTCAATTACGAGAATCCTATAATGGAAGATAATAACTCTTAATATGCTAGTTTTCGAGTTTTGAGGGGTTAGAACTAGTAGTACAGATGCATCCTATTTGTATACGGACATCAGCTTGGATTCACTTCTACAGAGTATCAGAATATCAATTTGATGGTAATAAGCAAATGCATACAAGTTTTACTCTGACAAAGTATCAGAAAAAGAAAATTAATCACCAAACGAAAGTCGAAACTTACCAGTGCGGTCATGCTTTTGGTTGACTCGGCACCAGCAATTGCTGCTTCGGCAGATAAAACGAAAGCTTCGACGGGAACTTCTCCAGACGCCAATTTCTGGACAATAAAAAGAACATTACAAATAGCATAAATAATTCAGGATTCGAATCAATACAAGAGAAAGAAGCATAGTATAGTCGTTGCTGTATTGCTTCTAACCTCATTAAGAGCAGAAGAAGCTGGAATTAGAGCATCGAGCATTGTGCGATATCCTTCCTTTGCACCTCCATATTTGCTAACTGCAGCAATAGCAGCTTCAAGAGCACCAGCCCCTAATTTTATTTTGATAAAGAAGTGTTAGAACTCGGTGCTAAACTTCAAATTTTAGATTTCGAAGTTCTAATCCTCTGGTTATAGTTTTCTCACACTGTAGAGCATTAATTCCCGAATTACTGTCCGTCTTCAACTTTGTGTAAGCTGTCTTGAAGAATATGTCGTATCTGTTATTTAACAAACGAATATGTTTTAAGGTGTGAAGAAAACACGAGAATGTCTAGTCAAGAAAACGAAAATGGAAATGTTGTGGTAAAGGAGAAGGGAAGATGATATATATACATGATACCGCTTGTTCCTCCCATAACTTTTCTTATAGAATTTCCTATTTCCCTGGAAGTCTCTGCTGGATCATTTAGAGGATAACTGCACAAACGAATTTCAGAACCAAAACCGAAGTAGAGAAAAAAGGACAAAGCAAATATATTGATACTAGCCAACGGCCCAATACATATGTCATGATTAATCAATCGAAATATTGAACGTGTAACATCAATAAAAATAAGGAGCATCGTCAGCTGCAATGTCTATGAGAGAGAAAGAGAAATAGAGAGCAATAGAAGGAAAAAGATACTAACCACTTTTTCAGGTCTTCAAGAATTGTAGAGGCACCTCTGAACATCTATACAGATAACACCTTGTCGATAAAGCGTGTTACAATGCTACAAGAATAAGAGTATCAACATGTCAGTCTTGACACTTACTGTTGTTCCACAATCACCATCACCAACTTTGCTGTCCCATTCGTTTAAACTAAGTTCGAGGTCGATTACTGCAGTTGCTGCTGCCTCAATAGCCACTTCAAGTATTTTTCCCTGATCACTTAACTGCTCAGGTCGTGATGATATCTGAAAAAACATTAAAATTACATGAATAATTCGACTGCCAATGCATGTCTTTTTTTGTTCCAAGATCGAAATGCATCAACAGTGAAAACATCATAGTAGGTCCAAAGCACCCAACACCGTGTACTTCAATACTACCAGTCAGCATACCTTCTCATTCTTATCTGAGGGCGATGGAGGAACAGGAATGGGAAACTTGGCAGGTGGATGTTTACCTGACGCAAATATTCACAAAGTTATGATAATACAATAGTTTTCTTGTTAAGTTAACTAACAAGTAGCCCTATATTGGTCATGTCAGAAAAGGGAGAGTAGAAGAATGGTCAAATGCATATGCATTGAAAGGATATTACTAACCATCAGCACCAACTGGCCAGTTTGGAGCTTTAGTTGGGGCATCCAAACGGTTCAAAATTGTGCTGTCTGCCTTCATAATGGTAATTGAAAATCCTGCCAAAAAATCAAGACAGAATTTGGTTTTACTTTGCACCAATACAACACCCCATTTTAAGTACAAAATTGATATACTTTACCGGCCATATCCAAAGAAGTCATAAATGACCCAGTATATACTCTTTCAACAGCTAGTCCATATTCCAGCTGCAGTCTAGGAGCTGCTTTTCCGGCCGCGATCATCAATTCCATTAGAGGGGTGGCCCCTAAACTGCATGTAAACGAAAACAAAACGTCACAGAAAACAAATTAGATTCATATTTTCTCCTAAAGGAACAGTGATAGTATCTATATGAAACTAAGAAAATGATTTACAGGTGAACATAAGTCCTAGCAATGTAGATGACACAGACATTTCATTTAGAACTTACCCGTTAACCATGAGTACAACTCTACTGCCTCGAGTTATAGGAACATAATTTGTTTCCTACAGATATATCACATTAATTTCAGGCATATGTACTAATTAAGAGAGGTCACTGTAAAAGATATAGTTAATTACAAACATCAAAATAATGTAAACCGGATGAAAACTCCATATCCCATATAAATCCAAGATAAAATGTCTTTGGAGAGCAAGAATGCTATCTAAAACTTAGCAGCATACCGTTGACAATATCTGTGCCAAGACATGAGAAACCACAATGTCAACGGGTTGAATATCAGCCACAGCAGCACCCGGTTCACCATGCTGCAAAGCAATTTTAGACTCAACTCAGTTGCAAATCGAGAAGACATGCAGCGGGCAATCATCTTCCTTAAGTAATATACATATAATCCAACTGCCCATGAGACCCAAAGATTTGAACACATTCTAAACCGCTGGGACACTCATGATTGAATATTTTCCCCATGAATGAAATGCAGAACATATATAAACTGTGATTAATTAACTAATAGAAAATATGCATCCCCAATCTAGCAACTTTTGACTACAATTGTCTAACATGAAAAAATAAACAACATACAATTCCAAGACCAAGCTCCATCTTTCCAGGGCCTAACCGGTCAGATGTGACCTGACCAGGCAATGTGCAAACAGACAAAGCAACACCCATAGTGCCAACCATTTCTGAGGCCCGTTGAGCTTCCGCAGCAACTTCACTTAAAGAGACGCCAGAAGCTGCTGCTGCCCCAGCAACCTTCAATTTGCAAACATAGCTCAGTCTCGTAAACAAATAGTACCATAAACATTTGAAGCTACTTAGAGACTCCACCAACCTTATGAACGAGAATTGTTCCAGCCAAACCTCTTCTTCCAGCTATACCTCTTGGCGGTGGAAGTGCACAGTCATCTCCAACAATCACCATCTGATGGCAGCTTCATATATATTAATGCTTACAGTGAGAGTTTTACTGAACATGCATCAAGACATACCTCCACATTATATCCCTCAGATTTTGCTTGCTCAGCAGCCAAACCAAAATTCAAGCGGTCACCGGTGTAGTTCTATCAAGAGCAAAGAAACAAGTTCAGAAAATACACATGAATTCCAATATTTTCAAGGATAATAAAGGAATAACTAGCCTTAAGTATATAATAAGCACCTAACCATCATTAGATGACAATATGAGGATCAGAATAAATGCGTAATTGATGAGAAACACATTGACAAATATCTAAATTAAAGATACCTTGACGATCAGGAGGCACCCTGCAGGACCAGTCACAGCTCGAATGCCCTGGTTAAAACAATTTAATTGAAATAACCTAAAACTGATAAACAGAAACTATTTCTGAAATTTATTCAGATGGTGATTGAATCAGCATCTCATACTGCAAGAATAGAGTCAACAGGAGGAGAAGCAAAGACATCCCCACAAATTGCAGCAGTCAGCATCCCTTCTCCCACAAATCCAGCGTGGGCAGGCTCATGACCACTCCCACCTCCTGTATGTAACATTAAGCAAATTCAGTTAAATTCCATTGGTCTCCATATGCAGTTATTATTGAACTATTGTCTATTACTCAAGCGACTTCGATCAACCACAAGAGTTCTTCTGTACTGAGGCAGACAGTGATAGAAATTAAACACAACGAAAAACTTTCTGTAAAGCAGCTACAAGAAGTCCAGAAAGGGTGATTTTTTCATGTTGGGAGAAAGTAATAGTTACTTTTAACTTTGAATAGCAAGACGTAACTGAACACGAACTATCATGCGTTTTCTTCGGATAAGGTGTTTCAACAAACTGTATGGATTAGCCAGTTCATATATCAATAGAACTTTAATAGCATGGGGCAATCTTTACGGAAAAGGAGACGAATACAAAGAGATACATCAATCTCTTCATCATATATCCATGGTCTAAATAATAGCATTTCCACAATCAAATCTCCGCCAAATGCAAGAATTGTTACGGGTCACTTGATCAGAAACATGCAACTATTAAATCTACTGGAGAGTATATATAAAAGCCAGGCAAAAAATTTGAAGACCTGAGATAATAGCAACTTTGTCATATGTCCCGCCAACAACATCAGCACGTAAAACAACTTTGACCTGCATTGGTTAGATAATCGATTAGATGCGAGAAACACGTCCAGAATAACGATGCAAGATTACGATCTACTAAAAGAAGCACCCGAGGAAAACCATCCAAATACTGCAATCCAGGAAAAGTTTCAACAAGCCCTTCGATAAACTCTGTCACGACATCTGCATATAAGCATAACAATTAAACAGTCAACGCAGTATGCGAAGAGACACTCGAACAGATTTTGAACCACACAAAAAAAATAAAATCAACTACACAGGTTAACTGTATGGCACATCAAGATCCATCAGAGAAAACTGAACAGCTAAACAGGTAGCTCAAAAATGCAAATACAAATGATAAAACAGATTAAAACAAATTAAACAAGAAATGGAGGAATGAAAACGAAAATCGAGAAAACCCCTTACCGTTAGGATTGTTAATGAGCTTCTTACTGTTGAAATTCATCGATGAATGCGACTTGAATTCTCCGATTGATTGCTAAGATTTAGTTCTGCATTACCATGGAGAGAAACCCACCTCGTTCTTGTTTTTCAGCAAGACAAAATCGATAGCTTCTGGGAAATATCAAAGCTAAGTGATGAAGAAATGCTGATTTTCTATTTACCGAAAAGAAAATGGATATTACTACTTGACTTTGGGTTGCTTGTACGCACGAAGATACTTTTATTTATTATTACTTTAATAATTAAGTATTTTTATACGCTATACAAACTTTACGTTCTCTCTTTCCTTTAAAGGATTTGGCCCTCGATAATTATTGAAAATAAATTGATGTGATTAAATGAGCACAAAGGACTGTTCTTTAGCTTTTAGCTTTGCATTTGCTTCGTGGCAAATACGTCATTTCCGTGGATAAGATTACGTTAATGGGCTTTTCCTCAAAAGGCCCAATAAATATCAAGTTTGCCCAAACGGCCCACATATAAATTGTGTATCTGTTGATCAGTCAATTATTTGGGGTTTTTTTTGTTATTTAGGATTAATTTTGTGTGAAATTAAAAAAAAAGGAGTGTAGGGTTTTTAATTTAAAAAAAGGGATTGGGTGTTAAAAAAAATCGAAGTGTTTGATTATGATTTTGATCCGCTCGACTGAAATTCATGTCGAAATGAGGTGTTAATCGATGGGTTCATGATTCTTAAATTTATTAACCCAAATTTATTAACCCAAAATCTGAGTGAATTTTGGTGTTTCTGAGCCTGAAATAGACGTTTTCGAGTAGAAATCGATTTATTCGAGTTTTTATTCGAGTTATTCGACCTCGTATTTGAGTTACTCGAATAAAATTCTGGTAGAAAAATGCTATATTCGAGTGGAAAAAAAATCGAAAATGAAAATCGAATAAATTATATATTTTTCGAGTTCTTTTTACTCGAAAATAAAACTCGAATGTAATATAATTTATTCGAATTTTTCAAATTTTTTTACTCGAGAAAAACCAATTTAAGTTGGGGTATTTTGATAACTCTCGGTCCACTCGTTATGCTTAATAAAAACACGGACGCTCGTACTGTTAGCCCATTATTTCGAACCCTTGAAAACCTTGACGCTTGATTCGCAGCAGAGTGGCGTGCGATTGCGAAGCTTAATTTTTCTTCGACGAGAAGCGACTGTAATGGCTGTAAGTTCATCATAATTTCAGTACTCAGCCTGTTTTTATCCCCGAATCTGTTGGATTATCTGATAAATCTGGATACGAAGTGTTTGATAGATTTTAGGTGATGTTATAAGTACTTGTCTTGGTAAAGCTTCTCAATTTTGTCCACCTATTCACTACTTCTTAGATGACGAGGTTAAGGCTGTGGTTGTGGATTATGCTTTATTGCTAGTCTCTTTAACTGTTAGCTGTTTCCGTGGCGCGTTTTTGTTGCGAATCATGCTTTGGGAGGGCTAATATGATTTGTGATTTCGCTTCACTTCCATTTCAGTTGTTTCTCATGTTTCGACTTTCGAAGTTCGGTGTACGTTACAACTTGATTGGACTAGTAATTTTTATGTGCTGCGCTAGTAACTTTTTGTGGACCAAAATTATTTTATTTCTTCTTTTGCTGCGTTTGATGTTCTGTCTGTCACATTGTTGTGTTTGCAGACCGTGCCAGTGAATCCCAAGCCCTTCTTGAACAATTTGACTGGCAAGCCTGTAATGGTGAAGCTCAAATGGGGAATGGAATATAAAGGTTTCTGGAATTTATAGCTATTATATATAATCAATCGAGGTTAGAGATTCTATCCTATCGTTCGCAAGTAACTCCGTCTAAAACATCTCCATTTTGCAGGTTTCCTTGTATCTGTCGATTCTTATATGAACTTGCAGGTATAATTTTCAGTATGCTTCTTTGCATTTCCACTTCAATCCAAATAAAGTTCAAGTATACGATGAGTTTTACTCTTTTTCGTTTGTCTGTTGATGCTATTTTTCTCTCAGCTTGCAAATGCCGAGGAATATATTGACGGTCAATGCACTGGGAGTCTTGGAGAGATCTTAATCAGGTTCTGATCCGTTGAGAGCTCCATCTTTTTCAGTCCCTCTTAACAATTATCCACCTTCTCTATGCTTACCGCTTATATATCTTTTCGGCAGATGTAATAATGTTCTTTACATGCGCGGCGTGCCCGAGGATGAAGACATAGAAGATGCAGATGATCAAGACTAGGGCAGCCAACATGTGTAACCAAGATGTCTCTGTTTTTGCTTGTTATGTGTCTTTTTAAGTAGCAATTGAATGATACCCATTGTCATTTACGTGTCAGCTCAGACTCAGACTAACATGGTGTTAGAATTGGGAACTGAAATGGGCTTGAGCTATAATTTATTTAGCCTGGTAATAATGTTCAAGAACAATAACATGGGTGACACATTATATGGGCCGCGTACTTCATCATTCAAAAGATTTCATAGATCTAAACAAAAAGAAAATTGTCAGTATGATTTGTTCTGTTCGCTTTTTTCATATTAAAGACGTGTTCGCTAGCTTATCCAGGTGTTTCTGGGCGCAGTGCGACGTTTAGATTAACATTAATATTGATTTGACATATCATATTCACATATCTCCCTTTTCATATATAATATATATGTATTTTCGGTCACTTTTAAACGACCTCTGGGTACAATATCTTTATGAATGATATTATTGCACAACATGCATGATACAAAGACCACTCCTAAACCCCCTTTATAATGACGACGATTGATGATTATGACGATGATATTCTTTTATTATAGATCTCCCATTGCTCCTAATTATAAATATATTCTTGTTTTTCTTGCGTTTAATAAAAAATTGGGCTGTCAAAGGACTAGTTTACAAGTTTTTTCTGCGCCATTCCGATTATTGGAAAATTATTTTAAAATATAGAGATATATATATATATATATATATATATATTTCTTATCAGAAACAATAATCTCGCTCCTCTCCTTGTGTGTATATCTATATATATAACTCTGAAACCATCGAACCATTTTCTTTCTTAAAGGAGTTGTTAGCTATCACCGCACAGTTCTCAAGAAACATCTCTCTTCGATCACTTTCTCTGAAATATTTAAATGGCAGCCTTTTCTTCTTCGTCATCATCATCATCATCATCATATCAGCAGCAGAACCTCACTTTTCTGCTTCAATCATCATCAGCTCTTCAGCAGCAGCAGCAGTTGACGAGCTACTACAACAATAACTACTCATCAATATTATCTCCTCCTCCTTTTTCCGCCATTAATGAAAAGACGTGCTTTGGCCCTTTTGAGGAACAAAAATCCTCTAACCTTTTCCACTTTGATCACCACATAATCAGTACTACAAAAGCAGCAGCCGATCTTTGCTCGATCGTCATTAATGATCACAAACTGGGCTGCAGTGCCTATCATAACACTAATAATAATAATGCTATTGACTCTTCTTCAATAGTCACTGATAACATCAACAACGCACAGCAGAAGAAGGGCTTTCCAATGGAAAAGAAGAGGAAATCTAACGAGGGTCCTTCTTCAAATTCACCGAATAAGGAGAAGAAGCTGAGCAAGACGAAAGATGGAGAAGGAAATAACAATGTTAATAAGAAGAATAAGTCAAAAGAGTTGAAGAAAGCTGATGCTGAGAGTGGATACATTCATGTAAGGGCAAGGAGGGGCCAAGCAACAGATAGTCACAGCCTTGCCGAGAGGGTAGACAATTTAATTCTCCAAATTTATATTTCGACGCTTAATTTTTCGAATTTATTGCATGCAATCCAATGCATGGCAAGAGAATAATAATTTTATTACTTGTAATGCTTTGCTGCCTTCAGGTAAGGAGGGAGAAGATTAGTGAAAGAATGAAACAACTACAGGCACTTGTCCCCGGCTGTGCAAAGGTCAAGCTTTTTCAATGATATTTTTAATACCATTTTATTTTGAATATTTTCTTGAACTATATAATTAATTATATTTGTTTCTATTATATTCTTGTTATTTTCTGACATCGACATGTGATAATCAGGTTACTGGAAAGGCCCTTATGTTGGACGAGATAATAAACTACGTCCAATCACTCCAAAATCAAGTGGAGGTGATTTTTTTTATAACCTTATCTAATCTTTTCCTGTACAAATATCATCAAATAAATTAGCATTATCACACTATTTGTTTTTACATATTATATATACAGGTTCTATCAATGAAGCTAGCTTCTATAAATCCCACCTTCTACGACTTTGGAATGGACTTGGAATCATTCATGGTCAGGCCTGATCAGGTATTAATTAATCCCACTCATTAAATTATTTGTATATATATATATATATATCATATTTTCGCATGTAATGATATATAGTACATATATATTATTCCCATGCAGGGCTTGAATAACTTGCCCTCGACATTACAAGACATGCAACAAATGAGCCCCACACTAACAGCCAATCACTATCCACTATTTAATATTGATGATTCTGCTAATTCTCTTCTGCTTCACCATGCCCATTTCTCATCAATTGCTCTTCCTCAGGTTAAAATATAATATAATATAATATATATATATATATAGTCTGATTCAATCTAGTAGAATTATTAAATGTATGTATATTTATTACAATCTGCCTAACATGTTTTAGATCATCACTTTCAGGAGCACAGACAAGTCTTGTGGGAAGTTGATGAGCATAGATATTATAATAAAATTGTGAACCAGTCAGGAGTTAGCAACAACGCTTGTTTTGGTTCGATTGATTAAAATTTAATAAATAATACCCTGCCTACAAGCTTTTGGTAAGCCATCAATTCACTGTCTGAAAGAAAAAAAGATTGAAGTAATTCAATAAATTAATTTTAGATAATTCGTTAAAACACATTAATTGCTCAATTTATCAGTTTGCTAACTATGATTTTTCCAATTTTTTTTCGCCCTAGCAGATTGTTAAGAATGGAAGCAAAGAAGAGTAAAAGAGATATACACACAACTAAGCTGAATTGTATAACACTCATATGGAAGCTTGTGGTAGTGTAGTTATATATATTGCAGTTATCGTTTGCTGTAAGGAAACAAACAAAGAACTACATTTTTATGTCTGCTTTCACAGTTGAAATTGCAGTTATTTTTGTTCGTTTGTCGAGTTATTTACCTATGATTAGACGGAAGTCTCTGACGAGACATGACACAGACGCAATATCTTTAAATGGGTAAAGGAATCTTTCTATTTAATTGCAATGAATATGGTCAATCAATTTCATTTTCAAAAAGAAAAAAAAAACGAATTTTATTTGGATGCCCACGCAAAAAATATTAATTATTGGAAAACACCACATGCATATGCGAATTGTATACATATTTATACAATACAACAAGGACGACGTAGTTTATACATATGGAACATGCACATATGCGGGCATGTATAAAAGAAAATGCACCAATTTTATATATTTGTATTACGATTTCAATGAGTAATGTTATGATCCTCGTCTTGCGTAGGCACCTTCGTGAGCACCAACCACATCAACGCGCCAAATCAGCATACAATTGGAATTTTTATTGATCTATAACCTACAGGTGGGATTAGTGAGCCCGTCGGGGGTTGATTTGGCATGTTGACGTGGCACAAAAAATGCCACACAACAGGTGCTCACGGATGGTGCTCACGGATGGTGCTCACGCAAGGTGGGTACCATAACATTTCTACGATTTTAATTAGACAAAATTTCTTTACGTCAAAGTTCTCTTAATTCTTTTAAGATCTTCCGACAAGGGTTAATGACGTCTTAGCAAGATGTCGTCTTCGAGATACTACCACAGAACTTCAATCAAATCTTCTCAAAGGGAAGAAAAGACAAATCTAACGAAAATGTCCCCACGCAATTTAAATGGAGCCAATATCGGGAAAAAATAAATTCGCCAAAAAAACAAAAATGCGCAACCTCCATGTTACAAAATCGAGTTAGGCTCAATAATTAACGAATCATTATTCACATAATGCGGAAAAAACAATGATCATAGTGATTCGTATATATTTGGCAATCAACTGTTGCCGTCGGCACCGTATTAAGCTGCACACTTTAGTTGGGATTTACATATCAGTTCACACACACCGCTGACAGCCAATAATCTTCAATAGTTGTCTATGCATTGATTTAACCTTAACTTCGAACTATTAATTAGCTCTTTAATAGCTGCTAACCAAACGTCGGCAATGCCTTTTTTTAAATCTTTCTCTTTTAATAAGAAATATACAAGTGTTGTAAACGTGGATGAAAGTAATACGACTAAGGTTAATCGATGGGACATGACTATATAAGTATAGTCATCATCGACTATCGCTTTTTCTTATCAAGCTTAATGAAAACGTGGATGCATCAATGGCCATGTCAAATACTTTAACGTGATATCAATAATTTGATCTATCACATATAGACTCGCAACTTGTTTATTTTAATTTAACAAGCATAAAACTTCAATATCCTATATTATCGTGTGCTCATATCTGACGTTTGTCATATGAGGAGAGGAGAAAGTTCATTCTTCCCCATTCTTTTGTCGTTTTCTTGCAATAACTTCCACCACCTCTCTTGTCAATTTCGAGTTATGTCAAACAATAAAAAAAATTAAGGAAAGCTACAAGACAAATGAAATTCAATGTTGCCCTAGTTGTGGCCACAAGATTTACTAGCCCAAGTTCGTCTGTGAAATGCTTTTACATTATTAAATTCATAAAATCATTACATATGCTCATGTAAGGTCGGCTCATGAGGGCCCTCTCCTGGGTAGACATGTCTTGGAGAGAGTTCACACTAGGGTTATGCCCGGGCCGGGCCGGGTTTTATTGATTAATGGCTTCCATTTGTCTTGAAACGTTTAAATGTTAACAAAGATAATTAAAATTTGATACTAGAATTTAATTTCCGAGGGGGGGGGGGGGGGGGGGGGGGATAGAAACGGTGCATTTCGGGCCCTTTTAATTTGTATTTGTTTCCTTAATTAGTGCCAATGTACATCGAAGGAGAAAACAAAGGAACAAGGTCGTGCCTTGATGTGATGCATACAATTAAGGCATAGGTTGTCTGCATATGGACACTAGCTAGGGTTTTCTATCACACTCCTATTTTTTTTCTTCGTCTTCTTTCAATTTAATTCTTAGTTTGTTCCGTTACATGTCGCGACAATGGCCCCTTGCAGGACTTGATCGAGCCATCAACTCTATGAAGAAAATGATAGAAGCCGAAAATGTAAATAGAGAAGAAGTCAAGTGAAATATCAGAAACTGACTTGCCATCCCTCTCGATTACATGAAAATAATTGCGACATTTTCCTAATTTGTGTATCAATGAAAATAATGGAATTTAGATTATTATTGTAAAATAGTTGGAAAGAATGTATTTTGCGACGGACCAAATAAAATGCATAATAATTCTATATAGGATCTAGAGGCATCTAGTCTAGCCCTATATCTATGACTCGAATATTTTATCTTATTTTGTCGTTTTTACATTTCTACCTTTCATCAATATAAATGAGCTTTCTTTCTTTTTTTGGATTGAAAATGGGATGAAGGGTCGTCGAGATTTATGAAGGAATTGTCACAACGTGAGCTCGAAAATACTCTCCAATATATGGACCACCTAAGTTCAATGTCTTTTAACTACTTGGCAGAGACATGTGCCATGCTGTTTCAGTTCTTCACTATCCTCTGCAATGCATATGCATGTGATCTTATTACCACGATATATATATATATGTATATGTATATGTAATATATACATTTGCTATAGTGTCTACCTACCGTGAGCAACCATCATGAGCACCATAAGCAAATCTCTCAATTTTTTTCATTTTTTCGATTCCCGACATCGTCAACACTTCCGTAGACCATCTCATATCAATTGCTAACATAAATCGCCCTCTCCAACACGTTAAGTTCTAAGAAAATCATCACCTCGGTTAGTCGACGTCGGGAATCGAAAAATGCAAAAAATTTAGAGATTTGCTTATGGTGCTCACGGTAGGTAGGCACCATAGCAAATCTTTATTATTCAACATTATAAGACCTCAACAGTTCTCATTATTGACAAATTCAACCTCATGAAATCAATGCACACAAATATTCGTTATTGTTACATGAACAATACTACAATGGCTCGATTTCATCGCAATTTGTATTTATTTTCGAGATAGGACAGCATTCGAATAATTCAACGCGAAAACAACGAACTTATATAAATCAAAAAAAAAAACTATATAAGATTAATCGTGAAGCAGACGTAAGGATGAGTTTCTGCGTCGCCTGCTAAACCGCCCATCGCTGGTTCGTCGTCCATCTTCCAGTAAGTGCTGCGAATTTGGAAAAAAAAAACAGACAAAAAAATGGTAATAATATGAACAATAACAGCCACAACAACTAAATGGGAATTTCCCAGTCAAAGGCTGCTGCAATTTAATATAGGATAATGTCTAGGGGACCATATATTGTGTGATCTTTCATGAGGTGATATTATTATATGTTCTCATATCAAAAATAGAGAAACGCGGCGTCTGCTTCTAGAAGGAGGTATGGGCAACCGATTTCTAACTGACATAACTGATCTATGGCAGTTTAAATGTGTGTCAGTCATATGATAACAGAAGATTATTTTTATTTTTATTTTTTACCTGTTTGAAGCGTCGCTGAGTCCCTCGAGAATGGAGCGCACTCTCTTCTCGTTTTTCACGGAAGGCGAGAGCACGACTGACTGAAAGTTGAAATTTTGCGTCGTTAGCATAAGAATTTGATTGGATAATTTATTTAAGGCGTAAAATTCTCGTTAATTCGTACCAGAAATTGCGGAGGTAGACCATATCGCAGAATGCTCTCGCTGAAGATTCGTACAGCACAGAAGTGCATCCACGAGCTGAAAACCTGTTACATATATAAAAAAAAAAAGAATTCAAATTTAGCCAAGTTCGAGTTATAACATCATGGGATCAAACAAATATAATTACCTCTCCATAACTAGTGTAACACCATTGAAGCAAAGAAGTCCTCATAGTATCTTGGTCTTGCATTAACTTTTCAATCTCTTGCTTCTTAGTCTCTTGCGTTTCTGAATTATACTCAAAATCGCGAATCTAAAGCAACAAAAACAGCAAAAAGCATCCAACTTGTGAGGCTTTCATCTAAGATCAAACACTCATAATAACTTTTTTTCTATTGGTAAAAAATTTCAGGAAGTTGAATATAGGATAGATTTTTGTCATGGATCGATAACTCACTTGAAAGTTTCTTTCTCGCGCCTTAATTCGAAAGTTGTCAGCATCCCTCGTAAACACAGTAACAGTGTATAGTGCGTATTCGTTGTCCTCATAAAGTTTCCTTGAAGATCTGGGAACCTAAAATCACAGATTTACGCACAAATTATCGCCGAGAAAATTTTTGTTTCACTTGACAAATACTTGGAGACATATATTAGTCATAATTCCAAGATCAGCGAGACTGTTCAATAAGAAAAGTAGATAAGTTTCTTACAACATAGGTAGTAAGCGTTTCATAGCAAAAAAACCAATCCTTCTGAGAATATTTCGGAATAATCGCAAGAAGAGTTGTCAAGTGTTCCGAAGTGACAATGTCTTCGGGCTTTACCAAATTGGATAGGTCACGAACAGCTAAGCTGTAGACGTAATTAATGAGACGAAAAAATTTCAGACCACCTAATGGTAATATAATAAGGTATTCATTCGTTCACAAGCTTATACTTAATCACAAACCTCCCACTCTGCTTTCGGTTTATTGCACTAAGCTGGCTCTTTACGTTGTTGTACTCAGAGACTCGAACCTATATGTAATGTCCAAGGAGAAAAAACATAAAAAATAAAAATAGATATGATTGGATTTTTTTTACATCAGACTACCTTAAGATCATCCTCGATCTTAGCAACCTGCCCATGAATTCCATCTACAATCTCACGAAGTGGAGACATCGTGGGATACTTTGCCTCATCCCAGACAAACCTACATTAGTCAAATGAGGTTTGACATATTGATACTTCCTAGAAAAACACAAAGACAATGTAATAAATTTAATTTCGATGAATTACCTAGTAAGGTATGAATCGACAGGGACCCCATCTACGGTAAGAGAGCTACTCACAACACCTGAAACCCTTTCGAGTTCCTCGATTTGTCTCCTGATTTTGTGCGAAACTCCTTCGATGAAACTATTAGACTGCAAAAACAGAGACACAAAGCAAAGATGAAATAAGAAAAGTTCAGGCTACACCATTTGACGGCATGCTTGAGGTTATTGAAACCTTTTCGACAACTACGTAGCTACTAAACTAAATTTGCAAGAAGTAAGTCAAATTCAATCTTATTCTCCACTCCCAAATCAGCGAAAAAAATGATAGAGAATCCAATTAAACTCGGTGAGAAGTAAAAAGGTCATATCGACAACTCTTTATTCCCAAACAAATTCACAATGCAGCTTATAACAGACTCAAGAACTTCAACATACCCACCAATCGAAAGCAATTCATAGATCAAAAATCACATCTTTAATTCAGTAAACACTTTATTTCCCCATCCCTGAACCAAGAAACATGGAATTGAAAAACATGCTATGGTACATAAACGCCCACCTTCAAGAGATCGTCGCTTAGTGCCAATAGTGAATCCAACGTGCCCACTCGTAAATTCGGTATACTGAACTGCAGATTTCGGAAAAATTCCCAGATCAATCATCCGCCAAACAGAGAGGTTAACAAAATTAAACAAAATGACAATGCCAAAAAAAATGGAAGGATAGCAGATCTGAACGAATAGCAAAACGTCTAAGCTGAAATCATTACACGATAGAGAGCCGTGTCAAACGCTTGTTTGGAGATTGATTCTTGAAGACGACTCCACAGAGATGAAGCTGATGAGCCTTGCCCAATTGGTAGAGAGGCTGCCCAGTAACGTGTCGCCATTGTTCCTTCAAAGAAATATTCTTGAGAAATTTGAGGTATTGAGAAGGAGAGTTATGCGGGGCAAGCTTCTTATTGTGAGTCTATTACATCCACCGTAAAGGATCTGATGCGTGAGAGTGATGAGCTGCCACTTTCTATGAGTTGAAGATTCTTGATTTCTATTGCATCGAAATAACACTATAATATAATAATAATAATAAAAAAAAGAAAAATGATCGATTCTCATTCTTGGGCTATTTCATAATTGGGCCTTGTGACTGATATAGGGACATTGACTTGGTCAAACCCTATAAGATTTCAAACGATAAAATAATTTTTATATATATGCGAGGTAACAACTAATTATTGATCAGTTTTTGGATTGGGACGTAAATATTGAATAAAAAAAAGGGTCATCGCAAACTGTCGTCCTTTTTCCACGCCATTAATTTGTTGACGGAATAAAGAGAATGAATTTATGCATTCCAGCAATTAGATTCCATTTAGTAAATAAGAAAATAATGACGTCGTTCGACGTATCAATATCGGGTCAAATAAGAGAAGTATTGTTTTATGATCAAAGATTGAGAAGTATTGAACGTTAGCTAATATTATATCGTCCAAGTTTCTAGACAAATCACCTACGATATACTGATTTTCAACCATGTTTGAAACGATTTTGAATTTCGAGTAAAATTGGTCTCATAGAGTGTAAGTAATTTTCTAACATGCAAGTTTCGCTAACACGATTGCGTGGTATGATTACTTCTTTTAGGTACGATTCCATAAAGGTTATTATCAATCCATATCAAGTTCGATATAAAAACATCCCAACTACCCAAACGTGACGTGGATTAATTACTAGAGGAAGTGGAAAATAAGAGTTATAACAAAGAAAAGTACTTCACTTGTAGTAAATAGGGTCAAACCAAATGACCCGAATCCGTCTAGGAAATTAATTATGACAACCTTATTTTCTACAAAACATATTGGTCACAAATGCACTGCAATTGCTATTATTATCGAATGTCTTTTTGTGGTCCTTTTCATCTCTTTCACCAAGTATCAAGCTTTTTTCCACATAGCACAGCCAAAAAGTTTCAAACTTTTCAAATCTGCATTGTATATTATTAGGAGCATGTATTCACATGCAATTTTTCAATTAGATGTATCCCCTACCCTACAAACACGAATCAAATAAGGACGTTGTGTGAGTTTTTTGAAGTTCATATCGAACACTCACAAACAGATGTGGAGCAATAAATGCTCTGTTCTGTTACATACAGTGATTGATTTTTCTTCATTTAATATTTTTCCATCTGGGCACCTACTGAGATTGAATTGACCACTCCCTTTGTTTTTGTTATTTGCTGTACTGCACCATACCAATACAAGCTTCTCTGCTCTAATAATATTCATTCATACCCAGCTATCAGATTGAACAAAGATTCCATTTTTTTCCTTTTTCTCCGAAGCTTCTTCACTCTAATCGACATGGGCAGCTGAGATCAAGTTGAAAGCAGCACTTTTCGATTATGGGCTGTGTTCTTTGCAAAAGGGTCGCTGGAAAAACCGATGGCCACGGTAGTTTGTTGATTTTCTTGTACAAGGAAATAACTTTTTGTATACTGATCGATATATGTTTTTGTAAGCTTACATTCCTATAAATACAAGTAGCTTTTAGTCCGAAAAGGCAAGTAGCCGTTGGAGCATTAAATACAATTAATCTTCGCATGATTTGCTCCATTGATTGGTTTAACCTCTTGTCTTTTGCCTTTTGCAGCTTCTTCTGAATAAGGTAACTAACCGTTAGTGGCTTGGTCTTTAACACTCCCCCTCAAGTTGGGCTTGAATAAATCAATTAAGCCTAACTTGCTGAGTATGTCTTTGAATGTTCGGAGGTCGACTGCCTTTGTAAAGATATCCGCCAATTGTTCCTTGCTTGTTACGAATGGTGTCTCTATCTCTTGATTTTGTACCTTTTCTCTGACAAAGTGGCAGTCTACCTCAATGTGCTTCGTCCGCTCATGGAAGACAGGGTTCATTGCAATGTGACGAGCTGCCTGGTTGTCGCAGAACATCGTCATCGGTTGGTTGTTTCTTATTTTCAAGTCTCCTAGAAGTTGTTTTATCCATATGAGCTCACTCGTCGTCGAGGCCATGGCTCTGTATTCGGCTTCAGCACTCGATCTTGCTACAACTCCCTGCTTTTTGCTCCTCCATGTGACTAGGTTCCCTCCAACAAACGTACAATATCCTGTGGTCGATCTCCTATCAAAACTTCCAGCCCAGTCTGCATCTGTGTAGCCAACCACATTGTATGTTCCATTTTTTCTCATCCATATTCCTCGGCCCGGGTTGCCCTTGAGGTACTTTAGGATTCGATCAATCGCTTCAAGATGACTAGTCCTGGGTGCCTGCATAAACTGACTGACACAACTAACAGCAAATGAAATGTCAGGACGTGTAACAGTCAAATAGATTAATTTCCCAACTAGTCTTTGGAATTGATTTATGTCTTTTAACGGTTCTCCATCTTCTGAGTTTATTTCTTGTTTGTTTCCATTGGAGTTTTTGAGGGTTTAACTCCTGTTTTTCCCGTCTCCCGTAAAAGATCTAGAACATATTTCCGCTGAGATAGGAATAGCCCTTTTGGTGAATGAGCTATTTCGATTCCTAGAAAATATTTCAGTGGACCAAGATCTTTAATGTCAAATGAGTGTTTAAGGTATTCCTTAATTTTGTTGATTTCATCGATACTATTCCCTGTTATTATAATGTCATCTACATATACAAGTACGACTACAATGGTGTTATAAGTTGTCTTGATGAACATGGAGGAATCAGCTGAACTTTTTGAAAAATTATAATTTAGGAGTGCATGACTTAGTTTGGAGTACCATGCTCTCGGAGATTGTTTAAGACCATATATAGATTTTTTAAGTTTACATACAAGGTTTTTATGATGATTTTCGAGTTGATGACCTGGTGGGAGTCTCATGTATATCTCCTCATCCAGATCCCCTTGTAGAAAAGCATTTTTTACATCCATTTGTGAAAGACTCCATCCGGAGTTAACAGCAATGGATAGAAGAATTCTAACAGTGTTCATCTTCGCGACTGGTGCAAATGTTTCTTTATAATCTATTCCATAAGTCTGTGTAAAGCCCTTTGCTACTAGTCGAGCTTTAAATCTTTCAACAGTTCCATCACTGTTGTGTTTAATTTTATACACCCACTTACAACCCACTGGTTTTTTATTTGCTGGTAGTGGTGTGATACTCCAAGTTTGATTACGTTCAAGGGCTTCAAGTTCTTCCTCCATGGCTCTGCGCCATTCATATTTTTTATTTGCTTCTTCGAAGTTATTAGGTTCAACGATTTGGTCAATGTTGCTTAAAAAAGCTTGATATGATGGTGAAATGTTATTATAAGTTATATAATCTTGAATTGGATAAGTGACTTGATTTGTTACATAATCTTTTAGTCTTTCTATCGGTTCTCCCCCTGAGTCGGATTCTTCTATTACGTTAGTTTCATTATTTCTTAATCCATCACTCATTCTATATGTTTCTTCGAAATTTGTTAGTTCTGGTAATGGAATATGTGTTGGATTATTTTGATTTTCGTCGTTTGTTTTCTGATAGTATGGTTCATTTTCTTGGAATACTACATCTCTAGATATGTATAGTTTGTTATTTTTCGGATCATAACATTTATAACCTTTTTTCTGAGACGAATATCCCAAGAAGATAGTTTTTACTGAATTACTGTCTAATTTGTCATGTCTTTTTACGTGTACAAAGGATGTACATCCAAATACACGTAAATGTCCTGAATTAGGTGGTCTTTTTAATAAAATTTCTAGAGGGCTTTTATGATTTAATTGAACGCTTGGTAATCTATTTATCAGATATGTAGCCGTAAGTACTGCATCTGACCAATAGATTTTTGGAACATTATTTTGAAAAAGAAGAGATCTAGTAACTTCTAATAGATGACGATTTTTTCTCTCTGATACTCCGTTTTGTTCTGGAGTATTAATGCATGTTGTTTGATGTATGATTCCTTTTTCTTTTAACAACTGCGAAAAGTTATTGTTAATATATTCTGTACCATTGTCGGATCTGAATATTTTTAATTTAGCATTATACTGATTTTCAATTAGATTTAAAAATTCTTGAAAGCGCGAAAAAACTTCAGACTTATTTTTTAGTAGATAAAGCCATGTAATACGAGAATAGTCGTCGATAAATGTAACAAAATATTTGAAATCATTATAAGAGGTGACGGGAGCTGGTCCCCAAACATCTGAGTGCACTAATTCAAAGAAATTTTCGGTTTTGTTGAAGGAAGAATAGAAAGGTAATCTGGTTTGTTTGGAAAATTTGCAAATATCGCAGTTACTAGAATCAAGAGAAATATTTGGAAAAAGTTTTTTCAGGATTTTGTCAGAAGGATGTCCGAATCTCTGATGCAAAGTATCATTCAAGTTCAAAGAGCGTTGTACGGTACACAGAGATATATTAGGTATTTCGACTAGATATAACCCGTTTTCTTGTTTTCCTTCACCAATTATGTTTCCCGTGTCCCGATCTTGAAAAATTACTTTGGTATGTGAGAATATAACATTACAATTTAGTTCACTAGTAATTTTTTCTACAGATAATAAATTTGAGGTAAGATTTGGTAGATAGAGTACATTGGAGATTATTTTAGAGAATATTTTTGAGATTCCAGTTTTCTTGATTGGTATTTTATTACCGTTTGCTACGGTAACGTATTGGGGAAATTCTGAATTGATAGAATTAAATATATTATTTTCGTTGTAAGTCATATGATCTGTTGCACCCGAGTCGATTATCCAAAAATTATGAAGGCTAGGTCTAGTACTCATGCCAGTATAATTTTGAAAATTGGGTTTCATACCTGTGCTGTGTTTACCTGATCGGTTTAGAGAGTCTGAAAATTGGCCCATCGACTTATTGAAGTGGTCTGCATATGGTCCAAAACGGCTACTGGGCCGAGATATTCCTTCAGGCCCGTTAAGATTTTCACCTTGACTGGCCCAGCCCATTCCTTCATTTCCTGGCGCTCTGCCTTTCCCATCGCGTTTCGGCCGGAGATGGGGTTGGAGGAACCAGCAACCGTTCCGATCGTGACCTTCCTTTTTGCAGTTGTCGCATCTAGGCTTGCTCGGCGCTCCCTTCGTCTCCGGCCGCGATTTAGGGTGTCCACCTTTAGCGCTCATGGCGTGGCTTTCGATCGTGGTTGAATCTGAGTTCATCGCCTTTCTTCGGGATTCCTCCGACTCGATTGAGGCCACCACAGCTGCTACTGTCGGTAATTCTGTTCCCATAAGGATCTGGATTTTTACCTGTTCGTAGGATTCGCATCTTTTAACATCGTTGTGAAGAACTCGACAAGTGTCATGGCTGGACGGTTCGGACGGCGTAGCACGCGAATGTTGTTCTACAGCCATGGCGTGATATTCAGTCGCCGGATGATTGACGGGGTTCTTGGCTAAGGACTGATCCTTGAGTTCCGTCGAATTTCCTGGTTTTTCCTTGTCGATTGTCATGTGGCCAAGCTTTCCTTTCGGTTCGAGTGAAAAGGCGACAGCTCGGATCCATGGGTGGTAGGTTTTGTAATTTAGCAGTGAGGTTGCGCGTCGGTAAGATAGGTTTGGGTTTCTATTTTTCTCAGCCATAATAGGCCTTCTTTTTGTTTGAGCGTGATTATATCGACTGCTCTGATACCATGTTGATTTTCTTGTACAAGGAAATAACTTTTTGTATACTGATCGATATATGTTTTTGTAAGCTTACATTCCTATAAATACAAGTAGCTTTTAGTCCGAAAAGGCAAGTAGCCGTTGGAGCATTAAATACAATTAATCTTCGCATGATTTGCTCCATTGATTGGTTTAACCTCTTGTCTTTTGCCTTTTGCAGCTTCTTCTGAATAAGGTAACTAACCGTTAGTGGCTTGGTCTTTAACATAGTTCCGCTCCGAGCGACAAGAAAGACGGCGGAACAGAGTCGGAACAACGAGCCGTCACGGCGCAGGACGACGATCCCAAACCCTCCGAGGCGCCGGCCCCAATACCGGAGTTTCGACTGCGGAGAGGCTTATCCGCCGGCGGCGAGGTCTGGCCGGCGTGGCTGGTCGAAGTCGCCGGCCCCGCCATCAAGGACTGGAAACCGAGGCGCGCCAACACATTTGAGAAGCTCGACAAGGTATTGCTTTCTTGATCGGCAAAGATGAATGAATTCCTTTATATGGATGTTTGTATGTTCTATGACTTTGACTATAATCGTATGATGTAATAAAATAACGAAGGAGGTTGTGCAATGTGTTAGATCGGATCAGGGACATACAGCAACGTATACAAAGCAAGGGACTTAATCTCAGGGAAGATAGTCGCACTAAAGAAGGTGAGGTTCGACAACTTAGAGCCCGAAACAGTTCGATTCATGGCTAGAGAAATCCTCGTCTTGAGAAATCTTAACCACCCCAACGTAATAACGCTCGAAGGCCTCGTTATTTCGAGGCTTTCGACGAGCCTCTACCTCGTCTTCGAATACAAGGCGCACGACCTCGCCGGCCTCGCCGCCCTACAAACCCTAAAGTTCACCGAGCCTCAGGTCTGGAAAATAATTCTTCTTTCAAAAAAATCCATTCGAATTTTGGCCCGCGAAGAAATTTTTTTCCTTGCTATTATTACAGGTCAAGTGCTTTGTGAAGCAGTTGCTGTGTGGATTAGAGCATTGCCACAACAGCAAAGTGCTCCACCGAGATATTAAGTGCTCGAATCTGCTCATCGACGACGACGGAGTATTGAGCTTAGCGGACTTCGGCTTGGCTTCGTTCTTCGATCCCGAGGGGAAGAAGAAGAAGGCCATGACGAGTAGGGTTATTACGCTTTGGTACCGCCCGCCCGAGCTTTTGCTGGGAGCCACTCGTTATGGTGTCGGCGTCGATCTTTGGAGCGCCGGGTGCATTTTGGCGGAGCTTTTCGCCGGAAAACCTATATTACGTGGAAGAACCGAGGTAAAAAAAAAAAATTCGAGCGCAATTTTTCAATCCCTAATGTGAGCGTTGCTGATTTTAGTGCCCGTTGTTGCTAATTTTATGTCGTTTTGGCCTCACGGTTAGATTTTAGTCCCCATTGTTGCTAATTTTTGTCGTTTTGGCCTCACGGTCACGGTTGATTTAACTGTCAGTGGACGAAATTATGGATCGGGCCGACTAATTGACGGTTAAAATGACCGGAGCATCAAAAGTGCACAGAATCGATAACAATGGTGACTAAAAGTGGCATCGCGAAACATGGGGTACAGAAAACGCTCAGATGGCGTTTCCCAATCTTATTATGTTGAACGAATTTTGATCGTACGTATGTGTAGATCGAGCAGCTGCACAAGATATTCAAGCTGTGTGGCTCGCCGTCGGAGGAATACTGGAAGAAGTCGAGGTTTCCGAATGCGACCCTCTACAAGCCTCAGCAGCCTTACAAGAGGTGCGTCAGGGAGACGTTTAAGGATTTCCCGCCGTCCGCTCTCGAGTTGGTGGACGTCCTACTCTCGATCAACCCCGAGGACAGAGGCACCGCCACGTCAGCGTTAAACAGCCACGTAAGCGAAAACGAAAAAGCTTCGTTTTTTTTTTTGTTTTCTAGGCAGGATTAAGTCGTCGCATACGTTTTTAAGCGTTTTGATGGTGTTTTATCAGTTTTTCACTACCGAGCCGTATGCATGCGACCCTTCGAGCTTGCCGAAGTTTCCTCCGAGCAAGGAAATGGATATAAAGCGAAGAGACGAAGAAGCTAGAAGGTAATAATACGTAGTATTCTTCGACCGGTCATGACATCGGAATAAGTTGTTCCTATAAGTTGTTCCTAGATGATAGCTTCACCTAAAAACTTAATTTTGAAGGGAATTATATATTCTATTTCCGACAATGGCGATAATAGCTATCATGATTGTTTGTTCTTACAGGAAACGTGAAGTAAATGGAAAATCCCAAGTCGTGGACGGCGGTAATAACAGACGATCGAGGATTAGGGACAAGGTCAGCCGTGCGATTCCCGCCCCCGAAGCAAATGCGGAAATTCAAGACAATTTAGACGTATGTTATCCTTTTTAAAAATTCCCGCCCTCGTTTGGCATCCTTTTTAAAAAAAAATCCCGTCTGGCGTTGCAGAGAATGAGAATCACGAGCCAGGCGAAAGCAATGAGCAAGAGCGAAAAATTCCCGCCGCCCCACCGAGACGGAGAGGTGGGCCCCTTCGACGCAGTTCGTGAAAATCACATTTCGTTCCTCAGCATCAAAGAGGCGGAAAGCAATTCGTTTTACTCGGCGATTTTCAATCCTAAGCTTTCGAAGTCTCTGAAGCACGTTATTTCGAAGAGAAGCGTAGGTTTGAGGAGGAAAACGACTGCTGCTTCTGAGGTTTTTTCGGGTCGGAGATAGATTAAAAAAAAAAAACGGCTCCTTTGCCTGCGTTTCGATCTTCTCTATAGCCAAGCCATGTGTAACATTAAATATATCATTTTGGCCCAAGTAGGAGTGATATTAACGTTCTCCTCTACGCAGTCGATGAACCCTAGAATCAAAATCAAGAATCTGAAAGAATAGATGCAAAAAACGAATCGCATAGCTTACACATATACACAAGTTGGTACACGCAAGATTAGGGTTATAGCATTTTTTTCGCTTTTTTTCTCTATCATCATCTATTCTCGGCCATGCTATCGCTATTGGCAAGGCTGAACCGATCAGATTCTATATGGTCGATGGATCTCTCTCTATCTCCGCCTTCATCCCAATTGTGTCTCCTCCGTTCAGCTCTCGAGCGGTGGGCCCCGTTTGAAGCTAACGATTGGGTTTGCATGGCGGGCCTTTTAGGAACTCTTGCCCTGAAGTTGTTCTTCGAAGGTGGAATACTGCTGAAGAACACCTCCAAGAAGTTTCCTATCGTTCCTTTATGGTATGGGTTCGTTCGCCTGGTGAATCGATATCTGAAATGCTCGTATGTCGACTGCAATTCCAACATAATATTTCGAACTAAGTTCCAAAATCAAGAAATGGGGTAAAAATCGAAGGTGAATCAGCAGAAATCATTTCATTACCTGGTTTTGGGATATGAGGGAGAGATGGAAGATGGAGAGCCCGCCCACGAACCAAAGGGCGAGGAAACTATAAATAATAAGTGCGATCGACGCGGGCGTTTTCGTCATTGCCTTCCATATCGTCACCTCTTCGGTGTCCATGATTCGTTTTATGTAAACCCAACAGAAGCCATGGACGTATAAGCAGAGAAGCGTCGTCGAGAACACAAACATGAAGAAGAATCTGTAGTTTCTCTGCACAACGAAAAATCGCAAAAATAAATACCATCGTAAGATTGCGTTTCGTTCTTTTTAAAAAAAAAATGCTTACTTTTCCGATACACTGACCAACCCAAGGGCAGTGATGGTCGAACCTTTCGACGCAGTTATCGCAAATCGAGCAATGGGAGCAGCGTGGAGGCCTATAAAGCTTGCATGTTTCGCAGTACTTCACTCTCACTACGATTCCATTGATCAGTACATCTTTTGTTCGAGGAGGAATGGGCGTGGGCCCCATTTCGAGTTCCATGCTGCCTTCGTAGCCTTCTTGCTCGGGTGGATGGGCGTTGCGGGGGATAATTCCTGGATCTCGACCAGAAGTCAGTAGAAGAAGCACTAACACCTGAGAAAGGAAATCGAATGATTTGCTTTTCAAGAAAGGTAAGAGACATTCGTTGCATAGAAGCAAAACGATACTTACGTATAGAGTGAAAGCGATGAACACAGCCATGATTGAGATTCCCCAATTTCCTGAGAAATCGTCCCTCAGTTTCCAAGCGACGAATACGCAGAAAACGACGGCTGGAGCAACTATGAGAGATACGGTCAGAAACACCGATCTTGCATCGGGACCGAATATAAACCTCCCGCCTAGACAGAATATCTGCAGCGAAAGAAAACGTTCGATGATCAATTAATGATCGATTTATTCGATGATCAAACTCTTGATGGAGAATTTAAGGCTTTCACTGCTTCTAAGAAACTTTAAGCCTATCGTTCTGAGCTCATCAAAATGAAACTCGGTGATCACAGAGCAAGTAGCAGGATGGAGAAGCTATGAAGAGAAGCTTAATCATAGAAATCGCTTGCAATTGAAAGAAAAACAATCTGCCAGAAAGTCAACCAAAAGCAAACAACGTCGGAGATTGTTGAAAAATTCAATCAATCGGAACTATCCCCAAATAATCAAACTGGTTCAAATTGAAAACTTTCGAGGCGAAGAGGAACATGAAATATGCAGGCAAATGAAATCGATAATCAGGTTAAAGGAAAAAGTGGAGTGGGATTACATTACTTCCCTCCCAGACTTTGTAAGCTCGGACCAACTCCACCGGCGACTGTGACGCGCCGCCGTCGCCATGTGACTCCGATGGCGCAATAACATTCATTTTTTGTTTCCGAAAACAATTATATGTCTCTTTCCGTTATCCTGTGCTGTAATTGAAGAGGAAAATAGAGAGAAAAAGGTCAATGTTGAAAATGTGCGAGAAGATATCTATCAAACTTCAACTGCGCGGAAAAGTCATAAGTGGGGAAAGAAAATAAAATATCACAAAAAAAAAAAAAAAAATACCATGTCAGGCGTTTGACTTTGATAGGATGAGTCACAAAAGAAACGTATTGCTATAGTTAATTATTTAAAGAGTTAATTATGATTCAGCCCCTATTCATGTTTAAAAATCGTGTTCAGCCCCTGTCAGAAAAAGCAATTAGTTTTAATGACCCAATTTTTCATACCACTTCATCGGTCTGTGGTACCACTTCTTTGTTCTGTAGTACCACTTCTTTGTTATGCAGTACCACATAATTGCTCTGCAGTACCACTTAATTGTTCTGCAGTACCACTTCATTTTTCTGCGGTAAAAATGAAGTGGTACTGCAGAACAAAAGAAGTGGTACTGCAGAGCAATTATGTGGTACTGCGAAACAAAGAAGTGGTACTACAGAACAAAGAAGTGGTACCACAGACCGATGAAGTGGTATGAAAAATCGGGTCCTTAAAACTAATTGCTTTTTCTGACATGGGCTGAACACGATTTTTAAAGTTGAATGGGGGCTGAATTGTAAAGGTCCCTTTAAAGAGTTAATTATGATTCATCCCTTATTTAAAAGCACAGTTGAAAAGGCTAACGTCAATCTTATTTAGTCGTTTTTAAAAACAAAATATACCCTCTTTTTTTAATTTTTAAAAGTTGTTATATTGGCGGACAAGGGCAAGTATGTAGATGAGATGTTAATTATTCGATTAATTATGATTTAGAGATATGTAATATATTGGAAGATGCAATGAATGAAAGAGAGGTATCTATCAAAACCCAAGAGTGGACTTGTCCTCCCCAAACACGTTTCGAATTACCTAAACTTAGCTGTTACCATATAATCTTATCTAATATCATCAAAATAGTTAGATAGGTCGCATCCATTTATCTATTAAAGACGACCACCACCTTTTTGCTTTTGGTAATAATGTAAAATTGAAATCTTTTTCTCATCCATATCGGCCCAATAAATTTTGTTATATTTCTGGGCCAGCCCAATGCTTCTCAATAACGAACTTAATTTGGAATATTCAACCATGTTAAGGGGGGCGTGCGATGTGCGGTTTTGGACGGTTTTTAGCAAATTCCACACCAAACTGCAATATGCAATTTTTTGAAAAAATATTCTTAAATTGCGGTTCGTAAAAATGAAGCCACACATGCGGTTTTAAGTGGTTTGGATGGTTGCGATGCGCTTTGCGGTTTTAACTTATTGAAATAAAATACTTATATTTTAGTGAATGATACGTCTATTATTTAAAAAGCAAAACAAAAAATCAACAAAGACATACTACTATATTAGAGCCAAAATATTGAAAAATATCAAATCATAACTTATGAGCTTATTTGAACTTTCCAATATAAATAGTGACTCTTATTAAGTATTTGATTCGTACTTATTTTAACCTAATATATTTGGGTTTTCATTCCTAAAAAAAATATTTAATCCAAAAAATGGAGTTTATATATACTAATAGTAAATATATAATTAGAATAAAATTAGATATAATTGTACGAAAAATTATTAATGCACTAATAGTGCGGTTTGATTCGGTGCGGTTTGTGCGAAAAGTCCACACCGAACCATTATTACAGTGCGGTTACTACATAAAATTACATCGCGGTTTAGACGGTTAATTGCCATGTACGTTGTGGTTCGGTGCGATGCGGGCGGTTTTTTAAATCGTTGCACACCCCTAATGGTACCAACTATTGAACTTTCACCTAATTAACGAAAAATAAAGAAGACAACTTAAATATATATTCGACACTAAAAGACAACTAAAAACATAGATAGTGACTTCACCGAGCAAGTTTTATCTATTTCATTCTCTCGACTCTTGAAGACCTGCAATAGCTACATAATATTAATGCATGAAGTAAAGTATTGCTTCAAAGTGGAATATATGCATGAACTATGAAGTAAGGGAATGTCAAATGATATAATATCAAACATCCATATTCCATATATACGCGTATGTCGAAATATCTATAGAGACAAATAATGTTAACATCCATTGCAAAGTATGTTTGTCTGGTCTATGGAATTTTGACATTCCCTGCCAACAAAAGAAGATTGCACGAATATATCTCTAAAAGTTCAGGAAAATCATTCAAGAAAAGATAGAAAGTTTGAGGACAAGGCATATATATATCTTCCATTGGCAAATGGGTCGGGTCAACGTGCATTAGAATCTCCTATCCATTTACGGCTATAAATAGAGACCATCTTCTCTTGCCTGTAAATGTGTGTAGAACTATAAATGTACTGGTATTTAGTACTTTCATTGATATGAGAAAGTTAGCGACATACATGAAGAGAAGAGCCTCGTTTGCTAGCCAAGAATGACTTGCCCGTGATTGAGTAGATTTACATATATATATATATATATATATATATATACACACACACACACACACACACACCACACACACATGTGTGTGTGTGTGCACCATAGTTTCGGGCAAGATTCTTGGCTAAGTTGACAAGCTCTTCTTTTATCATGCTTGTCCTAATTCTTTCCTACACAACCATTATTATTAATTATCTTCGCTTTTCAAAGGTTTCTATTTCATGACCGCTTTCCTCATCTCATCGTAAGGCTTTCAAATGGGCTAATTTATTCAGGCCCGTAATTTCTATCCGACCCGAATCAGAAGTGCATATAGGATTGGGCCTTGAAACAACCATCTTAGTTGCAATTCTATTTCTATTATTCATATATTGTTACGATAATAACTAACTCTGCATCTCCCAACACCGTTATGAGTCATCAAGATTGTAACATGCATGCATCATATAATTATGTGCCTTGGGAAGACTGATTATTTTTCGAATTCCAAGACGTTAATATTGAATTCGAAGTGGAATTTCAGAATATACAATTAGGAACGAATCCAAATTAGTACAAGTTTATAATTGTAACATGCATCGATCTCGTGAATGCTAAATCTATTGTGCCACGAAGTCCTATATAACCGACTGGAATAAATACTGCTGCGGGATGATATTTTATATATGCATATTGGTATTATGATATTATATATTGATGTGATGCTATTGTTTTATTTTATTGATGGAGTACGGAAAGAGTGAACTTCGAGCTTTGAAGAGTGTTAAGGCCACAATCAGCAGACAGTTTTTAAAAGCCGCATATCCCAAAGACGCTTTACAATTTAAAAACTGGCCAATAGAAAAATAAGGTAGGAAAAATATAGAAAAATGCTTATGACTTATGAGTTAAGTATTACTAGTATATTTAGCACATCCTATGTACGTGCAAATATATAAGTCATTTGATATTGTTATATTATTAACTAAGTTATTTAAAAAGTAAAATTTAAATCAAAGGGTTAATTAAATTTGTAGTAAATACAAAATATTAAGGGTATAATGTAAAAAAACTAACTATTTTACAGACCAAATAGCAGTTTATACTCAACCCTCACCATTAATCTATACTATTATATAATTGGTTAGGTGGATACAAACTGCCACAATTGGTGTGTAACTGATTTGCAATTTAGTCCCTCATTTAATTAATAATTAAGTATGTTCATATCACTCCTAATTTTTTAATTAATGTACTTATGCCTCTACAGCTAAGTTTCTTTTTATATATTTAAAAATTATATTCATCTTAAACACTAACAATTATAATTTCATAATTTAAAATAATTTCAATATAATTATTTTTAAGCACACACCTCGGGTATGCAAAAAGGTACTAGTATAATAGAATAGATGACTACGAGGATAACTAATTGGTAGTAAGTATGCTTACGCCCAGTCGCCCACAGTAATTATCAATTATTACTAAATAAAGACAACAATCAGTTAGATAGTCATTGTTTATTTAAATGAAGTAGAAAATAACTTTTTTTTTCCATACAGTAGAAAAGAACCGCACACGACGCATCATGTACCCCGTCTTCGGACAAAATGTAATGGTAATAAAAGCAAGTAAACTTTACTTCAACTTTCAAGTGTGTGTGAAATTATAATTCAATAATTTATCTTAAAAATCTTATCAAAGACGTTGTTACGCCTAAGATGTGTCTTGCATGCATTTCAACAATGCAAAGTTGAATACAAACATTTGTACGCATTATTCCATTTCTTCTAAATTGCAATATACATAAAGCCATGAAATGATGCGCGTAGACAATATTTGTATCGTAGCATTGTTCATCTGACAAAGAGGGTATGGTCCAAAATCAAATTAATTTATAAATACACAAAAGGCGACTAAATAAATTGATTGAGATTCCTTTATATATACAGAGTATAACAGTAGCATGTCGAGACCACCCCAGGTTGTGGGCTCATCTCGACACTATACTCCAAAATTAAATGGCGTCCATGTGAAAGGTTATCAAGAACTGAAATAATATTTAGTTTTATTAGTCAAAATACTTTCGTATATATGGTTATAAATGCGGTAAATATCACTTTATAGGCTGTAAATACATTATGCATGTGTGTGTGCGTAATAAACTCTAAATAAATTTGTACCGCACAGTGCAAAGTTGATGACATAATTAAACCTATTCAATAAACTGTTAATTAGAATTCATATACTAACTACGCATGCCGCCTCCTTTTTATTATTCAAATAAGTTACATAAATTGAACTAGATTAGGTCTCTCCATAACATTGGGTCAAGGTGCCAAATGAGATAAGAAAAATAATAATTCAGAAGCAATTTAATATTTGGTGCCTACTAAGAAGTAAGAACAAAAGAGAACAGCGTTTTGGATTCCCTAGCTATTTGGTGGGGTGTGGGGACTGACACATGATAGGCCACTAGAGTATACTATCTATAATACCATAATATTACAATAATAAGAATAGTTTATAATTGAATCAAAATAAAATTTTGGGGGGCTTTATTCTTTATTGCTATTATGATTCTAAAAGTGGGAATGAGTGAAAAATGCAATTATTTGAATTATCTATCTTTTAACATGATAAAATCAATCGATAATAAAAAGGTTGAACTTACGAGTCCACAATGCTTTCCTACATACATTACTTTACTCAAACGTTATGACGTGAGATTTTCTTACATTACACTTATCATTAATTGAGTAGTAATAAAGAAATGAGAGGTTCTAACTACGGTAGTACATGGTGGGCACTAAACCAAACTTGGACGTAGACAGTCAAACAGAAAAACTTATTCTTTATGTACTCTTCATAAGATTCCTTCATCGAAACATCATACAAGTCCCCGAAAGAATTACGTGGAAAGCTTAATTTTCGATCCATACTCTTTTTATTTTCTCCGCTTTCTTGGTAGTAATTATTGCATGCCATTACCCTAACGTTTACTGTAATTCTTGGGCACAAATAATATCATCAACAAATGTAAGAAATGTATGATTCAACTGACTCCCAAGAGCCAAATGCATGAATGTTGAATACTAACTACCAAGAGCCAAAGTAACAGTCATTCAAATCTATGTATATGATCAAGTTTTGTCTTTTACCATTATTCATAAAAATGTGAAACGAAAAAAGGTTAAAAAACAAAAAAACAAAACCCTACACTTCTCTCCTTCCGATTCATACAATTAAGAACAATCCAGACAGGACGATATGTGGATCACACTCACATGTCCGAACATTTTCTTTTCCAGAGAAAAAAATGGACTTTCATGGGGGACAGATTTACCCATGTGCCCATTTATGAAATCCCAATAACACCCTTTCCTTACACATCCATTTACATCACAGAACATGCATTAGGATTCTCGTCACTAAAGATCTGTGGAGGATAAGCATAGTACTGAGGATCAGCTTGCACAAACCTAGGAGGATCATAAACTTGATGGTTCTGAGGATAGTAGTAATAGAATTCATTCCTCTTCATTTCCAACTTCGAATCATCTGTTTCGGGCTCGGGCTTGCTGTCTCGGGCTTCCTCTCCCTTGCCTCCTTCGGGGGATTCTTTGCCCTCTTTCGCAGGTTCTTCGGGCTTTTTCTCAGGTTCTTTTCCGCCTGTTTCGGGCTTCTTCTCCTCTTTGGGCTTTTCTTCGGGCTCTTTCTTCTGTTCGGGCTCAACCTTGACCACCATTGCTTGTTTTCCAGTCCTTTTGTAGACGTATTCCTTGAGCTTTTCGGGCTCGATAACGCCTTTTACGGTGACTTGCGAGGCTTTGAGGTCGGGCTCAGCACTCTCAACACCTGCATGTGTAATGAAATAAAATAAAGATTTCAATTTGTATTATATAATACTCCCCTGTTTCATAGTACATGTCGTTTAAGGTTATTGCACACAAATTAAGAAATAAAATAAAATTCCCATTATATCCTTAATTAATTATATGATCCCATTTAAAACGGGGTAAAATTGAAAAAGTCAATATTTTTTAACTTGAAAACTGTAAAACTATGTTAAAACTGCAAAACAGACATGTATTTTAGAACAAAAAAAAATTTCTACTGTCTGAAAAAGAGGGAGTATTTGTTATATATACAAAAGGAATGTGGAGGTTGTCACGGGTTGGAGAATATTGAATCATTAAGCAACCTTTAGTTACTTAAGAGATGCAAAAAGGAGATAACAGATGAAAAGTGTAACCTAAAGCCATTCAAAGCAAAGCATATATAAATTAAAGTAAACAAGAGAAGAAAAAAAATTATCTTTTTTGTAAATTAAAAACTACACCTTTCATCCTTAGAATGCGTTTCTTGATCTCTTGGGCACAAGCTTCACAGTGCATGTAGACATTCAAGACCACTGTGATCACAGGTGGCTGCAGCATAAGAAGACAAATGAATAAATAATAATAGTTTTCGTGGAATTAAAAATTAAATTTCCTTAAAAAAGGAGAAAAGAAGAGGAAAAAAAAACCTCTTCTTTCTTCTCTTCTTTTTGGGCTCTTCTTTCTCTTCTTTCTTGGGCTCTTCAGGTGGAGGTTTAGGTATTGGTGAAATAAGCTCAACTTGTCTATGGCTTTTCTTTTGAACTCTCTCTAAGACCTTAATTGGATCTGCTTTTTCGCCTTTCACCACAACTTTGCTCGCTTTACAATCCGTCTTTACATCCTCAACGCCTGCAACAAAATTCCCAATCACCAACTGTTGTAACAAAATATTTGTGAATGATTATAATTTCGAGAAACCTCTCTGAGTTTCACTAATCACTGCATTTATGACCGTTGGAGACATAAAGAGGGTATGTAGGAAAAAAGCATAAGAGGGTCTTTAAGTTGATTAATTTTTTATTTTTTAATTAAATTAAACTACCAGGAAAGCCCTTGAGGCACCGACTGACTTTTCTTGCACAGCCTTCACAATGCATGTAGACTCTGAGCACAATCTCTTGAGGCGGCGGCGGCGGAGGCGGTGGTTTCTCGGCCTCCTGCGCCGCCGCCGCGGCGCCGCCATCGGATTTCTTCTCATCTTTCTTCACATCTTCAGCCTTCGGAGCTTCTTCTTTCTTACCCTCTCCTTCCTTCTTCTCCTCAGGTTTCTTCTCTTTCTCCTGTAAGAAATCAAAGCAAACTCCCAATTAAGTGATGAACAACTCAGACACATTACACATGCAGACAGTGTAATAAGAGAAAAATTAAGAAGAAAAGAGATGGGCTGTAAGAGAGAGAGAGAGACCTCTCCCATTTCTAATTTCTTGAAGGGTGGGTCGAGAAATTATGGTGGCGATGGATATATAGATAGAGATTAGATGGAAGGTGAAAAAAATGGTGAGCAGAGAATGAGAGAAGTACGGACACACAATTGTGCGTGTACTGTGTGTATTTTCTTGCAAGTGGAGAGTCACTTCACTGCACGCAGTTAAAAAGGAGAGAGATGTGAGTGAATGAATGTGAACCGTAGATCTGAGCTGAGCACTGACGTGGAATTTTTATTTAGTAGGTGGCACGTGCGAGTGGAGATTATTATTCCAATCTTTACTTAAACTATTTTAAATATATTTATTTTAGTATATGAAAATGACTAAATTATCCTTTACTGCATATTCTGCCATCTTTTCTAAAAAGAACTGTTATTATAATTCTACTCTTTTTTTTTTGTTTCGAAATGGTTGATTATTTAAATATTTTAGTGAAAGTGACGATTCCTAGAATGAGAAATAAAATTTAAATTGTTCAAAGAATGTAGACATATTTTATTACGCTTGTAATAGCGGGAGTTAATGAAATCTATGTAATAATATAACTAATTCAGGATATCTATCTTTGGCCATTTTTTTGATGCTATTGCAGATAATTTTACCCTGCCTCACTTTATATAATGTATAATTATTGTCCCAAAAAAAAATTATAGGATACTTAAATATGGTAGTACGAAAGTTAAATATCATTATATATATACACAGATAAACTTGCAATAAATGTATCTGTTATAGGGATCGCGACACTTTTTTTACCCCCGAAAGAAAATAATAGTTCCTTTATTTTTCTTCCAAGTTCTTCTTTAATTTCGTATTTACCTTAGTATATGTTTACTGTGCAGCAATCAGCAAAGTGAGTTAGGAAAATTATAAATGCAGGTAGTGAATGCCACAGTCCATATTTTGGTTCCATATCATAAATACTTTAGGTAAAACAAACGAAATTTCTGGGCAAAAATTAAATTAAATTCAATAATTGATTCTGACGCGGACGTAATAATGTAATGTCCGATGCGTCCTAATGGACCACCGAGATTGAGATATTACAATTGTACACAACTTCCTTGATGAAGATAATCATTCATTTAAAAAGAAGAAAAATAATAATAAAAGGATAAATGGATAATGATCGATAGAACGTCAAAAGGTGAAATCATGATATGTATTTGTACAATCGTATAACATAATGTAATAATGTCAAATATTAGCTAAACTTTCTGAGCGATGCTGCGTGAAGTTAGGAATGTGCTTTCCACTTTACCATGCAAGACAAAAATAACGTTCAAGAAATGCAATCGATTCATAACTGCGTTGTTCGTGCAAAAATGGGATTTTTTTTATGTATCATAGCCATCGATCGATATGCGTTATTTAGAAACAGTTTTTAACTTAATTATCATGCTCGCAGATGATCTTTTGCCACACGTCATTCTTACAGCATGTGATCTTCTTAATACCGTGTCCATGTGATTCTGTCTGCAAAACCTAACACTTGCATGTAATTTCTGATAATATAATCAATCTTTAATTACAAATTTTTAATATGGAAAATACTAGCTGGGATTTTAATTTCTAATACGGGTCTTAAATTGGACTTCAGTTGATATACTTTTTCCAGTTGTTCCACTAAAGCCAGACATATCATGTTAGAATAATTTATATTTCGATTTTTTGTTGTCATACTTATGCATAACAAGTTAGAAGGTTGCATGAAGCTTTTTTGCCTTAACTACATTATTGACATAGTACTTTCTAATTGAACACGTGACACCGTCGAGTTTATGGGCCATGAATGGGCTTGTTATGTTTATTGGGCCCTAAAATTTGTTGGTCTCAAAATCTTTTACATAGGCCCAACCTAAGTTCTTCCATGAAGGGACAAGCAAAGTGTAATGAACTAGAGTTAAAAAAAAGTAAAAACGTCTTTGCACGTTAATCGTTATGTAAGGCAAAAGCATAGATTAGAGTATTACTAATGTTCAACGCATGGGGTTTTCGAGGGGAGGTCAGAAATTAACTAGGCTTTAAATGTGAGTTGCCTAACTTAATGGTACAAAAAAGGTAAGACGTCACATGGACCATATTGCACTTCAACGTTCTTGAAAATAAATTCAATAAATCAGTACTTGAAAACAATAATTTATTACACATGGCCATTATTTCGATAAATAGCATTACATGCATATTGATTACAATAAATACAGGAAATATAAACATAATATTGACATTTACTAGATTACCACGATTGTCACCACACCACCTCCACTTTTATCACAACATCGAGCAAAAATATGCACTTCATTCCTCGTTTACTCTTCACGAATCCCACACACTTAAAAAACATTATTTAATTTTCATTCCATTCCCTATAAAACCCCCACCATCTCATACACACATTTCCTCACAAAACCCTTCATATTCAACGCACAAAAAAGACTCCAAGAAATAAAAACAAAATGTCGATCCCATCAACTGCCATCGTCCCGCCATTGAAGGATGAGCTCGACATAGTGATACCCACCATAAGAAACTTAGATTTCCTCGAAATGTGGAGGCCTTTCTTCGAACCATATCACCTCATCATTGTCCAAGATGGCGACCCAACGAAGACCATTAAGGTGCCCGAAGGCTTCGATTACGAGCTATACAATCGTAACGACATCAACAAGATTCTCGGACAGAAGGCTTCTTGCATATCGTTCAAGGACTCGGCTTGTCGTTGCTTCGGTTTCTTGGTGTCCAAGAAGAAGTATATCTTCACCATTGACGACGACTGCTTTGTAAGTTCACTATAGTGCGTGTGTCTGAAAAAAATCTAATTTTTCCAATTAAAAAAGCGATCTTGGCTGTAAGAAATTTGTGGGACAGTCCCCCCCTTTGCTTCTTTCGTCTCATAATCTGGAAATAGATTTTGTGGGTCCGTCGATTTCTCTTTCTCTTTGGATCCCCACAAATAATCTAGATAAAGCTTCAATTTTTATATATATGCGTAGGTGGCTCAAGATCCAAGTGGCAAAGACATAAACGCCTTGTCTCAGCACATACAAAACCTCCTCACGCCATCGACGCCGCACTTCTTCAACACACTGTACGATCCTTACCGCGACGGCGCGGACTTCGTCCGAGGTTACCCCTTTAGCATGAGAGAAGGGGCGCCCACCGCCGTGTCCCACGGCCTATGGCTCAACATCCCCGACTACGACGCGCCGACCCAATTGGTCAAGCCACTCGAACGCAACACAAGGTTCCTCGTTCGTTATTACATCTATAGTGTTAAAGAACGAGTCTTTGATAACAGTGGTAGTTCTCGCAGGTACGTCGATGCTGTAATGACGATCCCTAAAGGGACGTTGTTTCCCATGTGTGGTATGAATTTGGCGTTTGATAGGGAGCTCATCGGCGCCGCCATGTACTTCGGTCTCATGGGCGATGGTCAGCCCATTGGTCGATATGATGACATGTGGGCTGGGTGGTGCACTAAGGTTGTATCAACATAGTATATTATTACCAATCAATATGAGTGTATTGATTGGATCGAAGGCTAAAGGGTAAAAAGAACGTTTTTTTTTTTTTTTTTTTTTTGTGTCGGGCAGGTGATTTGCGACCACTTGGGACTTGGAGTGAAAACTGGCCTTCCTTACATCTACCACAGTAAGGCGAGCAACCCTTTCGTGAATCTGAGGAAAGAGTACAAAGGAATTTACTGGCAGGAAGAGATCATTCCCTTCTTCCAATCGTTGGCTCTTCCCAAGGAATGCACCACAGTGCAGAAGTGTTACTTGGAGCTAGCCAAGTCGGTTAAGGACAAGCTCGGGCCCATCGATGCTTACTTTGGGAAGCTGTCTGAAGCTATGGTGACTTGGATCGATGCCTGGGAACAGCTCAGCGGTTCGAGTTCTGCTGCAGCTACTCCTTCCAATGGCTCTATTGCAGCTTCGACGACTAAGAAGAAGTAGGGATGTGTGTGCTTGGTTTTGGTGTTTTGGCTTGTTTTGCTGCTGCTGTTTGAATCTTTTTTATTCTGTCTTTCACTGGATTTGAGTTTGCTTTTGCTGTTATGTGTAATAGAACAAGGTGTGCTTTCACTATTATAAGAACTTATTATCGTATTTTCTGGTAAGAATAATGATCATCATACGCTCTATGTATTGGAACGAGATGTTCTTGCCTTTGCTGCCCAGCTCTATCTAAAGCAAGAAGAAACTGAACATTGCTTATCGCGATATTACTTATTACACAGAAAAAAACTTAAAAAAACTATATCAAGTGTAATGAGATTTAAGTTTCTAAGTAGGGACTAGAAAATCCTTGTGGGTCGACCCATAAAACGAGAATTTTTCTCCGTCGTCGTCGCTAGTTACAATAACACATAGAACTAGGACGATCAGTAGAAAAGATAAAAACCAACGACCCATCATTATTATTACAGAAGAAGAAAATCCCTCACCACAGCCGCCGAAGCCATGATTATTCTCAGCAGCCACTTCAACCACCGATGATTTCTCCTCCTCCTCATAAATCGAAGACAGAGAAACCCTACTAGAATCATCATCATCTTCTTCTTCTTCTTCATCTTCAACTTGGCCGCCGTCGTCTTCATCATCGTCGTCTGAGAAAAGCTTGCCACGAATTAGACAATCATCATCGTCATCATCATAATTAGGCGGCGGATTGCTTTTTTCTTCCAGTGAAGACATGAGGATTCGAGGGGAGTGACCTTCTTCTTCTTCGAAGGATATGAAACTCTTACCATCGCTACTGATATACACATCGTAAACTGATGATGATAACTGTCGACGAGGGAATTGAGGCTTATTACTGCTTCTGCTGCTTATCAACTCCCAATGTTTTTCGAGGTCGTTGAACTTTTCGATTAGGGTTTTCTGATGATCGCTGGCATCTTCTGCTGTTGGTGATTCCATGGTGGCTTTGCGACGATGTAATCTCGGCGGATTGAATTAGAGGGTTCTAAGATTATTGTTTTGTGAATAACTTACTTTACTAATCTTATACATATATATGTATAATATATGTGGAGAATTGATATGGTGTCCACCTACCGTGAGCAACCACCGTGAGCACCATAAGCAAATCTCTCATTTTCTTGCATTTTTTCGATTCTCAACGCTGCCAACACCTACGTAGACAATCTCATATCCATTGCTAACCTAAATCACCATCTCTAACACGTTAATTTTTAAGAAATCATCACATCGGTATGTCGTCCACATGTGAAGAATAAATAATGGATTTTCTTAAAAATTAACGTGATGGAGAGGGTGATTTAGGTTAGCAATGGATATGAGATTGTCTACGTAGGTGTTGGCGGTGTTGAGAATCGAAAAAACGCAAGAAAATGAGAGATTTGCTTATGGTGCTCACGGTGGTTGCTCACGGTAGGTGGGCACCATAGCAAATCTCAATATTATATGTGTGTCCATCGGGCAAGTTTGTTTTGACGAACGAGTTTCTCTCTTTCGGTTGATTTATTTTTATTTAATACTCCCTCCTTCCCGACAACTTTATCACATAAAATGTCGTCACGCAAATTAAGGTGATATTATTATAATAATATAGTACAATGAAAAGGTAATAAAGTGTATATTTTGACACGTCATTTAAGAATATTTAATATTATTATTGTGATTGTTTTTTTAAAAACGATTTATAACAGCATAGTAGTATTAATAAGGCCGAAATCATTGTCCCCGCCGACGACCCCAAGTGGTCGCAAATCACCTGCCCCACAAAAAAAACGTTCTTTTTACCTTTTAGCGTTCGATCCAATCAATACACTCGTATTGACTGGTAATAATATACTATGGCTAGTTCAATATAGGGCTCGTTTGATATCGTGTTTAGGGATTACACGGGTATAAGTTATTTGTGTATAGCTATACAAGGATTTTGTTGATGTTATATTTTAATATGTTTGATATGTGTGTATTAATTATTTGTGTAATGATATAAATTGTGTTTGATAGATGTGTTTGAGATGTGTATAGGTGTGTATGGATTAGTAATACACACCCCATAACCACCTTAGAGGTGGGTATGAATATACAAGGCCTATAACCAAAATCCTTGTAATAGACGTGTATAGCCATACAAGGCATGTATGTCTATACACAGATATCAAACACAAGCCAACTTATTCATACACACCCCATACACACCAATACACACTCATACCCACATATCAAACGAGCCGATAGTGGCAAAATAGGTATGTAAATTGTAAAATCGCCCCTTTTTGTAATTTAAATTAAAATTTTCTTTCTGCTTTTTTATTTTGTGATTTCGACATTTCGTTTCCCTTACAGTCGCATATTTGGGGATTGGATTGATAATTACAAAAGCAGCAAATCTAGGCCGAGCCACTAGGACTTTAAATAATCAGGTGTCATTTTTCCTATTCATTTGCGATTTTCAGTGTCGACTCCTTTCTTGTTTCTGTGTGATTTTTAATTAACTGAGCTATGTCGTCTAAAAATTTGTCCGGTAGTAAAAAGAGAAAACGAAAACAGCAGCAAGAAAAAATTATAGAATCGCAAAAAGGAGCAATTGATAAATTTGTTGTCAAAAGAGTTGAACAATCGAACAATCTAATGTGGATGACGATCATAACATATTGCGTGAATCATTTAACAATGTTGAGGATAGTGAAAACAATGTGGTTGAGAATAATGTCGATTTTTCAATAATCATGACATATTGCGTGAATCATCATTTAACATGTTGCGTGAATCATTTAACAATATTGTGTAATATTTTTATGTAATTATTTGCATTATTTTGTTATTTGACATGAATATTGTCGATTTTTAGATTCATACTATTTGTTCGTTTATTGCAACTAGAATGAAAAAACGTTATAGGGGCTTTGCTATTGTATTTCGCCCCGTGCATACAAATTGTTAGGACCAGCCCTGTACATGGGAATCGTCATAGTAATACATCCACATGCTCATTTCTCATTACATGCCCAGAAGCTCTCAAGAAACTCTCGAACAAGAAATGCAGAACTGAAACCGTATAAAATGCAGAAAACAAAAAACATCAATGGCCTCTAAAGGTCTTCTTCTATCACGGTTGATAAAGTTGATTGAGTTGCTGAACCAAATTCCTGAAAAACAAAAAAAAAACCCATTAAACATTGATTCACGAATAAAAATTAACTGAGTAAAAACCACATTACCATGGGACGTCGTGATCAACGTGAATGAAGGGGCATCGATATCTCTGGCAAAAGGCGAAACGACAGATACCCTGTGCGGTCATCGTCGTGTATATGACAGAAGCGTGCTCTAAATAAAAGGGAAAAAACAATCAGAATTTGGATCGACTAAAAATACAGTATATGTATAAACATACCTTTGCTATCAAGAAGAGTGTCCATTCGTTCATAAGCAAGTCTTGATGAATCTTGATTCGCGAACTCAATGTACACATTTCCATCAGTTAGCGAACCATTGAACTTGCAGACATACAGGTTTGATATCATACCAAAGGGTCTCAATTGTTGGAATACGTGCCATGCAAATTCCTAAGATGAACAGTACATATAGAAAAGCATACAGTAAACCTATAGAAAACACCTAAGAAACAAAAGGCAGGACCGACATTACTTACAGTAGCAGTATGGTCGCGCCCCATCCCCTAACGAGCATTGTTCTTGAAGAAAAATTTATAGAATCGCAAAAAGGAGCAATTGATAAATTTGCTGTTAAAAGAGTTGAGCAATCTAATGTGGATGTGGATCATGACATATTGCGTGAATCATTTAACAATGTTGACAATAGTGAAAACAATGTGGTTGGGAATAATGTCGATTTTCGTGAATCATGACATATTGTGTGAATCATCATTTAACATGTTGCGTGAATCATTTAACAATTTGCGTAATATTTTTACGTGATTATTTGCGTTATTTTGTTATTTGACATGAATATTGTCGATTTTCAGATTCATACTATTTGTTCGTTTATTGCAGCTCGAATGAAAAAAACGTTATAGGGGCTTTGCTATTGTATTTCGCCCAGGGCCTACAAATTGTTAGGACCAGCCCTGTACATGGGAATCAACAAGAAATCTCCTTGCTTGATCGTGGACTGATAAAGAGCGTTGTTCCCGTCGGGGCGATTTGTTTCGAGCACGCCTGAAACTTTGTCTATCTTACAGCGTAGATTCCCTGCTGCTATAAGACGAGACAGTTCTCTACACACAGTAATAAGCATCACAGATAAGATGGAGCGAAAAACGAAATAAACATTGCATGTCCTCTGTTAAAGCCTAAGTGTTCTTACATATCAATGAAGTCTACAGTCACACCAAGTGCTTCAGCCATGGCATCGACGGTGCGGTGACACTCTTGTAAGATTCCAAGAATTGCGAATAGACGATGGTTCTGATCTCACGCATGTAATGATGGAAATGTGGGTGCAAATAACGGTCTAACTTGATGTGTTTGGTCAAACCAGCTGTAGTCAAAAACATAAATATTCTGAATGAGTTGGTATAAGAAGAAATTTACCCTTGGAATTAAGTAATATTTCATATGATAGTACATAAACAAAAGAAACGAAGAAAGAAGGTAATAAGTTGTTAAGAATGAACGATAACGTGTGCGTGCATATCTTCATGGCAATCAAAACAAGTCCACGGTGCATCGACTACCACCCATTCAACTCGAAACTTGGGGCGGGGGGCGGTGGCTGAGGAGTTCATAGATACTTTCCCGACGAAAACGCCGATGATGCTACCAAATAATTGCTTCACAACGTAGATCTCATCTTCCTAAGAGCAAGCCCGCCAACTTGCGGTACTGCTACCATCAGCTAAAACAGAATAATCTCCTTCAACGATATCCCAGTCGTCCCTTTTCGCATCATAAACCCTCAGCCCACTATCGTTTTCTGCTTCTCCCTCGGGAAAGTCCCAGAGCACGTACACCGCAACGCCGAATAAGTGTCCGTGCATCTCAACCCGCGATCTAATGATCGTAATATGGCACAGTCGACTCATAGGCACATCCTGGCACTTACCACCACTCCTCGGCTCGCATATCCGAACCGTGCTCTCCATACTTTGCAGCAAAAGCTTCCCATCGAAAACTATCATGGAGTAAGGATCCTTCTCTCTTCGCTTGTATTCTGGCACGGTCTTCCACGTTCCTTTCTTGGGATCGAATTCTTCGAGTCCATTGTCGCCCACACCAGTTAAGTATACCTTGTCATCGACGACCCCAGCTGTGAGCAACCGTAATTGGCCGGCCATGGATTTTATTACAGTCCATCGATCCTCGCGCACTTCGTACATGAGAAAGGCGTTGTCGGTGCCGCCGAATAGGAACAGAACGCCTTGGCTGGGGATGGAGGTGGATCGGATGATGCCCCGTCCTCCGTAGAGGTCGGGGGCGACGCGTATCCCCCGCCATGTGAGAGTCGTCACAGTATAGCAACGTCGTCGTGGATTCCGGGGATCAAAGGTTGTTCTGATACGACGCCGGCGGAGGAGACTAGTAGTGAAGAAGCAGCAGCTTTTACTCTTTTAGGGCAGCTCATCTTTTCGTCCGATGATAGATAGATCTAACTCTAATCGAGGGTTTTATTTATAGCTAATTTACAATTTGAATGGGACTGATAAATCGGGTTGTTTTTGTTTCCTTAAAAATTTGTTCCATAATTTTAGGGATTAGATCTTGTTTACTGATAATATCATTGAATTGGCCCATTTCAATAGAAAATATAGTAAAAATAGTTCATTCTAATGATTTTCTTCTAAATATAAACCTAACATTAACATATTTCGAATTAAATTCAAGGTATATTCTTAAATTAGAACCTTAGTAACCTTTAACTTATTCAGTAGGTTAAGTTTCATATCCTCATATTTTATGTCGTAGTTCAATTAGATCCTCTACATGTTTTTCTGATTCTTAAACAAATTCTGCAATGAAAGGTAACGTATGCTTTGCTTTGATTCATCAGTAACGCATCTTTCGAGCTGCTTCGGCTAGTTGATAATCGTCCCCACGCTTGGTCAGATTTCCTTGAGCGAGCTCATCTAGAACAGCTCAAATCACGATATTTGCTAGTCTGTGATTCTTCGTCGTCGTCCTCTTGCAATAGAGCTACTCTCAATCGATTGGGATCTTCCATACTCGAGTTTCCCGAAGTTGGATTCTGAAAGTGCGTTTAATGTTCAATTGATGCCCTTGTGCAACAGATTCGAGAAAAAATTGTTTCAGAGGCTTCTGAATCTTTAAAACATCAATCAAACTAATGCACACAACTTTCTGGAATATTGTTGCTTTATGGCTCTTGCACGGGCAATACAAGAAATGGGATATCTTGATGACAACAAATTTCGACGTCTTATGTTCGACATGATGATTGCTTGGGAGTATCCTGCTGCTGCTGCTAGTGGAAAACCCTCTCGTGTATGTTCCTTAAACCTGAAGTAGCACGATAAAATATTCACATTTTTTGACGATTATTATTATCGACTTGACGTCTAGTTATGTAGTACTCAAACGTTAGTGGAAATATGTACAAGAACCTATGATTTCTTTACAACTGTTTTTTTGTTTTCGTATTGGAAATTACTCGTGCATAATTTTGGTGTTCATATCAGATGGATGATTATAATACTGTTGGGATTGAGGCATTCACTCGGATAGCTCCAGCAGTTCCCCTTGTTGCTAATGTGGTGATTAGTGACAAGATGTTTGAATTTCTTACAGCATCAACTAATAATCGCCTTCATTACTCTGTAGTATCTTGTTCGGCTAGAAAGGTAAGAACTACCAATTTGCTTTTTTTTTTTCATTTCCTTTTCACCTGAGATTCATTATCATATGCTTTTAAGTAAGGTTTAATTTTATAATTTCCTTTATAATTTTGCTACATGTTGAATCAAAGGGAATAAGTAGGTTTCTACGTAAAATCCAGATAAGTGGGCCCGAGCGTGGAGAAGTTCTTCTAAAGGGGTGTATATGGGTGTTCTTTCTGCGTCTTCAACCTGCAACTTGCTTATCTCTATTATTATCCATAAATAATTAACTGAGTCAAGAACATATTCGATCGAAGTAGATAAATATGATTGGTTGGTACAAGTGAGCTTTAGCCTAGCACTCACTAGCTAGCTTTGCTTTTAAGAAGCTGGGAAGAATTGGGGAAACGTTAAGACAGAAAGAGCCCGTTTAAGCTTGTTTAGGCCCATTTACTTATTCCCTTTGGGCCCAAGTGAAAGCCCGCTAAGAAAACCTAGCTAGCTAACCGTACTACAAAAACACACGAACTTTGCCTCCTATCCATCGTCCAGACAGCATATACTTGCAGAGAGCCCTAATCTTGCTTCTCAATCTCAATGGCAGTCACTTTCAGCGATGTCACCTCTGCTTCTGGCCTCAAGAAGCTCGATGATTACCTTCTGTCTCGCAGTTACATCACCGGGTTAGTGTCTTTTCTTATCTTCACCTTTTCTGTAGATAAGAACGGCAGATCTAGAGCGTGCGTTTGTGTGTGTGTCTGTTGAGCTTTTCTCAATAGACGATCCGTGATTCTTTTTATTTTCCTTTAGTTCTTTGCGAATTGAGAATTCGCGTGCCTGTATGCCGCTTTTTTCTGATTTGTTTGGAGTGATCCATTTGGATTCAAATTTCGAAGGTTACAGTTGAAGAGCAGCTTTTTATTGCTTGACTTGCGTAAATTTGGTTGTAATTACTTATGAGGTATGGAAATTGATTGAATAGAAGCAAACGTACTGTTTACGAGTGAATCAAGCAACCGTGCTTCTGTTGCTGTTTTGTGGTTACTTTAGGTTTCTTTATAATTGATATTAGTTAATTATAAGTTAGCGCTGCCGCTCACAGTAATACTCTCACAAGTTGGATCAAATGTTTCTCAATTGATATGTGAGAGGAATTCATTGCTGAGCATCATGTACGCTATACTTATCCCAGGTATCAAGCTTCGAAAGATGATCTCACGGTTTATGCTGCGCTCTCCAAGCCGCCATCGTCTGATTACATCAATGTCTCACGGTGGTACAGCCACATTGATGCATTGCTGAGGATCTCGTATGTCCTTTCCTCTCTGGTTATTATATACAATGAGGACTTTCAAATATATCTGCATTACGTATTTCTTTATTTTTGTAATTTTTCGTTTGCATCTGGTTATTATATACAATGAGGACTTTCAAATATATCTGCATTACGTATTTCTTTATTTTTGTAATTTTTCGTTTGCAGTGGAGTATCTGCAGAAGGAAGTGGTGTGACTGTCACTGGATCTGTACAAGGCGTCGCAACTCCTCCTGCCGCTGACACTAAGGTAATATACCTACGATATCTATCATCAGTTTTGTACTACTATGAGCTGTCTGAAATTTTTATAACGTCCCCACCAAGTTTATATCTTGCTTATTATTTTGCTGTATCACCCTTGTCTAGTTCATTTAAGGGTTAATTCGGTGCTATGAGCTGTCTGAAATTCTTATATCAACTGTGGGATTTTTTATGCCAGGCTGCTGCTGCCGAGGATGACGATGATGATGATGATGACGTGGATTTGTTTGGTGAAGAGACTGAGGAAGAGAAGAAGGCTGCTGAAGAGCGTGCAGCAGCTGTCAAGGCTTCTGGAAAAAAGAAAGAAAGTTAGTTCAGTCAGCCTTATACCATTAGATTTCATTTGTTTCAAGTATGAGTGCATTTATCGATATATTCCACTGCTGGAGTTCCGCTCTAGGTGGTAAGTCCTCTGTACTTTTGGATGTCAAGCCATGGGATGATGAAACTGATATGAAAAAGCTTGAGGAAGCTGTTAGAAGTGTTCAGATGGAAGGCCTACTCTGGGGAGCGTGTAAGCCTCTCTCACGCTTCTTGGACTGAACCATTCCCCGTCGTGCAACGATGCTCGCTAAATTTGCAGTTTATGATATTTTTATTTTCTTATTTCTTGCAGCTAAGCTCGTCCCCGTGGGTTATGGTATCAAGAAGCTGCAGATTATGATCACCATTGTTGATGATCTTGTGTCTGTTGACAACCTCATTGAGGATTATCTCACCGCTGAACCTATTAACGAACACGTTCAGAGCGTGGACATCGTTGCATTTAACAAGATCTGTAAGTGTATTTATTTCACTTTATTACTCATTGAGTTTTGCCTTTGTTTTAATCTCAAACAGTTGTAGTAAAAGCTTGATTTTCTACCTTCTCATTTAAACTTCTTTTTTTCTTGCAGGAGTTTACCGAATCGTTTGTGTTGCATTTGACTTTTATATTTTTCTGAGTTGTTGCTTGTTTATTTGTTAGTATATCTTGTTCGCTTTCGATGGCACCGTTCATCGTTGGATATGTTTTAACTATCATAGTAATATGTGTGTGATTTCAGGACAGTTTTGAGACCCATATCTTGCATGTGTCCTCTTCTAACTTTAATTGCATTATCACCTTTAATAATAGGTTGAGTCGTAATTTCGCCTTTTCTTACTATTAGAAGCTTAATATGATAAAGTTTCGACTTTATGAATGCATTTAAATCTAGGAGAAGGAATACCGTATCTATCTCTATCAGTGTAAAAAAGCGTAATATCGCGCTCTTTAGCGTAAATCTACATCAAAACGCGACAGGCGTAAGTAAAAAGCGTACACACAATTATTTTGACCAGAGAACAATATACGCAGAGGTTATTGTGACGTGGCAATCTCCTTTTATGATTTGATAACATATTTTTATTTTAGTTTTCCAATTTTGTTCTAATTTTTAAATTACTTCCAACAAAACATAAAAAGCCATTATTTAATGTAATATAAAAATAAATAAATCTATCTAATTTATTCTTTATTTAACAACGATCAAAATGACATGCATGAATCATTTTCTAAATACTATATTTTTTTAGTTTAGTTCCCTAAAATTTTATTAGTTATCTATTTCAATATTTCTAATGTTGGTGCAACCCCATGAGAGTGAAATTAGATTTAAAAATAACCTTATGTACATGAATTGTTTAATATATTTTTATCTATGTTTTTATTGTTTGGACCCGAGACCCGACCCGGACCCGGCCGGGTTGAGTCCTTTAGGACCCGTAACCCGCCCCATTACCCGATAATTCAAAATATACCCGCCCCATTAGGGGCGGGTTTTGGCGGGTCCGGGTCTGGACCCGGCCCATTGCCATCCCTAATATATACTATTAGATTTTATATATTAACCCAAATTATAAAGCTTAATAACGTGTTTATGATTAATAGTTTGTGTCCGAAATACTCAAGTAATACGATATGCTATTTACGCTACGCGCTATTTGAAATGAAACGGGACGCGTTGCACTTTTTGTGTTTTAAAACACTGATTACACGCTTCGTTTGGAGATAAGGATTGTCGACTTCCTTCAATTATAGTAAAACATTTCATTATCAAACGCGCGCGTGGTAGTAATTGTGACGTTTTCTTTCGTGGTATAAAAAGGGAAACTTTAGCCGAAAATGACTATATCATTGAAATTCCGGGAAGACGACAATATTTGAAAACTCTCTTTGAAAATAAGATTTTCAGTAACATCCTCAAAATTTTTAGAAAAGAAAGAACAAATAATGTATATAAAAGATGAGGATAAGTAAAATTGACATGAGAGAAGAACTTAATAATTCAAAAGATACGTGGAAAAGAAAATCGCGGAAAGGATCTTGATCTATCCATGTCATATCATGCAAAAATGTCAACTGTGAATTAAAGATCAATAGAACAGCGCCGACTGTTGAAAATATCCATACAAACAAAAAATTCATCGGATATTTATATATTAAAATCGACGCATAATAAATAAAAAAATATATGTGGTGTAGATGTCGACACACCCACACTCTACCTACGGTTGCTTTCTAAAAAGCCACGTATATTGATATTAGGAAATATGCATGTTTCCCACATTTAACCACCGCAAGAAATAAAATGATAAGTTAAACTTCTTAGTTGGTCCTCGCCTGCTCCATTTAAAATTCAATCGTGTGCTTAAGGTTTATGCATTAAAATGATTACAGCTTACGCTCCGACCAACCACGTCATAGCATAGACAAAGTCTAAAAGTAGGGTTTTATTTTTTCTTCAAAAGAAGCACAACCTTTTTCATTATGGGAAGACAAAAATGAACAATTTTTTGGTTTCTTCGTTTCCAGTCTCAGGTTCGTAGCAAAGTTAAAATTTTCATGCTCCATCATTCTGCTCAACGTAATAATCCTATTGGAATTTATTTGGTATAGCGTGTCCAAACCACCGCAGTATCAAGGTTGGAATTAGATGCGAAAAAATTAAATTAAATTATGATTCAAACATAAACTTTTAATGAAGATGACAATTTAATTTACCATGAGATCATAATGTCGATAATAGGCATTCACTAGATGAAAATTGCATATTTGGTAGTTTGCGGGCTTGTAAACGGTGCAGTAATTGATAGAATCTTTGTGACATATCCATATGCCTAAATTAAATCAGATCAATAAATACAACTTTACAAAATTAATTCTTACATGCGACGAATTGTGTCACGTGCGGTATTTTTCCTCAAACGTCGACACCTCAAAGCTGCGCATACTTCAAACGTCGACAACAGCCATTACACCACGTCCGCATTACCGCCCGCAAAAAGGGGTTGACATCCTCTATTCCACTTTCTGTATTACACTCCGTATTCCAACGAACGAAAATCGTTACACCTCCCCCGACAAGTGTTAAAACACACATAAACATCATTACACCTATGAATTTCATTACAACAAGTATTTAAACAAAAAAAACTTCATTATTACGTATTTTTCTATTTTAATATATAATACTAATTTTTTCTACTTAATATTAGAAAAATACGTAATAATGAGGTTTTTTTTTGTTTAAACACTTGTTGTAATGAAATTCATAGGTGTAATGATGTTTATGTGTGTTTTAACACTTGTCGGGGGAGGTGTAACGATTTTCGTTTGTTGGAATACGGAGTGGAATACAGAAAGTGGAATAGAGGATCCCAACCGCGCAAAAAGGGCCTCGAAAGTGAAGCTCACAAGCGGCGCAATACAAAAATCTCAAAATAACAAAAAAAGAAAAGGTCATATTTTTCCTTCCACATAACGACGTGTCTGAAAACAGACCATCGATTGAATGCTTTCTTTCCTTCATCTGCGCCCGTGTATAAATGCCATGTCCCTTTGCTTCCATTTTTCTCACACTCATAGAAAGGTCTCAACTCAAAGTGTTTACCTCAGTTTTATCACTCTTACAACAACAATGGAAGCTCTTATTATCTTCTTCTCTGTCATTCTCTCACTGTTAACGTTCCTCATCATTTCTTCACTGAAACCATCGTTCTTACTACTGATCATTTCCGCAAACAATAAACTATGCCTCAACTTCATGAAACTCAGCATCCCTCGACATAATTATAACCTTCCAAGCCTCAAAACCTTAATCTCCTTCTACAAAAATCGCCACCGTTTGCTAAGCTGGTACGTAGATCTCTTGTCCGAATCTGAAACACAAACAATAGTGTTGCACCGCTTAGGCGCGCCGAGGACAATCATCACCGCAAACCCTGAGAACGTAGAGTACATACTCAAGACGAATTTTTCTAATTTTCCCAAAGGAAAACCCTTCACCGAGCTCCTCGGCGACTTTCTGGGCGTAGGGATCTTCAACTCCGACGGAGACACGTGGCACATGCAGAGGAAGCTCGCCAGCCACGAGTTCACAACGAGGTCCCTCAAGGATTTCCTCGTGGGCGTTTTGGAGGATGAGATACGCAATAGGTTGATCCCCGCCCTCTATATGGCGGCCGGCGGCGGCGGTCTCGGTGGTGGTGGTGTAGTTGAAGGCGACGGTGGTCGTGCGCCTGCAGTGATCGACATGCAAGATTTGCTGAGGAGGTTCTCTTTCGACACCATTTGCAGGGTGACCTTGGGCTTAGACCCCAACTGTTTGGACCTCTCCAAACCGCCGCCGCCTCTGGCGGTGGCCTTCGACATCGCGTCGGAGTTCTCAGCCATGCGTGGGGCGGCGCCGGTGGCCGCCGTGTGGAAGCTGAAGAGGGCATTGAACGTGGGGTCTGAGAGGGAATTAAAAAGGGCCGTTTCTGTCGTGCATGCATGTGTCTCTGACATGATCAAGACCAAGCGAATCCAAAAAGATTCCCAAAATAATAACAATAATAGCAAAGAAATTAATAACAACATAAAAAACAGTAATAATAGCAGCAATAAAAAAAAAGGCGGCGGCGGCGATCTACTGTCGAGATTCTTGGAAGCTGGGTTGAGCGACGAGATGGTGAGGGACATGGTGATCAGCTTCCTCATGGCCGGCCGCGACACCACGTCGGCGGCGCTGACGTGGCTCTTCTGGCTGCTGACGTGGCACCCAGAGGTGGAGAAGAAGCTGGTGGAAGAAATAACCCCTTATTGCAACAACGAAAAAAAGCCAACGGGCTTCGACGAACTAAAGGAGATGAAGTACGTCGAGGCTTGCCTATGCGAATCCATGAGGCTCTACCCGCCCGTGGTTTGGGACTCTAAGCACGCGGTCCACGACGATTCTCTGCCCGACGGGACTACGGTTCGTAGAGGTGACCGAGTGACTTACTTTCAGTACGGAATGGGGAGGATGGCCGAGCTTTGGGGCGACGACTGGCCGGAGTTTAGGCCGGAAAGGTGGCTCGCCGGCGAAGGTGGGGAGTTCCGGCCGTCGGCGGTGAGTCCCTTTAAGTTCCCCGTTTTTCAGGCTGGGCCTAGGGTTTGTTTGGGGAAGGAGATGGCTTTTGTGCAGATGAAGTATGTGGTGGCTTCGGTTCTTGGGCGGTTCGAGCTGGTCAACGTTGGGGTGGAAAATAAACCGGTTTTGGTTCCTATGCTCACGGCTCATATGGCCGGTGGGTTCAACGTTAGGGTTCGACCGAGGATTATTAGGCATTGATGTGGGGGAAAACGACGTCGTTGTACGGTGTTTTGCACGGTTTTTTGCACTTATGGTTTACTAATAGTTGGTATTTTGTTTAGCTTTTATTACATTAAAATATTAGAATCCAATTACTAGTATACATAATGAATGCATCATAAATTGAGCGGTCTAGGTTTGAGGTGTCACATTGGGGAGTTGGTTTGTTCCTTACAAAAAAAAGTCCCTTTTTATTGTGGGATGTATTAAATAGTTTCAAATGGTAAAAGAAAAAATAATGTCCAATGGGTTCGATTCCACTTGACCGCCTTGACTAACTATATGGTTGTCGCGAATTGGATCAGTACAAACAGATAAGATGATTAGTTATGTTGGAAGTTGAGATCCTTACCTAGTAATGTGGAGATTAAGAAAAAAAAGGACAATTATAGTTTTACCGGTTTGGTTTATCTATCTACTTGGGTATTATCCAAGTCCAACCCATATTTGACATGGGACATAGTTATTTAGGTGTATATGTGTTTAATTGTGTTTAAACATGGTTGGTGTAGCGTTGAATTTTGAGTGGTTAGTTGGGTTGTATACCTAATTGGTAGGAAAGACAAAACCCTAATTTTGCTTTGTGGAAATATTAAGGTGAGCTATTGGGCCGTGAGGGGCTTTCTTAACTTTAGGGCTTATAAGAAATGGGCTTTTGGAGCCCACTACCAATATGTGGGCTGCTCACATAGACAATATTGAGAATATATAAATTATATATGTGTGCATGTGTATCTGTGTATAATGGTGGATATATAACTCATGATTCTTGGACCACCATTGTTAGAATAGAGTAGATAGAAGTGTTGGCACAAGGTAAGTGAAAGTCTACGACGTTCTCCTTTGTCTGGGATGCATTGGGTAGTGAATCTACGGACCATAATATTCTTTCAATTACATCAAGAGAAAATAATCATTGAAGACTTTCTCAATCAATGATCGATGACCTTTATTTCTGTCAATTATGTAAAAAAAAGGCATCTGCTCAATCCAAAACCTGTTGTCTCCTCATAATGCATCGTCTTTGTGTTTTCAACTGCAATAATGCGATATATGCATATATGCATTTTCCTAATATATTGTCAGTGTTTCTGAGTCCCACTAGTAGAAAAAAATATGGGGACACTTGAGAAAAGATGGTACGTTGTAATGACATTTATCACGAAGGTTTAACATGATTATACGATGATAATCTCATTACTATTGTTATTATAATGCTATACGGAACTGTTTTCAACGCATGCTGACAAGTTGAAAAGACAAACGTTTAAGGATTTGTCATAATACAAGTAGTGATCATTACTCAACAATAAGGCCCTACATTTCTTTTCTTTTTTCTTTATTGGAAATGATTATTCGCTCTGAAATCAATGGAAAATTTATCAGACGCAGAAAGTCATGGAACACAAAACCAAACAAATCCTCGCCGTACTTGTATATATAATACTTGCTTATTATAAGGAGATTCTTTAAAATAAATAATGAAATATTAATCATTAAACATGTCAAATGATGTGCTTCTCCTACAGTTTGATGCAATAGAGAGTTCTAGTAAGAATGATCTTATCAAGAAATGCTTTGTTATTTTTAAATTTCTTTTTCTCAGTTAAATCCCAGACATGGATAGTGGGTGTTTGGTTTTCTTGGCTGAAATGTAGGAAAAGGATAACAAGTTGAGTACAAACTATGCAGAGCTATCTACCCATCTTTAGCTTCTTCCTGTCTTTTTGTTAATTGAATTTTTGCTTCCTTTATTTATTTTTTATTTTTTCTCTGAATCATTATTTGCCTTTTCGAAGCTTTTTTAATCCTTGACCATAAGTTGACTGCGCGTAAATGAGGTTCGATCTGTTATTTTCAACAAGATCCCTTTTTATCAGTTTACTGTTCTTCTCTATCAATTAACTGTTCAATCATCATCATCATGCCTATTTCTAGACCTACGTTTCTAGAGTTATATCAGGCAAAATTTTCAAGTTTAGAAATTTAATCGTCACTGCTACTTAGGGAAACAATTGAACTTGTGTGGGTTCGCCGTATTTTAGTTTGAAATTGAAAACAGAAACGATCCGCAATGTATTAATAAAATAACTATATCCTAATCCTTAATCAACAAATCTTTGTCTCAAACTTTAGATATATCGATATATTTGTATACACTACGCTACGTGCATGTGCTTATATCAAGAGCATAAACGAACATTTATTTATCAACACTATTACAAACAAGATCCTTTTGCTTAACTAAAACGTAGTTAACGGTTATGAAAAGCTTCATTAACCATAAGTTAGTTATTCCAAAATCAGAAGCCCAATGTCGCGAAATAATGATCGACACACACACACACATTGAATTCGATTTAATTAGTTTTATACCATATGCAATAAACATAACAAACGAGGAGAAAAACCCAACTTATTACAAACAACAAAGAATGCCAAGAAAAACCTAAAACATGGCATCATTTTATGCATAGCTTCAAACAGTAACACAGAAGCATTCTCAAGGTCTAAACTTCTGCCTACAAGACAAACAAGTCATCTCCACGCCCAAAGATGATGAAGAAGAAGCCCTTTTCTTATTATACTCAGAACTTTCCTTAATTTTCTCAGCTCTCTCAACCTCTTCTTTGGCCCTTTTCCACAAGCTTCTTGCCCTTGCAAATTCATTTTGAGCCAATTCCATCTCTCTCCTAGTAATCTCCATCAAACGCTCGGCATAAGCTCTTTCCATTGCAGCCATACGAAACTGCTCGGAGGCTTGTTGTTTTAACGCTTCGATTCGAGTTGTAGAAGAGTTATCAACCTTGCACTCATTCTTTTTCTTGTAATAATAGTTGTTGTTATGACCGTTGATGTTAGTGTCTCTCACTCTTGCGATTAAAGGGTTGACACTTATCGATAGTTGGAGATCGAGCGAAGGGCTGTTTAGATCATCGCCCGAGGAGGTGAATTTAGGCCATAGTTGCATTTCTTTGGGGTGTTGTTCCATTTAGGAAGGAAGGAAGGGGAGGATTATTAGGTTCTATACTAGTAATGTGATCTTATGAGAAATAGTACGAGAGAAAATACTTGAGGGACTCGCTCGTATATATAGAGAGTTTATTCCTTTTTTTAATAGTTTGTATATTCTATTACACGATGGGTAATTACAAAAAAATACCCACTTTCGCCATGCAAGAAAAAAGGACCGGGGACCAAGCATTGTTTTGTCATCATGAGTACCATGATTTTTTAGCCCTGTTTTGCAATGTGATCGATCGATCCCATAATGACATGAATGGATCTTTCGAAATCGAAAGGAATAAAAAAGGAAGACTTTTTTCTACATCATGAATGTGATAGTACCTAAGTTGATTTTGAAATTCGGGTCATGGTGAGGAAAGTGATAGTCAGCTAGAAAAAAAAAAGAAAAACATTTGTCTTCGTAATAATCTTAATGACCTTCCTACCTATGATTCGGCGGATTCACTACACAATTATATATTAATATTCAATGCCATTATCATGATTTAAGAACAAATCCATAATTTTTGCTTTGATACCTAATCGGGCCGGTTCGGCCCGCTGCCCGACCCATGAGAAAGAGAGCGAGTGAGGGCAATAATTACGAATCCACGTGAAGTGTGTGTATTATTCGGTTTGAGGGCTTTTTGCCTTTTTTTAAAGCTTTTGTATGTACGGTGGGCCTCGAATTGTCGGGCTTCTTCCTATAATGTTAGAAAGCAATCAATAGTTTTCTCCACATAAAGGCCATATTGGCACGTGGGAGAGCCTCAAAGCCCATCATTACAATCTTTTTTGAGAAATTATAATCATCTTCGAATTAAAATGCCATTGTACTATTATTACGCAATTATACTTAAATAATAGAGGCGTGCGTGCTAACGAGTGTTATATAGGTGTGCATGATTTTGTTTATTGATGTTTATTTCTATTCAACTTTGGAAGATTTGTGATATGATATCCTCGGCACGTGCCGCCAGATGGGTTTCGTTCCACCTTTTTGAAAAGTTGAGGCATGGGTGTGTTTATTTTAGTTTTTATTATTATTATTTTTTTATAATTGGTTAGGAAAATGGAAAAGACAAAAGCTTTTTTCAGCTCATGTATATGAAATTAAGTCCGTCCTGCTTCCAAGGTTTTCATCGGATGATGGATTAAAAGCCCATTGCGAAAGACTATTGCAGTCAAATAATAAAGGCCTTCACATAATAATATCTTGTCAGCGTAAAAAAAAAATAATAAATTCATGTTCTTATGTGGATTGCAAAATAGGGTTAAATTCGTTGAGACATTGCTCGAATTTTTGGCATCTCTCGTATAATCGCGTCGGTGCAAAGGTGTACGATTCATTTCCCGATCGTTACTTGGTGTAATCGTTGCGTTGTTCAGGCTTCTGGCCATCGAATCGGGGATATCTATATTTAGCAAGTTTTAGTGTAATTAGTATATTTAATTTTTTAGCTTGTATTTGGGTTGTGCTGCTCTATTTTGCCTCAGTCGGGGGTAAAAGTCATGTAATTGATGCATATGATATCTGTATATGTTGTGTGTTCTTAAAATCTGTCTAGGTGATTCAAACAAGTGCCATAGTTTCGCATAATTGAACTGATGCTTTGATCCTCCATAGTAGTTCCGATGCTTAATCCCATTGCATTGTGTAGTAGTCAGCAATGAAGAAAGCTTTTGGTTTTTGTTTCCATGCTTCATCTTTCATGTCATTTCCTTCCTCAAATTCATTGAGCTCTACTGGAATATTCATTACTGTAGCACTTTGAATCTATGCAGTACTGAATTTCTCCGATGGCTTCTTCTTTCAAAGCATTCTTGAACAGCCCAGTTGGCCCTAAGACAACTCACTTTTGGGGGCCCGTAGCCAACTGGGGATTCGTCATTGCTGTATATGCCTCTCTCAAAAACTCCACTTTTTTTCTTAAAGACAAGATCTTTTTCGTATCTGTTCGAACGCTTTTGTATAACCCATGCAAGAAAAATTTCAGGGCTTGGTGGACATGAAGAAACCTCCAGAAATGATATCTGGGAACATGACTGGAGGTATATGGAACTTCAAAAGGGTGTGGTTTGTTTTGACTTACGTTGTTGTGATTTAGTACTTACATTTGTCTGCTTTACTACAACAACAACAGCAATGTGCGTGTACTCTGCGCTGTTCATGAGATTTGCTTGGATGGTTCAGCCTCGAAATTATCTGCTACTTGCTTGCCATGCTTCTAACGAGTCGGTGCAGCTATATCAGTTTTCTCGATGGGCCAAGTCCCAAGGGTGAGTGAGTGAGTGAGGTCGACCAGCCATAGTTAATCTTCATAGATAGGCTAGGACACTATTCCATTTGTATTTTTCTACTTCCATGGCAATAATCAAATTCAGAGAATCAAATTGCAGTTCAATGTAGACGTTAACGGATGCCACTCTTTTGCCAGGTACATGGGGCAGAAGAAAGAATCGCCTGAATCGTCGGCTCAGTGAATGCGTTCATCATAGTTTATGACTCTTACAGTTATTTTCTTTCTGCTTTTTTTTTTATTGATTGGAATTGGATTAGTTTCGAAACTGGCATCAGCGTCACGGAGTCTTAACATGCTGTAATAAGGAGTCGTAATATATCTTGTTTACTTCTCAATAAGATTATAGTTAAATTCTTTTATGATGAGCTTTACTGCAACCTAAATCTCAAGTCGAATGGTCAGATGGATTTTGCTGCATCATTTTTATTGGCGTTTAATCTAAAATTTGATCTAAATCCATATACAATGTATGATGCATTAATTTGCTTCAATGTAGATCTTGAAATTGTAATAATTCCATACAGATCCATTTATCAAATCTCTTTTCAGTAAACAGAAAACGCAGAGTTCAACATGAAGCAATAAAAGAATGCAAATACTGTGATTACAGACGAAAAAGCACCGTTTTGCCAACTGATTCAGAGATTAACACGAGACAGCTTCTGAATGCTGTTCAACAAGAAATCTCCTTGCTTGATCGTGGACTGATAAAGAGCGTTCTTCCCGTCGGAGCGATTTGTTTCGAGCACGCCTGAAACTTTGTCTATCTTACAGCGTAGATTCCCTGCTGCTATAAGACGAGACAGTTCTCTACACACAGTAATAAGCATCACAGATAAGATGGAGCGAAAAACGAAATAAACACTGCATGTCCTCTGTTAAAGCCTAAGTGTACTTACATGTCAATGAAGTCTACAGTCACACCCACCAAGTGCTTCAGCCATGGCATCGACGGTGCAGTGACACTCTTGTAAGATTCCAAGAATTGCGAATAGACGACGGTTCTGATCTCACGCATGTAATGATGGAAATGTGGGTGCAAATAACGATCTAACTTGATGTGTTTGGTCAAACCAGCTGAAAGTTTTACAGTCAAAAACATAAATATTCTGATTATGTAAGCATAATGTATTATGTCAAGCAGCTAGTTTTCGTACTCTTCAATGGACAACCGCTGGTTTTGCTCTCAGTGCTGTTCTAGTGCTTTCTTCTCCTGGAAATTAAACAAGAAAACTATTCAATTCACATACTGAGAGCACAGAGAAAAAACTGAAGGTTGCACGGGATACCTTGTCGCCATTTCGGATGTAAAATAAAGATTTGGCCAAATTTGATTCTCTAACTTCACTTTCACACAAGTTTTCTTCCGCATCAGCAATTCTACATAATTAAAGCCAAACATAATTTGACAAAGAAATAGAAGTTCCATTCATACATATAGCATACGAAGAAAGTGGTCCAATTAGTTTAACGTACCTATCATCCAACTTCTTGAGCTCTACATCGATCTTCATACGCACGGATTCGAGCGCCTTCTGATCCAAATTCCAGCACCTTGTTCGCCACAACGGTTTCGTACAATGGAGCCATGTCTAAAAGCCAAAATCTTTCCGATAAGAATCAAAATACGCACATAAATAAACCACGTGAAATATAAATCCGGAACAAATGTGAAACAAATTTTACCATTTCCGTTAATGGTGAATCTGAAAGTGCTTGTTTGGTTGGAGGGTTTAAGTATTTTAAAGGTGGGTTTATGATATCTTCGTGTGTTTGGTTCGCAGGATTATCTAAACCATGTGTTTATATAAAACCACTCTAAACCCATGCAGACGGGTTTAAATAAACACACCCCCTCACATGTGTTTATTTAAACCCACTAACCAAGCACACATTTTATTTAATTTGTTTTATATAAACCCTTACTTATTTAAACCCTCCTAAATATAAACCAGTCAACCAAACGAGCACGAAAACTCATCTCTGAGCCGAAACTTTGTCGATGTCCTCAACGTCGTTTTGAGAGAGGAGGAACAGCTTTTGAGCTAGAATAACCTGTAGTTGCTGCTTTCCTTCTTCCATTGATGCAATTCTTTCTTCACTCACAACAACTCACAAGGCAGCTAAGAAGAGAGAGAGAGAGAGAGAGAGAGAGAGAGAGAGAGAGAGATGACTACTATGGCGTGGGCTTAGGCTTTATCAAGTGTTATCGGCCCAATACTATCAAATTGCGATAAGGAAAGAGCAATTTCTTTCACGTCTTTCAATTTCAGGGTTTAATTTCAGAGGTGATCAACTAAAAACCCATCTCAATCGCCGTTGATTAATCCACCACCCATGGCCGCCGCCGCCGCTGCCGCCACTCGAACGACACCCCTCCCTCGCCCTGGACGTGGAGGCGTACTCCCTCACAACCTGTCCCCCGAAGAAGCCCGCGTTAAAGCCATATCGGAAATCGTCTCCACCATGATCGAACTCTCACGCGCCGGTCAAGACGTGGATTTGAACGCCGTTAAATCTGCTGCTTGCCGGAAGTACGGACTCTCCAACGCTCCCAAGCTCGTGGAGATGATAGCCGCTTTGCCCGACTCGGAAAAAGACGCACTTTTGCCTAAACTAAGGGCCAAACCAGTTCGAACGGCGTCGGGCATCGCCGTAGTCGCCGTTATGTCAAAACCTCATCGGTGCCCCCATATTGCTACGACGGGGAATATATGCGTGTATTGTCCAGGTGGGCCAGACTCCGATTTTGAATACAGTACGCAGAGTTATACGGGTTATGAACCCACGAGTATGCGGGCAATTAGGGCTAGGTGAGTTTCTTTGTTTTGTTTTGAAGTTCCATACATGCGATTATAGCTCCTTCTGTTACTTTGAGCTTCCCTATGAGTATCATAAAGACAAAAACATATATTGCTTTAGCTTTTCAATACCTCATTCATATGGTTAACCTTGCTTGTTTATTTCCATGAATTCGATCGTTTTCTATATTTTGTTCAGATATAACCCCTATGTCCAGGCGAGAAGTAGGATTGATCAGCTTAAAAGACTTGGTCACAGTGTGGATAAGGTTTTCTTTATTGTTCCGTTCTCAAGTTTTCGATTTAGTTATCGAAATTTTTAAACGAGTATCGCATCTCACTTGACCACCTTGAGCAGGTCGAATTCATTTTGATGGGCGGGACGTTCATGTCTTTGCCAGCAGATTACAGAGATTACTTCATAAGAAATCTCCACGATGCTTTATCAGGACACACTTCTGCAAATGTCGAAGAGGCAGTTTCATACTCGGAGCACAGCGCCACAAAGTGTATTGGAATGACTATTGAAACGTGAGTTCTTTGCTGTAAGAATTGATTGCCCGTCGCCATACTAATTCCTAGTTGTTTAGGATGCCACAAGTGTCTCAGCTGTCTTTATTTTTTTTTTCTCTCTGCAAAATATCAGAAGACCAGACTATTGCCTTGGACCCCATTTGAGACAGATGCTTTCCTATGGCTGTACGAGGTTGGAGATTGGTGTGCAGAGTACTTACGAAGATGTCGCCCGTGACACAAATAGGGGCCACACAGTAGCAGCTGTGGCCGATTGCTTTTGCCTGGCAAAAGACGCTGGCTTTAAGGTGTGTACTATTTCTCTATTCTCCTTTCCTTTTTGTCCCCTGCTCTATTGTCATTGCTGCCCAACTCATTCTTTGTTCTCTCTTACCAATTATAGGTAGTTGCTCATATGATGCCTGATCTCCCAAACGTCGGGGTAGAGAGGGACTTGGAAAGCTTCAAAGAGTTCTTCGAAAACCCTTCTTTCAGAGCTGATGGGCTCAAAATCTATCCCACCTTAGTGATTCGTGGGACTGGCCTTTACGAACTGTGGAAAACTGGCAGGTATGAGATTCCATGATCTAACCCCACCCGTGCAGCTATTTAAATTAAATTTTAACAAATGTTTGTTAAAATAGGTATAGAAATTATCCCCCTGAGCAGCTAGTGGACATTGTGGCGCGTATTCTTGCGATGGTCCCACCGTGGACTCGTGTGTATAGAGTCCAGCGCGATATTCCCATGCCACTTGTCACGTCTGGCGTTGAGAAGGGAAATCTTAGGGAACTCGCCCTAGCTAGGATGGACGATTTAGGGCTGAAGTGTCGGGATGTAAGAACTCGTGAGGCTGGAATTCAGGCAAGAAAAGAAAACGACTTCTTTCTCCATGTCTCTGTATTATTGATTACATCGTATCATCGTTTTCCTTGGATGTAATATAGGATATTCACCACAAGATAAGGCCAGAGGAAGTTCAGCTCGTTCGCCGCGATTACACTGCGAACGAGGGTTGGGAAACATTCCTTTCGTACGAAGATACACGCCAGGTGTTGAGCTATAGCCTTACCTTCTTCTATAGTAACAGAACAAGAAAAAAAGATCACATTTTTAACAAGTATTTTCTTTGTCTCTGCCCAGGACATACTTGTGGGATTATTACGGCTGCGTAGGTGCGGGAAGAATGTAACTTGTCCCGAGCTTGTAGGGAAGTGTTCGATAGTCAGAGAGCTGCACGTTTATGGGACCGCCGTGCCCGTCCATGGAAGAGATGCAGACAAGCTTCAGCATCAAGGCTATGGTACGCTTTTAATGGAAGAGGCGGAGAGAATTGCTGTCAAGGAGCACAGATCGAAGAAGATAGCTGTTATTTCCGGGGTGGGAACGAGGCATTATTACAGGAAATTGGGATATGAGCTTGAAGGTCCGTACATGGTCAAGTACATCGGATGACCCAAGGCCAAGTTTTTGTTCTCGTACTTCATGAACAATTTGAGTTGAGCAAATCTTTTATCGTTGGGATGAAACAGAAAAATGTTTTATGTATGATGATTTACCAAGTTAAGTGTTTATGTCCTCTCTCATTGGGCTTAATATCCTTTTATTATGATTTTTGCCTTTCCATGGTTCCTTACTACTTCGGCTGGGCCATGTGAAATCAAGAAAATCCCAGAAATTTTGCGCCGCCGTGATCATATGGGCACTTCTTCAACGTCTCTCTCTCTCCCTCTCCTCTCTCCTCTCTCAAACCGTAGTGAAGGAGAAGAGAGACCCAATTACCAGGCAACTCATGGGTGCTACACTAACCAAGAGCACAAGGCAAATGAGGGAGACAAGGAAGATATTATTACATAGCGATTGGGCATATGTAGGAGCATACTAGTGCACGAGCCGTACGATATTTTAGCATCGGAACGTGCAAGCATATGACGCTCCTTTTACAATTTCGGCAACTAAAAGGACTGATTGCGCTACTACTCATCGGAGCTGCACCAGTGACACTTTGCCTTTTTATTCTTTCCAAGAAAATCAATCCAAGCAAAAAAGTAGAACAGAAGAAAAAAAAAAAAAAACTCAACCATTGAAGAGATAACTGATTAGTAGCTGATGGATGGCTCACGACTAGTCTTGTCGATCAGTCGTTCGTGGTTGGTTGAAGATGATGAGAGGAGAAGAGGAACGGCGCCGCGTTCGTATTTATAAAGATGATAACTTTGGGGAAGATGAAGAAAGCCCTAAGTTGAAACTGGGCCGTAATTTCAATTGGGCTTTTCTATGGTCCTTAATCTTACACCAACTATTTCATAGTCATAGGCTGGAAATTTTGAAAATCAGACTATGAAATACAATTGCAGATTCTCTTCACCAGCTCACATAGTTTGTCTCGAACTGACATATGACTAGAATAATAATAAAAAAACAAAATAAAATAAAGTGAGTGATGATGATGATGATTGATTAATACAATCACGCCGTATACTATGATTGGTTTGGTGGGTCGTCATGTCTTTTTTCTGGCTTTCCCCATCTCTAACTCCATCCCCTTGCCATGTCTATGTAACATCAAGAATATACTGATTTAAACGCTCCATATAATATTATATATATAATCACCATTCTTTCACGTAGATGGTACACATGAAAGAAGGCCACGTTCACTAATTTGTCTTGTCTTACCTTAGGCTATGTAAAATATGAGATTCGTCTCTTTGTTCGTTAGGTACTTAGGTTGCTATGCTAAAGACGACTTATTAATATATGCACAAACTAATTGACAATCAAATTACAATGCCAGGCTGTGATCACCAGTCTCACACAGCAACACACACATTCACATTATATATATAAGCAAAAACCCCATTTCTGAAAACCCTCTCAAACACAATTAATATCATAAACAATAACAATGGGCAATGCAGCAGCACTATGCACGCCTTCGTCGATGATCTCAGACAAGTACTACAATCGTGTAATAGAAGTGCATTCGAGCGATGGAAGATTGCTCATCTACTCGAAAGAACGGCTAAAAGCAGCAGATATCATGCTAGAAAATCCAGGTATGTTTCTGTGCGAGTCAACGCATCTGAGAGTTGGTCAGAGAATTCCAGGAATTCAAGCCGAGGAAGAGCTTGAGAGAGGACAAGCTTATATTCTATTGCCGATGGATATGTTGTACTCTGTGCTTACGAAGGAGGACATCGAGTTTCTCAGGCACAAAGACCACAAAGGGATGAAGGCGGCGGCGCTAGGGTTTTCCAAGATTTTTCTAGAGTTTTGTCTCTTCCCTAATAATCATGTTAACGGTAATAATAGTTCGGATTATGGTTATGAATTCATGGAAGAGTTGGAGAACGTATGCAGTGATTATGAGCAGAAGAGATATTCGAGGCAAAGATCGTGGGAGCCTTCATTGGAGACGATTGTTGAAACTCCACATCATAATCAATAAGGGAGTATAATACATATGTATATTCGTTATTACACGGCTTTTTTATTACTTTTTGTTTCCTGTTTATTTTGTTTTATACATTGAAGAGAATCTTTTACGTACTATCCATGAGAGTTTTGATGTCTTTTTGTATATTAACTAATTGGAATCATTTGTAAATTCGGGCGGATCATATGAGTCAACTATTAACTTCATTTTTTATTCAATAGCCATGATGATTAATTAGTTCAGATAAAAATTATAGCCAGCATTATAGTCCGAAATGCTTCGAATTGAATTTAGTCCGTACCTTGATGAGATACAAAAGAAAAATCATTTGTATGAGTCTATTATGTATGTTGGGCCCAAATCAATGAATGGGCCACCATTGTAAAATTTTGTAGCCAATAAAGGCCCAAATAAAGAAAAATGAGAAAGAAAAAAAAAAGAATGAATGTTTACCAAGCAGTTTTCCTGTTGTTCGTAGCCATTATTATATTTATATTGCTTTAAAAGATGATATATACATGTGATTGTGATCAATGGGGTTGCTACAGTACTATAGTGTATTTATTTTATTTTACTTTATATCATCCCGGCGTTATATTGAGCGAGCGAGAGAGAGAGAGAGAGAGAGAGAGAGAGAGAGAGAGAGAGAGAGAGAGAGAGAGAGAGAGAAGGGGCAGTTTGGATGAGTAAAAGGTGTGAAAGGCACGAGACACATAATAGCATATATACGAATGAAGGCAGAGAGAAGAGCAATAAATGAGCGTGTAAGAAGAAGGGTGATGAGGCTTATGATAGCCCTCATGATCGTCACGTCCCTCTCCATACACGTATTCCTATACACATTACTACAATACAATTCTATCTTCCATATTTTGTACATAGAATATATTCCCCCTACTTCTTTTTTCCTTCTATACTACTACTAATAAATAAACGACAAACAAAACAAAATATGTTATTACATACACATGTGAACTTGTGATCGATCGTGAGTTGTGACACCTCTCTCTCATAATTCTATCAAATATGCTTTATTATCTCGAGTGTTTGCAGCAACCACGCAAAACACCTCATATTCATTCTTTGTTTCCCTTTCTCGTTTTGTCTCCATTGTTCCATCTCTTTCTCTGAAACTCATAGTATAGTACCCCCTTTTCTTACATTCATCCCTACATATAACTTCCCCATTTCGCACTCTTCTCTCTTTTACTTATTATGTTTCTTCGTTTTCTTTCACAACCCTTTTTCTCCCAAAATACTAGTATTTCTTATGAGGTTTTCATAAATCATATGAGCTCAAACTCAATTTCATTCAACTACTTTCTGCCCTCGATGCTCCAAGATTAAGTTCTTTCTGCAAAGTACTCTTACCTTTTTTCCCCTCAAAAACCCTAATCGTTCTTTACTTCAACAAGACAAGAAATGATGTGGATCAATGGTTACACCGATAATGGTGTAGAGCCTCTTAACAACAACATTCAAGATCCATTCTTTAGTGCTCTTAATAACGAGCACAGGCCACTCACGCCAAGACCTACTATTACTACTACGCATGATCATCTTCTCGCCCTAAATCACTATCATCTTGGTAAGTATATAGCTCTCTATATCTCCACCCTCTCAACATATATGTATATGGTATATATTACAATGACTGGTTTATTTCGAGCTCCTCAGCAATGGCGGAGACTAGTAGGAGAGGGATAATAAGTGCTGCATCATCACAGCACGTCGTTGTGAGTTCGAGGTGGAACCCAACGCCTGAGCAGCTTCAAACCCTAGAGGAGATTTATAGGAGAGGCACTCGAACGCCGTCGGCCGAGCAAATACAGCAGATAACTGCGCAGCTTAGGAGATATGGAAAGATCGAAGGCAAAAACGTCTTCTACTGGTTTCAGAATCACAAGGCTAGGGAGAGGCTAAAACGACGCCGTCGCCAGGTGGAGTCTTCCTCCTCAGACGAACAGCAACCACCACCGCAGAATAATGGCCATAATCTCTATAATACCACGGAAGGAAATGAAGAAAGTGGTAATGAAGAGAGCTGTTTGTTGCCAGGATATGAATCTGTGTGTGGAATTTCGTTTCATCTGCTCGTATATTTCCGTTTTCTTGATGATTAACAAGTGTATGTCTTCTCCTGTAGGGGTGATGAATATGGCATCTTATGAAGTGGTGGAACAAACAGCCAAGAATAGGCCTTCGAATTCCATTACAGCAGCAAATCAGGTCCTTTATTTGTCCTTTTTCATCGCATCAATTGGATCGTTCTTTGTAGTTATTCTCGCAAAAAGACACAGATCTCACGTAGTTTAATACTTTATTAACTTGGCTAATCGGGAATAATCAGCACTTTAACCGTTAGTGTTAGATGTTGTTAGATACATATTATATACTTTTTTTTTTCGTTTAGGCCTGAGAAATCAAGAAAGGGATATATTTGCTTGCGTAGTTTCAGGCGTTTCAAAGAAACATCTAAAAACTTTGTTGGAACAATTAAAAGAATCTAAAAGCTGCACACTTTCCTTTCTGCCGGGGACTCCTAACATGGCTAGCTAGGGTTCTTGGGCATTGTGCTCATTTTCATATCCCTTTTGTTGAAAACTGAAATAACACACTTGTTGAGAAAACAAGTGAGTTATCTGCTGTTTTCTCTACCAGGTTGATATCACTGGAGAGACCTGGTTATTTAGCCTTGTATTTTTGTTTATGATAATGAAGCTATCGTTTCTGGTAAAAAAAAAAAAAAAAAAAAGAAATAACACACTTGTTATATTCTCTGTTGATCTATTAAAAGGACTTATTATATGCAGATGAAATGTCTTAATCTTGCATCATGGTCCTTATTTCCACTGCCACATATTTAGCTCTTGCGTTGGTCTTATGTATTCCAAAACTAACTTTCGTTTTTTTTTTTTTTTTTTCATTCTTTTCCAGAAAAAACTCTCGGCGCAAGGGACAACAGTGGCTATAGAGTGTGAATCACATCATGGATTATGGACACAGTTCTATGATATGGAAGACACCAATGCAGAATCATTGCATCATCAGAGGAGGAATGCCACGTGGCACGCAATGCATTTTCCTTGCAGTTCTTCACTTCCCACCAACCTGCTAATAAACTCTTGTTCAACAGTCACAGCTACTCCATCAGCAGCAGTGCACAGATCACAATCAACTTTCGACGACGTTATTACAAATGCACATGAAAGTCTCGAAGAAGATGATGACGATGATGATGATCAAATGGCACAGACCTTACAACTGTTTCCAATTCGATGCCATGAAGAAGAAAGTGTCGGCGAAGAAGAGCCTGGCTCAGCCATTTTAAGCAATGATACCTCTACAAGTCTTAGTAATTACAAGTTCTTCGAGTTTCTCCCATTAAAGAATTGAAAGGCTAAGCAAAGAAAAAGAGACTTGCTATTATTACATGTTTGAAGAGCTATCACTAGCTCGATAAGTCTCGAGGGGAACATTACATGTAGGGTTTTATCAAGAAAATATGCAAAACGTTGCCTTAATCTGCATTAGTAAGACCATGTTTTCTCTTGTGTCGTCTGTTTTGGATTTATGGAAAGTGTCCATGAGTGGACAGTTAGCAAGGATCTACTGTTATTAATCTTGGTTTGTCTGTATCAGATTTTAATTGTATCAGTATAGCTCTTCTCAGAACTAGCTAGACATAAAGAGAGTTGCGAGTCTCCCAATGAAGAAAATCAAGAATTGGAATTCAGATGTCATCAGGGTTTGACTTTTATCATCGATATTTCATGTCCAATAAAGTCTCAACATTTTGATAGCAACCACATCAGCTTCATTCTCTTCTCATAAAATAGCATGCTAGCTAAGCTATACAAAATGTAAGAAAAGACCTTAGGGTTTTAACAATAGACTCGAAGAACACTGTTGTACATGAAATAAATCATACATACGTCTTCCAATTCTAGATTTGAATTATTATTTCAAATTACACAAGAGTCAGACAAATTTATTACTTGCTGCATCAGAGTGATTAATTAACGATAGTTAATGAGTCATGTCCCTTTGTCAGATCAAGAAAGTGACAATACCTAAGAGCTGCTCATATTGCAGCAAATACCAAACAGACAAATAGTTACATCGATGGGCCCTATTACAGATTTAAGAGTTTGTCTCTTCATATATATCTATGACAATTGAGGAAATAGAATGATTCTGTAAATCTTTCCCTTATTTTATCATGAGGTCATCATGAATTCGTAAATATCAAGAACAACCAGCACTCTCTTTTCTTTTTTATTTTCTCTTTTTTTTTTGGAGTTAATCCATCAGTCATTTCAGCCCGTCGTTTTGGGCTTACGTTGGCCTTCGTGTGGCCCATGTTTGGAAGTTTGGGCCTCATTTGGCCCAAAATCAATGCGCCATTATACGAAACGTAGAAGCGTGAAAACCACACTAAATGAACATAGTTTCTTTTTCTTTTTCTTTTTTCATTTAAGCCGAAGTGTTGTTCGTTTTGGTGACATTTCACTTGTCTCAGCTTTCTCATAAGCCTTACACAACTACTGATCTGATCGAACAAATCTGTGAGCCACGCGTGAATTCAGCGCTGCTGAGATATGTTTTTTCTTCTCTAGTCTTTGCTACACTGTAGGTGAGAGCACGCAGATAGGTAGACACACTGGCCGTGAGAGCGTTGTCGGCCGTCGTCTGATCTCGCCACGCGGTAGGCTATTCACTGTTCGAACGGCGGAGGATGGCTCACTGGATCTCGTCGAAGCTCAAAGCCGCCGAAAATCTACTCCAACAGGCAAATAATTGATCGACGCCTCTAATTTGCTTTAATTTTATCGTTTTTTTTTGTAGATATCCTGTTTTTACTGTTGATTTAGGTTCTCGCATCTGCTAATCATGTGGGTTTATTAACGTGTAACTGGGATTGCTATGATGCGAGGGGACCGACGCACGTATATAATCAAGTCTTTCTGTCTAATAAACGAAGAAAAATCGATTGTTTACTAGCATTACATTTGGTATTTGCGAGCCATATGTGGGGCATTATTTCAGTGAAGATGTATTACTATGCTATGAATTATTCATTTATGACATGTGTTTTTGCTGGGTTCTGTTGTAGATCGATCAGCAAGCTGCAGAATCTCTTGGTAAAAATGAAAAGCCCCAGCCTGATGAGCTAGTTATTGGAAGTTCGCCAGCAGCTCCAGAAACTAAGCCGTTGCTGAAAGATCAATTGAAAAAGAAACCTCGAGAGAAAGAGATTCATCAAAGTTCCACTCGCGTTGATAAGATTAGTTCAAATGTCGTTTCTAGAAGTAACAAGGATGCAAACCATGGCGTTGAAGCTGGGATAGCTAAGAACCTGAAGTCAAGGCCTAGCTCAACTAGTAAACTCACTGATAGTGATTGGACAGAATTACTGAGTTTGCCGGATACAAAGGGATTATCTGGGGGAGACGGTGGGAACAAAAGTAACACTGGGATTGCAGGTGCCCGCGGTTTGAGGAAAGATTCAAAAAAGGTTGGGAACTCGGGATCGAGGTTCAGTCTTTCTGCGATTGATGGGAGGAGCAAAACGGTTAGGAGCAATGGAGCTTTAAAGGATTCGAAGAAATCAGACGGTGGAGGGTCGGTTAATGATAACAATGCTGAGAGCAATGATAACGTTATAAAGTCCGATGATGGAACATCAACAACTTCAACTATCCAGTCACCAAGCAGTGGAGGTGAATTGGATAGAAGTTGGAGTCCCTCGCCTCTACCGATTGATAAATCTAACATAACAGACAATCTGAAAATGGAGGCAGATAAGCATATTGTTAGTGTAGAGGGACTGGACACCTCGGAAAAGTTTAAAACTTCTTTAAAAATGATGTCAGTTCCTCACCAGGCTAAGTTGGATTCAAAGCTTCTCAATGTTGGTGAGAAGATAATAAAAGACATTGACGATAAATCAAAAATCGCTGCTCGGACTTCCAGTTCTTCGGATAAGGTTTCATCAACGAGGAGTGATGGGGAATCAAATTCTGGGACTGAAACGAGTTCATCTTCTGATTCAGAAAGTGAAAGAGAAAGAGAAGAAAGGAGAAAGAGGAGGCAACAAATTTTAGCCGAAAGAGCAGCTGCAAAAGCGGTTGAGGCAATTAAAGAGCGTGAGAACCTAGTTGCGAAATTGGAGGGAGAGAAACAGAGTTTGGAGAAAATACTTGAAGAGCGAGCCAAACAACAAGTACAGGAGGTACTATATCAATGTTTGAATATATATTCAATATGCACAAGTCTGCATTTCAAGTTTTTGTTATCAGCCAAACAATTGGGAAGTCAAATTGGCTAGAAATGTTGCTTTTTGCTGATCTCATCGTTGTCAGGCTTCAGAACTACAGACAACTATGATGGAGACCATGAATGCAGTTGAGTTAGAGAAGCAGAAACACAATAGTACTCGAATGGATGCCCTTGCACGATTGGCAAAGCTTGAGGTAATGTATATGCATCTCCTTTTGTGTAGATCGCAATGATTTTTATCACGAAGACTTGAGCTTTATTTTGCAGAGTGCGAGTGGTGCCCTTGCAAGATCTCTTGCTCATGTCCAGAAGAATCTGGAAATTGAGGTATAAAACAAAACAACCCTTTAATGTATCCAGTTTTCACGTTGTGTAGAAATTTCCTTGAACTTTATCTGTTTTGTATTTTTCTGATTGTTAAGTAAACTAAACGTAAACATTAAACAATTATTAGTTTGTACTATATTTATGTTTTAATAAGCAATTCATGGATCTTGACATGTTAGTATGAGCTTCAGTTGTTGATGAAGTTTATTTTTGTGAGTTAGGTTGATCATGTAACTCAACTTCGTCAACAGTTACAAATGAAAGAAGCAGCACATGAAGGTATGCTGATAGTTGAGACTTAACTGTTAACTTGTTACAATCTATTTGCGTAATTTGATACTTGATCTGATATAATGATTACTGACCCTATTTCTCAAAATTTTCCTCCTGCTAGAGTTGAGGCGGAAAATAGCAAATCCCCAGCAAAAGGGTGACAAAGTTAGTCTTATTTCTACTGATCATCTATTGGTCGTGGTGATCATCTTGCCCTGATTAGTTCTTAATCTTGCAGTTCCAAGGTTCAAAAGGCATTGAGTTTGAACTGGAGATGCTTAAGACAGAATACACATTTCTAAATGATAAAGTGGAAAAAGTCCAAGATCAGGTGATCATCAGTTTCTGAATTTGTGTATGTGTACTGTATTTCTAACTGATGAAGTTGGAAAAGTTCTCTCTCAATTCTCTTGTGACAGAGTCCATTCGTAAAACTTACACAGGCAATAGAAACTTTGAAAACGGAACTACGTTGTTCGATAAACAAGATAAATATTTTATTTTGATTATGCAGGCTCGAACTTTAGAAACCAGCATCGAGACAACACGAAGAGAACTAGAATGCCCAACTGAAGTTGAAATGGAGCTCAAGCGAAGGCTTAATCAATTTACTGACCACTTGATTCAGAAGCAAGCACAGGTTTGCCTCACAAACCCATAGGCTGGATTTAGTTTTTGATATTCTTACTATTGGTTCCAGAATGAACTTGGTTTATGTGTACATCTTCGACTAATCAAAATAAGCGGAAATTACATATTACTAATTAATCCACGTTTTTTCCTATCAGGTCGAAACCTTGTCTTCAGAGAAGGCCATGCTTCTTCTCAGAATAGAGGTAGACATTACATCCATAATCAAGAGTCATTGAATTTTCTCTGTACATGTTTCTGCAACAATTTCTCTAAGAAAAATTTGCAAACATAGGCCGTTTCAAGATCGTTGGAGGAAAATAACTCAACGCCCAATTCAGTCGATCTATTACCCAGTTCCTCGACGCAGAGCGATTTAGAATCGGGCAGGTGGCAAATCTCGAATTCGAAGCTACGACCATTGCTAAGGCAGAAGATGCTATCAAGTCAGCAGCATTTGGGATCATTCATTCGCCAATTAGATTCCCTCTTCTGCGTCGGCGCGGTTTTCCTCCGAAGAAACTCAACTGCAAGAATCTGGGCAATCGTCTACTTCTTATGCCTTCACGTTTGGGTTATATACATTATGTCTTCACATTCCCATTCCCCCGTCGAAGGCCACAATCAATCAGGCGCCGTCGTCTCCCTTGAGAACATAAATAACACTGGCGGCGGCATTGTCAGAAATTGAATTCTAAACTATATTGTCAGCAAAATACTGTAAGAAAATACTGCAACTTTCTATTTATTACACACTATTGATTTAGTGCTATTACTCCACAGTTGGCTCAAATTCTTGTACATAAATACACAAAACATTACAATTATGCTGGGGCAATGGAGACTCTATCGACTTCTACGACATATTCGAGGGTGGCGAAAGGAGGTACAGTCACGCCATCGCCTAAGTCTGCACCTTCTTCGCCGAAGCCGAGATTAGAAGGTACGATTGCTCTTCTCTTACCGCCCGCTTTCATGCTCCTAAGGACGTCTTCGATGCCCTCGCATATGCCTTTGCTGTAAGGCCTCGAGCCCATTACGAGCGCCAATGGCCTCTTGTTATTACCCTCGAATGTGTTCACAAACACTTCCCCTGTTTCTTGGATTGTCCCTTTGACGTTGACCACCACTAGGTCTCCCTGCCTTGGAGATGCTCCTCCTCCCACTCTTACATCGTAGTACCTTGGACCATAATTTGCAGGAAATCGTTGCTGCTACGAGCTTATTTTTAGTGTGAATTTGTTACGGGTTACTTACAGAGAAACAACACTCTCACCTTATACCATTTGGCAAGACTACCTCTTCTTGCTTCTCCACATCTCTGGGAACCAAAAGGGAACAATCAAACCAAACCAAGGCATAAACACACGAAAGAGCGTGATGATTTTGAATACCTTGTGTTAGATTCTTGCTGAGAAACTTCGAGCCGAGTTTTAATCTGCTCGGAGACAACTCCGACGGCGAGGAAGCCGACCCAAGCCAGGCCGGCGCCAATGCCGAAACGCCTTGTCAGGGAAGAAGCGACCCAATCAGTTGAATCGGCGCTCGTTTTTATGGACGAAGGTTTGGGCCTTTGCTGTTCTTGAACTTTGTTCGAAGGTTTTTGCTGCTCGGTTTTTGAGTCTGCGCTGAGCTTCTGAGGAGCCTGGTTCTGCGGCGGCTGTGGAGGTGGGGTTTGCGAAGAAGACGATGACGACGAGAAGTGAACGTTAGTTCTTGGGATGGGATGAGAGAGAAACGGCGGCGGAGATGTAAGAAAAGATGCCATCGGAGAAAAAAGTTCTGAGATGTGAAACTGAAGATTGGTATTTATAGTACCATCTGATGACTTGGAAAGATATGGCTAAACCTTATCTTCTACTTGTGATGATGCCATGCCAACGTTTACTCTGCACAATTTAAAAATTCTAATTTCGTTTCTATTTTAATACAAATCTCCCAACATTACTACTAGTTTTTAGTTTATGCAAAAATTAAATATTGTGATTAGTTTTCCTCTCCGTTATTCTCCTTTATTTGGATTTTGATGAGTAGCCTAACTCCTATTTATATAATGTAAAATAGCCGCAACAAAAGTACAAGATATTTTTAGTTGTTCTAGATATGTTAATAATACAACCAAACTAATAAATTAAGCCATAGCAAAAGTGCAAGATATTTTTCAGCATTTTGCCTTCCCAGCAGGCCGTGTCGGCACCATAAGTTTACCAATTCCATTTCTTAGATCTTAATGTTCTAATTGGCCTCGTACTAAATTGGAGTACCAATATTGCGTTAGATAAAAAAAAAACGTCATTAGCATGATGATTTTGAATATTCTATGCCATTGCGTTATTACATTCCCTAGACAAGACAACATAATTTCGGCACCTCGGTCTATATTTAGACACAAGCTGATTTCTAAGCTAAGCTTGTCAAATTTGGTAAGCTCTGAACTTTCTCCAAGAACACAAACATCATACATTCGATATACACAGAGAAAAAGAAAGAGCTTGGCAATCAAAAGAAATGGAGAAACGAGTTGCAATAATAGGATCAGGCGTAAGCGGGCTCTTAGCATGCAAGTACGCCCTCTCCAAAGGCTTCAACCCCATAGTCTTCGAAGCCCACGCCGACATAGGCGGCGTATGGTGGAGCACCACCGCCAACACCAGGCTCCAAAGCGTCAAGGAGTTCTTCCAATTTCTCGATTTTCCATGGCCTTCCCACGTTCAAGCTCCGTTTCCTACGGCCCAACAAGTCACGGAGTACCTTCAGTCGTACGCCGAGAGCTTTCAGCTGTTTCCTTACATTGTTTCCTTACATAAAGTGTTGGGAATTGCGAGCCTAAACTCGCCGGAGTAAGGCCGGGAGGCGGCCGGAAAGTCACCCAGTCGACCACAGCTCATGGAGAAGACATTCTGTCAAGAAAAATGTCCAAGTCCACAGATTCGTTGTGAGCCGTCCGATCGTTGCCGCCATGATCAAATGGACAGAGTTTAATTATGTGAGTTGAATGAGATCCATCCGATTAACAGAGAAGGAATGGACGGGTGAGATTGGACAGTTACTTAAGAAGAATCGCTACGTTTTATCAGTATAAGCTGTGTACAACTCCTAATGCGCATGGTACTGCCCGTCAGTGCATGGAACAGCTGTGAAATCAGTATAACTAACAGAACAGAGGTTTCGACCTCATCACTTCACGAGCTTGTAACTTTCTCTAGGGTTAGAATTAGAGAGAGTTGTTAACTAGAGTTTTGTCGTAGACACAGAGGTCTGTAAAACTCTAGTTGGTGATTAATACAATCGGCGGCTCTGTTGGTCCGTGGACGTAGGCGAAGATCGCCGAACCACGTTAAAAGCTGTGTGCATTTTCTGTGGTTTTTTGCTTGCTGTTTTTGGTTCGATCGAGCTGCGATTGCTTGATTGAGTTAGATCGAAGCATACACACGGAAACACAGGTTAATTCCGAGTCGATCGGCGGTCGTAGATCAACATAAAGTTCAACTCCGAGGTTGTGAGCATGGATTACTGTTGAGATTCTAAGTGGGTTTCGTCCCACTTCAAGCTTTTTGAGCCGCTATTACATACGAGGCTTTCTCCTCCTATCACCATTTGGTTTAAGGAAGGACCCCTCGATTTTTAATATTGATCAGAGCGAGCTTCCGCTCACCGTCACCCGATTCATATGTCCACGTGTTAGGCCAGTCATGTCACACGTGAGAGGGCGTGTTGAGATTCTAAGTGGGTTTCGTCCCACATCGGATAATTCAAGCTCTTTGAGCCGCTATATACATACGGGGCTTTCTCCTCCTACAATTGGTTTAGGAAAAACCCCTCGATTTCTAATAATTACCCCGGAGAATCCGTCGGAGAGAGGGAGTCGTGGGGTTTGTGGGGCGGCGGCGATGGGAAGGCTTTTGGGTCTTCAAAAGGGAAGTGGGTCCTCAGAGTTCGTCACGCCAAAGAAGATTCGGTGGCCGCGGACTATGATTACGAAGCAGATTTTTGTGATCAACCTCGAAGCTTCTTCATTTCCCATGGTGTAATAATCCATGGAATGCATTGCTTTCCCAGAAAACACTTCTGGGCCATGCCCTGATTCGAATTCTGGGATCTCACGCTTGGGGGTATACCGATATGGTACAATGATCAGCTGTGTAGGGACATTGGGTGTAATCCCAGGAGAAAAATTGGTTTTTTCAAGGACATGTTTGAGCCTATTGAGTGATTACAAATTATTGGCTCCAGGGATATAATGAGAATAAACTGGTTTTTTCAAGGATATGTTTGAGCCTTATGGAGTGAGTGATTACGGTGGATTGGCTCCATGGATGTAATGAGAATGAATGTGTTGTATTACTATGAATGATTCTCATGTAATAAAGATTGGGGTTTTAAGAATAAGACTTTAAAAAGGGGATTAACTTTTCATTTATTACACAATGTGACGATGATATAAGCACAAAGTCCAATTCATATAACGCACCACATTCATTCGCACCAATGGTCAGATACAAAATCAAGGCAGGCGACTGACTCCAATAACACACCAAATTCCAAAAGTCACCGACCCATCAAAGATTCCCTTACAAAGCCAACCCATAAGCGTGGGACAGTGCAAGTTAATCGAGGGATTCACGAATCGAAGACGCAATTGCAGGAGAAAAGCGAGGGGGTTCAGGGAAAAGAAGGAGCGGTTCTTTGTCTTCGATACTATCTGTGTGGTTTTTGTTTAATATAGAAAAGGGAGGTTGGGTTTGTTATATATGGGTGGAGGCACGCTCGTGGATAGTTTTCGTCGCCTTTTTCAGCGTCGCTCTTCATCTGTCTCTAATAATAACATCAATCTGACTTCTTCAAACAACATTGTTTTGGGTAATAAAAATAGTAGAAGAAACGACCGAGCCACAAATGCTGTCGTTAGGGAACAGCAAGGAGAGGAAGGTGCAGACGTGCTTAATATCGTTGAAGACTTTGACATTTCTGGGCTTCCTTTGATCAAGGTCCCTCAAAGGGCTCCTTTCACTGGAATAATGGATCCGCATAAAAAGGTTGCTTCTTTTTTAATTGCTTCTTCTGATCTGTCTCTGTTTCTCTTGAATTCTCAGAAATATGGTGACTTGTTCATTGTTGGTTCCATTTCTCTTCTGGGATTAGAAATGTATCTTATGTTTGCTGTAATTTCGAAATTTGGGTTGTATTCAACCTTGTTGAGCTTGTTTGATCTTGTTGATTTCGGCTAGTTTCAGTTCTTGGAGAAATTGATCATCTCTGCTGTGTGAATTTTCTATTGGAGTTTCAATCTTTTAGTAGCTTCTATGTAATCATATGATTGAGAACATTTTCCATTAGAATGTGGCAGATCGACTGTTTTCTAAATCGAAAATTGCTTAAAAGTTTTAAAAATGTGATCTTTGTTTGTGTTGACAGAATAATCTGGAAACAGAGTTCTTTACAGAGTATGGCGAGGCAACTAGGTATCAGGTACAGGAAGTCGTAGGCAAAGGTAGTTATGGCGTTGTCGGTTCTGCAATCGATACTCACACGGGAGAAAAGGTTGCAATAAAAAAGATAAACGATGTGTTCGAACATGTCTCTGATGCCACAAGAATTCTTAGAGAAATCAAGCTTCTTCGCCTCCTTCGCCATCCCGATATAGTAGAAATAAAGCACATAATGCTTCCTCCTTCGAGGAGAGAATTTCGGGACATTTACGTAGTTTTCGAATTGATGGAATCAGACCTTCACCAAGTGATTAAAGCTAACGATGACTTAACGCCCGAGCATCATCAGTTCTTTCTTTACCAGCTCTTGAGAGGCTTGAAGTACATACACACAGGTTTGAACATTTCCTTTCCTTTAGTCCTTTAAGTATTTGTGTCTATGTAACAACTCGCTTATATTTTCTTTCTTGTGTAGCAAATGTGTTTCACCGGGATTTGAAGCCCAAGAACATTTTAGCTAATGCTGACTGCAAGTTAAAGATTTGTGATTTTGGCCTGGCAAGAGTTTCATTTAACGAAGCTCCATCAGCAATATTTTGGACAGTAAGTCTACGTCCTATATGAGTGAAGATTGTGTATCTCTTACTATTAATCTTTATCTGTAAGATTTTGTTTCTAAGATGTGATTCTATCTTTTACTTGTAAGGATTACGTTGCAACTCGATGGTACCGTGCACCTGAGCTATGTGGTTCGTTTTTCTCCAAAGTAAGCTGAGTGGATTGCTATCATCTATTTCTCAATTGAATCATCGAATGATTTTTTTTTTCCATATTATATATTCATTAAAAAAACCTTTTTTTTTTCGCAGTACACTCCAGCCATTGATATTTGGAGCGTCGGCTGCATCTTCGCGGAGATGCTTCTGGGAAAGCCGTTGTTCCCTGGTAAAAATGTGGTGCATCAATTGGATTTGATGACAGATCTCCTTGGAACTCCACCTTCAGAAACCATCGCAAGGGTTAGTTAAGAATCTTTTTCTTATATGTAAATGGATTACCATTTCTACTGTAATAACTATTCTTCACTTGTGTGTAATGGCAGATCAGAAATGAAAAGGCGAGAAGGTACCTTAGCAGTATGCGTAAGAAGCCGCAAGTTCCTTTTTCGCAGAGGTTTCCCCACGCAGACCCATTAGCACTTCGCTTGCTCGAACGACTCCTTGCATTCGATCCCAAAGAGAGGCCAACCGCTGAAGAGGTAATAAGTTATGACAAGTGATGAAGAAGTGCCTGTAATATCGTGTTAACACCAAACGTACAGTTGTTACTTCCTTTCGTAAGAACGATATTTGATATTGTTTTTTTTTTCCAGTCATTAGCTGATCCGTACTTTCATGGGCTGGCTAACGTGGATAGAGAACCATCGACCCAACCTATATCGAAGCTCGAGTTTGAATTCGAGAGAAGAAAGCTTGCGAAAGATGACGTGAGGGAGTTAATTTATCGAGAGGTAGCGCTTTCCAGCTTTTTTTTTTTCATTTCATAGTTTTAGGAGTTTTTTTCCATCTCTTATTTTCGAACTGTGAATCTCAAGCGAACAGATTTTAGAGTATCACCCTCAGATGCTTCAAGAATATCTCCGCGGCGGAGATCAGACCAGCGGCTTTATGTACCCAAGGTTGGGCCCACCAGTGCTTCATACCACATTTAGTATAATATTTCCTCGATTCTGAATTTTAACGACATATAATGCAATCTATTATATACGATTTGCTGACTTCATCTCTCCTACGCAATTTTTTTTTTTTCAGTGGCGTAGATAGGTTCAAGCGACAGTTTGCCCACCTCGAGGAACACTACGGTAAAGGCGAAAAAAGCAGTCCTCTAATGAGACAACATGCGTCGTTGCCAAGGTGGATATATTACATATATATGCGTTTGTATTTGAATTTGAATTCTAAGACGACGTTTTGTATATATATTTACGTATCGCTTTCGTACACAGAGAGCGTGTGCCTGGACCGAAGAACGAAGGCGTAAATGTAGACGAAAACGAGCACAGAACGTCGGCGTCTGTCGCCACAACTCTCCAAAGTCCTCCAAAAGAAGGCGAAGATGCGCATAACAAGGGACACTACAGCGCTCGAAGCTTGCTAAAGAGCGCTAGCATAAGCGCATCTAAGTGCATCGGCGTCCAAGATAAAAAGGATTCCGAGGTCCCTTTTTCTTTTCTTCCTTTTTTTTTGTTTAAAAAATATCTCTTGTCGATTGCGCAGCGCTTTTTGACTCTCGTTTTGCGTCAACACAGGCCGAAGCAATTGAAGAACAGCATGAAGAGGTCGACGACCTGTTGGAGAAAGTCGCCGCCCTTCGAGCCTAATCTTTCGTGCAACTTTTTTCCTTTTTCGTTTTTTTTGGGCGTCGACTGTTTGATTTTCCCATGCCCATCTTGATTATTTTTTTCTTTTTGGATAATCAGTTACTTTTCTTGATGGAAATTTTATTTAGAATCATCGAAAAGTACAAACACTCTTAGTTACTTTTTGTCTCTCTGTTGAAGCTTTTGGAACCAGTAAGCCGACTTTTTCGGGTACCTCTTGAGAGTCTCGAAGTCGACGTACACAGCGCCGAACCTCGACGTATAACCCAACCTCCATTCGAAGTTGTCGACGAACGTCCACTGAAAATAGCCTATAACGTTCGCTCCTTCGTCTATGGACTTCTTCAGCTCCTTTAAGTAACTTCTGTAATAATCGATTCTCTCCGTGTCGTTCAACACCGCTGGGAGCGTCATGTTTCCCGGCTGATCCATGCCTGGAAAAAAAAATTCTAAATTTGTAAGACTATTTATTTAGTCGACGACGTGAAAAAAAAATAAGAAAAACAAAGGCGAGGGAATTGATCATACCATTCTCAGACAATATAATCGTGGGATTTCCGTATCGTTCCTTGACGTAGTTCACGGCCTTGTAAATTCCCCAGGGCACGACGTAAAGCCAATACGAATTCGCCTGCAAACGTTAAAAACGCTTAGAATGTTAATTCAAGAAAAAATTAATAATGTTACTCACTCTTGGGCCAATTGGAACTCCACGGCGATCATCTGCATGAAATTATTCGAATGCGACGTTAGAATATAACGAGAAAAAAAAAAAGATAAGGCGTAAGGGTTTTTTTACGAACGCAAATCTTACAAGCATATCCGACGTTCCAATCTTGCTGATATCCCAAGTCCTTTGTGTTCGCCGGCTTTACGTCGTACATGTAATAAGCAGTGTACTGATTTATTCCCACGAAATCGAACGACCCTTTTACCATTTCGACCTCAGCCTTCGTAAACGTCGGTAATCTCTCCCCTACGATGTTCTTCATCGTCTTAGGATACTCTCCATACACCAAAGGATGCAAAAACCTAAGAAAAGTTACATTCTTTTTCTTAACGTCTCCGCGTTGATCAGTTAAAATTATCGAAAAATAAAATAAATTTACCATCCGAGATGGAAATCCCGAGCCCTCTGAGCAGCATAGTTGTCGGCCTTCGACCTCGTAAGAGGCTCATACCAAGTAAAGTCCAATAATATCCCTATTCTACCCTTTTGCTTCGCCTGCATATATATAATATAACACCTCCAATATATTCAAAAATCTCAATGTACTAACAACATTCAGATATCTCTCTTACTTGGTACTTTTCGCGGTATCTTCGAGCAGCGGCGCCGTGGCAGAGAATGAGATTGTGGGCCACGGCGTAGGGCTCGGTGGAAGAATTCCCTTGTGTGCAGTTACCGAAGGCTTTAGAGCATCTCCCAGGGGCAAAATAGCCATTATCGTAGCCTAGCGCTGCTACGACTCTTGGCTCGTTGAACGTCTGCCAATTCTTTACTCGGTCGCCGAACGTCTTGAAGCAGAAATCTGCGTAGTCTGCAAAGTCTTTCCTGCGAAAAAAAATGAAACGAAGCGAAATGGTCGCATCTTTTTATTGCAGGCAAGAAATTTTCGAGCGAACATTCAAATGAATATACTTACACTATTTCACGGCCGAGCCAGCCGTTGTATCGATCTTGGAGGGCTTGAGGGAGATCGTAGTGATTGAGGTTAGCATATGGGGTTATACCTGAGAAATACACACACACACGCACATATATGTGTGTTATATATATATATATATATATATATATGTATTGTATGAATTCAAGAATCATATATTTATACCTTTTGCGATCATGTAGTTGATCAGCCTATTATAGTAAGCGACTCCTTTTGGATTAACCTTACCAGTTCCATCTGAATATGGAAATATAATAATTGTGAAATTAATATATATTGATCAAGGTGGTGACAAGGTAAGGCAAGGCAATGATGGGATATTTATTTGTTTACTTGGGAATATTCTTGACCAGGAAATGGAAAATCTGTAGGCGTCGAAGTTCATACTGGCCATGAGATCAAGGTCTTCCTGCGAACGAATAGTACAAATTTACAAAGAACTTGGTAAAGAATAAATCATTCATTACCAAGAAATGTAATATTATTATGAATTGTATAGTAAGAAGACAAATAAAGCTCACGGACTTTATATTTGTGATACTGGTCCACCGACACCTCTCCTGATGCATTATTGGGTTCAAGTCCTGCTTTCGACGATCATCATCCCATTTACATACATTCACATATATTTATGTGTGTGTAATGATTTAGCAAGAAACAACATGGATTATAATATAGTTTATCGTAATAATTATTACCAGGAGTTTTAAGGAAAGTGTCCCAAATGCTAGGCCCACGGCCGTCTTCACTGGCGGCGCCTTCCACTTGGTAGGCTGAAGCCGCCGTGCCAAAGATGAAGTCCTTGGGGAAACTGCGGCGGCTCAGCCCTCCCAAGTCCAAGCCCTCGGTGGCTTCCGGCGAATAAGCATTATTCTCTTCAAGGATGATGCCGAAGCATTGTGCTAATAAGGTTAAAGAAGTGCAGAAAGCAAGGAAGAAGATCAACGAGTGTTTATGCATTTTATCGAAATGTGGGACTGATTTACTTTTTGTGGTAGCTGCGATGTATAGATTGAGGGGAGCGGAGATATTTATTGCATTGACATATACGTATATGGGTAAATACATGTATATTAGTTAGTGACCATATTTAGAGATCATATTATTAATAGAGATGATTATCCAAAAACTTCTGCTGTACATGCAATGACATTAAATTATCGGTCTAAATTAGGGGTGCGCATCGGGTTGGGTAGTCGGGTAATTCGGGTTCGGGTTAAAATTTTTCACTACCCGACCCCGACCCGATCTACGACGGGTACCGGACGTCGAGTGCCCGTTTTGAATTGAAAAAATATTATTAAAAATATTATAATGCAATATAAATATCAAAATATTATACTAAATATGATATATAATATTGGATATTGTATTTTAAAATATATACATATTTTATATGTATATTAATAAAATTTTGAGAATATATATTTAAATTTTTGTAAGAATTATGCATTGATAATAAAATATCACTTGCTAATTATACAATTAAAATAAAAAAATAATCAAAATATTGTTTAAAACCTTAACATCACTCAAGATATTGATATCTAAATATGCATTATAACTTTTTAATGTTTATATATTAAAGCTAAAATATTGTATTAAAAAAATATATGTGGTATCCGAATAATCCCGATACCCGACCCGATTAATAATTGTCGGGGTATCGGGTAAATAACCCGAACTACCCGACTCGAACTACCCGAACCCGATCGGATTCGGGTAAAACCCGAATACCCGAAACGGATGCCCATCCCTAGTCTAAATACAGATCCGATAATGTGGGCCCCGTTGACAGATTACATGGGTCGAACTTTGTAATTGGTTAAAACCGACCCGCCATTCAAGAATGTCCTAACGCCGACAAATTGCCCAATGTTTCCGTAGTTGCCCGCCGATTAAAGAGAGCGAGCGAGAGAAAAGACAACTCTTTGAGAAAAAATGGTCTCCACTCTTTGATTTCTCCTTCATCCCATGAGCTAAGGGCGAAGGCGAAGAAACAAAACCCGGCCACGATTAGGTCTGGGGATAAAACCTTGATCCTTTTGAGAAGAGGGTATAATAAACCGAAACTCAATGTGGTTCGTTTAATTTTCTCGCAATATATGCTTTAGGGTTCTTTTCATTCGAATTGAATTGTCGAGAATTTGATATTTGACGGACACGATTATGGGGTGTGATGATAGGGAATTTGTGAGAAGGCATAAGGGAAAAGTGTACATCACACTTGGGGCGTTTGGTTCTGGGCTGGCGCTGTACAAGCTCTACGATGCTCGGGCGCAGGGGCTTAATGATCTTGAGAAACAGCTCTCAGATGAAAGGAAAAATGGCGAGCTTGTCAAAGAACAGTAAGGCTTTATTGATCTCATTGCCTTGTCCTAGCTTGTTGTGAGCTAATGCAGCTTGTGTAATGTTGTCTCGGTGTGTGTCTTTTATTGGGCTGGTTGTTAGAATTCGGGCGCATTTCGAAAGTGTTCAGATGATAGTCGATTCGACAACTCTTCCTCGTGTAATGAAATGCCTGGACAATCGAATAACCGAACATTTGGATCTTAATCCTCTTATGGAGAGGTTGATGCAAGAAAAGGGCCAAACACAAACTCTAACAACAGCAGAGAAGCTTGAACTGTGGGAAAGGCTCAAAATTCTTAGTAAGTTACCAAAGATAATGTGGTCGTTCAATTTGCATTCTCATCTCATCTCATCGACAGGTTTTTCGAAGATGTTATCCTCTCTTCTCTCTATGACACTTCTGACCATCTATATCAAGGTTCAAGTCAACATACTAGGTAGGCATCTATATGTCGACACATCGCAATGCCTAGGAAGCTCCCATCTGCTGGTAAGAAAAAATGCTGTTTCTTTCTTCTTTCCTTTTTCGTCGACGTAGTAGCGATTCTTGTACGCTTTACATAATCTATGATCCAGGATAAAACTGAACTTATAGACAAGAACGATGAACAAGAGTTCTTATCCTGCGATGATTACCTCTGCAACCATGGCCTTTTTGCCTTGATATCGAACGTGGAAGCTTCGACTTCCCATGTCCTCAGTAGGTAGGCTTTTGTATACATTTTAATTTGCACTGAATCTTACTCAAATCACCCTTTGATCAGCCAAAGACAATGCCTGTTATTAAAAGAAGAAGAAGAAGAATCATTTTCATATATAATTGCAGCAAACAACTGAAGGAGGTCTTCTGTGTCAACATACTCCATGACACCATTATTCACGTATTGGACTCTTTGTTGAGCACACACAGTTCTAACAACTGGGCAAAGTATTTGATGCCCGAAGATCTTACAAGTGGTGCTAAAGTTGGGCTGCTCTTGGGAGAGACTCGTGCAGTAATGTCGAAGTATTCGATTACTTTGTTTCATCAGTTACGCGGATAGATGTCTTAAACTTCATTTTTTTTTTTCCTGGTGCAGCGCTGAATTTTCTGATATTGTGGACATATCTCTGAGAACGCTTGTGAATCTATTCTTGGAAGATCTCAGCGTACAATGCGGGGAGAACCATTTATTGTTGGGAATGCCTGTCGCGAAACTGATAGCTCAGATTTCGAAGGTTAACGAGCTTTTGCTCGACGAGCCTAACAGAAATCGATATGTCGACGTTGTTCGAGCCATACCTGAAGTCGAACTGTTCTTTACGCTGTTAAGTTCGAGCACTTCTTCCTAGTTTTGAATTGTTAGGAACAAGACAACAATGCTTTCGTGTTGGCAGTTGGCACTTGTCTTGTTCGGATTTTGAGTTTATGGTAATAAGAAGGAAACGTAAACACTATTTTTCTGTGTACATTTATGTTATGTTATGGTAACTCTGTTAATAACTATGTATTTTTTTCTAATAATCCTTGAATTTTTTTTGTCAGCTCTTATAGTACCACTGTATAGGCGAGAAGGTTAAAAACGCGATATTAAAAATAAATCATTTCAAATCATAGAATTAGCATTTCAAATACAAGCGAAATGAATCTTGAAAATACGAAAAATAAATAGCTGGATTCAAGAGCAAATTCCAGCGTAGTTCTTTAGATCTATTACCTACCAGCCTTGTAAGAACCTGAAATAAACAGAAGCACATAAATGGATATGATATATATATATATACACACACCAATTGAGTAAAATATAACATATTTGAGCCATATAGCAGGGCTTTCTTCAGAAACTAGATATAGCAAAGCGAAAAAAATCCAAGGTAGCATTTCAAAGATTTTTTCAACACTACAAAAAAAAAATCCAAAAAGCCTCAGCAGAACAGAATCTAACGAGATGGAGACAAGAAAACAGCAGATCTAAGCACAAACATGAAGTCGAATGCATTTTGACTTCTAAGAAAATTCGTAACTATTTTTACTTACTATACATTATTAAGGCAAAACAAGCGTAGAGCTCCCTTCAATCCAAAAAAGGCTGAAACATGAGAAATCGCAAGCTCCTAACATATGCAAGCCACATCACCTATCCATTTAACTTCTTCAAAACATGGATAGTGCTGAGGTAAGCATAGATCAGCAGCTTAATATTCCCTGCAAAAGCCATTTTTGAACTTTCAAGGAGCTCCACTCTCTCTAACCCTAATCAAGAGATCTTTGAGATAAATTATCATGTGACTTGTAATGCTACCCTTTGAAAGAAGAAAGAAGAAAACAACAAGTATTTCAGATCCGAGCCGTTGAACTAATCTCGAGCTTACTTGTTGAACTGTAGAGAGATGAAAAAACTAAAGAAGGCACGCAAAAATGATTTCTTTATAGGGTTTCTTTTCTGAACTCCTCTAAAACTATATGCTGCCGCTAGTAATTCTAGAAAATAAACCCTATAAAGAGTAAAGTGGAAACCCTAGCAGAAGAGAGCTGGATAATGGATGAAAGGCTGTGTGGTTTCAAAGTCTATATATAAGGAAAAAAATGTAAATTGTGAATGCTATGAGGGTAAAGTTTAGTGGGGTGGGTGGGTGGGTCGCAAATACTGATGTCTGCTTTTTCATGCGTGTATTATTATATATACCATTACCACCATCGAATAGTCTTTTTCTTGGGAATGCCTTTTTAGGTTTTCATTGATTAGATTCTCTTTTCAAAAAAGAAAATCACATGCACTTGTCATCAAAACGATGCCCACAAAAACATTTTTAAGAAAAAAAAAACAAACAATACAAATGCATGAGAGAGGTATGTGACGAGACGAGACATTCAAGGAAGAAATCTTAAACGTTTGACTAAGAGCAGTGACTTGTGTAATATGGGCTTCTCTGTACAATCGCAAGAAATGGACGTTAAATGCTCTTTCTGACATTATGGAATGGGGAAAGTGTATTCGCTGTCAATGCCCTTTTCTCATCTGTATTGTATCTCATTTTTCTTGGCTCGAATTTGAAACCTAGCGTGTAAATACGGGTAATATTCCACTCACTTGGAAATTTCAATAATACTTTATTTCTTTTGCACACACCGATATCCACATCTCTTTGTAATATCCACCTAACTTTCTAATTACGATGTTAGAAACAAAAAAAGGGATGTTATGTAGACAAGATTAGCAATTGACAGTTTGATTACTCGCAAAACCCGACAAGATGGCAACTTTTAACAATTGAACGATACGATTAGGTTATCCGTACAGAAAGTTGCAGATAAAATGCAAGAATATTGTAATTTTGAAATAAAGACGAGATTACATCTATGGTTTAACACGTTTAGGTTTTTACAAAGCTGGGCCCATTGTTGCGATTGAAGCCCAACCGTATGGGCTACCGTCGGTAGAACTTCTAAATTTTGCTATAGTATGAGCATTGATACTTGATAGTATAGTAATTTTAATGTGGTCGAATATCCAAATAGGTAAATATAGAGGATTCAATTGCAAATTACAGAAAACGAAAATAAATAGCGCGTCTGCTTCTAGATTCTGTCTCTATCACTCAGTTCAGCAACTACAGTACAGCAGCTCGCCTAGGGTTTTAGATTTGTGATCGAAGGCCATCAGTTCGTTCACTCTTCAGATCGAAAATGGCAGCTCCATCAGTTTCCAAGCCCAAATCTACGGAGACCTTCACCGACAACAAGCGTAAGGATGACATACGCATGGCGAATATAGCCGCAGCTCAGGCGGTGGCCGACGCCGTCCGCACGAGCCTTGGCCCCAAGGGTATGGACAAGATGATCTCGGCCGCGAACGGCGAGGTCATCATCACCAACGACGGCGCTACCATCCTCAACAAGATGGAGGTCCTCCAGCCCGCGGCGAAGTTCCTTGTTGAGCTTTCCAAGTCGCAGGACGTCGTCGCCGGCGATGGGACCACTACCGTCGTCGTCATTGCTGGCGCGCTCCTGAAGGCTTCGCTGACGCTTCTGACGTCGGGGATTCACCCTACCGTTGTGTCGGATGCGCTCCACAAGGCGTCGGTTAAGGCGGTGGAGATTCTGAATGCAATGGCTGTTCCTGTGGAGTTGAGCGATCGAGATTCGTTGATTAAGTCCGCTTCCACTTCGTTGAACTCTAAGGTGTTTTTTTATGAACCTTCGTCTCCGTAGTGTTGTCTGATTTGAAAATTATATTTGTATGTTCATGTTATAAATTCATCCCACCATCTATCTGTGAAGTTAAGTCCGTTAACAGATTGTTGGAATGAGGTTTTTGTATCAGGATTTACATATAATAAGTCTAGTACATGAGTCTGTGAAAGAAATTATGCAATCACTTGATTTTTTGGCGAATTTAAGGGATCTTTTGAACTATATCTCGGCTGTACCTTAGCTAATTTTCTGATTAAAACAGGTGGTTTCTCAATACTCCACTCTCTTGGCTCCTCTAGCTGTGGATGCTGTCTTGTCCGTGGTCGACCCGAATAATCCAGATTTAGTCGACTTGAGGGATATCAAGATTGTGAAGAAGTTAGGTGGGACAGTGGATGATACTGAGTTGGTGAAAGGTTTGGTCTTTGATAAGAAAGTGAGTCACGCGGCTGGCGGGCCAACTAGGGTTGAAAATGCAAAGATTGCAGTGATACAGTTCCAGATCTCGCCGCCAAAGACAGATATTGAGCAGAGCATTGTTGTATCGGACTACACCCAGATGGATAGGATTTTGAAGGAGGAAAGAAATTATATCCTGGGGATGATTAAAAAGATCAAAGCAACAGGATGCAACGTGCTTCTGATTCAGAAGAGTATTTTGAGGGATGCAGTGACAGACCTTTCGCTGCATTATTTGGCTAAGGCCAAGATTTTAGTGATTAAAGATGTGGAGAGGGATGAGATTGAGTTTATTACCAAGACTCTGAACTGTCTACCAATTTCGAACATCGAGCATTTCCGAGCAGAGAAGTTGGGGTATGCAGATTTGGTGGAGGAGGTTCCCCTGGGAGATGGTGGGAAGATTGTGAAGATTATGGGGATAAAGGATATGGGGAGGACGACTAGTGTTTTGGTCCGTGGGTCCAATCAGTTGGTGATTGACGAGGCTGAGAGGAGCTTGCATGATGCTCTTTGTGTGGTGAGGTGCTTGGTGAATAAAAAATTTCTGATTGCTGGTGGTGGGGCACCTGAGATTGAGCTTTCGAGGCAGTTGGGCGCATGGGCTAAGGTGTTGCAGGGTATGGAGGGGTACTGTGTGAGAGCATTTGCTGAAGCCATTGAGGTCATCCCATACACATTGGCTGAGAATGCTGGGCTGAATCCAATATCGATTGTCACTGAGCTAAGAAATAGACATGCACAAGGAGAGATCAATGCAGGGATCAACGTCAGGAAGGGACAGATCACTAACATATTGGAGGAAAACGTTGTTCAGCCACTTCTGGTGAGCACTAGTGCAATTACTTTGGCCACAGAATGTGTACGCATGATCTTGAAGATTGATGACATTGTTACTGTGAGGTAGAGTTGATACACAGCAGTATTTCGTCAGCCCTTAAGATAAATTACGGGTTTCTGTTCCTTTTGATCCTTAGTGTGTTTTTGAACTATAACTGCTTTTGTGGCTCCCAAGTGTTCCCATTTTGCTGCCATTATTACTAGTGTGGTGTTTTGACTATGAAGTCCCTCTTTTATGTTATTAGAATGTTGGATTCATATTTGTGATTCTGCTATGTTGATTCATTCCGCAGTTTGTTCTTGATCGGTCTTGATATTTTTTATTCCTAAAACCATCGAAGGCTTGGTTCTGATCTAACAAGTGAAGTACAGCAATATGAACTCTTATGGCAAACAATTTGCTCTTTTCTAAGATTGAGGATTACAATTCTTCAGATTTAAATCTTGGAAGCTTAGGCTATATCAGATCCAAAGAATTCAGTTGCGTAATCTACTACAATATCGAGTTCCTAAGGAATATCAGGGTTGGGGTTGGGGCATTCTTGATCTTTGCTGCTGTTGTTCTGAAGCAGGTGTTTCGTCAAGCTATCTTCGTCATCTCGCCTTTTGTATCTCGACTCTTCGGTTTTACCCCATAGTACCAGATAAAGGCCTATCGTTATGAGAACAGCTCCTAAAACTCTGCAAAAACAAACAATATGTTGTCAGCAGCTCATTGAAATATTTTTCCTCATGTGAAATGTTCAGTGAAATTCAACCCATATATACCCTCCAGAGTATAGTTGATCACCAAGGATCACAAAGGCCATGGCTGCAACTAACACAGTCTGAACAGGCTGAAAACTGGCGACGAAAACTGGCCCGCCTTTCTGAATACACCAAGTCTGTAGTGAAATCACCAGCCCCGAAGATATTATTCCCTGCAGTGCAGACGCACCGTAAAGAAAGTGACATGAGACGAAGGGTAGTCAAAGAATTCGACTTGAGGTTTGTTTGTTTGTTTTGTTTTACCGCGTATAAGATAGTGAATAGTTCTTCGCCAGATTGTATCTGCCAATGCTTTGGATCTCTTTCGACGAAAGCAGCGATGCCCAAGAACTGTATCAATCCAAAGAAGAAGGTGAAGGAAGTGAGGGAGAGCTTTGCCGGGTATTTCTTCACTATGGGCGCCTGCATTTTAAAAAGTTCTTCGATTAATTCTCATGTACTGTGTTCTTAACGTTATCACTACATGGGCTCGCTCTTTACCTGAAGAACCATCCAACCCGCCCATGATAGGCAGTGGCCAAGGAGAAACATACAACCCCATGTCCAGTTCTGTACTTTGGCTGCAGAAGAAGAAGGGTTCATCGAACTATCCTCTTGTAAGAACTCATTCTGCCCTGATGTGTTTGATTCTTGGTGAAGAAGAATGGGTGGCCCTTTGTAGAGAGTGATGACCATTGCGCCTCCAACACTAGCCAGGGTCCCTATGACTTTCGCCAGCCCATCTCTTCGCATGATAGTAATTCGTTCGATTCTAGACAAAAGAAAGAAAAATGAAGATGACACGCCCTTCTTATTCGCCATCAAATCATAGAGGCAACAACAGACATATTCTCCTAATTTCATACCCTGCCACACATGCCATGATGAAGGTAATGGCCGGGACTGAGTTTTGCATGGCAGATGCAAGAGTCGGGGAAGCATAGTACAAGCCCAGTATGTAAAATCCCTGGTTTGCTGTGATCCTTTGGGTGAAAACCAATGAAAACAGAGGTGTGTGAAGAATGTGAGTAGAAAATCGAAAGCATATACTGTGTAAGAGCTTCTTACCCTACTAATGCTAGAAGAAAGAACTGGACCAGCAAGGAGAATGTTAGTGGCGGCCTTTCTTTCCTGAAAAAGAAGAAACAAACACAAGAGTGAGAAGTAAAACTTGAGGACTTAGTAAAGAGATTCTGATGTGTTTGTTTAGGCTCACTTTTCCAAGAAGTAGGCAAAGGGTCCCAACAATACCAACGCAATGATGTTTCTGTAAACAGGATAAACTACTTTGCTGACGCCAATGTTTAGTGCAACTCTCGACACGACGTGAAAACCTGCAAAGCACAACTGAAGAATAAGCAGCGATGTAAGGAGCTTTACTCTCTCGGACACTATGATTCTCTGCGCCATGTCTCTGTTTTCTCTTTTGAGCATATTCTGAAAGGAGTTGCATGGCACTGTATATATGTGTAGCTTGGGGGACATACACAGATAGTGTAAATGCAATTTAATATTGGATATTATTGGATGAAGATGGTGATTGGTTGACTCACAGCATATGCACAGCATATGCAGATTGAACACAGTGATAATTTAAATCAAATAATGAGATCCCTGTTTTGTATGAAGTACAGTGTATGAATCCAAGTTGATATGTGTTTTGACTAGAAATTGAGATTTGGTAGGGAGACAAGTATCAGTTGTCCATGTTGAGGCAGGTAAGTCGTCTGTCCTCTTAGGGTGTCCACAATGGGTATTATACCATTGTGTCATAGAGCTGATGACACATCAATCAATATGGTGGTGTTATATCCATGAACTGTATCATGGGTATGACATTGGTCCATGACATTTTTCTGTTTTTTTATTTTATTTTATGATTTATATCTGTGGGACCCACTGCAATTAATATTGAAAATAAATGTTGAAAAAAATGCAGATAAACGGTAATAAATGCCGTTGGACTCACAATTCTTTTTTAGTTTTGCTTTAATTCTGAAAATTACCGTTTCATTTTATCACAAAATATTGGTTTATATACCAACAATGCCCCATTCGTGTCCTACAGTCTGTTTTCTTCATAATATTTCTTCAATAATATTGTTGTGGCTTTGTTCACTGCAATTTCCGCTCGTTATGGCAGATAGTTCCGAAAACACCAACCAAAATCCTTCTATCTCACAAAATCAACCTCAATCCCAAAATCCAATATACCCGAATTTTCCTACAAATTCTCAGTACTTTGGTTATTCGCCACAATTTTTCAATAGCAATAATATGCCGAATTTTCCTAATACCAACAATTTTTTTAATCTTCTCAATCCTACTTTAGATTATTTGTTTTCGTTGACTATTTTTTTTATTTAATATTAATTAAGCATATGAACTGGTAGGAAATATAAATTTAATTAAATAGTTGTAATAGTTTAATTAATATATATAGAAATTAGGTAGTGTAAAAGTATTATAGAATAAAATATAGAGTTGTGGGTCCGTGTTATGTTAGTGTCATGATTGTGGAAAAAATGAATATAGAGATGTTATAGAATAAATTATGTAAAAGTATAATGTAATGCTGAGGTGGCAGTGTTATGATGTGCTATGAATGTGGACACCCTTAAGACATGAATAAATCTCCATTGAAGACTGAAAGTCATAATTGAGTGTATTTGTTTAGTGAGCCGTTTGTTCTTGCATGTTACATTATCTTGCGTCCCCGTTGATCAGTCCGTGGCAACATTAATAAATATAATATACTTCAAACACCCAAAATTTCAAAATTTAGAACTAAGTCTTGATTATGATGAAGATATCATGTGCCCCTTATAATTTTGGGAATCTTCGGCAATGAAATATAAATAAAGATTAAGATCTATCTAAAACGAGTTAAATCTGAGGCATGTAGAGAGGTTCTTGATCATGAATATGCTTAGCAAAGTGTCTGCTTTGAAAAAGGGTACCAAAAAAGTCGACCAAAAATCAGAACATAAGGAAAAATCGAGCACAGTTCGCCACACTAGACTGTAGTTATGTTTTCATCAAATCATAAAACTTTGAGTAGAAGCAATTTTTTGTTTCTGATCACTGCTTGAAAAGTATGACGATTGCAGTGCAGTTATCTTTACACCTACGCTCACGAACAGCTTCTCGCACGAGGCGTCGGCTCACCGCTGATACAGACAAGCCCTCCTATCATATAGAGGTTTATAAGCATATATAAACGTCTTGTAAGAGAAATCACAAATAATTTGGCGAAAATCAATAAAAAAATATGAGGCGAAAGAAACCTTCAGCAGCTTGTTGACAAATTCAACAGCATCACTTGGTCCAAATACCTAATTTTAGACAGAAGTGAATGGCATGCATGATGTGATATCCTTTAAAAACACGAGAAACATATTAAATATATATATACCCCCCACAGTCCGTCGCAGCCGAGGATTATGAAATGATCCCTCTTGGTGAGATCGAACGAGTGCATATCAGGAATCGCAATGACGCCCACCTGAAAAATAATGTTTAGTTCTTTCGGAAAAGTAAGACTTTGACTGATAAGTAAGTAAGGTAATAAAATACATCTAATGGAGCTTAATTTCGCTGATAATAATCAGTATATGATGTAACCTTCTTGAACTGTCTGTCTCCAAAGGCTCTAGACACTTCAAGGCGACCCTGTAACCTTCCATTTGAGCTTACAGATCCTCCAGCCTAAGGGATTATTAATTGAAATCATTAGATTTAAGAAGTACCAAATTATACTTATGGAGAAGTAGGCACTATGACATTATCATCATCAAAAAGAGAGGAAACTAATACAACCATATCTTACAGACCTTTTGAATGCGTGTTCTTTCTTGGGGATATATGGCCTTGTGTTCCCTTGTCAGAACGATGGCCTTCAGTAATGTGCTTGAATTTGATCCATCAGAACTACTCTGAGGGCCATCTGCTGCCAATGACCGCGCCACCACAGCCTTTGCATCTCCAATGTTAGCAACAAACACCTATGTGAATAGGAAGAAATATTGAGTTGACACATAAAAATCAAATGAATTAGAGGGGACAAAAGCAAATCTTACTGTTTGACCCAATACCCACACGCATACGGCTGTAGCTCCATCTTGCCAACCCCCTATTAAGAAAGCAGAGTGAAAAAGACTCATCAAATAATTCAACTTCAAGAAATAACGGATAACGTTGTAGAACACCAAATAGAGTTCTCTTAACGTAGGGTAACATATAACTGTGATCACTGACAAAAACCTGCTTCACTTTCCTTAAGAAGAGCCTCATCCGTTTTGCGGAAACCTGTTCAGAAGTAACGAACATGTGTAATGACTTCTCCTCATTCAGTAATATCGAATAAAAATTTGAACATCATGCATTTCACTTCACCATCGGTAACTAACTCCTGCTACGTTTGGCACAATTTATAATGGTCATCTATAAGAGCCAAAAGGTGACCTTTTCATTGTGTTTTGTTCCAATTACGGCAGCTTATATGTTATTGCGAGTATCTTCGCTATTTTGAAATTGGATCAAGAATGCTTTTACTTCAACAAGAACGAATGCACTAGTAAGATATAATTACCACAACCAAGAGAAGTTAGAAAATGGACATACCGTTAAGTATAGCCTTCTTCGCTACCTTAACATCCAACTGAAATATCCACCGACATCATCAGAGTTATACTAATAAGACTCAAAACCAAAAAATAATAAAAGAAAAAGGGACCAGATTGAAGAAAAAAAGAAATCAATCAACGAATAGATAAACAGACCAACTCACGTGGTAAGCCTTCAGATAAGACATTGTCGTGCAAGTGTTTCTGCGCATATTCTGCAGCTAACCGCCCGCCATGGCCATCATATATTGCAAAATGTGCACATCTATAACCCAAGAAACCCGTCAAGAAACGAGATGTAAAACACAAACCAAAATGGCGGACATCATTTCACCATACTCTACACAACTAATCAAGCAACGAGCACATACATAATTCAGCAATTAATATCATAAGCGACCAAAAGGCACCAATTTTATCTCCCTAACAACCAGTTAGAAGATAAATCTACCTCAACTGAGAGCTGGATTTGTTAAGGACAACCCAAGCGTCCTCCATAGAGTGCCTACACCCCTTATCCTCGGCACCATCAGCTTCTATCTGAAAACAAGCCTCCTCCTCATTGCTGACCTCGCTCCCCTTCACTTCGCTTTCAGTTCTCAGCCGTTTGTTAGCCGCCGAATCGCCGTTGCTATCATCATTATCTTCAATTGGACGCTTGATGTATGAAGATTCAGATGCCTTAACCTCTGATTCCCGCGCAGTCATTTTCACCCTTTCTTCTTCTTGCGTTTCACTGCAACAGATTGATGTCTGAGAAGCTTTCGTAGTATAGGTAGCGAAAAAGTGTCAGTACGTCCATCGCCACGCGCCGAAGATTTGGGCCGTAAATTATTTATATGGGCTTTAAAGCCCAATATAGAAAACAAAATAAGACCAACAATTAACCGGCCCAATATTCGCTGCAATACTACGACGTACATACATTTACTTTACCGTCGTATTTCATACTAATGGTGAACGAAAATCAATGATGTTAAAAACTACAGCACAGTGCAGCTATATGTGGCATAAATGGGATTGATGTCCTTCAAGCTCAGATATTTAAGGCTCTATACGAACAATATTATTACAGTTTATGACTCTTTTAAGACACTCTCATAAAAGACTGCAACAAGATAAGAATGGAGCCCACAAAAAAGAAAAGAATAAGATATAAGTTTGGGTCGATGCTTGCTTCTTCAGTTTAGCCTGGCCTGGCAAAAGTCCGACAATAATCAATAAAAAAAGGGTTAGGGTAATGATAATCATCATCATTTTCATTACAGGTATTGAAGATTGCTACGATGTAGCCTCAAATTCCACCACTTATCACGCTCTTGTTCTTTTCTTGGACCCATCTCATTCTTGTAACTGTTTATCATTAATAAACTAATAGAGATTATTAACTGGGGATTAGAGGAACTAATAAGCCAAATGGTGTGCTGTCTTTGGTCGACGTTCGAAAACTTGTACGCGGCACAAAATTCCATTCTTGCAACTTCAAGCATTTTCTTTTACGCCTCTACCTTTTTCCTTTTCCACCATCTGTTTGTTTCTCACTTCACTCACACGCCTCTCTCTCTCTCTCTCTCTCTCTCTCTCTCTCTCTCTCTCGACCACCATGTCTGAACAGCTCAACTTCAGGCAGAGAAGACCCAACTCAAAGAATGCCACAATCATAATATCAGATATACTCGCAACGAGCGAGAATTCAGACTCTTCTTCAAACAAAATGAAACATTTCTCAACGGCGAGATTTAGGGGTCTCGGCTGCGCAGCTGCCCCGCAAGTCTCCGTGCCCTCCGTCGTCGGAGCTTCGGCTAGCTGGGAACCATCGACGAACGCCGATAACACCATAGTAGGCAACGATAGAGCGAAGAAGAAAAGGCTCAAGGCCAAGAAAATCAACGTTATTCATGGCGGCGGCGGAGGCAAGAACAGTTCTTTTCCGGCCGATAATGCCGTGGCATCATCACAGTCGTCGTCTCTATCGCTTTCCCTTTCTTCTGATGTTTGGTGCGGGCCTGGGATTGGTTTGACGACTGATGCTACTTCTGTGGACTGCGTTGTTTCTGCACCGCCGAGACAGGGGAGGCCTAAAGTTGATGTGTTTGAGAAGACGACGGTTCTTGGTGGACAGAGGAGGGAGGTAACTAAATCGTTGATTGATTTTACCCTTAATCTTACACGTCGAGTTTGTGACGAAAGTTCCCATCTTTATCTGAAGTTGAAGGATTCTTGATTCAAGCAATGTCTTGTGATTCTCATTTACCTCTGATTTTCGATTCAAACTACAGCGTTCTTACCCAGCTAGGAGGATGGTTAGAGCTGAAGAAGATATCCATTTTCTTGAATCTGAGGCTGTTTCTGCTATGCCTCGTCATATTTCCCAGTCGAGATATCATCGTCATCATCTCAGAAATAACTATTTCCATGATGGGCTCTCTGAGGTAGGAAGGATAGATAACCAGAAAGTTTCTCACTTTTTAATCAGTTTTATTGCATTCTCAGTTATATTGCAGATTATGATTCTGCGAGGCGATGTACGAATGGGAGAGAGATCAAACAGGCTAGTAGACGTACACAGAGACATGAGGACTGATGTTGATAACATGTCGTACGAGGTCCATCTCTAACAACTCTGTTAAACTTCAAAAGAAAAATCGAAAAGAGAAAGTAAGACGCAGAGAAAAGAACTAAGTAAATACAGGGTTTGTCTGAAATAGGAGCTACTTGAGCTTGGGGATAGAATCGGTTATGTCAGCACAGGGCTTGGTGAGGAAGAGATAAGCTGCTGTCTGCGAAGGACTAAGCTTTCAAATTTCCAAGACTCGTCTCTTTCTTCTTCTCTGCGTATCCATATGGAAGCAGAGAGGAAATGCAGCATATGCCAGGTTAGTATTTCGATGTTTATATATACATAGCCCCTCTAAAAGAACCAATGGCTCGATTTGATTATAATCTTAATGTAGTCTCCATCTTTTTATTACAGGAAGAATACGAGACAGAAGATGAGATGGGGAAGCTCCACTGCGCGCACTTGTTTCATATTGACTGCATAAAGCATTGGCTTTCTCAGAAGAATATGTGCCCTATCTGTAAAACGCAAGCTCTGTCTCAGAGCTGAGGGCTTTCTATCAAGATTTTATTTTTGGTTAATGTTGTCGGAAGGAAGACGCAATTCTTTGGAAGTGTCAGCTTAGTTGTCGGGAATATGAACTTGAAGTTCATATATTCTTACTTATCACATATCAGTTTAAGAACTATTGCGCTGATGAACATGCGAGAACAAGGGACAAATCTGCGTGGTATATATTTGAAATAAGAACAAGTCAAAAGAAAAGTAAAGGCATGGCCTGAAAAAACCAAAGCAAAAAGCGTGAAAGATGCTCACAGCTTCTGACTTTTTGAAGTTGTTGCCTTTTCATAACAACACAAGAGATAGAACATGTGTGCAGTCTCAAGAGAAAAGCAAATAGGCATCCATGAAAGCAACGTCCATGTTAGAGCGTATTGGCATGGGCCGCTCGCTTAATGTCTTTGGGCTTTATTTGGGCCAAAATTAATAGGCCCACTTAAGGAAAATAAAGTCCAATCCAAATTAAAAATTCAATGAAGAGGTCACAAACTAAGATTCAACTCCTATGAAGGGGTCCTATATATATATTTTCTCATGTCATTTAAGTCTTAAATAGACTTTGAAGCATCTAAGTTAAGGACTTCAGCTGCATGTAATAATATTCAAGAAATGTTTACATAGACGAAGTAAACTGCTTATAAGTCCAACTAATTCATGCCTTCACACGTTAAACTATACCCCTCTCATTTCTCGAAAGTCTTTAGCACATTTGCCCCGTTTTCCGCGATCACACCCCTCTTTTGTCCAAATTGACCTTCGGCGGTCAATACAAAATATAGAACAAGTCTTAAGAACCAATATAAGTGGCGTTCGAACTTATTCCAATGCATGCATGATCTACTATATATAAGCGATCGCAAAGTTGAAAATTTATGTCATAAAAATCACATCCCACATATTCAAACTTATTCCATCACACATTAACTTAACAAGCAAGCATGGAAGGATCGAAAATAGCTTTGACGACGTTACTTCTATTAGCTTATATATTGTCCCAACATGGTGCTTTGGCTCAAACCACACACATCGTCGGCGACTCTATGGGCTGGCTGGTCCCACCTGGCGGTGAGATTGCGTATCAGACGTGGGCTGATTCCAAGACCTTCGCCGTCGGCGACGTTCTTGGTAATTAAATTATGATCTTGATTTTACTTGTTAGATAATTTAATTTTGTAAAGTATTTATTTGAATGAGAATTTGGGTTTTTAAATAAGCTATTGGGCTTTGGTTTGGGCTTTGGGCTTTCAAACTAAGCTATCGGGCTTCGGTTTTGGCCCAATAGGCCCAACTTCTAGAAGGCCCAACTTCTAGAAGTTGGGATTGGTGGCTTTCAAAATGAGTGGTTTTTTAACCACTCTACAACTCAATTCAACGTGTGATTCCATTATATAAAAAAAAAAAAATTAAAAATTACTTATTTTTTATTCCAATATTTTGGCTATAAATAGGTCATTTGGCCAAAGGAAATAAACACAACAAATATACAAGAATTAAAAGAAGATAAATAAGAAAATATTCCTCAAATATTATTTTTGCTATATTTCTTGTTCCGTTCGCTGTCGCTGTCGTTTTTGTGCTAAACGAACGCCGTGTTTTTTCGAAGTATCCTGGGAAATAGACGCTCGTGAACCTCTAGCACATACGTGAGGGAGCGAATCTATTTTAAGGAAATTGTGTGCTACACAATCTTCGAATATTTTTTATTTCCCAGCCAACAATCTTAAAATAGATCGACGATCCCGCGAAGATGTCAGACTACGTGGAGTTCCTCAACAACCAAGAATCTACGGGAAACGAAGGAAACATTGACGTTCTCCCTACTACTTTTTTCCCCACTGCCATACCTGTGGTTACGAAGCCAAGCGTACCAGTCAACCACCTGGAGAAGCCGGAGAAATTTACGGGGACAGCCTCGACGTTCAAAAGATGGCAACAGAAGATGCTCTTCTACCTCACCACGCTGAACCTGGCAACATACCTGAAAGAGGTCGAGCCTAAGGTAAACGACGGCGAGACGAACGCTGAGGTCGTGATCGCTGTTGATGCATGGAAACACTCTGATTTCCTGTGTCGTAATTATATTCTGAATGCCCTAAGCGATACTCTGTACAACGTGTATGGTGCGGTCGCTACAGCTAAGGAATTGTGGGAATCGTTAGACCGGAAATATAAAACTGAGGATGCCGGCACAAAGAAATTTGTTGTCGGACGGTTCCTTGATTATAAGATGGTCGATTCCAAGACTGTGATCAGTCAGGTGCAGGAGATCCAGTTGATCTTGCACGAGATCCATGCAGAACGAATGGTTCTGAGTGAATCTTTCCAAGTTGCGGCTATTATTGAAAAGCTACCCGGGCTGGAAAGACTTCAAAAACTATCTCAAGCATAAGCGCAAGGAGATGTCTTTGGAGGATCTGATTGTTAGACTTCGAATCGAAGAAGACAACAAAAGGTCGGAAAAGAGAGTATTGAGCTCATCTGAACCGAAAGTAAATGTGGTGGAGCATAGCTCTAAAAAGGGCAAAGGCGCGGTTAAACCCAAAGCGAAACTTGGGGCGACCGGAGGCGTCGCTAAGCTGAACTATAAGTTCAAGGGAAAGTGCTTCAATTGTGGCAAACTAGGCCACAAGTCGTCGGACTGTCGACTTCCAAAGAAGCACCACGAGGCCAATATGGTGAAAGACATCACCAAAGAAGTTGAGGACTTGAGCCTCGTCGCGGTGGTTTCGGAGGTAAACATGATTGGGTCGAATCCACAAGAATGGTGGATCGATACCGGTGCTACACGTCATGTGTGCACGAACCGTAGATTATTCTCTACCTGTGAGCCGGTTGAAGGAGAAAAGATCTACATGGGCAACTCGGCTGCTGCTACCGTCGAAGGAAAAGGGAACGTGATGCTCAAGATGACGTCCGGAAAAATACTAACGCTGAAAGATGTGTTGTATGTACCGGAAATTCGCAAGAACCTTATATCGGGATTCTTGTTGAACAAACACGGTTTTCGTATTGTTATTGAATCTGACAAAGTGATATTGTCTAAGTCGGGTGTGTTTGTTGGTAAAGGTTATGCCTGTGATGGTTTGTTCAAGCTGAATGTAATGACTATTGTAAATGAGAATGAAAAACGTTCTTCCGTTTACTTGCTTGAATCTTCCAATTTGTGGCACGGTAGATTAGGTCACGTTAATTTTGAATCGATACGTCGATTAATTAATATAGACCATATTCCAACATTCGAAATTAATTCGAAATATAAATGCAAAATTTGCGTTGAAGCAAAAATGACGAGATCGTCTTTCCCTTCGGTAGCAAGAAGTACCGAACCGCTTGAATTGATTCATAGCGATTTATGTGATTTGAAATACGTTCAAACACGTGGTGGCAATAAATATTTTATAACATTTATTGATGATTGCACCAAATATTGCTATGTTTATTTGCTTAAGAGCAAAGACGAAGCATTAGAGAAATTCGTTCTCTACAAAACCGAAGTTGAAACGCAACTCGGTAAGAAAATTAAAAGATTGAGAAGTGATCGAGGTAGAGAATACGAAGCGCCAATTGGGAGCTTCTGTGTGGAACATGGTATTGTCCATGAATTGACCGCCCCGTATTCACCTCAATCAAACGGAGTGGCCGAACGAAAGAATCGCACATTAAAAGAGATGATGAATGCGATGTTACTGAGTTCAGGTCTATCGCCAAATATGTGGGGCGAAGCTATCTTGACGAGTAATTACCTATTAAATAGGATACCTCGAAAGAAAATGAATAAAACTCCATATGAGTTATGGAAAGGTAAGACGCCTTCGTACCAACATTTGCGAATGTGGGGGTGTTTGGCGAAGGTAGCCGTACCTGCGCCTAAAGCAGTAAAAATTGGTCCTAAAACGGTGGACTGTATTTTCATAGGATATGCACACAATAGTACGGCATATCGGTTTCTTGTATATGATTCGAAAATTTCGGATATACACAAGAACACGGTCATGGAATCAAGGAATGCGTATTTCTTTGAAAATGTATTTCCTTGTAAATCCGATTATGGATCCGGTACATCTAAACGAGATGATATAGAAACCGAGACTCCTAGTACGGTTCATGAGATTGAACCGAGACGAACCAAGCGTGCCCGAATAGAGAAATCTTTTGGTGACGACTTTGTTACATATTTGATTGAAAAGGAACCGCTGACTTATGACGAAGCAGTGAGCTCCGTGGACGGGCCTTTATGGAAAGAAGCCATAAAAAGCGAGATTGATTCTATTTTGCAGAATCATACTTGGGAGTTAGTTGATCTCCCAAAGGGATGTAAACCTTTAGGATCAAAATGGATCTTTAAAAGAAAAATGAGACCAGACGGGTCTGTGGAAAAGTATAAAGCCAGACTTGTTATCAAAGGATACAAGCAACGCGAAGGCTTAGATTACTTTGATACATATTCTCCTGTGACGAGAATAAATTCGATAAGGATGATACTTGCTATCGCGTCCTTAAGAAATTTGGAAGTACATCAAATGGATGTCAAAACAGCTTTCTTAAACGGTGAATTAGACGAAGAAATATATATGGAGCAACCCGAGGGTTTTCGTGCTCCGGGAACCGAAACGAAAGTCTGTAGATTGATCAAATCTTTGTATGGTTTGAAACAAGCCCCTAAGAAGTGGCACGAAAAGTTTGATCACGCGATGATCAACTACGGCTTTAAAATCAATGAGAGCGATAAATGCGTTTACTCAAAGGAAACGGGCGATGACTATGTTATTTTATGTCTGTATGTAGACGACATACTCATTGTTGGTAGTAACGACAAAATGGTCAAGTCTACCAAGGATATGTTAAATTCGAAATTTGACATGAAAGATATGGGACTTGCGGACGTGATTTTAGGAATTAAAATCAAACGAACGAGTAACGGTCTTGTTTTGAGTCAAGCTCATTACGTAGACAAAATTCTCGACAAATTCTGCAAGGGTGATTCTGGTGTTGCTAGAACTCCATTAGATCGAAGCGTTCATTTGTCGAAAAATCGCGGGGAGGCTATTTCTCAAGTAGAATACTCCCGGATTATTGGAAGCTTGATGTATCTAATGAGCTGTACTAGGCCAGATATTGCTTATGCTATAAGTAAACTGAGTTCGTACACGAGCAATCCGAGTGCGGATCATTGGACCGCTATAATAAGGGTTTTGAGATACTTACGGTATACTCGAGACTATGGATTACATTATGGTCGATATCCGGCTGTGTTAGAAGGCTACACAGATGCGAATTGGATATCTGACATGAAGGACTCTAAGAGCACAAGTGGCTATGTGTTTACACTCGCTGGAGCTGCTGTGTCGTGGAAATCCTCGAAACAAACGGTTATAGCGAGATCCACTATGGAATCCGAGTTCTTTGCCTTGGATAAATGTGGAGAAGAAGCTGAATGGTTACGTCATTTCTTGGAGGATATTCCTAAATGGGAAAAACCTGTGCCGCCTATATGCATACACTGCGATAGCCAATCGGCTATTGGACGAGCACAGAGTACTATGTATAATGGTAAGTCGAGACACATACGTCGTCGACATAATACCATTAGACAACTGCTCTCAACTGGAGTTATCTCGATTGATTACGTGAAATCGACGGATAACATTGCGGATCCGCTAACCAAAGGGTTAAATAGAGATGCGGTTGAAAGGTTGACGAGAGGGATGGGCTTAAAGCCTTAACGTATAAAAGTGCTAAGAAGGAAAACCCTACCTATATGACTGGAGATCCCAAGATCTAGGTTCAAAGGGACAACCTAATTTTAGGACTTGGTATCACTGTGGGGGATAACCCCGCTCATTCCTGTCAAGAAACAGTGATGACGGAAAAGGCTAGCATTATGATGCTTTAATGACTATCATAGAGTATTGATAGAAAATACTCGCGACGTGACAAGTCACCTATGTTAGGGAGAAGTGGGGCCGCTTCAAAGGAGAATTGAAAGGCTTAGTTCTTTAGAAACCCTCGCAGAATCAGGACGTGTCCATGGCCGTACTGGACAAAACCATGAGAACGGAACAAGAGAAAAATGGTCCCTGTGTATTGTACGTGGGTTCGTTTACACGAAAAGCGGGACAGTTCAAAGACATCGCGTTCTACTGGACTGCAGTAAACCAAGCGTGCATACAAGGAGGAAGTTCAAATGGTAAAACATACTATCCTCCATGCAGAGTATCATTAGATTAGCAGAAACATTACAAAACAATTCTCATTCATGTGGGGGATTGTTAGATAATTTAATTTTGTAAAGTATTTATTTGAATGAGAATTTGGGTTTTTAAATTAAGCTATTGGGCTTTGGTTTGGGCTTTGGGCTTTCAAACTAAGCTATCGGGCTTCGGTTTTGGCCCAATAGGCCCAACTTCTAGAAGGCCCAACTTCTAGAAGTTGGGATTGGTGGCTTTCAAAATGAGTGGTTTTTTAACCACTCTACAACTCAATTCAACGTGTGATTCCATTATATAAAAAAAAAAAAAATTAAAAATTACTTATTTTTTATTCCAATATTTTGGCTATAAATAGGTCATTTGGCCAAAGGAAATAAACACAACAAATATACAAGAATTAAAAGAAGATAAATAAGAAAATATTCCTCAAATATTATTTTTGCTATATTTCTTGTTCCGTTCGCTGTCGGTGTCGTTTTTGTGCTAAACGAACGCCGTGTTTTTTCGAAGTATCCTGGGAAATAGACGCTCGTGAACCTCTAGCACATACGTGAGGGAGCGAATCTATTTTAAGGAAATTGTGTGCTACACAATCTTCGAATATTTTTTATTTCCCAGCCAACATTACTTTATTTACTAATTACATATATGTATAATCCTCTTTGACTTGTTCTGTTGACTAATCTTTGACTGTGTAATAATAATACCTCCTATCTCGCGCCAGTATTCAACTTTCCGACAAACCTCCACGACGTGGCGGAGGTGAGCAAATCATCGTATGACACGTGTAACGCCACCGGCCCCAACTCCATCTCCATGGACGGCCCGACGAGCATCACGCTGACGTCAGCCGGCGAGCACCACTTCATATGCACCTTCTCGATGCACTGTGCTTTGGGCCAGAAGCTAAGCATCAATGTCTCTGCAGCAGCAGCACCAGGCGCGGCGCCGGAGAAGGGCGGAGCACGGGCACCTGCGCCGTCGAAGATGGTGGGTCCGGCGACTTATGTGGTCGGAGATGGTATTGGGTGGACTGTGCCTCCCGGCGGACCAGTGGCTTACCGCACTTGGGCTAGGGGGAAGACGTTCATGGTGGGAGACATCTTAGGTAATGTAATAATATTATATCTAATCGAAAACAAATACAATAATCGAAAGATTCGACCTTTCGTCTTCAATTAACTCATCGATTTTCCTTTTTTTTTTTAATTTCACTTTTTTTGTATTCAGTGTTCAACTTCACGAGCGGAGCACACGACGTGGTCCAGGTGACCCGATCCGAGTTCGAATCGTGCAGCACCTCCACCACCACCACCCCGCCGACCACGGCGGCTCCGGCGAGAATCACGCTGACGTCGCCGGGCGAGCACTACTACATATGCACGTTCTCGATGCACTGCGCCTTAGGTCAGAAGCTCGCCATCAACGTGGTCGGCGGTTCTACCTCAGCAACGCCGTGCGCCGGACCTTCAACGGCCGTCGGTGGTCCTACATCGCAGCCTAACGCGCCCTTCGGTTCTCCTTTGCCGTCGTTAAACTCAGCCCCTGTTTTCCGTGTCGTGGGGACTTTGCCGCTTACATTCTTGGCCGTGATCGTCGCTTTTCTGTATCACTGATGAATTCAGTCCTTTTTTTGTCCTTGGTTGTTATTATATTATTTTACTGATAATAAAGGAGGATAATCGCATTAAAGAATAGCAAAAGTAATATTTCAACTGTTACGTGTAAGCTTATCCTAGAACTAACTGTAAGAACGAGGGATCCCTGAATGGAGACAAAAAGGGGAACTCAATTGTAGTTAACAAAACTCCGACCTATCGCCGCCGACAAAAATGAGAAAGCTTCTCTCTTTTTCCTCTATACGCTTCAACTCTTTGATACGCAATCAACGCGCCAAGTGTCTGCGTAGCTTCCACCTTGTCCGTACATTTTCCACGGGCGAGAAAGAAAACGCTGAATCCGAATCCGATAGTACTCTCAATGGGAAAGGCAAAGGAAAGGATCATTTTTACGACGGTGGCCGTGATGGGTTTTCTTTCAAGAGAAGGAGTTCGTGGGAGGAGTTTAAAGTTAAGACAAAGCTCACTCTCTTCGCTTACCCTTGGCAGAGGTTCAAGAATGGCAGCGTTCTCAAGATCACCCTTCGTGGGCAGGTTTCAAATCACTTCCATCCTTATTACTCTTTTTATTCAGTCCGATTAATTGTTGTCCGAGGAAGTAGATGTGATGAGACAGGCGATTTGATTTTTGTATTTTGGGTTTATAAAGCCAAATATTTTGGGCGATGATCAAATGTTTCAGATAACTGAGCAGCTACTGAGTTTCTCAAGGGTCCTCTCACTTCCTCAAATCTGCGGTAATTTCGAAAAAGCTGCTTACGATCCCCGTATAGTGGGAATTTACCTCCATATCGATAATTTGAGCTGTGGATGGGGAAAGCTAGATGAGATAAGGAGACACATTTTGGCTTTCAAGAAATCTGGTAAACACTGAAAAGCCTCAAGCTCTTTGTTTCTTTGATAATGAGTTTTTAGTCTTAATATTGTGCTATGATGTCTTTTTCTTTCACTTACTACTTAGTTTGTTGTTCTCAGGTAAGTTTGTCATAGGCTATATGCCCACTTGTGGGATGAAGGAATATTACATTGCAAGTGCTTGTGATGAACTTTATGCTCCACCTAGTGGCTATGTTGGATTATATGGTTTTCTTGTTCAGGCATCATTTTTTGGAGGTGAGTTGCAGTTTTATGTAAAGGAACGTAAACACTTCGAGTATTTCATTCTTGAGAAATCAATCGTTTGGGGCGGAAAAAAAAACTTCTTCTGTTTTCAAGGCGTTCTTGAGAGAGTCGGCGTCGAACCACATGTAGAAAAGGTTGGCAAGTACAAGAGTTTGGGGGATCAGATCACGCGCAAAAGTATGACCGATGAGAACCGTGAGATGCTGACTGCTTTGCTTGACAAAATCTACGGAAATTGGCTCGTTCAAGTTTCTCATTCGAAAGGTACTCTTATGTTTTGAAATTCTTTCTGGTTCTTGATGATACTTTGATCACTTTTTGATTCTTGGGCTTTCTACAGGGAAGAGAAGGGAAGACATTGAAAAGTTTATCGACGAAGGAGTCTATCAAGTTGAAAGACTGAAGGAAGAAGGATTTATAACAGATGTCAAGTATGATGATGAGGTATTCGTCACATTTTTTTGCCGAGAAGTTTCGACTTTAGAAAATGTCTTGGTTATTTACGTTTGATCATCATTTACGCCATCGGAATTTGAAGTGGTTCATCTTACTTCGATTTCCAGGTTATCTCCATGGTGAAAACACGCCTAAACATTCCAAGCGATGATGTGCTTCCTTCTGTTAATTACAGGTTTCTAATTTCCAACGAAGCTATTTGGTCTGGTCTTTCTTTGTATGTCTATCCTTGAATCGACTGTTAATTACAGGTTTCTATTCGTCTTGGACATTGCTCACTCTTTTCGTACTAAACTCTCTAGTAAAGAATTCATATGCAAGAAAGAAACTAACCATGGCTAATGCATGGTTGTTTTTTTTTTTTGCAGTATGTACTCAAGCGTTAGCAGATGGGCTCTAGGCTTAACTGGCTCCTCCAAGGATCGAATAGCAATTATCCGAGCTTCAGGGAACATTAGAAGAGTACAAGGAGTTTCAAGGTCATTCGCCTCAAATATAGTCGCCGAACAATTCATAGAAAAGATCCGTCGACTGAAAGGTAGGTACATACATGGTCTTCCTCAGCGATTCAAAAATAACAAATTTTCCTCGCTCTAACTTAGTATACTAATTTTTCTTCCAAAAACTGTGGATTTGTATCCGTAGAGTCAGCTCTGAATGATTACTTTAAGCTTCGTGTAGGATCAAAAAAATTTAAAGCTGTAATAATCCGCATTGATAGCCCAGGCGGAGATGCTCTTGCTTCTGATCTGTGAGCTTCTGTTTCTCTAATTAACTCCACTTTTTTTCGACGTTGGAATCCCAGCCGAGTATGAACATATACTCGTGAAAGGCAGTGACTTTCTTTGTCCTGAGTCTGACTATTTTATTATTCAGCCTTTGTCATAATTCAATTCCCTTTTGCAGAATGTGGAAGGAAATCAAAGCCTTGGCGAAGAAAGTGCCCGTTATTGCATCCATGTCCGATGTAGCTGCTAGCGGAGGTTATTACATGGCCATGGCAGCAGATAGTATAGTTGCAGAGAACCTCACACTAACTGGCTCCATCGGCGTTATTACAGGTACAAAAAAATTCGACCTTATAACTCGATCTGAATCCAATATGCTGGCGTTTCTTTTTTTTTTCCGCGTAGGAAAGTTTAGCCTTGGGAAGCTGTACGACTATATCGGCTTCAACAAAGAAATCATATCGAGAGGCAAATACGCAGAACTAATGGCAGCTGAACAACGACCATTCAGGCAATATATCTCCTTCCTTTACGAGCTTTTCTCCGACTATTTTTTTCTCTTCAGAAAAGATGACCTTTTTTTTCTTCTTACAGTGCAGATGAAGCCGAGCTTTTTGCAAAGAGAGCCCACGATATGTATGAGCAGTTCGTCAGCAAGGCTGCCATCTCTAGATCAATGAAGGTTAATCGATACATCCATAATTTTCTCCATCCCTTGAAAAATCCAAGTCTGAAAACATTACGGTAGGTGGACCAAATGCAAGAAATAGCACAAGGCAGAGTTTGGACAGGCTCCGACGCGGCTGTGCTCGGATTGGTCGACGGCATCGGCGGTCTCTCTACAGCCGTAGCAATAGCAAAAGAAAAGGCTAACATACCCCTCGACAAATCAGTACGGTCTCTAATTGCTGCATTTTCTCTCGTTTAACATCTCATCATCATCTCGTGTGAGACCAAGCCTTGCGAACTGTTGTTAGGTGACGCTCGTCGAGCTTTCGAGGTCATCGCCGTCGCTGTTCGAGGCGGTGCGAAGCATGAGAAACACTTTCCGGCAAGCTGACGGCGCAGTGGAGGAGATACTGCACGAGATAACGTCCGCCGCCGACGAGGAAGGCTCCGTTCAGGCGAGGATGGACGGAATTTTGTTCGAGAAATTGGGGACGCCATCGCATGCCTTGACTCTCCTCAGAGATTGCTTGAGGTCCTCCGTCGTCTGAGAATCTATTGGGCTGTTATTGGGCTGATATTGGATAAACCATTTTTTTCTGAATTTCTGTTAACTCTATTCCAAGTAAAGCAAGTGTGTAATCAATCACTCATTTCGTGTGATGTTTTGTTACTTTTCCTTCTGCAAACAAATAAGTGCTTGATTCAAGTAATCATCGTACGGGCAGATTTCAATATGACAAGATATATTCGTGGGTTGATTTTCTTACCCGAATTGTGCTTCAAAACTACAAAATACACAAAAGAAAGCAAACAAGAAGAGCTTCCATTTTGAGTATACCGTACTGCGTCTCCTCCTCCTACCAAAAGCTCAGTTCGCAATGTTTCATTTATCATTTCCAAGTCTCTCTCTCTCTCTCTCTCTCTCTCTCTCTCTGTCTCTCTCCTGTGCATCCATAGTTCCATATCCTCTCTAGTCTCTTCTCTTCACAGCAAAGGTAACGCCGGTTTTCATCTCTATCGTTGTTTTTTTTTTCGTTTTTTTTTCCAGCTAAGCTTTCGTGTGTACGAAGCAGATTCAAGATGGCTCAAGCTGAGAACTGCATTCCATTACATCGAGCGAACGGCAAAGGAGCTTCAAAAGTCAGTCGATTCTTCAAAGTCATGTTTGGAAAGGGTCACGACAAGTTCATGGTACGGTACATTCTCATCTCTTGAGCTAAGAAACGTCGTGTTCCTTCTTCATCTTCATATATCTTATATTCTGTCTCCCAGGAATTGCCTCATGCATTCGCCCCAAATCTAGAGAATATGGCCCGCCAACTCTTCCACCTCAAGGACGCCGTCGGCGGTCAGTGGCCGGTCTTACTGTCGCGCGTCGAAGGTCGCCTGTCCTTTACGACGGGATGGTCCATATTCTACCACGACCACGGCCTCGAGGAGGGGAGCTTCCTGACTTTCAAACACGTGGAAGGAAGCAAGTCGTTCTTCGTCCGCGTGTATGAGACGAGTGCGCTCGAGTCTGCTTACGAAGCAGATCCTAAAGCGACCGATAAATCGAGCCCAGCGGGTGTGGATTTCGACGCTGCCGAGCCGTCTAAGAAGAGTCTGAGGAGAGAATCTGAGGCCGGGAAATCTGGCGAAGTAGCTGACTATCCTAGTAAGACGAGGAGATCAGCAGAGAAAGAGTTTGATCCCGACGTTGGATCTGTCGATGAAGTCGTCGAGCTTGAAGGAGATGACGACTTCGATGCTAAAACTGCCGAGGGTGTTGCATCCTTAAAGAACGCAAGCGATCGTCATAAAGCCAAGCTTGACGAACACGTCGAGAAGAGCGGAAAGCAACAGAAAGCTTCAGGGTCGAAAATACCTAATTTTTTCCCTGAGGTTACTGTAAGAAAGGACTGGCGACAACCAGCGAAAATTGTCGCCAAAACTGAGAAGTCAAAAGCAGAGGGAAGGGAAACGAACTCCTATCGCTGTGATCGCTCTTTCGTCGAGGAAGAACGTATCAGACAGGCTAAAGGTGGAAACTCAAGACCATTTCTGTGTTTCATTCTTTCTTGAAGTTTTTATCTTGTAATATACATGTCTAAACTAAACAGGGAAGAGATCTGCTAAGAGGCAAGGCAGTGTGTGGATCGACGAAGGGACGAGCTATATTCACGAGCCAATTGGTACGTTTTAACTTTGCTAAATTCGTCTGAAAGTCTATTTGAACAACGCATTTGAAACCTTATCTCTTCTTTCTGTAGATCAACGCCATAGAAGGAAAAGGCCCGCCCGCCAAAGGCCATTCAACGCTCATATGCCATCTCCTACTGTAAAAGTCGAACCTAATTCTTGGGATTATGATCGACACAATCCGAGCCCAGGTTCCTTTGCGGTCGTCGTGGAAAGTAGAAATCGTCTGGTATGGTCGATGTTCATGGCTTTCTCTTCTTTTGTTTTTCTGACATGGCCTTCTCTCTTTAGTAAACCTTAAAATAAAAAACTCTTGACACTGTTCGTTTTATGCGCAAGGACCTACCGAGTGGAATCAGAAGCTTTTGGACGCACGGGCACTTAGTTTACCTCGAAGGTTCGCATGGGAATTTGTGGGCAGTCATGTGCAAGGTGAGGCCGTCGAAGAAAATGCTAACTGCTAACTGGGACAAGTTCTGTAGTGACAACGAAATCGAGGAAGGAGATACGTGCATGTTTGAACGTTATGAAGATGCTAAGCTGAAAACGTATTGGGTCCACGTCGAACGCCTCAAGTCCAGTTAAGTCTTTAGCGTTATCTGCCATACTCTGTTTTAAGTTGAAATATTTGGACTACCTCTGTTTTTTGTATATGGTTGTTAAGGCTACCTAACAGTAGTAAACCTTTTATCTTGTGTACGGAAATGGTGTGAGTTATGTTTTTGAGGCAGCCTTTCATTGAAAGATGATACAACTCGGACTTAATATGATTATCTGTGGCTTACTAAGACGAGGAATATTGCAGCATTGTGCATATAGTAACTATTACGCTGGGCATATACAACCTAAGCATGCATGAAGCTCTTGCATGAGGAGAAATAACAAAAAACTGAAAAATCTAGTCCAAAATGCTATGATTTGTGCAGTTTAATTTATAGAAAAAATGAGGTTAGAAGAAAAGGAGAACCCTGATCAAGACTAGTTCAATTGCAGTCACCTTCTTGGAGAATTACTGGATAGACTGGTTCTACTCAAAGATTTTCTCAAACCTGAAAGGAAAAGATATATATATATATATATGTATATATGTAAGAATATGTATGTCCAAGGTGATTTACAGCTGTGTCCAAGGTGTATAAGCATTCATTCATACCAGAAATGGTGGCTCTTGGAGACTCCTTGGCTGTTTTTATTGTCAATCTTGGACTCCTAGGTGACGATTTAGGTCTGCAAATATAAATAGAAAATGAACCCAAGATTTTCATTTTTCCGTTTTCATGTATGGATCACTTTAAGTGTAAGAGGCGTAGTTTTACTTTTCTGTGTTCTCCGTAGGCTCTGCTTCGTCGTGAATAGAACTTGTCTCAAGCGAGCCTTCAGTTTCTGCTCAATTCATCAGATCAGACAAGTTAGTATGGATATACTGATGTAAGAATAGCACGAAATCTACTAATGAAACTTCGTATTTTAGGCTGTCTTAAGCAGCCATCAATGGTTTCGATTTATCTCCGAATAACATCTTCACTTGCCATCATCATCTTCATCATCATCATCATTCTGATGATGATCATAAGCTGCTTTCTCAGAAGACCCTTTCGTGGCAGATCCATACCTAGCGTTTTTAGGATCCTTGAGCATCTGCAACGACTCGATTTCCTCGTCTTTCTTAGCTATCATGTCTTTGAGAGAAGCCACCTACAGTAAATACAGACAAAAATAATCTTATTTAGATCTAATTTCGAAGGTATCTGTAAAATGCAAAGGCTAATTTACCTGTTCCATTAATTCTCTTACATCCCTCCCATCTTTGGAGCTCTTCGCAGCGCCGAGCTCCACCCCAGAAACTCTCTCGGCAAACTTTAGGGTGCTCGCCGTCTCACTGTAAGAAGCAACTTCAGAAGTAATCTGCACGAACATGAGCGTCTTCGCTTGACCACCTGTCCGAAAAAAAAAAAAAAAAAACAAAAAAACGATAGCCTCAAATTCCATGCAAGAATCTCCGAGAAAGACTATAGATGAGAAACTCTCACCCAACGAACTCTGAAGAACTTGAGTGAGCTTGCTGTTTCTGTAAGGAACGTGGGCGGTCTTCTGCGCCAGAGCGAATATAACGTCGCCGAGCGCAGATAGAGATTTGTTTATGTGCTGCGCTTCTTTTAGCCTATCGCCAGTCACCTCAGATCGATCGACCCTTTCGCTCCCAGCGAGATCTACCAAGTGAAGACTCGCCCGTAAAGAAGACTTGCTCTTTAAGTCCGTTCCTTGCACGTGAATGGAGACGACGCTGTGTAATAAAAAAAAGCAAAGATGCTTTCAATGTTTTACGCCTAAAACGTGCATTAAATGATTAGAACTGAGTACCTACCTATGCGATCGACTGCTTCTTTGGTTTAACGCAGTCGAACTTCTGGCGCGGTTTTTCAGGCCAATGTCCATTAATTCTAACACGTCTGAGGTTGAGTTCACTCCGTGCATGCTAGCGTCTGGCACGGCCAAGCCATTTGATTGCGACGCGGATAAAATCCCAAGCGTGTTTTAAGATTAAGGAAAATTTAAAGCTGCTTGCTCCGAACACAGAACGATGCGAAAATTTGAGGTTTGTTTTCAAGTAGATGAAAATGGAAGGATATTTCTTGGGCGTTCCGTCGTTCGTCAGCAAATCGCGGACTTGTTCGTTGTATATTTCTACCATTTGGACGGATATTTCGTAGTTAAAGCTGCTCTCTCTGCTCCGCGATATGTTGAAGAGGTTGTTCAGAGCTCGATAGTTTACTCCCCTTTCTTCCTCGGTTCCCTTGTCTGGGCCCGTCTGGAGAGTTTTACAGCGTAAATAAACTCAGCCGTAAATTAGTTAGGACGAAAAAAAAAAGAAAAATATTACCCAAAAAGTCTCTTACCATTGTGTATGTTTTCCCAGAACCTGTCTGACCGTAGGCGAATATGCAGACGTTGTAACCATCCAAGACTGATTGTATCAGTGGCTGTACGTCCGAGAATACTTCGCCTGCAAAACGAAAAAAAAAAAAGCGTAAAAAGATTCTGATATACGAAAACGTACAGATTGCGAATATCAAGAAAGTACTAAAAAGACCTTGCGTTGACGATGGCCCGTAAACTTTGTCGAACTTAAAAGATCGACGGCCTTCTTTTCCCGCCTTCGAGGGATTCGTAATGATGATTTCTCCGTTCTCGCCGATATATTCGACGGTTGATTGCTTCGCCTTTTCTCCCGGGAGAAAAGGCCTTACTCGGCAGTAGACCCTAATATTGCCTATTCAACCAGAGTTATTACAAGACATACATTACATCAAAGCATATTACCACCTTTTTTCCGCATAAAAAATGCTCGAACATATCGAAAAAATCTTATAAAGTCTGTCACCTTTTAGCTCTTGTAGCTCGTTATGCAGCTTTCGATTCTCGGCAAGGAGCGAGTAATAAGACTTCGCAGCTTCGTCCAGCGTTCTTATCCTCGACCCTGCTCGTAAGTCGGGTTTTCTGACATTTTACTCGACGATAAAAAAATATAAACATCGACGAAAAAGGGTCGAATTTAAGACCTAAAGTACTGAATTCGCCAGAATAACTCTTCTGCGTCTTGACAAGTTCTTGCTGAATCGTCTGAGAAGCAAACCTTAATTCCTGAAAAAAAAGAAAGACGACACTTGACCATTACCATTAGGATCAATCCCCACACGAGAAAAAAAACAGTCGTACTAAAGAAAGTACACGCAATGCGCCGAGCTGAAACTCAGTAAATATCTGATAAACGTGCTCCTTCTTCTTCCACCGTTCAGATTTCGACTCGGCCGAAGTTTCAAGTTCCTTCACTCTCCTCTTCGACTCCGTAAGTAATTCCTCGAGCTCCTTCACTCTCTTCTCCGACTTCAAAAGCAACTCCTCGAGCTCGCTCGCCCTCTTCTTCGACTCCACTTGCAAATTCCCGAGCTCGCCGTCCCTCTTCTCATGATCCTTCAGCATATCCTCGAGCGCCTTCGCTCTCTCTTCGGCCTTCGACAGCGAGCCCTCGAGCGCCTTCGATTTTTTCTCGAGCTCCTTCTCTCTCTTCCTCGACTCCTCGAGCGACGCTTCGACTTCGTTCAATCTACTCTGATGCTTCTCCTCGGCGCCTACAGCGATGGCCTTCGAATTCTGCTCGTGCGCTTTGAGTAGGCCGTCGAGCTCTCGCCTGAGGCTTTCCCTCTCGTGGATGAGTCCGTCTTTTTCCCTCAGTAAGACTTCTTTTTCTCTGATGAGTTCGCCTTTTTCGTTCAGTAGGTTCGATTTCTCTTGCACGAGCTCGTTTTTTTCTCGTTCCAAGCGCTTTTTCTCGGCGTGGAGTTCTTCCTTCTCCTTCGATAATGCTGCGCCATCGTTGTCCTCGGCCTTCTTCTTCTCCCCTATTCTGTTCTTCTCAGTCTGCAATTAACTAAACGATCTACTTGCGCCGTCTGAAATAAGTATGTAAGAGATTGTTACCGTGCATACCTTGATCTGCTGTAGTTGGTTCATTACAATCTGAAAATAGAAAAAAAAAATTCATTACTAGAATCAATAAAAACTATATATATATACATACATATATATATATCAACCTCAGTTTCTTCGCTAGTTCCTGTAGCAAGAGTTTCGAGGACTCGGATTCTTGATTGGTACTTCTCTTCGCGGGTCTTGAAAAGATTATTTTGCTGAAAGTTGCAGAAGAAAAATGATAATTATAGCGCATCGATCATTAACAGATGAGCGTCATCCCTAAAAGATCGTGGAGTAAACGAGATTAACCGTTCGTAGATGCTCTGCTTGAGTAGCTATTCTTCGCTCAATCTCCTGCATGACTTTTCTCAGCAAGCAAGCGACCCTCTGGCGTATTTTTTATTTTTTTTGAAGAAAAACCGACTTGTTAGAGCGTAAAAGAAATTTGCGACTTATTGCAAGAAATTAAACGTTGCGCTGCGTTCGTACATGAGGTATTTCTCCGTTCTTACGCTCAATGCTTTCGTCCAAGATTCCGCTGACGACGCTTAAGAGCGACTGCGTTGGTGCGCTCTGAGGAGGACAGAAACACAACTACATATATTTTACGACCATACGAAGCAGTTTAACGCTATAAATCTCGTAGGAAAAAAAGTCGACGATGGTTGCGAAATTCTTACGTCTAAGCCGTTCGATTTCATCATTTCTGAAATCCTCGAGGCAGGAATATCAGTGTACGATCCCTGTCGAAGCTGAAACACTTCATGAAATTTGATTCCTACATGATTGAGAAGCGCCGAGGACGCCTCTATATGAAGGCAGAAAACGTAAGATTAAAATACTTTTTTTTTTTGGGAGCTCAAAAGAGAAAAGAAAAAAAGGCAAAATTAATGGACTCGACCTGTCATTACTGGGGCGCGTAACGCGCGATGGACTTTCGAGTCTGAAATTGAGTTTCGCCTCTCTTCACCGAACGAAGGCGAAGAGATAAGCCTTTTACTGCTACTACTGCTTCCATTATTATATTTCCCGACGTCAGGCGTAAAGTGCGTCTGAAGCGTTAACAAGCAGTCGAACACTATTCTCATGGATCCCTACGAAGAATTTTTCACGAAATTTACGAACAGATTATTAGATTGCTGGCACGTTTTCGAGACGTTTGGTAATAATTAACCTTTTCTAAGTCTGCTAACTGAAACCTCGGAAGCCTCATTGAGTCCATTGCTGATAGAAACCTCTGCAAGTTCTCCGAGTTCGATGGCGAAGTTCGAATCGAACCGTTTTGCTAAGCATGAAAAAAAAAACACATTTGGGTTATGATAAGTCTTGCAGCTAAAGATGTAAAGGAGTCGAACATAACGAAAGCTGACCTCAGAAACTGAGCCAGGTTTTAGTTTGTTTATTACACGACACAAGATAGTGCCATCGACCAAGAACCCTCGCAGTTCTTCGTCCGAGGCATTTATTGGGAGGTTAAGGTCTGGGAGAAGGGTGTTTAACCATGCTATTAGATTCGCCCGTTGTTTTGCTGTGCAAAGCAGATGGAATCAGATTGGTAAATGGAAGTGAAAGTTAAAAAGATAGTAAAAAATCCCAAGATTAATCAATGTACTGTTAGAGTTTTTCTTACAATTGTTGCTCGAAGATGGCTCGAAAACTTCGCTTGAGCCCGGGACGGTTGAGCCGTTGAGCTTGGCTTGACCTTTCATTTGGGGATCCATGTCGAAAGCTATGTCCAAACGTAATCAATGAATGAGCAGCTATGTCCAAATTCTTTATAAAATATAAATTTGCAGAATCGAAGCAGAGAATTTTCGTACTTTTGAAGCAGTAAAATGTTTCAATCATAAAAAGAAGTCTTCTTTGAAACATTATTCAAAACACATAATCTACGAACCTGAGGTTCAATCTCATCAAGGCAGCTAAAAAATGATTCCAAAGATCGAATCTATTTTGTCTGTTTTTCAGTTTGAGTTGCAGAAAGAAGTACATTCAACAACACGTACGAGATCGAATACTGCATGCAGCGAGCAAAAAAATTTCCAATTGGACGAAAAATAAAAACTTAAGAACCTTTTCATGGAAAATGGCGTTTGCTTCTTGTTCCAAAACGTTTGAGGAAGAACGTTGAACGAACCATGGAAACTTTCAAGAAAATATGAGTCAATCTGACATTGTCAAAGGAAGAAAAGGAAACATGCAAGGAAACTCATGCGCACGTTCTCTCATAGGGTATTTATTTATTGCAACAAATTATTATTCAACAAAATTAATAATCAATTTATATAGCTCAAGGAGTAACAAAGTCTGCGTCTGTCTCCCCAAGAAAAGTAAATGACTTAATTAGTAAGTTCGATTGTCTGGTCTTCATGTTGTCCGTTGATTTTCTACGGAGACGCAGTAAACGCGTCATCCATACCGACGATTTAGGAAGTGCAACATACATTGCTGTCCACCTCATATATGAAACATAGTTACGCTCGAAAGTTAAAACAGATCACAATAGTCATATATAAACAAACAAGCACCATTTTTATGCACACACATATATCACTTCTTCTTCTTCTTCTCCTCGCCGACTATCTCGAGAATGACAGGAGCCGCGGGTATGCTGAACCACCAATCTCGGACCCTTCTATAACACCTCTCAGTGCTCGCTCTTCTAATCGGCGAATAGCGAGTAGAAATCTCCATAAAAGCGAGCAAAACCATGTATCGAAGGGGTACAAAAGCCAGAAACAAACCGAGGCAAAGTAATCCAACTACAGTTCTCTCAGTCGCCTGCAATTTCTTTTCAGTTTTTTTCGGAAAGGTTTGGCTCATTCATATGAAGATTCTGAGAGGTAAGTATACTGTTACTATACCTTTGGGAAAATGGAAAGAAGCAATGCACGACACTTGAGCAGAACGATGTTTCCGTCTTGTACCATCCCTTCGGCTTGGGATATAGCAGTTTGAACGGCCGAAAGCTGCTCCACTGTGTTCATTGGAGGTGGGACGTGGATCTTCAGTTCGTGGACGGGCCTTCCCCTTGCGTAGAAACGAGTGAGCAGCATGAAGATTGCCATGAAGGCTAGTATTGCTGCCAATGCGTAGCCTATCCATCCTCTGCAGAAAAATGTCTTCAGAGAGAAATATTTTCTAGCAAACATTGGGTGTTCGAAGAAAATAGTAGGAACCTGAAGATGACGTAGGCGAAGACGACGCAGAAGACAGTGGATTTGAAAGGGTCTTGCCAGTTGTAAAGAAAGAGGAGAAAGTTCCACACGTCTGACATGGGGGAAATCAATTCCTGCAAAATAACAGTATTTACTCTACTACTGCCCAGTTGGATTGGAAGTATTAACTGAGCGTAAAGAGGGGTTTAGCTTTACTTTACCTTCATGACGGCCAAGTTTGTGTCGAGGCCATCGACTTTAACTCCGTCGACAGAAGCCTTCGCAGAAACTACGTTCTCATAGCTGCTCCTAGCTTCTTTAACAGCTTTCTCCAAAGCTGTCATTTCTCCAACAGTAATCCCGCCAACCATCAAGCCAGTGTCATACTTTGGGCTTGATGGGCCAGAAGAGAATCCCAGGTTTGAAGCGAGGGCCATAGGAGAGACCGAGTACTTTCCACTACCAGATTTTCCACCGTTTCCTCGATCTAAATCCCTCGTGGCCAGTGTGTTTGCTAGCATTTCGAGAATGAGATCCCCACGTGGAAGCTGATCGCAAACATTGAACATTAGAAGAGAATCGAAGGAAAGGGGGACGCTGGAACTCAGTTCCTTAAGGGCTTGAAGACGCAGAACCCCATATACAGCAGTTAGAAGAACTTCTTCACGCTCGGGCCCACTGATCTGGAATTTACGTAGAAACCTATGGGTGTATAGAACTTCGCGAATGATAGCTAACCAATAGTCACGGCGCGAGTGGCCCTTAAGCTCGGGAAACTCCATTATAACAGGCTCTGATCTACATTGACAGTCCAAACGAATCCATAAGCTATGCAGAATATAGAGAGGTGTACAAATGCACTGTCAAAGTGTGTGGACTTAATTGAATAAACTTTAGCACTTGTGATTAGTCTTCTTACACTGAATTTGATTTGTAAAGGACAGCCTTGTCAAAAAGCCTCGTTCCCCATGGTCCTGTGAGTTCAGGCTTGACAACTTGGTGTAAATCATCGGCTAGATCATACACCTTGGCTTTATCATATGAAACGACTTTGTGAGGTTCAAAGTATAAAGCATGGTCAGTCAAAACTAAGCGCCCTGCAACAACAATGATGTATAAAACTTTTTAGAGGAACATCGAATCTCACATAATTTCCAACTTAGTTTTGATTTAATACAGCACTTACCAGGCCATGCCGATGTACCCACGTGTTCAAGAACTGGCTGTGTTGTGACAGTCCCATCGACTTCCATAATTTTTTCTCGTCTGGCAGATCGAACAGAGGAGAGGAGATTTGATTCAAAATGGGACTGCCATTTCTGTGTTGCTCTGCGAGAATAAAGGAAATTATAAAATTAACCTTACTTTAAAAGCGTATGATAATGAATCTCAGGTGAAGAGGAAATGAAAAAAAAAATTGATAGTTTTTAAGCGTATAATAATGAAAAGGAAATGAAACAAAAAAACCAAATTGGTAGTTTTTACCTTTCTAGCCGAACAAGATACTTATCATAGACAGAGTAATGGAGGCGGTTATCAGTTGATGCTGTAAGAAATTCAAACATCTTATCACTAATCACCACATTAGCAACAAGGGGAACTGCTGGAGCTATCCGAGTGAATGCCTCAATCCCGACAGTATAATAATCATCCATCTGAAATGAACACCAAAATTATGCACGAGTAGTTTCCAAAACAAAGAAACAACAGTTGTAAAGAAATCATAGGTTCTTGTACATATTTCCACTAACGTTTGAGTACTATATAACTAGACGTCAAGTCGATATAATCATCATAAAATGCGAATATTTTATCCTGCTACTTCAGGTTTAAGGAACATACACGAGGGGGTTTTCCACTAGCAGCAGCAGGATACTCCCAAGCAATCATCATGTCGAACATAAGACGTCGAAATTTGTTGTCATCAAGATATCCAATTTCTTGTATTGCCCGTGCAAGAGCCATAAAGCAACAATATTCCAGAAAGTTGCGTGCATAGTTTGATTGATGTTTTAAAGATTCAGAAGCCTCCGAAACAAATTTTTCTCGAATCTGTTGCACGGGGAGCTCAAGGATTCTGCGTGAGATTTACCACCAAAAAATGAATATCAATAAACGAAATGCAGGGATTGCTACTTATGGCACAAACGAAATTCGTGAATTTGTTTTTTCCTGAAGTAATTAGAGGCTGCTAACAAAATTTACTCTTTATCCCCAACACGCAACAGTCCACACTCACAGAGGTACAGAAAATGCACAATGGAAAACAGAATCAAAGCTACCAACTTTGAACATCTTCGGAGAACTGAGTTGGCCACAGGAGACAGCTCTTTAAGCTCATTAGTCTCTCCATTATTTTCCTCGTCGGACAAGCTACTTCTTTGTCTCGTCAACCAGTTGAATGACCCATCTCTCACCAAACCCTCCAGCATATTTCTTGCTTCGTTCACCTTAGCCAACTACTACCTTTGATACCTACAAAAAAACGCACCAAAGAGTAAAGCCACGAAATATGTACAAATTCAAGGTCATCGAACAAACTTACCGGGGACAAGGGCATCAATTGAACATTAATCGCACTTTTAGAATCCAACTTCCGGAAATTCGAGTATGGAATATCCCAATCGATTGAGGGTAGCTCTATTGCAAGAGGACGACGACGAAGAATTACAGCGACTAGCAAATATCGAGATTTGAGCTGTTCTAGAACCTCTTATGAGCTCGCTCAAGGAAATCTGACGACGCGGGAAGACGATTATCAACTAGCCGAAGCAGCTCGAAGATGCGTTACTGATGAATCAAATCAAAGCATACGTTACCTTTTATTGCAGATTTTGTTTAAGAATCAGAAAAAAAAAAAGAGAAAAAAGGAAGGGACAGTTGTATACTCACTAGAAAGAAAACAAGTAAAGGATCGATCTAAATGTAAATTTGTGAATTATTGAAATAACCCTAACGTAACTACGTAAGACTCCAAATGGCAAATTAGACGTTCCAATAAATGGAAGGACCAATTTGGAAATAAATTAAATAGAAGGACCAATTAGGTGGTTTCAACGCATTATTCCAATTAGGTGGTTTTCAACGCATTATCCCATTAAACTTAACCAATATCAAAGCCCGTTATATGATTTATCTGAAAGCCCATAACGTATAGAACAGTTAGCAGAGACCACTTATAAAACCTGAAAATCACTAAACCCTACCACAGTTTCTCCAACTAAATCGGTGCCATCGCTGCCGACGGATGTAAGTTCTCCTTTTTCTCTTTCTAGGGGTGTTTTTTCTCTCTTGATTGCGGTTTATGTACGATTCGCGGTGGCACTTGAATCTGTTTAAGGTGTGCCTATGTAATATTAATATTTTTCTTACTGATTTTCTGTTTATTAGTTATGCGTTTTTGTTGTGTTGTGGAGCTTAGAGATTCTAAATATGTATTTTGTTTGATTAATGAAAAGGCGAGTGCTTGGTGTGTTTTGGAAACGAGGGCTATAAATTCTAGTCAAGTCCTTTCCGTTCTTGCGTCGTGAATGATTGTGAGATTTTCGCTGGTCAATGATCTGCTTATGTTTAAAGAAAGGTTCGTTGTGTTCATATTTTTTGGTTTAGTTTGTGTATATGTGCTTTGGTAGGAAATATTGGTGGGATGCAAGGTCCAGTTCTTTGTAAACTATAATTCGAACGTCCTAATTGAATAAATTTGAGTTTCTTTGTTGCGCAGATAGGCATAAGACAAAATGGTGAAGTATAATTTCAAGAAAATTACTGTTGTACCCAAAGGGAAAGAGTTCATCGACATTATACTATCCCGTACGCAACGCCGAACGCCGACTCAAGTGCACAAGGGATATGCCATCTCCCGTCTGCGGCAGTTTTATATGCGTAAAGTGAAGTTTACGCAGACGAATTTTCATGATAAGCTGTCGACCATTATCGATGATTTTCCCAGGCTCGATGATATCCATCCCTTTTACGGTGATCTTCTCCACGTTCTGTACAACAAGGACCATTACAAGCTTGCTCTTGGTCAGATTAATACCGCTAGAAACCTTATTGGTAAGATTTCAAAAGACTACGTCAAGTTGTTGAAGTACGCAGATTCTCTTTATCGTTGCAAGTCTCTGAAGGTTGCTGCTTTGGGGCGTATGTGTACGGTGATGAAACGAATTAGCCCAAGTTTGGCTTATCTGGAGCAGGTGCGGCAACACATGGCTAGGTTGCCTTCTATTGATCCCAATACGCGTACAATTTTGATCTGTGGGTATCCAAACGTGGGCAAGAGTTCCTTCATCAATAAGATTACGAGGGCCGATGTTGATGTGCAGCCCTATGCTTTCACTACAAAGTCCTTATTTGTTGGACACACCGACTATAAATATCTGAGGTACCAAGTAATAGACACCCCGGGAATTCTTGACAGGCCATTTGAGGATCGCAACATCATTGAAATGTGCAGTATAACTGCTCTTGCTCATTTGAGATCTGCTGTGCTATTTTTCCTTGATATCTCTGGCTCTTGTGGATATACCATCGCTCAGCAGGCGGCTCTTTTCCACAGCATAAAGTCGCTATTTATGAACAAGCCATTGATCATCGTCTGTAATAAGACCGACTTGATGCCATTGGAAAAGGTCCCTGAGGATGACATGAAGTTGATCGAGGAAATGAAAGCAGAGGCCATGAAAACCGTCGTTGGTCAAGGTGGCGAACCAACAGATGATGGTAGCGTGTTGCTGACGATGAGCACACTGACTGAAGAAGGTGTCATTGCCGTTAAGAATGCTGCCTGCGAAAGGCTACTGAATCAGCGTGTGGAAATGAAGATGAAGTCCAAGAAACTAAATGACTGCCTCAACCGTTTCCACGTCGCCATGCCCAAGCCTCGTGACCAGAAAGAGAGGCCAGTTTGCATTCCGCAGGCTGTTTTAGAAGCCAATGCTAGAAAAGCAGAGGCAAGCACTGAGAAACGGAAGAGGAAGCTAGAGCGAGATTTGGAGAACGAAAATGGAGGCGCGGGAGTTTATTCTGCGAGCTTGAAGAAGAACTACCTCTTGGCCAACGATGAATGGAAAGAAGACTTAATCCCTGAAATTCTTGATGGGCACAACGTAGCTGACTTCATTGACCCCGATATTCTTATGAGGCTGGAGGAATTGGAGCGCGAGGAAAGTGTCCTTCAAGGGGTAGAAGATGATGATGATTACGAAATGGATGGAGCTGAACTCACCCCAGAAGAAAAGGCAGCACTTGCAGAAATAAGGAAGAAGAAAGCAATGCTCATTCAGCAGCATAGGATTAAGAAGAGCACTGCAGAGAGTAAGGCCATTGTACCCAGGAAATTCGATAAAGACAAACAATTTACGGCTAAGAGAATGGGGAGACAGTTATCATCCTTGGGTCTCGATCCTACTATGGCAATCAACCGAGCACGTAGTAAGTCTAGAGGTCGTAAGAGGGAGAGGTCCACGGAAAGAGGCGATGATGCTGAGATGATGGAACTTGACGGGGATCAGTCGAATAAGAAGATGAGATTGAAATCAAGATCTGTTTCGAGATCAAGATCGAAGTCGAGACCACCTGGCGAGTTTGTCCCAGGCGAGGGCTTTAAGGACGTTGGTCAGAAGAAGAAAGCCATTAAACTTGCCAAGAAATCGAGTCAGAAGAGGAACAAGGATGCCCGCAAAGGAGAGGCGGACAGAGTTATTCCTTCTCTCAAACCTAAGCATCTTTTCTCCGGCAAGCGTTCGACCGGCAAAACTCAGAGGCGTTGACGAGTTAATCCAAACACTGTTGAAGCTTCAAAACTGTTTTCTTTGCTAATTATGATTTCTGTCGTTCTGTTATTTTTTTTTTCTGAATTTTGGTTCTGCTACTTGTTTGGCTTGGGATTCTAGTTATGTGATGATATTTAGTGTTGCGAATCCGTTACACTCTTAACTCTCAGATGTTTGATTATTACATTCTGAACCTATTGTGCTGAGTTATTGGTTTTGAGTCGAATGTCAGTGGTTGGCTCAGCATTTTCGGCTAGGGTTTGGTTAGGGTTGGCAACGGGGCGGGGACCTAATCTCCGTCCCTGCCCCGCGATGCATTCGGGGACAAAATTGTCCCCGTCCCTGCCGGATCCCCGCGGGGAATTAAATTTTTTAAAAAATATACTCCCTCTGTCCTAAAGGGTTTTGGATATTTGGGAGTGTATATTTTGGCACGTCTTTTAAGAATATCTAATATTATTATATTGATTGTTTCTGATAGTTTTTTTGCTAAATAAGGAAATGTCCAAAAGATGTGGGACGCCCGATTTAGTAAAATGTCCAAAATGGTTTGGGACGGAGGTAGTAATATTTTTAATATAATATATAAATGTGGATATTTTGTGTTATAAATATTATATAAATTATAATTTTTAAATATTATTTGTATTATTTTAATATCATTTAATCTATATTTTGATATTATTTTACTATCATTTAAACTATAATTTAAAATTATATATATTACAATATATAATTTAGGTTCGGGGACGGGGCGGGGAACGGGACGGGGTCGGGGAATCCCTGCCCCCACTGCCAACCCTATTTTTGGCGATTTTAGCACGCTAAGAAAAAGTTCAGACTGAGATCATCTCTCAGAAATACAAGAATATAATAGAGTTTTACAACTTGTTAGACCAAGAAGAATATATACCAGGTGAAGGGAGCCGCGCTATAAATGCTTATCTTATCGCTATTAGCATATTTTATCAATTTCATTTAATCAAACAAGTAAGCACTTACTTCACGGGTTTTTTGTGATGTTTGGGCGTTTTTTCTGGCATGGTCAGGGCTGCGATGAAGATTCCGGGAGTTGGGTTCGCAAGTTGCCGTCTCGAGGTGGAGTTTGTCGGGAAAGGCGAGCCGGAAACTCGCCGGAGATCGCCGGAAAAGGGCAAGAAAGGACGCCGGTCGAAACAGAGATGGAAAACTGAAGAAGAGCTGATGCTGAGGTCGCGATGCACGGTTATCGTCCGATCCTTGGCGCGCGATCGGACGGACGACATTCAAATGACTGAGATTAAATAAGACCCGCTGGATGACGTGCGAAGATTGATGGACGACCTAGATGCGAGATGAGTTGATGACGCGGATGATGAATCCTGGCCAATGGATCAAGATCTGACGGCCCAAGTTGAAATCGGTTTTTCACTTATAGAAACGCTGTGCGTTTCTTGCTGGGTCACGCGTTAAAGCATGCACGACGTGGCAGCTTATGGTGCGACGGATCAGATCAATCGGACGGTTCTGGTTAAACGCGTAGCATGCTTATTAAGTGATTCAGCTATATATATATATCAGTTTCTGTGTTTCGAGTTAGCATCTTTGAGCGTCTGTATCTTTTCGTAGAGTGAGAATCTCAGTGTGAGTTGAGCATAAGAGTTGTACAGGGCACAACATAGTGTAACTTTTGTGTTGGGATTAATACGAAAGGAGGCTCGGTTGATCCGTGAATGTAGGTCAAAATTAGGGCCGAACCACGTAAATCCTGTTTTAGAGTGTGTGAGTTTAATTGTAGAATAGAGCTTCGATTGAGCTTCCAATTGCTCAATTTGATCTGAATTACTTGCATACACTAAAAGAACATTGAAACCTCGTTCGAGAGGTGTCCATTTCCTAACACAATCTACCTCCATCCTTACCGAGGCGTGCTGTTCCTATTCGGCGGCGTCCAAAGCCGCGGCGGCACCGACAACGCCTTTCTCATGTACGAAGTGCGCGAGGATCGATGGACTGTAATAAAATCCATGGACGGCCAATTACGGTTGCTCAGCGCTGGGGTCGTCGATGACAAGGTATACTTAACGGGTGTGGGCGACAAGGGACTCGAAGAATTCGATCCCAAGAAAGAGACGTGGAAGGCCGTGCCAGAATACGAGCGAACAGAGAAGGATCCTCACTCCACGATAGTTTTCGATGGCAAGCTTTTCCTGCAAAGGGAAGACTACAACTGTATGGAGAGCCCAGGATGTGCCTAGGAGTCGACTGTGCCATATTGAGATCATTGGTCCGCCGGTTGAGATGCAGGACACTTATTCGGCGTTGCGATGCACGTGCTCCGAAGCTTTCCCAACGGAGAAGCAGAAAACGATAGTGGGCTGAGGGTTTACGATGCGAAGAGGGACGATTGGGATATCGTTGAAGGAGATTATTCTGTTTTGGCTGATGGTAGTAGTACCGCAAGTTGGCGGGCTTGTTCTTGGGAAGATGAGATCTACGTTGTGAAGCAATTATTTGGTACCATCATGGGCGTTTTCGTCGGAAGAGTATCTATAAACTCCTCAGCCACCGCCACCCCCAAGTTTCGAGTTGAATGGGTGGGCAGTCGATGCACCGTGGACTTGTTTTGATTGCCTTTTGTATACAGTGTTCAACTTCACGAGCGGAGAACACGACATGGATGGCGGCTTTGGCGAGAGTCACGCTGACGTCGCCCGGGGAGCACTACTACATATGCACGTTCTCCCAACACTGCGCCTTCGGTCAGAAGCTCGCCATCAACGTGGTCGGCGGTTCTACCTCAGCAACGCCGTTCGCCGGACCGTCAACGGCCGTCGGTGGTCCTACAATCACAGCCTAATACGCCCGACAGTTCTCCTCCGCCGCCGGGAAACTACTCCCCTGCTTTTCTGGGGGCTTTGCCGCTGACATTCTTGGCCGTGGTCGTCGCTTTTCTGTAGAACTGATGAATTTGAGTCACTTTTTCGACATTGGTTGTTAATTATATTGTTTTTTACTGATAATAAAAGAGGATTTTCGGTGTTAAAAGATTCAGCAATAATGTAATACAGTGAACTTTTAATTATTACTTATTCTAGAATTAGAAGGATCCCTGAAAGGAGACTAAAAAGGGCAACTTATCACCGCCCACCTAAAAAATGAGAAAGCTTCTCTCTTTTCCCTCTTCACGCTTTTCAACTCTTTGATACGCAATCAACGCGCCAAGTGTCTCCCTAGCTTCTACCTTGTCCGACGTTTTCAACGTGCGAGAAAGAAAACACTGAAACTGAGTACTCCGGACACATTGCAACTCTTTTTTGTAATAAACTTGTAGTTAAGAGTTCACATGCAAGAAAGAAACTGAACATGTCTATCTAATGCATGGATTTGCAGAATGTACCCCTTGCGTTAGCAGCAGCTGGGCTCTAGGCTTAACTGGCTCCAAGGACCGAATAGCAATTATCCGAGCTTCAGGGAACATTAGAAGAATACAAGGAGTTGTCGTTCGCCGAACAATTCATCGAGAAAATCCGTCGTCTTAAAGGTTCACCGGCGACTCGAAAATAACAAAATTTTCCTCTCTTGCTTGATATACATTAATTTCTTCCACAACTGTGAAGGATCGAAAAAATTCAAAGCTGTAATAATCCCGCCTTCGAAGGATTTGTAATGATGATCTCTCCGTTCTCGCCGATATACTCTACGGTTGATTGCTTCGCCTTTTCTCCCGGGAGAAAAGGCCTTACTCGGCAGTAGACCCTAATATTGCCTATTCAACCAGAGTTATTACAAGACATACATTACATCAAAGCATATTACCACCTTTCTCCGCATAAAAAATGCTCGAACATTTTCGGAAATATCTTATAAAATCTGTCACCTTTTAGCTCTTGTAGCTCGTTATGCAGCTTTCGATTCTCAGCAAGGAGCGAGTAATAAGACTTCGCGGCTTCGTCCAGCGTTCTTATCCTCGACCCTGCTCTTAAGTCGGGTTTTCTGACATTTTACTCGACGATTAAAAAAAATATGAACATCGACGAAAAAAGGGTCGAATTTAAGACCTAAAGTACTGAATTCGCCAGAATAACTCTTCCGCGTCTTGACAAGTTCTTGCTGAATCGTCTGAGAAGCAAACTTTAATTCCTGAAAGTTAAAAAAAAAAAAGACGAAAACTGGACCGTTAGGATCAGTCCTCACACGAAAAAGGAAAAGTCGCAGTAAAGAACGTACGCGCAATGCGCCGAGCTGAAACTCAGTAAAGATCTGATAAACGTGCTCCTTCTTCTTCCACCGTTCAGATTTCGACTCGGCCGAAGTTTCAAGTTCCTTCACTCTCCTCTTCGACTCCGTAAGTAATTCTTTGTGCTCCTTGACTCTCTTCTCCGACTTCGAAAGCAACTCCTCGAGCTCGCGCGCCCTCTTCTTCGACTCCAATTGCAAATTCCCGAGCTCGCACATGAACGTTGGGATTTGAATACACTGGCGAACGCAGATGATCGGACATCGCATTAGGTAACTGCTAGACTAGAAGGGATGCGAAATTACAGCGATTTGGTCGTCTTTTGCATGATAATGATATTTTACTGCCAATCCGATGATATTCGAGTCCAAACACCTACTGGTTATATGAATTTACTCATTAATATTTAAAATAGGGTCACTACAAGACTTTAATATTGTTGGCTTTAAGGCGTAGTTCAAATATATACCGATCTCAAGAAATTATTTATGCTAGATATGGAGTCATGGTGTTAATAATGTGTAATCGTATTTAATCATCGTGCTCGATACTCGATTATTCCCTTTAGCTACACTACATACCCAATGGGCGAGAATATGAATTGGAACCCTGATTTATGACAACCATGCACAGAAAAAGCAGCAGAAATGATCTTTACTTCCATCCCCAAAGAGTAATTAATAAGCACAAATTTAGTAATATTCCAAGGAAGCAGAGATTTGCACACATAATGCCAAAAATTACATTAAACACAAGTGATATATATCCTTACACCATGCACTTACATCATATTACAGAAGTTTTCTTGAATCATCATGACTTATACCCTGTCACTGTTGTATAGGATGGCATGTCGTCTTCTGTCTTTTAACCATTGGGGCGGCAGCATTTCGTTGAAGAAGCTTCTTCAAGATTTCAATGGCATCCCCCATTTTAGTTTGTAAATGCGATTCGCCAAGTTTAATCTTAAGACAGTTGTTCACCAAATCCATAAACACAGACTTGCTTTCCTCGTCCACTTTTAAAGATTCATGGACAAGATCACCCCTCACCTCATCACGTAACCAGTACTTAGCTACTTCGTAAAGCGTGTCATTTTTTGTAGCTAACATGAGAAGTAAGCTTCCATAGACAAAAACGTCTTCACTTTGCATAGTCATTGTCGGTAACTCATCTACAATAGCATACACGAAAACAACTGTGAAAGGAGACGACGGGGCATATAAAAGAATCCGCTCTTACATGGTTTGTTGAGGTCATGATCGAAAACCAAGTCCTCCTTATAAACTCGTCGAACATCCGTGCCATGAAAGTCTACGTTGAACTCAAAACTCATGACAGAATAGTCCTGCGAGTAGAGAAAGGAGCGAGGACGAAATTGCAATTAAAAGCAAAAATTATAGATAATCAATTACGACGACCTCATAGACCATGAAGCAGTAATCTCGGACACCTCCATGCACAAGGTCATTGTCATGAAATGTCTTAACCACGCTTGCAATCTCAATCGCCACTTTAAGTCGGTCTTGCCACTCAAAGTCATCTGATACACAAGTTTCGTTGATATAAAAGTAAGTATTTAATATACTTCATACAGTGGTTTGTCAATTCTATCTACAAAGCGCGGGCAGGCATACATACATACCAGATGTTATAATGTCCGTGAGGACATGTTTTGGAGTTGATCCCTCATATATGACAGCCAACCTCCTATCGCAGTGGAACCCAATGAGTTTAACAACATTTGGGTGATTCCTTATTCCATGTCTTCTTAGACATCGGAGCTCTTCCTGATACACATGAATGAAACGAAAGGCATAGGCATCGGCAACAAATATACACGTTTGTTCGTACCAGAGAAAACTTAATGTAAGAAATAGATGACAGTTTCATTAAGAGGAGACGTCTCAACGTACAGATATCCTCCAAAGACTCAGCTCGGATAGACGACGAGGAGGACACTTCAAATCCCATGTTTTAACAAGCACATTTTTCTGCTCCATTACACCGTGAAACAGCCTGCCATATGCTAATGGTGTAATGAGATTTTTTTTGCTGAACGAATTGGTGATCCGTTCCAACTCTGAGAGGCTGAAGTGTTTAGCACCCCTAAGATCCATGGCTTGCATTAACGGACCTCTACACACGAATGAACAAAATGACCGTCAACCTTGAATCAAATTGTAAATCACGATTATCATCGCCTTGAAAAGAAAAATCATGAAATATTCTAAATCAGATACGGTACTGACCCAGCTTTGTCATGAGAATCATAAAAGTCTTTAAACACAACATATCCTGTTGGGTTTAAATCCTTCTGAAAGGCGTAAATAGTCCAAGGCATATCATGCAATTCCTTGAGGAAACGGTCTTCTTCTTCTGAATACAAGTATTCGCTATCACGGGTTTCCGAGTGCTCACCCAATTCATTACCTATCGCGCTTTTCGCATCTGCCGCTGTCAACGACGACATTTCGGCACCAGGAGATGAAAATTGAAAACCCTATATCTGTTAATGGAGAAACTCCCGTTTGAAACACTCATCGAAAAACTTTCGTTCGAAAAACTCAATTTTATTAATTTTTATTAATGGAGAGGGGCTTGGTTAAACTGCCCAACTTGATGTAATTTTTGGTCCGTCAATTTTGTAAAACCGCCGTCTGTCAATCATTTCTTGGATTAATTTTAATTTTTAAGTACACGAAAAACCCACGTTCGTTTTATAAACTGCCAACTTAAGAAAAACTGTTATCGCATAGATCCTATATCATGAAAACGCAATTAAAAAACTAATAACTGCCACATCGTTGTTGCACCCACGTGGGGGTGCACATGACTAGTCTTATATAAAGAGCATGTGGTAAATAAAAAGGATAAATTGGTCTGCCAATTTTGCCAATTGACCAATCAAGTTTTTTCTATATTAATTACTATTTAAAATTAAAAAATATCTAAAATAACTACCTCATTCTATTTTTAGCATATCACTTATTACTTAATTAATAATCATTTTTTTATTTTTTGCACACACATAGTGTGGCTAAATTACTAGTATTAGTAATATGGAAACGCATCATTGTAATAACGATCATAAAAGACATTTTAATTTATAATGGCATTATCCATGTTGTAGAGATTGGATCAAATCTTCATAAAAGGCTACTAAGGATGACTAAATTCCGCGGCTTGGCTGAGTTCTTTTACGATCGCTATATCGAGTATTGGCCAGGTAAGTTTGATGATACAAAATTGACAAAGTGAAGTTACATTATGAGACCATGACATCATCTATTTATTGTGATTTCGATATGGTAAATATATTTTGCACTTGGATATCTTATAGTATTATGAAAATGTAAGTGTCTTAAAATGTGTCCAACAACAGTTAATTACTTATAAATTTTTTAAAAATATAAAAAAGATTAAAACCACACACTAACCCATGTTTATACTATAATAAGTACTCACTCATATATAAACTTTTATGTTTTTAGTATTACATAATAAAGAAATGATATGGTGGTCACCTTAGGTTACCACCTTATATGAGCACCCATATGTGGCCATTGCCACATAGGTAACCTTCCTTAAAATTTTAGTTTTACTTAAAATCATAATAAAACATACATTTTGGGAATTTGCGATGAACACAATTTGAAACAGGTAAGTGAATAACCAAGTGAGCTAGGTAAGTGACCATCATTGCAAATATAAATTTTGTAACTATATTTTAATTAGCATTAGGGTTAATTATGAATAAAATTGAATTAGCACACCACCCACGTCTTCCTCTTTGATCAGCGCTCTCATGCCTCACCTCCAGCCTTCTTGCCGGCGACCATCCCTCCTCATCGGAAACCGTCGCCCTTCTCGCCGGAAACACCGTCCTCTTCGCCGGAGATCGAAGCCCTACTTGATGGCATCCCTGGTACATTCGCTCATCGCCGGCGGACGGAGCCCTCTCCGACGCTTCGCCGGCGGCCACCGCCCTTTTCCCCGACGAACGCAGCCCTCTTCGCCGGCGAACAAAGCCTCTTTGACGGCATCCCTAGTAAATCGCTGCCTATCGCCATCCTCTTTGCCTGCGAGTGCGTGCCTCGTACTGACTACCGCTAGTTGACGGCCCAACAGCAAATATTGGGACTTAATCGACTCGCCTTGAAATATTCTCTCCAAGACCACCTCGAGCGACAGGAGCCGAGACTACCACCACGCCATGAAACATTAATGCTCACGACCATGTACCTCGACCTTAGCCGTCATCGTCAAGAGGGCCGAGCACAACACCAGCTGCAACATCCCCTCCAGGCGGAAGCATAATCTGGCGGCGATTACTACTAAAGTGGACACCCAATATCAAAGCGTCGCAAGGAATTCCTACTCGTGACTTGAGAAAACCGCACAAGATCGACACGCAACTTGAAGCATCAAGGATCGACACTCGTCGTCCTCGAGAACAGCCCTCGTGAAGAAGGAATCAGATCGGCTTGACAAAGTGACACGGCTGCGCTCGCAGCTCTTGACTTCGGCTCGTCACCTTGGATGGTCGAAGACCACCGCTCAACTCAATTGGAGGTACCCATGATTTTATGATATCCTGGATTTTTAACCTTCCTTCTCAGGTCATCTCGAAGAAATCGACGGCGATCTATACACCAAAAAAAAAAGAATAAAAAAGGGGGGCTGTGATTTTCAAGACGAGTTCACAGCACGACGTCAGGGGACAGCGCGGAAATTCGCTTCACGACAGCTCAGTCATTACCGCCCTCAGTAACAACTTTTGAAGCCCCACTAGAATTCTGACCAGATTTCGAGAGGTTGCCAGCCTGCGCTTGAAGCCCTCGATCTTCGCCTGACAGCTCAGTTGAGACCCGAGGCCACCACCGAACTCTCCGGAAGGGCCTTTACTCACGGAGGTATCCCATGGGGGCGAGAATTGCCGTAGCTATCCGCCCAAGGGTCGATACCCGCCGATACCGAAGAACCCAACGTCAACTACAACCGCAGAAACCGGCGACTAATGCTTCCCAGGCCCGAATCGACGGCGATTCGTTCGAAGAACTATGGAGATCGACCCGAGTCTCAACGATCGTGGCACGTTATATCACTTCAATCTCACGGCCTCGACGACCAGCCTATTATTCGCCGAGACGGAACCCCTGATGCCGTCGTTCAGAGACGGGTTGTGAGTTTTTCCAAGTTTTTGGGATAATTTAGCATATTTACGAATTTTGATTTAATTTGCTTACAGAAGGGTTATTAGAAGTACGAAATTTAAGGACCAGAATTATATACTGAGAACATGTGAATGCCTAGGTATCTTAGGAGCTAATTACATGCGTGATCATATTTTAGAAAGCATGACGGATAATTCTGACAGTAGATCGGTTGATATATAATAAGACTTGTTAAGGAACGTGATTATTGGGGGTGATATCTTAGGAGCTAATTACATGCGTGATCATATTTTAGAAAGCATGACGAATAATTCGGACAGTAGATCGGTTATATAATAAGACTTGTTAAGGAACGTGATTATTGGGGGTGATATTGGAAGATGTGATGGTTATGATGATTTTAGCTGTATGAGTTACGAAAACATGAGCTTCGAAATATGAAAAGTTCTTCAGTATGCCAACATGAATTTTTGTACTGATGAGATATACTGGAGCTGATTATTATTTTCTGGTTAAATTAATGAATTTTCTGAGAATGAATTCGCAAGATCTATCAGATGTAGTACGCGTAAAAGTCTGACCTGCTCGCGGCCGTGGGTAAGTCAACATGAGGGCGAGGGATCCAAGTCTTAGAGGGGGCAAGAGAATGACGCCCTCGGAATTTCGGGATTGTCGATATATTTTTAGAATTAGAGAGCTTGAAAGTGGAAGACGATTCTACGGCTTTGAGGATTATATTGGTTGCAGAATAATTTAACGACACCACGTTCCCTTTGAGCTATTTATGTGCTGGAGTACCCGTTAAAGGCACTACAGGGACTCGAGAAACCATCGATGATATGTCGCGTAATTACATTGTTCCCTATTGAGGATACCCGCTCGGGCTCTGAATGCAGCGTCCTTGATAGCAAAACCATCATCGCTCGGGAAAAACTGTCTGAATCATCCAGTGAGAAGGTTAAATATACTCAACCCGCCTGTATGTCCGAGCCTTGATCTTAGCCCTTTGATCTCTGGCGTAAAACCGACTTGTTAGAGCGTAAAAACATTTGCGACTTATTGCGAGGAATTAAACGCTGCGTTGCGTTCGTACGTGAGGTATTTCTCCGTTCTTACGCTCGACGCTTTCGTCTAAGATTACCCTGACAACGCGTGCGTTGGGGCCACAGGAAATACACAATGGAAAACAGGATCAAAGCTACCAACTTTGAACATCTTCGGAGGAGAACTGAGTTGGCCACAGGAGACAGCTCTTTAAGCTCATTGGTCTCTCCATTATTTTCCTCGTCGAAACAAAGCTACTTCTTTGTCTCGTCAACCAATTGAATGAATGACCCATCTTTCACCAAACCCTCCAGCATATCTCTTGCTTCGTTCACCTTAGCCAGCTTTTGATACCTACAGAAAAGACGCACCAAAGAGTAAAGCCACGAAATATGTACAAATCCGAGGTCATGGAAGGAACTTACCGGGCACAAGGTCATCAATTAAACATCAAATCGATTGAGAGTAGCTCTATTGCAAGAGGACGACGACGAAGAATTACAGCGACTAGCAAATATCTGTAGAACCTCTTATGAGTTCGCTCAAGGAAATCTGACAACGCCGGGAGACGATAATCAACTAGGCGAAGCAGCTCCAAAGATGCGTTACTGGTGAATCAAGCATACGTTACCTTTTATTGCAGATTTTGTTTAAGAATCAGAAAAGAAAAGAAAAAGAAAGAAAAAAGGAAAGGACAGTCGTATACTCACTAGAAAAAAACGAGTAAAGGATCTAATTGAACTACAATATAAAATGTACGGATCTAAGATGTAAATTCGTGAAAAAATGAATAACCGTAACGTAAGGCTCCAAATTCCAATTAGACGTTCCAATAAATGGAAGGACCAATTGGGAAACAAATTAAATGGAAGGACCAATTAGATGGTTCCGACGCATTATTCCAATAACCATTAACACGAGTATTAAGGTCAAATATGCAATTGAGTCAGAAGAGGATTAAGGATGCCGGCAAAGGAGACGATGATAGAGTTATTCCTTCTCTCCACGGAGGATCTCCAACCATACTCCATAATCCAAAAAAATGAGTAAAATTAGTCCAACCGTACTCAAAATAAAATCCAAAATAATCCAAAAAAATGAGTAAAATTAGTCCAACCGTACTCAAAATAAAATCCAAAATGCGTTTCACTGTTTCTCTCTCCTCATCCCAACAACGCATCTACTTGTTTCCCCATTCCCAAATGCATTTGCATTTTCATATTTACATATAAATCCTTTTTAGTTTAATTATTAAAGACTCATATGAACATAAACAAACAAGGAATGTGTTTTTACCCAACTCTTCTTCAAGACCAGTTTGACTCTAGGATCCAAGCTTATATATCCGTTTTTATTTATTCAAAATTCATAGAAGTTTTTTATTTATTTTTACATTTGTTATATAATAGAAAAAATATTGTTTTGAAAAATTTGGAAAATATGTAGGATAGTATTGAAAAGTTGTAAAAGCCGGTGAAGAAGTGAATATTACAAAAATGATCTTTGAGTATGAGAATGAGTTTAACGGTTGGAGAAGAATTACTGCATTTTGAGTTTGAGTATGCGTTTGAGTTTGAAATGAGTTTATCGGTTGGAGATGGTCTAAGCATCTCGGGCAAGCGTTCGACCGGCAAGACTCAGATGCGTTGACGAGTTAATCCACACTCTGTTGAAGCTTCAAAACTGTTTGCTTTGCTAATTATGTTTTCTGTCGTTCTGTTTTTCCTGAAATTTTGTTCTGCTACTTGATTGGCTTGGGATTCTAATTATGTGATGATATTTTGTGGTACCGTTGTGATGTTTTGAGACTTACTTTCTTCAAAAGCAGCACAGAACACTTGGTTCTTATTTGACAAGCAAAATGAAGACTAGAAAATAATAGACAATGTGCATGTAATAAATAAAGAGTATTGACTTACAGTCTGTCAAAACCAAACCACTCCCTTTTCTCGGATTCTATCGAAACATAATACGAATGGTCCAAAATCACAGCGCCCATTCGATCAAAGATCAGATTTTGCACACACACTCACGCACACACGGGCGTGCCTGGCACTATGGCCTTAGTACACCCAACTCCACCTCCTCAATTCCTCCGGCGAGCCACCACCTGCCGCGGCTTCTCAACGTCCTTTCGCCGCCGAGCATCGAACCGCCGGACAACTTCCCAGTTGGCAATCCCACTGCCGACTACAGTCGACAAGTCATTGATGAGTGTCTCAGTGCCCGACGCTCAAGACGACGCCCAATTCTGGGCCACCGCGTGTCTCCGTGTCAGAACTTTCTATGACTTCGATCCCAATATGTTCGGCCTCGAAGTGAGTTTATCGACCCTTTCCTTAAAGATTGAGCTGCTCTTATCCATTGACCCACTATGCTGATCCTTGTTATTTGCCAGTATTGAGTTGTTGTTTGGTTTCTTTGCTGGGCTTATGTTGTTTCCATGTTTGTGAAATTGTTCTTCATCCTTTGTAGGGTAGGATAGAAAGAAAGCCAAAAATCCCAACTTTTGCTTAATGTTATTTCCTAATTTCAAGTTCTGCTAGGATCATAAGAAGTACTTGGCCGAACGTGAATTCGAAGCAATCAAAGAACGTGTGTCTGGAAAATCGAAGGGCTTTCGAAAAGTTTCTTGCATCAATGCCACATTGCCCGCATCACTCGTGTCAAATGCCTACGAAGACTTGTCCAGTTCTTGCAAGGTTGTAATGATCTTCATTCAACAATATATATATATATATACATATATACATATATCTAACTGTCAGATCGTTCCCACAGTTTTCGCATAATGGCGATGATCGAGTGGTTGTAGGGACACTTGATCTAAATCAGTGTGTCAGCCTTCCCAATGAACTAATCGGGGCAAGACCTAAGGTACTTTCTTGATCACTCATCACTGTGAAGTTTATTTTCTGCCCGTATCAACTTCCCTCTTACCTTTATCAGGGAATTGGGTCTGATTTCGCAAGGGCATACATAAGCAACGTATGCGTTGCAAATGAAGTGCGTCGAAACCGTGTAGGCTACGAAATCATAGCAAAGTCGATAACAGTAGCGCAAGAATGGGGTAAGGAGACTCAACCCAGTCTGTTATTATTACGTTCAAACAACATTGCATCAATCGTTCTTACATTCTGATAATTTCTCAGGAATAAGTGATCTGTACGTTCACGTGGCTGTGGATAACGAACCAGCTAAGAATCTATACTTGAAGAGTGGTTTTACGCTTGAGAGCGATGAGCCCGCCTGGCAAGCTAGGTTTCTCGACCGCCCTCGAAGGCTTCTGCTGTGGATGGGTCTGCCCATCGACTACGAACTGTAGTAGTGGGTTCATTATTACATTCATACATACGTGTAATGTAACAACAGTACGAGGAAATATTCTGTTATGTCTGCAAATTGATGGGAAACAGACATTGTTACTTGATGAAGCAAAACAGAGATCCTCAAAAGTCGTCACACACAACTGTTAGATTTAGTAACCGAGTGTTTAAATAAATGAATAAATACATACATAGCTGGTCAAAACACATACAGATAATCTCCTCTGCTGCATACATATCTTGGGCGATGAATGAATGCTAATGATGATCATTATCATTTCTACTGATTGCTGCTGATGAGACTGGCTTCAAGCCATGTTTCAGTGCAGCTTTCCACACTATATCGATTCGATCAACGTCTATCGCCCCGACTTCGTGATGGGTCCATCCCTCCAAAGAATGAACAACGCCGCCAGCATGGCAAGCATGGACTACGCCTCTCTCCATTGTGTACTGCAACATGCCATGGTTAACGTATTTCTTAATATGTCGTTTTTCTCTTGATAATATATATATAGACATATATATATTAATGAAATAATGGTGTTTATATGGCTTATCAGTTACCTCGCAAGAACCGAGCCCTTCGACATCTTCAGGCAATCTCATGGCAGCTAAATCACCGTAAGTACAGTCTCTTCTGAAGTGCAGTATTGGCGGTACTACGAACTGATGAAAATGTGCTCCTTTTGGGGCGAAGCTTTGCTCCCTCGGAGTGATCCATTTGCCTACGATCCACGTCTGTCGACAAAATACTACGTTAAATTCCTAAAAATCTCATTCGATCAGATCAAATAGTTTCCGTTTTCGCAGATTGTTATTCAGCTTACTTTGCAGTTCTGTGCAGCTTGATACTTGGTCACTTGGACTAGATATTTCTGGTAATCTGCGGGCGCTTCCTTCTGAATTTTTCTGAATCTTTCCGCCGATAGAGTTAGCATCTGCATGTGTATGGTAGAGTTAGCAATGCTCTATAAAACATTTGCATGAGGCTCCTCTTACCAGAACTCGAACTCCTTTCCTACAGAGATAGAGAGCAATAGCCCGACCAAGCTTCGAAGTGGCACCAGTTAAAAACACCTCTGTTACATCCTTAGGAATCTCATCAAGAATCACAGCTGCTGTAAGAGTATTCCCATGCACCACACGAACATTAAGATCGGGGAGCTTGTCTACGAACAGCTTCCCGCCTCCGTTTAGAGCTTCGTTCTGCCGTTGATCGAATATGTAAGCACCTTGGCATCACTAAACATGATTGATAATATCTTTTTTTTTTCGAGTTCTATGAGAAAATAAACCTTGTTTAAGGCAGCCAGGCTAATGACTTTAACTCCCAATCTATCAGCTCTAAGGATGGCTGATTCTATCTGCTCGTTGATTCCTTTCGCAGCAAATGGTAAGAAATACTGCAAAAGAAAAAGCAGGTCTCGAGCTAAGCTTTGCATTCCTGGGACTAAACTAATGTCTGTTACTTGAGATGTTCGAACCTGAAAACCATAACGAGGGACGACCCATGTTTGGTGATGTTTGCCTCTAAGGTTGTAAGATGAGTTCAAGAAAGTTTTGGACTTGGCCCACATCAGTATCATCGCCAAGAACGAAAAGGGCAAAAATGGCAGCAAGTAGATTCTCGTTCGATAAGGCAATGATGCGATATCCCTGATTACGAAAGGAGCGTGCATGGCCGACGACATGTCGACTACGTGCGCGAGGAACACGAAATCTGGAGCCTTCGATTTTTTACCAAAACTGTTCTCCTTTTGCGTTGTCCACGATTTTGCGTTCAATGTGCTTCCCAGCGCGTCGAATAGGGGCATGAAAAGGCAGTAGTTGGAGTCCGTTTCTGTATGATGAATGCTGTGATATCTGCATGAAAAATAACACAATTGTTCTCTATTGACATATGTCTATCAATGAACAAACACAATGTGTCTGAAAATACTGTCAAATACAGAGCTCTATAATATGATCCAAGGCTACTTACGTTGGAGTATAAACGATGTATCTAAGTAAAGGGATCGTATCGAATATCCAGTGAGGAACGATTTCGACGTTAGAATGTCCCAAGCATCTCATCAAATCGAACCCCAAAACATACACATAGATCAAGCTCAGAGATCCATGGCCAGTCAAGAACGAACCAATGATGGGTAAACCTATTACAACGGTCAACAGAAGGTGTTCCAAGAATGTAGCATGCCCAGCTGCAAGAAAAGAAAAAGGCTCACAGTTGTTAGAGATGAAGGGTTATTGAGGGAAACTATTAAATCCGTGATAACGTATATTAAATGCTTGCCTCACCTGTATAAGCTTGTGGCACAGCAGATGAATGGTGAAGCGAATGGTAACGTGTAAAAAGGAAGTTTCCATGGAAGCGTTTATGGATGGCGTAGAAAAGTGGCTCAGAAACTGCGATATGAAGAGCTATCGCTGATATGATCCCTTTAAGGTTCCAAAGAGGTAATGAGGAGAAAACTGGGAACATGTACAGCAAGAGAGCGCCGACAAAAGCTTGAAGTACGATGAAATTATCCCTTGAAAGAAAAAGAAGAGGATTTTTAGACAAGAAACAGTCTTTACATACTCTAAACACGCAGAGGTTTATTACACTACAGCGTATTACCAGTGCCATTCTTTGTCGATCTGCTTAAAATCAACGCCTTTCTCAACAATCCTGAGATTCCGTGTAAGAAACAGCATGTTGCTGTAAGATGTCCATGAGACGTACATGAGGAATCTCAGTACGCACAAGATGAATATGTGAAGGCTTGAGTTATCTTTTATGAGCACTTCTTCTCGGTAGCTCGAGTGCATTGCTTTTGCCAGAAATAACCCATAAAGCATCCACTGTTTTGATAGAACAGTAACAGTCAAAATCAAGGAGAAATATTACAATATATGCATTGCCATATTGTCTTTGTCTTCTTCAAACGTACCTTGTTACTCCCCAGAATCTCCCATGGCCAAGAATATAACGGGGCAGCCATGGAGTCTTTTTAGGGTTATTACAGCTGCAAATGCAGTCTTGAGGAAGAAAAAGATGACTTTGTTTGAGCTACAGAAGGAAAGTAAGCTTATCCATTTCTCCAATATATAGACTGAGCATATATGTGTATAATAATATTTCAAGAAAAGCCAACGTATGAGCAAACTATTCAAACTGCCAACAGATTTAATGGTTAGCAATGCATTTGCTACACACAAATGGGAGCCCTTTCTTTAAAAACTAATAACTAAACAGAAGGGCTTTATTATTTATAGTATTATTATTCGGTAGATGAGATGATAGCCGAGAAATAAATGTACCCGAAATGTGCAATGTTAGTGAGTTAGGGTAGCAATGGGCTGGCAATCATAGCTGTATAAAAATATTAGAAAAAAATGTCTTACTCAGAAAATACATTTTCTGCAATTAGGATAATTAAAATTTTCTGGCTAATGTGTGTCATGTAGCAACTTGGAGGATGATAGTGACGTATCATAGCACAATGAAATGTATATACGTAAATAAAGCCCATTGTATATTAGTTATGTAGTGTTTCTGGAAAGCTTCTGTTTTTTCCTCACATATGCAACTCTTTTCTATATCAGAAAGAGATGCAGAACGTTCGCGGTTTGGAGGTCCTCCGTAAAGGAAAATGTAAGAAAAAAGGAAAAGGTTGAGCGAGCCTATATTTCATTCAAAATATGAATTCAATGCAGCATACAAAAGATTGGATAGTGAGTGAATGTGAGATAGCTATATATTACTACGTACTTCTTGATGCGGAAATAATAATCGCTCTCTTTCTGTCTCTGATGGATGGAGTAGCATATTGTCAAAGAATTGCAGTTAATGTTCTCAACCATATTATTAGACAGTACTCAGAAGGGCCTTAACTTTAAGCCATTTCTATCGATCAAAATTCAAACTCACTGATCGATGCCACATCATCAGCCATATTGCGATAACTAAAGTCACCAATAATTTATGGATTTTCATTGCAATAACTGAAAAAGCAATAGTCTGTTTAGGTAACGGTCAATACTCAACCACTGATTTGAATGTATGGACCCATATGTTTCCCCATAGGATAATACTAACACTAACAGCACAGTAATGGCTCACATGGGTGTGTGCTATAAAAGCCAAGATGTGCCCCATCAAGAAATAAAAACAATACCCATAATATCATAAAAATGAAGTGAAAATAAGTACACAGAAAGTGTCCTCAACTCCAATGTACACAAACCATATTAAAACACTAGGACGGAAGACAGATATGCGAATCATATGGTTAAGCAATGAATGCTATAGTGCTTCAAGGATATCCTCGTTTCCAAGCATTGTCCTCTCTGTTGTTCCTAAATGCGCAGCAACCAATGGAGTAAACGATGATGAGGACGACGAGGAATACGATGTTTAGGACAGCCACTTTCTTCCAATCGCTCTTGATGTTGTCCAAAAGCCCGGCCTTGCAAGATTGGCAGCCGTAGCACAGAATGTTGGGATCGTTATTCCATGTTTTGCAGTCTACATTTGTGGATGATGATTGCGATGTGGTGCTTGTCCAGTTTGTCGGGCTGACGTATTGGAAGCTGCATTCGGTTGGCGGCTTACAGCACCCAGACTGAGTTCAAGGAAATTTAACAATCCTCAGTTGTTGGTAGTGATTACACACATAACAACTGTACAAGGAATTATAACGTGAAAAAGGGCTGAGCTTTTTATATGGACAAAAAGGTGCTTTAGATGGCCTATCATGTCCGGGATAAAGTCTTTAAAGGTGCCCAACTTTTACAAACCACTTTCTTCAATTCAATCATAAGAAGTCATTTACTTTTGCTTCCAAAAAGTTCGAAATGATTAAAAACCCTTTGAAGTCAGCTTGTCAAACGCGTGATCCACGGAACCATTTAAAGAAATTGCCAGTAAGGTGAACCATAGCAGAATTAATCAAAGAAGAAAGTAGATACCTGAAGAGCAGAGAGATGTTCCTGATAGAACTGATCTACGTTGGTAGACCCTTGTTCAAGAAGCTTCTTGCAGATCTTGCTATCAACCAAGCAACTCTGAATCTTGTTCCAGTTTTTGTTGACTCTCTTCTGAAGCCAATTGGAGTAGTCTCCGAGCCTGTACTCTTTATAACCTTTGCCCGAAACAGTCTCGCCGGCGCCTTTGTTCGTCACCACGAAGGCGAATATGGTGAAGCAGAATAGGAGAACGATCAATAAGAACATCACCAGCAAATACACCCATAAGAGCCACGTTACCCTGCAGAGACGCGATGAAACACGAAATTAGGTCTAGCTGGATATTACTTGGAAAATTCACGCCTTTGCTTCGATTAGAATGAATTTGTTCCGTCAATTCAGTCAATTTGACGGAAAACTTCATATTCCTAACGAAATCTGAGCATCATCAGCAGGTAAAACAAAAAATTCACCCATTCAGATACGCAAAAAAAAAAAAAGAAAAGAACAAAATTCGCTTACCTGCAGCACGAACCGATGATTCCAGCTACGGACACCAAGAGGACGAAAACGCCAAGAGCGATGACAGGTTTGTCGAGAAACCTCTCGCACTCGGTGTTAGATTGGTGCGAGAGCCAAACTCCGCCGGCGATTATAGGTATGGATATGAGCAACGTGATGACATTGAGTATACCAATCAGATTATTGCTGCAACGAACCATTTTCTTCCCTTCTCCTTCACTCTTCTTGAGATTTCAAAGCGAAGTTGTTGAAATCGAAAACAACTCTCAGATCAAACGTAGCGAAGCAGCTTAGGGTATGTGCTATGAATATCAGCAGCTATTCGTTTCCCACTATATAAAATAAGAGTAAAAGACGGAGAGGCGCGTGGGAGAAGATGAGCGTAAAAAACTTAAACGTGTGGGGAAATTATATTGAAAAGTCTCATAGCTTTTTAAAAACTTAAAAGAAAGATATTTATTTAGAAAAATAAATCTTTTCTCGTATTAGGTTTATGATTTGTTGAAACAGTCAACTCTAACGCTTACCTTAACCTTTAGTTAGCCTATGGACTCGTTACACTATCCTCTATTAATTTAAAATAAAATATATATTACGTCAAATCTTTCTGATTTAGACCTGCAATTATGTCTTTATGCTAGAAAATCGCAAGTCAGTCAACTGCTTGAGCTCTTCTAAACTAATATACTTTCTTTAAGTATTATTTTCTGGCCTATCCACTTTGTTCTTATCCGTTTTTTTTATGTATTATTTACAAATTTCCATTGCATATCCATATTAAATTATTTGGTTTCGTAGTATCGTACTATCGTTTTGAGGAGGGAAGGTTCAAGGAAATTCCCAAAAGTAAACGCTCTTGACCCATTAAATGGAACACTACAAGTTGTCCATGTGGCCAATAATTATTAATCAGAAGTAGAATTCTATGTTCATTTCTTCACGGGCAAGATAGTTATTTTCTTGATATTACGTAACTACATATTTTTGTCCGCCTTACGCGTCTCTTGTTTCTTGCTTCAAGTTTTTCACACGTTAAATTGACAGAATTTCTAGGAAGGTCAGTCACATCACATGAATTTTTCTGTCTACCCTATATTATTTCATTGCACCACCTATACAAAAAAAAAAGAATAATATATTTATATGCATTTCGAACGTAGACATGAATGAACTATCACTCATAATGCATAAGCCATCATGTTTCTATTGAGAGGTTTAACATTAGTATCAGTCATACAACACTCATTGCAAGAACAATCACTCGACCGTAGTTTCAGGCTTTCTCACTAACCACCGAGGAACACCGCAAGCAACTTTCTAGAATCTTCCTCTAGCCTCATAATTACAAAAAACTCCCGTAACAAAAAGATATTAACCGTAAAAGCACATAATTAATCTCTTCACTTGGAAGCAAGTACACATAAAAGCTTGTCGCATCTTTCATCCCGTGTATTGTATGCTAAGCTTCATATCGTGAACACTCATAATATTCACCAAATGTGTGTAGCTTACCTTCGTTAAAGAATCACGAAAGTTAAAGATAAAGGATAAAAACCACTCGAAGTACCTCAACTTATTAATTTATCTTATATAAATGTTACATGTATGTATAATATTCATGTACTTATATGTAATATGAAATACAAAAAATACAATGATACATGTACCTAATAATACTACTATGCCATTCGTACCGGTTAATTCATTCACACCACGGCATAAATTTAAGAAGAAAGAATATGAATGCATGTATTAAAATTAAATGGATTCATAGAATAGTGATGAGCAATAAATATGATTTCTTATCCAAAAGAGGACCCAATGATTAATTAATGCGAGTCAATGAATACTATTCTGTAGAAAATTCGATCATCTCATGACTAGGCCTTAAAATCATTACCTTCCGCCAATTGTTTCGACGAGGTTTCAGAATTCTACGATATTTGTAATGTCATTAAGAATACTTAATACACGGTTGAAAATTACACCTTATGCGAATATTCTATACGAATTACGAAATCATCCATTAGTTGGATATTGAAAAAGAAAATAATCTTTTCCATCTAAGTTTGAAATTTTAGAAATTTAATTCATAAATATTGCCCCCATTCTTCTCATTTAAATATTTAAAATACAAGATGCCAATCCATAGTTTTAAGATTTCAATCCCAAAACCCAATTAGCACAATACGCGACGCATCTTCGGCATAGAAACCGCGTAGAAACGATCGAACAAATACAGAAACCTTAAAAATAAATTATTTTATATTTATTATATTTCCTAATAATTAAAATTTGATTTACAATCTAGTCCTTGAACGCGTTTCATCTCCCAAAGTGGCCTCCCACTATATATTCCCTTTATATTATCGTACACTCAGCTTTCTTCTTCCCCTCAGAGAGGAGAGGTGCCTTGTTTTCATCATCTGTTCTTTCGTTATCCTTTTCTCAGTACAAAATTACATCACAGCCGCCGAGAAAAGGTAACACAAATCAACATCCATTCTTGATTATCACAGCAACAGCGTAAAAGCCCAGAAAAATGCCTCCGAAGGACGAAGAAGAAGCATTTCTGCCGTCGACGCCGGGAAAATTCAAAGACAGGCCGTCCCATTCGTCGATTCACCGTCAATTCCAACGATGCTTCGCCTCCACGAGCACTATGTTCTTATGGGCCCTCTTCTTACTCGCCGTGACCGCCGCCTACCTGAGCTTCCAGTCCTTCTTCGATTCCGGCCACCGCTGTTTCTCCGGCGTACACTGGGAAAAGCAGGTAAAAAACTCGGCCAAAATACGCCGGAACAACGGGATGACCGTGCTGGTGACCGGCGCCGGAGGTTTCGTCGGAACCCACGTGTCCCTCGCCCTGAAGAAGCGCGGCGACGGAGTCGTCGGCCTCGACAACTTCAACGATTACTACGACCCTTCCCTGAAGAAAGCGCGGCGATCGATGTTAAGCAAGCACGGCGTCTACGTCGTCGAAGGCGACATCAACGACGCTCGCCTGCTGGCCAAGCTCTTCGCCGCCGTACGGTTCACCCACGTGATGCACCTGGCGGCGCAGGCCGGCGTTCGTTACGCCATGAAGAATCCTCAGTCGTATGTGAACAGCAACATCGCCGGCTTGGTCACCCTCTTAGAAGCTTGCAAGAATCAGAATCCACAGCCGGCGATCGTGTGGGCCAGCTCAAGCTCCGTTTACGGGTTAAACGAAAAGTCCCCGTTCTCCGAATCGGATCGAACCGACCGACCCGCTTCTCTGTACGCGGCGACGAAGAAGGCCGGCGAGGAAATTACACACACCTACAATCACATCTACGGATTATCCATAACTGGGCTGAGATTCTTCACAGTGTACGGCCCTTGGGGCAGGCCAGACATGGCTTATTTCTCCTTCACTAAGAACATCCTCGAAGGGAAGCCAATCACAATCTACAGAGGGAAGAACAAGGTCGATCTGGCTAGGGATTTCACCTACATCGACGACGTCGTAAAGGGCTGCGTTGCATCGCTGGACACGGCGAAGGAGAGCACCGGTTCCGGCGGGAAGAAGCTTGGGCCGGCGCAGTATAGGATTTACAACCTGGGTAATACTTCGCCGGTGACAGTTCCGATGATGGTTGGGTTTTTGGAGAAGAATCTGAAGACGAAAGCGAAGAAGAAGATGGTCGATATGCCTGGGAACGGCGACGTGCCTTTCACACACGCGAATATTAGCTTGGCGATGAGGGAATTAGGTTATAGGCCTAGTACGGATTTGCAGACTGGGCTGAAGAGGTTTGTTAAGTGGTACTTGTCCTTTTACGGCTACGACCATGGCCGACGATCTGTGTTTTAATATTTCTTTTTTTTTATCTGAAGTGAAATTCTTTTTTACATAATTTATTTCTTTCGGAGGTGTTAGATTTCCTTTTTTTACGTAAGGTAATGAGGGGACGACACACTCGGGGGTTAAAAGGGTTTTACATATATGCCTTCTTTTTTACCTTTTACTTTTTCTTTTGTAAGGGAATAACGAAAAAGGCTTTTGATAATTATTATTCTCTTCATCACTTGCTTATTGAGGTTAAAAGTTAAACGTCGTTCGTCGTCATTACGGGTGATGAATCAATATTATTGACTAATTCTTTCTCAATTAACGGAGCAAATAACGTTCAATTCATAATCATACTTAGTGTAGTTATAAATGTAATCTTTCTATACTGTTTACTGATGTACACCTCGGTGGGACCCGCCTAGTACTACAGCGTTCGCATTGGGCCAAATCACATTGCTTTAACTGTTAGTCTTTGTCCTACTGACACTTACACGTGGGCTTCAATTCCTGAGGTTGGGCCCACGTAATAATTGTGTTTCTCTTTCTTTTTTCGTGCGTAATAATCTCTCTCTTTATTTATTATTATTTTATGTGGAGGCCTAATATCATAGTATTGGGCTCTTTATGAACTGGATAACTATAGGCCAATGGGATTCTAAAATAATATGGGCTCAGTTCAGATAATTCTCAAATAAATAAGATTTTCACATGAAATGGAAATACAAAAGGAGAATATGCTAAATTAACGAGACAGAGAGAAAAGAAAGATGAGAGTCATCATATTGTGCAAGCTCACATTATCGCCATCGCTTGCGTACTACAAGCCACTGCGAACGACGCCGTTTCGTGTCATTTCTTCATCGAAAATGTCAGCTGAAGATTCTGCCATTTCATCATCTTCTTCCTCAGCGCCTCCCTCGCCTTCCTCGGCCATTGACTTTCTGACGCTTTGTCACCGTCTCAAGGTACATTAGCTGTTCGATTTCTATTTTTCCTTGAACGGCGAACTCCGTCGAGCTTGTGTGTGTTGGGATTAACTGTGCAAAGCAAAATTTCAAACTCATCAGACAACAAAGCGAGCAGGATGGGTTCGGAGAGGTGTTGAGGAACCAGAATCTATTGCTGATCACATGTATCGGATGGGATTAATGGCGCTTGTTGCCCCGGATTTTCCCGGCGTTAACCGTGAAAAGTAAGCTTTTGTACTCCATTGATGAACTCGGCTAAATTTAGCTATACTTCTCGGCTGATATGAAATTGGTTACAACTCTTCGATTTTGCCGCTTCAGGTGTGTGAAAATGGCGATTGTGCACGATATTGCTGAAGGTAGTGCAAATCTTGCTTCTTGTCTTTATTTTATAAACTGATAGCAAGGTGTCACCAGCAATGGCTAACTTTCCGATCGCCTTTTCCTCATATGAATAGCTATTGTCGGCGATATCACTCCTTCAGATGGAGTCCCCAAGGAAGAAAAGAGTCGACTTGAGCAAGAAGCCTTGAAGAAAATGTGTGAGCTATTAGGAGGAGGCCCACGAGGTATTGTGTGTGCCTTTAAATGGGGTTATTGCCATAGGTTTCTGTGAAAATATATGATCTAATTCTAATGCAGCTAAGGAGATCAGTGATTTGTGGATGGAGTACGAAGAGAATTCTTCTATGGAAGCTAAGTTCGTAAAGGACTTCGACAAGGTAATACGTGTGCAGTAATTGTTTACTCAGATTGCTTCTGCTGATTCCACTAGTCTAAATTCTGAAGTTATTCTCAGGTGGAGATGATACTTCAAGCTTTAGAATATGAAAAAGGTACCTGAATTGCTCAATTTCATTTGAGTTCAATAGTATTATTCTGCTGCCGATCAGTTGGACCAGCAATGTATCTTCACAGCTTATCAAGATTCATATTTTTTGTTCTATGTATACAGAACAAGGAAAGGACCTTGAAGAGTTTTTCCAGTCAACAGCCGGTAAATTTCAGACAGATCTGGGTAAAGCTTGGGCTTTAGAAGTAGCATCAAGAAGAAAACAAAGCAGTTAACCAATAACTCCAAGATAGTTGATTTCTTCCAAGGATAAAATTTCTCTTCTAATGTAATGAAGAATAGTACTTCTGTTGATTGATGTATGAATGCTCAGAAGTCAGTACTTGATCCCATCATTCAATAGACAAGCAGAATAAACTGTATTTTAGCGCTATCACATAGCTCATTAAGTCACTAACATAAGAATCAAAATTTTGGGTTGATCCCCCTTGAGTGAGGCAGTGACATTATTTGCAGGTACATTGCCAATAAACAAAGTCTTGAACTTTCAAAAACAACACAAACGCCAAAGTGAGCAATGAGGAAGATTCCACAGTTCGCATCAAAGCGATTCGATATTTTTTTCAGAAGTGGTGCTAACCTTTTCTCCTTCTCCAACTTCGACCCTGAGGAAGTTTCCGACGGTCACCTTGGAACCAACTTCCTTCGATAGGTTATCCAACAACGTCTACAAGCAAGAGTAGATACATGAGTATTCTTGAATCCTTTTGAATGAAGTGTTAGACTGAACTATATGATATATACCTTTATGTTCAAGGCGTCGTTGACCACAAACTTCTGCTCCAAAAGCACTACTTCCTCATAATATTTTCTCAAGCGTCCGTCGACCATCTTATCTATGGCCATCTGAGACTTTCCCGTGCCTTCTGCCTATGGTAGAAAGTAAGTGGTTCAAACGCTGGATTTGAAGAGCTTGTGGTGCCATATATAGGCACGTAATGAGATTGAGGTTCATACCTGAGATCGAAGAATTTCACGCTCCTTTCCTAATGCATCGGAGGTCACATGTTCGTTGGCCAGGTATATTGGCTTAGCAGCAACGACGTGCATAGCCAATTCTGACCCAACTCGATGGACAGCATCCAATGGAGCATTCTTATCCTGCACTTCGAGGCATACAATTCCAGCAATGCGCCCAACGCCTACGCTCATTATGACAACATAGTGTGCCTTGCAATATCAGCTCGTGCGTGGGGACAATAATGTCCAAATTTGACAGAGATCAAAGAAAATTTCTGATCACCTGGTTGGGGACTCGAGTGGAGATATGTGGAGAGGACGCCATAGGCAGGAGAGGTAATGGAGAAACCCCATCCAAGCTTGACGTTCTCTCCCATTATTGCAGCAACATCTGTAATTGCACTTTCAACTGTTTTCTCTCCACTTAACTTGGGATGGTCAAGTACCATTTTCAAATCCTGCGGAAGGGATAGAATTCAATGACCCAAACAGTGAGGATGATTAGAAGAGGCAAAGAAACATTTTTAGCCCAAGCATTGGAGATCGACTACTACAGTATTTCACGATAAATACTACTAACCCCTATAGAATCTGGTCCGATAGGGGTAGCTTCCGAGGGGACTGTTCGATGTCGAATCGTTAAAGCGGACTTCGCCAAAGATGAGGCCTGGATCAATCACGATGAAGAAGTTAGCTAATCAAAACTCATCAATTTGACTAAAAGAATAAGATCAAGAATGCTGAACAGACAATCTAAGAATCAATCTATTTAGATTTGCATAATCCAGGCAACAATTTGCTGAAGAGAAAATTGCGACAAATCTTAAACGCCGTACTTACCAAGTACTGGAAAATCTCGTTCCTGGCAACAAAGTCAGTCTCACAGTTCAACTCGACAAGTATGGCTTGCTTCTCATCCTGCGCCAATGCAAGCAAACCCTCAGCAGCAGTTCTAGAAGATTTCTTCGAAGCAAGTGCAACCCCTCTTTTCCTCAGATCCGTTTGTGCAGCCTCTTCATTATCCATGATCGTTAATACGTAAGCTCAATCACATAAGACTCCACACACAATTTCAGAAAGAACTGTTTAAAATATAAACAAAAAAAAAAAACATGTTGACTCACCAATATCCCAATTACAGGCGACAAGAGCTGACTTGACATCCTTTATCGGCGCACTTGTTCTCTCACGTAGCTGTTTGATGAGATTCGTTTGAGCTGATGCAGATATTTCAGACGAGTAATGTCTAGTAAAATAGATCTGTAAGCTGTTGAATGGCTTCGGACAACAGAGACAAGTCGAAACATTATGTGAAGAAAACAAGTTTCCTCTGCGTGCCATAGAAGTAGAATAAGCACGCCCAGAGCTCGCCGAACAAGTCTTCTTAAACAGAATCTCCATTGGACGCTTCAGACATTGTGTAGAACCCATTTTGATTATCAGTTCGGTCAGCAATTAACCTGCAAACGGAAGTAAATCACCGAAAGCTGAATCAACTATAATCCTAAAACATTGAATTGATCGACAAAAATGTACGCCAAAATTGGAATTGAGGGACGCAACGAAAGCTTACAGCTTTGAGAGATGAGACGAGATGAGATTGATGAATTGAGCAGTGTATGTCGGAACGATGGCAAACAAGGGAGAAAGAAAGGGTTTATGCAGCTAAAGGGTTTAAAATGTTCATCGGTTAATTTGGCATTAATTTTTAATTAATAAAAATATAACAAAAGTAATCTAATAGCAAAAACAATTAAGAAACAGATCAAATAGCCCTCAATTGCTTACTCATCAGCTCATAGCCGAACTCCGACGAACTGAAGCTCACCTACCAAATCGCCGTCGACGCCCTCTCCGCCGCCACAATCCCAATACTTCGTTGCCTTCGCAGCGAAAGTCTGATGAGTTCACTGCACTTCCACTTACCCTTCGGATTTCATCGCCACCAATTTGCAGATCACAGGCCCAACGGACAAAAATGAGACGAAGAGTATGAAAAATGGAACTTTTGCATATCACGGCGTGCGTGAGTGATGATGCTTCTCTTTGTTTTGGGTTTTCTTGTTCATCGTCCTAAGATCTGATTAGTTGGTTTATGGTGAACTGGCGGCAGCTGCTCTTTTTAACCTGCATTGTAGTTTATCGTATACATATCAACAAGACTATAATTTTCAGTTGATTCAGTTAATTCGATCTTTGTTTTCTCTTGGGCGTTTTTTAACTCAACACTCATTTCAGTGCATTCTATCCAATTTGATCAGGCATGTTCTGTACCACTACTACTACTTTGAAGAACTGCAGAGTATTGTAAGCATCTTTAGATTTATTTGTTGGATTGTGTACTTTCCCTTTGTGATGGATGCTATGAGAACATTGTTGCAGAGCTGTCGAATAATATAGCGAATCTGTAAAACGAAAAAGAGAGAAAACGAGATGATACGATACCGTGATTAAGTTCTGACTCATGCATTATACTCGTTTTGGAGAACATAATCTGATACCTTGAAAAATGCTAAAGAAGAATCATTTCCAGTTTTGTCTGGGGAGAATATTGCAATAATTGATACTCATGCTCATCATGCATTTCGCCTAAATTCTTGCTTTGAATTATGATTCTTTGTTTTCATTCTCGTGCCAGTTTTACGAATCGGTGATGATAAGCACCAAACGAACACCGCAGTAATGGACTTGAATCTTTGCCCGCAAGCGACAAACAGCCATTATCGAGGGGTTTCTTCTTGATTCTATTATTCTTATCCGAGCTCGGATCTTAATCTCTTTTATATTCCATGCAGAGAGCTTTTGGAGGAAGTTATTCTTGTAGACGTATTATATTCGCAGAATGGGAATTTATAGTTGTGGGAAGTAGCAGATTAGTTAGATGTACAAATCCTCGGAATATTGCAAGTACACAGCATAAGATGTGTGTATCTAATATCTCTGTATTTTCTAATATTTATTTTGAGTTGAGTTTTATTTTCAAGCTTTGACATGCTAAGTCAATTCTTTTCTGATGGGCAGTTTCAGTTCTGAAAAGTTGTCAAAACCCATAGTATTTTTCTAAGACTTTTATTTCATATATAATTAGACGATGGCCGCCTCCTCCCTTATATTGTCTTGATTCATAAAAGTTCTCACAAAGTAATCCAAGAGAACAGTTGCAACATATCTTTTTTCTAATATTATATTTTATATAGACATACCGAAAGCCGCGTGACAATTTTTTACATCTCTTTCCTGGCAGAACGAATATATGCCAATTAATATTAATTTCTATGTATTCAGAACGTGAATATGGGGTATTATTCAATTCTCCTCTCATCTATAAAAAGGGGCTCGAGAAAGTATGAACAAACATCAATTACATACTCAACACAAAAAACATTCTTACCAACTTCAAGAAAAGAAAAAATAATATCAGAAGCTCTCAAACAATAACAATGAAGGTCGAAGGCGATAATAAGAAAAAATACGCCCTTTTACTCGCAGCAAAGGACTCTGACTACGTCGAAAAAGTCTACGGTGGGTACTTCAATGTCTTCGTCAAGGCATTAGGCGAAGAAGGCGAGAAATGGGATTTATTTAGAGTAGTCGAAGGCGAGTTCCCCGCAGTAAGCGAGCTTCAAAACTACGAGGGTTTCGTAGTTAGTGGAAGTCCCCACGACGCTTATGGGAATGAGTATTGGATTCTTGAACTCTGTTTTCTGCTGCAGACTTTGTTCTCAATGCAGAAGAAAGTCCTTGGCATATGCTTCGGACATCAGGTAATATATATAATGAACATGCATAACAAAAGCAAGTTCGAAATTCCAATGATGATCATATAATATATGATGTGTGATGACGATTTTACAGATATTAAGCAGAGTTTTGGGAGGGAAAGTAGCAAAGTCTTACAGTGGGTGGGACATTGGTGTAAGGAAAGTGAGCTTCACAGAGAGTTTCTACTCACATGGCTTTGATGAAATCCCATCAGCACTTTCAATCATAGAGTGCCATCAAGATGAGGTATACATAAATATATATATATACACATATATTAATCTTGATCATTCAAGATTAGACATTATTAAACAGCCCTTAATTAATAATCTTCATTAATCAGGTCTGGGAAGTGCCTGAGGGAGCAAAAGTACTTGCATTTTCTGACAAAACAGGGGTTGAAATGTTCACATTTGGTAATAACATACTGGGAATCCAAGGACACCCTCGGCTCGTTTGATAAGAATGTAAGGGTGGGTGATGGGTGTGTATGATAAAATTACATTCTGTTTGTTATATGGGTAAAGTTATACAGACCTTGTATAGGTTTACAAGCCCACTGCGTGCAAATCGTTTATCAGCCCTGTATATAGATACCCATTATAAAGGTGGGTTTGTCAATACATATATTCTTAATACCAATTTTACCCTTATCTACTTTAACCCCATCTCTATCGCATTTCATTTCCATCTCTCCAGCCAATTTTTCTTCTCCATCCATCTCCGTCGGCTTCCATCTCGAGGTTCACCGTAGTTCCCTCTCTATCAAGACCCCAATCTGATAATTTTCTCCGTCACTGTTGAAAAGATTCTTATTATCTCAGGTAATTTTGAAACAAGTTAGAATCATACGAGGTTTTTTGGGGTTCTTGGGCTTTCCTTTGTGCTAGATTAATAGGTTATTGGAAAAAGGTTTGTCTTTGCTTGATTTTTCAAGAAATCCAGTTCTTGGCAATAATTCGTTGATGAATTGCAGTGGTAGATGTAATTGCTGATAAAGCCTCTTGCATTAAGATGAAGAATACTTGATGGGAGCGTGTTGTTCTTATTGTAGAACTTAGGCATGAATGTAAGATACTTGACATAATTTAATGAAAAAACATTATTGTTTTCTCACTGATTTGCACTAGTTGTGGAGGTGTTCTCAAGTGTAAGCTAAAATCAATATAAACTATAGACCGATGATGTTGTGAATTCTCTACTCTCAGCTTTGTTGGTATATGTCCTAGTTTCTTCGTCTCTCTTGAAGGCTATTAACTCTCATAACTTATGAGATTTTTTTTATTATTAATTGCCTTGCAGAGATATGTCCATAGAAGATGATGAAGGTGTACTTTGTGCAATTGCTTGTGTGATAGCAGAGCATTTGTGTTGGATGAATTTACTAGTATTTCTTTTGTGGAAGAATGTTCATGAGCGACATATGAGAAGACGTAATTGGTCTATGAAAGAAAAGATTCCGAAACAAATAGACTATCTGAATAGTCTTATTTCCGATGTTAATTATGCTGCACTAGACAACTTGAGGTTTAACAAGAATGCATTTGGGAGGTTGTGCAATATTCTTCAGATGTATTCGGGTTTGAAGCCGTCCAGATATGTGGGGGTACATGAGATGGTGGCCATGTTCCTTGGCATCTTGTCTCATCACAAAAAGGCCCGCGTCCAAAAACATTCTTTCAAAAGGTCAACCGAGACGGTGTCTAGATACTTTAATAAGGTACTCAATGCAGTTTTAACCCTTCATAAAATCCTTCTAGTGAAGCCTATTTCCGACAACAGCGGTACATCTTCATCTAGATTCAGGTTTTTTCAGGTAAAAGCAATTATTTTTTGAAGATTAATTTCATGCTTTTATCTTATTTCATTTATTTGTATTTTTTTTAAAAGAATTGTGCAGGGGCTTTGGATGGTACATACATTGGCATAAGAGTACGTGCGGACGAAAAGGCAAGGTATAGAAATCGCAAATCCCAAATATCCACCAATGTGCTAGGGGTGTGTGATGAAAATATGAATTTCATATACGTATTGGCTGGATGGGAGGGCTCCGCAGCAGATAGTAGAGTATTGCAAGATGCTCTATCACGCCAAGATGGATTCCGTGTTCGTAAAGGTATGTATTCCGATGTTAATGCACAATGTTATGCCGTGTTTCAAATTTATATGTATATTACAGTGCTATTTGTATTTATCCTTATAGGGACCTATTATTTGTGTGACAACGGATATGCTAATTCTGAAGGTTTTCTAGCACCATATCGGGGTGTACGATACCACTTGTCAGAATGGGGAACTGGGAGTCGAACTCCCCAAAATGCAAAGGAGTACTTTAATATGAGACATGCTTCAGCTAGAAATGTAATTGAGCGAGCATGGGGTCTCATGAAAATGAGGTGGAATATTTTGGAGAGTGCATGTTTCTATCCAGTGAAGACTCAAAATCGTATAGTGTTGGCATGTGCGCTTCTCCATAACTTTCTACGAAGGGAGATACCGGTTGACCCACTCGAAGAATTGGTTCCGGAAGATTATGTTAACGAGAATGCTGATAATGCTTATGCAGAAGATGACATTCGCACAATCGAGAGCACAACAATTTGGAATGCGTGGCGTGATGAATATGCAACAATCATGTACGACGAGTGGAGGCTATCTAGAGGATATCTATGAGTTGTACATTGTTGTCTGATAACATTTTCATTTCATTCAATTAGATTCCATGTGATACATTTCTTTTATGCTTATGTGTATTAGATAACATGCTAATCTCTGTTGTATTTCAGTCAAGTTTAGAAATTAAATTTGGGAACTGTTGTTATTCTCTAGACATTCTTGTAAGTGGGCTATTATCAGTTTCTTTTTCTTCTTGAATGAATAGGAATCAGATGGTAATAAGGTTATCAGATGGCAAGGTAACATCCATGCGAATTTATACTTTCTTCAGTATACTAACACAACATAAACTAACTGATTAATTCAAAACACATAATCTATTCCCAAACTACATATATAATCAATACCAATACATCAAGAAAAATACAATTTGGAAGTGACAAAAGTTGAAGCAATACATGCCAAAATGCTACATAACCGAGACCAATCAACCAAATAAAATACAACTTAAAGTGACAAAAATTGATCAGTATTTCATATAATACATTGCCAAAACACAACAGGATCGAGATCCAAACAAAATAGAACATGAATGAACAAAAGTTTTGCCAAAGACACTGTTAACATTCACCTTTCATGTCTCTAACAAGTGTCATGACTATAGACTCCCGCTCAGCATCGTTTGACCTTAGAAAATAATTAAGCCTCACCGGATTAGATGCAATCGCTTCGGCTATTGAAAAACGTTGTGACGAGGTCAAGTTAACCGGCATGGTTCGAATAATTTCAGTAGCCATAATCTGTTTCTCCTCCATGTCACGAGCCACTCCAAGCTTCGAACTAAGGCCTTCCAGACGAGCACATGTCTTTGCATTAAGCTCAGTCATGTGATTCAATACCATCTCTATGGAAGCATCAAACTTCTTTGGCCTCTTTCCTGATTTAATACCCGTAGAATCTGGTTCAGGTACTTTCGATCGATCTTTGTTACACTCTGTTTCACGATTAAAGTTTCCTTCGGAAGTATCACCACCACAAAAAGTAGACTCTTCGTAGGACTGGTTTGGGATCGATTTAATTCCTTCTAAATACAGTGTTGCCTCATCTATCCCTAATGTCCTTTTATCAGATCCAGCCGTAGACCCTTCTGTTCCCCCAGACCCTTCTATCTCCACCAAATGATCATCTACTTTTCTCTTTTTAGGTAATGCATCAGTGAAACTCATAGAAGCCACTCCAGTAGCTCTGTCTTTTCCAAATATTTGTTGCCAATCATAATAGAAAGGCCATGTTTTGTATCGCAAAGCATATAATCTTGGTGAAGCCTACAATTTCACGTACGACATGAATAATTATTATTTCAAATTAGAACAGAAAAATAAAAAAGCGAAACCACTACCTTCTGCAATTCATCCCAAACCTCGTCAGATGCATCTAACATGTTGGTAAGGTTGTTAAATCCTGTACCAGATTTAGACAAAAAATCAACCAATTGATAATACTCCCTTTTCCAATGGTGAACCTTTGAGTGGATGTGCGGTTGTGCTCGAATATCAGATTCCGGTTTCCATTTCTTGAAAATTGACTCGATAGCATTATGGTAGCCTGCTCTAAATCCGTTCTCTATTCTCCATCCTTCTTCGACTACCTGCTTCAATGCGATAATAAGAATTTTCTCCTCGTCTGGCCTCCATAAGCGCTTTGATTTTTTCTCATCATTTTCTTCATTACCACTGGTTCCTTGTTTTTTTCTCATTCTCTCGTTTCAATTGCCCCAGAGATTTATTGGTGGAGAAGACTAGGGTTTGCTCCCTGTCTTCAAACTTGCTGGTGGGTGCTTATTTCCCAAATGAAGTGGAATGGAACGATGGGGTAGAAAGCAAAAATAATTATGGGCAAAAATGTCATTTAAGCATTTTTAAGAAATCCCATACCCATCTATAACAACCGTATCAAACGCTCTGTATATTATTACCCAAATAATTAATACACCATATCAAACTTAAAATTATTTATATCAACAAAATCCTTGTATAGCCATACACAAATAACTTATACCCACCAAATCCAAAAACATCGATATCAAACGAGCCCCTGAGTACAACAAAGACATCCTTCATAACTTAATCGATCGACTTTTATTGAATAAATCCATTGAAATGGATTTTGCTGAGAAGGCAAAGGTTAAGTTAGTGCAGGAAGAACCAGACAGGAAATACTGGGAAATGATATGCAAAGGTTTCCTCAAAGGGACAGCTTGGAACCAATTGCCATCTAATTACTTCTCATAACGATATTAAATATTAGTATTAATTAAATGATGCAAGTGTATAATGTATGCTGACAAACAATGGTATCAGACTCCATTGGAGAAACTGTAACTTTCAAATATTATATTAAAGAAAACTTATGTTGGTGGTCGACTCGACAGTATCTAAGCATGCGTTCCACTAACGCTATAACAATTAACATTTTTGGACGAATAATCCATCATGGAAAGCAATGCCAGTTCACTAAGTACAACACTTTATTGCAACTTCGTACAATAATAAAGGAAAACTAGGTCGAGATTAACTAATAATAGCAAAATAGCAAATAATGAATCTATAATAAGCAATAACCAACGTTAGCTCCTCCAAGTTCAAATATACCTCTCTCTGCATGCATGAGGCACCATTGAAGGCAAGATTGCTAATGAAATAGAGAGGAGAAAAGTTGCTGGGAAATTATTCAAACCATACAAGCACTGTCATAGTTTCTCTGCCATTTCAACTACAGTTGTTGAAGCTTACTCAATATTAGCATATATACTTGTGCATGTATCCTATTTTGGGTGGTACTATATAGATGTTAGAGCGAGACGATAACAACAGTCGCTGTCGCTTAATTCAATACTCAGATTCAACGTCGTTCTGATCTCCCCATCACTTGGTTGTCTTTTCTTCACCACTTTTCTCGTCGGCCTCAAATTTTGCAGACACAGTATGGTGTTCTTTCTCATTGTCTTCTAACTTACAAGAACAGGATTTTTTACCAACTTCTTTCTCAGAAGCTTCCGATGGTGACTCGTTACATAACTTCTCTGATATCTCTCCCTGTTTGCCTTCTGCCGTCTCATCATTCGCAATTTCAGAATTTTCAGCTGTGGTAGACTCCGTTGAGACCCCCGAATATCCGATAAATCCAATCTGTGCCCCATTTAACTGCATTGGAAAACCGTTCAGTCCTATCATATACCCATTTGCAGCTATATAACCATTTGGATCAATTGAATACCCACTTGGAACCCACTGTTGACATGGTAAGAAGTCAGCTGTGTGTTGGTTCATTATCATTGGTGGGCTCAATTGACTCTGTTCTCCATCACTCTCGACATTGTGCTCGAAAGATGGCTTGTTTCGTGGATTGCGATGGTGTCCTGATCTATTGTACCCGCCAGCTAGGCGTGGACCATATGGGACTCTAGCAGTGGCTGAGTGATGAGGCGATCGACTTCTAACATGATTTATGGGAACAATAGGAGGTGGTAGGAATCCTCCACTCTCAGTATAAACAGGGATTGGTATGGTGCTGTAAACAGGTATCATCGAAGGGTTAAATGGTGGAGCTGACGCAGATAGTTTTTTACTAGGTTCCTTCACACCATCAGATTCATCTTTCTTTTCGGCGTCATCTAGCAACCGAGTCCCATTTCCATTGACTTCATTCTCTGACTCCCTTGGCAGGGAAACCATGTTCTCGTTTTCTGAGTCATTTCCCTGAAAAAAAGTAATATTTTCTGCAGAATCATCTGCAGATGCAAGCTCAGTAGACGCATTCACACAATGCATTTGAGATGTTTCATTTCCGTAAATAGATGATTTTGGTACATCTGGGCCGGATTTACCTTCTCTGTCGCCCAAAGTGCTTTCTTCAGAAGTTCTCACTTCAGCATCACCAACTACAAGGGCCTTTGAGGATATTTCAGAAGTCCCACTACTAACTCCTTGACTTACCCCATTATTAGACTTATCATCACAGTCTGCAGAGTTCTTTTGTTCCACATGTTTCTTATGGGTTTGACCTTCCTCGGCATTTCCTCCGAGCGTATCATCAGTAAGAATCTGTTCCACTACGGTCTTCACGACTGAGCCTGGCTTAGATAGAGCAACCTCTTTGTAAGAGAAAAGCTTGCTCGCTGCTTTACCACTCACCCCACCAATTACAGCATCTTTCCTGATTTCCTGTGAAGCTGGGCTAGCAGGTGTTGACTTGGAATGATTAGATCTGCTTTTAGTGTTAGGTGGCTCAGTAGGGGAAGTTGGATTGTGCCTATAACTAGGAGTCTTGACAAACTTTTTTGGACCCTTTGCGGTTGTAACAGATGCAGCGGGATTTTCACTAATAACTGATTTGGGAGAGGTAAAATTACCAGATTTCCTGCGGAATCTAGACGAAGAATGAGTTGTGGCATTCAGAGAGTTGGTGTTCAGTTTAGCAAGACTAGGTCTCCAAGAGGCCAAGGTCTTTCGGCCCATTGAAGAACGTCCCTTAGATGTAGCTTCTTGCCATCCTTCATCAGAAAACTCCCCATCCTTTGCTAGGTCACTGTTTAGATCCATCATAGTGTGCGATGGAAAGGCATCGATACCCTCCGTTGTGTCCACACGCTTAGACTCGGTTTTCTTATCTAATTGGGATATGTTTTCCTTATCATTTGGGTTCTTGGCCACAACTTCACTTGGTAAAACTTCATCCCTTTGAATCTCATCAGAAACCGTCTCTGTTGTTAGACCTGCTTTCCCTCTAAACTGCTGCAACGCAAAGATGGTGTTTTCTCCATCAGAAAATTTAATCATCTGAGTAAATGAGTTCGGTAGAAAAAAATAAAAAAACCCAGTTAACCTTAGCACGAGCTTGCTTCCTCTGGGCTTCTCTGTCTTTCATCTCTGCATCAGGGGCTATATAGTCCAAAAGGTCCGACACACTAATTTAGAGAAAGCATTGTCACGCTTTCTGGCGAAGTCGAATAAGGGCAACAAACACTGTACTGGGACCCATGAATGTTTTTAATTGACTGTTTTTACGCAGAACTGTACCTCAAGTGGCCTTTGCTGGAGATGGATGCATCTGGTTTTGGTGTGCCGTTTCGGGCAGCTTCTTGCTGCTCCAGGGCCTTTGACTCGAAATACTCGAGCCACGCAGCTGCGTCCTAAAGAAGATTTCAAAATAAGACAACAAAAGTGGTTCATTGCAAAATCTAGGAATGTGTTACTACTACCCGTGTACGAAGATCGTCCGGTCCAAGTTTAGCCTGCAATATCTGAAGTGTGGTTTGTTCGTGCTGAACACTCAAAGAATACACCTCCATCAATGACAGAGCAATTGCAATTGCATGATAGCAAGCAGCTGTCTGGTTAACATCAGGAGAAAAAATTAAGTAAATTTCCAATCCACGAAGTTCTAATATTTCAAGACAGTGATTTTTTGCAGTGCACAGATGTGAAATGTCTGCAAAGTAGAAGTAGATTCCTTACTTGTATGTGGTCCGCTCCAAGAAGTCTTTGGTTGCACTTGAGAGCCTCGTGGAGATATCTAAGTGGAATATGGACATTTCCTAGGCCTTCTTCCATCATAGCTATGTTAATATAAGTGGCGGCGGTGTTTGGGTGAGACGGTCCACACGTAAGATGCAAGAGATACAGCGCCCGGTTGACATACCTACGGATACATAAAATACCGGTGTGATTTATCAAGGCAGATAAAGATGGCAAAGTCAGTACAGTATAGAAGTGCTTCAAAGGAGCAGCTTCGTGTGTATCATATTTTAGGCAATGATCCCTCCAAAAAGATTCACAAAAATTATACTCATTGTGCTATTTAAGGACCATGCTTAAGCTACTCTGTTAGATAAACTATAAAATTAACAACGAAATTTGTGTGTGAGTGAAAAAGTATATGGTGTTCGTTCTAATAATGGGAAAGGACATTATAAAAAGCTGTACTTCAGAGCAAGCTCTGTATGTTGGAGCCTGTAATAAAAGACAGCTAAATCCCCATAGCTTTTCATTGTGTCCGGGTGATCAAGTCCCAGTTCTCGTTCATTGATATCTAAAGCTTTTTGCTGATAGATGGTGGCCTGAAACAATTCAATAAATAAAGCAATGATTATCAGACCAGAGGATGGAGAAGAAAACCCTTTAATGCCAGTAAGCAAAGTGAGAGTGTGATTTATGTAATTAAAAGATATAACGTGCGACTATTTCTACATAAGCTGTTACCTCTCTTTTCACACATCTTAACGTTGACATTTAAGCACTACAAAGCTCAGAATATAAACTCATACCTGGTTAAAATCCCCAGTGTGATATAGCACTACAGCCAACAAACTATACGCTCCAGCAGTCATTCGATGATACGGACCACAAACAAAGATTAATTTGGAGAGTGCCTGAAAGGGAAAACAAATTTAAATTAACATACTCCGAGCAAACATTTCTCCAAATAGAACGGCGTCGTTTGTCGCAGGACTTCATTACCTTGGTACCATAATTTACAGCATCTTCCAATTTGCCTTTATCCAAGGAAGTTTTAGATGATTCTAAAAGTGTACGTCCATCAGCAGATGAACAAGCAACATGCTGGGTGAGTTGAAAAACCATTTCGTGACTACCGAATACCCTTCAAAACCGGACTGTTGAGAATATCAGTGAACACGTACCTTATAAACAGGTACCATGCTAACTATGTCAGATTTCTTAAAGGGGAAGGGGAGACTCTGTATTATAATCTCTGGGGACTAGTTCAAGTCCAACCTAAAAGACATGGAATTGATTGACCAAAATTAGCGATCCCTTAGCCACAAAGCGCATAGTACTTTAATAGAGTCCGCACCTTATGACAAAGTCCACGAAGAATAGCAAACTTTCTTATCTCATGGCGTGCTTCATCTTTCCACTGCCAACCAAACCTCTTCATAAGGAAGGTCTCCACCCATTTCCATTTTAACACATCATCACTGTGAGTGTCGGAGTTATCACTTTCAGCAGCATTTGGCATCCCTAGCAACAAGTTTAAACATGATGAAACTGATGAGGCCATAGCAGCAATATTATCGACCGCTGTGACAACAGCACGAAGAATGTGCTTGTAAGCTCGAATGACCATCTCATGGATACAGAGGGATTGAATGTGAGGGAGTTTGTCCGCAAGTTCAACCTGATGAGAACAGGGGTGGAACATAAGAAAAGTTAAACCATGCTTCCCGAGTTGTTAAAAAGTCATTAATAATCAATCAACCAAATATGTGTAAAAGAAGAGAGACAAAATAAAAAGGGAAGAGAAAAAGACATTACCACACGGCCCAAGGAGCACATTTGCAACCCCCTGGTGTGCATAAAATCTGTCAGAGTTCTCCCATCAACTGGTGAAAGTTCAAGCGATCCAAAATCGGCAACCTAGAAAATTATCAAAGAGAAACGAACAGTCAATTAAAATGGTTCGGAAGATATAACGTTCAATTGCGAATAGGGGAAATCACCAGTTTTGGGAGAGCGGTGTCGTCATAGTATCTGTGTGCCATTTCAATCAACTCATTAGGTGACTGCCAATACAAACATGAGTACAGAAATTATGCCCCAAGACAACCAGATATAAACCATGAAGAAAACAATTGTCACAACTAACATGGACAAGAAGCATAAACTTGTACCATTGACTTATGAATTTGATGGTGTTACTAAATATAATACCGCACTGAATCAAATACATAGCTTCAAAGATAGCGAACCAACCTTAAGGTGAAGCCCAGTTTCAGATTCCTTAAGACGCATATATGATGCTTCAGGAATAAAATTCTTCAACAATATTTCCTTCTCTTCGTCTTGTTTTTCTTGTCTGCTCTTGTCAGCCTCCAAACTTGCTTTAGCAGGTGATTCCTTTCTATGATCAACTTTACGAATTTTATCATCTGGCTTCTTCACATCCCTCAGTAGGCTGCCGTGCTTTCCAAGACCCTTTATAGCTGGCTCAACTTTGACATCATCTTTCTTCGCATCGTTTTTCCCATTATTTTGCAGATGTTGCACCCAGCAGGCTCCAAGCTCCCATCTAATGGATTTCGACGGCTTAGATTCCTCTCCCTGCAACTTTTTCAAACTTTCTCTCAGCACCTTCCTTACTAAAGTCCTAGCGACATGCGACTCTTCCAATTCTGCACTCTCCATTCTATGTGTTGAGACAGGCGAATTGGGCGTTATTGGCTTGTGCAGTAGCATTCTCAAACTGGAGATTATGATCAGAAGAATACCATCATTGATACTATCATGCTTATTATGTAGCAACATCACTACAATACATGTATGGCCCCAACCCAGATAACGTGAAAAATCGATGAGAATATTGCTAACAAACCTATTAACATTCAACGCATTTGCTCCTCCATCGAGTTGATCTTCAATTTCGATGTCCTTAGAAACGGAATCCTTGTCCCAGTACACTGCATCTGACACTTTCACAACTGCCGCGTACCCACAGACTCTAACCACAACTACTCCTAATGTAGAGGTATCCTGTAAAGGGGAAGATAATCTCATCACATAATCAAGAACTTCAAAACCTTTGATTCCAAGAAAACAAAGCTAGAGCATTGATAAGTTAAAAGGATGAACGAACATGGACAGTTGCACTTTCGTCCGCTGTTATGCCTTTAAGCAAGTTTCTTTTGGTTAGTTCTTCCATGGACATCCCAAGGACACTGGTCCCATCACTTTTGCTATCCGATTTCACGCCCGCGTCTGGAATATCTTTCACTACACTGATTAGAAGATCTCCAGCTGTTTCCTCGTGCAACATTGAGTTATTATCCATGAACTGCAGTTTGTTTTCAGTGATACGCTTTATTGCAGCAACTGCTTTAAATACTGAAACGTCGACGAATAGACTGTGAAGGAGAAAAGCTTTCCTATCTCGAATCTGCCTCTCTTCCCCTGTTTTACATGGCATTGATGCCAAAATATAGAATTCTTTAGCCCATGGCCTGCTGTCTTGTTTACCATCTCTTCCTTGTCCACCTCCATTTCCACCCCATGTTTCATCCTCTGTAGGAAGTAAAGGGAATAGAGATGGATTCTCAGCCGCAACAGGCGGAACGAGCCAAGTGTTGGCTCGAAAACCATAGGGTAGATTTCCAAACTATAAGAACATGGAAAAAATATTATACTTCAATCAGCTTGTTCTAAGACTCACGAAAGTTGTTGAAATGTAAAAATACTCACCTTATTGTGCTCTATGAAAGCTTTTACGAGAGCTTTGAAGGCCTGCAAATACAAATCGTCCAACATGAGTCCAGAGTTTGCGTAGAAACAGTCGAAAAGAAGCAACAAGAAAAACTATATTTGGCCGTCGCCTACCGTTTCAAAATGTCTACTGATCTGCCGCAAAAGAGAGATTAAAGAGTGACACAAGAGTGCATTCCTTCCAGCAGGATAAACCCGGCTTTTGAGGCCACAACTGTCGCTGGCTTACCACTGAGAATCCTCACCTGAATTCAAGTTCGATAAGGAAACCCAAACAAAAGAAAGCATGAAATAAGAAAGGATAAAGAATCAATTCAATAGTTCCGAATAATGAATTATGGAAAAAGATCATCAATAAGCTCAAGAAGCTAACGTCAATTTGAAAGAGGTCATCATCGGTTTTATCAACAGCGTACGGTCGAGTTGATCTCCTAATGTCTGCAGATATACAAGCAGTTGATCAATGACAATATATAAAATCTCTTTTTCTTCTCAATCTCATCATATATAAGGCATTGGCATCACGAATCTGAAGCTCAGTTATCAATGATGCAAGAGTAGAATCATTAGCACAATCAATCATCGGTAACAAAGAAATATGTATTCAACTCTTACATAGAGCTAGCCATAGAGGATCAAAATCAACATAACAGTCGAATGAAAACTTTTACTACATTGGATAGGCGGAGTGAGCTGAGAGAAGGAGAAGAAGTCGTAGAACTGCCCCAGCCTCGGCGGTGGGTATATCAGCGCCGCCGCAGCCTCCGCTTTCTCCGCCGCCGTCTTCTTCCTCTCTGTTGCTTCATGGTTCGGCGAGGGATCTGAACCGGCATTCTCTAAAACGGCGTCGGAGTCCGATGAACCTAATTCCTTCTCAGACTGACACTTTTTCGACCCGCCAAAAAACGTCGTGCAGGCGACGATGTCTAACAGCCGTCGGATGTGATCAACGGCTAGATCTTCCGTGTACTCCTCTGCAAATCGTATGTTTACAGTATAGATTGTATAATCAATATTTTACCTTGTCCTAGTTTCAACATGTATATTTATAATACATAAATACAATACATACCTTCGACTATAGTTAGGTGGCAAGGCTTAAGCGAGACAATTTCCAGTGAATCTTTTAACTTTGGCCCGCGCACCTTCCATAGTAAATATCGCAGCTTCGATTAAGGCATGGACAATAATGTACACTCCACTTCTTTCATTCACAAAAATATATCTAGTGCACGACTTGTATGTATCAAACTTGAGGTGACACGTAGTTTTTTCAATTTTATCCCAATTCCTTTTTCTCTTTTGGGAATTCGGCCCGGGGCCCGAAAGGAAGAATGAAGTGACTCACTCACTACAACTTCCGAAAGTACCACTCTGAAAATGACGAGATATACCTAAATGTCGTGAATATGTTTTTGCAATAAATTATGGTGAATAAAAGTGAATAAAGAGGATGTGACATGATTTTGAGGGATATATAAGAGATTAAAATTAAATACCTCATGAGACAATGAATAATTGGTCAAATGGCATGTCTCAACGTGGACAGCCAGCAGCTTCTTCACGTCCAAGATCCTATCCGTGGAGATACCCTATTGATAATAAAAATATGAATGTAACATATATAATGTGAATGTATATATATAAATGTAATTATTACTGCATGTATGTATATATACATATACCTTTAGTGTCACTTGTCCGTCGTCTGGAGTTTCAACCGTTATAACTACTACAATCGGCAAAACTGTTAACCCAAAGTGTAAGAATTGTATGGAGTTACGAAAATGCTGCTGCAAGAAAACCCTAAAAGCAAGCGAAGCTAAAAAATGATGATCAGTCATAGTTATATATAGTCGGAGACCTTTCTCTTCTTTCTTCCTCGTCTTCTTCTCGCCTTTGCCCTTGTGGGGCTTCGTTTTTCCAGCTTTCGGAGCCATTTCTTCCCCTTCAACTATCAGAACACAGCAATATATTATTATTACAAAGCTCTCTCTCTCTCTCTCTCTCTCTCTCTCTCTCTCTATATATATATATATACTACAGTTAGCCTAAACTATTAGGCTGCTTTGAGAAAGTAAACTAGTTTTTGCAGGTGGATAGATAACGGAACTGAAGGAAAAAATGGAATGTGAATGTATTTTAAGTTGGGGCCATGAAGATTTAGACAGAGTGAGATTGGATAGGATAAGGTGGTTTGTTTTGTTATATACATATTCCCATTCAACTGAGCTCTGCTGTTAGAAATTTTGTACTTTTATTATCTAACAATCGAATTCAGACCTCTCATTTCTCGTCTTCCTCAGCAGTTATCTCTCGTTTTTTCTCAAACTTTTCGGAAGTCTGTGGTGACACATATGGATTTATATAAGCAGCTTATGTAACTTCACCAAATATACAATATATTTTGTTTTTCTTTAACTTACCAGGTAATTTTAAATGGTGAAAGATTATGCCATTAAAAACTCTACAAGTCGGCTTTAAAACAGGGCTCATTAAAACAACTTTAGTTTACTGTCGAATCATTTTAACTCCAATTTACTATTTGGTTTTCATGCCCATTTTTGCACGAAAAAAGGAAGAATTGAATAAGTGGGAGATATTCATTGATGAAGATGATATTCTATTACCAAAGGCCGAGGGAAGAGGCAGCCAAGAGACAAGTAACCTTTCTTCTCTTCTAATTCCATTACCAATGTTTACACTCTAAATTCAGAAACATGTACAAATCATAACATTAATATACAGTCTTAATGAGATCCACCACTTCTCATATCATGGTTTTACTAGTCAATCAATGATGATGTCTTGTTATTACCAACCACACTCCATCGTACCATGACGTCACGCCTGATGCTCATCATCGTCTTCCTTAGATGATATAAGCAATATAAGCAAGATACAAAAAGGGACTACAATGAAGGCCGAAGCTTTAAGATATTCCTCAGTCTCTCTTGAAATCACTCCAATTCTTGACCAGTCTCCACTATACCTGGCGATTCAAGAATTACAAATTATTCCTCGAGTAATGTAATAAAAATCTAGTCTTTTTTTTTTATTATTTCGACTTACCCTGCATCGATGAACCCTAGAGCAAATATACCTACGGCAGATTGTACGAGGAATTTACTCTTGGGAAAGGCATAATTTCTTGTTCTTGGGCTTGATGGCTGTGCAGAATCAGTGATCTTTTTCTTCGTCGCATATGTACGATGATGGACATTCTTTGTTCTTGCATTATTACCGTCAATGGAGATCAAGTGATGAACGTTTTTGCAGTATAAAGATGAACTTGTGCTTGTGAATATCGACATCGTCTTTCTTCTGCGTGTGGCCACTGAGAGAAAGTCTTATCTTTACTTCATGTTTCTCTTTTTGTTTTATTTAATTTCAAATTAATTTCGGCCACAGATGATGAAACCAAAATGAAATAAAAATAATAATTTACGGCCTTTATTCAAATTCCAATATAGCGAAAACCTTGTTCAAAACTACTCGTCGTCGTCTTCACCACACGTACTAGTAAGGCTCAACAATGGCAGCTGGCGCCATTACTCTCTTTTGGTTCAAAAACGCTATCTCCAAACCAAAAATTGCTACCGCCAACCCTCAATTTTCCCTCGATCAAGTTTCGAGTATCCTCTCTCAAGCTCAAGTTCCTCACGCTCTATTTTCCAGGCGCTTCCCCGCCTTGTTCTTCGCCAAAGCTTCACTGCGTCCATTTCCGTCCAATTCACGAACTCTAACAGTAGTATGCTCAAAAGGGTACATACAAAATGAAGACCCAGTGACCCACAAGGTAAAGTTCGTTTTTTTTTTTCATGAGCTAAGTTTCTGATTTCTGGGCTCTTAATGTTTTTCTGTGAAAATTGGTAAACGCATATGTAGGCTTTGGTACTAATGATATATAGTTTCATTCCCAATGTGCATCTAAGAGAGTTGGTTTAGGGGTGGGAGAAGAGATTAATGGCTTTTGGTTGAACTATTATGCGTGTTTGTATCTAATCCGTCTGTCCGTCATATATTTTATTTTGAAAAGGAGAAAAGAACAGTGTACGACGATTGGTGGTTTATTATTAAAGTACAAGTGGAATAATAATTACTCCCTCTGTCCGGTATCTCACATATGACCGGGCACGTAAATTAAGGTGATATTATTATAATAATATAGACAATAAAAAAGTTATAAAGTGTATATTTTGACACGTCTTTTAAGAATATTTAATATTATTATATGGATTGTTTGTGATAGTTTTTTTGCTAAATAAGGAAAGGTGATAAAATTAGTGGGACGTCCGAAATGGCCAAATGTGATAAAATTGGTGGGACGGAGTGAGTAATTGTTATGTCCGAGTCCTTTATGGCATACAAAGCACGTGTCTATGTTATCCACCAATATTACAGCCCATAGTCTGTCCTATCCTACGCCGGCATGTTCATACATTTATGATGTTATTACGAAAATACCCCCAAATGATCATTACAATGATAAGATGGTGAATTGATTAAGGCAAGATTAATTTTCTTTTTCTTTTTCAGTAGAGTGATTCACGTGTAATTATAGCATAATTTTACAGTTAGTGCTAATGTGTAACTTTATTTTGTGTACTACTACGGTCTACGACAGGCAATTTAGTCCTATGTAATCCTGTAAGGGAGAAATGAATGGAAGTCACGTAAGGGCAATATGGTCATAATTCAACACCTGGAGAATATATATATATATGGCCTTGTATGGAATCTGTTTTCCTTTTCCTAAGTTTCATCAAAGGACTGCGATTATTCGTCCCTCTCTTCTCGCAATCCACGGAATTTTTTTTCTTTTGTTTTTTGAAGTTTGAAAAACTATCGGATCACGATTTCGTGGGGGGTTTTGAGGAGAAGGGATATTTAATTTGACCTAATATTGAAATTCCCGATTGAGGAGATCAGGAATTTCAATATCGTAGAAGCACCGGTCAAAATTTTACGTTCGTCGGCGTTGTAAATTGATGGTTTTGGTTCATGGGATCCTTGGATTTTAACCACCTTGATGATTTTACCGAGGAGGCATACGCACCTCTCTCAAAACGGTCTCGTCTTTTGATCCCTTCTGCTAGTCAGGTACGCGTTTTTTTTCTTCTTCTTCAACTAAAGAGTTTTCTGAAGGGTTTTGTTTCGCATGATGTTTGATGGTTATGGGTTTTATTGGAGATTGGATGGCTGCTCTATTGATAAAAGTTTGTGCCTTTAACTTTCGAGGCGCAACGGCTAAGTCCTTGCTTGACCTCGTGGGTTCTTTTAATGGGTTCCTAAGACAAATCTTGGAGGTTTGACGAACGTGAACAATTACATCCTATTGCTTTGTTTCCCTTGCGTTCCATTTTATCTTCGATGTATGTTAACAAAGCTTGTCATCATTTGTTTCAAGATTTTATTGTCATGTTTATATCTTGTGGTGCTGTGATGGCGCCATTATTCCTTTTTCTTTGCAACGATGGTGTTTTTATTGTGCGAAGCACTATGTATATTACAGCTCATTTAGCTTTCTTTCTCTCTAACAGTTAAACATTGGTGGCCATGAGTATCCAGTCCTACATCCACAGATTAACCTTGCTGAGCCAAGGCCTTTGGGGTTAAAGCTTAGAAAGAGTCCATCCTTATTGGACTTGATTCAAATGAAACTCTCCCAAGAAAACAGTTCACCTATTTCGATTTCCCACAATGGAATTCCCAGCCCCGAATGCAAAGACAGTGTCAGCGCTCTTACAAATACTAGTGCAAATGACAAGATGAAGGCTTCGAATTTTCCTGCATCGCTATTAAAAATAGGTGATTGGGAGGTAATTGATTGTGGAATTACTTCAAGTGAAGTTGTGTAGAAATATACTTGGCTTCTGAAGTTCTTTGGTTCTAGTTTCTCATGGGTGTTCTTATTTGCAGTATATTTCGAGACACGATGGTGATTTAGTGGCAAAATGTTACTTTGCAAAGCAAAAACTTGTATGGGAAGTTCTTGAAGGTGGCCTCAAGAGTAAAATGGAGATCCAATGGTCAGATATTATAGCGCTAAAAGCTGATTGTGCAGCAGATAACCGTCCTGGAAGTTTGACTTTAGTGGTGAGTATTTTCCTTACCTTTCTGCTAATGGTTGTCTCTCGCTTGTCAGTATACTTATTTTTATCTTTGGTTGTGCAGCTAGCTCGACGACCTGTCTTTTTTCGCGAGACCAATCCACAGCCGAGGAAGCACACTCTGTGGCAGGCAGCTAGTGACTTTACCAATGGGCAGGCGAGTTCCAACAAGTAAGAACTTGAAGATTTCATCGTCGTATTTTCCTTTTAACTACATAAACTTAGCCATAACTAATCATATCGTAACTCTTCGGTCTCTCTTTAGCATCGTATAGTAAGTATTATGGACTATTTTCTTTGGGTGAAGAGTTGTGTTTCCCCTCCGTAAAACAGAGTGATGCTCCATCTATTCCACATTTTGCGTTACGTGAAACCGTAAGATTGTATTGAGACTCAGTCATTTTACTTTGATGTTTCGCTTTGCATAGAATCATGCGGGGATTTCTTTTTGCTGCAGTTAGATCTTATTGCTGATTGTTTAGATTTCAAGACAGAAAGATGTTTCTTTTGTACGAACAGGATACATTTCTTGCAGTGTGGACCTGGAGTTTTGAACAAGCACTACGAAAAGCTTATCCAGTGCGATATACGCCTTAATCGCCTAAGACGACAACCAGAAATAGTTATCGATACGCCATTCTTCAAATCACAAGATTGTGAAAATTCAGAAGATCCCCAAAGCAGTAGTCAGAACCAAATCGTCGCTGGTTCCCCGGTTTCTGTCTATGATGATGCTGTTTCTGCACAGTTGAATTCCTTCACACTCGGAAATAATTTTTTGGGAGCTCAGTTGTCAGAGGCTTCATCGCCTACCTCAGGTATGACATCTTCATATAAGGATTTTAGCTTCTGCCTTCATATTGATCTGAATAGGACAGTTTTCTGTTCCTGTTTTTCGTCAACGGATCAATGTCTCCCTCAAGAATGATGTTTTTTCCCACATTCAGTGACAGATTTAATTGCAAACGAAGGGAATAGAATCAGCGAAAACGACCATAACTTGAAAAGAAATAGGTGGGAATCATCAAACCTGCAAGGACTTTGCTCTTCTACAGCAGTGAGTCATCTCATGAACCATATTGGACATCGAATTTCTGAGCATATGACTTGTGGAGGTTGTCCCTCTAGAAAGGCATTACAATGCCAAGACATATTGAACAATATTTCCCAAGATTTGTTCAGCGAGGCTCAGACGAACACAACGCCTTTGGACGAAAAGTCGCTGATGAAAAAGGTTAATTCTCTGTACAATCTTTTGGAGGTTCCTTTGACAGCTCCCGATACTCAATTTGACAGAGGAAATCATCTCAACGACGTCGAGAATAAGAACAACACTCTCTTTAGCCTTGCAAACAGCTCTTTCAATGCGCATGACTTTGGTTATGAAATGAACTTCAAGAGCAACGTCGGGTTAAGGCAGACACCATTGTTACCAAGAAACGATTCTTTAGGAGATTTTCTTCTGCAACTTCCAAGAATTGATTCGCTTCCCAGGTTTCCGAATTCATTGTTTGGTATAGCAGAAGATTACGAATATCCAGCGGGTAATGTTTGGAACAGCTAGTTTTTTTTCTTTCTATAATTTATGTTTTTGGTAGTTCAATTTGATTCTTGCCATTGGCTATTAGTGGGATTCTGAGATCAAGGTTGATGAAGAATCCTAGGCCTTATGAATAGGTATGATACCTGATTAGGCCAAACTTATTCTTCCAACTATATTCTTTAGCTATGGCAATTCTTGATAGCTGTGGCAATTCTTGATAGATGTATTAGGCCATATTTTTTAAAATTAAAATGAAAATAATTACAAAAAGAAAATCAGAAGACTCCATCAATCTGTGTGTGTGTGAATACAAACGGTATTTACAGGAGAGTCATTTCTGTGAAATGAAGAGTTGTATAGGAGCAGATTTCTTAAGCTTCTCTGCAGAATCATAACCAAAAGTAAAGCATTGCCTGCATTGGGAAACATTACTCGTTAACTGATACATTTTATATCACCTTCCTCATTTCATTCAAGAATAATCTTTTAAGTGGAATAACTGAAAGATGTCAAGTTTCCAGCACACACACACACGCACATATCTTACCTCTTCAAGAGAATATGAGGATGGCTCATGTATTTGGGAGGTCATCATCTTCACTTTCTGACTCTTAAACTCATCGTACAGAAAGTTCACTTTCACTTGAATCTCTTTCAACAACTTCAGCTCTTCATCTCTGTCATTCAAATCCCTTACCCTCTCCCCTTCATTTCCACGCAAAGTCCCCATAACCTGATTCAAACCCGCCCGCGAATCAAGAACGTTCTTTCCGATCTGCGAAGCAGACGAATCAATGTCACCCAAATCACCATTCCTACCAATCCTTTTCTCAAGACGACTTAGCTTTTCCCTTTCATGGCTCACATTAGCTGCCTTCTTCATATCTTTACTGTAAGAAGATTCCAAAATCCTATCATCTTGTGGAACTTCAAAGACATCAAGAATGCATGGAGAAGAAGGCTCAATATCTGGACCAATGCCATTCATAGTACAACCATTTCCAATGTATAGCTGTGGAGAAGGTGACCTTGTCTCCCTCTGTAAATTAGACGTCGAACTTCGCATACTTAGCCTCGAAGATCGCAGCGAAGAAGACCTCGAGCTTCCATAGTTAACTCCAGCGATCTCTTTAACACACTCAGCTAATTTCTTGATCTGCCCCCGTATGTCTCCTTGAGCAGAAGCTCCATCATTAATTTCTTGCCCCATATCATTCTCAGGAGAAAAATCAGTTCTTTCACTGCCCAAACAATCCCTTTGGACAATACCCTTTTTGAATTTAGACGAAATTGGCGCCGAGTTCCTTCTCCCTATGCTCGCCTCGCAAGAAAAACCGTCTTTTCTCTGCAAAGGGTTTTCGGGGTCGTACCCCATGCCCAACAGCTTGTACCTATAGTATTGGACTAGGTTGTCCAAAGCAGAAACTTCCATTTCCTTCTGACGTATGATGTCTTCGATTACTGCGAAGGATTCCTCGGCGTGACTAATCTTCTCCTCGGCTAACCTTTTGTACTGCTCGGCTTCCATTTTCACGGCGGCTTTTTCGCCTTGGAGGCGTAGGATTACGTTCAAGGCTTCGATAGCTGCTGAAGCTGATGATTCCCTTTCGGCTTCAAGCTCGTTGTAGAGCTTATGAAGAAGCTTTTGCTGGGCACAAAGTGTGTCTTTTAGGGAAGAAATTTCGGAATGGGACGACATGGAGTTGAAGAATCGAACACTGTGTCGGAGAAATTAAACTGAGACTGATTCTGAGCTAAGTTCGTGTCTGATAACAATGTGAAATCATAAACTCGTACTCTGTGATTTTCGGTTATGGAAATCTATTGCAGGAAAAAGATGATCTTGAAGTTGTAACTTGTTGGAGTCTTGTTTTTGTCATCCTACAATTAATTGACGTGTGATCAAAAGTGAACATAATTATCTCAACATAATGTTCTAACTTTTCAAGAAGACTTTATGAATTAACGCGATTTAAATATAAATTTAGAGTTATCATTAATGCGACAATCTCGGGTCAAGAGAAGGTTTAAAGTCTTAAAGGTCTGATTTTTAATGTTCCAAAGTCGACGAGGACTAATTCCAACGGCTACTTCAACATAAGCCCACAACTTTACCTGACCTGACCCCATCTCTTGTAAAATTCAATTTTGTGGAAATATAATAATTTAATTAGGATAGCGGGAAAACGTGATTTTTCTTTAATATTCAACGCGGAATTCAAGAATGTTTCTAGATGTCAACTCTCTCCCTCTCTCTCTGTCTCTGGTGGGAAAAATACCAAATTTCAGCCCAACATTGGGTGGGAAAATGCCAAACTCTTATCATTTACACCAAAAAATTAACTTTTTATTTTTTTTAAGGTTTACGAGTTATGCACCGCCTCAATGACTTTACCAAGTTAGATTTTTTCATCAGGCCCATATGCAATCCATAAAGAAAAACACTCTTTCAAGTACCAAACTACGGAATATTTTATTACAGAAACATATGCAGCAATACTTCACCCAATCTTATCTAACCTCACCCCACTATGTATTTCATAATGGCCACGCGTGAAAGTTGAACGTGACAATGATAAGATAAAAAGCCTTAACCAATCATAGAAGGATCTTACTGTGTAAATGTACCCCCATTTACTACGCCAACTCAACTCCCACTTATCCAATCAATGTTATCTCGTTCAACAACAGTAATATCTGTAATAAAAACGCGTAGGTGACACCTACGCTCAGCTCGCACGTGCCGAAGATCTTAAACCTACCTCCTTCGCCTTTCCCATTATTACTACATAAACTCAAAAGCGCAATCGCCAACTAAGATATCACGCATACACTTCTTCATCTTCCTCGCCAAAACGAAAGGAAAAAAATGGTCGTAGCCATCAAAGCCACCCACATAGTCCGGCCGGCGGAGCCATCGCCGGCCGAAGTCATGTACCTCAACGCCAGCGATCAAATCAAGGACATAACCCACACGCCGACCATCTACTTCTACAGAAGCTCGCCGGCGCTGCAAACTTTGGACCCCATCGTCGCCCTGAAAAGCTCCCTAAGCAAGGCGCTGGTCATCTTCTACCCACTCGCCGGCCGCCTCGCGTGGGACCCACAGGGCGGTTCCCGCGTTCAGCTCCACTGCAACGGCAAGGGAGTTCCCATCTTCGAGGCCGAGTCCGACGCAAAGATCGACGACTTCGGCGACTTCACGCCGACTTCGACTATTCAGAGCTTCATCCCCTCCGTCGACTACACGGCGCCGATAGACGAAATCCCACTAGTTATAGTCCAGCTCACGCGGTTGGCCTGCGGCGGCGTTGGCATCGGACTTGGGGTTTCCCACGTGATGGCCGATGGGCCCAGCGCACTCCATTTCGTCGACGAATGGGCTAAGATTGCCAGAAATAGGGGCGAAGAGGTGGCGTTTCCTTACCTCGATAGGACCGTTCTTGACAGCGATAAGCCGCCCGTGGCGGCGTTCGACCCCAAGGTCCTCCGCCGGCCGCCGACGCTGATCGGCGAAGAGGACAGCTCGGAGCAGAGGAAGAAGCCCATCGGCGTGGCGTTTCTGAACCTGACCAAGCTTCAGATAGAGAAGCTGAGGAACAAGGCGAACATGGACTTGGCAGACGGCGGCGGCGCCGCCACCAAAGTCAGAGGCTACAGCAGATTCGAAGCCGTGGCGGCGCATATCTGGCGGTGCACGAGCAAGGCACGTGGCCACCTCCCTGAGCAAGAGACCAGCCTACACTTCGTCGCGGATTTCAGGCAAGGGTTTTACTAACCTCTTTCTACTCTTCAACCAACGAAAAAAAATCCAAACTTTCACACAGTAAGCAAAAACCCATCTTGGATGGGAAAAAAAATCTACTCTTCAATCGCCGGAAAAAAGATCCAATTTTTAACTCAACAAGCAAAAACCCATAATTGCAGGAACAAGCTTCAACCACCACTGCCAAGAAACTACTTCGGAAACGCCCTAATTCGCGTCGAAGCCACCGATACCTCCGGCCACCTCCTATCAAGCTCGCTGGGCACGGCGGCGAAGAAGATAAGGGACGCCGTGGAGAAGGTAACAGACGAAACGGTGAGAGGGTACTTGGATTTCCTCAAGGGTTTGCCTGACGTAGGAAGGTTCAGATCTTTGGACAACAATGGTAAGCCCAAGGGAGATTTCTACGGCAATCCCAACCTAGCTATCATAAGTTGGACGGCGTTGCCGTTGTACGGCGCCGATTTTGGGTGGGGAAAGGAGGTTCATATGGGCCCTGGCTCGATGGGGTTCGATGGAAAGACGTTTCTTATACCGAGCCATGACGGCGATGGCTCGTTCAACGTGGCTATATGGCTCCAAGAGGAGTATATGGGGAACTTCAACAAGTGTTTGTATGATGATATATGAAAGAATATGGTTTTTTGTTTCTTTGTGGTGATGACGTGTGATTTTATTTACTAGTGTGAAATTATAAAATTGTTTTCGTTGCTTCTTGGAAGTTGGTACTAAAAAACACGACTGAGCATTTGTTGCTTTGTTATTACATGCATTAAAAAATAGACACGCTATATTGAGACACGTATTGAATAACGGATTTCGACAACCTTGGGAAAATGTGAAGCTGTTGGAGAGGTCGACCCTCGACCGTGAAATAGTTGTCAATTAATGTTATAGCATGAAAGCTTTCCCTCAAAAAAACAAAGATGATGAAAGGTGGGGAAAACATGTGTCGTAATTAGGGGTATCTAAAAAATATTCATTTATATAAAAAATTTGTAAGTCAGTATCTGTCAGACTTTTTTTATATTTAGTCTATAGGTACATATTAGAATACATATTTTGCATATTGATACATGTTCCGCCACAAGTAAGTAGAACACATTTAAGTACTATAGAGAACGTATTGTGGTACATAATACATTGAGAAAATGGCACATCATATAACATATTAAGGTACCATATAGAATGCATATAGATACTATATGTGGGTACCATATAAACGCGTGCCGTGGTACGTAATATACATATAAAAAGGTAAATTAAGACTGAGAAAATGGTATACACAATCGGACGGATACTTACATAAAAAAATTCTGACAGGGGTACTGAGGTACAAATAGAAATACATATTTTTCCGTAGATTCACCTTGTAATGATTACTTTAGTTTATAGTTTATATTTAAAAAAAAATAGAGGGAAGAAGGGAGGCAGATGGAACTAACCGCTTATTGAAAAGTCGCGAGCGAGAGCGACTGTGCAGGTACAACTAACCGTTTTTTATAAATTCGCGTGGGATTTCATTTCATTTACACTAACACTACACCTATAGCTACTATTTACTAAATTATATTATTCCTCTTTTTTTTTTACATTCAAACAATAAGCGGGCTTAGATTTGAGCTTTATTGAAGGGAATATATAGTATGGGCTTGAAATTGGGTTACTACAGATATTGGGATAAAATATAATAATTACGGTACCCGAAATTCCGACAGGATACCCGATTTGCTTTCCTTGGGTCGGGTCGTATGCGGAAGATGAATAAGCAACCTTTTTAGAGAAAAGGAAAAACCTGAGAAACCTTTGCTGTTTCTTCAACCTTATCACCATGCTCGTAAAAATGCCTGTTGCAGTTCTTCCCATAACGCCACCTTGGCGTATAACAATCTAGCATTTCCAGTCTATCATTCTAAGTACCTCAACTTTCGGAAGTCTTTTCGAGTAAAATGCGCTAAGAAAGAAAGAAGAACTGGGAAATTGAGGTATCCATCCGAGAAGAAGAAGCTAAGGCTAGAAAAAAAGAGTAAGAAAGATGCAAAGGGACTTATCGACGGCGTTTGGAGAATTTCGAAGCTCGGAGTCTCAGTTGACGAAGACCCTGGAAAGGATTTCTGGGGTGTCTCCGAGGCTCTGATTAAAGAAATTGCCAAAGTTCTTGAATTTCCGGTGAAAAGAGCTGAACTTTGGATTCCTTTCGTTCTTATTTGTAGAATCAAGATATGGGCTTTATATGAAGTCTGTGTGTGATATTTGTGTGCGTTGTGTATGCCATTTCTTAAGGCATACTTTTTGCCAACTATGTTTTTCAGGTTGCATCAATGCTTCCAATTGAAGCTTTCACAGTGGTTAGAAAATCATTTGACGCTAGAAAGGTAACACTTAAGTTGATTGAAGCATTCGCAGTGGCGCTCTATTTTGCTGTTTGTGAGGCTACTCGGCATTACTCACATTGCTATTCTTTTTATTTTTCTCGAAAAATTTTGCAAATTGTTGTAGAAGGATCCAAAATTCATGTATACTGTGGATATGGAAGTACCTAAACTCTTAAGCCTCGAGCCTCGCACTTGGGAGTTTGTGTCCGAACTAGAACCAAAAGTCGGGAGCCTGGAATTTTTGCATCACAAAGGCAGTTCTCGTGATTTGACCAGTACCATAAAGGAACAGCTGAAGGTAATTGGAAATGCATCTTCGAGCGAAGACATCAAAGGAAATCTTGTCAACAAGGCGTTGCAATCTAGGAAACCTAAGATAGTTGTCGTTGGCAGTGGACCTTCGGGCTTGTTTGCTTCTCTTGTGCTAGCTGAGTCTGGCGCAGATGTTACGCTTGTAGAAAGAGGGCAAGCAGTGGAACAAAGGGGGCGAGACATTGGTGCCTTAGTTGTCCGTCGAATGCTACAGTTGGAAAGCAATTTTTGCTTCGGAGAGGTCAAGTCTTTCTTTTTACGACGATCCCTTATTTCAGAATAAAGTCTGATGTAGTAATAATGGCGTGGAAACCTTAAACTGCTGACGTTGGCGATGTCCCTTTTATTAAACACTTATATTGACAGGGTGGTGCAGGTACTTGGAGTGATGGGAAGCTTGTAACAAGAATTGGAAGAAATAACAGTAGTGTTTTGATGGTAAGTGTTGCTCTTCTCTTTGATGATTCAGTGCTTCAATTTGATACTGTTTACTGATGCTCGAACACCTTGTCGATCCCCGTTTGCTTTTCCACGATCATTTTGCGTCAAATTTTGATTATTTTCCAATTTCAGGTGCTGAAGGCGCTAGTTCAATTTGGGGCGCCGAATAGTATCTTAGTCGACGGAAAGCCACATTTGGGAACTGACAGATTAATTCCACTGCTACGAAACTTTCGTCAGTACCTGCAAGAGTTGGGCGTGAGTCGTTTCCCAGAGCTGCGATTTTTCTCTTACGATTTCTTTTCTTTCTTCAAAGTTATCATCTTCCCTCGCATTTGCAGGTGACTATTATGTTTGGGACAAGGGTCGACGATCTGCTGATAAAGGGCGAACGAATTGTGGGAGTTAATGTTTCCGACTCGAGTAACAGTTTGGGATCTTCTTGTCAGAAGTTGGAATGCGATGCTGTAGTTCTTGCAGTGGGGCATTCTGCGCGAGACACTTACGAAATGCTTTTGTCTCATAACGTCGACATAGTTTCAAAAGACTTCGCTGTGAGTCTTTTGTCTTCGAATATTTGCGATTCTTTAATTCCCAATTTCGGGCCTCATATCGATGTAAGGGAAGTTTATTTCCACCAACTCGATAGGTTGGTCTGCGCATAGAACATCCCCAAGAACTAATAAACCACATTCAGGTCCGTACTCTTTCGTGCAATCTTTAATTAAACCACGCAAGAAAAATGTGATTCAGTGGAGATAGATTAGCTGAAAGCGAGGATTCACAATGTTTTGCAAATTTCACGCAGTATTCAGACTTGGCTAGCGAGGTTAGGAATGGACGTGGAAAAGTGCCAGTAGCTGATTACCAAGTTGCTGAATTCGTAAATAGAAAAGAAATTGCTTCAACTTCAGATCCAAAGCCTATAAGTTGTTACTCCTTTTGCATGTGTCCTGGCGGGCAGGTACTTGTCCTTTTCTTACCATCTTCTACGCCTAAAGCTTCAATTTTCTTACCGAAAACATTTCGAATTCCCTAAAACTCGGTTCTTTTGTGTAGGTTGTCCTTACCAGCACAAACCCGTCGGAACTTTGCATCAATGGGATGTCATTTTCTCGACGTTCTTCTAAGTGGGCCAATGCAGCCATCGTAGTCACCGTTTCACAGAAAGATTTAGACAGCTTCAATCTAAATGGACCTCTAGCCGGGGTTCAGTTTCAGGTTATTATTACTTGTAATTTTTCCTCTTTTTTTTTATCTTCGTTTATCTCAAAATTGAAATTCTCTGATACGTAGAGAATGCTCGAGCGAAAAGCAGCTTCCATGGGCGGAGGCAACTTTGTGGTTCCTGCGCAAACAGTCCCCGATTTCCTTGACAATAGATTATCAGGTTTTCTTTTTTATGCATCTTTTTCTATCGTTTTCTTGATTTAAAACACGGGCCTGACTTTTTTTTTCATATGCATAGCTTCAACTCTACCACCGTCGAGCTATCGTTTAGGCGTAAAGCCCTCGAATCTCCACGAGCTATTCCCAGTTCACATCACAGAAGCATTACAGCACGCCATTTCGATGTTCGACGAAGAGGTCTAAGTCCTTTTTCTTTTTATTTCCACTCACAACTTTCGTCTGAAAATGAAGAAAGCTTATCTTCCATCAACTCAACTCAAACTCTCTTTGTTATACAGTTGCCTAGATTCGTTTCCAGCCAAGCCCTTCTCCACGGCGTCGAGGTATATCATTTCACTTCACCGTTTACTCATCGGTTTTTTTTTAAAGCTCTCAAAACAATTTGAACGTCATTTTCTCAGACAAGGACTAGCTCGCCTGTCCAAATAAGGCGAAGAATCGATACTTGGGAGAGCACAAATTACAAAGGGCTTTATCCCATTGGAGAAGGGGCGGGATTTGCAGGTGGGATTGTAAGCGCTGCAGTCGATGGAATGAACGCTGGGTTTGCCATAGCTAGAAATTTCGGTCTTTACGACGAAGATCGAGATTTTGATCAGGCAATTTTCGGTAATAAGTCCCAGTATGTCGGCGTTGCCAAGTATTGATCGTACGGTTTGGGGCGGGTAAATCCCGTCCGTTGAAACCAAATGAAGAAGAAGACGAAGATGTCTTGTAAGAATGCCATGACTGATGAACAGATTCAGACAAGGAGAAAGCTGGCAATAGAGGAAGATTCCTCCCAGTTGTTGAACTAATATTGGTAGAATTGTACCCATAAAAACATCAAGTTTTTTGTTTTGCTTTTAAGGTTGCTGTCGAGCTCATAACGACCGAGTAATAAGATTCAACTGTCACCTAAATTTTTTATGAATTTATTTTTAATAGTTTAAATATGAGATTAGGTCAAATACGCCACACGGGGAGGCGAGAAACACAAGGCCATATATCAAATTTCTTTAGAATTTGTTTGTGCAATAAATAACAAAGAACATGTTGAGAACCCCACATGCCAAAGATGACCAAGTACAAGTCTATTTCCTCCTCCGTTAGCGATGAAAAGCATGCAAAACTATAAAAATATTGAATTAATTAAATATGACTGTTGATATTTCAGTTCAGGTGACGTTGAAGAGACAACTGCCGTGCTTCGTTACTATCTATATTGAAAGATGTCAAAACATATTACTTCTCTATGTAATTTCCATTTTGCTTACGATAAATGTATTCTCAAATTAGTCTGAAGAAGGTTGCACGCACAGCTGACGGTTACTACGCAGGTATTTCCTAACCAGCAATAATTCATTTCGTGTTTCTCTTAAAATTGTCTCTTTGATTCTGTTTCCACTGGGCATGATGATGGGATTTTGTTTCCATGATTGTGAATTTCCATTTTTCATTTTCATCTTTTTCGAGATTCTGTTTCCTGATTTTTGTGAAACTTTTCTCTCAAGTGTTTCGCAAGCAGAGATCATGATTGATTCATGCACATAGTTAGTTTATCTAAAGTTCTTTCATTACCGTTCGTGTTCATACTCGAATTATAGGGAATATCGGAAGCAGAAACGTTAATTCAGTCGAACAACATCGCACATAGTTACAGATCAACGCAAGCACTCACTATGTTACGATGCTTATAAAGCTGATTTATCATTAGTTTGAGTTCGTTTTAGTAACAAGTCACACAATATTCTTGTTTGTCGATATTTATCAGCCCTTTTTCATTGACTTCTCGTCTACAGGAAAGAAGATCATAATAGTAAACTACCATGTTCTGTTTTTGAGGGAAACAGAAAGAGAAACTGTTCATAGGAGATCGAACGAACTCGTTTCCCTGCGTTTCTGATGCTTTCGTCAATGCGTCGTAATTCCACACTATCGCTCGATGGATGTATGTGATTCTGACGACAGATTTCGACCGTTAGCACCCATCGAAGACAAGAATGGAACTGCTCGACGAACTCAAACGAGACAAGTCAGTTCAAGGTACTACTACAAATCTCCCTCCCCTGTCCCAAAACGCAGCGCTTCGCCCAACATTGGCGGAATATCCCCATCGTCCCCAATCATATCGACTCGAAAAAGATCTTTATCAGCCGAAAGAAGACGCCCTTCAACGCCCGAGGAAGATATGTTGGCAGACGTGCTTTTGACGTCGAGAAAGCCTCCATGGCCTTCTTCTACTGCTAGAAGTCGCAACGTTTGTTCGAACGCTCAAAAGGGCGAAACGTTCTCCTTTAGAAGGCCAACGCCTGAGAGAAGGACGAATCTGTTGAAAAGCATCCGTTCTTTGGATCAACCTGAGAATTTAAAGCCGATCATAGGAAGTAAGAGCAGAAACTCGCTTAGGAGGCTATCGTTGGACGGTATGAGTGGTAAGCCTTTGCAAAGATCGGCGAGAGATTTATTACAGCAGATATCTTCACCATCAGTTTCGAGAGGGGTTATTAGCCCATCGAGGGTTAGGCCATCGAGCCCATCGAGTCGAACGCATAGTTCGAACTCCGTTCTCAGCTTCGTAGTGGATATCAAGAAAGGGACAAAGGCTTCGAACCTTATCGAGGATGTTCATCAGCTGAGGTTGTTCTATAACAGATACGTGCAATGGAGGTATGTAAATGTCAGAAGTGATGTTATGTTATGCTCTCAGAAGACGAAGGCAGAGGTACTATGAATCTGAAATTCACTTTTTATTTCTTTGTCGAACGAAGTCTTAATCGCATTTTCCCGGCGTAGAAAGCGATGTGCAGCGTGTGGAGAGGAACAGCAGATTTGCAAGCGTCGGTGATCGAGAAAAGATCGTACGTTCAGGCGCTGAAGCTGAAGCTCATGCTACATTCAATCTTGAACAACCAAGTACTACGATCGATCTTATTCTAGTTCTACATTCTACATGTAAAGATCCTATCTTGCTCATATGTTTCTATAACTGAAAAGTACTTACCATCTCAGATTGCCCGTCTTGACGAATGGGCTTCAATCGAAAGGAATCATATCAACTCACTAGCATGCGCCATCCAAGATCTTCAGGCTTGCATCGTTCGAATTCCTTTGAACGGTGGAGCAAAGGTGTGTTAAGATATTCTCATATCATTCAAGGGAAATCACCTAACAGTAAATTTTTCTAGGTTGATATACGAACTATGAAGGAAACTTTAAGCTCTGCTGTTGATGTAATGCAATCCCTGGAAACCACATCAAGTTCCATACTTCCTCGGGTGAGATTAATCTTTTCGTTTCTTACGTTAGGAAAGAGTGCAGCCCTGTAGTTTCACTTCACCTCATTTTCATTACAACATTCGCCTGACGTACTTTAGCAAACAATTAAGGTAGAAAGAACAAGCTTGTCGTTTGCAGAGGTTGCCCGCGTGGCAGCTCTTGAGAAGGCAATGCTCGACGAATGTGAATCACTTCTGTCTTCTAGAACTGTATTGCAGGTGAGTTTAAGCGTTTGAATCATACGTTAGTTACATAGCTTTCGAAAGAGAATCTTATGCTTATGAGATTTCAAACTTGGATTCAGGTGGAAGAAAACAGCCTAAGGACATATCTACTTCAGATGAATCAAGATTTTACAGAGTAGTAATGATCGAAGAGTTTCGAACACAATGTAGGACTATATTAAGATAGTTGATATTCTTCTTTTTTTTTTTTCCAAATGTAGGACTAGAGTTGTATGTATTTCAGTTTTCATACAGAGAACTTCAATGTAATAGTGAGATGAAAGCTTTTTATACAGAAGTTAGGGAAGAATACTATTACAACATTCTCAATTAATAAAGAGAGATGGTGTAATACTTGCAATTATTTTAAAACCAACGATAGCAAATGACACTCAGATGTTAATTTACAAAACTATAATTACGAAATCACCCCTGAGCCTCACATTCATTCACATCACGCCCTATATTAGCAAGGGTTTCTCAACGGCGCCCCTTTTCTTTGCAAACACCATTACCCTCTTCTCGTTGTAGAGAGAGGAAGCCACAGAAATCGTTCTTTCTATAGATTTCCAGAGCTTACTGTGTCGGTAGATTTTGAGATCGATCCTTGAAGATTTGACGGTGATCGTTGACGAGTTATGCAGGCTGATCAGACGGTGCTGAGCTTGAGACCAGGTGGTGGAAATCGCGGTGGGAATCGGTTTATTGGCGGACCTCGCTTCGATTCTTCGTCGTCGGCGGCTAATTCAGACGGTTCTTTGCTGCGTCACCACAGTGGTTCCGCTGCTCCTTTGGGTTCTTCTTTGAAGGTCGACTCTTTATTCTTTTGGAGCTGGGTTTCAAGAAATTATTGATCAGATCTAGAGTTTATATAGGCGTTTCTTGTTTAATTGGTTGGATTTTGCTCAAAGGCGGCTAATTTGTTGCGCTTGAACTGATTGTGTTGCTAAAGTTCTGGTTGGTTTTTGTTGTCTTTTGCTATAATATTTTCTGGGTGTGTTGTGTGTGAAGGCAGGATATTTTAATATGGTTAGTACGATTAGTGGCTTCGCTTGGTTGTTGGAGATTGATTTCTACTCGTATTTTTTCATTTGTTGAGTTCGTGCCAAATAAACCAAGCAGCGGAGACTTTTTATGAAAAAATTTATACGTTTGCAATTTTGTTGTTCTGCTTTTTCTGTTTGAGCTTCGTATGTGTAGCCGTTGGAGTGTCCTAATTCTTGGCAGCATACTCGACGTGTGTAACTGCTGTAAATGTGGACGTAAATCATGACGCAGGGTTTAGGTGGGCATTCTCAGAGTGGCCGGATAGCCCATAAAGAAACCTGCGGATATCTAAACTTGGCAATTTAAGATGGTTATAATCAGTATGTCTTAGTTTTCCAGTACAAGGCTAAGTTGCAGGCTAGCTTCATGAAATAAAGAAACGAAAATACTAATAAATTTGCAACTTTTTGGTTAGTTTCGAGAGAAAATAGGCTAATCTGTTTGTCTGTTATGATTGATGGGGTGCTTAAAGTGTGACTACTTTTTTTAATAATCTCATTGAAGCCGTGATGGTGGGGAGATCAGCGATTTTACTGCTAATTCCTTTTTGATGGTTGCTTACTTGGTTACATGATTTGTTGCTTTTTCGAGACTTATTGTATGGTTTTATCTGTATAATTACACTAATATGTGATCTATGGCAGACAGGGGAGTCTCGATTTGAAGGCCATGAAAGAATCCGTTATACTAGAGACCAACTGCTGAGTTTGAAAGAGGTAAAAATCTTCTTACACCCCTGACCATCTGTAATTCTGCTCTTTTTTCACTTGGGAAGATAATTTTGTGCTCTTTTTATCACAATGATTACGTTATGACATGTAGGTTTCCATCGTTACTGAAGAAATTCTGAAAGTCAAACAAGAAGTTGAAGCTGAATTTTCTGGTTCGAGTCCCACCTGGAGTCATGGAGAAAACAATGTAAGTTATGGCAATGACGGTAAATCGCGAGTTTTGCAACTTCTGTAAATTTGTCGGAAATGATGATGATTCTGCTGCTTACCCCGCATTTATTTTGGTGCCAATCCATTTTCAAGTGTAATTTTCGTTTCTGTAAGTGATTCATACCGTGCTCTATTTCGTTTGTCTTGTGGGTCCAACCCCAAAATCAGACTCAAAGTCGTTATGCTGAAGCAGACAGCCGTGGCTGGCATAATCGGTCTGCCCAATATAATGCCTCGACCGAGGAGAGGTCGTGGGAGGGAATACGAGACAGAGACTTTGGTGGTCGGTTCGACCCTAGCCAGCAGAGGGAACAGCTGAGCTCGCAGTTTGCAAGGGCACAAATTTCTTCTACCCAAGGGGTATATTATCGCTGTTGGGCGAGCTGTAAATTCACTTATCTTTTGAAAACAATGCATTGATCATGAAATTATCTTTATTTTATATGGTTCAGACTGCTCCTGCTCTAATCAAGGCCGACCTACCGTGGTCTGCTGGTAGAGGGAACATTTCTGAGAAGGACCGTGTTCTGAAAACTGTGAAGGGGTAATATGTTTTGCATCAACTTCATTTATTTTGTATATTGTAAGTTGTGTGTTACGGCATATAGATATGCGATTCTCTAGTTTACAGAAGGACACAATTTTTATTTTTTGTTTCGTTACGCCTTTTTTTACGAATTGTTTCAAGCGTTTTTCTTTATCAACAGGATTCTGAATAAGCTGACTCCTGAAAAGTTTGAACTCCTGAAGGGCCAGTTGTTGGATGCCGGAATCACAACTGCTGATATTTTAAAGGTAGTTCACCTTGTTCAGAATCATCGTTAAATTTCAAGTTCACTTTTTTCATCGAATTCATCGCATCATTGAGATCTTATGTCGTCATCGTATCTTTTGCAGGGGGTTATCTCCTTGATATTTGACAAAGCTGTCTTGGAGCCAACATTTTGCCCCATGTACGCCTTGTTGTGTTCCCATCTGAATGAGAAACTTCCTGTGTTCCCGTCCGATGAGCCAGGTGGCAAGGAAATCACGTTCAAGCGTGCCCTCTTAAATAACTGTCAGGAGGCATTTGAGGGTGCTGACAAACTAAGGGAAGAGGTGAGGCAGCTGACCGCCCCTGAGCTAGAACAAGAACGTAAAGACAAAGAACGATTAGTTAAACTTCGCACCCTTGGGAACATTCACCTTATTGGAGAACTTCTGAAACAGAAGATGGTCCCAGAAAAGATTGTCCATCACATAGTTCAGGTTCTATTTCTCTGTCCATATTCTTTTTGACTTTTTTAAGTTTGTATGAATGTTTCCACCTCCGATTGACGTTCGCATCATTTACTGAAAATTTCTGCAGGAACTTTTGGGGCCGGATTCTAAGAGTTGTCCGCCAGAGGAAAACGTTGAGGCCATATGTCAGTTCTTCAATACCATTGGCAAGCAGCTCGATGAGAACCAAAAGTCAAAGCGTATCAACGATGTGTACTTTGGTCGTTTGAAGGATCTGTCGACAAACTCTCAGCTCGCCTCACGGCTCAAGTTTATGGTTCGCGATGTCCTTGATCTGCGTGCCAATAATTGGGTTCCGAGGCGCGAAGAGGTAGTAACTCCTCCACTTTTAGAAATACTCGTTCTTAGTTTTCTGCGTATGCTTCTCACATGTTTTCGCTGGCCTACTTCACGTAGATGAAAGCCAAAACCATATCAGAGATCCATTCTGAAGCTGAAAAGAACCTCGGTCTGCGCCCAGGTGCTACAGCAAGCATTCGAAATAGCCGAGCCAATGCTCCTACTTCTCCTGGGAGCCTAAGCCCCACAGCTTTCCCCATAAACCGCCCGGGCTTGGGTGGCATGATGCCCGGGATGCCCGGGACTAGAAAAATGCCTGGAATGCCCGGGATGGATAACAATGGCGATTGGGAGATTCCCAGGTCTCGGTCAATGCCCCGAGGTGATAATTCGAACATTCAAACCCCTGCGCGTAATCTGCCTTCATTCGCGGGAAAATCTCCTTCGACCAACCTTGCCCAGGGCAGCAGCAAACCGAGCCCACTTTTGCAAGGAGCCCCTAAACCCTATGATCGACAAACTATTGCCTCTCCAGGGATTGAAACCCAATATGCTAATGTCAAAAGAGTGAACCTTGATGAGCTCAAGAAGAAGACACACTCCCTTCTCGAGGAGTACTTCAGCATAAGGCTTTTGGACGAAGCTTTGCAATGCGTGGAAGAATTGAAGTCCCCTGCCTATCATTCTGAGCTAGTCAGAGAGGCCATATCTCTCGCTTTTGAGAAGAGCCCTCCTCGTGTATTACCAGTTGCTGAACTTCTGACCCACTTGTTTGCCAAGAATGTTGTTAATTCGAAGCAAGTTGTTGATGGATGCCTCCTTTATGCTGAGCCATTGGACGATCTTGCGATTGATTTACCTAAGGCACCTTCTCTGTTCGGTGAGCTTATTGGCCGGCTGGTTTTGTCTGGGACGATGGATTTCAAGGCTGTGAAGGAGATTCTGGGGAATGTGGGCGACGACTACTACAAGAAAGCAATCTTTGCTTCTGTGATGAAGGTGATGGGCTTGGACGATAATGGTAAGAATATATTGGCTTCGCAAGCTTCAGATGTTTCGGCATGCGAGAACTTGTTTTAGTGCCAGCCCATCCTTTTCACCATATCGCTGATGAAGTTGGATTGATGATGATGAAGAAGAAATGCACATTCTTATCGTTGCTATTTATTTGTGAGTTGATGCTTGGGAGGAAAGTACGTTGAAATTTTGTTTACCTTTTTTTTTTTGGTTCAGTTGTTGTGAGGGAAGAGAGAGCACTGAGAAGGGGGTCCTCTCTTAAAGATGGAGACCTTCATGCTCTTTTTTCTATTCGATTACTTTTGTTTAATTCTATTATTATTGTCGTTGGACTTGAAATCAAAATTTTGTGGAATTTGTGAGTGGTAGCGTGTTAATGCGTTTGCGAACATTTGTTGAGGATCATATGCTATGGTTTTTTTTCATTGTAAATGCTTTCATAGGATATTAGGTTGATAGTTATAGTTACCTGGCATAATATATATTCGATCAACGTGACAAGAAAATATTTGAACTCCATAATCAGACGTGACTGATATGTATGAGCTTTGTCAAATTTGTCGGCACAATTATTTAAACATCACTCGCGAGGAAAGGAGTAAAGACAAAACGCCATCGCACTCATTTAATCTTTTTTTCATTCCACCCTTCTTCAGTCACCACATAACATTATTGTTCCTCCAAGGCGAGAGAGATAAAATGAACAGAAAGTGTTCTAAAACATGTTTGTTGCTTGCCATCTCAGTGATTCTGTTACTACTTCCCCATTTCCATCGTAATTCAGCTTCAGCAGCAGCTCGTGTGAAGAAAACTATAGCAGCAGAAAGATCATCATCGAATGAATTTTCTGTGACTGTGAAGCCTTCTCATCATGGCCTTGGCCATATATCAGCGAACAAAAATCCTGCCGAGACTTTCGTTGTCCAAATTAAGAAGAGGCTTCGCACGGTGCTGCCACCTGGCACCGGGGGGGGGGGGGGGGGGGGGGGCAGGTCATCGATCATCATCAAAATCGTCACCTACTGTGGTTCGCCCTCAAGCTTCATCCGTGATTCGAGTTTGCTCCTTTGTGGCTTTATCTTGTTTCTTAATTGTTTTCTGATTTAGGGTATTATTGCAGTTCAATCCCAGGTTGTTATGAATTGAAGACTATCTCTCTCCATCCATGTCTGTGCGTGCTATGTGATTTGCTTTTTCTAATTTTTCTTTTAATTTGTAACAGTAAAGAAGATTGAGAAGTCATTTGCATTGGAGTTGATTCTACATATGCTTACACTATTTAAGTCTACAAAAGAAAAAAAAATCAGAAACTTGGTCTTCTTCATCTTCTTCTCGAATTTCTTCTTGAATTTGATGAGAAAAAAAAAACAGCTTTCTTCACACCCTCAAAGCAACTGGATCTTGCCAAGAAATCTTCCTCTTCCCCGCTCGGGACGGCCCTTCGCCAGAATTTCGACAAACTGAAGATACCTTCAAATCACTCTGTTGCTCGTCGTTCGTACCCTTCAGCCCATTCACCTCAGCATTCAAGTAGAAATCTTCATCCCCAGTCTGCCATGTTAGGAAAAAAACATATCAAACCTATCCCAAACAAGAGAATCCACGGACCAAATTCAACCAACTTACAGATATCTCATTCAGGTCGAAGCTCGGGGCTAATCTCAACAAAGGCTCTCTTACACGAGGAGCTGCGTTGTCCTGATTCAAATCGGGCAGTGGAGAGTAAGTCTGAGGCAAGCTTCGCCTGCTACCTTCTTTGCCATTGCCATTGCCATTCTTCATTCTCTTACTATGGCCACCATTAGATTCCATAGATGCAACGGCTTTCCTTTGCTTGGGATTCGCTACCAAACCGCGCTTGCTGGCTTCTTTTCTGGCGATGGGCTGTTTTTTCTTCGTGATTTTGGGTTGATTTGGGTGAGTAACGGTAGTGGGTCGTTCTTGAATCGAATGCGTTGTCCTTGCTTCCATGAGGCATCTATGCCTTCTTCGCAGAAACCTGGGAATGAAATAGACGGTGAAAGATCAGTTAGTGCAGAGGGAAATCGCGCAATGCACAGACGATAAAATTAGAGAAGAAAATCAGAATCAAGAATTAGACATACCGAACTTCAGCTGCGAGAATCAGCTTCCTCTGCTCTGCTGCATCCAACCGGCTTCTCATAGCATCAACTTCCTATGAAATTGCAGAATCAAATCATATATTATATCTATGGGGATGGAAATGGATAACAGAGCAAGGCAAATGTGATGTAAATCAGCTAAATATTTAGCTTCCCAACTAAGCTTTGCATAATCATCAGTAAGTTCACTGGATAAGGGGCGAAAGAGCCGAGCTTGGCTCGATTACACTCCTATGCACGCAAGGAGTGGATCATACATAGATGAGCCATGGCAACTATCTCCAAGCAAAAGGGAAAAAAGGAGAAAATTCCACAAGTAAACTCAATCCCATTGAACCAAAAACCTTTATATTGGAAGATGAGGTCTGACAGTAAGAGATCAGACTCAGGCAAGAACATGTCCAAGATCAAAACCAAAGTAAAATATGTCTAAATATATCCACAGCCCATAAAAGAATACTGAATAAAATCACACAAGGCGGAGAACTGGGCAGATCTGAACACAGACTTGGCAAGAATTACAAGAAAGAAATAAACATAAAACCAACACGAGCAGATCTTACAGCAAGGATAAAAAACCATCAGAAGAACCATAAAGAAACAAGAAAAGGAACTCCACACACCAATTCTTACGAGGCCAAAACAACAAAACGATTAAAATCAAACCTTTTGCAAATCCTCATAGTCCTGCATTAGACTCAGATGCCTCGACCTGGCTTTGGCCTCCTCCATCCTTGACTTCGAATCCAAAGCAAACCCTTTGATCTTCCTAGACATCGGCACAAAAGAGATAACCCAATAATCCCCTTTCCACGGAAAGATCTGATCTTTATCGAACCCTAATTACTGTATCGAATTAATAGGGTAGGCGCGGTCTTATGAGGGTGGACACGGAATAGAGGTCGGCAGGCAATAAAGAACGAAAAGATAGATAAGAGCATGAAAAGAAAGGAAAGAAAAAGAAAAGAAGACCACGGATAGAGATAGAAAGAGAAATAAATAACAGGCTATGATAGGAAAACTGGGAAGCTTCCTTTGATTTTTGCTTTGGTATTGTGGTTTGCCTTTGCTGTACATAAAATTCTGACCAAGGACAAAGGCCGAAAAAAGCCCACATAGCTCTCTCTGGGATATAATAAATATAATAAAAAACATGGGAGCAGCCTTGTTAATGAGAAGACAGTGAAGTTGATGATGAAGGAAGATGGGGATTTGTTTTTTTGTAGGGATGGCAATGGGCGGGTTCGGGGATGGTATTGGACATACCGTCCCCGTACCAAATTCTTGTACTTAATACCATCCCCACAAATTCACCACTTATGATGAGTTGGTTCGGGGATGGGTAATCACCATTCGGGGATCGGGTTCCCCGTGGGATATTCGGGTTCCCCATATTCATGTATAACCAACAAAATAAAAAAAATATTGCAACAAAAAGTTAAACTAAGTAATATAGACAAATTAGTATTGAAAATATGATGTTGAAGTATAAAAAATTTAGTATAATATGTGATTGAAAATATGAGTGTATTGTGAAGAATACATATTGGGAGTAGTTTTTTCTAAATAATATGGAATCTAAAAGGATGATCTTTTAAAAATCTTTTATTCAAATATATTTTATATTATTTAATCATAAATCTAACCGGAAAACGGTGAATCACCGCTTGACTCAAACGGGGCCGGGTTCGGGGCCGGGGATGGGTTAAAAACATGATTACCATCCCCATCCCGTCCCCGCTCTTTCACCGACGGGGAATCACCGTCAACTCCCCATCCCCGTTTTGACCGGGGATTCCCCGTCCCAATAGCCTCGGGTCCTGACGGGGATGGTTCACCGTGGGAATTTTGCCACCCCTATTTTTTTGGGCTGTTGCAGAAGGGCATTTCTGGCAGAGGAAAAAAAAATCTCGCCTTTTACGTATGGTTGTCAATTGTGGACTCTTGTGTTGTTTTTCTTGGTTATGTAAGAAAGAATTGCGTGGCAATCTAGGATGTGTTTTTTCTTCCTTTTTCTCCATACCCATTTTCTTGTGCTGTGTAATGTAATGTATTAATACACACACAAATGTTGATAGTTTACATAGGGAGAGGTAGGGGTGGGTAGGGTTTGTAAGAAGTAATATTGACTCTTTGATAAACTTTTTATTTCTAGAGAGAGAGCAAGAAAGAATTGAGTGTGTCTGTTTTTTCAGATTAATGATGGGAAGGTGCTGAGAGAGAGAGAGTAGGAATGGTGGTTTGTATGGGGAAGAAAGAAAGAACATTCATGTATTATTATTTTTTTTTTTTCATTTTTCAACATAGTGGGGTGGGCCCAAAATCTCGATTTACTCTTATACCCTTGCTGACTTTTGTCTTTTTTATTTTATTTTCTGTATTACTCTTCTTGTTTGAAGGAGTCAACATATGTTGTGAACTGTGAAGAGAGCTTCTTGACATGTCCGGTAAGTATATGTATAAAAAAGAAAAAAATATAAGATAATAATATATTTTCTTTCACGGTTGTACTTCAAGTTATATTCTATTTATATATATATTTTTATCTATTTCTTTTAGTTATGCTTCCTATAAATATCATAGCCGACCTGAAATTACTTCGCAAGAAGTAAGTGTGAGAATTGGACATCACTTTGGACCGTAGACCAAAATGGATTTCCTAGTCAGCACGCGCAAGCCCAAGTCTGCCTAAAAATATTTTAATAAAAGTTGAAACTATATATATATATCAGAGCATATTGTTGAAGTATATACATTTGACAACAGAACGGTCAACGAGGCGCAGAACGGAAAAAAAAATTCTCTCTGACCGTAAATTTTGCATCACGCCCATCGTCGCACCACCGTAGGTTCGTTGTGATTATCCAAGCTAGCAACTTCGAATCCATCGATTCATCCGTTGAACTTATCTTTATGGATTGGGATATTTGTGTGTTTTTTTATTATCGTTTTGTCGATCCCTTTTACCCCTTTGTGGGTTAGCGTTTGAGCTCGTCTTTGATCTGAATTTCGCTCGATTGGATTCTCTTTGGTTTACTGGGATTGGTGATGTGGGGGCATCCCTTTTTCTCATTATTCATGCCACAAAAAATATCCGGTTTCATATCTTCCAAGTTACATTCTTTTGTCTTGTTTTTTCCATCTCTTTCGCACTTTTCCATACCTTAATCCTGGTCTGGCAGATCAAGACTTTATTTTCCCCTATGTGGGTGATTGTTTCAGATCTGTTTGAATTTCTCGAAGTATTGTAGAAGATCGTGCATATGATTTATGATTTCATGATAATGGCTTGATTTGCTTCGAAATGTCCCAACGTTTTGCCTGAACTTTGATGGTTCCTTATTCCTGGTATAGATCGGACAAACAGGATCCTTGCTGACCTTAACTCCTTGTCTTTTTTACATCAAATCCTTTTGTTTTCCTCTTACGGTATGTTTGTTCTGATATTTCCTGTCTAGGATTATTGCTTCCAATTTGCGAAGAGATGTTAGAACAATTACTTATATTCACAAGAGGAGGTCTAATTCTTTGGACGTGCAAGGAGCTCGGAAATGCTCTCAGGGGCTCTCCTATTGATACCTTGATCAGATCCTGCCTCTTGGAAGAACGATCTGGCGCTGCATCGTATAACTATGATGCCCCTGGCGCATCGTACACTCTCAAGTGGACATTTAACAATGACCTTGGGCTCGTCTTTGTAGCTGTGTATCAGCGAATTCTCCATATCTTGTATGTGGATGAGCTGCTGTCCATGGTGAAGCAGGAGTTCTCTGGGATTTATGATCCTAAGCGAACTTCATATGATGAATTTGACGCCATATTTCAACAACTGAAGAAGGAAGCTGAGGTTCGTGCAGAAGAAATGAAGAAGTCAAAGCAAGTGGTCAAACCTGTGAATAATACTCTTACTAGGAAGCAAGGTCAGGTACAAAAAGGTCTTGCAGATGGAGGCAACCAAAAAAAAGGTGGAGGTGAATCTGGGAGTGATGGTGGAGATGGTGAAAACTCTAAGAACCGTCCGTTGAAAAGTGTAAAATTTGACAGTAATAATGTTGAGAGTAGGGTAGTCACCAAAAGTGCCGGTGTTAATGGTAAAACAAATGGGGATGCCAAAGCTGGAGCTTTTGATGTAACTAAGCTACAGAAGCGTAAGTCTAAAGGAGGAAAGAAAACTGAAACTGTTGCTAACAAGGTCTCCAAAGAGGAGCCGAAAAAGATGACTAAGAAGAATAGAGTTTGGGATGATTCACCTCAAGAAGAAAAGTTGGACTTTACTGATCCAGTGAGTGAGAATGGGGAACAAACTGTACCCGTTGTAGTTGCAGATGAAGGGGAGAGTATGATGGACAAAGAAGAGATATTGAGCAGCGACTCTGAATCAGAGGAGGAAGATAATGTGAAAGATAATAAGGCAGATACTAAGAAGAAAGGCTGGTTTTCATCTATGTTCCAGAGGTATACCTATGCATTAAATTAAACCCTCTGAAGTTTGTTGTTTGTGTTTTTTTTAAGCATACACTTTCAACAAGTCACTTTAATGGTGAAATATCTCGTTCGTTCGTAATTAGTCTGTCTTTCCTTTCTGTTACAGTATCGCAGGGAAAGCCAATTTGGAGAAGTCTGAACTTGAACCAGCTCTCAAAGCTCTCAAGGATAGGCTTATGACCAAGAATGTGGTATGTTATTTTTTCTCAGATCAGGCTTGCCACTTGGATAATTGGATCATTGTTATTTGGTCGTCACTCATCTCTGTTTTCAATAAAATGAAATTAATTACTCATGAACAGGCTGAGGAAATAGCTGAAAAACTTTGCCAGTCAGTAGCTGCAAGCCTCGAGGGCAAAAGGCAGGCCTCTTTTACGAGAATTTCTTCAATTGTTCAGGTACTTAAAAGCCTAAATCAGAAAGTCGAAGTTATAGTAAGAACACTAGGAATTTTCCACAATTGTAGTCCAAGCTTCCATTTCTTGGTAGATGGGCGCTGACTTATTCGAAATCGATTTCTAGGCTGCCATGGAAGATGCACTAGTTCGAATATTAACTCCAAAACGCTCCATTGACATCTTGAGAGATGTACATGCTGCCAAGGAGCAAGGGAAGCCGTACGTTGTTGTATTTGTTGGAGTCAATGGAGTTGGAAAATCAACCAATCTTGCCAAGGTTAGGCCTCCTCGTATAATATATATACTTATCAATATATCAGTTAAAAATTAGCCTAGACTAGTATACACAAACTGGTTCATAATGAGCTTAATATTTCCCAAAATGCTTCTGTCGCAGGTCGCATACTGGCTTCTGCAGCACGACGTTAAGGTTATGATGGCTGCTTGCGACACTTTCAGATCAGGCGCTGTCGAGCAGCTGCGCACCCATGCACGTAGACTTCAGGTAACCTCGACAGCCTCACTATTTTCTGTCAACGAATCGAACGTAATAAATTTTCTAAAAAAACTTCATTGACACTGAAAATCCATTTAAAACCAACAGATCCCAATATTCGAGAAGGGTTATGAGAAAGACCCCGCCATAGTGGCCAAAGAAGCAATTCAAGAGGCTGGAAGAAATGGTTCTGATGTAGTTTTGGTCGATACCGCTGGAAGAATGCAGGTAAATATACCTTAAACTCCTTTTTACGTTGAGCAAAAAGGTGCTCATTCGCTTTAAATTCAAACACTCCCATAGGATAACGAACCATTGATGAGGGCCCTTTCGAAGCTTATCTACGTCAACAACCCTGACCTCGTCTTGTTCGTCGGGGAAGCTCTTGTAGGGAACGACGCAGTCGATCAGCTGTCCAAGTTTAATCAGGTCTTCATACAATTTCTACACGCTCTTATTTGAACATTGTACGTATGCTTGCGTCTGCTTTCTAGACACCAACAGATATCGTCGAATGTAATTGCAGAAACTGGGCGACCTCTCGCCTTCCCTCAATCCAAGGCTGATCGACGGAATACTGCTGACCAAATTCGACACCATAGATGATAAGGTAAGGGGTTAAGCGTCACTCTCTTTTTCTTTCCCCCTTTTTTTTAAGTCGTGCGTGCGGATGATGAAACTCGTGGTTTGTATTAGGTGGGGGCCGCTTTGTCAATGGTGTACATATCGGGGGCGCCGGTGATGTTTGTGGGGTGTGGGCAGTCTTATACTGATCTGAAGAAGTTGAATGTGAAGTCCATTGTCAAGAGCCTCCTTAAATAGATAAGAGAGAGATTGATATTCTCTATATACTACACTCTCTCTGTCTTTGCCCAGATCAATGAATCTTAATAATCTCTTCTGTGATCTGCTTTATTTCCTCATACTATGTTTGCTTGCTTGTTTTCCCAGTCTGTGATCTCGCTTGTGTACTTTCTCTTGAAGGTGTTGTATCATACAGATTTTATATATGGAAGATTTATGTTATATATTTGCAGTATAAGAAATATCTCAACAAATGAAGGTTTTTTTTTTTTTCAAAACAAATGAAGGTTTATTGAAGTGCAGTCTAATAGGATTATGTTATTCTCTTTATAGAAATATAAATAATCATATCCGATAAATAGTTTTGTCCCATCCCGCCTCGATATTTTATTATTTTTTATTTTTTGACACAGTTTTATTTTATTGAAAATGGTGTTAGCTTAAATGGATTTGAAGACGAATTACTAATTACTATATCATTATAAGAATGAATTACTTTTAGTGAAATCGGAAAATGAGAAATAATCCTAGTGTTTGTGATTCGATTTAAGAGCAGTCTACATTTTAACCACGACTCCAAGTTTCTTCTTGAAAGCAAATCCTCTCCTTTTTCGCTCGCTTTATCCTCAAACATTCTCTACCGCTACTACATCAGCTAATTTATGTCAGAAATACAATAGCCGCTTTACATGCTGCCTACGACTGCCACGGTAACCGTCTGCTTTGATTTGATGTTGTGTCAATTGCTTGTTCAGTTATGTTTTTTGCGTTTTCAGATGTTGGTTTGTGGTTATTAAGGCTTTCAGTGACTGAAAATACCCTCGGAATTCTGGGTTCTTGTTTGGCTGGTGAGTGCGGAGAAGTTGGGATTAAATTTCACTTCAGTGTTGAGCTCATCGGTGTTGGATTCAAATGATATTATTGGCCTTGCTCTGTGTTACTACTGTTGAGCTATGCAGAATTACGCCAGATGCTAACAACTTTTGTCATTTGTGTTCATTCTTCTCCTTAACTACGTCATTAGCTATTCTATTCGATCAAAAGCGAAGGGAAGCAGTTTTCCTACTTGCCTTTTTCAATTCTATTCCTGCTACATATTCATATTGCAAACATAGATGTTTTGTTATTTTACCGTAGAATGTCTGCGAATAATTGTCGTCTGAATATATGGAGGTATATCTTCAGTTTCAGGGATGAGCAGTGGGTGTACCCAATCTTGCTTAAGCATTACTACTGTTTCGCATGTTAAAGGGAGGAAGGAATGGCCTACGTTCGACGTCTTGAGCTACAAATCCAAGCAAGGCCTTAGTTTGCTCGACTCATTGCAGGTGCTCGTCTGCCTCCATGCGCTTGCTTTCCTTACAGCATCATTTTCATCTCTCCTTTCCCATCATAGATTATTATTTTTGTTCCTTTGCAGAACAGCTTCAGTGGAGTCAGGTCTCAACATCGAATTTCACCCCATTCGACAACTCTTTTGCGACGACTAGTTGTTAGGTGTGATCATCCCCAAAATGCAGATTTTCCTCGTTATTACTCCAAAAAGGAGAAGAAACCATTTCCCATACCCATAGTCGAGCTACGACGAGCAGCTAGAGAGAGGCTCAAAAAGAGCAAGACCCAAAGAGGACCTTGTCCTCCTCCAAAAAGAGGGCTAGTTGTTCAAAGACTGATTCCTCTTGCGTATAGCGTGTTCAATGCGAGAATTCGGTTGATCAACAACCTCAAGGCGCTCATGAAAATTGTCCCCGTTAACGCCTGCAAGTAAGTTTCCTTCCCATTTTCGTAACGAAATGACCCGTAAAGATTCAGTTTATCCCCTTATGAGAAGTATTTGTGGTGAAGTAAAATAAATTCTTGGACGATGTTTAGATGAAAGGATTTGCACGAATAAATTCCAACGGACGGGTTTTCGAAATCCCTTCATAAATCTATGTTCTTGAAATTCAGCAGCAGCCAATCCAAACACACTACTCTTCGGTTAACACAAAAAAATGGTTTCTTTCATTCTACAGCTGTATGCAAGTGGTGATCTCCTTCTTCGCTTGATTTTCTCCAGGTGGTGTAATGAAATCCACGTGGGTCCCGCCGGCCACCCATTTAGGTCCTGTCGGGGCCCACGAGCTTCGATTCGCCGAGGCCTCCACGAGTGGGGCGAAGCAGTCCTCGAAGACGTATTAGTACCGCTCGAAGCCTACCACCTTTACGATCGCCTGGGAAATCGCATCACCCACGAAGAACGATTCTCAGTCCCGAGAATCCCAGCGATCGTCGAGCTATGCATCCAAGCCGGCGTAGAACTGCCCGAATTTCCAACCAAAAGGAGACGAAAGCCCATCATACGCATAGGCAAGAAAGAGTTCGTCGACGCAGACGAATCTGACCTGCCTGACCCCGACCCCGACCTGCCCAGGCCGGAGATTCTGCCCGAAATCCCAGATTCAGAAACCGTAGTAGTGCCGTGTAATGACGGTGACGTGGCCCTCCTCGCCGAGGAAACTCTTTCAGCTTGGGAGGAGATGAGGGATGGGGCCCACAGGCTCATGAAGATGTACCCAGTGAGGGCTTGCGGCTACTGCCCGGAGGTCCACGTGGGTCCAACGGGCCACAAGGCTCAGAATTGTGGGGCCCACAAGCACCAGCAGAGGAACGGCCAGCACGGGTGGCAGGCGGCGGTGCTCGACGATTTGGTACCGCCGAGGTACGTGTGGCACGTGCCCGACGGCGGCGAGCCGATGAAGAGGGAGCTGAGGAACTTCTACGGCCAGGCGCCGGCGGTGGTGGAGCTGTGCGTTCAGGCCGGAGCCGCCGCGCCGGAGCGTTATAGGCCCACCATGAGGTTGGACGTGGGGATTCCCGGCGACGTTAGGGAAGCTGAAATGGTGGTTTAATTTCTTTTAGAACGGTGATTTCGTTTTGTGAGGGACCCCTTTGTTACGGTGCCGTGAATCTTGGGTGATGAGTGAAAATTGCGTAATTTCTGGGGTGGGAAATGTCAATGATATCTGTAAGAATATTAATCTCTTTCGTGTGTATATGGCCAATTTCGTTTTCATTGCTCTGGTCTATGAAGTTCAAGCTATGACTGAATCTCCACCGTTGTTTAGGATCGTATTGATCCGACGGTGCACAATGGCGTAAGTTGTCTAACTTGACGGTGTATATTATTTCTAGTTTAATCAACTGTTCTTTTTTATTTATAATTTATTTTGACTTGAAGGCCTGTGCCGCACATGCTTGCTACCAAGAAAAATCAATACAAAAGTAATTTGGTGGTGATTTGATTGTTTTTTCCTATTATTTATCGTCACGTCAATTGTCTGTTATTCGCAAATTACGCCGTGACATGGTAATGATGATGTCATTGTGTAGTGTGGCAGAATTAGAAAGAAGACGGTGTGCTATATGCAAATTTGCGAGGGCTAATTTGCAATATTGGAAATTTTGATAAGGAAAATAAAAAGTTAATACCTTCTTTTCTGAGCCAAGCTTACAACTTTTTCCACTACCATCATACTTCCACTTCGGTGATGTGCTGTTCGTGGAAATAATCAAAAGTGGGAAAGATCTGTAAATTAGTATTTAATGCTTACTAAACTCAGACGCGTGAATCGATTAAGGAAAAGATTATGAAAGAGTATCATTTTGCTGGCAAAAGGCGAATGATTAGAGTCAAATAATGGGACCTCGATTAAGCTCATTGAAGTATCGGTAAGTGAATACTTTGCAGTTTGCTGTATGTATTTATTTACTCTGACCTTTTCTGTTGTTGTCGTATCTTTGTCATTTATGAACCTATCTCGGTCAAATTTATGTGCTTTGCCACACGAAACAGCACACGTAATAAAAAAGAGTCACCCCACCCCAAGCCCATGCTTGTAAATTGCAACCACTTTCTTTTATGTTGCATTTTAAAATGGGAGATTCATAGGATGGAGTTATTTATTTGAGTTAATTTTCTTGTTTGGCATCATTAGGCCGGTTTATCTCCCATTAAAGATAAGTCATTTTCTCTTCCGAGTGCAAAAATCACTGTTCTCTGTGAATGCCCTCTCCTGTACACCTTTTCTTTTATGGTAATAAGATTTTTTATTTCCTTTCACATAAGAAAGATCAAAACATTAAGCTTTCGAGAAGTGCTTTCTGATAACCTTTCTGTTCTCATTGTGCTGTGATGTAGGTTTTGGTTGAGTTGAAGGTGTTGGTTGATGAATGAATGGTAGCAGAATCATAAATTACTAGCTGTGACCTTGGAATTCTCAGAACATGGGAGTTTAAGGGTCGTTGAAGGTTTAATAAGTATTTTACTTTTGCTTGAAGATTTCCTACGGTTTTGAGCTTAATCAGTGATGGGTTCGAACTTGGCGTCTCTGTTTCTTCTTGCAACGCTTCTTTTTGGTCCTTGTGATTGCCAAGGGCCTAACACAGATGAGTACTTTGTCACTGAGTTCTTGCAGAAGATGGGCTTGAGTCCAGGTAAAGATTCTGCTTTTACTGGCTCTTTTTGTTCATGGAGAGGCGTGTTTTGTGATGATAACTCCGTGAATGTTGTCAAGTTTGATGCTTCTAGTTGGGGTTTATCTGGCGAGATACCAGAAAATACCATTGGAAAATTGGTAAGGCTTAAATATTTGGATCTTAGCAACAATAAAATCACAGCTTTGCCTTCAGATTTATGGAGTTTGGGCTCTCTCGAGAACCTTAACATGTCACGCAATCAAATCACTGGGCCACTTTCTAGCAACATCGGCAATTTCGGGCATATTCAAAGTTTGGATCTTTCTTTCAATAGTTTCTCTGGGACCATCCCTGAAGCAATTAGTTCGCTTGGTGCCATAAGGGTCATGAATCTAAGCAACAATGGATTTCAATCGTCGATCCCTTCAGGGATTTGTCAGTGTAGATCATTGGTTTCTATTGATCTATCAGAAAATCAGTTGGATGGATCGCTTCCTAATGGCTTTGGTGGAGCTTTTCTGCAAATCGAGTCGCTGAACTTGGCTGGAAATCGCATTCAAGGCTATGATTCTGAGTTTTCGGGGATGATCAAATCCATCACCAGCCTTAACTTGTCTGGAAACTCTTTTCAGGGCTCAGCTCTGAGTTTCTTCGAAGGGCCGTTGAAGGTTCTCGATTTGAGTAGAAATCAGTTCCAAGGTAGCATCGATGGGCTAAACTCCTCTTCGACCTTCGATCTGTCGAAATTTCTGTATTTGGATTTGTCTGAGAATCAACTTAGCGGTGAATTTCCCAGTGACTTGAGCCGTGCTAGGGATCTCAGACACCTAAATCTTGCACACAATAGGTTCGCAGATCATCCATTCATGCATATCGATATGCTGTCTAATTTAGAGTACCTCAATCTATCATCAACTGCTTTGAGAGGTGAAATTCCTGGCAATATTTCGAGTCTAACTAGCTTGAAAACATTGGATCTTTCTCAGAACAATCTAACAGGGGAAATCCCATCAGCACTGATGCGATCTCTCCATGAGATGAAGCGTTTCAACTTCTCTTACAACAACCTAACTTACTGTGGATCGCAGCTTCCTACCGAAGTCCCGCAATCAGCTTTCATAGGATCCGTCAACACTTGTCCCATCGCTGCAGACCCCCAAAATTTCAGAAGAAGAAAGAGCAAGAACGGCCTCAAGCTTGCCCTAGCCCTAGCGTTTTTCATGGTGTTCTTGCTAGTGGGACTGCTCTTCTTAGCCTCTCGACGCCGAAGGAAAACCTTAGCCAAGCAAACTTCTTTCAAAGAAGAAGACGTAATCTCAGGACCCTTTTCTTACCAGACCGATTCGACCACTTGGGCAGGCGACGTCAAGCAAGCAACTTCAGTGCCCGTCGTCATTTTCGACAAGCCACTGCTCAACGTAACCTTCCAAGATCTCTTATCTGCAACTTCGAACTTCGATCGAGGAATGTTGTTAGCAGAAGGAAAGTTCGGCCCGGTTTATGGCTGTTTATTACACGGAGGAATCCACGTAGCTGTCAAAGTATTGAGCAACGAATCGACCATGGCAGACGAAGAAGCTGCAAGAGAATTAGAATACCTCGGAAGAATCAAACACCCTAACCTCGTTCCTCTGGCGGGATATTGCCTAGCTGGCGAACAGAGGATTGTGATCTACGATTACATGGAAAATGGGAACCTTCACAACTTGCTCTACGATCTTCCCTTGGCGTGCAGTCTACGGAAGATTGGAGTTCAGACAATTGGGAAGAAGTCGACGGCAAAGAAGGGATCAATGCTTGGAAATTCAGGCACAAGATTGCCCTAGGCTTGGCTCGTGCCCTGGCGTTTCTTCACCATGGCTGTTCGCCTCCAATCGTACACCGAGACGTTAAGGCGAGCAGCATCTACCTCGACTCGAACTTAGAGCCGAGGTTGTCAGATTTTGGGCTTGCGAAGATTTTCTCATCGAATGGGGTCGAAGACGACGTAATTTCTCAGGAAACTTGTTCGACGACGAAATGGGACGTTCATGGGTTTGGAGTTGTTCTGTTTCAGCTTATTACGGGGAAGAAGCTGCTCGACGAAGGTGATGAGTGCTTAGAAGGGTGTAATATGCTGAGTTGGGTTCGTGGGCTGATCAAGAAAAACCAGGCGATGAGAGCCGTCGATCCTAAGATTCGTGGGACGGCGCCAGGTGGCGAAATCTTAGAGGCTCTGAAGATCGGTTACCTTTGCACGGCGGAGGTTCCTTCCAGGAGGCCGAGCATGCAGCAAGTGGTTGGCCTACTTAAGGACTTGGAACAGAGTTTGGTGTAGTAAAAAAAGTGCCGAGTTTTTTCTTCTTTTGACATGTTTTTTTTAGTTTTGCTTCTTTTTGTTTCGTGATAATCTTGACGTGTTTTTAGGATTGTAACTTATCTTTTTCTTTTCGCCTTATTTCATAATTGGTAGATGAAATTGTGATATATGATTTACGTTAACATGTTATTGTGGTTAATGATTAAGGGATTTCAACAAGAACTGGGATCTGTTTGTTCTTACAACTCTTTCTTTGGTCAAAATTATATAATTTACAAGTAACTCTTTTTTCTTCGCGTTAGGCAGAAACGCGAGTTTCAGGGCAGTTGATGCATGGAGTTTGAAATTTGATTTGTTGTCAATTCACCTAATGAGATCAATTACGATGACATATAAATATGTTTTTTTTTACGTATTTAGTTTCTTTATAGTACCAAACAAATAGTGTATATAAGAAAACCTGACCACGCTTACGTATTGTTCGTTAGTTGCCAACATGCAATAGTTTTCTTTGAAATGAAAACTTTCAAGGTGCCCTCTCATTACATGTACATTATATACGTTTTTTTTTCCCTTTTTTTCGCCCAAACATACCAACAATTACCAGATCAATGAGTTTGTATAATAAATTCAAACACTATAGTGATCCTATATATAATAGCTTTTCGAACAACAGTTTTATGAGAAACTTGTTTTTTCAATTTTATTTGTCTTGAATGAGAACCAATTAAACCAACTCCAAAGAAGAGATCGATGATGGATGAGTTCAACAACCCCATGCAAGAGCAATAGTTCGTTAGTAGAAGGAATTGGAGTAGGTTAATTAAGGTTGTAATAAAGTTTGACTCTTGAACATTTTTTTTTTTACGAAATTCCGTATGTAAAAAAGTATAAATAATAGAAAACCATGTGAACCTAATCTTGGCACGTAGAAAGATTCAGTGACAGACACATATTTTCTTGTCTTGGTTAAAATAAAGAGAGATTAAGGACTCTTTCATATGCGTTTATTTTTATTGCATAATTTTGGTAGATACGATTCCATTCTCAGGATATATAATAATTGTAACTTCATATCGATTCAATGAATACGGCCAATATAATCGTGACCATATCGTATTAATAGTTATACATAGAAGAAAAAGTCGATGAACAAAACAAAAGATCTGTCTGTGAATTCCTTGGTCGGAGTTTATGTTAACAGATTTTTGTCACAAGGAATCGAATTTTCAATTATTAGGTAAACGGTAATACTATACGTATCTTCCATTTTATTGTATTACAATTTATAAGAAAAGTAAAAACAAGAGAAATAACAATATTAAATGGCAATCATCGGGAAAGCATCTTTTATAATGGGAATCATAAAGGGAATAGACATATTTATTGCTCGATTTTGGTATTTCCAAGACAACAATCGTGCACGAAGAAGATGAAGATTACTTACTGATATAACTAACGCAATTCATGGAAACATATCGTATGTTCTTGTCTTAGATAAATATCTGAATAATGAGCTACGCTTCAACTGTCATTTATGGTAAGGATTGACTTTTGTGAATAAAATGATAATTATTTCAGTTATGCCATAAAATAAGAAATTATAAATAATTACAACCTACTGGACCACTAGTATAGAAATTTATATGTTGAACTATTTTTTACAGCTTCATTAAATGATGAGCAATAGAAAGATCCATACTCTGTGCTGATTATACAAGATGAAAGAACAATATCTGCGATTCTCTAGCTAGTCAAAGGCTATAAGGTTGTTACGAGACTTTATAGTAAAACCATTTTTTCTGTTAATATTCTAACTTGCTAGTAATTCACAAGAGAAATTGGCCAAAACCTTACAAGAGAAGTACAATTTACTTCATCTTATTTTCATTAGTCCGTATTTGATTGTTATCCCCACTCGATCATTGCATTATAAAACAACTCCATTATTGCATTTATTGTAATAATAGACTTTACCATATTGTCTATTGAAGAAAAATAAAGGTATCCTTCAGTCAGTAATTGCATATAATAAGTATATTATCAACGATCAATGCTTCACATGGTTCCTATCCAGTCGAAAATTAATTCTCTACAAAGCCTAAGATCAATGTATATGACGACACTACAACAATATTTTTATATTAGTTTGGGTGGATGTTAGGATCGGTTATTATATACAAAAATACAGTAGAGGAGAAAGTCAGACAGACAGAACTAAGTTACATACAAAAGTGCAATTTACAGAAAAATATTCATTTATATAAAAAATTGCAAGTCAGTAACCCTGTCAGAAAATTTTTTATATAAGTACCGGTTCAATTGTGTGTATTTTTCAAGGTTTGACGTACCTTTTTGGCTGCGTTTACTTTAACATACGAGAAAACGAAGTATAAAAAATCCCAATTTAAAATATGAGATAATAATCTTATACAGTAATCATTATACCTTGTTTACTTTCAAAATTTTATCTCCATGTTATTTGTAAATTTACAAAAGTAGCCTTTATTTCATCAATATATAGTTTATAAAATAATTATTTTTATGAATATGGAAAAATATAAGATATGGATGTCAATTTGATCGTCATGAAATAAGGAGTAAATTAGTGTTGTTTATTTATTTTTACCATATAAACTACATGAAATAAAAATAATTTTATGATTGGGTGGTATAAGGACATTTTGGTCATTTTATAATTAATGTGGGTTGGATTAATTATCTTAGCTATACACGTTGGATGACTTATAGTGGTGACAGTTTATTGTAGCGGGCCATTGATTTATCTCGGGCCATGAATGAATACTTTTTGGGCGCGTTTAGTTCGTAACCCACTTAATACGATGTCCAAGCCCACTTTATGAGTTTCGGGCTCACATGTCTCGAAATCCAAGATAAAATAATAATGAGGATTCATTTGGAATTAATAATAAAGGGCCTGCCTAACATGTGCGGGCTTCCTAATCTAATGACAAGATTCACTATGAAACCAAACGATATATAATAGGTTACTAATAATATTGTAACCCATTATCTAGGCTTACCTTGGAAACCAAACGCAGCCTAAAGTGAACAATATTAGATCAGATAAAAAAGGCTTTATCTTGATATAACCTACCAACTAAACGCAGCCTTTATATTGAATTACATACTACATCACGCGTTTATATAATAACCACATATGGTACATATATACGTTCTATATAGTATCTTAATGTCTTATTATGATGTACCATTTTATCACTGTATTATGTAGCACAATACGTTTCTCTATAGTACCTAAATGTGTTCTATGACGTGCTTGCGGCGGAACGGGTACCAATCTGCAAAAAAATTATTCTAATAGGTACCTACATATAAAAAAATCTGACATGGGACTGACTTGCGAATTTTTTTATATAAATGGATATTTTTGTGTAGATTCCCCTATACAAAATTATAAGTACAACAAAATTAAAATTGTAATTTCTCTGCATATATAAATATGCAAGTATTTGCAGCTGCACATCCACCGAGAGGAAAAAAAGGACCAAACCTCTCATTTACTAACTTCCATAAACATTCGATCTCTGTGTTTTTCTCTCTCTCTCAAAATCGAGCTGAGTACTTCTCTTCTTTTTTTTTCCCAGAGAGTTGAGACGATATATAAAATGATCTTTCAGGCGGCAACCACTAGAGGATTAGACGCCGCGGCGGCGAACGACGGCGGCGTGAACGCGGTACTGCTGAACCACCAAATCTCTCACAGTCAGCCCTATGATAACAGTATGCAAAACGACGGCACCATCGGTGAAAGCGGCGACGATTTTCTTCAACAGATTATGCAACAGTACATGTTACAAGCTACTGCTGGTGGTGGTTTGTTACCTGATCCAAACGACGTCGTTAACCCCTTCTATTCAAGCCCTAATCCCGTGAGATTTCCTTTTTTTACGTAAATCTTGTTGAATATGTACTAGTTTATGATATTGGTATGTGATTGCTGAAGATAATAAGGAATCGTTACAGGCGGATATTGATGCGTCGTTGAAGGCTCTATTCAATGGATCTTTCTCCGCTGGATCTCTAAGCGAAACTTCGAATCAGCTTCAACAGAATGTTACCCATCCCCAGGTAATGATAATAAATGTCTTTTTTCAAGTGTTATGCATAATGGTAGCAGCAGCTCTTATTTCAATCGCTGAAATACATCGAATCCCAGCTCAGTTTATTATACGGCTAATACATTTTAATCAGCTGACTGACGATCGATTCTGAAACGACGACTGAGGATATTACGCGTTTATCCCCTTTACCTTTATGAAATAGTCTTTATTTGGGGTCAAATCGTTTTGAAATTTGAAAAAAGAAGGGAATCACGACAACGAAAATATTATGAAACAAAATCTCGAGACCCAAATCTACAGTTTTGACACCACATATGCTTCAGGATTTTGGCGGCGGCGGTGGTGCTACGTCCCCGCCTACCAGCCAGGCTACGACGGTGGGCGGCGGCAATGGTGCGGGGCAGCCGCGACAGAGGGTTAGGGCTAGGAGAGGACAGGCTACTGATCCTCACAGCATAGCTGAGAGAGTACGTCCTATTTTCTTTTGTATTATTTTAATATACTGCAAGTACATAGGCTTGCTTGGATCATTATGGGCTTTTGAAGATGCAGGTATTGTCCTATTTTGTACCCAAAAATATAAAATTTCCTGACCTATCAGTTTGTTTGATAGTGAAGAGAATATTTCACTCATCGGTTACTTTTCTTTTTCGATTTATATATGTACATTGCTAATTTTTCTTTTGTATGATTCGGGTGAAAAATGATAATATGACTGTGCACGCAGCTACGGAGAGAGAGGATTGCCGAGAGAATGAAGTCCCTGCAGGAGCTTGTACCTAATGCTAATAAGGTCAGTGCATATACTCCATTTATTACACATATCATCTTCATGCTCCGTTTTTTTTTTGTTTCTTAATTGATATTATTGATCCTCTTTGTGTGATCCAAGACATTGCGTCATCTGCTAATAAATAGTAATACTGCAATCTCAAGGATAGTTTATTTGTGTAATTATCATCTTTATAAGTAGAAATGGAAGGAAAGGAATCAGTATTAAATGTGGCACGTGTCCATCAGGCAATGAAGAATGTATCTTTATGTAAGAAGGTATGCAATGTAGTATAGTATAATGATCATAAGCTAGCACACCATATGCTAAGGTAATAAACACAACTAAGCCTCGTGTAAGAGGTCTGATATTTCATGTTGTACTGCAGTTAGTTATTTAATCCATGTGCCTAATGCTAGAAATTATTCATCATGCTAAACATTTTTTTTTGTAATAAATCACAGACCGACAAGGCCTCAATGCTAGATGAGATCATCGACTATGTCAAATTCCTCCAGCTACAAGTCAAGGTAATGCCTTTTTATCTTTGTTTTTCCTTTTACTCAACTTGCATGATTGCTCCATTTAATAATTATATATATGAGATTGAATTGATCCCACTAGTTGAGTTGTTGACCAATGACAAGTAGTTGTGGGCAAGACAGTTCTTTTAATTAGGCTGTATTAGGGTCGTTGAGTGCATTAAAAAGGCAATTTCCATAATTCTCATAGTCATCTTTTTAATAAAAAAATATATCATTTCCTTATTTTCCAATTTTGTCCTGTGCTGGAAAAAAGGTCCTTAGCATGAGTAGACTGGGCGGCGCCGCAGCTGTTGCACCACTAGTTGCTGACATGTCCTCGCCGGAGTTAACTAAAGGCGGAGGGACCCAGGCGGCGAAGACCGACGGCGGGTTGACGGTGACGGAGCAACAGGTGGCAAAGCTAATGGACCAGGACATGGGCTCAGCTATGCAGTATTTACAGAGCAAGGGACTTTGCCTAATGCCCATTTCACTTGCCACCGCCATATCTACCGCCACGTCATCGTCGTCTCCGGCCAAACAACCCGGCGGCGGAACATAAGACGGTGCTGGGCTGACTTCGATTGTCTAACTTTGCGGTGGGTCCCTTTCCTGGTTGTTATTTTAATTTCTTTTTTACTGCATTTTAATAAATCTATGTATGGTAAAGGCTATGGATAATGTTGATCGTGGTCCCTGGGCTAATGTTGCGCCAGTTTGTCGTCCAGCGAATCGTATAATATTTGGCCCACGAATACTTGTATTTTTGTAACATCTTGAATTTCCCACATAAATAAACAATTATCTTAGTATTTGAATATATACACAAGTAAAGTAAATTACGTTATTGGAGTAGGACAAAGACAACAAACACAAACATGGCCCATACTTGTGAGTGAAAAATTCTGGTCTTCGAATGCGTTGTCGATGCTTGATTTGGCTATGCAAATTAATTTTCTTATACTTCCTTAATATCGTTATTACTTTAGGTTCTGCACGTATAACATGTTCTTATTAAACACAAGATAAAGAGGAGCTGTTTCTACGATAGCAAGACTTTGACTTAGAGACGTTTAAAGGCTTGTCGATTGTTGGGCCAAGAAAAAGTCACGAGGTTCTTTTTTATATTTCGGTTGAGATTTTCTTTATTATTGATAAATAAAAGGTAAAGGTTAGTAGTTGAGTACTTGAACCGTCGGTTAGATCTTAGGTTCTCCAAGATCAAGCGTTAGTTGAATTGAGATATGGAAAGCCAAATACAGTAACTGTATTTTGCAAGACTTTTTCAACATGTTTGTATTTATGGACTGTGATAATCATCGGTTTCTTTTTCTCTTTCAAGTACCGACACTGACAATTAATTTCAGTGGTACTCGAATCGTACGAGCACTGACCAACGCTCTACATGAATAATAATTATCACTATTACAAATGAAACACCTAGAAATTCCTCTTTATAGTAATCGGCCAAGAAAAATACAGAGACGCAACAATTAATATTTACATTCCATCTCTCTTTTCGCATGAGAAAACAGGTGAGTGTAAGAATTTCGAGTGACAGAAGAGAGTGAGCACCTGAAGGCAATTTGTTCGTTCATGAAAGAAGAGTTGTGTTTACATGTGCTCACTGCTCTTTCTGTCATTCTTATTAAGCTTCGATCGATCTACTGTTTTGTCGCCAAGTGAAGCACGATGATTGGATCTGCAAATTAAAGATGCAAGAAACTGATACACGTGGATGAATACAACCCTTTCGCCAAAAGCACAGCAAAATACTCACTGACACAGCCATATCTATTGCGTATATATGTGTATACAGTGATTATTGATGAGGGTTTTTCTTTTCGTGATCTGAAAAGGGTTTTCATCTTTAAATTAAATGCGTTTTCTGAGCTGTGACCATCTTCTTGATTCTATTATGTAGAACATTAGTGAAGAGGCAGGCAATTGCAGATCAAGTCCCTCAAAAGATACAGACAAACCTACCTTTTCGTTAATTCCAAATATTGGGCTCGGTGGGCGTGATTTCTCACGTTGGCTGTTCTTTTTTTTTTTTATTCAGGAAAAGGTATTGAAGACTGTTGGGATTTGAAGAAAAAAATTGTGGGTTTACATCATCTGAATATAATATAATATTCCCATCCCAGTAAGGTTTGAGTTCGTCTACTGTTCTATCTTGTCTTTTGTTCAACTGCTGTTTCTTTTCCTGCCTTATTGTTTCTGTTACAGCTTTCTAGAATGAAATTCTTGAATATAATTTATGTGGTAACCTGCAAATTTTTTCGTGAGTTGTATTCTAAGACAAGAAGATTTTTCTGGACCTTCTCGCGCTTGTCATGGAATGGGATATACGTGAAGCGAGCCAAGTAAGCACACACTTCTTATCTCAGTCTTTTTATTTTAACTATCACTTTGTATTCGTCTTCTCGGTTCTAAAATACGTAACTTCTTCTTATTAAGGTCGTCCCAGCAATTGCACAGACGTCATCAGTTAGTAGATTGGTGAGAATAGGTAGGTAACTGTTCCTTTTCAATTTCATCATTGGACTTTCCTGTAAATCATATTTGTTCAGCATAGATCGATCTGTGTGTGTACAGTACTTGAGTATAGAATTATTCAGTTTACTAAATTCAACATACATGACCTTGTTCTATCACAAAGGATTCTGAGAGCAGTTCATCATATTTTTTATGCTTAGGATTTCTACCTACAAACATGCGACTATATCTTGCAGAATAATGCGTGGGTAGACATGTCATATGTCGTTCATGATTAGTAATCAAACGAAGAATTGGGGAGCTACAGTTCACGACTATGGTTTGGGCTATATATATTCTCTTCTGCGCCGTGGAAAGCACAAGGAAGAATCCATTACGAAGTGTAAGCACTAGAAGCACTCTAAGCGTCTTTTCTAACACGAATCTTGTCTCCCTTTGATTGTTAACCTTTTTCTTGTGGGGTATAGCCCTCATTATTGAAGTATTCTTTCAAATAATTTTTACCAAGCAAGACCCACAAATCTTTATTTCATCTCTTGCTTGTGAAACGCTACTGCTTCTGTACGTAGATTCGTGGGTAGTTTTATTTGATTTTAGGGCATTACACTAGAAGTGATATTTTTCTAACCGATGTATGGCTACTTTACTTCAAGAAAGGAGAAGAAATAATAACTTGAAGTGCAGGCTTGGCTAAAACAAAAAAGCAAATGGTCTTATATTGATCAGTCAAGAAACTACCGTAAGATTCAATCCATACTTGGATATAATTGTATATGTAAGAATGCCGATGTGGTAATAGGATGAATGCCCAATTGCAAGTATACCGTGTATAAACTTGCTTAGTACATTCGATCAAGTTATTTCATAACCTACCACGCAAAGAACAACTACAGAAAGCCATAAACACTATTCTAACATTTCAAGTTAATCCTCGTGCATGGTAATGACAATGGAACAAAATTTGAAGAGTCAATCTCTCAATATAAGATTCATGATACGCAGCAAGAACAGCCCAAATGTGAAATTTTTGAAGTAAGTACTAACCCAGATTTTGGATGAAGTCTTTTCCTAACAAGAATCCTGCTTATACATCTCCAACAAAAGTCGATTAATTGTCTCTTCATTTTCTTAGATCGCATCTTCGTAACCACATTATCATTTCTTTTTCCTTTCGTCCAAGATTACTCTTACTGCAGATCAATTTCTCCCTGTAAGATACTAGCAAAGCTCGAAGCAACGCATCACGAAATAACCCTATCTATGGCAAGCCCGAATTTTTAGTCACCAAACAAAAACATCATCGAATATTCGACATTGTATGGTTATTGCAAGTTGACTCTCTTCGTCGGCCCAAGGAACAATAATGTCAGGTTGGCAATGGGATGGACAATATATCTATACTTCACATAAAAAGAACAGTGATTACGCCGCAAACGATAAACACCACCTTCCCAAGCAAGTTTTAACGATGCAATAGTAAGTTGTAATTACCGAATGCAATAGCACATGTGATTACTACCAGGAAAGAAAATTACCTATAGATGCATTATCTAGGACGGAGATCAGCACCAAAAGTTGATATCTTCAACAAGTGTAACAAGATTGAAATTGCATCTCAGTCTCCAAGAATACGAGGACTGATAATACATCTGATTAATATCAAGCTGGGGAAAAATAGAAATTTCGAAACAATAAAAACGAAGTATAAGAACCCAATTCCAAATGAACAAATTCAAACTTGAAAAGGACCTTTCTGATTCTCGAAGAATAAGGGGCAAGGGGATTGATCGAGGGATCGTGATTGGATCCGCATATGTTTGGTAAAGAGAATAATCTTCTCCTTTGAGAATGCTCCGACAGCTTCGGGCATTAGTTCTATTGTTGTAAAAGAAGGGATTTAAACAATTCATCAATGTCAAATTAACAGAACTTTCGGTTTTCCTCATTTTATATCCAGAACTTAAAATATGTCCCTGTACAAATACACATTATGTCCTATTGAGAGAGATGGTGATCAGAGACAAAAGGGCGTACCTTCAATTCACAATTGGTCATCTAATGTTGTGACACGAAAGAGATAATCCTCCGATGATTAACAAGATCAAGTAAAAATACTTTATATTTGGATACAATCAGATTTTTCAGAGTAAAAATCATTATCAATCATTCAACAAGTAAAAAAAAAATCAACTTTTGCATGAACCCCAGATGAATTTTCACTATTCACACAATCTCGATGAGACAAGATATAATTGATAAAAAGACATAGAAAGGAAAAGTTTATGGTGATCATCTCAAATTGCTCATTCCCCAGAAACAAGAACCTAGTGAAGAGGATATTAGATGCGTATAGAGAGAAAGATGACAGAAGAGAGATGAGCACGCGTATACACAAGGTATAAATAAATCTTTCATACAATTGCCATCGTGTGCTCACTCTCTCCTGTCAATCTGCTCTTTCTTTCCTCTTCTTTGTACTTGCATCTTTTTCATCTCCTCACCAGTGCCCTTTTTTTTCTTTTCAAAAAGACACCTTTTTTCCTAGCCAAAAAATCAGATCCCATCACACTTGGATCTGATAAACTTCGTGAAGAAAGGCCAAGCCCTTATCTTAAAGAAAAGGAGACCCTTTCTCAGGTCCAAGATTAAGCTTCACGAAACTATATATGTTCCCCTTGAAAGCCGAACCAGAGTTGGAGTTTTCTACTTAGGGTTTCAAGGGTTTTCTCATGTCGATCGCTAGCTGATAAAGCAAACACAATAAGCACAACACACGACCCCTCAATCAAGGAAATAGCTACCTACAAATGAAATAGAACTATTACCATACTTCCTTATGAAGTTATGTGCTTCTGTACCAGTTTGAGACTAAAATATTAATATTCTCACCTTGAAGCGTGTTTGTGTGTGTGTAGCAATGAGTGATCAGTATGAGAGGTTCCACGGATTAAATAGAGCTTAGCATGATAAAAAAGATGTAAGAGTGGTGATTCTTGAGGTTTAATTAATTTAGATAAGGTAGTTGGATATAGTTCTTGGTTTGTCCTTTATGACGTGACAATAGAAAATACCAGAGAAAAATGATGCTAAAGTTGCTTTGTAAATCGTTCCAACTCAATTAATAACAAATTAACTACTGTCCATTTCATCTAAACTTGTATTTTGTCCGCTCGTTTCTCGACACTAAAATCATAGGTGGGCCTATGCAATCCTCATGCCTTCTTCCCAAATTAAAGGCAGAAAGGGACCGATTATTGAAATTTGTTTTTCATAGTTTTATGACTGGCAACGCAAGACTAATATCACTGTAACAATGGCATACGAAGGCTTTTATTTCGATCATCTTCTATTATCTTTTCATATGACCATATATATGTTTTACTACCGTGAGCACTGGGATAGATGATTAGACAACCAATAACTACTTTAGATTCGACATTTAATCAATGTAATTACTGGGAAGTGATTGAATACCTAAATTTGCACGGAGGTTCGCCTCATCTGAATATTGTACAGAAACAGAACTACTGAAACTTTAGGACAAAAACAGAAGAAAAACACATATTCCAAAAACACCAATTCGCAATAAATGATTCCAACAACAAAGTTTCCATCGATCACAGAAACAAGAATTTCAAACGCCCTACCGAACCAAGTTGCACGAACAAGGAGGCCCAGCCCAACCATCTCAGTTGCGTCCAAGGGGCAATGATCTACAAGAATAAGTCTCCTTAAAATCCGATTTCTTGGACGATATAAAAATCGATGCATACACCTCCTTAGTGGCATTTGCTGGAATTGCATTAGCTGCCTTCAGCTTCTTACCCGTACCATCACCATTGCTCTTTGCTCCTCTATTTTCCTCTAGACCATGCTTTGTCCCTGCCACACTTACCACTTCCTTCCCACTTCTCTTTGATTTCTTACCATTTTCTTTAACCTTTGCCTTCTCTTCCATCAACTTATCCCACAAAACTTTAACCTCATCTTCAGTACCATTAATCACAAGCTTATCAGTGTCAACGAATTCTTTATGACATACCAAGCAAGTCGGAGACTTAACCTCCTTAAAACACTTGGCACTCAAGACATGCCCACAGCCCTTTATCGCGAAAAACTTGTACTTCCCGTTGAACTCAAGCCCCGTTACAGGACACTGAAACTTCACCGCCGACTCACCACCACGAGGAACCTCAGATAATTCGACAGGGATCATATCCTTCAAACCCTTAATATACCCAAACTCCCTCGGCAAGGTCTTCTTCAACAAAGCCTCAACCAAAGCTTCTTGATTAAACAAATTACCCAATTTATCAATCACCACTGGCCGCCTCAACGGCTCGTTCGACAAACTGCAATTAACCCACTTGGACAGCCTCAACTCGTTGGGATCGACTTTATCGGGTTTTCTGTCGGCGTACATGTTGAGGTAGCAGTCGCGCGACTCTGCGCCGGTGGCACCACCATCTCCGCCGCCGCCACGGATCCGGAGGTGGATCGTCAGGGTTGAGAGGGGTGCCAGCAGCGGATTTCCGACTAAGGGGGTCGAATCAGGCAGAGGCTTTCCGTTGATCGTGAAGAAGAGGGAATCGGAGATCTTGGGGAACAGAGACGACTTGAGCTCGTGAAGATTGAAATTAGGGTTAGGGTCTTCGAGCACAACGGGGCGCGTGGCCATTTGGAGCTCTGGAGATTGAATGAATATCTGAAATGGTTTCAACATCGCCATTAATCTGCAGAATTGAGCTCGCTATTGAGGTTGAATCTTGAATAACTTTCGAGGAAGAGAAGAAACAGCTCCAATTGCTTATCGCAGAACGTTATATGTATATTTTCCGCCGACTTGCGCAGAAAGTCAAGGTGTGACGTGGCATATCGAAGGTTGAATATTATTTTAATTGGGCTTAAAATAATTATATTGGGCCGTCAGCCTTAGATGAAATTTCAGTAAGGCCCATATCATGTATGATTGAATTGAACGTTTATTTCTGTATCCGTTTAATTGTAATAAGCTATATACTAAAAACATTTAGCTTCCTCGTCGCAGAGTGCCCTTTGATTCTCTTAACGCATGGAAGACGACGATGAATTCGGAGATCTCTATACGGACGTACTGACGACGTCGTTCCCGCCAAAGTCTGCGGAATCCGGCCCTCCGATCGATGGGAAAATTGACAGCGACGATGAGGAAATTCTCTACGGAGCTCCCAAATCCGACGGCGAGATACAGCGGAAAGCCCTAGTTGGGTCGAGGACAGTCGATTTGAACTCGGAATTGGATGGAGAGACCGAAGGATCGGAGGCGGCGACTAGGGTTTTGGAGAGGGGTAAAATTGTCAATTTTCCGGAGATGCTCCAGGGCGACGATGCTGATATCGACGTCATCGTGGAGGAGGGGGGCAATGAAGAAGACCATTTTCTGGGGAGAGAAGGTATCATGATTGATGTTGGCGTGCCTGGTGAAAGTAATTCAATCCCTGGTGTCACTAAAGGAGTTGCGAATGAGGGAGGGGGTGCTGCTAATATGGACGATGATGATTGGGGGAGTGAGGATAGTGAAGATGATTTGAACATAGTGCTGAATGATAACAGCCATCATATGTCGATGGGAATGGAGAGGATGCAAGGAGTGGAATATGACCAAGATGACGATGACGAAGATGGTGAGCCTTTGGTGATATTGGGGGATGATGGAGATGCAGGGCCGATGACGATGGAAGAGCACGGTTGGGCTGGTAATGAGGAAGGGGCCGACGGGGAGAAGAAAGAACCTGGCGATGCTTCTAAAGCCGGAGGAGGAGCTGCTCTGATGCCCAAGATTGGTTATTCAGGAAGTCATGCCTACCATCATCCGCTCCATTCCCAGTTCAAGGTCAGGATTTTGCTTGATGAGAAATTTGAGTCTTTTTCAGATAAACATGGAGTTTAGTAGTAGTGAAATTGTTTGTGCTGGTGATTGCGAAACTGATTGTTGAGTTTTTGCTTATTAGTATGTTAGACCTGGTGCTGCACCGTTGCCTGGGAGTATTCCTGGTCAAGCTGGCGGACCTGCTACTATTGGATCTGTAGCTGGACGTGGAAGAGGTGATTGGAGGCCAGCTGGCGTTAAAAATCATCCTGGTTATGGAAATCCTGGCTGGGGAGCTAATACAGCAGGACGCGGTTATGGAAGTGGATTGGATTTTACTCTTCCGTCACACAAGTAAGATATTATGGTTTTATGTGTAAATGTGACTTTACCATATTTTTCCAACTTATCATGCGGTCGTTCATTCATTTTTTTTGTCTCGGTTTGTTCTTAGGACAATATTTGAAGTTGATATTGATAGCTTTGATGGCAAACCATGGAGGCTTCCGGGCATAGAGTTATCAGACTTTTTCAACTTCGATTTAACGGAGGAGAGTTGGAAAGATTACTGCAAACAGCTGGTAGGTCGGAGTCTCAAATTAGTCTTATCCCATAGTTATGGTATTTCTTCTGGACCCTCAACTCTGGATGCTCTATGATGTGTGTTTGAAATTTATAGGACCAACTGCGACTTGAGACTACCATGCAAAATAAAATTCGTGTTGTTGGTAGTGGGAGAGGAGAACAGGTATTAATTGCCTTTTGTTTTCTCTAACATTTAGAATAGTCCACTTGAATCTCTTTGATTCTTATCTGTGGTTTCTGAATCTCTGATTCAGGATTATGATCCAGATCTGCCACCTGAACTTGCTGCAGCAGTTGGCATTCAAGTTATCCCATCTGGAAATTCTCAAATCAGGAAATCAGAAATGGGTACAAATGGCTTAGCTGGACCAAGTTCTGAACCCCCACCTATGGTATGGGTGCTGTTTTGTGCTGTTTGTGCCTTTATGTTCCTTACAGTTTCTTTGTTGCACGTGCTTGAGGTCAGCCTGTTGAGTATAAACCTAGAACATGTTGGACTTCATATTCTAATGTGTTCTAGGTTTTTTGTATGCTGTGATGTTCGATAAGCTTTGCATGTCGCACGAATGACTTCTCGAACATAGATTGACGGACACTCTTCCCATTTTCTCTTCTTTCACGCCACTTAACCCTTTTCCATGAATTGCTCTATACGAAAGTCCCCTTTCAAGAGCCATCACAACTAATTTGTTTGCATTTGGGTAATATATATGAATTTAAGATGCATTCAATTATGTGAAGCAGCCTATTGGAAGACCCATACAGGTTGACATGAGCCCTTTTGAACGCCCTCCTTCTATTGACAGCAGGCGTCCTCGGATGCATGATACAGATGCAATCATTGAGGTTATTACATCTCTGTTTTTGACCCTGTAATTATACGTATATGATGAATCATATGTGCCTTTTATAACTCAGCCTATGGCAAACAGATTGTCTGCCTGGGTTCTCCCGATGGTGAAGAGAAGCAGGAAGATAGTTTATCCGAGGATGATCGAGGTGTTGGAAAAACTGGAGAACTTCAGCAGGATGATGCAGTGAATATGGTGGCGGGATATGTCACCAGGAAAGCACAGTTGGAGAAGGCCGGTGGTAATGGTAACATTGAGAGAGATGACACGAAAGATCTTCCTCCAGAATCAGATGGAGAAAGAGGGCCGGTTAAGTCACCTGAGAGGATTGCTAGTGGTAGTAAAATTGAAGAACGTGTTATGGATGAGCGAAATGTTGGTGGTGGGTCTACTGATGATAGAAGCGTTTGTATGGAATCAGAGGAAGCAGCTCTTGATACCACTAACAAGGATAACTCTGAAGATCGCAACTTAAATAAATCAACAAGAAAAGAAAACCATTTCTCAAATCGAGATCGTCAGTCTCAAGAAAATCAGGACCTTAATGCTGGATGGAGTGGTGAAAACAGCCAGCCAAGGTCAGGAGGTAGTAGGAGTTATAAGAAGATTCCCAGCGGTGGTGATGAGGATGAAGTGCTTGACGGACACAATCGTCATGCTGATGATAAGGAAAGACCAGAAGAAGATGATGCCATTGCACTTAGAAGCTATGGTCGCGAAATGGGTGAAGATGGGAGACATCAGGTGGTGGAGAAAAGAAAAGATAGTTCTTATTCACGTGGAAGTGGGAATCCGTTCCCCGCACATCGTCAATATGTAGAAAGTGAACGTATAGATTTGCGGAAGGAGAAAGATCTTTCTGAAGAAAGTCATCGAAGGGAGGGTGATCATCATAGAAGACGTGGTCTTAAAGAGAACCACGCTAGAAAGAGGGGTCATAGTGGTGATGTGAATGTGAGACGTGGTGGTGCCCTTACAGAAAGCGAGAGGGTAGGCAATGATGCATATTACCAAAGCACAAATCCATTTGATAATGAGATGGCAGATCAAGATATGGAATCTAGAAAAAGAGATGAAGTTGATAATGCAAAACGTCGCAATGAAAGGGTGGATGAGTATCGAGGCAAAAGAATGAAAGAAGATGTGCATAGAAATCGTGGGTATCCTGAAAGGGAAGATATCTCACGTAGTGACAAGGTGAGTAGCAGTCGGAATAAGAGAGCCAAAGATGATGGTGCTGATCTGCTGCATATGCAAAGAAGAGATCCTGAGCCCATTATGAAGGATGGTGATAACAATCATCCCAGGCAAAAGGAAGAGGCATATCTCCGAAGAGAGAAGGGTGATAGGCAAAGAGAGAGTGATGAACGTTATAGGGCTAAGCTGGAAGATTTTTCATCAAGGAGGGAAAGAGAAGAAACCCAGAGCAGGAAAGCTGCTGAGGAGAGATCAAAGACCAGTCATTCACGAGGAAGAGAAGACAGACGATCTAACAGAGAAAATAATGTAAAGGATGTTGGGCGACGAGTTGATCAACTTAAGAGGAGAGATCAACCAGAAAATGAAAGCCGTAGTAGAGACTATGAAAGGGCTGTTGCTCGTGATGAACGTGTTGAACATGGTTCTGGTTCGTCTAGGGCACACCAACATAAGCAAAAGGAAGCTACAAGAAAGAAAAAAGAATCTGACAGCAGTGATCCGAGCTCAGAGAGGAAAATTGATGATCAAAGCAATCACATAAGAGAGTCGGTATGATTTTTTTTGACCCATCCAATGTTAATAATTTTGTGCTTATATGACATAGGAAGCTAAAAGCTTTGACAAAAATTTTGGGAAGCAGAAAGCTATTATATAAAATTATAGATTGGTATATGCTCCATATATATTGTATAACCAAGACAATTTAAAATGTTCTTGAAGATATACTGAGTTTGTGGAAATAGCTATCTGCGTTAGCCCCAATTCTGTTTCCTTTTAGTTTTATATTAGCTTTACTTTGAGCATTAATCCCATGACGATATATATACACACTTCAAAATCGATATGGGGTTTCTGCTACATATTTGAAACTCCTGAGAATAAAGTAAAAATTTTGAGAATATCAAACGTCGACTTGCACTTATCTCTGCCCAACGGTTGACTATCAGATTAATTGCCGCTAATTCCTATAATGTTTAAAATAGGATATGTTATTCTGGTCGATCGCCAAATCATCTTAGTTTGCATATTCTTGGTTTCACCTGGGATAATATGAAGTCTTTTTGCCCCTCCTCAACCTCACTTGTGAATTCTGTTATTTATGCATGCATATTTAACTAGCATAAACAGTTACAAGATAGAAAGGAAGACATTTGCAACAGTGGTAATGACTTGAGTTTCACTCTTTTGTTTTTGTGATGATGCAAATGAAAGTTTTGATTGTACTGGGAACTTAAAGCGTGCTAATGGTAAGTAGAAAGTCTATCAGTTGAGTTGATGGATTTTATTCAACTGGCAGACCCTGGTGTTCTATGTCTTCTTAGTGACCTTTTCCTCATTTAGTATGTAGTATATTTGGATAAGATTTAATCTCATTGGCCCACCCAATAGGAAGCAGCTCTTAGTTACGCGGAGCACAAGTCCTCAGGTCGTGATCAACTTGACATTGAGGTTAGTGTTCTCGAGATTGCTTTTTTCCCCCTTCAACTGGTGCAATTCCTGGTTAGTGTACATTGAATATGATGATTGTGGACTCATTAGCTAGGTTACATATTGAAATGTTCGTTGCCAATCTTTCTTGTCCAACCAATTTATGTGCTGCCCTTTGATCTGTGAATAATTCATAGGGTTGGTAATTAGCTGATCTCAAGTAGATTTGTTTTAACTTTCCGCATTGGTACCTGGTTTCAGTTGAACTCTACTGGCAAAGATGAGCAAAGAAGTCTTGAGACTGATGAAAGGAAGCACAGAGAAGATGCTTCATCAGAAGACGAAAAGGCCAATTCGAGAAAGGGTCGTTCTAAATTAGAACGCTGGGCAAGTCACAAGGAGAGAGATTTCAACGCCAGTTCCACGTCATCTGCATCATCTCTGTCAAGAATTTCATTGGCCAGCAGAATTCCAGGAGAACCTAATCTTAACGTCGAAGATAAGCCTCTGCATCCTACTGCTGTTGGTAAGAAAGAATCTGATGCCAAAACTAGTAATGACACGAAAGTAGCAGTGGACGAAAACAAGCAATTAGAAGCTGTTGAAAAGCTGAAGAGGAGAAGCGAACGTTTCAAGCTCCCTATGCCTAGCGGAAAAGAATCCGTTGCAACCAAAAAACCCGAGAAAGAGCCTTCGCCTTTGGCCCAAAGCGAAGTTCACACAGATTCAGACATCAAACCTGAACGCCCAGCGCGAAAGAGGAAGTGGACTGCGAGTTAAAATGGCCATGGATATGCTCTTTCATTCTCTGACTCATGTTTGCTCAGTATTACCCCGTTTATTCGGGGTTTTATGTACCCTTTACAATACTTATACACATCTACCTAAACGCCTACTGTTACTTCGACATGTAAAATGCCTTGTGAAATTATGTAGCGTCTCATAAGGCATTGTAGTTGTAATGCTTTGTAGTGTTGAGAATTGACTTGATTGTTGAGCGGTTATTGAGAAAGAAGCACTCACAAGTCATACAACATAAATAACACAAGGAAAACAAATAAGACGGATGATGTAATGCTATGGTAGGCTATTCGTCATAATTTACCGAATCACCCTTCAAGGCTCAAGCCTCGTTCGTACACTTTCTTTTATTCACCACTCACTACTACAAAACATGGGATTCTTTCTTTCCTAGGTTTTCGCACCCAAAATCCCAACTCGAGAATGAGGCGGACAAAGAAAGGTGGGATTTTTCTCCAGGGGTAGTTGACGCCCTTTGTTTCCGCCGATGATTTCACTGAAACATGGATCGAATAAAAAAAAGAAATCAACGACCCCTTTCCATCACCACATAGCAGCTGCCCTCGAAAATCAAACAATTTTCTGGGTAGGCGTGGCTGTGCTTGTGTGTGTATGTGTGTGTATGTACGTACATCTATCTATCGCCTGCATCTACTCTCTCTCTCTGTCTCTACATGCTTCTTCTTCTTCGTCTTCTTCTTTCTTCGGTCGGTAACTGTTACTATAAGTGAAGGCTATGACGACAAAGATCTTTATGAGTTGGGTCGGGCTTAGAATCGGGTCCCGTATCTTGGCGGGGCAAACCCGGGTTGGCATTTGGGTCTTCTCATATGCAACTTGGGTATTGCAGCCATGGCGGTCTCTGAGTTCTATTTGCCTGCTGTTTTTTCAAGATCTGAGCCTCACCCTCCATTTTCAGTCACCTATTTAATAGTTAACTAATTAATTTCTTCACGGATCGGTGAAAAAAGAAAATCAAAACGAAGAAAACTGAGGCTCAGATTCGCCTTCTATCATCATCATCAAGAGATTTCCCACGGCTGAAACCCGCCATGGCTGCGAAAATCAAGGATAGATTTTGCCACGCCAAGATACGGGCCAGCTCAAAAATCTCATCTTTTTTTCATCGACAATCATCACAGCCTCAGCACATTGTTTTTCATTATCCTTAGATCGCTTAAATTTTAGGGTTAAAGGGTCTCGCAGGTTCATGGTCAACAATCATCTTCATCGCCATCATTCAAGGGCTGTTGATATTTTTTATCTTCAACGACAATCATCGGCCATTATTTGCAAGGAGAGGGGCAACCACCCTTAGAAAATCCCAAACCCTCCTTGCCCTAACGAACGGCCTCATACTTAAACTAATGAGATTGAATTCAGCTGTAATGAAAACCTAGTATTTGTAGCCACTTTTCTTTAAATTTTCAAATTTGACCCTTAAAAATGGAATCATTGCATAATGACCACCATAGTACTTTTTTGCACCAAATGGGTGATAAGCCCAAGTCCAAATAAACCCATTCCACCGTATGGGCCAGAAAGGGAAAGAAGATGATGCTGACGTGGACACGACAAAATATAGAATATTCATGATCATTGAACGTGGTAGGCTATTTATGAAGCGCTTGTTTATAGAGCCGTGATGGTAAGGTGTTTTATATTCCCGTGAATAAAAACAAAATTTTAGGGAAATGTAATGTTTTAGTCCCATGATGTCAAAATGAACTCAATTTTACTCCCACAATTAATTGCATCTGAAGGAAGAAGGCCCTTCGACATGTACATCGATTTTTGATTGGCATACTTTAAGGACTAATGCTCAAATATCTACAAATACATGGACCAATGATGCCACTTTCCCACTTGGATTCACCCCAGAAGAATCTCGCATCTCTTTTCTATCCCATAAATAAACCCATAGCAGTTAGCACAACCCTTCACCTTCGGACATTCACTCCATTATATTATCTCGTCTCCTTTCACACACTGACACTGCGATAAACTGAAAAAAAGGCAACTTTGAGAAAGAAAAATGGCGAAGAAAGACATGGAAGTTGTGAAGGGTTTGGACCTACAGAGGTACATGGGCAGATGGTTCGAGATAGCTTCGTTGTCATCGCTATTTCAACCCAAGGGTGGCAAAGACACAAGGGCTACTTACAACCTCAACTCTGATGGTACTGTCCATGTCTTGAACGAGACTTGGTTTGCTGGGAAAAGGGCATCCATCGAAGGCCCAGCTTACAAAGCTGATCCAAAGAGCGATGAAGCTAAGCTCAAAGTCAAATTCTATGTTCCTCCTTTCTTGCCCATAATCCCAGTCACTGGGGATTACTGGGTTTTGGACATCGATGATGATTATCAGTACTCTTTGGTTGGAGAGCCCTCAAGGAGCTATCTCTGGGTACGTCGTTTCTAAAAAGAAAAAGTTAGTTTCTTGATTCTTTGATGATGCAAGGTTTTATCCATTCTTGTCTTTACAGATTCTGTCCAGGCAACCTCGTCTCGATGATGGGATATACAATCGTCTCCTTGATAAGGCCAAAGAAGAGGGATATGATGTCAGCAAACTTCACAAGACATCTCACTCCGATGTTCCTCCCCAGGGTGAGACGGCGCCCGACGACAAGAAAGGGACATGGTGGCTCAAATCCATCTTTGGGAAGTAGAGAACAAACTAAGAAGTTGACACATATCTGTGTCTTGTGTGTTTCTTCAGTATGAATTATGATATTGTTGTCCTCTATAGCAGTTTCTTTCTGGTGATGATGGTTGATCTGCTTTGTTTTCTAACTCTATACCAGTAAAGACTCAATAATATTTATTAGCATACACATTGTCTGTCAAGATTCTTGATATTCGAACAACAATAACATTCATCAGCGTCTCCTATTCTGCATCAGACATGATTATATCCTTGGCCAAATTGTCCAAATCATTAAAAGAGCTCCCACCATCACTAATGGCGTCTGAAGCAGCCTTGCTCAGCTTCAGCGCCCGAGCTCTTCTCTCTCTCCAAGCGTCGCTCGTAGCTTCCTTCAGAAACTTCACTAATTTCTGGGAACTGAGGACCGTTTTATCCCCTTCGCAGACCCTAACTGCAACGTCGAACTCATCCACCAATAGCGTGGCGTTGAGGTACTGATCTGCCCCCATTGGCCACGCCAGCATAGGCACGCCGGCCATTACACTCTCCAACGTAGAGTTCCACCCACAGTGCGTCAAGAAAGCACACACAGCTTTGTGCCTCAGAATCAGCACCTGCATATTCACGGCAATTTCAAAACTTGCCTACACAACTTCCCATGATGTCTGAAAATTTCTAGCAATTACGTACCTGTGGGGCCCAGCCCTTGATGACGAGACCCCTACCAGCCACGCGGTCCTCGAACCCTACTGGGATATCGAGCCCATGGTCGCCGTCGGCGTGCGTCCCAAGCTTGACCGAAAGAACGAAGCTAACGCCGCTGGTCTCCAAGCCTTGAGCTAGCTCTAGCATCTGTTCATTGGTCAGCACGGCCTGGCTCCCAAAGCAGACGTAAACGACGCTCTTCTCTGGGCGGTTGTCGAGCCAAGAACGCACCTTTTCTGCTGAAATTGAGCTTGACCCGCCGCCCCTTACTGCTTCGGCGCCGTTGCTTGGCAGCAGTGGGCCCACGGACCATACCCTTTCGTGGCCCAGTTTCTTCTTGAAGTGATTTAAGTAGACGCTTTCGAGCTCGTTGAAGGTGTTGAAAACCAAGCCGTAGTTTTCTTGATTTCCCAGGAAGTTCTCTCTGATGAATTCGGACAGTGGGTCTCCTTCGACGTAGCTTCTGTAAATTGGGGACACTTGCCACCAAGGGTACGACGGAGAGCCTGGGATTCTATCCCCGAAGGAGACGATTTCGCCGTCGTCGTTTTCGTCGGCCCTCTTCGGCGTATCTTCCCACAGACGCATGATGTAAGAAAGAGCAGATGCGCCCGAGGGAAAGAAGGCGTACCTGCGTATCCCAAGCTCGCGCGCGAGGCTGTGCGTCCATCCTAGGAACATGTCGGAGACGATGGCCACGGGCGGCGAGGGGTGAGCCTCGAACCACTCGAGGATCGGCGCGTGGAGCCCGCTCAGCGCCAGCATCATCACTCGGAAACCGCTCGCCGGTAGCTCCACCGTGTTCTCCACGCCGTCTGGGATCGAAGGGTACTTTGGGAAGGGGAGGACCAACGGCGTTACGGTGGTTGGGTGGAGGGATAATAGGGGGCCGACGGCGGGGAGGTTCTTTGGAGTGACAACGATGGTTACGGTGAGGCCTCGCCGTGCTAGGAGGTGGGTTAAGTCCAATAGGGCTAGCATGTGTCCCTGGGCTGGGTAAGGGAAGACGAGGATGTGCCGCGATCTTGGATCTTCTGACATGGCTGAACTGAAGAAGAAGAAGAAGATGCAACAGTGAAAAAAATGAAGTCTTCTTAGGTTATGAAAGAGTAGGAGTAGGTGGCTGTTTAGTGGTTGTAATTTTAATTTTATGGGTCTTTTGTCAAATTTGGGTTTATTGCATTGTGGGCCCACTGTGTGCCGTTACGTCTTACTTTCCTCAAAGAACGATTTATATGGTGCCAGTGCCACGTGTGATTGGTCCCGAATTTGTGATTTTAGTAAGAAATGCAGATTAGTGTATAGTTAAGAAGATCTAAAACGATTAGTGGACGCACACTTGACCTCCTCTATCATCACCGGGGTGAAAGCTTCAGATTTTCCGACGAGTAAATCAGAATCGGAAGTTACGAATTACGCGGAGTTTTAAGTAGCTCTGAGAGGTAGATCGGTCTCAAGGTTTAGATTATGTAATCGATGAAGCACTGCTGTTAGATCGATCTTTGATCGTTTGCGCGCGCTCGCGAAGACGCGGATTTTTCGTCGTGTTAAATAAGTTAGGAAGTGAGATGAGTAGGAGATCTGCGACTTGCTTGCGCTGTTGCTTGGTGATCTTTGCCGTGGTGTCTGCACTCTGCGTATGTGGTCCGGCGCTGTATTTTAAGCTCAATAAAGGGATTAGATCGAATGGGGTTTCGGCGAGTTCATGTCCTCCGTGTAGTTGCAACTGTTCCCCTCCACAATCCCTTTTTCAGATTTCTCCAGGTAATGGCTGTTATAATCATGAACTTGCTGCTTCGTATGCTTTGTTTGATCCGAGATTTCGGTGGATTTTTCCGGTGCCAGTGTCTTGGTCATTGTGGATTTGGTTCCTTGTACGTATTGTAATAAGTGATTGATTTGTGACCAATCGCATTTAAGTCTAAGGTCTATCTCGTGGGTGTTGATCTAGGAACATGCTGGTGTTTTCTTCACATGTGATGGAATAATGATATTTTTCATGCTGAAGCTTTATTGCTTTAGTCCTTGAACTTAAAACGTGGAAGGGCCGTATATTCTATATTGAAAGCTTTCCCTTTATGTATCAGATGTTTGTGGATCAATGGATCTGTTGTGTTGCTATAAATGTCGGGAATATAAGACCTAGGAATGGGGAAAATTTGACACTAGTACACTCTATTGAAGCTCTAATCTGTACTTGTAGTTTGATGCTGACCCTTCTTACTTTCCTAACTATTGCCTAACCATATTTATCTGTTATTTCCTTTTCAGGGTTGGCAAATCTCTCCATCACAGGTTAGAACAATCTTCATATTCTCTTTCCTCTCTCGTTTAAACTTTGGACCAAACCCTTTTGTTACAGCCTACTACCAGTTTGTAGTGACTGTGTTACAAATTTATCTCATAATAGATTGTGGAAAAGATGACAGTGATCTTAAAGAAGAGATGGAGAAGCAATTTGTTGACTTACTATCCGAAGAGCTAAAACTTCAGGAAGTTGTAGGCGAAGAGCACTCTCGACACATGAATGTTACCTTAGGAGAAGCTCGAAAATCGGCTTCTCAGTACCAAAGGGAAGCAGAGAAATGTAACGCTGCCACGGAGACCTGCGAGGAAGCTAGAGAAAGAGCCGTGGCTCAGATCACTAAGGAGAAGAAACTGACCACATTGTGGGAACAGAGAGCTCGACAACTCGGCTGGGAAGGTGAATAAGTACTAAATATTGCCTGAACTTATAGGTGCAGCTGAGTTTTTTTTCTTTCCACTTCTCTGTATCAATTGTTATTTTTTTTTTCTTTCAAGTTCTGTGTTTAGGTCTCTCTGTAGTTGTATGTATTCTCAATCATGTAAATAAAACGATAGAGAAAAGAAGCATCTTTATGATCAGATATTAACTTTTGAAGTTATTGCAATTCAAGCGAGATCAAATTTTTCATTCAAGAAATCATTGGTGATATAGAAGAATTGCCTGCCTGAGTATCTCTTACATTGCAGAAAAATATGACTCAATTATGAACATAAAGACATCGTAGGTTCGAACATTTCGAGTTTTCAGAAAAGGAACATGAGAAAAAAAAAATCGTTAAACATCATCCAAAGGTACAGCAGAATCAAGCTGAAACCTATTTAATCGTACAGTTCCAAGAATGTATTCAGGGAGCTCAGCTTCTTCCTTGGCCTGCATTGTATTAACAAGAAATAAATGGAATATATATAGTCCATGGATCTGTTTTCTTCTATTCTAATGAAGTTAAATAAGAATCGTAGTAAACGAAAAAAAAGGCAAACCTCTATAACTATGGCAAGATCAACTACAATGCTCGTCACATATCCGAGGACAAGGCCCATCACACTCCTCGCCACCGAAGAAGAACCAATATCAACATCAATCTGCATATAACGAATTGCTTCTTCTTACATAGAGATCAAATTCAAGAATATGCAGAGTATGAGGACAAAGATTAAAAGATTCACCTCAAGAAAATTATCTTGTCTGAGATAGTTGCATGTCACTGCTTTCCCGAGAAGGCAAGCCTTTGTTCCAACGGCACGCTTTACCATCCAATAACCCTATTATGTTTTTTTTCGGGGAAAAAATGGTTACTTAGGGAAAGGTGGCAGATACAATCGTTATAAAAGGGTATACAGTTTTCTACCTCGACAATGCTTGGGATGAGCTTAAACCTCGAATTTCGAAAAATGTCATTACCATCAGCAAATCTTCCCAATAACGAACTCTCATTTACAGGCCTGTCTGCGGCAAAGTAGATGACCAAGCTGTAGTTTGGCCGGGCGGGAACCTATTATTACAGTACAGTGAATGATTATAAACTCATGATTGCAAATTCCTTATGTTCGTGATACTATAACTATGACACAATTTCATCGTAAAGCAACAATGTAGCATGAAATAACATACCTCAAGATTGACGACGAGGACGAACGGTAGCTTTTTCCCAAACTCACTCTGAAGGAGACTTTTGGGATGCAAGGCAACGTTTGTTGTTGGCTTTTCAGCTTCGAACCAATCGACGCCGATTAGCTTGAGAAGCGGCTCTCCGCCCTTCACCTGCAAGTATTTATCACAATATATGGCGTGAATTTTCAGAAAGAGATACAATCCATTCGACTTTACTATATGTTGACGCTACCTTAGCGCTGTCTTTCAAGTAGGTCTTCCCTCTGATCATGAAACCCGAGCCATCAGGCGAAGACCAGCAATTCTTATCGTTTTCATCCTTTGCTCTATTCATTGTCCCATGAAACTGACTACGGTCAAGATCGATAGGAGGTATGTCTGTACTCAAACTCAGCTCTTCGTCTGAATCCGTAACTGCGTAAATGTGCAGATTTTTGTATATTTAAGGTGGAGAAATCATAGGCCAAGACTACTGAAAGTGGAGTAAAGCATACCTGACGAGCGCCTTGGAGCCAAACCTGCTATGGCCCATGAAATGTTCTTTAATTTTATCGTTTTCTTCTGAAAAAAAAAGACAGAGAGAGCTTAATCAAGCAGGTTTTTTCTATACAGAAAAGTTAAGGAATTGAATATTCACCAATATGAAAACACAGACCTCATTGCTGAGTACTTCATTGTCAATATCCTCGTCGTCTGAGGATGGGTCAGCGGCTATGGCGTCGTAGAATTCATCAGCTTCTACTTCCTCATTTTCACTTAGAGGTCCAGAAAAATTCGATACCTTTGTATCAACGATCGTCGTATATGAGTCCAATGCAAGAGACGGATTTGCTCCGAGATACTCCTTAACACCTAGTAAGAAAAATTACCAGAAAAATGAACGATAAAGGCGCACGTAAATGAACTTTTAAGTTTCGATATTGTTTCGATAACTATCATCATCATCTTCTTCGTCATTTATCCAACCTGCAACTTGACTCAGCAATGCATAAGGAACTGTGTTTTCGAATTTCTGGGATTGATTGTTTATCCATTTAAGCCAACCGTGGCGGTTTATTTCCAGCGTCTGAGTTACGAGGCATTTAGCACTGCTCGAGGATGACAGCGTGCTTAAATCCCGAATTTCCCAAGTAGAAGCTACGAAGTAAAAAAAATTATCAGAATAAGCGAGACGGAGAAATACGTTCTTACCAGCAATGGAACGAATAAAAAGAATTTCCTTACGGTTTATTTTCGTGCGTTTATACCCAGACTTTGGAGGCGAGTTCTTGTGCGAACAAGGAAACTGCAGAATCGCTGCATCAGCAAACAGACATCAGTTTTCGATCGCAAGAAAGAACACGGTAATAAAGGATTGTTTCTCTTAGGTAAACACTCACTATAAGTTCCATCTTGGCCATGAAACCATTGCCTTGAAAAGACAAAGTCTCGCTTCGATTTCCACCTACAGCGAAAACACACAATAAAGATACGTCGCTTAAATTTCACATTTTTCAAGCAAGAAAAATCATGGAAATATTGGCCAACTCACCGAGTCAAATAGCGTGGCTCGAATGTGCCATAAACGACGTCGTAATGCCCATTTACAGAATCGACCAACTGCAAATCGCCCGTCAGGGTATCCCACCTACAGATAACAACCATTAGGCAGTTTTTTCTTGAACGAAGAACCCAAGAAAAAAAAATTAAGCTGAAAAAGCTCACTCGTATCTCTTGAGTCGATCGAGTGCCCATATTACTTCAAAAACAGTGTCAGCAGAGGCATCGACGACGCCAACTGCCTTCGCCAGAATGCCTTTGCCGTTCTGCAAACAGATGCGATCATTAAGATAAACGAAATTTCCATTCTTCTAACAAGTTCGATAAACACAAGTGAATTGAAATAAGAGATATGATGACTCTTGAATCTCATATGAGAGGGCATACCTTTGAGTGGGCCGTGTCTTCAAATATCCTCACCCCTGAAAAATAGACAAAGCCTAAACTTAATGTGTCTCCTTGATGCAGTTCTTTGCAGAGGATGAAATGTAATTGAATTAAGTTAACATGATGGTAATAAAAACTTAATATTGTTGAAGAATAAGCTACCATTGATAGTACGGACACATTTCCATTGATGTGCCTCTATCACATCTACACCATCTGCATCAAAATATGCATCCACTCTATCATCGCCTAAGCTCGAGGCTTTACGCAAAAGAACTTCAGGTCCTGAGAAAAAAAAGACAGTACAGAAAGAAAGCTTCATATCATTTTTCATGGATAAAATCTAACCAGTGATGTTTTCTAACCACAAAGGGAAAAATGTGGAAGCTATTAGTCACCTTGTCCTATCCGTACCAATCTCTTCAAACCATAAGCGTACCTACGCACCCTAGGGCGATGCCCCTCAAGATTAATCCTTGAAAATGGAGAAAATAGTTAGAATTTCCAGTAGAAGATTATGGTATGGTTGAGATTTTTTTTTATCATAATACGAAAAGATTAGCTTCTGTTCCACAGATAGAGAAAAAAAGGCAATCTCTTCTAATGCTGTTATGTGCACTAATATAAGCGCGATAGAATAAACCAAGAAATATTGTACATACTCGTCTTCCATGGCCAGTTTGTTTCTTACACTACGACCTCTTGAGAGCTCATATTCTACCTACACCGATAAGAAAAAAACAATACACTTTCTAACAGAGTAAATAAAATTCATATGCCTAATCAGTTATCAGAAAAAAAAAAAGGATTCTAACCCAAGATCTCTCTGGCATAAAAACCTAAAAAGATGATCATATTTTCAGTATATTCCTATACAGTTTTTTTTACCTGTTTCTTAGCATAATCAAATGCTTCCATCCATTTTCGAGCATCGCCAGCCGTAGCACAAGCAATCTTACACCGTGAAAATTTCGAAAAAGATTATAAATTTAAAAAAGAAGCATCAAATCGATGCAAAAAACTGCAACTCAAAACAGAGCAAAAAGGAAAAACAATACATACTTCTCCTTTTTTAGCTTCGTCCAGCCGATTGTAGAACCTCAGAACATAAACATCCTACAATATATATAATTTCCGATGCTTCAGATCTCTTATCAATAAAAAAAAAAATGAACGGCTCCAAGAAAAAAAGATTTACATCGTGGTTGTTGACCTTCCTATGACCCATCTCCTCCACCATAAGCGTAGGTCCTATGACACCTCTCCTTATAGGTTTCTGCATTAATAAAAAAACCCACCTTTTATCACACATTTATACAAGAAAAAAAAGAAGGAAAGGAAAAAACTTAGCTGAATATTACTTACAATCCCAGGATTCTGGTGTGGGTCGCGTTTGTACATCTCCACGTACTTTCCTCGGATGAACAAAAATCTCAGGTGGCAATACTCATGGCCAATCGAATTAACTCCCAAATGATAAACCAGCCCGAAATATTCGAACCTCTCACCGCCGCTGTTACTTCTCATATGATGATGATTGCTATCAATCTTTTCAACGCCCATGCTCGAATCTCCGTTAAAGCTGTCCGAAGCTTCACTTTCGCATTCGCTCTTTTGAAATGTTGGACTTGGAACAGAATCCATAACATATATATAGAGAGATAGATAGATAACACAATAAAATTGCCAACTCGGTAGAGGAAAAAGAAAGCTGCGCAGATACCAACTATTGTTCTTCGGGGCTATCAATGCAAGTCAAGACCAGAGATTAATCTAGGAGGTAATTTCCAAAAATGAGAATAATTGTTGAAATCAAACAAAGGGTCGATCAATGGGTAAGGTACAAAACTGGGGCCCAGAAAAAAAATACGTTCTTTTTGTTTTCCCTCTATTTATCCTTTACGTTCGTCGTTCTATCTTGAAAAATTGGATTGAATGTCCGTCTTCCTCGTCTTTGGCACAGATGAAGACTTCTGTTGTAATAATATTGACATGCAAGCAAGCAAATCTGCGTATTTGTTGATTACGTCTCCGTGGTATATTTTAACCTTTCGGATGACGCACATTAACACGCTCTGCTCTTCAAAATTATTTCCCAGAGATTTCTTTCTTTATTTGTTGTTTCTTTAAATGGGGTGATCAATTTCCAGATAGAAGAGAACGGATTATCTAAGTTTAGAAACTTGCTTATTATATATTACATGCAATTTGGGTAAACAAAATAAGGATTACGGCCACGGATTATAAATAGGGTACGCTATGGCCCTGTTAATATTATTGAGTCCTAACTTTTTTATCACTTCGTTCCCCAATAGTCTCATACGTTTTAGTAACCTATTATCGTTTGCAGAAGCATTTCCATTAAATTCTGATATAATTTGGTCTCGACAATTAAGAACAACCGACGACAAACGAGATTCAAAATAAAAAAAAAAAAAAACAGAAAGAACATATAGGAAAAAGCAGAAAACTTACTAATTCATCATGAGTCTCAATCTGGCATACATTACATCAGAAAACCCAGAAAATTAAAAAGGCGAATACATAATCATCATTATAAGAATCGCAAAACAACAGATCTGTTTTACATAAATCTATTTCAAGAAACAAGCACCCTCCTTAAAACTACAAGATGTCCGTCTCTATCTATTAGATAGGTAGATCTCTGTCGTCTCAATCTTAAGATCCACGTCAGATTAGAGCCGTGAGATGAGATCCTTAATTAGCAGTTGTTTGTTCAAGAACTGAAGTAGAAGACGGGCTGAAGAACAAAGTGAAGGCAGAGGAAACAAGCCGTCGAACAGCTGAGGAACAACACTCCATAGATGATTCTCAGACCCATGTTTTTCCTCTGCTCTCTTTTTTCAAAGAAATATTAAATGGGACTTTACTATATAGTTGGAGATAGATGGATAGGGTTTTCCGTCGTATATATTGGGATAGAGATCCAATCCAAGGTTGTATTGTAGATCTAATCTATTGTTATAAATGGGCGGTGGTGAGGTGGACGATGCTTGTTAATTTATTGTAATAATAAATGCATAAAATATTAAATCGAAGGAAAAAAATAGTGGTCACATCGTGGATGGATAAATGAGTTTCCAACTCCCAGCCACTTGTGTTGTCTGTACACTGTAATTAAGGACCAACAACAAGAAAAAGATAACTTTGTGTGGTATTTTCCAATTTTATCAAGAAATCAGGGACTGAAATGTAACTATCAGATTTGATTTTTTATCAACGTATAATTGATTTTATTTGATTAAACCACTAAATCGTAAATTAGTAAGATTCGAATAACCTTGCTTGAAATTTTTAATATAATAGTAGTATATATAGCACACCCTATGTGTGTCCAATTAAACAAAAATTGATTGAAATAAAATATTTAATTTAATTATAATTTTCATATTTATTTAAAAAATGGCAATATAATAAAAAAAGTATTTACACTTAGTAGAACGTGATGAAAGAGTTTTTATTTTTAAAAAAATAATTATCTATACCATTATATAAGGAGCTTAGGGGGTCTACTGTCAATTTGGTCTATCAATTTAACATGTAATTTCCAATTTAACCCTTAACAGCTGAATTACAATTCTACCCTTAAAAATTTTCATTTATTACAAACTTATCTTTAAATTAAAATTATTTTTAAATAAACTAATTTATAATGTAAGATGTTCAAATATGAAATAATTTTATATATTTGCGCACACATCGGATGTGCTAAACTACTTGTTATAAATAAAATAGTTAATTGACATACCAAATCAATTGAATGAATGACATTTTTATCGGTCTTAGCCTATCCTCTTTATATAATACTCCTTATGTTCCAAATGTTTATGGACATTTTGGAATTAGCATGAGAATTAAGAAACTGAATATTTTAATAATATATTACAATTAAAAAGTAAAAAAGTGTCTATTTTGACACGTCTTTTACGAATATTTAATATTATTATATTGATTGTTTGTGATGATTTTTTTACTAAATAAGGAAATGTATAAAAGAGGACGCCCGATTTAATAAAATGTATAAAATGGTTTTGGATGGGTACAACAATAGATATGCATTCGTATTAGATTGTAACACGCAAATACATGAGAAAATTAATTTCCTACCAAAATGATCAATAACAATCCGCCTCAAATACATACATACGTTCCTCGATAAAAGAAAATCACGCTAAACTCATCGCTCTCCCATGGCCGCCAACCGCCGCCGCCGCCTCATATTCATCCTCCTAACCGCCATGAGCTCCACCGCTACCGGCGGTCTCCTCGGCTCCGACAACATAGGCGGCTTCGGATACGGCATAGGCGTCTCCGTCGGAATCCTAGTACTCATCACCACCGTAACACTCGCCTCGTACTACTGCACAAGAACCAATAACAACCTCACGTCGCCGGCCAACCACGTCCTCCCACAAAGAATAATCGGAAACCGCCGCGGTCCGGCGACGGCGGCCAACCCCAACCAATTATTAGCAGTAGGAGACGGACGCGTGGAGGGCTTGGACGAAGCCACACTCGAGATCTATCCCAAGGTGCTGTACTCCGAAATTAAGGCGAGCGGCGGCGAGCACCGATCGACGGCCACTTGCTGCTCGATTTGCTTGGCGGACTATAAGAACAGCGACGTGGTTAGGGTTTTGTCCGAGTGCGGACACTTTTTTCACCTCAGATGTGGATCCGTGGCTGATGCTGCGTCCCACGTGTCCAATTTGCCGGACTTCTCCGTCTCCGACGCCGGCGTCCACGCCTCTGGCGGAGGTGGCGCCGCCAGCCACGGGCAGATGACCGAGTGAATGTCGTTCTTACTTCTGAATATATTTAATTTCTCATCCGCCGACATGCGTATATAGTACACAATCTCGAGAACCGAATTCTCTGACATTGTTTAGCAGAAAACAAGGTGAGCATTAGCTACAAGTATTTTTCATGATAAACCCTTCAACTATGGTGTTATTCCTTAATTGCCCCTTCACATATCTGAAATTATAGACGAGATTTTCTTTCACACACCAAAACATGGTCTGACGATAGATTACTAGAGTTGAGGAAGGAAATACATTATCCAAAAGAGTTTAAAGCATCATCATCATCACCAAATAATATTCGAGCAATTATCCTACATAATCATAGGAGGAAAAAAAAAGGAAGAGCATGCTTCCTTTCAAGCTCATCACATAGTAGTCTCAACTGCGATGGTATCTCCGATCTCTGTCTCTTTCTCTTTCACGACCATATTCTCTGTCTAGATCATAGTCGTAACCTCGATCCCTGTCCCTGCTGGCCCTCTGCTTTTCATGGTCTCTGCTACTTCGATGCCTGCTGCTATCTCTTTCTCTATCGTCGCTGCGTTCTCCTCTTCCTCTTTCTTTACTACTCGGTTCTTTTCTGCCTCGATCACCTGATTGGTCGAAGAAAGAAAGACACATTCAATTTCGAGATCACGAAAATGATAAACAATCATTCATCACAAACCTAATTCTTCAACTTCCCACCCGGCGCGTCCCACGCCAGGAACAGAGGAAGTGAGCTCAGCTTGCTGTGTTTTTGCACGGAATTTTTTCTTAAGGTTGCCAAACTCGTCGTACATTTCACCATCATCCTGAGAGTGAGATGACAGAGGTTAAGATAAAAATGTTTATTGAATTACTCTACCAGGGGAAGCATTAGAATTCTTACTTGTTCAGCCTCTCTGCGGCGGCGTTTAGTCTCTTCAAGCTCTTCTTCGTCTAGTTCTTTGTACCCTCCACCGCGTCCACCTCTGAATATAAGCCATGTAAAATCACAAATGATCTTATGTAGCAGATAAGACAGGCAAAAACGAAAAAGGAAAAGTCAGTGGCATACCTTACGCCTCCCTCGTTAGTTCCAGGTTTGTTGGTATTGCAGATATTGCATTTCAATCGCTTTGCCCAGTTAATATTCCCACACCTACACAGATACAGGCAAATCAGAACCCTTTTCTTTGAGTAGTTAATCTCTGTCACTTAATAAATACGATACGGACTCAAAAGGAATGATGAGGATAAGACCAAACAACTAATGGATGTCCGTGAAGAACAATGTCAATTAAAGACTATCCACATTCTTACATGGGACAAGGCCAATCATTTGGGCCAAAAAGCCCTCCTCCAGCGGCAGCTCCAACAGTACGAGAATTGCCTCCTACGTCGGGCCCACCACCACGACCCCTACCTAAGCCACCACCCATAGAACCACCGCCGGGGACTCCTGCTGGGCGAGCGGTCCCACATCGGTTGCATGCTCCGCGAAATCCAAAGTTTATATTCCCACAACTGAGACAATTCCACCACACAAAATAATTATGAAGAAATTTCTACGACATGCCTCAATCAAACTTCATCTGAAAGATATGACAGAGCAAGAAAGAGCTGCTCACCAATGATCGCATCACAGACCTTGTATTTGGGCATGGCCAATCTCCATCTTTTTTCCATGCTTGTCCGCGGCCACCTCTTCCACCACCACCACCACCATTTGCAGTCCCAGAACCATCATCAAAATCATTAGCCACCAAATCACCTGATTCAGCAGCAAGGTTCACATCATCATCTTTACTGCTCTTCGACTCGGCGAGAAAAACTCCAATAGTTGCCCCATGGAAATCTTTATTATTGAACCATTCAACCGCAGCTAATGCAGCATGAGGATCTTCGTAAGTCACGGTGGCATCGCCTTTCGGCTCATTCGTCACTTTATCGTGGTATATCCAAATCTTAGGACGCCCACTTCGTTTATCTTTCTAATAAACAAAAACACGTATAAGACAGAGACGTAACCTAATATAAGAACTGGCGGGAGACACGCAAGGATGCTTACATCCATATCTGAAGTACAACCCAGAAAAAAAAAATCAAATAAGCAAAAAAACATGAAGAATACATACCTTAAGCAAGCCAATGGTACCAAAATGCTCAGCCAACATACTCTCATCAGTTCCAGGAGGCAAATTACACACATAAACACAAGAGTTCGTCGGTGCTCCTTTTCCCGAATACTTAGCCATTTCTAACCCAAGCTAATCAACCGGGAGCAAAATTCCTGCAAAAGAAACTTTAACCTATTGCCTCCGAATCACAGATGAACAGATCATTAGGAAAAACGAGCGAAATCGCTGCTTATTGCATTTGAATTAGATTAGGGTTACCTGATTTAGCTGGTGCTGAACCGCAAATGGCAAAGGAGCTGATTAAAAACCGCCTGGCAGCGTAGTTCGTTGTTGTCATGAAGGTTACTTTCGTCTTTTGCTGCGTGTTTTGTATTCTATTGGGCCAAGTGGCCTAATAAGGCTCATGAAAAGTCCAATATATGTTTTGATGGGCTTTAATTGGTGACATTACCTATAATTTTTTTTCTTTATTTTAACCAAAAAAAAATTCCAAGTTAATCTGGTCTTGAACGTTAAGAACTTAAGATAATCTTGAGATTTCCTGCCGTGAAAGTGCCGTATTTATTTATTATATTATACTTGTGACATTAACGCCGTGAATGTCGTTGTCCTAATAAATAGGCCAGCTATTGTGAAAATTGTCATTACCAGAAAAGGCCCAATTGCTCACATGAAGTTTGCTCGACACACTTAACCCTAACTACCTTAACTGAAACTAATTCTTTTCTTCAAGATTAATTAACGATTAAAAAACAATTTAATGTATTAATTCTAAACATCACTATTAACTCCGCCAATTCATTTATCCGACATCCTAACTTTGAAAAGAAAAATAAATAATAGAAAAGTTGGTAATAATACAGTTGGCATGTTATCATATCACAACTCACAGCTCTGAAGTCTAAACTAAACTTTGTAACATGAAATAAAATTCAGAGTTCATGAAAAAAAAAGAAGGAACAGTCCACGTCATCGCATCGACTTTCACTATCCTTTACAACACATCCACAAGTCACTCACAATCACAAACATCTTTTTGGATCATCTAAAAGCAGATCAATACCCCAAATAGCCTTTATTATTATTACACTACCAAACCAAACACGGCAAATCTCTGCCGTGTAAAACCCCCAAACTCTTACCTTAATTTTCAAACTCTTACTAAAGATATACTCTTCAGGCAAATGGGCGGTGCCGACGGTGGTCGCCGTCGAGGGATGAGCCATCTGGGCACGGCTTTCACCGTTATCTTTGTACACTCGCGGCACTCCTGGCCCAGCTCTTATACATCCTATTACGCCGCCGTGCGTTTCGCCGTCAGGCCGCCGCCGACGAATACGCTCCTTCTTCCTCCTCCAAGGAACAGTTCCTCTACTTCTTCTGCGCCGGGGCGGCCAATCGAAGCCCCGTTCAGACAATCGGCGCCGTCAGCAACGATTATCGTCAGAGTTCGAACTTGGACGGCGTGGTGGGGAGCGTGAGCCTCGACGTTGACGTGTTGAAGCTTCAGGAGATGTTCGGACAGCCTAGGTTTCTGTTCACCATTAGGGAAGAAGACGAAGATGAAGAAAGAGGAGTCGAAGAAGAAAAAGACGAGGGCGGTGGTGGTGTTGGCGACGTTGGGGTTATAAGCAGGGCGATGAGCTTGAAGCAGTGCTTCGACGAGGACGACGGCGGCCATGACGACGTGGCGGGGGATGTCGGCGGAGGTGGTGGCTGCGGGGCGTCGTTGTTCTCGACGCCGTGTGCTTCGCCGGTGTTCTTCACTCCCTCGGCTTCTCCTGTACACGTGTCGTTCAATGGTGGGTGGATTGATGAGGAGATGGGGCTGACCTTGTAGCTATGTTATATTTTTATATAAATATACATATATTAACCTGCGACGAAATGTGTCTGTTGTCGCGGTTTCGGGTCGTCCGTGCCACAACGGTGTTCCACCATTATGTTCCACCAACCATTCCCCGACAAGTGTTAAACTCAGTTGACCAACTGTACACTTGTCGCAATTTGGTTGATGGAACACCAATCTGGAACAGATGATTCAATCTAGTATGTCGCACTGTGTCGTGTGTAGAGTGTAACAAGGTTAAATCTACTGTTGAGGTTAGATAGGAATAAGTAAACCCAATAATGTGTTCATTTCATAGATGTAATAACTTTCATCGGTAGGTCTGATAATTAATCCCAAGGACCAATGAATTATCATTGAACACAAAAGGTTCTTGTTTAATCCATAAGATAATATAGAGAAAAGTTGCTACAAAATTGGGTGTCAACTTTGTGTACGGCCCATTTTAATATGCAAACGAAAGCCCACCTTCATAACGACTTAAAGACCTAAAAAATAGTACTTCAAACAAGTTATTATTTCAGTCAGAACAAGAAAGCATCCGTCTCACGTGACAAGGATACTTGACTGATTACAATACAAACTTCTGGCGCACGATTGTGATTATTTTAAGATATGTAACGAAAATCTTGCAATATTTTTCAAACTTGCCTTTTTGCCACGTCTTTTACATATTTGTAAGCCAAACAAAATCATTATTCCAAAAAAGAAAAAGAAAGATATTTTCATTTACTTGGATGATAAAATACAAAGAGAGAAAGCGAGGTGGCCAAGTCCACTCAACAAGTGATTATTAGTGTCTAGTGAAATGACACCGTTGCGCTTGCGTTGCGTAATAACTGATCAATGAAACTCTTCAGATCTTATACCAATCACCATTCGACTGATTCATTACTACAATAACTGCATATGACCTGTGACTACAAAAGGCCAACTACGAATCCCTTCAACAAGGGCATCGTCGTAATTTGAGAATCCTCCCGTGGGCCCCATTCTTCCTAAACCTAAGCTCCACAAAATTCACAAAAAAAGGCAATGGTACAGTTCCTTCAACAACCAAAACCAGACATGCCAATCTCCATTCTAACCCACGTCCACGTAACCAATGAAAACACCCCAAAAAAAACAAAAAAGATTAAAAATGTATTTTCACACCTTATTGACGCGTTCTCGCTTGGGCCTACCGATTGGCCCGAACCGGGGAACGAACCCGGTCACCACCTCATCGTTCACGCAGTGATGAAACGACGACGTTGGCCCATTCCTCGGCGACTTATCACATTCCTCACAGTATAGCTTCCTCCGATTGAGCTCTTTCGCCGGAAATGCTTCGCCAGGGTCCCAATTCGGGTTGATAACACGATCCGACCCAAATCCGTGAAGGCTGACACTCTCCAAGCGCCGATTCAGCTCCGCCAGCTCAACCTGAGAGATCTGACCGTACATTGGGAAACAGTTGTCGTCTCTCCTCAACAAAACCACGTTCTCCGGGGGAGCAAACTCGTTTTCCGACGACAAATTGCCGTAGTCTAGGGTTCCGTTGGCCAGCCTCTCTCTGCGGTTCCTAGATCTCCTCGACCTCTTCAGCACGACGAGGAAGCCGCAGTCCTTGTGGCGGTAGATTATCGTCGCGAAGTTGACCTTGCCGGTTATCGGAATACGGCGCCGTTCCTGAAACGGCGATTTGGGATTTCTCGACGGTCGACTAGGTAAATCGATATTTGGTTCGGCGAAATTCCGATTTTCTGACTCAGCATGTGCTGAAAGGGCTTGTACTCTAGAGTAGGGCTTATGTTGACCTCTCCGATGCTCATCTCCCGTTCGCCGTCGTAGAAAGCCACCGGAAACGCCGCGCCGCCGCCTCGTCCCTCCACCATGATGACGTGTCCAGCTGAGAGGAAGGAAAGCTTGGTCAGCAGAAATATAGGAGAAGAGAACATCGTACAAGGCTTCGTGTTTATTTATATAGTGGAGCCAGCCGTGGGATACGAGTGGAAAAAGACTATGGCGGTGGGGGTATTTTGGGCAAAATCTCATAAGTAAAATAACGCAGATGTCATTAAATTGCATTTGCTTCCTTCTGCTCCAAGCAATTGCCGGCGCGTGCATAAGAGGCGCGTGTGCGTTCTCTGTAAAACTATATACCAAATAAGAAATAGAATCTGTTGGGAAATTTTGTGTGAGATGCTCTTTAATGTCGCTGATTGAATAATATTTTTGAGTCGAGACCTCACCAAACGGTTTCAAGGGTAAAAAAATAATGGATCGAATAACATCCATTTAATATATTTAAATATGAATCGCTTGAATTGCAAATGAAAGATTTGTGGATGTAAATTATATGAGAAATAAAAATCGGGATTTACTCGATCTTCATAAATGAGGATAAAACCGAGCAGATAAGCGTATAATTGATTTTATTAAGTAGTCATTTAACCAAGAATTCAAGATACTCACCCATACTTGCATAAGACATTCAAGGAATTTCTACCTCATTTCTCCTTGGAAATAACCTAACAATGATATGAGGTGGACTATGGTTTTCAATATAATTTAATTCCACAAAGAGTTAAAAAGAAGGCATTGATAGCAAAACGTTGGCAAATGTGGAAAATGGTTGCAGCTCCGCAACGTATCAGATCCTATATTTGGTTTTTATACTAAAAATCTAATATAGCGTGTGAAAATAAAATTATTTCATGGGAAGATCGATATAGATTTTGTAACTTCTCACGCGGAAGCTCACAGAGAAATTGGGCCTCAAATTGGATCTGTGAGCCCAATTGAAAAGTTTCGGGCCGCGACATTTAATAACACCAATAATTATTATTTTACATATATAAATAAGTAAATGGCAAAAATGGTGTTTGAACTATACTACAGTTTCACTGTTGATAAACTTTTAATGTATTGTTTTGGTTCTTAAACTTTGCAAACATATCATTTCTTGTTTTTATGACCTAAAGAACAGGTAAAAGAATCAAAAGGGAATATTTTGCAAAGTTCTGAAATCAAAACGACACAGTTAAAAGGTTAAGTATCAACAATTAGAATCTTTTTATATAAATTATTATATAGAATTAATATAATACATATTCGATTGCTACGAGATCTCTTTTTAATTGTTTTATTAAAAAAAGTATCTCAACACAATTACACCGTAATTATATGTGCCTCTTGAAAAACAAAGAAGTTAAAAAATATGTAGAAAAAATTAATTGATGTTGGTGTGATTGTGTTGGTATGTCACGTGAAAAAAATCGAAAGAAATTATCGTGGTGATCGAAACTAATATATTCGATTACTACGAGATTTTTTAAATTTTCGTTACAAGAATATCTCAACACAATTATACCGTAATTATGTATGCCTCTTAAAAAGAAAATAAGTTGAAAAATCTGTAAAAAAAAATAATTAATTGTTGTTAGTGTGATTGTGTTGGTATGCCTCGTGGACAAAAAAATCAAAAGAAATTTTTGTGGTGATCGAAACTGAATTTTATTATTTAATGTTTATTGTAGCATGTATGTAAATTAAAATCTAGGTGCTTAAACTTTTTAATATGCCGTTTTGGTTCCTGAACTTTGCAAAACTGTTCACTTTTGGTTCTTTTACATGTTCTTTAGGTGAAAGGAACCGAAAGTAACTGGTTTTGCAAAGTTGAACCAAAGCGGCACATTTAAAAGTTTGAGCATCATAGTTTAAGCAGCACGATTTTGTCATTTACTCTATAAATAAAGTAAAAAAAAATATAGCATTATTTACAAGAAACGTCGTGTCATATCGTATTGTGTCGTTGCTTGAATCCAAGCAAGCAAAACATATGAAGATGACTCTCACGGTGAAGAAAATAGATGTCGACCCGACTTTCGTGGGTGCGTACACACTTCATGTATTCCACTCCACTGTGAGATATATAATATTTATAGACAACAATAAAACAATATTGATAACTAAAATAATTAAATAATGAAGGCAAAACCTAGATAAGAAAGAATTATGAATATATTATACATATTTATATATAGCTTGATATGAAGCCGTGTTAACTGTGAACATTACATTACAGGCAGCAATTTTCCCAAGTCTTGCTATACTTTGGGGACTTGTTATGCGTGACCTCACTCTTACAGATAATTGACAATATAATTAACTTAATTTTTAATATAGTGAATTTTTATGGCTTACGCTCGAACCATGTGGTTGTGACTGAGTAGGGTTCCATTTTCATTTTTTGTTTGGTTCATTCATATTCTAACGAATTTTTTTTGTGCTCTAGAATATTATGCAGAGCTATTATTCAACCAATGAGAAGCGTCCACCTGTCAATTTGCTAAGATCTCCACCCCGCAATAGCATCTGACATATGGCAAGAAAAAATAAATTGAGCCGAAGCATACTACAAACTAATTGAGCCGAGTGATTAATTGATGATATTAAGTTAGAATAATCGTTTAAATTACAAACTAATTCTAAAATGCGTTACAATCACCCCACACTCTCTCACGTGACGTTGTCCACGTCACCGTACTGATATCCAACGACCATGTACATGTCCTACGTGTCGGACCACGTGTCAGCTTTCAGCCCTTGAAAAATAACTCGTACGAATATCCTCCACCTATTTAACTCAATTTATTTTCAATTACTGTAGTATTTCGTTTTGGCATGTGGTTACGTTACGATAATAAAAAAAAATACCCATCAATTCCAAGTTAGACCACCTACTGGCATCGCATTGCAGAGCAGCGCCATCGAAAGAGGAATATTCCACATTAATAGAGAGAAAAAAAGAAATACACAAAGCATAAGAAATAGCGTCGAAAAATGAACTTCAAGCCGCCCGAGGCTCGCTCGTCGGCTTCGGTTGGGGCCACCGCCACGTCGACGTCGACGGTGGTGTCAGCTGAGAAGGCGTTTTCCTTCATCTCCAAGGGCTGGCGCGAGGTACGCTCATCGGCCGACGCGGATATCCAGCTGCTGAAAAATCGAGCTAACTCCTTCAAAAATCTAGCTGACCGCGAATTGGAGAACTTTCTGAACACGAAATCTCCCTTCATTGTCCCTACAATTACGGCGTCTGCCACCACCCTCAACCCCGCGCCGACGCCGGAGTTTGTGAAGAGGCTGCAGCCGAAGCTGTCGGAAATTAGGAGGGCTTATTCATCTCCCGACTTCAAGTTTTCGCCGCGGCCGCCGATTAAGATCAATTTTTCAGCTCTGAAGAACGCGATTGTTGCGGAGGTCGAGGAGGAGGAGAGGAGCGATTGGAGAGGAGTCAGGGATGGGGATGTTGAGGGGCATTTTGGGGAAATTTGGGAGCCGATTAGGACGTGGAAGACCAAGTTGAGGGAGCTGGAAGGGAAGAGCTCGTCCGAGATTATCGAGGGGATTAAGAATAGTGAGTTCGTTGAGAAGTTCAAGTCTGGCTTGGTGAGTTTGATTTTGTGGTTCAGGGCAGTCTCAGCTTATTTGTTCTTTGTGTCTCAGTTCTGTGATTGCACTTGTGTTGTGTGCTTATGTTAGCTATTGGCTGGTTTATGATGTTAAAATCTAACGGGTCGTAGTTACGAGTTTCTCATTTCAATGCACTGGAATACCTATTAACTGATTTTCACTTGCTTGCTGCTTGTGTTGCAGAAATCAATCTACAAGGATCCTAATGACTCACAGGTATGTTCTCTTCTGTGAAGTGTGTTCATGATTATCTGAATATAGACATGTGCAAAATGCAATTAAATTGGGTTACACTGGATAAGATCCCCGTCATAAATAGCATATCCTTTAGAATCTTTATCAATTTTATGAATAATGTATCTGATTATTTATGCTCTTGATTCGTTCTTTAAAAAAAACTCAGGACGTACCTCCCTTGGATGTGCCCGAGCTACTAGCATGTTTGGTTAGGCAGTCTAGCCCCCTGCTTGATCAACTCGGCATTAACAGAGGTTCGCATACTTGCTAATCGGACAATCATCTTAACCTTGATCTCTCTCCATTCTTTGTTGTTCGGTGATGATTAATTTCAGTTTGTGAAATTTGAGTCAACGCATCTTATATGGCGTGATAGGTATATCAGACAAGATAGTGGAAAACCTGTGCAGCAAGCGCAAAAACCAGCTTCTACTGCGGTCCGTGCCGACAGGGGAATCATCTATTATCGAAAGTGAGAACATCAGCGATGAGTTAGATCTAAGGATAGCGAGCGTCCTCCAAAGTACGGGACACCATTACGAAGGTGGCTTTTGGGGTGATTTTGGGAAGAACTTTGATTCAGACTTGGACAAAAAGAGGCACGTTGCTATTGTGACTACTGCAAGCCTTCCGTGGATGACTGGGACAGCTGTGAACCCATTGTTTCGGGCTGCCTACTTAGCAAAATCGGCACAGCAGAATGTTACGTTGTTGGTTCCATGGCTTTGTAGGTCGGATCAAGAGCTAGTCTATCCAAACAATCTAACTTTTGCCTCACCAGAGGAGCAGGAAAGTTATATTCGTGGTTGGCTTGAGGAAAGGGTTGGCTTTAGCCCTGATTTCAAGATATCATTTTACCCAGGAAAGGTTGGTTGTAAAGCTAAATTTCTTACTTTATTATGATTGATAGAGTTATCTGGGGTAGAGGGTAAAGCCTATTTGCTTCTTGCCAAAAGATTCATTGGTTGAAGAAATCATCAAATGATTTGCAAAATCTTATGATATTGAAGAACTCCTATTTGCTTCTTGCCATGAGTCATAAAAAACTTATATTTTCTACTCAATCTCTAATTATTTATCCCAGTTTTCGAAATCAAGGAGGAGCATTATTCCAGCCGGAGATACCTCTCATTTTATTTCGTCAAAGGATGCTGACATTGCAATTCTTGAAGAACCCGAACACCTGAACTGGTATCATCATGGTAAGCGTTGGACCGATAAATTTAATCATGTGGTGGGAATTGTTCACACGAATTACTTGGAGTACATCAAGAGGGAGAGAAATGGAGCTCTACAAGCTTTTTTTGTTAAGCATATCAACAATTGGGTTGCGAGAGCTTACTGCGATAAGGTGATGCTTCCCTTCATTTCCATTTTCATGACCAACATTGATCATCATCTGCTCTGCTTCGTATGGAATAGCTTCGTCGTAGTAATTGTTACTTTGATTTGATAATAGGTCCTTCGGCTCTCTGCTGCTACTCAGGATTTGCCCAAGTCTGTAATCTGCAACGTTCATGGAGTCAATCCAAAGTTTTTAAAGATCGGAGAAAAGGTAGCTGCAGAAAAAGAGCTGGGACAACAAGCTTTCAACAAAGGAGCATATTTCTTAGGCAAGATGGTTTGGGCTAAAGGCTACGAAGAATTGATTGATCTGTTAGCAAAGCACAAAAAGGACTTAGACGGCTTCAACCTCGACGTATATGGCAATGGCGAGGATGCTCAGGATGTTCAGAATACGGCCAGAAAACTGAATTTGAACGTCAGCTTCATGAATGGTCGAGACCATTCAGATGATTCCCTACAAGGGTAAATAACTCTCCACTCGAGATACTTCAACCAAGTTTAGGCAATACATTGTCATCTTTTTCTGACAAACATGTAACTTTTTTCTTCGCAGTTACAAAATCTTCATAAACCCAAGCGTCAGCGACGTGCTCTGCACAGCTACAGCCGAGGCCCTAGCAATGGGAAAGTTTGTCGTTTGCGCTGACCACCCATCGAACGATTTCTTCCGAGCATTCCCAAACTGCTTGACATACAAATCCACCGAAGAATTCGTGATGAAAGTAAAAGAAGCAATGGCGAACGAGCCACAGCCTCTCACACCCGAACAGAGATACAACCTCTCATGGGAAGCAGCGACGCAGAGATTCATGGAATACTCTGAGCTCGACAAGGTACTGAACAGTAGTCCAATAATCGATGCCAACGCAGATAGGAGCAAGGGCATTGCTAAATCTGTCTCAATGCCCAACCTTAATGAGTTTGTCGACGGAGGATTGGCTTTTGCGCACTATTGTCTTACTGGGAACGAATTCCTTAGGCTGTGCACCGGTGCTATCCCGGGAACGAGGGATTATGACAAACAACACTGTAAAGATCTTGGCCTTTTGCCTCCCCAGGTTGAGAATCCTATTTATGGTTGGTAGCTTTTGTAAAATAAAAAAATTTTCATATGCAATAGATAAGCATGTGTATTATCGTGTAATGTCCTTGTGTACAAGTTTTCTTTCGATAGGTGTGATATTTTGTCTTTTATTTCACAATATGCATGAATCATTTTTTAAAAACCAAGTAATATTTCATTAGACATTACGTCTTAGTTTTCTTCAACAATGGTTATCGTATGGATTTTGTATTCTGATTATTCTAAGATGTAAGTTCGAGTTTTTGACTTAGTTATACCGTTACCCACTTGGTTGGTGACGACAAAAGCCATAATTGTTTGCGAGAAAGGAAGATCAATGTATGTAAGATGAGAATAATGAACGAAGCCAATTTGGTTAACGCACAAATATCTCCAACTACGAAACGATATGTCTATAGATTGTTGGTCGGTACATACAACATGTATAGTGTTGTATACTGTCGTCGTCGTCCAATGATTACACGCAACAATATTATCCGAGTTGTATAGTTGAATATCTTGGCTTTTGTTAGAAGTATCTAGAAGTTGTAATAAACTGTGGATGTTTGTGATGATATTAGATATTTTCAACTTGCTCCCCTCAATAAGTAGATACAGAAACAGTTTGCTCTCCAATTATATTTCGAAACAACTTAGTGGGTATACATGCTATGCTATGACACAACAACAACAACAACAAACAGAATATACAACCATGCAACTTGGTGTTCATCGATCTGAGTAGTAGGTAGGTAAGGTAATACTTGGAACAAGAAAAAATGTGTCTAGGTTAACTTGCTTCTCCTCCAACTTGCCTCTCTTCAAGTGGAGAACAGCTCAAGCTAACTTTAAATATCCTCTGCAGAGATGAACCTTTTTCTTTTTCTAGTTTTGGGTTCCTAATTGTCAAGTGCCTAGTCGGTTCATCATCAGCGCTTGAGCCTATATAGCTATCACGCATCATCAATTGAATTGAAATTATAAATAATATAAAACTACAATGGAGGGAGATCGAATGAACTCATAGTGTGTGTACAGTGGCCATTTATTAAGGTAGAATATTCTCGATGTCGATATGATTGTATTGCTCCAACTTGAACTTTGTTTGTATTCATTCGCGACCTAATAAGCTACTTATACTTCCTGTTCTATTTTCCATTAAATCGTAGCTAGCTAAACTATTCGAATATGCTTTTATTGATCGTGAGCCGACATTGTCCGTACGGCATTCGAAGATTAATAAACCAATTGTTGTTGTAATAATACATAATCGTAATCATGCAACGTTTTGAACCTTACAAATCTCGTGATAGTGCTTACTGCTTTTAATGCCCATCCCATAATTACTTACAAACACAATTGATTATTGTTTTGATTACATATTAAACTCATACAAAAAGAACAATTTGATCACGACAAGTACCTAAACAGTACAATTATTCATTACAAAAAAAAAAACGATAGATCATTGGACTCCTAAAAAACTAATACAATCATCACTTCCCACCTAAATGGTAAAAAGCTCATGTATGCATACTAACGTACGGTGGGTACACGCATACATGCACCATTATCTTACACTTTCTAATCTTTTACATAAGAGATTAGAATATTCCAACAAAACATATATTCAACATATACGTACGTACGGACGATATTTCTCATTATTAATTCATGCTTTTATCACTTCTAACTTTCTCTCCAAATCGTGATCCACTGATGCCTGTTGAATATCGATAACCACGTGGCCGGCGATATTATTATTACCGTTGTCTGCCACGTCATCAATAGGTTTAACCGCTCCACGTTTAAGCAACTGATTTGGCTTTAGCTCAGTATTAGTCTTGACCATATCTATCTTTTTGAAACGGGCATTCTCAGAAAGCTCTCTTACAGAAACTGAAATCTTTTCGACGCAGTTGATGATGTCGATGAGCACGGAAGATGCAGTGAGAAGAGGGGCTATTTCTTGAAGGTTCCCTCCCCTGGGCAGGGAGGAACCTTCTAGAAGCTTCTCGAGTTCTTCGGCGGAGGATTTGGAATCTTCCAAGTGTGTCTCGGACGAAGGAGAAGGAAACGTCATGTTCTTGATGGAATCAGAGAGCTCTTTTAGGGTTTTTCCCAGTTCAAAGCTCAGTTTCATGCATAGTGGTTGGAGTTTCTGTTGAAGTTCTGACTGGGCCTGTAATAACAGAATATGTTCATGAGTTTGCTGTTAGGACCTTTAAATTAAATTAAATAGTGATTAAATTAGATAATTGTACTATTACCTTAGGCTTTGAGTCTATGCATTTGACAAGTATTTCGATGTGACAAGCACATTCCCTTGAGATATTTCCGATGTTTAGGTAAAGTTTCCATGGATGGTTGAATCTGAAGCGACCATGAGCAGGCTCCCACCAAGCAAAGTTTGCCTGAAAATTATAATATAAAATTTAGTATTTTTTTTATTGTAGAAATCAATTAAAATCAATTCTACAGATAAAACTATATTGCTCAGAACTAACCAGCGATTCTTCGTTTTGTTTGGAACTAAGCACGCTTTTGTAGCCCTTGAGCAGCGACTTCCCCTTATCGTCGATCTCCTCGCCGGTGATATTGCTAAAGAATTCACCTCCAAAACCTTTAACAATTAATGCACAAGTTAACAAAAAAGGTATTAAGTATAAGGTAAAACTCATTTTAATAAAACACATACAGTACAGCCGTTTGCTTTAGTATTTACTTTACGACTTAATGGGTCGCATGCACTCAAAAATTAAAATGACATAATAATAAAAAAAAAAACTAGGATGCATGTAATAAAAATGTAATCTTTTTTGTCTTTATCACCTTGTAAGAAATCTGCAAGCTTTTCCAAATTTGCAGACACCAAATTATGAAGATCTTGACCCGCCCATACTGGGCAGACGAATATGGATATCAAAACGCAGGTCGCTCCTCCCAACATAATCGTCGACAGCCTTTGATGGGCCATTTGGAGTATTTGGTTGACCCGAAAACCCGAGACTGCTACTAAGCTGAACGTCAAGATAAAGATAAGAACTCCATAGTCGTATCTCCTCTTTACGCTTGGGATAAACCTCGTAAATGTCGACACAGTAGCTGATGCACACAGAAACACGCACAAGTTATTACCATATCCTTATTGGTAATAATTCATGTATGTATGTATATATGTATGTATGTATGTGTGTATGTATAGGGTTTGATTATATTACCGAGGAGGAAAACTAAAAGGCCAAGAACGATGGGCTCGCCAGTCTCACCACATTGACCAGCTAAGTACTCAGCTCCAACACCTAAAGAACCAGCTAGAAATGTTGCGAAGCCTCTGTTTAAGCCTTTGTATAACGTTCCACCTAATTGAAAAACGAGAAGAAAAAAATATTTATATTTATGTGCATGCGTAGTTTAATAGTTTATCTGTTTTTGAAGATGCTTTATATATAGCGTACCAACGGTGAATTCGAAGACAACGACGACTGTAAGAATAGCCCACATTCCAGCTTGTCCTAAGCCATCGTAGAGGGGTCTGAAGTAGTAGAAAAGCGAGACCATAGTGAGGGCGAAGCCAAGTTTAATGGAGTGTGTGATTCTTCTTGGATCATCTTTTCCATTTTTCTTTATGATCTCAACAAGGCCATCGATCTTTGTCCTTATTTTTTGAGTTAAGGACTTGGAGTTGGAAATTGTGGTGTTATCAAGTCCTTTCCCCATTTTTTAATACGATATATGTTTTTCGTGATGTGTGTTTTGTTTATTTTTTGAGAAGTGGCTCGCAATTTATAAGCGGAGAAGTAATGGTGATAAGAGACGACGACAAGGGAGTAGTTGCTAGGCTTTAATGCGCTTTTGGAGTGTCCTCAATTTCACAATATTATTATTATTTCCATTTTTGAAAAAATATTCGCAGTATTATACTGGTCTAGAAAGTGGCCGAGTTAATGTTATTGAGGTAATTACTTTTTTTTTATTATATATTATAGTTGTTCAACTTCAATTTGTCTTTTACATGATCTCGGCCGAATCGACAAAATGATTCATTCCTTTTTAGACATATTTTTTTTGTAGCTTCTGTGTTGGTAGTGACCTACAGCTTATATACCCCCCAACTCAATATATTATTTATTAATTAGTATATGCTTTGGGTATGAATCCATGTAGGTAATTCGAAGTGTGCACTAAAAGTCACCTCTTTATATGTAAGAACACAGATTACAAGATTAGAACAAACAAAAAATATTACGCATGATAAGATGATAAAGCCTCTGTAGTAACTAAATCCACTGTTCTCCACCATTAAAAGGATATGCATATACTGCGAATAAGCTTCTCGTGCTTGATCAAAGTGATTATTTGTACTATAGTCAATGGTGATTATGTGTGTATGTAATATAATTTATTACAAAGTATATTCTTTTGCACGGATTGTCAAAACCTCAATTGATGATAAGTTGACTCGAGTCTCCCAAAGGTACGGTTCCTTATTCAAGTCGTGTACGGAAACTAAGGTTATGACGCTACTAAAGCTACTCTTATGACGCCACGACGACATTAAATTACTCCCACATTTAATAATGTCGAGACAAAACTTAATTGGCGGTGTCTCTCATTTTAAATAATATTTCTCGATTATTTTTGTTTAATTGGTATTTACTATTTGGAAACTCATTATCTACATCGACTGTAATAGTCCCAGATAATACAAAACCTAGTCAGAAGCCACAATTGCTTATATGAACTGTATATTCATGATTACCCATTTCTATTTTTATCCAAATTAAAGTTGGTCTTATTTGGAAATTATCCATACAAGATGAATATGGGAAATTTCCCAATGCTTCACGTTTCTATTGCACTTGATTAATACGCCGTTTTGGGACTAAGAATTGACACCAGTTGCACACTAGTGCATGAATTTGAATAGGGAAACAGCGAAGCACATCAACTTCACTTTATTACTGAATTTGTACATCTTAAAGCTTCCTGCAATAAATCATACATATCTTGTTTTACTCTTCAACTCTTGTTCTTCACCGTACTATACAATTTCTTTGAATTTGCTTACATTACTTGTTCCTATTTAAATATTAACGGTAACTCAAAAAGTAATTATATATCGAAAGTAATACAATTAAAACCCTAATACATGCATACTTTTGATGATCACGAGTTTATGTGGTGTGTGGATACAATAGATTAGGTGAGGCCCAAATTTATATATTGGGCCTATTTTGACGAGGTGGGCTTAAACTTGATCACGTATATTACTTGCCAGACCCTAACCCAATCACTGGGCTTACTATTGGGCCTGGAAAGTCCCAAGATTCTTGACATGATCGGACATAATTCAACTAACTATTTTGGTCTGATTGTAATAAAATCCGATCAATTTCGAGGGAGTCCTATATTCTTTTTTTTCTATTTATTTTTGAATTACGTTTTAAATCGTGGAGTGGAGGGCCTTATTGATTTAGATTCGGTCGCTCGACTCAAATACAGCGTTTGTTAGTGCCTTCTATCTTTTCAAATAAGATGCAATAAATCTAATCTTAGGATAAGTGATAAAACGTCTTTAATGTCACGATCCATCTCTTTTAGTGCACTTCACTTTTAAACAAGTATCTGGTAATATTGGCATGAACCATACCATCGCATAATAACTAACCTTTTTGCGCCGAAGATATAATCTCTATATATAAAATAATCCATGGCCATCAAACGTGTATAACAGAGAACGAAGCAATAATTAGGAAAAACACCATGGTCACTACAAGCTAAGTAAATTCATATGATAAAAATACTTCGTTTCTAGAAACTCGTCACAAAATCACACATTGTGTTGTTGACTGCCTAATTTTTGCGTCTGAGTGTCGGGATATATACATATGCCACGTTCATATTATATAAATATATATAACATAACCGAAGTGTATTAATGATCTTTCCCCTCCTTTTTGAAGCATATTGATTTATTACAATATGAATATCGTCGCAAGTAAAAACGTACCTATTTTAACTAATCATCGGTGGCTCTTGGTAAACGGCTTAAGTGAGCTGACGTGGCGCACAAATCATCACCGATGTTAGAAACGGGACAAGCCAACGACGTCGTTTTAGCAGTCGACACGTGTCCCTGCCGACAACGACGGTGGGGCTGGTAATAAATTTAAAAGCCAAAAGCAGTTGTTGAAGCTTAAATAAAAAAGCCCACACGTCTGTCTTCTCATTGGCTGCTCGCTTGACTTTTTTATTAGTTTTTTTCTTTTATTTTATTCTATCTTCTTCGCCATTTTTCTCGTTTTTTCTTGGGCCCGAGGCCCGCAGTGGGGCCCGACTATTCGTGGGAGTGTACCCGATACTACACGGCTCTTACCCGAAAAATCCAAAGAAGATTGATTGGACAAGTGGGTCCCACTTTTATCACCGAATCTCACGGTTATGGGCCCCACTTATTCGTAGCTTGTAATGGTTGACGCGTGTACAGTTGTTTTTTGGGCCCTCATTAAATATCGTGGGGTCGTTAAGTGGAAAATAAAAAAAGAAGCAAAAATCAAGTAAATAAAAGATTAGCGATGAATGATATTATTAAGTTGAGAAAAAAGATAAGTTCAAGTTGGCACGTGTTTTGAATTTTGTGGGCTCCGCTTTGCATTGTGCCAAATCCATGCAATTCTCTTTTCATATCATCATATCTCCCCCATATAGTTGAATTTTCCATTCCACCCAACTATGGTTATGGTAGTATGAGGATTTAGGACTGTACGGCGTATACTTGAAGTGATTAGTTTCATGTTGAGGTTATTTTATGGTTGACAATGTAATTTAGATTTACTTCATACTGATGAATATGGGGATGCCGTGTGGATAAAAAAAAACGATGCAATTATCTATTGGGTGCCTCTTTTCTCAAATGTATTCCTATGTGAAATTGACTGTTTTGTCGTGGTTTAAGAGGGAATTATATAGTAAATGACAAATCAGACAAAAGAAACGTTTTTTTGGGGGTAAGTCTCAAATTGGAATCAACAACTGTTATGATTTCTACGCCTCGAAGGTCTCGCTATAATCGGCTATGCTATCCTATGCATGACTTACGTAACTAGGGCTCATGTAGAAGAACATATATACTAGATCTTTTGAAAATGCTTTATAAATTCTTTTTTTAGTAGCATATAAATACTCATTTGGATAAAAACTTATAATTTAGTACCATGTCAGTATTTTTTGTATGTAGGTAGCTAATAGATAAATTTTTTACACAAAGGTAACCGCCGCCGCAGGTACGTCATATAACACATCTAGGGTAGGTAGCTAATAGAATAAATTTTTTACACAAAGGTACCCGCCGCCGCAAGTACGTCATATAACACATTTAGGTACCCTATAGCAATGTATTGTGGTTCGTAACACGTTGAGAAAATGGTACGTTATATATAACACATTAAGGTACCATATAGTAACCGTATAGGGTACCGTGTAAACGCGTGACGTGGTGCACAATACGCACATAAAAAGGTACGGCAAGACTGAGAAAATTAGTACGAACAGTAAAACGGGTACCTATTGTAAAAATTTCTGATATAGGTACCTATTTGTAAGTTTTTTACTCAATTGGATATTTATATATAGATGTCACTTTTTTTATATATCTTTTTCCTTTTATTCCATATTTCCTTTTCTTTTTTTTGTGTTACGAGAAGTGGTGGGTGTCCACAATCGCACATAGGTTTTGAAATTTGATTACGTACACGTAATGGGTTTTATTTTGGAAGTATGTGTTAAATATTTATCTTTTTCTTTTTCTTTTTAATCATACGAAAGAACTCTATGGTAATAATTACGGTTACCTATTGGGATGTGTTTTGTAGCAAAATAAAAAGAATCCCACAACAGTGGAAGGACCATCCTTTGTTGTAGCCAATAAAAGATATAATGGACAAAAGTAAATTCTCCACTCAAAAAGGTACACGTCATATCGTGCGTCACTCACAAAAATATCATCGCCAAGTTGTAGAGCTTATATAGACGTAACTTATGGGAGCGTATTATTTATTAATTGTATTCATAGTTCATACAATTCGACTGAAAAAAGAATTATATGTACTATCAATTAAGTGCAGTAGTCTCACTCCATTGTCATATTCATGAGAACGCATATAGTTTTTATTGGATTTATAACAATTTCGTCATTTGACTGTCGTAGTCAACTAAATTATTATTCCTATGTTTCTGGCACGGATAATGTCCTTTAAAACACTTCAATTGAAACTGTCAGTGTATGTTTTACTTCGTAGATGATTAGTACTAAGCAGTCACATCTCTACTTTATTTTTTGAACTATATATTTTATTAGTTTAACGCATCAGTTTCATGACTTCATCAGTATCATTGTTACGACTTTCAATGAATTGATAGGGTTTTACCAATCACATTGATCAAAGGCATTTGCTCATGTAAAAGCATAGTTAAATATCATTTGTATTTCGTTCCACATTGCATCAGGAAATCTGTTTGCAAGACAATTCTAATTTATTGTTCATTAATAGAGCTTTTCTTTTAATTATTATTTAACTTATATGGTTAGGAACCTTTCCGAGGTAACAAAAGTAACATATATTTTATGTGTATATATGATTCCAAAAGCATTTAGTAGAAATTGATGTTTGCCATGTGTTAGGCCGATTTCATCCAACCTTGTACTGATTCAAAGGATTAGTATTACCTGTAACGATGAATTACGGAAGCAATAACGAAGTAATACCGATAGACGAATTGCAGAGTTGGAACGAGAGCGCACGTGTTCTTCAGAAAAGTCGTCAACTCTATTAATGAATCAGCAACCCTAAACGATGTATCGTTTAGGGTATTTATACATAAGCCCTAATGGGCTATTGGGCCCAATATAACTAATATACCCACAAGTCGGGTATATTTACAATTAAGTCCTAGGGCGTAATAAAATTACAGAACATAGACTAATAATTAAATGAACACAATTAAATAATATCTAACAATCTCCCCCTTTGTGTTCATTTCACGTAGTAGCACGGTCTTCTGTTCTGTAGAAGGATTTTCTCAGATTGAGAACGTACTCGAACTGTCTGATGCTTCGGCGAAGGGATAATCTATTCTGAATTTCTTCAATAGCAATATTGCTTAGGCTGACGATTTCATCTCGGAACTGCTCGAGGCCTAAGCTTGCAAGGTCACCTTTTGAAGAGTCAGAATATCTTCTAACTTTACTTCTCAGTTTCTCGATAATGATCCTGAGAGTGCCGTCGCAGTACTTCTCGACTTCTGAGAGGAACATGACTCTCTTTAGTCCATTCTTGCTGTAGACTACGGAGAGTTCAGGTTCTTTGAAGATGAAGCCATTTGGGTATGGTTTGAGTTCCTCCTCCATGCCGGCGAAGTTTGGTCTTGTGAGGTTTACCTTCCTAGCATTATTCTCAATGGCTATCTGGAAGTCATGCCCTGTGTAGAAGGTAATATCCCTTAGCATGTGTCTTTTGATGGCTTCATATCCCAGCTTGTATCGAAATTCTCGTAGGATGAACTTCCTGTAGAGTCTTGATAGCTTGTATACTTCGTTGGGATCGATGTACTGCAGATTGCCTTCGGTGATCACGTCTTCTGAGCCATCCAGCCGTAGTACTTTGTAGACTGGGTACTTGAGGTTTCTTCCCATTTCCTGGACGGTGACATCCACTATATCCTGGATCGGTGCCTTCGATCTCATTCTCTTCCTGTCTGCATCCGTGACCCTCGATCCGCCTTTCGTCGTCCATTTGTATAGGAAATGGTAGGCCAACTTTTTGGATCCTTCAATATGCGATAGGCCTCTCAGCTCCATTTCATTATATGGTCGAATTTGACCACGTTCTCGCCAGATTCTGCTTCTAAGTTCCTCTTGAAATGGAGTTGTGATCTTGTTCCAGGGAGTCTCAGATGCTTCTGACGTTTCTTCGTAGTCTTCTCCATTTCTGATCTCGTCTGGAGCCATTCTGAGGCTTGCTTCAACGGCCGCCCAGATCAGTCCACTAACGTTGTCTAGTCTCTCTTGAATGTCATCTCCTGTGGGATGATCGCTGTGGCTTTGAGATCCCCATCCCTGATCGATATACTCGTTGAGCTCAGCCAGGGGATCAGGGATGCTCATGTCTACGACTGGAGGCAGTGGGTCGTCGATTTCCTGTGGGGGTGGGTCTGGTCTGAAGTCGGACGGTAATGAGGGTAGGCTTTCTGGTAGGTTAGTAGTTAGGGTTAAGTGGGAGGAGGTAGTAGGTTGGGGATTTGAGGTTTCTGGTTGAGTTTCGGTTGAGGTTGAGGGTTCTGTATGGGTGGTGGCTGCCTCGACCCGCTGTCGCTTCTCCCCCTCAGGACGACCATCGCCATCGGGGTCGTCATGTCGACGTTTGTGTGTGAGCGGGTCGTAGTGGCAGTGGTAAGGTAGTTGGAGACGGTGAAGGAGCTCCGTATCTTCATCATCGAGGTGGGCGGCCTCGCTGAGGAGTCGGGCGAGTAGATTCTGTCGAAGCTCCTTAATGGTGGGGGTAGGTGCAGAGGGAAGTGATGGTGGTTGGTGGGATGAGGAGGATGGTATTGCCCCGACTTTTTGTAGTATGGATGCCTCCATTTGCTTCATTTCGTCGCGTATAGTGGCGAGGCTTCGTTCAAGGCTCTGGTCAAGGTGGGCTTGGGTGATGAAGGGTGAGAATAACTCAACAGAGCCACGAAGGCGTTCTGTTGTCACGACTTCAGAGTAAACTCCTGTGTCGCGGCCCACATTCACTAAAAAGTGTGTGGGACTTGAGGAACCGGGGCCACTTAGGCTCACCGTTGGCATCGTCGATAATGCAAGCTCATCGAGATGGCCTGATGGCACGGGGGTAATGATGTTGCCCATGTCAGGTCTTCCGTCCGATCCTCGAGTATCATCAGCAGATGACGTCTCTACGGACGTTCTGGACTGATCACTAAGAAGAGTCGATAAAGGTGTATGTGTCCTAGCAAAGTCGAAAAAATTTGGGAAAGTGGACACTAGACTCGATGTGAGGGAAGAAGGGACAGCGACGTGGGGCTGGGAGTCGCTGATTTGTATATCACTTGCCTCCGAGCGAGGCAAGGATGACTGAGATGGTTCCCCGTGAGATATTGAGACATCAACCTGTTGGGAGGTTGACGAATGGGAAGGGCTGGGTTGTGCATGCGCCGTTGAACCAGATGCGGCGGCTTCTACTCGGGAGCTGATTAAATCAGCTCCTGTTCCTAGGGGTTCGGTTCTGGAAGTTATAGTGAGGAGGGGAGGTGCGAAGTCGACGGACACCGGAGGAGGCGGTCGTCGGTCGTGTTTTCTCTTTGTTCGGACTTCGGTTTGTCGCTCAGGACCCTGTCTCACACTCGGGCTGGCCCCGGGGTTGGATACGGTGGGGTTTGACCGTATCGGAGGGGCAGGAAGATTCTGGACTTGCCGGTATTTAATGACGTCGGCATCCGTAGGATCAGCGAGGTCCAGGAGGTGTCGTGGGATGGGCATGCCTTGGAGTGTCGATCCTTCCTTTGATTTTTTCAAGTAGTTGAACTTGGGGACTCCTAAGGACTCTGCCGCTGGACGACGAGTGATCTCTGGATGGATTTCCATGTAATGATAGATCAGGACTTGGAACCATCGGAGATATGGAAGGCCCTTTCTCTTGGACGTCTTGAGGTGATCCCTGGTATAGATCTGGTCCACGATTTCTTGCATGAATAGGGTAGCGTAGTCGTAGCGTTTCCCGAAGATGACCCCGTAGAAGAGGGTGAGGATGCTGAGGTTGCAACGATCATATCCGGTGTGTTTTGGTGAGAGGCACTTGTTAATTAGCATGAATAGAGCGTTCCATGGAGCTGGTATTTTGTTGAAGGAGAGTGCTGAGACTTGTGTGAGAGGTGGGGAACAGCCTATCTCCAACATTCCATTTAGGATCTCTTGAGCCGTGGGAGGTGGATCGAGCTCTTCAAAAGTCGGCAGTTGTAGAATCGTCCTCAGGAGGTCCTTGTTAAGAACAACCGAAGTGTTCTCAATTTGACTTTGGAATATTATTTCTTCGATGTCTGGGACTTGGTCCATGAGTCCCCAGAATTGTTGTAGATAGACTTGGGGAACGCTCGCCGTAATCGTGAAGGCAGGGAGCAGGAAATGGTTCTTCAGAATGGCTATAATCACCATGTCTGAGCATCTGAATGCCGTTGTGTCCAACTGGTAGTTATTCTTTAGCGGCTCGATCCATTTTGAGATTGGATAGATCGCGTCTCGGTTTGGAATCTCCATAATCTGAAAAATACAGGCACAATTCAATTAGACAACTAAAATTCCATTAATTGAATATTCCATTTTGTCTTTCATTTTTTTTTTAATAATATATATATATATATATATATATATATTTTTTTTTATGTATATATATATATATATTTTTTTTATTATTATTATTATATAATAGATAGATATATATATATATATATATATGTATATAGATATATATAGATATATAGATATATAAGTATAAGTAGGGAAAGCGGTAAAAGTCGAGAGATGGTTTGATTTTTTCGTTAAGTACAAAAGTGGGCCAAGTCGGAATTTAAAGAAATGAGAAGCCCAATTGAACAGTGTTGACACGGCCCAATTTGAAAAATGTCGACACGGCCTAATTTGAAAAATGTCGAGAGCACATAAATGAAAAATGTCGAGAGGGTGGATGTCGGGACATTAAAATGTCGAGATAGCCCAAGTTTAAAAAAAATGTCGAGGGGCCCAGTAACAAAGTCGAGACAATGGAAATGTCGAGAAGTCTAAATGTCGAGACGTCAAGTTTATATAGAATGTCGAGAGGAGGAAAAATGTCGATATCACATAGTTTTAAATAAAATGTCGAGTGAAAGAAAATGTCGATATCGCACAGTTTTTTAAAAAATGTCGAGTGAAAGAAAATGTCGATATCGCACAGTTTAAATAAAATGTCGAGTGAGAGAAAATGTCGATATCGCACAGTTTAAATAAAATGTCGAGTGAGAGAAAATGTCGATATCGCACAGTTTAAATAAAATGTCGAATGAAAGAAAATGTCGATATCTCACAGTTTAAAGAAAATGTCGAGTGATTCAATTCGAGAGAGAAAATGTCGATAAAAATTAGGGTTTAACAGAGACTCGAATTTTGGGGAAAAAGTCGATGTGTTGAAACGATTCGAAAATGCAGTGTTAAATCAGTGAAAGACAGACGTAATCGAAGATTAAAATCATGGAAGTCGAAGATGAAGACAATAAAGAGACTGAAATTGGAGTATCGTCTGTGATTTCTTCGAATGTTTACACCTGCAGTCGAAACCATTAGTAGCATAAAATCGAAAATAGGGCTCTGTGGAGCTTACCAGTAAGCGATAAGAGATTTGCGATGAAAACTGGAATCAATACTAAGACGGCGAGAGATATCACGATTTGAAGAAAAATGTCGAACGAAGTTTGAAACAGAAGTGAATGGAGAAGACGAAGTGGGTCGATGTTTTGGTTGAAAATGTCGAGTTGTGGTAATGCGGCCCAGTTCTTTTATTTATATTGGGCTTGAACAGTAGCTGAGGCCCAAAAAAAATGTCGAGTGTGAAATATTAAAATGTCGATATGAGAAGGGGGGCTCGAGTTGTTTTGGACTTTGGGCCTGATCATGATAATTAAGTGACGGCCCATATAAATGTCGAAAGAAAAGAAAGGCCCATTGCAAAAAAAATCGTGATGATGGTTTTAAAAATCGTGAATTTAAGACTTAGAAGAATAATGCAAGTATACCAAATAAAATAAAATGCAAATAATGTGCAAATAAAATTAAAATGCAAATAAAATGCAAAGATACCATATGATAATGTGAGGGTACTGAAAAATAAGAAAATAGTGATGCTCCCCCTAGACAGATACGCAAATTTTTTTTTTTTTTATTTTATTTTATTTTTTTTTTTTTAAAAATAGAAAATCTATTTACCCCTAAAGCAGTAATGCTAATATTAAAAGATAAATGCTCCCCCTAGGCCGATTTCATCCAACCTTGTACTGATTCAAAGGATTAGTATTACCTGTAACGATGAATTACGGAAGCAATAACGAAGTAATACCGATAGACGAATTGCAGAGTTGGAACGAGAGCGCACGTGTTCTTCAGAAAAGTCGTCAACTCTATTAATGAATCAGCAACCCTAAACGATGTATCGTTTAGGGTATTTATACATAAGCCCTAATGGGCTATTGGGCCCAATATAACTAATATACCCACAAGTCGGGTATATTTACAATTAAGTCCTAGGGCGTAATAAAATTACAGAACATAGACTAATAATTAAATGAACACAATTAAATAATATCTAACACCATGATAGACGAAGATTGATTTAATACATTATCTATTATTGAAATGCAATGTCTTTTTTATATAAATATAGCCCACAAGCATGGAGGAAAAAGAAACAAATATACTACTTTCGTAGACAATGTATACCTTTAAGGAGGAATCTTAGGAGTTTTAACTCGCGAAAAAATAAATACAAACTTTGATATCGATGTGATGTGAAGAGAATGACACTTTGATCACGCCAAATAACTCATAAACTATGTTTCACTTGTAAATTTCTTGATGATACAAGATAATAATCATTCCACACGTCTATGGTAACTTTCACGGTTTAATTTCCGTTTTCTATTAATTATCGCAATATTAAACATAATTTTCAGAAAACTTAGGCCTAATGCATGTGTAAATAAAGAGATCGCTAGTCGAAAATCTCAACACAACGCTGGCTTTAATAGGACCGCAAGACCTCATATGCCATTTAAAAGTAATTTGAACAATGAACTGCAATATATCAATTAAAACGGTGAAAGCCTACTACAAAATAATGCTTAAATACACCATAATATATATATATATATATATATATAGAGAGAGAGAGAGAGAGAGAGAGAGAGAGAGAGAGAGACTATATAGTTAAAAAAATATTTGGCCTTGGGTCTGGTCAACTACAAAGCATTAGTTGAATAAAGACTCGCAGCAAGTTTTGATTGTCATAATATATCCATTCTTCGAATAAGACTAATTAGTTAACCTATTACAACGACGTAATAAATCTAGATGTTCTAAATTGTAAGCATGTATTTGGGTTTCGTGAGCGTTGTGATTTCCAAATATTCATTTAGCTTTTGAGGCATACATATTTGCATGCCAGCTTCATTTCTACTAATTAACATATAATGTGCTAACAAACATTTTTGTAGTTGCATTGATATATATATTTATTTATTTATTTATTTATGTATGTATGTACATACAATTAGCTTTTGGGGCATTTAAGTAGGAATTATGGTAGTTGGTCCCGCGTTCTTTGGCGCATTTAAATTGCTTTTTTCAAACTTTGCCATCCACCACACAATATACATAAATATATTAAAGATATCCCATAAGAAAAATTACGAAATAGAAAGGATTACAAAAGGACATTAGACAAATCAATAATGCACAAATAAGGGCCCCCCTCCCCACCCATTTTTCGTAATAAGAAATAATTTAAAATTAAATTTGTCCAAGCAAATCATCATCTTCCGATTAAATAATTATTTTTCTGTGTTTCTAGGGATATTTTTAACTCCAATTGTAGTTAAGAGTGAGACGTTTCCTAGTTATCTCAGCTGTTTCTACGTATGCTTAGCTTCTGACAGGCTTTAGTAATGGCGTTTTCGTGGCATCTCACAAGAGAGTACGAACACCTATTCATTTCACATCTCTTTCATAGCTCTGAAAAGAAAAAAAAAAGCTCGTGTGATCTATTGTTAGTTGATTATATTATGGCAGAAGTTTGCCATCATCAAATGATTTGTATTGTAGAAAAGAAAAAGGTCAAATCAATTGAGTTAGCAGCTTCTTGTTTTGATCAATTCGCAGGTACTTCACTGAAAAGCCACACAAATATAATACTGAAAGAAGAAAAGAGATGGAAAAAGAAAGTATGAAAACTGAACATAGGACATCAATATCTCCAAGAAACAAGTTGGAACTAGATTCAATTCAGTTCATGATTCCCCTTGGTCGTCTTTCTTTTTCGTTTTTTTTTTCCGTGGGGGAGAAAATGAAAATTAAATGATAAAGTATGTGTGGTTAGATGTGTAAGTGAATAAAGATGGGCATCTTTTTCCAACCCTTTTCGAGCACCATATCCCTCTCTCTCCCTCTCTCTATAACTCTCTTTCTCTCACTTAATCACTTTCACCTATTTCCTTATCAAGTGATGATGGTGAGAGTTGCTCGCAAGTCCTGGCTTTAGAGTCTTGGAGTGAAAAAGAACTACTATTATAACACGCACAACACATATATAGAACCTATAGACTCAGCAGATGTGTGTGTAACTCATCAAAAATAATACCCTCTCTCTCTCTCTTTCTATCTCTCTCTCAGACACACATACAGTCTTAGATAGAGTAATTGTTTATTGAGTGTTGTGTCTAATTAACTTCAAATCTCTCATCAGTAGACTGCAACGAGGATGATAGATAGCATGAAGCACGTGGGAAATCCGATCTCCATCACACGAGGTACTAATAATATTAACCTAACCAATCTCTTTCTTTCGAAGATCAATCTTTCTTTCCTAAAAAAAATATGCATCTAAGCATATCCTTACACCTGTTTGCTTATAAAATCTTCACAAAAGACTTCCATCATCAGCCCTTTCTTCTTTCTTGGTTTGCTTTTAATGTTTCTGAATTCTTCATACAGATTAGTTACGATATCTTTTAAAAATAGAACTCGATCCGTTTGGTAGATCAAGTAAGGGCGGTTTATTATTATTATGTACAGTATGTTGGACTTTTTGGTGCAAGGGTTTTCTTGCTGGGTAATAAATTGATATCTTTAATCTGTTTGAAAGTTGTTCAGTTGTCACTCGATCATATTTGATTATTAAGGTTCGCCTTGTCAAAATTTAGGCTTTAAAACCTCTTCAGAAGCGATCTATATACATAATACATATGATGATCGTTTTGTGATAAGCTAACGTGTGGTCTCTCTCTTGTCAGCTTGACTAGGCAGGTACAAGAAGTAATAATAATAATCTGAGTTCTCAAAAGCCAAGTACTTCAGAGTACATAAACACACACGCGCGCGCGTATTGATAGATACACACAAGGGAAACATACATATAACTGAAAAGAGAGATGGCGACGTACTTCCATGGAAACACAGAGCTACAAAGCGGCGGCGATGGCTTGCAGACGCTGATTCTCATGAACCCTTCTTACATCGGATTTTCCGACAACGGCCAACAGAACAATCAGCAGAACGGCCACCAGTCTCCCAACGGCAATAACAACAACAACCTCGTATACTTGCCCCACGCGCCGCAGCACTTCGTCGGCATACCCCTCTCGGCTTCCTCCGCCGCGCCCCAAGATCAGGACGCCGGAGGCTTCGCTCCGAGGGTCCACTACAACCTCTACAACCTACCGATCGACGCCGCAGCGGCGGCGCGCGTGGGTCAACGTGCGCCTCAGGGGCTGTCCCTGAGCCTCTCGTCCCAGCAGGCGTCGTACGCGATGCCGCCGAGTCGGGTCGCCGGAGCGTCGCCTCCACGCGGCGACGACCTGGGCGGCTCCTCCATATCCCCTTCTTCCGCCTCCGGCGTCTCGAACAACGGGCTGGGACAGAATCAAGTTCTGCTGGGCTCGAAGTATCTGAAGGCCGCTCAAGAGCTTCTTGACGAAGTGGTCAACGTCGGAAAGAGCGTGAAGGGCTTAGAGCCGGCGAATAACAAGGCCAAGAGCAGCAACGGCGTCGGAGAAACCTCGTCGGCTGCCGCTGCAGCGGCCAGCACCGTCGACTGCGACGGTGGTGGGAAGCGTGGAGCGGAGCTTAGCACGGTGGAGAAGCAAGAAATTCAGATGAAGAAAGCCAAGCTCGTAAACATGCTTGACGAGGTAAAACTAAAAAAATATCTCTTCTTTACATTCAACCTTATGTGAATACATGAGAAAAATCTTATCTATAACATATCTTTTGTAATTTTTGTGGTGTAAAAGGTTGAGCAGAGATACAGACAATACCACCATCAGATGAACATAGTCATCACATGGTTCGAGCAAGCAGCAGGCCTCGGCTCAGCCAAAACATACACAGCCTTAGCCCTTCAGACAATCTCAAAGCAATTTCGCTGTCTGAAAGATGCAATCTTGGCTCAAATCCGCGCGGCCAGCAAGAGCCTAGGCGAAGAAGATGCCAGCGATGGCAAAATCGAAGGGTCGAGGCTTAAGTACGTCGACAATCAGATCAGACAGCAGAGAGCCCTTCAGCAGCTGGGAATGATTCAACACAATGCCTGGAGACCTCAGAGAGGCTTGCCTGAACGGGCCGTCTCTGTTCTTCGTGCTTGGCTCTTCGAACACTTCCTTCACCCGTAAAATTTCACCGTCATTCAAATACTTCCATCAGTTCTCAATACTAGGAATATTTCAAAATCTTGATGATTATTGCAATCTGCAGATATCCCAAGGATTCGGACAAGATCATGCTTGCCAAGCAGACAGGGCTTACCAGGAGTCAGGTAATGACATTGTGAGTTACACTTGAAGAGAAAATGTAACTTGTTAGCGTAGATTGAAGGAAAAATTCTATCTTTAGGTGTCGAATTGGTTCATCAACGCACGAGTGAGGCTATGGAAGCCTATGGTGGAGGAGATGTACACAGAAGAAATGAAGGACCACGAAAAGAACGGGTCTGAAGAAGACAACAACAACAAAGCCAACAAAAGCGAACAGAACGAAGACTCTACTTCGAAATCAACCGTCCCAGAAAATCAAAACGCAGCCTTTATGACGAATCAAGAAAATCCCATATCTGCAATGTCGAATCCTTCCCCTTCTCCGAACAATATGAGGAACAGCTTCAACCTCATTGGCCCCACAGACATGGAGGCGGCCATAGCCCAGGGAAGCCCCAAGAAACTGAGAGGCAATGCCTCCGATTTATTACAGTCTCCCAACAGCATCAGTTCGATGAAGTTCGACTACGAAAGGTCGCAGAACAGAGATGGGTTCACCCTAATGGGAGCTCCGACGAACTTCATCGGAGGGTTTGGGACTTACCCAATGGGCGAGCTGGGGAGATTTGGGGCTGAGGCGTTTCAGACGCCTTATTCGGGCAATGGGGGTGCGGTTTCTCTTACATTGGGGCTTCCCCACTGCGATAATAGCCTCTCCATCCCAGCAACTCATCAAGGTTTCTTGCCGACCAATCAAGGGATGAGAGGCGTTCATCATGAGATCGATGGGACGAACGATTTCGGCGCCATGAATGCTAATGCGAATGCCCATTCGTCCAACGTCTACGAAGCCATGAATATTCAGGATCGAAAGAGGTTCGTGGCGCAGCTTTTGCCAGACTTTGTGTCTTAAAAATGTACGGCCGATCATCACTGTTTGCCAAGACAAGGTACTTTGAATGTTATTAATAGGTTGTTCTTTCGTCGCACTATTTTTATTTCCTCAGTCTTTCCTTGCAACGAGGGAAAAGAGAGGATCAGCATCATAGTGTTAGGGAAGGAAATATTAGTTAGCATATATATATAAATATATATTGTATACATTGCTGGAGAACCGTTTGAGTTCTTTATAGATAGGGTCTATCTTATTAGGCTTTTATCAGATTGGAGATTGTATATTAATTTTGCTTTCTGCAGTTGATGATGATCATCGTGATAATGTAATGTAAGACACCAGCTATATTGGATGATGGTATACAGTAATAAAATTCGGGGCTTTCATTACAAGATAATGTTGTTGTCAATCCCTACTAATAATCAATTATTTGTGGAAATGAATGATTCCAAAAAAAAAAAATTCAAGGATAAGGATGATTGATTACAAAGAGGGGCCCTAGTCTTTGGACATCAAAATACGAGTTTCTCCTATGTAAGAGACAAAACTCCAGAAAAGAACCAATGCTCAAAGTTTTCCAATGTTGACAAAGATGACAGATCTCAATATAATAGAAATGGTGGTTGATATATAATATATACCGAATACTAGAATACTCTTATGTATTATTGGCTGATTGATACATATGTGTCTTTCTTTATAAACTTCTCTTGTACGACTTTTCAAACTAGCTTCATTATTTTAATTTTATATCCGTTTTCTCGTATATAATTAAATTTGATAGTTGGCTTGATATGGACCACTCGAGTGTAATTAATAATGCACTTATCCTCGAGAAGAAGATGATGCTGCTGTTCGATAGAGACACACACACTATCCTTTCCTCCCCTTTTCGTAAATTATTATTAGCGTTATTCGTTGGGTCATTCTAGAGCAGTTGGCATCATTATAGACCGAGCCTTCATTTAAATCATTTCGCTTAAATGAAAACATCAGAAATCAATAGAAGAATATACAACGAAACCGCAAAATTATAACATAATTAAACACAAGCTCAATAGAGTAGACTAGAGACCATATATATCTTACAAGGCAAGATCCAAGGAACCAAGCAGCAGTTATTACAGCAACATACGTAATTATTAAACACACCACACGTACTTGAACATAAACCTTACTACACATGCATGACATACTACGTTAATTTCTTGATATCATCGATCTCCAAAAACTGGAGAAGACGACGACGACGTTTCTTTAGCCAAGAATGAGTTGCCCATCACATCAGAGCCTTGCAAGTGTCGGCGGATTCCTCCAAGAGATGATCATCATCATCCTTAATGTCGAAAGAGAACAACATATTGTAATTATGAGGACGATTACGACTGTTCACTACTTCTGAGCCTGGACTGTAATAATAATTCGATCCTTCACCGCCATCAAGGTTGAAATTATTGCCTAATTCATTATTATCACCATCAGAATGGAGCACTTCTGATACTGCTTGAGGCGAAGATCCTTCTATAATTTGATGATATATAAGAAGATTATTATTACTGCGCCGTTTAGGATCTTCTTCTTCTTCTTCTTCCATTTTATTACTTTTCTGGTCGTTTTTATTGCCGACGTCTTTTGCGTTGAGGAAACGACCACCACTGCCTCTCGGGCGGCGCATCGCATGGAGGTGCCGCGAAAGATGCATATAAGGCTGCTGGCGATAAATATTAACATGAATTTATTTTCAAGAAAATAACTCATTACTACAAAACTAATTTCAAAATTCTATACGTAGGTGTTCGTTGGTGCGTGTATTGTGGTTCAATGGGGGCGTTCGTTTGGTACAAACCGTACCGAACCGAAATTTCGGTATGACGCTTTTTACGAACTAAATTTCCCAGTTCGGAATTCGGTTTTTACCGGGTTTTTTCGCTAAATTCGGTTTTTACCGAAATAACCTAATTTTCAATAAAAAAACATTTTCAGTAAAATTAATACAAATAGTTTAATATAACTATAGTTTTATTTTCACTATTAATATAATATAGTATATTTTATTCGGTTTGTACTGAATTAATACAAATAATTTAATAAAACATTTGATTCGGTTTGTACCGAATTTTCGGTAATTCGGCCGGTACACCGAATTCTGCACACCCCTAATTGTGAATTTTTGTTACTGAGCATAACATCGGTCCACTTAAGTGGAGAGTTGGACCCACATAAGTTGATGAGTTTCATCATTAAACCAATGGGATAGGTGATGTAGCCCATCAACTTATAAACTAGTCAATCTCTTCTCAATTATCGGACATGTGACACATGTGACTTATTAGGGTTATCTAATTTTATCATGTATACCTTGCGAAACTTGTTGTGAACTTTCTTCTCGGAAGCCAAGAGCTCGGCCCGTTTCTTCCTGCGCCTCATGATAGCGTTATACTGCTTGGCGTTCACATAAATCGGCACACATTCGCTGGTCGTGTACAATGGCAATAAGATACGGCCCTAAGAAGATAAAATAAAATATCAAATATGTAATGTATGATCGTAAAAATCAAAATTATAAAGGCTGCGAGAAATGAAACCTCTGTTCGATTATTTCCATAGGCTCGGTAATAAGAAGACGCCTCGGCGGCATAACGATAGTTAGAACAAAAACCCCGACGATCATATTTCTCGTATTGGGGCGCCGTTTCTCGGCCACCACAAACGCCATAATCTGTTAGAGTTAGTTTACATATTGAGAGATATGAATATCATAGCATACCAAGTTTTATGTACTGATATATTCATTCTTCCCTTGATCATGAAAGGGATAATCAAGATGTATTTTCAGATTAATAATAAGAAAAATGTTTGTTTTAAGGAATTATTAATACTGCGAGAAAAGAGGATTGGTTATGCATATGCCCATTCACTTGAAGAAGTTTTATCTTACTAGAGAATATTATTTATTACCAGCAGAAAGGAGAGTTTGCTTAGCAGTAGCAGCATCAAAAGCAGCGTTGTTGTTCCCATGATTGTTGACTGAAAGCTCAAGAAGAGATGTAATAATAAGCTTCGGCTTGAGTAAGTTGTCATCAAAGGCCACGTCATCATCGTCAACATCATAACTAATAGCCATGGATGACTGCATCGTCGTAGTACGAGGTTGTCCTAGCAGCCAAGGCCAACGACCATTCGCTTGAACTGAGCCTTGATTCGCCTTTAAGAACACACTTTGCATTGTCATGTTTTTTTAAGTATTCTAGACAGGTGTTGAGTTCAGGGAATCCCTGCAATGAGATAATGCGTGTGCTTAGCTTTATTTAAGCTAGGGAGAATTCTAGATAACCATTCATAGGATTAATTATTCTGCTTTGGAAATGAAAGGATAATCTCTTCGGACGACATCTTCGTATTTTATGTATTAAAGGCGAGAATATAATTGGCGGGCTCATAACCGAACGACGAAGATTCACATAAAGTATGGATAGACATAAATCAAGAAAGTATATGGAACGCCTATCTAATGGAATATATGAAGTTTGGGTAATATTTTAAGGACACAGTACAATAAGTGCGTCCATATATTAATTGGAAGAACAAATCAAGCCAGCACACAGAACTTAATCCACAACAACTGCAAATTATTCAGGACAAAAGGTTTCCATGTGGTCATAGATAGGTATAATAGAGAACAACTATGTCTTCCATTGATATCTTGTTATTATGGCGAAGCAAGTCATCGTTAATGAAGAATGAAGGAATATAGTTGTTACTTAAACATACCTGTAAATTAGCGACCGTTTCTTCTCACAAACTACCAGAACCGTTGGTACAATATGGTTGAGCAGAGAGAGAGAGAGAGAGAGAAAGAGAGAGAGAGAGAGGGAGGGAGGGAGAGAGACCAATAAGGGTATTTATGTAAGTTGAAAAAAAATGAGATGATATCATTGGATTCATGTCTGCAAATTACATAGTTAATCTAATCATATTTTAGTACGCTTTGCTGGTTTCTCTACTCATTCCCAACTATTAAAGGGGAGGAAAGGCAAAGTGGAATTCGAAATTACAGTTTTATAAGGAAAACGAACAAGAACAAAGGAAAAAGGCCGTCGCGTCGACTCTTACTAACTAATTAGTAGATTATAAATTATTAACTAGCTACCCACTTTGCTTCTTTATTTGATTTTTTTTTTATGTTTGGCTTACAACTTTCCGCATTAACCAGAAAATTAAATTTATGCCATTCTGTCGTTTGTAGTTAACTTAAGACTCTTAGCTAAGCAAGCTATATGGTAACATTATTGTAATGTAGTATTTTGATCAGATAATATTGTTACTGTCAAGTGTCAACTGCTTTTTACGAAACCAAAGTGAAATAGATTATCTATTAACAATCTTAATTGACAAAGCAGGATCACAATTGTCAGATAAATTTGTTATTAATTCCAAAGTGCTTGGTGTAAAACAAATACATCACCAATCACCAGCATTCTACTTAATTATTCTGGTAAATAAAAAACAACAATATTACACACACAGCTTTTTCCAAAGTGGCTTCCTTTAACTAAAGCCCGAATAATTTGCAATATATTGTAATTAGAAATGTATCGAGGGACGGCAAATCCTAGTGGTCCAACTCTAACCTCAACTTCGAAATTCTATTACTAATATTTACTGTTTGCACTGTTTTTTTCATTTTTTTATTCAAAATATTTAATGATGTGATTAATTGCTACATTAAAAGAGCACAAGGGAAACATAAAGAAATCCAAGAAACAAAGAAATAAGCCAATATCAGTTGCTGATAAGATAGGTAATAATACATCAACCATTTTTCGTCGACACTTGCCAAGCGGCTAAAATTCATCAGTCCCACACATCGGTCTCATCCCGTCACACTTTTACAATTTACATAAAACAATTATTCTTATGATCGATCATAAAAAATAATAATGTATAGATATCAATTTGGTCATTACATGTATTTATTTGCTTTTATCATATAAACCACATTAAAACGGATTTATGATTTGGTGAAATATATAATAAAAGAATTTAAAAATAAAGAAGAAAATTTCTGAAACACATTATTTAGAATCCAACGGTCCTGATAGTTTGAAACATAGAGGGAACATAAAATAATGAGACAAATGATTTCAGTGTCGGTGAACTTTCACATGCATGCCATGTTTTGGTTTATTAATAAAATTAAATAACAAATTTTAAAACAATTCTAAAAACTAAAGAAAAAAAAAACTACAAACTTAAGAAAATCATAATATTTTCGATTACATCACTACTTCATCTTTATTTGCCACGTATGAGCCTCCTTAATCTATGCGTTACAGATGGGCCACGATCGTCCGACCCACCACCGACCTTTGGATCCGAAACAATAACATCCTCGGGTCGGATAAACCGCGTTTGTTCGGCGAGCTTAACTTGGATTGCCGACGCCGGTTCCGGCGTCTGGTTCCGGCGATAGGTCGGCGACGAGACGGCGGCGGGCTGTGTAGCAGTAGTAATCTTGGAGGTTTCGGAGGACACAAACTGAAGAAATTCAAGAATTTTATTCGAGCCCAATTCTGTGCAATTATTCCAGTAATAAATCGCAAAGTTGGAAGCTTTGTCTCTGAATAACTCCAAGCTTGTATCGATATCAGTTCCATTCTTGCATATGTAAGGCCTTAATAATCTTTCGTACACATACCCAGTTCCCTGAAATAAAAATGTAATAAATATTTTTTGATAATTTATTATTTTCTTCCTATATGTACGATAATATATATATATATATCTACCTGTGTTTTGGGATACCATAAGAAAATGAAGAGGGCCAGCTTCATCTCACCATACATGGGCAGCCTGCAATTGATGAGGAATCTTTCTTTTATTCGAATTATAATTAATGTATTGCACGGCGAGTATCGAATAAAAATAGGAAAAAAACTTGTTGTATTTGGCTTTATGTACGCATACATACCATGAAATGAATACATCGCCGATTCTTTCAACGATTGTTATCACAGCTACTATTATCCTTGACGAGGACGAAGACATATATTAACATGATTAAAAATCAAATCGATCTCTTTGATGATAATATATTGAAAACGCATCATTAGAAATCATACAGAGAACAAAGAAAAGGGCAGAAAAGAAAATCATGGCAAGGAAAAAGAAAAGAAAGTAAAATCATTGCATCAAGTGAGGTGTACATGGATAGTTTGTTTGAAGCGGTGGAGCTTTACCCAAAGACTTACGAATATAAGGGGTATAAAGGTCATTCGAATGAATAGTTGTTGAATAAGTGACAAATTGTAATAAATATTCTTAATTGGTTCGAAAGATGAGCTGAGGAATCTTGCTGGTTTTTAACGTTAGGCCAATAATTGTGTACACATGACAAATTCTCAAAACTCGTAATCAATTAATGTATGTAAAAATAAAGACTTGGAAATCAAGTTTTTACCAGTATTGGCACCAGAATTTGAGTTCATGATTATCAACTCTGTTTTTCTCGACAGCCTTGAAGCACTGTAATGCAGGATATGCATATCCAAGAACCAATCTGATCAACCCAGAAATAAATACATACGATCATTATAAAAAAAAGACGATTATATAAATATATAAAGGAGAAGCAGAGCATAAAACAGAGAGGGCTGGGAAAAACAGCAAAAGAGAGGGATAGATAAAGAAGTGTCTTTCTTACATTAAAGTGCCGGTCACAAGTTCTTCGATCATCTTTCACGAGTATACCTCCTAAACCTGTAAGAAATCACAAAGAAAAATCCATATCAACGCAGTCGAAGAAGCATCGATATTATAAAATACATAACATAAAATATACTATTTGAGAGTAATTCAACTACCTTTTCCTTAAAGCAAAGACCTTGAATTCAGGGCCAATCTCAATAAATGAAGCAAGAGTTAGTTATGTGTGTGGGTTTATGATTACGGATCATGCGTGAAAACTTTGTGGATTGAAGTCTTGATGAAACGTGAGTTTGAATGCATGTATCTTTAAAAGTGCTCTAAACTGTGATGATTGAAACTTGTGTGTGTGTGTGGGAGAGAGAGAGAGAGAGAGAGAGAGAGAGAGAGCAAAAAAAACATGAAGCGGTATTGTTTTCTTGACATGGACGCCTCCTCGAATCTCATTATATTGTATTTATACATATACATATATATTTTGAATCCCTAACCCCATTGGGTTGACATCCTCTATTCCACTTTCTGTATTCCACTCCGTATTCCAACGAACGAAAATCGTTACACCTCCCACCGACAAGTGTTAAAACACACATAAACATCATTACACCTATGAATTTCATTACAACAAGTTTAAACAAAAAAAAACAACCTCATTATTACGTATTTTCTATTTTAATATATAATACTGATTTTTTCTACTCCATATTAGAAAAATACGTAATAATAAGGTTATTCATGTGTAATGATGTTTATGTGTATTTTAACACTTGTCGGGGGGAGGTGTAACGATTTTCGTTCGTTTGGAATACGGAGTGGAATACTGAAAGTGGAATAGAGGATCCCTAACCCCATTTAATATCTTTTCAAATCATTCATTAATATGGTAAGTTCTTTGCGTGCGATGTATCGTATGGCAGTTATTCCCTCCTCTTGCAAGGTTCCTGCGTCTTTTAAAGGGTGCATAGGGATGCAGATATATTAATGGATATCACCATGAGAGTGAAAGATATGCAACGCAAATCTTCTTATATTACACATTTGGCTTCATCATCTTTAACAGTTTCTAAAAATTTTATGTTTTCTTGCATCGGAATATGAATACCATCCCATCAAACATACAAACATATCCTTGACAACAACACATTCCACAAAAGATAGTACAGTTGAGAGAGATGTGTCTGGACAGGCATATCCCCCCTTTACAACATCATATATGTAAATCAAAGCACAAACAGATAAACAGTCATGGTAGCATCAAAACACATGTACTTTGAACTAAAAATAGGTTCCTTCAGGAGGCTGAACGAGCTTACGGTTGTGTGGAGTAGGGGTGGGATCGGGTCGGGTTTGTCGGGTTTCGGGTTTTTCGGGTCGGGTACCCGACATTTTCGGGTATCAAAATTGAAACCCGACCCCGACCCGACGAAAATCGGGTACCCGACAATCGGGTACCCGAAACCCGATTATCGGGTTCGGGTCGGGTTCGGGTTTTGCAATTTTCTTTTTTTTTTAAACGTGAACACTGAGTCTATTCTCCCTGCCGTCAACTCAAATATTCTTTTCAACCATGAATCTCACTTCTCAATCTTGTCAAAATACGATAACAAAACATTCAAAGTGAAAAAATCCAAGTACTCCTCTCCCTTTTATTTTGTTCAAGAATTTGAATCACTGATTTTCTCCCAACTTCAAGTAGGCATTTTCTTGGTGGGTGCCTTTTCTGGAAAGTATAGGGAAAGAAAAACCCTATTTTTGAAATGGGCTCCTCTGTTTTCTCCAAGAACCACAATCTTTTTCAACATAGTCTGAGGATTCTTATGAATCGACTATAGGCGTGAAGAAGAAGAGAAATCAAATAACTAACAGCATAAAACTGAAGAAGAAGAGAACTCAATTGAAAGCCATCTGCGAGCTTCTCCAAGAAAAACCCTGTTTCTTGGACGTTGTGGTAAGAGATTCCGTAAGACATCTGCGAGCCTCTCTTTCTGGCGAATGTCACGATATATCTGACGTTGCCAGCTGAGATGCGCTCCTTGCGTCCTCTTTGCTGTCTGCTGAAACAAAATAGCGAAATTCAGCCCCCTTCAAGCAACTGTGAGTGAGCAAGTTTTTACTTCGTAAAAATGCTTAGACACACCGTGGTGAGATGAGGGACGAAATTGAGGTGTGTGTATGTGTATCTCAGTTCAGCTGCTCGACTCTGACTTGTTCCTTAAGATTAGTAATTTTTTTTTTAATTAAACATAGATCGGGTCGGGTACCCGATCGGGTTTTTCGGGTAGCTTTTTGCTACCCGAACCCGACCCGAAGTATTATATCGGGTATCGGGTTTTAAACCCGAAACCCGATTAAACCCGATTTTACGCCCCCGATCGGGTAAAACCCGATCGGGTCGGGTCGGGTACCCGAAACCCGAACCCGTTTGCCCACCCCTAGTGTGGAGCTGCCATTTCTTTCTTAAGCTGTGTCAGTATATCCTCCATTGTGTACTCGCGTTGCCAGTTCGCCAAAAGACCGAACTTTTTCGGTTCCACCTAACATAATAAACAATCGGTATCGTAAGCTACTGTGAATATATACTGCGATCTCAAACGTTTTAAGAAGGTTTATGTAAATATAATGCGATCTTGTTTCAAGACTGTACTTCATGAATTATAAAGTAACATCAGTAATTTAAGTTGCCATAGTATTGCCAAGGTGAAAATCCCCCAAAAAAAAAAAACAGAGATGAATGGTATAGTTTGCTGCAATGTAAGGAAAAGAGGCGATAAATATTGCGATCTTACCACTCCACTTTCGTGGTTCACGCAAGTCATGTTGATCCGAGAGTGGAAACGAACGCCAGGTGGCTTCTCTGGATAATCTTTGTCGCAGAATAGCTTTAACTGATAAATGCGTCCTTCATGCACACTCTGAAATAGAAATGAATGTAGGATGTAGTCGTAGCATGCAAAAAATAGATGGAAGAACATAAATGTTTATATCTATTAGAATATGTCTACCGTGGGATAACGTAATAAGCACACGGAAGATATAACGTGAAAGCACACGCTCAATGCTCACATTATGAGGACCAATAATGGTGCCAGTCCATGATCGCATGTATATGTCATCTCCATCATCCATTCCATAGCTCACAGTACCATCGCCTATTCCCTTTTCACCGCGCTCAAGTTCCTCCAACAATCTGAAATTTCGGGGAACTGCGAGAAACCACTACCGACTACACATGAGATGATGAAATTTATTTTCTTTCTTTCTTTTTTTCTTCTTTTCTTTGAAAATAAACACATCTCCAGCAGCAGGCAAAACATAGAAGGATCATATCCTCAGTCAATTTCATCACTCGGACATTCACTAAAACCACAGTTTAGCAAAACCGAAAGAAAACTTGATTGCAGCGAGCCAAAAATAAATGTACATGATGCATCTTTAGCCCAAGCCTAAATTCCTTGCCAGAGAAATTGAAAGAAAATAGCTCAAGGAATAAATAAGATTTTTCGGCTTTCGTAAGTCATTTTACAGCACCCACAACAAATCGAAATGCCTCACAATCTGAAGTTACACAGGAAAAAAACAGGAACGGTATTTTTCAAGAACCCCATTCAAGTCCAGAAGTTGAGATTTGTGAACAATTGAGTCAATAAAAAAATCAGCACAAATATTCCATCATCAAAATCTTAACGAAGAATCAAAATTCGAACAAGCTCTCTAAATCCAGCAAACCAGCTAGCTGACTTCTCGTGAAACTACCAAAAAAAACCAAGCTGAAAAACAAAAAGTTACCGACGACGCTCGATCCTCCGCCAAGAGCCATCGCGTGAGTTGTTCACTCAAACAGATATCAATTAGATCAAAATCGGGATATTATGGTGAAGAAGAACAGAAACAGTGGAAAATCTGCGGTAGACGAACGCTAAGGTTGAGGAAAAATAAAGAATCGATATATCTATTAAAAAAGTTAATGAAATAACATTTGCAGCACTAAAAATTTACTTATTGCAAGTTAGTTCCATAATTTTTTTGTGAAAAAAAAAAATCTACCTCACAGTGAAATACATTTCGAGAACATCACAATTTCAACTTATATTACCTAGATTCAAATTATACTTGTATCAAATTTCTGCAGAATAAATAAAAACTGGGACTCGATTTTACCAAAGTCAAGTTAATGAGGGCTTTTAAAAAGCTTTCAAATAAATGAAGGATGTTTCAATAATATATTATTAAATACAGGGTGGGAATTAGTAATTTTATCCAACAATAATTCGGAAAAAGTCGATGAATAACCAATCATTGCCGTTTCAGTTTCGGTGAGTAGCAAACACAAGAGCTCCTCACTTTCTGAGCTAACATTTTTCTCTTGCTGGGGCCTCGGGATCTTCGAAAGTTTTACGAAGATGTGAAATCTGTTTGATTATCCTAGTTATACCTAGATGTGAATTCTATTGGTTTAAATTAAATAGCTAATATTATGTCACATGTAAGTCGCTCGCGTGCGCGCAGGGGCTGCAAATCAGGCCGACTTGTGTGCGAGCGCGCGACCCGCGCACACGAATGCCGGACCGAAAACAGTGGGCCTGACCAACTCCCGTTTTGCTCCGGTATTAACTTTTATTCCTCCCGGTATTTAAATTCCTTAGGAAAAAAAATTAAAATACGGCCGAACGAAATTTTCGGACGGGCTGCGTGCGGGCCGAACGAAATTTTCGGCTAGGCAGTGTCCGGGCCGAAAAATATCAATCGGCCCGCACGTAGCCCGGCCGAAAATTTCGTTCGGCCTGTGCAGTGCAGGGCCGAAAATATCGATCGGTCGGTCCTAAAATGTTAAATCGTATTTTTTTTCCGCCTCGAGCGATCGTTCGAATTTATTTGTGTATGTAGTTTTCAGTATTTCGTACCGGAATTATATATTTAGTTAGTTTTTAAATTAATTTAAATATCATAAGGGCAAAAAAGTTTTTTCCCAGCCCTTTAGGGAGCGGTAACAAGTAAAAAGTGGGCGGTGAATAGTAACTCCCTATTTTAATTGATGCTGATATGATCATTCGGAAAATGGTGAATTAAATCTCCTCTGCGTCATATGTTCTTTTTCAACGGTGATGATATCGGATTTTGGCTACCATTTGTTTTTGTGTTAATTTAAAGAGAAGTGGGTAAGAAGAGGGCTGTTTGGTTTTGGGTTTTGACGATCTTTGCAAGGAAACATTAATAATGCCTCATGTCATCATTTTGAAAATTTTGTCTTCAAGTATTTTATTGGTGAACAATAATAGCTATATTTTTTAATTAGATTCATTTAATTTCGTTGACAGGGCTAGTAATTGATCCTGTGTCGATTTTATTGGGTTTGTCTATTCGAGTAGATGTTTAATAGAGAGTTAATGCAATTTGCTTTCACCAGCTCATCATCCCCAAAATATATATACGTTAGGAAAAAAAACATTTCGTGGACATGAGAAATAATGGTGTTGATCTTTGAAATATCGTAGTTATTGTGCATGAGATCTTCCTTTAATTGAGCGCTGCAATGCTATAATTATTACACTATGCCCAAAAGTCAAGTACAGAAGCCCTTCAATTATGTCATTGATTGATTATCTATATCAAAGATTAAAGCAAGAGATAAAAATAGGTTGGCTCGTCTTGTTCACGGAAAAAGGGGGAGGGGAGGGGATATGTATGGATGTTGAACTAAAGAGGAGAGTATTGAAGAGGGCATTTAATTAGATTACGTATTACTAGCAAGAAAAATAAATAAAAAAATAATAATTTGTATTTAATTTGTATTTATCACATGACGTAATACCCTCATTATTCTCAACCGTCTCAATTACTCGTGCATTTATTTGGTTATAATGGCTTCTCAAATCTCATATAGTTAGTTCCCTATTATCTTCTTCATTTCTTATTGTTATTTTCTCTTCAATGCTTTTGAACTACCCCATCTTCGTGCTTTTACATGCTTACCCTCATCTCCCTTTGTAGCCTTGTACATAACTAACATCTCTCAAGTTGACCTCACAATAAACTATTATTAACAATAATAACTTCACATGCATAGTAGTACGTAGTGTTGGCATCGTTTCATTGAATTCTGTTTATTAAATTGTAATGCCGACGTTGAACTAACTGGATAGGCATTTATTTCTTAATGTTGCCCTTAAAATTAGCTGAATTCTTGTTATTTCACGTGTTAACATCAATGGTACTGTAAATGACATACCTATCAAGAAAGTATCGCTAGCCTAGTGCAACCTACGATCATTATAGGGATTGATCTATTTTCCAGTAGAAAAACTGCTGTTTAGAGGCAGTTTGCTCGAATTTTTGGAACATAGGCTGAGTTCTATGATTTTTGGGCACAAAGTAAACTTTAGCCGTTAAATATCTTCAGATAGGCTCCAATTTACACTCAGTGGGTCCTGAGACATAACCCATGCACGGAAGTAATTATCTCTGTGTACATAGAGTTTACCCATGGGTATTTTAATTCATTAGTAATCTGTGTAATAGGAACTTCAATTTATGTTGACTGGCCTAGCTCTTGTCGTGGCATTGTATGGTTGGACTTTAGAAAAGGCAAAAACTTCAGTGGTCTGACTTTCTATCAACAACTAAATTCTGATTAGAACTTGAAAGCTTTAGTGTCAGATCAGAAGATAACTCAGTTTTTTCACTACAACATGGTACAAAATCTGCAACCCATCAAAAGATCATACATGCCATGCCCATTAATTTTGGAACAAAACAAAAAGCTGAAGAGAGGGAGGAAATGAAATAATAAGGTAGCACTATTAAGGCTCCACTCTTTTCTTTTTCTTGTTCTTCTCTTCGCCTACATGGGAACACTAGAAATGGAGCACCAATAGTGCTGCTAGTTGCTGACAATTAACCAAATCCAAACATACATATTTTTTTCTTTCAAAGGTAAAGATCTAAGACCTCTTTGGCTGCTTCCTTCTGCTACCATTATTATTGTTGTTGTTGATGTTTTCTTGGACAAAATCAAGCAAGACAGTGCTCTTACACTTTGGGCACCTTGGATCTTCCTCGGACAGCATCACATACATAAGGCATCTTGGGCAACCAGCGAGCATCATGGAGGTTGTTGCCTCTGGGCTCGAAGAGTAGCTGAGCGCCGCCGTCTCGTCTAGGAGGTTCATCTCCGACGAGACGCACGAGCTAGGCGGCGAGGCGGTGGACGACGATCGGCTCGGCGGAGAGTCGTGCTCGACTATGGGGAGATGGCTCATGTTCGTTGGGACCCTTCTTGGTGGTGAGAGGTTCAGCTTTAGGTCGAGCCTCGGTCCGTTCCTTCTGCTCATGGGTGCTGACGTGGCTGGCTATCTTTATGCTTCAAAAAAGAAAAGAAAGACTACTATTATGTGTGACCATGCATGCGTGACGAAGCAAAAGAAACCATTATGTTCATATATATATAAGTACATAAATATACCTGTTGAATTGGGAGGCTGAGAAGGGTGTTTTTCGTAGAGGTGAAAACACTACTTTTTACTTGTGAGATGGAAGTATTTGAAGAGAAGGTCTAGGGCGGCCATTATATATACAAGGAGGAGGGAGAGATGATATGTATGAGATTGGATTTAAAAGCTTAATTAATAAATTAATGTTGAGAGGTGGATGGTGTAGTGAGAGAGAGAGAGAGAGAACAGTTGTATTGTATAGCGAATTTAATTGAATTGAGTTCAAGGTAGAAGACGATAGAGGTGTAAATTGAGTGGCAGAAAATGGAGTTTTTTTGTTTATTGGTGGTGAATATGTGAAATTGTACTTGTAGGAAGAAGAAGATGATGTGTTGGCTGTCGTCATTCAATTCAATTGCGTATGTACACGATAAGAGTCGTCGTATTTGCGGTGTATTTGCTGCGTATAACGTATTAATACGTATAAGTATTTTTAGATATGGAGCTATTAAAGCAATGAACCAAAATTTCTAACAAATCCAGCTACATCGTTATTAATTTTTGATGAGGAAGGTTGTTCGAAAAACATTTAAATATCTGGCGATTGCGTAATATTGTTGTTCACCTTCTTTCTTCATCGGTTGATTTATTTGATTTGTTTATCTATTGCGGAAGTTTTATCTTAAATCGATTGTCTCGGTGCAATTTAATATGTATTTATGGTGATTTATTGCGAGGGTTGAGATTTGAGATCTTGAGATGTTTAGTTTTTAAGTCACTTGCTCATACGGTTGTAACAATTCAAAAGGGTTGGTTAATAGTTAATACTTGGTTTTCATTTATTAATATTACTTATTATTGTTTGGCAAATTGAAGTTATATTCAACATGAAGCATTATGATTTAGTTGTGCTCAACACGTCTCTGATCGTCATGATTTAAATGTCTCTTAATTTAATACAAAATTTATGTGGCTTGTCAACTTTGGGTGCCAAGAAATTAATGTGTTGTTATCGCTTGAAAGAAATAAGTTTTTTTCTTTATTTTCCCTGCGTACCAATTCTATCAAAAAAAAAAAGAATCATGACCGTTGAAAATGAACGGATTTGAAATAATTTGGTTGACTTTTAGCGGTTATGATTGTAATTTATAAGCTACGTTCAACGTGTGCAGAGGAATCGTAACCCTAGTCAAACCATTCCATTACATTAATGGAAGAACTATAATAAGTAGTTACTACGCATGCAATAGAAGAGTTACTATACAACCATTTATATTGTACATAGATTATCATTACACAATATATGTATATGCATCATTATTTCTCAATGACACATAACTTTCACTACTCGGCTTGCAAATTCATGATGACCTGACACTATGAAAGGATGACATTAAATTTTCCGAAAAATAAACACGAACTCAGAAACTGAATGAAAATTAATTAACATCACTGTAGATCTCATTTCTTTTATCAGTAAATAAATCATAAATACGATATTTATTCATCTCTCCTATGGGACAGTCCTTTCCTTTTCAGAATTTTTGGTATGGTTGGGCTTCTGTCTGTCCATTGCATCGGGTAAAAAATATTTAATTTTGTGTGTATATTAAATACGTAATGTCATTCGAAAGATTCAGACCACATTATCCCAAAGGTTTATGACCAATAAATTGCTTGTCTGATCATCCTATTATTATATCCCATCACTTTTGTACTATATCATATTTTGACGATGAAGCTCGAATTCAACATGACTCTTCTTGCAAAAATAAATAAATGAAAATATGAGAAACTGAGATTTGAGAATATATCGCATTCAGCTCAGCATATATAAATCCATAATCAACCGTGATTATTGTCTTGGGCAGAACGAAGCCCTTTTATGATACTAGGCCCATCATAAATGGGTTGGGGACCATCTATGGGTGGGCCTACAAGACCAACGAAGTTGTACAAACCAAACACGTGAAGTGATGTAAGAAACGTTTTTTTTCCAAGGATAATAGCTGGAAATTACTGCAAAATAGCAAGGGAAAAAAGACAAGAACAAAAAAAATATATATCACACACTCTTGCTTGCGTCGTCTCTACTCCATATAACCCAACCCTTGATTTGAGATGTCTATCATCTTATCTTCCCATATGAAATATAACTCCCATATCGACGACATGTAAAGGTTTATGCTGCTTATTACTATTGCAGACAATTACTTTAGAAAATAATGGCAATAGCTTCATCGCTTGTAACGTCTTCATTACGCACAAAAAGGTGTACATACATTACATATTCTTGCCTAGTAAACGACTACACCCATCATTGATTAGTTAGTTAACCATGATTAATAATTTAATATAGGCTTGAAGGGAAAGTGGCTCTAATAACCGGCGGCGCCAACGGAATCGGAGCAAGCACGGCCAAAATCTTCGCCGAGAACGGAGCCAAAGTAGCAATCGTCGACATCCAAGACGATTTAGGACAATCCCTCGCCGATTCTATCGACCCAGCGAAGAAAAACGCCACCTACATACACTGCAACGTCACCGACGAAGAACAGGTAAGAAACGCAGTGGACGAAACCGTCTCGACCTTCGGCAAACTCGACATAATGTTCAACAACGCCGGCGTCATCGACGCCCGAAACCCCCGTGTCTGGGAGGTCGAGAAATCGGCGTTCGAGCGCGTGCTGAGCACCAACGTCGTCGGAGTTTTCCTGGGCATGAAGCACGCCGCCCGCGTGATGGTCCCCCAGAGCGGCGGCGCCATAATCTCGACGGCGAGTTCCGTGTCGGGAATAAGCGGCGTGTCCAGCCACGCCTACGCTTGTTCGAAGCACGCGGTGGTTGGGCTCACCAAGAACATGGCGGTCGAGCTCGGACAACATGGGATTAGGGTCAACTGTGTGTCGCCCGGCGGCATTCCGACGCCTCTGGCGACCCAATTTCTCGGCCTGGACGCCGAGGAATTAGCCGCTTGGAACTCGGCGCAGTCGAGCTTGAAGGGGGCGACGCTCACCGTTGAAGACGTTGCAAACGCTGCGCTGTACTTGGCCAGCGATGAGGCTAAGTTCGTCACTGGGGTCAATCTTTTCGTCGATGGAGGGTTCGCAATAACGAAATCCTCGGCCAATATGTTCACTCAGACGACGAACTGATAATGTTTTCTTTCATCTTCAATTGCCGAGTTTTGCCCGCTGTAAGAGAAATAATGATGGTTGTTCGTTATATACGTAGTAAACGCCTTACGTTTCTTGATTTTGGTGATATCAGTGGTCAGTTCATCAATGAGAGAATTTGAAAGAGTGTTATTTAAGAATATACATGTAGCTTGGAATGTTTCACAAGTAAAAACATAACAAAGTACAAATGAAAGTCGATCAAACGACACGACCAATCAAGAAGCACAAACATAAATGCGTTGGAAAAGTCAAATCGAATTTCAAAACTGATGATCATCAGGATAATTAAAGAGCTGAATTGCAGAATTATGGATGCCAAAGCCGCCATCTACGAAGAGATTCTGACCACTGACGTACTTAGCCTCTTCGCTAGCCAGAAAGAGGACGGCGTTCGCCACGTCATCGACCACGAACCTCCGACCCTTGAGATTCGCCTTTGCCTCCAACATGCTCTCGAGCTCCTCCCCGTCGATCCCCATGTACTTTGTCGAGAAGGGAGTGTTCAAACCGTAGGGCGAAACGCAGTTAACCCTAATCCCAAACTGACCCAACTCGACCGCCAGATTCTTGGTCAAGCCCACCACGGCGTGCTTCGAACAAGTGTAGGCGTGCGACGAAACTCCCGCCACACCTGTCAAAATGCGATAAAAAAGAACGAAATTTACACAAATGCAAAAATGTCACACCTGAAAAATTAAGAAATTGAACATGTACCACTGTTCGCCGGGACTACAACAATATATAAAATTATGCGCTCTCTGTTAGCTTAAACTTTAGGTGAAGTGGTCATTGACCATGATATCAGAGCTAATGGACCAAACATGTCTTTAATACGAATCCTCACGACCACCGCCCCATTTAAGATAATTAGCCGTTTATGCCTAGAAAATAAAACACCAGTCTAGACGCGAGATGACATGTTGAAAATATGATATATCAAATAAAAAAATGATACAGTCCCTACAAGCTTAGGTGTTTAGGTTAAACTGATAATTCAGCACTATGGACTGGTATTTAAGTGAAAGATATTACCTGAAGCGAGGCTCGAGGTTGAGATTATGGTTCCCTGGCGTCGGGGGACCATGACTCGAGCCGCGTGCTTCATGCCCAAGAACACGCCCGTGACGTTGGTCCTCAGAACGCGCTCGAAGTCCGATTTCTCGTTGTCAATTATTCGGGGTTTGGGGCGGTCGCTGATTCCCGCGTTGTTGAACATTATGTCGAGCTTTTCGTAGGCCGAGACGGTTTCGTCCACCGCGTTTTTCACTTGGTCTTCGTCCGTGACGTCGCATTTTATGTACTTGATGGGATTTTCAGTGGAGGACGAGTCGTCGGGTTTGTTTCGCTGGATGTCGGCTACGGAGACATTTGCGCCGTGTTTGGCGAAGAGCTTTGCCGTGGCTTCTCCTATACCGCTCGCTCCCCCGGTTATTAGGGCTACTTTGCCTTCGAGCCTAATGTTTTCAAACGATTCAACTTAATTACGAAATGTTGATAGAACCTTCAAGATAGCATTGGAAACGAGATGATTTTATTTATTTTTAGAACACAGAATACTTTTGAAGTACCTTTTGATGAGATTCGCCACGATGATGATACTTGATGGGATATAAATTCTGTTTCCTGTAGATAGTTTGAGTTGAGCGAACCAAAAGTAGAGAGGGTTGGTTATAAATAGAATACATTTGAAGTACCATTGCTAGAAAAAAAAAGGACTAATAATGTGCGGCGGCTGTCAAGAAGTTACGGCATTCCATGTACGAATAACCAATTGTGTAGATCGAGATATAAGTAGTATATTATAGAATCTAATCGTTGAGTATGGCGAAACTATCGCAATCAAAGCAACCCAATATTGACCACGCGTAGCAATGATTCATGATTCAATTTAATTAAAATGGCAACTAGGCCTTATCATCATCGAAGAGCCCAAACGCATGATTAACAATACTCATCCCACCATCAACGAAGAGATTGACCCCACTCACATACTTTGACTCATCGCTAGCCAAATACAAAGCAGCCATCCCAACGTCTTCAACCTTGAGAGTCGTGCCCTTGAGATTAGCGAGAGAATTCGTCATTTTCTCGAGCTCCTCGCCGCCGACTTCCACGTACTTGGTGGCCAAGGGCGTCGCCACCGTGTAAGGAGACAAGCAATTAACCCTAATCCCAAACCGTCCGAGCTCAGCCGCCACGTTCTTGGTCAGACCCACGACGGCGTGCTTCGAGCTCGTGTATCCGTGCGGCGCGGATCCTCCTAGGGACGAAGCTATGCTCGCGGCGGAGATGATCGACCCACTGCGCCTGGGAATCATTACTCGGGCGGCGTGCTTCATGCCCAGGAAAACGCCGGTGACGTTGATGCTTAGGACGCGTTCGAACTCCGACGCGTCGCCGTCGACGATCCTTGGCTTGGGATGGTCGCAGACGCCGGCGTTGTTGAACATGACGTCGAGTTTTCCGTAGGTTAGGACCGTCTTGTCCACGGCGTTCTTCATGTGTTCTTCGTCTGTGACGTCACAGTGTATGTAGGTAACTGAATCATGGCCGTCGTCGTCGCCGCTGGCTGGGTTTATGTCGGCGATGGCTACTTTGGCTCCGTGTTTAGTGAAGAGCTTCGCCGTGTATGCTCCGATCCCACTTGCTCCGCCGGTTATTAGAGCCACTTTGCCGTCGAGCCTATATTTTACGTGTTATTATTCGATTTAGTATTTTAGTTTTCATGAGAAAGTTTGAGTTGATTAGCAGATAGCAAGTATATTTACTTACCTTCGCGTGAGTGCAGATACGAGCGAAGCTTTGGCCATTTCGTGCGTAATAGTAGAAGACAAACTTCGATATTGGATATATATGGAAGATGTAATGAGAATAGAGCCCACTCATTTGTATATTTATATATTCTTTTTTTTTTGTATATTTATATAGTCTCAGACTCATGTGAACTTTATATACTCTTGAGATGTATATGTCATAATAATACTAATAAACTTTCAAAGTTGAACGACTCATCATTAAGAATAGCCAGTAAAATATGATTAACCCTATTACATAGTAGACAAACACCCTTCTCTTACCTAAAAAATTACGAATTATAGAGATTAGGACAAAATCATTTCTGACTGAAAAGATCGGCCGAGGATTTGCATATCGAAAACCCTCCATCGACAGAAAGATTCACCCCACTCACAAACTTAGCCTCGTCGCTAGCCAAGTAAAGAGCCGCATTCGCAATATCCTCGGCGTTGAGCGCCGCCCCTTTCAGACACGAATGCGCCGAGTTCCAATTGGCACACCCCTCTTCGTCCATGCCCAGAATTTTGGTCGACATGGGCGTCGGAACGCCGCCGGGAGACAAACAGTTGACCCTAATCCCATGTCGTCCGAGCTCGACCGCCATGTTTTCCGTGAGCCCAACCAAAGCGTGCTTGGAACAGGTGTAGGCGTGGGTGCTTCCAACGCATATTCTCGACGCAGCACTCGCCGTCGAAATTATGGCGCCGGCGCGATTGGGGACCCATCCCCAAAAAAACTCCGACGACGTTGGTGCTCAGCACGCGCTCGAACACCGATTTCTCGTACTTGGAGACATCGCCGACGGGGGTGTCGTGGATTCCGGCGTTGTTTAACATGACGTCGAGTTTTCCGAAGGCTGAGACGGTTTCGTCCACTGCGTTTCTTACCTGTTCTTCGTCGGTGACGTCGCAGTGTATGTAGGTGGCGTTTTTCTTCGATGGGTCGATGGAATCGGCGAGGGATTGTCCTAAATCGTCTTGGATGTCGACGATTGCTACTTTGGCTCCGTTCTCGGCGAAGATTTTGGCCGTGCTTGCTCCGATTCCGCTGGCGCCGCCGGTTATTAGAGCTACTTTCCCTTCAAGCCTATATTAATTTATTAATCATGGTTAACTAACTAATCAATGATGGGTACAAACGTAAAAGTAAGGTTCTTCTTTACACCTTCTTGTGAGTAATGAAGATACAAGTGATGAAGCTCTGGCCATCTTCTTGCGCGAAGCAATCAGTCGATTGTCTGTAAAATAGTAATAATAGTTAGTAAACCTAACCTTGTGTCGGCAATAAAAGAGAGATCTCATATATCAGATGGGAATATAAGATGAGACATCTCAAATCAAATGGTGGGGTTATGGTACGAAGAGAAACGACGTAAGATTTCATTGGCGGTAAGTTGTTTGTCTTCTTTTATTTCCTCTTCCATTTATTAACCAGTTCTTGTCCTTAGACCACCACACACACGTTTCATGCTGAAAGACATTCACCGCATGGTAATAACTCCACCCACTACTCATAGATGGGCCTGAAGCCCATTATCTTAAAAAGGCTACAATCGGCCCAATTACAGTAATAACGAATGGGTATGGATATACATATACATTGTTCTGAATACGATTTGTGCCTTTTTTTCAGGTAGGGAAAAATGGCACCATGGCATAACCCTTACATCACGCCGAAGCAGCTAGCCGTTACTCTCTGCGGTTTGATCGTCGGCGGCGGATGTATCGGCGTTGGGGCACATCTCTCCTACGTCAATATAGAGCCGCAGCAGGCCCGAACCAAGGCCCGCAGGGATTACATCAAGGCCCGTCTCAGGCAACTTCTCGAGGATTAGCGTAAGCAGGCGCAGTTCTTTTCTTTGCGTTGACAAAAGGGTTTCGATTTCAGTCCTTTTCAGTTGGGTTAAAAAGCTAAGCTGCGAATTTAAGGTTTTTGTTTTTTTTTTCTATTCTTGGGCGTTCCATCTTTTGGCCTTTGCCCGAACTTGTCTGAGCTTTTTGACCTCCTGATAATCGATGGGTATGTTTTTGTTAGTGAATTTTGGAAAATTTCCGTCCTCTAATAATGCTTTTTCTTCTGTTTCCGTTTTTGTTTGTTCCCAGAAACCATTCATCTCAGATAATCTAGAAAGGAAGCTCTTAATATCATCATCAGACACCAAAAGCCTGAATCTTGGTCAGAGATGTTAGCTTATTGACTACACAGGTGAAAGTCTGGTGTATTTTTCATTATGCGGGGGCTATTATGTAAATACAAGAAAATATAGTTAGTGTCGGAATGTGATTTCTCACGCAAGATTGACTTTTTCTTTTATTTCATTATCCAAAGAATTCCAAATACTATGAGTGGCCTGGTCCAATTTGAGAAACAAGAGAGGGAAAGAAAGAAACGGAATAATAAGAAGCAGCTTTTTCTTTCAGGACAGATCAGATATGTACAGATCGAAAAACAAAGTTAAAATCCTCATTACCAACCACGTTTTCATCTCACATGCCCCACTAATCTCGCCCTTTTCCCACGCCTTTTTATTCCCTCTGCTTCGACCGCTTATACTCTAGGCTTCCTCTCAAGTACCGTTGCTTTTTAAAAATTGAAAAAAGAATTAAAACATGATCTCTTCTCTTGCATTCGCTTTAAACAACTTTCCTTTCCTAATTTCTCCTCCACAATCGTCTCAGATCAACATACCAATCATTCTTACCACCATTTTCGAGCTGTTTTACTGAAAAAAGAAAAAGGGAGAGATATTTCTTGAAGCTCCGTTTTAGACCATGTTTCTAGCTGTAAAGATTCTTGAAACCAACTGACCACTTCGTACCCACTGTTCTTTGAGTTCCATCGCTGACCAAGATATATTTTAAATCTCATCTCATTCTCTTTCTCTCATTTTCTTTATATAAGAACATTGATAGTGATCGTAGCTGAAAGCTTGTTGATTGATGAGTATGGGAAGTTTCCCGCCAATCCTTAGCTGGAATCTGTAAGATCTCGAAATCCCACGTCTTTTTTTCTCATAAAGATTAAGTCTTTGTACGGATTTCAGTTTCACCCTCATGCTAATGTCTTGAATGCTTGGTAGGGTATGTTTACTTTGATGATTATCTCAAAATAGCGTCTTTCCTTTCCAGTGAAATCTCACCAGAATAATACCGTTTCTTTCGAGTCCATCGATAATAGAGGAGGAAAGGAAATACTTGCGCTGAGAAAAAATTCTTGCACAATGCCGAAGCAAGGACATAGCATTAGCGTGGTTATAGATGGTCTTATTGCTCCTACGAAGATCAGAAAAAGAGGATGCTCATCGTCGTCATCTTCATCATCAAGAATTCACCATTACAGATTGAACAAAAAGGCCGTCGTAGTCAGCAGCAAGAACCGAAGTTCGACCATCAGGTCAAGTTCGTGCACGCCCGTCCCCAAGTGGAGAACGACTCCACTGAGGAGTGCGGTCGATTCTCCGAAGCAATCTCAGGGCGGGAAATCGACCCGACCCGTATCCGCCCGCAGGCTCGCTGCTACGCTGTGGGAAATGAATGAGATGCCTTCTCCTAAAATGAGCGAAAGTAGTTTGGTCTCTATGACGAAGAAAGCAAATAAGAGTGATGCTAAAGCTGCTGTTAAGATGGAGAAAATGCGTGCTAAGTGGGGTATGAATGGCCGTGTTGTTTTGCCGCCGCACTTGTCCGATCCTTCTCATAGCCCAAGTGCTTCTGAGGTTTGCCTACCCTTTCTTTATTTGTACACTTTTTCTTCCTTGTCATATGGTGGTTGGTTTGTCTTGAATTCATATTCATTGATGCTAAGGCTAAGAGATGCCCGTGATAAATTTCAGCCTTAGTTCTTGAAGCTTATGATACACAGAATAGATGAAATTGCACACTTTTTCATGATTCCTGACTTTTTGTATATGCATCTGTTTACAGAAAATGGACCGTTCTGGGACTGGGAGAAATAGTCGAAAGGCGCCCTCGATTTCTCAGAAACTTAGGACCGCCCGCGTAAATGTTGCTGGCGATTCTGTCAGCAACGCTAGTTTCATGGAGGTAAGTAAGGCTTAAACGATTCTTGGATCTTCGAAACGTGATTTGTAGGATAAAATCTTTGAATTCTCACTCTATTATTGTCTGCAGATTGAGACAAGGTCTCGTTATTCCCATATCTCGAGTTCGTCAGCCATCGGTAATAAAAACCGCCTAAAGGACATAAGCAACGCTTTGATCACTTCGAAGGAGCTTCTGAAGATAATCAACCGCATATGGGCCCCAGTGGACCAGCCATCGTCGAGCATGTCCCTCGTCTCGGCCCTCCACGCCGAGCTCGAACGGGCCCGCCTTCAGACAAATAAGCTCATTCAAGAACAAAGCTCTGATAATACTAACGAGGTTGGCTATCTCATGAAGCTCTTTGCCGAAGAGAAGGCTTCGTGGAAGGACAAAGAGCAAAGAGCCATCGAAACTGCAATAACATCTGCTGTAAACGAACTCGAGGTTGAGAGGAAACTAAGGAGGAGGCTCGAAAGCCTTAACAAGAAGCTGGGGAAAGAGTTGGCCGAGACAAAGTCTGCCTTCGTTAAGGTTGTTAAGGACTTGGAAAGCGAGAAAAGGGCCAGAGAAGTCGCCGAGCAGATGTGTAATGAATTTGGTAGAAATGGCGATGGAGATGGAGCTGAGGAGGTCGAAAAGCTGAAGAGGGATGAAAGGGAAACGTTGGAAATCGGAGATAAACTGCAGAAGATCTCGGAGGGTAAGAATCATCAGTACGAGGAGAAGAACTCTGCCATTAGAAAGCTGAGGAAGCAATTTGAGGTTTTCTTGGGAGCTAAGAAGGAGAAGAATCAAGAAAGGGCAGCGACTGTTAATTCCCGCCATCAAGAAATCGAAGACGATGCGTTAGAGAGCAGCGATCTTCACTCTATCGTACTGTCAAGGAACTCTGTTCCTCGGAAAGGCGTTGTTCTTCCTCTTCAGAGAAGCGTATCGGAAGGATTCGAAGATGTTAACCAGCAAGAGAAACTCAATAAGGATGCTCCGAGGAGAAGCTATAACGAAGAGAGGCAAAGGTATTATGGCAAGAAGGATCATAACTCCTTGTCAGGTACGAGGATGTCATTGACAAGAGAGTATCTTTGTCCGACCCCACCAAGGGAACAAGTGTGGCCGTCGAGGGACCCACTTGGCACCATTGAGGAGAGTCCGAGCTTGGTTCAGGCGAGTGGTTTCAAGCCTAAGGAAAGTACTAGGAAATCTAAGTGGTGATTTTCATTTCTAGTTTTTTTCTTCTTTGATTTTGTTTTCCTTGGTGTGATTTGTAAAAATCTTGGATCGAGAAGTTAACGTCTTGTTTATTTAGTTTTCTTATTTTGTGAGTACAATATTACACCCGCCATTTTTTTTAATTTATTTCATACTATAAGATACGGCTGAAAAGGACATGGTGACGCATATGATATTTTCATTGACTTAGATATGTGATTGGTATCCAAGTTCGGATTTTTATATATGGGCTTTAGTCAAGTGTAGGGATGGCAGTGGGGCGGGGATTCCCCGTCTCCGCGGGGATCCGCCCCGAAAGGGGCGGGGAATCCCCGAGTTTTTATCCCGCGGGGCGGGGACGGGGACTGATTTTTCCCCGCGGGGATCCCCGCCCCGTTCCCCGCCCCGCCCCGAACCTATATTATATATTAAAATATATATATTTTCAAATTATAATTTAAATAATAATAAAATAATATCAAAAAATAGATTAAATAATATTAAAATAATACAACTAATATTTAAAAATTATAATTTATATAATATTTATAACAAAAAATATCCAAATTTATATATTATATTAAAAATATTATATTTTTTAAAAAAATATGAATCCCCGCGGGGAATCCCCGCCCCGCGGGGATCCGGCAGGGACGGGGACGGGGACAGTTTTGTCCCCGAATGCATCGCGGGGACGGGGACGGGGATTGGATCCCCGCCCCGAACCCGCCCCGTTGACAACCCTAGTCAAGTGGAAGTCCGATACAATTACGTCACTTTTTTTATTGTTATTATTAGCGGTGTAAATGCTAGACAGGTAAAAAGACGAAATAGAACTACATATATTCACAAAGAGTAGTCTACACGATGATGCTACTTTACCTCTCTCTAGATGCATATGCGTTAAATAATCAATTGTTGACCAAATATTTTGTTAGCGACTTATACGCCTCTCTAGATGATTAACCGGTTAAATGATGGGGCTTTTAGCCCCTCATTAGTTTCATTTAGGTTTCAGACCTCGGTCAGAAAATTCATCGTTTTAAGAATCAAATTTCTGCAGTAGCACTTCATTGTTATGCAGAACCACTTCATTGTTCTTAAATAACCAAAATATCATATGATACCAGTTCATATACACTTTATAACACTTGCGTAAATTTAGTAATTGTCTCTAAATTTCATAAAAATTGAATCTTTAAACAACATTTTTTTGATAGAGTCTGAAACCTAGTTTAAAATCTTTTCTGGGGTGTGGAACGTAATTTGCACTTAAATGATCGAAGTTTAGACCAAATCATGATAGTGACTCTTTTAATTTATTATTCGGAGAAAAGGTTAAGACAAGGTTCGCGTTAAGAAGCCGGTAACCACATTTTCATTTGTGACATATTAAAAATATCAAAATAACACATATGATAGAAAGAGGAGGGCATTTCCGTAAATTAAGAATTCGCAGCTTTATATTCTCCATCTACGCATTCAATTCAAACATAGAATACTCTCAGAAAAGAATCCATCATTACCCTCACAAACAATTCAGATTCTCGAAAAGAATTCTCAGAAACAGATGCAATTTCACACCACCACCACGGAGATGGCGGCGGCGGCGGCGGAATCTACAGCCACCTTCTCGGCGCTTCACACCGATATCATAGAAGCCCACATCCTTCCCCGCCTCGACGGCCCATCCCTGGCCTCCACCGCCTGCTGCTCGGAGACCCTACGGCGTCTATCGGCCCACCGCCGCCTATGGTCCCACCTCTGCCACTCTACGTGGCCATCAACCACCACATCTCCTCTCCTCCATCGATTCATCTCCGACCAACCACGCCAGTTCTTCTCACAGGCCTACAACACCATCCCCACGACGACAACTCTCCCCTCATCCTCCCCACCGCCGCCGCCGAGACTAATCTCAGCCGTCGACGTCTTCTACAGAGACACCCTCATCTTCAGCAAAGTCCAAGAAACAGAAACCCAGACGAATTGGTTCAAGTGCTCCCCCTTCAGAATCGACATGTTGGACCCAAAAGACGTCATCCCTACCGACGTCGTCAGGCTCTCGGACGGCAGCAAAGCCGTCGACGACCTCGAGAAACACATGACGCTGAGCTGGCTCGTGGTGGACCCCAACGGCCGTCGAGTGATGAACCTATCCTCGCAGAAGCCAGTGTCCGTACAGAGACACTGGCTAACCGGCGAGATACGGCTGAAGTACGCCGTGATAGTAGGCGAGGTGCAGTGTGGGGTTGTGCTCACCTGCGGCGGCGGAGAAGGAGACGAGGCCCACGACGCCGTGACGGTGCTGAAAGAGGTGAGCTTGGAGATGGAGGACATAGATGGAGCCCACTTGAACGGAAGGGATAGTTTGGAAACCTTACACGCGGCGTTGATGGGTTGTAATAAGAGTGGGGAAGGAGGGAAAAACAGGGCTTGGGAGTGTAAGAAGAAGTACGGCGAGTTCTTGGAGAAGAAAAGGGAGAAGAAGGAGAAGAAGGTGAGGACAGAATGGGCATTAGATATGCTTTGCGTGACCTTTGGGATTTTTGGATTCGTTGCCTTTGTTTGCTTTTCTGTGTCACAAATATAACAACCATTGATGAAGAAGATGAGGGGATGCTTTACGAAAGAAGAGATGGGGGCAAAAAAGGATATTCATCTCTTCTTTTTTCTTTTTCTTAAATTATGTAATATTATTGCTTATATATATCGTAGGATGGTAAAGAATTAGGCGAAAGTACTGTGGAGATTGTATAAGCGTACGTAATTGTGTATTGACCTAAAGGGCAGGGAAAAATCTTTTTTTACCATATACTATAATATATTTTAATAAGGAGCATGCATGCCATGCCGATCATCTTGATTTGTCGTTTGGCTGTATTCACTAGATGGAATCGACTTCTGTAAATATACAATTTGATGATGTGTATAATGTTACTAAAGAATGGGCAGGTCAACTTTGCGCATTAATTATTTTTTGGTTGTCGCTGTCCATATTATTCACGAGTTTTTTTAATTGATGAGATAAATAGGGAGATGACGGTAATTGCCTGATTCCATGAATTTCCCAAAATACCCTTCACCCAAATTTCAGTCGCGCATCTGATCTGAATACTGAATAATATTCGCATAAAGAGAAAAGAAGAAATTAGGGAAAGGGAAGGAAGAGGAGGACCGTGTCTCTGCCCAAAAGCTTAAATACTACTGCTTACTACGGTGAGCTGTGACTACTGTTCGCATCAACTTCGATAATCTGTGATTTTTGTACTGTCTAATTGCTCGAAGTTGTTCCTGAATTTTATTTTTAGGGAATTAAGATGAATGCGCAGCCCCAGCAAAGCCCTCGATCTCAGTCGGCACAAGCTCCGTATCTAATGGTATCGGTTTCGGATCCAGCTAAGATGGGCAGTGGAGTCCAGGCATACGTATCATACAAAGTTGTTACTAAGGTAGCGTCGTATATGGGATTGATTTGGTAACTTTCATGTTCTGTTATGCTTTTAGTAAGAAATTGGTTCTTAGATTTAGTTATTAGTTGGTTGCATGTTGTGTTTCCTTTGTATACCTGTGTACTTTGGAACCTAGATCAATTGTTCGATTGTTGGTTAGCGATTCACCGTGTTGCCGAAAATTTTAACCTAAATATAAGAAATGGGAGGAAATCTTTGATGAAATTTTCTATCGCATGATTATATTTTTCTGCTCATATCATATATGGATCTAAAATCTTGTTCATCCCGTGATCTGCAGACCAATTTACCTGAATATGAGGGCCCTGAGAAAATTGTTATTCGGCGATATAGTGATTTTGTCTGGTTAAGGGATCGCCTTTTTGAGAAGTACAAGGGTATTTTCATCCCTCCACTTCCAGAGAAGAGTACTGTAGGTATGACAAGTTGTTCCGCCAGTTTTCCTAACTTGTTGCAAGTCTCTACTATTGGCACTAATGTTGTTGTCTTCTTTATTCATAATATGGTTTGATTCCTCCAGTTTCCAGTTTATGTGAGTTTAGCCAAAACGTTATGTGCATCTTTTCGAGTATTCGGATGCAATGACTTATGCATTTCTCTGATAAGCTTGTTGCGGCATATAGTTGCTGTCCAGTACATGGTGTCTCATTTTTTTTTATATGACTTTTGATTCCATTTTAGAAATTTATCGGGCATTTATTGGACTCTGAAATGCAGAGAAGTTTAGATTTACTGCGGAATTCATTGAGATGAGGCGTCAGGCTCTGGATATATTTTTAAATAGAATAGCTTTACATCATGAGCTCCGACAAAGTGAAGACTTGAGGATCTTTTTACAGGCTGATGAACAGGTAATCTTAAATGATTCATTAAATTAGTTGTGGCGAATCGCAGATGTGTTATACTTGAAAACTTGATACTCTATTGCCATTTTACCTCTTGTTTGCTAACCTGCTGGGTATAAAAATGCTTTAGATTTTAACCGAATTTTGTGTACACTTTGCCTTCACTACAGACTATGGAAAGAGCACGTTTCCAGGAAACTGGTATTTTTAAGAAGCCCTCTGACTTGATGCAGATTTTCAAGGTATAGCTCATTCCAAATCCTGCTTTCAGGCTTTGAAGTGAAAACATGCTTTTTGATGATCTATGTATTCGATGTCCAGGATGTACAATCTAAAGTGAGTGATGTTGTTCTCGGAAAGGAAAAACCAGTTGAGGAGTCGAGCCCCGAGTATGAAAAGCTGAAGAATTATATTTATCAGCTTGAAGATCACCTAGCTGAAGCCCAAAAGCACGCATATCGTCTCGTGAAGAGACACAGGGGTAGAAATAATGATTCCTTACGACGTCTTATTCGTCAATTATTTATTGCTCCTGTAAATTTATTGATCATCACGTGGGACTTCAAAATCGTTACAGAGTTGGGACAGTCTCTACTAGACTTTGGTAAGGCGGCCAAGCTTCTTGGAGATTGTGAAGGAGATGCTCTTGGAAAGGCATTTTCGGAGCTCGGGGCTAAGTCCGACATATTATCCATTAAGTTGCAGAGAGAGGTGTGGTTAACTCTTGGACAAAATATTTTAGCTGATTTTTTGCTTCCACGCTTATCCTTTTTTCGTCAACTAGGCTCACCGACTCTTGATGAATTTCGAAGAGCCACTAAAGGATTATGTTCGAGCCGTGCAGTCTATTAAGGTCACCTCACCTTCGAATGGCGTAAATTTTACGATTCACATCTTCCTTATGGAAACTGATGTTGCCAATCCTTACTTTTCTGACGCAGGAGACACTAGCAGAGCGAGCAAATGCTTTCAAGCATCAGTGTGAGCTTGTGGAGGCAATCAAATTTAAGGAAATAGATCTGTAGGGATATCTTGGCCATGATTACTCGATATATATTTCCTTCTCTATCTGTCCTAATGCACCATATATTAATGATATTATCTCTGTTCCTTTCTTTGAAGGAACAAGCTAAGGTTAACACGGTCAGAAAAACTGGGCGAAGCTGAGCGAGAATACGAGGAGGTTGTTTGGATCCACGCCTATTTAATCTTTGTCTCCTAGTCTCGATATTTCCCCCTCATTTTGTTGGTATTTAATCATATGCAGTTAAAAGCTGAAGGTGCTGAGGCAGCTAGGAGATTCGAGGCTATGGTGAAGGTAATGAAGGAAGAAATGGCACGTTTCCAAGAACAGAAGACTTTAGATAAGGGAATTGTGTTTCATGAATTTGCCAAAGGGCAAGCTCAACTGTCAAATGCTATAGCAGAGGCCTGGCGAAGTCTTCTTCCAAAGCTCGAAGCTTGCTCTTCTTATTCTCCTTCCTCATCCTGAATTATATTTGAGTCATATTTTCAAGGTTGTCTGTCTATCTGACTGAATGTATAAACCAAGTTGATCGAGATCGATATATTTTTCTCTCTTTTCTTTTTACTAATTCCTGGATAACTTTTCTTTTAATGAAAAATCTTTTGGTAGGGAGTCAAGCCTTCTGAATTGGCAACAGATATAAACAAGGCCCAATTAGTCGAGGCCCAAATTTTGACGGCCCAATAGTGTTGAGGAAAACCCTATGTAAATTGCAAGGTAAGAATTAAGAATCGACGACCTCCACCGTATCCTGTCGGGGAATTCGCAGCAGCAGCTCAGCTAACAAGTCGATCTCTGCCGAAGTCATGGTAGTTGATCCTTTCCTGAAGGCTAATGACTTTCATGGTTACAATTCCGATGATGTTATAACCAACAGATTTTAATTATCAATCATGTCATTTTTTAGTTTTTTTTTTTAATTATTATCCCTATCTGGTGCTTAACCTGTTGTAATTGTAGTCAAAGAGAAGGACCAGAGAGCCCAAGGAGGAGAACGTGACACTGGGACCAGCCACAAGAGATGGCGAGCTAGTGTTTGGTGTTGCTCACATTTTTTGCATCTTTCAATTATACGTTTATCGTAAGTGCGCTCTTCCGTTAGTTGATGGCTTGGTGGTCTATGCATTGCTGTTTTTTTTTTTTACATTTTTTTTTGGCAGCGTGTGACTGATTTGTCTGGACGTGAAACCATGGTTCGTATCACAGGTATGTTGTTCTCCCAATATGTATGAATTGAATCTACTGTTTGAGGTTTCAATCGGCGTGTTTACGTTCTTGAAAAAACTGTCTTTTTGAGTCGCGGTGAGTTTGATCATCTGAATTTCAGATTATAGGTAATAATGGGCACATGATGAATCTCATGTGAAAATGGGTAATTTGCATCTGAATCCATCTATATTGATGTTTATCACCTTGGAGAACTGATGCCCTGTTTTCAATGATTTATTTTGTCTATGCTTTTACTTGAGGAGAGGAGACGGGGGCCTGTGGTATAATGCATCTTTAATTGCTCCCCCTTTTTTACTCCCAACAAAAATTTCAGTCCATGCACTTACTCAATAGTTCTGTCCATCTTGCCAAAATTTTTCTGCTGAGCTTGCTTATTGTCAAGTGTTTTACTTTTTCTTGGACCAAAAGCTTCTAGTTCTATGCTAGTTCTTTGGGAAATGCTAAAACAAGATGATGCTTTCTTTTAATTTTCAGTCTTCTGAATTTCGTGGGTGGCATGAAGGTGAAGGCTGACAGGGACGAGTCTTCTCCCTACGCAGGCATGCTTGCAGCCCAGCCAAGATGTTTCTCAGAGATGCAAGGTGTTCGTCAATGTTTCTTGAATCGGTGTCTTCTCTTATTGCCTTACATCCCATTGATAACTTGTATTGTTTTGATACATATTTTTCATTATTACAGGAATTGGGCATAAACGCATTGCATATCAAACTCCGTGCGACCGGCGGCAACAAAACAAAGACCCTCGGGCCCAGGCGCTCAGTCTGCACCCAGAGCCCTTGCTCGTTCTGGCATGAAGATTGGCCGTGTAGGTATTATTTATTGCCCTGATTCTTTCCTTTTTTTCATTACATTATGATACATGCTTTTGAACACGCTTTTGTTTTTTCGTTAATTATTTTGTGGTGCAGAGGATGTTACACCAATTCCTACGGACAGCACACTTTAGAAAGGGCGGAAGAAGGGGAAGAAGGCTGTAATAATATTTTCAGTTATAGCTTTTGGTTTCTTGGATCCTTTTCCTTCCTATGTTCGAATGATGCTTTTCGTTTTCTGTCTTTTGTGATCTACGCTTGTATGAATGCGTTGTTACCATGTTACTTGAATTAAGCAGACCAAACCTAACTAAGCTTGCATGCCATTGCCAATCGTATGTATAGCCTTCAAGAGTTGGAGGACAGTGGTAAGCGCACTGTTTTTTTTGTGCGTTTCCACTTTATTACATCTTCATTTTCGCACTATTATCCATCAACAAACGATTCCCGCATTCGGACACTGAAATTCGCACGCCTTGTTAGCCAAGAAAAGGGGTAGAAAAAAATAATAAAGTTGTTTGGCAAGAATCGGCATTAATTTATCATGGTTTTCATTTGTCAAAGATTCTTCTTTTAATTGTGAGATATCTTACCAAGGTTAGGTTAGGAAGGGAGGCAACTATTATTAGTGGAAGATACACAAACATTGTAATGCAAGAATCCAAGGCGAGGCGGGCATGCTAATAATCTAGTCATCATATGATGATGACGACTTTACCTTGAGAGCTCATAGACTTTCCTTTATAGAAACGTTCTTTTGTGTTGCTTAGTGTGTGGATGTGCGTGTGTGATCTTTACATTTCAAACATGCTTGTGGGATATTTGAAGTGAACTTAGTTATACATGCAAAGACCAGTTTAGATTGTACGGAGGCGTATTTAACTTCTCTTCATACTTATTTTAAGGTGGTAAAAAACAAACTCCACCTCTAGGCTCTAATAACTATAGCTTATGCTTCCAAGTTCGACTTGGATGTTAAAGTTGAAGGATATTCTTATACTATCGTTAACTGAGGATTAATGTTCTTCAAAATTATAGTCGTAGCCTCATCTACTTGTAATATGGGATTTAATTAGAAATACATACCAACTCATATATATGTCAAGAATTTAATAACATATTATTAGTCAAGTCAGTGGTTATTTGTCTTATTAGAGATAATCGTTGAGTAACGAATCATTCATGTCTGCGAAATGGACATCAGTTCGTTATTTCGTTTACTTAAAAAATGAAAACTCTTTCGCTGACGTGATGTGCGAGATCAATTTTCTTCTAAATACATCAAATTTCCGAAACAGGTGTCGAGTGCTTGTAATAATTACGTAATATTCTCGTGTGAATTTGACATAAAAGTAAAACCAATGTCTTTTAATGCAAATCTCCATTTCCCGCAAGATATATAGTAATAGGGCATTAGGGCTGAGCAAAAATATCCGAAAATCGGATTCCGATCCGATATCCGGTTTTCAAAACCCGAAAATCCGGATAATCGGTTTTAAAAATCGGATCGGATATCTGATCCGATTTATTTTAAAATAAACCGGATCGGAAACGGATAGTGGTTTGTCTAAAATCCGGATATCCGGTATCTGGTTTTATATTTAAAAAATAAAAAAATAAAAACAAATAGCCCAAAATGAAAAATGAAGGTCAAAAAGGAAAAAAAAATCCTATAGAAATATTTATATTTATATTATTTTATTACATAATTTTGAATCATGAATTCACATATTGTGTGAACTAGTTTTGGCCCGTGCTATGCACGGGAATTTTATTTTAATTATAACAGTTATTAGTATAATTTATAGGCATGCTAAAAAATAAATTTTTTATTTTGATAAGAAATAAAAAAAATGATTTTGAACAGAATATATTTTGAATCATGAATTCACATATTGTTTATTATTTGTTATGTAATTTGGAATCATGAATTCACATATTGTGTTAATTACTATGTGTAGTAATTTTTATATGAAAAAATATATTTTTTATTTTGATAAGAAATAAAAAAATGATTTTGTAAAGAAAATATGAAAAATTATACTATAAAAAATAACTTTAAAAACCGGATGCGGATATCCGATTTAAATATCCGAATAAAGCGGATATCCGATTTTCGGATATCCGGTTAAAACCGGACCGGATACGGATATCATTTTTTGATATCCGAAAATCCGGATATCCGAAGTCCGGATATCCGGTTTTGCTCACCCCTATCTATAGTAATATCTGTGAAAAGATAACGATAGTACATATATTAATTCCGTAAATCTTGCAAAATAAGGCGAATTGCCAAAATGAAACAATAATAAAAACAAAAGATCTGTTTGAATTTCCATGATTATATTCGTATATTGCGTATCGAAATGTTATTGTAATTTGTACGTGCCATATCCAATTAAAGGCTGACCAATACGTACATCACTTATCCTATAAACTCGGCGTATGTTTCAACAATTTTAAAAAATACAGAAAATTTTGTAACCTCCGTGTCAACTGATTATCCGATTTTTCAGACTTTTCATATCCATTAGGGCTGAGCAAAAATATCCGAAAATCGGATTCCGATGCGATATCCGGTTTTCAAAACCCGAAAATCCGGATATTCGGTTTTAAAAACCGGATCGGATATCCGATCCGATTTATTTTAAAATAAGCCGGATCGGATACGGATAGTGGTTTGTCTAAAATCCGGATATCCGGTATCTGGTTATATATTTAAAAAATAAAAAAAAAATAAAAACAAATAGCCCAAAATGAAAAATGAAGGTCAAAAAGGAAAAAAAAAATCGTATAGAAATATTTATATTTATCTTATTTTATTACATAATTTTGAATCATGAATTCACATATTGTGTGAACTAGTTTTGGCCCGTGCTATGCACGGGAATTTTATTTTAATTATAACAGTTATTAGTATAATTTATAGGCATGTTAAATATAATAGTTATTAGTATAATATAATTTATTATTAACTAAATAAATGGCATGTGTAAATACAACTCCATATAGACCTAAAAGAGTAATTTGTATTTCTAATGCTGACATGTCACATAGAGATTGGTTATTAGACTTAGTCAATGAGAGGCCACATCCAACTTTTTTATATAGTATAGATTACTATGTGTAGAAATTTTTATATGAAAAAATAAATTTTTTATTTTGATAAGAAATAAAAAAAAATGATTTTGAACAGAATATATTTTGAATCATGAATTCACATATTGTTTATTATTTGTTATGTAATTTGGAATCATGAATTCACATATTGTGTTAATTACTATGTGTAGTAATTTTTATATGAAAAAATATATTTTTTATTTTGATAAGAATTAAAAAAATGATTTTGTAAAGAAAATATGAAAAATTATACTATAAAAAATAACTTTAAAAACCGGATGCGGATATCCGATTTAAATATCCGAATAAAGCGGATATCCGATTTTCGGATATCCGATTAAAACCGGACCGGATACGGATATCATTTTTTGATATCCGAAAATCCGGATATCCGAAGTTCGGATATCCGGTTTTGCTCACCCCTATCTATAGTAATATATCAAACTGTGAAAAGATAACGATAGTACATATATTAATTCCGTAAATCTTGCAAAATAAGGCGAATTGCCAAAATGAAACAATAATAATAACAAAAGATCTGTTTGAATTTCCATGATTATATTCGTATATTGCGTATCGAAATGTTATTGTAATTTGTACGTGCCATATCCAATTAAAGGCTGACCAATACGTACATCACTTATCCTATAAACTCGGCGTATGTTTCAACAATTTTAAAAAATACAGAAAATTTTGTAACCTCCGTGTCAACTGATTATCCGATTTTTCAGACTTTTCATATCCATTAGGGCTGAGCAAAAATATCCGAAAATCGGATTCCGATGCGATATCCGGTTTTCAAAACCCGAAAATCCGGATATTCGGTTTTAAAAACCGGATCGGATATCCGATCCGATTTATTTTAAAATAAGCCGGATCGGATACGGATAGTGGTTTGTCTAAAATCCGGATATCCGGTATCTGGTTATATATTTAAAAAATAAAAAAAAATAAAAACAAATAGCCCAAAATGAAAAATGAAGGTCAAAAAGGAAAAAAAAAATCGTATAGAAATATTTATATTTATCTTATTTTATTACATAATTTTGAATCATGAATTCACATATTGTGTGAACTAGTTTTGGCCCGTGCTATGCACGGGAATTTTATTTTAATTATAACAGTTATTAGTATAATTTATAGGCATGTTAAATATAATAGTTATTAGTATAATATAATTTATTATTAACTAAATAAATGGCATGTGTAAATACAACTCCATATAGACCTAAAAGAGTAATTTGTATTTCTAATGCTGACATGTCACATAGAGATTGGTTATTAGACTTAGTCAATGAGAGGCCACATCCAACTTTTTTATATAGTATAGATTACTATGTGTAGAAATTTTTATATGAAAAAATAAATTTTTTATTTTGATAAGAAATAAAAAAAAATGATTTTGAACAGAATATATTTTGAATCATGAATTCACATATTGTTTATTATTTGTTATGTAATTTGGAATCATGAATTCACATATTGTGTTAATTACTATGTGTAGTAATTTTTATATGAAAAAATATATTTTTTATTTTGATAAGAATTAAAAAAATGATTTTGTAAAGAAAATATGAAAAATTATACTATAAAAAATAACTTTAAAAACCGGATGCGGATATCCGATTTAAATATCCGAATAAAGCGGATATCCGATTTTCGGATATCCGATTAAAACCGGACCGGATACGGATATCATTTTTTGATATCCGAAAATCCGGATATCCGAAGTTCGGATATCCGGTTTTGCTCACCCCTATCTATAGTAATATATCAAACTGTGAAAAGATAACGATAGTACATATATTAATTCCGTAAATCTTGCAAAATAAGGCGAATTGCCAAAATGAAACAATAATAATAACAAAAGATCTGTTTGAATTTCCATGATTATATTCGTATATTGCGTATCGAAATGTTATTGTAATTTGTACGTGCCATATCCAATTAAAGGCTGACCAATACGTACATCACTTATCCTATAAACTTGGCGTTTGTTTCAACAATTTTCAAAAATACAGAAAATTTTGTAACCTCCGTGTCCACTGATTATCCGATTTTTCAGACTTTTCATATCCATTAGGGCTGAGCAATAATATCCGAAAATCGGATTCCGATCCGATATCCGGTTTTCAAAACCCGAAAATCCGGATATTCGGTTTTAAAAACCGGATCGGATATCCGATCCGATTTATTTTAAAATAAACCGGATCGGATACGGATAGTGTTTTGTCTAAAATCCGGATATCCGGTATCTGGTTATATATTTAAAAATAAAAAAAAACAAATAGCCCAAAATGAAAAATGAAGGTCAAAAAGGAAAAAAAATCATATAGAAATATTTATATTTATATTATTTTATTATATAATTTTGAATCAGGAATTCACATATTGTGTGAACTAGTTTTGGCCCGTGCTATGCACGGGAATTTTATTTTAATTATAACAGTTATTAGTATAATTTATAGGCATGTTAAATATAATAGTTATTAGTATAATATAATTTATTATTAACTAAATAAATGGCATGTGTAAATACAACTCCATATAGACCTAAAAGAGAGTAATTTGTATTTCTAATGCTGACATGTCACATAGAGATTGGTTATTAAACTTAGTCAATGAGAGGCCACATCCAACTTTTATGCATGTTAAATATAATAGTTATTAGTATAATATAATTTATTATTAACTAAATAAATGGCATGTGTAAATACAACTCCATATAGACCTAAAAGAGTAATTTGTATTTCTAATGCTGACATGTCACATAGAGATTGGTTATTAGACTTAGTCAATGAGAGGCCACATCCAACTTTTTTATATAGTATAGATTACTATGTGTAGAAATTTTTATATGAAAAAAATAAGTTTTTTATTTTGATAAGAAATAAAAAAAAAATGATTTTGAACAGAATATATTTTGAATCATGAATTCACATATTGTTTATTATTTGTTATGTAATTTGGAATCATGAATTCACATATTGTGTTAATTACTATGTGTAGTAATTTTTATATGAAAAAATATATTTTTTATTTTGATAAGAAATAAAAAAATGATTTTGTAAAGAAAATATGAAAAATTATACTATAAAAAATAACTTTAAAAACCGGATGCGGATATCCGATTTAAATATCCGAATAAAGCGGATATCCGATTTTCGGATATCCGATTAAAACCGGACCGGATACGGATATCATTTTTTGATATCCGAAAATCCGGCGGATATCCGGTTTTGCTCACCCGTAATTATCCATAACAAATACAGATTCAAAATTTGTATATAGATTATATGTATACTTATTTTACGATCTTGCCTATAAATACCTATACAATTTGTAAATCTCTCTTCTATACTCTGTCGAGATTGATACAATGGAACCTACAAAAAAAATTAGGGTTTTGCCGCCAGTTGTTATTATACTGTTGTTCTCCTTCACGCTATTAATCAACAATGGCGTAGTCGAAGCTTCTCATGAAGTCTACACGCAGTTTCAGTCAGCGTCCGCCATTAACGTGAGGGAAGTTCATAGGACAGGCTACCATTTTCAGCCAAAAAGAAACTGGATTAATGGTAAGAGATAAATCAACAATTCATTCATTTATATGATGGATTGATCTTTGGAAATATATATACTATTATTCGATAATCAAGTTGCTGCTTTAAAAGAATCTGCGATGTTTTTGCGTACAATTGTAGTATTTGCCGCTCGTGATTACGATATATGATACTTTTCAAATCTCATATCATGTATAGTATTACATTAAAATTAGCTGTGAATAAAAAGAAATTATTGATTAATATTGCATGTTAATGATCATACAACAACCATATCGTCCATGTTCTTGCACATGACATAGTTGATCACAAATCTCTCAACTTATATATTTTTCTTTTCGTCTCATGTTCGATGACACTTCCGCCGACTTATTACATTATCAGACCCCAATGGTGAGTACGAATATACGTCCCTTTCTTCCCTTTTTCAATATTATTCTATTACCATTGTTGTTACATATTACTGCGTGTGTGTGTGCGCGTGTTCTCCGACAGGTCCCATGTATTACAACGGAATCTACCATCTCTTCTACCAATACAACCCCAAAGGCGCAGTTTGGGGAAACATCGTATGGGCCCACTCAGTCTCCAAAGACCTAATCAGTTGGAAAAAGCTGCCGCCGGCGATCTACCCTTCGAAGCCCTTCGATAGGTACGGAACTTGGTCGGGCTCCGCCACGATTCTTCCCGGAAATCGACCGGTCATACTCTACACGGGCATAATCGAACCCACCAACAATACCCAGGTCCAAAATTACGCAGTGCCCGCCGACCCATCCGACCCGTACCTGACCCACTGGATAAAACCCGACGACAACCCGCTAATCGTCGCCGGCGACCCGTCAGTAAATGGGTCTTCCTTCCGCGACCCCACCACGGCCTGGATGGGCTCCGACGGCCACTGGAGGACGGCGGTGGGAAGTAGGAGGAAGAAAAGGGGGATTGCGTACCTCTATAGGAGTAGGGATTTCTTGCGCTGGGTTAGGGCTAAGCACCCTCTGCACTCCGTCGCCGGCGCCGGAAACTGGGAGTGCCCGGATTTTTTTCCGGTGGCGGCGGAGGGTGGTGGTGATCACGGGCTCGATGCTTCTGCGATGGGCCCGAATGTGAAGCACGTGCTGAAGGTTAGCCTTGATGTGACGAGGTATGAGTATTATACCATTGGGACTTATGAAAAGGATAGGTATTTCCCCGATGAAGGGATGGTCGATGGGTGGAACGGGCTGAGATTGGATTACGGTAACTTTTATGCTTCGAAATCTTTCTTCGATCCGAGCAAGAAGAGAAGGGTTTTGTGGGGTTGGGCTAATGAATCAGATGCTACTGAGGATGATGTAAGAAAGGGATGGGCTGGTATTCAGGTAATAAATAATCTTGAGCATGTTCAGAAATAACAACGCTAGTATCTATATCCCAAAGTTGAAAATTGATTCTTTGTTTTTTCTGCTTTTATTATTAGCTTATCCCGCGAACAGTTACGCTTGATCCTAACGGCAAGCAACTGCTGCAATGGCCTATCAAAGAAGTGGAAAAACTGAGAAGAGGGGAAGTCGTGTTGAGCGATAGGAAGCTAAAGAAGGGAGAGATGATTGAAATCAAAGGAATCACAGCTGCGCAGGTCTTTCATATATAACCCTAATGCTATGATCATATGGTTTAAGAAGTTAAATTTACGCTGTAGTATATATGTATACTGATTAGAGCATATTCACAATGAATGAATATATGCGCAGGCTGATGTTGATGTGGTTTTCTCATTCAAAAGCCTGGAAAATGCTGAGAGGTTCGATCCAAGGTGGGACAGATACGATGCGCAGAAGCTCTGCGGCGAAAAGGGTTCGACTGTTGAAGGTGGATTGGGACCGTTTGGGCTCGTGACTTTGGCTTCGGAGAACCTCGAAGAGTACACGCCTGTCTTCTTTAGGGTTTTCAAGGATGATGAGCATGGCAAACATCTTGTCCTCATGTGCTCAGATGCTTCAAGGTTTGTTTTTCCCTACTTTTTGTCTTAGTTCGGAATATATATATACTAAGATTACAATGTCTTCATATCGTTTATATATCATCATCGTTGGCAGGTCAACATTGAGAAACAGCAAATCCTACATGAAGGATGGGAAAGATGCGTACAAACCATCTTTTGGAGGATTTGTGGATGTAGATTTGTCAGACAAGAAGCTTTCACTAAGGAGTCTGGTAATGGAAATGCATATATGTGATGATTAGTACGAGGTTTAGGGTGTGTAATTAGCCTAAATAATTTTTCTTTTTGCTTTAGATCGATCACTCTGTGGTGGAGAGCTTTGCATCAAGAGGGAAGACATGCATTACATCTAGGGTTTATCCGACGTTAGCAGTAAACAACGATGCTCATCTGTTTGCATTCAACAATGGCACAGAGACTGTAAAGATTGAGTCTTTGAATGCCTGGAGCATGAAGAAACCACTGCTGATGAATAACTGATTGCGAACGTCCCTACGTTTTTATATTCATTATGCTTTCCTTGTAGTATATATTTGCTTTCTTTAGGACAACTATTTGGTAATGAAAAGTTCTTATCTTTTTTTCGGGCATTTAATATGATCCAAATTTAAACGAACCAAAACACTTGTATAATCCGATAGAGAGCCCACCCAGAATAAAGCCTAAATTAGCATATGACAAAAAAAGTGGTTGAGTTTGAGATCCTGAATATTGGAAAATAACTGACATCTGTTTGGCATTCAATAACTCCTACAAGCATTCTTGATCCAAGTTCGACGCCAAAGTTAATTGATGTATTATTATTAGCATCATCTTCCCTGTCTTGTCTTATACTTTCCACACTGTCTGTAATAACATAATCAGAATCCAAGAAAACATGTCGTCATTTCCAGCAGCTGACGTAGAGAAAGAGCTTAACCCAAGCAGAAACAGGGATTTTCAGGTTGATCCCATCTCATCAGATGTCGCAAAGGAAACAGAGGTACCATCATCGCCATTTTCCCAAATATAATTATCGTACTTTTTTTCCGTAGAGCAAATCCACGTAAGGAATAATAAGGCGTTGATAGCCTCTGTGTGTGTGTGTAGATGGAGAAGTGTAGAGCTGCTAAAAGACTTGAAGAGCTTGAGAAGAAGAACGCTCAGCTTCAGAGTTTCAAGACTGCAATGATCATCTCCGGCGTTGTCGTCGCCGTCGCCGGAGCTGTCTTTGCCGTCACCAAAAAGCTCAGGGAAAGGTGATCGATTCTTACAGTCAGTCAGTCCCTGGAGTTTTCATTAGTTTTCAAAGTAGCCTCCTTTTTAAAACTTGGTTTCAATTTGGTCCTCTTTTCTTTGTGAAGTAGTCGCTTTTCTAAGCAATAAGTGATCGGCCATTTACGAAGTCATGTATGTAACTATCTATGTCAGACACACTACGTTAGACATCACGAAAAAATGGTCAATGCAATAAATCAGAAATTGGCCTTGGGCAGGCCAATGTAATAAACAAACATACAAAAGATACAAACTTTATGCTCGCCCTAAATAAAGATAAGCTCTCTCCTCTCTCCTCATAGATTGAGAAGAAGAAGAAAGAAAGACAAAACAAAGCCCCTAAAAAGTTTAACTACATTTCGGACATTGAATCAAACCATTCTCATTGCAGCTATTACACTTGACACTCTTTCTTCCATCTTGTCCCAAGAGTTTGCAGCTTCCATTGCAGACCACACACATGACAAATCTTATCCCACCACAAGCTTTGCACCAGCCATTCGCCTTAGGTATCCCATCGAAGATCATTCCTAGCTTTCCCTCTTCGTCCAACTTCACCATTTCATCCGCTCCACCTATAAGCCTACCCTTGACGAACACTAGAGGCACCTTCACTTCTCTGCTTCCCATTAGCTTCCTCAGTTCTTCCTTGTAGCCCGAGTGGATCGATATGTCTCGCTCGTACATCTGTATGTCCTGAGATTCGATGATCTTTCTTGCAACATTGCACTCCTCGAAGGTTTTTCGAATGCCCCTCAGTGTGGTGGTGTATAGAATCACTGAGTTTTCGCCGCCAGGCGGGCATTTCTTGCTGTAGAGTTCAAGAATTGGGTCAGAGATCTTGAGAGTTCCCTCCTTTGGCAGATTTGCTGCAGCAGAAACTACCATTTTCTTTATTTCCTCTTTTGCTTCGTCGACCTCTTTCTCTAAGGATGCTACTAGTTCAGGATCGAACAATGGGCCTAAGCTCTTTCTTCCCTTAGACAGCGCCGAATCGATTCTTGAACTGTCGCATCTTTTGCTGCTAGGGCTTCCTCTGATCGAAGCCCACAACCTCGGAGATGGCTTCCTTGCACACTCTGTAAGAGCATTCCTCTCTTTCAATGCAGTTTTCGGGGTATTCTCCAACGATCTGATTCCACTCTTATTTTCCTTTCCCCAAGCTTTCTTCACTTTCCTAGGAGAATCCATTGCCTTCAAGAACTTAAGTGGGCTCCTAGGATCGATAAGAAACCTAGAATTTGGACTTTGGCTCTTCTTCGTCTGCAAAGTGTTGCCATTATTCGTAACTTCCTCTTCAAGACCTTCCATAAGCTCCCAGGCGTTTATGATCTCCGATGGCTCGTCGCGTTTAGGAGATGATTTCTTAGGTTCTATTACACAATCTACGATGCTCTGTTTCACTTCTTCTGCTACTTTCTCTTCTTTTGCTTGAGTTTGATGATCCCTGTCTTTATCGAGTCTGAGAAGGCCATACGTTGTTGACGTGAGGGAGACAACGTGGCCTCTGCATAGATTTTCTTGCCTCTTCTCTTTGGCGAACATTTTCGATGAGACACAGCCCATCTTCTTCGGTCGTTTTTCTGAAAGAAGAAGTTTTGAGTCAGTTTCGAAATTGAGCTCTGTTTTTTCAGGACATGAAGAAAGCCGTTATACTCCCAACGTGTGTTTGTCTGAAGATGATTGTGGTGGGTGGTGTATATGGGCCAACGGTCGGATTTTCGAATGGATTGAGGCTTTTAATTTCCCAATGAACCCCCTCTTCTCTTGTTATTTGCAGAAAGGTCCCTTGAAGATTTTTAAATTTCTTAAAGTGGGCCTTATATCTAACTTATTACACATTAACCACGCCTTCTTCTTCCGTTCCCACCATCATAATTCACAAGCAGCTCGCTTCACTTCTCTCTCTTTCTCCTTCCCTCGCAAATCCTCTCATCGTATTTGTTTCGCTGAATACATAATTTCGTCGATGCCTCAAGTGGATCTTGAAACCCTGGTGACGGCCTGCGCTATGGGCGGCGGCGACCGTAAAATTGCGTCCGAAACCACCCTCGCCGGAGACGACCCACCGCCCGAGAAATCCACGGTTTCGGGCGACTGCATCTCCTCCGATGCGCCGCCGGAATCTTACTGCCTTTCAAAAGATGCCGAGTGCGAGTGGTTCGAGCGAAACGCCTACTACGAGCGGAAAGGCTCGGCTAAAGGCGGTGGTTTGTCGTCGTCGAACTCTACGAACCCTAACGGCAATCAAAGTTCTAGCTCCAATTCTCAGCGTCTCTCCGTTACTTTTAAATCCAAAGCGTCGATTATCATCGGTCTGCCCAAGACGCAGAAGCCCACTTTCGTTGACTCCAAGCGAAGGACGTGCGGCGGCAGGCCGGCGGCCAGCGTAAGGCTGTTTCCGAAGCGCGGCTCGCATTCGGCCGGAAAGTCGACGGTCCAGCCGGCCGAACCGGGCTCGCCTAAGGTTTCCTGCATGGGTCGTGTCAGGTCAAAGCGGTGTCGGATGAGGTCGAATTCAGCCAAGGCTGACGACGGCGAACGAATAATAACGTTGAAGGGGAGGAAAACTGGGCTCTGTTACAAGGTTTTGAATATGTTCCGATCAAAGAAGGGCCACCGCCACGGCGGAGGGAAGAAGGTGCATAGATCGCGGAGCAAGAAAGTCGCTGGGGAGTTGGAAAAGGCTGATCCATGGCGGCGGAGGAGTACGAGTGTGAGGAGGACAGATGGCGGTGCAGGTGAAGGTGGAGAAGCGGCGGCTGAACCGCCGCCAGGTTTGGGTGGGATGAAGAGGTTTGCGTCGGGGCGGCGGTCGTGTTCGTCGTTGACCGGCGAGGACGCTCAGTTAGATTGGGTCCCACCAACTTGAGAATGAATCATCTTGCGTGTTGGAGTTGTTGGATGATTTGGTGGCACGTTTCTTGTCTGTCTTCTGTCGTCGTTGCAGTTTTTGGTGAAAGTTAACATTGCGCTTGCGTGCATGTTTTTGACGGGTTATTTTCCTTTTCCTTGTTTGGTTTTCATATTTTGATATGACTTGGTAAATATATAATTCATTTTCCAAGTTACACGCAACAACATATAATAAAGTTGATCAGATAGTTTCTTTAAAGTTGGAATTTTTTGCTGAAATGAAACTTGACCAGACTAATAATGCCATATATTGAAGATTCAGAAGTAAAATTTGATCGAGCTTATTCGTTTTTATCTCTGAACAATAATTAAATATAGTAGGTTATAACCCAAAAAAAAGACAATCTTCTGCTTGCGTGTGCAGTCATTAACTCCTGTATGGTCTCTCTGATGGACCATTTCATGGTTTTTTAAAGGAAATCGAAGACCATTTTGTTGACATAATATTATATTTCGTTGCTTTCACAAGCCATCGTAGTTGACTGTAAGCTCTTCTGAGATTTGTCGCATATAGTGTTTCTTTATGGTGTGCTGGTGCTGCATGTATAACTAAAGAAAGATTCTCATGGGTTTTACTGAATTGTTACCGTTGCTTTGCTACTACGACATTATAGGTCAAACAAGTAGTAATGTAGTAATCCTAGAAACGATATTGTTTGTACAACACCGTTCAAAGTAATATTAACTAATCACACACGGAACACCTCCACGCGTCGCTCGTTGATTGGCTGGCAAGGCCTCGCATTGTACTTGCATCCAATGTCCAAAGGAGCCTTGAGTGCCTGCACTTGTTCCCTCGATATCGGTCTCGCCTGCGCACAAATAATCCCCGTAAAAACTCTTCTTACCAGTAAATAGAAATAAAAAGACAAGTTTTTTTCTTTATTTTCCATTGCTATTACCTCGGCAAGGACAAGGTAGGTGAGCCCCTCCACGCATGGAGGTATGCTAGAAGATCCCAAGTACCTATAATACTTGTTCGAAGTAGTCCTCAGCTCCTTGGGATGAAAGATCCCTATCGAAATCGGATTCGAATCCCTAACCTTGGCCTCGTACGCCAGCTCGCTCAGCTTGCTCTCAATCTGTAACCAAGTTATAAATAAGCTTTCGCTCATTTTTCTCTATTCCATCGAAAATATTCGAGCACAACAATAGTTTGATTCTCAGGCAAAAACCTGTCCAAGAACTGGGTCGGGGCTTCCATATTCGAAAAGGGTCGCAACTACTACCAGCTTGGAATCATCCGATATGTGCACCATGTGAAGCTCGGCGTCATATCTAATGTGCCCATATAAAAAAGGTCAGATCTTGGTTGTAAGTGAAGAATATCTTTCAGGAAAGAATTAAGATTGGTCGTAATATAAATACCTTTTGCCGTCGATTCTGTGCTCTGACGGCGAATGCCAGTGCATTTGCTTGAGATTGTACTGTTTCCCCTCGAAAGCAATGGCTCCCGTATTTTCTGGATAGTTTATCTGTGTACAATAAAGGAATAACAATACAGATCTATCACTGTTTTCAACAAAGTAGATGATGCATACGGTGGTGTGACGCCTAATGCTAATTACCGCGACGGTGTATCTGAGGTCGGATAAGGTGACGTTGACTGGATTGTATCTTCTGACCAAGGGCTTTAGATTCTTGTTCGTTATAGCTCGGCCTGTAATAACGTTGATCGGCGACTGAAGCTTCCCAGTTGCACACGTGGAGAAGTTGGGATTGAGGCTAGCCCACTTTTCTGGCCCTTTGTCGCCTGAGTAACTGAACTGTAGAGGTTTGTAGTCTCCAGCCTCTGCAATAACACAGTTTCATTATTAATATTACAGAAAAAGAACAAAAGGGTTGATTGAACTGAGTCCAAAAGTGTATGTAAGAATCATACGTTGTGTGAGGAAACCATGGGACGCAGCAACTAGCAGCAGCAGAGCAGTAGTAAAACCGAAGGGAGTAGTGAGCATAGGATCACCAGCCATGAATGACCTGCTTTGCTTCTTCTTCTGCCTCTGAAAACAGGGATCTATTGACCTTTTTATATACATCAAAATGGAGTCTGATATACAGCAAGTTGCGATGGGTCCCAGCTAGGATAGCCTTTCTACTACACGCCATTTTCTTGGGGACCTTTTATGATATCATGCGTTGAAGAACTTGGTTTTTTTTATTTTTAAGCGCCTGTCTTTGTCCTCGCAGTGTCTATCCAATTTGCATTTGACTAATGAGTCAGCACAATGATTAAAATTAATCACACATATAATAGACCTGCCTACAGATCCACATTATATCTGTCATGAGGTGCGTCACATATACGTAATCATATTGCTCTTCCGTAAGATGCGTTTTATTTCTTTCGTACCTTCGTTACAAAATGTAAAAAGAGCCAATACGAAACATATCTATATATGCCAGAAGCATTGATGATGCTATTAGTTGAGGGCGTAAGTGGCTTTCAGATAGTTGATGATTTCGGCGCTCTCGAACATTTGGACGCCCGTGTTAGGATCTTCTAAGTACGGCACCTGTTTTTTTTTTTAACAATAAACGTCGTATGAAATCATGGTACGATTAGATTCGACCCAAAAAAAGAAGAAAACATCCTTAAAAACGGTCTGAGGAAATACTTGCCTGGAAATGTCCAACTCTCTCGAAGATTACCTGACGTTTAGGGCTGCCGCGTGCACAACTGCAAAAACGCCGTATTGATTCCTTTTGAGATATAAATTGGGTCGTAATTTTCTTTCACCTTACATCTACGGGATGTTTAAGTGAGGTAGTTCAAGAAATCGACTTTCACCTGTGAAGTATGTGAGGTAGTTCCAACTCGACAAGTACTTCGCGCACGACTTTACAGAACGGTGAAGCCTGAAGAAAAAAAGCAAGCGTATGTTACGTCCCAATTTGCGTTCGTAAGATGTTTGTTGTAATGAAACGATTTCTAACCTCATACGCCCATATCTCAAGAGGCTTAGGAGGTAGCTTTGATGGAGTGTAGGATGAGCCCTGCCGAGAATGTGAACAAAGAAATGACATAATGAATTTCATCCTCATTCTTGATTTACAAGATAAATTTGGATCTGAATTGAGAATGATACCCTGCCCATTCGACCGATCATGGCGAATCCCTCTGTAAGAGTCTACCAAAGCAAAAAAAAATAAATGCAGGGAGTTGGAAAAAAATTTGTAAAGATCGATCTTATAGTTGTACAAGAAAGCGAGTTTTTGAGAATTGTCTTCCTATGCTTACAGTTAATAGACCAAGAGAAAGTAGAATCGGGACTCTACCGTCTCCTGCAATTTAACAACACGGTCATCCCCGATATGTAATAAAAGTGTCTGCAGAATGCAACTAACTATAACCTCAATGGAAAAAATTCATATAGATATATATACCGTATTTGCTGACCAGATACTTTATTATTTCATCCGATTCGTACATAGCAACTCCAGTGTTGGGATCTACCTGAAGGATATGGCGAGAGATCATTACAGAATTAGAGAATTTTTTCCAACTATCTGCATTTTTAACCATGTACGACGATTCTAACCATGTAAGGAAACTGCTGTTTTCCTCCCATTTGCCCGACCTTGGGACGGAAGTTTGGCCCGTTTCTTGGACATGGATAATACAAGACGTCGAGATCCAAAACAGCAACTATTTCTCTAACCTGTGAGTGAAGGACATCAACAAATAAACTGCTTTAATTTCAGGCAAGCAAGTAGCAAAATGGGCAGTTGTCCTCACACACACCTTTCTACAGAAGGGACAACTGAAGGAGATTCCCACGAGTTCCACCCCAATCGACATGAAGAGCCAAAAATTACGCATTTAGTCTTCGTTCAAGTAGTTACGAATGAATATAAACATATGCCTTCGAAGTGTAGAATGGCTCGTAAGAGTAGACTAAACAAACAACATCGAAGTAGCACCTCTCAAACTCATAAATCTCAATTGGCTTCTCAGGCCTAGGGCCAAGTTTTGAAGTCTCCTTCACCTTATAACCTTGGTAAAACCAGAAAGATTGATCTTTCAATTTCTTTCTCTTTGCAGAGCATTTGGGATAATCGTTGATTGATGATATAGAAAGGAAACATTTGTACAAAAGATCAAAACACATGCTATTTACCAGCAATTTTTAGCGCATATTGGCCCGACGGAATCTCTTTCTCAGGCACAAGACTAGCAGAATATCTGAAGCAAAAACAAATGCAACAAACCCTGATGATGTCCGAAAAGAAGAAACAAATGCAGTAAAAAAGTAGAAAAATAAATACCCAGAAACAAGTGCGCCAGTCCCAAGTCGAAAGAGCAAGGCAAGAGAAGCTCCGATGATGTCGAGTATCTTATCGGGTCGAACACCGAACGGCTTGGGTTTTGGAGCCTTGAAGTTTGGTGGGGCCGATATAGGGTTCGAAGGCGTGTCTGAAACTTTTGAGGTTGACGACGACGAAGAAGAGGACGATTGTGACTTCACCGTGAAAGAAGGTGCCCTCTTAATAGTTGCTGACCTGTGGCTCAACGATGAAACTGACCGGAGAATTGGTGATGGGGTGAAGCTCAACGTTCCGGCCATGGGTCGCCGACGAAATAGATTGATTTCAGGATGGTGAAACAACAAATGTTCTGATTTTCTCAAATTGTTTGTTTGAGGTTTTTGTTGTAAACGAATTGTGTGGTCTGAAATAAGACAGCTATTACAGTAAACTTCACAGCTCTGTTTAACGTGGCCATTGAAAATATCAGCGACGTCGAAGACGATTATTAAATCCTACTAATGTTATTCTTTCTTCTTACAAAGTTCCTCGTTTTCATTTTTCGAAACAGTTGATGAATATGCTTCTTCTTTGAACTGAAAAAATTTTGGACTTGAATGGCTTCATCTCGAGCTTGGCAGACAATTTTTCCCTGATAGCAATTGCTGAGGTTTATCATTCGCAAGATTGGATGTTCAATTGCATATGAATGACAGATGTTGTAAGAGACAATTATTAAGGTGTTCTGAAGCATGAGATTCTTATTTAGGTCATATGGCAATAACTTCTACCCAGTCAAAATACATGAACTGCCCATCAATTTATTTGATGTTGGTATAGTTTGCATCCGAACATCATACAGACCTTATAAGCACTATATGAAACAAAAACTGAAGCTCTATATCGTTGAACAGAGTTACAGTTCCCTCCTCTCAACTTCTAAAGAAATTTCGTTCCGACGACTGAATGGAAGGGTGAACGGAGGATTATACTGCACGCAATAGATTCAAGAAAAGACCATAAAAAACGACAATGGAATGTTCATAAAGCGCCCTTGAATGAATCAAATGTTTACTAATCCCAGAAATAGATTACCTGAGCCACCTCCACAGATGCACCTGCTTTAACCCGAAATTGCCTGTCGAACTCTAACAACTTCCTCAGCGACGATTCTCTTCGCTCAACTTCTTCGTCCGAAACGAACCCTGAAATTAATTTACCTTTAGCTTCAACATCCATTTATATCATCTACGAAACAAACTGATGATCAAATGCAGTAAAACCCGAAAATGCAGCAACTGCGACGATCTTCTTGGGTACTTCTGTGATGGCCACGGACGAATCCTTTGGTAATGGTAGGTTGGAGCCGTACTTTGCAGGCATCACAAAGGACATTTTCCATTCATCTTGATTTTCAATCTAGGATGGGCTTTGCATTAGTTATAAGGCCAAGATGATGAAATCTAATCTATCTTCGAAAAAGTTATGAGAAAGATTTCACCTTTCGGGTTATGACTGGGGTGGTCATATCCATCTTCTCACTGTCTGAGTTCACTCTGCGTGTAAAAACTGGCGTTGTCATCTCCATTTGCTCTGCTTTCGTATTCTGGGCAGAGTCGAAGGCTTCGAATTATTGGCCAAAAGAAGGAAAAACCATCTAACTCATTATGGGATTCTTATTACCTTGCCGAACAAGTACTCAGCTAAGACATTGAAAGATCGAGATGAGCCAGCAAAGTCGAATCCGTATTTCCCAGGCATTGTCGTCTCAGCAACAAAGTAAGGCTGTTCTTATTTCATTCATGGAGAGAAAAAAAGCAAGAAACATAGCACAGTCACGATTGAGGTCATCTGTACATGTGATGATGTGAAATAACTCAGAGTAGTGTACCTCGACTTCTCTTATCTCGTACTTGTCGTACCTACTCAGTACTTTGAATTCAACGGTCTCAAGATTGGGAACTTCAGTTTACAATCAACAAGCAACACTTTCTCTGTCAATCGACGATAGAAAAATCAAACCAAAACAATAGTAATCTTTGATTGAGTAGGTAAGTACCAGACATGAATGCTTCCTCAAGATTCCTGCTTCCAAACCTATCACTGGGAAGCACATATTTAGCGGTCTCCCCAGCCACTTCCATCAACGCTGCAGATTGGACAGAGTTTATACCGTGATAAATGAAGAGGTAGAGCACGAGCATACAGAGATTTATGGTAATAAATAGCTAAAAAAACATCGTACCACGCCTTGAGAGAGATGAAGTTTGAGATGCAAGAGCGAGTAAGAGAGAGACCCGAGCTTCAAGTGCAGAAAAGGGCGTTCTTGGTCTTCTGTTAGAAACGTTAACCCTTCTACGATTAGATTCGCCCGTCGTTGCTGTGGATTTTATGGAGAAGATGAGCGGTGAGCTGCAAGAGGTCGTCAAGGGGCTGTTCTTGGAGAAAAGCACCATTTTTCTTTTCGTCTTTCAAATTCTTTCGTCCTCGTTCTTTGTTTTGATGAAGCTACTAAACAAACGGTTGTATATATACGGCTTTCAGTTTGCCAGCAAAACGGAAACTTGTCCGAACAATCTTCTTGTACTGTACTGAAACTTCTTATGATGAAGTCAAAACAGCCATAGCGCAAGACGAAGGAACAAAAGATTGCCACGACCACTTAAAACCAAAATTGAGAAAGAAAAAAATCCAAACTCAAATCGCATGCATTATCAGCGATTCTGCCGCCCCACCTCACCAACGGCCCCGCAATTAATTGCTCTCTTTCCCTATACAAAATCAACATTTAAAGTCGGAACCTTTTTCTCCATCTCTGACTACATTATTCCTTCGACGAAGCTTTGACTCATTAATGCTGTCAGAAAGTCGTTGACTGACGGAGAATCCAAGGTTTTACTTGAGCATTAATGGATTTCAAAAAAGCTGGTGAATGCGTACATTACAATTACATACACCTTTATTACAAAAAACAACGTCTCACACAAAGCACAGACAGAAAGCCCCTTATTATTTCACATTCTTACAAGTTACACCACAGATTCATTACACGAAGATCACCCTAATTTCGCACTGCCTAACCCTGAGATTACACTCGCTAGGAAGATTCATCGCCTTCTGATAAACTTGCTGCGTCTGATGCTGACCTTCAAAGCTTCCGCCGGGCTGCTGCTGCTGAGCGCTCCTCACGGCCTTCTTTATGGCCTCGCATTGACACTGCTCCTTCACCTGGAGAATCCCATCGCAGCAATCGCTCAAGTACTGCTGCTCTTGCCGGCCTGGTTTGGCAACTTCCGACAGCATGGCGATCATCTCATCTTCCTCGTACGCTGTCCTCCTTCTGATGCTGCTGCCCTGTTCGAACTGGAAGTAGTTCTGGCAAGCGCGGAAGCGCCTCCCTTGGATTTGGCTCTGGCATCCGCGGATTGAATCGTCGTCGTCGATGCTGATCACGGTGACGGTGGTGATTGTGGCGGTGGCTAGGAGGATCTCCGCCGCGAGGAGGGTGGGTAATAAGAGGACGAGGCTAGTCTTGTTGGCCATTTTGTGAGTAATCTCGTCAAGTTGGCGTTTGAATTAGGAGGTGAGTTTGAGAGTGGTGAGGGTTGTCGGTTTTTTGGGGGTGCTTTTTAATAGTGTTTCGCGTGGTGCTTACGTGGCTTTGTTAACAGTGGAGCTAAGAACGGTTGTGGGCTTAATTGGGCTTTCTTTTATTGGGCCAATTTAGTAATTGTTGGGCTTTGGATCATAATATCTGGGACGGATTATGCAGTCAACCCCCTCATCCAAGTGAATAAAACAAAAATGAAAAAGAAAAGGCAACGAAGATTAAGACGAAGCGTAGTAGCGTAGCTTCAAGACGACTTATCATAGTTGAGATCAAAATCTATAATTTATGGGTAGGCCAAGAGAATTGGAATTACGTAGAATAAATCCTCAAAGAATCGCAGATCAAACGTAAAATTCATTTCTTTAATGATAAAATAACATGAAAAGGGAGAAAATGGCCGAAAATAATATAATGGAATTAACAAGCATTTGAATTTCTCATATGCAAATATAAAAAGCGTATTTATATGGGTAGCCAAGAGAATGGGAATACAGCATAGAATAAACCCTCAAAACATCGCAGTTCGTAATCAAAATCTATATTTTGGTTATGATAAAAATATAAAATAGAAAATGGACGAAATAATGTATGAAAATCAACAACCATTTCGCACTCTCAACCTTCGTCCTTGTTGGACCAAAGCAGCTCTAGCCGACATGATACTGCTGTTCACCAGCGAAGCATCAAACGCAGAACAGTCAATCAAATCCTTGAGCAGATCTTCTTTGCCCCAACTCTCGGGTATCCAAACCCGACCCGCCACTTCGATCCTATGCCTCTTCAGCCTCTCTCTGCCGTTCTCTTTATCCTCGACTTCCACTGCTCGATTATCGTCCTTGTTATTACCACACGTGTTTTCGTTCTTGGTACGAGGTTGTACGCGCGATGTTATTATTGCGCCGTCGCCGCCGCCCGCTGCTGTCGGCGGCGATAAAGACGGCGACTTTGCGTTAGTTTCCTCGTGGGAACCTCCGGCAACAACTGATGGGTGTTGGGTCGTCGGAGGGTTTTCTGCTGTGAATTCTTTGACATTCATCGTGATTTTTTTTTGGGAATCAGATTCACTCGTCGGTAAGAAGAAGGAAGATATATAATATACGTTTATTCTTTTGGGTCTTGAAGATATGAAATGAAGATTAGGTGAAGCAGCTTCACTTTTAATTTGTGTGGGAAAGAGAAGAAATGGAAAACGAATGGGAATCTCAGTTTACACGTCACCTTCGTAAAGCATGTTTCTTTTGTATGGTAAGAGAAGAATGTACGTATGTATCTTAGATGTGTGGTCTTCTTATTCTACTAGCCAAGCGAACCCACCTTGGCTTTAGTACGTAATGGTAAAGAAAATTAATATCTACTCTTTAATAAATGATTGAGAGAAAGACTTTGTCTGAAATCATTAATTCCCAAAGATCTTTTGGTAGGATCGTGAGGTTTGTGTTGATTTGAAAATTGTGTTATCTTCTTTAGTGCTTCAAGGCCAATGGGGTTGGGAAAAATGATATAGCACAAACATTAATTAATAAAATAATATTAAAATATCACGATTCGGTTTAAAACGAAATTAAGGAGAAAAACTCGCTTCGCTATCGGACTGCTGCAACTTGCATGCGAGGAAATAAAAATCATGAAACGAAAGATGTGGACTTGATCGAGTCTTCGATGGAATCATTCATATAAAAGAAAAAAAGGAGATATTTTGTTTTCGAACAAAGTAGAAAATCACATTACGAAAACGAATTAACGATTTAAATGTTGCAAGGAAAATGCCATTTCACTAGAAGGGAAGGGAATGAATAATAACGTTGTCCTTACATTCCGCAGTGGGCAACAAAGAATTGAAACGAACCGAACTGAACCGTACCGTAGGAAATTTAACGACTAGATTTGATCCGATGATGATGATGATGGGCTTACTTAAAAAAACCCTAATTTTATAGTTGGGCCTAAGCCCATTATAAATGCCTTGTGATTTAACTGACAACCCAACCCATTCCAGGCGAGTCTTAGTTCAAGTCAACAGTCAACAGTAGCTTCTTAAACCCTTTGGTCGGATTTGAATTCCGTAGATCCACTTCAGCACCGTAATACGACGCCGATGGAGCAGCATGACGGCGGAGGGTTAACCCTCGAAAAGTGGATGGCCGTGTTGACGTGCACAGCGCTGTCGATTTTCTATGTCGCAGTTCTCTACTTTCCGACGATGATTCTCCAATTACCACAGGCGAGCTCGTACAGATCGTTTGTGATCCGTAGGTTCATATGCGCCGCACTGTCTTCTACCCTGTCGGTGATCGTTTGCTCGCGTATGCTCCCCGTAAGTCCACCTATTGCGTGTCGTTTTTCCCAAAAAAAAGGTGTCTTTAGGATTTGAATCAGTAGAATACGTTTGCTTATAGTTAATTGAACGAACTTTGGTTTCCTTTCATTTGTTTTACCGGCTATGTATTGTTTCTGCCCGCAGCGGTACGCTGCTGACTGATACGGAAGTGTTATGCCATTTATTGTTATACCTGACTGGTCTAAACCTTCTTCGACCATAGAGGTTTTGAAAATCCCAAATATGGACTCGTGCTCAAGGATTATGCTTACATCATCAACCTCATTAATGGGATTATCCAGTTTATAAACCCTCAGAAACCTTTTTTGTCCATTTATGGCCTACGATTCACATCCCTTATGTAATAATGTTCGACATTTTCAGCTTCTTGTCTATTAACCATGGATGTTGTTGCTTCACTTGTTTCCCATATTTGATGCAACGAAATTTCTCGTGGGACACCATTTGCTGGTCTTTGTACATTAGTCAAATTCATTTTTTAGTTATATTACACAGAAATGCTGACTTGCAGTGCTAGCCTTCAGTTACAAGCCGGTTTACACTCTGTTTGTTTTGAATGTTTTTTGGAATTACCAGGTTATGGAGATCTTTTGGAATCTACTTCTCTCATCCTGTTTTTTAATATCTTACTAGATACAAGCAGGCGATCCATCAGTTCTTTTTGGGGTTTATGGAATCAGATCGCATCATCTCGTAAGTAGCTCGTTTGAACGCTGTATTTGGACTAGTGAAGGCCATATATTTGGATGTAGATACTTGTCTATTTATGTTCGTTTTTTTAACTTGCAGATGAAAAAGGGTGACTGATTGCTAAATGCAATTTTCTTATTGACAGTGGCAATCATTGGTCTTTCCTCTTTTACTGACGTCCTTGATGTACACTGGATCCTTTACCTTGAGGCTTTTGTCAATCCTCCAAGAAAGGGATGAAAACGTCTGTGAATATGCATCGCTTGTCCATGTAAAGGCCGTTATTCTCAAGTTCATCAATGCAATTATGTCGACAGCATCCAATATCCAAGCCTGGCGTAACTATCTTGTGGTAAGGCTTTATATTTTACTTTTATAATATCATTTTCTCAGTACTCTTTCCGACCATTTATAAAGCTCTGATGTTTCCTTGTTATGAATAGGCACCGGTCACCGAAGAATTGGTATTCAGAGCTTGCATGATTCCACTGCTGTTATCTTCAGGATTCAGCACCTATAATGTCATATATGTCTGCCCCATTTTTTTCAGTCTAGGTAATGAACAACGTGTATAAACATAGACTCTGACGTTGCGGTACATGTATGCCATTAGCAGTACACTTATGGCCATTTAAGATTGAAGCGTAATATGCTTTTGTGCAGCTCATTTGAACCACTTGTTGGAGTATTTTGGCCAGCAAAACAGCAGCTTTCTGAGAGCTTGTTCAGTTATAGGTATATTATCTTCCGCTTCCTACGCGTGATATGACTTGCCGGCATTAAAATTAAGAGTATTTTTTCGTGGATGATACTTCGGAAGTTAAACTTTAGAATTTGACAATCTATGCCCTTAGTCTCGAAGTGAAGTTGCTTTCTTTCTTGGTGAATTGCTTTCTTCCGTTCATCAGGATTCCAGCTTGGGTACACCCTCATCTTTGGAGCATATGCAACTTTTCTTCTTCTTCGCACTGGTGGGCTATCTTCCAAATAATAGATCATTTAAACTCCAACTTTTTCCTTTTTTCATTTACTTAAGCTCACTGATACATTATGTGACTGGTTTATATGCAGGGAATCTAGTTGCTCCACTTATTGCTCATGCTTTCTGCAACTTTTTGGGATTGCCCGTGATATTCTCCCCAAAATCTGGTATGAAAATAGATCATTCGTGACTGACTGCTTCTGTTACCCGCTTTGAATATATCATCTACATAGTGGATGTCATGCTTCATAAGATCCTCTAATTATTGCATACCTTAGTCACGTTTACATTTTACAATCTACTTATATGGATGAAATGCTGTCTATGGATTCTCAGGTTTGGTATTGGTGGCGTTTTTAGTTGGAATGCTGGGTTTCTTGTACGCCCTTTTCCCCCTCACGAACCCGCATTTGTTTAATATCGACACGAATGTCTGCTTTTCTTGGCAAGGATATTGTAGCTGGCTATAACAGGTGAGTAGTCGTAGTAGTAGTAATAGTAGTTGTAGTAGAAAACTAACCAGCGAGACATATAAATAAATGATCTCTTCTGTGAAGAGAGACATTTCTTTGCTTTTCTTTTCTTCTGTTGTTGTCAATTATCCCTTTGTGTAGAAGTTCTTGAAGAGTTGTGAAATGATGTTCAAGATACTGTTTTTGATGACCAAAGATATGCTGATGCAAAGTCACTCAAGTACAAGTAATATAGGATATAATAATACAACTATGGCAGTTTTTTAATGTTAAAATTATTTCAAGAAAGAATGTGTACCTAGTACGTCCATGTTTTCTTCTTAATAGTCTAGCGGCACAATAGACATTTATATCATTTACTGGGATTCAAAAATCCGAAACTACTCATGCAGATTTTGATTTTATCAGACAAGCTTGACAAATTCTGAAGGAAATGACAATTACGTCTTATCGGATATTCTTTTTGTTTTCTTTGGTCAACCTGTAGCCCATGTCATATACAAAACAAGCATTATTATATATGTTGTATACGTATTCCAAAGTTAGTCATAACCTCAATATCCTATGTCCTAACCATGTTGACTTTGTGCGTTTAGGGATGACACCTGATGACGATGCTTTTTTCTACGCAAAAATCTCTTTGACAAGCCATTTATCGTCGTACATTTTAAATGTAATAACTATTCATCTTTGGATTCATTATATTTCCGTTTAAACGCTGAATACGCCAGTCATAATACGATACTGCCAAAGAACGACGTAATTTGATAAATATTGATTATATTTTTTAGAAGATGATAGTACAATAGGCAGAAAATCTTCCATTTCATCGGCATTAACAAAAGCGATAATTTTAGAATATCAAAGTATTAAATACTATATTGTTCCACTAAGAACAACAGCCATTGATCGATCATATCATCATCTGCATCACTTCTTGGCCTTCTTGGAGGACTTGCTCGTAGCGGTGGAGGTGGTGGCGCCGCCGTCCCCCTGGAGGGTGACGCCGGAGGTGGGAATGCCGGCGGCCGCCGCGTGGGCGAGCTTCTGCTGGAGCTCGATGAGCAGCGCCTGGTTTTCTTGGTTCAAAATTGCTGCCTTTTTCTTAAGCCTTTCGTTCTCTCGAATAATGTAGCAGTTCTCCAGATACAGCTTTGTGTTCAGCTTTTCCATTTCTGTAATTAAAAAGGAAAACAGAAGGTATATATTAATTAATGCTAGAGAAAAGGGAGCGAACGAATGAATAAATGGTACGTAGTCACAGTCTGCACGCAATTAGAAACGGATTCTTGCTTTTGTATGCATCTGTCTCTCCTACTAAGACAAAAAGATAACCTTTTTTTCAAAAAGCAAGCTATTTTTTTCTCCGTATGCGTAAAACAGAAAGAACGAACGAAAGTGGAGAGTGATTTTGGAGATGAAACAAACACAAAAAGGCAAGAAAGCCAAAGAGAACATTCCTTCTCGGAAAAAGCCAAGACATGCACGGCTAAGACACATACACGTATAAGAATGTTTTGAGGTTTATTGGTATTCTGTCTCATTACATGAAGGAAAAACAATGAGTTCGTTAGCCACCAAAAGACAAAAGTAACCCACATAAAAAAAGAGGCTTTTTCAGCCTAAATTTTGTTGGTGTAAATAACAAACAGTTCGCTTGTATGAGAGTGGGTAAAAGAGAGGTTGGCATTAACCTTTTCGAAAGAATTCTTGGATACGAAGAAGAGAGGTATTGCAGAAGCTATATAGACAAATGGGACTGCTGCTTTGTTTGTAGATGTGTGTAGTAAGGAGTCATAGAAGGTCCTATATATAGAGAGAATGCAAGGGGGAGGAGAGGGGGACCCATCTTTTTTCCACAATAATCACGTGCGTAAGCATGGAAAAGGATTCTATGGGGAAGGATTTCTAATGTTTTCGTCCATTTGTTTTTTACTATGATATGGTTATAATGATGAGCTTCTTTAATAAGGGGGGGTATTGGCGTCATGTGAATGATGATGGGCTATGGCGTATATCGTGAACTTCAAGGGTAGTTTTGGTATTTTGCAATATACTTCGGCCGTCTCCGAAGATACGCAATGATGAGTTAGGATTGGTCCGAACCAATGGAGCCCCCCTCCATTCATTATTACCGTATATTTTTCAATTTTAGGGAAATTAATATTGTTCGATTTCTTGTGTTACGATGCGTGATTTCTTGTGGTACGATGCGTGTTACACGATTACATAATTTCTAACTACATTTTTGAGTAATTTTCGTGATAGTATGTCACGTTTCTTGCCTTTTTTAGGTTTTAATATCCCATTGCCATGAGAATAAGAAGAAATCCGTGAGGCACGCATGAATTAATTGATATACTTGATTATTCTCTGACATAAATTATGGCTTCAGTAGCTCGAAATGAAATAAATGGGAGGGATGCTATATCTATATAATTACCTCTGCAGCAAGAAAGAGTTATAATTGGCCCCGTTTTAATGAGATTCTTTCTGGAAAAAAAAAATCCGAATAATGATACTACTTCCTATAGCCCCTCACTCTGTCTTCCTCTATTTTCATTTTATACCAATTAATGCAATGACCTCATTTGAAAATTAAAGGTGGACGTAAAATACTCTAATCATTTCTCATAATAACACATCCCTGCAACCCAAATGATGCAATCTGCATTTAATCCTACACGTGAGGACTCTTATATTACATTATTACATTGCATTGCATGTACCCCCCCTTTCCTCACAAAATAAAATACTAATATCGTAATAATTTTCAATACATAACCATTATATTTTGCCTACCTCTGTTTATAACGAATGGGCTCATCGAGTTTTGTCAAATTATTACACCACGGTTGGTTATTGGTTAGGCCCAAATTTCTACACAAATGAACGCAGTAAAGAGATATTTCATGCATGGCAATCAGAAACGGTGGAAAGGCTTTTCAACCATATAGAATCGGCGGCAACTGACACGTCATCATCGTTCCTATGCCACGTCCACTCAGCATGCGTTGAATTCACAATCAAGAGTTGACCATGTCCGAAGCTCGGCTCCCTGAAAGCAGATATCTCAGGCTTTGGATCCTTAAACCTGGCAATAAAATGCAAGCAGCACAGATTTAGTTAATTAATAACTCGAGCAAATCAATGTTTGATTTGATTTCTCAGGTGAAAGAGTACATGGAATTACACACACCTCTTAGCAAGCCCTTCCCTATTACCACCGTCGCCGATGGTTATGTGCATCGGCCCACATTCATTGCTCTGCTCCTTATAAACCCTAACCTGCGCAGAAGTTATATATTAGACACATGGCAAAAATAGATCGACAGCCATCGCTGTAATAATAACTTGAGGAAAGCTTACGAAGCGTTCGTAGGCATGAACATGGCCTGCAAAGACTACGTCGACACGAGCTTCATACAGCAGATCCTCCATGGCCTTCTTCATCCCAGCGCACTCATGCTCACCTTGATGAGCTTCGTTCGTATTATACCAAGGCGCGTGGAGCAAAGCGATCAGCCATGGCGTCTTCCTTCGATCGACCCTCTTCAGATCGTTGACCAGCCAATCGTACTGGTCGGAACCTTCCTCGAAGTCCGTGTAAGAACCCAGCATGATGACGTGGACGCCTGCAGATAATTCGAAGGAGTAGAAAAGGTTCGACGGCGACCCACTCTCGGCGTAGGGCATGGACCACCTTGCGTTGTAAGAGGTGAAGCTCTTAGGGTGGATCGCTAATATCTTTTCGACTTCGTGGTTTCCTTGGGTCACCATCCACGGCCGCGCGCTTGCTAAGGGATGGACAAGTTCGCCGAAGGTGTCCCATAATGGCTGGTATGCGTCGGCGTAGGACAAGTCGCCGGGAAGCAAAAGGACGTCGTAGTTTGACCGTTCGATGTGTTCGAGGGTTGACTTGGTCCACTCTGTTTGACCAAGATCGCCTGCAAGTAGTTTCGATAAGTAATTAATAAAACCCATGTAATAAGTGGAAGCAGCACAGTAATCTTATAGGTTGCAAGAATCACCGGCGACGGCGAATTTGATGGGGAACATCGAAGGAGGTGTACGGAGGCTGAGTTCTTGGGAGGCGTTGAGTCCACCACATCGGTAATAATAGGTCGTGCTTGGGCTCAACGGTCCGATGACTACGTCGTGAATTTCGCCGGATTTGTACATTACGTAGCTGTAAGAATTGGTAGTTCCTTCCGCCGACGAGACGTAGGGCCCACCTAGCGATGTGCCGTAGTATACGACGGCTGGCGTTTGGTCCGCCGAGGTTATCCATGAGATTCTCATGTGGTCTTCGCCGCTCAGAGATATGTGTACCTTCGATAATTAAAAAAAAAAACTAATAAAAAATAATATATTTTCAATCAACGGTTGATTGCCTAACTCATATAGAGTAGAAGCAAAGTTATTACCTGCTGAGGAGAAGTTGGGTCGATTTCATCGAGTTTCGCCGACAACATACGCGAGAGTGACCTACGCGGCGGCGGGCGGACGTAGGCGGTGGCTGAAAACATATGTAAGGCGAAGATTAGTAGAACACAACCTGTAAACAGTAGTTTAGGAGCCATTATGTTTGTTAATTTAATGAGACTATGATACGTTTTTAGAATATATATAGACACGCGGCAAGTTAAATATGTATTGTACGTGTGATTCTGTGAATGGAACTCATATAGTCATTAACGTGGGCATGTGGGACGTTTTAGTGGGTGATTATTGTTGCGGCTATTATGGAAGATGCATAATAATGTACAGATCCACTATATATTATATCAATCAGATTCGGATATTCGTTTCATTTATTGTTTAGTTTCTGATGAATAGGTGTGACAAATAACGACATAATTGGGTTCATATTTGGAAGTCTTTGTGGGCAAGCATAGTGCGTCACGGTTTTTCTTATGATTGTGTGCAAGCGACATCTGTAGCGTGTCTATAACAGTAAAACAAACCCAATTCCAATCTATATGAATTTTGGATAAACGATAGTGGTTTGTTGTTTCATACTCAAAAAATCGTTTCTTTTCTTTTCCTACTTGTTTTTCTTCACATGATCACCAACACTTAGCTTTCCTTTCCTACTTTGAGGAATTACGACTATACTCAACGTTTTATTTCCTGATATTCTTCGTAATTGTATAAGTATCGCATTAAATCCTTTAAAAAAAACTAATTTTATGCTGTTTATTATAATATTCTCGAAAATCTCCATGTTTATTTGATATTTGTGCTCGAATAAGTTGACAATGTATTCAATTATTGAGACGTTCAACCCAATTAGTAGCTAACCGACCACATTGAATGGGCTTAAGCACAATGTTATGGAATCAGACCGAAATTACCCAAATGTACCGTTGATGATTTCTTGTGATTGAATCGGATTCTGAATTTCTGGTTTTTCTGTGTATTATTGACGATAAAAACAGTAAATGAATATGAAGGTGAAACAAGAGCGATTTACGTGGTTCGATCTTGCGATCTACTCCACGGGACCAAGAACAAGCTTCGATTGATTACTTTCAAGAGGAATTACAGAGCTACATCAAACTGCTATATATTCTGTTACAGCTAAAAAACTGAAGAAGATGAACAGTGACTTCTCCCGCCGTTCGCTGCTCTATTTTAACCAATAAGAAAATCGCTCCAACGCTTTTCCAAACTAATTAACGTGTTTAACCCAGCTGAAGTAATCGTTGCTAGCTACCACGTTTCCATCAGCTTATTTCTTGTCAGCGTTTTCTTCACAGCACATCGACGACTTCAACATGTACTCTCCAACTTAATTCCCTGTTTCATTACCAGAAACAGATTTGATTCATTCTCAAGCTGTTCCACAGATTTGATATTTGCTCTTCACATTTCTCCACCTCAAAGTCAAATCTTCATTCCTCATTCTTGGTCCACCTTCCCTCTTCTCAGTGAAGAGACACACAGCTGAATGATTTCAAGCACACATCAGAATTTGTGCTTGAAACCATCTCAGCTGCCAACCTTTTCTGCTGCAGCTCCGTGCTCAGTTCCTTTTCCACATCTGCGAATTGTTTGATGTCATTATTCCTTGTTTCAGCTTCACTGCCTGAACAAGTCTTACCAAGACAAACTCCACCTGCAACTGTAAAAGCATAAGCAACACTGTCAGCATAACCATATCTGTCAGGAGCTCGAACCTCCCTCCTTTCCCTGTCTCGTACTAGGTTATAACCTTGTTCATTCTCCTCCGATTTTGGACCTTCATGAACTTCACCTAGCCAGTTCTCAGCATCATCCATCGCTTCAGGATACTCATCACCCCTCGAAGCTAGAAAATCATCACCAAACTCCACAGAACCAGCCTTTTCCAGATTTTCAGCTTCTGAGCTGTTTTGTTTCTGTGTTTTACATGGCATCTCCTTTACGTTAAACACCACATCCCTGCTTATGATACTCCTCCCCATTCCAGGTTCTAAACACCACAACTTGTAGCCCTTAACCCCCTCCGGATATCCCACGAACATACACTTAACAGCTCGAGCCTCAAGCTTGTCAGTCCTTGAATGAGCATAAGCTGTACATCCGAAAATCCTTAGGTGCTGCAAGTTTGGCCTCTTCCCTGTCCACATTTCTTCGGGAGTTTTGAACGCTAAAGCAGTAGAAGGGCTTCTATTTATCAAATACGCAGCTGTGGTCACTGCTTCGGCCCAAAATCGCTTAGCCACTCCAGCTGCGAGCATCATACACCGTGTGCGTTCCAGCAGCGTTCTGTTATATCTTTCGACCAATCCATTTTGCTGCGGGGTGTACGGAACAGTCCTATGTCTTGTCACACCTTCGCTCTTGCAGAAATCATCGAACTCCTTCGAGCAGAATTCCAACCCATTGTCCGTTCGAAGCCATTTTACCTTCTTTTCTGTCACAGATTCTACCAGCAACTTCCAATGTTTAAATCTGCTCAAAGCTTCATCTTTGGTCTTCAATATCATGACCCAGACCTTCCTCGAATGGTCATCAACTATTGACATGAAATACCTCCCACCCGATAGTGATTCTACTCGCGAAGGCCCCCACAAATCTGCATGAATATACTCAAGAATTCCACCTGCAATCTGCCCACTCGAGCCAAACCTCTGCCTGTGAGCTTTACCCAATATGCAGTTTTCACAGAATTCAAGCCCCTTTATCTTGTCTTTGCCTAGCAGCCCTTGTTTCGACAGCTCCACAAGGCCCTTCTCACTCACATGGGCTAACCTTTGATGCCACAGCCAGGCCTTATCTTCACCAATTACAGCAGATACAGACCCTACAAAACTGCTGCCCTGCAGAAAATATATGCCATTCTGCTTTGTCCCTTTCATGATAATTTTCTGTCCTTTTTCTACACGAAGTTCCCCTGCCTCCACCTTGATCTTGTATCCACTTTCATCAAGCATCCCTACAGAGATCAAGTTTCTCTTTAAACCAGGTATAAAGCGAACCTCCTTTAGAATTTTCACAGAACCATCATCTAGTTTCAGAGCCACATTTCCTATCCCTTTAACCTCGAGTGAACTGTCATCTCCTAGCAACACGGAGCCTCCATCGAACACCTCAAATCCCTTGAACACAGTCCTATCATTGCTCATATGATATGAGCATCCCGAGTCCAAAACCCAGGCAGCCTCAGACACATTTTCACCCACGACTAACACCTCAGCAGATTCGTATCCGTCCATCATAAATGATGCTTCAGCTGCTTGGTTTGATGTGGTTTTATACTCCCTGTGCCTGTTAGGACACTGCCTCTTGAGGTGTCCTTGTTCATGACAATGAAAACATTTGAACGCCTTGTTTCTTGACATCGACTCCTTGCTTTTCTTGCTCTTATTCTTGTCGAAATTCCCCCTGACATACAACCCCTCGGCGCCAATTGACTCCACCTCAACCTTGCCATCAATCTTGTTATTCAACACCTTCGAGCTTATAGCTGTTTGAACGTCATCGAGTGTCACCGCATCTCGCCCGTACAACATCGAATCCTTGAAGGTTGAATAGCTCTTGGGTAGCGAGCAAAGAAGCAGTAGCGCTTTATCCTCTTCCTCCTGTTTAACCCCAATATTCTCAAGATCAAGAAGCAGCTTGTTAAACGTGTCCATTTGCTCTTCAATCGGTTTCTCCTCGACCATCTTGAACGAGTACAACGCCTGCTTCAAGTAGAGACGATTCGCCAAGGTCTTTGTCAGGTACAGACTCTCAAGTTTCTTCCACAGCTCCTTCGCCGTCTTCTCCTTCGAAACTTTCCTCAGAACTTTATCGCCGAGGCTCAAGATTATGATACTCCGAGCCTTTTGCGAAATCTTCGAATCCGCCGGCTCGGTCGCCGTTCCCACTGGTACCTCCTTTCCATCCTTCGTCACTGTCACTACCTCGTCATCCTTGATCGCATCTTCTAACCCCTGATGGATCAACAGCGCCTCCATCTTCACCCGCCACAAGCGAAATCGTTTGACCCGGTAAATTTGTCTATGTCGAACTTCGAATTCATCTTGTGTATCGTTCCACAGCACGCCGCACCACTTGTTATGGAATCAGACCGAAATTACCCAAATGTACCGTTGATGATTTCTTGTGATTGAATCGGATTCTGAATTTCTGGTTTTTCTGTGTATTATTGACGATAAAAACAGTAAATGAATATGAAGGTGAAACAAGAGCGATTTACGTGGTTCGATCTTGCGATCTACTCCACGGGACCAAGAACAAGCTTCGATTGATTACTTTCAAGAGGAATTACAGAGCTACATCAAACTGCTATATATTCTGTTACAGCTAAAAAACTGAAGAAGATGAACAGTGACTTCTCCCGCCGTTCGCTGCTCTATTTTAACCAATAAGAAAATCGCTCCAACGCTTTTCCAAACTAATTAACGTGTTTATCCCAGCTGAAGTAATCGTTGCTAGCTACCACGTTTCCATCAGCTTATTTCTTGTCAGCGTTTTCTTCACAGCACATCGACGACTTCAACATGTACTCTCCAACTTAATTCCCTGTTTCATTACCAGAAACAGATTTGATTCATTCTCAAGCTGTTCCACAGATTTGATATTTGCTCTTCACACACAAAAAAGCAACCATTTACTTAAAACCCAAAAGTAAGTAAAAGTATCCAATTACATAAATTGTACTACATCCCAAATGTTTATGGATATTTGAAAGTTGGCACCGGAATTAAGAAACTGAATATTTTAATAATATAGTAAAATTAAAAAGTAAAAAAGTGTTTGTTTTGACACGTTTTTAAGAATACTTAATATTATTATATTGATTGTTTGTGATAGTTTGTTTGCTAGGAATGTACAAAAGATGTGAGACGCCCGATTTAGTAAAATGTATAAAATGGTTTGGGACGGAGGGAGTATTTAACAATCATGAGACTGAATTAGGGCCTGACTCCTGAATCTATTTCTCAACAAGTAGTCGTCGCTTTACTCGAATTTCTTCAATATTATTTACATACACAATAACACAAACATATTTTCTAAGATTACGTGGAGTGATTAAAGCTAATCTTGTATGTACGCGTAAATATGACATCACATCCCACGTATAGATGAAGACTGATGATGGTCCCTCAAGAGAAAGTGGCTATCTTATCTTTAATATAAACAAACTATTGAGTTTCCATGTGATGCGTTTGTTCAATATCGGACAACTAAGTTCGTCTTTTTTATATAAATTTAAACTTTTGCGAATATACGATGGTCGATGAGGCAAGCAGATTGCGGACGAAATCAAGTTCAAATTAAAGAGATAACACGGCAAACTAGTAGAGATCATATAACAAATAAAATGACTAAAAGAAAAGAAAAAAAAGAGAAGAAATTCTCGAAATTAAGTATTATACATGTTGACCGCCGACCCTCTTTCGTCACCGCCGGCGTCGCCATCCTCTAGAAATAGGAACGAAAACAAACCAACGGCCACGATTCACCGATCGCCGATCGGCGGTCATATCTTGTAATGAAGCTTCTCCGCCTTGACGATAGGGTTCTCCTTCGCAATAGCTTCCGTCCCCAAAGCCTTGTAATCGAACGAGCATCCGTGTCTCTCAGGGTATCTGTGGGACCCACAGAACGTCGTCCCACACCGGCATCTAAACCCCGTCAGCCCAATCCTTTTCCGGCAGGCGGCGCACCTCCCCGTCGTCGCCGCCGGCGGAGACCCATCCGCCTGCTGTGCCCTGTACACCGTCGCAGAGCTTCTGCGTGGTGAGGCAACGGGAAGCAGCCCGTCTTCGCACTGAGGAGCCGTCGACGACGCCGGAGAGGTCCGGCGCGTCGGCTCCACGTCCAATCGGCCGCCGTGTTTGAGGTCTCTGTAGCATTTCGGGCACATGTTTTGTGTGGAGGGGTCGCCGGAGAATCCGCAGCCGTTGACGCATAGGCGGTGGCCTTGGTCGGGAGATTCGAACCCATGTTCTTGATCGGCCATGATGGGCGATGAATTGATTGGTGTTAGAAAATTTTTCTTGATTATAGTAGAATTGAAAGAAAATTTCAACCTGAATATTTTCTGTTTTTGGTATTAATTAACGTGGGGAGGAAAATGGAATGAACCTATCTTATATTGTGGATTGGAGGGTAAACGACGATGGATGGAGGCTATTATTATAGTTGTGTGGAGGAAGGGGACGAAAGAAGATACCATACGAACAACGATGTTATTTTAATATTTAATTCGTATTGGAAAAAACGATGATGAAATGGTTTTTTATAATTAATTAATCAGACAGAGGAGAACAGGCTGTAATAGGCCCATGAAAGAGGATGAACTTTCCTTTCCTTCCCAATAGTTCTCTGCTTTTAATTCACGGGAAAAAAGTTTGTATATTTTGTTTAACAATTAATACAGTGTTTTATAGGTTTTAAGGGACGCGTGTGCTCTGGTGAATGGTTGTATTGTAATTAAACGTGAATAGTAGAGATTAGGTTATGGTCTTATGGGTATGATTAAGTTTTCATAAATTATATTTGTTAAACATAGCCTTTGATTTTGTCCGTGGTTGGCTACTTGGCTTCGCTGTAACGCTGCTTTTAGTTCACCTTTTTCCTCATCTTTTTCTTCTCGAATGTGTTTTTAATTTTTATTGGTAGGTCAATTATGGGGAACGGCGAATAATTTAAAAGATTGAAATTGGGAAATTATCACATGATGCAAAACGAGTATCAAATACATGGAACGAACGAGTCAATTGTTTTGAGGTTAAGCAATATATAACTATTGGTGTGGCGTGGAATATGGCATCATCGTCATGTCACTGTCACTTGACTTGCTAGGAATACATTAAATCAACAAAAGACTCTTACAAATCACTATCCTTATTACATCTAACATTGTCGGCTATTGCTCATTATCAAGAATCAAATTGAGATTTAACTTAATCTACGCACGCAAAGAAAGAGTTCATATAAAGGACGAGAAGCTTTTGAAGGATCAAAATATCAAGTCTGTTCTCATTAACTTGCCAAGAAAAATTATAAAATATGCTTAGAATGATTGAAGGACGACAACTCTTGACCGAGACCGTGACGATTTATTACGCGTTAGTTGCAATAACTACATTAGTTACCCCCTCCATGAATTATTGCAACCATTATTTGCAGTAAGTCATTTGACGAATAATAATAGAGCTATGGACGACTGACTGACTGAGACTTCCATTATTGTATTATTCCCTAGTTGAACGTTTCACGATGAAGGCGATAACGATAAAAGTAGTCAACCTAATATGAAAGTACATTTCTTCGACTCAATGGCGAAGATCCTATAGTTGTTTTGAAGTTATGTTTCCAGGATTATATCAAGATTTCAACTAAAATGTAATATTAGTAGGTATATAGTCATTGAAGTCGTCGTCATGAATCCTATATCCTAGTGTGTGATTGAATTGCTTATGCGACCGCTTCTAGTTGATTACTTAAGGTCTCTCAGCCTTCAAAGTTGTTGACAGTTACCAACCCCATTGATACGCAACTTCAATTTTTCTTCAACTTATTGAGCTACAGAAAATGCCCAGTCGTCGCAAGTTTAAATTTTTTAGATAGGGTTGTGTGTATAAATACATGCATATACAAACCATGATCTGCATGCCACCATAAAAGCTTGTTAACATAACCCTTTATTGACAAAGAGACCCATAATTCATTCTCATCGGAAATTATTACAGGGAAAACGCAAGGAAGAATGGTGTTCCCAGTCAACTGTCGCCCATTGGCATTATTGATAGCCGAGGCTGTTATGTGTTGCGCAGCTTTGACGATGGCTTTGGTGCTGATTTTGAGCTGCTGTGAATGTGGCGGTGGAGGAGATTTTAGGGAGGAAATTGCAGAATCAAAGATTACTACAAACGCTGAAAGAGCGTGTGATGAGATATATGTTGTAAGAGAAGGAGAAACACTTCAAACCATAAGCGATAAGTGCGGCGATCCTTACATAATCGAGGAAAATCCACATATTCGTGACCATGATGACGTGTTCCCTGGTCTAGTCATCAAGATTACGCCTTTCAACAAGCATTATTAGATGATAGTATGTATGTTCTTATTCTTTTTATATTCTAATTTCTTGTGAACTTTTTTTTCTCTTGATGACGATATCGACGAGGATGAATTAACTATGTGGGTAGGTTTCTTCTTTGTCTGTTTCTTGCATGGCCTGTATAGATATCTTTATATTATGTTTTCATTTGTTTTGTCTTATGATGATTATGCTGCAATGTTAACTTTACTTTAGCTCGAGTTCGAAAAAGGAGATTGATTCTGTTTTTGACGTAGTGGGCCAATTCAGTGGGCTTCTCATTGAAAAGGAAGCCCATTTCTAGAACGTTTACAAGCAAAACTAATGTCCACTTCCTATTTTAAGAAATAAAAAGAAAAAAAAAAAAGAAAATAAAGTGCTCAATTAATAGGTGATATGTGTGAACTTAATACTAGGTGTCAAAGGATTCAATTATATTAAGTCTCTCTTGATATAATATTTTATGTGGATGACATTACGGAGAATTGAAGTCATGATCATACCAGAATGACCGACTAAACTTGTGTGGAATACCTAAAACAAATGTAAAACAATGTACTTTTATAAATAACTAAAATTGTATAAAATGGCTAACGAACAATTTAATCGTATGGTCTCAACATCGTGCCCACCATAGAGAAAGACAACTCGCGAAGATTTTTTCTTTTTCCAAAAATTGATGATCGACACAAATATGAACGTAAAAACACAAAATAAAATGAGAATAAAAAGTCATATTTTGGGAAAAAACGAAATCTCCACATAAGATACGACAGCTCGAATAATACAAATGAAGAAAAATAAGGTGAATCTATAGAAAAATACCCAATTGGATAAAATTTTACACATAGGTACCCATGTCAGAAAATTTTACAGATAGGTACCCAATTTAATTTTTACCAGTTTCTTTAATCATGTCGTACCTTTCTGTGTGTATATTGCGTACCATAACACGTTGATATAGGGTACCTAAATATAGCATACGTCGTACCTAAGGCATACCTGTGTGTTACATAGAGCGTACCTAAATTAAGCATACGTCGTACGATTTTCTGTTATATAGGGTACCCAAATGTGTTGATATAGGATACCCAAATTATTGTATGGTGTACTTTCGGGGATCGGATACCTATGTGTAAAAAATTTATTTTGTTAAGTACCTATATATAAAAAAATCCTGACATAGTACTAAATTACAAGTTTTTATCCAACTAGGTACTTATGTGTAAAGATCCCGAAAAATAATTATTAAAGTTTAGGTTATTTCCTCATAAATTCTGACGATCGTCAACATTTCAAACTGTATTAACGCCGTTCCCACTTACCCATCCACATAAGCAATACAACAAATATATAATATTTAGTTTAACGTAACAATCATCTCCGAAAAGCCTTATAAATATAATATTATATATATATGCATCACCTATATTATCATTTGATATCTTTCACTTAATTACAATTCTCTTCTCTAGTCAAAATGTCTCCCTCCACTCTATTCCTCTGTTTCTCGTGCTTCTTCGTCTTCTGCTTATTCCTTCTCACATCAGGTAATAAATAATAATATTTACTCTCCTCTCACTCTGTTGTTCTTGCCTTTTCTTATTCATCTTACAATTAAAACTTCCACGGTATTCCGCAGATGCCTCCTCCGTCAACCGCCGTGAGAATCTGAACGGCGGCGGCGATCGAATAGCTCCGACGAAGCTATTTGTATTTGGAGATTCGTACGTCGACACAGGGAACATAAGGAAATCATTAGGCAACTCTTGGAAAGAACCGTACGGCTCTACTTTCCCCGGAAAACCGGCCGGCCGGTTCTCGGACGGCCGAGTTCTCACCGACTACTTCGGTAATTAATTTTTTTCCCGGATTTGATCGTAATTAATTAATTATTACCTCCTTTAACAGACGATGACGTTTGGGGTTAATAATAATAATGTATTGATAGCTATTGGCTCGTTTAGTTGCCTCATCAATAAGGCAACTTTTATTCTTTTGTTTTCTCTTTTAATGTTTTTTGAGTTCGTATCTTTAATTGGTGTGGTTGTCTGCACATGCAGATGCACTATGTAAGAAAGATGTGCGTTGCTTTTCTTTCTCTCTTTCTTTCCATGCATCTGTTCTCCCACGAAGTACCTCTCTGTATATTCTTTTCTTACAGAATATCTTAATGTTAGAAGAGTGATTGAGCTCTATAAGCTCTACGTGTATTATCTTCTTTTGGTCAGTGTCACTTCCTCTACGAAAGCCACGATTTTTCCTTTTCACATCACATGTCTTTTTCAATTATTAAATATATAGTTCAATCGAATTCATTACTCTAGAGGATTCCTTTTTTTCCCCTTAGAAATATCTATGATTCTTTGATTTATTTCGGATTTCTTCATCCTTTATTTTCCCAAAGCCATTTCAAACACGTCGTCGTCGTCCCTCATTTATTTCGGGTCGATCGAGTCATAAATACAAAAATATTCAAATGTATTTTCCTACAATATTTATCCGTTCCATTCCATGCATTGTGTAGTAATTCATTATATTTTATTCTTGTTGATATTGGTGTAACGTATTAATTAATTAATTACAGCGAGGTCAATGGGACTAAAATCTCCAATAGCGTACGAATGGAGGAAATTGGCAGGGAAGAAAAAGATAGCAAATGGTCTCAACTTTGCTTATGGAGGGAGCGGTGTGTTCGACACATTGGGGTTCATATTACCCAATATGAGCACACAAATAGGTTTCTTGGAGAATCTCGTTAGTAGCAAAGACGACTACGGTAATAATAATAATGTCTACTATTACTACACCCCAAGAGATGTGCAGTCATCAGTGGTCCTCGTTTGCCTTGCTGGGAATGATTATGGTGCTTATATCGCCAGAACTGGTTCCATTCAGGTAATAAATAATTACTCTTGAATTGTTATTCAATAATAGAATACTTCAAAACGTTGGGTTGGTAGGTAGTAGGGCAATTAAGAGTGAGAGATTTAATTACGCAGCGGGTGAGATATTGGGATTCAAAAGTTTAGGCAAAAAAAAGACATCATTTAGGTTTTCATCGTTGGATTCTGACATTCTTGGTGGGAAGTTAGTAGATAGCTAGATAGATATAAATTACAATGAATGCTGCTTACTTTTTTTTTCTTATAAATGATTTATTCGTGATAATAAAATGCCGACTGATTTGACCCCTAATCATGGGTAAACGCCATAACTGCTTTGCTCGTGCATGCTCAAGAAAGTGAAAATCTTGCCCATACTACCTTTACCTTATAAGATGATATGATGATCCACATATATATATCCTGAGTAAAGAAACTATAAGATGATGATGAGCCATATTATTTATTACTACACGATAATAATAATAGGGTTTGGAGAAATTCATCCCTCAAGTGATAAACCAGCTATCCCTCGACCTGAAAAAGATCCACGAACTTGGTTCGAGAAAGATAGTCGTCACTTCCCTTCAGCCGCTGGGCTGCTTGCCTAGGATGACAGAGACAACCTCGTACCAACAGTGCAACGCCACCCAAAACTCGCTCGTCAACTACCACAACCTTCTCCTTCAGCAAGCCGTCGCAAAGCTGAACAACGAAACAGAAAGCTCTTCCTTTTTCATCCTCGACCTCTACACATCCTTCACTGCAGTGTTGCAGCGAAAGGCCAACAGTCAAGGTACGTACGAGGTTATTCAAGTATCACTTCCCCTTTTAGTGAGTGGTGTAATAATATATCATATATTAGATTTTTTTTGTGTTGAAATTCATGAATCTCAGGGAGTTTGAAGTTTGAAGCTCCTTTGAAGCCTTGCTGTGTGGGCAAAAATGGATATTATTGCGGCGGCGTTGACGATAGTAGTGGGAACAAAATGTACGATTTGTGCGGCGACCCTACGGCGTATTTCTTCTGGGATTCCTCGCATCCCACCGAGGCGGGCTGGCGATCGGTTTATATGAATTTACGGCCCACCCTCGAACAATTCCTAAAATCCGACTAAAGAAATAATAATTTTATTGGTTTAATGTTATTGCTATTGTTCGTTGTTGTGACTATTTGGGCTATTTATATGAGCTTTTCACTTTCTTCGATAACGGCGGTGTGCCTACTTACTAAACTAGCTTATTGCCAAAATCTTCGGCCTTAAAGAATATTGTCGTCGTTCTTATGTTAGAGCATCTCCAACCGGCAGCATGAAAATACAGTTAATTCTACACAATATTACAACTGCTACAGTGCTTTTACTCCAACTCATAAACTCTATTTTCTACACTAATTTCACTCCAACCCATTAACTCTATTTTCTACACTAAAATCAAATTGCTATAATTAAACATTATATTATAATAATTACAAAGTCAATAAATTAAATATTTAAAAATTAACTCACTATAAACTTAGCATATAATTATAATTTTATTAAATTAAAACGAAAATATAAATAATAGGAAATTAATATTATCTTTACTTTTATTACTAAAGAATCTCAAATATTTAAATATAATTAAAATATTTTTTATTAAATAAATTATAAATAAATAGAAAGTACAACACAATTTTTATGCTGAAAATTGTGTGTACTCTACATCTAGAGTATCTCTGCTAATCTACACAATATTAGTGTTGGATATAGAGTCCCATTGCAGTAAAGATGTAATTTATTTTGTGTTTTACACAAAAATGAAGTACCCGTTGGAGATGCTCTTACATATGCCCTTTTATGGGCTGTTTATTTACTATATGAGATGGGCCACTAATGCCCAATAATGAGAAGCCCATGAAACGATTATGACTTTTGTACTTACTTAAGAAACCATCTGCACATTGTATTGTGATTGATTAGCATAATAATGACTTGGTATTAATCTCAACACATTCTAAAAGTTATTGACTTCCATTGTCTATGTGAACTTGAAAGGTATACACAGGCTATGAAGATTAGTGTCGCCTGGAAATTGGGTGGATGGATGATGATGATGATGATGATGATGATGATGATGATGATGATGATGATGAATGGGGCTCAAAGTGACAAATCTATTCCAATCAATATCTATCTGTGGTTAGTTTCACGAAAAAAAAGTGAGTGAGACATCAACCACTAACGAAATAAAACCAACACCACATATGTAACATTAGATTCCTTATTATAGACGATACATAATAACTCCTAAACCAGTGACACATTTGTTTTCATGGCCTTTACATCTTCCTCGTACACTGCGAATATAATGTGCAAATATCTCTTGGCATAAAATCATTGCCAGTAGGGTCAAACTTTCTAGCCTTCGATTATTTTGTTATTCGCATGCATATTTTATGCATCTGTACAAATAAATATCAATTAGACTCAATACGAATCGTCTACGCTAAAATACCACATGGATGCATATGCGGTGTTTTCCTTACATGTGCCATCTGACATTAAGTAAATACTACAATATAAGAAAAATAACTCGATCTCAACATGAGGCTTTTTTTATTAAATTTATTCAAGTCGACGTATCTGAGAGATATTTATATTAAAATAAAAAAATAAAAGAACAGAGGCAAATCTGGCAAACGTTGGCAAAGCTCTGCCTATTTATGCCTAACACGAAGTAGTTAAGCTAACGTACATAAAAGAGAAAACATAGTATATAATTTTCAATAGAATAGAATAGAATAGCATAGCATATGTGGCTATGTATCTACCGTATACATCTAGGTAGAGAACATTTTTTAAATAAACGATAATTACGACTGCAAATAGTCGCCGAACATAATAGCCACATAGGTTTAGTGCGTTCGCCATTAAAGCATATTAGCACGTGATCGTTTGTCTTAATGGTGGCATTTAATACTCTTTCATTGGATGATGAATCATCGTCATGATTGTATAATCAAATGTCAAATATCAAAATGTCGACCGCCTATTATTATTTTTTATTTTTCCTGCAATATTCTCGATTAAGGTTGTCTTCATATTTAATTTAATCTAGGCCAAATTATTAAAATAGGTCGCTAACTATGCATCTCGTGTTTTTTAGGTTACTAAGTTTCGTAATTACAAACTTAGGTCACTAAATATCGTTATCGATTTTTTTAGGTCACTAAGTTTCGTAATTGCAAACTTAGGTCACTAAGTATCGTTATCGATTTTTTTTAGGTCACTTTCGTAATTGCAAACTTAGGTCACTAAGTATCGTTACCGATTTTTTTGGGACATTTTTTGAATTTTCTGATAAAGCTGAACGGAATACACATGTGGCGTGACCGGCGTCCTAGATGGCAAAATTTTTTAGGCCACGTCACTAATATAATTGTCCAACGTGTGTGTATAAAGAAAAAAAACTATTTAAAGATTAAAAGAAAACTAGTTCCCTCCAAACTTATACGATTAATCTCCTAAATGACCAAATTGGTTCCACAAAAAAGATATGTGTCCCTCATATGATGTGTGACTGCAAGAAACGCACATTCTTGATGACGTGTTGGAAAGATGATAACCTTGGATTTTAGTGACGTGGCCTAAAAAATTTTGCCATCTAGGACGCCGGTCACGCCACATGTGTATTCCGTTCAGCTTTATCAGAAAATTCAAAAAATGTCCCAAAAAAAATCGATAACGATACTTAGTGACCTAAGTTTGCAATTACGAAACTTAGTGACCTAAAAAAAATCGATAACGATACTTAGTGACCTAAGTTTGCAATTACGAAACTTAGTGACCTAAAAAAAATCGATAACGATACTTAGTGACCTAAGTTTGCAATTACGAAACTTAGTGACCTAAAAAACACGAGAGGCATAGTTAGCGACCTAGTTTAATAATTTGGCCTTTAATCTATTATTCACTTGCAACTAATATAATGCGAATATGCCTATCCTCGATCGTCTCTATTCTCTCATTAAATTAGTTTCATGCATTGCATTCAGACTATCACGAATCACACAGTCAATCAATCAAGGCTTAATCATGCATCACTTCAGCTATTAATTTATCAAAACGCAAACATTTTTTTTACTTTGAGAAAATTGGAAAAGAGAAAAGGCAATCATCAGATTTTTTATTTATTTATTATCCCCTCTCATCGCATTTGCTTCATAAGCAATACATTCATCCTCAGATCTTCCGTTATATCTCTTTTTCCACTTTTTTTCTTCAAATAATGTTCATTACAAGTTTCATTATCTTCTTCTACAAGCGAACCATGGAATTCGTGGCATCCACTTGGCTCGACAACTCTAATCATCATCACTTCGATTTCTTGACTCTACTCTCAGTATGTTCAACCACGGCTGCCTTCGTTCTTACAGCAACAATAATCATCGTCCTCAGATTCGCAAAATCCAACAAGGTAATGACGATCTCCTGCAAGTGCGAAACGTGTCAGGCGTACATCGAATCTCGATGGTCACGTGACTTCAAAAATCTCTGCGATTGGTACACTCACCTCCTCAAGAACTCGCCTGGGAAAACGATACACATCCACGTGCTCAACAACACAATCACGGCGAACCCAGACAACGTAGAGTACATGCTAAAGACGAGGTTCGAAAACTTCCCTAAAGGCAAGAACTTTTCTGCCATACTAGGAGACTTTCTCGGTCGTGGAATCTTCAACGTCGACGGCGATTCATGGAGGTTCCAGCGCAAGATGGCCAGCCTAGAGCTGGGTCGCGTCTCAATTAGGGATTACGCTTTCGAAGTTGTTCATCAAGTCATCAACGTCAGTTTGATTCCTCTCATGGACTCTTTAGCTTCGTCGTCGTCCATGGTTGCAGTAGATGAACACGACCAAGAAGACGAGGTTGTAATAGATTTGCAGGATGTGTTGAGAAGATTCTCCTTCGACGCTATGTGCAAATTCTCATTTGGGTTAGACCCTAAGTGCTTAGAACTCTCACAACCCTTGTCGAAATTTGCAGTCTCCTTCGACATAGCGTCGAGGCTTTCGGCGGAGAGGGCCATGATGGTTTCTCCCCTCATATGGAAGGTCAAAAGGCTCTTCAGTAGGAAGCGAAAGAAAGCTCAGAGAATCCATAAACATGATCCACGAACTCGCCCAGGAAGTGATCAGACAAAGGCAGAAACTGGGCGGCGGCGGCGGCTTGTCCGAACAAAGAGATCTCCTTTCAAGGTTCATGGCCAACACAGCCGACGAGACCTACTTAAGGGACATCATAATCAGCTTTCTCTTGGCCGGCCGAGACACTGTTGCCTCCGTTCTTACAAGCCTTTTCTGGCTGCTGACGAAGCACCGTGACGCGGAGAATCTCATCATATCAGAAGCTGATAGGGTTCTAGGGAAAGATCAAGAGTTAGCAAGCTCTGAACAACTAAAAGGTCTTCACTATTTGCACGCTGTCGTCTACGAAAGCATGAGGCTTTACCCTCCCATACAGTTCGATTCCAAGTTTTGTCTCCAAGACGACGTTTTGCCCGATGGGAGCTTCGTAAAGAAGGGAGCTAGAGTTACCTACCACCCTTACGCAATGGGGAGAATGGAAGAAATATGGGGCGTAGATTGCTTGGAGTTTAAGCCCGAAAGGTGGCTTAGGGATGGGGTTTTCTCCAACGATCATCGCAATAATAATTTCAAGTTCTACCCAGCGTTCCAAGGCGGGCCTAGGGTATGCTTAGGGAAAGAAATGGCTTTAGTTGAGCTTAAGAGCGTAGCCGTTTTGCTTCTGAGGAGGTTTAGGTTTGATATAGTCGACGATGGGTTGAAGGACGGCGGCGCGCCGGCGTTTTCGCCGGGGCTGACGTCGACTTTCCGAGGTGGGTTGGGCGTCGTGGTCCGCGGTCGTGTTAGAAGTTGACATTATTCGGTCATCAATGAAAGAACGTGTGGCACGCGCACTATAGTTGGTTGGTTGGTAAATATGAAGCTTTTTTTTTTTTTTTTATCATCATTGATTACTATTTGCTTGAGTTTAGTAATGCATTTAGTTGTACATAGCATTGGATTTGGATATAGACGGCCTCGCCTGGCTGATTGTTACTTGAAATCATGTTAATGCTTTGGTGAATGATTGGATGGATACGTGTAATAAATTTATATAGTATGAACAACTTGCTTTCTATCTAATAATCCGTGGCGTTTAGTGTTTTTTGTGGTGTTGACAAACTCGCTAAAACTGCTCCACACGTTAGATTCGTTTGTCTTAGTTGGTGATTAGACTTTTAAACAGAAATGTTTTATTTAGTGTTTTTATCCAAGATGTGAAATAAAATGTTGTTATTAGGCTATTTGCTATGTCCGCGTTCGACGTTTGGTATCTTGAATTTTCTTGATGCGACGTTTTCCGATGATTCGAACTTATTTTGTGCCGTGTATAAATTAATCACTGTAGTAATGTAATATATTATACTAGGTGATTGGAGTCGCGCCGTGCGCGGCAATAAATGCCCCATGTTATCGTGTATCAACATATTTTATCACTTAACTGTTTAATTATCTAAGTAATCATTTCACACATTTTCGACAAAGTAAACTTCAACAAATAATAAATAATTTACATGTGAGTAAGAAAGTAAATTCAAAGACACATAGAATTCAAACTAAGAGAATTGTTCGAATGAAACATATAATAACATGACAAGGAGTAATTTTGAATTCTCAGTAAATTCAAAGAAACATAGAATTAACTGTTTGAATGAAGGAGTCCGTAGGCGATGCTAAAATCCACGAATAAGTAATTTTGAATTCTCAGTTACTTACAATGCATTCTTGGCCATAAAATCGTTACATAATTGAATTATGACAAGGAATTCTCGTATGACAAAGAGACAAATCTTTTCTAAACTCGACAAATATTCAATTCATAATAACATGTATTTATGTCGAGAAATGCAAAGGAGCTATTAGTTTGTTCCCAATTGTACATTTAACAACCTTAAACTCATAGACTAACCGAGTTTAATGAATATTTCTGACACATCAATAGAGAAAAGAAGTTCTTGTTATTCCAACAAATGTTGTTGATTATAACGATTCGATCTCACTACATTGTCATTCTCATTGCTGCAAACGATTACAAGAACGTGAACCGGCCCACAAATAATGGTATGTTCTGAATCTGATTAGCAATTCCAAACTGTGGGACCCGTGCTTCCAGTTTCGGCCCAGAATCGAATATATATAATCATCTATATAATACAATATTATATATACTATATATTGAATGATATAATAATGATTTGTAAGATTAACAGAATATTAATGCAATTATTTAAACACAGTCGTAATTAATAGTTCTAAAATGTTAGAAGACGTAACTAATGCATGGTTTAATGAATTGAACACTAATGAAGGCATTTGAAATTAGTAAAATACAAATAAAAAATAATTGGGGGGCCGGGCCGGGCCCGAAGTTGGCCCGTTGGCCTTTTTAAGGGCAATCTCGATATCAAAATAGAAGGACATGAAAGGAAAATTAGAAATAGTCTATTGTAATATGTAGGCAATCATTACCGTAGGTAGTTCCTATTCATTCGCCCATTGGCACAAGTATTAATATATAGTTGTGATTTGAGATGTCGCTCACCATGTCTACTAGTGCTGATTATTCATTTATCTACAACAAAGAAGATTTAATATTTTTTTCCTTATTAACATATTATAATCAACGACCTTCAGATACTTGTCAGTTGTCGTAGAACAAACAACCATTGCATTAAAACAGAACTTCACCACTTGAAGAAAACACACTACTACACAAACAGAACTTCAGCACGCACAGCTTTGTCCTAAATCCGAAACGCTACCATTATTCCTCGAACTAACAGAAGGCGAATTGGTCCTCGTCGGCGTCGGCAGCGGCAAAGGAGAGCAATTCCTCGGGGACAGATTGGTAATTTCCAACGCTTGTAATCTCAGCTCCACGGGATAATCTGCAACGCAGCCTATCCTCGGCCCAGCGCCAGTCGACCACTTAGCAGATAACTGATGCCCTAACTGATACGACTTTGCAGCATTCTTAGAGTTAATCCTCTCTAGTATAGCCTTCTCTGGGACGTCTGCTTTAGGGCTCTGAAGACCGCCCGAGAGAGTCCTCTTATACTCGTTTCTAACATTATCGGGCTTAGGATTAGAACCATCATAGTCGTTGGGCTTGTCTGAATAGAACGAATCATTCTTCGATGCTTTGGGATCTTCGCATGGAACAGAATCTGACATGGATGATTGGTGGGATAAAGGAGCAGAATCTATGGGCGATTCGTAGTCTTCCTTTGCCTTGCGTATCTGTTTAAGAAAAATGATCATCGCGGTTTCAGACGATGTAATGTAATAGTTCTCAATAATAAAGTGACCATTTTTTACCTCTACTTTATCCAAGTCGACTCCTTTTTCTTTGACGAATAATAGGAAAGCGTCGAGGCTCTCGTCAGTGGGCTTATAGTGGCCGCTGTAAGCTGAAATTCCCTGTAGAAAACAAGAATGGCAGACAAGTATCATATATGTTTTGAGTGGTAGTAAGAAATTTGATAAGAGGAACAGATAATATGTAGAAACTGAATGTAAGTATTTGTAAGAGAATTTACAGTAAGGATTCCGTCATTTGCTTCGAGTCTGCCAGCAGCCAAAGTAGCACCTCCGGCGAGAAAACTCGAATGATGGAACACCCCTTTCTTTTTCTGGCGATAACGTAAATAAAATATGTAGGATTTATTGGCATGAAATTACAAAAAAAAACGCAGATTGTTGCTATATTCAGACAAATACCTCTCCAGTGTAGAGTTTCTTACAAGTGCTCATAACGAAGATCCATTTCGAACCCGCTGATCCTTGGGTCGTATTCAGAGGACTTTGGGTTAATTTGTGGAGGATTTTACCATCAGAAACCTCGTATTCGTAATGCTGTCTCTCTTTCTGACAGGGAATAAGCAGTAAGAGGACAGAGGATGTGAAAAAAAAAAATTTAGTCCAAGTATTCGATTATTCACTTACAGGTCCAAGGTACTTGATGCATTGTTTACGAAGCTTTGATCTTGGGCAGTCTTTAAGGTCAAGTGCTTTACCCTCTCCAAGATCCAACCTGATGAATTACAAATGACATTTAATTCACTGGGGAAATAAGAATGGCTGAAGTTCTTCAGACAAGTAGATTACTCACCAGTAGAAGAAGGGCTGACCAGCATTACTCTTACACCACTCCTCGTAATATATGTGTAAGCTGTGGCCATAGCGATGCCTGGGATCGATCTAGCAGCCAAAGGCACGGTAATTATGAACTTGTAAAGAAAGAAAGAAAACGAACAACAGATAAACAAAGTAAAAGAAGAGCAACTCACAGCTTCGATCCAATGTTGAAAAGCCAACTTTTGCGCCTTGGAATCTAGCGAAAGGCCCTTGCCCACCTGTCCAAAAATAAGCGATTCTGGTAAGTAAACAGAGACAACAATGATCACACTCAAACAAAATTGCTGCAATAGTTTTCTATAGCCCATCTCACTCACGAAGTGAGTTCTAAATCTTTACTATCACAGAGAATTGTTTCGTTTAGTCATCACATCATGGTAAAAGTTCTTGCTACAACCAATAACGGATCTCGGACAGAAAAACTGCATCTTGCGAATAGTAATTTTTTTTATTTCTTTCCAACCAAAAAAAGAAGGAATTATCCATCGCCGCAAATACCTTGGAAGCATTTAAACTGACACGGCTCCATCTCGACGCAGCAGTCTCAGGCTTCAAGAAATCGAAGAACGAGATTGTGCTGTGATTCAACCTTGCGTAGTCTATCGCTTGCCACCTTCATTTTATTACATTTACACAGAAAAAAAAAAGAAAAAAAAATAGAGAAATACGTAAGGAAATCGTTGAACTCGTTACAGAAAAAACGGTGGTAAAGTTCCATCATTTCATTACCATAGTTCTTCAGCGACAACGGCGGAGTCAGCTAACATGCGCCGAGTGCGGTAACTGCGATAAACTTTCTGAACTCTATTCGCTGCGCTCGATGTGGTTGACACGCGTCGTTCCCCGCCGTCGGGACTGAGGTTGAAGCTCGTGAACTGAAAAGACGAAACGGCAGGCTTGAGGTCGAAAGCCGGCGGCGCGTGGGATTCAACCTCCATTTTGCAACTTAAGAAAGAAAACAAATGAGATCGTGAGAGGAGAAGAAGAAAATGAAGAAGAATGGATAGTGAGTTGCGATGGCGAGACTATTGACTCTTTGTAAGCTTTATTGCACTCTCTTAGCTTTAGCTGTCATTTGACGTATGGCTGTCGAAGTGCTGACATTTAACAATATGATTATGTAATCAATATATTCATATCAAATTTTATTTCATTTGTTGACATTTAACAAAGGGAAAAATAAATAAATAAAATGTGGTCCTATTTTAGACGCCGTGATGGACCAAAACATCTTTGCCAGAGAGGTCACGATTCAACTCTTACATATATTTCTGATAAATAGGCAAGTTGAGATGTAATTAGATTTACTACTGCCAGAGAGTGAGTATTGAATTATGTTTTAAGAAATGGTTCAAAGACAAAAGTCAAAAGCCTCGTTGTACTTAATCTTTTTCCTTTGATTTTTCAATATCAAAAGTTGAATGTGACTGATTAAGACCTTAATCCGTAAACAATTAATATTAAAAGAAAAGACCCGATTCTTATCTGTCTGGCACAACATAAATAAGACGGACATGATTTGGACGAAAAGATGTTCATTTCATAGCCCATTTTCTAATATTAAACATAGCTTAGCTGAAGTAAAATTATACTAACAAACCTCAAACCAGTACAAACTATTAGCTGCAATGCAATACAAGTTAGATAGTAAATAAAATATCAATAATGTTGTAATATCGACGAGCCCAATCCCGGAAGATGTGGGCTTGACTATTGAGCCCAATAGTGGGAGTCATTGTTATAACAAAAATAAATAAGGGTGCTGACTGTAAATACCGATAAATGAAAAGACGTATCTGTATATATCCAATACGAACAACTTTCATCGATCGTTCATTTAACGCAATCGGACCGACTAGAACCTTCCGCCTATATCTCTCCGCCGGGAGCCGTGCTCTGGTACGTCGTCGTTCAGCAACCCTAGGTAACTTTCAATGCCCCTCAATTAATTTAGTTCGGCTCCAAGGCTAGAAGTTGTTAGATGTAGAGTTGCTTCGATTATGTAATTGAGCTAATAATTGGTGATAAAAATTGGGGAATCCAGCGGTAACGTCCCTGCAAAAATCATGCCGAAGGTTTTGACAAGCAAAACGAAGATCCCGGAAGGTTGGGAGCTGATTGAACCTACTTTGCGCGAGCTTCAGGCAAAGATGAGGGAAGGTGTTCAATTATCTGTGCAAAATCTATCCTCTGTCGTCCACATTTTTTTCTTAGTCTTAGATAGACTACTTGTTTACACTCCTCTCTGGTTTTTCCTTTTGGCAGCTGAGAATGATTCTGGCGATGGCAAGAGAAAATGTGAAGTCTTGTGGCCCATTTTCAAGGTTGCCCATCAAAAGAGTCGCTACGTATTCGACCTCTACTATAGGAGAAAAGAGATATCCAAGGAACTCTATGAGTTCTGCTTGGATCAGGGATATGCCGATCGCAACCTAATTGCAAAGTGGAGAAAGGTATTATAGATAGCTCATAATAGTTCAGGAAGATTTTTGCGACAGCAGAGAATATTATATTGATTGGTTCTCTGATAGTTCGAGTTCAACGTTTTTGCAGCCTGGTTATGAACGCTTGTGCTGCTTGAGGTGTATGCAGCCCCGTGACCACAACTTTCAGACGACGTGTGTTTGCCGTGTGCCCAAGCACTTGAGGGAGGAGAAGGTAATAGAGTGTGTCCATTGTGGCTGTGGGGGTTGTGCTAGCGGCGACTGAACGTAGCCTGGGTACTGATTTCCTATCTATGTGATACTAAAGTGGCTTATTTTCGGATGGTTGAGATTACTAAGATCCATGGCCTGTAACTTTGTCTTCTCCCAAATTTGAATTCTAATCTATTTGAATGTTTGCACCGATTCTACTTCATCTATTGTCTTTGCGAAATAACGGACTCGATGTGTTGGGAGAGTAGCTTCTCTTTATCTGCTGCTTAATTTAAGGCGCATGTAATAGAGAATGAAATATGAAGATTTCAGATTCAAGAACTGCTCAGTCATAGACACCACTTTGAAGGCTACATTACACATCCACATTAAAACATCGGACTATTTTTATAAATTATAGGTACATCCCACAGATTGTCCAGACACATAATTGCGGCTGCAGCGTTGAGAAAATAAAGAAGGGGAAAGTCGTAGGAGAAAAGGGATAACCAACACAACCAAGGGAAATCATAATAAAACAGCATGAATGACAATAACCCTGGAAAATGGTGTTTGTTATTACAACACTCAGACTAAAAATCTCTAAGAAGTGACATAGCTGGCCTCAGAAGCCACTTGTTCTCTCTGCAACCTATGCAACACGCTCTTAGGCGAAGAAGTTGAGCCCGACGACGATCTCAATGCCTCGGCCAGGGGCCCGCCGCCCATATGAGCCACAGCTTGACTATTACTCTCCCAACTTTGTCCATTATTGCTCTGAGCCTCACCACTCATGACATGATGAACCCTACTCTCAACTCCATTACCTCCCATGCCGAGCTTTAAAGAGAAGTCCGTGATAGAAGCTGCACCACTGTTGTCCATGTGAGTTGATGATCCTACTTGCCAATCATCGAAGAAAGGCCTGAGTACTCTTCCAACACCGCCAGGGTTTTGATCATCGTGTTGGGCACTTTCGAACGGTGACTTTGGCCTACATCGTTGCAAGAATCGAGAAATAGTTAAAGAGTTGGTAATTAGCTATATAGCTTGTTATGCCTAGAGATGAGATGACGAGTGGTTATGCGTCCTGGAAATAAAGCAAGAACAGTAGGTTATGGAATGGAATGGACATTTTTGTGGGTCATTCACTACATGCTATAACAGTGATTTGATATGACGATCAAAAGCGAATTCATTTCGAGGGCCCATCCATGTAATAGCTACAAGGAAAGTTTGGTTGGAGGACGTTGAAAATAAGGACGATGATGGTTTCAGATCTTTTGTGACCATAACTTTTGTGAAGATTCTTCCTTTTGGGGAACAGGTGTGTTTCTCTTTTAATGGTTTAGACCAAGCATTAGCACCAAGAACACATAATTGAATTAATTTGAAATGGGCATGCAAAAACGATTTTGTCCACATAACATTAATTAATAGCTAGCTCCTTACATGGTTTCGAGGAGAAAGGCTTCATATTCAAAGATCTAACGAAGACATTAACTGTGTTGTTTCGGCTACCTTTGGCTGAGATGAAGAAGGTCCATGGAAGGTGAAGACCCCGAGAGAGTGAACCGAGAACCTCCACCGCCGAAGTCCAGCACACTCTTACCTTGAGCGGCTGCAGCGATGGGGTGATGGCTAGTCTCACCGCCGCCGTTGGCGGCCATACTGATGGCTGCTGCTGCTGACGTGGGATTGACTTCCACAGGCTTTCTTGAACGGTTCTTCCCGCGATTCATGTGGCGCTCGCAGTACTTTTGACCCACCACGACGTCCCTAGAGCACCGCCATTTCTTGCCGTCCGTCCGCCGGCACCGGCCGGGCTCGGGGTCCATGGCCGCTCGTCCCCAATAACCTGATTGAACCACTAACGACAAACATAGCCCACAAGCATTTCATCAATTTCAACAGGTAAAAATGACAAAAACTTACAAAGCAATATGCAAAACTCACATGTTGCCGCCTGGTAATGAGGATAGTAATGACTATACAGAGGATGTGAGAAGTAATACGAAGAAGGATGTGAAGAGACGAGGCTTTTCTGGACAAGGTGAACAAGTTCTCGAGGCACACTTCCACCAACACTCAAGTGCTTGTAAATCATCGCCTGAAGCTCAAGTTCTTGCCACTGCCCCAAGCTAAAGCAACCACTTCCCCCCATTCCTGCGAAGGCTAAGAAGAGATGAAGGAAAAAAGATAGGAAGAGATGCATAAGAATAAACACATACTAGGGAATTTGTTATTATTGTTCGCATCAGAAGAGGCTGAGCAGTGATAAGGTGGCAGGTTTGTGGGTTGGGCCCTCCTTCTTCTGCTACAAACAAGGGAAGTGCTGTTGCTACAGAGTTTTCTTGTTGCTGGTACTGATGATGACGATGATTACTGTTAGAGTTAAGAACAAGTCTCGGCAGCTTCGATGGAGAAACTGAATCTTCCTCTTGTTTTTGTTCTTCTGATGCTGACTCGTCATCATGCCTCCATTGTTTAAGGTTGAAGTCCATGTGATAGAGAAGAAAGAGAGGAAGGTTAAATAAGGTTTGGTCGGTCAGAGAGGAGAAACTGAAAAGGTTGAGGGAGATCCTTGTCTGGTTTATAAGCTTGCTTTGCCTGAGTTTGTTGTGTTGGTAATTGGTATATATTTTTTTTCTTGTTTATGTATAACTTAATTGATAAATTATAGTAGCAGATGTGTAACATCAAGTCATTTGTAATCTAGTGTTCTTCGAAATTGGGGTCCATTAAGGGGTTGATTTTAATTCAGATCCTATTTGAGAATTTTTTAGGTTAAATTAACCATTTTGTGTGGTGTAAAAAAGTGGTATGAAAGATATATGAACTGGTATAGAATGATCGTTTGTATTACAAACTTCAACATACTGGTATGTCAGAGCAATGAAATGGTACTATAGAAAATAAACTGGTATCAGATGATCATAAACTGTCGGATTATGGTCTTGTGGTACAGAATTTCAACATACTGGTATATAAGAGCAATATAGTGGTACTGACAGAAAATAGGTCCTTAAAACTAAACTTTTTGCCAAGAGAACCCGAATACTAAATGATAATTATAGGGGGTGAAACGAAAATATCCCTTCTTTAAATCAAGTGGGTCAGTTTGTTTTCTAGTCACTAGGCAAGTTTAGGGCAATTTAAGAAGAAAACACTGTCTCAAGACAAGACAGTTGCTAGAAAAAAAACAGGTCAGAAAAGAAAAAGAATATTATAAAATAAAGAGTAAAGAAGCCTGTAGTCTTACTGTCAACTTGCAGCTTTGGAAAACCCAACATAAAAAAGAAAAAATAATTGAAAATATATATATGTTGTGTAATGAAGCTTATGATGCAGCTGTTCATGCGTAGGGTTTCGAGGAGGTATAAATATATATTTATATGTAACCTTTTACCTCAAGATATACATTTCTTGTTAGAAAATTCAGATGAAAGGGAAACTGACACACAAATTCCCATTTAAGCTTGAAATCCCATAATTCGTCTCAGTAAAACCTCTTTCCCAGTCAATGAAATGTTTTTGGTCAAAGAATCTTGAATTATTCCAATATGCTACTATTTTCATTTCGACGAAATCTCCAAATAAAATAGCTTTTTATTTTCAATTCGGACATATGCAGAAGCTGAAGCATGTAATGATAAAAATGGAATCTTTGTTTTGACAAAACAACTCCTTCGCAATTAATTTTCATAAGAACTTAACCCAGATGATAGGTCTCCTCGATCTCTAAAGTCTAAAAGCACAGTCGTTTAATTCATTATTTATTTTAAAGACTTGCAGTTACCAAGATATTCTTGGTTGGCCTTCCCTTGGCAAAGCATATTATAATAATATTAGTCCTATTAGCGAAGAAAAGTAACATAAATTTTTTCTCTAGGTGTTATTCTCAGAGATGGTCTTGTGCTTCGGACATTGTAAAAGAATTGTTTTTTTTCTAATACATATCCACATGCATTTGTGGTATGGTAATAATAATCGCGAGTTTAAACTTTCTAAAAGCTTCTGCTTTGTGGTCAAATGTCCTAATAATAGGTCATTTTTATGATTAAATCGATAAAGTAAATCTCCCCATCAATATCTCTATTGTATTATATTTATTGGCGGCATATATTATTATTATCGTTTTTGGGCAATTAACGTGTATGGTTCAATTGATGACGAAAGTCCTTGCCGTGAAAAATTACATCTTTTTCGTGTCTTTTATTATTTAGTTCATTGTACGGCTCAAGAACGTAAATGAAACCTCGAAGGTGTAAGTCACGTGATATCACGTGAGGGCGTGCTGGCGTGCAAGAGCAATTGCCTTTTTTTATTTTTTTAAAAAAGAAAATGTAAAATTACGTATCAGCTTCGTCGTACAAGAAGTTAAATATATAAAAAGACAAAAACTTGTAAATAATAGGAAAAAAACAAAAGCGTCTCACGTGGGTCCCGCGTCAGAAATGTTCTGACACCCTCCGCAGAATTGTTAAAAATAAATTTAAAAAAAATACGCTGTCTCTACTTTAAATCAACTTGTCAGCAACGCATGTGAGAGGCGAAGGTGATAATGGGAAAAGAAAAAATTAATATCAGATAATTCAAATGGACAATCGATTAAATAATAAATGGGCATATAAAACTACTCAAATGGGCTAAACATGTTAATGAAGAAAAGGCCCAAGAATAACAGGAGTAATAAAGAGTAGCCCAGTAATTTATTCGAATGGGCTAATATATTTTGTTGATAAATGGCCTAATAAAAAAAAGAATGAGGTAGGCCGAGGCTTTAACAAGGCCAGTGAAGATTACACATGCTTTCTTATTTTTATTAACTAGATTATTGCCCGTGCGCTGCACGGTTTTCAAATATGTCAAAATTATTTTATGTTTCTCTATCCGCAATTGTTTTTGATAGAGAGCTTCCTCTAAACCAACCAAACTTGACAAAAAATGATAATCCTTCTTATTTTCATTATTAAAGTTTTTTCCCATTGGAAGAATATTCATCAAAGAGATATGACCCTTAATAAAAATCAAATACATTCTATAATTAAAATGTTGGCTCTTCAACTATAAAATTAACATGCAAAGTGACGAGGTGTTCGATGTTCTTACATTGGAACAATCATGGATGGCCCTCGGCCCATCGTAGTAAACTACGTCGAAGTGAATCCCACTAGACACCACCCCAAAATGGAAGGTGAATCAGAATGTCTTTCATATCCTTGTCTTCTTCACAAACTGAGGTCATCAAAATTCAGGCAAACAACCGAATTCAGCGATGTAATATTTCGACCCATCATCCAATCATGTCTTGATATCACACCATCTTAGTTAGGGAAGACGAATGAAATTGTCCGTGCTATCACAATCGGCGAAAAAAATTTGCGACGTAAAATTGCAACCAATCATCCGATCATTTTGCGAAGGGATTGGCATCTTAAATAGTGAAAAATAAAAGAAAATTTCTGAACACCCCGTGTCGTAATCTCACAGCCATCCCTCGAACTGCCTAAAACATCCGCTCATACCCATGCCTAATTAGATCTGAACTAGTTGCCGCCGCTTCCCCTTCCCAACCTTCTAGAGCCGTCGCAAAAAAAGCAGTAATACATCATGGTTGGTTTTGAGAAGGTAGTGGAAGATTTTGTATTATTTCACTATTCATTATATTGATATGATAGGACTAGGGGTGTGCGTTATTCGGTTAACCGAACCGAATAACCGAAAAACCGAAAATTCGGTACAAAACCGAACCGAACCGAAAATTTCGGTTCGGTATTCGGTTATTAAAAAAAATTTCGGTAATTCGGTTCGGTATAGATTTTGGATTTTCGGTAATTCGGTATTACCGAAATTTTAAAATTAAAATATATTATATTTTATTAATAATAAAAATATAACTATATTTTATTAAATTATATATTAAAAACGAATATATTTAAATTAATATATATTTAATATTACTTTTTTTATAAACACAAAAATATAATAAAAAAATATATATTAATTTAAATATAATTAAAATTCTTTTTTTCATATTGAAAATTCGGTTAATTCGGTAAAAAACCGAATTAACCGAAAAAAATTCGGTAATAACCGAATACCGAACCGAGAAATTCGGTTTGGTATTCGGTTTGGAAATGGGGGAACCGAAATTTCGGTTCGGTTCGGTTCGGTTTGTACCGAACGAACACCCCTAGATAGGACACGTGGTGCAATTTCGGAGCACATACATTTCTATTCTAATATAAGATATCAGCAACAGAGAATCCACAAAATCGGAAAACGAATTCATATCTATCATTCCAAATTTTCAACAACAGATAATCCACAAACCCAAGAAAAGAAATCATATCTATCATTCCGAATCACCGACTTCTAACTCAGAGGTCATATTTCGAAGTATATGAAAAGGAAAAAAGAAGAGGGAATCGAAACATGCCCTTTGACTTTGACGGCTCACATAGCGCGTGTTAAGCAACCCTGAAAGTGCGGCTGACGGCGTGAAAATGAAAGCGCAGCGTATCGCCAATCTTCAATGCGTGGTGACGCCGGACGGAACTCCGGCCATCCGGCGGAAAAGCAAGGACGGCCATTGTCATATTGGAACTGCAGACGAAATGTTAGGTTGTCCGGCCCCATGACATCCACAATTTCGTCAGCGACAAAATCTGCGGCACAGGGAAAAATCAGTAATACATCGTTGTTGGTTTTGAGAAGGTAGTGGAAGATTTTATAACTATTTCACTATTCATTATATGAGATGATAGGACTCGTGGTGCAATTTCAGAGCACATAGATTTCTATTCTAATATAAGATATCAGCAACAGAGAATCCACAAAATCGGAAAAAGAATTCATGTCTATCATTCCAAATCTTCAACAACAGATAATCCACAAACCCAAAAAAAATCATATCTATCATTCCAAATCACCGACTTCTAACTCAGTGGTCGTATTTGGAAGTATATGAAAAGTAAAAAAGAAGAGGGAATCGAAACATGCCCTTTGACTTTGACGGCTCACATAGCGCGTGCAACCCTGAAAGTGCAGCTGACGGCGTGAAAATGAAAGCGCATCGTATCGCCAATCTTCAATACGTGGTGACACCGGACGGAACTCCGGCCATCCGGCGAAAAGCAAGGACGACCATTGTCATATTGGAACTGCAGACGAAATGTTAGGTTGTCCGGCCCCGTGACATCCACAATTTCGTCAGCGACAAAATCTGCAGCACATGTATAGGACACGTGGTGCAATTTTGAGAAGGTAACCCTATTCATTATATAAGGTAGTGAAAGATTTTGAGAAGGTAGTGAAAGATTTTGTGATTATATCACTATTCATTATATTGAGAGGATAGGACACGTGGTGCAATTTCAGAGCACATGCATTTTTATTCTAATATAAGAAGTGCTAGTAATTATTTCTCAAAGAAAGCATTGTTTCAAGCAATTTACAAAGAGAACAAATGGGATTTGTTTCCAACCGTTTTGAGGAAAAACAACTATGATCAAGGCATAAAGAAACAACACAAACTGAATGAAAATAAGATTAAAAGTTTGAACAATAAAACTAAAAACCCTATTGCAAAACCTATTGTCCGGCAAACATGCTTCATCAAGGCAATTTTTTATTAGTTCTTTTAAATTGAATGTTAAAACACGATATTGTTACCTAAAAAAAGAGCTGATTTGCAGCTTTTGGGAGAATCTATTTTTGGATAATACAAATCTATGATAGTCTTTACTGGTCAACAGACATGATATTTTCGTAATCTAAACCAAAAAACAAAGTATAGCTAGCGTATTAAATAGCGTGTTAAAATAAAAAAAATATATAACAATGGACAAAACACATTGAAAGCCTTTGATAACCTAATCGTCAAAGACAAAACGACCATCAAATTGGACTTTTGGCGACATTCTAAATATATGAAGTTTTACGTGCATTGTTTTCCTTCCTCTCACCCGCCATTGTTTGTTCTTCAAATTAATTATACGACAAAATAATTAAAAAAAAAGAGAGATACATAAGTCGATGACAGGTTTTGTGTGACATAGAAAACAGAGGACGTACGATTTATATAATCTATCAGTAAATTTGAATTAAAGTTGAGCAAGAAGTGGACTGGACAATGTAAGGGAAAAAAAGGCCTTTTAGCGCATGCATGCTCATTATCTCATTTCTGTGCTATCTGCAGATAACTGCAATTGTCATCGTCCATACATATATTTCTCATGATGATATAATAAAATTAAATATGTAACTAAAAGGAAGCACATTTGTTGAGCTTTCACTTTTGACTTTCGTTAGAACAGTGATCAGAAGTCTAAGAAGATCTCACATTCATGTCTTGTAGTTGTAGTGTAGTATATTTGCTGGAAAACAAAGGGACAAATTTACCCTTCGTACTAAGGTTGATTTGATATTAGTAGTGAGTGAGTATGACAATTTGAACAATTCCAATAACATACACTCCACTCCACATATACTTTCGTTTTTTGGTTTCTGTGGAACTCATTTAAAAAATATTTATAAAAATTTGAAATAAAAAGGATACACAAGGAGAGATAAGAGTACAAAGAAGAACAGTAACACCACCACCACCACCGTAGTTTTCCAGACAAAAATCACACTTGCACGATGCTTTTGATGCACTTAATTATTGCAACAGCAACCAATATAAGACAGCAATTAACGTAATTAATCTCAGATAATCAATTTGTAATAATTAATTTCTCTTCAACCTCATTGCCTCGATCTTACAAAACATAGATTTGAATCATCGGCCATATCATTTTATTTCAAATAACAAAATTGAAATCTTTTATTACAACTGTCCCTTGTATAGGTTGCCTCGCCTACCTTCCATCTCATGTTCTCCACATGAATCTTTCATTCAAAAGTTGAAACCTTTTCCCCCAACTTTCATCATAAACTCATCGAAAGCTTATTTCTTTTTCAAGAAAAAAAACAAAAACTTCGATTGATGGCTCAGAATAATCAAACTATGCTTTTGCATGAGCTTTTGAAGGAAGATCAAGAACCGTTTCATCTCAAAGCACACATTACACAGAAACATTCTCTGCTAAAGAAGCAGAAAATAAGCACAATCCTTCGAAGGCACGCTTGTTTCCTTAATAAACTTAAGTACTCCTCCGCCGACGTCACGAAATCTCCGTTCATAGAGTCGCATCTTTCGCCGGCGGCTAATAAGAGTAGTCCCTGCTGTAAGTCACCGTACGGCGCCGTTTTCCCCCACGTTCATTCTAGAACGTCGTCGCTCCTTCTAGAAGCTGCGCTGAGGATACAGAAGCCGAAGCGAAGGGGAGAAGGGCTGAGATTGTTTGGATCGTTTCTGAAGAAAATCAAAGGCAAGAGCAGAAAGCGTGTGACGGCGGAGCACGATTTTAAGAAGCGCAGCGAGCGTACGGTGGTCGTCGGAAGCGGCGCCGATGAGCTGTTGAATTGCTGCGGCTCGCATGGCGGCGACGACTTTTCTGAACCCAAGTACTGCGTCAGCCCCTTCGTGTTTTCTTTTCGCCGGAGCAAGCTATCCTCCGGCGGATCGACGCCGGAATTGGGCTCCACTGTTGGGTCTCCGAGCAGCCGTGCGGCGTCGCAGGTTCAGCTTCTTTGCTCCATTATATTATTATTAACTTTTTGTTATGCATTATCTTCGTTAGTGACTTATTGGCATGTTACGTAAATATTAACTTTATCTTGGATTTTCATTGCAATAACACTACACCAGAAAGTAACATGGAAATTTGGTGCGATCTGTAAATGTTTTTATGTAAGAAAAGAAAACCACTCGTGAGTCGAATCGACTTTCTTGTACTGTCGGTCGAGGATATCATTAACAAGATTATAATGACATAAACGGCCTCCAACATTAGCATTTAATCTAACCTTGTCTTTATTTTAATTCTTTTGTTTTGAATAGTGTACTTTTCGAACACGCCTCTGTCACCAAATCTTATTTTAAGGCTATCATGTCTCCTCACAATAATTTTCTACTAAAAGACAAATCTTGCATTTGTCTTCGATCATAGGATTCCAAATGACAGTTTCCACGTCCTAATCAACATAACATCAATTTAGACTGGTCAACTTCAATTAATAATAACAATCAGTTTTATTTTATTAACAGGAAAATGAGAACCCGAGAATTTCGGGAAATGTTAATGGTGCAGAAGATGGAGAGAAAGAACAATGCAGTCCAGTATCTGTATTAGACCCTCCATTCGAAGAAGAAGAAGAAGAAGAAAATGACGACAATGACCTCGAACCCAGCTACGAAAATGTACAAAGTAAGTACTTTTATCTTAATTTTGACAAAGACAAATTTTTATTTTTTCACTTCTGTCCCAAATCGATCCATTTTGCTCTAAACCTTGTCCGTTGTGCTGTCCTTTTCATCTTTCTATATCGACATCTAAGTTTGGACTTGTAAGAGTTTGAATTCGATACAGAAAATAAAATATTTCATCATGGGTTTTTTTTACAGGAGCTAAGCAACAGCTCTTACAAAGGCTTAGAAGGTTCGAAAAGCTCGCAGGACTTGACCCATTGGAACTTGAGTCAAAGTTGCGCGAAGAAGAAGAAGAAGACCATCTAATCTCCGAAGATATCAAGAATCATTGCATCGTCTCAGAGGCATTAACGAAGGAAGAATGCAATAAATCTTCGCATCTGAGAAAGCTTTTCTTGGACCTAATAGTTGTAGAAAAATGCGAATTGTCAGGTAATAATAGAGAAGTAGAGTTCGACACTATCGATTCGATGATCGAGCTAGACTTCAAAAGGGAGATCGGTGGTTGGAAGAATGTGTCCGAGGAAATCCAAGAGACTGGAAATGATGTCGAGATTTTGATCTTTGATGTATTATTGGAAGAGCTGTCTGACGAAATGTATTAGATAGGAATTAAAAAAAAAATAAATGGGATTTTGGCATAATTAGCTAGGGGTGGTTCGGTACGGTATGCCGTACCAAAACTGTGATACCGTATATCGTACCGAAATTTCGAAATCGAAAAAATCATACCAATACCATACCAAAATTTTGGTATACCTTCAATTTCGATACGGTATCATACCGAAATTTCGGTATGGTATCGGTATCATACCTTCTATACCATTCACACGGATGGTTTTTTATCATGCGTGTCTCGTAATTCGTCAATTCATTGTTTTCGAATTTGTAGTCAATTCAAACTCCTTAGGCCTCAATAAGATGGATTACTAATACCTAATTTTGCCAAAATAAAAAGATTTTTAATTAATAAAATAACCTTAAATAAATTACATATTATTGTCAGTCTACTTAGTAAGACAAAAAATTTTAAATACAAAATACAACTTTATATACAGAGAATTAAATGAAACGGCTATTTAAATAATTAGTGAAGGTTAAGTAAATATGAGGGCCTCAATAATCTTACAAAGTTAGGTATAGTTAATAATTTATTGGCTAAATAAATTTATGAAGATCCTTATAATATTTTTATCCATTTTCTATATTTTTAAATAATATAATATTTGTAGGTGTGTGTATATATATATATAAAATATTAAAAAATTTAATATTTCGGTATTTTGGTATAATCGGTATACCTAATTTTAAAATTTTCATACCATTACCGTACCGAAAATTTTCGGTACGGTATCATACCTTACCAAAACTTCGGTATACCAAAATTTTCGATATTTTCGATACGTTTTGATACGATAAGGACGGTATATCGGTATTCGGCATATTTCCCCAGCCCTATAATTAGCTTTAATATATTGTCACTGAGACGGAACTACATAAATTTTTATCCAAAGGATTAAATCAAGCTTATTGAAAACATTAGGGGCCTAACTGAATTGCAATTACATTGAAGGACCAAAGAATTAAATAAATTTTGATGCAGGGAGGCCAAGGAAGGAACCAATGGAGTCGAACTAAAACGATGAGAGCAAAATCAGGGGAGAGACTTCACTAAACCCATCTATCAATAGCGTTCAAATGCAGACGATCGTTACGAACTCCGGCGATCCAGCATTGTTGGTCGGTCGGAGAGTCCACTCGAAGGGTCAGCCGAGAAGGATCGGAACCGTCGAGTACGTGGGCCCAGTAGAAGGGTATTCTGGCGATTGGATCGGCGTTGATTGGGACGGAGAAGGCCAGGGCAAGCATGATGGGTCCCACTCTGGTGTACGGTACTTCACGGCTAGGGGAGCCCATACGGCGTCGTTCGTGCGCCCTCAAAGTCTGAGTTTCGGCGTTTCCTTGTTGGAAGCGCTCGAAGCTCGATACAGAGCTGGTTCTACTAAAACAGAGGAAGGTACATAGGTCGTTCCTAGGATATGGGGGTTCCTTACTCTCGTACATTGTGCAATTATTGTGGTTATAGTTATTGGTGCTTGAGGGATGGATTGTTATTAGAAGCAAAGCTCTGTGATTTTCTGTCTCAGTTATTTTCTAATTTTATGTCTGCTGATAGTGCCTGCATTTCCGTTGTGAATTGAAACATGATGACATCTCTCTCTTTATGTCTGCATGTAGATGAGATGTATGTCCTTTCTACACGGAACAAGAAAGTGGCTATTGAGCTTCTTGGGAAGGAGAAAATAGAAGACAAGCTGAGCCGATTTGAGGATTTGACGAGCGCGTCGCTATCTTACTCAGGGCTCAGTTTTTGTTCATCCGCTGATCAACTTGGCTCGAAACTGCCCAGTAAGTTGATGCCTTCCCGGTAAACTTACTCGTGCTGCTTAACCTTGCTTTGTCTTTATAGGCTAATCTGTCGTGTATAAATTTATGGTCGTTATGCTTTCTGTCCAATTGTTTGTTAACTTGCAGACCTAAAGGAGCTTGACTTGACTGGAAATTTACTTGGAAGTTGGGAGGTATATGTTCTTAGCTTTCAATTAAAATTTACACCTGGTATAATTTTGGTTATTAACAAATCACTGCTTTTTATTTTCTGTTTTAGTTTAGTGTAGTATATGTATCATAAACTTATATGGGCCACTAGCTCACGAAGCAGGGCACTTCTTCCAGGATATTTGTATTATTTGCAAAGGATTGCCTTCTCTGAATGTTCTGAATCTGTCCAATAATCGTCTTTCGTGCCATGTGGCAAGCAAGCACGTGTTAGACATTCGAATTTTAGTCTTGAATCAAACTGGAGTGACCTGGAAGCAGGTAAAAAACTTGTGCTTCTATTTACGCATACTTTGTTAGTCCAAATAAATGAATTTAAAATTATATATTGTTGACGTGGCAGGTTGAACTCCTAAAACATTCAATTCCTTGTGTTGAGGAGCTGCATCTCACAGGAAACCATATAAGTGAAATAACGGTTAGTTCTTGGTATAAAGTTTGTTGCATGCCTTCACCCTTGTCCCGTTAAACTTCTTCTGTTTGCAAGTAATTAAAAAAATGTGCTTTCGTTCAGCCACTGTCATCACCTGTTGCACAAGGATTTAATTCCCTCCGACTTCTTAACCTCGACAACAATGCCATAAGTGCTTGGGATGAAATTATAAAACTTTCTGAGATTCACAGGTGTTGCACTCTCTCTTATATTTTGTGCCTTCAATATTAAAATGTTGAGAGTTACGACTAAGTGGTCCCCATGTTAGCCTGGAGCAGCTCTTTTTGAACTGCAATAATCTAAGCCATGTCTGGTACCCTGAACGCGAGACATTGCATGAATCGGACAACAGATCTGAAGTCCCTGACAAACACCCAACGCCTTTCAAGAGTTTGCGAGGCCTTTTTCTTGGTACTTACTACATTTCTTCTATTTATTTATGATTCATGCCAGTGAATTTCGCTTATTTATGCTGTATTCAGGGGGTAACAGCATTGATAACCTGGACTCTGTGGATTCACTCAACTCCTTTCAAGCCTTGGTGGTGAGTGTGATCTTTTTCGGAATGAAGAATAAAAGTTTCTGTCAAAACAAAATGTCCATAGAGCTGTCCAAACATCATACTTTTAGTTGGCGCAATGCCAAGTTCAATTTTCCATATTCTTACTAGGCCAATTTTTTTTTTTTCTCATGTTAGCTATAGTCTTTTAAAGAGCTGTTACTTTTCCTACGTAGGATGTTAGGCTTTCTGAGAATCCAGTTGCGGATTTGGGAAGAGGTGTCCCTAGATTTGTCTTTATTGCTCGTTTAGCAAAAATCACAATGCTTAATGGGAGTGAGGTATATTACAAATATTTTTCTTCCTTCATGATAAGGTTCTGCACATTTACCGATTTCCTTCATTGTTTCGTTCAGGTCACTCCTCGAGAACGAAAGGAATCTGAAATTCGGTAATATTTTCCTATTTATTTCAGTTATCTATGAATAAACTTACCTTCATGTAAAATCCTAATGATCTTAGCTGTAATTACCTTGAGTGACATTGTTCTACCTGCAGTTATGTTCGGTTTGTCATGTCAAAGCTTCAGGTTGATCCAACAGAAACTCGAAAGCTTCATCCCAGGTTCTCTCTATCGCTTTGTCTCTCACTAAATATCTCACGGATAGAAAATAAAAAATATCAACGTTCTTTGTTGCATTTCTCAAACATGGCTATGTTTTTTATATGGATTTCGCCGCCAGGTTTGGCGAGCTAAAGAAGATTCATGGTATTGAAGATGAAAGGCCATCAACTGCAACATCAGGCCCACAAAAGATGGCTTCAGGATTAATCTGTAATGAAAAATGTTCATTCTGTTAACGTAAAATAAAGCAGATTCTAGTAATAATTATACGACTTCGCACTTTATTCCTATGTTATGCAGCTGTAACCTTAAAATGTATCGGGGCATCCATGGGCGAAAAGGCGCCGCTCGTGAAGAAGCTGCCTCCAACTACTACGGTAATTCTTCTAATTTTTCGTTCGTGGGCTTTTCTTCTTTTGTAGCATTTACTAGTTTTGTTTTCTTCTCAATTAAAGCGAAAGCCATATTTTTTGACAGGTGGGAAAACTGAAGAATCTGTGTGGGAGTTTCTTCAAGTTGAAGTCCGTGAAGAAGCCAATACTGTTTCTTCAAGAACAGGTATGTGCAATGATATCTCTTACAGAAATAACTAATTTGACTCATTCTTTAGATTTTTTCCTCCCCTTATTACTCGATGAATCTATTACAGGGTTCGCCTTTACCTATGCTTCTCGAGGATGACATGGCATCTCTTGTCGAGCTTGGAGTTGGCAATGAGTCAACTATTCTTGTTGATGAACTCTCCTGATTTTAACACAGAGATAAGACTTTAGGTTACTCACATGGCCTGTTTTGTTCTACTCGGCCATGCTAAAGAAAGTTTTGTTATTTCCTTCATATAATTTTCTTAAGATATTCCTTTGATGGGTGATTTCTAAACTGCTGGGTAGACATTGAACTTAATTTGAACAAGACCTCCCATCAATATCGAACTCGGAACAATTTATTCATGAGGTTCAATCCTATGAAAGAAAATATAGATCATTTGAGTCACAGTATTGTAAAAGGCTGTGAAAATTTGTTTATTTGGGACAGAGATCAAAGCCTGGAAGAAGAGGAACAACACTAAATTAGAACATAGTGTCAAGTCATCAAAATTTTCCATGATGAGTCAATATCGACCAAGAAAAAGGGTTTCCTCTATGAGATAACCTTTTGACCTCCATCCATTTTGAAATTGCTATCTTCTTCAAGACAGCATCGTCGTCTTCTTTCGATAGATAATATAAATGAAGTTTTATTAATAATGACAACTATGACTCTAAAATCCAGCATTTAAAAATGGTACTCACCATTGGTGATTTTCTTTCAAGGATCTAACACAGACTGCTTCTTACACCAAATTTTTTAAAAAGAAAGCAAGAAAATTAAAGGTGGGATGGGGTCATGCAATAAAAAGTTGAACGTGACAAGACGGAAGAATTGCAGCACCTGCGCAGCTAATAATATATATAAGGTTATGGGCCATTTTCCGTATGGTATGTATATATATATATATATATGCACGCACAACAAACAAATACACGCACATTTGGAAGTTTCTGTGGTATATAAGCTTACAACAAATACAGGCACATTTGGAAGTTTCTGTGTTATATAAGCTTATCGTCTCCTCACTGCTTGAGACGAAAGAAAGCTAACCAAAGTATTTATGAGAAGAAAAAAAGAAGAAAGAAAATGATCAGAAAACTGAAGAAGCAAAGACCCACTAGAGTTGTACTGCTGCGATGGTATTAAACGAAGGTTGTGTAAGGAGAGAAATAAATTGTACAAAATTGTCAGAATGGGTGGGGTTTCACATGGACTTGCTTCTTCTATCCTTTCCTTCTTTTTCTATTTTAATTTTTCAACTAGAAGACAAATCGATAATTGCGGGGCCCAACTATTGAATAAATATGCAGGACAAAGCAGGACATATTATTCAATTATTGACTTGACTTCATTTGCTTTTTTTTCATTAGTCAATCGAGGATGAGAAGCACTTAATATAACGGATTAGTCATTAGTATGTGTACTGAATATATTGCTTCAAAATCGTTACATTCAATACTAACAAACCAAGAAAAGACGTTTTGACAAGAATTTCGACGTCACCATAAAAAGAGGACACGTCATTGTGATTATAAGAGAATGGCGATCCCTCTCTAGAATATGTTGGGGTATTGATAAATTCAAACGACTTTAAAATAACTAAAACACTATTACACATTTCAAGCAATTTCACTACCTTTGAGATCGAACATTCCAAATCATATATGCCTTAATTAGGAAACATCATATCTTCAACCTATTACATTATTATGTCTTTTGAAGGGTATTCAACAAATATATTTATTTTAGATCTTAAATTTGTATTTGTCTCGAGCCCCGATAGTGTAGTGGCGCAATAGCCAACAAGGCCATAAGTAATTTATTTTAAAAGACATAAGAATAGTGATATTGTTGAATGGCTCAATTACTGATGATAAGACAAAAGGAATAAAAAGATAGATATTTAATTCAAAGCAAACATAGTAGTGAGGGCCAACCAGCCAGCCAACAAGCTACGCCACGTTATATACAAATCCAGGCATATCTATTCTCTTACATAATATAATCTTCTCTTATTATAAATAAATGATGAAGCATCGATCGTTCTTATCAGATATGCGTCTGAAAACAGACAGCCTCAACTGTGTATTTATTATATGAAGAGACATCAATCGCTCTGTTGAAGATATTACATGTTACAGAAAAACATCAGTAACACTAACACAGACCATTGATATGTTCTCAGTTCAAGGCTCTTTTTTTCTTTCCAACGTTGTGGCTTTGTGTGTATTTGTAAATATGTTGTCAGAGAGAGAGAGAGAGAGAGAGAGAGAGAGAGGGAGAAGAAAAGTTAGAATCTCAACCATCGTAGACGTGACTAATGAGGGATTAAGCATCTCACTAATTAGACCTTTGAATATTTTATCTTAAGTACGTCGACTTTGTCGTGAGCCATGATAAGTTTTGAAATGGGTTCAATCAATGACGATGAAAAGGGTTTTTCCTTCATACTTTTTTGTTTCTAAATAATCATATTTAATTATATTTACACTAGGCCCGCCATTGTCTTGTATGTATATCGTATACAATGCACCAAATACCGTACGTAAATAAAAACCCTACCCATCATTATAAACACGGTCACACGCACAACAGTATATCATATGCATGCCGTACATACGAATAACATTAATATACGTTTAATGAGTCCAAAGAAACACGAATCAATTCACAAAAGGAATTTATATACAAATATAATAAAGAAAGAAAGAAAACCCTTTTTGGCAAATCTTTTTTTTCTTCTTGCAAATTGAAAACATGATCCGGGTCTAACGCTTCATTTCGTTTCACCACTACAACCTCTCTCTTTTTTTCTCTACATCTTTTTTCCCTTTTCATTTCTCTCTCTTTACTTAGTAAAGAAGATCACAGCTCTACATACGTCTACCTGTGTTGCTTTTTGCTCGTGCAACTGAGATTGAAACCCTCAATCAAAGTTTCTATCTTTATAATCAACCATGGAAGATCAGTATGGTATGGGAGATCTAAGGCAGTTCATGAGCAGAAGGCCTTTGTTTCACGGCATACAACAAGCACAAGACTTGTGCTTGAACCCATCTTACGATATGCTTGTGTTTCGCTTGGACAACAATAACACGAATAATATTAGCAGCAGTAACCTCAACGATTCTGCTGCTACAACGAGTGTTAGTCATCATCAAGTGGCAACTGTTCATGGCAATAACAGTGATGGCTGTAATAATCATAATAACAACGCTGGTCTGAGCCATGTGCTTGATATTAGTGCTGCTGCTGATAATATTGTTGTTGGAGATAACGTTAATTGTGGTAACAACAACAATGGAAGATGGCCAAGGCAAGAGACGCTCACCCTTCTTGAGATCAGATCGAGGCTTGACACTAAGTTTAAGGAGGCTAATCAGAAGGGTCCTTTGTGGGATGAGGTCTCTAGGTAATTATATATATATACATGTTTGTTATATCTATTATTGTTGCTCATCAGCCAAAAATGTTCAACAAGGGTAAACCTAATTTTTTTTCCCAGGTGCACATGTTTTTGCTGTCAAATATAAATGAATTAAGTAAAGATAGTTTGGTGTGGGCTTGGTTCTTCTTTCTTGAGTTATTTACAGACTGAAGGAAGATGTTTCTTGATATACGCACACACATATATATTTAATACAAAAGTAATATATAGCACAGCAGTTAAACCATTAGTAATAGTAGAGTTCAAAGGAGTGACTTTTGTGAGCGAATAGTAAGCACTGATGTGAAGTGAAGATTCACTGTTTCTCTTATTTTCGGAAATGTTATTTTCTAGCTTTTTCGTCTGCAGCAAAGGCCAAGAAATCTTGGGGTTTTTTTATAGCAATCTTTGTTTGAAGCTTTTTGATTCAGGAGAAAGGGAGAAGATGCGAACAGTAGCAATGCGTTTCAATAACCACACACATGCTAAATTAGGTTTCTCTGCAGAAAGAGTCAAAGAAAACACATGAGATTGGTCATCCTTAGGAAAGCTCGTTATCACATGGAACAATGAACTAGGGCTCAACTTTCACTGTCAAGTATCTTTAATGAGATCTGAAACTGTTACAGCTTTGTGATTACTTAAAAAATTCGGGCTTACTATATAACACCGTTTCATACTAATACTTTCTTTTTTAAAAAAAATTTCAGGATAATGTCCGAAGAGCATGGATATCAGAGGAGTGGCAAGAAATGCAGAGAAAAATTTGAGAACTTGTATAAGTATTACAAGAAGACTAAAGAAGGCAAGGCTGGTAGACAAGATGGGAAGCATTACAGGTTTTTCAGACAGCTCGAAGCTTTATATGGCGAATCTCAGAACTCCAATTCAGCCCATTTCATTGGTGGGAATTTCAACTACAACTTTCCTAACAACAGCAAGCTTCCATTAGCATTAGGTAGTAACCAAGAAGCTTCTCAATGCCATAACAAGCTCTCAGACATAAGCCTTAGTCTCTCAAACTGTTCAGAAACTGACACTACTTCGTCGGAGGAGGACAGCGATGAACTCAACGTTGGTGAAAACGATGATACGACGAGGAAACAAAGGAGGAACAAGAAGGGCTGGAAAGTCAAGATTAAGGACTTCATCGATGCCCAGATGAAGAAACTAATGGACAAGCAAGAATCTTGGATGGAGAAAATGGTGAAGACCATCGAGCAGAAGGAACACGAAAGAATGTTGCGCGAAGAAGAATGGAGAAAGCAAGACGCTGCAAGGGTCGAAAAAGAGCACGCTTTTTGGGCTAAAGAAAGAGCTTGGATCGAAGCAAGGGACACTGTTTTGATGGATGCTTTGCACAGATTTAGTGGTGGTAATAATTATAACAGGGATCATCATCATCAGCTGATTAGGGCTTCATCGGATCATGATCAAGACGAGGCCATTATTGGAGCAGATATTCGTAGCGTGAGAGAAAACCACAACGATGACAGCAGCGACACAATGAATAATGACAATACTACTACTACGGTAAGAAAAGGTGATATATGGTTGGAATGTGAAATGAGTCGGCTGATTCAGTTAAGAAGCGCCATGGAAGTGAAGTTTCAGCAGAGGTTGGTGTCAGAAGATGTTCTTTGGGAGGAGATAGCAAACAAAATGGCTTGTCTTGGACACGAAAGGAGTGGCTTTATGTGTAAAGACAAGTGGGAGAATCTCAATAACTACGCAATCAAGTGCAGCAAGAAAAGAAAAGAGAGCTCATCATCAAAAAGTAGCGCATACTATCCAAGCAATCATGAAAGTGTTATTTCTAACCAAGGTGGTGGTGGTGGAGGATCATCAGCGTATCTTAAGGTCGATGATGTAATGAGGCTGAATGAGCATCGTCATGGGAATATTATCCCATCATCTCCCAATAACAATAATAATAATGCAGATAATTGTGTGAGCGACAGTTGTCTTAGGTACTTCATGGGGGATGCTTATGGAAGAATGATCGGCTAATTACAAAAAGTCAACTCTTCCAAGAACATGCAGTGAGTTGACTAATCAAGTTTACTCTTGGTTAGATTCGTAGTAGATCAAAAGGAGGTAACTTCAGGGCAATATCTTTAACTTTTAATTCCTTATAAGATCTTCTGGTAAAATGTGAGTTAATAACTTAACCATATGTTCGAATAGCCCTTGTTGTTGTAGTTTCTTTCATAAATGTCATATTGTGAATGGATGTGTATGTGCTAAGAAGCTGAAGCTCTAAGACAGATGATTGTATTTACGAGTAATTTTTTTCATTGCCTGATTGTTCAAATAGAGAGATTATTGATTATATTGTTACATGGCTACTGAAACCTTGTCTGCTTATTACAAGACAACAAGCCATTGATTGATCTATGGAGTTGACTTAGCTTGTATCATATCATATCAAAGAGTGTTACAGTAGGTAATCTCAAATGGGGTCTTGAAAGTCTTCCCTATATACTACAAATTAGACTTAAATAGAGTAGAACCCTAACACAGTAGGGCTATTTTTTTATGATTCCAATACTTTGAACTCAGACATTGTTTAGGGAACATGTAGGCGACAGTTTCACCCCAAATATTTATTTAGAAAAGAAAAAAACAGTAGACGTTCAACTACATATGTGTAGGCTGCTATGGCAATAAACACACAGATTTATGATAAGACTGATCGGACATCTCATCATCTTTGATCAATGAGGTATGAGGTAATATCTATACTGTTTATAAAAGCGATAGTTCATTAATAAACGATAATTCATTAATGTTTGTAAGAATGTCAAGTTTGTCGACAGAATTATTGACTAGTTACGGCTCTAAAATAGCAAGACAAAAATTAAATATCTGTACTGTGACATATCAGAGGTTGCCGACTGAATGACGTAAGCAAATAAAAAAGCACTCGGAAACTGAAAAACTTGAACACAGTCAGACAGTTTAGTATTGATATTAGCAACGAATATGGAGCCAGCCCTGTTTTTATACAGACAGAAGACACTCTCGACATTTCACTTCGTAATGAAAAGATAATTATTTATTTTGAAAACAAAAGGAATCGTTGTTGGGCCATCATGAAAAGGTTTATTGGATATAACAACGGGCCAAAGTTTAAGTTGCTAAACAACAATCAGCCAACTGATGGACCGAAAATCTTAAACGTTAAACAATCTATATACTTCAATTGTATTTTTAAATTTTTTAGTATTTAATGACAAATTGTAATTAAGATGATTTTGTATGGTGTCATGTTTAATATATTTAATAATTAATTTTATTTAGTAATGGCAAAATGGTATGAAATTGACACACAAAATAGCGGTTACTATGCGGTGTCTCCCATAATAAAATAGATGGATTATTAAAAATAACGTTTGAACGACTTAATAAAATAGATGGATTATTAAAAATAACGTTTGAACAATTGAAGATCGTAACATGTATAAGGTAAGAGCCGACATAATATAATGTTTGTCTTAAAAATAATTCAGAATAGTTGTTTTTGTAATATACAGATAAGGTAAGGACAAGCACACTTAGCAAGAACATTGTCCACTATGAGTGACCTATAGGCTATACCACACACTTGCATTCAAATATTAAAAAATTGTAGTGATCATCATCATCATCTATTCAATGCACCTCAAGCATGTAGTGGAAGGTGAGGTGTGAATCATTGACCAAAAAAAGTGGGCTATGTATAAATAATTACATGCATATCATGCCACATTTATTTCTACAAATAACATTTCCATTCCGTTCTATAAAAAAGGAAGATAGAACCAAAAAGCAACATAGAACCAAAACAAGTTGATTTGGTTAGTTGATTACACCAGCCAAAGCCAACTACTATTGTAATATGACCTAGCAAATAAAAAAAAAAAGTTAGTAATTCGACAATATAATATTATTCTCCCTCCCCTCCAAGAGATTTTCATCATCCCTTACATCATCAGCCTTCACTTCTCACACATCTCAATTGACCTAAAACTAGCAGCACCCAAATCTTTGTAAGGACCAACGCCAACCACACCATCTTCTTCAACATATCTTTTGACCCCTCTTCTTTTCATCCTCTTCCATCCGAACCCCACAATCGCCACAAATACCAATATTGCCCCCAAAATCAATCCCAAACCTAATCCCAGCCAAGTCCCCAATTTCTTCTTCCTTACACTTTCTCGTACCTTGAAATAACCCATCTTCGATTCGTCGCTCACCCACACCAGCGACTGAATCGGATAATCAATTGTGTAGCAAAAACCCGAAGAATTGCTGTAAACTGCTCCCCAGCAGCTGCAATTTCTCTCGCACGAAGCCTCGCATTCGTTCAAAGACGCAGTTTTAGTGTACCCCATGAGTTCCTTAAATGGCAAATCGACCCCGCTTCTTCTGATTACTCTAAATTTATCCTCGTATGCGCTGCACAGGTCCTTGCTCGACCCGACCCTATTCGGCTCACATCCATCCGACCCGTGAACCGTCCGATTCTCCAAGCAAGAGCATCCTTTCCCCGACCTACACAAACCGTAGGACCCACACGAACTCGGCAGCTCGCACGGGTCGGATATTGCCTGGTACTCCACGACCCAATCCGACCCGGTCCAGTAATAGCCTTTGAGGTTCCCGTCTGGCTCCAGCCTGACCCGACGAACGCCCGAGACGTTTTGCTGAAAGGTGTTGAATGACTGTACGTCGGCCGGCGTCGAAGATCCGTTTTGAAACATGCCCAGATAACCGTCGGGTTTTAGGATCAAGGAAATGGGCATACCTTCGATTATATCCGCTTTGGCCTCCAGCGCCTTGTGCTTCATGTACATCTGACCCGGGCCCGAACCCGTACCCGTGAAGTCGGCGTACAGCCCTATGTAGTTCGGGCCCAGGCGCATCGTGTAAAGCCCGTTTGAGGACGCCATGGACATGGTGCTCGTGAAGTTTTGGTTCTCCACGAGGGTATCCGAGGGAAAGTCGAAGCTTTGCCAAGAAACTGCATTGTTATTACCGTTGCCTGCTATGACTAGGTTGGATTCGTTGGAGAGGAAAACGCGGCTGCCCATGGTGTTAGTTGACCAAAATACCCCTGATCTGGCGTCGGAGAAGACGAGGCTGCCGTTGAAGTAGAGCTGGGTCGGGCTGCCCCATCGGGCCAAGCGGGTCGCCGGGGACCATAGCTGTACGTAGGAAGGGACGTGGACGACGGATAGGCTTAGCTGGTGTTCGTTGACTCTCAGAAATCCGAAGGAGTAGTTGCTTGAAGAATCGGTGAGCAGTGGCTGAAAAGACGATACTGATGAGTCTGGGGTGATCTTGAATCCCAAGGGAAGCTCGGAGGATTGCTCCGCCGCCTCCGACTGTGACGGCCACGTGGCGGCGGCTTGTAGAACGGCGAAGGTGATGATTACCGCGGCGAGTCGCCCGTGCCCTTCCATTATTTATTGATGCGAAGCTAGCACTACAAGCTTTTGAGACAAGGAGAAAAGGGCTAGACGAACACTACTGAACTGATCATACCATGGTGCTGTGATGCTCTATGGATTGAATCCAAGTATGAGGAATAATACTGATGTTTGGATAGTTTTGTATGTTTGTTTACAACAAGTGGTAGAAGAAAAACTGCTAGAGCAAATAAAAGGGATACATACTTGAGGATGGGTTCTTGGGAGTTTAAATAGGGTTTCTTTCGAGGTGTCATTAATTAGAAGTTTCTGGCTAGATATGCCACTAAAAAAACCTTTTTTTTAATGCTGTAATCATCTTCTCATACCTATTTGCTATTATGGTCCCTCTATTAAGTATAGTTTATTCATGGCGAAAGCACACGTATGGTAATTTGTATATAAAGGAATTGTTAACAAGATAGAGGGCTGTCAATCATATAAAAATTTGTATATAAAGGATTAGTATGGTCTTTTAAATCTCTAGCGATACTAATATTCAGCTTATATCTGGGTAGTCCTTCTAGATATCATAAAGTCAAAACATGAAAAGATTTTATTACAGGGAAGTCAAAACATTCAGTGTAAACTTGTCTTATCAAATAAGCCGATTTCGAAGACGTCATCAATGACGCATCAACTATTGTTTAGTAGTGAGTGAAAGGGAACTGCTTTTCAATTTAAGATAAAAAAATAGAAGTGCATTGGACAACTTTTTTTATTTTTTGTTTTGGAAATTGCATGCGAGCCAGATATCTCTGGAAACGACGACGTAACAACTTAATACCATATCGGCTCAACCGTGGGTATTGAATGAGGAAAGAAAGATTGCCCATAGGCGAAAAGTCAAAAGCTTTATGTGATGTCAAGCGATTGTGATATTATATTTATGGTGTCGATGAATCATATATCATGACCGGACATGTGAAATGAATAAGTTGGTTGACATTGTTTCACTATTTAAAACTAGCAGTTGACTTTCGAGTTTAAGTAATTTATTGAGGAAGAAAAGTACAGCTTGCAATATCAAATGGTATGTTATAAAGATCCAACCAAACTCATTTAATTTCCAACCAAGAAAAGATAGCTACCACCTGCTTTCTCTAGCTCACTCCCACACTCTTCAATAAAATACTTGAATTTCATGCCCATTCTATGGATCAACGAATGGCTTCGCAGGTGGGCTTGAAGCGCCAGCCCATGAAATATGGGCCTTGTAGTTGGCCCAAATATACTCCTTTTAAGCCCAATTAGAAATATGAGGCGTCATGATATTGTGTGCTATGCTTACATGACAAAAGCTGGAATCGAATCGACTGACATGAATTCGATTCGATATATCGTCTTGCCGTAAAAACGAAACTATAAATCTTGGTTAAAATTTTTTCGAGGAAAATAAAAAAGAAAAATAAACATGGAAGCGAAACAAAACAAGTGAGTGTATAAGAAACGAGCTGAGTTGTGCTGTGTAGTGAGTGATATGTCGGAAAATTGACGGTAAGAGAGAAGAGATAAAGACCGGTGGGACCCACCATCCATGTGACCTCCTTCGTTCCACATCATTAATCCTCTCGCTGTTCCCCTTCCCCCTCTGTAACTCAACTACCAATTCTTGAAAAAATAAAAAATAAAGCAGTGACATTCGAATTCGGTCCTTTACATTCCTATTCCCTTTTAACAGTTTATTTTAATCAAATAATAATGCCCGCGTCAGCATCCATGGCTGGACACCATCTTAACTTGCTCGAATCCCTATCTGCCGTGCCAGCACAGTCTTTTCAAACGCAGCAACAAAGAAGCGATGAAGATAAATAATTGAATACAATTACAGTATCCCTTCCCATGTTGTTCTTTGTTCTGCTTCTCTTGTCGATATTGAGTCTAGATTTGTAATTTGAAGGGTTGTCAGTGTTCTTTGTGACATGCTGGTTTTGTTCATTGCTTACTTGCTAGGAGGAGACGAGAAAGGCAAGTGGCGATTAATGGCCGATGAGACTTTTTATTGGTTTTTCGGCAGAAATAGTTTGTGTGGGTATGTGTGGTTTCTTTATCTTTGGGACGTTGCATTTAGACTTGAGACAGTTTGTCACAGTTCGTGAATTCATGTAAGAAAATATGAAATCAATAATTGTGCATTGAAAGTTGAAGCAATGCTTCCTTTTGTACGTTGCTTTCAAGAGATGCAACTGATAGTTCTCTCCTCAGAGAAAGAAATCCCAGGTGCCCATAGTCAAGCCAAAGGTACAAACAAGCCTATTCTGACCTATATGCTCGGTTTTCTATCTACTTCAATATCTGTCTGTTTCTTGATTGGAATGAATAGAAGAAATTCAGATCACAATATCACTACTCTCAGTAAACGAACAATTCAGATTGCCCAGTTTTCAATTTCTACGAAAAATCGCACATGGATTACACAACATTTGCAATCAGCAATCGAGTATACATACATAATTGCATCTCCGATTGCTGGCAATAAATCAACAATCGCATCAAACGGCTGTAGATTCGTCTACCATTTTAGCTACTTACTACTATTACTTGACGAGCTGAGCAGAAGCTTCGGCTTCTTTAGGAGTCTTGGCGGTGATCGATAGGGCGTGAAGGCCGGATTGTAGCTCGTCGGAGAGGATGTCGTAGACCATACGGTGTCGTTTCACTAGGGTTTGGCCTTCGAATTTCTCCGACACGACCTTCACGTTGAAGTGGGTCTCGTTCGCGCCGCCTTCCATGTCCCTCACGGCAGCGTGTCCTGCGTGCTGGTAGGACACGTCTTCGATCTCCAAAACGGCGGCTTGAAGCGCCGTTTCGAGCTTCGTCTTCATCCTCGAAGCCCTAGATATGATATTTCGCGACGCCATTCTCTCAATTGGGATTATTATTACTTTCAAAACTCGGATTTAAAATTGGATGGATGATGACGATTGACGAAACCCCAAACACAATATTGCAATTTAGTCCTCTGAATCTGTCTATATTACAAAAAATAAATCCCGCCTTCATAGATTTAGATCATAACCGCTTTTAGCGATTTTCCTTCAAGGCCCACACCAGCCAAGGCCCAACCTCACCAAATAAATAGGAAGAGAAACTGTGTCGGTAAATTGAAAGAATAGTTTGGGAAAAATTGTGAATCAGAAGATCTCTTGAGCGTCTAATCTCTTGCAGTTCTTCGTTTGAGTAGGTTCCAAAGGGAAATTATCTGCAGCGAATTCGAAATAAGACGTCTTTTTTTATTCTAATTGCAGCAAAGTGGTCGGGAAGAATATATAATATCAGCGATATACACGCAGCTGCTGTGCTGTGCGGTGTTTTTGAATCAAGGGAGCATTGAATTGGTTATTCTGGGCACGAATTTTTGCATTCGTAGCTACGAGGAAAGTATATTTCGTATGTGTGGCTGTAGAAACTGGGACGATTAGCGCATTGATGCCGTAAAGTCAGCAACTGTAAATTTCGCAGTTGCGGTGCATTGGTATGCAATTGCTCTGTGTGTGTGTGTGTTGTTTTTCCTTTTTTCTTGCAGATCTTGCGGTCTTCAAAGCTGAATATTTTGGTAAACTAGTGTTTTCCCTGTGACAGCAGTTGGAAACAATGCCTCGCAAGGTGTATTCTGGTGTTGCTTATGATGAAAGTTATGATGGTTACGAAGATGATTACGATTATGACTATGACTATGACGAGTATTATGAGTATGACGTGGAAGAAAACGGTGAGTTTTACTGGCCAAGCTCTCATCTTTTAGGCGGGGTTTTGTGTATTTGCTTGTATTATTATCATGCCTGTTCGTTGATCTTTCATGGCACTCCATCCGTTTGCGCTCATGTGGCTGCATTGATTCTTTACTTGTTCTTCTGTTTATTGATATTTTTCTATGATTGATTATGAACAAAAGGAACTGCAAGCAAGACAAAGGCAAAGCAGGAAACTTCAAAAACGGGAGTTTGGCGATGTCCAGTTTGCACTTATGATAATGTTGACAGTATGTCTGCGTGTGACATATGTGGGGTTTTACGTAATCCACTTGTTAAGGGTGATGCTACAAACAACACTCCCACAGGTAATTAGTCATGATACACATTGCTATGGTTTTTGTGCCTGCTGTTTTTTAGTTTTTACTTAGCCACCTTTCCCTAATGCATCACCATCGTCCTTATCACTTTCTACTTGTGGAATTTCATCATTTTTAGTTTTATGGTAGGATGGTTTAGATTAGTTTATTGTCATTCATATTTAGTTCTTGGGGATTTTAGTTTAATCTTGGTGGGTAAGCCCTTTATAGAGTAGATCCTTTCCATGCAGACATGTGCAAAGATTCTGGAGCATCAGTGATGGCCAAGTCTCTTCTTGCATCATTGCCGCAACAGAAGCCAACTAACCTTCTGAAACTTGGAAATATCCGTGCAAATTTTAAAAAGTTGAACATTGGTTTTAGCTCTCAAAATCATCAGAAATTTAACATAGGTCTGAATAAGTTGCTACATAGGTGCCATTTGGTGTATGAAAAAGATGAATATTTGTCCTCAGATGATTGATGATCTTCTTTATTTTTTACTGTTGATGTGTGATCTTTTCTTTTAAACTTGATAATGTATGTAGCAGTCCCTTTCAAGTTCGATGCCCCATCTCCAGATGATTTGGTATCACGTGGATTGTATTCTGCAAACCCGAAAGCAAAAGGTACTGATTTTTTGCCCTGAAAATTTGTCACTTTGGGATGTGCCATCTTAAAATTGACAAGATTCTGACATTTTCCATTGCAGAGAAATTTTCTACCGATGGAGCAAAACCCACCCCTTTGCAAAAAGAGTTGGATTCGAAACAGCCAGAATCCTCTTCAACAGTCATGACTGGATACAGACACAGTGGAGCACGCCACAGTGGTTCTGCTTTGGGCAATGAAAATAAACCAGAGATGTCAAATAGAAGCAAAAAAAACCATGTCTTATCTTCCAATTCTGGAAAAGAAGGAAACACCAGCAAAGAGAAAGCATCATCGGTCTCAGAGTACAATCCTGAGACATGGATGATTCCTGAAAAGGCAGATAATGAATTGAGTCAACTAAATCTTGCAATTGTAAGTAATTCCTATTTTTGTGATAAGATGTTGGTGAGTTATTTTGCTGACATTACAGATTGTTTCAACTTACGCAGGTTGGCCACGTTGACTCTGGAAAGTCGACGCTCTCAGGAAGGTTGCTTCATTTGCTCGGACAAATATCGCAGAAACAGATGCACAAATACGAAAAAGAAGCTAAACAACAGGTTTTTCAGGATTATCATCTGTGTATTATCTCGTACAGCTGTTAAAATATAGATTGCTGAATACTTACACTTCATCTGATTTTTACAGGGAAAAGGATCATTTGCTTACGCATGGGCGTTAGATGAAAGTGCTGAAGAACGGGAAAGGGGTATAACTATGAATGTGGGTGTAGCTTTTTTCACCTCAAACAAGTATCAGGTTGTGCTGCTTGACTCTCCTGGCCACCGAGATTTTGTGCCGAACATGATATCTGGAGCAACCCAAGCAGATGCGGCAATTCTCGTGATTGATGCTTCGATAGGTTCCTTTGAAGCTGGAATAGATGCTACTGGCGGACAAACGAGGGAACATGCGCAATTGATTAGGAGCTTTGGAGTCGATCAGCTTATAGTTTTGGTCAACAAAATGGACGTGGTGGAATACTCTAAGGAACGATTTAGTTTGATTAAGGACAAACTGGGTTCATTTCTTCGCACTTGTGGCTTTAAAGATTCGTCAGTGATGTGGATTCCCGCAAGTGCCATGGAAAACCAAAACTTAGTGGCAAAACCTTCTGATCACCAGTTCTCCTGGTTAGTTTACTCGTACCTTCAGCCTTACTAATTTCCCTTCTACCAAGTTTGCTTTAGTTAATCTTTTGTAACTCTAGCTCGTGCTGAACATTTGAAAAATTGTACAAAATCGCAGGTTCAAAGGACCTTGTTTGATGGAAGCAATCGATTCCCTCGAACTTCCTGCTAGAGACTACTCTAAGCCACTAGTAATGCCTCTCTGTGATGTAACAAAGTCGAATTCCCACGACCACGTGTCTGCATGTGGGAAGCTTGAAACTGGAGCTATACGAACTGGAGTAAAGGTACCAACTCTTTCAACGTCTCCTCAATTGTCGAAAATCGTAGATCTTAGACACAGGAGACAAACGTATGCTCGAACACTTAGTAAAATATCTGATTTTCTCAACAGGTAATGGTTATGCCATCGAGGGAAATAGCTACAGTGCGTTCTCTGCAACGCGATACTCACACATGTAACCTCGCACGAGCTGGCGACAACGTCACTGTAACCTTGCAAGGCATCGAGGCCAACCGTGTGATTGCTGGAGGTGTGATATGTCACCCTGACTTTCCAATCCAAGTCGCAGATCTATTGGAACTAAAGATCCTCGTTTTGGATATTGTTACTCCAATCTTAATCGGTTCTCAGGTTAGAAAAAACATGAATGGTCTGTTATTTTTCGTTTTTCTTCGATTGGGGCTGAATCTCATATATCATCCCACTTTATGCAGTTGGAATTCCACATACACCATGCGAAAGATGTGGCCCGAGTTGCGAAGATACTGTCTCTTCTCGACCCAAAACTGGGAAGCCCTCGAAAAAGTCTCCGAGATGTTTGTTGGCTAAGCAGAATGCACTGGTCGAGGTTGGTCATACGCTTTCGCTTTCGTTCTACCTGGCGAATTTGAGATGTTTTTTTTTTCGATAAATGTGATTTTTTTTTTTGTTCTTTGATTATCAGGTTGTTCTTCAAGGGCCAGTTTGTGTGAAAGAATACAGTGATTGTAGAGCTCTTGGGAGGGTGTTCCTTCGATCAATGGGAAGAACCGTGGCTCTTGGCATTGTGACTCGGATAGTCGGATAAAATATTGGAATTTTTTTTATAAAAAAAATGTAACGTTATCGTAAATTCCTTGTTATGTTTTGAGTGAAGCATTTTCAGAATTGTTTTTCGGAGTGTAAGTTAATGAAATTACATTTTGGTCCTTTATATTTATTTTATTCTACATTTGATCTCTTCTATATTTTTCGCTCGCACCTGCGCAAGATCAAACAATTACATTCACAATTTTGAACCCCATTATTAACCCCAACGTCGACATGAGCGAGAAGAAGAAGATCGAAAGCCAACAGTTCGAGTTCTGCGAGGTGTGTAGGTTGAACCACAACAACGGCCGGCGCCACAATTACTTTCCCAAGCACAAATCCTCCCTCTCGGCGCTCCTCACGCGATTCAGCTCGAAGCTGTCCGAGGTCAAGTTCTTCGTCAAGAACCCTCTGCCTCTGCGTCCAGAGCACGCGGCTCACAGCCGCATCTGGTGCGTTTTCTGCAATTGCGACGTTCTCGAGCTAGACAGCGCATTCTCTTGGTGCGTAGCTTCTACTTAATTAACAAGCTAAATGCGAGCTATTTTATTTCGTGCGGATGTTCTACTGGTCTCGTATTTATGATCTTTTTTGGTACCATTGTTACTGTTGTGGTTTGATCGTGTTTTTGAGATTGGCAGTGCTAGTGCAATCGAGCATTTGGCGAGCAATGAGCATATGAAGAGAGTGAAGGAGTTTATGTGGAGGCACGGCGGTGAGAAGGATCGTGTTGATTCGTTTCGGATTACAGATGTTGAATTCGCTAAGGTAACTAATTATGATTCCATGATGTTTGGAGACAAATAATTAGATTATCGATTCTAGCAGCAATTTTGGAACTTCTCTCGCTGGAATTGTAACTGCAAAGGTTGTTTTTCAATCCAAGTCGGCTTGCCTATCCATTTGAGATGCGAGCTTTGCAATTTAGAGTTAATAGCAGTGGCAATTCTATAGACCTCACCGCCGCATTTGGTTCTATGCTATTGCAGTGGGAGAAAAAATGCAAGTCTTTGAAGATTGAAGCTGATAAAGCAGAAGCAGTCAAACCCGTAGCCGGAACATCAAATGATATCCAAAATGATTTTAATGCTGATGCTAGTTTTCACAGGAATAGTTTTGATTCTTCTAATTTCAACATTGCAAATGGTGTTATACCTTTACAAAGCTATACGGATGAGAGATCTCAGATACCTCATTCTGTATCATATTCAGCCTCAGAGGCTGTTACGTCTTTACGAATTATGTATGGTGATATACAAACAGGAGATATGCATGCCTTGAAGAATTCAACAGGTTATTTACCACCTTAATATGCATGATAAATATTCAACATATATTTGGCTTAATATTTCTCATTTTCAGCATGTTTATTATGGTTTTTCTAATTGATATGTTTTTCTTTCACAAGGTAATGGAGGTTATCAATACACTTACTTGTTACCTGGGAATAGCTCGTCTTATGGCTTTCTCAATAATGGATCTGTAAGTTTGCTCCTTTGACTATTGCCTTATGGATCAAGAACAATAATTTTCTTCATTTTAACTTGATTTCTGATAATATATGCCACTCTTGATAACGTGGTTGAAATCGTTATGTTACATCCTTTGTTACCATAATGTTTCTCTAGCAGGTCATTCCAAGTATGGAAGTGGCTACTACTGAGTTCAAATTTCCTGGTAGTATGTGACTTTGCCTTTAGTTTGTTAGATTTATCGTCTTTGTCTGCCTAAAAAAAATTCATGCAGTTGCCTTCAAGGTCATGGAAAACTTTATCCTCAACTCTTCCATTACCTTAACCCTGTTTGACACTCAGGTTTGACGAAAATTTCAACTATACCTCGAGAAGCCACGGAAGGGAATGTCCACACAGGAGCACCGCCACCATGGTTCGACGTAACAAAAGCGAATCACGTTGATCCAACTACGAAACATCCTCAATTCGGTTCTTCTAAATCGCGGAAGTCAAAGTTGAACCCGAAACGTGTCGGAGCTGCATGGGCAGAGAGAAGAAAACTCGAGATGGAAATGGAAAGTAGAGGGGAGCTTGTTAGTAACAACTATGATGCTAATTGGCTCCCTAATTTCGGCGGGGTTTGGCAATCTAGCACAAGGAAAGAATCTAAAAAAGAATTTCAGGCGAAGAATAAAGCACGTATAGAGGCTCGTGATGAGGCAGATAAACCTATGATCGTGCAGCCTTACATCAGCAAACGCATGGTAAAGTATTAGTCCATATTTTTTTTTGTTTAAAGCAATTTCTAAACACAATGTCAAAGATCGACTTTTCTCCGTGCAGCGTAGAGGTACAAGTGATTGAGTCTTTCATCTTCAATTGTGAGATTTAAAGCCTATGAAAAGCCGATAAAGAAGATACATAGTTGCAACGTACATGTCAGAACCAATGTTCCTCTACCTTGCTTGCAGGTACATGCAAAGGAACCTTTGTAATTAACGTATTTTCTTGTTTTGTATTAGTAGAGATGTTTGAGTAATGTCGGTTGGTTCAGTTTTTTCGAAGCATTTTTGCAGCAAGCAAATCATTTCACACAAAAATACAAATCGTCTGAAAATCAAGCACACCAAATATGATCGATCTCAAAGCAATCCACACAGCAGCAACAACAGGTCCTCAAAGAAAGACGGAACAAACACACTTCGGTTCAAACTCAAAGTCGCAAAGCAAGCAAGCAAAGAAAAGGATACCAAATAACAAACTCCAGATGGAATCTGGAGGAACAAGCACATTTCTTCAAAGTATCAGGTCAGCAATAGAACATAACCCTCTTCACATTCTCTCGAAGCTGGGGCAAGGGCCTGACGGCAGTGTTAGAAACTGGCAGCCTCGAACCCCTGGAACTGCTTGGCCCACGAGCAGCACTACTCATCACCGAACCACTGTCCGATGTTTCTGGCTCCATGTAGAAACGAGCACGAAATGCAGCCAAATGTGCGTAATAAGCCGGTGGTACTGTCGGGAAAAAAAAGGGAATTTAGGTGGCAGAAAAAGGTTGAGGAGGAAGCTAAGAGCAAGAGATAGTTAGGATGCATACCGATGGAAACGGAGCGTGTGCATCTTGCATATCTGAGGCACAGAGAATCTTATGGATTAGCAGATGTCACCGACGAACAACGACCGTTATGGTATTCAGAGACAAGACAGAAAGCTTACATGTAGCAAAGGTTGTTAGTCAGAATTTGAAGGGCATCAGCTGTGAACTTGTTTTCATCCCATAATACGTGGTAATGAGCTGGACGGCTAGTTCCCTGCCCCCAGGGGTTCCACGCACATCCAAAGTGATTACATATATATTTATATCTATTTTCTTGATTTGACAAAGGCGTGAAATAATACCTGTATACCAGCATGGCTGCACAGGTAGAAATCAAACTCTGTAGGGTGGCAGATCTTGGAATCAACAACCGTGCCTACAAGAGACACGAAGGTATACTTTCAGTGTTTGATCAGTGAACTGGGAAAAAAAAGGCCGGGCAAAGAAACCATACCAGGTAATATGTTTCCACTCCTATCTGTAGTGTTGCGGTCGTTGTGATTATTTGCAAACAACCTCGTATGATGGCGTTTCTGTACCACCACAAACGTAACCGTGGGCTGGTAGTTTGGCTCCAGCGATGCACAAGCCTGACAATACGCGTAGCAACAGCATAATCTCATGACTTTATTCGAGCAGTTGCCATGACGAGCTAAAATTATGATAAAATAATCTTATCTACCTTGCGTATAGCATCGAGCTCGTAAAGCAAAACCTGGTAAAATTGCCCTTCACTGACTCCATCCCTGAAAACCACATGTATCTATCACTAACACGAACAAACAAGCTAAGGAATTAAAAGAAAATTCAACCGTAAACGGAAGTCCAAAGTCACCTGTAGAAAATGATACGGTGTGGTTTATGTCCAGTAGATCTACGGAATGCGATGAGCAACTCCCTACGACATGGCACCACAGCAAATCATTAGTTAATAGTTTTCCTTAGTAAGGAGATAAACAGTCATTACAGATGAAAAACAAAATCCAAAGATGAAATTATAAAAGCTTGTACTTGATCATGCCGCCATGCATGGTTCCCTTGTCGGGATCCTGCCAAGTTTTGTAAAGGTCTTGGATGAGCTCTTGGCGATGGGCTTGCGCAGAAACCAAGCCCATGTATTTCGTTATTTCTGGCCAATCCATGGAAGCAACCACCTAAAAAAACGTTCCCAGCAAGTTTTCAACAATCGTACCAATAGAAAAGAGGTATGTGCAGTTCATCAACAGCTTAAGAACACAATAAATAAGATTCTTACAGCAGCAATAGATGGGCTAGAATCCTCGCCAGGGTGGGGATGGGTGACATCAGCACCAAAGATAATGGTTGGTCGATCGCAGACTAGAGGTATGCGCCTGGAGATGGCATCAGCTAGCACTGTGTTCCTCCCTCCTACCTTGACGTTAATCTTCAGAGCAACATTTGCGAGATATTGGTTGTTTATACGGTATACGTGCTTCTGCAGACAACACTGAGAAACTATGCCAAGATCCGTTTCACATATACGCTTCAGCTCACCTGAGAAAAAAAATTCAAACGAGCAACTATGTGACGATCTACTTAAGTTTTCCATGGAAGCAAAATGTAGACTTACCATAAAGGGAACCATTGTTGTCTGGTAAAATAACCACCAGCAAGTCGAGCTCCTTCCTTTGGGGCCCTAATTTTGCCATAACATCATGGTACCTTGTTTTCAGGACTCTTTCTACGTGATCTGGCCGACCGGTAATAACTGGCAAGACTGGCTCGGGTTCAAAAGCCTGCAGGTTAGGGCATGATTAGAAGTGGAAATCCTGTCATGTAAGAGGACGGACGTTGAAAAGATCTAACGCTCACCATGCCAGAAGTATTGCACATCTGAGCAAGCGCTTGACAAAAGTTACGTGCAGCACTGTCTTGTACATTGCGGGCAAAGTTAATGCAAATCCAATAGTCCACTCTGCCACCATTGACCATCCTCTGCGTGATATCGTTGAATTGATACATTATTCATCAGTCATAAAAAGAATGTTTATCATCAGTGATTTTCACATGATTTCATCAACCTTGTTCCTCATATTCCACTGCCCAACTTGTGGCAGGCAGTCCTTTTCTTGACCAGACTCGTGATATTTGAGCTGCGCAAAGGGAGGCAAATTAGACATGGAGATAAATGCAAGAGAATATGTACTTGAAGGAGTATGGAGAGGAAGATAAAGGGAAACCAAATCTATTACCAAGGGCGCGGGTAGGATGCGAGCTTCAACCTGTGCCAGTCTCTCACTAATTTTGATTCCAAACTCTTGTGCATAAGGGTCTTCGCCATATGCATTGTGGCGAACAGTCTGATAACAGTGGATGAATTGAGTTCAACAATGGAAGCTCATGATGAAAGTCGAATGAGTTATGAAAGAGAAAGTGTCTCCAACCTGGAGTATGTCTTGTTCTCTCTCCCGAGGACGCTGGCAAGTGACTTGGAGGAGCTGAGTAATTTGCCGCTCATTTAGCCTCTTGGAATATCTCTGGCCCTCAACTATCTTGCAAACTTCCATGGGCAAATAGTTTGGTCTCTGAGCATTCCCAACTTGCAGGCAGGGCAATTGTATGTTTTGAATGACAAATCCATAAGTTTGCTGGAAATATTCCACAACAGTCTTAATAGTGCCTCGTTCATCCACTGGAAAGCTGGAGATTAGCATCAAATTCGGGAAGTCAGTAAGGTGACACAAAGTGAATTTCACACCGAAATGACAGCACGAGAATCTCAGGCGAAAAAGTGCAGTGAGTCAGATGTAACATTTCTGAGAAGGATCTCGTTATATTCTTACGATAGCTCTCTTGTTGCCTGAGATGTCAAACCAGATATCCTGTATTTCCGGCGCATATTTCCTCTGTGTGTAACCTCTACCTTCACTCCTCTCAATGCCTTCTTGATCTGCAACAATGCTTACGACAATTTAGTACAAAGACACAAACTGTGGCTCTCAACAAAGTATGACTACACGATGAATAGATGAATACGTTAATATATAGGATGTTAATCCACACATATGGGTGACTGTGTTGCGTGGGTGTCTTCCTTGTCCTTGGAAAACAGAACTGGATGTATGAAAGGTAATTGCATGATCTCCAAAAGTTGCCACTGCGGACAAGACATTAAATATACCTTAACACGGTCAGCATCAGACAAAGGCCTAGCCGAGACATCCCTATTCAGAAGCTGGCTAACAAACTCGATCACAGGGAGTGGCTCAATGAAAGCAGTTGAAGACATATCTGTCCCATTAAAATTATACGAGAAAAATTAACACTGGCCAGAAGTGTAACAGAGCAAATCAGGAAAACCTCTCAACATTGAAATTACAGCCAAACAAAGCACAAGCCCACCTATATTTAGAGACAGTCCCATCTGAGTTGGACGAATACTCTGGTAGAAACCCCTCCAACTTTCAAGCCCTTCACCCAGAGATTGCCTTCTGCCTATGTAAGGGGAATAAAAAGAGCGACCAACTGGGCAATATCTGCGATCGCCAATACAACAACATTAACCAAGAGAGAAAATAATAATCCAATAACGAAAAGGCATCAACCAGTGGTTACAAAATTACCGAGTGGTTGGGAGTTCACGTAGAACAATGTCTAAAACCTGAAGAGCTTCCTGGGGAGCATCGGCCTGCCTCCCCTGCAGAAACATGCCCAAGTGATGCAAGTCGGCGCGCGCTGCAAACTTAATCACCACCTTAAACTCCCTCTCTCTCCTGCACAATCCGTCAGAAGCCAACAATTAATGAAAACATACCACGAAAACAAATTAGTCTTCTCGAGAAACATGTAAAGGAGAACCTAGGACCGCCTTGTCCATCTTCTTCATCAATGAGCATGATTCTAAACTCCTTCAACGAAAAAGGCAGAGGGCCAGCAGTGTAGAGACTCTTTCGACCATCATAAGCAGGCAACCTCCTCCCAAGCTGGGATTCCCTATACAGCCTCACTAACTGATCCATCACAGCACGATTAACACCCCTCGATGCAACTTCTGGCGTAATCGAAACCTGAACACATATGGATATAAATAAACAATTAAAAGAAGAAATTCTTGTCTGGACACTGCAGTCAATCAAAAAACAAAATCCACCCACATCGTACTGATGCAAGTCCTTGTCTGGAAGTTCGGCGAAAAAGTGATTGGCCTTCACAATGCATCTCGTACCATAGCTTCCCTTCCCAGGACGTAAAGGAAACCTCACAGACTTACTCGAGGCGGGCTGCATTTCCCTGCCTGGAGCCTCTCCCGCCTCTACCGAGAGCTGCTGTATTTGCTCGGAAATTTGTGAAGGAGTTATCTCCAATGGCTGGGAAGACGAACTTGCCCCAGAATGCATCTCAAAAGGCCCTCCATATGGACTAGGCTGAGACGATCCCACCGCTTGGTGCAGCTCGGACGCTGGTGGCCGAGACGACCCACCAGGAGAATGCGCCACCTGGCGACCAGCGTATCCACCGTGGCGCTGAGGTGGCACTTCCCCTTGCTGATATTGCTGGCCACCGCCGTAGTACTGCTGTTGGTGGCCTCTGCCGCGGCCACCGTGGTATCCTCCGCGGCTTGGGCCCGAGCCTCTGCGTCCACCTTGTCCTTGGTAACCTCCGCCTTGGTGGGGCGGCGGCGGCTGGTGCTGTGGGTCTTGGGCGGGTGGGTAGCGTGGACCGCCTTGGCGTCCTTCGCCGCTAGTCTGTTGAGGCTCGGGCGTTCGCCGGAAGAAGAAGGATCAGTGCGTCTTTTTCTCCCCATCGTATCGACTGTGTAATAAATGAAATGAGCATATACGAGCAGTTTTAAGATGTTGTAAGGAAAAAAAAGGAACTCAATCAGAAAATGGGCATGTAGTGGTGCCAGGAGACCTTGAATAACAGTCTTGAACTGTGGAATTTACTACAAGCAGAGGATTTTTTTTAGGATTGACTACTTCGACAGTTAGAAGAACAACTCCGTTGTAAACAACACAAAAAAACAAATAAAATGGCAAACTTCGAATCACCGCACGTTTATGACAAAAGCTGTAATAAACCAAAAGCTATGGCAAAACTCGAGCTACAACATAAACGATAAATGTGTGAATTTACAAAGCAATAAGTAGGAGAAAGCAAAAGGAAAAATCTTCCGAAAGAGTAACTTCAGATGAGCTCTCGATAGAAGCAGCGCGACAATTAAAGCCTAAAATGGCAAATTATCTAAGAAAAAATAATGTTCCAAGCTAAGGAGTCAAACTAGTCATCAAAACGTCAAGCTAAGCATAAATACCATCACAGGTCATGAACATCAAGCGTACACGATAATCATACGATCATAGAAGGAAAAACACTCGAGCCATTTAGATCTAACCACAAAGCAAAAAGTAAACAGTAAAAAGAAAACAACATAAAAATCAAGAGTCAACAGAAAAAATTACAGCAACACAGACATGTAGCATCCCTCGTACCTTAAACCAAGTGTCTGATGACTCTGATCTAGAAAAAAAAAAGGAAGAAAGGAATCACTTGTGAAAGCTCAAAACAAAAACGAACACGCATAAAGTGAAGGTAAAGAAGACTGTAAAAACAACGAAAGTAGACGACGAAGATAATGCAATAAAGATTAGGAAACATAACAATTGGCCCTAAGATCACATAGAACTACGGAAATGCCACCGCGAAAGAAGGGTCTCTGTCCAGTACTAGTCTATCAGCTACTAATGGTACAGCAGAGTCTTTGTTGACCGAATTGACCAGTGACGTGGCTGATTACGTGGACCATTTGACGTCGTTGAGCGGTTTATTCTGCCACGTCAGGTTGCATGTGCTTGGTTGTCAACGTGTACTTCATGCAATAATGGATTCAGGTTTCCCATGTTGAGGATGTAATAGATAAAATTATGTTATTTCTCGGTCTCATCTTAATTAACGATTTAATTATGAAGGCCTTTAGGAAATTAATTAGGCGCGAGGGACTAGAAAGAAAAAGAGAACAGTCTCATGATTGGTCAAGACCATCTCGATTGATGCTGATGGGAAATGCAAGGTACGATTTCTTGGTAGTTACAACCACCTGCACGTTTGCGAGTGAACGACACGCGCTGACGTTCCCACGTGTGCGCTCGCTGTCTATGTCTACGCGAAGACAATTTCATCAAATATTCTAATTTTGTATTAAAAAAGCTATAGGTATCGCCAGAGCGCACAACTCTATATATCTCTTGCAGAATTCAGTTTAATCTTAAAATCGAGAAAAAGGAAAAAAAGAGGAAAGAAAAAAACTATGTGGTGGGCAAACCGAACGGTAATTAAAAAAATCGAATTTGGTTAAAGAAAGGTACGGACTACTGGTGCGCCATTGGGCCTCGACACATCACTAACGATCCATTAAAAAAAATAAATTTAATTCGTACATACAAACATTACTTTCTTGTTAAAAATACTCACATTTTTTGAATTATATAATTCAATACGTTTGAAGCTTTCACAGGTTAATCAACATTGCATAATATGCGAGACTCAGAGAGACGCAAACTGCTAAATTGGCCCTCGAGTATACACACATACATATACTGATAAATATAAAAAAATTTAATTTAACAAAAGTTGCTACCTAAATACAAATATTTCACGAGGGGGAATTAGCAGCAAGCATATCCCCTGCACCTAAATACTCAGCAGCGAACTCCTCATCATTCTTACGCAACATCTCTTCCAAGGTGAATTCTATGTTTCTAGCTTTCATAACATAGTACCTGGGCTTTATCTTCTTCTCAAGCGAATAGCTAAAGTATCTCGGATACACCACAACGTCACTCACGGGCTTACCCATGGTGTTCACAAGAAACTCGAGTTTCGGCCTCAGTACTTCTTCGATGCTGTAGCCAAGTAAAGGTGAGAATCTGTGGAGCATCGACCCTATGTCCTTTCTCGTGAGACCAATGTTCATCAAGTACCTCATCCTAGTCGATAAGTTGTGTTAACATATTGCAGATTACCCATTGCTTAGTTAAAATTCAAGAAATCTGATGATAGTTAAATTTGGATTATTACCTGGGAAGTAATGCTTTGTTGACATCGCAGACGAAGAGCTCTGGGTATTTTCTTACGACTCTTGGGAGTCGAATCTTGGAAATGCCAAGGGTAGTAAGGAATTCCATCTTCTTCTTCAGGGTTTTCTCTACGCTGGCGGCAAATATTTCAGGGCATCGACAGATGGTTCTGGCTATCTCTTCATCGTTCAGTCCTGAATCTTTGAAAAAGGACACCACCTGAATTTGAGGGAAAGCTAAAGGATTAACATGATTGGGGAATGATAGCATGTTCTTTCCCATAGATGTATGAAACTTTTGGTTTGTTTCGTTACTGACCTGAAGAAATTCTTCAGGCTTACGAAGCAGAAGCTGTGGGCTTGTAGCAATAATCCGGCCTAATTTCTTATCCCTGATTCCCATGTCATCAAGTTGATCCACCATTACTTTCAGCTTGTTCACTGAACATCCCAAAATATACGGCCAGTTTATGATTGCACGCGAAGAGCAAAGTTTTGGAACCTAAAGAGGAAGTATGTCGAATGTATATCATATGCTAGTAATGTAGATCATATTGAAGAATTTCTAGTGATAAATGTATTTATCAAGATAGGCCAACAAGTGGTGGTACCTTCAGCTCATCAAAATAATCAAGGACTTTCTCAAAGTTTTCCAAAACGCTAGTCGAAAGAATCCATGGGTATTTGACAAGCATCTTGCCGAAATCATTATCCTTTGCACCGATCTACATGGAAAACGTAAAGATGAAATGTTGCATATTACTTCAGTCAGATTTGAGAAATAGTCTGTACAAAAGAACAACTTGTTTCAGGAGAGATTGTCCAACATTATGGTATACCTTTTCAAACGACTTCAGTCTCCGTTTTGTGTCTTTTTCAATGTCGTACAGCATTACAGGTGGGTATAGTAAGAAGATATTTTTTAAATATCCTTCAGGGACTCCAACATCAACCAAGAACTTCATAACCGGTTTCAGACGATACTGTAAGGGCAGATAAAGCAGACGAGGAAATGACTCAACGAGATATCGAAAAGTGGTTTCATCAGAACCCAAAAGATCCAAACCTCCACGCCTTGCTTGAATCTGTCCATCGAAAAGGGCAGTGCATCACAAACGAGTGACACAAGCAAATAACCTATACAACATTCACCCTCGTTGTTGATAGACAAACTTCAGAAAATGGGACCTTTTCAAAGAAAGCTAACGTGTGCTGCACGTCTTCGTCGGCCGAAATGGAGATATGGGCCATCATTCGCGAAGCATTTTTCCCAATGGGTTTGTGATCATCACTGGCAGAAAGCAATATTTCCTTCATAAACTTAACCTATTGCGCCAGTAAAGAATTTGAATATGAGACTTCAATCAAGAACGAAACAACCTTCATCATAAATGAAAAAAGATAAATAAGTAAGCAACCCAGTTCATAATAATCGATTGCAAACTAATACATCAAAATTTCCCCACGGATAACAAACCAGTGCCGATGAAATCTTGATGGCGAAAAAAGTAAAACCTTTTGAATCAGCACAGGGAGTTCGTTAGAGCTTGAACCCAACAGAAATTTAGCCAAGTGAGTTGCCGAAGACAGAGACAGCCCAATGCTCTCTAGTAACGGAATCAAACCATTATCCCCCTTTTGACTCGCCATCTCAAGCACCTTACTCCTGAACTCATCGTCATCTCCAGCAATCCCCCCATTCCATGAATTCCACTCATCCATCTCCTTAACTGCTTCTACGAGCATGTTCAAGTAGCTCGGACAGCTGAGGGAGATGTGCAGGGCATCTTCCCCTGAAGCGCCGTGTTGTTCGAGGTACTGTTTGATGGCCTCTTGGGCCGATTCTCCTGGCTGTTGAGCTTCATCATTACTGCGGACGGCGTAGCATACGAGCGTGGCCTTGGGTTCGGCGTTTGTTGGAGAGTGACCAATTGCTGTTTTCTAATAGAAGGGATTGGGGTTTTGGGAGCGTACCGAGGAGGGCTTGGAGGCGCGTGGAGGTTCTGAAGGTGCCGAATGCCAGACAACAAGTTGTGGTGACGTAGATGGTGGAGACACGCCGGGGCCATGCCGGCGCCCGCGGAGTTAGTTGTGGGTTGAAGGGTTTTCGTTCCCGGCGAGGGAATTTAGGATTGGGGTTTAAGCTCATCGTATTCATCATAGGTGAAGTTGGGTCAAATGAGAGTTGAAGGGGTTAATCAGTATTAACAAATAACTTAGGGGGCTAACTGCAATAATATCTCACCATCCGACGACACTTTATACTGCATAAACATGACAAAAGCTCGAAGCATTAACATCAATGGAGGGGGGGCTGACTGGGGCCCACAGACAACGTCCAATATCTGAAACAAAAGCTCAACCTCCTTAACATAGACACCCACGTTACCCTTTTTGTCCCCATGATGGCAAAAGACGATCCTCTCCACACTTGGAAACTACGTACCAAATCCATAATTAGACAGCACTTACTCTGTCCAAGCAGGCAGACGACGAGAGAGACAAACGCCACGCGTCAACGATGTGCCAGTATTAGTTTTTATCAATAAAATCAATCGCCATAACTACTGTTTGTCTCTCTAATTTAGCAGCGAAAAGCTTCTTCCCATGTGAATATGCATCCATCGAGCAAATTGGTCAGCAGTCACCATTTGATGCTGACTCTGTTTTTTGGAAAGCCTGGAGAGTTCATTCGAGAAGAACCTCGATGCAATGGAAGGGGCGGTTTAATCAGTTGAGTGTTGACCGTTGGACCCCAAACACGTGCTTTTTGTCCTTCCAAAACATGCTACGATGTAGAAGTATAGGGGACCCAAACACTTTTGTTTCGACGACAAGGCATTTGAGCCCAAGTAAGCCAAGTCACAAATGCAACAACAAGGTTGATCATCACGGTGAATTTGATCCATTATCGTCGAAATCTTTCTGTCAAAACAACGTAAGAATGTCTTAAACGTTAATCTCCTCGAGACTGCTCAGCAAATTCGGGCACTTAACATGAAACATGGAGCAAATGCAAGGACCCTACGTTGTTTGGTTTTATTTACAGTCTCCAACCCTTATAAATTCTGCGCCAATCTCAGTTCTCCTTCGTCACAGCCACACCGACATGCCCATTAATCGATCCTCCTCTTCTCTCAAGTCTCAACACAACAATGCCTTCATTCATCGCATTATCGTTCTCCGTCTCACTCTTCCTCGTCTTCGTCGCACTCCCCTCTCTCATTGCCTCTTCTCCAGCACCACAAGACGACCCCGAGCTAGTGGTCCAAGAAGTACACACGTAAGTACAATCGTCGTTTTTTTTTTTTCTCTTCTTCCTTTTTGGTCTCATAGATTCCATTTCGTACGCGTCAATGCAGGAAACTAAACGCCTCGAGGCGTAAACTGGGATTCCTCTCGTGCAACACGGGCAACCCCATAGACGACTGTTGGCGCTGCGACCCCCACTGGTCAAACAATCGCCAGAAGCTAGCCGACTGCGCAATAGGTACTAATTCACGAATTGAACGTCTCAAATCGAGTAACCGTCGTCGTTAGGTTGCCCAACATATAAGTTGGCGAACTACTCCACGTATCACCAATTGATTTTATGACATAATCTCATTCAAAATTAGGCGGTCATCTTCCTATCAGGCTTGTCTTGTATCATTTCCCATACCTATTTATTTTCGCCAGGGTTCGGCCGGAACGCAATCGGGGGGCGCGACGGGGAAATCTACACGGTCACCGACCCGAGCGACGACGACCCGGTGAACCCGAAGCCCGGGACGCTCCGCTGGGCGGTGATCCAAGAGGAGCCGCTGTGGATCGTCTTCGCCCGCGACATGGTCGTGAGGCTGAAAGAAGAGCTCATCATGAACTCGTTCAAGACGATCGACGGGCGCGGGTCGAGCGTCCACATAGCCGACGGGCCGTGCATAACGGTTCAATACGTGACCAACATAATCATCCACGGGGTCCACATCCACGACTGCAGGCGCGGCGGCAACGCGATGGTGAGGGACTCGACGAAGCACTACGGATGGCGGACGCTGTCGGACGGCGACGGAGTCTCCATATTCGGCGGGTCCCACGTGTGGGTCGACCACTGCTCCCTCTCGAGCTGCGCCGACGGGCTGATCGACGCGATCCGTGGGTCGACCCACATTACCATATCGAACAACTACTTGACCCACCACAACAAGGTGATGCTCTTGGGGCACAATGACGGCTACTTTGGGGATAAAGGCATGCAGGTGACGATCGCCTTCAATCATTTCGGGGAAGGGCTCGTTCAGAGGATGCCGAGGTGCAGGCATGGCTACTTTCACGTGGTGAACAATGATTATACGCATTGGGAGATGTATGCCATTGGAGGGAGCGCATCGCCGACGATTAATAGCCAGGGGAATAGGTTTCTTGCGCCCGACAACAGATTCAGCAAAGAGGTAGGAAAAAAAGATGCGATTTTTTTATTGGGACTGTTTCGATCGAATGTTTGAATTGCTGGTGCGCTTGATAATATGCCCCAGGTGACTAAGTATGAGGATGCGGCGGAAAGCGAGTGGAGGAAATGGAATTGGAGATCGGAGGGTGATTTGATGTTGAATGGGGCGTTTTTTACGCCGTCGGGAGGGGCGGCGGCGTCGAGCTATGCTAAGGCGTCGAGCTTGGGTGCTAAGTCTTATTCGCTGATTAGCTCAATCACCGCCGGCGCCGGCGCCTTAAACTGTCGCAAAGGGTCAAGATGTTGAACTGGCGGCGCCTGGCGAATAAGATTAGATGTACAACAGTATATATATACACAATTTCTCAAGTTTTAAACTACATAATATGTTGTGGATCTGCTGTAGGAGAAGCTACAGATGTTTTTTGTCGTATATGCAAGATGAATGCCATTCTTGTTTCGATTTTCATTATTGGGCTTACAGTTACACCTGTTTACGACCCATATAGTACCGTACAAGGATGTGGGCTTAGGTCTGTTTACAGCCCACTTAGTACCGCTTAAAAGCCCAAGCCCAAACGATGAGAACTACCGAGAGAGAGAGAGAGAGAGAGAGAGAGAGAGAGAGAGAATCATACAAAGCGGAAGAAAAGAGATAATAATCCACTAAAAATGTAATAAAATACAAAATATAATGTCTGCCATTTCCATTACTGCGTCGTATCGCTCCTCACTCGCAGCTATAGCGTGCGCCTCCCGCTATCGTACGCCGCTTATACTGTCGTCCTTCTTATGCTACGGCTTTTCCGCCCCTTGCCGCCGCCCTCCGCCGCAGCTCGCCTCGAGGTTTCGCCGTTTCTATGTAAATAACTCCTTCACTGGACACTCGCTCTTCTCACACATGGAGGTATGCCACCGAAGTCGGCGGACGCGAATTCCGACGTTTTTTGTGTTCCTTTTTGGAGTTTCTCTCTGTACCTTATAGGCTTTGTCTGATTTCTGACCTTGAAGGTGTATGTTGAAACGATACTAACTCGATTGGTTTTCTCTCCCTAGAAGCATTAGCCGTCAGTTTAATTTTTCCAGTTTTCCGCATGGCAGGTGCTGAGTCGAACCTTTGTCCTGTTTCTTATCATCTCAATATTGTTTTACTATGCTTTCCAACAGCAATTCTGGACTGGAAGTAATATCAGTAGCAACAAACAAATGGTGGAGCATCTGCGTAGCTATGGAGTTCTCAGGTCGAACAAAGTAGCCGAAGTAATGAAAACGATCGACAGGGGTTTGTTTGTCCCAGAAGACGCACTGCCTTATGTTGATAGCCCAATGCCTATAGGCCACAATGCTACCATATCTGCACCTCATATGCATGCTATGTGCCTTGAGTTGTTGGAGGACCATTTAAGGCCTGGGATGCATGCTCTTGATGTTGGATCAGGTATGGCTTTATAGTCTTTCTTAGGGGGATTACATAGTTGATTGAACTTGATGGAAATTATCCATACATACTACCGCGTTAACTGGGAAATAATTTTGTATTAAATCAGAATTTGGAATCCTAAGATTCATAGTGTTCTTGTAGGGACGGGATATTTGACAGCGTGCTTCGCTGTTATGGTCGGACAAGGTTGTGCTGTTGGCATAGAACACATCCCCGAGTTGGTTGAATCTTCTGTTAAGAGTATACAGAAAAGTGCAGCAGCTCCACTGTTGAAAGAAGGATCACTGTCTATCCACGTCGGAGGTAGAGAATTTCATTTCATTCGAATTCTTGGCATCCCCCAATATGAAGCATTACTAAGTTTCTATCTGTGATTTGAAAAAAAAAAGTAAAACTTTATCATATGGATGAACGGACCGATATATCCATATATTTTGACATGGTGACAGATGGCAGAGAGGGGTGGCCCGAGCGTGCGGCCTATGATGCTATACATGTCGGAGCAGCCTCGCCGGAGATCCCGCCGGCGCTGATCGATCAATTGAAGCCCGGCGGTAGGTTAGTGATCCCAGTCGGCAACATTTTCCAAGACCTTCAAGTCGTTGACAAGAACATGGATGGGACTCTTAGTGTTCGAAGCGAGACTTCTGTTCGTTATGTTCCGCTCACGAGCAGAGAGGATCAGTTACGTGGTTTTTAGGGTATATCATGGATGCTAAGTTGGTTTTCTTGGGTAATAAGATGTGTATATATGTAAGAAATACAACTCCCTGTTGCTTCTTTTAGCTGTGTTTTTTCTCTTGTACAGTTATGCTGTGGGCTTTGTGTGCATTATGAAGTTTTTATAATAAAGAAGCTGCATATGCTTTCAATTCAACAAAATTAAGCTGCAATATCATTGTAACACAGACCAAGAATGCTTAAACCTACTGTAGTCCAAAACAAAACTGATGAAAAGGGGCCAAAAACAATATCAGATTAGATCAAAAACCTCCACGCCTCCCCCTATCTTCGGCGACGTTTACCCTAATCGCCCTTCCGTCCAAACTCTGTAAAAAGTACGTTTTTTTACCCTTTTGAGTGCATTCAGAATTAATGAGATGGTTCACATACATATTCTTATTACATGATGTGATCATACATACCTGTCCATCGAGGCTAGCAATGGCGTCGTTCATTTCAGATTCGCTTGCCATTTGCACAAATCCAAAGCCTCTTGACCTTCCAGTTTCCCTATCTGTGACGACCCGAGCGCTCACGACTTTGCCATGTTCGCTGAAGAGCTCCTCGAGGCGCAAATCATCGACGTCCCATGGAAGGTTGCCAACGTAGATTCTGTAAGAAGGTTCGAACGCCCGAGGGGGACGTTCAGGCCTCGAGCCTCTTGGAGAAGCTTCGTTGACCGTTAAGAATCTACCGCTCAGATCCTGTGTTTACAAAGTGGAACATGAAAGCTTACTTAAACCGTGGATATGAATCCGAAAACCTGAAGAACTTTTTAGGTTCGGAAATTGGAGGCGATCGATTTCGTTCTTCCGAGGAAGTATATCCATGGAAGTTATAGACTCACATATTTATGGAACATATCCACAGCTTTCTCAGCTTCCTCGACAGTACTCATCGTCACGAAACCAAACCCTCGACTTCGGTCTGTTTGCCTGTCGTAGATAACCTTCAAAAACACAACACACACACTAAAAATTTCAACGATTATGCAAAATGACATTCCAACTCGGAAGAAAAGTATTATTGTAGGCATAGGCACATTGATAAAATACAATCTTCAGAACAGATTCAGAGTCAAATATTTCGATTCCAAAATGCATAATTTCACCTCAGAGATCTCCACAACGCCAGCTTGCTCAAAGAGCTGAGCCAACTTCTCACTATCGATATCATACGGCAAATTCCCAACATAAACCTTTGCTTCCTCGGATGGCTCCGAAAAACCAACCTCGCCCTCGTCACTATTTTCAGACAGATCTAGACCTAAATTTCCATCAAAGTTCTCTTCTTGGTCCTCGACGATGACTGGGCTGTCCTCTTCCTGCTCAGCAGCTACAGCAGAAATTCTGAATAAGGATTCATTCCTCCCCAGAGAGAGCAGAAATCCCGTTTGCAATTTTAAGGGCTTGAACTGTACAGAGAGAGAAGGGCGAGAAAACGAAGCTTTCGAAGGTTTGAAAAGCGATGGGACAGAAACATAACAACCACTGGTTGCCATTGAAACAGGTTTCAATAAGGTTTTAGCTGCAAAAGACATTTTCTCAATCCTCTCAAGAGCTGTATAGGTAACTATGTTGTTGGAAGTATGACGAGAAGGGTTTTTGATAGACTGAAGATGAAGCTGTGGAGTGGAGGGTTGCGAAGGGAAGACAGATTTTTATGTCGTGGGGCGGAGTTTGCAAAAACGAAGCAAGTGAAAGGGAGTCAAATGCAACGGTTTATATTTTACGGGGTCACGTTTTATAGTTTTGATAGTTTAGGGTGTGAAAGTATATTTAACCAACCTATTACAAAATTACAAATAACTAAAAGAGCACACCCAACGGTCACTACACTTGATTTTTGTTGTTCTCCTTCACTGCTTCTGCTTGCTTGTCTGCAAAATGGAGGCTAAATCAAAACAGAAGAAGACAAAAACTACTCTTCATCTGCGAGATCTCAATGTGCTTCGCAATCGAAGCAAAAAATCCTCAATTCTTTCTTCAACTGCTGTGCCCCTTGAAGCTTCCAAGCCCTATTCAAGATTAATACCCTCTTCGCATTCTACTACTTTGTCTTCTTCAAAAACGATCCATCATCTACCCAACGTTTCATCCACAGCTTCAGACAACTTGCCCAAGAGATCAACAGCTCTGTCTAACCCAAAGGTAGCACTTAGATCCAAACCAAAGGTTGAGAATCACCATCCAAGACAAGTCAACAGAAAACCCCCTTACAAAGAAGCCCAAAGTTCGAAGCTTTCACGCAATCAGACGCCTCTGGTGAAGAAAAACAGAGGATCTAAAGACGCTGAGGTAACAATGAAAACTTCGAAACAGAATAGTTCAGATGAGCTACCTGCTGATTCAGATGCCAAATCGAGTCGTGTTCTTGAGGAATGTGATTCTTCGGATCCTAAAGATTCAATTTTGCTCTCCTTTAACGATGATGGTGGTGCTACTCCAGTGAAAACACCTCCAATTGAGGCCTCATTGTCCCCTGAAATCCAAGGTGGAGCCCACCTTAAAACGAACGTCTCTGGTTTGGGCACAACGCCCTTGTGCTACGGCGCTGGCTATATTCTTTCTGGGGTCCCAGATAAGCGTAAGTGTAGGCGAAGAGGTAGTCTTAGAGGAGGTTTTGAGAAGACCGATATTTTCTTGGACGAGGATTGTGGGAATGAGGTTGATGAAGATTCGATGCCTTTGCCTTCAGAGGCTTCGGTTCGTTGGATATCTTCTCCGTCTAACGAGGCAAAGGAGGATTGCCATGGATTTGAAACAGATAACATGTCTATCTGCTCATTAGACGATGGAAACTATGGTGTAGATGGTACTTTGGGTGTTCTACAAGATGCTGTAAAAGCGAAAGAGGATGACGAGGATACGTACAAGACAAGCATTCTTGAACTTTCTGCAGATTCTTTGAGTAGAAACATGATTCAGACGCCGGACTCAAACTCAAATTCAGACGGGCATGTCATAGGGTCAACAAAGTTGGAGGAGTCTTGTCTGCAAAGCTCTATCGAATTCGAACTCGATTCACTTACAGAAAGCCTAAGTGTGATGGATTCATCTCTTGGACATGGGACGTCGATATGGAATTCACCTGCAAATGGCCCTCGAAGGAACACGGATAGCTTAGCGAGTTCTTGGATATCAAATGCCCCGTTGGATAATTTGACTCTATCACAGATCAATATATCGTGGAGAGATGGACTGAGCAACGTCATCGAAGATAACGATGACGATGAGTCAGACTGCTGCAGGTGCTTTTCAGACGAAGAATTCAATGCTTTACAAAGCTCTGACAAACAGGTAAAGAAAGATCGTGTGGATGATTCTGTTCTTTCTAAGCTGCAAGACAGACCGTGCCCTTCGATGCCTAATGCAAGTGCAGAGTCGATCTGCACTAATGGAGGCGACTTAGCTGCTTCTGCTGATTCATCAAACTGGTCAGATTTCAAACAGCTTTCAGATTTTAGTGAGTTTTAGAATTCATTGAAGAACTGTTGTAATAGCATTTGAGATGAGACGTTCTTTTACAAGCACTGTTGTAGAAACTATGTTGTCTCTGTAATAGCTTAACTGGTTTGTGTTCCCAAAAGAATGCCATTTGCATAGAACTGTTACTTAAAAAGCTTAGGTTTCGTTTCCTTTTTTGTCTGTCAGGGCTTTAATCGAATGTTGGGATTTATCGTTTCTATGTTGGATCTAAAGTTGAATGCTTTGTGTTCGTGATTGCGTTCTTTTACATGCTTTCTTATAAAATTGCAATCTTGTAAGGATCATCATTCTTGGTGTATAAATAGTTCATTTCCTTTCGGCTTGTCAAGAAATGAATCAATCAACTTGGGTTGACAAAATTTAGGACATTTGCGATGATTATCACTAACTTAATCCTCTTATATGTAACTTGCAATGAATATAATATTTTTGCTTGCAGTGCCATGTAACTTATTGGCTTGCAAGAAGTTAGCTGCAAACTTTGAAGAACATGTGATTCCCCTACCCCTACAAACGATTGAAGAAGTATCCCGATAAACATATGAATTTGAATTTTCTGTATAACACCGATAAAAGCTCAGAAGCTTGTAATAGTTTTGCTAACTCTGCTATGGAAGACGCTCAATCACGAGGAACTTGCGTTTAAATTACATCTAGGATTTCATATTTTTTATTTTGACAACAATATTCGGCTTTGCCAAGACGAGAACATCACTATAACTCTCTCGCTCTAAGATGGTGAACACAAAGTCTTGCAAGAAAGGAATATACTCTATAATACATGTGCTATCTTATTTAAAATGTACGTACTAGTCGCTCGCACTATTGTGTAGAAGTTCAAGTTTTCCGGTAATTCTCCAATACACACACAAGTGATATGCTATAGTTAGGCCTTCGTTGGATTCGTATGCTGTCGTCATTGATGAGGTTAACATTCATACGTACAATAATGTAAGAAAAAGAAGTCTTATATAACTAAAAGAATCCAAATAAATCAATTATATATTCAATGTGGTGCATTTGAGGCTAATTGATCAAAATGGCAGGAGAATCTCTCTAGAAACATATAGGTCTTAAGGAATGTATATCTTGACGTGAAAGTCAAGATGCAGAATATATTGCATTTAGGCGTAATCTTGGATTTGGATCACAATATAGCCTTTACAAATGAAATTCCACCATATATTCCCAAAGAGATAAATCTCCCTCAGTGCGTATTAATAAAATCATTAATGATCCAATGCTGAGATATGTTATACCGTACACTTCTTGTTTTTGCAGTGGAAAGGAGGGGGACTTTGCAGCCATTACCAAACAGAATATATTCATTACCAGCCCACTTCTTTTGACCAAGAGAAAAACAAAACCCTTCTACGATGAATGTTGAGCAAACCCAAGTTACTACAGAAAATGTTAGGAACAAGTAACTGATGACATTCTCCTAGTCTAGAGAGATTTATGCCTCCCTTTCATATTTGGCTATTTTGATATTTTTGAGGGACATTAGAAACGAGAACTCTTGAACAGTTAAATGAATTCGACAGAATGAAGCAATTACCAAATCCAAGATCAATGAACATTATCAGATTCCTGAGAAAGCTATCATCTCCTCATCCACTTGATGGATCATATTCACTCTTAGTTAAAAAATCAAGGTTAATTGTGTATACAGTGCTCGTATGTGGCTTTTAGACTGTTCAATGGAAAGTAAAACGACCAACATAATTTATTATTTTTATTATCATTAATATTTTCTTTTCTCTTGATGAAAAGAGAGAAATAGGAATAGCCAATAAACAAGTATACATAGATAATAAAATGGGGTTTTGTCGTCATAAATTTATTAGATGCAATGTCGTAATCATCTTTTTCTAACCCTTATTTTTTTTTCTGTCTTTTTCCATCATTCTTTCTCTATCCCATTATAATGCTTCGTTGCCCCTCCATCCATTCCATCGCAACCATCACTTTTCACTTCGTTTTCTTTTTCTTCTAATTAATGAGTTGCACTTGAATACTTTCAATCTCGATCTTTAGTTCTGCTCTGATAGATCTATCTGTATGTGAAGTTTTCTTCAGACAGTTGCTGCATTAGTTTCGAGATCACTCATTCTAAAGACCACACACATACGACAGACAGCAAGTACTATATTACCCTTTTTTTACCTTCTTCAAAAACCCTAGAGAAGTTAAAAGGAAAGAACAGCTAAAGAGCAAACACAGGTAAGATTCACGGTATCCCTTTTGTTGATTTACTATGTCTAGTCACTCTCTTCAAGCTATATATGTTCTGCGAAAAGTTAATGACAAATAGTGGCTTGGCAGTCATACTATTGACTTGTATAACTTTGAAGTGACAGTACCTTGCCTGGAACTAGGGCTTCTTGTTTTCTTTCTTCTCTTGCGATCTGCATTATTGGTAAAATCACTGAGATCTTCCTGTCATATATTTGTTCTTCAGCAAGTGGATTATCACACTAAAACTTTTAGTGAATATATTATATACTGTATTAAAAAAATATCTTGATTTTTCTTGGTCGTTGAGGTTACTGTGGACACGAAATAAGTATAATTTGAATAATCACCTTATTCGTATCTGCTAAAAGATAGAATTTTTGTGGTGTTTTATTCTATCAGATGCATTTAATACTCGAAAGATGAAAACTTTCTATATTTTATAATTATATACTCGTGTGTGTGTGTGTTTATGTGTGTGTATGCATTGGTATGAATTATATAAATGTCTTCTATTATATGTATATAAATTATATTCCTATACCTCGTCGCCTTTACTGTGCATGAGCTCTTAAATGTCTACAGCTTCTGTTCTCTGCAAAAGGAATAATTGATTTTGTCACAAAAATCCTAAGTACCAAAAATGAATAAACCACAAACTTCCCAAACGAACAGAAACTCAATTAAAAACCTCATTTTCCCAAACGATCTTATCAGATCTCTTCCTTGATCATAGCATATAACAAATATATATATATATATACGCAGAGATGGCTTCATCATCATCATCGTCTAGCTGCTACAACTCTCCATGCGCCGCCTGCAAATTCCTGCGAAGAAAATGCCTCCCAGGCTGCGTATTCGCACCCTACTTCCCGCCCGAAGATCCTCAGAAATTCTTCAACGTTCACAAAATATTCGGAGCAAGCAACGTCTCAAAGCTCCTCACTGAACTTCAGCCTCACCAGCGTGAAGAAGCGGTGAATTCATTGGCCTACGAAGCAGAAGCCCGCGTTAGAGACCCTGTTTATGGCTGCGTTAGAGCGATCAACTTCCTCCAAAGGCAAGTCGATAGCTTGCAAAAGGAGCTCGACGCTGCAAACGCTAGGCTGACAAGGTATAATAATAATAATAATAATAATAATGGGGGACATATTAACAACAATGGAATGAATCATCTTCATCGCCACACTAATCATAATCAGCAGCAGCAGCAGCAGTTTGCTGCGCCTAATAATGATAATTACGGAAGCTACACTTTACCATACAATAGCGGTGGTATTTTTCCGTGGAATGAGCATCAGGGATATGGTAATAATAACAACAACCCTTATGGAAGCGGGGGAAATATGTGAGAATTTATTTAGGGTTTTCGTGGCTTTCGATCATGGGATCCCAACAATGTGCTGCTCTATATAAGAGAGCTATACTTATTAGATGCAATGATAGTATATGGTGTTGGTTAATTATCTGTCGATCTATGTACTTAGCCTCACATGCATTATTGGTTGTAGCTTTACTTAGGCTGCAGCGCCACTGTTATAGCTATATATAGCCTGCAAGCTGTACTACTTACTACTATATAAGTATTGTCTTAAGAGTCGTTTGAGTTTACTGTATCCCACTGACTGCTACAATAATAAAATGGTTTGTATGTGCTAAAGACTGTGTGATGTTTGTTCGTTAGATTGGGACTTGGGTTTTATTAATAGCTTGTGAATATTTCTGTAGCTGGTAAAGATCCAAGATTATTCTCTTTGCATGATTGTACTGCTTTCACCTCCATTAAAGTACTTTAGTTCTTTAATGCCATCGCAGTCACATGAAGACTGTGATTTCTTGTGGGGGACCACCTAGTTTGTCTGATAAATTGCATACCCTACGCTCGGTTTTCCTTTTATTAGGGTTTGCAGAACTGTGTGTGGTATGTATTATAAAGCTTTTAAAATACACCACATGTTCTGATCATTCTCACCAACTATATATGCGTGATTGATATAATATAAAGCTCTGACCTTTGTATATTATCAGCTTTAAGGAACAATAAAGAACTATATATTTTTCTTTCTTCTCTTCTCTAGAAAGTACCTCCATGAGATTTTTTTTTTCTCTATTGCATCACAGTAGAAATGCTTCTTTAGTTTCCACTATTTGTATAGAGAAATACTGTCGCTGAGAGTCAACTTCGATGGGGTCTGTAGTTCACTGTTTGTTTGTGAGTGTACCGTGTGCTTTCTCCGTCTTGTCTGTGTCGTCCTTAAAATTCTTGCAGTCAGTGATTGAGATGTGTGTTGTCGGATGATTAATCTTTCTTTTCTCTTTTCGCTGTCGAAAAAAGTATGTGGGTTTCTGTCAGGTGATGAAATTTGTCTCTTATTTCTTGAGTTTGTACATAAATTCTAACATGAAATAAACAAATACACACACACATATATATATATATACTAGAAACAGTGGAAATAAAATTTCAAAGGAAGGTATAAAAGAAATGGGAAAAAGAAATCAAAACAAAGAAACTTTGCATTCAGCGTCTAATGCACGTGAGTGAAAAGTTTCCAGATATATTACCAAGATCCATATTTGATGGTACTCATTTTCATGACATGTCAGCTATTTAAGCTATGGATGTTCGAGCATTGCATAAGTGAGACAATTAAAACATATATTCTTTGGCTGATGCAACAATTTAATTGCGCACGGAAATGCCCATGGTAAATGATAGATGCCATTGATGTATATAACAAACCGATCATTGCTTCAAACTTATTTTAAAAAAAATTAAGGTCGAAGAAATCCAACGGTTGCGTTTTAGTCTTCATTCAATTACACCTAAAAGAAGAATAAATCATGTGTATTTTACAGATCAAATCGCAACTCGAAAATACTCAAGGAGAAAAAGCAATCAAGGTTTACCATTTTCACTACTAATCATCGAATTCTTTGGCTGCTGTGCCATCTCAGCCGTCTGTTTTACGGACTCCGCTGTAATTGATTCAAAAAATGAGTTTTAAAATCTTCAATGGAAAATAAAATCAGAGAGAATAAGTTGGCCAAAAATTTACCTTTATATTTTCTTTTCTTGTTGGCTCTTCGTCTCTTCCTCTCTGCCTTTGTCAGCTCAGTTTCTTCCTTAACGTCTCCTTTGCCAGAAAATACTTCTTCAGGCGCGAGCATAGCTGCATCGGAGACCGCCACTGGTGCCACCTGTACAGAGAAAACGTGTTGCATGGTTTTTTACATTTTGAAAAGAGATGGGACTTTGTGTAGTTATTGCGTGAGAAAACAAGATAGAATATCAGGTAAGTAGAGCTGTTCAATTTACCTCTTCCATTGCTAGGGCGGGAACATCTGTTTTTATAGACATCTCCTCGATAACCTGCCCAGTTCGATAAAACCAAAGACAATTTAAAGATTGATCTATGTACTTTTCATCAGTTTCTCCAACAATGAAGCAAACATACCGGTTTTGGGGCGAAGTGGAAGTGAGACAAAGCATCCAACTTCAAGCAAAGTTTTTTAAACAGCGTTGTAGCCTGAGAAATTTAAACAGCATAGTCTTTTTTGCGAACAATGTGCTCTTACAAACCACGATAATTCAAATTATAGGCTAGGCACATACTTCTTTCTTTTGTTCGTCGGAGAAGGACAATGCAGCAGATACGAGTCCAGTCTTCTGAGCATATTCATCCTGCAACAGGAGAGATGTTATTCAGTAAGTGGAGTAAATGAAGGGAGGGCCAGTTTATACGTCTAACTTGCAACACAACTGTTTGTCGTTGAGTGATAGCTCACCTCATAATGTTCAGCAAGGCCTTTTTTGCTCTTAGTCCCATCCTGCAAATTTTATTTTAGTTATTTGCGACAATATAACAGAAGAAGAGTTAGGTTAACGATTCACTATTGTCGATTAGATAAAATTACCAGTTCCACTTTCTTTCTTGGGGCCTTGGCTGCTAAAGTTGGAGGCTTCTGGATGTCATCAAATCGGCCCTGTAGACGACAACACAAAGTATGTTAATCACTCTGAATGGATTAACACTAGGAGGATGAGCTTATGATTGTTATCTGATGGCATGTGTATTGTAAATATATCGAACAGGGTACTAGAATTGGGGAATTAAGGGAAAAAGCTCTGCATCTTTATCGATAAATCTAAAACAATTCCAAATATTCAATACCTCAAGAATACGTTTTTGAATTAATTCTTCAAGAGATGCAGTTACTTCTTCAGTGATTACAGGTGCAGGTCTCGCATTGTGCTCAAAGTCGAGATCAACTTCAAGTGCACTATTTTTTGGTCTTTTAGCAGCAGTGACCTGCATCAAGCAAACCAGTGGATATCCAGAAAGGCAAAAGGGTACAGAATAAACTGAATGGTAATAAAAGCACAACGAATATGTCTTACTTCGCCTTGCATGGTCCATGTCTTTGGTTCCAGATTTGCTTTCTCCATTTCTTCTATCTCATGACGAAGTTTTTCTTGCTCTTTTTGATGAGTAGAAAGATTTTGTTTCCTCTGTCAAAATTGAAAAAAATAAGGATAGAGAGGAAGTTTCTTAGTTGACATTATACAAGAATCACAGAAGAAGCATAACGAATGGCTGCATGTAGGTCACAAGAGTTATTTCATATCTTCACACAAGTAAGAAGCGACAGAGAGTGCAATACATGGTGATCTTTCTGCCCATCATCATCATGTTCATCATCCACGACCATCGAGTCTGATTCACCAAAACTTTTAGGTTTTTTCTTCTGGCCAGTCTTTTTCCCGCCAAAGAAGTCCTCATACCTGAGTCAATCGGACAGATAAGACATCTTTGAGATGCACATTCATTAAATAACAATAACATGGATAAAACACAATCAGATCACTTAACGTTACATCCTAATTGTACTACACTTTCAATATCCAACTCCGTATCCTACTCACAGAAACAAACATCTGGATACAACAGAAGCGAAGCAAAGTCACAATAAACCCAAACCTTATATTTTTCATTTCGTCCTCTTCTTCATCATCACCTTCATCATCAAGCCCCATAAGCCCAAGCTGCAATATTAGACAAAAATAAAACAGATAGCTCCACATACTCCACCAATAAGTAGCATAAAAAACAACAAAAAAGCAGTGTAAACACAAGCCCGTACCTCATCATCTCCTTCGTCGTCCTCATCGTCACCATCCTCGTCCTCATCCTCGTCATCTTCACTATCCTCCTCACTCTGTTCACCTCTCCTCCTCTTATTCTCGCTCTTCTTTTCACTCTTCAGTCCATATTCCCTGGCCTCATCTGCTACCAAATACTCCTCCAATTCCTTTACCTTTAAGAACTTATCTTCCACTTCGTTTGCGTTTTTCAAAGTGTCATCTTCGTCACCCTCAGCCTCGCCATCGCTATCATCATCCGCAACATCGTCATCACTATCAGAATTATCAGCAACAGCGTCGCCATCATCATCGTCGTCGTCGTCGACAAGATCGTCAGCGTCGTCGTCTACATCACCAAAAACCTCTTTTTTTCCCTTCTGCAAACCGCCATCTTCTTTCACATTACTCAAGTTCCCATCTTCTCCACCAAAATCAAACTGCCGGGCAATTTCCCCGGGGTTCTTCTCGAAATACCTGACCTGGCGCCGAAGGGTAGAAATCAGCGGCTGCGTCTGTAGGTCAATCTGCTGCCATATCTGCTCCGCGTCGAATCCTTCCGTCAATAATTTGGTGAACGGAGACTTAGGAGCATGAGGACTGATTGCAGAGAAGAGGTATTTGGATGCTAATCGAGCAGCCTCGGAGAGCTCGGAAGATGGCGTCAGAAACAGAGGTGGTTCAGCAGATTTCAGACGATGCAGCGCCGCCGCTCCTTCGACCGCTTCCGCGTCGGCAGCCGATACAGTCGACATTGACGGCATAGTGCAGTGAAATGCGGCGGGAAATTTTAGGGGTTAGGGCTTAAGGTCGAGTCCCGGAAAAAAAATATATTTGTTTTTTGTGCAAATTACGTTTCAGGCCCCAAAAAAAGTTTTAAAATAGGTTTTAGACCCTGTAAAAAAACTGGTTATTATAAGACCCAATGTTTATAAAATTTAGATAAAAGAACCTAAATTTACGCAAGTGTTATAAAGTGTATATGAACTAGTATAAGTAGGGGTGGTTCGGTACGGTATACCGTACCAAAACTGTGATAACCGTATACCATACCGAAATTTCGATATCCAAAAAAATCATACCAATACCATACCAAAATTTCGGTATACCTTAAATTTCGAGGCGGTATTATACCGAAACCAAATTTCGGTAAGGTATCGGTATCATACTTTCTATACCATTCACACGGAGGGTTTTTTACCATGCATGTCTGGTAACTCGTTAATTCTTTGTTTTGGAATTTTTAATCAATTCAAACTCGTTAGGCCCCAATAAGATAGATTATTAATACCAAATTTTCAAAATAAAAAGATTTTTTAACCTTAAATAATTTACATATTTTAGTCAGCCTCCTTAGTAAGACAAAAAACTTTACATAACGACAAAATACAACTTTATATACAGATTAAGAACGAAGCGGCTATATTTAAAAAAATAGTGAAGATTAACAAAAAGTAATTACATTGCATCTTCATGCTTTCAATATCCTGAAAAAACATTAAAATTGCAAAAATTAAACGTTATTTGAGTTACATAAGTAAAATATGGTGGGCCTAATCTTAGAAAGTTGTGTAAGTTAATAATTTATGGGCTAATTAAGTTAAGATCCTTAATTTTTCATTTTATTTTTGAAATAATATAATATATGTAGGTGTGTATATATATATATAAAATATATTAAAAATTTTAGTATTTCGGTATTCGGTATAATCGGATACCTAATTTTAAAAACTTTCATATCATTACCGTACCGAAAATTTTCGGTATGGTATCATACCTTACCAAAAACTTCGGTATACCAAAATTTTCGATATTTTCTATACGATTCGATACGATAAGGACGGTATTTCTGTATTTTGCCCAGCCCTGGGTATAAGATGATCGTTTTGTGTTATTTCAGAACAATGAAGTGATACTGAAAAATAATAAAGTGTTTCTGTAAAACAATGAAGTAGTACTGCAGAATAATGAAGTGATTCTACAGAATCGGGTTCTTAAACCTATAATTTCCTGACATGGGCATGAAACCTAAATGAAACGAGGGGCCTGAATTGTAAACGCCCTCTTTTTATCATTAGTTACCATGGCTATAAAGTTATTTACTAAAAAATAAAAGTATACCGACAAATTTACTGTAGCATTGCACCGTGGTAAGCTTAGCTAGTTTACAAATGCATATATAATCACAATTGTATATTAAATATCCATTTATTCTGCTAAAAGATGATTCACGTCTCAATTGGCTCATATACTTCGAATTGCATTCGAGATTTAAAGAAAAAAAAACATTAATCCATCTTTATGTAAATAAATGACAAAATAAACAAAATCACTTTTTATTCAGACAAGCAATTCGTACACATGTAAACTCGACCTTAAACTCCTCAGTTTAAAACTCCACCACATCACAGTCATTATCGTCCATCAATGTACGCACATCAAACGGCAACTCTTCGCCTATTTCTGGCATCGAATCGCTCATAAAAGAGCTGCCCATTTCGAAGACATTACGATTACCAAACAACTCATTTGGTACATAGTCAGACACCATTCGATCATCGTCGTCGCGAAAGGGTTCGAATTCCTCATCATTCTCAGGCGATTTTATTACAAGGGACGACTTTATTATTCCAAGCTGATTGTCTTCGTGCTTAGGTTTCTTATCAGCAGCGATTCTCTTTATGTAGTTCTGAAGTATCGAACTTGGCCTCGGCCACTTAGTTCTGCACTTTCGTCGCGATAATTGTCTCCTCTTAGTTGCGTTCCAATGGTTCTTGATAGAGTTCTCGGTTCGCCCGGGCAGGCTTTTCGCTATTTCTGCCCATTTATTGCCCACTTCTGCATGGACACTAACTAGAATACGGTCCTCGTCCTCGGTCCATGTCTCTTTCTGTTCATTATTAAGAATTCGTATATGTTAGAAGAAAATTCAGAATCAAAAAGGAGGGTACTTCTAATAAGAAGTAGAAAAGAAAAAACCCTAACTTTGATATCGGGCCTCAGATGATTGTGCCATCTCTCCCTACACTGCTTGCCTATCCTTCCTTTCATCACCTGCGCTATGTTCGACCATTTTCGTATACCGTATTTCTCCACGAGCTGAATCAGAAGCCTGTGAGTTAAATCATTCAAAAAATCAAATACTAAACAATTAAAGAGAGGAAAATTATCGACGAAAATCGTGTTTCTTAGGGTATTAATTTTATTCAGTCACCCGTCCTCTTCGGCAGTCCACTGTCCTTTGCCTGATTTAGCCTTCTTTCGACCTCTAATAAGCTGATCTTTGCTGTTATTACATACAACGTTAGCAGAACTGTTGTATATTCGGTCGGACTTTTTAATTCTACGGCTAACATTATTACTATCAGCCGCCATCACAGTACAAGAGCTTTCGTCGGGGACAAAAAAAGCTGAAGGGCTCCTCGAATTGTAACATGTATTATTATCCATAATAATAGGGTTTCTTCCATTTGGATAATCCGAAAATATTCCACCGCCGAAAATAACGCCTTCAAGACTCTGCATGGTTATGTTATAACCATTTTCCTCGAATGGGTTCGAGCTAATAAAGGGATCGAAAGGGTCAAAAACATTCGCTTTTAGGTTATTGGGCGAAGAAATTTGATCGATGGTTTGCTGGAAATCTTGGAGGTAAGTAAAGTTATTTCTTGAAGATGATGTGAAGGTGTTGTCCATGCAGTAGTCATCATCTTCGAGTGTAGGGGTATGAAGGTCATTTCGACAGTTTGTGTTGGGGTCCATTATTATTGCTGGGTATGGTGGAAGCATTGATACAGTTAGGAAATTAAGCTAGGACGAAGGTGGTAGTAAGAATATGTTTTACTGAGCTGTGTGCTAATGTCTTTCCGTGTTCCTTCTAATTTCAGTTTAAGTTCAGTATTTATTGAGGACGTAAAAGGCATTTATTGCGATGAAGGAGTATTGTGGACCGTTGATTTTATGCAAGGTTGATCTAATGGTTTTGTTTGTGAGTGAATAATCGACTAGGATATTCTTATATATTGTAATTGTAGAAAATACATACTAATTGGTAACAAACTAGCACTTGACTTATATGGAAAAGTTATTTAGAATGAAACTTTCGTACGTTGAGTATTATATTATATAGCTAATGAAGAGATTCTATTTCTTTATAAATTATAAGGAAGCCATTAGCTTAAGCATTTTTTGAATTTTGACCATGAAAATTCAGTTTTAAGAATAAAATTCCAATCAGACTAGTAAATTGTAGGTCGTAACGGCTAATCTTATCTTTAGTTTTGTCTTAATCTCTCACATTTCACGTATTAATATCAAAATGAGCTAATCGATTGTAAATGTAACATTTATTGTATAAGTAATTAAGATTTTCTTTGAATTCGTCATTTAATAGCTCATCGTCATCCACGCTGTACGTAGGTGGCAGATAATATATCTTCTTATCATCCACAGTTTTCTCTTAAACTGGAAGTGTGTTATTTGGGCTAGAAGGCCCAGCAGTAGCCCAATATAAACCTTTACCCAATAAATTAGATTAATTTTATTTTTAAAAATTCAGAACTTATTTGGTGTGGACCATGGGAGGGGACACATAATGAATACAAATTATTTTTCTAAGATATATTTCGTAAGTAACGTAGTTAATATTCGGGCCCTCGACAGGTAGATCGTGACCCATTTTATTTATTTAATTTTTGGAGGCGATATTTTACACTAGGAACAACTGGATACAGTTGTAATAATAATTCTATCGATGGCATTAGCTCTTCAATCATTGTCTCTCTTCACCTACCGCTAAAATATACACTTAATTGTATTTCAGGCCCACTTAACATATTTTCGTTAGATTTTAGGACCCATTAATGTTTGAAAAAGAAATAAGGATCCATTTGAAGTTTGGTTTTAGAGTTAAGGACCAATTTTGAAAAAAATGACGTATTTGCCCCTGACTGTGTGAGAAAATTACACAGAATTGCCATCGCCTTATTCAACCATGAAGAAGTGGTATACACTGTACATGAAGTGGTACTGTAGACCCATGAAGTGGTATGAGTGAACAGTGAAGTGGTACTGTAGACCCATGAAGTGGTACGGGTGAACAGTGAAGTGGTACTGTAGACCCATGAAGTGGTACTGATGAACAGTGAAGTGGTACAGCATTGTAGACCCATGAAGTTGTAATGTTGAACATAGAATAAGTGGTATTGTAGACCCATGAAGTGGTACTGCTGAAATTTTTGGGAATTCATGGGTCTACAAACGTTGTACCACTTCTCTGGTCAGTTGTACCACTTCATGGGTCTACAATACCACTTGTTCTTTGTTCAACCTTACCACATCATGCTTTACAAATGCTGTACCACTTCACTGTTCACCAGTACCACTTCATGGGTCTACTGTACCACTTCACTGTTCACCAGTACCACTTCATGGGTCTACAGTACCACTTCACTGTTCACTCGTACCACTTCATGGGTCTACAGTACCACTTCATGGATCTACAGTACCACTTCCTGTTATGTTGCGCTAGATACCACTTCATGCGCGCTGGATACCACTTTATAACTATTCTTTTATGAGGGTATTTTCGTCCAACAACCTTAATTCTAACTAAAATTCTAAAATGGGTCCTTCAAATTAAAGTTTTTCTGACATGGTCCTTAATTCTATGGAAAAATTGAAAATAGGGTCTGACAAGCAATCGCCCCACTAAAATATAAACTTAATAATTGCAAGAATACGACACCCTATCAGCACCAATCTTCCATAGGAAAGAATCAGAGGTTTTTAATTAAATAATTAAAAAAAACAAATCATTAACAAAATAAACATATGATGAAAACCATTAATAAAATGGAGAAATTCGTATGTCTAGAATACGAGTTAGTAACTCGTAAAAACAAAGTACGAATTACTTGTCCAAGGTGGCTCGGGCGGGCTGATGTGGCATTTGAGTAACTCGTGTGATGGAAGTACGAGTTATTGTAACTCTATCATGAAGTTACGAATTATAAACGAATTTTGACGTGACACTTTTACGAGTTAATCGTCATGTGATATTTGATGTCCAGCTGTAATTCTAACAGACTCTATAATATTCAATTATTATTTATACAGTCAATAAAATGAGCTTAGGTCAGGACACATGCAAAACACGTGTAATCAAGTAGGCATTTGAATTAAATGCAATGATGTGATCGCCTATGTATACCTAATCTATTAAATATTAGACTTTAGTGGTGTTAGCGAGACGCAGGTATCACATATATATACTTCAATAATGTGTTATCTATTCAATAATTGAATATTTAAATCGTAACTCGTAACTTCCTGATACGAGTTACAATATAACTCGTACTTCCATCATACGAGTTACTCAAATGCCACATCAGTCCACCCAAGCCACCTTGGACAAGTAATTCGTACTTTGTTTTTACGAGTTACTAACTCGTATTCTAGACATACGAATTTCTCTATTTTATTAATGGTTTTCATTTTATGTTTATTTTGTTAATGATTTGTTTTTTTTTAATTATTTAATTAAAAACCCCAAAGAATCATAGACAACCAACCTCGGCAGCGATGTGATGTGATAATTAATAAAGAGAGAACTTAAATAAACGTCATTTATTGATAACAGTATAAACTCTTCACGCGGCAAAAGCAAATCACTGTAATAAATAAATAAATAAAATTGCAAGAGAAATGGAAAACAACTTGAATAAGAATCAAACTATACCCTTCCTTTCCCCTTCTTGAAACGTTGCTGTATAAAATATAAATATGTCTGTCAAAAGCCCTTCTATACATAACAGCTAATTCTCTCGAGCTTTAACGCCGCCATTGTCACTCGAAGCGTTACCTTTTCGGTTTGTATCGAAGAGGTGTTCGAGCGATCGATTCTTTCTATTACGAACTCTGCCCGCTTCTTTCAACAGCTCGGCCAACCTCTTCTTTTCGTCCTCAACGTCGGGATTTGCAGTTCCAAGCTTTTCCTCTCTCATTCCAACGACAAGTTCGAGTATTTCTATCGCATCATCCAACCTAACATGTGTAATCACAATGAAGTTTCACCCAATACGCAAAAAAAAAAAAAACTAAAATAAAAGAGTTATAAGTCGCATTAAATGATAACGCAAGAGTAACTTTCGCACCGTTCTTCGACAGTTTCGTAAGAAGATGAAAGTATTATTACCTGCCAACAGCATCGTAAGCTCCAGCAAGGTTACTGTAAACTCCTAGTGTATCAGGGTGATATGGTCCATATTCCTGCTCAAGTATTCCCCTTGCCTCTTCGAAAAGCTCCAAGGCCTCGCTTATAGCATAGCGTTGAACGCAAGCTAGCCCCATTTGGTTAAGAGCAATCCCAAAGAAAGCAGATTTCTTCTCACCGCTCGCCCTAAGCTTAGTGGTAGCACTTTTCAGCGAGGAGTAAGATTCGGGATATTTCTCCAACATGAAGTACATAACTCCCATCTGAGCCTCGATGCCAGCGACCGTGTTCTGCTGACCTGGGGCATCGTTGTAGATCTTTAAGGCCTTTTGCAGCAACTTTAGCGCCTGTTGAAGCTCGTCCATCGACTCATAGATAGCAGATATATCCGTGAGGCCACTGGCGATCTCCTCAGGCGCGATCCCAGGGAGGGGCTTTTCATAGATTCGAAGGGCGTTTTCACAGTAGGATCTTGCATCCCTGAATTTGCCCGTTTTGTTGTGAAGGTCGGCGAGGCGAACGAATACTGAAGCAACAGATGGGTGGTTTTCACCCTTGGTGGACTTGAGGGAAGTGAGGGCTTTTTGATAGGCGAAGATTGCTTCGTCGTATCGGTTTAAGGATAGGTAGGTGTCTCCAATGCTACAATCAACAGAGGAAACGTCTGCTTCTTGACCATTGGCCATCATTGCCATGCTGGCCAAGACAAGATGTTCAAGGGCAGCTTCGTGGTCGCCCTTCGACTCGCAGATCATCCCCATAAGCCTTCGGTCAGCTGCTTCTTCGAGAGAAGCGGGCAAACCGTTCTCCTTGTGTATGTCGAGGGCCATCTGACAAAGCTTTTGAGCTTCATCGAACTGCATTGCTTGGACATGGGCTTCAGCCAAGTACCTACATGTCTCACCAACTCTTGGATCGTTCTCTCCAAGGACTTGACTTTGGATTTTCAAACCATTTGTGTAGCAAGATATCGAGTTTTCGAGCTGGCCCAACATGGCATAGGTGTCTCCGAGCTGCATATGACCTGCGAATTTAGCAAGTGCGTGATCTTGGCCTTCCTCAATCGAGGGAATCTCAATGGAACGTTCCAAAACAGGGATAGCATCACTGTACTGGCCCAATTTACAGTGTATCGCAGCTGTGACATGCAAACACATGACCATGTCTAAACTGGGTTTTCCACTACAACATTTCTCGAATGACTTTGTCGCACGTAAAGCCAAACCAAGAGCTTTTCTGGGATTTTCGCCAGGAGAGGAGATCAAATCTCTGGCTTGCTTGAGAAGGAAAGGTCCAAGATCAGGATTTTCCAGGCCTTCTTCAGATAGATCATTTGATCCATCTTGCAATTTCCCGTGCTTCTTTGGTGCGATTCCTACGGTTACAGCCTTACCAGTAATCTTCTCACCTCTCTTATCGGTGGGAGGTTTGCTCTTTGGGCTTGATTTGGCAGAAGCTTCAGATTCAAGCTGCAACTGAGAAGAATCTTTCCTCGGTTTCCCAAACTCACCTGCATTTCCAGATTGTGAACTATCCAACTTCTCAGAAGATGAAGTCGCCTTCTTGGAGCCAGAATCACTGTTGTAATCGCCACTCTTAGGATTGTGAATCTCTTCGTCTTCTTCGATTATCTCCACCTCTCTCATCTCTCCACCCACGAGGTGTCGCAGCTCTGAATCGATCCTCGACTCATCCCCATCAGATCCAAAACTAGCCCTCGACGGAGATTGATCAGAACTTTGCATTTCACAAACTTTTTCGTAAAGATGGTCAATGGATGTATCCACCATCTCCTCGATATTGCCTTCGCCATTCTGAGGACCTTGAGGAGATGGAGCAACAGCACTAGGGTTATCTGCGACTGGATTTTCTTTACAAGGCACATGAATTCCATTGTCGTTCTGCTCATTCACCACTTCAATTTCATGAGTTGCATCCATCACAACTCCAGGCATGGTAGCAGCAAAAATGTCAAACAACGATCTCTTCGGAAATCGATGGATATAACTCGCTGCAAAAAAATCGAAGAAAGGGAACCCAATTGGTCAGGCAAAGCAGGCAAATGTTATATAATAGCTACATCATCCCGTTCATTGGGAAAACAAAAAGGAAGTATCAGATCCAAGCCATATGAGATCACAACTCAACATAAGCTTTATCGTCACAGCAATCAAACACTGCTTTTTCAACCGATCATAACCAGTCAACTCTCACCTCAAACTACCCTCGTCAATAGCAAACAGCACAATAAACCTAAGAAATTACAACAAGGAGAGGCATAACAAGCTCGTCGAAGCCATTATTCCGTGCAGCACATAGTACCAAATCAACGATACCCCCGAAAGTTTAGGAAATACAGAAAGGAAACGATGCAATTGCTGAAAAATCACACCTCTCTGCAAAAACCCAATAACAAACAAGAAGAAATAACCGCCGTAAGCGCGTTTGGAAGAGGAGAGAGAAACCAAACCTGATGAAAACCTTGTCTTTCGTTGAGTTTATCATTGAGCTGAGAGTGGGTCTCAGTTCGTATATAGAGAACAGAGAACAGAAACGAGCATAGTGGGAGGACAAATGGTGGATTTAACAGAAAGAGTGGGGGTACAACGGACAATTCATTTGTATAACTATCTATTTTCATTAAATTAATTAATTATATTTATGGTAAGTTGAAAAAAGCGGCAGAGTTGGAATGTCAGGGAAAGGAAAAGTGAGAGCGCGACTTCTAACCCAACTCCCTTCCCTGCAACTGCCGCTTTGTTCTTTTTCATGTGATCCTTTTACAGCTCGCCACGTGGCGAATCTCAATTGGAGATAATTTCTTTAAACTGTTTGCCCTTCGTGGACATGCATTTCTGTCGTGTTATTCACTTAGGGAATATAGAATAAAAGGACGATTTATTGGTTTAATATATTGTACTATCATTAACAACTTTTGCAAAGTAGGGGAAAATTATTGATATAGGTGAAGAAGGTAGTATAAATAATGTTGTCAACCGAGAGAATGCACGTGATTTGAATCATGGGATTTGATTTTTCCTCCTTTTTCCTGGTTTTAAAATCATGGGATTTGGTTGGCCAGTTATGTAGTAAATGAATCAAAATATGATTAAGATATGTTTATAAATTCGAAGCGAGCGACAACCATGATATTATATTTGTTTTAGTAAAAACGCTATATTTGATATTTCTCTTTATATGCTATGGTCCCCGTTCGTCAATTTGGAAAATGATGCCTCACATACCTTACCTCATCTCGGGGCAAAGAAATCATAAAATCAATTTTCCCGTGACGATTTACACTAAATCAAATTAAATGAACTCACCTTTATTCCATGGTCTCTTTCTCTCTCTATATTTTATTATTTATATAAGATTTAGTGTATTCTGTTTAAATGGGGTGGGCTAATCACTTGTGTTTTCCTATGGGGCATTACATTTGTCGAAATGGGCTATAGCTCATATGAGGGTTAACTACTCATAATGGGCTAGCTAGCCCTTCTTCATCAAAACCTACGTATCCATCACTTGTTCTTGCTCCTAGAGTACACGAGCTTGTTGCGTCAGCTGTGAGCGCTGTTTTTTGCGAGGCAAATTGGAGATTGGGGCTTGTAAGGCGGTGATCTTGCGTAGTTTTTGAGGAACTTCTTATTTTCAGTTGATTGTGTTTTTACTTTTTATATTCTTTTGGCACTGAGTTTCAGAGAACAAAAGATGGCACCTGTCTCCACCAAGCTGTACGCAGGTAACTTTTCGGTGAACGTATTGTGTCTGTGATTCAGCATCCGTGGTGAAGTTTCAATCTTTTCGTTTTGATTTGTTCAGATGACGTAAGCTTGTTGATGGTTCTAATTGATACGAACCCCTTCTTTTGGAACTCGATGAAGTCCACCTTCCCTTTCTCCAGCTTCCTTTCTCATGTAATGCTGTCGTTTTCAAGTTAATTCTATCTATTTTTCATGCATTTTTTGGAGCTGTGTTCGTTCTATTATTGGAACCATTGATGTTGATGTGTGTCTTTCCAGGTATTGGCATTCTTGAATTCCGTAATTTTGCTAAACCAACTGAACCAAGTGGTTGTGATAGCGACGGGTTACAGTTCATGCGATTACATATACGATTCATCGGCCGCACAGAGCCAAAATCAGAGGGCTGAGGATTTGCTGCTGAAGTTGGAGGAGTTTGTTGAGAAGGATGAGTCTCTTTGTCGTGAGGATTTGATAGATGGACCCAGCGTATCTCTTCTGTCTGGGTCGCTGTCCATGGCTCTTTGCTGTATCCTTTTACCTTCGAGACGAGCCCTTGATATAAGATATTTCGATGAAATTCTTAACTAAAGCATGTGTGTATTTGAGTTATAGAAGATTTGTTTTTTCGTAACCTTGAATGACTTAGATATCCAAAGAGTATTTCGATCAGGGCCGCTTCATCCCCAACCTCGGGTGAGTTTAACCAATAATGCTATTTCAGTATCTGTTTCAAATTCTTGATGATTTTGTTTGTGTATTGCATATCATGTTGAGTTTTGGTAAGATGTGTTGATGAGCGAATGTCTAATGATTCGCAGATTTTATGCTTGCATGGGTCGCCAGATGGGCCTGGACAGTATGTGCTTGGCATTTGTAGAATCCACAGTTTATAACATAATGTTCGTCATTAGTTACGTAAAGAGCTTTCCTTACACAGATACGTCGCAATCATGAACTCAATCTTCTCAGCTCAACGATCAATGGTAATTGAACTCACTCTTAAGAATTGTTACCTGCCTTCATATAAGCCTCTAGAGTCCATAAATGACAGCTTGTTCTCGAGCAGATGAAGAAGCATTGACCCATTTTCCTCTACTTTCTTACATGACATCCTAATTTTCTTCCCACCTCAGGTTCCAATAGATGCATGCGTAGTCGGAGCTCAACACTCTGCTTTCTTGCAGCAGGTAATATATGTGTAAGGTGTTAAGACTCTGTTTTTCTCGGTACTAATTATGCCTATTGTTAATCCCCAACAGGCTTCTTATATAACTGGTGGTGTCTATCTGAAGCCTCAACTCCTCGATGGGCTATTTCAGTATCTCGCAGTATGGATGCCAATAATATTTGATAATAAATATATTTATTTTCCTCCTATATTTAATCGTGAAAACTCCCATAGAATGCTCAGAAATATTACTTGGTCCGATCAAGGAGGCAATTTGCTACTTACATCTTGTTCTTTTTTTTTTTTTATCTCGCAGACTGTCTTTGCTACAGATTTGCATTCTCGGGGATTCTTACAGCTTCCTAAGCCTGCTGGAGTGGACTTTCGTGCCTCGTAAGTTCCTACGCACAACTACTCTGTGATTTTTCCAATCTTTGCCAAGAATATACTAAAATGATCGAAAGTTTGTTTTAATTTGTGATCGTCAAATCTGTTAGGTGTTTTTGCCACAAGAATACAATCGACATGGGCTACATTTGTTCAGTTTGTTTGTCTATATTCTGCAAACATCAAAAGAAATGCTCGACTTGTGGGTAAGTCATCAGCAACTTCACACTCTCTTACAACATCTGAACAGAGTTTACGAACATAAAAAAGAGAATCGCTCGACCGTAAGAACAACCACCCCCCCCCCGGTGAGTTTTGATTGATCTCATTTTCCCTTGTCGTTAATACGCAGATCGATCTTTGGTCAGGCTCAAACGCCGCAGACGCGGGACTCCTCAAGCCCTGATAAGAAAAGGAAAACTCCAATGGACATTTAAACTTCAAAAATCAAAAGTAAAAAAACATAAGTCTTTTTAATTAGTTTCTTAGGTTTTATGTTACATACATTTGTTTTGGACTTTTGGAGTTTTCCTTGTTGATAGCTAATCAAATCTCACATGTTGAGGGAAGCTGAAAGCCCCTGCAATTGTTGGTAATTACGTACAGGTCCTTCTAACTTTCTGATTCGACGGCTCGAGCCCTCACAGGCCCAATCGCATGGATTAGTCTGTTGGGCTCTATGGGCTGGAAAAAGAGTAAAGCCCATCAATATTGTATCTGCCAAATGTAATAACAGAACAAAAATAGCTAGCCATCCATGATTGAAGCACCGAAAAAAAGTACAGGAAATTAAAAAAAAAAAACTCGTTCTCTATGATTTGGATATTCGTATGATAGTCCTGTCATGAGTTGTCTACAATTTCCTTGGTGCTGTCAATGCGTGAATTGTATGTGTGTGTGTGTGTGTTTGCAATAAATTTCAAGGCTGGAAATACATATTTATGTCTCTGAAAGGACAAACACGCAAGTTTATTAGGGTTGAAAAATCGAAAGACTAACGTAGCTAAGAAGTTTGTCTGCTACAATTTCAAACTAATTACTGTATTATAGATGTTACATGAAGAATCTACTTTGGAAGAAGCAGCAGCCATGATGATGTGAAAGAAGGATAACAATAATGTAATAAATACCATGGTTTATCGCTACTATTTATTTGTAGTGTGATTTAACTAGTGGCCAAAAAGTTGGATCAAATTGAAAGAATACCAAAGAATCCCTCAAAGTTGCAGAACAAAAGCAAAGTGCCAAAGGCAAAATGAAATGATTACACGATATAATTTTTTTTTTCTATATATTTTCCATCTCCTAAAGTCGTTTCTCAATATTTTTGACTTGAGGTAGGGGGCCCCACACCAGACACCCATTGTCTTTATGGACTGAATGATATAAAAGAGCACCTCACGTGGATTCTGAAACAATGCTCTTTTCCATCCAACCACCACGACAAAGATGAAAGTGAAAAATTGTAACATCAACTATACGTATATGTAATGTGCACATACTAATCTTGATATAGTTCTCATATATCTAGCTATCAATAATTTAGCACAAAACCCCTATATAATCTTTCAGAATGCATTTCAAGAATAGGGTTTCTTGTCAATGTCATAAATTGTAGAAAAAAATAACATTTTCAATGAAAAGCACCTATTCTATGTCGCTTAAAGGCTAAAGTTAACCTCTCTCACTCAAATCACTACTCCCTTATCCTCTCTCTCTCTACATTGAAGAACAATTGCATCGAATGTGAAAGAATTATTCCAAAAGAAGAGAGAGAGAGAGAGAACACAAACAAGTCAATCAAGAGCTTATTACATATATCACTTTCTTTATGATCGAAACCATTCCTTCTTACCATGTACACAGACTCTTGCATCAACTATACACAAAACACACAGTTCTTATATTTCCCTAATAATGTGATCACATAATAATAATAACTCTTCGCCGATCATGGAAAGCGACGAACACCATCATCACGACCACCGCCCAAACTTCCCTTTCCAACTGCTCGAAAAGAACGAATCCCTTCAACCAACGTCGAACTCCTCCCAGCTTGCCATAGCCACATACAGCAGCTCAAACCCTAATAACCCGCCCACCACCGCCGCCGCCGCCGCCACGACTTCCACCGCCGTCGAACTCTCTAAAAAGCCTCCACCTAAGCGCACCTCCACCAAAGACCGCCACACAAAGGTCGACGGCCGAGGCAGACGCATACGCATGCCTGCTTTATGCGCCGCTAGGGTTTTTCAGCTGACGCGCGAGCTCGGCCACAAATCGGACGGAGAAACCATCGAGTGGCTCTTACAGCAAGCCGAGCCGTCGATCATAGCCACCACCGGGACGGGGACGATTCCGGCGAACTTCACTTCGCTGAATATCTCCCTTCGTAGCTCGGGTTCGAGCCTGTCCGTACCGTCCCAGCTGAGATCGTCGAGCTACTTCAGTCCAGCCAATTACGCACTGCCACATCAGCACCACCGTGGTATGTTCCCTGGGTTCTCCTCAATTTCGGGCAAGGAAGGTCCATCGACGACTACTTTCTTGAACTTCCAAGGTAGTAATGTTAATGTGAACATAAATCCTAGTCTGATGATAGCGAAGCAAGAAAGCTGTAGCCACAAGGAAGACGACGACAACAACAACAGTGGTAATAAAATCATCACTACGTTGGATCTTGCCGAGCCAAGCGGTAATAATAATGCTGTAAATGATCAAGAAAGTATGGCGGCGAGGAAACGTGGAAGAGCAGAACACGAATTTCACCACCACCACCATCAAATTGGGAGCTACTTAACTCAGTCGAGCACTGGGGCAATCGTCGACGCTGCTCATGCTTCAATTCCGGCGAATTTTTGGATGCTTGCGAATAATTCAAATAGTAATAGCAGTAGTAATCAAGTTATAGGCGGCGGTGGTGATCAGATGTGGGCTAATTTTCCCGGCGTTGTCGGCGGCGGTATGCACAGAGGATCCGCCATGTCAAGTGGGCTCCACTTTATGAATTTCCCGGCGCCGTTGGTCTCTTTGTTTCCCGGCAGCGGCGGCGGATTGGGTTCTGAAGGGCAATTTGGTATGTTTGGAGGGTTAAACAGCAATAATTATCGTGGAAGTGGTTTGTCGGAAACCCAAGCGAGAGGGTCCCACGGCGGCGGCGGCGGAGGTGACGACGAAGATCGCCGTGATAGTACGAGCCACCATTCTTGAGTGTGTATGGCTTTGAAGGCCTTAAAGTAATTAACACGTTTCGTTTTTACGAATGAAGTTTAATTTAAGAGTTCTACTACGCACGTGTGGTTTGGTTAAAAATTGCTCTAAAGATGATTGCTTGATTGCTCTTGCTTATTTTTATTTTCTATAAAATGTGTGTTGGTGTTTGAATTCTTGGATTTTTTTTAGCAACAGAGAAATGCAATTTTTATATGATTGATTGCATCAAATATATCAATCTCAGTTTGAATATACATTATGTGACTTGTGGGTAAATGCTTCTTGATGCAGTTATGATATGCATTATATACAAGAGTGAAGTAAATAATCTAAAAAATGACGGTATATATGTGATCGATTTCTTACAGCATTGTATGATTAGATGATATTTTTCAATTGGGAAGGTTTGAATAGGGGGCCATACCTTATCAGCTTCCAGGTGTCGGATGGTGGTCCCCACCTCACTTAAATAATAACTATTTTATGTAATAACAACAAAGAAATTAAATCGTTTTTATTAATAAAAAGAAAAAAGCATCGCTTGTTGTTTTCGATGGACCCGTTACTTCTGGCCCTGTGGCCTACAATGTCGAAGAAGGGCTTCTAAACAACGATTAGTTTACATTTAATGGAAAAAAAAAGTTAGGATTAATGTATAGCTGAGTATAATTTAATAAAATGACGTGATGATACAACGTAGGATATCTTTAATTATGCATAGTGTATATATTTTTTATTGTTAAATAGTGTGGGTTTTCCTTGATATAATGATGTAATGAGACGCTTTCCTTTGAATATTCAGTCCTTTACACCCCCGCGCTGCTATCTCCTTTCATCACTTTTTCCCAGCAAAATGATTTCGAAGCGTTGGGTACCCACAACACAATGATAACACGAATACCGCCACGGTTCATAAAAAATATTCAAGAAAATAATTGAAGATAACAAACACAAATAGTTATTACTTTTTTTCACGGTTATGACTCGGACAGTTGTTAACGTCGTCGTCTTTGCAACGCCATTTCCTCTGTCGAGAAATAGGGTTTTCCTTCATATAAGCCATAATGTCGATATAGAAAAGAAAATTCGTACGAAATAGGCACATGGGCTTGAGCCAAAATGGTACGAACATATGGTCCCATGTCCATGAGGTCGTGTAAGAAGGGAAAGGAAAAATAGCATTAGATTGCTTGTCGCTTGTTTAAAGTACTAAGTGCAGTCGGCATCGAGTTACGGAGCAAAGCTAAGTACTCAAAAGGTACAAAGTTTATGCTAAATATGGCTTAGCAATCTGTGTTTTCAGTGTCGTTATTATTAATCATTTTCCACGATTAGGGTTTTTATATGAGGTCCACTGACGACTGATTGTGATGTTCCTCCCACTTTATGTCCTATCCTTTGGAAACTATGAGACGCGAGAAGTGTTAGAGTGGCAATGCATCAAAGGTTCATTCATATCATGAGGGCTTCTTTATCCCATTTATCTCAAAATTCATAAGACACAAACTTCTATATTTTACTGTATATATATAGTGTAAGAAGCCCACGAGAAGTGTGGTAGTACCAATGTCAGTGAAGGAAGGTCCCATTTCAGAAAGACGAGAAATAGTAGGCTACTGCAGTTCTTCTGTGAAAAACCTACTGGTAAAACTTGCTTCATTGGGTCTCAACTCTCAACTACTACAATCTGTTTGTTTTCATGTCATAGCACAAGGTTCATATTGCCTTCGGCCTTCTTCATTGTTAAAAAAAAAAAAATCTTTTCGGATAAAATATAGGATAATTTTCATTTCCTTAACTTTCCGGCAAGCGCAATAAGAAAAAGGGTGGAACGACCCAAATACGTAGGTGAAAAATGAATAAAGCCCATATGTTGAAAATGGTCTATTGGTCCGTGGGCTTTTTGCAGGCAAGAAACTCATTACCGTTGCTTTTCTTTCCGATGGTAGTTATGTACTTATGTATATGCCATGTCTTTAAGATGACGCCCTACGTTTATGGTTACCAAGAAAGAAAAAAGGAAAAAACAATGGCCGACCTTCACTATCTCTACAACGCCCAAAGATCGTCCTTACACAGGTTTTCTCCATACAAGAAAACACCAAGACAAAAGGGAAGGGAGAGAGAGAGAGAAGGAGAGGGAAGAGAGGTATACTACTAATCACAATCTAAAGAAGAAAAGAAAGTCCAATACAAAGAAAAACGAGAACACATCAAGTATTCATACATAGAGAGGAGAATCCTTTTAAGACATCAACCATGGTGAGGTGGGCTAAAGCAATGGCCCGCCCACTACAACCCCATACAAAGAGCACATTCATCATCGTACTAATGATATTCCTCTTCTCCTCACCTCTCTCGTCGGCCGCCCTCGAAGAAAACGCCGCCCAACAGCTCCTCAAATTCAAAAGCTCGCTCGCCAACGCCGAGCCCGCCCTCTCAAATTGGAACGCCTCCGTTCCCCCGTGCTCGGGAAACAAGGGCAACTGGGCAGGCGTACTATGTTTCAACGGCTACGTGTGGGGCCTACAACTCGAGAACATGAACCTACAGGGGCAAATTGACCTAAACGCCCTCGCCCCTTTGCGCTTCCTGCGAACGCTAAGCTTCATGAACAACGACTTCCAAGGGCAGATGCCCGACTGGCGAAAGCTCGGGGCGCTCAAATCCCTCTACGTCGCAAACAACAAATTCTCGGGGCAGGTCGCCGACGACGCCTTTAAGGGGATGACTTCTTTGAAAAAGGTCTACATGGAGAACAACGAATTCGCGGGCCCCATCCCGACCTCCCTGGAATCGCCCAAGCTCATCGTTCTGAGGCTCGACAACAATAAGTTCACGGGGACGATCCCTTCGATCAGCTCCGAGAACCTCATAGTCTTCAACGTTTCCAACAACCAATTAGAGGGCCAAATCCCCAAAGCTCTGCTGAAGATGGACCCTACATCGTTCGCGGGCAATAAAGCCCTATGCGGGCCGCCCCTCGGGTCGGCCTGCGACCCGCCCGTCCCCCCATCTGATTTGGATCTCGACTCGAATGCTGGCGATCAAAGAATTTCGCCAGCGAAAATTGCAGTCATCGTCGTGTCTATTCTATTCGTCGCGTTGCTGATCGTACTGATTGTGATGAGGAAAAGGGGGGAAGGCGGGAAAAGCCCGGCGGGCTTGGGCCGGGCTTACTCGGGAAAGGAGATGTCGGAGATCGCGGTGGTGGATGCCGCCGGAACCACCACAGCATCCCCGGCCGCCGCCGGGCGGAGGGGCGGCGGAGGGTCGTCGAGCCCTTCGCCGCCGGGGAAGCTCTCGTTCGTGAGGGACGACAGGCAAAAGTTTGACCTCCAAGATCTGATGAGGGCCTCGGCCGAGGTGCTGGGAAGCGGAAGCTTCGGAGCTTCTTACAAGGCTGTTTTGGTCGACGGCGATGCGCTGGTCGTCAAGCGCTTCAAGCAGATGACCAACGTGGCGAAGGAAGACTTCCACGAACACATGAGGAGGCTTTCGAGGCTACACCACGAGAATCTCCTGCCGCTCGTCGCTTACCTCTATCGCAAGGAGGAGAAGCTCTTAGTCTTCGATTTCGTCGTCAATGGAAGCTTAGCAGCTCACCTCCACGGTTGGTCCTTATTCTTACAGGGCTTTTGTCTTCCCTACCCACTTGAATATAACCCAATTCCACTTAAAATTTGACACGTGGCGCACGTACAGCATTGAGTAGGGCAGTGCGTAAGAGTGCCACATGTCAAATTTTAAGTAGAATTGGGTTATACACTAGTGTAAGAACACGGAGTTTACCTTTTTACGGTCTTACCGCCATTTTTTGCAGGAAAACGTTCGCCGGACCAACCCGGGCTCAGCTGGGCGACCCGTCTGAAGATCATCAAAGGAGTGGCGAAGGCGCTGGCCTACGTTCACCAAGAGCTTCCGAGCCTGCAAATCCCACACGGGCACTTGAAGTCTTCGAACGTCCTTTTGGACAAAGACTTCAACGCCGTGCTAATGGACTACGTCCTCGCGCCCGTGGTTAACCCGAGCCAAGCGAGTCAGATTTTGGTGGCCTACAAATCGCCGGAATACGCCCAGCAAGCCACCGTTTGCCGCAAGACAGACGTTTGGTGCTTGGGAGTGTTGATACTCGAGACACTCACAGGAAAACTGCTGGCCAAGTACTTAGCCCACGGGTCGGGCCCGTATGGCGCTGAGCTGGCGGATTGGATCGGGTCAATCATCAAGGAAGAGAGATCTGAAGTTTTGGACAAGGATATGGTTATCGAGAAGGAGAGTTGCAGGGCTGGGATTGAGAAGCTTCTTGAGATTGGTATCGCTTGCTGCGAAGAAGAAGTTGAGAAGAGGCTCGATGTCAACGAGGCTCTCAATCTTATCGAGCAAGTGAAGGAATCTTCGTGATATTTATCGCAGTACTACGTATAATCAATGAGATAAAACTGCTATGTCTAGGAGATAAGAGAGATAGATGTGTCTGCTGCTATACTATAATATTTTGTCTGTAGGATGGTATCTTTTCGTGTATTTATTTTTTTCCGCATTAACGTAAGCTGCTGCCGTATGTGAAGTTTTGCGTTCGAAGTACGATGACGTTACTTTCTTTTAAAAGCTATGTATGTTGGAAAAATGCAATACAGACAATCCTATTGATGTATTTGACAGAGTTTACCAGTTTCTTCTTCTTCCTTGGGTTCGTTCAGACGGCGCCGGCCATTTCGGACAGCTTACTCTGTCCCTTAACAGAAATCGACTCATAATCCTGGAAAAACATGAAGAGCGTTTGAATTGACAAATTGTTTCTCTTTTCAAACAATAATAAGTCGAACGAAATGAGAATATATTGAAAAAGATGATGTTCTACTGTTTCCAAAATGGCTGAGACGCTTACATTTACAATGGCCTGAGCACAAAGCTTCCCAGATAGGACAGCACCTTCCATGGAAGCCAAGTACTTTTGCTTCGTATAGTCGCCAGCTAAGTAAAATCCTTCGATAGGAGATCTCTGCAATGGCCGACATGGTTCAGAGCCAGGCACCGTTTTATACACAGATCTGAAATAAAATCTCGTCAGTCAAATTTCTTACATGTCAATGCTTTAGATCGAAAGCTGAACTTTTTTTCTCACCTTGGAGTTTTAACCACATGGTACTTCAATATTTTTGCCTTGCTCTGATCAGCAGAAATTTCGTCGGGAAATAGCTTAGCGAGTTCCTTCATTGTTGCATCGATGATCTCTTCATCGCTCCGTGAGACCCATTCTTCGGCGGGTGCAAACACCAACTCCAACATAGACTGGTTCGGGTTATAGTATTCCTGAGAGAGAAAATTAACGAAATATCGAATGGTTCTAAGAAAATCGTACACATAAAAAACAAGAAAAATGAAATTCTAACCTTACAAGTAACTGACATATCAGCATATACACTGAGAAGCGAGCTTCTGCAGATGAAAATGAGAAACATATTGAGTTATAGGGACACAACTCAGAAAAGATAGAACGAAGAAATAATTGCATTCGACTAGACCTGCTGAAGAGTAGATGATCGTACGTGTTCTTCAGTTTCCTATCAAACCTGCGATTCAGATCAGAACCGATTGAAATATATCTTATCGAAACACTAAATTGAAAAAATAAGCCAAACAATTTGTTAAGCAGATTTGAAACAGACCATATGTGGACATTTATAACTGGAACTCCAACAAGTTTCTCCAATTTCCTGAAATATTCGATCTCCTTCCACTCGTCGGGAAGAATAAGCTTCAAAATATCAACTGCAAAGGATATCATAATCATAAAAAAAAAAGTTTTCCCGTGCTACATAGCAAGGATGCACGAGTTACTACACACCAGGGGTTGCAAATACGTAGGCATCTCCTTCTATGATATTCCCATTACTCAGTCTGAAGTGTTTGACACTTCCATCTTTATTTAGCTCGATTTTTTGTATCCTTGAGTTGAGCTTCACTTTGCCGCCTAGGGACTGTATGTGGTCAACGATCGGCATGCATAGTCTTTCAGGGGGATTACCATCCAAGAAAGCCATCTTTGATCCATGCTTCTCCTGCCATTTTATGAAAACAAATCAGATTATGTTTCGGGCAATTTTTCTCTTATGATCTAGAAATCGTAAAAAATATGATCCATTCAGGCAAAAGGGACTAAGTCTACCTGAAGAAATCGGTTCAAAGCAATTAAGATGCATTGCATTGAAAGCTCATCAGGGTTGATGAAATTAAGCGCCTTTGACATGGCAATGAACACTTCAGTTGTGACCCTATCTGGTATACCCTGAAAAGTATTTATCACACTAATCAAGCATCTGAAGAAAAGCTTTAAAGCTAGCAGTATATAAGTTTGATCTCAAATTGTAATAAATGCATACCTGCTTTCTCATCCAATCTTTAACTGTTATGCCATCTTGAGCCTCGACGTATGATTGACCACCGAGTATGGCTGGCAAGAGCCCAATGGCGAACTTGACTTTCTCGGGCCAAGTAAGCATTTCACTGTTTCGCAAAATGGCCCATATTCCTGAAAATAAGAAAGAAAGTAAATAAAAACCCAGGGGTCAATGAAAACTCAATGAACCCTATCCAAAGCACTTGAAAATTTCTGGGAGTTGCAGATATAAAAAAAGGCAGCATACCATTTATTGGTGCGGGTAAGACTTCAGGGAAATTGAATCGGCTGAATTGTCCTGGCTTATTTGGCATTGCGAATATCATGGAATGCTCCTTCCATTGCAAACGATCGTTGATTCCCAGCTCCCCGAACAGGTTTTGGATATTCGGGTAAGCACCAACTTAGACAAAGTACCCAATCTAAGATGTGATATGCAGTAAAATAGGATTCACTATCAATATCAGTCACCACAATAAAATGTCCAACTTACAGAAAATGTGTAACCCGGTTTCATACCAATCCCCATCTTTGTCTTTCCATGCAGCCACCTGCACATAGAAGTTACGATTAACTAACAGAATAAAAATCCAAGAAAAATAAATTCTGGGTTGTGTTACTGAACCTTTCCACCCAAGACATCCCTTGCTTCCAATAATATAGGCTTATGGCCTGCATCTGCCAAGTACTTTGCAGTTGACAACCCAGCCAAACCTATAAATATCCACGAACATCTTAGCTGTCCAATATCAAAAGCAAGAAACAAAAACAAAATACGATGTTTGGTAAACTACAAGTAACTCCCAACCTGCACCAGCAATGACCACCTCCAATGGCTTCTTCGGGCGGGGAGAACTGTGAAATGATGATGACAAAGCAGCAGCTTCCAAATAGTTTACTGTGTTCTCTAGCTCTGGTCTTGGATAGTCCATACATACAACCTATACAATACATCTCATACGATCATATCGATACCAACACCAAAAGCCATGATGATGATGATGATGATGATGATGATGTGATAATGATCAATGCACGTACCTTCAAAGGTAACACTTCTCTGCTAGACCTCTCTCTAAAAGCATGAGTGGCAGGGAAACTTAGTTTATGTCCAGCGGCCTCACTCCCAACGAACGATAGGCCATTGAGTTTCCCAAAACCACACTGATGTCTTTTAGAATATTCTGTGGTCCAAATCGTGGCTAAGTTACTTTGGGTGCTCGAGCTTACCGCAGAAACATTTCCCGATACAGCCATTTCCTAGGTAACTATATGTTTGCCACGAGGTGGATCAAAGACAAAGTTTAACCTGTGAAGTAAATAAAAATTTCATCAGTTGCTGCTCAGAATTACATTGCGATAGCGGGCAAATGCATCGAGAAATACGAATGTCACCAGACAAATCTTATTCGAACCAAATAAATGAAATTTAAGAAAGAATAAAGCAATTTGAGCAACACTCAGCAACCACCTCATGAACCCTAAAAATTCACTAGACCTCAGTGCAGGTTCACAACTTCCCTTTGCAAAAGCAAAATTTTTGTAAATAAACTCAAACCAAACCATCCATGAACAGAATTGCTCACTAATACGAGATTGGACGAAAATAACGCTTGCTTAAGTCAAACTGCCATGACTGAACAAATTATAAACCGAGTAAGAAACCTAACTTTTGACATAAACCAAGTTAAACAGACTCCTACGCTCCCAGAGGAGCAAGCTTTGCACTCTACAAAGGAACAAAAACTGTTAACCGAAGAATCCCAAAATCGATGAACGAAAAACAAAGTACCTCAGCACCGTAGAATCCAAGGAACGGCTGAATTCAGCAAGTCCTGGATGTCTTTTGATGGCTCTTTAATGTAAAGTATCTGAGCAAATAAACAGCCCCGCAATGAACTTGAAGAAATTTTTAAAATCGTTAGTGAAGCACTAAAATAGCAAAGTTGGGTGTAATAGGATGGGGCATTGGTGTGGCATATTGAGAGCCAATTAAATAATGGGTTCGGTGGAAGTGCGCGTTACAGATAAAAACAGAGAAGTGTATTGATGCCTTTTTGGTTGCTTCTGAAAGTTGGGCATCTACTTGCCATTTCTTGTAATAATCAAACGTTAATTTATTTATTACAGTGTAATGGTAATGGATTTATTACTGCTCATGTTACGTTATATTTTTATATATTCCTGTTTGTTTGCACCAATACAACAGCACATCGTCGCAATGAAGAACAAGGAAGTCCTCTTTTATCAAACTGATAAGTGATGATGCAGAAAGGGTTTCTCAAATCAGGGACTAGGATCAAAGTAATCGACCATTACAAGATGTGCTCGTACTATGATCAAGAAATGTCAAAAGCTCGACGAGAGATAATCAAAGCAAATAGGATGCGGGACCAAACGGCTGATCCATTCTTCTCACAGGCGATTAATAACTTCCTCGACCTCAGAAGGGGAATAAAGATGATACGTGGGTGCTACCTTTGCGATATCCACGTTGTTTGGCGTGACCTGGAATTTTTTTATCGAGACATTACTAATGCAGACATATGATGATTATGGTACTAAAATAGAATCTTAATTACATGCCGAATAAGTACATACCTTTTCCTCCATAACTTGTTTGAGGATGGACAGAGCAATGGCTTCAGCTTCTTTAAGAATCAGATCCTGCATGTCATGAAAAAGGGGGGTCCTTTACAATGATGAAGCTTAGTAAACAAATGGGCAATAGATATATGACGAAATAGTTGAATGAAAATCTAACCAAACAGTACTCGGAATTGCAGATTTGAACAGATTCATACCTTGTTGAATTGCTCTTGCAAAGAGCTATCAGCACCTTCAGAGCCTGATCCAATAGCTTTTGCATTGCATTGCCAGAATGTGCCAGATGGGTCAGTGTAGTATCTAGCATAAACATATAAATGACATCAATGGATTTATCGATCTGAGACAGAATTATACAGAGATATCAAGTAAATTGAGGGTGAAGGGAAAACTTACAGGCTGGGCCCATTCTCATCATGACCAGCAATGAGAAGAGATACACCAAAGGGTCTTGACTGCATGAGACAAAATACCATGTTTGAGGAATTCATGAAGATCAATGATCTCCTCTCAATGAAATCTCAAGATCCTCAATTCCATAGGACTTTTGAATTAAAAACATCACAGACATACGTACTTCTTCCTTGAGTAAGTGCGATTAGAAGACACTGAGAAGTCCAGCTCTTAACGGAGTTTTTTTTACACTACATGCAAGATATACATAAATAAAAGAAAGCACTCACCATTGATTCTTCATCTCCTTCACCAAATCTCAGGGCAAGATCGCAGAGAGCTTGGGTGGTAGACTCAACTGTCATGGGTTCGCCATAAGAGAACCTATGATTCTAGACAGTGCAAAAACATTTGGCAACAGATGAACCGATCACATAAATAGAAGGAACAGAGAATCACATGCATTCAGACTAAATATACCTGAGTTTCAACTCGAGCGTGTTCAACCAGTGTACGAGCATCAGCAATCAGGCCACTCATGGCACAACCAATATGCTCGTCAATCTCCATGATTTTCTCAACACTGCTAGGTTCCTGTTGGCAACGGAGAATGAAATGTTATCCAACCCATACGAGTAACAACCTTGAAACAACAATATATGAATATGATGGCAAGTCCAAGTGCAAAGTGAAAGGACACAGACCAAAAGTGGTGATGTGATCCGCTTCTCAACGGCAAGAACCACACCTTCCTTCGTCTTTACACCAATCGCGGTAGATCCCAACTGAAAACAGCACAGGGAAATTTCACAGTCAGGCAAACGAACGAAAACAAATCACGACTTTAAAAAAAACTTCTGTTTCATCTATTCTTTCTGACGCCTAGATCAGCATGAAAATTTCACCTTGATAGCTTCAATAGCATATTCGACTTGAAACAGTCGACCTTCAGGAGAAAAGGTGTTCACTCCTCTATCATACTCAGTCCTAAGGTCATAAAAAAAAAGGGCAATCACCATATTAGCAATTTGTCAAAATTAACCCAAAACTCGCGCACGAAAGAGCTACATACTTACCTCGTCAGAAACATTTCCTCGGCAATAAAGTCAAAGCTCCTAAATATCCTACGGCAAATTCAAGTTACAGATCTCAATTCAGACAATCAAAAACACGGCCATGGAGTTGACGTAAATGATATCAGTTACAAAGTGAGTACACAGCTAAATAGACAGAAAGAGCATCGCGTGTCGGCAGCTACCTTTCGGCGGCGAAGAGAAAGAAATCACAGATAGTTTAGTCTTCTTTTTTTTTTATGCCTAAACTCGGCACTTCTTGAACAAGTTACTGGATATTGTCGGGCCGGTCGATGTGGGTGGGCCGGTCAATAGTTGGGCCTCATTAGGCCCAAGGCCCAACAGTTCACTTATTGGGCCTGTAGCCCAATAACATGACGAGGCTCATACACTAGCACCAACGGAATGTGTTTCAGAAAGGCCAAATTATTATTTTAGGTCACTAATTATACATGTTTTCGTTTTTGGTCACTATGTTTGATGACTGTAAAAGTAGGTTACTAACTATATATGTCAAAATAAATTTGGGTCACCCTCTATTATTGGGTCACTAAGTATACATGTTTTCGATTTTGGGCACTATGTTTTTATGAATGCGAAAATGGATTTAATATAGTGACCCAAAACTAAAACACGTATACTTAGTGACCCAAAATTGAAAACACGTATACTTTAGTGACCTAAGAATGAGAGGGTGACCCGAATTTATCTTAACATACATAGTTAGTGACCTATTTTTGCAATTATCAAACATAGTGACCAAAAAACGAAAACATGTGAACTTAGTGTCCTAAAATTATATTTTGGCCTTCCAGAAATTACACACTATTTTTGCAAGAAAAAGAATAAAAAATTAAAAGAAAACCCATGTAATCTACCAAATGGCCTTTGAACTGTGCATAAAGGCATTATAATATAAGTATTCAAAAGCTCAATTCGGGTCCAGGTGACATCTAATGCTTATGTTGGACGATACCATTCCAAACACGCATGACAAAAGTAAAATGCATAGAAAAACATAGCTTCATGGATAGCTTTTACTTTTCCAGGAAAAAAGAAATAATATACAACCCTGATCAAGAACACAAATACGGCCCTTTGTAATAAAGAAAAGTGGATCATTGTATAATAGCTTCCAATGCGTAGCATTTTATTGACTCATCGTTTCCAAGAATTTATTTTCTACTGATTTTAATATTTTGTCTCGTGGATGCGTATGCATATCCTAAGCTACATGCCAGTTGACAGTTGCGAAGTTTAGGTAATAAACTTGACATTAAAAAAAAAAGGGACGATACATCTGAGATGATCTAAGCACGCATCTTCGTATTGTAATGATCGCAGTCGTCATCATGCAAATTAAAGGACACTTCTATAAGTTTTGAGATAAGGGCTTTCTTTGGGTTTTATGTTCCAATAATGGCAAAAGTGCATCCTCATGGAGTTCTTCTAGAAGCTTCAACCTCGTCACCTGAACAAGAAGAGTTCACTCTTTGGATGAAGTCTCTAGTGCATGGAAGAAATGGATGTGTGGTGTTTGACTCGAAGGGGAAAATCGTGTATCGAGTGGATAACTACGATAGCAAAGGAAGAAGGATAGTATACATAATGGATGCCTTAGGCATAACCTTGGTCACTGTTAAAAAGGTATGATCAGATCACCTAATAGTAATAATCGCATGAGTTATTTGTTCTTCAAATTCATTATCAGTCATAGCTTTAACTCAGATTTTTTTTTGTGTAGAGATTTTCTGCTATTGGGTTGTGGGAGGGCTATAATAATGCACATAATCTACACAAGGAGAAGCCCCAATTTCGCATGAGGAAAGTGTTTCGTATTCGGACGATGATTAAGGGTTTTCTTCGACGGCACTCTTATTACAAAGTCGTGCTTGGACATGAGGATCGAAATAATTGCAGTGAATACGTTATGGAAAATCGATTCTTCAAGTCGTCTTGTAGAATTATGGACGGTTTCGGTGGGCTTGTTGCCGAGGTAATAAACTAATACTTTTTCTTTAGCTTTGTTATATATATTATTATAATCTGTTTATAATTTATTACAGGTTAAACGGAAGGTAACGACAAGTGGTGTTGTACTAGGAGAGGATGTTTTGACGCTCGTAGTTGAGCCCAACGTAGATCATTGTCTCATAGTTGGCTTAGTGGTTGTTCTTGGCCTCATACAGCGTAAGTTGTGATAATCAAATATTATTGTATTTATTTTCCATGTTCTCTTACAAGATTAATGATAAGACAAACCCGGGAAACATAAACACTCTCAAGAAAGAGGAATATTCTCCGATATTAGAGAACTCCATATATAGCAGTTGACCTCCCATGTTTCAACACGGATCTATGTGTAATGAAGTAAATGAATTGAAAACTCAAGAATATCTCGTCATTCAACTATGCAAATGGTGTGATTGGTCGATTTGATATTCTTGTCTTATTCTTTACTTTGATTTCCATGCATGATTCATGCATCTTGCCTTCGCATTATTTGAGATACGATAATTGATTTTTGTTCCACCATTGTCAAAAGGTAACTAAAATAAAGCAGTAAGTTAGGTGAATTTGAATTGTCTCTGTCTCGTGAATTCTAGAAAGTTAGGTGAGTTCGAATTTACCATTATCACGTTCTTTGTATTGAATATATTGTGTAGTCAACAATGTTCTTGATATGTGGGTTTCCTAACTGCATTGCAAAGCATGTAGTAAATTATAAATTGAATTAACACACTGATAAGGGCAAGTCGGTCTATTACAATAGCATTACCGAAATCGTAATTTTACTACATTAAAGGGACCTAAACGTAATAACCATGAGCTCATCACTCATGCGCTTAAGCCTCACATTGGACTGGTGTTGGTATAAATCCCAAGCGAAACGAGTTGTTTTTTCACATAAAGAAATCAGCAAAATGTGTGGAGGAGCTATAATCTCAGACCTGATACCGCCGTCGTCGGGCCGCACGTCGCGGCGGCTCACGGCGGAGTTACTATGGGGGCGCGACGCAGCTGATCTCATTTCGAATAAGAGCAAGAAGAAGGCAGTGCGGGCTAAGTCATTGGTTGTTCGTTCCGATGACGATTTCGAAGCCGATTTCAGGGATTTCAAGGAATCTGTTGTTCCGAAGAAGAGCTCTGCTTTCTCTTCAGCTCCCAGTGATGGTCCTGTGAAAGGTAGTGGTTGTGTTTCTTTTTTTCCCCCTTTATCTGATAGCAAATTACAATTGTGCTTTTGTTCCATATTATCGTGATTTTAGCTACTGTGAGGAAGTAACTCACATATGTATTATATTTCTCACATGATGGTTTTAACATTATGCGGCAAAGATTTGACTTTTATGGACTGTTACGTTATGTGCCTTGCACGAAGAATTGAAAAGAAAATTTGAAAGAGTAATGGAAATTTTGATGGATGCTATAGTCTGTAGTAATGAAGGTGGGCATTTTCATGGTAAAGCATGTGTTTTGATAATTCTTGTAGTGTTTTTTTGCGTCACACCTTTCAACTTTATGTTTGGTTGGTCATGCCTGTAAATTAGGTATGAGCAAACCATCTGATGCCTTTAAACAAATTTTGAATTCTGTAGAATCTGAATCTGAAGAGCACGCTGAAAAGTCCTCGAAAAGAAAGAGAAAGAACAACTACCGAGGAATCAGACAACGTCCGTGGGGCAAATGGGCTGCAGAGATTCGTGATCCAATGAAAGGCGTTCGAGTTTGGCTTGGAACTTTTAACACCGCCGAGGAAGCTGCGCATGCCTACGATGCAGAGGCTGTGAGAATCAGAGGCAGTAAAGCTAAAGTTAATTTCCCCGAAGATTTGCTTGCTACTAAAGAAGTACCACATCCAGTCATGCCCAATTTGGACCAAAGTATATGTTTCTCCGACATGTTAAGTAAGGATCACTATGATCCAAAGTGCTTCCTCGAAGTCGAAGGAAAACCTCAGACTGTGCAATATGGATATGCTGGAGAAGAACAACCATTCACACCGAACAATGTTTCTAGCATGTATTTCAGCTCTGATCAGGGAAGCAACTCCTTTGATTACTCGGATTTTGGCGTGGGGGATTACTATGTGGCAAAGACCCCAGAAATGTCTTCGGTTCTTTCAGCAATTGTCGAAAACGATCAAGTTGAGTACATGGATAACGACACTTATTCGTCGAAGAAAGCAAAATCTTCCCCACAAGAACCTTTGGTGCCTGCTTATGGTGAGAACAAGACAGAGACCACCGCCATGAATAACTTGTCTGAAGATCCTTTGGAGCTTGGCTCTCAGATGAAGCTGCTTCAGATGCCATATATTGATGGAAGCAACTGGGATGCCTTTCTCAATGGAGATGATGCTACTATGGGTCTTTGGACATTCGAGGATGTCAAGGCGATGATGGGCGATGCCGTTTACTGAGGCTTATCCGTTGTTTATTATCAATAAGGCTTTGTGTTCGTGGATTATTTTTTTTTTTATCAATATCTATCTGATCTATTATTTCTGTTATATTATTAGTAAAGAAGTATTGTCTGATGTCAAGTTTCTTGCATTTCCTAGGCTTTGATCCAACCCATGGATGGCAAATGATCAAAGACTTTCTCAAGCCATGTTCTTCTGTTGGAGTCGTCACATGTACATACTCTGCTGCCCAGGTTTTTAGTTTGATAATCTGAGACTATGAACTATGGATGATGTATTTTAATCAGAAACTAATACTGATCTGTATTTGATTTGATAATAAACGTGCTTTTGATTAATCGAATCTATTCACCACCTGTCAATTTTCATTCTTGCCCCTTTTTCATTGATTATGAAGTGAAAATGAAGTTTCAAATGCCTTCTACGACATTCTCTTTCCCTTCTGGGCTTTGCATTGCCTTTTATTACATTGAAGCTGTCCCACTTGTTATTCTCGAAAGTATGGTATGTAAGATAAGAAAGCGAAATGAAATCAACAAGCAATGTCTAAATTATATTTCGTGCAAGCTATTCAAACTATGATGAATATCCGTTTAACTGAATACCATTTTATTTGCCTTAATCTAAAAGATGATTGCAAGTTGCATAACTAAAGAAGCTTCTCCGATATGAACACTCACACTCACAGAAAAATAACTGATTTTTACGATGTTTTGGGACTGAAAAGGGATTGAACGGCGTCTGAGCTGAAGAATTCTTACAAGAAACTCGCAATGGTAAGAATTTGAAGCTTTTGTTCTTCTTGCTGCACCTTATCCCAACAATGGTGATGTGATATTATTATATATTCGAACTGTCATGTTACTGTAGGGATGGCACTCCGATCGTTGCTCGCCTTCTAGGAATTCAAAGATTGTCGAATCATCGAAGAGAAAGTTTCGAGATATTCAACAAGCATATTCTGGTAATGACTACTACTTCCATTGTTTATGTATCAAGAAAGAAACACCATAGGATCAGAACAAATGCTTTTCTTTCTCGTACTGAAGTGGTCCTTATACGGATGTTAACTAAGTTATAAAAACAGTGACCTAACAAATGTTGAAGCAACACTTCACACAAATAGCACATCAGACATGACTAAGACCTTAGTAATGAAAAACGATTGACACGAGCTCTAAAATTGTGCAGCAAGTTGCAACTTGCTGCGAGTCTTCGGGGCAAAATTCCACTATTAGAAATGGATTACAAAAAACCAAGCTTAGAAAAACGAATCCTACGATCCTACCAAACTACAAAATACTACGATTTTTGCAAATAAAAAATACTATGATAAAACAATAGAGGTTAAAGCTCCCGTTCGCTCTTGTTCGCTCGAAGTGTGCTCGATAATAATCGCGTCTCTTTTTCACGGGAAAATGAAGTCTTGTATATATAAGTCGACTTCACACTGACTTAGTAACGTCCACTACCTCCTCAACGTCCACTAACTTGAATATGACCGTTGGTAGGTAATTTGGATAACTCCAAGTGACTTAGTCTTGACTTCCACTCCAATTCTCCTATTTTAGTAAGCTCCACTCATAAGTTCGCTCCTGCTCATTCACACGCATTCCACACGGTTTTGAACCATTCCAGCACTTATTCAAGTCCTGCACATCATTAGCAAAGAACAACAAAAATAGGTTAAACGACTTTTAGGCATGAAAGATAAAATCGAAGGTTGACCAATTCACAGACAACAATGTTGACTGGAACGTGGTCTCAACATTGTCATCGTTGAGCCAGTCAACATTAGCACGTACTTCTCGTTATCTTGCGGCGAAATCGAACTACCAATTTTGAAGAATTTCAAGTAACTTGTTTGAACAAATATTCGAAAACAAACCCCAGCCCATCTCTTACCTATGATTGATTCATCTCAAATTTCTTCGACTTAAACCTTTCAACATCTTTTCGAAGAATGACACCTGCATTTGGAGACTCAACGGTACGATCTTAAGTCTAGTTCGTTTTTCTTACTATCCATTATCGATGTTAGAGCTTACCTTTTTCGATGTAATTTGGAGGGAGATTGCACCTCTAAGTAGTGTAGTGTACCTTCAAATTCTTGATATGCAAGGTAATAATACACGCTATTATGATTGCTTCAAAAGGTATAGTATACTTGATTAATTAACTACAATTTTTTTAACGATTACATACATATCAAGATCAGATTTTTTTATTCGAAAATAAGGTCTTAGCAACCTCTCAAGATAGCAACGTCTCCCCTTCGATGAAATGGAAATGTCAACCCGCGTGCGAAATTTCCCAAAAAGCCCATTTCATTACGATCAAGTACGGCGTGTCGGCGTTCCTTGCAAGGTTAAAACCGTCATTCGAGGACGACCTCGACCCTTGCATTTTAAGGCAAGGTGGGAGGCTTTCGATTGTTACGTGCCTCCCATGTAAAGTAACGAACTACCAACTCCCACATATACTTCATGTCTTCCCACCACGTTTTACTTTTCCATTCGCTCTTCTAGAAAATTTTTTACAGAAACACATCAAAACTTCCCATTTCAGAGACTGCAAAAGCGTTATCAAGATTCTTGAATTCTTCTCTGTCTAATCACATCCATTCACTTTATGTTTCTTGAAATAAGTACAGGACATTATAACGAGAAAGACGGAACATGGCATCGCTCGAGCCTGGGATGCTGATCAAGCTCCTCCATAGCATGAATTCGAACCATAAAGTTCGGGGGGAACACAGATCGGTTCTCTTACAAGTCATCAGCATAGTTCCAGCCCTAACTGGCTCTGAGCTATGGCCCGATCGTGGGTTCTTCATAAAGGTCTCAGATTCTTCCCACTCTACCTACGTGGCACTGTCCAAAGAAGACAACGAACTCATCCTAAACAATAAGCTTCAGCTTGGGCAGTTCTTCTACGTTGATAAAATGGAGGCTGGGACGCCCGTGCCTTCGTTGGCTGGGCTCAGGCCTATCCCTGGCCGACATCCATTTGTGGGAAATCCAAAGGATTTGATGCAGCTTAAGGAAAAATCGAAAGAAAACGTTGTCCAATCTGAGTTTGAAGAAGCAAAGAAATCGAGTGAGGTGATGCAAGTGAAAGATGAGAGTGCTAAGAGGAAGGTTGTGATCAAAGAAGAGAAGGGTTGTGTTGCGTCTAGGTATATGCAGGGCTTGTCGAAGAATAAATGTGAAGCGATGAGAGATGTTACAGATCAAAGTAATGGAGGAAAGGGGATTGATCATAATGAGAACAGAAAGGCCATGGCGTTTAAGGCCAAACCTAATGAACTAAAAGACCGTGTATGATTGGATTGATTGATTTGTTTGTTGAGCTTTAATGTAAGCAAAAAACTGGGTTATTACAATTTCGTTAGCTTTATTACAGGCGCAGGAATTGAGTCCTTTTCGAAGTACGCTTGATTCTCAAGGAACAACGAAATGTACGAGCAAGGAAGATGAAGTCAAATCGAACTGTTTATTAAGCGCCATTGGTGAGAGCAAACAATCTCATGAGGCAATTTCTTGGTCCCATCTGCCAACTACACTTGCTAAGCCTGGAAAGGTACATCATTATCAGCTAATTTTCATCAAATCTGAGTATTTGATCAGAACAATTATATGATTATACAATGTTGTATTGCTGTTGGAATGCAAGGGAGTGCTCAGAAGGGGGAACTTGGCAGCTTTAGTTGCATCAGAAGCACACAAGGAAGCAAATGCAGCAGCAAATCTTGTCAAGTGTCTAAGGTATAATAATTCAGTTCAATCTTATTTGAAAGAACTGTAAGAACCCAGCTTTGGAATATTACCATTAGAAAGACATGATTTTGATGGTGTCTTGGAGATCTCGAGTGAGTTTCAGTATCTTTGCGGATATTTGCTCATCAGCCACTCCAGAAAATCCTCACCTTCACATCTCCAAGTTCTTCACACTTCAGCAACTGATCGATAAGGCACAAACAATTCCAGCAAAAGAAGCCATGGAAAGTTTACAGATGAACTCGACGATAATGACAGAAAGAGAGAGACCAACGAACAAGAAAAACAGCTCATTGCAGCAACGTAAGGCCCCAAGTAATAATAAAGCTCGAAAACCCTCCTCAGAACTCAACATAGCAGACAAGATCGAATGGTCCAAGGAAGATGGTTCGAAGGAGATTGCAGAATTACGAAAAAACCTACTGAATGAGTCGCAGTCTTGGTTCTTGAAGTTCTTGGAAGATTCTTTGGAGATGGGATTCCGAGGAGTTATCAGCCAAGAGAAGAGAGGGAAAGAGATGGAACAGAGTAATAATAATCGCAGTATCGCTTTGGCGCTTTCTCAGCTGAAACAAGCGAACGAATGGTTGGATAAGGTAAGAACAAGCGAATCTAGCGCGGAGAAGATTGAGACTATTGACAGATTGAAGCAGAAAGTTTACGCTTGTTTGTTGATTCATGTGGATTGTGCTGCTTCAGCTTTGGAAAATAGAAAATGAATTTGATGGGAAAATACATATATGCACATGTGATTTGTTAATTTATTTTGGTGATTGTATGCTTGAAGATTGTATTGTAAAAAGCATCATCACTAAATAATGAAAACATTGAACGGGTTGAGATCACCTATTCCACTTTCTGTATTCCACTCCGTATTCCAACGAACGAAAATCGTTACACCTCCCCCGACAAGTGTTAAAAACACACGTAAACATCATTACACCTATGAATTTCATTACAAGTGTTTAAACAAAAAAAAACCTCATTATTACGTATTTTTCTAACTGATTTTTTCTACTCGATATTAGAAAAATACGTAATAATGAGGTTTTTTTTTGTTTAAACACTTGTAATGAAATTCATAGGTGTAATGATGTTTACGTGTGTTTTAACACTTGTCCGGGGAGGTGTAACGATTTTCGTTCGTTGGAATACGGAGTGAAATACAGAAAGTGAATAGCTGATCTCAACCGCGAAATAACGCATACAGAAGAAATAATAATGATGAGACTAAATGATTAGTTAGTTAATTCAGTTGCAGCTTCTTCACAGAGACAACATTCACATCACAGCGACAATAACGCTTTTCCGCTGGCAAAACGAAGTCAGACACAAAGAATATATCATCATCGTCATCAAGATTTGAAATTAAATTAGATGCTGTCGGAATATTCTGATAATGTTTGTAATAATTAATTTCATCGCATATGGCAAATGCTGTTATTCACAGATCGTCGATCGTCCTCTACATTTTTCTGATCATCCTTCCCATGAAAAGCAGCAGCAAAGCTTCAGAATCAGAAGCACTTTTAGAGCTCAAAAAATCCTTCTCTAACACGACGGCCCTCGATTCTTGGAAACCTGGTACAGAACCCTGCGATAAAAAAGCTCATTGGATCGGCATAATATGCGAAAATGGAGACAAAATTTCGACCCTTCGATTAGGCCATTTAGGCCTCTCGGGAAAAATAAACGTCGACGCCTTGTCTCTCCTCTCAGGCCTAAGAAGCGTAAGCTTCGTATCGAATGGATTCTCCGGGCAAATCCCAGATTTTCGTCGCTTGGGAGCTCTGAAGGGCATTTACCTCTCCGAAAACCAATTTTCCGGCGAAATTTCCTCAGATTACTTCGATCGAATGGGAGGTTTGAAGAAGCTTTGGCTGTCGAAGAACAAATTCTCGGGTCACATCCCCTCTTCGTTGCTCGGTTTACCTCATTTGATGGAATTGCACCTCGAAGACAACCAATTTTCCGGCGCCATTCCACCGTTCGATCAAATAGGGTTGATATCTTTAAACTTCTCCAACAACAACTTGGAAGGCGAAATCCCGAGAAATCTCTTGAAATTCAGCGGAAGTGCGTTTAAGGGCAACGCAAATCTTTGCGGCGAAAACACGGGCAAGGATTGCGCTCCATCCCTGAACAAAACGAGGGCATTCCTCTTTTTAGTGGCGGTCATTTTCGTCGCGTTTGCGCTGGTGATCGTCGCGATACTCGTAATAATTGCGAAGCGCAAAAAGCGCGACAAACTCAACGGCAACGAAGATTTAGGCTCGCGCAACGAAGGGCTAAACTCGACCCATCGCCTCACCTCAAGCGCCAGCAGAGCATCGTCGTCGTCTTCTAGGAGCAGAAGAAAGCACGACGACATAGTGATGCTGAACGAAAGTAAGGCCGCGTTTGGACTCGCCGATTTGATGAAGTCGTCCGCCGAGGTTCTCGGGAACGGCGTCCTAGGATCTTCTTACAAGGCGACGATGTACAATGGAATGAGCGTAGTTGTCAAAAGGGTTAAAGAGACGAACAAAGTGGGAAGAGACGAGTTCGACGTTGTAATGAGGAGGCTCGGGATATTAAACCACGTCAACGTTCTCCCGCCCATCGCCTACCATTATCGCAAGGATGAGAAGCTTTTGGTCTTCGAGTATCAGCCCAAAGGAAGTTTGTTCGACATATTGCATGGTATGTGCTAGCTAAATAAGTCGCAAAATATTAACGTAATTTTCATCGCAAGTTTGCAATTATTACAGGCGAACGAGGGCTGACTCGAGCGGAACTGAACTGCGAGGCGAGGCTCAAGATTATCCGAGGGATTGCCAGGGGATTAGACTATCTTCACGGAGAACTATCTTGGGTCGAATTGCCTCACGGTAACCTAAAATCGAGCAACGTCCTTTTGAGCTCAGAAAACGAGCCGTTGCTCACAGACTATGGATTCTCTTCCTTGATCGGCGTTAGCCAGACAATCAAGTGCTGTGATGATGCGTATTGTCTCGGGATAGTCGTTCTTGAGATTCTTACAGGGCAGTTGCCTTCTCAGTTCGTTAGGGCGGGCGAAGGTGGGCCCGACTTAGTCCCATGGTTGAGAGCGTCGATCGAAGAAGCGAGGGAATTCGAGCTGATCGATCGAGATATGGTTGGCGCCGAGAATTGCGCGAGCGAAGTGGCTCAATTCTTGCGCATAGCAGCGGCTTGCCTGGAAAGTAGGCCCGAGCAGAGGCTTGATGTAAGAGAAGCTACGAAAAGGATAGAGAGCGTAAGAAGGGACGGGGATATTTATCAGGATATGACACCGTTGTTGCTATGAGAAAATGTACAGACTGATTAGCTTAGGAATCAAAGACCATGATATAATAACCTTTATGCTTGTCTGAAAAAAGCTAAGAGATGAGAAAGAAGATTCAATCAACAAATACGAAGAACGATAAGACAAACAAGTAAATCATTTCTCAAACGGATATCGTATCTATCACTATTGATTTCATAGTCGTACAGGCAACAAGTGGAAAGTCGAGCTTAAGCAGTTTTTTCTTGTTCGACAGCGCCTGGGCTAAGGCCGTTACCGCCACTGATTGATATCCTATCAGGGCTATTTATGTCCTTTGTAGCCAGTGGGGATGGTTTGATAAGGGTTAAACTCTCGCTCTTGTCGAACTCATCTGCAGCGTCCTCAGACGAATATGCATATCTGACGGAAAAAAAAGGACATGCTAGGAGTTTTAAGGCATGAAAAGTATGGTTATTACCTTTTAAGTCACGAGTGAGAAACGAAGTGGTTACCTCATTGAGTTCTGTGAAGGTGCCCAAAGAGCGCAGATGACACATAGAAGAGAGAAAGACAGGACTTGCCAGAACGCAGGGATGATCCAAGCCTTCTGCCAGTTCTCGTTGTAGACATCGTTTGACTTGAAATAAATCTGCAAACTCAGTTCTATCAGCCAACAAACGCGGTGCATAGTAAGACTTGCCGCAAATAATATGATTATTATTTAGATACCTCATAGACGATCCAGCCAACAGAGGCGATAATTGCAATTGCAAGCGCGTTTGTGAACTTTCTGTAAATATCTAATTTGGCTGTTAACCTCCTAGCCTGTTATGTCAAGTTAAAATATATGTTAAAACAGAATATTTTTCCGAATCTCCACCATGATTGTATCACCAATCAAATAGCTTTTTGTAGAGAATTTAACCCTAAAGCCAATGACAGACAACTAATGATCCCACATGAAAGAAAAAGATACAAGTACCATATACCTGGAGCTTGTTCAAAGTCGAAGAAAGCGAGGTAAATATCCAAAGAACGAAGAAAGCATCCAAAATTGCCACGGGAAGGACAAAGAACAGACGAGTCTTTCCTGAGAGATCGCTCACAGTTCCAACGTTTTCGATCAACTCAAGCACTTCTGATGCGATAAAGAAAGTCCCTCCAAGTAAGAGAACTTTCGACGTAAGACCACCTAAGGTCGGTCTAACCACACCATAACCCATAGACACAATAAGAATGATGAGCCGTGAAATGGTACGCTTGACAACTCCAAACGTGACTGCCCAGAAAGTAGTTATAGTTGGCCTGACCCCAGACTCGTTGAACTCAGCGTAATCGAAGTACCACAAGGCCATTTCAAGCATCCCCAAAGTTATGACAAGGGTTATACAGTTTTGTAACGGAAGAACTTCTCTCCAAAATTTTGCATACTGTGAAAACCAAAAGATACCGAGCACCACAAATGCAAGAGACATTAGCCCGTAGAACTTCAAAAGTGGTGCCATTCTCCCAGGTAGGTAACCAGTTGGATTTTTCCATATGGTACTACCACTAACGGAGACACCTTTGAGTTTTGGATCACAATGTATGAAATATAAGTTGTACATTCCAGTTTTCGTAATCTGTAAAGTTCTTGATTGAAGAGTAGTCTCTATAGCATCGATCTCAAATGAGGCACCGAATATCTGAGGCCAGCCAGGATTAGTACTCGATGGGCGGTGAATGATTTGACCTTCGGTGCAGACTCCAAGTTTTGCAAGATCTGCAGTGCAGCATACAGCTCTTTGACCTCCATAAGCTGAGCCTCCTATTGTCTCACGATCATCCACCTCGAATACAATGGCATGAATCGACCCTGAGCTGAAATTTGAATACTCCAAAGGCCTTTCAAATGTGATCTTTTCGAATCTGTCGTTGATTAAGTAGATAAATACGTCAGAGCTACTGTCATTCTTGGTACATCTCAGAAGCTCAGAGCAGCAGGTGGAAGGAAAATCTTTTCACACTATGAAAGCTTTGACTAAATTTAACAAACAGCATCAAACAAAAAAAACTCGTTAGCTACAGCTTCCATATCAAATTCGAGGTCAATTCCAAACAGATCCACGAAAAACTACACAGCATTCGACACCCTGAGCTAAATCACAGCAAGCACTAAACATAAACAAGAGAGCCAATGAGTCGAGGTAAAAAAAAATGAAATTGTTACCGAATGTAGGAATCATCGGGAGAAGAATCGTTGAGCCCAGGAGCAGACGCATGAATTCCTTCGCTTCCTCCGTGGAATACGAAAGCATTCCCCTTGCCGACGAGTTTCTGTGAGGTGTATCTGTGTACGGAGGCCTCAGCGCAGAGTAGTAAGGGAAGCAGTGTAATTACAAAGCTCAGCCGCGACATTGTCTTTACCAGTCGTCGCTAATTTTGACTTGGCGCCGTTTACTCAGAGATCGGGATCTACACAGCGCGGGGGTCTGTATGTTGTGTGTGTGTTCTGTGTGTGTTTGTGTGTGTGAGAGAGAGAGAGAGAGAGAGAGAGAGTCAAGCGAAGTTATTATTACAAGCATTTCTCTAGCACGTTTGTCCGTGTCGGTTGTATATTTGCTTATAATAACAAACATTAATAGGAGATGGAGTTAGATTGTGATATGATATAAAGATATATAAAAAGAAAAAGGAGCATGATGCAAGATAAAAAAAAAACACACAAGCATTTTAATTTATTCAAATATATTATTATAAATAACGCTGACGGTATAAGTCCATCAGGCAATAGAAGCAAACAAGCATAGTAATTCATAAGCAAACAAATGCGGAAGCCAAGATAATACTGTTCTTGACGTTTATTGAAATAGATAATACACTGCACTCAGGCAGTAAAACCCCATAAAGTTTTATTTATTTATTAATAGATTATATTAATATAAAGACACACAGACACACGTGAGTGTGTGTGTGTATCGATAACTCTTCGTCATTTACTCCTCGCCACTCCCATCGGCGGCGGCCTCCGCCGAGTTATTACCAGTCTCAGAACTCCCTGTCGCACCATCAGTCTCCGTGCTAACGACAGATTTCTGCAAATAATAGAAATAATCATTAATTCCAAAAACTCGAACCGATGTAATAAAATAATGGATATATATATATGTATATGAACCTGCGCCTCATCATTGTTCTCCTCCGCCGCCTCCACAACAACAACATCACCGCCGCCGACCTCAGCCTGCGTCACGGCGGCGTCGTCGACGGCAAGAGCCTGAACCACCACGACGTTACCGTTGCTTGACCCATTATCCTCAGCAGCTGCAACAGTACTTCCACCGCTTCCACCATCAGAACCACCGTCACCAGCGGCGTTCCCCTGCTGGCGGGCAGCAAATGATCGAGGCATCGACCCGAACCTCCTGGGTCGGGGCAGACCCGACCCTGACGGCCTCTCGGAGCTCCTCTCCCCTCCCTGCTTGCGGTCCTCGGGCAGGCGCCAATCATTGTTACGGCACTTCTACACACATTATAAACATATATATTATATATATAATATAATACATCAGTGTCCTATATCACTAAATATGTATATATTAAACCTGAAGGTGGCTCGCCACCTGCATGCGAGTGAGCCCAGGCACGTTCATTCTATCCAGGATATCCTTAGGGAAGCATTCTATAACATATATTAGAAACATATGAGCAAGGAATGGCTTGTAATAACAATAATCATCTCAAAATAATACACAAAAAATAAGACATGTATACTTCCTTCCCCAAGCTCCTCAACAACAGCCATGAAGTTAGCGTGGAGCTCTTCGGTCCACTCAGTGCAAGTCTTTTTCCTGACGTTGGATTGCTGGTGGCTCGTATTCCATCCACCTTCATCTCCATCCTCGTCCTCGTCGTCCCTCGCCTTCTTCTTCCTCCCAATGTTGAGGTTGCCGTTATTAGGGTTTCCTCCGAAAGACGACGATCTCATCAGCATGGAAGCAATTGCCGCCTGAAGACCTAGGCGGTCGACCATTGGCCTCAATATTTTCTCCCTCGTTGCGTGCTGCCAAAGGTACTCGGCGTTGTTAATGGTGAGGGGTTTCTTCACGCAGAGGAAGGCTCCCATTTGCAAAGCCCCCATCGCCGTCGAAGTGCTTCCGTCGGTAGACATCACTTCATATGTAATAAAAGGAATAGTATATGTTAAAATAGATAACCCTAAATAACTCAATTGTGTCCCCCATCGGATAATGGAGGAGATTTTTGGTGGTATATAAGCAGATGAGCCACTCCACCTATCAGGTTTTAGGATGTAAGCTCATCTTTTATATGAGTCAACTCTCCTCCTACGTGGGCTGGCTCAATAAGGCCCAATTACGAAATTTCACAGTATATGGTAATGAATTTCATATATACTGATCGATAGAGATTTAATATGTTCATCGAGATAGAGAACAAAAAGCTTACCGACGGTGGGCAAGTTGATGCTGACGGCGAGCTCAAAGAGTTTCATGCCGTGGAGGTCGGGCGAATTGACGTTCACAAGGAGGACGTCGAACACCACATTGCCCTCGGCCAAGATCGCTAGGGCAGCAGAGGCATGCTGAAGGACACTCACTGATGATGCAATGAAAAAAAGAAGGGGTTTTTCGTTAGTTTTTATGAGGTAAGCATAACATATGATTGCAAGAAGTTGAGCTTCCAAAAGTCCAGATCTTGGACATATATTCGAATCCATGCCCTAATAACACGAAATCGGGCAAGATTTAATTACAGGCGCTAAAACCGTAGATTCCATTTCGCTCAATCAGCATAGAATGAATTCCGAAAAAATCGAACCAACGAACACGAATATAAACAAAAAAAAAGCTCGTAAATTCCGAAAAGAAAGTGATTTATACCTCGGTATTGGCATGCTTGGAGGAAATGGATAGCTATCATTAGGTCTTCTTGCTCATGCTCAACCACCAAGACATGGATCACGTGCGCCACTGCATTGTTTGGAGCCGCCGCCATTGGAGGATAGGTTAGAAGCTTCCTACGAAGAAGAAGGGCAGAAATGCTAAGACGATGATAAAAATGATGTAGTAAAACGAAGAATAATGAAGAGGATTGATTATTACTGATTATCAAAATGCTTGTAAGAGTTTACAGTTCACTGCAAGCTAGCTGGTGAGTGTGAACGACAATGCGAGGGCTCTATTTATAGCGGATTTTGGTGACTACATGGAAGGTACTTGATATACTTTTTTGTTGATACATATCTAAATACATGTAATATAATTGTGACAATTTCAAATGAAATTGCATTCTAATATCAGATTTCACCTAGATAATTCTTAAGCACGTATATTATTTTTTTTTTAAAACGTAATTTTGACTTGTTCGGTCTAATATATATAATCTGTAGGTAATACATTTTATATATAACAGTGACGTAATAGAGTTGAGCTTCTAGAATGTCTTCAAAATTTCTTCAAGGCAATGGATTTTATGAATATTAATTACAGAGGAAATTTAGTCAATATCTATAAAACTATATCCAAATTAGCCCTGGATGATGTATTTGGACATCATTTGACTCTCCACCGAACATATCAAAGGATATTTACATTAAGAGGCAATCACGAATGCAATCTATCTTTTCAGATTTCAGTAATATCAATACCTGTCCCCGAATTACCTAATAAATATCACAAATTACTGATATCAAACCTTACAATCTAAAAGGTCATAAACTATGGACAACATAACAATTGTCAGTTTTCTGATTTAACAAATCCAAAAAACCAAGTACAATATGTAAACCCAGACTCAGCCCAGCCCTATAGATTCAAAATGTTCCAAAAATTCAATTGGTCCATTAAAAGCCCATAGGCGATTTAATAAAAATCAAACGTAATATGTATTCAGAGCCTTTTTATGTCAGAATCAAAATTTAAACAACAAATCACATTAGAAATGGAAACGTATCGTAGATAATAACAAACACTAGAGCAGGTTTGTTAAACACCAAGAATTCCTTCTCTTTTGTACTATTTTTCCGACTGTTGTGTTTCTTCAGGGCTTAATAATCGCTGTGTAATGAGTTGTAAGCCAAGAAAGTGGATGAACTATCTAAGGCCGAATATAAGGCAAACCTATCTGAGGACTTGATCATCAAGTACATAGGCATTGTCCACATATTTCAGGCCCTTTGATGATGTAAGAGTGTTCTAAATTATTGCAAGGAAAATCGAGAAGATAATTCGATGGATTCTGTATATTACAGAGTTAAAAGAAAAAAAAAAGTAAGAAAAAACTCATCTGTTTCATTGATCCTATCGATGGAGATTTCATCAGAAATTCAGAACAGTGTAAGAAAAAGGTGGAAATCATCACAAGTACTGTTTCCGAATTCTCGCCTTGTTCTCTTCCCACCACACCCTCGCCTGCGTTTCTCCAAACACGTCTCGGCTGCAAAACAGTTTGGTCGATTTTTAGACGCGTCGCCGCCCCAATTCTAAAGCGCTCCAAAATATGTAATAACATAAAGTCGGAAAGCGAAAAAAAATCACCTGAAGCGCACTCTTCTAAGCTCACGACCACCATTACTCAACGCCCTTACAGTAACGTAAACCCCAGGCTCATCTTGTTCGACCCACTCGTTCTCTGCATCGCTCGTCGAAAGCTCTTCAGATCGATCTCTCTCCCTCGAAGAATTGCTCGACCGTGCAGAAGCATCCACCAAAGATGACTCGTCGAAGCCTTTTGAAGTCGAATTACGACGGCTAGGACGCTGATGCTGAGGTGGCATCGCTCGATTGGTCCCAGGGAAACGATGGACGTGACGTGGCGAAGAACGCTCTTTGCTCATCGACGGCGTCGTTGGGCTTTCCTCGCCAGATTCGTGCGCCGAATCCTATGAATACGAGGAAAGATTACTTGTAATAAGGCGCTGACTTTCGAACGATTAACAAGTCTGTGATTCTTGACAAGAAAAAGGTTATTCTATTACCACATCTTCGGACTTGGAAGGATTTCGCAAAGGCGCTTCTTTTTGGTCGAACCTACGAACATTGTACAGCTCTATCACCTTATGGTAGTTATCCGCCCACCACTTTTGAGCCTGGCACTTGTTAAAGATCTCACGGCTGCCCGAATAAATAAGAATCATTTCATAGAATACGTTAGTTTTGACTTCGGAGCATCTATTGCATGAATCTTTCAAGAAAAAAGAAAAAGAAAAAGAAAAGAAAATTTGACCGAGCATCTCATGTCTTACCTGAATCTGATCCTCTTGAGATTGTTCCCTCCATTTGGTAAGGAAACGAACGTAATCATAACGCCAGGCTCGACCTGCGCGGCCCATTCTTTGGGATCGTCTTCTTCCATAAATACTATCGAATCTTTTCTGCTACTAACCGAAGCTGGCGTGGCTGAGCCGCTCGAATAGCCCATGATATTGGCTTCGGCTAACCTTCGATTGAGCCGCGGTGTGGTGGGTTTGGACCCGCCGGTTCTTCGGTAGGAGCCGTAGAACCGTTCAGAGACTGAGCCCATGTATGAGTCAGCATAGCCACGGTCTCGATCGTGGCTCGAACAAGGTTTACAGTTCTTGTAAGCACACGAAGAGGCTTTTAAAGCTATGTCTTTGATCTAAAGGCAGATATATAAAGAGCATATGAGGCCTTTAACGCAGTTAGTTGATTGGTCTCACAAGAATTTATACGAACACTTGGCAGTACTATAATTCAGAAGCTTGAATTCGCCATAGAAATTTCAGACATAGAGTAACAAAGTTGAGAACTATATAGATATCACTGTATAGGGAACAGATTCATGTTCCAAATCACAAATTCAAACAAAAAAGAAGTTTTTTTTTGAGATATCACTCACTTGGACGGTGAGTGATTTAATTGCATGCTTAGTTGAAGGCGTATGAGCATTGTCATCATCTTCTTCTTCTTGTGGCTCAGGCATGTATACATTTGTATTCAGCTGCTTTGAGCAAGCTACGCAAGTCAACATATCGAACAGCAGAAAAACAAACAGAGGAAAAAGATCGAAATTCGTGGGAGCTATTTTCTATAAAAACGTGAATCTGGGAAAACGGCAGAACACCGAATGATCGAGGGATCTCGAAAACGGAAAAGGAAAAGACACTATCAACAGTTGCAGATTCTCTTCTATTTTCTGAAGTCTTAGAATCGCAGCTCAAGCGTTTGGAGAGAGTGGATGGAGAAACAACTAACAAGCGAATCAAACCAAGTTGTCATAAACTACCAGTAACTCTCTCTTGCATTGTGCGATTGACGTACAATAGAAAACATTGTCGCAGATTTCGATGCAAAGGAGGCCGTTAGGATTTGTGGATGTGGGGTTCGTTTTGTCCACTGTGCCCCGACTCAAACGGGTCGGGTCAAATAACGTCTCTTGATTCGAATTACGTTGTGTAATATTGTTTTTTTCCCTAATATATGTTACAAAGTTTTCTTTTTGCTTGCACCCTCCTACCTACATAGTTGCTCCAAAGTCCAAACTCCCCAAAGCAAAAGTGTAATAATCAAGAAAATGTGAAGTGTGTGAAAGTGTGAGCAATAATGTCTACCTTTATGCTGAATTTCTGGGCACGTGAGGCGCATTTAATGGCGCCCGTTTAAACCAATCATACTAATGAAATCAAAATTAATATTATGACAGTTGATTTAAAAAAATCAAGACGAAAGTGCATGATTTGTCCGCCATGATCCATAAATCCTACAGAAATATAAGGGGCCAAATATTTGAAAAGATTCACCGTTTCGTCTGACTAAATAAATCTGAACGTGACAGACTGAGCTTTCACCTATCTAGTTTTAATGATATATTAATGATTACCCAATATGTCATGACTATGGTTAAAATTGCATCTACCATTTGTTAAATACGTAAATATATATAAATACGAGGAAGTAACTCGAGCCATCCTTGAAATAATTGTTGCGGGCCATTTATATTGGCCCACACACATTGGCCCAATAATGTGGCGAGCCTCCAAACTACTGGGCCGATTTGCGCGGCCCAATATTTGTTTAAAAGTTAAATTGTCATTAGAAATTGATATATTTAAAGACTCACCAATCGTGGCACCGGCGATGCAATTCAAGAATTGGATTTTATCGCACCCTCTCAGAAGTCAGATTTGAAAGACTACCTCACCGTAAAACGACGCCGTTCGATCCCGAATTCGAGCCCCAATTCTCTCTCCCTCTCGCATTTCGGCGGTGAGTATCTCTCTTCGTCTTTGTGAATTTAAGCTGTTGCGTATTGTTTTCCCTTAATAGATCATGAAGTCTTCCATTCCTCTAGGGTTGGTTCTTGATCTCGTATGTGTTCATTTTCTAAACTAGCTGGGTTAGTTGAGGCATCTGAATGAGGGTTTTGAACGTTTTCTAAGAACCCTCCCCTGTCAATCCTGCACATGGGGAATGAACTGGTTTAAGATGTTTGACCTTTAGTAAAATGATGAATAGAGGACCGTCCATGGCTGTCAGAAAGGCTTGATTTTGTTAAATAATTAAATATTTTTCTGGTGTCGCACTGCACACCTTTCTTGATGTAGGTATACTGATATTTGAGAATTGGTTACTGATTATTTTATGATTTTTTTTGTTCTCCTAGCTATTAAGTTTTACCGGGTTTGTCTTGTTGCAGTTTGTTCGTCCAGTTTATCAGCAGTTCCTGGGTCAGATTCTTCTTCATACAGTTGGATTGATTTGATCTTAGGAGATGGATATGCAGCAAGTAGTGCAGCCTAAATTGTCCTCTAATGGATATGACCGCCGTCGTGCTGGAAGAGATCCTGCAACTAAATCCGATGATAAGCTTCGGATGGGGAAAGCGAATCCTCCCAAAAGTACTTTCGGTATGATTTTGTCCACGGTTGTGTTCGGTAAACTTTTGTAGGTTCTAATTTGATAGGTTTTGGGTGTAGACGGGAGATATGATTCAGCTTCACGTGATCGCGTAGTATATGTGGCCAGTTGCCTCATTGGACATCAAGTAGAAGTCCAAGTGGTGGATGGATCTATTTTTTCTGGAGTATTCCATGCGACAGAAACTGAGGATTTTGGTAATGTGAATTTTAGCTTGTTTGTTGATTAGTACATATTTTCTTGAACGATTTCAGAGTTAATTGACTTACTTTATCTTCATGCAGGAATTGTTTTAAAGATGGCACGATTGATCAAAGAAGGTTCTCGGAGACAGACAAATGTTGCTGATCACTCTTCTAAGCCTCCTGCTCGTACTTTTATCATACCATCAAAGGATTTGGTACAAGTGACTGCTAAGGTTTCTGACAAGCCCTTTCTTATTCTCTAATGGATATCCTATCACTGCTATTATGTAATCAATTGCTTTTTGTCCCCCATTAAACTGCTATTAGGGAGTTCCTGTATCAAAGGAAGGATTAGCAAATGAGCTCCAGCACGAAAAGCTGCAAGAGCTTCTGACAGATTCCTGCATATCGCAATCCCGACAGGTAGACGTAGGCAGGGAATTGGAGCCTTGGATCCCTGACGAAGATGATCTTGGATATCCTGAACTGGAGAATGTATTTGATAGACCTTGGCAAAGGTTAGTATGACTTCTTTTCTTGATGGTTCATCATTTTCCTCGATGATTCCAACATGTGCTACTTTTGTTTGATAGTTAGCTCAATATTGTTTTTGAAGATCTATATTGCTACTTGTATATTCTCCAATGGAACAGATTATCTCAAATGTTCCATGTTCTGGTTCTTGAAATTTTTGTTATCAAAATGTTATAGTTGATGCAATTATTTCCACTGTCATGTAGAGGATGGGACCAGTTTGAAGCAAATGCAACTTTATTTGGTGTGAAGAGTACCTTCAAAGAGGAGCTGTACACTACGAAGCTTGAGAGAGGTCCTCGAATGAGGGAACTAGAAAGAGAAGCCTCCCGCATAGCCAAAGAGATTGAAGGCGAGGACACCCTTGATCTTCATCTAGCAGAGGTTAGAGTAACTATTTTATGAATATGTTCCATGTATCTTGATTTACTGTTTGTCTGATGTCATTGTTTATTTAGGAGAGAGGAATACAATTTGATGGATATCTGGACATTGATGAAGAAACCCGATTTTCTTCAGTCCGTCGTCAATTCGATGACAGTGGATATGATGAGATGGAGGAGGGAGGTTTTGATTCATGGAATTCGGAAACATTTGGAGGCGTATCTAGTGTTGTGGACAGTTCTCCCCTTGATGTGAATTCTGGGAAAACTGGCGGTGGACTGCACAGTTCTTCTAGATCATCATTAATGGTATCACTATCTTTTTGGAAATGGACGTTCTAGATGTTTGATGTTATCAATCTGTTACTTTTGAAGTTATGAGGGGTGTGAGGGAGATTTTGAAGCTTTGATGATCCTGCTAAATATTGGTAAAATATGATAGAATGAGTTGGCAAATCCCATTTTCTGTTGTTTCACTGGGTGTTTCTATACTACTCCAGGTTTTCATGTATTTACTTTGATGATGCTACCCCCATATTTTTTCCTTTAACATATGTTTTTCTGGCTCTAGGAAGAACAATCATCACTGGCTTCAACGACTGAAAATGTACGTCACCCCCATTCTGAGGATGATGGTGTAACTGAAAGACTTCCTAAAGCGAACTTTGTGGTTAAGAACATCAGGTTATTAGCTATCTCTAGTTTTTGTCACTGCATCTTAAATTCTTAAACTTCCATCAAGTGTCTTACACTATGAAAAATGTTAATTTAGGGCAAATGATAGTGAAACGTTTGAGCATCCTGGGAGTAGTTACCGGAAGGAGGATAAAGAAAAGAAACAGGTAGAGCTTTGTACCATGATGCACCTGGTCTCTATTCAATATTACACGTTAATGTTACTGAGGAAAAATTGTTCTTTCTACCAGGAAATAAATAAGAATCAACTGTCAGAGGGTGAAGGTGAGGGTATTTTTGTTAAGAGGTTCTTTAAGTCACGTCTCTCTTAGATTGGCTATCTATGCTCTGCCAACATCTAATCTTCTTGCTTCGTGAAGATGCATTAATCAGTTTTCATTATGTCTTGTACTTGTATTCCATTTAATTTCTCCCATTTGTTTTACAGATTTGCATTCATTACCGAAATCGGAGAAAGGAAACGCTGATGCGACCTTACCATCTTCAAACCCTACAGATTTTGATCCTTCACGTCCATCGTCCAAAGGCCTTGAAAAGTCACGCTCATCCAACGAACCATCAGAGTATCTTGTGCCTCCAAATACTCAAGGAACTTCTAGTCCTCATGTCCGGCCTGGTAGTTCTGCGTCGTCTACTTCAGATCACGTAGGTGCACCTTCAACTTCTGCTGGAAAAGGATTATCATCAAGTTCCTCTCGTGGTTCATTATCATCGGAAAAATCGACTCTGAATCCGCATGCAAAGGTTGCAGCTCGGAAATATCAGCCTATTTTCATCTGATTACAGCATTCAATTCATATAACTGCACATACTTAGTTCATCCACCACTAATTATCTTTCTCTACTTTTCTGCAAAATACCTACTTGGCAGGAATTTAAGTTAAACCCAAATGCTAAGAGCTTCGTCCCATCCCAGCCGCCCTTGAGGCCTTCATCCCCATTGCCCGAAAGCTCCTTTTATTACCCACCTAATATGGCTGCTGTAGCTGTACCACAGATGCAAGGAATGCCAGTTGGCTTAGGGGTGAGAAGTTTTTATTCTTGGTTACTTCTCAATCTACTTTACATGAATCAATATTTTTTTTGCCAATGAAGCTCATTTTACGAACTACACATTTCTAAAATTGTTTGCTATCGTTATAAAATTAGACATGCCTCGTGATTTTGCAGGTTGGAGCTTCCTTTCCCCCTCAACCGCCTGTTATCTTCAATCCACAGGCTCCACCCATGCCACCTCCATACTATCATCGAAATGCTGCACCACAAGTATGTTTGATTGCGTTATATGTAACTCTGCCAATAATATTAAATGCCTATATTTGATTTTCGTATCCCAACTTTGATGCAGTATGGGCAGCAGATGATGGTTGGACAGCCTATGCCGATGATGTACATGCCTACTTATCCTCCAGTAAGATATGTGATCTCTTTCTTCTCATATTCTGCTTTATAGATAAGACAGCGCCTCGATTAAGATTTGCGTTTCGTTAGTCTCTTCGTTAAGATGAAAATCTCTTTCCTTATCTTTTGCAGGAAATGCCGTACAAAGGGAGGGAGTTTTAGCTCCTCGCTTCGTCATATCTCTGTTGAGAAAAATCGAATATTTACATCTGGCAAAGAGAATTTTCCAATGAGCTCAGAAAGCCGATGGAAGATATTTGGTCTGCTCTGATGACCTTTGTGTCTGCAGTGTGATGTTTAATGTTTGTGTAGTAACATCATGAGTTCATCGTTACGTTTGTGTCCAGTAATATGTTTGTTCCTTTTCAGTATCAACAATGTCTGTTTTTCGTTTTCTTTCTTTTTCTTATTTTTGTTCTGTTGTGTTGTGATGGTATTGGTGGGGTGTTGATGATTATTTTTATATAAAGTTATTTTTTATTTGTAGATAATCCTAGTTCATATCCCGTAATCTGATTGTCATTACTTTTTTTTTTTTTGAAAGTTTGTCATTTACTGTATGGAGATTTCGTAATAAATCGAGGATGATAGAAGAATCGTCAAGCTATGGATCTTTTTTTAATTGAAATCTGCCAAGAATAAAAGTTTGCAACTATTCAATAGCTGGCCCATTATCTAGGGTTATCTCTTTTAATAAAGGGTAAATTTTGTGTCAGGCCTTGTCAGGGTCTGAACTTAGGTTTCAGGCCCTGACAGAAAAATAATTATTTTTAAGGACCCGTAACATTTCATTGTTCTGCAGTAACACTTCATTATTCCTCAGTAACACTTCATTATTCATCAGTAACACTTCGTTTGTTCTGCAATAACACTTCATTATTCATCAGTAACACTTCATTATTCATCAGTAACACTTCATTATTCATCAGTAACATTCATTTCTCTGAAGTAACACTTATGTAACTTTATGTCCTTATCTCGAAAATTTACGAAAATTAGGTCCTTTAAACTAATATATTTTCCGAAAGGGCCTGAAACATATTTTAAAACATTTTGGGGCCTTAAACGTAATATACCCTTTTAATAAATCATAAATATGACGTCGATGAATAAGAAAGATTATTAATTCACATAATTCTCTGACCTGCCTCACTCTCTTGCTTGTCCAAAGCTCAATTTCTTCAAACCTCCACTTTTTGTCGTCTTCTCTGATCAATCTCCACGGAAATCGGAGGGAAGATATTCAATTTTAATCATTTAACGCCCGTAAATATCTTCTTCTCGGCAGCTGCGCCCACCGCTTCGGACCGACGTCCCTCACCCGTCGCCTCAGCGGAATCAGAAAAGCTTAGCGCCTCCTCCACCGCGGCGCGGCAGCAGTGATATGGATAACGATCTTAAATATGCGCAAAACCATAACCCTAACCCTCCTCCTAATAGCATATCATCCCCGCCGCCCCTTCCTTCATCTCCGCCACCTCCGATTCCTCCGCTGCCTTCATCTCCGCCACCTCCGATTCCTCCGCCGCCTTCACACTCACCGGCCTTGCCTTCTGCCAAGAAAGATCGCAGTCAAAAAGCGCCTGTGCCATCGAGTGGGAAGATTAGGGATGCGCCTACAACGGAGACAGAGGAAGAGAGGAGGTTGAGGAAGAGGAGGGAGTACGAGAGAATGAAGACGTCAGAGAAGTCAAAGCAACAGAACCTGAGAGAGTGTCAGAAGGAGGTTCATGGAAAAACGGTGCAAGGACACGCTTCTGTCAGTGACTCCCAGCTGATGAGTGGAAGGAAGAGTGGTGCTTCTGCCCCATTGCTCAGTGGAGATGGGACGGATAACGTGTTGAAGAAGCCGACGCCTTTCCTCTGCAAGTTGAGGTGAGTGTGAGGTCTTTGCTTGTTTTAGGATTGCTGCCGTTGTTTATTACCTAGATTTCGGTGTTTTTGCGCGATATTGATCTACGTGGTTTGGTGTTGGTGGCTTTGCGGTATTTATTCTAGTAATCTTGTGCTGGACTATTGTGTTGGAGTTGGGTATTATTGTGTTTGAGATGATGTATCGTGTGCTGATGATATCCTTTGGGATGATGATGTCTTTTAGCTTTACATGGTCGTTTGTCGGTAGTGTTTTAGCGATTCACGTGCTAGTGCTGTTAACGCATCACACTACAGTGTTGTTAGCGCATACACGGCACTGGATTTACTGAAGTTGAAAGTTTCGAATTCAGAAATCAAAATCATAAGATCTGTGATGCCTCAATTATAGTGAAATTCACAGTTTGAATGGTTAGTCAGTTTTAATAATGCTGTTGTTCCATTTCATTAAAACCTTTTAATTGTGAATTTCTCTTCAACTTTGTCGTGTTACAATTGCCATCATAAAACCATCTTGTCTAAGGAACAAACTATATTGGCTGTTATTTTGCGACTGCTGTTCCCGGCCTTTCATATTTCTGGAACTTGAACGCATTATTTCATTCGTTGATGAATAAAACTAACTGTGTAGGTTTTGTAATGAACTTCCTGATCCAACGGCAAAGGGGATGCTCTTGAAATTAACGCGAGATCCAGATCGGTATGTATGATTTCTTCGCAGTTGTTTCTGATTGCCAGCTTTCATCACTGCTGGTGGTAGTATTAATTATGGAACTTTATGCATTTGATTCCAATGCTTTGATACTTTTTTGTCTTGATCTTAAGCAGATTGTGCAAATATCAGCGTACGTCGTTGGAGAAAGCTTGGAAGCTCCAAATGGATGTGAAACCGGACCTTGGGATTCCAATGGACCTTCTGGATTTGAGTGTATACAAGTAATTCTTTTTGTTCTTTTTTGGCCTCATCTTCTTTTCACTTATATCCCTTGAGTTTAGTTTGGTCTAATCTCAAGTTGTTTGTTTAGTCCTCCTAAGGATGAGATTCCCCTCGATCCAAAGGACGAGCAGTTATTACGCGACGATGATCCTGTTATATCGGTTAAGACAACTGGCCTGAAAAGGAAAGACAGGCCCTCTGAAAAAGGTGTATCTTGGCTGCGTAAAACGGAGTACGTAACTCCATTCAGTATGAGGACATATAAGCAGGTTTCTGTTTAATTTTTGTTCATAATATGTTACAGCTGAAAAATGATGTGTACTCAAACAGATAGTTTTGAATTTCTGCAGTCTATGACTGAAAAGCAAGGAAAATAACTGCGGGAAGCTCAACATAAGGACTGTTTGGAGAAAAGCGCAAGCCTTGGTAAGATATCATGTTGAGCCTTTTCTAGTAGCGAGTAGCTGAAACGATGGTAAAGGTGGTCCTGAGGATTATGTCTCATTAGCTGTCTTTGAAGGTAGAACGATGGTGTGGAATGTGGATACTATAGAGAAGGGAGAAAAATCTAATGTTTCAGATCTACTAGATAACTCTTACCAGTTGTTTTTTCCCATCGCGGGTCCCTTGCGATAATGTTCATACTGTTCAATAAAGACAAAAAATGTGAAAAATGTGATGTAGGTAGAAGCTGAAAATGATGTTTCAGCCGACAAATATTTATTTGTAAATTTGGGAATCTAAATATGTCGGTGGAGATTTGATTATTTAAGAAGCCATAGATTATCATCATCTTCCCAGACTTCTCTGTAAACACGTGCAATGTCTTCAGTTTTAGCTTCAGGAGGATCCAAGTGGCAGAACACAGCCCTTCTTGTAATGGGAATGCAGGTAACTTCCTTTAACCAAGTCCTTACATGCTATGTTTGTCTATAATTGGTTTACAATATTTCCATTTTCTTATTTTGGATTCTGCAGAAGGATTTCATAGTGCCAGGGAGTCCTGTAAGACTAAGAACTGGCGAAGCAATTGTGCCAAACGTTATTAAGGCTGTTGACGCCGCCCGAAGCCGTCGAATCCACATTATATGGGTTACACACCACTTTTCTTAATTGTGTTTTCTGAGATAACTTATGTGCTTTTTCTTGTCATTATGATTCGAATGAAGGAAATAACTTCGCAGGTTGTCCGCGAACACGACCCTTTCGGCAGAGACATTGAGTTATTCCGCAAAAAATACTATGCAGAGGGTCTGCCAAAACCGGCTAGCAAGGGCAGTAAAGGCGCAGAACTGATCGATGAATTGGTGGTTAAAGAAGACGATTACAAGCTCGTTAAGGCGCATTCCTTAACACACATCTCAATTCTTATCTCCATGCTGCTGGGATTGACAAATTGGTCGTAGTTGGTAATATATATATATATATATATATATATATAGAACCTCATTCTCTTTGTAACTTCGTTCTCCAGTGGGATATTATTACAATTTCAACTAATTTTTTTGTTATATAGGTGTTCAAACTCCAAACTGCATCAGGCAGACTGTGTTTGATGCAGTAGCGCTTGATTATCGGAAAGTTACCGTTATAGTTGATGCCACTACTGCTGCAACACCTGAAATACATGCTGGTAATAATACACTCTTTATTGTATATGCGCACTATTACCTCCCACTTCGTATTTTCTATTTCGAAAGTTATATATTTTTTATTTCCTGTTTTCCAGCAAACATTCTTGATATGAAAAATATATCGGTGGAGACGCCAACTTTAGAAGAATGGATGATTGATGATGCCTGAGAGTGTTGATGAGAGAAACCTACGCGTAAACTCCTCATTTTGTTTTCTGAGTTGTGAAATTTGATGGCGAAGTAGTTTATCGTATGTGGTCTGGTTTACCTTTGTTTTGTTTGCTTCTCTCCGAGCAATTCGAACCGAAGGCCCGAACCCGTTAAAATTTCATTTGAAGGGCCCGTAAAAAGCCCGTTACACATAACCGCTCGAAAACATCTAGGTTGCGTTTGGTTTTCAACCCACTTAATACGAGGTCCAAGCCCGATTTATGAGTTTCGGCTTACATATCTCGAAATCCAAGATAAAATAATAATGGGGTTCATTTGGGATTAATAATAATGGGCCTGCCTGACATGTGCGGGCTTACTAATCTACTGACAGGATAACCAAACGATATATAATAGGTTACTAATAATATGGTAACCCATTATCTGGGCTTATCTTGAAAACCAAAAGTCGCATGTTGCACGAATTATAGATAACCCAGAAAAGAAAAAAAAAAACATTGTCATTTTAACACGTAAATCGTGTAATAACACGATATGAATCTATAAATTTAAACTGCCTGGTTTATCTTTATCAACTGTCCGTATGGTCATAACCAGACAAACATTTCAACTTCACGATTGAGGTGAGTGTGAGGTTTTTGCTTGTTTTAGGATTGCTGCCGTTGTTTATTACCTAGATTTCGGTGTTTTTGCGCGATATTGATCTTAGTGGTTTGGTGTTGGTGGTTCTGCGGTATTTATTTTAGTAATCTTGTGCTGGACTACTGTGTTGGAGTTGGGTAGTAATGTGTTTGAGATGATGTTTTGTGTGATGATGATATCCTTCGGGAATGATGTCTTTTAGCTTTACATGGTCGTTTGTCGGTAGTGTTTTAGCGCATTCACGTGCTAGTGCTGTTAACGCATCACACTACAGTGTTGTTAGCGCATACACGGCACTGATTTACTGAAGTTGAAAGTTTCGAATTCAGAAATCAAAATCGTAAGATCTGTGATGCCTCAATTACAAATTCACAGTTTGAATGCTTAGTCAGTTTTAATAATGCTGTTGTTCCATTTCATTAAAACCTTTTAATTGTGAATTTCTCTTCAACTTTGTCGTGTTACAATAGCCATCATAAAACCATCTCGTCTAAGGAACAAACTATATTGACTGTTATTTTGCGACTGCTGTTCCCGGCCTTTCATATTTCTGGAACTTGAACGCATATATTTCATTCGTTGATGAATAAAACTAACTGTGTAGGTTTTGTAATGAACTTCCTGATCCAACGGCAAAGGGGATGCTCTTGAAATTAAAGCGAGATCCAGATCGGTATGTATGATTTCTTCGCAGTTGTTTCTAATTGTCAGCTTTCATCACTGCTGGTGGTAGTATTTTTATGGAACTTTATGCATTTGATTCCAATGCTTTGAGACTTTTTTGTCTTGATCTTAAGCAGATTGTGCAAATATCAGCGTACATCGTTGGAGAAAGCTTGGAAGCTCCAAATGGATGTGAAACCGGACCTTGGGATTCCAATGGACCTTCTTGATTTGAGTGTATACAAGTAATTCTTTTTATTCTTTATTGGCCTCATCTTCTTTTCACTTATATCCCTTGAGTTTAGATTGGTCTAATCTCAAGTTGTTTGTTTAGTCCTCCTAAGGATGAGATTCCCCTCGATCCAAAGGACGAGGAGTTATTACGCGACGATGATCCTGTTATACGGGTTAAGACAACTGGCCTGAAAAGGAAAGACAGGACCTCTGAAAAAGGTGTATCGATGCGTAAAACGGAGTACGTAACTCCATTCAGTATGAGGACATATAAGCAGGTTTCTGTTTAATTTTTGTTCATAATATGTTACAGCCGAAAAATGATGTGTACTCAAACAGATAATTTTGAATTTCTGCAGTCTATGACTGAAAAAGCAAGGAAAAAAACTGCGGGAAGCTCAACATAACGACTGTTTGGAGAACATAAAAAATATCGCTGAAAACCGCGATGAGCATGAGAAAAGCGCAAGCCTTGGTAAGATATCATGTTGAGCCTTTTCGAGTAGCGAGTAGTTGAAACGATGGTAAAGGTGGTCCTGAGGATTATGTCTCATTAGCTGTCTTTGAAGGTAGAACGATGGTGTGGAATGTGGATAGTATAGAGAAGGGAGAGAAAGCTAATGTTTCGCATCTACTAGACAACTCTTACCAGTTGTTTTTTCCCACCGCGGTCCCTTGCGATAATTTTCATACTGTTCAATAAAGACAAAAAATGTGTAATGTAGATAGAAGCTGAGAATGATGTTTCAGTGGACAAATATTTTCTAGAATTGGAAATCTAAATATGTCGGTGGAGATTTGGTTATTTAAGAAGCCATAGATTATCGTCATCTTCCCAGACTTTCTCTGTAAACACATGCAATGTCTTCAGTTTTAGCTTCAGGAGAATCCAAGTGGCAGAACACAGCCCTTCTTGTAATAGGAATGCAGGTAATTTCCTCTAACCAAGTCCTTACATGGCACATGCTATGTTTGTCGATAATTGGTTACAATATTTCCATTTTCTTATTTTGGATTCTGCAGAAGGATTTCATAGTACCAGAGAGTCCTGTAAGATTAAGAACTGGCGAAGCAATTGTGCCAAACGTTATTAAGGCTGTTGACGCCGCTCGAAGCCGTCGAATCCACATTATATGGGTTACGTACCATTTTTCTTAATTATGTTTTCTGAGATAACTTATGTATTTTCTTGTCATTATGATTCGAATGAAGGCAATAACTTTGCAGGTTTTCCGCGAACACGACCCTTTTGGCAGAGACGTTGAGTTATTCCGCAAGAAAAACTATGCTGAGGGTCGGCCAAAACCCGTTAGCAAGGGCAGTAAAGGCGCAGAACTGATCGATGAATTGGTGGTTAAAGAAGGTGATTACAAGCTCGTTAAGACGAGGTTTAGCGCATTCCTTAACACACATCTCAATTCTTATCTCCATGCTGCTGGGATTGAGAAATTGGTCGTAATTGGTAAGGATGTTATATATATACATATATATATATATATATTTCTACGAAAAGGGGTGAACGAGGACTCCTTCCTATCAATAATAATAGGAAAAATAGGAAGAGCCCTACGAAAATTCAATCACTGGTTTTTGGATCTCAAGGATCGGTCAAATTCGACAAAAGGAGGAGGAAAAGGACCCAGCTTGGGAAGTTTTCTGTTCGCCTCACTTATTCTTGGTGCGCTCCGTTTGAGTGATCAGTGTGCCAATCCGTAGCTGTCCATTCATTGGATGAGTGAGAGGGATGGCGCCTTAATGATTAACATTGTTTGGCATAGTGGAATCTTATGCAATCGTTCATGAATGACTGGGGATTGGCAATAGAGGAAAGAACTGATTGCAACTACTTCTTATATAATAAGAAGCAAACACAGTGATGAATTGTTTCGTTTTGGAATAGTCACGTCTAAAGCAAAAAATGAATACAAGCCTGACAGTCTTGCGAAGAAATTGGATAATTTATACCCGAATTCGTCCTTACTTATTTCCTCTATGAGGGAGAAAGCTGAAGAACCCGCGGATATGTGCAAAGCTTAAATGTTAGCCAAGGCTTGGAGTATCCAAGGTAAAGACAAGATAGACTTTGACCAGACCCATCTTTTTTTTTCGATCCGGAGGAAGTTATCGCTCTTTCACCTCGTAAACTCGGAATCAAAAAAATTTGATTCCTCGCTTTTGTTCAATTATAAATAAATAAGCACTTTGATGGAGGGCGGAACAAAGCTTCTTGGTGGAAAGGAATCATTGAGGCTTGTAAGGAAGGGGAGGATCCTAACCAATGAGCTGTGTTTCAAATGGGGAAAGGAAGGAGTAAGTATATATATATATATATATATATATATATATATATATATACTTATTAAGATCTCACACCTCTTTGTAACTTCGTTATCCATTGCGATATTATTACAATTTCAACTATTTTTTTTCTTTTTGTTATATATAGGTGTCCAAACTCCGAACTGCATCAGGCAGACTGTGTTTGATGCAGTAGCGCTTGATTATCGGAAAGTTACCGTTATAGTTGATGCCACTACTGCTCCAACACCTGAAATACATGCTGGTAATAATACACTCTCTTTATTGTATATGCACACTATCCACCCACTTCATATTTTTATTTCCAAACTTTTAGTTCTATATTTTTTATTTCCTGTTTTCCAGCAAACATTCTTGATATGAAAAATATATCGGTGGAGACGCCAACTTTAGAAGAATGGATGATTGATGATGTCTGAGAATGTTGATGAGAGAAACCTACGTGTAAACTCCTCATTTTGTTTTCGAGTTGTGAAATTTGCTGGCGAAGTAGTTTATCGTATGTGGTCTGGTTTACCTTTGTTTTGTTTGCTTCTCTCCGAGCAATTCAAACCGAAGGCCCGAACCCGTTAAAATTTCGTTTGAAGGGCCCGTAGAAAGCCCGTTACACATAACCGCTCGAAAACATCTTAAAAGTCGTCGCACGAATTATAGTCTATAGATAGACTACGTAATGGATTTTCAATGTTCCCCTGCTTCGAATTTTTTTCAAATACGATGGTGGTATTATAACCCAGAAAAGAAAAAAAAAACTGTCATTTTAACACGTAAATCGTGTAATAACACAAGATATAATTATCTTAATCGATAAATTTAAACTGCCTGGTTTATCTTTTATCAACTGTCCGTATGGTCATAAACCAGAGAAAATTTCAACTTCAAGATATGAAAAGACGAGTTTTAAAAGGAATTACGAACAACACAATAAACACAACACAAACCTCAAAAAGAAATGCAGACATAGAAATTATTACCTTACACACAGGATTGGTGGTTGCGTTGCATGGTTGACGAGCACGAAGAAGATAAGCTAGCTTTTGAACAAAATGGTTATGAGGAAGAGGTTGCCCATGACAACCTTTGATCACATGATGAACATGGTGATGATGCATAAAGGAGATGTAACGATAAGGCCCGTGTTATTCAAATTCGGCGTGGCTTTGGCGATTTCTTTCGGCGGGATTTTATATACATACTTCAAAATCAGAAGAATCAAACCGCCTGATGACGGTGACCCAGGTTTTGACCTATTCTTGATTTTCTTTTGATAGTTTTGCAGCAGATTTTGGTTTAATCCATCCTTTTTCTCATGGCCAGGCAATGGGAATCAGATTGATTCGAGAACCTCAAACGAAGAAACCTGCAATGCGCTGGATCGTTATTTGCAGGTGAAACAAAATAGAATTTGATATTCTTAAAACATGTTATTCTATGAATGGAATGGGCATATAACAAGTTACCTTATATCATGAAAAACCGTCATGTTTACCTCTGCTTTTCCAGGATTCATCTCCGAATGGTAGACAAAGCGCAGACAAGGACGCTTATCTCCTACCAGAGATCGAGGAGCTCGTTAAAGAATGCGATATTTCCGTCTCAACGGATATCATATCCCCACGAAGTCCAATTGCATCCTCGGAATATTCAACTCGTGAAAATCGAAGCACTGAATATGATGAACGTAACCGCGAGATAAAAAACCTGAGGAACAAAGTAAAATTTCTTGAAGAAAGGGAAAGGAACCTTGAGATTCAATTGCTGGAGTATTATGGCCTTAAGGAACAAGAAGCAGCAATTATGGAGCTTCAGAATAGGCTAAGACTGAACAGCATGGAGGTAAAACTTTACAGCCTCAAGATCGAGTCGCTGCAGGCGGATAACAAGAGGCTCGAGGCGAAAGTTTCTGAGCATTCGAAAATCGCCGGGGAGCTCGAATCTGCAAAGGCAAAGATAAAAGTGTTGAGGAAAAAACTAAGATTGGAAGCAGAGCAGAACAGGGATCAGATATTAGTGCTTCAAGAGAGAGTCGTGAAGCTGCAAAGAAGCGAAAACAGGGACTTCGAGGCACATCGAGATTTGGCCATGGAGATACAGAGAAGTACTGAGATAAAAGAAGAGTTAGACGAGATTAAAAAGTGCAACCAGTGTTTGAAGAATGAAAATTCCGACTTGGCTCAGAAGTTGGAATATTCTCAAATGCTTGCGAAATCTGCTCTGGAAAATGAAGAGGTAATGCTTTATCATGCAATAATGATGAATTAACTTCATCGTCCTGAAATTTGTTCTACGATTTGCTATCAGGTACAAGAACTCAGGGAAGAATCTAGCCGTTTAAAGCAACAACATGAAGACTTATCAAAGGAAATTGAACAGCTCAGAGCCGATCGTCTCAAGGACGTAGAAGAGCTAGTTTACCTCAGATGGATCAACGCTTGTCTGCGCTACGAGCTAAGAAATTACGAACCAAGCCCAGGCACGACGACCGCAAGAGACCTCAGCAAAACCCTAAGCCCCAAATCAGAAGAAAAGGCAAAAAACCTCATCCTCGAGTACTCAAACAAAGAAAGCCCTTCCTTCAAAGGTACGAGCAGCAGCGTGGCAGAATTCGACTGCGGAAACTGGTCATCGCCGCACGATTACGACGAATCCTCATCCGTAGACACGAACAAAACGAGGCATTCCAGCAAACCAAAGGTGTTCAAAAAGTTGATGAGCTTGATGCGAGGAAAATCCAGCCCGCGCCATAACAGCGACGACACCAAGACATCACCATCACCATTGAAGGAACTGAAAAAGGCGGTCTCCTTAGATGATTCAACGATTCACACGAGCAGCAGGTGCTCCAGCGATTCCTCCAGGCGCTCCTTCGATCTCTCAAGATCTTGTTCACGAGGTAGGAAGAGCGTGGCCGGCGACAGCAGCTGCTGTTCGCGACGAACAAGCGACTGCAGCTCCTTGAGCATATACACAAGGATTAACTCCATCACAGAGGACGATAACGGCTGGTCTCCTAGCGACAAAGATCAATCGACGAATGAACTGTTGAAGTATGGCGAAGCTCTGAGAATCTCCCGCGAGATATCTCCTCTTGATCGGAGATCGCCTGCATTTGGCTCCCGCCGATAGCTTTCAATTTTATTTTATTTTTTTAATTCCCTTAATGGGCCTGAAGATTGTATTGATTTTGGCCCATTAAGGGCCCAAACGTGGAACCATGTAAATCATCGTCGCCTTTTCCTTCACGATGTTTCCAATGCAACTTTATAATCCTCTCATGAAATCATGGAAGAAAAACGAGTAAAAATCTCATCTCTAAAAAGAAAATGAAGAGATTCACGTTTATGTTCGTCTTTCCGTTACGATTTAGGAGGTGACATTTATTCAACTCGCAAGAGAACAAAGGTTCTCGTCTGCAGAATTCATTCAACACACCTTTGCGTAATCGTGCGTCCCACACATTAAATTGTAGACGACAAAGAAGAAAAGGGTATTCTCGTCATTTAACTTGTGGGCTGCTTTGCTAGCCATGAAGAAGATCGACCGTCGTTTTGTGATTCTATAACACGCATGCATGTAATAAATTGGGCTTTTTCTTTTTCTTCCTTTTTTTGTAATGGAACATAAATTGAGCTTCGTAAAAGAATATGGGTAGTCGATATTTGGGTGTGATTAGGCTTAAAGATAAGATTTTGACGTGTTTATATTGGTATATGAAATGGAGATTCAAGAAATAATAATTGGAAGAAACAGTGATATGATATAAAGGGCAACCTTGTTCTTGCTATAAAGTACGTGGAAAGAAAGACGTTACGTGATAATAAAATAGAAAAGTGAAAGGAAAAAGAAATTAGAATACAAACGGTGGTGAAAAAAACTAGGAGTTCCATAAATAAATAAAAGATGAAAACTCCTAGCTAAAGAGACGACACCCAGTTTTCCAACAACCTATATAAGATACAGACTACTCAAATGTATATCTAACTCTACTCGTACTCGGCATAAAACGCACACACACATACACAACGTTGAAGTGAATCTTAAAGTGAAGAGATTTACAAAGAATCATAAGGTTGCTTTGTTATAAACATTGTTGATATATCTTTTTTCCTGCAAAACCATTTGAAATTACAATATGGAAGGAGGCAGCCAAGTGACATCAGCTGCGGTGAATGCCCCTACTCCGCTTGAATGGAAATTTTCCCAAGTCTTTGGGGAGAGAAGGCCAGGTGATCACCAAGTGCAGAAAGGTAAATTGATGTTTCTAGTGACGATTTCAAATGGAATAATGAAGTTGATAATAACTTTGCTTTCATGTTCTCCTTGAATTTAAACTTTTTATTACTCTTATTTTTAAGGAATCCTAATAGAGGATTTTGTAGTTCCTGATCTGCATGTCAGCTAGGTAAAGTGAGATGAGCTAGAATTGTTTGTTCCCTGAAGTTTGTGATTCTTTTGTGTGAGTATCCTTCATGGAAACATCTATCTTTAGGTTTTAAAGCAAGCTTCTTATCTTATAGATTGTGTGACGTTGTCTATGTTATTTTTGGAAACTTCAGTCTTTTTTTCGCACTGATTTGGCTTGATTTCTCTACACGTGTCATTCGAAATCATTTTTTCGGAGTTCTTAAAAGGTTCTCCTATATTTTCGGCTTTCCGTTATTGTTCGTTAGCACTGATAGAAACTTTCCGTTAAGTCATTCCATTCCTTTTCTTCCCGATCATTGATTTTGTCGTCGATTGTGTCGGTGGGTTTGATTATCATGGAATTTGTGGCGCTCTTATTCGAAGGCGATAAAAAGCGCATGTATAATATACTCTTCATACGATGACGAAGAAGTGATAATGAATTTGAGAAAATGTACCTTCATTTGCAGTGGATATAATCTCTTCCATCGAGTTCGACAAAACGGGCGATTACCTAGCTGCGGGCGATCGTGGAGGAAGGATCGCTTTATTCGAAAAAACTGCTTCAAATGATGAGGTTAGATTCTTCAATAGAAGGAATTAATCCTTAAGAATCCAATGATTTTGCAGATGATTTGATCATTCTACCTCCTCTTAAACTTCTGTTTCTCTCATATTTATCGCACGCAGGTCGACATAAGTAGGAAAGATCTCGAGAGGATGGATTCTATAGCTGCTCCGAGACGGTCTCAGTATAAATGCAAGGCCGAATTTCAGAGCCACGCGCTGATGTAATTTTTTCTTTCTATTCATCAGCTCCTTTACTATGAGAGGTTATAAACAATTTTTCCGCGACAATTCGTCGTGCATCTTTTTTTTCAGTTTGATTCCCTCAGAAGTTTGGAGATTGAGCCGACGATAAAAAAGATACGCTGGTCTCACTCGGCGAACAACACACGCTTTCTCCTTTGCACCAACGAGAAAACGATCAAGCTTTGGAAGGTGCGACCTTATTAAGTTTCGTTTCGCTTAATTTCGTCAAGTCCTTTTTTTTTTATCTTATCTTAGCATTGAATTATTTTGTCCTAGTTCTAACATCTAGTTATGCTTCGGTTTTCGAAACAGCTGCAAGAGAAGAAGCAGAAGGCGAAGAAAATCTTGGACTTAAATTCAGACGCGCCAAGTTCCAGCGGTTCTTCTCAGTCTCACAATTCGATACCCAATGTAAGTACTTGTCGACTCCGTTATTACCTTCGCTGGGACTGATAATTTTCGAAATACCTTCGACTTTTTTTTTGTTTAAAACGTTCACACAAAAAAAATTCGCCGATGCTAATATATAGGTGGCAAGCGGGGAGAGACAGCTGTCCGCCACCTGTCGGCGAGTCTACGACAACGCTCATCTTTGGAAGATCAATTCGATCTCTTTCAACAGGTTTTTACTCACTCGCCGACTTGCCTTAAACTTAGTCAAGTACTTTATATTCTCGGACGAGCGAAACGAATCCTTCGTTCTCAGCGATGGGGAGACCTTTTTATCGGCCGACGGCGGGCGAATAAATGTATGGAACTTGGAAGTGAGCAATCAGAGCTACAACATCTTCGATGCAAGGAAGTCTCCATTGGCGGACTTCGAAGGCAAGTCTAAAATTTCCTTTTCTTTTTTATTTTTTTTCTCTTTTAGTTTTCTTACGCGCCGAAAAAACGCGGTTGAAAATTTGCGCCTAATTATTATAATCCCCTCAGAGATGATCACGTCGGCGGAGTTTCACCCGAGTCACTGTAGCCTCTTCGCCTACAGCACGTCGGGGGGTCGTCTCTGTCTCAACGATATGAGGCGCTCTGCACTGTGCGATAAACCTTCTAAGACGTAAGTATGAATTGCGATTTGCGCCATGATACTTTTTTTTTCGTATATTTCAAATTCCCGATGCTCACGCCCATATGTAAAAGGGTCATACGTAAAACAGGTTTAAGGAGCGCACAGAGCCGGGAAGTGAAGATTATTCAGAGGCGATCGCTTGGATTTCAGACGCAAAGTTTTCGCCCGATGGGAGACATATGCTGAGCCGCGACTATATGACGCTTAAGGTCGTTACCGATTTATGTAACATATATATATATATTTCGTATCGATTGTATCCGTACTGATCTTCGTTTCTGTTTCCCAGCTGTGGGATATCAACATGGATGCTGGGCCAGTGGCGACTTTCGAGGTCCACGAGCATTTAAGGCCGAAGGTGAGCAAATCGTTGAGGTTGTATTTGGTATGCGCAGTTCGATAAAAGGAAAGGTGCAGATGTAAAACGGTCGAAAAGCGCGAAGTACATTTGTACCATGCGCTAAATTTTTTTGTCGTGCTTTGAATTGTGCATACCAAACGCACCCTAAATCTATTGCATGTGCTCATTCCGTAATCACGACTAATATTCCTTTGCGCAAAAAATAATGCCCAGCTCGACGATCTGTACGAAAATGACTCAATTTTCGATCAGTTCGACTGCTGCTTCAGCGGCGATGGTAGCCGAGCTGCGACGGGTTCTTACAGGTTGCGCTAGCGCTGCTTCTTCTTTTTTTTTTTTAAATATCATTACAAAATTGACGTCGTAATTTTGCGGTTTAAACGGCGAATAACGGGGCATTTCTTTTTGTTATTGTTTCAGCAACACGTTCCGCGTTTTCGGTTGCGCGCCGGGCAGCGCCGAGGCTGCTACGCTCGAGGCGACCAGAAACCCGATGAGGTAATCATGATATAATTAGCACAAAAATTGCGCGACAAATGGAAAATAAGTTACAATAGTCGACACTTTACTTTTTTAAATATTAGGAGGGGAACTCCGCGCCCGCCTAGGAGTCCGTCGAGTCTGGACAAACTGCATCACTTAGCGTGGCATCCGTCGGAGAGTTTGGTGGCCTGCGCCGCGGTGGACGGCTTTTACATATATTATGCGTAAATAGTTTTAAATCAGTAATTTGTCGCATTCTTAAATTCAGACATGGTAATATATAGTTATGACCTATGAGTATGAGCATAGCTGTGAGTAAATGGATCAACGCGATAATTTTTATATCCGAGTGATAAAGGACTATTTAAGTAACTCATTGTTAGCGCAAAATGTACCATGTGCGTAAGCGTACTCCGACGCTACATTTCCCTTTTCACTGTTATTTATTTTCTTGGTACCTACCCTATTATTCATTACCTTTTTCGAAATGATCCACTTGTATTGTAATTCCACTGGCGAAAAGGGGCTTTCACGAAGGATGCGTTATGCTTTTCCTGATTATAATTATATCATGTTGCTTTAGGTTTTGGAATTTTGGAGCAGTATGTTAAATAATATATAATAAAAGGTAAAGTAACATAATGTAAATTACTTAAATTGAGGATTTTATTGTATGTTTAAAATAAAATATATTATTCATTTTTCCCAATAAATGTTTGAGCCGCAATCGAAGTCCATTAATAATTTTTCGCGGAATGCCCTAGCACTTTCAATCATTTATCGTTAAATTTTGCCGTTCCTAGGAAAGTAGAGATTCGAGTTATTCTTAACCACGGGTGTGCCTAATTCGGTACACCGACCGAACTTACCGAATTACCGAAAATTCGGTACAAAACCGAACCGAACGGAAAAATTCGGTTCGGTATTCGGTTCGTAAAAAAAAATTCGGTAAATTCGGTATACCGAATTACCGAAATTTTAAAATTAAAATATATTTTATTTTATTAATATTGAAAATATTATAATTATATTAATTATACGTATTAATTTAAATATAAATTTTTATTATTATTTAAAATTCGGTAGATTCGGTAAAAACCGAATACGGAACCGAGAAATTCGGTTCGGTATTCGGTATCTAAGAAAGGTACCGAAATTTCGGTTCGGTTCGGTACGGTATGTACCGAACGAACACCCCTATTCTTAAGTGCCACATTGTGCGGACAAACTCAAAGTCATGTGGACAAATTTTGTTTGAGGCCTTATTAATTTATGATCCAGGTTATGTCAGAAAGAAGTTTAGTTTTAAGGACATAATTTTTATGCTAACACTCATTGTTCCACAACAACAATATATTGTAACACAAAAATACAACTGATTGTTGTAAACTTAGGTCCTTATTTCTAAGTTTTACTAAAATTAGATCCTTACAATAAATTTTTATGATAGAACGTGAACACTATTTTGAAAAGGGTCTTCAACCTAAACCACACTAATCACCTTATTACCATCCGAACCAACGTATATGTACATTGAGTTCCTTTTGTAAAGGAAAGGAATATTTGCCATAGCATAATGTTAAATGTTTTTTGGGCATTTATCATACCCACTTTATTGGCCAATGTTTCTGCCAGCCAAATTCATATATTTGGGGATATTATATCTGCCGTTTAGGAAAATCCGTGGGCTATAATCAAATGATCGAGACTCGAGAGTGTGATTATTCCAGGGACTATTTTCAAAATACCCATTCTCATCCATATTCAATATTTTTATAAACCCCACTTGACACATGATTGTTATTTTATTCAATGTTGTTCATCATCTATCGCTAGTCTCGAAGCTAATACAGTCCTTGTTCTTTGTACAACGTTGACTTTATCGGTGGCTGCAATCTTCATCGGACTTTCAGTCAACGCCGATTTGAGCTCTCAAGGATTGTGTATCACTTTTCAATCGTAAGCTCGTTTTGTTCTTCATCTTTGTTCATCTCAGTATAATCGCAGCTCAACACATACTCGATGGAATCCAAGGGGAAGAACACGGCCCTTCTTGTAATGGACATGCAGGCAAGAATATGACTTCAATCGTTCCCCTTTTCTTTGATTCACCATATTCATAACTTTGCCCCTCCTTTTTTGAGTCATACCGCAGAAGGATTTTATTGCAATGATGAAAGCTGGCGAAGCAATCGTTCCCAACGTTATCAAGGCTGTCGAAGTCGCTCGAAGCCAACATATTCCCATTATTTGGGTACGTGTGTGTACACGCATCGCAGCTAGCTAGTCCCATATTTTTATATATGATTTTCAGGGTTTTTGTAATGTTACGTGAAATACTAAAATGAGTATTTACTCTAAATGAAATGAATCTCTTCCCCTACAGATTGTCCGTGAGCATGATCCCTTGGGCAGGGACGTGGAGTTATTTCGCAGGAAATTCTACGGAGAAGGTCAGCCAAAACCAGCTTGTAAGGGCAGTAAGGGGGCCGAACTAGTCGATGGAATGGTGGTCGAAGAAGGCGATTACAAGCTCGTAAAGACGAGGTTTAGCGCATTTCTTAACACCAATCTCCATTCTTACCTTCAAGCTACTGGGACTGATAAGTTGGTACTAACAGGTGATCATTACAATATCTCTTTTCCTCTGATGCTATTCTGCTCTCTATATATATGTTGTGTGAAGTTATTACAATGGGGGACTCTTACGTCTTTGGTTATTAGGTGTTCAAACTCCGAACTGTATTAGGCAGACAGTTTTCGATGCAGTGTCGTTGGATTACCAGAAAGTTACCGTTATAGTTGATGCTACTGCTGCTGCTACGCCTGATATACATGATGGTATGCGACTATTATTATTCTTGGTAAATTAGATTCAAGGTTCATTCACAAAGTTCCAAACTTTACACTCCATTCTATCTATTCTTTTCTTGATTTCCAGCAAACATCGTCGATATGAAGAACATTGGAGTGGAGACGCCGACTTTAGAAGAATGGTGCAGCAGCACAACTGCATAAGCTGTATATGAAATATGGGCGAAATGCGTAATTCTGCAAGTTCGTAAAATTTGGACTGAGTTTGTCTTGTTGTAGACATTACATTTATGTGGTGCACTCTGTGTAACCTGCTTCTGCTTTCAATCCACCGAACTACAAATCATTTACCTCCCCTCAAAATCACACGCACGCCTTAACAAAAAGAAACACAACACCACCCTCGAAGGCACACATCGATGAATCTCTCAGCTTGTGTTTGATGAATCTGATGATCTCATCCCCTTTATAGGCTGTTCTTTCCCCGTGCCTCAGTTTTTCTCCCCGTCCATTGTAATAAGCTGTCATTTTCTCCCCATGCCTGAACTAGTTTTTCTTCTGTCCTTAGCAATGGTTCGCTGAAGGCTGTTGTGTCTCTTGATTGGCTTGTACGATTTCTACGCTCGGCTCAGTTGACTGAGAGGCGATCTCTATGGTTAGGGCACTGTGCTCTGTCGTGTTCTGCTCAGTGCTTTCGAATGCCATTTTCTTGAACTTAATCAAGTCTTCTCTGTACTGTGTGGTGTCGTATGAAATGTCGAAATCAGAGCTTTCGTGCGAACCATATATCGCACTGTGTTCGGTTCGTATGCCCTTGTTTAGATCGTCAAGAGGCAAGGTGCCCTCCAAAGCACTTGCTATCTGCACTTCGAACAGAATCTCAACTGTAAGAATTCTAACAGTGAAATGAAATAGATGCTTCGGTAATAATAACTAGGAGATTTGTGGTTGTGAAAGATAAGTAAGTACCTGACTCATAGTTGGCCTTCGTCGTGCAAAATGACGAACGCAAGCAGAAGCACATGCGACCATTCGAGACATCTCGACATGGTTGTAATCTTTTTGCAACCTAGGATCTGCCAAGGTATCGAAGCTGTCCTCCTCCAAGGCTTGTGTCAGCAAAGGCCTTGCCTGCAATTTTTTTCCCTCTTTCAGAAAACTATACAATATCATAAGTTAACTTCACATAAAAAAGAACAGCATACTCACCCAATCGATTATGTTATCGTCGAGGTAATGCTGAGATCTATCGATTGGCCGGCGGCCGGTGATTAACTCTAAAAGTACGACCCCGTATGAGAATACGTCTGACTTATCTGTTAGCTTCCCAGTGAGGGCATATTCTGGAGCCAAGTAACTGTACATAACAAACATATTATAGTTCGTCATATCATAAATAAATCGAAAGCTAAATTCTAAGCAAGATTCAATAGCTTGTTAGTACCCGAATGTTCCCATCACACGAGTAGAAACATGAGTATCTGTATCAGAGTATAGCCTAGCCAGCCCAAAATCTGCAACCTTTGCCTCGAAATTTTCGTCTAGAAGGATATTAGCTGACTTAATATCGCGGTGTACGATCTTGGGCCGACCTGCATATGCCAACACATTTCCTCAAGCAGTTCGAATATATTGTAAGAGCAACGAAGCTTATTACGCACGAAAGACTCACAGTCCTCGTGCAAGTAAGCCAACCCTTTAGCTGATCCTATTGCAATCTTCATCCTAGTTGTCCAGTCTATAGATGGCTTCTTTTTCCCTGCATTGATGATATCAATCGGACAATAAGCCAAGAAGCGAACATCGTATGCTTCTAACATGACAACGTTGGTACGAGAAAAGAACAGTTGCCTACCGTGTAAGTGGTACTCTAAAGTACGATTTGGGACGTATTCATAGACCAACAGTCTCTGAATGCCTGAAATGCAGTACCCGACAAGTCCCACGAGGTTGTTATGACTAACGCGGCTGATGATGTCAACCTCTGATTGGAATTCACGCTCCCCTTGACCACTCCCGACCTTTAGTTGCTTTATTGCAACATGCTTGCCGTCATTAAGTACTCCCTTGTGGACATATCCAAAGCCGCCTTGTCCTAAAAGGTTCGATTCTGCAAAGGTGTTTGTTGCAAGAACGAGCTCTTCGTATGAGAATATAGTCTTTGCAAGGCTCGACGAGTTCCCATCAGTTTCACTGAGCGAAGACGTTTGAGTGTTCAGCGAAGAACCAAGGGCGACGGGCTGTTGCCAGTGATGCCTTGGACTATCGAAACGGTCTTCTGCAATAGAAAGAAATGTTCGTATTAAGCAGCCATACTCACAACCTCAGATCTTACAGTAGACTCAACTACTGAAAAGACCAATGCCCTTTCGAGTCTGAAGCACAGTTTGGTTCATACAAGCAAATAGTTGCTGTCAAGAAAATATATATCCATTCTTTATGAGTATCAAGCTCGAAAAATCACATTAGAAACGGGAAAATAAGGCAGATCGACCTTTATGAGACTTCGGAGGAGCATAAGCGAGCTTCCGTTTCCTTTTCCTGTACCAAATGACGAAAATGCCCACGCACAAAAGCACAATCGTCCCGCCTATCCCTATCCCAACTCCAAGAGCCAAGAGTGTCGATCTGCTGCTGCTCGATGGTTTCGCCGCCGCAGTTGTCAGAGGCTCGGCGCTCGATCCCGGCGGAGGAAGTATCAGCTCCACCGTGGACGGCGGAGGTGGAGGTGTTTCCGGCGACGGAACTGTCACCGGAGGAGGAGACGACATTGCTCGGTAGTCGAACAGTCTATGAGAATGAAGTAAAATGAGAGAGTGAAAGGAAGAGAGTGAGAGCTCGGCGAAGAATCTGACCTCTCAGTTCGGCCGTGTGCTTCTTCTTGTTCGAATTCGAAAGCTAGAAAGAGAATGTCGGAGAGACAAAACGACGAGGTTGTACGGAACAAGTGTTGGCGTATGGTGTGTGTGTACGTATATATATTTATATACACACCACATTATTATCTTTTATAACTCATGGTTACGAGATAAGATAATCGCTAGTAATGCGGTTTTAAGCAGCTCATCATATTCCCTAAACTCTTCTTACCTTCTTGCTATGTTTAGAAAATCCTCAACGATTGTAAAAGGCAATTCAAATTATTTCAATTTATTTTGTGTGATTAATTCACATACAACGCCCATATATAATTGCACCGTCCTCTGCTAATTTTGGAATAATTCCGTCGTCCTATCTGGAAAATTAAATAAGATAAAGCTCATTGACTATTGTAAATAAATTATTTATTGCTCACGTATTTGGGCTTTAACGATCCATTATCGAGCCCATTGAAGCCCAGACCTAGAATCAGCTCAACTTCGTTGCTGCACATAAAACCATCGTCCTCCTCGCCGCGGTGGAACGAACGGCTTTATACTTCATTCAGCCATTTTTGCTTCGAGGTGGGAATAATGGTAATGATGCTCGAAACCTCAAGATCTATCTTCGCTAGCTTGCAAAAATCGCAGGATGACGTGACGATCTCTGTTTTTGTGTGTGATGTGAATTTTAACAGGGTAAGGGAACGGGCAGTTTCGGTAAGAGAAGGAACAAGACACACACACTGTGTGTGAGGTGCGGCCGACGCAGCTTCCACTTGCAGAAGAGCAGATGCTCGGCCTGCGCTTATCCTGCTGCTCGCAAGAGGACATGTAAGCTCCGATGTTTTTTTTTTCTTGGAAATAACTAGTTTGAATTATTAGGTTTGATGGAGATTACAGTCCGTGATAAATTGTTCGTACGTTAGCTCATCTGATCTGATTATAAGGCGGTGGTGGTTGATTGAAGGATAATGTAACTTGATGGTGGACTGTTGGACTTCTTTGAATCATTACATCGTAATGATTGATTGCATTTGTGCGATTGTGTTGTTTCAGACAATTGGAGTGTGAAGGCCATTCGCAGGAAGACCACTGGAACGGGTCGCATGAGGTATCTCAAAAACGTACCCCGCAGATTCAAGACTGGCTTTAGAGAAGGTAGGTTCGAACTTGCCTTTGTTGTATATCCATATCCATTATTGAATCTTTCAATGATTTTTTCTTCTTGTCTTGATTGCCCGATATTGAGTCGAACCTTACTATACGATACGATTTTGTGATGGTGGATTAGGTACTCAAGCTGCTCCGAGGAAGAAGGCTGTGGCTTCATCTGCTTAAAGCTTTCCCATAAGCTGGCCGTGGGTAGTCTGCCTCTCCAAAAACCTGTTTGTTTTAACATCTTTGTTTTGTTTGTTCACTTTATTTTGGTTCTATTTGGAGTTTTGGATGATTCATTATTGTTCTCTATATATATATGATGGGGGATTCTGAATCTGAATGGTTTAATGAGATCAAACGATGCTTGGAAATGAAATTGAGCTATTTACTCTGGATTCGGCTTCAACATTGATTCAATGTCTGTTATCTTCCTTTTCCATTCATGAGGCCCAATGCTATGCTGCACTGTTATTTTACTTATTTTGCGGCTTGCATTGTTTTCCTTCAAGAAAGAAGGGATCTTGGAAAGATTTTCTGCACACTCGATTAAATTGGTGAAATCATTCCAAAAGTATCTTTTGATATTTTCTATATTGATGAGTGAATTAAATTCCAAAAGCCCATAATTAGGGGAAAGATCGAAGACTATAATACTGAAGTGTGATTATGTGTTAATGATTGCTGTCTAAATATTTATTATACCTATTTCTTATTTTGTGTGATTTTCTTTTCCAAATATTTGATAATATCCTCCGATATTTTGCCGTGTATTATTTGTTCAAGAGAGATTGCTTAATAGTGTTTTATTAGTAAAAATATATTATATCCTCCGATATATTTTCAAATTACTATTACTTGCCGCTTTATTTAAAAGGCAAATCTGTAATGAAATCACATCGCCCTTGGCCTCCTCCATAAATAGGAGGCTCCTACCAATTAACACCCTCACCATCATCAGCGAAGCTCAAAGCTAAAGGCACTAACTACTCTCTCTTTTCTCCGAGACAACACATTACAGAAGAAAAAGAACAACAATGAAGGGCTTCAGATCTACAGTACTAATTGTTGTTGCTATGGTAATGATAATGGCGATGCTTCTTTCTCCAGAAGCAGCTGCTAATGACGAAGGGACTAATAATAATGGTGCCCTTGGAGATTATATTGATTGTATTACTAATTGTATCGATGCATGCAAAGGAGTCTTCCAATGCCAAGTAGACTGCCTCGTCAAATGTCGCAACAATCCTTCCTCTCCTCCTCCCAAGCGTCTAAAGTGAAGAAGAATAAGCAAGGAGGTCATCGTTGCAATACTATGGCTTATGCTCGCTTGGATATTTTTCTATTATGAAAATATATTTTAGTATTCAAATGGTTTATGCAATAAGATCGCATTAATGAATAAATCGATTTTCATTGTTATTTATCTTGCTATGCTCTGAGCGTTTTAGTTGGACTTAAAACGGGATAATATGCAGTCTGTTTGCAATAGACTTGAGATACCAACAAAGATAATCGCGAAACTATTACCAACATAGATATAATTAAATACTTCTATTTGTAGGAGGATCTCCTCGCTTCCTTTTCGGCTTGAAAAGAATAAAAATAATTGGGGTGAGAGAGGCTCGAACTCTCGACCTCAGGATAACTCAGAAGCTATGAGACCTACGCGCTAGCCAACTGCGCCACCACCCCATGTGTTAAGAATTTATTCCAATCTTGATAATAATTATTGGAGGGCTGAGGTTCCATATTTTTTTTTCTAACGGATTCATTCATGCGCTGTCAAGTTGGGCAATTATTATGTACTATGATGATTCATCCTTAGTCCTTACCTTATTAGCTGGATCGTTGTATTTTTCTTGCACTTGCTGCCAGGAAACACAGAAACGTGCAAGATAAAGAAAATGACCTCTCCTTAAACGCTGTAAGATGAGAATAGTTCAGCATCATAATGGCATACATCTGACGCTTGTATAACACAAATCCCAAACTAAAATTACAACAACAACAACAACAATTCATCACTTGTCTACATTTCTCTGGTCATCACCATCGGTTCTCCGATCAATCCAATCCCTCATATCAGCCAAAACCATATCAGCACTTTCGTCGGGCTCGCCTTGAATCAAGGAATGGTACATACCTTCGTAGAGCTTCAAGGTCTTTTCTTGGCTGCTTGCCTTTTCGTACAGCATCTTCGAACCCGACGGACAGGCAACGCCATCCATTGTTCCATGAGCTGTGAAGAATGGGATCGTTACCTTTTCGAAGCTGCTCTGAACGTAGTCGCACTGTGTAGAGATTTCTCTCATCGTTCCGACCCGCGGGCGACCCGTGTATCTCCTCGGGTTGCTAGCAATGACCTTCAGCTTCTCTCTGTCTCTAATGGCTTTGGCCACTATCTTATTCTCTGGCATTACTGCCCATGTGTCTGCTAACCCAAAGAGGAGGCCATACATGAATAGATGTGCCTGAGAAGATCAGATGAGATGATTACATGTACGAAGAAGGGTTCAGATAAATGTAATTGAAACTTCCAATTGGGAATTGAATCATCACAATCATCAACAACAACAAGGACACCATAGATAAATGTAATTGAATCTTCGAGCCCTTCACAGAATAGCTATTCAAGTCATCAACATCTTAATCAACAACAACTACAAGGATCAACAAGTGAAATTGCTCAAGAAAAGGGAAAGAAATCGACAGGCCAATAGATTAAAATTCTACCTTAGAAGGCTTCATCTCCTCAGGAATCACAAACAACGGCGCGGAGAACAAAAGCCCACTCCACAAACCATCGTCTCTGCTCATCAAATAGATCAGCATCGTCACAAGCCCGCCCATACTCTCCCCGAACAGATAAGCCGGCGAAGCTTTCAACTCTTCGCTCAGCCTCACGCTCTTGAAAAAGCACAGCTGAGCTCTTGCGACTTTAATCAGATCTCCGACGTATCCGTGGATTCCATCGGACCGTCCGTGTCCCAGCATATCCGCAGCGTAGACTTGATAACCCCACTGAGCGTAGGAAATGCAGATCTTCTGAAACATCCAACCCGTATCCGACCCGTACCCGTGGGTCATAAACACGGCGCCCTTGATTGGCTGGTCTAGAGGCGCGAATGACTGGGTGAACAGCTTTCCGTCGGGCGTTTCGAAATGGGATTTGGCGTTGGCGACTCCCTGCGAGGCGTAGAACTCGGATTCGGGCGTGGTGCCCCAGAAATTCGGCGGCGGCGAGGAGGACATTATGGGGAATTCACTTGTCTCCGACGGTGGTGAGGTTTTTTGGGAGGTTGAAAGAAAGAGTTGTATATATCCGAAGTGCGGTGGGAGTTGTTGAACCAACTTCTGTGGGACCCACATAATAGTTGGTGGCAATATATATAATATATAGCGCGGAAATTCGCTGGAAAAGTAGTTGGATATATATGGCTCTACTCTAGGTTTATGATTGTAATGAATATTGGGCCTACTCGGGCCCATTATATACAGGCCTTTAGGCCCATATCATAATCCGACAAAGGCTGGAGAATCTGGATGCTGTGGACCCCACGTACCCACTTTAGTGGCACACCTAATTGAAACCAAATAAAAAGTAAATAAATAAGCATATATAAATTCGTTATTAATAATAACGACAAAAAATCGTAGAAACCCAGAAATATACTCTTGTCCCCAAAAAATAAACCATGGAACAAAACCATTTAATGCCATCGTTCGTCTGATATGCCGACCTGCTTCCATGTGATGTGACGACATCAACTTGTAACACCACAATCACAAACCTTAATTATCTAATAATATATCTTAAGTATTGCATTTCTATAAATAATACTATATGATAAACGCATGAGTCCATATTCATTCAATCACAAAAATTACCATAATAGTCTTGAATATAACTAACCCCAATCATCAGCCTATATAAATAAAGACGTACTAGAAAAAGGCCCACTGGCCACACATCACGAAGCTACAACACGATTTTATATCATATCATTCACAGATCTGAAAAACTCCACAAGAAATTTAAGTACAGAAATGGAATTAGGTTTACAGAGATCTGCGATATCGTTCAGAAGGCAAGGATCTTCTGGCATGGTGTGGGACGACAAGTTCCTCGCCGGCCTTAATCAGCTCGCTAACGAACAGCAACAGCAGAGGGAAGACGAATTGAAGAAATCGGAGAACAACGAATCGGAAAAGGTTCAACAAGGACCAATCAATCAGTCGCCAGCCGTCGGACTGAGGGTGGAGAGGAGCCGATCCATCGGAGGAGGACGCGGATTCCGAACAGGTAAGGTCTCGCCGGCGATCGAGCCTCCGTCGCCGCGCGTCTCGGCTTGCGGATGCTTCGGGAAAAAGAGTAGTATTGGAAATAACAACAAGACGCGCCGGCGAGCACCGAAGCAGCGCGTGAAGTGATAGGCGTCGAGAGATGAAATCTAGGTGGTAAGTAAGAACAAAGAACCGTGTGAATTGAAATATAAACGTCTTCAGCAGGTTTTGTATCGATTCCTATGGTATAATTGTTCCTATTATGTAATGTACTGCCGTTTGCTGATGACTGATGTAAGGGTTCTCTCTGTCTTATCTTGATTTCATTTCGCTTTTCGACCCTTGCTCTGTGTTAGTCCCCATGTTTCTCAGTCATACCAAAGCTTCAGAAATACAGGTGAAGTATGTATCATAAATTTCCTTCCATGGTAAAGAAATACCAATGATTGAAGTTGCCAACCATTTCTAACCCTGGAGTTGGTAGTTTGACCATACTTTTGTCTTCACCGACCCACCCCAGTTAATAAATAATATGGCAGACATAAAGATTTGATTTTTTTTATAGTTTTTCATGTATATGAGTCTCAGACGATAATAAATTGGTACAATATGATGGATGATGAATGCAAGTCCAAGATAGCTGAGTTTAACAAGTCTTGGATGATGAATACAAGCAAGCCAACTGAGTTCATAATTCGTTGAAGATGAGGCAATCCCAGACACGTAAATGTCTTATTCGAGTCAACTTTTTGGGCAAGGACGACGGTGATAATTAATAGGGTCATTTTCCTTTCAGGCCCTCCCATAACTATCATTTAGGATTCAGGCCCTCTTGGCAAAAAGTTTAGTTTTAAGGACTCATTTTTGTGCGGTACCACTTCATTGCTCTTACATACCAGTATGTTGAAATTCTGTATCACAAAACCATAATTCGATACCATTTTATGATTATCTGATAGTTTATTTTCTGCAGTATCACTTTATTGCTTTGACATACCAGTATGTTCAAAGTTTGTAACACAAAACGATCATTCTATACCAGTTCATATATATTTCGTACCTTTTTACACCACATAAAATGGGTCTTTTAACCTAAAAATTCTCAATTAGGGCCTAAATTCGAAATCAAACCCTTAATGAGGGTCTGATTTCGAATTGACCTAATTAATATGTAGTCAACAATGACAGCAAATGGAACAAGCAAATACACGTCTGTCTCAGTCTATATACGTACAAACATAACTAGTCAGCTGTACAAGGCATTGAATTGTTTTTACATACAAGAATCTTCATGCTCTGCAGATTTGCCTATGCCTTCAAGTAAATAGCCATTCCATGTGATTTTAACATGTGCCAACCGCCAAGAGAACTCACTAGAATTATCACTTTTGTGTTATTATCATGGGCACGATTTCCTACAGACAAAGGTTAATGATTTAGTTACTAGTCATTATGATGAATATTTGTGGCTAAGATATATATGCTAGCTGTACATCATTAGATCAGCTTAAACATTCTTGCTTTTTCTAGGCACCTTTGTAATTACATATATTACCTTTAAGAAAACATTATCTTGTTCTTGCAAATTCTTGATTACTCAGAATTTTCTCTTCCAAAAAATATCGAACTAAATTTACAGGCCCAACAACTTTTCTCAAGGCCCAATACGATCGCTCACACTAAATTAAATAGGGTAGGAGCAAGATATATAAATTGATTTGAGGTTTTAGGCGACAAACAATCAAGTGTGTAACATAATTTCCAGATAAAAAAGCCCTAGTTTTCTCCTCCAATTGATCAATTACAGCAGTCTTTTGCCCCACGGTTATCATTCTCTAATGGAAGAAGTAGCTGAGGGAGTCAAGAAGATGAGCATTTCCGAATCTCAGAAGACAAATGTCATCCAGGTCTCAAATACGAAGAAGCCGTTGCTTTTCTATGTTAACCTCGCAAAGGTTGGTTTTTTTCATATAGATAAACTTGAGCTATTGTACGGAAATTGATATTTTAATGTTTGTTTATGAGCGCAGAGGTACATGCAACAGTATGGAGAAGTTGAGCTTTCAGCCCTTGGAATGGGTGAGTACTACTACTAATGATCTTCTTTGCGCGTGAACACGATTGGGTATTTTTCGTGTTGTAAGTACTTCTTGAGGATATGTCATGGATTGTATTTGTATTATTTGGCGCCCATGAAATTACGCAATGTCTTGTGTTTTTCTATGTTTTACCTTGCGCGGATATTTATCTTATGCTCATAGTTTCCATGGCTTATTGAAACGAGACACCTTTGTTTCTTGCTTAATTCCAGTTAATGATTTTTCTGTTCTATTAGTAATCTGGATTCTTGTTTCTGTGGCTTAATCTTAGTTTACTTGCTCTGCAAAACAAAGCTCAAATTAACGCTTGCTATGTAATTTGAAGCTTCCTTTGTATTTTGGATTCTATGCTTCTGTGATGGCATTTGTCATTAAATGCTTCATATTCAACGGAAATTGCATCTATATGTTCGGAAATGGTTAGAATCATGCGCTCACAGATTCATTATGGAAATTCCCGGTAGTTGGATTTTATTAGCGTACGATACGCGCTCGATGATACTGCAGTTATAATTTTTCCTTTTACTGTGTAATTTCGTTTCAGCAATTTCAACTGTCGTCTCAGTTGCCGAAATTCTCAAGAACAATGGATTTGCTGTTGAGAAAAGTGAGTTTCTTTTTTCCTTTTTAACAATGGATTCTTAATCTGTTTTCTTAGGAAGAAACTTGAAACGATTTTGTCACGGACATTGCATCTAAAGTTTGCCATCTTAAATATGTAGAGATAAGAACATCCACTGTAGAGATAAAGGATGACTCAAGAGGTCGACCTGTCCAAAAGCCCAAGGTTAGTGTAATACATTTTAAGTGCTAGACATTGCTACTTGAAATTGTTACTTTATATGTCGAATTAGACGGCGACATCTGTTCCGCATTTCTCTGCTTCAGATTGAAGTTCTTCTTGGAAAAGCAGCAAAATTTGATGAATTAATGGCTGCAGCTCAACAGGACAGAGATAATGAACACAGCAAGGACTAAGATTTCCCATCTTCTGTTTGCTGGTTTAAGACATCTCAGGATTATGGATTTCCTCACTGAGTCTTGTTATCTTAGAATGTCCTCTCCTCTTTAAGGTCGACTTATCTTTTCGAATAGTTCTCATGACCTTATATACTTTGCTTGATATTTATTCTTTAAATGACATAAATGGATTCTTTACACTGTCGCCGAAAAACCGCACCGGGCACTTGAATGAATAAAATCATACATAAGAAGATAAATAGTCGAAACTGACATTAAGAAGTCAGTAATTATCAAATAAGTAGCTCTTCCCTGTACAATTGGCAATGCTAACAAAAACTTTTCCTTCACACATTCATAGTCTTGTATGAGACTCCTTTCTCTTCCTCTCGACTTTTGCTTTCGTTCAGGACCGTTTGCAAAATCTCTGCAGTCTCTCTCGTCACTTGATGAGATGAGTAGCGTTCAAACACGGCCAAGTACTGATGAGTAGCAGCGTCGACGTTCGGCTCAATCAACTTTCGGGAGATTATTGTCCTCCACTGATTGGACTTCCCCACCAAACAAACGCCGTGTAATAAGGCTGCGAAAACCACTGAATCTTGAGTGGAGCCTTTGTTCAGCAACTTATCAGCCAATGTAAGTGCAGTACTGAGCATTCTCTTCAAACAAAGGCAAGCAATGATCGAAGCATATGCAGCAGAGATGGGATCTCTACCATCAGATATCATCTTCCCAAATATATCAAGAAGCATGGGCAAAGCATCCCCAGTTCTTGAATGAGTACGTTGGATATTGCTTGACAATCCATTGACCAAATAATGGAAAGTAACATCGTTTGGATTGCACTTGCTTGAGAGCATTTCTTCGAAAAAAGACGCTGCTTTTACCAGTTTTCCCTCCTTACAATAGCCACCTATAACTACAGTGTATGTCACAACGTTCGGTGTGATACCCTCTGCTCGCATCGCCTTGAGAATCTTTTCAGCTGCTGTAGACTCTCCATTGCGAAAAAACCCGCTGATTAGAGAAGTGTAAGTAACCACGTTTGGTGGACAGTTACACTTCATCATCTGGGCAAACAACGTTAATGCCCCATACAAATCGTTATGCTTTATGCATCCATCAATAACTGTTGAATAAGTATACCCATCTGGGAAGATATTTGCTTCCATCATCTTATTGACCAAAGCAAGTGCATCTTTCATCATCCCGAATTTGCAGTAACCCTTGACCATGGCGTTATACACTACAAGCCCCTGGTCAGCGCCCTTGACAATTATCTGGTCAAAGAATTTTCTCGCATCATCGATGTTACCACTTCTGACATATCCGTCCAGCAAAGTTGCATTGACATACGCATCGATTGGTACGTTCTGGGCAAGCATTTCCACGACGAGATGCTTTGTCTCAGCAAATCTCCTGCTTTTGCAGAGTCCACTTATCAAGACATTGTAAATGCCAGCATCAGGGGACACTCCTCTTTCCTTCATCTTGTTTAGGATTGTCAGTGCAGTATCAACCTCTCGGGACATAACTAAGCCATGCATGAGACCGTTGTAGGTAATAAGGTCGGGCTTGTGTCCACATTCGACCATCTCAACGAGAAGGCGGGACCCTCTTTCGAAGTTGCCCTCCTTGTAATAGGCAGTTATAAGAGGAGTGAAGCTTAGCTTATTCGGGACTAATCCCTTGCTTCGCATTTCTTCCAAAATCTTCTCTGCTTCTTGCACATTCACATCTCGGATTGTGTTAGAGATCAATGTATTATATGTTGCAACATCTGCCTGGCACCCGACCTCAATCATTTTTCTTAGGGCCGCCATGGACTCCCCAACTAGGCCATGCTTATATTTAGCATCAACAATGTTGTTATACACTTGAACACTAGCTTTCACACCCATTGACTCCATTTCTTCCAAGACTCTATCAACTTTCTCAAAGTCTCCTCTCTTACAGAATCCTGAGACAATTGCACCATACGTCTCCTGCGTAGGCAGAAAAGCCTTTGATTTCATCTCCTCGAGAAGTGTATAAGCTCTTTCGACTTCGCCGCTCTTGCAATAACCGTCGATAAGAATATTATACAGCACCACGTTTGGAATACAATCCTTACCCCACCTTTCCTCAATCATCGTCTCTGCTTCCTTAACTTTACCTTCTTTACACAACCCTTTCACCATTATACCAACGCTGTAATTATCCAAACAGACTGCTTCCCCTCGGCCAGCACTCCTAACCATGTCATCATAAACCCTCCACGCAGCTTCCATGTTACCGTCCTCCACAAGGCCGTTCAGCAACGAATTACAAGCAACCATATGAGGCAAAGCATCATAAACTCTAATCACAGTGTCATAAACCTCAAGCGCCTTCGAAACGAACCCAGCGTCAGCATACGCACGAATCACAAAGCCCAAAGCGTCGCAAGTGGGCATCTTGTCTTCGCAGTCGACACACTCCGACAACACGCTATCCACATCCTCCAACGCTTTGGACAGCGCTAGCAGCTTCAGAAGCGAGGAATAAGCATACCCATCGAGGGAAATGTTGTTTTTGCTGACGAATTCGTAGAACTTGAGACCTAAACAGCAGTCGCGAATTCTGCCGAACACCAGGTGGGCAACTTCAGAAGGCGAGACTTCATCTTCCTCAAGAAAACGATTCTGAAGGCTTTCTTCCCAGTGATTTTCACGGGTCCTGAGGATATTGCAGACTTCGTGTGCAAGTTCTTTAATTTGGGGCGTTACGAAGGTCCTAGCGCGGGAATTTGGCGCTTGCTTGGGACGTCCCCGTTGTTTGATGAGACTGAGGAGGGTTTTAGACATGTCATGGAAAGCCAGGCCGAGGTTTTGTTGTATGATGTTTTGGTCTTTTTCAGATTTCGTATTTATTATACAATATATTTTAATTTGTGGGTTCATTTAAAAAAAAAAGATAGTAACTTTGACACGCATCACTTAAAAGTAAAGCCAAGCAAAGTTACATACAGTACATACAAGAAGAGGAGAGGCAAGAAGATTTGGAACAAGTGAATATCCTAAAGGAGCACATATTTATTCAAGAAAACACAGAAAGAATAGAAAGAGTTCGTATAGTACGGAGCCACACCGCAGCTGGGAACTCAGAATCAGTCCGTTTGCGGTTACAAATCGGTAGGCGGTTTCAATCGAATAAGTCTCTTGATTCTATCTTTATCGGTGTTCTCCAACAAACCCTTCGAAAAGAACAAAAACGAAAAACGCAGCGTAAAAGAAGCTGAGTTAGGCATACAATGAGTGGACATAAACACACACATACACAGCTTAAGACTTACCATCCAGACAATCTCATCCAAGCACAAGCATATTTTTCCGTATTTGTCCAGAAAGAGGCGTTCTGTGGGAGGTTTTCCGCAAACGTCCTTCAGTGCAGAGGTTAAGACAAAGATAATTTCTGACACTATGTAGAAGAAGCAGCAGGTTAGATTCACAGATATGGCTTCTAAGTTCTAGAAATGAAAGCATTGAGCTTAGTGCAACCTAATCCTATATAAGGAAGGAAATTGGATCAAGTGAGGCACTCACAAGCAAGTTCATCGTATTCATCTTTGCCGACGAGGAATATACTGACATCCCCGAGCACTGTGTATACTATGTATACCGATCTGGGAAACAGTAATGACATATTATTAAGACAAGAGTAAGAATAAGACAAGATTCGGGAAAGACAATAGTATACTTGTGATTAGCTACGAGGAGCTCCTCATTCTTGACTCCTTTAAGATTATCTGCTCCCAATTTCACCAAAAATGACCTCCAATGCAAGCGTTCCTCAGCTGGTACTCCATTGAAACTGTAAAATCCCACGAGGAATAGAAAATTTGAGTAGATACGAAGGCTTCATTACATGTAGTTCGAAATCGAACAGCCAACCGCACGATTGGGCATCATCTTTCACATTTGTACATACAGTACACAAATCCTACGCAGGTCTAGTTTACAAACAACTACAAATCCATAAGGCTGCAGCAGAAGAAAACATTCAAAGAAATTGTGTATGATAAGTAATCTTTACCGTTCGACAAGAATGTTTCCCTCGGAGTTGGCGACCAGAACTGCCAGTAACATCTTATATATTCTGGATTGGAATCGTAGCCGTGCCCAGTATTTACCTCACCAATTGCCCCCAGTTCTCTGTTCTTTCAGTGAAGAAGAGACTGATCTGTTTCCGTTATGCGGACAACCTTATTGCAAGACAGTCCAATATGGGCTCACAGCCCAATACAAGTATATTATGGTGACTATTTATTTTCCTAGATGGGCCCTAGGCCCAACGGACAGGTACAGTCTATTTTCTTTTGTTGAGAGTTTGCGAGAAAAAAAAAAGGCGAACGAGGTTGTTTTGTACTGCATATCTACAGAGAATGTTAAAGAAAGCCGAGCACATATATACTATCATAGTATTGTATTATCCATATACATATCGCGTTCAACACCACCAAAGCAAATTGTTTGAAATACAACAGATGGGTGTAAAATACATCGTACTTGAACAAAAACACATAATATTACAAATAAATACAAATAAAGACGATTGACGTCAGTTGAAGGTGTCTTCCCTGTCACCCTCAGCAGTTTCGCCTTCCTCCATATTGCTGAACTCCAAGAAATGAGTTGGCCTGTGCTCCTCGTGATAGTACTCGCGTGGTGCACCCAATTTCATCCCATAGTTCATGTTCGCAGTATGCTTCACACCCATGAAATTGTAGTTCCAAGGACCATTATCAGGCACCTATCATCATCATCATCATCATCATCATCATCATCATCATTACAGTTCAAAATTAATCATTAGATGTTAGCCACGCCACGCATATTTCCTTTGCTTTCACAAAAAAAAAAAAAAATGAAATGGTAAAAATTTACCATGTAGAATCCGTAGAAACGGTCGCTCAACAGCATCTGCACCTTCTCGTAGAAAGTCGGAAGGTACCCATGAGGATTGGCTCCAGCATCCGTATTACTCTTACCCCATTCATATCCCGAAGGAGTCAGCTTATACGCCGTCAGTGAGCACGAGCCTGGCGTGAAGCTGCAAGTCAAGATTATGCACTTTTCTCCATCCCAGTGATTGTTCGACAAGATACGAGCGTGAGCAGCAAGATCCTATATACCATTCATTTTCAGTCACATCAGCATGCCAAGAAAAAAGAAAAAAAGGAGACAAATTACAAAGCTTAGTGAACAAAGAAAGAAAGAAACAAACAACTAAACCTGTGGTGATAGCTGAGGAAGTTCGTTGGGTTGCGTGTGCATCCATCCCAAAGGCTCCAAGTCGTTAAGGAAGTCGTGCTCGGGGAGAGATGATGGGAGATGAACCTGCTGGTGGGTCCCCCACTGAGGGGGCATGGCAATGCAGCGGATTTCCTTCACCTGTGGATTGTCTGGGGGACTTATGCCGTAGAGATACCCAGCGATCTGAGTTCGAAGATCAGCCACGCATATGAACTTCTTTAGGATGTTCTTGGGCATGATGTATGTATATCCAGTTTCCTGCATAAATCGAGGACATCGGTCAAACTTCTTTTAACGAAGGAAGGAAGGGCCTATGGAGGTGTTAGTGTTACCTTAATGTCTTCTGAGTTCACATAGATGTGGTTAACACGCAGGTGGAGATTAGTAGCTGAAATAGCTCTGACACGCCAGTCGGTTTTAGACCCAAAGGCTGCTTGTTCGTAAGGACTTGTGGTGGTCACAATCAGCTCGTCACCATGGACATTTGTGGTCCTTGTAGTTACTGCTGTAAGTTGGCTGGCCTCCTTAGCCTGCAATTACAAAGAAGAGTTTGATATTAAACAACAAAGTCTGGTTCAGCAGATGATTGACGACTGGAGAAAAGAGAAGGATTATCACCTGTTTTTCGATCTCTGCAATCTGTTGCCGCTGCTGGGACGGTGGAGCGATTTCAGCTCCAAGAATTATATCGCGGATTTCAGACTGAGTTAATGCTGATGTGTTCACGTTGTTCTTCTTGGCATAGTCTGAAAGAATTAAATCCCTTAGAGCTACTTCCACCTGCATATTTTAGGAAAGAAGACTAAGATACATGCAACTGCCTTTACCCAGAACTACATAGAGAGTAGCCTTACAGAAATTGAAATACTCACCTTTACCCACTGTTCATCTGTTAGAGAAGGCCATATATGGTGGGGCTCAGTCACAACAGTCTTGTCTGGCTTCAGCAACATTTTTGCCTTCTCATTGTTGACATGAAGAGCTCTCAAAATTAGTATCAGTCTGGAGAAGGCCGTGTATGACGAGACGCTTTTCAGCCAATCGTCATATATGTTGAACAAGACCATTTGGGGTTCTGAAGCCTTCAAAATCAGATCACCAAACTTCTCAATCTTCAGGCAAGCTTGGAATGGCAACTGTAGCTCGCTTCCTTTAATCACAATGTTCGGGAAATCCAACAAGTGAACCTCAAGGGGATCCAACATGCCTTTACGTGTCACTATGATTTGTTTTGGCTGTTCCTCAACTGGTAGTGATCGCACCAAAGCAGCCACTTCTTCAGCAGTCTTCCACTTAGCAAGCTGACCAAGACGCTTTTGTCCAGCCCACACACTCGTATGAATGACCTGTAAATTAGAGAGGAGTAAGATATGAGAATTTTTTCATGGAGAAGAACCAGACGAGGTCGTAAAAACAAACCTTTAGGAATAATTGACCCGTCCTGGGGTTAAATATGAAGATGGCACCATTTATAGGTTTTGTCGTGAGATTTCCCTCAAATGTCTTGTGTATCGTGACACGGTAGACATTTGTGTCATCCACAAACCAGATTATCTGATTGCTGAATATCTCCCCATAGTTCTGAGAGGATAGATAGGGCTCTGTGGGTTCCGAAGAATACAACTGTAGCCCTTTCCTTATGCGCTCCCTTAGGACATACAAGGCAGGATTTGACTGCATAGAAAGAAGGAGAAAAACACTGAGTCACTTTTTAGCTAAGAGTTTCATCAACTCCAAGACTGTCTACCCAAACAATGTAAATGTCTAACCTTCATGATCTTGTTCATGGCCTGAGCAAGCAGCGGCTTCGATCCAGGGAACCAATTCCCAAATGCGGAATGCAAGTTGTAAGCCAGATCTATCCCAATCATAACCCCTGGAACAGAGCGCATTAGCTTCAGAGACAAAAGAAGGGGGAAACATACAAATATCGTATGAAAAAAAAAACAATTTACCAGTTGGCGACGGATATATCGACATATTGTCGGTCGTGTAGTCCATAAATTTTGCCCTGTTGTACCGCTCTATATCATGTGAATCATAATCTCCCCAGCGAAGCTGAACATCGATCCAGTATTTGTTACTGGCCTTTTGATCAAAAACATCCTTGGATTCAGCTACAAGACTGGGCTTTGACATTTGCCATCTATGAGCAGCAAAGAGCAAAATATCAGCACATGAGCTATTCATTTTGTAGCTCTTTCTTGGGTGAATAGTTTCTTTCTGCACAGTTTCGATCTCGAGCGCATCAAGCTCTTGATCTAAAACTTGGCACAGATCCATAACCACACTCTCATGTATCTTCTGCCACAAATGGGCACGGAATATCTGGATCAGTGAAATCTTCAGAGTAGGAATCTTTCCGTGCATAAATATGCCAGTCAGATCCAGTTGCACTTGGAACCCAACATAGACATTCGCTCTGTTTATAGTTGGTGACCACCAAAGAGTAAATCTACGATTAGGAATTTGATTAAGACCAGATCTTTGAGCATTTGTCAGTTTCTTATACTTCATGGACTCTTCAAAACCTGATGCCTTCTCCCAGAATAGACCCTCCCATGTTGGGAAGCTGATTAACACAGAAAATAAAATTCAGCATACGAAATTACAAAGCAAAGCTGTTTAAGAATATCATAGAACTGAAAATATAAGAAATGTACAGAGTTTTTAAGTAGCAGTATTAGTGTTTGTTTGGGCAGCGATGTCAGGGATCTTACTATGTTCCCTTGAATAGCGTGTGCTCAAGAATTCCTTCTACTCCACCAAGTGCTTGAATAACATCGGTTCGGTAATTGTTCAAGTTCCACAGTTTCCCGTCATGTCTTTGATGTGTCCACCAGAACGGATTTTGCTTCAGGACCTGATACTGTTTAAAATCTGTTCTTACACGCCAACCTTTGTCATAGGCAAGAGTGTGGCGGTCTTTCTGAAATAAGGTATTGATTCGAGGTATCCCGCGATCCCAGGAATCCTGAAACCAGTCACAAAAAGGATATCTTAGGAAAATATGACTGGGTAGAAATGAACAGACAAAAGAAACGACTAGTTATGAAAGAGAAATGAACAAATTAAAGAAAAACCCACCTCCAAATCCTCCAGAGTCAATCGCCTATTCTGGGCCTGTGCCTCCTGCCTCTTCAATGCATATTCAGCCCAGACACGTTGTGAATCGATGAATTCACTCTCCCATGGCTGCCACATAGATGAAAAGATAAGAAAATAATTTCGAAATTTAACAAGGATCTAATTATCATTATGATAAAGTACCTGTATGTAACGATAAAGATTTGGAATCAACTGATCCTCATCATGACTCATTCCACTTCTAAAATGAGTGACCCCGACGTCTGTCTGTTTACTATAACGAAGGTCACTCTGAGGAATCAAAATGTGACCCATAGATAACATTCCAAGCCCTCCTATTTCCTTTGGCGTGTAAAAGATAACAGGAGGGAATCTGGCAGAAAAATAAAAGTTCAGCCACTTTCATAATTCAAATACAATAACTGGGAAAACAGAAATTAATGAAACAAGTTACTCTACCTGCTAGGCATCTTTGAATTCAACCCAATCTTAATACGAGTTTGGATCTTGTTTTCACATTTTACTAGTAGATCCAACAATTCTTGAGTATGCACCGTCGCCTCACGGAAGTATGTCATGAGACCTATAATGGTAACAACTGTATTAAGCAGCAGGAAGAAACACAACTTGGCCATCTGCTAGATACAAAACAGAAGGCACTCCTAAGACGGGATCGTGAATGGTTACCTATAAGAGCTGTATTCCATTTATTGACGATCTTGGTGAATGTTGTCGAACCTGAGGACATGAGTATCTGCCTTACTCTATTCTCAAAAACTTTCATGTGCTCATCATCTACTCGTAAGAAGGCAATAGCTGTGCGTTCTTTTGTCTGCTCGTTCTGCAAATTCCAAACCCCATCCCTTGTGTTGCTAAAAGCCTCCTGTGTCATACGGATCTTTGGCAATATACGAACTTCAAAGCCACACCTATACCCGAGAAGATTCAGTATTTATAACATCAGTATCTCACATAAGCCAACAATATAATGTATAAACTTACATGCTGAAAAGCAAGTTCGGATTGTCTTTGCTGTAGACAGACACAAAACCGTTCTCCCATTCCAGGGTGGTAATACTCCTCGGAAGGCGGTTTTTCATATCCCAAAAAACACTTCTTCCAAGGTTAACTGCGCCAATTACCAGTAAAAGTTAGTACGGATTGTCCACCAATTATCAATAAGATACATAGATAATATAATTGACTGAAGTTTCTTAAGTGCATACCATCATGTTTCATTAGCCGCATTCTGGCATCCCTAGGCCAGCATTTCTTATTGTTATAACCCACCATATTCTCATTGTTGGGATCGGGATGCTCTGTGAGATACCTCTGGATAAGGTCACGAGCCTCGTCATGAGTGAATCGAAATAGTATATGCACCTTGTCAATGTATCTGGAGTACAATCTGATAGGGTGACGTGTTTCTACTCTAGTATCATGATAAGTTATGAACTCATTCGGCATTTGTGGTGGGCCTGCTATCTCACTAGCTCGGGTCAAACCAAGAAGTAGAAGATCCAGTACAAGCCCATAGTACTGGACGACAAATGAAGCAAACTGTAGACCACGTATAAGTCCATAAGAGTTTGTATGACTCATGTCCTTATATGACAAAACAACATTATTCTTTGCAGTAACATAATCAGCAATGTTGTGATCAAGAACCAAACGTAGAAGCCTGCAGAAAGATTAGATGAAAAAATTATGAGAGAGAAGTTTTGGAACAAGCACCAATGATATAGGAGAAACGTCATGCTCTCACCTATTAAGCATAGTTAGATCAATCTTCTCAAAAAACTTCTCAAATTTGGTCTGCAACATCACAACACACTGGCCGTCACCGGTGTCCCAAATGTCTTGTAAGTTGTTGATTCCTTGGCACCATTTATATACCAATAGAGGTGGGGGCTCTGAATCGGCAGGCTTAATCCAATTCGGAAACAGATGACGCTTGTCACCCTCATACCATAAATACTGATCTAGATAAGCATCCGTAATTTTTTCAAGTGGTTCGATCTCATACACCGGAATCAGATAGCTATATAAATCCATAAACTCAATGCCAACCTGTCAAATAATATACTGTTAGTTTATCCACGTAGATAAACAATTGTTTTTGCAAGTTCCATTATCATGAGAACACAAGATAGAGGATACAATCTAAAACATACTTCTTTGAAGGCACGCTGTGTAAGCAAATGGCGCTTAATCCGAGATAGAGCCTCGTGAGGATTATCATAGGCCTGCTCAATCAAACCCAGCTCCTCTCTCTGAAGCTGGTTTAACCTAACAGCAACACTGTATGACTCCTTCAGTCTCTCCAAAGCAAGAATGAGGAGCTTCGTATCGTGCTTGTAAGACAATGGGGGGAAAGGAATTGGAGAGAATTTCCTAGATTCCAACCAGTGAACAGTGGTTGTGTATATTGCGACTGCTTCTTCTGGTGTCACATAAGGACCATCTTTCAAGTAATTATGTTGGCGTTCCTAAGAGAAGTGAACGAAATCCGTGAACACAAAGCACAGACCCCATAAAAAGAGAATAATGTCAAAATTCAACATTTGTTGTTACCTGTTCTGCCTTAAGCCAAAGACGGGTCAGTCTCCCAAGATTCTTTCGGCAAACAGTCTTGTCCACTGTAGCCCCCCTTCTAATACGCTCACGATTATAATGAGCAACATTTGTCCACCAATCAGCTTTTGACTTGACATAGCGAAGTATCATGTTCTCAATAGGGACCGGCAACCCAGGGACTTTCCAAGGTATATTTGCTTTCCAGCAACGCCAAGCTTCACTAAGATGCTGCAAGATGGTTCTTGCTTTATTTGCCTTGATGCCCTCTGCATAGAAAGAAGAAATTAAAGCAGGAAATGAAAGTCTAACACTGGAACTGCCTAATGTATTACATAAGGATTAGCATCTATTAAAAGATGCCAACCTGGCATGGCATCAAGGACATCATGCATGACGGCAGCACGGAGCTCCAAATCAAAGTGGCTTTCAACACGCTGCTTTGTCACAGTTTTAGCAACCCCTTTGGAGTGGCGTCCTTCAAATTGTCTCGCAAGTAAATTTCCCAACCACCTTTCCAGAAGAGGAACTATTCCACGGAGAAAGAACAACCATACTCTCCACATTGGAGCCCAAAAACCACAACCAGGACCTTTTCCAACTGGTCCAGTATTGAATCGGTAATAAATCAAATGTTTCAAGTCCTTACACATTCTGATCTGTCGCATAAGCCGGTACTTGTACCGGTACATACCAGTCAGTTGACCAACATGTGAAAAGATATATTGCAAACCATCAGCCAACTGGAATGCATCTACATTCCCCAAACGAAACTGGATATTTGCATCAACAACGAGTTTCGTCAGACGCAATATTTCACGGCAAAGATGGAAGGTGTTACCCTCGGGATTTCTAGCTAACGGTAAAATAACATTAACGGTAAAATAACCCGCGAGTAGGACGCGAAGAGACACCCCGAGGAGGTGGAAAGCGCCAGGATCAGGACGAGGTGCCCGACGAGGTGCCCGAGAAGATCAGGAAGGGAAAGAGCACTCGAGGAGGGGTTGCCCGAGGAGGCAAAGGCCGGAAGGCTAAGGCCGGGTCGGGTTAACGAGACCCTGTGAGTGCGAGACCCCGTGAGTGATTTGAGAGACCGAGAACGTGTGATGATCGGCCCGAGGAGATGGGGTCGCCCGATAGGAACGAGGTCGGGAAAGAAACTGGCAGGAAAGGAGGAGACGAGAACGTGGGATGATGGGAAGGCCACGTTCTCTTCGTGAGGTTCGCGATAAACGTGGGCCTGGGTGGAAGACTAGGTCGCGGCGACAAGAAACAAGGTTGGTATAAATAGTAGCAGTTAGCTCATTTCTCAGGTATGTACACTATACGATAAAAAACTGATTTACGAGCCAATACACCCGTTTTTCACCCATTTTCTGACTTAAGCATCGGAGGGGATACGCCGGCACCCACTCCGGCCCCCTTCTGACATTTTTTCTGAGTTTTGGTGTTAGGCTCGGCGAAGCTAATTACCGGGGAGCGAGAAGTTCGCGCCAAGAAAGGTACGAGGGAAGAACAGCCGTTTTCGTCGTCGTTTCAAAAGGTCGTTTTACGCGGTCCGCATCATTGGCGCCGTCTGTGGGACGATATATTAATAACATGGTGGACACCGCAAACGACATTCAACCGCCACCGATGGAAGAAGTGCTGGTGACTGACTGGACGGAGGAGAACCAAGAAGAGACACACAATGATGATCAAACCGAACTGGGGAAATTGAGAGCAGAAGTAGAAATGTTAAGAGCAGAGCGAACGCAGAGAACTCGCGTGGAATCACCACCACCACGTCAGGAGACTGAGGAGGAGGAGGCAGAACGGTTGCGACGTGAGGAAGAGCATGCTCGGGCCAAAGAACAAGAAAAGGAGACAGAGGAAAAAACATTGAGGGCGGAAATCAACATCCTGCGGGCCGAGAAGAAAAGAGCGTTGGAGGAAAGACAGATAGTGGAATGGGAACGAATGAAGGAAGAAATCCAGAGGTTGAAGGAACTAGCCAATCCGCAAATGCCCCTCCCGATCCAACGAGGCTCTCCCTTCTCGGATGAGGTCCTTCGCGCTCCCTTACCGAACAACTTTAGGTTCCCGGACATGAACCGCTACGACGGATCTGGGCCGCCCGAGGACCATCTGGCCAGTTTTGATGGGAATGCGGCGCTCTATCAGTTGGGAGACTCGATCAAGTGTCGGGTTTTCGCCACGACCCTCGCGAAAGGAGCCCAGCAGTGGTTCACTATGTTACCCGCGGGGGAAATTCATAACTTCGCGGACTTCACTCGGGCTTTCCTGAGACAATTTTCCAGTAGCCGACGAAGACCTTTTTCGGCCGTAAACCTACTAAATATGAAGCAGGGAGATCAAGAGAGTCTGCGAGATTACTTGAAGCGATTCAATCGGACCATGATGGAAGTCCCGACCGCCACTTCCGATTTGCTGATCGGGGCTTTCCACAATGGGCTAAAGGAAGGAGATCTCTATCGGTCATTGGTAAAGAAGTACCCGACCACGGTGGAAGACTTGATAATCAGGGTGGAAAAATACGTGAGGGTAGAAGAGGCACACAATTTCAAAAAGGGAGATAAGAAGAGAGCGATAGGGACGGTGGAGATCGCGCGAGAGCCAACACGCCCCAAGGAAGAGAGTCCTCGAGTAGAAGCCCAAAGAAAGACCCGACCGAGCAATATTCAATGGAAGGTGAGTAAAGCTCGAGCGTTGGAGGTATGCGAAGGAAGATACTATATTAGGAGACCGGCTAAAAGTAAAGAAGGACCCAGAAATCCTGTCTCAAAGTCATATTGCGAATTCCATCGAGAGTATGGCCATACGACGGAGGCCTGCTTTCACCTGAATGACGAACTTGAAAGGATCGTGGCAGCAAATCCGGAAGCCCGAGCGGAGCTAGTGGTAGGTGAAGAAGCGGACGCCCCGCGAAAGTATTTCAGGAGAGACTTCGAACCAGGACCCAGGAGAGACCATCATTACGCCAACCGTAGACCGCAAAACAGGTCCGATCGACCTCCCGAAGGAAGACGAGAGGAATATCGAAGGGGAGACAAGCCCAATCAAGAGCGAGGAAACGATCGAACCACACCAGAGCGTAATCGGGCGCCCGTAGAGCCGTATGTGCCTCCGCGCCGGATTAATATGATATCTGGAGGACCCGCGATGGGGGACTCAAACAGAGCCAGGAAGGCAGGGGTAAGGAAGCTCGAGAGCCTAGGAGTGACATCAATATCGAGACGACCAGGACCCATCATTTCCTTTGGGCCAGAGGACTTTCATGGAGGAGATGACACACATGAGGATGCCCTGGTCATTCGGGCAGAGATAGCAAATCATGATGTGGGCAGAGTCTTCGTCGACAATGGGAGCTCTGTGAACATCATTTTCAAAGAGACCATGGACCAGATGGAATTAGGAGAATATCATATGAATCCCGTGGAGACAGCGTTATTCGGGTTCACAGGGCATGCCATCGAAGCGGTAGGGTTGATTCAGCTACCCCTGACTCTGGGATCGGGGAAGTTGAAGAAAACCCGAATAGCCCCTTTCCTGATCGTCGACATGTCTTCCTCCTACAATGTTATATTGGGACGCCCGGCGCTCAGCTCCTTTGCAGCAATCGCCTCGGCCCTACATCAAAAAATAAAGTTTCCCGTGGGGAACCGAGTAGGAGAGGTACTCGGGGATCGGAAGACGGCGCGTAAATGCTATGTGGAAGAAGTGAGGATTGAGTTGAAGTCATTGAAAAGCCGCCGAGGAGGCCACCCCAGACGCCGAGAAGCTCTCTGCGCCATACACACTCTCCAAGAAGTGGGAACTGAGGGCGAAACGGAGGAAGTCGTGATCAGACTCCCATCAGGCACGGTCAAGATAGCTCGGGACTTATCCCCCGAGCTAAAGGCCGACCTCATCAAACAGTTGAAGGAGAACGAAGATGTGTTTGCCTGGTCGGCGAATGAACTCACCGTGATACCAAGGAATATAATGGAGCACCGACTAAACATCTCTCCCGAGGTCAGGCCAGTCTTCCAGAAAAAGAGACATCTCGGAGCACAAAAAGACGCGATAGTTAAAGAACAAGTGGGAGACCTCTTGAAAGCGGGATACATTCGAGAAATACAATTCCCGACCTGGTTATCAAATGTGGTCTTGGTCCCTAAGTCGGCGGGAAAATGGCGTATGTGCGTCGACTTCCGGGATCTGAACAAAGCATGCCCGAAGGATTGCTACCCCTTACCACGTATTGACCAGTTGGTGGACTCCACAGCCGGGCATGAGCTCTTATGCTTCCTAGACGCCTTCCAGGGATATCACCAGATCGGGTTGGCCGAAGAAGACCAACCTAAGGTCAGTTTTATCACCTCAGAAGGAACCTTTTGCTACGTGGTTATGCCATTCGGGTTGAAGAACGCAGGAGCCACCTATCAAAGACTAATGGATCGGGTTTTCGAGGCACAGATCGGACGAAACGTGGAAGTCTACGTAGATGATATCCTGATCAAGTCCAAAACAGAGGATAGCTTCTCGGGAGACCTCCGCGAGACTTTTTCTACGGCCCGGAGGTATGGCTTGAAGCTAAACCCCGCCAAATGCACATTCGGGGTACGCTCGGGAAAGTTCTTAGGGTACATGGTCACCCGATCTGGTATCGAGGCCAACCCCGACAAGGTGAAGGCCATCGCTGACATGGCCTCCCCAAAGAATCTCAATGAGGTCCAGAGGCTGACAGGGAGGATCACAGCCCTATCTCGGTTTATCTCAAGGTCGGCAGAAAGGAGTATGCCGTTCTTCAAAGTACTGAGGAAGGTCAAGAATTTCGAGTGGACGCCCGAGTGTGAGAAAGCTTTCCAAGAGTTGAAGGAATATTTGAAGGAGTTACCAATATTGAACAAGCCAACTCCCGGGGAAGAACTTCTCGTTTATCTCTCGGCTACTCCTCGGGCAGTCAGCTCCGTTATGGTTCGGGAAGATGAAAAGGTGCAAAAGCCGGTCTACTTTGTCAGTCATCTCCTGAAAGGTGCGGAAGTTCGATACACTTCCCAGGAAAAATTGCTATTAGCCTTGGTGATCACAGCCAGGAGGTTGAGACCTTATTTCCTATCACACCCGATCGTGGTACCCACCAACAGTCCGTTGGGGGTAATCGTGACCCGACCTGATATCTCGGGAAGGTCGATTAAATGGGTAACCGAGTTAGGGGAATACGACATCCAGTTTCGACCCCGGACGACCATCAAAGCCCAGGCCTTGGCCGATTTCATTGTCGAGATGACAGAAGAAGGACCGGTCGAGATGTGGAAGATATATGTCGATGGTTCCTCTTGTCAGTTTGGAAATGGCGTCGGGGTGGTAATCGTTTCACCCTGGGGCGAGGAGACTAGCTTGGGGGTGAGGCTGGACTTCCGAGCCTCCAATAACGAAGTCGAATATGAAGCTCTCTTGCTCGGGATGAGGACGGCGATCAGGATGGGATTGGCCCGAGTAACTTTATACTCCGACTCGCAGCTGGTGGTACAGCAAATCGAGGGAAATTTCGCTATTAAGGAAGAAAGGCTAGCAGAATATGCGAAGTCTTTTCAAAAGTTAAAGGAAAAATTCGAGGAGGTTAAGTTGGAGCTCATTAATAGAAAGGAAAACGAAAAGGCAGACAGAATCGCCAAGTGGGCTAGCACGTTGAGTATGCCCGAGGAAGGTGTTAAAGTGGAGAAAGCACCCCAGATCCACCAGATCGAGGAAACGAGAGAATTAGAACCCGAAGACTGGCGATACGATATCCATCGCTATCTCGAGAAACAAGTCTTGCCCGAGGACAGGATCCAGGCTAGGGTAACGCAAAGAAGGGCGGGCCGTTTTACCCTCATAGACGGAATCCTATACAAAAGGTCTTACTCGGGTCCTTTGTTGAGGTGCTTATCGAAAGAAGAGGCCGAGGAAGCCATGGTAGATATTCACGAGGGAAGTTGCGGAAGCCATATTGGAGGAAGAGCCTTAGCGAGGAAAGCAATGTTGGCTGGTTTCTTTTGGCCTACCATGAGGGCGGACTCAATCAGGGTGGTACGAAGTTGCCTTAGATGCCAGAAACACGCAAACTTGCAAAGGGCACCAGCGGAAATGATGAAGGCTGTGGTGTCAGCCTGCCCCTTCGACCAATGGGGCCTGGACATAGTCGGGCCGTTCGAGGGTAATGCCTCGCAGAAGAAATTCCTCCTAGTCGCGATTGACTATTTCTCTAAATGGGTGGAGGCCGAGGCCTTGGCACGAATTACCGAAGCCGCGGTGATCGCCTTCTTATGGAAGAATATCTTGTGCCGATTCGGGGTCCCGAGGAGATTGATTAGCGATAATGGGAGGCAGTTCAGCGGACGCAAGCTAAAGGAATGGTGCGAAGGCTACGGGATCGAGCAAATATTTACCTCTGTGGCCTACCCGCAAAGCAATGGCCAAGTAGAAGTAACCAATCGAACCATCGTCCAAGCATTGAAAGTACGGCTGGACGGGTTAAAAAGGGCCTGGTTCAACGAGCTGCAAAGTGTACTTTGGTCTTATCGAACCACTCCTCGGGCTGGGACGAAGGAGACACCCTTTAGCTTAGTATACGGAAGCGAAGCAGTATTACCCGTGGAAATAGGCCAGGAAAGCGCTCGAGTTATAGGATACTCAGAAGAGAACGATCGGCTCCGGGCCGACGAGCTGGACTTGATCGAGGAAGGAAGACAAAAAGCCGCACTTCGGATGGCGGCCTATCAGAGAAAAATCACTCGAGCCTACAATCGGAAAGTATGCCTGAGAAGATTCGAGGAAGGAGAGCTGGTCATGAAGGAAATACAACATAAGGGAGAGCGAGGGAAGTTGGATCCCAAATACGAAGGGCCATATAAGGTGATTAGGAAGGCCGGGGAAGCCGCATATTACTTAGAAAGCTTGGATGGAAAAAAGCTGGAAAGACCACACAATGCGCGGCATTTGAAGAAATATTACCCGTGAGATATTCTCGGGATCATACCCTATTCGTTTATCATATTCATGCTCTATCTATTTTCTTAATTAGGGAGTCTCGGTAGCACAATGTGTTTGTCCTTATTTCCGAACATTCGTATGTTTAATGAAGTCATTTAAGTCCGAAAAAGCGTGAAAAGGAAGAAAAGTCCTCGGAAGAGGCCCGATCACCCATGAGGGTGAAGAAAATCTCCAAACGAAAATGAAGAAAAGTCCTCGGATGAGGCCCGATCACCCATGAGGGTGAAGAAAATCTCCAAACGAAAATGAAGAAAAGTCCTCGGATGAGGCCCGATCACCCATGAGGGTGAAGAAAATCTCCAAACGAAAATGAAGAAAAGTCCTCGGATGAGGCCCGATCACCCATGAGGGTGAAGAAAATCTCCAAACGAAAATGAAGAAAAGTCCTCGGATGAGGCCCGATCACCCATGAGGGTGAAGAAAATCTCCAAACGAAAATGAAGAAAAGTCCTCGGATGAGGCCCGATCACCCATGAGGGTGAAGAAAATCTCCAAACGAAAATGAAGAAAAGTCCTCGGATGAGGCCCGATCACCCATGAGGGTGAAGAAAATCTCCAAACGAAAATGAAGAAAAGTCCTCGGATGAGGCCCGATCACCCATGAGGGTGAAGAAAATCTCCAAACGAAAATGAAGAAAAGTCCTCGGATGAGGCCCGATCACCCATGAGGGTGAAGAAAATCCCCAAACGTAAATGAAGAAAAGTCCTCGGATGAGGCCCGATCACCCATGAGGGTGAAGAAAATCTCCAGACGAAGATGAAGAAAAGTCCTCGGATGAGGCCAGATCACCGTGGGGGTGAAGAAAGTCGCTAGGAAGAATGCGATTGCCGATCAATACTAAAACGATGGAGGATGCGTGAAAAAACAAAACTAATATTTAAAAATACGAAGGCAAATACATAAAAAAGAAGAGTTGCGAAAGACTAAAACATTTATCGCCCCCTCTACCGGGCATAGGGTATCCCTAGGTGTCGGGATCCCGAAGAGGCAAAGGTTTCTTCGTCTCGAAGAATCTTCGTGCGCCGTAGCGCTGAAGTCCTACCCGAGTATGGGGATGCAATACGTCTCATCCGATTAGGGGGGCGAACCCGGTTACTTCTCCCTTGGAGCCTCGAACGAGTGCCTTGCTCCTCATCGGGAAGATCAGCCAACAACTCCTTTAGTTCAGCGATCTGGCGATCCTTCTCCCTCAAGGAGGTAGTCAATCGGGTGCAAGCATCCTCATAATGTCGAAGCAAGGCGCGTTGCTGGGAACAACGCCGAAGCCCCTCGCAAGAAAGTAAGTAAGACTAACGGAGGATGTCAGAAAAGAAAAAAAGGGGGGAGAAAGGCAAACTAAAAAGTGGAAGTCGACGCGACTGACCCGACTCTCGGTCAAAGCCCACCGGTCCCAGAGGTCAGAATCGGAGAATCTCGCCAGACGCCGCTTCTCGTCGGGCTTCAGGAAATTCTCCATAAACTGACGGGAGGAAATGCCATCGTCCTCCAAAAGGAAATGAGGGGTGGGGCGAAGTACCTCCCGAGAAGATATTCCTCGAGAAAGGGGGGCTGCGATGACCTGGCCTTCCCTATGCGGAAAATCCGCGTTCGCGTTCGAAACAAAACCTGTCGCTTCCTCCCATAAATCCCAAAGTGGGCGTAGAGGGGGATCTGAGGGAATATTTCCCCTAAAGTGAGAATTTCTAAGGTGGGAGTTCGTCATTCTGGGGTTCATCAATAAACTGGGTTAGAAAGGAAACGAATTTGAGGTAAACCAAGAAGGGAAAAGGAAGGCGAAGTCTCACGTCGGAGAGATGGAATAACGGGGAGAAGGTAAATTTAATGGAGCTGAGGAAGAGAAGTAGAACGGGTGAGGAGCAATTTTATAGGGATATAAACCCGCGAAGATCGGACTGTTACAAAGATCAAGTCTTGAGGCGAATTCGAAATTTGAACAAAGGAATACGAAATTCCGGGATAAAAAGAGCCGTTAAGTAACGGTTGAAAAGATGCTCGGGAAAATGAAAGAACATTCGAAGATCGTACTCGGGAAGTATAGTTTGGCTATTATCGGGAAAGTACGGAAAAACAGGATAAGAAAGAAAACTCCTAGTCACAGAGAAAAATTCTCAGGCACAGTTGACTGTGTATCATGAACTTGAGAACCAAGGGTAGCATCAGTGAACACGATACGGAAGAATTACAGATAAACTAATATAATAGAGTCTGAAAAAGAAAAAAAAACAGGGACGGAAATAAAAAAGACACACTGTTCATAACAAAAGACATTGAGGAAAACAGATTCATCTTCTTAAGGCGGAGCGGCCGATCCGGCCTGATTCAACTCCGCCATCGCCTCCTCTACCCCGACCGTCGCCGACTCGACCTGGGACGTGGGTTGCTCCCCTCCTCGACTAGGAACCTCCTCCTCAGGACCAGCCTCTACAGTGTCATGAATGGGCTCGGGGACTCTGAGATTCTCGTCGGGCTGCACATCGCGTGGCTCGTCGGGTTGCTCGTCGGGCTGCTTCTCAGCTTCCTCGGGGCCTTGAGCCGGGTCGGGGGAACCCTCTCCATCTTCTCCGCTCGAGGGCGTGGGCATGGCCTCAGCCTCCTCAAGGACGGCATCGTCGGAACCCGCCTGAGCAGCTGACTCCGGCTTATAGCCATCTGGAGGACATTCGGCAAGAGCCCGATCCGCGTTCAGGAAGTCCAGCTTGAATTTGTAACGGACAAAGCCAGCTTTCCGGAATTGGCGAAGACAGCCCCAAAAGCCGTACTTAAAGTACGTAACGACTTGCCTCCCGTAGGTCTCCCGAGGCAGATAATCTCGCTCGAGAGCCTCTTCCAGATCGCGGAAGTTCCGCTCAGCTTCTTCCCGAGCCCCGGTCTCCTTTGAAAGGGCTTTCACCGCCTTCTCGGACTCGGCGCGAGCGCTTTTCAATTGCTTCTTCAGCTCGTCTTCCCTCGACTTGGCTTCCTCCTTGACCCGAGCAAGTTCCTCCTTCAACTTCTTTTCAGAGTTGGTAAGCGTGATGCAGTCTTCGTGCATGAAAAGCATTCTCTCCAAGGCCTCGGCACCACAAGCAAAGCTCTGAGGGGGAAAGAAAAAGAAAAGGGGAATAAGGAAGTTTGAACAGAGGTAACGGGGGTTGAGAAAGAGGAGAAAAGAGGAGAAAAGAGGAAGTTGGTACCTGACCCATATGTTGGGCAAAGAGGGAGAAGAACTCCCGAGGATTCATGCTCGAGAGGTGAGACTGGTTAGCCTCATTCCGGAAGCCCCGGAGAAATTCCACGCATTGAGTCCCGCGAGGCCTGTGGAAGTAATCGGGCTGCTCGACATGGCCCGGGGAAGAAGGGGAGTCCTCAGTAGTGCCCGCGCTTGCTCGAGCGCTGGATTTAGCTTTCTTGGCGGCAGAGCTGCTCGGGGCCGCGGGTGCCTTCCTTTTCGGGGCCGCTTTTGGGGACCCCGATGATGAAGCCGAGGCCTTACCCTTGCCCTTGTTGAGGGCCCGAGTAACAGAGGCGGGAGGAGGAGCTTGAGAAGAACCGCCCTCCTTCATCTCGCGGGAAATTTTGAGTAAGTCAGCAAGATCCATGCGCGAGTCTGGTAAGAAAGGGTAGAGAACCCGATCAGAGATGTAAATAGGAAAAGATAAAGAAAGCAAGAGAATATACCTAAATCATCTATCGTTAGATTCTTGGAGCAATAGCCAAAATGGCAGAGAAGATCATCCTTAACTAGCTCGGGAGCGCTGAAACTCCGCTCCCCGAGGATCTCCGTGAACCTTTCGACTTCTGAGCCGGAGGCAACTGGAAGGGGAGTAGATACGGATATGGCCTTAGGCCACGTATCGACAGTTTCATTCTCGGGACTTCCCTCAGGAGATCGGACATAGAAAAATTTTCTCATCCATCCCTTGTGGGAAGAAGGGTTCCCGAGGAGAAACTCTCGTGGGGCTGTAGACGAGAAAAAGAATTTACCAGTTTCTTTCTGGTTTACCTTCAAAAAGGATAGAAGAAGAGGGAGAGATAAAGGGATTTGAAAGTATTTAATAAGAATGGCTAGGGAAAGTAAAAGGCTGTAAGAGTTAGGGGTTAGTTGACTCGGGGAGATTTGAAAATGATTGCAGAGGTCGGCTATGAAGGGGGCCAGAGGAAGACGAAGTCCCATATCCAGCTGGTCCAAGAAATATGTGTGAAAGCCCTCGGGAGGACCGCTGATAACATCTCGAGGCCCAGGAATCCGGACCTCGAAATCGGGTCCTAATCCAGCCCGATCGACGATCAATGGGATATGGGACGCCCGAAGAGAGGAGACGTTCACTTCGTGCCAAGGGAGCTTGATCTCCTCGCGAAATTCTTCCATTCGAGAAGACCAGTCGGACAGATCCTGAAGATAGGCTTCCTCACTCGGGTATCCTATACGCTGAGGGGGTCGAAAAATATCCAAGTCAGGATAGTTATTCAGAGCTTCCATGGCGGCGAAAAATGAAATGAAAAGGGACGACGAAGGAGAAGATGGGGATTCTGGTTGGTTTAGGGTTGAAAGCGAAGTCGTAGGGCCGCTCATAGCAAAGGGCAAAATCCTAACACCAAAACCCTAAAATAGCTGAAGGAACGAACATAGAGGGAAATGGCGGAGAAAAAGGAATCTCAAGACGACATTTACGCGATTCGGAGGTGAAAATCAGAGCGAGGATGAACAGAAATGGCGAAATGAAAGGAGAGAGGTGACTTACCAGATGGCGACGAAGAAGACGACCCAGAAGATGCAAGCAAAATGCCGATTTTACGATTTGGGGACGAAAAGCTGGTGCGCAGTTTCTTGTAGGTGGGGTAAAGATGAAATGGGAAGGAGGAAGAAGGGAAACCCTAAAGGAAGGGGGAAAGGCACGAAAAACGAGAAAAGGAAAGAAGAGACATCAGGCCGTTGGATGAGAGCCACGTGGCGAAAGTGATTCGGCCGTGATATGATGGGGCGGCAAGGTTCCCGCCCAAATAAAATTGTGACGTGGACTGAGGAGCGAAGATCAAAAGAGGAAGGGAAGTAGAATGCCCGAGCACTAAGACACCCGATAAGATTCACCGAGGGGGGTTTAACTCCGGGACCAATTATTTTACCGATAGTTAACGTCCAAATACTCGTTACACTCTTTTTGGACTATTTTAGGGGGGGACTATTGTTACCCTCGGGATTTCTAGCTAACGGTAAAATAACATTAACGGTAAAATAACCCGCGAGTAGGACGCGAAGAGACACCCCGAGGAGGTGGAAAGCGCCAGGATCAGGACGAGGTGCCCGACGAGGTGCCCGAGAAGATCAGGAAGGGAAAGAGCACTCGGGAGGGGTTGCCCGAGGAGGCAAAGGCCGGAAGGCTAAGGCCGGGTCGGGTTAACGAGACCCTGTGAGTGCGAGACCCCGTGAGTGATTTGAGAGACCGAGAACGTGTGATGATCGGCCCGAGGAGATGGGGTCGCCCGATAGGAACGAGGTCGGGAAAGAAACTGGCAGGAAAGGAGGAGACGAGAACGTGGGATGATGGGAAGGCCACGTTCTCTTCGTGAGGTTCGCGATAAACGTGGGCCTGGGTGGAAGACTAGGTCGCGGCGACAAGAAACAAGGTTGGTATAAATAGTAGCAGTTAGCTCATTTCTCAGGTATGTACACTATACGATAAAAAACTGATTTACGAGCCAATACACCCGTTTTTCACCCATTTTCTGACTTAAGCATCGGAGGGGATACGCCGGCACCCACTCCGGCCCCCTTCTGACATTTTTTCTGAGTTTTGGTGTTAGGCTCGGCGAAGCTAATTACCGGGGAGCGAGAAGTTCGCGCCAAGAAAGGTACGAGGGAAGAACAGCCGTTTTCGTCGTCGTTTCAAAAGGTCGTTTTACGCGGTCCGCATCAGAAGGCATTACCAAACCGTGACTTTTTGCGTTCCTTAGTTGTCAGGGTCTTCACAGGTTTCAAGTTGAAATTGTAATCAAGGTGGAGATAGTTCAAATTTTTCCTATGGATCAGAAGGTTCAGCATGTTATAACCCTGCTTACAAACTTGAAGACCTGCTTCAGCCCAATCAAGTTCGGTAGTTTGGAAGAACTTTGTAGATTGGAGGGACCTGAACAAGTGCTTCTTCTTCTGTGCTTTAGGAGGTCGATGATGCAGTTCATTCAACACAAAGCATTTCAGTAGTTTCTGGTAACTGACCCGGACTTTGACTGGATATGACGGAGGACTGCAGAAACACATCAGCAAAACCAATAGCATTATGATGGGTGATGTGTTAAACGACATTAAGTGAAAACAAGTAAGGATAATATCATACCAGTGCTCCTTGAACCACTCGGACACAAGCGGTATATCTTCGGCACGCCTCGTTCGACCAGAACGTGTATTAAAGGGCCGTGGGGCGAACAACAGAGAAATACCAGAAGCTGTAGTGTCTGTATAGAGAGGGGTCTCCGTAAGCAATGTATCAACTCCTTCGGGCAGAATAAACTCTTCATCGTCATCTTCCTCAATATTCTTCTTATCACGCCTATCTTTGCTTATACTTGTGATGGGGTGTATAAGAGGATCATAATAGTAAGCAGGCAAATCAGGATCCTCAGTTTTTATGTACATGACCATTGGAGTGTGATAGACACTAAGCTTCACCTTTCTGGGTCTGTTGTTGTACAGATGAGGAAATGCAATCCTATACTCTGTCCTAAGTGGTGACCGGATGATTAGTTTGTTGATATCATTAAATTCATTCCAGTCCTCGTCACCTTTCTCCATGTCCCGGTACAAAGGCTCGAACTTAGGACCTCCTGAAACATAATTCATGAGAAAGAGAACGTGAAGAGAGAGATTGAAAACAATTCGATGGTGAATAATAAAATTTCAAAGAAAGCGTATTCACCTATTCATCAAAAACTAATACCTCCAAAAGGTATTATTACTAGGTTTCAGAGAAAGCGTATTCACCTATTCATAAAAAACTAATACCTCCAAAAGGTATTATTACTAGATAAACATGAACCGATCTACGAAATGTGATCTGAATTTGCAAATTAACGTTGCAAGTTGTATATCGAACATATTCATACTAAGAAGAAAAGGGAGGCAGCAAGTAAAATAGCTTCAACTGTACCAGGTATACACATATTCAGAGCCTTGGCAGTGAAGAACGACTCCATGTCAAAAAGATAAAAGTAATTGCGGTCAATCAGATCGGACAGCAACTGGCCGGCCAGACGGTGAAGCGTTGCCATAATTGGGAGTGAGAGATGCCATTTACGATAGCTAGGTCCATTGATGAGCTTCGTCTTGACAAGAGGCTTATGGTCATAGAACCAAGTATAAACAGCTGAATCTTCTTCCTCATCCAGCTCCAGCTGTATGGGCTCCAGAGGATCCACATCAAGCAGATTATCAGCATAATCCAGTGGAGGTTCCTCATCATCGAATGGCGGGAAACGCATTCTCTTAAAATGACGTCTGTCTCGCTTTTCTCTTCGCATCATGATCCACATGGTACCCCACTGCCAAGATTACATCATTATTCATCAACTCGGATTAAGCTGGAATTTAAGAGGAACCAAAAGAGAAGAAAACGTAATTCCAGAGTAAAAACTTACCTGTGCTAAATATATTGGTTCAACGACCCATGGTATCTCATTTACAAATGTAATTGCCCCAGTGATATGATACAGAATCTTCACTTCACGGACCTTTAGAGACATAGCAGAAGAATAGTATTACAAAATCAGGGCAGAAACAAAAGGAAGGAAATAAAAAATCCTTGAAGCAATTGAAGTTCAAGTACCTGCTCCCAGGGCATGGGCATATTTTCCAGAAGTTTGTATACCGCGTGAGGAACAAACTTAAGAGCTCCAAGATACACACGTTTGTCATGGCGGTATTTCTTGGATGTCATGTCTCCATGGTCCCTGCTCAACAGTACAATAGCAATTCTCAGTAATCGGAATGCAAAATACATACTAACATAAGATAACTATCATCTCTCGGATACATAACCAACCCGTAAATACTTATCAACGGGCTCAGCTACAAAGCCTCGTTCCCAGCAATCGACGCGCAAATTACTGACGGATTAAAGAGGAGACGAACCTAATAATTTTCCTGACGTGTTCAGGAGGCATATCCTCCTTCTGCGTCTCGACAAATCCGAACTTCCTCTTATCACTATACCGCTTGCTGTTCAGCTGCATCCACTTCCTCGCCCTTTCGTCAAGCTGCGACTCAGTCGGCACCACCGTGTACGAAGGAGGGGGCGGAATCGGAGGCGGAGGTCCCGTCGTCCCCGGCGGAGCCGGATTCGCCATACCATGCTCGCCGCTCGCGTTCCCGCTCCAAATCTCCGGATTATTGTTATACATCTTCGCTACTAGGTAACCAAAAACTACAGTCCGATCCGAATACAACCCCTATGGCTTGGGGACTCTGATTTTCCCGGAATTGGGAATTCTACGGTGTACCAAGTTACAACTAGCTTGGGAGTTGGAAAGCAAGGGTTTGGTTCAGTGCTGTTAGCTGCTACCCTTCGAACTCTCGAAGAGAGTAATGACCCGATTTGGGAATCGGGCCGAGGTTTATATACCGATGGTTGGTACTGTTCGAGGCGGTTAAATAAACCGACCCGTTTGGCTTATCGGGCCTGAAGATAATGGGCTTTGAATTAGGTTAACGGACAAGGGAATCAACAAGAACGTTACTCTAATTAACAAAGTGATTATGGGTCTGACCCATCGTAAGAGGGTCCGACCCGTATTGACCTGGCTCAATTGAATGATTCTTGAATGAATGATGTAAATAAGGATGTCACGAGGTCATGTTTCAAATGTTTTTGAAATTTCTGAACCCTGTAAGGAAATTAAATGCATCGACTGAGCAGAGATATATGGTTTCATTTCATTCATCCAAGAGTTATTAATATGCTGCTGTCGCCATATTTATTCTTTGCTTTGCCGCTGGCCGCTGCTTGGTAAGATAACAAGGCATTAAACTCAATTCTGCTTCTGTACGGTTTATGTAACTGTCTTCTGCCAACCTAAATAGAAACTGTTAAATTGCAATAGCATTTACGTCAGATTTATTCTTTAGTTTAAATGTTATAGAACCAAAACTCAAAAGATGATACATAGACGCAATAACAGTAAATACGAATCTAATCATCCTTAAGAAGGAGACGAGAGAGAGCGCTACGGTTATGCATAACAAAACATAACATAACAGTGATAATGATTAATACATTAGTTAATTATCGTCTCTTGGAGAATGCAGTGGAAATAAAGGCAGGAGCTGGGGCGGGTCGGATCCTCTCGGGGTACTTAACGGACTCGGGTGCAGATAAAACCCTTTCTCTGCAATGGCTCTTTCTTCTTCGTTATCCCATGGCGAGCATGTATGGTCCAATGGCGACACTGGCGAAACCATAACAGCGTTTTGTTCTCCTATGAACGATCTCCTTTGCTGGTTTGACGAAGATTGACAGCACTGAAATGGCGCTGCAAAAGCGTAAAGGAGTTATACAGAAATCAAATAAAGAAGCCTTATTTTTCTCGCCAATTACAAAAACAGACAGTGATATATTTACCATTGTCCTCGTCGCTGCTTCTTCCAAGCTTGATCTCTAGCTTCCTGGCAATTGTCCTTCTCTCGTGAAGCTTGAAACCGGGTCGGGCGGGTCTCCGGTGGAGCTTTTGCGGGTCGACGCCCGTGTACCTCTGAACTATCGCACGGAAAGTTGACGGGTCGGCTTGAATAAACGTGGTGTTCGGATCTAACCCGTTTGCAGAGGAGAACTGGGAAAAAGAGCTGCTGTTACGCGAAGAACCAGCCATTTTCTTTTTATTTATTTTTTTTGTAAATGTGAGAAAGAAGCGTCGATGGATTGGAAGAAATAATGAGACACGGCGACGCCTTTTTATATACGAGGAGGAGAAGCGTATTAATTAATAGTTTCCTTACATTCGTTTTTTGAATCTCATGCAAAGGTTGGGGTTATAAATGCGTGGAAGCGTCGATAGATTGGTGCAAGTAATTGTCCCCAACCACCGATTTTGTTTCCTTAATTCTTTGGCTTATGATAAGCTCATGTAATGATCGTGGAATTATGATGGATATATTTGTTGGGTTCGAAAAAACACAAGCAAGCACAGCAAGAGATGATTGAAAGCTACAAGTGAATGACATCTCTATGTCAGTAGTGTGTCTGTAGAAAGAAAGAAAGATAGATATATAGATGAATTTTCAGGTGGTTATATCATCGATCAAGTGTACAGACAGACAGGTAAGATAGATCTTGTTGTTTTCTTCCCACTCTGATGAATGTATATGCCCAGCCCACTGTGTGTTTGTGTTAGGGAAATTTGGTGAAGTGAAAAACCATTTTTTCACCTTTCTGATAAGATCGTCCACCTTCACTTGCCCAATAATAAATGCACAATGAGAATAATATATTCGCTCTTTCTATTTAGCTTTGCGTAAGGGAAAAATTCAAGCTTGACATCAGTGATAGAAGGTCAGTGCAGCAGCCTTTTTTTTTTCCTGCTTGTTATTACTATCTGGAGAAACGACGAGTTCAAGATTCACTTTCTATGGATTTATGTCTTAACATCGACATAGATAAATATTGCCCTCAATAGTCACAAAGCGATCCTAACTACCTAACACGGAGAAAACGGAAGCGAAACTATCAAGAATTGGAAGGATGATTACAGTGTTAGATCAGCCAAGTCAAATGTACGTTCTTGAAACTGCTTTGCACCAAGATTCCACCTTCTCTCCCGCCTCTTCGCCTATGAAGGGACGAAAAGTCGTTGCTTCTTTCATCTTTTCCCCAGACGAGAAAACCTCTTTTTCCATCCAAATGCCAGCGGCTAGCCCAGCTGCATAAGCAGCTCCTAGAGCCGTTGTCTCCACTGGCGTGCCCAACAAATCAGCCTACACTTTATATATACATCTATGAGTTTACTCATATGAGTTTTGATAGGTCCTGTGTATACGATATCACAATTCATAGATCATTTTCTATTAGCTAGTTGGTTTTCGATGAAACAATACCTGAATCTGCATCAGAAGATTGTTAACAGTGGCACCACGTCAACTCTAAGCAAGAATTCTCCCTTACCATTCTTAGCATCGCCTTCCTCTTTGGAATCCTTATGCATCGAATCCAAGACGTCCTTCACCCGAAAGCACATACTCTCGAGAACAGCCCTAGCAATATGACACTTACTGGTAAACCCTGTGATCCCTATGCAAACTCCCCTGGCATCGTCACCCCGCCCGACGAATCGACTTGCAAGGCCAGGTCTTGGTTTGAGCATTTTTTCGAACAGAAGAGGATCACACTGAAATTAGCGTAAAAAGTCATTCTGGGGAGATGGAGAATACCTGCAAATCGAACTAGTTCGAACATCCACTCCAAACAATGGCATTGTGAAGATGCAAGCCTGTAGACTTGCTCCATACCACAGTTGTCTCTCCCTGATTGGGTCAATCCGATAGCTTTCAGTCCACTGTCAACATTGTATCCGGCGGCAGTAGCCTTGTCACGAGCCTTTGCGATGAACAATCTCAGACTCTCAAGGATTTCGATCCTATCATGCTCCACCCAGCTGTGATAATACGGAAAAGCATAGGCGATGAACAAAATAATGGTATTTGCGCATCAAATAGCTAAAATAGGGTGATTATTCACGGTATCACGCAGCAGATACTCAATAACATCTGAAGCACAAACGTAGGACCAAATGAGCTGATTGCCTACGAGAAATTCATCAGAGATTGGATCGAAAACAAAAACATATGATCGCAGGTTAAGGAAACATGAATCCTCGAAGGCAGAGCATCATTCATATACTCCGATTTTGGGTAGAACTGAGTGAATTCGACTTGGTGAGATCCGATTAGCTTCGCTTTACGATCGTACATCATGAACCATGTGCTGGTTGTGCCTTGACCAATGGAACCAGTGAACAGATCCTCTTCCAAGACCAATATTCTGATGATCAAAACACACTCTTCTACTACTGCTAGCAAATAATAAATTGAGTTATCTATATAAAGCCAAGAAAATTTCTCGGTTTCAGTTGGAAATGCTTTATCCAAATAACGCGATTTTCTTGAGTTTGAATATATTACAGAAAAATTGAATAATTAACTTGCTATGTTTTTATGCAAATTGATATTTCTGTTATTTTGTAGCGCCTTATCAATCTTACGTTGGGACTCGAAAGGTACCTATTCTAAGTTTTGTGATGCGTGCAAATTTTTTTTTGAATTTAATTAGTGTATATATTATCCTTCAGATCCAAAAACACAACTAAAAAATCAAACATTAATGCAACCACGACGAAAATAAATGCTCCACCAACCAATCGGGCTTCTTGCAATAACTAATATCTAAATAGGGTACCAATGTGTGAATATCCGCATTTTGTAGCACAATAATAATATTAACTACACCCGCATAATGGAACTATTTTTAAAATCAACAAGCATACTATTAAATCTGTTATCATAAAACGTAACGCTTTAAATTGTTTCACTAGTTTAGTTAAGGCATGAACCTCATTTGAAGCACATATATATACATACATGCATTGATCACGTCATCGATGTAACGCAATATTTTTTCCATCATGCTGACGTGGATTAGTTGAAAACTTTAAAAACTAAGTTGACTTTTTCTTTAGATATAGCAATATGATAATATATTATTACCAATAAGCGTTGATCGTTATTGTGATAGGAACTCATTTGGAATTCAATGTAAATTTGGCGGTGTTAATAACACAATTAAAAGATTGGATGAGAACTTAAACGTAATTACCAGAAAGAGAGGCTATGGGATAAGATTGCCTCGTAGATTACACGATATTTCAATTCAATCCCAATATTTATTTTCCCGCTATAAATACCCCCACCTCGCCACCCAAACCCTCGGCAGCTCCTTGTAGGCACAGTCTTTACTATCCTCAGCTCATTTTTACTGTGTCGTACGTGCGTTCATTGATTGCATTCGTCTGCTTCCTTCTTTTCTTTTTCCAATTTATTTTGTAGGGGAAATGGCGTTGTTGACAGATCTAGGAACAGAGATTGTGATTCCAGTGTGTGCCGTCGTTGGGATAGTCTTTGCGCTGGTTCAGTGGGTTTTGGTGTCGCGCGTGAAGCTCACGCACGAAGGAGGCCAGTCGGTGAAGAACGGGAAGAATGGTCATGCGGACTCGTTGATTGAGGAAGAGGAGGGACTTAATGATCATGCCGTTGTTGCCAAGTGCGCTGAGATTCAGAATGCTATTTCCGAGGGTAAGGCTTTTTATTTTGCATCAGATCTGATTTCGTTTGTTCGTGAGTCGGTATGTAGTGTTAGCTGCTTGCTCCTTTATGAATCGGTATATGTGTGGATTTATGCTTGTCGGTGTTTGTTGGTGTGAGATCTATTATGGCGATGACAACTTGAAAGTTATGGTCCTCGAGTCGGGATTTATCGAATAAATTGGTAGTGTGGTTGCTACAAATTTTGCGTGCTTTGATTTTATCTTTTTTACCTACTGGTTTTGGGATGCTAGAAGTTGGAACTTTGAAGCTTTTTAGTTGGTGAATATTCAAAAGTTTGCATGTATTTTTCAAAGATCGGAAAACTGAAACCTTTTATATATCCAGGCTTAGTATTTTTCAGATTCATCAATATTGTTCAGAATGTGGTGTAAATCTGATGGTGTTTAGTTTAAGTAACTTGATTTTGTCATGCTTTAATATCATTTACTTGATGTGTTTCGTTTGATCTGACAAAAGTTGTTTCTCATCCTTTTTTTCTTACAAGAAGAATAAGAAGATTGTTATTCTAGCTAATACTTTTCATCATTACGTGTCTAACAGGTGCAACATCCTTCCTTTTCACTGAATACCAGTATGTTGGCATTTTCATGGTTGCCTTTGCTGCCCTCATCTTCCTGTTTCTGGGCTCAGTTGAGGGGTTTAGCACAAAAAGCCAAGCATGCACTTACGACAAGGAGAAGTTGTGCAAGCCAGCACTTGCAACGGCTGCCTTCAGTACAGCATCTTTCCTCCTTGGTGCTGTCACTTCCATCGTTTCTGGTTTTCTTGGTATGAAGATTGCAACCTATGCAAATGCAAGGACAACACTCGAAGCTAGAAAAGGTGTTGGGAAGGCTTTTATAACTGCATTTAGATCTGGTGCTGTTATGGGGTTTCTCCTTGCCGCAAATGGCCTGTTGGTTCTGTATATTACCATTAACCTATTCAAGCTGTATTATGGAGATGATTGGGAAGGTCTGTTTGAAGCAATTACTGGATATGGTCTTGGCGGTTCCTCCATGGCCCTATTTGGAAGAGTTGGAGGTGGTATTTATACAAAAGCTGCTGATGTTGGTGCCGATCTTGTCGGAAAAGTTGAGAGGAACATTCCAGAAGATGACCCGAGGAATCCTGCCGTAAGCCCATCATACTGCTGTTTAACTCTTTTTTGAAAGGGATTTTGTAGTCATTTATTCGATTTTCACATTTTCTTGCAGGTGATTGCTGACAATGTTGGTGACAATGTCGGAGATATTGCAGGGATGGGATCAGATCTTTTTGGTTCTTATGCCGAATCATCGTGTGCTGCTCTTGTTGTGGCTTCAATTTCCTCTTTTGGGAATACACATGACTTCACAGCGATGTGCTTCCCATTGCTTATTAGTTCCATGGGAATCCTTGTTTGCCTGATCACAACTCTTTTCGCGACGGACTTCTTTGAAATTAGGGCTGTCAAGGACATCGAGCCCGCCTTAAAGAAGCAGCTTATCATCTCCACTGTTCTTATGACTGTGGGTGTGGCGGTCGTCACATGGACTTGTCTTCCGTCAACGTTCACAATCTTCAATTTTGGTGCACAGAAAGTTGTTAAGAACTGGTGAGGGCTTTTTTAATTTATAAGGTGATATTTTCTTTATGTTTTACTGTGCAACTAACATAACGTTGCATTTCAGGCAACTATTTCTCTGTGTTTGTGTTGGGCTCTGGGCTGGACTCATCATCGGGTTTGTGACTGAATATTATACCAGCAATGCTTACAGGTGGATAACATTTATTTTGGGTCTCCCGCCCCCTCTCTACGCGTGTATTCGTTTTCTTAATTATTTTCAAGCTGATTTCTATGTTGAATCCTCTATATATTGTCTTTCCATCCATTTTCTCGAAACTAACTTTCTGCTTGAAATATGAAATCTTTGCGAGCAGCCCTGTACAAGACGTCGCTGATTCATGCAGAACTGGCGCTGCCACCAATGTCATATTTGGCCTTGCCTTGGGATATAAATCAGTCATCATCCCCATTTTCGCGATAGCAATTAGCATCTTTGTCAGTTTCTCCTTTGCTGCAATGTATGGCATTGCCGTGGCTGCCCTAGGGATGCTGAGCACAATTGCCACTGGCTTGGCCATCGACGCTTATGGGCCAATCAGCGACAACGCTGGTGGCATAGCTGAGATGGCTGGCATGAGCCACAGAATCCGTGAGAGAACCGATGCTCTTGATGCCGCTGGTAACACCACTGCTGCTATTGGAAAGGTACGAATTTGCTTGATGATCCATTAAATATACAAAATCTACACTTTAACATCCCCTTCTTCAGGGTTTTGCGATTGGATCTGCTGCACTTGTTTCGCTTGCTCTGTTTGGAGCCTTTGTGAGCCGCGCCGAGATATCTACGGTCGACGTTTTGACCCCTAAAGTCTTCATCGGTCTGCTCGTTGGTGCTATGCTCCCATACTGGTTCTCCGCAATGACCATGAAGAGCGTGGGCAGCGCCGCTCTGAAGATGGTCGAAGAAGTTCGAAGGCAGTTCAACACTATCCCTGGCCTAATGGAGGGACGTGCCAAGCCTGACTATGCCACGTGCGTCAAAATCTCCACAGATGCTTCGATTAGAGAGATGATTCCGCCCGGTGCCCTTGTGATGCTCACCCCGCTCGTCGTTGGAATCCTTTTCGGCGTTGAAACTTGAAACACTCTCTGGTGTTTTGGCTGGTTCTCTCGTTTCAGGCGTCCAGGTAAAGAAACTCACCGAACTCTGTCTTTATTATTACACTATACGGTTCTTCTGCTGTATGCGTGGCCTTGACTTCCATAGTTGTGCTGATTCTTGTCCCTACAGATTGCCATATCTGCATCGAACACTGGCGGTGCATGGGACAATGCTAAGAAGTACATCGAGGTAAAAGGCGACTGACTTCTAATGGATGGTTAAAAAGATTTAAGTACGATATTTTTCTGATTAATGGCAAGTTTTTTGTTTACATATAGGCTGGTGCATCGGAGCATGCAAGGAGTCTTGGTCCTAAAGGATCTGATCCACACAAGGCTGCAGTTATTGGGGACACCATTGGAGACCCTTTAAAGGACACTTCAGGCCCATCGCTTAACATCCTCATCAAGCTCATGGCAGTTGAATCCCTCGTCTTTGCTCCCTTCTTTGCCGCTCACGGTGGTCTGCTCTTCAAGATTTGAATGGTGGTTGGACACTATTGATGAAAGATTCCTTCCTATGATTTTTTTTCCTCTCTAATCTTCTTAATATTGCTTTTATAACGGAATTCTCTTTTAGCATCGTTTTTAGATCACAATAATTGTCGTGGTGTTGGATTTCGGATGCCCTATTTTGGATTTTGGTAAGGTTTTGATTTTGTTGCCTAGTTGAGTCAGTCGTCTTAGGAGTCTCCTTTTCTGAACTAATCTCCTTCATATGATGAAAGACAAAGAAGAGAATTATGTCTACGTTAAGACTACATATAACGGTTAGACCAACTGCCAAACAGGAAAACAATAGATTCAATTGCCAGTGCCTTCCTTCGTCACAAAAGAACCCTTTGCGATACGATTTGGTTAGGAACCTCTTCTTCGTTCTAAAGAAAGGTTAGACCCTCGTTCTATATTTGTATAAATCCTAGTCTGTTGAAGAAAATATTCACTTGATCAATGTTCGATGAGACACTAGATCATCCCCCACACGGTACTTTGGCATTTGCATCATCTTCAAACGGGATATTCAGATCAGGAATCACAAATCTCTTGCATGGTGAGAAATCAGCATTCTTTTGATCTGAGTGAGAATGTTGTAATGAAGCATCAGCTTCTGTGACACCTTCTGGTGAAATGATCGACGCCATTTCACTGTCTGGGATCAGTTGAAGTTGCTTCTACACAAAATGAAAGTGTAAATATTTTGAAAAAAAAAACAAAAATGAGTATACAATAGAAAGACAAATCAAGATTTTAACTTTCTTACCTTCATTTTCTTCAAATTCTCATTCTCAGCCCACTGTTTCTTCAGACTTACTCGCATTGCAGCGATTTCCTTGACAGTTCAAAACGGAATCTCAGTAAACCTAAATAAAGGAACGAATCACTACAAGGAGAAGGACTTGAAGAAAATTGGTACCCTTTTCAATTCTATCCCTTCCCTCATCAGTGAACTCTCTTCACATTTGAGTTCTGCTAAGGTCTGCAAATGAGAAAACATAAATGCATTTAAGTTTAGCAAAGCCATAGACACACACACACACAAATGTGACATATAAGTATATAATATATATATATATATATATATATATATAATACGGACCTTCCTCTTCCTGGATTTTTTGGACACAGCTTTCTCGCCATCCTCACTAACCTGCAATAGCGAGTTATTACACGACAATAAGTAACTTCGAATATCAAGCGAAAACAAACTAATACTTCGCGAGAAACATAGCCTAATCCACCTCAATGAGCCCAACAATCGCTCTTACTGTTACTATCAAGAACTTGGAAACACAAGCCAAACATTTTCTTGAGTGTAAATCAGGTTAGTTGGTTGACGATGTTGATTTGGTAACATGCGACAGGTTTGTAGTATATATAGTTCGGTAACAAACAAAGAAAGAGAAAATGGTCGCTCTTTACCCAACCTACAAAACTAAGACACGTCATAAAGTCCAATGTTTCTAATGGTAAAGAAGGCAAAAGACAAACGTAGACTTTCATGACATGTGTGGCAGTTAAATAGCCACACCGTCCAGGGGCAACGTCGTCATTTCAATCAAAACCGACGCAAAAACCGACGCCACAGTCGACGGTATCCATCGGAGAACAGATTAAGAGAACACAAAGCTTACGGCACACTCAACCCTACAAAATCACACGCCGAGGAACAACAAAGCGTACTAGGTATACGTTTTCTTACCTTAGGTTTCGCCGGGCAGGAAACTCCGCCGACGTGGGCTTGGCCTCGGCGGGTGGACTCCTCCGAACCGTCTTGGCTCGTGCCGGCGCTCAACGAAAGCGGCGTGGTGGGGCTGGCACGATGGTGGTGGTGGCGGCTCGACTCCTCCTTGGACGAGTCGTGCTTCGTCGGAGGTCTTGACCTGCGTTGGCGAACGGTCCATTTCAACGGCTTGACGGCGGTGGTTGTCGGCGGCTGCTGACTCGAACCGCGGAGGAGAACGAGGAGGTCGGCAACGATGCGGTCGTCTGTCAAGGCGGCTCGAATCCACGGCTCGTTGGGTCGACTCATGGTGGCTCCGTCACAGAGAGAGAGAGAGAGAGAGAGAGAGAGAGAGGTGTCGTCTCGCGGCAAAGGAAATGATAGGGCGGAATTGCGGTATATTAATGCATCGTCGATGTGTAATGTTCACATTGGATTTGAATAAATAGAGAAGTCCAAAGTCGTGAGACACGAGTACGACTGTCTTTTCTAGCTCTATCTTGTGAAATTACGGACAAGCTTCACTGGTAATAAAATATGCCACTTAATATATAATAATAAATAATAGTATATAGTATGTTTCGCTTTTAATGGATAATAGTGGATAATTGCATCATGATTGTGGAAATTGAAAACGATTCGAATAACGCTAACTGAACCGCTGAAAAAAACAGCACTTTTCGGTCAGCCACAGAGTCATAAGCTGATGTCAGAATCATGAAACTAATCCAAAGCAAACAGAAAAAAAAAAAAAGAAAAGAATCGGAAAGAATCGTAGGTAACTTATTGCTAGTCTCCTTCCTCCTCCTATGTACAATCTTCTGTCACAATCCAGTTCGCCCTTCAAACAGTGTAGTGCTGATTCACCGCGTTCGTCTCAATGTCGAGCCCCTTGCGCTTCACCACAGAGTCCACGTGTCCTTTCAGCGTGTGAATCTCCCTCAGCCTCGCAATCTCAGCCCTCTTCTTCGCTTGCTCGGCGATTTCAGACAGCTCCCTAAAGTTCTTCTCCCTGAAAATGTCCGAATCTTGAGGTTGCTGTAACCCATGGAGCGTCCTCTGATCCATGGCCCACTTCGCCTCCCTTTCGCCTCGCCCGTAGTCCTTCTTCGATGTGAACGCAGTCTGTGATGTAAGAAGAAATCATCACACGTTCATTCCCTCACCACTTCGAAAAAAAAAAGAAGCCGACAAAAGATTTCCATTCATTACCCTGTTTTCGATCATAGAGTTCCACGCTTTTCCGCTTAGGACGTATCTGATGAAGAACTTGAAGAAGTCGAGTGGAATATAAGTGATGATGCTGTAAATCCATATGACGCCCGCCCAGCCCCACCCTATCCCTTTAGTCCTCGCAAATCCCCAGTCAGCATACACTGCTATTACAGTTGCAACCTGCCCATGAAGCATTAAAGAACAAATCTTTACTCGGATGGAGTTCTTCCCTAAATCTTAGAAAAATATATGATACAAATCTGAGAACTTACGAGCTGGGCTATTACAAACGCCGCCAATAGGAGAAGGCCGGGCCTTTCCATGTAAGAGAAACCCCTCGAACGAGTGACGAAGATCAGCGCCTGGCTTATAATGCTCACTTGCAGATAAAGAGCTGAGACAAGCTCCCTATTGTTGTATCTGATCGATCGAACCCCAAACCTTTCCTGTAAAACGAAGAAAGGTCGCAACTTTACCGTCAATCAATCGCCACCAATGAAAAAAGACTGTAATAAGTTACGCTCACGTAAGAATCCTACCGTGAAAAAGTCTGATTCTCGGGCAGCCCAGAAGAAGACGACAGTCATGATAGCGAGGTAAGTCCCAAGAACGATCCCCGTGGCGAAAATCTCCTGCAGCTTCCAAGAATCGGGCGTGGGGGAGGGCCTAACCTTATCCTTCGAAATGGTCATAATCGTCCCGTCGTTGAGTATGGCGATGATCAGGACCATAAACGGGGAGTAGTCGAACTCCCAGATAAGCGCTATGAGCATGAATCCAAGAACGATTCTTATGGTGATGGAGACCGCGTAGATCGTGTAGTTCTTCATCCTCTGAAAAATGGCTCGGCTCGTTAGGACCGCCGACACTATTACGCTGAGCCCCGGCTCCGTCAGGACTATGTCCGAAGCGCTCCTCGCCGCGTCCGTCGCGTCGTCCACCGCTATCCCTATGTCCGCCTTCTTCAGCGCCGGCGCGTCGTTCACTCCGTCCCCCGTCATCCCGCAAATGTGCTTCATCTCCTGGAGCTTCTTCACGATTTCGTACTTGTGCTCTAAAATCAATTGACAATAGATAGAGTAGCACACAAGCTTATAAGCACAGTCTGTAATAAGAAGAAACATACCTGGGAATACGCCGGCGAAGCCGTCGGCTTTCTCGATGAGCTCTTCAACGGGGACATGGGCGACAGTTTCGTCCTTGTTCTGACCGAGGAGGGACGAAGAAGGGTACATATTCGTGCCCATGCCTAATCTTCGGCCAGTCTCCTTGGCTATGGCTAGTTGATCGCCGGTGATCATCTTGACGTTGACTCCTAGGTTTAGGGCCCGTCTTATGGTGTCCCACTGTCGTTCCTCGGCGGGTCAAAGAGGGGCAATATGCCCACGAAGTTCCACGGCCCGCCTGGGCTCTCCTTGTTTCTTTCGGGTACTGCCTGTGATTTTAAATAAGTATAGTTTTTACGATGTTCCTTCGAATTCAAGAATTGGAAAAGGTTTCTGCTTTTTATGAGACGGCTGACAGACCTGTTGGGCGACGCCGAGGGAACGAAGGCCTCGATCGGCAAACTTGTCGATGATGGAGTGGACCTTTCTCTTCAAGTCGTTGCTGAGGTTGCATAGCTCGATAATCTATTGAGACGAAATGTAAAGCCAAGACTCGTAATAAGAATTCATGTCGTCGTCATAAAGAAAAGATTCCTCACCTGCTCGGGCGCGCCTTTGCTCACTCGATACCAATCGCCATCGGCGTCGACGTAAGTGATCGCCGTGCGCTTCTCCACGGGATTGAACGGTAGGAAATGCACCTCCGTAATATCCGCCCTCGCCTAACAATTACTCAGTCGTAAACCAATGCACGAACATATAGGACGAATGTAAAAATGATGATGTTTTACCGCTCTAGGATCGGCGAGCATGCGAACGATACAAGCATCGATAGCGTCCTGATTCTCGACCCTCGAGGCTCTAGCCGCAAGGAGTATGACCTGATCTTGGGTCATATCCTTGGCGTAAACCTCGACCAAACTCTTATCCACCGTTAGCTTATTGAGCGTAAGCGTCCCCGTCTTATCGCTACAAAGCACGTCCATCCCAGCCATTTCTTCGATGGCAGTCATCCTCTTCGTAATAGCTCCTTGCTGCGACAAACGGTGGGACCCAATCGCCATGGTGACCGATAGAACCGTAGGCATAGCTATGGGTATGCCACCGATGAGCAGAACGAGGAGGTTATCGAGCCCATCCCGGTACTTCCTCCTTTGTATCAAGTACATCACCAACGCTTCTATGAAGATCCCAATCCCTATCGATACTATGCAGAAGTTCCCAATCGCCTTCAACACCTTTATAAAAAAAAAAACACGCATTTGAAGATTCAATGGGTCTTTCTTTAATGGGCATTCCGAAGAAGGCTATATATACCTTTTGGAAGTGGCCGACGTTCTGAGTGCTGTCGACGAGGTGTGCCGCCTTTCCGAAGAAGGTGTTGATCCCAGTGGCTATGACTACGGCCTCGATCTCTCCCTGCTTGCACGTCGAGCCCGAGAAGACTCCGCTGCCCGGGTTTTTGGTCACGGGCAGGGATTCTCCTGTCAGGGCAGACTGGTCGATCTTAAGCGGGTCCCCCTCGAGGAGACGTGCGTCAGCGGGTATGATGTCGCCCAGTTTGATGCTTACTATGTCGCCGGGCACGAGGATGGCTGCTTCTTGCTCGCTCCAATTCCCGTCCCTCAGCACTTTGGTCTTAGGGGCGAGGCCGGCCATTAGTGCTGCGGCGGCGTTGCCTGCGTTGTTCTCCTCGACGAAGCTTATGGTTGAGTTTATGAGGAGCAGCGCAACTATTCCGACAAAGTCTTGCCAGTCGGGCGGTCTTCCCTGTTTTTTTCGATCTTGATGATGTAATAAGGAAGAAACTGTCTTTGTAATAATAATGGGATGTGATTAGTGCTTTACCTGGCCATTGGCCATGGCGATGGCCATGATGGCGGCGAACTCCATGACCCATGAGAGAGGATTCCACATGAAGCCCAAGAACTTGAGGAACTTGTTTTCCTGGAATAGTCATAAAAACTCAGTATTCCTTTTTCTGTTACACGTACGATCGATGAGGATGGGAAAGGTGCAGAAATTGTTGCCTTCTTTTCTTCTAATTTGTTCGGTCCGAAAACCACGAGCCTGTTTTCAGCCTCAGTAGTGGTTAATCCTCTCCTCGAACATTGCAGCTGAGTGAACACTTCCTCCAAAGGTATGTTTTCCTGTAAATCGCAGTAATATAAAAATACACCCAATTACAATTGCAATTTGCATTGTCGACATGCAGATAAGCCGATCTCCTCGAATGTTATACATATCTCAAAATACAATCTCAAGAAAATCGAGAGGAGAGAGAGAGAGAGAGACCAGATCGACGTTCTCCTTCTTGATATCGTCCAAGCTAATACTCGCCATCTTCTTCGCCGATGATCTTAACTTGCTCTTCGATATGGATTATTATATTATAAAGCGAACTGATTAATGTTTTATATGTTTATTATATGCGCCGTTGGCCACCCTCAAGCTTCCTTCTCTATTGATCTTGTCTAGAAAGGTTCGTAAACGAAGCAATACTCGAAAAAGGGGATCATCATTACATTCGCCTCAAATATTCCTCTCCTTAACATGGCTTCCCTAAACAAAACAGAAGTTAGATGTGCGTAAGAGAAGGAGAAAACGATGTGGTTGTTCTATTTTAGCTAGGGCTGGCTGATGAGAAGCAGAGTGAGAGCTATTTATATAACAACCTTAATTTGGCGTTATCAATATTAGTAGTTTTCTTTATGGCTGGACTCGATCTCCTTGGATGAAGGGATAGCTGACTTGGCACAAACAAAATAAAAATTAAAATAAAAAGGATAAAGACAAGAACGATAGGATTTTTTATATGTATATTCTCCCATGCAAAGCGCGATGGAAGAAGAAGCGGAGCTTTGTCGTTGGATCGTTGTTTACTGCGCATGAAATCTTTATGTACCACAAATTATGTCCCCTATATGTTAAAAAAAATCGGAGTCGTTGAACTTTAAATCTAGTGATTCGCCATTTTCTTTCTTTTTTTTTTCTTTCTTTTATTTTTAATTCTTTCAATAATATATTCCACAAATCATAAAACTATCGTTATTTTATATATTTATATTATAAAACTAAACACATCTAATTTGTTCCTTGTTTTATGAGATGATCAAATTGATATTCATATAGTATATTTCGATAATAATAGGGTAATTTACAGAAAAGTACCTAAATATAAAAAGTTGCAAATCAGTACTCTGTCAGTATTTTTTATATGTATGTACCTATTAGAATAAACTTTTTGCACATTGGTACACGTCCCGCCGCAGTCACATTTAGGTATCATAGAGAAACGTATTGCAGTACACAATACCGTGAGATGGTACATCATATAACACATTAAGATGGCGTATAAAAACGATATAGGTACCATATAACGCGTGATGTGGTACGTAATACACATAAAAAGGTACGTCAAGACTGGAAAAATGGTACACACAGTCGAACGGGTACTATATAAAAAATTTCTTGACATAGTACTAACTTGCAAATTTTTTATATAAATAGATATTTTTGTCTAGATTCACTATAACACCATAATAGTAAGAATCATTGTTTATTTAATTCTATAGGATGTGAAATGAGACAACTTGTGGGAAACATAGATTTCAACAGGCTTCTCTATGTTTAAGCGGCGAAGCGAGTCAAGTGGGTGAGATGGGATGTCGAATCAGATTGCGACACGTGTCTCTCTTCATAGTGGGACCTTTGTTTCTAACATGGGCTATTTTACGGCCAGATGGGTTTATTTTTAGTAATGTAAGCCCATAGAACGCGAAAAGACCCACCTTAGTCGTAATTCCCCTTCTCTGTGCTTGGTTCATCTCATCTGTGAAATTGGAGACCTTTAGACAGAAACTGAGAAGGATGAGAATAAAACTGAGGTTAACCCAATTATCAGCCCGGGTTACACGGGGTTCGACCCGACCCATATACTCAGCCCCTCATAGGCGCTGCAAGAACAAGAAAAACGATGATGGTAAAGTCGACGGCGACGGATCATCATCTTCGTTGAGTAGTTATGATGAACAGTACAAAGCTCTTCAAAACCTTGACTTCATGACAGCAGCTAAGATTGTGTTTACGGGACCACCTAAGAAGAAGAAGTTTGGGTCTGGTTTTATTTTAGTTTCGTTTTGCAGAGCTTTCCTTCTTTACATCACTTGCTCTTCATGGGTCCGGCATTTTGTCGATCAGTTTATCTGCAGCTTGTTTCCATGCTTCTATCTACATTTTCTTCTTATTTTATACCTGGTTTCATCAGAGTGGTCGGTTGGTGAGAGTTGGGCTTGTTTTTTATGTTCTTTTCTTTTACAGGTTGGATTTTCACCTGGTACAGCTTTTCTTTGTGTGCTTGCCATCATTAGGTACTCAAAAAATCTCATTCCTTCATCTCTAATCTCTATCTTAATACTTGAACGGCATAGCATGCTTCAGAGCCTCAGCAATTTGCTAAATTTTGAATGGCCCACTGATCACAAGTTGTGATCATTATCAATCTTACGATGGGCACGGTTTTCTCGAATTCCAAATAATACCGTCAATCAGATACAGTGTTTGCATAATACTTCCATAAGATCATCTTTTTTCAATGCCCATCTCTCAACTGCATTCCTTTAATTGTAATCCACTTTTGGTTTTTGATCATTTTTCCAATGTATCGTTTCAGCTGTGTATCTCGTTGCTCAGTATGCTCGCAGTGAAATGCGGAAAATGGATGCTGTAAGTTTCAAATCTTGATTGCATGACATAGTTTGTAAGCGAGTTAGAAGTTTGAAGGAAAGTTAGAAGGAATCCTACAACTACTACAAAACATTTAAATCTGTGCTTTTTCTTTTAGTGTGAGATTTTTAGATGAAGGTCGATTTTTTTCAAGCTCATAACCAATTATGCGTATAATTTGCCAGGAGCTTGAACTGAGAAAACAGGCCGAGTTGGAAGCAATAGCCAAGGAAATGGAACGCAAGGCTGCCGAAGATAAAGCAGCAGCAGAGTCTAATCCTACGATTTTGGATGTAAAAGAGAGGCTAAGTAAGTTAGAAGAGACGATTAAAGAAATCGTTTCAGAATCAAAGAAACGCCGTACAAGCGCTGGCGAGGAAGATCGCAGGGAAGGAGGAGATGCTTCTCCAGCCAAGCCAAACGCTGCTGCACTTTCGAGCCAAGAACAGAGCAGTGGGCCCGCGCCATCTCCGTCGAATGATGACTAGGAAAGCAAGAAATGCAAAATGTAGAGATTCTATGTTGTTTATTGAATTTTGTAATGATTATGTGCTGCTTTCTTTTTCCTTGAAAGAAAACTACCAGCAAGAGATTGGGTCGGGTCGTAATACCCGACCCGTTAAGCTAGCAACAAGGAAAGCGAGTATAAAAATTAAAATAAGAAACCCTTCAAAAGCCCAAAACATATCTGTGTTCATTAGTCATTTAACTACCAAGGGGGAAATTGGGGAAAATTATAACCTATAAAATTTAGGGATTTGTGAAAATCAGGAATTAGCAGAAGATTTCCAGAAATAAGAAGGGTAGATAATTCAGGGCTCTGCAACTGCATGCAGGACATTTTGCAATAAACATCTATTTTTCTATTGACAGCATCAGCATTTGACTGTCTGTGTCTGAGCTTGCAATATCAACAAGGTAATTCATTTGAAGGGGATTTTCTTTATGAGGCATTTTGCCCCTTTCTGGGCTATATTTGTTTGGTTCTTTTTTTTTTTAGCTCTTTACAGGAGGTTATTTTGAAGAATGGGTTCCTCTGATCACACTCAGGAGGATGAGCTGAAGCTGATTGAAGAAAAGTTATTGACTATCGGAAAAAAGTTTGAGAATTTGCCTGATAACAAGGACGAATTGCTTGCTCTTCTCGAGGTAGTAAACATCTTCCGTTTCTGTTTCTTCCCCCTTTTCAATTCTTTTTGAAATTCAATATTTCGAACTTCTTTTTTGTATGTGTGGGCGTGGCTTTGGGTTACTTTTGTGTAGTAGAGTAGAGATCCAAAGACTGTTCATTTTGTGGTTAAGGAATTTCTTTGGGCACATCAGATGCTTGAAACATTGATGGCTCCATACAGTTCCTTTCCCTTTTCTTCTATTCTTTTGATGCTATCGTAGATGATAGCTTATTCTATCTTAACTATAACTAGTTTAATTTATGTTGATGTAGGAAGGAGAGAGTGTTTTGTGCACAGTATATCAGAATCCTCCCAAATCAACACAAGAGGCACTTTTACCATTGACAAAGGCACTCATCCGTGATGAAATCTTCAAGAATACTGATGCTGATATCAAACTTCAGGTTGCAGCTTTGGTTAATGAGCTTGCTAGAGCAACTGCACCTCTTCCACCTTACCCCGCCCGCTTTATGAAGGTAGGCAAATAAACACCTGCTTCATTTATTTACACATTACCATTGTATTCTGTCTTATGGTTTTACTTGCTACTGACACTATTCGAACACAAATGTACGTACTGTTAAGGAATGCTTCAAGTTATTCCTGGTTGCATTTAAGCACTTGCGTGGCCAGTCTGAGAAGGGCTACATAAAAGCTCTGCGTATTCTTAAAACTATGGCTCTAGTAAGAACGATTTTGATACTCATGGACCTCGAAGATTCTGAAGCTTTAATGGGGGAGATGCTCCGACGTTTCTTTGTTACCATTAGGTAGTATTCGAAGCTGGTCGGTTGTATCCGTACGGGTTATTATTTATTTATTTATTTATTTGGAATGTGATTTCTCGCCGTAAATCTAAACTGAGCCTTCTAACTTTGCTGAAGGTCCAACCCGTATCCTCTCATGATCGAATGCGTGGAAAAGGTCGTGAACATAGTTATAGAAAATAGCAAAGATTTCTCAATGAGCATTCTAATGCCCCTCTTGGCTTCTGTTGAAATGAATAATAAGGTATCAATTCCCTACTTCTAGAGCTGAATGCAATTTTTCTGTTACACTTGCGTATTTTACATTTGTTTTTTTCTGCCAAGACATTGTTGCCGTTTTACTTCAGGATATTTCACCTGCCACGTGGAATCTGGGGAAAAGGATATTTCAGAAGAATGCTACCAAACTCCAATCTTGGCTTAAAGAAGCTAACAGGGAGATGCAGCTTTCAGTTGATGACTACGATGAGATAGTTTCTTCCCTTCTAAGACGTAGTAGCCATGCTGAAATTGCGGTCGTTTATTGATCTTACCTAAATATTTATCTTCAATTGTGTCTTTAACTTGCTTTCGATCTTACCTAAATATTTACCTAAATGGCGTGAACATTGATTTGGATGCATGCTAACCGTTCATTTTTCCTTATCAGACGACAAAAGATGCTACAGAAACTGACATTAACGAAAACTTTAAGGATGACGAAGATTCCTTTACTGACGTGATGCAAAGACAAGATAATGCGTCTGATTGTGACAATTTCCTGGAGACATGGAGCTGCTGCGAGCAGATGGTACGGTTGAGAGCCAATGATTCCACTTCCAATTTGGAAGTAGAAAATTGTGCGCAAAATCCTCAACCAAAGACTGCAACTGGGTCGAATCGAAGGAAGAGGACTGTTAAGCGCCATTCACTGATCAGCCCCGACGAGGGGTATGAAAATCCCTTGACAGCAGCGGGCAAATTTTGCGACCAACTGCTTTCTGATTTTGGCAATCGAAAGAAGAAAGATACGGGTTTGCATTCGAAACATGGAAAAACGAAAGCATCTGATTCGTCTCAGAAGGAATTGGATTCTATCATTGAAGCCAATCCTCCCAAAAAGAGCACTTCCAAGAGGAAATCTAAGCTACAGGGGAATGTGGTGGAACTGTCACCAAAGGCTAGAAATGTTTCGGATTCTAAGTCAAAGGATGAGGTGATCAGTGTTTCGAAGAAGAAGAAGAAGGTGGCCAAAAACACGATTTCTGGGTCAAACGAAATCCCAAAGGGTTCTGTGAAAAAGGGTGAAAGAATTCGAGATGACACTCAACTAGGCGAAGATGATTTTCCACGCGAAGAAAAGTCTGGGAGGCAAGAAGTCAGGGATGAAATGATTATTGAGAAAGACGAGTCAAAAGATGCTGATAAGAAGGTACTTAAGGACGATCATCTATGCGTGATATCTTTCAGCTGAATATTCTCGAGTATCGTGAATATCTTTCTTTTTATGGTTATCGTAGGTTGTTGGGTCTGAAATTTCCAGTGCTGCGACAAAAAAGCACAAGGAAAAAAGCAAGAGTTTAGCTCCAGAAAAGGGAAAGGTAACCGTCGTCTTGTAGAATTAGAAAGTGCGCATTTATCTACCCATGGTGTTGTAATCTTGAATTTATGATCGTAAAATTCAGAAGCCTAAAAAGGTATTTGGGGAGGATTTAGTGAACATGAGGATCAAGGTGTGGTGGCCGATTGACAAAACGTAAGTGCGCAACTTATCATTCTTTCTCACCGTATCTTACCATTATTGTCATTAACTTCTATTCAATTCTAATGTTATCTGTTAATATCCAACCCAAGCTTTTTCTTACGTTCGATTTTCTTTCCCATGTAGTTTCTACACGGGCACCGTTCAGTCATACGATCTTTCGACTAAGAAGCATAAGGTGAACCAATTTTTCCTTGCAAGCCACTTACCAATTCTGTTTTATTGCATCTTACTATCAATTAACGCATTGTCGTAGATTATATACGACGACGACGAGGAAGAAGTACTGAACCTTAAAACAGAAAAGTGGGAACCATTTCTCGAAAAGCAGGAGCTTTCAGCGGTAAGAACATTGCTCGTTTTTACACTGTGAGCATCATTTCCGTCTATAATCTTACATAATCTGATAATTCAGGCATTACCCTACAAGAAACCCGAGACAGATCGTCGTCCATCTCCTCCAAAGGAACCCATTAAGTAAGTTCCAACAGAAAATCTCTCTGATCATTCGTTCTTTAAGGCGCATGCCAGTTTAATACGAGGTTTAACCCGAGTTCACATAGCAGGGCTCAGAAAACATCTTCGAAAAAGGGTGTCGGTTCGTTCAAGAAATCGAAAAAGTTTGTGATTTTTTCGTCTCCTGAATTTTGAGCGAAAGGCTTCAGCAGTAATATACGTTTCCTAACATGCTTATATTTTGCGCGCTAGGTCTACAAGTGAAAGCCACGACAAAGGCAAACCCAAAGACGATGATGAATCGAATCGCTCTCTAAAGGAGGATGTAATAAGCGATCGCCCGGCCAAGAAAGCAAGAAAATCGTCGCTCGACTTTCACAATGCGAACGCCCCCACCTCAGAAGTCGAAACCCAACTTTGCTAATAGCTTCTGAACAGTAAATACAGAACATGTTAAGAAAAGTAAACCTACATAGTAATTACTAATTAGTGAGGCATTCTGTGGAGATAATTGATTGCTTTGACTGTGCCTTCCTTGTTCAGAAAAATCAAGATTTAATATCGACCGTCGATTTCTTTCCTCATGAGACGTTGATTTGTTGGAATATTTTGATGCAATAGTAACCATCTTCTTCTGTTATTACATGCATGCAGCACATGAGATAACGTGGTAGCAATAGCATGGCCCCCCATTGGAATTCTCATGCATATGTTTTTACATAAGGGATCATCGACGATGACAAATATCGTGAGTAGGTACAACCACGTGAAGACCAGAAAAAAAAGGCTAAACTATTTAAAGTTTCTCTAGATAATTTCCAAAAGAAATAATGCTTATGAGTCACGAGAAATTAAGAAAGATTCCCACAAGGTTGTCTACTTGTTAAAAATATTGAGGAATGTATATTTTTTTATATATATTTATCGACACAAATTGGTAGCACAGTAACTGACGATCAGAGAGTCGCAAAGCAACGTCCACAAAAAGGAGTTGGGCCCACAAAGTGTTAGAAGTTTGGGTAATGGGGCCAGCGAAGGTCTGTTTTCATATTGACTCATCAGGAACGTCCAATCTTTGATCGATCCACAATGTTGACCGTCCGTATTCTTCAACGTGAATCTGCACCGTCCAATTCGATCGTCACTCTTCTAATTCGTCGTACGATTTGCTTGCAATCAACTTTAGCTGCTTGGCACACTCGCTCGCTCTGACGCAATTTTCGCGGGTTTTTCTTCCCCGGCACTGAAGATTGGTTTCCGAAGCTTCTGCTTCTATAGTCTCGAGCTATTTGATTACTTCTGCCGACAATGTAAGTTCGTTCCTCTGTTTTATTTTTGTGTGTTACTGATTTCTCGTCTGTGCGCGTTTCTCCCCATCGTATCTGCGTTTTAGCTGATTTGTCACTCTTAATCTGTATCTTGCATTCGTATCTTTGTTTGCTGTTTAAGTTCAGCATTTGGGGATTTTCTGTTTATGCGCGGTAGATAATCCGAGGCATTTCGACCAACAGCTTCCAGTGACTTGGATCTTTGTTTCTTCCATTTGGATGAAAAATAAATTCTTGAGCCCGCTAGGTTTAGTTATTTGCAGAAAAATAAAGATAAGCAGTTCTGTATAAACTGACGGGGATTCTGAAACAGCTTGAGACTAGTTGTAGGTAAATCAATTGCCTTACTTTGTGAAAAGATTTTTCCACTTTTACACTAGCGACTAACGTGACAACTTCTTCAGAATTTCATGCTGGGAAAGTAATAGAATACAGTTTCCATCTACCATGCTGAAGTTTGGTCCAGATAATGCTGAAATATCTGGAGATGCGAGGTACGGACAGGGGAAGATATCAGGAGAACATCAGGGCATATTTTATGGTGCTAAGGAGAAAGTTCCCATCACAAAGGCGGGGCAAAATTTATTTTTCCAGAACAAGGGCCAGATTGGTCATCCAACTGGGAAGATGTACGTCGATCCAAAGTGTGTTTTCAGACAGAAATCCAGTATCAATCCAGTCTTACATTCCAGGTGTTCTCTTAGGGATGGTCGTTCATCGGCTGGGCATAGTGAATCTAACGATGACGAACTCGTCAAGCACATGTCTAATGTACCCAGTTTTCTCCAACGAGCGGAGAAGGACGATAGCCTTCAAGAGAAGGCGCTGAATTTTGGAGTTCTTGATTGGAAGAAGTTGGAGACGTGGAAGTATAACGAGCGTATGCCTAAAAGATCTCCCAAGAAAAAGCCATCGACCAGTATTTCCCTATCTTCGCCTTGTGGGCCACCCAAGATGAGCCCAATCTTGAGAAAGAGTCCATCTTCACAGGATGTTCTGAATCCCAAGATTCCCGACATGCCATCTTTGGGAAAGAAGCACTTGATGCATGCCCCTCACTATTTGTCTCCCAATTGCCAGCCAGCTTCTACTCCCTCTAGTTCTCATCTTAATGGATCAGTGAAAAGAAGAAACCTTTTTCCTCCGGACAAGAAATGTAAAGAAGGTATAAATTCCAAAGAAAAGGAACAATCCAACCATATGAATCAATCTGCTCAGAAGAGCTCCATGGAGAATCCTCGTCAGTATCGTAAGTTGCACGATAAAGGTTTTTCTCCAACATATGTGGACAGCTGTAGAAGGAACAATTTGGAGAAAAAGGTGCTGCCCAGAATGGTAGCCTTATCATCAGAGCAGTGCTTCAACCTTAAGCTTTCTCCATCTTCGCGTGAAAATTCCAAGATGACTTTCGCCAGTCAGGAAATGTTTACTGCTGAATGTTGTCCAATGGAGGAAATGTTTATGGCACCACCGAGACATTCGCAAGAAGGCAGTCTTTCAGGAAGTTCACAGGTTACCGAGTCTGGGTCCTATCTTGATGAGCAACTGGCTGAAGCAATAAGGAATAAATTGCATGATTTCTTTTCTCCCCAAGAACCTTACTCTCAAGAATTCATTTCTAGTACTCGACATTCTTGTCCTTTGCCTTCTCGTGCTGCAGAAAATAAGAAGTCGTCGATTTATCAGGAATTTGGAATGAAAACGGGCAAAAATTCATCCCCAACTGCATATTCTGTCAAACCAATGGGATCTGAAGGTAAAATTCCAATGATGCATATGAAAACTACCGGTCATAACCCGGGTTCAGTAGATTGTGAAAAGGAACTCGCCGCCATTCCCGCCCGACCAAGCGAAAAAGGAAGATATCCATCGCCTTCTCGATTTAGCTTTAACTTTGGAAAGATGAGCAGAACTTTTAGCTTTAAGGACATCTCAGTCATTCCACAGAGGAAATCCACATACAGTAGCGCTCGATCTGGTCCTGTCAAGCTCGACGTTTCCTCTAGCATGGATAACTTCGGAGGAAACAGAGATCAAGAGGGAACTGCTAATAGCAAAGGGAGGTCTAGCCCGCTAAGGAGATTACTCGACCCATGGCGGAAGCATAAAGTAGCCCAACCTACTAATGAAAGTTCTCGGCCATCAAAGGGAAGACCAAATTTCATGGCTTTTATGACAACTCCCTCAAAGAGACAATCCCAAGATAAGAAGAAGCTCGGAGTATCAGCATACCACGCTCTTGTGCAAGTCACTTTGGAGAATGGGGTCTGTTTCTTTGAATTCTTGGTCGACGATAAAAGCGATTCGCTAGCAGCTGCGGTGAAGAGATCGCCAACAACCACGAATGTAGGCAATCCTTGCTTGGTGTACACATTCTACTCCGTTCGTGAGGTAAGAAAAATGAACATGCAATGGATGACCAAAGGAGCAAAACATAAAAGTGGCAACCTCGGCTATAATGACATCGGTCAGATGATTATGTCGACCTCTAGCCATTCCGATACAGTCGAGTGCATTCTCTATGGTGCTGCTTCGGGGCAGGCCATGAATGATAAAACACCTCAACCTTCGGCCAACAAGGAACTAGCAGCTGTTGTTGTGAAATACTTGAACAAAAGTACGACCCACAAAGTACAGGAAAATGGGATCTTCAATAATATGCTACTTATCCTTCCCAGTGGTGGTGTTGGTCATGGCATGCCCGCTAAAGGAACACCAACTTCCTTAATCAGCCGATGGAAATCCAACGGTGTATGTGATTGTGGTGGTTGGGACATTGGCTGCAAGCTGAGAATCCTTACCGATTCTAAAAATGAAAGCAATGTTTGTCCACCGTCAACTCCGAACTCTCTCGTAAGCCTATTTCAAGAGGTACGCAACAGAGCTATTTTTCAACCTATTTCCATGTGGAGTCTTGGGCGTTTCGGTGGATGATTGATTCCCTGCCACCGTTCGTTGTTTTCGTTTCCTTTTGCAGGGTGAAAAACAGAAGAGTGGTCCTCTTTTCACCTTGGAGCATTTGAACAACGGTTATTACTCCGTCTCAGTAGATGCATCAATTCCTTTCTTGGAGGCATTTGCGACGTGCGTGGCATATATTACGTGTCGCGAATTTCCCGAACTCGTTGATGCTAATTTACGCAAGGCAGCATACGCAGAATGCTTACAAGGAGATCAAATGGTGAAAGAATCAACTGCGTTCCAAGGAGGAAATCACCCTGCAAAGTACGTTACATGCCCACCCTTGTCACCAGCTGCAAGGATCTAAAAACCGTTGTATCTACTTTTTGTCTACTTTGATATCTATTAAAAGTTAGAAGATTGTTGTTAATTGTAATTGTAATTGGAACCACTTTCTAGTTATTTAATAACACAACCCTTTATTTAGATGCGACGTGTCCAACAAATTGACCATTAAACGCACGATTTAACATTATACAACCAAGTACATGATGCTGTCCCTTCTTGAACAGACAAACGGGTACACAGACAATCTTTCTCACATTCTCATCACTTCACTTTTTTTTTTCTTTCTAAAGATCAACGTAAGACGCATGATGGATGCATATAAACCACTGACCGTCGACCTTCTCGAAAACGTTGGTCGCAAAATGCCTTCCCCAGCTGCTGCCCTTCGTCTTCACCATCTCTATGCACGTAACGTATCCCATTCCACCTCGAACGTGAACCTGAACGTCCCTTATCTCAATTTCTAACGGAAATTCGTAGTCTGCCCACACAAATTCCCAGCTCCCCATTACGAGGTCGTGCCCAGATATGCCGCTCACGCCAGGGTGCACGACGCAGGCGTGCTCTCCCTTCGACCAAAGGGCTTCCATGGCGGCCAAATCTCCGTTTCTGAAGGAGTTGTAGAACCGAGCGTTTGCTGCTAGCACGGAGGACTTGCTGTCCTCTTGGAGGAGTTTGAGGCTGTCTCTGATTTTCGCTGCCTGAGAGTAGTTCTCTGATTCGATGGCGAGCTGCAGTTCGCGCTCTAAAGTCTGTTCGTTCAGTAAGATGCTTTCTCCGCTTAGGGATCCACTGCTTGAATCTCCTTTGGCAACGCGGCACGGCGTGGATGAACGTGGTCTGGGGAGATTTTTTTGCGTAAAAGGAAAAGTTCAGACTTATTAAATGCGAGTTGAAGCAACATGAGCAGAGATTTGCCGTAATACTTCGTGTAAGAACAGAGAAAGACAGTTCATGAGTCTACAATCCTACTTATCTTAGAGGTGATCATCTCGTAAGCAACTTCAAGAGATTGAAATGTCACACAGTGGAAGGAAACCGAATAGGGTAACGAGCAATGAGTACCTTAACACTTGTCCATGGAGCAATGGCACAGACTTAAGTCCAACTCCGAAATTTCTAGCCAAGGCCAATTCACAGTGCCTTTTACCGTACCTATAATAAGGATTGTGAAGCATCACGCCTCCATACCCACAACAGCGATGTATTACCTGAAGATCAGACAAAGATTCAGATCCATGCTCTTAATCCAAGAACACAATAGCTCTACGTAATTCGTTCGTCTTGGTATCAGTTCACCAGAATATCAATATCATTTTACCCAGAAATCACAAGTCAATACCAACTAATAAGCCATCTAATTAATCAAATTGAAAAAAAAATAGCTGTTAATAATTATCCACATAACCAAGCAAAAAACAGCAAAAAGAAAAGGAGAGAGAACTGAACCAAAAGCGAACACTCACATCATCAATAGGTCGATTCCAGCTAGGGTTGACGCAAAGCGTCGAAAAATTAGCAGCTTCCATTCCACAAAGTACCTTACCAACTGTCAACGACCATAGGAAAAAAGTCACAAACGCAAAAAAAAAAAAGAACAATGAGGTGTGATTCGGAGGCAAAACGATGCATACCTTTTAACTCGAACGACTTCAACTACAAAATTGAAAACACAAATCGTTTCAGCTCAACCTGTCGGGTAGGAGAGACTCGGGCACGACGAACTTGGATTGTGATGGATTTGATGGAAAATCTTGACCGTTCGTTATTTTCACTGGTCTCGGCCGAAGACAAATTTACAATTGGGCCTTAAATGGGCTAAGTTGTTAAAGGGCTTACATGGGCCTATTGGTTTTTAACAGCATCATTTGTAATTTGGAGCCCAATAGATATATCCTTTAAATGTTGTGAAGTGTGTTTACATTATTTATAATCTCGGTAATAGATGTGAAAGTCATATAAAAATTCCCCTTTTAGTCTCGTGTTATTTAGCAACACAAGACAAGACACCAACGACCATTGACCAGATCATAATGCTTATAAATTAAAAATGTGTATTTTAATTACTTTAGTTACGTAAACGTGACACCACACATAAAGGTAAAGGATCACATCAATCAAGGAAAAGTCAAACCTTGGAATTGTATGATTATAATAATATTAATGGCAAATGGAAGTGGTGGCTGAATTCAAATTATGGTACAGAAGAAACTCTTGAGAAGGCTTCTATAGCCAAAGTAGACTGGTCTTTACAAGACTCTCAATATTCTAGAACATAGTCGTTTTATTTTGAACGGTCAAAACGATTAATAGCCTCTCCACTTTGTTGGTACGTGATGTATCATGACAAATGATAGAATAATAATAATGCGAAAGAAAAAAAACAATATTTTACCGATTAAATTGATACTAATTTATCAGAAGTATATTCCTTAAATTTAATAATAGCAGGCACATGGGAATTATCAGCGATTACCCTACATGCAAACAACTCACAACAACGTTCCAATGATGGGTCGGCTTGATTAAGTTTATGATCAAGAATCGTAGAATGTACTCATTTTCTTACAAATTAATCAACAATAGTGTCATCCATACTAACTATATAGTAATTAAATATATATCATCGATTTAAAATTCCTTGGAGGGAACATAGTCACAGACATGCTGCCGAACCTGGACGTTGATTATTGCCAAAATCCCGTGTGGAGCGCACAGAATCAGTTACCTCTCCATATTGCGAAATGTGATATTATTACAATATATAATATATATATATAAATAAAGAAAAGTTTAATAGACAGGGTTGCCTTAATCCTCGAGCCAAGAGGCTCGCACTTTTTGATCGATCCCACCAATGACATCTGCTGAAAACATTTAAAAATGTAATCTTTCAAAGATATGGAAACACCTTCAAATAGAGATAAATAACGAAAAATATATATATTCTTGAGTTTACAAGATGGACGGACATATTTAGAAAATAATAATTCAGCTTTTTAGATTCTTATATTCCTTTTATATCAATCCGGCTCGGGCCGGACTATCTTTTTCCTTTTTTTTTTTATTTCGACATGGCCAACGTTGTTTAATAATAGTTTTACCCTTCCACGTCACCATTTTCTCGAATGAAACTTCTTATTAGCCTTTAGTTGTGATTTTATTAGTAATCATAGTTATGTGACTCTTAATTTCGTGGTTGCTGTGCTGTAGAATGCTAACGGTAATTTCATATTTATTTTCATCCTCTAATTTTCTTTCTTTGTTAACCTTTTCTCCTCACTATGAAACTTTCAAAAGGAATAATAAATAATAAACAAAGATATTTCCATTTTTTTTGTATTTATTTAAGCACCTTCCTCTCACTGTCATCTGTCTCTCCGTGTTCAACTCGCGTAGCACGACAAATCAAACACAACAGCTGTGTAAGATATATAAATTGTCATCTCGGCGAGAAAGGAGAGAGGTAGAAAAGCATACAATACAACCTTGAACCAAAGATTTCAACGAACGTTTTATTGAGTAAGAGGAGAAGAGGAAAGGCAATCAACTACCCATTAGCTGATTTTGTTTCAATCTTCAAGAACAGATCGTTGGCCTTCAGATTTGACAAGTGGGCTTCGGAGTTTTTTTTCTTTTTCAGATCCTGAGCTGATTGAGCTGAGCAAGAAAAAGGGAAGCATAAAAGATTGCTTTTTTTTTTTGGAACAAGAAAAGAGAAAATTAGAGGGTGATAAATGATGGGAAGAGTTGGGTTGTTGTAATAGAATATGGCTGTTTCCTTGCCTGTCACAAACATCGAGATGTCGCTTTACGTTGGTCGCGAGGCTTCAAAGGTTCGTCTATTTTTTCGCTTTGGTATTTTTTTTCTACCCCTCTTCATGGTAATCGTCTATTTCGATTTCATTCTGATGAAAGCTGAGTTCAATCGTTTCGTTTTTCTTTGTGATGAGAAGCTATGGAAGAGACTATGTGCGGAGATCACTACGGAAATCAACTTGCTTGCGGAGAATTGGAAGTACATATTAGGAGGCTTGATTTGTCAGGTTTGTTCGATGCTTACACTTTTCGCCTCTTCCTTTCTGCATTTCTGAACATCTTCATTTCGAAATTTTCATCTTTTTCTTTTCTATTTTGGTTACTTTCTATGTCATGAAGCTGAAGATTCTCGCAGTAATATGTGGATTACTTACTAGTTTTTAATTTCGTTAATTTTGGACAGCTAAGAGTTGCGTTATCATCATGTTTCTTTCTGATTTGGAAAGTATGTCCGAAGCATGATTAGCACTTGGGCAGCTAGCTGTATTTGTCCCTCAATGAATCACTAAATTTCCCTTTTTGCAACTAATTACAAATTCAAAACTTTCCATTGCCTTTCGAGTTACATCTCAGATGTTCTAATATTTATTGTTCCTTTCTTCATCAGTACATTCATGGATTAGCAGCTCGAGGAGTTCATTACTTTCACCGGCCAGGGCCAACCCTTCAAGATGCTGGCTTCTATCTTCTTCCAGTGAGTATTAAAACTTAATTTTTTTGTCCTAATTGATTGCTTGATTACAACCCTTTATAAGTCTGATTTATGCTGTGAAACTTTCTTGAAATGTAGGAACTTGGCCAAGAAAGAGCTTACATTAGCGAATTCGTGTTCACCTTCATTTTCTTCTCTTTCGTTCTGGTGAGTTCTTCGCGGTCATTCCACACTTTTTTTTTTCTTATTACGACTTTCGAATGTATCTTTTGATATAAACCATGCGATCGTTATCCTTAATGCAGTGGACTTTTCATCCCTTCATATTGAAGAGCAAGAAGATCTACACTGTCTTGATATGGTGCAGGTGTTAGCATTCTTAGTGGTAAGTTCGATTGCATTGATTCAACAATCTCTTGGAGTTTCGAAATCTTGGTAAAATATTTATGATAACATTTGGTTGCAGGCATGCCAATTTCTACGTATCATTACATTCTATTCTACGCAGCTTCCCGGCCCAAACTATCATTGTCGAGAGGTGAAAATCTTGATAATATTAAAAGTTTGAGATCATTCGATTCTTTTACTACATCAATCACTAGTCTCTAAAAATTCTTATAATCTATTATTTTGCCATCCAGGGCTCAAAGCTTGCCACTCTGCCTCGCCCCGATAATATGTTAGAAGTCCTTATAATCAGTAAGTGACCATCTTTTTACCTCTCTCTTGGAACGTAAATTCTCGATCAAAGTGTAACAATTTCGAATCCTTAAATGCTTTTGCAGTTCCTCGCGGGGTTCTTTACGGTTGTGGAGATTTGATATTCTCTTCCCACATGATATTCTCACTCGTCTTTGTGAGGACTTACCAAAAGTACGGTACCGTAAGGTAAGATTTCTACTTCAAACCGTAATCCATAGCCCCCCATCAATCAAATCTTACCTTCGAATTTTCGAAAATTTAATTTCTGGCGTTCTTTTTTCTTCTATAGCTTCGTAAAGCAGCTCGCTTGGCTAACCGTCGTGATTCAGAGTTTGTTGATCGTTGCATCACGCAAACACTACACTGTCGACGTGGTTGTTGCTTGGTACACCGTTAACTTGGTCGTCTTCTTCCTCGACAAAAAGTTGCCAGGTTCGATATTTTTTTAATCTTTTTTCCCCTTAAACAAAATTGCCCTTAATCGTTTTTTTTCTGATTCGTAGACTTACCTTCTTACCCTCATATGAATTGCAGAGCTCCCCGATCGTTCTAACAGCGCTGCTATACTATTACTACCTTTGACCAAAGACAATAACAAGGGAACCAAAGAGGAGAACAGCAAGCTCTTAAATGGGAACTATGGTGATTCTGCTGCCGACTTGGTATGAACTACTAACTAAACTCTGCTGCTTTCCTCTTTACTATATAGTATTGGCTTAGGTTGTAATTTTTTTTTCTTTTTTCGACTAATTTCAGAGGCCGAGAACTCAAATCAACGGCAAGATTATGGAAGAAAGGAACGTTGTGCACGTGGAAGCAGTCGTCAACGGTGTGTAGCCTTAAGGGACGAACTTTTTTAAAAGAATCTGAGGTTGTCCCTAATCAGTGGTTAAACGATAAAACCACTTGTGATTTAGTTTAAGCTATCTTTGGTTGGAGATGGAGAACAGATAAGCATGCATGCGATGGAATTCAGTTGTGTTTTCTATTTACAAAATCTCTGTTTTTCTCTTCATTTTTATTTTTCAAATTCATGCAAATGTAGATCTGCCCTGTACGCCTAACTACATCATGGAATTTCTGTAAGAATACTACAACTGTAGATCTTGCCCTGTTTTTCTTTCTTTATCCCTTCGAGCAAGGATGTATTGTTATTATTGTTGTCAGAGGCTGAGGGTGGACATGAAAAATTTGGTTGTTTTATTAGCCTACAAGCACATGATGGGTCAATGAAATTGTATTCTTTTTCTGCATATTATGTCGAGTACATTTCATTTCTGCTTTAATAAAGCACATGCTGGGACCATACTTGACAGAGAGGAGATATATATTTCGTGTTGACAGAAACTAAAGATCTGATTTTTGTTAATATTCTCTGAAGGAAAGAAAACATAAGAAAAAGAACTAGAAGAATGGAGACAAAGTAGGATATGCGTAAGATCAAGTAGCATACGTTCACATACGAATGTTGAATCAGCAAACTGTAGTAGCAAATATGTCTGAGGTTCACTGCAAAGCAAAAGGTAACGAGCAAATTATGTAAAAAAGAATCGTTCGATCAGACTAAAGAAGTATTGTCCGCATCCCCCTTTATTTGTTCTTCTGCACGATAAGATCATTAATCTCCAATTGTAGAAAAAGAGAGAATATCTATCTTCAATATCCATCCTTCCTTCTACATAGGTTTATTGTTCCCTAGCAACTGACCAACCAAGTTTGTTACCTGAAGTTAATGCAAGTAAACAGTCATTAAAATAGCTATAGATGGACATTGTCAAAATCCAAGAAGCTGGCATGTTCTTCAGGGGTCTGCCGTAATCAAGAAACATTAAGTAAGATGGATTTGTTCATTTCCTTACTTCTCAACAACTGCAATGGAATATAGCAAGTAATCTACTCTCAAGAAAGTGCAAGTCCATGAAGAGATCTTAGTTATAACATGCGAATAAGAAACACAAACTAAACTGAGTTTACTACAGGGGCAAGTGAATTACTCACCTGCCAATACTTGGAGACACAGCGATCAATGCAGCTGTTTTCACCCATGTGTAACTCAGCTTCCTTGTACCTGAAATTGTCGAGACAATCACAATCATAACACAAAAGCAAAACGATCGAAAACTTCGGGCAGATACAGAATTCAGATAACATACTTGCTCTCCACGCATTTTTTGAAACACGTGTGTGTCAGCCTGAATCGAACCAAAAATTAGCATCGGTTATATGCATCAGAAAGCAGAGATTTTTACGCATCAGCTATCATGAAATATCACACAAAGAATCAAGTCACATACTTGTTAAACATTTCCACCCTGTACTCCATCTCCTTTTCCATCATACCCATGAGCTGCCCAAAGAATGAATAGGAACATATAAATAAAATCTCTCAACAACAAAATCAACTCCGAAATCTTAGAACAAAAATAGAAGATGATTATGCCTGCTCTTTCTCAAAAGCCGAGGGAGTGTTGTTTGGCGCCATTAGATCAAACAGTGGAGGTATGGAGAGTGATAAATATCGTGCAGTTTCTGAGGTGGACAAACGTTTTGGTTTAGCTTTCAATTCAGCTGAGAATGACTGAAAATTGAAGGACTTGAGGTTTACGATATGAACTCGTTAAACTAAACCCTAAATTAACGTATTTACTTCTTTGCATCCTTAAATTTATACCATTTACATTCTGCGCCAAATTTATAACATATTTGTTATTAGGCCTAAAATAATTTCAAGTCGGATCAATTCGATCCTTATTTTACTTGGTGCAGTGCAGCGCAATAAGCACAATATAGTAGTTTGTAGACATGATCTTTCTCCAGACAAAGGAACTGTCGTTACATTACAAATGATCAATTCATTATTACTACCTAAGATGGTATATTGAAATGGAAAAGCCAAGATATGACGAAGGCAAAGACCATACAAGCGAGAAGAAAATTAAGAAATCGGTGCCCATTCAAGCAGCTTCGAGTTTCTCTTGTCTGAGCTCCTAAAGACATTGCAGTAGCTGTATTGTCTTGAACTTCATTGAACCCTTGTTGAGAAGACTCAATGTCGTCAGGACCAACGACGTTTCGTGCTATCGAATTGCAGATCTCACAAATCCTGAAGGAGATGATATATACCAAACGTCTAAGAAAAAGAAGTGAAAATGGGAATAATTAAAGAACGAACTGAACTAACTTGTTTCCTTTGATTTTGAACCAAGTCTCGGCACAGTGTTTGTGGGCAGCAGCCAAATCTTCCTTACAAGAACAGCCAAGCTCAATCTCAGCGCCGCTGGTCCTAAGACTCAAATGACAAATTCTACAGTCTCTCTCGCCTTCAGCGTCGTCACTGAGCTTCAACTGATGAACATTATTTTCCAAGTCTACAGCTTTGGAAACTGAAGAAACTCTTGGAGAATTCAGACCCTCATCGACCAAAATCCCATCGAAATTAGAGACAGTATCACCCTCAGCTGTGGTGGAGTAGAACTCATTAGAATTGCAAGAAGCCTCCCCTTCAGTATCTGAGAAGCAGAAACTGCCCTCGTCTTCCTCCTCCCCTGCCTCACTGTCGGTGGCGCCGCCTACGTCTGCGGTGGGTCTCCGGCGGCGTCCGCATTCTAAATCTATCGCATGGTGGGGCATTTCTGAAACAGCTGACATCTTTTAAGGTCGTCTAGAAAATGGGGGGAAAAAGGAGATTCTAAAGGCCCTTGTAGTTCTTTGCCTTCAAGATCGTAACTTTTGTGGGGCGTAATGGATTTTTTGAGCTTGGAAGGGCTCAAGACCGAGTCTTGCGAGAACCGATACTTCCTTTTTTCCTTCTGACTTCAAGACTAAGTGTGATATTTATGGATTTAGAGAATGGTGTCTAAAGTAATTGAGGTGTTGGATAATTGGATTAGGTGAATCTTTCAACTCCCCATGTAAATGCTTCAACAGAAAATGGCTGCTCGGTTCTATTGTCGGAGACAAAACGCATACAGATGGAGCAAACGTAGTGCTTTTCCAAGTGTTGCAGTTACAAGTGGAAAAGGTGCAAATTTGGAGCAGTACTGATAACCAACTCAGAAGGTAAAGGTGCAAATATTTTCAGGGGTTTTATTACATGGGATTCGGTAAATAAAGAGAATTAATTAATTAAGAAGGAAAAATACAAGAATAATCCAGGCGCACTAAACCGTTACTTTGGAGGTTCATTAAGCAGAATCACGAATATTGTTTTTGTTTTAGATTTTTCAGAAAGCCACGGCAGAATACCAGCAACGTTATCCCAATTGAAACTCCTCAGCAAGAAGAAGAAGAAGGTGATGATGATGAAGCAAGGGCTTCTCTCATGGAATCCGTGCCATTACCAAACCCCTCTATCCCACTTTTCCTCGATCCCCAAACCCGAATTTATCTCAAGGAACAAAGCGATAACAGCTTCGGCGCCGCTCAGCTTAGTCAGCGAAGATACGCCGACGGGCCGTGAGAGGAGGCAGCTGAAGAAAGAGCGTAGAGAGAGCAAGCCGGCGTACAACTGGAGAGAAGAGGTGGAGATGAGGCTCATCAAGAAGCCCAAGAAGCGATACGCCTCTTGGACCGAAGAGCTCAATTTGGACAACCTCGCTTTGCTCGGCCCTCAGTGGTGGGTGGTTAGGGTTTCGAGGGTTTCTGGGCAGGAGATTGCTGAGGGTATGGCTCGTTCGCTGGCACTTAATTTCCCACATATTGAGTTTAAGGTAATTTAATTGCTTTATTCGAAGAAGCTCATTCGTATGAATATGTGTAGAGTCAATCAGCACTTTCTCTATGTCATAATTCTCCTTGGGTGGTGCGCAGGTGTATGTTCCATCAGTTAAGGTAAAAAGAAAGTTAAAGAATGGTACATTATCTGTCAAACCGAAGCCACTCTTCCCTGGCTGTGTGTTTCTGAGGTGCGTTTTGAACAAGGATCTACACGACTTCATAAGAGAACGTAATGGAGTTGGAGGCTTTGTTGGATCCAAGGTTGGAAATACGTAAGAATTTTCAGTTGTTCCTTCCTTCTTTAATATTTCTTGGTTTGGCTATCTCAATCATGTGATCTTATTGCATTTCGTATGAAACGTTTTACGTTGGTGCAGAAAGCGCCAGATCAATAAACCTCGGCCTGTAGATGAAGGAGACATGGAAGCGATATTTAAGCAAGCCAAGGAAGAACAAGAGAAAGCTGATCGAGAATTCGAAGAAGAGCAGAAAAAAGACCCCTCCCTTGAACAAACTGTGGATGCTCTTACTACGACAGATAGTAAAGCTGTGAAGCAGCCAAAAGCAAGAAAGAAGACATCCTTAAAAACTGGTTCTTATGTCCGAGTACTATCTGGTGCATTTGCGGGATTTTCTGGCACCCTTAAGAAGCTTGACAAGAAAACTGGGCTGGTACGCGTTTTTATTTTCTCTGATTATCGTCATCAAGCCTAAGAAAGTGTTCCATGATCAAAGATTTCTGTACTTGAATCTTTACTTCCTAATTTCCCGGTACATTGTTCGATTATATTCCCTGCAGGCAACTGTCGGATTTTCGCTATTTGGCAAGGAAACATTAGCAGACATCGATGCCAATGAGATCACTGCTGAAACTAGTTGACATACGCTAGCTGATCCACGTTAGATCTGAAGTTATAAACGAAGAATTACTGACAAATCATTACAAGGAAGGATTCATCTCCCAAACGATGTAAGAATGTTAGTCTAATGCGATTTGTAGTGGGTGGTGTCTTCTTGTTTGATCTGTACTGATTGACCACCCAGAACTATCCTCAATGGCAAATGTAGTTTTGCCATCTAAGCCATTACATCAGAAGTCTTTGAAAGAGACACGTCTAAGTGTGTGCTGACATGTGAACTTAATTATAGGATCGTTTTGTCGCTAAACCATTAATGTGAGGAGCAATGCGATGAGAACAGGGCTCATCTTTGAGACCACAGCAGGCGATAAACAGTACATGCCAAACAGTCACAAGACAAATAAAGCTTCAATCACCATATTTATTACCGTCGTCCTCTTCATCCCAGAAGATGATGAAGCAATTATGAACGTGGGGACCAAGAATTTCCCCATCGCTGCATCGTTTGTGAATCGACTTTTTATTACAATCACGAGATGAAAAAATGGGCTTCCTTGTGCTCATCTGCCGAGTAATTCAGACCATATTCTGCTTCAAAATCAAAACGTTGGAAACAAGGCATGTTGGGGGCATGACAAAGCACATGATGATAGACAGGGAAATTTCGTTAAACAGTTCAGTGAGACGTCTTCTTCCTAAAGAGGCCCACTTATCATGCTGTCACCTAACTGTGTTAAAGTGTGTGTTTGTGATGTGTTTTTTTTTCATCCCAAATAGACTACGTTGCATGGACCGGTCATTAAGACCGTTGTGTGAATCAAGAAGGCAAAAGGGTGCACGCCTTCATGATATTTTATTTTTATTTTCCCCTTTTTTCACATTTACTTTTATTGTCGGGTGAACATCAAGACATGGGCTCATTTCCTTCCCTCTCTCGAAGTTGGAATTCAAGGAATCTTTCTTACATTTTTTTTTTTCTGTTCATCACATCTTTGCTAATTTCAGATGTAACAATGATGATGATAATCATCGCTAGTTTGGGTAAAGATTTGATCTTTATGTATGAGTTAAGTGTCCCTAATCGATGACATCGTAATACTTTGTGTAAAATGTAATCCGTAAGAACATTTTGATGGTCATGTAACTGAATATAGTATATAATAGTAGAGCAATAAATACTAGAGGACAAGCACGAATTTATAGAGTTGAGAAAGTAAGCTAAAATGATATAAAATCCCGAAGAATCTCGTATTAAATAATACACCCTCCTCAGTCAGCAACCCACTCAGGGAAAAAAGTGATTCAGACAGTACAGCAGTGGGTGGAAGAAACCAAGTAAGGCGTATTTAATTTTCACAACCTCCAAGCCAAGCCCTTTCACTTACTTCCACCGTCCCTCGAACGATTTCCCAAGCTATTCCCACAAATTTTATTTTTTTTCTATTCCTCTATCGAACCCTTCTAAAGATTCGTGTAAGACTAGTATGAAACGAAAGCCTACCAATTTCTGTTACATGGGCTATTCGAAGAAGCCATTGTAAGAAAAATCCCACAATAGAAAGACCGCTGAACTCTCGCTCAAGAACTTGGATCAATCATGTTTTCGTTCAGGTGCTTGTTAGCATTCATCGTTTCCCTGTACCTTTACTTGAAAGTCATGTCTGCAGAACAGAGCCTGGCCTTTGATTTCAAGAACTTTGGTAAAGCTTCGAACTTTGAGTCTCAGCTTTCTCTTTATGGCGATGCTAAGGTTGCCAATAGTAGTCTATCACTTCAAGTTGCTGGTTCAGGCGCTAAAGCTACCGCTGGAAGAATCTTCTGTAAAAGACCCTTGAGAGTATTTGACTCGAACTCGAGCAAAATGGTATCTTTTTCAAGTTATTTCGTGTTTTCTTTTTCCGGGCAAAACAGAAATGAATTGGGTTTTCTCATGATTCCTCTTGGATATTCTTGGAATGATTCTGATAGTTGCTCAGCTGGGTCGATCAGTGATAATCAAATGAAGTGTGTAGCCTTTAAATTTCATATTTCTAAGGATGGTTTGAATAGTAATAATAACCATGTGAGGGTGAATGTTGAAAGCCCTCTCATTGTTGAACCAACCAATGGATCTTCCATCAACTTGAACCTTAACAAAGGCGAAAAGGTGCAATCTTGGATTGATTATGAAGCAAGCAGTAAAAGATTTGAGGTGAGGCTGAGCAAGTTTGGCAGCGAAAGGCCGGTCGATCCATCTCTAAACTACCCCATCGATCTGTCGAAGACGTGGAAAGACAGCAAAATCATTCTTGGATTGAGTTCATCGGCGGGCGAAAGAAACTCAACCCACAATATCAGCATCTATTCATGGAGTTTCAGTTCAAGAACAATGCCACATTGGATGCGCTCACACCCTATAGATCCCAAGCAATTCACCGATTACAGAGGGAAAGAAGTTGAAATAGCCCCTAAGAAAAGTGCCTGCGCTGTAAGAATTATCGTCGCGTTAGTCCTCGGGGCGGGATGTGGAGCAATGGGAGCTTTGCTCCTGTTATCTGTTTGGATATTATTCGGTAATAGGCGTCCCGTTGCGCCCGAAGATATCCCCGTGAAAGAAGCAGAGGAATTCGATGCCAAGAAGCTCCATTTCAAGCCCATTGAAGATGGAAGTAAAAACTAGCTTTTTCGGTTAGAAATCGATATCGTATTTCATTTGATTGTGTTCTTGGACGATTTCGGTTTCGGGCTTTGTTGCTGTAATATAATGATCAATGGATTGATCCTTAGCGTAGTTTGTTACTTTGTCTGTCTGCTATGGCTGTGGATCATTAAAATACAGCACCACTTGATGAAGATGATGAAGCATTTCAATGTTAGCTGTTTATTACATAAAATGATTCTCCTCTCCTTTCTTTAATGTTGGGATGACTGGGCCTGAAGTGTAATAATAGGCCCATTTATGATTAATATGTGCTTTTATGGGCTCGTCAAAGCCCATTTACCGTCTGCGATGATATGTCCTAGGGTTTGCTCACGTGCTAACTATTTATAAGCAGTAAGCTGTCTTAGTCGAGAGCTCTTGAACTCTGCTGGGCTGAGCAGCTACCCTGAATTGGAGAAAATGAGATTAGGGTTCGAATTTGAAGCTATTGTATGTCGCTTTTTGGATGGTTCCTTCAAATTTAATCTGTTTCGGTATTGTGGTGGATCTGTGTGTTTTGTTGGATGAGATCGATGATGTTATTGAAGAAAAACTGCGTTATCTATCTGAATTCCAAATATTGGAAGTGTAGATAGCTTCTTTAATCTTCCTGAGATCTGGCGATTCGTCTTTCATTTGTTGATTTTGTTTTCAGTAATTTGTATAATGGAGAGTGTTTCGATCGGCATCAGTGATGAGTTACTTCTAATCGTTATCCTTGCACTATGATTACCAGTGAAGAAAACCCATGGGGATTGTTAACTCTGAGATGCCCAACTCTCTTCTTCCTTGTCATTTTGGTTTGTGTTTATCAGTAATGATTTAAATCGTTTATGCCCCGCTCTCTTTTCAAAAGACGCAACTTGTATTGAGATTTTATACGTACGTAATACACAATCCTTCTCGGGCAAGAAAATCGTAATTCTCAAAGCACTGGTGATTACTAGCAGGAGCTAGTTTAATCAACTGGAATCTTAACCTCATTGGTTCTAAACATGGGCAAGGTCAACCATGGCGGATTGTACCTCCCAAGCACATAATCTCCGACAACCTTAAACCCATCTCTCTCCAAACCGTTCTTTAACTTCTCCACCTTCTCCACCACAACGTCCTCACGCGCCACCCCACTAAACGTCACCACGCCGTACTTCCTCTCGCCTTCCTCCCTGATCACCACCCTTTCATCAACTGGCCTTGGAGCATCTTCGTACTTTTGGTATTTCTCGGGCAATATGAACCCCATCGTCATCATCATCTCTTCATCAGAGGAGCCTTCCTTGCTCGTTATAACAGGTGCCGTCATGGCTATTTGTTCGGAAGTTGTTGTCTGGGTAATTACAGGCGCCGTCATGGCTATCTTCTCAGGTTTGGCATTCTGGGCACTGCCAAAAGCTCCGATGTAGTTTGCCAGGATCATGAAGATGCTTCGGTCGGTGTTAGTGCTTTTCGATGGATCGTAGGTGACTTGTGCTATGACGCATGGTGGGTATTTTCGTATTTCGTAGTCTGGCGAAGAGTGGATTGTTTCGTATTTTGGTGTTTCAACCTTGATTTTGCCCAGGATCATTCCCATGTTTTTTTGTTTCTTTGATTTCGTTGTTATACTTTGTTTCCGTAGTTATGGATGGTTTATATAGCGAAGAGCGTCGACATTTCAATGCCATGGCTATGGGAAAGTTCGTAGGAACGACATTTCAATGCTATGGCTATGGGAAAGTTCATAGGAAGGTGTATACTTTCAAGTTCTTGCAAGCTTGCGGTAGAGATGTCTTCTTTTCGGTCAACGTATTAGTTTTGGGATAATAGTAAACAAGTGAAATTCTTGGTGGGCAAGTCGAGGAGATTTGTGGCGCTAACTTAGCCACGACGGCCACTTCTTCTCACTAATCTAGTAGGAATCAAAATGCCATTTAAAGCAATGTTCGGTGAAACGAAAACAGCAGTATTCTGTCAAGGCTCTTCTTAAATAAACCAACTTCATGGCAATGTTGTCTTTCATAGTTAGAGTTGTCTGGCTTCTCAATGAAATTAACTGCATAAAAGAACTATCTGTCCCTTCGTTTCTGATTTGTTTTATGTTCTAGAGAACTCTTATTACAAATGCAACCAAGATAAGAATTTGCATAAAAAACTATTATAGATTGTACATTCATTCTTAAAACTTAAAAGACATCTAAAACAAGAACCAACCACCTTACTCAACTGGGCCTAGTTCAGATCCATTTATTGATCGATTATTGACCATCAGCCCACAATCAACCTTCATTACAATTCTTGATTTAGGGTTTCAATCCCCGTCTTCAGTAGCCAGCTTCGCACGGCAGCAATGGTTAAGGGGCGTCAAGGGGAGCGCGTGAGATTGTACGTCCGTGGCACGATCCTCGGCTACAAAAGGTGAATTTTGTTCCTCATTTGATAGTTTTGTTGCCTTGGGAAGAGTATTTGTAATGCTTTCGTTTTCTGTCGATTTGCAGGTCGAAGTCAAACCAGTATCCAAACACATCGCTGATACAGATTGAGGGAGTCAACACAAAGGAAGAAGTAGCGTGGTACCTTGGGAAGCGAATGGCGTATGTTTACAAAGCTAAGGTGAAGAAGAACGGCTCTCATTATCGTTGCATTTGGGGTAAAGTTGCTCGCCCGCACGGAAACAGTGGCGTTGTGCGCGCTAAGTTCAAGTCGAACCTTCCGCCTAAATCCATGGTATTCCTTATCTTTTGCTTGCGTGATCTAGAATATTTTATTCTGCATTGTTTCCTGGCGTTGACTTAGAACGAAATTTTTGGGCTGAAAATCTTACTTTTGTGTAATTCCATTTTTACAAGTGGAATGTCAAGTCACACCATTGGAAGTATTTTGAAGGTGCTTGAAATTGAGCTGAGATTGATGATCAGTTGTTGAAAGATTTGACACAGTACATATCTTCAAGACCTCAACCGATATAAGTGGAGTTTAAATGATGATGGCAAATAAGAGTAGTTGGTGATAGGCTTCCTCAGCTTCCTTCTTGTTAGCTGATAGCTGAAGTATACGATACTGCGATGTAGTTTTTCGTATCAATGGCTTTAATTACAATTTCACACTTGATATTAGCTTCGCAACTTGTGTATAGAACGAATTGCCAGTTCTTTTTCAGTCGAAAAAATCAGATGGAAATATGGTGGATTATATTTTCACAAATATCTCCTATGATTCTTTTTTAGTGATGCGATCTTCATTTATTTGTTAACAGGGATCAAAAGTCAGGGTTTTCATGTATCCCAGCAACATTTGAGGTGAGGACATACACACTAGCACTTCGTTATAAGAATTCAACTCGATTCGTTAAATTTCGATGCGAAACAATAGAGGATCAAGTCTGAGTATTGCAAGAATCGAATATATTAACTGATTGTTTTTTTATGCGTGCTCATGCTTGCATAATGGGTTTCTCTGTCTTATTCTACCAGTTAATCGTTTTCATTTCTCTTTTTTTCCAGTGAATTCTTGGGACATATGGAGAAACGAAACCAGTTTTATTTCTTCAGTTTATAGAAACATCTGTCGGTTTTTATGGCCGTTGCTTCCTAGTGTGATCTTTGATGTCGTTTTTAAGATGAGATAAGAGTTCTGAACTTTTAATTTCCAGCGAATATCGAGCTTTTTACACAAGTTGACAGTGACATTGAAATATAGCCAACTACAAGCCCATATGTATGTTTATAAGTTATTACAATTTACAAGTGCATTCGGGATACTTGTTATGGAAAGCCCAATTTAAGCCCATTATGATGGGAAATAGCCCAATACAAGCCCAAAGTTTAATTAATTATGTGATAAAAGAAAATTATTACCCGCTCCAAGTGCAGCTCATCGATTTTCCTTGTTCCTAATTTCACTGTTTTTTTTTGGGTTAGGGTTTGAGGAGGAAGCAGTTGGATTCTCGAATTCCATCGCGTAATCAGGTATTCGAAATTTATATCTGAAGCCTTTTGAGGGTTTTGAATTGTTGTGTATCAAACTTATGTTGACATTTTTCTGCGATTGTTGTCTTTGTGGAACTGCGAATGCTTTTGTTGTGCTGGTCGATTTATGGCGATGAATTATCTGAAGATGTTTCATGTTTGATGCTTTTTGTTATGATGCAGTCCTTTGTTCCTGTAAGATATATATTCTCAATTAAAAAAAGCATCTTCTCCCCGACTGGAACAATTTCCAGTAATTGTTATTTCGCAGCCAAGAAAGCTCAATTATTTTAACCCAAATTCCCATACTACTGTCTGATTATTCTCTATTGTGAAGTAGTTAGAAATACTACTTTGCAGAAAGAGGCATATCGAAGCCTTTGCTGAGGAGATGCTGCAGATTCGTCTCAGCAAGCCAGCTAGTGAAAGTGGAGGAGCTGTAAAGCCCTTGCCAACTGAAACTGTCACAGTTGCCTGTCCCGATCATCTTGTGTTGGCAGATCTTCCTGTAGCAAAGGGTCTTGGCGTGGCATGCGCCACCACGGTTACCAAGTCCATTGGTCGAAGGTCAAGGCGCCAGCTGGGCGAGCGGGTTCACTTTTGTGTTCAATGCGACTTCCCCATCGCCATATATGGGCGTTTGGTAAGCATATAGTTCTCTTTAGCGAGTGCATCTTGTGCTTAGCCTATTCATTCGTAACAGCTCGGGTTTTTCTGCAGATCCCCTGTGAACATGCATTCTGCTTGGACTGTGCTAGGAGCGATTCGATGTGTTATCTGTATGGCATTTGATTTTACTTCTTATGCTTTTGGCTCGATGGTGTTAGGTTACGCCGAACTCTGTTTGATGCTGTTGGACCATGGATTTGCTCATCATTCTCTTTGATTCATCGTGTACACAGGTGCGATGAACGCATTCAGAAGATCCAGACAATTAAGATGATGGAAGGAATATTTGTATGTGCTGCTCCTCACTGTCTCAAATCCTTCTTGAAGAAGAGTGAGTTTGAGGTGCATATCAAGCAGATCCACAGTGACCTACTGCACCACAATAAGGAAAGAGAAGCAAATGATTCAGAGGCTATCAGTTCCAGGAAACCTTCAGCTTCAGACTCCACAGTTCAAGCACCCCTTGGATCAGTCTTTTCTCCAACTTCTAACTCCCAACCTATAGACCAACTACCTATGCAACAAAGGCCAATGCCTTTCCGCGGACAATTTCCAATTCAATCATCAGAGCAACACCCGCCCCAGTCAGGTTTTGACCGTCCAAGTAAGAGTGTTATCGGAGTTCTTACTTACATCAATTACATGTGAAAGTTCGTCTACATCCTGACATCATCCTTTCTTCTTTGCCAGTGAATCCAAACATTGCTATGCCTCCCCAACAATTTGGATACTCTCCGTATCCTTCTGATGGAACACAACAACAATTCTACAATGCTATCCCACAGAACTATCCTCGGCAATGGAATGTTCCACCAGGTTCTGTTCCCTTGGAACCTCCTATGGTGTCTCAAGGTAATAACGATGGGTTTGCAAGTGTTGAACCTCAAAGTCGAGGATTTCTTCCCGGCGGTGGAAATTTTCCTCCTCCACCCTTAGCGCCTCCTCATTTAGCACAAATCCAACGAGTGAGGTCGTTTTCAGGCGATAATAATCCCGATGCACCGCCGGGATTTGGTTGGCAGGCGTGAGAATTTTGAAGTTACAGTATTTTTCAGAAATGGCTTGATGTTCTTTGTTTTGGAGTACTGTTTTATGATACATGATTCTGGATGCTTTTTGTTTTGTTTTCTCCCAGCTTGATGTAATAGTTCATTATGCTCTTTTTAAGGAATAGCTGATTATTATTTGCTTAATTCTGATTGTAATGAAGTTCATTGAGGTTTCCGTTTGGCCCAACTTATTTTATTTCTTTTGTTTCTTGATTTTTCGGTTTGATTGTAGTTAGGCTTCAATCGAATGTTCAAGATACTATTTTTATCTACTTAAAGGTTGAGATATAATCCGATAATTTTCTTTTAATCCTAGACCATAGGCGAGTTGAATTATTTTGTCCGTCCACCCAACGGTTGGCTTAACAATAGTAAATAATGTCTTAGTTTTCAAACAATCTAATTATGTTGATTGGTGAGTTATTATTGATTCGTCCTTTTCTTTTTAGAGTTCGAAAAGCCCTTAATGCATACCGTAGTCTGATGATTGTTTCACAAAAAACATACATAAAAAACCTTGCATTACATAAATAAACCAGACAGAATGTCGCATGTATTCAATTGAAAAATAAGAGAAATATTTTTAAGAAATATATGGTTAAAAAATTGAATACAGTCCGCTACTAATAAAGTCTTCGAAGCTTATGTTCCAAGTATCATTGTTTCACCTAACGAATGTAAAACGACGCAGTGACAGCAAGGTGATGGAGTCGATGGCCACTTATATATATCACTCATAGCTCTGCATATATATATAATAAGCTTGCGTTGGGCAGTCATCCCTAAACACAACAACTATCTAGCAAGAAAGTTACACATCACCTTTAAAAAAAATAATCCGAAGAATGGGTTTTCATCTTCGAGCTTCAATATTCGTCTTATCATGTTTGCTTCCCATGTTGGCCGAATGCCGAGTTCGTCATTACCAATTCAATGTGAGTGCATTGATCGAAACCCTAATAACCTTCAAAAATATAGTTTTTTCATGCATATTATTGTATATGTAGTTTTCCTACCATATTATGTTTTATACGTACAGGTGGTAATGAAGAACACGACCCGACTTTGCTCGACCAAAGCCATCGCAACTGTCAACGGGAAATTCCCGGGCCCCACCATCTATGCCCGAGAAGGCGATACGGTTATTGTTCGGGTCGTAAACCGGGTCAAGTACAACGTATCCATCCACTGGTAATAATAACAATATGTTTAAATCTTTTCAAAACATCCTCATAAGTCATAACTCATAACTAATGTATGTATATTACCAAACGAAACGTTATTATGTTTTGGCATTAATTAATGCAAGGCATGGGGTGAGACAACTCCGTACGGGTTGGGCTGATGGGCCGGCCTATATAACCCAATGCCCGATCCGACCCGGAAATAGCTTCGTCTACAATTTCACAATCACTGGTCAAAGAGGCACACTTTGGTGGCACGCCCATATATTATGGCTTCGTTCTACTGTTCATGGCGCTTTCGTCATCTTACCTAAGCTAGGAGTTCCATATCCTTTTCCTAAGCCCGACCATGAAAGAGTTCTTGTCTTAGGTATATATACATATATATATATATAAATATATTATGGTGTAAACTCAAAATAAAGTATTATTTTATGTTTAATATTAAAAAAATTTGCAGGTGAATGGTGGAAATCTGACACAGAAGCAGTCATCAACGAAGCTCTAAAATCAGGTGCAGCGCCGAACGTCTCAGACGCGCACACGATCAACGGCCATCCCGGCGGCGGCGGCGGCGCCTCCAACTGTCCGACGGCAGGTGGGTTCACGCTCACCGTTTCCCCTGGCAAAACGTACATGCTACGCCTTATCAACGCCGCCTTAAACGAGGAGCTCTTCTTCAAAATCGCCGGCCACAAAATGACCGTCGTGGAGGTCGACGCCGCCTACGTCAAGCCATTCAAGACCGACACGGTGCTAATCGCACCTGGGCAGACCACCACCGTGATAATCTCCGCCGATAAGGGCCTGGGCAGGTTCATGGTCGCCGCCTCCACCTTCATGGACACCCCCGTGGTGGCCGTCGACAACAGCACCGCCACCGCCACCCTGCACTACGCCGGAACCCTCTCCACCTCCCCCGTCTCCTTCACCAGCACTCCTCCCAAGAACGCCACGGCCGTCGCCAACGCCTTCGTCGACTCACTGAGGAGCCTCAACTCCAAGAAATACCCGGCGAAGGTTCCCCAAAAGGTGGACCGCTCCCTCCTATTCGCCGTGGGGCTCGGAATCAACCCCTGCCCGACCTGCACGGCGACGAACGGCAGCCGATTGGTTGCGAGCGTCAACAACGTCACCTTCGTCATGCCCACCGTGGCCTTGCTGCAGGCGCACGTTTCTGGAATCAAGGGGGTTTTCACGGCTGATTTTCCTGGGAATCCGCCGGTGGCTTACAACTACACGGGGACGCCCAACGGCAGCCTTGCGACGGCGCCGGCGACGAGGGTCTATCGCCTCCCTTACAACGCGACGGTTCAGGTGGTCCTTCAAGATACTGGGATCGTGGCGCCGGAGAACCACCCAGTCCATCTCCATGGATTCAATTTCTTCGCCGTGGGAAAGGGTTTGGGAAACTTCGACCCAAAGAAGGATCCTAAGAAGTTCAATTTGGTGGACCCCATTGAGAGGAATACCATCGGCGTGCCGTCGGGCGGGTGGGTGGCTATAAGATTCACGGCTGATAATCCAGGTAATAATTTTTAGGCAAAATTATAAAAATTGGTCATTAAGTTTACCATTTTTTGATTTTGGGTCATTATGTTTGTCATTACAAAACTAGGTCACTAAGTATGTATACAACAACGAAATTGAATCACTAATTACAAAACTATGTCATTAAGTATGTATATAGTAACAAAACTAGGTCGCTAATTATGTATATAGTAACAAAACTAGGTCACTAATTATGTATATAGTTAAAAATTTGGGTCACTAAGTATGCATATAATAAGAAAAAAAAAGAGGTCAATAACCCAATTTTGTTACTATAAACATACTTAGCTACCTAGTTTTGTAACCGGCAAACATAGCGACCTAAAATCGAAAATTGACATACTTAGTGACCATTTTTATAATTTTCCCTAATTTTTAATTTAGTGAAGATTTTTATTGTTCATTGCTATTTTATATATATGGTTTTTTCTATTACTTTTGATGTGCTATTGTTTGAAATTGAATACGTTTTATTACAGGGGTTTGGTTCATGCATTGTCACTTGGAAGTTCACACGACGTGGGGTCTGAAAATGGCATTCTTGGTAGATAATGGAAAGGGTCCAAATGAGTCTATCTTACCACCTCCCAAAGATCTGCCCAAGTGTTAATTGATGAAGAAGAGGATGAGATATATGATCGATTGATTACTATAGTATATAGACTCAAGTCAGTATTCGTATTATTTGTTCCTCTTGAGTAATTAAAATACATTTGTGAATTGTGGCGTGGTGTTAGAGAAATTAATCAACTCCTATTTTGATTCTATATCTTTCTGGGCTTAAAAGTTTAAAAAATCGAACTAATTAGCCCTTCATTCGGAAACAAAATATGGGCTTTGGGCTAGCTTTAGGCCTTCATTAGACTTAGGAAAAGCGTTGAAGAATACGAAAAGTTAGCGCTATTTGTTTAGATTGTATTTCACATTACATATGTTTAACTAAAATATATGGATTTAACTGGAAAATCGACTATCGAAACAATAAATAGGTTTTATGTCAAGAGAAGAAAGACTATGGAATTCGAATATTTAACTGGTATCATTTAATATTCGAATATGCCAAGCATTATATTCTGCTAAGATTTTAAATACTAAAATATGACAACCGCTATATAGTTTATAATCTTCCAGCCAATAATGGAGAGGGAACGCATCTTTAATTAGGTCAATAATACAGTTGCATATTAAAAAACTTTCAGATTCAAAGAATGGGAGAAAGCATTTAATAGAAGGATAAATAAAATAAAGTATTCTGATACCCGACATATTATCTATGTGTGTGTATGCGATTTATATTTATGTTCTTCTGACTTCCGACCCATTAAAAAGTATAATTTCCGTATCAAAGGCAATGATTATGCTCTTAATTTTAAATTAGTAGTATTTGATTAACATTTATTTAATAAAAAGCTCTCCTTTTCGATGAGCGTTAAGTAAGATTAACGTCGCTATCACAAAGGAAAAAGTAAGACTTAGTGAGGGTTAGCAAAGTAATTAAGAAAAGGTTACGATGCACTTAGCTTCGACACGTACAAAGCTTATTTCACTGTCATTATTCGTCGAAGTCAAACGGCATCTTCTTCATCGTACAAGTTTCTAATCTTTGATTAAGTCCATGCTAATCCGTTTTAGTTATCGTCTCATGGATGGGTATAGTAGAATACTAGACGTAGAGTAGAATCGAAATTCGAAGTCGAATGAGGGTGCGTTTCCTAAATAAATAAAACCATTGGGCGTCAAATGAAATTAATAACCGCCATCTTTCACTCGCAAGAACCTAATTTACCGAACCGTAAAGTTTAATTTATTCAAAAAGGCCACCGAAGATTTAGCTTAGATATACATGTCCCACCACAGCTCCACTCCACTCCAACGGCGTACATATATAATTAGCAAAAATAAATAAATTTTACTAAAAAAATGGTAGCCACTACAAAGTCCGAAATTACTGGAATACCCTTTTTATTATTGCTATGTTGTCCTTATCTCGATTGTGATGAAGCATGTTCATGCACTGACTCCATACAAATCATCTGCACCTTAAAACTTTTCTATGCTCTGTTTTTTCTCCCTACGCTTCTTATCAAAAGCTCTTTGTGCTCAGCCGTTTTAAATAATTGCTCTGTTTTCTAGCACTTAACTTGCCTTTTCTCAGATTCCTCGCCAACCCATTTGTGTCAAAAAGTAATCATCAGATTCCATTTCAAGTTCTCGATTGACTTAACGCTCATCTGATCTTTCATTTTTCTCATATCTCAATCCATCGACTGAAGAAGAAGGAAGGCGAAGAAGAGAATCCAATCAAAGCACAGATAGATGAATTTATGTGATATGGGTCTTACATCATATCCCAGAGAGTCCTCGGGGAAATGGTATTTCGAAGGGAACAGAGCTACGAAATGGACGCAAGAAGAGAACAAGAGATTCGAAGAAGCCCTCGCCTTGTTCGACAAGGAAACGCCCGACCGCTGGCTCAATGTTGCGTCTATGATTCCAGGGAAGACGGTGGATGACGTTGTCAGACAGTACAGAGAGCTTGTCGATGACGTCAGCGATATAGAAGCAGGGTTGATCCCAGTTCCTGGTTATTCTAACAGCTGCTTCACTTTGGAGTGGATCGACGGTTATGGGTGCGAAGGATTGAAGCAGTTCGGTCATAATAATAAGCGTAGGTCGTGCGCTGATCATGAGAGGAAGAAGGGAATTCCATGGACGGAAGAAGAGCATAGGTTTTCATTTTTTACCTTCTTTTTATTACGGAGATTTTCTTGCTGCTACTGTGTCTTCTTTCCGATGATGTTATAGCTTTTTTTTTTTGCAGGCAGTTCTTGCTGGGATTGAAGAAGTACGGGAAAGGAGATTGGAGGAACATATCGCGAAACTTTGTTACGACAAGAACGCCGACGCAAGTTGCCAGCCATGCGCAGAAGTACTTTATCAGACAGCTTTCTGTCGGGAAAGACAAGAGAAGATCGAGCATTCATGATATCACCACTGTGAATATCAGTGAAAGCTCTGTGAAGTCACCTTCGCCGGAGAGAATCAGCACTTCAGAGAACTCATCTTCGATGATAACTATGGACAGATGTAGCACAAGTTTGGAGCAGAAAATTAATCGAGGAGATTCAATGGGGTTTTGTTCGTTGAACAGCAGGTTCTTACAGCCAACGAGCCATCTTCAACAAGAGTTGATCGTCGATCCACGCGGGTTTAAGTTAGAGCGTTATGATACCGTCTTTCAGATATGAATTGCCCAGATTTATTACCTACGAATGAGGATGATATATCTTGATGAAGGTGTTTTATCAGAAATATATTATTGCAAGAATTGCGTTGTTTCTGTATCGATAGAAGATGTATCGTGTATACCAACGTCGACTGCAATAAGTACCATAATAATTAAACTACTCTGAGGGAACTTCCATAGTTCTTGAAACTAAGAGAAAATAAACTGTAATGTATTTGAGATGCCATTATTACCATATGATCAAAAGGAAAGCTTGTCTAAATTGTACGTATAATAATTAGAAGAGACCATACACGTGCAGAACAACTAATCTCATTCTTGTTAAAATGTAACGCGTTAAAAACTTTCCATAAAGCAAGAAAGGAGATATATACCTCTATTTCTTGTACACGTCTTCTTTGACCTCTCACCAATTCTTTATGTAGGTCAACCATCTTTTCGATATCATTAAAGGTAATAAGTGACAATTAATTAGATTAGCATTAATTTTTATTCATCGATGCAAAGAATGTAAGCTACATTTTTATTCATCTCTCTCAATGGAATGAAAAGCCCTAATGGCCTTATTACAGATCAGTTATATGTCTTCTTTACAAGTTGTTATATAGGACCCACTTTCCACTAATTCTTGATGTAGCATCCAAGGATCTATTGCCACACACAAGAGCTTTTGGTAAATGACAAACTAGTTCCCCATATTTTATTTTTCTTTTTTTTTCCGAACTTTTTCAAATTTAGTAGTGGAACTATTAAAGAATAGTTTGGCCGCTTTATTCTGATGCGACAGTCCCTTTCATTATCAAGTATATTATTAAGACCTTATACCTAATCTCACGACCTACATTATTTTCTGTTTGTTTTTTGTTATTAAGTATGTAGTCATCGTTCTAATAATCGAAAGGACGAACTTGAAAGAAAAGAAATAAAGTAACAAACGACAAAAATGTAATAAGTGGAAGAAGGTGGGCTGTATTTGTCAATGGAACGAAACTGCTGTACCAATTGTTCATCACTCACTGACCCATCAAAATAAATTAATAATACAACTGAAAGAGACTAACTCCATATTTTTTTTTTCATTTAATAATCGACACAAGCCTAGAACAGGGATGTACATGTGTCGAGCTGGAGTCAAAGCTTATATATCTTTAAAAATAATTATAAATAATCTGATCTAGAAGATGCGTGGCCCAACATCACAATCGGGCCCAAATAAAAAGCCCAATTGCTTACTGGCCAGCCCATGAGATTGACGAGTTTAAGAACAACCAAAGAAAGATTCAATTTCAATATAATGCACAACCCAAGTAAATAATAAAACGCTAAATCTGACGATTTAACAGATTTTATTTATATTACACGACAGACATCATACGTCACCGTCATCGTCATCATCGCCATCGTTCACAGCTCAATAGCCGTCGGCGTCGTCTTGAAGATACGTTGAAACAGCCATTGAAGAGGCTGTGCAAGCTCAGCTCTGTTCTTCCTCCAGAACCAAATCGCGGCGTTGTAATTCTCGTTCCTTATCGTCTTCGTCGCAGCTCTCCAATCGTACTTCTCCACCTCCAAGCGCGCGGCGGCGCCAATCTCCTCCCTCAGCTCACGATCGCACAGAAGCGGCTTCAATTTGCTCAAGCAGTCGGTTAGATCGCCGGGATTGTACATGTAGCCCGTTTTCCCCTGTTGATCTTCGGGGATTATGTCGATGATGCCGCCGGCGCGAGCGGCGACCACGGGTATCCCCGAGGACATGGCTTCGAGTACGACGAGGCCGAGCGTCTCGGATTCCGACGGCGTGATGAAGACGTCTCCGCTCGCGTAAGCTTGCGAGAGTTCTTCGCCTTGTAGCATTCCGGTGAAGCATGCCGGTTTGTCTCTGAACATTTGCTCGAGCTCGCCTCTGAATTGAATTTCAAGAATTAGTCTCTCATATATTGATTTTGAAAAGCTGAGATGTTGGTATGATGAAGTTACCTGTGTGGGCCGTCTCCTATGAAAGCTATTCTAGCCTCGGGAATTTCATCCATGACCCTGTTAGGGGTTTTTTCAGACAGAGCATCATCGTCAAATAGTGACTATTCTGCAGACATGGATGTGTTGGAATTGATTGTTAGTGTTGTTACCTTTTGAGGAACTCCAAGCTCTTTTCGACCCCCAATCTTCCGACATGAACGATTAGTGGTCGATCGAGTTCTCCATTGCTGTTGCAAGAAATCAGAGCATGTTATTTAGTGAAAGAAACAACTGAGTGAGCCATGGTTCACTGCTGTAATAGTCTCCTACCTCAATCTCATTCTCATCTCCTGAGAACGAAACTTGGGATGAAAGCTCTCAGAATCGACACCTTTATTCCACAAACGTATCCTTTCGGCTGTGAAAGGAACACAAGCATCATGAGAGCTGTTCAAGATTTGAATGCAGATAAAATTTTATGATGGTTATTACCTGTTGTGACTTTGGCTTCTTCGAGATCCTTTGCGATGGCAGCAGAAGGCACCAATGTAAGATCAGCAGCACCGTGTAGAAACTCTGGAGGAAGTTTTTTATTTACACGTGTAGAACAGACCATCATTCATATTACAACATGGGATTTACTTACTTATCACTCCCCACATTGGCTGGACCAACCAACTATAGGTATATCTTGGTATGTATCTGTATACATATATCAATTGCCAGTTTAAGTGTTATGGATTTGCTCAACAGAGGAAACTGAGAGCTTTTGAGCAGACAAACTTACACAGGAACGTGTGTGTGGTAGGACATCACTATAGGCACCGACAGCATTTTCGCGATGGCTAAAGCTCCAAACACCTAAGACGCAGTTAGATTTATGCAGTAAGATTCTTGCCGGAGAAAATCTATCATGTTAGAAGTGTCCACATGTAAAGAAATGGTGATTTGGGATACCATAACACCAGGCGATGAAGCATGTATAATATCAGGCTTAAACTGAGCAACTGCTGAGATAATTCTTGGGCTCAGTGCTAGAGAAAGGGGAACCTTCTGATAGCAAGGACATGGAAAGCTGTTGAGAGAGTTCAAAAGACACTTTGTTAGTGCTGTTTTTCTAACACCGACAGCTTAAAATGTATGTGTTTGAGTACCAACCTTCTCGAGCCTATTATGTGAGCGCCGTGAAATTCCTCTGGCGCCCCTTCGTGGGTCGTCACGACCAAGACCTGAAACCGCAGATTCGAGGAATTACAACATGGTAACAGTTTTTTCTTGCTGTATTGTAACTAAGGTTCGGAAAGGAGTTTAAGCACTTTAAGAGCTTACCTCGTCTCCCATCTCACGCAGGTACTTGATGAAATTCTGGAACCTGTTTTTGTAACCAGATATGTATCTGCACGCAATACAGACAAGCATTGAGATTTGCAAGAGAAAAGATCTGTCAAAAAGTAAACCACGGTCCACATGATCACTCACGCAAATGGAGATGGCTCGACGAACAGAGCAATGCGCCTGGGCGTTGCACTCGTCTCAAGCTCAAGCAATGGAGGTGAGTCCTCCCCTTCTTTACTGCATTCTGAATGTGTCATGATTCTACCAACTAATACTAAGTTTTGCTGAAAAGGGTCTTCCACCAAATGATCCAAAACTAGCTTTCCCAAAGCCACAAAGATTCAATCTTTATGCAAACTTACAGTTCATTTTATGGCACCAAAATAGCAAGGGACAGAAAGTACATATACAGCTGTAGCATTTGTTTTATTTATAGTACATGGCCATGATTGATAGTTTAATTAAGCAAACGTGTGTAAAACATGAGGAGGTCGATGACTTGTGAGAAAGAAATGACTAATTATTATTTTTTTTTTTTTTGTGGTGCTCAACTCTTGTTAATTTTTGTGTTGAGTGTTAGAGATTAGTTCTTGAATTAAGATTAATGCAAATGTCCATGTGAGGGCGGAGAAGCAACCATTGGATATTCTTTAGGTTTCGAGGAATAATTGGAAACATGAAAGAGCATATGCTCTGACGCCAATCATTCTTCTCTTGCATTCGTGATCATATGGCTAGTGGTGTACATGCTTAGCTTGGGCTTGGGGGTATATACTGATACGAAGCAACCAAATATTCGAGTATATATTATTTAATGAAGATTCAACGCTTTGATGTTGCGTACTATACTAGTTCTAATTACGTCATAATAAAAATCTCGAACTTAACGTAGAATCTATCATTATTTGGTGGGGCAGGGCATGTTTCACGTACTAATCGTCAACACCATAGACAATTTGCATTCCAAATTAGCTGAATATTCCATCTCTCTCTCTCTCTCTCTCGTCGTACATTATTGTTACCTTGAAATTTACGTTATTCCTCCATTTCTTTCGTCAACGGACATAATCCTTTTTGAAAACAAGCACCGTTTGACCACTATGTAGAAGCCCCACCCAATTGCGCAATAGCCCACCTTTTAGTCTGATGAAAACTTACAAAAAAAACATCTGCAAACAGTTCGAAGGACAAATCAAACAGACGTAACGAAAACACTGGAAACTGACCAATTCCGAGACACCAAACAAATAAATGAAAAAATCTCATCGCCGTCATAAAAAACACCATGTTTCTGCTCTCAACGGCGCAGATTTTCGCCATCATCGTCCTCCTCCTCCCCGTCCCTGCCCATCTCTCCATTTCCATACTTCGATTCTTCATACCGATAAATCACCGACAAAAATCACAAGATTAGTAGCCATCACCCAAGCCAAACTCCAGTAATACTATCGAGCCTACTCTCATTCAACTTGTGCTGGGGTAAATCGATCCCATTTTCCCACCCCCTTCGCTCGCTTTCCCACCAAAAAATGCCAATAAAACGCTCCCAAGAATCCCCAAGCCGAACGCAGAAAATACAAAAGCAAGGCAAGTAAGGCCTCGCATGGATCGGAGTTCGTTCGATGAAGAAAACCACCGAACTGTTGACGAAAAACCCCATTGAACCCTCCCAAGAGGACAAACTGAGGAAAAATCCAGAATACGCTCATGGACGCGCCGTGCATTTGCACGACTCCGAGCCATCAGTTCCCAACGTTAGCCGCAGCCACGCAGCAGTGCCATGTGATGTGCGCGTCTTGCTTCGGGCCTTTAATATCCTGCAGGAACAGATGCACAAATTCACTACGTTCATTATCTTAATCGTTGAAATTGTTTTTTCTTTGCAAACATCGAAAAGAAGCATGCATGCATGTCTCGGAAACCTACTAATGCTACGTTTGGATTGGGGGATTTCGATTTGAAATCCGAATTTCATTCAAATAACCCGTTTGGCAACCGTTCGGATTTGGATTTCGATTTCATCCAAATCCGAGGAGAATCCGAGCGCTTGTATTTTGATGGATTTGAAATTCAATCGGAAACGGTCCGTTTTCGAAATACCAAATCTTGCCGTGATTATTTTCTTAAATTATTATTATTATTATTATTATTATTGATAAACGATGAGTCGAGCCGACCCGCGAGCTCGACGAACGACGAGTCGAGTCGGCCGACGAGCTCGACGACATGAGTCCTCGCGAGCTCGACGAGCCCGCTCGAGCTCGACGACCGATGAGTCGAGCCGGCTTGCGAACTCGACGACCGATGAGTCAAGTCGGCTCGCGAACTCGATGAGCCTGCTCGAGCTCGATGACCGATGGCTCAAGCCGGCTCGAGAGCTCGAGGACATTTTGAAATTCGGATTTTCGAAATCCTAACGTTTGCCAAACGGTGGATTTGGATTTAAAATTTGGATTTCAGAATTCATAATTTCAAATCACGGATTTCAATTCAAATACATCAATCCAAACGCAACCTAACAGAGTTTGAATTGCAAAAAACCTGATCTTTTCCGACGAAATCTCAGGTGAGATTAATTGCTCGGCCTGCATGGCTATATAAATCCTACAAACTAATGGGCCAAGCGTGTAGCTATAACCTCGTTGAGTTTTTAGCTTCTGATGAAACGAAGACTTAATGATGCATTATGCAGCAGGATTACTAAGACTTCACATTGGCCGAATAAGTCAATGTAAGAAAATTTCCAGCTTTATCTATCCCTAGGACGTTCTTCGAAAATTGTTAAAATAAGACCATATTTTCTTAAAGCTATCTATATTCGCGGTTCCTACAATCTTGACAACTGATCGCATGTCATCTGTAAGCAAATATCTGAGTATGTAACTGTAATTTACATTTCTTCTAGTCGCCGTTAAATAATCTCTCTTTTCGAGCTTATTTATTATGATTCACTCAACTTGGCCTCCCAAAAAATATCAATTGTTAAGCGCGTACTGCAAGAGGCAAATTCCTCACTTTGTGGGGAAACAATTGTTAATTTGCCATTCTCTTACACAAATCTATTTTCGTAAATGACCATGTAAGATGTATTTAACTAATAACTGCATGCATGGTTTAGAAGATTATATATCAAGGGAAGGGACCAAAGTGCAATTTTAATTTCGAATAAGAAGTGATCGACGAATACGGAGTATGCCTTCCGTCCATCAATTATTATGTGCAGCTGGCATTGGCTTGCATGCCCCATGTGAGCTTCATGAATTTTACGACATTTTTCTTGATTTTATTACATATCATATATAAATCAATGAGGTGTTACAAGGTCCCCCAATCTATTTTATTCTACAAATTTGCTTTCAATATATAAATAACAGACATATACATAAATCGAAATTTATTTCCAGTGCGAGACTTTTCAAGAGTTAGAGCCAACCATTTCATGTGAAAAGTGTACCATTTTGAGCTTTGAACCAAACGATTTTAAGTAACCATTTATTACTATGCCTCGATATTTTATTATTATTATATTATTATTATTATTTGCTACATAGTGATGCTTCTGCGGACGTTGTCTTACAATTGATAGCTTTGGTGACCACATTGACTTATTACACAATTCATATACTACATTAAATATGGCCCTTATACGGACAGAACCCTTGTAATTAAACAAAGACAATATTCATTCAAATATTCGTAAAAATATAACCTTCCATTGTTAAATTATTACAGCCACCATGCAAAGGTGTGATGCGTGACGACACAATTCTAAATTTAATTCATAATAATAAATTACACTTGTAAACAAAACAAACAAACAAAACAAACCGAACGACGACGATGATAAAAGAACAAACAATCGATCGACGATTCACTTCTTATTATTCTCTTCGCCGCCGCCGCCGCCATTGCCAACTTTCTTGAAAGACTCGACGCGCCCATCGTTTCCAGCCATCATTACATACTTATCCTTCCTCGTAAGATTAGTGCACTCGAATCCCAAAGTCCACGCAAGAACCCTCTGGACGTAATTCGCCACCTCTATCGACGACTTCCCTCCGCCGACGGTGAGCTCCCTCGGCAACTGGCTCAAGAACGTAACCTCGTACGTCGGCCTAGGGTTCATAAACACGAAGTAAGGATCCAACATCTTATAGCCACGCGTCGTCGTCCCATAGAAGACGCTCTGCTTCGTGTTGATGGCGACGGGGACGATCCTATCGCTTAGCTCGGCGAAGAGTGCGCTGAACCTCAGCAGAAACGGCTCACGGCAAGTCGTCCCCTCAGGGCAGACAACCAAGTCTCCTTCTTCGAGCAAACGCTTGATGTTCGCCGCGTCCTTGTCTCTCTCCCTCGTCAGCGCCACCGCCTTGATGGGCGATATCATCTCCGAGAATTTGCTGATGCTGTAGGTGACGCAGCTCACTTTCCGCCCGAGCGCCACCGCGACCACGACTGGGTCGAGGACGGTTCGGTGGTTGCAGACGAAGAGTACGCCGCCGTGTCCCGGCCGAGGCGGCGGCGGAGGGGTGCCCTTGACGATTAGTTTGATGCCGAGGATCATGTAGTTGTAGCGAACGATCTTTTCGGGCAATGGGATGTTGAAGTAAACTCGGATTAGGGATAGCATGAAGCCTATGGGCAGCCATAGAAAGGTGATTAGTGCAATCAAAGGTGTTGGCTTTTGTGTAAGGCGACCTTCGTGGAATATTATTGGGGATAATAGCTTGTTTCTTGGGAGTGGATCGATTCTTGATGATCTTGGGACGACGACCATGTAGCCCTCCTATTGAAATAAAATTAATTAGTAATAATGAGAATAATAATAAATCATTCTAGTCTAGGGTGGTGATAGGCTAGCAGCTAGTACGTGGTTATTGGGAATTGAAGTTTGAGGCGTGAGGTGACAACTTTAATAATAAATGCATGAATAAGTGGATAGATATTAGATAGGTTGATATGAGTTGAGCAGCTCCTATAATTTATGGAAAAGGGCGAAACCGCTTTGGTACTTTCCAGATAAGGCTAAACACTACTGTACTATTAATATCATTATTGTATATGAAATTAATGAATTTAATCAACGGTTAATTACCTTGCAAAGCGACATAAAATCGTGATCACTCTCTCTATCTCCAAGCCCTACATGAGGAAAATGAGTGCCAGCAAACTCCTTCACAAGAGCGTCCCTCTTATGCTCGCCGACCAATACGCCGGGCTTCTTCACAAAGCCCGTGGCCCGGCCCGTTTTAGTCGTTTCCAATTCCGTCCCAAGAACCTTATCGGACCCTAAGTAGGTTTTGCAGAAATGCTCGACCATGATCCTTGGGCTTGCGGTAATAACATACCTCTTCCCAAAAGAGTTGAACACTTTCCACGCCTGAGGATGAACGTCTTCTGAGTAGAACTTGGGCAGTACTGATCTTGCGACGAGCTCAATGTCTCGAATCTTCAGGCCCGCCGAGGAGATGAAGATCAGTGTCTTGATGGCAAATGGCTCGGAAAGGAGAACGTATACGAGGTAGATAAATGGGACTGATAGTAAGAGAATCAAAGCTCGAAAAAGACTTCCTGCCTCTAAAGCGACGAGCATGTAATAAGGGAAAGCACTGTTAGACACTAAGAGGGTTCCATCTAAATCTGAAGCTATAGTTTGGTCTGATCTTTGCTCGGTTTTGCATTTATCTATCGGCTCGAAATGCCGATGAAAACCCATTTTCTTCTTTTTTCGTAAGAGAATGATTTGTAATGGGTTTTCGTTTTAGTGCATGTGAGTTATGAGGAGGTTTTATGAGCTTTGTTTAAGCTTATAATGTTCCAAGAATGAGTATGTTTATATATGTGGAGGAAGGGATGGGAGGGGATGTTAATGACGTCATTGTAAAATATTATTATTTCCTTTGTATTGTAGTAATATGGTTGGGAAAAAATAGAGGCAGTTGCGAAGAGAGGAGGGTCTTTGTCCGGGCAGTTGGATATAATTTAATTATGTCATTAATAAAAAAAATTATTTCGTATTGTGGTTGAGAAAGGAAAGTCAGTTATCAAAGAGAGTCTGTGTCCGAGTAGTTGGACAGCTTACTCTTTTAACAATTTTAATTAATTAGCCTACTTTCTAGATTTTTGATTGATATATTTTATTATGATGCAAACCGTCGTTGTGGTTATATCTATAATATAGAGAGAGTATTATCATCGTTATCTTAATGTTTATGTACATTGAGAAAAAAAAGGCAAGATTGTCTATTATATCAAGAATAAATAAAGAACGAATAAAGGTATATAGTAACCGTACTAATTCTTACTATTTAATATTTATTTCGAAGAAAGGACTCTTCGCATTCATTTCCACTTTCTAACATGTCATTGATATGTTACGACAAAAATCAAACTAACATACGAATGGGAGAAATATTAAATTCTCCTGCCCGACATTGTACGTATCCTTCTTAACTAAAACTTAAGCAGCAGCCCCTAATTTTTCTTACCAAGCAGAAGATTCCATATTCAGATGAAATATTATTTCTGACGCTTTATAGATTCTCAACAAAAGCGTATATCGTAACGTAATAAACTTAGGTAGAAGATTCTTAGTACTAATAAAACTATCTTTCGTGCTCGTTTGACGAATCTGATGACAAGCGATTGACCAAAGTTTTAAGGTAGTTGGATATTTTGATATCAACTACTCTCAAGACTTTGGGCGTATTTTCTTGCTATTGAAGGTATGGTAACCTTAAAGTACGTGAAAAGCTTCACGAAAAATGGAAGAGTTAGATATTTGAAGTTGGGGATATTCATGCTTTTGTAGGAATTTGAAGCGTATGACTATGCAATTATGAATTATGTGTAGCGTTTTGAGTACCAAAGTTATGATTTCCGTTAACTTATTCAAAATGTGAGGAGTACGATAACTTTGTGTGAGAATACCTCGACACCAAATAAATAAATAATATCAAATTACTTTCGATATGTATTGTTGATCATGATGAATGTGAGAACATGCATGCATGGTTGCTTACGTGATTATTAATTATGATAAGAAGGCACCTCCAAAAAGTTGGTTTAGAATACAGTTATACTGGTCTTACCTACTTCCACGGCATATGATCAATATTACATCATTTTCCTAATTAATAGTCATTTGATCAGTTGATGATTATGACAACAACAAAACGCAACAAGGATTATGTCTGCGTCATACCAAACCCCCCCTAATAAACAGCCGAAATTTGTAGAAATATATGTTGGACGAAACCTCCTAAATACCCTCAAACGCATCATTATCATACACCTAACCCAAAGCAGCATTCTTCCAAAGTCTTAATCAATCATATAAATATTTAAACATATATATTGAAAGAGATTTGTACGTTTTACGGTTTATTATATTAGAGCACAAACCAATTCACTAGTTTTAATTTGGGTCGGGAAACGGGCTAAAAAGTTCGTATCCGGCCCAATAACAGCCGACAATCGTTTTCTTGATCCCAGCCGAAAATAAAAGAACATATCTAATCACATATGTAACTTGTAAGTAATCTCTACGCTACCTATGATTTCGAAGAAAATGTTCTTCATATATCGCAGATGACGCAATGCCTGGCAAGCAATCCATGTACAACGCTTCCTTGTTCAATCTTGAAATTGCTGCTTTGCCTATTCCACAGATGAACTCCATAGCTCGAAAGCTTAAGCTGCTTGATCTTCGCTTCGACCCATTTTTCGCCAGCTCTATCTTTAGGCCGATGAAAAAACCCAGCAACCCTTGTCCAATCCACTGGATAGAAAGCAGTTCGAGGCAAGATTGTGAAGTTAATCCAACCATTATTACCATCGGCTAATAATCGGTTTATAACCCTAGAGACTAAGTATGGTCCATTGTGACCCCATTTGTTCCCATCGAAGGTCGAAGCGAATTCTTCCATGAACTTATAGACTAAAAGATGCTTCTTTTCGAAGGCGAGGAATGCGTTGTTCAGTCTTGTCCAATTGCCGCTACCATCGACGCTCTGCGCTCCTATTGAGTTCCTCAGGGGTGAGATATCTTTCAAGATTATGAAATCGACGTCTAGGTATACGCCGCCGTACTTGTACAGAACTGCGAGCCTAATCAAGTTGGACAAGTTTTGGGCGAGGGAAATCTCGCCGGCGTTCGTTCTTCCATTTCTGATGCCTTCGAACCATGCCTGGGCCGGCGTGTTCTTGAGCAGGGAATCCATGTGAGGGCTCATGGCTCGAATTCGATAGCCGAGGTTGGTCAGTGGGTTCAGAATCTTGCGACCCTTTGTAGAGTCCATCGTGGTGGATAAGATGACCAAGCAGCTCTTGGGATTTGTGTGGAACAAACTTTCCAGCCCAAGAAACTCCCTTTTCCCGAAAGACTCCGCCGGCGAAATCCATGTCATGAAAATCTGAATCTTGCAAGATTTGCTTCCGAGGAATCGAGCGATTCTGGAGTCGGATGTTGTGGATGATTGAGATGTTGTCTCGAAAAGGGCCGAATAATACTCGGGGTGGATGATCTTCGTGACGTTCGAAGAAGGGATTGCTGCTGTGTATCTGTGATCATCTTCATCGATTGATGTTATTTGGAGTATATTGCCTTTTGTTTGATGAGTTTGCAGCAGATGATCGTCACTGAGGCCTGCGTCTTGATAGTAGAGTGAAAAGTTGGATAGAATACTGTCTGCAAAGACTACAATCAAGATTACCACTGCGAAAGTGATGCTGGAAAACAACTTGAGCTCCATGGGAAGGAATCTCAGAGAATCGATCATCTTAATCAAAGAGGAGTTTGATCGCTTGTGGTGGACTGAATTCTTGAAGGGATTGTTAAGATCAGTATCATCCATGGCTGAAGCACTGAAGATAACAGAGGGTAACAACACACTGATCGGCTTTGGCTGACCATAGGAGACTTTCTTTTTTCCTTTTTGTCAATCAGGGTTAGTTAGTGGCCATTTGTAGGTCAAGTGGGACCTCAACCCATTTTATATGCTTGTTTTTCGGGAATCGTTTTAAGGGCCATATCTCAATTAGAAAAGGTATGGATTTTCATAATTTTATCGTGCAAAACTATTTTTAGTGACATTAATGCGGAACGCGACGCGTTGATTATCCCTTATAGGAAAAAGTCCTGACGAATTATTTTATATGGTATACTTCGACAATCCTAGGGTTGTCAGTGGGGCGGGGATTCCCGTCCCCGCGGGGATCCGCCCCGAATAGGACGGGGAATCCCCGCTATTCTATCCCCGCGGGGCGGGGACGGGGGAATATTTTTCCCCGCGGATATCCCCGCCCCGTTCCCCGCCCCGTCCCCGAAATTAAAATAATAATTATTATATTCAATTAATATTATTATAAGATAAATAATATGAAAATGTACTTTGAATAATATTAAAATAATATAAATATGATTAAAATATAGTTTAAATAATTTAATTAATATTAAAATATAGTTTAAATAATATTAAAATAATAAAAATTGAATTTTTTTTTAAAATATTGACGGGGCGGGGAATCCCCGTGGGGACGGGGATCCCCGCGGGGACGGGGACGGGGACGATTTCGTCCCCGTTTGCCTCGCGGGGCGGGGACGGGGATTAGATCCCCGCCCCGAACCCGCCCCGTTGACAACCCTAGACAATCCCAACCAAAAGATACCGTGTGTATATTTGTATATATATATGTATGTTATTCTGTATTAAAAATTCAAGCGAAGTTGTTATACTCAGAGGAAGCTAAGTGGAAACTCTAGAAAAATGCATCCACAAGCATGATTATCTTTTGCCGAAATATGGATCCACAAGCAAGGCAAGAAAGAAATACATGATGGAATTCAAGCGTGATTATCTTTTGTTATCTTGTTTATGACAACAATGTTAGGCTATTATGACCCATGACAATCATTAAACTAAATAAAATCAAGTATAAAAGTCATCTGATAGCATATAAAATAATAATACGGAAGAAAGGACATCCAGAGGAGGTAATAATTGCAATCATAGAATGATTCCCATTAACACTAAATCTACAGAACATTCCTCTCTGTTTCTTATCAAGAGGATATAGTTGTTCAAAATATTTGTGGCTACTCTTTTCATCACTTGTCGAACCATACGATGATATCCTAAACCAATACACAAATACTTAAATAGTAAGTTCAAAGAACTTAGACCAAGTTTGGGTTGGGCGACTCCTACATAACTCGGTTTGACTTAGGATCCAAGAAGAAAGAAATAAGTGATCTTTACCTACAACATTCAGATGCTTCAGTTTCACATCTTGACTACCCATTTCCTTCAATGAAGAACAAAACTGCAATTTAAACGTGGAGCAGGAAATTAATTAATTACGATATCAAAACCCTAGATAGATCATCAATGTGAAAGTTGGGTATAAGTTGTAATGAAAAAAAGGGCTCTTACATCAAAGGCAGGGGTCAAGCAAGGATGAGACGGCGGCGGATAAAATGAAGCATTTGCATTCATCCATCTGTCTTTGCCCACTCCCAATTTGGTGTGAGGTGAATTCCGACAGAAGAGCCAACCATCTCCAACTAAGGTCCAAAACACAGTCAAAACAAATTTTCAAAGTTTCACCTTCAAGTATTTGGTTTAGGGAATCCATTGCTAGCTTTATAATCTTCTTCTGATCCAGGATTGACAGTGTCCCAGAGAAACCCATTTTCATTGTCTGAAAGGAGGTTGGAATCATTGTCTGATGCTGTGCGCTGAGGAGCAATGAAAGATGTGTAATTTTCTGCAAGAGTGAGGATAAAAGTTACCATGTGACGTCGCTTCGAAAAATGACTCGAGATAAAAAAAAAAAAAGAATAATGAGAGTGACATTTAATACTCATGTCGTCATGCAGAACGAAACGAGGGCACCACTGATATAAGATGAAAGGGTCTTTCTTTACCAGCTAAGCTTCGAAGTGCATCCTCTGCAGCCTGTTGCTGGGCATCTTTCCTTGTCTTTCCCATTCCAACACCAATTCTCTCGCCAGTGAAAAAAACCTACATGATGGAGTACTCGAGTAAATTCAATAATTTTTCCGTGAAATTAAAGGATCACTTCAATTTAATTAGTGAAAGAACCAGTTATGTCAAACAACCATTGAAGCGAATTTAATTACTGACCTCAACTGAGAATTGCAAATCATTACTGGTGCTAATCACGGGCCTAAACTCAACCTGAAAATGAGATGCTTTCAGAAAAGGACAAGCAACGGTATTCAGGAATCAATAGTATCACCTTCCGAATGGAGGATTTACCTTTGACCTGCATCTTCTCCCAATCTCTTGTAGCACAGGAATTGCTATAGAAGGCAACACATTGGTTCTGTCACTTTCATTTCTAAGTTCTTTATTAGCGGAGGACGATCCATTCTGAGGCACGTCAAGTTCTACCAAGAATCGAACGATTGGCAAGCAAAGACAAGATATGATCCGTCAACACCAGAAGCAATAACATTCAACTCGTAATGACGTGATATTTAAAATTGCTCGCGCTCTAGCTGACTAAAGTGGAAAACGCATAAAGACGAAAAACTAACAGTTTCTCAAGAAATTTACAAGACAGTAGTGAGATTTTCAAATATACAGGATAACCAGCACATATGCTGATAATAATTCTAACCTGTTGAGGTGTTAGGTGGCAGATTGCTCTGTCTTTGGACGTTGTATCTTGGGGTGGCCTGGATGATGAGTAAACAAATAGTGAGAGCTCTAATAAGAGGTATAACTAACGTGCGAGAAGAAGTGGAAGTATTTTATCTGCAACCTCTTGGTTCTTTGCTTGAGACTCATGTGAGGATTCAATCGCGATAGAAGAAGAACCGTGGATAGTCGCATTCTGATTACCAAACAGTCTACTGTTAGGATCAGACTCGGGAACAATCTCTGGGCCGAGCCCTCTCTTAGTACTTTCTTCCACTAAATAGCCTCCACCTGGTTGTACAATGGGTGCCTTCAGAGGTAATATTGGCAACAGAGGGGGTTGACTGGAACTTAAATTCCGAGTGTCTCTACGGAATGGATTTCCAAGTAAACTAGGCTCTGCAATATGATTTTTCATAGTTAGAGTTATATTGAACTCCAAACTTATATATTGGCTAAGACTCAGGGAAAATATTGGACTGTAACATCACGTGCTATCGCTGAGCACCCATTTTCCACACAGGGGAGATTGCCAAAGAAGAATCCTTACTTTCAGATGTCAATGCTGCCCCTTTGAGTACAGGATCAGAAACACTTGGAAGAGAACCCATAGGAAGCTTGTAGCTATCAGGTTTCAACTCGGGGTTCTTCTCCAAGGGATGGGAAACAGCCTCAACACCATTTTTCTCCTCCTACGGTTTGTATGTGTAAGACCAAAATGGAAATACCAATTGATATGCTTATGATAAAACAACCAAAATAGAAAAGACAAAAGAAACTTTGGTTATGCTAGTTACCTGAGAATTTATTTTTTGAGAAACTTCAGGGCCATTTATCCCTTCAGGCATTGGAGCATTAGGATATCCGTTCGGTGCAATATTAGCATCCTTGCAAAGTTAATTATAAATTTGAGCAAAGAAAATGTCATTAAACCAAAGGGTGAGGTTGACATCAGCGTACCTCGGACATCAAGTAGTTGCTAACATCCGGTGCAGACGGTAAGTTCACAGTCTCATCCTCATAGAATATATCAGATATCCGGTGTAACAAGTTCTCATCAAAGTCCCTGCACGGTTAGAGGACTGTCAGATGTGGAAGATAACGGGAATCTAGATTCAAGAACGTAAAAGAGAACATCACGTATTCCGAATAATAACACTGATCTAGTTCACCTGAAGAAACCGCCTCGGACATTGCACGCGACATTCCGTGCTACGGTTAGGACAGGGACAGCATTTGCAGACTGCCAGAAGATAATTTACAGTAATAGTCAGATGAGAACATTTCAACGCTGTCACAAGAAAAACATTGTAAGAGTAGCAGATACCTCAGCTTGCGGTGCAAAATATGGGGCAAAAGCAGGTACTACATGAACGCGAGGCTGGTCCTTGTCTTCCCACACCTTTAAACGATCATCTATTACCATTGCCAGTTTTGGATGACAAATGCCATCCTGAAAGACGTTGAGCAAAGATTTTCTAGCCCCTGAGAGAGAACACAAATTAAAGTCATGACTGAATTAAACTACGCAACAAAAGATTCGACACCGACTTCGATTAGTCGGACCTGATTTCACGCACACAACACGATCCAGAAGCTGCTTTGAGCTAATCAAATTTGATTCGGGGTCAAGCAGTCTCCACATTTCTAATGCATAATCTCTTTCAGCCATTGTACAAACATAAACTTCAAATCTTTTCCGGCCTTTGGCAGTCAAGTAATTTTTCAAATCTTCCCATGCAGGTCTTAACCTAACCAAGACACTTGTATCTCGATTCTGTGCAAGAAAAAAGACTAATGATAACACACACAATCAAACATCATACCAACTGAAGCTGATTCTGATTGGGGTTGAATTGCAGTAATTCAGGGACAAGTTTCAATTGAAGGATTCTATTGCAAAATGACCTAACCTCAGGGTTGATGCGAGTAAGAACAATATTCTTCTCAGGCAGCCTCACTACAGGTCTAACGACACGAGGATTAACATCGAATGGTAAAGGCTCCATTTGAACATTATACACTTTTCCACCATCCACAACACAATCAGTCTCCGCATATTGCTTCAACAAACTTCGGTCCTCAATGTATCTTTTCATCTCAGCAGTCATACACGATTCTCGAACAGGGTCACTCTCACGAGCAATCCACCCCACCAAAACCTCAATTCTATCTTCGAACGACTTCATCGTGTTGGCAACAATGAGAGTTTCGTCGAGATCAAACACAATAGACAAACAACGTGTGTTCAACATCCACAAACATGGACTGTACAAACCACACGGGACTGAGTAACACCAGAAGCATGGAAATCTCTTCTGCTTGCTTGGCATCGCCACCAGATGAATCTCCTCAGTACCAAGCAAGACAACTGCAGTCTATATCCAGAAAAAAAGCAGATAACACTAACAATGATCAGAAATACATAAAATATATCATCATGGGGGCATTTAATCAACTCGACGAAAAATAAATTCTAAACCTGCAGACAAGAACACATCAGAGGTCGCCAACAACCCCCATATAGATATAATTAAAAAGATTTCTAATTACTGTTAGTAGAATAAACAACAACGCGCCGTTCTAATCGGGGGCAGTAACAGAGAATGAGATAATAAAACAGAAAAAAAAAATCATCATTAAAATTCCTCAAAACAACCGATGCGAAAGAAACAGGACTAGAACATTCATACTCTAGGACAGCAAATTACGAAACAAGACAAAAGCAATTGATCAATATTTGACACCTTCAGCTCATAGAAACAAGATGCGTGCAAATTGATCAACGGAGACTGCTCATTAGCGTCTTTTGAGCTGGCATCATTACTAGGCTCGAGCTTGCACCGAACAGAAGCGTAAGAAATCGTCTGGAGAACAGCAAGGGGGTGACACCGCTCACTATTCGGCGAGATGTGGTGAATGCGAATCTCATTATCAGGAAACTGAAATTTCCCGTCCTCGAGCCGAACAGCTTCTAGCTCCCCCAGGCGATCTTCACCAAAATAAACTACGGATCTAACCCCTACCCGACTCATCGAGCTTGTACTACGTAATAACTCAAAAAAAAACCCCAAGAGAAGCAACAAAGATGTTCAAAGGGAGAAATAAATCGCAGGCTCAAGCTTGCTCTCTGCTCTCATTTTTCTTCTCTCACTATGTAAGAAACATTTCTCTCTCTAAATAAGCACGCACGCACGCACTCGGGGGTTTCAAACGGATGCCGAGGGGCTCGTCTTATATAGAGAAGTTAGGAGGGGCTGATTGTGTAGTTAACCTTATTTATATCCGAAATTACGCTTATGCCATCCCGTCAAGACAGTATTTGGGTTGGGCCGAATGATCAAAACGTGTGATTAATTAATAGCCGCTATTGATAATCTTCACAAGCTTAAGTCAGACTTTTGTTATTTAGCGAAATAAGAATGTTTGTTAGGTCACGACTTTAAATCGATAGTTTCATAATATGTACTGTGCATTTATACTGTGCATTTATACTCAGTACGAAAATAACAACGATGAAAAAGTTAAAAATTAATCAATGTCTAAAGGTAAATTTCAATTTATTTGTAAGAAGATAATTTACGTAAAAAGAAAATAATTGTACAAGATTCGCATGACAATTATTAAAGATAAAATAAAATGGGTATGAAAAGAAAATAAAAAAGAGAAAATTTTGCTAAATATAAAGAGAAATCTTATTGTACTAATTGCTAGCGCATTTTATGCGGCATTGACTAGTGTCACATCAACATACCACATTATACAATTATTATTCGTAAGCATATCATATGTGACATTGATTGATTTGTGTCATATCAATATACAACATTATGTAAGCACCATTTATGAGCACATTTTGTACTATTTTTCGAAAAAGTATTACTGCGTTCGAATTTACTTTCGCCTTGTCCGACAAAAATTTTGACACCCTTGCCTCAATTAGCTCCTCGAGCACGCAGTGGATGATCAACTCTAGTTGGATGCTTCCACCTATGGTGAAGGGCTTAAGAGAGGTTGATTAATAATCCATTTGAATCTGGCCAATAAATGTCGCTTCTTATTCATTCTTTGTGATTGATACATTAGAATAACTACTAGTATTTGCATGCAGATCCAAATATCAGAGAATAGCAGCAGCTAGTATTTGCACAAAGAGGAAAACATAAAAGAAACCACAAAACCTTATTATTAGCATCTTACAAATCATCATCAGTTTATGTTCAGAAGTTCTACACTCCCTTTCAGAAAGCAGCTTTGACTCTTGGCTGAATCAATTCCTCGAGCACACACTAGAGGAACAGCTATACCTGAATACCCCCACCTACAGTGAATGTCTTGCATATTTCTATCTGAAAAAGGCCAACGAGCAACACACACACAAAAGGCTGATAATAGCCAGAAACATAGCTAAGAAAGTCAAGATTCTTATATATGTCTGTGGCCGATTCTTTGTGAAAAAATGTTCAATTATGATTGCAAAGCTAATATGAATCACTGCCAAGACAGAGACATCAAGTTGAAGGTTGTGAATCCTTGTTGCATGTTCTTGCGCCGAATCGCATGATTCGTGATTGGCTTCCAGCATCGCTATTGCGGTCTCCATTAGTGTTATGCAGATCATCAGGACAATATCAATCGACTTATACACTAATCTGCTATGGCAGAATCGTATGTTTCCACATTTCCTAATAATTACTATCAAAAATATTATAACACATTATTATAATTCATACCTCATTCTATTTTTAGTATATCACGTTTTAAAATTATCCGTTGATAATTAATTTTATTTTTTTCACACATAGGATGTGCTAAAAATAAAGTATAAATAAAGATTCATGCATCATCAGAATTTCAATTTTAATTTTGATTTGTACAGAATATCGATTCGGCATTGGGTTTTAAAAATTTATAACTAAAGATTTACCTTTTTGTTCGTTAATTTGGTTCCGAACGAAATTCCAAATAGCGACAACTCGAATTCATAAGTTTTTACTAATCATATCACTTTCAGCTTGCAAACACAAAACGTGGCAAACATATTCTCTGTTATTTTAACATTTCGTTTTGTGGTTGCATTTCATTTTTTGGTTGGGATTCGGAAAAAGATTTAATTATGAATTCATAAGTCAATGGCGGTCGGATTTCTCCGGTCATCATCAATATATATTTCATTAAAACATGCTAACATTAAAAAAAATTGAATTATTGATCAATTTTTTAAATAACTAATATATATCATTAAAATGTGGTGCAATACCTCTTCCCCTATTTTGTCAATTGTTTGTAAAAAGTTCATTGGTGACATCTATAGAAAAATACCCAATAGAATAAAAATTAACAAAGGCCTAATATTTTTTCACTCTTTAACTTTTTTTGAGCCTTATCTCACCTCAAAGTTAAGGGTCCGTTTGGTATGGGAATCCAACGCGGAAAAAAAAAATGAAATGATACGCATTGGATCGTTATACATTACGCCACACGTGACATACCATAGTACATTTTCTTTCCTTTCGTCACCAATTACACCTACCAAAGTCACCCTAAATTAAGCCTAATTAGTTAAAGGCTCAGATATTTTTTCGCCCAACTTTTTTAGCCTTCTCTCACCTCAAACTTCAAACCTTGTTTCTCTTTCTGTCGATAATTTCCCAGAAATTATGAAATGGATAAATTCCTTATCAGGCCCTGTCAGAAACTAAACTTCCTGTTCAGTACCCCTACGAAAAATCTTCCTGTTAAGTACCCATCTGCAAAAAGTTGTGTGTTTAATACCCCTAAACAGTGAACGGGCGGAAATACCCTTTCCTGATATTAAATTGGGCATCATACCAACTATTCTGATTATTAAACCAATTGTTATTCTCATTATACCAACAAAATAATGTTAAATTGGAAATTATACCAACTGTTATCGTTATTATACCAGCAGAATTGAACCTAATAAACAGATGGTATAATTTACTCAGTTTCTGGTATAATAGCAAAATTAGTTGGTATAATCTCCAATTTTGCTGTATAAAATTAAAATAACTTTATTTATTGGTATAATAACTGAGATATATGGTATAATAACGATAATGTATGGTATATTTTCCACAATTTATGGTATAATTGCAAAAAATGGTTGGTATATAATTCAATTTCGCTGTATAAAATTAAAATAACAATATTTATTGGTATAATAACGAAGATAGATGGTATAATCTCCTCAATTTCTGGTATAATAGAAAAATCAGTTGGTATAATGCCTAATTTTTTTTATAAATTATAATACCTTTATTTATTGGTATAATTACGAAAACAAATGGTACAATTTCCATAATTTCTAGTATAATAGCATAACCAGTTAGTATAATGTCCAATTTCATTTTATAAAATTCGAATTATAATAACGTAGTATAACGTTCGAACATTTGGTATAATTTCTACAAATTTCTGGTATAATTTCAATTTTGTTGGTATAATAACAAGTTTTGTTGGTATAATTCATGTGAAAGAATTTATTCAACTTCAATGGAATATGTGAGACATGGGTATTTTTGTGTTTTTAACGCTGAAAAGGCCTTTTTAGGTACTGCAGAGGAATAAATTTTCAGATAGGTACTTATAAGGAAGAAATAATTCGAGTGGCATTTAAGAGGAAGTTTAAACTTTGAAAGGGACTGATAAAGAATTAACCCTTATTAAATTCCACGCGGTAAAAAAGTAAAGCTTCAATATATTTTTTTCTTACAGGAACTAAACGCCAATGTTGCAGTCTTGCAGAGGGATTTATGGCAACAGAAAAGGGTACTAACAACGTACGAAAAACAATCGAACCATCGATAATGAGAGAGAGAGAGAGAGAGAGAGAGAGAGAGAGATTCATTGACTTATTACCATATGCCTTAGAGCCATGTCCAACGACTTATTAGACAAAGATCTTCCAAACCCCCCCGAACTGTCCTTGTTGGAAGGTTTGTTCCTCGGCTTTTCGTCGTAATAAACGCATTCGTCGTCCTTCTTCTTCGGCGGGGCCAACTTCCTCATGTTCACGACTCTTTCCACCATCTTCGTACCCATAACCACTGGGTTCACCACGTCTTCTTCCCCGTTATGGTTCCTATAGCCTCGCGGGCCCACCCTCGATAGCATACCCGTTTTACTACCGCTCGCGGAAAAGGGGCCCACCCGCGTTTTAGCAGGCGAGCACGACTTTCCTCTTGAAGAAGAAGATGTGTTATTAGTAGGGCTCGGCCTCGCCCTCGATGCAGAAAGGGGTCGTCTCTTAGTCACCGTAGACGGCGTTTTTAGGCTCTGAGGGCCGTTGTGGGACTTGGAGAGATGAGCTTCCGAAGAAGGCCGGGAATTGACCGCCGTTTGACTCTTGGGCGCGACTTTGCCGGCGCCTTTGTTGGGAGTTGAGAATCTTGTCTGAACGGCCTTTTTCGCTTTGGAAGAAGGGAGAGAGGGCTTTGATTTTGAGGGCAGGCTTTGCCTTATTGTGTTGCTTGGAGTTGTGGATCGAGGATTATTTGGTTTTCTGCCGATTGATGATGAAGATGAAGAAGATGATGATGGTCTTCTGTTGGGCTGTGGTTTGCAGCTTGAAGAGTCTAATTCCTGACGAGCAGCGATGCCCAGCTTCTTCTGCAACGAAAGGCGTAAAAACGTTTTGAGCAAAATGCAAACACAAAAATGATATTTATTACTGCACTTTCGCAAGAATCATGAAAAAAATTGAATCTTTTTGCCTCAGATTTGAGCGAAATGGCTTCAGCACTTGTCACAGTCGCATCTTGACCTTTGGCCTCTATTGCAGGAATCGCAGAGGGATTGGCTCGTGTAAGAAGCCTGGAAAAAGACTTGAGCGTCAATGGTAGGACAACTAATGGTATAAAACAAAGCTTGAAGCACAAAAGAGTACCAGCCATCATCATCATCGCCCTTGTCAGTCTCCGAACTGAGGGGATTATCGTCGGTTGCTGTCTTGAAAAGTCGAAGCTCTGAGGAACAAACTATCGATGTATTAGTCCTGACTGTGAGCATATGAGCCCCATTGACACAGATCTAAAATGTGTAAAGGGAAATAATAAATGCCAAGACTGAAACCAGAAATCAAAGAGAATGCCATGGAGTGAAAGCAAAGATCTGTACCTTCTGAGCCTTCAAGATCTTCATCAAGAAGATGATCACTAATGATCTCTTCTTCAAAGTTGCGAACGCCTAAGTATATGGCAAGATCTTCATCAACATCCCTCACCATCATCCCCAAATCTCTGTTCTGTGGCCTTACTTGTAAGGACGCCTGCATTACCATGTTATAGACTTAGACATAAAGTTGAGATCTTTGATGGGGCAATGCCAAGATCGCAAGAAAATCTTTCAATGCTCAACCTTTTATAGAAGAATGGACCAAGTTCTTACGCACCCAGTTAATAATCAATAGCAAAGAGCTTGTAATGTTAGAAAGGTGTAAATCAAAGATCAACGAAGCAAATCAAACAAAAAGTTACCAACTTTACACCGCCGACAAGCAAGAAAACGGCAATCAATTCAAGAACATGATGGTCTTTTTGCCTAAACTAAAATAGTAACTTGTAGCAACCCATAAATAGACGGTAAACTTACAGCCATTTTCGCTTTTCTGAAAGGATTGAGTGGTACGTCAACTTGTATAGAGAGAAAGAGAGGCTACGAACGAAGACTGTTGTTGTGACTTTCTGGTTAGTAGCTACTACAGCTTCGTTATATTGAAGTACAGTCACCTAATCGTGACGTTTGTGAGCACAAATAGGAACGTTAAATAGATTGATTGTGACAGCGAGGAAATGTGTGGGAAAAAGAAAATCAAGAACGGGGAAGTTGATGTCCTTTCTTTGATTCCTCCAACGAAGAGACACAACCGTTACGGTTTTTTCTTGAATATGAAGACGTCGATGCAATTTAATAATAATAATAATAATAATAATAATAATTCGGACATTTAAATCCCTCTTGATGATCTGTACTGTAATGACGCTCTCTCTCTTATTTTGATGATGCTGATGGAATAAATAAAGCGACCTCGGATGTAGTAAACTGCAAAGATCCAACTTTTAGTCTTTAGTGGCTGTCATAGTTTCATTGCTTTTTACGGTTTCTGCAGCATATATTCAAGATTGAAATGGAAAAAAGAGGCAACTGATATAAATATATATTCAGTGTATATTAATTACTAGGAGTGTGTTTTTGGACCTATATGAGTAAATACTTGTTCAGGTATGTTAACCAACTCCTTTTTTTACATTATTCAAAATTCGAAAGTTCAAATGACTTTACAGAGTGGAAATTGAATAGCATAGGCTGCATTGTTATATTATTATACGAGAGTAATAGACTAATATGACATTAAAAATGATATCTATTAACTAATAACAATAAAAAAATTGTAACGTTGTCAACATGGGCTGTTTGATTTTCCACGGATCTATAAATGGTTCGGGCCCTTGTCGTGGGACTTGGGAGATGTGTGATTTGAATTCAATTTGTGGGGCCCAATGCATATTTCTCATAAACTGAATCCCTAGCACTTTGCAACTATAATAATAATATAATAATAAATCCAACTTTTTGAGTCAAGATTCTGTTAATTAACCTTCGATTTGCACTAAGGATTGAAAAGAATTAAATGAGCTATCCTCTTCTTGGACCAAATGTCATTTGGGCCTCATAATTATTAAGCCCGTTAAACGATAAACATCAGCCGCATTCTTCAATATACAGATACAAAACTTTTTTCTGCTCTCATATACTCAGGGGCGGACCCAGCCTGGAGTGACTGGGGGGTCAAGCCCAGCACACAGCCCAGCCCACAATCCACATAATTATTTAAAAATGAAACAAAAAGCTTCTAGGAGATTCGAACCCTGGATTTTATAGGTAAAGACTTCAAAGCAAGTACAAGAACCACTGCACCAAAGTCGATTTTCGAAAATTCTAACGCATATAATAACTTAGCAGGACGATGGCCCGGGGGTCAATGGCACCCCCGAGCCCCTACGTGGGTCCGCCCTTGCATATACTTTCTAGTATTTTTGAGTCTTTAGCTAGAAAATATAGCAAGTTCTCATTGCGTTGCACACTGTGTGTATAGATCTTTTATTTACTCCTGTGTTTACGAGTTTGTTTGTGCAGTTGTATCGTTAAACACAAAGAAGTCATTTTCGAGCTATTTTGATATGAGATTTTTACTTAGATTCAAATTTTTTCATGGTATCAGAGCTATAAATCCTTCGAAACCCTAGATCTAAGAAAAACTGTGTTTGGGGTTTTTCTTTCATGCTACGACCAGACCTACCAAATTTTTTCATCGAAACCCTAGATTTAAGAAAATGTGACTGAAATTTCAGATCGAAATTTGAAAGTTAAGTTACCTAATGGACTCAGAATTCCTATGAGGCATGTTGGAGATTTAATGCTAACTAGCGAACTTAAACTTAATATCAGTTTCTAGACTTATATCCGACAATAATTGCATTGTTCAATTTAAGGATTCACTGTGTTTTTTGGAGGACCCACGAACCTCAAAGGTGCTGGGGACTGGTAAATTGGTGGCAGGACTTTACTGTTTTCGAAGAGTTCTAGACAGCAGAGGTATAATTCTTAACGCTATAAGTAATGCAGCTTCATCAGTTTTATGGCATAAAAAGTTAGGTCATCCCGCTGATCAAGTTTTAAAGTTACTATCTAATGACTTAAACTGATCTGGTTTTAATAAAATTAAACCTTGTGATGCATGCTGTTAGGATCGGTTTACGCGTTTAGAGGGGGGTGAATAAACGCTTGACGCCTTTTTGGTAGTTAACCGGTTAGGGCTAATACCAGTGCTTGATTTTTCTCTGTGTGTTATTTGCGGAAGCTTGTAGGTCGGTTATGACTTAAAAACCGGTAACCAGTGCGAAGTGCTAGTGTGTGTGTGAACAAAGATACCAGTTTGTTTCTGGAAGTTCGGAGTTAAATCTCCTACGTCTCCCCTTCTTCCTCGCGAGGAAGGTTCACTAGACTTCAGTTATACACTCACAGTACAACCTACCCGGCTGCCCTCAGCCTTATCATACCACATTATGCAATTACTATTTGTAAGCATATCATATGTGACATTGATTGATTAGTGTCATATCAACATACCACATTATATATAATATTTATTACACAGATATATTCAAATTTATATATTATACTAAAGATATTATTTTTTTAAAGAAAATTAAGGGGCGGAGAATCCCCGTGGGGAATCCCCGCCCCGCGTGGATCCCCGCGGGGATGGGACCGGGGACGATTTCATCCCCGAATGCATCGCGGGCCGGGAATGGGGATTAGATCCCCGCCCCCTCCCCGCCCATTGCCATCCCTAGCATAGATCATCAAATCTCGCCCTTCTTATTCATAGTGTGATTGATACAAGTATTTGCGTCATTTATTATTTGAAAAAAATGAAAGAAACCACAAATCCCTTGCACTAGCATCTTACAGATATCATTTCATCAGACCAAGTCCTGAAGCTCTACGTCGCTGTCCCTTTCAGTGAGCTTCTTTGACTCATGTGCATGAATAAGCTCCTCGACAACAGCATGGAGGAAAAGCTCAAGTTGAACGCCACCTCCTACAGTTAGAGGCTTCAATGCCTCTACCTGTAATATACCTATTATCAACACAGAGACAAGATTGCAAAAGGTAAGAACAGCAGCGGTGTCGATCAATAATCTTGTCCGTTTGTCCTCAGGCCACTCTTTGTGGAAGAGGTACTCAATGATGAACGTGAATCCCAGATGGAATGCGGCCAATACAGATGCGGCGAGTTGTAGCTTGTGAGTTGGTGCATGCCCAGAATGGCATTGTGATAATACTGAGCACTGCAATGTCGATCGACTTGTATACAATAATCTAAGAGATGTGGAGAAACACACACTTTGATTTTAATCAAAGAACGTAAAATGTAAGATAAGAATCACATAATGAGAGACAAGATTTTAGTCGCAGTGTCACGTCAACATACCACATTATGCAATTACTATTTGTAAGCATATCATATGTGACATTGATTGATTAGTGTCATATCAACATACCACATTATGTTGAGAAGTTCTACAGTTCCTCGAGCACACAGTGGAGGAACAGCTCTACCTGAATACCTCTACCTACAGTGAAGGGCTTGAATATATCTACCTGAATACCTCTACCTTGACTCGTTTGCGTGAATGAGTTCCTCGACAACTGAGTGGAGGAACAGCTCAAGCTGCACACCTCCACCTACGGTGAGAGGCTGCAATGCATCTATCTGTAAAAGACCTATTATCAAGACAAAACACAAGGTTGAAAACAGTCAGAAAAGCAGCTGTGATAATCAAGATTCTTGTGTATTTATCTTTGGGCCAATCTTTGTGGAAGAAGTGCCCAATTATGAATGTGAAGCCAAGATGAAGCGCCGACAATACAGATACGGCGATTTGCAACCATAAAACAAAATGGTACGATTGGAACTCAAAGTCACAGATCAAGAACGAATGGAAACCTATACGTCTGCAACCATAAAACAAAATGTTCAATATGGAAATGATACGATTCTTCCATTGCAGATTAGTGTATACGTCGACTGATATTGCCCTGATGAGCTGTATCACACTAATGGGCCCTTAAATAAGAAAAGTCACTTCAAAGCCCAGCCCCCAGCTTTTTCTACACCTGCGTAGCCAAACCAGTGTTTTAAAAAGCGTGAGAACGCGCGCATTGAAGCGCGCTATAGCGAATTTTTTCTGTAAAACGCGTTGTCGCATAAAATAAAAAGCTTAGGGGTCTGACAAGATAATATTAAGAGGAACAGAGGTGTTTATAGCTGGTGCAATGTCCCTAAGAGATACAAGACGTCTGACAAAACATATATCATTTTGATTTTTCAATTTGTTTCTAATTTCTTTTTTATTACTTCCATCAAATGACAAAAAAGCGATTATTAAATGTAATTTGTGTCGTAAAAAAAATAAATTTATCTAATTTATTCTTTGTTTAACAACGATTAGAATGACATGCATATCTTATATTTTTCGATATATATAAATTTATTTTTTGAAGACCGCATTTTCTAAGACTAAGTTTGCTAAAAAAATCTCAATATTTTCTAATTCATATATTATAATTTTTTATATTATAAGTGGACTGTCCGAAATACTCACGCAATGCGACACATTATTTACGCCACGCTGTCGGCACCGAAACGCGACGCCATACGCTACACGCTTTTAAAAACACTGAGCCAAACGCAGATGGCATTACCGGCTATTTCAGGTTCTACGCCCTCGATTCACGAGTCAAGAGCAAGTCAAATCAACGTTGAGCATGACCTGTAACTTCGGTAACCAACAAAAAGGTAATTATCGCTATTCGATTCTTTCTGTTCATTTCGGATTTTAGCTTCTTTTCCTTTCAAGTGGATAATTCTCTCCTTCAGCTAATCGACTGGTCACTGATCGCTTGGTATGTATGTTTATCTTCTCAATCATCACCATAATTTTGTTTGTTTGTTCTTTTCATCGAGGAATATGATCTAGCTTAAATTTGCCGTTAGGTCTTGAGGTTTATGTGTTGGAATTCCCAATTTCCTTTTGTGATTCTTCTACGTTGCTGCGTCTGGTAAATTTTCTATTAGTAAAATGCCTGTGTTCGATTTCTAATTCCACATGCTTTATCGCTTGCAGAGATGAAAACGGGGAGCAGAAGTAAAGGACCAACGAAGAAGGAATCAAAAGAGTCATTGAAGACAGTGGATGATCGGTTGGTTGGTCTCCTTTTAATTTTAGTTCATTTCAGTTCATGCTTGTATATGAATCCTTAATGATCATCCCAGGAAAGTTGGGAAAAGGAAAGCTCCCGCCATTAAAGCAGATAAGAAGAAAGCAAAGAAGGAAACGAAGGCAAAGAAAGACCCCAACAAGCCCAAGAGGCCTCCAAGTGCCTTCTTTGTTTTCCTGTATTTTAACCTAACTAGTCGTCAATTCATCTATATTATATAGGATTAGTATACTGTTTTGGCATGCGTGTGGACATTGATCTTAGTTTCACCAAATTGCAGAGAGGATTTTCGGAAAACTTTCAAAAAGGAAAACCCCGATGTCAAGGCTGTCTCAGCTGTATGAAATTCAATCGATGCAACAATACGGTTTTATTACAGATATCTAGCTTGCGAAAGTGAATGATTTATATACTATATTTGGAATGTGTGGTCTTTAGGTTGGAAAAGCTGGTGGAGAGAAATGGAAATCCATGACTCAAGCTGTAAGTGCGTGCAAATTCAGTGATTGTTTTTTCTCGCTTTTGGCTATTGTATTGTAATAAAAATCAAGTCTTTGTCCCTTGTTGTTGTGGCAGGAAAAGGCTCCATATGAGGCAAAAGCCCAAAAGCGGAAGGCAGAGTATGAAAAGCAGATGAATGCCTACAATAAGAAGCAGGTGAAGAGTCATCTCTCTGTTTTTACCTCGTAGAATTGTAGACTTAACTTCATTTGGATTGACAGGAGAGCTCTGCTGATGAAGGCGATGAAGGATCTGAGAACTCAACCTCTGAAGTTCGCGTGCATGAGAGTGCACAGGTGGGTTTTATTTGTAGTGATGCTTCGATTCGAGCTATTACAAAGATGAAATTTGTACCAAGAATTTCGACGTTTTCTGCGTGCAGGACGATGATGAAGAAGAAGCAGATGATGACGATGACGAAGACGAAGAGGACGACGAAGAATGAGGTGTTGGAATACCTGCATTTGCCAGCCTATGGCATTGTATAGTGGCTTTTGTACGCTGTTAATAATAATAATAGTAATTATGTATCTACGCTTTTTTACTTTGGAACAATAAATCAAGAATGTAGGGATTAATAAAATTATCTTTTTTCTAAGAAAGCTTAAATTACAATGAAAATATATATTTTCTTTTTCTAGTAGGTATTTAAATTAAATGAAACTCTTCCTTATTATAACGCCAAAAAATTTTTAAATGGACCAAATATATATAGCCCAGCCCAAGTTTGGTCAATCGTTCAATTCTTTCTTTATTCCGATTAGTTTAATATACCGTTTGCGGGTGTTTCCCTCACATTGAGTACGCACCAGACCAGAGAGGATGGTGGGCCCGGGTCGACCCGTATTCGTTCTGTTCGGATCGTCTGTTGTTCAGCAGAGCTTCAAAGTCGGAGGATGGGGTGCTATTCTAGCTGACCTCTACGATCGCAAGGTGAGTTGAAATCATTTATGTAGCTACTACGTTACGACGTCAGCGAAGCGATGATGGTGATTTAGCATATAACGGTACTGAGTATTATGGGTTGAAGGTCCTTTATTGACTTGATTGTGTGTAGATGTTTGATTCTCACGCGGCATCCATCTCCTTCAGTAATGATTAAGTGCGCGATTAAGTGTCTGTTAGTGGTGGGAGTTTCTAGATTCTTTTGTGTCATTCGTGAATCTAGACGCTTTGTGGTCCTGTGGACTTTGTAAGCTAATATATTTTGTCTTCGTTTGTGATCTGTTCGATTATTAATTCGTATTCTCTGCTTTCTTTGCATTTTGCTTAGTAAGCCTCTATGCTATGTTCTTACCTGCCACTGTTGCCTGCGGTGTTAAGCTCTCCTCTAGTACATACATATGAAGTTCGTCGTTCTCACAGGCTGACATAGTTTTACGGGGATATTCTGGGTGGAACTCAAGGCGTGCTCTTCAAGTTTTGAACCAAATATTCCCAAAGGTATATCCCATTCAACTATGACATAGAAGTGTATTACTTACTATCAGTTGATGTTGATTATATTGGAGAATTGTGTTTCTTTCATATTGCTAAGAAATCTCTCTCAACGTTGCCCCTCGAAAACACTATTTCTTGACACTGTTTTTATTTTGTAAAAAGGATCCATTTTCGTCAACCTTCTGCTCCCCCAATTTACTTACTCCAGTAGTGACCTTCGTTGTCTATGGATATCCATTGTGTTTAGGACGAAGCGATTCAACCTTCTCTCGTTATAGTATATTTTGGAGGCAACGATGCTATGCATCCTCACCCAAGCGGATTAGGGGTACATGTCCCTCTCCCTGAATATGTAGAGAACATGAAAAAGATCTATTTTCATCTCAAGGTGAGCACATTGGTTAAACATTATTTGCCTTGCCAGGTCAATGGTGATTCCACATATTTATTGTTTTCTACAAGTATCTATAAGACACCATGTGATGAAATAATTAACATCTAGACGGCTGATCTTCTTTGGACATATGCAGAGTCTGTCAGAGGAAACTCGGTTAATCTTTCTTACTTCTCCTCCAGTGAATGAGGCAATGATTCATGAACATTTTGGGTGATCTTAACTAAAAGCGCACTAGTGTTTTTCTATTTAGATATATATAATGTCCATCTGACCATCGTATGACTTTTTGTTTTCTTGGCATGCTTTCCTCCAAGCAGCGATTTGCATGACAATCAAGATCGAAAAAATGAAACCTGCGGTAGATACGCTGAAGCTTTGGTGGAGTTGGGCAAACAACTAGATTTTAAAGTCGTCAACCTTTGGAGAGCAATCCAAGGAAGACATGATTGGGCGACAACTTGCTTATCGTGAGCCCCTTTCTGTCATGAGCAAAAAAATGCTCAATTTATACCTAGATGAGATAAATCCCAAATCTTAAAGAATGCTCTACCTTTGATTGCCCTTAACCAAGAAAGGATTTTTATTTTTTTTTCTTTTCCTTACTTTGTGTAGTGATGGTATCCATTTTACGTACGAAGGGAGCAAAATCGCAGCGAAGGAGATATTGAAGGTAATCAAAGAGGCCGAGTGGGAACCGAGCTTGTATTGGACGTCAATGCCAACCGAATATTCTGAAGATTCGCCTTATTACATGGTTGCTCGTAACGGCAAATCCACTTTGAACGCCTCTCGCGGTATTTCTCATTGGAAAACCGAGTACATTACAAATACCATTAAGTCGAAGCTTTGAAAAAACTTCGATTCCCTTTCATGAATGGCAGAAGGTCGCTACTGTGTTTCCATGTCGGCTTCTTGAGATAATTCACACGTGTGAATGGATAACGGGTCCATGTTATGTTATTCTATTTTGTCGAATACTTTCTTTTCTTGCGTAACGAAGAAAAATATTATTATATCTAGCGAAACCGAGAGTCTTTATTATTGAGATTAATATATTCGATCTAATCACAATCAGGCGTTAAAAAACAATCCAGAAAATCCGCGTTGGATTGGATGTTCTTGCGATTAACCTTTTCATTTTTTTCATCCGCGAATATAGTCAGCTGACGCAATAATGGAGCAATCGATTACCTTCAACGCGTCGGAGGAGTCTCCGCCGTTGCCTTTTCCTAACAGGCAGACGGAGTATTCACGTAATCGTTATGATCATGATAGGGATCGTTTTGGGGGGTTGGATCGTCATATCGTGGGTTCTTCTTCTTCGACGACTGCTGACGATGATCCTAGGTCGTGCTTCCTAGTCGCCACCACCTTCTCGTTTTTTGGTATGATTTTCTGTTTTCTCTTATCAGTTTCTTAACGTACTTGTTTATAATCGTATGTGGTGTATCTTCATCGCAAAGTCTCGAGTCGTGATGAAGAAATAGCAGATTGGGGCCTTAGTTAAGTTTATTTATTTAGATCATCTGATGATGAAATACTGAAGGGAGCTGCAAAGCACTAGTCGAAAACTGAGAGTTTTTCTGGGGTTGGGGAAGTGAGTGAGTGGTCTTTAGATAGGGTCGGGATTTTGTTGTTATTCGGCTAAAGATTTGTAGAATTTTCTGGTGTCTGAGTTGCAAAAGGGAAGTAACTGTCAAGATTTCGATCTGCGCCTTTGTTATAGTTCGTAATGAAAAAACTTGTTGATGAAGAGGCATTCTCTATGGATTTTACTTGACTGCTTTATTTATGTAAATTTATCTGATGTAGAGAGCAGGAATACGTTTGTTATCTACCATATATTGTTCATACGTTTTGTGTTTTTTGTAGCAGTTGCATTGACTCTATCGTTTGGGTTGTATGGCACTGAGACCCTGCGGCTAGGACCTAATTCGTCTATATTGGTAAAACCCAACCACTTACTGGTGGATTCTATAAAGGTAGGTCAAACTACGTAGTTTGTCATTCCTTTTCTCTTTGCGGGTTTGAACAACCACTAGATATGAACAAACTGCTGCAACATCTTTTTATCACTTACTGTATCAGGTGGGTGACGTTGATGGAGCACAGGGGCCAGTGATATATGGATTTTACGAAGTCCCACCTCTTGATGTAGAAACAACATGGTCCGAGATCCATGAGGTTGCCATCCCCGGGAATTTCCACAAGGTACATTTCGTATATGAAACAGTTTACATGGTTAGGCGAACATTGTGCTCTCGACTGTTTTGGATTGTCTAACGATTCTTCGTCTTCCACCTTCGAAATAATGTCACAGGAATGGATGTATTATTTGAATCAAGGGTCTCAAATAAACATATCGTACAGTGTGAAGTCTCCAAGTACATCCTCTCTTGTCCTTGTGATTGCAGAAGGTAATATCAGGTTATCAACGTCTTTATTATATGCTAAGCAGACCATAGCATAATTTTTCAGCCACAACCCTGACCTGTTTTTGGTCCCTGCTGTCAGGAGACGAAGATTTTGCTGAATGGCTTTTGAGTCCATCATATCCGAAGGCAACCTTATCATGGAGTCTAATTCATGGTGAGGGAAACAAGAGCTTTGGAATTTATCATTTTATATGTTATAACCCTTACAATATATATTATGTAGGAGATGGTTCATTGCTGAAGCATGTGTCTAGATCTTCTTACTATTACATTGCAGTGGGTAACTTGAATTCTGAATTTGCTGAGGTATGTTCTCCACCATTTAAAGTTTCACCAATGTAACCTTTTCCAGATTTTTTTTCATTATGGTATCACTTGCTCTGTTTTTTTATATCTGACATGTTCACAGGTCTATTTAAATATAAGAATAAAGGCTGACCTCTATAACACATCAGATCCATATTACATGTGTACGCCGTCGCTGGGCCAATGTCGTTTCAAACTGCAGTTACTGGGTAAAAATGTTGCTGTCATTACCTCTCCTGGTGGAAAGTCGGTGAGCTCAGCACTTTGCAATCATATTTTTGTATGCTATAAATCACTTGTGTTGTAGACTACATGAACAACTTAAATATTGATCAAAATATAGAATCACTGTAAGAGCGTAGTCACCTTTTCTTTTTCTGGTATTGTGTAGGGCATCGTAGGAGGTGGATGGCAAGTCAAACTTTCATATGGACCTCGATGGCTTACGTATCTGTTTGGCATAGGTGAAGTATCTGATGTAAACTGCAAATACAGTGTCATTAGATTCATCTATTTCTTGACTTCACGTCATCAATTTCCAGGTGGATTGGCAAGTGCTGTGCTGCTCATTAATTTCTTGCTAAACTACCGCCGACAAACGGATCAAGTAACTGAAGAAGGAACGTCGGGAACTGAAAGAAACCCTTTGCTTTCACACAAAAAGGATAATGCCTCCAGCGAGGATTCCTCCTATGCTTCTCCATCAGAGGATGAAGACCGTCTTGAAGGCACTAATGATGATGGGAAAGCAACCAAAGATGATGAGTATAACAAAAGAACGTGCGCCATCTGCTTCGATTCTCCCAAGGACAGTTTCTTCCTTCCATGCGGACATAGTGTAGCCTGCTTTGCATGTGCCGAAAGGTAAAATCATCAATATCCATTTCCTTAGGAACGTGTGGAAAGAATAGTTGATATGAATGTGTGTTATGTTTTATGTAATTAGTACCAGAGGCTTACATCATTCACTGCACACAGGATATTAGAAGCTTCTGGAATTTGCCCCATTTGCCGTCGGCGTGCGAAGAAAGTGAGGAGAATATACACAGCTTAAGAAGGGAAGGAAGACCTTTATTGCATCAAAGAAACTTGGTGTACTTCCACTGTTGTTTGTTTGAATTCTGGGAAATTGCTGGTTGTACGTACGGTGTTTGTACATGTTATATTCTCTGTGTTCCAAATCTTGTAACTGAATGATGAATTTTGACGTCAGCTTGGCTTGGAAATATGACTTCACATAAATAACTCTTTTTGACAAAACTCGTGAGTCGTGCCAAGTGTCAACTAAACCTGTGAAAAATAAGAACGATAAGATGGATATGCGATCCTAGGGTCAAACGACGACGTTTGGTGTTTGCCTTTGTTCTAATAAGTTGGTCTCTAGTGTCGACCTTCATTGTTACATGCAAACTCTTGCTATAAATTTTCCCTTCAACTTTGCGATTGGGATCTTGTTCTTCCAATCTGCAAGCCCTCGCTGGGTAACTTTGTAGATCTCATTTTTTTTTGTTGCTTACAGAAGATTGTTAGAATGGCTACAGTGTCTTCTGGTCCGCGAACCGTAGAGGAGATCTACAAAGACTACGGAGCTCGTCGTAGCGGTGTTATCCGTGCTTTAACTTATGGTACTTACTCCTCTTCTTCGAAAGTTCGCCAAATTAGACGTGTTGAATTGTAGGTTCTTTACTCTTTTTCAAAAGTCGTAGTGACTGATTGCGTTTATCTTCGTGCCTTGTGCTTTGCAGATGTGGATGAATTTTACAGTCTTTGTGATCCAGGTGAGTTCTACAGCTAGGATTTTGAATTTAAGTGAATTAATCATGTGCTCGAAGTTTGGCATCTCTGAGTTTTGCTGTGAAGTGATGATTTCAGTTAGTTGATTAAGCATTGGGGTTTTAGGTTTTGTGATTTCCCAGCCAGTTTGAATCTTAACTTACCCAACTCTTCAGATTACATATTCGAATACAGAGATCTATCTACCACTCCCTTTTATGTTTCCCAGGAAGCGTCTGTTCAGCTTGATCAATGATTTGCCGACTGTCTTTGAAGTAGTGACGGAAAGGAAGCCTTTGAAAGACAAGCCCAGCGCTGATAGCACCAGCAAATCTCGTGGCAGCACAAAGGTAGAATCAGTTTCAAAATTTCTGAAGTTTTCTTTTCCACTGCATGATTTTCCTCTGAACTTGAGGATAAACCCTGTATTTATATGAAGAGATCCCTTTATGGTCGACCTACTAAAAGCAATGCCAAGGTAGCAGATGAAAGTAACGACGAAGAGGAGGGAGAAGAAGAGGAGGACGAGGATGAAGATGAACACCACGAAACAAGGTGTGGAAGCTGCAAAGGAAATTACAATTCCGATGAGTTTTGGATCTGCTGCGATCTATGCGAGAAATGGTACCATGGGAAATGTGTGAAGATAACGCCAGCCAAAGCTGAGGGCATCAGATCGTACAAATGCCCTTCTTGCGTAGTAAAGCGAGGCAAGCAGTAAGTACAAACTCCATAATAAAGCCCTTTGACAAGTAATGTTTTGAGTTTAGGAGGTATGTGTGTGTTTGTTTGCTCTTTGTTGTTCTGATAGATTAAGGTTATTAATTTTCGTCTGAGGTTGTCTTCATCAAAATGGTCCGTTTATATGAAATTATTACATTCGAGAAAAATGATTTAAAAATGGGCCGTTTAAGCGTTAGCAGATGAGACGGAAACTTTGGACTTGTGAGAGCAGCTTTCATTTTCTGATGAAATTGTCCTTTTTCATTCAGTCTGTTTTTCTTCTTGAATGAGAGAACTCTTCCTTATTTTCACACCATGCGGTTAATAATCAATATCTCATCACACCCCTTGATGCATATTCTGACGGCGCTGCTACGAACAAACCCCTTTGTTCCCTCGGTTCTATATCATCTCTTTTCAAACCAAACCCTTATATAAGGAATTGCTATTCACCGCCCCTTTTTCCTAGTTACCGCCCCCTAAAGGGCTTGAAAATGACCTTTTTGCCCTTATGATATTTAAATTAATTTAAAAAGAAAAAACTAACTGAATATATAATTCTGGTACGAAATATTGAAAACTACATACACAAATAAATTCGAACGATCGATCGATAAGAAGAAAAAAAAATTGATTTAACATTTTAGGACCGATCGATCGATATTTTCGGACCGATCGATCGATATTGTCGTAAAAATCATTCGTACGTAGATGAATTAGCGAACACGGATCGAAATAGTTTGAAAAAGTCCCGACCGAAACACAATTTCGGTCGCCACAAGGCACAACCGAACAGTAATTTCGGTCGCCACAAGGCACGACCGAAACAGGATTTCGGCTATGACATGCGGCGACCGAAATTGTGTTTCGGTCGTGCCTTGTGGCGACCGAAATTTCGTTTTGGTCGTGCCAGGTACGACCGAAATCTTGTTTTGGTCGTGCCAGCTCCGACCGAAATCTTGTTTTGGTCGTGCCAGCTTCGACCGAACCAAAATTTCGGTCGGAACTGGCACGACCAAAACGAAATTTCGGTCGCCACAAGGCACGACCGAAACACAATTTCGGTCGCCGCATGTCATAGCCGAAATCCTGTTTCGGTCGTGCCTTGTGGCGACCGAAATTACTGTTCGGTTGTGCCTTGTGGCGACCGAAATTGTGTTTCGGTCGGGACTTTTTCAAACTATTTCGATCCGTGTTCGCTAATTCATCTACGTACGAATGATTTTTACGACAATATCGATCGATCAATACCGATCGATCGGTCCTAAAATGTTAAATCAAATTTTTTTTTCCGTATCGATCGATCGTTCGAATTTATTTGTATATGTAGTTTTCAATATTTCGTACCGAAATTATATATTTAGTTAGTTTTTTATTTTTAAATTAATTTAAATATCATAAGGGCAAAAACGTCTTTTTATAGCCCTTTAGGGGGCGGTGACTAGGAAAAAGGAGGCGGTGAATAGCAATCCAGTTTATATATTTCTAATTATTAAATTAGTCCGAGCTTTTAGGCATAGTTCAAACAAAAATATATGGATCATGTTCCTCCATGGAGACCAAACGCAATAAGCTTTTGTGGGAAGTGATTGCTACGAGGATGAAAGATGAGGGTTATCAAAGGAGCGCCGGGTAGTACAAGTTCAAGTGGAAACACCTCATCACTCGATACAAGGTCGTATTATTAATACATGTTTTGATATATATTCACCGTGTATTTTGAGAAACATAGTCCGATTATATAGAGATTACATGCACATATAATATATAATTAGGGATGTGAAACCATGGAAGAGGTTAGAGCTGAGAAGAGGGATGCTCTCATTACGGTTCTCTTGAACAAGCTTATTAGCAGATCGTAGCTATGTGATATATTAAATAGAGAGCAGAAGGGATTTTGCAACTGAACATCTTCGCTTCGCTCTTACTCAGTTTTTGTTGTTTCATGGAAATTGTCCACTACTTTTCTTGACGACGTATTGTATATGCCGTCGGCGACTTTACAGAGCGAGTGTCGTCAACCAATGACGACATTAATATAATTTAAAAAAAAAAAATAAGATCATCGCTTTTGTGGTTCTCGTCTTGTTCATCCCACGACACTCACTGCCTGATCGTACCAACAATTCATACGTGATTTCATCATATTTATGGATTGAACCCAGGTTTTGTTGGTGGGTCTTCCCCTTGATTATCATACGCAGGTCTGAACAATTTACTGTCGGCATTTCACCTATACTTCGATTTACTGCTGAAAATTCATTGTAAGTAATCATAAATCAGCGTTTTGCTGTAATATTGTTTCAAGTAATTAGCTACCCAGCGAAACACATACGAATTCCTACTAAACAGAGAAATCGAAGCTGCGTAAGAAACTTCATAGGAAACAATCACAAGAAGGACATCGATGATACATGTCACAAGAAGCTAAAAACCTAACTCACTCCTTAAATCAATCAATCTTCTAACCGCCGAAGCCGTAGAGAGTACGGCCCTGTCTCTTTAACGCGTAGACGACGTCCATCGCCGTAACGGTCTTGCGTCGAGCGTGCTCGGTGTAGGTGACGGCGTCGCGGATGACGTTCTCGAGGAAGATCTTCAGCACGCCGCGCGTCTCTTCGTAAATTAGACCACTGATACGCTTCACGCCGCCTCGCCGAGCCAATCGGCGAATCGCCGGCTTGGTGATGCCTTGGATGTTGTCCCTCAGAACTTTCCGGTGGCGCTTCGCGCCGCCCTTGCCCAACCCTTTACCTCCTTTTCCTCGGCCCGACATTTTTTGCCTCGATTTATTTTGAACTTGCAATTAGCTATTGAAGAGCCGAACAAAATGAGATTCTACGAGAGAAGGAAAGGGGAATGAGTATTTATACAGGTGGGATGTGTTTGCTTTGGCGATGTTTTGGCCGTACGATTGTCTTTTTTATCTACGGTTATCAATTGAATCCGTGTCATCGAGGAGAAATGACACTTAGCCGTTGATTAAGGTAATCAACGGTCGATCTCTCCCAATTTGATCATATAAGTTTGCAGCAGGATCGTGGTGTTGGTGTGTGGACCAATCTTGTTCTGTGTTTGTTGTTTTTGGGCTTAAAGTGGGACTATCTTTGGGCTCATTAAAGTGGGCTTGGACGACCATGTTATTGGGCTTACGGCCCATACGAATTCGGACAAGAAAGTGTCACGTCATCAGAACAAAACAGAACAGCAACGCTAATGCCGATGAAAGTGAGATATGGTAGTGTGACGAATACCGTAGCTTTGACAAATAGCTTAATAACTATTTTTGTAGGTTTTTTTCTTCGGGTTGAAGACCGTGTAATCTTATTTCCGTCGATTTTTCTTTTTGTTTGGTTGTTTCGCGATCGGTGAGGGCCTTCCGGGGAGACCTCCACTCCGTGTACGTTAAGGAGATTTAAGCTATCGTTAAGGCTATTAATTACACATCATTTACAAAGGCAACAAAACCGCGTCACCTTTTTATTGCCTAAGACGCCTCGTTGATTGATTGATAAAATACATACGGCAATAACACAACACAGAGTAAAACACACACACATCATCATAGTATATACTATATAGTATATACTCGTTCTTCATTTATTACTAAACTTGGATTCATCAATATTTATCCCTTCCTCGGCCGCACGTTCGCCGCCTGACTTGTCAGTGGTGCTGAGCCCTCCTTTCCTGCCCATTTCTTGGTACCCTTCTCTGCCGAGCTGCTCCCTCCTCGTCTGACCACCTCTGCTTCCAATCTCCTGGTAACCTTCGCTCCCTAGCTGCTCCCTCCTTGTCTGCCCACCTCGGCTTCGTCCTATATTAATTATTATCATTACTACAAAGGTTAGCCCAAGGAAGAAGAGGAGATGAGCTGCAGTTTGGTAGCAACAACACAGAGTTACCTTCGGCGAGGTGTTCTTGTGCTTCGAGGCTCTTGCCGCCGGTTCCGCCGGGAACCACCGTCTCTCCCTGCCGGGCCCTGGCGTCGAGCTGAGCTCTTTCTTGCTCCGATGACATTTTTTTGTCTCTCCTTTTTGTTATTATATGTATGATGTGCGGCGGATGACATTGGTGTGGTATATATACAGTGCGTCAGCGGTGGTGACGTGTGAAGGGGTTGAGCTGAGGAGTTGACACGTGTCCATGGAAGCTGACGCGCCGTAATAAGAGGAGAAGCACTAGCTGGTGGTGACACGGAGGCTCTTACTCAGTTTCCATAACAACTAAAAGAATAATAAAAATCGTTATACTACTGGGCCTCCGTTTTCTTCATTGGGCCCGGGCATAAGACCACGGCCCAATTATTTGCAGGACGATGTCGCCTTTACTCGAGAGAAAGCTTAAAGATAGAAAGGCAGGCCAAATTATTATTTTAGGTCACTAAGAATGCATATTTTCGTTTTTTGGGTCACTATGTTTGATAATTGCAAAAGTAGGTCACTATTCACTAGCTATATATGTCAAAACAAATTTGGACCACCCTCTCGTTTTCGGTCACTAAGTGTACATGTTTTCGATTTTGGGTCACAATGTTTTTATGAATGCGAAAATGAATTTAATATAGCCACCCAAAAAATTAAAACACGTATACCTAGTGACCCAAAATTGAAAACGCGCATACTTAGTGACCCAAAAATGATAGGGTGACCCGAATTTGTTTTAACATACATAGTTACAATTATAAAACATAGTGACCCAAAAAACGAAAACATGTGAACTTAGTGACCTAAAATTATATTTTGGCCTAGAAGGCACTATAAGTTATACAGTGTGATAATTTATATTTACATGAAAACCTCGGAATTTTCCCTTGCTACGATGGAACTATTCTCCGTGTTTCGCTGAGAAACAAGGCGACCATTTCGCACGAGAAACGGTGCTTCACACGATCGTACGTGTAACTTCAGCTTGGGAATGTTTGGGTGTACGCTTCGACATCTATGGCATCTGAGCTCCATTTCTAGAAACTTGTCGTCTTTTGGGGTGACCTTACCCTCATGATCGAGCTGATTTATAACGTCGATCGAATCGAGGAAGAACGGAGTATTGAATGAGTTCCAGTGCTTCTTGTTCTTAAGATGATTCGAGTCGAAGTCCTGGCTGATCACGTGAAGGTGCAGCTGCCTCATTGAAGGAACCTATTAAACCATAATACGTTCATATGTTTTACTTTCATCGATAGAAACAACGGTATTCGACGGGATTAGAACGCTTACTGAATGATATCCAAGGCGGAATGACATAGATGTATCTTCATTGATGTACTTCTCAGCCCATCTCAGTCCGACGCCATGCATATTCTTCAACAGCGATAGATGATCTCTGCTGGCATCTACTATGCTGTCCAGGCCATGCACTCGTGCTATCACAAGCAGATGCTGCTTTGCCTGCGATAGGAGAAACATTAAGTTATCTTTGTAAATACATGCGCACGTAGTAGAGACGGAGAGAGACCTTTGGATAGGCGTCGTTTATTACTATAACGTCATCCAACATCTCTAGTACGACATTCATATGTCTGTCAGGACTCCTCACGATATTGTAAAGAGCCAGTGCCCATGAAGCCCATGTCTTCGTTTTAGCTTCGCTGTCCTTCTTCCCATCTGAGTATCTGTTGGCAGGTTTATGACTCTGCTCGGATACCTTGAACCTTTTGTTCTTGTCAGATTCATGCATGGTTTCCCTTTTGGCAGTTTGTTCGTCACTGTTTGACCTGACTACAGATAAAAAGGCTTCGAACAGTGATGAATAGGCCTCATTTAGTATCTTGCACCCTTGTGCATAGTCATTTTTTAGACAGTCAGGTCTCTGAGGGTTCATGTTAGGTCCAAGAACATGAATGACATGGGTAACGCCTTCTCTTGTAAACAATGGAGAAGATGATGGAAGTGGTACGACCAAAGCTTTTCCAGGCTTGAGGCTTGAAGCCCTTTCCTTAGTTGCAATTTCTAGTGCAGAACCTGCCGCATGGAATATAGCAGCATTAACGCCTCCACCTCCTGGTTTTAGACGCCTAAACAGAATTAAGAATCAAATAATCAAACTGAAGAAGTATATGGATAATGATTATGAGATATATCACTAAACAAAAGCATGCTTCTGAGACTTACCAATTGGCAGCATTGGCAATGACGTTGCAGTGCAAACCACCCTGGGTGGAAAGCTGAGTGATGTCACCAACGAATGTGAAGAAGCTATCAGAGTTGATGTTCTTAGCTTCGGCTTTGCCCTTTACCAAGGTCAATATTTTAGATCGTTGAGACAAATCTACCAAAACAAGTCTGGCCTTGCCAATTCTACTTGCATATTCTTCAACCTTTTCAACTATTATGTCAGATGCCTTGTCAAGATCGAACTGAAAATCTGCAGTAGATATGGATGGAAATGCCAAGGTAGGTACATCATCGTTTTCAGTTCCACCAGCACTAGTATTTATTTCCTCTTCATCACCTCTTTCTAGCTTATCATAGTCAGCAGATGATCGGTTTGAACCCACTTCGGTTCCAGGAAATCTGCTATCTGTTTCCATGGACGTTTTATCGGCGAAAGACTGTGCAGAAATAGAGGGCTCAAGTCCAGCATTAACTGTAGTATCAGTCTTTTTAAGAAACTTCATAATACCAAGCTGAACCTTACAATCTATATTCTTCTCACCAACATATCCAGGAGGAAGCGAATCTGATGGACCAAGCGAGCCATAAACATCGACTGCTTCTTTAACATCTTTTTCATTCTGACAAAATGTAATCCGAGTAAACCCCTCACTTAGTTTAGGAAGTTCCCTTTTCTTATGCATCTGATTCACCACAGATGCAGCTTTACCACCTTGTAAGTTACCTTCGTGTCCGACACGCTTCACAGAACGAGAAATACAAAGCTTGGCTGGAAGATCAAGAACCAAAGCATGTTTCTCCACTTGTTCACCACCAAGCTTTAGAAAATCAGAACGCTGCTCTCTGTCGATGTTACATCTGTCTATCAACAGAGACTTACCTTCGCCCAAAGCATGAGTGGAACTAGATAGGCATTGAACTTTTGTCCCAGCTTTACCATTGTTTATACTATCCTGCATCAGAGAAATAAATGCGTTTAACTCACAATATGAAGCAACGAAATGCCAACTCACAAACCGATGCTAGACCATCAAACGAGGAGAAATGCAGACAATACACAGACGAAAGTAGCCAATGATGAGCATAATGTCTGATATTTTTCAATATAACAATAGTTCAAAAATCAAATTCTCAACCGCAAGCAAACAGCATGCCAGGAGTAACTTGAGCTAAAACCTGACAGATTCGAGCCCAAGGACGGTTAGAAATTCGCATGACTTGGTCGCAGAAAGTAGATTTCCCACTCCCAGGGACGCCTACCAGCATCAAAACTATTGGCTTCACCTCTTCCGTTTTTACCTCTCCTTCAAAATAAATAATCAAGGAAAAGCATGAAAAATAATGCAATCATCACAACCTCTTTTCAAGATATAATAGTGAAGACGCTTGCTTGTCACCTGCAGATGAAGATTTATCTCGATCAACATCCATCGGCGACTCCGTCGACGACGTTCCACGATCCTTACGTCGCCCTCAGTTTCCCCCGCGGCTGTTGAATCACGTTTTCCCAGTGCAGCGTAGACTTGTTTTTTCGAACACATTACATTACCAGCAAAAGAAAACTAGTTGGGCGTAGGCCCATATAGTAACTTGGTCCAAATCGGCCCATTAATAATGACCCCACCAGAAAAATACAAAAATAGTTTCTTTTTCCCACATAAATCTTTCTAATTTCGCACTTCAAGGCACCTTGTTTTCGCGCTGCCTCTGTATTATTACCACCACCATTGTATTTAATTTTTGGACAATAATGTTTGTACATGTTGTGAGTGTCTCAAGAATCTGATTACCATGTTTTCCTATTCCCCTAACTGGGACGATATAAATCATCGTTGTTATATCCAAGATCCATGAAAAGGCCAAAAAGCAAATCAGACAGTACGACGGAAACTTGAAATTAACATAAATTTCGAGGGAATAAATCAAGAGAGACAGACATATACATGACATATTCAAATAAAGGAGGGTCACTTCATCTCATGATCTCGGTGAGTATCATTATTCTTGGGCGAAAAGAGTCTTCTTGGAGAAAGCATACCCAAATATCGCATCGGCGAAGAAGCCATTGATTCGATAGACTTATAGCTCAGCATACTGCTATAGCCATGATCTCCATCGCCATCCATGGGAAGAGTTAAACCATTGAAAGTTCCACACTTGGTCAACTTACCCAACCAAGAACTTCTCTTCTTATTATGCTTCCCATTAATCTTATCACACAAATACGCTTTAACCATGTTAAGCCCTTGTTCTATAACCTCCATGGGAGGAGAAACGAGTGGATTCCCCTCGACGCTTAACGTCTGAAGCTTCTTCAGACAGCCCATAGATTCGGGCAGGACAGTAATATTATTGTAGCTTACGTCTAGTTCGACTAAAGAGATCAATAGGCCGATGGAAAATGGAAGGGTTTCTAAGTAGTGAAAGTTTTGGCTTATGTTTAGGGTTTGGAGATTTATGAGGTTTTCGAGGTCTTCGGGCAGCGATCTTAGGCAGTTGAGACGAGCATCTAAGGTTCGAAGGTTTGTTAAATGAGAAGTTGAGTGAGGAAGAAATGCAAGCTTGTTTGAGTTTACGGAGAGTTTCCTAAGCCTTTGTAGTTCGAAGCCTATCGTGTCGGGTAATTCAGTTAGCTTGTTGAAGTTTGCATTCAACTCTTCGAGGGATCTGCAAGAAAGTTTAATATATTACTTACGGTTTGGAAGAATTAGTATATATAGTTTGAAAATATCAATCCAGCTAACATATATGTAACGTTAGGTAGACAATGTTTATATAAAAATAGTACGTATATATGAAGAATAATCTAGTATAAGATATTTGCGAATAAAATATAATTGATGTCTGTGAATTAGTAGTTGAAGTGCAAATGGGAGGCTTAATTAATATTATTATCCATTGACAACGATGTCGATAATATCTTACATTGAGAAGTTGACTTTTGCTCGCACGTAGTAACTAGTGATATAACTACTAGCCACACCACATGGTGATAAGAGATCTAACGACCAACGTAAGCAACATGGATATTAATTAAGAGCTAGTAAGTAAAAATCAACACACAGTGGGCCTCCGGCGAAATAAGCAGAGTTGCTATATAAAAACAAACAATTATGTAAATAGTTATTAAATTTAATGAATTATATTTACCTGCAATTCTCTATTGTTCTTGGAAGCGACTGAAGAAGATTGCCAGAAACATTGAGAACCTTGAGCTTAGACAAGCAGCCGATTGAATTTGGAAGGGATTTGAGTTGATTCGAGTGCACGTCTAGTGCTACGACGTTTAGGAGCCTTGCTATTAAAGATTCTGGGATCGTCTGTGTAACAAAAAAAAAAAACGAAAAACAATACATTTTGAAGCAAATCAAGAAGAAAAAATCATTTATGGGACTCTACGAGGTAGTTAAGAAATCCATATGGAAGATGAAAATATATATATGTACCTGAAGATTGTTATTTGAGATGTTTAATCTGCTAACGGAGCTCAAATTAATCGGTGAAATAGTGAGTGTTTGCATGGACATCCCACTAAGGTCAACGGCTTCGAGTTTGTTGTTTTTACAATTTTCATCGTCTTCTGTTATTCGCCTTGATCTTTTGTTAATCCTCGATCTCATCGTTGCATTATCGTTCCTTTCTCTACTCGTATCGATCCTCAGCTCGAACATCATATTATATATGAATCGCACACACAAATACACTTAATATAGAGAAATATGATACAAAAATAACTAGTGAGAGAAGAAAGAAATGTTTACTCATACATTTATATATAGAGAGAGATGTACGGTCGAGAAGACGAAGTACAAGTTGAGCTTACAAATCCGTATATTCCGTAGTTACGAAACCTAATTTGTCTCTAAAACAAATCAAAAGTCAAACCTAATACTTCCTCCTATAATATTTTATTAGTATTTTAATGAACACAGCTATATGCATGTTTCGTTTATTTTAAATACAAATGTCTGCATTGAGACTTTTAGCTCCAGAGTCTATTGATTCTCATTCATCGGGGGCGGAAGATATATTGATATTTTACTGCAAGAGTTTGAATGAGGATGTAACGCAAGGTAATAAAAGAGATAAAGCATGCTGACTTTAGCTTTATAGTTATGAATGTTGTGAATTATTGTACGGCTAGTATGATACATGTATGATATTGACTATATCATATCGGATTCAATGAACTTACCATTATGATTTATAAGTCATTTAATATTTATATGTGTTGTCCTATCCTATATAAGTTGGCGTGTTGTGGTATTATTGTACGTACGGAGTTTGCGACTTGCGTATTGAAAACTAATACATGAAATGGAATCAATTTATTTTTCTTTACAAGTTTTATAACGTGATGTTTAGCACTAGCACATGCATTTTCCAACAGTTTAGTAGACACTAAACACCATCAGAAGTTGATGGGCCCAACCCTGAAAACACGAACGGGCCGACCCAAAATGTTCAGATGGGTTGTATTATTCTCATATTTTGTACAATTGCATTTATTATGAGCTTCTAATTATACAAATTAAAACTAATCAAAATCATCACTCTACTACTATATCAAATTAAAGAAAATTGACGAAAAGAAATAAAGCGCAGCGTACAATGATTTAAAGCACGCGAAAAACCCTAAACCTCTCTTCACAGAAGGTCTCAGCATAGTGATTCATAATCGTATATGTGCAGTAGTGGAGCAGAGGTGCTGACGTAAGCCTGTTACATCGTCCCAAAGTCAGTCTGTCGGAGCATAATCGTACCGATTCAGCTCAGCTCAAATCCATGGCGTCCGAGCACGAGTTGACTCTTACCTACTCTGTCGCGCTATTGCTTGAAAAGAAGGGATTTTCGAAATTGCTGAAGCGGTTCCTCTATGCAGCCGATATTCAGGTCTCTATTATTAAGTGGCTTTGAATTTGTGCGTTTGGCACGTGCCTGCTTGATAATGCTGTTTTTATTTGTTCTCTGTAAGTAATGCTGTTTTTGTTCAGGATGATGAATGGAAGGCGAAGGCACTCAATCTGAGCGAGGTTTTCTCCAAATATATGGAGATAAAGTAAGCTATTGAACATCTATGATTTAATTCGAACTTACAATTTAGCTATTGAAGAGCTCAACAAAATGAGATCAATCATTCTTTTTCTCGGAAGTGTTATTGAAAAACAGGGAGACAAAAAGCAGAAAAGAAAATCGCTTGATGGTGAAGAAAATAAGATAGTTTCAAAGCCAGAACCAACTGACAAGGGTGTAATCTCTAATGGGATTCAGAGATGTGATCATCTGACCGCTGGTGAATCTAAATCTAAAAAGAAGCAGCCAAAGACAGGCAATTCTTTAAATGGAGAGATGAATGTCGACCTAAACAACAAGGAATATTGTGTTCAGTTGGAGGACAGTCAGGTATCTGAAAGAAAGACGAGTAGAAAAGAGAAGTCAAGGGTGGAAATAACCTCTCCGACGACGGAGGTAGCTGACGCTGCAGAAAATAAAGATGATGACTCCACAAAGGCTTCTAAAAAGAGAAAAAGAAAGGCTGTGGATGATAGTGAAATTCAGTCTGGTTGAGATGATGCTGGTCGACAAGAGTCAAAGCCTAAAAAGACCAAGAATCTAAAAGAAAGTAAAGATGTCGAGCATCCACATCAGAATAAGCACATCGTCGAAGCAGATAAGAAGCGAAGCCTTTCAGATGAACATGCGGGTTCCGAGAATTTATCTCCAGAGCAAACTGAAAATGCGGTAAATAGCAATGGAGTGAATATATCTGCTAGGAAACAACAGAAAAACTCGGCTGAGGTATTGATATCTTTGCCTTTTTGTTGTTGTGGACACATTTTTTGGGTCATGCTGTATAAGTTTTATGTTTCTCCATGCAGCCCAAATCAGCAAATGCTTTTCAAAGAGTGAAAGTGGATGAGGTAGAATTTGTGGATGATCGCCTACAAGATAATTCGTATTGGGCAAAGGTTTTGTTTGTATTCTTGTTTTCCTCTCCATTGCCTTTTTGTGATAGAAAAAATTATATTGGCATGCAAATGCGATAGCATAATTACGTCCATTATTACTTTTTAAATTCAGGATGGTGCACACACTGGATATGGAGCGAAAGCACAAGAAGTTTTGGGTCAGGTTAAAGGAAGGTACTATACATCTTTGGCAAAAGCACCAGAACTTCTATACTGACGAATCTTCTCAGCAATGATTTCCCTTTTATTTCCATTGCGAATGTTTTTTTTTTTTTTTTATCTTGTTCAGAGATTTCCGACATGAGAAAACTAAGAAAAAACGAGGTAGCTACAGAGGAGGGCAAATTGACCTGCATTCGCACTCGGTTAAATTCAATTATTCTGACGATGATGAATGAGCTGAGCAGCCGAGGTAAAAACCAGAATCATGAAGCAAATTCTTTAAAAGCATCGATCCATCATTCTGTAAGCAGAAGCTACAAATCCTTAAGAATGGTTAAATTTTAATAATACAAGTTGGAGTTTGGTATCTTTTGGTTTGTCTTTACCACACTCATTACCTAATCTTATTTGTTATTCGATTTTGAATGCGGTTCCCTCAATGCTTAACATCGTAAATCGAAAGGAAACTCGACTACGTTGAGAAAAAGCACTAAAAACAATTCTTTTTTAAAGAAAAAGAAAAAGTAATACAAGAACGAATTCATCGTCGCCCACGCGTATTATCGCGAAACGGTCATCCTCATCCACTTTCATCACTCGATGAAACACAGTTTGCTGATTTTGGCTACGATCGATAAAAGGTTGTTTCTAAGAATATTTACTCAGTCCCATTGCTGGGCTAGCTATTGATCGCCTTTTTCAGTTTAGTTCATGGAAGATTATACGCAAACATGGTATACATTAACGTACCATACACAAGATAAAAAACACCAACTCCCATAAACATTCAGTTCAGTTCCTTATCATCGTCGACACAATATTACATCATAAGATGGATATCATCAATATATGTTTTATGTTAGTATGGATCACTGTACAAAACCAAACGCCTTGAGCACAACCCACAAAACAACTTCCTCTTGAATCTAAAGCAGATGGGCAAAAAGCATAGCCTCCATTTGCTTATTACATCAACTGCATTAACCTTTCCACCACAGTACGGACACGAGCCTGGCGCTTGTTCCCTTGCGAATTCCTTCTCTTCCTCATCGCAGCAACCACAACAACAAAAGCACATACTTCCACTTTTCCTCGTAAAAGCGATCTTATGTATGATTAAGGATTCTCTCTAATATAGTGTATGTTTATGTCTTCTAGTTTTCACCGATACAAAGAAAGAAAGGGAGAGAGAGACAGTGGAGAAGGTGTTACGTGGTGAAATGGCATTTCATTGTACAACACTTCAATAACTTTCAGCTTCCGTGAGGAGAGGATTTACTATTTTTTTTTTTAAGATTTAAACCATTTCCTTATTATATGTTAAAACCATTATATTAAACTCCATCGCTTTCGCTTCCATATTAGTTTAGTTTCCTTATTATATGTTTAAATACTTTTGGTACACTCTGCTGGCCTTGATCGAATTTATTATATTTGTTCGTAAAATGAATGAATAATAACTTGCAATGCAGTTATTGATAAAAAAAAATCGTCGTGCGCACGCCCGCGGTTTTTAATAGAGAAATAGGCTAACGTGCGCCAAGGCCATAACCGCTGATTACGTGACACTTACGTCGGTTTGTTTTAAATCATGCATCACATGAATTGAACTTTTAGTTGTGAACCGAAATATACGGATAAGAACCGACCCACCCACCAAGTCTAAAAGTATGTATTGGGCCTGACCCGTTGTTAGCATCTCAGCCCACATCATTTTGGCCCAATAGCTCATACCATCCCAATCGGGTATCTCCCGATTTTTTTACTAGTCATGGTTTTAATTTATTTTTTAAATACCAAGTGACGTTTTTATTTTCTCAGATAATCTCTCACTTTGCGCAGCTTTGTGTAATCATGACTTTGTAATCTTGATGAGCCAAAAGCTAATAATATAGAATTTCAAAAGATTGGAAGTAGAAAGAAACGCCATTGTCATGTAGTGGAGAAGGCATTATTTGACAAGATAATATAATATGCATATGCAATCATCATCGACAAATTAAAAAAAAATTGCAATCGATTGCTCCTTTTTCTTGGCGTTATGATATGATCACAAACAAGCATATTGAACGGAAGTCGCTACTCGTCAAAAGTGCACTTTCACTACTGCATATAAAATCTAATCTAAATGAATTTTTTTAAGAGAATTAATTTGAAAAGGGCTTTTCAAGAAAGACCCTTGTGGGTGGCTAGTGAGTTCCACATCCTCAATAATTATTGCAACATGATAAGTGGAAAAGAAATGGAAGAAAGATAAATGAGGAAGCCAAACAAAGACATTGTATTTAATAAAAACCATTAATAATTACAACCCCCATAAAGATCAGCACTAGCAATTAATATTACAAGTGATCATCAATCAAACACATATCCAATTTAGCCAGTGAAAGAAAGTTGGACTTTTTCAGGAAGATTTGTGTTTCTATACCCTTTCCCCAAACCACATTTCCCTCTTTTACCCTCTCCATCTAAGCACAGCCTAACACTAACAACCTTTTCTTTACCAACCCCATTAACCATATGTAATAAACTAGTTTCGAAAATTTCTCCCGCCCATTTTTCGAAAACGTCGTTGAGATATAATCCCGACCCTTTACGTATTTCCTCTATCACCCCTTCGTCTATGCTAAAAGTAGCAGTCTTCGCCGTCGTACTAACCGTTCGATGAAATGCCCTCCTCAGAATGACTGCGAACATTTCCTTTGCTTGTTCTTCTCTATTGGGATTTGTCTTTAGAGTAAAACGATTCTTGATAGTTTCGAGGACGGCCCGAGTCGAATCGTGAGGCTTGAGTTCGCCGTCGTCGTCAAGGGCATAGTTCAAATCCAAGATCGCCTCTTCTGTTTTGTTGTTTCTTGGACTTCTGCTGCTACTTTTTGAGAAATCCCATTCTGCTTTGCGTTTGTTATTACTCGCTTGTATCCCTAGGCTGAGTTTCGATTCCTCGACGATCAGTTTCATCTCCGTTACAGAATTCGAATCAATACCATTTCTTTGACCGCTATTAGCTGTTAATATAAAGATAGCATCTTTCCCTCCCCATGTCGAAGTTCTTGGCTTTTCTTCGATCAGATACTGTAAGAACTTGGGATCAGCGTACTCAACATCTTCGATCAGAACGACGAGCTTTTCTTCGTGGTTTTTCAAGGCGTCGTGTAGAATTTGAAGGTTCTCCTTCGTCGTATTCGCGTTCTGATCCCTCATGTTCATGAGGAAGAGTAAATCTGAGGAACCAAACATGGAACTCGCTATCCCTACTGCAATCCTCCTTACACCGATGAAATCATTCCCTTCGAACAGTAGCAGCTTGCCTTGATAACCGACGGCCTTACTACGATCCATCAACAACGCATCTGCAATAAGAGGAATCGTTTCGCATTGCCACGGCACGTTTTCTAGGAGTGTCTTGCAAAGGCTCGACTCAGACGAAGATATCTCGCTCTTCGATGAATGATCAGAATAAGTTGAAGTTCCAAGGGCAAGTGTTATCTTCACCTCCTTATCGTCGATGGCTTTGAGGGTATCGAAATTATTTGGCTTCGACCTTTCGTTATTGCAGAAACTGAACTCTATATGACAAGATTGCTGTCTTCTGAACCTGGGAATAGAGGCGGGACTTCGATTGAATCTCTCAGCGAAAGAAGAACAGCTCTCGCCGAGGATGGGGCTAAAGCGTCTTCCTTGATGTAGATGCTTGCAGAGATTGCTGTATTTACTCCTCAGTCTTGCTAGATCATCATCCTGAATATAATGTAATAAAATCAACTACTAATACTACAAATGTTACTGTTTTGAACATTAAGTCAAATAATGTGTTTTTCTTGTTTTACCTTTGTAGATGTCTCAGTGTTATTATTAGCATGTGGTTTAAGCCAAGATGGCAACTGAGACGACGATGATTTGAAGGAGGCTTCTTCTTCTTCTTTTTCATAATTAGATTTGCATTCTTGACAGCAACTGAGAAAGCTGTCTTCTTCCTCCTTGACAGCATTGCATGGTTTCTTATTGTCCAAAGCTTGTGAGAGGTTAATTCTAGGAAATCATGCAACGTAGATGAATCAGACAAAAGACATTCTTTGTGTAAGTTTGGAACATTATTATGATGATGATGATGACTTCTCTTCGCTCGTGATATATGCCAAAATATAATGACCAGACAAGCAGACAAAGCAAGCAAGAAAGAAGCAAACACCTTTTTCCCAACATAGCTGTCATTAATGACCAACAGACATGTTCAGGAAAGTTTCAGAGTTGAACTTGAAACCCAGTTAATGAAAGGAAAAGAACGCATTGAGACAGTATAAGCATCAGAAAGAAAACAGTCAAGAAAAGTTGTCATTTTTTGCAGTAAGCAAATATAATTCCCAGAGTATAAACAGATTAAATGCATGCAAATGCAAGAACACACATAAATCTAAAGAGAAAGGAAAAATAAGCAAAAATATAATTCACTTACGACGACGTTGTATTAGCAGCAGCGTCAAGGCTCAGCCCTAATCCACCTGATAATGGAACAGAAACAGCTTGGAGATTCCATTGGACATCAAGCGGCGGTTGTTTCATCTGACACTTCATATATGTCTGATAACTTGCCGTAGCCATTAACCAAACCTTTGCATTGCTGATGTTATACCAAGATATCAGCTTTCCCATCTCAGAAACCAAATGATCGATTGGATTATAATACGCTGTAATAAGACCTGCACCTCCATCGTCGACGATGGGACTTAAACTTGTCTTTCGATCATCGACTGTCCACTTCAGATCGCCTGTGTATACAATGACTGATCTCCCCTCAGAAGTGAAAGCATCGATCTTTCTCTTAAGATCGCCGATGTTCATGTCCACTTCTTCTCTCTTCATGAACGCCAACGGCACGGACGAGAACTGAAACTTTATAATGTGCGCTGACCTTAAATCGACATGAACCGTGTCGTCTTCGTCTCTCTCGACCTTCTTCATGACTTGCGAAACGAGCCCTTCGGCCAAGGAGACGCTGTCACCGATCACAACTGCGTTTCTTCTCTTGTTATTCCTTAGGAAAACCTCGAAAACCATCTTCACGTCGTCCTCCTTTATGCAAGAATAATAATCTCCGCCAGCACCCATATAACTACTACCGAAAACCCTCTTCTCAGGCGAGAAAACTAAAGGGTTGTGAAACAATCCTGCCGAGCTAGAACCTTCCCACAAGCTATTGATGTTTAATAAGCCCTCTTTGTTATTATAACCATAACTGCGATGATAAGTGTTGCTGTTATAAACAGCCCTTTCACTCGGCGGCGAATTAGGCGTTGAGTAAATCCCACCTGAAGCATTGTAAAACACAGAAGAAACCCCATAACTGTTACACTCTTCCAAGCATTCCTTAACCTTTGTGCTCGAAAAACCAGCTTCCCTCATAACCCTACTCACGCTAGGATCGTCCAAGATCGACAAGACAAGCTGATCCAACTCAACCTTAACACCCATAATCTGCTGCTGCTGCTGATGGTGATGATTCTGCTGCTCAACGCAGCCTCTCCTCTGATGCGCCTGAGCCCTCTTCAGCGCAGCAACGAGCGCATTGGACAAGCTGGGCTGTGCATGTAATAACGGGCCGGGCGTCGCCGGTAGGCGGTTCAAGGCGACGTTGAAGCATAGCTCGAGCGCTCTACATTGCAAGGGGTGATTGTTCTGAGGCTGTTGCTGGGATTTCAAGCAAGCCGTACGAAGTAGGCTGGTTCTTGAAGTTAAGAGCGTGCCGGCGACATGTAAGGGCGTGACTTGCGCGTGTCCCCTTCGACGGGCTAAGGTTAGAGAGTGTTTTAGGACAGAAGCAGCCTCCGCCGAGAGGGTCTGTTGCGCCGTGGAAGAAACCGATCGCATAACTTGGAATATGAACCACCCCTTCACCCCCCCACTTAATAATGCAGTTCAAGACGTTTTTTGTGTGCTTAAACTGAGTAAACCCCACAACGATAGTTTATTGTCCTATTCAAGAAAGAAATGGTTTCTTGTCTGTATCTCAGAGGGATGTGTGCTGTGAGTGTAAGGAAGATGAGTTCTCAGTGGATGTGTGCTGTGAGTGTAAGGAAGATGAGTGCTTGAGATGCGAGCAAATGGTATTGAGAAGGCAGCGGTGTATTTGTTGTTGTATATATAGTGAGGAAACTTTTAGGGTCTGTAGAGAGAAGGTAAAATTGCAGTTGAGTTAAAAGTTGTAATAATCCATCAATTTCCCATAGCCTTAATCGTAATCTTATTTTCCAGATCAGCCTTTGAAATGTCAGAAATTGAAATAAAGTGAGTAGTAATAAAGTGAAAAAGGTGGGCAAAGAAGGGGCAGAGTACGAAGATGAAAGATGAATAAAGATAAAGTTGGTATTTTTATTTCCTTTTTAGTGTCTATCATTTGTTATTTGCATTTAAATGTGTGTCTATCCTGTAATATTTTATTCATTTATTTATTTTCCTAATATTCGAAAAAGTCTTGTTTGTTACACGCCAATCCTCGTAGAGAGACACTGTGTTTTATTCCAAAAAGCAACTCCCTGTCTGCTCTATTGCACACCATTATTACTCTCTCTCTCTCTCTCTCTCTCTCTCTCTCTCGTTTTTAAAAAATGTATTAATTAATAATTTTAATGCAAAAGACAGAATAAATGTGGGTTTTAATCTTCCAACAGCTTTTTGGTAAATCAAGAGATCGATCTTCGCTTCAAACAGTGAAACGCATCGACGTCAACTTTTGTCATTCACGCTATTAAAGCATTGTATGATCCCGAGCTTGGGAAACTTTGCAATAAGGCCCACTTTTTATTATATATCTCAAATAAGCACCCCAAAAGGCGTAGTATTTCGAAAACGGTCCCTGAGATTCCTTCCTTCCTTCCTCTTCGTAGCTCCCTCCGCCTAATAAAATAAAGTCCTCGTTTTCCCAAAATTTTACCAACCATTATAATACTAACGCGTTACGTTAATTATACCATACTGCTATAACGACTTCGTTTCTAATTTATCGTAATTATAATAATATAAGGCTGTCGTATTATTACTAAATTCAACAAGCGTGATCGCATTATCAAGAGTTTCAAAATATTGGAGAGTCATTTTGGGTCAAAGTCATAGATCGCGTCTGCATTTTTACTTGGTCTTTTTTAGATTGGATAAACCAACCTTTTAGTAACCGTTACTGATTTGTTTACATAAAGATAAATTTCTGAAGAAATAAAAAATAGGCTGATATGGAATGTAGGTAAAGAGAATATAAGTAACTTAAATAAAGTTAGTTTACTCGATTTTATCAATATATATTATTCCAAATTATTGGATTCGTAAATAGGGAGTTGGCATATCTTTGCTCTTCATACAAGAAAAGTATCGCTTTACCGATTAATCAAAGACCATCATTCTCTTTTGCACACATATATAAAATACAAATGTGTAATCTTTGAGGAATTCAAATGATTTGGTTCGCATGTTCCATGACATATATTCAACAAAGCGTTCACTGTAAAAATCACAATATGTAAAAAGTGAAACACTTTGGCCCACCCCAAGAAAAGTAAATGTGATCGAATTAACTTTTCTTTTTTGTTTGTAATTAGCGTAAGATAAAAACATATATATATATATATATTTACGTTTCTTAAATTAGTCCTTTTATGATCAAATAAATTCGTAACACATTCACTTGTACGGCAATGATGCGATGATTATTCAATTATTATGGAAAAAGACTAAAATTTAGTTGCTATATATTTCAGAATGATAAATCAATCACACCTGCAAAAAGGTTAGTATAAAAAGCTGTAAGGACCATCAATATGTTTTCTATAATGCTTATTCTCTAAAAGTTGTGCCCTTTCATTTGTTATAAAAAAAAAAGCAATCTTTAATTCAATCAAGAACTTATTTTTTTATTTTGTTTTTCACACACAAATATATATACTAGTTTATTACCCGTGCAATGCACGGGTTAACTATCTATAAATATTTTATATACTCCCTCCGTCCCAAACCGTTTTGGACATTTTACTATATCGGGCGTCCCAAACCGTTTTGAACATTTCCTTTTATAGCAAACTACCACAAACAATCAATACAATACTATTAAATATTCTTAAAAGACGTGCCAAAATATACCATTTTTCACCTTTTAATTGTACAATATTATTAAAATATTCAATTTCTTAAAATCGTGCCATATCCCAAATGTCCATAACCGTTTGGGACGGAGGTAGTACTATTTATAATGGATAGAGTGATATGGGTAGTTTTTCATGTTTATATTATATTTTTAATCTATTATAATTAATTATAATGGGGCAGGTGGCAGAATATGAGGACACTTACATTTCTCTAGTAATATAAGATATATTCTTTTCAATTATGGCACGGCTAGGTAACTGAAATTCACCATGAGATACGTAGTTGTTTGATTTCCCAATTAAAAGTAAACGTGTAATTATTATCTACTCTTATATAATTTGTGTAGGGTGGCTGTAAAAATTTGGTCTGTCAACTTATTTACGATTTAGTCATTCTATTTGTAATTTATTGAATACTTTCATATAACTTACTTATTCTATTTATTGACTAGTACCCTTATACATTATTTTTCTACTTTTATATTTAAAAATTGTGTTTTATCTTAAACACTAAAAATTAGCATGGATCAAAGGTTGTCGCTTACTCATTGTGGAAGTTGACTCAATGCTCGTTCACGATATTTTGACACGGAAAGCGGCTTGCTCACTTCCCCTAAGACCTATGGTGAACATCATCGAGGAACTTGTTGATCGTGAATGGTCAATAACCGTTTGTCACACGTACGGAGGGGGCAATTCGTGCGCAGATTGGTTAGCACGTCAAGCCCCTCTCAAACCACTCGGAGTTCATATACTGAACCAAGTTCCTAGTGGCTTATATCCCTTACTGTTAGGTGATATTTCTGGGCCGCCTTACCCCGTCACATAGTTTCTTGTTAGTTTGGGCTTTGCTCCTTCTTCCTCCGAAAAAAAAACACTAAAAATTAGTAATCTCAAAATTATAAATATTATAAATTATATTTTAAGCACACGTATAGAGTGTACGAAAATGTATTAGTTTACTTAATGAGATTAATCTGGATTTTTAATCTGAATAAAAAACAAGTCAATCGGGAAAAAATAAAACTAAATTAAAAGGAAAATATGATATTTTCATAATATATTTTTTTTTCTTGCTGATTGCTTTATCCATTACTTCGCTTTGCATATACAATTATATAAAGTCCACACACATTTCTATATATCCATACAATATCTCTTTACTGCGGACATAATTCAGAATGAATCATATATTATATAATAGGTTTACACTGCAATGAAGAAATAATCACGAGGCTATGCAATCATTCATGAGAATCTACTCGTTCTTTCCTCTTTTGACGGTCAAGAAAGATTCATGAAAACCTGAACTGAAACTAACCTATACTACAACTATACGATATATGCATTGTCGTTTCAATCAATGTTTCATATTTCAGATATAAGATATGACATATTATTCACTCTTTCGTAATTATAGATTGTTCTCAAATATTAACAATTAATTAAGAAATTCGAAAAATAAATGAAAAGGCCGTTACTATAGCTTTTCTCCATGCAGACCACAAGGTGATGAGTAGATAGATGTACGAACGTGAATGAACTTAACGGAGAGTACGGACATAAACTGATGATGTATTTGTGTGTGTCCTTATATGACAAATGATGCATAATGCTGTTCGGATTGGAATAGACTTTCAAAGGCATGCATTATAAATTAGTATTATTTTTCTTCGGCTGTATGAATAGTAAGTTCATAGTGACATTATCCCATAAATATTGCGCTTTGAGGCATTAACTTTGATGCAAGAAAAAGCTATGGAAGGCACATTCTATATATGAAGTCATTAAAAGAAAGAAAGAAAAGGGCTTTGGTCAGTGTGTATAGAGAGAGACCAGACCACCCAACTATTGCAGTCAAAAAGTTTTCATCACAAGCACTTTACATCTTTTTTTCACTATTAATTCTTATATATTCATGCTCCTAATCTCTTCTCTAGTAATTAAGATACTACATATCATGGGGAAATACACAAAAGATTACAAAAGAAAATCAACGGATCTGTTTGAAGGGCCGCCAGAATCAAAATAAAGTTTTTTTGCTGTTCCTTTCATTTATGTCTTCCATAAATTTTGAATCGAATATACAAAATTCCATGTTAATGTTGGTCCTTTTTGTTTCATCCATGTGAATAATGATGGATGAGAGAATATCTACAGTGGAATGTTAGAAGATAATTCCAAGAGGAAAGAACACAAATTTACCCTGAAATCCTATATCATATACTCATTTCTGATCCAAAACCCTAATCTACTTCCTCTACATGTACTCGCTAATATCATTCAACAACCGCATGCCTAATGCTGACATCTCTCTCTCTCTCTCTCTCTCTCTCTCTCTCTCTATATATATATATATATATATATATCACTGGGCTCTCCTTTTAACACTAACTAAGCATTTGATTAAAGAGTTAATTAATCCCACTTTGCCAATCATCGCTGTTATCAAGAGATCGTACTAGATTCTGCTGCATCATGATCGAACTTTTCATCATCAAAACAACCATCAAAAGCTTCAATCAGTAAAGAAACAAAGATAAGAGCTTCCATATAGTATAGAATATATAGATAGCCACACATCGTCCCTTCCCTAGACTCGTGACTCTATATACGTACGAACGACACATCAGAAAAAAATAGGTTCAAAGATATGCATGAGAGAATCCATTCATTACTGATGGTCATCTCTATGAGGTATATTTGGAATTTATTTTATTCAATTATTCTCATTTTTATATTGCCTCCACCACCTCAAACAGCAATGATTGCAGCTGATGTGGCCGTGGGAATATTGCTAGTATTAATGCGTTCCCCCTTTCTCTCTTTTTTTTTTTTCGTGGAAACAAGTTAAAGAATGTTTCTTTGCTTTTAGGTCGCTGTATGTAATCTTAGTTTCTATTCTTTTCATTGGCTCCACCTTTTAATATATACTCTTTGCTTTAGATTTTGCTTGTCATTATCTTTATTTATTTTTCTTAATTTAGTGAACACATAATTTCAAAACCCAAACCGTCCACGATTTTTGAATTCTTGAAATCAAACCGTTAAGCAACTTTAGTGGGCCGCCATAGAAAGCCCATAAGTAATAATCATTACAAACAACAAACTCTCTCACAACCCCAATCACTCGTGAGATGAAGCATCATCATGTTTCATTACATCAAAGTACAACAAACAGAGTGCTACTAAGCTAAGCCCCTCTCTCCCAAAGAATCTGCTCGTCGAACTTGGCCATCGACCCATCGTCGAGCCTTTTCCACGTCTTAATCCTCTCTACGCCTGCCCACGAATTTCTTCCCCTGCCAAGCTCAACAAGGACTACCCTAGCCCTTCTCGAGCGCCCGGCCACACCATACCCATGATACCCAAACCCTCCACCGTAGCAAAACCACACGCCTTTTAAATTACCACAGAAATCGTTGTTATGATCGTGGCCTATGAAAACAGCTTTTACGTCTCCCATCGAGACAAGTGTGTCAAGAACTCCCGAGTTTACAGACGAACAGGCCACATGTTCTGTGTATGTCCCGACGATGTTCTTGATGGGACCTTGTCTGATTTCTGGGATAGGAATGTGAAAGAATGCCACCGAAGGAATATGTGGAGGAATAATGGCTGATTCCTTGATGTGAAGCTCTTGTTCCTGTTATAGGGCGTGACCCTGCTATGTGTTAATGCTGAGAAATTATTACATCTACACCCTATACATATTTTGTTGTGTCTTTACAATTAACATTTATACCTTGACTTTCTGGGATACATGGCGAAGCCAATTGAGCTGCGATTCTTTGATCCAATCGTAAGTACGAAAGCCATTTACGGTTGCTCTGCCTCCGCTATCCAGGAAATAAAGGTTGAGGAGCGAGCTGTTTGCGAAACGAGAGCCTGGAGGACCGAGAATTCTGAGATTATAGTTTCCAAATCCATCGATTTTGGGCAGTTTGTTGAGGCTGGAGGGGCCTTCTTCTTCGTCGTAAGATGGGAAAGTTTGTGATAGAGAATAGTCCATGAGAGAGATGAAATACATAATTTCTTCACGAGACATAGTAGATTCGTGATCATGGTTTCCTAAAACAGCTGCCCATGGTATGCCAGCTTTGATGACGGGACTGAAAACTTGGAAGAGAGATTCTGCAGCATCAGTCGCGCTCGATCCAAATATGTTGTCACCTGGATTAGAGAACGAAGCTGTTGATGGGAGATTTCATGTGCCTCTTAGGGGTTTCATGATTGTCAAAACTCTGTATAAAATGACATTATCCAACTAAATATTCTCCAGAAAAAACAAGAGATGTAATAAGAAATCAAGAAGATAACCAGATCATCACAGCATATGATATCACCAATTTATCAGATTATGTATTACCAGTGAAAGCCACAAAATCAGGTTTCTCCAGCTGAATCATCCTCTCGAGAAACATAGTCGTGTTAAGATCAGAACAATGTTCGAACTCACTCTCCAACACATCTCGACAGCGAGTTAACTTCCCATTTCCAAAGTGCATATCAGCCACCTAGCAAACCCCCAAATCAAAACCCCTCAATATAATCATAACTTAGAAAACTAGCAAAATCCACTATTTTTTTTCACATATTTAAAATCCACAAGGAACAAAGTTACAATTTTTCTTGGAATTACCTGGAGGATCTTGAAAGCCCCATCCGAGCTGAAACGAAGCGGGTGAGTCGTCGATTTTTTGACTCTGACATTTTGGTGATTAACGACTAACTTCGGCGTGATAAACAAAGTATAGATGAGATGCGTAGAAATTGTTAGGAAAACAAGGTACAGTAATGGAGGAATACATGCTTTACAGTTATTGATGCTCCAACTAGACTCCATTTTTGCCCGATTGAGTCGCTATCGAACGCCTTATGCTGGGCTGGGGGAGACGAAGACTTTCATATTTTGCATTTGTTTTATTATTAATTTCTTTTAATATCGAATAATTTATTTCCTCTTTGGAGTATTTAATCAGTGCGCTTCCTCCTTTTTTATCTAGATTTTTTCTAAAATATAATTTTCGAAGTTCATTCAGATTTCTTTTCATATTTTTTATAATACCAAAATCGTTTCTTTCATATGTACTATAATAATAGCATTTTAATGGTTTTGAACTATTTTTTCTCAAGTAATGAAATAGGTAGGAACGGGACCAACCAATATAGATTATTTAAACTTACTACTTTTTAAATGATACCTGCGCATATGTGCAAATTTAAAATAATAATCTTTTTTAAGTATTTAATTAGTGTGGCGTGCTACGCCTATCAATGTCTTTGCAATTTGCTTTATAATTTCAACCTCGGTAAGCAGGTGGAAAATGATTGTAAAAACACAAGCTTGTCATTTTCTCAATCAATCAATATATCTATACTATTATGTAAACGGCGTTGGGTGACTACAAAGTATAAACTGCCATATTTAGTATGTAATATTTATTTGCAATTTAATGCCTTTATTTTTTATTTAGTTTCTTTAAGAATTTGTTACTTTTATATATTTTTATTTATTATACTTCGCCCGCTAAACCATTATTATATTTCATCAATTCGATAATAAATAATAATCTTAAAATTGATACCAACATAAAATATTAAATAGATTGTGACAAAAGGTATTAGTATAAAATTAATTAATTCAACACCCAAATTGTGGACCATGTAATCATTAATACTAACACAACACTACACTATACATGCACTCCCATAACCACTCTCTCTTTCTCTCTCTCCCTACTTCTTGGAAAATAGTATACAGAGATCCACAAATCCAAAAAAGACATGGAAGTCTTCGACGATGACTACGAAAACTATTTGTTTTTCCAGTCCGAAGAACTCGACAGGTACATCTGAGTTCTTTGTGTCTTTCTGTAGATCTGAATTGTTGCTTTCAGTTTTCCAATTTATTGTAATCTAATTTGTGTGTGAAAAAAGCTGCTACTTCGACGATGCTTCTCTCTCTGCATACTACGACTCGAGCTCGCCGGACGGAGCACAGTCGTCGCCGGCGGCTAAGAACACAGTTTCCGAGAGGAACAGAAGAAGAAAGCTCAACGAAATGCTCTATGCGCTGAGATCAGTGGTCCCAAACATCACAAAAATGGACAAAGCATCCATTATTAAGGATGCGATTGGGTACATCGAATCACTTGGCGACGAAGAGAAGAAGCTTCAAGCGGAGATTTTGGAGCTCGAATCATCGTTGTCAAACGGTCAAGAATATCATGAAATAGCTTCTTCGGAACCTAAGAGGGCTAAACTGGAAAGTAAATCCCAAACCTCGTCTCATCCCATTGAAGTTCTTGAGGTGATTTTTCATTTTACTGTTTTTTCTTCTTCTTTAATTTTGGTTTCTGGGTTGGATTTCAATTGGGTTTTTTGGGCAGTTAAGAGTTACAAACGTGGGAGAGAAGACGACTGTAGTCAGCTTGACATGCAATAAAAGAGCAGACACAGTGGTGAAGCTTTGTCGAGCCTTTGAGACTTTGAAGCTTAGGATTATTACAGCTAACATCACGGCTTTGTCCGAGAAGCTCTTCAAGACTTTAATCATCGAGGTAATGGATGATATAATATTCATGAAAGATTCGAGACTTTAGTGCGTCACCATGATCTTTTCGTCAAAAACATATTTTATCTGAATGTTGCTATTGCCAATATATCAGCAACATTATTTAAATCTCTGCATGGTCCACTTATGACAGCTCTCCAACGTTTCTATATGACTGCTATCAATTGATGTCTTTGTCTACCTCTTCTACCATTTTTCTCAGGCAGATGAGGTGGAGAAACAAGTGTTGCGGTTGAAAATAGAAGCAGCAATAGCAGCTGTGAATGATCTTGAAAGCCCAAGGAAATATTAAGGCGATCATTTCTCCATTTTAATCTTCGTGGAGATTTAATCTTCGTGGAGATTCCGAAAGGATATGTGTAATATTTACCTTCTCTCTTATGTTATTAAGCTGTTCTTTATATTTCGTAATAATGTATAGCTTCAATTATTAGGACAATGATTGCCAAGAACTTGTCCTGATGATAACCTTTTCCTCCGGGAAAAGCTGTAGTTTGAAAAAAAAAAATTGATGGAAAATTAAATTAGTAGTGTTGTTTGTTGAAATGTGGCTTTAGGTTTATTTTAAAGGGCAACTTAATAGTTCTAGAGTCTTGGCACCTCCTTCTTGGACACTTATGGCAAGGACATTCATTGACTTCAATCTTTGTTATTATCCATGCTAGTTGCTACTAAATGGATGCTACTTATAAGTTTATAAGGTCAATGACATAAATCAAGGGTACATTTGTGGCCAACCAACATATTAAAATACATCGTTTGTTGATGGGATTGGAATTATGACCCTAACATAATTAATGATCATATTGTCTATTGATACGCACTGTAATAAGCTGAATGAAAGGTGGAAGATGAGAGAACGTGGTCCAAGAATGGTATAGTAAGACTATCCTTAACAACGACCGCACAACCGGTCGTTGAATAAAAACATTTAAAATAAAGCAAAAAACTAAATTATTGCCACAACCGGTTGTGACACAACCGGTTGGTGCACCAACCCGGGTCACAACCGGTTGTGCACAGTTTTCTGTACACCGGTTTTTGTGGTTTACGATATATTTAATTATATATTAAAATTTTAATTTTAATTTTTAACCAAAATATATGATTTTTGTTTCTCTACAAATAGAGACTAATATTGATATATTTTGAATCACAATTTCAAATTATCTATTTCTCTATCACATTCTATAATCTATCATAATTCATATTATTTTTTTTCTCCAATGACCATAGTATCTAAATTTTATATCATATAATGTAATCTATTTTTCAAATATTCAAATACAACTTAAAATAATTATAAAATATAAACTGGATTGCTATTCACCGCCCCCTTTTTCCTAGACCGCCCCCTAAAGGGCTGAAAAAAGACAATTTTGCCCTTATGTTATTTAAATTAATTTAAAAAGAGAAAACGGCCTATTTTCACGACTGGTAAGCCAAATTAACGTAAAACATTGTTCGAATTTCAACTCGACCGAAAGAAAAAAAAAATTTGGACCGAAATAAATTTTCGGTTGTTACAGTACTGACCGAATTTCGGTCAGTACTGTAACGACCGAAATTGATTTCGGTCAGTACAGTACCGACCGAAATCAATTTTCGGTCTGTACAGTAGTGACCGAAATCAGATTTCGGTCGATACTGAACAGACCGAAATCAATTTTCGGTCGTGTACAGTACTGACCGAAATCTATTTTTCGGTCGTTACTGTAACGACCGAAAATTGATTTCGGTCGAATTTTTTTTTTATTATTTATTTTGATTATTTATTTATATTATTTATTTGGATTATTTATTTGGATTATTTATTTGTATATTTTATTTGGATTATTTATTTGTATTATTTATTTGGATTATTTATTTGGATTATTTATTTTTATTATTTATTTGGATTATTTATTTATATTATTTTATTGGATTATTTATTTGGATTATTTATTTGTATATTTTATTTGGATTATTTATTTGTATTATTTATTTGTATATTTTATTTGGATTATTTATTTTTATTATTTATTTGGATTATTTATTTGTATTATTTATTTGTATATTTTATTTGGATTATTTATTTGGATTATTTATTTATATTATTTATTTGGAGGGTGCAGGGGTCTCTCCTCACCCGTCCAGATGCGGGGCGCGATGTGCCCCAGATAACTACGGATGACCTCGTCATCATATGGACCACCGGGCTGTGGCCCCTGCACCCTCCACGAACCGTCATCTGCGACCTTGGAGCGCTTGCTCCCTATTTCATTTATCACGAATAACGCAAAAATAAATTTAATTTCTTTTACGTATTTTAAGACACGACATCGCATGTCATTTTATAGAGGAGAATGGAATTACCTGAGGAGGCCGGTGGCAGATCGTCGCCGGATGACTCAAACGATGCTCCATCATTCGGCACACCATGATCCGCATGCGGATCGTAATCCGCATATACGGACTGCGAAGCAGCTGCTCGCTTTCGCCTCTCCTCCAACCGGGGGGGGTCTACTGCTTCCTCCGGGTAGGGTCTTTCCACCCATGGTCTGTAATTATATTTTTTTTCAAAAAAAAAAAAAAAACGACCGAATTAAAATTTCGGTCATTGCAGTACCGACCGAAATCATGTTTCGGTCAGTACTGCAATGACCGAAATCAAATTTCGGTCGGTACAGTGCTGACCGAAACATGATTTCGGTCAGCATTGTACCGACCGAAACATGATTTCGGTCATTGCAGTACTGACCGAAACATGATTTCGGTCGGTACTGTAGTGACCGAAACATAATTTCGGTCATTAACAGTGCTGACCGAAATTATGTTTCGGTCAGTACTGCACTGACCGAAATTATGTTTCGGTCAATATTTTTTTTTTTTGACCGAACGGAAATACAGTTTGGTTGAGACGAAATTCGAACGATGTTTTACGTTAATTTGGCTTACCGGTCGTGAAAAAAAGCCCTTTCCCTTTCCTAGTCCTTGTCGGCGATCCATTGCGATTTTAGTTTTTTTTTTTGTCTGATTTGGATATGCGATTTGAAAAGTGTTGTCTGGACAAGCTTTAAATAGATATTTTTTCTTGTTTATTATAATTTTCTCTTTTTAAATTAATTTAAATATCATAAGGGCAAAATCGTCTTTTTCTAGCCCTTTAGGGGGCGGTAACAAGTAAAAAGGGGGCGGTAAATAGTAATCCCCAATATAAATAGTATGGGTTGTGTTGAGTTGTTGATAAAGTTAAAAATTATTTAGGTTATGTTGAGGTGTAGGTTGTGGATGTGGAGGAGAGAGAAAATAATATTTTATTATCATGACCGGTTGTGGAGGTCATGGATAATCGTAGTCTAAGAAAACGCTACAACGGTCAAGAACTGTCCCGTTCCTCTGTGGAGAGAGAGAGAGAGAGAGAGAGAGAGAGAGAGAGAGGGAGAGAGAGAGAGAGAGAGTACAACACCTCCTTGTGAGCCAGTGTACTCTGTTCGCGTTTCATGCTCTGCTTTTCTGCATTCCCTCACTCACTCTGGCATCGTTATGCATTGGCTGTCAGTCTTCTGTGCGTTTATGTTGCATATATTAGACACTTGGATTCAGAGTTCTCCTTTTATCCTAACCTTTCCATTATTAGATCGACAATCCTCTCTCTCTCAAATCTCAACACCGTAGTCGATGGCTTCTTCGCATGTCTCATTGGTTATTTTGCTTCTTTAATTGTTAATACAAGTTGAACGTGCTGGGCATTTTCAAATACAGACAGTACTCTGTTTTTAGCTTTCCCTTGGCTGGCGATTCAGCAGTGGTCTTTGTATTTCATCAGCAGCATCGATGAACTCATACGTTTTACTTTTGTATTTCAAAACAGAGTTCTTTGTAAGCTTCTCGTCTGATTAAAAAGACCGCACTCTCCAGGGTTTAGTAGGGTTCTCCTCTGTCCGCATCAATCTTTCTTTGCTTTTGACACGCTTCATTACCAAGAACCTGCAATTTCTTTGCTTGTGAACTCTGTCCTCTTTGTTTTCTCTAAGGTTGTCAAGTATTTAAATCCTAGTTTCAATAAATGTCTTCTTGTTTAACCGGCGGAGGTGGTAGATCAGCGTACGGATTGGAGTCTCTAAATCTGAACTGCATCAAATCTCCATCATCGTCATCAGCAGAAGCAACTTCATGGGCTTCGAACTCGTCTTCTTCACCGTCTTCAACTCTGTCCGAAGAGCACAGAAACTCGCCACTCGCAATCTTTACAAGAAAGCCAAGAACGCCTAGAAAAAGGCCAAACCAGACTTACGATGAAGCAGCTGCAATCCTCTCAACGGCTTATCCCAGGATTTTCCAGACAGCCAAACACCTCAACAAACCATCTCAAAGCAAACTCAACATAGCCCAAGAAAATACCCAAAACGACAGCAGCAAAAGTCCGTTACTCTTTGAGTCATCGTCCTTGCTCATGCCTTTTCATGTCTTCAATGACGACTTGGGCTTCCTTCTGAATCGACCTGTATTAGAAAGACCCCATTTGGAAAGAGGGTTCAATCCTTTAGAAAAGTCGCGTCTGATTGTTTCTGTGGGTCAGTATCTGTGGGAAATATGCGATGATTTCGACGCTGAGTCGATGCTCAGTGAAGAGATTGAAGAGGGAATCGACAGTGTTATGGGAAAGATTATCATGGGGCATGATATGAACAACAACTGTACTATACAAGTAGGTGATGATTTTGTCTATGGTTATCCAGTGGGCTTAGGATTCGATGATCATTATTATTATTACGGTAAGAAAAGGGAGTTCAGAGCAATGAGAAGCGTGGATGAAGGCGACGATTGGTGGAAGTTTCCTGCCGTGACTGTGGTTGATTTGAATACGAACATCCACAAAACTACTGCGAAGAAGAAAAAGAGAGTTGAGAACAAGAAATCGATAGCAGAGTCAGTTTCTAAGGAAGAAGCATCAACGTCAAATGTTAAGGCAAAGAGTGGAAGTAGTTCGTTGGCTTGTAAAAAGATAAATGAAGAAGATGTTCCTCCGTTAAGAGACGCCGGGCTGATGTTGAAGCTGGACTACGACGCCGTTTTGAACTCTTGGACTGATAAGGCTCCGCCGTTTAACGGTAACGACGTCCATATAAGTTATAATAATCCATCTTCTCTTCTTTGATCTTCAAACTATAGTTTATATCAATGTTATGTAATGAATTGATGATTTGCAGGCGAGGTTGGCACAAATGGTCGGAGCCACCTTGTTACGTTGCCAAGAAAAGCGTCGGCGACGAAGACCCAATAGTAAAGGTGACTTTTTTATTGTTATTTTTTCATTAATTGTTCAATTTCCTTTCATGGGTCAATTGTCTTTTAACATGAGTAAAACGTTTGGCTATATTGCAGGGGGGATTTTCTAGTTTCAAGACGTGATTTTTGACTAAGCAGTTGATCATGTTTATTTTATCCATTGATCACTTGTGTAAACACTAATCTAACCCTTTGGTTTGGGTCGAAAATATAACGAAAATTAGGTGTAGGAAATAATAGACCTTTTCTATTTTACCAAATTGACTGAGAAGTCTTACAAGAGACTTTGAACCGCAAATTATTTCTAGTTTATAAATGTTCCCATCCCAAATATTAATATCTTAAAATTCATACACCACCAACCCAAAACATAAGGCTGGCTTGTCCATGGCGTTGTCTCGAACCATCTCCCATTCGCTGCCACGTGTCCAACCCTCACTTCCCCTATTCGCCCTCCGCCGCAGCTCAACGAAAACCACTCCCGCGGTGGTCGAAGTCGACCTCGACTCGGCGGAGTCAACAGAAGCAATCGCCGTCGGGATAAAGAAGCTCGAGGACGCAATCCAAACCCTTATCGTGCGGCGCGCAGCACCAGATTGGCTCCCCTTTATGCCGGGATGCTCTTACTGGGTCCCACCACTCCAGCGTTCACAGCCCACGCCCGCCGCCCGCGCGGAAGCCGCCGGCATCGTCGAGGCTGTACGGAAATTGGCCGCCTCAGCTTCTTCTTCATCTCTGAGAATCTCTTCCTCTAGAGGATGGCCCTCGTCGGAGTTTTTCGATCAAGGTAGGTTTTGTCGTTCTTCTATGTTGACAAATAGTGCTTTTCTTTGTCGCTGTTCTTTTCTGTGAATTTCTTCATCTTTGACGTGACGATTAACGAGCCTTGAATATTTCAGTTTCTTGAATTGGATTTTCTGGGTTGACAAAGATGGGTTTTTTTTTTTTTCTTTAATGAATCTTGGGAAAAAGAGTGCACCCCTTTGTTGATTTATTGGACACGGTTTTGACCCATGTTAATATTTATTGCACAATAGTGTATGTTATCGAACTCTGTCTACTGGAAAGAGTAAGACTCAGTCTTCAGCTGTTAAAGCTCAAAACTTTGTGATGCTTTCTTTTTATGTTCCCAACTAAAATTATGTGCTCTACTTTTCCCTTCAGATATATCGCCGTTACAAACCATCCCTATAGTGGTTGTGGAGGACCTAAATCACATCGAGGACAGTGAAGATGGTTCGCTCGACGAGGAAGACGAAGAATGTAAATAAATCTAACATTGTGAATAAGTACTGTGTTTTTTATTGCGTTTAGTTAGACATGTGTGCTTTCTTGGTGTAAGAACGAATCATATGTGTATATATACTGAACTGAAACAGTTTCGCAATTTTTATCAAATTGTCCCAGATCAAGCCTCATCTAAAGAGTACCAAACAACTACGTAATCCATGTCGTATATATAAGCTCAAATGGCCACAATATTCTTCTATGACTCTGTGTATGTTGCATTAGACATGCTCTGTTTCTTACACGCTTACAGAATCACCTTCTTCGGCACCAATCGCAGTGGATTCTTCCTATGGAAGGTGAGACCTTCCTGAATCTCATCGTCGAGATCTTCGTTCTTCAGCCCACCAACCATTTCCCAATCGAAATGGTAGAGAAGATTCGCCACAATAATCTCAATCACAGACAAGGCCATGTTGATCCCAGGGCAACCTCTCCTTCCAGCGCCAAACGGTATAAGTTCAACGCTCGTCTTAAAATCCACATCGTGTTTATCCCCATTTGGTAAGAATCTCTCAGGCAAGAACTCACTTGGATTATCCCACAAACTGGGATCCCTGCTTATGGCCCACAAATTCACATGAACTAACGTTTTCGCAGGTATTTCGTATCCATCGACAAAGCATTCTTGGACGGTCTCTCTTGGTAGGAGGAGTGGCACCGGTGGGTACAATCGCATGGCTTCTTTTATTGCAGCGTCCAAATAAGGCAGCTTTACTGTAGCCATGTGTTCTTCGTTCAGTTCTTGTTTTCCCTTCATTGATTCTCTGATTTCTTCCACGACCTTCTTCATAGCTTTAGGATTCTTGATCAGTGCTGTCATAATCCATGTTATCGTCGTAGCTGTCGTATCAGTAGAAGCGAAGTACACGTCCTGTAATAACCACCATAGATATGGTCAATTCACAGAATGAGAGAGAGAGAGAGAATGAGAGAGATTTCACCATGAGTACAGCTTTGATGTGCTCAAGAGCTATATGAAGAGACTGATCTTCCTCCCTCAGACGCAGCAGAATATCGATCATATCAGCCTCGTCCGCCGCCTTGCTCTTGTAAGAAAGGAGATGCTCGTCTATGAGTTCTTGATAGAACGAATCACAGATCTGAAAAGCCTCGTCGAGGAAATCGAGCTTCCCAACCCATCTATCGATCCATCCAAGACATGGGAAGTAATCAGCAAGGTAAAAGCTCGAAAGGCTCCTCTCAAACATGTGAACCATGCGATAGAATAGCTTACTCTCAGCAGTGCCTCTCACGTATCTCTTCCCAAAAGCCACCCTAGACACAATCGTGCTGGTAAGACGAGTGATCGTCTCGTTCAAGTTCACAGCTTCAGATGTCTTCGCCTGCTCGGACAAAGCCTCCACTGTTGTCCTAACTTCTTCCTCCCTTATGTGGCTAAAAGACTGAACCCTCTTAGCGCTCAGAAGATGAAGCATGGCGAGCTTCCTCATCTGACGCCAGTAGTCGTTGTAAGGAGAGAAGGCGATGTTTGTGCAGTTGTAAGAGAGCTTCCGAAAGGCTATTGGGCTCGGCCGACTGCAGAACTTTAGGTCGGCCTTGATGAGCACTTCGTCGGCTGTTTCGACGGAGTTGGCGACGAGGACGCTTTTTGAGCCGAGCTTTAGGTACAGTAAGGGGCCGTACTTTTTGGACAGCCTGGCGAAAGTTTCGGGGAGGGAGGCTGAGCCCAGTTGGTGGAAGTTTCCGATGATGGGTAGGGGCGGTGGGCCCGGCGGTGTCGGGCGGCGGGCTTTTTGTTTTCGGTTGGGGCGGAGGAGGGATTTGAGTATGACTGTATGAGTATGGGGTTGGGGAGAGTGAGGAAGAAGAAGATGAGTATGAGGAAAATGGATACATTGCTTTCCATTACAGTTGCAGTGATTGAGTCAGTACATTGAATTGAAGGCAAATGTGTAGTAGTTGTGTCTATCTATATTGGGAGATGTTTTGATTGATTTCTTTTCTATGTGGACGTAATTAACGGTTGCAAAAAAAATCCAGGACGGCATATCAGTGATAACATTCTTCTTGCTCAAGAGATTTGTTCTGGTTATAAGAGTAAACAGTTGCCCGGCAGACTAACGCTTAAGGTCGATCTTGCGAAGGCATACGACAGAGTCGAATGGACTTCATCCTAGCAACCATGGCAGCGATGCAATTTCCGGCTCAGTTCATCCGTTGGGTCCGCGAGTGTATCACGACAACGCACTTCTCACTCAACATAAATGGCCGCGCGGAGGGCTTTTTCAAAGGGCGACGAGGCCTTCGGCAGGGCGACCCGATTTCTCCGTACCTTTTCACGTTGGTTTTGGAAGTTCTTCAGGGCATCCTTGCGAGGAAGATCCGACTCGATGAGCGATTCCATTTCCATTGGCGTTGCGCCGAAATATCTCTTTTCATGTTGACATTCGCCGACGACCTTTTACTCTTCTCTCATGCTGATACCCATTCGGCCTCGGTCCTTCGTGAGGGTTTGGACGATTTCGCTGAACTGTCTGGTCTCCACGCTAACCCGTCTAAAAGCATGATGTTCCTCTCTAAGAGAGCGGCAGGCTTAAGCGCTGCCATCTCGGGAATTATGGGGTTTGAAGAGGGGCAGCTACCGGTCAGATACTTGGGTGTTCCACTGATAACGGGGCGACTCACGATTACCGATTGCGCACCGCTCCTTGAAAGGATTGATAGGCGACTGGGCTCTTGGCTAAATCAATCTCTTTCATATGCCGGAAGGGTGCAATTAATCAAATCTGTCCTCCTCGCTTTTCATTCATATTGGTCAAGTGTTTTTCTACTACCTAAGGGCATCACCGGGGAGATAGAAAAGCGCATCCGCAGATTTCTGTGGGCTGGGACGTCGGCGAATGTCGCCTGGGCTGATATTTGCCTCCCGGCAGTTGAGGGAGGCCTTGGAATTCGGGCAATTGCAGATGACAACAAAGCTCTGTTAATGAAACACCTGTGGAGCCTGATTACCCGCGACCCAAACTCTGTTTGGGTGCGATGGCTGCTGTATACACGGCTGTCAACGCGCTCCTTTTGGACAGTTAGCGCATCATCGCGGGCAGCTTGGAGCTGGAGGAAACTACTACAGCTACGTCCCCTTTTAAGGTCCTTAGTGGACTTTCGCATTGGCGATGGACGGACCATTCAGCTGTGGCAGGATCCCTGGCTAGGGGAGATCCCGCTCATCGAACGTTTCCCAAGGGGACCTATTGCCATGGGACTATCTCATGATACCCGACTGAGTGCGGTAATAACCAAGCGGGGTGGGAGTGGCCCGCTCAAAATACGGCCGAATTCCGTGAGTTTTCGGGTCAGCTTCCGCAAATCCACCCAACGGAACAAGACTCGTTTTTATGGAAGGGGACTGCTGACGGCCGATATTCTGCACGCGCTGTCAAGGATGCTATCCGCCCTCACCGCGATCCGGTACCTTGGGCTGAACTGTTTGGTGGTATCTTGCAAATCCCTCGGCACGACTTTATCCTTTGGCTTGCCATTCGGGAACGGTTAGCCACGAGAGATAAGGTGTGGATTGCCACACGCGCAAACTCCACGGCTTGCCTCCTCTGTGACGGAGGGTCGAAACTACTAACCATATATTTTTTGAGTGTCCCTTTTCTGTACAGTGTCGACATGTGCTTAGACAAAAGACACGGTTTGCTTGGCCTTATCAAGATTGGCGCACAGGAATCCGATGGGCTGCACTTAAGTGGCGTGGCAAACACCTACACCACCAGGCATACCGCCACCTTCTTTCGTCCCTCATCTACCACATTTGGGCTGAACGGAATCATCGATGGCATGACGGCACAAGGCGCACGCCAGAGGCAATTACGAAGCTCATCCTTGATATGATTCACCTTTACCTGTCCGCGCTGCCCGCCAAGTACGACCTTCAATATCGAGGATTATGTCGCATGTGGCACATCGCCTGGTAGCTTTATTCTCTGGGGGGCTGAATTAGGGTTGTCAACGGGCGGGTTCGGGGCGGGGATCCAATCCCGTCCCCGTCCCCGCCGGATCCCCGCGGGGCGGGGATTCCCCGCGGGGATTCATATTTTTTTAAAAAATATAATATTTTTAATATAATATATAAATTTGGATATTTTTTGTTATAAATATTATATAAATTATAATTTTTAAATATTATTTGTATTATTTTAATATTATTTAATCTATTTTTTGATATTATTTTATTATTATTTAAATTATAATTTGAAATTATATATATTTTAATATATAATATAGGTTCGGGGCGGGGCGGGGATCCCCGCGGGGAAAAATCAGTCCCCGTCCCCGCCCCGCGGGGATAAAAACTCGGGGATTCCCCGCCCCTTTCGGGGCGGATCCCCGCGGGACGGGAATCCCCGCCCCACTGCCATCCCTAGGCTGAATGGGTCTACACGGGGCTGAAGGCTACTGATGTTGCGGTGTCATGTCCCTTGGCTGTTTTATTTCTGTCCCTCGCTTGCTCGTTTGTTTACTCTTGGAGTTTTGTTGTGTTTGGTGCGACATGAATTCTCATGCACGCGGTTGTACCATTTCGACTCTCTTTCCTTTTAATTTAGTGACCTTTTTTCCAAAAAAAAAACTCTGTAATAACTAATAAGATATCCACAATAATATGCACGTTATTTATTGGGGCATTTACATTTCAGCCCCCATTTAAGTTCAATTAGAGTTTAGACCTCTATCAGAAAATTCATAGTTTTAAGGACTCAATTTTTTCAGAAACACTTCATGGTTCCCAATACCACTTCATGGGTCTGTGGTAACACTTCATGAGTCTGTGGTAACACTTCATGAGTCTATGGTAACACTTCATGTGTCTGTGGTACCACTTCATGGGTCTAAGGTAACACTTCACCGGTCTGTGATATCACGTCATTGGTTTTTTGGTAACAACGGTCCCTTCTCTTAATGAAACTTAAATTTAGTCCTTATCTAAAAATGAAACTTACATGGATCATCATTTCTAATTGAAAATATGAATGGACTCCTAATTTGCACTTATTTATTTCGTGTGATACGCTGTTCTTTAATCTCCACAAAGAATGTGCTACAAGGGGAATATTGACGTGATTTTCGACTCATTTCTCAGTTTTAGGAAATGGAAAGTGGGACTGGGAAAGACAATAGAACTTGCTAATTAAATTAAAAATAAATAAATAAATAAATAAAACGTTTACAATATATCTACTGTCTACTTATCAGATCATTTATTTCCATGATCACCAACAATCCCTTCATTTCCTGCCAATATCAAGTACTTATGCTTCCTCGTAAGATCAGTACACTCAAAACCCAAAGCCCTACCTATCTCATTCTGCACAAAGTTAGCAGCTTTAATCTTCAAATCTCCATTCATATCATTCCCCGCCGTCACCCCTTCCACGGCACCCAACAGCCGAACGTCGTAGCTTGCCTTGGGATTCATGAGGAAGAATATCGAATCCAGCCACTTGAACCACTCGCCGTCGTGCCGTAGAACATGCTGACGTGGCAGTCGACGGCCACGGGGAATATCCTCTCGCTTACTCCGGCGAACAGAGGGCTGAACCTCAGCAGAAAAGGTTCCCGGCAAGTCGTCCCCTCAGGGCAGACGACGAGGTTGCGCTGCTGTCTTAGAACCCCACGCATCAGCTCGGCGTCGTGCGCTCTGTTCCTCTGTAGGCGAACGGTTCTGACAGGGGAAAAGATCTCGGAGAATCTGCTCAGGCTGTAAGTAGCTGCGGTGATGGGGTTTATCTGTAAGGCGTAGGCGATGAATATTGGGTCGAGTAGGGTTTTATGGTTGCAGACGTATAGGTTTCCATTCGTTCTTCTGTGTGTGTGAGTTTCTGAAGTCTTGGCTTTAGAAACTCTGACTTGTAATCCGAGGAATCGAAGCAGTGGGCCCATGATTTTTACGGGAAAAGAGGATGCAATGACGACTCTGAGAAGGCAGAGGCATAAGCCGAAGGGAAGCCATAGGATCATTGCTAGAGAAGCTGAGTATGTTGGCCTGAAAGCTAATCTTCCGTCGTGGAAAATGAGGGGCTTGGGATATGAGCTTTTGGGCAGTTGATTCCATTTCCTTCTTTCCTGTTCGCTCACAAGGTAAGTTACCTTGCACTTTGAAGACAACCGTTGATTGCTGCTGCTTCTGCTGCTGATGATTCCAATGGTGTTAGCGTCACTACAACAAGCGATGGTTTCTGGGATTTTAGGACTTGCTTTTGCTTCCATGGTTCCAAGAAAACGACCATAACTGACTTTTAAGTCTCTCGCGACGACGTGGTCGACTCCCAGGTAGTCTTTTAAGAAGCTTTCCACCATTACTAGCGGCAGGTCTGTGACGGCCACGGTTGTTTTTGCTCTGCGCAGAACCTCGAAGCTCTCCATTGCAACGTCTTCGAGGAAGAACTTGGGCAGAACTGATCTTCCTTCCCTGAAAGAGTCCTTCTTCAGCCCCAGAAAACTAATCATAACCATAGCTTTCAAGGCGAAGTCTTGATTACAGAGACATGTCAAGAATGGGTAGGCAATGAGTAGAAAGAGAGCCCTTATCAAGCCGCCTGCTTCGAAAGCCACGAGCATGAAGTAAGGGAAGAGCGAGGTCGATTTCAGCAGAGTAGCCTCCACGTCGAAGAAGACGACGACGTCGTTTCTCAGGTCAAGGCTGTTGAATATCTGTAAAGATGAAACGCTTCTGTTTAGCCTGGCGGCTCTGTTCTTGGTGTAAGAAGGAAATTTTTTGGAGTTTGTGAAGTGGTTTATCAATATAGCGAAGAAGAGTACGGGCTTTCTCAAGTCGATGAGACCCATTATCTAATTTTTTTTTTTCAAGTTATTCCAACTTTGTTTCGCTTTGGCTTTGTCGTAATGGGAAAAAGCTGGACTGTGTTGTTCTCTATTTATATTACAAGAATTAAAGAAAGCAACCCCACAACAACATTAAATGTAACGCGGAAGAAGCCATGCAACACAAAGTCGGCATCTTATCTTACACCGAAGTCCAATTGCATTCTTATTGCTTAAGTCAAATGAATATGTTTTCCATACCACCCCATTCTTGGAGGGATGGAGGTTGACTAATAATCCATTTGACTCTTTGGGTCGGTCAATACCGTTGAGTTTGAGCATATAACATTTATTGTATTAAATGAACACACACAAAATGGACAGCTAGCTGCTATATTGACTCGGTTTTCTTTAATTATTACCGTGTGTTTGTGTTCGGTGGACATTGTTGATTATCACGTATTCTTTCTCTCATACCAAAACATGGCTCCTTCTCTCTCGTCCTTCCCACGTGAACAGCTGCATTAATCTTCTTCATCTATGAGCTCCAACTAAACTAAACTAAAGCTGCATGTCCCAATTGTGGTGCTGAGGATTCATTTCATACGACGATGTTGTTCCCCTTCCAATTGTTAAAGAAGACCTTCGCTTAAGCTATTGAGTTCCATTAGTTAGACCCACTACTAACTAACTAACATCTTCGACTTCCATAGATGAGATATACTCCATCCGTCCCGCTAATTTTATCACAATTTTCCATTTCGGGCGTCCCAGTAATTTTATCACATTTCCTTATTTAGCAAAAAACTATCACAAACAATCAATATATTAAATATTCTTAAAAAAACCTGTCAGAATATACACTTTTTTACCTTTTCATTATACTATATTATTATAATAATGCCACCTTAATTTGCGTGCCCAGCAACTTATGTGATAACCGTGTGGTGTGGCCTCTCTCTCCTGCAAAATTATGTTGGATTTTTCCAACTTAGGCCCAATTATGACTTAACAAACGAGGCCCAGCCCATTAATATTTTGCTGGGCCTTACAATATCGCCTTCTGCAATTGAAAGAAAACCCTACGCTTGTATTTTTATCCACCACACAGCATCAGCACTTCGATTGCGCCATCGCCTCTCTCTGTCTCACGCAAATTTGCTGTATTTAACTATGGTTAGTCGTCGATTGAATTCGTATTTGGGGATGTAAGATTGTGTTCGTGTTTCAGTCGACGGATAGCTTTTTGATCTTTTATATGTTTATTTTTGTTTAAATAGGTTCTCTCAAACGATATCGATTTGCTGAACCCACCAGCTGAGCTTGAGAAGAGAAAGCACAAGCTCAAGCGTTTCGTTCAATCTCCAAACTCCTTCTTCATGGTTCGCTCGCCTCCTCTGCTCTCCACGTCGCTTGCTTGTTTTCATATATTAAACAAAATAAAAATCTCCACTTTTTATTGATTTGCGTACGTCTTTCTTTGGGAATTTTAGGATGTGAAGTGCCAGGGATGCTTCAACATGTAAGTAAGCCGATTAATTACTTCTTTCTGCAGCCCTTTTTCCTAATCGAATTACCGATCGTAAAAAAAAATAAATCTGATTTTAATTGTGGTGCAGAACGACTGTGTTCAGCCACTCTCAAACGGTGGTTGTGTGCGGAAACTGCGGGACTGTTCTTTGCCAGCCAACTGGCGGCCGGGCGAGGCTCACCGAGGGCTGTTCTTTCAGAAGAAAGTCTGATTAGTTTAAGTCATAATTAAAAAAAAAAAAAGGAATGAATTTTGTCTCATCATTGTTTCCTATTATATGTTGTTAGAGCCTTTTGGCTGCTTGACTGTTTCTTGCTCCTCTTATTAACAAGAAACATCTGCAGTTTTTGCAACCTTTATCACATGGTGGAATGATTCCAACTTGTAGCAATGCGCTGAAAAACATACTTAAAACCGTTGTAGCTAAGGTTCAAAGAATGGTATCAAGAGATTAGGCAATAATTCCTATCAAATTCCTCATACCCAACATCGACCAGGCAAAGCCCGTCGGGAGGAGCAGGCGGTGCAGTAGCACGGCGACACGTGGCGTCCATTAGCCTTACGAGGGCATCTTCTTCAGCGCCAGCTGCTGCTTCTCGAATGGCCGTGGCGACGAGAACTCGAACCATCTGTAACGAAGAAAGTGTGTTCATTTATTAGGGAATACCCTTTTAGGGAGTGATCTTCAAGGTGTAATGAAAGTTTCAAAGATGGATAGTGTAACAAATTACCTTGCGAAGGAAGCGGTTGGCGACTAATTCTATGCACATTGCTCTTGTAGTTGCCTTCTTACAGCCCTGCTTAGACGTAGATCGATGATGTGGGCTGGTTTTAGGATTGAAGGATAAAGATCTTAATTTTATGTAAGAAGATGGTGATAGGAAGAAACTACCTCATTGGAACTTGGTAAATAGGTCTCTGCAGCTCTTGCGTGGAAGACGAAGCACTCTGTTGGAGGCCCGCTGAGAATTTGATCGCAATTAGTTAAAAGGAAAGAAGGAAGTGCCAAAGCTAAAACATTGATCCTATTACGTGTTTCTTGACGCCTTAGTGTCTCGTGCGAACATCTTGTAAGAATGTAGCTTTCCTTCCAATTGATTCAGCATGATATTCACACAGCTAACTTTGAAATTAGTTGGCTTCTTTCCCTCGTCTGCTCCGTTTTCTCCTCCAAAATCATCGATGAACTGACTGTTCTGGCGAATCTTGCAGTCACTTGATTCTTGAAGCAGAGTCTCGCCATCAAGAGGAAATATGTAGAGATAGCGTCTCCATTTTGCAGAGAAATTAGGATGAAATTCACGCGATACCTAAACAGATATTTATATATGCATCACATTTTGCAGTGGTATTGTGTGAAATGCCATTTTGCAAACATTAAGATTCGACAAACGCACGCCAAAATTTACAATAGAGGACTATTTGCATTACCTGTGAAACTTTGACGACCTTTATCCTTGCTGGTGCAGCACAATTTATGGCTTCCTCAACGTCACGAGCTTTGACGTCTTTTCTCCAAGTATCTGAGTGTAGTAAGAAAGGTAGCATTTGACTTATATTTTTACCCAAAGAAAAAGGACAAGTAGAGGGAAGGGAAACAGAAGAATCTCCATCAAATGGGCAATGGAAGAAGTAAAGAATAATCTCAGCAATGTCCAAGAAATCATACAGAAAGAGCAGACTTGTCGAAGGGCAGACACTCCTTTGTCTGTTCGTCCAGCTACAACAGCACAACCTTCTAATGGCAAATTCTTTTCTTTCAGCAACTTTGCTTTCTTTTCATCGACAAATTTCCCAGGGACCATTCAATCAATCTGTGGTCATCAATTACAAAACAAGATCTTTTTTCATATTGTCGAAGCAAATTTCAAATTCTCTACGTTAACACTCACCCTTGAACTGTATTTAAACCAGGTTGCTTCTGCCACCCATCAAATGAACCACCGTGATAAGACAGCACTATTTTGAAAGTCACTCTTGCCCATCTTCCCAATTTATCGTCGACGGGCGCACTCATCTGTTCGTGTTCATCAAAATCCGCTGCTAATTGAGCTTCATCACATACAGTAACAGTCTGCATAAGGCCATCTTTAATAATCATAATCAAGAATATAAATGTAGGAAAGAAAAACGACTAGTGAAATTCTTGGATCCCATATCAAAAGCTCACATCTTTTGGTGAAGATAATTCAGACAATGACCTTGTTCCGTTCACCACGTCAAAATAAAATTCGTTAACTTTGTCCCACGACCTTGAATACATGAACTCGTAGCTTTCCCTGACAAAATCACATACATGTAATTCAGGATAAGTGCTTTCCTCGTTTCCTACAAGAGAAGAGCACAACATCTTTAAAGACTACCAAACTAGCCCAGCCCAGCTCAAAGTACACCGAAGGCAAAAAAACAAAAGAAACTCACTCAAGCTCCATTTTTATCAATAATTGAAACAGATTTCGACTCTTCACAAGCTTCACAATTGGTTTAAGCTAAACTTCCACGAGGACAAGCTCGATAATTAAAAAAAAAAATTATCAAACACAAGCACATAGACTTGCTCCAGCTCGAAGCACAGATCGAGTGGAGCTTTGGGCAGCGATAACGCGGGAGGGGGTGTTTGTGTAATTTTACTTGGCGGTCCATCGGTCGAGTTTGCAAGAATCAGTGTGTTGGTAGTGAGCATAGTCCTTATCGTGCCGCAGCGAAAGAGACTGCGGCGCGTGGACGTCCATAGAGCTCCTCAGCCGCACTCCAGCAATTGCCGCCGCCGCCGGCTGTTTTATCATCGCCGCACGCTCTCAACGCCTCCGTCTCGAAACGGACAAGGAAAATATTTGACCGCCAGCAACAAAACTGAGGATTTTCATTATGGGCTTTTATCTCTTAGGATAAGCCCATTAAGATGGGCTCATAACTGTCTTGCTGACTTCGTAATGTACATCGCGCATCCTTGCTTGTAGGTCAATCTTACAATTGTTTTACTTAGACTAGGGTTGCAAACGAATCGAACTTTTTTGGTTCGATTCGCGATTCGATTCGAAATTTTAAAATTCGAATTCGAATATTTAGAATATGAATCTGAATAAGAATATTTTTTTTATTCGAGAAATATACGAATACGAATATGAAATCACAATATTCGATTCGAATATTAATCGAATTATTCGATTCGAATAATATAACATCAAATATAAAATAATTATTATATATTCAGATATAATATATGATAACTCACTAAAACATTTCAACATAATATGTTATAATTCATGATATGTTTAAATATAATTTATTGTAGTTCAATAAATATTTTAAATATAATATTGTTTATATTTTATTAAATAGAAAATGAAAGAGGACTTTGAATACAAATTTTCGATATTCGATTCGTATATTCGAGAAAATATTCGAATTCGAATAAGAATCAATTTTATTATTCGATTAAATGTTCGAATATTCGTATTCGTATTCGATTGGTATTAGAAATCGAGGGGTCCTTCTAAAACCAATTGGTGTTAGGAGGAGAAAGTCTCGTATATATATACTAGCTTCAAGAGCTTGAGTTATCCGATGTGCGACGAAACCCACTTAGAATCTCAACAATTGGCATCCGAATACGAATAGAATATTGCGGTATTCGACTCGATTCGATTCGTTTGCAACCATAGCTTAGACCCAGTCGAAACTGTAATAATGGCTAAATAAATATTCAAAGCCATCTCCTCATTCAGATCACACGTCATTTTTATCCGTGTTCTTACAGCAATATTTTATTCCACTACTCTACATCTCATTGAGCGAGAAGACAGAACCTGTTGTAATAATTGGACGGTTTGTCCACGTATAGAGCTACACGGCTTATTCTGGTTCGTCCGCGTATATAGCTACATGGCTGATTTTGGTTCGTCCACGTACATAGCTACACGCTGACTCAGGTTCGTCCACGTACATAGCTACACGGCTGACTCAGGTTCGTCCACGTAATATAGCTCCACGGCTGAACCTGGTTCGTGCGAGTTTTGATTCGTCCAAGTGTCCAAATGCACGGCTATTCGTCCGAGCCTAAAATATTCAGCTATAAATAGGCTAGTTATAAGTCATTGTAAATCGTCGAAAACAATAATTTCTTCTTACTAGCAAAAGAAATACAGTACATACAAGTGTTGAGAGGAAAATATTTAGGGAGTTTGTGAGTCTCCTATTGTAAGAGAGATAGAGCTAATTTTCTCCTTACAGTAGAGTGTTGTAACTCATAAATTACCCACAGACAAATATTTTTACCTTGTCCTTAGTTTTTCACCCCGAGTTTGGGGTTTTTCACCTAAATTCCCGATGTCTCTTTTATTTTCACACTGTTAGTTCTCCAACATAACCAAGACTGTCTCGGAATTCTTCCCTTTTTCAGACACAACCAACATTATATGAAATAAGTACAGTAGGTTAATGTTTTCATAATGTTTAAAATGCCTCGTGAAATAAATACCTATAAACTAAGTAAGACCACGGAGTGCAAGAGAGTTATTCAGTTGAGCGATTATGTTTTTCTGTATCATTGAAAAACCGAGAAAATGGTAGTAAAGACTTCAACAAAAAAATTAAGCAATATATTTCGTCAAAACGCTGTTACCGACCAGGGTATAATAAAATGCTTGAAACAGTCTTGACTTGGACAAGTCATATGCAAGCTACACGAACACGACAAAAGGCAGGTGTCTATTGCATTGCATGCATGCATTATAATTATCAACACATGTACTATTATGGTAGATCTTAACAAGCCTGATGCGCTGCTATATTTTCCTTTTTAATTGTGTTGATTATAATTATTATGTATCATTATTTTATGGGCATTTTTGTTTCAGGCACCATGTTAAGTTTCATTAGCTTCTAGGATCCAGTCTGAAATTTCATAGTTTTAACTTTTAAGGACGTGATTTGCGCAGAAATAGTTTATTGTTCTGCAATACCACTTCATTATTCTTTAGTATCACTTCATGGATCTGCAGTGCCACCTCATTGTTCTGTAGTACCACTTCACTGTTTTGTAGTACCACTTCATTGCTTTTTAGTACCACTTCATTTGATACCAATTCATATACACTGCGTAACAGTTGCGTACTTTTAGTTCTTTATCTCTAAATTTATCAAAATTGGATCCATAAAATCATTTTTTTTTTGACAAGGACCAGAACACTAAATTAAAACTTAACATGGGGCCTGAAACTCAATTTGCCGTTATTTTTTTCCCTCGTACGTTACGTAGATGGGTATTATAAAGGATTATCGCGCTTCCAATCTCAAGTGCAAGTTCAAAGAATATTATAACATGGAGTACTACTGCTACTTGTCTGTCGCTCTTTTGGTACCTATTCTAACCACAGTAGTCTTCTTCTTCTACCTCTTCCACAACAAGCCCTTCCCCAACGACGCCAACGCCGCCGGAAAATCACCGCCGGAAAAATGGGCTTTCCTTTCATCGGAGAAAGCCTCAGCTTTTTATTAGCGGGCTACAGAGGCCAGCCCGAAACGTTCATATTCGACCGAGTGAAGAGATACTCTTCGTGTATATTCAAGACGCATCTCTTCGGTGAAAAAACCGTAGTTTTGTGCGGTCCGAGCTGTAATAAATTCATCTTTTCCAACGAAAACGTTCTTGTAAGAGGTTGGTGGCCCGACACAATGAAGAAGATCTTCCCATCAACTGCTCAATCGACAGCGGAAGAAACGATCAAGATGAGAAAAATGTTCCCAAATTTCTTCAAAGCCGAAGCCCTGAAAAATTACGTAGGCGCGATGGATCAGCTGGCGCAGATGCACTTCTCCGGCGAGTGGGAAGATAAAGATAGCGTTCTTGTCTTCCCTCTGACCAAGGAATACACTTTCTTGATCGCATGCAAGCTCTTTATAAGCGTCGAAGATCCTCAGCAAGTCCATAAGTTTGAGAAGCTTTTCCACACCTTAACCGCTGGGTTGATCTCCATCCCCATAGATTTCCCTGGAACTCCTTTCAACAAGGCGATCAAGGCATCTGAGATTATCAGAAGGGAACTCATTCCCATAATTCGCCGGAGGAAGGTCGACTTGGCCGATCAGGGATCAAAAGCATCGCCATCATCGCCTGCGCAGGATATCTTGTCAGTGATGTTGATGACGAGCGATGAAGATGGAAGATTCATGCATGAGATGGAGATAGCTGATAAGATCATAGGATTGCTTGTCGGCGGACATGACACTGCCAGCTCAGCATGTGCCTCCATTGTCAAGTACTTGCCTGAGTCGCCTGATGATGAAATCTATGATCAAGTTTACCAAGGCACGTCTTCAATGCATCTTTTTTTCCAGTCATTGATTCTACTTTTATTACTATATTATTAGGGTTTTCTTACAGAAAAGAAATTATTTTCTCTATCTAGAACAAATGGAAATTGCTAACTTGAAGGGCCCAGGCGAACTACTGAATTGGGAAGACATTCAAAAGATGAAATATTCATGGAACGTTGCATGCGAAGCATTGAGGCTTTCCCCGCCTGTTCAGGGAGGTTTCAGACAAGCCCTTACTGATATTACACTCAATGGTTTCTCTATCCCAAAGGGATGGAAGGTAAATACAACTACAAGTTAGAAAAAAAAAAAAAACAAAGAAAAAATATAGGTATGCAGCATATTAAATTACATCTAGTCTTGTACTTTCGCAGATCTTTTTCAGCCCGAACTCGACGCATATGAGCCCCGAATACTTTCTTGACCCGAAAAAGTTCGACCCGTCGAGATTCTCCGAAGGATCGTCGTTGGGGCCCACTGCTCCTTAAACGTTTGTGCCCTTCGGCGGAGGTCCAAGGATGTGCCCAGGCAAGGAATTTGCAAGGATGGAGATACTTGTGTTCATGCATCATCTAGTGAAGAGGTTCAAGTGGGATAAACTTATTACACATGAGAAGATGATTGTCTTCGGTTTAACGCCAATGCCGGCGTATGATCTTCCCATTCGTCTCTATCCTCATCATAATAATAAGTAATAACCGATCTTCCGTTTTTATCTCCGTCGTTAAACGTTAGCTTGGGTCGATATATTGTTGTTAGTGTACCAAACGTTATCATGCTTCGTAATAATGGCGATTTAGCTAAAAGTTTGTCATAACTTTGTAACGAGGCAGCGGGGGACTTTCGAAAGTTCTGCTCTGTTTATCATCATATCATATACTTCCTCTGTTTCACAAAGAAAGTCGTTTTAGATTTTCTTACACATATTAAGATATTAAGACATGTGTTAAAATGTCTTTATACCCCTCATTAACTATTAATAATTATTTCACTTATGAAGCATGTGTTGTTATTTAATATGGGGGCAATTTTGGAAATTTACACATATATAGTTATTGAAAATACTAAAACGACTTGCTTTTTTAGAACAAAAAAAGACATCTAAAACGACTTCCTTTGTAAAAAAGAGGGAGTATTATTATTGCATGTTGTCTTTCCTACTTTGATGCCTCTAGAAAAGTACTCCCTATGTTTCACAAAGAAAGTCGTTTTAGATTTTCTCACACATATTAAGACATGGGTTAAAATATCTTTTATACCCCTCATTAACTATTAATTATTATTCCACTTATGAAGCATGTGTTGTTATTTAATATGGGGGCAATTTTGGAAATTTAAACATATATATTTATTGAAAATACCAAAACGACTTGCTTTTTAGAATAAAAAAAGATATCTAAAACGACTTTCTTTGTGAAACAGAGGGAGTAATATTTAAGAGTTAAAAATTACTTCAGTTTAGAGAGCTCCACTTACTCGTGTCACGATATACATTGGAAAAGGGAAGCATAGAAGTTAGAACGAAACTTACATGTCGACTTCCTAGGGCAAAGTTTTGTCCTGACGTTATTATTTAATTGATGCCTAATTTCCAAGACTGAATTGTTTTTGTATTTCTCACCAAGGCCGAGAGTATCACAATTCACAAGTCTTCATGTCGAGATATTGCTGGCAAAAGCATCAAAGTCGAAACACGTGTTCTTAGCAAACGAGCACGTGCCGAGTTTGTCTGTTGCACATGATTAGGGTTGTCATTTCAACGGGGCGCGATCCCGCGAGGATCCGCCCCGAATAGGGCAGGGATCCCCGCTATCTTACCCTCGCGGGGCGGGGAGGGAGAAATATTTTTCCCCGCAGATATCCCCGCCCTGTCCCCGATAATTAAAATAATTTTTATTATATTCAATTAATATTATTATAAGAAAAATAATATTAAAAATATACTTGGATAATATTAAAATAATTAAAATATGGTTTAAATAATAGGGGTCTTTACACATAAATACTCATTTTCATAAAAACTTGTAATTCAGTACCCTGTCAGTATTCTTTTATATGTAGGTGCCTAAGAGAATAAATTTTTTGCACATAGGTCTCCATTCACCACAGATACGCCATATAACACATTTAGGTACCCTATAGCAACGTACCCTATAGCAACGTATTTTGGTACGTAATACGTTGAGAAAATTGTGCGTCATATATAACACACTAAGGTACCATATAGAAACCGTATAGAGTACCGTATAAACGCGTGACGTGGTACGCAATATACATACAAAAAGGTACGGCAAGACTGAAAAATTGGTATAAACAGTAAAACGGGTACTTATCTGTAAAAATTTCTGACGTAAGTACTAATTGTAAATTTTTTATTCAATTGAGTATTTTTCTATAGATGTCACTTTAAATAATATTATATTAATATAAATTGAATTTTGTTTAAAAGTAGTGACGGGGCGGGGATCCCCGCGGGGACGGTGAAGATTCGTCCCCATTTGCCTCGGCCCCGCCCCGCCCCGTTGACAACCCTACATATGATTTCTCTTCTTCTCCGGCAAAAAGTCAACGGCTGTCAACGCCGACATTCCCTAGACGCCGCCTGGACAAACCTGTTTTTCCGGCGATCGGAGCTTCTCTCCGCCTACGTAAATATGCTACCAAAACGCTCTCTACAGTCCTTATATTTACCAATAATCACCACAAGAGCATTTCCCACCATTAAAATGGTGAAACCTCGTGGCATCTCTAAGGATTATCTCCCTACCTTCCACGCCAGACATAAACTTCATAGCTTGGTGACAATCCTCGCACACTCTCAGATTCTTGAAAAACCCTAATCGGAAAATCCAACGGCAACTTCATCAGCCCAAACGCCACGGCCAACTTCTCGCTGTGCCGCAAAAGCAGATCCTCCTTTTGCTCCTCCTCCACGTCATGCAACGCAGATTCAAGAATGGGGACATAGCCCGCTAGCTTCATCTTCATCCCCATCTCCTTGAGCTTTTCTTCTATGAATTTAATCTCAGGGTGAAGTCTATCTCCCGACATAAACTCATGCATAGTTCCCTCCACCTCTATCCAGCTAATTCCCGCCGTTTTCACGACATTATTACGCTTCATCCATCTTCTGATCTCAGACGCCTTTTCCCACTTATTCCTCGAAGCATAGACATTGGCGAGCTGTACATAAGGCGCCGGGTTAGAAGCCTCGATGCTGATGAGTTTTCTTGCAGCAAACTCGGCGATTTCTACGTTCTTGTGAGTCTTGCAAGCGGCGAGTAACGTTCCGTATAATGCAGCGTGGGGTTCTCCAGGCATTTTGTCTATCAAATCCATGGCAGCCTCGAGCTTGCCTGCTCGACCAAGAAGATCGATCATGCAAGTGTAGTGGTCTGCCTTCGGTTTGATTTCGTAGTCTCTCTGCATTTTGTCGAAGAAGTGAGTCCCAAGATCGACTAATCCGCCATGGTTACAAGCAGATAATATGCCAACGAATGTAATCCAATCTGGGCTCATCCCTCCAACGCTTGTCGTCATTTCATCGAATAGATCGAGTGCCTTCTCGCTATCTCCGTGCTGGGCATAGCCCGAGATCATAGCGTTGAACGTCGCAGTGTCTTTACGTGGCATTTCTGAAAACAACTTCCTCGCATCGCTTGGAACACCGCACTTGAAGTACATGCTGATCAATGAGTTTCCAACGGTTGTATTTAGACACAAAGCGTGCGACTTGCATGTAAGCTGATGCACCTGTTTTCCAAGCTTCAGCAGAGATAAGTTACTACAGGCCAAGAGAACACTGCTCAATGTAGACTGGTTAGGATTAAGAACAACCTCTCCTAGTTCTAACATTTTCTTGAACAGCTTTAAAGCATATTCCCCACGGCAATTCTCGACGTACCCAGCGATCATCGCGTTCCACGTCACAAGGTTCTTGTCGGGCATCTCCTGGAAAGTCTTTTCAGCCAAATCGACATTCTCCAATCTCATATAACCGCTTATCAAACTCGTCCAGGCGACTACGCTCTTGGTTGGAGCCATTTCGAATAGCTTCAACGCAGATTCCATGTCGCCAGCCTCGACATAGCCTGATATCATCACGTTCCATGTCACTGTGTTCTTCATAGGCATATCGTCGAACAGTTGCTCTGCGTCTTCGATCCTTGCATTTTGAAACATACCTGATATCATTGTATTCCACGAGGCAACATCTTTGACAGGAATATTATGGAAGAATTCCCTAGCTCCTTCTACGGAAGCGTTCTTGAAGTAACAGGCAAGCATGGCATTATGCGAAATGGAGTTTGGTTCGGGAATTTTATCGAACAGTTCTCGTGCTTCTTTTACTCTACCTGGAGTCTTCGCCAGACCGGCCAATATCGAGTTCCACGTAACAGTAGTCCTACTACTCATGCCTTTGAAGACCTCCATTGCCGAGTTTAAGTTCCCAGATCGTATGAGGGATGTTATCTTTTTATTGGACGATATGATGTGCCTGAGCTCATCGTCTTGCTTCGACGAGGGTGATCGTTTCTGTTGAAGCATTCGTGGGCTTGAATTGTTAGAGAAGGTGGTGCAATAACAACAACGCCCATGCTTGGGATGTGAAGAAGCTCTGAACAAGAAAGGATAATAAATCTGGGCAAGTCTTTCAATTCTCGGCATTACGAAGTTGCCTCTGCTCTGGCGCTAGAAATCGATAATCATATCCATATCCAATATCACATGATGTTCAGTTCAGACATGAGACACGTTTGAATTTTCCTTTCATCACCGGTAATTGAATACTGCAAATTGCAATGAGAGGTTAGAATCAGTGAATCACCTTCGTGTTTTTTTCAAAAAGGATTATCACTACTGTACTGTAATCATTGTAGTTGCAATTACTTCCATGTATGGGCACTAATCTTGAAAGTTTTACAGATTTATCGACCACTACATAAGCAGCTATAGCAAGAATCAAGATCCACATGCTTTCCTATATTGCTCGACATTATCTTCTATTGAAAGACAAAGGAAGATAAAATGAAACAAAAAGGATGCAAAAAAGGGAAAGAAACGAATAATCTCCAAGATTTCAGCAAGGTCATTGCAGCCCATGCATTTATCTCAATGCACCATCACTGACAGTTAAAAGCTCAGTGCTATGCTGAGCTCGTTGTCTTCGGCACATTTATACCACTATCTATATGGAGAACTTCAGCCAAATTGTCCAAGAGCTGATTGACTGATTCATTTGAACTCACAGCTGAGCTGGCCCTCTCTTTTGCCTTCCTCTCCTGCAAAGACTTCTCGAGATTATCGTAAAACTTGAAATCGTCGAGAAGGGAAGTTATCATTTCGCAGTTCTTGAAAATCTTCAACATTTCGATTCCCTGCTCCAGTTTCACCTGTAACGGAAGGATCGATGGATACTGTCAAAATAGTTAAAACCAACCAAAAATAGAAGCAGCTGAGAAGAGATCAAACCTCTTGCGAATCACGACTGTGAGTCACTGGCTTGTTTTCGTTGTTTTCAAGAATTATATGGCGAAAGTAAATGTTGGGCACATCTTTTATGATGTGCCATTTGACGGGAAACTGACCGCTCCACCGATCTTGAACCCAGTGATCGGCGTCACGGTTGAAGTCGACGGGTCCGATCATTTCAGCTACACCGCAAAACTGTCCACTAGAATTAACCTGCGAGAGATTGTGTGGAGAAATTTAAGGAACTAAAAAAAAGGATGAGATTGAGTCAGCTATTTGGATTAAAGGGTCACCAAAAGGGAAACGCACACTTACTGAGAAAAATAGAAAAATTGGGCAAGAACCTTCGATTTCCTTTGCCTCACCATAGGCGGCGTCCAGCTTTCTGTTTCCGAGCGACGTGCTGGCCCAAACCCCATATTTTATGCTCTTATGTACATTTTCTTCACTGAAAGACTTAATAACGAAAAACTTTGCTTTTTCGTAATCAGTGGGGAAATCTGGAGAGTTGATGTGATCTGGGTGAGATTCAACGTCGTTACTGTCGCCTGCCTCTTCAATTGAGCTCTTGATTTTGATCTTTGCAGCCCTTGGTCCTCGGTTTCTAACATTCGAGCTACCTAAAGTATCAGGAGAAACACTTGCAATGTTGCGATCCCTCTCAAGTCTCGAACCAGTTGCAGCAGCAAACTGATAACGACTGGAGCCATATCCAGCCCTTTGGTATGAACCAGCACGGCCAAATTGAGCGGTCAGCGGATTTGTTGAGGACAACCCAAAGCCTTGATATGGTGTCTGTCATAATAGAATTACTGATTAAGAAAGACATGATCATTTGATGACAAAATGGATCTTCTGCTTAAGAAGAGCCACAGCAATTTTCTCATACAGTAACTCAGTACCACAGCACACATTCAAGGAAACACGTGGAGAAAAACCTTGGGCAGAATATAAGAAAGCAGTTATGACAAAAACGGCCATCTAATAAGAGGATATTATTGTCGAAATGAGGAAGTGAACGAGGTATTAGCATAAGCTACAATACTCAAATTAAAATCCCATTACGATAAGACATATACCTGAACAGCATTTTGCTCATATGATCCAAGTACGCCAGTAGGCTGAGGGTATGGGTTTCCAGAACTTAATGGAGTCATGAATCTGCCAGTACCCAGAGAACTCAAATGACTAGGCATTAATTCATTAGAGCCAAACTCGCCAGGGTAATTGTAAACACCATAGCCACCACCTCCAGAGAGATGTCCAGAAAAAGGGCCGAAAGGTAGATAATAACCTGATGCTGCCCCCAAAAATGCATTATCAGTAAGACTTTCGTGGCTGATATTTCCTGAAGCTGCTAATTCAGCCTGTGAAGATGAGAATCCCGAAGCAACATGTGGCTGGGCCGGTGAAACTGGAAGGGGATAGTAAGGAGGATTGATAGGCATTTGCTGTGGAGAGAACAGTTGGCCATCAATCACTACTGGAGATAAAGGGACTCCAGGAGAAAATTGATTAAACGCATCGTAGCCATATCCAGGAGGAAAGAAGAGCGAAGAGTTATCATTATAAGTCCCCTGAAACAAATCGAGGAAGCATATACTATCAGCATGTTTGCAAACCTCAGAAATAATGCAAAAACAGAAAGACTCTGCTCACCTGAGGTGTGCTATGCAAGTTGTTGGAATTGACATAGTTTGAACGTTCATCCCAGTTTCCAGTGCTATTTGGATAACCAGGACCAAGAGGAGACAAAAATTGGTGACCTACAATATTAAGGGGAGATCGAGATTCCCAAAAAACTCGACCATCAAAGTTGAAACTTTTCTACCGATATGATCAGCTACAATATACAAGTGTCTATGATGCTTATAAAGAACTAACCTCCAATATAATGACCCTGTTCCTGGGATGCATATGAGTTGAAAGGGCGTGTTTCCCTGAGAGCTCCACTCACTTGCAGAGCCGTAGGTCGACCATTAGTGTTTCTTGGATCCCCTGAGATGCCCACATTTGAAGAAGGATTTCCGAAAGTAATCCTTTCATCATTTGGTGAAAGCGGCTGATAATAGATAAAAGGACGTGCTTACTTATGGAACAAATCATATATGATGATCCAAACATTGGTTAAATAACTAAAAACTAGTAAAATGAAATTAAAGGCACACCTTTTCAGGCACACTATGCAGCTCAATAGCTCTATCACCTGCATCCATGAGAATAACATATACATCAATGCAACCCAGCCCATGTTTGCAACGAGGGGGAGGCAGACAAACCAAAAAAAATATTTTGCCAAATTAAATAGGATGAACTTAGTAAAAAACTAAATTGGCAGTAGGATAGGTTGATATACATAAGACGTGAATAATGAATTGCAGAAACAAATGGATGGATCCATAGGACCAGCAGCCGATCATAGATTCAACAAACCCGCACAAATAATCATAAATATATGATAGATTAAAAAAAACAACTACAAGATGAAGATCTGACAGCAAATCCATAACAAGTCATCAACATTAATTTCTCGCAATCAACAGCTTATCAACAATGAAGCAAGTATAGTTATATAAACCAAAAAAGGAATCTAACGAATGCCTATCTTGCAAAATACTGTATGCTACATCTCATATAGAGAACTGGTAATCAATACTTCATTTTTAACCAAATCACAACGAATTGCCCAAAAAAACTCTTGATTGATCCTAAAAAACAGTTTCAATTCTGTCGGTGCACGTATAGAGATCCCAAAACGTAATAAATTCAAAACGCAAAAGCAACAAATCTCATAAAGCACGAAATTAACATAATCGGAGCACATACAAAGAACTCAAATCGTGACATAATAAAGCCAACCGTGAGACGAGATCCCGGCGACTCCATCGATGCCTTGATCTTTTGGGTCTTCCATTTAGCCGGCCCTCAATGAATCAACTCCAACACAAAATCAAATCCGAAAACAACGAAATTGGGGAGATTAACGACAACGGAAGTTGCAAAGAACATAGATCTACCAAAATTGACCCAGCCACATCGAAGATCAAATAGAGAACTGCTCGAAATTCAGTGATGGGAATTTTGATGCTTCGCGGGAGGGTTTGAATACAAAACAGACACTAGTTAAGTGAGGGGTTTTAGAAACAGAACACACGCACGGAAATAACGATTAGCGTCTGAATAAATCTAGAAACAATAGAGACGCACGCACGGTGTAATATTTACTAAGAAATAAAAGTAAAATATAATCAAGATAGTAACATCTATAGAAAAATACACAATTGAATAAAAATTTAAAAATCAGTACTTATATTAGAAATTTTTATAGATAGGTACCCGTTTTACTGTTTGTACCAATTTTTCAGTTTTATCGCACCTTTCTATATGTGTATGCGTACCACGTCACGCGTGGTACGATATACAGTTTTTTATATGGTAACTTAGTGTGTTATATATGACTTACCATTTTTTTCAACGTATTACGTACCAAAATACGTTGTTGTAGGGTACAATGTGGTATATGGCGTTCTGCGGCGGATCGGGTACCTATGTGCAAGAAATTTATTCTATTAGGTACCTACATATAAAAAAAAACTAACAGGTACTGAATTACAAGTTTTTATGCAAATGGATATTTATGTGTAAAGACCCATAAAGATAATAAATCTTATAACATTTGATATATCTAATGTAATGTAATGTAATCCGTTAATTATTTTCCCGAATAGCTTTTCCTTACAACCATTTAACTAACAAAATATATAATAAATATCTATACTCTTATTAATAGGTCTAGGGTGGCTATAATTAAAAAGAGAATGCCAGCTTATTATAATTTAGTCATTTTCTTTTAATTTAATTAATTGAATACTTTTCATATAACTTCTAATTTTTCTATTTATTGTATGTATACCTTTACACATTATTTTATACTTTTATTTTAAAAATATGTTTCATCTTAAATACTAAAAATTAATAATCTCAAAATTATAAATAATATGAAATAAAATTATAGTTAAGTACACACACATAAAGTGTACGAAAATGTACTAGTTTAATTAAGTATTATCGTCCCATTGGGATGACCGTAGTGGTTGGAACGTATTGCAATTTGCAATCCCCTTTATTACTTTAGTTATTACTTCATGTGTTCCCCTTATTTCTTTCCATATTTCTATTTCGGGTGTCCCATATAATTCTTCTCATTTTTATTTTTGGTAAAAGATTATTCCAATAATTAAACTAATTACACCATTTATATTAAAAAAAACTTTTTAATTTGCGTGCCCACTAATGCTGCGTTTGGTTATAAGGTCTGTGTAGAGACCCATTATAAAATTATTTTAATAAGCCCATTATAGTTTATATTGCCCCTTTCACCTAGTTTAGTTATATAGGGCTTAGCGGGCTTCTGAATTAATTACGGGCCGATAAAGATAAACCAAACACAATATTACCCATTATTTATATTATATGGCATAATATTAGGTAGCAAACGGGCATTGATAGATTTTCTCTCTTCATGCTTTGAAAGTAAACTATAATATTAAAAAATATGATTTCTTAATTTACGTGACCACCAATTTTGGAAAGTATTACGTGGGACAGAATAAGTAAATGAAATTGTCACATCTCACTTCGTTCTAATCTAAATACATACAAACTTAGATAGTAAAAAAAAACTAAAAAACAAGAGATAGCAAAAGCCAAGACATCATAGTATGGGCCCTATGCGGGCTTCAATACGGCCCGGCTCGTTTAGGCCCACTTCAGCAGAAATAAACAGTGCGTAGCAATAACAAAGAAAAATGGCGTCCCTTTTCCGGCGGTGGTTTGCAAATGATGGCAAAGCTTTAACCTTAAACACAGATTATAAACAGTCACTCGTCGACAACCTCGGCTAACCGTTTCCCCTTCGTCTCTAATGGGAAAAATAGTACACAAATCCCAGAAATAAGTATTATTACACCAAACACTATCACGGCAGCCGTCCGATGGCACCCTCTGACCAATCCAACGGCGACGAGCGGACACGCCATGCCGCCGATTCTCCCGGCGGACGTTGCTAGCCCAGCGCCAGTGGACCTTACGCAAGTCGGATAAACCTCCTTGGCGTATATGCCCAGCGACGAAAACGCGGCGAAGAGCAACATGCGGGCGGCGAGGAGTAAAGCTATGGTGACTGCCTCGTTTTGACCAAAGGGTAATAATAGGAGGAACAAAGCTAAGGCCATCGCTGACAGCATCTCCATGGTAAGCTTGCGGCCAATTCGATCCAAAAGAACTGCTGCTATAACGATCCCGGGAAATTCTGCGTAATGGGCTTTCGATTAGAAGATGAAAGGGCTGATAAAATGGTGGGAGAGAATCGAAAATTGTTATTACCTGCCGAGCAAGTGATCATGACATTGCGATACAGACTTATTGAGGTGTCTTGGACGTGCCTGGGAAGAAGAACATCTGCTGTTGGGCTGCAAGGTTTCTGTTCGCTGCTCACTGAAGAGATCATCAGAACGATGCCGTAATAGGCAAACGTAAATCCTAGATGTAGGAATATTAGAAGAACGGTGGTGAGGCGCAGATCTTTCGAAAAGAGTTGGTAGGTGGTTTCGAAGCTAGCTTTCCAGCCACCCCTCGTCTTGTTTCTTGATGGTAGAAGAGGACCGTAAATTTCTAGATTTGGTGTTCTTCGATCAGATGATGATGAGAATGATGTGCTTTCTGGCGATTCTTTTCTGTTTATCCTGGCTATTATCTCGAATACTCTGAGGGCTTCGTCTGTTCTTCCTTCCTTGTATAGGAATCTTGGAGATTCTGGTACGAGGTTGCAGAAGACAATTACAAGGAATGATGGTAATGAAGAGAGAGCTAGCAGCCACCTCCAACCCAATCTTGGCAAAACAATCTGCAAAAAGAAAAGGAAGAAAAACGCAGTGAATGCCATGCGATCATCACCATAAGAAAAAAAACATAACGTATTATTACCCATGCGAGAGAAGCTTCGAAGAACTCTCCGAAAATCCAGAAAATCTGCATACTGAGCACCCAAGAACCTCTGTTAGAACTTGGAATCATCTCCAAGAACCAAGATTGATACACGTGTCCACCTGCTACTCCGAATCCAAGAACACAACGGCTAGCAACCAGCGAAGTATAATTAGGAGCAAAGGCGCTTAAAAGGCCAGCTATGGCGGTTACAATCGATTGACCTATGATTCCCTTTCTGCAGAGTAAGCAAAAGCTATGTCCTGTTTGTCGTCTAGAGAAATAAAAATGTGTTCTTTTTCATTTTTTTCGGATGACTGTAATAGCTACCTACCTCCTTCCGTATACATCTGATATGTAGCCCCAGAAAAGTGCTCCTATGAGCATCCCAGCAAAGACTGATGTGGAAATAAGGCTTTCTTCTGTAAGGGAGAGTGACCATTGGGACTTAACCGCTGGTCCGATGAAGGACAGAAGGGTCATTTCCATTGATTCCGACAGCCATCCTATGCCGGCGAAGGCGAGGGCAAGAATCTGGAAAGTTCCAAACCCCAGTGAAGAGAGTTCTTCTTCTGGCGTACGTGTGATAAGGCTCTGATCCCTCATAATCTTACGACTGTTGGAAAATAAAAAACACAACGTTATGATATTCGTTTAGTATGCTTGGCTGCCTTAGGTTATTTAACTTCATAATATGATTTACTAGGAAAAGCGACTGCTATAGAGTGATTATTTGTTTAACATTGAGACCAACTTTTAGTGAAATATCAAATGCGCCGTGTCTTTATCATTTGGCCCTTTAATGCAGCACCATATTGATACCTTTGTATAAACTATTGATCATTGAATATGTCTGCATCCCACCTGCTACAAGCCTACAACTTAGTACGATATAAATTTATGCTGTTTTTTATTTGTTCACAGCCCAACCACTTGATACATAAAACTACAAAAAGATTCTTATTCGATTAGCACTTTCATTGTATTTAAATCTAACTAATGATATTCTGATGCTCAAAACCACTGATAGAATCAAGATTTGTAGAGCTCAGTGGTGGCTGTTCATCTATTATGTTACAAATATTATAAAAAAATATCATAATTACATGTTAAAAGAGAAATAAAGTACACAGTGCAAACTTAGTCCTTGCTACCTACGACATCTGCTAACGCTTTCCCTTTGGTCTCAAATGGGAAAAATAGTATGCAAAAGCCCGAAACAAACATCAAAAGCCCGAAAACAACTGCTGCAAGAGTCACCTGACATGATCTCACCATTCCAACGGCTATCAAAGGGCAAAGCATACCACCAATTCTTCCAAAAGACGTCGAAAGACCTGAGCCACTACCCCTTATAGAGGTTGGATAAACCTAAGGGGGACACAATCTTAGGTTGGATGATGTCTTTCAGTTAAAGATCGAAGGTAGGTAATAGTTTTGCGTATCATATATGTACCTCTCTTGCGTAGACGAACAGCACTCCAAACGCCCCAGAGATTAACATTCGCGAGGTTATTAGTAAGTTGGTTGTCATGGCACCGTTTTGATCGGAGAGTAATGGTAGCAGTGTTACGACGGCTAGCATTGTCATGATTGTCATGGAACGCTTACGACCTATCCATTCCACGAAGGCAACAGCTATGATTAGGCCTGGAAATTCTGCAAGGGGAAACAATATGGTGTTAGGAAAATGGAGTTGATAGTGAATTATTCGTAGGAGATAAGATCATGCGAGAGAAAAGTTACAATACCTGCCAAACTGGTAATAAATGAGTTGGCATAGAGGGTGGTGTCATCACTCTTTAAGTGATTGGAACGGTTTACTGACGAACTTGAGCAATCACTTTGCTCGCTGCTCAGCGACGAAATCATAAGCTGCAGGCCGTAGTAGGCAAAGGTGTGCACAAAGTTCAAGATCCATAATAGGATTGTGGTCTTTAAAAACTCTGGCGAGAACAGTTCGATATGGGTTTGGAGGCATTTCTTCAGACTATTTGTCTGTTTCTTGGTTGAGGTCCAAAACTGGGTCTCTTCTGTTAGAATGCCATCCTCTTCTTGATCGGAGAACGTTTCGTTATCGAGCATGAGATCGCCAGAAGGTAGTGTTTTGCTGTTCATCGAAGCAACTTTTTCCAGGACAGAAACTGCTTCCTCTGTTTTCCCTTTCATGAATAGGTACCTCGGAGATTCAGGTGCAAAATAAGAGGCGATCGACACCATTATTGATGGAACTGAAGACAAAGCTAGTAGCCATCTCCAACCCAGTCTTGGCATGATAATCTAACATGAGCCAAAAAAAAGAACGCAAATCCGCTTATTAACATAAACAAAAAAAAAATTGAAAACCAACAAATTCGAATTATTCAGTACCCATGCAAGAGCAGCTTCCAACAACTCTCCGAAAATCCAGAAAATTGTTAGAGAAAGTAGCCAAGCGCCTCTACCCGAGCTCGATATGAACTCCAGGAACCATGACATGTACATATGTGCACCACCTGCACCAAATCCAAGAAAGAATCGTAGGGCGACCAGTGATTTGTAATCTGGTGAAAATGAACTCAATAGTCCACTCGCAGCTATTACCGCGGCCACACCTCGAATTCCTATCCTAGAGAGAGTAAAGAGATAGCGTCGATTGAGAACAAACAGCTTTTCACTTTTAAACACAAGCCATAGTGAGAGAATGAAATGGGTACAGAGTGCCGAAACTGATCACAATATCAATGAATCTATCCCAGCTGCACATTTGAATTTAAGACTAAAATCCAAGGGAACAGAGAAAAAAGACCTCTGCTACCTTCTTCCACGGGCATCTGATATGTATCCCCAGAAATATGCTCCAATGAGCATTCCACCGAAGACTGCAGTAGTGAGAAAACTCTCTTCGGCAGGAGAAAGAGACCATTCGGATTTTAATAAAGGTCCTATGAATGAGAGGAGAGTAAGCTCCATAGCCTCAGTAAACCAACCAGCTCCAGCAAAGACTAGGGCAAGACTCTGAAATTTTCCAAACCCGACTGCTGAAAGGGCTTGATCGAGAGTGTAATAACCACGACTTAGTTCTCCCATCTTTCAAACTAATTGAAGAAGAAGAAGAAGAAGAAGGAAACGAATCCTTTTTTAGACAGATGGATTTTAGCTCGACGCCGATTAGGAACAACACAACAAAACTAACTTCGCCTAAACTCGGTAATCATCAAATCTTGAAGACAAAAATAACTAGACAACGTTCCACTCATCCGCGAAGGCGAGAGTTTAAAGCAATAGGAGAATTTTGCAGACCGAAATGGAAGATATCAAACATACATCAGCGAGCTAACATCAATACAACCAAGAGAATCAAAACTACTTACCAAATTAAGTCCCGCTTCTTCTGCTGCCGTAATACGCAGCTCAATCGCCGGTCAATTCGCCTTCAGAGAAGACACGTATTCGCAATCGTACGCTTGACGAGATTGATATGGCTGTTGACGAAACCAACGATCCCACAAACGACAGCTGACAAGATGTCAAAACAAGATCAGGAGAAACGGATGGAATCACAAACAACTCGGAAAAAAATATTCTTGGGCTGCGACAAAACGTGAACAAGGAAATCGCAGATGTCTATTGGCTATCATGATGCATAACATTTATTTTCTTATTAAAACACGAAATAGAAAGTACCTAAAAAATAATACCAGTGAATATAGAAGGCCAGTTACGTTAATATCCATAACATATAGGATGCAACTTGTAATTTTGCACCATTCAGCAGAACGATTTATTAAAATCGCCAAGCAATTTTATCCGAAACAGATTATGTCATGTGTATACAACACAAAACACTGAAGTCCGATCATCAATCTTCATCGTAAAGGGTGTGTGAAAATGTCGATCGAGCCACCGATTTTTCAAGAAGCCTCTCGCTGTGACGTCTGCAAATGCAGTTTCTCCACTTTCCGTCGTCGGGTTGAGTTGATTCTCAGCTTTCGATCTTTCGAATTCGATTTCTATTTACTTGTGATTAATATATGTTCTTTCAGTCTTCATGACATACATCGAGTTTTGGGAGCTGGTCTTCTGATTTTGAACTCGTTTATCTTCGAATTTTCACGGGTTCTTAAGCTTCTGTATGCCTAAAGATTGATTTCACTAGGATTTGTTCTGATTAATGCTTTTGTTGGGTTGGTCGGACAATGATAAAGCTGAATCATGCTAATGCCGGTCGCTAGCACAAAGAATGCAGCCTTGTTGTTATATGTCGCTTTTTATCAATGCGAATAATCTTGTCTTGTTGTGAGTTAAATTCGTTTCCAGCATCACTGTCGATGCTGTGGGCGAACTCTATGTGCCGAGCATTCGTCCAATCAAATGGTACGTATTTATCAGGCGTCATTTACACACGTCGAATGTAGAAAACTTTTAATTTGTCGCATTTCTTCAGGCTTTACCCCAGTTTGGAATTCACTCAAATGTGCGAGTCTGTGCTGATTGTTTCAACATAGGCTCTAGGTAATATTTTTTTACATTTGTATTCATGAACACAGCCTGCTGAAGACTTTAACAATGTTTTACAGTTCTATTTCTTTGGTTAAGGTTGGCTATTGTATGCTAATATTGGAAACCCGTTGTTGCGAAAAATGGCTCCTTTGTATTTTCCTTTTGTAGCTGACTGTATTTGCTCTACTTTCTCTGCTTCCTAGGTATTACTATGACGGAGCTTACTATGCATATGTGTTCAATTTTCTTTTTCTTCTTTTGTAGGGTGGCCAAAGATGGCGAGACAGCTACTCCCAATACAGTCAATACCATCATAGATTCGATATCGAGAATAGACATTGATACAGTTTCAGATAGCAAATCTGAAGCCAGTCCTAGGGAATCTCATCTCCCCAGTGTTAAATATTGCAAGTGTGGTATGCCGTTGTGCATTTGTGAAGCTCCAAAACCTCAGAATGTACAGTCACAGCACAGGCAAGGTGTTTTTGCTATCTACCATCTGTCATTAGTGTCAATGAACTTGTATTAAAATGATGTTTCATCACAGCCCGTAACGACTATTTCAACTCCCTCCCTTAATTCAACCCCAAAAGTTAAGAATACTCCGACAACTTCTAAAAACAGAGGTTCAACATCAAACAGTAAGTCAAGGTAAGAAAATTTCTTCCATCAGTTGGGAATGCTACTATTGCTAATGTGATTTATGTGATTCTGCAAGTGGTTCTTGATATTGGCCTTTTCTATTTAAATTTCTCTCCTTTCTCATCTGACCTCAAGCAGGCATTGGATGGTTAGGGTTCTGCAGTTGCATATTTGTTGTTTGACACTAAACAAATCTTTTAAATTCCATCCAAAATGTTATGATCCCCTTGCACATTATCTCAACGAGTGAACAAATCTTGCAGCAATCTTTGCAATCCTTCTCATGTTGTTAACAACAGCATGGATAAATCAGAGATAAATTACGAAGTCACTGGAGAGGTCTGCTATACTTATTAAGCTCATACATTGCAGTAAGAGAAGATATAATCTGAATTCGGATTATTTTATTCCCACCCTTTGTAATCGGCCAAATACTCCTTGTTGTTCAGGGTCTGAGAGAAGCTATAAAGAATGGTGATATAGCTGCTGCAAAAAGGCTTTTGAGTCAGGTACTTAAACTTCTATCTCCTTAAATTCCTTTTTCATTTTCCTGTATGATGTTTCAGTTGCAAGCTGTTCTCTAAGTTAATATAAAAAAATTTACTTTACAGGGGGTGGATGCAAATTACTGTGACAAGCAAGGATCATCGTTATTACATCTGGTGATTTAAAACTCCATGCCCAAATCCTCCTTTTTTCTTTCAATGTATCGTTTATATATTGCTTGACCGACTTTTAATGACATAATGCAGGCTGCAGTTTTTAATCAAACTGAGATAGCTTTTGCCCTCATGGACCATGGAGCTAGTGTGGACAGGAAAAACTCCCAAGGTAAAAATGATTAATCACATCTCTATATGGTATTTGATTTTTTCTTTTTTTGGGACAGAAGCACTTAACTCTGATCCTATAGACAGATAATACTAATGTACATTAATCATTTCCAAAATAATTTCTTTGATCATCGTACGATTGATTCCTGTAAGTGAATTACCTCTCGACTGTGCACCTGCGACATTGCAGTACAAGATGAAGAAAAGGATGGAGGAAACCATGCAATTGGACCATTAATTAACATTGTCATTTGTCTAAATTATGGTAACTCAGTTGCAATCTTCTTTCTGAGATGTAACCAATAACTAGAAGACTCAATTTTGATTTTTATGTCCGAAGATATTGCACTAATCCACGGCATTCTGATTGATGTTTCTCATAATCACATTCCAGAATCAGCAATATCTGATTTGTCGATCAATGATATTTAGCTCTTTCATCGAGAATTTGAAAATTGAAGATGATTTTAACCCGATATGGATTTTCTCAACAAGAACTGGAGTAGATTGTTTTAATTGATTCATGAGGCCAACTTAATTTCTATATATAACTCTGAAGATTTTTATTCATTGCAAGTCACGCACAACTCGGACGAAAAACGAAAAAACGGGGTTGAAAATGAAATTTTAATAAATAATAATAGAAAGAAAATTACAGCAATAGGTGATTTAAAACAAAAGGGAACCATAATAAATGCAAAAGAGAGGAAAGTTTCTATTTTTCTTTTCGCTTTTCTATATTTCTGTTTTACAATTATTGATGCCCCTCATGGCCTCGTTGATTTGCCGTCAGCATCTTTTCTTGAAACTCGAAACCATTTTCTGTCCAATAATGAATGATGCATAAATTTATTTATTTTTTTATAATCGAAATTCTTTTGGTGAGCAGAGCACCCGCGTTAACAGAGCCTTCGTGTTTATAAGAATATGTGACAGATCGGCATGATAAAGAAACGTTCTTTGCAATTTATCTCCGCTAACAGTTGTTTGATGGCTTCAAATTTCATGTTAGGGCAAAGGGATCTTAACATGTTGTCTGTTAGGCGGATTTCCTCCAATTATTGCACCTCATCATCCCTCTATTTAGATAGAGGAAGGTTTTTATTAATGGGTTCAGGCCCAGGGGTTGTTGCTCTGAAAATCTTGGCAATGCGTTGAGGAGCGACGAGCTTAATAAAAATTGCGTAGGTGTTTATGCTCATGGTAGCAGTGGTTCTTATAGATCTTCGAACACTCCTCGAGTGTTTCGTGTTTCCGAAGAAGTTATTGGCACGAATGATCAGCAAAAGAGCGTTGGTTTCCGAGGCGTTAATGGTGGTTATGTTGATTGGAAAGCTTCACCTGAAAAAATCATGGTCGCAGTTGATGTTGATGAGGGTATTTTCAGCTTTACTTGGTGTTTTTAGCTCTGTTTGAGGTTTATGAGTGCAATTTGGTCTCTTATGTTTTAATATGTTGTTTGTAAATGAAGTTTATTGTACTTAACTATCAGCTGCTTATGTTTTGTTTGTCTTTTTCTTGGCAGTTCTTGGGAACTTTGTCTCGGCCCTCAATCAGTTTATTGCAGATCGATACTCTCTAAATCACTCTGTTTCTGAATACCATGTTTATGAATTTTTCAAGGTACTATCTTCTGCTCTGTCTTTGTTTTTTTTCTTTTGGTGGAAGTCTTTTCTTAACTCTTCTTCCTAGTTTGGAAACTTAGTAGTGTGTGGCCTTTCACAACCATATCAATGTCTGAATGCATCCAAGATTCTTGATTCAATATTTCCTCTGCATTGGAAACGGATTGGATAACATGATTTCTGATTCTTTGTTGCAGATATGGAACTGCTCACGCGATGAAGGTATTGTTTGCCCTCCGATTTCTCAATCTATATTCAGGACTTAGAACTGAAGGCACGTGGATAATTCGAATTTTTCTTACATTTCTTATCGTAGCTGATCATCGTGTCCACGAGTTCTTCAAGACGCCTTATTTCAAGAAAGGAATCTACCCAATTCCAGGTGCTCGACAAGCCCTCGAAAATCTTGCTGGATATTATAACTTATCCATCGTCACGTAAGTTCTTTTCATCAGCTCTAATCGACTCTTCCATCTATCAAAGTTGGACAAAATCAGCTTATGATTAATTTCACGGTTAGGTCTCGACAGAACGTGATAAAAGACCACACAACCCATTGGATCCATAACCATTATCCAGGGCTTTTCCAGGAGATTCATTTTGGGAATCACTTTGCCTTACATGGCAAGTCTAGACCTAAATCAGAAATTTGCAGGTACGAACTTTTTCCGTTACTCTTTCTTCTTGCAAAATTCTTAACTGGGGTTTTATTATATTACGAATCTATCACAATCCCTTTACTGTTTGGTGTGTTTCTTGACAGGGATTTGGGAGCAAAGGTACTAATAGACGACAATCCAAGATATGCTGCTGAATGCGCTGAGCATGGAATTAGGGTTCTTCTTTTCGACTATCAGAATTCGTACCCTTGGTGCAAGTCGGGCTCGATTTGCCAGCATCCACTCGTCACCAAAGTTCACAATTGGGAAGAGGTTGAAGATCATTTAGCCTCGTGGATTGTTTCGTAAAGAATCTCTTCCCAGAAAGTAGATGCAGGGCATTCTTGGTTAGTACTGGTTTTAGACAGTCGAATTTCTTGTCATTTTAGAGCAAAACCCATGTAGAGAAAAAGTACAAACATTAAGAAAGAAGAAGTAGATCGTCTGTTGTATTCACAATATTGATTGACGTCTCATCAATTTTTAAGAAGCTTTGAAATAGTCATAGAAGAAAACAAAGAGACAGACAACCTTTTCTAAACAAGCCGGCCGGGCCGACAAATGTAATAAAGCTTAACGAACTGAAAAAAAAAAAAAAAGACAGGCTTTTCGTTGATAACATGGCAAAAGATTTCAAAGGGACGAATGATTTAAAATGAGAAAAAAAAAATCCATTAGTTCGCGTTTGGCAGAAGTTGCAGATAGCAACTGACTTCTCCTTCTCTAGTTCTTGCATTCATCTCCTCTTTTGGAAAAAACAAAAAATCTTGCATGGTAAGAAGAGAGACATGGATTTGAAGGGCACGGAGAAAAAATTCGATAAATCCGACGAGAAAGGAAGCAACGACGCATTCGATTCTTCTGTAATAATATCTCAAGAAGCAGCAGCTGAAGAAGAAGAAGAATACAGAAGGAATACACGCAAGCGCCTAATAGTCATCGCTGCTTCCACGCTCGTACTGACTTTGCTCATACTCGCCGCTCTCCTCGGAATTCTCGTCCCCCTGCGTTTGAAAGAGGACGATAATACCCCCTCGATTTCCCTTAAGGATAAAGATTTGATCAAAGCCCTATGCAACTACACTCTGTACAAAGATAGCTGCTATTCCTCCATTTATTCTGCCAAGATTTCCTCGCCGAGCTCAGATTCTGACAGCCCGCAAGGGATTTTCGAGCTGTCCTTACAAGTCACGTTTAACGAGCTCGTAAAGCTGAGATTTTTCATCTCGAAATTGCTCATGGCCTTCAGAGAAAGCAATCAAAAAAACGATCCCTTTACGGAAAATGCGTTGAGCGTCTGCGTATACGTAACCAGCGATGCCATTTCTCACGTAAACATTCGATGGCCTCTTCGAATCTCGACGACGTTCGAACATGGCTCAGCACTGCCATTACGGACCAACAGACATGTCTGAACTCCATGCAAGAGTTTGCGAGGATTTCTCCTTTGGTCCGTCGAAAAACTGCAGAAGAGATGAAGAATGCCACCGAGTTTACGAGCAACAGCTTGGCCATCGCGTCGAACATGTTCAGATATCCCGAGAAATCGACGAAGTTTAGCAGAAGAAGATTGCTTCAGGCAAGTGAAAGAAAATCGACTTTATGGATTCAACGGAGCAGTTTGAGGCCTAACGTCACCGTTGCGAAAGATGGGAGCGGCGATTTCAACACTATAACCGCCGCCGTAAATTCCATGCCGAAGAGTAGCGAGGGCAGATTCGTCATTTACGTGAAGGAAGGCGAGTACGTCGAGCAAGTGGTGGTCAACTCCGATTCTTGGAACTTGATGATGTACGGAGACGGAATGGACAAGACAGTCGTCTCGGGCAGGTTGAACTACGTGGACGGAGTCGCCACGTACAACTCGGGAACTATCAGTAAGGGAGTTTAGGGTTTACGACATGAAAATTTTATTACGACAAGCTTATAAGATGGGGCTAATTATCTTTGTGAGGGTTGCATTACACTGAAATAACTTTCAAATTAAGCAATTTACGGACATTATAAGTTGGGATCCTAGATTGTGTCCTAAAATTGCTTAATTTTGAAAGTTATGGCCGTTAATTATTTTTGGGAGGGTGGCATTACAAATAACTTTCAAATTGAGCAATTTACGGGTATTATATGCTGGGATCCTAGATTGTGTCCCAAAATTGCTTAATTTTGAAGATATTGCACGTATAATGCAACCCTATTTGTCGGAACCCTATAATTTGAGGCAAAATCTATGGTCCTCGCATGTAATCTCCATAAATTGCTTAAATTTGAAAGTTAGTGCTCGTATAATGCCACCTCTTAACTTTGCTTGCACGTCACCCCTTAAATTATAGGACTAAAAAAACAATCAAACCCGTAACATAATCACGTCTTCGACTCATCGCAGTAGTCGAAGGAAAGGGCTTCATCGCAAAGGACATGGCGTTCAAGAACGAGGCGGGCCCCGAAAAGATGCAGGCGGTGGCCCTACGGTCTTCCTCGGACCAATCGATCTTCCTCAGGTGCCTAATCGACGGGTACCAGGACACGCTCTATGCCCACTCGAACCGTCAGTTCTACTTTGGGTGCGTAATAACCGGCACCGTAGACTTCATCTTCGGGAACGCGGCCGCAGTCTTTCAGAACTGCACGGTCAAACCGAGGCAGCCCATGTCAGGACAGTACAACACCGTCACGGCCCACGGAAGGTCCGACCCTAATCAGAACACGGGCTTTTCGATCCAACGGGGCGATATCGACCCGTTGGATCATCCTGCGGTTCGTACGTTCTTGGGCCGGCCGTGGGGAAACTACTCGACGGTCGTGATCGCTCGTTGTCGAATAGAGGCGAGCGTTGATCCTCTAGGGTGGGCCCCGTGGGCGCCTGATAAAGAGGTTCCCGATAATATATTCTACGCTGAGTACGAGAATACGGGTATCGGGTCGAATTTGGGTCGGCGGGTCGGGTGGGCGGGTTACAAGAGGAACGTGACGGCGGACGAGGTTGAGGAGTTTGGGGTGGACAAGTTTATCCAAGGTGGTCAGTGGTTGAGTAAGAACAACGTGGAGTATTATCCGCAAATTTGATGGCTGCTATTATTAGCTTAAGTTTGTTTATGTTACTACAGTAGAAACTCTATAAATTAATACTCGATAATTTAATAAACTCTTTAATATAATATTTCCGGCCGATCCCGACTCGGGGATAGCGTACTAAATTAATAATTATCTAAAATTATAAGATAATATAGTTTTGATAATTTCTATAGGTCCCGTATAAATTATAGATTAATAATTCCATATGTAAAAGCATTCTCATATTACATGAACGAAGAATACTTGAAAAATAACTCAATTGTCATTTGTTTTTTGTTGATATATTTATTAGTATTACGTAAATGTACATTAACACCATACGGATTATAGACTTGGGAGATTGAAAGTTTGGTCCTTAATTTGACGTTCATTAAGGACATATGAGAGTTAAGGTTAGTTGATGTTTGGAAAGTTTGAAAGTAATATATAAATTAATATAATATTAATTTATCGATAAATTAATTATTATTAATTTATCGATTACTAATAACTCTTTTAATTAATAAATTTGGCCGATCCCAATTGTATTAATTTATAGAGTTTCTAGGTAATATCTTTAATTTAAGATATGGAATTACTGCAAAAACATTTGAAACTGTAACGTAAGATTAGTATTTTTATTACATTGAATATTTCTTGTGTTTCTTGGGAATGTGGATCAGAATCATTCTTGGAATGGATGTGACTCATCAAAGTCCATGTGATCGTTTTAGCAAATACGCATGTCTTAATTATTGTACTTATTGCTTATTGGCCCATATGATCAAGATTTGAGGGATCAACGCTTTTTGGATCATAGATCACAATAGAAGGGGATGTTTCCAGCGAGCCATTACAACCTTTTCTTTTTTGTCATTACAAAAGCTTCATTTTCTCTTAGCAAGAGGGTGCAAGAAGATTAGGTCCAATATATTGTTTGAAAGCCGAGCATAAGTTTTTTTTTTTGACAAAGGTCCCGTGTATATATATAAAGGAATGAGAATACAAGTCGGGCATAAGTCCCATAACGACAACTTACGTATCACAGTACACATATCCGACACATGAATTAGCACTTCGAATTTTATCACAGGCCACTTTTTAATCATCCTTTGAGCTTTTCGTGTTACATTTGAGATGACACTTTTAAGATGACAATTGAGTGCGGCCCGATATATATATATTATATAAATTTTGAATAAAAAGTACAGATTTATTCTCAGCCTCAATTCATAAGAAATTAAGGCTCCGTTTGGTTTACGGAATTTAACGTGGAAAAGAAAAGGAAAAGTGGAATGGTACGACCGCGAAGCGTAATGTCCAATGATTCAATGCGTATGCACACTTTTCTTTTCTTTTCCGCGGACCACATGCACCTAAAGGTCACATGCACTTTTTCTAGGGTTGTTAACTTCACTTACTCAATACCTCGAGTCTTTTCATCATGGGAATATTAAGGAATTAAAGGTCGCATACTTGGACATGGGTGTGCATATATATTAAATGCGTATATTTAGGTGCTGAAATTTTAATTTGTTGGTCCTAACACATATCACATTCCTGGCTGACAACTTATAATGAAATAACTACATGTGGCTGTGAATTGATAAACGAAAAAAGGTGAATAAAATGGAAGAATATATGTGGCTGAACGTATATGTCGATTTGCTTTTCCTTCCGTTATAATTAAATGGCCCTTGCCTTAATTTCCTATTTGTGATAAAGATTTCGCAGCTGCCAAAGTGTCATATCGTATCTCTAGGAGACTACAATTAATGAATCAAGGGTTTTCCTCCATTTCATATTTAATCACTCTACGCACTACTTGCACTACACTGCCAAAATATATCAACAAATAGACCGCCAAACAAACTATAAGCAAAAAAAGACTATATATTAGCCGAACTTCCAAGCAAAAAATATTATCACACTCAAATCCATTTTAATTCCTCCCAAAAAACACGCAAAAATGGCATTTCAAAGCCAAACCATACCATCATATCCTTGATCATTATAATAGCTATAACCACATTAATAAGCTGCGACGGGTCAAAAGATGCAATAACAACCCAATGTGGGTTCACCCGATACCCGACCCTATGTGCCCAAACCCTAACCGAAACAAACTCACCAAACGTTAATAATTACCTATCTGCCCTCCTCAACAAAACCCTGTCCGAAGCCAGCCTCCCCGACCCCGACTCCGAAATGCTCGTCTCCCCCGAAACCCGTCCCGCAAAGATCGCCACGGGTAATTCGTCGTATCTAATATCTCAATTTCAAAACAAAAAAATTTATGTTATATTCGATTTTTTATTCATATTTAGGTCAATGCTGCGAAATGATGGAAATGTCGAAGAAGAAGCTGAGCCAAGCCATCGAAGCACTCCATGAATCTCCCTCGAAGCGCAAGCCCGATATTCAGACATGGCTAAGCGCCGCCCTAACGTATCACGAAACCTGTCGGGACGCGATCGTGGGCCCCGCCTCGTCAGCAAAAGACGCTGACGTGGATGGGGTCCTCCGCGAGAAGATGAAGCATCTTTCCGAACTAGGAAGCAACGGTTTAGCCCTAGCGAACCGAATCGAAGAAGATTCGAAACCGATCTTTCTTCCCCGTAGGCGGAGACTTCTCCGAGAAGATCGAATTTTTCCCGAGTGGCTGACGGCTAAGGACAGAAGGTTGTTGCTCCAGAGTGGTACGGAGGTAATAAGAGCGAATGCAGTCGTGGCGAAGGACGGGAGCGGGAATTTCGAGACGGTCACCGAGGCCATCGAGGCTGCCCACGGGGGTCGATTCGTGATTTACGTAAAGGCGGGGACTTACAACGAAAAGATCAGCACAAATAAGGGCGGGATTACGCTGATCGGAGATGGAAAGTACTTAACTATTATTACCGGCGATAGGAATGTCGCCGGGGGTTCTTCGCTTTTCGAGACCGCTACTTTCAGTGAGTTCTCTCTTTCTCCATTATATTTACTACTCAATTTAGAACATATATATAGGTACATTGTAAAAATGTGTCCTGAAAATTAAAATGTGTCCTGAAAATAAGCTATAGCCCAAACTGGGCCCCATATACTCATATGAGGTTTTTCTAAAACCTATTGACGATAGAGTGAGCAGTCACATGCTTATATATATATATATATATAATAATAATTGTTTCATTTATTCAGCGTTGAATTGAGTTTGATACCCCATGTTTAAAACATTTCTTTATGTTCTCGACCAGCAATCAAAGGTGATCGCTTCATTGCAAGAGATATCGGATTTCAAAACACAGCGGGCCCCGACGGTGAACAAGCCATAGCCCTAATGGTAAAAACGATAACGGATAATCGCTCGTCCTAATTTCATTCAATTTATCCATTTTTGGCTTATTTTTTACGATAGTTTCATGTTTTATGTCCTAGGTGGCATCGGACAACTCGGTATTTTACCGATGCAGCATTGCGGGCTATCAGGACACCCTCTACGCTCTGTCCCTCAGACAGTTCTACAGAGAGTGCGACATCTACGGAAGCGTCGACTTCATCTTCGGAAAAACGCCGCCGCTGTCGTCAGCCGCACGCTCGGCGGGCCGCGATACGACGTCATCCTTGCAAACGGACGGACCGACCCGGGTCAGAACACGGGCTTCTCGCTCCAGAGCTGTCGGGTCACGGTCGGGTCGGACTTTCGACCCGTGGAGTCGTTCCTCGGAAGGCCGTGGAAGGAGTTTTCGAGGGCGGTGGTGATGGAGAGCAACATCGACGGGGCGATCGACCCGAGGGGATGGGTCGAGTGGCCCGGGAGCGGCGGGTCGACTTACGAGAATCTGTACTTTCGCGGAGTATGGGAATACGGGTCCTGGGTCGGGGGTTTCGGGTCGGGTCGGGTGGGGCGGGTTTAGGGTTTTGGATAGGACGGAGGCTGTGAGGTTTACCGTTGGGAGTTTTATTGGCGGGAATGCTTGGCTGCCTTCGACGGGGGTTACGTACGTTTCGGGCTTGTAAGAAAGAAGGCTTTTGAGGCGTTTGAATAGTGATATATTGTATGCTATATTTAGGTACGCTCTATGTAACACACAGGTATGCCGTATGTACGAAATTTAGGTACCATATATCAACGTGTTCTGGCACCCAATATATACACAGGAAGGTACGACATGACTAAAGAAACTGGTAAAATTAAATTGGGTACCTATCAGTAAAATTTTCTGACATGGGTACCTATGTGTAAAATTTTATCCAATTGGGTATTTTTCTATAGATTCACATTTCTAGTAACGTATGTACCGGAAAAAGCGTGACATCGTCATGCGATTGTTTTGTATTTGCAAATTGTACATTCTATTCTCTGGAAAAGGAGAAATCTCTAGTGAAGATTTTACTGTTATTGCTATTCAAAATGTCAAGATCGTAATGTTTATCTAAATATAACGCGCAACTCAATTATCATGGAGAGTCGCACCAATTCATTTCTAAGAAAAAGTCTAGCATTTTACCTTTTATGTCGTATCGTATTATATGAGTCATTAGGCTCAAAGTCAAACCACGTATTTTGTAAAATCTGTCAAACTCAACGAAGTCTAAAACTAATTGGAGGTTAGGCTTATTCCACCCTTCATTATCGTCTATGTAAATATGTTTATATTGCCTTATTAATCATGGGACCATTTTGCATAAATGTGATAGACAGATCACAAGAAATCAAACTCATTAAATAATAAAAAGGACATAGAAAAGCCTTGCAAACCCGTAGGGACTTTATATATTACATACTTACAAGTCAACCATCTAAGTGAGAAGACGACATGGGACAAAAAGAAAGTAATACAATATGACTCGAATTATTAAGTATTCTTTTAATTATGAATCATTTGCCGTATAGATCCATTAGAGCAGCGTACGAGGCTCAGAAGCCTTACCATCTCTTGGGCCGCCATGAGCATAGGACCATTTACCGTATAGGTCCAAACCAACGCTTGATTTTTTTTAGGAACTTACTTAGTATATATTTGAAAATATATTGTAAATTAATAAATTGTCCGCCATCATAATTAAAGGCGATGAATTATAATCTTCCATGTGGTTTGTATGTGGCAAATTGTCCATTCTATCATTTGCATATTGCATGGAACAGAACTATCAGTGACCAACCATTACCACGTTTTTGTACAATTGTATTACATAGCCCATTATAAGCAAAGCATATCTAAGCAGCCTTTGGAGTTTGGCGACCTAAAATTACAAAATTACAGAATATATATATTGAAATTTATAGAAATATCGATAAATGTGCTAATGAAATGATCACGGAGCACATCCGCATATTAAGACAGCAGAGCAAAAAACAATAGCTTGACTTTCTTTCGTGGCTTACAAGCTCGCATCATCTTTTGATCCATATCTAGAAATAATACAGAAAAGCTTTTCATATTTTCAAAAAATACATCTCCATTCATTTATACATATGTATAACGTACATACATGTAAATATTCATGTATTGTTTGACGTTTAGTACTTCCGAGTATGGTGGGTCCTATAAATTATTATTATTATTATTTTTGGTAAGGGTCGGAAATATAAAAATACAATAAATAGTTGGATGGTCAATCATGGATTGCAGCAACACGTTTCCATGAATTAATAATTTTTTATTTTCCCGATTAATAGAACAAACGACGTTTGATGATTGGAATCATAATGATGGATTATGAGTTGTTGTAAGCAGACATAGTTTTCATTAGAAGAAAAACAATTATTTATTTAGAAGTCTTCCTACAGCTGCAATTAGTTAGTCTATGTTGAAATTAATATGGAATAGTAATATTGTTATTATAGTATTATTTTGTGTTTGGCGTAAGTTATAGTAATAACGTAGTTATTAGCAAGCCAAAGCTTCCAAGAATTGCAAAGGCATTTCTTCAATAGAAAATAGATTTCATTGTGTCATGTAATTGTGGTTTGAGTTGTTCCTCTCTCTCTCTCTCTCTCTCTCTCTCTACTCAATAATATTTAATATAATCAATCAACCAAAATCAGCTACACATCGTCGTCATCATTTATCATCCAAAATTCACATCTTCAACTGTAATTTCGCAGATTGGGTTTCCATTTATACCTGTTCTTTGAAGATTCTGGTGCTATATTGCTTCATTTTTTGGTATAATTCAGCTGGATTGTTTGTTTCTCATCATTTATTTTTTCCATCTTTTCGTTTGTACGATCGTCTATTTCCGTTTTCGTGTAGATTTTGATCCGTGGCAGTTTTGAACGCAGGCGTGGCGTGTTTGCAAAGTGCTAAGCTCGTTAAGTTCTTGTTTTTAGGAGTTGGAATAAGGAGGAAGTCCAAGGTTTTGTTTGAGTCTTTTGATGGTTAGTTCTCTTTTGCTTGGGCAATGTTGTATTTGAAGCAGCCGATGAGGGTAGGGTGGTCATAGAATATAGAAAGGGGAAGAACGAAAACATAAACAAGGTCAAATCGCCGAGAATTGGATGCTTGTTTGATTGATTCCCGGGCCTAAGGCTCGAGGCTCGGAAAAAATCAATGGCAGATGTAAGCACTGTGGAGAAATATGGAGGACAGCCTTCCTCACCACCCGAAGGATTTATGGAGAAGTTCAGACTTTATGAGACTCGCTCGGTAATTCAATGCTTCTTCTAGTGAATGATTGAGATTTGAGAAACTTGATAGGTGTAAGTGTTGTGGTATGAGATACTAACTGACGAGCTTTGAAGAGATTTGTCTTTCTTATTCAGAAATCAGAAGCTTGAAGCTGGATTTGATGCTAACGACATGATGTTGCCTCCATTATTATTTTGCCTGTTGCATTATTGCATAATTCTGTTGGTTTCATTCATGATTGTCATCATCACCTCTGCTTGGAGTTTATACCTCTATTTTGTTTCTTACCGATATTGAAATTATTGTTCTTTAACGTATGTACATTTTGAATGCTACTCACTATTTCATATGAAGTACTTCTACTATTACTGTAGCTTTCCAGTTCTTAATTTTCGAAATTCTTCATTGCAGAAATTTTATATGGTGGGAAGGGACAAAAGCAGAACCTTTTGGAAGATTTTGATAATTGACCGGTCAGAGCCATCGGAACTTAACATTCGTGAAGATTCGGGTGTATATACTGAAAGAGAGTGTTCGGATCTATTGAGGAGAATACATGAAGGAAACAGGGTTACAGGAGGACTTAAATTTGTCACGAATTGTTATGGAATTGTTGGTACGTACATAATTCCATGTTGCTTTGTCCTATGTGAAGAAAGTTGAGTTGTTCTATCTCATCTTCCTTTCTTTTTATCAGGGTTCATTAAATTCCTTGGGCCTTATTACATGTTGCTCGTTACACGAAGGAGGCAAATTGGTGCAATTTGTGGTCACAATGTATATGCTATTGCCCAAAATGAGATTATTCCCTTGCCAAATTCTACGGTTAACTCCAGCACAGTTAACTATCAGAAAGAGAATAGGTTAAGTCTTCTTCTATTCCTATGCCACTTTACCATAGTCTATTGAACGTTTTGTACCCCATTATCATAGTCTTGTCAATCTCGTCTTGTAATGATACGGTTAACTATCATGTAGATACAAGAAGCTGTTGGCCATGGTGGATCTTACAAAGGATTTCTACTTTAGTTACTCCTACCATGTGATGTGGAGTCTCCAGAAAAACACATGCGAAAGTGAGAAAGGCCTAGTGATGTACGAAACCATGTTTGTCTGGAATGAGTATCTTACTCGTGGAATACGAAACATTCTTCAGAATACCTTGTGGACTGTTGCATTGGTATATGGCTTTTTTAAGCAGGTGAGGTTCTTTTGCTGGAGTGCTTGTTGAGATGTGTTATTCTGAGCTCCCCACTTTGTTTTTATTAAAACTATTTATTGTGTCTCACATTAATAAAAAAATTGTAATATGCAAAAATTTTGTTATTCTGAATTAAACGTCATCATTTCCACATAGAATTTGATATGATCTTGACTGCGTCATGGTTGATTGATCTAGGCCACACTTTCTGTATCGGGGAGGGACCTGAGTTTGACTCTGATTGCCAGGCGGTCACGGCTTTACGCGGGTACCAGGTAGAAACCTAATGTAAACTACTTTTCTATTCGTCCAAATTAGTCATGGTTATATAGTTTTTTACTTGTTGTTTTGCACGTCATCTTTTTATTGTGTGGTTTCATTTGTCCCTCTTCGACAAAAGTGTTTCGTCTTTCTTTGAATTATCTGGTGGATTTTCTGAATGTTTCGACATTTAGGTATCTGAAACGAGGCGTCAATGAGGAAGGCAGTGTGGCAAATGATGTTGAGACAGAGCAAATTTTAATTGAGGATGTTCCCATGGGATTGCCCATGCAAGTCAGTTCTGTGGTCCAAATTCGGGGCTCAATCCCACTGTTCTGGTCTCAAGAAACCTCCCGCCTTAACATGAAGCCAGATATTATATGTACGTTTGAGAAATTGGTGTAGATACTCCATATTTTCTGTCTCCTGAAATTGGTTTTAGTCATATAATGACCTAAGCTTCTATTCTTCAGTATCGAAGAGAGACCAAACATATGAGGCTACCAGGCTTCATTTTGAAAACCTTGTGCAGAGATATGGGAATCCCATAATCATTCTGAATTTGATCAAGGCAAAAGAAAAGAGTATCTTACCTTTTACATTTACATGTCTTAAGTGAAAATAAAAAACATCATTGAAATCGGGAATTGCCGGACTAAAATTTTCCTCTGACAGACAAATGAGAAGAAGCCGCGAGAATCCATCCTGCGCTCCGAGTTTGCTAATGCCATAGAGGTCCTTAACAAAGATCTACCTGAGGAGAAACAACTGAAGTTTCTCCACTGGGATTTGAGTAAACATTCTCGAAGGTATTTGCTGCTTGTTTTCCTGATGATGTTTACCGAGGGACTCACTTAACGTTCTTTTTTCCATATGCTTTCTACAGTAAAGCTACGGATGTTCTGATGCTCTTAGGAAAGGTGGCTGCATATGCTTTGACCCTAACTGGTTTTTTCTGTCATCAAGCAATACCAGACAAGGTTTCAGGGGGCCGCGTTAGCTCTGTGTAAGTTCCTCTTGCATGGAGTTGGTTCAATGTTATTGTGCGTAAAATGCTTAAGTTTTCTCCTTAATCCTTCTCTGAAACAGAAATTGTAGCAGTGATGTCATGGCCGCCTCACCGTGCTTAGATAGTGACAATCAAAAGCAAAACAATGACGATAATGCAGAGTCAGAAAATTCCGACAGAAAATGTAGTGGAAGTGATACGATCCAGCCACTAATGATTCAGAAAGGAGTGCTTCGCACCAATTGCATCGATTGTTTGGATCGTACTAATGTGGCACAATATGCGTATGGCTTGGCTGCTTTGGGGCATCAGCTCCATGCCCTAGGAGTAGTAACCTCAACCAGGATGGACCTTGACGATCATTTAGCTGAAGAATTGATGGATTTTTATGAGAGAATGGGTGATACGCTTTCACACCAATATGGTGGGTCAGCTGCTCACAACAAGGTAACTTGTTTATTTCTAATTTCAACGTTGATGTCCTAAATTAAAGCCATTTAACTCAATAACTGGAGTGATATCATAGATTTTCTCAAAGAGAAGGGGCAAATGGAATGCTGCTACACAATCCCAGGAATTTTTTCGCACTTTGCAAAGATATTACAGCAATGCGTACATGGATGCAGAGAAACAGAATGCCATTAATGTGTAAGTTGGAAGCTGCTTTCAATTCTCCGCCTTATGAGATAAAGCTTTTGAGAGGTTTAAGTAGGAAATTGAAGTGGATTGAATTTTGTACTTTTGAATGAAGAATGAAGCTGTCAAGTCGCCACTCTCCTTAATGAGTTTCATCCAGATTGATCTTTTTTATTTTGGAAGTGTGTTAGTTCTAATGGCTTGTACATTGATACACTAAGCAGATTTTTGGGGCATTTCAAGCCACAACCAGCCAAGCCTGATGTATGGGAACTTGATTCAGATCAACCTCACATCGTGGCAGGGAACCAACAATCAGATTTTGATGCAAAGGAAAGGTATACATGGCAAATTATCAATAATTTTTTGCTGAGGTAGAGCTTGGCAAACTTACATGCTGTTAGCCACAATATTAAGAAAGTGGATATACAACATCCACCCCTGCTTTCTTGGTAAAAAGAAACTTCTTTCTAAAAGAACTATTGCTGATGATTTTATTTTCAAAAACTGAAGTTGTTTAATTCTTTCCTTGTGTGGTGAAGCACGGGGTAGCTTCATGTAAATTCTGGTTTCTTGATGTGAATGACACCTTCATGTATGTTCAGGATTCCATTCAAGAGATCATGGTCAGAGGGGAACATTCTTCGTGGTGATTACTTAGCTGATGAGTCAAACGTAGGAAGCAAATTGCTTTATGTGTCAACACCTGAAATAGCTACTCCAGCAAGTGATACGGGTAGTACAAGGTGCTTTCCTTTTCTAGCTAATGATTGTGTCCTTTGCATGTTGGCATAACAATACTGCAAACAGAGTATCGATAAAATTCTCTGTCAATGTAATTCAGATGCAAGCTTGACCCAGACTGAAAAAGTTGTTCTTTTATCTCGTCTCTCAACTAATTTTTCCTCTGAACTTTTGCTTCTTCGATGCCTGCAAGGGAACTTTTTGAGGAATTACGAATAGACATGCACTTCAAAAATGAAAATTCAGATTCAGTTGACTACTCGAACTTTGTCAACGTGGATTGGATCTCTTCTTCTGGAAATTCATGCGAGGAGCTGCTTGAAAGGTATATATATATATATATATATATATATATATATATATATCTTCATGTTATCTTCTTTTGGTTTCTATGTTGTAAGCATTGACTTTCAGATGAAACTACTAAACCGTATCATTCGATTTTGTTACCCCAGTTCTACACATACTACCTCTCCAGCTGCTACTTTATCCTCTGAAAATGTCATCAGCATTGAAAATGCACCATCCACTAGTGAATGTGGCCCAAGCTCAAGGGTTAGTAGTATATTTTTTTTTTAACTTTTGTTCCTTTCAAGTGCTAGCTTGCTGTGCAGTAAATGGATGGTGTCTTCGATCTTTTAAAGCTCTTGCATCTGTATTCCTTATTCATTTACAGGGGAGGATCCACCTTGGATCTGGCACCTCAACTTCGATCAACGAATCTCTTAATGATGAAGTTCTCGAGGAATACTCAGCTAGTTTCATGCACTGGGTGACTAATGGTGAAGCACTCTGTCTCTGAGGATTCGTACGCGCTTTTCACTCAACTTCAGTTATCTGTAAAGTTCCAAAGCCTATTGTGTCTGACCTCGAAGAGAAGAATTGTGCTGTATAATGGAAGTAGTCTATAGTAGAAAAAAATAGTAATTTTTTTGCCTCTCATACGTTTTATTTCTTCTTTTCAGCCGAATTCCTAGTTTTTCAGTTTCTTTCCTATTGTCACATAATCTACTCGTGAAGTCCCAATTCTTGTATATATATACACATCTGCAGACCTTTGCTGAAGCTCCATTTATTACTTTCACTAGCATTTGTTTTCAGGTTGAAACTCGGCTTAGCCCTGCATTAATTTACTAAATTTGCATGGAAGAACAAAAAAGAAAAAACAAAGGATTTAAATGATGAAGAAGTTCAATAACAATAGAAAATGCATTCCATCACAGTACTAAACTTAAGTACGTTTCATTTCACTTGTTAATCTTTTGGCCCAACAAAAAATCCAATTTCTTTCAGCCCAATATTGGTCCAAGTAGATCGTCGAGAGCCTCCCTCCCTCCCTCCCCATTACACGAACGTCGTCTTCTCTTCCACCAATCACAGCCAAGCAAGCCATAGCCAGCTTTCTCCGTCGTTGGCGACCCAATTCGTTCCGCCGGAGTTCATGACAAGGTAATTGAATTGTTTGGAACGCCTCTCTGTTTCTAATTTTCCATGAACATCAGATCATTACCAACCCTAAACTAAGTAACAAACATCTGCTGGGTTCTTTTCAGGACCAGTTTTTTTTTTTTCTTTTACAATGTCTTGCCCGGTTGGATGCATCGACTTCATTACAGAGTCTCTGCATAGGTAAAGTTGATTCTTTTGCATGTGTTGATTAGATGCCTTTTTTTTATTATCTATGCACAAACAAATACATGTGTGCAGCAGCATATTCCGTGGAAGTAGGGGTGGTTTGAGAAGAGAAATACTTCTTCCTGATGAAACCATTAAGGAAATCTTGATCCGTTTGCCCGTGAAATCAATATTGAGGTTCAGATGTGTGTGCAAGCTTTGGCTATCTATCACAGAAGATCCAGCATTTATTCACGAGCATATGATGCGCACCACTGAGAGAATTTGGGCCTCTGGTATTCAATATCCCATGAGGTCAATGTTCCGAGGCTTGATCCTGGAGTTTTCATGGTTCCCGCCATTCCTTTACCGACTAAGGAACCCAGCGACCAGAAGATTCTTGCGTTTGCCTCCTTCTGATGATGAATACAAGTTCGATCTCCTAATGCTGCCATGGTATGTTTCAGAAACAAGAACTTTCAAGATTGCTTTTCCTTCCCCGAACGGAAACGGCGGCAACATGTGCTTCAAGATTCTCCACGTAAGTGTTGATGGCGGCACGTGGAGGACACTCGATTTCCCGTTCACCACCTGTAAATTCGACAAAATTACCAGAAATCTAGTGGGCGTCATAGAAGGACTGTACGTCACCCTTTTACTTCCGGTCCTTGGTTCATCTGAAGAACCTACTCTCGTGTGCTTGGAAATGGAAAGTGAGAGAATATGGAGATGTAATATCTTAGAACCCTTTTGCAGGTTTCGTTATTGCAATAAGATCGTTGATTGGGATGGAAAGCCATCGCTTTCAGCATGTTATGATGGTATACTTCATGTTTTGGTGCTTGAAGATTATAAAAGCGGGAAATGGGCCGATGATGTGATCGTTATAGACTTGACTCCTGTGGATGCTCAGAAATTTATGTATGGCGCGTATTGTTATTTGAAGGACGGCGAGCTGCACATACTCGATTATAACAATGGGACGATTGTGTTTGATATCATCAAAAAAGCAGTTGCACGCATCAATACACCCAAAACAAGGGCACATAATTTCAGAGGCCAACCCAGCCTGGTAGAATTCAAAGGGATGCAGTCTTATGTGGTGACGAAAGGAAAGTTGTCACTGTTGGAGAAATTCAAGGACTATGTACTAATATCGGAGAAATCTGAAGAGTTATATATGTAGCAGCCTAGCTGACTAAAACGGAATCTAGTCCCAGGGGAGGAGAATCCTCACTACGTAAACTGTATGCTCTATTAGGGTTGCCACTGAGTATTAAAAATCATTCTATCTATTCGTCTCTAGATTGAAGAGGAACCAATCTGTTGATTATACCAAGCGATCGTTAAGCGTACCTGCTTGGTGAACACCTCTCCTTCAAGCAATTCGTTCTCCAGCTTCTCCTTCAATGAAGTGAGCAAGCTTTCACTCGCCATGCTGTTGGTTCCCGCCAAGCGTTTGACTGATTTTGACTTCGGACGCTTAATTGCAAATGACGTGGGTAGAGATAATTGGCAATCGCTTATGTATTAGCCAATTATTTGTGTTTAGTCCTTTACTTTTTATTTGGCTGAATTTTTTTAATTTATTGTAATTGCGTTATACTTAAATCCTTCAATCTAGGGTTTTTCTTCTCTTCTTATTTTTTTTTTTAACTTCTCTTTTTCCCGTTTACCTTAGTTATTTATGCGGGGATGGAAATAGAGGGCTGAATTTTAAATAGGCATAAAAAGAGACGACAAACAAAAAGAGATTTAAATTAGAGTTTATATAAATCCTTAATAAACTGATAGTCATACTCATATATACATACTAATTATCATGGGAATCAGACAAGACTGTATAATTAATTAGAGATTTAAAAGAGTTGTAATGATGTATTAGTTAAAAGAACGGCGTACTAGTTAAATATATTGAATATATGCATAAAACGAATATAGAAGTATAATGGAAGAGAAGAATTGTGCTGATGGAAGTAGTCTATAGTAGAAAAATATAGAAAAAAACCTTTCATACGTTTTATTTCTTCTTTTCAGCCGAATTCCTAGTTTTTCAGTTTCTTTTCTATTGTCACATAATCTACTCGTGAAGTCCCAATTCTTGTATATATATACACATCTGCAGACCTTTGCTGAAGGCTCCATTTATTACTTTCACTAGCATTTGTTTTAAGGTTGAAACTCGTCTCAGCCCTGCATTAATTTACTAAATTTGCATGGAAGAAAAAAAAAAAGGAAAAAGAAAAAACAAAGGATTTAAATGATTAAGTCCAATAACAATAGAAAATCCATTACATCGCAGTAGTACAGAATTATTTACTTACACACACACACACACACACACTCCTTTTTCCTACAAATGCAGAAGATTAGATATCAAGTTCCATCCCATCCACGTCTTCTTATCAGAGACTGGGACGAAATTAAGCTCAAACATCTCCCTCGAAATAGGCTGTCCAGATTCGCTGAACCCGACGAGCTTAGCCACGACCTCAGCGCTGTCCTTAACGTGATGCATGTTAAGAGGATCTGTCCAAATCTTGTTCACGAGTTGCAGCCGCCTTTTTTGCTTGCTGTCGGGCGGAATATCCCACTTTAAGTACAAAGTCTCTCTCTCTTCGGCCGTGAGCTTCGAACTCACTCTCTTTGCTAGGTGCTCTCTCTCCTGCCTCAGAGCCTTGATGCTGCAGTTAAAATCGTTCGAATTCGCATTGGTGTTGTAAGGAAAGTTGAAGTACTACTAGTCATGTGTTTTGAGTCGAGTATGAAAGTTATTATTATTTTGTTACCTTGATGATACTGAGACGGCGGGATCATCACCTAATAGGGCGGGGCTGGCGTTTCCAAGGTCATCGAGGTGATGCTCTAACCATCTCAGCCTTCTGAGTTCGACTTCCATGTAAATCTGATCGGAAGGATCGCCTCTGAAAAGCAAGTAGAACTGCGTGCGGTGGATGATCGACACGTGGCAAACGTGCCAGAGCATGATGATGTCCCTCCTCTGCTCTTCGAAAATGATGTCCCATGGTATGGGAGATTGATTACCTATGGTCTCAGTCTCATCATTGGATGCTTCGTTTGCTTCCTCTAACTCCAAAACCTATGAAAAAGGTAGGTTGTCGGAATATAGTTCAGTTGTTCGATTGTCACGGTTATTGTATTTGTTTACCTGGCAAACGAGTAGCTGTTTTTGGTACTGTAGCTTGAGGACCCTCTCTTTAAGCTCTGTGACATAAGCTTTGATGCTTTGGATGTTGTCCTCTGTTGCCTTCTTAAACATTCTCTGGATTTTCTTCGCGCTGATCGAGTTGGAGTGCTTCTGTGAAGGTGGTGTTTCCTTTGACAGTATTCTGCTAAGTTTGTCTTGACTGTTGGTCGTTCTAAGAGTATTTGTGTCCCCCGTCCTCTCAGGTTCTCTGTTTTCAACGTCAGGTTCCGTTAGTTTACTCGAAGAAGATGATGGTGTCGCAGAGCAAGGAGATCGGATCATCATGTTTGGCACGTTTGCCACACTACTCAAAGAAAATGGCAACACCATGCCCTTTTTCTTTCTCTTCAGATCAGGAGTAGCCTCCTCGCCATTCGATAGATCCATCACCACTAAGTTGTCGATTGACCTTTGAACCCCCTGGAGTTTTTCTTCTAGAAGCAAAATGCTGTTTTCACGAGAGTTCAGTCTCGCTAGTTCTTCTCTCAGAGTAGCCGCTTTATTCGTCACCTCAACCTCTTCAGAAGGGTTAAAGCTTGCAGCGTTAATCACTTTGATCTCAGATAGGATGTTTCTTATGGTCTCAGCAGTTCCTTGGCTGCCCATTTTCTGAGAAGAAACCTCCTTCTGAAGAAGCTCTAGAGCACGATTCGCTTCTTCACCGAGCTGTTTCTGTCTCATCTCGACCTTCCTTATCTCGTTGACCAACATGTCTGTTGAGGCTGTGCCTCTTCGACCAGTCTTTCTCCTCTTTCTCAGTTTTGTGCCACATTTTTCTGAAACCGAATCGGCGTCTGTGTTGAAAGAGAGACGCTTAGCCACTTGACCAGGTCGCCCATTATGGTCTGAACAAAGATCACGTCCTTCTTTTCCTTTCTTAGAGCTTCTCTCTAACTCTAGTTGAGCCTCTGCTGTGTCTCGTTGATGCTTAAGCTCCTCAATCTCTTTCTCCATCTGCATATGAGAAGTTCTCATGAGAAAAGTAGTCCTTCTTACCAGCTACATTACATTACATTGCTCTTATGCAAAATAGAACAATCAATGAACGTTATTCTACAGTGATAATACCTGCTGGATTTTGCTCTCCTTTTCCTTTAGCAAAGACCTTAAACTTGACGAGTTAGCAGGCGCAGGGCTTTGGAGTTCTGCTTCAAGCCTAGCAACTTCCTGTTGCAACTGTTTCACTAATAGCTTCTTTTCAACCACCTGTAATTTACCCCTTGTGTTTAAAATATTACCAGAAATTTCTCTTATAACAGGTAATTATTAATCTCAGAAAGTCGGACAAATCTCGTAAAAAACTATATACCATGTTCACTTGGGTTGTGTTAGTCACTTCCTTGGCACTTGTCCCGAACACGAGAGTGTTCCTCGAATGTTCGACGTGGCTTAAAGCTGGGCTTATCGTGCAAATTATTGCTGTGCGTGCATTTCCACCAAGTGAAGTCTGGAGTATTCTCGTCAACTTTGAGTTTCTAAAAGGAACATGACCACTTTTCTTCCCCAAACTGAAAACAAAGGAATCAAATTTGATCGAAGGTCATAATGGTTAAGGTTAGCAAGCATCAATATGTAATGCATACCTTAATTTTCGAATCACAGTGGTTAAGGTCAGCAAGCTTTTGTTGATATGGCTTCCTTCTTTCAACCTTTGCCCGCCTGTGTTTGCTTGAGTGGCGCGTTCACTCCCAGCAAGATCTACAAGGTTCTGCAATAACATGTTTAATCAAATTTACTATTTTATGCGATTAAATATAACGATATAAGATCGATCTGGAGTTGAATACGTACCAAAGTTGCAAGAAACGACTTCACACACTCTGAATCATCGTGCAGTTTGCTCTCGATAGTCTGATATGGTGAAGAAAGAAAACAAGACAGTGTTTGGTTGTGACATTCGTATATTACAAGGTACAAGAACTGATGAGCTAAGTAAACTATCTGAGCTTACCAGCCGAATAATCTGATGCGACCTCGAGCTTTTGTCATTTAAAGCAGTCTCTCCAACCTGCCTTTGAGCTAAGCATGACAAATATATGGTGTTACTAAAGGATTTCACTTCATTACATCAGAGTTCTCGAGAATTCAGTACCTTCACAGATACTTATAAGGTAACTCAAATGTTCTCCGTTCCTAATCACCTCTTCAGTCAACTTATCCACAACAGTTCCTCTCTGAACACATTAGAAACTGATCAAAGCCAAAATCTTGAGTATATATACTGTATATTACGTAAAAAAATGTCAATGTCTCTACCTCAGGATCATCCAAGAGACGAAGGGTTCCAGATTCTCTATTCAACAAGTCTACAACAGTTTCGTTATAAATTTCGAGGGCAGAGAATTTAAGCACAAAATTCCTGTCTGGATGCTATAGAAGACCAAATTAAAGATAAAAATCAGCAATTTTCACTAGACAGCCACATAATGATCCTTTAGCTTGAAATGTGAAAGAAAATAGTATCCTACGGATTTGATATGTTCGTAGATGTCTTTAACAGCATTCTCTGTCACTCCTCTCATCGTGAACGTCTTTCCGCTACTAGTCTGCCCGTACGCAAATATTGTTGCTATAATAGGAAGATAAAAACGAAAATAAGTTCAAAAACAAAGCTTGTTCTAACCAAATTATATCATTGTTTTACCATTAATTCCGCTAAGAGCAGATAGAGCAACATCTCTGGCACCATCTTCATAGACTTTCGACGTAGAACAATCAGGACCGAAAACCTTATCTGAAACAAAACAGGAGCCGACATAAAACACGAGCATCAGGAAGATTTCGGCAGACTTAAACTGGACGGTTATTAATACATACCAAAAGTGTAAGATCCTCCATGCCGCTCATGGTACAGATTCTTTGATACAATGGTGTTTTCATTTGTGATTTCCCATGCAAAAAGATCGTAGGTGGCCAATTCTTTCGAACTCAAGGGCCTCATTCGAACTGTGACCAAGATATTTTCTTCCCCAATTTTCCGACCACCTGGTGTACACGTCGGCGTTCCTCGGATCTTCCTCAATGGAGTCAATGGCGCCCCAAATTGCATCTTCTGTGATAAAAAACACGACCAAGATCACTGAAAATCAATTAGTCTCTCATGAATCACTGCTTTAAATTTGTAAAGACACAGTTAAGTAAGAGTTACTCTAAATTTCCGCAAAATGAAAAAATGAAGAGTCGTCTTCGCAACTTGTTATGTGCTTATTGAAATGAAAACGCACCAAGAAACAGAGTTTTGAGATAATCGACCTCTCCGAGAATCAACAGATCACACATTTCAATCAGATAATGTACCCGCCACGAGCCAACTCAGAAACAATAAAAATTGCAAGAGAAAATGACTTACTGCACCAACAGTTCTTGAATCGAGCGGAACGCTTATCAAAATGTCGAAGACTTTCCAACAACAAAATCCAAATAATTTCTACTTTCCTCAAACTCGGCTTGAAAAGAATTTGTGATTCCAGTATAGACTTTTACAAGGGGAAAACAAACAAATGAAAGACCTGAGGATTTAGGAATTTCAGGTTCCCTTTCCTTTTCTGTAATTTTCGAAATCTCTGACGCGAAGAAAATAAATACTAACGGCTAGTTCATGTTCAGCGTTACTTGTGGAATTATTTATTGGTCCTTTTTCCCCACGCTCCCCTTAATTAATTTTTTGGGCTTTGAGTTTCTTTCTTTCGGCCCAAATTGATTTCATATATATTTTAAATTTGATTATATAAAGTAGTACATTATTAGAAGTTGATTGTCTCATCATTAGTTATAATAACCTTTGATGAGTGGTGAAGATGAGGGTCAACCTTAAATTTCATTACCTAACGTGGGACGAGTTTCCATACACTCGTTCACCGATGAAGATTGGAGAAGCCGATGTTAGCTATTTTGACGTAGGTGAAGTGATGATTATTATATCAAGGAGATGAGAGTTAGGTGCTTTCTATATGCAATAATTGTTTTATTTTCCTAACGAGTCTAATGTTCATTGGATGATTTAAGCCATGATACACACACGTAAGTCAAGTAAGTAAAGCATAGGTAATATGTATAACGTTTATTATACATATAGTAATATACCTGTTTTTCTCCGATAGGGCATTATTGCATTTGTATATCTCATGCATGTATGGGAGTATATGAAGGAAGTAATGACTATTTTATCTTCTTTACTTTTTTAGATTCATAAAAGTGGCCGTTGAATGTATGAAGAGAATTGTTCTATAGTGGAGATGAGGGTGGTGGCGAACATATTGTCATTTCAAATACAATCTCGTCTCGACGAAAACGGAAAGAAATGGGACAAAAAAATTAAAGGTTGCGACTATGTATAAATCGAATATATTGAGAAAATTGATGAAGACCGATGGCATACATTTTTTGAAATGTAGCGCATTATTTATTTGTCCTCAACCGAAAATATTTACATACATTCATGCATAATAAAAAGCGTTGGAGTCTATCAGTTCGAATTGTATACTTTGCACACCAATTCGCTACTCGTATAAAGATTGAATTAAGATTCTGGATAAATGAATATACAAGTTATCGCGTGGAAAATTAAAAAGAAAAAAGGAATAATCCTGAGATATCATCCCAAGATCATTTACGCAAGTATTTGATTATAATAAATCATTGTTTTCAAATATACACTTGTTATAAGATACTTTTGTAAAAGAATATATGTAACATAAAAGTAAGTAATTATTATACGATAGGAATAATAAAGTCAAATCATGCCTCTTCTCTTCTCCCATCCATTGACGATCCATAAATTCTTTGCCACGTCTATATGGAAAGCAATTACAAGCGAATTGGAAATTAATATCGTGTCAACTTTCGAATTGTTTATTGGCTGCACAAGTACTAAGGTAACTAGCGAAAGATTCGGTGAAGCTTCATAGAAGTATGCACTCTTACGTTGCAGCCCACCATACTTTAATGTCTGAAAATTAGATTCGATGCGTCGTATTATTAAACATTATCACGAGCACTTGCCTCCCTCTGATCATGTAACAACTTTGATACTATAAAAAAAATGAAATCTTTTAAGTACTTGTAAAGCGACCCATGTCCACTGTTAAAAATCTGAACCAAGGGGTGGCTTTCAGCTCATGATTCTGACCAGCTTCGGTGGATTTGATTAACTGGGACTAAATATTTTAGTAATAGATTAGAAAAAAACGAAAAATTTACAGTCCAATCCAACGTTTTGCAAAGAATCCACTGTTTTGGAATCTGTAGTTAGTGCACTATATAAAGGGGTGTTGAGTGTTTGCATTTCTCCACCATCTCAGAAACACAAGAGCGTTCATTTCAATATCTTGCGTTTTCTTTGATTAAAGTTTTTCTCAGTTAGCCATTTCAGGTAAGCTAGTGTTCATAGCTTCTGCCTATACTCTCATCTGCATCATTTGTTATATGGTGCATGGAGGATTCAGCCACGTTACTTTCTTGTTTTTCCAAGAAATCTTTATATTTTCTTCTTCTTCTGAAGTCTGCTAATAATTGTTTTTGAAGTTGAAAGGATCTCTTCAATGGCGGAACCTGTTTTAAGCCGTGTTCACAGCCTCCGCGAACGATTCAATGCTACGCTTTCTGATCATCGAAATGATATGGTGCTGTTCTTAAACAGGTAAGAAAAAAAAAACCCTTCATTGAATGGGCTCTGTTTCGTTATTTTCTCTCCTTTTTTCTTGGGAGAATCAAATCATGCGTTGCAGAGTCGAAAACCATGGAAAAGGAATCTTGAAACCTCATCAGCTCGCCGCGGAGCTTGAATCAATTTACGAAGGCGACAAGGAGAAACTAAAAGGCCATGCTTTCCACGAAATCCTCAAGATCACACAGGTAAAAGACTAAAGAAGATAAAAGACTACGACTTAAATGTCTATCTTCAGAATAATTAATCGTTTTTCTCTTTTCTTACGAAACTAGGAAGCAATCGTTCTTCCACCGAGCATTGCGCTAGCCATTCGTATTCGCCCTGGCGTCTGGGAATATCTGAGGGTCAACGTTTACACTCTCTTGATCGAAGAACTAACCATCCCTGAATATCTTCAGTTCAAGGAAGAGCTCGTCAATGGAACGTATGTTTGTCACTAACTAACCTCTGTTCCATCCATGGATCTTTACTGAGTTCTTATGCGATAATACTTTCTTTTTAATCTGCAGATTGAGCAGCAATTTCGTGCTTGAGCTCGACTTCGAGCCGTTCACCTCATCCTTCCCTAAGCCTACCCTCACGAAATCCATAGGCAATGGAGTCGAGTTTCTCAATAGGCATCTCTCGGCCAAAATGTTCCACGACAGAGATAGCATGGCCCCTCTTCTTGACTTCTTAAGAAGATATCAGTACAAGGGCAAGGTTCGAAAGAAAAATTAAAATTCTGGGATTTCATTTTCTTGGCACAAAATCATTTCTTGATCAGTTTTCTCCGCAGACTATGATGCTCAACAATCGAATCCGAGACCTCAGTTCTCTCCGAGCTGTCCTGAGAAAAGCAGAGGATTACCTCTCTGGGATTTTGCCTGAAACGCCCTACGACGAATTCGAACTGAAATTCCAACAGATAGGCTTGGAGAGGGGCTGGGGAGACACCGCCCAGCGTGTGTCTGAAATGATCTCCATGCTCTTGGATCTTCTAGAAGCTCCCGACTCTTGCACACTCGAGAAGTTCCTCGGGAGAATCCCTACGGTCTTCAACGTCGTCATTCTTTCTCCCCACGGCTACTTTGCCCAAGAAAACGTTCTGGGCTATCCCGATACTGGCGGCCAGGTACTCATATTAGGCGATGATATCGAATCGTTCTTCTGGAAATGAGTTTAAAAATGACGACTTTTTGATCAAAATTTCCAGGTTGTCTACATCTTGGATCAAGTTCCCGCCTTAGAGCGAGAGATGCTCAAACGCATCAAGGAGCAAGGGCTCGATATCGTCCCTCGAATTCTGATCGTAAGAACCTTCGAAATCGATCTTTTTCGCATATTGTTATGGTACTAAGATATCTCTTATTACAGGTGACTAGGTTGCTGCCCGACGCAGTAGGAACGACCTGCGGGCAAAGGCTAGAGAAGGTTCTCGGGGCAGAGCACTCTCACATACTTCGAGTCCCTTTTAGGACGGAGAAAGGGATCGTTCGAAAATGGATCTCTAGGTTCGAGGTTTGGCCTTACATGGAAACGTTCGCCGAGGATGTCGCGAAGGAGATCGCCGTGGAACTAAAGGCCGACCCTGATTTGATCATAGGCAATTACAGCGAGGGCAATTTAGCAGCTTCTTTGCTGGCTCACAAGTTCGGGGGAATTACCCAGGCATGTTGTAATAACTATTTGCTAACTTGAAAAGAAAGAACAGATGATCAGTAGTGTCTTTGTTTCGATCTGCAGTGTACGATTGCTCATGCTTTGGAGAAGACCAAGTACCCAGACTCGGACATATACTGGGAAAACTTCGACGACAAGTATCACTTCTCTTGTCAGTTCACGGCCGATCTCTATGCGATGAACCACACAGATTTCATTATTACAAGCACGTTCCAAGAAATCGCCGGAAGGTTTGTGCTTTCGCTTGCAATATTTCTTATTACCTTGAGTAGAAGATCATGTCTTTTTCTGAATGTTGCATAATTTCACCAGCAAAGACAAGGTGGGTCAGTACGAAAGCCACACGGCGTTTACAATGCCTGGGCTTTACCGAGTCGTCCACGGCATCGACGTTTTCGACCCTAAATTCAACATCGTCTCGCCCGGCGCCGACACGAACGTCTACTTCCCTTACACCGATAAGGAAAAGAGGCTGACTGCCTTCCACCCAGAAATCGAGGAGCTCCTCTTCAGCGACGTCGAAAACGAGGAACATACGTAAGTCAAGTCAAGATTTTTCGAGCAATTTCATATTATTTCGCTGAACCCACTTGTCGATTTTATCTATCTCTGCACTTTCAGGTGCGTGCTTGAAGATAAGAAGAAGCCCATCTTATTCACCATGGCTCGGCTCGACCGCGTCAAGAACCTGACTGGGCTCGTCGAGCTGTACGCCAAGAGCCCACGGCTCCGGCGGCTCGTGAACCTCGTCGTAGTCGGCGGAGATAGGAGGAATGAGTCGAAGGACATCGAAGAGCAGGCCGAGACGAAGAAGATGTACGAACTCATCGAATCTTACAACCTCAACGGACAGTTTCGGTGGATCTCCTCTCAGATGAACCGTGTAAGAAACGGCGAGCTCTACCGCTGCGTCGCCGACACGAAGGGCGCTTTCGTGCAGCCGGCGTTCTACGAGGCGTTTGGGCTCACGGTGGTGGAGGCCATGACGTGCGGCCTGCCGACGTTCGCGACTCTTCACGGCGGGCCGGCGGAGATCATCGTGGATGGGAAGTCGGGGTTCCACATCGATCCTTACGACGGCGAGGGCGTCGCCGAGGTTCTGGCGAGGTTCTTCGAGAGGTGCAAGGAGGAACCGTCGCACTGGGACGCGATCTCCGAGGGAGGGCTGAGGCGCATCGAAGAGAAGTACACGTGGCAGATATATTCAGACAGGCTTTTGACCTTGGCCGGCGTGTACGGGTTTTGGAAGTACGTGTCGAAGCTCGATCGCCGGGAGACGAGAAGATACCTTGAGATGTTTTATGCTCTCAAGTATCGCAAGCTGGTGAGTTTTTTTTTATTATTCTTATATTTTGTTTTAGGCATGGTATTTTAGGTATTATTTTTAATTGTTTTGTTTGTGCTGTTTTTTTTTTTTTAAATGTCAGGCTGAAGCTGTTCCACGTGCTGTTGAGTAAAATGAGAGGAGATATTAGCGAAAAGATTTAGAATAATAATTCTTGTCTTGGTCGCATTGGAAAAATGTTATATTTTTTGCAATATTGATGCATATTATGATGTAATATTGAACTTTTAAAAATGATAGTATGAGAATAAAGACTGCATTGGTTGGTCTACTATGGAATGGAATATAGTCGTAAACAGCAAATATAATAAACAATGTATATACGCATGATTTGAAAAGTAGTTTATAAAGGCCATTGTCCCAGTAAGCCCAGTCGACAATAGGAGCCCAATGTTAGCTAAGCCTTCCACAGCTTGTTCTTGGGTTTGCTTTGTTCGATTCGATCCGTTTGATCGCTTTTAGAACGAACCCTAGAGTAGAGAGGACTTGATCGAAGCCTGTATGTAGAATCGTATAAATCGTTCTATGAAAATTTTTTTGTTGTAAAGTTGTTTGAGCTGAATTGAAGCTATGGGAAAGCTTAATGAGCTGAATGGTAGTCATGTTAAACCAGAGAGCAATAAGAGATCAGAGGTGTTTGCTTCGTGCACTTTCTCTAGCATCGGCCTTCATCTGAAGCTATGCGATGAGCTCAAAGGTAATTATTCTATTTGACGCTTTTTGATAGAGCTATTTCCGATTTTTTCCCGTTTCTCTTTTGGTGATGGCTTTGCTTTTCTTTTCGTAACTTTTGCGAATGAACAGAGAGGCTGGGGTTTGAGGTTCCAACTCAGGTTCAGGCGCAAGCAATTCCTGTTGTGTTATCCGGACGACACGTGTAAATCTTTTTTTTTTCTTTTACATTTTGGTTCGTTAGTATGTGTGGTTTGTGTTTCTTCTTTTCTTTTCTGTGGCGTTAATGTGTGTTTTCGTGTAATAGAGATTTCTTGTTTTCATATAATGTGTGTCTATGTTGAATTGTGGAATACCAGGCTCGTCAATGCGGCGACTGGTACTGGGAAAACAGTAGCATATTTAGCTCCAATTATCCACCAATTGCAGAGTTATGAAAGTCGAATTCAGCGTTCGGATGGTACTTTTGGTATGTTCTTGTTGGCTCTAACATCTGATTATTGAAGCAAACCACTTAAGTGTTTGGTCGTGGGCCGTGGCGTATTTTATTTACGGTGTGCTAGTTTATAAATGGATATGCATATGCATTAAGTATTGATTTCTGGGTAGAACTGGGAGTAGAGTCGTGGAACATTGCAACATCAGTCTATACAATTTGGCTTTTTTTGGCTGATGTAATATATAGATTGGTCATTGAATGATTGAGATCTATCTCTATGTGAATGTTAATAAATTTTGTTCTTCTGGCTGTGATCCACTTTCTTCGTCTAATGAAACGATTCTTCACACTAGCGTTGGTTCTTGTACCAACGCGTGAGTTATGCCTACAGGTCTATGAAATTCTGCAAAAGTTGTTGCATCGATTTCATTGGATTGTTCCTGGATATATAATGGGTGGAGAAAACAGATCAAAGGAGAAAGCTAGGCTGAGGAAAGGTACATCATCTGTTGAGGGGTTTTGTTAACTTTCTTGTTTCGTTCTGTGATATGGATCTGGTTTTGCAAAAGACGACTTTATACTTGTTTTGTTTCGTCACGCTACTGCCCGAAAGTTCTTTATGGGGTCCCATTTTTTCTGACAGAAACGGAAGCTGAATTAGATCGATAGAAATAAATTTGATAAAGCAAGAAAAAAGGAATTTTCCTGTGCAAAATATGGTTGTATTTTGCGAAATTTTGACCAATTTCACTGTTTCTAAAAAACCCAAATTACTTGTATCTCATATCTTGTTACATTTGATAATTTTGTATCTTTGGAAAAAAAAAAGATAATTTTGTATCTCAGGCGTATCAATCCTTGTTGCCACTCCTGGACGTCTTTTGGATCACCTGAAGAATACGACATCATTTCAACACGAAAATATTCGTTGGATAATATTCGATGAAGCTGATAGGTACTCCACGTTAATCTACTTGTTCTTGCTTGGAATCTGAATTTCCTTTTAAAAGTCTATTCACCTTTCAGGATCTTGGAATTAGGATATGGGAAAGACATTGAAGAGATACTAAACTATTTGGGCACTAAGAAACCCGATCCCACCTTGAAGAGAAGCTCAGCCTCTGCAACCCAAGTTCAGAGGCAGAACTTGCTCTTATCTGCCACCCTAAATGAAAAAGTCAATCATCTCGCTAAAATCAGTTTAGAGAATCCAGTGATGATTGGTTTGGATGAGAGAAATGTTTTGAATAAAGTAAATCGTACGAATGCTTCTCTTCAGACTGACGAGTTTGATGATGTTGAAGAACGTGTAAAATCACTGAGCTCTTCGATTGAGGAATATAAGCTTCCTACTCAGCTAGTTCAGAAATATGTCAAAGGTACGATAGATTGAACAAAATTTTAAATGGTTTGAGAGTTGCTGTGTATTATAGTCTGAAACTGAGATTCTCTTATTTCCAGTGGCATGTGGGTCGAGGCTTGCAGTGCTTTTATCGATGCTAAAGTATCTTTTCGAGAGAGACGCATCTCAGAAGGTAATTTTATTTTCAATTTTTCGACCTATTGATCGTTTTACTCGAGGTACTAATTTTAGCAATTTCCAGGTGGTGGTGTTTTTCTCGACATGCGATACCGTAGATTTCCACTATTCCCTTATGAGCGAGTTCCAATGGTCTGCAACGCCCGAAGCAGAACAGAAACATTCATTCATGAAGTGCAAAATTTTGCGTCTGCATGGCAACATGAATCACGAGGACCGCAAAGCTACGTTTCAGACATTCAAGGCAGAGAAATCAGCTCTGTTATTATCCACAGATGTTTCCGCTAGGGGTTTGGATTTCCCGAAAGTTAAATGCATTATACAGTACGATTCTCCTGGTGAAGCATCTGAATATGTTCACAGGTGCATAAATATATCCTTGCAAATGGTGTCCTTGCTTCGTTTCTTGTTACGATATCTCCAAACATCAAAATAGAAAAATTTATCCTTGAATGCTGTTTTTCATGTTTACCTGCTTAACTGCTGCCAGGGTCGGGAGAACAGCGAGGCTGGGAGAGAAGGGAGATTCGATACTGTTCTTACAACCCATTGAAATAGATTATCTGAAGGAGCTCGAAAAACACGGCGTAACTCTCGCAGAATATCCTCTTCTAAAACTATTAAGCGGCTTCCCTCTGTACAACGGTAAGCATCAGCTCAGCAAACTTGCTTCATTGGACATGCATCCATGGCTACTGAATCTGCAGGGAGCATTGGAGTCGTTTATCTCAGCCGAGCCTAAGTTGAGGAAGTTGGCGAACAATGCATTCTGCTCTTGGGTACGAGCTTACACTGCTCACCGTGGGGAGCTCAAAAGGCTTTTCATGGTGAAGAAGCTTCATCTCGGCCACGTTGCTAAGAGCTTTGCCCTAAAAGATCAGCCTTCGATCGTCAACAAGTCGATTCAAAGGAATCTGAAAAAGAGGAAGAGGAACGATCCACATATGACGAAAACGAAGAGGAACAAGGTAACAAAATCTTGATCCTTTTTCACAATAATAATAATATCTTGTAATATTTAGATCGATATTTTGGGTGTGAACTGTAGTGAAGGATGTTAGATACTTTTATTAAAATCGTAATTTGGATGATCATATTTTACCCTTTAATTTATCTTTGGTAGATCTGACTGTACGTGAGTACTCTGATAGAAGTAGAATTTCTATTGTATGTGAATTGAATTGATTTCGTTCTGACATCAGAGATATTCGTAGAAAAGGACATCAAATGATCAGATTTCAAAGCTTATTATTACCTGAAGTTAGCAACAGCACACGTCCGTGACGTGAATCATAGGCCTTCGTTTCGCCACGTCAGCTTATTTAATATTATGGGCCCCACTATGAATACCACATGTGGGCTTGCCTGATTTCTCATTAATTTTGCAGGCCATGAGATTTGGCCCACAAAATGTGGCTGTCCGAATCTGACCAGGTTTATTTTTTTTTCAAGATAATTGTTTTTTAGTGAAATATTATATATATAATCGTGGGTTGGCTTATTTTTGGATTTTGAAATATAAGAGGAACATTTATTTCATTGATTATTCCATAATAGATACTGAGCTGGACCGAAATCTTAAATATTATACATATGGTCAAGGAAGGACATGAGATGTACTTTTCAAGACAAAAACTGATTGAATCTTCATCACATGCACAGCAATAATGGCACATTGTTAGGAAACTGCCGATGAAGGAAGGAGAAGGAAGTAGATTATATTAAAGTATGAATCAAGTTTTTTAAATTACACTTTGTCGGCGTTAATCCTATTTATTGTTTCCTTGATTATGATGCCAAACGTCCTTTAACTGTAATGTAGATAAACTTTGAAAACTCGCTACTGTAGTAGTTTTCAATATTTAAATCGAGAGATAATATGAAATATTTATATATATCTTCAAGTTGGCGAATAATAATAGTGGAAGATGATTGATTAAACCCCACATTTATAGTGATGCAATAAATATCGTGTGACCCACATTAAACAAAAGAAACCCTATTTTTTAAATTTAATTTTTATCATATATACGAACCATTTTTCTTTATGTGGATAAGATACGAGAGACATTGGGCATCATATAGATATAGGTTAAATCAAGAGGATGTATACCTAAAATCTTGCTCGTTCGTTTATATACGCACGTATTATATTAGAAATCTATAATATCGAGGCTTTATTTCGGTAGTAAAATCCATGAATGTTGACTGATCGTATGATTTTCTCATCATCTCTCTTTTAAATGAACTCTTTAGATATTTAAAATGTATGATTATAATTCGCTTTACGTATATAATTTTATTTTATTACGTCGCTCATTGATTGACCATGTGCTACACCAACTAATCCGACATCATTTGAGTGGCATGTCTAAGTTACAAAGTACATAATTTCCTTATGTATCTTAATAAATCTTTATCTTTAATCATTTTCCCATGATCCCATATAGTGGAAAGGCTAATAATACCATTATGAGTATTTATATTTTTCGAATGTTATTATTATATTTCTACTGCCGTGAGCATGTTTCTTTCCTATCATGAAAGCACACAAGTCGTTTCTTGTCTCCTATGAGTCTATGGACCTTCATTAGTGCTATACAGTATTTACTTTTACTTCAAATTGCTAGTAAATAAAAATTTCAAATCCATTATTTTTATGTATCGTCGATGGAATCTCATGGAGAAGAGGATAAATCTTGCTGACTTTTTATGATTTAATATTCTATATGTTTTGGTTTGGCCCTACTTAATGCCTTGGAGTTGTCTCTAGAATACTTTATTAGAATAATTGCTTTCAAACTATTTGTGAATGCGAGAGATAATTTATATGTATTGCTTGCTATTTCACACATATTAAGAAATATATCAATCTTCGGATGGTTTTTATTTTTTAGTTCACCGCATCTGTAATGATGGAACCCGGTGATTAAATAATAATTCGATTTCACCTATACCAACGACATTTTTTTAAATATTTCCTAGATTTTTGCAAAACCAGCTGAAATGCGAGACAATTTAATTTCCGAGTACATTGAAAATATCTCGAAGTTAATCTTATATAAAACCTAGAGGGAAAAAGGGATAAGGACCACGTTATATATGTCCTTCAACTAAATGAGGTTGACTTTAAAAAAACCTTGTAAATTAAATACATTTTGTAAAAACGACATCTTATTATATAAAAATAATAATAAAGCAATGTCTATCCAGTTCATTGTTTAAGAAGGGAGTTTATTAGAGTATAATTGTATTAATTACCATTACCAATTCCATTAAATAAATGCCTTAACATTGAAAAAAGAAAAAGGAAGAAAAGAAAGCACTTGATTACACAATATTCTTCAATGGGGCCGTAATAACGGCTACTATAAATAAAATACCATATTTGTAATTATAGCCTTTCTGTGGTGTAGTAATTGTTACAAGTTCAGAGAATGGCAAAGTGCATGTTCCATTAACAAATGATCGTCGTGAAAAAATTAAATATATAATTCAGTATACCTTCAAACTAATGATGTCTAATCTACACTTAAAAAAGTAATAAAATGTTAAATCACTATATTTTATACAAAATTCGAAGAAATTGCATCAATAGCTAAAACAATAAGTTCATCACTCACGTCGTAGTCGTATTTAAAAAATCCTTAGGTAGAATTAACTATGATTAGAAAGAGCTATCACTATACTATGTAATATGTTTTGTTAAATTAATTGAACTAATTATAGTTGGATTTGTCCTTAATTTGAAATTGATTGGTGATTGCGTGCAATAAATACAAAAAAATCCATAATTGCATTCAAGAAAAACCCTAATGTGAATTATACCTTGTTCCACTAGCATGGCAAAAAGGAAGTAAATAAAAAAATCAAGAAGCTCTTACATACATCTAATATTCAATGCAAAAGCATATTATTAAATCCCTTCACTAATCAACAAAAGCTGTCACATTAGAGAGAAACACGCAATGTAATTTTTATCTTATTTTCCATTTTCTCTTCAATAATCACTCCTCCGATTATTTTTATGTCGGCCTGTTTTTCTTTCTACAGCACCACATGCCCAACACGCACGAACACACACACACGCGCTCACACTACGTGTTTATCCTTCCACGCATCATCTCTGTCCATCTAAGGAATGAATGATATACGTTGTGTGAGAAAATCCATTTCTTCGTAGTGGGCCGTTTCTGTAGCTGTCTGACTTCGGTATTTGAAGCAACCGTGATCGGCGCACTTCAGCCGTGACGAGCGATAAACTTGCCGCCGCCACACGTGTGCCAAGTATTTTCCTTTTTTAGCTGTTGATGCTCTCAGTTGCTTCATACGTTCGATTTCGAGTCAAAGTTTGATGGGCCAGGTCGTCCTCGGCTTCTCTATGAACTCGCACGTGGGGGTTTTTTCTGGTGGTTCGTTGAATCCCATTTACAAGAGCTTAGCTTTTCTTGTAAATTAATGTATTCATTCCTGGGAATGTGGGTTGGTTGTACTGGGATTTTCCAGGTGAGGTGGTTGAGTTTGATTTGATTTTGCTGAGCTCGGAGAAAAAATATTCGTGTTTTTTTGAGGGGGAGAAAAAACAAAGTTTGAAGTCTTGCATATTTCGAATTTTCTGGGAAGGACGAAGATGCCATCCAACGGATTCGTCGCGAATTCCGTGGAGGGTAATATATAGGTTTTGAATATTTATATTTTTCTTTTATCTGTTCCATTTGATTTCATTGCTGGAGTTTAACATCTGTAGCTCAATAAATGATTTATTTGCTGGATTCAACATCTATAGCTCAAATGAACTTTGTTGGTTAACGTTCTTCATTGAAGACTTCAATTTCGGACAAAATCTGCCCGTTTAACATTGAAAGAAATGCAAACAATCAGTTAGTTCTGTGTTAGTTTATTATCCTCTTCATTAAGTTGATTTTCTATATATGCAGGTGAAAAAAAGCTGATCAATTCTGAGTTATGGCATGCTTGTGCTGGCCCATTGGTTTCCTTACCTCCTGTTGGAAGTTTGGTGGTTTATTTTCCTCAAGGTCACAGTGAGCAAGTAAGTAATGGCTTATCTATTTCTTGAGCTTTTAAATCTGATTAGATATTACTATCTCAGATAGTTCATTTATTCATTCGTATCTTGTGACGTTCAGGTAGCAGCTTCAATGCAGAAGGGAGCTGATGGAATCCCGAGCTATCCCAATCTTCCTTCGAAATTGATATGCATGCTCCACAATGTCACCTTACATGTATGATGACAATAATAACCCTCAATGTATATATCTTTCTATGTGCGAAAAAGAGGATTTTCTCGATTTTGAAATCATACCTTATCTCAGGCTGATCCCGAAACTGACGAGGTGTATGCTCAGATGATGCTTCAACCTGTCAACAAGGTTTTCTTTCTTTTTTTTTTCCATTGGCATTTTTTATCTGAATTTCTCACTGATGGTGTTGCAACGAATGATTGACTTAAGTGTTTTCGAAATCGAACAGTATGATCAAGAAGCATTACTTATATCTGATTTCGGACTTAAGCAAAGCAGACAGCCAATGGAGTTCTTCTGCAAGAACCTCACGGCGAGTGACACGAGCACTCATGGTGGCTTTTCTGTTCCTCGTCGTGCAGCTGAGAAGATATTTCCACCTCTGGTAATTTTAGTCTCAAGCGACATGTTTTTTATATGAAACAAGTAATATTAGTGCCATTCTCTATTTATTCTCTTCTGCTCATCTTTATGAAATAAGAAATATATTCTTTAGGATTTCTCCATGCAACCTCCTGCGCAAGAACTAACAGCTAGAGACTTGCATGACCAAGCTTGGACATTCAGACATATCTATCGAGGTACCAATGTTGGAATCTTTGTCCATTTGTTTCTAGAAAGAACATCACTTGCCCTAAAATGTCATTGCGAATGGCTGGCTATTTTGTCTCAGGTCAACCGAAAAGGCACCTATTGACGACGGGTTGGAGTGTGTTTGTGAGCTCTAAAAGACTTATCGCTGGAGATGCTGTCCTCTTCATCAAGTACTTCAAAACAAACTCATAACCTTTCGACTACGTTCTTCATGCCCTGAATCTATTTGCTTAAATCTTACAGGGATGAGAAGTCTCAGCTTCTCCTAGGTATCAGGCGGGCCAAGAAACAACAATCCGCCCTTTCATCGTCTGTCATTTCAAGCGATAGCATGCACATTGGGGTCCTTGCTGCTGCTGCTCACGCAGCTGCTAATAACAGCCCATTTACAATTTTTTATAATCCCAGGTAAAAAAATATGCTGTTATTGATTCAAAACTGCCGCGCGGTGAAGTTTGAACTGTTCTAAGATGACATGCAAAAACATAATCGAGTCGTTCATCATCAGGACGAGCCCGTCAGAATTTGTGATTCCATTGGCAAAGTACAACAAAGCAATGTATGCACAAGTCACGCCTGGCATGCGCTTTAGGATGATGTTCGAGACGGAGGAGTCTGGCATACGGAGGCATATGGGTACCGTCACTGCTGTAAGTGATTTAGATTCCGCCCGATGGAAAAACTCACAGTGGCGTAATCTTCAGGTAGGTCTTACTCTTAGAACATAGTTTCATGAGCAAAATCTTTTATATATTTTTTTTCGATTTAGAACACTGATTTTCTACAATACGCTCTTTTTCTATCAGGTTGGGTGGGATGAATCAACTGCAGGCGACCGCCCTAGTCGAGTCTCTATTTGGGATATAGAACCAGTTATTGCTCCTTTTTACATATGCCCGCCTCCATTTTTCAGACCGAAATTCCCCAGACAGCCTGGTTTTTACGGTAAACCGTAACGCCTTGCTGTATTGTTAAAAGCTTGGTTGAGCGTTTAATCAGTTTCTCATTTACTGCTCTTTTGGCAGATAATGATATGGGTTTAGAGAGTTTACAGAAGCAAGCAATGCCTTGGATTGCCGATGACTTTGGGTTAAAAGATGCTTCGAGCTCTATATTCCCGGGCCTGAGCTTAGTTCAGTGGATGAGCATGCAGCAGAATAACGAGCAATTGCTGACTAATCAATCTGGGCTATATCCGAACATGGTGATGGCTTCGAATGCTCTACAAAATACTGAGGACCATTCGAAGTTGTTGAACTTTCAAGCTCCGAACTTAGCCTCTTCGAATCTTCAATTTGCCAAGACGAACCAACTTCAGGCTCGTCAGTCGCAAGACAGGCAGCAGCAAGTTTCGGTGCATAATACTCAGAACCAAACTAAGATTCAGCAAACACAATCGCTTCAACAACAACAACAGCAACATTTATTACAACAACCTCAGCAACAACAGCCTTCTGTCTCTTCCTTGCCTTGTTCGACAAATGGGGCCGTGCCTACTATTTCTGGTTCTAACCAACAGTTGCAGCAGTCTTCGGTTTTTTATCAGCTTCATCAGCAACCTATAGTGACATCTATGAGTCAAGATTTGACTTTTCAGCAGCACGTGGAACAAAGGCCTACGAATCCCTTGCAAAGAACTCAACAGCAACATCACCAACAGTTGCAATTTCAACAAAGTTTAGGACCAAGGCCAACTCAAATGGAACAACAACAGCAACAGCAGCCGACGACTCCGCAAAAAAGTATGTCTGAAAAGCAATTGCAGCTCCAAGTTCTCCAGAAACTTCAACAGCAACAACAACAACAACAACAGATGTCATCAGTTTCTTCTGCACTAAACCCTGTATTGGAACCTCAGTTTCACCTTCAACAGCAAGTTCTGCAGAATCAGACGATGCAGAATTTTTCCTTACCAATGCAGCAGACGAATGCAAGTGCTTATCCGTCATCTCAAGTTCAGCAAAGTGCGTTGGTCAATGCCCATTCGAACAACCATATTGATCTCGATGCTCCGTCGTGCTCAACCTCGTCGCCTAGGAGTAATAATCTACAGGGCCCTCAAAGCTTCCTCAAGAATCACCGAATGGGAACCACTGCTACCACGTTGCAAGAGAATTCCTTCCTTCACCATCCTCCTAACCTGGTGCAAGAGACTCACAGCAAGCCCGACGTTCGAATAAAACAAGAGTTGCAGAACTATAAAGCCACGGATCATCCTAATAAGTACAAGAGCAGCGTTGTAGATCACTTGGATGCTTCATCATCTGTCACGTCGTATTGTTTCAATGCTAATGGTCCTCAGCAAAGCCTCATGGGGGCTGGAATAGATGGAGATGTCCAACCACATACAAGGAATAGCCTTCCTTTGATTTCTGGCATTGATGGATTGCCACCAGATGCCCTTTTGTCGAGGGGTTACGATTCTGGGAAGGAACTGCAGAATTTACTCTGCGATTACAATAGTAGCAACCCTAGAGATTCAGAGACAGCTTTATCTCCCAGTATAAATCCACAAGCTTTTGGGGCGTCTAACGTGCCTTTTATACAAGGAGGTACGACGAACGACGCTGGTGTTGCAAATGGAGGAGGGCTCTGGCCTAACCAGGGTCAACGCATGCGTACTTACACAAAGGTGGATTTCTTACATTACCCATCTACGAGTTTCACATATTTCTGTTTTTGTTTTTCCATTCTGCTGTCCATGTTGTGACATTATTGTTAAAATTTTTGAAGGTCCAAAAGCGTGGCTCCGTTGGAAGAACCATAGACGTCACTCGCTACAAAGGGTACGACGAGCTAAGGCACGACCTTGCACGCATGTTTGGCATCGAAGGGTTACTTGAAGATCCACACAGAAACGAATGGAAGCTCGTTTACGTCGACCATGAAAACGACATTTTACTCGTCGGAGACGATCCTTGGGAGTAAGTTTTTCTTACACGTTTGTCCTCTGTTTTCCGAATAGAACGCGATGTGAGTGAACTGATTTGATAATTTCAACCGCCCACAGCGAATTTGTGAGCTGCGTACAGAGCATAAAGATACTCTCAGCCGCCGAAGTACAGCAAATGAGTCTAGACGGCGACCTTGGTCAGCTCCCCGTTCCTAACCAAGCTTGTAGTGGTACTGATAGTGGGAATCCATGGAGAGGACACTACGATGACCATTCAGCCACGTCCTTTAATCGGTAAAATTTGTAATAAATTTTTTTTCTACCATAGCCTTCAACTGTCGTCAGCTTTCTGTTTCTGTGAGTCGAAGAAAATGAGTTAGATGGCTGATGAGAGCAAATCTCAGATGGTCCTGAAAGATGATCCTACCCACGTAGCTCTGTAGTAGTATTCTTTGACAATAGATCCTTGGATCTATAAGGGTAACAAGCCTTTTCTTCCCTAGCTATAGTATTATTGCAAGGGATCAAGGTTAGAAAGATTATTGATGTATATGGATTCTACGCCCTGGCTAAACAGTGTTCGTTTGCTTTAAGGTTGGGTTCTTGGTGGTGCTCGAAAAGCATATTATCTATACTACGAAGTTTATTAATCGCCAGAAAACTGAACAAGGGAAATATTAGACAATAATCCCAGAATGTAAAGATGGGTTCTTTCATCACAACGCAACGTGGGATGCACCTAGGCAGCCATAACTGCTCATTTATTGCCTGCAACTTTTGAGTAGATATCTAGTGACTTTTTTATCGGCCTTACTCATCGAGAGAGAGAGAGAGAGAGAGAGATCCTCGAAGTTGATGGTTTATGTATGACGTACGTGTTTCAATCATTTGACGAACAATCATCCACGTCGTCGTTGGTGACTGAGTCGTCTTGTATCTCTAACAACAATCGAAGATAGGAAAATGATAAGAATAGCCTTTATCAGTTTTGTCGGATCTCTTCAAAGAAAAATTAATACTGCAATTGCAAGTCGTAACTGAGGCCTTGAGGGTTTGACAAACTTGCTTGAAGAGGACGTATATTCCTCAAAATGTTACGTAAAAACCTCCTATCTATCTTTGCAAATTGTTCTTGAATCTATCTCTTTAGTGCCACTAGATTTAAATGAAAATATTGAATACCTTAAAAGCTATGTATTAATGATATCTGAAACTTTCTTCGCCAAGAAAGAGATGTCTCCTCCATTCTTTCTAAGGGCATCTCCACTCGATACCGAAAGGAGAACCCAAACTGTAAAATATGCTCCAATTGATACGAAAACCTATACGCAAAATAGGATTTATATAATTTTCACTCGCCTCCCGACGCATAAATGCGTTTTCACTGTTCATTACCTGATAAAACTTTCCTTCTTACATATTTACCCCTCTAAAAATCATAATTAGTTTTTATTACTTGTGATATATTTAATTTCAACAATAAATAATGCAATTAGTTAAATGAAACATACATCAATTACTCGTGATAAATAACAATTTTATGATTAATTTTAATATATCTCAAGCGAATTTAAAATAACTAGTATAATTTGTAAAAGGGACCTTTACAATTCAGCCCCTATTCATGTTTAAAAATCGTGTTCAGCCCCTGTCAGAAAAAGCAATTAGTTTTAAGGACCCGATTTTTCATACCACTTCATCGGTCTGTGGTACCACTTCTTTGTTCTGTAGTACCACTTCTTTGTTCCGCAGTACCACATAATTGCTCTGCAGTACCACTTCTTTTGTTCTGCAGTACCACTTCATTTCTGCAGAACTTGACACCGTGTATATACATATGTATTACGATTATTATTACATACAAATTTCTCCCACGTGTTGGTAAATCTTGTTTTTTTCAACGCCCTAATTGTTATAGCTCTCTCTCTCTCTCCACCAGTCTTCACTTCACTCTTTTCACTCTCACCTTACGTATATATAGACACTGCCCAAGCCGCCAGTTTCTGTAGTTATGCATCTTTTCCTACAAACAAAACCATAACCAGATATAATTTGTAGGAGAAGAAAAACGAAAAAGGGTATATAAATATATAAACTATGGTGAAACCCATTGAGAAGGAGGCACGCGTTTCATCAGACAGCATTAACGAAGCTTCGAGCAAGAAGAAGTACAAGGGTGTTCGAAAGCGTGCGTGGGGAAAGTACGTGTCTGAAATAAGGCTCCCAAACAGCAGGGAAAGGATATGGCTGGGCTCATACAACACGCCGGAGAAGGCCGCGCGTGCCTTCGACGCGGCTCTGTACTGCCTGCGCGGCAGCGGTGCCAAGTTCAACTTCCCTGAAAATCCTCCCCTCATCGAGAACGGCAGCTCCATGACGCCGCCGGAAATACAGGCGGCCGCTGCCCACTTCGCCCGCTCCGGGAACGTCTCTGACGACTCGGGTCGGGTCGGAAACGTTGATTCGGGTTCGGAGGAGGCTTATTCTGATGACGTGATTCCGCTGCACCAGGCGGCGGAGTCGCCCTCGTTTGCGTCCGTTTTGGGTGGGGCTCAGCTGTTGGGCTGGGAAATTCCTGAAATACCCTTGGTCGACGAGCTCTTTAATGACATATTCTTGAACGATGACAACGCGACTGAGTTGGGGTTATTTCCGGAATTTAATGAATATACCGCCGGCGATTATTACACTATGGTGCCGCCGGAGACTTATTGGCTGGACGACGAAATTATTACTTACACTGAGTCGTTTCTGTGGAATTTCTGAAACGAGGAAAACTAAAATTAATTTTCTGAAATATACATGTATACATAATACATGACGAGGATACCGTTTATTCAGTTATGCATGTAAAATACTAATATATCCTATCTTTGTATATTTAATTACTTGAAGTGGTGCTTTCGGACGAATATATTGCCTGCATGCAAGCTTTTAACTAGTTATCTGTGTATTTAATAACGGTATGATCAAATATGCCCAAAAAATTATATTAAATTTTTCATGTCTGAAGTCTACTAGTTAGACTGAAATAATATATTTCCTACTGCTGTTTATGTAGCCTTGAAATTTAGACGAGCAGTTATGGGAAAATCAATTAAATGCCTTTGACAATGTAATGAATATATGTACTACATTGGTAAGTCGTAGTGATCAAAATGTTAAGAAAGGAAGGCCCCCTCCACCCCACCCATACCAATCTATTTAAATTAAATAAGCCAACTAGATAGCTTAATTTCCCTATTTGAGATAGAAAATGAAAGTGAATCAATATAGATATAACAAAAAAACAAGTGTTAGAGTCAACGGTCAAGCTCCCCCCCAAAAAAGCTGACGTCACTAAAACACACGTGGCGAGAAGTCATTAAAACACGGAGCATCGTCACTCTTTCCCAGCACACGTGTCATAGCTAAACACGTGTCACAAACCCACTAACCCATTAATTAGTCCACTGATATATCACCACCGAAGGAAACCAAAACACAAGAGATCTTCGCAACCAAAAAAAAAAAAGAACCCATCGACAAAATATGGTTCGACCCACGAGAAAGAACAACGACGACGATGGATCGGTTCGTTTCAAGGGCGTACGGATGAGGAAATGGGGAAAGTGGGTGGCCGAGGTTCGCCGGCCGAACAGCCGCGGCCGTATATGGCTGGGCTCGTACGACACGCCGGAGGAAGCCGCCAGGGCTTACGACGCGGCCGCCGTCTGCCTTCGAGGTACTACGGTGGCGCTTAACTTCCCGGAGGACCCGCCGGAGGTGGAGACGGCCGGAGGAGAGATGTCGCCGGTGCAGATACAGGTGGCGGCGTCGAAGCACGCGAGGAGAGCGGCGGAGCAGAAGCACGAAGAGGGCTCTAACTTGTTTATTGGGGGGGAGGATTTAGAAAGTAATAATAATCATAGTAATGTTAATTCGGCTAGCTTCGAATTTGTTGATGGTTTTGTTTTCTGATAGTTTTTGATATAAACAAAAATGGATTTTCGTTTTTGTAGAAATCTAATCGACTGTGTTGGATGGAAAATGTTTTTTGATTTAATTTGGGCTTATGACCAATTTGGGCTTTTCCTTTGAGCCCACAATGAAAAGCTCGTGAACATATGGGCCTATTGAATATAGTGTCAACGACGGCGGCTGAATAATTATATTCCAAGCACTATTGACTATTGTCACGTGTTTGATTAAGATTATAAAATACATAGAAAATAGATAATATCTTGACCTACTATCATACGAAGGTACGTCCCGTGTCTGTATATTCAAAACCGCGTGCCACTTTTTGACGTTATTATTATATTTCCGTGAATTGGACGTCTCACTCAATTATTAATCGTTGACGAAGAGAAAAATAACTCAAATTCTAATTGGTTTGGTGCGGTCTACTGTATCTATTTTTGTCTCATTTCGGAAAATGCTATTTATTTCCTACGTCGTCGTCTGTAACGAAAATTAGGCAAACAATTCAAGAAACAAAGCCCCTACGTGGTCGCAATCGCAACAAAAAAGAATTGGTATTAATGAAAATAACCTTAAAATAAATTAGTCAGTACAGTAGAAAGCGGACTCAGTCCACAAGTACACGCATTAGAGTGCAATAGCCAAATTCTTACATACTCGAAAGTACTAATGAGACAATTAACATTAACCACAACAATAAATAATATTAATATTAATGATGTTCTCTAATTGCCTATGGGCAGCAATCCAAGCCACGATCCCTCGGCCTTGACCGGCGACGGTTTGACCGCCGGGTACGGCGCATTTGCCGTCACCCTGCGTTTTCAAGTCCACATATCCATTAATTAGTATTAATCTAATTTAATTTAATTTAATTAATTCTCACCATTAATTTAATGTGTAACCATTAATTTAATTAATTCTCACCTGTCCCTTCTCTTCTCCAAGAACCTTGACACTGAATTCTTCCTCGCAATTGGTAGATCTGGCAACAAAAATTAATTAGGTAGCAGTTGGCAAACAAATATTAAAAAAAAAAAGATTACAAATTCATCTTTTTCTCCTTTTTGTACTATTCTTTGCCCGAAAGTTGATACTTTCATTCCGTAACGTGTTTTAAATACCTGAATCAAGCAGGGGAGACTGCTGTATGGGACGCGCCTTGTCGGCGCGTGGCTCTCCGGCGCTTAGCTTGCCGGCCAACATCATGATCTCCTTTGCATGCTCAGCCGTCATATCATCAAACACTACAACTCGACCGCCGTAGAATATGGTCATCTGCGTATTCTTCGCGGGTTCGGGTTCGGGTATGCCCGACCCGATATCAGATTTTCCATGGATTTCGTTCTGAGGAGTAGACTTCTTCTCTATCATCGGCAGCAAATTCATAGTCGCTAACAAAAGAAAGAAGAAGAAAAGCTCAAAATTTCCGTAACGTAGTAATCATTAAGATAAAAAAATATAGTAACTCCTCACCCTTGGATTCGGCGCTTCGAGGGGTTAAGACAAGATTTAGATTTCCCAAACTGCCCTTCTCCTTCAAGTAACGGCTTACACGGTTCAACGTCAGCTTGACCCTAGGGGAATCCAAGATCTCCGGTGAGCCCATCGCTGATCTGTCACCGGCGAGTGAAAACATAGAAGCAAATAGTGTAAAAAAAAAGGTGGTGATAAGACTACGATGCTAGTACGCTTGTTCTCACATTTATGATGATGGTAGTGAAATGGGGAGGTGGTTTTGTATTTAAAGCGATGGGTGGTTTTACTTTACCTCATAGAGGAGAGGAGATTAAAAAGCACGAGGAATATGTGGGGTTTTTTTTCTGATAAAAAAAAAGGGATTAGGTTTCTTGAACCCACCTTTGTTTATTTTTATGTAAGAAATTGTGTACTTCAAGTAGAAACACGTGTTGTTTCAGTGAAGCATTGATTGTTGAGTGTTGCTGTGAAATTAAGACGCATATGTACCTCGTCTTTAACTATTCTCACGGACGTTTGCCATTACAAGCCAATGCCGTTTGCATGCGCCGCGGCGTGACCGTGAAAGCTAAATATTAACGCCGTCAATCATACTTAACGGGGAATCATTTTTTGTTCTGCGTTTTCCTTTTTTGCATTTTGTGTAACTTAAATGGCAACTCGTGTATCTTGAGGTATGTTTTGTACTACAACCATGAGTTAACACAACATGCTTTTATATAAAGAAAAAATTAACCGAGAATATCTTGGGCTTGCGGCACCACTTCATAGTGGAATTGGAATTAATCTGCAAAATCAGATATTAAATACATCCCAAATTCGTCAAATATGATATCATGCAAACTGAAATAGTGATTTAAGTAGTGAAATACCGTCCCCGAAGCCGAAGCTATTTATATTAGTGTGACGCCAAGAGAATATTAGTTCAAATGAACAATCTTATAACCATGGTTGTCATGACCGGACCGGTCAAAAATCCGGTCCGATTCCGGTCCGGTCTTTTTTTTTTTTAAATTTAAAAATAAATAATTTTTTTTGGCTTAAATAAATTAAACAAAATAGAAAAACTAATAAATTAGTTTGGTTTAGTGGTTAAGTTCTGGGTATTATACTTAATGGTCTTGGGTTCGAATCTTCCCAGCACCCTATTTTTATATTTTATAATTAACCTATTAGTTTACTATTTTATTTTATTTAAATTTGACCCCAAGTCATTGATTTAATACTTGGCATACAATTAATTTATAACAAACCACACAATTTACGTTTATTTAATTTTATCCCTTAGTTTAAATAATTATAGTTTGAAAAAAGTTCATAAAATCATGTAATTTTTCATATTATTTGATTAATTCATAGATAAAATATATATTTATTATATTTAAGATACCGGTTTTACTCCGGTTTGATTCCGGTTCTATATCGGTTAAACCACTAAACCTTAAACCACTAAAATTTTCGGTCCGGTTCGAAAACCCGGTTTCATAACCTTGCTTATAACTAACGAGTTACAGATTCGCTGCTAGGAGCGTCGCGACCTAAAGTAAACAGTAATTTATCTATTTTTCTTACAAATGATGTGTTAGATGATGTCCAAAGAAGTGCTGTCTCGTCCCGAGGAAACATCAAGAAAGTAACGTTTTTCTTGGTGCAACGTATCATTCATATTCATGATTTATCCACCTCAACAACAACGCACCAACCAACTTACTTCTTTTTGTCTTCTCCTTCCTTCTCGAAAAGCCAATAACCCAACGGCACGTCGTCACACGAAAAAAGGAAAAAAAAAATTCAAACTCAAACTCAAAAGTCATAATCTATATCAGAACTGTTCTGCTTGTCCGACCGCCAGACGAGGTTCCCACTCTCATCGTACAAATCGAGATTCTCGCACGGGGCGGGATAAACCGTACCCACGACCCGACCCTCGACAAAAGCGCACTGAAAGACGTGCTTCTTCTTCCTGTCCGCAACGCCCACGGACACGTCTCGAAAGCTCACGTTCCTCACGGGGATGGACTCGGTCCCCTGGATCCTGACCGGGACCCGCACCGACTCCCCGTGTATCGAGCCGTAGCTTATGTCCTCCAATATCGGGTACGCCTTCGGGTCGAACCCCTGGTCGGGGTGCTCGTTGTAGTCCGTCTTGATTACGATCCCGACCCGAGCAGTGTCGATCGTCACGTTTCGGTACGTGATATTACGAACGTACCCTCCTCGCCCGGGGGCAGTCTTTATCCTCACGCCCCTCCTCGAGTTCCATACGTGGACGTTCTCGATGGTCACGTTCGACACCCCGCCCGACATTTCGCTGCCTATGGAGATTCCCGCGCTGCAGAGAAAGAACTAACTCGAGCGTGAGCTAAGGGGGCGTTTGGTTTGAGGAATTCAGTTAGGAAAGGAAAAAAGAAAATGGAAACTGAGAGTTAATTTTTACGTGGTCGATTAGAGAAGTAGATGAGGGAAACAAAAACTCAAACTGAGTTTAAGGTATCCGAAACTCAATGTGGAAAAGAGAAAAAAAGTAATAGTACGACAAACAAAGCGTAACGTACGGTCGTTCGATTACCATTACATTTTTCCTTTTTTTTCTACGTCGAACTCCGTGTACCAAACACACCAAGCTATAAAATAATGGAAAACCAATTTTTTTTTTACCAAATGGAGAAAAGTTAGTGAAAGTCAATTTTCACTTTAGTTCTTATCCTCGCCACTTTCCTTGATCCAAACACAGCCTAAGGGAATGATTTCGTTCTGAAATTTGACCCAAAAAGAAAAAAAGTACGACCTGACGTTGGAGCGTACGACGAGGTTACGAATGAGAATGTTCTTCGAGGGCTTGGCATAGGCGATTCCGTACTGATCCCAGCCGCTCTTTATGGCTATGCCATCGTCGCCCACGCTGATGTAGCAGTCTTCTATCAGCATATCTTCGCAAGAATCTGTTCAATTTTTTCCAAGAATCCAAAGAAGCTGATGAAACTTCACATCTGTGAACTAACTTATAGAAGAAGGATAAAAGAGACATTTTTTAATACCGGGATCTATTCCGTCGGTATTAGGGGCGTTGAAGACGGGCGCGAGGATGGTTAGGTTTCTGATCGTTACGTTCTTACAATCGTAGGGATGAAGCGTCCAAAAAGGAGAATCCTTTAGTGTGATGTTCGATATTAAAATGTCGGCCGACCACATAATCTGCACTAAGGGTCCTCTTGTATGGTTGAGAAGCTTCTGTTTATACTTCTTCCACCATGCTTGGCCTTGGCCATTAATGGTGCCGTTATGCCCTGTTATTTCAAGAACGGTGGCAGGTGACTTAAGTATCGAAAATAGATCGTTACAACAACTTCAACTGCCTAAATCTTGGCTGGGTTTCTACTGAGTAAGATCGAAAGTATATGAACTCATAATTTGCTGAGATACTACACTGACCTGTAATGACGAGATCCTTGAGATGTTGGCCATGGATTAGGCTACCATATCTTGGTCCTAATTGTTCCCTTCCACGCCCGTAAGAAGGCAATGGAGGCATGAGAGGCCAATATTTCTCATCCTAGGAAGCAAACACAATCAGTGACAGAACATAAGACATCCTCGTATATTAGAAACTGAAACTTGAACTGATCAAAAGCAACGCCCAAAAGCTCAAATATCTATCTATGGCACTCACGTCTAATCCGAGGATAACGGAACCTTCCTCGAGAAACAGAGTCATATGGCTCGTCAGGTTAAAAGGGGCAGTTAACCAATTCCCCGCCGGCACGTTGAGCTGGCCACCGCCCTTTTTCCCCAGCTTCGAAATCGCAGCCACGGCCCTCTCAAACGCCGCCGTATTGATCGTCACGCCATCGCCCACGGCGCCGAAATCCGTGAGATTGAACGAAACGGGGCGGAGGGCCGGCGCTGCGGTCCTCGGAGGCTGCGACGCCCACCGGAAAACCAGAAGGCCGCCGGCGAAGACGTCGTTCTGGTGGTAGAATAAGACGGTGACGAGGAGCGCGAGGGCGAGCGTCGTCAGGAAGGTCTTGTGGGTCGAAATCAAGGTCAGCGTTTCAACCATTTGGTCGATCTTTCGCTATGAACATTCGAATTAACGATGAACTGAGCAAAGATATCTGATATGAAGTGTATATGAAGAAAAGAGGATGGATATGAATGGATGCCTCTTTGCTATTACAGTGGAGTTGATCGATCGCAATCAGCAATTAGCGATCTCTCTAAGGAGTAGATAAGGGAAGTGAGGTCTGAATCGGGTCGGATCTTCAAGATGGGCCCGGGTCGTCGGAGGATTTGTGTGATGTGCAACCTATATAGCGACTCTCTGAAACATTTTCATCTTCTTCGCTCATCATCGATCTCTTTATTTATACATATCTCCACAGTATACAGTTCTAAAGCTATTCTTTTTTTTCATTCCCAATTGAATTGAGTTGCAATACTCAGTTGATTGGTTGATTTAATCATTAGATGTCATCTTTTCGGTGGATGATTGCAAAAACGATGATGGTAGTAGCTGAACCGTGCAACAACAAATGTTTCCCACTTGAAGATAATCGAAGAGAAACGAGAGAGTTAACCTCGTCATTACATTACACGCGATAATGAATTTATTACTCGCTGTAAAAATTGCTTCTTTTAGGAGAATCCATTAATAATTGCCATATGAGTTTTCTTTTGCAGGCTTTTCAGTGTGAGCTTGGAAAGAAAATAAATAAAAAGAACTGTTACATTATGCTAACCATGGCAAAATGAGATCTCATTGTGAGCTAACTCAGCAATCCATGGCAAAAAGAAGGTAAAACAATACACAGTGCAAGCAGTTCGAAAACAACAATGTACAAAATTGAAACTTCTGAGTTGATTAGCTTTAGTCCCCCACTGCAACTTATTATCGCAAGAACGTTGCCTCCAACGACCGTAGTTCAGGTGATCAATCATATCTCAAGAACAATATCTGCAGTGAAGTGAACAAACGGTTAGTGACAATCTCCTTTTTTTAAGACATAACATATGTTCTCTGCACTTACATTCTGAGTCTGTCTTGACCCATTTGTTTTGCTGATCTGTGACATTACGCTCTTCGTCGCAGTTATCACATTCGGGCATATCCAAGCATTTCTTGTCCGAAAAACCTGCTTGTTGTGTGCTGCCATTACCAGTCTTGTGTGGATATATCTTCTTGTGAAGCATTGCCCTTAATATCTGCGACGAATAAACACATGCAACTTCAACCGAAAAGTTATTCATCAAACTATTTATCAGTACATTCGACATACCTTGTCGAATCTTGATTTACTTAATCTAGAATCTGGGATTGGATCCCTCAAGGCAGGAGGAGTAAAGCCACCTCTGCCCAGAAATGCCTTCTTGAGAAGAAACTTGAATGACTTTTCGCCTATTTCGTTTCTTCTCTTATCCTTTTGAATCTTGCTTTTCCAAAATAGGCTTACAGTTTCTTTTCCTTCTGAGAGATCAAAATCGTCGCCCTTTGATTCGTCGTTCTTTGCCTCACTGCCCAGCAACTCTGATATATATTTCTGAATTACCAAGTTATCATCTTCAGACAGACATTGATTTAGCAACATCCTCAACTCTTTATCTTCAGCTTCTGCGCATTCACCATTTTCTTGCACAACATGGCCTTTAAGCTTATAATTGTCTGAATTTTTCAAACTGCTGTCGCCAAACGTCCCAATAGCGAGTAAACCGCTGGGCCAGTCAGCGAATTCTTCTTTGCAAGGTTGATGCTCTGCACACACACACACACACACAGTGAATCTTTTCATAATTGCATCATGTATTGCAAGCAAATACAAAGGCCTATTACCAGATATTGATGGTTGAATTGGTGGTTTTTTGCTGCTGATTTCCTTCCCATTTAGTTTGCTTTGTATCCAGCTGAAGATCTATACCGTTAAAATCAAAAAGCATACTCCATTAACAAGAGAATCTAAAGCAATGAATAGGCATACGAGCATTACAATGGCAAATCAAAGAGATGTTACTAACCTTCATGGGCAGATACAAATAGTAAACCTGATACTGTAACAAGATTCCGAGATTTGGTGTTGTAATGTTTTGTGGGCCTGGAAATTAGATACCTAAAAAAATGCCCACAACCATGAAGGTGATGAACTAGGAAGGATATAAATAGAGACACTTCAATGGAGAAAGTAGAGTAGAGTGAAAACTTTTCACAGCTAACTAGCTTGGTTCAAGTCCCCATAAGGTCTCCTAGCTATTCATATACTTTATGATGTTATTAAAATTATCTCTCAGAGTATTAAATGATGTTTCAAGAGTAATTAACTAACACGGATTATGTCATTGATCGTGCATAGACTAAAACTGCAATAAATCTGAGGTTATAACTCATTTTAGTTCATTTCAAAAAGCCAAGAATTCCTGAAAGGAAAAAAAGAAATTATTTTTTAGTATGATTTAAAAATCGAAATAAAGGCTGCGCCTTGAGTTTTACTACAGTGCACGTGAACTTGTCCATTTTCATCACATGAATAAAGCTTTGAAAATACCATATAAATAGAAATGGATATTGTATGATATTATTCGTACTAGGAGTTTTGTCCAAGCCCAATCACAGGTGTCAGAAGTAAGTACATTGATTAACGGTCATCGGACAATATCGAATCAACACCTGTGTTCCTCGAACATCGACTTCTCCGAGGTCGGAAAATTATTGCATTTTATGTATTTAAATATATATTTTCTGATCCTCCCCATGTCAAGAAAGTCAGATCTCGGGTAAGATTTATAGCTGTGCTGAGCTATTTTCTTGTTTCCCCATGAAAATGTTTCTACTTTTGGGATTGGGAGAATATATAAAATGTTTATGATCACATTTTGACTAAGTAAATGGATTTTTGGGAGACGAGAGATATAATATGTAGAATTTCTCTGATCGCACTTCATTGATGCATCCATCGGTATATTAGTTTGGCAAATAAATAAGAGATTTGTATTTGATTCTGTGGTCCACTATAGACATTCTTTGTTCATGGAATAAACACCAAATCATCTGATTCCACTCTTCCGTACAATCCGATATACAGAAATATTGTTAGTACGAATAAGGTAAGTATATTATAGATGATAATTTAGTTACACAACACTTCAACGAGAATCGATTCATTAGATAAATAAATCGCTAAAATTATTACATCGTTTACTTCAAATGGTTGGTATAGAAGATAAAGGCTAATTTGCCTACAATGCACGAAAGTAAATTTTGTGTTCGGAAAATACTTATTAACTAAATTGTCCCCTAACTGGGGTTTCGTTCTTGGGTTAGCTTTGGCCTCCTCGAAATTGACTTATTTGCTAAATTGAGAAAAACTACATAATTGTCGCTTTGGCCGAGTGGTTAAGGCGTGTGCCTGCTAAGTACATGGGGTTTCCCCGCGAGAGTTCGAATCTCTCAGGCGACGATTCAAATTTTTTAATTTACATAACATTTTCTTAATTATTTTGTAAAAGATCTGAAGATAATTTTTTCCTTCTTCCACTCAAATGCTAAACAATTCCAATTACAATTAATTTGACGAGAAGCAAATACTACAGACAAACAAAAATGATGTACAAAAACTCTAGCTACTTGTCCATAGGTGAATTCATGTCTCCCTTATTACTACCATGTTTTTCTTAGGAGACTTCTTATCCTTACACTCAAGAACAAGATCATGCACCTTATGCTTCCTACGATAGGATCATCCCACCTCCATTATTACTATTCCCCTCTTTCCCCATCACTTTCCACCGTTCGGAAGAACAACCATCATCGGTCGTCAGAAACCGAAAATACAAAAGTACCCATCATATGCATGTCGTCTTCATCAAGACCTTCCAAAGGTTCCAAGACTGTAATAACTTGGCTAATACTCGGCCTCATCTTAGGCCTATAGCTCAAGCATCGATAGGCCAACTCAGCTGCTTTCAAAGCTCCTATTTCCGAGTACTGCCCTTCGAGCCTTGGATCCATCACAACACGGGTCAGCCTTCTAGGGTTTTTCAGCATGGGTCGGGCCCATTCCACTAGGTCTTGTTCCCTTTGCGGGCGGGCTTTGTCCACCGATCTACGGCCCGTTAGGAGCTCCAAGAGAACCACGCCGAAGCTGTATACGTCGCTCGCTGATGTAAGATGACCTGTGAAAAGAAATTATAATGTTATTCATGTTTAGCTCATCGACGACGAAGGAATTAAAGGAGAAGAGAATTTTTTTTTTTATTACCAGTCATTACATATTCGGGCGCAGCGTAGCCGTGAGTGCCCATGACACGTGTTGAGACGTGCGTTTCGTCGCCTTCGGGCCCGTCTTTCGCGAGCCCAAAGTCCGAAAGCTTGGCTGTGAAATCCTGGGAAATAAATTCAAAATGATCATATATAAGAGATTTAAAGTGGATGGTTACGTGGATTTTCTATACGGTATATGTTTTACTTACTGATTCGAGCAATATGTTGGAAGCTTTAAAGTCGCGATATATGACGGGCTTTTCAGCTTCGTGAAGGAAGGCGAGCCCTTTAGCTGCTCCGAGGGCAATCTTCATTCTCTTCGACCATGGAAGTGAAGCTGAGTATCCTGAGATTTTTATGTTTTTTCTAACGGAGTTAGTGAAAGAAGAACTGATTGGATCATTGATGTAATAAGTAAGTACCGAGAAAACGTAACGATTGTCATGTCATATTCGAGTCAACGTTTGATATAAACATAGAAAAGTCCCTTCTGTGTTCAACAATTTGTTTTGGTGAAGGTATATATATATACTATACTCTATAAAAGTCAACAAAAAGATAAAACAAAAAATAAAAATTAAATTACTTCTAAACAGTTGATTTTCCAGGCTGCCCCTTGGCATGTATTCATAGACAAGAAGCCTTTGTTCTTCCTCACAACAGTAACCGATTAACTTCACTAGATTTGGGTGCCTTAACTGCCCGAGAAATATCACTTCAGTCTGTCAACATTCAAAAGAGAAAAAAGGAACATCAGTCGAATCAGAGATTTCATCAAGATAAATAACTAGAACTCAAAGACAATTGTAAAATCTTATTACATATTTTACTTACAAGCCATTCTTTATGTCCTTGTGCACCTTCCAAGTCCAACAACTTGACAGCCACGGGCTGAGCTTTCAGACCATGTCTCAGTTTTTCATCGATGAATCCCTTGTGAACAGGCCCGAAACCGCCTTCTCCGAGGAAATTGCTCGAAGAGAAATTATGGGTAATGACCTTTAATTCTTGGAGAGTGAACACATGAAGATTCGAACCTGCTAAAGATATTGAAAGATCCTCAGCAGATATTAGAGTCGAAGTGCTAATATCAGACATGGATATCCTTGGAAAGGAAGAAGATGATTGCTTGTTTGATGAGGCTGGTTTCTTTATCTTTTTCGGGCTCGGGCTGATACCATCGGGCTTGAAACAGCTTGGAAAATAATCTTGCCATTTTCTGCTCTTATTCTTCTTCACTGCCATTGATGGATGATGATGGTTTGTTATGAATGATATTAGCTAGTGCTACAGTTTGTGAAAAGTATGTAATGAGATTTTAAGAATGTGAGATAATGAGATCGATCTCCAAGGCGCTTCTAACACCTTTATATAATAACAGCTCAAATTGTAATGGCAAATGAAAAAAAAAAGAATGTCTTTTTTTTTATTGAAAACGACAAGGAGAGGAGAGGCGAAATGCTACATGCTTTATATATATATATCCGTTTGGTGGGAATGGGATAAGCCAAAGTAGTGGAAATTTAAAAAATCAAAATATCTCGAGAAGGAAATGAAAAAAATCAAGTCTTGAGCTAACCAACAAACATGGTTGACTGCTGAAAATGACTTCGATGCCCTTAAGTTGGACTTTTCTCTCTGTGTGGAAAGGAGGTTAAGCCATAATAAACATATTTCAAAATCATCTCCCCAACTTGCAAACCGTGGCCTATAAGCTAATGGTTTTTCTTTCATTTAAACAATGATATTCTATAAATCACGGATTAGTATTAAGTGTATGCCCCATTTAGTTTTAAAATCGGATTCAAGCCCCTGTCAGAAAATTTTTAGTTTTAAGGACCCGATTTCTGCAGTACCACTTCATTGTTCTGCAATACCACTTCATTGTTCTGCAATATCACTTCATTGTTATACAATACCACTTTATTGTTCTTCAATACCACTTTATTGCTCTGCAATACCACTTAATCGTTACTGTAGAAAAATGAAGTGGTACTGCAGAAAAATGAAGTGGTACTGTAGAAAAATGAAGTGGTAGTGCAGAAAAATGAAGTGGTAGTGCAGAACAATGAAATGGTACTGCAGAATCGGGTCCTTAAAACTAAAATTTCTGACATGGGCCTGAAACCTAAATGAAACTTATGTTGGGCCTTCAAATTGCACCTTATATAATTTATCTGAACAGTCTGCATATACGTGCAGGTGTGTGTTGAAATTCTCTCATTACGTGTTTTCTTACGCGGAATCTTTGATATTTCAAAGAACTGTACTGTGTTGATTGAACTAATTGCGTACAGCTAGCCTTCAAATTGATACTTACATATTCTTTTCAATATTTCCAATGTTTTACACGTTGTGAAGATCGATTAATAGAACGAGCAAATACACGAATTCTTGATTTGTTTGATCGTTTTTCTATTTATTTTAATATAAACGTCTCCATATAGCCTTGGGTTAAATCAACACAAACAAAACGTTTCTTAATTTGGATGGGTGAAGGCTCTGTAAGAAGATGCATGCAATTAAGGTAGGTAAATCTGCTAACAAAGACTTCCCCAACCATCCAGAAGCTTGATTGACATTATAATAAGCACACGTACTTTTGTAAGAACTTGGGAATCTAGAAAATAGGGTCTACTATTAAACGCAATGATTAGAGATAATTACGTCTTAAAATTGAACTCATGCATGCCACTGAAATGTAGATAAGAAAGAGCGTGGCTGCATGTCATGGTATTATATGTATACTATGCATGGTTTATTATTGCAATTGGGGTAAATTTAATCATCGTTGATTTATCAAAATTGTAATTGGTTTTATGTGTGTTAGAACTTAGAGAGAAAGGAATAGGGAAAATTTATTGCCAGTGTGTGTGTCTGTTTTGATATTTTTGTGGGGTGTGAAAGGATATAATTAGGGAGCACCGAGTCAGACACGTCTGCATGCATCAAAACTTCAATGTAGTTCGTCAATTTATTTTGAAATTCTATGCTAATCAAAGATATTTTGTCTTCGAAAAGATGGGGAGAAGATGCTAGTAAGCAATTAATGTATCAAGCTTGGAAAATACAATAATAATTTGTATATCTTTTATCATCTAAAAATTTTCAAGCATACTAAAGATACATATCTACACTGCTAATTCTGCGTTCAGTTTGAACGTATTAACTGTTACATAATTGATTTCAATACATAAGATAGACTCCTCCTTGGTTTCACACTAATATATGCATCAATCACAATTCACAACCAAGAATTTAAATAAGTTTATATCACTGCATTTGCAAAATTTGGTTAGCTATAATGCTTAGTTATTGACTTTTTTCATAGGTTCTGTTGAGAATCATGTGGATGTGTGTGTGGCAAGTCCCACACCGAATATTACATATAAAATAAATGAGTATATAGCTGATGGGTCCACTCCTCTTAACACCAATTGGTTTTAAGAAGGAACTCCATCAAACTTATACCGGACACCGATCCTCCGTGTGACGCATGTGTGTGGGCCTCTTTAATGGTTAATAATTACCGGAGGCCCGGCCCGAATTCTACATGGTATCAGAGCGGAAAGATCCGACTCGATTAAAAAATATATGACGGGTTCGAAAAGAATGACGTTCCTGTCCGATGAAAATAAATGGGCTCACACGTGAGGGGGGAGTGTTGAGAATCACGTGTATGTGTGTGTGGCAAGTCCCACACCGAATATTACATATAAAATAAATGAGTATATAGCTAGATGGGTCCACTCCTCTTAACACCAATTGGTTTTAAGAAGGAACCCCATCAAACTTATACCGGACACCGATCCTCCGTGTGACGCATGTGTGTGGGCCTCTTTAACAGTTAATAATTACCGGAGGCCCGGCCCGAATTCTACAGGTTCTCTGGTTATTATATTTATGTTACTTCAATTTTGATATTTCTAATAATATTTAACAATGAAATGTAGTTTAGTATATCTAAAAGTGAAAACTAATATGTTGGGATATGATTACAATAACTAAGAAATTTAGAAGTGAAATGATAACTTATTAAATTAATTAAATTAAAAGTAAAATGACTAAATTGCAAATAAAATGACAGAATGACAGGTTTTTAGCCACCCTACCAATTTTATAAAATAAAATAGAACATATATATTCTCTAAATCGCTCTATATATGGGCTTAATCATCCAACAATGATATAGGGCTCATAAGCAGTTTTACAGGAAAAGAAACAGAGAAACAAACAAGCCCAATGAATGATGGCCCTAAGCTTATTGCTCGAATAATAAAAAGATAGAAATCACATCAGATCCTTTGGGCTTTGAAAAGGGAAAAAACATCAGATCCTTTGGGCATGAAAAACAACCAAGTTCGAAAAATATTGTCAAATTCAATTAATTGTTGCTCTCATATTTTCACTCTTTTCATATTCTCTGGGATTTGTTCTTTGAATATGTGTGTCACTGTGTTCTGTTTGGTCATTTCCTCAACCAAAGTGAGTTCTCTGATTCTTTCAACTGACGATCATGGATATACATTTTTCGCCTGCAGTCGTTTGAGACATCCTTAAAAGCGTAAAAGCGAGAAAAAAAATAGTCGTTTCTCCAATTTTATAAAAAAATCATGCACATGTTGGAAGTATTATGTCGTTTATTTAACCATGAAGTGTACGTTATAGGACTTAGGAGCATCGTAAGCCTTTTCGTCATAGCCGTAAATGGAACTTTATTACGTCGTTGTACGGAGTCATGCGAACTACATAACAAAGACATCGAAAAGCTAACAAAACTTTTGGTGCGCAGTTTTTTCTGAACGTAATCGGTGTTCGTTAAGATATGGTTCGTTTACTGTTGCTCGTTTTGCCAATCATTGCCAAAAATTTTACTTTGCACAGTGGCCGAGCTTTATTCGCAAGAATCTTTCTACGTATAACGACGAACGGTTTTGGGAGGCCGCAATCTAACTGGATAATTTGGTTTCCATAAACAACTCCTATAGTAGTAATAATTGATAACTGCACTGTCTTTAACGGTTATGTTTATGCGATTCTAGGGCAAACTTAGTGTCCAAAACTGATTGAAATGCTGGAAGTTGTTTGCTAAGCTATACAATGTTGTACTTTATTTTCAAAATGATGGATTTAGTTACCTCCGTTAATTTCTTAAAGGCATTTGATAGGACTAATTTGATCGACTTATTTTTTGTCATGTGTGTCATCACAGTGAGCGATATATTGAACAAATCTATTTGCAACCCGTTAATTTATAAAGTTTAAGCAGTAGTCCTGTCCAATATAGTCGTGTATATAATTCAGAAGTGATAATCTTTAACTAATAATTTCTTTTATGGATTACCAGGATACGTACTTGATTTGAAAGACTTTGAATTAAAGATGATATATGTTTCATTGGGATTAAATTAGAAAGGAAAAATAAGATGTTAAATGAATGTTGGGTTGATAAAGTTTCGAAATTATCCATATTCACTTTATGCTTAATCTCTTACAGCATGGCCTTAGATGTATGTTGTGACCTTTTTTTTTACCTTCGTAATGCCAGTGAAAGGCTAAGCGGAAATGGAAAAACTATGTGTCTCCCCCTAAGCTGATTACTGTAATACTAGGAGACATTTATTTCAACCTTCCAAAGTGGTTTTTCTTGTGAGTCACTTACACCTAATCATAACTATTTTTTTTTTTTTCCTTTAGTGCAGTAACGTATAATTTTGTTGCTATGCGTTGCTCCACCAGTACATATAGGGGTGCTTGGGCTGTGAAAGAGAAGCATTCACTCACAACAAGAGAAAACAAAATCTTTCACAGCTCCACTCTCCTTTAAGGTTTCTTTCTTCCTTCTCTCTTCTCCATATATCCTTGATATAATTTCTTTTGTTCTAGACTTCAAAGGAGTCGTCTGAAGTTCGCTACTTCTGTGTTCTTTCTTTATGAACATGGAATTGTGATAGAAATCACATCAGATCCCTTGGACATGAAATAAACAATCGGTTCAAGAAGTCTTGGCAAATCTAGTTAATGTTTGCTCTCATATGTTTAAATCTCTTTCCTTTTTCTATATGCCTCCCCTCATCTTCTTTTAAGATTTGTTCATTAAACTATTGTGGATGATGAATCAGTCCTCAGTCGTCGCTTGTTAATCTTCGGGCGCAGTCGGATATATAGAGATAGATATTGCTATTTATTTATTATCCTTGCATTAGTCAAAGAAATAGCAAATATCTTCAAACATTTTCTTACACATAATCTTATTTTCAATTCTTGTGTAATAACCAGCAGATATCCATCCAATCCAATCATCATGGACAGCAGCTCAACTCTCACCATCGACGAAGTCAACAGCTTCCACGGAATCGACCGAAAACTGTACATGTGCCTATTAAAAACCCTAATTCGCGACCCAATCGAATGCATCTACGTAATGGGCGTTTGGCTATGGCTCGAAAGAGGTGGGCTCGCCGGCGGCTTCATGGACAGAATCCTCTCCCTCCCACCGCTTCGCATCTACCAACTCGCCGAGGAAGCCATGGCAGCACTCAATTCCCTCAACCCCTTTTCTGTCCGGCCATCATCGCCGACGTCTTCTTTAGATCAGCTTGACGACGACGATGATGAGATGCCCATCACTTGCCGCCTTCTCCAAAGGGACGAACTCACCCTCCGCCGCTACTTCCACCAAAACAGAACCACAGCCTTCACAGAAATCGAAGCCCTCGTCAATGGAGTTCTCTTACCTACCGTTTCAGACATCCTAGACAGCTACAGATCCGGCGGTTCTGCTGTCAGCTCCTCCTCCTCCTCCACCTCACGTCAAGGGCCGCCGCCGGCCCAGGGTGGTGGTGGTGGTTCTTTGCCGCCGAGTTCATTGACGGCGTACGTTCACCCTATGAGGCGCTGCCTTTCTTCTTCATCGTCATCGTCAGTCGATAATAACGCGAGCAGCAGCAGCAGATATTATGATGAGGCTGGAGACCGAGCAAATCGAACCATGTTCGTGACGTTTTCGAAGGGATACCCAGTGAGCCGAGGAGAGGTGACGTGGTTCTTCAATAGAATCTTTGGGCATTGCATTGAATCGTTTTACATGCAAGAAGTGGGACCACATGAGCAGTCGCTCTATGCCAAGGTTGTCTTTACAAGGGTTTCTATTGTCCGGGCGATTCTCGACGGTGAGTTGACGGCAAAGTTCAACATCAATAGGAAGCATGTGTGGCTTCGCCAGTACGTTCCCAGGGAAGATTAACGAATATATATGAATATGTTTGTTTGGCGAAGCTCATCGTTACAATTAAAGCTGTGTGTGTTTTTCTGTAGTGTTTGTTTTTGTGTCGTCGTAGTATGTCTCAGGGAACTGTGTAGTTTCACGGTTGGGTTTTTTTCCTGATATTTGTGTGTTTGGATTTCTTTGAGGTTTCACATTTAGTAAGTTTTTTATGTTGTGTTTCTTGTGCATGTTTATGGCTCGAGTATTGTGTTGTAAGAAAATGCGTTGGGTTTTTGTGTTCCAAGCTTTTAATGTACGTTCTTGGTGTAATTGCGAGAAGACAAAGACGACTCCATGAAAGCAATAGCAGAAGCTAATGCTCGAGTTATTTCGCATGCTATACATGTGTGTCCCTCTATATTGCATGGGTTTTTTTTGTTCTTATTTTTTTATTTTTATTTCTTTGGAATTATCTACCTCTCGAGTTGGTGAAGTTATTCAAATGTTTCCTGGGCACCTCTATATTATACATTTTGATTTTTTTCACACGTGTCCGTCTACACGGCATGGATTTTTTGCAATTATATTTAACTAAAAGAAATACAATTTATGATGCAATAATTATCTCGGTCACGTGAGGGCCCAAAGGAATTAAATGCAGATGACTTGTAGCCATGAAGAGATAGCCGAGTGATGAATTCATGGAGATGAAAGGTTGGTACATCACCGAGGAATCTTTTAGATTGAAGCTTTTGTCTGATTTTCGTTCCAAAAATTAATATCACAACCATGAGCGACCGTTAAAGGTGACGAGTGACGTCAGAACAATATTGCGTAATATTTTAGATAAAGGGAAAACAAAGACGATAATATATATTATAGATATATATAGTCTCATCTCACGACCGGAAATTACAAGTGATTTTTTCAATATAATCTATCACAGATATAAATATGTCAAAGTGAAATCTTGCCCTTCTTTTCTTATACCCCTAGAAGACATGAATTAATGTTTTTTTTTTTTTTGTAAACGATTTCTATTTGGACTGCTCGGCCCAATTCAGTCAGCCAATTTTGACATAGCCCAATTATGAACATCATTAAGCTCAATAAGCCCAAACATTATTTAGTCCTTTCTATCTTACAAGTTCCATCGCCAGGCACAAACAAATCCCAGTGACACGTGTCACCTAATCATCGTCTTCAGGCGTAGGCAAATCCCAAATTGATTTTGGTAGTGACGTTTGAACTTTGAATGGAGGGGATGTCGAATGGTGAAGCAGCAGCTCCTACGTCGTGGGACGAGCTTTACAACATCAATTTGGTTCCTTCTGAGATTTTCTTGAAGTTTAGGAAAGAACTCCAAGGGTTTCGTGTTGGTGTGAACCTGGAGGTATGACTATCGTAATGATTTTATTGTTCGTTATTGCTTCGTTGTACGCTGGTCTAGGGTGAAGAGTCCTAATCGTCACGACCTGTGATAATAATGGAGGAGTTGCTACGGTTAAGCTTAGTAACTTGCAGTGGGGTTCCAAAGAGCTCAGGGATAAAAGAAAGTTGTCGGTTGTTTTAGCAGATGAAGATGGTGGCTGACGTACTTGGAGAAAAGAAATGATTTTCAGCTCATGGGCTTCTTATGCTTATTGGGCTCTCTTATCATATCTACATTTTATATTATGATAGGCCTTAGGCCCAATGTTTTCAATATAAATACTGTAAGCGAACGATCATTTACAGCATGGAAAAACAATATTCTATCTGATAATTCGTTCTTCTTCTCTTCGTCGAACACCATCTTCACGTGCACCTCTCTATACGTTACATTTGGTATCAGAGCTCGATCTCTGGTCATGGCTGATAATACTCGCTTGAAGGAGCTGCAAGACAAACAAAGGAAGACGGATCAAACACTAGCCGCTGCGGAAATTCGTATCCAGGAAGGTTTCTCCCAAATTGAGGCTGCGGAGCTGAACCTACGTGACGAAATGAAAGAACAGAATCAAGCATTTGCTACCAAACTCGATAACATCTCTAATACTCAGGAGCTTTTTGCGAACAAGCTTGAAAACATTTCTAGCCTTCTATCTTCACTACAGTTGCAACAGACGAATCAGAATAAGGAAAACTACATACCTGAAACTGCTTCGATTTTTGGTACACCGCTGCAATTTGGAACATTCGGTGCTGCAAAACTACATCAGCGAACAGACACTCCAAAATCACGAGGTACCTTCGATTTTCAGAACAATCAAGGTGTGTCTCACTTCAACATTAGCCCTGTGCCTCGTTTGGAATTTCCTAGGTTCGATGGAACAAATCCTAGAGCGTGGATGATACGGTGTGAAAGCTATTTCTCGTTGATACCCAATGTTGATGACCAGCAGAAAATTATTATCGCTTCTATGCACTTTGACGGGCGAGCATCGGCATGGTATCAAAATATGGTTGGTAGACAAAGGGAGATGAGTTGGTCTCAATTCTTAAATCTCATATCAGCGAGGTTTGAAGATTTGAGGGAGAGGAAGGTGATTGGAGATTTTAATAAGCTGCGGATGACGGGAACTTACATCGAATACGTGGAACGTTTCGAAGAATTACGTGCATGCATGACTTTGTTGAACAGTAAGGACTTCTCCGAGGAGTACTTCGTGGCCAGCTTTATTAGTGGTCTTAGTGAGGAGTTGCAGGCTTCCATGAGCTTGTTTAAGCCCCATGACTTGACAGACGCTATTGAGACGGGTAAAGCGCAAATTGCTTTGTTAGAAGCAATGGCAAGAAAGGGGAAAAGTACCTTCAAACAACCTCAGTCCATTGTTCCCATTCCGGGGATGTTTGAAGGGGTTGGTAACCCCGTTGTTGCCAAACCAGCAGCTCTTAAATCTCCTATAAAACTGCTTACTACGACTGAGATGGCGGCAAGGAGAGAAAAGGGTTTATGCTATAATTGTGATGAGTTGTACAAACCTGGCCATCGATGTCAAAATCGAGCAACATACATGATTATGACAGAAGCAGAGGAAGAGTCCTATCTACAAGCTAATGATGATGATTCTGATGACCCGAGCCTGTCAGCGATTCATTACTCCTTTAACTCTATAACTGAAGATGATAATTTCTATACTATGAAGGTGAAAGGGCACTATAAGAAGGGCCATGACTTACTTATACTTTTGGACAGTGGCAGTGATCTTAGCTTTATACAAGAAGATACTGCCATGTCTTTGGGCTGTACTACAGAGAAAGTCAAGCCAATCCGGGTGAAACCAGCAAATGGTCAGATTATGGTGAGCACTAAACAAACTAAAGGTCTGAATTGGCGTATGGGTAATCATGAGTTTACTTTTCCGCTAAGACTACTAAACTTCGAGAAGTACGATATGATATTGGGAGGAAACTGGATGAAGAGTTGCAACCCTGTGAAGCTGGATTTTGAAAAACAGATATTCTCTCTTCGTCATATGGGGAAAAAAGTGAAAATTCAAGCGTTGTCCCCAACAGAATGCATGCTGATTTCTGGCCCATCGTTGAGTAAACTAAGGCATCAGTCTATGCCAAGCGGATTACATGAGCTGTACATGTTTTCCGTGATGCAAAACACAGCCACACAATTACCTACAACCACAGAATTGCAACCTTTTCGACAGAATTCTGTTGCCTTACGCCGTCATCTGAAACTTTCTCCTCGTTACTATGGTCCTCTTACTGTGAATAAACGACTTGGGGCTGTCACTTACAAGCTCTATCTCTCTCCCGACTCACGCATCCATCTAGTGTTTCATGTCTCACTTTTGAATAAGGTTCTTAGCCCTTTCTTTACTCTTCCAGCTGTTGATGGTGATGGCAAGTTGGTTGTTGAGTCCGAGTGTGTGTCAGGAAGTCATATGCTTGAGAGGCATGAACATGAAATTTTACAGTTCTTGGTTCAGTGGAAAAATGTTGTTGCAGCTGCTACTACTTGTGAAGATGCAGCATGTCTCCTTGCCAAGTTTCCTTCATTTCAGCCTTGGGGACAAGGCTGTTCTCAGCCCGGGGGTATTGTCACGACCTGTGATAATAATGGAGGAGTTGCTACGGTTAAGCTTAGTAACTTGCAGTGGGGTTCCAAAGAGCTCAGGGATAAAAGAAAGTTGTCGGTTGTTTTAGCAGATGAAGATGGTGGCTGACGTACTTGGAGAAAAGAAATGATTTTCAGCTCATGGGCTTCTTATGCTTATTGGGCTCTCTTATCATATCTACATTTTATATTATGATAGGCCTTAGGCCCAATGTTTTCAATATAAATACTGTAAGCGAACGATCATTTACAGCATGGAAAAACAATATTCTATCTGATAATTCGTTCTTCTTCTCTTCGTCGAACACCATCTTCACGTGCACCTCTCTATACGTTACACTTTTCCTGAATGTATTTGGATAATTGCAGGTGTCATTCTTCTCAACTTGGTAGTTAACGTCCATAAATTGGCTTGAGTCTGCGATTTGAATGAATCTTTGCCTGCGGATTATCTGTGTAATTTGCTCTAACGACTATGCTTCTTATATTATGTTGACCTAGTTGTACAATGCACCCTTAAACGATTACCACGCAAAGCTAGTTCTCAAGCCTTTAGCCCCCGAGCGAAAATGGAAGTTCGTATACGAACCGCTGATCCAAGATGTTCAGATCGTTTCCAAGAAAATCCCTATTACCAAATTCCTCAACCTTCAGGTTTGTACTAATCTTCATACTTTGTCCTTCACCCATTTTATCCATGTAATATTTGGACCAATCCAGGTTGGTGTGGCCCACAGCTTTGTGCTTCACGCGACTGGTTGGAAATGGAAGCTTACGTCAAGTCTAGGTGGAGACGGTATATCTAGGATTCGAAATAAGACTTCCCTCGGCCTTTGTCCTGGCGTGGATTTTCGTTTTGGGTGGCGAGCTGATTATGTTCTCCCAGAAGTCACTGGGTAATGCTATGCATCTATATATATATCTGTCATTCCTTCATGTAATGACTGTTTATTAGATTCATTAATGACTCAGAAAACTTCACTTTCCTTGCTCAGAGGCATAGGCAGTGATGAACCGCTGTTCAACATGAACTCGGGGCGGCTAGAGGCGTCCCTTGATAGAGTCGAAGCTATCTTTACAAGCAGCGACGAAACGTTTTAAGAGACTTGGTTTGCTCGAAGACTTGTTATTACATCGCGGAGGTACACGCACGCAGACACTTTGTTTCTCCATTGTGTTACCTAGATCATCAGAGAGTGTCATCTGTGGGTTATTTCTTTGATTATTGAGACTCTGATGAAATGTTCAGTCACTGTGTTATTCTGTGAATGGCTTGCTCTTGTTGCGTAAAAGGGCCCCCTAAATCCTAAACTTCATGTCCTTATGTAGTTGATTTGGGTTGGTGAGTGGTCCTAATGATATTCAAGATAATTAATTGCTTTTTTTTTTCTTTTCTAATGTGAATTCCCTGGTCTTGGAATAAAATAGTCTTTCAAATTCACCTAAAGTTACTTGAAATTATAATGATGAACTCGTGGGGGACAATCATGATTTGGTGCATGAGTCTAGGAAAAAAACATTTAATCTTTTCATGGCACATGTTTAGGGCAAAATCAAAGCAACCATACATATTTATGCATGTATTAAATATATACAGATCTTGAACTAGTTCTTGGAAAAAAAAAAGATCTTGAAATAGTTTATAATTAGGACATTGCTGCAAAATCAACCGTGACCACTTGCATCATCATTCAGGCGTTGACTATCATATTTATGCATTACTCAGATCATCGTCTAAACAGAAGTGAAATCAGATTTATCTTCTTGCATGTTCAACTAAGTTGATTAATTTACATTTTGAGTAACTGGTCAACTCATGTGTATCAAGCACGTGACGTCGCATGCTTCTCGGTGTACAAATCTAATTGATATTATTACGTGTACGATATTTAAAATATTTTAGTTTCGAACTAGAACTGAATGCAATATAACATACGGGAAAATGCTCGCCATTTACAGATATGTTTGTTTTCTCAAAGCATCGTTTGGTTGTTACGAAGATATGTTTGTCCTTTAGTCAAAACCTAGTTGGGTTGTTATGAAGATGTGTTAATTTTTAAAAGTTGGTCGCATGTAGTTTGGAATTGTTTTTTTCTAGGATTTGATTATCAACTCATCATAGTGTACTAGCGATTTTGGTAATACTTTTCTTTTGTTGTAATTTTTTTATTTAAGAAAAAATCAAACCAAACCTTATATATTTCTTTGTTCGAATTAAAATATTGGTCTTGCTTATAAGCAATCTTAGTAATGAAATAAATGAAAGACCCAAGATTATTAGGGTATCTTCACTTCTACACTTGTAAGTTGTGTATGACTATGAATGAAGAAATACAAAGAGAAAAATGTGCCTATTGGCAAAAACAGTCGCGGCATTCATAAAGTCCAAACACGTCCTTAACCATTCAACGGCGGCCCCTCATCTTGGACTTTTCCAACAAGAACTATCTTTGTTCTTTTTTCATCTCTTTCTCTCTCTGGATAGATATTATAATTTTCTTTCATGCTCCTTGAAAATCAGCGTACAAGCAGTTCAGTTAATTCATTTTGTGATCAATTGGAAAGCTTATGCTGGCAGTTGGGTTGTAATTAATATTATCAAGGCTTTTTCGGGATTTGCCTTTTCTATTTCATTGTTCTTCTGGAAGTACAATTCGGATATAAGAGAAGGTAGGAGAAAACTTAGCTTTTTGATTCCTCGTAGCCGTTTGAAGATATAGAGACAAGCTTTGTTGGGTTTTTCGTTGGCGCCAGGTTTGCTCTTCTGTAGATTTTTCTTGATGATTCAAAGCTTTTTTTGTCCTTTTTCTCTTTTCATTTCTTCTGGGGCTTTTGTATCTTCTTATTCTTGCTTTGTTTGTTCTGATTTCCCCGTCTTTGATGTATGCGATTTGTACTTTCCAATCATAGATGATTGATTGATGCTATGTAGAGTTTGGGTAAAGAGGCTTAAGCTGAAATCACGTGGAATTTTGTCGTTGCAGCCTTTAATTGACGCGTCTGAGGTGGAAAGTTTCGATCTTGTTCGTGAAAACCTATTGTTACCTAACAAGGTTGGTTGTCTTCTTAGTGACGTCCTATGATTTTTTGTACGTTTTATTATCATACAAGTTCAGGCGATTGATTATAACCGAGTTGTTCTTGTTTCTTCTAGTTTGAGTTATGTTTGATCCTATCTTACAAAAGGGAGTGTACTAGAATTTAAGATCGATGAACCCCGATATCATCCTAATTCTTTTATCTTGTCTTAATTTTCCAGAGATACGAGTTTTTTTAACAGATGGAGAAAGAAGAAGACAATGGTAGTCCTAGCTGGAGCACTTCATTATTCATGCAAACAACTGAAGATGTCGCCCGAGCTGTTGCTGCAGCAGCAGCAGCCGTTCGATCATCAAGATCTTCCATGGCATATCCTTCGAAAGCCGAAAATGGTAATCAGATTCAGAGGCTTCAACAACAAGTTTCGAGGATTATAAAGGGCCTATCGAGTCCCTCTGAAGTGAAGAGTGGACCTTATAACCCTGAGATATTAACCAGTCAGAAACGACAGTGGGCGAATTTTCATTTGCAGGCATTGGTAGTTCTTTTTGGTTTATCCTTTTAGTGAAATTCTTTGGTTGTTGGTTAGAGCCTTTTTCTGTCAGGAGGATATAAATTGTGTGCAAACAAATGATTTAACTCACAGTCGTTAGATATAGACGAGTAAATGCTCAAGTCACAGCAACAGACTGACTGTAATTGGGAATTTCAAATCAGTCATAAAGCTTATTTTCCTTTCTATATTCTTTTCTGAAACAAAATGTGGAGTTTTTCCAATATCTTGTATGTTTGCAAGTTGCAGGACCGTAAAGTTTGGAAGGAACCATCAAAGCTTTTTGAAAGCATTGTAGTTGTGGGACTTCCTGCAGATTCTGATGTTCAAGCACTTCATGATCTTTACTTTTCGAGGAAAAATGAAAATTCTGGGATATTTCGGAATGCTCTTGGTGGCACACATCACTCCCGTATAGAACCAAATCTTGAGCCACAGGTAAGAATTAGGCTCTTTTACTACATTTTTCTATTGATTGAAAGTTCCAAAGATTCTAAAAGCGGCAAAAAAATATGGTCATTTCTGCTCATTCAGGTCCTCTTTGTTTATCCTCCTGAAAAAAAGCTGCCACTCAATTACCGAGATCTTCTTTCTTACTGTTTTCCCTCTGGAGTAGAGGTTGGTGAGATGTGTATTTTTTTTCCTTCACGACATGATTTAACAATTTGTCCTTTTACATAGTTTAATTAGATATGAGTGGTTTAAATTTCTAATTTTGTTCCTCAATGCAGGTTAATGCTATCGAGAGAACTCCATCCATGAGCGAGTTGAATGAAATACTTCTCGGACAGGTACTTCATGAAATTGAAGAATATTATATGTCAGTCTTATGACTTTACATATCTTGGTCTTCTTAATTCATGTTCTGTATCTGTAGGAGCATCTAAAACAAAGCGATCTTTCATTTGTCTTCAGGTTGCAGGTATGGTGATTAATCCTTCTAATTCTTGTTTTTTCTCTGTTTCTTATTTGCTTTTTATCTAAAGTCTTTGAGCAAATATGAGTTTTTTCTCTCTCATTTGCAGGTAGCTGATGCTTCAACTCTTTATGGTTGCTGTGTTCTCGTCGATGAAATCATACAAAAGCCATCGGGGCTGATTTCTATGATGTCAGAAGGGCAACCTCTCCCTTCAAGACTGAGACGCCATATCTTAACTACACGTCGTTGTTACTGCATTCTCTCCAGGCTTCCATTTTTTGAGATGCATTTTGGAATTTTGAATAGGTTTGTGATTTTCTGTTCATTTCGTCCAAATAGTATGTGTCCTGGTCATTCATCATATGTTTTTGTGATGTAGCATCTTTACTGAGGAGAGGCTGCAAAGATTGACAAAACAAGTCAATAATTTGGAGTTGGAAATGCTTATGGAAGGTGATAAATCTGAGAAAATAGAGGAGAAAACTGATAATTTCCCAGTCGAGGATAGTGAAGCCAAACTGCAAAATGCAGTTGAAACTTCCCAGTCAATTATCAGCGATTCGATATCTGGAGAAACGGCTGATGATATATCTCACTCCGAGCTTCAAAATCCAAAGGATGATAACAATTTGAAGAGAAATCCTTCTGTTACTGAGAAGGCTGTGTCTTTGGAAGATTACGTGGACAATACTTCCGTTAGTTACCAGCTTAGTAATAAAGATTCGCCAGAGAAACGCTTGTCTAACTCTGCTTCACCACTGCTAAGGTATCAGCAATGTGAAAGCTCTGATTCTTCCCCGAGGTAAGAAAAACACTCTTTATTTAGTATTTTGTGGTCTGATGCTGCTGATATCTCTGTTTATAATCTATAATAATCTCCATCTTTATGCAGTTTTCGAGGTTCCCCGAGTGACGAAAGGCATTTCAGAAGTGAATTTGAAGAGGTGGAAACTGAAGATGCATCATCATCTGGTCAAGATGTCTTTAGCGAGCAAAGGGTCCTTGATTGGGCCAAAGTAAAAGAAGTTCTTGATCATTATGCAATATGACTTGGTTTCATTCAAATGGTTACAATATCTAACTCACTGACTTGATTCGCAGGCGAATAACAATGGTTCCTTGCAAATCATATGTGAGTATTACCATATGAATGTCCCAGCACGTGGCTCGACTATCAAGTTCCACCCTTTGGATCACCTTCATCCTCTGGAATACAGTAGACCAGATGGAACAATTTTGAATATTGCTGGTTCAAGAATTGATCTGAGATCATGCAGCCCAAGTTTGGAATTGGCTGAGGTAATGCTCAGCGTTCGCAAACGGAAATTTTATTTGCCGATTCAGTTGAAACTAGATAATCGTTGATGAGTTTGCGGACTTTTGTTCCCAACTGGTCCTTTGGATAGTTTCATTTTATATTCTTGTTCTTCGCATAGGCACACAATGAACTCATGGTCGAAGAGGAAGCTGCTGCTTTGTCTATCTGGTCTATTGCATGCTTATGTGGTTCCCTACGGTTGGAACATGTATGTGTTTACATTTCTTCTGAGTGACAGTGATATGCATACGATTAGGGATACTTTAAGAATATATATTATATTACTGGTTGCTGGCATTAGTCACATATTAATGGCTCAATTTTCGGGGCTCTTTTCACAGGTTTTGACATTATTTGCTGGGGCCCTACTGGAAAAGCAGATAGTTGTCGTCTGTTCGAATTTGGTAATGGTTAAATCTATTCATCTGTCAAGCGATATATGATCATGAAACGAGATAAAAGTAAACTAAAATTGAAGATTTGATTTTCAATTTTTTTTTCATGTGCAGGGCGTTCTCTCTTCTTTAGTTCTGTCAATCATCCCCCTTATCCGGCCATATCAGTGGCAGAGCTGGTTGATGCCAGTAATTACCGTTTACTTTATTGCCCAATTCTTCATTCTTGACTTTACTTCTATTTAATGGAAAATACACCGAGGTTGCTTTCGTAGTTAAACTACTGTAAAACATGCAGGTTTTGCCTAATGACATGCTGGAGTTTTTGGATGCGCCCGTCCCATACATTGTGAGTTGAACTCTATTCATCTTCTTTGAAGTGATTCTATGTGACAGCAACATTACCAACTCTTGTTAGGCTTATATTTTGATGTTTCTCTTTTCTGTTCATTTCCCGTGTCATGAGTGAAGTCGTTGTACCTTTTCTTTGAGCAGGTTGGTGTGAAGAACAAAACAACCGAATTTCAGTCGAAGTTAATAAATGTTATTCTAGTCGATGCAAATAGGAATCAGGTATAAAGTCTAACTATGGATTGGAAATTCTCTCGTTCATTTGTTAACATAGTACCAATTCCATATTCTAAAATTGCTGATTCTTACAGATTTCAACATTCATCATGTTGCCATGATCTTTTGCTTACTTTGTAAGTGTTTCTACTGTGATCTTCAGGTGAAATCACCATCACTGCCACAGTTACCGCGCTATAGAGAACTGTACTCACGCCTAAGTCATTACCATGCTAAGCTGGTGGGAGAAGGCTACTTAGGCAAGAAAAGACCAGTTTATGAATGTAATGATATCCAGGCATGTTGTTGACTTAACAACTCTCAGTTTTCGCTCAATCTTAACTTCGAACCTATTTTGTGGCTATTGATGCATTGAGATGCTGCCTTTACATACAGTAGCTTAACCCCTTACCATTAATGTAGGTTGAAGCTGCCAAGGGGTTTCTCGGAGAACTAAGGTTGTACTTAGATTGTCTATGTTCCAACCTACGTTCTCACACGATCACTAATGTTCAGTCAAATGATGACAAGGTCCGCGAACGACTAGTTTTTATTAACATTGCATAAGAATTTCAGATCCAAGAAATGTTTACGGAGAGTTTCTGTCCATTGATCTTTAGGTCTCACTGCTCTTAAAGGAGAGTTTCATCGAGTCTTTTCCCAGTCGCGAACGACCCTTTATGAAGGTGAGTGAGCTTATTAGCTGCGTATGATCTTAATTTCCATTCTGCTCGTTAAAAACTCTATAATTCTATTCTAAAATCTCAACTTCTTCGTCTCCATATCAGCTTTTCTTGGACACACAGCTATTTTCAGTCCACACAGATTTCGTGCTATCTTTCTTTCAGAAAGAATAGTCCTACCAAGCAATGATTAGCATGGCGGGCAAGAACGAACAATGTAAGCCATATTCCCAGCGATGATATCTCTAACTTATACAATGCCAATCGTCTTGCTTCTGAGCAGACGATTTAGAAAAGAGTCCCTAGACTGTAATGTTACCAAACGAAAGTAACACTGTGATTTTATGTCAAAGAAGATAAGGTGGGAAGAAAATACATGTAACTTCTCAGGCTGGGCTGGTCCCATATCAAGAATTTAAGGAAATGATGTTCAAACGGGGAATTTATTACCGCGATGTGAAATATGGGATCATCTCATTAAGCAATTTCGAAGCCTTTAAATATTGGATTTATACATGCGATATTATTTATGATTCGAACGACTAACAGCTTTGATAAGATGACAATGAGTTTACTGAGCAGTCAGAGGTTCTGTCAGTCTGAGTAGCTTTGGTCATGAATGTTGTCGTGTATACCAACCCTTGTCAGCCCTCATTTATTTTCTGTATATTAACTAATTATAATTCGTTTTAAATTACTGTTCTCTAAACGCATTTGATCCTTAAGAAAGAAAGATCCATTTTCTGAGATTATAACCCATTTCTGAGAAAAATCACTTCAAAGAAACGACTGTTCGTTCTGCCAATGGAATCTAAAGAGAAACGTGATATCATTTGATGGTGGGTTCAAATCAAAAAAGGGTTCGTAATGCTCTGAGATCAAACATCTGCAGATGATTTGATTAGTCATAAAGTGTTTTTATTTCAGAATATATAGAAAAGAAAAAAACATTTATTACAGGGGAGAGCGTTCAAGAACATCATGCTTTGGTCAGAAAGAGTACTTTTCACCACAGTTTCTTTTACAGCCTTAGTTTTTCTTGTGAGAGATATTTAACTGTAATATATATAACTTAGAAATATGCAGTAAATGAAGTGAAAATTGCACAAGTGTTCTTTTCTCCTAAAGGACAGCAGGCAGCAACTGGGAAATTTCAGACAACAGCCCTCGTAATAAACCTTAATTAACAGTGACATAATAGCAACAAAACAAAGGAAACAACATCATATATTAAACTATATCATCATAATATCTTTAAGACCTTTTGCAGATAATTTGTTCTTTTCCCACCCCCATAACACACACACACACAAACTCTTTTAGTTTTATGGATTTCCGTATAGTGTGTCAGAAGGCAGGAGTTGTCAATAAAGGCACAGCATAGTTGCAGTTGTAGCGTAGTGTGTGTGTGCAGTGTAGTCATAATATTGTGCACAGTATTACTGATGCCTTCAGACAAAAAATAGTGAGATGATCAGAGGGAAAAAATTAAAAATATGATCAGAAAAATTCAGTAAGAAGATTCTGCAGCCCTAAAGATGGTCCCTGAATTAAATATTCCTGTGTCTGCCCTCCCCTTGCATTTAACTCTCCACTGCTCAGCACTTCAACCACGAAAGATCCCATCTTTTCTCCTCACTCTCTAAATCCTTTGAACCTTCTCTTTGTGCAAGAAAAGAATGAGTGGTAACAGTAGTGTAAGAAGCTGTTTTCCCTTCACCGCTACACAGTGGCAAGAACTTGAAAACCAGGCCCAGGTTTACAAGTGCATGGTCAGTGGCACGCCTGTGCCATCTGAGCTTCTCTTCACCATCAGAAGAAGCTTGGATTCGTCTCTTTCATCTACCTTCTTCTTCAACCAAGCTCAACCAAGTTAGTTACTTTCTACTTCGATGTCTTTTTCATCCTTTTCTTTTTCTTTTGTATGATGGATTGCTGATGCATGCTGATACTTTTTCAGTTGGGTGGAATAGATTTCACATGGGATTTGGGAGAAAAATAGACCCTGAACCAGGCAGGTGCAGGAGAACAGATGGTAAGAAATGGAGGTGTTCGAAAGAGGCTTACCCAGATTCCAAGTACTGTGAGAGACACATGCACAGAGGTAGAAACCGTTCAAGAAAGCCTGTGGAACTCTTGTCGTCTTCTTCATCTTCGTCATCACAAGCTAATATTCCCATCAACAGCAGCAATTTATTGTCTCCATCAATCAACAAGAATAACTCGTTATCTAGCTACAGTACTTCTAGTTATCTCGGTAACATTGGGGCAGGAAAAGCTAATGGTAATGAAGCAACTAATGAGCCTCAGTTGCTATATTCCCACTTCTCTTCTGTCAAAGCTCCAATTCTGGGATTATCCTCAGCTTCGTCCATGGACTGCACTGCAAACTTCTTACTGGGAGCTAATTCTTCTCAGTCTCACCATGCATCTTCAGACAAAGATTACGAGTACGTCTTAATTCTAAAAGGTCTCGACTTTATTACATGTGGGCACTGTTCATTGCATTTTTTTGTGGCTGCAGAAATAGCAGCATGTTTGAATCTTCGAGGAAACTGCCACCATATATGATGGGTTCATCGTCTCAAATCAAACAAAGCTCTTACGCTTATTCGGATCTGCAGCAATACCATTACAGTAACACTGTCGATGCTATGAACAGTGCTGAGAGGGATGGTAATGATGATCATCAGCCCAAGAAAGTCATGCACCATTTTCTTGATGAACGCCCACCCAAAGATTCGGACATGAATAACTGGCTTAAATCATCAGGGGAGAAGATGTCTGCTCCTCCTCACACGACGCACCTCTCAATATCAGTTTCAAACCCTATGCATGACTTCTTTATGACACGGAAATGGCAAGGATTTATCTTAATCTGAACACTTTCACCTATTTCTCTGCTAATATCTACTTCTTTGAATTAGTCTTTTAATTTATTTCTTCATGCAGAGAAGAACGATGAACTTGGCATCGATTGAAAGGGGAAAGAGTACACACTTGTGGGCCATTGTTCTTCTGCTTGAGTTCACAGGATACATGTGTGTTATGGCCTGGGCTGGGAGAACTGTTCTTTAACTCTTGTGCTTTGTTTCTGTGTGTATTTATGTGTGTCCTGGCTTTTCTCTGATGCGTTCGTAGTATTTTTGTTTACCTATTAGTGGCTAAAGAGTATTTACTCATTTTAAAAGGCATATGCCAGTTTTGCCACATGCCTACAGTCCTTTTTTTATTGCATCATCAGACGCAGATCCACTCTATTGACTGTGTCTTTATTTGTGGCTCTTTCCTGACGATGGTGACTTAACTTGTTTTTGGCTTCTTCTCAAAACCTGCAACTAAATCAAGAGATGCCATTAATTCACGCAGTTAAGCGATAAATGAGAACCCTTTAGCTGAGTTATTACAGTAAAGCAAATGAAACGTTAAAAATCAAATCTTGAACTGAAACCTTCAAGATCAAGAGACTTGTAGAAAGGAAAAGTGATTAAAGTTGCTGTCAGAGGCAGAGTGGGTCTGCAAGTGTGTGTGATTGATGGGTTTGATGATCTCATGGAGGAGGAATAAGAAAAAAAGAATGGAAAGATGCTCCTTTCCATTACCCATTCATGTAATGTAATGTAATGCTTCCCTGCCATTGCAAGATTTATCTATCTATCTTTGTCCCAGTGGTGTTGGTTTTTAGACAGCTTTTGCAGGCTTTTTATTACAAGACTCGTATATCTTTAGCTCTGAACTTCTAATTACTGTCCTACTACATCAAAACCCACTTATACTGCTTTATCTGTGACAGTTTTTCTTAGGTTATTGACTGTCAGATCTATCACCAAAGTGAAAAGAAAAAAGAACAATCAACATCTTCCAATTTCCATGTTTTGAGCCTTGATAAGGAGGCCCAGTACTTCGATCGACGGGCTAATGAAAAGATAGAGGCTTCTCTTTCAAGAAAAGATGCATGAATTTTAATAGAGAACTTGAAAGCCCAGATAGATAACACAGGTTTATTCATGATGGTTATTCTTCATCATCAGATTCTGATAAAGCCCAGAAAATTATACTGAGAAGGGAAATGCCATAGATGTGTTGTATGAAATTTGTGCCTTATGAGACACTGCTATGATATGATGGTTGATTAATCACGAAAAACAATGCAAGAAGAAGATATAATGTGCGAAAAGAGAGTGTTTAGTTACCAAAAACCAAGTAGTCTGTAATATTACCAAACCACACCATAATCATTGAACAACATAGAAACAGCCATTTGAAGACACTGCTCTAATTAGTTTATTCATCCAACAATTAATTCCTCAAGCGAAGCCTAAAGACTCGAATTCGAAGAAGAAGAAGAAGAATTGCCATCACCAACAACACAATCTACAACTAGCACTTGATCAAGAAACTCTCTTACCTTGTCTTTCTCCTTACCCATAACCTCACCGCTACTCTCCTCATTCAACTTCTCCAAGTCTCCTTTCCCACCTTTCACCACCGCCAAAGAACATATCCCAAAACCCTTGGCCCTCGCCGGCGAGAAATTCTCGCCGACGGTCAATCCCTCGACACCTACGCCGACCAATTTTCCCTTCACACCCTTCATCACCTCCAAGACCTCTCGTTTCCCCTCCTCGCCGACGCCCTCCTTCAGCTTCAGACAGGTCAGCCTCAGCCCCGAACCTGGGGAAATCTTAGCGTTCGAGGCGTCGAACCCTTCCTCGGCGACGAAGTCGACGGCCAAGACGTCTTCGATGCTGGGCCTGACGTATTCGGTGACGACGCCGACGTGGTCGGGGTGATCGGAGTAGGATTGGAGGTCAGGGATGGATCTGTACCGAGAGTGGAGCATGTGCGTGAAGGAGAGGGACGGAGACGAGCAGCGCGTGACGGGCACGGCGGAGATGTGGAGGACGGTGGGGAGAGAGGCGAGGGAGTTGAGGTTGGCGAGCATCGGAGTTGGGTCGACGGTGGGTTTGACCTTGAAGAGGACGAAGTGCTCGACGATTTGATCGTAGGTGGATGTTGTGGTGGACATTCTGACGGCAGATGTGCGACGTCGGCGGAGAGTCACGGTGGTTGGTAGGCGGGCGTGGTGGGGCAGAGTTCGGAGACAGAGCATCTGAAGTTTGGTAATTGGGTGTCTGTGTTATCCTTTGGTGGCGAAGATTTTATTACAGCGTAGTCTTTCGTTGGGCTTATTTTAGGACTCTTTGGCCCATTAAAATTTTTTAATGGGCCTATAATGGGCCAATGCTATTTGACCCATGACATCTGCGATGGATATGTGGTGACTAGGATGGATAGATCTTTCCCCAAATGACACGTTTGAAATTACGCTTGGGCTCAGGTATAATAAATACCGTGCGGAAATAGAATTTTTCTAGATCTGATCGTTTTGTTTCATAGAAGAGAAAGGTAAAAGATCAGTGTTTCCTCGCGAAATTTTCATTCCAAGCTTTTTCTGTTCTACTGGTGAGTTTATTTGGTGGAGCATGGGTGAAGAAAATGGCGTCTTCTCGTTGTCCAGATCGTTGCATTTTTTTTGTGGAAATTTTTTGTTTTGTTGAGATTATTGAAGCTGAATATGCGAATCACATGGCATCGTTGTGCGATGAATGCGTTTCTATGGACTTAGTTTCGGAAAGCACCGATCTTTGTGTTTGGCGTTCGGATTCGGAGTTTTGTTTTGGTGTAATTGATTGAAATATCTTTTTTCTTGATTTGGTCTTTGATCTGTATACATTGATTATCATTCATTCTGATCGATCTCGTTTAATATGGTTTAGATGTAACAGTATCGCCTTAGTTTCAGCCATGTTGAGCTGTTGTGTTGTAGCTGTGTTTCGGATTCATCTGCATTGACGTTTCTTTTGAATTATGTCGTATTTCAGATTTAAATATGTCCAACGAAGTATCTCAAGGAGAGAACAATTCGACGGTGAAGCCTCCTCCTGAGCCTTCACCCTTGAGGAAAGCCAAATTTTTTCAGGCAAACATGAGAATCTTAATCACCGGTGGGGCCGGATTCATTGGATCTCACTTAGTTGACCGACTAATGCAAAATGAGAAGAACGAGGTAAAGGAATAGATGGCTTAGTTTCTCACTTGACTAATGTCTTGGTGTTTAGATTATTTATTCTACTCATCCAGGTAATTGTTGTGGACAACTACTTTACTGGATCTAAAGATAACTTAAAGCAATGGATTGGTCATCCAAGATTTGAGCTTATTCGACATGGTAAGCTTTGCAGATGTTTGATCGCGTCAAAGACCATATGTTCACTCGAGAATATGTTAAGCTTAAGAAACTCAGACAATATTTGCTAAATTCATTGTAAGATTAATATTGTATGATGTTTATCAATTTCAGATGTGACCGAGCCATTGTTGATCGAAGTTGATCAAATCTACCATCTTGCATGCCCTGCTTCACCGATATTCTACAAGTACAATCCTGTGAAGGTATGTGAAGTGTTTGGGCTTTCTTAGTTCCCTGGTTGATAAGACAATTCGAGATAACGAGATGTTGATTAGTCTTTTATTTGTTGTGATGTTGATCAGACAATAAAGACAAACGTAATCGGGACATTAAACATGCTGGGGCTTGCCAAGCGTGTTGGAGCTAGGTGAACCACCTCCTTGGCACCTTTTGTACAATTCCATCATGTTTGCATTGATCGTGTTTATTGACGCCTTTTCTACATTTTGCACAGGATTTTGCTGACTTCTACCTCAGAAGTGTATGGAGATCCCCTTGTGCATCCTCAGGACGAAAGCTACTGGGGCAATGTGAACCCCATAGGTAATATATTTTATAAGATTGATTCTATCAACGTTCTTAATCAGTTTCTTATTTATCATTTGAATTTCATTCTATGATGCTGAAGGAGTCAGGAGCTGCTATGATGAAGGAAAGAGAGTAGCTGAAACCTTGATGTTTGATTATCATAGGCAGCATGGAATTGGTGAGTGCATATGCATTGATCTCTTAGCATACCTAATTATACTCCGTCTCACCGTACAACAGTTACCTTTTATCACTCTCAAATGGGAAATCACCGCAGAAATAAGGATAGCGAGGATCTTCAACACCTATGGACCAAGGATGAACATTGACGACGGTCGAGTTGTTAGCAACTTCATAGCTCAAGCTGTAAGGTTGGTACCTGTTTCATCTCTTTGGTAATGGCAAGATTGCGATGACATTCAAATCATTTATCCTCTATCGGCTTGCTGATTTTCGAATTCTGCCGTTCTTCTTCAGAAACGAACCTTTAACTGTTCAGTTGCCTGGAACACAGACAAGAAGCTTCTGTTATGTTTCTGACATGGTATTTCGAATTTCGCCGTGCTTCTGTTACGCTTTCGAAATTTCCAGTTTTTGTTCTTAACTATTTACTGAATTGAATATACGATCAAGGTCGATGGTCTGATTCGATTAATGGAAGGAGATAACACGGGCCCCATCAACATTGGCAACCCAGGTATGCTTCTGTAGATCAAAACTTATTTCTCAACACATCACTAAGAACTTTGTCCCTAACAAACAGGTGAATTCACAATGCTCGAGCTTGCCGAGACCGTGAAAGAGGTAAGAATACAAATTTCTTACAATCGCGCAAGCCTTGCCCAAAAGCGTCTGATATTTCGAATTAAACTGACAATGAGTTTCTTTTTTTTTTCTTTTTGTTGCAGATGATCAATCCTGAAGTGAAAATCATAACTGTTGAGAACACCCCAGATGATCCTCGCCAGAGGAAACCCGACATAACTAAGGCTAAAGGGCTCCTCGGCTGGGAACCGAAGATTAAGCTCCGCGAGGGCATTCCACTCATGGAGGAAGATTTTCGCCTGAGGCTCGGAATTCCTAGGAAGAACTAAAATGCCGATTCTTAGTATATTATTATGTGGACTGTTTTGCTTAGTTGACTGCCTTAAGTCTTGCTTGCTTGCTTTTTTTTTTTTTCTTTTCTCTCTCTTTCGTTATATCGTTTCTGCTATTAATTGGATGATAATGACTATTATATTTTAATTTTTATAGTAGCGGTTAAGGACCAAGAAGGTAAGAACAGTTGACGAAAAGGGACGTGCGTTGTGTCCGTCTTTGCAAATACGATGATATGAGGGTTCAAATTGCAAAAAATCTTAGAACTTGGATAAGCACGTTTCTTATGAGGTTGTGTTGGTAAGTTGACGTCGGACACTTAGAAGATTATTGTGTTCGCTGTCTTGTCTCGTAGTTCGGAGCTGAACTGAATCCCACTGGAGGGATGAGGCTCGGATCCGAAGCTGTAGATCTCCCGAACCTATCGTTACACGTGGCGATCTATCATTGGTTGTGGTTTGTGGAATTGTTTTTTTAAGACGGGATTATTGTAAATTTCAGTCCCTATTCGACGCGACTTTGATTTTTCTTTTAGTACGTCAACGCATCACGGTCGTTAATTACATATATCATTGAATTAGAAACGTGAGGCGTTTACACAGTTGTCAAAAGTTTTCAAAAAAAATATGAATTCGTTGCACATTAAATAGCAAAGCAACGTAATTAAAGAAAACATTTAAACAGATTGAAAAGCGATGATGCAGATGACTAATTTTTGACATTTATTATCACAATTCACGAGGCGTTGTATAATAAGGACCACATGCATATGATGTATCTCTATACATGTTATAGTATTGTCAATTCTATAAATAATCAATGTTCAAATACGTTAAGAAGAAAAAGAGAGAGACAAAAATACAATAGAGATGGGTGGATAATGTATGAAGCAAATTAAATCGTTAGTTAATAGAAAACAAAATTAGCACGTACTATGATGTCCTCTAGTAAATATATTCATACAGAGTGTGCGTGACTGTCAAATCTACATATTCCCTCTCTCCCTCTCTCCCTCTCTCTCTCTAGCGAGATTGCTCCTACTTCTTCAAGGTATGTTTATAAAAATATATAATATTTAATGAATATTTATACGATGTAGTCTGTCTAAATGGCTTATGCGGTACAACAGACCGATTCTGCTTTGTCGCTTTTGTTTAAATTTCTTCTTACGGCTGCCCCATTTTCTGGGTTTCATGATTATGTGCAAAGAAATATATCTGTATCTGTTATGTTTTCATTCATAAATCTTTGCTTCTTGAAGGATACAGCTGAGATCTTTATGGTAGTGATGATGTTCTTGGCCAAATCCGATACTTGAGTTTTATTTATTTTCTATTTACTATTTAAGGAACTAAACCCTATTCCCATCTGCAAAACTGCAAATCTTTTCGTCCAAACGTTTGGATTCCTTATTTTGTCCTTGTTTTTTTGTCCGAATATTAATTTGAAATCCCATTTTTTGCCATATATGTCTAAACCCCCTATTCTTTTTATATTTTAAAATTAAATTTCCCTATACCAGTTGGTTTTCTTGAAATTATGTCCAGATGAACTTACGAGATTTTGTGCCATTTTTTTTGTTTTTTTTTTTGACCGAGTACATTGGAAAGATAGCCTTTTGTGGAAAGATCTGCTTTTTATCATCACATCCCAATCATCCCCTCAAACACATTACAGATAATAATGAATGCAATAACAAGAACTAGCAAAGTAAGCAATGATATGGCCTTGATTTTCTGCTAATAATCTGGGATGAATCTTATAAGCTTGTAGTAGTTTCTTCCTAATTTCTTTTCATAAAAAGCAGCCCAGACGGCGAGGAATTGTCATGATATTAAAGTTCATACCTTTGTCTCCTATTCCCAGATTGTCTCTATAAACAAATCATGTTTTGTCTGGGCTTTTCTTTTATGGGTTAACACAAAGTACACATACATATGTGAAGCTATGATGATTTATGTGCATTCCTTAAAAAAGCTGATATAATATTACAATATGCCTGTGTAATAATATATTGCCCCTTCATCCTCTACGTTTTCTTTTCTTCTGATTCACTCTCTCTCTCTCTAGAAAAATGGAAGGTGACAATTCGCTAGATGGGAAAGTTGTCCAAAATTTCCAGAAAAGCTTCGTTCAAGTGCAAAGCATTCTTGATCAAATAGGCTTCTGATTAACGAGATAAATCAGAATCACGAGTCGAAGATTCCTCACAACCTTAGCAGAAACGTGGGTTTGATCAGAGAACTCAACAACAACATAAGGAAGGTCGTTGACCTTTATGCAGATCTTTCGTCTGCTTTCTCAAGAACCATGGTCGACAATAATAATGGCGGCGCTGAAGCTCATTCGTCTGAAGGAGATCACTTTTCAAGCGGTCAAAAGAGGCTAAGGCCTTGATGAAAATGAAGATGAGCAAAAGGTTATATATAGTCAACAGTTGTCTGGCTATTCTTGAGAGATGATGATATCTGCAGAAAAAATAACTTTGTTTAGATCTCTCTCTCTCTCTCTCTCTCTCATTCGGTGCCCTCTGTTTAGATTTCATTTTCTCCATGTTTAACTTCCATTTTTCTGGGATTTCTTACTTTTTCTCTTTTCGTCAAGTTCTTGTAAAACTGGCCCAATGATTCGTTATGCTCCATGAAGTTTGAGTTCGTCAAACTACGAAGATAAAGATGTGTTTTTATTTTTGGGTTATTTATTATTATTGTTTTGTTGGGGGGAAAATGAGGATGGGAAATGGTGGTAATAAGAAAACAAAACAAGCATGATATGAAGTGAAACTCACTGCAAAGATGCTCTGAGTGAGGACAAAGAATAAAAGTAGCTTTAGATAATCTTTTAGGTTCCCAATCAAACTCACACCACAGGAAAACGGAATCTCAGATAAGAGATGATGATGATCATCATCATCTTTTTTTGACCATTATATTTCCCACATTTTCCTTTATTAATTATTTTAGACAAACAAGTCATTTTTTGTTTTTCAAAAGAGAAAAATCCAATCAGGGATGCGATTGATCCGTACGAAATTACAACAGTTCCAAGCAACAGACATGTATATTGCGAACAGTGACAAAAGGGACCCAAAATAGTCCCTTTTTTAAGGATGGAACTGAACTTATTCACTACGAACAGCTAAGCTAAGGTTCTCAACTTTTTCTATCTCCTTCATTTTCTAGCAGATAAATAGTCTATATTTTTACACAGTGGACCACACATATTTATGGTTGTTTTTTGGTAAGGAATATTTGAATATTTTGTGTTTTCGTTGGATCCCCTAACTGTGATGGGATTGGACTCAGCTGTACAATATATATTGTATCTCACCATTGCAATAATATTAATTAGAAAGATAAGATTATAGAATAAATAGGCTCTTGTGAACGTGTTGACTATATTACTGTAATAATTTCATAATAATGGTGCAAACGTGCGATTAGTTCCACATTATTAATAATTATTAAGTCAGAACTAGCTTAGTGTGATGCAAGGTAGATTCCGGACAATAATTATTTTGACATCATAGATTTGTTTTCTTCTGTGAGTGATTGTAACATAAAAGAAAAATAATTAAATTAAAAGTAAATTCCAGTTTAGAATTAGTTTTAATGGACTCTTTTGGGCCAAAACCTTATCAAGCCAACCCAGTTATAAAGCCCATTCACATAACAATCCGGCCCAATATGAGCCTACCACCCAGCCTATAAACACCAACTTTAGATGAACGGCGTAAACCCTAATCTCTATCTCCGTCTCGTCGTCTGAACCAAGGAATCGCAGTTTAATCAGAGTTTCTAAGGTCTCTCACACAATGGCGACTCAGATGAGCAAAAAGCGAAAGGTTAACTTCAATCTTGTTAAATCTCTGGAAAATGGTTCGATTTAGTTTTTTTGCATAGTTAAGAGTTAATTGCTGAATCGTCTGCTTTTTTTAATAGTTCGTAGCTGATGGTGTGTTTTTCGCGGAACTCAACGAGGTTTTGACTCGTGAGCTGGCAGAGGACGGTTACTCAGGCGTGGAGGTTAGGGTTACTCCTATGAGAACTGAGATCATCATCAGGGCAACCCGCACGCAAAATGTCTTAGGTTTGGAGTTCGTGTTCATCTGTTTTAATTTCCTTGTTGTGTTGTTTTGCGGTGATGTTTTTCATTGGTGAAGTTTTATTGATTGGTGTAGGGGAAAAGGGTAGGAGAATCAGGGAGCTGACCTCTGTGGTGCAGAAGAGGTTCAAGTTCCCGGAGAACAGTGTTGAGTTGTATGCAGAGAAGGTCAACAGCAGAGGACTGTGCGCCATTGCCCAGGCCGAGTCTCTTCGATACAAGCTCCTAGGTGGTCTTGCTGTTAGAAGGTAATGGACGTATATATTTGTTGAGCATATTCTGAAATAGGAAAACTCTTACATGCATTTTTTTACCACGAATGTCGAAAACTGAAAGTGTGCGTTTATTGATCGAATTATTTATGTCAGTGAGCTTCTTTTTTATTTCGAGAATGTCATCCACAAAGCAAGATTGTTGTTTTAGTATCAATCTTTGTGTCGGATGATGACTAAAGAAATTGTCTTCATCTTTGGCAAAATGGCACGGAGTATCTCAATAATCGTGCTTGAGACACGGAGAAGACACATGGTTCCTTGCATTTTACCGCCACTTTGTTTTGCCATCTCATTAATATGCATCAGCAATTGTTCTCTCTGATATATCTTACATTCTTCAGTTATTTCATTCTTGTATCTCCTCAGGGCATGCTACGGTGTCTTGAGGTTTGTGATGGAGAGTGGAGCCAAGGGTTGTGAGGTATGCATAGAGAGAAGGCTATTTCTTTTTTCCCTTTGCGGTCTTGTGCCTTACGTTTGTTGAATTACAGGTTATTGTTAGTGGGAAATTGAGGGCTCAGCGTGCCAAATCCATGAAGTTCAAGGATGGATACATGATTTCTTCTGGTCAGCCAGTGAAAGAGTACATAGACTCAGCTGTTAGACACGTCCTTTTAAGACAGGCATGTAAACCTATGTTTTCTTTTCCTTTCCTATTTTCTGACTTCGATATGTATTGTTTTTTTCACAATCCATTCGTTTTTTCAGGGCGTGCTTGGTATCAAAGTCAAGATCATGCTCGATTGGGATCCTAAAGGCAAACAAGGTCCAACCACTCCTCTCCCAGATCTTGTCACTATTCATCCTCCAAAGGAAGAAGAGTTCGTTGCCCCAACTTTGATCCCAACTGAAGTTCAAGTGTAATAAAGCACTTTGTCTGCGGCTGATGGGGTGAATCTTTACGTGTTTGAACCCCAAATCCCAAAGCCAACTTTTTACGCTATGTTGGATTGTGCTGTTCTTATGATCTTTTTTGTTGAATAATTTGGATAAATTATTTAGATTTTTTTGGCTGTTTTATGCTTCCTGTTCAAACTTCAAAAAGCCCAGTTGGGTTACCTTGTGGAAGTATTTTTCATAGTAATATTTTTCAAAGTTGAGATATAAATAATAAAAAATTATTAATGATTTATCTCCCCAATATATTGACAAATTGGCTTACACAGCGTCTAAAGGAGGTCGGTTTTTCCCCGCCATTTGATTTAGCTCGTCGACTATCAAACCTCGATTGTTAAAGGCATTAGCTGCAGCAAAACAGCTTTCGATCAGAACCTCCCACATATCTCGGTGATTGTTAATTCTATTTCTTCTCAGAAATTTTTAGCTCCTTAGGGTTTCCATCCTCCATCTATTCTAGAACATAATGGCGGTGAATTTAAGTGTGAACGCCATATCGGCGATAAGCAACGGCGACGTGAATTCGAAGCCTCTGGTTCAGGTGTTGGAGATCAAGCTGATTGGCTCCAGGCAGGAACGCTACCGCGTTCTCCTCTCTGACTCGGTTTTGACGCAGCACGCTATGCTCGCCACGCAGCTCAACGATCGAGTCAAGTCCGGTGGTGTTGGCAAGGGATCCGTGGTTCAGCTCATTGATTACATATGCAGCACTGTGCAAAATCGGAAGTAAGTATTGCTTTGATTTTACTGTGTTGGCGGTCATTGTTTTCGTTTGGGTGAAGCGAAGATGCGAGGTATCGGTTACCAGTTATTTGTCCCCTACGTTGCTTCTTTTTCTTCTTCTAAGAGCATTAGATGATTGATGTATGACGTACCTTACTTAGAGAGGTGCATTATGCCGAGTAATTGCTGTTTTTTATTTAGGCTATGATATTCTATAAAAATAAAAATCGTTGTGCTTATGGCATCAGATGGACATGAAATTTACTATCTCATGTTGTGTTTACAGGATTATTGTGGTTCTAAACATGGAAACAATCATTCCGTACTGTGATGTGATTGGCAATCCAAAGATGTTTTCAGATTCTGATGTATTGCCTCCAAAAGCAGCCTCTAATGTTGCTCAACGCCAGACGCTGAATAACAACAATCAGCGTGATCTGAGTTCATCGCGGACAAACTTCAGCGAAGGAAAAACACCAAGCTTCCAGAATCCAGGCAGCACAGCGCACAACTTCCGTCCTACTGTTCAGCCACCATATCAGCCACCTCCGAATTACAAAAATCATGGGGCAATAATGAGGAATGAAGCTCCAGCTCGCATTATCCCTATTACTGTGTTGAATCCGTATCAAGGTCGATGGGCTGTCAAGGCTCGAGTAACAGCTAAAGGAGACCTTCGACGATACAACAATGCTAAAGGAGATGGAAAGGTTTTCTCCTTCGATCTTCTGGATTCAGAGGGAGGAGAAATACGAGTAACTTGTTTCAATGCTGTGGTTGACCGCTTTTATGACGTCATTGAAGTCGGAAAAGTTTATGTCATATCAAAAGGTGCTCTCAAACCTGCCCAGAAGAATTTCAATCATTTGAAGAATGACTGGGAAATATTCTTGGAGACGACGTCAACAGTGGATCTTTGCCCAGAGGAAGATGCTTCAATACCAAGGCAACAATTTTCCTTCAGACCTATTAGTGACATTGAGAATGCTGAGAATAATTCAATCATGGATGTGATTGGTGTTGTAGCGGCAGTGAATCCTTCTGTACCTATTCTGAGAAAGAATGGAATGGAAACTCAAAGAAGAATTCTCAACTTGAAGGATCAATCTGGACGAACCGTTGAGCTAACATTATGGGGAGAAATGTGCAACAGGGAAGGTCAAGAGCTTCAACAAATGTTAGACACTGGTGCTTTCCCTATTTTAGCTGTCAAAGCTGGAAAAGTCAATGACTTCAGCGGAAAGTCGATCAGCACCATATCTGCCACACAATTATTCATAAATCCAGACTCCCCAGAGGCCAACAGCTTAAGAGAGTGGTTTCAAAGTGGAGGCAGAGACTCTACATCATATTCTATATCTCGGGAAATTATATCTGGAGGATCAAAGAATGAGGTGCGCAAAACTTTGGCACAAATCAAAGACGAAGGTCTTGGAAGATCAGACAAGCCAGATTGGATAACAGTGAAGGCCAGCATATCTTTTATCAAAACTGACAGTTTCTGTTACATGGCTTGCCCTTTAATGATCGGTGATAGGCAGTGTAACAAGAAAGTCACCAAGTCTGGGAACTCTAAATGGCTTTGTGATAGGTGCAATCAAGAGTTTGAAGAGTGCGATTACAGATACCTGCTTCAAGTTCAGGTCCAAGATCATACTGGTTTGACGTGGGTGACTGCTTTTCAAGAAACGGGGGAAGAGATATTGGGTTGCTCGGCCAAGGAACTGTATCTGTTAAAGCAGGGATCAGAAGACGATTCGAAATTTGTCGAAGTTGTGAGGAACTGTCTGTTCACCGAGTTTCTCCTTCGTCTCAAAATCAAGGAGGAGAGCTACGGCGACGAACAGCGTGTGAAGATCACAGTTGCAAAGGCTGAGAAGTTGAATTATTCTCAAGAGAGCAGTTTCCTTCTCGATACCATATCAAAGTTCCGTGTGCGCTAAAGGGGATAGACTTACTTCTAGAGGACAGCAACGAATATATACCAAAAAATTCAAATTGCTTTAGAATTTGTCTGCTAGTTTCATTCACTGGACCTTCATTCATCTCCTAATTTTAGCGAGTCTTTGCTATCTGGCACTTTCATTTACTCGGCAAGCTGTGATTTGGAATCACAGTGATGGGTCTTACTCTCCAATTATCTGCATGCAGAAACATCAGATCGCTAATTATCTTTACCTTCTATGATGCATCATAACATTGTTATCAAGTGACAGACCTCAGGAGAAGTATCCATTCCGTATAATACAGCAGCAGATATATTGCCGAGGCTATCCATTTCGAACACATCAAGCTTCTTTCCAGGCTGTTCCCTACAAAAAGATTTAACCCAAGTTTATGAATACTGATCACCTTTTTCTTCTTCTTTACAACCCCCAAAACCCGTTTATGTCGATGCTTCCTACCGTTTTATATTGGCTTTCAAAGCTGCTATGCCCTCAGCCGTAGTAGACGAATCGACGGCAGATTTCACAGAATCTCCCGTCATTTTCGCGCTTCGACTGATGTTGCTTATGTTTTTGGTTGCCAAAACAGCATTGGGATAGTACACCTTCTCATTGTCCGCCTTCAAGAAAATCGTGGTCAAAATATTCATCTCATCGACCACCATCTGTGTAAGTTTTCACCGAGCATCAAGTTATTGCAGTCGATAAATGATTATAATATCAATAAGCTCGGTCGAGGATGTAGTGACCTGAACTCCATCAACGGCGCACCGATCGCCGATGTCGAATGGGTGGGTGACGAATACGAAGACGACCGCTTCGAATACGGCCTTCGCCGTATTCCCAAACATGAAGACAAGGAGCAAAATCTGAGACGAAATGAAGAAGAAAACTTTGGTGGTTGTGATTTCCACTACGAGCAGCCAAACTATGGTTATCGCGACTGCTATGAGGCCCGAGCCAAGCTTGTTTAGCTCTTCTATTGCTGTTTTCGCATCTCTCAGCGATGCAGCTAAGCACTTCCTCTCATTATAAGCCTTTACCTGGATGATGTTAGAAATGCATACTCTTACCTTAAGAGGCCCAATTAATGTCAGCAGAATCATGTTGTGGTAAGATAAGAATGCCATTACATACCACCCAGTTTGTGAAGGACGACTCCTCAATCCTCTTTGTCTCAGCTGCTCCTTCGAAGAGAGGAATAGCGTTGTCAACGTCTTCTTTAGGCATAAAACGTAAGAGGTCTTGCTCGTCGACGTACCTAAGTCCAAGCTTTGCTACGTTCTTGAATATCCTAGTAGCAGCTTCCCTTGCTTCGACCTCACTCCTGATAGATTTTGTCCCTACCAAACGCTGTACTTCTTCTTCGATGCTCTCGTCGATCTCCTCAGATATGGTGGGCAGTCCCGAGTTCTTTACCACCTCAATTAGTCCTCCCATAGTCCAAGCAGAGACTTTCTCACGCCTGACCTTGTAAAGCTTATCGATGTTAATCACCTCTTTCTTTCCCTTTTTCAACCTGTCGAAGCTGAGGTGTCGGCTTATGTTAGAAGAACTTTCGGTAGTGGGATCTTCTGTTATTGGAGAGACAGAAAGGGACTGAAGTATATACTGATGAAAGATCGATTCTTGGATTCGATCAAAGTACGTTCTAACGTGAAAAGTTGCTGCGACGATCTTGACTAGTGAAGTCTTGATCGTCCACATTACTGCGCCTATGAGAGTTGCGACTATTCCTCGAGTTATCTTGTTTAATACCTTGGAGGTTTCTTCTGGCCTATTAACGCCTCGATTGATCAAGAGAGCCCAAGACAAGAGAATCAAGGCCAGCCAAAGAACGACTCGGACGCTCTTTTTCAAGGCGAACGCAAAGTACAGTGCCTTCTTCTTGAGAAGAAAGTTCTTCTCAATCAAGAAAACTGTGAAGTTGATCAGCCATTCTGTGAACAGACGGCCGCAGAATATCAGTAAGAGCTGAACGCTCCATTTCCACAGCTCCAATTTCAAGATCTTACGGTGCTTCAGCTCATGAACTGTCAAACTGGCGATCAAAACGCCCGTTGTGCAAACGAATGCAATCCATTCGATTATGAAGAGTACTTCCACTTTCTTACCGCGCTTTATTACCTGGGCGAGCTTCAAAGTTTGGGGCTTGTAAACGTCATCATCGTTGTCTCCTCCAATGGGTGCCATCAAAATTCAAAGGCGTCCTTGGAGATGAATATGATGCTTTTTGGAGTATTTTGGAGAAAAACGCACAAAACGAAGAAGTTCGTCTTGAGCAAACTGAAATTCAAACTACGTCGTTAATACGACCCAATCAGCAATCAGCCCCAAAAGAATTGAGCGTTTTTTTTCTTTTTCTGTTAAAAGTCAAGAATGATGAATCGTTGAAGGATTTGTGCTACTTTTAATCAACAAGTTGGCGAGTTTTCAAGAATCTTCCATCAGCTTTCAGACAAAATATAAGCACTTGCCGCGCAGCCTCTAGTCTACTTTGATGAATGACGACACCACATGAAAAGATTGAACTAAATATTACTTCCTCTGTCCCGGCTATTTCTAAAATTAGCGGGCACGGAGATTATGAAATCACATTATTTTAATATATAGTACACCTTTTGAGGTATAGAGAGAGAAAAGTTATTAGTAGACACGCAATCTAGAAGACTTTTTTTAATATTAATAGTATAATTAGTTTAATTAGTGGGATAAATTTTTACCATAAATGGAAACGGGAAGAATTATGTGGGACGTCCGAAATAGAAAGATGGGAGAAATAAATGGGACGGAGGTAGTACTACGTAAGATGGCGGACGGCATTGTCCATTTTGCCCTTGCTATTAGGTGTGAATTTGAGCAAGTCTTCTAGGCTCGGCGTGCGGAATCATATGGGCCTTTATTGGACCGATAGTCGTTTTTTGGGCCTTTGAATGGCCCAAGTCTCTTTTGCTAAATTGGTACTATACCAGGAAAGAAAAAACAGAGCAGTTCATGTGAGGCAACAAAGCGAAGGGTAACCTTGCTCAGATTGTTAACTCGAGCCTCATAACTTCATTACCATAAAATTTCTTGTCTTGATGGTGATGATAGCAGAGCAATCCTACCTTTCATCTTCACGAGTCTCGACATCAACTTAAGCTTTATTTCCTCTGTTCCTATTCTGTCGTTGAAATATGTGTGCACTCTCTGTTTCTGGTAGGAAGACAAACAAACCTCTGCGTACTCTGTTGTTCTGTTCTGCTGAAACATATTTGGACGTTGTTTCAAATGGAATACTTTCTTTTCTTGCAAATTATTCCCAACTTCGTTAGCTCTATCTCTATTACAAGGAAATGATAATATTCTCTTAAATCTTGGATGGATTTACTCGTGTTCTTTTCCGACAATTCGAACAATGACGTGGCCATTCGCAATAAAAAAGATGCAGAAGCTTCAAGAAGTTGGTGAATCATATATAAATAACCCATTGCCATCTTTTTACTATCTATCTTTACATCCATAATTATTCAATCGCTTCACGTCTGTGAATCGCACGATTGGGAGAGAATTAGAGATAGTTTCGCGGTTTTCGCACGAATTGAAGTAGCTAGAAACCCCATCGTCACCACCTTCCGTAGATTAGGAAAAAAATGGCGTCTAATGAAGAAATCAATGAGCTTGCTAGCTCAATATGGAAGCTTGACAACCTCAAAGATCGATCCATGGTATTAACGACGTTCTATATGCTGGCGATTCAGTGAACAAATTGGAGGTGTATACGAGCGATTGATTGATATGATTGATTTTTGCGCAGAAAGTGGCTCAAACGAGGGAGATTCTCTCGAAACAAGCTGTCAAGATTGCCCAGCAAGCTGAAGAGCACGAAAGCTTCATCAACAAGGTGAAAGGCACCATTTTTTTTCTGGGATTTCATTTGGGCATTCTTTTGCTTGCTGAGTTGATTTTTTTTCGGTTTGTACGTAGGTTAAATATTTGTTGGGCGTGCTTAGCTTCGGAGGGTTTTGCTTTATACTGGGAGCAAGTGAGTATTCGAATTCTGATCATCTCCATTCTTGAATTGGTTTTCTCTTTCCCCAGAGCTCATTCGTCTTCGTTTTTTGTTTTAGGGCCTCAAGACGTTCGTTACTTATACTGTGTGTTCTACATGATCTTTGTCCCCCTTCGATGGATATATTACAGATACAAGAAATGGCATTACTATCTTCTGGTAAGTTAAAATTCCAATCCTCTCTTCTGAAATCTGAAGGCAGTAAAATTAGTTAAAATGTTAACCTTATTTTGCAGGACTTTTGTTACTTTGCCAACACCATCTTCTTGATTATGATTCTGTTCTATCCCACAAACGAAAAGCTCTTCATGGTTTGCTTCTCATTTGCAGAGGTAAGCATATATATATATGCTCTGTTTATAGTATCTGTGTATGGCATGATGATGATGATGATCTGATATTTCTCTTCTTCTTTCGAATGAGCGAAGGGGCCATTAGCATGGGCAATGATTATTTGGCGAAACAGCTTAGTATTTTACTCGATGGACAAAACTGTTAGCGTCTTCATCCATTTCTTGCCCGGTAAGATCTAAACGTTGTAATAAGATTGATTTGTTGTAATATTCGTAACATACTTCGGATTCAGGCTTGGTCTTCTTCACGATGAGATGGTGGGACCCTCCGTTCTTCGAATCTATGCATCCCAGGGGAAATCATGGCCGAGCCTCATGGCCCTACGCCGAAAGCAAATCGAACATATGGACATGGCTTTTCCTCGTCCCTTTACTCGCTTACACAATCTGGCAACTCCTTTATTTCCTCATCGTATATGTTCTTCGGCGCCAAAGGCTTCTCCAAGACCCAGAAATCATGACTTCCTACAGGTTTTTTCTGCCCTCTCCTCGCCTTTTTCCTTACTCAAACACTCGTATCATACCATAGCTACTGTGGGTGCTTAGTGAGTTGCATTTCTAACATCAATCTATCTGTCTGCTAGGGGACTGTCTAAGAAGGCAAAGAAAGCAAACAGTATATGGTGGCGCTTAAGCGGGTATTGGGAGATGGGAATCGCGTGCTTATGTACACTATCTTTCAGGCTCTTTTCACGGTGGCCACCATGGCGCTCACTGTCCCTATATTTCTGGTCTACGAACTGCACGTCACTTTCCAAGTACTCAAAATCTCTGCGGCCGTGTGGAACGGAGGGAAATATCTAGTCGAAGTAATGCCCAGGCAGGTGATTCTCAAGGAAGAAAAGAAGAAGATGAAGATGCAGCCTATTGAAGCTCATGAAGATCGACAAAACCGAGAGAACACTTAGTATATGTCCTTACTTGCGTGTTTAGAGTACTGATTAAGCCTCCGAACGAGAACATATAATAAAACATCTTCTTATACCGTACATATTCACGACTTGAACGAACCTGACAAAGCCAGTCGCCGTAATAACATCAGATAGTAGTCTTGACTGAGGAATGAAGGACTGTAACAAACATCAAGTAAAAGGTTAGAATACTCCTCTGCTCAAAACAGAGTTCATCAAAAGCGCCCAATGATAGTGAATCTGTTTCTACAATCTCAAGAATAGTTGTAAAACGACAAACTCTGATCATCAGAAGCAGTCGCAAGCAAACAAGACCTCATATCAGTCCTCAAAGACGGTCCAAAACAGGCAGCCCAAACCTGATCTGTATGGCCCGTCAAAACCTGGGCGGCCGCTCTCATCTTAACATCCCAAAGCCTCACAGTCCTATCGCTAGAACCCGTCGCCAATGCCATTCCGTCGGGGGACACGTCGACGCTCAGAACCCACCCAGAATGACCAGATAAAGAAGTAACCAAAGTCTTCCCTAATGAATCGTACAGGTGCACATACCCATCGTCTGATGCTGAGTACAGCACCCTAGAGTCTAGAGGAGAAGATGAGTAAACGAGGCTTCTTACAGGCATGGTGTGTCCTTGGAGGTAATGCAAGAATCTTGATGTGTTGGCGTCGAAGACTGCGATGGTGCCATCTTTCAGTCCACATGCTATGTGCTGGCCGTCTGGGCTAAATGCGACGGAGAGTGCGAACTTGTCTCTTTGGAAATGCTTGGAGGAGGAGCTATCGCTGCTTGGTCTAGGGAGTTCGAGGGTGGTGGAGGATTTGAAGTCGGTGGTGTTCCATAGCTTTATGGAAGATGAACTGCCACCAGCTGCTGCGAGTATTGTACCCTGAGATCCGAAATGGTATTATGGGTCAAACAAAGCGATGATTTGACAAAAACTTCACATTATCATTTTTCAACCTTTTCGGGGGAAAAAAACATTCGAAAAACGGTTCTTCTCATTCATAAAGAGATCGCAGTTTGTTCAGTTTCCACAATAGCCACCCACACTAAACATACATTAAGACCATGTGAATCGAAATAACAATTTCATGCTAGGTAGACAGAGTTTCTTCTCCTCCAAATAAGCTAACAAATAGAATACAACTCCCTAATTCGTAAGACCAGAAGGAATGGGTTTTGTAGGCGAAAAGAGTAGACGATTCAGCATTTCCAATATCTGCAATTTTAACATTCCAAAAAAAAAAGAAGATAATCTCGCCCAAAATAAATAAAACCAATATCACATACCGTCGGATTGAACTTCAATTGCCACACTTCAGACGGAGGCGCCTCGAGAGCAGCGATAGTATCGTTCGAATGCACATCGAAGACTCTGACGAAGCAATCAATCGAAGCCGAAGCTGCGATTCTACCAGAGGGGTGACCGGCGACTGAGACGACGCCGAGGCTGTGGCCGGTGTTGGTCCGCAACAGCTCGGGACCTTCCGGGCTCCACAGACGCACCGTCTCGTCTAGCGATCCGGTCAGGAGGAGCGGCGCCGAGTCCTCCGTCGCCGGGACCCAAGCGGCGGACCATATCGAGTCTTCGTGGGCCTTTGGTACTGTGTTCAGTGGAGCTAACTTCATAACTTTCGCTTGCTTCTCGATAGACTTATTGTCTGGTTCCGTCTCCAATAACGCCACTAAAATTGACTTTTTATGCTGTTATTATTTTCTATATCGGGCTTTCTCCTACGCTTACCAAATTTACGAATAATTTATGAAAAATTAAGCAAGAATTTTAAAAAGGTAAATTCCGATTCAATATTTTAAACAAAATATTAATTATGGAATAATCCTTCGATTATATATGAAAATGTTGCAAATTTAACACCAAGCAGCACACACACACACAAACACACGTGTCTGATACTCATGAGAAGCCACCATCTTACAATGAAAACGACCAATTGTATTGTATTTGCATGGGAAGGGAAGGGCACATGTAAAAGACCCAAAGTCAAATCCAGTTTTGCTTGGATATATAGATAGATAGAAAGAACCTTTTATCTGCCTTAGTTTGGTGGTACAGCTCAGCAGCTTCAGTGCACAACCATGATATTCTTGAAGAGCTCATTCGTAGCATCGTCAATTCAATTGTGACCTCTGTCTTCACCATCGAAGCGCAGAGCCTCGATCCCTCTTATCGTCGATTCGTAATTGTTATTATTCCTAGTCGAAGAATTGTGTCTTTGGTCTGAAGATCCTCCTCCTAATCCTACTCCAAGGGGAGAGCTTCTGCGACCGCCCGATGTCTTGTTTGCAGTTGCGGGACTTGGATCAGGTGTGCGAGAACGCGCAAGGTCTGAATCGTTTCCCATAGTGACCGTCTCTCGACTTCCCGAGGCAGCACCTGCAGTACCTCGCCTCTGTGAACCACTCGACCTTCCAAAGAAAGTCGAGCTTGACATCTGCCCAATAATTAAGATGAATCAAGATTTTTTTTAAAAAAAATAGCAGATTGTGTGTGCTTCTTATGTGTATATGCAACTCAACCATCAAGATTTGATTATCCACGTATGTCCGTGATATTGATAACAACCCAATAGTTTATATCTACAGAGAGCTTACCACGGCATCCTTGCTAGTCGAATCATTTGCAGCAGGACTTTTCTGTCTGGTGAAGCTTCCAGGGCTTACGAATTGTCCAGAACTTCTTCTTCTGGTAGGATCTGCCGAAGTGGAGGCTCCTTGCCTCCCCTCCTCCTCATCTGTAATAAAATCAACTGAAGCAACATTTTCAAAACGCATTTTTTACACACGCGAGTAATAGAAAAGCAACAGCTTCGATCTACGAAGTGTAAGGAAAGGAAAAAGATAATGTGGCCAATATCTATGAAACAAGAAAATATCCTACTATAGCATTTTCTTGAAAAAAAATAAATATGTGTATCTTGAAAAAAAGAGGTCCACTGTGGAAATACCTGGGGGCTTATCACCACTTGGAATGGCATGTGGTAAACCTGAGCTCATTCCAGCACTAGGGCCCTGGAACAGAAGTGAAAAATAATATGCATAGTGGAGAAAAAAATAACAAGTTAAAGGATCCAACTGTTTACACGTACCCGTGATGGAGGAGTAGCCAACTGAGACTGCTGATACTTCAAAATAGTCCAATCAAAAACATAATCAAATTGAAAACCTGCAAGCACATTGCAAGTTAGGTTATATTAACCATTCTCAACGCCACCAACGTCAAAGCTTTCTGTCTTCAAACCTTCACGGATAAAGAGGTCACGAAATATTCTCTTCAGGTAAGCATAATCTGGTCTGTCTTCGAAACGAAGTGAACGACAATAATGGAAATATGATGCGAATTCTGTTGGATAACCACGGCATAAAGACTAGAAAGAATTGTATATCAGTTCCTGTGATTCCAAAAGGACAAAAAGCATCCAACTATATTGCATAAACATTAAGTACCTCAATGGAAGTTGACACTTTTTTATCACTTATTTTCTCGTATTTCTGTTTCTTATTCCCAGCTTTTAATCCCTGCCAAGGAAGGCTGCACAGACATACGCCAACTCGCAATCAATATGCCATTGATTGTTATTAAGTGAGGACCTGAAAAAACAGTACCTCCCCCTCAAGAAGTACATGAGGACATATCCAAGTGACTCCAAGTCGTCCCTCCTGCTTTGTTCTGCAAAAGATGGCACCACCGGTAACATACATAAGCATACATAGGGAGTGAAAGGCGGCAAGTTGAAAAATACCAACCAATTCCAAGGTGAGTGTTCATGCTGGCATATCGTGCAGTTCCAGTCAAGTTTTTATTCTCCCTACATTAAATGCAAGGCGCAAATGCTAATTGTCAAAACTACTACAACCAGAAAAATATGAACACACAAGAAAGAAAATTCGACATTTGTTTATCTAATCTCACCTGTAAGGAATATGTTGGTGCGTTGAACTGTCTCTATACTTTTTTGCCAGTCCAAAATCAATAACGTAAACCTAACACAACAGTGAGAAATACCAAACTTTGTCGTCATAACTCATGTATACTCTTCGGGATTCACCAAAAAACAGATAAAACAAGACAACACCTGATTTGCACGCCTTCCCAAACCCATGAGAAAATTGTCTGGCTTTATATCCCGGTGTAAAAATGATTTTGAATGGACAAACTCAATGCGATTTATCTGAAATAGTAGGTCGGAAGAAAATGTAACTCAAGGCATTGTGAAACTCCTAGCATTACTAATTGCAACAAACCGGAATTGGTACAAAAAAAAATATTAACCATTTGATCAGCGAGCATAAGAACTGTCTTCAGTGAAAGTTTCCTACTGCAAAAGTTGAAAAGGTCTTCCAGACTCGGCCCAAGCAAGTCTATAACTAGAACATTGTAATCTCCTTCCACACCAAACCATCTCACATTTGGTATACCAGCTGTAGGTAAGATAAATGCTAGATCAAGCTTCATAATTGAAAAAGTGAAAATATCAAATAACTGGACCGCCAATTAAACATTAGATTGTGAATGAAGATCATTACTTCCGCCCTGTAATATCCTGTATAATTTTGACTCATAGAGCAGCTGCGGATGCTTTGTCTTCACATTTTCCTGAAACCATCAAATACATATTCAATTGCAGAGATCAATGGGTTCGCCGATGAAAGTAAACGTCCTAAACGGGACATAGTTCCCAATAACCTAATTGTCACGACAGAAGGAGTCTACACCAAAAATGAAGAACCACCTACGTAGTAGAAAATGCAATGAGTGTGGACATAAACCAATAAAAGCAACTACGCAGTAGAAAACGCCACCACACAGCTCACTCACCAGCTTAATTGCAACCTCTTCATTAGTCTGAATATTTGTCCCTGCACCACGTAACACAAAAACGAAAATCAACGCACGAGTCAGTACAATTGCTCGTAGAAAAATAAACTCATAACTGCAAAACTACAAGCTAGTAATTGTACCGAGATAAATCTCTCCAAACGATCCACTCCCGATTTTCCTACCGAGCCGATACTTATTCCCCACTCGGGGTTCCATCCGTCAAATTCAGCTCTCAAAACCCTAAGAAAACAAACACGCAGATCTAGATCCTATAACTACGCTAAAATTCAGTCAAACTAAAAGGAAAAAAGACGACAGATTGTCGATCAGAGTTTGCTTCACAGCATTTCAGTAGATAGAAGAAAAGAGAAAGAGTGAAAACAAAAAAGCAGCGTGGCGTCGAGCGAGCATGTTTACAACGCTTCGTTGTCTCTTGATCCAAAAGGAAAACCGCGCATATCAACCACGCTAAATAGTGCGCGCGTGGGGTTAAAAAAGGATCACTAAAATAAAGAAGAAAATAATATTATTATGTCGACGGTTCTTCAATGCATGAGGCGTTGGCGGGACCGCGGTCACGTGAGCACGTGACCTTCATTTCTCTTTCGTCCAACTCGGCGAGCGCTTGAACTACACGCTATATGTGTACGTATATTTAAATGGATAAATTAAATTGTATTAGATATTTGGTAAAATTAGTTCAACAGACTCCAACAATACCTTATTACAAACGAATAAAATAACGTGTTGTTAGAAAATGCCCCCAGAAAAAAAGGCAAAAAAAAATACATATTCTGGCATGGCAACGGCTTATGTTGTAATAGGAGCTCTTGGACTAGGAAGTCCCATATGCGAAACTCTAGGAGATAGCCGGCATTTCGGGCTGGGCCTGGGGGACGGGATTGGCCCGTAGCTAACGATGGGCCCGAAGCCCGTCCGAGGCGAAAGGTTGACTTGCTCGAGAGCTCGGGACTGCAACTCCACGGGATATTCACGAACACAACCGATTCTTGGCCCGACGCCTGTCGTCCATCTACTTGACATGCGCTTCGCTAAGTTGATAAGGGGCTTCGAATCTTCTTGGTTAGTGCCCGAAGAAAGTTTCTTGTCATCTGACGTAATGGTATTTTCGGGCTTATTCGACGATTCTTTGCAAGATAATTTAACGGGACAATAGTCGTCGTCCGTCGCGCATCTCTGCAACGGAAGGAAAAGGAGCGAAAAATGAAATTTTTTATCAGACGAATGATTCTTTTCCACTTTCATGCCACTGCAAAGATCGTATAAGAAGTTATTACCTTTACATTAGTGAGATCGACATGGTTTTCTTCCAAGAATCTTACGAATACTAGGAAGTTCTCCTCTGTTGGGAGGTAGTGACCACTGTATGGCCAAATTGCCTGTAGAAGTAGCGAGCGAACCAACGAAGATGTTAGGATCAGACAAATGCTTATAGCGTACGCAATTTTGATACGAATAGTTGGTGTTTTTCTTAGGGAATACCTCGAGAATGCCTTCGTGGGCGACTAATCTCCCGGCGGCTGTAATGGCGCCGCCAGCCAAGAAACTCGAGTGCTGGAAAAAGCCTTTTTTCTTCTGACCGATGTATAGAGTTCTCGTCGTGCTAAGTACGAATATCCACTTTGAGCCCTCCATGGTGTTCACGAATGTGCCGCTTTCTCTGTACACGAGCTTTCCATTTTCAACGATGACTTCAAACGATTTTCTTTCTTTCTGCAGGGGAAAAAGGAAGAAGAACGATACATTAGTGGTTCCATTCAAAATCTGTAGCCTCGAATGCAATTACAATGACTGTGTACTTACTGGTCCTAGATATCTAATGCATTGCCTCTGCAAATTGTTTCTCGAGCACTTTTCGATGCACAGTTCCTTCCCGTCGCCGATGTCCAACCTATTTGTATCACAAGGGTTTCGTTCAGAGAGGAATGCCAATGCCATCTACTTATCGAAATGTTCTTTTAGGACGATATGTTGAAGTACTCACCAGTAGAAGAAAGGTTGTGAACTTCCACTTTCGAACCAAACGTCGTAGTAGATTTTTAAGTTGTGTCCATATCTGTGACGAGGATCAATCTGCACGAGAAAAATGAGTATGAATAAAGTGATAAAATAAAACCGGGAAAGAACTAAATCTTGGCTCCATATAAAGACATGAGAATGGACTTACAGCTTCAAGCCAGTGCTGTAGAGCAAGTTTCTGAGCCTTTTCGTCCTTAGACAATCCCTTTCCAACCTGTAAAATAATCTCTCATCTGTTAACTGCATGTGTGAGAAATAGACACCATTGAAATGGCTGTAGTGTAGGATAATGAACGACCTTGGCTGCTCTTGTTCGAGCTCTAGCCCATCGTGATACAGCAGTTTCTGGTTTATCGTCATTGAAAAACGATACAGAGCATTGCTTCAGAGCTGCAAAGTCCAACGCTTTCCACCTATCAATTTGTCGAAATCAGTTTAACCACACTCGAAAACAAACATACAAACGATTCGCAGATAAGTGGAAAAAAGGAAAAGAAAAACTAACCATAGCTCCTCTACGACCACAGCGCAATCTGCAAGATTCCTTCGAGTTCTGTAACTCTTGTAAACCTTTTGAAGCTTGACAGCAGCAGCTTCGAGCTCGCTAACGGGCCTCGGGCTGAACATCGTGGGCGGGTCGGGCAGAAAAAATTCGGGATTTGATTCCTTTTCGTAGATCTCAGACGCACTCTCGGAATCCGATATTTTGGAATCTTGGACCAAGAAATCCTTGAACGAAAGCGAATGTTCGAGGACAAGTTTCGGCGGATCAATGCCTTTCAACTTGATAGAGTTTCTCCTGATCATTTTGTCGAACATGTTGGTCGCGTCGGTATGATCTGATAGGCCAAAGCTATCACCTTTCAACGTCATCGTCATCTCTTTATCGCACTAAGAGAATGCTAAAAAAGAAAAGAAAATGATGGGTCTTGTTCAAAAGCTCGAATCACATTCAAGCTTCAAAGTAGGAGACAATTGACGAGTTCAAAGCGATGGATGTAATGAAAGCACTGTTGTCATTCTGTATATATATATAGCCCACCATGAATATAACAGAAGCAACATACGAGCTCATCGCGTAGGTGCGAAAAATTGTGTGGTCAAAGGAAGAATGCTTCAACAAACGCAGCTTTAGAAAATACCATCCAACACCTTTGTAATAAATTCCTTCATTTAATTGATTTTCGGAATAAAATCAAAAAGGTCAACCACCATGGCTCATCGGCTCACACTTTGTAGCGTGTTCATGACTTGGAAGACGCGGTATAGAACAAAGCTATATGAGATCTTTGGGTTCACCTTAAATTTCAAGGTAGAACGTTGAATTGAAGGTACTTAGCTTAATCAACCACGCAAGAATTGAAATTGGTGGAACGTTATTATTACTACATCATTGAACAAATTCTTCTTTTTTTTTGCTCTGTTAGCACGTCATCAGTTTGAGTTGCAATTAATATATATGTTTTCGGTCAATAATCAAAAGTACTCACAGCAAGGTTGACCACCAACAAGTGATACAATAATAATACATTTAGTAGCTATTTAATGGCTCCCAGTCAAATTGACATTTTTATCTGCTATCGTTTAATACTTATTTTAGCTATTTTATCTTTCAACCCATCGCTCAATTATTCCCGGCTGCTGTTGAGATTATTATTTTCTATGCTCTATCAGCTTCTGAAAATAATACTAATGATGATGATGAACTGATTTGATTTTGTAAAATTTTATATAATCACACGCAATTAATATTAAACTGGGCCACATATTTAAATATCATGTTTTAATAATCGTTTAATTGAGCTGGGTTATAGTATAGGTTTGTAATGGAGTGGCCCAATAATGTGCCAATGAACGATATTTTATGGCTTTTCTTATTTTCTTTTTAAGTTTTCTTTTTTTTTTGTTGTAACGTTAATATTTTTTTGTGTTAGGTACCCATATATAAAAAAAGCCGACAGGGTACTGATTTACAAATTTTTTTTCAAATGGGTATTTATGTGTAAAAATCCCATATTTTGTGTAATCTATAGAAAAAATTACCTAATTGAATAAAATTTTTACACATAGGTACTCATGTCAGAAATTTTTTTAGTTAAGTACCCGTTCGATTGGGGGTACCATTTTCCTGGTGTTAACGTACCTTTCCATATGTGTGTTGCGTACCGCGTTACGCATCTATATGGTACCCGTATATGGTACCTATATACGTTACATACGGTACCTTACGGCAAGCTGTAGCGGGGTACCAATTTTACCTGTATTGATGTACCAAAATATGTTGATATATGGTACCTAAATGTGTTGTATGGCGTACCTACTGTGGATCGGATACCTATCTGCAAAAAATTTATTCTGTTAGGTACCTATATATAAAAAAAAGCCGACAGGGTTACTGATTTACAATTTTTTTTTTCAAATGGGTATTTATGTGTAAAACTCCCATATTTTTTCCTGGAAAGGAGACGACGTTTAGTTCTGGATATGGAATCAGTTTCAGGTGTTGGTTCCTTGTTCTCGACATTCGCATCGCCAGCATACAAAGATTCTGCCATTTCATTATAAATCTGAAGTCTACCATTAAAATCGACCAAAATCGGACAACGAAGAAGAATTAGAGAGCATTCAACAATGGCTGAATCCAAATCGGATACATCATCAGATCCTTCACCAGGTAATCTGACTCATCTCCTTTTAATTTTCTGCAATTTTAAACAGTAAATATGGAAATAATGATTAATTTAGATTGAGAAAAGGGAGGTTGTTTCCGTTGGATTTGCGTTGTGATCTATGCTGTGTGAAGTCATTTTTCCAATTGGCAGGGAAAAATGCGAAAGCCCCCAATGTGTTCGATAGAATGAAAGAGGAGTTCGATGCAATTTTGCATAACGAGAAACAAAAACACGATCATCATCATCGTAAGGAGACGCACGGATTGCGCGATGATATTGATTCAAACACTAAGATGACTGATGTGAAGGCGCCAAATGTGTTCGAGAGGGCCAAGGAGGAGATTGAGGCCATTGTTGAGGCAATTCATCCCAAGAAGGAGGTTCCAAGTACTCATGATTCATCATCGGATGGCGAAACCAGGTTAGGCCTACAATGAGAATTTGTTAGGTAAAAAATTGCATAGAGAGTTTGATTTTTTCCATCAAACGGATTCATTGCAGGGGCTCATCTATGAAGCCATGGGAGAAATCAGAAGTGCATTCAGGTTTGAATTGATCTATCTTCTTGTTCTTTTGCAAAATAGAATAGGAAATTAAGTTGCGTTATCGTGAGGTCATATTTGCTACAAACCTCATAGATATGGCTAAGGAAGATACAGAATCAAGAACCCACAAAGGAAAACCACACCATCATAAAGAAACTCATGGACTGAGTCACGACATCGACGAGAACACTCCAATAAGCGAAGTTAAAGGCCCAAGCGTGTTCGAAAGAGCCAAGGAAGAAATCGAAGCTATGGTGCAGACAATCCATCCCAAGAAAGATTCGAGTGTTTCTCCGCACAAGAAGAAAGAAGGGGGATTGCCAGTTGCTATTGGGAAAGGGTTACAAAAGCTATGTGCTCCTAAAGGCCATCATCACAACAAGGATTAACGATTTTATTTCGCCTGCGTTCCTTGCAACTTCGTGTTTGTACGACCCTGCCTTCTACTTACGTACATCCTACACCATTACGTTAGCTTAAAATTTGTTCTGTTACATTTTCGTATTAGTTTATCTACACCATTACATTATGTTTAAGATTTGATAAAAGCTCGAACAGGGTTTATAGTGTTCGAACCAACTGTTGGAACTTAGAAGACGAAAGTGTAATATAGAAATCTTACAAGGACTAGAACGACAATATGGAGGAGTACGAGGACCGGAAACTATACTTTATTCCTCGAATATACCCACCACACAATGATGGCCGGCCCTCGAATCTTGTAGTATCTGAGCGACCAAGTCCCTCACTCATTGGCTTACGACCAAAGACACCCAAATCCGAAGAGTAGAACTGCAATCTTGAATTTCTTACATGGATTCCAATCCATTTCCAGTTCTAGCAAAAAATCAAGGCAACCCATCACTAATCTCCTCAAAGGGGGAAGAATACGAGCTTCCAAATTCATCCACGACGGCGCTTTTAGATCTCAGCACCGAGCGGCGCGACTCTCCTTCTTCAGATTCCACTTCCAAGTCAATCTCATCCACAGCTGTATTCGCAGCCCTTTTGATCACAACTTGCGTGTCTTTATCGGCGGCGGCTGCATTTGGGTTCCTATTCTTCTCCGCCTCGACAGTGCCATCGGTCAACGCTGAGTCAACTGCCCGCGTTTCGAGGACTCTCTCAAAGCTGAAGCATCCCGTCGTTTTGCTGATATCCTCCGATGGGTTCAGGTTTGGCTATCAATACAAAACCGATACGCCTAACATTGACAGATTGATCAAGAATGGGACCGAAGCTGAGCTCGGTTTGATCCCAGTTTTTCCGACTTTGACTTTCCCCAACCATTATTCAATTGTCACCGGGCTGTACCCTGAAAGCCATGGTATTATTAACAACTACTTCACTGATCCATGGAATGGCGATCCGTTTAATATGCGGAGCCACGAGCCCAAATGGTGGTTAGGTGAGCCCTTGTGGGAAGTTGTGGTGAAGAATGGCTTGAAGGCTGCTACGTATTTCTGGCCTGGGTCTGAGGTAAAGAAGGGTTCTTGGGATTGTCCCAAGGGTTATTGTGCACATTACAATGGATCTGTGCCTTTCGCGGAGAGGGTTGATACGATTTTGAACTACTTCGATCTGCCCAGCGATGAGATTCCATCGTTTATGACTTTGTACTTTGAGGACCCTGATCATCAGGGTCATAATGTTGGGCCCGATGGTCCTCAGATCACGGAGGCTGTTTCTGAAGTGGATGGATTAATTGGGAAGTTGATTCGTGGCTTGGAAGAGCGAGGGGTATTTGAAGATGTGACTATTATAATGCTAAGTGATCATGGAATGGTTGGCACATGCGATAAAAAGTTGATATTTTTAGATGATCTAGCGAAGTGGATTCAAATCCCAGAAGAATGGGTTCAATCTTATACTCCATTGCTTGCAATTCGACCACCTCCTGGTTACTCGGCGAACGACGTTGTGAGCAGAATAAACGAGGGCTTAAAGTCTGGCGATGTAGAGAACGGTGAGTATTTGAGAGTTTATCTAAAGGAGGACTTGCCAAGTAGACTCCATTACTCGGCCAGCGAACGAATTCCACCGATCATAGGGCTTTTGTCCGAAGGGTTTAAAGTGGAGCAGAAGAGATCATCACCTCAAGAGTGTGGAGGAGCACACGGATATGACAATGCGTATTTCTCGATGAGGACTATTTTTATAGCTCACGGGCCTCAGTTCGCCCGGGGAAGAAAGATTAAATCTTTCGAGAATGTTCAAATCTTCAACTTGGTTACGACGATCTTGAACATCAAAGGAGTTCCCGATAATAATGGGACGATGTCGTTTGTGAAAGATGTTCTTTTGCGTAGCCATTGATATTTATTTCGTACGTTTTGCCTTCTTTTCAAGTGGCTTACCTATTGATGGGGGGAACTTGTGGAGATAACAAGTTCTATGTTTTATTGAAGTATTTCCATGTATTTGCAGAGTACTGTCTAAATAATGATTTTACACAGCTCTTCGTAGTTCATACCATATCTATCGAAATTGAGTTCTTTTGGGTAATTTCTTCAATAATCAGAATCTTAACTTGCTAGGATTGAAATTAATAGGTAAAGTCAAATCGAGGTAGTAAAAAGTAGAAGATGGCTGTGAAAAAGTTGACAGGCATCTACCTACAGTTGGCTTTTTCGTCCACATATTTCGTTTCAACCGACCTTTCTTGTGAACATCCATCTGCGTGTCCATCCACGCAGCCCACGCTCCAGAAAACCCCCTCGATGGTGATTTTTTTTGAGAGGGGACCAATAAAAAAAATCAGTGCCCAATTGGTTTTTGTTTCTTTCGGTTTCGTGTATCTTTTCACACGTTTTTTTGGGGCAGCACAGAATCACTGTATATAAGCTTGCTTTCGTGATTCGAATCCAACAATTAACTGGGGGACGCAATTTGAGAACAGCCCGCACCTGGAATTGATCATTGAAGTGAAGGAATCTTGCATATTCTTTGTGGGTGTGCTGTCAATGGCCGATGCATTTTTTAAGTTGTCAAACTGTTCTTTGAGGTTTTGTTCGTCAGTGTTAACTCCTCCTTCTTCTTCCCCTTCCTCTAAATCTTCTCAACTTGCCATTCATGGACTGCATAATAAAAAGTTGGTTTCTGTCGCTAGCGATTTTGTTACGTCGGTAGCATTCAGACCCAGAGAGCAACGATCGATCCTCTTTTAAGGTAAAGACTCCTTAACTTTCTTGAATTTAGGGCTTGAGTTCAGACGTAAAACTTGCTGTAATTTTGTTTCATACCGATGGGATTATCAAGCAATTCGTTTTATATGATCGAAAACCCCTTTTTGGATGTCCTCTGAGCTGAACTGTGTATTCATTTGGGTTGAAATTCTTGTACAATAGTAGAATTCAACCAATTCATTGATCTGTATTTGGATATTGCTCGAATCCCACAATAGCCTTATCATCAATAAGATGCTCTACTTTCTTGGTGATGGTTTAGCTTATTGCAGGACTTTAGCCTTCTTAAGACATGATCCATTCATCACAATTGCTAGACCTTCTTATGCATTAGTTCGACCCTGTACTGTATATAGAAGAATCCTCCTTTAAAAGCTTTAATTTTCCCAATGCTTGATCGCAGATGCACGCAACTCTGACCCAAACTGAGCAGCCCAAATGGTGGGAAAGAAATGCAGGGCCAAACATGATAGACATTCACTCCACGCAAGAATTCTTGGACGCTCTGAGCCACGCCGGAGATAAGTTGGTCATCGTCGAGTTCTACGGGACGTGGTGTGCTTCGTGCCGTGCACTATTTCCCAAGGTAAGAATTAGAAGTTCATAAATATATATGGAGATGTTCAAATATCTGGCTGGCATGCTTATTCCTAGAATCTTTCCTTTTTTCCTTTATGTAATTAGCTCTGTAGGATGGCCGAGGAACACCCAGATATCTTGTTCTTGAAAGTGAACTTCGACGAAAACAAGCCAATGTGTAAGAGTCTGAACGTAAAAGTTCTCCCCTATTTCCATTTCTATCGTGGGGCAGATGGGCAGCTTGAGTCCTTTTCTTGTTCGCTCGCCAAGGTAAGCGAAAGCCCTGTATATTCGAGTTCTTGCATAGTGTTGAGGACGTAAGTCGTTGAAGTTTGAATAATATGACTGCAGTTTCAGAAGATAAAAGACGCTATCGAGCTTCACAACACAGCACGTTGTAGCATTGGTCCCCCGAGAGGTGTCGGAGATCTCACCCTCGAAGCGCTTTTGCCTACAAAGGAGACGAAGAAATAGGAGTCAACTGCTTCTTGATTCTCTCTTTCAAGTTCAATTCAAATGATGCTGAACTTTTTTTTTTGAATGCTGTTGATATGATGAAGTATATAGTCACATTGGGGAATATATGTTGGAATTTGTGATGTTAGTGGTGCAAAATATTAAATTTCTTAAAACAAAAGTTTTTCTGTAAATTGAACGTGTTTGGAGGACTAAACAATAAATATCCGCAAACGCAGTTCTTTTATATATTTCATCTGATAATTAATTCTGTCGTGCTTAACGGAATAAACTGAAGTATCGGCTAGCGTAAGGTAAGTTGATTTCGTCTTCTTCTTTTGAATTCAGTTCTACTCATCAAATTTTTGTAAGCTGATATTGAGGTCTGATTTGAACGAAAATTGAGAGAAACATATATCATTCGTGCTCTTTGTTCAATTTATCTGCGTTGCTCTTACCTCCGTTTGTACCTCCGAAAAAAACCTTCGGTTTGAGCATTCCTATAAGCAACGCAGCCTACGAGATAAACAAAGATAAGTACGACCACCGATGTTACAACTGCGACCTCGGCCTTCCTCCATTCGTGCCGTAAGTTCCCAAGCAGTCCAGCCTTGCAAGCCTCGCAGTCGTAGCACAGCTGCCTCGGGTCGTTGCTCCATAAAGCACAGTCCCCATCGGACGATGATGGCCCGTCCCACGTCGTGGGACCCGCGTATCGAAACCCGCACATCATTGGCGGCTTACAGCACCCAGACTGTACAATAACGAATCGAAACAAAATAACACAAGCAAGATCGATATTTCTGACTATATTATTAGCTAAGCTAAGCTAAGCAAACCTCGATGGGAGAGAGACGGGACTGAAAGAAGTCTTGGCCCGAGGCGTAGAACCTCTGAGCCATCTCGGGACAGATCTTCGAACGGACCAAGCACGCCCTTACCTTCCTCCAGCTGTCGTCCCGAGCCACGTGGCTCCTAAGCCACCGAGAGAACCCTTCGAGCCTGTACTCCTTGAAGCCCGTCCCGGGCACGTCGTACGAGCCGCTGGGCCGAGTGGCTGCAAACGCCAGCACTAGAAGCACCAGGAGGAGTAGTATGAGTATGAAGGTGCAGGCTAGGTAGAGGCCGAGCAAGCCTTCTCTTTTCCAGCGGGCCCCCGCGAAGCCCGTTAAGGAGACGACGGAGAGGGATAGGCCGAGGACGACGAGTGGCCAACGGAGCCAGTGGATGCACTCGTTGTCTGGCTTCAAGGCGATCCATATGCCCGTGGAGATGATGGGTATGGAGCATATGAAGGCGAGCATGTTGAGCAATGCTGTGAGGTTGTTGCTGAAGGCCATGGAGGATCTTTCTTCTTTGTGTGTGTAAATGAGAGTGAGTGAAGCAGTAGCAGCAAATCAATGTAGTAGGGCTATTCTATTTATAGGGGGTATGTTTGTAATAGAGAGAGATGGGAAAAAAATAATAAAAAAATTACGCAGAATTGCAAGATTATGCTCACGGCAAGATTCTTGGATTTCCTAATAGATTTAAATCATCGATACTTGCAAATCCCTCGCCGACCATCAGAGAGAGAGTCTCTAATCGATTGCAACATCAGACAGACAGCTTGAACTTGGCCCAATACTTCATCGGTTTCCTAAAAAAATAGTGTATATATATATATATAAACACTTTTAAAGGGAAAGAAGAGGGAATATATTATTAAAGCGATATGATGTGATATGATACCACTTGTGTGAGGCGTTCCTCAAGGCCGGAATCATCGTATGGATGGTCGGAGCGCATAAATATTCTTTTATAAGCTTCTCTCAGGCTTTTTATCTGTTGCATGATGAAAGATATATACGTATACATACGAGTGCAGTCGATGGTAAGAGGAAAAGCACTTGTGACTGACCTCAAGATTAGAGAAGCCGTTGCGCTTAAGCCCTTCTATGTTTAGCCCGCGCATCTCAGCTCGGTCGCCTGAGATCATTGCATACCTCGGCACGTCTTGAGAAACCTGTAGAGGAACAGCTTCAATCGTTCATTTCATCTCAGTCATAGTGTAACTGAACTAATATTCTTGGAAAACTCACTGTAGATCCGCCTCCGATGAAAGAAAATGAACCGATATGACAAAATTGATGCACGCCGATTCCTCCAGCTGTGCGGGCAAAGTCCTGAGATAAATAAAGTGTATCGACTTCTAATAGGGAAGTAACGCCATATAATAATAATATGGGAGAAAGGAACAAAAAGAAAAGGAATTGCAACTCACCTCAACAGTAACGTGGCCAGCGAGCAGAGTATTGTTTGCTAAGACGTTGTTGTTGCCCACCTTGCAGTCGTGAGCTATATGGCAGTATCCCATGACAAGATTGCTATCACCAATTATCTGCATTCGCCATACCAAATATTTCTTCAGATTTTGGTACATATACTAAGAGACAACAAAAGCTTCTAACATTACATACTGTTTTGTCGTCAGGACGTGATGACCGATGAATCGATGCAAACTCTCTGATCTCATTGTTGTCGCCGATTTCTAGGAAGCATCCGTCCCCTTGCTACGATAGTCAATTCAACCAGTTTAACTACTACAACGTGTCTTGATAGTTTTTACCAGACTAACATCAATTCCCCAAAATATTCACATAGTTTTTTCTTTTACATAGAGGAAGCATGGCAAGAGATGGCTGTGCAACGCAACCAACCTTGTATTTCATGTCTTGGCATTTAATGCCCACCACAGCATTATGTCCGATGACGTTGTTGCATCCAATGACTGTGTGGCCTGGACAATCATCTCCAACTACAGCGCCGCTTTAGTGAAGCAGAAGGGATCAGAATAACATATGTTAAAACAGAGAACATAAGAGAAAGTACCGTAGCTCAGTATTTAGATGGAAACAAACACACAATCGTAACTTACGTCATCAACACGCAGTTATTTCCTAGTTCTACATTTCCACAGATATGGCTTCCAGGGTACAGCTTGCAAGAATTTCCCAACTTCACCGAAGGCCCAACAGTACAGAAAGGACCAATAAAGACACCCTACACATCCGTAAGCCTTTTACGAAACTGTTATCAAGCAATGATGTAAAAAGGATCCCCAATTCAGCAGTAAAAGAACCGCTTTATTCCGCAACAATTTCAAGTATTTTGCTATAAGCATGCCAAAGTATATCAAACCGTTGGCATTTAAGTATGCACACGATACAACCTTCCACACATCAAACTCTAGTAGCATCACATGTATTAGTTGGTTCTTCATTTCCCACGATACAACTCAGCTAGAAATAGGAAAACACTTAGGCTGCTACGAACGGATCATCTAAAAAACCACATAAAATTGTTTCAGGCCTATTATACCTGGCCGAGTGTCGCGTCAGGGTGAATAATCGCAGTGGGATGAACAAAACTGACCTGATTCACTGTTTCTGCACTCCTCAGCTCCTCTTCATCTGCAAAAATCCCACACTAGCATATCGATTCGTTTAAGAAACAATTACAAACAAAGAGAAAAACAGGCCATTACTCATACGTGGAACTGAAGAGGAGAATCGTTGGACTTTGAATCGCCGAAGAGCAAGCGACGATGCTCTGCTTACTCGGAGGAGTGACATGACAGTGAAGTCCACAGCATACTTCTCGTCTCGACTAATTATTGATTTTCTTTAAAAAAAATAAAAAATTAACGAGCTTTTGTCACGGACTAGCTTGGGTTTGGTTTTGTCCCTTCAACGATGTTCAAAATGTGGGCTGATAAAACCCATAGCCCAATAGAACGGCCCATATATAAGTAGGATGACCCATTCATTAATCGGCCCATAAAAATAAAATACTTATAAATTCCACATCGATTGCTGGGTATCTATGATAAATTTTTATGAACGGTTTGGTAAAGTTCCAAAGCAAATTATGGGTTTGGGAATATTAGATTAGAAGAGGCATTTAATTTCCATGAAGCTCGGTAAGCTTAGTTGGCGAATAGCTGGATCTGAATAAAGTAAGAAAAAGTAATGTGGAGATGTGAACAAAATAAAAATTACTTGGAATAATAATGACCAAACTGAAGATCTATAAAATATATTTTTAATAGAAGTTGGTAAATAAAACGAGGGAACCGTTCGCATGTTGGAAATTGGGGTTTATATCGGAAGGGAGGAACTTGATATCGAAGGATAGTGTTTAGAGGAAGAGGCTTTATACAATTGATTTTTACTTGCTTTGATTTTGCTTGATTACAAATGCTATACCATGACCCCTATTTATACTAGTGGCACCTCCTTAAGGTTTAGCCAACACCACACTAATCTAGAATTCTCTACCATAATATCTAGGTTCTATAATATTCTTTATTGTTCCATGGATATCTCTAGAATATCCATAGACTTCTAGATTTTGGGCTATTAATTCTTCTAAGCCCAATTAATTAATTCTTCAACTTAATTCTCTTAGGCTCAAATCAAGTTTATTTTCAACACCCCCCCTTAAACTTGATTTGGCATTCCGAGCAAACTTCATGGTCGAGGGTGTTCCTTCTTCGATGGCTTGGTGAAAATATCGGGTACTTGATCCTTAGACTTCACGTATTCCAGCTTCACTTCCTTCCGTGTAATGCGCTCTCTTCGATCATGGCAGACTGGATTCTTAGCTAATGTTGTTGCCGACTTGTCACCCCAGAGAATCTTGTTTGGCTTCTTCTGTTGCATTTCCAATTCCTTAACCTTGTTTCTCTTGCGGGGGTACCTGTTGATTCCTGAGTTCCAAGCTCTTGGTGCATTTTCCAATCCATCGAGCGCATTCTGCAACTTCAGAATCTTATTATTTTCTTTTGTCACTTCATACTCCGTGTACGTATCTTTCTCGAGAACTCCATGTTCGAGAGCAGACTTCATATGCATTTGGTGTATTCTCCCATTATTCTCGTGATAGCCGATGTCTGCTTCTTTACTGTAGCCTTCAGACATCAATCTTGTCTTATTTCTTTCAACTTCACCTTTATGCCCCTCTTGAATTATTGTTAACTCCCGCATATCAATTTTCTTTATATCTTTGATATTCTCATCCATGATGTCTTTCTCGTCCTTAGCGTCTTGAAACCTCATCGGACCACCATCTGCAAAGAGACAAATGAGAGTTTGATTGTCTTGATTTTCAGTTACCTTGGGTTTTTCTTGTTGGCTCTTGAAGTGTGAGACTCCCTCAATTGACTTTTTGTCTTCTCCAGATCCCGCAGGGGGTAATCCTAGTAGAGTATTGACCTCTTCTTTTGTCTTCTCTATCGTTGGTTTCTCCAAGCTATTTTCTTCGAATTTTTCTTCATTGTCGAACATCACCTCTATGTTATTGTTTCCTCCCACCGGGGTGTTATGATCTTCTCCAAAATCAATATCGTCACTCACTAACTCATTAAACTCCATGGACATGCTTCTGTTTCCACTCATGCAACTGCTCCCACCGGTGTCTAGGTACCACTTATTGCATTCGCCGATCTCAATATCCTTATGGGCTAGCAGTAGAATCTCTTCTTCTTGATTTTTCTCTTCAATGTAGTTAGCCCTCTCTTCGACTTTTTTATTGATTCTTCCGGCTCGACATTCGGAAGCGTAATGTCCGAAATTCTGACAATTATAACACTTAATATGTGATTTGTCATACCTTGATCTTGAGTTACCTTTCCAGTAGCCTTTTGTCGAATAATCTTGTCCTTGATGATTATCTTGGTCGCCGTTGTCCGGTCTCCAACCTCGTCCGTATTTGTGTCCATGGCCTCCACCTCGTTCTCCTCTATATCCTTGCCTGTAGTCTCGTCCTTGATATTTTTCCTCATTTTTCCTTTCTTTTGTAGAATCAACTTGCAGTTTGAGTAGTTGTTCTACAATCCCTTCCTTCTTCCTTTTCTTCTCTTCATGAGCTTGCAATGAGCCCAATAGTTGCTCCATCGTCATTTCTTCTAGATCCTTAGTTTCTTCTATGATGGCTATGATATGCTCGAATTTCGGATCTAACGAGCGAAGAATTTTCTCCATGATTCTAACATCATCAATTTTCTCGCCATTCCTTTTTAGTTGATTAGTTATTGCTAATACCCTCGAGAAGTAGTCCGACACAACCTCATCATGCTTCATATGCAATGCCTCAAACTCAGCACTCAAAGTCTGAAGACGTACCTTCTTTACTGGATCTGCTCCTTTGTACGACGTTTGAAGCTTCTCCCATGCTTCCTTGGCGGTCTTTGCTTCCGATACCTTCTCGAAAGCATCATCGTCCAATCCCTGATAGATCAAAAAGAGAGCTTTCTTGTCCCTCTTTCTCAATTCTCTCAAACTATCCTTTTGAGTTTGAGATTGAGTTTCTTCTTTCTCCGGCTCGACGTAGCCTTTCTCGACGATATCCCATACGTCTTGTGATCCAAGGAGCGCCTTCATCTTGATACTCCAATTGTCGTAGTTGCTCTTGTTGAGTGTCGGGACTTAGAAGGGAATCATGCCGCTCGCCATCGCCTTAGGATCTTCTAGCTCTGATACCACTTTGTTGGAAATTGGGGTTTATATCGGAAGGGAGGAACTTGATATCGAAGGATAGTGTTTAGAGGAAGAGGCTTTATACAACACTTGATTTGATTTTTACTTGCTTTGATTTTGCTTGATTACAAATGGTATACCATGACCCCTATTTATACTAGTGGCACCTCCTTAAGGTTTAGCCAACACCACACTAATCTAGAATTCTCTACCATAATATCTAGGTTCTATAATATTCTTTATTGTTCCATGGATATCTCTAGAATATCCATAGACTTCTAGATTCTAAGCCCAATTAATTAATTCTTCAACTTAATTCTCTTAGGCCCAAATCAAGTTTATTTTCAACATCGCATGCATGCCTTGTGTGGCTGGAAATTGAATCCAAGGCTGCTCCGTTTTTTTTTTATTTCCACTCATGGAAGGACGAAGAAGTATTATATTGAGCAATAACAATGCAAATGGCGAGATAGATAATAAAGGTAAAATTTATAATCAAGTGCCATTTTTCAAATGTTGTTGGACATGTATACATACATCAAGCGTAAGTAGACAAAAAGGGGATTCTTGGCCCATATTATTTCTCCGCACGCATCATCGTAAATCATCAATTTGCAAAATTAATAGAAAAGAAAAGCAGCATCTTTATCTCGACAATCATTACAATGTTATTTTAATTATATGATAATGAAAATCTTCCTTAGGTTATGTGGAGGCATTGCCATCACAAATTTTATTGGATACTGTCAACATTTAATAAACATCTAGATATGAAAAAGAAATAACGACAACGCATTTTCTAATTTAGATAACACCCACATTCATATTGATAATAGTTCTTGCAGTTAAATATTAAAAGTTCGTTCTTAAAACTCACAAAACCGTGTTGCTACAAGTACACTCGAATTCCATTTTGATATTTGTAATGATAACCATGAGATTGTTTCCACAACTTAGTACCCTAAATTGAAAGAAATATACATATATATGTGTGTGTTGGTGATAACATATCATTTTTAAAGTATCAACTAAAAATCAGCAAACCATAGTCCATAGTCAAGAACAATATCTACAAATATCTCGCAATCTCATAATGATCTAGTCAATAATTCAAGATCTCAATGCGTGGCCTTTCATGGGAGGCTTTACATTTTCCGTCCAAGATTCGTGTTATGAATTAGGTAAGGCAAGATAAAATTCTTGAATATATAATATATAATCTTCAATCTACAAATATTAATGAAAAAATGCAACTTGGTTTTTCTTAATAATGTCCATTTTTTTTATTGTTTTTTCCCTCTCCGTGTTAACAAGTACAGAATTTAAAAGGTGCCTAATGGATCAGACAAGAGGATTCGACATCGTCAAAGATTCGAATTCAAATATTGTATTGCAAAAATAAATAACATTAGCTATTTGCAAATATGATATAATTTATCTAAGATAATTAGAACCCTATTATTAAGGTCCTTATGACGAGATTAAGACATGCAAAACCACTTGCTAATCGTTCGTATCTATCTAAACGTACACTGAGATAAGGTCATTAAAGTAAGAGAAACATCTCAGATCGCCTTTTACTGAGAATATACCGAACATTATGAGCTGTTAACGAGTGAAGATGTCTCAAGTTTGACTCCTCAATACATCACTGTCTTACTATTAACGTTGATTTCTTCTGTTTTAATTATCCCACTTGTTTTATCCTAACCCCATATCTTCTGTAAGTGAACCCCGTTTGCAATTTTAATAAAAAAAACTTAATTTTTATAACTAATTAATTGTTTTTAATATTGCACGAACCCCCAAACACAGACACCCTTCTTATATGTAATGACTTTCTTTTCCAACCAACAATCAATATGTACGGTGAATTGTTTTCTTTTTGTAGTGATTGCCCACCAATTGATTACCAATCGTACGTTAGAGCATTAGCTTTTGACCAAGTCATCAGGACTTTTAAGAAGCTTTCTTATGGTAATGGGATTATATCGTTAATTCATACTAATAGTCACGTCCCTATCTTTTTCGAAATTAGAGCTGAATGATTAAGTAGTGAAACACGTTTATGATTAAAATAATAATTATAGTACTAACCTTTGAAGTCTAGTATGCGGGGCCGACTATCTTCTCTCGTAGCTTCTTGTTTGTCTCCTTTTTGCAAATCAGAATCTTGGATGATCCTCTCTTTGCGAAATATCTGTGTCGGTTTAAGTTATTAAAACTTTGAACTACCCTTAGATTTTAATGATCTTCATAAGCAACGAGAGTCATGACCAGCCAATGATACATCAAAATTGCTGTACGGAAAACGTATTAATAATCACGCAGCAGGTTTCTTAACCTTAATTAGTTGTCCCTAATTACATAGTATATATGTGTGTACTGTGTTTAGTTTTGAAGGTAAAAGAATTACAACATATACCCACTCCATCTTATTCAACCACCATATTTTCTACGGATATCGTGGAGATTGAGATGCTATAAGAAAAAAATGCTTTCATGATGACAGAAGCTAACAGTTGTCACCAGTGACTTTGAAAATAAATAATACAAAGTGAGCTTCCGATCTTTGCTTACAGCAAAAATCAATCATTGCTCATTTTATTTTCTTTATTCCTTTTTTTTTTCTTTTCTTGCATCTTTAATATTTCTCTTTCAGCGTGGGGAATATTTATCATTCATAATTACCAAGAAGTAAGCTCTTTGAGGGTCCCCCTTCCTATTGTTTTCGACTATATATAAAGGATGTGAGGGTTTGACAATGTGCCACAGAAAAACAAAGAATCAAAAGAAAGCACATATTCCCCTCTACTTCTTCTTTCCTTTTCATATTCCCTTCCTTACAACATATAATTATATTACACGCATCATATATAGACATGGCAGTTGAGGTAATAGAGAAGCAGGGCTGTGCAGTGAAGCTATCAAAGGTTGCTATATCAGATACTCACGGCGAAGATTCGCCATACTTCGCTGGATGGAAAGCTTACGACGAAGACCCTTATGATGAAATCAGCAATCCCAATGGGGTTATACAGATGGGCCTCGCAGAGAATCAAGTAAGCTTTCACATAGTGTCGATATCATGCATGAAAAAAGACATAATTTTTGCTCTATGTTGCTAACTGATTTCTTCTATTTATTCAACTACAGGTCTCATTTGACTTGCTAGAGGAGTACCTAGAAAAACATTCTGAGCCAGTTCAGAATGGAAGTAAAAATTCTGGATTTAGAGAGAATGCTTTGTTTCAGGATTATCACGGGCTACAATCCTTCAGAAAGGTATACATATACTACACAAATATATTCTAATCCACCTATATTCTTATTGCATGCACGCAGACAGTCTTAATATGTTTTTTTTCTTATTTATTTCTTGCAGGCAATGGCCAGCTTTATGGAACAGATAAGGGGTGGAAGAGCAAAGTTCGACCCTGAAAGAATCGTTATTACAGCAGGCGCCACTGCTGCAAATGAGCTTTTAACCTTCATTTTAGCTGATCCTGGAGATGCTTTGCTCATCCCAACTCCCTATTATCCAGGGTAAGAAAAAGACAAGAAAAAAAATTAAATTTTTCTTTATTATTTTTCTGCATAAAGAATGCCCGTGGTAAAGATATTATAGACGTGGCATGGAGATATTCGTTTAATTTCTTTTCCTGTAATAAAATAATCGGTGGAGAATTGGTCAAACACCAAATCCGCCATTAATTCTGTGATCTTTGGACATTTTCTTCTCCATCTACTTCAACTCATTACACCTAACAAACAAACCTTAACATATACTTTTTTTCTTCCTCTCAACAGCTTCGATAGGGACTTGAGATGGAGAACAGGCGTAAACATAGTACCCATCCACTGCGAAAGCTCAAACAACTTCGAAATAACCAGCGAAGCACTCGAATCTGCCTACCAAGAAGCACAATCCAAGAACATCAAAGTCCGAGGAGTCCTAATAACGAACCCATCGAACCCTTTAGGCGCAACAATAAAGAGAAATGTCCTCGAAAGAATCCTCGACTTCGTGACTCTCAAGAACATCCACCTCATATCTGACGAGATTTACTCAGGCTCAGCCTTCAATTCTGACGAGCTAGTAAGCGTGTCAGAGATTCTAGAAGCTCGAGCCTACGAAGGGTGCGAAAGGGTCCACATCGTCTACAGCCTATCTAAAGACTTGGGCTTGCCTGGTTTTAGGGTTGGAACGATCTATTCTTACAACGACGAGGTTGTCACTACGGCTAGGAGGATGTCTAGCTTCACTCTGATTTCTTCTCAGACGCAGCAGCTCTTGGCTTCTATGCTGTCTGATAAGGAGTTTACAGAAGTTTACATAAGGATGAATAGAGAGAGGCTGAAGAAGAGGTATGGTAAGATCGTAGGTGGGCTTGGAGAAGCTGGGATTCGATGCTTGGAGGGAAACGCTGGGCTTTTTTGCTGGATGAATCTGAGCCCTTTGTTGAGGGAGAAGACGAAGGAGCAAGAATTGGTTCTGTGGAAGGAGATATTGCACCAAGTGAAGCTGAATATTTCGCCGGGCTGTTCTTGCCATTGTTCTGAGCCTGGCTGGTTTAGGGTTTGTTTTGCTAATATGAGCGAGCAAACCCTTGAAGTTGCTCTCAAGAGAATACATGAGTTTGTGGAAAGGAAAAGTTGTTCTTGATCGATAGATTCTTTTTTAATTTCTTTTTCAATTTTTGTAATTTGCTTTTACGAAGAATGTAATTCTTTCCTATGGGGACTATTAAACAGCTTCTTGTTTCTCCTATCCTTTTTCTTGGGTTCTCATTATTAGTATTCATTGATGTGAGAGATGCTACGTGTGTTATTGGAAATGTTATGAGAGAACGCACGACTTTATGGAAAGGAAAAATCGTTCGTATTCTTTCTACTATTCCTACTCACGTCTTTTATTTACGAAAATGTACGTTGTCCTTATTTGTTGAGTTTGTATACTCAATTCTTTCGTTATGGGGACGTTGAACTTCTGGTTTCTTCTCTCTTCTTTTTCTTGGGCTCCCATGAATTAATATTCATTTGATATAAGATAAGGTTGCATGTGTTATTGGAAATGTTCTATTACTTGATGGTCTGCCTTGCAATGATATTAGGGAATTATTTAGTTACTGCGTAGAGTAGGATATTTCTGAGATCGAAGCTTGGCCAACACGTAGATTGGTGGGTGCAGATGAAGTGAAGTAACATTGATTAATTAAATAACTAGTAATAATCCATTTTGTCAACGAAGTATATAGTGTGGAAGCGTCTCATTGCATAGAGCAATTTTGGGCAATTCATGAATTGTCTTTTATTACATGGAAAAGCCGATATTTATACATTAAAATATGTTATATCGTCATGTCCGTGTTTCGTTGCACCAAACATTTTTTTCCAATAAAGATTATAGGTCAACCCCATTCTAACTCACAGGTCAACGCAAATTGAGTTAAACTTGTACATTTTTCGTAGCTTTCTTTCTATAACATGCCGTCTTAGGATGTCTTACAGAATTCCTTTCTTTACATACTTCATAGGATACATATGTATGTATGCAGTGTATATAAACGCGTCACGAGTTATTGAAACGTAACGGCTACATATCAATATTATTGAAAACCCTAGTTTCTTTTTAATCAAATTTTCCTTCTTTTTCGTTGTGTATTTCATTCTAACAAGAGATGACTAAGAAAGAAAGTCAATACAAGTTACAATATTAAATAGGGTAAGAATTAAGTTTGCCATCCTCGTCGCATTCAAATACAAATAACCTATGTGAATGATATTGACTTCTTTTGTGCGATTATCGTCAGTTATACCTATAATTACTCTTAAAATATACGAAAAAAGAAAGGTCAATAAAAGTGAAAAAGGATAAACAAATATTGACGTCGGTGTTGTATGATGTGAATTAGCAATAATATAGGAGTAGATTATCTCATTATCTGTCCTTGAGCATATTAATTGTATGTATGAAAGTCAAATATTTAATTAATTATGTGACTCACCTTTTTAAGTAATTAAAAAAATTAAAATCAAACCCTTTGACCTTAGCTTAGAGGCATACTGTCATTGCCTTGTCAGGCCAAAGAAACTTCAACAAATGTACACATAGCATTGCACACGAGCCTGGGGCACACTACTAGGCTTCAGTAGCAAAGATATGTTGCTTGCAAATTAAATCATACAATCAATATGAGACATATTTTATTGTAATGAAGATACTGCAAAGGGGCTTATGATCACTTCAGATTATGTCAAGAAATATAGTTTTTTTCTGTTATATTTATGTATTGGGGTGTCATTACACCGCCCTAATACGTATGTAGTATTTTTTAATAGAAAGACGTGGCGTGGCGATATAATCGCGCAGGTACGCGTAATAAGTATGTTTAACGCATGAGTGACAATTTTAAATACCAGTTAAATTATTAGACTTGCTAATTTGAGAATTAAGAACTGGAAATTTGAATTTGACATTTCATTCTGTAAGAATTAAAAGCTCATTTTAAAACCGAGTTTACTTTTCTCTGATTTGCGAGTAATTAATTATGTGATTTGACCTTCTCAAAAGCGGATTCAGCCCACGGTTTTGTCCTCCACAAATCCACCTTTTAGAGAAGGCGTAAGCTTAATGATCTTTATTACTACCTCCGTCCCATTTAATTGTTCCCGAAGATTAGTGGGCACGGAGATTAAGAAATCACATTATTTAATATTATAGTACACCTTTTGAGGTATGGAGAGAGAAAAGTTATTAGTGGACACGCAAATCAAGAAGACTTTTTTAATATTAATGGTGTAATTAGTGGGATAATTTTTTACCAAAAATGGAAATGGGAAGAATTATGTGGGACGCCCGAAATAGAAAGATGGGAAGAAATAAGTGGGATGGAGGTAGTATTATTTTTTTTTATGTTCGTTACACTGGTTGACTTCAATAAAAAAAATAATAATGTGAATGGTGTTCATGCAAAACTAATAGTAGTTATCCATTACATAATAAACCCGTTGACCAAAAATATTATCATACTTTGTTTATAAGGTAGCTGCACCGCATTCCACCCGACCTTTTTAAGCTATATACATATTGTAATAACTCACAAAATGCGTGTCCGATTTGACTATGCATGTCGCGTCGGCTTTGCGTTGACTTAAATAACACTATATAAAAGCAATAGAAACATGAGAAAATAAATACGCACTATATCATCTTGGTTTGTTGCGAATTATAGTATCCACGTGTCATCATTCATAGGTTGGTCAACAGACTAAGACACGCTCGATTTATCATGCTCAACTAATTTTGATTTGAAACTTTGGAACGCTATGCTCAATTGAAAGTGCAAGTTGTACTGACTAGTTTAGGTTAGTAGAAGTATAGAGCATGGTTTGATTAATGGGTAAATCCCTATCAGGCCCTGTCGGAAACTAAACGTCCTTATCAGTACCTTGACAAAATTTCTTCATTATCAGTACCCATCTACAAAAAGTTGTATGTTTAATACCCCCAAACAGTAAACGGACGAAAATACCCTTTTCTGAAATTAAACTAGACATCATACCAACTGTTTTGATTATTATACCAACTGTTATTCTAATTATACCAACCGTTATTATTATTATACCAATTGATATAGTGTACAAATCTGTTGGTATAATTACGACAACAGTTGGTATAATTCTACAATTTCTGGTACAATAGTAAAATCAGTTCGTATAACACCAATTTCACGGTATAAAATTAAAATAACTGGTATAATAACGAAAATAGATGGTATAATTTCTATAATTTGTGGTATAATTTCAAAATCAGTTGGTATAACGTCCAATTTCACTGTATAAAATTAAAATAACTGGTATAATAACGAAAAGAGATGTATAATTTCAACAATTTCTGGTAATATTTCAAAATCAGTTGGTATGACGTCTAATTTCACTGTAAAATTAAAATAACTGGTATAATAACACAAACAGATGGTATAATTTCTACAATTTCTGGTATAATTTCAAAATCAGTTGGTATAACGTCCAATTTCACTGTATAAAATTAAAATAACTGGTATAACAAACAGATGGTATAATTTCTACAATTTATGGTATAATTTCAAAATCAGTTGGTATAAATGTCCAATTCGCTGTATAAAATTATAAAACGTCAATTACTTGTACGATAACCAATACAGATGGTTAATTTGTACAATTTCTGGTATAGTTTCAAAATCAGTTGGTATAAATGTCCAATTTTCGCATTAAATTATAATAAAGTTATTTACTGGTACGATAACCAAAACAGATGGTATAATTTTTATAATTTCTGGTATAATTTCGAAATAAGTTGGTATAAATGTCCAATTTGAAGAGTGAGACAGGGGTATTTACGACTTTTTAACCCTGAAAAGGCCTTTTTAGATACTGAATAGGAAGAAATTTTCAAATGAGTACTTATAAGGAAGAAATAATTCGAGGGTATTTAATAGGAATTTGAAAACTCAAAAGATACTAATAAGGAATTAACCGATTAATTTAGGGCACAGCGTCCGTGACATTATCGCACCGTACGAAGTTATGACACGATTAAAGATTCCCTTTTTTGGTCCAATCATATAATGCTAGATGACTATTATTTTCCTTTTTTTCTTTTTATTTCAGTAGCACTTGCTTGGCTAATTTCATAAAACTAGGTTCAAAGAAATAAAACACAAAAGGGAATCATTCATATGATTTGGGTTATTTTGAAGAAATTAAATGGGCCGGCTCGTAATCTATCTTATAGGACGAGATGCAACGAAAATGGGCTCATGGGGCTCTATTGATAATAAAAGGAAGTAGATGGGCTTAAACGAAATGAATCTACGATTGGCCCATCACGGACGACGCTATAAATTGATTGCAAAAACCCTAATCCCCAACTTTCTCAGCTGAAAAAAGACGTCGCAGCGCAGAGCAAACCCATCATCGGAATTCGGAGAGTTCCATTTACACAGACGACCTATCAATCATGGGTAAGTTACGTCGATGCCTGTTTCTGATGATCGATTTAAATTGGATTAGTGATGAATTACTGTATGGTATGTGTGTATTCGATTGAAGGTAAGGTACACGGTTCATTGGCACGCGCCGGTAAGGTTAGGGGACAGACGCCGAAGGTAGCCAAGCAGGACAAGAAGAAGAAGCCCCGCGGACGCGCCCACAAGCGCATGCAGTACAATCGCCGATTCGTCACCGCCGGTAAGAGCTTTTAGTAATTAATGAGTTGTTTGCTATTAAATTTCCCATCTTTATTCGGTAATTATGAATTGGTGTTGTTTTTGCCTGCAGTTGTTGGGTTTGGGAAGAAGAGGGGCCCTAACTCATCGGAGAAGTAGGAATTGTTTCTGAGAGTGTTTTACTAAATGTTTTTGCCATTGTTTATCTTTGGATTTCGATGATGTATTAAACATTATCAGAAGATATTGAGTCCTAATTGCTGCTTCCTTTTGATGTTGAAGCTGCTTCCAATTCATAAACATGCTATTGGAATATCAATGGAATATGTAGGTGATGGCCAAGGCAACCACCATTAATGCATATGCAATTCCTTGATCAATGGCTACTACACCTGCAATGCAACAAAGAGAAAAGGGCATCAATAACAAATCTGTATATATATATATATATTATATATATATATAATATAATAGTTGAATTCCATTTTAAGGACAAAGCTTAATAAATAATACTACCGTCGTTCGAAGTCCCATCCTCGAGAAAAGCAACCAAGTGAAGAAACGAAACCGCCTTAACAACCAACGACTTCAGCATTTCCAGGGCGAAGAATTTATAGAAATGTGAAGTTGATATTTCGGAATTAATAAACAAATATATAAGATGAAATGCCCAGATTAACCTCAGATGCAATGAAGTGATCTACTCATAAACAATTCTTTATCCCTGAAGAAGCCATCTCGGATCCTTCTGAGACGGCTCACGCACAATGTTCGTACGCTGTACCTTAATTGGATTCGCCGATTCGGCACTAAAGATGCTATGAATAAATAAAAGCAGGCAACTCATGACTCTCTCTACAAGGCCATCTTGTAAAGAGATGTTCTGGCTTGCTTTTCAACGGATATTGGGCTTAGTTTCATGGTCCATTGAGGTTTTACGCATAAGCCCAATACCATTGTCTGATTCCATATCCAAATTTTCCTTTTATTTGTTTTTTCAAGTGGGGAGGAAAAGTGTTCTATGATATCCTGATATATGGCATGTGTTACCCTCGGGATTTTCACCCTCACATGGCAAAATACCCAACCCATCCTCATCATGAATCAAACTTCATCCCGCCTAGCGAAAGTTATCACCCAGGTCGGGCCTCATCCAGTTAGAGGCAACGTCTCCTCACTCACGTCAGGCTTTGCCCAGTTAGGGAGAACATCTCCAGTGGGCCCCGACCCGAGGAGGATCGCTGTACACGTGAAGGTGGCGACCTGGAAGCCCGACTTGGGGAACTCCGCCTATTAGGGACAGCGTCCTAGAAACCCCAATTTAGGAAAAAGGCCTTCATCAATTAGGGATAAGTACTTGCCCGACCCGACCTGGAAAGAAGACTTTCCTGGTAGGGGCAATATCTCAAAGTCCCACCCGAAGTGGGGCTCAGGGTCGCATCCCTACAACTCGAAGGCTCGAGGGGAGGGCATGCCTAAAAGGGAGGGTCTAAGAGAGGTATCCCACGCGAACACCTAAAGTTACGAGATCGTGGCCTCAACCGCTCCCAAGTAGGTGATCATCCACGATGCACCATACGCGGAGAAAACCATCCCGGTATGCCAAACGTGGGTAGTTACGACCCGGAGGCGTTTCTGTGCTGCTTCAACCCTATAAATATCAATAGGCGTCATCCTAATAAGGTACGTTTTTTTCATCTTCAATACCGTTACTCTGCCATTTTTTCCTTTTGATTACACCACCTTGAACGGCATTACCCTCTTGACTAAGGCAAGAGGGCCAATAACCCAAAAAATTCACTCTGTTTCAACAGTCTCCGGCCACGCTCACGGCGAAACCCAGACGGGAAAAAGGCTGCTACCCTACTTTCGCGGTCGGTCAATTTTCGACGGCATCAATTTGGCGCCGTCTGTGGGAAACTATAGTTTCTCTCTAGTAGAAATTTAATATGGTGACTGTCGAAAACGACCAAGCACCGCCCAATGGTAACGGGCCGACCCTGTCCGAAATCGCTGGGGTGATGGTTGAAACGATGCAAGAAATGAGAAGGATAGCAACTGACGTAGGGATACTCATGGCGGAGAGAAATCGAGGAAATCGCCCACCTAGACAGAATGGAAGAGATAACCGTCCACCTGGACAGACTGGAAGAGAGAACCGCCCGCCCGGACAAAACGGAGGAGGCAACCGCCCGCCTGGGCAAAACGAGGAAGAAAATCACCAACCAGGGCCCAACGGAGAGCATGAAGCATCATCCGATGCAGTTGAGCAAGAAGACGAAAACCGGACATTGGCTTCAGAATTCAGGGAAGTACGCGAGAACAAAAAGAGACGAGCTAGGCAACGAGAAGCCGAACTTGAAGACCTGAAGGAGGAGATCCGTAAGCTCAAGGACTTAGCAAATCCGCCAGAAGCGCCGCTGATTCCCCGCGCCTCTCCATTTTCACCCGACGTCTTAGCAGCCCCTCTGCCCGGGCACTTCCGTACTTTCGAGATGGGGAAATACGACGGAACTGGGCCCCCTGAGGAACACCTCGCCGCTTTCGAAGGGAATGCAGCATTATACCAACTAAGCGACGCTGTCAAATGCCGCCTTTTTGTCACGACATTAACTAAAGGAGCCCAACAATGGTTTGCGCTACTACCTCCAGGAGGGATTAAAAGTTTCCAAGATCTGACTAGCCTTTTCTTGAAACATTTCTCGAGTAGCCGAAGGCGTCCCTCCTCCGCCGTGAAACTGTTGAATATCAGGCAAACCGAGGGGGAAAGCCTGCGAGGTTATCTTCGGCGGTTCAACCAGATAAAAATGGAGGTACCCAACGCTGCACCCGAACTGCTCATCGGGGCCTTCCACCACGGCCTTCGAGATGGGGAGCTGTTCAGATCTTTAGTCAAAAAGTACCCGACGACAGTGGAAGAACTGGTGACCCGAGTGGAAAAATACGTCCGAGTTGAAGAATCTCAGGCCAGAGAGCCTGAGTGCAAGAAAAAGAAGAGCCCGCCTCGGGATCGTAGAAGGAGCCCGCCTAGGGATCAGGGCCATAGGCCTCCTCCCCGAAGAGATGATCGCCCCGTCCCGATTCCCACTATGCCGCGGGCGGATTACCCTAGGATGCGGGTTAACAAAGTCCGAGCGTTGGAAATATGTGATGAGTACGACTTCCTACGCAGACCACCCTACATCGACGACAACCCCAAGAGGCCAATGTCTGACACCTATTGTAATTACCATCATGAATACGGACATACTACGGAAGGCTGTTTCCAATTGGGTCGCGAGTTGGACAAATTGATCGCATCCAACCCCGAAGCACGGGCGAAGCTGACAGGAGGGGAGGGCGGATCCGGCGGGTTCGGGACCAAACCTAGATACCCGGGAGCCGGAAACCGCTTCAACCCCCGATCAAATAATCAAGCCCCCAACCGGAAAGAAAGACAAGGGAGGACACCAGAGAGGGAGGAAAGGAGAGGCCAAAGGAAAGAAGAGGAGGACGCCCGTGGACGCCAGGACAATCGGGAACAACGAAAGTCCCCCGAACAGAGGTTACCACCCCGGCAGGTTAACATAATTTCAGGAGGACCTACTGGGGGGGACTAACAGAGCGAGGAAAGCTGGGGTCAGACGCCTAGAGAATTACGAAGTTAAGGTGGGAAGCAAAAAGACCGGACCAGTGATTAGCTTCGGACCAGAGGATTTTCATGGAGGGGAAGACTCCCATGAAGACGCCTTGGTGATCAGGGCCGAGGTTGCCAATCATGATGTCGGGAGAGTCTTCGTCGACAATGGAAGCTCCGTCAACATAATCTATAAAAGGGCGTTGGATCAAATGGACTTGGGAGCTTACCCCATGGATAAAGTAGAGACCGCCCTCTTTGGTTTTACGGGACATTGTGTTGAAGCAGTGGGGATCCTACATCTCCCGCTCACCCTGGGCGAAGGGAAATTGAGCAAGACAAGGATAGCGCCTTTCATGGTCATCAACGGATCCAGCCCTTACAACATTATCCTGGGAAGGCCCGCGTTGACCTCCTTCACAGCTGTCGCCTCTGCACTACACCAAAAAATCAAATTCCCAGTAGGAGACCAGGTAGGAGAAGTGTTGGGAGACCGCGTGACGGCTAGGAAGTGCTATGTTGAAGAAGTTCGAGTAGAAATTAAATCGTCAAAAGTAAGAAGGGGAGACTACCCGAGGGGAAGAGAAACCTTATATAACATTGGGACAACCCAACAGAAGACAACAGAGGAAGAAATGGAAGAAGTGGTGATCAGACCACCAGAAGGGAAGGTCCGAATTTCTAAGGATCTACCTCGGGACCTGAAGGAGGACCTCATCAAGCTACTTAAAGGAAACTCGGATGTGTTCGCTTGGGCAACCAAGGATATGGTAGGGATCGACAGAGGAATAATTGAACACAAGCTTAATGTCTCTCGGACCACCCGACCTGTTTTTCAGAAAAGAAGGTATCTCAGTTCGGAGAAAGACGTCGAGGTTAAACGGCAAGTAGAGGAACTGCTAGAAGCGGGGCATATTCGAGAGGTCCAATTCCCCACCTGGCTCTCCAACGTGGTTCTCGTCCCAAAGTCCTCAGGCAAATGGCGCATGTGCGTGGATTTCAGGAATCTGAACGAGGCATGCCCGAAGGATTGCTACCCCTTACCCCGAATCGACCAGCTTGTAGACTCCACCTCGGGACATGAGTTGCTTTGTTTCCTTGACGCCTTCCAAGGATATAATCAGATCCTCTTAGCCAAAGAAGACCAAGAGAAGACAAGCTTCATCACGGCTCGGGGAACGTTTTGCTACACCGTCATGCCCTTCGGATTAAAGAACGCCGGCGCTACATACCAAAGGCTAATGGACAAGATCTTTAAGGACCAGATAGGAAGGAACGTGGAAGTATACGTGGACGACATATTGATAAAGTCCCGAGAACAAGGCTGTTTCCTAGCAGATGTACAAGAAACCTTCTCGACCTCCCGAAGGTATAACCTCAAGATGAATCCCAGCAAGTGCACCTTCGGTGTCAAGTCGGGAAAGTTCTTGGGATACATGGTAACAAGAAGAGGAATTGAAGCCAATCCCGAAAAGGTCAAGGCGTTGATGGAGATGACCTCCCCTAAGAACCTGAACGAAGTGCAAAGATTGACGGGCCGCATAACAGCCCTTTCTCGCTTCATATCCCGAGCCGCAGACCGAAGTTTGCCCTTCTTCAAAGTTCTGCGCAAAGTCAAAAACTTCGAATGGACGCCCGAATGTGAGAAAGCATTTCAGGACCTAAAAGAATACTTGAAAGAACTCCCGACACTCAACAAGCCCTTACCTGAAGAGGAGTTGACGGTCTACCTGGCGGCCACACCCCGAGCCGTCAGTTCAGTATTGATCCGGGAAGAGGAAAGAGTGCAGAAACCGATTTACTTTGTGAGTCACGTACTAAAAGGCGCCGAGACGAGGTACACCAATTGCGAGAAGTTACTCCTGGCCCTACTTGTCACCGCCCGAAAACTACGCCCATATTTCCTGTCGCACCCGATAGTAGTGTTAACTAACCAACCAATAGGAAAGATAGCTACCCGACCTGACATATCGGGTAGGGCCGTAAAATGGGTGACGGAGCTAGGGGAGTATGACATCCAATACAGACCTAGAACTGCGATCAAAGCTCAGGCACTGGCAGATTTCATGGTAGAACTAATCGGAGACTTTCCAGACGAGATGTGGAAAATGTTCGTGGACGGATCTTCATGTAGCACAGGAAATGGGGTTGGGATACTACTTATATCCCCATGGGGAGAGGAAACCAACCTAGCCCTTAGGCTAGGCTTCAAGGCATCAAATAACGAAACAGAGTACGAAGCATTACTCGCGGGACTGCGAGCAGCACGTCGGATGGGAATCGCTCGCTTAACAGTACATTCGGATTCTCAACTCGTCGTTCAGCAACTAGGAGGAAACTTTGCAGTTAGAGGAGAAAACTTAGAGAAATATGTTAAGGCCTTTGAAGAAATCAAAGGCGGCTTCGAGGAACTCAAGATCGCTTACGTAACTCGAGCAGAAAATGAGAAGGCGGATCAGATAGCTAAATGGGCAAGTGCCATGGGGGTCCCAGAGGAAAAAGGGGAGAACCTGGCCATTTGGCAGGTTGAAGATCAGATCATGCCCGACCTAGACATTCCCTCAGGGGATTGGAGATACGAGATATACCAATACTTGAGTTACCAACTCTTACCCGAGGATAAAACCTTAGCCCGAAAACTCCTGAGGAGGGTCCAACGCTTTACTCTGATGGATAAAATCTTGTTCAAAAGATCTTACGCAGGGCCACTATTACGATGTATATCGAAGGAAGAGGGCGAATACGTCCTCCGAGAGATCCATGAAGGTATATGCGGAAGTCACATCGGGAGTAGGGCACTGACAAGGAAAGCACTCCTCGCCGGTTTCTTCTGGGCGACGATGAAAGGAGATGCGGTGAAGGTGGTTCGGGGATGCATCAATTGCCAAAAGCACGCCAATCTACAGAGACTTCCCGCGGAGGTCATGAAGTCGGTAACTTCTCCCTGCCCCTTCGATCAGTGGGGCCTAGATATCGTCGGTCCCTTCTTGGGGAACGTAGCTCAAAAGAAATTCCTACTGGTAGTCGTTGATTATTTCTCGAAGTGGGTGGAAGCCGAAGCCATGACGAAAATCACCGAGGCAGCCATCATGGCTTTCATATGGAAAAACATAATTTGCCGATACGGGATTCCTAGAAGGCTAATCTCAGATAACGGAAGACAATTCAGTGGAAAGAAACTCAGGGAATGGTGCGAGCAGCTCGCAATAGAACAAGTCTTCACCTCGGTAGCATACCCTCAGAGCAATGGCCAAGTGGAAGTCATCAATCGTACCATCGTCCAAGGGCTGAAGACCCGACTGGAAGGCCTGGATAAATCTTGGTTCAACGAGCTCCAAAGCGTCCTTTGGTCGTATCGAACAACCCCTCGGGAGGGAACAGGCGAAACTCCCTTCAGCTTAGTTTACGGAAGCGAAGCAGTTCTGCCCGCCGAAATTGGAATGGAGAGCCCAAGGATCTTGACATACCCCGAAGATAATACTCAACTTCGAGCTGAAGACCTCGATCTGGTCGAGGAAGGAAGAGAAAAAGCCGCCCTGAGGATGGTTGCTTATCAGAGAAGGATGACTAAGTCCTATAACCGCCGAGTCCGGAGCAAAAGGTATGAAGTGGGAGACCTAGTGATGAAGGAGATCCTCAACCAGGAAGGACGGAAGAAATTGGAGCCGAAGTTCGAAGGCCCTTACCGCATTACCAAGAAGGTGGGGGAAGCCTCCTATTACCTTGAAGACACCGAAGGGAAGCAACTCGACTGACCCTGGAACGCTCGCAAGCTTCGGAAATATTACCCTTAGAGGGGAGTACCCTCATTATGCATGCTTATATCTCTTTATTAAGTTTCTGTATCGCTCATCCAAGATTGCTTTCTTATTACTTGGGTGTAAGTTAAGACATTACTATTAATGCAATTTCCCTTTTTCCATTCCATACGAGGACCCTTCGGACGAAAACTTAGAACAATTAAAAGATACGAAGACCCGGGTAGAAGATTTATGCCCTAAGAGAAATAGCCCCTAAGGCCTCACTCCGCCTTTCGAGGCAAAAACCGAACGCGCACACTGTATCCCTCTGCGAGAGGCTGAAATCTTCCCCAAGGGAAGAGAAGACATTGCGCACACCGAATCCCTCTGCGAGAGGCAGTTCACTGTTCCCTTCGGGAACGTTGCGCACACTGTATCCCTCTGCGAGAGGCTGAAATCTTCCCCAAGGGAAGAGAAGACATTGCGCACACCGAATCCCTCTGCGAGAGGCAGCTCACTGTTCCCTTCGGGAACGTTGCGCACACCGTATCCCTCTGCGAGAGGCTGAAATCTTCCCCAAGGGAAGAGAAGACATTGCGCACACTGAATCCCTCTGCGAGAGGCAGCTCACTGCCTTCCCAGGGTCTAGGGGGACGCCTCTGACCCCGGGTAGGGGACTTTGCCATTATCATGAATCGAATTCTTAATATTATCGAGGGGAATGATACCAAAAGTGATATTGAATACAAGGAAGCAAACAAAATTGAGACCAGAGGGTGTGAATCCCTTTTTATGTATGAATACGCCACGAATATAATCGAGGTCGACAAGACAGATAAGGAAGCGGAAAATAGTAAAAACTCAAGCAAGACGCCTAAAAAGCAAACAGGAAACTAGAGACCCCGACGCAGCTAATCTTCCCCAGCGGGACCACTTCTCTTTAAGAGGTCACTGCCTTCGCCTAGCTCGAACTCATCCCAGAGATCCTTCGCTTTTGCCGACTTTGGAGGTGAATGCCGAGGCGCCAAGGCCATGAACGCTGCCTCCGGATCCAGGAAATCGAACGGGTGAGCGTTCTCCGGAAAACCATTAGCTCTGATTTGGGACAGGCATCCTTGGAATCCGAAATTGAAGTATAAGTTGGCGGCCTCAGACACCTTCTCAACAGGGACCAATTTTTCGTTACCCTGAAGCTCCCGATGGCGGCGAATTTCCCTCTCCGAGTGAAGTTCTTGGCGAAGTTTGCCGACCTCGAACTGGGCCCTGGCCAATAAATTCTTCAATCGACCCACTTCTTGAGCTTCCTCGCTAACCTTCATAGTCATCTCCACGTTACAACTTCGAGCTGAATCCGTCATTCTCTGCTGAATGCGGTACCGTCGAGCTCCTTCGCAAGACAGGGAATACGCCTGTGGCCAAAGACAAATTATCAGGAAGGAATTCGCCTAGAACTGAAAATATAGTCGTCGTACCTGGCTCAGGGCCAAAGCCCATTCCTTCCAAAAGCAACCATCGGATAAATCCTTAGCAAAAGTCTTCTCCTCAGGGGTAAGGAAATTTAGCATATATGACAGGGCAGCATCTCCATCCCTTTCTAATAGAAAGTGGGGACGGGGGGCAGGACCCACGGCCTGGAGAGGTGGGGAAGACGGTTTCACCCGCTTGGACCGTCCCACCTCAACAGCCCTAGGGGTGGGCGACCCGCCTCGGGCATCATCGTCTACCAGCCGACGGGAGGTGGAGCCCTCGCCACAAACCCGACTTCGAGTGTTCGGAGCCCGAGACATCACAATGGGGGTTGAGTCCAGTTCGTCGCCTGTCCACAAAGGAAATCGGTTAAGGACGAAAAGGCCAACACCATAATAAAGGGACCAATGAACCTGTAGCACGCGAGAAGATAACCGCCTCTGGAGGTACACCCGACACCAACTCTTGCACGGAAAAGCGACGATCTCCGACTTGACCCAGAAACTGTCGCAAGAGATCGGGATATTCGCTGAGAATTTGGCACCGCTCCCTCCAACGCAGCAATACAAATCGGCGGTCCCGATGTTGAGACGAAGGGCGTACGAAAAAGAACTTGTTCATCCATCCCTTGGTGGCAGTAAAATTGTCGTAAAAGACCTCAGTGGAAGGCACGAAGGCCAGCTTGCCGACATCTCTCTCACAGACACGGAAGAAGCTGATAAATAACTTAGGGGAAATAGGAAAGCCCACCAACCTTGCAACCGCGGCTAAAGCTAGTAACAAACTGCAAGAATTTGGGAATATCTGGCCAGGGGATATATCTAAAGCCTCGCACAGATCCAGAAGAAAGGGGGGAACAGGGAACTTAAGGCCCATATCTATCTGGTCAGTATAAAAGGTAAGGTAACCATAAGGAGGAGCCGAAGCCACTTGCAAAGGACCGGGCAGTAGGACCTCATAATCAGAAGGAACTCGGGCCTTTTCTAGGTATTCCCCCAGGGACGAAGGGCTGAGGGTGGAAACCTTAGCCCGATGCCATGGAAGGTTAGCCCTGGTACGAACTTCCTCCGCCTCAGCGGCCCATTTGGCTAGGTCTCGACGGTAGTTCTTATCATCACCATCTCCACTGGGAAGTGGGGTTTTCACTCCGATGGCGGGGTCTTGCTGAACGCTCGTACCAAGGGAAGACCCGGGAGTGGCATCTAGGTCGAAAAAGTTTCCTCCGGCCATAGACGAGACCCCAACGACGTCTTTTCCCTTAGCAAACGTAGCCATAAAAATATCAAGGAAAGGAAACGAAAGAATACCGGAATAGGAAGAAATACGAAAACAGACGACTTTGAAGGGCAAGGAGACACCCCATATATATACACATAGGGGATCCCTGGTGTAAGCGGAAAGTCAGGTAATTCGAACCAAAAGGGACGTTACCATAGACAACGTTTAAATTTGACCAGGTTTGCGAGAATCTCGGACCTAAAAGAGACCAAGGTTCAAACCTATTTTTACTAAATTCTCGGACAACTGGAGAATAGCCTACAAGTTCGGACTATGATTGACCTACGCCTTCACCAACCCGGGGAGGGTGCAATTCAGTTCTGGTGAGGACAAGGCCCCGAATACGCGAAATTGGGAGAACGGGAAACATAAAGGAAGCATTTGCAGATAAAACATAAGGATATCATGCCCCGAAGAGCTATGTCCAGTACAGAAAAGAGGTAAACATATACATTAGGGTCTTCCCATAACAGGATTAGGACAAAAACAACAAAAAAAGAAAGAAAGGAGAAAAAATCTTCATTCGGCCGACTCGGCCTGATCGTCCCCTCCACTGGCCCCCTTCTCCTCATCAACAACTTTCTCGACTCCGTCGTTCCCCTCGATCTCCTCCGCCGTCTCCTCGACCTCAACATCCTCTTCGGGGGTCTGGATGGCATCCTTAGGCTCTGGGTTATCCTCCTCGGCAAGGTCCGCGACGTCTTCCCCCGCATGCTCTCCAGCGTGCTCTTCAGACACTGCTTCAACTCGGGGAGGGGGAGTAGGTGCTCGAGGAGGAGGATCAGCGACTTTGGGTTCTGGTTGGTAACCCTCCTCTGGTGCGCTATGCAGAGCCTGGCTAGCACTGAGGAAGTCAAAGGGATGGTCATGCTGAGCATAACCGTTCACCCGAAGCTGAGAAACGCATCCCCAGAAGCCATAACGGAAGAACTTGCGCATCCCTTTGGCAAAGTCCTTCTTGGAAAAGTGGTCCGTCGCCAGCTCTGTCTCGAGAGCCCGACGAATCCCTTCCATCTCATCCCGAAGGATCTCGGCTCTTCTCCTCTCGGCCTCAGCTCGGGAGCATCTTTTCTCAGCGTCCTCGACCCTTGCCTTAGCCTCCTCTAACTCCTTACGAAGACTCTCTTCCCGGCCTCGACCCCTAGCATTCTCCTGCTCGACTTCCTCGAGTTTCTGCTTCAAGACATCGTTGTTCCCCGAGACATGGACCCAGCGCTTCATGGCGTCGGAGATTAAGACAAGGCCCTGTTTCGAAGCGGATACAAATTAGTACAGATATACCCCGCGTTAGGAAGCAAAAGATACTATGACTTACCTGTCCAAAGGCTCCTGAGATTGCGTCCCGAATCTCCGGGTCGGGGATATCGCGAGAACTTCGCCGATTTTCGTCGCTGGGAAATTGCTGTAGATAGCTCCAACACTCACCTCGGCCCGCTTGCTCAAAAAAACGGGGTTGCTTACCTCGCCCTAACGCGATCAGATCCCTCGAGGCCAAAGGCGGGGGAGTAGCCGAAGAGGTCTTGGATCTTTTCGATCCCGACCCATGGGAAGAAGTTGACGGTCTCTTGCCCGTTGCTTTCTTGGATCTCGAAGTGGAAGCGGGGGCTTTCCCTTTTCCTGTCGGGGCGGCAGACGGGGGAGCGGTAGTCTGGGAGACTATTTGGACAGGGTCCTCTTCATCAGAAGACAAAGTGGCAGCCACCGCAGCAATATCCATGCGTTGAGCTGCAAGGTCAGAATTTTAGAAATTTAGCACATGTCACATAGAGAAGTGTGGGCTTGCCGAGTTCGGGCAATGGGTATATACCTAAGTTAGGGGGCACTTCGGTCACTTTGGAGCTAAACCCGAACAGGAAAAGAAGGTCCTCCTTTATGAGTTCGGGTGCCCAAAAACGTTTTCCCCCAATCTTCGCCAAGAAAGCCTCTGCTTGGCTCGCTGTTTGGCTCGAGGAACTTAAGGGAAGGGGATGCTCGATAAATATATCATCCTCCCAAGAAAAAGGAAGAAGCTGATTTTCAGGGCTGCCCTCAGGAGAACGAAGGAAAAAGTATTTACTCATCCAGCCCTTGTGGGATGAGGGGTGGCCTCGGATAAGTCTGGCATATCGAGGCGACGGGGAAAAGAAGAACTTCCCTTCTTCCCTCTTACTGATCCTCAAAAAGAAGTTGATCATGGAAATAGAAGGGGAATACCCGAAGCTACTTAAAAGAACCGCTAAAGAAATAAGGTGACTAAAAGAATTAGGGGCTAATTGGCCGGGGGAAATACCATAATACCCAAGAATATCTACAAGGAATTGGGGAAGGGGGAATCGAAGGCCCATGTCAATATAATCCAGAAAGTATGTCCCGAAACCCTCGGGAGGATCACTCGCAACGTCCGTTATGGATGGTACCCTGACCTCGAATTGGTCGGACATGCCCGACTTGGCTCGAAGGTTGGGAATTTGGGAGGAGGAAAAAGAGGATACCTTAACCTCATGCCAGCGAAGAAATTCCTTCTCCTCCTCTTCCCCACCCCTATTCCGGCTCGCAGCATTCTCCCGAATTTCCTCTACACACTTAACCCACTCTCGCACCGCCCTACGATAAGCCAGCGAATTTGGAAAATCCTTCTCTAAGGGAGGGGGATCTAAGTTAAGGAGGGGACGTCCTAGGGGAGCCTCGGGTTCAGGCTGGGCGGGCTGGACTGTTAATTGTCTATCTCCCGAGGGGCCCTCATCTCCCACGTTAGCATCATTCACCGTTCTACCCGAACTACGGTTAGAAAAACTACCCGAGAAAGAACTACCCGAAGAGGAACTATCGGAAGACATGTTTAATGTGAGAAAGCAGGAAGGAAGCAAGGAAAGGGAACTTACAAATACCTAAAGCGAGAGCGCGAGGCTAAGTGAGATCAGGAGCTCGGGCAAGTTCGGCTAGAGAGAGAGAGACTGTAAAGAGGATAGTGAAGGGGGAAGTGGGGTATATATAGGTCCCAGCTCGTTGATTTGGGCCCTTGGATCTGGGTCGAATCGACGGATCGCGAAGGCCCGCGTCGATCGTGGGAAAAGGCGCCAGAACTCCCGCCTAAAATGTCCCATCAGCTCCCACCAGTAACCAACCGACACGTGGCAATAGAGGCAAAGCCGTGTATCAGCGTACTAAGGTTAAGGGGCTTCCAATGAACATCCGAACTAGCTCATCACCAACTCGAGTATTTTGCCACCACCCGACTACGTCCAAAATTCACATACTCTTTTGGACTAATTGAAGGGGGGACTATTGTTACCCTCGGGATTTTCACCCTCACATGGCAAAATACCCAACCCATCCTCATCATGAATCAAACTTCATCCCGCCTAGCGAAAGTTATCACCCAGGTCGGGCCTCATCCAGTTAGAGGCAACGTCTCCTCACTCACGTCAGGCTTTGCCCAGTTAGGGAGAACATCTCCAGTGGGCCCCGACCCGAGGAGGATCGCTGTACACGTGAAGGTGGCGACCTGGAAGCCCGACTTGGGGAACTCCGCCTATTAGGGACAGCGTCCTAGAAACCCCAATTTAGGAAAAAGGCCTTCATCAATTAGGGATAAGTACTTGCCCGACCCGACCTGGAAAGAAGACTTTCCTGGTAGGGGCAATATCTCAAAGTCCCACCCGAAGTGGGGCTCAGGGTCGCATCCCTACAACTCGAAGGCTCGAGGGGAGGGCATGCCTAAAAGGGAGGGTCTAAGAGAGGTATCCCACGCGAACACCTAAAGTTACGAGATCGTGGCCTCAACCGCTCCCAAGTAGGTGATCATCCACGATGCACCATACGCGGAGAAAACCATCCCGGTATGCCAAACGTGGGTAGTTACGACCCGGAGGCGTTTCTGTGCTGCTTCAACCCTATAAATATCAATAGGCGTCATCCTAATAAGGTACGTTTTTTTCATCTTCAATACCGTTACTCTGCCATTTTTTCCTTTTGATTACACCACGTTGAACGGCATTACCCTCTTGACTAAGGCAAGAGGGCCAATAACCCAAAAAATTCACTCTGTTTCAACAGTCTCCGGCCACGCTCACGGCGAAACCCAGACGGGAAAAAGGCTGCTACCCTACTTTCGCGGTCGGTCAATTTTCGACGGCATCAGCATGGATTGATGAATTCAACACTAGCTGAATTCTGATATTTTATGACTTCTGACTCACGATGACTCATTGTCTCTTTGAGACGCTACTACATAAAAAGTTGCAAAGTGCACTCCACGACCTTTCTCTTTATGGATATACATACGTATTGTTGCTAAATACGACACTTGAATTTTGCCAAATTATATCGTTTTCAATGAATATATAATATGGAGTCGTCTAGGTACGCATGTGGACTTTAGGGATCTAAAAAGCATATCGCACGCAAGTGACACACCCCTCACCAATCATATCATTTTGTATCCTTGTAAAAAATTAAAATAAGAAAATAAAGATTCCAACTTCCAAGTACTAATTTCATAGTGCCCACATGTTACAAAGTATAAATCTTGGCCTACATTACATCACGTGACGTCATCGCCAACAACAATGCCTTGGTTGGAGCTTCCGAGATAACAGCGACGCACAAACACTACCGAGAGAGAGAGAGAGCGAGAGAGAGAGAGTCATGGCACGGCAGGGCTTAGAGGCTTCTTTGCTCCGAAATGAAGGGAATCGTTCGAGAAAAACGATGGTTATCAGAGCTCTGCTGCTCCTCTTTCTCGGTTCCGCGCTATTAGCTTGTGAGTTTCCCTTTTCCTCTTTTGTTTTCAGCTCTTGCGTCTTCGTCTTCTCCTAAATTTGTGGTCGTGATCTTCAGAGGAGTTGCATTAGCAGTAACGAAGGACTGAAATAGTCAACTGCCTAGGATTCTGGAATTCCATTTGAGCTGTATCGCAATATGCAAATAGATAGATACGAGTTTTCGATAGCTCTAAATCGATCAGTTTTCTAGGCCTTTCTCGCAGACGACAATTTGATTTCGCGGAGGCAAAAGAGGAGCATCTCAAACACAAGATCAGTAACAGCGAAGTCATCGAATCGCAAAAAGCAGTCGTCGCAGCCGACGATGGTCGCTGCTCGGAGATCGGGGTTTCCGTACTCGAGAGAGGCGGCCACGCCGTCGACGCCGCCGTCTCCACTGCAATATGCCTCGGCGTCGTCAGTCCCATGTCCAGCGGAATCGGCGGCGGTGGTTTTATGGTTGTAAGGTCCTCATCCATGGCTGGCGCACTAGCAATCGACATGAGGGAAACTGCTCCATTGGCTTCTTCGGAGGTTTTGACATATCTTTTCTTTTCGTTTCTTAATTTTTTGCAAACTCGATTGGAATACAGCAATTCTCTGTATAATTTTTTATGGTTATCGAAGAATATGTACGAGCAAAATGCAAAAGCCAAATACGAAGGAGCTTTATCCATGGGAGTTCCCGGCGAAATAGCTGGGCTTTTCGCAGCTTGGTTGAGATTCGGTCGATTGCCTTGGAGGACTTTGTTCGAACCCGCCATTAAACTTGCCAGAGAAGGGTTTGAGGTCAGCTCATATCTCGGAACTCATATCGCTGCAGAATACAAGAAGATCATGACAGATCCTGGATTGAGACAAGTATACGCGCCAGGAGGAAAGCTGTTGAAAGTCGGAGAAACGTGCTACAACGTGGAGCTGGGTAATAGCTTGGAGGCCATATCTGAGCAAGGACCCGAAGCTTTCTACAACGGTACGATCGGCGAGAAACTTGTTAAAGACGTGGAGAAAGCAGGCGGGATTCTGACCATGGAGGATTTGAGAAATTACAGAGTAACCGTAACAGATGCTGTTGCGATCGATGCTATGGGGTATAAAATATTCGGAATGCCTCCTCCTTCGAGTGGAACCGTCGGGCTCGCCTTGGTAAGTTGTTTCACTCTCCAGTTCATCATATTTGATTTAGCACTTTTGTATGATTGGTTACCATATTCGATGGTTTTCAGGTTTTGAACATCTTAAACAGTTATGGAAGCCAAGAAGCTCTCCGCACGCCTCTTGGACTTCATCGTTTCATCGAAGCATTGAAGCATATGTTCGCCATTCGAATGAATCTGGGAGATCCCAGTTTCGTCGAAGTCGCTAAGACCGTGTCGGAAATGCTTTCTCCCGAGTATGCCCAAAGCATTCGTGAAAGAATATTCGATAACACCACATTCCCTCCAGAATATTACAAGCCCAGGTTTGTTTGATCTACACTTGACTTTCGCCTAAGAACTATTATTGCTTAAACTTTTGAAGGGCAAATGCGTCTTTGCAGCTGGAGTCAACTTACGGATCATGGGACGAGCCATTTCTGCGTTGTGGACTCAGAAAGAAACGCAGTGTCGATGACGACCACCGTCAACTATGCTTTTGGGGGCGGAGTACTCTCGCCTTCGACTGGGATTGTACTGAATAACGAAATGGACGATTTTTCGATCCCAAGCGAGGTGTCGCCTAACAAGCTCCCTCCTGCGCCGGCTAACTTCATAAGACCTAACAAGAGGCCTTTGTCTTCCATGACTCCCATGATCGTCCTCAAGGTAAGAACACACTTTACATCTCATGCTTACTTAGCACATTGAATGATGAAAATATCTATAATTTGTAGGACAATCAATTAGCTGGGGTCATAGGTGGCAGTGGTGGCATGAAGATAATCCCTGCCGTGATTCAAGTCTTTATCAATCATTTTGTGTTGGGTATGGAACCTTTAGCCGCTGTTCAGGTTGCAAGAGTCTATCACAAGGTATGGGTTTTATTATTCAAGAACTGGCCCGTAAAACTTACTTGTGTGTGTGTGCCCGTGTGTGTTTAACTTACTTGCCTGCACAGTTGATTCCAAACATTGTGTCGTACGAGAACTGGACTGTGATCGACGGGGAGCACATCGAACTCACCGAAGACCGAAAGGATTTCTTGAGTGAGAGAGGTCATCAACTGAAGGCTCAAGCTGAAGGTGCCATCTGCCAACTCGTGGTTCAAAATCTAACCTTAAGGTCCGACTCGTTTGGACGAAAAGTGAAAAACGACGATGGCGTGTTTTATGGAATGTTAACTGCGGTTAGCGATCCTAGGAAAGGTGGTTGGCCTGCAGGAGCTATCTGATGAAAAATGCTGCAATTGTGTGTGCTTGCTTGCAAAGCATATTGGTCTGTAGATATGAAATTCTTTGCGAATGTATGTGCAAAAAACCAAACAGCCCAAGCAACATGGATGATAATGTATATATGTAAGTTGAAAAACACCCAAGTATCTCCTCCAAATCAGCTAAATATCGCAGAGAAAAAACTCGCGTCAAGACGACTTCTCCATGAGCTGTATTGGGGTGAGTATGTTGGACTTGCTTGTCTCGACGATGCATCCGTTCATCACCATTTCCTCGAGCATGAAGTGGGCTTTCTCGAGATGGAACATTATGTCCAGCTCACACTGCAAACCAGGCGAAGACGACTCTCAAAATCAAGAATTGGATGTTCTGTTTTTCACAAATTATGTTTGCTACTTACTACTTACCACGTTACCAAAGTGACGATCCATAGTTTCGACAAGCAGGTGTATGAATTCCAAAATGGCAAGTTCGTTCTGCATACACATACGCAACAGAAGCTCAATCGAAGTTCAGACATTTCATGTCCAAGATATGACCATCATCAATAGATAGATAGATAGATAGATGTCTTACTTCATCATCGTCAACTCCAACCAGGAAAAACAAGGATGCGTATCTCCTGTAGACGACCTTATAGTTTCGGTGCTCAACGAACGAACACTGCAGCACAACACAAGTAGATAGAAACAAGATTTCATCGGCCGACAGACACCATAACATTGCTCATACATCTGAGCTGATCTTAGGTGATAAACTTATAATAATAATAATCATAGTCTCTTCTCCTTTCCCCTAAGCAGATCCCCATATAGTATATACAGCTACATCAATCAATCCAAGTTAGTAATCCTCATAATTGAGATGGCTAATCCTACCACAACCACGATCAAATCTGTCTTAACAGAGAGGAAAAGAACAAATCAGCGGATCAACACCTGCTGTTCGTTGCGCGCGAGGCATTTTCGGACAATCTCGCCCTCAAGGGCACGGCGTTCTTCAATGGTGAGGTACTCGTAGTACTGGGCCAGACGTGTCTGACCTTGCTTGTTTACCATCAACACGAATCTTATGCCCATCCCTTTGAATTTTCCTCCTGCGCTTCATCTTTCAGTTTTACCCAGCCGATTTCGAGAAAACTAACGAGGAAGACCTGAAATTTTCTACATTCAACGATTCTGAAAAATTGATATAGAGAAAAAAAAAAATTCTGCGCGCTAGTTTCTGATTTCAGCCCATATAGATTTCAATTTCAGTCGTCCTAAACACGATATAAAAAACGATAGCCCAATAAGGCCCGTTATCATTTGGGCCATAGAAGCTTACAGCCTATATGTAAACTAAGAAAAGGCCCAACATAATGGCATCTCTGCAGTGCAGGCTACACTACACAGAGCAGTCGATCGAACGAACTATTTAAAGACCAAATGACGATGATTTGAGGTTTCTAAAACCACTGCAATAGAAGAAGTAAGGATAAGGAGGAGAATGAATGTGATCCAATCCATTCATACAAAGACTTGAATCTACATGAGCTGAGCCTCTGACACTGACGACTTTAAATGCAGATGTCACTGTTGTCTACCGTGACAGACAATAATTTCACTTCACCTACAACGCATTACACGCACAAGAAAGTAGCCGTCGTCGTCCCATCATACATCACGCATTAATGAGTAGTAGTAGCAAATGGCGAAAAAATCCCATCCAGGCCGTTGAGAAAGAACTTGACAGATAACTCAACGGGAAGTCTGAAAATGGAAAGTATCCATCAGCTTCTAGCGACTTTCTTGCGCATTGTAGTCTCAGCAACTGCTGTTCTAGCAGGCAACGATGGAGGAACAAATGGCTGGGGTATTGGTTCTTCCAAGATCAGCACTGCCTATGCATCTCTTCAGGCATGGAAATCTTCGATCGTAGGCGATCCAAGTGGGATAACGCAGTCTTGGATAGGAACAAATGTCTGTTCTTACAAAGGGATCTTCTGTTCCAACTCGCGGGATTTCATGGGAAACCCTACAGAATCATACGTCTCGGCCATAGATCTCAACCATGGAAACCTTCAAGGGACCCTAGTCCAAGAACTCTCCCTCTTAACGGACTTGTCCATACTGCACCTCAACAGCAACAGGTTTACTGGGACCATCCCCTTTTCTTTCAGGGAACTCACATCCTTGTCTGAATTAGACCTCAGCAACAATCTCTTCTCAGGCCCTTTTCCTCTTACAGCATTGTACATCCCCAATCTTGTCTACTTAGACCTAAGGTACAACTCCTTTTCGGGTCCAATCCCTGAGGACTTATTCAACAAAAGATCGCTCGATGGGATCTTTCTGAACAACAACTACTTCGAGGGAGAGATTCCGACTAACCTGGGAAACTCTCAAGCCTCTGTAATCAACCTCGCAAACAACAGATTCACCGGCGCAATCCCCTTCAGCTTGAGCTACACTGGGATCAGAGAAATCTTGTTCTTGAACAACCGATTGACCGGCTGCATACCGCAAAACGTCGGTATTTGGACGGAGCTTCAGGTCTTGGACTTGAGCGTCAATGCCCTAACCGGTCATCTCCCCGATTCGTTATCGTGCCTGAATCAGATCGAAGTGATGAACCTCGCGCACAACGAGCTCTCCGGCGAGCTGCCCGACGTAGTCTGCGAGCTTCGGCGGCTCGTGAACCTCACCGTTTCGGCTAATTTCTTCTCCGGCGTCTGCCAGGATTGCTACGGTGATAATTACGCGGGATTCATCGATTTTTCACTGAATTGCATCCCGGGGAAAGAGATGCAGAGGCCTGAAGATGACTGCGCGATGATTCCCGGCGGCGGATCGCTCAGTTGTCTGAGGATTCCTAAGCCTTTTGTTTGCGGTGCGGTGTTGGATAAACCACTTCGCTCGTCGCCTCCGTGATCGCCGCCGACGTTTGTTTGTGCACCTCTTTGCTTAATTTCCAATTTTGAGGGCCTGATTGTACTTAACGGGCTTTCGGCTTTCAAGGCCCGTAATAGATGTGAAATAGATATATACATTCTCTCCCTTAGTACGCTACGTTGATGGGCTTTTTGCATTTAAGATCGGGCCGAATATTGAGATTTTTAGGCCCAATTTAATCATACATTTAGTTTATCATACATTTGATCAGAGTGGTTTAAATATCACTGTAAATTTAAGAACTTTTTTCTTGGTGAAGAGCTTATTATTTTACTTTAGTTTGTCGTTAGTATAAAGTCCACATCACACGATTGGGCCCATTCTCACGTACATCTGACATGTCTTTATCTTACTAAATCTCTGTCAGTTCGGCCCAATGATGCAATAGTGGCATTTGGAATTATCCAATGCTGGGGCCCACTTTTTGAAATCACCAAATTTATGTTCTATCTCTTACTTGAATATATATTATCATCCTACAAATTTGATAAATTTTTACCCATTAAAATATATATAATCTCCTTGGTCAATTTAGTATACTTTTTTTATTATTGTTATTTACTATCTCAATTAATGCTTCTAATGCATGCACCGACTGATAAATCTTGACTCTCTGTTTTCCCCATTATATTATTAAGGTCGAATGTGATAAATAAATAAATCAACTTAAAGCATGGCCCTTGATTCTGGTTCTCGGATCTATCAAACTGCAGTTGAGCGTAATCTCGAGTTTAAGCTAACTCCCATGAAACAATAATAACAACGCACATGCATGCATCAATGTCTATCTATGTATAGTGATTAAATTATGACTTTCTTGTAATTAATGGTTTGATGATTCTTATGAATAACTTGATGTAATGGCATTGGTAGAAACCATGGCATGTATTGCGTGGGTTGTAACTCTATGTAATTGCTGAAAACAAAGTAAAAACACATTGGAAATGGTTTAATTTGTTCCCTCTATGACTTCTCCTCATATATATAGTAATGATATTTTAATTACGCTCTATTGAAATATATATGAGTAGAGAATATATTGTCAAATTTGAACAGGGAACCCAGTCTGCCTTCCATGGTTACAGCTTTTTTCTTGTTGCAGAATAATAATTATTTATAGTCAAATTATAAATATTATAACGATAAGTAAAATTTGTCAAAGGTATGTAAGAAGCCGTTGATCCAACGTTGTCTTTCGGCACTTTCACGTGATCCAACTCATGTTCTTGTTCTTGTCTGTGACCGTCGAATTAATAATATGGATAAAAATAGTTGAGAAAGGATTATTTATTATTACACAAATTTGTTTTTAGTCAACCAAAGATTTCTTAATTTCAGCGAAGAAGAAGAAGATGGAAGAAACATCGCGGTCGTCAACACGCCGCAACGCGTGGAAATTTTTGAACAGCTGACTTTTCCCGCACGTGAACACATGTGGGTCCCACGAGAGAACTCTCACGTGCGCCACTTTTCCCTTATTTATTGGCTCTTTGTTTCTTACTGTATGTATTAATAATTCAGATTCCTTGGCGCTAATTAACTAATTATCAACGTTAATCCCTATGCATATTAAACATAAATATGTATCAGATGCCTAAACTTGCGGCTAATAAACAGGAAACAAACTTTGAAAGGGTTTGTTTGGTCCAAACCATGTGACTTGTGTTCCTCACTACTAAATGTTTGGTCGTTCGAAATTTTGACTTCTTGTCATAAATAAGTATCATAATTACGTACTGTAATAACATATAATCGTGCACGCAAGAAATAACCCAACCAAAATATATGATTACCTCAGAACTCCGATTCGACTAATCGCAGTCAATCACTAATTATTCGGATTTCTTCTTTTAATCACACTAACACAATACACATAACTAATAACCCAAGTCACATACCAGCAACTGAACCCATGGAAAAAGAAAAAAACATAAGGAAAAAAAGCAGCAAAATATGTCTTAATAACACTTTGAGACGTACGAAGCCTTCTCCTATCGTATCAAAACCTAAGAACATAGTCAACGTTGAGCTACACTACGCCATTTTCGACGTTCGAACTCGACTGAATCGTCAGCCTTCGAGCCCCTTTGGCAAAGCTACTGCAATCATTAAAAATAAAAAAAAAAAAACTACGCATCAGATATGATTTAAATGATCACATAAAAAAAAAGAAAATAATCCAACGAAAAAAACACTCACCTAAAAGGCTCATCCCCGAGCCGTCGAATTGCGCCCGACGAATCCCTATACTTCACTCGACTCGACATATCAGAGCTTTCGATCCCAAACATCTCCTCCAACTTGTCAAACACTTCGCCGTAAGAACTAAGAACAGAGAGATCTATCGTCCTTCCCACGTCCTCAGATTCAAGAAACACCTTGCAGTGACCCGCGAGCTCCGACTGACCCGACCCGGACCCTTCAGAAGCACTGCCTCCGTTATTCCCATCGCACGAGCTCGTCGAATTCTGCTGCTTCTCCGCGGTGTGAATCTGCTTCCCAAAAAGTAAAAAAGGAGTTTCCTTCTTACTATCAGTTAGGCAACTCGAGCTTCCCATCGTCAAAAGACAAGAGACATTCTCGTCGACGCCAGGCTTTGACATCATGAGATCTGCAGACGACGATGCTGTAATAGGAAGAAAGCCCATCGTAGGAAAGGACGGGCGGTGGAGACGACTGAAGAAAATGTCCGGCGATAAGGACAAGGCGTGGTGGTGGTGGTGGTGGCTCGGGGGAGTGTTGTGCCTGGCTCCCTGCATGCCGGCGGGAGTATTACTGTTGTTGTTGTTGTTGTTGGGGAGATAGTTTCCTATGAAAGGGCTGTTGAAGATGAGGCTGTTGTTGTTGTTATTGCCGCCGCTAAACGACGGTAATGGAATCTCAAACTCGGTTTGCTGTCTGGGAAGCCTCAGCTTCTTGAACGGAGGCGAGAAGGGAGAGAGATGGACCGCCGGCGGTACGTTCGAGACGAGCTCCACGAGCCACGGGCTCACGCGCTTCACGTTTTGGAGTAGGTCCGGCTCGTCCCACGCTACCTGCAAAATAATAATAGTTTTGCGTCAGTCGAAATTCCACGTCTGCTGTTGTTAAAGGTACGTTTGGTATGCAGAATTCGTGTTTGGAAAAGACGAATAAGAAAACCAAGTCAGCGCACCGAACCACAGCATGTTACGCTTCGAGTGTCGTACCACTACAGCTTTCCTTTTTCTTTTCCCCATCGAAATCATTTAAATGTGCTGTGCCTAAAATAATGAGAGTTAGAAGAAGGAAAAAAAAAACCTGAAGGAGCCTCCAAGGCGAATCGGGCCATCGAATTGGATCGGCGGGATGGACGGCCGAGATGGTCCCCATAAACCAGCTGATCCTCGACGAATCCTCGGTTTCGAATGCCATCTTAAACCTCATCCCCGAGCACCATCTCAGCCTAAGCGCAGCGTTCACGAGCGAAGCCTTCATGCAGAACTCGGGCGTGCTCGCCCGCGGGTAGTACACGACGCTAAACGCCTGTCCATTCGAGGCGAGACTCGCAGCTTCTAGAACGTCCTCGGGCTTTACCCGGCCCGTATTCGTCCGAGGGCTATTACTACCGCCATTTCTGTGAGGGAGCTTCCCTTCGTCTTCCCTGAGGAAGCCCGAGAAGGGAGGGACGGCGGCGTAGCCATTAGGGTTGTTCCAGCCCGTCGAGATTTCGGGCCCGCCGCCGATCCCTCTCTTGGCCCGACGAACTCCTACGCAGAGGTCGCCGTTCTCAGCCCTTAGGAAGACTATGGAGTCGCCGGCGACGAGCTTCTTGTGGTTGACGAAGGTGCTCCACCCAGTTGTGAGGAGGTGCCGCCTTGGAGTTCCTCGGTAGATGTGCCTGAACTTCCATGTCTCGCCGTGGACATCCTTTGCGAGTATGGTCTGAACGGGCGGGTCGGCGGAGTAGTCTAGGCGGGGGAAGATGGTCTCGGCGCAGTACCTCGGAACTGAAAATCCGCCGCCGTTGTTTGCGTCGCTTTGGGTCAGCGTCTTCGCGAAGGAAGTGGGTTTGTTGCTGTCTTGGTGGTGGTTCTCAGATCCTTCGAGCGCTGTGTTGCTGCAATCTTCGTCGGAGTTTGCGTCGGTTTGCTGTGTAAGAGGAATTAATCGAATCTTGGAGAAGACCTCGTCTGTGTCGGGATCTGCCATGAATTTAACTTCGGACACTTTGCAGGGAATTAGGGATGGGATTCTTTGGAAATTTCTGAAATCGACGGCGGCGGAGGAGTGTTCGGCGTGGCCTTGAGGGAAGTAGAAGACTTTGGAGTTTACGGTGGGCATTTGCACCATGCTGCCGGCGCAGGCGTGCCATAGCTGAGAATCCAAGCATTTCTCGGCTTCTTTGGTCTTCTCTTTTGGTTCCATAAACGTAATCATCGAAACCCCAATTTTTTAGAACACACAAAAGGCTGTGTTTTTCTACCACACACAGAAAGACGGTAACTGTTATAAAGAACAGAGGTAATGAAAAAGGAAGGTTAAGAAGAAGACATCAATTGAGCTCAAGCTCTATCAATCTGTGTACTATCTTATCAGATATCTGCGGAAACACCAAAGAAAGACACAGAGGAATAAAAACCCAATTGATATGAAATCCTAAATCAGTCAGATTCAATTCTTTTTTTCTCAAATCTAAAGAAGTGCACCCATTCTCATGAAGTTGGTGACTGCAGTAAACAAAATTCTTGAAACCCAGAAATGGAAAGCAAAAACCCCCATAAGAGAAAAAAAAGGTCGACCTTTGCAATAAAACAACAGAGAGAACGGGTCAAGAAAGAGGTATAAAAGTGGATGAAGAATCTGATTATGAAATAATGAAAGGCAAATTTCACAGAAGAGAACGTAAAAAAGATGAAAAAACCAACCCAGCAGCTGCTGATTTTCTTTCAACTTAAACACTCATGTCCATTCACACATGTAAAATGCTCCCTCGTCAACTGCTTTATCTCTCTTTTCAACCTATACGTACACAATTATTGTATGTATAAATCCTCACCTCACACGTACACAGGAAAAAAGTGTCTTTTTTTCTGTTTAATTTTCTTTAATATTCACCCGATTAAGCTCTCTCTCTCTCTCTCTCTCTCTCTCAAATTGTTACTATCCTGTAATCTAATCCAAATTTTTTTACCTCTAAAAACGAGACATACATACAATATCTTTTCTTCTACCTTATTCTTCGGATCTGAAGAAGCTTCTGATGTACCTCCACAGCCCAACAACAAAGATCTTACAAGTAAAAATCAAAATATAAATCTTGTGCAGTTAAAATAGAAATAAAATAAACCATGTGGCGGTGTGTTTCCGTTTTGTTTAAAGAGTATAATATCATTATTTTTATTCTGTTGCTTACGATGTAGGGTGTGATTTTATTTTATATTTATGGTGGTTGAGATTACTTTATTATTATCAGTTCAATCTCTCCTGAGATATTGAACGGATCGAGTTATTGCAGTAAGTGCAATAACTAAATTAAGATTAATTGTTACTTTCGTTGAGGTAAGTCAATAGTTGCGCTAAAAGCTAGGTGGTCTTAACTCTTATCAAGTAGGCAAAAAGGCACGCAATTAATACATCTATTGGTAGTGAAAACCATTTTCTTTTAGTTAAATCATTTTTCTCCCCAATGAATAGTTTAATTTATTATGTCAATTAATTATACTAATCAATGTATTATCTTTGACTTTGATTGCCATTTTCTTTAAAAAAAAACATTGGTCTCAATATTTTTCAATAAATTGATTGGGAGCGCCAGACAATCAATGCCTGAAAAAATAGTGACTTTCTTACATTTATAGTATAAAAGAAAATTGTGTCTTATTATTTATAACTAGATCTTATTCCCCATACTATTTGTAAGACAATAATACAAATTAATTTCTACGAGAAAGCAATAATGTTTAGGAAAAAAGAAAGACTATTTATGGCGCACCTCTTCCACAGTATGACTTATTGAGACTAAGAAAAGAGTAGTAGTTTTTTGTCCTTTCACTTTCACGTTCATTAGTTTTTCCGTTTTATCTTAAAAATGGAACCGAATTAACTCTGGTGCAACAAATAGGTTTATATTTCGTTATTAGCACTGGGAAACAAATCAATTAATTCCCTTCATAAAAGGGTAAATCCAATTCAATCGTCAACAGTCGGTTCAGACCATATTTTAACATTCAACCACATATGGTGTAACCACCGTTAACTACCAACGAAAAAAAGGAATCTGATAAAATGAATAAATTTTTAAAAAATAAGTAGAGAAGCAAAAAATATTCTAAGTGATGATGGCGACGTGACAAAAGGCATAGCCTGTGTCTTGATATTATTATGTCATAAAACTACGACCACTTACTGATGAAATGAAGGTGATCATCATTCAAGAAAAGGACACTCGAACCATACATTATCTCAATACGACCCTACCACAATATACAACTTACTTCTTACTTTTCCCATTCGCCCGTATTTAACTTATAAATACGTAGTAATTAATTAATTATCGCCCATGTAAAAACACGCGTAGATAATATCATCTTAATAATTTGATTTTACACATATGAGGAAAGATCCAAGACATGACATATGCATGCGCGACAATTGATCCACACACTCGTGTTCGTGGACCTCTCTGCTAAGCTAGCAGAAGCTGTCTATCTCTACCCCTTAATTAATTAATTAATTATTAAATTGATAGTATTTAATTAAATAGTCAAATGTTGGTGGACTTTGTCTTTGCAGTGCTTGATAACGCGCATTGAAGGCTATGAATGTTTGTGTTTGAACCCATGTGGATTATGGGGTCACTATACGTACATCATCCGATAATCAGTATGACGACATTGAACACCACATTTATATAACGACCAAGATGATATTGATATATTGTTTAGTATATCTATATATCAAATCTGTTGTCGTCTAAACTCGCCTTTTCCAAAAAAGAAAAACGAACAAACCCTAATATAGAGACATGGGCAAGAACTGAAAACAAGAAATGGTGAAGGAAGGAAAGTGATGTATTATTTTATGGGCAGCATTTAATTTCCAATGGTGCCGAAAAAGTGTAGTACATAGGACGATAGTGCTCTTTGATTGACGCAGCAATCAAGTAAAGAAATATAAATATTTATTTAAAATAGAGAAAACAATTGTATTTTGGCCTTGAGCTAGCTAGGGTTGTTAATGCTAAAGCTACTTGAGAATTCACGACGCATTATTCGAAGTTCTTCAAACACACGCTGACATTGGTCGCTTGTCGTTTTCGTTATTCCTCTTCTCTCTTTCTTACATTCATCATTCTCACACGCAGAGTCAAACACTGACTGACACTGAGAAAGAAGTTAAAAGAGAAATAATGGAGAAGATGTGGTAATATAAGTATTATACATGAAGAAAGGAACGTGCATTGCAATGGTTATCAAGTAACACAACTACGTACTCTGTGCCCATAATCCAACTAAAATTATTTTGATTATCGCCCTAATTGCTTCATTAATACTTCCCACCCGTTTTCTTTCTCTAATCAATACACACCTACTCGTAATTACTCTTCACTAATCACGTCAAGCTATGGAGATTAGAGTTGCCGCATCTGATTAATATGCATACTGATGAGGTTAAGTAGTAGATTTATCTACCTAATCATAGTCTCTCTCTCTGACTCTCTCTCTCTCGTGGTTGTGTGAATTGTCTCGGGCCATGAACGGAGAGCCCAATAGGGGAAGGAGTTGACAGCTAAAAGGACAAAGACATTTGGGCCAATTGTTTTGTAGTAGTTGACTATGAAATGTATAACGAACACATGGGATTTGTTCCTCTTCATTGTGTGAATTGCTTAACCACTGAATGCTTTGTCGAGTCTCTGTCGTCTAATCTTATATTTTGTTGTCGCATCTTCATTGGTTGACGAAGGATGGGTTTTATACAATTAAAAGATCAATGTTTAGTTAGTATACAAAGATTTACTTCTAGTAGTAACTCACCGATATGACAGATGTTGAAGTCGAGAGAGAGAGAGAGGTCATGAATCCAATAAATGGCGAAGGATCATCTGTCGCTGTTATGCAATTTATGTCCCGGAAAACGATGTTTCTTGCACCGACGACAGTTAGTTGGTTGATGGGCTTAAGCCCAACATATTCTCTTATAGGCCCATTTAGAGTTTGGGCCCAATTTGATAAAACCAACTTATTTTGATTTGCCTTGCAATTAGTTGTTGGTTGGTACGGACGAATAAGCAAACCGCTTCCAAATCCCATGCAACTACTGTCCATATTCCCAAAGGTAAAAAAGACTTTGGACTCAATCGCTAACTGATCTATCAGACTGAATCGCTAACTCAATGGATTGGAAGATTATTTCCCTCTCTATTTTCCCGTAATAATAAAAAAATCGGTAACTGCTTTTCCATATATAGTTCTTATACATATATACCCTAATACGTCTATATTCTTCGGCATTTTCCTACTGTGTGAAGAAGCATGGCTTACATGAGGCTTGGCTCAAAATCCAAAGCATTTCACCGCCAGGGACGAATATGGTGAGCAAGCAACTCTTCAACTTCTGTAGTAACGGATATAATGATCGTAGGCATTTTATTTGCTGTGTAATAAGTTCGCTGTTGTTTGAAGAAGCTTTATCTCTTGTCTGAAGTGTTGATGTGTGCTTCGTATTAGGCACTACTCATCTGCTCTCCCAAGCGACGTAAGAGTTGAAATAGGAGAGTTTTGCTTCAATCTTCACAAGGTCAAAAATACTTAATTTGATCGCATTCATAAACTCGCCATCAGAAATTCAGAATATTATTATTAAATCCCTTTTCTTTCCCCAACAGTTTCCCTTGATTTCAAGAAGCGGCCTACTGGAAAACCTCATCCAAGAACATTCCTTCGCCGCCGGCGACGGAGACACCAATGCACCATTCAACTCAATCAATTACCCGGCGGAGCCAAAGCTTTCGAGCTCGCCGCGAAATTCTGCTACGGCGCGGAAATCGAGCTCGACTCCGCCAACGTCGTCGGCCTGAGGTGCGCGTCGGAATACCTTCAGATGACCGAAGAATACGGCGAAGGAAACCTAATTTCACAGACCGAGGCTCTCTTGACAGAAATTCTAGGCGATTGGGCGGACACGGTCAAAGCCCTAGAGACGTGCGACGAGGTATTACAGCAGGCTGAGGAGCTGCAAATCGTGTCCAAATTCATAGACTCTTTATCGTCCGCGGTTTTCCTATCTTCTCCTTGCACTAGCGCTAGAGAGAGCGATTGCACTCCATTGAATGGGATTTTCAGTTCTTCGAGCATGGCTAGTAGACCCCTAATAATAGGAGATGACTGGTGGTACGAGGATGTCTCTTGCCTGAGCCTCCATCTGTACAAAGGGTTCATCCGAGCAGTTGAAGAAGCTGGTATGAGGCCTGAGATTGTGGCTGGAGCATTGATCTTTTACGCCGAAAAGTACATTCCTCAGATGAACGAACAATCGGGTTTCGAGGATCTTAGTCCAGTTATCCCGACTGAGGTTGAAAAGGGCCTAATTTTAGAAGAAATCGTAGAGTTATTACCGAACGAAAAGGGCGTCGTAAGCACTAATCTCCTATGCAGGCTTCTCAGGACGGGTATCGCCTTGCAGGTAAGTCCCTCTTGCAGAGAAAATCTCGAGAGGAGGGTCGGTCTGCAATTACACGAAGCTTCATTGCCCGAACTTCTGATCCCAAACGTGGGCTGTTCCGCGGGAACTTTTTACGACATTGATTGCTTTCGGAGAATCTTGGAACACTTCACGTCTGAAGAACGACGGGCTTCAACTGTTTGTTCGCCTTCGACCGTTGACGAAGGCGAAGAGATGATTTGCCCGCCTTCGACGATCAAAACGGTGGCTGATCTAGTGGATGGTTACCTCGCTGAGGTGGCGCAGGACGTCGGCCTCGACTCGACGAAGTTCCAATGCTTAGCAGCTTCAGTTCCCCATCATGCCAGGCTGGCCTTCGACGCGCTCTATCGCGCCATCGATGTGTATCTCAAGGTATAAAAACATATGCCAGCATTCTAACATTTACAATTGCGATAGTAGCGAATTCTTAACGTTGCTTATGATGCATAGGCACATCCATGGCTCAGAGACGAGGAAAAGGAAGAAATTTGCAGGCTAGTGAGTTTCCACAAGCTTTCACCGCAGGCAAGAGCTCATGCTTCTCAGAACGCAAGGCTTCCGCTCAGAGCAATCGTACAAGTCTTGTTCTTAGAACAGATGAGGCTACGCTCTTCGATCTCGGGATGGCTGTTCGATTCTGACAGCCTCGACGAAGGAGGAAGTTGGGCAGACAAACGCCTTTTTGAGCTTGAGAAAGAATGCGATAGAATGAGGAGAGAGCTTCGTAAAGTGGTGAAGACGAAGAGGACTTGGAAGAATATCTTTTGCAGTTAGATTTTAATATGCATAAGCTGCTGATATGTTGGGATTTTTATTTTTCGATTGAGCGTTTTTGTTTTCTTTTTCGTTCCCTCGGAGGATACTATACTATACTGTCACGGTTTGGTCTGCTGCTATTTCGAAGATTCAGCTGATCGAATACAGCGGCGATTTCCTTTGTTTTCCATGGCTTCTGAGATCATCTGGTGTCATCGTGAAAAGGGATATTCATTGTGCTAAGGAAAAGTGTCCGAAATCAATCTCTACGCTACGGAGGAAAAATCTGCAGAAAACTTTAGTACGTCCTAAGATGCACTGTCCATATTAAAAGCACATGCATATGCATATATGCCCCAATAAAAAGCTTTCACCAACGATTTTTAGGTCTTGTCTTAATCCTCTGGGAGATGTTCAAATAATTGGATGTCCTCTTCTTTGATCAGCCCACGATCTTTCGGACGTAAAAAAGAAGCTGCTTTTTTCTGAAGAAAGAAAAAATATCCTCAATTTTTACTTCGTTGTTCGTAGGCCACGCAAGTCTTATTATAACTCGACGTAAGAGCAAAGACACACGCATGGTAAGCCGTCCAAGAACGCCACCGAAAGATGATAAAAAGAGTGCCCGCGATGAAAAATGACAGTAGTTTGGTGGTACCTTCCTTCCTTCCTAGTACACTTTTGACTCGTTGTCCCTTCATGAACCATTTATTTATGTGGCGGAAGTATTTATTAACCTTTTCCTCTTTTTTCTTCTTATCTAAAACAAGTCCCCGTTCTTGCATCTGATTAGTTAAAAAAGCTCGATAGAACCTTAAAAGCGAAATGTCTTGATCGACCACTTTGATAGATTTTTTCCAAGCAAGGAGCCGTGTGGCTTTTATGCGCTTGTTGCTGGGGCAACAGAAAAAAAAAATGGTCCCAATAAACTTCCAAAGATATCGAGTTTGTTCGTTCTTCTATGGCTTTGATTTTTCTTTCTTTTTTTTTACCGTGTTTTGAGACCACTGAATCTTCCCCACTTAGTGTTTGTTTGGGACCATGTTGAACTCTTGATGGGGGTTGCATGGCAGTTATCATTGAGGATTGTATGTCTTGCTCAGTTATTCTATTTCTTCACGAATATGTACCGTGGTAATAAAAGATATTTAATCTCTGATCATGAAAGCATTTGAGGCAGAAAATAGCAGAGGAAACTAGAGAGATAATGCATATTAGTAGTTACAGCTTGGAAACAGACTAAATATCTGAGCGAAGGGGAAAATAATGAGAGGTCGAATCGTTTCTAACTTAATATACAAAAGATTTCCCTACTTCACAGCAATTAAAAGATCAAACGAGGTTAGCTTCTTCATAGATCAAATTCCCAAGGTTCCAACTCTTGTTTTCTAAGCTGTCAAGGCCATTTTTTTTTTCTTTCACGGAGAAACATCGTACTCTGAAGAGTATCCGTACTGATCCATATCCCAGCTATGCTTCGAAGCAACTCTTTCATGGCGAGGCACATACTCCTGCAAATCACAGCAGATGAGAGTTAGTTCTCAGGAAGTTTTTTTTTATCTAGCAGATGGGGATGTAATGAATGCTATTTATTATTACCTCCAATTTCATGACAAGCTCCGTAGCTGTAGGCGCAGAAACAATGATATGTCGAGCCTTTGGATTGATGAAACCTTCTTCCACAGCTTTGTCGACGAAAGACAGCAAAGAGTTGTAATATCCATCCACATTTAAAAGCCCCACCTGTCAAAGGCCCATTTTCTTGGTCTATATCTTACATCAATACACTTGTGATTTTCTGAGTAGAGAAAAAAGGACTGATAATTACAGGCTTATCATGGATTCCAAGCTGAGCCCAGGTTATAACTTCGAGCAATTCCTCTAATGTTCCATAGCCACCTGACATCATTCAATAAGAGGAAAACTATGAAAAGACGTATATACACTTAAAAGTGGCTCCCCAGAGAAGCAAAGAGTCCTTTTTCTTTTGTTTTTATGTGCAAGATGTTGACGTGTCAACATATTTGGACCTCATTGGTTTTGTTCACTAATTAATCATCATGATGAGTCAAGATGTTTCTTGGCTTATAAGGAAAACAAGACAAAGGGAGCTCATAAAGCAGCAGCTTTCACAGAATTACAGTTCCCATAAATAGTATAAAGATGGTATTTAAAACCCTCAGAGCTATGTGTTGGTGCTAAGGGCTATTAAGATGAGTTGTTAGCCTGCTTCAAGATTTCTGTCTTTTTTTTTGGGTCAGAGATTTATAATTATTGTAAGAATTTGTGTTACAAGACACTTGAAAGCATTACCTGGCAAGGCAATGAAAGCATCTGAATGTCTTCCCATTTCTGCCTTCCTTTGGTGCATATCAGCAACTGCCTTCACTTCCCCTACAGTTACACCAGTTAACTGCAAACAAACAAACAAAAAAACAGAGTAGACAAAAGTGCCAAACAAATTAGGAAAAGTTCCAATAAAAGCTGAAATGGAAAGGAGCCCAGATAGAGATATATTAATTGAAGAACTGTTCACTTTGCAGTGAAGCAATGATGGTAATTTTTTTTGCAGGAGAATATTGACTAGCTTAGTCGTTCAAATGGACATCATAATTTACAGAAAATGCCAAGGCAGATAAATACAAGCTTAGCAACTTAAGGGGTTATACATAAAAGGAAAAAATCATAGGAAAAACACTGGTAAATGGTAAGACTTGAAATGTTGAAACAGCACAACAACCACTTAAGTGCATATCTCCCTGGATAAGGTTATCAGTTAAACGACCAGAGAACACAAAGGTCCCTCAAGACTTAGTTAACTATTATTATTATCTGATGAACATGAAAATTGGTGGGGTTTTTTTTTATTATATAATGAAGTAAGGCACAGCAAAGTGTTCTCAATTTTCATGCACAGTAAAGAAGCAAATATACCTCTCGAGGCATGAGAGTCTTGGGAATCACCCTGAATAATAAGACAGTAAGACGACAAAAAATCAGTTTTGGTGAAAAAAATAATAGACTTGAAAGTAAGGATTTGAACTCGGTTAATCATTTCTAGGCTCTTCTAACTATGAATCTTTGCCATTAACTTTTCACAACAACTTGGAGTGCCAGTACTCAAGTACTAGAGGTGCCCCTAATAAAACATAATGAAATCAAAGAAAAAAGTAGAGAAGCTTTTACCCAATAACATGCCGACCACCATCATGAACAGCTTGGGAGACCAAACCCATGAGACCTATGCTACCTCCACCATAGACCAAATCAATGTTTCTTGAAACCTTAAGAAGCAATAAAGAAAAACAGGAGCATGTGAGAATTAGATTAGAGATACTGGGCTGCAATAATAGTGCAAGCTTTCCAAGTGGGGTTCAGAGAAGAAGGATTCTACTTGTTAATTTCATTGACATTGTTTAAGGCCAGATTGGCTCCAATAAGAGAATAAATGTGACACATCACAGTCAAAAGGAGATAATGCTGAGGAAGAAAGCTCGTTATAGTACAATTTGGTACCGTGTTCTTATCCATTTGAGGAGGAGAACAGGGCAGACATCACACAAATAAATGAGAGACACATGTGATGAAAGTAACAGAACACTTGATGATACAATATTCCCTCTTTTTTCTATTTTCTGGCCATTTCAAGAATAAAGCAAAGCGAAGTGCTACGAAAAAGAAGAAATTTTTATCATTTACGCAGCAGTACATAGAGGAAAAGGAACTTGAAAAAGAGTATACTAACATGACAGTAAACCAATAACGGAGCAGCTAAACCAATAAAATTGCAGAACAGAGCAGTCAACATTTACAATAAGCAAAAACCTCAAGAATCGCAGACACAAGACGCAAGGACAAGATTTTAACAACCCATATGAAAAAACACTTAACTTTAGCAACATACAGCCCTTCTTCCCTTGAAAGATAGGCAAAAAGGAAACGAAAAGACATAGAAGAGACATCAATGAATACCAAAACTCTCCCGAGTTCAATAGCAGATTCTTGATAGCTTTTCTTCTTGCCTGGGCTGCTTCCACAGAAAACGCAAACCCTCTTGAATTTCGAAACATTAACTTGGCAGTTTATCTCCATGTCCCCTCGCTCTTGAGCTTAATAAGTTTCCTATCTCTTTAGGAGAATGGCACAAAGCTAGAACGAAAGAAGAATCTCACTTCTAACAGCTTCGCTGCATGTGCGTTTGTGTGAGTATATATAGAGAGAGAGTTGGACCCTAACAAGCTATTTATCCAAAAAGATATATAGTGCCCAGATGTGATGTAATGTAGGTATTTGTTTGTGTGTTTACAGAGAGCTTATGCCTGTTTTTGCTCTGTGTACGTAACATTTTTCATTTTCTGTTTTCCACCAATTACTTTGGGAGGGGCTTTAATTATCATGCTTTTCACACGTGGAAAATAAAAAGAAAATAAATTAGAAAAAAAAAATTATTTGATAGTCATCCACGTGACGGGCACGTACGCTTACGCATGATGACGGGCCGTGAGAAATATCGCATATACTCGGATTTTATTGCAAAACGTATTTAAAACTAGTTGTGACACACATGGTAAGAAATAATTTCAAGAATTCGAAAAAGAGGGTTTTCATTTAATTCATATGGTAGTAAAAAAAAACCTTTTACAACGTCATGCTCGAACGTGTTCATCTCATGAGCCATGCTTATCGACTTGTTCGTTACCTACTTTTATGTGGTAACATCGAAATAATCATTTATGAACTTACAATTTATCCATTCGAAATGCTACTACGAAGTGGGAAACAAAGCTCCGTGGAAAAATAACTTAGAAAAGAATACTTTAAGGCAAGTATGGTAGTTGAACTTTTATGTATGAGAGCTTTCCTTGCAAGCCGCAGGCAGCTCTTTTGGGAACTGAATGTCTGTCTTCTTTTAATATTGTAATATCGAGTAAGCATGCAATTTTCTGTCTCATCGATGTTTTGTCTTCCAACGACGTACTTACACACACACACACACTATGATTAAGCACGAAATTTGAAAGGCAAGGAAGGTATATTCCCTTCACTTTAATTATATCCGCATTTGGATTAATCAAAGCATGGAGCCGTCGAAAAAACCCTAATCTACATTCATTTGCATGTATATATAGAATATTAGCCGGTTCAACTCGCTTAATTTAATTTTTCACGATCCATCTAAAAATGGAAACTTTGGTGGGATAATGAAGATAAAAATAAAAAGGGAGAAAAAAGACCTTTGGTATATTCCCCTTTCGGTCTCATAAAGATTCAACACGACATTGAGTTGTCCCATAAAGCCACACCAATCCTTTTACATATATTAAAAGGATAGCAAATTAGAAAATTTCATTGGATTTACTCGACATATACACATAAATTGCATCAGTGGATTGATTTGCCGCTAAAAGAAAAGAGGTAACAATAAAATGTCGAGTTAGTATATATTATGAAAAGGCTCTTGTACGTCATATCTTCATAGTTTTTTAAATAAGTCATAAAGATCTTCTTTTTAGGTTAAAAGTAATCCCAAAAGACAATACAAAGACCAAAACGAATTATGTCTCTATTCTCTTCATTCGAGTTTGAAGTCAAACGAAGACAGATAGTCGTTTGGACATAAATATAATTGATTTCACTTTAGAAGAAAGATAACCACAAACAAATCAAAAACATGTTCCATTTCGGCTGAGAAATGTGATCATCAAATCGAAAAACAGAGCAGCTTGGAATCCGAAATTCTTACCAAAAGACGCTAAAAAGCTAGCAAACTAACAAGCCATGGCTGCTTTCCTATCTCCTTTCGGCTTATCCTTCTCCTTGATCATCCTCGACAGAATATCAGCTTGCTTTGTGTTTCCCTGTTCATTGAGACTCTTAATCAGCTCTTTACAGCTGCTCCAATCGCTAACTCCTCCCTTCTCCATGATCTTACAGAGTATGGAGTAAGCATTGAGCGTCTTCTCAGCAGCCAATAGTGCATCAAGAACTTTCTCGTACGATGTTGCATCGATGTTATAATCCCTCTCCAAACCATAATCTAACAGCTTCAAAGCAGCGATCGTCTTTCCCTTCTCACAAAGAACAGACAATAGGCTATCGAATTTAGGCTCGATGCCACTCTGCATCATCAGTTCGATTCTTCCAAGGGCTTCCTCGACATGTCCTCTCATGAACAGAGCTTCCAATATCTTGGAGACTAAGTCTTCGTGGTCCTTAACACCTTTTTCTAGCATCACTTTCATCACACGGCTTGCTGTCTGAATCCTTCCATCTTCGAACAAGCTATCGATGACCGACCGAAACATAGATGAATCTGGGATGTGTCCGCTCTCGACCATACTGTCGAGAGCTGCTTTTGCATCGGCTGGCTCGCCCTTTCTTAAGTAGCTCTGCACGAGAGATTCGTAGGCGCTTGCTTCTGACTCTACTTTTCGCCTGAGCATGATTTGTAGGAGTTCGAAAGCAGAGTCGGGCGTTCCTTCCTTAGAATGCCCACGGATCAATGCGTTGAAGGCAACTGAATCTTGAATGCCCAATTTCATCAGCTGCCGAAGAAGGGTCTCAGCTTTTGCAGTCTGGCCATTTTCGCAAAGATATTCGATCAGAGGATTATATGCGCTGGGCTCCATATGCAAGGTATTCTGAGTCTGTAAGATAACTTCCTTCTCAATAAGCTTGTCCAACAACTTAACAGCTCTATCGTAATGGCCGGCATTGCAGAAATTCTCTATCAGAACACCGTAATGTCCAGCTTCGGCTGGAATACTCAACCTACCCATTCCATTCAGAACGTCCATAGCAGCGTCTAAATCGCCCGCCTTGCACTGACCAGATATCAGTCTCAAGAAAATTGAGTCATCTTTGGGTGCAATATACTTATCCACCATCTCCTTCCACACGTTCTTAGCTTCAGGCATCTTCTCGGAATCACATAGACCTGGCAATAAAGTCGAGTAAGTGATGGCATTAGGTACGATTCCAAAACCCTTCATCTCCTCAACCAGCCTTAATGCATCGTCAACTTTCTCCACCGATACGTACCCTTTGATCAAGGTCGTGTAACTAACTACTGTTGGTTCGACGTTCTTCCCTTTCATTTCTATAAAACGCTTCTCCGCCTCCTCCATTTTTTTAGCCCTACAGAATCCGCCGATCACCGTGTTGTACGTTACAACATCAGGTGAAATATCCCTAGACTTCATATCCTCGAAAAACCTATTTGCAGTCTCCACCTTCCCCGAAAGAAAGAAACCCCAAATCAACACGTTAAACGTATGCCTCGTCGGCTCTATACCCTCAGTCAACATCCTATTGTAATACCTCTTGGCCATCATATACCTACCCCTCCTCATAATCACCCGAAATAAAGCATCGTAAGATTTCACAGTCCTTCCGACGCCCAATTCAGCCATCTTATCGAACAACTTGACACTTTCCTGAACAATCCCAGCCTTACCATAGCTGTCAATCATCATAACCCACATATCCTTGTCCCAGGCCACGCCCTTCTTGGGCATATCAAGCAAGATACACCTGGCATGATTGAGCATCCGAGCATTTCCCAGAATCTCGATGATCTTCAAATGGGTCTCCCTGTTGTGCTTGAAAAGACTCGATCTTTCCACCCATCGAAAGAACTGAAGCGCGTGGTCGGCTTTCTTAGCTCTGTGCAAAACATTGTACACCAGTTCGTGATCAAACCCAGGGACGAGATTCCTAATCGAGTTCTGCAAACGTGTCGTCCACGCGCGACTCGACATCATCCGACAGATCGTGTCCTCGACTTTTTCTGGGCTCCTTCGGGTCCCGGCGGAAACGGCGGGTCCCGAATTAGGGTTAGGCTTCGCGGAATCGGAAATGGCGGAGGAACAATAAAAGAAGAGAGATTCAAGGGCGCGCGGCGCCAATAACCTGGTTAGAGCTGAATTCAAATGGGTTCGCTTCGATTTTGCTAGATAAGCCATTATTCAGCTCGCGTGAGCTTACTTCTTGCTTCAGTGAAGTACGGTCAGAGATGGAGGAAATAGAAACGAATAGGGTTTTGGGTTTACTGTTACTTGTTACTTGTTACCGCGAGGAGGAGTATCAAATTAATAATTATAGGGCTAGTTTTGGAATTACAAAATTAGTTTCCTTCCTCATCTCCGCCGATCAGCCGCCGTCCGCCACCATCCTTCCGACAACACACGGCCACGGCCCAAGAAAAACGGTTTAAAAATATGGCCCGTTTAAAGCCCGTTAGACTCTTTCAGAGACTATTATATGGTCCATAAATCGGCCCGTTTCAAGACTCGCAGAAATACACAAGATTCTAGAGACTAAATGGAAAATAAGCCTACGAATTTGAGTATCTATGAAGTAATATTAAAAACTTTTTATACTTACATAGAGGAAAAGTGTCGTGGGCGTAGCAAATTAAGGCGAATCCTTGAAGAAATGTGGAATACATAGGTTACCAATTCGTGTGATAAATAAGAGAATACAAAAAAAAAATAAAAATGGGCCTTAGAGTTGGTGGTGGTCAATGGTCATAAAAGGATCAGAATTTCCGGGTAAAAACGATATTTTTAATACTTGAAATACTTTACTGCAACCACCCACCGTAAAGAAAGCCCATCTGGGAAGATACGAGTCAACCCCGTACCGTAATATTTTTATTCACTTGTGACGATTAGCTACGAATAGAGACATGCATGCAATTGCAATTGCAAATGCATTACCAAGAAAGTTAGGTAGGTCGACAGTCGACTCGACTCAGACTAATTAAATCTTTTTTTTTGTCTCATTCTTTTATGTCCTCTCCGTGTAAATTTCCCTAACGAAATGGGGTTGGTCAAGGTTGAGAAAATCATTGATGGATGTCTTACCGTGGATGGAACTAGGGAAGATCTAACTCAATCTAGTTGAATACCGCAATATTCTATTCGTATTCGGATGACAATCATATTCGAATATTCGAATATTTAATCGAATTATAAAATATTCGAATTCGAATATTTTCTCGAAAATGCTTCTATTCGAAGTCATCTTTTATTTTCTATTTAACAAAGTGTAAACAATATTAGATTTTAAATTATATGTTGAATTATAATAAATTATATGTAAACATATATTGAAATATAATATATTATATTTAAATGTTATATTGAATTATCGTATATTATAGTTGATTACATATATATATTTACTTATTGATAAATATTCGAATCGAATATTGTGATATTTTATTCGTATTCGGATATTATTCGAATAAAAAAAGTATTTTTATTCGTATTTGAAATATTCGAGTTTGAATCTAAGAACTTCGAATCGAATCACGAATTGACCAAAAATTCGTTTCATTTGCAACCTTAGATGCAACTAACAACCTATATTAAAGATCATACCTTGAATCTGTATTTTCATCACGATCATTCAAAAAAATTAAATCAATAATTGGAGACGATCATTTCCCAAAACTCTTTTAACAATGAGAACTCTACACTCATTATTGATGAATGGCAGGCAAATGGTTATGGTTTTTCTTACGCTACCAAACCCCAAATATGTCTGTCTTAGATGCCAAACCAAACATGCCCACCATCTTCATCATCTCCACCGTCCATTACAAACAACCACATCCAACGCCCACGATCAATCCTCAACAAACCCCCCTCTTCTTCATTACATCAACCTACAAATAAGTCGCAAATCTCACCTACCAAACATCTCTTCGGACACCACACCACCGAAGCCTTATATATATATACGACATATATATTTCTCCACGTTTCACTTACCACAACAACCAAAACATTACAACCACACGTCTCACTTACCACCTCCATTATATTTCTTTGCGCCATTTGTTCTTAATTCTGCGAGCGAGTGCGTGTTTGTTTGTAATAACAAAAACTCTCTCTCTCTCTCTCTCTCTCTCTCTCTCTCTCTCTCTCTCTCTTCTTAATCTTTCTCAAGACACAATTAGCGATGGAGGCTGTAGTAGCAAACGGTCATAATCATCACCAAAACGGCCACAGTAAGCTCTCCAATGGCGGCGCCAGCCACGTGTCGCTTTGCATGGACACTAACCAGAAGATAAAGAGTCGACAAATAAACTCCGACGACCCTCTGAACTGGGTCGCCGCCGCCGATTCGCTGAAGGGGAGCCACGTCGCGGAGGTTAAGAAGATGGTGGAGGAGTTTCGCAAGCCGTCGGTGAGGCTCGGCGGAGAAACGCTGACGATCGGTCAGGTCGCTGCGGTGGCTGGGTCGGCGGCGGTGGAGCTCTCCGAGGCGGCGAGGAGGGAGTTAAGGCGAGCAGCGATTGGGTTATGGAGAGCATGAACAAGGGTACGGACAGCTATGGTGTTACGACGGGGTTTGGTGCCACGTCACACCGGCGGACGAAGCAAGGCGCCGCTCTACAAAAGGAGCTCATTAGGTAATTAGTAGTTGATCCTCTTTTCCTACCTTTTAATAATAACTATTCATTTATACGAGATAAATTGTAAATAAGAGTTATTTGTGGATCGTGAGTAGAGTATCATAATTGAGAAATTATAAATTAGATTTTGCGTCTATTTTTAGGAAAATAATATACAGCTGTCAACTACTTCTATATGGAACGTGCATCGAGTTAATGTTCATTCACTCATGGAATTGCACAAAAAATATTAATTTTATTACATCTGTCATATGTTATCAAACATCTATTTAAATCTATGACAGGTTTTTGAACGCCGGAATATTCGGGCATGGAACGGAATCTAACTGCACATTACCCCACTCGGCCACACGCGCCGCCATGCTCGTCCGTATCAACACGCTCCTCCAGGGCTACTCTGGGATCAGATTCGAAATCTTAGAAGCCATCACTGAGTTCCTCAACCACAACATCACCCCTTGCCTCCCCCTCCGCGGCACCATCACCGCCTCCGGCGACCTCGTTCCACTCTCCTACATCGCCGGGCTGCTGACGGGCAGGCCAAATTCCAAAGCCGTCGGTCCCAGCGGCGAGATCCTAAACGCCGAGGAGGCCTTCAAGCTCGCCGGACTAGACAAATCTGGCTTCTTCGAACTGCAGCCGAAGGAAGGCCTCGCCCTCGTGAACGGCACGGCGGTCGGCTCCGGCCTGGCCTCCATCGCACTGTACGAGGCCAACATCCTCGTACTCCTGTCGGAAGTCATGTCCGCCGTCTTCGCCGAGGTAATGAACGGCAAGCCAGAGTTCACCGACCACCTTACCCACAAATTGAAGCACCACCCAGGGCAGATCGAGGCCGCCGCAATAATGGAGTTCATCCTCGACGGAAGCTCTTACGTCAGAGCAGCTCAGCAACTGCACGAAATGGACCCATTACAGAAGCCCAAGCAAGACAGGTACGCCTTGAGGACTTCCCCTCAGTGGCTCGGACCGCAGGTGGAGGTGATTCGATCGGCGACTAGGATGATCGAAAGAGAGATAAACTCCGTGAACGACAACCCTCTGATCGACGTTTCAAGGAACAAGGCCCTCCACGGCGGCAACTTTCAGGGCACACCCATCGGCGTGTCCATGGACAACGCCAGGCTGGCTATTGCGTCGATTGGGAAGTTGATGTTCGCTCAGTTCTCAGAGCTTGTCAACGACTATTACAACAATGGGCTCCCTTCCAATCTCTCAGGCGGGCGAAACCCTAGCTTGGATTACGGCTTCAAAGGGGCTGAGATAGCCATGGCTTCTTACTGCTCTGAGCTTCAGTTCTTGGCTAACCCAGTGACGAACCACGTGCAGAGCGCAGAGCAGCACAACCAAGACGTGAACTCCCTGGGTTTGATCTCATCTAGGAAGACGGTGGAGGCTTTGGACATCCTTAAACTAATGTCAGCCACTTACTTGATCGCCCTTTGCCAGGCCATAGACTTGAGGCACTTGGAGGAGAATCTCAGGCTCACGGTGAAGAACACTGTCAGCCAAGTGGCTAAGAAAACCCTAACCATGGGAGTCAATGGGGAGCTCCACCCGTCGAGATTCTGCGAGAAAGATTTGCTTCGCGTGGTAGACCGCGAGTACGTCTTTGCTTACATTGACGATCCTTGCAGTGCTGCGTACCCATTGATGCAGAAGCTGAGGCAAGTTCTCGTGGATCACGCGCTGAAGAACGGAGACAACGAGAAGAACGCAAACGCTTCGATTTTCTTGAAGATCGAGGCCTTCGAGGAGGAGCTCAAGGCCGTGCTTCCTAAGGAAGTCGAAGGGGCGAGGATTGCGCTTGAGAGTGGAAACCCAGCTATCAAGAACAGAATCGAAGATTGCAGATCTTATCCTTTGTACAAGTTCGTGAGGGAGGAGTTGGGAACGAAGTATCTGACTGGGGAGAGAGTGGTTTCTCCTGGGGAAGAATGCGATAAGGTGTTCGCTGCTATCAGCAATGGTTTGATCGTTGATCCTTTGTTGAAGTGTATTGATGGTTGGAATGGTGAGCCTCTTCCCATTTGCTAGTGTTCTCTGTTTTTTCTTCTTTTTTTTTCCCTTTCTTTTTGTTTTGGTCGTTTGAATTGTGTATGACTTGATTATATCGTGGTTGTATTGTATGGTTTATTTAATGTTGTTGTGATTTCCGGGAAAATGGGAATATGTTATTTGCTATTACGTTTTACCTTCACCTTGCTTCTTTAAGCCCGGATTAAAGAAAGCCCGGCCCGAAAACAAAGAAACGCCCATAGAATAGAATCACTGGTTTGTGGCTTGAAGTTGCTCATCCATCCATTTTCCTATTTCCAAGAAAATGCCTTTAGAGAAGCACCATTTCTCGCGGCTGTAACACTTTCATCTACCTAAATCTCCTCTCCCTATATATGTATACCGCAATTGTGTTCTTACATGTATATATCAATTCAATATTCACATCAAGACAGCCCAGAAAGGAAAAATCCCCAAAAGAGTGATATTTATATCCAGTTTCCTTTGTACTCTCTCTTTCTTACCAGTTTATGAAACACGGGGGAAAGAGAGCTAACAAAATATAGTTCGCGTTCATTTCTTGATTTTTAGACCATTACAGAAAAGGAAAGGAAATTAAAATGGCGATGATTTCGAGTAGAAGCAGTAACATCAACATGTGGATGGCAGTAGCTCCAAGCCCGCTTATATATCCATGTAAGTCTTCAAACGTCCCTGACTTGGAAACCATCATTGAAGATATCGACGAAGAAGAAGAAGACGATGCAAATAAAGATGATGATGACCATGATTGCTGATGATCGTCACCTATAAGTCACTTTGTGCTTCTAATCGCCCATCCGAGCATGGTGGTTTTTCTGTAATGCGTGTGATCGAGGCGTTCTTCGTTTATTTATTAGTTTATTTCTTTTTTTATTTGAATACTTGTATAGAACGAAGGAAGCTCTTTGTTGCCTGAACAAACGAGGAGCGTTTAAGGTTTCATTGTTCATTGTTCTTACTAAGGCCTTAAATTCAGGATTTATAAGAATCTTGGTTCTTGAAAGAAAACAAAAACAAAAAAGAAAAGCCTGTAAGGATTAAGGCAAAGCATAAATGGAGTCGATCGATTAGGTTGCCAAGCAATTACTGTAGCAATTATGAAAAACATTGTTGAAATCAAATAGTTTGACGTGTTCTAATCCAAATATCAATCAACAATTGTACAAAAATGATATAATACCATCTCATCTTTGTTAAAAGCTTCATTTTTCTTTTGCGAATACATGGATTGAAAGGAGCATGTTAATCGGCGGCAGATGTCATTTGTCGGAGATAGATTTCGAGTTCTTTCCTTTACCGCATGTTTGTTGTACTTTGGTGGGCCACCAATATCTTACCAGAACTAAAACACCATTAAATCTCTTATTCGTCACTCTTCTTTCTTTCTTATTTTTCCTTTTTTTGTTGTTTCAGTTAGCTCCATGTCCGTCTAAGATCATCTGACACGTCTCCGTTGTAGTTTGATTAGAGCTCGTTGATATATTGTGGGTTTTCTTGGACAGTGTAAGAAAATTAAAAAGATCGCATTTTTTTTGGGAGGGTATTGTCTTGTCGAGTCAATGGACTCAGCTGAAGAAGGCAAATGTTCAGCTAATGATGGGTTGCTAAAAGTGACATCGCTGCATCATCCGAGTCGCCGAAGGTGTTTGCTTTATTGCCTGACTCATCTTTCATTAGTGACAAAATGTGCATAGTTTCTGCTAAATTTTTATTCTGTTCAATAGCGTAAAGAAAGATCAAGTCTTGATTGAGCTTGCTAGACTCGTTACAACGATGCCTCTCAATTGTCTGTTACTGCTGCGGTTGATAAAGATGAAAGACGAATGAATTTTGATGAACTGTTGAGATGAATTAGCTTTGATGTTCTTATCCTCAGACGTTGAATATGCATGCTTGTGTTTCCTATGGTTTCACCAGATTGGAGAAACTAGTGAAATAGTAGCAGAGAAATCACTTACGAATCAGCAAAAAACAGAGCAAAACTTGACGTTGGACATACCCGAACGATCAATCGTTGAATCGAAATCAGCAAAAAACAGAGCAAAACTTGACGTTGGACATACCCGAACGATCAATCGTTGAATCGAACGACGAATCTGTGATAGTAAACATAGCCTCTTCGCCAGTTCAAACTCCCAAAAAAGTGAACTTTTCTCCATTGCCAAGCCCAAGCCACACAGAAATAAATGAATCATCATCAGCTGGCCCTTCTTCGTCAAGGGGAAAACCAGTTTTAAAGAACTTTCTTCCCATTCCCAGGTTGAGTTTCAAGAAACGGAGACTACTTTGGCAGTGTCTTCCGTGTGATCCTAACGGAAGGCCCATATGTTTGGGCCGTAAAAGCCCATTTATCTCCATCATGCCCGTTTAGTTATTCGCCGTTGGAATAGCCCATTTACCTTGCCCACTGTTTCAAATGTAGACCAAAGTCAGTTAGGTTTTCTTAGAGATTAATATGTACTAATCACAGGTTTAGTAGTAAATTAAAAGATTCACTTTCTTACCTGGCGAATGGCTACAAAGAGGGCATACAAAAGCTATGGAATTGGTCAACTCCAATAATAATAATTAATACGTTATTAAAACCTAAAAAGGAGACCACCATGCACGATCAATGGCGAAAAAGGTAAATAAGATTCCGATATTCCAAGACTGACAATCGTCCCTCTTTTGAGCATTCTCATGTGATGCGTTCCTTCTCGTCAAAATCATGTCCAAAAACAAACATACAGAAAAGACAAGAAAAGGGGAGCTTCCAAGACTAGTTACTTTATTCATCGCTTTCTAGCGACCTTTTTACTTTTTGCAAGGGATTTACTTAACACTTGACCAATTCCATATTTTAACTTCACTCATGCACTAGAATAATAATATCGATCAAGATCAGCTTTTGTTTTTCCATCATAGCTCTTGCAAAACTAATATATGGTACAGAATGGGAAAATAATCCACATAAAAGGAATAATATAACGCTAGGCTAGCTAGTCATGACTGCCCGTGCTGAAATGGCTTAATCCCATAGCAGAACTCATGGAAGCGAACTTAGCAATCTCTTGAGGCAAGAACGGGCCCGTGGGCCCGCCATGGCCACTCATTCCAAGAAAATCCCTCGTCAGACTATTCTCAACACCATGCAATAGAATTCCTCCATGCAAAGTAGTGTTATTCACATGGCGCCCTTGAGAATTATTATTATTATTAGTCTGTGCACAGCTTGATTTGGGGCTCATCATAATAGTTGCGCCAGCAGTCTTTTCAAACAAGTTTGGACAGGTCTTTGTTGAGCCCATCTGAGCTGCTTTTTGTAATAGTGCGGTTGCTGACATTGGAAGCGAAGGCGTTGATGATTTTGACGACGATGATGAATAGAGTGAACCCATTGACTCCGAGACTTTGTTGCTCGCTGGCTCTTCTTTAAGACCTTGAGATGCAAGCGATGACGACAATGAGAGGCTTGCGTAGTTGTTTTCCATTGACGAGGTTGGACAAAAGAAAGAATTGTTGCTGTTGGCCACTTGGATAAGGTCAGGCAAAGACGCTGAGTTCGTTGCCGTGAAAAAGTTGGGATTTTGATGATCGATATTGATTTGCTGGTGATCGTACCAAACTGAAGATCGTGGCTTTTGCTGGTGATTGTGTTCTCCAAAGAGGGAAGTTTCAGGTCGAAAATTTAAGCCCATGTGAGGAATCATCATAGGAGGGTTGTTGCTGTTGAATCCAAGCTGCAAGCTTTGCCTAGCGTTCATCAAACTGCTGCTGTTCAAATCATTCGTGAAGTTAAGATTGTTTGCCCCAACTCTTGCAGTTTCATCGGCTAAGGCGTCACAGAAAGCCCTATGAGTGATAAAACTGTCTTTCCTGGAAGATATGAAAAAAGAAATTCAATGAAATTTATGAGTGACCGCTCATTCAATAACTAATGATAATTTGCATTAAATTCTTTAAAGATGGCAGGAAACCAAAGACTCCAACTAAATAAAGACAAACTCGTGGGTAGTTGCTTAATTAGGTTTAATATATACCTGGAAAATAGAGTGCCACAGTCACATTTATACTCCCTCGTACCACATGTCTTAGAATGAGCTTTCCAATCAGATTGAACAGCGTACTTCTTCGAACACTTGTCGCACTTCCACTTCTTCTCGCCATGCTTTCTGCTGAAGTGTTTCTTGATGCCCGTAAGATCTCCCAAGGCTCGGGCGGGGTCGTGGTGAATGCATGTCTTTTCAGGGCATATGTAGACCTTCTTCTTAATCTGATCCTTGTTGGATCTTTGCTTGAGCTTCCATGGCAAGTTGTGCCCTCTTCTGTGAAGCTGCAAGTTTTGGTCCCTCTGAAAACCCTTATTGCATATTTCGCACACGAATCTGTTCGTCGCCATGAGCGCCTTCGGTGAAAGAGCAATTACTTCTGCGTCTGGATCTGTGTTATAATCACCCATGAAACACACATTATGTGTTTGACATCGCCCAAAGAGTTGAAAAAGCTTAATTATTATTACCAGGTGTTCCAGGTTGATTTCTTTTCTTCTTGTTAGAACCGTTGGCTTTGGGGTTATTAGGGTTAGGGTCTGATAATTCTTGGTGGAAAACGTGGGATGGATCGGAGAAAACGTTACTAGGCATCATTTTTTTGCTGCAGTTTTTGGTTTCTTACACAGATGCAGACACGAAAGGAGAAAGAGCTAACAAACGAAACAAAGGTTTTGGAAGCTTAGGATCTCTGCAAACAGGCTACAAAACAAAAGATTAATAAGGCTAAAGAGTCTCAGCAAATAAAAACAAGATGAAAGAGCGCACTTTGGTGTTATTCAAATGAATCCACCGTCATCGCCAACAAAGAGCACACACGCACGAGAAAACCCTTTGATTAAATGTTTCTAAATACAGCAAAAGCTTTCGGACTGATCTATCTATGGTGGTTGCTTTTGTTTGGTTTTCCAGAGAAAACACACACCAAAATATATCTTACTTTGAAAGAATATAAATATTCCACACCAACTCCTTCAGCTCGTTCTTATCCCACACTGCGTAGTCCCTTGATGCAAATTTAAGCTTGTCTTCCGATGACTTATTGTCAAAGTTAGTCAGCCATAGATTTACCATATGGGCCCTCTCTCTCTCTCTCTCTCTCTCTCTCTCTTGCCAGAATATTATTACATAGAGTGATTTGTACGTATGCATTGGCTTGGCTGTATGCTGCTTGTAACAAGAATGTGTAGAGCTGCGTGTCATTGGCGTACAGTTTATCGAGCAAAGTTTCAATTATCAAGACGCGGAGAATTCAAAGATATATTTAATGAAAATTCTCTTGGTACTGATTTTACTACTACCAAGTACCAATCTCGTGTCCAAAAATCGGCATAAATAAGTAAATAAATGATGATAAAGAAAAATCACAAATCTCAACAACGTCGAGTCCTACAAGTATCAAGTAGTGAGCAATATTGCTTGAACGGTCAACTGGTAAATGGTTAAATTATAACTTTTTTGACAAACTGGGACTGCGTGTCTATAATATGTTCCGTTTAATATTAACGGGTAGTACTTTTCATTTTCCTTAATTGTGCTAATTTATGCATTGTGGAAGTGAAAAAGAGTTTGTGAGCAGTAACTTTTGGGAGTAAACCACGCAAAAAAGTGAAATTGCCTTTATGGCTCGTGCGCTACCGAAGAGAAAATGATTACAACATAATTAAAGTTGGATTAGACGTTCTCGATATTACATCTTATATCTCCTGTCAGAAAATGTAATATATAAAGTTTTTCAATTAGAAATTAAATATTCATTTTACCACTTTCAACAAAGAGACCTGTCAGAAAAAATGTTTTCTTATTTCTTTGAAATTCCCGAAGAAGTTTGAGCAGCCCCGTGACACAACCCTGTCTCACGGACTTGTGTGGGTCCCAGTTTCTATTTATCTTGTGTGTATGATCTGTAAATACAGAAATTGCGAGTTAAGGGAAATTATGATTTAGTACAAATCTATGGTCGTTGGTCAATGTCAAATTTTAATTAATTACTCTCTCTGTTTCACAATTTTAGATTTTTTCACACGTATTAAGACATGGGTTAAAATGTCTCTTATACCCCTCATTAACTATTAATTATTATTCCACTTATGAAGCATGTGTTGTTATTTAATATGGGGCAATTTTGGAAATTTACACATATATATTTATTGAAAATACCAAAACGACTTGCTTTTTAGAAAAAAAAAGACATCTAAAACGACTTTCTTTGTGAAACAGATGGAGTATAAATAACCTAAATCATGAGAAATAATAAAGGACAAATATTATCGGTCCATTGTGCAAGAAATTGTCTGGGAAAAGTCTCCATATTGATTGGATCTTGAAAGCCAACATATCATTAAACCGTGGATAAATGGCAGATAAGAATGAAATAATACAAAAGAATATTACAAGTTTAACTGCTTTTGTCTTCACGTACTTGGATTTATTGCAGTTCGAATCATTCTTCTCCTTCCCTATCATCTCTCGCATTGCCCCACACGTCGTATGTGTATCTATCATTTCCCTCCCAATCCTATTTCTATATTTATTTCGTGGTTGCTCATAATATATAGCTAACATTTGCATGTTGCGATTATAAGATTTATATTGGTATTCATATATTATTATTTTTTTCAAAGATACTTACACATGCGTAGGCATGTGAAATCTACAACAACGTGGGGTACCGTAAAACCATAAATTATTATGGAATATCTTACGATCACTATCTATAGAATTTTTTAATATATAATAGAAATGAGAATTATTATTAGTTGGTCCTTAAAACGCGTTGTTAGTGTTGCATTTTCAAGGGGCCTATGGCGTGAGCCGGTGAAACCTATTATGAAGAAATCACTTCTCTCTAAATCATACTTTGTTCTCTTTTAAAAGCTCAAATATATTTCATTAACGTTTCTTCGACGTACGCAGGCAAGTGGACGACTTTGGGAAACTATTGAACTAGATTGAGTCATTATTGCAATTAGTACTGTCTACTCACTCTATGCGTGCGTTTAAAATACAATTGTTTTAATTTTTGTTTTGAAGTTTATAATTTACGGCAATCTATACATAAATACCCAATAACAAACTAAAAAGCCACTGAAGTACCTTGTCAGATATATTTTATAGGTAGGTACCCATTTGACTAAAAATTTTACACTTAGGTACCTAATCACCTCATATTACGAAAATACCCTTATTAACTGATTTAGAATTTCATTTCAGCTTTTTTTTTTCTCTGCAAAATTCGACCTTCAGCTCGCCGTCGACGATTTCTTCTTGCCGACCAGTTCCTTCTGCTCGTGCCGGCACCGGACAAGGATCGAAGAGCCTATTGAACGTTGGGTTCTCGATTTTCGGGGTTGATTTTGTCAGGTAAGCTTTTCTTTTGGTTTGGGTTTGGTTAATCGATTTTGGGCGTTTGTTCAAGGTTTATTCCAAATCGGGGAGCTCAATGCGATCCAAGAGCTCCATATAAAAGTGGAATGTTAGGATTTGGTAGTTATTGAGGCTAATCTATCGAGATTTCGGTTTTCTTTTATGTAAGTGTTACGACGTACCATTTTCTATGAATATTACGTACCATTGTATGTTGTTATACCGTACCTAAAATACATTATGCGACACAGTCCGATTGGACATCTATGTTATGTAGTATCTTTGTGTATTTATATCACGTACCAAGTAACATGTGTATACGTTACCAAACTGTCCAGTTATGCAGTACCAATCTAAACTATATACCGTACCATTTATACAGGTTGCCGTAGTATCTGAAAATAAGGCGTCTGCAAATTCGTTAGGTGGCGGACTATGAGACATTCTTTTTACGATTTATGCACATTTGTCGATCATCAACCCTATTCCGACTCACGAGATGAATGCTCAAACCGATGATGAGAATTTCATTCGTGACCTGGACATCCGCGTTCTCCCCGGTCGTCGAAAGACACGGAGGATTCCATCTCAGGTAGATAGAAGATCCAACAAGTGTAAAATATGTGGGAAATACGAACATAATCGCCGTACTTGTACAGAAGCCGTAACGACGTAGCTTCCGTATTTTCCATGTATTTTCTTTTTGCTTTTGTCCCATAACCTTTTTCGGTGCTCTTTTGTATGCTACTGGCTCATTCTTTTTGTCTAAATGATGCCAGTAGGTCATTGTTTTGTTCAAATGTGTCAATAGGATATGGCTCATTGTTTTTGTCTAAATTTGGTACTGTAATGACTGCTAGTTTGGTACAGTAAGATATGCACATTTGGTACGGTACTATATGTAAATTTGGTACTGTAATGACTGCCAGTTTGGTACAGTAATATATGCACTTTTGGTAACGTAATATATGCCAGTTTGGTACAGTAAGATTTCTAAATTTGGTACGGTATTATATGTAAATTTGGTACTGTAATGAATGCCATTTTGGTACAGTAATATATGCACTTTTGCTAATGTATGCACATTTGGCACCGTAATATATGTAAATTTATTACTGTAATACATGCCAGTTTGGTACCATAAGATATGCAAGTTTGGTACGTTAAGATATGCCTGTTTGGTACTGTAATATATGCCAGTTTGGTACCCTACGGCATGCATGTTTGGTACCGTAACCTATGCCAGTTTGCTAATGTACATTTGGCACCGTACTGGATGTAAATTTTACAGTAATATATGCCAGTTTGGTACCCTAATATATGTAAATTTGGTACGGTAATATATGCCAGTTTGGTACCCTACGGCATGCATGTTGGTTACCGTTGAAGCAAATGCCTGTTTGGTACTATAATATATGCCCGTTTGGTACCGTACGATATTCAATAGTGATAAAGTAATATATGCACATTTGGCACCGTAATATATGCATACGATAAAACAAGAAGGTGCTTCTTATGGGGGTCAAGCCGATAAGAAAATCAGTGTATCAAGATCTCAATCTGAGATCTTATTTCGGGAAGCATGCATCCAGGATATTTGGTACTGTAATATATCCCAATTTGGTACGTTAATATACGCAGCCTTGGTACTGTAATACAGGTAATATAGGTACTCTAAGTGTACGACATAGGGTACTGTATCCTTTCAGAAGTAGGTACCGTATAAATTAAAGTATTACTTTGAATTTAAGACTTGGCTATATTCCGTAACAAACGAAGCATTTCAGTATGTGTTGATGTGTATAGAGGATTAGACAATTTTTGACTTTTTTCAGTAATGATTGCACATTTTTCTGACGTTTTTCAGTAATGAGTGGACAGATTTCTGACATTTTCTATGTCATGTTTGGACAGATTCTGACATACGATGTTTTAAATAATAAAAGACAACTCATCTGACATGTCAGTGGCTTTAATAAAATGTTTCATGTCATATGTAATTTTGGGTACTGCAACCGTGGATGCGTTGGTACGCTTTAAACAAAACGACAGGTACCCCTACAAAGATATTTAAGATACGGTGTCCCTTATATATATGATACGTCATACTAGGGTTAGTAATTTTCGGAGTCGATCGAATTATTTTTTCATCTCGAACCACCGTAGACCAATAATATATAGTATTAAATACGTTTCAGATCAAATTCGGTGCATTACGCCCCGCACGCATGAATAAATCTTAGAATACCATGATTCATTATAGTATAAGGATACAAGCAAGAACATCTACAACATAATTTGAATAATGTGGTGAGTGCTACATCTGCGAATTCAGTGCATTAGGCTTTGATATATTTTTTTCATTTCGTTATTGTTAGGTATTGCCAAAATCACGCAGGACAACGCGATTCGATTAGGAATGTACTTATTTTTCGATCGTATAACAAATGGTACGATATACTTCATATCTGGGTACTGTAAATGTGTAATTATAGATACGGTAAACCTGCAGGTTATGGTACTATATAGGTAAATGATAAGGTACCTTCTGTAAAACACAAGGTACCTTAGTGTACAACAGATAAGGTACTTCACGTGCGATATATAAGGTACGGTATATATTTACGTTATGGTACGATTAACCTGCATATTACAGTACTCTATATGTAAGCGATACGGTACGGTATACTTGCATATCTGGTTACCGTATATGTATACGTATGGATACGGTAAAATTTCAGGTTATGGTAATACATATGTAAATTTAAGGTATGGTAATGGTACAACAGATAAGGTACTTCATGTGCGATATATAAGGTACGGTATATATTTACGTAATGGTACGGTTAACCTGCATATTACGGTACTCTATATGTAAGCGTTACGGTACGATATACTTGCATATCTGGGTACCGTATATGTATACGTATGGATTCTGTAAAATTTCAGGTTATGGTACTACATGTAAATTTAAGGATGGTAATGGTACAACAGATAAGGTACTTCATGTGCGATATATAAGGTACGGTTAACCTGCATATTCTGGTACTCTGTACGTAAAAGATAAGATACGGTCATACAATAACATATGGTACTGCATAAATTACGGACAGTCGTAGAACAACACAACACAGTACAAAAGAAAACCAACATAAACAACCAAAGGTCTCCAAACAGTCCCATCCCCGACTCAAAAATAAGTTAACCAAACTAAACAACACAGTCTCCAAAGAGTCTAACAGCATATCCAAGAAACTTACTGAAAAAGATCTAGCATGCAACTACGCTCGTCAGTAGTCACGTAAAATGCGAACAGCCATAGAAGCACGATACACATCCATGTTTACTCCTTTGCCATACTTCTCTTGGGTGTCGACAACGTACTCCTCTATGGTTAAACAAGCATGCACCCCGCAGTCTACGTCGCCAAATAGGGGCCGATTAAACTCTGGATCCACGGGCTTCTTACATAGATACCAAATGCAGAACCATTTTATTTACACAACGGATACCTTTTGGCCAGACAGATGGTACCAAATGCAGTGATAATGTAGTACCAAAAAAGAAAATTGACCTCATTTTCGAAAAACACACTGTTAACAAGCAGTACTATTTCGTTCACACAAGAGATACCAATTTACCCAAACAGAGGGCACCAAATGCAGTGATACTGTTGTACCAAAAAAAATTGACCCCATTTTTGCAAAACCCACTGCTAACAAGCAGTACCATTTTATTCACACAAGGAGTACCAATTTGCCCAAACAGAGGGTATCAAATTCAATCATAATGTAGTACCAAAGCAAATTGACACCATTAAAAAAAACCAGTTAACAAGTAGTACTATTTTATTCACACAAGGGGTACCAATTTTCTCAAACAGAGAGTACCAAATGCAGTGATAATGTAGTACCAAAACAAATTGACTCCATTCGGAAAAACCACTGTTAACACGCAGTACCATTTTATTCACACAAGGGGTACCAATTTGCCCAAACAGAAAGTACCAAAAGCAGTGATAATGTAGTACCAAAACAAATTGACCCAATTCGAAAAAATCAAAATCGATCCATTCGAGAAAATCAAAATCGACCCATTCCAAGAAAAAACCCAAATAGAGACTTTCCACCCATCTAAACACGCACAAAAAACCCTAATCGAACAACAAATCAATCTCATTCCAAAAAACACGCATCCATTGTTACGAACACTAACCAAAATTGCTTAAACACAACGAATTATGGCAAAATCAAACTAGATACAAGCCTATTGATAACGGAAATACCGCGAACGAGTGGACAGACGAAAATACTACGAATTACTTACCTATCGATTTCAGACGGCCAATACCACGACGAACGAGTAGACAGAGGGCAATACCGCGATGAACGAAGGGAACAAGCTCGATCTCTGAGAATTAATCGCGCGATTTGGAAAGATGGGTGTGAGTTTTTTTTTTATGAAGGAACGAACGTGAAATGAGAAAAGCAGGTAAAAGATGTAAATAAACAGTTTTAATAGGGGTAAATCCGTCAGTTAGGTACCTATGAGTAAAATAAAATTCAACTAGGTACCTAGTTTAAAAACTTATCTGACAAGGGACTGAACTGTTTAATTTTTACTGATGTAGGTATTTAAGTGTAGAAGCCCCTATAATTTATATTTAGTAAATGGAATATAATTTTTATATATATACAAAGGAAAATAATGATTAGGGATATAAGTATAATAACTAAAAATTGAAGGGTTAAATTAAATGTGATAATTATTTAATTAATGAAATTAGAATAGAAAGGTTAATTTGTAAATGTTTTACACACCAAATTAGCAGTTAATAGCCATCCCTCACCCTTAATATAATATATGGTATAGATAACCAGATAGTTCTATTATAGGAGAAATTAAAGAAACGTAGGTTATATTTTATTTTTCGTAAGAATCAATGAACGTTTCAAAGAAACAAGATGCACGGCAGACAGCAATTCGATCATGTTGGGGGACTAATAACACGTTCTCTTGTCAATTTTAAGGAGAAAAATCAGAAAAGAAGAAAGGAAAAAAAAAACGAAAAAAGAAGATGAGCATCCTATGCTAGATGCTTGATATCCCAATACGCAATACTTGCAATTCCATTGAAAATGATTTCATGTAACTTAATCATATAATTTTTTTTATCAATATTGCGGAACATGCACAAATCCTAATAGATCTGTAATTGAAATACAAACATGGTGATGACTATCTTGGCATGGAGCTGTCGGCACCCTTAGTTTAAATATATGTATGGCAGGTAACCTATCGCATTCTTGCCTTAATATTTTTTTAAAAAATAATGACTGAATAATATAAAGAAATATATGGGCACGATGATTAATAATTCAATTCCCTCGTAAACATATTCAAATAAATAAACAATCAGAAATTGGTCTTAAATCACCCTCAAATATTAGACAACACACAGAGAGAATAGATGAAAAGGATAATGGACGCAAAGTTGAGTGAATTTTTTTCCAATGCTGTTAATTTTCATTTGTTCAACACTCTGCAAAGTTGGCAACCAAGATTTTCTACTTCGAACCTTCTTAATTTTGAAATTATCGAATGTATTGCATTGTGGGTTGGAAATACTAAATTGCATAGGGTTAAGGCAATGAACAGCCAGCCCAGCCCATTGTAGAAATATATCGAAAATTTCCCAAAACAAATACCCAAAGTAATGAATGGGATGGGAAGACACGTACTCATAAATGCAAGAATTGACTTCAATAGTTCCAATTTAATGTTTGCTACAGCGACATCATACGGTCCGAAAATAAGACCAGAAAGTAAAGGAAACGGCAGCTTCTCTTCTCACATATCCCTTTCATGCCCCAGCCATTGCTTTCAGAGCTTAAAGACTCATTAAAGTCTTGCGAATCGATTCATGGGGACAACCTTTAATGTGAATCGAAGAACTTTAGGTTCAAGCTCAACAGATTCTGCAAGTTGATTGAGATTTCAGAAAGACGCATAAAAGAAACTTCCATCTCCCAACAAAAGTCTGTTCTTTGGCATAAAATGAGACTGAGGATACCAAGTTGTAATAAAACATCATATTGCACAGAGATACTTCAAGATAGTTAGCCATGGCTGCGAGCGCTAGCACTGCCCTTGAAACTACCCCTACTTGGGCTCTTGCAACTGTCTGCTTCATCATCGTGTCGATATCCATTGCGATCGAACATTCGATTCATCTTCTTACAGAGGTTAGTGTTGATTGTTCTTTCTTGATTCGTGGAATTATATATATCGCAGACATGCACGATGATGCGTACGCATGACGTCATAAATTTACAGTGGCTCAAGAAACATAGGAAAACTGCTCTGCGTGATGCAGTTTGGAGGCTTAAATCTGGTAATTTGGGCTCAAAATCTGTTCTTTTCTTTGATCGTCGCATGTGTTTTTTTTTCTTTTCTTTTTGAATGTGCATTTCTTTGCTTCGTATGTGACACTTTTGAGTTTTGACAGAGCTCATGCTTCTGGGATTCATGTCCCTCTTACTAGCAGCAACTCAAAATTTCATTACAAACATCTGCGTATCCTCCAAAATGGCAAACACTATGCTCCCATGTAGTAAGGAGTTCGTCGTCAACGCTTCCATCGCAGTTTACAGGAACTTGATCGACGAATCGCTCGCAGATTTTATACCGATCGAAAGTTATAAGATAAACGACTCCCACGAGTTATATAACAGAAGACGAATGGCAGACGATTATGGAACCTACAACAGCTCATCGAACGCTACAGATTCTTGCAACCTTAAAGTATGATTCACCATTAGTTTTTGATGGTTGGGAATGCCATTTTTTCTAATCAGTGAATGGATATGTACAGGGAAAATATCCATTGATAACAAAGACAGGGATACAGCAGCTACAGATCTTCATCTTCGTGCTAGCAGTTATGCAGATTGTGTATAGTGTGCTCACCATGGCCTTAGGAAGGGCTAAGGTGCCTTATAAAAAGCTTCTGAAAACTGTTCAGCTATTTCCATATTTTTCTTCTATGCGATGATTTACCGTTGATTTAGCAGATGAGGCGCTGGAAATCGTGGGAGAAAGAAACACGAACAGCAGAGTATCAGATCGCTAACGGTAATTTGCGAAGCCTTACTTATTTTATCCGTTTGGCAATTTTATTTCTATGAATCATCGTCATGCTGTATTTTGATTCAGATCCAAATAGATTCAGATTCACGAGACAAACGACATTTGGGAGGCGGCACACAAGTTGTACAGAAACAACGTTTCAACTATGGCTGGTGAGCAGCATATCTTTACTCTGCTCTCAAAAAACGGTAATTTTCGAACTACTACTAACTAACTAACTAACTATAAGCTGTGGAGCAGAAATGTTTCTTCAGGCAATTCTTTCAGTCAGTGGTGAAGGTCGACTATCTTACGCTGAGGCATGGTTTCATAACGGTAAAGTTTTTACGGTGATTTGATTGCCCATTTCCATCGTTTTTTTCTCTATTTAGACGCTGAAAGCTCCCTATATTATAGGCCCACATGCCTGCTCAGATCAACACATTCGATTTCCAAAAGTATATAGAGCATTCCTTGGATGAAGATTTCAAGAAAGTCGTCAGCATCAGGTTTGTTTCAGAACTTACGAAAACGAGTTCTTTACTTTTTTCTTCTCTGACATCCTTAAAATGCAGCCCTCTTATGTGGTTTCTAGTCGTGATCTTCTTGCTCGTCGACGTTCACGGTACATTCGTAAAACCCATGACAGTTACCCTCTTCTCCTTTTTCAGTTTCGATCTCTATATAACGATCCCAGTCGTAAATTCAAACAGGATGGCATTCGTATCTGTGGATATCGTATATCCCACTCATAGTAAGCTTGCTCAAATCGAATACGTAAATGAAAAAAAAAACCAGACTTTTGGTTATTACAAACATTGTCTGCATACTACAGATAATCCTAGTGCTCGGGGCTAAACTCGAAGTCGTCGTTGAAAAGATGGCCATTCAGCTACAAACACAGAACAACGTTGTCATAGGAACGCCACTAGTGCAGCCCAACGACAATCTTTTTTGGTTTAACAGGCCGAGATTTGTGCTGCGTCTCCTTCATTTAACCCTTTTCGTGGTACGAAAAATACCAAACGATTTAGTACTCCTTTCCATCGATTCGAAATGCGAAGTTCTTACTGAATTAGTGGCTGTCGCAGAATGCTTTCGAGCTGGCTTTCTTCGTATGGGTCACTGTAAGCATCGCCTAAATCTCAGCAAAAGATATCATTTTTATTCAAATGTTTCCCAAGACTAAGTTTTGGTGCCTGCAGATACAGTTTGGGATTGATTCTTGTTACCACGAACACACGGCGATCATAATAACAAGAATAGCTTTGGCGTAAGAACCTAAAAAATAAAAATCGCTCCTTCTAAATCTCATGCTTACTGACAGTTCAATGCGTTTTTTTTGTTCTTTCGCAGGGTATCAGTTCAAGTACTTTGCAGCTACATTACTCTTCCTCTGTATGCACTTGTCACACAGATGGGATCGGAGTTCAAAGGCGATGTGCTCAACGAAGACGTTGTGCATGTACTGAAGCAATGGCATGCTGACGTTAGAGCTCGAAGGATGAAAAGCGTTCAATCTCAGGCCGTAAAAAATGGAGACGAAGAAGGAAATAATATGGCTGTGATTTCTTACGAAAACCATCCTTCTACTTCAGTGCCCCTCGAAACTTCGAACAAAAGTGAAATCACAGAGGACCGAACATAACAGACTATTTAGCTTGTAAGAAAGGTGTTTCTTGTATTATATACGACATAATCATACAGTAAAAATCAAAACTTTGTGTGGATAAAAATCTAGTATGCCGTCGTACTATAAAGAATTGTAAGGAAAGCGATGGAACAGAAGCCAAATGTGGTTCTCTAACGAGGGAAACAAAAGGACAATCTTGTAATTTAGGAACGTGAATGGTGTGGAAAAGATACTTCCATGTCTCAAGAGCTATGACCACAGCAGCCATTTTCATAGGGTCCCTCCCTACAGAAATTCATTAATTCTTTCTTTTTTCACTTACCCTCCACAACCACAGCATCAGCATCAGCTCTGTGCCTCTGTTTATCGTATTATTCTTTTATTCTGTGTAAGAAAATCTCAGCTACCCACGTTTTATAACACTCCTCCCAAAAGCCCACACGCAAGAACAGAAATCTCAGACTCATGGCTGCAGAGAACTGCGTGACATGTTTTCTTGGAGCCATGGATCGTTTATGGTTTCATCAGAGTGTTCTTTTCTCAGAACCCTCTGACACTTACGTTTCGGACGATAATCACGGAAAGATTTCCACAGTCGTAGAAACAACTAAACGCAAAGGTTCGCAGATAGCTTACACGGAGCAGAGCAATTCACCTGTAACTTCTTCAGCTACAGATCCAAAGGTAAGCAGGGGTCTGTCTTAACTATGTACGTAGAAAAAAAACTAGTTTGGGATTATGCAGATTATAATTTTATTGGTTACGATGACAAACAATCAAGGATGAAACCAGCAGCCAAGAAAGCGACGAGAGAGACGAAGCTACTTATGAAGAAAGAGCAAGTCGATTGAGTGCTTCGAGCAAAACAAGGTCTACTAACTCATCATCAACAGCGACAAGTCAAAAACGGTCGATAAGATTGAAGAAAGCAACGTCGAGCTTGAAGGGTTTGGTGGAGCTTGAACTTGAAGAAGTCAAGGGTTTCATGGATTTAGGCTTCCTTTTCAAGAAAGAGTACATAAACTACCGCATGATGAGCTTAATCCCAGGGCTACAGAGGCTTAACGGGCGTAAAGACGAAGCAACAGAGCTTTCAGTTGGGGGGTTTGAATCCAATAGCAGTAATAATAACGACGATGAAGACAACGAGTTGGAAGAAGACGACGAACAAGTAGAGGAGACTGAAGGTGCTGCTGTAATGAGACCATATCTATCTGAGGCTTGGCTCATAAAGAAGCCTGATTCTCCACTCCTGAATATCAGAATTCCAAGGGTCTCTTCTAATGCTGATATGAAGAGGCATTTGAGATATTGGGCGCGTACTGTTGCATCGGAAATCCAACAAGTATCTTAATAATGGGGAGACCAAAGATTTTGAAGAGCATGTAGATTCTCTTACACACACACACACATACACCGCAGACAGCATTAGGACCTCAAGAACTCATTCATTGCTGTTGTCCTAATAAACACCGAGTTTTCTCATTAATGGCCATGTAAGAGTTCTTGCTATATAATTGAGCTACTGGGCCTAAAACATAGCAACACAGTATACGTAGGGCAAAGAGACGAGACAACACAACATTCTTGTAATTACTTACTGACTCCAAACATAAACACTGTAATTCGCCGGTAACAGAACATAAGATCAATAGAGACTGAAACTCAACGACCCATGGTCTGCCCATTAGGGGGAACCATGGCTAGGACTGGCTGGCCACTGAACCCAGGGTGTGCGAGCCTACGGCGGAGCTCACGCCCTTCCTGACAAAGAGCACAAGCGTGGCAAAACACATGGGTGACGAAATCGCAGGAAGCCTCGCAACTTTCGAGCTGAATCTCATCTTCTGCACAGCTTCCACGGCATCCGTGAGATCTCACCAGCGCCTGGCAGCTTCCCTGTGCAGTTTTTTGTTTTTTTATCAGAACCATCAAAATTTAATCTTTTGTTTTAGTTGGCCAAGAAAGAAAGAGAAGAGAAGAGAGAGACTTCTAGGTTGAACTTGCGTCTGATGGCTGTACGGACGGGGTAAGAGAACCATGGTGCTATGCAGTTCCAGCCGAATAAGGAATTCCCCATAACGTAAAGGCCGGTGTAAGGCAAGCAGTGATGTGCAAATGTGCCTTGCGTCGAAGAATCTACCCTCTCGGCATTGGTCCCATAGAGAACGCAAGGTGCGAAGCTGCCCAGCAAACCTGATAAGAACAAGGTCTTCTTTTGTTAATCAAATCCCATTTTCAAGTCATAACATTCATACGCATATAGCTGTTATCTGCATTCTCTACATACAAATCGACCCACATCAAGAATCCATCTGATAAATAAAAAGGTACCACCTTTACCAGAAGGACGTATATAAACGATATGGGTGAACGTAATTACTGCAGAAAAACTCACAAACTTCGACGTCGCTGCTGTAGAATTCGTCGTTCTTTCCGAGGCAGGAGAAGATTCCCGAGCTCCATCGAGCCCTGTGCTGCCCAAGCATTATCATGGGATCAACCACCGCCACCGGCAGCCCGATCGGAACGGCCTCTTTCGGCGGAGCTCCTCCTTTCTTTGTCGACGGCGCCGCCGAACATTTTGAGGTGGAGCCCACCTCGGCCTTTGCAGGCGGATTAGCTCCGCCCTTGGATGCGGCGATTATGCTCGAGTCATCGTCGGATGCATCTTTGTTGTTTTGCCTTGGAATTAGGGGGTCTGATTCTTCGTAGTTGGCCATCTTTACTTCCAAAACAAAAACCAATCGCCGCTCGGAAAATCGCAAAGAGGTTTCACGTTATTGTGTCCTCTCTCACGTCTCCTTAATCGGTGATATAGTTATATTTGGTTTAATGCTATATACATGGACGCCTATCCCATCCATTTTATGGTTTGTATTTTATTACGTACCACACATCTATCTACGTGCGTAGTACACCACGACTTTGACATATAGAGATATCAAACGGGTCGACCCGCTTAGGCCATCCGAATCTGACCCGAAACAATCTTGCAGTCCTCGTCCTCGTCTATCACTGACGCTTCAGACATGCGTACTTCAATGTATCCAACACCGTCTCCATCAATGCAATAAATGAAGCAAGGAAACTCGAAAACAGTGAAAAATACGGAGGAAAATAGTCCACTGCAAGTACAAAGGCTTAATCTTTAACGATAATACTATGCATCTGCACAAGGATTATTACCAACATCTAATCCCTCAATTGGCCTCAGAGTTGGTTAACAAGCATTGATTTTGTTCTTGCAGGCTGGGACTTACATCTTGTTAGCAACAGTGGGTGGTGATTTAATAATGCATCACCTCGCAAGACTCGTCCTTTGCCAACTGAAACATTCTTCATTGATTCTCTGCTGCTAATTTCTTGATGGAATATTGGCCCTTTCTCTGAATCTTCAAGGCTGGGATTTTGCAACACCTCTGATTTCCCCACTCTTTGATTGGATTCATCGCCTTTGTTGTTATGATTATCTCCGCCTTCATCGTCACTGTTTAATGGACAACCCCAAAATCTACCAGCAAGGGATGAAGATTTGTACGGAGCAGATCTGCACCTTGTCAAAAGCAGAGCATTTGTAGGAGGGCGAGGAGTCGTCGTGCAAGAGCTCGTCTTATCATCCCCTAGAATCCTTTCACTTCCGACATTTTTGGAGTTCTTGGTATTGTTTTTCTCAACATTACCACCTGTAAAGTTCTCATCTTCATCACCCTTACCATCATCGTATGCTGCGAACGAATCCTCAGTAACGTCGACTTTCTTGCAATATTCGGATCTAAAAAAGGTGCCCCACTTAACGCAGCACACTTCCCTAAACAGCGCTTTCTTACTCCAAAACCTCAAACAAACCTTCCCCCAAGAGAAATCTTCCTTCGCCGGCAGGCACCGCCGTTCGTTCGTGGCGGCTCCGCCTCGTTTCTTACCCTTCGACCGTCTGATTCTGACCTGGCCGATGCATGTGACTTTCGGCGAAGAGGGCTCGTTTTCAATCGCACTCTTTTTGCTCCTTACATTGTAAAATATCGGGCTCGAACGTGACCTTCCTCTGCTTCTGCTGCCGGCGTTGCTTCTCAAGAACCTCATCATCAGCGGCGGCGGCGGGTACTTTTCTGCCCTGTTTGGACTCGATATTGGCTTTGTTAAAGCTTTCATTTTTTTGGGGAAGTTTTCAGCTAGAATTTAAACCTGTGTGAGTGCATTCACAACCTTGCTACAGTTTTTCTCTGTATCTTTGTGTAGTTTTGTCGTTGCTTTTGTTTAATTTTTTGGTTTACCCTTCATGTAGGAAGGAGGTGGATGTGAATGTGGTGCGCAAATAGCAATGGAAGATATTCATTTTCTTGGATATATATATATATATATATATAGTTTTATTACATTTATCCTATTATATTTTATTAGTGCACGGAGGGGTGAATCTGAGATGGAGTCTGGCTGTATCTTCTTGGCTTTTCTATTACACCTTTTGTTCTTCGTTTTAACAGTTGTCAAATTTTGATTTACTGCATGTGGATGTAGTGTGGCTGTGATTTATACCTTGTTCATTGCCTAAAAGAAAAGGGTTATATAGTTTCACAGCTTTAAGGTTTTCCAAGAAAGCTGCTTAAATCATCTCATACAAAAGCAAGTGAAGTCATGATACGATGAAGACAGCGTACTCCAAATTGCACGAAGTGACGTGAGAATAGACACATCTTTCGTGTGACTCCAATTCTTTTTTCTGATAAAAGATGTAAGAAAAGCATAAGCTTTATTCATTGCATTGCAAGCAACCACCTTTAACCTAATCGAAATTGAGACGCAAAACCAACTTCTAATCCAAATTCCACCATCGATGTCTGCATACCTCTCTGCCGAGGAGATATGATGACTACTAAGGTGGTGGAGTTCACATGGCAAATGAAGAGAAACGCCAAGATAATAGGACCATAAAGTCAACAAGGTATCATGGATTGTCTCTTTTTTTTTTTTTAAATAAAACTCTGTGAAGAAAAAAAAGAACAATGACAAAGGTGTAAAAGACAGTCAATAAGAAAACAAAACATGCACACGAGACTGCAAAGTGGGTGTCAGCATTTGTGCTGTCTCATTACATTACACGAATATAATGCTGTCCCAAACCCTATGTATTGATATCCCAATTGCAGCATCGTCGTTGATAACTTCGCAGCTTTTGCTTGTGAAGGAAACGTTGTCTCGTTTAGTGAAGCTAAATCACTTTCATCTATGATCTTTACATCCCAGCCATTGATTCTCTCAGCTTGTTCATCTGATTAAAGTTGAAGCAGATTTCAAAGGGGTCAAAGAACAAGTAAAGTTTGAGGCGTTCATATATTCTTGATGGTTGAGAATGTTATGTTTGGGCCCAACTTTAATGGGCCAAAATATGGGCTTTTTTCTTGTTCAGTTAAAGCCCAAACGGCCCACTTGGTACCGACGGGTGTAGTACTTCCACTTTCAAGGACGAAAGAAGGGCAAACGAATCGGAAAATCTGTGGCAACCCCTCAACGAAAGGAAAAACCCTAAATCTTTACACCTCACTCCAATTTTCTTGCAATACTCAGATCAGCTGCTCATCATGAACTTACTGGGTAGAGTAAAGCTATCATCGCATATTGCTGTATCTCTATCTGCACCCAATAGGTGTTTCTTTCGCATCAAACCTGTCCATGCCCTTCAGCAACAATTCAACTTTTTGGCTACGAGAGCTGTTCATGGCGGCGAGAAAGCCCAGCAGCTGACCAAGCCCAAAGCGCAGAAGTCTTCTGAGCCATCGACGACTTTTTCTCAAAGAGTCAAGAAACAAGTCGAGGCGTTGGCCCCTGTTTGGCCTAAGCCGAGGGAGATACCGTTCCAAGCTAAAGTTGCCAACTTTGTGAATCTGATAGGTTTTGTGAAGATCCCAGTTCAGTTTGAGACGGATTCTGATGGCAAACACTTTGCCACCACTGTAATTAGTGCTGGAAAGGTTAGTGGAAGCAGTAGTCTTGTGATTCCCATTCTGTTTGAGGGTGACCTGGCTCATACCGTGGCCTGCCATGTGAAGAAGAACGATTGTGTTTTTGTGTCTGGGCAGTTGAGTACTGAGCCCTTGGGACTGGCTTTAAGTGATGGTCTTGGGAAGTTCCACGTCGTTGCTGAAAATTTAAACTTTCTCGAGGGATATCAGAAGGTAGATGCATCGTTTTCAGGTGTTGGAATTGGTAAAAATGTAGATGCGAAGAAGATTGAGGAGGTTGTGGAAGTCATCGATGAAGACGATAAGCAGCTGAGAGGAAAAGCATATGAGAATGTAAAGGTGGGAAAAGTGTCCTCTGATTCTGTTAGCAGTAACATAAGTGCATCATCGACTGCTGATACTGAAACACCACCAAATCGCGGTGGTGGTGTTGAGGTGAAATTGGAAACAGATAGCGCAAAGAGCAGCGGACAGCAAAATAGCAGTAAGAAAAAAAGCGGGGAAGAAGTTCAAAACTTATGGAGAGATCTTGTGAAGAGTCCATTACAGTGGTGGGATTACCGCGAGCACAAGGCCAAAGGCTTGGTTAAGGAAAAGTTCCCAGATTTCAAGCAGAAGATGACTGGCGAGTCGTTGTGGATGAGCAGCGCACCTCAATGGGTTCTGCCCGGGATTAAGATGTTGGAATTTGACGTTAAGGAAATGAGATCGATCTTCTCAGCCTCAGCAAGTTCACGGCGGCGGCGAAGGATTTAGTGGTCCTAAAAAGGATACCAATAGCGAGGAGATTTGGAGGAGCCTTGTGGAAAATCCCGAGCAGTGGTGGGATAACAGAACGGGCAAGAAAAACCCGAAATACCCTGATTTTAAACACAAAGAAACGGGCAAAGCTTTATGGTTGGACTATGCCCCCGAGTCAGTAATGTCCAAGTTACCGCCGAAGAAAGAGAAACAGGGGAGTTGGTGATGAAATGGATTCCGTGTTCCTTAGCAAGGTTTGAGGGGTGTTTTTTGACTGCTGGGTGATCGAAGTTTTATGCTAAGTGTTTGTTTTCTGTAAAAAAAAACTATGCATGATGGTAAGGGCAGAATCTCATTACAATTTTGGTGTAATTTCCTAGCTTTTATCATCTTTTGACTTAGAGTGTTTGGGGCTAAAAAACCGAACGGATGATTGTTAAGCAGCAATTGATAAATTAGAGTTTCGAGCCTTTAGCTTTAAGATGGGCTTTAAGGCCCAATAATCACTAAATCAACTATCTTCAAGACTCCATCAAATGGTTCAATTGGATAACCTAATGGGCTTTCAGGGACTTTCGAATATGCCCAATATCAGTGAGCTATTTATCAACTCAACCCACTGCAACATTAGGGTTTTTGGCGCTTAGGATCTGCAGCTGTTTCGTCTCAGACCAATCAACGTCTTAGCTTCGTGCTCTTTCTATCTCAGATCTTTAACCATGGGGTACGTGCTTGCAATAACTGTTTTCTTTGTTTGAATAGACATCAATTGACGTTTTATATTTTTTAAGATGCGTGCTTTTTGAAGTATCAGAAGCTAAAGTGGCAACCGATTAACATATATTTGTCAATTAGCTGTAGTTTGGTTCGGATCTGCTGGGATTCTTTCATGTGCGATTTTCATTTAGTCATTGGATTTGAATAGTTTCTGGTGTGGGTTGTGGATATTTATCGTTCAGCGTATGAGAAAAACAGTTCGCAACGCAATTACTTGTGAATAAGCTGTTTGATTTGTCAAATGATTCATGCAATTCCGGGACATGGTTCGTGGAAATTATTCTTTTATTCAATCGTATGCGCAGTTTTATGGTGTCGTTGAAATCCCAGTTAATGTTTGAACTCAAAGTCTCTATATTTCTAATAAATCCACAGGAAGACGCGTGGTATGGGAGCTGGTCGCAAGCTCAAGTCCCACCGTAGAAGGCAAAGATGGGCAGACAAGGCGTACAAGAAATCTCACCTTGGAAACGAATGGAAGAAACCCTTCGCTGGTTCATCTCATGCCAAAGGCATTGTGCTCGAAAAGATGTAAGATTCACAACCCTTAATGTGTCGTGAGAAAACCTCTGCATTTTCTCTTACCATTTCACTTTTGTATCTGTGCAGAGGTATCGAAGCCAAGCAGCCAAACTCTGCTATTCGTAAGTGCGCCAGGGTGCAGCTTATCAAGAACGGCAAGAAGATTGCTGCTTTTGTTCCAAACGATGGTTGCTTGAACTACATTGAAGAAAACGTGAGTTAATTCTGCTAAATTGTAGCCATACATCATTTGAATTTTTCAGTAAATCAAGGCGAGCATTCTTTTTTCAACAGGACGAAGTGCTGATTGCTGGATTTGGTCGTAAAGGTCATGCCGTGGGAGATATTCCCGGTGTTAGATTTAAGGTGGTGAAGGTTTCCGGCGTCTCTCTCCTTGCGCTCTTCAAGGAGAAGAAGGAAAAGCCCAGGTCTTAGATCGGTCGCATGGGTGTTTATCATGGAAATCTTTCCTATGTTTTCTCTTCTTCATCGTTGTGTTGAGAGTTATCTCTGTTTTTTTCGCTGTTCGGACATCGAATTATCTTTTTGCTTGAGCTTTATTTTTATATAAAATTTCACTTCATATACTTCAACGCATTGTCCCAATGGAAAAAGAATGACTTTAAAGAATCACATCCGATCCGCACAATGTAAAATAATGGACTTCTTCATGGGTCAAAGGTAAACCCGATTCAGGCCCATGGGCCTAAGCATTAGAAAGGAGAAGTGGGCTTTAAGAGACGAGTCTAGCCTAGCAGAGCAGGCCACGAAAATATATATATTTTCCCGCCAATTTCAATCACAGTAGGAGCCCTCGGATTCTTCACCTGCGATCGAGATGTACGGACACGAGGCGGAGTTTGTCGGTCAGACAACGAAGAGCCGGTCGGCGGCCAGTGGAGACCTTATGCGCGTCCTCTCCTTGTATTTTCCTCGAACTAGCACCGAAGAATTGGCGCCAATATTTAAGCTCACCTCGCGGCTTTTTGATTTCTTCTCCACTGCTCAGGGACTGCAGTTCGTCGATCAGGTCCTACAACTGTTGTGTTCTATGTCTGAAACTATGCTGCATTAAGCTCCTCTTTGATGCCTTTTGCATCGAAATGACATGTACTGAGACAACGGTGGCGTTGTGATTTACTTATGTAGGTAAAGGAGGATGACTGCGTCATCTTTTTGCCCCTAGACTTCGAACAGTTTCGGAAAGTTTGCCAGATCAATGAATTTTATGTGGCTTTAGAGGAAAAACCGAAAGATGCTTTGTTATGCGTGAGTGCTGCAGTGCACAAGGTACATCAAAGCGTAATCTCGGTTGTATTTAGGAGGTCGACTGTCGTTCTCGTGAAAATCAATTGTTAAAATTCTGCATGTGCTGGTAGGTCTATTTTAGGAAAGAAGATCAGATGGATGAATGTGTGAAGATCAATATTCGTCTGATGAAATATACGGAGTCCATGATTGCGTTGAAGAATCTTAAGGCTGCTTATATCGGTACCTTCTGTGATTTTCAGTAACCAATTTTGTCTTATAACTTACGTATTGATGAAGCAGTGAAGCCTCATGGGGTTATTTAACTATTGTCATAGACAGGCTTGTCTCCGTAAAGGGAACCGTGATAAAAGTCAGTACTGTTCGGCCTCTGGTGATGCAGATGAGTTTTTCATGTGCTAAATGTGGGACAATCATAAATTGTGATTTTCCTGATGGAAAATTTTCTCCTCCGATGAAATGTGATATGCAAGCATGCAAAAGTCGGATTTTCAGCCCAATCAGATCTACTGCTCGACCAATAGATTTTCAAAAGATAAGGTCTAGCTTTTGCCACCATTGTTGCATAATACTTTGGTATTAAATGCTTTTTTCAATTGTTCTCGCAATTTCCCCTTACCGTATAATGGAAATTCAATACGAACTTCAGAATTCAGGAGCTACTTAAATCTGAACATCATGAAGAAGGGCGGGTTCCTAGAACAGTTGAGTGTGAACTGACTGAAGATCTTGTGGACACGTGCATTCCTGGAGATGTTGTGACTGTCACTGGTATCATACGAATGATCAATAATTATATGGATATTGGTGGAGGTAAGTGAAAGGTATCCTGCTTGCATAATTTTATGATGCATGCATGGTGTTACGTTTCTATATTAACAACTTACTGATTTCTGTCTTATATACTCTACAAATGTTGTGTCCTTTTCGTAGTTTCACATTTGGTATCTTCAAAAATCAACCGATGAGTACTAAGCACATCTTTCTTTACAGGAAGATCAAAAGGCAAGAATCAAGCACTTTACTACTTGTACCTTGAAGCTGTTTCGATAAGCAACTCAAAGACCGAGAATGCACCTGAAGATAAACATCACAAGGATAGCAATGGCAGGGTCTCAGAAAATTTTGATTTATACACATTTTCGCCAAGAGATTTAGAATTCATTGTGAAGTTCAATCGGAGCATGGTTCTGATGTTTTTCGGCAAATTTTGCAATCAATCTGTCCATCCATTTATGGGCATGAGCTTGTCAAAGGTGTTGGAATTTTCCTCAGATACATGAAAACTGATTTCAACTCAAGCCTTAACAGTTTTGATGTTGCTTATGCATTTAGTTAGTAAATCTAGGGAATTTCAGTCCTCCTTCCATGGATATTTCAAAGTGGTTGAATAACTTTTATATGTCTTCTTCATTTGCTGGTCCATAGCGGGAATAACTTTAGCACTGTTTGGTGGTGTTCGCAAGCACTCGATGGATCAGAACAAGGTACCTGTAAGAGGAGATATCCACATAATAATTGTTGGTAGGGGTTCCTCTTCCTTTGCCTTACATAAAAAGTTATTCTGCATCCCTCCTATCTCAATGATGTATCACAAGTTTTGCGAAGAACTTAGAGAACCTGTTATCATTTGATCTACATGATGCTTATGTTATTCCAGGTGATCCTGGACTGGGTAAAAGTCAACTGCTTCAAGCAGCAGCTTCTGTTTCTCCACGTGGCATATATGTTTGTGGTAATGCGACTACTAATGCCGGATTGACTGTTGCGGTTGTTAAAGATCCCAATACAAGTGATTACGCATTTGAAGCTGGTATACTTTTTTCACGATCTTCTCTCTTTAGTACCTATTATCAGTTGTCGGCTTGTAAATTGTTAATCAACCAAATTTATTCTAAAAGTTATGCTTACTAACGATTGTTTTACAGGAGCAATGGTACTTGCCGACCGCGGACTTTGCTGTATCGACGAATTTGACAAATTGACGGCCCAACACCAGGTCTACATAGTACAGCCTCAAATTGTATGAAAAAAAATAATGACTTGTTATGCTCATCTTCCAAATGTCTACAGGCCCTGTTAGAAGCAATGGAGCAGCAGTGCGTCTCCGTTGCAAAAGCAGGCCTTGTAGCAAGTTTATCAGCACGAACATCTGTTTTGGCTGCCGCAAATCCCGTTGGTGGTCATTACAGGTTTAGCAATAACGAAGGCTTCAGTAACCATATAAGTCTAAAGTAATTTGGACCTAAATCATTGTATTGTTATTTTTTTTATCACAATTCCTCTTCGGAATGCAGTCGTGCAAAAACTGTGAACGAAAACCTCAAAATGAATGCTGCGCTTCTCTCACGTTTTGATATGGTTTTTATTCTGCTTGATAAACCTGATGAGTTGATGGATAAGAGGCTATCAGAGCACATATTGTCGGTAAGTTGTTTGGCCTGTCCTAAGCTTATGTAATGCCTATAATGCATGAGATAGTTGATCCATGAGTTTTTAACATATCACTTGCAGCTTCATGCTAGCAATGGGGAACCCTTATCCTCGGGAAAGAGACAGTGTACAGGTGATATTTCTAACTTTATCTTGAGTTATATACTTTTTGATTATTTTGACCCTGGTTTTAAGTTGCCTATCACAGAAACAAGGAATGCAGAAATGAATTTGAACTTACGAAAAAGCTCTGTACTCACGAGATTGAGACTCGACCCGAGAAAAGAAAGTGACTTTGTTCCATTGCCTGCTCCACTTCTGCGAAAATACATTGCCTACGCAAGAACTCATGTATTTCCAAGGTGATTTTGGTACTCCTTTGTGTGCTAGAACTTTTGTCTGGTTTCTCTCTCTCTCTCTCTCTCTCTCTCTCTCTCTCTCTCTCTCTCTCCCTCTCTCTATCACTTTCTGTTACGAGGGGTAATTCTCTAAACGAGTCACTGTTTCTTGAATTAAGGATGTCGAAACCAGCTGCAGGAATCCTGCAGAAGTTTTACTTGGTTCTGAGAGACCGCAGCACATTTGCGGATAGTACTCCAATAACAGCAAGGCAGTTAGAAAGCTTGGTAAGGCTAGCTGAAGCTCGTGCGAGAGTGGACTTAAGGGACGTAATCAGTGAACAAGATGCCTTGGTAAGGAGCCTTTTCTCCCCAATACCGTTATTTCCAAGCAAAATTTCCGTCAGATTCTTCTTGTGCTGTAAGTATGTCATTTGGTAATTATGCAGGATGTTATTGAAATAATGAAAGAATCCTTGTACGATAAGTGCATTGACGAGAATGGCGTGGTCGATTTCGGAAGAAGCGGCGGAATGAGTCAGCAAAAGGAGGCTAAAAGATTTCTTAGTGCCTTGAATCAGCAATCAGAGTTGCTGCAGAAAGATTGCTTCAGTATATCTGTAAGTAATGGGACGTGCTTTTCCTTTCCAAGTATGAATCATCATCGATTAAAAAAATATAGGACCAAATTTTATGTCTCAGGAAATATATAGCTTGGCCGATAAGATCAGCTTGAAGGTCCCAGACATGGACACCTTCATAGACAACCTTAACAGCGTTGGCTATCTCTTAAAAAAAGGACCCAAGACTTATCAGGTATTGTCCTCATCTTATTCTCGCAGTCAATCATCCAAAGCAAGATGAACAAAACAAGTTCACCCTCAGTAGGACGGAATCCTAATTTGCTGTAAATTGACCCGCCCCGATACTGAGACGGGTAAGTTAGAATTTACCGACATGTACAATATAAGGTAAAATTTTTAAAACTATGAGATCCTATGTTACATACCCATTTACTGAAAAATTCTACGAAATTTTATGAAATTTCTACCAACGGTTCGTCTTCACCCAGGTTGACACCGAGGCAACGCTGTAAGAACCAAAAAATGAATCACCAGTAATCGTTGCACGAACACTTACCATCCACGAAATGATGAAACCTATGTGAGTCCCTCAACACTATCAACCTACCAACGATCCTCGATATGTAGCCAAAAGCCGAATGACAATCCCCACAAACACGGAGATTCTTCATTATCCTTATGGGCCTTTGCGACTCACGCGTAAGAACAAAAGCAACGGCGAGCCTCTCACTGTGGTAACTCAGCACTTCTTCTCTATTCTCCTCTTCAAGATCGTACATTGCGTAATTCACCTGCGGCACATAACCATCATTCTTCATCTTCCCATGCAGTTCACGGAGCTTACCGTAGATCAAATCCCTATCGTCGCGCGATTTGTCCCCCGAGACAAACACATGTATTCCGTCCCTCATGGCGACCCAACTGCACCCAGCTTCTTTTCTCACATCAACCGTTTTCATCGCACGGCGAGCCTTGGCCACTTGCCCCCATTTTTCCCCCGAGGCATACATGTTCGCCAGGAGTACGTAGTTAGTGGCGTTCTGCGGTTCTAACTCGAGTATCTCTCGAGCGGCCCTCTTCCCAAAATCGAAAAGTCGACCGTTCGCGCGACCGCAGGCTGCAAGAACCGTTCTCCATATCAAGATACTGGGTTTTACGGGCATTTCGTTGATGAACTTCTCCAATTTTTCGAATTCTCCCGCCCTGCCTAGGAGGTCGACCATACATGCGTAGTGTTCGATTCTTGGAGTGAGCCCATACGCTTTACCCATCGACTCGAAGTGTTCGAAGCCTCGAGCGACTAATCCCATGTGGCTACAAGCAGATAAGACCCCGACGAAGGTCACCCCGTCTGGCGAATGGTTTTCTTCTTTCATCCTCGTAAACATTGCAAGAGCTTTAAGCCCGTCTCCGTGGCGTGCATAGCCAGATATCATCGAGTTCCATGAGTAAACGTTCCTCAGAGGCATTGACTCGAAGAACCTCGAAGCATAATCTATTCTACCGCACTTTGAGTACATGTCGACGAGGGCAGAGCCTATGACCACGTCGGACACCAAGCAAGCTCGGGCAGCACAAGCATGGACCTCCACTCCGTGCTCAAGCGTAGCAACAGAAGCGCAGGCGCTGAGAACTGTGGCGAAGATGAAGGAATCTAACCTCTGATAGCCGTCTTTGAGCAGAAGCCATACCATGCTCATGGCCTTCGATAGAAGCTCGCCGTGTATGTACCCCGAGATCATGGCGTTCCAGGTGATATCGTCCCTTTCTTGCATCCTCGAAAATATGCCTTCGCAAGAATTTATTTCACCGCACTTTCCGTAGCAAGTTAGCAGAGCGTTTAGGACTGCGTTGTCGTTTTGAAGGCGGTGTTTGACTGCCAATGCGTGGACTTGATTTGCAAACTTAGCGGAAGAAAGGGACGCTGCGGCTGAAAGGATGTTTATGACCGTTACGTTGTTGGGATACTGTCCAAATCTCGACATCTGTTGAAAGTATTCCACGGCTTCGACTGCATACGCCTCGGAGTCGCTGAATGCCCTTATAATTGAATTCCACGAAACTTCATCGCGGTTTTCCATCGAGGAAAATACTTTTCTGCAGTTTGCGATGCATTCAGTGTCGGCGTATAGAGAAAGGAGGGTGTTCGATACTGAAACGTCTCGATCGAGTCCTAATTTAACAGCTTCGCAGTGGACTTGTTCGCCCGTCCTTAGCCAGCCTAGTTTGCTGCAAGAACTTAATGTGCTGATTAGCGTGAAATTCGAAGGGCAAAATCCAACTTGCTTCATCGTACGGAAACTACAGATGGCATCTTCGGACCAATCGTTCTTATCGAACCCGGCGATCAGCGAGCTCCACGATACGGAATCTTTGTCTGTCATCAGCTTGAAAACAGATAAAGAATCTTCGACAGCACCACATTTGGCATACATGTTAATCAAACTGTTTCCAACGGAGATCGACGAATTATTCAGCCCCCTTCGTATGAGATGCCCATGCACCTCTTTCCCTTTCCTTTTCCCCTTTTCCAAATCAGAATATTCGCCAAAGCAGGTCAGAAGGAGAACGTAGCTATCGCAGTTTAGTCTAATTTGGTCCCTATTCTCCAGAAAAACCTCGACTGCTTCTTCCCCTCGGTGAAGCTTCGTTAGACCGACCATCAATCCATTCACAGACACTGCATTTATTGTGCACATGAGCTGAAAAGTACTCTTTGCCGTATCAATGCTGCCGAGCCTAGCAAAACCACTCACCAAAGCGCTACCAACGTACAAATCTTCCAAAAATCCATACGTTTGTATCTTTGCAAGTAGCTGCTCGAGCAGCAACAAGCCACCACCGTTAAGCGACTCAGTGGCAGCGGTGATTAAACTGCCAAATGTGTACTCTGTAGGCCTAAAGCTGAAGCCAATGCCTTCCCTTTGCATGCGAGAGAAAAGGCTGAAGGCAGAATCTATGTTGCCTCTCTGAGAGTATACTGAGATGATAGAATTCCAGGAGACGGGATTCTTGTCCCTAATCCCATAAAAAACACGAAGAGCAGAATCGCTACCCTCAGCACCCAAACAGCAACTTCCGTACATAGAGATCAAGACGTTGCAAACAACTACATCAGCTTCATAGCATGTCTTCGAAACCATACCGTGGATTTGAATCCCATCCCTAAACCCTTCCGTTCCCAAACTCTGACAAGCTCTTAATGCACTCGCAATTGCATAGTGGCTTGGGAAAAACCCTTCGGAAGACATTCTTCGAAATTCAGGCAAAGCGCTGCAAGGTAAGTGATTCTGCATGTACCCCGAAACCAAACAAGCCCACGTTACAGAATTCCTGTCAGGCATTTCATCGAATACGTTGGCAGCAGAAGCCATATCTCCACTCCTTGCGTATACATTGATGAGTGTGTTGCACATGAACACATCAGCTGCAAACCCATTCTTGACTATCTCGGAGTGGAACCGTTCGGCGGCGAGGTCAGTGTGAGAGAATCGGTACTTTTCAATCAAAGACTCACACTTGTTTTCGGTGTGGTCTACGCAGCCAACTTGTGGTTGGTTATGGACATGAAAAGTTGTGACAAAGCGTTGCTCATCGATTGAAAGCAAGGGCAATGAGCAGGTGTTTATAACCGAACAAGAAACAGGGTTAGCGAAAATGTATTGGCATAGCCGCCTGCGCGTAGATGAAGCAACGGCGTTCAAGGAAGAGAACATTGACTTCTTTCGATCATGTTTACTTTCGAAGGGAGTTTTTTCTTTTAGGTTTCAAACATGTTCGATATTTGTTTGAGGTCGAAGCATCACTGCACGAGTTTACTTTGTACGAGAAACGTTGATGACTGACTGCAGTTCGGAGCGTAGCCGACGTATTGAGTTCCAACAGAAGAAATATAAGCAGATATTGGCTTCAACATAGTTGTATAGCCCAATAAATCCATTCAGAAGATATGGGCCGAGCAGGCCCAAGTGTTATCGTCTCCAAAATATCAAATACATAAAATCGAAAATGTATGGAATTCGCAAACCATAACTTTGGTGGTCTTGACAATATTCTCAGCAAAATCTCCATAACAAAAATAAACACCAACCAATTAAACAAGGACTACCCAAAAAACAAAAAAAAAAGAAAAGAAAAGAGTAGTTCGATCACTGAGACACGCCCAACCACTTTGTGAAATTTTCGAACTCTGTGTAGCCACTGTCCGAAATCATAGTTTTGTACCAGTTCTTGCCTGCAGATTTGATTGCAGCAGCTTCCTCCTACAAAACACAAGCACATAGGAGATTCGGATGTATATGTCCACAATATTAACGTATCGAAGAAACTGAACCAACATTGCAATTCTCAGGGAACATAGAACGCCTATAGACGAATCGAGAGAAAATCAGTACGAAATCAAAATCAAGACTTACCTTGGTAATTGGCTTCCTCTTCTTAACAAGCTTCTCCTTCTTCGCCTTAACCCTCTCTGCTTCGGCCAACAGTGCCATCCTCTTCGCAGCCTTGGCATAAGGGTTCAGCTTCAGCATGACATTCAAATTCTTCAACGGATTCTTTTTCAGGGGAGCCCTAACCACCTCCTTCTTGATTGGCTTAACCACGGACTGGACCTCATCGGAGTTGATGATCCTAGCCAGGTCAGCATTCAGCATCTTGCCCCTTGGCAGAACGTAACCCTTCTTCTTCTCAGACGGCTTATCGAAGGTTCCATAAATCTCATCAAGCTTCTCAAAAGCAGTCTTGGTCCAAACGACAAACCTCCCTAGATGACCACCCGGGGCAAGCTTCAGGAGATTGAGACGGGACACGTGGACAACCTCGACGCCCGGGATGTTCCTAAAAGCCTTCACGAGCTTGGCTCCTTCAGTTCCATAGACAACCAAAGGTCCCTTGCGAGAAATATAGCGACGGTTGCGCATCTTTCCTTTACCAGGACGAATAGCATGGCTGTCTTTAGCCTTTTCAACATCAGGAAAAGCTCCAATTTGTTTCAGCAGCTGCCATGATCAAAATTGTTTCACAAAATTCAGAAGCCCGCCATAAAAGACGCTTTATGTAGCAAAGTGAAATAGGACGAAAGGGAGAGAAGATATGTACCACATTGATAAAGTGTTGTAAACCTACCATCTTCTATTCCATTTATTAGCACATCATTTAAAGCTTTCTAACATCACCAAGCAGTTTGAACATATTCAACAAAATACCATCGCTATGTATTTTAGAAACAAACAGCTGATGCAATCACTACGCTCAAACACAAATATCACATTTCTGTTTACATCATGAACTGGCCTAACCGAATAGGCAGAAGAAATCATATCGTTATACCCTTCTCAATAATAAAAATGAGACAATGATGAGACCTATGATTTAGCATGCTGCGTTTATGCGAAATTATACGTAGACTACCAGTCGAACGCTATCAGATTACAACGAAGTGTATTAATCAAACACAATGAAGGAATGAATATATCATCCAAATGATTTCCCAGGGCGTTACCTTGATGGCAGCATTAGTCTTCTCAACCGCCTCAGCAGAGTCTGACACAACAAGCGGCAATTCCGGAACATCTTCAATCCTATGCCCACGAGCCATTACGAGCGAAGGAACCGCCGACGCCGCGATCGCCGACACAACGGCGTGCCTCTTCTGCGTAACGTTGACAGCTCTATGCCATCTCCTCCAGATCTTAGTCGGAGCAAACATCCTTCCACCACGACACATGTTTCCGAAGGCACCCTGCCCGGCGCGGTGGGTACCGCCACCAGGAACTCGGGGAATACGCGACACGGCGCGCCCCGTACCCCAGGACTCGGCGGAGGTCTGATGTCCGGCCTTCTTCGACACGGCGTAGGGCTGGCGAGCGTTGTTCGAGATCTGTGAGTGGACAAATGTAACAATATCCGGCCGAATCGGCGCCTTCATGACATCAGGAATCGGAACGGAGTTAGAATCGGTGGCCATATCGCCTTCCAGCGACTGTACGGTTACAAGTGGACGAGCTGCGGCGGCCATCGAGGTGGCGGTAAGTGTGTTAGCTGAATTAGGGTTTTTGAGACACTTGCGCGAAATGTACGGCAGAGGTTCCTTATATTTAGGCATCATCGATATAATGGGCCGAATTAATTGGGCTTGGCCCAAAGTAAATGGGCCGATGTTGGATTAGAGAGGAGAGTTTCGCGCGACCAAGCATTTCTATGTCGCTTGTATTGTGATTGTGAAACGCCCTCCTTCCAAATTCAATCCTTAAGAAATGACAACTGAAGAGAATATATTTTATGGAATCGGTGAAAGTAAAGAATAAACAGTGGAAAAGAAAACGAAAATGATGGACGCACTCTCAGTCCTAGCTTCCTCCACCGCCGTTCCACCCTCACCCACACCTCCACGCCCGAATCGGACGCCACGTCGCCACCCATCTTCAACCGGCGCTGCCTCCGAAGCTCGCGCCAAGCCGAGAGCGAACGTCTTAGCCAGCTCCCCTCTCATTCTCTCTTCGCGGCGGCACAACCGCCAAAGCGTGAGGTACAACGCGGAGCTAGCCTCGAAGCTCGTGGAAGACGGTAGGTTCGATGACTTTGTTATGATTGCGGAAAACGTGATATCGTCTGGCGTGAGTGCATCGGAGTTCGTGGCGATGCTTAATGTGAAGAGCGTTGCGAGCGGCATTGCGAGGATGGTTGGTGAAGGGACGCTTGATGCTTTTTTAGAAGTCGCTAGGAGCTTGGGGATTGAGCCTGTGGAGATGTGTGATGGAGCTGTGCTGGAAACCATCCAAGGTGAGTGTCGTGGACTGTTGGATCGCGGTGACGTGGCGCGATTAGCGAGCTTGTTGGAGACCTTTGCAGGTACTCTTGGATCGAACAGTGCTATGATATTCGATTTTGAGTCTCTGACATTATTGGTTGTGTGCGCCATATATTAGCGGAAGTCAATAGTATTGGAGAACCATACTCTGTAATGGAAATGATTTCACATTGATTCAGGATATCAGTTTCGACTAAAAGAATTGGTTGAACCGTCTGATGTCGTAAACCTTTGCATCATCAAGAGGGATCCTATTGCTGCCATAAGGTCGGTACTTAACATTTTTTGTAGACAGTGATTACAGCACTAAACAGGAAAACGTGAGGCAGTCAGAAGTAATTGTCAAGTTACGAAATTTTAAGCTAATAAGTTAACATCTGCTCTATTTTCTCAAAGATCACACATTTTAACGATAAACTTGACGTTTCAAGCTTTTCATGTACTAAATTGTCATCTTGCTCCTGGATCTTGGCCTCTGACATAGACGTAATGGAAGTATAACTTCGATAATATAATTCTTCAGTGATTAATCGTTTCAATTTTCGTTTATTGTTACCTTGCAGGTGTACTCAAGTCTTCCCACATGCAGAAATACTATTTTGTTCTATAATACATGGATTTGGAAAGAAATGTGACTTGGAATCTGCCCTGGCTGCATTTGAAGAATCCAAGAAATATATGAGTTCTCCTAACATGCATATGTACCGCACAGTGATCGATGTATGTGGTCTTTGTAGGGACTACTTGAAGTCAAGGACCATTTATGAGGTAATTTCCTCTAATGATTTTTTTAACCTGTAATGGCAACTTTCCAAAGGTTTTTCGATTTTACCACCGTTATGAATTTCACTGTTCGTAATATTTGTATGTTGTTTCAGGAGTTACTTGCCAGCGGCATTACCCCAAACTCATTTGTTGTCAATAGCCTCATGAATGTAAATGCATCAGATTTGAGTTACACCCTGCATATCTATAAGCAAATGGAAGTAAGATTTTCCTTTTTCTCATTCATGTCTTCTTGTACATCTGTGCCTGTGATGCAAAATATTGCTGCCATCGAAGCTTCTTTCATATATTTTATCTCATACATCTGCTAAATGATATATCAAATTGTCACATCAAGTAAATTTTGTATCCAGAAACTCGGTGTGACAGCTGACATCACATCTCGCAACATCCTGCTGAAGTCATGTAATCTTTCCAGAAATATTCAACTTGCCCAAGAAATTTACCAGGAAATGCGGAAGTTGGAGGTGGAGGGGACACTTAAACTGGATGTTTTCACATACAGCACAATGATAAAGGTGCCATTTATATCACAGACTGGGGAGCTACTTGACTCATACAGCTAAACTTTTGTGAGAATATTAACGGCTTCTGAAATTTGATTTGACATTCAGGTCCTAGCTGATTTTAAAATGTGGAAAGCTGCACTCGAAGTCAAAGAAGATATGATGTCATCTGGTGTCGCTCCTAACACAGTTACATGGTCATCATTGATCAGTGCATGTGCTAATGCAGGTGTCGTAGACCAAGCTACAAAACTGTTTGACGAAATGCTTGAAGCTGGTGGACAACCAAATGCACTTTGTTTCAATAGTCTTCTACATGCTTGCGTCGAGGCTCGCCAATTCGATCGAGCGTTTCGGTTATTTGAGAGCTGGAGAGAAAACAGTTTTCAAAAGGCAAATCTTGATGAAAACAGGTCAAATAGTAATGCAGCATTGTACAAATCTGGCTCACACTTAACCCGGAAAATCCCATTTAGACCCACCATTTCGACGTACAATATTTTGATGAAAGCCTGTGGCACTGATTATTATCGTGTGAAAGCTTTGATGGATGAAATGAAGACTCTGGGGCTTTCTCCTAATCATATAAGTTGGTCAATTTTGATGGATATTTGTGGAGCCGCTGGACACGTTATGGGCGCCGTGCAGGTAAGTAAAATTAAGCTGTAATTGAAAGATGTCACCTTTGATGGATGATGTTGTTTCTGTCAAATGTCTTTTGCTTTGCATTTCAGATCTTGAGATCCATGAGGGAGACTGGTATTCAACCATATGTCATAACATATACCACTGCTATCAAGGTTCCCTTTCTCTCGTTCTTCCACAATTATTCAGATTTCCCATATCGATTATAATTATACACTACATCTCCCTCAGCTTGTTTCTATTGTATTTTGATATTCAAGTACAGATCTGCGTGGAACAGAACAATCCTAAGCTTGCATATTCTGTGTTCGCTGAAATGGAGAAATATCAGATCAAACCAAATATGGTGAGTACTTCTTTCTGGGTTGGTCTTAGAGTCTACTAAATTCACATGTATTCTTACCTGAGAAGCAAGATCATTTTATTTTTTTTAAACACTTCCACAATTTCAGGTGACTTTCAACACTCTTCTTAGGGCTCGTAGAAGATATGGTTCTCTCCAAGAAGTACAACAATGCCTAGCTATATATCAGCGTATGAGGAAAGCAGGGTATCAACTGAGACTGAGGATAATTTTTATAATGCCAGTCCCCAAATTTGATTCCTTCCTGATCTCATTTACTCCAAACCAACATTTGTAGGTATAAACCCAATGATTACTATCTCAAGCAACTCATCGAGGAGTGGTGTGAAGGAGTTATGCATAATGAAGATCAGAAGGAAGGCCGGCCTTCTTCTAGCACAACAGATTTTGGGCCTCAAAGTTTGCTTCTGGAGAAAGTTGCAGAGCATTTGCACGAAAGCAATGCTGAATGCTTTTCCATCAACCTCAGAGGTCTATCCAAGGTATCGCTATCCTCAAACATAATAGCAGTTGGATTCTACAGCTTTTAAGATACATGCAATCGTATGCATTGTGGAAGTTTGCTTGACTATCGAAACTACATGCATTGTGTGATGACAGCTGGAAGCACGAATCGTCGTGCTGGCCGTTCTTCGGAAAATCAAAGAAATGCATGTTGCAGGTAATAAAACAAATCCCTTCGATCTCACTGTAGATGCCCTCAAATAATTGTGACATGATCGTTGTTCTTTCTTCTGAGACATGGCTTTTGTCTGCCATTACTACATGTCGTAAGAGGTTATCAGCCAACAACATTCCATAACGATCTAATATGTGTAATGCAGCTAACTCTCAACCTTGCTTTTGGTGCAGGGAGTTCGGTAAAAGACGATTTACTCATCATACTAGGCCTACAAGAACTCGGTGCTCTTGTAGCCAAAGAAGAATATGGAATTAAGGAGGCCATCGTAAGACTACTACAGCATGACTTAGGGCTTCAGGTTTTCTCATTAGGCTCCAGAACAAGGAACAACGTAAGTATCAACCCGCAACACATATCAGAGTCTCCAACCAGAAGACCCGTAGTTCTACAACGCTTAAAAGTAACCAAAGAGTCGTTGCATCGTTGGTTACAAAGGAAGATCTATGCATCTACACCGTGAGGTTGGTTTACATTTAATCGGCCAATGCAGAGTCAATTTATATACATACAATCATTCGTTGTTTTTTTGCCCTGTATCAAAACACAATCTCCACTATAGAGGCTTGTCCAACCTTACAGATCCAAAATCTGTTAGGCATAGCAATGGTGTAAGTTCAATTTCATTCTCAGGGGCGGAAATCAGTACACTGTTTCGGATACATAATCACTTTCTAACACTCACTACTGACTACATCCTCCAGAAACCTATCAGCTCATCAATCAAAGCCAGTCCTGCTGCTGAAGCTTCAACGGCAAATAAACCTCAGTAAGATACTGAAAACCGAAGGAGCTTAAAGCTTGGATTTCGGCCTTCTGCTTCGACTTCACCATGAGATTCAACTCCTCAACCCACCCTGGATTCTTCTTCACGAAATCCTCCTCCAACAAATCCTTCCCCGTCTTAATATCCTGATCCGTCATGGGCAGCCTACACTGCTCAGGTATCTTATACTTATCCAAGTCACTTGGCCTAACCCCTAACCACTTTATATCAGGGGTCGTCAAGTTCGCACTGTCATACGACATATTCTTTGATCCACAGCCATAAACGGACAAAATTTTCAGCCCATATGGATCACTATCAACCAATGCAAGCACGGGCAACTTCAACTCCATCCTCATCTTCCTCAAGAACAACCTCGTGGCTACGTCGGGCTGTCCTTTAGCAGTCACGATTATACATGGAAACCTATTGTAGAATCTGTCCTCGGCCAGCCTCATATAAGCTGCGTCCTTCTCCACCAAGAGTATGAACAATGCATCGCTCTGCATATCTCCGACTCTGTCTATGTTAGGAGGTATTGCTTTTCCGCCCATTCCCATCTTTGTGCAGTCGATCATGTCTCCGTTATCGCTGAAAATCAATCTCCCCACAACCACGCCTTTTTCGGCTGCAACAACGTTTAAGCTCGACCTTGTGCATCCTAAAATGCAGGACACATCGTCGAGTATAGCATCTGATTGCGTTTGGTCCTTGATAACATGAGAGAAAATTTAGCTCGATATTTCAAAGAACACTAAAGCAGTTGACAGTTGTTGAATTCGAACCTGAAATAGCTTCACATCGGTGTAGAAGAGGTCACGCTTGGTGACATGGATGTTCTTGAGGCATAGCTGGTGGATGAGCTGCAAAATGCGCGCCGTAATCGTGGCTTTACGTACAGATGCCACGTTGGCAAACGGCCTGGAAGAAGACTTGTCCTTCAACACAATCCGATCGAGCTCCGGCACGTACAGCTGATTCGCGGCGGCTCTAGACGGTACGGCGAATGAGAAACCGTTTCCTTCGAGTATCGAGTGTGCGATTGAGAGTGCGAGCGTTTCGATGGTGGACTGCACGGCGGAGAGCGGTAGGTCCGCCACGGATCGGCACTCGGTTGGGAGATTGAGTTCGGAAAGTGCGGTGATGGTGGCCGGCGATAGGGGCTCTGAGTTCTTCTTGAGAGTTTTGAGGGTTTGGATGATGCTAGTGTCAGGTTTGAGGTCGGATTTGAAGGGGAGCGCTTCGGCGGAGGATTCCGGTCTCTTTCGCTTCTTTGCGGCGGCGCCGGACATTTTTATGTGGAGCTAGGGCTTTTGCTTTGAGGTGGCGGGCGGGAGTGATTGGTTGGTTCGTTCTCACTGACGAGCGGGTAATTGTTATTTTTAGGAGACGCTTCATTTTATTACAAAATGGTCCTTACATTCGACCTATTTTCGTAAGAAATCCACAAAATAAAGAGTGAATGTTAGAATACTTTTCTAGTCTACAGCTCCACCAATGGCGGCCTTGACCCGATTCGTCAGATCCTCATCCTCTTCAATATCCGCCGTCCGACGGTCTTTGTCCGCCGCCGAGCTGAAATCCCAAGATTTCCCTCCACCACGCATAGATCCAAAGGGTCGAAATGTTCAGTGGGTGTTCTTAGGCTGCCCCGGCGTGGGCAAAGGCACGTACGCTAGCCGTCTCTCAGCGCTCCTCGGCGTTCCGCACATAGCCACCGGCGATCTCGTCCGCCATGAGCTCTCTTCGTCGGGTCCTTTGTCCAAACAAGTAATCACCTCCTTTAATTCGCTTTTTTTATAGTCTGTGATCAATTTGGCCATAGTTTGATGTGTATGTGAATTTGCAGAGTAAACGTCGTTAATGAGTTATAGGAATCATGGATATTTTAGCATAGCTAACTTCGTTTCCTTGTCGATGTCTCGGCTCTTTTCCCCATTTGCAGCTTGCTGAGATTGTGAACCAGGGAAAGTTGGTATCTGATGAGATAATTATAAATCTGCTGTCAAAGAGGCTCGAAGTGGGAGAAGCCAAAGGTGAATCTGGATTTATATTGGACGGGTTTCCTCGTACTGTGAGACAAGCGGTGAGATTGCAACTTTTTCCCTTCCCAGTCTACTCATTTGTCACGATTGGGTCGTAATTCGTATTATACATTGTATTTCTTCCAAAGGAACTCAATTTGCTTCATACTTCTCCTGTCATAAATTCTTCTTGAAGATGGAGCATTAGCATAGCTTAGCTTGTAGTTGGTTTTTCATTTTTACAACGTAGCAGCATAAAGGAACTTATTATGAGTGTCTGTAGGAAATTCTGGATGAGGTAACAGACATCGACTTGGTGGTGAATCTCAAGCTCCCTGAGTCCGTACTTGTTGACAAATGCCTCGGGAGAAGAATTTGCGGGGAATGCGGGAAGAATTTCAACGTAGCAACGATCGATCTCAAGGGGAAAAATGGAAATCCCGATATCGTTATGTCCCCACTTCTTCCCCCGTCCCACTGTGTCTCTAAGCTTATCACTCGTGCTGATGACACTGAAACCGTCGTTAAAGAAAGGCTTCGCATTTACAACGACAAGGTACTACTACTATAAACGCTCTTACACATCTCATATGCATTCATTGGCCTGATCAATTCATTGGGCAAAAATGCGTGAAATAATCTACACAATCTGATTATATTGCTTGGGGTGAAAAAAAAAACAGAGCCAACCGGTCGAGGATTATTACCGTGTGCTAGGGAAGTTGCTGGAATTCGATTTGCCTGGAGGCATTCCTGAATCTTGGCCTAAGTTGCTGCAAGTATTAAACCTTGACGAGAACGAAGAGAGACGACGGGTCATTGCCACAGCATAGATAGTAATTAAGCACAAAAGAAAGGAATTTCTCATTATGTACTAATAATTTATGAATTGTTTCCTGGCAAGGCTTTCCCAGAAATATGGGATTCTGCTATACTATTTATTCCGAGATAGAGACGATGTAAGATTTTGTTTTCCCCTCGATTGTATCTATTACTATATACTAAGAGGGAATCCACTGGTTTTCAGCCAGTTTCCTTCAGGTTGCCGGTCATGAATGGCAAAATTGTAATTATAGTTTTTTTAAAGGGATAATGTTGTCGTAATCATGTGAACAAATACGATGGTTTCTCTCTCCACTATTCGGCAGCAGCAATTGAAATTGATGGGTAAACAAATCTAAATCTGTTGTCATCTCCCCATTCTAGATTTTGTTTGAAAATTTAGAGATATAGAGTAGCAGTAAACGTTGTTACAATAATCATATCTTTGTTCTTGCAAGAGATGAAGATAGAAGCTGAGCGAAGAGCATTTCAGGTGACAAAGGGGTGGTGGTTGTCTGAATGGGCTCGAGCAGTGCTGTGAGAGAGGAGGTGGACTGCTCGGTGATGTGAACGCGGAGGAGAAACTGGTGGAGAAACCAACTGAGTCTCGTTAGTCGTTAGCGTATGTAAGGGCCCATAGTGTAAATCTCTGCGGCCGAGTCTGAGTTGGGTTTTCCCTCACCTTGGTTTGCTCTTCGTTACGAGAGCTTTGGCCTCAGCCTTGGTCCGTCTTCCCCTTGAAGCGCTTGGCCTCGGCCGGTTTGACCTTAGGCTTGTCCCCACTGGCTCTGTAGAATCATCGACATTAGCCCCGTAGGGTCCAAACAATAGCATGACTTCAGTATGTTGCACCTGTAAATGCTTGCAATCTCAGATCTATGGGATAATTTGCAAAGCAGCCTACACATGGACCACTGTCGTTCAACAATTTGACAGTGAGCTGGCGGCACAACTTACCCAAATTTGCAGCTCTCTTAGAGTTGATTCTTTGTAATATAGTCATCTTGGGGACTTATGGTTTTGGGTTTTGAAGGCCACTTGAAAGAGTTCTCTTGTATTCGTTACTAACATTTTTGTGCTTAGAATTACCAATTATTGTTGTCGGTATTGTCTGAACATAACGAATTTCTGCCCTTCGTTCTTCGTTGCGAGACGCCTATGCAGCCGCCCACGTTTACCATTATTGCTCCTTTCGTTCTTCGGCCGAGGCTGAGCTGGATCTGTCCTCGACCTTGGCTACGAGTGGTGGGGCCTTGGTTCGCCGTTGGCCCCGGGTGTCTGCTCTCGGCCATGTTTCAGCCACCACAGCCTGAAACTTGGCCTCAGCAAGCTAGTGCTTGAGCTCGCCTTTGTCAGCTCGGGTTCAGCTGTTACCTACGCCCCAGCCATCAGCGTTTCAGTCTTGGCTTTGTTGCCCCGTTCTTAGCTGTAAGTGTGTCGGTCTTTCCGCTGTTTACCCGGCCTTGGGGGCTCGGGCCTTCGGTTGTGCAAACGGTTTTTGGCGACCTCCCAACGGTGGGCCGCAGACTTTGCCCTGTTATTCGCCTCAAGTTATGCTTTGATTGGAGGCGTAGACTTATATTTGGCATAGTCAGCGTTATAGCTACTGACTTTCTGTATATATACATCAGTCATAACTCATTTTCGAAAAAATAAGAGTAGTTAGCAATGTAGATATGTTTTGCCTGTCAATGATCAAAAAATATCTTCACTGTATATTGAGACATCTACCGGCCGGAAAATAAAACTGTTCTTATGCCAAAACCTAGAATCTTCCCGTCCTATGTAGTACAGTGTCTCGCTACATGTTGTCGGCATATGTGGAAATAATAGAGGTTATTATTTGAAGGACTCGATCAACTATTTACATGATGAGGGTCGTCAATATTCTGCCTTCAAGCTGCTTGGTACAAACCCAATCTTCAATAGCAAGTATTTAGTAAATTTGTTAACACATGCCTCACAACTGCTCATACTTATTCCTATTTGCATTTGGTATGACTCCTATTCCGGGCTACAATCTCGCTGCAGCCGCAGCCGTCCTTACCTAGTTGTAATAAAAGAAAGAAACTATGCGAGAGCTTTTTACCTATCTGCTCGTTTTTAGCAGTTTCTATATTTTTCTCTTTGTTTTCCGTCTATAGACTTTGTCGAGCCCAATGGTAGTCTGAAACGTGGCTCCTGTCTGTGGTGGGTGCACGTGGGTTTGAACTTCAACTACCGCTTCGTGCCTTTTTTAACGTTTTAAAGAGAGAAATTATACGGACAGTTCCCATATTTTGCATGAATAGAATAGTCTTAAATGCTTGACTTCAATAATCAGATAGAATTCTCTTCCACACGATCTTTAAACCGTGTCTTGGGGTCCCAATCCATTAACATAAAGAGCCAATGCTTCTACCAGTAACCAGTCTCAAGTCTGAAAAGAATCGTTCTTTTTTATTTGTTGTTTTACCAAAAGTAGTAGTAAATACAAAAGCGGCAACTGGCCCTTTCGCAGTAGTTTTCCCAAAACCCAAAATGAATTTTTGAAGTTTTTTAATTACAAAAAAGTGCATTTAAACATATGAGGACCACAGCAGCAACAGAGAGTCGTCTGTTTTTAAAACGTTGGGATGGTGACAAAAAAGAAAACTGATTTAAATTGATGATATTCGACAATAGAGTGTAATTTTCTACTATACTCGATCAATTACTTAGCAAAATTGACTTAATAGTCTCTGTCAGGCAGTAAAAGACGATAGTTAGTTGGGATCTCATGCATGCTTCTCACCCACCAACCCCATTCCATCCTACGACCCACAATATCACAGCTCACGTGGATGCAAATAGGCTCATTTTCTTTCGACTCCATGGAAGAAGAAGATGAAGAACCAAAGGAGTCTGAGAAAGTTGTAGTGGCCAAACCAGTCGCTCGCAAACCTCTTTTTTCCAATCCCATCACCTCTTTTTCTTCTTCTTCTTCTTCAGTCATAAGGCCAACGACACTGCGCCTTAGTAGGCCGGCGGTCGACGACCATGCTATGGCCGCCGAGGTGAGTGAGTGAGTAGTCGAGCTTACTGCTCTCCTCTTCTCTTGATTTCTCAGTCTCTTGTTTTTCCATTTCAGGCAATGAATAATTCCAAGGCCGCTTCATCAGAATCTGATGTGGGAATGCATGTTGTTTACAAACCTGTAGCTAAGCTTGTATCGAAGAGAACCGTCTCTCTCTTGGAAAATTTGGTCAGTTTTTTCCTTCCCTTTCCTTCACTTCTTCTTCCTCGTCATGGAAACCTACCAAGAAATTACACAGTTTCGTCTGTTCTTTTTTTGCTTGTGCATTGATCAGGGAACTAACTGTAGTGGTCCTAACCAAGAGATTGCGGAGGTTGCTTCATGCCTTCAACTGCCGAAACAAACAGAGCCCATCTCTGATTTTCATCCAATCTCTAACATCGACCCAGAAAGAAATCAAGATTTGGTACCCCAAGTCCCCGAAGATGATGGGAGGCCAAACTCTTTACTACCTTCTCCAAATAGTAGCAGTCGTCAGCCTTGCGATCAAACGACTTGGAGAAAGTACGGTCAGAAACAGGTAAAGGGAAGCGAATATCCAAGAAGTTATTACAGGTGTACGTACCCCAACTGCCCGGTGAAGAAGAAGGTGGAGAAAACATCGGACGGTCAAATAGCAGAAGTGGTTTATAAAGGCGAGCACGACCACTCAAAGGGTAAGAAGAACAGCGAGGTGATGGTGGATGAGCAAAAAGGAAAGCTTGCATGCGATAACACTCAGCAAGATGATAATTTGAACAGGGCTGTTGATTCGTCTACCTTCTCAACTAGCTCAGGTGATCTTTTTCGCTTTTTGACGATTCTGTCACAGCTTTCTTAATTGAGGTTTATTGTCTCTTAACTTTGTAGAAGTTCTTCAGGTATGAATAGGGAGTGCCCTGAAGTGAATGAATCTTCTGTTTTTGAAGCAGAAAGCAATGGCTTTAGAACCAAAAGAAGGTAAGGTATTTATTGTATTTGAAGGTTAAGGTAAGAGTAACATTAAGTTCAAGAAGTTATCTTGATTCTTCTAGAAAACGCAGCCAAAAAGGGTACTCTTCGTCTGAGCCTCAATCCGTCGTAAAGAAAGGGGCTGATTCTGATAGAGTGGGCGACGGTTATCGTTGGAGAAAGTACGGACAGAAAGTAGTGAAAGGAAATCCTTACCCAAGGTTTTGCCTTTGACTATCATCGTTGATACAGAGAAGTTCTTTTGCATGTAATATAGGAGTGTCTTAAAACCTCTTTTCTTCAGGAGTTATTACAGATGCACTAGTCCCAAGTGCAATGTGAAGAAATACGTAGAGAGAACATCCGAAGATCCAAGCTCTTTCATAACAACGTACGAGGGTCGACACAGCCATGACATGCCAGGCGAAAGTTCAAGAAAATCGCAGTAAAAATAAAATAAAAATCTTGGCTTGAGCCTTGATTCAACAGCACAGCAATGCAACTGTTTTGTTTTTCTGGTTTTGGGCTTACGATCCAAATGAGTTAAAGATATGGATCTTCTGTAATAATCATTCAATGGTGCAAAGCAAGCAAGCTATATCTGCTCTGTCTGTATCTGCTAATGGCTTGAAACTGAAAGTCTAACTCTTTTTTTCTTGCTGGTGCTGTGCTATGCATACAACAGAATGCTTATGTTTTGGCCCGGGCTTTAACGTCGGGCTTAAACAAGCCTACTTTTTCGGGCCTCAATCCCTGAACTAAGGTTTAGGTATGTAAGATAGATGGTTCAATTCAATACAATTCAACTTGTCTAAAAGATGAATGAATACCTCTGATCTTAAGGTGCATTAATGACTAACAACATCGCTTGCTCGACTTAACATGAAGCACTGTTTTCCTCACATTCATAAAATCTTACAACAACAAAAAAAAGGAAAACAGAGTAAGGATTCACAGAAAAAGAGAAGAAAAAACAGAGCTTCTTCAATTCAACCACTTGCATGGCTGCTAACACCTTCGCCAGCTCTGATAGAAACAGTGGCGTTAGCATTATTACAGTTTCTACTCTGATCAAGAAAAACCACAACCACCGTAATATCGTCGTGGAAATGCCTCCTCACCCCTCGATCGATCTTCTTGAGATCAGAGTATCTCATCTCTCTCTTCTTGGCTGCCATGTGAAGAGCAGCTTTTACCAGCCTCTTCGCAATTCCCTGCAAAATGCCAAGATTTCAGCCTTACTCCATTGCACTTACGACGAACGATAAGAGAAAAAAAAACAAAAGGAACTCACGTGGCGTGGATAGCTGTGAACAATATCAACTGCATCTTGGTTGCTCAGATGCTCCCACAAACCATCAGAAGCAAATATGAGAAACTGATCCCAAGGGCTGAGCTTGTGTGTGTACACAGATGGCTCTGGGCTGAGAATCGGCCTGCTAAAGGGTTGAGAAAGCCTAAATTTTGCCAGCAATGGCTCTCTGTTGAACTCTGATCTCTTCAGATACGCATCTCCAATGGACCTCGAAACCTAGTACCGAAACAGATGAACCTTAAAAAACTTATCTTTGTTTGCAGAAGGAGAAACATTGAGCATAGATAGCTTACTTGTATAATACCCTTTACACGCCAAACTCTGTGCTTGGAAACAACGATCTGAGGATCGTTTGGGTGCAAAAGCTGAAGCTCGTCTCTGATCGATTTGAGGTTGGCATTGTGCTCTGTCGATAACTGAACGGCGGCGATTCCACCCTTAGCTGACTTGTCGGCCCTGCCTAGGACTAGCCGTGAGTCTCCAGCGTTAGCTACGTGGAGTTGACCGTTGCTTATCACGCCTACCAAGCAGCAAGTCCCAACTGAGGCGAGCTGAGGCTTAGCAGACCATTGCTGACGAACTAGAGAAAGGAATTCCTCCTCGGTGGCCAAGAATGCCTTTTTAAGGACGTTTGATGATATCTCTTGCTTTTCGGAAGCAAACTCTGCTCGCAATTCGTGGGAAAAAGGTCAGAAAAGGAATTCAAGAATGTTCTTATCTGGGACTTTATCTTCAGCGCAGTTTAATGGCTAAGCAAAGAAAGTTAATCGATCAAGAAAACATACTCTTTAGATTGGGGAATAATCTCTCGTTCACAAACCTAGACGCCTCGGGCCCTCCATGCCCGTCATAGACTCCTACGAAGGTACCAAACGGGCCAGAATCGATTGAGCTCAACGGCCCAGCTTCAAGCTGGCTTTGATCTTCCAATAAAGCATTTGCTTGAATCACGGCCATGGAAAATTCTCCGTGGAAATGGGGTCCAAGATCCTTATACCACAGCAATCCATCTACTTTCCCATTTGGGTCACGCCTATTACTACTTCCATCGCCACGAACCATTGGTCTCCAACAAGGCTTAATCATTCTTGAAGATGGACTACTACAGAAGACTTACACACAACTTTTCCACAAAGTATGATGATCTCCTCAGAGATGGAGATGATAACTCATATTGATTAGTACTGTTTAGTTCGATCTTTAGATCATTCACCGACAAGCAATATGATGCTCGTCAATCCCATAGTCAGCTCCAGCTTTTGCTTGTGGTTATAACCCACACAACCCCAATTGCAAGAACTATATACCCAACAACACTACATGGCCCAGACACCATTAATATGCAAGTGAGTAAACAAAGCAGAGAAGGGGGGAAAACGATAAAATATATGGGAATCACAAGGGTATGGGCCGACTCATACCATAAACGGAAAAAAGGGAAAAAAAGAAAATGGAACCCCCAAAGACAAGTAAAAAGGGTACAGTTATTTAGGTGCGAGAATGTAAAGACGTGGTACCTTGAACCTGGGTTAAATATACGTGGACCTTTCAATAGTTTCTGTGTCACCTTTCAACAGCAGCCTTAGCTGTAAAAACAACGTATTATAGAGAAAAAATAATAATAAAAAATAGGACTGATGGTGACAGAGTTTGTTCCTGGATCAGAGGGGATCGAGCAAACAAAGAGGCTAATGGATAAACGAAGAGTAATTAAAAAATGGAGTCTTTGTCTTGGGAATTTTCTTGGCTAAAGAAAATCTTTTTTCAGATCCTTTGTCAGAGTGAGATATCAGATTATGATTGTGGAAAAGGTTGCCCCAAGTCAAGGTGGATGACAAATCAATGAAGTTTACTATTTTTATCTGAGTTTCAAGAACCTTTCTTTTCTTTATTGCACTTACCTCTCTTACTTATTTATTACTCTGTCCTTTCCTTTTCTCAAGTATTTGTGGATGGTGATTCTCGTGTGAGGGTAGCCAAGAAAGATTAGGTTTTTGAGGGTTCACCTAACTATTTACATGGCCAACATTTCGAGTTTTTTTCTCTATTTTTCCTTCTTATTTATTTATTATCGTCAACAACGCGAAACTCAAATTTCACAGTAATTCAACTCAACCCATCCTTGTCCGAATCATATGCGCGTCGACCTTTGAACTTCCATCACATCCTTCATTTTCATCGCATACATATTACGTACGAGATAGATAGTCAGAGAAGCAAATCCATAAAAGATCGTTCATGGTAATATAAAAAGGTCAAGCATGTTTAAGTTAATGAAATAAGGTTTTGAATCGGTATTTCAAGAAAGATTACATTTTTACCATATTCCCACGAAAAAAAAGCCATTTTTTATTGTATCAAGAAAAACATCGAATTAATGCTATGAGATCGAAGCAGTTGATAATAAGGGGCTTCTGTTAGGTAGCTGATTGCGCCATATAACCAAGAATGTGCAGTTGAAGTGAGCCCCCCAACAGTTCTTCGGCAATTATTGACAGTGAAGTTTTCTGTATTTGGATAACATATTCACAGGACAAAGCTGTTCAGCACTCGAATGATACACACTTTCACCCTCATCAAAGCGTTTTCAGTTATGGGTTGTAAGATTTTCTTTGAAATGGTCCCCCTTTCTGGGCCAGAAAGAATTTTCTAGTGACGTTACGAATAGATTGAATTAACTGTTGTGACAATGAACTTAGTCTCGTTTTGAGCACAAGTTTGGTAGATAAAAGATACTTTTTTCTCTCTCAATAGTTTATCAGATGATATGTTAGGAGCAAGTTGGTGCGGTTTGTTTATTTGGCTGCTCATCTGAGTTGTATGTGTTTGACTTGATCATCTCATCTATCCTTACAAGAGCTGTCAATTGAAACTTTAACCGCCCAATCATGTAATAATAACCAGTGATTATATGATGATGATGATTCAATGATTTCTTGCACTTTTCGCTGCCATACTATTTTTAACTTTTCTTCAATGGAAAACTTTAATTCTTGGACATAGTCGTTTAGTGAATCAACCCTTGGAGAGAAAGAAAGATAAACTCAGAGTTTTGTTTCCATGGAAAATGTTCAAGACATTGAATTCTGAAGATGTTCTTTAGCACGACTTAATGCGTCGAGAACTTCGCTAACTGTTTCATCAGTATGTCCATCAATAATGCTCTGAGTTTTGTCGACACTAAATTCTTGTAAATGCTGCTCCTCACCTTCATCAGTTGAAGAATAATTTCCAGTATTAGAACTTTCTGCAGCTTTCGTATCGATCTCTGAAACTATTGCAGAACTCGGAAAGTCATTATTACATCCCATTTCAGATTTTAGGCCTTTGATTTCAGGACAATCAACTTCAAACTCAGAACTTGGATGATCATTCTCCTTAAACTTGATATCATCATCTGTTTCTTTAGCACTCAATGAAGATATACACAACGAATCCATCGAGCATGGGTATTCCTTTTCATCCGATGCATAATAAGGAATATTCATTGATTCTAGTTTCTTGATTAATGTCTTCAGCTTCCTTTGAGCTCTGTTTCTTGATTTTGTCTCTTCCTTTAAAATGGTTTCTAGTTCAGCTAACTGCCGATCGTATTCATAACACATTCCTCAAATTCGTTTTGAATGTATAGCAGATATACACAAGAAAACTTACAAACCTTGTTTCCTAATCGATCATGGTCATGTTTTGCTTCCTTCGTCGCCAACCTCTCTGCAAGCAATCGTCCTCTTAAACGATTCACAGTCCTTAATCCATCTTCGTCTCCCACTTCACTGTGTTAGAGAAATTAAACATCAAACTGCTCTATTTCAGACAGTAACCTATATGCACCATGCAATGCAATAACATTGAGCAGAAACTCAATTAACTCACCTGCATTTCCGTGCCTCTGCATCGTACGTAGCTTTCATCTTTCTGCCGAAACGTAATAGCACGTACAAAGAAATGAAATGGAGAAAGGTTGCGTTTTGTACTGTTGGCGAAAGCTAATTAAGAAACGATGGTCAATAATGAAATTATATTGATTTGCAGTTTGATAACAGTCAGGAGATCATCACATTACATCCCTCACTAACGTCCATATAGCTTTAAACCCTTTGTTCGATTGAAACAGTCATTCTCATTTAGTTCTACGTCAAAACTTGTAACGGATTATCGACTGCAGAGATGCTTTGAAGTCTATCATCGATTCGTTTTCCAGCCATTATTGGCTTTTTATTTTCTTTCACCGTAAAGCTTTGTATGGTTAAAGGCTATGGCGTTCTAAGGTCTTAACCTCGAGGAAGATCCGATATAATAGTCGCTGCTACCTTACAAAAGATGTCACGAAAAACAAAAAAGTAAAAAATGATATTAGAGAAATAAAAGTCATTTATTGCCTCTTTAATGTTTATGTCTAAAGTGACGAAGCGTTTGGCTTTACTCCCCCCACATGCAATGTTCACTTGTAACTCCCTTGACTAACATTAATATATCACTTGAGTTGGGAGCATTTTCAATTTTGCCATAGATTTACATCATATTATGGCCTTCCTCTGTATCCTAAGGGCGAAATCTAAGTAATAAGCCCAAAGGCTTCAAATTGTTCGCCAGACTCAATGATTGACAGTACAAAAGCTATCCAAACAAGAGTAAAAGTATAGAGATGGAAACAAAACACTGATACTTAGGTGGGGAGACATAGGAAAAAAATCATTAAGAAACACGAAATCACATTTACGCGTTCAATGACATTGTTGAATCAATCAGTCGATGGTAATTGCATGCTGAAAGAACAAGGAAAGTGGAATAAATAATGGTTAACGACGAAGCAGTTATACGACACCTGTATCTGGTAAAACTCAAAACTTTATCAAGGAGCACTCAAAAGAAAGAAAGAAACAACAGAAACAATTACATAATCAGAACTCTGCATCATAACATCCATCTATAAATTGCCCTAACAACTCACCGGCGAGTCAGACAAAAGGGGCAAAATCTTCAAAGATCAAATTCCTCATCCCTAAGAGCCATCTCTGCAGCCTCTTCCTCTTCCTCATCAAGAACAAAGTACTCGTTCTTCTCGACTGGCCTAAACATGTAAAAGATCACCGAATAAAAAGCTAAACTTGCTATTTCCTCAGCTGCATTTGCCACCCACTGATACTTGTAAGCGGCGATTGTCCTCAGTGCAAACACGACAATCCTCGTGAAGTACAAATAACCTATCACAACGATGTAGAACTGCCTAAAGAGAGTAAGCTTGGCCAAATTCCTCGCTGCCTTCCCATCAGTCTTTGACGTCTCCCTCAAAGACCTAATCGACCACACGATAGGGAAGATGATTGCGCAGCAGCAGATAATATCTACCAACAAGAAAACTTGATTCCATGTAACCCAATCCTTGATAAAAGGCCCTGTCTCCCCAATCACAACTGAAGCAACATTAGCCAAAACCTGCAATGGGATTACGATCATCAACACCTTCTTCTCTCTATCCTGCAAGAATGGCTTCAAGAAAGACCAACCCGTCCCAATCAGAATGATTACGGTGAACAAAAGGACAACCCTGATGAACTGAAAAAGATAGAACAACACGTCCCAACCGTGCGGCGTCCCCGTAACCTTCACATAATGCTTATCCTCGGCCGCAAACAACAAGTTCAAAGCTTTAACGACAACTAAGACCCCCATAAGCAAATGAATCCTATGAAACGACTTCAGATTCTTCAAACTGACGGAAACCCAGAATGCAATGAATGCGAAGTAAATCAACGAGAAAAGAAAGTACAGAGAAGGCAGCTGAGTCAAACCCGCGGACAAGTAGTCCTTAACACCTCCGTCTAAATTGTAAAGCTCCGTCCTTACATCCATGGAGACCTTCGATTCCGGCGCACAATTCGCGAAGAACAATGAGTATTCATTGGGAGAAGTGATTGGGTAGCTGTGGTTGAAAGAAGATGCCGGTGGAGGCGACAGATCCCGGAAGGTGAAGAGGAGATTGATGTAACTTGAGTCGAGGACGCAGATATTAGGGTTCGATTGGAGTTCTAGTAGGAGTTGGATCAGGGATTCCTCCGATAAGAGGAAGAATCCTAATCGCGATGGATCGGGCGATCCGAGGGTGGAGATCACCGACACGGATGAGACGGCGACCGTAGCGTGGCCGGTGTGGGTAAATCCGAAACGCTCGAAAAGTATCATCGGACGGTCGTCGGCGGAGATCTTCAGGTTCTTGATCTCCGCGGCGGCGAGAGGGAGGAGAATGAGGAGGAAGACGAAGGCTAGTTTCGTCATTTCGGAGCCGAGTGAGGAGAAATGGAGATTTCGGAAATCTGATGACACTGTCGGAGAATAAAGGTGGTGGGGTGTCGTAATGGTGTGAGAGAGAACTACGAAACGCGGCCTTCCTTTTCTATATTTACAGAAATGCCCTCGAATTTCGTTTTCCTTCATGATATTTGATTTGGGGGGCAAAATAATTTCTAATGAAATTACAGATTCTTGTCCAGTATTTGTGAATATTAACAAAAGGCCCACAAAAATAGATTTTTGAATGGCGCGAAACACTTGAAAACGGTCACTTCAATACATTGTCTTAATTAAAGGAGGATTGCTTTCTCTCTGTTATTCTTCCTTTAAACTCAGCGAGCTCTCTTCCCCCCCATAAACATAACATCTTCACTCAAGGAAAAGAGATATAAGAAATGGTTACAACTACGTCATTACAAGAATATGAAGATGAAGACTACATAGAGATAGAACTAATAAGCTCATCATCACCTCGGAACAGAGAGTTTGAATTTCAAACGTGCATTGATTCTAAAGAAAAAGAAGCCAACGTATGTACGGCTGATGAGCTCTTCCACAACGGCAAGCTCATTCCTCTTTATCTCCTCCACCTCAGAGCCAACACCACCGCAAGTGATATTACCAAAGAGCCCTTCAACGAATTAGCGGTTCGCTGCCCCACAACCCCATTATTAAAGAAGAGTTGTTATGCCTCGCCTCGCACGATGAATTCTTGCAGCTTATCTCGGTCAGAATCTTGCAGAGCGAGCAGTGAGTTGGACATCGACGATCACTTCTTCGAACGGTCGATAAAATTCAGTAGAACCTGTAAGAATTCATCATGGTTCAAGAAGCTGAAGTTAACAAAGAGCAGCTCAGTTTTAGCTCAGAAGCTGAAAGTTTCGAGGGCTTATCTTAGATATTTGTTCAGAAGACCAGCTTGCTCTGACGATGAAGAAGGTTCGGGTGGTAATTATAATAATCAGCACTTCAGAATTTCTGGGATTGAGGATACTGTTCGCAGGAAATCTTTCTCGGGTGCAATTAAGGGACATTCGCCGAATTCTTCGTATGGTTCGTCCTCTTCGTCTTCATCTTCCACGCTTAGCTCGAAGGGAATTGGTGAAGTGAATTTTCTGAGGAGTAGAAGCAGTACAAGGGAATTGGAAAGTTCAATTGAGGCAGCAATTGCACATTGCAAGAAATCTCAGCATGTACCTACTTGATTTAAGAAAAGACTGTTTAATGTGTTCTCTTTAATGTCTGATTCCCAGGTCGTTGGTGAGAAAGAAAATGACAAAGTTCCCCTCAGAGCGTAAAAAATTGGCCTTTATCATCAGTTCGGGCATAAATTCGATGTACTTTGTAATGTACTGCACTGTATCGTGTTTGTCTTTGAAGTAAAGGTAATAATAACAATGCACATAAGCCTTTCAGAGATTGAAAATAGAGAAAGTGAAACCAAAAAAGGAGTGATTGCTGGAAATGTAACAGTACAACTAGCAGATGACAGAGCATGAATGGAAACAAAATTAACATGATTATGACAGCGACTAATCGTATATTCCATCAAGATAATATATTGACACTTTTGGAAAGATTGGACTGGTCCACGTGAGCCATTCATTTGTTTCTTGAGTACAGACCCCGTAAATTCATAGAGATAGGATAGGAAAGAAGAGCCAAAGAGATGAAGGAAAAGGCCAAACTTTCGAGTGCTCCAAGTTTCAAGCAACTCCGTAAGAATAGAACATTGGGTTGCTGACAAGTGGCTTTCAACTCTTGTTCTTGCATTCTTGGATTGATTAGATCGTTATTCCTCTTTTCTGTCTGTACAGCTGAATGTTGCGCACAAAACAAATACCCTTTGTGTGAATGTGCGTCTATATACAGTCAAAGGGATTGGTTCAATGAACATAGAAAAACATCTGAAAGCGAAAACTCAGGAATTGAAAAAGAAGCTCGAAGACGCCTTCTAACTTGCATTGGTTCTGAAACTAAAGTCGAGAAAAGCTTCGTCGCGATTCTCATGGAAGTAATCGGTGGTGGAGCTTTGTGAGGAAGTTCTAATTTTTATTACCAGGGTAACAATTGATCTTCTTTACCAAACCAAGAAATATTAAATTAGGTAGTGGTGGTGGTGGCGGCTGCCTTGGTGGTGGTAGTGGGTTCGGTGGAGGGGAAGAGGTGGGGGTGTTGGAGGCGGCTGTGGCAGTGGTATTAGGAGCAGGGGGCTTAGGGTTTACTGTTTGGGAGGAGAGAGAGAGACTTCAATTTAGCTACTTTGCTTAGTTACAACCCTTTTTTTTGTGTTAGCGATGATCAATGTTCTTATCTTATGTTTGATGAAATTTCACATTTTAGACTTAGATGATACGCTCCACTTTTGTATAATTATCAGTATTTTGACCTCAAATTCAGTACTTTTATGTCTGATCTATGTATTTTATCCTTCAATTCAAGACCATGTGAGACCGATGCGCCTTCGATCTTCGTGGTCTGCGACCGTTCGTAACGATCGGACAAAAATTTCCATCTGTCGGTTCATTTGAGGTTTCGCATCAATATAATCATAATCCGCTCCATGGTTTGCAATTCTGAACAACAATGTTCGGGCTCAACTTCGAATCCCATCAGCAACCACAGGTTTGACAATCACAGGAAAAGTCTGTATCTCATTTCACGGCGACTAACCCCAATTGAATCAACCTTGAGACCTTCAACGACTTCCAGCATCGCGACACGGCTGGCAAGCGCCCGATCGCATCGGGTGGATCGGTTACGGCGGCGTAATCTTGGAGCGACATGATTCATTCTTGGTCAACGGGCTATGTTGGGACAATGGCTTCGCAGGTCTGATCTGCACTAGGTTGATTCCACTCTCTCGCACGTGATTGAGGAGTGATGGCCGAATGAAGCTGTCGATTTTTTTATCTATGCAAGTGCGTATCCTATGCGTATTCTTGGATTCATCGTCTTTCTCAATATTCTTTATGATTGAGGCTTTATTAGGAAAGAGGAAAGAGTATATGGTAATTTCGCATATGAGGGCTAAACTTTTGCCTTTGCCCAATGGCAGTATCCGTTCACAAATCTAATCCGCATCACTAATCGTAAACTTTCAATAGGTATTTTCTATAAAAGCCCTTAGTTTATAGAGTTGTAGTTAGGGTGTCCACAACAATAACACACCCATAATACTGACACATCAGCTTTTCACTATCTTTTTCTATATTTTATTCTATAACACTTTTATTCTATTTTTCCTACAATAATACTACCTCAGTCCCACTTATTTCTTCCCATCTTTCTATTTCGGGCGTCCCACATAATTCTTCCCATTTCCATTTTTGGTAAAAATTATCCCACTAATCAAACTAATTACATCATTAATATTAAAAAAAGTCTTCTCGATTTGCGTGTCTACTAATAACTTTTCTCTCTCCATACCTCAAAAGGTGTACTATAATATTAAAATAATGTGATTTCTTAATCTCCGTGCCCACTAATCTTCGGGAACATTTAAATGGGACGGAGGAAGTAACACTACTATAACACGGACCCACAACTATAAATAAATAATTTCTTTTTTTCTCTCCCTCATTCTCTCTCCTCCATAATACTATAATATTCCTATAACACAGTGTCATAAATATGACACAGTGTCATGCTCATGACACATCCACAATGGTGGTGTGTCATATAAAGTGCCAAATAAGCACATATGACACACGTATAAACCACCATTGTGGTTACCCTTAGAGGAGCAAAATAATACGTACGGAATTTATAGATAATTAAAACACCAAAATAAAAGAGTATAGGGTACTTTCCATATGAGAGGGCTAAACTTTTGCGTTTGCCCAATGGCAGGCAGTATCTGTTCACAAATCTAATCCGCTGGGTACTGATCACTAAGCGTAAACTTTCAATAGGTATTTTTCCAAAAAAGCCCTTAATACATAGTTGTAGTTGCAGGTGGTGAGCCGCCTAGGCGGTCGCCTCAAGCAATTTTCGTTACAGCAGCCATGGCACAACTCCCTAGGCTAGTTGCAGGCTTTCTGGAGGTTGAAGATGGAATAAAACCCTAAGTTTGTGGATATTTTAAGTTAATGAGCCAAATTTTATCCGGGCTTGTAAAAAAAATTGGTCAATTAACTTTATTAAATGGCCTTTCTTAAAATGAATACAATTTTCTTCAAGTGCGAGATAATAATAAGTGCGAGATTTTATAGAAAATTAAAACACCAAAATGAGAATCAAGTCGGTTTAGTACCACACCACCACACTAAAAAACAAACACGAGAGGAACGTCACAGAATAATCAGACAAAGAAACAGCGCATCATCCATCAATATATAATAATAATAAGTAGCAGTAGTACTAAGTAAAGATGTCTACTAATTGTATTACTCATAATGCACCACAGGCATAAGCCAAGGGGACAGCTGCGAACAAACCTCATGTCTACGATCAGAGATAAATGCAGTTGCATGGAATTCGGGTCACAGCCCCGGTGGAGAACAGCTTTGCAGAGAGGTATACACAAAACACATGAATCATCACACATATTTGCTTGCAGAGAGACATATACATACATACATGCATACACTCATAGTTAAATACCTTTTGCTTCCACCAGGCCCTCGAAATGAAGATTCCTCCTCACATCCTTTCGGATCTCTTTTTTGTATCTTTTGCTCCTTTCTTTGTCCCATGGCCAATGGATGGACATAATCAGATGAACACAGTGCCCTGTATGGATGGAGAAAAACGTTACCTACCTTGTAATAAGATCTAGACCACTAAGCACACTTTAATTAATTAATGCGTAGGCAAGCGATGACTGTCAAACCATAATAATAACAACAACAATAATAATAATAATAATAATAATAATAATAATCTGACAATTTTTCACTTCTTTATTTTTAGTGTTGGATGCGGCCTCAGCAGCTTCAACACCTTCTTCATCCTGTTACAGCCGTAGTAACCCATAATAATAATCTCGCTGAGATAGCATAGCATAAAAAACTATGACCAACAGAAGATGATGACTCACTCTCTTTCTTTTAAGTGGATTTCCCTTCTTTCAAGTCCCAACATGTAGGATCAAAGAGAACAATTAACAATAATAGCATGAACATAAAGCTATAAACGAAAAGAAAAGAGTTAAAAGTCGAAATGGTTACTTCAACTTGTGGAGCAGCTAGTCCACCCCATCCAGCCTTCTCAAGAAACCTATTTCCATTTATCATAGATAATAAACACGGTAAAAAAATCACCACACGTCATGCTGGGTTTTATAACAAGCACGTCCATTCGCAAGTGAAAAGAAAACAATACTTCTTTCTGTCAAGTGTGTAATCCCGATTTATTCCACATTGGTTCATCAGGTATGTAAGTATCACCAATCACCTAGACATATACACCAAACAAAGAATTTAACTTTGAAATAGGTACCATAAGGCAATCACCTTGAAATAAGCTTCTCCCAAACAGCTCCGTACCATTTGTTGGCATTAGGAAAATATTTAGGATTCGGTTTTCTCCCTTTTTGTAAGCCGTACTCTTCAGCGTCAAGCTTCGTCATCTCCTCCCTGAAATGCGAATTTAGCTTGGAGCATGAATCGATTAGTTCCCAAACCAAAAAACACAGTAGAGATATAGATCGAGAATATTTTGATAGAACACCCTTACCCTGAGATGAAACGCCTTTCAGACAGGCGGTCATCAAGGACTAGGACATCTTGCAGAGAGTCCAAATATGCGATATACTCCTGACACGACTCTTAAAAGTCAAAAACACGAAGCATCAAAGACAACTATAACTGAAGAAGACAAACAAAAGTTTTTAGACTAAGTTTATTGGTGACTTCCACAACCGATTGTGGATTATAATCAATTAAAATAAATCAGAAAAATTAATAATTCCCACAACCGGTTGTGACCCAACCCACAACCGGTTGGTGTACCAACCTGGGTCACAACCGATTGTGCACAGTTTTCAATAAACTGTTATAATGCTTTTATGAACTTTTATGATACATTTAATTTATATTTTAAAATTTAATTTTTATTTATTACCAAAATATATGATTTTTTTTCTCCACAAATAGAGACTAATATTGATACATTTTGAATCACAATTTCAAATTATCTATTTCTTTATCACATTCTATAATCTATCATAATTCATATTATTTTTTTCTCCAATGGCCAAAGTATCTAAATTTTATATCATATAATGTAATCTATTTTTCAAACATTAAAAAACGACCTAATATAATTATAAAATATAAATATTATGTGTTGTGTTTGGTGTTGATAAAGTTGAAAATTCTTTAGTTTGGTTGATGTGTAGGTTGTGGATGTGGAGGAGAGAGAAATTAATATTTTATTCTCATGACCGGTTGTCGAGGTCATGGATAAATATAGTCTTAGGGGCTCGTTTGATATCAGTGTATTTGGATTTGATGGGTATAGATTATTTGTGTATGAGTATACAAGGATTTTGTTGATAGGGTATTTATTATGTTTGATATGAATGTTTTAGTTATTTGGGTAATGATATATGATAGTGATTGATATGTATGTGTAAGATGTGTATATAATTTGCTAAACAGACGAAAATACATTTTTACCCTTAAAAAATTAAAGCTATTAAAATATTAAAAAAGCATCTTCATCGTCTTCAAGCTTCAACAAAGCTCAAATTCAGTAACTCCAGAAATTACAGAAAGCTTCAGCGAGAGGATGCGGCCGGAAAGCTCCAGAAATTACAGAAGAAAAGTTTCAGCTCAATTTACAAAAGCTTCAACGTCTTATAAAGCTTCAGCGTCTTCATCGTCTTCGATTCCAAATTGCAATCAGATCTCAGATTAACAGTCCCCAATAATTACGCCGTCGAAACCCTAACGCCGTCGGTGGAGATCTCCTCAAGCCACCGAGAGGATGCGGCCGAAAAGGATGCTGCCCACGCGCCTCCGCTCCGAAAAGGATGCGGCCGTGCACGGTGGACGAAAGCTCCCGTCGATTGTGCGCAGCCATGTCCGGCTGCCAGTTCCCGTCGGTCATCCCGTCGCCAGCTCCCGTCGGTCGTCGAGTGCGCACAGCCATGGCGAAGATCGAATTTTGATAGATGCAGTCGAAGGAGGTACAATACGATGGTGGAAGAACTATTAAGCAGGGGTAAAAATGGAATTAATGAGAGATGTACTGACATACCCATCTACTAGGTGGGTATTTCTATGCCTGACCTGACTGATAAACAACTTGCGTGTAATACCCGTGTTTGTCCATACAAGTAGGCATTAGCATACACGCATAACCCTAGTTCAGAGGTAGTGGACCAAAACATAATTTCCACAAAATCATAACTAATTGAGGAATTTCATATCACCATAACTATGAGTTTTAAAAAAATTCACAAATTAGTGTTGTCGTCAAGTGCAAGAACAGATCCAAAAAACGGTCCAAAAGCCGAGCCTCCAAGCAACAAAAAAACAAAAGACGCACTTGAATCCACAAAATGGTAAAAGTAACCTCAATCTTCAATCCCCAACAAAAATCTGTGGATCGAAATAACCCCAAATAGGCTAGGCAGGAAACACAATAACATAAGAAGCGAAACTGAAAACCTAACAACCTTTACCTCGAAATAAGCTTCTCTTCAACGGCTTGGTACCATTTATTGGCATTAGGAAAATTTAGACGAAGAGGTCTTTTCCCGTCAAACTTAGCATACGCTTCGACGTCATCCGTCGACATCGCCTCACTGAAATTCGCACTCAACGGAACGTGAATCGATCCAATCGACATTAAAATAAGAGATTAATGCGATTTCTTTTCTTACCCTGAGATGTATAAACTTTCTGAGCTGCGAAATTTTTCACGCAGGAGGTCTTCAAATCTATCGAGGTCACCAATATCACAAGTATTCAGATACTGAATTGAGAACGACGCCATCGGACAGAAGCGAATCGTTTAGGGCTGAGAGGACGGAGAAGAAGAGTGTCTGCGACGGAAATTGCGAGGCAGCGCCTAATATATGATTTCTAAAATACAAAAAGCAAAATATAACCGCAGATTGCGTGAAGCCCATTTAATATCTATCTGGCCCAATTGCTCGTTATTTGCCATCCCTCCTTTGGTCCCTTCTTCACATTACAATTAAAACTTGTATGAAGATTATTTTTACTATAATGATCGTATTTATGATTGTTATGATAGTATTATAATAATATGAATTACAATATTAAAGAGAGTTTAGCATGAACAGTTTCATTTGTAATGCCAATTCACATCTTAACTAATAGAAGATATATATTGGGAGTTTATATATTACGGAAAACACACTTATGGTATCTTTGGACACCCAAATTTTGATTTGACCTCCAGATTTTCTCCAAATCATCCATTCAAAAAATTGCATGGATTTTCATTTTGATTTCACCCGAATTCGAGAATAATTTTAATTGTTTATAATTTGGTTACTTTGAAGTTCGATGACAGGTCGAAATCCTCCATTGCCCAATCTCGGGAATGGAGCTCGACTCATTTTCCGGACGACGAGCTTTGTAATTGCGAGCTCGAGCTCGATAGTAAACAGGTAAGCTCAAACACTGTTCGTGAGCTCGTTCTATCGTCGAGCTCGAGCTTGAAACTACAAAAAATTAGATTTGAAATATGGATTCCAAAATCCTAATATTAACCTATCTAACAATAAATTTTAATTTGAAATTCGAATATAAAACTGCGACTAAGAAGCATAGTCGGGCAAGTATTCATCGACATTTTGCTACCTTTTTTAGCACCAATAAGGTTCCTCAAACCCATTAATCTCAATCCTCATCATCTTCTTCACTGGTTGTCTAGAAACTTACCGTTCATCACGCTCCTATGTTTCTATATCTCCGTCTTCACGTAAAGCAGGTGATGGACTATCAGAAGATTGAGAGAGAGCGGGACAGAGAGGGGGGAGGGAGAGCTGGAGAGAAGGGAGGGAGGGAGAGAGAGAGAATTGAAAACAAGTTAAGTAATCTGATAGTCCCAACTTAGATTACACAAGTATAAAAGATGGTCCAAATATTGGAAACAATAACAAAACTTTCAAGCACATTCAAGAAACTGGCGATCATCCACAGAGATATAAGACATCCTTCATCACATGAGAAACACAAATTTATTATGAATTCTTAAACCCTGACCTTCCCAATAAGACGAAACCATTCAAGAGGAAAAATGTAATGCAACGGATTGCAACTCGGAAAAAAAAAAAAGAATCAAACATTCGTTCAACAAGAAATAACATACCCATAACGGGATTGAAATTTAAGATCCAATACCTGAGACAGTAGATGACAACTCTGAAGACAACAAGGCCAACAAGCCCCTGCCTCTTTGAAACCTTATAGCCAGAGAAGGATTACATGCTTTAATAAAACTGAGAAGCTGTCCATTATATCCTCGTATACATCACAACTTCAAGGTATTCGTAGGCTCTTTAGGAATAGGAAAAAGAAAAAGAAAAAATATTTATCACGCGGCGACCTACGACAAGTTTAACTTGTAAGATATTCTCTGTATTTTCAACCGAGGTTATGTGCTAATTGTGAAAAGAAAACCTTCTTTCTGAAGGGGGAAAAATAAACCTTCTCTTTCTACCTTACCCTAAGTGAAGTGATATTAAATGATTCATTCATCAAAAACTCATTAACATCATCTTACAAGTACTTTTCCAGTCATGTCAGGCAGTTTTTACAGTGTTGTCAGTAATAGCTTTTTCTCACCTCTTACCTGTCTTTTCACCTGGAAGCGTACTGACTACTGAGGAAGCTTTATTCTTCTCGGGGGTCGTCAACTACCTATCGGAGGTCCCCGAAGGTCTCTATGTCTATTATTTATCATTATTTATTAAGTATAAATATTTTTCAATGGGCCTAACGGGTCTTTTCTAATTTTTCAGGTCCATCCGGTTTTAGTCCGTATCACCCTTAGAACGTAAAAATTGCCCTTTATCATCAATTCGGTAATAAATTCGATATACTTTGTAATGTACTGCACTGTCTCGTGTTTGTCTTTGAAGTAAAGGTAAGAACAATGCACATAAGCCTTTTCAGAGATTGAAAATAGAGAAAGTGAAACACAAAAATGATAAAAAGGAGTGATTGCTGGAAATGTAACAGTACAACTAGCAGATGAACAGAGCATGAATGGAAACAAAATTAACATGATTATGACAGCGACTAATCGTATATTCCATCAAGATCATATGATGACACTATTGGAAATATTGGACTGGTCCACGTGAGCCATTCACTTTTAGTCTTGAGTACAGCAGTAGTCGTAACCCTGTAAATTCATAGAGATAGGATAGGAAAGAAGAGACAAAGAGATGAAGGAAAAGCCCAAACTTTCGAGTGCTCCAAAGTTTCAAGCAACTCTGTTAGAATAGTGGGTTGCTGACAAGTGGCTTTCAACTCTTGTTCTTGCATTCTTGGATTGAGTAGGTCGTTATTCCTCTTTTCTGTCTGTACAGCTGAATGTTGCGCACAAAACAAATACCCTTTGCGTGAATGTGCGTCTCTATATAGTAAAAGGGATTGGTTCAATGAACATAGAAAAACATCTGAAAGCAAAAAACTAAAGAAGCTCGAAGAAGCTTCTTCGAGCTTGAAAAAGAAGCTCGAAGACGCCTTCGAACTTGCATTGGTTCTGAAACTGAAGTCGAGAAAAGCTTCGTCGTGATTCTCATGGAAGTAATCGGTGGTGGAGCTTTGTGGGGAAGTTCTAATTTTTATTACCAGGGTAACGATTGATCTTCTTTACCAAACCAAGAAATATTAAATTATGGTACGATAAAAAGATTAGGGTAATTCTATATAGACCCCTTATATTTTATTTAGACCCCTAATAATTATCACACATTTTATTACAGCTTTAAAAATCATATCAATTTGACCAACTATTAATTAACTAATAACTAAAACTTTGAAGACTTTTTCTATTTTTATCGTCTATGACCTAAACACAAATATAATCCTTTAATTTTTAATTATACTTAAAATAATTTAGCATTCATTCAATTTTTTGTTAAAATGATATCTCGACAAATTATTTTACGTTTTACATATCTAAAAAGAATATTTCATCAAATACTATAAATTTTAAATACTAAAATTAAAAAGTAACATTAAACATAGTTATATTTAGTACGCACATAGAATATACAGAAAATACAAGAATAAATTTTATATAACCATAGAAATGTCGGTGTTCTCATATGATGCCACGTGTCGCTTAACTTAAAAAATAAATTAAATATAAAAACCACAAAAAATCTCACTACCATATGTTAATTCCATAATAACTACCCACTATTAACATAGATTTAATAATTTTATTAACATATAATAATGACAGATATTTTATTACCGTACCTTACATGGAAAAATATGACTGGGTATTATTATATTAAACATAGTATATAATATATATAGATATAATGTGTATGACTCGAAAATATGATGGCTATTATTATATTAAAATAGAAAGAAGCACTCATCTAAAAATCCTTCGTGAAAAATGTTTGGAGGCAAAATGAATTGGAAATATTAATGGTGATTAATTAATGGCAAAGATAATGGTGATTAATTAATGGTGATATTAATGGTATTTATGATATTGAAACCGCATGTAAGAGAACATTTTTTTTTTTCAAAGTTCAACTTTCCAATGTTTTTTATACCCCTAGAGGGGGTGCGAGAATAGCAGTACCCAAAAATTAAGGAAGTAAAGGATCGGATGCTCTCGAATCATCGCGTTAACAAATGTAACTAATTTGATCGATCAAAGAGGAAGTACAGCAATCAATAATGAGACAACAAAGCACAAATGGGTAATTGCAGCGGTCAGAACTTGTATGCAAAACACCGACACGACCAAGCACAACAACAACGCCCAGAAACTGAAACAACCTCAGCTCCTCCTAAAATCACAACCCAGATCGAAAATCCGTACATGGGACTTCGCCTGCCGTACTGCCACGTGGATACCAGCTTGAGGGCTCTCGCCGGACAAGCTGAGGGATTTGGCCGCTTCGCCGTCGGTGGGTTGCACGGCGCCGTTTATTGCGTCACCACTCTCGCTGGTAAGAAAAAAGATTCTTGCTTTGGTCCGAATTTTCGTCGAATTGTGTTTTTTTCGGATGGAGCTTTTTTTTTTGGGTGTTCTTAAGATCTTAGGGTTTTTCTTCGATTCGATAGACGACGGCCCAGGATCACTGCGTGATGGATGTCGCAAAAAGGAGCCTTTATGGATCATATTCGAAGTTTCTGGCACCATTCAGCTCTCATCCTATCTGAACGTCTCCTCTTACAAGACCATCGACGGCCGTGGTCAGAAAATTAAGCTCGCCGGAAAAGGTCTGAGGTTAAAAGAGTGCGAGCATGTGATCATCTGCAATCTGCTCTTCGAAGGGGGTAGAGGACATGATGTTGATGGAATTCAGATCAAGCCAAAATCGAAGCACATTTGGATAGATCGTTGCAGCCTAAGCGATTACGACGATGGGCTCATAGACATCACTCGAGAGAGCACAGATATCACCATTTCGAGGTTCATTCGCTTCGATCACACCGTTCAGTTAAGACAGCAAAATTCGACTGTTTGAATTTTTTCTTGAAATACTTCCACGCTTTTCCTGTGCAGATGCCACTTTGCAAATCATGACAAGACTATGCTCATAGGAGCAGATCCTTCCAACACAGGGGACAGATGCATCCGTGTAACCATTCACCATTGTTTCTTCGATGGGACAAGGCAAAGGCATCCACGCGTTAGGTTCGGGAAAGTACACTTGTACAATAACTACACTAGAAACTGGGGAATTTATGCTGTCTGTGCCAGCGTGGAGTCTCAGGTGAAGTAAAATCGATTTTCCCGTTTCTATCCATCAGTTTGCCATTTCTGATTCTAGCCCGTGATTCCGATACCTTTTCAGATATACTCTCAGTGCAACATATACGAAGCTGGGCAGAAGAAAGTGGCCTTCAAGTATTACACCGAAAAGGTACAATCTTTATATACAATCTTAGATAGACTATCTTGGGTTGATTTTGATAATTCTCCTATAACATCATGGACTGAATGTAGGCTTCAGACAAAGGCGAGGAATGCAGTGGCTGCATTAGGTCCGAAGGCGATCTGTTCATCAAAGGGACTCAGTCGGGTTTGTTGCCTTTAGCGAGTGAGAGCTGTGTGTTTCATCCAAGCGAATACTACGATTCTTGGACCGTAGAACAGCCGAGCAATGAGCTGCACCATTTTCTCCAGCACTGTGTGGGATGGTGGGGAGTACAACGGCCGCTCGATTTACCAGCTTCTTAAGTTTTCTTACCATTAGTTGCGATGTTTGCCGTGTGTGTGAAATAAATAATGAAAACGAAAGGGTTGTAAATTTACGTGTTATTTTGAGTTGACAATAAAATGGGTTTGCGGCTACTGTCTTGGAAAGGAATTTAAATCAAGATTCCCAAGAACCAGTGAATTAATCCACAAGCAAATTACAGTAGATCGCAACCCTAACGTAACGAGACAAAAGGTATGGGTTCTTGAAGATTACGGACAAAAAGTACGGAAAAGCTACCCAACAAATTTATCGAAAACAAAGAATCAAGAAATTCTTGATAACAAGGACATCTATCGAAAACAAGGAATCAAGAAATTCTTGATGGGGCAGATGATCATCTCTTAGAACGACGGCCAAAGGATGCATCAAGCGCCGCTTCAAGAGGGTCATTAGGATTCGAGACCTCAACTCTTCTCTGCCTTTTACGAGTCTCCTCAAACCTCTTGGGAACGTTTCTCTTACAGCTATTGAGCTTCGACGGCGCCGCCTTTTCATCGATCGTTGCTCTGCGTTTCTTAGCAGTAGCAGCAGCTTTTTCGACTTGCGTGACAGTGCTTGTTGAATCTTTCTTCTTCGTAGGCACAATGCGATCACCATGGTTGCCGTCTTCTTCATCGCCATCAATAAAATCGTGATCATCTAGCGTTGGAATACAGCCAAAGAAGGCCTTGATTCGCTTCGCGAATTCACGAGGGCGTCTTAGGGCAACAACGGTAATAGAAGCTTCCATTAGTTTCAAGATGTCTACAGAAGGACCAATCTTGAAACGATCTCTGAAGATAGCCTCGTCTTCCTCACAACCTCTCTTGCTAGCCATGCTTCTTCTTCAGCTGAAAGAGAAGATGTTTCTTTCCTACGTGAGATTGTACGACGTGTTAATTAATTTAGATTAGAATGGAACTCTTGCCTTATTTATAATACAAGGAAAAATCTCAAGATTCCTCGTATAACGGCAAGTTGTTAGACTTAGAGCTAACAGTTGTAGAATCCTATATTCTAGGGTAAGTACTAAATTTTGAAGATTTAATTTTGAATTTAAGATAAAACTTCCCTCTAATATTAGTGGGATAAATTGCAATCTACTATTTATATATATAAGATTTGAAAAATTAGATCCTCGAACTTGAAAAGATATATTTATTGCAGTAGATTCTCCTTACACTTTTCCGCAGCAGATTGAAACAATAAGCAGAGCCACATTAGGCTTATTTTAACAAAATCCAAACTATTACACTAGTAAGTTAAACATGACATCTGCTGTCATCAGTTCATCTATCAATAGATTCTCTATTTCACTAACTATTGCTTCGATTTCTCCTTTCTGATGATCCAACCATTGCATCTCACGATCAAGAACTGCGACAGATATCTCCTCGTTTGTCGATTTTCGGTTGATAAGCCTTTCGAGGGCGTCTCCAACGCATACGTTCTTCGATTTCAAGGGCATTCCTGGTAATTTAGGCATCGCCGATGAATGCAGATCGATGCGTTCTTGGAAAATCTCCAGCAGAAACGAATTTATTCTGTCGAAAAGCAATCTTCTTTCGGGCCTCAAACCATTGGCCTCTTCACCGTATTTGTTTTCCAGCATATCGAACAACCCTGGATCCAAAACTGAATCACGGGAGAACCACTTTGTCCTAAGCATATTGAAGTCAGAATCTTCAACGCCAGAGCCTATTAGCACGTCAAGAGCATAAAGAAATTCCCAGCCTTCTTCAGCTCCTAGTTTGTGTGTATGGCTTACATTCGACGAAGGTGGTGGAAACATTTTCTCTTCGACTTCTTCCCCGAGTGTGGCCGACTCCATTTTGAGAAGCTGAAGTTGCATTCGTAGCCCTGCAATGAAAGATCGATGATAAGAATACTAAATGGGATCATCTTCATCATCACTATCGATTAAAAGAAGTTAATTACCTACCTTGAAGGCCAGCACTGACTCTCTCGAAACTTTCAGAAGATGGGTCATATTCTGAAAAAGGGACCTCAAGAACTGAGACTGGACTAGGATGGTCTCCCTCTTTAGAGCTTTGCGAAGATTCTGGCTCAGCTACAGTAGGCTGGCCCTTTGGCATATCCTGTAAAAGCCAAATATTCAAGCAATGAAATAAAAAAATCCCAAGACAGCAAGCCCAAGCCTTCTCATCATTTTACCATTCAAATTGAGTACAAACCTGACAAGCAGAATCCTCTGTAAGCAAATCAGCATATTTTGGAGGAGAGAGTGTGGGGATTCTTGGCTCTCCATTCATCATCATTTCGTCACATACACGAGATTCACAAGTTACAGTTTTCAAATCTGTTGGAAGAGCAGGAGGATCTTCAAGTATATCTTTCGTATTTGATGTCGTTTCAGTATTGAAACTCGCTTCTGACGAAGACTCAGTCCCATCTATAAACACGCGAGAGCAAGAGAGTGGCTTCTTTCCTCTGTCACCAGAAATTCTAGAAGAAAAAAAGCTTTCTTGGTTGCTCTTTGTTCCTCTCACCGATTTACTTCTACTGCAACGGACAGATTTATCATAACGACTCATTCTTCTTCTACTACTTCCATTGAAAGGAGGAAGTGATCTTGACATAGACGATGTTCTCATAGCTGCATTGTTCCAGCCATCCCTGCTACTAATGCCTAAAGGACCATCAGATATAGCATTTACTTTGTTTCTGCCATGGACATTGCTAGTAGTGTGCAGATATTCAGCCCTCGAACCTCTATTGGGTAAAGAAAGCATTTCGCCAAGAGTGCTGCCATTATTACCAACTTCCAAATCTTGATACCTTCGAGTAATCTTCCACCTCTCAGTTAGTCTCCTCTTTGCCTCCTTAGTGGCGGATGTCTCAATGTTTCTGTACAAGTTATTACGATCGAAGGATTTTCTCGAAGATAGAAACACCTCTGACTCACTCTCGGAATCAGTTTCAAAAGGTTCGCATGAACTCTCATCCCCTGCATATCCAAAGAATGCAGTTGACGTATTCGCATCTGCCATGTCATAAGAGCGATCCCTCATTTTCCTTGCAATTACTCGTGCTAATTCCCTGGTTTGTTCAGACATTGGCATTGAGGATCCCACTTTATTACACGGGTTATTCCTTCTTTGTAAGGTTGTCACTGATCTTCCACTGTTTTGCTGCTCATCCATTTTCTTCAATCTGTGGGGGCAAATATGGGAGTGCAATGGCGATGAACTAGACTTACCAGCGCTCTGCTGCAGCTTCCCAATGTTTGGTTTCAGGACAACAATCCTTGTAGGAAGAATACTTTCCTCGTTCTTATCACGTAAGAGAACTTTCGGTGACTTCCCAGAAACATGAACACTGCGGCGATCGTATGGTTCTTGAGGAAGACCATCTTCATATTTCATATGAGAAGCAAAGAAATTGCGTCGACATGAGGTATCTTTTGTCGATCCATGCGATTTGGGTTGAGCTTCAATGCTGTCACAATTTAAGGGCTTCAAAACAGCTATCTTACTGCCCATTGAACCCTTACGATCAGCTCGAGGTTCATGCAAAGACTTCAAAAACATGGAATCTTGTCGATAAAGAACATTTGCCAACAAGTTCGTATTGGAACTGAGAAAATCCAAGGTGTCGTTTGGCTGTTTCGAAGAGCAGCGTCGGCTGGAAATATGAGCTGATTCAAGATCTTCATAAACATCCTTAAATTCGTGTTCGTCCATTGAGTTCCCTCGAGTTGATAGGCCATCCCATGGATGGCTCTCAGCAGTTCTCTTTTGCTGCCTCTTAGGGGATGGTAACACTTCAAGGCCCATTAACCGTGCAATAACGCTTGGCGAACGTCTCTTTGTTTCATATTCCTTTGACATTTCTTTTAGCAAGTAATGTCTTCATTGGCAAGCCATCGTCTTGCTTCCAAGTGTTCTGCCCAGGCAGATACATGAACTAATTAGGCACAAATATCATACCAAAAGAAAAGAAACATCTAATGATATGAGGAATACTTTCCCAACGACAAAGAACAGTAACAAAAAAATACAAACCATATCACTGGCATTGCTCCCACTAGCAGCATAATAAGAATCAGCCGACAATCTTGAAGAAGCAGCTTCTGATTTCTGCGCCTTCTGAAAAGCTGATTCAGAATTCGAACAAACAATTAGTGTCTGCTCAAGCTAAACAAAATAAATTTTGCGGCATATAAACAAGGCCAGCAACTAAACTATCATTAGAAAGAAAAACCGAAAAAACGGACAAGATAATTTCATTTACACTGCAGAGAAGAGCATTTCGTGGGAACTGGCCAAAGGAATTTGCTTTTTATTAAGGCATGGGAAGGGCTAATTTATTAGAAACATGATCTAATTAGGCCACGTCACGCTTCATAAAGCAAGTAAGTGTCAAGCTGATGAAATTTCTCAGTGTTGTTAGAATAGATTTATAAAGAAAGGGGTCAAGTGGGTAAGAAAAGCCATGTATGGCGGAGACATAATAAACGAAGTGGTGAAGAGCAAGCAAATCAGAGGAGAAAAAAACAAACCATGAATATCGACCACCTAACTGACCAAATCATTATGTCATTCATATCAATACTTGAGCAACTTATTTGATCTTTGTCTTGAAAAATAAGAAATACAGCTTTCACTCCTAAGCAAAGCAAACCAACCACACCAAAGAACTACAGCTCAGTCATCTACTCCCAGAGAAAGATCTATCTATCGTCATAGAAACAAAGAAAAGCAGAATTTTTTCGACGTGTTAGAATAGAATAGATACTAACTCACCCTCAATCCCAGGTGCACATTTCGATTTCCTATGGCGAGGCCTCTGCATTTTCCCGTTTCAAATTTCAAAAGAAACCCGTACAAGTATGACAAATAGTAAAAAGACTCTTCCTTTAGAAAGAAAAAAATGAAATCGAAAGCACAGTCTAAACTCTAATATTATATTACTCTTTTGTCAAACCAAAAAGAAAGTGCTTTATCTTTCCAATGACAAGATCGCAATTATCGGAAAAAAGCACGAGAAGACAAGCCCTCGAAGTCCATTGGTTTGTTACCTTGCCTCGAACCCAACCTTATCCTCAGCTGAGAGCACCTACGCCTCGAATACCTTAAAACCACACAGCACAAGTGTGTGAGTGTGTTAGAGAGAGAGACCCTAACGTACGTAAATATTCAGAGAGAAAGAGAGGAGAGAGTCAAAACAAGGAAAGGAAGCATGCGAGCATTAATGACGGCAGTGAGAGTGAAATTTGAACTTACACACAAGTTGACGCGAGAGGGAAGACAAAGAGACTTACAGCTGTGGGCCCACTTATACACGTGGACGGTATAGATCTGTCGTGAAATACATGATAAGAGAAGAGCTCGATGGTTTTTATTTCTTTTTAGGGTAAACATCATCCCATTCCCAACAACTTAATTGTAGTTTGGAGGAATCCAATAGCATATGATTCAATCTATAATAAACATTATGCGCGAGATTCATAAATGCGAAAGTATATAGGTCAGGCGTTGCTATTAATATACGCCACATTATTATTATTATTATTACCTTTAATTATTGCTAGTTACACTAATATGTGACAATTTTTGACATATTAGAGAATATTAGCTGGACGAGTAACGGGCAACATAAAGCGACAATAATTTATTACACGAGGACGCTTTGCTTTACGGTGGATATGAACGATAATCACGTGAATATTGGGAAACTCTAACTCATTCCCGCGGCTATATATATCTATATTACATATAGACTTACGTACTCGTATATAAATCTATTTTGAAGATTAATTGTCGTATTAATTACAGAAATCGGGAAGTCCATGCTTGTTAAAATTTTATTTTTATCTATTTTTCAGTAAAATAATGTAATTTGGATGTATTATGCGGTTGGGTCATGTTTGACAAGAAATGTGTCATCTTAGAGCAGTGCGTTGCATTGGATTTCTTGAAGCATCGATTCGAATCGATGCATGTTATCGTTTTCTCCAAGTTATGCTTCTTCTGGTCGTCCTTTCATCTTTTAAAATATGAAAAAGGTTAATACACACACTGACATTATTAGATTCGTGCAAGATCTCCATATAGTCGCTTAAACATATATGTTTTGTCATATTACAAAGTATCATAGTGAAAATACTATCGCGAGGCGATAGCCTTTATCACCTATCCAACTAAAATAAGGCAGTAGAAAACAACCATTTGTATCCTCCATCGACACGGTGTCCAATATTTCAACGTATTTGTCGACTTTGCGATGAACCTTTTAACCTTTTTTCTTTTCTTTGTTTTTGAACCGTAGAGCTGGTATCAGTTATTACACAGAGTCCCCTTTGTATTCGACATTATTGAGTCTGCCCAAGCCCATTCATTAGATCAGAGAAGCAATTCAAAAAGAACTGATTGACACCGAAAAGAACTACAAAGTACAAACTACTTCGCTGCACTCTCTTTCTACTAAATTCAACCAATCTGACTGCAAACCATGCCATCCATGGCTGGCCATGAATACCTTTGTAGAAAAAAAAACACCAAGAATAATGACGAAGATCACCATATGAACGACCATGAAACCCATGAACACACACAATTTGTCTTCACCAACTAAATGTCGTAGCCTAACTCTTTGACACAGCTCTCTCATTTTCCATCTTCTGCGCAAAAAGCTTAGTAGCTATCATATTATCATCGAAATAACCAGCATAAGGGTGATCCTTAGGCACCAATGTCTTATACTTCTCAAAGCTCTTTTCTGCGTCACGGTTCTTCCTCAGCAAAGTATAGACAATTCCCTGGCATAAGTATGGTCTATAGTCCCTTGGCTCTTGTCTCACCAACTCCTCATAAACCTTCAGGGCATCGTCGTACTCGCTCTTAATGACCTTAATCTGTGCGGTCAGCAGCTTAAAATCCCTCAAATCGTCTGCTTTCTTCTCCTCCTCGCACAATTCTGTGGCCTTGATGACTCTTTCCTCGATTTCGCCCAACTCTTCATTCGATTCCTCGTTGGATGCTACGGTCAGAAGCCCATGGTAGGCCTCGACGCGAAAAGGGTCTTTACGAATCAGTTCGTTGAACCCATTCTTGGCTAATTGGAATTCTCCGCTGTAAGCGTGCAAATGGGATTTCAACATGGGCCATTCGATTTCATCTGGGTCGAGTTCCATCAGCTTATCTAGAATCTCAATCGCTTCAGGTATCTTCTTGCTCTTTATCTTGATTTCCACCAAATTCTTGAGCCCTTCAATGTCGCGCGGGTTAGAAGCCAAGAGCTCATCGAGCGATTTCTCTTTCTCTTCGTTCAAGGATGGATCTTTATCGGATGCTTCGACAATTGGAGCCGGCGGAACCGTAGCGGCGATGGAGGGCTTCGACTGAATGTAAAATCTCGAAAGGAAGAGTGCAGCTGCAGCGACGGCGGTGACCGCGGCCGTCCTCAGAGGGGGCAAAATTGGAACTTCCCAACCGCCGCCGGCGGATTTCTTCTGTATTTTGAGTAATTTTGGCTCTTCTTCATGATTTGCCGGCTTTGGACTGCGGCGAGAAAATTTAACTCGGAGACATGGGGAGGAGATTTTTCTGAAGGGGATGGGCTTACAGAAAGATGAACGGTGAGGATTTAGCGACGAAACGAGCGGCAGATGATAGCCGTTTGATTTAACAGCTGTGCTTAAGCTGTTCATGGCGCTAGGGTTTTACAGAACCTCTTCTCAGTTCTCACAGTCCACACAGTGAGTACGAAGATGCGAATTTGCTGCTGTAAAATGCTGTCTTGTTTCACTAAAATCCTTTGTTGGATATTGGGCTACTAATATGGGCTTCCAACGTTGGGCCTAATAGTTCTTATAGTTACCACCAAGGCCTAATCTCCTTTCCACCTTTAAGTCAGACCGCGATTATCCTTCTTGGATAATAATAACTCACATAATCTGGTGTATGATTTTCACTACTATTATAATTTATAAATTGCGGGGTCGGACGGTTAGTTGTATATTTTCTGAAATATATTATAATAAGACTGGTAAAGGAATAGATATGATATATCAATGATACACGAGTACTGTGGGGGGAGGAAAGGCTACGTTTGTTGAAGATAGAGCCAACTCTGATCTGATCAGTCAATTAATTCTATTACCAAAGGATTCATAATATAGTCAATATCACTGCAGATTCGTTCTTGTAGAGGCGTTGGCTTCGGTGGAAGGATTCGCCGTTCACAGCGGCGGATTCTGTGATGGCTTTTGATCATCTTCACTTCCCTTCTTCTTCTTCGCATAGGCGTCGAAGAACTCTTTGTTTTCTTTCTCTAGTTCATTCCAAACTACAATATAAATTACAATGGATACATATTCCGTTCAGTGATAAAAAGAATAACAAAAAGGGAGTCTTCTAGCGATCTTTGCAATGCACACTGTAATATATTAGTAGAGAAAGAAAGCTGTCAATATATATATATATATATATATATACCAGTGGAAGTAATAACAGGCTTGATATTTGCACGTTTGGCGAGAGCTTCTATGCATTCTTCCTTGCTCATCTTAAATACCATGCATTCTTCTATTAGGTGATGCACCTATATATATTATATATAAATATATATATGCACACACACACACCACACATACACAAAATGAATCAAAACCGCGACAGTCAATGATTGAACACACAAAAAACTACATGAGTTACTCGTATATATATATATATATATATAGATACAAACCATATATATTTACAGACCATGTGGATATATTGAGCTGAGGAATAATCTGATGGTGATCCTCCTATGATCGTCATCTCAGTACACCAGGCGATGATCTTTTCTTTTTTATGATTTGAATATTAATCAAGAGATCACAACAATATCAACAAACACTGTGGGACAAAAGAAGCAAGATATTCGTTGAAAGAGAAACGAAAGGGAAGCTCTTAGTGTTACGAGGTTTATCTGAGAACATCAAACGTTGGTAATAATAATCGTGTGTTAACCCCGGCCATATATATTGTCATAATAGTGGGAAAACCACCCCCCAAAAAAAAAATAGAAAAACCTATATGGTTTTTGAAATGACGTCATTAGGGTTGTTGTGGCCTTGTGGGTCAGATTACCCACGTGGGAGGCGACGTATGATTGGTTGAGAGAGGATTAGCGGAGATAATCCAATTCGTTTGTAGCGTTAACTTCACGTGGCTCGCGGGCCCACCGACTCAGGCTCAATAAAGAAATATTTGTTAATTCATAGTGCGTTGAAATGGTAATAGTAGTGTACCCATGCATGACCCATATATTCGAGATTAAATAAACAAAGAATATAGGACGAGAGTCAACAGATGCCATTGACTCAATTACTCAATTAATCATCTATTCATTGCTTAATCAGCCAGCATTATCCGTTGATTAATCAATAATTGATGAATCCTGTTCGCGCCGTGACGTTTGATTCAATTATTGATCTGTCCAACTCAAAACAGAGCAAAAGAAAGGTAATTAATTACTAATTAGTAACAAACTACAGTGAATTAATATTAAAGGTAAATATGTGGTATTGGGTTGTGCATTTCTATAGCGGCTCTGCTATATCAGACCATCTCCATAGTATCGCAAAAAGCAAACCCAAAAATGCAGTAAGACTGCTCCAAGTACTGCAAACGCTAACGCAAAATGCGTTTTTTACTTTCTCTCTCATGTTTCGAACGCAAATTTGCGTCTGAACGCAAAAATGCGTTTGATGTTTTAAAATTGAATAAGCTCTTTACTTGTATTGATTATTAAATCGAACATATAAAAATATATTAAAGAATTTGAAATTGTTTACTACGATTATATTGATATAATAAATAATTATGTTAAGCCTTACACTTATTTTAGTAATAATTTTTTTATATCTTATTATTATTTTTTATATTTTATTTATATGTAATATAATTAAATATTATTTTGACCATTGTTAGTATTTTATTTGTACAACGTGTATCTCAATGTATTTCAATTGTTTGTTGTGTAATTTTAATATTTTTAATTTGTATAAATAATGACTTCAAAATTAAAAGAATATTATTGTTAGTTTGTAAAGTAAAATATAGGGGTTGTATTGAAAAGTTATAAAAGTTGGTATGAAATAGAATATTACAGGAATATTTTTTTGGGTTTGAATTTGTAGTTGAGAGATCAGTTACTACTATGACCCAAAATGCATTTGCGTTTATCGTCGAAGATGTCTCACAATTCACTAGTCCACTGTACAACATAATATAAATGGCGACACCCGCCGCCGCTGTATCGCCGCCGATCACCAGCACTGACCGCCGTTCCCTCGCCTCCACCACCTATCGATGCATCGGCTTCTCTCTGGAAATTTCGCCTAAGAACACCTCCAAATTTCACCTCCATGTCCGAAACTCGATCAGCGTTCACGCTTCGGAGAAAACCCAGAGGAAGTCGTTTTTCGATCGCCAGAGTATTAGGGAAGGAAATGTTCTTGATTTCGTCAAGTACCACGGACTTGGGAATGACTTCATTCTGGTAAGTAATTTTACATTCACAGCAGAATACAGGTAAAGACATTTTTCAGCTGCTAGCGAATTGCCAGACACATAGTTTTTTCTCTAGGTGGACAATCGAGATTCTATGGAGCCGAAAATTACGCCAGAGCAAGCGGTTAAATTGTGTGATAGGAACTTTGGGGTAGGAGCTGATGGTGTAATATTTGCGATGCCAGGGGTCAATGGTACTGATTACACAATGAGGATATTTAATTCCGACGGGAGTGAACCTGAGGTGGTTTTCTCGATGTATAGTATAATTAATGTTCTCTTTGTTTTGGTTTATTCGTCAAAGCTGATAAGTGTTTGATAATTAATTTCTAGATGTGTGGTAATGGAGTTCGGTGCTTCGCCAGATTTATAGCCGAGCTAGAGAATATCCATGGGAAGCAAAGGTTTGATTTTTATCTCTCATAGTCATTATAGTACAATAATAAGCTGTCTACCTTCGCACTAGCGTTATTGTGTTGTGGGATTTCCTTTCCGACGTATTCGAAGCAATTCATTCACGCTGAAATGTAGTATCAAAATTAATTTCGGAGAATCTACATTCATCATAAATTGTTGTCATGTGTAGCTACGCATCGTTTGCAAGCAAGTGGACAATATGAAAAATGTTTCTTTCTCATTTTAGCTATTCATCTCTCTCTATTCGAACGTTATTAAGATGAAAGATAGACATACCTCTTTACCGTTTTGCTTCCGTTTTGCTGCAGCTTTACCATTCATACGGGTGCCGGCTTAATTGTTCGTGAAATCCAAGAAGATGGAAAGGTATGGCGCAAATGTCATCCTAATACGTTGTGTTTCTTTATTCAACAGTCATTTATACATTTTCTTTTGTTTAATTTTAAAGAATGAACGGTAATGAGTACTCTGGCATGTTTTGAATAAATGAATGGTAATGAGTTCTTTCTCTTCGGTCCTTGGTCATATTTTCAGGTGAAAGTTGATATGGGTCAGCCAATTCTTAATGCATCTGAAGTTCCAACGAAGCTGCCACCGAACAAGGATCAGGCCGCCATTAAGGCAAAACTAGACGTTGATGGTGTAATTTGGAACGTGACTTGTGTAAGCATGGGAAATCCTCATTGTATCACATTTGGTACAGAATCGGGCAAGGTGTAGATCCTCTTACACGACTGATATCTAGTTTTGGTATATATTTCGTTGATTTATTTCTTCCCTTATCTACTTGTAAAAACACAGGACTTGCAAGTTGATGAATTAAATTTGGCAGAAATTGGACCAAAATTTGAACACCATGAAATGTTCCCTGCTCGTACAAACACAGGTTCCTTTTTTTACCATCTCTATCATTACATGTTTAACCTGCAAATGGGTTTGATTTAGCACTGTATTATAATCACAAATTCTCTTTCATGTTGTAGAGTTTGTTCAAGTCATCTCTCCAAGTCACCTCAAAATGCGTGTTTGGGAACGCGGGGCAGGTTGATCAATTCCCTCTGTTCCTCACACTTGCTGTTTATAATCTGTGGAAAATCTTCTTATGTGTGTGAATTGCAGACATTTTATCTTCTTTGTCGTTTAAACTCACGCCTCAGGCGATCATAAATAACGCTAAACCTCTCTGATCATCCACAGGTGCAACGCTAGCCTGTGGGACCGGCGCCTGCGCTACAGTTGTTGCCGCCGTCCTTGAGGGTCGTGCCAAAAGGGTGAGTTTGAACGAACGCTCTTGTCTTTATTCAGGGTTTCCATTCGCTTCCCAAAATGGCATTGAGCCTTGTAATCAGTTTACTAAATGTCTTCTAACTAACAACTCATTTGATCAGAAAAAGTTGTTTTCTTGGACAGATGTGCGCTGTTGATTTGCCCGGAGGACCGTTGGATATAGAGTGGAGAGAAGACGATAATCATGTTTACATGACCGGCCCAGCGCAAGCAGCTTTTTACGGATCAGCTCCACTGTGAGCTTCGACCACGGTTAGTTCTTAGAGCTTATCACAGTTCTTGCATTCACGGTTAGTTCTTAGAGCTTATCACAGTCCTAATCTATGTTCAAAATTCTGAGGTTGATCTAATGTTAATAGAGTTTATTTGTATTGTAACCTCATCATCAAATAGTCTTACAAGGAAGAAATTGAAATAATGACATTCGAAGAGCGTGTGCTCAATGAGACATAACACTGGGGTGTTTGCTGTTCTTATTAAACTGGCTTAATTTTCTTCCTCTTCGACTGTACCCTCGTACTTCTTGGAATTCGATTTAGGATTCTACAGAAGTTTATACTATAATTACTACTTTGTCTCTACTTCTTTATCTCTTGCTCGAAGCAGATCTTTCGTACTCTGTGGCTTTCGAAGAATCTTCTTTGCTCGATAAATCAATGCCAACGGCCTCCAATTTCGAAAATCCCGAGCCATTTTCTTCTTCAGTCGTCGTGTCGTTCTTCACTGGCAATTCTTGAGCATCGATGACTGCACACTTGTGGTCGTTCTTCTTACCCCATACCACGAAATAGAGTCCTACGACTATAACTAGCGCCCCGAGGATCCTTCACAGTTCAAAATTTTCAAGTTAATTGCTTTCGATTTCGATTGAAATTCATGCCATATGAATAAAATAGCAAGCGATTTACCTCCCGAGAAACATCTGCTCGGCAAGAATAAAAGAGCTGAGAACGGCCACGATGACCATGCTCAGCGGGCTAAAAGCAGTCACAAAAACTGGCCCTCTTTCTTGCATCACCACTCCTTGGACATAATAAGCAATGCCCGAGCAAAATATGCCCTTTCAGAAATTGAAACGAAAAAAATCCCGACCCATCTTTAATCTCCGTTCGAGAAAAATTTCACTAACAAAGTCGAACATATTTCTTACGCTGTATATAGCTGCAAGAAAACTCGTGTCCCATCTTATGGCCCACGCCTTCGCATTTCCTCGCTCCATCACCAGCGCGAGCGCAGCGCCTTGGCCCGACCCCAAAAGGCATATCCACGCCGTGACGATAGTTCGGCGGGATAAGCCTTCAACGTCACCGCCTTCCCACAAATAAAAAATAAATAAGAAATTTCAAATCGCAATAAAAGCTGCGAAAATTGGGAAAAGCTGGAGTTTTTATTTACTACCTGCAAGATCATAAAACATGCCCAGCTGAAGCATCCTATCGTAATCATAAGCGCGCCTTTGATCGACTGCTGACGATTTAGTTCGCCGTGGTGGTGAGCACCGTCATTATTACCGCCCTTCGTCCAAGGGAGATATACGTGCGGGCCTTGTACTAATGTCATGATCATCGCCCCTGCAACTGTTGCGAAAGTACCGATGATCTTCGCCTGGCTTCTAATGCTCATCATCTTCACCTTCTCTAGCCTGTCATGTTATTAAATCTTTTTAGTTGTTCATAGCTTGATCAGAAAGAAAAAAGAAAAACCAGCGTAGTTTAGTTATCGACCTGCAAAAACACGCCATGACGAAAGTTATGGCTGGAAGAATATTAGCCATGGCAGCCGCGAAAGTTGCTGTGGTATACTTCAGACCCAAGAAATACAGATTTTGGTCGATAACGGGCCTGTAAGAATATCAAATACACGTTCATCGTCGAAACATATTATAATATGAATAAATACGGATATGATTATTAATGAATAGCTACTCACTCCAATAGGCTGAGAAGCATGAGTTTGGCAAACACGGGGAGTGTCATTTTCGGCCTTATCTTCCTGCGAGAAAATAAATACGAAAGGTTGAGTTAATTTACGCCTATTGTATCTTATATATATAATTTTTATAATATGTACTTTTCGAGGGCGAGGGCGAAAGGGGCGATGACAATAGTAGCCACGACGTGTCGATAGACAACGAAAACGTAGTTGCTCATTCCTTCGTTGAGCGCAGCTTTCGAAATGATGTCCATTCCTGCCAAGCCTGCTTGCAAGAATATTACGCCCAAGAAAGGCTTCGCCTTGTGAAACAAAAGGCGCATGCTTTCCCTCTCCATCCTCGTGTTGTGCTTCTCTTACCACCTTATATGGTCGTATAAAAAAAAGGCTTATGTTTAACGATGAAATAAAGGGAGTGAAGATATGCTCAGATTCAGGGGATTTCCAACGAAATGTCTTTTCTCTCAAGGTTAGTTCTGACATGCAACCAAAACCTTGCTCTAATGACTTTAAGCGCACGAAGAAACCATGAGAGATAATAAATTTCTAGAAATGCATGAGACACGTAGCATTATTACATAACGTTAAAGGAACATATCTTTCCCCTGTACTTGGGAGAAGATAAAACGAAGATTAAAAAAAACTCAATATTATATAATATATATATGTATACCTTTTATAATGCTGGAAATTTGCTTCCTTCTTGGTGATAAATCTGCGAGTCTATGAAACATGTGACTACCTTCATCGGCGGAGCCTCCCCTTTATATACAGAAGTGTTGTGTTGTAGTGACGGATTAAAGTTGCCACGTGTCAGCATTAAAGTTTTTCTTCATTTTTCTTTTTGTTAAAAAACATTACAAGAAAAGAATCCAACATCTATTATTACGTACTACTGATTCTCCCATGATGGTAGTGCAAAAATATAATCTTTTCTGAAACAACAAACTCATATATTAGCAGACGTAAGAGAGTGATTATTTAGTTATTTATTCTTGGATTCATCTCTTTAATTAAACGTAGACCCTAGATAAGGAAGAAGTCATTCAATTTATTATTATTCACATATATATATATATATATATGCTTTTTTTTTCACTCGTGGTGTCTGCATCGGCATTGCACCAGACATACATTTGAATCTGACTTGTATACCACCATATTTATTACAAAGGAAGCTTATTAGTAATCCTAGAATATTGCCATTAAATTAAGATATAACTCCTTACGTAATTATTCTTCATAAACAGTTTGTTAGGAATTAGGCCCATCGATTGGAAACACGCAAGAGCTTATCTTATGAGAAGCTGCGCTGTTCATCAGAATCAATCAAGCAACAGAAAGTAGCATATTCACTTGGAAGCATAAAAATTGTTGGCTATATCGAATATTAGATAAATATATGTGATGTGTCCATATATATCGCCAGTCACAATCTTAAAAAATTTATCTATCTATTTATCTCCTGAAGACCAGAGAATCATCGACTCCATTTTTCACGATTTTATACATCCTTTTTAATTCTTTCGTTACGTAACGTTTTTGAACATGTAACGAATCGACCATAATTTCGTGAACTTTTGAGCAAATAATTCATTTCATCTTTGAATCTTTTTGCATGAGCCATGCAAGTTGCAAATTATGGCTTAAGAGTTGTGGTGCTACGTGGCGTGCGTAGGCAGGGAAATTGATGTGTGTGAGCGATGGGGAGAAAAAACAAGCAATGGGCTTAAAGAATTGATATAAAGAAAAACAAACAAAGAGATCTTTAAATCCACTTTTCCTAAAGCATGAGATACACACACAGTGTGCGTGTTTGTGTGTTTGTGTGGTTGCATGAATAATGTGCGAGTGCCCTCCACCTCATCGTTTTTTATGACTCTTATTTTTTCCATTAGTGCTCGCCTTTCGAATCCTACGGACAAGTTATAGCATCAGTAATAATTCTTAAAATAATTATTTCGGCGATATGTGATCCAACGCAGTACGAATACTACTATGTAAGATCCCATCATTAGAGACCCTCTAGGCCAAGGAATTTTCTTTCTTTCTTCTTTTTATTTGAGGGAGAAAAAAAAAGTGAACGAGGCAGACAACACTCCAAGCTAATTCCGCACTATCACAGACAAACTGCTTTGGAGTAGATTAATCATGTTTTAAAAGTTTTGTAAATCAATGAAAGCGCACAGTTCATTTAATCCATTAAAGCAAGGGTCGTCTTATCTTTTATATTATGTTGTTCGTAGTTGTTTTAAAAGGGCAAATATCCAATGAAATTGAAAGACACAAAAGTTACTCGTGTAAGGAAAAAATTAATTCATCTAAGGAGCGACTTGTTGTGGAAGTGGTAAAAGTGAAGCTCATTTAAAAAAGGAAAACGAAGGAACCATATATGATATGATATGATATCTTTGTGTTTGACTATTTTTGACCCTAATCGAAACAAAAGAAAGCCTTGAGATAATTCGATAAAGATCTCACCAACATCCGTAGAAATAAAATATTAAGATTGGCCTTTGAATTATTTCTTAAACTTTTTTAGGACTTCAATGGTTAACTGGGCTAAATTAAATAAGTGGGCCGCGTTAATATATTTGGACAGCCTGCAAGAGCCCATGTGGTCGTGGAAGACTCGACAAATTCCAATCTTAAAAAAATATATATATTACTGCGAAAAGCCCATATGATCGTTGAAGGATCGACAAATTCAAGTCTTCCAAAAAAAAAAAAAGAAAATTCTGCGAGGGTCACATTGAGGTTTACTTTTTCTTTTATTACATGGCGTGTTTCATAATTTATTTGTTATATAAAAGAAAGGACGTTGGATTGGAATATACGAAATGCTTATTCTTTAAACCCAATCCTAGAAGAATAAAGGGCTGGGGGATCATATATGATCATATCTCAAGTCAAATACGCCAAACCCTTTTTCTTTACCATGATATATAGTATATACCTCAATTCGTTGGTGATGGTCCAATCACATCGGTCCACGTGTACGCAGAGGGCCCACACAACATTGGTGTAGTGAATTTTCCTTTCGCATCTTCTCAAGGAAATAAGCGGGAATGCATGTTGTACCGCCACTGGCCTTAAAGCTTTCTTTCTTCACCGATACTACACTTCTCTCTCTTTCTCTCTAGGTTCCCTTCATGATTCGCGACGCCTTTATTGCTTCTATAAATGCAGCCTTGATCTCCTTCGAGTTTAAGCTACGTTTGCGCTTTACGTTCTAGATCCGAGCTTCGCTGTAGTCTGGTGCATTCTTCGGTGTCTTCACCGTTCAGGTTCGTACCATTTCCATCATATTTATGTAGAAATTTATGCTTGATTCGATGTTGTGGTGCGGATGTTAATGGATTGATTGCTATCGGCGTCCTCCATTTCTCTGTTGAGTTTTTGAACTTATTTGCTTTTAATGCCGGCTATTCGAACATACACGATTGCACTATTATTATTCATGTGCGTGTTTATTCGATCTCGTGAAGCTGATTCGAACTTTGTAACCTGCCGTTTTTGTTCGGACGCGTCGTGATCTGTTTGTGTTGTTTCTGTCTGGCTATCAACGTTGAACTCGCATAGATATTTTGAATTTACTAGTATAAAGTGAGTCATCTGTGCCCCAAATTGTAGTAGAACATATTTTGGATCGTCAGGCAGTTTCGCTTTCGTTGTCTGCTCAAAATGTAACAATGATGATCCTATGTTTTTATTTGTCTCGCCGAACTGCTATTGAATAACACAGATACTAATACTTCGTCTTAATGTATGTAGTAGAGATGGCACCGACTATTGAGGCCTCTAATAAATCTGCTGATGCTAAGAAGACGCACCTGCCTCTTAATGAGAGGATACTCTCTTCTATGACCACGAAAACTGTTGCTGCTCACCCTTGGCATGATCTCGAGATAGGTATGTATGTTAGATCTCTTCCATCATCCGCAAAATTTCAATCATCTTATACGAGTTTGATAACTAGTTTGTCTTCATTAACAAATGCAGGACCTGGAGCCCCTGTAGTCTTCAACTGTGTAAGGGCATAAAGTCTCACTTTACTCTTTCCTTTACATGAGGTGTATTCTTTGTTTTCGGAGTTTAGTCTCAGTGAAGGAACTTCTTGTAGGTGATCGAGATAGGTAAGGGAAGCAAGGTGAAATACGAACTTGACAAGAAAACCGGTTTGATCAAGGTAGTTGGCCCTTTATGCATTGTCGTGATTGACTTTTTTCATTTCACGTTCGTGGAATCCAACAAGAACTGACATATGCTTGGCGTCCTCAGGTCGATCGTGTTCTTTACTCGTCGGTTGTATACCCGCATAACTATGGCTTCATTCCTCGTACTCTTTGTGAAGACAACGACCCAATGGACGTCCTAATCATTATGCAGGTATGTATGGAGAAGTTCATAAGATTTCAAATATTTAATTTTTGTAAGGTTACTAGGAACAGTTTTCGAATGACTTTTATCTAAACATATCCACAAATATAATCAGGAACCAGTTCTTCCTGGTAGCTTTCTCAGGGCTAAAGCAATTGGGCTTATGCCGATGATAGATCAGGTACTCGTGCTTTACACTTTATCTACCTCTTTATCATCATATATACCCATAATATAATCCAAGCGAAGATTAAATCAAACTTCTAACGTCCAGGGAGAGAGAGATGACAAGATCATAGCTGTCTGTGCTGATGATCCCGAGTATCGACACTACGCTGACATCAAGGAGCTTCCTCCCCACCGATTAGCTGAGATCCGCCGTTTTTTCGAAGATTGTATCCTCTATAGCCAGTCTTCAATGTCCTGCTTTCTATTTTTGTTTGTTGATCTTGACAAGCAAAACAGATAAGAAGAACGAGAACAAGGACGTTGCTGTTGATGACTTTCTACCAGCCACAAAAGCTTACGAAGCAATTCAGCGTTCCATGTGAGATAGTTTCTACCCATCTCATCACTGCCTATGAATTTATTGTTCCTAGAAATTAGCCATTGGCTAACTAAAAGGATGCCTTGTCTTAGTGCTCCTTTCTGTCACTTATTGCAGGGACTTGTATGCAGACTACATCGTGGAGAGCTTAAGGCGTTAATCTGGCTTCAAGTCGAGGGAAGTCAAGCAAGACATCTTACCTGATTATGCAATAAAAATAAGTCAATTGACTGCCTTGTTTTTCCTTGCACTCTTTTCATACGTACAGTACAATACTATCGCCGTTGCTGCTATGACGTGATGAATGTTTCTAAACTTTGCCATATAAATTGCCAAACATGCGTGCCCTCGGCGTATTAAGTGTGATATTTGCCCATTTGATACAATAATATAATATAAGTAGACAAAAGAATCTTCCCACTCATTGATTCAAATCATGATAACGATTCATCATCTTCATTTCCCACAAGATTTAAGTTATAAACAATCCTACTGCAAAAGATGAGCGACAACATAGTATGTAATCTACAACTTACAAGGCCGCTGCCTTTTTCTTAGGCGACTTGGCCTTGGAAGGAGACTTGGAAGTTTTATCAGCAGCAGCCTTGTCAGAAGATTTCTTGGGTAGAAGCACAGGGTTAATGTTGGGCAGCACACCGCCGTGAGCAATCGTCACGCCGGCCAACAGCTTTCCCAGCTCTTCATCGTTCCTCACTGCCAACAAAACGTACCTTGTGATTATCCTATTCTTCTTGTTATCCCTTGCAGCATTTCCAGCCAATTCAAGTACCTAACACATTTTTTTCGATTTACTCGGCAGAGATTTATAGCAAAAGACAACACAGGACTAAAGAAAAAAGTACCTCAGCGGTGAGGTACTCGAGCACAGCAGCCACGTAAACCTGCGCGCCACTTCCGACCCTTTCGGAGTATCGTCCCTTCCGGAGTATCGTCCCTTCTTCAGGTAACGCCCGATTCTGCCGACCGGAAATTGGAGGCCGGCTTTCATGGACCGGGAAACCGGCTTCTTCCTCGGACCGCCTCCTCCTCCCCTCCGACCGCCGGCGCCCGTCTTGATTTTACCGCCGAAAAATTTTCCTCTGCTCCCTTTTTAACGCAGTAGTAAGAAGAATCTCCCATATACAGAGTTCAGACAAACTACTAGCGACATTAAACTTGGAATAAGCCGAAAACAAGAATATAATACACACTCGTATCGCCCTCAATTATTTATTTAGTTAAAGCCGTCTGATGCTGTCTTTTCTTCAGATTCAGAATCTTGGATCTTCTCAAATGGAAGTACCGAAGAGTCAAAGTAGCTCTCTTTCTTTTGCAGCGCCGGCTGACCCGTTGTTAATTAAGCAGTTTTGGCTTATCTATTTATATGCCCATCAGCTAACCACTTACAGACTGAACTAAAAGCGGCTTTTGGCATTCAATGGCTACTGAAGAAGCAGTGCCACTTGTTGATGAGAACGGTTCATCGCCTCGCCCTTTGAACCACACTAGAGACGTTCAAATCCTTTGCTGGGCTTTTCTGCTGATCTTCCTTGCTTATGGGGCTATTCAGAATTTGGAAAGCACAATCAACACTGTATAAAAGTTCTACCTTTCCCCTTAAAGACGCCTCCTTGATCTCAATTTTTATGCGTTCTAGTTGAATTTCTTATAGGAAGGTGACTTGGGGACTACATCGCTTGGGATATTGTATGTATCATTTGCAATATTCTCGTTGATTGCTTCTTTGGTTGTGAAGAAGCTGGGATCGAAGAATGCCCTGGTTCTTGGTACAACTGGATATTGGCTGTTCACAGCGGCAAATCTGAAGCCCTCTTGGTAGATTAGATTATTTGTATCTATAGGCCTTTAATTGAACGAAACTTGCTTGTTTGTCTGATTTAGTTATATTTGGATGCAATTGGCGATCAATCATCTTACTGCTATAGGCTTGTTTGTATTGCATTTTCATAGGTACACTATGATTCCAGCTTCCATATATCTTGGATTCGCAGCTTCAATAATATGGGTTGGGCAGGTTTGACACATTTTCCAATCCATCGTATACTTTAGATGATGTTGAGCTTTTTCCCCTTTTTTTTTCTCTAAGCTTTTCTGTTTCTCTCAAGGGCACATATCTGACTTCTGCTGCTCATAGTCATGCCAATGAGCACAATTTGAATGGGGCGACTGTGATCGGCGAGTTCAATGGATTGTTTTATGGGATCTTCGCAAGTCACCAGGTCTGTTATCTACAACTCTCTGGGACAGTTTTGCTGCTGTTTTTATCTTGTGGGCAAATGAGACCATCTCTTTTCTGCTATGAATCTGTTGCAGCTTGTTGGAAACCTTATTACTCTTGCTGTATTAAGGGACGAAGAGGTACATGGTTTTACAGTTTAGCGTTGCTATGATATGCTTTTGTGCGAATGATTCCCACTGCCTAAGCTGACGATATCAAACGCAGAGAGGAAATACAAGCGGCACAACCTTACTTTTCGTCATCTTTCTCTGTAGTATGACATTGGGCACAGCTCTTATGTGCTTCCTGACCAAGAGAATCGGTAAGCAAGAGACATCTGAAGGCTCATCTGTCTCTGTTTCATCTTCTGTGGGCTCATTGCTGAAATCGATGCTTAAACTGATGCTCGATGTAAGAATACTGTTGGTCATCCCTCTCATTGCTTACTCAGGATTACAGCAGGCATTTGTTTGGTAATCTTTTTCTTTGTCGCCCCATTTATTCATCTTTAACCTTGAGATTCCATTCTGCTGAACCTGTGTGATTCTTTGCACTTCCTTCAAGGGCTGAGTACACTAAAGAAATTGTTAAACCATCACTTGGAGAACGAGGCGTCGGCGGTGCAATGGCTGTCTATGGAATCTTCGACGCAGTGGTTAGTGCCTTCATTATTCTTGGGGTGATTCGTAGCTTATTCAAGAAAGCAAACAAAAAAAAAAGATCGATCTTTCTTTCTTAACCTTCGCAAGCAATCCTTTTTTCCTAGTGTTCCCTAGCAGCAGGCCGTCTTACTTCAGGGCTCCCATCGATCACATTGATCGTATTGGGCGGAGGTTTAATCCAACTTATCGTTCTTCTTTGGCTTCTGCTTGGTTACAGGTCTTTTAATCTTATGTTTAAGTTCATATTAACTTCCAAAAAACAAAAGTGAACATTGTAGTTGTTAGCGATCTTGGCTGATTTTATAGTGTGATTGGTGGTTGGCTATCCACATTGATCCCACTTCTCATCGGAGGTTTATGGGGAATCGGCGACGGAGTATTCAACACTCAGATCAGCGCATTTCTTGGAATTCTGTTCAAGCACGACCTGGTAATAAAAACGCACTTCCATTCATTGCAATTCGTTTTTCGAACAACCTTAAGAGCTCCACTCTTGTTCTTAATAATGCAGGAAGGTGCTTTTGCGCAGTTTAAGCTTTGGCAGAGCGTTTCCATAGCAGTGGTCTATTTCATCAGCACCTCCATCTCACTTCAGGCGATGGTTCTCATATTGCTCGTTTCTCTCTGCACTTCTTTGGCTGGTTTTCTCTTTCTCACTCTCAAGGTGGAGAAGGCTTTCTCTAGAAATAATCTGAGCCCCGAAAGAGAATCTCTCATATGATTTGATATTTCTTGGAAACTTTGTTCCTTTGGGGAGTTGGCTTTTATTATTACACTGAGAACTGTTTCACGAGTGTTTCATGTAAAATCTGCCACTGGTGTGAGAGTCCACGTTTGATTTTGATGTTAAGTGAAGGTAGTTTTTTTTTTGACAAATTGATAATGTTAAGGCCCAACCCAATCCAATTAGTCCATCACTGCTAAGCCCTCTCATCCAATTTAAAAACCATAATCCCCAAAACTCACAATTGGTTATGTTATGGCCGTCGATGGCTTTCCCATCAACGTCTAGGATGAAGTTGATTTAAGTTACGGGGATGGCCATCCCTACCGCCCATTATTTCAATCCAACGGTTCTCGTTCGTTTGTACTAAATCGCAAACCAATATTAATAACTTCTATTGCATCTAATCGCAGCCCCATCATTAGCCCGCGCTGTAGAAAGTCTTGGAATTTTCTCCATTTTCCGTCAAAACAGAACAAAAATGTCGGGCCGTGGTAAGGGAGGCAAGGGATTGGGAAAGGGCGGAGCTAAACGTCACCGTAAGGTGCTTCGCGACAATATCCAGGGAATCACAAAGCCTGCGATTCGTCGATTGGCTCGCAGGGGAGGCGTTAAGCGAATCAGCGGACTCATCTACGAGGAGACCCGCGGCGTGCTGAAGATCTTCCTGGAGAACGTCATACGCGACGCCGTGACCTACACCGAGCACGCTCGTCGGAAGACCGTCACGGCTATGGATGTCGTCTACGCTCTCAAGAGGCAGGGGCGTACTTTGTACGGTTTCGGTGGATAGGTCTCTTTCGAAGAACGCAAATCGTTCCTAGTTCAGTTTGGGGATTTTGCTTTTGATAGATTGCCAAGATTATTCTCTCATCCTCCATCGTTTCTGTATGACTATGGATTTCAGTTTCTAGATGATATTCTCCTCTTAGAATTCACTCATGTGATTTTCTTGTATCGTTTCATAATCAAATTGCAGCCTAATGCAGATTCTATGAGGAATATACGCGTAATTTTCGCTTTAGTTGCTTAGATTTGCGATCCATTTCGTCATTATCAGCAGTCAGGTAAAACTTGGAGTATACGCTCAATTCTGTGCTTTGTTCAGCCTCAATTTGTTGAATGGGCCGTATAATTGTTAAAGGCCCATTTATTATTGTGATGGGCCGTGAGCCTTTAGGATCCTTGCTCTTTTGGTCGGCTATTTGACCTTGTCAAGTGGGGGAATGACCAATTAAAATTCATGAATTACCACGAATTGAACCAATGAAATAAAAGAAAATTAAAGGCATACATCACCGTCCAATTATTTTAAGCTGATCATCAAACGGCCACGAGACTACAGAACATTCTCGAACCGAGAAAAGCAAGGAATACCTACAGTATAAATAAACTGCTCATATCTCTTTGTTACTCCTGTAAACCCTAACAACTTCTATTGTGTTGCTATTTGACGGCCGCACCATTTTTTTTCTCAATTCTCTCTCCGATAAATCTTGTTCTCCTCTAGCGATGGCAGGCAAAGGTGAAGGTCCAGCTATTGGTATCGATCTCGGCACGACGTACTCGTGCGTGGGCGTGTGGCAACACGACCGTGTCGAGATCATCGCGAATGACCAGGGTAACAGAACTACGCCTTCATACGTTGGCTTCACCGATTCCGAACGTCTGATCGGTGATGCGGCTAAGAATCAAGTCGCGATGAACCCCATCAACACCGTCTTCGGTAAGATCTTTGTTTTGTAGTGGTTGTTGCTACGTTTCAATGTTATATGGTGTAAATCTGTGACATAATTATGGTTTATTTAAATATGATTTTTTGTTGTGATTTTGTTGCTGTTGGAATATCTTCCGTCCTTATGCTTCTTAGATCTGAACGATTAACGTGTTCGCGTGCCAGATCTGGTCTGTTATGAATTATGATGTTGATAGCTGTGGGGTAACGTGTTAGCGTTACGTATGTTTAGGAGAATTTTTATCATCAGTAGGTTTATGAATTGGACGTAGTTCGCTTTTAACTAACCTGATTGGTTTGCTGACATCTCAATTCACAAGCTTGTTGGTGAAGTACTTTGTTTAATAAGGATTGTGTCTATTTATAGATGGTCCTTGAATTTTCTTGTCTTCCCTTCTTGTTGCGACTTATGTGGGACTTGTTTGACTATGATATGCTTCGACGACATTTCATGATTTTCTTCTGTTAGCTATGATCTGTTCTATGTCCGTTCCATTGGTGCATGATTTGTTTACCCAATTGCAATATATCTTTTGCAGATGCGAAGAGGTTGATAGGAAGAAGATTCACCGATGCATCTGTTCAGAGTGATATTAAGTTGTGGCCTTTCAAGGTCATTGCTGGACCTGCCGACAAGCCCATGATTGTTGTGAATTACAAGGGTGAGGATAAGCAGTTTGCCGCTGAGGAAATTTCTTCCATGGTTTTGATTAAGATGAGGGAAATTGCTGAGGCATACCTTGGTGCAACCATCAAGAACGCCGTCGTCACTGTTCCCGCCTACTTCAACGATTCTCAACGTCAAGCTACTAAGGATGCTGGTGTTATTGCTGGCCTCAACGTGATGCGTATCATTAATGAGCCAACTGCAGCTGCCATTGCTTACGGTCTTGACAAGAAGGCGACCAGCGTCGGGGAGAAGAACGTCTTGATTTTCGATCTCGGCGGCGGTACTTTTGATGTGTCCCTTCTGACCATCGAGGAGGGTATCTTTGAGGTCAAGGCCACTGCTGGTGACACCCACCTTGGAGGCGAAGACTTTGACAACAGAATGGTGAACCACTTCGTTCAGGAGTTCAAGAGGAAGAACAAGAAGGACATCAGTGGCAACCCGAGGGCTTTGAGAAGGTTGAGGACTGCTTGTGAGAGGGCGAAGAGGACCTTATCGTCCACTGCTCAAACCACGATTGAGATCGACTCCCTCTTCGAGGGCATCGACTTTTACTCCACCATCACTCGTGCCAGATTCGAAGAGCTCAACATGGACCTATTCAGGAAGTGCATGGAGCCCGTCGAGAAGTGCCTGAGGGATGCTAAGATGGACAAAAGCACGGTCCATGACGTCGTGCTTGTTGGTGGCTCTACCAGGATTCCTAAGGTGCAGCAGCTGCTGCAAGACTTCTTCAACGGCAAGGAACTCTGCAAGAGTATCAACCCAGACGAGGCTGTTGCCTACGGTGCCGCCGTCCAAGCTGCCATTCTGAGCGGCGAGGGCAATGAGAAGGTTCAGGACCTTCTCCTCCTCGACGTCACCCCTCTCTCCCTCGGTCTCGAAACAGCCGGCGGCGTGATGACTGTGCTGATCCCGAGGAACACGACCATTCCCACCAAGAAGGAGCAGGTCTTCTCCACCTACTCTGACAACCAGCCCGGCGTGCTTATCCAAGTGTACGAGGGCGAGAGGACGAGGACTCGGGACAACAACTTGCTCGGGAAATTTGAGCTCTCTGGCATTCCGCCGGCGCCGAGGGGAGTTCCTCAGATCACCGTCTGCTTCGACATCGATGCTAACGGTATCTTGAACGTCTCTGCCGAGGACAAGACGACAGGGCAGAAGAACAAGATCACCATCACAAACGACAAGGGAAGGCTTTCGAAGGAGGAGATTGAGAAGATGGTTCAGGAGGCAGAGAAGTACAAGTCAGAGGACGAGGAGCACAAGAAGAAGGTGGAGGCCAAGAATGCATTGGAGAACTACGCCTACAACATGAGGAACACAGTCAAGGACGACAAGATTGCGTCGAAGCTGGCCGCGGACGACAAGAAGAAGATTGAGGACGCCATCGATTCTGCCATCTCTTGGCTGGACAGCAACCAGCTTGCCGAGGCCGATGAATTCGAGGACAAGATGAAGGAGCTTGAGAGCATCTGCAACCCCATCATTGCAAAGATGTATCAGGGTGCTGGCGGTGAGGTGCCCATGGATGACGACATCCCTGCTCCTAGCGGCGGAAGCGGTGCTGGTCCTAAGATCGAGGAGGTCGACTAAATTTCATGATTGGGTTTTCTTGCTTATCCATCTTTTTAGTTTATTTTGCAGACAATTTTCGTATTTTGGGATAGCGCCTTGGTGATTTGTCGTAAAAGGCGCTTACTTACAATGGTGTTTTGTTTTTTGAACTGCTGCTGTTGGATGGTTGATTTTATTGCATAAGTTTCTGTTTATCGATTGGCTCTTCTAAAGTATATGTACTCGCACACAGAAACAATAGGGAAAAGGAAACGATACAGAAGGTATCGAACAAACGAGGTGGAGACAGATAAATAGAATATCCATAGATAAACAATAATACATACACATACAATACGCAAGCACGCTTTTCTCGGTTAAGCTAAAAATCATCAGTCTACTACCTAATGGCGAGGGTGGAGAGATACGGGGATTTCATGTTCTTCAGGCCCATGTATTATAGGTTTGGGCACCAGTATCTCAATAGCAGTTCCTATTCCAATTTGATGAGCTTCTATCTCAGCATCTTGAGGGATCCGAGTAGGAAGTGTGATTTCTCTTACAAACTCTCCAGGCGGGCAGTGCTCTGAAGTTTGATTCGTAAGCTTGAAGGTCCTATTCGAACGCTTAAGGAAGGGCGTGCCGGACGTACTCACGCCAGCAACCTTGATGATCCCATGCATAGCCGTATTCCTCCAAGTAACCTTGATCGTACGCAGATCTACGAGTGGCAAGCTTATCACAATCAGAAATCCCTTTTCATCCTCGTAGATCGTCTTGGCTGCTGTAACTGGGCCGCCGTTAGCACTTCCGAGCACCCCATTGACCTCATTCATCCACCGTGGCTCACCGCCCAACTCATGGTCTTTCTTCCTTTTATTGCCGAGTGGTGATAATTCCGTCATTTTCTCCCCACCGTTTTGAGTCGACATAGACCCATTACTCGAACTCTTGGACTGAGTACATTGATCGGCCTTTGCAAGTTCAAACTCGGTACTTGGAAGATTCCTCCACGAATCGTAATCTCTAGCTTCGGCAGGAAGAAGGAAGTTAAAATCTCTTCCAGTGAGTTCCATCCATCTTTTTCGATCATGCCCATCGAGAAATGCAAGTCCTGGGGAAGGCACGACCTTGACTCCATGGATGCACTGAGGATTCGACAGCCCTCTGTAGTGTTTTCTCTGCATCCTATGCGAGCGTACAAACCCCTTTTCGGCGCTGAATGGAAAGGGTCGCTCTCCTCCGCGACAATGCCCGTTCATGTAATTTCGAAGCTGCATTTTCCCGAGGGCATTCTCGGGCCTTCCCTTGAAAACCCACATGTACATATTCTCCATATCGTGCTGAACCATGAACGTATCGAGTTGCAGGTCAGATTTATCGAACCCTGAAACTCCATTGCTGTCGAGTACCACTTTCGCCTCGGATTTGTCTTTCAGCACAGGTTTGAAGTAGAAGCTGAAGAAAAACCAAGCGCCCCATATGCTATCTGACCTTTTTGCACATCTCTTACCAACCTTTGGAACTGTAAGAAGATCCACAGCGGTCTCATCATACGCACGAGTGCCCAATCCCATGTCAAGAATGCTGTGATGCTCTGTATTTGAGTTCAGAGTGTGTGGAGGTTGTGATAGATTGATATCGGGCGGGCGGATTAAGGCCGCTCGGTGACCTATATTGAGGTCTAATTCGGTGTGAGACGAGGAAGCAATTGAATCCATGGATAAGGATGTTGAAGGTTGATGCTTCTCCATCTCAAAACTTTGGAACTTTTTTCTTACATAGGAACAGCATTCCCTTTACAGTGTATAGTCTTATTACCTCAACCTACCATATAGAGGTATGATAAGCCTTAACAAGAATCAATCTTCAGAATATCTCTGCATCTTAGCTGCACCCCCATACCCTTCTAAACCTATTCGTTTTCAACTGCTATATCATAAGCTAGAGCAAGGGGTAGAAGGCAGAAGAGTCCTCAGAACTATTAATCATAGATGATGTCGTGGAAATTACTCGAGTCACCAATCGATGAAGCCAAGACCCAAGAAACAGCAGCTGGCAAACCTCGTATATGATTCTTGATGGCCTTTACAGAGAAGGGAGAAGAGAACAAAGGTAGAGTGAAATTGAATACGTGTCGAGAGATATGTGAGCTGAGAAGCAACAGAAACAGCCTTCACTTAATAATAATACGCTGATTGATCATCCAAGAATGCGACAGACATCTTTTCTAAATATTTTAACTGCATTATTGCTTCAACTAATTGTGAACTTGGAAGAAAAAGTACAGTAGCCGCCACAACAGGTGAACATAATTCTACAAAAAGCCTCCTAGGAAATATTGACATATTTCATTACCCAACAATAAAAAAACTCTCCAAATTAATAAAGTGGGACCTTAAATTTTAATAATTTAAAGATATATATATGTATCGATAAATTAATATTTTTTTAATTAAAAAAACTAATTAATAATTATATTCATTACACACAATTAACAATTACATTTATGATTGTAATATTTATGAATTATTAATTAGGAGTTTTAATGAGACGTAACATTTATAAAGGAGCAAGATATCTTATTATATCGTCGAATTTGATTATTTTTCACAAGGCCCAAGTCGGACCAAATTTTTTTATTATTTTAGAGAGGTTATTAATTTATCGAGTATTATTTTATTAATGTTCTAGTGTACGTTGGCAATAGTTTCTAGTTAAATGATAATTAAATAGGCCGATAAAGTGCGATACTACAGAGAGTAAAAAGGCCCAATACTCATATGTTGGGCTTGTTGATAATTAACGTTTTTCAATTGAAAAGAATTCACATTTCTTTTCATGGGACAATTAACAATTAGCGGTGTACTACTATTACAGAAAACTTGAACACGAAGCAAGCGAACACATCTACAGTGGTGAATTTGCTATTAGTTTGATTGGACTAAAGTGAATGTACATATGGGCTATGGCATGCATGGGCAGTAGGTGTATAATAATATATAATGCATATATATAGGAAAAAGTATAAAGTTAGCTATATAGAGGGCAAAGATATGGAGAGGTGGGGAATAAGAACAGAAAACCCGAGCCCAGGAAAAAGCTTTCCTTGGTCGGAGACTGTTTATTTCCACACAAGACTTCAACTTTTTTCTTTTTCAGTGCAAGATAAAATTGTTTAGAATATTAGTATATACCGTTTTGTTTATTGGTTCATCTCTTTATCAGATATCACTTAATACAAAATGGGTTAGCTTTATGAAACGCTATACAAAATGTGTAAATGGTTTGCTTAATGCTTCTCATCATGTTTTCTTCCATATTTTATCTTCTCGCCATCCTCACGGTTTAGCTATATATAAAAGCTTTAATAATGTGTTACAAATATATAAAAATGATAGCTTTTTCCACGCAGTAAGAGCAATATATACATATGGCTCCATATACATAGAGAGACTTAAACGTTAAGTATTAATTCGCCCTCTCGAAACCCTAAAAAGCAATAAAAACAAAATTAGATAAGAGTGAAAACAATCAGTATTATACTTGCTGTGTGGAGTGTGTGTGATTTGTATATTCTATATATATACAAAGCATAAAGCCCCTTGCTTTATTTTAGCTCTCCCATATTCTCATTCTTCCTTTATCTCTCTCTCTTATTCTCCACTAGGGCATCTCTCTCTAGAACCAAATACCCTTTACAAAAGAGAAAGCAAAGATATACATACAATAACAGCCATGGTTTTTTCTTCCATTCAAGCTTATCTTGATCCCTCCAACTGGCAGCAGGTAATAACTCTCTCCTTTTACTTCTTTCGCTTTTTTTTCTTGTTCTTTGATGTTATTTTCTTCAGCTTATTATCTAGCTTCTTTGCCATAAAGCAAAAGGATTTAAAAGACAGAAAGATTAGATAAATATTCCCCAGACTCGCCTTTTGTTTTGTGTGTTATGAAATCTTTTCCCTGCATTTCTTGAATATACTTTCATCTGTGTATTTTCGTTTTCTTGCTTTGAATCGAATCATTTCAGCAGCAGCAACAAGACCACCATCAAACAATCATCGGCGGAAGCAACAGCACAAACCCTTTAGCCCCACCGCCGTCACATAACCCACCACCGCCCAGTCAGGCGACCCATGGAGGAGTCGGATCTATCCGATCCGGATCCATGTCCGAGAGGGCCCGCCAGGCCAACATACCCTTGCCTGAAGCAGCTCTCAAGTGTCCACGCTGTGAGTCGACCAACACAAAGTTTTGCTACTTCAACAACTACAGCCTCTCTCAGCCGCGCCACTTCTGCAAGACCTGCCGCCGGTACTGGACACGTGGCGGCGCGTTGAGGAACGTCCCGGTAGGCGGAGGTTACAGGCGAAACAAGAGGAGCAAGTCCACCGCGAATTCAAAGTCTCAGGCTGCTGGTAATAACGCGACCACAAGTTCGACCAGCAATAATAATAACATGTCTGCTACAAGCAGCGGCGGCGGAGTTGGTAATAATATTACAACGGCAAATATCTTAGGAGGCGGCCTCTCACCTCAGCTTCCTCCTCTGAGGTTCATGTCTCCGCTGGGACAGCTCAGTACTGATCATGGCTTCGCAGCTGACGTAGGACTGAACTACAGTGGGAATATAAGCACATCGTCTCCTATTCTGGGATCAGCCGATCATCAGAGTTTTAACAGCTTTCATGGGTCAGGGAATAGTAATTTATTCGGCCATGGAGGAATGCCCTCGCTTTTTCCCAGCAGTGGTATCGAGCCATGGAGGCTACAGCAATACCCTAATTTCTTGGGCGGCGGTGGTGGGTTGGAGATGGCACAGTCGTCAGCACATGGGGTTTATAACCAATTTCACGGCGGCTCTCATGACGGCGCCGGTGGTTTCCTCGGTGGCGAGACAAGCGCTGGTGGTGGCGCTGATCATCATCACCACATAAGGCCTAATAATAAACTAGTGTTTTCTTCAGCAGAGGCGGCCATAAAAATGGAAGATAATAAAAGTATTTCTCATGGGATGAATAACTTGTCAAGGCAATTATTATTGGGCGGAATGCCTCCGTCAACTGAGAGGAGTGAGCAGTGGAATAATAATGGCGGTAATAATAATGCTTGGACTGAGCAGCCTTCGAGTTTCAGGTCATCTTCTACAAGTAATGATCATCCCTTGTAATGAACGGCTTTGCATGCAAGAAACGTACAGCGTCCTTTCTCTTATATTCAGATGGAAGATCAAACGAAAATGTGATCATTGTATCGGAAATTGGAATGTTATTCTAATGCTTTTAGTTCGTGTGATGACTGAAAAAACCCTAGTTTTCTATCTCTCGATTTTGATATGATATAAGTTAGATTATTTAACGAGTGTGTACGCGTATGAGAAATGTTCTAGTACTAAAAACCTTGTGTATGCAATGTTTTTCTGTCATAGCGTTTGTTTGTTTTAGGTTTTCGTCCTGAAAGTCGGACATCAATTAGATTTCATTAAAAGAGTATTGATCTTATATTATAGCCCAACTCTCTCCATTATATTAAATATATATATCCATCATTTGATTCTTAATCAATATATATCTCTTTTGGATTAATGGAGTCGCCCCACAATTGTATGATAATTTCTTTTGCAATTTCATTCATTATATGCATGTATAGCGTATATAACATATTAGAAAGAGAGAGAAAGAGAGAGTTACGAATTTGTAAGAGTACTACACTAGCTAGGGTTGCTAAGCTCTGCTCAATATGCTCAATCTCTCTCCGACATGCTTTATGGTTCGCAATTATTTTACCATCGAACATCAATTGTTGAACTCAAGAAAATCTACCTGCTAGAGTTCAGTTGCCTTCGATCGCTTCTCCCCAAGAAAATTTCCAACACAAAGAATGAAGCATTTAAATAATGATATACCCTTTTTCTTTACATCGTCCAACTGATATTTTTAATCATTTCTCAATCATATATGGGTACTATATAGTTTGTAAGGAATACAATTCGACGAGTCCTCCTGATCATGTACTGTCATTCAGAGATCGGGCAATAGTCTCAAAAGAATTAATCATATACTTGTACTGAAATCATGATATCCTTCCTTCCTTATTCGAATCACCAACTCCGAGAAAGAAAGAAAAGCCATTCAACGGTCTCCAAAACCAATTTCACCTCGGTATAAGTTCCAAGTAAAGTCTGTACTAATATCATCAGCCGAGCGTAAGAGTTAAAGATGAACCTAAAGTTGATACTTATATGAAACATCTTTCAGTTTTCACCTAACAAAACTACACACAATCTAAAGTGGTACTGATATCGGAATTGAGGGTTTTCCTCATAGAATATATACAAACTGTGTTACCGCTTTGTAATGCTTCTAACGACTTTACTGTGTAAGAAGATTGCACAATTTATTGAAACAATACAAACTGGAGGATATGAATATGATTGAGTATAACATATCTATATATTGGTCAATTCTGTATTATTCAAATGGTCGATAATCCCAGTTCTAAAAATTCTCCGCTTTCATCATTTCGTAGAATGTGAATACCCGAGTTATGTTCTGCTAGTTAGGTTTAAATTAAATTATTGCCATATACATATAGACATTGGCAAGCATATTTGATTGACTCTTCATATCATCACTAATTTCTTCCAATGATTAACACATTGCGCTCTCTCTCTCTCTCGTTCGGTATTTGAACTCAAATATAATTTATCGCAAGCTTTGATGCTTATCTCATGACTTTGATTTACCTTTCTTGCATTTATTTAATCATATAGGGTAAGTGATTTGCTGTAGTTAACCATTATCGTTTATATAGAAAGCGATGCGTATCTACCTAAGAACATCGGAATGTTTGGCTCGGAAATTCAAGCCAGATCTCCTAGCAGTGCATCACTTCTTTCAAGATTAATGTAATAAATTAATAGAGTAAATGTTAAAGGAAGTGATGCCCACTTACTCACGACACATACAGAAGACACGATGCAGCTTTTGCTTTTTAATTTTCACTATACTGTTTTATTACTTTGTTGTGGGACTCTGGCGATAACTTGATATAAGTAATAACTATTATTTATACGTACAGACTGTACTTAAAGTAAATAGTAAGAGATTTAAGATTCCTAGTAGGTCACGTTGCTTCCTCATCACCTCAATCACGTTATTTCATGTTACTACGTGCCATGGAATCTGATTCCCTGTTCATAACTGTAATAGTAAGGGGCCCACTCAAATAAGTCAAGCTAATCTTCTAGTCTTCTATTTCTTTATTTTGTAAGAAATCTTTGTCGCTCGTGCCTTTTGATGATTTAACGTATATTTATCAACAAAGTCGAAGGGGAATGAAAGCAATGTTTCAACTTTCAAGAATCCTATGGAACGCCGTTAAACTCTCTTCCGTTAGGGAATTTAATTAAATTGACCACAAGAGCCATCCATATTCTCTGTATAACTATGATAAAAAAAATATTCAGATGATCATTGTAAATTTAATTCCACGTATGGTTTAGATTTGTTATAAAAAATACAATCTTTTTACACAATCTTATATGTTTCTTTTAGCTAAGGAAGACGATAGTGGAGATTGAGCTCAGTTATTTTATATATAATCTACGCGGAGAATATAAATTATTTATTTGAGATTCTAGCTTTTTTTTAAGTGGGTTGTCGCGTAGTTCCATGCATGGACAAAATTCTTGAATTGATTGTGCAAGATACAATCGCCACTTGAATATATATAAAATATATCTAAATATATTTATATATATGGCGGTCATGCTCAGTCTCAATCTCATGTATCATCGCATGCAATAATTTACTTGCGTGAGGCATGCACGAATACGTCAATAAACACTTCAATTGCTTTCATCATAATTCTATATAATACAGTGTATGTATTGACATGGATTTAAGGTATAAACTGGCTACATTAGATGTCTTTGTGAGTTCGTTTCTAATTTGGACACTAATAGCAAGAAAAGTTAAATCACTTAAAAAAAAAAAAAAGAAAAAGAAACTAACAACACGAGTCAATTTTGGCTGTGCTTGTGATGTTTGGGATTCCCCACTAAATTGCGAATTTGATGGCGAGTACCACTATTATCATTCCGCAAATATCTTTTGAATATTATGCGATGATGATGATGATGACGATGATATATTACTAACTTTTATGTATAGTTGCATGGATGATAAATATATAAACCTAACTAGTCCGTTGCGTAACGTTAGTTTCCTTAATGGCAAAGAATTATGCCTCGACAGGCAAACATATGAGTGAGGCCATAAGTAGCTATAAAGATAAGTTTTGTTTCATCATGGTAACATAAAGATGGGACAGTAAACGCTCCATTACAATCATTATGTTACTCTATAATCGGACACAGTTACATTAATGATACTTCAAGCTATATAGCTTTGAACCAAGATCTTCATATGCTTTGGCTAAGCATTCAATAACCACAAGAAGCCATATCGCTTGCCTCGATGAAAGATTTATAGGAATGTGCTTCCATGTGTACATTTTTTTGTTGAATTGCTGAATATTAGATACAAATTACAATACACCTACTCTATTAGTACTCAATCATGGCTTGCTTCTCGGCGATATTCTCCGATTCCTAGCAAGTCCTGCATAATAAAGAGGTTATGAAAAAAAATAGTTAATTTTCGAATCTGCAGATTCACAAAACTTATAGCATATCTTGAACCCCCATTTCATCATCTCTGATGTGCCTTCTTCATTGTTTTCAACATAGCCCAGTAAACAAGTACACAGTTGATACGAAAAATTCAGATTTCTGTAAGAAACTCCATACCTGGCAAGCCCTATTCTTGGCTCTAGTTTCTGCGGTACTCGGTATATCATGATTGGGCTTCAGAAACTTCTTTTCACGACGTTCGCACGAGCCCCATCCATCTGAAAACCTTCCACCTCTAGCAAATACGGAAAGTGACAAAAGCAGAGGTATAAGCAAACCTCTGCTTTAATGGATGAAGAATAGATATTATGACATAATTTTGAAACAAAAAAAGAACCTACTGCATAAAGGCACGGACAATGAACTCTGCACGCTGAACATTACGGTTATCATCGAATTCAATTGTCTTGTCTTTAATCTCATAAGACACATTGAAGTAAAATGATATCTTTCTCCAGCCTGCATTGCACAAGTAACAAGATTGTCCATCCTAAAGTTAATAGCTAACAATTGATCTTAGCAAAATGAAAACGAGACGTTGGCTTCTACCTGATTTCTTGATAAAAGTATGCCCAGATATCATTGTGTAGTCACTTTTCTCCAATATCTACCACAACAAAGATGGCGAAGCGTCACAAATCTGATTTGGATCGATCGTCTCCAATGAACAACATCATTCCCATACAATTTATGGAGTCATACTACAAACTATTTCACAGAAACCCAACGATAAGTTAATCAATTCATTTCTTGTTTTTCAGAGTTCAAATTCAAAGAGGAAACACAACTGTCCTCGCAGAAACCGTGACATTAGGCACACGCACATTCCACAAAAACAAGTTCATTATCTGGAAATTCTACTCACCGCCATTGCAGCGTTCTGATAATCCTTGAACAGAGAAACAGTAGGAAACTGGCCGGCCAAGCTATGCCTAGGGAGCCCTCCCTCCTCGTTCCTCCTCACAAGGGAAGAATCCGGCGTGGAGTAACTCGTCACATGCTTCACCACGGCCATCGGCGGCGAAGGAGTCGATTGATCGTGTTTAACCGCCGGCGACGAGTAGCTGCTTATTTTCAACGCTTTGTTCGGCCGGTGACTATTCTGCACCACCTCGCCAACGTCGGGGCTAGATCGCTCGTGATTACTACAGCTGCCCCGAGGGTAATTCTGCAATTTCGGAGAGGGAACTGGGAAAGGAATGGGCGTGAACGGTTTGGTCGCGACGTGGTGCCTCGTAATGGTAGTCTGAGGCGAGACGGCGGTGGTGAGCGACGAGGCTTTAGCGGCGGCGGAGTCTATCACCGCCCATAGTGCGGCGTCGTCTAGGTCCTTATCGTCGATGGTATACGCCGCTGGAGAGGAGGACATTTATGTCAAATCGACTTTGAGATCGAATTGAGAGTTCAGTGTTTCATTCAAATCGAAAGAGCTCTCATGTCATGGATGGAATGAAGAACAATTTGAAAGACAAATGATGACGTCACTGAATGGTTGGGCTTCCTCGGATTGATGTTGATCTACAACGGCCCAATTGCAGCCCATTTTAGATATTGGGCCGGCCCAAAACACAAGAGTTACACCCCTTGATTTTCTTATAACATGGGACAAACTTTATCATTACAAATATAATTTGACGAAGAATACACCAAAGGATTCAACTATTAGAACTTGCTAAAACATAACAATACGACTCAAGGTTTATAATAGATTGATAATTATTAGTTTACTACAGCATAAGTTAAAGAAGACAACTGATGATCAACGGCCATTAGGCTCAGCATTAGCAGAAGATCGATAACCAAGCTGCTCAAGAAACTTCGTAAGGCGCAAGTGCTTAGCAGCCCACTGTTCGGCCAATTTCTGTTCTTTAAGCTCAGCTTCTCTCCTCAAACCAGCCAACTGCTCCCTATACTCCGTCTCAATCCTATCAAGGGCAGCCCTTTGCTCTTCCTTGAGGGCCTTAATCTTCGCCTCGACATCGTCCATCTTCTCCCTTCTCCTCGAAGCTTTCTCAGATTCCAACTGCAGTTCCACCCTCTTCAACCTCCAAGCAGCTTCCTTCCTATGCGCCGCCCAAGCCCTCTGCCCTTCTTCGATCTCCTTGCAGCACTCTATCAGCTCGCCTGCCATGGGAGGAGATATCCCAATTGCTGGCGAATAACTGCCAACGTTATTGATGATGCTGTTGTGGTCAGAATGCAACCATGGTGATAGCGTCGGTGGAGGCACTTGCTGCGCAGTAGTGGCCGGCGATAGGCTCAGAGTCACAGAAGGCGAGTGGGGCTGAGGCCTAACTGTAGGCGCTGCGCTCGAACTTGCTAACCATGGTGGCAGCACGGATTGAGCGGTGGGCTGGTCGGTGTGGAGAAACCCACAGTTTGAAGAAGGCATGGCGATGATGCTAGTACGTTCTTTGACGAGCTTCTCAGCGAAGGTTTCGAGAAGGTGATCGTACTTGCCCTGTTCTATGATTTTGCTGGTCTCCTTTTGCTTGCTTAGCTGTTGCTGCTTCTCTTTGAACACTTCCCACCACTTGCCTAGCCTCTTGGCGGTTCGACCTGGGACTTGGCCTGCGATTTTCTTCCACTTATTGCCGTGCTTGCCTTGAAGGCTGACGACGAGGCGCTGCTCTTCTTCGGTTAAAGATCCCCTTTTGATTCCTGGGCGGAGGTAGTTCTTCCACCTTTCTAAGCAGGATTTTGGGTCGCGGTTTATGGGCTTGTTGAGGCGATGGGAGATGAGGTGCCAGTCTCTAGGGCCGTATTGCTTTACGTAGGAGTGCAGTAGAGCGTCTTCTTCAGGCCTCCAACGCTGCCTTTCCTTCATATCCTCGCGCGTTGAGCTTTTTCCATGGCTTTATGATCAAGTTCGTCATGATTATATCTGATGGAGATTTTTTGAACAAAGTAAGCACCGTAAGAAGGTTGTCAATTTATTACAATGAGAAAAAGGGAGACAACAGTCACGCTCTGAGCAAGTGTTCAACAGCATGGCCATTGATATGCGGACGAATTTATGTTTCTATTTCAAGCAAAGACCTTTCTTTCGCATCAAACATACCAAATAAACCTTACCAGGGATTTCTCTGTGACTGAGTTTCGTAGATTTAACAGTTCGTAAGGAATGAAAAACATGAAAAGGTAATGAGGAGGATCTTACAATACAAAGTTCAAGGCGACCAATTCTCTCCACGGCCCATGTCTTGGTTTGATGCAGGAAAGAAAGATGCCTCTATTGCACCTATATATTGAGAGTGTGTGCTGAATATCGTCAACAGTCGGCTTCTTGACTGGACTAAGACGCTACGCACCCTTTGACAAGCGTACCATCTTCATCATCATCAAAAAAACCAGTTTCTATTTTCTTTTCAAGGGTGAGTTATGATGTAAACATGAATTGAAATAGAAGGGTCATGAAAACTCTCTCTCTCTCTCTCTCTCTCTCTCTCTCTCTCTCTCAAGTTTCAGCTGGGGAGGAATGAGGATGATTGTATGAAGAGGGAATTGAGGATGGCAATAAATAATAATAAGAGGAGGTGAAATTTATAGCAGCAGCAAGCTAAGAATAGAGGAGCAGCCTAGTTCTTTGCAACTATCATGATCATGGAAATAGGAAGGGAGATAATATTATTATACTGACTGACTCCTTTATATTTCGTCCTCTGCCACACTTGCCATTTTCTGCAAAAAACTGCACACCTCGACAAGACTAGACTTACTACTATCCTACAAAACACCTTCAGTGTGTGTGTCCAATGGACCAATGCAAAAGCAATGGACTCTCTCATCAAATTCAAATCAAGAAAACACTGTTGCTATGGGCCTCCACCACCACCACCACCATTCAATTCAAGGACCACACACACACACACGCCATTCTTTTTCTCTCCCACACCACAGCTTTTCTTTCACTAATAATCCACTGTAATGTTTATCATTTACCTATAAAGGGCAGTCCAACGATATTATGACGAAGGAAGCATAATCGATCATCTATCGTTCTAAGCCTGGTATGGTAAGTAATAGTGTGTGAGTGGGGGCAACTGTAGTCCGCGGGTTTCGCGGCATAAGGAGACGAAATTGATTAAGACGCGACCACCACTGACGACTAATCAATGTACACCTTTGCTTTCATTACAGCATGCCATTGCCATTGCCACCCCCTCCTTTCCTTTTTTTTTCCTTTCTCAGTATTTGTCAGTGATACGTTACGTCTCTTTTCTCCCCTCCCCCTCAATCAAACCCCACTTTCCCCCTTTTCACCCCACAAATTCACATTAAAAGATCCGTAATAATGATAAACATAACAGTACAAACAAAATCCCAGGCTTTAGTAGTATCATTTAAGTGTTGTAGTATCACAGTAAAGCATGAGTCGTGCTTTTTTACTACGCACCTCCATTCTTTTCACCCAAAAAAGTTTAAGACTTTTGATGACTGAAATCTCTTTTTCTAATGGCGTCTTTCAAGAACCGATTAAAGTGACAAGTCAAAGCTATATAATAGTAGTAAATATCACGTCCCGATAACGGTCTGAGACTGTTTGTTTTCAGCAACATTTGTCGTGTTTCAAAACAGATCCCATTAGCCCCCACCTATGAGAAAAAATCAGAAGAGTTAACCCAAAAGCTAAGATTTTTATCCCTATAATTATATTATTACAACAATGCAAGTAGCTTTGCTAGCTACTGAAGAGCTGTTGCAGCAGCAGAATCAGACAAGTTCTTGGAGGGGTCATCATCAGTTTCAGTCATATAGGAGGGGACAGAGTCTTTGGGCGTTAAATCACTAATTAATAAAGACGACGTCTGTGTATGTGGGTGAAGATAATGGCACAGAAATGGGGTTAATTTGTTGGGGGAAAAAAGAGGAAATAATTGATGTTGACATGTCAAACGTATTGTAAAATTGAGGGAGATCCTCATCTGATACTCAAGGGCCCCACCCACCCCAACTAACCCATCTCTCTCTGGCCTCTGCCCACTTTTGTTTGATAAAATATAAAATAAAGAATGTGACAAAAGTCTTAAAGCAATTCATTTCGAAATATAAAATTAAAAAATCATTTGGTTTGGTTGAGGCAAGAAATATCTCATCCCAATCCCAACTAGGTAATACTGTTATTTCCAAGATTAAAACAGTGTGTGTAATACAGAAAACTGCTTTAGACAAGTGTAGGAGATTAAAAAAAATGAGAATTTACATAAAAGTAACTAATTATATAAAAATTTGCAACTCAGTACCCTGTCAGTATTTTTTTATATATAGATACCTATTAGAATAAATTTATTGCACGTGGCTACCCATCCGCCGCAAGGTACGTCATATAACACATTTAGGTACCATAGAGAAACGTATTTTGGTATATAATACAGTGAGAAATGGTACACCATATAGCACATTAAGATGACGTATAGAAACGAACCCTATAAACGCGTGACATGTTACGTAATACACATATAAAAAGGTACGTCAGGATTGAAAAAATGGTACACAGTCAACCGAGTACTTACATAAATTTTTTCTGATATGGGAATTGACTGCAAATTTTTTATATAAATGGGTATTTTTATGTAGATTAAAAAAAATGAATTTGTACAAACTCTTCCACTAGTCCTAAAGAGGATCTTTTATCTTTCCATTTTTTTTCCAAATTGGGCTTATATTAATAAAACATTATTCTTTGAAATTTCTTTTATTTTATTTCAAGTAGGCCTAAGGCCAGCAGCCAATATGGCCAACCGAGTAAATTCGGCCCACTGTTATTGATCTCTTTCCAAATGCGTAAGCCAATTAATGTAATTTATTGGCGAAATATAATATAGTTATCCATAATGGTAATGAATAAGAATAATTAATAAGATGACGCGTCCTTTTCATAATATTGGATGGCTGGGGTTTTTGTTCTTGTAAATGACTGATTCGCTGCATATAATTATGGCTTTAACTAGAATTAGAGCTTGCAATAATGATTAAGATTTGGAAAGTGATCATTTGTTTTTAAGTTGTTTGTAATAAAATGAAATAATTTTCCAGCTAGCAATAAGCTAACATGTGGTTGAGGATAAAACACTATCTATATAATATAATTCCCAGTCACGTCATAGAATGGAGTGGACCCTTTTTCTTGTTTTTCAGTATCCTACGGAAAATGCGTTGCCAAGAATACAAATAGACTAAGATCAATGCTATCCATAAGGACGCTAGTTGTTAGATCTCATTTATTGCCATCACATGCTATAAAACACAATTTGTTGTGTAATAAATAATCCCAACGCTGCCTTATTTTCCAATATCTACTTATGTTCTTGATTATGCCCTAAAACATCCAATTCTTACCTCTTATAAGTTAGAATACACGTGTAATAATAGCATACTGTGCAAAAAATCGTAGCATCGATTGTGTATTTCTCACGATTCATCTAAAAATTATTATTGGCAACATTTACTCAATGACGTTTCTCAAGAAGCAACTCGTGTTAATAGTAGTACTAAACAACGATCATTTTGCAAAGAAATATCAAAATGGAAGATTCCAGTGATAATGGTCATCGAAACAGACGAAATCCAACAGTAAGCAGTTTTTGTATGATTGCATATTGATCCCTGAACTAGTATGTACATCATATAGACCCCTTAATTTTTGCGCATTGAATAATCTTTTTGAATATACAGTGATGAGGAAAGCGACAAGGTCCACCTCATATTTGTCCGGTGTTAGAAAGAAGACCGCAGCAATCAAGTCAATTTTGCACTCTTACGCAAAAGCACAAAGGTCATATTGAAAAAATAGAAAAAGAGTTTATTGCACATTGAGCCTAAGAAAAGTAAATTCTATTATCACCAACCTTCCAGATTTTCCATTTTCCTCGAAAGAAAGCTCTCATATTTTTCTCATCTTCGAGGTTGGTTCCTTCTAGTTCCTCTTTCCCACCATAGATCTCTTCCTTCTTTGTACTTTTCGTCGCTTTTTATTCAAGAACCTCTGTTTCTCTGAACCTTGCACCTCGAGACAGGCTCAAACACACACACACACACAGAGAGAGAGAACCAAGAAGTTAAAAGATTGGGAAGGTTCGCATTAGATCTGGGCTGTGCTCGTCAGAGTTTGTTGGGTTTCACTGAAGCATCTGAGCTGAGGAAGCTGCTCCTTTCTTTGCGCAAGTTTTAGAAGAAAGCTGAAGACTTGAGGTTTTCGGAAAAAGGATAATCCTTTATTGTTTTTTAGTTCTATGGGCGTTTGCTTCAGCAACCAAATCAAGGCTGAGAGCCCTTCTCATACCGAGACAGGTACATGACATGAAGCTTAAGTAAAGATTCAATTTTGCTGAAAAAACTATGCTGCCTTTATTGTTAACTGTTCTCTGTTACTGAAACTTGAACCTTCTTGATGATTGTCTTATGATTTCTACCAAGTTTGTTCGTTAATTCGTTCTCTATCAACAGCATATCCTAAGCATTTCTCTGTATATGTCGCATATCACATACAGTTGGGACTTCTTCCAAGATTATAACTGGAGATGGGACCGAACTAAGCAGTTCGAGCAGCAAAAGATCCTTCTCATCTGCATCTCAAACCCCTCGAACTGAAGGCGAGATATTGCAATCTTCCAACCTTAAAAGCTTCGCATTCAGTGATCTAAAGTCAGCAACAAGAAACTTCCGCCCAGACAGCGTTTTGGGAGAGGGAGGTTTCGGGTCGGTTTTCAAAGGATGGGTCGACGAGCATACGCTCGGAGCATCGAGGCCTGGGTCGGGTATGGTGGTTGCAGTTAAGAGGCTAAACCAAGATGGTTGGCAAGGACATAGAGAATGGCTGGTTAGTGAAACTTTTTTTCAAAACCTTACTCTTCTTACTATTCTCTTGCATCTCAGAATTGTCATTGGCATTTTTTTTTCTTCATTTTTCCTGTAATTTGCAGGCAGAGATTAACTATCTTGGGCAGCTTCGTCATCCAAACCTTGTGAAGCTGATAGGTTACTGCCTTGAAGACGAACACAGGCTATTGGTGTATGAGTTCATGCCAAAGGGAAGCATGGAGAATCATCTATTTAGAAGTGAGTGCTTACATTTTTGGCCTGAAATAGTTTCAGTTATAGAAGGAAAAGCTTTATATTAAATTTATCTTTTTTGCGGTGAAATAGGAGGATCATACTTTCAGCCACTTTCGTGGAGCCTGAGAATGAAGATTGCCCTTGGTGCTGCTCGAGGTCTTGCCTTTCTCCATGGAGCCGAAACGCAAGTGATTTATCGAGACTTTAAGACTTCGAATATTTTACTTGATTCGGTAAGTAGCATGTAAAGATTCACTTCGAAGTTCAAACTGGTTTTTTTTTTTCCAGGCATGGTGGTAAAATGGTCTTTGGTCCTTATCTTCACTATTCTCAATTTGCAGAAGTACAATGCCAAGCTTTCTGATTTCGGGCTGGCGAGGGACGGGCCAACTGGCGATAAAAGCCACGTTTCTACTCGAGTCATGGGAACGTACGGATACGCAGCGCCCGAGTATCTATCCACAGGTACTTATAGTTTGTAATAACTGTCTCCAATCATTGGCTGTTATAAGATAAGATGCTTACATGTTCTTGTCATGTGTTCGATTTCTCAGGTCACTTAACTGCCAAGAGCGACGTATACAGCTTTGGAGTTGTCCTACTTGAGATCCTAACGGGCAAGAAAGCCATAGACAAGAATCGCCCGACGGGCGAACACAATTTAGTCGAGTGGGCGAAACCTTACCTCAACAACAAGCGCAGGATATTCCGTGTGCTCGACTCTCGCCTCGAGGGTCAGTATTCGGTGAGCCGAGCTGTGAAAGCTGCCAGCCTTGCCCTTCAGTGCCTTCGTACAGATGCAAGGTCGAGGCCCACCATGGACGAGGTTGTCTCAGCCCTCGAACAGATCCAAGATCCTAAGGATGCTGCTACTGCTTCGAAGAATGTGGAACAAAGAGATGGGAAGCTGCTTAACTATCGTAGTAAAGTGTCAAATGCTGGTAATAAGAACGCCGTTGCTGCTGATAAACGTGTTGCAACAGCTTATCCAAGGCCTTCGGCGTCTGCTTCGTAATGTGAGTACGGTCGAGGAATAGCCCTCTGTTTTGTTTCCTTTATGCCTGCTGCTAGTCTGTATTAGAGTGTTACGTGCAGATGATGCAAATGTTATGAAGATCATGATCCCCTGTTAATTTGTCATAGTGGATACAAGCAAGTCATGTATTCTACCAAAAACCGAGAAAATAAGAAATATTACTTTGTTCTTACTTTACGACGGAGAGAGGGATAACAGCCTAACTCGAGGTTGTACGAGAATCTTTTGACAGGGTCAAAAGAAAACAAGACAACACAAGTCTTGGGAGATAGTTGGAAAGTTCTTTTTTATGCTCTATTAAATGTCTATGATTGTTAGTTCGTTTAGTGCACGGTGACAGATGCAAGTCAGCCGTTTTTGACTATGAATAAAAGGGATTTCTGCTCCAAGTGGGTTAGTAGGTAATGTATAGCGTATATTGTAATATAAACTATTGCTAGCTCCAAATCGCACTCATAAACTTAATTCTTAATTAGAACCGTATATAGACAATCAAAAAATTCAAATTGCTTGGATATGTAAGAGTAGAAGCCGACTTAGCTCATTGCACTTCTGTTGATGCATGATGGATCCTATAAGCAGCAGCAGCAGCAGCTTGGTTCACGAGGAGGTCATTTTTCTTTCATAGTAAATATTGTTGGTGTGACCTCAAGAGACTGCACAGCATCATGCTAAGACTGGCGTTTAGGTTTTTTCTTGATTGCAAATGTATTGTTTAGCTGAATTATCTGAACTAGTCATTGTGTTGCTTGTACTTCCTTGAATATAAGAACGTCGTCTCGCGGATTCGCTTCTTCCACACGAACTTTAACCTCGTCGCCTACCTGAACACCAATGGATACCCAGGCAGAACCTTGTACTCCAACCTAAAAGAGGATTTTTTTTTAGCACGAAAATCTCGTATCATTGAGCTTTAGCATATGTAGTTAGTTTGACACCATTGACTTTGTGACAGAAACAGAGGTAGTATTTAGACAGACTAGTAACGTGGATGGTTTACGTAGCTACTGTGTGCAGTTGACTTACCTCCATCAAAAGGATTGCTGCAATCCTGTCCTTGATGAATCTAAGGACCAAGGCAGAAAACTTTCGTTCTTTAGGTTCCCGTCTCAAATATTCAATGACCCAATACCTTAGACTGGTCGAGCTGATCTTTCTTGCAACCCTAGTGTTCATGTTCACCATAGATGCAATACCTTCAAGCTGTCCTGATGAAAAAGGAGGCGTGTCTCCCCTAAGAAAAGCTTTCACCTGCATATGAGGAAGCAATAAATTTCACCCAGTTAAGTCCGTTCATTTAAGGCATTGGAGATATTACAAGGTGTCAGATTGCATTTGATACGTGCATTCTATGATGCCAAAAGTACCTGGTAATGTGCAAGGAGGTCCATATATCTGCGGATAGGAGATGTAAACTGAACGTACCCAGGAAGTCCTAAAACCCCGTGACGTATAGGCTTCCTGAAATCCATTTCAGCAGCTCGCATTATTTTAACAATGGCAGAACTTCTTACAGGGCCTTCGGGCAGATGGGCAAAAGCAGATGTATCGATGTTAGACTGAGGTTGTCCCCTGTACGGAAGAGGAATCTTGTTATAAGAACCAAGAGTGGCTATGACTTCTCCACAAAGTATCATCATCTCAGACACAAGTCTCATAGCAGGATCTGCCTGATTCTCCACATACAGCTTGATCGGGGGCTCTGGGTCATCTGGATCAGTTACTTTGATTCTTGTTTCTAACGTTGCTGTGTCTATCGCCCCCTATATGATGTATTTCAGAACAGATTGACAAGTGCTAATAAAACACAGTAGAATCCTATCCTAACCAGAAATAGAGTAACCGACTAAATTTGTCCTCACTAGCACAGTGATGCTTACTTGTCCTAGTCGCCATTGCAAACGTAGTGCAGCAGCCTCTGAAAGAAGTCTCAACTCAGACTCTTCTTCCAGGTTCAGGTGAAGAAGTTCTGTTGCACTCTCATAGGTCAGCATATACGTGGGTTTGATGATAGAATTTTCCACAGAGTATTCTGCAATGCTGCAAGAAAATCGAAACTATAAGATCACAACCAAATATTGCATTGTATTGAAAGATGAAAATGCCAAGAGTCTAAGAACAGCCTGCGACGCAAGAAGACATAATTACGCTTGCAGAAAAATAATCGTAGAATTGGAAAGCCTTTAAAGTCAGCATTTAAATTTTAAGCCCCCAGAAAGGGCTTCTACGTTGATACAACATCCCATGATGATACATAGTTTAACTCACAGACCTGCCATCAGTACGCAGGATAACAGAAACTGTGACTGCTCTGCACTTTTCACCTTGCTTAAGACTCATGCCTTCCATAGCTAGTTTTTCCGGAAACATGGGATACGTGGCAGTAGGCAAAAAGACAGAAGTACCCCTCTTCATAGCCTCTCTGCAGATCAACATATACATCATATAATGCCCGAAGAGAATAAATTTGAATCTAGGAATTTTGTCATCATTTATACTTGTCTATTCTGCTTCCTGGCTGAACTAAGCTAGTTGGATCTGCAACATGGATCAAGACCTTAATGCGACCATCTTGTAACCTTGTGGCACTCAGTGCATCATCAAGCTGTCAGAGTTTTGCACAATAGAAATTTGCAATTGAATTTTCTGCAAGTGAAAAATATAATATAGTTTCCAACTGATGCCCAAAAACAAGAACAGAAGGTATACCTCATCGGCTTCATCAACGTCAATGGCATAGACCTTGAAGTCTGTAAGGTCTTTTCTCTCGACCTGGTAAAGGATAACCACAGTATAATTCAGAAACATATATGCAGGGCACTTTAGCCGCAAAAGAAGGATAATACACGAGTAAAAACAGAGAAAAGATCGACTGAAGATAACGAAGTGACATCAGAAATTAACAGCAGGAATTTTTCTACATCTTTCACTAACATCATGCTAATGTTATATCGACTGAAGATTACAAAACACGCATGCATACCTCATCAAAGTCCGGCGACTCAGACAGAAGACTATCAGCCATTGCAATGATATCTTCCTGGTGATCAGTACGGATATTTAACTTTAGGAAATCCAGGTTTACATGCACTGGGAAGTACCCAATATTGATCAAAAGATCGACTGCTGATGCTGCTGTTTTGGCAAGACCCATGGCCTTCAGAATCTGCCCTAATAAAAGGTGACAGAGAAGTTGCGAAAGCTATAACACGCGGTGAAACAAAACTGTTCGAACCAAATTAATGATGAATTAAAAGAAATGCAAGTATAAGATGGTGTGGAATTGGAGAATAAGAAAGAAAAAGTTACCGTCCCAGCAATTTTCTTGTCTTCCTCACTCCTGTAGTCATCAAGTGCATATGCTTGAAGAGACTCAATTTTCTGCTTATTTTTTTTGTCGGACATCCAAGTAGATCTTAGGGGCTTTGAATCAAGAGGCATTGCCCTGGCAGATTTTAATAAATTAACAAATTCTTCAAGTTCTCTCTCTTCAGCTGCTATCGCAGATTTCCGTCTGGTGAGTTCTTCAACCTGAAACAAAGTATACTAAATTCTTGTTTCCGACGAACTGATTATGTGACATACATAGTGTGACACTAAAGAAAGAATCAAAGCAAATGTGAAAAACAAAAAATAAAACATTTAAACGCACTGGGGAAACAGATAAAAGAAAAAGATAAAAACACACCTGATCAGCGGATCTAGGTCCATAAACAGAAAATGAACCTTTAGTCTCCAGGGAAGCAAAGTATATGTCATCCTTCGATAGCAATAAATGAGCAGAATAGCTCTCTAGTGCTTCAGCACTACCAAACATCATCTGTTAGAATGAGCTAGCGTCATTCTAGGCATTTGTCGACGTAAAAAATATATGTTGACAGTATACCTCAGCAAGCTCATCCACCGTTACTGACTTATTCTTCTCGAGAAGCTCAATCCAAGCAAACTCAAGCAATGCAGGATCCTATATATATTTGAGCTAAAGACAAATTTACTAAAAGTATTCAAATTGCTTACATCTATCTTATAATTTAATTTTAAAAAAAAACACAGACCAAATTTTCATGAGCTTTCTGAATGAAGTCTGCTACCCCCGAATGGTCAAAGTTTGTAACACCAGGAACAATATAAGTAATTTGCTGAGGCTTAATAGATGTAACGACACCATTCTGAATAAACAAAAACAGAAATTCGATAATAAGGAAATGAGGATGGATTACTACATCGCGAAAGATCACAAGTTCGAACGAGTAAATTGGCGTTGATGAATGTTGAAACCTGATCAGCAATCATCCAATTCTTCTTGCCATCTGGTCTCTGTGCAACTCCAAGCAGTACCCTGTCTGAATCTTTCCTGAACTCCACAAGCACTCCCTTTTCTAGCGTCAGTTTTCCCTTAATTTTGGCAAGCTCAACACTGCTTGTGAGTTCCAATCTACAAGACGCTACCCAGTCAATCCATAATTTCAAGTTTCCCTATCAAATTATCAATATCTAAATTAAACGTATAGCAAATTGCTCACTTGTTGAAGGCGAGTACGCCGCCACGCTTGCCCGGCGACTGGAGCTCGTCGAGGAACAAATCCCCCCAACTCCGGCCCGAGCTGCCACGTGTCGCATATCCTCTCGCATAACCGAACGGATAAGGATAGCGAAGCCGAAGAATGGAGAACTGCAATTGTATAGAGCTGTACCGAAGGTGGGGGGCAGGTAAGCCTAAGCACCTGATGGTGGCGGTGAGCGGCGGCGACGCCGCGCAGCAGCAGCAGCAGCGAAGCACTGCGGTGGTGTTCATCACCCGAACGGCCGTCAGAATCAGCTAGTTAGGGTACTTCAAATGGCGAATAGAGGGGTTAAACGTATAAACCATGGATAGCAGGGAAAAACACAATCTTTCGTATGCTTATTAGTTCACGAAGATGGAAGAACACTTCTTACAAGCATAACGCGGAAATTTTCCTCTCTTCTAAATTTATAATTGATTATTGTACTATCATCCCAGTTTCGGGACTTTCTAATTGGGCCCACTGTTTTGCCAATTGGGATATCTTCCCAAGGAAAATGGGCCAATCTGGATTGGCCTGTAGGAAGAAATGATGGAAAGTTTTACCATTGTTACCGTTATATGATTCACGTATTACTCCCCTGTCCCATTGTTTGTGGACATTTGAGAATTGACACGATTTTTAGGAAACTGAATATTTAAATAATATAGTACAAGTAAAAGATAATAAGTGTATATTTTGACACGTCTTTTTGAAATATTTAATATTAATATATTGATTGTTTGTGATAGTTTTTTCTAAATTACGAAATGTACAAAAGCTAGCGGGACGCCTGATATAGTAAAATGCACAAAAACTAATGGGACGGAGGGAGTATAATTTCCGTTGCACAGACCAAATTGTAAGGAAACATTACATTACATGTACATATATTATACTAGTTTTTTGCCCGGGTCTTACTCTCATAAATTTTTCTTTTTTTATAATTATGGAGCTGTTTTTAATAATCATGGAGTTATAATATTTTAAATTTTGAATGTTTAAGGTATACGGGTCTTAATTATGTGTTGGCAAAATTATAAAAATGGGTCACTAAGTATGCCAATTTTCGATTTTGGGTCACTATGTTTGCCAGATACAAAACTAAGTCACTAAGTATGTATTTAGTAACAAAATTGGTGAATAATCGCAGAATCAATTCGCTTGAATAATCGCAGATCAATTCGACTGAATAATCGCAGAATCGCACAATGTATAACGGCATATATTATGGCCCAAAATCATCTGTTTATGAAAAGCACATATTTTGGCTCAAAATGGTTATGAAGGCCTACCGGTGTTGATTGTGGTGGTGATGAAATGTTTGATAACCCAATAACAAATTAAAGCTTAATTAAAGATGTCTATCTAACACAAGTCCCATATTCCTTAGACTCTCTTTCTTACTAGCAGATTAGCTTATACTGCTTCTCATTATATAATATGGACAAAATGAAATTCTTCCTAATAGTCTGTTAGCTTGCTTGACCTTTCCATCCCCTAACTCTCTCCGTAATTAGTTGCTATATTCGTGTTCTTTTGCCTCTTATTTGGCTGATGCCACCAGCAAAAAAGACCAGAAAGAGAGGATTAATGAAGACTTGTGATTTGGTGGAGATCGCTTCGGTGGAAAATCGAGGGGAAGATTGTGGTATTGAGAGGAGAACAGAACAATTATGAAGTCAAATCACTGTTGTTAACTTCCATTCTGTTGTCCTTGAGTGCATGAAGCCAAGCGTGGAAGGCCATTTCGTTTGTGCTATGATGAATGTGTCGAGAGAGTCGTCGAATGACTGTGATGGAACTGTAATGTTGGGAGGAGGTTCTCGAGTTACTCCTGTACTCCATGACGTAGGGAAGAGGCTGGTGGACAGCTGTATATTGTGGGAGTGGGGCGGAATTGATGCATTGGCGCTTTGCAGGAGGATTTTCATCCATTTTCTGTATCAATCAATTAAAGAATAGGAGGAAAATGGTCGTTTGATTTTGTTTGACTCTCAATCTCACTTATATAGACAATAATTTTGAGCTCGTGATAGCAACATTCTCATTGTTGGTTACAGAAATGGTATTGAAATCCACTGTTAGTACTTGTAGCAGCGATGAAAATAGGTTTTAGCTTAAAATCCACTGGGACGATTATGTCCTCATTAGAAATCATTTTGACAGGTTTAGCTAAAACCTGTTTTGACATCTAACCATTTGCATGACAAAAACAGTCTTTTAGCAAAAAGTCATTAGAAACCATTTTGACAGGTATCAAGTCAAAACCTGTTTTGACATAACCATTTTGACAGGTATCAAGCCAAAACCTGTTTTGACATCCAACCATTTGCATGACAAAAACAGTCTTTTAGCAAAAAGTCATTAGAAACCATTTTGACTTGTATCAAGCCCGTTCTTTAACGAGGACATAATCCTCCCAGTGGATTTTAAGCTAAAACCTATTTTCATCGCTGCTACAAGTACTAACAGTGGATTTCAATACCATTTCTGTAACCAACAATGAGAATGTTGCTATCACGAGCTCAAAACTATTGTCTATATAAGTGAGATTGAGAGTCAAACAAAATCAAACGACCATTTTCCTCCTATTCTTTAATCGATTGATACAGAAAATGGATGAAAATCCTCCTGCAAAACGCCAATGCATCAATCCCGCCCCACTCCCACAATATACGCGCTGTCCACCAACCTCTTCCCTACGTCATGGAGTACAGTGGTAACTCAAGAACCTCCTCCCAACATTACAGCTCCATCACAGCAGAGCTAGACAAGCAAGCAACAAGGCTCTTTCCAAACCTTTCCTATAGGGATCTGGATTCAAACACTCGACGTTTCGAGTACGGATTGATGGATGAAACTATATATCCCTCATCACTCTGCTCGAGCTACCTGCGGCACCTAGTGGGAAGTAATGAGTCTAGTCCCCCTTCCCGCGTATGGGAAGGGATATTTCCGTCGCTAATCCGTCTCTTTTTTGTGACGGAGCTGTATTTATTTATTTTTATGTTTTCCCTTCATTAGCGACGGTACCGCCGTTGCTAATTTCCGTCGCTAATGGTACGGCGCCACTTCAGCAGTTGACGTGGTGTCATGTTGGATTTCTTACAAGCGCGCATGTCAGCGGGTCCCCTGCCACGTCAGCGGGTTTGGGTTACAATACCGGGTCGGGGCGTATATTGTCCTTAAAATGCTTACATTTCAGAAGTTATTGTCCCTATAATGCCACCATCTAAATTATGTGTTCCTATATTGCCACACCCTCTAAATTACGGAACCGAAAAAATAATTATAGATATGTGACAAATTACATATAATAACTAAATGAAGCTCTAAGCCAAGGCAGGCGTCTCCACTTGAACAACCCCAGTTGAGTAGTCATTAGTAATATCAGTAGAAGCAGCAGATGATTCCCACAGCTGTGGAATTGCTTCCCTTAGATTATGAATGCTTTCGAGTGCATAGTCTGCTCCTTTCACCCTCTGAGATTTACCAACCTGAATATATAATTATATTATTGCTTATTATGATATTGAATCGAATGTCCAATTTTATGAGTTTTCAAAAACTAATGATTTTATTTACCAGGACGGTATCCATTCCCAGCAGCTTGCCAGATTGAATGTTTCTCACACTATCCTCAAAGAACAGCTGCAAGGATAACATGGAATAAGATTGTGTAATCATTCCCTATCCATGCATATGTATATATAATATATGTGTGTGTGTGTGTGTGGGAAAGACGGAAAAAGGTGTTGAAGCTCACAGTTGTGTGTGGATCAATGTTGGCTATCGCAAGAGCCCTTTCAATGGAAGACTCAGACGGCTTGCAGACGATTGGAGTCTTGGGCAAACAACACAACGAAGAAGATGATCCTTGTGCTACAGCTAAGTCGAGGAAGTGTCCAATGATATCGAATATTCTTTGATGGCTATTACAACCGTTATTCGAAGGCAATTGCCTTGACCGGCCAAGAAACTCCCTATCATCCTCATCATCAGAAGGGACATTCTTGTGGAAAGGATTGAGTGTTTCGAAGCAGATGATCCCTTCGAAGCAGTCTTCAAGGCCCAGTCGATCGAGGACTTTGATCGCATGGACTCTATCAGCATTTGTGAATATCTGCAATGTAATAACAATAATAGTAATAATAAAGGGGAGTTTGTCTTTAAGGTTTTCTTTCTTTCTTGCATTAGGATATATATATGCAAAAAATTACTGAAATCCAGCGTATATTAGTAGCAGGGACTTACGACTTTGCGTATGGGCAGACTCAGTAAGAGGTTCCTTAAGACAGGGTCGGGCTTTAGATTCTCGTAGGGCAATCTACCGTGCACGAAGCTGTGGTACTCATCGTAGTCGAAGTCATACCCAATTGCCTACACATATAAGAGGAATTCGTAAAATGAGAAACAAAATGAGCTCATCACAGATATGATCTCAATTGGGCTTCACCCTAAGGCCAGCCATTGTGGTGCCGTAGTTTTTGTAAAGGAGGTTGCACAAGTCTGGGATTTTGCCCTCGTCGATGCATAGCTTTTCGATCATGTAATCTGTGATTCAAGATAGAAAGGGAAGAACTTCTTAAAGATTCAGACACAATTTCAATATATGTATGTAGTTTCAGGTAATACGATCATGTTCAGGAAAGCATTGGATAATAATAATAAAGTTAACCTTGAATGTTCTTGAGAACTGATGCTGCTATGCCAGAGGCAAGAGGGTAAAGGGTATCGTCGAGGTCTAAACAAACGAACAAACAAATTCGAGAAAGAAAGTTTGTAATAAGATCGAATATTTGGTAAATGAATTATTGGTTTCATGGTAGAAAAGAAGCTAAATTTAATTACCAAACAGAAGGCAGTCATATTTTGGCCTCTGAACCACTTGCGTGTACTCCATCGTCTTGATGATCAAGATACAGAAAAAGCTCGAACCTGGAAATATATCGAAAGTATCGTGGTTGTGTTAATTATCAATCTCTGAATCATGTCCTAAAAAACCTCTTCTTGAAGAAAAAAGAGAAGGGTCTAAGATCATTGAAAATTTTTCATTAACCCAGTTTTCTGCAAGGAAACGTGAACGTAATTACATTGGTTCGATAATCTATCATCCTATATCAATGATAATGCTTTGGTATGTTGGCCTTTTAAATATTCTCCGCATTTTTTCACAGGTGTGATGCATTCAGGTGTTTGCATGGAAACTGAGATAAAATATGCAAGAACCCATATATAGCAGGAATTTACCAGAATCTTATTCAAAATCAGAAATGAAAGATGATGAAACAGAGAGAAAGAGAGGGAGAGAGAGATCGAAGGAGAGGGGGGAAGAAAAATGATGGCAACTAATTGGCTTAAATAGAGAAACCATTGCATCTTCAATGTGAATATTTTCAATTGACTATAATTCTAGATCAGAATATTCGGGTTTCAAATACTTGTGGCTCTCATTCATATTACCTTGTCACGAAATAATATACACAGAGAGATGGATATATTTGATTTCCAGCTACAGAATTTGGTATGATAGTTTTTAGTGTTGGCTTCCCCAAGTATTATTATTACATTCTGTACTGTCCCAATACATTGCATGGATCCTTTTATTTCTAGTGAACACGACCAATGTACTCCTTTAACGAACCAAGTGCTTTGTGTATAATAAGATCATACATTTCAAATTGAAAGGGGCGTGACAACAATTATTGAGATCAAGTTGGCTATTATCTTTTCTTTAAATAAGAAGAGTTGGTTGTTTGACTTATAATTGCAGACCCTTGTCTAAGTCTCCAATATGTAACCTTATGTCGTTTTATAATACGTGCCATGGATATAGTAGGAATTTTGTACTTTATTAAATAAAATAATACGTTACGTAGCGAATCCAATTATGCTATCTTCTCAATTATTTGCTGCGCCTCTCATCTCCTTCATGGCTGGGTAATCTGACAGTGACATTCCGTATGTACTCTTGTTATCTATCATGAATATATATATGCATATAATCAGTGGCGGAGCCAGAACGATTGATGGGTGGGGTCCAATTCAAGTGTATACAATTACATCTTCCTTACAGTAATAAATAAAATATTCTAGTGGGGTCCGCTTCAGTAAAACATATATATTATTTAAGATATTATAATATTTTTGTTGATAATATATAGAAGGGAAAAAAAAATCCAGTGGGGTCCATGCACCCCACTGGCCCAACTGTGGCTCCGCCACTGCATATAATATACGTTTTTTCTGATAATTCTATCATAGCCACGATATATATGATAATATTAATTGCATAGTAAAATATAGAGAAGGAAACTATCTTTTTTTTTAGTTCCTCATTGCTGTGCGGTATCTTATCATCATCGAGAGATTTTGCTGCAATCGGAGTTGGAAGATTGTGCCCCTTCCATTCATTAAGCATAAATACTATTTATTCAAGTTGTAATTCTTATCTTCTATAACAATTTGCCAATATATATTGGATTTAAATATGTACCACATCATTTTGTTCCGTATGAGATGCTACAACCAATTAATTTTAACGTCCACACAATTATATCGCACGCTTCTATTTTATCTTAATTCCTTGTCCATGTGTCGGATGGAAATAACTCGAACCATATGATTACATGGCCGTCTCAAACTCACGTAGTATACCTAACAAAACACACTGTTTTGTTCTCATTATAGCGCTTCTTCAATCAGTCATCCCATAGCTTATCCTTTCATGTAAGAGCATCTGCTTCCCAATTATTCGTTAGTTTCTCACGGGCTTTATAGTTCGATAGAGAACCAAACCAATCATTCTACTTTTTTCAAGTCGACTTCATAAAAAAATTATAAAGTTCGTCTTTCGTATAGAATACACTTACATGGAATTCTGAGTTTGATAATGGGCTTAACATATATGTCACATTGAGATGTTTGGCATGTTAACTTATATATTCAATGTTAAATTTGAATTCACACATTATATAATATCTTTGTTGTAAACTAGCAAGGGTAAAACGAAGTCATGCATCAAGCTAAAGATTGGCGAATCTATGTTTTGTGACGATTTGTTCGACGATACGCCTAACAACTTAAGACCATTGATGCATATTTAGAAGCAGGTACCAACGCTATCCCACTCCAAGCTGGCGAATTGAATAGCCGTGGCAGTAATTTGGGGCAAATTTTGCGAATACATCGACAAACGCCTCTTTCTTCTTTCTTCCTTTACGATTTTTCAGCGACGAATGATTTAAATATCAATTCATATATCGCCTATGCTGGAACTGTTTCTGGGTCCAATGGGGGCGGCGGCGGCCGTGGTGGTGATGTTCCATCAGTTTTAGCATCGCTATTCTCCTTGCCTTCGTCTTCCTCCTCTTCGATGAACCCTTGTTTGAACCTATCGTAATTAGTGGGCTCGCTCGCCTTAAAGGGACGCTCGCCGAGAACTCTCACCAAGTCCTCTTGGTGTAAGACTTCCTTCTCCAGCAATAGCTCAGCAATCTGAGCGACGTGCTCTTTGTGCTCTCCTATCAGTTCGAGGGTTTTGGCGTACGCTTTTCCCACCCATTCCCTCACTTCGGTGTCGATGATTGCAGCTGTTTTGCTGCTATACGGTTTGCTCATCTCAAATCCATCGTCCCTTTGGGGGAAGGAGAGGAGGCCTACTTTATCGCTGAAGCCATACACTGCCACCTGGGCATACGTCATCTTCGTCACCTTCTCGAGATCGTTCTGGGCGCCCGTTGAGATCTTCCCAAGCAGAACCTTGGAGATATATACGTCCAAAAGGGTCAATAGAATACATAACAAGATTCAAGAAAATGGTGTGATCACCTGCTCTGCTGCCCGGCCGCCGAGAGTCATGCAAGTCATGTCAAAGAGCTGCTCTTTGGTCATCAGGAGATTTTCGTTCGGTACATATTGAGCAAATCCAAGAGCGGCGGTGCCACGCGGGACTATTGTAACTTTCAGCAGCGGTTCGGCGTGTTCGAGAAACCAACCAGCAACTGCATGGCCTGATTCATGATAAGCAACAGTACGGCGTTCTAACTTGCTTATGACCTGTACAATGGCATGCCAAAAATAAGCATGTGCATACATATAGAGATGGATTGTAAGCTGCAAGGGGGAGAAAAGCAAAGACCAAGACATCTGTATATATAAGTAATACCTTGTTCTTCTTCTCAAGACCGCCGATAACACGATCGATAGCTGCCTCAAAGTGTTGCATTGTTATTATAGCCTTCTCGTTTCTGGCAGCGATCAAAGCAGCTTCATTGCAAACGTTTGCAATGTCGGCGCCGGCAAATCCAGGAGTCAGTGCAGCAAGTCTCTGGGAGTAGAAAGATGGTTCTTTATCAAGTTTCAACTTCTTCAGATAGATACGAAAGATTTGATCCCTGCCCTTGATGTCGGGCTTATCTATGGTGATCTGGCGATCAAATCGCCCAGGCCTCAACAAAGCTTTGTCCAGTATGTCGGGTCGGTTAGTTCCAGCAAGAACAACAACGCCAGAAGTAGTTCCAAATCCATCCATCTCCACGAGCAACTGATTTAAAGTACTTTCGCGCTCGTCGTGACCTCCAGAGAACGCCCCACGACCTCTTGCCCTACCGATTGCATCTATTTCGTCGATGAATATTATGCTTGGTGCACACTGTCTTGCCTCTTGAAACAAGCTTCGAACTCTCGATGGTCCAACCCCAACAAACATCTCCATGAAATCTGAACCAGCTATGGAGAGGAAAGGCACATCAGATTCTCCAGCTGTTGCTTTGGCCAGAAGCGTTTTTCCCGTGCCGGGGGGGCCAACCAGGAGAGCACCTTTAGGTATTTTAGCACCAAGCTCCTCATACTTTTTGGGATTCTTCAGAAAATGCACAAACTCCATGATTTCTTGCTTTGCCTCATCACAACCAGCCACGTCTTTGAAGTAAACCTTGTAGAGAAAAGATAAAAATTCAAATAGATTCGGAGAAGGGAAACGCAACGCACGGTCCTTATAAAAACTGGCCTAAGTACAAAATTTGACTGGGGACAAGAACAAAATATATCCTAACCTTATTCTTGGAATTTTTATCCATCTTTGTAATATGTGCTTTTCCGATATTAAATATTCCACGGCCACCTTTTGCGTTAGGACCTCCAACGCCAAACCCAGTTCTCCTACCCATGTAGAAAAGGGTCCCCAGAAGCAATAATGTTGGAGCAAACTTCATCAACTCTCCAAACCAGTTCAACTCTGAAACATATGTGACAGGGACATAATTATGAGGGTCAATTCCCAAAGCTTCCTGGGCTTCCTCCAACTTCTCTTCAAATGTTTCAACACTTCCAATGTTGATATAATACTTATAATGGCTCTGCCTTCTTCTAGCATTGGCATCTCCAGAACCACTTGTAGTGTCAGTATTGATTTCGCTGCTATCCAGGGATGGTCCCCTAACATACACTTTTGCCACCGATTTGTTCGAAATAACTATATGATCCACAAGCCTGGTTCAAGTAGACTATTTTTGAACTCTTGAAAACTTATCTGGAAAAAAATGAAGATGAAAGAAATTATCAGAAACATAGGCTGAGGTCAAGAAAATGAATGTACGCATCAAAGTTCTATATGGTTATAAGACAGAAGGTTAGATAAGGAATTCACCTGCTTCTGCTCCTGAGAGTTTGTAAGCATGGATGCTAGGACAAACGCAAGAATAGCAAGTGGTAACTGCTTTGGAATTTCGGAATTATTCCACGGTCCACCAGTACTTGACTCCTCTGAAAAAACAAGGAGCACGAGATGAAAGCCAAAGAATAAGCTAGTAGCATGTTTATAACAGCTAAAAAATACTACAGCATGGGAAAAGGGAGGAAACGAACCAAAAAATATGCGCTAAGACAACATTGATATACCTTTATCACTGGATTTCTGACTGTTTTTGTTTACTCGGGGAATTTCGCTCTTGTTCTTCGGGTAATAGTTTTCATAATCTAGACCAATCAGATCAAACCAACCAAACATCAAGCAGCATAGAAAATAAAAAACAACACATCAAATACACAAGCTCATTGGGATTATAACTTCTCACTCTTTTTCTTTGGTGCTTGGCTGCAGAACAACCTACGAAGCCTAGGACTGAGGAAAGGAAACTCGACTTCCTTCGAAAAATTACTCATCACAACGCGTTTACCCCCTCCAATCGATGTAAAGTAGCTCCTCAATAACCCCAACCCCGCATTTTCAGCTGATCGCGAAGCATTTAAACTTTCACTCACAATCGATGACCGCACTGCGTGGCTTCCCGAAATAGCACTCTGACAGCATACGTAAAAGATAACGAGAAAATAAATAAAAAAATAAACTCAAAACCTAAAATGATAGCTTTGCGTGGAATAACAATAAAATTTGCAGGAACAAACAAAACACGCAAACGTCCACGTACTGCCTTTATTGCTCCGCAGTACGATCGATTTGAAGATCGTCCAATTCGCGCTAACATGATTATGGTTCGCTGATCAAAACACAGAACCTTCAAACTTCGATTCCAGTACGAAACAATCAAATCCTACACCACACCACTCTTTAATGGCGAAGGGGAAACGACGAATGACAATTTTACCCCGACGATTTCGCGGTTACCAAGTACTTTATCGTAATTGCCCTTCTGGCTTCGTTGCATTGCTTCAAGAATTATCCAACCACATATTAGCGGTGGGACCCACCGAGGAGTATCAAAATTGGGCTTCGACGGCCCATTTATACCCGTGGGCCGTACACGCGCGAAAATCAGATAATAAAATAACAGATAATGCTGGAGAAACCATTATCTGGTGCGGCAAGTCCCACCATACCATTGCGCCACCTTCCCCTAAAATCAAGCTCAGTTCCATTCCAACCGACGACAATCCTCAGTCTCACTCACTCGCTTGTTACAACCTCAATTCTAGCAAGATTGGTGGTGTATTCAATTTTTTAAACATTTCTCTGTATTATTTAAAATTAGTTAGTATAGTAGAAATGGCAAGCATAGTCAGTAGTTGTAGCTTTTTTCGGGATTCTCTATCATTAAACCCTATCCCCGGGCTAAATCCTTCCTTCCTCAAGATAAAGGCAAAGGTTGAATCAAACACGCATTGCCCTTTTCCTCTGATTTTGGTTAAATCCGTTTTCTTATGATGGTACGTTGTCGATTTTCGGTTTAACGACTTGTTTTTTTCGTGGGCTGATCGAATGTGAGCAGCGGCGCTGTTTTTCTGTGAGCTGCCAAACGAGCACGGAGCGACGAGCGATGCCGAGTGGCGACAGAATGCTGGTCAGTGTTATGGGTTTCTCTTTGTTTGAGGTTGAATGAAAGCTGTCTGATTGGTCCGTTGCAGATTATGGATTATTTGCAGCCTAATTTTTTTTTTTTTTTCACGTTGGCCAAGAGCATTGGCATTCCGAAAAAAGGTTGTTTTTCTTTTGCCATCCTCATATGTTGTGTACTCTCTGAAAACTGATGAGATGAAATGTTGGCTGTGATGGATTTTACCCGATATGTTTAATGCTCTGCCTTTGGGACTGCAGTTGTATGTGGGTAATTGCCAATCCACCGATGATTGAGCGGTTCAATTTAAAGATTCGAGCTTTGGATTTTTCAGGTTTTTGTGCCGCCCCATCCTCTCATTAAGCATTGGGTTTCAGTTCTTAGGAATGCAGAAACTCCTTGCCCAATCTTCAGTAAGACGCAAACCTTTGCTAAAATATCTGAATTGGTTTAGTCAGCATAGTAAAGCCTCATCTAAGCGCAGTATGGATAGGTTGTTAGTTCACTTGGAATTGGTAGCCGTATGATATCATTCTAAATGGAGATTTGTGGTTTTCTTTATACTCTTGTAGGGAATGCAATGGCTGAACTCGGTAGATTGCTAATTTACGAGGCATCAAGAGATTGTTTGGTATGGTTTATCGTCTGTTTTTCTTATTCCTGAAACTTTCCTACACCATGTTTATAAAGCAATTCTGAACTACTCTACCGAAAAGTCTCTTTTGGCATGAGTTGTTTTGCCGAAGAGTTTTCCGCTTTTTGAAATGTTTGGTTCTTTTAAACTGTGACCAATTATAAATGCTTGTAATTTCCGCCAGCCAACTATTACAGGGGAGATTCAGACGCCAATGGCTGTTGCCTCGGTGGAATTCATTGATCCTAGGGAACCTATATCGGTTAGTCTCTTTCCCTCGCTCTCTATATATATACATATCGATATGTCTATCTATATAGACAGTCATAACACTCGCGCACATTGGTTGATTGTAATAATGTGTTCGTCATGTATAACAATAATTTCTTTAAAAAAAGTCTATTGTTCATCTTCTTGCTCTACAGATAGTCCCTATACTGAGAGCTGGACTTGCTCTATCAGAGCATGCACCATCAATTTTGCCTGCTACAAAGATATATCATCTAGGTATTAAGCTTGCTTTTAATTAATGGACACTGAGAAACGAGATAATAACATCATTGTACCGTTCTCTTCTGTGTCTTACAACACTATTATCAAAACAATTTATTCTTCTGTTGTGCTCGTGCAACAGATATGCAAGAATATTCCGCTTTACTAAAATTCTCTATATCAACCATTGTAGGAGTCAGCCGAGATGAAGAATCTCTTCAGCCAACCGTATACTTGAACAAGTAAGCTTACACTCTAGAAATTTTGTTGCCGGTAATATTTCTTCATAAAAATGCTCTGCTCCGAGGAATACATCAATCAATCGTTACTCAGATTTCGGCCGTCTTAACAGATTGCCTGAGAAATTTCCTGAAGGCTCTCGAGTGTTCGTCGTGGATCCAATGCTTGCAACAGGTAGATGAATAACTTTTAGCTGATAACACAGCTATTGTTTTCTTCTTTTTTTTTTTCCGTCTTTTGACAAGTCAATTTGTAAATGCACGATTTTAGGTGGTACGATTGTCACAGCCCTTGAACTGATAAAGTCACGCGGGGTTGAAAACAAGCAAATAAAAGTGGTTGGTTTCTATCTCTACTCGTAGTAAACTGTTCTTGCTTCTGAAAATTCTGCAAATTGTTTCAGATATCTGTCGTTGCTGCTCCACCTGCACTTCAAAAGTTAGGCGAGAAATTTCCCGGGTAATAGCTTATTCGCAAATTATCATCCATATTTAGTTGATATCTTTGAGAAGCTGAATAATGTTTTCTTCTTACTCCCAGGCTTCATGTGTACGCTGGAATGCTTGACCCCACTGTTAATGAAAAAGGGTGAGTGAAGTTAAAAAAAAGACTGATTCAGTTATTCGGTTTCTCTCATAAATTTTTTCTTGAAATTTCCAGGTTGATAATCCCTGGCCTGGGTGATGCTGGTGATCGTAGCTTTGGCACATAAGTCTTACACTACCTATGCTGCTGTAAGACGTGTAAAAAAGACTGCTGCATATATGTGTTAAAAGTATCTACGGCATTTTTTTTGTATAATTACCCAGTTCTAGTTTCTACGGGTCTATAGTAGTAGTTTCAATTCACCTTTTTTTTGCCTGGAGATATCATATTTTTGAGAGAGTTAACCGTCAGTAAACTTCACGTTTGTGTTTACGAAGATTCTTAATTATTTCTTGATTCTAAGTTATGATTAGGAGAGAGAGAGTCATGGAGCATCTAAATTCCTACCACTTGACATTGTTAAAAACAATATAGAGCTCTGATCTGAGCTAACAGAATACAGAATTTTCCATATAAATCCCAAAGGTGTCTCGGAGTCGGACCAAATCACAAGAGTAGCCATTTACACAAAAAAAAAAAGAGTTTTTCGAAAATTCCAACTAGTAACCAATTTATATCAGATTGGAGCACCTGCAATGGAAGAAACTAAACATAATAAATCATTTTGATGCCATCAGAATCGTGGTACCGACGAAAGGAAACATGTTAAGCATACACACTAATATACCTACAAAGTGCAATTACAAGGGGTAGTACATTCGGACAAGTGTACGGGAGTAAATCATGGTGAATATCATTAAATAGAAAGGCAAACTGAGGGTAAAAGCAACTCACACATTAAGACATCTACAGCTCACTGTAATTGCGCCAAACAGCACGAAACTCCTCACGGAATGTGTTCAAACGGGCTTTCAGGTTCGGCGTCCTAAAGGTTGCATGAATCACAGTGGCTTTGAAAGAAACATAAAACAGATCAAGAAATTAAGAGAATTAGCAAAACAGGAAAGAATATGTCAGACTTCAACCAAAAATATTAAAAACCGTGTGTTCCACTACCAAGGAGGCCAATGGCGATTGCCCACATGACAGTAAGGATACCACAAGAAACAAACCAAAGGATAAAGCTCACTGCAGAAAGAGCAAAAAACTTGCATGTGAGATTAAACGAAAGCTCTGCGCAAACAAACAACTGAAAAAATAGAAAATTATTCACCTGCAAATGAAACTAAAACAAACATCCAACGAGGACGTCCACATATGTGTATAGCTCGTTTTGATGACGGGCGTCCCCGGATTACAGGCCTGATCAAATATCATTCAAGTGAGGATCAACATCACGCAATTTAGGGAAATACAGGCCAAAAAATTTACTTACGTAAGAGGAGGTCTCATTTTGGCAGCTAAATGGGGAGAAAACTGCCTCACAGTTCGTGTAACTTTTTCACTGAAAGTTCCAGCAAAGCTGAAAACGAAAGAAGAATAGTAAAACACACAGTGACTTAACTGGTAAGCAAACATAAGATTTAATAGCCTAATAGCATGAAGCAATGATTGACATCCAACAATAGAAATATTCTTTCACGATATCCATCAAATAGAGCACAAATCCTACTAAAATGGGAAACCCACAAGTCCACGTTGTGGAAATAGGATAGCTTGAAACTTCAGAGAAACAGTGTAGTTAAGATACGGAACCTATCATTCAGAAAAGCAATGCTGAGGGCTGTCATCAAAGCAGCAACTATGGCCAGCGGACTCCTCAGAAATCCCAACCCTAAATATTACGGAAATTCACATAAAAGGGCATGGTTAACGCGAGCCATTGCAAAGTACAAGCATGAGTTAAATATAGTGATTAGCATTCTTACCAAGAATTACAACAACCATGATGAAATAATTGGTTCTGTAGCTGCAAAAAGAAGACCAAGAAGTATCAGCTTCCTTAAAACAACAGATCTAGCAAATGGTTGCTTGCATGTATTCGCACACAAATGAGACGAGTTGAATAGTTCAATAAGTATTAGCAAGTGGGAAGAACATTGCAAGTTGCAACTGTACAGTTGAACACTGCCCTAGAAACTCTGAGTACCCACCGAAATTTCCTAAAGCAACTCCAAAAACCACGAATCATAAAATTTTCTAGATCCGTCCATCGTAGAGCAGACACCATTAGCAACTCACCATTCCGAAGATGATCATGAGAGCAATAACAAATCTTTAAATAAACATGCTAATCATCCAAAAACCATTGCGATTTAGCATAACAATCCAATCCAAAAGCAATAGAGAAACCTACGGGCGCTACTTAATAAGAGGGATGTAGTTGGTATGGCGGGGTTCACACTACTAGATGAACAGAACAAAAGAAGTCCAATCGATCAATTACGATGCAAGCTAGAATCAACAGCTTACTAGTATAGGTTGCACTTGAGGCGACTGTTCCATTTTGCCAGGGAACGAGGAAGAGTGAACCGAGAGAAGAATTCCGACAACGGACGCGGCGGCGTCGACCAATCAACCTCTCGAAGGGCTTCTACGAGATCCTCAGCAGTCACGTTGCCCCAGTCCATCTTCCAATGATTGATCGCGAGTGAACCCCAGGGAAATCGAGCTTGAAAATTGAATATCCAATCAACCGTGGAGATGAAGATTATAGAGTGATGAGAGAGAGAGAGCGAACACGCCCAAAACAAGATTGGTAATTTGGTTCAATTGCTGAGAAATAACTGGGTTTCTAATTTGCGAGAGAGAATGAGGAAAAAACAAAAACAAAATCAATAAAAATAAAATTATCTGAGCATAAATTATATATAATATACAATAAATATAAATATGCTATGTTGGTCATGTTTTATGTCATTATTATAGTTATGAGAAATCAATATTTTTTAACTAATAAATTTATGTTTTCAACTTATCAAATCTTTTTTATCAATATTAATATAAATTTACGTGAAATTACTTTAAAAGATAACATAATCAATATTTTTTGCACTATTAATTTTCTGTGGATAATGGAAAGACTTGTGGATATAAATTGGTTAATATTTTCAATTGTACTTTAGCCACACAATTCATCGATGCATTACTATTTCAGAATTAGTCTTAACATGACCATATTTTATGAATAAATTTACGAATTACACAGTTGATTTTGATCAATACCCAAATAGCGCGAGTATTTTCAAAAATAGCGCAAAAAGCGTAATAAAGCGTAAAAACGCGTAAAAAAGCGTAAACTAGCGTAAGCTTTTAGGGAAAAATGCGATTTTTAGTATGCTTTGATGCGTTTTGTCCCGAAAATACGCGATAGCGCGCTATCTCACGCTTTTTAAAACGATGGTTCGAACTGGGGACCTAGCTGTGTTTGGTTTAATAGAAAAGCCCAGAAAATGGGTTGTAATATTATTAATAACATATTATTTCATGTTTGCTTTTATTATTGAAGCCCAACAAAAATAAAAAGCCCACACTATGTTAACGGGTTTCTTTATTATTTATCCAATACAAATATCTAATATTATTTATCCTGTATTTTCAAATAAATTGGCCCGCCGCATATTAGACGGGCTTAGATCATACTACTAGCCCAGCTACAAGCAAACACAGGAAATAAAACTGAAATCCATTGAATTAAAAATAAATAAATTATTACAAGCCCTAGCGTAGTCGTAAATATCCGAGTTCCCGTGTGCCGAAAGTAACAATCAAAGAAATATCGCTCGGGGAAGAACAGTGCCGCCCCTTTACACTCTCCACTCGTTTCAGACAATGATCGAACAATGAAGATGTAATCCTTTCGTGTACTTTCACCTCCCATTCGCCCAGTCTCAGGAAAGGAGCCACGAACCAGTCGCGCACGGTATAAAGCAAACTTTTTTCCGTAAACTTTCGAGCCTTTTCACATTTCGGCGACGATTTGATCTTTTATTGCGTGTTTCGTTTCGCAGCTTTTTGTTGCCGGGATCTGTCTACAACTGGTATACGATCTGTTTTTTTAACTGTTTGTGACAATGGCACGTTGTTCGTCAAGCATTAGAGCAGCCCATTTCAAGAATTTGCCAAGTGACGTCAATTTTTCTCGGTGGCTTGCCAAGTGCTCGGTGCCAGTTAATAAAGCTGTGTTTTTCCCTGCTAATGTCACTAGAAGAGCGAATAGGAGTTTTCTGCGTCACAAAAAGAGAAGGCATATATTTGTAGTTGTTGCTGAACTGAATCCAGGGGGTGACTCCCAATTAGGCCCTTCTTTGTCTACCGTAAAAGGCACTGATACTGTGGCTAAAGATAAGAAAGCTGTGGAAATGCGATATGGTGGCGGTGGTTGTGATGGTTGTGGCAATGGGGTTTCAGTTGATGAAAATGGCGGTACTGGGAACATTCAGGGCGGCGGTGGTGATAATGGTGGTGGTGGTGGTGATGGTGGCAGTGGTGGTGGTGATGATGATGATGGTGGTGGAGGTGGCGGTGATCATGAAGAAAAAGAATTTGGCCTAATACTAAAGTTTGAGGAGGTTATTAGAGAGACCGAAGCACGAGGAGCAAAACTTCCAGCTGATATGTTGGAGGCTGCTAAGACTGTGGGATTACGGAAAGTGCTTCTTCTTCGATACTTGGACATGCAGGTGTAATACATTTCACTTGTGAATCGTTTTTCGTATGCTGATCAAATGCCTAGTGATGCGGTAAAAAAATGAACGATCTACCGTTATGGGCGACGAGCTGCCCTTCTTCCTCTTTTCGTGGCTTCTTTCTTGTCTTTCTGGAAGCTGCTAAAACAGGGTTAGGAGTGGGGGGTGTTTTCCCTCTTGCCTTAGTCAAGAGGGTAGTTTTCGTTTTCCAGGTGTAAAATAGTGAAGAAAGCGATGTAAAAGTGACAATAAAAGTAGCAGAAAAATGGTTAAGTGTTTAGAGAAAATGGTATAATAACAGTGTCGACTGATTCTGCACTCTAGGAGTGACTGACGCAGTTATAGTTCCTAAGGGCCTGGTCCTCGGTCGTTGCCCCACGTCCCACGTTTTTCGGTCCTCCATTAGCCCCACCTTCTGCATTTCTCGGTCTTCGATCAGTCCCTTGACGTTCTCCCATGACTCCGCGTTTTCTTTGCTGCGTGCAAGGTAGAGATGATGCGTTATCCCGATCCTCCCCGAGGGGTCCTTCTATCACCCTCTGAGGCTTTTCCAACGAGGGGGTGGCATGCTTCCTCCCTCGTGTATGTTTCCCGATGGGGTGGCATACCTTCTGTCTCGTAGGGTATTTTCCTGTGTACCTGCCTGAGGGGAATATTTTCGTACCCCGACCGAGGGGTAAGTTTCTTAGAGAACTCCTCTATCTCTCGTAGGGCTTCCCGCCTCATCCGTTTTTATTGTTTTAACAGTCTTTGAGCGTTTCGTCCGGACCTGGTAAAATCCGGGGGTAACAATAGTCCCCCTCTTAAATAGTCCAAAAGAGTGTAGTGAATTTTGGACGTAAAAGTGGTGCCGAAACGCTCAGAGGTGTTGTTCTCTGTTGTTGGTCGCGTGCAAAAGTTTGAGACGTCGCTCGGTCCGAGGCGATAAATGCCGTAGCAGAATTCAAAGCCGTGGTCTCATGCTCTCGAACCTGTAAGATGAGGTCAGGGTATGCGTAAAAGATAGAGTTAGTACCTTTGCTCAGGATTTTATCTTTTCCGTCTCGTCTAAGGGCTCTGTCTTCATTCCTGTCCTGTTCGCGGGCATGCCTCGACTGAGGGCTTTTTTCCTCGGGCTTAATCTTCATTCATGCTCTGCCCGCGAGCATGCCTCATCTGAGGACTTTGTCTTCATTCCTTGCTCTGTCCGCGACCATGCTTCGTCCGAGGGCTTTTTCTGCCTCTTATGGAGGGATTTCTGCCTAATGGGGAGGGATTTTTGCCTCTTAAAAAGGAATTTCTGCCTCACAAGGAGGGATTTTGTGCATCTTAGAGAGGGATTTCTGCCTCACGGAGAGGGATCTTCAGCCTGTTAGAGAGTGATTTTCAGCCTATTAGAGAGTGATTACTGCCTCCTGGGGAGGGATTTGTAACCTCTTAGAGAGGGATTATTGCCTCACGGGGAGGGGATTTTCAGCCATCTTAGAGATGGATCATCTGCCTCTTAGAGAGGGATTTCTGCCTCACGGGGAGGGATCTTCTGCCTCTTAGAGAGGGATGTCTGCCTCACGGGAGGGAATTTTTGCCTCTTAGAGAGGGATTTTCAGCATCTTAGATAGGGATGTCTGCTTCACGGGGAGGGGTTTACCTCATTAAAGGCCTTCACTTCTGTGCCTCCATGGGGAGGGCTTTATGCCTATGGAAAAATATCAAAATATGTAATAAACATTGTGTACCTTCTATCTTATAGCTTTGTTCCTTTGATTCATCCGCGAATCGCTTTTTAAGACCTCCCTCGAGAAATTAATTTTGTTGATTGAATGTCATGACTGCTTTCTTGTCTTTCCCGATGGTTGTTTTTCCGGAGAAATACCGAGGAGCCAAGTTATATATATATTTTTCTTAGAATTGTCTCATATGTCCTATGGAGCTCCACATCTTGCTCTTGCCTCATATCTTGTTCGGGCCTCATTTGGTGTAATCCTGTTTGGGCCTCGTTCCGTGAGTCTTCCTAATGAGCACACATCTTAATCGGGCCTATTGGGCTTTGCCTTTCCCTCCAAAAAATTTTAGGCTGACGTGGCGGTCTATCAAGCGTTTGATCAGAGATAGCTTTGACGACCAGGATCATTTTAAGCAGGCCTACTCCTTGATGGGCGAGACTGTGAAGCGCGTCCCCACGCTTCGAGACTCCAACACGAAGCTGCAGCGTGCCAACTCGAACTTGGAAGCTAAGACCGAAAAGTATGTTCTGGAGGTTGACGAACACAAGGCTCGAGAAAACTTTTTAGAGGTGAAAATCTCCAAGCTGGGGGAAGAACTCAAGTTAAGTCAGGAAAAGACCCTAGAGTACGAGGGAGTCATAACTCAACTTGAGGAGAAAATTTCTCGTAGGAATGTGCCGGCAGGCGAAGTGGCTGAGAATGCGTGTGTTTACTTTGACTACGGCTTCAAAGGGTGTTTGGCGCAAATTCGAGCGCAAGGTTTTTCCGAGTCCAAGTATCCATTTGACTTCCTTAATGTGGACGAAGCGTTTAGTTCCCTTCCCCTCGACGACTCACTTGCAGATGCTGCCCCGGAGATTGAGGTCCCGACAGGTTGACGTGCGGAGAGTGTCGGCGCGTACCGTCCCTAATTGAGTCCTCATTGGACATTTTCCTTTTGTTGCTCTGTTATGCTAGAACTCCTATTTGATCTCCTTGTAGGCATAAGTATTTTGACTTGGTGTAAGCGGACTGCGCCATGTACACCTTGACTTTGATGTATTTTGGTGGCGTTCGTCTGTCACGATTTTTCATGGTAACTATTGAAAATGTGCCTTGTCTCTCTTCCTTGGTTCCGATTCTGACAATTCGCCGCTTTCCTTGATAATAATCTCCGTCTTAGACGCGGCGATGGTCCCTTGATGGCTTGTTCGCCTCAACGCGAAGGTCACATGGGCCGTCGGAGCCACGTTCGGTGTTTACACTTCCTTGAAGCGTGTTTCGTAACAACGTTCCTCGTGTTCGGCACGTCACCCTTTGGCGGTGCTTGATCGGTTCCGACAGCTATCAAATGAATTTTTTAAGAACCTACGTTCCCACAGACGGCGCCAATTTGATGCGGTCGAAAAATGAACGATCTACCGCCATGGGCAACGAGCTGCCTTCTTCCTCTTTCCGTGCTTCTTGCCTTTTTGGAAGCTGCTGAAACAGGGTTAGGGGTGGGGGCGTTTTCCCCTTGCCTTAGTCAAGAGGGTAGTTTCCGTTTTTCAGGTGTAAAATAGTTAAGAAAGCGATGTAAAAGTGATAACAAAAGTAGCAGAAGAATGGTTAAATGTTTAGAGATAATGGTAGAGTAACGGTGTCGACTGATTATGCACTCTAGGAGTGACTGACGCAGTTATAGTTCCTAAGGGACATACCTGGTCCTCGGTCGTTGCCCCACGTCCCACGTTTTTCGGTCGTCCATTAGCCCACCTTCTGCATTCCTCGGTCTTCGAGCGGTCCCTTGCTCCACGTTTTCTTTGCTGCATGCGAGGTAGAGATCGTGCGTTATCACCCTCTGAGGCTATTTTCCCGCGAGGGGGTGGCATACTTCCTCCCCTGGGTATGTTTCCCGATGGGGTGGCGTACCTTCTGTCTCGTAGGGTATATTTGCGCTTCTGCCCGAGGGGAATATTTTCGTACCCCGGCCGAGGGGTAAGTTTCTTAGAGAACTCCTCTATCTCTCGTAGGGCTTCCCGCCACATTCCGTTTTTAAACGGTCTTTGAGCGTTTCGTCCGGACCCGTAAAATACGGGGGTAACACCTAGCAGTTGTTTTTTTATGGCTAGCCTTTGAAACTGATAGTTGCATTGCAGGGGTCTGCTTGGCCGCTTGGATTTCTGATGAGAACTTGTTCCATGCTCAGAAATAGGATGCTGGCTGATCAGTCATTTCTTTTCAAAATTGGATCAGAGGTCTTCCTCTCTTATTTTCTGGTTTTTTTTCTCAAAATTGGCTCATACCATGGCATTCAAGCATTTTCGATTTTCAAAGGCATGGTTTGGTTCCATAGAATCATTAATCAGACGGGCATATTCTTTTGTATCAGATCGTCATAGATTCTTGCTGCGCAACGTTTGCTGAAGTCAAGAAAAGAGGGAAAGATTTCTGGGCAGAAGTCGAACTGTATATGGCTGACCTTTTAGTTGGGGTAGTTGTTAATGTTGCACTAGTTGGTATGTTAGCTCCATATGCTCGAATTGGACAGCCTTCCTCTGCATCTCAAGGGGTTTTCGGACGTTTGATGAGAGCATATGGGGCACTACCCAGCTGGTAATTGTTTTCACCTTTGTTCATCATTGATCAATAAACTTCAAATCTATACTTACAGTTGACCCTGACAGTGTATTTGAAGCAGAAAGGCCTGGATATCGATTCTCAGTCAGCCAGAGAGTTGCCACATATTTCTTTAAGGTTTCATCGTTGACCCTCGATTCTTGAATCTCATCTCCCAACAGAAAAGACGAGAAATTTATGTCTCTTGTCTTCTTTCTTTATGTATGGTATGGTGCTATAACATCGACACTGAGTTATGGTTTTCAGGGTATTCTCTACGGACTAGTAGGATTTGGTTGTGGCATCGTTGGTCAAGGAATCGCCAATTTAATAATGACCGCCAAGAGGTATCTTTTTTCGTGAGATCCTATCCTGCATCAATATTTTTCCTATGTGGCTTTTGATTTACCGATGCTACTCAAAGAAAGATTCATTACTTGTTTATCAGGAGCATCAAGAAATCAGAAGATGACATCCCAGTTCCTCCTCTTATAAAAAGCGCAGCACTTTGGGGTACTCTTTCCCATCACCGTTTCTGTTTATATCACTGATGTATGATTCGATTTCGGACCAATTTTTTGCAGGTGTTTTCCTGGCAGTTTCTTCCAACACTCGCTATCAGACTATCAACGGGCTGGAACTCGTAGTTGAATCCTCTTCATTGGCTAAGCAGATTCCCATCGTTGCGCTGGCGTTTACAGTCGGCATTAGATTCGCCAACAACGTATATGGTGGGATGCAGTTTGTCGACTGGGCAAGGTGGTCTGGCGTGCAGTAGCAATATACGTAATTAATAACCAGTCTTTGTCTGCCTCCTCTGTTTCCTGATGATCATCGTTTTGTCTAAAACTTCATTGATGCATCGTTACAACTCAGATATGATGCGGGTTGTTACCGAAGTTGATCTTTCACTGTGGTTTCTCAGATACCTTCTGATAATAAATCATGCTCGTGGCTTACATATCCAACAACATCTCTGTTCGAAACTTTCATATTACATATCAACGAAAAACCAATGATCATGGTTTACGCAGGTTTTCTGATGAAGAAGAGTAAAACACAAAAAAGGAAAAGATCGTCATCATCAATCAAATGCAAAGCCATACTTACCATCATCTAGCAAAGTCATATCAAACATCTCTGAGTTCCTACTACCTTTAGTCCTCCGTTCATTCCCCCAAGATTCGCCACCATTATTTACCCCAACATCTTTCCTACTATTTCTTCCCCTAATTCCCTTCTTCGCCACCTTCCCCTCATTAAAGCTCCCACCTTTAACATCCTTTACAAGACCAAAATCATCATTGCCACGTGTCTTCGAACGCCCATTCGAATGCCCTTTTCTAATCAACTCCTCGGCAACACCTCCCTTCGTTTCTGGCAATAAACCCTCTCCCTCGGCTTTTCCGTACGGCCTCACGCTGTGAACAGCCCCCTTTGGGAAAAACCTCGACGACGGCACACCATCGTTATCCGGCCTGAATAGCTGAGGCCCGTCCCTCTCCGACCACAAATCGAGCCCGCCGGGCTTCTGAAATCGGTCAGCCAACACCTTCAGCTGCTCGTCGGCGCTCACGGAGAACAGATTCGGCGGCTTCTCAACGGCCTCCCATGGACGTTCGAGCTCGGAAACCGCCGCCTTCAGCTCGGCGCGCTTCCGCATCTCGTATATCTGACGCTCGCGGCCGAGGCGAGCTTTCAGTAGCTGCTTGGATTTCTTCGCCTGCATGCGCTTCCACTGCCACTTGGACACGCCGCCGGGATAAGTCCGTGGTCCGCCGCCCATTCGAATCGGTTGCAGGACATTGTGCCCGGCGACGGCGAGGCGGGGGAGCTTCGTAATCAGGGGTAGGCTTGTGGATAGGGGTTTTAGGGATGATAACGATGAGAGGGGATTCAATGTAGACTCGTGGAGAAGCTTCTTCGGCATGGATGTAGACGATAACATCACGAAATTTTGGGAGATTTTTTAGCAGTGTCGTCAATCTTGCGGCGAAGAAGTGGTGGTGGTGGACGTGAGTCAGCATTGATTTCTTATTTTTACTTTTGTTTTTGTTTTTATATAATTAAATTTAAAATATTCTTTTTGGGCTGGGCTATTGAATATAACAAGGCTCGTTCATCACTTTTATGAGCCACGCCAACGGCTTTGTAGTGGATTGAATTGAGTATTCTTTTGCATGGATTAATAGAAGATAAAAGAAAAAATAAAATCGTAAAGCGAGTTTATTATGGTAACTATCTCGCCAAATGCATTTATATATCAAGGGAAAAAAGAGAAGGTGATCGTTAAATCTCGTAATTCCATGTAATAATCACATGTTACGCAGCACACAAATTAATCACTATACAAATGGATGAATAGTAATTTTGACTAAACAGTTCCACCACAGACTGGCTCAGCTCAGAGGTGGGCTTTGCAGCAAAACCAAATAGTGTTTGCATTGCTTTGTCGAGGAGTTCATCTTCCTTCTATTCTTTCTATGTTGTCTGATTGAGTAATAATCTAACGAATATTTCTGATATAAGCTCACCCTTTTTTTTTGTTATTTTTTATCATGGACACACATGAAAGTATTAATGGAAATCGAACAGCGTAGAAAGGACCATAGTGAAGAGTGCACAGGAGAGTTGGTGGAAAGCTTTCAAAGAGGGGCGAGACAAAAGGCATGTTCTGCTCCTAGTAATAAAAGATGAAAGAGAGAGAGAGAGAGAGAGAGAGAGAGAGAGAGAGAGAGAGAGAGAGAGAGAGAGAGAGAGAGAGATGATATGTTAGCTATTTGATATTTATTCCTCATGATATGTTGTTTTCTCATCCCCTACCCCACAACCCACCCCCGACTTAAAAACCCTAATTCCAGCTTTTATATGTGTATATATATATATATATAAATATATTTCGCGTTAAAACAAAGTGTGGGAAATTGTGCAGTGGCCAAACCCCAAGAATGAATTGAAAGTGAACAGTCGAGAGTCCTGCAAGATTTTCTGCACTATTCGATCGATGGGGAAAAAGTAAACAGGATAATTATAACTAATCTGATCAACACATGCGATGTAATAAGATTAAGCGTAATCGATCCAAAACACGTAATTATAGAGTTTGTAAAGGTGGGGCCAAATAATGGTTGGGGGATGGAAAGTCATGGTATTGGCACTGTCTAATAATAAATGCGACGAGGGATAAACAGGAAGAAATCAAAAGTTAATTCTCTGCATGGCATGCAGTGTGATGTCTTTGTAAGTGAACATATGGATACTTCTTATTCTATTTATTTATTTTTATTTCTAATGAACATACGCATAGTCCATAGAGAGACACACTTGAACTAACCTAGCTATAGAACGGATGCAAACAATAACACCTTTGCATTGTACTAATGGAGTTGGGTTGGGTTGTGTGCATTAGAAGATCAGAATCGGGTCAGAGGGACAACCCGAAATAAATGCTAAAATTGTTTTCTTTTTTTTTCCTTTATTTTAAGCTTATCTTCGAGGGCTGTGCTTCTGTCGGGATATCTCCCTACCTTTAAAACCATCCCTTTCACCTCTCTCTCTCTCTCTCTCTCTCTCACACACACACACACACGAAGTGAAAATCAAGGTCAAAACAAGTTCTATGTATGCTTACGTATTACTTAGGGAAAGTTATTGAATTTCAAAAATTATGATCTTTTATTCTCGAGTATAAGAAGATAATAATAAAAGAAAATTGTCGATTATAAGAGATCCCAAATAAACAATAAAATATAGTTTGTGCCAAAACGCGAAAAGAAGTTAAATTAATATAGTTATGCAGTAGTACTAGTACAAGATATCTAATCTTTAAGTGTTCTGCTGAGTAGAACATAATATTTTTCTTCTGACTAAGCATTAAAAAGAAAAGAACATAAAATTGAATCATGATAGGTCCATTATTTTCCTCTTCCCCAGTAACATACGCTGACCTAAACATAATAAGACCAAACACACTTTGACTTCGGCACTGTATGTTTATATCTGTATGTATGTAATAATAAGTACATACGCTTTTTCACATACAAAATGGACCTTACTGCTGTTTGTTCTCTTAATTCTCCTTCAGTCGTCTGAATATTATTAATGGCGCCTGCAACGATGCAAAGCATGAATGAATAAGTAAGCACTAATATGCACATATTTATATTAATAGATACGTGCTATTATTATACATCAAAAAGATCAAATGTTGGCCATTAGAGATCGATGCTTGATATTCAGACATGCATGTTTTTATGTATATGAGATCAGATGCACTGTCAAGCGTATTTAAAGTTGAGAACATCATTGCATTGCACGGCTGTGTCTTTATTGTACATATATTATTAACGGAGAGAAAAAATCCTATATTTTTTTTAAACAAAGACCAATAGGTAGGTCATTGTACTTGCAATGGGCCTTGTGTAGCTTTTTTACCCTTCTATTGGTATGTCGTATCTATCTATCTATATAATGTGACTGGAAAAAAAAAATTACAATAGCGATATAACAACTACATTCAGTGAGCATAAATGTTCGATAACTTCATAAAGCGAATGAATTACCAGATTTCAAATCATTGCGGTGCAATAAATTCCGATGTCTCTAAACCTCCATAATGAGTGGTTGATGCGCCAGGCACGATTCAAAAAACAGCTTCAAGACAAAAAGATAAATAATAAATTAACGATTTAGAAACTCAACATTTTTTAATATTTCAACTCGATAATCATGATGATCCCAATATGCTCAGCATTCGTATTTGGTAAGAGTACACGATATATGTAAATGAAGACAATGTAATTAAATATATTGAAGTAGAGCGGGGCCTTTCTCAACCCATTGAGTCATTATTAGTACTGTTGGCTGCATCAAATAGTACGCGTACGTTTTTTTAACTTCACCTCTTTACTACTCTATTAGTGAATCCTTGTTTTTGTCCAATAAATCTCAGAACACTTCCAATTTTATTTAATTTCTAACAAGAAAATATACGAAAACCCTAGATTATGTAGTGTATAACGAGGACGACATTTACCTATATAACAAGGCTAAAATCACTTAAATCAGTTAAAAAAAAAAAAAGAGGAATGATCAACAAATACAATAAAGTGTTCACACAACACTCATGACACATACATTTTTAAGTTCCGGTCATTTCATTACATTAACTATGTAATTAATTAACACTAAACCCTAACCAATCAACTATATAAAAAGAGAGGGAGTGCCCCAAATTATACGCAATAACTGATTGGCTTTGTTTAGCGATAGACAGCAAACACAAAATCAAAGAACGATATTCAAACATAGTATACTAATAACCGACGGCGCATCAAATTCAAGTTGGACGCCCATGATCGGCCGTCGCCCTAGAAGCGTGCTGAAACCCGCCGACCTGAGCCGAGACATGGTTCACGGCGAGAAGCCCACCTCCACCACCGCCGACGTGGTGATCGTAACCGTTGATATTACTACCACCGCCGCCGTTGCTGCTATTATTATTGAGCCCGTCAAAGGCGGACCTCACCGCCTGCTGCTGGTGGTTCGCCGCCGCCACGACGTGGTGGTGGTGGTGGTGGGGGAAGAACTGATGGTGGTAAAAGTGGGCGGCGGTGGTGCTGTTTTGGTACTTTGAGAGCTCAGACTTGGCGCAGCTGAGGTCTATCTGAAGCTGCCTTAGCTGGTGCTGAAGGAGGGAGATGACGCCGACGCAGCCGTAGACTGGGTCTCTCAGGCGCATGTCGGCCTCGTAGGCGAGGGAGTTGACGGCGTCCTCGCGCTGGTGGGGCTGGAGTTCGTTGAGGAGCTTTGTGACGTTGCTGGCGCCGAAGACTTTGTGGACGTTGGCGAATTTCTGGGGTTGGTCAGGTGGGAAGTACGGTGCGAAGACGCACTCGGGCTGGCACTTTCGCCGGAGGAATTTGCAGGCGGCGCACGGCGAGGTTGAAGAGGCCATGTACGACGACGTGCACGACTTGTTATTATGGTTACTGTTTATCTACACGGAAAAGGACAAAAAGGAAGAATTTGTACAATGAGAAAAGATAAACTTTTTTTTTCCTCTCTGTCATTTTTATTATTGGAATAAAGGAAAATTGCGTATTTGACTATATGGGTGTTGTCTTCTTCTAATAAAGAAATTTGGGTAGCTATGATCCATGAATCGGCGAGAATTTTCTAACGCGCGTATGTCACTCGTTTCGAGAAAATGAACGAAAGCTGTTAAAACTTGATGAAAGGGGTAAAATGAATGAAAAAGGAGGTTCTTTTGAATGGAACATTATTCAGGCCATCATTGAAATATCCAACAGTTTTTTATCAAGACATGGGCAGAAAAATCATTGTAAAGTTTTGGCTTTTGCAAGAAAACACAGTCTAATAGAGCTGAGGTGGAGTATAAAGGATGAAAGAAAACTACATAAAAAAGTAATGACCAAATCTGGGAAGAAATGTATATGCTCGATACGTACCTGCCTTCCGTATGCTCAACTCTCTCAGAATTGGTCAATCCTTGTGTTCTCCTTGTGTTTTCTTGACTTTAGAGAACTGCACCATAAACCATATGACTACCGTATAAAGATTTTATGTGAAAAGATACGTGGGCTGTCAAAAAACAAAATTCAAGAATTGCAGCCACGGTACTAATCTCTTCTCTTCTATTCTCTTAAAAGAAGAAGAAAACTAACGGCGGCTGAGCAAGATGTAGTTTGGTCTTTTACGGGCGCTGTATTATAATTAGGGTTTTATTTTTCCCAAGAAGGAGAAGAAAGGATTAAAAGAAGATTTCCGAATTGGATCTCGTGAAAGCGAGTTTTCTTTTCTTTCTTCATTCCTATAATGTCACTGACATCGATGTTAATCTTATTATTATAAACCAGATCTTGCTTGAAATTCATTTCATTCTCACATGTAAGTTAGTGTCAAAGAAACATTAAAAAATAAACATACGTACAAACCTACATATATAGATTGAGAGAGAGGGAGAGAGGAGTACTTACGTCACTTACCTTTCGACAGGAGACTTTTGAGAGAAGAGTCGTGAAAGCTAACCCAGTTGTTCCTCTACTACTGTAAGATTATCACATCAAGAACCCAAATATAGGAAAGAATAATGAAAGTAAAATATAAAATAATATGCAACGTGTGAAAAATGAAAAAAATAAAAAAGAAAGAAAAATAGCTTCCTAAGAAATCTCGTTTATACCTAGACAGAATAAAAGTTGTTAAACGCTTCGTTTCTTTCCTTGTTGAAAACTCAAACTACGACCTCGAGATATGCGGTCAAATGTAAACAATGATACAGCAAAGGTTTCCTTTTACTCCTTTTTCCACCTTTCTCTACAGTTCGTCCCTGTGCTTTGCTGTGCAGTTTTGACAAAACAGATCGGAACCCAGTTCAATACCTTTCCTCTTCTTCGCTTTCTCTCTCTCGAACTTTTCTTTTTTTTTTCCTGAGGAACAAAAGGAATATTAAGTATATATAATTTTGAGTCTGCAAAGCCCCAGCCTTTGCTGAAGTTTGCGGAAAGTACTACTACTACCCTTTTTGTCTGCCTATAGATATGAATGATTTATATATAATCTTTTTCCTTCTCCTATACTTTTCAAGAATCATGCAAAAGGGCTCATCAATCTTTTCGCAGGTGATAAAGATAAAATCATAACTATGCATATAAAGATGGTGCAACCGTAATATCAGGAAGAAACTCCTATCTCATGAGCTTATCTCTCTCTCTCTCTCTCTCTCTGAACTCACACACATACACACACGCAAAGAACACGTACGCTCGGAGAGAGAAAGAAGGTAATGTAAAGTCGTCTGCAAATACAAAATGAGAGAGATGATATATGTTGCTTGTGATGAGGTGTAGGCGGAGGAATTTCCCCCAAGAGAAAAGGCTATGGAGTCGGGGATAAAGCGAACAAAGAAAGTAAGTAATATATATAGAGCAAAAAGGAAAAAAGATTTCTCTCACAAGTCAACAACAGTGTGTGTCTCTGTGTGTGAGGGTTCTCTCTTGTCTATATTTGAAGAAGGTGAAGGAAAGTTGAAATATAACAATAATTGTTATGCAGTTGGTTGGGGGTGGGCTGCTGTGAATAAGGGAAAAGGGTATTAGTATAATCACTATGACTATTCTTACATATCTCAGAAGCGCAGCAGAGATTTTGAGAGCTGAGTTGTCTCGTGTCGTGACATGACCTTTCCTATTAATTCATTATTCTTTTACACATTTTGCAGGTCGTTGTAATAATTCTCTATTCTTTTTGACATGGATGTATGCATGTGTTGGATACATCATTGTGGGATATGTTTCCTTTTCATTTGTTCTCTTATAGCATCTTTCACCCAAACCAAATTCCAGACATTTATGGCATGTAGGGTTTAGTTAGCTCTCAATAGCTAGGGCTTTGCTTTGGCCACCACCACAATAGATATATATAGATCTCTTCTCTTGCATACACGACACACGTGTGCCACAAGATGACGAGCGTGTGCATATTTTTTGGGCCAACCCAATTTGAGCTAGGCCCATTTATCATTCTCCATTTTCGTCATCATCAGAGTCGTCAAAACAGCATGAAATTACTCTCAGTCAAGAGATTCAAATCAAAGGCAATAAACAATCAGACGAAGCGCTCATCGCGGGCTACCTTACATAACTCCAACTGCCGGCAATATAAATACTGGGAAAACATGTCCTAAAATTTCCATCAATGTAATAAATAAATCAAGTCCTCCCCCTCGAAAGAAGAAGAAGAAGAAGAGGCACAGCAGAAAATTATATAATGGGCGGCATGGCGATGAAGAAGGGCATTTTCTTTTCACTGCTCATTCTTCTCCTATCATCATCGTCATGCCTCGTCAGCTGCGAAGATCCCTACTTGTTCTACACGTGGAACGTCGCCTACTCAACCCTCGCCCCTTTGGGGGTCCCACAGAGGGTCATCACCATCAACGGTCAATTTCCCGGTCCAAGGATCAACGGCACGTCGAACAACAACGTGGTGGTCAACGTCATCAACAACCTTGACGAGCCTCTGCTCTTCACATGGCATGGAATACAGCAGAGGAAGAATTCTTGGCAGGAAGGAACCTTAGGAACCAACTGCCCCATTCCCCCCGGCGGAAACTACACCTACCGTTTTCAGGTCAAGGACCAAATCGGCTCCTTTTACTACTACCCAACCACCGCCCTCCACCGAGCCGCCGGTGGCTATGGGCCCATCACGGTGCACAGCCGCGACCTCATCCCTGTACCGTTTGACAGGCCTGATGGCGAATTTGAGGTGCTCGTCGGAGATTGGTATGCTAAGGACCACGGCGAGCTCAGGGCCATGCTTGACGGTGGGTTTGGGATTGGAAACCCCGACGGAGTTATTATTAATGGTAAGAAGACCTCCGACGGCGGACCCATCTACAGTATGGTCGCCGGCAAGACCTATCGTTACAGGTTCTGCAACGTGGGTATGAAGAACTCGGTCAACGTTCGCCTGCAAGGGCACACCATGAAGCTTGTTGAAACCGAGGGCTCGCACACGGTGCAGAACGTCTACGAATCGCTCGACGTCCACCTTGGACAGTGCTATTCCGTCCTCGTCACCGCCGACCAGGCGCCCAAGGACTACCTTTTGGTGGCCTCGACGAGGTTCGTTTCCCCTGAGTACACCGCGACGGCGGTCGTGGGTTACGTCGGCGGGGTCGGTCCGGCCTCGCCGGTGATCCCACCGGCGCCGGCAGACGTGGCGTTTTCGCTCAGCCAGTTCCGTTCCCTGCACTGGAACCTAACGGCGAGCGCGGCCAGACCCAACCCACAAGGCTCGTACCACTATGGGAAAATCGCCATCGCCCGCACGATTAAGGTCGTGGGCACGTCGGCGCCGGTCGCCGGAAAGCTCAGGTACGGCATCAATGGGCTGTCGCACGTCGACCCAGAAACCCCAGTGAAGCTCGCCGAGTACTTTGGCGTCGCAGATAGGGTTTTCAAGTACAACGTCATCAAGGACCAGCCCACGGCTAGGGACCTGCGCAGGCCCCTCGCCGTGGCTCCCAATGTCATCGCCGGAAACTTCAGAGAGTTTGTGGAGATCGTCTTTGAAAACCCCACCGACTCCGTCCAGTCTTACCACTTGGACGGCTACGCTTTCTTCCCAGTCGCGTAAGTGTGACCATCCATCGATGATTAATTTATCGCCGCTGCCTATTTTTTTCTTTCTTGCAACGTCATCAATGGAGTTTCTCCGACGACAGGATCGAGCCAGGGACGTGGACGCCGGCGAAGAGGCAGAACTACAACTTGATCGACGCCGTTAGCAGGCACACGGTGCAGGTGTATCCCAGGAGCTGGGCCGCCGTCATGACAACCTTGGATAACGCCGGAATGTGGAGCTTGAGATCGATGGTGCTTGAGAATCAGTACTTAGGGCAGCAGCTCTACGTCAGCGTCCTATCTCCGGCGCGTTCTCTCCGTGATGAGTACAATATGTTCGACTTTCAGCCTCTTTGTGGGATCGTCAAGGGCATGCCCAACCCAATGCCGTACAGCGGAACTTAATCGGCCCGGCCCGACCCGACATCTGAGTGATATTTTTTTTGAGGGAGAGGAGTTGAGCGTTATACTAATTCTTTCGGGAGATTAAACGATTCATTGATTGTAAACGCTATAAAAAAAATTAAGTATATATAGAGTTTACAGGATATAATGGTATAACTGTCGCAGGTTCAGGGAATAAATACACGGAAGTAGATGTCCTTTAGAATGATGTCTGCGTTGAAATTGTAAGATGACGTGTCTTTGTGGTGAGCCTTGAATTATTTGTTGTTGCTATAGTTTTCTATTTTTTATATATTTATCTTATACCGAACTAAACAAAGGAGTATTTCTATATGTAAAAAAATAATAAACCAAAATCCAACAGCAATCGAGACAGTTGTGTTGTGACAAAAGGGGGAATTTTCGTGTTAATACCGATGGTGATTAAAGGTATAACAATACTATTTTTCATGTAATTAAAAGACAACGTTTTTATATCCTCACCAAAGTGCACGAACCGGCCACGTATATTGAAATGCCAAACACGCCCTTTGGATATATGACAAATACAAGCTGCTGACGTGACTGGATAAGGATGGAGATTAAGGACATTTGAGTCTTTAAGCCGATTAAACTAATCCACCTCGTGTTATTTAATGCTGACAGTGGATCATATACTATATTTATTTCAATTCAATGCTGCGATGAATATTTGAGCTCAAACGAATGTATTCTCTTTCTGTAGTTGCGGTTCACCATGTCTTTCAGATTCTTCAGCTTGTCCTGAGACTTTAAGCAAGAGAACTAAGAGCCGTTTATCTAAAGAGTTGTCGGCCTCATATATACATATTTTTTATGTTTTTTCTTTTGTGGGAATTGTAGTAATTGCAAGATTATCCATCTATCTTTTTCGTTTTCTCACTTTTAGATTTACGTTTTGACAAAAAAAAAATGCTTGCTTGAAACTCTCCATCTTCCTGAGAGTTGCATTACTTCCCGTCAAATGGTGGCTACAAACTGGGTTTTTCAATCACCAGTTGACTTTCTTTGCTGAAGAGCTGTAACCTATTTGTATTCCATTTTTCTGCGGTACAAGGGTCCATAGGCTATTGCAAGCTGGTCTGATTTGTTGGATTTAAAGGTTATTACATAAATTTGGTTGTGTTTGTTGTTGGTGGGATTGCAATCAATTTATGCTTTGAGCTTCAATTTCCTTATATGAGCTGTGATTAAGCTAGGGATTTGAGGGATGGTAGTTTCACGAAATGATCCATTAGAGTCGTTCTTGAACTCCTTTCATGTCGTCAAGAATGTGTTTTCGCCTTTCGAATCAAATTTTAGGAAGGTTGCCAAGAATTTAGAGCATTGCTTTAATGGTCTTTCCAAGAATGGGGTGAAAAGGAGTAGCAGCCAGCAGGTGCTTGTGAATGGTGGCGATCATAAAAAGGGTAAAGTACCCCTTAAGATACTCATTGGAATTTTTACCGAAAAAAATGGAAACAACGCTCGGCGTTCTAGTAAAAGCTGTGAGGGGAACGGGGAAATGAATCTAAATGTCCCAAAGAAAGGGTTGAAAGATAGATATGGAACTGCCGAGGGGGATGGGAACTCATGTGGCAATTGCTTACATATGGACGTGGCACTATCGATTTTGATTAGTGGATTTACACAGGCATTTCCAATTAAGTCGAAGGGCGAGAAGAAAAGGGCTCATAAGAGGGGTGGAGGGAATGTCTCTCACTGTGCTGATTCATGTGAGAAAGTGAGGGTTCGCGAAACAAAGCATCAACAAACCTTGGTTAAGAAAAGCAAAGATATGCCATTTGAGTACTTGATAGGGTTTGTGGTTGATCAGTTGAGTCATATCCCGAAGCTTGATGTTATTCAAGATCACGAGCATAAGAACAGGGATAGTGAAGCCTCGGGCGAGTTTGTTGGTGTGTTTGACCACTTTAAGGCACTTACTAGTATGCTACAAGGTAAAACAGCTGATGTGAATGGGTTCTTTGGAAATTTGAAGTTTGCCCGAGTAGGTGGTGTTCCACCAAGTGTCATCGAAGTGCCTTCTTCAGTAGACGATGTGGGAGAGGAGAGCATTGGTACTGCTGATACTAGTAGAGATGATAACAGAGGTGGTTCAACACAAAAGTTGGCAAATGGGTTGTTGAGTATTCCATTGTCTAATGTTGAGCGTTTGAGAGCTACATTATCAACGGTGTCATTGACAGAACTAATTGAGCTTCTGCCTCCGTTAGGAAGAGCTTCAAAAGAAGATCATCCTGACAAAAAGAAGCTGTTCTCTGTCCAGGATTTCTTCAGATACACAGAAGCCGAAGGTGTGTTTTATATTTCATATGGTCTGGAATGAAGACATCAGAGTTAGACCTCAGCACAATATATTGAAAGTCATTTTTGAATCTTCTCTTTTCTTATTACACATATTTTCCCTCTGTTGATGCATAAATCAGTAAACTTTGTCATATTTTCTCACTCCATATTATGTTAGTTCTTGGTATAAAATACAGGGGCTCTGAAAGGGAGATAGCCTTCATATTTTGAAGTTGCATCACAATCATGTTTATGTGTTGTAGCTTTATCTAGTTCATGTGTCGAAATCTTTGTCTATATCGATTTGAGTTTGTCCCTGCAGGGAAACGGTTCTTTCAGGAGTTGGACAGAGATGGCGACGGTCGTGTAACAATGGAAGATCTTGAAGTAGCCATGAGAAAGAGAAAACTACCAAAGAGATACGCACGTGAGTTCATGAGGCGTACGAGGAGTCACTTGTTCTCGAAATCTTTTGGCTTGGAAGAATTCTTGTCCTTGATAGAACAGAAAGAACCAACCATTCTTCGGGCTTATACAAGTCTCTGCTTGAGCAAGTCAGGGACACTGCAGAAAAGTGAGGTTTTGGCTTCACTCAAGAATTCAGGGCTCCCAGCCAACGAAGACAATGCCGTTGCCATGATGCGCTTTCTAAAGGTCGACTCCGAAGAATCTATTTCATACGGGCATTTCCGAAATTTCATGCTCTTGCTTCCTTCGGATAGACTTCAAGAGGATCCACGGTAAATCGCAAAGGTTTCACTCATTTTGGTTGTCCAATTTATGATCCTTACATGGTTTTTTTAGCCAAGGATTGTGCATGAATCATATATCAGTATGGGACGATTAAATTGATTTTCATATTACCTTCTTAACTTCCACGTTGTTGTGATTCTACAGAAGTATATGGTTCGAAGCTGCTACAGTTGTTGCTGTTCCGCCCCCCGTGGAAATACCAGCTGGCAGTGTCTTAAAATCGGCTTTGGCTGGTGGGCTTTCTTCTGCATTATCTACGTCTTTATTGCATCCCATTGACACGATCAAGGTAAGAAACTCGACGCTGCAACTCTGTTCTACTTTCTTTTCCATTTGGACATGAATCCCCGATCTTTATGAACTAAGAACCATATGCTTTTCTGTGCTTCAGATTATACTATTCAGTCGAACTCAATCATATAGAAATAATCTTATTGTTCTTAAAATTGTTCTGTCAGACACGATTACAAGCCTCAACCAGTACATTCCCAGAAATCATATCAACTTTACCTCATCTCGGCGTCCGTGGACTCTACAGAGGATCCATTCCCGCTATATGGGGACAGTTCTCAAGGTTTCACATCGTCCCTCAACTGTTTTCCCATAGTCAAGTACCTTAATTCCACCCTAATCATTGAAATAATGGCAGCCATGGTTTGAGAACTGGAATATTCGAAGCTAGCAGACTTCTCTTGATTCACATCGCCCCATCACTTCCAGAATTACAGGTGAAAAGTTTCTTTCTTTTCCACGATGTTAAAACAGTACAAGGGCTTACGTTTTCTCCTTGATAGGCCCTTAATATGAACGTTTACAACGCTGTAGGTTCAATCAATGGCGACCTTTTGCAGCACTATTTTAGGCACAGCTGTACGTATCCCATGTGAGGTGCTGAAGCAACGATTGCAGGCGGGCCTCTTCAACAACGCCGGGGAAGCCATTGTAGGAACTTGGCAGCAAGACGGTCCCAAGGGCTTCTTTCGTGGGACAGGCGCTACTCTTTGCCGTGAGGTCCCTTTCTACGTTGCTGGGATGGGCCTCTACGCTGAATCCAAGAAGGTATTCGACCGAAAATTAGTTGAATTGATTATGTATCCATAATTCATATATTTGACATACATGTGTATACATATCTTCTTTTTGTGGATTAATTAGGCTGCACAGAGGGTTCTAGAAAGAGAACTCGAGCCTTGGGAGACAATAATGGTCGGCGCTTTGTCGGGCGGTTTGTCTGCTGTCTTAACGACGCCTTTCGACGTGATAAAGACTCGCACCATGACGGCCCCACAAGGCCGGCCAGTGAGTCTATCGATTGTTGCGCTTTCCATTTTACGCCACGAAGGGCCGCTGGGATTGTTCAAAGGGGCGCTGCCGAGGTTCTTTTGGATAGCTCCGCTAGGGGCGATGAATTTCGCGGGCTATGAGCTTGCGAAGAAGGCTATAATGGACAAGAAAGAGGAGGGCAGCGCCGAGGCGTTGGTGCAGCAGCAGAAATAGAGAGTGAGAGTTGATGCTGGTGAATTTTTTTCCTAGTTGCAGCTGCTCGTTCGTGGTGTAATCTGTCGAAAGTTCGTCTTTCTTTTCTTTTTCAAACTTCTGATGGATATTTTGGTATGCCCATCTCGAGCTTTTTATCGTCTGATGAAACATCTCTGTCGAAGGATTTGTGAACGTGTTATGAAACGGTTGCTCGCTTCATCGTAAGCGAACGACTTTAGTTTAGCATGTCTCGAGATCCATCGTGGTGATCTTTTAACCGAGGACAAACGATGCAACTAGGATCTGATGGGGAAGAATTCATCGTGATTATTACATAACAGATGATACATTGTTAATATAGACGATGAAACTTTTGCTATCAGAGAGTGAAAACATTAACTAAGCATGAATTGGTATGGGAGCAAAGCAAGTGCAAGATGACTGGAAACATTACGATCACGGCTCGTAAACATCAGGAAGCTTGAGGCCTACACTTGCAGCAGATTTCCCGAGTACCCTTTTCATTTCATCAGACCGATCTACAGCAATGTTATACGAAAACAGCAGTTCCTGCATAAATATATAGTTTATGAGGCTGAATTCAAGAGAAGAAGAAAATATTTGAAGGTTACAAATCATCTTTTGAGTCAATGCACATGTGATATGGCGTTTGTTTCTGCAAATGCTAAAAGTAAGATTATGCTTGCCCCATCAACATATAGTCGAAAGATTAGATCATCTACACCAAACACCAGTTTTCTTTCTCTCAATTATGCAACAAGGGCCGATACAGATTAACTAGTTAAGGATCACAACGAAGCAAAAGGAGAATCTGCTCAAGGCCTCAATCTTTCAGAATGGGGACTTCAACTTTATGTGCAGAACAGCACTTCATCACTCAAAAACCTACGAGTCACACATAAGGATGACGCTAGTGTAAAGCCCTAATAGCTGAAACAACCCATGCGAAATATAGAATTTAACTCTTCATATAACAAGATTTCATCTTTCCTCAACTTTTATTGATATAGTACAGAAAAAACCCAACATTTGGAAATCCTAATAAAACTCCAGCTATTTCACATAGTAAAAAAAGGGATTAAAGATTCATTACCTTGTGATGGCGGACACTTGCGAGGTATAGAGTATAATCCTTCGCAAGCTTCAATTTTTGTGGGATTCCTCGACTGGTGTTATTATTTCTGAATTCCTGCCTGATGTAATCGGTAAAATGAGAGTGGCGTTCTTCTTTGCCAACGTACTTCTTGACTGCTTTTAGCAGATCTCTGTAGACGGACTTCGCCGTCGTGTTTGCCCCTCGAATCGATGAACCCATTACGTTTCTTCCCTGCTTTTCTTTCCTACAGCTCTAACTTCTTCAAGAGTAAGGACAGATTAGCAAAGAACTCCATCCCTTTGGGATTTGGGATTATTACTATTTAGGTTATGGTATACAGATTTTATTGTGGAAGAAAAAAAAACGAGCAGCCTTGAAAATGACTCCGTTTAGTAGAGAAAACGTCAAACCTTGAAAAAGCGGCAATCGTTTGAATAAAGAAACGGTAGTTGATATGTTATCAACTAACTATTATTATTTTCTTGTATGAATTCCTGGCCAAAATACATGATGAGTAGAGACTGGGAATGTTCTTGCATCTAACATAAACTTAGCTTCTCAAGTATTCCCTTCTTTGACTTACCATAGTTAACAACCTAGAAATCAAGAATGCTTTATGATACACGAACGACAAAATGCATGAATTTTTAACTGATACCAAACTATAATTCTAAAAAAATTAAACCATAATCTGCTGATAAATACCAACAAATCATCGTTGAACTTATTTTTTTAACACGATCTTTGCATTTACTTTCCAACTAAAACGTAAATGGCGTATATGATCCCAGGTAAGTACGCAAATAGTGTCAGCAACAAATCGATCCAAAACTCCACCTGAAACACAATAAAAAAATCCATAATCACATCATAGTTCATTAATTTCATAATTATTTTGTAGAAAACCCATAAATTAAAATGAAAAAAAGGTCCAGAATGTGAAGAATGAATGAATGTATCTATCTACGTATATTACTCCAATGCCATATCTAAGGAAGACTCCAACAGGTGGCAACAAAATAGCCAGAATAACTTCAACAAACGTTTCTGTACCCATTATGATCTCAACATAATATTTTGCTTGTCTTGTTTTGAAATGACGACGAGCGAGATCATCTATGTACCGTAGATCAATTAATGTCCGGAACTTTTTCTCAGGACAAGGAATGTATTAAAATAGACTAATAGATCGTTTTGCAAGGAAAAAAATATATGGAGTTAAGAGGGTGAGATTTGAATGTGGAAAAATAGCATAGTATATTATGCAGCGCCATTCCTTTTGACTCGGATCAATAGTCCAATATATTTTTATTTTTTCCAGACCATCTATATTATTCAGAGATTTTTTCTATTTCATGATTTTTCTTCCAACAGTCAAATATGCAACGATAATGGGGGTTTGATCAGTTTGAGTTGTCGTCTACTCTACACGCGGCATGGAGATAAAACTACGCACTTGTGAAAACGGTCAAGAATGAAAACAATCAACTAATGAAAGAATGGATCTTTGTTTATTTATTCACTGAATATGAGAGAATCATCATTCATCCATCCCTGATAGAGTAGGGAGAGACCAATATAAAAGAAAACAGATTCGATCACCTACTTATTATACTAACTAATATTCACTTTGGAGTAGCCGAAATCTTGTGAAGAAATATCTTCTTCCCTCATATATCATCATGACTCTTGGCGTTTTTGACGCTTGGGAGAGCAGCCCTGCTGATCGATTTCGGGCTCTTCGTCGACAAAGAAACTATCTACAAGAACTTGGAGACTATCTGGTGAAGAAGAAGAAGGTTGTAGCTGCTGATCAATTGGGGCGGTGTTTGGGACGCTGAAACTTGACCCTAATAAGTCCATAGCTTGTGAAGAAGAAGAATGTCCCACTTGACCAATTTGGGCGTTTTGATGAACGCCCGGTAAAAGAGACCCCAAGCTGTTATCTTGTGAAGAAGAAGAAGATCCCTGAAGAGGAACAAACTGTAGGGCAGGGGGGAGATATGAAAAACGAAAGAAAAAGAAAACCCAAATCATGAAATAGAGAAAAAAAAAACACACTTGAATCCAATCCAAGATTGATGAACCGAGAAATTAAAGAAAAAAAAAGGCTTACCTGCTCATGGGAACTAAGCGGCGTCTTCTGTATTACTCCAACTAAGCGGCTTGCCTTCTCATGGAAGGAGCATAACAGTTTACGCCTCAGAAATTTCGTTCGAAAGTCACAAATTATAGAGAGAAAGAAAGAGAGAGGGAGACTGCGTACCTCTGACTGCTGGTCCATCCACTAACAAGGCAAGAAAAAGAAATAAACAAGATTATTATTCTCCATATATAGGTGGGCGGAAATAAACAGCTGAAGAAAACAGAGAGAAACTACTACCACCTTTTTCAAGTAAACGCTCAGGGGAGCGACGTAGTTGTCGAAACCCAAGTTTTCCATTGCCCACAACAAATCTTCCCCTTTAATGGTCTTCCTTTTCTCCCTTTCGCACTTTTCATTTGCTCTGTATCCAAAGAAGACCAAAAAAAAAGGGGAGGAATTAATCAAGAATGCACTGCTATTGGCTTTACATCTTCGTTCTAACCATCTTGACTGGACTGGATATATTGATTTTAAAAGACATAAATCTTTCAACATACTCGCTGGTTATGAAGCTGATGAATTCTGAAACACATTCCTGAACAAGTTCTTTAGCATCTTTGGCAATCTTTCCATGCCCAGGCATTATCTTCCTCATTATCTGATCAACATTTGCAATGGGTAACAACCGATCCTTGTTACTAACGTTATTGGACGAAGATGGCCTCTGTTCTCCCCCTTCACCACTGTCTGCCATCAAAACCTAGCTCCACCAAACAAAAATTAATCAATCAATAGAAAGGATAGGGATAAAAAAATCAAATTCAATCGTCCAAAATGTGGGAAACAAAGAAAAGAGAATTGTACGTAGAAGTAGTGCGTGAAATTACAAGTTTGGAGATTGATCGACGTCAAGAAACTAATCAAGAAGGGAAAACGCAGGCAGGGAAGGTATAGTGGTTTTGAAGAGCTTGGAGTTTGAATAGAGCTAAACCTTGGAATTTATAACTGGCGAGAGCGCGCGTACAGTTGGAGAAAGAAAGGAGAGATGATCGAACGGCTAAGAGAGATATCATAAGATCGAACGGCTGAGAGGTGATGTTTGTTGGAGGACTAATATTATTTCTAGACCTGTATACATCATATTAAAAGAAAGAGACCACTCAGAATCAGAAGCATAATAGGGTTCAAAAGAATACATCTCAAACATATCATAGAATATATGCAATGCTTCCCTTTGACTCGGATCAATATAGTCCAACATATCTTTATATTCTTTCTGACCATCTCTATATTTATTCAGAGATTTTTGTAGTAGTCTAGGACAACCTTGATCTTCTATTTCATGATTTTTCTAACAGTCAAATGCAGCGATAATGGGCTTTGAAAACGGTCAAGAATGAAAACGCACGACTAATGAAAGAATGAATCTTTGTTTATTTATTCACTGCAACAATATGAGACTCATTCATTATCCTTGATAGAGTAGGGAGACCTAAGAGAAAACAACAGATCTATTACCTAAGTAACAACGAATATTCACTGTGGGGTAGGCGAAATCTTGTGAAGAAAGATCTTCTTCCCTCATCATCTCATCACTCTTGGCGTTTTTGACGCTTGGGAGAGCAGCCCTGCTGATTGATTTCGGGCTCTTCGTCGACAAAGACACCTTCTAGAAAAACTTGGAGGCTATCTTGTGGTGAAGAAGGTGGCTGAGAAATTTGTGCTGCGTTTGGGACGCTGAAATTTGACCCCAACTCCATAGCTTGTGTAGAAGAAGAAGAAAGTCCCACCTGACCAATTTGGGAGTTTTGATGAACGCCTGGTAAAAAAGACCCCAAGTTGTGAAGAAGAAAAAAAAGGTCCCACCTGACCAATTTGGGCGGCATTTGGGAATGGGAGATTTGGCCCTAAACCCATAGCTTGTGAAGAAGAAGAAGGTCCTTGAGCATAAGGGGCGTAACCTGGAAAATCTGACCCGAAGACCATAGCTTGTGAATAAAGTCCCTGACCAATTTGGGCATTTGGAACGTTGAAACCTGGTAAATCAGATCCATAGTCGAAAGCTTGAGAAGAAGATGGTTCCACCTGATGACCAATTCGGGGATTTGGGACGTTGAAACCTGGCAAATTAGACCCAAAGCCCATGGCTTGTGAGTAAGGTCCCTGACCAATTTGGGCATTTGAGACGTTGAAACCTGGCAAATTGGACCCATAGCTGAAAGCTTGCGAAGAAGATGGTGATCCCACTTGACCAAGTTGGGCATCTGGGACGTTGTAACCTGGGAAATTAGATCCGAAACCCGTAACAAGTGAAGAAGAAGAAGGCCCCTCACCAATTTGGGGGTTTTGGAAACCTGGCAAATTATACCCGAAGCCCGTAGTTTGTGAAGAAGATCCTTGAAGAGGAACAAACTGCAGGGGAAGGAAAAAAAACAGAGAGAAATAGAAAAATCCCCATCAAGAATAGAGAAGAAGACTTAAGCCCAAGATTGATCAACCGAGAAAACTAAGAAAAAAAAGGTTACCTGCTCATGTGAACCAGGCGGCCGCTGTATTACCCCACCGCTGGTGCTGCCGCCACCCTGAAGATAACAGTTTACGGCTCCGAAAAAGTTCGTTCTAAAGTCACAAATTAGAGAAAAACAGAGGGAAACAATGTAATGAAAACACACAAAAGGAATTTACAAGATTATTAAAGGTGGGCAATAAACAGCTGAAGAAACGTATATCGGCATAATTGAATAAAAAAGGAAGGAGAGAAACTACAATTACCTCTCGGACCTTTTCCAAGTAAAGCCTCAGGGGAGGGATGTAGTCGTGAAGTTCCAAGTTTTCCATTGCCCACAACAAATCGTCCGCGTTAATGGTCGTCCTTTTCTCCCTTTCGCTCTTGTCACTTGCTCTATCCAAAGAAGATGAAAAGAGGGGGAAAAATCAATTAGAGAAAGGAGGTATTAAATCAAGAATGCACTGCTATTGGCTTCACATCTTCTAACCATCTTGACTGGATATACTGATTAAAAACGCAAATCTTTAAACATACTCGGTGGTTATGAAGCTGATGAATTCGGAAAGACATTCCTGAACAAGTTCTATGGCACCTCTGGAAATCTTTCCATGCGCAGGCAATTTCTTCCTCATTATCCGTTTGATATTTTCCATGGGTATCAACCTACCCTTCTTCTGATCTCCGCCTTCGCCACTCTCTGCCATCAAAACCTAGCTCCACAGACAAAGAAATAATCAACCAATTACAAAGGAAAGGGGAAAAAATCAAATTCAATCGTCTACGTGGAGAGGAAACGAAAATCATCAGTAGAAATACTGTGTGAAATTACAGGTTTGGGGATTGATCGAAGTCGAGAAACAAATCAAGAAGAGAAGACGCAGAATTGTATAGTAGTTTTGAAGAGGAACTCCACTTTGAATTTGTAATTGGCGGGAGCGCGCGTACAGTTGGAAAAAGGAAGGAGATGATGATTGGCTGATGAGAAGATCGGACGGCTGAGAGATGATGTTGGAGGAGTACCTTAATTATTTTTTTCTATAGTTTTTTATATACTTTAAAATCGTTTTATTGTTGTTACACAAGATTAAAATGCTTTGATACATTAAGCATTTGTTCATCCACATAAATATAATATACTAGTAATTCTTGCACACTATAATACTTAGTAGAAACTACTTTTATAAATAAATAGAAGAAAAATATCATTTAATATGATATTAATAAAATAGTAAGGGTAAAAATGAGAATATAAAATGACATACTAAATTTAGATTTACAGGAACAGATAGTGGGTAGTTTTTTTTACAGTTTTTATTAATTTTTTATAATTTTTTAAAAAATTGATAGACAAAATTAATTGAATTAGTGACAGTTTAAGCAAAACCCTGAGCCTTAATAAAATAGAATAGATAATTATTACTCCTTCCGTCCCAAACCGTTTTAGACATTTTACTATATCGGGCGTCCCAAACCGTTTTGGACATTTCATTTTATAGCAAAAAACTACCACAAACAATCAATATAATACTATTAAATATTCTTAAAAGACGTGCCAAAATATACCATTTTTCACCTTTTAATTGTACTATATTATTAAAATATTCAATTTCTTAAAAGCTGTGCCATACCCCAAATGTCCATAACCGTTTGGGACGGAGTTAGTATTAAGATATTGTTTTCTTAATTAATTATTCGTTAAAAAGTGAAATTATGTTAATTAAACAGTTTCAACTATTTCCAAAAGGCTAATGAATTAAATACTTAAATAAAGAAAAGTATCGTAATAAAAACACTTCATTCAGTAGTACAACAGTAAAGTTCCAAACGACGATGGCTCATAAGGAAGCAATTGGAATGGACTCAAAATGGAGGATTTCAATATCTTTTTCTGCGACGATACGAAACCAGCAATTGAGTCTAAGAAGATTATTTATAAGGTTTGAACTAAGCTTGAGTTGTGTTTGGTGTGGAGAGTTTGTGTGAGAAAATTAAGGAAAACGGAGCATAGATATCAAAAGTCAAAACCAAAATAATTTCAAAATACTTCTACTTACATGCAGGAACATAGACTAGACGTGATCATCGTCACACACCTCAGAAATCATCTTTCTTATCCAAGTTATCTCTTCCCAAGTGTTGGTAAATCATCACTTCCTCAAGTTTAAAGACTTTAAAAGTCGCCATTCACCTCAACGTTGGAGCTATTTCAGACTAACTTTCTCCTGCAAATTTGATTTGAGGCTCAATACAGTATTTGATGAAGAACATCACTCAACCTTCTACTCGATTCATCGATCAAGCGCATTCATTGCTGAAGTTATTATGGGAGTATAAGCGGGGTTAATTCTATCCTACCAGGAGTTATGGGGGTTGATCAGTTTGAGTTGTATACTCTACACGTGGCATGGAGATAACTACACTTATGAAAACGGTCAAGAATGAAAACGAACAAGAATGAATCTTTGTTTATTTATTCACCGAACAAGAGAGACTCGTCATCCATCCCTGATAGAGTAGGGAGACCTAAGAGAAAACAATAGATTCTATTACCAAAGTATTTGTAATATTCACTTCGAAAATCTTGTTAAGAAAGATCTTCTTCCCTCAATTTCGGGGTCTTCGACTGTGGACCATCTAGAAAAGCATAGACGCTACTGTCTGTTGGTGAAGAAGGTCGCACCTGACCAATTAGGGCGGCGTTTGGGTCGCTGAAATTTGACCCTAAGTCCATAGCTTGCGAAGAAGAAGGTCTCACCTGACCTTGGGCAGCGTTAGGGACGCTGAAACTTGGGAGATTTGGCCCTAAACCCATAGCTTGTGAAGAAGAAGGAGGTCCTTGACCAACTTGAGCATATGGGGCGTAACCTGGGAAATTTGACCCGAAGCCCATAGCTTGCGAATAAGGGTCCTGACCAATGTGGGCATTTGGGACGTTGAAACCTGGTAAATTAGACCCATAGTTGAAAGCTTGCGAAGAAGATGGTTCCACCTGATGACCAATTTGGGGACTTGGGACGTTGAAACCTGGCAAATTAGACCCATAGTTGAAAGCTTGCGAAGAAGATGGTTCCAACTGATGACCAATTTGGGGATTTGGGATGTTGAAACCGGGCAAATTAGACCCATAGTTGAAAGCTTGCGAAGAAGATGGTGGTCCCACTTGATGACCAATTTGGGGATTTGGGACGTTGAAACCTGGCAAATTAGACCCATAGTTGAAAGCTTGCGAAGATGGTTCCACCACCTGATTGCCAATTTGGGGATTTGGGACGGGCAAATTAGACCCATAATAGTTGAAAGCTTGCGAAGAAGATGGTGGTCCTACTTGACCAATTTGGGCATTTGGGACATTGTAACCTGGGAACCCCAAACCCGTAACTTGTGAAGAAGAAGAAGAAGAAGAAGAAAGCCCCAGCTGACCAGTTTGGGGGTTTTGGGAAGAAGATCCTTGAAGAGGAACAAACTGCAGGGGAAGGGAAGAAAAGAAAAGAAGAAAAATACCCATCAAGAAATGGAGAAAAACACTTAAATCCAAGATTGATCAACCGAGAAAGTTAAGAAAAAAGGTTACAAACCTGCTCATGTGAACCAAGCGGGCGCTTCACTCCACCACTGGTGCTGCCACCCTGATGATAAGAGAAGAGTTAACGGCTCAGAAAGTTCGTTCTAGAGCCACAAATTAGAGAGAAAAAACAGAGGGAAGCTGCGTACCTCTGACGTCTGTTCGATCTAGCAATGTAACGAAAAAACACAAACAAAAAGAATCAACAAGATTATTATTCTCCGTTACATATATAGGTGCGCAAATAAACAGCTGAAGAAAACAAATCAAAAAAAGCAAGGAGATCACCTCTCGGTACTTTTTCAAGTACAGCCTCAGGGCAGGGATGTAGTCGTTAAATTCCAAGGTGTTCATTGCCCACAACAAATCGGCCCCGTTAAGGGTCTTCCTATGCTCCCTTATACACTTGTCACTTGCTCTATCCAACGAAGACCATAAAAAAAGGGAGGAATTAATCAAGAAATGTACTGCTATTGGCTCTGCATCTAAACATAAAATCTTTCAACATACTCGCCGGTTATGAAGCTGACGAATTCGGAAACACATTCCTGAACAGCTTCTACAGCTTCTTTGGAAACCTTTGCATGCGCAGGCAAACCCTTCTTCATTATCCTTTTAACATTTACAAATGGTAACAACCTATCCTTATTCTGATCTCCGCCTTCGCCACTCTCTTCCATCAGAACCTAGCTCCACGAACAAAGAAATAATCAACCAATAGAAAGGAAAGGGAAATAAAAATAAAATCAAATTCAATCGTCCATATGAGGAGAAAAAAGTATCATCCGTAGAAGTGTGTGAAATTTTACAGGTTTGAGGATTGATCGACGTCAAGAAGCAAATCAAGAAGAGAAAACGATGGAAGGTACAGTGGTTTTGAAGAGCTTGGAGTTTGAAGAGAACTCACCTTGAATTTATAAATGGCGGGAGCGCGGATTCAGTTAGAGAAAGATGATGAGAATGGTGAAATCTGAGAGATGGATGCGAAGATCGGACGGCTGAGAGACGATGTTTTGTTGGTGTGGAGTATCTTACTTTATATATATTTCTATAATCCTTTTTTATATGTTAAAATAGTTTTATTGTTGCACAAAATTAAAATGCTTTGCTAGGATGGCAACGAAGCATTTCTTCATTAAGCATTTGTTCATCCACAGAATATATAAAGTTATTAAGATATCGTTTTTTCTTATCTAATTTTTCGTTAAAAATGAAATTATGTCAAAAAAAAAAGTTTCAACTATCTCCCAAAAGCTACATAAAACTAGAAAAATAAATAAAAGAAAAAAATTAAGTATCTTAAATATCTAAAAATCAAAAGAAAACACTTCATTTTCATTCAATACAATGCGGATTAATCGCTAAAGAGGTAAACAATCGTTCAATCGAAACGATGATGCCTCATAAGGAAGTAATCGGAACGGACTCAACAATGGAGGATTTCAATATCTCTTTCTGCACGAAACAAAACCAGCAATGAGTCTAAGAAGATTATTAAGGCTTTGACGCAAAGCTTGAGTTGTGGTTTGGTTAGGAGAGTTTGTGTGAGAAAATAAAGGAAAAAGGGAGCAAAAACTTCTTAAAACATTTCTACTTACATGCAGAATAGACGTGATCAACCCTGGAACGTCCTAACGAAGAAAAAAGAGAGCAGTGATGAGAGTTGGGCCTTTATAGTCATTTTCTATATGTTTGGACATTAACTGACCTCGAATCGTTTCTCTATCCATGTTATCTCTTCCCAAGTGTTGGAAGATTCTCCAAGTGATTCCCATAATTTCGGGGCTTGGATGAGTTCCACGTGTTGAATTATCCTTAGACTGCCTGCGTAAGGACGAACAGTTAAAGATCATATCAGAGATTAGAAGAAGTGCATAGATAAAAACTTCGAGTCCTGCAAGTTATAAGGCTAGTTTAAAATTGAGACTGCTCAAGTTTATAAGCAGACATATTAGTAACGATTTTTTAAGGCACGTTAAGTAATCAACTCACTGGTGATAAAAGCTTCTGCCCAAAATTGTCGATCTGACCATGACGGTGCAACTTCCCGGAATGGAATCCCGACTTTCATGCATATACTGCAGACAAGGAAAATTGTAAAGCTTAAGATCCTAATATATTATACAGAAACACGGGTTTTAAGTGCGATCCTAAACAGATGAGTTCTCACTGAAAAGAGCTTTCCTTAATTGAATATAAGCAAACTTTAACAATGAGTACGAAAGAGTTGAATAAGTTTCCACTGAAAACTTACTCTTTAATCACTTGGCGGATGACTCCAGGAAGAACACCATCATTCAGTGGGGCAGTCTGCACTTCCATAGTTTCAAGACTTCGAAAGTTGCCATTCACCTCAATGGTGGAGCTATTTCTATCTTTCCCCTGCAAAAAAGGATTTCAAGCTCAACACTGTGTCTGATGAAGAACATCACTGAACCTTTTACTTGATTCATAGGATCAGTCACAGATCAAGCGCATTAATTGCCGAGGTCGACAATTGACGCGCTACTTCCATATCGGAGTATAAGCGATAACATATTACGGATGCGTTAATCTATTCTACCAGGAAGGTAAGCTTATACTATGCTAAAGACATTTTTAAACTCCAATCTCATGCGCAATAATTACCCAAACTCCAAAGGAATGAGACTTTGCTCATAAAACTGAAGCAGAAGCAAAACAGAGTTCAGAAGAGTAGATCTCAGACAACTACCTTGCGACAAACCACGAAGAAGTTTGTAAGACAACCTTCCAATATCCGATCACCATCGTTTGACAGCAAAAGCTCGGTAACCGATGGTGGTCTCAACTTCTCCAATACTTTTCTTTGCCTACCTAAAAAGTTAGGTCATACACCAACGATGCGATATAATTGACAGACATCTATTTATCGCACCAACCACATTCGAACGCGTTAAAAAAGTCTGTCAGAAACTTAACGACACGATAGTAAAAGGTTGCAATATGCTGTAACATTAATGAAAATCCTTAAAACCATGTTTGATGGCATAGCCAAGTGCTAAACAGTAACGCATCAGTACAATAGTATTACTATGCTCGGATTATGGTGATATTATTAAAACTGTCGAACAATCAATTGAAGGCACGCAAGCATGTAAATCCCACAAAACCAACTTAATAGCAAACAGAAAAGGAATGGCACTGCACATTTTAACCAAACTGATATTTACCGAACCCAGCTCGAATACTTCGCATTTGCATAATCTCTTCCCCGACCGACCAAAGCAATATGTGCCCCATTCCCCTTAACGCCAAAGATAAGAGGTGTGTATCCACCAATGTGCAAGTAAACATCAAAAGCATCGACAGCCCTTTTCTCACCAGCCAATGAACTACACATATCCTCTGTCTTTCCACTAACGAGGATCGTAATCGCCAATTCCCGCTCAAATTTCCCATTTCTGACCACAATTGGCATAACTTTTCTCATAGAATCATCAACCAGACAACGAAACAACGCATCGCAATTCATGAGCTGGTTCGAAAGCTCCCAAAGGGTGTTATTGTTAAAATTTTCAGGGTTTGAGAATAACAACCTTGGGTTTGCTTTCAGCAGTAACCCAACAGAGCTTGATATCCTGCGCGTGTGTCTTTCCCAAAACAAAATTTCTGAGCCATTATTGTGAGTACGAGTCGTCGTGTATGCGCCTGAACCATCATGAAAAGCGATGAAATGAATTAACAGAAATCCATAAAACGATAACTATACCATACATGTTCAGAATTGCAGGTGACGGAAACCTGGGTGAGCTTCGAGAAACGCCGTAACCGAAGGCGTTTCAGCTTCAGCGAAGATGGCACCGTTCTTAAACAAATTCATGTAACCGCAGTGATATGCTACTGACCAGAGAGATTTCTAATGGAGAATTGCGACGTTTCTTCAGTGCTGGACTGGAAGGAGAAGAACTGAAAACTACACTTGAGCCCCTCACTTTAGCGGTATTCTAAAACTGAACCAACAAAGTTTATAAAACGTTTCAAGTTCAATAGTCGCGTGTTTCAAATAAGCAACTTTCCCATTTTTTCTTTTCCCGGAAAATTTTGAATATGAACCGTCGCCTACGTCAGCGTCTTTTCGCTATGTAGTCAAAGCCCTTCATAATCTTCTTCCACAGAACAATAATATTACAGAGGTGCAATATGCTGGAAATATTTTCTTCAGTCATCAATCTCATTTATACATTTTCCACAACAGAATCAAGGAGAATTACACCAACACGTGTCAATGTACATTCCCCCTCATCATCAGTACATCACAAAATATCCAATAGTAATAACACCTCTTCAAATATATCTTACCGATTCCTTTGAACAGCAAAGAAGGGAGGAAACTGTTATGGAAAAAACTTCATTACAGTACAATAATCCAGCACAGCAACACCCTTTCAAGACAACCCTTCGCCCACACACACACTAAAAACACTCACCAACCACACACACATATATATATACCCCTCGCCCAAGACCTAAAAAAACTCACTCACACTCAATCATCAGCAGCAGCAGCCACCCACAGACAAAACCCTAAAAGAAAAAAAAAAACCCAGAAAACAATGGAGTCCTGCAAGAAACAACCCCCGCTATTCCCCTTCGAGACAACCATCGTTACAGACGAAGCCTTCAAGCTTTTCTACTCCATCGACCGAGAGCTCTTCGCACGCCTGGTCAGGAACATGGCTGTCAACCCCATGGAGCTCTTGCATGTGATGGCTCTGTGGATGTGGCTGGAGCAGGAATTAAATAACACGAACCTCATACATCAGATCATGTGCCTTTCTCTCGTAGTCGTAAAGGTGCTGGTGGATGAATCCATGACGTGCCTTAGGTGCATTGGGAGGAATAACCCATCTTCAGCTAAAGGCAATGAAGGTCTCGATGAAATAACTCTGATACCAGAGATCATCAACCGTGGGCCTGCCCTGAGCCTTGAGTTCTTTCGTGAGAACCGTGCTGAGGTTTCGAAGGGAGTATCTGAGGTCTTAGCCACCATTTGCCCTCGGGCATTCAACGACATACTCCATAACCATATGCTCATCAGTTCTCAAAACAACAGTCCTTTCATGATGGCCAGTGGAAACATTGGTGGTGGTGGTGCTTTTCCGTTCGGCCACCACCAAGGTGGCGGCGGCGGCGGCCATGGCTTGGTGAATATCCCGTCGGCGGTGATGTATCATTCTAATGATCCCTTCCATGGGATGGTTGGCCAGCAGCAGCCGCCGTTTATTCCCTTGGTGGAGGCTCATGTGCCTGCTGCTGTCAGTGCTCCGGCGGATTTGCCTCTTGAATCTGTGGGCCATCTTTTGCCGAATTTTATTAAGATAATGCTGGCTGATGATTTGTCTGAGGTTTTTGGTCAGAGCTTATTGGCTGTCGACGACGGCCATGGTGCATCATCGGAGGCTAATTGGGATGAAGGTGATCATGGAGAAGTAGCTCCTGATGATAGGACTATCTTCCTGACGTTCTCGAAGGGGTACCCCACGAGCGAAGAAGAAGTGCGCGATTTCTTCACGAGGTAAAGCGTTAATGTTGTCCAATTAATTTGTTTCTGTGAATGGGTGATGTTTAGATTTGTGTGATTATATATGTACTGCATAGTTGGTTGTCGACAACGATAGAATCTATATCATCTACGGTTATTACCTAACTGCAAAAAATGTTTGGAGCACCACTGGTGGATTAATTGTTTCAGAATATTGTCGCGTATTTATATGTTTTCGCTGAAGGCTAACTGGTTTCTTACATACTCGTCTAAGATATAACGGTTTTTTTTATATATTTTGCATCGGTTCATATTTATCGCAGGAAGTTCGGGGACTTTATCGAGGACGTCATAATGCAGGAAGTTCCTGAGGGAGAACAGGCGCTGTATGCGAGGATGGTTTGTCGATCCTTAGCTGTTATTCGACCTATTGTAGCGCCGTACAAGGCGAAGTACAATATTAACGGCAAGCACGTATGGGCAAGGAAGTACGTGAAGAAGCCGACGAATAACAGCGGTGCCTCTTCTTCCTCTGGCTGATTACATACCCATGGATATCATCACTTGGAGCGCCATATATTACATTGCGTTGATATGGAGTTTATATCATATATGGTCCAAATGGTGATTTTCTATGTTCCTGTTGTTTTTTGAACTTTGCTTTCGAGATACTGGCGCGTGTTTGCTGTTGCTGTTTTTTATTTGGGCGGAATACTATGTTTACTTACTCTAATACATCTTTTCCTCTTCGAATTGGATAATGATTGGTCATTTAATGGTTATGTTTTTTCTGGATTTTGAATTTAGTGATCATTAAATTATGGATGATGCTGTATTTAATATCACTGGCACCGGAAATTAATTAACTAATCATTATTAGTCCATGATTGTTAAATGAAATGATGGATGATGCTGGATTTATGATTAATAGGTGATTTATTTATTTTTCTTCATAGTCCTGAATCCTGATCTGATAATTGATATCATGCGTGGGTGAATTTGGGCAAGTTTTATAAACGTTGACTAGGACTAGGGTTTATATGTTGATTGGTTAAACATAGTCCATGTCTTATTGTGTTTTAGTTGGCTCTCACCTCCAAGGTCCTTGGGAGTCTAATTTCAATCTCGTTGGTCATATTATCTTCCCATCCAAACACAGCACCACATATTGTGTCCATATAGTCCATTGGTGGGATTTATGTCTGATATAAGTAAAAACATCACCTTGAACCGATCATTTAAAAAAAGTGACCGATAAATTTAGCAAAATAATTGGAAAATCAATTTGAAAATACTGAATTGCGTTCTGCAATAAACTTTTCACAACACAAGAACTCGTCGTGCAGAAAAACAGCAAGTGCTGCAATTCAAGAAAATAGGAGACGTTTTTCTGCCCTTCAGAAACAGGGATGAAGTTTTATTATTTGAGACAGAGTGCATTTAAGCATGATATATCAAAATGGGCATGCCTTCTCAAAGGCCTTCTGTTCTTCGCGACAGAGTTCGAATTCGTTGGTGTGGTAGTACATGCACCCAGCATACGAATCCAGCTCTTTGTTGCAGCTCTGGTGAAGATCTTTCAACCTGCACATACACATTACCAAGTGACCCTTTATTTAAGGTATATGATATTTGGATTCATCACACAAAGCTAAAGAATAGGGTCAGCCATTAACAAACAAATAGGCTGTGAAGTAGTCTTCTAAGAGCCTTTTTTCCAGATGCAGTAGTGGTGATGCAAGTAGTGATTAGTGTGGTACAACAGCAGTGATGCATAGGTGATGGCTTTGGGCATCATGTACTTGCAAGCTCAAGGGAAATAGGAGAAATTAGTCAATTTGAAATCAGTTTTCAGACAGCACATTCAAAACTAGATAAACCAATGACGGTGAACTCAGTCAACGATTCACCATCGGATCCATCCATAGAAGTTTAATGAGAAAATGAGCTAGCAACCTGAAACATGACCTGGCCAGAAAACAGTGCTCCCATACCATATATGCAACAATACTTACAGATGAAGCACGCATTGCGTAACCAAGCGCCCTTTTTCGAGGCATTTCTCAGGGTTTGGATCCTCCTTCTTGCATTTGAGGAAAGCTACATTCTCACCACGGCATTTTGTTCCAATGTGCTTTGCCGCTGCCATCAGAACAGATGACGTCGGGACTTGCTCTCCAGCCACATCTATCGTGCTCGTCATTCTGTATTGACAGACATCAAAACCATAATCACAAGCACCGCCTTCATTCATAAGCACATTAAATACAAGGCCTTTATTCAACACTCAACTACTGAGCTATAAATAAATCATTCAACTATGCCAATGCTTCTAAATTGAGAGAAAATTTCCCGTAAAAAACATTTGCCATAAAAAATAGTGGACGGTCCAGTGAGAGCAGACCAAGGAAAATCAAGTGTTACAAAATATTAACCAACTGATCCTAGCTCAATTGCATTTGCCAACAAGCTCGCACAGAAGTGATCAATCATATCAAAGAAAGAAGATATAATTCCACCTGCAACTAATTTATTCGAAACACACAAATTTTAACATGGCATCGAATTGGAGGCAAACCAAAATTTCTAATGTATAATCTTCTCTCAACAATGAAAAAGCACCAATTACTTGGCATACACACTTAAATACGCTTCAATTCATGATAAATTTGGATTGAAAAAAAAAATAGACCAATACTTGGGAGTATACAACCCAAAAAATAGATAAACCAATGATGGTGACCACCAAAAAGAGAAACATTCACCAAGATAAGATTACCCACCTCGATTGTTGCCTTTTCTTCTCTACGCTTTCTCCTACAGCTGATAGATGAAAACAAATCTCCGTCCGTAACGATTCGAACGGATCATTCGATTGGGTTCTTTTAACAAAAGGGAACGTTTCCTATTTTAATTAAACAAAAGGGAACGGACCGAAAGTTACTGAAATACCCCAACTTAAGTAGCATTTATTCGAGTAACTAAAAAATTCGAATTAATTCGAATAATTTTTTTTTAATTCGAATTTATTCGAATTAATCAATTCGAGTAAAAAAAACTCGAATTGAAAAATATTAATTCGAATTTTTAATTCGAATTTTTTTTACTCGAATAAGTGTTATTTTTCTATTCGAATTCACTCGAATAGTTCGAATAAAATATTCGAATAAATCGTTTTTTACTCGAAAACGTCGATTTCAAGCTCAAAAACACGAAAATTCACCCAGATTTGGGGTTAATACATGTAAGAATCACGAACCCATCGTATAAAATCTCATTTCGACATGAAATTTCAGTCGAGCGGATCAAAATGATAATCAAACACTTCGGAAAACCTAGAATCCTCTTTTTTTAATTTCACACAAAAGTAATCCTATTTAACAAAAAAATCCCGAACTCTATGAACACTACTGTTTCCGTCATTACATACTGCCACTGGGGCTATTTTCGTCTTTACGCGTTGGTTGGGCCGAGAAATCGGGCGGCCCAGAGATGTACATGCGTGGAACTTACAGTCCAACGTGTAGAAATATCTTGTATTAACTTTATTTTCACTAAATAGGACATCGATGAAAAATACCAATACCAGTAAGAAAACCAAACAATCCAAGAGCAAAACAGAGACCGATGAAGGAAAGAAAGATCTTATGAATGTCGGGGTAATATTCAGCGTAAAATGACCTATGTGATAGAATTACCTCTTACGATTACACCAAAATCCTCGGTAGTTAATCAACCAAGCAACATAAAATACCAATGCAGCAGTTCATAACATAGTTTGTCAGTTTAAAAAACCCTACAGATACGACAATTGCCGGGATGGTCGTTCGTTCATTCATTCATCTACATACCCGAGCTTATGTAATAATGATAATTAAGGAAGAAGCATGCAAAGATTATCGCTGGGATGCTTCACTCTTAGATATGTTTGGCAAAAATGGCCTCTACGACTCCTTGAGCTATAGGGTGATAACAATCACGCGCTTCTGAGAAAACCCTCTTAGCAAATACCTTCTCTTCTTCCTTACCATTGCCTTGCACGAATGCAGTGTAGAGCCGGCGGAGATACCTCATCCTTCCCACTTGTTTCAGAGTTTTCTCGACTTCAGTGTAGTAACTGCTGCACCTTGCGCCGATAGCAAGCTGGAGAAACGCCACCTTCACCTCATAGTCCTTAGACTCAGAAAGCCTGTAGCGCGCATCCAAGGCCGAAACCTACCATAACAACGAGGATAAAGAGCACAAGAAGATAGCCAAAGTCACAGATCTGAAATTTTTCGAAAGATGATATATATTAGATCAAGTGGTTCTTCAAGAACACAATAGTACCTGTGAAGCTTCAACGGAATTAGGTAGGTTTTCCAAGAAAAGCTCCCATTCTTGGCCTCCCCAGTCGGCAACTTCATCATCGTTGGGCATTCTACCCGACTTGAACTCATTGGCCAAAGACACAATCTTCGTATAGATATCAGAGACGGGTTCCATTGCATCTGAAGGTATGCCAGTACCCTCGGTCCATAGCTCCAAATCGATGCGACTTTCGATTCCTGGAATATTAGACTTGAGGAAATCAAGAAACGTGTCGGTGTCGATGGATTTGAACTTGAACGTGGCGATGTACTTCTTTAGGAACTCATCAAATGCAGGCCTGCCAATCTGTTAATACACAGAAAAGAATGCGTCTTAAACAATTAAAAGAAAGTGAGGAAAAATTACACATAGAGTGCCCAAGTTGTGCTTGCCTCTCTCTCAATACGCCATAGAAATTGGAATCCTTTCTCGTAAGGAACTTGAGAATACACATCGTCGGGGTCCACGCCTTCCTGATTAGTTTTCAGTTTAGTGAATTCCATGTTGTCTTTAAACCTATCCATCTCCGCAAGAAGGCCTCTCCAACCAATTCCAATGCTCAGCGCAGCACGCTCCTGTCCTTGCACAGCCTCGACTATTCGTCGTTCTGCATAGGTAGTGAAACCCTACAAACACGAATTTAATGAAGAATCTGAAAATGATGCAGAAAATACTCATGTACAGGGCGAGGGAAACTGAAGCCAAGAAAAGCGATCCACAATTCGTATAAAGATTGCATCTTTATAACATTGCATCTTTATAACAAGCATGAGTTTCTCCACAAGCCCAACAATGCACAACCCTCGTTTTCCACACAAGACTATTCAAGAAACACATGTAATTGGAAAGACTCCCAACAAAAACTATCTCTTAAGTCTTAACCAAATCCAACCACCTTAAAAAAATATACCTCGTTCAACCAAAAATGGTCGTTGTTCTTGTTTGTGATCAAATTCCCCGTCCAACTATGAGCGAGCTCATGCGCCACGACCTGTCCACCACTCGCATCGCCTTTGATCACAGTAGGCGTCAAAAAGACCATCCTCGGATTCTCCATTCCTCCATAAGGAAAGCTTGGAGGCAGAACAAGCAAGTCGAACCTCTCCCACTCGTATCTCCCAAACAGCTCCTCGCCGACAGTAATCATGGCTTCCGTGCCTGAAAACTCCCTCGCAGCCTCGTCCAAAAGATTTCCCCCAATTTCCGCATAAACCCTACTCCTCGATCCCAAATCCCTAAACCCTAATTCCCCAACAGCGAAGGCAAACAGGTAAGGCGGAATCGGCTGCTCCATGACGAATTCTTCGACGATCCTGTCCTCCGAGCACCACAGCGCGTCCTCACACGCGCCGCTGTGTTCCCCCGGGATGGGGTCTCTTCTGGCCACGTGTCTGGCCGCCATGACCGCCGTGAGGTTCTTAGGGATGTTGAGCTTGGCGGTGTAGGTCACCCGCGCGGCCGGCGTGTCCTGGCAGGGGAAGATCGAGCGCGCGTGGATGGACTGACACTGAGTGTACACGAAGGGGTGTTTCTTCGTGAGGGTCTGAATAGGAGTGAGCCATTGGAGGGCCGACGATTGAGGGGTGGTTTGGTAGAGTAAAAGGACTTGGGAGTGGTTCGAGAGGTTGAGGGTTAGAGGGGTGCCCAGTACGGGGTCGGCGGTGGGCGGTTGGGTGTAGGGTAGGGGCGTAGGATTGGCATCGGGGTAGGTAAGGGCGGAGGCGAGGGTGAGTGAGCGGGTGTCGAGGGTGAGTTCTCCGGCGTGGGCGGTGGGTAGGCTGAGGACGGCGGAGGAGAGGAGGGTTTGGGTGGGGAAGGAGAAGTAGAGAGAGAGGGAGACGTGGGTGGTGAGTGGGTGGCTCGAGTCTGTGTATGAATGAGGATCGACAGGAGCCATTGTTGAGAAGACGACTTGAATCAAAGCTGAGCTGCTTTGCTGCTTTATACCCTTTTAATAGAGTTAACAGGAGAAGGAGAGGAACTGTGAAGAAGACTTTCGGTTTAACATTCCTTTATAATTGTTCATTATTGGGGTATTTTCTTTGTGATTATTGTATACTTTAAGTTTACTTTTGTGCAGGAATCGAGCGGAAGGAACAATTTTTCTTTTTCATTTTCTATTAGTACTTGAAGAAGAAGCATCAAATAATTGATTTTTTTTTCCTATCAAATAATTGATTTTTGCTATTGATAATTGTAGCAAAGCACAAATCTCGGCTAGGGGTGTTCAAAAATCGGTTTAACCGAATTACCGAACCGAAAACCGAAAATTCGGTATGAACCCCACACCACACAATACACATCGGTTCGGTTTTCGGTTCTTAAAAATAGAAAACCGAAAATTTCGGTTTTTTCGGTTCAGTTATTCGGTTAACCGAATAAAAACCAAATTACCGAAATTACCAATTTATATGTATCTATATATATATTAACAAGCTAGGCCCACTATATACATATATGTAACTGTTTGGGCTTTTAGTTAATTGAATAACATATCGTATTCAATACCTAATTTCAGCTTCATCATCTAAAATCCGCCGTCGTCCTTCGTCCATGAAGATGCAACATTATTCTCTGTTCTCACTCTTTGTTAGGGTAGCGACATAAAAAATTCGTGAAGATGCAACTCCATTTTTGTCCTTCATCCATTAAAATCGGTCGTCGTCCTTCGTCCATGAGAAGATGCAACTCCATTTTTGTCTCTGTTCAAATTTCTAGGGTATTTAGCTTGAGCAGTTGGCGTCGTCCGTTTTGGAGCTTTAGCAGGCAATAAAATTCATTTTTTTTTTAATTTTTCGGTTTTCCGGTCGGTAACCGAAAAAACCGAAAAAAAATTCGGTTTTACCGAAACCGAACCGATTAAGTTCGGTTCGGTATTCAGTTTAAATATTTCCGAACCGAAATTTCGGTCGGTTCGGTTTTTACCGAATGAACAGCCCTAATCTCGGCACATTACAGTACAGTAGCACTCAATGCAGTTTGTGTTAAAAAAAGTCGAGTTTTTAGAAAATACAACCCTGTACCATTTCTTCAGGAAGTCGAGAAATTTATGAATTACAGCTGCAATTCGGAGACAAATTATCTTACATAATCCTCAGATAAAACCTCGGAGACATATATACGATTAGCAAAAATATAATTCCCCATATCAATACACAACAGGACTTCTATTTTAACTATTCTAACAAGAATTTCAGCTGCGACTTCCGGGATAGAAATACTCGACCGTGTTATCCTTAATCCTGAACTGGAAATTGTTGACCTTGTTCTTCGACAAGTCGAGTAGACCACCACGTCCTTTGTTAAGCACAGTCAACTGCCAAGAAAAACGATCATATATATATTCTTGCAAGTCAGTTACACAAGAGCGAACTAATATATGCTTTTAACAGACGTTCCAAACAAATAAAATCGTGCCTGTCCATGGACATCAGCTGCCAAACCAGTTGCTAGAGGTTGGACTTTTATTACAATATCAGCCATGTGCTCCAATTGTAATAAAAGCATATTTGGTCCATCAGATGTTTCGTACACATCGTGGTGATTGAGAATAGCGAGCGAACACCCCTAATCATGATCAGAAGTTGTGGACAACATAAAAATCCAGCGAGTTACAGAAAAGGGGGAAGGAGAAGGCATAAGGAATACTTACGTATTGAGTTCTTAAGGTGCAGCAGTAATGTAAGAAATCCAGGACAAGGTTTGAGGAACCCTTAGCATCAACTTCCATGAGAGACACGTCGTCAATCATTATAGTGATATGTTGTCCGGCTTCAGGGGACTCACAGAGCTCGACAGCCTTCTGAATTTTTCCATACAATGTAACAAGTAAATCTTCGCTCGTTTTCCATTGGTTTCTTTCTAATAACGACAGCAAACATAGATTGTAATATCATTTGACAAATTTCCAGCAAATATGGTTTTAATTGCAGTACAAGTTCAGAGTTGTGATGCAGCGTAGCTTAATCAATTATTAGTAAAACAAACAATAGACGTTGATTGATTAATCAGAAGGAATAGCAATCCACATAGAGACTATCTCAACTTTACAAAATCACAGCTATTGCCTAATTCGATTCCTAACTAGTTTAATCAATCACAAATTGAAATGATAAAACACATAGATCATCGTGATAAAAGAAAAACCTTTAACACGAACTCTGTAATTTTCAATAAATGGGACTCACCGTGTCTGTCCGGCGTAAGCATGTCGAGGAAAACCAATCTCTTAGCATCCCGTTGGGCAAGTAAGTTGCAGCCCTATCATTTTAGCAGATTCATATCTTAGCAGTCACAAAAACATGGATATCATATTACTGCCTATCAACACAAGTAAGAGCAGGACATTCTTTCTTTCAGGGAGCTCTAATTTAGGCCATAACATTAATGATGGGGGCTAAAGTTCATGCTTAATAAAAAGAAGACATTTTTAAAATGAAAATTCAAGCTACCATCCTGCGAAGAATGCGGTCGTAATGGGAGAATGGGTGCGCGAACGAGACGAAAACGACGACGTCTGACGACTGAGGATTAAGGGCACGCTTGAGCAGGTGGTGGACGACGAAAGCTCCGCTCGTCTCCACGCAGTCTTCGACTACGATCATAAACCCCTCGGTCGCCGCCACGGCCTCGTCGAGGAGGCTCTTTTGCCGCTGGTTCGCCATGTTCTGCCTTATAACAGGGATGGAATCTAGGGTTTACAGCAGCTTCAAGGTCTCAGCTCTCAACACTTCAAGCGAATGATTTTTATTTCACACTACAAAAATTCGTTTAAAATTCCAAACTTAGTAATAATATCTATTGAATTTGGGCTTTGGGCTTAAAAATTTTGATTATGGACCAGGCAAAAATTGAACGGATGTTATAGTATTGATAACTGCTTTTTTCAATGTTTTAACTAATTATGAGATAATAGAACTTTGATCGTATGCAACAGTTCGTTCAATTTTCAGGCCATAAAGATTCATATTGCTCTGCACTTTTTAATTGGACATGTGCAAGATCATGCCTTAATTCTCCAAAAAAACATCTCTGATATATATTCCCTGCACATACACTCAATTGTGTCACATAAGTATCACTAAATATAGCCGAATCTTTGGATGTTTAAATTTGTTAATTATCCAATGGTCTATGTCTCCTCCAAACGTGTTTATAGTAAAATTTAGCATTTCCTGGAAAATTCATATGAATCATCTAAGCAACTCTCTCTCTCTCTCTATCTTGTTTAATTTCCAACCATGGAAGACCAAGACATATTTGGTCGGATCGAATGCAGGTCAAGATCAGATTCGGTAGTGATGAGAATTCTGAGATGTGCAATGGACAAAGCTCACGGGGAATTACAATCCAACGATGGGCCTATCGAGTTCTTACACAAGAGATCGTTATTTTACGAGCTCGCTTCGATCTTAGTGGAGGGTGGTCTCAGTATTGTTAGAGAGGAGGAGACAGATATCCTCGAAGGAGGAGGAGGAGATAAGATCCTCGCCGACCTAACAGAAATCAGACATTGGCTTCATGGGAGGATTCGAGACATGAGGCGTCTCATAGTCGACAAAGACAACGAACTCAGGGATGCAATAGAATTGAAGGAGCAAGAATTGTCTGATTCGAACGAAATTCTCGAGCCTGGGAATAGTAAGAACGACGACGTTCTTGCAAAGAGTAAAGTTATCATCCATGACGTGTGCACGGAGCTGCTCGACATCTCTAAATGGAAAAACACGGTGGATTTGCAGGTATCGAACATAAAGCAGAATCTGGAGAATGAGAAGAAAAGCTTCTTGAGTTCTGAGATGGTCTTAAAAAAGAGGCAGTCCCGCCTTTCGAGTCCTAACCTAAGCTTCGAATTCCTGGAAAAGGAGGTAGACGGAGGTTCGAACGTCACAGAGCAAGATTCAAGATTCAAGTCGTCGAAACACCAAAACGTGCTGATCAGGCGAATGAGTTCGGACATTGACGTCTTGAAAGAAACGCTCGACCTCGCTTTCGGTAAGATGCGCAGCGCCGGGGCAATACCTTTGGAGCGACAATGGAGGTGCAACGTTGAGAATGATGTAGAGATGATACTGATGAAAGGGTTTATAAGCAATCTCCAACGTCGTTCTAACGAGGAATCAATCAAAAACCTGCTGCGTGAGGATCTTCACAAGGTATTCCTCAGAGATCTAGCACGAACTTTCGAGTCAGAGAAAGAGGATTACGACGCCGAGAGACTCATCAGAGAAGATATTTACCAGTTCATCGTCGCTCGGGCGGCTAAAGATAGCCACGTCCATCATAAGTCTGAGTCAAATGCTCTGAAATTGCTGGACATTCAAGAACGAACTCCTCGTTCTAGAAAATTCAACGGCGATCATCTCCAAGGAATGACTCCTCGTTCCCAAGAATGCACGCCTCGTTCGAGGATCTTAAGCCCGCGATGCAAGAAATCAGACATCGAAGGAGACGAAGGCTTGATCCAAAAGCTCGATTCTCTGCTGAAGTGCTTGGAGGCAGAGGAGGACCTTATGCTCAGCGCAAGCTCGGAGATAAAGGAACGAAGCGCAAACAACAGCTTGGTGATATCGAGCTGCGAGGAGATCGAAGAGAGAGATGCCATCGAATGGCTGATAACAGACGACGAGAGTATGTTCAGCTCTGTGAGCGAGAAGCTCGAAAGGGCCTTACAGCAGCTCTACGCAAGCAAAGATTTGCTGGTGGAGCTCGAAGAAAGCTTAGAAGTATCCGAGGACTCGGAAGAAAGCGACGTTTGCCAAGAAAGTCACGATAGAGTCGTTTCACTCGAGGAGAATGCTGTGACCATGATCGTTCAGTTTCAGCAATTGTTCGGGAAAGTCGAGCATGTTGTGCATGAGAATCTGAAGAACAACAGCGTAAGGTTTGCTCGTTCTTACGTGTGGTATATTTTGTCGTGCTGATTATCTCGATTTTTTGAGTCTTGAAAATGGATTGCATGCTTACAGGTTAGGAGTATTGAAGCATAGGTTAGATTCATTGATCAAACAAGTTGCTGTCGTTAGGGCAAGGAAGTTTCTCTACAAGAATGCTTTCTTCTCAAGATGTCACAACCTAAAACTTGCAGAAACTGAGGTATATATATATATATATGATTCTTCTTGTAGATTTTTGAAAATCTTTTACACATGTGAATAAATAAAAAAAAAATATTCATAGGTTGATTTGCTTGGAGATCAAGTGGAATCCCTTTTGTTGGTGCTAGAGAAAATATACGTCGAATTGGACAGAAATTCAATAGCCTTGTCACGCTACTTTCCAGTGAGTGAATTCTCTTATCTCATGCTGCGACCTTATTACGTCTGTATTATTAATTTATGACAATAATATCTGCAGGTTGGTGATATGTTGAAGTTGATAAAGCATGAACTGAGCAATGAAGGGAGGAGGGAATTGTAAAAAATGCAAGTTCAAGCATTAAATGATTTTCGTTGAGATTAGATATTCTTTCACCAGTCAAGAGTGGGGATCATGGGTGTCATTAATAAAGGAAAGACAAAAAGAAGAAAAAGAAGCATTGGCGTGGAATGTGGATTCAATTAGTGGTACTAATTTTCCTTGTGATGATTGCTTATGATGTGTAGAAATTGAATGCGTAAAAGTTCGATATATATATGTATACATATACCTACATACATATGTGGATATATATATATAACTGTTGATCTCTCATATTTGTTGTTGTTAATATATGTATGTATTATCGTCTCAACCCAACATGTTGTAAGTTTTTTCATCGAAAATCATCACGACACCTACGCAGATCTTTTACTACTTCGCTAATTATTAGAATTTGATTTTATTATAAAAATTCCCAATAATTGTTTGGTTAATAACTGTCGGCACATCAACGATAACGTCGAACCCCACACCACACCACACATCACGGGAAAATTACGAGACAATCGAATTATTACAAACTTATATATCGAACGCAGTTTCAAGAAATTTGACCACACAACGGTCTTCATTTCAAAGGGCAGCGAATAACAAGCAATGATTATTGACCTTCTTTTTATTCGTTTCATTAATAGAAATTGAATTTCAAACAATTACCAACTACTCTACAAACAAGGAAACAATAATACGGTATACCATTAAAAATATACTTTGGCATTAACCTCCGAGTCAACCACTTGTTAATTGCGTGATCAACGATATACATTTTCGAAAATGCTAACAATCCGTCTGAACTACAAGGACGACTTTGTATGAAAGAAAAATAATAGTAACCACATAACATTTGAACTATAACTAAATCAAACTCTAATGAATGCCCGGGAAATCCCAACTTCACAAGTACTTTGTCAGTCAAACGAAGAAAGTATAAAGCATAAAATTTAAAATAAAATAAAGGAAACATAGATAAAGAAGGAAAAAACTTTAGAATACAATATATATGCATGAAAAAATGATTGGTTTATTACGTTGCCCGCCATCGCCATTTAACATTGGTCACTGCCAGATGAAAACATTCAATTAATCACTTCAATTCAATTACCATATTTTTTATTTCTATTCTAACAGTAAAATGAGAAGAAAAAAGAAATGTCCCGTTACATTGTTACTGTTTGCGAATAAGTAATTAGCAATCGACGCCATTTATTAGCTTAATAAAACCCACAAAGAGAAGTCAATATTGTTATTAATTAGCCATAATTAATTAATGAATTAATCTCTCTGCAATTCTCAGGAAAACTCGAATACAAAGTACACGACAACCTGCAAAGTCTATACCTGCATCATCTCTCTCTCTCTCTCTCTCTCGTCTCTCTCTCTCTCTCTCTCGTGAAGATCGTCGCCCAATGTCTAACAGAACGAAGACAACGATCAACAGCGATGATGAGACTCTAAAATCATCCCAGCAGCTCGAGCCAAGCATCGATACGGACAAGCTCAGCTACGAAATCTTTTCGATTCTCGAGTCGAAGTTCCTCTTCGACTACGATAACGACAGCAGCAAACTGTACTCACCTCAGAACAAGGACGGCGTCGGCGAGCTTAGGTCACAGCGGGGAAAAATCTGCGTGCTGTCGATAGACGGTGGGTATGGCCTGCAAAACGTAATCTCCGGCAAAACGCTGTCGTATTTGGAGGCGGCGTTGAAGAAGAAATCGGGAAATCCCGACGCGAGGATTGCGGACTACTTCGACGTCGCGGCAGGTACGGGAATCGGGGGCGTGTTCTCGGCGATGTTGTTTGCGTCGGACGGTCGTGGCCGGCCGATTTTCAACGCCGACGACACGTGGCGGTTTTTGGCGTCGGAGGGCCCCAGGTTTTGCCCTCCACGTCAGCGAAATCGGAGGGGTCTGTTTAACAGCTTCTTCGGTAGAAACAGAGGTGGTTCGCTCGCCGGTTTGGAGAAGGTATAATCAAATTCGTGTTGGGCCTCAGTCGTTCCTTTTTTTCCTGGTTTTGTTTTTAGCTTGTTACAGGGTCGATCGAAATTTACTGCTTTACTTTTGCAACAAATTCGTGTTTAATCTGCTTTTGGTTTTGAAACTCTTTCAGGAAAAAGCGTTGAGGAAAATTTTCAAAGATGAGATGACAATAAAGGACATGTCAAAGCCCGTGCTAATCCCCTGCTACGATCTAACAAGTACGGCGCCATTTTTGTTCTCCCGCGCCGACGCTTTAGAGAGCGAAAGCTTCAACTTCAAGCTCTGGGAGGTCTGCATGGCCACTTCGGCGGAGCCCGGCTCGTTCGGTCCGGTCAGCTTGAGCTCAGTCGACGGTTCGAACCGAGTCTTGGGCGTCGACGGTGGTCTGGCGATGAGCAACCCAACGGCGGCGGCCATTACCCACGTGCTGCACAACAAGCAGGAGTTTCCTTTCGTTAGAGGCGTGGAGGACATTTTAGTCATATCCATCGGGGCCGGCGTCGTGGAAGGTGGGTTCGCGTACGAGGATGTTAGGAAGTGGCAGGCTCGTGATTGGGCTCGGCCGATTTCACGTATTGTAGGGGAAAGCTCGGCGGAGATGGTGGACCATGCTGTGGCCATGGCTTTCGGACAGGCTCGGACGGGGAATTACCTTCGGATTCAGGTATGGGAATCTTGGCGTTGGTATTAACTTCTTTCTTTAAAAGATGGGATTTTTTAGCCATTAAAGTTTTCTTGATAATGGGTCAATTACGTGGGATAGTCTGATAGAATCAATAAAGTAAGAGGTCAATGTTAAAAACAAACAAGTATCTGCAGACTTTTGAGGATGTTGTGTGGCTAAATCTTGTCTTTTATTTCCAATAAGAATGTTTAGATCCGTTTTGCTTAAACATGAACTTTAGCGTGCAAACTTCAACCCTTTCACGTTTTGCCATTTTAGCCTGTAGATAGAGTCCCTTTACCTCACACCTCACCACTATATTGATCGTATCTGTGCTAAAGTTTTGTAAAAATAACAGCTATAGTTCAGTAGGGTGCGACCCAACAACCAATTGCAGTTTCCAAAAGTGATATAAATATTTCTATCAAGATATGTGGCAGAAAAAGAGTCGTCTCTGTTAACTTTTTTCTCATTCTTGTATATCACCTAAACCTGTAGTCGTAGACCTGTGGCAATTGAGTGGGGTTATTTCCCTTGTTGGACTGCATTTCCATTCCTCATGAAATTGAAATAATTTATGTTGGGAGACTTGAAGTTGCCACACTAGATATTCATTGCATGTTGACTATTGATGGTTTGTCATAGAATATTACTTGCTTGACGTGTATTGATTGGCATGATGAGACCTTATATAGAATTGACTAAAAACAAGAGTACTGTTGATGCATGTGAATTATCAGGTCTCAAGGCATTTTGGATGATTGTTGATATAACAAGTAGGCATATATGTTTTGTTTGGTATCACATCTACCATTTCTTGAATCTGAGGTGGAACAGAATTATTTATGACAATAGTTTGTCTAAACTAGAGCCTCGTCCATTATTGTAAACAAACACAGTGTCTTTTGCAACCTTTGCTTGCTTCTAATTCATGTAATACAATTCATGAACTGCAGGCAAATAGCTCAAGCTTTGCAAAGTTTGGCACTGATATTTACTCTGATCCAACGAGTCCGAGCAATGTAAAGAGGCTGATTGAAATCGCAGATGAATCGCTGAAACAGAAGAACGTTGAGTCGATTCTCTTTAGTGGGAAGAGCATAGGAGAACAGAGCAATGCTGAGAAAATCGAATGGTTTGCAGAGCAACTCGTGATAGAACATCAGAGGAGAAGTTCAAGAATAGCTCCCACTGTTGCACTTAAACAACCCAATGCCTCAAGAATTTCCTGAAAAAGAAAACCACAAAAGATGTCAGTTTCAGACACAGGCCAAAACCCAATAGCAATCTCTCTCTCTCTCTCTCTCTCTCTCTCTCTCTCTCTCTCTCTCATATGAGTTCGCATGCATTGTTGTTTCTTGCATGCGTTCAATATTTGCATATTACATAGGACCCAGACAGGGAGGCCATACTCTTTTCGGAAAACATATAAATATAATAGCTTGCTCGTTTGTATAGGGAGATCATATTGTTCTTCTCTTTTGTCGTTGAATATATAACTTTTTGACACTTCGTTCCATTCAAACCTCGTGGGCTCTTACCCTGTTACTTTTATGCGTACGCAAGATAACAACAAAAAAAATAATCGCAATTACGATGTTATATTATTATTATAGGAAGGACGACTAACATACCGTACCTGCCCTTCATTTTCACCGACAGTATATACAGTGAGGACTAGGAGGGAGGGCATATTCGTCATTCTACTTAGGAGGTGTCCGATGATATACAAAATCATAACCTTGTGTTGTGCTTGTGGGTTCATCTTCAATTCTTCGTGACATGTTGTAATTAAGCATAATTGTATCTCTATTAATGAGACACTATGATTTCCTTCATGTAATACTAAATCCATTCTCTTTATTGTCCGATTTCTGCAACGATAAGTTAAAGGAAAAAGAATTGAGGGACAATTAGGAAAAGAAGTGATGGTGATAGATTGATAGGGCTCTATTTGATGCTTTGACGCCTCATCTACATATTTGATTAATCTATAGTGTGGATTAGGATTGGGGCTATGTGTGGTTTAAATAAATTAGACGGCTACTAATATCCACTTGATTTTATTTTATTAGTGATGATTATGACTTGTCTGTCGGGGTCTAAAGAATTCTCTTTTCCCACTATATTCAAATCATCATGCACTTTTTTTATTAAAGAAAAATAACAATTCATATCGTGCTGTCTATTTGAATTTTTTTTTCAAAAAAAAAGAGAGAAGAAAAAAAAACAAAGCAAGCTAGGTAGGTGGACTTGAAAATTGGGGTATTGGTTCGTATAAGCCTGGGCTAGGACGACGGGCCGAGCCTCTTCTTGTTGGGCTCACTTTTCCTCTCCGAAAAGCCCAACTCGGTGGAAAATATATAAAGCAATGAAGCTAAAGAAAGTTGTCCCCTATAGCTTAGCTAGAGCTAGCTACTTGGTCGTGATCATTAGCTTTGTTTGGTTCAAAATCAAAGGTTTTGACTACTCATGATGTCCGTGAACCTTTCATCATTCTATCATTTCTTGTCACACCTACTTCTTTATTTGTTCTCAATGTTCTTTCACTAACAAATGATTCTAAATGTTTTGCGACCTTTTTATTTATAGCAAGAGTCTTGGTTAATCTATCAACTCTATCGGACTACGTTATTACACAGGTTAATTTGTTATTTCTCTTTACTATCTTGGGTTATTTCTTTCATTACCTTTGATTTGTCTGTACATACACACACGAAGTACATATTCCTCATCTCCTTGTGCTCCAAACACTTGCAGACAAAGTAGCCTTAGTCGATTCAGAAAAGAAAAGCAATCCCCTTTTAACTTTCACTATCCACTAAAGAAAGAGAGAATATTTCTTTTCAGAAAGAACAAGATTACATTCAAAAGGAACACACATGATCTTAGGACAGTGCGCGGACAGCAGCAACTTTATTACCTCACTAAACCCTAATTTATTTTTCCTCCTCATCAAATCAGACATCATCTCTCTTTCTGTATAGATCGCCACTATCTTCTGTGTGCTATATATATAGTCATCACTGCTGAAGCAAATCAACCCCCAAATCTCCTTTTCAATCCACGCACAATATCTTATTACATGTGGGGGTTGCTAAAGGTCTCTGATTGGTATAGCTTACTCCATTTTAATTACATTGTCTTTTGCTTTACAGCTTAACCCCATGTTAGATATATACTCCCAATCCAATTTGTTCTTTGTGCTTGCTTGTAGCAGCTAGCTAATCTTCCGCTGCAATGACCCTATAGTTTTATTCCTCCTCTTTGCTATATACAAAACACTCTTCTCCAATCTCTTTCTTTAATTCCCTTTAACTTTCTTCTATGTTTGCATCTTCGCATGTAATAGCAGCAAAGCAAGCACACACTTGAGTGTTAACAAAGTTAAAAAAAAAATGGATGCATTTTGATGTATATGTAATACATCACATATGCCTGGCTCCCTGTATGCCATTTGCAAGAGCTCGCCGGAGTTTCTTCGGCCCTCCGTGAATGGCGTATGAGGAACCAAGCATATATATATATATATATATATATATATATATATATATAATTTATATATTATATACTTTGTGCGTGTGTATGTTAGAGAAAACCACACCGAGGAATGACAGTACTGTAATGGTATCCACTCGAGTATTTTATCTTTCTTCCTCTTAACCTGGGATTTGTATAGCATATCATATCGATGAGCAAGTCATTCATTCTCTCTTTTCAATTAATAACTGGGCTATGAATCATATATATCCTTATAGTCACTAGCTAGCTAGTTACGTATGCAATACTTCATTTAAGTTTCTTGGAAATGAATATGATTCCTCCTCATCTGTCAGAGACATTCACGTGGAACAAAATATCTTTGCAGTAATTAGAATATATATTCCCTCCCACGATAGGCAAGGCATACGATCTCTCTCTATTGTTTGATAGTTGTTATAGTTAATCAGTACTGCGATATAATTTTATGTTTTGTAGATTTATGTGTATGGTGAATGCCTATTTGATTTCCAAGTACACGGCTGGTAATACTAGATATTTTTTAGTTTCGATTTGTTTTCGTTAGATGTGAGAGATCCGTATTTATCTATCTTTGAACAAACTCGTACTTCTTCTGGCCCTTTTACAGATTTTATTATTCTTATTAAGGGGTGTTTGTTTTGGGGTGATCTCCAAAACATTACTGTGATCCTTCCACAGCTTCTTAATCACCGCGTTTGTTTAGTCTGGGCGATGAGTCATCGCCGTGATGGAGGATCAGCGAGGTGATCAAAACGGGGTGATATTTGAGCTTTGGATCACCCCAGAAAAGCAAGGTGATCCTCCATAACCGTGATGGGGTGAAATTTTCAATATTTATTTGGACAAAAGTATCCCTTATCTTTTAACATCAATCCTTATATACTCTTATTACTCCCATTTAAACTACATAACCAACATAGTTAAATCTTAAAAATATATTTTTAATGCTAAAAAATAAAAGAAATGTGAAGGATTATAGAAATACATATAATTAATAATTGATTAATCTATTAAAGCTTAAAAAATAAAATAATTATATTTAAGAATTATACTTATAATTAATAATTGATTAAAAATTTATGTTTAAAAGCCTAAAAATATAATAATTCGATTGATGAATTATATAACATGCTTATAATTTAAAAATAATACTCGATTTTCAAATATTAATAACTATCACCTTAAATATTACTTCAAATGAACATATTAAAACACCTTTACTACATAATATAAATAAGGTTAAATATGACATTTTTCCAACATCACCCATACATCAATACGATTAAACAAACATAATATTCCAATATCACATTGATATGCAAAAATGTAATATCACCCCAAAACAAACACAGTGATGACATCACCTTGATCCATATCACGGTGATGTGAGTATCACGATAATGTTGGATCACCGGAAACAAATAATATATTTTTCACACATTCAATACTAATTAATTCAAAGTAGAACAAACTTCTTTTTTTGACACTACGACCACACACACACACACAACGTACAGACAAACGCTAAATAATGTTGTTCGAATATTGGGAATGGAAGGAAACCTAATTAACAAGCTATTTCAATATCATTTGGCAACTACTTGTGTTTTCTTGAACATGCAGATCATTACAAAATCATATATATAATATAAGAAGGCATATCATATAAATTAGAATTCTCAGACTTGGTGTGCTTCAAAGTTAAAATGAGAAGTCAAATGGAATCTTCGTAATAAATACTGGAGGTTCGATCAATTAGCACGCTGTATATGTGTTGGCTATAGTGCAATATTTAAAGTCAAAGGAAGACGGCCCATTAGTTTAAAGTTTAAGGGGCAGCCACAAACGGTAATGCGAGAACATGTTAGAAAAATCTTAATCTTCGTTAATTAAGTTTGATTGATTTTGACTTTCATAGTTAAGTTACAAATTGCAAAGCAGTAAGCATGACATGCCAATTAGAGTTCGTAAAGAATCGATTTTTAGTTTTAGCCGATAGCCCTCCTTACAACGAGTTGAACATCATAATAAATTTCGAATTGCAATGATTCCTTTCTTAGCATAACAATAAATTAATATACGTGTGTAATTAAAATTAAGGCAGGCCACATTTAATCCAGGGATTATGTCCTAATGCATAGCCACACACGAACAAAATTGACCTGCCTACTCTTCTAGAAAACCACCACATATATTCAAACCATTCTCATCAACTTGGCCTCTTTGAATTTTTTTTCTCCTATTTATCTCGTGAATTGACCACACAAGGCAATACATATATATATAGATACATACATTCATCCATCTTCCACGTAAGATTCGTCGAATAAAAAAAATACACCTACAAAATGCAAGCCACGGAGGAGCGACAAATAGACGATGAATTTGAGACGCTTTCTTTAAGCGATCTACCATTGTATGGCGATGATCATGACCGTCTTCGTAGAGGAGAAGACGACGAAAGAGACGAAACATCTGAAGATTTCGAGTTCTCCAGCCAAGAACTTACTTCTTTGAAAGCCGCCGCCGCCGCCACCGCCAGCGAATTCCAACAGGACAACATCGTATTTTGCGGGAAGCTCATCGGTCAGAAACAACCCTCCGAAAAGGAACATGCGGCGGCGCCGTCCATCAATGACGGCGAAAGCAAGACAAAGAAACGTTCTCATTGGAGGCTGTTTAGATGGAACTTTGGCTCGACGAGGAGTTCTACGAAGGGACAACAACAAGTGCTAAGGTTTTCCAAGAACGGAGATAGAAGCTTGAACAGCAAAGTTCAAGCTTCCAAGTCAATGAAGAAAAAGCCTGAGAAGGAGCACTATGGATTTTCCCGGCATAAGGTGTCTATACTGACGTCGACTTCTTCTGGGAAGTCCAAGTGGTACTTTTTGTTGTTTGGAATATCGAGCTTTTCGACAAAGATAGAATTGAGGGATCTGAAGAATAGGTTGGAAAGAATAAGCAGCGATCGCAGCCCATCTCGGATTTCGCCGGCGTTTGGGTTAGGAGATTATTGCAAGGACAAAGAGAATGATGGTTGTAAGGAGGACAGACGATGGGGATTGTTGGAATTGATCAAGACTTTGAACTGTTTTGGGAGTTAAAATCAAGATTTTGAAGCTTTGAAGTGTCATTGTTCTTGGTTTTATCAGGTAGATTGATGAATATTTGGCATAAAGAATGCTGTTTGCTGATCTGAATCAATGTTATTTTTTCCTTTCCTTTCCAATCATTACATTCTCATACAAATTCTATCCAACTATGGTGACGACAACAGACAAGCATATTGATATTGTATATCTCAGTTGATCAAAAACAGAGGTTCAAAGAGGTTTCGTCCTTCGCTTGCATGCCATGCCTCTCCTCATTGACATTAAATTTTCCAACCCAATGCTCGGAGATTAGCCACATTTAGTTCCACATGCTTTCCAAGCCTGTACGAGGTGGTATGTAATAATATGGGAATATGTTACTTACAATCAATCAACTGAATAATAGCACAAAACAGTTGCTTGCTTGCATACGAATCGAATAATAAACAGAAATGACAAAACGGAGTAGAATAACTCACGCAAGATCTGTTGGTAGCCTGAAACCACCTATACGAATGCGCTTCAGCGAGTGAATCTGATAATAAAAACTCATCTTACTCGCCGGAGATGTGTTTAAAGTAAATCAATGGGTATAAAAATACGACTAATATTTAAGGCAGCTTGATGCAAAACCCAACCTAATCACAAACGATTGCATAAAGGTTAGCTTTTTAAAATCACATTACCTCAAGCCCAGCATTCTTAACGAGCTCTCTAACTTCATGGTTTCTTCCCTCGTGAACCTAACAAATGAAAAAAGAAACATACATCTTAATGGGAAACATTTAAAAAAGAAAAAAACTAATCACAAAGACGGAAAAATTACCACAATACGAAGCCTAGGTCGTGAAATATCTGGCTGTTGCTGCAACAGTTCTACAGAATCAGGAGTGCAATGAACGCCTTCGATAACAGTTCCCTCGCTTATGGCCAACAAGTGCCTCTTACTAACCGTTCCGTTAACAGCTGCGATGTATTCCTTGGACAAATTTGACGAAGGGTGCGAAACTTTCTGCGCAAATTCACCGTCGTTCGTCACGATAATCAAACCAGTCGTCGCAACGTCAAGACGACCAACTGTAAAGAGCCTTGGCTTCGGTAGCCCGGGATTTCTTTTATCCCAACTCTTCATGTAATCATCGAACAGGGACAGAACAGACTTTGTCTCCTTTTCTCCCGCCGAGCATATGTAACCTTTGGGCTTGTTCAGAGCGAGATAAACCTTTGGAGGCAGTTTCTTGGAGAGACGGTTTCCGTTCACATAGATTATATCTTGCCCAGGATCAACTCTGTTCTGTGCCACAACAAAAACATATAATGAGCAGCGAATAACAGTTACTTATTTACTAGATTGCTAAAAATCAAAACTTTTTTTCATTTAGCTGCTGTATAATACTCTGAATGATTCGCACTCAACATGAGAACTCATGGCAGATAAAACCCACCTGCGGCGTTTTGCATACAGATCCATTAACGGTCACCTTTCCTTGAAATATCAGCTCTTCGCTGCTTCTCCTAGATGCAACTGAAAAGGAGAAATACTATGTTATGTACAATGAATAGGCATAAAATTAGACGTGGGTCAAATATGATATGCAATTGGATCAATCCCCTTATTAAAGTTAACATATATTGCCTTACCGCCAGCAGAAGCCAAGACTTTAGCCAGGCGCTGCGGCGGCTCACGGAATCTCTCGTTGTAGAACCTTCGCGCCGCCTTGGAATACTTCGGCGGCTTCGAGGCTATCTTTTTATCATCTTCATCGTCACTGCTATTACCGCCATAACTGCCGTTTTTGGCCTCTTTCTTCTTCTTAGTGCTGTTCTTCGTCTTTTCGCGGGCCATGGCCTTGAGATAGGATTCGGGCGGCGTCGATTGGAGAGTGAGGTTGCCATCTTTGCCCCTCACTATCCATGGAATGAACAACTGATGCTCGGAGGTCGGTGAGTCGGAATCTGAGGGTATTTGAGGACTTTCCGGCTTGGGCTTCGGCGGGGCGAAGGTGATCTTGAATTCCGATGTTACGGCAGCGCTGACGTGGCAGCGGCGGAAGGTGGTGATGAGTGAGGGCTTTGAGATGCGGTTGTGGAGGGACGTGAATGCGACGGACGCCGCCGCTATCGCCGCCATTGGTGGCTGTCGGCGTCGAGCTTTCGAGGTGGATTATTATAGTGTTGAGTGAAGAAGCCGTAGCCAATTGCAGCAGAAACCGAGTCCGTCGGATAAAGAATCCCAAGATTTTTTACTTTTTTTGGCAAGATGGATAAAAGAACCAAAAAGAAAGGGGAGGTTTTTACTTTTACGATGGAACCAGTTTTGGATCCGACCCGCTTACCGACCGCAATCGGGCAATGGACATGCTACTATCCAACGGCCCATTTAGATTACAGCTTATTAAAACATCCATCTTTTTATTGTTCTTTTGCCCAAGCAATAAGGAAAATATAAACATATGGCTTGTTCACGGGTTTAGTTATTTTAAAGTTGGGTTTAGCACATGTTCAATTGTTTGGTTTATAGATATACATAATCCATGTGTTTATATAATCATGCTTTAAAAGCATGCCACGGGATTTAAAAACTAAAACCACTGTTTTTTAAATCACTAACCAAGCATCACTGTCTACTTGTATTTTAGTCGTGACCCAGTTAGTCGATCTCGATCTCTTGTCTGATGATTCCAAAATCTAGATAAACCTTACTAATTTAAACCCTCCTAATATAAATCTATGAACGAAACGACTTGTAGAATATGAAGATTGTGGCATCTTATTGTACACAAACATTGTACCAAATGAAGAAAATATAGCATAGTATATCGTGTGAACTTACATAGTAAAATGGCCTTTTGTGATTCAAGGAGTTGCTATAATGATTCGCTCAATGTCATGACAGGGCGCAAGGTTGATAACATTATAATTTATACTTTATTTATTAACTTCATCAATCTAAAATTTATTGTTTCTATAATTGGATAAACTCACCTGTCTAGTCTCCACCATTATTAATCAATCATCTCATCTGTCGACGTTTCTTAGCTTTGTATTGTTGCATGATTGAAAATTACAAGACCATTTTATATATAAATCAAATGATAAAATCTAATCAACTCGGCAACGAAGTAGAGAAACCGTCACCCAACTAAATATATTTAATGTAAATTTATTTTATATATCTATTCATGCACCGCATGATTCACAACATATGTCCACAAAAATAATATTCCGATCTACGTGGCTTTCTCACTGGTCGCTACAGTTGTCGTGTCCTTACACAAATCATCTCTCTCTCTCTCTCTCTCTCTCTCTATATATATATATATATATATTATATGCATTCTTGAATTGGTCGGACCAGCCATGAGACATTTAAGTTTGACCGTTAGCAGTTCCGTGGAAGTTAATGCCAGACCGAAAGATCTTGGTTAGAGTTTGAGTTAACTTCTGAACATAGTTCAAGCGCTGGCAAGTATCAAATATATTATTACAGTGTTTGTTTTTCGTATATATTATTTAGGATAGTTAGAATGATTCCTTGTATGATAGTGATGACATCCATGAATTGGGTTCTCGTGAGTTCCATTGTTATAAGATAGATAATCAAATCATATAAAAAATATAACTACGTCATCAATCACTGGCCTAATTCCATGTTATCGTCAGACAATTCTATCCATTTCTGAACTATGTATGGCCCAGCTCAGTTTGAGACAAATCAAATAATAGCTTGCTTGATGATCCTCGTCTGCCAGGACCATAATAAGTTGAACACACTTGAAGCCTATCTATGTGCTTCCGAACCTTAAATAAAATCTTAATCATATCAGTAAGCTTTTCTTGAAGGATAGACAAAGCAAGCAATGAAGAGCTCCGTGTCCGAACAGAGCTTCTACATAGATAGCGAGGAAGAAGACAATGCCGAGGAGAAGACATTCGACGACAGAGCATCAGAAAACGAAGACGAAAACGTTTCAGTTTCTTCCGATTATTCAAATGAGAACGACGACGACGACGATACTCATCGACGGAGCAAGCACAGTTCATTGAATCCTTCGTGGCCTCAAAGTTACAGGTAAGTAAAAAGTCTGCTTCCTTTACATGATGGACTTGTGTAATAACAAAAATTAATCATTTTGCAGGCAATCCATGGATCTCTACAGCAGCGTCCCATCTCCGAGCCTGAACTTTCTCGGGCATTCGCCTCTATCGCACCTCAGCGGATCTTTTCTTTCTCCGTCTCTTACGAGGAGACAAACTCCCGAGGTACTACCTTCTCATAGTACGCCTCTAATCCCAACTACAGATGAAGCAAAGTTCAAGAAAAGGGGCAGCTCTCTTCCTCTGTTCCCACCTTCTAGAAAGTCTAGCCTGCAAAAGATAACCTCCGAGGACAAACCATTAGTGTCCCACGGAGCTCCCATTCCTAAAAATAGCACTTTCGGACAAGCAGTTCTAAACGGTAAGTATCAGCAGCGCTCTTCCCTTCAAAGGAATTCGATATTCGTACGGCGAATGATGGCGATTTTTCTTTTTCTTATGAAAGGAATGAATGTGTTGTGTGGAGTTGGGATACTTTCGACTCCTTACGCCGTGAAGCAAGGAGGCTGGCTCGGGCTATCTATACTGTTGATATTCGCTCTGCTCTCTTATTACACTGGGATTCTGTTGAGGCACTGTTTGGACAGCCAGCCTGGCTTAGAGACGTATCCCGACATTGGACAAGCTGCGTTCGGTACAACGGGGCGAATCGCCATCTCCGTAAGCCATTTTTTTTCTCCATTTTTTTTCGCATAACGATTAAGCTTCGTACGAGTTGATAAACTGATGCGTTTAACGTCCATGCAGGTCGTTCTGTACGTGGAGTTATACGTAAGTACTTCAGTAAAACCTTAGATATAAGTCGAAAAAGAAACTGCTCTGAAAAAACGATGCGTTGCTTGACAGGCTTGCTGCGTCGAGTACGTCATATTGGAGAGCGACAACTTGTCGTCTTTATTTCCCAACGCATACCTAAACCTCGGAGTGCTATACTTGAATTCTAAGCATCTCTTCGCCGTAATGATCGCCCTCGCCGTCCTTCCCACCGTGTGGTTGAAGGACCTGAGCATCCTCAGCTACATATCTGGTAAGAAAATAATCTTCACAAATTATAGGGCTCTGTTTGGCTGTTTCTTTCTTCTTCTACTCTCCCTTTTTAAGGTAGAAAGCTCCTTTTTTTTTCTAGCTGGTGGAGTTATAGCATCACTCTTGGTCGTGGGTTGCCTTTTCTGGGCAGGGCTAGTGGATAAAGTCGGGTTCGAATCTGAACAAACTGTGCTGAACCTATCTACAGTTCCCGTCGCTATTGGTCTCTACGGTTACTGCTATTCGGGCCATGCAGTTTTTCCCAATATCTATACGTCTTTGGAGAAGCCTAATCAGTACCCTGCTGTACTTCTAGCAAGGTATGTACATCACACACATCAATGGGATGTGCTATTGCCAAGAAAGTGTGTTCGTAATCTTATTACATGCGCAGTTTTGGGATTTGCACTTTGATGTACGCTGTGACGGCAGTTTTTGGATATCTGATGTTCGGAGATTCGTCTGAATCTCAGTTCACGCTCAACATGCCCAAGGATTTGGTAGCATCTAAGATTGCAGTGTGGACTACTGTAGTGAATCCATTTACCAAGTATGCGCTGACAATGTCGCCCGTTGCTATGTGCCTCGAGGAACTTGTGCCTTCGAGGGACATCTATTTTCAAACCTATTCCATCCTCATTAGGACAGCTTTGGTTCTTTCTACTTTGGTTGTCGGCATAACCATACCTTTCTTCGGTGAGATTCTTTAGCGTTTTTTTTTCACAATGAGATTACTAACTCGTATGGATCGATGCAGGTCTTGTGATGTCGTTGATCGGATCTTTATTCACAATGCTCGTCGTAAGTCATCTTTTGAATGATCCATCTCTTATGAATCTTCATACGGATATTCTCAGGCTACTAAGTATAAAACGAGCGAACTTGTCCCTTTTGCAGACCTTGATTCTGCCTTGTGCTTGCTACTTGAGTATCTTAAAAGGGAAGATCAGCTTATTACAGGTGAAAATTTATAAAGATAGAGAGGAGATTTACGTTGATTTACTAAAAGAAATGATTCTTTTTCTTTCTTTGTTTATTACCTGTAGGGCTCTATGTGCATATTGGTCATCACAGTGGGCATCGTATCATCTGTTGCTGGAACCTATTCATCTCTGTCCAAAATTATACAGAACTTGATCTGATACATATATATATATATATATATATATATATAGCTTCAATCCCCTTGTGTTTTGGTGTGTGTGAGTATTTTTTTTTTTTTTCACATCAAGTGTCGATTTTCACTTCCATTTAGTACTTTTTTTGATTCAGAAGCTGTAAACAAAGTAAAAAAAAAAAGGATACTTCATATAAACCTCGTAGCTTGTTTCAGTTCAGATCACATTGCCCAGAAATGTGCGCTCATACTTTCCGAATCTATAATTGCAGTATACATCTATAACACACCACTACTGACCTTTGTGAACCCCAAGTTGGAGCTTTAATTAGGATATCGAGCAGATAGAAAGATTTTCATTTCCAGACGATATCGCCCAGAAACTGAAGGGCAGGCACACCTCTGATCTCTACATCGACGAGTGGAGCCTCAATCATTGTTAAACCAGCAAGCTCGGGATCATCCTTCACCATGCTCAGGGCTCGTGATTGATCCTGGAAAATCGTAATCTCGTTATTAAGCATGCGACAAAGACGAAGAAAGGGGGGATGATAAATGATTTCATACCTTCCTCTTCACCGAGCAGAACTTGCAGTCGGAGGCTGATGGGGGTAGGAGTTGGTTGACTATTAGCCTCTTTACTGGGACATTTTCTTTCCTTAGAGAAGCACATAATCTTGACGATTCACTTATTGCCATCACCTGCACAAGAATTGTTACACTCCAAGAAGGGCAATAATGGTAGACAATAGATACATCTTAGATTGTGAAGCACAGGGAAGAAGTGCACTTACTGTAGGAATTGTTACAATGACAAATTCCGTCGAGTTTGTATCTCGAAAAAGATCCCTCACTTTTATCATTCTCTCTCTTAGTTTCTCCAATTTGTCAGCCTAACACGCAAGGAGGTGAAATAACAATCTAGTTCGACGCGAAACATATGGCTGAAAATTTGTTTCTTTCAAAGTCAGCTTACAGAGGAATTTTTTTGGCTGCCATCCTGACCAAAGACCGATTTTATTGCCGACGTAGCTGAAGCTATCTTTTGTCTCAACTGCAACAGGCATTTCCGAGGAATGTCATTTTCGGAATTAATTTTCTGATTTGATAGATAATAGTTGAATAATGACAGCAGCATATGGCGGATTATGAAGAAAAGATAAAAGAGAAAAGGAAGGTACCTTCAATATCTTCCCAATGGATGCATCTAAGAAGTCAGGTAATGACAAAAGCCGCAATGTGTGGCCCTGGGAAATCCTCATAGTGTGAGCCGTAAACGTGATTTTCTTCATTATATATAAATAATTGGTATAGTAGTGAATGTTCCTCACCGTGGGAGCCGTATCGAAGACTATGCGCGTAAACATATTGTACTGTTCTGATTCAAGGAATTGGATGACCTGCGATGACACTTCAATTCATAAGCAAGACGAAGATATCGAGCAAGAATTATTACTGTTAAAGGCGATAACATGCCTTTGAAATTGCAATAGCTTCATCTAAACCAGGAGGAGGTGTGTCCAGTAACTCTCCAAGCTTTAGATCCCCAAGCTGTTGTGACACAATTCAAAAGTGAGTGGACATATCAAATGAGGTTAAGGGGAATAAGCTTTTTCCCAGTCAAGTGCTACGAAAAAATAAGCGTGAAAAAAAACTCCAGAAAGTTTGTATTTTGTGTACGACCATCACGAAAACACTAATATACATCTTTATAAAACATAGACGGGAAAAAGCAGAAGGTAAGGCATCATTGGTTAATTTCAAACACGTGTGTCGAAATAACGATTTCACCTGATCTGCAATCACTCCAAGGCCCATTCCATCCATGAAATCTTTGACTCCGCTTCCACCACTTCCCTGGCTAACACTTCTAAATTCTTCTCTTGCCTTTTCAGGGTTTATCTGAAACCCCCAACACTTCCCAATTCAAGACTCTTAGGCAAATAATAGATTACACTTACAAAAGCAATATGCTGTTACCTCCAGGGCAAAAAGTGGAGAATACGGGCCCTCAACGGGAACTAATGTCCCGCCCGTCAAATCCTAAGAAACAAGCATACCCATAAGTCCCAAAAATCATAAGCTTCATGGGCACCTTGTTCCAATTTCCAGTATGAGGAGAAATCGAAATAGATAAACAAAGATTCAATCTTGACCTGGGCAAAAGAATCACTCAAGGAATGAGCAGGGTCAGTTGAAACAACTAAAGTGGGATGACCACTGTTCGCAAATTTAACAGCGAGAGATGCAGCACAACTTGTCTTCCCAACTCCTCCTTTACCACCAAGCATGTAATATTTTCTTTGCGTCCCAGAAACCATCTCATCAAAGCCAGCAACAGATTCAGTTGGAGCAGACACTGCTCTTACTGGAAAAAAAAAATATAGAGACCAATGAGCACTCTCCAAAACACGAATGGAATCTCATCGATTTGGTAATCCTATGTGTTTTTCGACATATGATGCTCAAGATAGTAGATTCATCATTTGAGATTCAGGGTTCATTCTTCTCATGAAACTTTATAGTTGACTAGCATAAAGGGTAAAATACTGAAAACAACGGATTTGGTTAACAATCACCTGAAAATTTTCCATTTTTCCAAGAAACAATTACGCATTACTATATAATCTGAAGAAAAAACATCCGTATCTTATAACTGAAAACTTCAACAAGTTTACCTTCAAATTTGCTTTTCCTGCGCCTGTTGGAGGAGACGGATAGATGCAAAAACGTGGGGCTGAAACTATCGGTGAAATTGAAGGATGGGGCTTCATTGCTATTCCGTAATTGAGGCTTGAGAAGAAAGCCTCTCCTAAGAGTGGATTTAGGGATCGAACATGTGAAATTGGCAAAAGAAGCCGAAGCAGAGGAAGAACAACACGACATAGTTACTTACTGCAAAGTATGAGAGCTAACTTTACTGGACAAACAAATCCAACTATGTCTAGAATGAGCTCAAGAATTCAGACCCTTGTTCATTTCATCGTCAAATAATAAGTACGAGGACGAAATTGGAGTAGATGTTACAATTGAGGGACATAGTAATAATTAACCCTAAATAACACTTCTTTGTTGATAAATCAATACTTGAGGGACCAATCAACAATATTTCAAGGAAGTGTAAAACTAATTATAAACTTGATTGCGGTCTTAATATTTGGCAGACATGAAAGAAAATGCAAAGCCAATTGTCACATAAATGTAAACAGATTTAGCATTAGGCAATAATTAATGATATCATTAGGACTGCAAGATTTGTTAATGTTCACTGTTTGACGTAACAAGTGAATGGTCCAAAGGTGGTTACTGATTAGTCCCTAAAAATACAAAGTGCCACATACCTCACAATATTATTCTTATATTTTTTCTATTTCACTGTTATTGAACATTAATTTTAGCTTATAATAATTCATATCTAAAAGAACATAAAGAATCCGTAAAAGTGAGGAGACATTCTTGTTACAAAAACAGCATAGATAGATAACAAACAAATAATCGCTTTACAAGAACCCCGAAAAAGACCCCTCATTTAGCGGGGAAGAGAAAAAGTAAATAACAAGGAAAAACATATGCAACATTGGTTGCAGAAATACTTTTGAGGGAAGGAAGATTTCGGATTCTGCAATCGGTTCTCTGATTCTATCTCTGGAATCAGGGAATCATTCATCAACATAATCTCCATTTCCCCGTAATTTTATCTTCCTTTCTTGACTTTTCTTGATCAAAAAACAAACGTGCATATACACATCGGCAATTTTAATGTGCACGTGCATGTACGCTTGGTAAGAAGAATCTCAGGGCCTTTAATGGGTTCTTGAGCTAAGGGGTAGCAGAAAAGTTTATAAAGATTGGATTTTTTTTTGTTCTCCTTTTCTTTTTGTGGGGGGTTCCATGAACATGGGAATGGCAGAAATTGAAGGCAAAATGAAGGGTTGGCTTTATTTGATTCGCTTTAATCGTTTTGGGCTGCAATATTCACGGAAGAGGTACTTCGTGCTTGAAGATAATTGCCTCAAGAGCTTCAAGTATATTCCCACTTCTGACGCAGAGGTAGCTTTGGTTTAATTTTATTTATATGAAAATAATACAGTTGCGTACATATGATTTTATTGTGTAGCTGCTTAAGTGTTTTCCTGTTTTTCTCTAATATGGAGGGACTAATCTTAGCAGGAGCCTTTAAGAAGTGCTATAATCGACTCTTGCATTCGCGTAGTGGATAATGGAAGAGAGAGCCATCACAGAAAAGTAAGATCCAAAATTTTGGTTTTGAGTAGTATTCGAGCAATTTTGATCATTTACTACCACATTTGTGCTTATTGTTGATAATCTTTCCCTGTTTTTTGACAGTTGTTCTTCATTTTCACGCTTTACAATACTTCCAACCACAATGATCAGTTGAAGGTAACCTCTTTTCATGCATACGTACAATATATATAATGAATATAGAATACTCTGACCTGGAATTTCGCAGCTTGGAGCAAGCAGTTCAGAAGAAGCTGCACGGTGGATTCTTTCGTTGAAGAGCGCTGCAGTAAATCCAGCGAAGAATTTGAGATCTTCTTCTGAAAGAAAATGGCAACCTTTCAGGTTTGCATCTCTTTTTTGGTTAGCTGTAACTATTGTCACAGATTATCTTACTTACTGAAATCCTAATTAAAATGCTCAGTTGCTATGCTAATGACATTTGTTGATTAAAACAGCATGAGCATTTCGAAACGAATGGCTAAAAGATCCGTTGACTGGACTTCGACTTCGTCCATGCATGTAAACGCGATGAAATCTGACGTAATAGCCCCTTCGCCTTGGAAAATATTTGGCTATCAGAATGGTATTCATATGATATTCTCAACATTTAAGACTATAGGCGCTGGTTTCGTCTTCAGTTTGATCTTCTTTGCTATTTTTGTCCCTTTATTAGGATTACGCCTCTTCAAAGAAGCTAAAGACAAGGACTTCAACGGCAGGGTAGATTTCTGTAACAAAAAATGCCCATAATTATCGAACTTTTGCCTCCTTAATCACTCTACGCATTTCATTTTTTTTTCCTCTTAGTATTGGGATGATCACCCAGCTATAATGGCAGTTGGCGTTGTTGATGGATCTTCAGAGGCTGTTTTCAGCACGATAATGTCTCTTGGCCCCTCGAGAGCAGAGTAAGGCCATGTTTGGTTCGTCTTAACCGTAAACAGCCTATAAATTCTTTTTCCATCTGACAATCTCTCGTTTGCGTGCTCAGATGGGATTTCTGCTTCAAACGAGGAAACGTGGTGGAGCCCCTCGACGGCCATACAGATATTATACACATCGAACTATACAACCATTGGCTACCTTGGTAAGAATCATTAAAACTCCATCCTTGGAAAGAATAAAGCAAATTGTTCAGCGACTTATTAATCCATTTTCTTTAAGGGCGATGAAGCGAAGAGACCTTTTGCTGCGGCGTTATTGGAGAAGAGAAGACGACGGCACATATGGTGCTTTGTTTCTCTATTTTAGCTACTAAATCGAATCAGAAGATGCAACGTTTTGCTCTGATCTAATTGCCTTTCCTTCTCTCTGCTTTTGGACACAGTTATTCTTTACCATTCGGTTGTCCACAGAAAATGCCCGCCTCAAGACGGTTATGTTCGAGCTTGCCTTAAAAGTAATGTATGCTTTGATTTCTTGTAAATTTGATGACAGATGCCCTTAATCGGTAGCGTTTTGATCGATGATCTCTCCATCGTACTATGGTTTACCTTTCCTGATTCTTCGGTTTTTTATAATATCAACATAATGACTGAATATTCAAGCAGGCGGTGGAATAGTAATAACTCCCATGAAGCAAGGCAAAGGTTGTGTAATAAAACACATGCTTGCCATCGACTGGCGATTTTGGAAATCCTACGTAAACAAAGCATCGTCGAGATCCATCACTATTCGCATGCTCGGTAGAGTTGCAGGTGGAAAAATTTAATTTTTTTTTTTATTACTGTTGTCTTATTTTTATGTATTTTAAGTACCTAAGATCTAATTTTTTGCAGCCTTGAGAGAAATGTTTCGTGCAAGTCCTGGGAATACGAGCCACGAATACATGTCGGGCGAGCTAACGATAGACATAGACATTCCCGTGACTGAAAAGGAGGAGATCGATCAAGAAAGAGGTCGCCTCGAAAGCTCTGAAAAACGAAAGTGACGACGAATATTCGAAACGCCATTCGGGCAATTCTTCGAGCCTCGTGGGATTAAACGACGTGGACGACGAATTTTTCGACGTTCCCGAACCTTTGGAGGATGAGATGTCTGAACATAGGTGGTCGACCGAGAGTCAAGATTTACACTATGTGGTACTCTTTTTTTCTGAATTTTTTTTCGGTGAATTACGTTGCGTTATATGTCTTAATTATTACAGCATCTATAGTTCGTCGTCTGATAAAAAAAAATGCAGGACGCGTATCAGCCAAAGCCATCTCCAGCGGCTAACTTTGTGAAGAAACTGCATGGCCTTGCATGTTAGCTAGTCCATTTGAATCAAAAAATATTGTTATATATGTCGAATTTTTATGTAACGAAATTTTTGTGAAAGAAAAAAAAACGTATTTTTGCAGCCCAGAAAAAGGGTTACATGGACTTGCAAGAGATATCTCGGGAAGAAATCGTAGTGAACTGCTTTGGTTCGACGCTCCCTAAAGACTCGACTTGCAATATGCCGTGCAGTTATACATCGGCCGATCCTTCTTTGTTCCTCATTCGCGGCGATAATTACTTAGTGGACCATCAAAAGGTTTTGGCTTTTCTTCTTTCTTCTCTTGCGAAATCATCTCTGAGATTGTTTTCAAGATATAATTATGTATTATCAAAGATGTTCGTGCAATTTTTTCGATAATAATTCAGATAACAGCGAAATCGACTTCAGCTCAATTGGTCGCTGCTGATTGGTTAAAATCCGACAAACGCGAAGATGATCTCGCCGGTCGACATGGAAGCATCGTTCAAGTATATACATATATATATATATATATATATCATCTTAATAATTAGTATCACTCATTCAAATACCTTTGCAGAAACATGCTGCTCAAGGAGGGTCAGAATTCTTTTTCGTCGTCAATATACAGGTAAATTAATAATGGCTCATGATGGCAAGGATATGGCATTATATATACCTATTTCAGTTTTTTTTTTTTTTAAGATTACGATTCTTGAATTATAAAGGTTCCTGGCTCGAGCTTGTACAACCTTGCCTTATACTACATGCTCAAAACTCCAATAGAAGATATGCCTCTCTTGGAGAAATTCGTGAACGGCGACGACGCCTTTAGGAATTCGAGGTTCAAGCTAATACCGTACATTTCCAAGGTTCGAATATATGCTAACGACGATCATATTCTCTGCTTTTCAACGACTTGATTTTATTCACAAAATCTTTCCTTTGTTTTTTCTATGCCATCTTTCAGGGATCTTGGATAGTAAAGCAGAGTGTTGGTAAGAAATCTTGTTTGATAGGTCAGGCGCTCGAAGTCAACTATTTTCGAGGGAAGAACTACCTCGAGGTGAAAAACAGATGCTATTATTTCAATGTTCTTTCTTTCTTTCTTTTTGACGCCAAAATATTTAATTTCGTTGTAAATTTTTGTAGCTCGATGTCGACGTTGGGTCGTCGACGGTGGCTCGAGGGGTTGTTAGCCTCGTTCTTGGATACCTAAACAACCTTGTCATTGAAATGGCTTTCTTAGTACAGGTAAGAAGAAATGTGACTTTTGTTATGTTAATGCATGGATTATTTTCCCACAAAAGTAATGTTTTTTAATGTTTTTTTGGTGTGGTTATTATTGTATAGGGTAACACTGCAGAAGAGTTGCCTGAGATACTCCTCGGAACTTGTCGTCTCAACCACTTAGATGCGTCGAGGGCCGTTGCCGTCGATTCGATTCGTACGAGTTTAAATTAAACATTATTCGTTCGTATATATTTATTTATATATTGATGTATTTTTTCCCTTCTACCATTGACTGTTGAGAACCCAAAGTTTGCAATAATATTTATTGTAACTATTTTAATTTTTTGGGTAGCCCCGAAGCCCGTAGTTTTAACAATTTTCTATCATCATTAGATTTGTTTAGACTTTATTTTTATCACACAAAAAAAATGTATTCCGCGGCACAAATTATGGTATAAATCACAAAAAAAAAAATAGTATTCCGCGGCACAAATTGTGGTATGAATCTCAACAAGTCGTCGGTTGCATGCATGGGAAACGAGAGACGAGGTCACTTGACTTTCCATTAATACCCCTTCAAGCTTGCTCTTAGCAATAGATAGCAATGGTTGGTGCCCCAAAAGGTCATTTTACGCTCCTCACCGAAAATTGAACTCACAACGGTGTCCTCGCGTCGATTCGATTCGATTTCACATATCGTCCACTCCATTTTACGTGCCTTCGTTGACTGTCTCCTTATCCTTCGAACTCTATTTTCTCCATGCTTATTATTTTTATATTTAGTCAGTTATTAGTGGAAGAAGCTAACAAACGGAAACCGTTGACCGTGCGTTTACTAGACTCGAGTTATTTATTACACAGCCATCGATGCCCGTGAAATCCGCCCTTGATTTGACGGCTATTGCCCGTCGATATTTGACCAATGCCATTTCCACCTGTTGTTTTAGAGTAGGATATATATATTTATTGTATAAATAATCGCAACCGACGTGCATATACGAGCCAAGAACAATTAAGCACGTCAGATAAAACCGCGCCATGTGAATACAACAATCAATATATATACGAAAAATACATAGAATCACGTTGAATATTCGTAAGGCTATTGAGCTCCCTTAAACGATAATAATGAAAATAAAAAGGCAAACCTAATTAGGTGTGTGCACATGATTTTACAGCCAAGAAAAAGGGTTTTGGCACGCCATGGCCAGCATGATCTTGACATTTCAACCTCAAGCTCGTTGCTATGCTTGATCAAAGAATATCTTACAAAAAATACATGTGTATATATATATATATATATATATACACAGAGGTTAGGAATTCAGTACTTGTTCACCGATCTTGTTAGAGGATGCCATCAATCGACAGTCATTAATTAGCTTATTATTACGCTATGAGACTCATTAATTCATAATTAATGCTGATAGTATGGCAAGCGGGCAATTTACTAAAACGTTAAAGGAACGCTTTTACGCTTAGTATCATCGGATCATAACAGTAACACTATATATATGTCATTGATATATTATTTCTACTATATAAGTATAAACGACTTATATATATGGTAAACCGTCATATCATCATAACTTAAATAGTAACACTATATTACATTATGGTATATATATATCACTTAGTTATATATATTTCGTAGTAAATAATCCCATTCCAGCTCATTAATAGTGACAATAACGTGCTTTAATTACGGATGTGGTGTCAATCAGTTAGCTTAACTTTCTTTGTGAAAATCGCATGCTCAGTCTCAACCAAGTAATGCATATATATATAATATATATATATATTATATATGAATTTTACATAGAAAGTTATTTAAAACTTTCTATATGATGACGATTATAACTTAAATAGACTCCTAAGACTTCATTATGTCCTCGTAACATCCATACTCCTAGTATCCGTGATTTTTTCCTATTTGCGTGGGTTATGATACGAGTAGTGATGAGTATATATATTCATGGATGCAGTATATAAGTATTTATTATTTATGTTAATGGCTCGTTTGATATAAGCGTTTAGGGACTACATGGGTATAAGTTATTTGTGTATAGCTATACAAGGATTTTGTTGATGTTGTGTTTTAACATGTTTGATATGTGTGTGTTAATTATTTGTGTAATGATATAAATTGTGTTTGATAGATGTATTTGAGATGTGTATATGTGTATATGGATTAGTGATACACAACTCATAACCACCTTAGAGGTGGGTATGGATATAGGCCTATAAATAAAAACCTTGTAATAGACGTGTATAGTCATACAATTCATACATCCAAACACACCATATACACATAAAAACCATGAGCCCCTAACGAAATAATTTTGAAAAGGTTGAGAGAGAGAGAGAGGGACCTGTGTGAATTGAAGACTTCAACATCACGACAGAGAAGTGATGAAGGCGTGAGAGAGAGAGAGTAATTGCAATGAAACAAGAGACTTCACCTACCTTTTTATTATTTTGTATTTTATTATTTAGCCCTTAGCTTTTTTATCTCTCTCGTTCTCTTCATATTCACTCAAATCCTCACTTCACGCATTTCGATGGGGTTCTACTTGACATGAAAGAACGCTCCCAGAAAAAGCAAAACTAAGCTCAAACTTTCTTTCTCATAGATTCGTCGTTAGCCTTCCTTGGGCGGGAGAGTTTGTTGGGTTAAATTGACAAACGACAAAGGTTTGGTCTTGCTCTTGGCTCGACATTATCACCTCTTTCATTTCGATTTTTCTTCAGCTTCAGCGTTGAGTTAATATATATTTTGGTTATTATTACCCGTTTTATGGTGTGTTCCTAGCAGAAGCTTGGCATTTCGCAGTCAATTAGTACTTTTTCTTTTCCGTTTTCAATTTTCATTACACCAGCACGCAAAAAAGGTTTTTTTTCCCTGTTATTTGTAGAGGTGACAATAGTCAAATTTGAATCTTTTTATCGTCTTTAGCAATGACTGAGAAAGATATATCCGCAAACTGTTTTTCTTGAATTATATTCTACCATATCTGCAATTTGAAGAAGCATTTCCCACGCTTTACCGTATCTTTGCATTAATTAGCCCTCAAATTCACATTGCTCTGCCTCCACCTTTCCTTGAGCAGCTCACTTGTTATTTAACACCACATTTGTATTGTCTGCACTCATTTCTCGTTTCATCTTCTCAGCTTAGAAGCGATCGATGGATCCAAACTCCATAGACGAGATCGACTGTGCGAGCTTCTTCGACCAAATCGACGACTTACTCGAGTTTCCCCCTGAGAACGAGCCCGAAGACGTTAACTTCGGGGGCAATTTGGTCAATTCCGGCGATATCTTTGCCACCAAGAACTCCGTCTCCGACTTCTCCTCCGAGCGCTATGTCCCGGTGAGCGTTCGATTTTCGCCGAGCGCAATATTTATGCACCGAAAAACGACAAAAGATTTTCGGGTTTTCCTCGAACAAACTCTGACAAAGCTGACGTTTCTTGCGCCGATAATTCTGCACCGTTTCATTAAATCGCGTGACTCTCTGTTTTGTTTGCTTGTGGGCGGCATGTAATCCTCCGCCGAGCCTATTTTTGTTGCATTGCACGCTACGTGGTTTCTTTCAACCTTTTTTGCGATGAAATCGTTTTAATTGATGAGAAGCCTCATTCTCATGCAGTACGAGGAAATCGCACAGCTAGAGAGGCTCTCGACTTTCGTTGAAGATTCGTTCGCTGTCGACCATAAGAATGAAGTCCCTTGTCCGAACAAAAAAGACTCCAAAGACAGCCATTTCGAAACCTCGAGCCCCGTCGAAAGCAGCAGCAGTAGCATCAGTGTGAGCTCAACTGCAAAACCAACCATCTCAGCCATACGTGCGACCCATCGGGCCCGTAGCAAACGAGCCCGCCCGCCGAGCCAGCCCATGGAGCCCACAGCGGTCCATTTCGAGGGCTTCGAACAGAAGAAGAAGAAGAGCAAGGTGGCGGCTAGCCTTCAAGGAGGAGAGGTGGCTCGAGGGGATGGTTCGACGGCTAGGAAGTGCTTGCATTGCGAGGAGACCAAGACGCCTCAGTGGAGGGCCGGGCCAATGGGCCCGAAGACGCTGTGCAATGCTTGTGGGGTCCGCTTCAAGTCGGGCCGGCTGTTTCCAGAGTATCGACCCGCGGGTAGCCCTACTTTTGTCCCGGCGGTGCATTCGAATTCTCACAAGAAGGTTCTCGAGATGAGGAACAAGGCGGCCCGTTGTGGTTAGTGAGAGAGAGCCCGAGGTTTAGCTGCTCGAGTGACGTGTAGCATGTTGTTGAGCTCTCTCTCTTTATATTGTCATCCTTTTTCTGCTTAGTTGACTTTCGAGTGCTTCTCTTGCAGATTTTTATTGTTGGTTTCTTTCTTGCTTCGTCGTTTGCACAGTAGTTGAGAGAGGGAGAGAGTTATTCTGTCTAGCGAGCTTGATGAGTCTGACTAGAGCTGATGATGTTTTGTATTAGGTCCTTGAGATGAATGAACTCTTTTCCTAGGGCTTTTCTCAGTCATCTTACGGGAATCATTTCTAACAACATCCGCTGAAACCTTATAAGTTTTGTAGTTGTTTAAGTAAGGTACAAGATAAAGTTTAGAAATGGTGGAACTTCTATCAACACTTCAAAGTTCGGCGTAATAGCAAACTAAACATCAGATATAATAAGATTGATGTTTACCACGGCTAAGCTTGTTCTTGCTTCGTCTCTAACGGAGTATGATTCTGATAAGGACTTAGTCAATCGTAAAGCCCCTCGTCGTGCCATATATCTACCAAAAAGTCGACCATCTCCTGCAAAAAAAGCTCGAATCGACACGCATTTTACTACATAAGGAATCAAATAATGTAGTCAAGCATAAGAGAAGAGAACTTACGGGCAATGGAATTCTCTCGGAGAAAGGGTCGTGCGTGGAGAGCAAGTCTTCGTATGTCATAGACCAGCTGAAGATCAATCATTGGCCAAAATGACTAACAAATTGCCGCAATTCATTCAAGTGAAAGATAAGAGGAAATTCCTCGACTTACCTTATAATTGGATCCTTGGGCGTTCTATCAGTCTTCTGGGCTAAATCGCCAGCCCATTTTCTTCTACCTTCGTTCCATTCTATAGCAGCTGCAAATATGATGCATATTTCAGACACTCAACTCATTTCAGACACTCAACTCATCTGTGGTAATGAGAAAGACACAAACACACATACCGTGATTGACGAATACAGTAGCAGTGCTGTTCTCTGCTGGCCTTTTCTGTTCATGAATTGGCGGAGGAGGCAAAGGCATGGAAGCTTCAAATGTTGGCCTCTTCTCTCTGCATTCGAAAGTTCTGACGTTGACTTCCATTGCTTCTTGACTGAAAAACCATCCCACGATAGGAATCCTTAATAAGTTCACTACCATCAAACACCTCCTTAATCAGGGCAGTTGGTTCGGTAAATAAATGATCACCTGCCTCAGAGGAGATGGCGAAGATAAGATTTCAGGCAATTCAACTTCCATAACGAATCAAGCTTGCAGCTTTGCAGCTTTTTTCGAACATGATTAAGCAGATCTTGTTCTAGTTAGAGGCTATCAAGATTCAGAAAAATTACATTTTGTAAACAGGGGACAAGTGAAATGCCCTGTCAAGATTCTCTGAGATTCTCCTTTACTAAGAAGGTAAATATTCTAACCAAACTGATGAATGAGAAGTACCAATCCCAACTCGAGACATATGCAGCCATATGCATTTAGCAAGAAGCCCGCAAAGTAAACCAGAAATCGACAGCTTAAAATATCATACAAGAAAGACAAACCACAACGCACAATAGCCGAAAGAAAAATAAAGAACGATGAACGAATAGATAAAAGGGAAAGAAAAAAAGAAAGAAAGACGATACATACCTTTTGCACTCTCAGAACAGAGGCCAAGCAAAACAGAGGAGAAGAAAGAAGTGAAGTGTAAGAGGGGAGCCCCTATATATAGGGAGTGAGCAGAGCAGTGCAAGTTGCATTAAAGTTTGTGGGCGCAGCATAGAGACACTGAAATCGATTCTTCTTTTAAAAATATATATACAACAAAATAAACGTCATTTTCTTGGTTTGGTGGTATCGACTTTACAGTTTTCCCCAGTTTCTTGATTCCCTCAACCTCTGCCCTCCGTCCCTTTCTAGTTGAAGTGGACTCTGTACTAGTCAATTTATACCATGACTAAAATACCCCTCCAATTATTCATGGGTTCGTAAAACCAAGCGTGCTTTTAAGTCATTTGACAATTCGTATCGGTTCATGATTTGAATGAGTAGCTGCAATGTTATTAACGTGCTGAAAACTCCACTTGCCGTCTATTGGTACTTTATTTTTTATATATGAATAAATTATATTAATTTATGGGAGAGCACGCGATAAATGGTAATTAAAGGGCCCAAACTTAAATAAACATGTAACCCCTAGGGTCCAATTTAGCATATATCGTAAAGCGGAAACTTACACCACAAAATATACGTAAATGTAACATATTCAAAATTGAAAATACAAATGTCGAAAATTTTACATACTAATAATCATACATGTCATAAATTTTCTAATAACATGTCAAAAAAAATATAATATGTAATGAAAAGGATGATTTGATAAAACATATATAGTCGGATAGCCATGTGCGATATACAAGGAACCACATTGTAAGATTTCTTGTGGATAACATCAAACACAGGCATTATGGATACCCATACACGTAACACATTTACTTGACGGACAATGGTGTAAGAAAAAATTAATGGGCAAAAATATGATAAACATAATTATAGTGGATGAAATGCTTCATTTATTTTTATAAGCTATATTGAATTGATATTTAAGAATAATTTATCATATTTAATTTTAGTTTCCACGTCCTTCGACATTAGTCAAAGAAGGAGCGCTGAGCCTGCCACCTCACAACCGACAGAATTAAAGTTTAATTAATGTGGAAAATTGCAATACAAGTCCTTTTAATATAGAAAATTAGTAAGTAGTCCTTTAAAGGAGAATAAATAATATATGAATTTAGTTTTGAAATCCGCGAGTAAGTGGGAGTTGCAAGGAAATCATCGCCCATACCAAACAAAGTCATTTTCAAAGATCTAAAATATATCTTGAAGTTAAATCAGCCTAATTACATCATTTGCTGACATCAGATACGACTAATACGAGGCCGCCCATGTTGTCTATAATCTATGCGAAAATTTAACCTTTTCGACCACATATTATGAATTATTTACAATTTACGAACTTAGTAACTGCAAGATAAAAAAGATATGAAAACACCGATTAAAACATTTGACTTTAATTAAACTTATCCATCGTTTTATTTATTATTCGTGGCATTATGTTGATTTAAGGACCCAATAAGATAATTCTCTTATTTATCACTTTAGATTTAGTTTGTTTTCGAAGAGAAGAAGAAGCTTTGACGCAAAGACAATTTTCCGACGGTGAAACCTACCCCTTACCTTTCCGAACAACTAATAATGAATATAAAATACAAAATATTTTCTTAAAACAAAGTACAAAACAAATACATTGATTGGTGAAAAGGTGACAAATCATCCTCTTTCTCTTTCTCTCTCTATATCCACTTTTCAAAGCAAAACAAGGCAGAGAGAAACCTTTTTTCACAATCATCTTATCTCCTGCTGGTGTGTGTGTGTGTGAATCCACTTCCAAACTTTTTCAGTTTTCCTCACAAAAAAGTAGGAAAACTTAATCTTTACTTCAGTTCGGGAACCCAAAACTAAGAAAACCTCTTGTCTCTGTCTCTGTTTGCTGTGTGTATAGAGAGAGAGAGAGAGAGAGAGAGAGAGAGAGAGAGAGAGAGAGAGAGAAGGGGGATGAGATGGGAATTATATCTGAAGATGCTGTCTTGATTAAAGAAGCTGATAAGGAAGGTGAACTCACTGTAATAACTGTAAACTGTCCTGATAAAAACGGCCTTGGATGCGATCTTTGCAGGATTATATTGCTCTTTGGCCTGAGCATCACAAGAGGAGGTATATTAATGGTTTTCGTCGTCACTTTTCAACTGCTGTTGATCTTGGTTTTGTTCGGTAAAGTCTGCTATTCTGATGATCTTAAAGATTTGTGAAAGAAGAAAGAAAAAAATAGCTCTTTTATTCCATCTACAGCTCTGTTTGTTATCTTGTTTAGAGATGGCATAGTTAACTGAGTCAGATGAGCTTCTTTCTTTCTTTCTTTCTTCTTTTCTGCTATGGGTATTTGACTTAGAAGGATCAGATTTATACAGTTCCCACCCCTCCCAATCTAAATAACTTATGCTGTCACTTTCATGGTGATTTGAGCTGTCAATTTTCCGACCAAACTAATTGCTTTGAAAATGGGTGAAAAAAAAAAAAGATGTATCAACTGATGGTAGATGGTGCTACTTAGTTTTCTGGGTAGTCGGGAAATCTTCGACTCGATGGAACTTACTGAAGAACAGACTCCTCGAAGTTTGCCCGACTTGCACGCCTTCAGCCTCCAAGATTTACTACTTCATCCCTGAGTTTCAACAGCCTAAGCAGCCACAAGTATTCTTGCTCAAATTCTGTGCTCTTACGATCGAAAGGGCCTTCTTCACGGTACCAATTGTAATCAGTTGATCGATGTATGATGTCATAAATTCTCTTAACTCTTTGAATGAAAAATCCTCATATGCAATCTGTGCTTACACAGATGTCACTGAGGTCTTATACGAGCTCGAGCTAACGATAAAACGTGAAAATCTACACAGCGCCCGACGGACGAGTCATGGACCTCTTCTTTATTACAGATACGAGGTATAATATAGCTTCATCTTCTTACTGTAAGATCGGAATTTAGATGACAACACTCTCCATTCGAATCCTAGGGAGCTTCTCCATACGAAAAAGAGGTGCGAGGAAACGATAAAGCGTCTCCAATCAGTCGTAGGAGAAGCAATGATGAGCTGTGACATAGAGCCAGCGGGGCCCGAAGTGGCTTCTTGCGTGCAGTCTTTTCTTCCTCCGTCAATCTCAGACGACATTTTCAAGCTTCACCTCATCGCTGATGGGGCGAGCGGATTGGTCTCTTCTGAGGATTCTGTCTCCATTCTCTTCGACAACTCTCTAAGCCCTTCTCACACGCTTGTCCAAATCTTCTGCAAGGATCACAAAGGGCTCATCTACGACATCATGAGAACCCTAAAAGACTACAACATTCAGGTGACTGTTACCTTCCCATTTTCGTTTCGTCGGAGAAATTTCATAAAAAACCCTTACTTTAACGACGATTTTTGTCCATCCTTTTTGTTTTTCTTGCCAGATCTCTTACGGTCGTTTCTCAGCGAACGCAAAGGGGAACTGTGAGATGGACTTGTTTGTAATGCATGCTGATGGGAAGAAGATATTCGATTCGCACAAGAAAGATGCCTTATGCTCTAGGCTGAGAATGGAGCTTATAAACCCTCTGAGGATAGACGTGGTGAGCAGAGGGCCCGACACTGAGCTCATCGTGGTGAACCCAGTCGAGCTTTGGGCGTGGACGTCCACTTGTTTGCTACGATATTACGCTGGCGCTTAAGATTCTGAACATAAGCATATTCTCTGTAAGAAGGATAACTGTCTATACCTACTGCTGCAATGTATAACTTGAAAACACTTGAACGATTTTCTTTAACACCATTGCAGGTGGAGATTGGGAGGCATAGAATGCACGATAGAGAATGGGAAGTGTACAAGATATTGCTGGATGAATGGGATTGCTTGACTGTTTCAAGAACTGATATTAAGGAATGTGTAAGGAAGAAGCTCATGGGTTGGGATTGAGAGTTTGTTGTCTGTTCTCAAGCCGTCGATGTACAGATTAGGTAATCCTTTTTCGTTTGGATGAAGTATATATAACATACTTATACAGATATGGTCAGCTTCTGTAAATTCTTCTGTAAAGCATGAAATGAAAGTATAATGGAAGTCCTATCATGTTCTTACAACATGACTACGATTCAAGAATGGCCTAGTTTCTTACATTACACATGGTTAGGAACAAAAGGATTTCAGTCCCGCAAGAACACAGAAATACTGAGTGGCAATGCTCAAGAAGACGAGAAATAGACCCTTCACCACATTAGAGTTCAATGCGATATCACGATCAAGAAAAAATAGCCGAATTGATGCGTTGGAGACGTTTTAATTGCCGGGAGCTATCAGCTAGCCGTTGAATATTTGGGGCGCTGAATCTAACCCGTCCTAAAATTCTTCCTCAGAAACTCATCAAGAAAGGACTTTGAAGCCCTATTCGAATAGGCTTACATTCTTGCCTGAAAAAGCGTCCCAAAGAAGAACCACAGATTGATGATGTAAAAACATACAGTTTCTGCTTAGTTCCTCATGTTCTGTTGCTGCCTTATGCTCGCTTGATTGGTAGTGATGTTGAGATTTCATTATTCACTCGCCATTGAGGTTACACTCGTTGTATAGAGCAACAATTTGCGAGAAAAAAATTGGTTCTTTTTTTGTGTTGACGTTGGGAAAAGCTCCCACTCAACCTAAACCTTTTCAAAAATCGAATTTTTCGAGGCACCCATCATCGTACTTGATCCGTTTTTATGACATGGATAATGATGTCCGAATGAAATCAATCAGATTTCCAAGTCAATTCGGTCTTATATATTGTAAGTAACAATATGATCTGACAAATATTGGTAACAAATCTTGAGGCAATTTTCATTTGAGGTGAAGTTTCCGAAGACACCCCACTTCACGGATCTTCTCCCAAACCACACATCTGAGAGCAATTTCAATTCTTGTGAAAACTGTTTCTTCGTCCTCCACATTCAGGTACCTCGTCATCTTTCCCAGCTTTCCTCGATATTACAGCTTTTTTTTTCTCATGCAATCCACGTATTTGCCTCAGAATTTCATCTGGGCTCTTCGAATTCCTCAAAAGTGTTCGTTTTTTGTTCAAACAGCTAATCTCTGTGTTTTCACGTCATCTTCAAGTGCGATGCACCACTATTATTAGATCGGAGTTTGTATCGTCGTGGGCTCGAATCTTGATCGGAGACAGAGTGGCGGCGATGGTATAATCTTATAGCTTATGAAAAATCGAATCTGTTGATTCTGTAGCTATTTCAATCGACTAGAAGGAAAAACAGCGATGTTCAACAAGATAATGAAAAGGGGGCAGAAGAAGCCCCAAAAATCAGAAGCAATCGAAACTCCAATGCCCTCATCCTCTTCATCCGCCCCAGACGTAACCGTAAATCACGCCTCACTCACGCCGCCGCCGCCGCCCCACATCCCCACCACCCTTCCACCGCCCAGCAAAATCCCGGCATAGTCGAAGTACTGCCAATGTTAAAGGACGTCTCCATATCAGACAAACACGGCGTCTTTGTCAGAAAAGTTCAGGTCTGCTGTGTCTTCTTCGACTTCTCAGATCCCATGAAGTCTGTCAGGGAAAAGGAGATAAAGAGGCAAAACCTCGCCGAGCTCGTCGATTTGGTCCAGTCGGGCTCGTGCAAGATGAACGAGATAATGCAAGAAGAAATGGTGAAGATGATATCTGTCAACATTTTCAGGCATTTTCCTCCCATTAATGGCTCAGAAGGTGGAGATCCTGAAGAAGATGAGATGTTCATGGACCCTTCTTGGCCTCACCTTCAGTTAGTGTACGAATTGCTATTGAGATACGTAGTTTCTTCTGACACGGATACTAAGGTTGCGAAGAAGTACCTCGATCATACCTTCGTAATGAAGTTACTCGATCTGTTCGATACAGAGGATCTCAGAGAGCGCGAGTATTTAAAGACTATATTGCATAGGTTGTACGGAAGGTTTATGATCCACCGACCCTTTATTAGGAGCGGGATAAACAACATATTCTACAGATTCATATTCGAGACGGAGAAGTACAATGGAATCGGCGAACTGTTAGAGATTCTTGGAAGCATAATAAATGGATTCGCGCTGCCTATGAAGGAAGAACACAAGCTTTTCTTACAAGGGCACTTATTCCATTGCACAAGCCTAAGAGCGTCGCTTCTTACCACCAGCAGCTTTCTTACTGCGTCGTTCAGTTCGTGGAGAAAGACTATCGATTGGCTGACACTGTGATCAAAGGAGTGCTTAAGTATTGGCCCGTAACAAACTGTGGAAAGGAGGTTCTCCTTCTCGGGGAGTTGGAAGAAATCCTCGAGGTGACTCAGCAACCCGAGTTTCAGAGGTGCATAGTTCCTCTGTTTAGGCAGATTGGAAAAAGCCTTAAGAGCCCCCATTTTCAGGTCCAAGAATGAATGCCCTTAACTTACCATATGTTTGTAAGAAAATGGCTAATTTTCTGTCTATATTTTACGCATTACTAGGTTGCAGAGCGGGCCCTGTTTTGGTGGAACAACGAGCACATAGTGGGATTGATTTCAGACAATAGGCAAGAGGTATTACCGATAATATTCGACGCCTTGGAGAAGAACATACGTACTCATTGGAACCAAGCGATCAATGGGCTAAGCTGCAACGTTCGAAGGATGTTCGTGGAAATGGACGCTGATTTGTTCGAAGATTGCGAGAGAGAGTACGAGGAGAAGGAGAGGGCGGGCGGGCGAAATGGAGGAGAAACGAGCCTCGAATTGGAGGAGGTTAGAAGAAGCTGCTGCTTCCCAGGTTACTGTTTTAGGAACATGAATAGTTAGCTGCTCAGTTGTTGTTTGTGCCTTTGATTGTTTTTTCAAGATGGTAAAGAATATAAAGATTTATTTGCATACTCAAACCTGAAGGCTTTTGCTGTTGTTTGTCTGAAAGGATTCAAAGATTTTTGTAATATTTAATGATCGTTTGTTTTTATTTCTTGGGAAAATTATAAAAATGGGTCACTAAGTATGCAAATTTTCGATTTTGGGTCACTATGTTTACCAGTTACAAAATTAGGTCACTAAGTATGTATATATAGTAACAAAATTGGGTCACTGACATTTTTTTCTACATACTTAATGACCCAAATTTGTAATTATATACATACTTGGTGATCTAGTTTGTTACTATATACATACTTAGTGACCTAGTTTTGTAACTAGTGGTGACCCAATTTGTTACTATATACACATTTAGTGACCTAATTTTGTAACTGGCAAACATAGTGATATATATTAGTGATCCATTTTTATAATTTTGCCTCATTTCTTTGATAACAATATCTCAAGAAATTCAGCTAACCATCGTCCATCAATTGCCTAGCTATTGGGCTTTATTAGATCGAATCGATCCATCAATGGTACCTACAATCTGAGCCCATCTAGCCAAGGTTCGGAATTTGCTTCGGAGTTGTACAACCTTTGGAGCCTCGTCGTTATCTTCCCTTCCCCCATTTTTCTACTTTCCTCCCTCATTTCAAAAATTTTCTTCACCCAAAGACGAGCACACAGTCGAAACGCAGTTGATTGATGCCGAAGGCAACGGTTTCTCTGATTTTGGAATCTCATGTTTCTTTACCTAATGAAGGTATTGAAGTAGTAGCCTTTTTAATTTCGTTTCTTACAATTTGTAGTAAGGTTTGTGATTCTATTGTTTCATACTGGGTTTCGGCATTTCGCAGCGAAGTTGTTTTTTTTTTCCTTTTTCTGAAGCTGCTATCTTTTTTTGGTTTAATTCTGTTGTGAATTTCAGATAAAGATGTGAGGCGTGAGCTTTCGGACATGAGTAACTTGCCAGAAAAACCTAGGCCTGTGATTAAGGACGAGAATTCAAAGTATGATTCGACGACTGCTAAGGAGTATATTGAGCAACTTCAAAAGGTAAATGAAGTTCATTCGTTGGTTTATTAAGAAGAAGAACAACAAACCTTTCATAATGTTTAGTGAACCTTGACGCTTTGGACTTTACTGTAAACAGGAAAACAATGTTTTAGTGAAGATGCTTGCACAAAGGAAGTATCCTCTTTGTTACAATATCTGCTCCTTGTCTTCCTTTTTGGTTGTATAATCTTTGAAATTCTTTAACGATGTTTTCCTCTAGCAAGATTCTTGAACAGAGTGGACTTGAGTTGGAGAGAATGAAAATTGATCTGATTAAATTCCAGCTACAGAACCAACGATTGGCTCATTCTCGGACCCAAATGCTTGCGGTCAGTGTCCCGTTGCATGCCTGTCTTGTCATTTCCTTTCTCCATAATGTTATCCTCATTAGCCTTTTCCACTTTCGATTTCTTTTTCAGGAATTAAATTCTGGTAAAGATAAGGTATGCACAAATTTCAATGCTGATGTTTGATATTATCGTTTAATCTATCCGAAATGGCTTACATTTTATGCTTCCTCGATCCCAGCTGAAGGCACTAAATCATGAGCTTGGAATCAAAAGTGCTCTCCTTACATTTAAAGAGATGGAGCTCAATGTCTGTGTGTAATCTCAGTTAGTTTTTCTCACCTGCTTTATTTATCATACCTCAGCACAGAAAATCAGCTTAATGAGACTGCTATAAACTTCTAACAATAAGTTCCACAGCGAAACTCTACGAAGTTTCATGAAGGAAAGTGCGCAATAGAACGTCGAGAAGATGAAAAGCTGCATACTGCTAAAAGGAAGCTGCGATCACATAGTAAGCATCTCAATTCTTGTACCATCTTCCATTGTAGTGATCTAGCGGGTATAACTGATAAGGTTATTCCTTGTATCGTAGGTTTGAAACCTTCTAGACCTGTAAAACCCGAGGACAATGCTGCTAACAAGAGGTTTCATTTAATTTTATTTTCAAAAACTTTCGAGGGGTAGTGATATAATCATTAAATATGTGGAATATAGACACTTGATCCTTTCCAGGCCTTTGAAAAGGAGACAGTCTGCTAGGTTAATGCAGCAGAATTGAAAACCTCCAAGGAATCGCCAGAGATAGTTGACGATGCAAAGTCTACTAAATGTCCCTTGCCTGATAATTCAACCCATGAAGATAAGTCCACTTCTGCAAATGCCTCAACCAAAATTAAACAAACAACGCTGATTCTGAATCATCTCAAGAATCCAGAAGATCGTCTATGTCCAGACCATCACGCCTTGTGACGAAAAAGGTTCAATCGTACAAAGAAGTCCCTTTGAATATCAAAATGCGAAGAGCAGAGTGAAACATGCATTTTCTTGCTCAATGTTTCGTACTTGTGTTTACCTTGTCTTTTTTTATTCTTGTAACATATGTCATTGCTCTTCCTAAGATATCTTACCGATTGCTGTAATGAAATGAAGATATGTTGTGTTTCAGAGTACCTAATGTCTTGGATCAGGTTATAATCCGAACCACCTCTATTGTGTGTTTGTTCAATGTAATGACTAATGAGGAACATATCGATTGTTGTCCGTATTTTTGCTCGAGTTCAAATATTCTTAGTAAAAGCATTTCTAGTACATTCCATTTTTGTCTATTTCATAGTAGGTAGTATCATATCACCATGTCATGCGCGAAAAAGGAGATCACAAACAAGAAGTCATTTTCACCTTTTCATCATTTCATTGCTTCCTTCACATCCACTCCACGCTATGGCTTAATTATTCTTTTGTCCTCTATCAAAGACTTGACGGAATTGCGACACTTGTCGTCGAAAAAACAACTTTAGGTCAACGACGAAGTCTATAAATTGATTGCCACTTACAACACTGAAGTCCATCGAACCAATCTGTTTGTTACGTATGTATGTGCTCTCTCGTACTCCAATTATATGGACCATAACTTCACTTATGAACATAATATGATTGGTTTAGCATCAATCTTCGCCCTTAATGATTTTCCTTGTATGATACCTAATTTGGAATTATCGGCTTAGAATATTTCAAGTAAGCATGCTCTACCTACAATCGTTGTCACAATATTAAAGTAACATGTAAAAGGAAGTCGCAATAGTAGATAATAATATATAACAGAATGGATTTCATGGGTGGCGAATTAGTGGAGGAGTCCCACTTTACTCTAGTCTTGACACCATCTTTCCAATCCATCATTTGAAAACTAACAAAGTGGAAAACAATGTAGTCACTAGTCAGTCATCAATCGTCTTGATTGGTTCTTAATGGGATTTGTATTTTTCTCAAGTCTAATGATGATGATGATGATAGGAACCACCACCTACAACTACCTAAACCACTATCGACTCCCCTTAGCCCAATTAATAGACACGTTAGGGATTTTTGGTTTTACTACAAGGAAATGAGTGAGATGGGACCAATGCTGTAAGGAGAAGCTGCTAGAAAAAAGAAAACCCCATGCAACATACTGTTGCTGAATCTTCTTATAAATAGGCTAAAAATCCTTGGGCAGAATGCATATTTTCATAATACCATCGTCACAACCACAGAATACATAAATAAGAAATCAACACGCTGTAATACTTTCTTTGCATGCACGCCCTCAGAAATGGCCCAATGCAAGGTCATAATATATGTGTCATTATTAGTTATGCTATTCGTAGACCTCACATTTTGCGCTAGAGTTTTAAAAACAGGCGGCGGCGGCGGTGGAGGTGGTGGCGGAGGTGGTGGTGGTGGTGGAGCAGCTTCGGCCGCGGTTCGGGATATGGCTCGGGGGGTGGCTCGGGTTATGGATCATCAGATGAGGGAGGGTATTATGGGTCCAGCGGTGGAGTAGGAGGAGGAGGAGGAGGTGGCGGTGGCAGTGGTGGTGGTGGAGGGTTCGGCAGCAATGGGTCGGGGTCGGGATATGGGTCGGGTTATGGGTCAGGGTATGGGTCGGGCGGAGGAGGTGGGAAGGGTGGTGGTGGTGGTGGAGGAGGAGGTGGTGGCGGCGGTGGAGGTGGAAGTGCGTCGGGAAATGGGTCGGGCTATGGAAGTGGTGGCGGGTCGGGTTATGGGGGTGGAGTTGGAAAGCGCGGTGGAGGTGGTGGGGTGGAGGAGGAGGAGGAGGCGGTGGTGGTGGTGCGAGTGGGTCGGGATATGGTAGTGGGTACGGTTCGGGTTACGGGTCAGGGTATGGTGGTGGGGTTGGGGGATGGGATAAACCATGAGAGCTACTTTGTTGGATATGACATTGTGTTTTCTTGGCACTAAGTGGGTATTGGGATATTGCATATTCTTAGAAATAAAAATGCATTGCATATTACTGTTGTTTTGCTACTGCATACGTGTTATAAAATCAAATTGATATTCTTCTTCTATTCATTGTGTGTGCGCTTGTAAAGCGGAAGCATAAAAACCTACAAAGGGTACACAAGCACGAAGATCCTAATAATGCGAAATCAAATCAGCACAAATTCGTTCATGAACTAAAATGCAACCAACCAAGGAAAGATTTCTCCTCTATATGGACAATAAGAGCGTTTAGGAAAAATTCACTTCAATCCTCTCTCAGCAACTTCCTCCATTACCATCATGGACTCTTATACAGAGTAATCGTCACTTTTCTGCAAATAGGAGCAACTGTATCAAATCCAACAGTTGATAAACCATCGCCTAATGATGCGAGACAGCTGCACTCGGATTTTGGACGTGAAGATCGTTACAAGCACAATCAATCAAACTAACCATCTTCTATCGCAATCACTTTTCATTTCAACGCCACGGATTCGTTCTCCTCCATAGCATCCATTGCGGTAGGTGATGTAGAAGCAGTTTTAGATGCGCATAAACGTTCACTTGCACGCTAAGATAAAATCATGTGAACGAAGCAAGAAATCAGAGCATTGAAATGATTCGAGCTAGACGATGGAAGAGAGAATGAGAGATGGGTTTTCGTGCGTTAATGTGTGAAAGGCAGCGGAATTGAAAGGGTTCGGCAAAGAAACGAACAAACGATGGAGAAACCCAATTATGGGAATATGCATATGTTCACCCACAAAGCAACGTTTACATCGAAACCCAAAAAAGGAGACGAACTGAAAATTCTTGAAGCCAACTAAAGAAAGGAAAATCCACATCTTTTTTCTAAGCGCTGGTGAATTTAGTGACCGCCTTAGTCCCCTCAGACACGGCGTGTTTGGCAAGTTCGCCGGGCAAGACGAGCCTCACGGCGGTCTGAATCTCGCGAGAAGTGATCGTCGGCTTCTTGTTGTACCTCGCCAGACGAGACGACTCTTGGGCCAATTTCTCGAAGATGTCGTTTATGAAGCTGTTCATTATCCCCATCGCCTTGCTTGAGATGCCGATGTCGGGGTGGACTTGCTTGAGAACCTTGAAGATGTAGATCTTGTACGTCTCCACGCTCTTCTTCATTTTCTTCTTCTTCTTGTCCCGGCCGACGCGCCGCCGTCTTTGGGCAGCTTCTTGCCTGCCTTCGGCTTCTTCTCGGCCGCCGGAGCTTTCTCGGCGGCGGGTTTCTTCTCGGCTGGTTTCTTTTCAACCTTTCCTGCCATCTTTCAGTTGATTTTTTCTGAGTTTAGGGAGAGTGAAGAAGACAAAGTAGGTGCGGAGTGAATGAGAGAGAGAGATTCCGCATCTGCATATATGTAGAGATGGGCTGTGATATATGATTGGTTGCTTTGGCTAGACGAGGATCGAGAGTAGAGCCGTCGATTAACTGAACGTGGACGGTCGTGATATAATCTTATCGATAGAGAAATTTTGGCGGCGTATGAAAAATTTCGTACGAAATTTCAGTTGGAGGGAATCTAAATATGGCCTGGGCCAAACTTTTCAGATTAATGGGCTGGACTAAGATATTACTTTATTTATATTAAAAATTAATAAAAAAAAACACGTAACTATATCATTACTTTTCAGTTTTATTTCACCATTTGATTAGGAACATCCGCGAATGTATCGAAATCCATCCAATTTGTTTATTGCTGGAGTTTGTTCGAGTGAGGGATGCAATTAAAAACCGTAAAGCGTTTTGCCAATATCAAATAAATTTTTTATAAATTTCCGCTCAGTTTCTGATAGTGCAGCGCTCCATTCTCTCGACTCTAATTTATCGTCATTCTTAAAACACACACACCCACACAAACACACCTGAGAGTGTCGCACGCATTCTACATACACACGCAATCGAATAAGTTGTCCGAAACACAATCGCAAAAAACGCTTGGAAAAGCTATCATTTTTTTTGGGTTTGCCCTGAGTTGGAAGAGTAAACGCCTTCACGGGTACGTTCCTTATGCGTACGATTACTTTAATGCTGAGGGCGTTTCGATATGCGTATCGTGATTATCGCCATGCGATCCTTATGAACTCGTAACAAGCAAGAGTTTAATTAGTTGTTTTTTCTTTCTATTGTGTCCGGCGGCGTTAGCTGAAAGTGGAAATGTTTTAACTTGATGTTTAGGTCTTATGATGCATCTGCCCAGTGGTGTTACACGGGGGTCACATGATGTCGAATTTTGATTCCTAGGGTTTGGGTTTATTCATGAATTCGAGGATTGGGTATCTATGTGAATTGTGATCAATGTTGGGTTTGATGTTTGTCATTGTGGAGAGAAGCGGATAATGTGTTTGGTAATTCTTCATTTGAGTGGTAACTTTAGCTGTAGGTTTTTTTTTGGAGTGAGGAAATGGATGAGGTTAGGCAACAACTGCAGCAGAAGCCCGAAAGTGCGAACAACGACACTCACTCGGAATTTGAGAGGGGTTTTGAAGAGTTAATGCGCGGTCATTATGAAGATGAGTACATGTCATTTGCCTCTTGTAGTTCGCCAAGGACAACAACTACTGAGGACGAGGAAGAAGATGCTGAACATCTTGTTAGAAGAAGAAGAAGATCTGATCTTGACGGCGATGATCTGGCAGAATCTTCGGCAGCTAGAAGGCGCCACTCGAGGATTTGAGCCGCTGGGCTGCTCGTCAGGCGCAGGAAATGATTACCACAATGGAAAGGAGGAATCGTGAGTCCGAGCTGATGGCTCTTGCCGGATTGCACACTGTTTCTATGCTCGACTCTTCCTTCTTGCGAGAATCACAGCCCCCTACTTCTAGGCGTCAGGGTAATGTGGAGAGGCTAAACACACGTGCCTCATCAATTTTACAGATGTGGCGTGAGTTGGAAGAAGAGCACGCCTTAAATCGTGCTCGCGTGAGAGTAAGAGAAAGGTTGAGACAGCAGGGAAGTGCTGGTTCCCATACAAATTTGTCTGTTAATATGTCAGAAAGCAGGGAAGGTGAGAACCATGAAAGTGTTGGTAATGCTAGTGAGAGTGAGAATTCTAGCCGTGAAAATTCACCTGATCTTGGAGAGATTGAGCGAGAAAGGGTGAGGCAAATTGTTCGAGGATGGATGGAGAGTGGCATTAGTGAGAATTCTTCTAATGTTATGACTCAGAACAACAGTCCTAGAGCAGAATGGCTTGGGGAAACTGAGCGTGAGAGAGTGCGAATTGTGAGGGAGTGGATGCAAACGACAAGTCAGCAAAGAGGGTCACGTGGTGGTCGCAGGGAGCAGCTGCCTAGTGAGCCCAATGGTCAAGCTGAACGTGCTCATGAAGGGTCTGTGACTGACCATAACGAAGGTCGGCCTGAGCATATACGAAGAGACTTGTTGAGGTTGCGAGGACGACAAGCTTTACTCGATCTGCTTGTTAGAGTTGAAAGGGAGAGGCAAAGGGAACTTCAGTCTTGGTGGAACATCGTGCTGTTTCTGATTTTGCACACCGTAGCCGTATTCAGGTACCCATAAATCGCTAAATTCTTGCTTTTCTCAGCTTATCGAACCTTTCACATGAAAATAGAATACTGGTCTTGTAGCTGTTTGACTAAGTATTGAAACAGATCGTTCTAATGAATCTTAACTGCTTTCCTTGAGTAATGCTAATCCATTTTCTCCTTGGTTTTTCAGTCGCTGCTTAGAGGTAGATTCTTAAGAAATGAAAGGCCGGATGAGGAGGAGAGACCCCCTTCAACGGCAGATAATGAGCTGAATCAGTTAAGACAGAGTCACACTGTATCTGGCCTGAGGTACACCTGTGAAAATCAACTTTCAATTACCCTTTTCCATATAAAGTTTAGTCTGTTATCAAATAAATGTTTGTCTTTCTTATTCCATTTTTCATCTAACTTTAGGGAAGGATTCCGCTCAAGGCTTGAAAACATTCGTGGTCAAGTAAGCAGCCAGCCTGAGCTTGCATCCAACTCTAGCAACAGCGATCTTAGAAGTAATCAGTGGGATGTATTTGCTTCACAGGAAGTGTTACGTGGGAATCATCAAATGGAAACCAATATTCATCAATCGCCAGACCAGGTAGAAGACATGGAGACCAGCTTGTTTGCCAACAGTACAGATGAATATGTTGAATCATATCGTGACAGTGACTGGGTTCAGAGACAGATTGCAGAAGACGAAAGAGTAAACCAAGAACAATCTGCATATAATGACTCTAATGGTTGGAGACATAATATTTCAAGCAATACAGAATCAAATTGGCAACAAAATGCCATATCTGACTGGCCGTTGGAAACATTGTTTACCGAAGGTGACGAGCAACCACATTTACCACAATCTAATGAAGGTTGGCCCAGAAATGACTCTATCGAAGCTGTAAATAATTGGTCAGAAGGACCTAGAGATCCTTCGAGGATAAGGAGATCCATTCCATATGGAAGAGTGTCAAGGTTTCACCCACCTGATGACGATAACGTTTACAGCATCGAACTGAGGGAGTTATTAAGCAGGTGATTCCATTGGTTGTTATTTTTTTGTTCAACTATTTCTTTTGTAGGTAAATTATATATTTAATCTTTAGGAGGAGTGTATCCAATCTTCTTCATAGCGGTTTCCGTGAGAGTCTTGATCAATTGATTCAATCATATGTTGAAAGAAGAGGAAGAACTACTCCTATCGATTGGGATATTCATAGGAACTTGCCTTTTCCACCTTCGCCCGAACGAGACGACGAACAACAGAACAGTGAGCAAAACGAGGGTCAACGTGATGCTAATGGTAGGCCTTCTTTAGTAATGCCTACGCCTCCAATGCCACCACCACAGCCTCTTTGGCACCAGGATTTGCGCCACCCTGGCTGGCCTCGACACAGTGTTCACCGTTCTGAACTTGTGAGTCAATAGATGTGTTCTCTCTCTGTTCATGCTTATTATAAAACAGAATAAGATGCCTTGACAATAGCTTCATTGAGTATGATCAATAGAGCATGTCTTTTATAATCTTTTTTAATCAGGAATGGGAGATGATAAATGATCTGAAAGGCGACGTGACAAAACTTCAGCAAGGTATGAATCACATGCAGAGGATGCTAGAAGCTTGCATGGACATGCAGTTGGAGCTCCAACGCTCTGTTCGTCAGGAACTTTCAGCTGCTCTTAATCGATCAAATGGTGGTCAAGGTCTTTTTGCTTACGGTCATCAGTATTCAGCTTATGAGATCAATTCTTAACAGTGACCTTATCGTCTTCTCATTCATTACATCTTTCTGTTTATCGATCAATGTATCAGGGGTCGCTGAGACGTCAGATGATGGGTCAAAATGGGGACAGGTTAGAAAAGGAACTTGCTGTGTTTGTTGCGATAACCAAATTGATGCCTTATTGTACAGGTACCTTGTCGTCATCTTCTCATTCTGTACGCTTCCTTACACAACAACTTCCTCTTTCTTTCTATCTTAAACTAGAAAGCTTTGTCTCCTCATTGACAGGTGTGGGCATATGTGCGCGTGCTCTAAGTGTGCAAACGAGTTGGTCCGTGGAGGAGGTAAGTGCCCGTTGTGTCGAGCACCCATTGTTGAAGTGGTTAGAGCCTACTCTATACTGTGATGTTGATGACACCAATCCATCCATATATATATATATATATATATATATATATAATGTAGTTTAGTGATTGATTGTTGCCTCTGTTTCTTGATTGTATGATTGGAACAATTGTCCCCCTAATTGCTTCTCTAACAGTAACATTTACATTCACACAAGTAGTTTTATTGAATCAAATCTTGCTTTGCGGATAGAATGTAAGGATTGCAACTTTCTGGCTTTGTTTTCCAGCGATATGAATGATCATTAGCACACACACACACACGATACAAACACATTGCAATGAGATCATTTAGGAAATTATGCAGCAGATTGAGCTTCCAATTTCATCTCATGTTTAATGGCGGTTGCTAATTGATCATATGCTTCTGCCCATGCGTCTTTCGTCTCATCGTTCCATTTTCTCCCAGTGCTTCTTTAACAGTTGTGATCAATGCCTCCTTCACAACCTAAATTTGACCATATGGCTTAATATGTCGTTCCATTTTCATAATAATGCTAAGTACGTAGATTTATACGAAGAGAAGAATATCCGAATACCTCAAAGTGAGGATCGATGACTCCTTTCTGGAGATGAACAGATCCCAACTGTTTAAGAGTAGTTTCTCCCACTACGACTTGGCCTTTCTCCCATAGTTGGATCGCCGATTCGCAAGTCTTTTTACCAAATATTTTATCTCATTAGTGAAGATGGTATAACATTATCTTTAATATAATACTAACCATTTTGAAGACGTTAATAGCATGAGCCTTGAGCTTGGGATTATTCTGAGGAATCTCATCTGAGTCCTTGAGAAAAGAGAACATGCCTTTCGCCGCAGGAGCTATTTCAAGAATCCTATCATAAATATATGCATCAATGGCGGCGACAGTGTTTCTTATTACATATAATCATTTTGTTAACTCGCAGAGACTTACACCGTAAAGAAACGAAGACTGTAATGAGGGATGTCCTCTTTCAAGATTTCCCATGACTCTCTTACCAATGCTTCGTGTTTCTCACTGAAAACCATCTCCTTTACTACTACCTCTAACTTCTGATTCCTTTCCATGTGTAATTTCGCCCTACATAATAATGGCAGCTCCATATTAGTTAGCCATAAGACGGCTTTTCACAGAATTATTGTCTTTAGATATTTTTATTTTTTTATTTGAAAATTGAGATATCATTAGTTACGTGTGGCCGTAATAAGTTCATCACATCTTCTGATACGTACGCGAATAAATGAACAAGATCTTTGCGTCTGAGAGGATATTCTATATTTTTCCAATAATGTTTATTATGTTTCATTTATCGGATGAATGTAGAAGACAGCTCACTGGTTCTGCATGCATAGTCTATATATATATATATATATATATATATAATATGTGTGTATTTATGCAAGAAATATACATTATTTCTCATGCAATAAAAGAGACAAACCAACGTGTGGTCGGTAAAATGAAAGAATAATGCTTTAGTTTCATCTTTGAATCGAGTTTGCTTCATTCAATTAACATTGCAGATATTCGAAGTATGGCTTATGACTTAAGCTCGTTAATTATGCTTTTGCCAGACGAGTACGACATCTAAATTAATAGTACAATATATTTAAATATTGTACTAGTTAATGATAAATAGTCTTATCGAAAATAATAACGTGGGAACATGGTAAAACATAATAAATGAGTGAATGCCCTTCTATAGAAATAACGGGTACCAAATTATTTAATTTTATTATTGCACGTCAACTACATCTCTGAATCTTGAAATTAGTCATTTTTATTATTATTTTGGCGATCGTCATATATATGTCATTTGCAAGTTCATTTTTTTATCTGTAAATCAACTGCGGATGTGGCTTTTGTAAACGGTGGATATAAATAATTGACTATAATATAATACATCGAGTAAGCATAAGTTTATGGATCCCAAAGCTGTCCTTGTCTCTAAAATAATGTATAGATCAACCACATCACCAACTAATTAAAATATTAAAATAAATAATCCCATCAAAATCCCAATAAAATCCGTGATATTAATCGTCTCTACAACATAAGACCATTCTCATATATCACTCAACTTACACAGCAGAAAAACGAAATGAAAGAAAAAACAAGACTTGACGTATAAATTACTTTACATGCACAATAATGGACCCCATCATAAAAAATATAATCAAATAACGAGTAATAAACAAATAAAACAGAAACCTTTTTTCAAGAATCTGCGTTTACATCATTGCGCACTTTCTTCTAATTCTCTTGGAAACACCGCCACCGTCGATGATCCTCTCAGCCGCCGCCGACGCCGTCGACGCCTCCAAATTTCTGAAAAAGGACTCGACTTCTTCTCTCTCCACAATGTCGAAGAAGCTCAATTTCCTCTTACATCCTACGATCACTTGCCTACGTGGCCTCTTCTTCTTCGGCGCAGGTGGGCAGATCAGAATCGCAGGGAGCATATTCTGTGAAGACTTTGGTGTGACGCAAGGCGGCAAATTTTCTTCATCTTCCTCATTCTTAAAACTGCTCTCACAATAAGGTGATGATGAAGAAGACGAAGAAGAAGAAGATTTCGTGTTGATAAGTGGGAGTATTACTTTTATACGATCAAGATCTTCAGACATGCTGTATGTTTGTAAGAGAATTGTGAGGTCAGAGAGAATTACAATAAATGAATGGTGTTCAAGAAAATGAGGACTTCGTGTTGTTGTTATTGTACATATATATACAGGTGAGGGGCTGAGAGAGAGAGAGAGAGAGAGAGAGAGAGAGAGAGAGAGGCGTGCAATGGAAGGTAATTGATGACGACGATGGAGTGGAGCGAGTAAAAGAGAGAGGTGGTTGGTTAGTTATAGTTTCTTTATTCTTACAAAAGAGAGTGAATCAAACTTTTCTAACACGTCTATGTCACGAAACTAACTGATATAGCATCTCAATCTACTTCTGGGCTGGCCGTAGCTTTCTTTACTAAGCTCGCTCTCGTCAGAAAATCTTTGGCTTTTTCATTTTTCGTAGTAGGTAATTATATATAATGATGATAGTTCTATTATCAGTCACACATTGGTGACTTAAGGGTTTGAGAATATTTATTATCTATATTTGGCATGGACTAGTAACTACGCCTGAAATCTAATAAGCTGCTAGCAAGCGATTCGATCGAAAGTCGACCTCGGCTTGGCTTTGTTATATATCAACCCTACCTTGGATGCTTTAAGCATTTACTTCTAATATACAATATACATTTTGACTTAGCAGGTATACTAAATTTCTTTTATGGATTGCTTGGACCACTAATTATTTATTAATATTGAAAATTTTCTGAAATTATTGCACTTGCCTTATTCGCATAAGTAACGTACGCAAAAAGAAGAGTAGGGTTGAAAATCTTTTCTTTCTTAATTAGTAAAAGCTTTTTTAAGGCTATGATATACTTTGGAAATATATTGACTCATAGTATAGTATCATACATCAATAAATAAAATCCGATTTATTATTCATACTATCAAGTTATACCATCTCTATCTTAGTTGTCATCTTGAAACGCGACATAGTTCACTGGAGCAGACAAGAAATATTCTTAACTTCAATGACCATTTTAGTTCTGATTATTCCCTTTGCTTTAGAATTAATGTGTTCACGACATCAAGTTATGAGTTGTCAGCATGTTGGTAATAAAAATTAACAAAAACAATACTTAGTCACACAAGTTAGAGAGAGAGAGAGAGAGATAGAGAGAGAGAGAGAGAGAGAGAGAGAGAGAGAGAGCATTGGATACCAAGAAGAGGAAGGAACCTTGACTACGCTTGTATTTTGACAATGTATATTACTAATTAATATGGGGTTGGTTTGGTTTTACCAAATACACAACATAATTTAACGTCCCTCTCATTTCAAATGAATCTTTCCACGTGAATTCACTACCTAAACAAAAGATAGGATACTAGAGAAATATAGTTCTATTCTATGAGGTTATTATATAAATAATATTTATACATATATCCAATATTCTTATCAAATGTTAGAAATTTTTATAGATAAGATAATCGATTTAATGTTTAATTTTTTTCACATCGCCGTACCTTACTGTGTGTGTATGTTTAACATAAACACGTTGATATATGGTACCTAAACGGATTAATACGGTTTACATTATATTATAGATGGCGTACATAAATGTGCTAATACGGCATACCATTTCCTCAACGTATGACGTACCACAACACGTTGAATATAGGGTACTAAATGTGTTGTATGGCGTACTGCGGCGGATCGGGTACCTATCTGCAAAAAATTTCTTCTACTAGTACTGCATATAAAAAAAATCTAAAGGGTACTAAATACAAGTTTTTTCCAAATGGGTATTTATGTGTAAAGACCCCTCATTTTATTTTATTTCATTTAATCCCTCAATTTATTTGGAAGCTTTTTACGGTCCGAAGTGGCCCATATATGCCCAAAAGTTGTATGCTTTTAGATGTTGGTCCATACCATACACACTTGATTTCTCCCTGAGTGGTCGATATATGGTGGCTGGCGTGTTATAATTAGAGATAAATAAGCGTTCAAACAAAATAATAAAAACGACGAGCTCTTTGTAAATCACAACGTGTCTTATATAAGTTTCATAACATATATTACATACATAAGAAGAAATAACATATTATATTGTGACGTAATCAGAAATTATAACTTGACGGAGTCGAAAAATGCTTTCAAAATGACGTTTTCATAACATGTTTATTTTATATATGAATATAAAATTTATAATGTAATAGAACATATTTTGGTTGAAAAAAAAAAATCAAATTATATAGCATAATTCAAAATGATAAAATATATATACGTCTTTTTATTATTAATTTAAATTGCACTAAAATCATGGTTAGTTTACTTAATCTTTTGAAATAGAATTATTGTTAATATTATTTATGAATATGATTCATCATAAATATGAAATAGAAGTAAAATAATAGCAATTAGAGCAATAAATAAAAATTTATATAATAATTAATAAAATTAATTCGTTGAAATTTGAATATTAATAGATTTTGGTAAGTTAATTGGAATGGGCCTAGTTATAAATATTTCTAAATATAGCCCAATAAATATTCAGCCCATTAAGAGGACAATTTATGCTTCTTTTCTAATCTTCCCCTTGCACGAATCTTGTAAAAAAAATACCAATGTCGACGCCATCAACCACCACCCTTCTTGTGCCCGCCGCCGGGGGGTCCGTCGACCCCTCTGACCCCCCTCTGATTCCGTCGCTGTCAGCTCGTGAAGAAAAGGTGAATCATTGGAGCTTACTTTATTTATATAGGTATTTAATTTATGCAGATATCTGTTGAGAAACTCGGTTTTGTTGATATTTGTAGGGAATCTCGGATGATGAAGAGATTAAAGTGAAGAAATATATGAGAGGCGAAGGGGCAAACTTAGAGGTAGCGTTGTTTGATTCTTGAGATTCATATCGCTGTCTTTGTTTATTCTGAGCTGTTTAGGTTAGATAACTACTTCATTTGTTTTCTTAGCCGTCATTCTGTCTTATAGGTACTTCAAGATAAGAAATTGAAGGGTCAATTAGCCGTGAGGGAAGAATTGTATGGGAAATCTGCAAAGGCTGCAGCCAAAGTGGAGAAGGTTTGAACTTTTAACACGTTGTTTTATCACTAAAAATACTATTTTGTTTCACAATTGGTTTGTCTATGATGTCTGCATTTGGTTTGTAATGTTACTTTGCGACTTTTGTTAGTGGCTTCTTCCAACTGAACCTGGTTACTTGGAAGCCGAGAGTAGAGTAGAGAAGACTTGGAGGATCAAGCAAGAGGCCATTGCTGCTGAAGTTGACATTTTGAGTTTGAGAAAGCAGTTTGATATCATTTTGCCAGGTCTATATTATTGCTAAGTTTTGATTCTTTTTTTTTATGTCTTCCTCAGCACTTCTGTACTAAGAGGACGTGTGACAAATCCAATATGTTTGATAAGGTGTTCTGCAAGTGACATCTGATTCTATTCTACCCTGTGTTTTATATAAAGTTGTATGCTTTTAGATCTTGGTCCATACACACTTGATTTCTCCATGAGTGGTCGATATATGGTGGCTGGTGGACGAAAAGGTCATTTGGCCCTTCTGGACATGGCCAAACTAAGCCTTGTTAAGGAATTTCAGGTACCTTAACAAAACATTTTGAATTATTCAACAGTCATAAACTAATACTGTTTCTGCGTAATTGTAGGAGTTTAACATTATGCTACAGTTAATTGTTGAAAATTGTTAAATTCAAATAATATGATTTCTCAGTATTCATCCTATCCTTCTGACGTATATCATTTGGAATTTGTAACGGACGGTATACATTGTTGGTTTCAGGTTAGGGAAACAGTTCGAGATGTTGTCTTCTTGCACGATCAGAAGTTTTTTGCGGCTGCTCAAAAGAAGTACTTACGTCCATCGTTTTTACTAAATGAGACCAAAAAAAAAAAATGCTGTCAATATGCTTCTCTTTAGAAATTTATTACTTCTGCGCTGCAGCATGAGTGCCTTAATATTCATGTTTCTTTTGTATTCTCTTCTGACAGGTATGTTTACATGTACAATGAGAATGGTACTGAAATGCACTGCATGAAGGTCAGCAACGAAACCTCTTTGATTCTATGACGTCTTAAATTACATTCTTTTTGCCACTACATTTGCGTGCATCCGTAACACCAGTCACTCGTTTCCTATTTCAGGAACACGGAGCTGCACTGAAGCTTCAGTTCCTCCACAGGCATTTCCTACTCGCCTCGATAAACAAATTCGGTCAGCTCCACTACCAAGACGTCACAAACGGCGAAATGGTGGGCAACTTTCGAACGGGCCTGGGCCGCTCTCAAGTGATGGAGGTCAACCCGTTCAACAACGTGGTCGGCGTGGGTCACCACGGCGGCACCCTCACCATGTGGAAGCCCACATCGGCCAAACCGCTGGTCAAGATGCTTTGCCACAGGGGACCCATCACCGCCCTCGCCTTCCACCCCAACGGCCACCTCATGGCCACTTGTGGGATGGAGAGAAAGATCAAAATTTGGGACTTGAGAAAGTACGAAACCGTCCAAACGCTGCCCGGCAACAGCACCAAAACCATGGAGTTTAGTCAGAGGGGTTTGCTGGCATTTGCCATGGGTTCGTCCGTGCATGTTTTGAGGGATGAATCGATGGGATCTTTGCAGGGCTATGGCAGGTACATGGGGCATACGATGGCGAATGGTTATGAGGTACGAAAGGTGTCGTTTAGGCCTTACGAGGACGTTTTGGCTGTGGGGCATTCGATGGGCTTTTCTTCGTTACTGATTCCTGGTTCTGGCGAGCCCAATTTCGATACGTGGGTCGCTAATCCATTTGAGACCCGTAAACAGAGGAGGGAAAGGGAGATTCATTCTCTCCTCGATAAGCTTCCGCCCGAGACTATAATGCTTGACCCGAGTAAGATTGGGTCGGTTAAGCCCGCGAAGAAGAAGGAGAAGCTGTCGAAGAGAGATGTCGAGGCTGAGGTGGAAATGGCGGTGGAAGAAGCTAAGCATGTTAGGATGAAGAAGAAGACGAAGGGAAGGAGTAAGCCGAGTAAAGTTGCTAGGAAGAAGGAAGAAGCTGTGATGAAGGCCAAGAGAGGTTTGTTGGAGAAAGGAGTCGAAGATTCTAAGAAGAAGAGAAAGAGAGGTGTTGTAGTAGGAGAGGATGATCATCAGTTGCCTAAGGCTTTGCGAAGGTTTTCGAGGAATAAAGGTGCGTGATTTTTTTTTTGCCAATTTTGCTTCTAGAAATTGGAATAGTCAACGAGAGTCAAAGTCAAGGATTTTGGAACGTCAATGTTTTATTGCTGCAAGTTAACCTTAAGATTTTGTAATAGGATGATGCATTTTCTTTCGTCTTTCCCTAATTAATGTCATGATATGAACTGAAAGGAGAAAAGGGACCTACCTATGAATTGGCTATATCTTGTTATTCTTCGGCGAGGTAGCTTTATTTAATGGTAATTAATTTTTTTTTTTCTTGTCGATAATTAATTATATGCTCACGGGCATATTTAAGAGGCGCGACCTATGTTTTTGGCTGCCAAACCCATAAATTTAATTACCCACATTAACGTCGGATAATTAATTTTCTCGTCTTCATAAACGTTTATTCCCCCACTAATCCTCGTTAGTGATAAGAAATAATTAGCCATGATGGCATCTACAGCTGATCAAAATATTCGAATATTTTTTGCATTATATTAAAAATAATAATAATGTCCCCGAGTGTTATCGGTTTCCAATGTCAAGTGGGAAAAATGTGCACACTTCTTATGGAGGATCTATGTGTAAGAACTTTCTTATTAAAATAGTTCTAAATTGGCAAAAAGAAAAGGATAAAACTGATGATTTGTTAGAAGAGAAGTCTTAATTTCAGAGGAATGACGATTACTAAACGTGAGATTGATTGATAACAATGTCTCTCAATTTCATTGGTGCTGCGCAATAGGTATATATTAAAAAATTTCTACAAGGATCCACCTAATGAATTGAATATTAATAATGATAATTAAAATTTAACTTCGTCATATATGTATTCATTTCAATAATTTTACACAAAGACCGACTTGGTCAACTATGGAAAAGAAATATAATGACAGGGAGATAAGATAATGATTTTTCAGCGTCAACTTTGGAAATGGCATATAAGCTGTAGAATATGTTCTAAATCCACTACCGAAGCTTTATACTAATTATCTAAATAAAAAGCTAATTATGATGCTAATTAGTTATTAATTTATAGATCAGGATATTGTTTTCCGTCTTGGGATGGGCGGATTGGGAACCAATAAAGGAAAAAACAAATATAGACAATCTTAATGTCACATACGAATGATGACATCATAACTTCTAGAGAGTCAATTGTCAACATAAGTTTCTTAACTAAGTTAATTAGAAAAATAAATCTTTTTTTTTTCAAATCATTCTAATCCACTGAATCAATGTAAACATTGTTCGTTAGATATTTATCATTCAAAGAAAATGGGGTTTCTTCCACATTTTTGTATCAAAATTCCTGCCTAACATTGAGTAATTCCTATAAACTCCGAATAGCTCAATATATGCAAAATAAGGATAAATCATGCGTGCTATTACATAAGACTTTTGGATTCATAAATCGCTTAAATTATTAAGTTGATTTAGCTGAGGAAACATGCATCCTGGAAAGTATCGTCTGATTAAATTAATTTAAATCTCGACTTATTTATGATGTATACGCTCCACTGTTAATTATTTTATTCGTTAGGTATCATTCTTACTTAAAACTAATATAATTCGTAAGAATAATTCAGGTTTACAGACAATATACAAATATATATCTACAATTAAATTGTTGAAAAATTATTTAATACCAACTGCCAAGCATTGACTTTTACTTGAGGCAGGCTTCACTTCACTTGTCTTTTATATAATATCTTTATTCTATGCAATATATCGTATCGTGCATATTCGTGAATAAAAACGAATAAATAATTTAAATATAAACATTGATCATTTTACGATAAAAACTACGTCTGTCTACTAAGATTTTTCAATGTATGGAACAGAAAATGAGAAAAAAATACTATTCTTTTTGACCCTTGGTGGCGAAGTTCAATTTCTTCTTTACTCTTCCATTTTCGTTAATTGTAGAGAGCATTTATTTTGATTTCAAGTTTCCAGGAAAATGCAATTCATTTGAAAATTATCAAGTAGAACTTTCCATCGCGATCTTCGCCATATGCCTACGTGATGGCTGCTCAAACGTCACGAATCGATGGTCAAATCACTTTTCTTTTTCATTCTTTTCTTGTATTTTAATTATTTGGACGAGATAATTACAAATGTAAAGTTACATGGGCCCAATCATAATTATGAGATTTTTATTCTTTTATTAAATGACGCTTTCTAAATCAAGATTAACAAAGCTGACGTAAGACTCGAGGAAAAGACCTAATTTTTAATATTTTGTCATTCATTTCCCACCCTCGAAATCACAAGACGCCGTTGTTGAATACGTGTTTTGGCTCGGCTGGCGTAGTGTGTATCTGTGTGTGTAAGTGTATATCTCTATTTATAAATATATTAACATTATTTTTTGTTTGCCACCATTACAGAAACTGGATCATTCGTGACTTTCAAAACTCAACAACAAAGAGAGGAAAAAAAAAAGAAAAGGAAACCATCCCACAAGAAAAAAACTGAATCAACCCAACACCAGTTGAAACCTTCCTTCAAATCATTTCAGCAGAGGGAAAGAATAATCGAAAGCTGAAAAGATTTGATTTTTCATCTCATTCTTCCGAAAAAGAAAGAAATGGGCACTACTACATGGTGGTGGCACAGCAACGGATTTAGTAGTAATGGTACTTCTTCCAACAGTGGGAAGAGCAGTAACAGAAACAATCACGAGGCTTCTTGCGTTGTTTCGTCAACTTTTGCGTTTTTCCTTTGTTCTTTCGTCGTTTTGGGGACGATTGGGAGCTTGTACTCGCGGTTTATTCTTACAGCTGACGTGCGCAGTGGGCTCAATTCAGTTGGCTGTGCAGAGGACAACGAAGGTTCTTGGTCAGTCGGTGTTTACTATGGAGATTCTCCATTCTCTCTCAAGCCTATCGAAGATGTAAGTTTATGGGTTCTTTTTTTTTTCTTATTTTTAAATATATGGCCGGCAGCTTTGTTTCTTAGCTCTGTTTTGCATGCTTGTGGGTTTTGTTAATGATGCTGAGAGGCAGTGATTTAATGTTTTCATTGGTGTTGGCTGTTGATTTGTTTCGGATTTTGACCTTTCTGTGATTTCTTGAGTCTGGCATTTTTTGGGATTTGTTGTTGGCTTAAAAAAGATTGAGTCTTTATGGAGATGAGACTTTTCTTGACTTGGGATTGAATCAATCCAACATAATTTTAATCATCCCCTTTGGATATGAAACTATGGAAAGCTCAAATTTGATGATATTTTGGCTCTTTAGATGAATGTGTGGAAGGATAAGAGTGCAGCGTGGCCCGTCTCCAACCCAATCATCACTTGCGCTTCTGTTTCCGACGCTGGTTTTGCCTCTAACTTCGTCGCCGACCCTTTCCTTTATGTGAAGGTAACATTTCTTCGATTTTTAGTGTAACCAACTGGGTTGCATTTCAATTTCTTTGTTCCTGTGTAATCAATCATCTTTGACCTAATCATCCAATTCTGCCCCCAATTTGATTCGAATACATTCGTTGACGATTGAGCTCATGATCTTATTACCGCTCAGGGAGATGTCATGTACGTATTCTACGAGACAAAGAACTCAGTTACAATGCAAGGAGACATCGGAGTCTCTCGAAGCATAGACAAAGGAGCAACGTGGCAGCAGTTGGGCATCGCACTAGACGAAGAGTGGCACCTCTCTTACCCATACGTCTTCGATTACGAAGGAAACGTAAACATCGTAACCCATAACTCTTCTTTCCTTTCGATTGTCCTAAACTATTTTTTTTTCTAAACTTGCAAATCGTCTCTAAACAACAGATATACATGATGCCCGAGGGCAGCGCAAAGGCGACCTTCGTCTCTACCGTGCAGTAAACTTCCCTTTAAATGGACCTTAGAGAAAGTCATTATGAAGAAACCGCTCGTCGACTCCTTCATAATTCGCCACGACGAAAAATTCTGGCTATTCGGGTCGGACCACACTGGCCTGGGAACAAAGAAAAACGGTCAGCTCGAAATATGGTACAGCCATTCGCCTTTAGGCCCGTGGAAGCCTCACAAGAAGAACCCGATATACAACGCAGACAAAAGCACGGGGGCCCGAAATGGTGGTAGGCCCTTTTTCCACGAGGGGAAGCTCTATCGCGTGGGCCAAGACTGCGGCGAAACTTACGGGCATAAAATACGCGTATTCCAAATACAGACCCTTACGACCAACGAATTCAAAGAAGTCGAAGTCCCCTCGGGCGTAAAACTCTCAAGAAAGGGACGAAATGCTTGGAACGGCGCTCGAAACCATCACCTCGACGTGCAGAAGCTCGACGACGGGAAATGGATTGCAGTTCTCGATGGAGATAGGGTTCCATCGGGGGACGTTTTTCGTCGTTTTCTACTTGGGTACGCTTCCGTTCTTGCAGTTTTCGCCATTACGGTGCTCGTGGGGATGTTGCTCGGCGCTGTAAAGTGTTTGGTGCCTTTGAGTTGGTGCCCACACGACAATGGTAAGAGGCGAGACACAGCCTTGCCCTTGTCCTGGGATAGGCCAAGCTCTTCACTTTCTTCAAAGATTAGACTTTTGTGCAGTAGACTTAACCGTTTAAGCTCAGTTCTTCGCGATAGAATCAAGCCGAACACTTTCATCGGAGCCATCGTTCTTGCGATTTCGATCGTTTTAGCCGCTGGGCTGACGTGCGTTGGCGTTCAGTACATATACGGAAAGAGCGGGGCAGAAGAAGCGTACCCATTGAGCAACCATTACTCACAGTTTACGCTGCTAACTATGACCTACGACGCCCGACTTTGGAACCTGAAGATGTTCGTCGAGCACTACTCGAGGTGTTCTTCGGTCCGCGAAATAGTGGTCGTGTGGAACCGTGGGACCCCACCGAAGGAGACCGACTTCGACTCGGCCGTGCCCGTTAGGGTTAGGGTCGAGGGCAAAAACTCGCTCAACAATAGGTTTAGGGTCGACCCGTTGATAACGACCCGCGGGGTTCTCGAGCTGGACGATGACATCATGATGACGTGCGATGACGTGGAGAGAGGGTTTAGGGTTTGGCGTGAGAATCCCGAGAAAATCGTAGGGTTTTACCCTCGGTTGGTGGGCGGGGGCCCACCGCTGAAGTACAGGGGCGAGAAGCACGCTCGTAGGCATAATGGGTACGATGTGATATTGACTGGGGCGGCTTTCGTCGATGGTAATAAGGCGTTTGACAAGTATTGGAGCGAGGAAGCTGAGGTTGGTAGAAGAGTTGTGGATGATTTCTTTAACTGCGAAGATGTTCATATGAACTATTTGTACGCAAATATGAGCAGTGGTGATTCGAATGTTGTGGAGTATGTGAGGCCGGCGTGGGCGCTTGATATGTCGAAGTTCTCGGGGGTTGCGATAAGTAGGAATACGAATGCTCATTATGGTGTTAGGAGTAAGTGTTTGAGGAAGTTTTCAGATATGTATGGAAGTTTGGCTCATAAGAAGGTGGATTTTGGTAGGAGAAAAGATGGTTGGGATTTGTAGTGAAGAAAATGTTTTCAGGTACGTTATATCGTTTTGTTTCTTCTTTTCTTAGGGTGTTAAGACTCCTTAGATTTTCGAGTCAACTGTACATTATTCTTTGTTCATAGAATGTGATTTAGAAGGAAAAGCCATGTTCCTGAGGGTATATGTGTTCAACTTCGCTATTTGTTGTGCTTGAAATTCAGAAATCACAGATTTTCGAACTTCCATCTTGTACATTTCTGTCTCAGTAAACTTGTTTGATCCAATCAGTCGACCTCGGAAAAACCACGACGACAAACGAAAGGAGAAAAAAAATCATGCTAAAAATCAACAAATCCAATGATGTTTTGATAATATTGTCAACATCAATGGCAAAAAAGAACTATGTATACAGGTTACTGCTAAATGGCACAATTCGCCATGTGCCATATAGTATGACGAACAACGATAAACGTTTGTCTCCTTATTCAAAAAATTTGCTGCAACAAATCGAAGCTGATCGAAAATCTTCTACTAAGAGTTGGTATATACGCTCTCCCTAGAGCAATAATGTTGCAGAGGACGAGTATCATCATCGTATAGTTACGGTGAAGTCATCTATTTCTATGGTGTTTGTCAATCTGTAATAAGAAGTCAGCAGAACTTACACCAAAAGCACTTACTTTGTCTCGAAATAGCTGTCGTATATGGATAGTCGATCGAATGCATCGAAGTTGGCTTTCAAACCCACAAACTGACTACCAAATTGGGCACAGCCAGCATTAGGCCATTTGCAGCCTCCATCTGTGGTGTGCAAAGGGCATAGAGATTCACAGGCGCGAAGTATGGGAAGACACATGCCATCATCATCAGCATCATTGTTCGTGTTGGGATTATTCGATTTCTCGCTGGTCTGAAAAAAGCCACCTGATTGCATCTCCGAGGCCGTGAAGAGGGTTTTTTGAGGAATTTCTGTGGGTATACTTTCGATGTTAACGACGCAGTCCCCATCTTCAGAGAAGTTGACCTTACAACCAAGCGAATGTATGGCTCTTTTTATGGCTGAGTTCTCCTTTTTGGCTCTTTGGGCCAAATCCTTGGCCGAGCGGCTGCTGATTTCTCGCTTCGTAGCTCTGCTGTTAGAGATTCGACTGCTGCTGTCGTCTCCTTAACTTTAGCCTCGGAAGACTCCTTTGCCTGGCGATATTTGAATGATTTATCGCCATGCTTACAGTAAAAGTTAAAGACGAGATAGATATCATAGTGTGGGGGTCATATTTACCTTTTGTAGTTCAGATATTTTCAAGGCCATGGTCCTACAGTATGCTTCAACCTCCCCTGCTTGGGATTCTGTTGGGCAAGCCCATCGTAGGTGGAACTGAGGCCAAAGTGTTGGGGCCAAAGCTGCCGCTGGGGGTAGAATTGCACCTAAATGTTTCGATGGATCGTAGAAGTAATTGTAGTGCACGTGAGAAGATGAATCGCTACACCGTAGCTCAGCAAGATACATCCACAAGCACCCACACGAATCGGTTATATTGGCTTGCTCCCTTTCTTTCTCACTGAAATGCAAACAAAGCGGAAGAATTAATACGATGTTTACGGGTCAAATCCGTAATATAACTTGTAAAAGAGAAGGAAAGGCTAGTTAGGCAAGACTTAACCTGTTGCAAAAAAAATTTCCAAAACGGCAGGAAAACATGCAGTCGAGTAAATCTACAAGGAATGCCTGCATCGGCACAAGTGAGCGAGTCAAGTAGTATTTCAAGACAGCATAAATTCTATATATACATGGAATTAAAAACACATACCGAGGAAAACTCAAAGGCAAAAGGGTACATGCGTTGCAGCTGAGAAACGCAATCAACCCACTGCAGAACAATTTCAGATGTTAAAAGGAAAATGATGGATGAAACAGCCATATCAATGGTTGGTAGCAGGGAGTTGTTACGAGGTCATGTGGCTTGAGTCTATAAACTTTTTGTAATAATGGAGCCACAATAGAAGCTGTTTATACTTAGCAAAGAAGCCGCAATAGGCGAAGCTTCGATACAAAGTAAGACAAAGAGGCGACGAAAATCACTCATAGTGGACCCTAATAAATGATACTAGCAAGTGATAAGAAAAAACAACCTATTGAATATCAAGTATAGTAAGTCCATGTACCTGCAAAAAAATTGGTGAGGAATTATTCTGGGCATGCGAAGATTGTGATGAGGACGTAAATGAGCCGGACGATTGGCGCATCGGCGATGATGGGATACTGCCTGTAGACGACTGCCGTGATAATTCACTAGGAACGCTGTTGCTTCCAGAGACAGTTGGAATTCCAAGACGATCAGAAAATGGATGCCCAAAAGCAAGCCAATCTTTTTCCACTAGTGCCTAGGAAAAATAACCACAAGTTTTGCAATTAATGATGTGTTGATGAAATATGTTACTCAGCCTCCAACAAAATATGACCAAAGCTCAGTAATTAGGTTCTATTTTTGCCTCCAAGCAAATAATTCAACAGATTACATGATTGATACTCGTAATAAAACCATAGTAAAGCAAACACATAGGTTATGCAAGATATCATGAATTAACTTGGCGACTAAACAAAGATATTAGGGAAAAGTTGTAAAACATAATGGGATTTGGATAAGATCAACAGGTCATTAGCTGGTACCTGAAAGCCCTTGATTGTTCGATAATATGGGTCGAGCAATAAGTTCGCAAGAGAGACCAATTGGGTTGTTCTATCCCACCCATCACTACAAATACATGGCATATGATTTGTCAAAGTTTGAGCAACAGGAAACGGCTGAGAATATACGCTATATCCACGTATTATTAAGAAGTTTGACTTGATTGAAATGTGACAACATTCATAGGCAATGGTGGATAAATTATGACAGGGTAAGTTGGTATATCCAATTATCAATGACTCAACGGTAAGGTGGTTTTTATACATATGCAAAAAATTGAGTAAATCAACAATAACAGCAGTCCAGCTGTAATTGCCAACTAATATTTGATTAAGCTTTCATACACAACAAGCGTGTGCAAGATTACCTATACAATCACAAAAGGTGTAAATAAGAAACTTCTATCTAAAAAAATGAGGCTCAAATCGTTCAATTATGATAAACACAAAATAAATCTTACCTACAATGAACAAGTACCGTAGCTGATTCTAGAGCAATGCGAGCAGCAATCCAGGCAGAACCAGCCAAAACACTCTGAACATGTATCAACCAACCACTATCGCCAAGTGTCGCGACTGAAGCAGACATACTGCTTAGATTACCTCCACCCCAGCTCCACCCTCCGTTTCTCTATTGTTAGAAAGAAAAGGTAGAAATGAAATGTATAACTTCCACACTATTGATTACCTATAAATCATTACTATAACCGGGAACGGGTCACTATTTATTTGCACAGATTAGGTGAATGATTATCTTATTACAACATCTAAAGCCAGAAAACAATGGTGAAGTATGCCATATGATTTTCTTACCCATAAACGTAGAGTCAACATATAATCTTGCCAAAACTCAAACGCACATTGTATGTAATGACGCTAATTAGGAACATCCTATGACAAGCAAAAGAACGATTCAGATAGAATGCAGCATGCAGTAAATACATACCAAATACGAGGACATCCCATCTGAGGAAGTGGCACCATGAGTATCCACATAATCTCTGAGCCGGGAAAGGCTCTCTCTCATTGCATGAATATTGTCTATCCCGAAAAAAACTATCTGAAGACTTCAGAGAGCATGTTAGCAATGCGCAAGAAATTAGTGTTTTAATAATGGTGATAACAAACTTATCCGTACCTCACATTGAGAATAATTGGCCGATGACTCAGAGCCACCACCCATAGCACCATTTGCCAAAGCATTCTTCCTAGGCCTTGCGTCAGCTATATATAGCTTCCTGTAAGAAAAGAAATTATTTAATCAATAAACTAATTTATTAAATATGAATACATATCGGAACTATAAAACTGATTTCTTACAGAACCCTAAAGAAAGTAAGGGAGCAAAGAAAAAAGGTAAAAGGATAAGTAGGAAGATAAAATAGCAAGTACTTTGTAAGTAAATTCTAAGATTCACCTCACACGCTGCCTAACTCCAGAAAGTTGGGTCCATAGCGCCGCAACTAGTTTCTCATCAGCATTACTGCAGAAAGGATATGGGTGAAGGACGCCGTAAAAATAGACCACCAAATGTCTGACTAAATAACACGTGACGTATCAATCATGATACATATTCTAAATCACTCCCAACATCCAATATAGCTTTTTTAATTAGATTTCTGATGGGCTATTCTCACCTTCTCATGTTCATCATGAGCCCAACCAGAGGTTGGGAAGAACGAGCAAGGACGGCCCCCGTTCCTATAATAAAGTAGTTAGATAAATACAAATATAACAAGATACTAATGCAAAATCTAACTAGATACCTGGATTACACCAGGAAATCACAGGAAGTCTGTATCGTGCTCGAAAAGTACAAGCTTGTTGTATTTCAGCATCACTGGGAACAATGGAAGCAGACGCATGACGTATACCAGCAAAGAGCATTAGTACAGTGAATTTGTAGGATTAAGGAACATTGTCATACCTAATGGAGTTTGGAACAAGCAGAGCAAATGGATAAGTTGGACATACTGAATAATTACAGTTCACATTGCTTATTCTCCACCATTCATTTGATACTGTAAATGAACCATCTTCAACTGTTCGAGATGAGGCATAATAACGTGACCCTAATCCAAGAAGTCGGTAGTATTCATTCAATAGCCTCACTTTAGGGCTTGCGTTGCAGAATCTTGAAGGTCCACAAGCAAAAGCATAAAGATCCCAAACTCTAGCTGCCCTGGCACACCTTACCAATGCCTCATATACGACACGCCTCTGCAAGAGTATAACTTTAAATAGGTGTTCCCTCATTGTACCAGAAAATTAGTTTTAGGCATAAGTTGGAGTGTTACAGCTACAACCACATAAGTAATTAACATGGATGAATATCCATCAGAACACATGTATTAGCCTCAAGAAGCCTCATTAATCTAATCAAACGGTCATGTCAACCAACTAAAAACCAATCTAAAACAGTTAAATTTTTATACTGTTATCAGGAACAAAGTAAAAGGTGTCCAGACTTCAAACAGCTGACTTTTTTCTAAATTCACAAAAAATTTACCTGCTTTGTTCGAGGCCGAAATCCATATACAATAATTCTCATGTCTTTGCCTGCAGTATGCATAACAAGTTGAAAGCTTAATGCAACAGAACATACTGAAAGTCTCCATACAAACAGACAAATAGTCGGGAACAAGATAATGATAAAAGGATATATAAGTAAAAAGTAAGGAGCACTAATTCCAAAGACACATTAAATACCGAAGACGGTAATGGAAGACATTTCCTCTTGTAATCATTCCTAGTGTTCTAAAACAACATGCACATCAACAATCAACGTGTTTGTAAAAAAGGTAAATGTTTGGGATGCATACCGATGACCTGAAGCAATCGTTGCGATGGATTCTTATCAATATGCTTGGATCCTGATGAAACTCTCACGGCCTTATCCAGAAATAGAAAAAAAATTAAAAAATTTCAGTTTTCAGTTCTTAACAGATATAAACAGATCACCTAGAAACAGAAGATTAGATACTAGTTTTTTCGCGTATGCCAACAGTAAGTAGTACCTACATCGATATTGAATCAATTACACAGCACAGTAAGTTAAGTTCCAATTAACAGTAGCCATTAACAATTTAGCCATTTACTGACCTTGAAGAGTCATGATAGGCTTAAAAGCTTCTAATCCCTTAAATCTGATTGTCATCATTTACTCCACTTAAAATTCTAGTAATATTACCGATTAGACATCTAAAGAGCTGAATCATTTGTTGAAGTTCCCTGAAGTCACACATAAAGATATTTTTTATCCAGAAAGGTATCCTACATATTCATTACTTGAGTTTAACAGTAAGCAATATAAACTTACAGTTTTGCTGAACTTTTCAATTGTAGCCAATGGTATGGTGCCGAGTGATATAATGCTTCTAGATCCATCACTCTAGAAGAACAAGAGTTAAACCTGGTTAGTGATAGAAAAATCATATAACAGAGGCCTACCATCACATTCAAATATACTTCCTAGTAAAACGCAGCACCCTTACAGATCTACGTAGATATTCTCCAAACACCTACCTAACAATGATATCATGGCAGTTTAAGAGAGCAAATTTAAAGTGAGGTAACGGTTTAGTTGAACCTAACATTACATAAGGAAATTGTGGAAGTAACAGTTATGTATTGGTTTCAGCCCAATAAGCATCAACCAGAATGCTGAACAGAATGACACCAGCGTACCGTAATGTTAAAAGACTGCAGGGAATATCTGAATGCCTTACCAGGAAAAGAACACGGAAGTTTGTAACAAACAATGTTCCTGCCTCGTCAGTGTTCACAAGAACTACACCATGTCCCTGTAGGTAAAAATTCCAACCTCAGCTCTTCCCAATAGATTATGAATTTCAGATGGGTAAAATACAATAGTAGTTAAATATTCCTAAAATAAATGGAAAACTTGAAAGGCGATCCCGTGATTTTTCCCAAGCTTGATCAGCCACGTGTCAAAGAATATAACCTTGAAATACAAACGACACAAATCTAACTAGCATGGAATGGAAAATATGACCAGATCAAACTTGCCCAACACATGATGTTCAAATCTTCCACCTTGACACATAGAAATCTCAAAATTAATAAATAACAGCAATCTTGACGGTTAAGCAGTTGGAACGCAACTAAGCATAACATAAAGGTCCAAATAACGTACTATAGAATTTTTAGCGCCACTGCATTGTATTTAAATCCATACAAAACTCAAGCAATTGATCTAGCAGTTACCATATTCAACCCATTTTGCAATCTCGATTATCTCACGTATCCAAGCATTTACATTTATTTCCACCACACGAAGTTTGTGATCAAACACCAAATATATCATACAAGCTAAGAAGATACTTCCGATAAACCTAGACTCTAGAGGCAAAAACATTTACATGCAATCATTTCGAGTAAAAACTATCACACTACTAAAAGCCCGTACATTTTAATCATCACTCTTGTAAATCATAATGAAAACCAGCGCCCTCGAGGATCACCGATCATAATATCCGAAAAATAATTCTTAAATAAACTAAAACAGATCAACTAACCTCAACAATTACTTGCTCCGCTTCAATCAAGAACTGATGCAGTCTCTGCGAACCTGACCTCGATATCGGCTGCTGCATAGCCACCAGAGAAGAGTAAATTAAAACACTTAAAGATAAGCAAATTGATCCAAAAAAAACACCAAATTAAACATCAACAATAGATAAAGAAAAGAAATAATTGGTGGGAGGATAAAACGGAAACACAGAGTATTGAAAATTAATCGAACATACATCAACTTTGGTCCACTCGAGTGCGTCCCAATTACCAGCGCCTTCCATCCTCTCGGTCTCGGAGAGCCGTGGATCCATATCATCTAGCGACTCCATTCGCCGTGACCTATTTCTCGGCGTAGACATTATATTGGATTCTATACCGCTCGCTACCTTCCCCTTTCCTATTGCACTCACTAAATATAATGGAAAAATATATAATTAATGGATAATTTATTTATTTATTTATTGCGACAAACGTGACGGTGATAACACGTGAGGAGAAGCGAGATGTGATGTGGCGGACCAACCGCTTGGATATTCTTTTTATATTTATCTATTTGGATACATTAATATGTTATTTTTTGTATTTGGATACATAAATATCATAGTTTATGATTTGGATGTGTCATGGTCATGTGCGTTTTGATTTCTTTCTATATGGTTTTTTTTGTTTGTCATATATCAAAAAAAGCATGCAATTAGTATTTATTAATGATGTCATTAGTTGTTTTTTCTCCAAAAAAAAGTGCTGTTTCATTCAATTCGTTGTCCTAAAGTCTTATTATTGTACAACACATTGAACACTTCACATTGAAAACATAAAGTCAACAGAATATTTAAATATATCTACAACTATATATAATGAAAAATATTGGCTAGAAGAGTTGAAAATGCATAAACTATAATGGGTTGGGCTAGCGTGTACTAGTGTACGACACCCTTACTCTAAGCCCACTAGTTGAAAAGCCCACAGAACCTAATTGACTGTAATTGACAGTATTGCCCCTATCGTTACCATATATACCGAGCATCTCCTCAAACCCCAATACTATATAATAGCACGCCCGAAAGGCGAAACAGAGAGCAGCAGTTATTTCGACATAGATTGCGATGGGGAAAAGCGATGATTCGATAAGCAGACGCAGGGGCAAAAAGATCAGGAAAAAGCAAGAGATCAAAAAGGATTCATCGTCGAAGGTTTCAGCTCGCGTTGCCGAGATTATCGCGGCCAAGAAGCGTCGCAAGTCTGGCAAACGCCGCCTCTGTCAGGTCATATGTTAAAACGGTTGTTTTTTTGTGGATTTTTTTTGGGTTGGTATGGTATGGTGTCTTTCCCTTGAAGTTGATTCCGTTGGCTCTATGCTGTTTCTTTTCTGTTTATGGATGATATTGTTATGTATGTACTAGAAGACGTGCCCCCTTATCGCGGACATTGTTCTACTGCTGAACTTTGGACATAAAATCAAGATTTTTTGTGACAGTTTCCGATTGATGCGTGCTTTTTTTCTATTCAGCTTTCCTTTAACATTGTTTTTAATCATCCTTCGTGGTTTAACTGACTGAATCTCCACTAGAATTTTTCATCTTTTGTTGTCAAGAAATGTAAGTTGGATATCAATAGTGACTGACTTCACCTCGGTTGATGATTGAGTTCTTCTGAGATTTGACTTTCTTTATTTTCTTTTCATTGTGTTGCAGGGTATGTGCTATAGCCTTCCCACTCCCGACGACCCCTTCAATGATAGGCTTGGGAAACCTGAACTCACGAAGAAAAGGAAGAGAAATTCCAAAGAGAAACAGACACTTATGGACAAAAACAAGCGTGGTCGATTGAGGGAAGAATCTCCAGAAGGCAGCGGTGCACATGATGATCTTCTTCAAGAGCACGAAATCACTGAGTCTGATAATAGTGTTGACGAAGGAGAATTAGACTTGGTCTCGTCTAATAGTTTTTTGGGTCCAGAGATTGTAATCAATTTAGCGACACCTTCAGGCAAGATTATTAAGTGGGATAGCTCTGTCCATTCTTGGGAAGAACTTGAGCCTAAAGGGAATGATGGTTGCCCTTCAAACTTTTTGATCAGTTGCTTGAATACAATTCGGGATTCACTCCTTAAGGCTGAGGTATTGAGTACCGATGATAAGTTTTTATTCACCAGTGCTTGGGGATTCGAGCTCTGGAAATGTTATTCCAATGGACAAGACGTGCTTGAGACCAGCGGAGCCTATCCTAAGTTAGAGCAAATTGCTTGGTTGGCATCGACATGTGCTGATACTGTCTTAGTTAAGGAGAAAGAAGGTCGATCATCTAGCTGTCCTTCACTTTTATATCTCGTTCCATCACGAGATAGAGCATCTAAGGTTTGTAACTACACGCACTGAGATAACATTTCTTTTAATGTTTCCGCTGAATGCTCATTGTCTTATGCGCTTGACCTTATTAGATACGCCAATTCTTCAAGCCCATGAAAGTGATTGGAATACATACTGTAAGCGTACATTCAGACGCATCCATACATCATCAAATCCAAGGGTAAGTCCCCGAAACAAACTTTAAGTTTACCTTTGAATATCATATCAATGCCTTTATGTTCAGTAGTGTCCCGTTTGGCTGGCTTATAATGTTTCGACTCTCTTGTTTGTCATCAGATTAAAGAGTTGTGAGCCCGAGTTTATTGTATCAACCCCTCAGAGACTTTTGGAGCTTATCTCCTTGAACGCCCTCGAAATATCTGATGTTTCCATGCTGGTCATTGAGGGGCTCGAAGCATCTTTCAAGGACGCTTACTTTGAAGAAGTTGAGAGGGTAAGGCGACACATCAATGGAGATGTTCGAACGGTTGTTTTCTGTGACTCCTCTGATAACTCGTCGCCTATGTCTGTCGTGGAAAACCTAATGGCTGGCATTCCTTAAAAATGATGGATTGAAGGGCTTTCCAATGTTGTGTGATTGAAACAGTTTTGGACATAAAGTTCACAGCTTGAAATTGTTACTTTCGTTTCTTTTCTCATACCTGCATGTTTTAATCTTGTTGTCTGATCAAAAGGACCTGCGAAACTGTTCGTGGGTATTCATTTCTCCCAATTTGAAATACATGAGATTTGACGCCTTCCTTCTTTTAAGTTAAATATTGTTTTCATATAGCCATGTCTTATTTCTTCTATTCATTTTTAGCCAATCAATTTCATGTGATTTTCATTCTATGTTAACATCCTTTAACCAACCATCTAAAATAGAGTTCGGCGATTAAAAACTTCATATATGGAAATTTCCATTCCATTCCGGCTTTTTCATCTATGGAAATGGAATCTCCGTCACTAAATATGATTTATGTATTTTCATATCAAGAATTTGCCAATATTTAGGTTCCTTTAATCCCATAATATCTCGCACTTATTATAATCACTTCAAGCCACACGATCCTTTAATAGCGGACCTTTATTTGGAAAACTCGTAAATATCTATCTCATTCTGACCAATGCTGGTATTACATATACCAAACTAAAGAAAAATATATGTAACTTTCAAATATAACTAAAATCTTACAAAATAAATATATATACATATGTATTTACATTTAACGAAGGCAAGCTCCAGCTAATTTACTTCTCTTCTTCTGCTCACAAACCTGACCAAGAAATCCCCTTCGGTAAATGCTGACATTACTCTGCACGGCACGTCCCAAGCCTTGGCTTCTGCTGACGTCACTATCTCGCGGCTCGGCGGCGGCTCATTTCGACCGTCTCAGCCGATTCGAGCTTTCTCATACCCACAGTTTCAATTGTTATAGCACTAATCGCGACGGTATTAACCAGGATTCAGTTTCAGTTAAGGCGGTCTCTCTATGGCACGCGATTCTACCTTCTCTTTGGCGAAGGAGGAGGCTTACTTTGAGACGTAGCGAGCCAGGCGAGGGCTCGTGGAACGTGGCTTGGGACGCGAGGCCGGCTAGGTGGCTGCACCACCCTGACTCGGCCTGGCTCATGTTTGGGCTCAGCGCTTTATTAGATGAGAATCGTGGTGGTTGTTTGATCGATACGTTGCAGGTCCAATCTCAGGACGTTGTTGTTGGTGGGTTCGATGAAACCAAAAGATTGGACTGCGACGATTCTGTGAATTATAGGGTCAAAGGTCGATGTTTTTTAGTTTTTTCATTTTCCGTTCTCGCCCTACTTCTAATCTCTCTGTCAAAAATTTTACTCCAACTCAAGTTTTTATTGATATTGAATGGTTATTCTTATCATGTTTAGGAGTGACAAAAGATGGGAATTGCATGTTTAGGGCGATAGCACACATGGCTTGTTTGGGAAATGGAGAAGAAGCCCCTGACGAGGATCGTCAGCTGGAATTAGCTGCTGAATTAAGAGCTCGAGTAAGTCATCTTCTTCTTTCTGAATTTGATAGTTTTTGCAGGCTATTGTTTGAGTCATTGCTTTTAGGTGCATTTCTTGGTTTATCTGCTGATCTGATTGAGTTAAATGGATGTTCACAATCACAGGTGGTTGATGAGCTTCTAAAGAGGCGAAAAGAAGTAGAATGGTGATCCCTTTCGTACAATACATTGTGATGTTACAGTTTTCGTTGAATATATAAATGCGTGGATGGCTTCAGTTACTTTTTGTTTAGGTCCATTGGGGAAGACTTTGATGAGTATGTGAAGACGATTCAAAGAAATGGTGACTGGGGCGGAGAACCCGAGCTGCTCATGTCTTCGCATGTTCTGAAGTTAGTGTTTTCTCTCTAAACTTCTATTCAACTACTTTTGTTGTATTGGTTTAGACAGTCATCAATATCGATGTTTCGCCATTACAGGACGCCCATCTCTGTGTTCATGGTAGATACAAACACTGGAAAGTTAGTTGAAGTTTCAAAGTATGGCGAAGAGTACCTAAAGAGCAAAAAGAGTTCCATCAACATCTTGTTTCATAGATACGGTCATTACGATATCCTGGAGAAACTTGAATCACAGTGAGAAAGAAAGCGTACGTGTAGTCTCTCTCTCGCGCCGTGTTAGGGCGGCGTGAGATGGTTGTAGAAGAAATTCATTGGCAAACAAGCACCTATTCTTTGTGTTGCTACTTACATTACAGGTCTTGGTATTTATTCACAGCAAATAAGCTAATGGAAAACAAATTGGATTGTTGAGTTTGATCATTTATGTTGTTGCATCTTTTTTTTTTTGTCTGGTTTATTACTGCTGTTGTAGACTCCATGTCCATGAGGAAAGCCCATAAGAAAGTGCACTCGCTTTCTGGGCAATTTCTAGCCAGGATGATCGAAATTCTCTGGGGTAGGAAACAGAAGGATAAATTAGCCATGTAAGAGAAAGGCAAAGACAGACTAAAAGGGTAAGTTTTTACCAAAGTTTAAAGCTTGGTTGAGAAAGTAAGTGTCCCTTAATCAACACGTTCAATAAATACCAACCATTTGGGAGCATTTGGATCGACATGGACACAAAGAAAAAAGATTGGCACTTTATGGCGAAGTATAGAATAGGCTCCTTTTCATGGCATCTTTGTTGGTTGCTATAGATATACGGTGATGTACTAAGAGAAGTTGCAATAATACTTCATTTGCACTAATCATTACTTGATTCCTAGCTAATTCCACGAGTACATAAACGAACGCCATTATGTGGTGAGGTTGACCCCATGCTCGATCTAATTTCATATTCAGTAAAAGAAGATTAAATGACAAGTGATTGGACGGTGCTTTTGACTAATCTGCATAGCTTAAGCATGTAAATGACAGCCACTAATTAGGTTTGTAATGCCCTTGTTGCACTTGTCGCATAAAGTAATGATGATTCCCTTAAAATTCTGAATATTAAATAAAAATAAATCTGATGCCTACCCATTACGAAAGTGATCATTTCATTTTGTCTCTATTTTTCTTGGCAATTCCGAAGTGCACTTGAACCTATTCTTGATTCATATGTCTCAACGCGAAAGCCGTGTGCGTTGAAATTTCAAAAGCAAACTCATGACTTTGGACTCATCTAATTTCAAATGGTTAAATTTACATATCATTTCGTTCTAAATTAGGGGAAACTGCATTATCTTCTTGACCCAATGTCTCCCTAGTGGGAACCCTTTGAAACCTGACCCCCGTTTGCTATCGTAAATTTCTTGAATTTCTTCCTTGACCAAAGTACAATACATCTATAAAAGCACATACAAACTAATATCTCCATCGAGCTCACTGCAAAATAAAAAATAATAGCCCAAACCTTTATTTTCTTGCACATTCAATCAACATCTGCAATGGCGAAAGGGAAATATTATTCCCATTACCTACCTAAGCGCATCATATTAGTCCGACATGGCGAAAGCCAAGTAAACGTCGACGAAAGAGTGCTCGAATACATACCAAACCACAAAATAAAGCTAAGCGAGAATGGGATCTTTCAAGCTCAACAAATAGGCTTACAACTGAAAACCATTGTGTCGTCAAAGGAAGAACTATATTGCAATAGTAACTCGAAGGCACTTTTCTACTTTTCTCCCTCGAATCGCACGAAGGAAACCATGGAGGAGATAGTTAAAGTGTTCGGAAAAGATAAGGTGATTGGCGTTCGTGAAGAATGTAGGTTAAGAGAGCAGCATTTCGGTAATTTTCAAGACGTTGATGAGAGGAAGAAGATAAAGAATATGAGAGATATGTACGGAAGATTCTTCTATAGAGTTCCTAACGGAGAATCTAGTGCTGATGTTTATGATAGGGTTTCAGGTAAGTGGGCCCTTCTTTCCTTCGATACATATAAAATACTTATATCGTATTACTCATTAGGGTTTTCTTAAAAAAATGATTGACAAGTCTATATTTTTCAGCATTCATTGAAGGGCTATGGAGAGACATGGAGGAGTTCTCATTATTACACGATGGAGAATCAGATGAAGTGATCGACTTGATCATAGTATCGCATGGGCTAACAATCCTCGTCTTCCTCATGAAATGGTTTGGGTGGACCTCCGATCAATTTTCGGAGTTGACGAATCCAAGAAATTGCGAGTATAGAATTTTAGAGCTGGGCTCGAATTCGAGGGAGTATAGCTTGGCCGTTCATCACAGCTTAGAAGAGCTCAAACAATGGGGTTTGTCCCAAGAGATGATTGACGATCAAAAGATGAGAGCTTGTGGGCATTTGATAATGGAGGACGATGATTGATTAGTAATATATGGTTAATTATGCGATTGTTTGTTTGATGGGGAAATGATATTTTTTATTACATGCATGCGTGACTTATGAGGTAAGGAAAGAAAATTAAAATCTTGTACGAACGAAATATAATGAGCAACTTTTACATTATCAGGGCAGGCCGGGCATGTGATTTCTCTTGGCAAACGTACGTATTAAATATCAGATAATGAGTAGACATCAATGGTGATGTTCTTCTCTTCTCTAACATACTTGCGAATACTTCAAGCAAAACGTCATTAAGTTTATTTATTCCCATAACTTAAGTAATAGCAAGGCAAAATAATGGCATATTATAAAACAATGGCATATATATATATATTCTCTGTAATTCAGACAGTTCTTTATTATCCAATAAAATAGCTTGCAGGAAACGTGATGTAAGAATATGACCAGAAAACAGAGCAAGGATTGAAGCAAAGGCAACAAATCTCCGAGCTTATATATATAGGGCCAAGAAAGTGCATCATAATACACGCACATATATATAGATGCTAAAGAACGTATAGAGAAATGACTGGCAACCATCGCCTGCCAATGGAAGATATGAACGTCGAATGCGAAGCTTCGAAAATGGCTATCGCAACTTACCAGGCGAAGGAAGAAGAGATAGAGAGGAAGAAGATGAAGATGAGGGAGAGAGTCGAGTCGCAGCTCAACCGCGCCGAAGAAGAAACCAGGCGCCTGGCGCAAGTCTGGGAAGTACGCTGATGCTTCTTTTGTTTATTTACTATCTGATTCGACGTATGTTTTTTTAGTTATTTTTTTATACGAAAGTAGTCGAAGATGATGAGTATGTCGTTTTAGGAACTTGAAGTGATGACTGATCCCATGAGGAAAAGAAGTTGCTAGTGTTCGTAAGAGAATAGACATTGTCAACAGAGACCTCAAATCTCTTGGACAGTTCTGCCAAAAGAAAGTGAGATATATACTTATCTTCTTTACATATCTATATATAAATCGTATATTTATGAGCAGGAGAAAGAATACAAGGAAGCCATGGAAGCTTTTCAAGAGAAGAACAATGAGAAGATCCACTTGACATCTACGCTTGTGGAGGTAGGTAGTGTAATAAAACAGAGCCAGATAATCCTCTGTCAACAAATGATTTGCTTTTTCTTTCCTCTGATAAAATTATAGTTGGTGAATCAAAGTGAGAGGCTTCGCATGAAGAAGCTTGAAGAACTGGGCAAGATTGTCAGCTCAGCCTCTTGAAATAACATGTTACCTTCACTAATTCTCTCAAGTTCATTAACCATTGTGGTGCTTCTTCAATGCTCTTGTGTTTTTCCTTTCTGTCTGCGTCTCTGTTTTTTCATCAAAAGGATCTCAGTTACATGCATGGATTTCTTACACCTGATATTCTATATAAGGCGCGATATCATGGGGATTTTGTGTGAATTAACAGTCGATTTACTAATAACGAACACTTTATGGTGATGCGTGAGTAAAAATTATACGAACAAGCTTCGAGTTTAAGCTAATCAAACAACAGACAAGTTCAGAACAGAGCAAGGGACAAGACTTCCATATTTTCAGAGAACTCTGTTTCACAGAAACAACACAGCATTGGGCATAATTTCACTTAAACTACCAACTTTCCTATTCACACCAACATTACATCGATCCACGCCTTCTCTCCTCAGTAGCGCATTTTTTCCCACGTTCTATTCAACTGATAGCGTTGAGAAAAGCACATCAATGATCCAAACATAACGTGCAAGGAAGCTTTTTCAACGTGTTTAATGGATCCTAACGGGGCTTTCTTTTCGTCGAATCCTATGATAAATAATGTGATGCCTCCTCAGGCACAAGTCCCGTGCTAGACGACTATATATATGGGTATCACAGAAAAACTATTCTCAGAACATATTCAACACAGCTCCCCATTCAGACAATATTCAAGACATGGAACAGGTTTTGCTTCCAATCTAAACGTCATGCTTTCAGTTTCATAAATGAATTCTAATCGTTTTCTTTTTCCTCAGGGCAATAGAAACGAAGCGCTTTACCAGGAGAACTGCCGTATATTCCGTGAAAATGAGAGGCTGCGCAAAGAAATCGAAGAAATGAACAAGCAGTACGAGGCATTCCTGTCTCGGCTAGCGCAGGGATTAGCCATACAAGAAGCTGATTCTCAGATCAACAACCCTGGACCTAGTTCTTCGACAGGCTGCAATAAACACACCAGCCCTCCTTCAAAAGAACGTGAGTGAGGCAAAAGCCAAGGCTTTATGATAATCATCTGAGCTATCAACTATGTTTCAGTCCCCTGTTTTGTTTGTGGTTGTTTCCTTCGTTCTGTAATCGAACTCCTGCATTCAGCAGGCACATGAATAAAGAATGCTAAAAAAGTATCAAATAAGTAGCAGACGTTGATAAGCTTCTCCTATTCGACGATCAAGTTCCATGAAAACGAAGCAACTGAAAATCTACCACTATTCGTTTCCTCAAAAAAATGGAATCGCCTCATCAAAATCATTCCTTTCCGAAGTTCCCGGTAAAAAAAGACAATAACAGCAACATTATTAGGTTCAAGTAAGAATGTCATATGTGTGAGCATTAGGCTGCATACCCTTTAAAGGAAGTGCTTGAAGACATCTCTGCAATAATGGGCTTGCACAAACCATTCGCAACTACGTAGTACAGTCAGCTTCTGAGATGAACACCGAACACTCTTTCCATTTGTTCCTTACAGATGCAGACCCACCGAGGGAGACGTTCAGTGAGCAATCGTCTTGCAAGTGTGACGATGAGTGATGGGTGAAACGAATTAGTGCAAGTGTTGTGTTTTGAAGAATTTTCTTGCAATAAATGTATATAAAAAACAAATATAAGTAAATATCTACCGGCGAAAAACGTCGAGCACTTGCTATGTCTGCATTAATCCGTATGGCTGCTGCTTTCCACCAACCGATCACCGTTCTTCACTCTCGGCGGCATCGAAGTGAGGCTCCATTGCTTCAGACGAAGCTGTCGCCGTTTTGCAGGGACAAGGACAACAACACAGTTCAGTTTCTTCAATGGAAGCTCCAATCGCATTGTAAATTAACCAGTGTTAGAGCAAGCGCTGACTTTCCTCAGGTTCGTACATTCCTTTGTAGGCCCTGTTGAATTCAATTGCTGGTACAAGCTTCCCGAAAAAAAAAATGAAATCTTGGGAAGTAGACGAGCTGTTGCTGTGTTTTCAGGGAAGCGAGGGCGATGAAAACGGAGCTCAGAAGCCGAATTGGACGGAGGCCCTCGTTAAATTTGCAGCTGATAACTTCCTCCCATTAGGTATCTTAAGTTTAATTGATCCCAGCGTCTTGAGCTGCATATCATATATAAGAGGTTTTGTGTTCTATAGACTATGTCAATGGTACTTTCATGTGCTTTCAGCTCTCGTATTTGGAGTAATAATAGGGCTTGCAAATCCTAGCCTTGGTTGTTTGGCGGATAGATATTACCTATCGAAATTCAGCACCTTTGGGATATTCGTAATTTCAGGTACCTTCACCATAATGTAGTACATACATATACGTCTAACAGATTCTACGTTTCTTTTGCAGTTCTATATCTATGTTTCAGAATGTTAGTTTGCTTAATTAGTTAGGTCATGGTTGTAACTTCTTTTAGATTATTACAGGGTTGACATTGCGCAGTGAAGAAATTGGAGCTGCTGCTGAAGCATGGCCCGTTGGATTGGTGGGTCTGGTAACGTCTCAAGTTCTTGTTCGCATTTTCCCTCTTGGGATGTCTTGGTAAATCCGATATGAGTGTTACATCGTTGCTGAATTATGTTTTCACAGGCTTCAATATTGTTCTTCACCCCCTTCTTTTCGAAGTTCATTTTGTTGCTCAAGCTCCAGCCCCAAGAATTTGTCACAGGTACGGGAACTTATATCTCGCATATATCTTATGAAATTCAGCATACCACTTTTCTTGTTTCAAAGATGTATTGAGGATTTTCATAGCCCCACTTATCAGTTCATGAACTCCATAATTATATGCGAGAAACACTGTAAAAACACATTGCATGTGTCCATTTATGCAGGACTTGCTATATTTAGCTGCATGCCGACAACGTTATCTAGTGGAGTGGCTTTAACTCGGGTAAATTAATGTCTAGGTCTGAAGAATGTACTTATATGCAAAATCAGAATGGAATGTCGTCGTTAGTGTGACGGCAGGTTTGATTTGGTAAAACGCAGCTAGCTGGTGGGAACTCTGCTCTAGCTCTTGCAATGACTGTGATATCCAACTTAGTAGGAATTCTGATTGTAAGTACTTGTGCTGGAATGAGAATACACAAATATTAATATTGCATGTTTATTGTTTGTTTTATTCTTGCTTTTCAATTAGTCCTTCGAAGACACATTTTTGCATCTGTTCATATTTTCTGTGGACTAATTAATTTATAGTCTGGCTATGCTCTACAATTTCTGGTACCATGTTTGAAATGATCGACTCGTATTCAATCGCAGATACCTTTCTCTATCTCAAAATTCATAGCTGCTGGAGTAGGGGTATCAGTTCCCACTGAGCAGCTTCTGAAAAGCCTTGTTATTATGCTTTTAATACCTCTCGTCATTGGAAAGGTGAGTCTTCAGTTATGTCGGTAGTCGCACTAATATCTAACATACGCGTTAATGACTGGTTAATGAATTCTAAACTTGTTTCTTTCTCTCTCGTAATGAACAGGCTGCTCGAGAACTTTCTGAAGGTTTGATGATATAGGTTACTATGGAAAAGTGTATTTATGCATTTAAAATCCTTACTTGTCATTTAACAACCGCATTATTGAAACAATCGATACCGAATTATTCATAAATAGGATTATTAACTCGTTATCTGTACCGTTGGCATGACTGGTTAAGAAACGGTGCAGGGTTAGCAAAATTTGCAGATGGTAATCGGAAGCTCTTGGCTTTTGTTAGCGCAATCTTCCTGAGTTTTGTAAGCTTTAAACTTGGCGGTACCGTTACATTTTAATACTCCCTTCATCTCTGCTTCTATGTTCTTAGTCTTCATAGCTTATTTATTGCTGGTCCAAGATACAGCTGAAAAATCTTCCTCTGCATATTTCCTAATATTCGAACGGCTAATTCATTGCTAATTGCTATGTTCTCTTCGACCAGTTCGTTTCTACTGATGGTCCTCTCTTGATTTCTTTTTGTAGGTCCAATGGATTCAAGTTAGCCGGTCAAGGGAACTCCTTTTGATGGTGAAGCCATCAATTTTTCTTGTGGCCATCTTAATGGGAGCGTATGTGTTTGCATTCTTTCAGTTGAAGTTGATTCCTTGTTGCAAACCTATTTCATCTTTGATAACTTTTGCTGCTGGCGATTTTGAAAGAGTAACAAAAATCTCGCAGGCTTCTCCACGCTGTACTATTATCATTCAACATTCTTTTGGTGCAAAGCCTTTCTGTTGTTTCTGGAGGTTCCAAATCGCCCTTTGCAAAGAAAGAAAACGTCAGCGCTCTTCTATTAGTCGCAAGCCAAGTGAGTGTCATCATCTGCTCAGAAAACCTATAATTATACTCTTTTTTGGCTCAAAGTTGTTGAATATTTTTTCTCTTTTGCAGAAAACATTGCCTGTTATGGTAGCAGTTGTCGAACAGCTCGGTGGTGCTTTCGGCGAGTCTGGCTTACTTGTTCTTCCATGCGTAGCAGCTCATTTGAACCAGGTTATTTTCACTCACTCAATTTCACTAAGCCGTACTTTGAAAAGCAAGTTTGTTTCGTTTAACGTGGAATATTTTCTGTAGATTATCATCGACTCGTTTCTGGTAAACCGCGGAAAGATACGGAGGGCGATTTTGGAAATCGCAAGGTTGCGTAAAATTCGTTGCCAAACAAACAGAAAGAGGAAAGCCCATTAAAACAACAATCACAGGTGCTTTTTTGAATCCAATACATTTATTGTCAGTATTCTCTCCTTTGCTGATTGTTGATGTTCAGACAAACCTGAGTAATGAAGTTGATTTAGACACAGATAAATAGTTCATGACTAGAAAAGTAGCAAATCGACAATCTAGAGAAACACGCGATAAGATCTAAGTGGATCGATGAAACTTCCATTGTAGTCGGTAAATCTCTCTTCTTCGCTCACTTGGGCATCCCATTCTCGGGATTGATGAGAGATCGGCTTTCGTCAGCTACTACTATGGGTCCCCTTCCAATTTTAGTGCAGATAAAGTAACTTACATCTCCTTTGTGTTTTTGGTTGGAAGTATTTGTGTCCTTTATCTCTGGCGGAGGCACCAAAGCCTCCACATCTTTCATGCCTTGAATTCCAGCATCTTTTAATATAGTCTTGTCGCCAATCACATAGCTGAAGAGTATACCAGAAAATGAGACCAATTTCTCAAGAAATCATGTAATTCTTCAAAAAGTGTTCGAAGCATTGAAAATTACCTGTCGAGATCAGTATCAGACGTTGGAGGGAAAAGGAAGAGTAGCCTTTGAAGCAGATTTGCAGCAGCCTCTCTGTTACGTGCAATTAGTACAGCATTTGGCCCTGCGTCGAAGGTGTAAGCCACCTGCCAATTTGTAGATGATAAACTTGTGAATCAAACAGGCTATCTTAGGTACAAAAATTGATTTGCAGTAAGAAATATACTTCATAATCGGTGCTCACAAGGATCGTGAGATTACATGCCACGCTATTCTTTAGGAAAATGTTAGAAAGTATGACGATTGACATGAACGTATGTTAGGACATATTCACAGCACAGCTTCGTGTCTGAATTTCGAACAGATGGAAGAGCGAATGAAGAATACCTGAGGGGTCCCTTCATAGCGATTCCACTTCTCAACACAGCTGATTATCCTGAAAACACAAATGTCTTGGATCAATATTTGCTCATGGGAATGCGTTTGGTCGATACAACAGTAATGCCAAGTAAGCGTATCGAAGAAAGGTAGCTAGCTTGCCTATGAGATGTATCGTTCATGTAGAATATAGGGGGCAGAGTATCCAAGCAAACAGCATGAAACTGGTTGCTATCTGCACGAGCCAGGCGAGAAAAGGCTTCAAAATTGCGATTTTTGATTGCTTCCTCCATCTCTATAATCCGTTTGGGCACAACTTCCTGTAAAGACATGCACAAGTTATGGAATTAAATGGCCAGAAAAATAAGATACTACATTAAGTATAGCTTTTTGAATTACCTTAGCTCTATGTAGGACGAGCGGACTAGTTTCAACAGTCTCACGCATTCCTGACGTGCTGCTGGTTTCTTTCTGCCTCGAACTTACCTGAAAATCAATCAAAACATGTTTTTAGAGTTTGAAACACATCAACTTTACGAAGAAAGGTGCAAAATTTTGTTGATAATAAGTAAATAAAGGGTACACAGATACCCACCACGGCGATGATAATGACAAGCTCATCCCAGTGCTTCTCATCCTCGAGCTGAACTGCGATGCTATCGCTTCCATCTTGTTCCTTGAGGAAAGTTACAAATTTGTTATTTCTTTTCTGCTCTTGATACAAAATAGAAATATTACTGGGAAATAAGCTTACTTTTCCCATTATCCACTTGACAAATCCACCGTACAAGCTGCGACACGCACTCCCCGACCCTTGCCTGGAAATGATACACATCGTCATCGATTTTTAAGACCAGCCACACTCTCTCTTACAACAATAGTTGATGTGGATTAATGCGCAAGTTCATGTTTACTACGAAATTTGGAAGTTTTACCTTGCAATTGCAGATAACTTACTATTGTCCTCTTTCACATTCATTAGCTTGGCAAGGGAAAAAACTGAAATTTGTAAAACACGGCAGTGTCAGTCTTAGTTATTCTCAGTCAAGCCACTCGTCTAAAAAATATACGCAATAGTCCCACGTATCACTACTGCAAATATGTCTTACCTAGGCATGCCAAACCAGCAGCAGACGAAGCCAAACCAGCAGCAGTGGGGAAATTATTGTAAGAAACGATATGAAGATGAAGTTTCTCCCAATCCTCTTTTGCAATTTTTATTCCTTTTTTTCGTCCACCACGTCATTAGCACGTGAACGGAGCTCCCTCAGGCAATTCTGGTATCTCTTCCCCGAAAGCGATACTTCCTACAATCGCCAGAGTTCAAGACGCAATAAGAAAAGGATTATATTACGTATGCAATAGAAGATCGCTTCAACAATTAGCATTCTACTTCACAAGACGTCTAAATACTAAAACAAAGGTAAATTTACAACTATGGCGGAGCTTGATTATTCTACCTTTTACTTTTTCTTTTAGTATATTTTTGCCACCTACCACGAATCACAATCGCAATCAATCGAACCAAACCCGACCCAAAATTCAAAGCTTCAACCAATCCAAATCTTCAGATCAAACATCACAGACTACCATCACGAACCCAATAAAAAAGCGGAGAAAACGAGGATATATATCACCTTTCCATTTAGCCACATGCGATCGTGGGTAAAACTCGGGCTCACAGCAACGGAAGTGGTGGTACACAGATGGTCAGGATCCAAAGTAACGCTGATACTGTCGTTGATCGGCAGGATGAGCTCCTCGTCTCTCTTTCCCCAATACTTTATAACGGCGATGTTCGTCGGCGTTTGAGCAGTCAACGTCAGAATCCAATCAGCCGACGCCATTCTATCAGTAAAAGAAAATCAATCCAAACCAGTGATGCTCTCACTCTCTTTTTCTATCTTTGATCTGATCTCTTTCTCTCCGGCAACTCCGTGAGTGTGTGCAGTGCGTGAGCTGTTTATGTAATGGGAAAACGGAATATATTTATTACACGTGAAGAGTGCGTTAACGTTAATGGTCAGACACCTAACCATTTTACGCATTGTTTTGAAAGAAATGACAAATGGGCCCCACGAGCCGCAAAAGAAGACCATTAAATCTAGTTGGGCCCAATTTGGTATCCGGCCCATTATCACGCTGAAATCAAAACCCTAAAAGTGCCCTAAGGTTGAGTTGAACGAACACTTGCAAGTCCCAGGTTTCACAGCTTAGCCGCAGAGAAATCCAGTTCTTTCAGAGTAAGACTCTTTCGTTTAGATTGCGTGTATACCACTTCTATGAATATTGACGTTAGCGTTCGTTGCGACGGAGAATTAGTCATAGATTTGTTATGAATGCGTGAACTCGTGTTTATGATTGGTTCGACCTTTTTCGATTGCGTGGATGCATTATTCCGATTTACTGGATATTTCTGTTGGGGAAAACGGTAGTTGTTCGAATTTCTGGGGCAGATCTGTTCTAAGACGTGCGAATTAAAGCTTTTATAGGATTTGGTCTTCTGCTTTCTTTTGGTATAATTGTCTACCTTGCATCAAGCTTTTGACGGCCTATAACGTTTGGCTTCCATTAAATTGATTTATTGTGTGCGCTAGCAAAGTTAGCGGATCTGAAATCACCATTAGCAAGATAATGTCTTTGTTGTAAAGCTGTTATTTTGATGTTTAACCTATCTTAATTGGGTCATGATTGTCTTTACATGTCTTTCGACTTCAGGCCAAATCAAATCAATCTCTAATCCACTGTTTGCAAGATGGGACGTGTAAGAACCAAGACCGTGAAAAAATCCTCTCGCCAGGTGATCGAAAGGTACTACTCTAAGATGACCCTCGACTTCCACACGAACAAGAAAATCCTCGAGGAGGTCGCGATTATCCCTTCCAAGCGCCTCCGCAACAAAATCGCCGGGTTCTCCACTCATTTGATGAAGCGTATCCAAAAGGGCCCTGTTCGTGGAATCTCTCTGAAGCTTCAAGAGGAAGAAAGGGAGAGGCGCATGGACTTTGTGCCCGACGAATCTGCGATTAAGACCGACGTCATTGAAGTCGATGCAGAGACCATTGACATGCTTGCTTCTCTTGGCATGGCTGATCTCCCCGGCGTTGTGAAGCAATCTGCTGATTCTCAGGCCAACCCCGTTTCCACTGGTGGTTATGGTCGTGGTGCTGGTGGCTTCAATAGGAGATACTGAGGTTGTTATTTCTGAGTTTTTCTGCATTTTGAATGATGTTTTTAGACAATGGATTAAGGTTGTGTTTTGTTTAGTTTCGTTTCTATAAGTGATTCCGTACTGAACCTTATTCTCTTGAAGTATGAACTTTCATAATGTTCTATTCGTTCTTGAAATCGCTGTAGGCTTTTCATCTCTTGTAGTAGTAACAAAGAATCAAACATAGCCACGCCATGGTTATAGTACAGCAAAAAATGTAACGGATTTATGTTACCAAAACTCGCCGCACGAACAGTAACCTTCTCCAAAATGATGAAATCGATGATTATCCCTAACGATAATTTCCCGTCCAGTAACATTCGAAGCAACCTTCATAAACTCGTGGCAATCCCCACAAATTCTCAGGTTTTTTATAATCCTTATGGGCGCCCCGTGAGGCAAGCACATTAGCCCGAAAGTAAGCGCTAGCTTTTCGCTGTGGTGCTTCAACAGTTCTCTCTTGAAATCGTCCTCAACATCATGCAAGTCATGTTCGACGTAACCTTTGAAACCGTTCTTACCCATGTCTTCGACAAGCTGATCCAATCTCGAGTATATTTCGCCGATCCTAGGATGAGTTGTCTCTCCAACCATGAAAGAGTGGACTTTGTCTTTGATCTCTATCCAACTCTTACCTCTCTCTTTCTTGGCTTCACTTCCCTTGAGAAGCTTCCTCGTCTGCGCAACATCTTCCCATCTCCCACTTGCAGCATATATGTTAGAGAGCAGCACGACATTTCCTGCGTTATTGGGTTCAATTTCGAACAGTTTTCTCGCAGCAATCTCAGCCACCTCGACGTTCTTATAAACCCTGCAAGAAGCCAAGAGCGAGCCCCACATAGAAGCTGTGGCTTCGAAGGGCATTTCTTCTATTAAGTCCATTGCTTCGTTTATTTTCCCAGTCTTACCGAGAATGTCAGCCAAGGATGCATAGTGATACACGCTGGGCGACAGCTTCTGCTCTGTTTTCATCAAATCGAAATACCTTCGTCCCACTTCAGATAATCCCACGTGGGCGCATGCTGATAAGATGGCAAGATAGGTCAATTCGTTCGGCGAAAAGAGCATCTGCTGCATTTTCTCGAACAAAACCATGGCTTCGATCGACCTGGCATGCCTAGCTAAGCCCGATATCATAGTATTAAAGATCACCAGGTTTTTTGGCTCTGCTTCACGAAACACAGCGTAGGATTCTTTGATGCTCCCACATTTAGCGTACACATCCACGAGCGATGATGCGACGAACTCATTCAGTAAAATGCCGGTTTTAAACACCACGCTGTGAACTTGCTTACCTTCTATCAAGGCAGCTAGTGAAGCACAAGCGCAGAGAATTGTAGAGACGGTGAACGCATTAATATTCACGCCAGTTCTTTGAGCCATGTGGAAAAGATTCAATGCCTCTTCATAGAGCTCGTTTCCAACCAAGCCCACCATCATCGAACTCCACGTCACGTCGCTCTTTTCAGGCATGCGCTCGAATACCCGAAAAGCATCTGTGATCGAACAACACTTGGCGTAAACATCGAGCAGAGCTGTTCCCACGAATGGATTGTCCTCCATTGATGTCTTGACGGCAAAAGCATGCAGTTGCTTGCTTTCGAAAGCTAACGTATTCGTCGCACAAGCACATAGCAAGCTCGACAGAGCAAACTCGCTGAACCCAGACCCTTCTCTCAACATCCTCACAAAGAGATTCAAAGCCTCTTTTCCATCTCCATTCTGAGTGTGCGCGCCAATCAAGGTATTCCAAGAGACGACAGTACGCACACGCATTTTGTCGAACACCTTGCGTGAATATCCCAAGTAGCCGCACTTTGAGTACAGATTGATGAGCATGTTTGAGGTCGAAACGTCGGCGTGTAAACCGTGTTGAATGATCTGTGCGTGGCATGATTTCCCCTGGACGACGGCTTGGAGCTTCGCGCATGTCTGAACAAGTGTCTGAACGCTCTGCAGATACGTTGATCTTGTGCAGCACTCGTAGGCATAATCGTCTTCTTCTTCTTCATCTCCTTCTCCTTCTAATTCTTGAATTTTTGGATCATTTCTAGCAATGCTAATGCTTGAGATGCTTCTGCGCAGTTGTTTATATCTAACGTTAGGCCTCCTCCAACGCAAGACCTTCATCTAAAGTTCTAAAATCAAAGAGAGAGTGAATGAAACATTACTCGCATCAATGCGGAATCTGCTTATTGGGCTAAAAAATGGGCCATAATTTGGTCTAATGGGCCGTAATAAAAAATAATTATTACGTGGCGTTCCATCTTTTTCCAAAAATGTTTTCTTAAAGAACCGAGCAAAGTAGCATGACACGTGTATTTGTCAAGTAGTGGACACGTGGAAATCGCTAGTAAATTAAATATAAGAGGCGAAGTCCAAATCAAAGTTTTCTTTCCAGTTACAGATGTCCGATTCCGTCCAATTAAAGCTAAAAACGCGTTTACATTCGGCGATATGAAAGTCGCAAAAGTCCAAAGCCAGCTGTCTATATTAAATCCATACATCTCTCCTCTAATCGACAAAAACCAAAACACTATTGATAATTATAATAAAGGAGGCGTAAAACGAAAAAATAACAAATTGACCCCCCTTTGATTTTATCCAAAACCCGCGATCATCAACGGCATCATGTACGGTACTACCTCTAATTCTGCGACGTGGACTCGCCAAGAGGACAAGTTATTCGAACGTGCTCTGATTGAATTCCCCGAGGGTTCCAGCGATAGGTGGATACGAATAGCGGAGTTTTTGCCGGAGAAATCGGTGGATGACGTCATGGACCACTACGATGCGTTGCTGCACGACGTCGGAGCGATTGATTCGGGTCGATTCGACCCGCCGAGCTACTTGGATGAATGGGAAGATGTATCAGGGTCGATTTCGGGTCAAATTTCTTTCGGTGCCGGCGGTAATCGCGCGAGGCACTCCGAGGTTGAGAGGAAGAAAGGGACGCCTTGGACCGAAGAGGAGCACAGGTTTGCCTTTAAATTTCAGTTTTTGTTTTTTCTTTTGAAGGAGAAATTGTATCATATTAGCTCACGGAAGGTCAGGTCTAGGTTCACTTGTTTCCTCGTTCACATATCATAAAAAGATTCTATTTTTCGTTACCTTCAAGAGAAAAAAACTGAGATGCTATGTCATCTCTGCATATATTATGTTCCATGAAGATGCAAGAAATTTAGACAATGGCTGCCAAACCTTATGTAGCAGAGAGGGATAGTGAGTCTGATAATAAATGAGGAACAAATTGAGTAACGTTGCTTTGAACCCCTCCATTGTTGGGCTGTTGAATGGTATTCCAGCTTTGGATTACTGAGAATATCAATATAATGGCATGAATATCTGTCCCTTTGGCTTATCAGAAAACAAAACTAAGGATCAATGCTTTCTTATTCTTGATAATTCACCTGTGTTTTTGACATAATCGTGTCAATTTAGATCTTTTCTTGCCATTTGGACCTTTTCTTAATAGATCATTTGGTTTCTGCAGATTGTTCTTGATTGGACTAGATAGATACGGGCGAGGAGACTGGCGAAGCATTTCAAGAAATGTAGTGGTCACGAGGACTCCAACTCAGGTCGCCAGCCATGCGCAGAAATATTTTCTGCGCCATAACTCGGGGAAAAAGAGAGAAAAAGGTCGAGCATTCACGACATCACTACGGCCATGGACAGCGTAACGGTGCCTGCACCATCCAGTCTACCCAATCAAGGAGGCATGCAGCACAACTATTAAGCTCTCTGCTCAGAGGCACGAAAAGGAGCTAGATTAGTGTAGAATACAGAGGTTTGTAGATAGTGTACAGATCCATTTAGCGATGACATCTCTTTAAAATTTGTAAAGTTTCTGTATATCACTGATATCTTGTAGGCTACTTGTATTCTAGATTGTAAGTAGTTACGACATATGATATTTTACTGCTTGGTAAATAATGGATTGTGTTTGTTACCTATTGATCCTATGTTTCTATTTCAGCTTTTACAAGTTCAGGCTTGAAATGATCTTTAAAACAGGGCAAGTGAAATGCAATACAAAAACCATTGTCATGCAAGAAAATAAGGACTGCGTTCTTGGCTCATCATATATAACACCGATCGAATCTCCAGAGAATTATCCCTCCCAACAGAATGCAGAAATTATCTATCAAACCTAAAAAAGGCATCTCTAGACTGTTGTTCTTCTTCAGACCTTGGTGCCTGTTGTCCATGTTCCTTGGACGCTGGGATTCTTGGTGACGAGCCTTGTCTTCAACTTGACAACTTTTCTTCCCTGTGAATTTCTTAACCTAGTGGCACAGAGGAGTATCTCCTCTGGAGTCATGTTCATGACAGAAACGACTCGCTCATTCTTGTTCTCTGCATAATGATGTCACCCAAGTCAATGGTGTGTGTGGCCTGGGTATCCCAGCATGGTATAAACCTTCTCTTACAAACTAAGTGGCTTAAATCCGATACCAGAAAACAGTTGGGCATCTTGATTTAAGGCAAGGTAGCATATGAGAACCATGTCAAATGTAAGAGAACCATAATCTCACATACACACACACACACACACACACACACACACACAGAGAGAGAAAGAGACTAACTGTATAATCCTTTTAAAAAAGGGTGTTGACCGCGATTTAGCTCGGTGACAACTTCGAACTGGGGATTCGTCTCTTTAAAAGCAGGCAGAACAGAGTCCACGAATGACCTAAACCAACAAGGTATTTAATTAGTATTATTTTGTGGGCAACTTTAAAAACTACAGTTTCCAGGTGTTCATCAACCCCCATTAGATTGAAAAAGTGATAGAAGCTGTATCAGCAGCAGCTCTAATTCCGAGTACATCCTACGATACAGACAGCAAGTAGAATGCCTAAAGGTCGCAAATTTATCAAGTACGCAAATTTCTTCAAGCTGCTACTCCTCCATTTTCCTAATTTCATCGACAAAGCTATAGAAGACAAGCCCTTTCTATTACATTCAGAAATCTAAATAATCAACACAAGAAGAACGCCTCCGCAATAAGCTCGCTCGATCCAAATTGAAAAAATTACACAGCCAAACGATCCAAAAGGGCAGCGAATTCACAACAAAGTTCAGCAACAAATTGAATTCACACACACACAAGAAAAGAACTGACCTGATGCCTCTGCTACTGCCACTGTAGTCGCAGAAACTAACGATTAGCTTCTGCAGCTGCCACACTCCTCTAACCGACATCTCTTCTTCCACTCGTTTCTCAATTAATCATTCAGCAGTAGGCAATCCGCGAGATAGGGCTTCAGACAACTGAAAGTAATTCGAATTCAATGCCAAGGGATTCTCGTCTATGGGCCGTTTCGAGATATAAGTTTTTCTATTAGTAGCCCATACGTGATCCAAATACTAGCAGTGGCTTATTTCTCTTTGGGCCCAAATCTTCTCGTTATTCCCTTTTTTAACCCCAACTCTTCTCATTATTTTGGTCCTTTCCTCTGCACGATGAAGTTGACTTTTGAGCCATTAGCTGTCTAAGTACTCTCTCCCATGATTTAACCTTATTTTTCCTTTTTCTTTTTCCCAATCTTATTCTGCATAAATATCCTTCTACACTACGACAAATGAGTAGCAACACCACCGCCAACTCACAAGACGGCGGCGGCGGCGGCGGCTCATTCGAAAGCTCCGGTCAATCATCGGCAGGCAACTTTGGGTACGGATTTGGCCTGTCCTTGGGCATCCTTGTGGTCTTCTTGATCTTAGCTCGTATATCTTACACATGTAGACGCAGACACATCAGCAGCAGAAACAACCACGCCGCCGCCGCCTCACGCTACACAGACGCCACCACCGACGAAGACTCGCCGTCGATAATACTCCACCACCGAAGAGGATTATGCGAATCGACCATAAAGTCGTCGTACCCTGAGTTCGAGTACTCTCGCCGCGATAAAGACGACGACGACGACCCATTAATGGCCTCGGCGGCGTGCTCGATTTGCTTGTCGGAATATAAGGATGGGGAATTGCTGAGGTTGTTGCCCGACTGTGGGCACGTTTTTCATGTCAAGTGCTTGGATCCTTGGCTTTCGATTAACCCCACTTGTCCCATCTGTCGGAAATCGCCGCCGGTGAGAACGCCGCCGGCTGCGTCTGAGGGCGGCGGCGGTGGTTTGTCGGTGATCAGCGTGTGTTAAAGATTGTTTTTTTAGGTCTATATACCTAATACCATACCCTTTCCTTTGTTTGATAAATGATCTTTTGATTCGTTCATCTTTTATTACACTTACATATATACATGCTTTGTGAGTAATATCTTGCCAGACCTGAAGCAAGAAGTATATCACTGAGAAGTTCAAGAGCCAACTATAGAATAAAACGTTGACGAAACGAATAAAAATAAAACAGTATATATAGATAAATATATTAAAAATGGGGTTATTGGGAGTTTTCGTGTGGCTGATGATGAAAATAGAGTCGTAACGGAACGCTTCACTGAAGCCAAAACAAAAGCCATGCTGTTGATAATTTGCAAGGTGGCTCAATTATGTTAAAATTTAATTGAATCGTTATCATCTCACATACTACATTTTTATGTTTCGATATAAACCGTGATGTTACGTAATATATGCACATTGCGTTCACGCCATGCACAAACTGAACTCTTTTTCTAAATTTTACATATATCACAGATATCGAAGTACATCCACCAAGAACTCATAATCTCTTGGTCTGCAATGAGCGACAAGTGGCTTCAACTTGGGCATTACCGTACTACCAACTCCTTCATCCAACTCAATCTCTTTCAAACTCAACCTCCCCCATTCGAAGCACTGAATCAAAGACCCCAAACCCAACCCTACGACCCGTAGCCCGAGACCCGACCCGGGACAAGCCCGTCTTCCCGCCCCAAACGGCAGGAAATGATCGTGCGCTGCTTTCTTCCCCTCGAAGAATCTCTCAGGCTTAAACTTCTAGGGCTCATCGGTCCATACTTTAGGGTCTCGATGAATCGCCCATGCATTGACCAATAGGATCGTGCCACCTGGAATCTCATACCCGCCGACTTTGCATTTCTCCGACGACTCTCTTGGCAGCGCCAGCGGCGCAGGTGGAAATAGGCGTAAGGTCTCTGTTATTATGCTCCTAAGATATGGCAGTTTGGGCAAGTCTTGCTCAGAGATGAGACGCTGTCCGAAGACTATGGAGTCTATCTCTTCCTTGGCCTTAAAGAGGACGTTTGGGTGGTTTAGCACAAGTGACATGGCCCATTCTATGGTGATCGGCGACGTGCTCGTGCCAGCGATGACCATACTGTCAGCATGGATTTGCCTTTAATTTGACGTAAAAAGCATGAACTTTATGTTAGTATATTCTTAACATATATATACCGTAGCAAACCCTTTGATGATCTCATCTGTGTACATTTCTGGGTTGTCGCTTGTTTCTTGCAAGAACAGCAGATGACCAATTATGCCGTTTCTACTATTCTTCTCCTTCCTGTGGTCTTGCAAGAGATGGTCGAAGAACTCGTCCAATCTCTTCCCAAGATTAGCCATCTTCTTCTTCAAACCCCTGCAATCAATCCACCGCAGAAACGGCAAGAAATCTTCTGGCGTCGGCGATTGAATGAGCTCTATAACCTCCCTCACAGTGTCTCTAAAACGCCGACGCCTGCGTTCTTCTTCATCGTTAGTAAATCTGTTGGGGGATGACCACCGTTGGATTCGTTATTCAATGTAATTTCCGTGTTTGCTAGTTCTAAGGATTGATTCAAGCTATAACGAGCTTAATCAACCCAAGTTAAGCAACCCAAACACACACAACTCTAACACCGGATTTTTACGTGGTTCGGCACAATTTGTACCTACGTCCACGGATCAACCGAGCTTCTTTTCACTTAGTCACCAACACGAAGTTTACACAGCACTCAAGCCTCTACAACTTCCGTGTTCTACCCTCACAGTGATTTTCTCTCTACACAAAGAAGTAAGCTCTCAAAAGTGATCACCCAAAACAGAGAAATCTGAGATCTATTTATAGATGCAATTCACACCCATTGTGTGAATTGGGCTTGATCCTAGCCATCAATCTTTAGCCACTTGGACGTCCTAGATTGCCCCACGTGCCCTCTTGCCTTTGTGCATGAACCTAGCAAGCAAAGCATGACCCAAGCAAGAAGTTCGTGACAGGTCACGGCCTGTGACATCCTTCGTCACGGCCGTGACCAAGCATGCTCTTCCTCATGTGTGTTCACTGCCATCAGTCACGGCCACGGACATAACTGTCACGGCCGTGACACCATCGAGCCTTCCACACTGCCGAGCGTCACGGGCTCTCGCATCTCCCGTCACGGCCGTGACCAAGTCGGGCCTCCAATCTCTTCATAGTCGATAGTCACAGCCTCTTGCAGCACTCGTCACGGCCGTGACTGCACTGTTCACGGCCACGTGCTTTCCTTGTCACGGCCGTGACACCGGGCAGCAACTCCATCATATCAACACTGCCCCGGTTCACGGCCGTGACGCCTCATGCGCGTGCCGACGAACCTTGGCTGAGAGCACGTCTCGATCCGATCTCTTTCTCCGGTCGATTCCGGCGACTCCGGCGAGGTTTAGGATCGCTCTTCCCGACAATCTCCACCTCGAGACTATAACCTCGCAATCCCAACTCCAAGCATCCTCATAGCTGCCCCAAAGCGCACACTACACTCGCTTGAACTCGCCCGGAAATCAGCTTCGCTATTTTTCTTCCTTTGCCACGAAAATCACCTTCGTGAGCTTCGATCTCTCCTCAAAGCTCCACCTCGACTAATGTGCTCCTGCTCGGTTGATCATCCAGCTCCCTTAGGAGCTGCGTGCCTCAATCGTGAACTTGCCGACCCCAAGTAGGATTGAAATTTCCCACTTAGGATCGACTCGAACCTTTGAGCTCACCATCTTCGTTTTCCCCGAAGATCCATCGATCCTAGCCTTTTGAGCCACCACATTGACTCCCCTTCGGCTAGCGAACACCTTCCTTTCGGCCTTCTTCGAATCCAAGACCTCCGCAGCTCGAACATCTGAAAAACAATCAACCTCATTCTCAGAAAACTCAGAATTCCTGTCAGATTTGTCCCATTTTGTAGCTGAGCTTCCGCCATCTTTCTCCCCGACTTCTGAGCTATTTTCCTCCTCTGAGACCTCCCCACCATGTGGCTTTGAAGTCCCCTCATCCTTAGGCACGAACAACTCCGTTTCGGGCTCCGAAAGATCGTCGCACGAGCTCATCAAAACCAGCCCCGTAGCAGGTTTCTGTTTTCCCGTTTCGAGCTTCACTTTTGCTCCGCATTTCTCCACCTCGAAATGTGTCTTCTGTGGCTCCTTCTTCACCGCTTTTGAGCCACCACATTTCCTAGTTTCTCCAGGAGTGGACGTCACCACGGAGCAACCTTTCAAGACATAGATACCACGCCTTTTTACCCCTTCCAGAATCAGCCTGCCCTGTTTTCGTACCTTCGTTTTCCCGGCTGCGACTTGAGTGTTGTATCCCCTCCTATCCAACGCTCCGATGGATATCAAGTTCCGCTTCAACTTCGGAACATACCTTACGTCTTTTAGGATCCCCAACACTCCATTTGCTAGCCTCATTCGGATGGATCCGCATCCCCGAACCTCGCAACTTTTCCCATCGCCTAGCGTGACTGTTTTTCCCTTCAACGCCTTGAAGTCGTGCAGCCATTCCTTCTTGCAGGTGATGTGGAAACTTGAGCCGGAATCTAAGATCCACTCCTCATTCCTCTCGAGCTCGGAGACGTTGAGAACCTCGGCATATTCGAAGCCATCGTCCGCCAAGTTAGCCGAGTTCGCACTTCCTCCTTTCTGCAACTTTGGGCACAATCTCCTAAAATGCCCCACCTCGTTGCAATGATAGCACCTCTTCGGCTCCGGATGCTCTTTCTCCTTTCCCTTCTTCTTCTTCCACGATTTGGCCTTGTTCTGCACCATAAGCATCTCAGCTACACCTGTATTTTCAGCAACATGTTTAGGCAAAGCTTTGTTGTTGAGCTGTTTTGTGCTTAACGCAGACATCACATCCTCCAAATTGAGCTTTTCCCTTCCGTAAAGGAGAGCCTCCTTGAAGTAATCGTGGCTTTTGGGCAGAGAGCACAGCAGCAACAGGGCCTGATCTTCGTCCTTGATCTCCTCCCCGATGTTCTGCAAGTCAAGCACCAATTTCTGAAACTGGTTTACTTGCTCGTCGAGGGCCATCCCTTCCTCCATTTGGAACCGATAGAGAGCTTGTTTGAGGTACAACCTCCGAGCCAAAGACTTTGTCATGTACAGGGCATCTAGCTTCTTCCAAATCTCCTCCGCCGAAGTCTCCGAAGCCACCCGTCGGAGCACTTGGTCTGACAGAGACAAAATCAGCGTTGAGTACGCCTTCTCCCGGATCTTCTTCTTCGCGGCTGGCGTCAAGGTGGCCGGTTCCATCGAAGCCTCGGGCTTGAGAGCCTCCTCAAGCCCCTTCTCCACTAGCACCGCCTTCATCTTGAGCTTCCACAGCCCAAAGTCATTAGAGCCATTGAATACCTCCATCTCCAACTTCGTCATGGTAGTCATCCCGGGAATCGAGCTCTCCTCCACGCTCACCGCACCACTTGTTGGGGGATGACCACCGTTGGATTCGTTATTCAATGTAATTTCCGTGTTTGCTAGTTCTAAGGATTGATTCAAGCTATAACGAGCTTAATCAACCCAAGTTAAGCAACCCAAACACACACAACTCTAACACCGGATTTTTACGTGGTTCGGCACAATTTGTACCTACGTCCACGGATCAACCGAGCTTCTTTTCACTTAGTCACCAACACGAAGTTTACACAGCACTCAAGCCTCTACAACTTCCGTGTTCTACCCTCACAGTGATTTTCTCTCTACACAAAGAAGTAAGCTCTCAAAAGTGATCACCCAAAACAGAGAAATCTGAGATCTATTTATAGATGCAATTCACACCCATTGTGTGAATTGGGCTTGATCCTAGCCATCAATCTTTAGCCACTTGGACGTCCTAGATTGCCCCACGTGCCCTCTTGCCTTTGTGCATGAACCTAGCAAGCAAAGCATGACCCAAGCAAGAAGTTCGTGACAGGTCACGGCCTGTGACATCCTTCGTCACGGCCGTGACCAAGCATGCTCTTCCTCATGTGTGTTCACTGCCATCAGTCACGGCCACGGACATAACTGTCACGGCCGTGACACCATCGAGCCTTCCACACTGCCGAGCGTCACGGGCTCTCGCATCTCCCGTCACGGCCGTGACCAAGTCGGGCCTCCAATCTCTTCATAGTCGATAGTCACAGCCTCTTGCAGCACTCGTCACGGCCGTGACTGCACTGTTCACGGCCACGTGCTTTCCTTGTCACGGCCGTGACACCGGGCAGCAACTCCATCATATCAACACTGCCCCGGTTCACGGCCGTGACGCCTCATGCGCGTGCCGACGAACCTTGGCTGAGAGCACGTCTCGATCCGATCTCTTTCTCCGGTCGATTCCGGCGACTCCGGCGAGGTTTAGGATCGCTCTTCCCGACAAAATCTCTTTCCCATGAGCATGCCCATGATCATGTTAACTGATAGTTCAAACATCTTGGGCCTCATCATTATTGTGCCCCTACCTAGATCAGATGATAGTGTATTATATATGAGAAAAAAACAAAAAAAAAAACAAAAAGACGATTCATAACTCACAAGCATATACGTTAATTACCACCCAAACTGTTAGTGTCCATAATCAAACTCTTCAGGGTTTGTTTCATCACATATTGTCTGATTTCTGAGAAGTCCTCGAGGCGAGCAGTTGAAAGAACTTCACGAGCTCCTAAGCGGCGCAAATTGAGCCAATGGATTCCATAAGGAGCGCCGGCCATGGTGCTGTGATCGTAGCCAATGTACTTGTCGGCGAGCACGCATGGACGGTTTGAGAAAATCACATCGTTATTATTGTTGGCGTTCTTGAAACATTCTCTCACTAAGTCGGGAGATGAAACGACCACGGCGGGCCTCGACCATAGCTTGAGTGAGATTATGGGTCCGTGTTTTTCAGTTAGTCTTTCAAGCGTACGGTGAAGGGGTCGTCCAAGAATGTGTAGGTGGCCTACGATGGGTAATGGCGTTGAAGGGTATCGAGGACGATGAGGTAATAACATCATGTTATTGCAATGTTGTTGATGATGCTTTCTAGTTTGTGTCCTTCGCATGAAAGTTAAGAGGATTGTCGATGCAATGATCGACAGAGCGATGAGCAGTGAAGTGCTACTACGCAACATGGGATGAATATCCATTGGTTTCTTTCGCTTTACTTTCGACGCAAATGTATATAATTTGAAGCTTATAAGCGGTATGTATGTATATATATACATCATACATGTCAAATTTGTACAACGGATGCATATGCGTGAGGATCGTCAAATTTGTACGACGGCAGGCCGTATCTTTGCCACAAATAGACACATATTAGAACCTCTTTCATTCATTCACAGCCCCCTAATTAATAAGCCCTACGTCTATACAGAAATATGTACCTTTAGCTCAACCAACATCATCATCATCATCAAATGCCAAGCTAAGATAGTATAGCTATCATGTGCAGCCACAAATGCTATACGTTTTTATTGGTCGACATGAATGGGATATCACTAATATACGTACCCAATTTTTAACCAGAAAAGGAAAGGAGTTACGGGCTGAAAGTTACCCGTTCAGACGATATTATGGAGGGATCTGCTACGCTAGGCAGAAAATGGAAGTTAACCAAATAATCTTCAAATATTAATGGTGCCATCATTCCCAGGAGATGAATGCTGACCGCCATGACTCGTACTGTTTCCTCTAAGAGGAGAGGTGGTGGTTGATTTTCCAGAAGATGTATCAACACCTTTAGTAGGAGTAGTAGTAGCCTCGTCGACGTCGATGAGGAACGTAAAAATGACGACCTATATTGCGTAAATCGTTCTAAAACCATTCAATTCCCAAACTACTATAGATCAACGAAACATATCACATATCTATCAATATAGGAAATCAAAAACGTTTGCAAGTATACGCTTTTTACCTGGACTGGGCTGGCGGCAGTTAGGGGGCCTCCAACTTCCCCACCGAACATTTGGCCATCGGAATTAGAAAGGGAAACACTGATTCCCCCACTGCGTCCACCATCGTCAGTACGAATATAAGATCCTGATAAGGAAAGAATGTCGAATGGACCCTGCAATCGAATTCGAATCAATCGTAATATGCTTCAATGTTTGAAGGGAACCTGTAAAATTTGGTTGGTCTAGGAACAGAATCTCTTCAAATGATGAATTTAGATATTTTTCCATGCAACAGAGATGGGCAAAAGCATTTTTAAAACATCCAATTCAATTCAGGCTGTTGGTTATTAATCATTCATAAACACGTATAGCAGTTAATCACAATAGAGTATTATGAACCTTGCAAGTAATAGTCTCCTCCTTGGATGATTCTGGCTGGAGTAGAGATGCATCAGAGACTGAACCACAAGCCGACATAATGCAAATTTCCCGGTTACTTTGTATCATGAGCATCAAGATTCTTTCCCTCACATCCTACACCAAAAGAATAAAAAGTAAACAGATACGAAAGACCACAAGTTATTCCTCATCTACGTTTTCGATTTAAAAGGCCATTTCGATATATCCTACAGAATTATCAATCTGTTAATAGCTTTATTCAGAGTGAAGACGAGACATTTCTGAGAGTTGCCAATGAGCTTAAAGCAAAACCAATACCTAGGAAGTAAAAGACATGAGATGCAGATGTAATAAGCAAGGGGAAGAAACGGGGAAAACATACTTCGCCGGCAGCAACAGTGACGATGCTCGAACCGAAGCATCGGCTCATAGTACCTAAATCTCAAAAGCAGTGGAATCAGCCGTCTGTTAACCAAATAATCTTGTAAAATTAATGTGCTGATAGGTGGTGCCATCATCCCGAAGAGATAAAATGCTGACCATGGCTTGTAGTGTTTCCTCGAGGAGGGGTGGTGGTTGATTTTCCAGAAGTAGAAGTACCAACCCCTTTAGTAGGAGTAGTATCCTTGTCGACGTTGATGAGGAATGTAGAAATGATGACCTATTATTACGTAATAGTTCGAAAATCATTCAGTTCACAAATTCTTGACTATCAACAGAAGAACATAGGAAAGCGAAAAATGTTAGCAAACTACACACTTTTACCTGGACTGGGCCAGCGGCAGTTAGGGGGCCTCCAACTTGTCCACCGATGATTTGGCCATCACAATCAGACAGGGAAACACTGAGTCCTCCACGGCGTTCACCATGGTTGGTGTGAATATAAGATCCTGATAACGAAAGGATTTCAAATGGACCCTGCAATGGAATCAATCGTAATACGCTTCAATGGTTAGAGTAGGCACTAAAGAAGCTTTATAGAGATGTCATTGATACATTATGGCGATTGATTGTTTGAAGGGAAACTGTAAAATTAGTAGTTCTAGGAACAGAATCTCTTCAAATGACGAAATTTCAGATATTTTCCATGCACCAGAGATGTCCACAAGCATCATTAAACCATTTTATTCGGGCTATGCTTATTCATCCTTCATAAACACGTATAGTAGTAATCCGAAGTAGGAAAATGCATGCAATGGAGTATTTATCGACCTTATAAGTAATAGTGTCCTCCTTGGATGATTCTGGCTGGAGTAGAGATGCATCAGAGACTGAACCACAAGCCGACGTGATGCTAATTTCCTGCTCAATTTGCATCATGAACATCAGGATTCTTTCCCTCACGTCCTGCCAAAAGAATCAAAAAAGTAAACGAGGAGGATATCTAAGTTCTGCTAATGACTTGTGATTACTGTTTTAGAGAGAAATAGAGCTCGGACGAGTCATCGTAAGCAAGCAACAAAGATAGCTTAAGACATACACTACAAAAAAAAAGAATGATCAGATTATCGTATTTCTAAAGGTTCATTTGGAGTGTCATCACCACAAATAAGAAAGACCACAAGTTATTCCTCGACTACTTTCCGATTTAAAAGGCCAGTTCGATATATCCTACAGAATTGTCAATCTCTTCATTGTTTATCAGAGTGAAGACGGGACATTTCTGAGAGTTGCCATTGAGCTTAAGCAAAATCAATACCTAAAAAGTAAAAGACATGAGATACAGTTGTAATAAGCAAGGGGAAGAAACCGGGAAAACATACTTCTCCGGCGGCAACAGTGACGATGTTCGAACCGAAGCATCGGCCCATAGTACCTGAATCTCAAAAGCAGTAGAAATAGCCATTTCTTAACACTGACCATATTCGGAAGTATCGCTCAAATGCAAACAAACATGAACGGTTAACATGAAAGAGAGCACAATTTCAATATCCACATGAAAGCACGTTGAAATTGATCGAGAGCGTGAACTCCCAAGTCTTACCCATGCCATCATCATCTTTCAGGAAAGCTCAAAACTAGCACAGACAAACAAAGGCGCTTTTCTCGATATAGAAACAGAGCCTTCAACGGCATTATTCAATTTAGACCCACGCCTTTTGCACAACCAAACAAAAAATGAGAGGGAGAACGACTAGAATAAGCGTATGTACCAATAGAACTAGTGCTGTTGAGCTGAGATTTGGCACGTAAGGGAGAAGAAGGCGGCGCAGCTGTGCCGGCGTCTCTCTTTCCCTCTATCGACCCCGCGGCGGCGGTTTTCTCCGGCGTTCCAAACTTCCTCGGCCATCCACTCTTCCTATTCACTCCAGGTGACGACGACGACGCAGTTATGGAGGAAGCCACTGTGCTTCTGCTAAAGCCGTCGTTACTGTTTCGGATGATCTTAGTAGCTCCCTTTGACGGCGGCGATGGAGAGGGGTTAGGGTTTTGGTTGTGAAGCGGTGCGAGGTGGTTGAACGAGGCCGCGCCTCCTTCACTGTCACGGCCGGCGTGCATTGGATAATATTTGGTTTTCCTATTTGTCTTTTTCTCTTTTTCTTTTTTTGAAGATATTTTATTTATAATTTATGTATTTATAGAGGGATGCTTTCGCAGTTTTTCCGTTGCCAACTGACTTGGATTTTGTTGGGATGCTGACGTGGCGAGCGCTCGATATGCTTTTCTTGGCGCGCGTTTTCCCATCGTTGGATTGGATAGGGGCGTATGTCATCCGACGGCTGAAAAACCTTTTCTTCGTCAAAACTAACTTGCATTGCAACAAGAAGAAAACTCAAAACTCAACACAAACTAAACTACTTTCACAAACCTAATCTATAATTAACTTGCACTAGTACGATTCACATAGAATTAAAAAGGTTGTCTTGACTTTAGCAGCAATCATCCAACAACGTTAGCTGAAGACTTCTTACAGTGAGCAATCGCCGCTTGGATAGGATTCTCAGCTTCAGAGCAAGCCTTGTAACTGCCGACGACGCTTCTAATAATCTTCATCGAATGATTATCATCATCATCGGCAGCAGCAATAATAGAAGACTTGCAATTGCACGAAGATTTAATATTATTAGGAGGAGCCTTCGACAGTTTCTTGAAGTACGCCCCAGAAAACGATCTCCTATGACATCCTCTTTTAGAATCCTCCTCATTCGACGAAGGCGTTTTAGTGCTGTACCTTATTTGCCCGAAAGGCTTGTTTTTTACAACGACCTTCTTCTTTGAATGATCGTTCGATGGCTTTAGGGACGATGGCGTTATTACATCATCTGCAACTTTTGTACTGCTGTTTGCTGAAAAGTAGGGATCAGAAGAACAAGCAGCTGATGGCTTGGTGAATAAAGACTTGAGATAGCTCCAATACTTGAGCTTATTATTCTTCGTCTTCTTTATTGATATCTCTCCATTCGCCTCACCACCGTTTTCTCGAACATGTATATATTCGTGTGGATTCAGTTCCCTGCTGACCTGGCGAGTCTCGGAAGGAGAAACGTTGCAAGACTCGAATGGGGTGCTGGCGAACAATATAGGAGTGTAGAAATGCTCTTCTTCTGTGTCGTCGATATTACGATGGTTATTATTAGGGTTTTGCTGTGGGATGTTCGAAGCAGGCGTTTGAAGGTGAAGTGGAAGGAGTTTTCCCATGTAAAAGAGCTCGTCGGCGTAAGGCGGCGTTTGGTTGTTGTCTCTGTCCGAAGAGCTCGAAGAGCTTTGGAATTCGAACTCCTTCGCCGAGCGGGAAAATAATACGTTGATGTTTGAAAATCGCCTAACTTCAATGTCGATGTATTCTTCTTCATTGCCTTCCGTGTTGATGTTGTTAGAGATGATGGTATCTGTATCCATTTCTTTCTGCTCTGAGCCTTGTTTGTTCGTGATGTTTATGTCTTTGACGCATTATATATATATATAAACCCTTTTAACTTTTCTTGCACGAATTCGTGCTATAATATTCCTACCTGATTTTAATAAAAAGATTAAGGGAACATGTTGCATGATTTAAGGAAAGCAAAGTCAAATCATGCAGCATTTAATCATTGTTTAGGAGGGTAAGGATCGCACAATCATAACTCAAAAGTATCATCTCACTAACATTGTACTTTAATGACAATAAAGATAGTTTAAACATATGTGTGATGGTTCCTGGCCCCGTCCAAGTACCATTAAGTCGCCCGTTATGATAACTAATTGTTATATATTAACTTGTAATAATGAACCTTACATTACGAAAGTAAAAGAGACAAACTTGGACAGTGAGTCTTGGAAAGTCGAAACATCTGATAAGCTTACAATATTGATTATTGAAATATGTGTGAGGAGGAAAAAGCCTTTCTATTACATGGATTCCTGGAAAATGCTTGCTTTGCTACCCTACTCCTTTCCTTTTCCAAGGTCCAATTTACATTTTCTTTTTTCGTCTTTTTGAGCAAAATAAGTCAAATGGTAATTAACACAATATAAGGGGTCTCTTCGTAATTACATTATTAAATGGGGTTGAGCTGTAGTTATACCATGATCTATTCATCTTTCTCTTTTATCATTTCCAAAATTAAACAAAATCAAACTAAAGATGTATTTGTCCATCCGCAAATCATTTATTTTCTACCCAATAAATAAATACTATGATCCACTTAATACTTCCCAAAAATTAGTGGGCGCGTGGATTAAGAAATCATAATTTTTTAATATTGTAGTACACTCTTAAGGAATGAAGAGAGAAAAATTAGTGGGCACGCAAATTAAGAGGGTCTTTTTAAATATAAATGTGTAATTAGTTTAATTATTGGAATAGTTTTTCACTAAAAGTGAAAATAGGAAGAATTATGTGGAATGCCCTAAATAGAAAGATGGGAAGAAATAAGTGGGATGGAGGAAGTAGTAAAATGAAAATCTATATACTATAAAAGTAGGATATGGACCCTATTGTGATGACACGTGGCATTTTATTGTTTTTTGTTGTCGCATTCGATGTATTCAAATTCATTTGGTCTAATGAAAAGACACCTCTGTCTTAAATAATGCACCGAAAACGAAAAGACACTGTCAAACAAAAAGAGGATGTAGTGCATTTTATTGTTTTTTTTTTTTGTCGCATTCGACGTATTCAAATTCATTTGGTCTAGAAATGAAAAGCCACCTCCGTCTTAAATAATGCACCGAAAACGAAAAGACACTGTCAAACAAAAAGACATTTGGGGCTGTTTCGGGCTCATCTGATGGCCTACCACGCCTGGTTTTTCAGCCGGAGCTGTCACTTCGTCTTCCACGACGCCGGCGGTGTCTCGCCGGAGTGAGAGCGGTGCTTGAACCGTGGATAAGAGCGGGTAGGTTCACCCTCCAAGACATTAGGTCCCAGTCCGACTACGACGGCTACTACTTCAACCAATTCCTGGTGGCGAACGACTGCCTCCACCGCTACAGGCATCACGCAAATTGGACTTTCTACTCCGACAGCGACGAATACATCTATCTCCCCGACGGCAACACCCCCGATTCCGTCCTCGGCGACTTCTCCAACAACACTCAGTTCACCATAGAGCAGAACGCCATGTCCGGCGTTCTCCGCATCAACGACTCCTCCCAGGATTATTCCAGGTAACTAAATATTGGGAAAGAAATTTCTAGGGTTTCTGAAATGGTTCTTATCAATTCCGTTCCTTTCCTTTTATCAGGCAATGGGGATTTAAGAAGATGAAGAGGATTTGTGTGCTCCATGTTCATCAGCCTGCGATAAGTAAGTGCTTAGTTTTATTGGGGTTTTCGATTATTTCTTAGTTGTTTTTTTACGGAAAGGATGAAGAGGATTTGTGTGCTTCATGTTCATCAGCCTGCGATGGTTATTTTTATGTTGAAATCGATTTTGATCGATTATGTGATTGTTTCTTGCAGATGCCGCTATTGCCCCAAGGCATCACAGAACTGATGCATCACGACAAACTGAGTTTTCCTTTGGTAAGCTTCTGAGCAATTTTTTTTATCTCATTGTGACTTTTGCTTTTGGTCGCCGCCAACAAAATTCAGTGAAAAAGTTGCAAAACATTTCTTTTACATCAAATGCCAAAACGTAATAATTCCTACATCAACGAACGTCGATGAGATGGAGCAAGAATTAGACTGCTTCGTCGAATTAATGAGTTCGAATGGGCTTCTACTTACAGAACCATTTGTATCAAAGAGACTCCGTACAACTCTCCTCGGTGTAAGCCTTTGGAATATTTTCGCATGTTTTGGTTCTTTCAAAAACTATCGAGGGACAAAGGTTGTAATCCTTATGCATGCAGTTAGAAATTTCTAAGCCGCTTTAAGAAGATAATTTTGTGTGCTCAATGTTCATCAGCCTGCGGTGAGTATTAGTTTGATTGCGTGGTTGTTTTTTACAGATTGGCATAATGAACCTGTTGAATTTTAAGACGGCACAACAGTTTACCTCTCAGAAAACGAAGGTTTATGTAATGTTTACCTTTCTTTTGTATGACAGACGCTCATCGATTCAGGGCCTGGGAACATAGCGTCATTTCTGAATTGCTTTGGTATAGATTACATCTTCAAACTGTTTGCCTGTAGTACTTTGAAAGAAGATCATCAGTTGATATCTCTATCTCTCTCTCTCTGGGCCTGGGAATCTCTATCAGATGCAACTTGTTGCAGGTCCTTGGTTGTTATTTATGACAGCTTATGCATTTTGCAAGTAGGGTTTGCTGCAGCTGCTGCTGAGGAGGAAGAGGGGATGATTGTCGATGCCAAAAAGCTTATCGAAGGATCCCTTTATAATGGGGTTGCAAAATCGAAATCACGTGAGCCATCGGTCGATCCTAGCCGTAGATCAATCTTTTTTCACGCAGTTAGTTTTTTCGGGCTGATGATACAATCTTTGATTGTTCTTCAGAGAGTTACCTGGCCAACCTCTCGCTTTATCCAGGGAAGATAGAACTTCCGTTTCTACCTTCGAACACACAGGTCGGCGCTGTTTTTCGTATTTTCAACGCACTGATTTTTGCTCGTGCGAAGTAGAAATTCTCGAAAAAATTGTCTTTTGTTTTTTTGATGTCATTAGGCTGTGATCTTGCAACCGCTGGGCGATAGAGGAATTGCTGTAGTCGGCGGCGACACGGTTAGGGGATTCACAACTTCTGACCAGGTTGATTTGTGATGTCTTGATCTTCTATGTCAGAACTACATGGCCAATATATCGTCTCTTAATGTTATACACGGAAAACGAACAGGTCTGAGATTAATAGTAGGTCATATACACAGTCGTACAATCGAATCGATTCCTCGGCCCATCAAAGGCAAGCGAAGAGCCTAAATGTTCGCTCGCCTACCAAACAGCCAAACAATCCACTCGAAGCTCTCTGCCACCTACCTCCTCCTCTCTGCGTACCCAAACCACCGCTTTTCTTCCCACACACGACTTGAGTTCGTATCATTACGATTTACAGCGCCATTCTTGAATCCAGTTGGAAGATCTTTATATAGTGACTTGCAATGTTTAACTTTTACAGGTTTTTATTGGATTACAGTCGGTTATGGCAAGACGGGCTTTCAAGTCCGCGTTTTTCATTACAAAGGGTTCGAGCAGCGGGTTTTTAATCGAATCAATACTCCGTTTGTGCTATCTAATGTAGTTTTTTTCGTTTGAGCAGCAGGTAATAACATGACCGAGCCAATCACTATGACTGAGTTGCCAAAGGAAATGATTTCCAAGAAGCCCAAATTAAAGGCTCCCTATTCTTCTTTCCCTGATAAGAAGCTTCTGAAGCCAACATTTCCAAGCAAAAGGACCATTAAGGGCTTAGATCAGAACGACACTTCTGAAGGTAATCGATCGACCATTTGGTTGTTTTTTGCAAGAGATTTATTAAACGCACTATTTATCAAGCAAATGGATTGTTGAGTTTTAGTAATGCCCAGGTATGGAGTCTACCCAATTTGAGCCGACAAGACAACTCAAAAGAACTATCCTAAGGCCATCCAAGTCCATGGCAGACAAATGCCCATTAAAATCATCCGTAAAAGCAGCAGCCAAAGCACCTGAGATTTCCAAGTGGGGCAGTTATATGTTAGATGAAGATGAGGACGAATACGATGACAAGTTCGAGCCTCAAGAAAGAATGAGATCATTGCATGACGTCGTCGATGATCGAAGAGGTAATAACGATCCACTTGAGACGACACTAACTGTGGTTGAACCCGTTTGTGAAAATGCCGATTAGAAGTATCTATCAATTTTATTTCTGCACAGGGATTTGATTGTGTATGGATGGATGGTCCTCCGACGCTCAATATCGGGAATGGTGATTTGCCAGCTGATACTGCTGTTGGGAATTTTACCAGTGTACAGTTTCAAGCCAGCATTTTTGCGGGGGAAAAATAATATGGTAATGAAGGTGATGGTAATGTCGAGGACGATGATGATGATGATGGATAAGAAGAGTCATTAATGGATGGCGAAGAAGAATCCTCAGCTATGACCACCACTACAGCTGAGACGAAGAAGTCGAAGAAGAAGACAAAGAAGGGTTATAATAATAATAATAATAGTAATAATAATAAGACTGATAGATCAATAACTTTGATCTCAGAAAGGAAAATAAGAGGTCGAATGAAGGAGAGGCTCTGTGCACTGAGGTCTTTGGTTCCCAACATCACCAAGGTTCTTTTAGTTTGTTTCCATGCATTAATTTATTACCTCATGTGTTCATACGTTTCATGGCAATAAGCATACTAAATATATCAGATTAGTTTAAACTCATGTTGCTTTGGGTGCAGATGGATAAAGCTTCCATTATTTGGGATTACATTTGTCGTGCGACGTAAAAAACAGTAAATCTCATTTTGGTAAGCTTAACATTTTTCAATTCTATTTTGTTGTTGTTGAAGGTTATATAATAATTAGTTGTTGATTGGGGAGGAGGAGGGAGGTGCAACACGTTGAAATGGTGCGTTCATTGTTTCACAGGTTGAAGAGGAGGAAGAACCCAAAGAGGGTGAGGAAGTACCAGAGGTAAAAATGCTCTTCTTAAAATTTCCAGTTCCTCAAAGAAGTAGAATTAGTGCGAAATTGATTCTTTCGCTTTTTTCCTTACCAGGAGAGAAAAAGGAAAAAAAGCGAAAGAATCAATTATATCCATATCCTCCCATTATTTGCCGATAGGCACTTGAGAATGGAACTTCTTGAAGGAGTCGTTGCCTACCACAATGGTATGCTGCAAAAAGCTAAGGATGCCCTGACCTCAGCTCAGCTCAAGCTAAATTTCTTCGGGTACGTCCCAAGTCATTACATGGGAATTCTTACGCTTACGCAATATGAAAAAAGGGGAAAAACTCATTTTGCTTTTTGGTTTCGTCGACAGCTTCAGCTCCCAGACGATACCTTATCCTTATTGATGGGAATGGGGTACAAAGAAAGAGAGGCAAAAAGGGCCCTCCACAGGAACAATATGGACTTCGAAAGGGCCGTGAATTTCCTCATCGAGGAGAAGGCGAAAAGGGCGCGAAAGCGAGCAGATGATCTGAAACGACAAAAAGAAATCAAGTGGGGATCCGTTTTTTTCTTTTACCTCTGCCCATCGTACGACGAAAATCGTAATATTTATTGAGAAATTTCGCCCGTGCAGGGAACAGAAGGAATACGGCACCGCCCCTCTGGTGGATGCTGACGAGGGCCGCCGCCGCCGCTGCCGCCGTGAGGACGACATGGTTGAGATGAGAAAGATCAAGAGGGTATAGAATCTTTTGAAAAAGCGTCGGGTCAACAGTTTCAAAAGCAACAGTCAGCACGCCGCAGCTTGACAAGAAGGTAATTGATTCACTCTGTAGAACTGTTTTTCTGGTTTCACCTGATTGCTTTTGAGTTTATAAGGTTGGATATGGTCACAGTACCTACAAAGTTTAGCCTTTTGCGGTCTGTGTTGATTCGAGACTCTTTTGGGTAATGAAAGAAATGATTGATCGATTAGGTTGTGATAAAGCCTTTAGCTTTCGTTAGTTTCAATTAAAACTTTGTCCGACATTATATGATATTATATAGGTTTAATCAGAACAAAATAGGTGTTGCATATAAGGGGAGTACCAACTATGCCAGAATTTGTTTGGTGGTTTTACAATTCCTACCAACTTATCGGGCTTTAAGTTGAACTTATTCGAGTACAATCGGTCGACCACAAGTGTCAGAACTCAGAAATATAAGAATACGACTCCCTTGACTTTACGAGTTTCATTCGCGTATGAATTACGTGGTGTATGACAGTTCTCTATGTATCACTTATGACTGCAAATAATATAATTTTAACATGATATGATCTACTATAATGTAATATAATTTAATATTTGTATTATGTCATATTATATAAAATAATATAACATAACATAATATTATACAAGGTAAAATAGAATACTACATATAATAATACAATATAATATAACATAAAACTGAAAGAACATAATATAATACAACATATATAATAATATAATATAGTATATTTTAGTATAATATAGTATAGTATAAAGTACTGGATACATATATATAATAGTATAATATAATATAAGTTAATATGATTAATATAGTTTCAAATAGTATTTAATAAGGTAAAATAAAATACTACATATAATAATACAATATAATATAACATAATAAAATAATAACATAATATATTACAACATATAAAATAATATAATATAAGATATTGTAGTATAATATAATATTGTACAAAGTATTGTATATAAAATATATATAATAGTATTATATAATATAATTTAATACGCCATAATATAGTTTAAAATAGTATTGTAACACGATAAAATATAGTACAAGATAATATAATATAACGTGATATAATATAATAAAATATGAAAACATTATACTATAAAACAATATATTACGAGTAATATAACATAATATCACATAACATAATACCATGTCACATAATATAACGAACCGTGAAAACAACGTATGTTTAGGACTAGGAGGATACCCTTATTCAAGGCACGAAGACAATGAAGCTGTATGGCTGCTGCCACCTCTAGGGCAAATGTTCAATGATGCCGGTGAAATACTGCAGTGAATTTCGTAAAGTGTGAATACTTCCGAAGTGTAAGACTGCACTCAGGAATATAAGAAAACGACTTCTGTGACTTTAGGAGCTTCATCCAGATATGAATTATATGGTGTATGACAGTTCCCTGTGTATCAATTATGACTGCATACATGAATGTAAGAATGCGCCTAGGTTCTAGCTTAATGAGTGCGCTACATCAACACATTGCGGGACTCAACATTTAAGATTGCAGGGTGTATGACTACAGGTAAATTCGGGCAATTAAGAAGTAAAGAAGCGGCTATAGGAAGTGTAAGATTGCAGTGAATTTCGTAATGTATGAAGACTTCCACAAGTGTCAGAACTCAGAAATATAAGAATACGACTCCCGTGACTTCACGAGCTTCATTCGCGTATGAATTACGTGGTGTATGACAGTACCCTATGTATCACTTATGACTGCAGATAATATAACTTAACATGATATAATCTACTATAATGTAATATAATTTAATATTTGTATGTTATATTATAACATAATATTATATAAGGTAAAATAAAATACTACATATAATAATACAATATAATATAACATAATAATAAGAACAAAATATAATACAACATATATAATCATATAATTTAGTATATTTTAGTATAATATAATATAGTATAAAGTATTGTATACATATATATAATAGATAATATAATATAAGTTAATATGATATAATATAGTTTAAAATAGTATTATATAAGGTAAAATAAAATACTACATATAATAATACAATATAATATCACATAATAAAATAATAACATAATATATTACAACATATAAAATAATATTATATACGATATTATAGTATATATGCTATAATATAGTTTAAAATAGTATTGTAACATATTAAAATATAGTAAAATATAATAAAATATAGTACAAGATATTATAATATAACGTGATATAATATAATAAAATATAAAAACAGTATAATATAAAACAATATATTACGAGTAATATAACATAATATCACATAACATAATACCATGTTACATAATATAACGAGCCGTGAAAACAACGTACGTTTGGGACTAGGAGGATACCCTTATTCAAGGCACGACGACAGTGAAGCTGTATGGCTGCTGTCACCGTAGAGGCAAATGTTCAATGATGCCGGTGAAAGACTGCGGTGAATTTCGTAAAGTGTGAATACTTCCGAAGTGTAAGACTGCGCTCAGGAATATAAGAAAACGACTTATGTGACTTTAGGAGCTTCATCCAGATATGAATTACATGGTGTATGACAGTTCCCTGTGTATCAATTATGACTGCATACATACATGAATGTAAGAATGCGAGTAGGTTCGAGCTTAATGAGTGCGCTACAACAACCAATTGCGGGACTCAACATTTAAGATTGCGGGGTGTATGACTACATGTAAATTTGGACAATTAAGAAGGTAAAGCAACTGCTTTACAGAAGTGTAAGACTGCAGTGAATGTCGTAATGGATAAGGACTTCCACAAGTGTCAGAACTCAGAAATATAAGAATACGACTCCCGTGACTTTAACGAGCTTCATTGACGTATGAATTACGTGATGTATGACAGTTCCCTATGTATCACTTATGACTGCAAATAATATAATTTTAACATGATATAATCTTCTATAATGTAATATAATATAATGTATTTTCCATATTACTATGCCTAACATATGTGTATATGACAGCACGTTGACGAATGCTTGCGTGGCATTATCGAGATGCAGTTGCGATGTCAGATCCCCATGAAAGATGTTGCATTCATGAGTACGTTATTCGCAAGAACTACCTCTTCGGACCATATTAAGAAATGATCTTCTACCACGACGTACTTGAGGCAATTCGCTCTCGGTAAAGCGGAAGGCTGGCCTTCGTGCCCATGGAGATCGGCGAAGCAATTGTGTTTCCATTTGCGATTAAAAAAAGCATTGGATTTTGGCTGTTCTCACACCTAATTCCCAGATAATGACCATCATGGATTCATACATATGGTGTGATACAGACCTCACCTTCACTAATAGTGTTGTAGGAAAACTGATGGCTGCCGTAGCACTCCTGCAACAAGACTTGGGACTCCCAAATGCAGAGAAACCGCTGGTCGCTGAGAGACATCTCGAAGTTTCACAACAGCCTGGAGGGTAACCTCATCAATATATTTTATTTATACAATGCATATTTGACATTAATATTGAACACAACATTGTTATACATTTCAGTGGAGATTGCAGCATATATATGTTGCAGAACGCTTTTGCTATGATGTTTCCAGAGAACAATCAGTTTGAACTAACCATAAGCCAGGTGCATCAATTCAGACATTACTTGACAGTCTCAGTATTTCTCTCATACTGGACTTGTCAAATTAATAGACATGCCAATGTCATGCTTCCTTAGTGGCGATATAATGACAAAATTTCCTTAATTACGACTTGAAACCTGTATTTTGACATGAATGACTATGTCTTTATGTTTATGTATGCCAGTTTTATGCATTTTTGCGGATTGCGGACAATTAAATTTAAGCAAATAATATTGACGCGAATGTCACGTCACTTTACAATACAATTAAAATTGATACACAGCTATATGACTGTATTTCTGTCTAAATGCAATTCTATGATATGTAATATACTATCCATTGACTAGGTAAAAGGATATCTTAGTGTATGAATGTAGAAGCCTAATGTATGAATGACTGACAGTGTGGAAAAAATACAACTTGGTAAACTTCTATTACAACCACACGTTGAATGACATCCACAATTTTCCTCCTTTACGTTAACTGTGTACGTGCTGCATATTAATTGTAATCCCCATATGTTTTACCAATAAGAAAATTTAACGACGAAGATAGCATACCGGACATGCAGCGTCCCGTGCATCGCACGGGCATAACCTAGTAATTGTAATGTAATAATGTATTTGACTATTACGTACAAATTAAGAACATCATCTTTTATTTTAAGTGGTATTGGAATGGATACATTTAACATTTGTATAGTATCATTACGACGAGCAAAGTAAAGGCTGCTTTCCCAACACTTTCCTTTCAGTTGTCGTTTACGTCCACCTTTTCTGCGTTAGTTCTCTCTCATTTAATATCCATCGTCAATCGAGTCTTCTATTGTCTCAGAACTATCTTTGTTTTGTTCCTTTAAGCATCCGCGACGGAATCTCAGCTCTAAGGACCTGAGTGCTCGGCTCGATTATGTCTTCTCGTGGGAAAAATGGTACGTATTTTGTGTTATTGAAGGTTGCTTATGTAAGATTTACCTGCTTAAGCTTGGATTTGTGAGCTGAATTTCTGGCCTTGGACAATAATTGGTTCTTCTAGGGTTGTTCAATCAAATCAAGTTTGACTATTATAGAAGATGATTCGAATCGTTTGAGTTCTTCTTCGGTCTTTTTTGGTTTTGCCCCAAATTGAATAGATACGACAGATTCCGATTATTTAGAACGAACTGTCTTCAATTTTTTTCCCAAATCGATTACAGCGTCTCTGATAATCCTGTTTTTTTCTTTCTACTCAAACTATGTGTTGTGTAACAGTGGAAGATGGGAGCTCGGATAAAGTATACGTTGCTCCAACCTCAGTCCAAAACCCCTTTTCCGAGATATCTCCATCGCCATCTCCTTCGCCTTCACCATCATCATCAACAGCGCCAGCTTTGGTCCTATCAAACTCTGGCAAAAGAATGGACCAATCAGGGTCGAAGAAGAAGTACGTAAAGCAAGTGACGGGTCGCCACAACGACACGGAGCTCCATCTCGCCGCCCAAAGGGGAGATCTTTCCGCGGTAAAGCAGATTCTCGACGATATCAACTCTCAAATGGTAGGAAGTTCGAGCGGGGCAGATTTCGACCTCGAAGTTGCTGAGATTAGGGCATCAGTTGTGAATGAGGTGAATGAGTTGGGAGAGACAGCTCTGTACATCGCTGCAGATAAAGGGCACATCGACGTGGTTAAGGAGCTGCTTAAGTACTCGAATAAGGAGACGCTGACTAAGAAGAGCAGATCCATGTTCGATCCTCTTCATATAGCTGCAAGTCAAGGGCATCACGGTGATTATTCTGTTTAACTTCTTACAATCTCCTTAACTGCTTATCATGTGCCTAACTAACTCCTTGTCTGAATTGCATACATCTCTGTAGCGATCGTCCAGGTGCTGTTAGAACACGACCCTGAGTTAAGCAAAACGATGGGCCCATCGAATGCAACTCCGCTAATAACGGCGGCCACTAGGGGCCATACTGCTGTGGTCAACGAACTTCTGTCCAAGGACAGCAGTTTGTTAGAAAATTTTCGATCGAATGGGAAAAACGCACTTCACTTTGCTGCTCGTCAAGGCCACGTGGAGATCGTCAAGGCGTTGCTCGATAAAGATCCTCAGCTGGCCAGAAAGACCGACAAGAAAGGACAGACGGCCCTGCACATGGCTGTTAAAGGCGTGAGCTCGGAGGTTGTAAGATTGCTGTTGGACGCAGTCGCAGCTATCGTCATGCTGCCCGACAAGTTCGGCAACACCGCCTTACACGTAGCCACGAGGAAGAAGCGGGCTGAGGTGCTTTTTTGTTTATTCTTTTCATTTCATATATGGGTTGATCATCTTTTCAGTCGTGTACTCAGGGAGGGGCGGAATTATAGGGACAAAAAGTTTACGAGGTGGCATTATACGAACAATTACTTTCGAAATGAGCAATTTAGGGACACACATACGCCTGAATCGTCGATTCTGTCCTAAAATTGCTTAGTTTTGAAAGCTGTTGTACGTATAATACCACCACCTCCTAGTTACGGGACTAAAAAAATAATCAAGCCTTTCATATATCAAGTTCCTTACCCTATAATGTGTTCTTGCAGATAGTCAGCGTACTGCTACGCCTCCCCGACTCCAACGTAAACGCGCTGAACCGAGACCACAAGACAGCCCTCGACATCGCAGAAGCCCTCCCTCTCTCCGAAGAATCAACAGAAATAAAAGAAACCCTCTGCCAATACGGCGCCGTGCGAGCCAACGAGCTGAACCAGCCCAGGGACGAGCTCCGAAAGACTGTCACGCAGATTAAGAACGACGTCCACATACAGCTCGAGCAGACGAAGAGGACCAACAAGAACGTCCACGGCATAGCCAAGGAGCTGAGGAAGCTCCACCGCGAGGGCATCAACAACGCCACGAACTCAGTCACGGTGGTGGCGGTGCTCTTCGCCACTGTGGCCTTCGCCGCCATCTTCACCGTCCCGGGCGGGGACAACAACGACGGCGTGGCGGTTGTGGTGGGGTCCGCCTCGTTCAAGATCTTCTTCATCTTCAACGCGGTGGCGCTCTTCACGTCGTTGGCGGTGGTGGTGGTGCAGATAACGCTGGTGAGGGGCGAGACGAAGGCCGAGAGGAGCGTGGTGGGGGTCATCAACAAGCTCATGTGGCTGGCCTCGGTCTGCACCTCGGTGGCGTTCATAGCGTCATCTTACATCGTTGTCGGGCGCAAGCACGAATGGGCGGCGGTTTTGGTGACGGTGGTCGGCGGGGCGATCATGGGAGGAGTGCTCGGGACGATGACTTACTACGTTGTGAGGTCGAAGAGGACGAGGTCGATGAGGAAGAGGGTGAAGCATGCGAGGAGCGGGTCGAATTCTTGGCATCATCAGTCTGAGCTGTCTAATTCTGACATGGATGGAATCTACGCACTTTGAATTTGCGTGTGTTTATTTGAATGTGTAACGACTACTGCAAAGGTTAGAAACTGGCTGGAGAGGAAATTGTTGTATCTTATCGTGTTGTTGATTTGGACTATGTATCATCTGTCTACTACTAAAGAATTACTACTGCCTTGTGGTAATAAATGTTGATCAAGAACAGAGTTGTGAGAATTGAAGATTGAGGGTTATAGTGTTAGCATAGTAGTATTTCTCTCATTGATCGTGTCCATAACATGTATTAATTCCAAGTGCATGAACGAATCGTGGAGTTCGCAATCACTAAATAAAGATACAATGGAAGGAAGTAGGAAGTATCACAAATATTATTGAATCTCGTAAACTCATGAACCAACTACGCAGAAGCAACTGGGGCGAGGTTGAGAGGGCTTAGAAACACTTCCTATGAACAATTGATGGACCTGATTCATCATACTCAGCCTTTGAAATCCACATCTGCATTCAATATCCAGCATCCAGTTAGAAAAAGTAATTCCCCTTCCCCTCTAATGATATATTGAGCTATTTATATGATCCATCACAGCCGACAAGGTTAAAAAAACTCGGCCTCATTTACTAAAATGCCGATATGGATTTTGGTGTTCCTCTAGTGGGTGGGTGGAATCACAATCTCTCAATAGGAATTCAGGAAAAAAAGATAAAACGATTAGGGAAGCGAGGAGTTAGAGATATTAATAACCTGTTGAAAGGTACTCAACGACGCCAAGATGGAGCCTCCAATCCACACGCTGTACTTCCTCTCGATGGGAGCAACGACCTTCACCGTCATGCTACTTGGCGCAAGCGCTGTAATCTCCTTGCTCATCCTATTGGCAATTCCCCGGAACATGGTTGTCCCGCCACTAAGAACGATGTTTCCATACAAGTCCTTTCTGATATCAATGTCGCACTTCATGATGGAGCTGTACGTCGCCTCATGGATGCCAGCGGCCTCCATTCCGATCAACGAAGGCTGGAAAAGAACCTCGGGGCATCTGAACCGCTCGTTGCCTATCGTAATCAACTGCCCGTCGGGCAATTCGTAGCTCTTCTCCACCGCCGAGCTAGTCTTGGAAGTCTCGAGCTCTTGCTTGTAGTCGAGGGCTATGTAGGCCAGCTTCTCCTTCACGTCCCTTACGATTTCCCTCTCCGCCGAGGTGGTGAATGAATAGCCACGCTTTGTGAGGATCTCCATTAGGTAGTCTGTGAGGTCGCCCCCAGCCAAGTCGAGGCGAAGGATGGCGTGTGGCAATGCGTATCCCTCGTAGATTGGGACCGTGTGGCTGACGCCATCGCCAGAATCAAGCACAATACCTAAAGAGAGCTTGTGTGTGAAATATAAGGAAGGAAAGTCATTGCCTTTATTAAGAAGCCACAAACATTCGAAGCAGAAGATGATAATTAGGTCCGGCTGAAGAGGGCAAGTAGAAGCTAAGGAGCAACTTTAAGAAAACTAGGCCTGGTATTAGAAATTAAGAGATTCAACCTAAAACCAATTGGTGATAGGTGAGTTGGATTACTCGATGTGGGATAGAACAGAAGTCTCAACACCTAGATCATGTCTTACCCCTAGTTTCGCAGTTAACAGTACTATTTCTTCGTCGTTCAATGAAATACGAGAAACTTTCGTTCATTATTCAGATAACAGATGTAGGTTAGTATCATGTTAATAAAAAAAACTAACGTCATAAATCTCTTATGCAAATGATCGAACAATGGATTTGCACACAAGTATGCTCACCAGTGGTACGACCACTAGCGTATAGGGAAAGGACGGCTTGGATGGCGACGTACATGGCGGGAGCGGTGAACGTCTCGAACATGATCTGCGTCATCTTCTCCCTGTTAGCCTTAGGGTTGAGCGGTGCTTCGGTCAAAAGAATGGGGTGTTCTTCTGGGGCAACACGAAGCTCGTTGTAGAAGGTGTGATGCCAAATCTTCTCCATGTCGTCCCAGTTGCTGACAATTCCATGCTCGATTGGATACTTCAGTGTCAACACACCTCTCATTGACTGAGCCTCGTCACCGACCAATGCGTCCTTCCGTCCCATGATAACCTTCACACGATCCCAAATCTTGGATTGAGCTTCGCCCCCAACGTATGCATCCTTTTGGCCCGTACCCACCGTCACGCCCGTGTGACGTGGACGGCCTACGATGCTGGGGAACACAGCCCGTGGGGCATCGTCTCCAGCGAATCCAGCCTATAAGATATACCGTAAAAGTTAAGCAGCAGAAAATGGTAGCGATGATTCGTGGAAGAAAACAACTTTACCTTGACCATTCCTGTCCCATTGTCACACACGAGTGGTCGAATATCATCTGCTTCTGCCATCTTATACTGTACTACTAGTTCCTGATGCAAAAATTTGGCTCCAATTAGGAAGGAATTTCTTTGAATTCAAAGACATGTAGGAAGTGATACTCACTTTTAGTTAACATGTATGGCAATATTCAGCTCAAACAGATGTAGAACTAGGATTATACATCAGATCAGAAGAACACCGCCATATGATAAGATGAGATATACTGTGAATTGTAACATAACAGCCACAAATCGACATATGGAAGATCGAAGATCAAAGGAGACATTCACCCAAAACAAACATGCCACATGAACGTAGCACCAATAGCTTCACGTGATCTAAAATCATTTCAAAAAAAAAAAATCAACAAGCTTTCAAGAACCAGACAAATCACGTCGGCGACGCATCATACAAAAGCAAGACAATCACCTTAGCGTTAAAATCGCTTTGAGAGAACAAAATGGGCCTCGACGATTGACAGCCGAAGGATTGACCGAAGCACGGCAGCCCCGCCAGCCACCCAAAACACTCTGTATTCTCAAAATTTATTTGCTCCAATTGAAAATGAATCTTCAAGTCAAAATGTGAGTGAGAAGACGATTGAGTAGAAACTATACATCTGTATAGCAGAGGAGACAAGCTTTCGTCCGCCTACGCCTATGGTCAACGCTTCTCTATTTTCGCTTTTGCGCACATATTTTCTGTATTATTAAATTAATTTAAGGAAAATTCCAGCTGATACCCCTGTATTCAAGGCTTTTACGGGTGGTAGCCAAAGTATTTTTAAGTTCCGCGTGGTACCCCAGACATATGACATAACTTAACTTCGTAACCCTAAAACACTAAAATTGGAAATTTTCGCTATAAGAACCGTTAGTTGGTAACGGAAATCTGTAAAAGACCAAATTGCCCTCAAATTTCAGTGACGGTGCGAATTCATCCCTGCAAGAATCAGCGTCAGGCATCCGTGACAGTTTTCAGACTCGACAAACTTGGCCTCAGCCCGGAATCGGCAAGAAGGCGAAGAGAAAGGGAATGTTAGTCTTGGTAGTGACAAGCGACGCCCAATCTGCATGGTGAGAAGTTAACTTTGTTCAAGCAGCTCAATATTTTCTCAATCTGGGTTTGTTTTTTATTTTACCCTTCTGTGTTTGAAAGAGAATCAAAATCTGCAATGTTCGATGTCTAAATATGATTTCGATTTATTACTCTAATTGGAATTCTAACTGTATCAAAGGTTCCTTTTGGATACCATTAATGACCAGGACTCGTACTTAATAATCCATTGTTATCCATGCCTAATCGCTGCAATTCGATCTTCATTATGATTTTATTCCTTATTATCCGTCTTCTATTATTATTTTTTTCTCAAAGATCCGTCTTCTGTTATTTTTTTTCCAAAGATCCGTCTTCGGTTATTCAATGAGAATAAATTGGTCTGCCCCACACGGGATCTGTAGTGCAATCATGCCATTGGTTCGCTAGAAGCGTCATCGGCCAAGGAGAAGCTCGATTGTCAGGCTGTAAGAAATCATTGAAGCCTTTGATGTCTTGCTCGGTGGCCGAAGAAGAGGATTTCGCAAAGAAGAAAGCAGCTAAAATCAGAGCAGACTGTGTCATCGTCTTGTGCATTTTTTTGTAGTGCAACGAGGATTTTGAGGGCAATTTGGTCTTTTTACTGATCTCGTTACCAACTAACGGTTCTTATAGCTAAAATTTCCAATTTTAGTGTTTTAGGGTTACGAAGTTAAATTATGTCATATGTGAGGGGTACAACGCGGAACTGAAAAATACTTTGGGTACCACCCGGAAAATCCTTAAACACGGGGATACCAGTTGGAATTCCCCTTAATTTAATAAAACTTTTACCTTTCACCAAATGTACGAAAGGGCAGTTGACCTAAAAACAACCGGGTCGGGTCGGGTCGGGCGGGTCCTAAACCCTCCGTCTCCTCAGCAGACAGCACAGTAGCTGCTTGATTAACAACAAAACACTGTACCCTTTCGTTAGCTCTTCGCTGGAGCTCTGCGGAGGGATTTGAAGCAACTACTAATTACGATGATGAAAGGGGGGAAATCGTCGGTCTTAACGTTGGCTGAGAAATGCAAGGTTAATTGCCCAATTTTGAAGCTTAATCTGCTGTATTCATGCGCTACCAACGTTTATTTAACCTTAGAATCTTTCGTGTAGAATATATTGGCTTCGAATTGGCAGGGCAAGCTGAACACCGTCAAGGCATATCAAACTACTTATTCGTGCATCCCAGTTCTCTTTCTTATTTGTTTCTTTCTACGCTCCCTTTGGAATTTCAGCAAAGAGGAGATTTACAGTTCAAAGGTTAACTATTTCGTTAAAAGAGGAAGGCCTTATATATGGGTGCCTGAGGCGGAGTTGCACAACGTGGTACAATATCCGTGATTGTGATTCTTAGCTTTTCAGTTATTATGAGTTAAGGGCTGCTCTGGGAAACTTTTTTTATCACAAACAAGGTTAAAAGTAAGATCGTTTTGACATTGTGCTATTGTCAATGTCCTTGCCTTCAATAACTTGTAAGACTAGGATGATAAAGTGTTTAAATGAGTAACTTTTCTATCTAATTGTGTTTGTGATTTTTCTTTTCTATATTATTTTTTTGCTTTCTTTGACAGAACGCAGTAATTGATGAACGCTGCTCGTTTGCTGTGACAAGCCCCTTCCCTGGACCACTAGCGAAATTGCTTAAATCATTAGGAAAGGTGCGTGCTCATTGACATTTTGTGATATGCATTCTTGGCAAGTGTATGCACACGGTTGCTTTATATCACGCAGTCACCTGCACGGCTTGCTCTGGTTGGCGATATTACTCTTCTGAGCGATGAAAAGGTATAGATAAATACTCAATGCTGATGCCCATTGCGCTGAGTCATATACTTACATATGCTCTTTTTCTATGTTGATAATTTACAGAAAGACTGCACTGTCTAATTTGCTATTACAAGTAACCAAGGATGTTCCTTTATAATTTGTCAGCGAACTATGTTACATAACCTGTTTTGATCATTTCATTCCTTATCCCTTTTTCCAGGTTAAATTAGCTGCTGAAAGCGTAAGGGAAATCATACAAGCTGAAGAGAAAGCTCTTAAGGGATTCAGCTATGCAGTTTCCCAAATACTAGGTTCATCTGATCTTGGGTCTCTTTCTCGAGGTTTGAACCTCCAGGACCTTCTTGAAGACGGCAAATTTTACTGCATATATAAGTTCGTCATCAGGTTAGATACGTCAATAATGTCCTTTTGGTACACAATCCTCTGCCATTTATCTTGGTGTTGGATAATATTTCATATAGTAATCGTATTCTGACAATCACTTCAAACATGCAGCTCATACATGTATATAGATGGCACTGGAAAAATTAATGAAGTAGGAGCAGAGGATATTGAGATGTCGAGAGCAGATCCCTTGTGTAAGATCTTTTTCACTCCCGTCCCCACATATGCTGTCTCTTATTCTTAAATTGCATGCTTGCTTAAACATCCAACACTTTACTTTTTCAAGCTCTATTTTCAATGAGCATCATAGACGGAATCAATCGAAGCGAAATGAGGCGTCGGGCCCTGATTCTTTTCTGCATCACCTTTCTGAAGGAAAACGCAAAGGTAAAAATTTGACGTGCAAACTGTTTAGTGGGTGGCAAGTGATTATTTCTCGAAGATATAAACTGAATTTGGTGTTTCTTTGTAAAGGACGCTTTCCTTCTCTCAATTGATAGGAAGGGATTTGACGTGCTGGCTAAAGTTTTGGGTTCGGCTAAGAACGATGGATCTCGAGAGTATCACTGGAAGCAGTTGAGATTTGCGTTTAAAGACGAAGCCCATGATGTGGAGAGGTTTTGTCAGCACTTACTTGACATGGAAGAGGAAGCCCTTAAGAACATCTCTCATTTAAGCGGTATATAAAAGATATGTTCTTCATTGAGCAAGCTTAGTTAGTGCGATGGAGGTAATTTTGCTGCTACAATTTTAGAGAGGTGGGTGAAGCATAATCAAGAATTAGGCGGTTGTGTAGTGATGAATGATTCATTTCAAATAAATTTTCCTGAAGATGATTTCTTTTTGTAAGAATGGAGTTTTGGTATTTGTTTTTGTTGAAGTTTGTTGTTTCATTTCCTGTCAACTTACGTTCGGCCCAATTCGTTTTTTTTTGGGGTATGTTCGAATTTAAATTTGGTAATAGCCTTAGGACTAAAACATAATAAACAATACATCTGATGACTAATGAGTAAATATGTTCAACACGCTAACTGGATTTGGGGACGGCAGCTTCTTCAAAATCAGGGAACATTCGACTTTTGTTGTTTTAAAGCAACAGAACACGAATCGCTTTATTTACATTGAAGAAATGGATGAACATGAGGAGGCAGTGGACCAGCTAGAGTTGATCGAGTTTGAGGAATCTTTGTTCTTCGATCGTGATCACCACATTATGTATCTGTTAATGATGTACCAATTGCTTCCGACGCCGTACCAAACGCAGGAAATTAATCGGCTAACGCTCGCATACTTCGTGATTTCTGGTCTCCACATCCTACGAGCCCTAGATCGAGTAATTATTTTCGTTTCTTTTTTATTTTATGTCGTGAGATTTTTTTCCCCGTAATTAAGTCGACTGTTTCTGCAGTTCTTCGTTTCTTCGTAAAATATTATTTCTGTTGTGATGCCAGAATGAATTTCTTCGTAAAATATCATTCTGCATTCTTTAATCCTTATGCAAACTTCGGTAAGCCTGAAGTGATGGCCTTTGGGCTGAATGTGTATGGTACTTTCGTGATATTTGGTTTTGACTTTACTTAGATTGACAAGGAAGCAGTAATCGATTGGGTTTTATCTCTACAAGCTCTCCCAGAAGATGAGGGTGCTTTAGGGAACGGTAAGGTAATTCCTATTAGGTAGCTTATTAACTTTGGACAAAGATTTATGTATATCAAAGGTCTGAAATATTTTTTTTTTGCCAAAATATATATCTTTTACAGGACAATTTTATGGATTCCATGGTTCCAGAAGCTCCCAGTTCCATTCAGCTGATAATAAGGTACATAAACTGATTTTCTAAATTCCATTTTTATTAAAACTGTCTTTTTTCTTGGTCGTATTCTCATTTCTGCAGTTTCTCATCTTCTTTCTTATTACTCATTATATCAGGCAAAGACACCCAATGGGAGTCACTTGGCGAGCACATATTGTGCTCTAGCCATATTGAAGATTGTTGGCTATGATTTATCTCTTATTAGAAGTGAAGCATTACTGAAATCGATGAAAAATCTTCAGCAGCCTGATGGATGGTATTACAGTTGATGTTTATCGCTTGTTGTTCGATGTTTTTTAGGGACCATGTTCTCTCTGTTCTATTGATCAAACTACAACATGATGTGTGCTGATGAACTTGGGGTTTAAATAAATATGCATCAAGGGCGTTTTCCATTTAGATCTTTTCTTTCTTTTTGTCAACACTTATATCTTGTTTAGGTATTGTTTCGTCATTCATGATATAATTTTCTTAAAATCCAGTTTTATGCCTATCCATTCTGGAGGAGAGACGGATCTACGGTTTATTTATTGTGCAGGTAGCATTTAGCAAGAATCTTTCTCATCATGTCTATGGGTTCCTTCTCGTTTGAATGAAAAAATGTTTGTGTTATGTGTTAGTGGCAATTTGTTCAATGCTAAGGAACTGGTGTGGCATAGATAGGGAGAAAGCTAAGGAGTACATAATAACCTGTCAGGTATACAATCCTACGTCTTGGTAGATCATTTCTATGTTAATTTGTATGGTTTTTCTTGCTGTAGTGTTATGGTTATACGCCCGCTTTTAAAGGATTCTGGTTGTCTTGTGGATAATTAGTTGTTAACCCTTACAGACATATGATGGTGGCTTTGGGCTGATTCCTGGTGCAGAATCTCATGGTAGGTTATGTGGATAAAAAAAGCCATGTTTGTATGACTCTGTCTAGCCAATCTATATATGAGTTTGTGTGCAGGATCTTTAACACCCTTATGTATTAGATTTGTTCTAGTGTCACAGGTGGTGCGACTTACTGTGCTGTTGCTTCTCTTGATCTCATGGGTTTTATGGAAGACGATTCCCTGTCAAAAAATAATTTAAGTCGCATCATTGATGTGCCACTACTTCTCAATTGGAGCTTTCAGGTTAGTCTCATCTATTTCAGTCACATCACTCGATTTTCTGTGCGACTAATTTTTTTTATTTATTTTTATCTCGCTTTCCGGGTATGCCTTGTGACTTTGATCGATATCTTGCTGTTCTGCAGAAGCAGGCAGTTGATGGTGGATTTCAAGGGAGGGTCAACAAGCCAAGTGATACTTGTTATGCCTTTTGGTCTGCCTAGCTTATAAAACTTGTACATTTTCTCAGGGTTCTTTTTTCTCTGAAAACAGAAAAACTTCAATTAGCCCCATTAAATCTGCGCAGGGTAGGTGGAGTCCTAAGTATCTTAGGAGCGTATGATGGATTGATCAACAAGAAGGCTTTACGTGAATTCTTGTTAACATGTCAATCTGAGGTACATCTGCTTTACTCTGGTTTATTTATTTGCTGAAATGGTTTTTCACGAATTTGACTCTTTTTTTTCTTCATATTACAACAGTATGGTGGATTCGGTAAATTCCCGGGATCATTGCCTGATCTTTACCATGCTTATTACGGATTCTGCGCTTTTAGTATGTTGAAAGAACCCGGCCTCGACTCTCTTTGTGTTGGATTGGGTATAGCAGTAGCAGATTTCGCGTCTATCGGACTGTGACGTTTCTAAGTGTGCTTTTCATGATTCATGTCTGCAAACTTTTTTGTCTATATACTATTTCTTTTCTGGGGACAAGACTGATATTCTGTAGAGAGGCAACTAAGGATCTTAGAACGGAGTTTTCCTTTCCGCGATGATACAACGTCGTGAACTTTTATTTTGTGTTTTTTATTTGTTAATTTTAATTTTAATCCCATCGAAATCTTATTTATTTCAGGATTTCGACAGATTTATTTTCTGTCGAAAATAAATTTTCTAATTTTAGTTTTTTGTTTTTACTATTTTTAATTTATTTTCTGTTTCTTATTTTTAACTCGAGTATCGACGAGAAAACCTTCGAAACTAATATTCTAATTTTATTTTTTAATTTTTCTTTCTTCTAGGATTTATAAATTATATTTTTTATTTATTTCAAGAAAAGAATAATTGAGCACCGTGGATGGGAGAATCTTATACGTCCGAAATCTTTTTTATTTTTTAGTTAATACGTGTTCGAAACTGTTACGAGTGTTGCATGGGTAGAGAAGAGACCCACCTTGCATGTAAACTTCCTATATTTAAATTTAAATAACAATGCAGTTTTTGGGACAGCAAACTGGCAAAGTTCTTTCAAATCGTCTATAAAACTATATAACTGCAAATCGCCCGTCAGCCATTTTTCTTGCATACGAGGAATTTTAAGTTAGACCAAGTCACAACAAACTGAACATAATTTCAATTAATGATCTGATGATACTAATGCCTCGAATCGATCGAAAAGCGAATCTGAGAGCGAAAACTCCCACAATATCTTCGCAGAAAGCGAATCTGGAGAAGAAATTAGAATCTTATGAAAGTTGTTCATCGTCGTCGCTGTTCAAATCATCTTTTAGTGATAATGGAAATCAATGGATGGAGGAAATGAAAGAATGTCCAGTGTATCGACCATCGAAAGAGGAATTCGAAGACCCTTTGATTTATATACAGAAGATTGCGCCCGAAGCATCAAAATACGGTTTTGTTTTTTATTCCTCAGACAAATTAATCGATTCGAGCCATAATGCAGCAGTTCTTGATTTTTTTTCCATGTAATCAATATTTTCAGGGATTTGTAAGGTTGTTCCTCCATTGATCTCTTCGATCCCAGTTGGGATAGTGCTAAAGAACGAAAAGAATGGATTCAAGTTTACGACTAAAGTCCAACCTCTACGAGTTGCAGAGTGGAAGAAAGACGACATGGGCTTGTTTTTCATGAGAGAAAGGTATAATATTTACTTTTAAATGATGCAAGTTTCGTCGTCGTCAGTATTATCCTAGCGTTTAACAATCCTATCTTCGATATTTTATGTCAGAAATTATACAATCCAAGATTTTGAGAAAATGGCCAACAGAGAAGCTGCTCGAAGGCATCACGTTTCAGGACATTTGCCTGCCTCTTACGTCGAAATCGAATTCTGGCACAAAATGGAGGATCAGAAAAGGAACGGTTTCGTCGAATATGGAATCAATGTCGATGGAAGCTGCTTTTCTTCTTCGCCTGATGATCCTCTCTCCACGAGTGCATGGAATTTAAAGGTTTCTTTTGATCTCTTCTTTCCCTCCAAAAAAGAAAAAAAAAAAACATAGCTTTTCATCTTTGGATCATAAGATAATACCGAAACTCTTTTTTTTTTTTTTTCTGTCACAGAAACTCCCACAGCATCGTTCGTGTGCTCTGCGCCTGATACAACCCGCAATCCCGGTGAAATAAACACAGCCCTGTTTAGCTTAGAATATTTATTTATTACCATTTATGTCATTTTTTTGTGTAAGATGGTGTCTGTGTATTTATTTCATTACAGGGAGTATCAGAACCGATGCTATACATAGGAATGTTATTCAGCATGTTCGCTTGGCACGTCGAAGATCATTATCTTTACAGGCACGAAAAAAAGCGCAATTCATTACACTAACGCAACATTTTTCTAACATCATGAGATTCTTTCCTGTATTTATAAATAACTGTCAGCATTAACTATCATCACTGTGGAGCACCCAAGACTTGGTACGGAGTTCCCGGCGATTCTGCCCTTCAGTTCGAGAGAACCGTTCGCAAACATATTTACGACGAGGAAATCTTAAACTTCGATGACGAAGATGGGGTTTTCGATATTATATCTAATAAAACGACGATGTTTTCTCCAAGAATCATGCTGCAGAAAAACGTCCCCGTTTATAGGGCGGTTCAATTGCCCGGAGAATTCGTCATCACTTTCCCGCAAGCATATCATGCTGGTTTTAGTCATGGTAAGGCATAGAACAATGAACTCGACTTTATTTCTGAAGTAAGACCTTTTCAATGCGTCGCCCAGGTTTTAACATCGGTGAAGCTGTGAACTTTTCGACGAAAGATTGGTTTCCTTATGGAAAAGTAGTCGCCGAGCGTTACGCTAAGCTCGGGCGAACGCCTATTATCCCTTACGAAGGGCTCATCTGCAAAGAAGCGGTGCTTCTTCATCGGAGTTGTTCATCTCTTTGTCGTGACCGTTCTTACATCACTTTGAAGGTTTCGTTCGCTTGTTTGATAAGATCTCATCACTTTGCGCGGTGGCGTTTGAAGAAAACAAGAAAACATACCCGCGGAGTAATTAAATTCGGCGAGAATGATATTTCGATCTGCTGCGTTCTGTGCAAAAGGGAATGCTACGTAGCGTATGTCGCGTGCAAATGCTGCACAAATCCCAGATGTGTTTTTCACGGTAAGAACTCGAAGGCGCATTTCGACGAAATTTCTCCTTTCCTTTTTTTTTTATTCTCATTTTTCCTTACGGTCGATCCTTTGGTTTTTTGACGACGAAGAAACGGAGGCATACAAGTGCAGATGTGGGGGTAAGATCGTGTAAGCTTCACGTCAGAGAAGACGTATTGGAACTCGAATCAGTTGCAAAAAAGTTCGAAGAAGACGAAGAGGTGCTCAGAAGAGTGAAAGAAGATCAGTGCTTGTCCAAGATTTCAAGTACTCCTAACTTTGGTTCTTCCGAGTACATTCCTTACTCCTAAGGTTAGGCAAGACATGAACGTTGGAAGATTAATCTGTGTTATATATAGTTTAATAAGACGAAAAGCCATCTTGCAGATTATAGATAGACATGTAACTCGCATTGATAAACAAACTTAAGACTAATATACTTATTACAATGTTAATCCGTTGGCTGTCGTAGTAAAGCATACGCAATAATACAAACACAGATACACACAGCCGTGATAGAAAGTTTCGGAGTAGTAGAGTGTAAAAACCTTAAAGGAGTTTGGCCTCAATCTCCTCAAGGGTGAGCCCCTTTGTTTCTGGGACGATGAAGAAGATGAAAATGAGTGACAATATCGCTATCCCTCCGAAGATGAAAAACAGTATTCCAGCACCTAGCAGTTCCTGTATGTAATAAACTTCCAAAATGTCAGGAAAAAAAATAAAAGAGAAAAAGGGAGAGATTTAGTAGGTAGCTATAAACAAGAACGAGCCTCGAGAGGAGAAAATGCAAATGTCACGAGGGCGTTTGCTCCAAAGTTTATGAGTACTGCAATGCTCAATCCACGACCCCTTAGGCGCAATGGGAATATCTCCGAAATCATCAACCATCCAATGGGGCCAAAAGATAACTGCACAAGCAAAGTTTCCGTTTGAGCAATTGGAACAGAAATGTCCAAGAAAAACTATAGAACAACTTTTCGAAGCAATAGAAAGGTCCGAGCATCGATGAAAACCTGATAACATCCGACATAAATGAGCAGAGCCACAACAGCCACGGCAGGTATGTTATCCAGGAAGGTGTAGTAAGAACCCAGAAGAAATAAAGATATGACCTGCAGCATGACCCAAGCAGTGAATTCAAAGAGAAAAATTAAACTCTCAAAATGAGAAACTGAAGACACTTTGAATACCAAAATGGACGACTAACCATTCCAGTCACTCCACCAAGCAGTAGAGGTCTTCTCCCCAATCTATCTACTACTGTAACGGCTACACCCGTCATAATCAGCTGTAGAATCATGGACATCATGTCTAAGTTATTCTCTCAGTATGTTGAAAACTTGTAGAATATCTTAAACGGGTCGGGCGGGGATAATAATTGGTAACCAACAAAATGCAAAATTAAGCAACACTAATGAATTTTGGCAGAAATAGTACCAAGGAAAAATTGATCATACAGTATAGGCAATGTCATAAGCTGCAAATAGAGATCATTTCTGCATAAATTCGGAGTCTGACCTTTAAGAAACCAAGTAGAACTGAGACTTTGGTTGCATCCGATGCTGCAGCAAACCCTGCACTCTGTTGTAGTATGTCTTTAGTTAGGATATGTACATCAAATGGAATTGCAAGTGGTGCAAAGTTACCTGGAAAATTTTTGTAGCATAATACAACACACTAGGTTGGCCTGTTATCTGTCACAAAGAGTTAGATGTGGCACATCAGAAAGACCATCACCGGGCAATTGAAATCTATGGCACAAAAGAAAGACTGATTTTACCTGTTGGAATAGAACAAGACCTCCACCAATCAGAAGTGCTTTCAGACATTTACCCTGGAACATCTCTGCAACTGTGACTTCTCGCTCTTCACGTAAATGAGAAAGCTCAGACAAAATATCATCCACTTTTTGAGGAGCCGAATCGCCAATAGCTTGACCTCTCAGCTGGCATAAGCAAGTGATGGCAGTTTCTCTTAACACACGCTCTTCTCCTTTTCCTTGTATGGCTCGTAAAAGAATCCATCTCGGTGATGAAGGTAACCACCACATTCCAAGTCCCATTATAAGCGACAGAGGACAACTAATACCATACATGTATCTCCAACCAGAAACCACGTCAACCAACAGGCTACCAACTATGTAACCCAACTACAGAAAAATTCCACGTGTCATATATTCATGATTTCACATACATGCCTCATTACAAGGAGAAAATCATTTTTTCTTTTCCATATTAAAATCATAATCGATTAAAATGGAAACTGCTAGTGTAGTTATGTGATTATTTTCCTATCGAGGCAGGGAATACTCACAAGCATCCCAAGAACTATCAAAAACTCCTTCAGAGAGATAAGTAGCCCACGAATATGAGTTGGAGCTGTTTCTGCAATGTACATTGGAGCAGCATGCATTGCCTATTATACAAAAAAATGTGCAGAAGAAGGAAGGATAAGTAATTAGGAATTTCTTTTCTATTTGCAAAATAGATTGAATAACATGCATGCTTTTGATCCAGATATTTTGTAATATATACATATATACATATATATATATATATATATATATATATATATATATATATATATATATATATATAGCTTGCGTTGCATGTAATGAGTATTAAGAATCTTACCAACCCGATTCCGGTACCATATATGAATCGCCCAATAACCATTACGGCAAAATTAGGTGCAAGAGCTGTCACCAGTGCACCCACAATATACGTTGCAGCTGATAGAATCAATTCCCGCCTTCTTCCTGCATAACAAAAGTCAAGTCAAAGTCTGCCCACGAACATATAAGCGCATTCATACTGCTGTAAAATTTGTTAAACTAACCTAGAAAGTCAGCTACAGTATATGCCAGAACTGAGCCAATCAATGCACCATACAGCGATCCACTGGTCTGCCCACAATGAAAAAACAGAAATATATAAAGCTTCCCACGGAAGAAGCAAGAAAGTGCTGCTACAACAAATTTGGTGAGAATCGTCAGAACCGGGACAGAAAAGCTTGCTTACGATGAGACCAACTTGCACCGAGGACAAATTATACCATGAGATTCCACTCAACGTAGCTGACTGCAGCGAAATGTTGAAGAGGTCATTAAATATCGAGCGGTAACTTGGTTGACTTAAGACTATAAACGGCTATATTCGAAAGATGCTAATTTTAATCCAAACCATCACATACACTCCAGTCAACTTAAAGAATGGTAAATCACCCACGGAACTACGAGAATCTACGAGAAGTGGGCTTTACCTGGACGGAAATTGTAGCTGAAGATGTGGCACCGATGTCATAGCCGTAGAGTAACCCACCAAAAGCAGGGAATAAAAACCTGTTATTGCATCAAGTCAGACATAAACGTAAACATCAATCGGAATTAGAACTAAAAATTAGGCGCAATTCTGCCAAACAACATCGACAAGATTAACAATGAAAAAGACGAGTGCATATTAGATGAATTAACTAAAAAGAATTATAAAATGCCAAACTCACGCAAAAATTGCAGACACCACAGAGAAGTCCTCGTGTTCGGGAGAATCATTCTTCAAAAGCGGCTCTTCGACTCCAGAAGATCTCCCATTCTGCAACAACAACAGTAATAACTAAAGAAATCAAAATCCCCGAAATCAGTTAACCAATCCATCTCAAGCTCAGATGAAGAAATTTTCAAGTCCAAAAATTAAAAACAAAAAACAAAAAAAGGAAGAGTAAGAAGTCATCATCGGCTCAGAGACATTTTCGCCTACAGAACGACTTTGGTGCTCGATATCAGAAGCCATGTTTTTTGACAGCACACCAAAATCAGAAGCAGAACACCGAGCTCAGTATATATGCGAGCTAAGTTGGGTGCCACCAAGAATTTTCTTGACTGGGAAGTAAACAACGTGGCGAGTGGACACGATCTTGTCGTGTTTCAGGATCGAAAATCTCAGTGCCCAATCGGGCCGAATAAAATATTCGGGTCGGGTCGGACAGCTTTTGATTTTGTAATTCTCTTTTTTAAAGAAAACTGGAAATTATAATACACGTTTATCAAGCGACGTCGTTTCTAGAAAGCGCCTTCAATTCCAATCGACAATAAATACCTAGTAAATGACACTTTTATCGAAGTTGCAAATACAAAAAGAACTGAAACTCGCTACACAATTTGTCTACAAAATCGGAGGGAAGGCTAAATCCCTATTTTCAAAGTCTCTAAAGACGATAAAACCCCTCTGCTTGAATTTGAAGCTGTCTTTTCACCAATTCCAATTGACTCCTTTTTATCGTCTGTCCGCCAAGTCTATAGGGTTTAATCAGTAGTCTAGGGTTTTGCGCACGAGAGTTTGCTAGGTTTTTGTTTTTGATTTTGATATCTTCTAATGGCTGCGGAGAAGTTGCGGGATTTGAGTCAGCCGATGGACGTCGGTTTGCTTGACGCAACTGTTGCTGCCTTTTATGGAACCGGGTCGAAGGAGGAGGTTTTTCGCATTTCACTATTTTTTGGCAGCGTGTTTGTTTTTTTCCAGAATTGATGTTTTTCTTTATGTTTATACTGGTTTATTTTGGCCTCGAATTTCGTTGGTCTATTCTTGATCGGCGGCTCTTTTAGGGGTAGATTTCGTTAATTTGACTGTTTTTTTAGATATTGGAGAATGTTCTTGATAGAGAGTTGTAACTCGACATACTTTTGAATGTTATGAAATAAATTATTGAAATGTTGAGGGTGTAAGGACCGATACATCATTGCAGGGCAGTGCATGCATGATCTCGAGGTAGTTTTTCACTGAATAATAGTCATGTCGAGAACGCTGATAAGTTGTGGCGTTGACAATTAGCATCGTTGAAAGTGTTTACTTTACTATGTAATGTGGCCATTATAGTGTAAAAGTTGAGCTTGTTGGCTCCACTTGTAAATTCTAGTTATGTAGGTACCTGTTGGGGTATGAGCAGCTTGCTGATTATTGCCATTTTAAACATAGATCATCATTTTCAGCCGTCTAATAAGATCTTCTATTAATCATCTTTTTTTTTTTTCTTTTTTCATTGGTAGAGGGCTGCTGCGGACCATATCTTACGGGACTTGCAGAATAATCCTAACATGTGGCTTCAAGTGGTTCACATTTTATCAAATACACAGAGTTTGAACACTAAGTTTTTCGCTTTACAGGTCTGTTCATGTTGATTCTTACACAGCTTGTGGTTTTTGGTTTTGTATTTTAGTAGAAATTTGTGAAGTTAGGTTATTATCTATGACTATTTTGTTCAGACATAATGAAGCTATATTGAAACAGGTTCTGGAGGGCGTTATCAAGTATAGATGGAATGCGTTACCTGTTGAACAAAGAGATGGCATGAAAAATTATATTTCTGATGTTATAGTTAAGGTAACATCGTCCATCCCTCTGTGCGAGTCCTCCTTTGCCCTTTTTTGAAGACTATAATTGCCTAATTTCATGAAATTTGACAGCTTTCAAGTGATGAGAATTCTTTGAGGAGGGAGAGGCTGTATGTCAGTAAGTTAAACATCATATTGGTTCAGGTAATGCTATCCGATCATTATGCTACTTGTACTTTGTAGCTGCTGTCTTTCCATTATTTCCATCTTTAGAGAGCCTTAATATTTTTTTGTCAAATCAGTTGGCTACCTAATAGCTGTTCTTTGTTCAGATCTTGAAGCATGAATGGCCAGCTCGGTGGAACAGTTTTGTACCCGACTTAGTTGCAGCGGCAAGAACAAGCGAAACTATCTGTGAGAACTGCATGGCAATTTTGAAGGTATGCTATAATAACATACAATTGAAACCTTCAATCAAAGCATATTAGTGAACTGACATGAATGTTGTCAGCTTCTAAGCGAGGAGGTGTTTGATTTCTCAAGAGGCGAAATGACTCAACAGAAGATTAGAGAATTAAAACAATCTCTAAATAGGTGAGTGTACTAGTTTGGTTTCACATTAGAAGATGTTTCAATTGGTTATCTGGGGCGTGGGCGTTGCCCCACATGCGAAACATCCTTCGTCACTTACATTTGTGCTGCTGTTGAACAGTGTTGTAATTGTTATCCTATTTCCTTAGTACATTTAAAATTTTCTGCTGCAGCGAGTTCCAGCTGATTCACGAGTTATGCTTATATGTGTTGTCTGCATCTCAAAGACCCGAGCTTATTAGGGCTACCTTGGCTACACTTCACGCATTCCTCTCGTGGATTCCTGTGGGCTACATATTCGAATCACCATTGGTTTGTTTTCTTCCAATCATGTCATTCATTATTTTTGAAGTAGAAATGCAAGTTCCTTATGGTGGGTATCATTGGCTGTTGGCCAGTATATTGCAGGTGCTAATTTGCTTTCCTGATATTTGCAGCTTGAAACATTGTTGAAGTTTTTTCCTGTTCCAACGTACCGCAACCTGACTCTTCAGTGTCTTACAGAGGTACTACAATTATTGCATCGTGGCTGTTAGATCTATTACGGCTGAAGGTCGTCTATCACCTTTAAAATTGTTTGAGTTTTTGTTCATTAATGATTGCAGGTCGCTGCTCTTAGTTTTGGGGACTTCTATAATGAGCAGTATGCCAAAATGTACACTATATTCGTAGTGCAGTTGCAGGTGAGGAGTTTGGTCTTCGTTTCTTGGGTTCTGACTTACAATTGGCATAAGCCTTTGAGATAGTCTTTATATGATCTTTGCTGCGTGTTAGAGTATTCTGCCGTCGAATACAAACCTAACAGAGGCTTATGCAAATGGAGCTAGTGAGGAGCAGGTGACTCTTTGCCCTATGGGTTTTATATTAAAAAGTATATTTTTAAGGTGTTGTTCTAATATTCGTTTCATGCACCTCTTTTATGAAGGCATTTATCCAAAATTTGGCATTGTTTTTTACATCGTTCTTCAAGGTAATATCTTTACGCCCTTTCTTTCTTTAGCTGGAATAGTCACCCTATCTTGTTCTGCTAGAAGTTGCTAGAACATGGAGAAGGATAGGCATGCAACTTCATGATTTTCATGTTACACAAAAATGTATAAATATTCAATTCTTATCTGATTCAATGGCATTGTTGTTGCTTCATATTTCATTAAATACGTCGAATCATTAGCACATATTGGGCCCTGCTAATTTCATCTAGATGCATTTATCCGCTACCTATGTGCAGTCCCACATACGAGTAATTGAGTCTTCGCAAGAGAATATAAGTGTTCTACATATTGGCCTTGAGTATCTGATCAGTATTTCATATGTGGATGACACTGAAGTTTTCAAGGTAAACATTTTTCCTCAGTTTCCTTTATTTTCCTTTTCTGTCTTCATTTTGTGAGACCTCTAGGCTTTACTGGTAGGTTTGCTTGGACTACTGGAACTCCTTAGTCTCAGAGCTATTTGAAGCTTATCACAATGTGGACAATCCCACGACAACTGCAAGCATGATGGGTCTGCAGGTCAACTAATGATAAACCTATCTGTTTGAGTATGAATATTTTGAAAGAATACGGATGATAATATTTGAAACTCCCCTTTATGAGTAAAAAAGGGGACATGAGCACGGTTATAGTTGACCAGAATTTTAATTTCATACCATACTTAACCAAAGATGGTAACGATTTGGATAATGCTGATGTCTGAATTGAGTTTTCTACTGAACAAGCAGATGCATACACTACCGGGCGTGGTTAATGGCCTTAGTTCACAACTGACGCAAAGACACCAGCTTTATGCTGATACTTTGTCTAAATTGCGATTATTGATGATCTCTCGGATGGCAAAGCCTGAGGAAGTGCTCATTGTTGAAGATGAAAATGGAAATATAGTTCGTGAAACAATGAAGGACAATGACGTTCTAGTGCAGTATAAGGTTTTCATTAGCTTTAAGAATTTTTACTCTTTTTTCTAATCTTATTGTAGTCTACTAAATTATGTGATATTTCAAAACTTCAGATAATGAGGGAAACTCTGATTTATCTGGCTCATCTTGATCACGAGGATACTGAAAAGCAGGTATTTTCTACGGTTCATCTGCTTCAGCATGTAGTTTGAACGCGAATTATAATCATGTGTACAAATTAAACTGAACCTGAAAGGGACATTAGCTTCTGCTGCAGCGGTTCTGAAAGCTGCTCTTGATTGTAGACTAGCCCTATCGGTTCTGAAAGCTGCTATTGATTGTAGACTAGCCCTATCGGCATTGTTATGTATAAGTGGGTTTTATGACTAACTGATTGTATCTTTGTGTAATGAACTTAAAGTAAAAAATGCTTTTTTTTTTGTGAAGTCATGACATGCTGTAAATTATGAAATTTTTTTTACTTTCGTATTACGTTTAGTTTTGTTCTTTTGTCATCGTTTGATTCATGATATATATGATGGTAGTTTTGTTTTAAATTTTATTTGTGGTGGTATTTTTTTCTGGAAGAGGTTTTCACCTCTGGTTTCAGACATTTTGTTCCCCCCTAATCGTCTTCTGGTTGAGGGGGATACTACTGATATTCTCTCGTGCTAATCTGATTTGCTGATTGTATTTCTGGTATGTTACAGATGCTTAAGAAACTAAATATGCAACTTAGTGGAGTGGATTGGTCATGGAACAACCTAAATACGTTATGCTGGGCAATTGGGTCTATATCTGGATCAATGCTTGAGGATCAGGTTGATTTTTATCTGTTTGGTCAATCAATAGCTGCACTGTAAAGCTGAAACCCACTTGCATTTTTCTTTTCTTCTGCATTTTGTCATCTTTTAATTTTTTTTTATTTATACACCTTTTCTTTAGCATTTTTTTCGTTGGTTCATCCTCTGGTTCAACAGTCTCTACATTTTTTATTTGATTCAGAAATTCTGCTATCGCAATACTACTTTAGTCTAACTTCCGAGCTCCCAAACGAATTTGTCAAAAATTTTCTTCATGGATACTCTGTGACGACCTTTGACAGGAAAACAGATTTTTGGTGCTGGTAATCCGAGATCTTCTGAATCTCTGTGAGTTCACCAAAGGGAAGGACAACAAAGCTGTCATTGCAAGTAACATAATGTGGGTGTGGAACTTACATGGATTTTGATTAGAGATTGTTATATACCAATTATTTTGTCATATGCAGCGCCGTGCATTTTCTTGTCTCTGCATCTCATCTTATATAGGAACATGGGAAGTGTTTTGTTCTGCACTGTTTATGGCTAAATACCTTTGCCTTCTTTTCTCCCTGGTTCAGGTATGTCGTTGGGCAGTACCCAAGATTTTTGAGGGCTCACTGGAAGTTCTTGAAAACTGTAGTGAACAAGTTATTTGAGTTCATGCATGAAACTCATCCAGGAGTTCAGGTTTGCCATCAATCTCATCAATTTACGATGCCGAATACTTTCTTATCCACAATCCATATGTATCCTATATAGGACATGGCATGTGATACATTCTTGAAAATTGTTCAGAAGTGCAAGCGTAAATTTGTTGTTGTACAGGTATGACTATGGTTAATGTCTGAATTTCATGGTATTGAATTTCTTTAGGCACAATGGAAATAATATGCTCATCATTGCTTACAGATCGGAGAAAACGAGCCTTTCGTATCAGAACTTTTAACAACTCTTCCAGTAACGATTGTCGATCTTGAGCCTCATCAGATCCACTCTTTCTATGAATCTGTATGTCTAGTTGTCTACTTCTTGACGGATAACTTTATAAAATGTTATAAATGTTCGTGGAGGTGGCGTTAAGGTGGTGACATTTAATTGCATATAATCTTACTTCTCTTAGGTTGGTCACATGATACAAGCAGAATCGGACCCGCACAAGAGAGATGAATATTTGCAAAGATTGATGCACTTGCCTAATCAGGTAAATCCTTGGTTGTTTTATTATTGCTGTGGAACATGATTTTGGGGTCCTCTCCTTGTCTTTGGTAGTCTTTCCATTTTCATTTCTTATTGTCGATTGGTGAATATGGTGACCCTAAGCTTACCTGCTAATGCAATATATGATGCAGAGGTGGGGGGAAATTATTGCGCAAGCACGTCAAAGTGTGGATTACTTGAAAGATCCTGACGTAATAAGGGCGGTGCTTAACATATTACAGGTGTATCTTTATTAAGAGTGTAATTTTAACTCGAATATGTTATATTGATCATCTTTGTGTTGCCTTTATTTCTCACAGACAAACACAAGTACAGCAAGCTCCCTTGGAACATATTTTCTGCCTCAAATCTCACTAACCTTTTTGGACATGCTCAATGTGTACAAGTATGTGCCTTTTCTTATTATTCGGTATAATTTCTGGATCGATCCACTTTTGTGTGGGATGTCGCATTTTTTGCAGTCATTGATTTGGTTTTTTGTTGGTTGCTGCAGAATGTACAGTGAGCATATATCCACTAGCATCGCACAAGGAGGACCATTTGCTTCAAGAACGTCTATTGTCAAGCTTCTACGGTATGTTCTAATATTAACATTATTATGTTCTGGTTGGAAATTCGAAATTCACATTCACTTTCTTGTCTAACAGCTCAGTTAAAAGGGAGACACTAAAGCTCATCGAGACGTTTTTAGACAAAGCTGAAGACCAACCACATATTGGGAAACAATTTGTGCCTCCAATGATGGACCCTGTTCTGGGTGATTATGCCAGGAATTTACCTGATGCGAGAGAGTCAGAAGTTCTTTCTCTCTTTGCCACAATCATAAACAAGTATGACAAACAAGAATGACTATGCAAACATTGCTTACCATTGTATTGTATCTGCAAGCATATTTTGGTCATTTATTGCTGCCATGTATGGGACACACTGACCCCTGCATCTTTTAAACGTTCCTGGTTAGGCTTGGGGAGCTAATTTTGATTACACCATCTTACTCTGTTCAGGTACAAGGGGGCTATGATTGATGATGTACCACGGATATTTGAGGCTGTTTTCCAGTGCACTCTAGAGGTTGGTAGACTATTGTCATCAATGAGTTGTTACTACCATGTTATCTGAGTAGGCTAAAGACCCGCTCGTGTGAAGATTGACTTATAAACATGCAATTTCTCGTTATACTTACTTAATCACAAATCATTTCCCCTCGTTTGGTGGGGTGGAGTTCATTATATTATCGTGTGTGTTACAGATGATAACAAAGAATTTTGAAGACTATCCTGAGCATCGACTCAAGTTCTTTTCTCTTCTTCGAGCCATTGCTGCTCATTGTTTCCCAGCTTTGATCCGCCTGTCCCCTGAGGTAAGCAATCAGCATTCGCTCACATTTCGTAATGAACGAAAGAAGTGTAGAATCTTGTGATATGTCCGTCTTCAACTCGGGCAATTTTATTTGATTGACATGTTTCTATATTTCAGCATGTGAAACTTGTAATGGATTCCATTATTTGGGCTTTCCGTCATACTGAAAGAAACATTGCGGAAACTGGACTCAACCTTCTCTTAGAGATGCTGAAAAATTTTCAGGTCTGTTTTTCATACATAGTTGTCTTTCTAAAAGAGTAATATCTCTTCGGGCAGGTCAGATGTCACCTTTGTTTTTTCATTTTTTCAATGCTTGGCAGGCTTCAGAGTTTCGGAATCAGTTTTATCGGACTTACTTTTTGAACATAGAACAAGAAATATTTGCTGTACTTACAGACACGTTCCATAAACCTGGTTTTAAATTGCACGTCCTTGTGCTGCAACACTTGTTTTGCCTGGTAAATACCGTTTTGTTTCTCCTATCCTATCTTCCTTTCTTGAGCTTTTAGTGACATTCCTATCTGCACAAGTGCTAATAGTGATCGGCAATAACAGGTGGAATCTGGCGCCTTGACTGAGCCTCTATGGGATGCTGCAACAGTTTCATATTCCTACCCCAATAATGGAGCGTATATTCGTGAATGTACCATCAAGCTTTTGAGTTCATCCTTTCCCAACATGACGACTGATGAGGTGATTGTAGTGAACATACTACTGATAAATGCCGCTGCTGTTACTTGTTTCATTTAATCGATTGTCGGGCATTTTTTCTAGGTGACCCAGTTTGTCAATGGGCTTTTCGAGTCTCGAACTGATCTTTCCTCATTCAAAAACCGCATAAGAGATTTTCTTGTGCAATCGAAAGAATTCTCAGTTCAGGTGAAATGAGAATAAAACATGTGTATGTGTGTATGCATTCCTGCCTTTTTTTCCAATGACTGACTGGATCTTCTTCATTGATGATACATACGACAGGACAACAAAGATCTTTATGCAGAGGAAGCTGCTTTGCAGAGAGAAAAAGAGAGACAGCGAATGCTTTCGATTCCTGGGCTTATCTCACCAAACGAGATACTACAAGATGACATGTTGGACTCTTAATCACAATATGTTTGAAAATGCTGATGAGAATGTAATTTGTGCTGCATGGATTTTTCAATGCTAATTTTCCCCATTTTTATGAAGCGTTAGGTTAATTAGAAAGTAAGTTACATTACAATGGCTGGATGTCGGTTATCATATTATATCGTGCTCTCTAATTTAGTGATAGATATATGTCAGTTTTGCATTTGAACTCGAGCCTGTTTAGTTGGAGCCAGATTTGTTTAAAGCTACATATTTGCTTTGAGCCACCACTCTACATTAACGGGTTTAAATTTGTTCTTCAGTTTCATTCACTTATGTGTTGTAATAAATAATCATGGATGATGGCGCGTACAATACAGTGGTTTTATCCAACCCAATAATTAATTGCATTGATTTTACTTCAACCGAATAATTAAAAGAAAAGTAAATTGCTGAAAATGGAAACGGAGACAAAACAGAAATTTTAACAAGTTCCTTGGACGGTAATAGCTTCTCGTCTTCTCCGATCGCTATATTTGTATTCAAGATCACATAGAAGATACAAAAAGGAACAAGAGGAAACGCGGGATGGGGCAAGCGTTTCGCAAATTGTTTGATTCCTTCTTCGGAAATTCTGAGATGCGCGTATGACGTTTAATTTTACTTTCCATGTCAATTTTACTCTTTGATCTAATGAAATTAAGTCTTTGTTGCGAAATCTTCATCGTTATAGAGCTAAGGGAGATAGCTGATGTTTCCAGAATTCAACATTCGAGCTCAATTAATTGGTTGGATTTTCATAGATCATCCCACTGGCCAATTGAAAGTTTCTTCATCTGCACGTTTTGTATTGCCAGCTAAATGTTAACTTGCTGTTAACTTATCGACGACCACTAATTGTTGCTTGATGAATCATCGAAGAGACATTAACTAGTGGTGACTCTTACCTTAGTGGCTAATTTGAGGATATATATGGTCATCGTCGTCCATTGTTATAGGTCGTGATGCTCGGGCTTGATGCTGCTGGAAAAACGACGATACTGTATAAGCTTCACATTGGAGAGGTCTTGTCGACTGTTCCCACCATTGGTTGGTTTCATTTAGTAAAGTTCTTCAATGTCATGTGTCTTTCTAAGTGATAAACTGTTATGTGTTCGTCTCATGCCTCAGTTTTCAGTAAGGTAATTGTTTTAAGCTTTTTCGTGTTGTGCAGGTTTTAATGTGGAGAAGGTTCAATATAAGAATGTGGTGTTTACGGTCTGGGATGTGGGCGGACAGGAGAAGTTGAGACCCTTATGGAGACATTACTTTAACAATACTGACGCGCTTGTAAGACTTAGTAGTTCTTCATTGCATCTCTGTTATTCGCGCTTCTAAAACTTCTTTTTCTTCTGCAATGTCTCTATTTGTGTATATACAAGCCGGCGTTGATCATTTATTCTTTATGTAGATCTATGTTGTGGACTCTCTGGACCGCGAGAGAATTGGGAAGGCAAGAGCTGAATTGCAGGTTCTTTGCACTTTCACATTCGATATGCTGTCTGGTCTGAAACTCTCCAGTTTTTTGCATCTCTCACTTTGTTCTTTCAATCCTTAGGCCATCATCAAAGATCCTTTCATGCTCAGTGCCATAATCTTGGTCTTTGCTAACAAACAGGACATGGTATACATCTTTTCATGTTAGTACACATACGAGTGCTACCAAATCTGTGCATCTCTGCAATATGAGACTCCTCGACTTATTTATGTACCTTTACATCTCTACCTTTATGCTTGGTTACACTATTACAGAAAGGAGCTATGACGCCGATAGAAGTATGCGATGGTTTAGGACTCCGTGATCTAAAAAACAGAAAGTGGCATATACAAGGGACTTGTGCTTTGAAAGGGGATGGCTTGTATGAGGGGTTGGATTGGTTGTCCAGCACTTTGAAAGATCATAGGGCTGCTGGATTTTCTTCGGCAGGCCCTTCATTCTTGCTAGGTTAGTGTCTTTAGACCTTATGTCTAGTTGAGCTTTCTGAAATTCAATTTAGTTCCAAGTCGTGTAAATTCTGACGTGATGATCTCCTTTTACAGGATGAACACAAGAATTTGATCAATCTGTAAATTGAAAAGGCCCGACTTTCGAACGATATCGGGCATGTGTTTCTGGGCATAGATCTTAAGCAGTCTTGTTGGGTGCTGGCTAAAAATCTTAGCAGCAGCACTTGGGTAAAGTTTTTCTACTTTCCTGCATTTTTATGTATTCCCCAAAAAACATATATTGAAGTGTTAAGTCGAAAATGGTTCTCCCTTTGCTTGCTTCAACATAGGCTTCTCTTTAATTGTTATCCCTCCCAAGTAAATTCAATCACATATGTTGATAATTGGCACATTCAAGCTCCGGCGAGGATGAATAAAAACATACGGCGATTCGTATTGATTGAACTCTACGGACCGCGGGATACTTATTGTTTACAGTAAAATGCGTATCTTATCAAAATAATAATAATAGAACGACTGATTCGCAGAAGTACAACAGCTCGATAAATTTACAGTCTTGCGAGGACATTACATGAACTTTTACATCATATCGAAACCATAACACAAAATATCGATATCACTCGCCAGATAGGAATGTCCATAATTGAATTGCTCACTGGGTAAGATACAATACCTTACGAGCCCAAAGTCGAAACATGATTTTCTTCAGACGGCGTCACAACCCCTTCAGCAGTTTCAGTTTCAATTGCCATATCTTCATCAGCTACAGGAGAATCGTCTGCCTCGGTCATAATCTCGTCCCTGTCACCTTCACCTAGCTCGTGCATTTGTCCATTTTCTAGTGGTGGTGAGTTGGTCTGAGCCAAGGCATTTGCACTTGGACCATAGGCCCCGTTGGACTCGGTATTAACGAGATGTTGATGTGAATAGCTTGAGATTGTCAACGTTGATGTTACCAGCAAACTCTGACAAACAAAATAGCAGAAAATCACCCAAGGTTATATTACATTACACTGTCCAAGGTGAAGCAATAATATGCCTAGTCTTATGGAATGGCTCCACAGGAAGTCGGCATATACATGTTTGTCTACATTGAGAATTTGAGCTAGCTCTTTTTTTTTTGGCTGTAACGAAGATTCAATTAAGTACCTTTTGCAAGATATAATAGAGATTTAAGAGGTAGTAAAATACCTTTTCCAAAGCCAAACAGAACTTCGACAACTTTGGGTAGATGCTCCTTGCAGACAAAAGAAGCTGTTCGGTGAGATTTGAGAAATATGCAGGCGTCAGATATCAAATTCAGCATTGTTAAGATTGAAAAGTCAGAGAAACAGCATAATGCCAACCATGGCACAGTTTCACAGGACTAAACAAACATCAGCCCTATTAAGTGGGGAACATTCCAAGAGAATCCAATAGTTTATAAAGGAAGAATTAACTTCATTCAGTACAATACCTCACAGAGTCTCTGCAAAGTAAATGGAGGGCCTTCTTCAAAGCTTTGAAGAGCTGCGTCAACGAAATATAGGAACGAATAAATGTGTTTGCAATTCACTTAATAAAAAGCAAACGATGGAGATGAGTGACGGGATAATACCATCGTCCAACCTTTTTACCAACTCATCAAAAGTCTCTCCCAACGATGACATCTGCTCTTCAACAGTCATCTTGGCCTCTGGAAATTCTGACAGAACCTTAGGTATCGAAAGGAGCAGTTAGAGTAAAAAAAAAAACAGAATTTCAAAAAATGAATTCTCAGTCATACCACACAGAAGGTATCAGGAATCAGCTAAAGTGGAGCTTACCAAGCAACATAACCTATACACTTATACCTTCTTAATTTGGTATGATAGAATATCCTTTAGTTTTCCCCACTCCTTCCTGAGACGATATAACAGAGTTATAAATCTGATGCATTTTAAAAATATCTGCCACAAGACAACATCTTTCAAACACTTCAAGCACACATTTGGCACAACCAAATATATTTCCAAATCTAATGGGCACAAGATACCAGAACTTCCCAGTTGATGCACTAACTTCTAGTGCAGCTTGTACTTCTTCCGAAAAGATCTGATGGTTATCTTCAATGCTGTATCTCAATCAAACCAACCAAGAGGCAGTGTGAGAAAACAAAAACAACATGAAGAATGCATAGAGGAAAATCACATCCAAGCCGTAGACAAGCCAATAGATGGGCAGACGAAACAGGAGATTTGAGTTCGATGGAGCAACATACCCAGAATCGTTAGTTAGTACGAGTGAATCTGGTCTTATTTCTTCTTTCGGCAGAATTTGCTCCGACTCCATACTAATAAGAATTCAATGTCAATAATAAGAAAAGACAACCAAGAACATCCAAAGTTTCAACAGATCTTTTCTGGAAACAAACTTCTCATCACTTCCCCAGTCCATTAGACCAGCTATCAGTACACCAAATTAACATCACTTAAATGACCATAAATCCCATCGATTGTATAGCACCGAAAATACTTTCCGCGGCATTGTCGAAAAACGAGAGAGAATAGAGTGGGAGAAAAAAGGAATCACAATACTTACCCGTTGTTGTGCAGCTCCGATACTGCGCTGACCTCGTTTTGCTCAAGAGCAACATTTTCCGAAACCCTCGAACCTTCTAAGTTCTCACTCGCTGTTTCCGTCATCTACAGACAATTGAGCAACGATTACTTGAATTTAACTAAGCTAAAGCAAGGAAATCAACAGTACAACGTAAGACATCAAAGCGAAATAGCTCACCGAGAGTGGATCGTAGAAGATTTTGAGGTGGGATGGAAAATGGAACACATAGATACTAGTAGATTCATTCATTGTTGTGTTTGATTTTTAAGGTAGGCCTAGGCGCGCCCTGTAATGTTGGTAATTACTTAATGGGCCTAAAAAAGCCCATGTCGTCCAAACGTGACCCAAATCACCCTCGCTATTTACGGGTTGGGGCTCCAGCTCCAAGTTGACATCTGGGGCGGGGCTCCAAAGACAAGATAGAATCACTTTGCTGACTTTAAAGTGAAGTGTTGAAAATGGGAAAAGAGAGGAGGTTGTTTTGGTGGAATGGAATTACATTCAAGGGGAATATTCTTTATATAATTGCCTATATTCTCACGCCAAGCAGAAACGAACCATGCACATTCGTTGGTGTAAATATTATTTTCACAAACCGGCGTACTGAGCGTGTTTCACGCCAAATGAAAATAAATAAATAGATAAATATAAATGTGCTACTACCCTAGGGGTGGTAAGCAGGTCGGGTTGGTCACCTTCGGGTTCAACCCGTTTAATAAACGGGTTGAAAACGTCAACCCTGACCTGACCTGTTTACTTAAACAGGTTGAAAAATCAAACTCAAACCCAACCTGCTTTAACCCTAACCCACGCCAACCCGTCAATTTAAAATTAAAAAAAGAAAAAAGAATAACAAATTGACAGAATTATAAATCCAATTAAACAATAAAAAGGAGAACTAATGCAAATTTTTTTCTAAAAACATCATGTGAGCGTGAGAGTGGATAGGGGTAATCCTTTTATTTTATTTATAATAGTAATATTTTAATAATATATATTATTCGGGTTAAATGGGTTGATTTCGGGTTGATTTCGGGTTGAAAATCCGAACCCTAACCTGACCCACTTAATAATTGGGTTGGATTCGGGTTTAACCCATTTACGTAAACAGGTCAAAAATGCTACTCGAACCTGCTATTTTCGGGTGCGGTTCGTGTCGGGTTGGCGGGTCGGGTCGATTTTTAACAGCCCTATACTACCCTACAACGGTTGATAAGGTCATTGTGATGTATGTCAAATACCTTAAAGTTTACGTACATCTCAAACTGTTGAAAATTGTAGTTTATAGAGACTGACGAAGAAATGAAGTCATATTGCAAGTCAACTTTCTACAGAATCTCCCAATTATTCGTATAGTATACGTTATCTTTTCGTTTGCCGTTAAGTCTGACGGTCGCCGTTAAAAGGAGTGATTGGCCAAAAGGTTGGGACTTGGGTTGGGTTGGGTAGGGTAGGTGTGGACTGTGGTCACTATAAAAGGGGTCCCCGCGTCCACCTTTTTTATCAGTGTTAACTCTTCTTCACTACTCTTTTCATTCATCAGTAGATCAAAATCACTCTTTTCAGAAGAAGTTCTTGTAATTGTATGGCAGCTAACTTGCAGAGTCGTGGACTGGCGATCTTTGGGAAGCGATTCGTTGGGCAGATTGTTTCTCGCGAACCTGTCGCTGCTGCAGTGTTCTCCGTCAGGTTCGTACCGGCGTTCTAGAATAGATACTATCCCCTTCCTTGTTGGTCCGAAAGCTTAGAACGTATGTATTGTGATCGACCGATGAACCTTAGGTTGTTATCGCTTTTGACTATTGTGATCGCAGCTTCCGAGTGCTACGTTAGCTGAAATCTAAACCGCAGTCCTTGTTTGTTTGATGAATATTGATGTTTTGACTTTCCATAGTTTCATTTCACCTTCGTTAGCTCGTACGATTGAGGCTGTTTAGGGAAAAATACCTAAATCAGGCGGCCGAGTGATAGAGTTATAGTTCGATCTTATTATATTGCAAAACCTAGTTTTACCTGATGGAGGTATTGTAAGTCGGTAGGCTGAGAAACTGAGTGATTAAGATATTCAAGTATAGATTATTATATTAATATCACCATCCGTGATTAGGTTAGGTGACTTTTGTTTTGGTATGAGTAGGTGAGCGCATCTTATATATTTCGATAAAGAAATATTTCTCTGGATGAACCTTGCAAAAAGGTTGCTTCAGATAGAGATTCTTCATTGGCCCATTTCTGGTTATTTTTTCTGATCTGTTCTTTCTATGGCATAGGATTCCCTTGTGTGGCTGGGCCGGGGGATTTCATGTGTCTGCTCTGCTCTTCACTTACATATTTATATGCAACCTCTACTATTAGAATCCAGCTTGGTGGCGCTGTTAATACTCTCAAGAAGAACCTATAATCCCATTAATAACTTGTTTAATGACACTTTAGCTGATCCATTTTTGTTGCTTACGGTCCCTACTTATGATCAGATGTACTTGTCTGAAAGTAATAAGTTAGACCCCACCTCACGTTACTTTGAGAAAGATTGGTAGGTAGGTATAAACTTGCTTCTATTTCGTGTCATGAGACTATTATGGTCTCCAAAAATGATCCCAACTACTCCCAACTTAGGACAAAACTTTTTATTCCCCCCTACTCATTTTTCCTTTTTGGTGATTGAACCAAAGCTTAGTTTGTTGGAACGCCCATTCCATGACATGATGTTATCCTCTCTGTTCTATACATTCTACTTCTCTCCCAAAACTATATATACCTCTGTCTCAGGAAGGAGGTGCACACTGGGATATACGCCAAGAACCTAGAAGAGCATGTCCAGGGAACAGTTGTCCCAGACGAGATAATCCCGCCCGACCAGTCGACCAAGTACTGGGCTCCTCATCCTCGGACTGGGGTGTTTGGCCCCGCCGACGATCATCAGAAACCCTCGGCTGAGAGTGGCTTAGACGATACAAGTGTCAGTTCTGTGTTGGAGGAGAAGGCCTTTTTCCGTCCCCTCGAGGACTTGGACAAGCCACAGCAGCAGCCGTGATTGAGATTGGAACGTCAACCTTCATTCTGGGCCTCCGCCCGCCCTATATAAATAAATAAAGTGTGGTGGTTTGTCAAATAGATAGCTATCTATCTATCTATCTATGTACCGTGTTTTTGAAGACAATATGTCAAGTGTGTCGTCGTTTTGGGCCTTTTGGACTTGTGATGACGATGGTCTATCTACTTGTGGAATATATGGCTATCGTACTTGTTTATTTTTTTTGTTTCTGGCCATAATAGTAAATAATATTACACTGCCAGGAGATTCATTCATTGGCCATGTGCCAGGTGAAGTGATGGAAACTAATGACATTCAACAAAAGAATTTGTACTATGTATGCTTGGATCTTTATTTCGAATAATTTGGCGTTAATTATTATTGTAAGGAAAACGACAAAAAAAATTTGTTCCGTTGACAAAATTTCCATTTAGGAGGCTTACATATGCATTGAACCTGACTAAAATCCAGCGGCTTAAGTTATGAGCTATAGCTAATGAGCAATTAACACATCAGCAGATATCATAATCCTTTTACCTTCCTCTCCATGAAGAAGTAACAAAGTGGTCTTAAAAGTCTTTACTTGTCTTATCCTAAAATCTCGTCTCTGCTGCTTGCAATAATGCATGGTCGTCGTCGTCGTCTCAGATCTCATCCACGCCTGCGTATCTCGGATCACTAAGAAGGATAGGATCGAGCTCCATGGATAGAAGAAGCAAAGAGGAGAAGTTCATCCTTGGAAGCAATTACTCCTCCGACCTGGACTTCGACGACGCCGGACGACGGGGATATTTACCTCGTACTTTCCGATACGTCGGACGGAAGTTTTCTAGTTTCTGGAATGATGCCAAGGAAATCGCGGCGAGTGCGTACGATATGGGGAGATCCGACCCGCGAAAAGTGGTGTTCGCGGCCAAATTGGGGTTTGCCTTGTCTATTGTCGCCGTGCTGATATTCTTACAGCCCTCGACTTATTTCAGTAAGCACGCCATCTGGGCTATCCTCACCGTCGTGGTGGTCTTCGAGTTCAGCATAGGTAATAAACAAACTATGATTGGTGTTGTTACATAGAAGGGAACTTGTGATTCATACATGATAAAAGAGCTGAGCTTCACTATGAGCTCTTCTCTTACAGAGCATCTTTGTATTCGACTTGATCGACTATATGTATCTATCTATTTACAGGCGCAACACTAAGCAAAGGGTTTAATAGAGCTCTCGGGACTCTCTCCGCAGGAGGGATTGCTTTGGTAATTGCGGAATTAGCCAATAAAGCTGGAAATTATCGAGAAGTCGTTGTTGTGATAAGCATATTCGTAGCGGGTTAGCCTCTTCGACGGATTCTTCGTGTTGTTATTATGTGCATTCGAAGCAGCAAAACTGATTTGTCGTCTTTCCAAAACATTTTTTAGGTTCTTTATCCTCTTATCTGAAGTTATATCCTACGTTGAAGCCATACGAGTATGGATTTCGCGTCTTCATGTTGACGTTCTGCATAGTTCTCGTCGCTGGACCGTCGACCTTCGTTTATACAGCAGTTTCGCGATTGGTCCTAATCGCAGCGGGGGCGGGAATTAGCTTGGTAATAAATATATGCATCTATCCCATTTGGTCAGGCGAGGATTTGCATAAGCTCGTCGTTAAAAACTTCAAGGGCGTTGCAACTTCTTTAGAAGGTAAGGCGCAAAAACGACAAAGCTCTATCCATTTTTGCTAACAAGTCTTCCAAGAGTTGATGCGCGTCGTATTACATCGCTTCTTTTCTTTGTCTTAGGTTGCACGAACATGTATCTGAACTCTGTTAATTACACGAGAATACCGTCGAAGATTCTTACCTACCAAGCTTCTGATGATCCTCTGTACAAGGGATATAGAGCTGCTGTAGAGTCCACTAGCCAAGAGGAGTCTTTGGTCAGCCTTCTTTACTATATATGATGCGTGTAATTATCTGCGATCGATCTTTATCGTTTTTCATCTCTTTTCAAATTTCTGTCGATTCAACACAGTTGGGTTTTGCTATATGGGAACCTCCTCACGGGCGTTATAAGATGTTCAATTATCCGTGGAGCGACTACGTCAAAGTCAGCGGAGCTCTGAGGCATTGCGCTTTCATGGTCATGGCGATGCACGGATGTATACTCTCACAAATACAGGTCTCTTATTGCATACTTAGTTCTCTTGCATCTTATTTGCGTCTTAATCTGTCTTCTTCGACTCTTCTCCACCATCTCCGGTCTGAATTCTCCCTCAGGCGCCGGCTGATTTAAGGCAGGTATTTAAGGATAAGATCCAACGTGTAGGAACAGAAGGAGCTAAAGTGCTTCGAATCCTCGGCGAAAAAGTCGAAAAAATGGAAAAGCTGAACCCCGAGTTAGACCTTCTAGAACACGTTCACGACGCAGCTGAAGATCTGCAGATGATGATCGACCAAAAGTCTTACCTCTTAGTGGATGCGCAGAGCTGGGAAAATATCGATCGAACCCATAAATTCCCAGATACCAACAAGCTTCAAGAACTCAAAGACGGCGAGAACAACAACAGAACAGTTGTAATAGAATCGCTCAGCGAGTTCAATCTGCTAAGCTCAGCTCAACATCAAAGAAATCTCAACATTCATCCTCAAATCACTCATCTTTTATGCAAGAGCTCAAGCGTCTTGACTTCTTCTCACCTTGAGTCAGGAGAAGATCTGCTCCTAAGACAACAGACTATGTGGCCGTCGAGGTTGTCTCTGATTGGAGATACGGTCTTAAACGAACGCGAAGCCAAGACGTACGAAAGCGCCAGTGCTTTGTCGCTTGCTACTTACAGCTCTTTACTGATAGAGTTCGTCGCCAGGCTTCAGAATATCGTGAATTCCTTTAAGGAGCTGAGCGACAAGGCGAAATTTAAGGAGCCCAATGAGCAGTTGGTCGAGACCAAAGTTGAAGCTGTTCGCGGGCTCGTGTCGTAAAATGCATATCTATAGACGGTAATATTATGACGACTGTTTATATTAATTTTTTTTCCTTGAGATATATGATTTTTATATTTGTTATTGTTTGTACAGAAAACAAATAAAAGTGTATGATGCTACTGTGTTCTAAAAGACATATGCTTCCGTAAAAAAAAAAACGAATTCGTAAAGAGTCGATCGACATACACTGTTACAACATCATTCTGAGAAAGTAAACAAGGCAAGAAAATGCGACACATCTGCCATTACCTATTTCCTTACTTTAAAGCTCATGGCGGTGGTGTCCTAACTTTGGAAGCGTAATAATGAGATTCAAGCTCTTGGAGGCAAGAAACAGCTTCTTCGCCGATATTCTCTATTGCCCGAGTCGTATTTTCTTCCAATTTATCGAACTCGTCGGCTCTCTTGTCGACGTTGTCAATAAGAGAAGCAAGTCCTGCGAAAACAGCGGTCTGCTTCAACTCAGACACCAACTTGAGCAATGAGCCAGCGGATTGAACCTGTTTATTATATAAGACACTTCAATTATCATTCAAGATTAATGTCGAAAAAATCGTTTATTACTAACCATTCTAGCAGCACGCATCTCCATCATAAAGGACTCCTGAGAGTTTCTCACGGGCTGATCGTTTACCTTGAGAGAATGAATCCAAACACCCATGCAAAGAGATTCCAAGAAGAACGAGACTTGGATAAGAAAATGAAGTATAGTGCACACATTACGAGTGTTAACGGATAAGATGTGTATTCTTACTCGAGCAACGTTGACTAAGAAACCAAAATTATCAACAAGATTTCCAACGTCGGCGTCGACCCTTTGCAGAAGAGTTTTCTGTTTTTGTGCTGCTGCGGCGGCTGCAGCTGCTGTGGGTCCACCACCGCCGCCGCCGCCGCCGGGGCCAACTCCTCTGTTCATTGCTGTTATTGGATAATGAAATAACTAAATCTGCACAGAGAAAAAAGACCCGATAAGGCGTGCAAAAAACTAAGAGCACTAAGAAAAACAACACCACTTGTGAAGGAGAAATGAAAGATAGTCCCCATTTTGGGATTTGGCACTACGACAGATGCAATCGGGCTGATTTGCACAGATATTCAACAATCATGATAAACAAAGGATCTGACTAACAATTAGAGGAAAACCACAGTACTGTGAAAATGAACCATTGAAGAACTTAGTAATCAGTAGCCAACAAAACGAAATCTACCTCCTTATCGCTATCACAAAAGTAGGGATCATTTGACGAGAAAATAAACTTGCACATCCCAGGGGAACAGAACAAAAAAAAGTAACAAATGCGACGAAAATCGATGGTTAGAAATGATCAAATAGCCGAATATAAGAAGCTAAACTGGATAAAACTCAGAATAAGCGAAACCTAATCGATAGCTAATTCTCAACGAATTTGAGCTGAAGCAGCACACCACTTCCTCGTCAGCTTCTCCAATGATTTACTGTATAAAAATTCTACATACAAATTTGCCTAGCGTGGGAAGCGAAGCGATGAGCAGCATTGCTACTAAAACTTTTCATCAAAGCCTTATTAGAGCTTTACACAACGACCCAAACCCAACTATTATTGGGCCGTATTATTGGGCTGACTTTTAAAGCCCATTTTCCCCATGAAGGTAAATAAATAGATAAAATAACTAAATTATTGTGCGGTAATAAACAACCAAGACGTCAAACAAACTGTCGCGGCATTCTCCGCCAACGGTCGTTAACTAACTTTCAAAAAGCAAAGGAGTTTCCTTCATCTCGGACCTCTATATAACCAAGCATTCATTGTTCATCTCCCTTTCATTCCACCCAAAGAAGCAAGAAAACCACAAAGTGTATTATTATTCGCAGCTTTTCTTGCTTCTTCCTCGAAAGAGTTCTTCTTTGTTTTCTCCTCATTTCCAAAATCATTTTTAGTTTTCCAAAAATTATAATAAGAATGGGGGGTTGCGTCGGCAAAGCCAAGGACTTGAAAAGCGAGGAGGATGCCCCAGTCGAAGCACCGCCCGCTCCCATTGTACCCGCAAAAGTCGAGGCGGAAACCGTCCCCGAGGTAACCAATAATGTACAATTCTTGATGTCGATTTGCATGCATCTTATGATGCAATTATTAGATGATAACAAAATAAAATTTTGATAACAAAAAAAAAAAAACTCAGGAAAAGAAAGAGGAACCACCATTGGTAAACTTGTCAGTTGAACCAAAGACCGAGGCCGAAGCTGAGACCAAACCTGTCGAAGGGAAAGCCGAAGCCGTCGTTGAGAAGGAGGAAGAAGAAGCCAAGAAAACTGCGTAAAAAAGAAAAACAAGCATAGCAATGACCGTGTTATAGATTCTTTCGTTCTTTACATTCATATCGTACTCCAAATTATCATGTAGATTTGTTTCTATTCTGTTATGCTAAACATTTTCCTGTAATTTTGGTATTATCTAATGGAATCTGATATATTGCTGCAAAATTCTTCCTTCCCGCCGTCCTTATGGAATCTGACAAATTGTTCAAATATACAAATATTGCATGTTAAAGTTAGTGCTCATCCCAAGGGATCATTCCATTTTCCTTGGATTTTATTATTCGCCTTCGACTCCATCGTCGTCGTCCTTCACAGCTCGTAATATCACGACGATCAACAAAGGAAAACTAACGGTCATAAGCGCCCAATTCACCAAAAGCTCGTGCAGAAAAGGCACCTTATGCGTATCTATTTGCCACGCAACAGCAGCGCCAGCGCTCTGCACTCCCTTATAAAATCCCGCGTACCTAAAAATATAAACGCTCAAATCATTACCAGAAAAAAAAAACACAGAAAGAACAACGTAAAAATCTTTTCACCTGCTAAGAACCTGGGAATCATCAGCCAAAGCTCCTATAACCCAATAAACCATACTCTGAAACATAGCATCGAGCAAACCGTAGCTAAAGTACAAAGCAAAGGGTCCCGCGAAATCTTTACCGTCCTTGAAATCAAGAACTCGACTCGGCAAATCGTCTCGGCTATAATCAAGCTGCTTAGCCAACCCACCGCCCCAAATAGCAGTTCCAAGCACAGCCACGATGCTAACGCCTAAAAGCCCACGAGCCCTTCTGCTCTTAAAGCTGAAGTCCATAACGTACCCAATCAATATCGAACCGATCATTTGAGCCCCCAATAGAACACATTATTGAATCCTCGGGTTCTCAAGTTAAACAAAACGCCGTTCACGTTGTTAAACTGATAGCTGTAGAAGAAGTTACTAGCCCAAGAAGCTGGGATCATCAGCAGCATCTTCCAACTGAGGAATAGCTTTAGTACCTCGACGGCCTCAACCCTAACGCTGGAGTACCTAACATTAGTACAGTGAGAGCCATCGTCTCTTATTACACGACTTGGGTGTAATATCGACAGAGATAAGAGGGTTCCCACGGCCATGAACACCATGAAACCTATGTAGGTACCGTCGTTCACCGAAACAGCTTTAGTTCTGTGGAAATTGGATACGAATGGGATTAATCCACCGATTACACCTCCCATGTTGAATATGCTCCAAAATAGAGAAATATATGAGCCTTTTCGATTGTGAGGTGGGTATGACGTCATTATAGCGCCTTGGCCTACCCATAATAGCCCTGCTCCTATGCCCAGAAGTGCACCGGCGACAATTGCAAAGGCTTGGCGGTGATAATGGTTGTAATAAAGAAAAGAGCCTGCAATAAACGATCGAAAAAACCGATGAATTAAACTCAAATCACTAATTCCTCCGTTTTGTTTGAGTCAGCTCAAACAGTTCTCATTTATTACCTGCGTAGAGGACATAAGTCGAGCATCCGCAGAGCAACGTCAGCTTTGGTCCGAGGATGTTATAGATGTTGTTTCTGTTGTTGCGTCTGGTCGGCGGCAGACAGTTTTGGCAATAGATAAACTTCGGCAGTAGATAGTCGGAAGATGGAGTGTTCTTCAAACGCAGGTGCAGTTCGCCAATACCCAGATAATGATGAGGGCATATGTGATAACTATTATACACAACATGAAGAATAAATACGCCTGAAGTTGATGAAGACTATCCATAACAGTTAACGTAGTCGAGGCGTGTGTTGGACACACTGTCCGTAAGACGAAATCGCCCCGATACCAGTGCTTTCGGTTAGCAGCGATCGTCCCCAAGATACAACGACCTTTTTCTTAATTCATAATCGCAGCACAACGACTAGAATTTCTGGCGAATTGTACTCGAAACCGAGTTATTTCTTGCTTCGGGATTTTAGGGAGTTGGGAGTGAATGATGTAATTTGTGTGGGTTGAAGTGAATGAAATTTCCAACTCATTTGGGGTCTATTTATAGACTTTTTCCCGCAGGGACCTCTCCGCAAATTCGAGAACTTGCTAGGCTGCTTCTGTAATTTTCCAGGGACTATATTGCAACATTTTGCAACTATTGGACTGTCGGTTTATTTACCGGCCCGCGACAGGCCCGATTCTCGGGCCGACAGCCCGAATCTCAGGCGTGTCCCACCGGCGGCGGCCCGATTCTCCGACCGACGGCCCGAGGCGGCTACCGACGCCTCTAGTTGGGCCGACCGACACTACCTTGAGTTGGGCCGAATTAGCCCAACAACCCACTTCAGCCCAATTGATCAAATGGATCAAGCCATCACATCTGGGCTACCCAATCATCCTCACCTCGACTGCCATGTCACCGGCACCGTCACCGTCGCCGCCCACCGGAGGAAAAATTTAAATAAGCTCCTCAATGCTCCTCGCTCCGATGCGTCGTGCGAAGTGCAAAGTGCGCGCCTCAAAGCGCCCATTGCGCACTTTGGCACGGCACGGCTCGGCTCGGCTCGGCCTCGGCCACGGGCACGGGCTCGGGCTCGGGCACGGGCTCGGTGCTCGGTGCTCGGTGCTCGTCGGTGCGAGGCACCGACTCGCACCGGGCTGTTATTTGGGCCAAAACTCACCCAAGTTTCTCAAGCCCACTTAAACCCACTTAAGCCCACAAGCCCATTTAAGCTATACACATGGCAAGCCCTTTTGAATAAACCCACATGGGTTTCTATATATATAGTGAAGATTTTCTTAGTGTCTAACCAATGTGGGACACTTGATTCCCCACTTAAACACTACCAACCATTTTAATGATTATTGGGCCAACTTCGAAAATTAATTTCTCATTCACCCGATATCGGTTTTGAGTGTATTAATATTCGTTAGATTCCCCGTGAAACATAGATTCGTAATCTTTCAACGATTTCTCGTTTCGACATTCGATGGCTTCCCAATTTAATAGAAACCAAAACGGATTTTATTTAATGGGTTAATACCCATTTGGGCCCAAAGCCCATTTATCTTAATAAAATCCAACAATCCCCCACATGAATGGAAATTAATGCAAATGCTATGCATGCTGACTCTCGCAAGAAAAACTCGACAACTCGTCACTGCATCGGGATAGGTAGCTTGTGGCTTTGAACCTTCCATAGTGAAACGCAATAGAATTTACTCGCTGTTCAGTGAACATGATGTCTTGAACTGACAGCTTTTGTGTAAATTAAAACAACAGCGTACACACAGTGACGAATCTTATTTCTTTCGATTCTCACGTTGTGTCCATTTCAGCCTTGGACCATATCTTGGATTCATAAGTGTTGCATTGAAGCGGCCCCACTTCTCACTTATATAGGTGATCGACTATTAGGACTTAATCCTAGAGTATCCCGAAATACTCCACCAACAGGTATAGCCATCATTAAAAGCAAAATTGCTTACCCTTTACCACACGACATCGGTAATTACTTGGGCAGCTTATGAGAATGAGCTTCTTAGAAAAATTCCAAGTAAGCTACTGAACTACACTCAGCTTAGTTGTCTCATTGAACCAAGTTTGTGGGATCTCCACTCATCATGGTTGAGTTACCACCGAGCTTGTTCTTGGATGTGTGGTTTTTAAGCCCCATTCCCCTTACTGCGTTATAGTGTTGATCTCTAGCAATGCCTTTCGTCAAAGGATCTGCTATGTTCTCTTTAGACTTCACATAGTCAATAGAGATTATTCCACTAGAGATCAGTTGTCGTACGGTATTATGTCTTCGACGAATGTGTCGAGACTTTCCGTTATACATACTATTCTGTGCCCTACCAATTGCGGCCATACTGTCGCAATGTATCATAATAGGCGGTACAGGCTTATTCCAACAAGGAATGTCCTCCAAAAAATTCCGAAGCCATTCTGCTTCTTCACCGGCTTTGTCTAGTGCAATAAACTCCGATTCCATCGTAGATCGAGCTATGCACGTTTGTTTTGAGGATTTCCAAGAGATTGCTCCACCACCGATGGTAAATACATAACCACTCGTGGATTTGGAGTCTTTGCTGTCAGATATCCAGTTAGCATCGCAGTATCCTTCAAGAACTGCTGGATACCTCGTATAGAGTATGCCATGATTAATAGTGTGCTTCAGATATCTCAGCACCCTTCTCAAGGCTATCCAATGATTACTCCCAGGATTACTCGTAAACCTGCTGAGTTTACTTATTGAATATGCTATATCAGGTCTAGTGCAGTTCGATAAATACATTAGACTGCCAATCACTCGAGCATATTCATGTTGTGATATGGGTTCTCCTCTGTTTTTAGCCAAATGTAGATTTATATCTACAGGAGTCTTAGCCGGAGGATCATCGAAGGCATTAAATTTCTTTAACACGTTCTCAACATAATGAGATTGTGTCAACACAATTCCTTCGGACGCCTTAAAGACGTTTATCCCTAGTATGACTTTTGCCAAACCCATATCCTTCATATCGAAATGATTTTTCAACATAGTTTTCGTGTTTACAATCATTTTCTGATTGCTTCCCGTGATTAACATGTCGTCTACATAAAGACAGACAATCACGAATTCATTGGGTGTGCCCTTAATGTAAACACATTTGTCACACTCATTGATTTTGAATCCATTCGATAACATAGTCATATCGAATTTTTGGTGCCACTGTTTCGGTGCTTGTTTAAGCCCGTAAAGAGACTTCACGAGTCGGCACACTTTGTTTTCCTGTCCAGGTATTACAAACCCTTCAGGCTGATCCATGTATATTTCTTCTTCAAGGTCTCCATTTAGGAATGCCGTTTTTACATCCATTTGATGTACATCGAGATCATGCAATGCTGCAATAGCAAATAGGACCCGTATTGACGTAATTCTCGTTACAGGTGAATATGTATCGAAGAAATCATATCCTTCCTTTTGAGAATATCCCTTGGCTACTAAACGAGCCTTATATTTTTCAATTGATCCATCGGTTTTATATTTCCTTTTAAGGACCCACTTGCATCCTAAAGGTTTACACCCTTTTGGGAGATCTACCAACTCCCAAGTGTGGTTCTGCATTATGGACTCAATTTCGCTGTTTACAGCTTCTTTCCAGAATGGAGCTTCTGGAGTCGACAGAGCTTCTTGCACTGTCCTAGGTTCATCGTCTAACATGTATGTTAGGAAGTCAGGCCCAAATAATTTGGCCACCTTTTTACGCTTACTTTGCCGTGGTTCCTCAACTTCTGGAGGAGAACCTTTAACGGCTTCATAATTTCTTTTACAACTTATTTCATTTCTTTCCTTCGTTGGAAAGATGTTCTCAAAGAAAACAGCATTTCTCGATTCAATAATCATCCCAGAATTCATGTCTGGAATTTCGGACTTATGCACTAGAAATCTGTACGCATTACTATTTTCTGCATATCCAATGAAAATACAATCAACCGTTTTCGGTCCTATCTTGACCTGTTTTGGTTTAGGTACTTCGACCTTTGCTAGACACCCCCACACTTTAAGATATCCATAGGAAGGTTGTCTACCTTTCCACAATTCGTACGGTGTTTTATCCCGTTTCTTGTGTGGCAACATATTTAGAATGCGATTTGATGACAATATGGCTTCCCCCCACAAATTCTGAGGTAACCCTGAACTGATTAGCATCGCATTCATCATCTCCTTGAGAGTTCTATTTTTTCGTTCAGCAACGCCATTTGATTGAGGTGAATATGGCGCCGTCGTCTGATGAATAATACCATGTTCTTGGCAAAATTCCACAAACGGTGCCACGTATTCTCCTCCTCTGTCACTTCTTATTATTTTGATCTTAGAGTTAAGTTGATTCTCAACTTCATTCTTATATCTTTTGAAGGTATCAAGAGCTTCGTCTTTACCACTTAAAAGATACACGTGACAGTACTTCGTGCAATCGTCGATAAATGTTATAAAGTATTTCTTTCCACCTCTAGTTTGCACGAATTTCAGATCACATATATCAGTATGGATCAATTCTAATGGTGAACTATTTCTTTCGACAGATAAAAATGGTGCCTTGGCCATTTTTGCTTCTACACAGATTTCACACTTGTGTTGTGAATCAATTTCCATTTGTGGAAGTAAGTTTAAACTTATTAACTTTTTCAGTTTGTTTAAACTCACGTGTCCTAATCTACCATGCCATAAATTAGACAACTCAACCAAGTAAGAAGAACTGGCTTTATTATTATCAGCGATCTTAATATCGCGTTTTACAGGCATTACAGATAACTTAAAAAGGCCCTTCTCGAGGTAACCTTTGCCAATAAAATGACCATTCTTGGTCAGTACATATTTTCCAGCTTCAAACACTTGTCTAAATCCAGCGTTACTAAGCAGAGCGCCGGACACCAAATTCTTGCGGATGTCTGGGACATGCAGCACGTCCACAAGCGTCACTTCCTTGCCTGAAGTCATTTTCAACACCACCCGTCCCAATCCTACGATGTTGGACGTCGCCGCGTTCCCCATATAGAGCGTCCTACCCGAAATAGGCGTGTAAGTGGAGAACATTTCTTTGTCGGAGCAGATGTGGCGCGTTGCTCCGCTGTCGATGTACCAGTAGTTCGGATTTTCCACGACGTTTGCCTCGTACACGACGGCAGTCAAGTCTAGCTCCGACATGTCTTTCGCCGGCTGCTTCTCTTCAGTGAGATGCGCCCGAGTATTATTAACTCTCTTCTTTTTACGACAATCCTTGGCCATATGCCCTGGTTTATCGCAGTTATAACAGTTGCCCTTAATTCTTTTCGAATTCTGGTCTTGCTTCTTTTGCGGCGGACCTGGCCTTTTGCGCTTGTTTCCATAGCTCGGCTCGGCCAAGTTGGCTCCCGCCTCCATACCGCCCCTCTTGTTCTTGGCTTCGCTCTTTCGGTTATCTTCCTCGATCCGAAGCCGCACAATCAGGTCCTCAAGCCCCATCTCCTTTCGTTTGTGCTTGAGGTAATTCTTGAAATCCTTCCACAGAGGCGGCAACTTTTCGATAATCGCAGCTACCTGGAAGGTTTCGCTGATCTGCATATTTTCAGCATGAATATCGTGAATAATCAGCTGCAGATCACGGACTTGGTCCAGCACCGGCTTAGAGTCGGTCATCTTATAATCCAGGAATTTGCCGACGATGAATTTTTTCAGTCCGGCATCGTCGGTCTTATATTTCTTGTCCAACGAATCCCACAACTCTTTCGCAGTCGTAGCCACTGCATAGACGTTGTATAGGGAGTCGTCGAGGGCATTCAGAATATAATTGCGGCACATGAAATCATTATGATTCCATGCGTCTAACGCAGCCCTTTCTTGCTCAGATTGAGCGACACGGGCAGCGTAAGCTGCGTCGTTAGGGTTTTCACCCTCAGCTGGTGGAGCGACTTCAGTCACCGAAGGGGCAGTTTCTTTCAGAAAACGGACGAGGTGGAGAGTAGTGAGATAGAACATCATCTTTTGTTGCCAGCGTTTGAACTCCGTCCCGTTGAATTTGGCAGGACGTTCGACATGGTTGCCGGTAGGGATCGTTGCTGCGTTGGTTGCCATCGATCAAATCACGAACAATAGATTTCGTCTTACGATTGTTGTTTCTGTTGTTGCGTCTGGTCGGCGGCAGACAGTTTTGGCAATAGATAAACTTCGGCAGTAGATAGTCGGAAGATGGAGTGTTCTTCAAACGCAGGTGCAGTTCGCCAATACCCAGATAATGATGAGGGCATATGTGATAACTATTATACACAACATGAAGAATAAATACGCCTGAAGTTGATGAAGACTATCCATAACAGTTAACGTAGTCGAGGCGTGTGTTGGACACACTGTCCGTAAGACGAAATCGCCCCGATACCAGTGCTTTCGGTTAGCAGCGATCGTCCCCAAGATACAACGACCTTTTTCTTAATTCATAATCGCAGCACAACGACTAGAATTTCTGGCGAATTGTACTCGAAACCGAGTTATTTCTTGCTTCGGGATTTTAGGGAGTTGGGAGTGAATGATGTAATTTGTGTGGGTTGAAGTGAATGAAATTTCCAACTCATTTGGGGTCTATTTATAGACTTTTTCCCGCAGGGACCTCTCCGCAAATTCGAGAACTTGCTAGGCTGCTTCTGTAATTTTCCAGGGACTATATTGCAACATTTTGCAACTATTGGACTGTCGGTTTATTTACCGGCCCGCGACAGGCCCGATTCTCGGGCCGACAGCCCGAATCTCAGGCGTGTCCCACCGGCGGCGGCCCGATTCTCCGACCGACGGCCCGAGGCGGCTACCGACGCCTCTAGTTGGGCCGACCGACACTACCTTGAGTTGGGCCGAATTAGCCCAACAACCCACTTCAGCCCAATTGATCAAATGGATCAAGCCATCACATCTGGGCTACCCAATCATCCTCACCTCGACTGCCATGTCACCGGCACCGTCACCGTCGCCGCCCACCGGAGGAAAAATTTAAATAAGCTCCTCAATGCTCCTCGCTCCGATGCGTCGTGCGAAGTGCAAAGTGCGCGCCTCAAAGCGCCCATTGCGCACTTTGGCACGGCACGGCTCGGCTCGGCCTCGGCCACGGGCTCGGTGCTCGGTGCTCGTCGGTGCGAGGCACCGACTCGCACCGGGCTGTTATTTGGGCCAAAACTCACCCAAGTTTCTCAAGCCCACTTAAACCCACTTAAGCCCACAAGCCCATTTAAGCTATACACATGGCAAGCCCTTTTGAATAAACCCACATGGGTTTCTATATATATAGTGAAGATTTTCTTAGTGTCTAACCAATGTGGGACACTTGATTCCCCACTTAAACACTACCAACCATTTTAATGATTATTGGGCCAACTTCGAAAATTAATTTCTCATTCACCCGATATCGGTTTTGAGTGTATTAATATTCGTTAGATTCCCCGTGAAACATAGATTCGTAATCTTTCAACGATTTCTCGTTTCGACATTCGATGGCTTCCCAATTTAATAGAAACCAAAACGGATTTTATTTAATGGGTTAATACCCATTTGGGCCCAAAGCCCATTTATCTTAATAAAATCCAACAATAGATCCCACCGCCCAAGATGCCAAAGACGGCGAACGTTGTGTACAGAGCCGTGTTTGCGTTGTTGGCCGCGGTGGGGTCCACCTGCCCGCCGCCGCCCATGCCCGACAGGGCGTTGAACATTCCCGGGCAGCAAAAGCAGACGAAACCTATAAGTATGACCTGCACTAGAGGTGAATTGTAACGGAAGAGAGAGGGCTTGACAGAATTATGCACTGCCGACGGCCCATTTGCTGTTTCTTCATCGACTTGCGAGCCCATACTTTGTATGATTGTTCTTCGAAGAAATGGGGAAGAAAAAGCCGGCGACTTTCTTGGATGAATGAACTATGGAGAGCTTTTCGAGAGTGTTGATGCGTGTGGGAGTGATGTTTTGTAGGAGTGTGCGACGTATTTGGGAAAGAGTTTTGAAAATCTTTTTGTAAACGTAAGATAGAACGGTGACTTAGGTAAACATGCATCTATTGACAATTGGAGACGATTGAGACATTCTTGGACGAATCCTAAAACGGTCGACGTTTCCGTAAGAGGATAATATATGATGAAGGTTCCTTGTCACGTTCTTCGATTATTATTGCAATCATTTCGAGTGATTAATTGCCTTAACTATGTCCATAATGGTATTGAAACTTTTACCTTGGTTGTCACAGAAAGAAAGATCACGGAATATTTTTCAAGAATATTTGATGAAAATAAAAGATACTTACTTGGGAAAAGCCATAAATCACGAACAAGAATAAATTGATAACAATGAATGATTGTCATGATAATGACCGAATATAGCATCAGTACTTTGGCTATGCCCTCTGATCCTAAGATTGGGGAAAGCTGTCCTTTCCCAAATCCTTACCAACCAAGTTCTTGTATATTCCGAGGGCTTGAGCCATCATGTTCGCCGGGTTTGAGACGTCAGAAGGAAGCAACACTGTTGTTCCCTGTAGATTAACAGCATACGTAAATAAATAAGATTACCAATTACACGCAAGTAAAATTATGATCACGGAAGGAAGTTGGTGTTGATTTTACTGTTTACCTGCTTCGCGATTTTAGCAAAAGCGTGAATATATTGCTCAGCAACTCTCAGGCTAGCTGCCTCCACGCCCCCATTCTCTTTGAGGGATTGTGATACCATATCAATTCCTTTAGCTGTTGCTTGTGCTCGAGCAAGGATAGCTTCCGCTTCGCCTATTATAATCGCATTGGAAGGGAAGAGAAGTCGACGATAAACGTAAATAGCTTTCTAATGAAGAGGAAAAAATCGAAACCTTATTGTAGTCACTTTGTCGATGCCATTCTGAAAGTTAGGCACTATTACTAACCTTGAGCTCTATTGACCTGGTCCAGCTTTGCAGCTTCGGATGCAAGGATCACTGCGTTCTTCTTTCCATCTGCGATGTTTATGTTCGACTGCCTTTCTCCTGTATATCAAAGCAGATATTTTTTTAATATCGTGGACGCAGCAGAAATCTATGCATAGCAAGATCATGGATTTGATATATGAATGAGGCCCATGATTTACAGGATAATATGATGGGGTTGCTAGTTTTGCGCACTCAGCATGTTTGGGTTTGGGACGAGATATCTGCTCGAGATCATTACAAGTCGAACTGGCTGAGATAAAACTCAGGACAATGCAGTCGATTACCTTCGGATTCTAACACCTGAGCTCTCCTTTTGCGTTCTGCTTCAGCTTGCATTTCCATGGCCGCCCTAACCCCTCGGGGAGGAGATATATCCCCTAGAATGTCGAAGAGAATCCACATTTATAATCAAACAGCAGCAGAAGCCGATCAATTAATTGGTCAAGGTAAGACAATTTCACAGACTTATTTCATAACGAAGACATTTTAGTCCCCAATCCTTTGCAGCTTCATTGATTGCAATCTGCACCATATGTATGCATGGTTTAAACGTTAACAATCTTTGAGATGAAGTAAATCAACGTGATGATGATGACGTAAGTCGTAAATACTCACCACGATCTTATCATTCAGCGTGTCACGCTCCTCGAAAGTCTTATCGAGAGTGATCTTTCCAAGCTCGCTACGCATCGTCGTCTGAGCGAGCTGAATCACAGCATACATGGGATTCTCCACCCCATAAGACGCCAACTTAGGGTCCACAATCTTCGCCCACAAAAGAGAAAAAGAAGGGAAATAAGCAAGTTGTCAACATTTCTTCGACACCCATGAATGAAACCTTAAAGACAGTTTTAGAACTACATACGTGCCTTTACATAAAGCACTCCGTCGATTTGGATGCTGACGTTATCCTTTGTAATAGCCGACTGGTCTGGCACAGGGATCGCCTCTTCTTTCAAGGAATGAACATACGCAATTTGATCGGCGAGTGGCAACAGTAGATGGATTCCAGGAGTCAAGGTCTTCGAGTATTTGCCAAACCGTTCGATGACGTAAGCTTTCTTCTCAGGGACAATCCGAATGCCCCAATTCACCGGCGGTGAGATTTCGTAGCTTCTTCGAAGGTCAAATAAGTGGTCAACGTTGTCAATTCATCATCGGCACAGTAAAGTAAATTACAGGCCCGATCGATTGAAACTGATGAGCTCATTCATACCTGGCGCTGCGTACGCTGATATGGCGCACTGTGGTGTAGCTGGGGACCTGACGTGGAGAGACGTGATTGGACAGCTGTTTGAGGAGCGGCGGACGAACGGTGGAGATTGATCGCACGGCGGTCGCCGATCGAGCGGCGAGTGCACTTCGAAGCTGGTTGAGGGAGCTGGATTTTTTTAACAATACATTCATCGTTTTGCCGAATCAATGAAGAGTTAGACAAACCAAAATGTATGTTCATTGTGTTGCTATAATGAACACCCTATTTAAACCTCGTCAGAACGACTTGTTGTCCAAGCTTTCAATCAATGGCTTTATCAGCAAGAAACAAGTTTTGGGAGAAGAATCCAATTTATAGCATAAACTTCGGAGATGGCTGAGCTGAGTTTGTAGCAGTATTTACGATAATACCCTTGAAACCAACCAAACGTCTACCTAAGAGAATTAGCCAATACATTACTGCGAAAGCTGTGGCATGCTTGCTTGTTTAACATTCGCAGCAACGAATTCATATCTTTTCAAACTTTGTTTATGAGATGTCTGTCTGCCCTTTATAAGTTTATAAATCTCTTGAACTGAATTCAAGGGAAGAAGAAAGTAAGACTGTGATTTTGGAGTACTCAGGCAAGCAAAAAGGATAATATTAATGGGAAGTTTTCCCCAAAACAGAAATGAAAAAAAAGAAATCCATCATGGACACTGAGTGTGCAGAAAAAGTCTTATAAAAATACCGAAAATGGTCAAAAACTAATCCAAATATATAAGAATCCTACTACATATTAAGCAGCTTCTTCCACAATGCTTCCCTTCTCGCTGACGTAGATACCATCGAGGAATTTCCTAATGTCCTTGTTTTTCACATGACATTTCTGCCAAACCAACACAGATACAGACACAAAACATCAGTCAACATGCAAGGATGGCAGGCACAAGAACAGTTCTAAGTGAAGAAAAAGAGAGATTTTGGTAATATAATGTATTATGACCTGGTTGATCAAGGCAGCTGACCGAGAAACGAGCTCAATATCATTACCATCCAACACCAACTCGTCCTTAACCTTTTCCGATCGCACAACAGAAACGCCTTCAAGCATGTCAACCTTCCTCACCTGATATTGTACACGTTTGATGGATTACTAATCCAACTTCAAAAGCATTGCCAATAGAAACAACACGCATAAATATCAAGTGCACTCAATGGGATTATGAGCACAAGAAAAACTAAGAAACAAACTGTTTGAGAGCAAGGAGGCAAAACAAATCACCTTCACTCCCTTTCTGATCTCAACTTGAGCTAGAATCATATGCATATAACTCATTGCAAAGAAAAATTTTCATATATACCATAGGCACCAGAAAACATATAAGGATTCTACAACAACTAATCAACCATTAATACTTGACCATATACGAATAATATATGGAGAATCCCAAGAGACAAATCATCACATATCACATAATCACGTGTAAACAATCAATTAATCCGACAGTATTCAAATCCAGCAAATAACATTCAAATTACAAATGCTAGCTTTAGTGAATCGAGACTTACCCTCTTCTCTCCCAAGAAATTGCGGATCTCAATGGAGGTTCCGTTGTTGGCGATGGAAGCGTTGATCGGAAAGTGAGCATAAACGAACCTCATCTTGTATCGGTAACCCTTGGTTACTCCGTTGATGAGATTGGACACGTGGCTCAACGCCGTACGGATAGCCGCCGTCGTCTTCCTCTTTCCGAACCAAGCGTCAACCTTGAGCTTCTTTTTCCCCGTCGCCTCGTCAGTGATGAGCTGGAAATCCAGGCTCAGATGCTTGAAGTCGCGCGTCAGCTTCCCACGCGGACCCTCGACCTCGATCACCTTAGCCTTGACCTTCACGGTAACGCCGTCGGGGATATCCATCGTGTCCGAAGAAAGAATCGTCTTCATTTTGGATCGATGTACTGCGCTCTTTGGTCTTGAAGGGTTTTGGGCGAGAGGAACGTAAAGAACTGGGAGGGGAAACACCTTATATAGCAGACAGAAAAAAACCCTAGGCTGGCTGCAATTGGGCCGAGAAGCAATAACACTACTGGGCTCAAAGGTTGTCTCAGTTTATTATAAAAAGAATAAGAAAAAATTCCATTTAACTAGTGGACGCAATTATCTAATAACAACGTTCATTTGCAGATATACGCACGCAGACAGAATTTTATCAATTCTGCTGCTTACATTACATACTATGAGGATTGAAGACTAGGCTTATGTTTGAGTTGACTTTTGCAGAACTGTGATGTCAAGTGAAGTCTTGCCTTGTGAAGAGCATAAGATGTATAAAAGTTATCACTCGTTTCGATCCAATGTAATAAATCTTCGACACAGCAATAGAAATAAACCGACACATAACATCCTTCCAACCATGCAAAACTTAAGTTAGAGAAAAAAACATAATAGCAGAAAAAAGTATTACTCCCTCATGTCATCATCCTCGTCTTCATCATAGCTTTCATGATCACTTAAATCAAGATCTGCAATCAGCTCATCTAAGGGAACAGAAGGAACCTCCTCGGCATCGATCATCGAAGCCACTTAAGAAGGCTGATATTCCCTATTTCGACACAGCGACAAGTTGAACCTCAAATCAGGGTTTTCTTCCAAATCCCTATAGAACTCTTCGTACTCAGTGTTCCTCTTCTCCTCTCGATCTCTGGCTCTAGTAGCACCATCATCGACCTCCATGTTAAGAGTCTTGAGCTTCAAAGAACGAGGCTTACCCTATTTTTTTCTTACGGTTCTCTTCGTAGCTTCTTCGAAGGTCAAATGAGTGGTCAACGTTGTCAATTCATCATCGGCACAGTAAAGTAAATTACAGTTTCGATCGATTGAAAATGATGAGCTCATTCATACCTCGCGCTGTGTCCGCTGATATGGCGCACTGTGGTGTAGCTGGGGATTGGACAGCTGTTTGAGGAGCGGCGGATGAACGGGTGGAGATTGATCGCGCGGCGAGTGCACTTCGAAGCTGGTTGAGGGAGCTAGATTTTTTTAACAATACATTTATCGTTTTGCTGAATCAAGGAAGAGTTAGACAAACGAAAATGTATGTTCATTGTGTTGCTATAATGAACACCCTATTTAAACCTCATCAGAACGACTTGTTGTCCAAGCTTTCAATCAATGGCTTTATCAGCAAGAAACAAGTTTTTGGGAGAAGAACCCAATTTATAACAAACTTGGGGATGGCTGAGCTGAGTTTGTATCAGTATGTTACGATAATACTCTTGAGACCAACTAAACGTCTACCTAAGAGAATTAGCCAATCCATTACTGCGAAAGCTGTGGCATGCTTGCTTGTTTAACATTCGTAGCAACGAATTCATATATTTGCAAACTTCGTTTATGTGATGTCTGTCTGGCCTTTATAAGTTTATAAATCTCTTGAAACTGAATTCAAGGGAAGAAGTAAGACTGCGATTTTGGAGGACTCAGGCAAGCAAAAAGGATATACTTCCTCCGTCCCACTTATTTCTTCCCATCTTTCTATTTCGGGCGTCCCACATAATTCTTCCCATTTCCATTTTTGGTAAAAAATTATCTCACTAATTAAACTAATTACACCATTAATATTAAAAAAAGTCTTCTCGATTTGCGTGTCTACTAATAACTTTTCTGTCTCTATACCTCAAAAGGTGTACTATAATATTAAATAATGTGATTTCTTAATCTCCGTGCCCACTAATCTTCGGGAACATTTAAATGGGACGGAGGTAGTAATATTAATGGGAAGTTTTCCAAAAAACAGAAATGAAAAACAAGAAATCCATCTTGGACACCGTGTACTGCAGAAAGTCTTACAAAAACACGGAAAATGGTCAAAAACTCATCAAATTATATCAGAATCCTACCACAGATTAAGCAGCTTCTTCCACAATGCTTCCCTTCTCGCTGACGTAGATACCGTCGAGAAACTTCCTAATGTCCTTGTTCTTTACATGACATTTCTGCCAAACCAACACATATACGGACACAAAACATCATTCAAGATGCAAGGATGGCAGGCACAAGAACAGTTCTAAGTGAAGAAAAAGAGATATTTTGGTAACATAATGTATTATGACCTGGTTGATCAAGGCAGCTGATCGAGAAACGAGCTCAATATCATTACCATCCAAAACCAACTCGTCCTTGACCTTCTCCGACCGCACAACAGAAACCCCTTCAAGCATGTCAACCTTCCTCACCTGATATTGTACCACGTTTGACAGATTACTAAATCAACTTCAAAAGCGTTGCCAACAGCAACAACACGCACAAACATCAAGTGCACTCAATGTGATTATGAGCACAAGAAAAACTAATGAACAAACTGTTTGAGAGCAAGGAGGCAAAACAAATCACCTTCCCTTCCTTTGTGATCTCAACTTGAGCTAGAATCATATACATATAACTCATCGCAAAGAAAAAATTTCATATATACCATAGGCACCAGAAAACATATAAGGATTCCACAACAACTAATCAACCATTAATACTTGACCATATACGAATTATATATGGAAAAGCCCAAGAGACCAATCATTGCATATCACATAATCACGTGTAAACAATCAAATAATCCGACAGTATTCAAATCCAGCAAATAACATTCAAATTACAAATGCTAGCTTTAGTGAATCGAGACTTACCCTCTTCTCTCCCAAGAAATTGCGGATCTCAATGGAGGTTCCGTTGTTGGCGATGGAAGCGTTGATCGGAAAGTGAGCATAAACGAACCTCATCTTGTATCGATAACCCTTGGTTACTCCGTTGATGAGATTGGACACGTGGCTCAACGCCGTACGGATAGCCGCCGTCGTCTTCCTCTTTCCGAACCAAGCGTCAACCTTGAGCTTCTTTTTCCCCGTCGCCTCGTCAGTGATGAGCTGGAAATCCAGGCTCAGATGCTTGAAGTCGCGCGTCAGTTTCCCACGCGGACCCTCGACCTCGATCACCTTAGCCTTGACCTTCACGGTAACGCCGTCGGGGATATCCATCGTGTCCGAAGAAAGAATCGTCTTCATTTTGGATCGATGTACTGCGCTCTTTGGTCTCTCGGTGAAGAGTTTTGGGCGAGAGGAACGTAAAGAACTGGGAGGGGAAACACCTTATATAGCAGACAGAAAAAAACCCTAGGCTGGCTGCAATTGGGCCGAGAAGCAATAATACTACTGGGCCTATACGTACTCATTATTTATTGCTGGGCTCAAAGGTTGTCTCAGTTTATTATAAAAAGAATAAGAAATAATTCCATTTAACTAGTGGACGCAATTATCTAATAACAACGTTCATTTGCAGATATACGCACGCAGACACAATTTTATCAATTCTGCTGCTTACGTACTATGAAATTGAAGAATGAAGACTACGTTTATGTTAGATTGACTTTTGCATTGCAGCACTGTGATGTCAAGTGAAGTCTTGCCTTGTGAAGCGCATAAGATGTATAAAAAAAAAGGTATCACTCTCCTATGTAATAAATCTTCGACACAGCAATAGCATAACATCCTTCCAACCATGCAAACCATAAGTTAGAGAAAAAACATAACAGCAGAAAAAAGTATTACTCCCTCACGTCATCATCCTCGTCTTCATCATAGCTTTCATGATCACTTAAATCAAGCTCCGCAATCAGCTCATCTAAGGGAACAGAAGGAACCTCCTCGCCATCGATCATCGAAGCCACTTCAGAAGGCTGATATTCCCTATTTCGACACAGCGACAAGTTGAACCTCAAATCAGGGTTTTCTTCCAAATCCCTCAAGAACTCTTCGTACTCAGTGTTCCTCTTCTCCTCTCGATCTCTGGCTCTAGTAGCACCATCATCGACCTCCATGTTAAGAGTCTTGAGCTTCCAAGAACGAGGCTTACCCTATTTTTTCTTACGGTTCTCTTCGTAGCTTCTTCGAAGGTCAAATGAGTGGTCAACGTTGTCAATTCATCATCGGCACAGTAAAGTAAATTACAGTTTCGATCGATTGAAAATGATGAGCTCATTCATACCTGGCGCTGTGTCCGCTGATATGGCGCACTGTGGTGTAGCTGGGGATTGGACAGCTGTTTGAGGAGCGGCGGATGAACGGGTGGAGATTGATCGCGCGGCGAGTGCACTTCGAAGCTGGTTGAGGGAGCTAGATTTTTTTAACAATACATTCATCGTTTTGCTGAATCAAGGAAGAGTTAGACAAACGAAAATGTATGTTCATTGTGTTGCTATAATGAACACCCTATTTAAACCTCATCAGAACGACTTGTTGTCCAAGCTTTCAATCAATGGCTTTATCAGCAAGAAATAAGTTTTTGGGAGAAGAATCCAATTTATAACATAAACTTCGGGGATGGCTGAGCTGAGTTTGTATTTGCAAGCTTTCATATATTTGCAAACTTTGTTTATGTGATGTCTGTCTGGCCTTTATAAGTTTATAAATCTCTTGAAACTGAATTCAAGGGAAGAAGAAAGTAAGACTGTGATTTTGGAGTACTCAGGCAAGCAAAAAGGATAACATTAATGGGAAGTTTTCCCCAAAACAGAAATGAAAAACAAGAAATCCATCATGGACACTGAGTACTGCAGAATACGTTTTATAAAAACACCGAAAATGGTCAAAAACTCATCCAAATATATAAGAATCCTACTACAGATTAAGCAGCTTCTTCAACAATGCTTCCCTTCTCGCTGACGTAGATACCATCGAGGAATTTCCTAATGTCCTTGTTCTTCACATGACATTTCTGCCAAACCAACACATACGGACACAACATCATTCAACATGCAAAAAATGGCAGGCACTAGAACAGTTCTAAGTGAAGAAAAAGAGAGATTTTGGTAATATAATGTATTATGACCTGGTTGATCAAGGCAGCTGACCGAGAAACGAGCTCAATATCATTACCATCCAACACCAACTCGTCCTTAACCTTTTCCGATCGCACAACAGAAACCCCTTCAAGCATGTCAACCTTCCTCACCTGATATTGTACACGTTTGATGGATTACTAATCCAACTTCAAAAGCATTGCCAATAGAAACAACACGCATAAATATCAAGTGCACTCAATGGGATTATGAGCACAAGAAAAACTAATGAACAAACTGTCTGAGATCAAGGAGGCAACACCTTCACTCCCTTTCTGACCTCAACTTGAGCTAGAATCATATGTATATACTCATCGCAAAGTAAAAATTTCATATATACCATAGGCACCAGAAAACATATAAGCAAGTTATAAAAATTAATCAACTATTAATACTGTGACCATATACGAATAATACATAGAGAAGCCCAAGAGACCAATCATTGCATATCACATAATCACGTGTAAACAATCAATTAATCCGACAGTATTCAAATCATTCCAGCAAATAACATCCAAATTACATATGCCAGCTTTAGTGAATCGAGACTTACCCTCTTCTCTCCCAAGAAATTGCGGATCTCAATGGAGGTTCCGTTGTTGGCGATGGAAGCGTTGATCGGAAAGTGAGCATAAACGAACCTCATCTTGTATCGGTAACCCTTGGTTACTCCGTTGATGAGATTGGACACGTGGCTCAACGCCGTACGGATAGCCGCCGTCGTCTTCCTCTTTCCGAACCAAGCGTCAACCTTGAGCTTCTTTTTCCCCGTCGCCTCGTCAGTGATGAGCTGGAAATCGAGGCTCAGATGCTTGAAGTCGCGCGTCAGCTTCCCACGCGGACCCTCGACCTCGATCACCTTAGCCTTGACCTTCACAGTAACTCCGTCGGGGATATCCATCGTGTCGGAGGAAAGAATCGTCTTCATTTTGGATCGATGTACTGCGCTCCTTGGTCTTTCGGTGAAGGGTTTTGGGCGAGAGGAAGGTGATGAAGTGCGAGGGGAAACCCTTTATATAGCCAGCGGCAAAAAACCCTAGGCTGGCTCTCACTGGGCCGAGAACCAAAGTTATATTGGGCCTTATACTTAGTTACTTATTGCTGGGCTCAAAGGTTGTCTCAGTTTATGAAAATAGAAAATGAGAAGTCCATTTAACAACGTTCATCTGCAGTTATAACTTGTAGTACTACGCACGGAGGCAGACACAGATGTTTGTTAGTTCTGCTGCTTATATATATACGCTGGCTTATGTTTAACTTCCATTGCAGCACTGTGACGACTTGCCTTACGAAGAGCATAAGATGTATAAAAGTTATCACTCTTTTCAATCCAATCTAATAAATCTTCGACGCAGCAATAGAAACATACCGGCACATAACATCCTTCCAAGTTTCCAACCATGCAAAACTTAAATTAGAGAAAAAACATAACAGCAGAAAAAAGTAGTAGAATTACTCCCTCATGTCATCATCCTCGTCTTCATCATCGCTTTCATGATCACTTAAATCAAGATCTGCAATCAGCTCATCTAAGGGAACAGAAGGAACCTCCTCGCCATCGACCATTGAAGTCACTTCAGAAGGTTGGTATTCCCTATTTCTGTACAGCGACAAATTGAACCTCAAATCAGGGTTTTCTTCCAAATCCCTCAAGAACTCTTCGTACTCAGTGTTCCTCTTCTCCTCTTGATCTCTGGCTCTAGTAGCACCATCATCGACCTCCATGTTAAGAGCCTTGAGCTTCCAAGAACGAGGCTTACCCTGTTTTTTCTTACGGCTCTCTTCGTAGCTCTTCTTGATCAGCACTACGTCGGGAAGAACGAGGCCCTTGTACTTGTCCAATTCGATGTCATTGCAATTGGCAGCATAAAGGTCGTAGCCAAGCGCGTTATCCCCAGCTTTTAAGAGATGACCCAAGTGTGTCCTAATGTTGAACATGGTGTCGTTCTTGCCGAAATCTGAGACACGGGCTACCTGGGCATCGGCTAAACGGTATCTCGACCCACCGATGTTGACTTCAGATTCAACTGGCTCGATGTCTAGCACGATGTACTCCACCAGCTGCTTGCTTGACAGTAAGGACTTGAAAGGTGATCTCCAATACTGCTCGGCGTCAAGATAGCAGTGCCTTAGAGATTGAGCGAATGGATCTAACAAGGCAATGCTGTTGCTCACCTTGTTACAGATCACCAGCGGTCCAAGGTTGCCCAAGCTCACGGCAACTTTCGGAGGAAGGCAAATCAAGTCTTCTCGACAGATGGGACAGATTTCGACAGAGAAGGTGTATTTGTACTTGTAGTTGTTACTCTTTGGATCGTGAGACACGAGCTGCTTATCATGACGACTCTTGACCGGGGTCACTTTTCCCACAAAATCGACAAACCTCACGCCATGGCTGCGGGTATTGAAGTAGAAATCGATGCCCTGGTCCATTTGCCTGATCCTTATAGCAGATTTAGCAGCGTCGTGCTTGAGGATAAGCTGCTCGAGATAGAAAAACGTCCGCCTGTGAGAAACGTGTTGCCTCAGTTGTACGACGGCCGCCCACTGGTCGGGATTTGCCTGGACCCTCGTACAAGACTCGCACATCTGATCTTGGACAACATACTCAACTACGTATGCTTGTTCAAGGATCGCTCCGTTAAGAACTTCTTTCTGAACCCTCAGTTTAACCTTAATCCTCTTGGAGTGAGGCTCGGTCCAGACGAACTCGGCGTGCACTAAACGCACCCTGTTCATGTTCTTCAACCTCTTCACACAGAAAGTCAGAAGCTCTTTAGACTCCAACTGGGCCTTGAGCCACGTCCTGGGCGGCTGCAAGTAGCTGTCACATTCAGGGCAATGGATGATTATGGCATGCTTCTGTAGGCCTTCTGTGATGTCGACTTCGGACCTCAGACATTTGGCGCACATGTTTGCTGCATTTGGCTGCATAGGAATGCCGCATTTGCAGCAGAGGACGCTTCCGATCGTGTGGTGGACGGTAAACATGCCCGTGTCTTGAGACATATCTGCGAAATCAAGGAGCAGAAAATTGTATGACGATTAGAGGGGAGGAGGGGAAGAACTTCAGTAGAAGGATTACACATGGATCATTCTTAGAAGCATATAGCTGCTTCCTTAAAGAAAGAAGAACGAATTCCAACAAGCATATTACACCATAAAAAAGGATAGCTGACTATATTGACGTCGAATACATAAGCATCAAAATTCCAGTACGCAGTTCCATCCTAAAACTATGTAGAGCTAGGTTTTCCTCGGAAGAAACAACCCTTCCATTGATCGTGAAATTACAAGAGACATAGGGCAAAAAGTTGTAAGAAAGAAACTCGACAAAAAAAATTAAACAACACATCAACCAGCAGCAAGCTTCCCTGATTAAAAACCTTAGGAGAACCTAACTGAAGTATAAATATCGATCCATACCTTAAACAAGCTGGAGAAGAAAGCGAGACGAAAAATGAGAACAGAGGCTTCGTTCGACGACTCGCCTCTTTTAATAGGAAAGGAACGTCGGTTAAGGTCTAGGTTTTGTTGTATGTAATCGTTCTGAAAAACGTTAATGGGCTGAACCGTTTGGGCCGATTTTGTACAATGATAAAATGATGGGCCTAAGTGCTGCGTAAGTCTTTTGTCTTCTAACGGCAAACAAAATACCTACAAGTAGAAGCTACAGCAACAAAATCAACTTGTCCCAGAAATATACGGAAGTGGATAATTACTTTTTTCCATCAATATCACATCGACAAAAAACATGGCGCATTCACCGTGCAGCACAAAATCACGTAGTTCGCTTAATCCTATCCAGAAAAAGTAGGGGGAAGAAGAAAAAGAAAAATATTGCCCATAAAACGAAACAAAGAAACCCGTTCAAGTTGGCTTAAAGAAGCAAGAACTAACCATTTGGCAATCCTATCTATAAACCAATGGTATGATTTTGAACAACTGCACGAACATATATCATTGTTCTTTTCCTTTTTCGAATCCCTCTGCAGAAAGGTTCAATCTTTAAAACATCATCAATAAAGGTGCAACCTTTCTTGGTTTCGTCGTTTTTGTGGACGTAACCCTGTAGATATTTACCTTTTGTATATCCGTGTGAAGTTTGTGTATACCTCTTGCTTTGTAAAGAAATTGTTATATGGCATTGATTGAGACGTTCTTGGAGATTTTAGAGAGGCCCACCATATGGTCATTGATGATAGGGATGATAGAGCTGTTAGGGCCTGTTTGGCTTGCTTTTCTTGGTGGTGTTATACTTGGATGGGCTTGGAAACCTAGGTGGGGTTGTTTAGGCAATTCCAAGCTTAACATATCAGCACCTTCTTCACCTTCAGCTTCATTGATCAGTTCGCCTGTGAAAGCCTTCAATTCAACAAAACTATTAGATTGTTGGAAGGTTAAGGTTCCATCCTTTGCTTCGTCGGCGTCGAATAATGCTGCTGAGAAGGAACAAATGGCCTCCTCGTGCGGTAATGATGATGTTTGCAGGTGAGTTTTATCATCTATGTCTTGTTTGTCCCCACTTTGAAGTTTGATCTTCGATGTATGTTCGCAACTTTCCTATAATATCTTCTGTTGCTTCGAATAGTTCGTCACAGTTACTTAAAGAAGAAGACACTCTTATTACAGAAGATGATTTAGAAAACTTATGCGATCTTGTTGAGAGGAAAGACGGAGGCCCACCATGGAAGCACATGATGGACCATTCAATGCAGGGTATGAGTTATCAAGCATGGCAAAGAGAACTAAGGTACTCTTTTCAATCCATTTTCCCTCACCAATTTAGTTTAATCTTCTATTTGCTTAATATGCTTTGAAACTTATGTTTTTTTTTTAACTTTTGATGATTTTCAGAATGGGCCTCCTCAGTATTGCAGCAGAACCGTATACGGAGATGCAACGCCCGAACTCATGAGGGATTTCTTTTGGGATGATGAATTTCGACTGAAGTGGGATAATATGCTTGTCCACGCTGAGATATTAGACGAATGTCCTAATACTGGAAATATGACGGTTCATTGGATACGTAGTTGAATCGAGAAAGGGAAACGGGCAGATATCAGCGTGCGAAGTTATCCTCTTCCACTACGAAGACATGGGCATTCCATGGGAGATTGCAAAGTTCGGCGTAAGGCAAGGAATGTGGTCCACAGTCAAGAACATCGAAAGAGGTTTCAGAGCTTACCAAAAGCACAGGGCATCCTCTGCTTCGCCTCTGAGCCGCCATGCGCTCATGGCTCCAGTCGTCACTAAACTCGACCCCGACTACCTGAAGTTTCTAGAAGGTTCCGAGGAGGACGGGCCCGCCGAGGCACAGTTTGCGGGCTCGGGCTCCTCAGCTGATGAAAAGCCCGAGGGAGGAGTTCATATATCGAATACGCTGCTCATTGGAGGAGCGATTTTCTTCGCATGTAGCCTTGATCGTGGTCTTTTGACCGAGACGCTCGTGTTCGGCGTTGCGAGGCGGTTTGGGAATATGGGAAGGCTCGGGTTTTAGTTGCATGATATATGTGTATGTATATGTGTATATAATATATGGCCTTCTTCAACCTAGTCAAGAAATGTGAGGGAATTATAGAAGAAACAGAGGAGGCCAAACATTGTAATGTGTATTTTGGATTCAAGGATGCGTATATAAACTTGATAACAAGCTCACTTGCCTAACTAGATAGCAAATTCAAGCCTAGAAACACGAGGGGAAAATTGTGGGAAATTGAGAATTTTATTTGATGAGGGTTGTTGCTGTAATTAACCTATTTTGCTGATACCAACGACGACGTTTCGTTTAGCGCCATGATTTATGCTTCTAGAAATTGACCTTATTCTCGGGGCCCATTTAGTACCGCCGATCAAATCACAATGCGCGACGTACAACACGACAAAGCATCGCCAATCAATCAATTAAAAAGGTATAATTAATTAAAAAAAGAATAATAGAACGTACGTGTTAACGTGTCTATGCAATGAGTTTTCGCCACCAAAACCTCTGCGGAACCTAATTTTTGTTCCCCAGCTAACATCCTATATAACCTACGCATCTGCGCTCGGCGCATGGCAGCGTATTGCACGGCTCTGTCTGCTAACGTGCGCACGTCAATCAGTTCTACGTCGTCGTTCCCTCGCTCGGCACCTTCGGTTCCGTCGTTGACTCCGCGGCGGCTGTCGTTGAGACGCGCATCCGCGTCTTTCGAATTGACGAGTTCGAATCGGTCGCGCTTTGGATTTCGAGGAAGAGTGAAGGCTTCGATGGCTGAGATCGTGACTCCGAAGAGCAAAGGGAAAGTCGTCAAGGTGTTTGACTCTGAGGAGGATCTCTCTGCGTCTCTGGCGCAGTACACGGCTGACCTGGCGAATAGAATCTCCCAGGAAAGGAGCTCTTTCACCGTCGTTCTCTCTGGCGGCTCACTCGTCAAGTCTCTCAGGTGATATGGTTTTCCTTTATCTTTGATCGCAGCTTTTCTATTGGTTTATGTGTGGAACTTGTATCATGATTTGAGCTTGATTTGATTAGCTGAAAATACAGGAAATTGTTGGATCAGCCTTATAAAGATTCGGTGGACTGGTCGAAATGGCACGTTTTTTGGGTGGATGAGAGAGTGGTGCCCAAAGACCACTCCGACAGCAATTATCTTCTTGCTTACAATGAATTTCTGTCAGAGGTAACTCTTATGTTTTGATCTTCAGCACTGTTTATGACAACCTTGTTATCATCCCCTGATCTATGGAAGCCCTATTACATATGATTCCATGATCTTAAGTTTTTCCAACTTAGGTGCCAATTCCTACTGGTAATGTATACGCCATGAACGACGCACTCTCCGCAGAGGGAGCAGCAGATGACTACGAAACCTGCCTCAGGCATCTCGTGAAAACCAGTACGATATCTCAATCCGAGGATCAAAAGTTCCCAAAATTCGACCTCGTTTTAATGGGAATGGGGCCAGACGGTCACGTCGCCTCTCTATTCCCTGGACATCCGCTGATTCAAGAAAAGGAGAAGTGGGTTTCTTACATCAAAGATTCTCCGAAACCTCCGCTTGAAAGAATCTCCTTCACCCTCCCCGTAATAAACTCCTCAGCCAACGTCGCCCTTGTCGTGGCCGGTTTGGGCAAAGCCACGGCGGTTCATATCGCCCTCAGCGACGTTTCGAACTCCGACGAGCTCCCAGTGCATTTGGTCGACCCAGAAGGTGAGCTGACTTGGTTTCTAGACAAAGAAGCTGCTTCGAAACTTTAGATCTGATGAGGCTGGAATTATAGATAAGAGTGATCGATCGGCATAGTTTGGGGATGTGTTGTATGGCTATGGCTAATATAGTTTGTGTAATGTTTATTATTAGTAAGAGTACACTAGAATAAGGTTGTATTGCAGTTATCAAATGGGATTGATATTAGTTTCTTACATACAACTTTATGACCCAACTGTGTATCTAACCTCTCAACTAACTGCCCGAATTCCTCAAGATTTGAAGAACGGGCCGAAGCTCATGCACATCGGCGGATTAACCTTCGCCAGCGCGAGAATCGCCGAGGGCAGAATCCAAAGCCCGTCGCCGCAGATCAAGCCCGAGGCAGCAGCCGGGACCATAACAGCCGCCCTCTTACCATCAATCTTATGCCACAGGTAAACCGCCAAACTCCCGATGCACATATCGATCGCAAAGTACGCCCCAACTAGGAACGGCACAGCCATCGCCATAGGTATCGGGACCCACTTCCCAATCCTCGCCGGCAAAACATCCTTCAAGAGATTCACCAAAATCGCAAAAGAGAAGAAACCGTAACACAGCTGCAAACAGTGGTTGGGAAGGGCAGAGAAGCCCTCCACTCCAAGAATGGCCATGTTCCTATATATCAGCGCATAGGGCGCTTTATACTCTCCGTTAGGGTTCCCAACGTCGAAGGCCTTGTAGAACAAGAAGAAGGAGAGAGGGGCGACGATGCAACCAATTCCCGTCCCTATTCCCTGGCTTATCAGCATGGACCTCGGCGAGGTTAGTGTTAAATGTCCCGTCTTAAAATCGTGCATTAAATCTGATGATATGGACACTATCGACTTGATTAGGCCGCAGCCTATGAGCCCAGCGACTACGCCATTTTCCTGGCCGGAGATGCTGGCGAGGACGAAGAGTGCGACTTTGCCGTAGTTGTATGCCATGTTCATGTCTGTGAGCCCAGCGCCGTAGGCGTTGCAGAAGCTTAGGGACGGGGCGAGGACGTAGGCCACGACTATGTAGTACCATTTGAGGGGAGGGAACATTATGGGGATTACGATGATGGAGATTACTGAGAAAAGCGCGTAGCCCACCGCTGCGACCCAGAATGGGATGCTTTCTCGGACGAATATTTCGTTTCGTTGGAGGTCGTCTAGGGTTTCTTTGTTCTGATGGCGATCGTCTGCAAAGAAATAGAATCGAAATGGTCAGAGGAGAATTTGAAGAAAGTTGAGGCTTTTTTTAGTGGGAATAAAGTAGACAAAGGGACAGCCATGGAGAGTGGGGGACTTGGAATGAGCATAAAGATGAAGTGACCAAGAATAAGCGATTTGGACGAGTAAAGGTACTTGCTATGCATATTCTTGAATTGGATGGTTATTACACTTGAAACGTAGTTTTTTTTTTTACCTGCTATCATCATGTTCTTCTTCTTGAATGCCCTGTGCATGCTTCTGGTGGTAAAGAAAAGAGTCTTGGCGAAGTTGTAGAGGCCGTCGCCTAGAATTAGGGCTATAGATATGAAAACCTGCAGTTTGAGTGTTATGTTTGAGATTGTGATAACACATTGAGATCATTAATTTTATTACAACTGAAACCTAAAAATACAGACCTTGTAGCCATTTATGCTCTTCATGCTGCTTTCTTTAACATTCCCAGGGTACCAATCTCCCTTCTTTTCGCTGATTAATGGCCACATAATACCCCACGAAAGCACAGCTCCGAGGAGCAAAGACAAGTTCACGATATGCGAGCATATCATTCCCGCGCCTATGTAAGTCATGCTGAAGTCAAAGTAAAACCTGCAAACACAGCGAAGGATAATTCAAGAATGTTGAGAACTTCAGAGGACTTTTTACTGGGATGCTTACGTTTGTTTTCGAGCTTTCAGTCCAAACGTAGGGAAGTTGATGAATCCACATTGTTCTCCACCAGCGTAGAACCATTGGAAGAAACTCCATATGAAACTGAATGAGAAGGACTTCATGAAACCGTATACTTGCTCTCTGTAATGAACAAAATGGACAAGTTTGAGGTACTCCGTTCTAATAAAAACACGTTTAATGGTGGTAATAGAATGCTTACTTGGCCATTTTATCTCCTTTGGAAGTGTGGAATCCATTGATAAGAACAGCAGTAGCAGTTCCACTTGGATAAGCCAGTTTGTAATCTACGATCATAATCTGTAACAGCAATATAATATATCTTTACAAGAACTACTAAGGAAACTGACAAGTGTAGTAACAACGAAAAACTTCAAGAAATTTAATGTAAAACCTTTCTGAGAGGGACCAAAGCCATCAATCCCACGAAGGTAACAACAAAAAGAAACCCAATCATCCAATCAAGCCCAGGTTCTTTGATCGCCTTGGGAGAGTTACCATACGTGTCGACGCCTGCTTGTTCATAGGTTTTTCTGTTTAATCCCAGAAGATATGAACCAAACCCGCCTGGAAAAAGAAAAAAGAAATTATGTCACAAAAAAAGTCCAACCAAAAACAAATTATTACAACCAAGAGAAAAATGAAAAGGAACAAGATTGTAATTTTTTCAGACGTTATCACCTCCCACTGATATGCTATAACAGGCTACAGCACATGTCTGAATGATAGTATTCTCCTGCCTCGTGAATGGTCTTGAGACGATGTTGGCCTTTGTAAGAAGCTTCGTCCATACCCTTATGAACACGAAAGCGAGCAGAGCAGCCGAGACATTGAGATTAGGGACGAGCCCAGTTGTTAGATTCAGCTTCATCACTATGACGCTGTAAATTATTCCAATTATCAAGCTCGCAGCGATTCCTCTGACAGTAATCTGTTCTTTCCATGGAGGTACGCTCTGCAATAAATCCCCTGTTTTTCTCGAACCAATTTCTTCGAGGTCTTCTCCACCTTCAACTGGGATCGTTTCTCTGATGATGTCGTTGGCTGCCATTCCTCGCTTTCTTCTCTTTAGTTTGATTCTAAGCCACCAATGGAAAAAACATGAAAACACAGTCATCCCTTTGAAGTGAAATGACTCGCAAATGATTGACTTCACACGGATGAAGCTTGGCACAGAAAACAGAGCATAGCAATAAACAGATAACAAGTCACATGGGCATTATTACTTTTTTTTTATTACCTGTAGAAGATGGCTCTCTTGAGCACACGAATTTACTCAAACAGCTGATCTCCCTGTATTTAAAGACAGCAAGTAATTAAATCTTTTGAAACAGGCAAGTTGTACTACTTGTGTCTGAGTAGTACAGACACCGTTAGAACGTTCTTTGTACTGTAAAAAAATGCTATAAAGTACGCAAATTATGAGGGTAAATCAAGATCTTTTCAATGATTTTTGTAATAATTACATGAATGTGAATGCACGAAAGTGGATTTTGTTATCTATTCAGTGAACGATTCCCTGCCTTTGTATGTGCGATAAAGCGTGGTCTTAGAATATATATGTCGACATCGTGTAATAATTATGGTCTAAGTACCTCAGCTCCATTAAAATAGTTGACCTTTATATATAACTAACTGATTGCCAGAATGATGATAGATGTCTATCATTTCTCTTCATTTAACATAACTTATTAAGGAACTTAACAGTGCTATGCCTTAAATTTAGATGATGGTACTTGCAATATTATCAAATGATAAGATAAAAACACGTGAAGAACATATGTTTACATTTTAGAAAGAGATAATTCGTATGTATAATTTTCTCTCCACTAGTCAGTCAATGTGAATGAAACATAACGAGTTTGACGATTCTCATTTCATTTTTGTTCCGATCTAGACTTTGAAAAAAAATCGTTTTAAATGCGTCATTAAGTATCGTTTTCTTACATAATATCTCATGGATAACAGTAATGGTAATCACAATAATTATCAGGGATTAATTTTGGATTTTATGCCCAGATAATATAATAATACATGCAAGCAACCCAGGAGAAAAATCAAAGCATGCCAACGATAATTCTGCATAGAAAATAATAATAAAGAAAATATATACCTTTCAAATTCACTGCCCTTCAAAGTTCAAACCTTTACCTTACTCCGTTCAAACTCGACCCACTAAAACGATTATTATATAAAGTGAAAAAGAAAAAAAAGAAACTTTGAGCGTGTTCGTTAATTTCTTGCCCAGATTTTCTTCAATCAATCGCCATGATCGCTGGGAATATCTATCTGCTCGTCTTTTCGATTCTCTTAGTGGGTGTGATCCTCAAATTCCTGTCGAAAATAAGCGTGATTCATATTCTGAGGAAGCTGTACAATTCATTGGAGGATAAATGCTCCGTTCATCACTACTACAGAGTTCCAAAATTCAACGACAATTTGCAGGAAAATCAACTCTATCGGAGAACGCATATGTACCTGAATTCGCTGCCGTGGGTTGAGGATTCCAATTTCGTGAACCTGTTTGCTAATTCTTCGAAATCTACAGAAATCAGCTTGGTTCTCGACGAGAAGAAGCAGACGATCGTCGATGTTTTCCTCGGAGCTAGGGTTCAGTGGACGATCGAAGACGATAATGGCGTAAAATCCCTGACTATGAAGGTTAGAAAGCAAGATAAGCGAAGGATCCTCGCTAATTATCTCCAGCACATTCATCAAGCTGTAGACGAGATCGACCTGAAGAAGAAGGAGGTGAAGCTGTACGTCAACGTAAGGAGCGGCGGCGGCGGCGGCGGCGGCGAAGAGAAGGGAAATGGACGGTGGAGATCGTGCGCGTTCACACACCCGGCGACTTTCGAGACGGTTCTAATGGACGCGGATCTGAAAATGAGGATTAAATCCGATTTAGAAAACTTCTTGAAGTCCAAAAGCTACTACAACCGTATGGGCCGCGTCTGGCGACGGAGCTACCTCCTGTACGGACCGTCGGGGACCGGCAAATCCACGTTCATCGCCGCCATGGCGAAGTTCTTGAAGTACGACATCTACGAAATCAGCCTCAACAACCTACAAAACGACGCCGATCTGAAGTACCTCCTCTCACAGACGACCCCAAAATCCATACTCGTGGTGGAGGATCTCGAGCGTTACCTCAACGACAAATCGACGACGGAGGTGAGCTTATCGGGGATCTTAAACTACATGGACGGAATATCCTCCGTCGGCGAGGAGAGAGTGATGGTCTTCACCGTCAACACCAAGGAGAACATCGACGCCTCCGTCCTCCGCCCGGGCAGAGTCGACGTCCACATCCACTTCCCGCTCTGTGATTTCGCGGCGTTTAAGAGCTTAGCCAACAGCCACTTAGGGCTGAAGGATCACAAATTGTTTCCCCAAATCGAAGAAAATTTCGCCACCGGGCGAGGCTGAGCACGGCGGAGATCAGCGAGATAATGGTGTCGAACCGCGGGTCGCCGAACCGGGCTCTGAAGACCGTCATCACTGCTCTGCAAAGTGATCTGGCGAGTAGCGTCAGGGAGAAGCTGAGCAAATCCGGGTCGGGTCGGGGCAAGATATCCGAGATGGAAAAGGAAAATGGGATTCATCCATTGAAGGAGATGAAGAATCTGTACGGGCTTTTGAAGTCTAGGAGCTCTAGGAAGGATTCCCTCCTCGATAAAATGGAGGTGCTTGATTTTCATGAGAGAGAAAATCCAGTTTCGAGATGATCTGTTGATGGGTCTTGGGTCGAGTTTTCGGGGGTCTTTTTAAAAAATATCCTTTGACTCGGTCAGCTTTAAAAAAATGGCCTCGTCGATTCTACCTTTTAAAAAATAGCCTTCAAATTAAGGGTATTTTCGTCTTTTTACAAGTGGGTCTCATGCTTTAATAAGTCGTGGGTTCAAATTCCCAATATTTTTTTTTTATATATAGCATGGGACCTGTACTATACAGCACAGGTCCCTTGCCATATAGCACAGGTCCCATGCAAGGGACCGGTGCTGTATAGTACAGGTCCGGTGCTTCATGGGACCTGTGCTATATGGCAAGGGACCTGTGCTGTATAGTACAGGTCCCATGCTATATATATAAAAAAATATGGGGATTTGAACCCACGACCTATTACTTGAACGTCCGACTACAGAACCACTGGACTACACCCCACCCGCCCACCCAAACGCGATTCCCATTTAACATATTGGTTTTTAACGTGGGCACAGTTAGTAAGGGCAGTATAGTCATTTTACATTTGAAAGCTATTTTTTTAAAGTTGACCGAGTCAAAGGCTATTTACTTAAAAAACCCAGTTTTCGGATCTGTTTGGTTTCATGATCCTTCTTTGATTTATTTAATTGATTTGTAATTTGTAAATCCACTCGTTAATAAATAATTTGTATATTATTCTAATCATTAATCATAGTAACTCGCAATACATTATTCGGGGGCAAAAATGTAAGTTGACATACTAAACTCACCTCCGAGCAGCAGCAAGTGCCACGTCAGACATGAGTAGATATAGTGAGATGGATGGATAAGCAACCAATAATGCAAACACTGAAAAAAGAGAAAAAAGAAAACAATGGCAGCTCTTTCAAATCCTCTCCAGCAAAGGAGTTTCTCTTTCGGATTATCTCCAGTCAAGCATGCAACATCAGCTCTTCGATCTCCTCGCATTCATATGCAAATAAGATATTCTTGTAAGCAGCTACTTGAGCTTCAATTATCGGTTTTTTTTTTTACTGGAAAGTTGTATTTGTGTAAGTGTATGCGCACGTTTGAAAGAGATCGATTTATGAATGTACATTGTGGGCGCAGATAAAAAAGACGATTCTTTAGAGAGTTGTACCCAACTTAAGGAGCTGAGGAATGTGGCTTGTGGGATGCTTGCTGCTTGGGCTTTGACAGCCGTTTCCCCTGTGATTGCTGCAAATCAGGTTAAAATTCAGCATCCCCTTTTGTAATTTTGTTGCTAATCGTTGTTACATTTCGAAAATAAAAAAGGAAGGGTTCTTTCTTTGTTACTGTTGAACTTTATGATGCCTTATGACCCTTTCTCTTGCTCACATCATAACATGGTGTCTTTCTTACCATTTCTGTGGTCTTTCTTTCGCTGCAGAGGCTGCCTCCTCTGTCCACAGAGCCTAACAGGTGCGAGCGAGCGTTTGTTGGCAATACGATTGGCCAAGCGAACGGCGTTTACGACAAGCCACTCGACCTTCGATTCTGCGACTACACAAACGAAAAATCGAACCTAAAGGGGAAGTCTTTGGCCGCAGCCCTCATGTCCGATGCCAAGTTTGATGGTGCTGACATGTCAGAAGTTGTGATGTCTAAAGCCTACGCCGTTGGGGCAAGCTTCAAAGGTAACGTACCCATTCAAGGGCGGGCACACATATCTATCTATCTATGGGTTTTGAAGCAGAGATTCTTGAATGGGCTTTTGTTCATTGGCAGGCACAGACTTCTCAAACGCAGTTCTTGACCGTGTGAATTTTGGCAAGGCAAATCTTCGAGGAGCAGTTTTCAAGAATACGGTCCTGTCGGGCTCGACTTTCAACGATGCTGAACTTCAAGATGCACTGTTCGAGGACACGATCATAGGGTACATCGATCTTCAGAAGCTTTGCGTGAACAAGACGATCAGCGAGGATGGAAGAGCTGAACTGGGATGCCGATAAGGCCCTCTCTGTATTTCTTTCTACCTGTTACACACTAGTAAATACGATATAGCTTTGAGGTGTTGCTTTATGGATGGCATCAACGGTGTACGATACGATAAACGCCTTTTTTTTAACGTCATACAAGCTTCCATTAACAGGTGGTTTTTTTTTTGTTTTATATCCTTTTTGCCCCCTTGTTGTAACACTGCTTGCCCAAATGAGCATCTCAGAAACATCAGAGAGTGATTTTTTTGCTGCCTTTGGAATACTCATTTGAGCAAGAAATGTTACGAAGAGGGGTTCGATTTCAAACAACGTTTATCAAGTTATCCGTACTTATTCTATGAAGTGCAACGAGAATTTGATAGAAACTGCAGAAGCATGGCTCATCATGTTCACTTTCTTGGCTTTATATAATTTTACGAAATTTTATTTGAGTAAATGAAATATAAGAACTGTGAGTTAGCTGTCATCTAAATGGGAGTTCAAATACATGAGCCAGCCAACGCCTTGGTATTAGACATAAGATTGTTGGGTGAGAAATGAAATGGAACGTAGCACTCGGCACTATTATCCGTTGGTTGTTAGTTGGGTAACGTATATGATAACCAAAAATAAAAAATAAAAACACAATACGTCGAATAAAAAACCATCAAGACAAGATTTTTATGCCATTCATTACCTACGTTGGCTGGCCAAATGAAAACCTTCCACAGCTAAAAACGAGGAATCACAGAATATTAACTACTAACTACTAAACCAAAGAAACCCATTACAGTTCATCGTGCCCGCCGTCGTCATCTTCATCGCCCGAACCCTTATCAGAGCCGCCCGACCTCTGATAAACAGACGTAATAATGGGATTGCAAACAGCTTCAACTTCCTTAATCTTCTCATCGTAGTCTTCCTTCTCAGCCGTTGGATTATCATCCAACCACTCCAAAGCCTCCTTAGTCGCCGCCTCAATCTTCTCCTTCTCATCAGATTCAAGTTTCTCGGCGAGCTTATCCCCGTCGTATATTTGGTTCTTCAAGTTGTACACGTAGGTCTCGAGTCTGTTCCTCGCATCGATCCTTTCTTTTACCCTTTTGTCCTCCTCTGCAAACTCCTCTGCTTCTCTAACCATGCGCTCGACCTCTTCCTCGCTCAAACGGTCCTTGTCGTTGTTGATCGTAATCTTCTCCGATTTTCCCGAGGCTTTGTCTTCGGCCTTCACGTTTAGGATTCCACCTTCGTCCACCTCGAACGTGACTTCGATCTGAGGGGTTCCTCTGTTTCAATGCAAGAAAAAAAAAAAGATGATAAAACTGTTACATTTTGTTTTTTAAAGAAACGGTTTCGAAATATACCTTGGCGCGGGTGATATTCCAGTCAGATCGAATTTCCCGAGAAGTCGACAGTCCTTTGTGAGGGTTCTTTCGCCCTCAAAGACCTATGATGAAAATTAAGTCTGCCTTGTTATATCTCTAAACTAAGGTAAATAAACGGTTTGTGGCTTGAAGGAATGAATATACATATACCTGGATTGTGACAGTGGTTTGCTGATCTTGGTAAGTGGTGAAGACTTGCGATTTCTTCGTTGGGATTGGAGTGTTTCTCGGGATCAACTTGGCCATGACTCCGCCGACCGTTTCGATGCCAAGCGACAATGATGCGATGTCCAAGATAACAACACCTATCACCATATATACATATGTATGCATGTCCATGATTAGCAACCAACACGAAAACTCGAAAGTTCTTTTTGTAGAAACGGTTCATTTCATAATATGAGATGTGAGAGTACCTTTGGTCGCTTCACCGCCCTCTCCGCTCAAAACCCCTCCTTGAACAGCAGCGCCGTAAGCCACAGCTTCGTCGGGATTTACGCCTTTATTTGGCTCCTTACCGTCGAAGTAATCCTTCAAAAGCTGCTGAATCTTTGGAATTCTAGTACTTCCTCCGACTAGGACAACCTCGTCGATTTGGTCCTTTCGTAGGCGGGCGTCTTCCATGGCCTTCTTGACGGGTCCCATTGTCTTTCTGAAGAGGTCGACGTTCATCTCTTCAAAACGAGCCCTTGTGAGGGGTTCTGAGAAATCTACGCCGTCGAATAGAGACTCAATCTCAACGCGGACTTGGTGCTGACTGCTTAGTGCTCTCTTTGCACGCTCGGCTTCTCTCTTCAGCTTCCCAAGAGCTCTGTTGTCCTTGCTGATGTCCTTTCCGTGCTTCTTCTTTATCAGCTTTATGAAGTATTCCATTATTCTCTGATCGAAATCCTCGCCTGAGTGGGATAAAAAGGTAAAGATAACAACTAAAGATCAATTACCAGGAAAAAGTTAATAAATTGGGTGTGTTTATTTATTTATTACCTCCAAGATGAGTGTCTCCGTTTGTCGAAAGAACCTCAAAGACCCCATTGTCGATGGTCAAGATACTAACGTCGAACGTTCCACCGCCGAGATCGAAGACGAGGACGTTCTTTTCCCCGCCTTTCTTGTCCAACCCATAGGCAACAGCCGCCGCAGTTGGTTCGTTGATGATTCGCACGACGTTCAACCCCGCGATTGTGCCAGCGTCCTTAGTGGCCTGCCTCTGAGCATCGTTGAAGTACGCTGTAGATACGAAAACAGAAAATTAAGGTCGGCGTCTGCGTTATATTCGACACATAAATAGGCAGATGACACGCAGGTGGAAAGCGATTATTACCAGGGACAGTAACGATGGCGTCCTTGATTTTCTTGCCGAGGAAAGCCTCGGCTGTTTCCTTCATCTTCGTCAGAATCATGGCGCTGACCTCCTCGGGGCTGAAAACTTTGGTCTCTCCATCTTTGATTTGGACTTCAATGTATGGCTTTCCTTCCTTGTTGACAATCTTGTATGGAACAAGCTTCATATCCCTTTGAACTTCCTTGTCTTCAAACCTAACAGATGGGTATCGATAAAAAGATAAATCTCAGATCGATGAGTCTTCTAACATTAAATCAGAATCCAAAAGAGAAACGTACTTTCTACCGATGAGCCTCTTGACGTCGAAGATCGTCCTTTCAGGGTTAAGAGCTGCTTGATTCTTTGCAGCCTCTCCAATCAACCTCTCACTATCGGTAAAAGCAACCCACGAAGGGGTTATACGATTACCTTGGTCGTTCGCGATTATCTCAACGTGCCCATTCTTATAAACGCCCACACAAGAGTATGTCGTACCAAGGTCGATCCCAATAACAGTCCCAAGTTTCGCAGATTCCTCTTTCGCTATTGAAAGAGCAAATAAGGTACCTGCTTCAGAGAATCAAACATAAATTAACCTTCTCAGAATAATACTTAACCAAGTTACTATAGCATCCATAACTATGAACAGATCTTAGTTGTATATCTGCTAGTGGCGATGAGAAAGACATACACAGATCTACTCCCTATTAACTTCGCCCCATCGCTAAAAAAATAACAAATACGTAAAAATTGAAGCAACTCACCGACGAATACGATTCCAAAAACTAAAGTAGATGCACACAGCCTCCATGCACAAGCCATTGCTTCGATCAAATCACCGTAACAACGTACAAAATCGCTGTTGTCTTCAAAGCTTTTTCTTTCTTTCTCCCGCCGTTTCTGAGCTCTCTTATATCAAAACTGAGGGGAGAGCTCTATATATAAATAGACCAACTATGATGTCATCCGAAGGTAGGTGGACCAATCATATTTTTTGAATCTTAAGTGATTGCGTCATTATGATGACGTGGCAGAATACGATTAGTCCTTATGTTTCATGTGTGACCTCGGCCGTCGATTTCCCATGTTTAAAAGGAGTAAGTTACCTTTTTAATTTCTGGGGATGATGGCGACTTATGTATGGATCAAAACGCTAACGACGTTCCCATTTTTATCGCAGCTCAATTTATACCAACTTAAAAATCGCTATGGTAAAATAGCGACTTGCAACTTGGACAAAGTGTGCGCGCTGAAGCAAACTGAAGGAACCAAAAAGAAAAAGAGTAGGAAAATAAAAAGATCTAATTGAATCCAATCGTTATCTGTTGCTGATTGCGAGACTTCACTGCAACGCAGTTCCGTTCATTTTTACAATTCTTCTTATTCTGCAGGACGAGGATTCATCGAAGGTTGTTTCGATCAGGTTTCTTTTGCATTTGTCTTTCTCTTCTTTGACATTGTTTTTAGCTACTTGTTAAGGGTACGGATTGATCTCCATCGAGTTGATTGTGTAACTGAATTCAGTTGACCGTCTTTTGTTGCTTATCGATACGAAATTGGCGGTGATCGGTTGGTATAGGAGTTTTGCGTGACTATTGTTTTCCGGAGATTTTTAGTGCGAGCTTCAGATCGGCGGCAGCTTGAAATTTTGGATCTTTCCAATGATTTTCGTGTTTTTTTGCATCTTCGTTTTTTTTTTTTTTTTTGCTTTTTGGGAATACAGACCTAATCCAGACTTGTTAGTCCAGATCAAGCTCTCGGCGAAGATGACACTGAAGATGAAGACGAAAAATTATGTGAACCACAGCCTGCTGAATTTCTTATTGCTTTGAATTTTATAGTAACTTTTGGTGCTGAGTATATGCTCCATGTCTGGGTTAACCTCGGAATCTGGTGGAAAATCTAGTGATTCGGTACACGAATCGTACTGTTTCATCCATGGTGCAAAATCTTGTAAAGGCGACTCTTCAAGCCCAAACTTGGTTCACGGTGCAAAATGGTGGTTGGATAATCATGGACTTGTTTCATCTCATCTTGAACTGAGTTTGTCGGAGGCAGAGGTGAAGCGGGTGAATTCGAGTGACGTTACGCCATATGAAGAAGAAAACATAGAGAAGCAACTCATTGATGAATATTATGCTTCTTTTCCCAAACATGATTCTTCGTACTCGTTGCAAAAAGTTAGTCAAGATTGCTCATTGCAAGAATTTGGATGTATGATGAGTGATGACCATCTTCTCTCAAATGCCTACTCTATGGATTTCGAATCATTCGGGTCTGTCCCTGTTGAAATGTCAGAGAAGCTTTCATCTGATTTGGATTCGCATTGGATTGAACATAAGAAGATAGAACCGTGGTGGCAAACAGCTGATAAAAACGATGTAGGGTTGAATGTTTCTCAAAGGTCACCTCACCGCACTGGTAAGTCTGGTCTTGCAGAAAAGGTGTCATCAGATAGAGATCTACCTCGATTTCACCAAGTTGAACATTTAAACATCGAGGAAACAAATATCTCTCGTGGAAATCTCGCTTCAGTCACACTCACAAATATTTCCCGCACAGATGACACCAGTGAAGAAAATGGTACTTCGGCAGTTAAAACCAAGGTTGAAAAGAAAGGACTTGCACAGTGCCTGGAATATGAGCCTAAAGGAACTTCCAGGTATTTTTCTCAATTTCAATGCACTCATAAAAGAGGTAAAACTTCTTCCTTCAGCAAAAACTGTAAGGTTTCTGCAATCTTGTTTTCACCTCTGCAGCAGCAATAGGTTCGATCCAGCCAAGGTGATATCATCATCTTCATCGGATACCTCTGAACCAACGAGTGGTAATCTCAGCAGAGCCCAGCTGTTAGAAGCACTGTGCCATTCCCAAACACGTGCTAGAGAGGCTGAAAAATTAGCCCAAGCAGCTTGCGACGAAAAGGATCACGTGATCAATCTCTTTTTCCAACAAGCTTCTTGCCTCTTTGCTTATAGACAATGGCTTCGCTTATTGCAACTTGAGACGATATGCCTTACTCTCAAGAGCGACGATCATGTCAAATCTCTTACCACTCCAAAATTCTCAAGTTGGCCTCGTACTAAAGGCAACACAACAAGGAAGAATCGTCAAAAGGCAGGCTCGAAAAAGAACCATGGACGACCTAAACGGTCTGTAAGAAAATGTGCCATTGCTTTTGCTGTCGGTATGAGCCTTGTCGGTGCTGGATTTTTGGTTGGTCTGACTATTGGTTGGTTTTTCCCGGCTTTCTAAAAGCAAATATCTATCTCGATGTTGTTGTATGTTATTTAGACCTGTTGTTATATGTGTATAATGTAAAAGGTCCAAGGTCTTTCAAGATTGTCTTTCACACAAATGTCCCAAGTATATGTATCTAATCTATGTCCCAAGAGTTTGTCTGGGCTTTCGATGCTATGTTCTTCTTAGGCGTGTGTCTGTAAAATATGTGGTTATTGGTTGATTTTAAAGCGTCCTTAGTATATTGTTACGTCTCTTATTTCTTCCTAAGCCTGTGAAATTTCTGCAGACCATGTATATAAGGTGAATGGTAGTTTTTCTGGTCATGTTCTTTAAATTTGTTCAGTCAATGCCAAGGAGTTCTGCAAATTTAGAGTTGAATAAACATCTGCATAAATAAAATTAAATTAACAATTGAAACTCAAAAACGGAAATCGAAAATAAATTATAAATAGTTATCAATATTGGGAAAATTTTGAATGGTAAAATGAGTTTGACTATAGGAAAAAAACTCCGCTGAATTCCAAAACATGGATTAATAACAAATGACAACTTTAGATTAATTGCTCAAAGAAGCATTTACTTTAACGAACTTGCAGATTTCGCATTTTTCTGAACTATTTAGGAGAAACTTTTTGCAGTTCATATGACAATGGTGAAAATTTCCAATCGGTAAAACCACGTGGACATCGATATGCATATGTGGCATAATTAGACATCCACCTAAGCAAATCGTTGTCCAGATATGTTATCGTACTGCCACGTCATTCACGAAATTGTCGCAATATGTCGTAGTTAGAAATTTTGCAAAATTTTGGAAAGTTTCTAGTCGAAAAAATATGTTGAATCATGGCAATTCACTAAGTTCCATGATTTCATAAGCTATTAACCTTAAGTCATTTATGACAATAATACCTACATTGGCTTAAACACTAATGACCATCACAAAACACAAGAAAAAAACCAGGAGTTACACTCTCTGATCCCTATTTAGATTATATTAAAGTTTAACCATATCTTCTCTGCCTCGTTTAACTGTGTTCAAATTTTTCATATTTCATGTACGCCTAGACCTTGTAATCATTGGAAGTGATAATAAATTTAAATGCTTGCATATAATAATATGGGTGAAGTTTGATCATCGTTTTGTTGAAATTCAAAATTATATTTGACTAGATTTTACCCAATCGAGAAAAATGGAATTTAAATTTAATATATAAGTATGTTAGCCAATTTCAGACTTAGCTACGTTGCTACTTTGTCCGTTTCCGTTAGTTAAATAACGCACGATGAAATAAAACTAAGCATTTATCAACTTATTCATGACAAGTATATAATGGGTACTAATAATGTATTGTAGGCCGTTATATGAAATTAAAAAAAAACAACAAATGAAATACTGCATACATATCCCTAACTAATTATGTAATAGTTACAATCATAATTATTTCCAAATACGTGATTCAGCCCCCATTTTTGTGTATTTAATGCCACCATCTTAATTAGTGTACTCATTAAATCTACTAATTATATATTGTAACTCTCATAATCGTGTGCACGTAAGTCCATTTTTCTATGTACATTGATTGATTCATGCACTACATATCCCATCCTCATATATATATACACACACACACACATATCTACACACGCCATCTAATTCATCCTATTTTACCTTACTTAAACAAAATTGAAGATTCATCTCTTAAATCATCGTCACATACTTACCTATTTTTACAATGGTTTCAAGGGAGATTGCCTTCAAGTTGGAGAATCAGAATGATCTTGAAAGCTTCTTCTTTGATGAGCCTTCACCGTTTGGGTATTTTTCTCTTATATCTTTATCTTTTCCTTTGTGTTTGCGTGTGTATATACATTACTAAACATTTCTTTACGACAAAAACTTTACGACAAAAACTTGTCTTTAATCTTGCAGAACATGGGAACAACAATATGGACTAACTGACTGTAGTGGCTTTGGCATGTCTGATTTCTTCGATTTCCAGCCATTCTCTTTAGAACATCAATATCCCAGCACTTTCCCAGTCGAACTACATGGCTTTGAAGAGATTTCTGGCGATTTTGGGCTATGGGACTTCGACTCGCCACAATTACAGCTAAACGATCCTAACAACGCTGTCATGAACAATAATCTTGTCACCTACGATCAGCAAGTAAACGATAACTTCTGCGATATTTCAAGCTACGATTTTTCTGGGATCGAATTATTACCCTCAGCTGATGAGAACAAGAAGTTTACTGATGTTTCGAGAAATCATGGGAGGTTCAATAAGTCGTCAGCTTTGCAGTACGAAGAGATTCGAAAGTATTTCGATGTCCCAATAACTAAGGCTGCAAGAGAATTGAACGTGGGACTGACTGTACTGAAGAAGCGATGTAGGGAACTTAATATCACTCGATGGCCTCATCGAAAAATCAAGAGTTTGAAGTCACTCATAGACAATGTTAAGGTACGTATACAGTTACAAACACTTCATTCGTTGGAATTAGAAGTGAAAGATTCTTACTTTATCATATCTTGATTATAGGATTTGGGAATGGTGGGCGAGGTAGAGATGTTGGAGGAACACAAAAGATTGCTTGAGAAGGTGCCAGAAATGGAGTTGACGGAGAGGACTAAGAAGCTGAGGCAAGCTTGCTTTAAGGCCAACTATAAGAAGAGAAGATCCATGCAATTTGCTGCTGCTTCTTCTTCTTCTTCTTCTGCTAATAACATTTATTAATAGTTTAGTTCTTCGGATATCTTTTTTATTTAGATTAGAGGACAAACTTGTTGTTCTAGTTTGAAGAACCGTTGCCTGATGCATCTGCTGCTGCAGTCTTCTTCTTTTATGGAGACTTTTTATCCTTGGATCTAAGTTATTTAGTGAAGTCATATCATTTATGTTTTTCATTTCTAGAATTATTGTTAGTCATGTTTGAGTTTGATTTGTCTCATGTTTTAGTATTTTAGTTTGTTGTTCAAATGATTTGATCTTAACTATAATTATACTAGTAATTCTTCTTGCACACGTGACTTGGTAATTATATAATTACTAACTATATTTTAAAGTTTAATTTTATATTATTTATAAGTATATAAAAAATTGATGTTAGAGAATATAATTGAAAGAATTTTAAATTAAGGTTAAAATCATAAATTTGATAATTAACATACGAATTAATTGAGATCAGGTGGGTCCTCTCCCTTAATAAAATAGATATACAAATTAATTGAGAAAGCAATTACTATAAGATGGCTTTCTCCTAATAAAATAGATGAGAAAGCAATCTTTATACTCTCCCTTTAATAAAATAGATATACCAATTAACTGAGAAAGCAATACTCTCCTGACCCTTAATAAAACAGATAGATATTTCAAAAAAAATAATTAAATGTTCGAAACTTGGAATTGTAGGGCTTTACCCCTAATTAAAGGGGAACCCTTCCAGAAATTCTCTTGGGCCAAGGTCAAGCCCAGGCCCAAAAGGGGGTTTGGAAATAGTTTTCAAGCAGCAATAGACGCGCCTCGGTTAGAACCTCATGAGCTGCGTCATTGCCCCAAGCGCAAAGATGAGCTTAACAGACGAACATTCTCCTATATTTATACTCACCATCTAAGCTCGCCTTCTTGCTAAATACCGATGTGGGACGAAATCATTATTCGCACAAGTTAAGCCTAAATTACTTTTTATTCTTTAATCAAGTATTATTTATTTTTCACATTTTTTTCTTTCGTCTTTGCCTCTCTTCTACGCTTTTAGAAATTCGTTCCAACGGATAACAGAAACACATGGATAGCCTTCTTTCTCGCCCAAGCTTTCTATTTCTTTCCTCCTACGCTGAGTTGAACTGTAGTTCAATCCAGAACGAAAAGAACTTAATCTGAAGAAGACTTGGAAAACTCAGCCTTTTCTTCCCCCATTGATCTTCAATTCAACTGTGAAAAAAATTAAACAAAGTTCAGTTTAATTTTCACCTTTCTTTCCTCCAAAACTGAGCCCCAATCCTGACTCTAGCTCAGCTGTAATCCTTATCGAGTTTCTTTTCACTGTTACTTAACTACTTCAAGATTCTGCCATGGCGATATCGTTAAGGTCAAAATCACAGAGACAAGCAGCTTTGGCTGCTTTTTCAAAGCTGGGATACTTAATCCAACCTCACATGAACTCAAGTGGGACCAGATTTGAGAAATTTCATAATCGCCATTGTACCTCATTCGCTGGGAGATTCGAGAAGTTGCTTAGCAGTGAGTGCAACAAAGATGGAAACTTTAGCTCTCATAAGGACTCTCGCGGGGGGGACAAGAATAATAAGGTTGCCCTTAGGCTCGGCGTTAGAATTGCCGAAGCAAGTGATGGTAATGGGTCGAATGCGGGTCCTAAAAACGGGTTGGGGCCTGACCCGAGTGAGAAGAGCTGGGGCGGGTCAAACTTGGGTCCGAAATTTCCCACCCCAAAGCAGATATGCAGAGGCCTCGACAGGTTCGCGATTGGGCAGGAGAGAGCCAAAAAGGTCTTTGCTTTCTTGGATATCTTGACGCCATTGTCGTCTCAGATCGAAGATCTTTAATCTTTTTTCCTCAGGTTCTTTCTGTTGCAGTTTACAATCATTACAAGAGAATATATGGCGACTCTTCCCTAAGGTGGTTACTACAATAACGGCTTTACTTTGCAAACGCTTAAGCAGATTTCAAAGTCATTAGCAGACCATTATCTGTGAGTAATGGTGATACTTTGGAACTTATAGGTTTACAGGTAGTTCAGACAAGGAGAAGCATGAAAGCTCTAACAAGGATGACGTGGAACTTGAGAAGAGTAACATTCTTCTTATGGGCCCCACTGGATCAGGTACCTCATCAACATGTGGTTTTCAACTTTGTGTTAAAAGGTGATAGTTTGATTACTTGTCAAGGACAGGGAAGACGCTGCTTGCAAAAACTTTGGCACGTTTAGTAAACGTTCCTTTCGTAATTTCCGATGCTACGACTCTTACTCAGGCAAGTTATGTGGATAAAATGATTTCTTTTGGTAATGAAAAGGAATTCAAGATTCGATTTTTATCGCATGCGTCGTCTTCACAGGCAGGATATGTTGGGGAGGATGTGGAGTCTATCTTACACAAGCTGCTCATGGTGAGATCTTCCTACATGAAACTCTGATTCTTGCTAAGCTTTTTGTATCAAGAAACTATATAGCTTAGATATATTCCGAAAATCTTGGATGCTAACAATTTCCCAGCGATGCCAACATTTTAGGCTGCGGACTATAACGTGGAAGCTGCACAGCAAGGCATAATTTACATCGACGAAGTCGACAAAATCACCAAGAAGGTGTGTCACGAGCTCGAAGATGACTTGAAACATATATTTCTACCGTTAAATCTGAAGTGTGAGGTGTTAAAAAGTCGTATCTTTTTATTTGCGAATACTTTCAGGCCGAGAGCCTCAATATCAGCAGGGATGTGTCGGGCGAAGGCGTTCAGCAAGCACTGTTGAAAATGCTTGAAGGGACTGTAAGAGCTTCTTTATACATTGCAATCAGAAGATCCAATCGTAAATTTGAGAGATTGAGCCATTGATAAATCAGATTTTTGATTCCTTAGGTGGTTAATGTTCCACAGAAGGGCGCCCGTAATCAAGCTAGAGGCGAAACGATTAGGGTAGCATTCTATTCAACTCGTCAGAAGATCGAATGAGATGTTCTTCGATTTAATTACATTCTCTTTTCTTTCTTTTGCAGATTGATACGAAGGACATACTCTTCATCTGCGGCGGCGCTTTCATCGACTTGGAAAAGACAATCTCCGACAGGTCGTCATAAACCTACATAGCAACTCGTCTTTTTCTAACACGGCGATCTTAAACTCTGTCTTTCTTCAGGCGTCACGACTCTTCCATAGGCTTCGGTGCTCCCATTCGTGCAAATATGAGGGTCGGGGGAAGCGTTGTAGACGCTTCAGTAACATCTTCCTTACTCGAAACAGTAAGCTCAATTTGATTCTTTCTTCACTTCAATTATTTTTTTCGACTTTTTTTTTTTTTCACGAACAATTCTCAGGTCGATAGCAGCGATCTGATCGCTTACGGATTAATCCCAGAATTCGTCGGACGATTCCCAGTGCTCGTTAGCCTGTCAGCGCTCACCGAAGAACAGCTTGTGAGGGTTTTGACTGAGCCGAAGAATGCACTTGGGAAGCAATACAAAAAGCTGTTTCAAATGAATGGAGTAAGTTTTTCTTTTCTTACCCACAGCTCTTATGTTTTCTATTCTAACATCATAGTTCGAGTCTGAACTTTTCTATTTTTTTTATCAGGTGACGCTTTTGTTCACGGACGACGCATTGAGGTTGATTGCTCGTAAGACTATGGCGAAAAGCACAGGCGCCCGAGGTTTGAGGTCCATGCTAGAGAATATTCTAATGGACGCTATGTACGAGGTTTGTTTTACAAAATCCCGTCGATTCAATAGTGAATTTAAGACACAATTTGCTTAGAATTTTGCTTTTGCATCACAGATTCCCGACGTTAGAAATGGGAACGACGTTATCGACGCCGTTGTAGTCGATAAGGATTCTGTGGGTCCCGAGAACGGGAGGCTCGGGCATGGGGCTAAAATCCTCTATGGCAAGGGTGCTTTGGACCGTTATCTATCTGAACATAAGTATTCCAAGGTATGTATGGATCACAAACTTCTTCTTCTTTCTCTAGTAGGAAACATAACGGTGTAATAATTTGTTTATTGCTGCAGATATCTACTGAGGAATTAGGAGGAGAAGCCCACGTAGAACAAGAGGATCTTCCTGTTTTTGCTTGGCAATATTTTCTCTGAAGTAGAACATAGATCAAGAAATTTCATGGCATACATGTTAGAAGCACAGTTAGTTAAAGATCTGTTGTTTGTCTCTCTGTATGCACTAGATATTATTACGTTTACGAGGTTTGAATACAAAATAAATATACGATAAGTTTGGGATTCGTTTAGTATTTTCCCTAAAGGCCGCTTCTTTTTTCTTCCTCCTTCCAGAATATTCACTGCTGGGCTATAAAATCCCGATAAAATCTACGTTGTTAAACCCTAGAGAAATCGACCAGGATTTTGAATATAAATAAGTCGTATTGATCTGCGGAAGCCCAAAAGTAGTTCACGATGGCGATTCTCTCCGATTACGAAGAAGAAGATCGCGCAACCCCATCGTCGTCGTCGTCGAAGAAGAAGAAGCAATTCAGTGCTACACTCGATCCATCGAATCCGTTGTGGTTTTTGGAGGAAGCTTTTGAATTTGTTGCTAGAGAGAGCGATCTGTTCAAGAGCGATTCTCTGGTGAACGATGTCGGTGCTGTTGTGAGGATGGTGAAGGACAAAGTGGAAAAGCAGGACAAGAAAAAGAAAGTAGAGGCTAATGGTGAGGCGGCGGAGGTTAAGAAAGAAGCGCCGCAAGTAAGGAAGGATGTGCCTACGGCTAAGAAGGAGGAGCTGAAGGTGAACGAGGAGAAGCAGAGCGAGAAAAAAGTGGAGGAAGAAGCCGACAATGGGAAAAGAGGTTCCTTTTTCTTTGTTCTCTACTTATTACTCGATGTATACATACTAATTTGTTTGGTGCTACTATCTCTGGCGTTTGTGAGTTGCTAGTGGAAGCGAAGCTATGGTGCAAACACTTCTCCTGAAAGAAAGGAACGATTTTGGTTGGAAGATGCTGTTCTTTTGAGTACTAATTCCTTGTTTCTGTGTGTGCAGCTCCTAACAAAGGCAATGGCTTGGATATGGAGAACTATTCTTGGGGCCAATCTCTGCAAGAAGTTAACATTACAGTTCCTGTTCCTCCTGGTACAAAGTCTAGATCCATTGCATGTGAAATAAAAAAGAACCATATTAAAGTTGGGCTCAAGGGTCAGCCACCAGTTATTGATGTAAGTCTATCCTCATCGTATGTGTTTGAATTGAATGCCATCATTGGGCGTAGTAGAAGGTTTGATCTTGGCATTGGATCGACGTTCATATGTTTTCATGTTCTTTCAGGGTGACCTTTTCCAACCTGTTAAAGTTGATGACTGCTTTTGGAGTTTAGGTACATGTCTAAAACCACACAAGTAACACCATGTCTTTGTTAAATGTTGTGAACCGATAGTTGTAATGATTTTTCCTTTCTATAATTATGGTTTTCCAGAGGACCAAAAATCGATTTCAATTCTCCTCACAAAGCACAACCAGATGGAATGGTGGAAGTACTTAGTGAAGGGTGAGCCAGAGATTGACACGCAGAAGGTGGAACCTGAGAACAGTAAATTGTCTGATCTCGATCCTGAGACACGATCCACTGTTGAGAAAATGATGGTAAATGCTCGCACAAACAGTTTCATCTTTGTGGTGGCTTTTCTTTTTCGTATATGGTTGAGTATATGGTTGAGTTGATGTTTCTAACTCTTGCATTCTTCTTCAGTTTGATCAGAGACAGAAGCAGATGGGACTCCCCACAAGTGACGAGATGCAGAAGAATGATATACTCAAGAAGTTTATGGCTGAGGTAAACTTTACATAAACCAATCACTCTTACCCTATACTTTTCTCCCATATTCAGCGGGCCTTGAATCGTTTGTTCTTGTCTTGTTTGTATGTAATGCAGCATCCCGAAATGGACTTCTCCAAGGCAAAGTTTAATTAGACGGAGTCTGCTAAATTTAGTAGATCCACATATATTATGAAGTATTTGGTTTTGTCGGATGTTTTGATTTTTTGCTTTATGGTTTAACAACTTAATGTCCCCATATCAACTTTTCTTGAATTGCATTGCCCGTATTCGATAAATTTTATGAAACCCAGATCAAAAGTTGCTTATCATCGTGGTTCCTTGAGATTTCACAAGTAGCTAATGACCATTAAAACGCACAGAAGAAGAATTCCCATTTCAAACTTTGATGCGTACGCAGAATGAAGTCTCAATCTACCCATTCGAAGAAGAAAACTTGCATCCTATTACAGGGTTACGTCGACGCACATCCATTCTTCTCATTTATTCTAACCCAGCAAACATGAAAAAGAAAGATCGGAAAAGTAGATAAATGGCAGCTCAAAAATCGATGCACCGACCGCTTTTTTCCCAATCGCCAAACCGAGTGGGCTCAGGTCCACGTGGACCGCCGATTTCGCCGGTTTCCTTATTCACGTGTTCGTCCTCGTCTCCGGCGTCTTCTTCTCCTTCCCGCCTCTTCTCTTCAATTTCACTTTTACTCTTATTCTCTTCTTTATCGACTGGCGATTCATTCTGTTGCTGATTCTGCGACAGATGATTCGTCGTTCCGAGGAATCGACGCGAGAGCTCGCATCTGATCGCCGGTGATGTCAGCCGACGGCTCGTATTGATCGAAATCGACATCACTCCTTTTTTTCAGGGGGGATTTCAAGCTCGATGTGGAATGGAAAGAGCTTGCTGAACATGGCTTTATTCGTTATTAAGACGAACGATCTCAGCGGTCACTAAAACGACACCGTGTAGGCAGCATACACTTGACACGTAGGCTATGATTGGACAATTATTGGGCCTTGATATTGGGCTTGATTTTTGGGCTTATATAGAGGGCTTTGTTGTTGGGCTCACGTGGCGGCAGTAAAACGGCACCGTTTACATGGCTTTCATTCATTGTTGACTTGTCGCGGAGAGTGGTGTCTTGACCATTGAATTGAATCTGGCACGCGCATAACACACTCCCTTCTGATTTTCTCGTCTCAGATTATTCGGAATATTAAATTGATTGATAGACGACACGCATCTTTTTCGAGATTCTCTAGAGAATCATCTCGACGAATTAAGGATTTAAAGCTCGGGCTTGGATCATCGTATGTTGTGTGACAGTGTCTTTGCCTGATGGATAATTCGGTTCTGTGTTGATTTTTCGTTCTGTTATTTCTTGTTGGTGTTTACGGGCGTTGAGAATACGAGTGGAGCTTGTTTTGTTGTTTGTTTGAAACTGTTGACGTTGTATATGCTTCGTCACAGTTGACCTAGCTATGTAGATATTGGTAATCTTTGTTGAATCGCTTGTTTCTTTTCCTTTCGGAAGTTTTTTTTTTTGAAGTTGATTAGCGAATTTTCGTGTTGTGCGTACTTGTTATACAGATTTTTAGAGGCTATCACTTGAAACGAAATCAATTTGAGCTGTCAAAATTTTTCGGAGACATTGTAGCTTAAGTGTTAGCTGTATGTTTGTTTTTTTGTGTTAGTTGGCGCATTTGTTTTGCGTTGATGAGGTGACGAATACAGCATCCTTTGAGTGGACTTGTTCTAATCTACTAAGTATTCGCTGTAGATTGATGATAAATTAAGTCTCGAAATGTAATTTTGCAGGAAATAAGCTGACGAGTTATGGTAGGTGCTAGTGCAGTTTGCTCGATTGGGCAACAGACAATACTATTGAATCAGGTGAATCTGTGCTTCTTTTCTCTTCATATCTGAAGATCTGACGACTTGTTATTCTTTGTTTTTTGAAATCTGATCAAGCTAATTTGTTAATGTCCTATTTTAGGCCAGTTTCTCAGATATCACTTGCCTCAACTTGTATGGGAAATCTGCTTTTATTCCATGCATCGTGGGCATCAAAGTTCCTATTCTGAGAAGCAGCACTGTTCTTTTCCAAAATTCTGGAGCGAAACGCTCTTCAAGAACCATTGCATATGGAGTGCCTCACGAACCCCAGGATAACAAGCAAAATTCTCTTCATTTCACCGGTGATTCATCGTCGATCAGTTCTGAGATTTCAAAAGAGTCCAATGAGGTCCAAAAGGAAACAGTTTCGTCCGAGCCATGTGATACAGAGCTCACATCAACTACTTCCGAGCAGGGGCATCAAGATTATATTCTTGATAAGTTGAAGGCTGTTCAGTTGCATGTTCTAGCAATGGAACAGTGGAATGCGCCTAGGCTTAAAATGGTTCGCAGGTATGTAAGTATCTTTTACAAGTATTTTCTGAGTTTTCTTTGACCAAATACAGCCTCAGTGTTTGATAAAAGCTAATGGGTGTAATAAGTTGATTTGTTCAGATGCTATTCTCTGATAATAATCTGAATGTTCTATTTGCTTAAATTTCCTGTAATATTATTTGGCAGAAATTACTCTGAAAGTTCAAGAAACTTAGTGCACTATTTGGCACTAAAAAGCCTCGATGCAAGGCAGCTTGTGGAAGAACTCTCTTCAAACGGACTTCTGAATCTAGAGACCGTGAACCCACACGTTCTGTCAAGTCTTTCGGCCTGCATCCAAATGCTCCTCGGTTTGGGATCAGATTCATTGCGTAATGTAAAATATTCAGATGGCACACTTACTATTCCTCCTAAAAGTTTGACAGATCAAATGGTGGAACTCACTGTGACTAAAATGAAGAAAAGGGCGTCGTACAATAGAGATCTACTTTTGGGAGCACTTCAAGGCCAGAATCGAACTCATATCATGGTAACTGTCGGCCAAGAGGCAGCTGAAAATGATGCGATCCTAACCGGTCTCATTAATGCAGGGGCCTCCATTTTTCGCATCAACTGTGCACATGGAGACCCAGAAATTTGGAGTAATATAATCAGAAAGGTGAAGAGAATCTCTCAGATGCTAGAGAAACCCTGTAGGATTCTCATGGATCTAGCTGGGCCGAAGCTTCGAACAGGGAAATTGCAAGATGGTCCTTGTGTGGTAAAAATCTCACCGAAAAGGAACTCGAATGGTGGTTTGTTAAGTCCAGCAAAAGTTTGGCTATCTCCATCTGAAGCAGGTCCGCCACCTCCTCACCTATCGCCCGATGCAATTCTCTATGTTACGAGTAAAAAGTTTTTCAAAAAGGTTGATATAGATGACACAGTGGGTTTCCGTGATGCCCGAGGTAAACATAGAAGTCTACGAATTACAAGCAAATATCCCGTTCAGGCTGGTGTTGGATTCATGGCTGAGTTCAGAGACACTTCATATGTTGAGTCTGGCACGGAGTTATACGTAAAGAAGAAGGGGAAAAAATCTTCTGTTGGACGCATCATCAACGTCCCCCCTGCAGAACAGTTCATTCGATTGAATGTTGGTGACTTGCTGACTATATCTCGAGATAGTTCGAACGAACATGATAAATCGACCTGTTCAGACACTACTGCACGGAAGATATCTTGCCCATCAAGCTATCTATTCGATTCGGTCAAACCTGGAGAACCCATTTCGTTCGATGATGGAAAGATATGGGGTGTCATAAAAGGAACCAGCAATTCCGAAGTAGTTGTCTCAATCACCCACGCAGGCCTGAAAGGTTCCAAGCTTGGCTCTGAAAAGTCCATTAACATCCCAGAGAGTGATATCAAATACGAAGGCCTCACTTCTAAAGATCTCAAGGATCTCGACTTTGTAGGCGCATATGCTGACATGGTGGGGATTTCCTTCATTCGCAATGTCAATGACGTCATCATTTTGAACCAAGAACTCTCAAAGAGGAGAATCTCCAAGGGAATCGTTTTGAAGATCGAAACAAAAGGGGGTTTCGAAAATTTACCTCTCCTGATACTCGAGGCGATGAAATCCTCAAACCCTTTAGGGGTTATGATTGCTAGGGGAGACCTCGCCGTGGAATGTGGTTGGGAAAAGCTCGCAGACATACAAGATGAGATTGTTTCCATTTGCAATGCTGCACATGTGCCCGTCATTCTTGCCACGCAGGTTTTGGAGTCTCTTGTTAAGTCGGGCGTACCGACTCGAGCTGAAATTACCGATGCAGCTAATGGAAGGAGGTAAGAAAAAGTGATCGAATTCAGAATTTTTGTTATCATTTTGAATATATTCAGGATTTTGGAACCGAAAGTAGAATACAAATCTGTTCTATGTTTCAGGACAAGCTGCGTGATGCTGAACAAGGGGAAGCATATTGTGAAAGCTGTCTCTGTTCTTGATACGATATTGAATGGCCAGCAAACCAAGGCAAAAGCAATACTGAAGCCTCTTATGATAGCCTCCCAAGTAAACTAGTATATGCCTGCATATACATTGCGTGTGTGTGTGTGTATGCATTTCGATTCTGTAGTATGCGTTGGATGAAATTTTGAATGCGCTTGGATTATTAAAATAGCTTTCTAAACATGAACTGATTATGTGCGTCTCTCTCTCTCTCTGTGTGTGGCGCCACGTCATCCTTTCATATGGACAAGTTTCGAAAAGGCTCCTCAAGAATCAAAATTATGATCTTGGAAGAAAGGTAAATCTTTTACAAATTACTAATTATGTTAAATTATACTCTTACTAAACAACAGAACATTGTATCAAATTTGAATTCAACAAGTATTGGGATCAGTACAAAACAATTCAGGAATCATCATCAGTACTCTCAGTTATTCTAGTGACGACGTACCGAAACAGTATCGAAATGATGGCAGCTGCTGATGATCGATGTCCCCTATCTTATATTAGAAAAATGTCTTCTGAATTTGCTGAGCAAGTTCTTCTGCACTGAGTTGGCATTCAATTCCAATCTATATTCAGACAATATAAGAGTGGTATAAAGATGAGTGTTGAATCTAAATTCATCCATGCAATGCATGCGCGATATAATAGTTTTCCTTTCTTGAAAAAAGGGAAAAAACTAACAAGTTAAAGAAAAGCGTCAGTCATGGCAGAAGATAAAACAAAACTGCTGTCATTGTTCTTCCTAATGAGAGCCGTTGCTTCCGACTGAGAAGATGGCATTTACTAACGTACAGGTGAAAAAGAAATCTAGAAAAAAAAGGAAATATAGTACTTGATAGAGAATTAGGGTTTCGTTCATTCCCAACATTATATTACCTTAATTGTGTAAGAATTGAGCATCGTCGTCTCATCAACCATGCTGATACTCACATGCAATATCTCTAAATCGAGTTCCTCTATGGCCGACACAACCTTAACCACTTGCCCGGGAAGAAGACGACCATGACAAGGTGTCGTCTTAAGCACGAGATTCGAGCCCGCGAACTTCACCTCAACCTCAGCAGAAGCTGACTTTGAACTAGCAACGAGCTCGTTCTTCACCATGCTGTCGTCATTAATAATCAAGCTACTGTTACTAGAAGATGAATGTTCCATTATTACAGGGCTAATAGGAGGAAGAGATATTGAAGATGGCGCCGAGTTCAGGGTAGCGTGCATCCATGGCTTGTACGGACTGCTTGACTGGGGCGTACTCGGGCTCATGGGCAGGCTCACTCTCGGGCTCAACGGGGGTTTTCTCGGGCTCGAAAGAATCCTCGGGCTTGAGACGACGACTTCGTTGTAGTTGGCGTGCTTGCGTTGTTTCTTGGCCTCTAGGGATTGGAGGATTTGTTGCAACTCATTGATGTAGCTTACTACTCCACCAATTATTGATGCTTGGTCGCCCTAAATATAAAGTCAGAACTCTATATATCTCAGTGTCCGAAAAACGATGACTGTAAAACATCAAGCAGACTCCTATTTGAGCTTTCTATGGAAGATCTCATTAAGGGAATATGCATAAAAAGAAACTAGGAATAGAGAAGATTTTATATGTTAACTAAGGACAAAATGGTGAATATACGTACTTTTTTGACGTAAAAGGAGGGCATTAAAGAGCGTAACACAGACAAATGCTCGTTCATCTGCTTCCTTCGATTCCTCTCCACGGTGATGTGAGTTATTCGATGCTGCCCATCTTCTTCTCCATGAGAAGCAGAAGCTGAACTAACCTTCTGCTTCTTGCACTTTGGTGAGAGAGTTTGAGTTTCGTAGGGTTCTTCAGAAGCAGAAAGTACATAATTTTGAAACTCGAAGCTCTCACTATTGTCCTCATAGTAAACTTCATGAGCTCGTGCGCCCACCATTTTACGACTATCATCATCATCATATGCAGAATCACTTTTCAAAGCTTCAAGAATGCTGAATATGTCGTCGACGTCCATGGCAGAAGCATCACAGAACTGGGGTTCTTTCAAGAATTCGCATAAGGTCGTACTCTCACCATCCATTATTTCCTTTATGACTTACACCAAACCTTTCACGAAAAAGGGTTTAAGACAATTCGGCCAATTTGGGGGAACTATGTGACAGTATATATAGTACAAGGGGACCAAAAAATTAGACAGTTTTTTTTTAAGAATCTGATAAGGGACCAAAGCGATCACACTCGATTCTCTGAGGTGGATTTTTTTGAAAAACTTGGCTCAACGGTTAGATTTCATGAGAGAGAGAATGCGAATTGCGAAATTGAAGGAAAATGTTTCCAATAAGAAGATTGTCTTTCTTGAAGTCAAGACTCAAGTCCGAGATTCCATTGATAACTCAATCATAAATAAACATCCACTAAAATGGCTACAAGAAGTTTTTTACTTTAATGCACTAGCAGCCAACTTTTAGATATAATCATATTTGTATCCATTCAATTCCTGCTTTAAGTTCACTTAATGCGCATATTTAACTCTAGACACCTTTTGTTTCTCACAATAGCCATTTAAATACGAATAGGCATCAATGTAAGTGTGAGTGTTGGTCATGTCCCAATAATAGGATATCGCATAAAGAGCCGTTTTTACTATTCAAGATAAACCGCGATCATTAATAATTTGGTCAATTTTCGTTTCAGGCCCTGTTACTGTTTTAAAATTTATTTCGGCCATGTCGGTTTAAGAATTAGTTTTAAGGACCCGATTTCTACAGTACTACTTCATTGTTCTGCAGTACCACTTCATCTTCTACGGCAGAACAATGAAGTGGTACTGCAGAACAAATGAAGTGGTACTGCAGAACAATGAAGTGGTACTGAATAACAATGAAGTGGTACTGCAGAACAATGAAGTGGTACTGTAGAAATCGGGTCCTTAAAGCTAAATTTTATACTGACAGGGCCTGAATCCGATTTTAAAACTTAAAGGGGGCCTGAATTATAATTAACTCTTATTTTAAAGCGCGGTGACCAACTTATTAGATTACATTTATTTGCAACAAATATTCAACTTAATTATTCTCCCTGACAGTATAATTAAAGAAATGATTTTTTTCCCTTATCTAATAATATTAAGGCCACTAATGATCTCAAATCAATGATGCTTAAAAATCAAACAAGATCACGGTTGACGTTTAACCCTAATTGGATTCTCTCTCCAAACCCTTTTCCATTGCTGAATCGCAATAATTCTTATGCTTATGCAGTTGCTAGATATGGTACAAAGTACATTTACGCAAAGAGTTGGTGTTTGGTGTAGTAAATTAAAGATTGACGACGACGAGGCACTGAGCACACTTCTGCAACCTTTTTAAATTTGTCTGTCATTCATTCATAGTAGATTATTCAAGAAAACTCAGTAACTATTATTCAATGCACACACACGTCTTTTACGTGCATGCCACCCCTATTTATTATTTTTCCGTATTTTCAAATTTTGATGTTTCCTTCAAGCCTGTAGTAGTACTAGTAAGTAGTAAGTGGACTACATATTCTTGAAAACTCAATAAAATGGAAAGCAAACCTTTGCTGTCTCTTTATATGATTGTGGCAAAATGACACAATTTCAACTTTATTCAACATCAACGTAATTATTATAATATATGGGACAAATTCCTAACCTAGTCGTATCAAGACAGATGGCGGGATCCTAAGAAGAAAAAAATAAATAAAAAGGGAATCTTCATTCATTTCAGTGTCTGAAAAACATCATTTATTACAGACCCACAAAACATATGACCTCAAATCGTTGCTCGAAACACGCTTCAAAGATATATATCCAAGTAAAAACATTTTTTTACCATCATATATCCATGACTACGTACGTAGGTAGGTAATGAGGTTTACAACTTCACATACACTTGGCAGTGCAGTTAAAACACACGAGAATGAATGATGAGGTGAAGCTTGAAATTCGGGAGTAATAAGTATGATGATTACTTCTATTATATGATGATTATTAAAGAATAAAGAAAATCTTTCTTCAGCAGAGACAGGTTTGGAACTGTGTACTATGTTAGGACTTGTATAGTAATAGAAAATGTCATCCACCCATCCACAATTTTTCTTACCTTATGTTAGGTGATAATTTATATATATATATATATATATATATATACATTATATATATGGGCTTGTTTTTGTGGGCTACGTACACCGGGCCAGACTTACACCAATCGGGCCATTTTAGTGAACTACTGGGCCGTGAGAGCGTGGGCCTGCGATTAATAAATTACCCAACTAAGTTCCAAATGGGCAAATTTGATACAGTCGAGGGCTTCCCTGAAAAAGATTCAACTCAAAAGATAACCTAAACCCTTGAACAAAATCCACTTGCAATAATTATAATAATATATCCTAAATTTTTGGAAAATATATATTGAAGGGATTTTCGGCTAAGCATTTCACATGGTCCTCGCAAGTTCATAAAATTAAATGTCTTTGTCGCATACATTATCTCAATAGGAAAATCATAGAGTAAGAGATAAATAAGTATACATTGACGTCATCAACCTATAACCCACGAGGGTATTCTCGTCATATAAAAATAACCTGTCTGACGTGGTTATAATAATCCACCATGGTTTTTATCATTCAAGGAAGCTGCAAGAGCATCAAAAACCTGATGTTGAATACCAGACCAAATATATGAAGGTAAGTTTCTCATCTAATAATGAATTGTCGAGCTGCTTTTCGGCGTCTGTATGTGATCGGCAAGGCTGGAGGATCCAATCATGATACGCCACGTAGGACGGATAGTGTTTCTTTTGAATTGAGCTGATTCAATTTTGACTTGATCAATGCGAAATTGGATTCGAAGCTGTTAGATGTATGTATGAATGTTCAGGGATGATTATCTGGCTCACTGCTGCTGATGAATAATCAGGAATTGTATAGTTAACTTTGATATCTATTAATATGCGTTGTTTTGTTTGCAGGTATGTGGATTTTAATTTTAATCGTGTTTATTTTTACATCTTTGTTTGGTAGTTCGGAATTCTGGAACTTTTTTTTCAATATGGTTTGTGTTCTTCGTTTTTGTGTTATTGCTAATCGCACGTGACTGTGTGCGTCTTTTATTTGAATAATGCAAAAAGATATTGAAGTTCGATCGGACGATGGATCTCTGTTTTTAGAAGGAACCCTAGGTTTTGATGCTTATGCATTTGTTACTTTCTAGACCCCTAGTATTCGGCCTTGCAAATATGGGACTCGAATTGATGGGTGATAAGAAATTATTACCTTTCGCAATTCGGTTTGTTGATAGTAACTTCCCTGTTGTGTTGAACCTGCAATCCTTATCGGAATGCTAATCTTTGTTCATTTCCATTATTAGATCTTATCCCTGTGAGTTCAGCGTCAGGCTTATATTTTGAGATTGATTCTTTAATTTTTGGATCATGTTGAATTTGCTCTGTAGTCAAATTGAATCTGATATGAGCTTTTAGAAACTTGAATGAATGCCATCGTGATGTATTGAGTTAATTCTATGCTGACTGAAATAATCCTTTCTTTTTCATTGCAGATGTAGATCAAACCTATCATGGACAGTAATAGATGCGCCATTGATGATAATCACTCGAATGTGGATTCACTTTTGCCACCTCGTAAGCGGCTGCTTGCAGGACTAAAAAGGAACAATTCTGATGCTAAACACCCTGCAGATTCGGGTGTGGTTGATGAATCCAATGCTCAAACCGATAGTTCAATGAAATCCTTGTTGTCAAACCATCCTCACCGTTCCTATGAAGAGATCGTTGAAGCCTCTCGAATCGCTGCTAGTATTGCTATTGCTGCTAGAGCAAATGCTGAAGAGAAGGCAGCTAAAGCAGCAACTGCTGTAGCAGCTGCCAAAAAGGCCCTAGAACTTGTTTCTAACATTACAGAGAAGGTAGAAAAATTTGACGGGAGGAGCAAGAAGCACAGGCCCGCTCAAACATTGTGCAGTAGAAACAAAGGGCACGGTAATGGTAATGGAACGGATGAAGAACTTGCCCGTAAGTTGCACCAGGCGATCAATAGTTCCCCTAGGATTTCGAAAAATCCATCTGTTGCTGATGATACAAAGAACTGCACGCAGAGGAAGCTCAAAAGCGTTGCTTTTTCAGGGAAAGCTAGTATTTATTACAATGTCGATCAACCGTCAACAGATACCAACATGGAAGCTCCTGTAAATAAGGTTGGCATGGCAACGATAGATTTAAACGTAATAAAACCCGACGAAGATCGCCGTTTAAGGCTTGATGACGACGAAAAGCAACGACTAGGTGAAGATCATCAGCAGAACTTGGAAAATAGCCAAAGAGAGGAGATTGTTATTGACTTGAAAGGCAAACAAGGTGAATGTTTCAATGTTTCGGCTAAGAAAAGAGGAAGACCTAAGCAGAAAAAAATGTCCTTGAGCATCCTTAGTTCCAACGAGGAGGGACAAGATCGTTCTCCTTTGCCGCTTTCAGAGAACAATTATGTGAACGACAGATCGATGTCTCTTGAGATGTCATCGTCATTGAGGGCTTGCCGATCGTAGTCGTAACTTTCTGAGTTCGTTTCTTAAGACGGTAGGAGTCGGCTGTTGATGGAGTTCATAGGGTCCTAGAGAGAGTTTTTCTGCTGAATGGAAGAAGGAATGCCTTTCCTCCTCCTTGTTTAGTAAGTTCCTGCGTTTTTTTTTTAATTTCTCTGCTGATTGTTGTGATTTTAGAAGAACGAATTCTAAACTGCGTGATTGTCATTGTTTTGACAAAAATATGTACGTTAGTTGGCTTGTATTTTTACCTTTTTTTTTCTCATCTTATTTATGAATTGGGAGAATTAAAGCAATTATTCAATATTGAGCTTCCTTGAGTTATTTTGAAAGTACTAAATTGGAAAAGAAAATGGCTCGTCATCTTTGCTTTTGAGATTAGGTGGAATCGTAGATGATTTGTGAAGACATTCGATTGAACCTTAAAATAAATTCTCGGTAAGAACTGTTCAGAATATCGAGATTATTATTCTGCAGGTAAAACATTATCACAAGACAAGCACATATAATCCTACAGTTAACTAGAATACTTCGGTTATTAATACAAGATTATTTGGGCCGTTATTCTCCTATACTTAAAAAAATCCCAACAAACGACAGAGCAGCAAATCAAATGGCCCGTGTGTCTTAAACATGCAATGCTCATCGGAAAACAAAACAGATGACAAAGTTAAGTCATCATCAGGTCTTGAACCTCTGCGATAACCTATCGACTCCTTCCTTCCAATCTCCCGCCATACGTTTTGCGCTTTCCCTAACAGACGATGTTACTTCGCCCGAGCTCCTCTGAACTCCCTGTAAGGAACTGTCGAACCTCGACTTAGCAGCGTCCTTCACCTCGGACATCTTCTGTTTCAACTTCGATACGAACAAAGCTATCTTCTCCACGATTTTGTTGATCGTGCCTTTAACTCTGCCACTAACTTGGCCTGCCAATTTCTTGAGTTTGGCTGCTAAATTCTCAGATCTTTCTACGGTTTCTTCAACAGAGTACTGCTCCTTATTACCAGCAGCAGCTACCCATGTGTCTCCTACTTCGGCTTCTTCGCGGAGGTCGTTGTCGACCATGACTTTTATGCCTTGGCTCTCCCACCGATCTCTGGCCTCTTCGAGTGCTTTTGCGTGCTCTCTTGCCCTTTTTGCCTCGTCTTCTGCCCATGCCCTGAATAAAGAATATACGTAAAAACAGGTGCATCATCATGGCTGTGGTAAAAAATGACAAAAAAAAAATAAATAAATTATGGAGCTAAAAAAAAGGTGACACCGAAGTCAACAAACTCACCTAGCCATGGACAAGGCTTTACGTTCGACTTCAAGCTCATACTGTAGCCTTGAAATCTCCTGATTCTCGGCTTCAGCATCTTTTCTGAGTTTGTTCAACCTTTCCTTTTCGTAAGAAGCCTCCACCTTATCGGTCATTAGGGTTTGGAGCTGCTCCTCTACGTCCTGCTTTAATCTTGAGAGAATTTCCATCTCAGAATCAACGGCGGCACGTTCCTTCATCAGGGAAAGGTTTTCCTCTTCCCTCTCAGCCCTGAGTTTCTCAAGTTCTCTCCTTGCTTCCTCCGCTAGCTTTTCGATGGCGTTTGCCTTTTCCCTTTCCATGGAGAGTTCCTTCTCGTAATTTGCGCTGATGTCCTTCTCGACCTGGGACACTAGGGCACTGTGTGCAGCGACTGCGTTTTCTGCCATTGATTCAGCTTCGATTCGAGCGAGTTCTTCGCTAACTGTCGCAGAAGCATCGCCGGTCGAAAGTGCAATTGCAGCCTGGGCTTTCGTCACGGGTTTGTCGGGCTGGAAAAGTCTAGTGTACCCTGTCGTGTTTTGGTGCACGGTTATATTTTCGACGTAAGAAGCAAAAGCCTTATAGTCGATAACGGAGTCGTGTTTATGAAGCTCACCAAATGCTAGGGTTATGATACCCTGTTCTCCGGCTGCTAAATCAGCAGCTAGTGCAGGCCATGCATCTTGGTGTATCTTCTCGATATCTATGAAACCAGTTAACTGATGCATAGTCTATGTGCAGGAAGAGAAAAATAGAATCACCGTGTAATCTTCAATATTCTGATAAAAAAAACAGAATCGCTTTCGCATTAGACAACCTTTTTGTCGACCTCTGGTAGCTGTCTTTTATTTAACGCCATCTTCCAACTCACAAGATCCTGGCGAGATAAAGGGCTGCAATGGCAGAATTTTGTTTAAAGAATGAGAGACAAGAGACATTAGGCGAAGAGCTGAGATATTACAAGAAAGGAACCGTCATTGTATATCTGGTTTGGAGATCACTATTACCAGAAAAATATATCATGATCGTAGAAATAAGTGTGCGCTTTATCCCCCATCGATTTTGTTAATGCTATCTTTATCCTGTAGTTTAATATGTGGTAACTGAATAATCGTGAACAATTCTGCGGTTACCTTTCGGGAGAGAAAAACATAGGACTTGAGTCGTCAATATCAGGGGACTGCATATCACGCCTTGAAAGCTTGCTGGCAATAAGACCAGCTTCTGCCAAGCCTGCAAACACCAGTCTCAATAGAAGTTAAAATAAAGTAAAAAAAAATTGCACCTGGCAACCCATATGTTTACCAAACTTTAATCTTTTCTACCTTGAATGGATGGAAAATCAGGATCTTCAGGAGTGATATCATCAAATGCAAGTTCTGAGACATTTTCAATATACATAGCGGGATAGACTTTCGATGTAATGTTCCTACACGAAATAAAAGTACGTTTCAATCAGAAATACCGGTGAACTTCCACCGTCCGATATGCTTTAATAACTTTTATGAGTGCAATAACATCAAAATCATCCATGAACGCGGTCTTATAACAACATATGTATTACCTGGAAAGAGCACTGCTTGCTACAACCAACCAACGAGCATATTCCCGTCGAGTACATAAGTCTCCAGGTTGGACATCGTCCTCAATCACCTGGTGTAAATTTAGCTGTCAATGTTTACATCGCAGTTCAAGATTCTCAGATTTGGCTCAGTGCAAATAGGAGGCCCAATCTTAACATTTTGAAAACAACATCATTTAATCTTCTTTTGTTTCTAAATAAGTCGACAGGTACTTCAATTTATAATTTTGACGCGAACAATCAGCACTATGGTTCTGTCTGAATGAGCTTTTGCTGTTGCATATTGACGAGCTCATGCCTCTCTCAACGTGTATAGCGTTTTCGAACATAACAAAGGAGAATCCTCTGAGATGGCAAACTAAGGGCAACGATTTGTATACCTTCAAGACTTGCAAAGCTGATAATGCCTGACTTTGAAGCTGATCAACAACTGCAGGTACCAGAACCTTCCCAGGAGGAGTTTGCAGAGCTGCAGAGACAACAGATGGAGCGGGTACACCAGCTGAGGTATGTGGATTTTAATTTTAATCGTGTTTATTTCACATCTTCGTTTGGTAGTTCGGAATTCTGGAAATTTTTTTCAATATGGTTTGTGTTCTTCGTTTTTGTGTTATTGCTAATCGCACGTGACTGTGTGCGTCTTTTATTTGAATAATGCAAAAAGATATTGAAGTTCGATCGGACGATGGATCTCTGTTTTTAGAAGGAACCCTAGGTTTTGATGCTTATGCATTTGTTACTTTCTAGACCCCCTTGTAATCGGCCTTGCAAATATGGGACTCGAATTGATGGGTGATAAGAAATTATTACCTTTCGCAATTCGGTTTGTTGATAGTAACTTCCCTGTTGTGTTGAACCTGCAATCCTTATCGGAATGCTAATCTTTGTTCATTTCCATTATTAGATCTTATCCCTTTGAGTTCAGCGTCAGGCTTATATTTTGAGATTGATTCTTTAATTTTTGGATCATGTTGAATTTGCTCTGTAGTCAAATTGAATCTGATATGAGCTTTTAGAAACTTGAATGAATGCCATCGTGATGTATTGAGTTAATTCTATGCTGACTGAAATAATCCTTTCTTTTTCATTGCAGATGTAGAGCAAACCTATCATGGACAGTAATAGATGCGCCATTGATGATAATCACTCGAATGTGGATTCACTTTTGCCACCTCGTAAGCGACTGCTTGCAGGACTAAAAAGGAACAATTCTGATGCTAAACACCCTGCAGATTCGGGTGTGGTTGATGAATCCAATGCTCAAACCGATAGTTCAATGAAATCCTTGTTGTCAAACCATCCTCACCGTTCCTATGAAGAGATCGTTGAAGCCTCTCGAATCGCTGCTAGTATTGCTATTGCTGCTAGAGCAAATGCTGAAGAGAAGGCAGCTAACGCAGCAAGGGCTGTAGCAGCTGCCAAAAAGGCCCTGGAACTTGTTTCTAACATTACAGAGAAGGTAGAAAAATTTGACGGGAGGAGCAAGAAGCACAGGCCCTCTCAAACATTGTGCAGTAGAAACAAAGGGCACGGTAATGGTAATGGAACGGATGAAGAACTTGCCCGTAAGTTGCACCAGGCGATCAATAGTTCCCCTAGGATTTCGAAAAATCCATCTGTTGCTGATGATACAAAGAACTGCACGCATAGGAAGCTCAAAAGCGTTGCTTTTTCAGGGAAAGCTAGTATTGATTACAATGTCGATCAACCGTCAACAGATACCAACATGGAAGCTCCTGTAAATAAGGTTGGCATGGCAACGATAGATTTAAACGTAATAAAACCCGACGAAGATCGCCGTTTAAGGCTTGATGACGACGAAAAGCAACGACTAGGTGAAGATCATCAGCAGAACTTGGAAAATAGCCAAAGAGAGGAGATTGTTATTGACTTGAAAGGCAAACAAGGTGAATGTTTCAATGTTTCGGCTAAGAAAAGAGGAAGACCTAAGCAGAAAAAAATGTCCTTGAGCATCCTTAGTTCCAACGAGGAGGGACAAGATCGTTCTCCTTTGCCGCTTTCAGAGAACAATTATGTGAACGACAGATCGATGTCTCTTGAGATGTCATCGTCATTGAGGGCTTGCCGATCGTAGTCGTAACTTTCTGAGTTCGTTTCTTAAGACGGTAGGAGTCGGCTGTTGATGGAGTTCATAGGGTCCTAGAGAGAGTTTTTCTGCTGAATGGAAGAAGGAATGCCTTTCCTCCTCCTTGTTTAGTAAGTTCCTGCGTTTTTTTTTTTTAATTTCTCTGCTGATTGTTGTGATTTTAGAAGAACGAATTCTAAACTGCGTGATTGTCATTGTTTTGACAAAAATATGTACGTTAGTTGGCTTGTATTTTTACCTTTTTTTTCTCATCTTATTTATGAATTGGGAGAATTAAAGCAATTATTCAATATTGAGCTTCCTTGAGTTATTTTGAAAGTACTAAATTGGAAAAGAAAATGGCTCGTCATCTTTGCTTTTGAGATTAGGTGGAATCGTAGATGATTTGTGAAGACATTCGATTGAACCTTAAAATAAATTCTCGGTAAGAACTGTTCAGAATATCGAGATTATTATTCTGCAGGTAAAACATTATCACAAGACAAGCACATATAATCCTACAGTTAACTAGAATACTTCGGTTATTAATACAAGATTATTTGGGCCGTTATTCTCCTATACTTAAAAAAATCCCAACAAACGACAGAGCAGCAAATCAAATGGCCCGTGTGTCTTAAACATGCAATGCTCATCGGAAAACAAAACAGATGACAAAGTTAAGTCATCATCAGGTCTTGAACCTCTGCGATAACCTATCGACTCCTTCCTTCCAATCTCCCGCCATACGTTTTGCGCTTTCCCTAACAGACGATGTTACTTCGCCCGAGCTCCTCTGAACTCCCTGTAAGGAACTGTCGAACCTCGACTTAGCAGCGTCCTTCACCTCGGACATCTTCTGTTTCAACTTCGATACGAACAAAGCTATCTTCTCCACGATTTTGTTGATCGTGCCTTTAACTCTGCCACTAACTTGGCCTGCCAATTTCTTGAGTTTGGCTGCTAAATTCTCAGATCTTTCTACGGTTTCTTCAACAGAGTACTGCTCCTTATTACCAGCAGCAGCTACCCATGTGTCTCCTACTTCGGCTTCTTCGCGGAGGTCGTTGTCGACCATGACTTTTATGCCTTGGCTCTCCCACCGATCTCTGGCCTCTTCGAGTGCTTTTGCGTGCTCTCTTGCCCTTTTTGCCTCGTCTTCTGCCCATGCCCTGAATAAAGAATATACGTAAAAACAGGTGCATCATCATGGCTGTGGTAAAAAATGACAAAAAAAAAATAAATAAATTATGGAGCTAAAAAAAAGGTGACACCGAAGTCAACAAACTCACCTAGCCATGGACAAGGCTTTACGTTCGACTTCAAGCTCATACTGTAGCCTTGAAATCTCCTGATTCTCGGCTTCAGCATCTTTTCTGAGTTTGTTCAACCTTTCCTTTTCGTAAGAAGCCTCCACCTTATCGGTCATTAGGGTTTGGAGCTGCTCCTCTACGTCCTGCTTTAATCTTGAGAGAATTTCCATCTCAGAATCAACGGCGGCACGTTCCTTCATCAGGGAAAGGTTTTCCTCTTCCCTCTCAGCCCTGAGTTTCTCAAGTTCTCTCCTTGCTTCCTCCGCTAGCTTTTCGATGGCGTTTGCCTTTTCCCTTTCCATGGAGAGTTCCTTCTCGTAATTTGCGCTGATGTCCTTCTCGACCTGGGACACTAGGGCACTGTGTGCAGCGACTGCGTTTTCTGCCATTGATTCAGCTTCGATTCGAGCGAGTTCTTCGCTAACTGTCGCAGAAGCATCGCCGGTCGAAAGTGCAATTGCAGCCTGGGCTTTCGTCACGGGTTTGTCGGGCTGGAAAAGTCTAGTGTACCCTGTCGTGTTTTGGTGCACGGTTATATTTTCGACGTAAGAAGCAAAAGCCTTATAGTCGATAACGGAGTCGTGTTTATGAAGCTCACCAAATGCTAGGGTTATGATACCTGTTCTCCGGCTGCTAAATCAGCAGCTAGTGCAGGCCATGCATCTTGGTGTATCTTCTCGATATCTATGAAACCAGTTAACTGATGCATAGTCTATGTGCAGGAAGAGAAAAATAGAATCACCGTGTAATCTTCAATATTCTGATAAAAAAAACAGAATCGCTTTCGCATTAGACAACCTTTTTGTCGACCTCTGGTAGCTGTCTTTTATTTAACGCCATCTTCCAACTCACAAGATCCTGGCGAGATAAAGGGCTGCAATGGCAGAATTTTGTTTAAAGAATGAGAGACAAGAGACATTAGGCGAAGAGCTGAGATATTACAAGAAAGGAACCGTCATTGTATATCTGGTTTGGAGATCACTATTACCAGAAAAATATATCATGATCGTAGAAATAAGTGTGCGCTTTATCCCCCATCGATTTTGTTAATGCTATCTTTATCCTGTAGTTTAATATGTGGTAACTGAATAATCGTGAACAATTCTGCGGTTACCTTTCGGGAGAGAAAAACATAGGACTTGAGTCGTCAATATCAGGGGACTGCATATCACGCCTTGAAAGCTTGCTGGCAATAAGACCAGCTTCTGCCAAGCCTGCAAACACCAGTCTCAATAGAAGTTAAAATAAAGTAAAAAAAAATTGCACCTGGCAACCCATATGTTTACCAAACTTTAATCTTTTCTACCTTGAATGGATGGAAAATCAGGATCTTCAGGAGTGATATCATCAAATGCAAGTTCTGAGACATTTTCAATATACATAGCGGGATAGACTTTCGATGTAATGTTCCTACACGAAATAAAAGTACGTTTCAATCAGAAATACCGGTGAACTTCCACCGTCCGATATGCTTTAATAACTTTTATGAGTGCAATAACATCAAAATCATCCATGAACGCGGTCTTATAACAACATATGTATTACCTGGAAAGAGCACTGCTTGCTACAACCAACCAACGAGCATATTCCCGTCGAGTACATAAGTCTCCAGGTTGGACATCGTCCTCAATCACCTGGTGTAAATTTAGCTGTCAATGTTTACATCGCAGTTCAAGATTCTCAGATTTGGCTCAGTGCAAATAGGAGGCCCAATCTTAACATTTTGAAAACAACATCATTTAATCTTCTTTTGTTTCTAAATAAGTCGACAGGTACTTCAATTTATAATTTTGACGCGAACAATCAGCACTATGGTTCTGTCTGAATGAGCTTTTGCTGTTGCATATTGACGAGCTCATGCCTCTCTCAACGTGTATAGCGTTTTCGAACATAACAAAGGAGAATCCTCTGAGATGGCAAACTAAGGGCAACGATTTGTATACCTTCAAGACTTGCAAAGCTGATAATGCCTGACTTTGAAGCTGATCAACAACTGCAGGTACCAGAACCTTCCCAGGAGGAGTTTGCAGAGCTGCAGAGACAACAGATGGAGCGGGTACACCAGCTGAGGTGTAAAACTTTCCAGGATTTGAAGAGTCATATGGGGATTTGCTATCATCAATATTATCATTATCATTTTCGAAAGACTCGATTCCAGATTGATAGGGTTCTTCTGGCATTAAAGATGCTTCATTTAAAATGTTCCCAGAGGATATATCTCCACCTGCCGAACCCTCCATGACTTTGTTTGGGACTACATCCGCTTCTAGAAGATCCCTTCTAGGTTCACTATCTTCAGTCAAACTCAACAATACTTCCTCTAGGTCCATCAAGTCTTTCCGAATGACGCTAGTTTTCTGTGCTGAATAGGACTCTGTTACAACTGAGATATCTGATAATAAAGGCTCAACAGAAGCAGCGTCTGGTGGTAAGCTAGACTTATTGGGTTCGTTTGAGCTAGAAAAGTCATTTGGCAGGTCAGCAATTAGGTTTTCCGAAATGGATTTAGTGGAGTCTGAGTCATTCTGTTCAACAGGTTTATCAGATACCAACTCATTGGTGCCTTCACCAGCTATACTGTCTTCGCCACTCTCTATGTTCGGCACACCTGAAGAACCATCAGCAGTATCAGATACTGGTGAGTTGTCAGTGAAACCACCTTCCTCCTCAGATATCTGTCCTGCACCAGTACCATCACTAGCTCCGCCCTCTTCAACTTTAGCTTCTTCAGGTAAATTCGGGTTCTGGTCAGTCCCTTTGTTGATCTCCTCGCTGTTTCTCTCCACATTCTTACTATTTTCCTCACTTTTACCTTCTCCGATTTGCTCATGGTGATCATCAGGAGAGACCAAGGTCTCCTGCTGTGGAGTCATGGGTTCCATTTGTGGGATTTCTCCTGTTGATAAGAAGATACAGAGTCAGCAAAAAAAATGGTCCGATATACGTCATCAATTCTACATAAATGCTTCTCCGAACCTCCTAAACACGCAAACCTATCACTAAAGTGAAAAACTCACCACATAAACCATTTTAGCAAGGGCAAATGTGTATGAACTATGAACAAGATAAATGAAATCAGAGAGAGGAGTGCACTCACTTGAAGTGCTTCTTCTCTTGCTGAAAGACAATGCAGCAAAAGTGAGTCCAGCAACTAAAACAATCCCAACAGCTCCAGCACCCACTATCCCTGAAAAATCACTTCTTGGCATATAAGAACAACAATCAACTAAATAATAAAAGGTAAAAGTAACTCAACAGTGGAATAAATTTCATGGAAACAACTTTCGCGATATAAAGAAACAATTAAAACTCAAAAGAGTATAGCTGAATTGGCATTTCATAGAGACTACCCAGTACAGGGAAACAGATCAGTCAACACTAATCGAATCATTTAAGAAGAAAGGTATCTATGCGGACTTTAATTAAGATGATCTCTCACCTAAAAGAGATCGCTTGTGCTTCGAATCATCAGTGTGCTCATGTTCGCCACCATCGTTCGACCAACCAGCGAAGGCATCTGCCTTAGAATTCGAGCTGTTCGAATTGGCGTCCTTCGAAGAACGCCGTTCCACACCGTCGCCGTTGACCACGCTGCTGCTCCGTACCACAACCGACGCGGACCGACCGAGCTCATACCGGTGGCGCGCACGAACAAACGCCACAGCGAGAGGCTTACGCGGACCCATTGCTAGCTTGAGCTGGAACGAGGTCGGACAAAACAACGTCGTAGCCATAGTCGAAACAACCATATCCTTCGCGCAGTTATCAGCTCCCTCTCTCTCGATTCTTCTCCGACGATTGGGGGTTAGGATTGTACGTATCCTCGTTCAGATGATTGTTGTGTGTGTATAGTATAGGTGGTTGATTGCCTTGGCTTTGCGTTATCTGATGGAACTCTGTGATCTTCAGAAGCTTCAAGTTCAGTGACGACAATGGAATCACGTAATCTGATGGATATAGCTCTCGTGCAATCGTCGCAGTAGGTAGATTTTTTGTCTCGTATTTTATTTATTTTATTACTTCTTACAAACTTTCATTTTCGTTTCAATTTACACATTACAATTAATAAACCATTGCAATTTAGGGCTAATTCAGTTTTTTAAGTCAAAATTATGGCAAAAAAAAATTAAAAAAAAGACACGTTTTAGTTAAGGTTTAGACAAGTAAAAATACAACCTTAAATAAAACCTCCTTAAATTATATCAAATGGGCTTTCAAGCGGCCTTAATGGAGCTACTGGGCCACTTTCATAGGCCCAATGTGTGCTGTGGAAGAATTTCGGCGCCGATTTTGCAATTTAGTTAAATATTGAGGACTGAAATGAAACTCAAGTTACCCGCCAAGATCGTCTTCCTAGGAACGTTCTGTCTGGCCAAAATGTTGAGAGATGGTTAGCTTGCAATTTACTCAAAATTCTTGTCCACGACATAATCATATGTCATGAATGATATGTAAATCTTATTGAATTATTTGTGGGGTAACCTTTCCATTTGGTTATTGATTCAATATAGAAAAATTTCCAATAAATAAGGAGTATATATGACTCAAACACACACTAGACATTTAGCTAATTGAACATGTTATGTGCTTAATATAATATAGTTACGATTCTAAATTATGTTGCCTATTCTGTTTGGCCCTCCCTCACTGATTTGTTGATTGATAAGAACCGTTGACCAGAATTTATATGACCAAAATTGATATATGGTTGACCCTATAGACTGGTCACATAAATCTGATTCTATAGTTATTAAAAATTAATACTCGAAAATCAATGCCATCTTATTCTTATCTCCCAATAGTGGAAACAAACACAAACACCCACCCTTTAAATACCGAACTAAACCTCAGCTCACATATTCCGTCGTCGTCTTCCACAGTCATATGTGTCCTCTTCTATTTCGCTCTCTTAATCTCCACATTTCACTGTCTTTTCACCCAGAAAATCCAATCGAGTCAATGATTGCAGTGGCGGCGTCGTTGGATTAATCAGCGATTCGTTTTTCGGTCCAGCAACGATTCGAAATATGATTAGAGGAGCTTCAATCTGGTTATTATGGATAAGATTGCTGCTACTAATGCTAAAGTGCGCGGCTCTGCGCACCCAAGCAGAGGAGTCATTGCAGGTGCGTGAAAACGTGCCGATGACTCTCGTGAAGAGCGCTCCTTCTCTGGGGGCATGTAAGTCTCTTTTCACGCATCCCATCGTCTTCGTCGTTTCGTTTTCTCTGTTGTACTGTAATTTTATTAGCTCATTCCGTTTAAACGTTGTTATGCCTTAGCTAAGTCGATTTAGAGCTTCTGGTCGTTACGACTGTCGTCGAATCTTTTCGTATTCTTTGGTGAGATTTATCCGAGAGAGGAAATGATATTACTGCTGTTAGTTGGTTTTTGAATGGGGAAAAATATAAAGTAAATACTATTAAATGCGAACTTGAATGCTTAGGTTATTTCAGAAGCTGCTTCAGTCTTCACCACACCACTGTATAATAACATCTTTAGTTTTACGCACAACGACCTTTCAACGCATATGCGTTATCCGTAATAAAGGTCGACATACTAATTGCGGATGTTCTTATGCAATCAGTATTACAGAATTAAACATAATTACCATTTTTTTCATTTGAGATAAACTTCGCTTGATCGATGTGTTGTTAGATTGCTTGGACGGAAGTTTACCTGCGTATCACTTGGACAAAGGATTTGGTGCTGGTGAGAACAACTGGCTTCTGCAGTTTGAGGTAAATTTCCAGCTTTCGTGGGGCAAAAAGGGGAAACGTAAAGAATATGCTTGTAGAAAACATGCACGCAAACAAAAACCTTCCTTTTGGCCGTTTTCTTCGTGAAAGTTATGCCTTTATGGGGGGCAAAAAGGTCAAAAGCAGTATCTTGCTTCTTCTCCCCATTGATTTGTCCCATTAATTGGAAAAAAAAAAAGATTTTGTCCCATTAACATGTCTGCGATGTCAGACCTTGCCCCACCTGACATGGCTATGCCTTCATATATTTAGGAACTTTACATCGTCATCATCATCATCATCATATATAATTTTGTAAAGAAGATAAAACTGTACGTCCCAATAAATATTAAATTTGCCCATACAGCGTGAATTTATATAAATATATATTTGCTGTCCGAACAAATGAATTTTGTCCGAGACAATATAGTAAAGCAAGGATGAAGGATATCAGGTCGGACCATGCTACACTTCATTTATTTTGTATAATTAATTTCAGGGAGGGGGATGGTGCAATGATATCAAATCTTGTTTGGATAGATCCATAACTCGACGCGGGTCGACCCGTTACATGAGCAGGACAGAAATGTTCTCAGGGATTTTAAGCAAAAATGCCTCCACAAACCCAGGTATGCCCCATTTTCTACTGTAATGATTTATATATTACCAAGAAACAGTTTTAGTTGTCTTTAATTATTGTTAATAAGTAGATGCATGTTAGTTATCACGTGGAATTCGAACAGCTATACTTATGTTAGACACAGGCACGCAGCACAGCTATATGTGTCGATTGCATTTGTCTTGTAGCAGATTTTCACGATTGAATTACTTCACTTCTTTGAAAGTAGCTTTCTTGTGGTTCAGTTCTGCACATGCATGTGCACGTTCACAGTAGTAAAAAAGATTTACCTAAAGAAAATTTTTTTATTTCTACTCTTTGTCCGATATTTTATCCTGTAGTAAATCGCACAAGTTTCCCGCTTGGAGACAAATACTAAAATCTCTCGTCTGCATTAGAATTTTGCATGGTTTTCAGCAACTGTCAATACCTTTTTGTGCGTGCGTACGTACCTCGCATTTGTGTAAGTTGACCAGAAAATTCAACAGATTTTTACAACTGGAACCGCGTAAAGCTACGGTACTGCGATGGCGCTTCATTCGCTGGTGATGCTAAATTTGATAACGGAGTAAGTTTTTTACAGATGGCTCATTTGCATGCTGAAGTGTTTATCTTGTTAAACGACACTGAAATTTTCGTTTTCGAATGGGTCTCAGACGTCAGTCCTCTACTTCAGAGGGCAAAGGATTTGGCGAGCTATTGTATTAGATCTTCTTCCCAAGGGCTTGGGCCAAGCAAGGAAGGTACTTTATATAAAATATTCTTCAGTGGATTCAAACGAACATGAGCCACTTTATAAGTTCAGTCTCTCATTCGTATGAATTTCAGGCTCTGCTTTCTGGTTGCTCAGCTGGAGGTTTGGCTTCATTTCTTCATTGCGACAATTTCACCAGTTATCTGCCGAAAAACGCCAGCGTGAAATGCTTGAGTGATGCTGGATTTTTCTTGGATGTGTAAGCTTTTTATCCAAGAAATTCAAAAGTCACATCTATGCAAAAATCTTATTCGCTAACATGGCATATGCTGAAAACCATATGCAGAAGAGACATAGCTCTCAACTACACCATGAGAAATTTCTTCAAAACCGTCGTTGCGCTGCAGGTGAATATACACAGTTCAATTGTAAGATCTCTGAATGATTTTGATTCGTCCGAGTCATATTTACAATTGCCAATGACAGGGCGTGGAGAAGAACTTGAACAAAAACTGCACAAGATCTCCTTACCCTGACCTGGTAAGATCCTCTTCCATAGTACTTCCATTACCCAGCATATACCATCTCTTTCGAGCATCGTAGATCATAAAGTCGTCCCATTTATATGTACTATATTTGCAGTGCTTCTTCCCCCAGCATGCCTTGCCATACATCCGAACCCCATTCTTCATCTTGAACACTGCATATGATGCATTTCAAGTAAGATCAACCACCAAAATTTGAATTGAGGTTTATCTATGTGTGTGTATGTGTGTGTGTGTGGCATAATCTATCACATTTGTTGTGACAGATTCGTCATGGACTAGTCCCACCTTCAGCTGATCCTCACGGACATTGGTATCGCTGCAAGTATAACATCTCAACATGTAACGAGGTCCAGATAACAACTCTTCAAGGTTTGTTTTATTACCTCTGTATATCAATCAGTAAATGAAAATCAAATGCAAAATCATGAATCTATTCGAAATCTCAGGGTTCAGGAAATATATGCTTGATACGCTGAAACCATTCATTGCCAACTCAACGAGAGGAGGAATGTTCATAAATTCATGTTTTGCTCATTGCCAAAGTGAATCACAAGACACTTGGCTTGCACCTGATTCTCCCACAGTAAACAACAAGGTTTCTCTCTGTTTCTCTTTCAGTTTTATGGAGCTTTGACGACATCATTTTCTTTATTATGCAGTCAGTGAACATATTTGAAATATATATACACATATATTATTACTATTTGTTATAATTTTGCAGAGTATCTCAGATGCTGTTGGTGACTGGTATTTTGGGAGGAGAGTAAGCAAAGAGATTGATTGCCCATATCCGTGCGACAACACTTGCCATAACCTCATAGGCTGACAATACAAAGTTGGACAGAGATGGCTAATTCATAATTATTTGAAAGGAAAAAAAGGGGAGAAATTGTTTATTAGAATTAGTGATATGAATACGATGATTGTATTATTCTTTACGTCTTTGATGAAAGTTCATATATATGCATGAATCATTGAGTTGATCGGTCTAGACTGCTGATATTTATTATATAATAAAGACTCGGCCATTGAATTAAATATATATTCATTTCATGCACATGCAAGACTCGAAAAGATGCACGACTGTTGCCTCCTCTATTTCCTCCTCCATCTCTTCATTTAAAAAAGAAAATCATATATATAAAGATCTGCGTTTCAATCTTCACCTCAGATATCCGAAGTTCTTCTGCAGGTCTCTTCTTTCTTCAAAGTGGTAATAACGACATCTTTTATTTCTGTTACCTGCATTGCATAGATATCACGATTGTTTGATTCGATTATCGTTTAAAGAAAGAAGGATTAATTCATTTTCTCAATTTCCGAGGTTCACGTCATCATGGTCTATGCTACACTACCTTCAAATCGACGGCCACCGGCGAAATGGGCTTCGATGTCATAAAGTTTCGTTCTTACTAGCTGCATTTTGATCTCTTTTTCTCCTATGAACTTTTTCGGTTTCTTGCAACGATTTATATTTATTGTTCAATTGAGATGCAATTCTACGTTCCACTGCTCAAAAGAATTGAAAGAACATGTGTTCTTCCTTGGTCCAGCATTTGCTCCAAAAGTGTTATATCGTTCTTTGAAGTTGGGACTGCGTTTTCATTAGATTGTTACCACACCATAAAAAGTAGATAAAAGAAAGATAGAACAGAAGATAAAAACAGCTAGGCTAAGAAGAAGGGTGGTAAGTAGCTCTTGCCGCCAGAACTTGTTCATACTATTTCCTGGTATAAATTGGAAGACTTGGTAAATAATCCAACAAAAAGAACATTACAAGGAAGGCGAAATAAAAGGAATTAAAGTTGCATCTTGAATGGATTACTCGTCGCCTAGCGTAGTAGTGTGACTGACGACTGTGAAGGTAAATGATTCAAACTTCAACTTCCATTATAAGAGAAAAGAAATTCAACCTTGGCGTCTATATATTAATTAAAACTATTATTATTTTAACTAATAAATGATAGGACACCAAATTTCTTCACATTTTGGGATATAAACGAAGCTGTGTATACGTATCTTGGACGGCCCACCCACCTACCTACTCACCCTCCCTTCTCTCTATCTAGAAAAGCTATGGCCTTCGTCCAAGTATGGGAGTCTTTGAAGGAGTCAATAACAGCATACACTGGGCTGTCTCCGGCGACTTTCTTCGCATCTATTGCAGTAGCACTTGCCCTTTACTACGTCGTCTCCGACTTGTTCGGATCATCCGAGGATAGGCACGCACAGCACAGGCCCAGAGAAGAAGAGGAGGAAGTCGAGCCTTTGCCGCCGCCAGTTCAGCTCGGAGAGATAACCGACGAGGAGTTGAAACAGTATGATGGGACTGACCAAAAGAAGCCTCTGCTCATGGCTATCAAGGGTCAGATCTACGATGTCTCGCAGAGCAGGTATATTTAAAAATAACAATATAATCGTTTTTCTTTCTTGGAACTGATTTCGTTTCTGGGCTTGGTTTGATTGAGTGTTTGTACATTCAATTGTGTATTCCTTTGTGGTTTTAGGCCTTTAGGGCTGCCTTTTGCTGACAGTCTATCATCAGATATGTGCCATCTTTATCGAAGAATCGCATCTACTGCTATGTTTCTTGATAATTTTGATCGTTTCTAGTCAATATATTTCCATGATTTATACCCATGATCTAAAGTGGTTCACCTGTCTTTACGGTGGGGATGATTTGTCTACTGATTTCTATCCTGGGTGCAATGGAATTATCTGGTCTATCCTTTTTCGCAGAATGTTCTACGGGCCAGGTGGACCATACGCGCTATTCGCCGGAAAAGACGCTAGCAGAGCACTTGCAAAGATGTCTTTCGATGAGAAAGACTTGAACGGCGATCTAACAGGTCTAGGCATGTTCGAGCTCGATGCCTTGAGAGATTGGGAGTATAAGTTCATGAGCAAGTATGTCAAGGTTGGAACACTCAAGAAAACAGAGCAACAAGTGAATGATCATTCAGTTGACGGCCAAGAAGAAGCAAGTGCTTCTAAAAGTAGTGATGATTTTGATAAAAAAGAGGCTGCTAACGACAACGTCGAACAACCAAAGGAAGAAGAACAAGTGAATGTTCATTCGGGCGAGGCTGAGAAGAACGAGTGAAACAAGTAAAGAAAGGCTCTGTCCCATCCCATAAGAGCTTGTCACACAGTTATCCTGTTTGTTATATGCACGTCTAATTTTTTTACCTTTTGTTTTACGGTTTAACTGTTTATTATACGCTTTTCATTCCTGGTTTGGACATGTTTTGTTTCTGTGAAATAATAATGGTATGATGCTTGTGGAGAAAGGTATAGTCCTCATTCTTGGTTTCTATTTTATGTGTTATTATCATAGTTAACCTCAATCTAATCAGAAAGAGTTCCACGCAAGTGATGGGGACCAAAACGATGCTTTTTCTAAAGCAGACAAGAGTGTTAGGTTTTCTTGATCATGTTTTGGCTCATCTCTTTCTCGCGAGATCAGTTGTTTGGTTAGCCGTTGCTTTCAGTTACTTTGGGTAGGTCCGAATACTTCTGTGAATATTGCCTGATTTACTTCAAAAGAAATTTAAGTAGTTTGGTTTCAGCCCGCCATGGTTCGAGGTTTCACCGAGAGGAAGACGAAGCACATCAGCAGATTCTCGGCTTCAAGGTTGGCATTTTTCTGACTTTTTTTTTGCTGATGCAATAAACCATGCCCTGTTTTGAGTTGACTTCATAAGTCCATATATATCTGAAGCAAAAAACATGGAATGTGCCTCAAGAACATCATTTTATCAGTTGACCAAATGAATATTTTGTTCGAGATGGGCTCAGGATCGCCACATTGCCGTTCATATATTGACTTTCGTCATATAAAATTAGAGAAGAAAGAGATGGCAAGTTCAATGGTTCAAGAAAAACAAAAAAGTCAACTACTTGTTTATCCAAATATATATTGCTTGTAAGAGAATAGATCATGGGGTCCAACCATATAGGTTTCTTCTAATATTATTGTTCTCTGACTTTTTCTGCTCCTTTGTTTGTTATAAATAGCTTTCAATCCTGTCGCTACCTAATTCATCTGCTAAATTCTTCTCTAATAATTTCTTATTGCCCGAAACAAGAATCATTTCTATTATATTGAAGATATGAGAATTCTTGTCTTAACCATGTTATTCTTCCTTTTATCTGCTCATATATCAGATTGCAGAAGCATTCACAGCCCATCTGGCGAAGAATATCATGATCATCAGCTGAGATTGAGAGCCAAACTTGATTCTTTTTTCTTGAAGCATTTCTCTACGGTTACTCCTCGTCGTTTTTATGCCATTTTAGCAGAGAACGAGCACGAAAAACAGCTGCATGTCGTGTCTCGAAGGCTCGTGCCTGAAGGGCCTAATCCTCTCCACAACTGATGTTAACGAAACGGTTCATCGAAGTTTTATTACATCGTCGGCAGATGGAGAGAGTTGTTCTTTTACTTGCTGTATAGTGAACTTATTTTTTTTGTGTGTGGTTACGTAGAATTTTTCATTTTTCTTGCCGCAACTTTTGTAAGATTTATTTTGAAATTCAGTTTTATGTGTTTTGAGGGCAGATTTGTCAAGGTTTAAGTTTCTACAGGTTCAGGTGAAAATTCCCATAATTCTAGGGGGCACTATGCAAAACGTATATGTAAATAATATTATTATATGATTCAGTCAACATTGCGTAAACTCGACTCGGTCAACTTTGGTCTATTTCGTCATTTCGTTATTATGTGGGGGTACTCTAGGGAGAACATAAATTTAATCCCGCGAAGAACGAATATAATAAAGGCTGAAAATTCTTGCGCGTCGACTCGCAACAATTTTCGAAGGAAGCAATTCGAGGGCAGCGACACAAAGAAAGGTCATCGAATGTATGGAAGATCTTCTTCAATCTCCGATCGTGAAGTTTCAGTCTCGTGTTTTTTTTATAGAAGTGCCATGTAGGGATTTGTGAGCTGAGTTTTGATCGATTGATTTACTTTTTGGTTATTCTGTCGGTTTGGTTTGGGTAATCCGAATTTTTGTTTGCTGAATGTGAAATCTAAATCCCTTGCTTCGAATATGTCTGCATCTTTATAAATGTATGTCGATTGAGTTCCCTTATTGTATCCGTTGCTGAATTACATTTCAGGAATTGAAGATATGATTTTATTTTAAGCTTTTTGAGAGAATAATTTTATGCGAATTATACTTTCTTTCCTCAGCTCGACAGTGAAAATACTTTGTAATTTCTACATGTTGTATCAACTTCAGCAGATTGATGTTAATGAACAGTTATGTTAAAATGTTGAGAATGATTTTTTTTTGGCATGCTCATTTTGTTCACTATGGCTGACATTATCACGTCATGTATAATAATCGTCCACGTTGTGCCAAATGAAGATAATTGATTTCGGTGCCAGGTCACGAGTTCGCTGGGATGAAGCTAATATTGGGGAGATTGAGAAAAACAAACCCGTTAGGCAAAAAATAACTGAACCGAAGACGCCATACCATCCCATGATTGACGACGACGAAGAAGATGATGGTCAATATATTTCAATCTATTCTCCGTGATTGAATTGCTAATAATTCCATGCTTAGTGTTAGTTGTTTGGTTCCCAACTGTAGATTCAGCGACTTCCATGATCAGAGGGAAAAGCTTTCAAGATGGTTTTGATGATGCAATGCACGCAGAGGCTGTTCGTTCAGCATTGAATGATGTTGGTTCCTCTAGTAAAGCTGGCGCTCACCACTCGGGGTGGACCACATCTGAAGATGAAGCTGATGCAATGGATGAAGATGAAGGTTTTTATTTAATCAACTTTCCCTTGCATAACGAGCTAACCATTTCAAGGTTTGGTTAACAACCTATGATTTTGATCCTTTGAATTAGGTAATGATGCTGAGCGACGGAGAAGCTTTAGGGAGCATCGTAAAGCCCATTACGACGAGTTCATTAAAATCAAAGAACTTCGGAGGAAGGGGTCGTTACTCGAGGATGAATCCGAAGAGGAGATTGAGGACAAAGGCCACAAAGAAGGTCGATGCAACTCATCATCGTCGATAACGGACGGCGTCAAAGACATCGACATTACAGAATCTTCCCAGCATGGAAATGGGCCTTGAGGTCTTGTTTTTGCATACAAGTTACATTTTTTGCAATGTTCACTCTCATTAATTTCATGCTTTGTCGTCCTCCCAGCAGATATACCCCATTCGAATCTTTCGGTAGCTTGAATCATCAAAAGTATATGGGTGAATCAACTCATGTTTCACTTCATAGATTTCTGAACTGGTTTCTTGCCCGAACTTTTCAGTTATTTTTTTTTTCAGTTGTTTGGAGCACAATATATATTGGAATGGAATTCTTGTGATATATAATGCCCCACAATACCTAAAACCATTCATTACAAGCAATCACAATAATCTTATCCTAAGCCTAACAGTAAACACCCCAATCAATACAATCCACCTTTGTAACAAAATGACCTACCAAACCCATTCAGACATTGATCTCGGCATTGCACTGACTTTCCCTACTACAACTTCTCCGCCCTCGAAAAATATTCGAACATGCTGTCATCTTCTCCGATCTCGTATCTTCCGTTATTTCTTGCTGAAATCGAGCATGGCTCTCGCCGACGGTCTCCCTCGACTCGAAATTCGACAGCACATCGTCGTCGCACGTGCAGAAATCGACGGGGCCCGCTTGAAAAGGGTCGCCGATCGAAGCCACTCGATTCTTGCTTACATGTTGTCCCGAGATTGGAGTAGCTTCTTCCGAGGGAAGCATGCAAGAAGCGCACGAGCTAGATTTAATTTCCTTCGACGAAGAAGAAGACGTATGGAGCAGTTTTACGAAGGACGTAATCCCTTGTCTGCACAGAGGACAAGGTATGGCGCCCGCTGCGATCGACGACTCAGAAGGGACGTTGTTTCCAGTCGAGCAAAGGTAGAGCGCGCATCTTACGCAGAGCTCATGCCCACATCCTGAAAAAAATACATGTATTCTTACGTCGTGAAAAAAGAAGAAAAAAGCAACCTTGTTTGAGATTTTCTGCGCAAAAGTAAGAGCCTTTATCCACCTTCAGCAGCGACAGAGCACGCTCTTTCTAAGCAAACAGCGCAGACGTCGTCTGCGTCGTCTGAGGCAGTTGCAGCAGAGGATTGCAGACCATATTCTCTGTTAAAACGCAGACAATTGTCGATTTTCAGTCTGGAAAATCGGTGGACGAATGGAAGTATATCGTGCGTTTACCTTGCGATGTTTAATACGCTCAAGAGAGGCGTCGACATATAATTAGAAGGCGGGAACGGTGGGATCGTAGTGTGCGAGTTAGGTCTTAGCAGCGGCTCGAGCCAGTGGCGGCCCCACATTCTCGCAACGTCGAAAGGAAGCCATCTGAAAGATCGAAATTTGTCAATTGAGTTTATATTCGAAAGTTACCGAATAATTAATATGCATTACGACGTTTTTTACCCGTTGCAATTCAACGACAAACGGCTGGCTCCTCTTGCAAGAAGTACCTGCAAAAAAAAAGTGAAAAAACGCCATCCCATGATATGAGATCAGTCCTAGATTGTTGGCGTAATATAGTTCGAATTCACTGCTATTTTTCTTGCGTATAGTTTGTCACCTGGCAGCACTTTAAGTTTCCTCCACAAGCAGCGTAATGCAAAGGCGTGCTTCCAGCTCCTACAAAACATAGCAACAGTATCGTAAAAAGGAGTTTTTTCTTACAACTCAAAGAAAGACAAACAGACACGCACCAATGAGATCCATGGATGTTCCATAGTGGAAAGTCACAGCTGATAAATTCGCCTGAAGGTCGAGTAGGAGCTGTACGCAATCGAAGTAACCATTCAGAGCAGCCATGTGAAGAGCTGTAATGCCGCCATCTGCTGCCTTACTCACAAACTTGGACAGGGAAGTGCTGTGTTGTGTAAGAAGAATGTAAGATAAATATACAACGGTATAAGACCAACACGTATTCGAAGAAAAGAACAGTGCTCTATTCTTGCCTGCTTTTAAGAGATTCAAGAGGACCACTTGGAATGAAATCTGCAACGACCAATCTGATGCACCGTGCGTGCCCACTGAGAGCTGCAAAGTGAATAGCACTTCTTCCGCTGAGATAGTCCGTTTTTGTAACCTAGTAGGCGCACGGAATCAGATCATACATGCACACTGAATTAATCCCTAAGTTTGAAACCAATTTGGAGGAAATTCAAGAAAATGGTCTGAGATTAATTCGAAGCGAAAACTTACATTGCATCTATAGAGGAGAAGAGTTTGAACAACTTCCCAGTGACCGTATCGACAAGCTTGCATCAACGCGGTCTGCAGAAACAGGGGAGGTAGAGAGGTTCGGACAAGGATTTTAAATGATTAAAGACGCATATTCATGAATTTTTTTTTACCTGCCCACAGTAATTTCTTGAATTTACTTCAGCTCCATTCTCCAGCAACAAAGAAACAATCTAAAAAATTCAAACTTTAGCGACTCAGTAAGGCGATGAAGTTTTTTCAGTGAAACGAACGCAACGCAGCTTTAACACGCACAAAAAACACACTGGAGATACGATTGAACGCAATCGCATAACATTGAAGGGTTAAAGGAAGAGATATGATATTATATCTGATTCTATATATTGGAACCTCATTGTGTCCTTTAGCAGAAGCAAAATGAAGCGGAGAATTCAAGCCGCCAAAAGTGGAGTACTTTGCAAGGCATGGATTGCAGTCCAAGAGCATCTTTGCTTCTAACAAGTCTCCATCTCTTGCCGCTGATACTAATCTCTCGCCTGAAGCTGAGCACCCAAATGAATTACCCATTAATTAATTTTCTACTGTTTCTCTTTTCCTAAATTTTCGCCTGATTTCTCTCTCCCTCTCTCTCTCTCTCTTAATATCTCTGTAGCGTATCTTGATGGATTTTATCTTTCTTTCTTTCTTTCCAAGATTAACTAATAATACAATCTATCGTTTCGGAAAAAAAAAAAGATTAACTAATAATGATAATTAGATAAAGTATATGATAATTAGGTCAGCTGTCGTGTGAACATTTGAAAACTTCATGGGGATTGGTTTTCTAATCAAGATCTGAGACATCATGGCAGCTGCTCTACACCTTTCTATTTAATTACGTTAAACAATATTACAAACTAATTCCTGAAAATCTTGAAACTATGAAAACAATTAAAAAATATTTTTGTTTCTTTTGTAGCGTTTGTCTCACTTGTCCTTGGTTTTATTCTTCCATCAATCGATGAGGAGCTTGGAAAACATTCACATACTTCATAACATTGTTCACTAGTGCAACTCCGGTTTGTGATTTGTTTTTTTAATACTTTCAAATTGGAAAATTTGTATAATTTATTGTCGGTCTATTTGAGAAGAAATATATGATTGTCAGCTGTGAGAGCTGATATAAATAATTATAAGTATATTCTACGTCAAGATTGAGTGGAGTAACGAGCCTTGTCTGAATCCATGAAAGAGAAAGCAAAGCCAGTTTGGTGTTTGAAAATTGCAACAATAAATTTCTTTATACATGTGCAGTTTACCATATATTGTATCGGAGATATTATGCAGAAAATTCAAGAAAGCTAGATAAACTCAAACACGCATTTCTAGTCATGCCATGCCACGAACCATTTTCTCTCTTATTTTATCATGTATATAATTATTATTTTCAATTCACTCTAGACACGTAATTGCAGCCACCAATTAATCATAGAATAATGGAAAATATCCAAGGCAAATGACTATTGATGTCGTCATATGTATGAATTTATTTATCATCATATATATCGCTATCTATGGAATCTAATTATGAAAATATGCAATTACCATCCATATGGCCACTTGTAAAACCAATCAAAAAGGGGGAGCTCGATGTTTTAAATGGGCCTGATGATTGGCCCAATTAAAATAAATTGGCCCACATTCTGCAATTAACTGCATTACATTGACGGGTCGGGTCTCGGCGGCCTGCTCCAGCTTCTTGACGTACGGTTGACCATTATATATAAATCTACATACATAATACAACGCAAATGGGATTATTGATAATAATTATTCGATTGTTGAATCCCATTTCTTGATCATCATTTCCGGGATTTGTAAACTTCATTTCGCGTTTTTAATTTGATTAAGAGAGTTGAAGATTATTGGATAGCGTGATAGGACCATATAATAATACACGTGGGCCGCACGAATATAAGTGTATGGCACTTAATATTGTATAACATGATAATTGCTATGGTGCCCACCTACCGTGAGCACATAAGCAAATCTTTCAAGTTTTTGCATTTTTTTCAATTTACAGCGTCGCCAACACCTCCGTAGACTCTCATATCTATTGCTAACCTAAATCGCCCTCTCAACACTTTAATTTTTAAAAAATCATCACTTCGGTACGTCGTCCACATGTGAATAATAAATAATGAATTACCTCTTGTTAGGATCGATTATGTGTTTAGAGGGGATGAATAAACACTTGTCTATCTTTTGGTATTCAACCGGTTACGGTAGATACCGGTACTTGATATTTTCCTGCTGTGACTTGTGCGAAAATGAAACGACCGGTTTTGAACCAATACCGATTGAAATATGCAATTAGTCTGTTTGTGAGTGTGAAAGAAAGCAGTTTGTTTCTGGAAGTTCGGAGTTAATTCTCCTACGTCTCCCCTTCTTCCTCACAAGGAAGGTTCACTAGATCTTCAGTTATACAATATACATTACAACCTACCCAGTTGAACCCAACCCAACTTGATCTAATGAATCACCTAGGCAGTTGTGTATAGACAATCCACCTACTTCAAGAGCTTGTTAAAGTCCCTTGGATACAACTCACTTACTAGCAAATCCTGGTCTACGTACAGTGAGGTCAACACCTAAACGACTTGTTTAATCGCTTGAAGACAATACTTTTTGCACTTGTCTTTCGCTTGAGAGTTGGTGAAGCACATTCTTCGTCATGCCTTTCTTCTTTTTATAGTTGGCCTTGATGTATGGAGCTGTTGTGAAATAGCTCCTTGTACCGGACACTGCATTAAATGCTCTTTACCCGAAATAGGTATTGTCCGGTCTTTGTTGCAGTTCAGCTTGTGCCATTTGCTTTATTCCTCTTTGAGCTTGTCTTGACTTCTACTTGGGCTCCATTCGAGCCATTCAATAAATGTATGTCAGAGGTCTTCAATCTTACCGCGCCTTGAATAAATTTGAATCTTTGACTACGTGGCACATCCGGTATAGGATTTCCGTTCTTCAACGTTATCCGGTTTTCGTTTGCACATTGAGTCAACCTTGACCACGTGGCTCATCCGGTATCTGATTTCCGGTCATCACTGGTCTTCCGATTGAAGTCTTCATCCGGTTTTTGTTTGTACGCTGGACTGTTTCCTAGTATCGGTCTCACTTATGTCTAACCGGTATACTTAGTTGAGTTTTAGTCGAATCACCAAAACCGTTTAATCTGAATTCTTCAAATTCACGATTTCTAACACCCCTTGTAAAGATTACACAACTCAAAAAAGTCAGCAGTTCCGCAAGATGCGGTGGAAAATGCTAATGTAAAATCCACATGCATTATATAATAACTACTAGTTGAGTAAAATGCTATTATATATGCAAGTCAGCTCCTCGTAATGTAAAATATATTAATAAATATGAAGAAAAAAATCTTATTTGCCAATGCGATAGCTCTATAAATTGGAACACTCAAAGGAAAACACACACATACACTTAACAATACGTTCTTCCTCGCTCCTTGTTTTTTAGAACAAACTCATGGAGATCATAACACTCTCACGTATTATTCTGATCTCCATCTTATTGATCTCCCTTCGATCTCTAAAGAATCGACGAAAGAAACCGATTAACCTTCCGCCGGGGCCCACACCCTACCCAATCATCGGCAACCTTCTTTCCATCGGCCAAGCTTACCATCGCTCATTTCACAAACTCTCTCAGACATATGGTCCCATGATGAGTCTTTACTTCGGCAGCAAACTAGCTGTAATAGTTTCCTCTGCTGAGATCGCCAAAGAACTGATAAAAAACCATGAAACGGTCTCTAAGATCCCTTACTTGCCTGTCGTTTCAACTGTACAAGACCACCATAAATACAGCATGCTCTACGGATCCATGGATGGCTACGAACGGCGTAGAATGCGTAAGATATGTAAGAAGTACATGTTCTCAAAATGGTGCCTGGACAAGAGCCAATACCTAAGGCAAGAGATGATGAACAGATTGTGTGATTACGTCAGCAGGTGTAGCGAAGAGGGTCGTGCTATAGACGTGGGAGAGGCTATTTTTACTAGCATATTAAACAACATATCTGCGTCTCTTTTCTCCATCGCTGTGTCTGACTATGAATCTGAAGATTCGCATGAGTTCAGGAATTACATTGAAGGTGTTGTGGATGAAATTAGTGCGAATAATATAGCTGATGTGTTCCCAGTTTTCAAGCCCTTCGATCCACAGGGTCTTATGAAGAGGGCCAATTTTGATTTCGGTAAGTTGCTTTCGGCCATGGAAGGATTCGCAAATCGAAGATTGGAGGAAAGGAAAAGTGAAAACTATGCAAAGAAGAACGATATGCTTGAGACACTCATCGATCTTGTTGGGGGATGACCACCGTTGGATTCGTTATTCAATGTAATTTCCGTGTTTGCTAGTTCTAAGGATTGATTCAAGCTATAACGAGCTTAATCAACCCAAGTTAAGCAACCCAAACACACACAACTCTAACACCGGAATTTTACGTGGTTCGGCACAATTTGTACCTACGTCCACGGATCAACCGAGCTTCTTTTCACTTAGTCACCAACACGAAGTTTACACAGCACTCAAGCCTCTACAACTTCCGTGTTCTACCCTCACAGTGATTTTCTCTCTACACAAAGAAATAAGCTCTCAAAAGTGATCACCCAAAACAGAGAAATCTGAGATCTATTTATAGATGCAATTCACACCCATTGTGTGAATTGGGCTTGATCCTAGCCATCAATCTTTAGCCACTTGGACGTCCTAGATTGCCCCACGTGCCCTCTTGCCTTTGTGCATGAACCTAGCAAGCAAAGCATGACCCAAGCAAGAAGTTCGTGACAGGTCACGGCCTGTGACATCCTTTGTCACGGCCATGACCAAGCATGCTCTTCCTCATGTGTGTTTACTGCCATCAGTCACAGCCACGGACATAACTGTCACGGCCGTGACACCATCGAGCCTTCCACACTGCCGAGCGTCACGGGCTATCGCATCTCCCGTCACGGCCGTGACCAAGTCGGGCCTCCAATCTCTTATAGTCGATAGTCACGGCCTCTTGTAGCACTCGTCACGGCCGTGACACCGGGCAGTTCACGGCCACGTGCTTTCCTTGTCACGGCCGTGACACCGGGCAGCAACTCCATCATATCAACACTGCCCTGGTTCACGGCCGTGACGCCTCATGCACGTGCCGACGAACCTTGGCTGAGAGCACGTCTCGATCCGATCTCTTTCTCCGGTCGATTCCGGCGACTCCGGCGAGGTTTAGGATCGCTCTTCCCGACAATCTCCACCTCGAGACTATAACCTCGCAATCCCAACTCCAAGCATCCTCATAGCTGCCCCAAAGCGCACACTACACTCGCTTGAACTCGCCCGGAAATCAGCTTCGCTATTTTTCTTCCTTTGCCACGAAAATCACCTCCGTGAGCTTCGATCTCTCCTCAAAGCTCCACCTCGACTAATGTGCTCCTGCTCGGTTGATCATCCAGCTCCCTTAGGAGCTGCGTTCCTCAATCGTGAACTTGCCGACCCCAAGTAGGATTGAAATTTCCCACTTAGGATCGACTCGAACCTTTGAGCTCACCATCTTCGTTTTCCCCGAAGATCCATCGATCCTAGCCTTTTGAGCCACCACATTGACTCCCCTTCGGCTAGCGAACACCTTCCTTTCGGCCTTCTTTGAATCCAAGACCTCCGCAGCTCGAACATCTGAAAAACAATCAACCTCATTATCAGAAAACTCAGAATTCCTGTCAGATTTGTCCCATTTTGTAGCTGAGCTTCCGCCATCTTTCTCCCCGACTTCTGAGCTATTTTCCTCCTCTGAGACCTCCCCACCATGTGGCTTTGAAGTCCCCTCATCCTTAGGCACGAACAACTCCGTTTCGGGCTCCGAAAGATCGTCGCACGAGCTCATCAAAACCAGCCCCGTAGCAGGTTTCTGTTTTCCCGTTTCGAGCTTCACTTTTGCTCCGCATTTCTCCACCTCGAAATGTGTCTTCTGTGGCTCCTTCTTCACCGCTTTTGAGCCACCACATTTCCTAGTTTCTCCAGGAGTGGACGTCACCACGGAGCAACCTTTCAAGACATAGATACCACGCCTTTTTACCCCTTCCAGAATCAGCCTGCCCTGTTTTCGTACCTTCGTTTTCCCGGCTGCGACTTGAGTGTTGTATCCCCTCCTATCCAACGCTCCGATGGATATCAAGTTCCGCTTCAACTTCGGAACATACCTTACGTCTTTTAGGATCCCCAACACTCCATTTGCTAGCCTCATTCGGATGGATCCGCAGCCCCGAACCTCGCAACTTTTCCCATCGCCTAGCGTGACTGTTTTTCCCTTCAACGCCTTGAAGTCGTGCAGCCATTCCTTCTTGCAGGTGATGTGGAAACTTGAGCCGGAATCTAAGATCCACTCCTCATTCCTCTCGAGCTCGGAGACGTTGAGAACCTCGGCATATTCGAAGCCATCGTCCGCCAAGTTATCCGAGTTCGCACTTCCTCCTTTCTGCAACTTTGGGCACGATCTCCTGAAATGCCCCACCTCGTTGCAATGATAGCACCTCTTCGGCTCCGGATGCTCTTTCTCATTTCCCTTCTTCTTCTTCCACGATTTGACCTTATTCTGCACCATAAGCATCTCAGCTACACCTGCATTTTCAGCAACATGTTTAGGCAAAGCTTTGTTGTTGAGCTGTTTTGTGCTTAACGCAGACATCACATCCTCCAAATTGAGCTTTTCCCTTCCGTAAAGGAGAGCCTCCTTGAAGTAATCGTGGCTTTTGGGCAGAGAGCACAGCAGCAACAGGGCCTGATCTTCGTCCTTGATCTCCTCCCCGATGTTCTGCAAGTCAAGCACCAATTTCTGAAACTGGTTTACTTGCTCGTCGAGGACCATCCCTTCCTCCATTTGGAACCGATAGAGAGCTTGTTTGAGGTACAACCTCCGAGCCAAAGACTTTGTCATGTACAGGGCATCTAGCTTCTTCCAAATCTCCTCCGCCGAAGTCTCCGAAGCCACCCGTCGGAGCACTTGGTCTGATAGAGACAAAATCAGCGTTGAGTACGCCTTCCCCCGGATCTTCTTCTTCGCGGCTGGCGTCAAGGTGGCCGGTTCCATCGAAGCCTCGGGCTTGAGAGCCTCCTCAAGCCCCTTCTCCACTAGCACCGCCTTCATCTTGAGCTTCCACAGCCCAAAGTCGTTAGAGCCATTGAATACCTCCATCTCCAACTTCGTCATGGTAGTCATCCCGGGAATCGAGCTCTCCTCCACGCTCACCGCACCACTTGTTGGGGGATGACCACCGTTGGATTCGTTATTCAATGTAATTTCCGTGTTTGCTAGTTCTAAGGATTGATTCAAGCTATAACGAGCTTAATCAACCCAAGTTAAGCAACCCAAACACACACAACTCTAACACCGGAATTTTACGTGGTTCGGCACAATTTGTACCTACGTCCACGGATCAACCGAGCTTCTTTTCACTTAGTCACCAACACGAAGTTTACACAGCACTCAAGCCTCTACAACTTCCATGTTCTACCCTCACAGTGATTTTCTCTCTACACAAAGAAATAAGCTCTCAAAAGTGATCACCCAAAACAGAGAAATCTGAGATCTATTTATAGATGCAATTCACACCCATTGTGTGAATTGGGCTTGATCCTAGCCATCAATCTTTAGCCACTTGGACGTCCTAGATTGCCCCACTTGCCCTCTTGCCTTTGTGCATGAACCTAGCAAGCAAAGCATGACCCAAGCAAGAAGTTCGTGACAGGTCACGGCCTGTGACATCCTTTGTCACGGCCGTGACCAAGCATGCTCTTCCTCATGTGTGTTTACTACCATCAGTCACAGCCACGGACATAACTGTCACGGCCGTGACACCATCGAGCCTTCCACACTGCCGAGCGTCACGGGCTATCGCATCTCCCGTCACGGCCGTGACCAAGTCGGGCCTCCAATCTCTTATAGTCGATAGTCACGGCCTCTTGTAGCACTCGTCACGGCCGTGACTGCACTGTTCACGGCCACGTGCTTTCCTTGTCACGGCCGTGACACCGGGCAGCAACTCCATCATATCAACACTGCCCTGGTTCACGGCCGTGACGCCTCATGCACGTGCCGACGAACCTTGGCTGAGAGCACGTCTCGATCCGATCTCTTTCTCCGGTCGATTCCGGCGACTCCGGCGAGGTTTAGGATCGCTCTTCCCGACAGATCTCATGGAAGAAAGTGGCGGAGACTTCACAGTAAAAAACGTCAAGCATCTACTTTTGGTAATATAATTATTACAGCTTGTAGTCTACAGCTAGTTTAATTGTCTTAAATGCACAAATATACACGGTCTTTAAATCGATGGAAGAAACCCTACTAATATTTGATATAAACGACAGTACTGATGTGCTTCGTAATCATCATAGGAGTTGTTCGTGGGAGCATCAGAGACATCATCTGCAGCGACGGAATGGATAATGGCAGAACTACTACGAAACCCTAACGTAATGTCGAAGGTCCAAAACGAAGTTAGGTCAGTGGTCGACGTGGAAGAGCAAGTTAAAGAATCTGACATCCCAAAACTGTGTTACCTCAACGCTGTAATAAAAGAAACCCTAAGACATCACCCTCCTTCAACGATGTTCACACGTGTTCTTGAAGAGGACATTGAAGTCAGAGGCTATCTAATTCCCAGACACACTCAACTACTCTTTAACGTCTACGTCATCGCCAGAGATCCAAGTTCATGGTCAGAACCAGACAAGTTCTATCCCGAGAGGTTTTTGGGAGAGAAGAGCGGCGTAGATTACAAGGGCCATGATTTTGAGCTTCTTCCCTTCGGCGCGGGGAGGAGGAAGTGCCCAGGAATGCCACTTGCCGATAGAATGATGCCTAAAATTGTTGCTACTTTGGTCCATAAGTTCGATTGGAATCTTCCATTGGCAATGAAGCCTGAGGATTTGGACATGACGGAAAAGGCTAGGGTTACTTTGAGGAAGAAAGTTCCCCTCATGGCTATTCCCATTAATTACAAGCTGTGAAAAAAGAAATAAATGTGTAAATCTCTATATCTGGGGTTTTGCGGGTCTGTGTTCCTTTGCGTTGTTGTATGATGTGCGTGGTCAATTTGTTCCTTGTGTTTGTTTGATGTTATGCTTCTTATTATTCTGTAAATATTAAATGTCTAATGGCTTTTTTATAGGAATTCGTTAATTGTGTAACTACCACACTAAGTTATGAAACAAGACAACCGCACGCAAACGTTAGGCAAATATGTATCTATTATATAAAGGCTCATGCCATCATAGTAACCGTCATGCAATTAATTGGTATGTCACTTACAATTACAATTAAGCCCTTTATATTTTCAATTTTATTCCAATTATATCCCAAAATCAATATTTTCATCTATTTATATACTTATTGATAATAAACATTTACAGACAGAATAAAATGTTTATTTCTTATATATTGCACACCCAATGAGTGTGCCAAAATACTAGTTGTTATTATCATATTACAGGGTATTGACTATCTGTAGTTATTATATGTCAATAATGTTGATAGTGGTAGTTATTGTGGATTAAGATGTAGAGTGAGATTTTTGGAATTTTTACTTTTAGTTGATTTTTTAAGTTAAGAGACCACGTATCAAAATTTCAGAACACCTACATTTCCATAATATTATAAGATATATATATATATATATTATATATATACATACCAAGAGGAATTCTCAATATCAAGAAAAAATGGATTGTATATATCTTTGAATCCCATCTTAAACTATATCATTGATCCCAAATTGAAAGTTTCGAATCTCTAATTATAGAGGAGCAAAGCAAGAAACCATGTGTGTGACACAAAGCTACAATGGCATACCTTTGATCTCTTCAGAAGAAATATTGAAGCTTTCGTAGATAGATGCAAAGCCATTTTATGACGAGAAAGAATAGATCGATGCATAGAGTTCAAAAGTCGTCCGAATGTTTCAGTGTAAGGGAGATAAAAAAGAAGCCAAACTGTTGAAAGAAAACTTCGACAAGAACAGAGGCTCTATGTCGCTCTTAGCTACAAACTCTCTAATTTTGGTAGCTTTGTCTGAACGGTTTGCTTCAAACTGTTATAATTAAGCCGAAGAATCATTCACAGGGCAACTCTCCTTTGGCATGTCAATCACATTGCTGTCTTTGAAGTTTTGCATGCCAAATAAGAGTAGCCCTACAAATGTTTTCGCCTTGCATGATCGAAGCCCTCGTTCTTCTCTAGTAACTAAATTTGTTACAACGATCGTTTTCGGGAGTTTTTTTTTTTCTGTTCTTGAATGAAATCTCTTGAGTAATAGGTCCACCGTTTATATAGGTGTTAGCAGAAACGGAATAAACCAAAGCAAGCAATGGCATATACCAACATTTTCTTACATAGATCTTCTTTGCCCTTATCTCGTCTCTTAATAAAGCCTCTTTCTCAAGGAGTATCAGATTCTATCGGCCCATTGGATGTAGTGAATAGTATGTGGAAAAAAGCAGTTGAAACCATAATATTCTCAGCTAAAGATTGACATAAAATGTCTCATGATATATATCTTAAACCTCTGAAAAAAGATTACGGCAGATACAAAATAAACCAGCTATTTATGCAGACATGTATACTAGAATAGAATTCGATATCTACGATCGACATGTATACCCATTTATGATCATCAGAAAGACAGCAAAGGGACTAAACAGACGACCTTTTCCTTTTTTAAGTACACGAAAGAATCACGAACAATGAATACCAAACAAAGCAAAGACAAAAGAGCCTTCTCTCACCTTTGAATCAACTCAAAGCAGATCCCACGTAAAACTAGGATTTCCCTGTTGATGAGCTTGAGCTGTAGTAGCAGCAGAAGCAGTCTTGCCTTGGTTGTCCGACGTCGAAGCTTGGATTGGTATGGAATCAAAGGTTTCCCATTGAGTCGTTATTACAACGTTGGAAGCTGAATGTCTCGATGTCTGCTGCTGCTTTTGTTCCTTCACAGGCGAGTCGATCAGCGAGCGCTGTTGATTTTGGGCCCGAGGGGAAGAAGAATGAGAAGACGACTGCCCATTTGAATGCTTATGGTCTCCGTTGCTTGTCGATGCCGCCACGCTCTTCATCTTCATTGCATCGAGCGCCTCCACGTACTTCTGTACTCTTTTCACCTTTAATGTTAGAACGCAACAGCTATCATTACGTCTCTGTTTTGGATCATTTCATATCGAGCGAATGCATTTATGGGCATTTAAGTTTCACCTGCAATCTCTTCTGTAACTTGACATCACCGTCGTCGAATATGTCGTCCAGTTTAACCAAAAGGCTCATCAACGAGTCGGTTAAGTTTAGGACATCTTTCTCAGACACCGTACCGCTTTCGCGTATCACAGATTCAAGCTTCGACACCTACCAAGGATTTACATCCAAGCTTAAATTTACACGGAGATACTGTAATAAATTCGATCGATTACCTCACCGCCGAGCTTGTCCACCTCCAAGCTAACCTCCGAGACCATCTTAGCAGCTTTTTCGACCTTGGCATTCTTCCTCATCTCCACGTATCTCTTCTCTTGACTGATCGGATCTTCTTGCAAGACCATCTTCGACTTGTCCTTAACGCCAGCTGTGTCAAGAAACGCCTTCGAATCCCTCTCTTTGCTCTTGTAGAACAGCTTCTGATCCAAGTGGTTCAATCCCGTCGGCCCAGACAGCATCTTCTTCAGATCTCCTGCGATTCAGCAACCAATTGCAATCAATCGCAATAAAAAAGAAACGAATTTTGAGACGATGGCTGGGGATTTACCGAAAGTGGCCTGAGAGCTGATACGAACTTCGTGATAGACCGAAGCGTATTTGACACGCACTCGTATGGTAGGAGGAGGAACTGTGGGTCGATCGTCGCGCTTCTGTACGAGCATTCCGCAGGGTCTGATTTCCAATTCGTTATCGCCAGAATGGACTTCGTCTCCGCCGATTTGATTCGATCGAGGTGGTAATGCATCGCTCTTCATCTTTCGCATACGCATCATCTTCGGGATTTCGAAACGGAACGATCTAGGAAGACAGAGTAACTACGCCTATGCGATTATGATTAACCTGCCTTATATCAGACGGTTGGAAACCTTAAAGGCAGGGTAAAGATCAAAGCATTGACTAGGGTTTGATCTACAGTCATCAATTCTTATCCCAGGTAAACAAACAAAAAGAAAAACGAGATAAGAAAGGGTAAAGGCTATGAAACAATAGCCCTACCGAAAAGGGACAAAAAGACTTTTTATCGCTGAAATTTCTAACGCAGCATTAAACTCAGACGCAACACTTTTTTCTCCACGCGTCCATCGCATTGCGTAGCCTTTTGAATCTTTGGATTTAGCTCCACCAACTGACACTAACTGCAATCAACAATTGAAGATCAAAGAATCAAGAAATTAAAAAACAAAAAAAAAAGGGCAAGGAACGTTTCATGCTCCTGAAACCAAAAAAAAAAATTCACTCAGGGAAAAAAAAAATTAACTTAAAAAATAAGCCGCCGGAGCTGAATTCGCTGGCGGCGATGGGTCGCCGGCATAGTAACAACAACGCGCCTCGAAATTGAATTACCGACAGAAAACAAAAATAATAATCAGATCACACTTACGGTAAGTAAAGCCCAGAACATAGAAAGTAGCAGCTGCAGCAGCTAGCGAGAAATCAGCCAAGAATATCTCGAGATTTCGAATGAAGCAACGTGAAAGAGAAAAAAAAAATAATAAACTGGTTAAAATAAATAATTAAAAATGAATTATTTATTGTGCTATCCTTCTCCTTGCTAGGCTGGACCGAGTTGTGTTGAAGATGAAGGGACACATGCGCCTTAGTATAAATCGTATGGACATTAAATTATATGTATTTTATTACCATAACAGAAGCGTTGAATTTGAAACATATCCATATTTTATCTTATTCTATATATACTACAACAGCAAAATTATTGAATAATGTTGCACAATTAGAAGCTTCCTTCTGAAGAGTATAAGAAAAGGCTTTAGGTGATGAGACACATGAGTAGTTACTTGAAGCTTTTTACTTGGAATATTGCACGTGAAAATATTGATTTTAGTTCAGTAAATGAAATAAATAAAACATTGGGTGCTCGCTCTTTCGTGTGTGTGTACGCTGCTAGCTAAGAAAGCCATATTTTTACTACATAAATAATTCAGTATTTGTTTGCTAAATTGAATGACGTATTTTCTTGATTTGGCGAGAGAAGTACTAAATTGACCTCGTTATAGGCGCGGGGTCAAAAACAACTAATGTCTGACCCCTTCCTTATGAATCCCACCGACAGCGAATTCACCGTTGGATTTGTACACGTGGCATCATCTGATCTACGACGATGCTAGTTGATCCTCTCGACTCGAGCGTCGAGAACCAGACAAAGTAATGGGCGGTCGATTTTTCTTTACCTTTTGAAATTGTATTATCATTGTTAATTCATACTCCTACGAATTTTTATATATATATTTTTATTCCGTGCATATTTCTATTCTTGTTTCCCTGTTTGGTTTGTATTGTGATTTGTGAAACAATAAGGTTTGCCGACAGTATTTTTTTATGTATTAATTAATATAAATTATTTGTCGAACATATCTGTTGGGCTAACGAATTTGGTCTCTCGCCCATTATTGATAAAACATGTAACAATATGGTTCATGCTCCTCTAGAATTATAAATTCTGAACTTAATATTTTAAAAGTGGGCTCAAAGATGTAATTTCAGATGGGCTTAAATTAAAAGATACACAACTAAAGATTCAATTCTCGACAGTGAAAATACATACATCTTGATCTTGATTCTTGGTATATATTTCGATTTTCGAATCCGCCAAGGTTGTCTCGTTTTCATACCTTATTAGTACAGTAATTACACGCAATTAACGAATGCCTAGACAGAGCCATTCGCCATTTAATATTTGTACATCTATGTGGGCTTTTCCATAGTCTTTAAGGAAAGATAAAAGATTCTCATTGAATAGTTTGGGGAACTAAAAAGCCAAGCAAAGCAGGCATTAGCAGTTCGGTCTCGAAATTAAAAGCAGTCACGAGGTTAATTAGCGTACTTAGGTTTCACTAATTCGCGTTATTCATGTCCATATATATATATATATATAAATATTTGCAACTGAAAAAGAAATTGACCTAATTATGTTAAATAAGCATTTAATTACTTCGATTTGTAATTAACCTAAAGTTTAATTGTTTGGCCAACCCTCGTTTTCAAATAATTCATTAGATGTGAACTGTGATTTTGTCGTACGCTCTCCTTTTGATTCTTGATTGCCTACCTTAGCAAACCTAAATTTTATAATATTTTATTTCCTTTAGAAAGTGGAGATGAAGTAAACGTGCGTGAATCAATCTCGTCATGCACTTACCTGCGTAATTCAACTCCACATATATATGAGCCGATGAAAAAACGAATTTTCTGGTTATATATATAATATATATGTATATATATATATAAACATGCATCAAGGATGAAATCCATATACTGGCAATTGGTGAAGATATTTGTGTTTATTCTGTGAATGTGAGAATAATAAATAACGCAAGTACTCCCTACATCTGCCCAAAAGGCAACATCGCCCATGTGATCGTTCGGTGCCCATTGGTCTAGGTGAGAAACTGTGATCAAAGGTTCAAATATATATGTATATATTATTCTAATAGAAAGGTTTACAAATTCAATATATTTATCAGAGTGCTGTCAGAACTCTATTCGCAGATAAATCATGTCGTAGTACGATGATTTAATGGAAGTAAAGAGATCAACCATTCTCACGTCCTCTCCGATATTAATAAATCATAAAAAAATTGCCATTTTTATTTTCAAGAAATTCCAAAACCCAATATAGCTGTAAATGCTCACCTTCTTTTTACCATTATCTAACCGTTAACTAGATTTTGCTAATAAAACAAGCATTTTACAAACTTACCCACTCGTTTTCTTGTTTATAATAAATGTAAAAATATAATACATTTCTTATCAAGGCGCAATCGTGGGCCTTTTCCTTTTTTGTGGGTAGAACTTTATACAGAAAGACAAGGAGAATAACAGATTTAATGATCAAAGAGGAAATATTGGGGTCTGTGGTCTGAAAATAAAGAGGTTGCATCAATTGCCATCAGGTTTCCATTTATTAGTTCCAAATCCTCTTCTTCCCTCAATCTCTTCTTTCTTCTTATGCCTATATTCTTGGCATTTTCAGAGCCATGTGTGCTAAATTAGATTCTACAAATAATTCAAGCTGCTTTTTTTTTTTTTTTTTAGGTTGTGGTTGACCTCTATCTCCCTCTGTATATTTACGGGCTTGAAGAGAATAATATTTATTTCACAAGCTGGGGTTTTCTTGACATTGCTTTCTCTTTCTGCTAATTTTGGTATCTCATCTGATCAACTTTCCTTGAAGCCAACTGATTTTGGGATTCTAGGGTTTATTTCCTTGCTCCTGCTTGTTTGAACTGAGTTGAAGTTGTGGTATTCAGATTTAGTTACTAGGGTTTGCTTTATGTGATTTCTTGAGCAGCTTTTCCTCAATTAATACTCATATAAACACCAACGCTTTTTTTCTTGAATTTTTTCACATACCCTCTTTACTTGTCTGTCTAATAAAAAAATTGGGGACTACCCAGTTCAGATCTTTCAATATTTCCATTAGTTGAGATAAATGGGTTATCTTTTATCTTGTAGGGTTATTTCATGGTGAAGATATACTTATAAAAAGTTTTGGATCCTAAAGCAATTGAAAACCTTGAATTAATTATGTATGCGCAGTTTGCCTTGAAGAAAGAAAAAAATGGTGAGAGGAAAAGTTCAGATGAAGCGTATAGAAAACTCAACGAGCAGGCAAGTTACCTTTTCAAAGAGAAGAAATGGTCTGTTGAAGAAAGCTCATGAGCTATCTGTACTTTGTGACGCTGAAGTAGCTTTGATCATCTTCTCACAGAAAGGGAGATTATACGAATTCTCAAGCGACAAGTGAGTTGTTTATCTTTTGTTTCTTTGAGAAAAAAAAAGAGTCAATTTTTATATTTCAAATCCCATAAAGTCTTTGTCTTCAATTTTCTTTTACAAGTTTCACTTAGTTCAATGTTGTTTCGTACCTTGTTTTGGTGCTTTCGTCTTGCTTTTTTCGTACTGCGAGGGATACGTTTCAATGCTTGGTTATATTTAAATACTTGAGCACTCGAGTAGTAAGTACTACACTGAAATGTACTGTGTTTTTGTGTTCTGATCATAAAGCATTTCAAGTCCTATACCATCAAATTGCCTTTAAATAACTCATTTGTGTATTAAAATTTAAAAATGATTTCCATTATTTAACCATCTGTACAGTTCTTTGAGATAAAATGACTAAGATCCTATCAAGTCCGATCCCAGGTTTTCCTTGAAAATATTAAATTCGCTGCTTGATATATAAAATGCACAATTTACATTTTGTTACCTCACTATGTGCATGTCAGTTAATTAGTCTTGTACCAGGAAGATATAGCAAGAGATTGGGTTATGAAATACATTGTAAAAGGAATTAACATTCTGAAAAAAATTAGGTTAATAATCCAACTAAACTGTGATTACTGCGAGTTAGTTTATCAAAGAAAGGGAAAAACACCTGTGTGTTCCCTTTACATCAGTCGTCATAAGAAACATGTGGATGCCTTGTCAACTCACGAGCTTTGTGTTTTTTCTATATATAATGTATTAGTAACAAGTTCAATAACCTAGCTAGTTGATATATCTTTAATGATTGCATTTTCTTCATTTCTTTGATTGTTTGATTCTGAATGTTTCAGCATGAAGAAGACCATCGAAAGATACCTGGGGCATTTCACACAAGATCGCAGCAATAGCATTGAATTTGAGCAGCATATGCAGGTTTTTATTAATCATACAATTAAATCGTGATCGAGTGAGAACTATTATCTTGTATATATGCCATTTCTGTTAACATTTAACATGTTAAATTCTACACTCAGCATTTGAAACACGAAGCAGCATTCCTGGGCAAGAAGATTGAGATGATAGAGAGTTCCCAACGGTTCTTTTCCTCAACTGATACCTAAGCTGATCTAAGAATATTTTTTTAAAAAAAAAGTTTAATTTGTGTGACATTATTTACATATTCAGGAAGCTTTTAGGGCATAACCTGGGCACATGTTCGTTGCTAGAGCTTCAAGAAATCGACAATCAGCTTGAAGTAAGCCTAAAGAACATCAGAGCCAGAAAGGTTACGCCGCCTAAACAAATAGCTTATGAATTCCATGTGAATTAATATTTGAACTATAGATTTGTTGTTTCTGCATATTCACCAGGCACAAGTCTTCAAGGAGGAACTAGAAAAATTAAAAACCAAGGTAAAGAAAATCAAAGCCTTCCTTTATTGATCTTCAAGTCTTGCCAGTTTGTGGTGTAGCTGATATCATATTGTCCAGGAAAAGCTTTTGATAGAAGAAAATGCTAGGTTAATACAAAAGGTACGCACTTTCAGAAACATATAAAAATTGAATCTTATTCCAATTACGTTCTCCTATTATATAATCCTTCATCCAATATCTTAGTTAGGTTAGGGTTATATATAATTACCATATGAATGGTGCGCAGTGTGGATTGAAGGCTAATAAGGAGATTGCTGGGAGCTCTAATCAAAGTACAATCAGCTCTGAGGTGGTGACTGAATTGTTTATTGGTCCTCCCGATTACCAGAAATTAAAGGACGGCCTCTGATATATATAATATTTATCAACTAATACTCATTTGATATATATGAATACACATGTTTCTTTCCTTAATATGTAATCACCTTCTGTTAATCAGCGGAGTGTAATAGAACTCAAATACCTGCGTGATTCTATTTACAGTTTTTCTTTTCTTTCATCCAGAAGCATGCTCACATATTTAGATCGAAATTGGAATCAATCAGCGCATAGAAATATAATTCATCATCTCAGCTTCAGAGATTTTACAAGGTCGTACGACGAATACCATCCAAATTTCTAATTGAAGATTTCAACGCGGTAATGATAACCTGGTGTCCATGAAGAAAACAACATATTATTAGATCATTACAGGATTTTAATAAAGTTAGTAAACATGTATCCCACGCATCTTTTATAAGCACTATATCCTTTCACATCCCAAAATATATATCATCCTCGCACGTAGTATATAGTATCTGATTACCAATATATATATAAACCATGTCATTACACCATCATCCTCAATCAAACAAGCCATTTACCTTCCTACATTCCAAGCCAAATAAGAAGAAAGGAGGAAAAAAAACACAGTCCTCCACACAATGGCTACAATCAACAACTCCTACGGCAAAGTCAACGAGGCCGAAAACGAACGCCTAGTTGCCAAACGTCATACTCGAAGAAGGCTAACGATCATCGCATTGTCTTCATTCGTCCTCATAGCCATTGCAGTAGCTGCAGTTGTAGGAGTTTCCCAAAGCAACAAATCGAAGGACGATAACGAAAACAAGAGCTCAGTTTCTTCCTCGGTGAAAGCTGTTTGCAGCGTCACCTTATACCCCGACTCATGCTACAGCAGCTTAGCCCCACGGGTGAAATCTGGCCACGTCACACCTCAAGAATTGTTCGAATTATCAGTTCAAGTGGCAATCGACGAACTGTCTAAGGCCTCGGGAAATTTCAAGAATTATTACGCGCTCCTCAGCAACGTAACAGATCGCAACACGATCGCGGCTTTACAGAGCTGCCAACAAGTGTTCGATCTCGCCTTGGATCACCTCAATGCTTCCCTGATATTTCCAGGCATGAAAGCAGCTTCTGACATATTCGATGATCTTCTGACGTGGTTGAGTTCTTCGCAGACGTTCGTTCAGACTTGTATGGATGACATGGCGCTGGTGGATCTTAACCTAACCGCTCAACTGCAAGAAACTTTCAAGAATTCGGCCGAGTACAGCAGTAATAGCTTGGCTATCATCAAATCGGTGGATGATTCCATCAATGCCTTAGGGGCTGTGGGGAAACGAAGACGTTTGCTGATGAGCGAAGGTGCGCCGAGGTGGCTTTCTTTTATGGACCGTAAGCTTCTTCAAGCTTCTCTGAGTAATGGGACGGCGGGTAATAAGCCTTCTTCTTCTTCGTCGACGGTTAAGCCCGACGCTGTGGTGGCGAAGGATGGGTCGGGAAAGTACAAGACTATTTCAGCTGCTTTGAAGGACGTTCCTTTGAAGAGTGAGAAGAGGTATGTGATCTATGTGAAGAAGGGAGTTTATGTCGAGAAAGTTACCGTTGAGAAGAACATGTGGAATGTAATGATCGTCGGCGATGGAATGGCGGCCACCACTGTTTCTGGGAGCTTAAACGTCGTTGATGGAATTCCCACGTTTCAATCAGCCACTTTCTGTAAGAATTTTCTTTCCCATTATCGAATTCGATCGATCATGTTCGTAATGTAAGAAGGCTAACCTTTTGTATCCCCTGTTTATTCCCAGCCGTATTTGGAAAGGGGTTCATGGCCAGAGACATTGGGTTTGCCAACACGGCGGGGCCGGCGAAGCACCAGGCGGTGGCGCTGATATCCACGGCGGACTTCTCCGTCTTCTACCGATGCAAGTTCGACGGCTACCAAGACACTCTGTACGTGCACTCCAATCGCCAATTTTACCGCGAGTGCGACGTCTACGGCACCGTGGATTTCATCTTCGGCAACTCAGCCACCGTAATGCAGAACTGCAACATACTGCCAAAGAAGCCATCGTCGGGCCAGAAAAACACCATCACCGCCCAGGGAAAGTTCGACCCGAATCAGAACACGGGTCTCGCCATCCAAAACTGTACGGTCCAGCCCGCCGAGAAGCTCACCGGCGTGAACACTTACCTTGGTCGGCCGTGGAAGGATTATTCGACCACCTTGTTCTTTCAGAGCGCACTGACTAGCTTGATTAGCCCGCAGGGATGGCTGCCGTGGGTCGGGTCGACGGCGCCGAAGACGATCTTCTACGGCGAGTATATGAATGCTGGCCCCGGCGCCGTCACCAAGAAGAGGGTTAACTGGTTCGGGCTGAAGCTCAGTCTGAGCAAAGCCCAAGTCGGAAAGTTTACAGTTGGGTCGTTTATTAATGGGCCCAAATGGCTTCCTACAAATGGAGTTCCGTTTAACGTTGGGCTTTGAAGTTCGGACATATTTATTTTATCGGTTATTTCGGTTAATCTGTCTTCTTGTGCGTGTTTCTGCTGTCTGAGCTGAGCCTTTCTCGTTTCGCTCGTTCATTTCCATTGCCTTGCCTTGAGAATATATATACATCGAATTTCTAACAACGAACACTTCTATTTTCCAACATCCTTGCTTGTAATAATAAAAAAAAACAAGTTATATTGTATTATATATGATGTATCAACTGTTTTGGAACGTCGTCTTCTTTCCTCTTCTCCGCAACCACAATATGTAGATACATACATATATAAAGACAAATAACCGTTGTAGAGTCGAAATGGGCCGGGCTGAGCTTTTTCTTTTTAATAAATTTATATTAAAAAGAAATTAAAAAGTTACAGGAACTTATTGAAGGGCGTAGTATTAGATTAGATATGGCGGAGATGTGAAGACGAGAAATCATGGGACCCGCCCAACAGTACTGATGCAGCAACCTCATTGGTTGGCGTAGAATTTATCATTCTCTAAATATTTTTAATAATTTGTAATTTAAATTTTACATACATATATTGCATCTATGATCGATCTATCTGTACCAATAAAGATTTGAAAAAATTAAAATGAAACTTCCTAAGTTATTGTTTGTCATCGTCTTTTCAGTAGTTAATTCTGCATAAGCACTTGGTATGATCAATTTCTTTGAACAGTTTGACAGACACAAGCCTTTTTATATCATATAATATCTTATGCGTACTTTATTGCGTATGGCATGAGTATGATATTGTATATACACATATACATATATTTATATATGAGTGTGTGTGTGTGTATGTGTGTAGAGAGAGAGACACACTTTTGGTTACTAGGTTGCATAATGATGAGGGGCGGTGGTGGTGTAAGAAACGTATTGGTTACGAGCCAAGGACGAAGAAGCTGCTGGTATATCCAATGATGTCACTCAAATAATTAAATAATCACATTTTTTTAGTATTTTATATGAACTATGTGAATATTTGATGTACACAACGGCGATCACTATGTAAAAAGAATTTCCAAGTATTTATCCTATACTTCGCGACCCTCGAAACACTCGATGACATATAACCTAATTGCATACATGCCCCTGATCTTGTCATAACATGTTGCACATCAATGAATGAATACAATAGTATTTATTATAAGTTCTTGAATTATATAAAACACCTAACAATGTCTTGTGATTGCGTGCTAAACGATTACATAATTAATATAATCATTAAGAAGCTAACGACTTGTAATTAATGAGATGGGCAACACGAATAATGTAATTATGACTGTAACCAAACGCCAAAAACTTTTTTGTTCATCGCCACAAAGCATTAATCCATTACCACATACATCATGAGAAAGTTCTATTTAATGTCAAGTTTGCCTCGTGCGCATATGGACCCCTTTGTTCTTCGTTGCAATGAAGAAGAAATGGTGTGGGGACGACAAAGATTCATTCATTTCATACCTAGGCCTAGGCATTTATGTACTCAATTTGGACAGGAAGTTCAAATGGGAAAGACTAAGTAATTACAAAGATACAAAAATAATGACATGAATTCAATGAATGAATGAAAAACAAAAAAGATTAAAGGAGAGGTCTCAATCAGTTGCGGTTGGCATAGGTGGCGCTTTCCCACACGCCCTGGCCAAGTTTCTGTGCCACCTTCGATATACTTTCCCACCAATTCAGCTTTGTCGATAATCGCTAAGTTAAATTAAATTCAATTATAAACAAGAGACAAATTGTAGTAAATACAACTATCTCAACCTACAAAGGTCGATTTAATGTCTTTCATCATTATTATGATCATGGCTTACACCTTCTCTTTCTCTATCTCTCACATAAAAAACTGGGCTAACTAGCTTTTCTTTTGTTTTGTTTATTTGATGTTTTCTATATATATAAGTCTCCTAAGTGCTTTACTCGCCACTTTTGCCTCTCTCACATTAGGGTTTCTTCTTCCCTCTTTCTATCTCTCTCTCCTTGTGACAGAGGAAAGAGTTTGGGATCTGGGCTGTACTGAAACTCAAGAGCACACTTTCCTGTCAAAACTATTGAGGGTTTCTTTTGAGGCGAAAAAACATCAGCTTTTGTTCGGACACTTGCTAGCAGTCTGCAGATCTTTGTCCTTAGTTGTCATATGTAGTTGTCTGTAACTCTCGCACTTAACCCTAAATCTAAGTTATTATTTTTCAGCAAAGATTCTTGGGATTTGGGCTTCATTTATTTCTATTATCAATAACGGTTATCGTGGTTCTTGATCTATGCGTACCAAGAAGCTTTTTACTAGGTGAAGGATTCGATCGTAAATCGTGCGAGACACAGCAGTTGGAAACCTCAAGGTTTGTTCTTGTTTTTAGCTTTATATGGCTTCTCTCTTTCTCTCTCCCCCCTCTCTCCTCTCTTTATCTCTCAACATATAGCTACTATGATTCGTGTGTTATATCTGTTCATTGGCGAATTTAGAGGTGAAACTGATGATAAATTTCCACTTCTTTTTTTCAAGAAAGAACGATCACAATCTGCTGATGCTGAGTATGTGTCTTTGTTTGTGTGTGATACTTCGTCTTTTAAAGCATGCTAATTGCTATGTGATAGCTGGGGAACTGATCTATTTTATGAACGTGTTTCGTGAACTCATCTATGATGTCTCATTTCGTCTATGTCTGGATTGGTAAAGCAACAACATAGGCTTCGCTCAAGTTAAAGTGATGACCATCATGGTATTTTATTCATCATATCATATATCATCATGAATTACTAAATTGCATGAGAAGTTTTTACGATTCAGGAACATCTTTCCTGTAATAACAAGTGCAGTGATAATATTTTAGAAAGAAAAAAATTCAAAAAGCATCAGAAGTATTATCATGTCACTTTCCAATATAAAACCGTGTATTTCCCGAGGCATAATATTATTATTATTTGAAACCCTAGTTGCATTGATATTAATATGTTTCGGAATATGTATAAATCTTTATACTTTTTCTACTGAAAAAACTAAGCTTTAATACAAATCTTGTATGCAAGCTCAAGAACTAGAGAGGTTTGATCGAAGCAGGCAATGAATTAACGCATCCAGGCTTAAAATAAATAAATTAAATGCCCTCTTTATTATCAACCAGGAATCTGTGTTTCTCGTATGAATCGCCAGTAATATTTATGAAATGTATATTCTATGTAATTTAACAGACTAAGACCCCTCATCGAGCCATGAGCTTCAGGTTCAGAAAATAGATGCTTCCAAGTTATATATTTCATGATAGTTAACCCCCCAAATAGAAAAATAAGATAGCAGCATTTCAATGTTTATTTTGACAGATCGATGAATAATTTTTCTCATGTTCCACCGGGATTTCGATTCCATCCCACCGATGAAGAGCTCGTCGACTATTACCTAAGGCGAAAGGTTACTTCAAGACGTATCGACTTGGACGTCATCAAAGACGTCGATCTCTACAAAATCGAACCGTGGGATCTTCAAGGTAATAATAAATAATTCAGCTAATCGAGAACTCAAACAATGATTAATATAATTCAAAGAAAAATATATACAGTTTTTCACTAGCTGTATGAAAATATCTAAATGGTATGCTTTATTTTTCTTGTATATATAGAGCTATGCAGATTGGGAACAGAAGAACAGAGTGAGTATTACTTCTTCAGCCACAAAGACAAGAAATATCCCACCGGCACTCGCACTAACAGAGCAACGACGGCTGGATTTTGGAAGGCGACTGGGCGTGATAAGGCCATTTATTCGAAGCATGATTTAATAGGAATGAGAAAGACTTTGGTTTTCTACAAAGGAAGAGCTCCCAATGGTCAGAAATCAGATTGGATCATGCATGAATACAGGCTCGAAACTGATGAGAATGGAACTCCTCAGGTAATTAATTAAGGGTTTTCTAACCACCTTTTTCTCTTACAACTGTTGATCTCATACTTGTATTTTTCTTCTATTTTCTGTAATGTGGATTATATAAACAACATCATAGGAAGAAGGATGGGTTGTTTGCAAAGTATTCAAGAAAAGAATAGCCACTACTCAGAGAATGAGCGAGCACGATTCTCCAATTTGGTACGATGATCAAGTCTCTTTCATGCCAGAAAACATGGAATCGCCAAGGCAGCAGCAGCAGCATTCTTACAGCAATTCAAATCTTCAGTACAACTATCACTACACCAACACTTCTGCTTGCAAGAAGGAGAACATGGACCTTCATCAGTACGCAATTGTGTCGCACGATCATCATCATCATCACCATAGCAACCACCATCATCAGTTTCTTCAGCTCCCTCTTCTTGAAAGCCCTAATAAGATGTCTTCGTTCGGCGGGATGAACATGAACAGCAGTATGCAGTCGTCGGGGCTCAGCCACCATGATCAACAAATGACGATGATCACTGATCAAAACCCTAATCAGAACTTAAGCTCAATGTTTGGAGGAATTATTAACAGTAACATGAGAGAACAGTCTGGCGATCAAGTCACTGATTGGAGGGTTCTTGACAAGTTTGTGGCGTCGCAGCTCAGTCAAGACGAAATGATTGCTAAGGAGAATGTCGATACGTATGTAAGTGCAGGCGAAGAGATGAATATGATTTCAGGTGGAAATAATGTGAGCGACAAGCAAGAAATGACGCAAGACAATGCGTCGACTTCATCTTCGAGTCAGATTGATCTGTGGAAATGAATTAACTATTGGTGCTACGCGTGCCATAATATTATTTTTATGCCATTCTTGTAAATAATAAAACTGATCATATATATGACCTAACTATGACTAAATTAATGGGGCGCGAGCGGCGAGCATTATCGTGTGGTTCTTGTTCTTGTGTATAGAACGGAAGAAGCTGGTATTTGCATTGAATAGTTATTATATATCTGTCGGTAACCACAGATTCATGTGTATTGATGTTAATCTGTGGTGAGTTGAATGTCTGTTTATTGCATTGTAAAAACTATATACTATTGATCAGTATTATGTAATAAAATTCGCCTTCTTTCATTGTAGTAAGTTCCTTTGTGAATTCTAATAGCATCAATAATGAACCAAAGCTATAGGAAATCGTTTGCTATTTCTAATTAACCACACATGGAAACATGACATTGTGTGTGTATAGCGTATCTTTTCTATAATTGGTCACATATATATTGTCGCTTTAATTAGTAGTCTCAGCAGAATGAAGAAGCTTTTCTTGGTATACCAGAAATGGCGTCCCTTACAAGGCCGGGCTTGTGAGCAGTAGTTTTCTCTCATTGCAGATTAGGTTATACATATGATTTCTCATGGGAGAAGCCTTTATGCAAAAGTCTTATTCTTACACTTTACATCCAAGTAACGTTTTGTTGGAGTAGTAGTAAAATACACGAATATTCAGAATATGATGGCATACATAGATACATAATCTAATGGGGTCCAAAGCTGTCGATCCTGCAATTTTGGTGTAATATTATATCACAAAAAAAAAGTCCTGCAATTTTCATAATATATAGAGACGATGAATAATCCTAGCCAGGCGCAATAATGCGACAATTTCAAGAAAACACAAGCAAAAAACTAAAGGAAATTCGTCTATCTGTATGCATGTTTCCCTACGATCTTAACTAGCGTGATTACTTATGCAGAAACATGTAACCTTGCAATGAAACTCGCTGTTTACCTTCTTCTCACCTCTATAAATCGTTTTCTGGTCAAAGAGTAATTACACCGCCTGTGCTCTCTGTGTGTGTGTGTGTGTGTGTGGAGATTGATTATAACAAACTAAAATGTTCATTGTAAGTTTAGCATTTATATATACAAAAGCCAGCAAAAACTGATGATCATTGGCCTCAATCCTCGGAATTGGCTAAGAGGTTTTAGAAAAGCTGGCACGGCACATAAGAAAATCAGCCCATATATATATGAATATATGTTATTAAGCATGCCCTGGCATGCGTATGACAACATTATGGTACGCACATCTATCATTATCAAGCAACACATGAAAAATTTCACGTGGCGTTGATATAATTGTGTTCCAAAACCATTGATAACGCTGTCCTAGTTCAGATCCAACGTTTAGTTTGTCTCTTGCAACTTAACTTCCGTCTTTTCTTAATCAGCTTTTAGGTTCGAACAATTAGTGCTGTTCTGAAAAAATGTAAATGAAGATGAGGAAGAAACTCGAAGAAATGTCGATTTGTTAAAACGGAAAGTCTACAATGATAATAAGATATGCTCGTTGAACCCGTCCTAACTCGCCAACAAATGTAATTAACAATCAACGAAGTTATAATAAAATGAAAGAGCATTATCTTTTCTCTATAAGCTTGAGCTGGAAATCATGGCACTGGTAAATATCGCCAGCAGCAGCGCAGCGTAGAACTGCAGGCTTACATGCAAAGTAGAAGCCCATGATGATGAGGTCTTCTGAGGCCTGCGAAAAGAAGAAACTCCCAAGTCAACAAAAGAAAAAGAGAAAAATTTGTAATAAATATGAATCAATAATCGATAATTCATGAGAAGAATTAATTTACTTCTGCAAGTGGCTAAGTGCACCACAGTACAGAGCGTTGTCTGGGACGGGATTCTCAGTCTTGTTGCTCGTGTCGGTAGGATCGATAGTTCTCAAGTACGTCTCCTGCCCGAGATACCATCTGTCGAGGTTTCCCGCCCTAAGATTCCAAGCGCCCGCATTGTCCAATGACACGTAGACAGCTGTCCATCCACCCGAGAAAACCTAAGGCAAGTGCGTTTTTACATATACTTTCCAAGAACGGTTTAAAATTGGAGCGCTATACAGCAGTCAAACAAAGTCGAAAACACGCACCTGAACGGTAGATAGTATTACTGCATCCCACCTATTGTAGGAGCCTCTGCTATTCTCTGACCATTCTCCGTCGCCCATTCTTTTCACATTTAAAGACAAGATTTTTACAGGCGTAAAAACTTAGGTATCAACCAAGACTCATAGGCATTATGGAAGAAGGTCAAAACATACCCGACGACGAAGAACGAATAGCCATCCATGTGAAAAGTCTGAGGAACCGTGTCATTGTTCTGCAATACGATTTCGATGAATCCCTTATAAGTAGTGTTGATGATCGAAGTGTCCATCTTAGGCGCTCTGTTATCCATCGGCTTGTTCGGAAAATCTGCCTTATAGTCTCCCTTAACGTTGTACACGTCGGCGAGTCGTATGGGAGTCGAAGGATTTAAAAACGATATTCCATTGTAAGTCGCTCGCAGTTTCCCATTGATCATTAGAGGTGGAACACTCTTCAGTACATACGTATCAGTCACGTTTATCTGACCGTAATGGAACGAGCCCTGAGGGTTCGGTCGCGCACCACTAGCCGTACCATTTTGCCTGAAAAAAAAAACATCAATATATACGTAATACTTTGCAAGAAACTAAGGGGAAAAAGTACCTTATAGACAAAGCCTGGTTCATGGAGAAGGTATGGTCGTAAAAATCGTTAGGTGGGTCGGGGAGTGGGTCCACAGCGTTCCCTTGGGAATTTGAGTAGTGCAAAACGGCAACGCCCGTCACTCTCTGCCACAGAGATTCGTTCACGAATCGAGCGCTGGCCACTATGTAATAATCCGAGGTGGCGTTTTGGTCCATTGTTACGAGGAAGGTGTACGATTGCCCCACGTGAATGTCCAAGCTACTGTAGTTCTGCTGAGACGTGTAGCAGCCTTCGGTTTCTACCAAAAGCAGACTATGGTTTTGGATTCTAAAGTTCAAAGCAGTCGACGTCCCCACGTTGTTCACATGGACACGGTACGTCTTGCCTATGATGTAATAATTAACAAGAAAAAAGTTTTAAGACAAGCACCAAATTACTATGATTAGTCGCATTGAACATATACTTACCTGGCTCGACATTTACAGTTTCGTACTTTATCCCATCGGGGACGAGGGTGGTGTTGTACCTATAAGGTCCCTTTCCGTTAATCAAAACACCGTCGGGCATACCTAAATCTTGCCCAGCGTCGAGGGCTTTTTGAAGGGCCTTTTTTTTTATTCGTGGAAGACAAGGTTAGAGCTCATTTATTGATACTACATAGGATGATGTAATAAAAGTCGAAAAAACTAACCGTATGGTTGCGATTATACCAATCACCGATCATGATGAATATGTCTCCGTCGGGAGGATTGTAAGGGACGGAGATTATGGGACGGTTTGTTACTATAAAAGCGCCGAATCCGCCTGAAGATCTCTGCATGTTCAACGTCGGGAAATAAAAGAAGCTTCCGATTTGGTCCTTTGCTTGGAAGTTATAAGTCCAGTTCCAGTTTGGAGGTATTGGACAGTTTGTGCCCAAGACGCCGTCTTGCCATGAAGATTGGCGCATTTGAATCCCAGACCTATTACGATTGTTATTATTGCAAGAAAATTTAGACAAACAAAGAAGCTTTTCCTTCTCTCTTTGATCCGTGTATTAACTAAGCGTACCATGTGATTAGGAGGTTTTCGTCCAATTTGTTCTTGACGTTCACGACGACGAGGTTGTTCGTCGTGACGTTAATAACAGGGCCCGGAAATTGGCCGTTGACAGCTATTACCTACGCATAAAGAAGCGAACTTATTATCAGCATAAGCCATAACTGAGAAGGTGATTACGGTGCAATTGAAAGAAATCGAACCAAGAGAATAAGGGTTCATCTGTAAAAATTACAGCCAAAACTTTCAGACGCAGACCAATTTACATACACAACTGGTCTAAAACAAACACACACATACTGACATAAACACACTAATGCTGCAAATTCCTTGATGATCAACAAGCACATAACAAAACCATACCACAAAAGAGTAAAGATCGAAACTTTACTACAAACAATCGTAACCCTTTATCACATCTTAACCGAAGACACATACGAGAAGAAAATTGAATAAAAAATCAAAAAAAAATTAACCTGTTGGGGGACACCAAGTGGAGAAGCAGTTATGTAGGAATAATCCAACTCAAAGCTGACGGTCGGGTCAAGAGCAGAGCGCACTCCCAAAACCAAACAGCAAAGATAAACCCATAAGCACAGAAGACTAAGAACACCCATTTAATTTCTAATGCAAAAGGGATAGAAAAAAAAAAGAAAACAGATCTGCTTTCTTCTTTCTTTTTTTCCTGCTTTTACATGTAAACGCGGAGCGTGTCGCAGAGACAAGAAAATGGAAAAATACTTATTTATTTATGGGAAGGGAATGGAATGGAATAGGTCAGGAATCTTCTTTCTGAGCTTTTATTCGTTGGATTGATGTGAGAAAATTTGCTGTAGTGAGGACGGCTCCGTGCTGTGCTGGGTTCGACTTTCTTGGTGGTTTTTATTAGGAAATGGTATTAATATGAATTTATGTTCTAGTGTTCATGTGAGCTTTGACTTTACTGGCAACCTGTTTGACTGGTTGAGGTTTCGAAGGGACCGGGATAAAATGAATTTCACAATGGAAAGCCGAAAAGTCCATAAAACTTTGATCAACAGGCTATTGCCGGTTACCCAGTAATATCGATGGTCAACTGTTTTTGAGTAACGGCTCTTTCCCGTTTTTCAAAACCAATGCCAAACCTTCCACATGCTAAAATCTCTTCCTATTTTATTACATATTGTACATATTTTAGTATGTGATTGACATGTGGGCCCATCATGAATGAAAAAATCATTTATAATATTTCCATTTGTGCAAAAGAATCAAGTGAATACTATTATCATCGTATAATAGGGGGAAGAAAAATATAATTATCGTATAAAATTGAAATTTGACGGTATCCACATTATAACTAAATGCTGAAATTAATGAATTCGACGTCTTGGCAATAACAGGGGGTCTTGGGTGGTAGCTAGCTAGGATCGGATTACTATATTACTCATCAATCGTTGTTGACTTTAAATTCCACATTTATATAATTACCTAACCCTTTATTACACCAATCGCGGCACATGACTAATCCTTCTTTTTGTTACTATTTATTTCCGCGATCAATGAGTGCGGTGTTTTCTTTATCCAAAACTTATATAGATTTTACAAAAAAATAAAACTTTTTTTTTTAAAATTTACAATGAAATAGTGCGATGTGATGTATAGGGGCTTAGAACAACGAAAATGATAACAGTGGAGTAAATTGAAAATTTGTGTATTATTGTTCTTTGATTAGGCATTTGAAAGAAATTATATGAACTAAACTGCAAACTCAAATTTAAGAAAATTACAAAACGAGCCACTGATCAGAGCCACAGACAGACAGAGCGTCAAAGTCAACGACTCAGCTCCACTGCCAAAGAACGACGAAGATTCATTCATTATTCCCACTCAGTTCGTCACAGAGAAACCAAGCTTGTATAAATAACAGTAAGAATTCCTCCCAATCATGTACGAAGATTCCAGTAAAGCTCACGCCTTTCTCCTCGTACTCGTCACTATCTTTACGTATTGTATTTTCTTGAATCTTCAAATTATGTATGTATATGAGTTTGCAAGTGTCTGTTTGGTCGATTCCGAGAAGCTATAGGCATCTTTATTTTGTAAGCATTAGTGATTCCGTATATGCATTGCTTGCTAAGTGACCTAATTGGTAGGAGAAATTATACCTTTTTAGCAGAAATCAGTGAATTTCCAGTTCTTGGATCGAATGAATTCCATTTCCATGGTATCACTTATCGTCAATTTGTCAATAGAAGATTGAACTGTTATATAGCAAATAAGTGTTGACTCTTTTTGTATATTTAGGCACTTGGAACTGGCAATAAAAGTTTGGAGAAATACCCTATAGTTGTGAGCACTTGGCCTTTCTTGGAAGCTGTTAGAGCTGCATGGAGAACGGCTGATAATGGATTTTCCGCTGTCGACGCAGTGGTTGAAGGCTGTTCTGCTTGTCAAGAACTGAGGTGTGATGGTACAGGTTAGAATCGAGGTTTCAAAAACCTCGAATAAAAGTCATCCATAGTTCATATATAGCAGTGATTCCTTAAAGCTTCACTAAGATGCATGATTGTTGTTTTTTTCTAGAACAGTTGGTCCAGGTGGTAGTCCTGACGAGAATGGAGAAACTACTATAGATGCTATGCTGATGAATGGGGTAAGAAATCTTTGCTATATCATGGCGATACATTACTCAGTTTCTTTCCTCAGATTGTGTAATAAAAGTAGAAATTATTTTATCCCTGGTAAGACATTCATATCATATAGGTGACCATGGAAGTTGGAGCCGTTGCTGCTATGAGGTACGTAAGCGATGGGATTAGAGCTGCAAGGTTGGTGATGGAGCACACCAAGCACACTATGCTAGTGGGGGAACAAGCTTCGATCTTTGCTATATCCATGGGCCTAGCGGGACCCACAAACCTCAGTTCGAACGAATCGATGCGAAAATGGATCGATTGGAAAAAGAATAAGTGTCAGCCAAACTTCCGTAAAAATGTGGCGCCACCTGATGATTGTGGTCCTTACCGTTCTAAGCACGGCGGTATTCGGAACCTTCAAGAAGATGGCACGTGCGTTGATGCGAATAAATCCAGCGTGAATGATTACGGATCGTCTAATGTTAATCTCCACAATCACGATACAATATCTATGGCTGTAATTGACAAAGTAATAAGATGATAGTTGGACTCTCTCTAAAATCTCCTCATTTCTGGATATTATTGTCTGATGTTTGATTATTAAAGTTTTTCAGATGGGACACATAGCTGTTGGTACCTCAACTAATGGAGCGACTTTCAAGATTCCTGGAAGGTATAAGTAACAAATATCAGTGTTTGTTGTCCTTTTTCTTTCTCAGTATAACTGTTACCTCTCCTCTCGTATCTTTGTAGGGTTGGCGATGGACCAATCGCAGGATCTTCGGCATATGCTGATGCAGAAGTAGGAGCTTGCGGTGCAACTGGCGATGGTGATATTATGATGCGTTTTCTTCCATGGTAAATTTTCTAATGCAAATCATCCTTGGTATTCGATAAGCACAAGTCACAGCTATTCATGTCTAGTCTAGTCGGATTTTCTCGAATTTTTTTGCTGCTTTTATTTCTTTCTTCTCAAAAAGCTATCAGATAGTGGAGAGCATGAGGTTAGGCATGGAACCTAAGCACGCTGCTAGGGATGCCATTGCGAGGATTGCGAGGAAATATCCCGATTTTGTTGGGGCGGTTTTTGCAGTGAACAAAGATGGTGTTCATGGCGGTGCTTGCCATGGTTGGACTTTTCAGTACACTGTGAGGACTCCTAACATGTCTGACGTGCTAGTTTATACAGTTAACCCAGACGACGACGACTCTTAGCTAGTTAATAATTAGTTGGAAGAATGCTTCCTTTTGATTTTAATCGTACAAGATTTGTATTTTCATGGCTACTACTACTTGTGTAAGAACATATTCTGTAATGATATACATTGCAGAATATATATCATGACAGAATTGGAAGCAGCCAATTAGAATAGAAAATCTTTGCCTCCCAAAAGCAAAGAAAGATCATCTACTAAAAGTAAAATCTAAACACCAAAAGAAAAGCTTCTTCATTATGATGATGAGGATAACCATGACTTGCCCAGCAAGATTATTAGTTAATCACACAACATTAAACATCCTAACAGTATTTCGACAACTTCGTCTTGCATTGTATTGCAGTCTCACGACGTGGTAGAACAACAGAGTGGTGACGACGACCCATCAGCAGCGCCGCCTTGATCTCTCCTCCTCCTCCGGCCGGAGCTAGTCTGAGGCGGAGGTTTCCGGCCAGCATCCATCGGAAAATTCAAAATAGCTTTTCTGCCCCTCATATCGAAAGCTGCGCAGTCGTAAGCCCTCGCTGCTTCCACATCGGTATCGTACGTCCCCAGCCAGACCCGCCTTCCCTTGCGGGCCGGGTCACGGATTTCCGCCGCGTATTTGCCCCACGGCCTCCTCCTAACTCCCCTGAAGCGTTTCCTGCCCGACCCACGATTAAACGGGTCGGATTCAGGCTCCGCCTTCACGACCCTACTTGGAGCATCGAACCCAGTTGAAACCGACGAGTCGAGGGATGATGATGATAAGTCGTCGGCCGACTTGTTGGGCGGGTCGAACGGCGGCGCTGTTATGCTATCCAATTCCAAGTTGTTGAAAACATCGTATGGTTCCAAGTACGACCCGATTGTGCTCGGATCCGACCCGGGTTCGCCCCAATCGAAGAGATCCGAGGGGAAGCAGGCGTTGAGGCTGTCGAAGAACGACTCTGATCCTTGGCCGAAGTCTTCGAGCAGATAATAATGCTGTCGTATGTTGTTATCCAACGTTTGTGTTTGATAATCCGAGGTTTTCATGATCTTACTTACACAGCACTAGTTTAGCAGCTTTATATTTATCTTTGAGGATATATATAGTATATTTTGTAGTATAGTTGGTGAAATGCTATGTATTATGTTATAATAGTCACAAATAATATCCAATGACATTGGTAGCTGAGATTGACCGTCGGATTGTTACATGTAAAATTTGATATTCTCAAGTGGGTATTTATTGTATGCGTGTTCCAAATGATTTTGAAGTCGATTAATCGGAATAATTATTTTTAATTAAGGTCAAGTCAATACACGGGATTATTCAGATTGGAAAATAAATTGAAATAACCACTTTTACGAATTTATACGATTTGCTCACTTTTTGGTAATCGGGTAACATGATTACCATAAAAGATAAGTGATATTTGTAGTATTTACTATCTAATTCGGATTTGGCTACTTGGATTGGATATTCTTTATTACCGACAACCTAATCATCAACTATTCAACTTGCTTTAGTTCAGCTGTATCCCTTTTTCTCGCAGATATTTTTTGCCCTGTCCTTTTTAATAGTTAGGCATTTACTTAATTTATTTAATTTGAATTGGATTGTGACGTCTAATAATAGATTCACCAATAATATATAGGGTTTTATATTTGTTTTTAGCGGCTGCTACTGAAATTCTATCCAACCCTCTGGTCCCCTTCATACGTTCATAGAAACATTGAAAGCTACCTACACTCATATTAAATTCTAAACATTTTGTTTAATAAAATGCAACTTATTTTATACAGTAAACGATCCTTACATGTTGTAGAATCGAAACCACTTAATTGAATAATATTCGAAGTGAATTTGATCGAAACTCTAGCCTTGTGCATAGGGTTGTCAACGGGGCGGGATCCCCGTCCCCGCGAGGCAAACGGGGACGAAATCGTCCCGTCCCCGTCCCCGCGGGATTCCCCGCCCCGTCACTATTTTAAAAAAAATTCAATTTATGTTATTTTTATATTATTTAAACTATATTTAATATTATTTAAATTATTTGAAATATATTTTAATATTATTTATATTATTTAAGCTATATTTTATTTACTCATATTTATATTATTTTATTATTTTCAAAGTATATTTTTATATTGTTTATCTTACAATAATATTAGTTGAATATAATATATATTATTTTTATTATCGGGGACGGGGCGGGGATATCCGCGGGGAAAAATGTTCCCCCGTCCCCTCCCCGCAGGGTAGAATACCGGGGATCCCCCGCCCTATTCGGGGCGGATCCCCGCCCCATTGACAACCCTACTTATGCATGCGGGATAAGTGAGGCCGGTTCCCACATTTATTTATTAATTGATAAATTTGATTATTTATTATTTGGGGTATTTATATGAACTCTATTCTAACTTATATTAATTTAAATTATTTCATGCATGAGATCGACAAAACAGCCTATGGAATCTCAATTTGATTTCTTTTCCCTGTTAAGATCGGACACAACTTGCATGATTAATGTGCGAAGGAAGGATATAAATTTTTGTAATGAAATATCTATCACAGTAACAAAATGTAGTACGTCAGCACATATGTCATTTTACCCCAAAAGTCAAAAAGTAATTTAAGTTTCGAAAAAACACTGAACAATCACAAAGATTCATAACCTTTCCCAGAAAAATCCATTTCGTTTTGAGGTTCTTCTGATGGATCGGTGGCAATCACACATTCGTATTGTCATGCAGTGCTTAACTTAATTTATTATTTTACAGATTATTATAATTATTTCTGCTCGCTACGTACAGAGTCCGCATTTTTCAATAATTTTTAGGCACAAACAGGAACATATCAGTCTTCGAATTGAATTGTGTTGCGATCTCCATCATTTACGTGGTCATTTACAATATCAACCGTTAATTAATCATTCATTGAACACAACTGAGATGACTACGAGACCCGTGTGCTTGAATTACGTTTGCATGGATTAACAAATAAAATTCAGATTCAACATTTGTACCACAAAAACAATGATAATTCAGATTCAGGCAACAAAGGAAATACAGACAACGTGGCAATAAAGTAGACAAAATAGTTGGGATACGTCTGCTGGTCAACGAGTCAACGTCAAACAAAAGACAGTACACAAAATCTCAAACAACGTTCAAAATCTTGACCTTACACCTTCATTAAAATTATTAGAAAACAAACGCAACCATAAATAGCATCACATGTTGTAGCCCATTCAATGTTGAATCAATGAAATTTCACCTATGATCTCTTACGGAAGATATAAAAAAACAAGTTCTACAACAGAAATTTATATCGATAACTGAAAGTATATCGAAGAACCTATTACATACATACGACTCCATCCAATATAGACTCAAACTGGTTCTTACGTTAAAACTCCTATTGTTAGTAATATATATTTGTAACTATACCAAATGATGATAGAGAAATGAACCCGACCCACGTGCGATCCACTTGCAACTTTTGGAACTTTCGTAGAGACCACCCACCACTATATAATGTAATATGATGTATGTATTCCATCACTATACAATGTAAATTATGTATGCATCCCATCACTATTATAATGCCCACAAAAAACCCCCCTTCTTAGATCTTTCCCTTCACGCATATTACAATATATATACCCAAACATTGCACCAAGTTCGAAAAAATTGTAAAACACTAACGCTTTCTGTTTCTAAAGAAAAAGAAAATTCTTTAAGTTGTTCGATCCCATATAACTAAAATCACAGTAGTAATAGGGAGTCATGTACCAGCCGCCGACTGAGTTGACGCCGTCAACTCTGCCGTCCAATCCCCCATCTCTCTATTCCCTGAGCACAAGCTTCAACGGTCTCGCGCCGTGCCTAACGGAAACCTGGGGAGATTTGCCGTTAAAAATCGACGACGCAGATGATATGGTGATCTACGGCGTTCTGAGCGACGCCGTCAACAATGGGTGGACACCATTCAACGACGATGTAGCCATTAAAGCCGAGCAAAACCCATCCTTCTCCCAGCCTTATTACCCAGCTGACGACGTGTGGGACCCAGCTACTACGGCGGCGGCGGCTCAGCCGAAGGGGCGTCACTACCGCGGAGTTAGACAGCGGCCGTGGGGGAAATTCGCCGCGGAAATAAGGGACCCAGCTAAGAACGGTGCGAGGGTTTGGCTCGGTACTTACGAAACGGCTGAAGAAGCAGCGTTGGCCTACGATCGAGCGGCTTACAGAATGAGAGGGTCAAAGGCTTTGTTGAATTTCCCCAACATGGCCGGGTCGGATCAACCCGAACCGGTTAGGGTCACGGCTAAGAGGCGCTGAGGCCAAAGTCGGCGCAATAGAATCTTTGGATTCGGGCTTGTTTGACTAAAAAAACGTGCAGAATGTGTGGTTTTGTGTTGCAATATAAAAAACATCATAAATCTTGGTGGAATAGGGACAATAATCTTGGGCGTATTTAATTAAGCTTCACATTGAATACACAAACTTATGATGTAAGATGATTATGGTATACTTCAACTTTAAACTGATTATCGACATTTACATGGCATAGTTTCGATATTTTGACAAAACAAACCGAAATGTCTGCTTTTCTTTCTTGGAAATAAATTATGTTCTATACAGAAATCTTTCTTGGACTGGGAATTAACAGCAATTTCGAACCAGCGGACATGGCTTGCTCTTGGAGATTAGAAGGAGCCTTCGTATACATCATTGTGGTTGATCTCAAGACATCATCTCCAAAACCGCAGGCTTTAAAAAACGGCCTACTCAGATAGCATAAGCATCATCAGATCAGACAAACAATTTCTTGCTAATCGTTTGCATAAAAAGTGATATCTTTTCGTATAACTTGTGATAAAGAATGTATGTATGCACCTTTCCTCCTCAGAGCAGAGTGCTGATATGTCGTATATACCTTTGTTTGTTAGCATTCTGCAGTTGGAAACAACAAAACAAGAACAAAGAAGGTAGCAAACATAAACAACTTTGGATGATGATCAAACATGTTGATTGCTCTAGTCTAGAGTTTAAAGAAAGAATGATATGTGTTGTTACCTTACGATTCTTTGAACGATAATTCGCCCAATTCCCCTACCTTGCAGAGAAGGTAGAACCTGTGAAACACTCGAAATAATGCATATGGGTCATCAATCCAAGGGATGCATATGTTTATTCTTCGAATTTTCATCTCCCAAATTAGAAGAGGCATTTAAACAAACACATGCACGGCAAGAACATGCAGATACAAAAATGGACGAAGCTCCAAAAAACTTTTCACCATAACATCATGGATCGATGCCGTGAGGCTAACGTCCGACACGGCCCGTCCAAAACCCACCAACTGCCCGTTCCACGGCGTCACCGGCGTCAAGTTCCCCAGTGCCCATCCTCCAATGCTTAAATTGAGCTCTGCTGCATCGTCAACCCTGGAGAAAACGGAGACTACTATGTAGCTATTGGAGAGCGCAACGGCTAGCTTAGCTGGGTCTATAGCAGCGACTGCTTCCGCCGGAGGAAACCGATGACAGGACTGGTTGCAGGCTACGAAGAGTCGTCGGAGATGCTCGACGCCGACGTGAGATGGGTTGGTGGAGATGTGGAGCGACGTCGTTGAGGGCCTGAATCTGGCGGTCGGCGTGATAGTTTTGCGGTGGTGGCTGTGTGTGGAGGGAACGGAGTTTGCGAATGCCATTTGCTTTGCTTCTGTTTTTTACCTTTGTCTTTTTGTCACATTTATAATAAAAAAAATTAGAAACTAATAAATCAGGAAAAAATATAGGGGAAATTATAAAATTACGTGTATACATGTTTGGTTTTGGGTCACTATGGTTCACCAACTTTTCAAGTGAAAATAATTTGGGGTCATGTTTTCAGTTTAGGTCACTAAGAATATATTTTTTCGATTTTGGGTCACAAAGTTTACATTTTTTTAAATTTTGGGTCACTCATTTGGTACTACGATATAAACATAGTGACCCAAAATTGAAAAAATCTAAACTTAGTGAATCAAAATCGAAAAAATATATTCTTAGTGACCTAAAATTGAAAACATGACCATTGTTTTCACATGAAAAGTTAGTGACCTACTTTTGCAATTATCAAACATGGCAAAAAAAACGAAAACTTTGGTCACCTAATTTTATAATTTTGCCAACAATATATCATCCCTACCGTAGAAATCGATCGAGCTACCAAAACCGAAGACGGCAGTGAAAAATGAAAGCTTTGGTGTGCAGACAGCTCGGTGACCCGACTGCCCCAATTGAGGGATCAACCGACTCAGCGTTGACCTTATCGAAGACCCACCCGATACCCCGACTCGGATCCGACACTTCTGTTCGGATCCGAGTTCGAGCCACCAGCCTCAATTTTGCCAATTACTTGCAGGTTTTGGGTAAGTACCAGGAGAGGCCGCCGCTGCCTTTCATCCCGGGCTCGGATTACTCGGGCACCGTCGACTACGTCGGCCCAAAAGTGACCAAATTCAGGGTCGGCGACCACGTTTGCTCATTTGCAGCGCTTGGATCTTTTGCTCAGTTCATCGTCGCCGAAGAGTCGGAGCTGTAAGTGATCGAAGTTTTCTCTATTGCCGTTGTTTTTCGATCCTAACTTCCCAATTATTTTCATCGATCAGCTCAATTTCTCAGTTAAAATCGTCAGCTCAATTTCTCAGTTAAAATCGTTAGTTACTATGCCAATCGCAGATTTCTTGTGCCCAAAGGATGTGACTTGGTCACAGCTAGTGCAATACCTGTTGCATACGGAACATCGCATGTGGCACTTGTTCATAGAGCTCAACTGAGCGCTGGGCAGGTAGTTAAGCTTCTGCATTTATCGTCTTGTACTAAAAGTATCATTCAAAATTTGATTTTGTTGATGTTGGGCCTCACAATCATGCGAGCTAGAGAATATGTTACACTAAGATCACAACGTATATTGACAGGTGTTGTTAGTTCTTGGAGCGGCCGGTGGAGTTGGTGTCTCTGCTGTACAAATCGGCAAAGTATGTGGTGCCATTGTTATCGCTGTTGCTAGGTAACGTCTTAATCTTGATTTGGATTGTTTTATCTTCGAGAAGATTAAGCTGGTTTTTACATGTGAATGACTGAGTCGCTCCTTACAAGTTAGTTTGATTTAGTGAACGATGTCTGAACTTATCTAGTCTTAAGTCTTATACAATGTTGAATGATCATTTTATCCTCGATACGCATTCATAGTTGATAGAGTAGTTGCTCTATTTGTGTTGGCATATTTTCAGGGGAGAGGAGAAGGTGCAATTTCTGAAGTCGTCTGGCGTGGACCATGTCGTTGACTCTGGCAAAGAGAACATTTTAGAAAGCGTGAAAGGGTTCCTAAAGTCAAGAAAGCTTAGAGGAGTCGACATTCTCTACGATCCCGTGGGAGGAAAGCTAACGAAAGATGCCATGAAGTTGCTGAATTGGGGGGCACAGATATGTGTGATAGGTTTTGCCAGTGGAGAAGTGCCCGTGATTCCAGCCAACATTGCCCTCGTTAAGGTTACTATCGTACCCTAAATCACTTGAATAGTTTCAACTTGTCCATTTTATTACAGTAATCGCTATCTTTCACGTTCTTATGTATATTAAACTGCAGAATTGGACGGTTCATGGGTTGTATTGGGGAAGCTACAAAATACATAGGCCTCGTGTTCTTGAGGATTCGCTTAACGAGCTTCTTTCGTGGGCAGCCAAGGGCTTAATTACCATCAAGATTTCCCATGCCTTCAAACTCTCACAGGTTAGAATTTGACTCAGAAAGTAGATAATAATGTTTTCTTAGTTGGTTTGTTTATTCTCAACTGCATAGCAACTGCTGAACGCAGGCGAATCTTGCTTTTGCGGCTCTCAAAGATCGAAAAGCTATTGGAAAGGTGGTGGTCGTCGTTGACGACGATGATCAGAAAGCTCATAGGGCTAAACTTTAACCTCAGTTTTTCTTTCTTTCTTTTTTCTTTTTTCTAGTACTGATTATTAATTGCTACAAAAATAAAAGCATGTCTCGACAAATACCAGTGCCCTCGTAATATTGATGAACGTATTTCTGATTATCAAGAAAGAAAAAACCATGACTGAATATCTTAAGAAACAATCAAACAAAATGAAAGTTTTGTATAATTCACAAAACTAAGTAACAGTAGATCCTTTCAATTATATGATAGTTGAACCGAACCCGCTATACAAATTGTATAGTCTCAAATGGGACCATTTCAGTATCATCTGATATAAAATATCGACTATCAGAAATTGCCACTGCTTTCAAGATCTTATCATGAACAGTAAAGCAACAAACAGACATCCTACACTGCTCTGAAAAATTAAATCTTTTCAGAAAAAAATAAATTTTCATACGAATCTCTGCTCTGATGATCCGTGGCTGAATTGTATGTATTGATTGTTGGGATGTGAAATATATTATTATTATTATTATTATTATTAAAACAGACATGAACGACCAAGTGGGAAAAAGGAGCTCCCTTCAGTCCAAGAACGGAGGTAGAGGAACGTGAAATCATCTCCCGCATCATTCACTCAATCATCACAGCAGCATCATATTATTCATATATTTACAATAATATCATCTGATCTGATTATAGATAATTATTTGGCTACTGTGTGTGGTAGAACGAATGAGTCGGCAGATAATTCAGCTCCGAAATCTTATCCGTGAGTGGACTGAAGGAAGCTCCTTTTATACCATTATTTCTCACCAATAAACTATAGTAAATCATATGCAAATGCATGCAACACAAAGTCAACCGTCAATGAACAAATAACCAAATGAATCTATATACATATCCTAAAAAGGTCGGAACTTTAAGAAATAACAAGTGAAGAAAGAAGAGAATATAATTTATTGAGAATAGTCTAAACATATGATAAGCGCGAAAGGTAAAGCATACACATAAATATTGAAACCAACTAATCCACGCAAACTTTACTACTTTTAATACTTACCGTTAATTGCCATAAAGCAAACCATACGAAGGTAATGAAATGATTGTTACCAAGTTAGTATGGGCGCGGTCATTTTTGGTCTATATATCTTTTCATAATAGTAATGAAGTTCAGTTGCCATCTGCAAAAAAGCATAAAACAATTATCTAAGATGATCAGCTAAATATATATAGTGCGTGATATTGAACTCAACATGATATCAGACTCATAGAAATATGAGAGGAATATAGGTCTCTCAATTTACATGTGAAATATATGTATGGCAATGTTATTTATAGGTGGCTGAAGAAGATCATGAACTAGATTATATATTGTCATATGTGTGAAAAGGAAAACCATTTTAATGCTGGGACTGAGACAGAGAGACAACCACACGTTCCGAGTATCCCCACTCATGTTAGCACTTTTTCTAACAAGTATATCTCTCATACACTGTTTCGGTCAAATATGCATATGGGATTTCTTCGCTTAAGTTCAAACCATGCTTTAAATGTCGGTAATATTTTTTTACTGTACATATATAAAATTAAATGTGTACAAGATCATCACGAATGGTGACAAATAAACATAGAAACTATTGTGCAAAAGTGTTCGTTGACTTATGGATATCTATTTGAGCATGCACTTTGGCATTTTCGCCATCTACACTTAATATGTAGTGACACACCTCTCATAGTCCATACACACGACATACATTATATATATACCTATATATATGTATCATATAGCTCCACCAACTATTTGTTGGTGACGACCATTATATGAATTAATGGAATTATCTTTATCATCATCGTTATCGTATCTGCTATCTAGCACTAGCTAGTGATCAAATTTGACTTGGCTGCTCATTCGGGACTATTATGACGACATGCAAATTAAATAGATACGTTAAAGTCAACTTAGTATAGTGCTCCACCTATTTCTATTCACTTTGAACTTTCCTAAGCCGCCAATGCATTAGCCTCCTCAAGTAAAAAATTGCGTGCGTAATATATATAAATATAGACCTAATTGAAACAAATGGAATTCTTGATCATTAGATACGAGAATGCTAAGATATTATACATTACAAAATAATACTTCAAATCTTCAACAAAGTGGCTGTAGTTTAGTGGTAAGAATTCCACGTTGTGGCCGTGGAGACCTGGGCTCGAATCCCAGCAGCCACATGTAATTCTTTTTTCAAATTTTGTTTTGCTTTCACAATAATTTGCTAGCAATAAATTCCGACAGTGCAATAAACCCAACACACGCACGGACCGAAGGATTATTCTATATCGTTCGTGTAAATGTGCCATTTTAATTTGATAAATATTGAAATATTGGGCCATTAAAAGTCCAGCCCACCTTCGTTTTATAGTAAGGCTAAAGAAACTGAAGAAGAAAAAAAAGTGTAAATTGGCTCTGAAAAAGTCATCAGATTCCAATGTAGGAATAAATTCAAAGAAATAACGAACAAAAGTTAAGGCCGAGATTCCGTTTTACCTTATTTCGTAACAAGTTATTTCCTGCAATAATACCGAGTAGTATTTTTATACTCATGTTTATAACAATGCTTAAATTTTATACCAATTTAAATCAATTTATTCAAATCCTTGAAATAAAACGAGACTCCCAATTCCCAAATCACAATCATAAAACAGCTTAAACTTTAAAGAGACAAAAAAAAAAAGAAATATTATCTGCGTGGCATTTGCTATAAATTACAATGCATGCCATGATAAATTCATCGAACAAAGACGATTATTGTTTTCTCCAAATTCAGACAATACAAAACATAATCATTTATCGCAAGATTTAATCTTTCCCATCGCATTTTTACAGCCATCCAACGAAATCACCCAACCTCCTCCGCAATCACATCACCTCCGCCGCCTACTTCCGCCGCCGGCTCATCGACCACCGATCGCCGGCAAGTGGGACACGAAGAATTCGATCCCAACCACACATCCACACACCTAACGTGGAAACAATGGGCGCACTTGGGCAAAACCCTAATCTTCTCGCCGCCGACAAACTCGCTGAGGCATATCGGACACTCCGTGGACCCCACCGCGCCGCGATCCGACCCGTAAACCAAGACCCTAATCTCCCTCAGCTCCGATTTGTTCAGACCCTTCTGATAACGGCGATAGGTTCCTCCTCCTCCTCCTTCGGCGGCAGTCGGCGGCGGTCCTCTGTTAGCGCATCGAAGGATGCATCTAACTATCGAATTGATGCCCAAAGCGAATACTAAGGCGCACAACAGAACTGCGAGTATTATCACCATATTCGTGTCGAACTTTTCGTGGGATTTGCTTCCATTTCCGGCGTGTAGCGATGATGGGTCGTTGGACTTGTCGAGGAGGAGTACTCTGTGGGGACGATGACAGAAACTCATGTGTTAAGATAGCTGTAATTCTGATGGGCTTTGAGTTTATAAGCTGTCAAGATATGAAGTTTCTTCTGTGGTTAGAATCGGACAACGAAGGAAATGGAAAGGAGTGAGTTCATCTTGCTCATGTGATCGCAAGATTCTACAGCAATCTTTGCTCTGTTTTCTTCCACTTTTGCTACAATTTGATTTTATTGGAGGAAACAAAGAGGTGAAGCTAGGAGGAGAAGATGGGTTTTTGCAGTCTTTGTTGTATGGAGATTATACTTTGCTGAAAATATATTTAGTTAGAGCTTTTGTAGATGCTGTAAGAGAATGTTGAGATGCTTTAACGCAGCATTTGAATTTTGAGTTTTGTGTTACGTAGGAAGATTTGTAAATTGTGATGATAACTTGGTGATTTTGTTTTTTCAAGGGATAACTTAACTTGGTGATTTTAAATAAGAATAAATAAATAAATAAAACTTGGGACAATAATTGACAATCATGAGAACTAAGGAGACAGTATTCAGATTCGTTTTCGATATAACTTGTTTCGAATGAATTTGGGGCCCCCACTAACATCAAACTTAGCTTACAAAATGAAAAGTTAAATATGATTATGATTCTCATAGCACTAAATCCTTCTTCTAAATTTCCACGCTACCACTAAATTGATTGATTTGTTTTAGTAATAGTTCCATCTGGATTTTATGCCGCGTTTGGTCCCATTTATCAAATCAACATCGACGTTGCTTTACTCGTTATATTTACTTTGTTCAAATATATTTCTTGTATTAGGTTAGAAAGTGATGTTACTTGACTATATGTATGGGGACCGTTCTCCAATTGTCTAATAAACTAAGGCGTAGCGTAACATGAGTCTCAAATATTTTTTGTTGTAAATAATATTACATCACATCCCTTCCCTGTCGCGTCACCTGTCCATCCGATAAACTAAATCGAGGGATATAACTGATTACATTTGAAACATTATAACAAAATTTGTTGTCTTTAATCTATTATGATTTTTCTGCATATAATAATAACTTTCTGTAAATTTTTGCGTCTTCTTTCATTTGTTATTTTTCTTCTACTCGAATTTTGAGTTCGGACTTTTGACACACCACACATCACATACTTAAATTTGTGATGTATCGAAATTGGATTACGTCTAGTCTAATAGATGGAAGAATTAGTGTGTGTATATATATATATATTTTTATTTTTTATCTTTTTTACTTTTAAATAAATGGGCTATTTTGATGATTTGAACCATTGTGGGACTTTCCAGTCCACGATAGATTGGGCTTTTAATATAGTCTTCAATAAGAGGGTGAGCTCTCTATATGCCCACTAATTCGAGTTTAATACTTTCTTCTCCATATTTCTCTAGTTAAAGTTACAAATATGCATACATTGTATATAAATACACATTATTAAAAAAATTTGCATTCTTTATATCACAATAGAATGCAAGTTGCAAGTGCCTTAAGATAAGACTAAACTAAATGTATCCTATGACCATCTAGTCATAGTCATATATGGATATCCTTGATTTTCTTGTATCCCATTTCACTATGCTCTCAGCATGTTTTCGGTCCCTCCATGAATCGAGAGATATCGACAAATCCCAAACACCATTCACATATCCTTATTTTGTCCGAGACAGGGAAAATAAATAGATAACATTTGGACCCCAAATTAAATTGCATTGTCACCTTTCAAAAGGGTCTCAATATTGGACGAAGAAAAAAGCACCAAACTGCACATGGCAGACATAAGTGCTCGAATTTGTGTAATTGTCAATTTATTACAAAAGGAGAAAAAGAAAAAAAAAATGTGAAGCTTTAGTCAAAGAACCGTGGCTTCAATTCATATTTAATGTGTTCCTGTATATATGAATACTATAGTTTCTCTCCATCGATAATAGTTAAACTCTGATCGATCATATGCATCGTTTAGACTTTAGACTTTGGGAAAACATTCATAAGAAAACCCAAAAGGAGTTATTACACATTAAACAAATTCCTAACAATTCGGTTATGTAATGATTTTTATTTCTTAGGGTACGTAGATAATGATTTATTTTAATACCATACGCTGTCGGATTGCGTACGCAATTCCCTTTTGGGTATTCAATATGAGGCTTGAAATGTGGATGAGAAAGAGCAACCACGTCATTAAATGATCTTTGAAATGTTTTTCCTAATTGGGACTAATATTAAATTGATAAAGATATTACGTGTGAAATTGAGAAACAAAGGGGTTCTTTATTTTTCTTTTTAGGTATCGATGTCTTCTAGATTATGTGCTATACAATATTCATAAATGTACTGTTGAGTGATGCTAAAAGTTCATATATTGCGGATTTATGATCGAACGTCGTGCTATATTTATCATTCAAAACTACAATACCGTAGAATATTTTTAATAAATTAAATGAATAGTCTTATTTCCGTTTTCTAAATAACAAGTGGGGTTAACTACTAGACAACCTGGTCAAGATCACACCTTTGGTCCTGAATTTGTATTAGGGTTTCGTGGATGTCGTCTCAATGGATTGATAATGTTAGATCCATTCATGAAATTTGGATCCCGAAATCTAATTTTAAATAGTCTCATCAAGAATCGACGTATATAATATAATTTAAATAGTGAGTTTTTAAAATATTATGAGCTAAGACGAACAACCGTCGAAGGTTGTTACATAGAATAGAAGTTAACACTATATTCTCATTTTTCGTATAAATTTGTCGATCAACCCTCCTATATTTAATTATTATAAATGAGTTTTCAACCGAGATTATGAATATGATATTGTACGAAAAATAAAAGAACCGCCTTTTACGGGGCTTGCATGTGCCCGTAACATGGTAGGGTCCGGCCATTTAATAACAACAAAAAGAAAAATATATGTATTTATGAGATTTTCAATGAACAATCCCACCTAAAATATGTAAACAAACTAATTATTATTCTGATAATGATTAGTTTGACTAATATATTGCACAAAAATACAGAAAGTCGTATTAATTTCGAACTAATAGTCTAATCCAAGTCGATTAACTATATGGGTACGTATATAAATATAGATTCAATAATATTATATTTTTGTCCGATTTGACAATGATCAATAATGGCCTAGCAAGGATTTGATATTCTGACGAATCAATCATATATGTGTAGTTTATTTATTAAACAATATGTTAAGCTAATTTATTTCAACAACTAATCATCGAACAAAGCATAATAGTTGACTCTATTGCCATGTTGATTTAAAATTGAAAGAAGTACGGATTAGACTAATACAGCTCAAAGTATTTTATCCATCAAAACCACCCATATCGCAATAGTTTATTAATAAAAAATAATAAAAATTTCCCCATAACCATCTTGAAATTCGAAATGCAGGGTTTTTACACGTTACGGAAGCAAGTTAGCTTGACTTTATTTATTTTAATAAAATTGTTATATTAATCGAATTAATCAAAAGCAAAGAGTCAAATGGTGCCAAATTGTCAAGTTTTGTACATACCTGCCATAGCGCAATTTCAGGCCTCAATCTCACCAAGAATAACGAACTCCACAATGTCCAAATGAATACACATGAAAACAATATCACCGAATCAAATAATTATATTAAACAGATAACAATTGCAAACAGTTGAGTAACGCATGTGCATGTAGGGCCTTCAAAGATTGGCCGTTGGTTCGTTCAACTTGGAAGCATATGCATGTGCCATTTGGTCTCTCTTACAAAAAATAAAATTTAATAAATTTTGCATTTCGATTCTCTCTTTCTCTCTCTCTTCGCAATTAAAAAAAGAAAGAAATTGAATGCTTGTTGACACGTCCTTGTCTACACCACCTCTCCAATGTTGCATATATTTTTCCTATATAAGCAAATACTCAGTACCAAGAAGCTCTCACACAAGTCACAAACAAACTTCTAAGTAGCTTAAATCACATTTCTTTTTCATAGGAAAAAAAAGAAATGGCCATTGAATCGTTTGCCATACTACTGTTTTCGTTCTTGACCCTGTGCATAAGAACAACCTACGGCGGTGGCTATGGAGGAGGATGGAACAATGCATTTGCTACCTTCTACGGCGGCGGCGATGCTTCAGGCACCATGGGTAAGCCGCCGGCCGACGCTGCACAACTTTTGTAACTCACATTACTTACACATCTTCGAAACAAATGTTCTGATTATTCACCGCATCAATAAAATGCAGGCGGCGCGTGTGGCTACGGAAACCTGTACAGCCAAGGCTACGGCACCAACACGGCGGCGCTGAGCACCGCACTGTTCAACAATGGCCTTAGCTGCGGCGCCTGCTTCGAGCTGCAGTGCTCCGGCGGCAAGTCGTGCTTGCCGGGCAGCATCACCGTCACGGCGACAAACTTCTGCCCGCCGAACCCATCCCTCCCCAACAACAACGGCGGGTGGTGCAACCCGCCACGTCAGCATTTCGACATGGCCCAGCCCGCCTTCTTACAGATCGCTCAGTACAGGGCGGGGATCGTCCCAATTTCTTACAGGAGAGTGCCGTGCAGAAAGAAGGGAGGCATAAGGTTCACCATCAACGGCCACTCCTACTTCAACCTCGTCCTCGTGACCAACGTCGGCGGCGCCGGCGACGTTCAGACGGTGTCCATCAAGGGCTCGAGGACGGGGTGGCAGAGGATGGCGAGAAACTGGGGTCAGAATTGGCAGAGCAATGCTTACCTCAACGGTCAAAGCTTGTCGATCAGTGTTACGACGAGCGATGGAAGGACAGTGACGAGCAACAACGTTGCTCCTGCGAACTGGCAGTTTGGGCAGACATACCAAGGCGGTCAATTTGCTTAACAGAATTAATTTACACACGTATATATAAAGGGGTTTGGTTTGTATTATATTTTTATTACATGGGGAAAAGTAGGTGTGTGTGAGAGAGGGGGGAATTATGGGAGCTGTGGTGGGAGGTTTTTCACCCGCTTTTGCTTTGCTTTGCTCATAGGGGGATAGTGCATGGAATGTTTATTATACAATTATTTTACTGATATTCAGATGATGGTGGCTGCTATTGGATGAAGGCCATCAGGAATGAATATCACACTAAAGTCGTGATAAAGTTTGTATTTTTATTAATCCTTGACTCAAGGTGTAAACTTTGGGACCTACTTGAATTACAAATAATATGTTTTTTGTCATTGCGCTTAAAGCATTTTTGTCTTGTATGATTCTTGCCCTGTGTGCTTTGATAGATAAAATCAACGGCTTTGGCTTATCATGTTATGTTTTCTTCATTTTCCTACAACAATGTCTTGAATTGTGTTCGTCGAAACTTGGAAAGAAGCAAGCTTTAACTCACCATCATGTCTTCAATGTAATCCTTGGCAAGAGTTTTTATCTCTTGTGAGAGGATGGAACTAATTCAGGCAGTGCCTGGAGTTGTCTGAAGGCATAGTTTGCCAGGAGAAACAAAAGCAGCAGAACTAAAATCAGAGGGACATCAGAACAAAAGAGACAGAAAAATGATATTCCTGAGAATGCATAATCAGCAACCAAAGAAGTAGACGCGAAGATGTCAAATTATGTGAATGGAACTGATAGATTGAAAATTAGATAGTTGCCAGAATTTTTTTTTTTGATGTTTATGGCTTATCCCCAATTATTTTTGTATGATACAATAACGTATAGATCTGTGATGTAGCATATTTGTTTTTTCTGCCTGAAAATTGGGCAAGCTACTGGTCATAACTCAATATGCATTTGACTAAACGTTTTTGTTAGATTACAAATTGTGAGTACGGGAAAAAAAAAGAGCTTTCATTTTCTGGCTTTATAGTGGATTATGAAGTTGGCAACTTTAAGGTGGCACTTTCTTGTGTTGTATGTATTCCGATGAGTTCATGTTCAAATTACATGAAGTTTAAGATACATGCTTTTTGTGGTAAGGAAGGGATTCGCCAAAATTTTTATAGCATCAAGTTTAATAATGTTAGCTGATTGGACAAATTTTTTATTAGCTTGAATACGTAGCATGGTAGCTTGGCCTGATCTCTCGCTCATAGTAATGGATTTCGATGCTTTAAGGCTAAGTTCTAACAAGAATTTTCTTAGAGCCACCAGATGTTTACATTAACCATATTTTGCCACAAATACCTTTATTTTTATGATGTAGCTATTCAGAATATAAGGGTCGAAAACAAAGAATTCTAACGATTTTTTCTATTGTTGTATTTTGATTGTTCCTTGTCATAGCTACAACACTCACAAGCTGGCATCTACTGGTTACTTTTTGCTCTCTGCACGTTGCTCTTTCGATGAAATTGTTCGAGCACAAGCCAATTGATTCACAAACACGTATCGGGTTTGGTATTCTGAATGGGATTTCCATTGGACTATTAAATCTGAGTTTAGGCTTCAATTCAGTTGGTTTCTATCAGGTACGTAAGTGCATTACGTTTTTCGACTTTGCCCATATTTTCTATTGATTTATTTTACGATGGAAAAGGTAAACTATGTTAATTTACCAGATGACAAAGCTGGCAATCATCCCGTGCACAGTAATGTTGGAGACCCTTTTCTTAAGCAAAAAGTTCAGTCGGAATATTAAGCTCTCCCTCACCGTTCTGCTTCTTGGTGTTGGTATTGCAACAATTACTGATCTGCAACTCAATGCTCTTGGCTCCTTTCTCTCCTTCCTTGCAGTTGTTACTACGTGCGTTGCCCAAATCGTATCCTTCTATCTTATGGGCTATGTTTCTTGTTTCTCCTTTCTTGCTCCATATTTGGATAACTCCAAGAGGCATATTTGAAAAACACATTCCTGGAACATACATGGCACTGTCGTCGTTGGTTATTCATGAATTTGTTTTAGGCCTTGACAACTTTTGCAGATGACAAACACCATCCAGAAAAAATACAAGATCTCTTCGACCCAACTTCTGTACCAAACTTGTCTGTACCAAGCCATGACCTTGCTTATATCAGGTCCATTTCTGGATAAGCTTTTGACAAGCTTAAATGTATTCTCCTTTGATTATACGCCAAAAGTTGTGGTAAGTGATGAGTTTCACAAATGTGAATCCTTTTTTTTCTGTCATAAAGCATGTTACTGAAGGATGCCCCTCATCAATGATGTCGCAGGTTTTTATCATTCTTTCTTGCCTGATCTCAATCTCCGTCAATTTTAGTACGTTCCTTGTCATAGGAAAGACATCTCCAGTCACTTATCAAGTGCTCGGGCATCTTAAAACGTGTTTGGTGCTTGCATTTGGTTATGTTTTACTCCATGATCCATTTAGTTGGAGGAACATTCTTGGGATATTGATTGCGTTGATTGGGATGCTTCTATATTCGTATTATTGCGTCGTTGAGAATCAGAAAAAGGCCGATGAAGTGTCACCGTTAAATCAGGTGCCGTATACTGCTTATCATGTTTATATCAGACTTCGTATTCAATTTATTCCTGCAGTTTTGCTTTATCTAACCGAAGCTCTGTTTTTCGTCAATTCAGACAAAAGAAGTTGAATTTGACCCGCTGTTACTCGTGGAGAACGGCAATGGAAAATCAAATGATCTCCCAATCTCCAAAGGCACAGTATGGGAGTCGGACAAGGATTTGCGTGCTTGAAGTATGGCTCATGGATACAAACATACGAAATAAACATTCACCAATCAACTTCTTTAGGGCATACGTGCAAGTGAATTTCAATGTGAAGGTGAAGTGAAAATCGTCCTCTGTTTCGATGCATTAGCATGTGTTAAAGGAGTACTCTTCTATACTTCTCTTAAGTTTTCCTTTATTACATTTTAGCAGCCTTCTAGTGAGCTTCGTGTTTTAATTGACCTTATCAGTTGTGGAGATAAGTACTTAGGTATAACATACAGAATGTGTACTTGGAAGTATCTCTGAACATTCATTCGTTTCTCTGTATATGATCCTTTGTTCAATCTGAAACAAACAACACGTCTGGCTTGCATGAGTGTGTTTTCCTTGGTGACGTTGAATCTCGTTTTTCAACCGACATTTCGGAAAGTGAGGCTGGTTTTAGTAAAACTGCTTGATGGTTTTTGCTTGAATATTTTTGTTTGCCAGATAACACTAGGAATATTGTTTTATTTCAAAGTACAAATTCTTTGACATATCCCTTACCCTCATACGACAACACATACCTCTACTTAGGCTAACTCGATCAGCTCAGCAGCGAAGTTTCCAAGTCCTCTTGATTACTTTCATTGTTCTTATTTGTCAACTCCTTTGCTCTGTTTGCTTGCTGTACCCAATCTGTGTGAATGAGAGTCCATACCATCATGCCCACACACGAAAACTGAGCCGCCGCAAGTCCATACCACAACCCAGAGAAACCCATCTTAAACCCAAAGGCTAGCAGAACTGCAATTGGTAGGCCAATGAGATAAAAAGACACGAAATTTATATGGCAACCCATCTTAGGCCTGGCCGAACCCACCAAGATTCCACATGCAGATGTTTGGGGAGAGTTTCCCAGTTCGCAGAAACCTATTATAGGAAGAGCAACTGATGTCAACTTGAGAATCTGTGGTTCACTTGTGAATAATCTTCCCCAGAAATCTCTTACTGCTAATGTGAAGAGAGAGGCGATAATCCCCCACAAAGCTGCTAAGATGAATCCGATTGTACTTGTTTGTCGAGCTTTGTCTGGCTGATTGGACCCTAACTCGTGGCCGATCTGTATTGACAGAACTGAGCTCCATGAGGAAGGAAATACATAAAGCAAGCTTGTGGTTTGTATTAGGATGCCCATTGCTGCTACATTTGCCTGTGGATTGACTAAAAGACTGCATAGCAGTAAGAGTATTTCGTAACACCACCATTCGAGGGTCACGGATAACACGCTTGGACCTGCAAGTTTAAGGAGCGATCTCCAGTCTTCAGAGAATATATCTGCTATTTCTCCGCTCCAAGGCCTTAGCGAGCTTTTAGAGAGAACAAGGTACAAAAGCATTCCAAGATTTACGTTTACAGTGTTCCATGCCGAGGCTAGTGCGACTCCTCTCACGCCCAAGTCTAAGGACACGACTAGGAAATAGTTTATCGGGTAGTGGAGAAGCATGGCGATCGTCACAGAAATGGTAAGAGGTTTGTTGATGTTCTGAGTCCTTAAGAATGTCTTTAGGGGATGGAAATGTGCCTGAGCGACCAAGTCGGGGATTGAATAGGTAATGTATGTCTTGGCCACTGCAGCAGTTTTCTCGTCTTGTCCTAACCATAAAAGGACGGGTCCCATGTTCAACCATAACAGAGAGATTGGTAACGAAGCTGCTACGAGAAGAATGAGAGTTTTCTTGTAGGTTTTAGGAAGAATAGCCCAATTCTTCGCTCCATAAGCTTGATAACATATCGGCTCCATTCCCATGGCGAGCCCTTTGAGGACTGAATACCCAGTTATGTTGGCGAAGCTAATCGATAATGACCCCCCAGACAACGCTGTGTCGCCGATGTGTCCTAAGAAAAGCATTGAGATGAAGGACTTTGAATTCATTATCAGGCTTGTTATGAGTATAGGGCATGCAATTCTGGCCAAGCATGCCAGCTTCTCTGCCACCTGCATTGGATTGGTAAGATTCAGTTCAGTTACTTGTTTAAAAATAATTGCAAATTTTTCGGTAATCATTTTTTTTTTAAATATAGAATGCTATATAGAGTCTGTTTTCTACCAGTATCTACAATTACCGAGGTGTTGAAGAACATGGATGTGGCTGGACTGAAAAAGCTTTTCATTCGATTGTGTGACTCTGCAACTGTGATCTGCGAGCTGCTAGCTGTGGAGAAGTGCTGAATTGGGTAAGCTAGATGTCCACGCAAGTACGCATTTGATTCTTATTTTAGTTAGCTACTGAATCGAATTTACGGAAGGGGACAACATCATATCCGGTGCATGTCTTTAACGTGTTCTATTCAGCAATTTTTTGATAAACTATATTCTAATAATCATTGTGGGTTGGGGTTGAGCGGTATCCTCACGAAATACACCACGATGTGTTTGGCTTCTTTTGAGAAACTACTGCCAGTTGTTGTTTTGCATGCACCTTAAGTTAATGAATTTGTCATTTACCGTGTATTTTGTTTTTCCATTATTTGCCGTCATTATGATTTTGGTCGTGGATTAGATATGGCTATTAATGAGAATGATGATCCGCTATTTATTTACGATTGATTTCTTATTCTATGTCGTCTTCTTTGGAAGATGCCTTATTTAACTTTTTGAAGATTGGGTTTTCCAACTTCCGAGTCGTGGAAAAGAATAAATGGCCGGGACTCGAAATGTTCATTAAGTTTTTTGTCTTAATGATAGGACGTGTGTTTTCCATATTTTCGTACAATCTGTGATACCAATGGACATCAACTAGTCGATGGAGTGATAAATATACGTTGATCCTCTAATTTGCTGCATGCATTTTGCACTTGCCTGATCAGTGACTTAACTAACCTAACCACTTCAGTTTAGCATACGAACGAAAGTAGGCCTTGCTTTTCCTCTTTCAATGGTGTAGCGTGTTGAACTATTCGTTCTCGATGTTATTATGATTTGGACATATGCTGCTAGTCAAAAGTTAATGCCCAGAAGATTGAACTTAAGCTTCAGCCTTACGCTGAAAAATCTATAGGTGAGAAGATATGGAAAAGTGCTTTGACATAGCGGATGCATGCATATGGTAGTTTAGGTTTTCAATGCTATAACCTTTTGACGTGTTAAATATTTCATACGCTAACTTGTGAAATAGGTCCACGTTCATTTACGTTGCAGTGAGAAGATCATATGAATCCCAGTTTATTGCTTACTTCATTGTGAAACTTGTTGCCGACATGACCTTCCCTTGCATTAGCTTAGTCATTGATCAAAGCTTCTGCGTGGTTAAGGTTATTTCCCATGTCCTCAACCATTAAATGTGTTTTCTCTAGTGCAGTTTATAGCCCGAGGATTCTGTTCATCTCCGTGTCTCTCCTATTTAAACTTCCGCAAAAAAAAAAAAAAGCATTGTCTATGGAGATTTAATTGAGTCTCAATGTCGACATATTTTTCGAGTGCAGTTCGTCGCCTTTGTTCTTGGTCTTACTTGACCTCCATCTTGTTTGGAAGTATTAGCGAGACGTAGACAAATCTGAAGCATTTGCATAGAGCAGAACAATACAGAAACTAGGAGAATTTATAGAGTCACGTTGCACTTTGTTTTCTCCGTAAGGTAAACATAAATTTTTAGCTCTATAACTGCTGCAGATTTTTGAAGAAGATACAAGTAACTTTGGAGTTTTTTCCCTCAGCATGCTCTTGAAATCATCACAGTGACCAGTTTAGCGATAATAATGAGGCTTATTTGGGTATGGAAACTTACGTTGCATCAATACTTAGCGTTACTTCAATTGCTTTTCCACCGTTCTAGTGAATCTTAATGGACTTAGGGTAGCTTTGCTAAAATTCTGTGTTTTCGTTATCTGTCCATCGTTCAATTGCATTGAACAATTCACGTATTAGCATGTTCGTCGATTGTGTACAGCTTTGCTAATTCACGTAGTTCGTTTACTGGCTAATGTTTTTGCTCTTTCAAGTGACATTACACCCTCATTGGGTCTTCTCTCCATTTCCATGAATCTTGTCTCAAAACAGAGTTCGTCGGCAGAACAGAGCTTAGGAACATGTCTGTTTATCTATTATATAGCAGGATCTCAACCGAATCTTCTGATTTGACAAAAGCCAATTATGGAAATATTAAGACAAAGCTCAACTAATCCCTCGTGACCAAATGGTGTATTCTCCACCGTTCGATTGTCATGTCACGATGCCAACTTTTAAGAATTCTTTATATATTCCTACATTGTCCTACTCGCTGGAATATGCCCACCAGTCAAGAACGACTTGTGAATACTTTATTAATTTTTCACTTACCCTTTGATTGCTCTACAGGTACCAAGTCTTACTACTACACTTTACTAGAGAAAGTAGACTGTAGAGAAGCAACTAGTTTCATTGTAGTTTTGATCAATGGAGAGTAGCAGTGGCAAGTCTGCTGTGGCAGGTGTAGTACTCTCTGCAGTTTTCTTTGTACATATGTTTGTTTTAGCTAACGGTGCAGTGCATCCTTACCTGCTGAGTGCCAATGAGAAACCTATTTCAAGTATCTATGATGCTTCCAAGTATGGTATGTTTCAGTTAAAGAATGGCTTGGCTAAGACTCCTCAGATGGGGTAATAACTGCAAGGGCCTTCTTCTCTTCATAGTATTTATTCTACTTAATTTTTTTTTTTTCTGGTACTGATGAAATATGTGAAAAAAATATGGTTTCCTGAGATAGGTGGAATAGCTGGAATTTTTTCAAATGCAACCTAAGTGAGGATATCTTCAAGGAAACTGGTAAGCCTCTTAATAACTTTTCGCCAGATTTCAATTCGACGCCTCATTGCTTTTGAAATATTTCGAAACAGCCGATGCACTCGTTGATTCTGGGCTGGCGAAGTTGGGCTATATTTATGTCAACATAGGTAATTCAGCAAGCGCATATATAATTCATGTACATGTTCGTTTATCGTGAGCTCAGACATGCATAACTTTCTTGAAAATTTTCAGATGATTGTTGGTCCAAACCAGCACGAGATTCAAAGGTAACCAACCGTAAAATTTAGGTCGAATTCTACCACAAAAATCTGGTCCTAATCGGAATGTATATTGCAGGGGCGTATGGTTTCTGACCCTGAATTTTTTCCATCTGGGCTTAAAGCTCTTTCTGATTACGTCCACTCTAAGGGATTAAAACTCGGTATATATGGAGATGCAGGGTATGTAAGTATACATGAATAGACATACGTATACGTAAGTATGTAATCTTCCGAAAAAGATGATCTTGATTTGAAATTTGCAAGGCTTCTGACGTGTCAATTTCGACCGGGTTCGCTTGGATACGAGTACGAGGATGCTGCCCTTCTTGCATCTTGGGTTAGCTTACCTAATCTTTTTCATGTCGATTTCAGAAAAAAAGATTATAATACACTCTAATATTTGCTTATTGATCATCTACTGACTAATCAGGGTATTGACTACCTCAAGTATGACAACTGTTTCAATCTCGGCATCGATGCAAAGATGAGGTATTATCATCTTAGTGCTGTAATAATAAGCGTTAACGCACGCATACGCTTTTATAAATATATGTCTCTTCTATTTTTTTACCAGGTACTCAAAGATGCGAGATGCCTTCAACGCGACTGGACGACAAATGTTCTATTCACTTTGCGATTGGTTAGCTTTGATCACTGTCTTTCTACGCAGTCATTTTGCATTATATTTTGGAAGTTCTTTTCTTCTTCTTTTTTTTTTACAAATGTCAGCATTTTTAAATGTAGGGGTGAGAATGACCCGGCTTTATGGGCGGGCAGCGTTGGAAACAGTTGGCGAACGTCAAATGACATCATAGATTCGTGGGAAAGGTTATATGTCTGAAACTAAATTTCATTACATTCGCAGCCACGAAGAAACTAAAATACAATTCTTGTTTTAGCATGACTTCGAATGCTGATATCAACGATCGATGGGCTGCATACGCAGGCCCTGGTGGATGGAACGGTGAGTTAAAACATTTTACTAATTTTCTGGTAAAAATTATATCTTCGATTGATATGCGTGCTTTGGAAACTCTACGGTAGATGCTGATATGTTGGAAGTAGGCAATGGTGGGATGTCATATGAAGAGTACAGAGCTCATTTCAGCATATGGGCTTTAATGAAGGTAAACTTCACTAATACATACTCTTTATGTAAGAAAATGCATTGTGTATTCTGTATCAGGAAAAAAACAATCGGTTTTCTAACGATTCCTATTTGTTCCTTGTACAAACATTATTCAGTCTCCGCTTATCATAGGCTGTGACGTAAGAAACATGACCAAAGAGACCTTTGAAATTATTGCGAACGAGGACGTTATCGCAGTAAACCAAGGTATATATTTTTTGCTGTTTCTCGAAGCGTTTTTTGCATAACTCTTCCTCTTCCTCTTCCTCTTCCTCTTCCTCTTCCTCTTCCTCTTCCTCTTCCTCTTCCTCTTCCTCTTCTTCTTCTTCTTCTTCTTCTTCTTCTTCTTCTTCTTCTTCTTCTTCTTCTTCTTCTTCTTTGTTTCTGACATGAAATCTTACAGATCCACTTGGTGTTCAAGGAAGGAAGGTTCATACATATGGCCCTGATGGTAGTTATGAAGTATGCGTGTGTGCCTCTATTTAAAATACTTTTCTCCTTTTTTTCTTATTCGTGTAATATGTACGATTGATTCGTTCATCATGCAATTTTCATCAGATCTGGGCAGGTCCCTTATCTGGGCAAAGATTAGTCGTCGTTTTATGGAATCGATCTTCGAAAACGGCTACTGTTACAGCAGATTGGAGCGTAATAGGGCTCGAATCTTCTGCATCCGTCACTGTTAGAGATTTATGGAAGGTGAAACTTCGAAGAATACAGCACAGCATTATTACACAAACAATGTCGTCTATTCTCTTTTGATCATGAAAAGATCGAAATGTCTACTTATTTCTTTCATTATTAACTTATCTTGCTTTATCATATTTCTGCTGCAGCACGAGTATATTTCGCTGAACTCGACGAGCTCGGTTAGCGCAAAGGTGGATTCTCATGCCTGTGAAATGTACATCTTAACTCCCGCGCTCAGCAAATCTGCAAGTTAATTGATAATTTTATTGCAACAAGTTTGTCTTCTTTTTTTCTTTTTTTTCCTTTGGTTTCTCCTCGAACTGTATCAAGGGTTGCCATTATTACCATGGAAGGACTGTGGGAGACAGATCAAAAATACAAACGCGATTTGTTCTCCACAGCTGAGTATTCGTACTCCGTCGAAGAAAATCGACTGCATGTTAATTTTTCGTAAATAAACGTACGTAGTAGGAACATTAGAATCATAGATCATAAATATTCAATAACCGTAACTATGTTTCATTTCAGGCGTGTAAACACAATATATATCGAAGAACCCTATCGATATGCATGCATTTATGTCTGTATATATATATCATATAGTAAGCGTTCAAACTACTCTTGCACCCACCATCCTTCAATCATGAAATCCTGTTAGCATAAACATGAAAATCAAATCAGCGTTTCCATTCAAAGAACAAGAATTGTAGAGAAAGTAAAACAAACAAAAAAAATTAAATATGCCTTTATTATCCTTTGAGATCATATTAATGTCTTTGCTAGGCCCAGAAACTGGAAAGATCCCCTTAGGCAACATGCTGAATATCATCATCCAAGGCGCATCTCTCACAGTCGGCGCACCAACATTATTATGCTGAATATGATCCGTTTTGCCGAGAAATAATGCTCTTTTTTCGCCTCTAAAACCATGCAGATTTCGAGCTTGGGCTGATCCAAGTTGGTAGGTGATCAGCATGAGGAAGAAGATGGCGCAGAAACAGTGGAAAATATTGAGTTTTGCCATGAATTAATTACTAGCTGTAAATTAATGACGTATTGTATTCTATTGCATGTGAAATATATGGCTTTTTGAGCAGTAACATATATATAGGCGCGCGAGGCTTTCCTTTGCTTCGAGGCCTTGGTGACGACAAGTCAAAGTGACTGTGTGAAATGAAGTTAAGGTAAAAGGTAAAAGAGAAGTGCTGTAAAAGAAGATTTTGTGTCTGTGGTACATTTATGGTGTCGTCTTCCATCAGTTCTCGACTTTGCTTTTCTTTCGTACAACTTTTATCAGTGCAAGCAATGTGGTAATGGTAATTGGTAACAATAAAATTTGCTTTTTACTAATAATCGTCTCTAACGTAGTAGCTCTTGTTGATACCATCTTAAGACTTGTGACAATTGACATTATAGAAACTTTGCCGACTATTTCTTTATTACTAGAAATGAAATGATGGTCGTGGGCCAGTGAGAAGATGCTGCAAGGCTGTAGAAACATTGATAATTGTGGGCCGGCCTACTGAGTGAGCCCAATATTTAAGGCCCAATTTAAAATGGCGGGATCAACGACTCAGTTTCGGCGGGAAACATATTCGCGCGGGAGAATGCCCTATTTGTGGAACAAGCAAAGCCCTAGCGATTGTTTGGATAATCAAGAAAAAAAAAGTACAACGGAGATACAGCAAAGATGGTTGGATTACCATACGATTGCCTCGCGAATCCTCTCGGAGCCGTCAGATTGACGTTCGAGAAGATGGCGGCGTCGAGTTCAGATGCGGCGGCGCTAGACGGCAAGGACTGGGGAGTTCGCGATCTATTTCACCGGTTTTTGACTGATGCGGATGGGCTATCGGAGGTTAATCTTTGACTTTGTTATTTCCTTTTTTCCGTGATCATGTTTTCTTTTGCTGTCAGTCAGTCTTTTGTGAACAAAGAAATTCTGAATTTTGGAGCCTGTCGGCAACTTGTTATTTCATTAGGTGCCGATGCTAACCCCATCAACCATTAAAAGAATACGGCCAAACACTCTTGTGCGCCTTCGGGGGATGATACAAGATATGTTCGGAAATGAATATTACGTTGGTGCTTACAAGGTATTTCCTATTCTGCTTCCTGTCCTCATGTGAGAGCTACTGTAGTGTGCTTATATTTGAATAAGACATTTTCCCTTGTCCATTGAAGCAGGAAGGGGATGCGTGGAGAACTACAAAATATGCTGATGCTTCACAGTGCCCCGTTTATGGCTCCACTGAAATGCGGATTTGGGAGCGTAGGCTTCTCTATTGTGTTCCTGTGAGTTGTTTTCTTCCTAGCAGTCTTGTTTGCTCCTCCGCACTTATGTTCTACACGTGATTGTGTAATGATGCTTGAAATGATAGAGAGTATCAATGGTCCCTATCTACCTTTGCTTCAGGTTCCTGGGCAGAACTCATGGGCTGAGTATCAAGATGAAGATTTGAGAAATCTATCTACTGATTTTTTATCTACTCAAAGAGAGAAACGCAGGAGGGATGATGATTCAACTGTAACTGATGATATGGTGATTTTATTCTTCCCTGTTATCTTGACATTTATATCATTTGTTGTGATATGTTATAACCGTAATTCGTCTTTTTGGCAGGTCATGGACCATACCGATGAAGATTCTCCACATTCAAAGAAAATGGTAAGTAGAAGCAACTTGTCTTAAATTGCACATCTCAAGCTTTGTCCCTCCTTCTGTGGAGCTTGCCTCATATGAATAGAACTTAATATGAGATCATGTGGTGTATGTCGTGTGTTTGAGCTTTGCTTAACTACTAATCTTACATATCATTCCTAGAGGGAGGATGGAATGTCTGCGGAGTCTTTGAATTTGAAAAATGCTGTGACAAATTGTAACTCTCCTATGCCAAGCTTTGTCCCTCCTTCTGAAGATAATTCTTTTGCTTGCTTAGTAAAGGTGAATCTTTTCTCATTTTAAGCTTCTGCAGAGTTTTTATGTTCAATTCTATTATTGACCAGCTTGTTTATTTTGCAGGCATACGACTCTCCAGAGTCTGAATTGAAGCTAAACGATGTTATCGAGTTTGTTGGAATCTTAAGTTATGATAGTGATCTCATCGTAGATAGTGATGATAACAAGGAATTAGCAGATGAAGTCTTAGTTGATTTGCCTGGAGCCACGGTAACCTTAAATACATTTACTCCACTGTATCCTATCACCTGTTCTCTATCACCTGTTCTATCTGGTTGATTATCAATTAACATCTTACGTTGGAAGTTATTCTCTCTAAACTATCTCAACTATTGTTCACCGAGTGCCGACGAAATAATAGTCATATATATTTAATAATCTATGTGCACGCATCACCTTGATCTAATTGTAACTTTATCGTGGAATCATTCTATCATTGTGTTTCATGTTAATGATATGCTATGTTATCTTCGTATGAAGGTGCCTCGACTTCACTGTGTTGTGCACCGAAAGCTTGCAACTAGTGATTTTATTCCTAACCCCCATTTAGAGGTGAGCAATACTCAGTTGATCTTTAAATGTATTAATCGCCAGTGAATCTTAGTCGCTGTGGTTTTCGTTGATGATCTAGCAGTTGAGTGCATGTGCTCTAAAGGAATTGAGAGAAGCTCTCCTTTCTTGCCTATCAGCTGTTCTGGGCAATGATAGGGTTGCAGCTCAGTACCTGCTATTACACCTACTATCCAGGGTACTGATTTCGCATTCCTTTCTTTTAGTACGGAATAGTCTATCTTTTTGCCCACCGTTAGATGGAATAAACGAATCTCTTTGACAATACACAGGTGCATGCTAGAGTTGATTCAATTGCTGTGGGGAAGCTGTCTCTGAATCTTACTTGCTTTAATAGAGAAAGTATATCTATTTTTGGGAATCGTCTTAAGCTAGCAATTGAAAGCCTTCTGCCTTTCACTGGATGTTTGCCACTCACGGTAGATAATCTCAACAATAATGCACTTGCTCCAAAGAAGGACTACAGCACGAATAGGTAATGAAAATTTTGGTCAATTCTATCCTACCTATCTAGAATGCTTCTCCATTAGGATGTTTAGACAATGCAAAAGATTTAAATTTTCTCTGCGTGTCAATATCTTAACTGTATTGGTGAAAAACACCAACAGTTATACTTCACTCCACTTAACTGCAATCTCATCTGCATAAATAATCAACTTCTCTTAACCTTATGTTGTCCTTTATTCAGGCTGGCATCTGGGCCTTTGCAGCTAGCTGAAGGCTCGCATCTAATTATTGACGAGACCACACTACAAGCTGGGACCCTTAACTCCAGGGGAGTTGAGAATGCAAGAGTATTAAAGAACATGATTGAAACACAAAAGGTACTTTTTTAATCGAGTCGTGCAATATGGTGTCGTTATTACTATTGAGTGTCGATGACCTTAAATGCTACAGTCGTCTCAATTCTGCAGTTTTCTCTATTTGTCTTCCAGGTCGAGTATGACTTTGAGTATTATAAAATGGAGATGGATTCAGATGTTCAAATGCTGATCCTCTCCGAAGGGAAGTCAAATATTCTTCCAGCTGATTTGGTCCTCCCTTTTCACCCATCGTCGGTAGATTGCATTTCAAGTGCAGACAATGAAGAGATGCTGAGAACTTGGAGATGGTATTTGGCTGCAATGAAATCACTACCCCACTCCATCGACCCAAACATGCAGAAGGTTTGTGTTTTTTTTTTGAATCCCAATTGTTGGCCTCAGTTCCAAGAGAGATCGTAGGATTAAAGCAATTGTATTTCAATGGTTTTAGGTTGTTGAAGATGATTTAGTTGCTGCTAGGCAAGCTGATCGAAACTTGGGCACCAAAGAACTTAGCAGGTAAACGAAAAAGAGATGATTTTTGTTCGTGCTTCTGAGTTTATTTAATTAGTATTTCGTTTTTTTTTTTGGCAGATGGCTTACAATGGGTAGGCTGATGTCTGTTAGTTTTGGTGAAACAAGTCTGTCAATGGATCACTGGCAGATGGTTAAAGAACTCGAGTCACTGCGAAAGGAGAGACTTCGGGTCGTTATTATGTAGAGCAGCAAATTATTTTCACCACCTTAACTCGATCTTGTAATGTTTTACTCAAAGAAATTAAATAGACCATCCATCTCAATATCTCATGATTCACATTTTTTATCTAAGCGTACAAACTTGGTTGATAATTTAATTCTGAAGGAAAAAAAGAGAGCCCAAGAAGAGAAAACGGCAGAAGCCAAACCTCACCTTGTCAAAGTCAACGCAGCCTCGCGACTAATTTCTTCTATCGCCACACCCAAATTTAATAAATCCAGTCCCTATGTTGTCCTTTTTGTTCCTTCAAAACCCAGCAATCATCCATCCCATTTCTTTCAATCTAAGCTAACAAAGATAAATATTTTTAACAAGAAAAAAAGGAAAATGGGTGATCACGTGGCGAGAGGGGAAGAATTCGAGAAGAAAGCTGAGAAGAAATTAAGCGGATGGGGATTGTTCGGCTCCAAACACGAAGATGCTGCTGATTTACTCGAGAAAGCTGCTAATTCCTTCAAGCTCGCCAAATCATGTAATGTGGCGAATGCTTTAACCATTTTATTGTTTCGTCGAAAAAAAAAACGTGTTTCTTCAGAGTTATTGATAATAAATCGGGTTGTAATGCGGTAGTATGCTTAGATCTGGATATTTATAGAAATAAGCCAGTGCTTCATACACGGTCACGAGCTGGGCAACAAGGGTCTTTTCCTTATGATGTGGGATGGCGTGGTGTGCTTGTCTATGAATTTATAGGTCTCTATTTTAGCTTCTTGGCTGCGTAAGAATTATGAAGTTTCTTTTCATTTGTTATGGAAGGAATTGTTCGCCTCTTACTTGCAAATTAGTGCACCCATTTGCCTTTCTTAGAACACTAGTTGAATATAATCTGAATAGATGTTTGATAAGTTTTGTAGTATTTGCAATCATTTTTGGGGACCTGAATTTGATGAATGTCCCCATTTTGATAAATCTTGTTTCTTCGGCATTGATCGTAGTTTTTTTTTTCTCTTTATCAGGGGATCAGGCTGGAGCAGTGTATGTTAAGTTGGCCAACTGTCACCTCAAGGTAAGTTTTTTTACTTTTGTAGTCGGCAACCGTTGCTGCTGCACAGCCATGATTCATTTGTCTTGTGCCGTTTGTGACTATTTTTGCAATTGGCACCTTACGCGTCTCCAAAATTACTATTTGCAGCTGGATAGCAAGCATGAAGCCGCTAATGCATACGCTGATGCTGCTCATTGCTACAAAAAGACCAATACAAAAGGTGTGGGTTGTTTGATGATCTTTTGGTCCCTCACTTTTTTACTTCATACTTGTGGGTCATTTTGCTATGTGTTTCTTTTTCGATTTTCCTATATGTTATGGTGGATCTTCCTAAAATGATCTGCTGCATTTACAACATTATTTTTTGTTTTTCAGAGGCTATATCATGTCTAGAGCAATCTGTAAATATGTTTCTGGAAATTGGAAGGCTCAATATGTCTGCCAGATATTACAAGGTAACCTTCCTAAAATATTGTTGCTTCATATCGGTGAATGGAAAAGGTAATGCTTACTGGACTCTTGTTTTGTAGGAAATAGCTGAGTTGTATGAGCAAGAACAGAACTTGGAGCATGCTATTGTTTTTTATGAGAGAGCTGCTGACCTCTTCCAAAGTGAAGAGGTTACAACTTCTGCTAATCAATGCAGGCAAAAAGTTGCGCAGTTTGCAGCACAATTGGAACAGTTGAGTTTGATTTTTGCTTCCTTATCTTATGTAAACCCATTGGAGTCCTTCTAGATGATCTTAGATCTTTAATCCCATTCCGGCTTCGAAATTCTTTCAGATACCCAAAGGCTATCGAGATTTATGAAGACATCGCCCGACAATCTCTCAACAATAACTTGTTGAAGTACGGAGTGAAAGGTCACCTACTTAATGCTGGTATTTGCGAGCTCTGTAAGGGGGATGTTGTTGCAATCACCAATGCATTGGAGCGATACCAGGTACTTCTTTTCATTCTATTAATTAACAACCCCAAATTTTTTCTGGTGTATGTCAATAAAAGATATGACTCCCTTGGCTCATCTTAATTTTTCATAGGAATTGGATCCTACATTTTCTGGCTCTCGTGAGTGCAAATTGCTAAGGGTATGTCGTGTACTCTCTCCCTCTCTTGCACTTGTTTCTTTCTTTTTGTTGAGTTTATCTTCATCATTCTTGAACCGCTACGATTTTCGTCAAATTACGTGTGAAATCTCTGTTCACAACAGGATTTGGCTACTGCAGTTGATGAGGAAGATGTTGCCAAGTTCACCGATGCTGTCAAAGAATACGACAGTATGACCCAGCTGGTAAAAAGTTAAACCTCATCAAATTTCCTTCTCTTATTGATGTTTGCTCATCACAAAATTCCACTTTTACCAAGTTATTCTTGCATTGCTCGTAGGATGCGTGGAAGACAACACTTCTTCTGAGAACAAAGGAGGCCCTGAAAGCCAAAGAGCTCGAAGAGGACGATCTTACCTAATAAGTCCCATATAATTTTTCCTATAATTGGCTTTGTTCTTTATGATTGATTGTAAGATATGATTGTGCTGTCGTTATGTATGATATCCATTGATAGAACTAAAACTGGTCGTATCTTCTTCTGATTGCTGATTTCTTGCTCCGCTTGCATGCAATCAACCAAAAAGGAAAACATAGCAACATGCAAGAAACTACCCCTAGTTACTAGTACCTTAAACAACAAGCTATCTAGAACTCTCTAGGATCAACGAAAATAGACAGTCCAGGCGGCGACTTAGTCCAATCGCCGACAGGCCCGTCGATGTTGTCTTCTTCTTCTTCTTCCCTTAATAACAACCTTTTAATGCACCATAAATCTTCTTCGCACGATAAGCTCTTCCAATGAGGAATCCCTAACCTGAGCGGTTCTTGGCTCGCCACTTCGGTGACCACTACCCCACACCCACGTTCCTTAGCCATGTTATGGGCCAGCCCACATAAACCCTTCATGTACTTCGCCTTCTTCGACCCATTCCCTCCAAGCCCATATAAGAAGAGAAACCCGAATGACCCGAAAACCTCGGGCACGGAGGGCAGCTTCAGCCATGGAAGAGCCGTGTCCGCCAACCTCGTGCACTTAGCGATGGCCCTGCGTGCCCGCGACGCGCCGCGCACTTGGAGCCTGTAGACGTCCATGCAGTTCCACACGCTCATTATCGCCCAAGACTCGGGATGGTTCGCTAGGAACTCGTCGGAGCCTCTCCACGCGCCGCCGGCGCCGACTCCCTCTTCCTTGGGCACGGCCAAGAAAGTGCCGAGGTTGAGCTTGTTGGCGAGGATGGAGTCGATGTCGCGGGGGAAGAACTCGACGGTGGAGAATCGGTGCTTGTAGAGGGAAACGGCGTCGCTTGGCTCGAGCTTGATGATCATGACCCGCTTGCTGAGTCCGACCCGGTGGGCGAAGACGGGTCGGACCAGAATGGAGGGCGTGCGGAACTTTGAGTATCCGCATTTTTGGGTGAAGAGGTTTATGGATGGGTGGTTGTCGTTTTCTGTGGCCATGTACGAATAGTTTGCTCCGTTTTGTCTGAACCATCCTTCTAATTCACGCACTAGCTTCAACCCTATTCCCATTCTCCTGCTTATTGGGACAAAAAGTAATGATGTTAAAAGGAAAAGAAAGAAAGGTTCATGAAACATGACTTCATTCACATACATGGGAACCTGGCATAAAAGTACAGACCTATTCGTCTTGATAAGCAAAGGGCAAAAAGGTGCAATAATTAAGGTGGTCGGTCTACTGCAGAAGTGCGTCTTATGACATTTGAGGAAAGTAACTATGTATGCAAAACATGACAAGAAAGAAAAGCGAGGAGACTACGACGTTTGTTGGGCTAAAGATTCAATTTTTATTCCAACCCCACCTCGTAAAATCTTGGGATCTATTATTTACCTGTGTAAAGGAGAGACGCGTAGGCCCAAGATATAAGCAAGTTTAGCGTAGACAGGCTCAGCAAGTTGAGTTTGCTTGTTTGAGGAGATATTATTATTATTATTGCAATATGTGGAGATATTTGTTGTTCCGCACGTAACGGTCTTGATGCAACCCCTTATCATTCCCACTATCTCCCTCCTCTCTTTGTCTTCTTCACTGCCCAGAATCACCATTTCAGCAACCTGCAAATCCATTAAAAAACGTCATATATATTTATTTGCATAAGACGAGTATATGTGATTACATGCAAGTATATATAGAAACTCACGAGCATGAGATAAGCAGGTGAGTTTCGGACACGGCAGATGGGATCTCCTAAGAGGTCTGTGTACAAAGACATTTTACCGTTTGGACCAACTTCACATCGCTTCTCAACTTCTTCAACTGCTAAACTGTCCTTTTTTGCATCGTATTCCCTCACGATAACTAGTGCAACAATCCCATCTTCCATCACCATTTTCTCTGACGACTATTTGTGCTTTTTTTTTAAGATTAATGGCTAATGCAAATCTAGTTGAGATTTGAGGCGTAATATAAAGACGGCTGTGTAATATTAAGTGGTGGGGTGACTATTACACGAGGTCCTATGATAATAACGTGTGAGTGGATATCATTCAGATGATCGACGAATGGACCTTTTTCATTTAATAATGAAAAAACAGCTCGAGAAAGGTGAGGATAAAGTGGCTGATTTTAATGCTTTTGGTCTATATATTTTTTGTTTTGAGAGGGGATGAATTTCATTACCATCATCATCATTAGTGTGTTTTCATGTGGTTTCTCACTCTTTGAGGTACATTTTCTTGTGGTGTTTACGTCATGCGATGTGGCCTTTTTATACTTGATTTCTGCAAAGGAAGTCGAAGATTATTAGATATAAAAAAAGAAAGAAAACTCTCAGTGCAATAATATGGGCAAATTCGAAGAGAAATACCATAATTAATAGGTACAGTTAATTTATATGAATCACTACATAATATAGTGGGGAAGAAGAAATGGCGGCTATTGCTGCGTAGTGCGTATGCCTCTGCTCTCTACCTGCGACTTTCGCTCTTAAAATTATTCGGTCTATCAGAAATAATAATTAGTGATAATAATCATAATAATATCTTTTGTTTATAGTACGTCTCTAGCTCAACAAATTTTAACCCCACCTATATGAGTGAATAATAATCATTCGTTTCAATGACAAAATGGCGTTTAGAGTCGCTTCTCAAGCATTTGATCTTGAATGCTAGTTTGATCTGACGGTCACCATTCACTCTCTCCATATGACGGTCGGTAATCATAGTTTGATCTCGATTAATCATAATTCAGAAAAAAAAAAGGAAATGTTATAATATCAAACTAGTACATATTGCACACTCAAATGTCTATGCATATATAATATCTAATATAATATTTATTTTTATTTAAAATAGTTAATTAAAATTAGAATTTAAATTTAATTATGTATATAAATTATAAAATTAAGTTATAAGAGTTAACTAAAAATAGTAATTAAAATATAATGGGTGATATTTTAATTTTTTAATTTTTTTTTTGTGAAGTTGAAAGACCAATTGCAGTTTATAGCCATTCCCACGCTTAATAAAATAGCTCGTGCATGACGACGTTGCACGTTGAAACAAAAAAAACCACACCATCTATACTATTATATAATTGGGGAGAGGTAGATACAAACCATCAAATCAAAATTGATTTGGTCTGTACATCTATAAATTGCCGAATTTCTATTGGATTTGGTCTGTATAATATAAACTGCCGAAATGGAATTGGTCCGTACAATAGAAACTACCGATTTGCAACTGGAATTGGTCAATGTACATTTTATTACTAAAACAAAATTAGTTGACCACGATCTCTATAATAAAAAGAAACTGCTCGACGAATTTGTTTAATGTTATTGTTGCACACGCAAGTGTGTGCACGGAATGCTAGTGATTATAATGGGCTTTCAAACAGCGTATGAGGTTCATTCATAGCATCTTTAGGAGCACTAAATTTAAAGGTTTTAATCATTTAATGCATAATGATTGGATATGTATTTTAGGAAGTGGGATGCCATCATCTTCATTATTATTATTCAGCGTTTTTCGAAGTTATATTTAATTTGTCGCTTGGGTTGCAATTTGCATAGATTCATTCACTGTATATAGTTAATATTTTATTTTATTATTATTTTTATATTTTTTCTCACTTTTATGTCTTTTTGGATGACGATCACAATGAATTGGATATTTATTATAGAGGTTATTTGGTTTTTTAGAACGTAATCTACTTGAACTTGAACTCATAGATATGGGCTTAAGGAATTTATTTTTCAATTACAAGAGACGAGAGCCAGCCACATTAGCAAATTGTTGGTCTTTATATTAAATAAACTATAATTAAAAATAATGACCTAAAATATATGTTCCTCGAAGACGACGTTACAGAAATATAATACTCCCTCCGTCCCGGTAACTTTTGTACATTTTACCAAATCGGGCGTCCCACTATCTTTCATACATTTCCATATTTAGTAAAAAACTACCACATACAATCAATATAATAACATTAAATATTCTTAAAAGACGTGCCACACCCATACACTTTTCTTCCTCTATACTATTAAAATATTATATTCCTTAAAAACCGAACCCAATCCCAAATGTCCATATATTACCGGGACGGAGGGAGTATAATCGTGTGTTGGTGGATTTCATTGTCCGTAGCTACAAGTTCGTCGGCTATCATGATTTTGTCTAAATACTTTTCTCCGATATTATATATATTTTATATATATACCTAAAAGTTAAAAGCATCTATGGCCTGCAATTGCCGTATGTATACTGATAAAAAAAAAGGTTATAATAATTACTTATGTGTAGTATCGATGATCACTATTATAAAAATATTTTCGCCAGGGTGGTCCAAAACTTTTTGCATCTTCGTTAATTCTGGTTTTCCTATTACGTGTGAATATTAATATGTTGATATAGATTTGTAGATTGATGACGAGGACAAGCACTAATGGTCAGCGGTCAAGCTACTATCCTCATGCCAATATTTTTTTTAATTATACCCAAATTGGCATTGAATAATAATTGTAAGAAAAGAACAGTTAAACATCATCACCTTATGCGTAATAACCAGACAAAACCCTCGGTATGATCATGGCAGGACTTTGTTCCCCCTTCCTTGATACGTATGTAAATGATCCGTACAAGCGAGAGATAAAGAAAACACAGAAGCACGATATTATTTTAGTATATAAGTCCTCTCCCAAATAACACAAACACTTCATGCATTTTCATTTTTTTCCTCGTTTTGTTTCAATTTAGTTACAAATATTTAGTTTCGAGATATTTCACCACCATGCATAATTATTACTTTATAGATTATATTATTTTATGATGTATATTGTAGTAATATGTGTCGGAGGGGTCGACATCATATATGTTAGACCCGATACCCGATAATCGGAATTAAATTAATTCAAGAAAACACATCTCAAAGTCAACGATCTATTTGGACCGACATAATCTAACAAGATCGATAATTTCGGTTAATGAAAGGCGATCTTAACGTAAGCCGTTGGAAGACAAAAGCCTGAACTATGGATGGTGTGGCTCGAGGAACAGAATATATAATATTATAATGGTCGATGAAAGATCATAGCTATAAAACGAAGGATTACAAAGTTGACTATACTTGTAAAAGATCTTAACGTAATGCATATGGCTTTAATACACGTAAAGATGTGTAGATTGTAGGCCCCAGGCCCCAGCCTTTACATATATATATTATTTCTCAATTATATGGAATTTATATATACATATTATATACACACAGATGATGAGTGACTGATCATGATCTGGGGCGTCATTTCCTCTAAAATTAATTTGTTTTGTTTTTAACTTGATGGAATTTTTTATTCATGCATGTAGACGCTGTGTCCGACACTATATCGAGGTCTACCTTCGATCAAACCAAATTTTGAGCAACCATGTCTTGGAGTTGTCTATCCATTATCCGTCTTTATAAAAAATTAATACGTTGAAATGACAATACATAGTCCATTACCTTGTCGACTAGTAGCTTTTGAAGGGAGGGTTTAATAATATTTATTACAAGAGTACAAAGAACAGCAGAACATACAGAGCTCGGTCAATTCTTGCATGCAGAAATGGAATAATCGATGTTACAGCTAATGAGGACAATAATTTGGAAAACATGTTTCACTGTTTTGTTTAAATTGGGATCTTTCGTTGAATAATGCATGGTAGGTGATAAAGACTTCGCAAGCTATATAGATAATAGTTCTGGCATGAATCGGACGTGTCTCTTAAGGGTTTTCTTAGGCACTTCGAAAACCTAATATAAACATAGTCCTTGACCTAACACTGTGATGGTAATTAAATGCGTGAGGAGGAGACAAAGGAAGCAAGATTAATTTAATCACGTTTTAAGGTGTAGTAATTACACGAGCCACATGTCTATATGTTTGGTTCGTTTTCACATAATGCTGGTTAAAATGTGGCAACTTTTCTTGGATATTATGAAGTCATCCGTTACATTTCATATCAACCTTTCTAGGATTATGGAACTCACATGTTGAATTCTTCTTCTTGTTCTTCTTCTTGGTCTTACACTCTAGTTGATTTCCAAGCTGTCTTCAAACATTTAAATTAGCTCTTAAGTGTGACAATGGTTAAATTATAGTATCTCGAAAAAGAAAATAGGGTATATTAAGTTTCAGGCCCCAAAAATGTTTTAAAATTGAGACCCTTTTCGAAAAAATATTAGTTTAAAGGATCCAAAATTTAGAGATAGGGACATAAAATATGAACTGTTATCGGATTATCGTTGTGTTATTTCAGAACAATGAAGTGTTATTTCAGAAAAATGAGGAGTTATTTCAGAACCATGAAGTGTTACTGCAGAATAATAATGATAATAATGTGTTACTGAACAAATCAGGTCCTTAAAACTATTTTTTTTTCCTGAAATGAGCATGAACGAAAATTGCCCAAGAAAATAAGGCTGACCCACAAAAGCCTTGAACCGTATATTCAGGTGGGATGTTTTAGTTCAGCGTCCTCATCGATACATCGCCGTCAGTGCGACCCTTCAACGCCAACACTCATCTCTATCCACATTTTTTTTAACTTCAACATCTACACTCTACACTCATTATCTTATACGATTATTATTACTATTACATCTATCTATCTGTCATCAAGAAATTGCTCATGACGTGTTATTAAATATATAGGTTAACCTCCGTTGTACAACATTGCGATCAAGAACGAAATTTTCGGTTGGAGTTATAGTTGCATACCAGAATTACCTACCTACCTACCTACCTTGTTGAATTAATTTACAATTTTTAAGTGATTGAACAAAATGGGCTTTTGTGATCACGGGGCCCGATTTTCAACCCATGGGCGCCGTAAAAGTAGTGATAAATGCCCATTCATAGCCCATACAATAGAAAAGGACGATACGAAGAATTCGGCTACGGTAACAATACGAAGTTCTTAACTAGAGAAAATCAGCATATGCCCTTACTAATTTGTCCATCCCTCGATGACGATGTTATCGAATAATATGTTATTTTGCGGAAGCGTTGATCGGATATCGTTTCGTAGTTTTCCGACTACACACGTTATATTTTAAGATCGCTCGTATTTTTCTGTTACATTCTGTAACACTCTCACGCACATTCGGTGCTCTTTCGTAATACAGTATTTTTCTTTGAAGGAGAAATATACTTTCGTTCGCACTAAGACAGAGGAGGACAAATTATATTTTCATTTGCACTTTTCAATACATCGATGCATGTTTTATATAGTATATCAAAGACTAACTACAAATACAAAAGTCAACAAAAAACATCTTCATTTTTTCTTCCTGTGGCATGCTATCTCATTCTCGTGTTTTCTTCTTTGCATTAGTATATGCCTAGTGAACCATGCCACTTCTAGATTTTCTCTTTTTTTATTGTGATATTTCATTTTATTTTTCTTTTGTATTTTGCTTTGAGATTATATTCAACATAATAACGACGAGAAACAATAATGTTAGTTTCTTTATATGTGGAGTTGAACAAAGTCCAAGAAACTCATCGCCATCATCATAATCAAGAATAAGAAAAGACTCATGACTAATAATTATTTCTTCAATGCATCAATATTTATGACAATTAGCAGCATACTGAGATGTTGTTATTGTTTGGTGGTAATAACAATATCATGATCATCTCGGGCCACCGACGATCCAAGGTGGCATTTGCAACGGTCAGATGGTGAACGCCAACGGCCTATTTATGACGATGTAAAGGATGAACTTTGGGAGGAAGAGGTGGTGTTGTCTGTCTTTCGACATGTTCAATTGGCTGAGCTCTCAAGGAACTTCAGCCTACGCTTATGGAAGCTGCGACCCTTCCAAGGCAAGAAAATCGACTGTAAGCTATGCTTGGATGACTGTACTCAAGCCTGTAAGGATATCTGCTGTCCATCGATTGGCGCTCAGATTAATATGGACCGCTTGTAAGATGAGATCGTACGAAAACTACAGATTCACCTATTGAAATTTCAACTTGTTTGATGATCATATGAAACGTTACAAACGTTAGCCTTGCTTGCTTTCGATCACTATATAGTTGATCATCGTATAACGTGTTTTCGATTCAATAAAATCAACGGCCTTACCTTTTGCAACAAGGGCAGTTATTTAAGCTAACTGTGATTTCAAAGTTAAAGCGATAATGTAATGATTATTAGTTATTACACTTTAAGATCAACAAGGCAGCCAAGCACTAGCAAAGACAACGTTGTGTCCCTTCCACGTCAGGACAAGACCATCTTCTTCTTCTCTCTTGAGACCCCAACCAGTCGCATGCTCGTCGAGCATGCTCTTCACTTCATTAGCCGCCTCGGCGCTGAACTCAACTCCTCGGAAGCCAACGTTTCTCATCCTCTGAACCCATCTGCACTTAGGCTCGAGGCGTTCGATTCTCTGATGCCCTTCGTGGGAAATTACGTTTTCGATCTTCCAAGATATGTCTGCTTCGTACCACTGTCTCTGCCTGCTTTGCCCTCGGGGAAGAAACGTATCTATGGTGTCGTAAGGTATCCATAGGTAGTTGTAGGCCGATCTCAACCTGCTAACGAGGTTGTTCGACGTGAAGTCTGCATCTTCATCAACTAATATCACCAGGGAAGGATCTAAGCTTCTCAACTCCTTGAGAAACATAGTACGCAAGCATGCACTTTCTTGAATAACTGACAAGGAGTTGTCGTTGTTTGGGTGATCGATGATGTTCGAAGATAGGGTTTCTTCGGGTATGTAATGAAGCATCATGTGACAGTTCACCACTAAAGCCTCGTTGTTTTCTTCAGCTCTTACCAAGGCTGCTGCTGCTGCTGCATTTTAAGCTGTTCGATTAAGGAAGAGAACCCATTCAAATAGCTCGAATGCACCAAATTGAAATCCATCAAAACGTTGCGTGACCTGGCGAAGTTGACCAGCTTAATGTTGGCTTTAGCATCCAAACAAAGAAAAATACTGCTTTTTATTAATATGAGGTGATCGAACAGTGAGGAGTGGAGAGGAGGGCTGCGGCCGTTTCTTACCTCTGCTCAAACTTCATTTTTCACTATTTTTTTCCCACACAAACGTTTACAGCTTTTTTCACAATAAAACAACCACAATTGCTTAATGGGCCAAGACTATCTCATATAGCCCACAAATACTTAAAACCAAAATTAAAACATTAATTTCAACACTCCCCCTTAATGTTTTAAACCTTCATACCTAATAATTCTCTAAAATAGATAATCTTGTCACCGGGAAGAGGTTTGGTGAAGATGTCCGCCAATTGGTCTCCGGTCTTCACATACTTGATTTGAATTTCTTCATCTTCGACCGCCTCTCGAATGTAGTGATGCTTGAGATTGATATGCTTCGTCCGACTATGGAACACCGAGTTCTTCGACATTGCAATCGCCGACTTGTTGTCACAAAAGAGAACCGTCGCCATGTCTTGCTTCTCCCCCATGTCTTCTAAAATCTTCCTCAACCAAACCACTTGCTTTGTCGCCTCACTCGCCGATACATATTCGGCCTCCGCCGAAGAGTGCGCTACTCTCTCTTGTTTCTTCGACGCCCAACTAAATACTCCGGATCCAAGCGTAAATGTATATCCGGATGTACTCTTCATATCATCCATACTACCGGCCCAATCACTATCACAATAACCAAATAACTCGACGGTCTCTTCATCGCTTCTTTCATACATAAGGCCAAGCTCTTTGGTCCCTTGAATGTATCTCAACAATCTTTTCCCAACTCCAAAATGAGTTTTGCTCGGTCGATGCATAAACCGAGACAATAACCCCGAAGCATACATGATATCCGGCCTAGTAGTCGTAAGGTATAACAAACTCCCAACTAGACTCCTATATAAAGCCGCATCGGCATCACCACTACCATCCTCTTTCACCAACTTCTCATTCACCAACAATGGTGTCATGACCGGATTACAATCCTCCATCTTAAACTTCGATAAAACATCTTGGGCATACTTCTTTTGAGAAATAAATACACCATCATCCCTTTGATCAATCTCAATCCCCAAAAAATAATGCAACAAGCCCAAGTCATTCATCTCATATCTTCTCAACATATCATTCTTGAATTCACCCATCATCTTCTCATCATTTCCCGTAAATATCAAATCATCAACATAAAGTGAAACAAGAAGTATAGAGTTGGTACCTTGCTTCACATAGAGTGTCGGCTCACTTGGACTCCTCTTGAATCCTTTGTCCAAAAAATATGCATCGATATTCCCATACCAAGCACGGGGTGCTTGCTTCAAGCCATACAACGCCTTCCTCAACTTGTATACTTTCGTTTCTTCACCCTCCAACTCAAATCCTTGAGGTTGCTCCACATACACTCCTTCTTTCAACACTCCATTCAAGAAAGCCGACTTCACATCAAGTTGGTAAAGTTTCCAACCTTTGTGTGCCGCTAATGCAATCAACAACCTAATAGTCTCATGTCTCGCAACCGGCGCAAACGTCTCATGATAGTCGATACCGGGTTGTTGAGTGTACCCTTTCGCCACTAACCTTGCCTTGTACTTTTGCACCGAACCATCCGGGTTAGTCTTTGTCTTGTATAACCACTTCAACCCAACAACATCCTTGTCCTTCGGCATCTCAACCAACTCCCACGTCTCATTCTTCACTATCATGTTTATCTCATCTTCCATAGCATTTCTCCACACTTCTTCTCTACTTGCTTGCTCAAAGTTCTCCGGTTCAACAACAACAAAATTGCAATGTGCATAAATATCGGTCATAGGTCTCAATTTTATCGGCGATGAGCTTGGGGATGATGACGCCGACCCGATATTTATCGTAGGTGAAGATGGCTCTTCCTCTTCGATATCGTGCCCACTACCACTTGGCCCTTCTTGTGCATCATCTTGAATAGGATATGCCACTCTTTCAACTCCTTTTCCTTTCCAATCCCAATGATCCTTCTCATTAAAAATCACATCTCGGCTTTCTATCACTTTGTTTCTCTTCAAGCTAAAGAGCCTATAGCCCTTTGATTTTATACTATAGCCAACAAAGATGCACTTCTCACCTTTGTCTTCAAGCTTGTTCCTCAACTCCTTTGGAACATGTGCATAGCAAATGGACCCGAACACCTTCAAGTGATTCACCGATGGCTTTTTGCCACCGGACCAAGCTTCGAATGGAGTCTTGTTCTCAACCGCCTTCGTGGGACACCTATTCAATAAGTACACCGCCGTATATGTAGCTTCCGCCCAAAAGGTCAATGGTAATCCCTTTTCATTCATCATGGTTCTTGCCATTTCAACAATGGTCCTATTTTTTCTCTCGGCCACGCCATTTTGCTCCGGTGTAAAACTTATCGTCAATTGTCTCTCTAAGCCGATATCTTCACAAAACTTCTCAAACTCCTTGGAGTTGTACTCACCACCTCTATCGCTTCTTAACTTCTTTATCAACCGGCCGCTTTGTCTCTCAACCATCCTTTGGAACTTTTTGAAGACATAAAGCGCTTCCGACTTTTGCCTCAAAAAATAAACCCAACACATTCTTGAATAATCATCAATGAAAGTGATGAAATAGCGGTTTCCACCATGTGAGTTTGTGCTCATGGGACCACAAATATCGGTATGAACAAGCTCTAATTGCGTCTTTGCTCTCCACGCCTTCGCCTTCGGAAATGATTCTCGATGTATTTTCCCAAGAGCACATGCCTCACATACGCCACCCTTCTCTTCTATAGTTGGTAGCCCATACACCATATCCTTCTTGCTTAGCAACTTCAAGCTCTCAAAATTCAAATGACCATACCTCTTATGCCACAACCATGAGTCGTCACCTACACCAACCTTCAAGGCAACACTTCTTTCGGGCTTGAGAGCGAGAGGGAAGTTCCTATTTCTCTCCATCTTCACTACGGCCATCAACTCTCTTTTATTCCCAACCTTATCAAATATCCTACGAGTTGCACCCTCGAAGTGAACCGCATGACCATGCTCAACCAATTGCCCAACACTTAGCAAATTTTGAGCCAAATCCGGCACTAGCAATACGTCATGAATTAGCATCCTTCCTTTCTTCGATGCAACCGCAATCGTGCCTTCCCTTTGGATTTCACCACGGCTCCATTTCCCATCGTAATTTGAGTAGTAGCGGTGTTATCAAGCTTGCAAAATATCGACTCATCCCCGGTCATGTGGTTGCTACATCCACTATCAACATACCACACATCTTCCTTCTTCTCAATGGCCGCTTGGCATGCATAAAATGTGCTTCCATCATTTCTTCTCTCGAGACTCTTCTCTTCGGTGTAGTTTGCTTGCTCCTCATTCTTCATCCTACAAAACTTCTCTTTATGGCCATACTTCTTGCAATTGTAGCATTGAACCTTCCCCTTGTTCCAACAATCCTTTTCAATATGTCCCGGCTTCTTACAAAAGTTGCATAGCTTAGCTTCTCCACTTTGGTAGGTACCTCTACCACCTCCACTACCAAATCTACCCCCAAATCGGCCTCGGCCTCTACCACCACTAAAGCCACCACGGAAGGTATTATCATTGGCCGCCCTTTGGTTAGTATACTCTTTCACATTCACCTTAGATTGAAAGGCGCTTTCAAGAACTTGGTCGCCATGCCTATTCAACCTTTCTTCATGTCTCTCAAGAGAGCCCATAAGATCATGCACGCTAATAGTAGAGAGGTCTTTAGTCTCTTCAATAACGGCCACAATATTATCATACTTGGAAGGAAGACTAATCAAGAACTTCTCACACACCGACTTATCGCTCAAAGTTTCGCCCAAATTTTTTATTTGATTCACTACCTCAATCACTTTAGAGAAATACTCTTGTAGAGTCTCTTTCTCCTTCATTTGCAAATTTTGAAACTCCCTCTTCAAGGTTAAGAGCTTTATCGTTCGAACTTTGTCGGTGCCTTGAAACTCCTTTTGCAAAATCTCCCAAGCTTCGTTGGAGGTTTGAGCCCCGATTATCCTCGGAAAAATCTTGTTGGAGATACTTCCTTGAATCAAATAAAGAGCCCTTGCGTCTTTCTTTCTATTCTCCTTCTCGTCGGGATCCAAAACCGTAGCCTTCACAACATTTCCTTTCCCATCTTTCTTCTCTTCTATTTTCTCATTTATCACATATCCCTCTTCTACTATCTCCCACAAATCTTGTGAAATCAAAAGAGTCTTCATTTTAATACTCCAATAATCATAACTCTCACCATCAAATATGGGTTGCCCACCTTGTGGTGCCCAAACACCTCCTTGGGTAGCCATGGTAGTCTTCTCAACTTCAAACTATTTTCTTCACCTTCAATGGAAGAAACCCACTTCAAATCTTACCAACACAATCTCTGATACCATTTATGTTGGCTTTAGCATCCAAACAAAGAAAAATACTGCTTTTTATTAATATGAGGTGATCGAACAGTGAGGAGTGGAGAGGAGGGCTGCGGCCGTTTCTTACCTCTGCTCAAACTTCATTTTTCACTATTTTTTTCCCACACAAACGTTTACAGCTTTTTTCACAATAAAACAACCACAATTGCTTAATGGGCCAAGACTATCTCATATAGCCCACAAATACTTAAAACCAAAATTAAAACATTAATTTCAACACTTAAGCCCAAGCTCTTCGTAAGAAACGTCGAGCATTGGAGGCAAACAGCCATGGTCTACAGCTAATTCGACCACGGTTAACTTAACCAAAGGCGGTGGACCTTCGAGCCTCGTAGCAATGGAGTCAACAAGTGTAGGAATCTGCATGCAGTGAGTCAAACTCAAGTCAACGATATGAACGACTGGGTACCCTTCGATTGCTTCCAACACGGCCATGTTAGCAGCCGTGAACCCAAACCTATGCCACGGTGTCAAGTCAACGTAATTAGCGAGCTCTATTATGCTGAACTTGTGATTCTGCAGAGAAGAAAAATCGCCAGCAGAATGGATGTTGACCATGGCTGTTAGGAGCTTATTATTGCCGCTCTTTGCAGCTCTTGCTATGAGAGCTCGGAGAAAAGCGCAGGTTAGGCGTTGGTTCGAGTCTCCATCTTGAGGAGCTATGTTGTTTAGGACCCACAAGATCTGTTGGGCTAGGGTTGCGTCGCTGTTTTCAATTGCAGTTGCACAGTGGACTAACAACTGTTCCATGCAATTTGTGTCGCCAAAGTTGTTGCTGTTCAAAGAGCTCGTCGTCTTTGCTGGGGTGGATGGTAATAATCCCGGGCAAGGGTTGCGTGTCTGGTTATAATTCAAGAATTGGCTTTTGCTCGTTGGAAGAGACGATGTAAGAGTAAGAACTGTGAAATAATACCTCATCAGTGTATTGCATCATGGGTTGAGACCCTATTCTGATTTTCTCCCTTTCTTTTATATATTTATATTAATACTAATGTATAGAGGCAATAGAGAGTGTGAAGGGCTCGAAAAGATACATATGAAGAAGAGAATAAGAAGGGGAAAAGTGAAGCAAAAAGAAAGAAAGTGACTAGACTAGTATATTATTTATTAGTGGTACCTCTGCTGGACTAGAAAAGAAGGGGAAAAAGGGAATTTTTTCTGCAGATGATATCGAAGAGAAATTGACTGTTCATCTTTTTCTTTTCTTGTAAGAGAGATATATAGTGAAATTATTCTTACCTTTTTCCATGCATGGCAAAAAGGAGACTGATCCGATGATGAGCACTGATAAAGAAAATTCGATGATTTCTCAAGATCTTGGGAATAGTTAGCTAGAAAAGTCAAAATTATAGAATGATGATTCGTAGTGAGCTAGCGATGAGAGAGAGAGAGAGAGAGAGAGAGAGAGAGAGAGAGAGGGAAGTAAAGGTAAACAAGATTAGGCAATGTGGGAAGATTTTGGAGGCATATGTGAAGTGGCCGTCCAGCGGAATTTTCTGTCTTTGTGTGGATTTTTGTCATGTGATGTGACAAAATCAAGGGGAAGAATGAAGCTTAGCTTTCACTTACGGATCACGGACACGATATGATGATCATGATGGAGAAATGATTTGACCCCCTTTTTTTTAAGTTTTACTTACAGTTTATTATAATTGTTTTTAGTAGAGCGAATGTTTCGTAGTGGTTTCTTGCATGTCGCTAGGCGACGAGATGACTTTCTACTATGTTGTTTTTCTAATGTTATCAAGATGAGTAAATTAAATTAATAAAGGGTTTCCGTATGGGTCGATGTAAGTCACTTGGGTATGTATTACCTTGATGAAATATACAATGAAAATGAATTCTTTCTCGAATATAGGAAGGAAAAGAAAACGAAGTTTGTCTAGTCTATGGTTGCTGTAACATAACACGACATATTTGAACTTGGCAAAATCCAATCTAGCATTCAAACTAATTGGGTTTTACTATTACAAAAATTTGCTTTCAATGAGAATGAGAATGTCTTTATTACACGCACACACGAAGTTAGGTTCTCTCTGTCGAGGGACCCTCGCGTGACTACTCATATAACAGCAGCCAAAAGATTTCTGATGCAATAAAGATGGACGATTATCAAGTCATTTTCCTAATTAACAGCGGATATATATTAACCCTGAATTTTCAATAATAATCACTTTCCATTATTGTCCGTAGTGTGTGTGAAGCAAAGACAATAAATTTATCGAAACTAATAATCGTATATACAGCCAAATTATCCAAGATTGTAATAAAAGCTTATCCAGGTTAAAATTACGATATCCACCATACAATATAGAGAAAATTAAAAATCCTGACACTCTATTTGTATATATCATCATCTTAAGATCTCAATCGCACATCCATATATGATCGTATCATATTATCAATACTGAATATTTCTTCGTCGTTTTTATTTTCTCAATTTTATTTTGCATATTGAAATTAGACAAATCATTCTCGCACCCACATCATTGAAAAGGACTAATATAGGATAAAGCCTACGTCAAAATATATGAAAAATTGATGTACCCTACCATATTATATCTCGGAGTTTGCTGCATTCTATATTTGCGTTTATTGTGCTAAAAAACATAAATAGAAACAAAAAAATAAGATAGTTAATATACTCAACATGTTTTTATGAAACAAATTAAAACCCTATGAAAGCCAAAATTGAACCACGAGGCAAAAAGCTGACTGGCTTTTTGTCCTAAGCTAAAGTCCAAGTATTAAATGAACCAAGCATCGTGTCAATGTTGTTGGGAATCGAATGAGTTTTTTTTTTTCCAAGGAATCGAATGAGTTATTAGAGGAATCTTGAGTGAACCATATAGGGATAATCAAGTAAAGATAAAATCACCTGTATTATAGAATTTAAATATTCTAATAACTTAATGCATAATGTATATAGTGGATCGATGCAGAGAAGACGACCTGTTTTCTCGAAATTTTCAAAATTGGAATTGTTATTTCCCGAGTGAAATTCTCTAGCATCCAATCTCAAGAGGCTAGTTTTCCATTTCTCAAGACCAACACGAAAAACAAAGGAAGAGTGGATGCAAACGTGGTTATTTGATATTTCAGAATATATATTGATTATACATTCGATCGATAACATTCCATATGGAGGTAGTAAAGGTATAGTGGCACAGAAAATAACAAAAAAGAGCATTTGAAGTTCGTGTAATGTTTTACTCATGTTGTCTGATACTTTTCTGGTTCGAATCGCATGGTAGGTAGATTATATTCCGTGAGTAAGATCTAAATGGATTTAATTCTTAATATTCATGTAAAATTACTCGGTATTCTTTTAATCTATCGTCGAAGTATACATGGATTATTCCTCTACGAGGAAACTCGAATCAAATACGATATGATATACCCCTAAATGGGTTCCCAAAAATATTGGGCCATATTTCATTAAACAACTATGGTTCAAGTCATGGGATGATTAATTATTATTTATGAAATATACAATTAAATAGAAAGAAAAAAAAAACGGAATATCGTGTGGTGTGTGTTTTATCAGAAGAACGAATCAATCATTCTTTCGACGACGCTATATTCAATTCAATTTAATTCAACTCAACTCAACTCAACTATATAAGATACGAAAGAATACAACATGAGATTTTTGTTAGAGGGAGCGACATCACATTAACAAGTATTCAAACTGCGCCAGAATTGAACACTTGTCCTTTGACTCGCTCGTTGACTTATGAAGTTTCAATTTGACTGATGCCTTCTGCCCTAATCTCACTTACCTGTCTCCAACGTTCATCTCCGCAAAGATCAAACCTTTGCATTCGTTTTTGCTCCGTTTGTCGCTTTTCCAATTTAATTAGCTGAATTACCGATACTCCCGCTTCTCGTTATTGCGAGGTTGGTCAATTATTACTATTCAGAGGTAAGCGTAGGCAGGCAAGTTCTGCGACTGAATCAGGTTAGAGTTCTTTTATCTTATCCTTGGGTTTACATTTCCATGTTGCATTGCGGCGATTTATTGCGATGGATTTGTTGAATTATGATGATTACGCTTTTCTTTTCTTTGCACAAGTGATCGCTCGTCGAATTACTTCGTTCGTCGGTTTTAGAGAAGATTGAGTCCTTGCGTGTTTTAATTCTGTTGTGGGATTTTCCTGTTTTGCTCGCAGAATGTACGATCGACTGAGAAATCAGCTCTACTTTGGATTGGACTCTTGTAAGTTGTAACGGATATTTGTTTGACCCATGATGATGAAATCAATTCCTATTTGATGAAACAACAAAGCCGATGAAGATGCTTCTATCTGATTTCCCTGTCATGCCATTTTTTGTTTGAGGAATTCTGTCTGATTATTACCAGCAAAGTTGGGCACCGAACATGCCAGGACAACGTCGTCACACTCGAATCGATACCATCGTGCTGAAACATAGGATCGGGACAATAATTGGTCCTGTAAAGTCTGACAAGTACTTCAGTGTCCTAAGCAACTACTTCAGTCACCGTATTCGCAAAGCAGAGTTTGATAGGCTCTGTTTTAGATTACTCGGGAGAAACAACATCTCTCTGCATAATGATCTCATCCGTGCTATCCTCAAGAATGTATCCACTTCAAACGTTCCCCCGCCTGCGCCTTGTAATAACTCACGAAAAATACAGAACGTTGAAGTGGAGAACGGATATCGTCAGGGCAGCCTTCAGTTGCTATGTAGAAATGTGTTTCCTCAGTCTCCTAGGAAGATGCGAACCGAGGATCATGAATATGAGGACAGGCCAAGCCCGCTCGGGCCTCTTGGTAAGAATCCTCAGAACACGGAATTGCAAGATTTGGTTCCAGAGATTCCTCTTGAGGTTGCTTCATCTGGGAATCAAGATTTTGAACAATGTGAAGGGAGTGTTGGATTTGATAATGGAAGTCCTATTAAAGCTCCTTTTGGGGTTTGTCTTAATGGAAGAGAAATAAGGAGACTTTCGACAAGCCTCAATTCAGACACATGCTATAAAAACGGTGAGCTTCCTGACACAAGTACGTTGAGTAGAAGGTTGGAACAAAATCTGAGGACCAATCAGAATTTAAGCGTCGATAAAGATTTCGCCAAGGTATTAAACAACGGGTTAGATATGTTTATAAAGCGATTACTCAGCCCTTGTTTGGATTTGGCTGCTTCAAGACCTGAAGATAGAGTACCTATGGAAGTTAATAATCAGATATCTACTTTACCAAATGGGAGGAAGATGCTTGAATGTGTACAGAAGTCTGGCAATAAGAGATCTTTTCACGTATCGATTGAGGATTTTCGAGTAGCTATGGAGTCGAATCCCACGATTCTCGGACAGGATTGGCCCTTACAGCTCGAGAAGATTTCCTCGTATGAAGGAGAAAACGATAGTAAAGGTCGGTCTCGGTAAATAACTTTATATAGTTAAGCAATACGTAGATGCGGGGAAGATTTAGGCTTGACGTGATTCTTTTGGTTCTTAACCATCAAAGTTTATGTTTTACATTTCTTAGAATTGTATAGAGGTAACGTGAGAACGGCGAATTCCCTGCTTTCCTTTCAGTTAGATCATACGCTGTTAAGTCTTTATCTATAGCAAAGCAATCTCATTTAGGTTCTTTATTGGTCAAACTCGAGTAATAACTACAGCTACACGTAAGGATTTGCTTTCTTCTGCACTATGCGAGGCAGTAAAAGAGAATACCTTTTTGTGTAGTATAGTATCACCAGATCTATCTTTTTATGGATAACGTTCCTTAAATGTTTTTGGCTACTGAAACTATCTTTTAGACATTTTCAGACAGTTGTTGAACCGTTACATCATATTTCCATATATATTACATTGCCCAAGCTCTGGTAATAATAAGTGCGTAAATTTTGTCCTGCAATTCTCGAGTTTCCTTATAAGATGTATTTCGAAGAACAGCGATCAGTTTAAACCTTGGGCTTTAATGGGCGGAATTCTGATATTTACGTACAATGGGAATGTACCAGTAGGCACAACAACCATTTATGGACACAGTGATACAACAATATGAATTTCTTTTTCTACATTTTCTATGGATAACAAATAATACAGAGATTTTCATACAATGCGATGACAACACATAAATATTAAGGATTGACAAGGAAGATCAAAGCAGCTTGGATATGATGCCATAAGAAGTCCAGAAAGCTGTTGAAGCAGCATTGAAGAGCACAGGGTTTTGATATACTCTGTATACGACAAGAAAATAGATATAACAAATGAGAATTTGTGATAATCTTAAATAATTGTTGTAAGAATGAGACGAAGATGCATCAGTTGTTTAAGAGAGGAGAAGAGTTCACCCTATGGCAGTAGCACCCCACGAAGCAACGTTGTAAATTACTTTGGTTCCGTCCCATGCTTTACGGAGCTTACCCTTCTTCTTCTTTGTCGAGAATGTTTTGCTCAGAGCTGACGAAACAAAAAATAAAAGTTAAAGAAATCTTACAACTCGTAATGCTTTGCCTTATCTATGAAGGTAGACCTCACCTTCTTGAAGCTTGTTTGGAGCCATATCCTGTAAAAGGAGCAAAATACGAATTGAAGAGAGGACTAACGGAAAAAGGAAAAAGAAAAACGATAGATTCAACAAAAATAGTCTCTTCACAGAATAACAGCGAGTGGATTACTCTATCTACATGGCCAGACCTTAGATTGTTCAAGGGATAGAAGATAGGCAGCCATGAATGCAGCAATGCTGTCTGCAATGTCCTCTTGGCTCACCACAACAAAATCATCTTGTCCTAAAGCAGTTTCTCCAACATCCCAAGTATCATTTTTGGTCACTATGTCCCATGAACTGCTTTCCTCTGCTCAAAGAAAAGGAAGCACTCCACTAGATATGTGATATAAAAAAGAGGGACATTGTTAACTCCTATAAAAAGTAAGCATAGTAGAAGCCTTACCAGCAAAGTTTTGTGAAATGGACGCCTGAGCTATTTCTATTTTCTTGAGAAAATCAGCAGATTCCACCTTAGATTGCAAGAGATCATAGAACTGCATATAACGCAAAGAAAATGAAACTGGAAACTTGGAACTCTCTCCATATGACCACAAATTTTGATGACAAACGTGATTTCACAGTGTTATAAGCTGAGATCAGAGGGGGAAAAAGCAAAAGAATTTGATGGTCAAGAAAATTTCACCTCGGCATTGTCGATGTCGTATATAGTAGAGACAGAAGAAGTCTCATTAGAATCCCGAGGAACATCATCACCGACATCGCCATCATCATCATCATCATCATCATCATCATCATCATCAGAAACAGAGGTGAGTTGTTGTAGGGCTAACTGACACTGCTCGAGAGCTGCCTCGAGGATTTTTCTGTCTAGACGAGGCTTATCTTTACGAACACAAGTTAGCTCCGCTGGCTCCATGATTCTTACAGTTCCTTGTTCAATGTAATAAAGAGGGATAAGAGGAAATACAAGTATCTCTCGGTAACATTATGCAGAGATCTTGTAGATTCACAAACAGGGAATCATGAATCTCGCCCGAGGATGCATTGTTCATGCATATGTTGGTGAATTGAGAATCCTAATGACAAAGAAATAGACGATATTTCAACACTATTCAGGCAAATTACAAAACTTCTTCAGAACCATTCAGCAACATCTCATGTTCATTCTGAGAAAAAAGGAACAGAAATAGTCAAACTCATTCAAGACTGCAGCTGGTGTTTATATCCTTTAGCCCATGAGCTCTCAAGCAGTACAGTAGAATTCAAGAGAAAAAAAAAACGTCATTCCCAGCGCCAATAGGGATAATTGCGCTCTCAATTGCTTCCCAGCAAGGTTTTCCATCAACAGAGGGCACTATCAATTAAGGGATGATAACTTACGAACAGGGGCATACTGATTTAGTTCAACAACCTCAAAGAAAAACATAGGGACAAGAAAGAATGAAAAATTGAAAAAAAGGAATGAACTTTGATGGAAACGAAATCCCAACGAAAAGGTCGAATTGCCCACCTGACAATCTCGTGATTCTATTCAATTTCTTTGGAGGTTATTCCTCTTGATATGCTCTCCACAAGCATTTCCCTCAGCTTGTGTCAAACACAGACCGACACATCAGTAATAAGGGAATCTCGTAAATGCTGTTGGCTTGTTGCGCTAACATTGGCCGACTTTTTTATCATTATTATTTCTTTAGTCTTTTCGAGTTTCTTTTTTCTTTTATCATTTGCAGCAGATCCCTAAAGAAACATCGGCAAGTTTTGGCCTTAACATGCAATTTCAAGTTTGTTTATAGCATATTTAATAGAAATAAATCATAAATCTTGGGCCATTAAGAGCTATTAAACATGCTTACCACATACATACAAGATTAGAGTTTAATCTCTATTCTAAGCCTAATAGTAGTGAGCTATCTAGTCTAGTTAATACATCAAAAAGACATCTTTCGCAATCCCCTTGCTCTTCTTCACTTTCTCTGGCACCCATCCAAATTGTGACCTAGAGAGCATTACAAGGTTCGTAAAATTATTATTACATTCACGGCGAAATCGAATGAAGACAAGAGGGAAAAAAAGGGATCAAAAGTGTGCTCTCACGCATTCAACTCCTGTGGAAATAATGGCAAGCTAATCGGACTTGGGTTGAGCTGCATTGGATCAATTGCTGCCCAAGATGATTTCTTTTCTCCAGGTTCATAGTTGCTATCTGTCGAAACCACTCAAGAGTGTATAGTATTGCATATATATGCACGTAAAAAGAAGTAATTTCAAGATTTTTGACTAAAGATACCACCTTTAGGATTAGCCCTAAAGAAGTTTCGGCTCATTGATTGTATCTTCAACGCCTCGTCCTGTATTCAAGAAAAAGACTAATGGCAGTAAAAACCATTGTTAGGTAATGCAGTTGCTTGCTTTTACCTTAAACTCAGCATATAACGGAAACAAGGGTGGTTCTGATTCTTCCAAGGCAGTTTTCGAGCCCAAGATGTTCGAAGAATCGGAGGCAATCAGGGCATTGTTAGCGCGATTTCCATGTAATAGACGTCCAATCCCTAAAGCATCTTCTGATATGTCTTGATGATCGTTGTTGTTGATGATGAGATTATTACTGGTGTCTTTGTCTTTGATCTGAGAAACTTGACTGCCGCGATTATCATGCAGCATCATGGGATGAAGGCCAAGGCCGTTTCTCATTGTTAGCATCTGCACAAGAATGGCGAGTAATTAGATGAATCTAATCCCAGGAAACTAAAAATCCCATAATCAGAGCTCAAGTGTCCTAATTTTTGTTTCACAGACAGAAGAGAAGGTATTATGTATTAATGTTCAGACACTATTCAAGTGTAGTTCTTGACTTGCCTGTACTTGAAGCTGTAGCTGCTTAAGATACTCAATAGCTTCATCAAGCATTGAGGCCTTGTCAGTCTACAACAACAACAGACAACGTTTACGTTAACATCTCACAAATAATCATTACAAATGTATAATAGTTTTGTTATTAAAGACCACTGGCCTTGTTTGAATTTGGTATCAGATTCTGCAGTGCCTTCATTTTCTCATTAATCCTGCTTCTCCTTCTCTATCAGCATTATTAAGAGGACAGAATTATGACCAAATCCCATAACAAAAAGCAAAAGGAAAGAAAGAAAACAACCTTTTCAGACAAGTTATGGACTTCGGCTGCTCTACTCCTCTTAGAAGAAGAAGAAGAACCAGGTTGTTTTTTCTTCCGTAATAAAGCTTCATTGACGCCTTCCTACAAACATCCCCAGCCTACCAATTTACACAAAAATATACTTGCATGCAAGAATGTATATATACAATACAATGGAGGATGACTAACAGCAACGACCTCACTCTCATAGTCAAAGTACTCATCTGCTAGCAGCTCTGAACTCAACCCCGCGTCATGCGAAGCCATCATCGCCTGTTCTTGATTTTGTGCTGCTAATACGTAATGACGAGCAAGGTGATCATAATGCACGGGGGCTGAAGAAGAAGATGACGACGACGAAGAACGAAGTAGGATTTGCTGTAGAAAAACTGAGATCTCATCTTGTTCGTAAGCAGCATTATCATAGTGGCCGGCCATTGATCGGAGAGCTGAGTTTGATGAACTAGGGCAAGGTCTGATTTTCTGTTCTTTTGCGACTTCTTCTGCTATCATCAGACAGAAAGCATTAATGGCAGAAAACCCAATGGCCAAAACAATACACAGTGGTGACGACCCAACACTATGTGTGAGTGATCTCTCTGATAAAAGGCAACACGGCTTTTGAGGGTACGTGAACAGGTTAGGTAATTGATTTTTTTTTTAATTTATTTTTTCTGTGTTTCTTGTGAAGTGAAAGACTGCAACATTATCAGACACGTACGTCGTACTTTGCAACAGGTAATGGCAGGCGATGAAAGGACGAATTTCGTGGGCGTGAGCGTGACGAGAGATTCGTGAAACCGATGATGAGAAAAGCAATATTCTTTTCTTTCCCACCACCGAGTAATAAATAATAATAATAAATATGGGCAATTTTCGTTCCGGACCCTTTCCGGAAAAAATTTAATTTCAAGGACCCAGTTTGTTAAGTAACACTTCATTTTTCTGGAGTAATACTTCAGAAATAAAACAAAACGATCATTCAATAACGGTTCATATACACTTTATAATAATTGTGTAATTTAGGGCCTTAACTCTAAAAATTGGGTTCTTTAAGCTAAAATTTTTTCTGACGGAAATGTATTTTAAAATATTTTTGGGGCCTGATTTGTAATATACCCTAACAAATATGCGAAAAAGGTCATAACAGTCTCGAAAAGAACACTTTTTTCGCTAGACCTTTTGGCATAATAGAAAAATCGAAGAAAAATTATTCTCAGTAAAATAACCGGTCACAGAGAAACTTTGGAACTTCAAGTAACCCGACCCATACCCGCATCGAACCTTTACATACACGTACAATAATGATATATTATTCGACAAAGGCTAAAGAGCAACGTCATTGCATACCTAGACTAGGAAATCTAAAACCAAGTTATAACACGGCAAGTAAGCTGCTGCTAGCTAAGGCTTGGAAGTTTGAACTATTGTACTTTCCGGTCAATTGAGTATCATTACAAAACTAGTTAGGTCCTTTCGAAATTCGTGATGCTTTCATTTTGGACCACGCTCATGTGTTCGATCCAACGGCTTGAAATAATTCTGATTTCTCTCGTGGGTCCTAGTGGGGCTACGATGGATATGAGTTAATGGTTTTTTATTTTTTCTCGTTCAAATTTTAAGGTATACCTCATGATTATGGTCTTCCTCAAGAATCACGTTGACTTCCAAAAAATGTCACTAATTCTACAGGTCATTTCAATTTCATAAGCGGGATTATGAGTTATTCATTCGGCCCATTAAGATAGTGGATTGTGGTTTAATGGGGCCCATTAAGGCTTTTCTTTAATGTATTAATGTATTTTCCTCCGTTACGTATCACACATAAATGCCTGACAGCTTCTCTTCTATGAGGACTAGAGGTGGTAAACAGGTCGGGTTGGGTCATATTCGGGTTCAACCCGTTTAATAAACGGGTCGAAAACCTCAACTCTGACCTATTTACTTAAACAGGTTGAAAAATCAAACCCAAACCCAACCTGCTTTAACCCTAACCCAGTCTGCCAACCCGTTTAAAATTTAAAAAGAAAATAACAAAATGGACAGAATTATAATTCGAAATTAAACAAAAAAAAAGAGAAATAATGCAATTGTTTTTCTAAAAACATCATCATAATTAAGAAATAATTAAAGTTCCAAATAACAAAAGTCTCACTAGTTAAATACCAAGCAAATTATTTCATGGTCATCAAGTATTAACTGAAGCCGATGATAATTGACTCGAACTCTCAACCATAATCTCTTCCATTTGATCTCCCACCCTTATGTTTATGACATCTTCGCATAATGCATCGAGCATAGGAATATGATCCATTTTTGCTAAAAAAATCAAATGAAATCAAATGATTATATCGGGAATAGGCAAAAACATAAACTAAAAATCAGGAAAAAAAATATGGAATTTGAATTTGGGATGCGAGTTGGGCCTGTGAGCATGTGTGAGCGTGAGAGTGGATAGAGAATTAAGGTTAAGTAGAAATCTTCCTTTTATTTTATTTATATTAATAATATTTTAATAAGATATATTATTCGGGTTAAATGGGTTGTCAAACGGGTTGATTTCGGGTTGCAAATTTGAACCCTAACCTGACCCACTTAATAATTGGGTTGGGTTCGGGTTTACCGATTTACGTAACCATGTCGAAAATACTAACCCGAACCTGCTATTTTCGGGTGCGGTTCGTGTCGGGTTGGCGGGTTGGGTCGATTTTTAACAGCCCTAATGAGGACCAAGCTTACCCCGACTATGATATAAAGTTTGACCTCAATACTTAATTGGAGGAATTAATGGCGACGATTTATTACCATTAAATTAAAGAAAATAACGTATTAAGTTTACCACAACAAGACGCTTCGACCAAAGTCTGCGGTTTAATATCGGCCACAAATCGTTATAAAATCTCCAATTAATTTGAATTATTAAAATATTACTAAAGAATAACTCCACATAAAAGAACATCACACGATGATGAAAACATGACAACATCGTATGAATGAACATTTTTTTTCCTCGAGAAGTAAACTGAATTTGCCATCTGTGACCTTTTCGTGCTCCCCGTTCGACGTGTAACCTAAGCATCCATAAGTCAACTTTTTATATCTTCCGATCACTAGCAAAGCAAAGGCAAGCCAGCCATCGACGAAAGGAAAATCGTACTATGAGAGGTGGAAGAGATGAAGAAGCCGATATCGATAGGCTCCCTATCGATTTACTGGCCCATATATTCTCTATGGTCGCCTCTTTCAAAGACTTGGCTCAGTAAGTTTAGTATTGATCGATTTTGGTTCATTACAGCTTAGCTTTCAACAGTTAATATGGGGCTCTGATTGATTGTTCTCTCTCTAGGCTGAGCAGTGTGTGTTCAAAATGGAGGCAAAGCGTTAGAGAATCTCTGGCCCGTAAAGAAAGACTGTCTTTTTCAGGCTGGAAAACCGACGACGAGACCACCGCACGTTTGGTTCACTTGGCTTATGGCCTCAAAGAACTCGACATGTAATTTTATTTAATTAATTCTTTATCCCCTTTTTGATTAACTGTCTCTCTGTATGTGTGTGGTGTAGTAATTAATTAATTAGTTAACTGTAAAAATCTGGGTTTTGTACTGCTTTTTCTTTTCCGACAGATCAAGAAGTCGTTGGGGTTGTCAAATAACTGATTGTGGTCTGAAGCAGATATCTATGGCCAAGTGTGTTACAAACCTGACCTCAATTTCCATTTGGGGTTACACTTCGATTACAGACATGGGAGTTGTTCATCTCGTATGTATGCTTTTCCTTTCTTACCACCCACCTGGGATTCTATATATTTCATCTGAATCACATCCCATGTTGAAAATTGTATCATCTACTTAATTTCTTGGGACAGATTTCTAAATCTGCTTCGCTTGAGCACCTAAACATTGGTGGTACATTCATCACCGACGCTTCACTCTTCGCCCTAGCAGATAGCTGCCCTAATCTAAGGGTATGTAATATGACATTCTTGATTACCATACCATTGCATATTACTTCAGATACATGCAAGAGAGAAAGGGCTAGTTTGGTTTCTGACTGGCATTTCCTTGATGCATTGCGCCAGAGTGTTGTTCTATGGGGATGCAGACATGTTACAGAGGAAGGTCTTTTTTCTATCGTAAGCAAATGCCGTAAATTGGAGTCCATTAACGTGTGGGGAATGAGAGTGCCTTCGGAATGCTTCGCAGCTCTCCTCGTGCTAAGTCCCGCCCTTCGAATCAAACCTAATGGAATGTTAGCCAACAATGGAATAGTCCCTGTTTATTAGCAGGTTTGAATTTGATTATATACATTTGCTGTACATAAGGTTGATTGATGGCACTAAAGAAACAAACAGATGAATAAGCCTGTAACATGAAATTTACAGGCATAGATGCATTCAACTAAAATAAACCTATGTACTGTTACTGCATTTTCCATTGTGTGATTGTGTAATGTATCATGTGGATGTGGTTAGATATGCTTTGTGAATGTTCGAAGCCCAGAGAATTTATTGAATTGTTCTCCGATTATGGGCTTTTGGGCCCATTTAATATTGGGCTTGGCAAGATGGGTCGATAATCGAATCGAAGAGTTTGCATGATTGAGTAACGATGTGACACGTAAGCACTTGAGGTTGTCTGTCTCCATTAGGTGTAGGGTAAGGGTTACACACAAATAGAGTTGTCGGCACAGAAAGGATTGAGTTGATTTGATGTTACGATAATTGCAATACTAAAATAGTGATAAAAGGTACCAATTAAGGTGCGACACTTATTTAGGAAATCTTATTTAATCAAGTGTGTATCCCATCCCACAACCTAACTTTTACACCAACCTACGGTCTACGGATAAAAATATCTATATTGCATCTCACCAATTTATACTTAATATGCTATCACATGATATTATTAACGAGTCAAGATATTTACCAATTCAAGATGTTTCTTTTTTTAATGTTTATTTATCATGTGGTTCAAATTATTAACCAACGTTTAAAAATCAGGGTGATATGACAAGTCTTCAATTGTCGAAATATGATTTTTCTAATAGTTTATACATTTATATCATCAGCATCATAAATCAAATCAACCTTAAATTAGAAGTGAGCCCTGTAATAAAGATGGATGAAGTGAATGACCAAACTAAATTTAAAGCAAGAAGCTTTTTTTTTTTTCTTTCTCCAATTAGCGCATCTTCCCCCAAGCTGGTAAACACTGACATAAAGAGTTCAATGGTCAGATGGCCTTGATATATATGTGTGTTCTAAATATGAAATAATAATGCTTACTCAATGTTTTTCTGGAAATTTCTTAAATTGTCTTTCTCGGCTAGTTCATGGGTTAAGTCGCTTTCATTGGGCTAATATTTACTGGAAAAGTAAAAACAACAGATATATAAATGATAACTGTGATTTATTGGTGAGGTGCTATTTCTCCTGGCTGGACTTGTGAATGAGCCTCTGCTCTGTGTGTATTATCTGTTGATTGACCTATAGCTTTTTATTTATTTTTGTTGTTTTTTATGATGGTGGAGTTAATGACCAATAGTAATTGTTCTCAGATGCAGTTATTAGATTTAGGTGAAAGGGGTTAAAAATCTATTGCACACTGTGTTACTGTCAGGAGATGAAACCCCCCTTTTAGGAAAGAGTATGGGTTAAATTTTTTTCGGAATTTCAATGAATCCCCTATCCAAGTAAATAAATAAAAAGATAAACAATAGTACCGTAAAGATAAATACCTATTTATAGTACAATATTAGAAACTATAGATTATTAAAAGGGCACCCTTCAAGTTCCTTCTTCACTACCTACTAACCACGGAGGCTATTTATGTATTTCTTAATTAAAATATTATCCATTTTACCTTTTACTACAACAGTATTAAATATTTTATACGAATGTGAAGGATAACGTGTAGTTGTACTACATTAAATAATGAGTTAGTATAATTTAGAGTATTAAATCGGGGATAGTACGATATAATATTTACTACTATAGTATAAGGGTAGATGGCGTAGCATAAAATCATAAAAATTGCAATAAATGAACGACGTGTAGGGGCGAGCATTTAACCCGTCGGACAGGCCCACCCAATCGACCCAACCCAATCCAGACCGCAAGTGTTGGATTAACGATTGATGGATTGGTTTGGGTTTAAAAACTAACACAGCATATTTTGCAATTGGGTTTGATTTTGTATTTAAAAACGTATAAAACCGCACCCGACGCATTTAAAATTATAATAAAATTTTACTATATTTTATTCAATAATTCGTAAAGTAATAGATATAACTCGTATCGTATGTGACGCCCGGGGCCGAAGAGGGCGGGGAGTGATCGCCGGTGCCAGGGTGCACGGACAACGAGCGGCTCCTGGCAGGCTTCTAGGCGAAGGGGTACATGAACGAACCAATCCAACACCAGAATGAGAGGGGATCCTGAGACTGACAATGTATGGGCGTGTCAGGCTAAGAATCGTATAAAAGAATTGATAGTACTACTCATATCACCAAGGTCGACCTACCTTTTCGGGAGTCCATCTATAGAAACTCCGAAGTTAAGCGTGCTTGACTTGGGGCAATCTAGGGATGGGTGACCCCCTGGGAAGTTTCTCAGGGTGCGTGTGAGCGAGTGCACGAAGCACGCTAAAAGGTTAAATGGTGGTACAGTGGGGCCAGACTATCAGTCGGAGTGTGGTGGGCCCAACCCCACTGGTCCCGGTAGGGACCGATGCTATAGTGACACCCGGTATGGGACGGGTCGTTACATCGTAATCGTAACGAAGGCCATTAATTACTATTGATACAAGGACATCGACTCATCATAACACGTTGCGTAAAGCTAAGTTCTAAATTAGTTTTTTAATAAAAAAATAAATATTATATAGTGAAAAAAATTTATGTGTTTATTCAATACAACCATCCTCCTTTATTCGGACTTGATCAACAACTATAACCTTGAAGTTTATAGAAGACGAGTTAAAATTTTGAAATAAAAAATTTTCTTTTCTATAGGAGAATTAGATACAAGGACATGGCCTAATCATAATACATTGCGTAAAGATAAGTTATGAATGATCATCTTCTTTTTTAAAAAATAAATAAAAAAAAAATTGTGTCTATCTAATGCAACCCTCCTCCATTATTCGAACTTAGACATCAACAACTATAACACTTGATATTTATTGAAGGCGAGTTAAAATTTTAAAAATTTACTTCTTCTAAGGGAAATTTTTAAATCGAAACGAGGCACTTGCTTTAGTTGCTTTACCAAAAGCCGGCCGTGAACAACGAATGTGAACTTTTAATCAAGCTTCTTATCGGACTTTTTATTATCTGTTACATTTATTACTACGATAATAACATTCTGTATATAAACTTTTATATTTGTAAATAGGTTAATGATATATCTTTTTGCTCTTTCTATACTTAAAAATAATACAGTTAATTTTATGATAAAAAATATTAAAACCGCCCAACCCAACCGCACCCAAGCAAACCTCAATCTATTGGGTTAAGATTTTTATGATCAGGTTTGTGGTATATTTTAAAAAACCGCAATATAACGGGTCGGGCTAAATTTTCGATAAAACTCGTCCTAACCGCACCACGCTCACCCCTAGACGACATGGAATATTTGCTTGGGGTCTGTCCACGAATTTAATGAATTAGGAGGATTGAAAACTAATTGATCGTTCACTTTGTAATGAAAACATATGAATGGAAGTGAATGAGAGTGAATGAGTGAATGAAAGTGCAGATACCTATTCGCCAACAGTACTAATTTCCCCAACCTAAAATCTGACACACTTCGTACTAAAACAGAAACGAAAAAAGAAAATAATTCCTAATGAATTTGCTTTACTATTTATGTACCCACAACTGATTTCGCATATATGTTATTCAGATAAAAAATACATATTACAATAAAAGAAGATATTTGAAAACCAAACAGTTCCCCAATGGTTCAAGAAAATTCCAAACGGAGAAAGGCCAACGAGATTATTTTCCAACACCTAATACATCGCCACAGTTTATTTTTCAATTTATGTAAATCAATGTGTGGCATTGCATGCACAGTTACGTTTAGTAGTCTTGTTCTGGGCTTTTATCATTGTTCTAAGGAAGGAATCTAAAGAACATAACCTCTGAACACCAATACTGTCACCAGGAAAAAAACCCTTTTTTATTACATTATTAGCTATTTACGAAAATATCTTTAAATATCTCCCACTTGTCAATTTGGATTTTTTTGTAGATCTAAAAAAGAAACAGCCAACAAGGCTACTTAATGACGTGTTTTTTTTTTAATTTATAGGGAAAAAGATAATAATTTTTAAACTTCTGCAGTGGTTATGACTTCAAAATTTAATAATATTTAGGATATGTTTCCTTAAAAGGTCAGGAAAATCGTGTAGTTTAATGAGCAAACATTGGACCTGGACCATTATGCGCAAGGAACGATAGTTGTAAGAAATATTAAAAAAAAAAAGTTGAGTATATATTCTTAAATAACCTTTTACACAGTCACCGAAGAAGAGACGAGAAGAACACATCATTAAAATAACGCAAGGGGTTGTCATGATTCTCGGTCCTTTTGCGATCGAATCATGATTAATCTTAATCTTGTACAAGATACAGAAAAAAAAGTATTATTATTTCTTACATAAAATACAGATACTTTCTCAAAAGGACAGTGAATTATCGACTAATGCGCCTATAATTGAGTTTATAAATTGCAACATGGCCAAGAATGGAAAGGGAATCTGTACATTAATATAATCGATGATGACGCCCCAGGTGATGCAATTGTGCAAGTCTTGAATTAAAAATTGAATTAAATTCTTATTCATCGAGATGGGTTGGAGATATTATAATCAAATCATGAATAATATCTTGGATTGAATACATGCAAATTGCGTACTTACGTAGTTGCCAACGCACAGAAGAAACTATCCTCCGTAACTCTCGACTTTAAATAATTCTCAACTTACTACCACCAATTCGTTGTAAACATTCAATTTAAAGTATAACTAAAATTGATTTTCTTTAATTTTCTTTTAGTGTAGTTAGGTCAAGTCCCTCTCGTCATAATAGCAATGTCTGGTGCTTTTGAAATTGCTCTTTAGTTCATGAAAAAAACTGACTCAAAAGGACACAAAGCGATGGCGACAATTCATTACCATATTGTTTGAGTTTTCCCACGACAACCCAATACGATAATATTACATTGTCGGCATTTTCATGCTCGCTTTGTTATCATCATTCATCTTTTCCAAGTTCCCACCTTTTGTTCCTTTTCGACATCACTTGCTTGAATAGACAAGCATCGGATAATATAATAACCAGCATCCCATACAAAAAAAAAAAAAAAAGAGTTCTTGACTGACAGGTTAAAAAGAGTTGAATAAAAAAACATTATCATCACTAGGGTCTTCTCAGCTGATTAATCCCATTTAAATTACTATTATTATTATTATTATTATTCTGCAGCCAATTCATTTGAGGAGATGATGATCTGATCAATATTTGAGGAGAGTGCTGGAATCCTGATGATGCTGCAGCACTAGCAAACAATGGATGAATGTTTTGGTTCATCATTTGCCACTGCTGTACTTCATTTCTTCTCATAGGCACAGAAACATCGCCTTGATTAGCGTGGATTGAGCCCGAGAATGGATGCATCTGTGTGTTGATTTTTTAATTCAAAGTTTATCATTAGAAATTCCGAGGTTAATATGAATTGAGCTTCAGCTAAGGGGCGGGCATACTTGATTATGATTGCTGTACCCATGGGAGCTAAGCTGATGAGTAGGCGGCGGATTGAACATTTGCTGCTGGAAATTGAGCTGTTTTTTCTTTCATTGGTAAGGAGAAATTCAAATGTATTATAATCGAGGATGTTTGTATATGTACCTCAGGCCTGGTCGTTCCTTGTCTCCTCCAATCGATATCGAACATCTTCGAAGAACAATGAAGCCTATGATCATCTCCATTCACTGCTTGCTTCGAAGCAGATGATGATGAATTGTTGCCTCCTAAGCTCAGGTCAAGATTATAATGATTGTCTGAAGGTGTGTTATTGGAGACTTCTGATATATGACATGGAAACAAAGAGTCGATCTTATTACAATGTTGCAATTGGGGAGGAAAAGAAAGGTACATGTATATATAACATACCACCATTTGGTGCTTTGAGTTCTTCATCGTAAATGCTGGGATCAAAATTGGTCACGGCTTCTCTACCATTGCATTTGATTGCAGCTTTATCGTAAGCCCTGTAAGAGAAGAAGAAGAAGATCATTCACAGATTTCAACATGTTAAGCAGCAAAAAACTACAAACACATCGAATGACTAACCTCGCTGCTTCGACTTCTGTGTCGAAAAGGCCTAGATAGACATACCTGGATTTCCCCAAGAACATACAAGCTCATAAGCTTCTCAAGATATTAAACAAAGAACATATATATATATATATATATATAGAGAGAGAGAGAGAGAGAGTACTTTTTGCCCAAGAATTGGCCCATGCGAGCTTCCCATCGACCACATTTGTGCAGAGTAACACCTCGATACTTAGAACTTCCCCTGGGAAAACCAGTGCTTTGTCGACGAAGTACATGTACAAATTCCTCCTTGGTAAGATTGCTCATCTGAGATACACACACAGTAAAAATTGTATGTTTGACTGTTTCTTCTACTATTTTACAGAACTCCTTTCTTGTTTTCTGTCATCAGTCCTCGCCAATTTCGTGTAATAAAAATTTAGGATTATTAAATTCTTTTCGCGACAACTGTTGAAGAAGATAAGGAAGGGGTGAACGTTAAAAGAAATTACTCTTTTTTATTTCTTTCCTTTTATAGTCATCATCATCTCCTCTCTTGTCTCTTCAACTGATGATAGATACTTACCTGTTTCAAGTCTTCTTCGTAATCTTGTAAATTGAAATTAATGTCTGCTTCAACACCTCGGAACTTTATCGCTGCTCGATCATAAGCACTGCACATGAAATTAACAGATCGTTACACTTTCTGCAACTGAGCAAAATTTCGTAATTTCTTGAATAATGATAGAAGAAGCCTACCGAGCTGCAGCATGAGCCGTGTCAAATCCACCTAAACACAAGAAGGAAAAAAAAAATAAGGAACTGATTCTTGAATTGAGGGAAATAAAAAAAAATATTCTTTGAAAATTAAAATAAGGGAAGACGAAACGAACCCAAATAGACCTGTTTTCCGCAATCCCTATATCATTTAAACAGGAAAAAAAGTGGTTCAATTGCATGTAATTGTAAGTGCAAAATAAAGATTCATTCTTTGCTCTTGGTTACCATATATGCGACTCCCAACGACCAGTTCTTCTATAGAAAGTAACGCCCCTATACTGTGAGCTCCTTGACCTCGGCCCACGGCGGCTCTTCTTCAGCGGCTGCGCCGCTGAATCCGCCGCCGCTGCCCTCCCCAGGAAGCCGCCGTACGGCCCGGAAGAAGACTGAGAGAACTTAACTCCAAGCCAGTGAGCCCTTGGAATAATATTCTTACCATCACTTCCCTCATCGACGGGGAAAAACTGCCTAGTCACAGGAGTTTGGCCATCGTTTTCATCATCGTGATCGTTGTCGGCGGCGTCCGTAGTGCCGTCCTCACGCGCCACCGAGAAGCCAAATATCTTACTCGAATCGTTCTCTGTAAATTTCTCAGCTGATGCACCTTCGTCTTGCTCGTGTTCTTCCATGACAAGAGCAGATGAACAGTAAGAGCTAGACGACTTATAAACACCCTTTCCCTTGTCGTCGGAGCAGTCCGATTCGTCGGCTGACCTCCTTTTTTCCGGCGAATCGTTGAGATCCCACATTTATATAACGGAAAAGAAAAAGAAAGCACAGATAAAACCCAAATAAGGAAAAAGATGAGATGCCCAACTAACCAAACAAGGGTTCTTGTGATTTTAACAGAGAAAGATGGAGAGAGAGAGAGAGAGAGAGAGAGGAAAGAGAGAAGGGCGAAGAAAAAGAAAGGGGTCGTCTGATCAGTGCGCAGTCTAATCAAAGTAAATGTTACAGTAGAAGAAATAGTGGGTTTTGATGGATGTACAGACACACAACACATACACAGATGTAGATCATCGTTTGTTGTGGATGGCCATGTCCATAAATAATAAAATTTAGCAGTAACAAATAATGCTTCTTCAATGGAAGATAAAAAAGGACTCCTACCTAAGAACGTAGAGCCGTAGAAAACGGGCTTATTTCAAGAAATAAAGGATCAAAGTAAACACAAAACACCCATTCCCCAACTCCTCCTCCTTGTCTAATTAGATCTCCCTTTTCTTGCGAGCTACCTATTCTTATTATTATATATAGCAGCAAGTTGTTTTCTTTTCTTCTTTCTTTCTTTTTTTTACTGTTTGTGTGTCATCTCATGACAGATGCTTCATTTTATAGACAAGTTGCAAAATCTCTATTTCTCGACTGTTAAAAGAATGGTTTTCTTCATAAACCTAGAGAGAGAATTAGAGAGAGAAAAAAAAGAAAAATATAAAAACACTTATTGGGTTTTTCTGGTTCTGCGTTCAATCAAGTCATAAATACGTGAGAGATAGTTTTCTAAAACGCTTTCCATTTATGTACGTGAATTGAATAATGTTTGAGCCTCGTAGGGTAGGGTGTTCTTGCTACTACTATAACCCTTTTTTCTTTTTCAAAAAGCTTTTGTTTGGTATGTATTTATTCATCTATGTACGTATGTTGTATATCGTTTTAGTACGTTTTTATTACTAGGTTTTGCATTTGCTTTCTCTGACCACCTCAATCTATCAAAGATTCTCTCTCTTTGTGGGTTTGATGAATTTTTTTTTCTCAAAAGGAAATTACTTAAGTAAAGAAAAATGGAATTTTGCTTCTGCAATTACTATTTTTCCTCGTAGGTTCACAAAGAAATGGTAATAATAATAAACAATTTGGAAAAAGAAGAGGAGATGTTAGAAACATCTCTTTCTTACGCAACTCTCCGACGTTAACCAAATCGAAAAGCAATGTTATTTTCTCTCTCTGAAAGAATCATCCCATTAATGGAAATAGACAGCACCAACAGTCCACTCGTTACTCAATTACCTTTATTATCACTTCATTTAAAATCAAACGTCATCTTTACTAAATTATTTAAAATGGGCCAACCTCGTTTCTTAGTTTCCGTAGCTTCATGGGCTTTATATAATCTAAAATGGTAATGAAAGTAAGTCTACATCTGCAATCTTGATCAAATCAAGCCCAAAATTAAACCACGTTTCCTCTTTTACTCTTATTTATAACAATTTAGTATATATTCTATTATAAAAATACGTGACAAATACAAGAAAAACATCTATTTTTACCAAAGTATCTACATTATTGGGAAGTCTACATTGAAGAATAAGCTCATTTGGCTCTGTGTCTGGGCTGGTGTTTAGCCGACAGCTATGTTACAATTTGAAATATTTGTTATATATATATATAGAGGAATGATATGGTGCTCACCTTACGTGAGCACCTTATATGGGCACCTGCTGATTTGGCAACGATTCGTGCCAAATCAGCATCCCACCTCAACATCAAACGTAATGTGGCGTTAATCAACACGTCTTAGGTGTCATAGATCGACAAATATGATGCTGATGTGGCATGGTCATGTCTTATATGACACTTGTTGTGTGGTCTTGATATACTCCACGTGATCATGCCACATCAGCCTCATATTTATCGATCTACGACGCCTAAGACGTGTTGATTAATGCCACGTTACATTTGATGTTGAAGTGGGATGCTGATTTGGCACGAATCGTTGCCAAATCAGCAGGTGCTCATATAAGGTGCTCACGTAAGGTGAGCACCATATCATTCCTCTATATATATATATATATATATATATATAACTTCTTGACATAACTAGCAAATGAAGGAGTCGTGCGAAATCATTACATGCCTCACTTTGTGCCTCGCTAAAGAAAAAAACTTCCACAAAAGTCTAATCTAAGTGCACGGTGCATTGGACCACACCACAGTGTATTACTACATTTTCACCCATCAAGCTAGAATTATTATTACCCACGCAGTGAGGCGATAATGATATTAATATTATAATATATGAACTTGTGTTCGAGTCGAGAATCCAATTTATAGAACATTTATATAGTAATTTAATAATATTATAGAGGATTGGAAAGTGTAAGTGGTGTATCTCGTGCTTTACGAACTTGTCAGTTTTTGCTTTGAAAATGGTTGGTTTTTATGTTTCGGTAATTCAATGCTCAACTCTATTTGAAAGGATAATTACACTTTTTACAATCTATAAGTACGATAAATTAATCACGGCTGAAAAATAATAAATAAATTGTAGGCCGAAAATATATAATTGCGTCATCAATATAAATAATTTCAACCACCATGCGCCAAAAAAAAAATCCCAAACTTCCTACAGTTTTATTTTGCGGTACGAATAATAATAGAGAGATGCTTGCTCAATTCAAACTATTTCAAAGTCGTTTCATCATTTTTTCTGTGTATATGTTTTAAGGCTTTACTTTCTATAGTACACACATCTGTAATATAACTATACAAACTTTGAGGACCATTCATATTGATCTAGCTGATATATGTACATATATTTAAAATTTACACTGTAATATCTTTTTACAATGTAATGAGGTGATGAAGAAGCAATTGAAAGCGGTCCCATGTCGTACGTAGAGCCTCACTTACGTAGTCACGTTGCACGAAGATCATTGGACGTAAAGAAATATCCTAATGCATTGTCGTATATACATACTTGAAATATATATTGATGTGCCTTCGTAGTAATAGCTTTCAGAAATTGGAATTCTAAAGGGTCTCTCCAATTTAGGAACAAAAGACTTGTTCAAACACTTAGGAAACATGAAGTTTAACAATAATTAACCGATTTTTTTACAAAACATATTTATATATTTACATACGTATTCTATCATATATTTAAATAAATGAAATAATAGAGATTACATCTCTTATCATCCACTAATAAAAACAAGGCTAATAAGTAATATTTCATCGAGTCAATTCCCTACACAACCTCGTTCTTTCTAGTTCTTGTACAGTTTCCCTTCATATTTTCAATTATAGAAACAAAAATTAGAGATTGAAAATCTGGGTCAATCTTGAGTACGGTACACTCGACCAGAAATGCAATGCAAAAATTAAATCTAAAATGATTGTAATCATCATTGCACACACACACATAAGCACACACACACATACATATATAATATATACATATATAGACTTTTCGATTGTGCATACTTCTGTCAATAAACGTACGAACATGATCGATGTTTATGTGACATTGTCTGGTGGACAATAATTAGATCAATAATTAAACGTCGTACGTACAATTATTACCATATTTTGTCATTGCGGAATTATTCTGTCATAATAATTACAAAATATTAAATTCACGGCCTTCATATCATATATACGTGAAAGGTCCAGACATTGAAATTGAAATTTATAATGGGTAGGCAATATATAATAGGTACATTTGTTTAAAAAGTACTAGCGCGTTGTCAATCGTGACACTCGTAAAGCATAAATGTAGTTCTTAAATCAAGATATCTACTCTTTCACAAGAGAAGAATAAATCTTATAATCCTTTCCATTAAAATCGGGGACCATTCGTTATATATGTGCACATATAAAGAAAGAAATAACATTACGAACCAATCGTCTGTGTGTGGGGGGGCATAACGAAAAGAAAATGCATTAGATTCTTTCCGAACTTTAGATTTCTAGCACATGCGAAAGCATTACATTCTCGGAATAATGTTTGTATATAAATCAATCAACGCATGAGTAGATAGTACTCTTTGCTCTGACCCAACTTGTGTGTCGTTAAAAGCGAGACGCGAAACATTTTTAATATGATGTATATTGTTATAGATACATACGTGTCATTCATTATACATCTCATATTTAAGAACGTGACATTGTTCGTTGTTATTTTATGTAAACCATTTGTCTGAGACCAATGGACATAAACTAGGATACCCTTCACACGTGTCGTTCACAGATTTAATCTTATGATGATCAAAAATGATGAAGCTAAAAAGCCCATTTTCTGTTGTAACTCATAATGGATCATTCGATCATGGCTGGCGCATGGCCCAAAGCATATGGCAAGAAATAACTTCAAACGTCTTTCATCATCATTTCTGATGATGACCGAGCTATATGTTTTTTAAAGAGTTAAATTAGGATTCAGCCCCCATTCAAGTTTAAAAATCGAGTTCAGCCCCTGTCAGAAAAAGCAATTAGTTTTAAGGACCCGATTTCTCATACCACTTCATCGGTCTGCAGTACCACTTCTTTGTTCTGCAGTACCACTTCTTTGTTATGCAGTACCACATAATTGTTCTGCAGTACCACTTAATTGTTCTGCAGTACCACCTCATTTTTTTGCGGTGAAAATGAAGTGAAACATGAAGTGGTACTGCAGAACAATTAAGTGGTACTGCAGAACAATTATGTGGTACCGAATAACAAAGAAGTGGTATTGCAGAACAAAAAAGTGGTACCGCAGACCGATGAAGTGGTATGAGAAATTGAGTCCTTAAAACTAATTGCTTTTTCTGACAGGGGCTGAACTCGATTTTTAAACTTGAATGGGGGCTGAATTGAAAAAGCCCCTTTTTTTAAATGAACTGAGCAATATTTTTCCGTGGATTCTTTATTAGCGTTATTATAGTAATCATCAGTTTGTGATAATGCGTGTGTTTATGCTACATTAAAAGCATATTCAATTATCGATTCCTTAAGCAACTGGTTGGCCACAACGTTAAACATGCTTTAAGGTACGAACGAACCAGATAGTAGATTGAGACATTTGTAATTGACTTATTTTGAATACATTATATTAAGCTGAAAAAGTATATTTTATGTGACAATAATATATACTTTTTGGTTTCCAACTATCCAGCTTTGTAATGCTTGCTTAATCTTATATTATTATTACTTAATTGAATATTGTGTTTTTTGCAGGGATAAAAATTGAAATACGATCTTCTTATAACGATGAGCCACATTGATTACATGGGATGGGGCTATGCAAAAAGGTTATAACCTCACTTGGTGTCTCCAATCAGATTAATAGAAAATATAATGTTTTCTTTTTGATAAATACTGAAATCAATAATGAATCGAGTAAAGCTAAATACGTTATAGATCGATTTTTATAGTAGGGTAGGGTCGAAAAAGCCCTATTTTCACATGCAATTTCGTGTCCCCTCTCCTTTATATGAGGTCACATACACATACATATATATACATACATCCATTGATTTTTGCCAATACCACTAACACATAATCAAATGTATATACATATATATATATAACTGACGATTAATATTTGTAGTTTATTTTATTTGGCAAAAGTTCTCGAATTGGATAACATGGGCGTGCATATACTAGTATTTGATTGACATAAAATTGATGGTACAAATAAATGACTAGTTGCACACTCGAAAATTTGAAATTTAATGATATGCACATAATTAATCCCTTACTTCCCCAACATTACTTCGTCGTGCTCGTCGTGATAGTTTCTGTTCCATTACAGTACAACGTCCAACGTAGAAAATGCAAGAAAAAAAAAGGGCTACAAAATCTACCGAGATAAATAGATAGTTCTGAAACTATTTGCAAACTCCGAGGTAATGTTATTATTACATCATGTCCACCGAAGCCCAAGAGAAATAATAAAAATATATGTCTAATAATAATAAGGTTCGTCAATCTCATCGATATTCTCAGCAGCAGGTTTCTTGTTCAAATCAATGAGGTTATCGTGCTGATGAACTGCCGCGCCTCGCGCTTCAGCGCCGCCGGTCTCCACCGCGTCGACCCTGGCGCCGACCTCCGCAGCCTTACGCCTTATCGCCTCCGCCGACAAGAATAATCCCTCGCCGCCGCCGTCTTCAATCCCGAAGATCTCGTCGGGAAAATTGAGCTTGGCGGTGGGCCCGCGCAGGTAATACACGGCGGTGTCGTAAGCCCTGGCGGCGGCGATCGGCGTGCAGTAGGAGCCCAACCATATCCTCGAGCGCTTGTTGGGCTCTCTTATCTCCGCCACCCACTTACCCCACTTGCGCATCCTTATTCCCCTGTACGGCTTCTCCTTCGAGTTCCTCCGGCGGCCGCCGCCCACCGAATTTCGCGGTTGTTTAACGGCGCTTGCTGAACTGTTCTCCTCATGATCCATAGATTATTTGGTGTTATTCAAATCAAACGAAGAGAAAATCACTTTCTTCTAACGATTTCCTGTATCTTTTTCTCTTCGATTACTGCTTTCGCTTCATAAATGGTTATTGGGAGAAACGAGGACCAATCGTTGCGGCGGAGAGACGGCGGATTACGGTGGGTACGGACAGAATAAAACGGCCACACGTTCGACTGCGTGCGTGTGCGTGTGTGCTGTAAAAGCAGGGTTTTGCGGGAAAGAAAAGAAAGGCTCTCTTACACAAACCACCGACAAGTTCCTACAAAGACTCTCTCTCTCATTCCCTATCTAATATAACGTGCACATTAGATTAGTGAACTCGGATGTTGATTTGACATGTTGATGTGGCACAAAAAAATGCCACACAACGGGTGCCCACGGATGGATGAGCACCATAACATTTATATATATATGATGCGGCACAGAAATTAGGCAGGCTAAATAATAAATTAAGCAAATAATTAGCTTATGATAATTATTAAGAGAACTTAGTAAAAAATATGAGTTTCCTTGAAAACTACAAAGTTAGATTAGGAAGGGAGACTTTTAGGGACCTCAGACGGGTTTTATGGACCTCCAACACACTTTAGGGAGCTAACAACAGGAAATAAGGGTTTTAGGGACCTCCAAGAGACTTTAGGGCACTATTTTGGGACCTATTGTGCTAAGCAGGTCCTGTCGTCCCGAAGAAGCGTCGTGAGGAAGCTTCACCAAATGGTCAGAAGTCTGAAAGGACGTCTGACAATACTGAAAAGCTGTCCTGACAGAACCTGTCCCAGCCGCCTGACATCCCTGACAGCACAGAAGCTGTAACTGTTGCAGGAGTGACCTCTGACAGACGGCCTGCCATTCTGTAGCATCACAGTGTCCCACGAGGTCATATCAGCAGGAATCTGGGCAATATCCAGGAGCCAGGGACGTGCCTCCAGGCAATATCCAGAAGCTCCTATAAAAGCCGAACTTAGCCATTTTCACGAGATCATTAATTCCACACCACGAAAACCACTTCATATTTTCTCTCTCTTAGCGCACAGTTTCTTTCAAGTCTTTATTATTTACGAGCGAAAGTAAGGTTACTTGAGTGTGTAATTCGTCCAAGTATAGTAAAAACAGTTCCCGAGCGCCCGTGGACGTAGAATCCGAAAGGATTCGAACCACGTACATCTTGTGTCCCTTTATTTACGTCCCCACACGTCCCAACACATCCCAATACGTCCCCAGACGTCCCGACATGTCCCGACACGTCCCAAACACGTCCCGATGCGTCCCAAACACGTCCCAACATCCCAAACACGTCCCAAATAGGTCCCAAACACGTCCTAAGATCCCAAATACGTCCCTTTCAGTTCCTTTATAAATAAGCACCTTACGCACGCCCTACAACTTTGTAATAATCAATTCTCCGGCTATATAAATTTCCCCGAACCACATATAAATCTCTTTGATTGGGATAGCCCCATATCAAATGGCGCCGTCTGTGGGAAAATTCGGAGTTGAAGGCGTGAGTGATTTTGCGTATATTGTGCGAAGCTGTGCTCAACATTCTTTATTCCTTTTATTTTTCTTTTCTTTATTTCCGCTGGGATGAGACGAAAGACGCAAAGAACTGATGGAAGACCCTCTCTGACGAAGAATTTGGACCCATAACCCGTAGGAGCTGCCAAAGCACAACCGAAGCTCCTGAGACGTAAGGCCGTCTGCACCACCTTGACGAGTGGAGGAAAGGGCGAAGACCCGAAGCTCCACCTTCAGGACCTCCCAGCTCCGTGCTGATATGAAGATTCGAAGCCCCACATTCGGGACCTTCCAGCTCCTCGCTAGCACACGAAGGTCCGTGGACCTAGAAGACAGCTCCGCGCTGGCATACAAAGATCTGAGGGAGATAAAAACCCAGCTCCGCGCTTGCGTGCAGACCCGAATCTCCATATTCGGGACCTACAAATCGAGCTCCGTGCTGGTTTGAGGAGCCTAGTTACCACATGTGGAACCTAGAAGCCAGTTCCGCGACGATGCCTAAAAATCCACGGGAGACATCCTGAGTTGATAAGGCTCTTAGCCGAAATTCCAGGGCCCTCTAAACCTTATTCTCATTTATATCATCTATACCATAATAAATACATGCATCATACTAACGAATGCTATTATTTGAAGGATGAAATCGAAGTGCCCTCCCTAGTGGGACAACTGAGAAAGTTCCTTGACCGTGACATCAACCAAGGTCGAGGAGTCTGGAGGATCTGTGCCGATCAAAGGCAGACAGCCCCCACCTCCTCTAGATAAGGGTCAGCTCCATTTAAGGCTCACATTCCTATCATAACAGGAGCTCCAGGGCAGGGAATTCCAATTTCCAGCAGAGCCCGAAATTTTATACTTGAGTAGTCGAAGGTCCGAACCTCCGGAGATCTGGAGCCAGGGACCTCACCATTAATCGAAAAGAAAGGAGCTCCATTTCGCCATTACTTCGAATTCCAAGCCTCCGACAAGGAGCCCGAATACTAAGCGAGCTGGCGCTATAATCACGCACTTAAGCGAGCTGGCGCTATAACCACGCACTTAAGCGAGCGGACGCTATAACCACGCACTTAAGCGAGCTGGCGCTATAACCACGCACTTAAGCGAGCTGGCGCTATAACCACGCACTTAAGCGAGCGGACGCTATAACCACGCATTTAAGCGAGCGGGCGCTATAACCACGCATTTAAGCGAGCGGGCGCTATACCCACGCATTTAAGCGAAGCTGGCGCTATAACCAGGGTAAACTATTGATGTCCCTAAGGAAATACCGCCTTGTCGGAATATAAATATATTATTATAAAAACGGTGCACCGTATAATATAATCGATGCCAAAGGTCGACGGACCTGCGGTGTACAGGACGCCAAAGATGATATATCTGCGGTGTGATGATGCCAAAGGTCGACGGACCTGCGGTGTACAGGACGTCAAAGATAATCCATCTGCGATGTGAATGATGCCCATGAGGGTGTACAAGATGCCGCCGCTGACGGGCTGCGGTGTACAGGACATCAAAGGCTCTCAGTAAGCCTGCGACGTGAATGGTACCAAAGCGAAGCTGGCGCTATAACCAGGGTAAATCAATGAGGGGATCCCCATATTTTATAGACCTAAGTGTCTACACAAATACTGAAATCGCTAAGGACATAGAGAGCCTAGCGCAAATGACACCTGAGGACAATGACGACGGTCATTGCAACCCAGGCGTGAATTCGTACTTGGCTTACGAATTACTAAGCGAGCTGGCGCTATAACCATGTATCTAAGCGAGCTGGCGCTATAACCATGCCACGATAATGATGTTCCCAGGAACATCCATCAGGTCCCTAAAAAATGCAAAGCAAAAAAAAAAAATACAGGAGAAAGGGAACTCCGGTGAAACATGCGAACATGGGGAGTTAAGCTCCCCACACCATTATGTCCCGAAAGGAAAAAATGACAAAGTATTTTTTACAGGCTATCACCATGATGAAAAAAGGAGAGGTCCATACAAATAGGTTGTCCCAGGGAGCTAAGAGCAACGTGCAGCAGGACCTGGGGATCTCCTTCAAAGTGCAAGGCTCGAAGAGGAGCTCCGCCATCAGGAGTTGGAGACGATGTTCAAAAGATCAACAATATCCGCAACGGACCGGGACCTCTGCATGCTTCTCTGCAGCAGGAAGCCAAAAATAAGAATCCGCGGAGGCCTGCAGATCTCCCTGAAGCATCCAGGAAAAGGGAGGTCCCGAAGAGCATACACGGCCTCAGTTCTCGAGGGCCCAGCGCTGAAACCACCCATGAAATAGTATTGCATCAGAAGCCCGAAATTCTTCAAAGAAAGAAAGTCCTTCAAATAGAAGATGGTCTTGGCAAAGGAGAATACATTCAGCCTCCGCATCACCAAGTGGGCAGCCACATGCACCTCCGCCCGCGGAATCGGCATCTCTTCTTTCTCCTTAGAAAAGGAGCTTCAGGGACCCTCCTCGTGCTATTTCATGAGAGTTACATTTTCGTCCGTCTTTCTCCAGGAAGCTCCGCATTTCTCCCTCGTGCTGCTCCACTAACTCTGTCTGGTTAGTTGTCTCCAGGTCCTGGATTGAAGACTTTGCAGACAGTCCGAAAGCTACGTGGCCCACCACCTAAGAAGAAACCTCGGAGAGACGGCCCTCTGATCATCAGGGAGCACCCAACGACTTAGAGGCCCATCTATTCATGTCTGTTTAGATGGTCCACAGAAGCAGGGAGCTCACTCATTGAGGTCCCTATAGGTCCCATAAGAGGCTCAGCACCTACGCCTCAAAGGGAGTAACTTCTTTTTTGCTTTTTCTTCTGACCGTTTGGATGGAGTTGTTTTCCTTTTAACACCAGGACACGGGCCGTGATGGAAGCCACTTGAGCTCCCCTGACAGGGGAAAGAGCCGCAGGAGCATCCTCTGTCCTCACAGAAGGAGGGACCTCCTCGCGAACAGCCTTGGCCGAAAGGACCTGAGGGAGCAAGGGAGCTACAGACAGTGCACTAGCTTGGAGAGTCCAAGGCACTTGATCGAAAACCGCTAGCTCCATGGCCAAAAAAAAAAAATGAAGAAAAGGAAACGTGTCTTTCCAAAGACAGAATAAAGGTTTTTCGGTAAGGGAGGTATGACCTACGATCCTTTATCTTAGTTACAGCCTGCCTTACAATTTATACTCTAATTCACTTTTGTCCCAAAAGACAAATTAGAGTAGGGGAGTGGTTGATGCGGCACAGAAATTAGGCAGGCTAAATAATAAATTAAGCAAATAATTAGCTTATGATAATTATTAAGAGAACTTAGTAAAAAATATGAGTTTCCTTGAAAACTACAAAGTTAGATTAGGAAGGGAGACTTTTAGGGACCTCAGACGGGTTTTATGGACCTCCAACACACTTTAGGGAGCTAACAACAGGAAATAAGGGTTTTAGGGACCTCCAAGAGACTTTAGGGCACTATTTTGGGACCTATTGTGCTAAGCAGGTCCTGTCGTCCCGAAGAAGCGTCGTGAGGAAGCTTCACCAAATGGTCAGAAGTCTGAAAGGACGTCTGACAATACTGAAAAGCTGTCCTGACAGAACCTGTCCCAGCCGCCTGACATCCCTGACAGCACAGAAGCTGTAACTGTTGCAGGAGTGACCTCTGACAGACGGCCTGCCATTCTGTAGCATCACAGTGTCCCACGAGGTCATATCAGCAGGAATCTGGGCAATATCCAGGAGCCAGGGACGTGCCTCCAGGCAATATCCAGAAGCTCCTATAAAAGCCGAACTTAGCCATTTTCACGAGATCATTAATTCCACACCACGAAAACCACTTCATATTTTCTCTCTCTTAGCGCACAGTTTCTTTCAAGTCTTTATTATTTACGAGCGAAAGTAAGGTTACTTGAGTGTGTAATTCGTCCAAGTATAGTAAAAACAGTTCCCGAGCGCCCGTGGACGTAGAATCCGAAAGGATTCGAACCACGTACATCTTGTGTCCCTTTATTTACGTCCCCACACGTCCCAACACATCCCAATACGTCCCCAGACGTCCCGACATGTCCCGACACGTCCCAAACACGTCCCGATGCGTCCCAAACACGTCCCAACATCCCAAACACGTCCCAAATAGGTCCCAAACACGTCCTAAGATCCCAAATACGTCCCTTTCAGTTCCTTTATAAATAAGCACCTTACGCACGCCCTACAACTTTGTAATAATCAATTCTCCGGCTATATAAATTTCCCCGAACCACATATAAATCTCTTTGATTGGGATAGCCCCATATCAATATATATATTATATATACAGTTTACATATTATACAGGATTGTTCGTATTAGTATAGATGTGGTTGATCTATTCTTTCTTGTGTAGTTATAAATTCTGTTGTAGTTAACGAAGTATTTATTACCAATAAAGCATCCAGTACGTTGCAATATCCTTTTGTACGTCATCGTATTCATATATAATAATAACTAGTAATGAATCTATAGCTTGTAAATGACATGTACAGTTAGCTGGCTTTCCCTCCCGTAATGTATAAAGTATATGTCTAGTATAAAGTATATGTCTAAACAAATACATAAATTGTCGTATATATAGCTTAGCTTGTAGGCGGAACATATACAATAATAATCTAATAATAAATTTGAGCTAGTTGTCATTTGGTTGCGTAGAGAGCCTGATTAGTTTTAATAGTAAAAAAAAATGCTGAACTGAAAGTGATTATTGTTCTTATCATCATTTGCTTGCTTTGTGGCCCCTATTTAATTAATTTCTTCACTATTATTGGTATTTTGAAGTAAGATTGATCGTTAGGGAATATAGTAAAAGGTCGGCGGAGGAGACAGAGAAACATCTATAATGTCTTTGCCCAAGCAATGATTTATAGTCTTGGAAATATATAATAACGAACTATCATGGCATGGAGTGGAAGGGGCCACCTGAGACGATATTTATTTGTGTGTAAATTCAACCACTTATCGTTTGAATTTTAATAAATTCCCTTTCTCAAATTAACTACTGCATTAAATTACTAAACAATAGTGTTTAGTAATTACTATAAATATACATAATTAGTGTAGTACAATTGTTCTGAGGCGGACCGCCGTCAGGAATTATCATCTTGACGAATTTTAATTGGCAAAATTTTAATCGTGGAATATTGAAAGACTCGTGCTAATCCAACTTTCCTTCAACTTTCCAATGATTATTCAAATTTACCGACAGCAATAAGTTGGTGTTGTAAAAAGGACAGTAAAATATCCTTACCTTGTCCGTGGTTTTTCACCCCGAGTTTTGGGGTTTTCCACGTAAATTACCGGTGTCCCCTTTATTTTTACTGTCCTTTTTACAACAAGTGGTATCAGAGCTTTGGCTGGGTGTTTATAATATCTACTTACCGTATGCTCTGTGGTTGCCAATAATATTGGATCCTCCACATCAGAAAGTTTGTTAGATTATTACTATTCATCCATTAAAGTTTCTGGGGGAGAGAGAAAAAAAAAGGGAGAGAGAAAAAAAAATGGCAGCTAAGCATGAGATTGAGAAATTCAACGGGAAAAATTACTCCCTGTGGAAGGTAAAAGTCAAGGCAATTTTGCTCAAAGAAAATTGTCTGGAAGCTATCACTGGCAGGCCGGAAAGAATTACAAGTGATGTCAAATGGAAGAAGATTGATGGAAAGGCTACTGCCAATATTCATCTCGCATTAGCAGATGATATATTATCGAGCGTCGTGGAGAAAACTAGTGCAAAGGAAATCTGGGATCACCTTGATAAGCTATATCAAGCCAAGTCGCTTCATACCCGGATTTTCTTGAAGAAGAAATTATATGCTCTAAAGATGGATGAATCTTCTTCAGCAACAGAGCACATCAACAAAATGGTTACTCTGTTTGGCCAACTCAAAGACTTGGACTGCAACATAGAGTCAAGCGATCGTGCTGAACTCCTACTCGCAAGTCTGCCAGATTCTTATGCTCATCTCGTCATCAGTCTAACCAACAACCAAACTGCAGAGCAGCTTATCTATGATGACGTTGCTGCTGCTGTTCTGGAAGAAGAAAACCGGCGCAATAACACGGAGAAGAAGGTGATTACACCCCATCAAGCAGAGGCGCTGACTGTGACGAAGGCAAGATTTGGAGAACGTGGTCCAAGTGGGAGCCGAAAGCGGATCAGATATGAAGAACGTGGTCCTAGTGGAAGTCAAAAATCGGTCCCGCAAAATAAGAAGGCTATCAAATGTTATCACTGTGGCAAGAAGGGTCATATGAAGAAAGATTGTTGGGGTCTAAACAGAAATCCCAATGCTCAAGGAAATGTGGCCAACGCTCCAGACAACGGATTTGTTCTAGTATGTGAAGCTGCATTCACCATCGGAGAAAAGGAAGATTTGACGATATGTGGCTTCTTGACTCCGCAGCTACTTTCCACATGACCTCAAGAAGGGAATGGTTTCATCAGTACAAACCTACATCTGGAGGGTTCGTGTACAGCTGTAATGATCAACCTCTGAAGATCGTAGGAATTGGTACGATCAAATTAAAGATGTACGATGGCACCATCCGTACCATTCAAGCTGTGCGACATGTTGAGAGTCTGAAGAAAAATCTATTGTCTGTGGGGCAGCTAGATGATCTTGGTCTCAAAATTAAACTGGAGAACAAGATCATGGAAATCTTTCAAGGAGCGCAAATAATAATGAAGGGAGAAAAGATTGCTGCAAACTTATACACGCTGAAGGGGGAAACTCTGCAGGAAGGGCAAGCTTCTGTGGCCACTACAAATTCAATCGAGAAGTCTTCGATGACTTGGCACAGGAAGCTTGGTCATATGTCTGAGCAAGGCATGAAAATTCTTGTCCAGAAGAATCAACTTCCTGGTCTCACAATCGTGTCACTACCATTTTGTGAGAATTGCATTGTAAGTAAGCAGCATCGCCCGAAGTTCAGCCCGTCAAAATTCAGAAGTAAAGAAATTCTGGAACTGCTGCACTCTGACGTTTGGCAAGCACCGGTCACATCTCTGGGGGGAGCAAACTACTTCGTGTCATTCATCGACGACTATTCCAGAAGGTGCTGGGTGTATCCAATCAAGAAGAAGGACGATGTGTTTCCTACCTTCAAAACATACAAAGCGCGGGTCGAACTTGAATCCAGTAAGAAGATCAAATGCTTGCGGTCCGACAATGGAGGAGAATATACTGGCAGGGAATTCAATGAATTCTGCAAAGGTGCGGGTATTAAAAGACAGTTCACAACGGCATATACTCCACAACAAAATGGGGTGGCAGAGCGGCTGAATAGGACCTTGTTGGAAAGAACGAGGGCTATGCTGAGAACTGCAAGCCTAGACAAGGAATTTTGGGCGGAAGCGGTCTGCACTGCCTGCTATGTGGTGAATCGGTCCCCATCTACTGCTATAGAGATGAGGACACCGATGGAAATGTGGACTGGCAAACCTGCTGATTATTCAAACCTCCATATATTTGGAAGTCCTGCATATGTGATGTATCACAATCAAGAAACGACGAAGTTGGATCCAAAGTCCAGAAGATGTCTATTTCTGGGGTACGCTGAAGGAGTAAAGGGTTACCGTTTGTGGGATCTCACTGACCACAAAGTTGTTATCAGCAGAGATGTTAATTTTCTCGAAGATAGCGACCAGGAGCAAGTCAACCATGATGGCAATATAACAAAGACTACACCAACACCGGTGAAGAGAAAGGAGCAAGATGATTCTTCTGAAGCCGAACCAGCACACGAAGAGCTCGACCCAGTCGAAACTGAAGTACCGGACCTCGGGCGATCAAAACGAATTCGTAAGATGCCTATTTGGTACTCAGATTATGATACTGAGAGCAACATTGCATACTGTTTTCTAACTGAGGATGGAGAGTCAACGACTTTCCAAGAAGCACTGAAGAGTTCAGATGCGAGTCAGTGGATTTCAGCAATGCAAGAAGAAATGGAAGCTCTCAGTAAAAATAAGACATGGGAATTGGTGCCATTACCGCAAGGAAGGAGACCTATTGGAAACAAATGGGTGTACAAGATCAAGCGGAATGGTGATGACCAAATAGAGCGATATCGTGCAAGACTGGTTGTAAAGGGATATGCTCAGAAAGAAGGAATCGACTTCAATGAGATATTCTCACCGGTGGTTCGACTTACAACAGTTAGGGTTGTCTTGTCAATGTGTGCCACATTTGACCTGCATCTTGAGCAACTTGACGTCAAAACGGCCTTTCTCCATGGCGACCTGAAGGAAGAAATATATATGCTTCAACCAGAAGGCTTTCAAGAAAAAGGGAAAGAAGATCTGGTTTGCAAGCTAATCAAATCTCTTTACGGGCTCAAGCAAGCACCACGATGCTGGTACAAGAGATTTGATTCATTCATAATGAGTCTCGGCTACACCAGGCTTTATTCAGATCCTTGTGCGTATTTCAAGAGATTTCACTCTGAAGATTATATCATATTGCTGTTGTACGTCGACGATATGCTAGTAGCAGGACCCAACAAAGATCGTATCAATGATCTGAAGATTCAACTCGCTGGTGAATTCGAAATGAAGGACTTGGGACAGGCAAACAAAATTCTTGGCGTACAAATCTCTCGAGACAGAAGCAATAGGAAGATTTGGCTTTCTCAAAAGAACTACTTGAAGAAAGTCTTGCGAAGGTTCAACATGCAAGAAAGCAAGCCAATATCCACTCCTCTTGCTGCTAACTTCAAGTTATCTGCCGATATGTGTCCATCCAATGAAGATGAGAAAATGGAAATGTCTCGAGTGCCGTACACATCCGCGATTGGAAGTTTGATGTTTGCCATGGTGTGTACAAGACCGGACATTGCCCATGCAGTGGGAGTGGTGAGCCGATACATGTCCAACCCCGGTCGGGAGCATTGGAGTGCTGTCAAGAGGATTCTCAGATACATAAAAGGAACCTCTGATCATGCGTTATGTTATGGAGGTACGGATTTTACTGTCCACGGTTATGTTGATACTGATTATGCAGGTGAACTTGATAAAAGCAGATCTACAACCGGATATGTGTTTAATCTTGCTGGCGGTGCGGTAAGCTGGGTCTCAAAACTGCAATCGATTGTTGTGACGTCAACGACGGAAGCAGAATATGTAGCAACTACGCAAGCCAGTAAAGAGGCGATATGGTTGAAGAGATTGCTGGAAGAACTCGGCCACAAAGAAGAGAATATTGTTCTCTATTGTGATAGCCAGAGTGCATTGCATCTTGCAAGGAATCCAGCATTTCATTCAAGAACCAAACACATCCGGGTCCAATACCACTTCGTTCGTGAACAAGTGGAAGAGGGAACAGTGGATATGCAAAAAGTTCACACTGCGGATAATCTGGCCGACTTCATGACCAAATCAATCAACGTGGACAAATTCATGTGGTGTCGTTCCTCTTGTGGTTTGACAGAACATATGTGAAGATTGATCGAGTCTCGATCAAATCTTCAAGTGGGAGAAATGTTGTAAAAATTCTATTTGGCCACTTAGCATAGCTAAGTGGCTGATTCTGATTCGTCCACGTAATATAGCTACACGGCAGATTCTGGTTCGCCCACGTATATAGCTACGCGGCTCATTCTGGTTCGTCCACGTGTCTAGCTACGCGGCTAGCTCTGATTCGCCCGAGCCTAAAACCTTCAGCTATAAATAGGCTAGCTATAAGTCATTGTAAATCATCGAAAACAATAACTTCTTCTTATATTCAGTATATACAAGTATTGTAAGGAAAAATATTTAGAGAGTTGGTGAGTCTCCTATTGTAAGAGAGATAGAGCTAGTGTTCTCCTTACGGTAGAGAGTTGTAACTCCTAAATTACCACAGTAAAATATCCTTACCTTGTCCGTGGTTTTTCACCCCGAGTTTTGGGGTTTTCCACGTAAATTACCGGTGTCCCCTTTATTTTTACTGTCCTTTTTACAACAGTTGGAAGTTGAAAATAGAAATTTTGATTTTAGAATAATGCGAAATAGATTGTTTGAATTTGCTTTAACCAGCTTGTTGATGCCTGTAATACTACATCAATTATTTCCTGCGATAAATGTCTGGACAGGAGAGATCAAACACTCACTAGTGTCCGTAACGTACTATATTAACTATATGCTGTATTCATTTATTACATAGATATTCCATTGTAATTAGTGAGACATGCTCCGTTATTAATTAAGAATAATCTCTTGTAATGCGTCTGCATAACCTATCAACTAAGCACAATTCCGAAACTACTAAAACGAGATAATAAATTGAAATGGAAAAACATGAAAAAGGTACTCATTAATGATCGATTATAGTCAAAAGCTGGTAATTAGGGCCGACGCCTAATATATCCTAGATTTTCACGCATACAATTATTGCACATGCTGAAGTACAATAGTCTCATACAAAGCCCATTGGAAAAAATAATAAATAAAATCCGCTCAACCACGACAAAAAGTCTTCAATAGTGGGTGAAAAAATAAAACGTAATTTTACTTATCCTCCCACCTTTTCCTCTCCTACTACCTTTGACTTTTCGATACATCATACGACAACAAATGTATATATGTAGGGGCATTTACGTTTCAGGCCCCCATTTAAGTTTCAGTTATAGTTCAGACCCCCGTCAGAAAATTCATAGTTTAAGGACCCAGTTTTTTCAAAAACACTTTATGATTCCCCAATACTATTTCATGTGTCTGTGGTAACACTTCATGGGTTGTGATAACACTTCAACTTCATGGGTATATGGTAACACTTCATGTGTCTATGTTAACACTCCGTTTCATGGATCTATGTTAACACTTCATGGGTCTGTGATAACACTTCATGGGTCTATGATAACACATGGGTCATTTTCTCTAAATGAAACTTAAATTAGGTCCGTATCTATAAATAAAACTTACATTGGTGCTTATCTTTAATTAAAAATATAAATTGGGACATGACTCGTAATTTGCATATATATTTATATAAACCAAAAGCTGTAGGTAAATAAGTACAGCCAACTCTCGTGACATTCATCAGAATATGAAATAAAAATCACGTTTTTAATCCAAATTGAACTAATCTCACAAAAACCAGTTCAGCCATGATGTAACAACTAGTTTTTTAATACATATTACACAGCCGAATATAACAACAGAAATAGATCAACTATAATCAACATGTCGATACAAAGGGTCATTAAACAATGGCCTTACATAGACTTCTTACTCCTCATGCCCATTCTTGATTTTGCGAATCTAAAATATTCAGGCTAAGGAAAATGCGTCGATATAAGATTTTGTTAACAAAAAGAACCAAGAATTGTCACGGCGGAATATAGGGAAACGACTAAAATAGTCTAAGAAAAGGATACTCAAGCCTCATTCCTTCGCTGGAAGTCGACGAATGAAGAATTGTTCCCTGTAGCCAACTTAGAGCCTCAGTTGAACTGGCTGTATCCTGAATGTGCCATATATGGAAGTTTTTCATCGTGAAATCATGCATGCAGAAGTCAAGATATCCCAAAAGATTATCTGAATGGTTATTTTTTTACTGAGAGAAGATAGAACTAAACCTGGAAGTCCACAAATGCAACAGGAGATCCATAGGTGCTTTGCATCTTCAATTTTAAGTAACCACGGCATCTACAGAATGTTAATTTAGTTAAATGTGTCAAAAGTTTTTCTACTTTTCTTCTGCTTTAAATAATAAACTTTGACAAGGGAGTTTCTAGAAACCTTGAAAATAATTGTGTAAGCTCTTCCTCTGTGCAGGTTGGTCCCAGGTTGGCCACAAAGAGTGTTGGGCATGGGGTATTGTTCTGCAACATAAACTGAGATATTCAGTTGTTTATACATCACGTTTCCGAGGAAGCTGTTAGAGATTTACATTAAATAGGTGCCTCACTTATTTACTTTGAATTTTTATTAAACCACACAAATTGGTTAAAGACCAGAACCATGATGAAATAGATTTTCTACTCCATGGGCTGTCATGCAAGGGAAGTTACATCTAACAAAACTGAAAAATTACAAGAAAGTGAATTTTTACCGATTTGGTCTGACGCCCATGCACTGATCCACCATCACTGGAAGAAGGAACCAAAAAAAAACTAGAAAAATAAGTCCATGGAAGTACAACGGGAGTGAAGTTTTGTATCTTGCATCATGATGGCAAACGTTAACAAATCAAAACTAAGAGATGGGGTGTTCACAGTGCTTCTGCTATGGGCCTATGGCCTTGAAGGCTTGACCTTTCAGCTAGCTAGTGAAAGTAACTCACCATAACTTCACCACACATTGAAATAAATCTCCTCTAAGTCAGCAAAAAATAGTGCATAAGAGTGCATGTGACCTTTGTGTGGGTGGATAACCAATGGTGTTGTAAGCGGAATTAGTCATTCCAAGCAAGTGAACGCTGCCAACACCTGCTAGTGCCCATCGTGCAAACATGTGTAACATGAGCCTTTTAAGAATAACAAGTCTTTCGCGTGACTAAGTAGCGAGAACCTCAAAAGTGAAAATTGAGAATACTAGCCGATGGCAAGAAAAGACTGTATTAAGACAAGGACAATGAAGTGAATGAGTACAAATGACTCTCGTCAGAAAGACCCAGTAAAAATGGCAACGTGAAGGGGTATCAAACAAGGAGCATATGCATGGTTAAAAACTTCAAAAACGAACTAACCAGGATCATATCTCGGCAAATAAGAAATAGATGATTTATGTCTCTTTTCTGAGTTTTGTCTCTCGTCATCTGATATATTAATTAAATGCCTCAGTCAATTATCACAATACCATGTAAAATAGTGAAATAAGATGGAAAGGAATACCTTCTCTCGTGCGCTTTGATCTGGAATTGGATTTTGCAAGATCGATATGTAGAGTAGAACCTTTTTCAAGGTCGAACACCAAACCCTTACCAAGAAAATTTCATAAGAAATCACAGTTGGTAGTTTTTCAAGGAAAAATCTTACAAAAGAAACTTTATTTGATTCGAGTTGACAATGGAACAACATAACATTCACCACATAAGTCCAGAAGAAGAAACCTTACATTCAGCGCATGCAAAGCCATGATCGCAGACTGTTGATCCGTGAAGGTAGCAAATGCAAATGGCTGAAGTGCATAATTCACGAGTCAGAACCAACTAAGAAAACATAGGGTAACAAACGCATTCAAATGAATTCCACATTTTCATCAGTATTAAGGTTGCGGCACATTAGTTGCAAATGATGCTAGTTTTACGTTTACCCAACCAATCTCATCATATCTGCAAGACCAATTCCGAAATGTTTTAGCCATTGTAAGGTCTAGAGCACATACATTTTCTTACATCCGTAGATTTACATTGTATGGTTACTGTTGCTACCATTCCCTCTCAAGCTAAACACAACAGAACGTTGCTGATCGAAGCCAATTATCAAGCTCCATTTTCCATGATTGAGGTCGAGCTAACCAAACATCAACAAAAATATAGAAGGCTAACAAATCGCTGTCGGCCAAACTGGCAAACTGGGCTTCAACTTAAATGAAAAGAGCTGCGCATACAATTTATTAATAAAACAACACCTGACTATTCGAAGAAGACGATGGACGAAGGTTTGACGATTGGTATCCTGGAAACTCACGGAAGAGATTATAAATCTCCCGCGGCTTGACATCCTCAGGAAAACCCGCTATGAAGAGCGTTCGGAGCTCATCGGGCTGGTAGATTGGGCTCGGAGCTGCTAGCTGGGCCTGAAGGAGTATGGCTGCCTGAGAAGAGGATGTTCCCGGAGGCGGCGGCGGTGGCGGCGCTTGTGGCTGGTAGTATGGGTGGTGGATCGGCGGAGGCGTGGCGTAGTATGTACGTGATGCTCGGTGGTCCTCCATCGACTGCGAATTCTAAGAAAGCCTTCCTTCAACTGACGATGGTGAATGATTACAAGTTTGGTTTAGCTTAATGGGCCTGGCCCGTTCTTTATTTTCGGGCTTTCACGTTTTTTCTGGGTTTTTTATCCTTTGCCATATATTATTACATGGTTTGATGATAGAGAAAAATAACAATTAATTATGCACTAGGGCTATGTTTGGTTCGTAAAGAAAGAAAATGTAAGAAAGAAAGCCCCATATAATACTTTTATTCTTGGGCCTGCTATAACTTTATAAATTGTTTGGTAGTCTGTTTCGTACTCCCTCGAAAACCCAGTTATAGAATGAGTAATTACATCCTTATCCTTATCTCGACAATCATCTTCGTCTTCCCAAAAGAAAGCTCAAATTAGGGCAAACTGCAGACACCCACAAACCCATATATTCCCAGCTCTCCATCTTCTTACTTTTGAATTTTCAAATAACAAAGACGGGCAAATCGCTATGCTCATCATTTAATGCGTGGTTTTATACAGAAAAATTGCAGACGAGGCTGAGATCGTAAGGAGGCATCAAGCCTCTATTAGGAATGGTAAGTTGCAGTCATCTTGTTTGAAAAATTGGGACCAGCAAAGTTTTTTGTTCATTTTCGCGAGAATACCATGGAAAGGTCACCGTCAATTTTTCGTCTGTTTGGTGCCGACTATGGAAGTCGAAGAATGATGGGTTTTCGAAGCAGCCCAACGACGATGAAAATCGAAGTAATGGTTTTGGAAGCAGCCCAACAGCTTTCGTCCGACGAAGATGGCAGTCGAAGTTGGGGCCGGCGCTCGTTAGATGTGGTGGGTCAATATCTCTGTAGTATGGTATTTTTGTAATTTTGCTGTAAACTGATGAATTAGATAAATAATCTGGTATGAATGCCAAGATTAAGTTATCTTAACTTTTAATGTTAAAGTGTGGGCTTCGGGCCAGTCGCGGGCCACATATTTAGAACCAAACAACTTAAACTGTCAGACTACGACAGATTATTTTTTTAAACTAGTATTGTCTAGGATAGCAAACGCAGCCTAGGTAAATCGCAATACATTTCATTGACATATAATTTAAGCTAGGACAAAAAATACACGTTAAAAATCCATCCTCCAGTGATAAGCTGACCTGAAATTTCAAAGCAGTTTTTGTTCAAAAAATAAATAGAGAAATGAAGAATTCATTGAGAGTTCATCAGAGAACAAGGGGTGGGTACTGCTTCGCCTGTTGCTTAACCCTCTTCTTATACTCAATAGGATCCTGCAGCAGCAGAAAGCACCATTCCACAATTACGAATTTTTTGCTCATAGAATAGTCGAAATTATCAATCACAAAATATTCTATGCTCATTGATTTCTCTTTCCCGAATGTTGCATTACAAAAGATTCAGTTTTCCAAACAAGATAGGGTTGCAAATTCATGGAGAGACGGGGACATAAAGTTTCATCAGGAATTACCTGGATATAGAGATGGTACCCTTCAGTCTGCGCTGCAGCGGGATTTGGCAGATCTAATAAATCTTGTATTCCCACTAAAATCTGCTTCACCGTGATTGCTGGGCGCCATCCCTGAAGAAGAAGAAGAACAAAAACAGAAGAGTTAAGTCGTACTTACTAACTTTGGGCGGCTACCTTCTTACAAAATGAGATATATGAAGCCAACAAACTTACGCTGTCTTCGTTAAGAATGGACAAACAAACTGTCCCCGAAGGGTATACGTTAGGATGGAAGAAACCATGAGGAAATTTACACTTGGGTGGTCTGCTTGGATAGTCTTAAGTGAAGTGCATCGTGCGCTTATAATAACCACCTTCCCAATCAGTCTACAACATCATTGAGAAGCGACTACTTTCGAAATATGGTGGACACAATCCAATCACAGCGATTTCCAATATGGAGAATAAAGAGTAATGGAATAGATCTCCCTAAAACATGCCGAAAGTCTATTACTAGTTATTCCCACCTGTTGAGCTCACTATGTATTACAAAACCGAGTTGAAACCAAAAAGCTGATGCTAATACAAAGTTTATCGACTTCGACACAATTTAACTGACTCAAAGAGTACTCATTCAACCTGGATTAGTTAATCAAAGTAAAACCCAATAACACTAATAACATTGTATAGCATGCTCACATCAAAATAACTAAAATCTAGCTGTAAACTTCACGCTTACCCCAACCTTACCAGGGATCATACAATCCCAAACCATCAGATTCACCGAACCATCAGGCAAAGTCTCTGGCTTCGCCACAAAACCCTAAAAACCCCAAAAAAATCACCCAATAATTCCAGCTCAATTCCATCAACAAAAAAAATTAATAAATAATACAAGCTAACGTGATCGTACGTGAGGGTGATTTTTTCCTCCAAGCTTTTCGTTCCTCAGCTAGCCTTCCACGAGCGATTCCACCAGACATTATATCCAAAAAATTCTCACTAGATTCTCGCCAAAATAACAGTGGGCTTCTTAGAAAGAGACGAAACAAAGATAGGAGGTTCCAAAATATTAATTATTTTCTTTTAGGCCCTCAACACGTTTTAAATCTTTCTAAACGGTCCAGATTTAATCATTCACAACCCATGTTTGCTGAGACGAAAAAGTCAAATTTTCGGCGTCAGAACCACGCAATCAATACAGCAGCAGCCATTTCTTTCTTTCTCGGAGGGTAATTACGTAAATACCTATTTCTAAGAAATAGGTCACTAATCCCAGAACAGAACACACTTGAACATCCAATTTAAAGATGAACGCAGTTTCTTGCATCAGCTCAGCATATTCGATTCCAAGAAGTAATCTATGATCATTATCATTACTACTACAAGTAAACATCATCATCCTTGGTAGAATCATCCATAATCTCCTTAATATTCGTGATCATCTTCAACACTTGCCACATACTCGGCCTCTGTTCAGGCGAAGTAGCCCTGCAAATGCTCGCCACCTCAACAAGCATCCCCAATCTTACATCATCGTCGCCGTCGTCGACCCTCATTGCCCGAACCCAATCGGGCACGTCGGGCGGGGCGAGAAAGGGATGATGGCTTGGCAGCTTGCCCGTCAGAAGCTCAAGCAAAAGCACGCCGAAAGCATAAACGTCAGACTTGATCGTGGGCTTTCGTTTGCCTACTTCGGGCGCCTTGTAGTTGTAAGAAGAATCTGAATCGTCAGCATTGTTGTTCTGTGAAGGAGACGTTGTGTCCGTGAGGATCGATAGGCAGTAATCGGTGATGCAGGCTTCGAAATCTGAGCCAAGAAGGATGTTTGAAGATTTGAGGTTTCCATGGATTAGCTTCGATGCTTGGTGTATGTAGGCTAGGCCTTGGGCTATGTCTTCGGCTATTTTCAGGCATGATGTCCAGTGGAGTGGCTTGGCTCGGGTCGATCTTGAACCTGGAAAAAAGATAAAGATATGTTGTAAGAGGTGGTAATAATAGTGATCAAACTTGCCAAGAATCAGACAATTGAGTCTATTTACAGATGAGATGAATCCAAGAACTGGGTAACGTTAGAGTGGTAAGAGGTAATAAAGAAGATAATGCCTTAGTTGGAGTGGAGCCCATTTTCTTTGTCAGTACAAACTAAAAGCCAATAAAGTCATTGAAAGCATTGATCGATTCACACACCTGAAACGAGACAAAGCTAATCTAAATACATTCTCTAAGTAACCATCACAGATGACTGATAATATGGTAGAGAAGATAAAGAAAGAGAAAGACATGTTGAAACGTCTAGAAACGGTGATGAATTAGAGAGCCTTTCGAGTTAGGTGATTATGGACTTAATTTTAGGATGACAAAGTTGGAAACTTTTACCGTGGATGAGATTATAGAGACTTCCATTGGGCTGATAATCGTAAACGATTAACCTTTCTTGTCTGGCCTGAAAATAAGCTCTTACAGGCACCAAATTGGGATGCCTCAAGGCACCGACGATCTCCATATGATGTTCGAACTCCTCGCCACTTGTAACAGACGTTTTGCAGGCGTCCAATCTCTTCACAGTGACGATCAACTGATTGGCCATTACGGCCTTATACGTCGTACCCATGGTGCCTCTTCCAAGCAACTCCGCCGATGCCCTCATTAGCTGGTCTAAATTGTACAGTTCTTCCTCGCCCGAACAAAACGCCAAGCTCCCACTTTTTACAACCCTTATTTGCTGCTCAGGCGACCTATTCTCCGCCGCTTCTTGCTTGGACTCATAACTATGAGCTGTTGTGTCTGTATTTGCAGGCTCGTCTTGGTGTGTGAGCAAAGTAGTTTCCTTTTTTATGTTCTTTGTTGCTTCTCTGTGGTCAAGATGAGAAGCTTCAAGATGTTCTCTATCTTCTCGATCTTCTCTCCTCTTTCTGATCAAGGCCAAGAGGCTGAGCACGCCGGCGAGTACAATCAAAGTCCCCGTTATTACACCCAAGACCAAGCCCACCTTTTGGTGGTGCTTTTCACGAGAAATACCGCGCAGCCCTAGCTGCGAATCTGCATTCTGAAGAAGCGGAGACGGCGGGGACTTGTTGGCTCCGCCGCCCACGGCGGCGCCGGACGATGAGTTGAAGAAAGGGTAGTCTTTACAAGGCTTGTTGACGACCTCCCCGCAGAGATTGGGATTGTTGCCCAGAAAAGATGAAATCTTGAACCTCTTAAGAGTTGGGGTCGCCGGCACCGCACCGCTGAGGTTATTGTTCGACACGTCGAAGACTTGCAACGTTGTCTGGTTCAGCGCCGGAATAGGCCCGTAAAACCGGTTCGACTCGAGCCTTAGGTAGCCCAGCCGGTCCAAAGCGGTTAAGTTCGCCGGCAGCAAACCGGTCAAGTTGTTGTGAGAGAGGTCAAGAACGAGCAATCTGTGTAGGGACAATATCGGCAGAGGAAATGCTCCGGCGAAGTAGTTGTGGTCCAAGAAGAGAGATTTAAGGTTGACAAGCTGCGAGAAATCGGGCAACGGTCCAAAGAGAGTGTTGTTCCTTAGGCTGAGAACCCTAAGCTGGTCGAGGCGCGAGATTGTGTCGGCGGCGACGGTGCCACGTAAGCCGAAGCTCTGGACGGCGTAGCGCACGATACGGCCCTGAGAGCACTTGACGCCTTGCCACTGACAGTAGTCGAAGTGCTCGTTTGTCGTGTAGAGAAGCTTGTTGTCTAGGTCGCCATTCGTCTTGAAGGAGAGGAGAGCCACGGCGTCTGAGGGGAGCGCCGCCGCCAGCGACTCGCCGGAGCCTCCACGACCAAGAGCTTCGCTGGAGGCGGTGATGAAGCTGAGGACTGCGAGTGCTAGGAGGTGGAAGTTGGGCTTGGAAAGGCGCGGACTTGACATTGTTGAGCTTGAAGCTTACTGTACTCACTCACACACTGAGGTTGTTCGTTCCATATCCTTAACCGTGGTAGAGTAGATGGGTGGTTGCCCGGCCGGTTAGTGGTGGAGGACGGCGGCGAAGCGACGGTGGTGATTGGTGGGTGTCACGTGAAAGAGGAAATGAAAAAGTCTAATGTATGAGTTGGTAATGGCGTATTAGTGTCGGAAGTCGTGTGTGGTCTTGAGACAAGTAATACAGAAGTCCGTGATGTCTCTTTCCCATAACTTAATAAAGGGGCCTTTTTTTCTGCTTCTATTTTATCTTTATTATTTTTAAATATATTAATTAATTGTTAGCATCTGATTAGATAGCTAGGTCAATCTCCATCAATATTTATTGCATTAATATTCTTCAGAGAAATAATGACTAATTGCAGATGGGGCTCTATCGAGTCTTGGACGCCATTTATAGCATTTGGAATGGAATTAAGCTAGCTACTCATTTTCGTCTTTTATATTATTTTATAGAAAAAGAGTAAAAATATTTATAAATGGAACGAAAAGAAATTGAAAACTGTTATAAATATATTATCGTATTAGTAATTGGAAATAACAAGAATATAAAGAGAAGAATTCTTTCTTATTAACTTACAATACAACCATACAAATGCAACGTATTTATAGGCAAAATTAAGCTTAATATATGTCATTCGTTACATCATCTTCTAATTAATTTTGGGTCACAAATATAGTTGGGGAGATGATTATTAATCACTTAGGCATCGATAATTGATTTCTATTATTCCACTTGGACATCCACATCATATAATATATAATACTCCCCCTTGGATGTCCTTTTAAAATTAAATATTAATTCTTTTGATACACATTTATCTGTTGCCTCATTAAAAACCTTACTGGGAAAACCACATGGGAAAAACCACAGTGAAGGGAAAAAGAGTGCAACGTGTATTTCTCCCCCTGATGATGCCATTACTTCAAATCTCGAAGTCTTCGAACTCCAATTGAATATACCAATTTTCTAAATATTATAGGAGGAAGCGCTTTCGTAAATAAATCTGCGAAATTCTCGCTAGAGCGCACTTGTTGTACATCAATATCACCATTTTTCTCTAAATCGTGCGTAAAGAAAAATTTTGGTGAAATATGTTTTGTTCTATCTCCTTTGATATATCCGTCCTTTAATTGGGCGATGCATGCCGCATTATCTTCATATAATGTGGTTGGATGTAGTTTCTCCGATAATAAACCGCAAGTTTGTTGTATATGCTGAATCACCGATCGCAACCAAACACATTCTCGGCTAGCTTCATGAATAGCTAGAATTTCGGCATGATTAGATGATGTAGCCGTTAAACTTTGTTTAACTGATCGCCATGAAATGGCAGTTCCACCGTATGTAAATAAATAACCGGTTTGAGATCGAGCATTATGTGGATCGGACAGATATCCGGCATCTGCATAACCAATTAAGTCTTCTTTCATCTCATTAGAATAGAATAATCCCATATCAGTTGATCCCCGAAGGTATCGAAAAATTCGTTTAACTCCATTCCAATGTCTATGAGTCGGCGAAGAACTGTATCTTGCCAATAAATTTACAGCAAATGCTATATCTGGTCGAGTATGACCTGTAAGATACATTAGTGCTCCAATAGCACTGAGATATGGTACTTCAGGACCAAGTACTTCTTCATTATATTCACATGGTCTAAATGGGTCTTTATTCACGTCTAAAGATCGGACAATCATTGGAGTATCTAAAGGATGAGCTTCATCCATATAAAATCTTTTTAGTACTCTTTTCGTATAAGTTTCCTGATGTACAAATATCCCATTCTTTAAGTATTCTATTTGCAGTCCGAGACAAAATTTAGTTTTACCGAGATCCTTCATTTCGAATTCTCTTTTCAAACAAACAATGGCTTTTGATAACTCTTCAGGAGTTCCGATTATATTGATATCATCAACATATACTGCAATGATAACAAAATCATTTTTAAATCTTCTCGTAAATATGCATGGGCAAATTTGATCATTTTTATACCCCTCTTTCAATAAGTATTCAGTTAGTCGATTATACCACATACGTCCGGATTGCTTTAATCCATAAAGCGATTTATTTAGTTTAATTGAGTACTCATCTCGCGGCCCTGAATTTTCAGGTAGTCGAAAACCCTCTGGAAGCTTCATATAAATATCACTGTCAAGCGAGCCATATAAATAAGCAGTGACAACATCCATTAGATGCATATCGAGTCCTTCACGTACTGCCAGACTAATTATGAAACGAAAAGTTGTTGCGTCCACCACGGGAGAATACGTCTCCTCATAATCAATACCAGGTCTCTGCGAGAAACCTTGTGCGACAAGCCGTGCTTTATATCTCATGATTTCACCGTTTTCATTTTTCTTTCTGATGAAAACCCATTTATATCCAACCGGCTTTACATTTTCTGGTATGCGGACTACAGGTCCGAAAACTTTTCGCTTCTCAAGTGATTTTAATTCTGTCTCGATTGCATCTTTCCATTTTGGCCAATCATTTCTTTGTCTGCATTCATTCACAGTCCTTGGTTCATGATCCTCATTCTCATTAATCTCATTCATTTCATGTATCGCTACGTTAAATGAGAACTTATCGTCAACGTTGACTTCATCTCGGTTCCATCTAATTCCATTTTGGGCGTAATTGATCGAGATCTCTTCATTATCATTAATTTCAGTTTGTTCAGGTACCTGACTTTCATTCTTATCATCATTTATGCCCATCGACTCTTCTCTAGTCGATAAATCCTCGATTGGACCATTATTAATATCTGCTCCTTTTCTTTTCCGAGGATTTTTATTTTTGGAACCCGAGGGCCTACCACGCTTCAGCTGTGGTTTAGGCTCAATACTATTATTTGTTTGTTCTACGGGAACATCAATTCTAACAGGAGCATTAACAGCTGGAATATGTGACTTTATCACTCTTTTTGGGTCAGCAAAACTGTCTGGCAATTGATTCGCTAAGCTTTGTAGATGAATTATTTTCTGAACTTCCAGTTCACATTCTTTAGTTCGAGGATCGTAATGATTTAGTGATAATTCATTCCAACTAATATTTGTTTTCAGCTGTCTCTTTTCTCCCCCTAATGTCGGAAAATTTGTTTCATCAAAGTGACTGTCGGCAAATCTGGCCGTAAATCGATCTCCAGTCAAGGGTTCTAAATATTTTATAATTGATGGAGATTCAAATCCGACATATATTCCCAACCTCCTTTGAGGTCCCATCTTTGTGCGTTGTGGTGGCGCAATTGGAACATATACCGCACATCCAAAAATTCTTAGATGGGAAATATCTGGTTCCTGACCATAAACCATTTGCAACGGGGAGATATCGTGATAACTTGTTGGCCTTATGCGAATTAGTGCCGCTGCATGTAATATAGCATGTCCCCAACAAGATGATGGAAGTTTCGACTTCATTAATAATGGCCTTGCAATTAATTGCAAGCGTTTAATCAACGATTCTGCAAGACCGTTTTGCGTATGAACATGTGGCACAGGGTGCTCGACATCAATACCAATAGACATACAATAATCATTAAATGCCTTGGAAGTAAATTCACCAGCATTATCAAGACGTATTTTCTTTATCGGATAATCTGGGAAGTGTGCTCTTAATCTAATCAGCTGAGCAAGTAATCTCGCAAATGCCACGTTTCTCGTAGATAACAAACATACATGGGACCATTTACTTGATGCATCAATTAATACCATGAAATATTTAAATGGTCCACATGATGGATGTATCGGCCCACAAATATCACCATGTATACGCTCCAAAAATGCAATAGATTCAGTCTTTACTTTCATTTGTGATGGTCGAATAATTAACTTCCCTTTAGAGCAAGCAACACATGCTAATTCATTCGATTGAAGAATCTTCTGGTTCCTCAATAAATGTCCGCGTGAATTTTCAATTATTTTTCGCATCATAATTATACCGGGATGACCCAACCGGTCATGCCAAATATTAAATGTACTATCATTGGTAAACTTTTGGATAGCATATGATTCATTGTTCGAAGATATGTGTAGTATAGCCCAGAATCAAAAGACGGTAATATTTCCCGAATTATCCTTTTATTCAGAATCACTTTTGTAATGTGCAAATATTCAATATCTCCCTTTTGTGCAGTCTCAACATGATATCCGTTATTTCGAATCGCTTTAAAACTTAATAAATTCCTTTGAGACTTAGGGGAATATAAGGCATTTTCAATAATCAGCCTTGTTCCTTTGGGCAACAATATATTAGCTCTTCCGGAGCCTTCAATTATATTTGTGCTCCCCGATATAGTTATGACACTGGCTTCTTTCATATCAATATGCTCAAAATATTTCTTATTTTTCAGAATTGTATTAGTGGTTGCACAGTCTGCAAGACATAATTCTCCATTGCACATGCCCATGTCCATCATATAAAATCCTTTATGAACAAACACATAATTATTAATACATATTATTGAAAACAAACGGTACATAGCAAACATAGGAATAACATTCACACGATAATAATTTATAGCAAACATAACATTCAAATGATACACACCACAATAATTATGCATATAATTTGTAAAATGATAGCAGATCAAACTTCTTCATTTGAGAGGTTCAGGAAATCATCGACATCGAAATTAACACCTTCATCATTAACACCCGAAGCTGAAGCAATTTCTCCCTGAACGAAGTTCGTTTCAATTTTCTTTCCTTTGCCCTTTGATTCTTGATACAGCTCAACAAGGTGTTTAGGCGTTCGGCAACTGCGGGACCAATGGCCCAAACCACCGCATCGGTAACATTGTTCGTCATTCACTTTTTGTTCAGTTTGCTTCTTCTCATTTTTACTGTCTTTCTTCTTCTGGAGATTTTGATGACCACCACGATAATTATGATAACCACCACGGAAATATTGATAACCATGATAACTTCGGCCACGACCACGACCTTGACCAAATCCACGTCCACGGCCGCGATATCCACCACGACCACGTCCACGACCATTACCTCGACTATTATCATTATTAGAATTGACTGCATTCGCTTCAGGGATTGCAGCAGCACCAGTCGGTCGGGACTCATGATTTTTCATCAGCAACTCATTGTTTTGCTCAGCCAACAGTAAACAAGAAATGAGATCTGAGTACTTTTCAAATTTTCTCTCTCGATATTGCTGTTGTAGAATAACATTTGACGGATGAAACGTGGTGAACGTTTTCTCCAACATAATTGCATCGGTAATAGTTTCTCCACATAATTTCAGAGTAGAAGTAATTCTATAAACAGCTGAATTATATTCGCTTACCGATTTAAAATCTTGCAAGCGTAAATTCACCCATTCATACCTTGCGTTCGGGAGAATAACAGTTTTAAGGTGGTTATATCGATCTTCCAAATTTTTCCACAAGTCTTTCGGGTCTTTCACCGTTAAGTATTCAATTTTCAGACTTTCATGAATGTGGTGGCGAAGAAAAATCATTGCCTTCGCCTTGTCCTGCTCGGATGTCGTATTGGTCGGTTTGATGGTATCACCCAGACCTTTCGCTTTCAAATGAATCTCGGCATCTAGTGCCCAAGATAAATAATTTCGGCCAGTGATATCAAGTGCAACAAACTCAAGGCTCGCCAAATTCGTCATATTACTATAAAATACAAAAACAAAATTTTAACAATGATAATATAACAAAATATTACACGCATATCTAATCTTCTTTAGTATCGTTGTCAGTATCTTCTTCAGTATCTTCCTTTGAAAAAATTCTTATGAAAAACATTGCCAACGTCAAAAGAAGTGTCCACGTAATAATAATACTCATAAGCAAATGTTCGATGATCAGATCGGACAACATCCTTCAAAATACAATATATTAGTAATATTAATAAAACATTACAATTAATAATAATATTAGGAAAATTTCGTAAAATATTATCCACATAGTGGTAACGATGACCGTAAATAAGGTTATAAGCAAAAGATCCATTTTTGTATAAAGGACACGATTCTATATAAAAAAAATTTAAAATCATAATAAGTTAATATATCAATTTAACAATATATAAATAAAAAATATGTTAATATATTTTCGTTAGTCATTAAAATATCTTCACTTGCCACGACGGGGATTCGAAATCTGGACCTCTCACCACTTTTAGTGATGATATTCCGCGAAACCACTCGCGCTATGACACTTTGTTATAGGTTAATATATATATATATATATGTAATATATATAAACACAACACACGCATTTATGTAGATATATATATATAACTTATGTATGTAGTTATATGTATATGAATCCAAACGTGTGCATATATAATATATGTATATATATGTGTGTAATATATATATGATAAACAATTTATATGTATATAAATAAATAATTTATACCTCCGGATTGTGTTCCTGATAGTCTTCAGATAGGTAGAGTCTCGTGCTGATAACGTGTTATAAATATATTATCGTATTAGTAATTGGAAATAACAAGAATATAAAGAGAAGAATTCTTTCTTATTAACTTACAATACAACCATACAAATGCAACGTATTTATAGGCAAAATTAAGCTTAATATATGTCATTCGTTACATCATCTTCTAATTAATTTTGGGTCACAAATATAGTTGGGGAGATGATTATTAATCACTTAGGCATCGATAATTGATTTCTATTATTCCACTTGGACATCCACATCATATAATATATAATAAAAACATTCTTTTAACCAAACCATAACAACGACATAAAGCAATTGGCAAAGAGTCATACCCACTGAATGTCTCTTTTTTTCTTTTCAAGGGGCGTTAACTTTGCCAGAAAAAACGAGGTGTTACTTTGTGAATTTCCCACTGACCAAAATAAAGTTTGGCTTTTTGCAAAGTGAAGTTTTGAGGAATCAATCATTCAGAAAATACAATGTAGTTCTTCAACAATGATGCTATTTGGGCCTAGCGTAAAATATTGTGTTGGCACATTTTGGTGGACGAGCAATTTGGCCCATCATTGGTTACATGCATCTGAATTAAGATCCATTCCATGTTCTTCCTTTTTTCAATTTATGTTTTTGTCGAATGTGTACTTTTTCAATGTTTTCAATACGAAATAAAATGTTGGATACTAAGTAGTGTAATCCACTCCGACGATTGATTACTCTTTTTTGTCATGATTGGCTTCTTGGTTATTAGATTTTATTGATTGTCATCGACTTTTACTTATTGAAATTAAAAACTAAAATCTCTGGTAATGATCATAAGTTTAAATGCCCGTGAAACATACGCTGACATATTTTTCTCAGTTCCAAAGCGCATAGACTTAATGAATTACTGATGAATTCTTAACTTATAATATCATTTTTAATTTCTAGATTTATAAATTATACATTTCATCGAGGTTTTGTGAACAGTTTGACTGCTGGATCGTTACGGCATTGACAATTAATACAAGAAAGTCAATTATCTATTATTTGATAATAGCTGCTGCTGCACTCTTTGTGTTGCCATGCCATTCAATTTATTTTCACCGTCCACATTATTATCACAAAAATATTTCACTATTGATTGATTATATTACATATGTTGAAGATTCTAATGATTTGACCATAATAGCCTCAACTGGTGTACTGCAAACCACTGTACAGCAAAAGGCATTATTGTTGAATCTAAGCATTCGATGACAAAAAATTTAGGGTTAATTAAAGATCAGGCCCTACTAAGATGTTTAACTTTGTGTTCAGGCCCCATTTGAGTTTGATTTAGGATAAAGGACCTACTTTTTGGAAAATTTAGTGGAAACTACCTAAAGACTGCGAAAAGACATAATTATCCCTAACATATGCGAAATTTACCACAGAATACCCAAATGATCCGATTACAGTTGTCGAAATAATTATAACAGTTTTAGGCTGAAATGAACACTTCCATTCATTTGGATAACAAATTGTATGTATTGAGTACAATATCGCATATATTTAGTAACAACTTTATCAATTATAATACCAATACCAATAAAACGAATAAATCAGAGAAAAATACATAAATGATGTGATAAGACATATTTAACACTACATATGCCAAATCAACGAAAAATACCTGAATAATACGATAACAAGTTTCGAAAAAATAATAACAGTTTCGCATCGATCTCTCCCAACAAGCGATGCATCGATCGAAACGAGATTTCACGTTCAGACCCGAATAGATCTCCACGATTGTGATGATATAAGGTGAAACTATCGTTAATTTGATCATAAGTGTTGATAAGTTTCGGATATTAGTGACGTTAATTGTGTGAAAATAAATATTGCCCGTATAGCAGAAAATACCACGTTTCGTTTAGTAAATAACAAATGATGTTGCAAAAGTAACACATCATTCAAAAACAATACCGCTTCCTGCAATAACACATTCCTTACACTCAATCGGTCGAAAGAAGAAATTCACGTTCGAAATTCGATCCAATCTCGACGTTACTAACAACACAAAGTTGTATCGGCTTCAATTTTTAATGGGTCTTCATACTCGAACAGAATTTTCGAAGTTCATAAAGCACGAAAGCTTCAAACACAATTCGGAAATTTCGTTTAATACGGTGAAATCTCGACTTTAATGACCGGATAATGTAAATTCGACACAATTTCATCATGAGCCTTAGTTATCGATAATAATTATTGATGTTAATCATGGAATAACGAAGAATTTTGATGAGATCTAAGCGGACGTTTGCTAATTAAAATGGTTACACTTCATGCGTTCTGGGTAACAATTCTTGGAAAAATAATACCATATATCTTGATGCTTATAAAAAATATTTCCGCAAAACGAACATATAAGGAGAAAATAATAACGACCTGTCACCTGTAAATAACACATGTAATACCCAAGTAAATGCAAAGATGAATAGATCATAACGTGATAACAATGCGAACCTAGCTGAATGACGCGATAACAAGTTTAGAAACAAAAATAATACTTTTAAGCTAATAGGAAACATTTTCTTTCGGTTTAATAACAAAAGTCTTGTACTTAGTTCTAAAATTTGTATATTTAGTACATATGTGTCATCTATAATAACAGAACCAACACAACGAATGACAAATTTTCCAGTTGCGATAAGACATTTAACCCTTGCCAAAGCGACAAAAAATAACAATTTAGTGCCCCCAAAATAATTGTTTTAAGCTGAAAAAAACATACGTTTAATAAGCTGAAAAATTCATGTTTCAAATTCGACCCAATCTCGACGTTACTAACAGCAAACGTTGTATTGGCTTCGATTTTTCATGGGTCTTCGTAATCAAAGAGAATTTTCGAGATTCGTAAAGCGCGAATGCTCCAAATATACGTTTAATACGGTGAAATCTCGACTTTAATGACCGAATAATATAATTTCGACACAATTTCATCATGGGCCTTAGTTATCGACGACAATTATTGATGTTAATCATGGAATAATGAAGAATTTTGATGAGATCTAAGTGGTAAACGTTTGCTAATTAAAATGGTCACTGAATAACACTTCATGCTTTCTGGGTAACAATTCGTGGAACAATTATACCATATGACCTAGATATTCATAACAAATATATCCGCAAAACGAACATATAGCGAGAAATTAATAACGACTCGTTAACCGTAAATAACACGTGTAATACCCAAGTAAAAGCAAAGAGGAATAGGTCGTAAAAAACAGGTGAATCTCGACTTTAATGAACTAATAAGGTAGATTCGACTAAGTTTGATCACGAGCCATTTTAATTTAATGAGATTATTAATGTTGATAATGTGATAACGAAGAATTTTGATGAGACATAATATTGGAACGTTTGTCAATAAAAAGTTGGTTGGTAACACTTTCTTTATTCTGAGTACAATTCACGCATTTGGGTAACACATCGTTAAGAACATTCTAGGAGTTTCTAGATTGTCAGGGATATTAACAGTACAATAACACATTGTCTGCAAATAATACCACATGCTTGATAAAAAATAACAATATAGACAAACCTTATAACACATTTGTAGCTACAAGTACCACAAAATAGCTAATCAATGCCACATTACTATTTCGATTAATTTCGTTCATCAATTCATTTCATTCGGATGTATAAGATTGACATTCACGGAAATAGATGACATAATGAAGCTAAATCACAAAATTTCTTTAAAAGACACGTTTTGCGAATGTTGATATCAATGTGTGAAAGTTGAGATAAAATATCATGTAAACATATAGCTCTTCCTTCACAACATACACTAGTATCTCTTTTAATGAGACATAACGTTACGAATTTTATCACAAACGTATTCAAAGTTCAAAATCAAACCACAAATATCATTTTATATGTCGTAAATCTGTATTTGATACATTCTCGAAGTTATTTGTTAAGGAATATTAACATGATGATTCGTTAACGTCACCAGTACCAGATTGCCCGCACGTAATACTACATGTTTGCTATAAAATAACAATATGAACCTATCGAATGACGTGTTTACAAATAATGATACCACATAACAGGTTTCCAGTACCATATTACTATTCCGATTAATTTTGTTTATAAATGCACATTGCTCGAGATTTACAAGATTAACATCTTGTAAATGTATGATTTGATGCATTTATCACACCAAATTCCTTTAAAAGCTACATTGTTCGATTGAGGTGGATGATAGTGAATGTTCGAGGTCAATATTTATTCAAAACATAAACGATTTACTTTGTTCATTGAAACATCACATATGAATTTCAGCACGAATACCATCAAAATTCAAAATTAAACCACAAATATCAGTTTATATGTCGTAAATCCTGAAACCTTAAACATTAATCTCCATAAACACATACGCTAAACCTTGGTGCGACACCTACGGCAATTTGTAACACATAAAGAACTTTTAGTAACATATTTAACTAACGCATAACAGTTAAATGGTTATTAGTAACACATTTGCGCTAATTTAGCAATCCCGTCCAAAATCCCAATGTGGCATACATCCCGCCCAATTAACCCAATCAATCCACAAATCCCGCCCAAAATTTAGCAAGTACAGTAAATCCATCCAAACACATCCAAAAATAATATCCCGCCCAATTAATCCAATCAATCCACAAATCCCGCCCAAAATTTAGCAAGTATAGTACCATTTCATGGCAATACAGTAATATTTATTGTTTATTTAGTGACAAATCCTATACTTTTAGTAACAGCCCGATAAAACAAGTAACGCTTTGGTTTTATGTAGTAACGGTTTCAATGTAAAAAAAATATCGAAACAGGCCTTCTAAAAGAACGTAGTTCGTAATATAACATTTCAGATAATCCAAGTAACGCTTCCACTTGGTCATTTTTTTGTTTGTGCATGGTAGGTTTGATATATTTCTGGTTTGGTTTGACATCTTTTGGTCACGTTTTGGTCTGTGACACCAAATTAGGTTTCTGACTGTAATACCACTTGATGGAAATATAGTAACTTTTATTGTTTATTTAGTAACAATCCATGTATTTTTAGTAACACTTCCGATGTACCAAGTAAATGTTCTGTTTTATTTAGTAACACCACATCAATACTTCTGAAAACAAAAGTAGGACGTAATATAACACTTCAAATGATTAAAGTAACGCTTCGATTTCGTATAGTAACAACTCCATGCCAAATTATCGGAACAGCCTGCTAAAAAATACCATATCAATACGTATGAAAACAAAAAGCAGATCAGAATATACCACTTTGGATATTCCAAGTAACGTTACTTTGTACATTTATAACGTGAGAACGTAAATTAGTAACAACAATGCATAAGATAGTAACACTTATTCCAGATGAATCAATGCCTTCCATACGACCAGCTTCACACAACGTGAGTTTTGCAAGTGATGAGGTGACGATTGTTTCAAAATACACAGAGCCTATGAAACGCCCAAACTATGGGTACCTCGAATACACAAAGATTAGCTGCAATTACTATGAAAATCTAGTTCGATTTGGCCAGTTTTCTCTCGAATTTGAAACCATATAAAAATTCATTAACATTCTTATATCGTACTTCATCAATATCATAATAAATCCTACGTGACACGTCGAAATTAATTGGATGATGGGGCAGTTGATTGTGCTCGATTAATTGTGAAAACTGGGTTTCGATTAGCCGAATAAATAAATATAAGTCTGTTAAAAATATTTTACTATCGAAAAGTAACATATTATCAGTTTAATGTAACGCTTATGGTTATTACGGTAACAAGACGTCGCGTCTCTGTAACATAAATCTGGCTTCGAATACCCCTTCAGAGAATACTTTATGAAGGGTATTTTAGTCAAAATATAGTTTGGGTCTTTACCTTTAAATTTTTCAAAAAACAGGTCCTTTAAACTAAAGAAATTACTGACAGGGCCTGATCACTAAGTTCAAACTTTTCTAGGGCCTGAAACGTAATTGTCCCAAAAATTTACCCTCGGGGACCAAATATTGCCATCAGGTTTACAACAAGTAAAAAATACTTCTATCATATTATATCTGAACTGTCACACCAAAATTAAATAAAAATGAAAAAAGGAATAGAACACAAGTGAGTGTCTCTTCTCTGAGATAAAATAAAACCCTCCTCCTCGCTTTACTACGCTTCACTTCACCATCCAAAACCTTCACTTCCTTTCAGAACAAAAAGAGAGGGAAATAATTAATAAAAAAAGCGAAAAAGAAAAAAAAAAAGTAAAAACAACGAGCGTAAGGAGATATGATTCTGAGCGGAAGGTTGAATCTTTTTACCTACTGATAATGAGCTTAGCCTACGATGGCTTCTTCTTGCCAGAAGAAGATGATGGCTTCATGTTTCCAGGAGCATCAACAATCCCATCTGCAAAATCCAATCTTTGACGCCCTTTACTGCGAGGAAGCTCGTTTTGATGATGACGATGATGATTTCTGCTTAGAAAACAGAGAAATTGAGACTCAGATAAAAGATCGATCCCATTACTCTTCTGTCAGAAGATGACCTTTTTTGGGATGAGGACGAGCTTGTTAGCCTCTTGGCGAAGGAGAAAAAGGAAGCCTTTCTAAGTTGTGATGGGAAGATGAAGACTTTTGACGGGTCTGTGAGCAAAGAGGCTGTTAAGTGGATGATAAGTGTGGTTTCACATTATGGGTTCAATGCCGTGACAGCTACGTTGGCCGTGAACTATTACCATAGATTCGTTACAAGTGTCTGTTTCCGTGGCGATGAGCCATGGATGAGTCAATTGGCGGCCGTGGCTAGCGTTTCTATTGCTGCCAAATTGGAGGAGACTCGAGTGCCTCTATTATTAGATTTTCAGGTATGTTTTGTGAATTTTCTGCATTTCATCTTCTGGTATTTATTTCTGAATTTGCAATGTAGTAGGCTTTTGATCTAGTACTTCTGTTGTTGATTTGGTTTGGTTGTGTTTAAACTTGCTGTGTTCATAGGTTGAGGAATCTAAGTACTTATTCGAAGCTAAGACCATCCAAAGAATGGAGCTCCTTGTTCTTTCGACTCTCCAATGGAAGACGAACCTCGCAACACCGATGTCATTCGTCGACCACATAACAAGGAGATTCGAGCTGATAAACAACCTACATTGGGACTTTCTGAGTAAATGCAATGATTTGATTCTCTCCATTATCGCTGGTATGTGCAGCTAATCACACATAGCATGACTTATCAGTGATTTATGATCTTGTATCGTTTCGAGCCTTGACAAACTCTTGCGTTTCATACGGTGCCAGATTGTAGGATTCTGAGTCATCTTCCATCTGTTATTGCTGCTGCAACTTTGATCCTCGTAATCAAAGAAACGCAGACTTGTTGTGATGCTGTGTCATATCAGAATCAGATAATGAGTTTGCTCGTTACTAACAAGGTTGGTTCATCAGAAATTTGATTTGATAGAGGTTTTTTAATTTGTGTGTTCGAACTAATGCTTCATTCCTTACTTGAAACTGTAACAGGAGAAATTTGATGAGTGCTGCAAACTCGTTGAGGAGATAAGAAATAGTAATCTGAGCCATAATAAGCGTAGGCGCGAATCAACGCCAATGAGTCCAAGTGGGATCATCGATGCTCATCTTAGCTCAGAGGATTCTCAGGCTATTTCGTCATCATCTTCTTCGCCAGAGCCATTGTTCAAGAGAAGCAGAGTTCAAGAACAATAATACAAGACATGATGAGATTTTGGGCTCACAAGAATCGTGTTTTCTTCTATTTATCTGATAATTTGCAGTGGTATTCCGTAATCAACCACCTGTTTTGCTATGTCTTTGTTTTATTAGTTATGGTTTCAATTATGTGACTTTTCGAAGTACATCTCACTGTAATTTTCTGTCCATTCCATTCCCTTCCCATGTGGTCTATCATGGGATAATCTTTACTAGCGAGTTTGTACTCTGTATTGTCTCTCTTTGATTGGGAATGGAGAGTGAGATTAAACTTTGAAGAGAGAGATATGTATAATGAAAAAAGAATATCATTTTTGCTTGAATGCAGCAGCATGGCATGGACATTTTCAGCATTTCATTTTTATTTGTTCTCGACATATAATTCACAACTGAAATATGAATAATGGGAAAAGATGAGGATGGGTTTGTCCCCAAGTCCTTTGTTGCTTTGTCAAAAATGAATATTCAATTAATTAAAAGTATTCTTTTTCAATGTCTTAGGACAGGTTGGACATGGACTATATGCGATCTCTTCACAGGTCTTTAACTATATTTATTTTCCCATTACAGAGAGAAACTAATAACAAGATCTCGGTTTTAGGAGCAGATTTGTCCTCGAGTGGGATTGGTTTAGACTTTTCTTGTTTGTTTTTGACCTAATTGACAAGACATTTTGCCTTGTGGAAATAATTTCTAATACACCTAAGATTTTGGGTCTTGCTTCAACTCATAGTACTTGTAATGTTTCAACTTGACGAGATTCCCAATAACTTCACTGGAATTACCCATTAAATACTATATCACCGCGAAACTGAATGTAAAACCAACCTTACTTTGACGAACTGACTATTATATTATCTTCTTACATGTATTTGTTTGTTATATTTTGGTTATGTTCAGATAAATCAATAAATGAGACTGCAGTATGATGGCATGTTAAATTTAAGAAGATAATCTCAATCTTTTAATGTGCTATTCAATTCTGGACTAGCAATAACGTACGTGTTATCTATCTATCACGTGGAACCTACGATTCATTTAAATTTGAAAACAAAAAAAGGTTATAGATTTCTCATTTAATAGAAATTTATATGTTGGGACCTGATTAACGATTCCATGAAGCTCACCATTACTTTCCCTGCCGTTGACTGATATGTTGTGTTCCTTGAAATAGTGCCTTCATAATGTCTCTTATCTAAACGAAGCCCAGATATAGTACTCAATCTAGTCAAGGTAGCTCAAGCTCATTTATTTACTTTCAGTTGTGTGGTCTGATTCATAAAGGTGACATCGTTCCTACTCTGTAATGATATATAGAACATTAATTTAAATTGATCTGATAAGGTTTCAATTCATTCAATCAATAAACATTGCCCGGCCTTTGTCAGTGGGCTATTCTTATTACCAAGAAAGACATCATTGTAATTAAACTAGAAAGAATGCTAACTGATGAAAACCTTGCAAAGGGCAAATAATCAATTGGGCCAAGAAACAACATCGTCATAGCAAGAACTATGTTAAGTTCGATACCATCAAGTATCAACTCTTAATTGATTAAAATGTTTTCGACAAACTATGCGTAACAAAAATAACAGAGCATCACGAACCTCGAGATTGTCTGAGATGGTCAAAAGGTGACGAGAGTCGATCCGCTGCCACGAACATCTGAAGCTTCGGACAGCCTTTGCCTCGGAGATGACACGTCATTCGAAGCTGCTTCGACGTCGACGTTGATAAAACTTTTCCTCTTTTGGGAATCAGATTTGCACTTCTCGTCAGCTTCTTCTTGGTGATGGATGTTCGAAATCATAGCCTGAGCTTGTTCGAAAACTGACTCGTCGTCGTCTGCAGCATACAAGATGCTTTTTATCGCGATAACCACCTGCAAGAACGAGTTTTGCCGACAACGAACAGCAAATCATCAGCGTTCCTTCAACGTCTGCTGATGTAACGATTTTGTTTTTGGTTATAATACTAATATGAAAGCAGTACAGGTGAATCCTCAATTTCAGAGGTCTGGCACAGAAGATCTACGTCCCTTAGTTTGGCGAAGTAGAAGTCCCGTTCTTTTTCTAGACCGTCAACTAATAGCTTCAGCTCCGTAATCTGCAGTATTGAGGGAAATCATCGAGTAAAAGACAGCATGCTCTTACAATACATTTGCAGATTATCAAGAAAATTCAGTTTCAAAAACCTGTTGTTCATGAAGTGTACGTTCAGATTCAGGGTAGACAGCTTGGCGGGCAACAGTTGAAGGTGGTCGAGCAGCCTTAATGGGCTGGGATTCAGTACTAGCATGATGTACTTCAGACCTTCGGACATTGCTAGAAGCATGTTTTGAGACTGATGCTGAACTACTCTTCGTCGAAGCTTGTGAAGTAACAAATTTTTTGGTTGGATCCTTCCCACCTTTGCAGGCCTCTCGTCTTTCCAATGGATTGTAGCTACACAGGAATTTCGAGTCAAGGCTACCATAAGGTTACATTTCCAAGGCAAACAAACAGATACAGAATCAACCAAGAACATTCTAAAATGTAATAAAAATGATAAAGTTGAGATTTTACTTGCTTATGGCACCTCCACTGACGCTATCGCAGTAACGCTTCATCCACTGCATGAATTCCAAATTGTCCAGTGGCCTCCCTTTGATCAATTTGTTCACTTCAATGTGCTGCAACGCGACGAAGCAGTGACATTGATCCAAATTAAAGATTAAAAACCTAGTTACAGCGGCGAGATAAACACAAACACGAATACACAACACACCTTAGTAAGCTTAAGTTTGTTGAAGACATCTTGAAGAACCTTGTAATTTTGGATCATCTCGTACTCGTTCTTAGCATCGAAATTGACTTTGTGCATCGGTACAATACCAGGATGCACCGAATCCATGAGCTGGCACTGCACAGCGCCCGTACAAGCCTTCGAAATCAAAAAAACAAATATCAGTTAAACGACGCACTCATTCCAATTTGGGGCAAATTAAAAATACAGCATAGAATCTGGAAATACCTCTTCCACTTTGCTAAGATTCAGATGGAGAGTTGAATTAATCCAAAAGAGGATCTCAGATCTGCCGACGAAGTACGCCGAATCCATCATCCCGATGTTGGACGACATTTTTGTTTCCGTTGAAGATGGAATTTGAATTTCAATTTCGTCAAGATAAATGGCAATGGGTGTTGTGGTCGTGCTCTTGAAGAGCGGTAATTATCGTCTTTTTTTTAAGTTTTCGAACAATTGGGCTTTGTTGGGCCAAAAGGATAGACTTTCAAAGCCCATTTATATTTCATGATGGGCCTAATTTTGGACTAAACAGAATCGCAAGCCTATGGTTCGTCATTACAACATCCAACCAAAACAAAAAAGAAAAAAAAAAATCTCAGCTCATCATCAATCACAATTCACAACTGATCATAACGGTGCGACTCACTACTACTGCATGGGAACTTTTCAAGCGCTTGCAAGACCTCTTTCATGGAAGGCCTCTTCTGCGGCACGTGCGACACACAGCTGTACCCTAGCCTCAACAATCCAAGCAAAGCATCCTCCTTACCTTCAAAGTCCCCACGTATCGCCACGTCAGCAACCTTCAACGCCTTAACCCTATAATCTTCACCCGCTGCCGGCCCGAGGGTCAGCCCGGGGCCCACCTCGTCCGATGTAACGACCTTCCCCGTCAAAAGTTCCAGCAAAATCACGCCGAACGAAAAGACGTCCCACTTCGGGCCGGGCTTTAGGCTCCTCAGAGACTCGGGAGCAATATAAGGCGAGCCGCCGATCACGCTCGGGCTCGGGCTGGGAGTCGCGTTGGACGCATAGTCCTGGAAGCTTTCACGAGAGGCCGTGGACCTCTTACTGCTGCCGAAATTCCGGGCCGACCCGCCCGCTTTCGACGATCCGTGGTTCACGCCAGCCACGAGGCGTTCGAGCCCGAAATCGCCGATCTTGGGCTCCATGTTCGGGCCCAAGAGTATGTTGGTGGGCTTTAGATTTCCGTGGACGTGTTTCCTTTCGTGGACGTAGGAAAGCCCGCGGGCCACGCCTCGGGCTATTTTGAGCCTTGTTTCCCATGGTAGGTGACATGGCGAAGAAGAGCCAGTTTTTCCTGAAAATAACGTAGCGAAATAATTAGCATCACTGTATAGTGAGACTTGGCTTTAGTTGTGGGCCAAAAGATATAAGAGGGTAATAAAAGCTAGCTAGCTAAGCGCCATGGTTGACTTTTTACTAAAATAAATGGTTTTAGTTGCAACTACTCCCTTGTGTCAGTTACAGACACAGCTCACCTTAGCTGATCAGCATGTAATATTTTATAGATCCAAAATAGTAAGAAATTAAATAATCATGGGGACCATTTGGTTGACAAGAAAATTGGAACTTTGGGAAGGCAAATTTGGCAGGCAATAGGTTGCTGCATGATCAACGGAAAAGGTTGAACTTTTCGGACACTAACTAAGATGAGATTTGCCAGAAAAAGAAAGTAAATAATGAAGAAGAAGAAGAAGACTTACTACTATAACGAGCATTAGCGAGGCTCCCATTAGGCACGAAGTCGTAGATAATCAACTTCTCGTCATCACCCCAATAGAACCCTCTGATCTTTACCAAGTTGGGATGGACAAGCTTGGAGATTGCCCTGACCTGATTCTCGAAGTCTCTGAACCTATCCAAGCCAGTTTCACCGACCCTTCGAACCGCCAAGGTTGTGCCGTCTTCTAAGACAGCCTTGTACATAATGCTAGAGCCCGAAGCACCCAATATGTAAGCCGATGCCTTGAGCAGTGTCTCTAGCTCGAGTTCTTTCTCGCCGTCGACCGTTACCAGCGCCCCATTTTTCTGTTCTCTGTCGCCTTGAGTTTCTTGATTTACCCTTTCCATGTCTCGACTCTCGTCCGTGCTCGTTGTATCCGAGGTTACATCGTTGTCTTCTCCATCACGGGCATGTCTCTGTTTCTTCAAACATGTCCAGGTTCTTAACCATTTGTACTCTTCTGGCGATGATTCCGACGAGGCCCAGTCGAAGTGGTGTCCATCTCTCGCACTTTCCGCCTCTCTCCTTATGGATTTGTTTATCGTTCTTCTCTTCCTCAGGGTGTAAACGTACATAAAAACGAGCACTAGGATTGCGATACCTGCGACGTCGCCGATGACGATTCCTAGTATCGTACTTGTCCGAAGACGGTTGCTCCGCCCTTGATTCACGGACCCCGGCGAGGTTGTTTCTGGGCTGGAGTCGATCGTCTTGGGAATCGCAGCAATTGCCGGCGGAGAATCTGGGTTCGTCGCCACAGTAGATGGAATCGAACATAGGGTTTTCAACGGCGGCCCACATAGCTTGGGATTGCCCGAGTATGCCCTAACGTCTTGGTTAGAGAATAGATTCGATTTTGGGATTGGACCAGTGAGGTTATTGAAGGAGAGATCTATGGTAGCATTTGCAGGGATTTTATCAGCAAACCTCTCTGGGATTTCGCCGGAAAGCCTATTGACCGAAACATTCAAGTACCCGAGATTCGACCCGCCGAAATCCCAAGGCAGAGACCCGTCGATCAGATTCGAAGAAAGATCCATGAACTTTACCGATTCGAACCCACCGGGCAAAGACCCGTAAAAGTAGTTGTTCTTCAGAGAGACAGTCGTCAGATTGCTAAGAACACTGAGATTCCTTGGCAGTTGGCCAGACAAAGCGTTGTCGGACAAGTTCAAAACTTGAAGGCTCGTCATGTTTCCGACAAGCTCCGGCAAGAAACCCGAGATCAAATTGTTGGAAAGATCGAGTCTTTGAAGCTCGTATGCCTTGAAGAGTGAAGAAGGGAACGATCCATTGATGGAATTGTTTGAGAGGTCGAGTACTCTGAGGTGTTCTACCATGCCGACTGTGGATGGAATCGGGCCGAGGAGCCCGAAACTTGATAGTGAAAGGCCCGTGACGCGCATATCTTCTTCTCGGCAGGTTACGCCGGCCCACGAACACGGCGTTGCGTCGGTGTAGTTCCAGTTTCTGAGAACGTTGAATGGATCAGTTAAGATGCTGAGCTTGAAGGAAAGCAATAGCAGGCCATCTGTGTTTAAGCCCAGGCATTGAACCTTGAAGACGAGGAAAATTGAAAGAACTCTCAAAGGGATCGAGGAAATGTAATCTTTTGAGCTCATGCTTTGGTTAGGCTATGGTGCATCTGAGCATCTCTGTGAGTCTGGAGGGAGAGAGAGAGAGAGTTAATATTGTAAAGGTAACTGAGATTTATGGGAAGTAAGAACAAAACCATGTGAAGGGAACAAAGGTTGATTAAAAAAAAGGAGCACAGCTCACCAAGAAAAACCGAACTTCCTCGCATTACGAAAATGCCCTTATTATTGCAGTGCAAACCTTGATTGTGGGGATAAATTAATGATCCCTTTATAACTTCAATGAAACTGATATAAATGCAGTTTTCTTGGTTACACACTTGGCTTTCCCCATTTATGATGATTCAATCAAGAAAAACCTTGATTGTGGCATCTTTGCTAAGTGGACATAAAGGTAGAGTCAATCAAGAGAAGACGACCTTTTTCCTCTCTCTTCTTTTTTTCTCTTTCCTTCGGTTTCCTATTTGTATTTACTTATAAAAGGGGCTTTCGAATTATTGGTTGTGTTTATTTGATATTTTTTTAAACGTGGGATGTCACATTGTGGAAAGCCTGATATCTGGCATAATGCTGGGAACTACATGAAGTAGTACTATGATTCACGAGAAAACAATGTTGCAACAACCCCCTAACTGAAATTATTTCCTAAAGGGAGAATACTAAGGAGCTGCCAAGTAAGTGTCCTTTCCTTGCTTCTTCACTTACCGTCGTTGACATATGACTGCAACAATAATATACACACCTTCTAATTAAAGAGACACAAAGTACATGAATAGTCATAATTGGACCACCGAAAAGAAAATATGGAACATTGGCATAACTCCATACCCATATTTCGTTGCTTGTTGTCACCACCACCACAACACATGGCACTTTGAGTTTATTATCAGGAAAGCTGATTTTTTTTTTTCTGAATATGAATCAATTCTTGGAACTATCCATTGTCACTTTTCTTTTTATCGTTTCTTGATAAGATAAGACTTGGATCGAATTATAAATCAATAAAAAAATATGTGTATTTCGAGAGTAATCTTGGGTCACAATCTGATTTCAACAACTGCACTGCATGACTAGGGTTCATATAGATTGTTGTGTTGATGATGACTTTTCAACCGTAAAATTTAACTGCAATTAAGAAGGACAGTGTGGGCGTCGCTATTTGATAGAGCACGGTTTTTTTTAATTTTATTCCCCATGCACCTAAGTCGGGTCGGGTTTTGACTTCATTGATTTTTGAAATTTTCATTTGTCCTCCTTTCTTCCCAAGCTTGACGAATTATAAATGCGATAAAGTTAGTTTGAATTTTGAGCTGTATAATTACTTCACTACATATCCGATTGAGAATTCTAACATTAAATCGCTTCCGTGCATCTGCATTGCAGCATTTATGAAGTTTATCCGTCCCACACCGAAGAAGTGTGTGCTTTTTTTTTTTTCCCAAGAATATATTTGAATTTATAATACAATTAATTACCTGTAAAAATAAGCAAATAACAGACAGCTGCGCGATGGATGTTTCCCTGTTGCAACGCATCCTAGAAATCTCAATGGGACATTTATTAAGAGATGATAGGATAGAATGTTGTGTAGGAGCAATTCGTTCAACTTGTGTAGTTCATTCGTCTTTCATCTGCTCGATAATATGCATCACATTCACAGAGATACTACAATACAAAAGAAACTAACTAGTGGGTCGAACAAACCTAGCCGGGCTGAACCGCCTAAGATCAACGGTCCTCGACTCACCATCCATGACGAGCTCGGAAACTGCTAAACCAGTGGCTGGACCATTCAGAATTCCCCAACAGCTGTGGCCCGTCGCCACATAACATCCCTTCACGCCAGGGATTTCACCGATGATGGGCACGCTGTCATCCGTACAAGGCAAGAAGCACGCTTGCTCTGCTTTAACGGTAGCAGCAGCAGCAGCAGCTTCTCCTTCAGACAAGTGACTGGACACCGTTCTTGCAACACTCTTGAGGACTTGGATCGATTCTGGGACGGGAAATACTTGCTCGGGATCTTCGGGTACATCAGCCTCACTAGACATCCCACATATGTACACCTCGCCTGTTAGAACAGAACCATTATTGGAGGAGCTTCAACTGATGGATCAAACGTTGTTAAAAAACAGGGGAATGAAAAGAGAAAAGGGAATATTATCTTTTTGTACCTGTTGGTCGAGGGTATACCTCGGGGTCCAAGGGATTCCCTCCATGTGCAGGATAATAGCTCAAGAACAGAGCGTGTGGGGTGATGGCACCTTTATCGCTAGGCTCTAAGATGATGCTATGAGCTTTGAGTCCGTAGACCCTAAACAATGAGGCTAACATGTTCAGTTTTCCACTCCACGGCCCAAGGGCTAAGACAACTGCATCGGCATCAATCTCTTCACCGCCCTCCATCGTCACCCCTTTTGTTGACCCGCCGTCGCTCACTGCCACGCCAGCCACCTTCCCTGTAACCACCTTCAGTGCGTGCTCTGAGACTGCTTTTTCTACCAGTGTCCTGTGAACATAAGTTGAATGGACCATTGTTTTTAACGATAGCAACTTTTGTCTTTTGATGACTTGTTTGGTTCATGGTATAGTTATTTTAGAGGTCAGATTTAACTCATATCAATTGTTTGGTTCATAGGTATACATAATCAATGTATTTATATAATCTTGCATTAAACCCATGCCAGCCCCTTACATGTGTTTATTTAAACCTACTAACCAAACACCCATTTTATTTTATACCCATTAACTGCTAACTTACTAATTTAAACCTTCCTAAATATAAACCTATGAACCAAACCACCCATAGGGATATAAAGCCTTGAACGATTGAGGGATTGCAATAACGGAAGAATGGTTAGCACTCATTAGGCAAAATGATCGATTTCAGTTTATTTGAATGAAAACTCTTACCTGCAAAACAAGCGAGGGTGGACTTGGGCAGTTGTCTCCGTAGTCCCAATTGACCTGACAGCTTTCGCCGGACCATCAACCCACGACGGCACATTCCGAGCAGGTCTCCTATTCCCCAACGACGCCGTTTCCGTCACGGAAAGGCTCAGCGTATCGAGCCTCCTGTAGCCGTACGCTTCTCCGCCGTTGAGCTCCTCTGCGAGCGAACGGTGGAGATCGAAACTTGTCCTCGCGAGCGAGGACATGGGACCGCCGTCGCACCAGTCCAGGGCCAGGAATCCACCGGCTTTTCCCGACGCCGCGGCGGCGATGAACGATTTTTCTACGAGGGTGACGTCGGCGTCGCCGCGCTTTGAGATGAAATAGGCGGTGCATACGCCGATAACGCCGCCGCCGCAGACGACGACTCGCTTCTTCTGCGCTTGCTGCTCCGACATGGAATTCGAGCTGCGGTACTCTGGCGTCTCTGAGGAGCAGCGAATTGAAGCAAATTTAACTGTACGATGTTGTCTATAGATCGGAGGAGCAGATGCTGCTGTTAGTAATAATGTCATCGTATATCGAGATTCTTCAATGTTCTTTTTAGGTGACACGTGCCACACGTGTGTGTGTGGACTTGCCCAACTTTAACATGGGATGTCTTTAAAAGATACTCCAAACACTTTGTAACCGTTTCTTCCAAATTGGGCCTTCATAAGAGTAATTGGGCCAACAATTTTTGCGGTGAAATCCAATTAAAAAAGCCCACACGACCTCTGACCCCACGTTGCAGGCCTAGAGTTCAATTATTGGATGGAATTATGTGCAAATTGACAAAGTATATTGGGTCCATCAACTTCTTTTATTTTCAATCGCCACCACATGCACTAAAACCTCTATAAATTAATAATATTGGGACAATGAAATTTTATTAATTTAGAGAGATATTAATATATCGATAATATTTTATTAATTAAAAGATAGACTCTTTAAATTCAACAAATTTAGAATGTATTGACGATAAATGAATTCATATGTTTCATTAATTATATCCATGTACTCAAACCGATTTACAGTGTGAACTAATGAAGAATATCGTTTGAAAATTAGTCAAGGTACAATATCAAATGCTCTCAGGATATTATTGGATATCGTTCAGCCAACTTTCAGAGGGTGAGAATATTAATTGACACAAAATGGAGACATCAACCATTCACAATTATTTTGTTGCAGCAAGAACTCGACATCGGAACTTTCGACTACAATTAAAAAGTTAGGGATGAAACCCAGAAAATCTAGTAACAAATTGATTCTTATTTTAGCAAATTACCATAATTTATAATTGTAATTTTTATGAATTATTAATTTAGAGTTTTAATGGGACCTAATATTTATATAGGGATTTTTCAAAAAATTATTATATATTATCTTATCGAATTTGACGATTTTTTACAAAGGCCCAAGTCGGGACCGGAATATTTTGTTATTTTAGAGAGTCTATTAATTTATAGAGGTTATATTGTAGTGCTATAAATGATCAATTCGATCAATCTAATAAACAATGAGAACCATAAATCAAAATATCTTCTAAAAAGAGACATACGGGCATTAAGCAATTAATAAGTGAAGATGTACATCCTTAATTGGTATGATAACATCAACTCTCAACTCTATCCTTACCGGGAATATCGGGTTTGTGTAAGTAGTTGTTCGCTGGTTAAGAGAACGAACATTCATAACCAAACAAAGCGGGTACGTACCTTAATAATTTTTTAGTAATAGATAGAGGTTTTATTTACTCTTTTTTTTTTCGTTATATGCAATCCAGCTGTAATACATATCCAACTTATCTCTCAATTGATCTCTTTTTCTCTTAATTTGCATTTGTTTGTCGGGCAGTTGAAAAGAACCAAATCTAAAATAGTTTCACCTAGTTAGGCTAGCACCTTATTTGCGTAATATTTAAAAATATATAAAAAAGAAGAATTTGGCTGGAACCAAACAAGGCCTTAACAGCTGTATATGTTGGGATTCTCTCAAATGCACGCCATTCATTATCCCCTGTAAGAAAGCGACAATCACTTGTGGGCCACCACACTAAAACTAGCGATCTTTTTTTTTGGCGAAGCATATTGGCTACGCGGCTGTGTTTCATTCGACCATATCTACCATAAGCGCGCCGCTTAATATGACTCCATTCCATGGTTCTGAAACCGGGTTTTCGAACCGGACCGGAAATTTTAGTGGTTTAAGGTTTGGTGGTTTAACTGGTATAAAACCGGAATCAAACCGGTGTCAAACCGGTATCTTTAAATATAATTAATATATATTTTGTGATTGAATCAACCAAAAAACATAGATTATATAGATGTTTATTTAGTAATTTTTTCGTATATTAAAATTTTGTAAAATGGAGGGTCAAAATAAAGTAAATGTGTTGGTAGTCGAAATTAATTAACAATACCTCCAGAAATTAAATCTATAAAGTTTGGGGTCGAAACTAAATAAAATAAAAAGTATGGTCCATTAAGTAATTATAAAATAAAAGATATATGAGGTTTAAAAAGGATTCGAGGGATCGAACCCAGGCCCGTTACATAAAAGGCCACGATTTTACCACTGCACCACATTGAAAGTTCTGTAACTTTACTCATTTTTATGTTCTATAGATTTTCAGTTAGTCTTTTTTTTTTTAAATTAAAAGTTGGACCGGACCGGAATCGGATCGGATTTCCGGCCGGTTCACTGGTTTCCTGTCGGAACCGGCCGGTCCGGTCCGGTTTTCAAAACCCTGCTCCATTCTAATCATGATATTAACCACCATAGTATTAACTCCGTAATCGATTTCATCTTTATTATTTATTACAATGCTCATAATATAGTACACATGTACCCATTTACGTCAATCTTCTTGGGAAGGGAGATGGATAACGGCTATTATGGGAAGGATTCTTCATGTTTCAATATAGGACGCAAAAACCTCGCGTGTTTCCTTCATCCCCGGCACGTGATCGCTGCTTTTATTACACAAACTGTTGGGTTGAGCAGTTGGAGATTTTATTTTATTTATAAGGACAGCTAACAATGTCCTTCACGGTTGCCAAGCATTTAATATGCCAACGACGATTCCCATACGTTGCTTCTTTATTTAACATTTTAATTGTTGTTATAGAAGAGGAAGGTAGCAGGAAAGTGTCCTCCTTTGGTCGTAGGAATGGTGCGAAATAATGTCTGTATCCATCCGTACAGATAAAGCCTTCAATGGGAAAGGACGGTTACGAATTCTCAATACCATTATATATTGGTGTAATTAAGTGTCTGGGCCCTACATATGTATGATTTCAGACTTTGTAAAAAAAAACTATTGTCTAAATGACTCAATTTTTATAAAATTTTGAAATAAAGACTTAGATTTACGCCAGTGTTATGAAGTGTATATTAGAGCCGGCAAAATAGCCTACGCGTTGGCCCGCCAATAATAACAAATATATATTAGTTAATAAATATATATTTATAATTTTTATATTTTTTTGGTAGATTTATAATTTAATAAAGTTAAAAAAAATTAATTAATTAATATTTCTGAAGTTTTAATAGATTAAATATAAATTTTACTTACTTTTTATTTTCAAATTTTATTTTTATTTATGCGGGCTAAGCCCGTCGGACCCGCGGCCCGACAGTGGGCGGACGCGGGCCATTTTCTTAAGTCCGCCCCGCCAGTGGCGGGCTTTGGCGGGCTACGTGCCGGCCGACCCTTTTTGACAGGTCTAGTGTATATGAATTGGTATTTGATGATCGTTTTATGTTATTTCAGAACAATTAATTGGTACTGGAAAAACAATGAAGTGGTACTGCAGAACAATGGAGTGGTACTGCAGAAATCGGGTCCTTAAACCTATGAATTTTGCCTTAAAGCTACTTTTAAATTATGAAGGGTCATGTTATTTCATTTATTAATTTCGATCTCCTCTTCATGATGATAAATAAATATGTGCATCTCTTTCTAAAAGTATTTTACAGGCTGGAGACTGTTTTATCGTAGTATGTTATTGTCTTGTCGTTTTCTGCAGCGTTAGCATTTCCCATGCATTGTTATTATTAATTTTGTTCTTTAATGAAGGATAATTAAAGAGGAATAGGAATTAATAATTAATAGTAATATACTACAGCTGTTTACCCATAGCCAACCGCTTCCAACATCTTGCACTATATAACACACCAGCAGCATACATACATACACCATCTCCATGTTCTAAAAGAAAAACTCAACCATCGAAGAACTAACTACCAAATCTCATGGATCGTATCAAAGGACCTTGGTCGCCGGAAGAAGACGACCTCCTCCGACAGCTCGTCGGCAGACACGGCGCCAGAAACTGGTCACTGATAAGCAGGTCAGTCCCCGGCCGTTCGGGCAAATCATGCCGCCTACGGTGGTGCAACCAGCTTTCGCCGGAGGTGGAGCACAGAGCCTTCACGCGCGAAGAAGACGAGGTTATCGTCCGTGCCCACGCCAAGTTCGGCAATAAGTGGGCCACCATCGCCCGATTGTTGTCCGGCCGAACGGACAACTCAATCAAGAATCACTGGAACTCTACGCTGAAGAGGAAGTGTCCCCCCGGCGCCGGCGCAGCCGTGTCTGACCGCGACAGCAGCTCTACCGAGGAGATGGAGAGGAGCGCGAAGAGATCCTGGTCGGGTTCGGGTCAACCGGGTAGCCCGTCTTGGTCGGAGATGAGCGACTCGAGCGTGCCGGCCCGACTTTACAGGCCGGTGGCGAGCCGTGTGGTGACGGCTGAAACGTCGTCGTGCGAGCCGTTGACCAGCCTTAGCTTGGGCCTGCCGGGCTTAACGGAGACAAAGGCCGACGACGTCACCGAGTTAGGCGGCTATCGGAATTTTGAGGCGGCGCGTAAACATCATCCGCCTCCGTCGTCGGCTTTTGGGGCGGAGCTTCACGCGGTGGTTCAAGAGATGATAAGGACTGAGGTGAGGAATTATATGGTGGAGTTACAGAGATGAAAGAGAACAAGTTGCAGGCGTCCGTACAACCGCAGATTCATTTACCTTCTTGCTTTCTTAGTTATAATGTACAGAATGAGAAGGCCCACCACAAAACAAAAACAAAAGAAAATCAGATTATATTTTCATTTCACTATATAAACAACCATACAAGAAAGAAAGGACTCCAAAATGTGAATCCCCATAAGAAATATGATTTAGTATACACAACCACCATATAAACATATTCCATGAGAATATCAAACTGACTATATCCAATTAATTATTCATTATCTAGGCTGATCAATTTTGAGCTGCGAAAACACGTCATCAGGCGTCAAACTCGAATTCCCATCATCGTCATCATCAATCGTCATACTCCGCGAGGGCAACCTCCCAATGAACCCAGCGCTCAAATCCAACGAAACATCCGTGTCGTAACTCACGCCGCCGCCGCCGCCGCGCCCGCGCTGAAGCTTCAGACAATACTCCAAGTCCCACAAAACGTCGATCATGTCGGGCCTTTCCGAGCCCTCTTCTTGCAAGCATTTGGCAACAAGCTCGCCGTACTTCCTCAAGCAATCGGAATCGATCCTCCCCGCCATGAACCCATCCACCACACTCTCAATTTTCCCCTTCCTCAGCCAACTCATCGCCCACTCTATCAAACTTGTCCGATCTTCAGGGAGCGAATGGTCGAGTACTGGCCTACCGCACAGAACTTCTAGAAGCAAAGCCCCAAAAGAGTAAACGTCTGATTTCCTCGTCAGCTGATTGAATCTGCAGTACTCTGGGTCGAGGTAGCCGTACGTCCCCTTCACGCCGGTGACCACGTGCGAATCCTCGCCGAGATGTTCCAACTTGGAAATCCCAAAATCTGCTACCTTAGCCACGTAGTTCTCGTCGAGTAGTATGTTGGTGGACTTTATGTCCCTGTGGATGATCGAGCCGTCGGAGCCCCTGTGGAGGTAGACGAGACCCTTGGCTGCGCCGATGCATATTCTCAGCCTCTGCTCCCAAGACAGCTTCGGCGACGATCCCTGTTGGAGATCTCCGCCGGCGTAGAGATGGTCCCTTAGGGTTCCCTTCTCCATGAATTCGTAGACGAGTATCATCTCTCCTCTTTCGTTGCAGTACCCTATGAGGGAGACGAGGTGCTGGTGTCTGATTTTGGACAGGAGGGTGATCTCTGTCTCGAACTCAGCGAGGCCCTGGCCTTTTCCCGGCTCGCTTCTCTTGACCGCAACCTTGGTGCCGTTCTTGAGGATTCCTCTGTAGACTTTTCCGAACCCACCTTGGCCGATCATCCGCTTTGAGTCGAAGTTCTTGGTGGCGTAGAGGATTTCGTTTAGGGTTATTTTCAGACCGAGGTTCAGGTTGGCCAAAGGGCTACCTGGGTTCGGTGTTCGATCGATGGTACGAGTGTAAGAGCTTCCTCCACCTCCTCCGTTGGGTGGCTCGCCAAAGGGCTTCTTCCATTTTTTGCAGAAACAGAGCAGCACGGCGGATAAGATGAGGACTAGAACGAACCCTCCTCCAAGGCTAGAAGCGATGATGATGACCAACAGGTGCTTCTTCCTCGTCGTAGAATCTGAGGTCGAGTCCCTGCTATCGACGAGCTCCATGATCTCTATCCCATTTAAGAAAGCAGTCGTAGGCGTAGCCTCCGAATTGCTTCGAGGAGGGCCGATGCTCACCTTCAAGATGCCCGAATCGTCTGAATCGACGGAGTAATCGTTGAAGAAAGGTGTCGCAAAGGGCTTGGGACTTATCGTTTCTTGAAATCGACCGTCCATGAATAGATAGAACTTCAGGTCGTAGTACGATAGGTTGCTCACAATGTCGCAGAAATGAACCCTGACATAGTGACGGGTTCGACTTCTTACATCGAAGCGCCAAGAAACGTTGAAGAGGTTGTTGCGAGTACCCTGAGTGTTCATTTGTTTCGCGGTGCTGTAAACATCGTCGGGGGCTATAAATCTCGTGACTGTATTAAGGCCGTCGCCGTACTTGATTTGACCGGTGTAGGGCGTACTGTTCTTGGCGTTGACCTTACTGTACAAGAATTCGTCGTCGGGGACCCAAAATCTGAGGAGGCGATCAGCGTCGCGCGCGACGGTAGAACCGCCGACGTTAATCCTACGAATCACATGTAACGGATTAGACAACCACCTTGCGTCTTCTACTTGTTCGGTTGAAGTGCTTGTGGGACGATCAGAGATGAAATCAAGTGGGGCCAGAAACACTTCCATGGCGTTCACGAAAGCGAAACAGCTCGAGTTGTGAGGGTTGAACTTAATGCTGAACTTTCCGACAGGAATAGTGAGCAAGAACTCTTCCACGAGTGGAAGAGCAGAGTTATCACTGTTATTAATACCTACTGGGAAATCGGTCAAAAGCCTGAAGCCTGAAGCAGCGATGATGTCGAAGCGTGCGTATTCGAGATTTCCCATGGCTTGGAAAGGGAAGAAATGGAAGCGCACGACGTAGGTACCGTTGATGTCTATGTCTAACTCGTACGGGGACGATTTCTTGAAAACCCATGCTGTCTGATATAGTTCGGTGGTGTTTGATGAACTAGGATAATCTTTGACTGGTTGTCCCCAACTCTTTTGAAGATCGCCTGTGTAGTTTTGGCCATTTAAGACGGAGCTTGAATCTGAGCCGCAGTTGATGTAGTATTTATCTGGTCGTTGAGCATAGTCGTCGCCCATGGACGAGGAAACTGAACGTAGGAGAACGAAAAGAAGAAGAAACAAACGTGAGAATCTCCCGTGGGATGCAGAGCTTTCCATGGTGAAATTCCTCGAATTTTTTTTTCTTTTGTTTTTCCAGGAGAATGAAAGAAAAGTAGTAGTGTGGACCAAGAAGACAAAGCTATGGCTGCTATGTAAAAGACGATGTTGACTTGACAAGTCTACACTACAAGTGGTTCTTTGGAATTATTGAGAATTAAATAATTTGAGTTCTGTGAGCACGTGAAGTGCCGACGATGATTCTTTTGTCGTAAGAACGTCCAATCTCCTACCAATTCCTCACTTCCTTTTTCCAAGATTAGAACCCAATACTACCATTAAATTCAAATAATTTTACAAGTCTTCACAAAATTCAGTGTATTAGGAGGAGCCATTACGCTTGTGCTCAAACACAGCCATGCATGCAACTTTTTATTTACTTTAGTGAATCAAATCATATAGTTATATTATTCTTGACGAAGTAGATCGAGCAAGAATTCCCTCGGTCTGCAAAAGGCCTCCAAGTCAATGGCTTCAACTTGAGCATAGTCAAGGCAAATCCTTCATCCAAATCAATCTCCTCATCACACCTCAACCGATCCCATTCGAAGCAATGAATCAAAGACCCTAACACCATACCCACTATCCGAAACCCGAGGCCCGACCCGGGACAGGCCCGCCTCCCCATACCAAACGACATCAAGTACTGAGACTCATACTCCTCCTTTTCCTCGAACCTTCGGGCCTAAAACTCGTGGGCTCGGACCATACTTTAGGATCGCGCTGAACGGCCCACGAATTGACCGATAGGACCGTGCCACGGGAGATGTCGTATCCCCCCACTTCACAGTTCGAAGTAGACTCGCGGGGAACGATCAAAGGCCGGGAGGAAATACGCGAAAGGTCTCTTGTATGATGATGCATCGAAGGTCAGGCAGTTTGGACAACAACAAGTCGTGTTGTTCCATGAAGCGATTGTGTCCGATTTGTGAGTCTAACTCTTCCCTGGCCTTGTGTAGGATTTCATTGTGGTTGACCAGAATGGACATACCCGGCCATTCGATTGTCACGAGGGATGTGTCTGTGCCTGCGATGATCATGTTCTGCACTTGCCCGGTAATTTATTAATTCTCAGTAATTCATTGTTCCAAAGATGGTAACAAGTTCAACAGAAGAGAATACAAAGAAAAACAGTACCGTTATGAATCCTTTGATGGTTTTGGTCCGTGTAGAAGTTAGGGTCATCGGTTTTCCCTTGTGAAGCACCAAATCTGGCGATGAAACGACCACAGCTCGACGAAACCCCAACTTCAGTGAGAATATTGGACCGTGTTTCTGGGAAAGTGTTTGCTCATTTCCTGTGAAGAGGCTGCTGCTCGTGTCTCAAGAGGTGTAGATGGCAGATGATGGGCAGTTGTGGCCATGGGCTTGAAGGTGATATAATCTATTTCTATATAGGGGTGGCTATTATCTGTCATTTTGATATACTCGTCTATTTCTAATTTCATTAATTATATAATTATCATGTTTAACCCCTCAGTTTTAGTTATTATACTTATACTCCTACTCACTATTTTCTTTTAACATATAAAAAAATTTATATTTCATTTGCGAAACATAAATAATAAATTTCAAAATTAAATATAAAACAATTATATTTTAAACACACGCATAGAGGATGCAGAAAGTACTAGTAGAGCTTAGATACATCGGTTAACTGAGTTTGAATGGAAGTAACAATATTTGGCGACAGCGTTGAATTGGGTTTTGTATTTTAATAGGATAATGAAAAGCCCATATCGGAGCCCAATTTTTCATTTAAGACTTGAAATTGCTACAAATTCACATAAATCGGAGCTATTTTTGGAATTATACGGCAATGAAGTTCTCAAGTAATGGCCTTAGTAGTTATTCACTAGAATATATCATTCATAAGACACACATTCACTTTCTTCGCACTTCCCAACTAAAAACCTTGTAAGACTAAGCTAGGCATCGCATATAAGTTGGAAATTATCTATTTAGTAGTGGTGTGTTGGGTGATTATTACACATTTAAACAGAAAAATACATATATATTGCATGCGCAAGGAGAAAAGGGGGGTCAATATCTATAATACACAGATAATACATTAGCAACAAAATCTTTATAGGGGAACAAAGATAATGCGATACATTGTTTGATGCAACTTGTAACTTTGTATTGCGGCTGGCCAGAAATATCAGTAAATCAGAAAGATTTTGTTATCTGCATTATATAGTTTGTCTTTTGGCAGACAGCATCCACATATATTAATATTGAGAAACGATTTAATAAAGCTATGTCACTGTATGTACACTCTGAGGCTGTTATATCAGTAACTATCTAAATCAACACTAACTAAACACAATCTAATCCTCCGTAAAAATCACCTAATTTGAACCCAATCGCCTGACATTGACCAATCTAGAAGACCTTGTTGATTAACCATACTCCTCAGCCTCTCCGCTGGCGGCGCTAAGGTGGTCGCCGGCCAAGTAGGCTCAAAACACGGCGAGGGTTCGCCCACCGACCATTCTGGAAAATCGAAGGTGCTTCTCGGAGAAGGCGAAGGGAGTCGATCGTCTTCTTCCTTAATGGAGAAGAAGACTCTGTCAATATCAGAATCGAAATTCTGACAGCGAATGAACGGATGATCGAGGAGCATCTCAGCCGTCCATCTCTTCGTCGGGTCTCTGACTAAGCACCTGGCTAAGAAATCTCTTCCTTCCGCCGACAGAGAACCGTCGATTTCCGGCACCTCCTCGCCGACGCATATCCTAATCATCACTGCAGCGGCGGATTCAGAGTTCCTCCACGCCGGAGCGCCGGTCAACATCTCCGAAACAGCGCAACCCACAGCCCAGATGTCCGCCGGAGCTCCCTGTTCTCTGCAGGCGAGCATCTCCGGCGACATGTACAGAGGCGTTCCTCTCACCTCACACTTGTTACTAAGGCCGTCATCTTTCTCTCTCTTCGCCAAACCAAAATCAGCGATTCTAACGCTCCCATCTTCGCACAAGAGAATGTTGTTGAGCTTGATGTCACAGTGGACGTAACCAGCCCTGTGTATATAACGTAGTCCCCTAAGCAAAGCCTTTGTGTGCCGCCGCACTTCGTTCTCCGGCAGCTTTTGATCGCCGGAATTCTTGACCCTTTCGTGTAAGCTACCGCCGCCAGCGTACTCAAGCAACACGTTGTAAAGCCTCTCGCCTTTCTCGTGGGTGAAGCTATCGCCGAAACATCTAATCACTTGTGGGCAGTCTCTGAGTTCGTCAAGAATCAACTTTTCGTTCATGAGCGAAGCAGAGTGTGAAACACCGCAAGACTTCACGGCCATCAACGGCGGGAGAGACGCCGAGCGGTGGCTTCTCGTCGCGGCCAAGCTCACCGTCGCAAAACTCCCTTGCCCTAATCGTTTAAGTCTAGTCCAATCCATGGGGGCAAAATCGAAAAGGGAAAATTTTCGAGCCTAAGAGAGGAAAGTGGAGGAAAGAACAGAGCAGACTATGGTTTTGCGAATCAGAAAGCTATGGAAACAGAGATTTGTGGGGTTGTGAATATATATTTATGGTCATACGGCCGAAAACGTTGCTATGAATAAAAGAAACACGTGATTGTAAAGATATGTCTCGCGAGGATCTTATGCAGTCGAAGAATCATTGAATGAATTGAATAAAAGATCTGTCTTCATTGAATGTTTTCCTTTTCGCGATTTTAATGACAGTAGTATCCCCACGTTAATTGGGTTGTAACTTGTTTTGTTAGGCGTGACATTCACATATTTTAAAAAAATATTTAATTAATTCTATATTTAATAGCTACAGCTAAAAATTAATTTAAATTATAGCAACATGAAACATGATGTTAATAAATATAATATAGTGGGCATTATTACATATATAACATTATTCACGAGTCCCGCGTTCGGCCGTGTTTTCTGACCCAATCGGTGCCGCGGTTTTTACTACGTCTGGAAAACCCACGTTTGTGGTTACAAACCAAAACATGCCTTGCAATTATTTAATTATTACGAGTGAAGACGATATTAAAAAAATAAATAAATTTTAAATGCATTTTATGTGCGTACAGTACAGATGAGATGCATGCCCTCTCTTTATGAAATCTTATCACGAGTGAAACTAATTAGAGCATTATGCGGCTATGTTTAGGAAGCTTGAATCTATACAACGAGAGTAACTACCATTTCTTTAAAAACGTAATTTATATTTAGCTAATGTATAACAGAACCCGACATATAGTACTAGGATTGGCCCCACGAAACAACTTGGTGGGAAAATAAATAAAATTAGAAGGCAAGTGACACTACTGAGTTTGACAGATTTAAATCACACCCAGCAAAAATGGGGAAATAGTAAGTTAGCTTTTGCATGTTACTAATAATATGCCTCAGCGTCGGTCGTCTCTAATGAAAACTGTAAAGACAGCAACTCTTTACCCGATTAATACAGACCGGAGTCATTTTCAAATCAAATAAATAAATTAATTTTCTCTATATGGCGTATTTTGTTCGATTCGGGTCTATATATTAATTACGTGACATTGAATAGTTTATAAGTCCATTTCCTCTTAGGACCGTGAAAGTCGATATCACTTACCAATGCAATTTGCTCCAACACGAAATAAATATCTCGACGTTGATTGATAATTTGGGCCTGAGACGGCCCGTTAAGATAATTGGGCCCCTGAATATTTAGATCCAATAAATTAAATCGTAGCCCAATTCTAATCACGTGCCTGCCTGGGGTCGTTGTTCGTTGACTGGTTAAATTAAACAGTTATATTATATCATTCATTATTAAAAGGGTTTATTAGGTATCAGGCCCCATTAAGTAGTTTAGTTTTGGGTTCAGACCCTATTACACTGGGCTTTAGGATTAAAGACCCACTTTTCGAAAAATTCAGGGGTCAGGCCCTAAAATGACGTAAAATGACATATTTAACCCTGACATATGCCAAATTTACGTCTGATACCGATTTCCAAAAAATTATAACAGTTTTGCGCTGAAAAAAACACTTACTTTCATTTAGATAACAACAGTCTTGTATTGAGTACCATACGACGTCTATTTAGTAACAAATGATGTCGCATAAGTAACACAACATTCAAAAATAATACCGCTTCCTGCAACATCATTTGTTAATGTGTTACTGTAGGAAGCGGTATTATTTATGAATTATGTGTTACTTCTGCGGTATCATTTGTTACCAAATAGACGCTATAGGTACTCAATACAAGACTGTTGTTATCCAAATGAAAGGAAGTGTTTTTTCAGCGCAAAACTGTTATAATTGTTCTTAAACCATCCACCCGACCATCCCCCGTTTTCCTAGACAGAAAATTCATCATTATAGGGAGCCATGCTCGATCAGTGGCAAAAATGGGGTTAGATAGTTCGATGTAATAAATATATCTGTTAATAACATTTTATTGTCGATAAGTAACGTATTATGACGTTAAAGTAACACTTACGGTTTTTACGGTAACAAATCAGTATAATTGTGTAACAGTTATAATTGTTCTTGAACCATCCACCCGACCATCTCCCCCTGTTCCCTAGACAGAAAATTCATCATTATAGGGAGCAATGCTCCTATAATAGGTTACCAATTTTCAATCTCGAAACGTGTAATAAGATCGAAACGCTAGTGATTCGACCTTTTATAGGAGAACACTAATGGTCATCGCGCCGAGTTTAGGATTTACCTAAACAGATCTGCTACACAAAATACCACATCAATACTTATGATAAACAAAACAAGGTGTTAACAATCGACTGTGCTCGATCAGTGTGAAAAATGGGGTTAGATAGTCCGATGTAATAAATATTTCCGTTAATAACATTTTACTGTCGATAAGTAACGTCTTGTGAAGTTAAAGTAAGACTTACGATTTTAACGGTAACAAATCAGTATAATTGTGTAACAGTTATAATTGTTCTTGAACCCTCCACCCGACCATCTCCCCCCTGTTCCCTAGACAGAAAATTCATCATTATAGGGAGCAATGCTCCTATAATAGATTACCAATTTCAATCTCGAAACGTGTAATAAGATCGAAACGCTAGTGATTCGATCTTTTATAGGAGAACACTAATGGTCGTCGCGCCGTTAGGGTTTACCGAAACAGATCTGCTACACAAAATACCACATCAATACTTATGAAAAACAAACAAGGTGTTAACAATCAACTGTGCTCGATCAGTGTGAAAAATGGAGTTCGATAGTCCGATGTAATAAATATGTCTGTTAATAACATTTTACTGTCGATAAATAACGTATTATGACGTTAAAGTAACAGTTACGGTTTTTACGGTAAACAAATCAGTATAACTATGTAACACAAAACTGACGTCAAATACCATTCAGAAATCACTTTTATTAAGGGCAATTTCGTCAAATCACAGTTTTTGGTCCTTCTCACTTAATTTTTCAAAAAATAGGTCCTTAAAACTAAAAAGAATCTGACAAGGACTGATTCCTAATTTAAATTTCTGATGGGTCTGACATAAAATTTCCCATTATTAAAAATAGGGTTAATTAAAGTTCAGGCCCCAATAGCATATTTAAGTTTGGGTTCAGGCCCCACTTGAATTTAATTTAGGCTAAAGGACCTAGTTTTCGAAAAGTTCAGTGAAAACTACCTAAAGGCTGCAAAAAGACATAAATATCCCTGACATATGCACACAGGATACCTAAATGATCCGTTACAGCTGTCGAGATAATTATAACAGTTTTGGGCTTAAAAAAAACACTTCCATTCATTTGGATAACAAATTGTCTGTATTGAGTACAATATCGCATATATTTTGTAATAACTTTATCAATTATAATACCAATACTAATAAACGAATAAATCAGACGAAAATACCTAAATGATGCATATTTAACTCGACATATGCCAAATCGACGAAAAAAATACTTGAATATAAATGTGATGATATAAGACCCGAAGATATCTCCACGATTGTGATGATATAAGGTGAAATTATCGTTAATTTGATCATAAGTGTTGATAAATTTCAGATATTAGTGATGTTAATTGTGAGAAAATAAATGTTTTCCGTATAGCAGAAAATACCACCTTTCTTTTAATAAATAACAAATCATGTTGCAAAAGTAACATATCATTCAAAAATAATACCGCTTCCTGCAATAACACATTCCTTACACTCAATCGATCGAAAGAAGAAATTCATGTTCCAAATTTGATCCAATCTCGACGTTACTAACAGCACAAAGTTGTACCGGCTTCAATTTTTAATGGGTCTTCATACTCAAAGAGAATTTTCGAAGTTCATAAAGCACAAAAGCTTCAAACACAATTCGGAAATTTCATTTAATACGGTGAAATCTCGACTTTAATGACCAGATAATGTAAATTCGACACAATTTCATCATGGGCCTTAGTTATCGACAATAATTATTGATGTTAATCATGGAATAATGAAGAATTTTGATGAGATCTAAGCGGACGTTTGCTAATTAAAATGGTTACTGAATAACACTTCATGCTTTCTGGGTAACAATTCTTGGAACAATAATACCATATGTCTTGATGTTTATAACAAATATTTCGGCAAAACGAACATATAGTGAGAAAATAATAACGACCCGTCACCCGTAAATAACACATGTTTAGTGCCCCCAAAATAATGGTTTTAAGCTGAAAAAGCATACGTTTAATCAGCTGAAAAATTCATGTTTGAAATTCGATCCAATCTCGACGTTACTAACAGCAAACGTTGTATCGGCTTCGATTTTTCATGGGTCTTCATAATTAAAGAGAATTTTCGAGATTCATAAAGCACGAATGCTCCAAACATACGTTTAATACGGTGAAATCTCGAGTTTAATGACCGAATAATGTAAATTCGACACAATTTCATCATGTGCCTTAGTTATCGACGACAATTATTGATGTTAATCATGGAATAATGAAGAATTTTGATGAGATCTAAGTGGTAAACGTTTGCTAATTAAAATGGTCACTGAATAACACTTCATGCTTTCTGGGTAACAATTCGTGGAACAATAATACAATATGTCTAGATATTCATAACAAATATATCCGCAAAACGTAACATATAATGAGAGATTAATAACGACTCGTTACCCGTAAATAACACGTTTGCCAATAAAAAGTTGGTTGGTAACATTTTCTTTATTCTGAGTAACAATTCACGCAATTTGGGTAACATTTCGTTAAGAACATTCTAGGAGTTTCTAGAATGTCAGAGATATTAACAGTACAATAACACATTGCCTGCAAATAATACTACATATCTGATAAAAAATAACAATATACGCAATATTTATAACAAATTTGTAGCTACAAGTACCACAGAATAGCTAATCAATGCCACATTACTATTTCGATTAAATTTCGTTCATAAATTCATTTCGTTCGGTTATATAAGATTGAAATTCATAGAAATAGATGATATGATGAAGCTAAATCACAAAATTTCTTTAAAAGACACGTTTTGCGAATGTTGATATCAATATGTGAAAGTTGAGATAAAATATCATGTATAAATATAGCTATTCCTTCACAACATACACTAGTATCTCTTTTAATGAGACATAACATTACGAATTTTATCACAAACGTATTCAAAGTTTAAAATTAAACCACAAATATCATTTTATATGTCGTAAATCTGTATTTGATACATTCTCGAAGTTATTTGTTAAGGAATTTTAATAGGATGGTTCGTTATCGTCACCAGTACCAGATTGCCCGCATGTAATACTACATGTTTGCTATAAAATAACAATGCAAATCTAGCGAATAACGTGTTCACAGATTAAGATACCACATAATAGGTTTCCAGTACCACATTACTAATTCGATTAATTTCGTTCATAAATTCATTTCGTTCGGTTATATAAGATTGAAATTCATAGAAATAGATGATATGATGAAGCTAAATCACAAAATTTCTTTAAAAGACACGTTTTGCGAATGTTGATATCAATATGTGAAAGTTGAGATAAAATATCATGTATAAATATAGCTATTCCTTCACAACATACACTAGTATCTCTTTTAATGAGACATAACATTACGAATTTTATCACAAACGTATTCAAAGTTTAAAATTAAACCACAAATATCATTTTATATGTCGTAAATCTGTATTTGATGCATTCTCGAAGTTATTTGTTAAGGAATTTTAATAGGATGGTTCGTTATCGTCACCAGTACCAGATTGCCCGCATGTAATACTACATGTTTGCTTAAAATAACAATGCAAATCTAGCGAATAACGTGTTCACAGATTATGATACCACATAATAGGTTTCCAGTACCACATTACTAATTCGATTAATTTCGTTCATAAATTCATTTCGTTCGGTTATATAAGATTGAAATTCATAGAAATAGATGATATGATGAAGCTAAATCACAAAATTTCTTTAAAAGACACGTTTTGCGAATGTTGATATCAATATGTGAAAGTTGAGATAAAATATCATGTATAAATATAGCTATTCCTTCACAACATACACTAGTATCTCTTTTAATGAGACATAACATTACGAATTTTATCACAAACGTATTCAAAGTTTAAAATTAAACCACAAATATCATTTTATATGTCGTAAATCTGTATTTGATACATTCTCGAAGTTATTTGTTAAGGAATTTTAATAGGATGGTTCGTTATCGTCACCAGTACCAGATTGCCCGCATGTAATACTACATGTTTGTTATAAAATAACAATGCAAATCTAGCGAATAACGTGTTCACAGATTATGATACCACATAATAGGTTTCCAGTACCACATTACTAATTCGATTAATTTCGTTCATAAATGCACATTGATCGAGATTTACAAGATTAACAACTTGTAAATGTATGATTTGATCCATTTATCACACCAAATTCCTTTAAAAGCCACATTGTTCGATGAAGGTGGATGATAGTGAAACGAGTCAGCAATTTGTAACACATAAACAACGTTCAGTAACATAATGTAAGTAACCGGTAACAGTTAAATAGTTTTTAGTAACACAGCTCGATACCATATTGCCAAATCCCCTAATCCCGCTCAAATCTCGCCCAAAATTTACCATGTATCGTAAATCCGTTTAAAACCCATATCTTTTGGAGCATTAACATGTTTACAGCTTGGGTTTATTGTTGCGAATGCCACCAATCTCCATAAACACATAACCCTAAACCCCAGTACGATAACGACAGCAATTTGTAACTCATAAACAACGTTCAGTAACATAATTTAAGTAACCGATAACAGTTAAATAGTTTTTAGTAACACGGCCCGATACCATATTGCCAAAATCCCAAATCCAGCCCAAACCCCCAAATCCCGCCCAAATCCACAAATCCCGCCCAAAATTTACCATGTATCGTAAATCCCCAAATTCCGCCCAAATCCCCAAATCCCCCAAATCCACAGTAATGTTTATTGTTTATTTAGTAACAACTCATGTACTTTTAGTAACACTTTCGATAGAACAAGTAACACTTATATTTTATTTAGTAACAGTTCCACGTCAAATAAATCGAAACAGGTCTGCTAAAAACATACCACATCAATACATATGAAAACAAAAGTAGGCCGTAGTATAACACTTCAGATAAAAAAAAGTGACGGTTCGATTTCATATAGTAATAGTTCCATGCCAAATTATCGAAACAGCCTGCTAATAAAATACCATATCAATACTTATGAAAAACGAAAGGAGATCAGAATATACCACGTCGGATATTCCAAGTAACTTTGAGGTAGTAACAATTAAGTGCCCCAAATTATCGTAACAGGTCTGCTAAGAAAAATAAAATAACACATCGATGCTTAAAACAAAAATACATCATAATATACCATCTTAGAAAATCCAAGTAACGTTTCTATTTCATGAAGTAACAGTTCTGTGCCAAAAATTATCGAAACAGGTCCGTTAAGCAAAATACCACAACAATACTTTTGAGTAACAAAATTAGGTCATAATATACCAAAAATGACCAAATCGATTATAAGTTACCTTTTGTATCATGATACACTTTGTTCGTACGTTTATAACACGAAAACATAAATCAGTAACAAGAATGCATAAAATAGTAACACTTATTCCAGATGAATCTATGCCTTCCATACGACCACTTTCACACAACGTACGTTTCAAAATTGATGAGGTGACGATTGTTCAAAATTGACAGAGCCTATGAAATGCCCAAACGATGGGTACCTCGAATACACAAAGATTAGCTGCAATTGCTACGAAAATATAGTTCGATTTGGCCCGTTTTTTCTCAAATTTCAAACCGTATAAAAATTCATCAAAATTCATACATCGTACTTCAGCAATATCAGATAAATCCTACGTGAACACGTTGAAATTGATTGGTTGATGGGGTAGTCGATTGTGCTCGATTCTGCAAAAACTGGGTTTCGATTAGCCGAATATATATAAAAATGCATAAAAAAACAGTTTACTATCGGGAAGTAACATTTTATCAGTTTAAAGTAACGTGTTTGGTTATTACGGTAACAAGTCGTCAGATCTATGTAACATAAGTATCGCGTCGAATACCACTTCAAAGAACCCTTTACGAAGGGTATTTTAGTAAAAATATAGTTTGGGCCTTTACCTTTGAATTTTTTAAAAAACTGGTCCTTTAAACTAAAGATTATTCTGACAGGGCCTGATCACTAAATTAAAACTTTTTTAGGGCCTGATCCGTAATTGCCCCTTAAAAATAAGAGTACAGCTGTCATGTCATAACAAGATTAAAAAACAGCAGATCTATTACAGTACAACAAAGCCAAGACGTACAAGGTAATCATGTAAGTTAATTACCATTACAGTCTTGATAATAAAGCTTAAATACCGAAAATTCTCGCCGTCGCCACTTGGGCCGGGCAGATCTGCGACACGTCATCATCACCGGCGACACCGAGTGATGGCGGAGCAGCCGCGCGTGTACGGATGAACGGGTCCCCTGGCGCTGTAACAGTTGTGGGTGTAATAAGACCTGCCAGATCTCGGCGGACAAGGGATTCGATTCGCCGACAGAGCACCGTAGGATATGTAGTAATGGATTAACCTCTTCCACCACAGAAGCGACCTTCCATTGCCGGACATTGCGGCGGCGGCCGTCATGCTGCTCATTCTCCCATCGCCGTCGTCGTCGTCGGCTTCCTCGAACATCAATGTGCTGCTGCTGTCTCCGAATAAATGCTGCCATTCGTCGGAGTCCAGCTCAGCTGCGTCGGTGGCTGTTGCCTCGTCGGAATGTGCCTTAGCTGATGCAATAAGGAAGAGCACTGTGAAGAAGAAGAAGAAGAAGAGATACTGCCTTTTGGAAGGGTGTTCCATTGCAAGATCTAGTTTGTGGGTAGTTTAGTTAGGCCATCTCCAACCGACAAACCAATTCTCAAACCAAAAATCCAGTAAATGTCACATATTTACTATTTATTAGATGTCGAACATAAATATTAACCCCTATTAAATAGGGGTTGATTACCTGCGTATTTGAATAAATTCTAGCAATGTTCTAGCAATGTTCTAGCAAACTATTTCAATATATTTATTCTAGCAATGTTCAACATCTAATAAATAGGGGTTGATTACCTGCGTATTTGAATAAATATATTATTCCATTTCAACATAAATAACAGTAACCACGTTTCTTGTCTGGCTATTACGTCAAGCAACAGCAAAATAAATAGTTGATTACTGTTTAGTTAAATAAATATATTATAAATAGTAAAACTTAATTTATAGCTTAAAGAGGGGTTGGTTTGTAAGACTTCAAAAGTTGCAAGTAAATGAACAGTACCAACTCAAATATGAGTACAGAATATGTTGAACTCATTTTAGGTACAGTTTTAAGCATCGATTGGACCCTTTCTCTATTTTTGGTTGTAAAATAGGTATTGGGTGGAGATGCCCTTAGAAGTAAAAATAATCGCCTGGGAAGTGAATATAGAAGTAATTTCGCAAGTCTTTTTGTTGTTTCTTAGTCATTATTTTTTAAGCCCTTCTTCTACTAAGTTCATAAATACAGATAGATTGGGTCGTTGGATCACAGCTGTATTTTATGATGTGTGGTCGTTGCTTTGCCATCATTATTTGCAAGAAAAAAGAGAGGCGCTTTTGTCCAATACGAACTGTTATTGCACTCACTTCACTGTTTTCACAGTCGAAGATAATCAATCGATCGCCTTTCGTTACATTTATTATCCTTAAATTTCTCATTAAATGGCCTTTTTGTTTATGAATGTTAATGTGGTGGTGTACTTGTAGGCTTGTCTTAACTTGGTTGTAGAATGGGCTTACGAACAAGCCCACTTCAAAAAGTTCCTCATTCATGCAAATCTGTTACTGTTAAATCTCTGAATGAAAAGCACTTTAAATAATCTTGACCTTTACGTGATCAAAGCATTGAAAAGTCTGCAAATACAAATACCTAGTCGTTCGGTTTAACGTAAGGCGTGTTTAACAAATTTCCTAACAGTCAAAGTTTAAAAAACTAGATTGATGAAGTCACAACGAAAGTGCATAAATCACGTTGTTCTCCAATTGATCGCTGGATTAGAGAGACCATCATTTCCACGAGCAATAAAAAAAGCCATCATTGACCCCACTTTAGATAAGAACAGATCAACACGTTTTAAATATTTGATACACTACTTTTCTTATAGAAAAGCATTTCATCCTTCAAGAGCTTTTGATTTGTTCGCTAGCTATAAATACATACATACCCCTTGACGCACATCTTCACATCAAAACATATATCAACAAACAACTACATTCAAATTCTTCAACTGTATACTACTTAATTAGTGCACGATTAACATGGCTTCTTCTTCAACATGCGACAAGTCATTTAGCTCAGACTACATGCTCTTGAAACCTGAAGAAGCTAGTTTTGTCGAACTTGTAAAGATACTATTTTCAGAAGATGTCAGCAAGCGTAAATTTGTCGACTGTCCCAGCAATCGTTTAGTTAACGAATCGTTCGGGCGCAGATGGATAATCTTTGTTTCAATCATGGCTCAGAAGTTATTGCAAGCTACGTCGAAACCCTTGTCAGGCTTTGGCTCGGCGGTTGAGTATTGGCTCAATTTGCTGTCGGGAAATGGAGGGTTCTTCGAGCTTGTAATGAAATCCATGGGAGGTACGCATTATTATTGCTTTGGTCTAGCAGCTAATGGAGTCGTTGGTTGTGATTAGATCAACCTTTCTTAACTAATCTAATCACCCATGAGATAATTAATAATAGTCAATTACGCACTGCCTACATATATTTAAATAGAAAAAATCTTGTTTGCTGCAATTTGAATACTTCTCCTCCACATATCCCACCCCACTTGATATAATACATATTATTATAGACGACAATTGAATTTTTTTTTCTTTTTAATTGCTTGGGTGTGTAGGAAAAGTGATATATCCAGACAAGACTTCGAGTAGTTTTGCGTCGCTCATTGGGAATATAGACAAAAGAGTTGCGTTGGATTCGAGTATTAACAGCCCAAAATTAGATCAAAGGTATTATCCTGCGCTTTGTGTGATGGCTGCTAAAGCATCTTACGAGAACCAGAAATACATCGAGACTGTTGTCAACGACCATTGGGAGGTAATAACAAATATAAACAAGATTATTAAACACATTATATTATACACACATTATAACATTACATATAAGAAAATAATAAAGAATTGTCTAACCCTTATTATTTCACTTGGCGCAGATGAATTTCGTGGGATTTTACAACTTCTGGAACGGTAATGATCCCTTACTTGAATATACACAATGAAGCAAAAAAAGAACTCTTTTTTTACCGTATGCTTATTATTGCGCAGAATATCAAGGAAAAGCCACGACGCAGGCATTCGTCTTCGAAGATCGAAACGACCACATAATCATATCTTTCAGAGGAACGGAAGCGTTCGATTCAGACGCATGGTCTTCTGACTTTGACATTTCGTGGTACGAAATCCCAGAGGCTGGCAAAGTCCACGGCGGTTTCATGAAAGCCCTCGGTTTGCAGAAGAGCCAAGGCTGGCCTAAAGAACTATCAGACAACAACGACGATCACAACGACAAGCCCAAAGAAACTGCTTATTACCATCTCAGAGATCTCCTAAGAGAAAAGCTGAAGGCTAACGATAAAGCCAAGTTCATAGTAACTGGTCACAGCTTAGGCGGCGCATTAGCTGTGCTATTCCCAGCTATTCTCGCTCTGCACGAGGACAAGTTTTTGCTCGAGAGATTAGATGGGGTTTACACCTTTGGACAGCCAAGAGTTGGAGATGAAAGGTTCGGAGAGTTCACAAAGAATGCTTTCCGTAGATACGACATCAAGTATTACAGGTTCGTGTATAGCTTCGACATGGTGCCGAGGTTGCCCTACGACGATTCGACCCTCATGTTTAAGCATTTTGGGACCTGCATTTACTACAACAGCTTCTACAAGGGAAAGGTATATTGAGATATATATTAGCTGTTATAGGTACCTGTCCAATGAGAACAACTGAACATAAACTGATCATCTATAGCAAACAATGTCTGCAGGTTGTGAGTGAAGAGCCAGACAAGAACTACTTTTCGCTGTTATGGATGATACCTAAAATTGCAAACTCGTGTTGGGAGCTTATAAGGAGTTTTACGATCACATACACGAGAGGACCCGACTATGGTGAAGGAGGGCTTCTTCGTATGTTTCGAATGATTGGGATTTTAGTTGCTGGCGTGCCTGCGCATTGCCCTCAAGACTATGTTAATGCGACCAGATTGGGATCGTCCCTTGTTTTTTCGGACCAAAAAGGGTTGTTGAAGGAACAGTAATAATAATAATCCTTTTGTTTTTCATATTTCCTTGCTGCTGCTTGTGTGCTCACAAGGCTGAATGCCATTTGATTTTCCTCAAGATGTGAAATATTGTGTGTGTCTTTTTCCATCCATGCCTAATGCTTCTTCTTTTTTTTTTGGTAATATATTTTTTTGGTGTTCAGAAACTGTAACGATTTATTTTATTACATTTGCTTTTTAAGCATCATGGGTATTTTTTGCTTTTTATTACATCAGCATCATGCAATGCATTGCATACGTTGTCTTTCTTGTTTAGGCCAAAAGCGTATAAGGTTGTCTATGCAAAATTCTTATTTTCTTAGAGGAAAGTCGCACGACAAGCGATTAACCAAGCAAAAAATTAAAAGAAAAGCAAAAAAAAAAAAAACAAATGTTATGGTAAACGTCATTTATGTAAAAACACATCCCCCTATCGAGCCTAGCGTAGCGAGGAGAGCGACGAGAGTGAAAGGGAACGAGTGACCCGATCTGAGCCGAAGAAATAGGGTTTCGAAAATCCCCAATTTTGAAGGTCAGCTAAAGCTGTGAGCGCGACAGAGCTATTCTGCTGTGTGTGTGTGTATTTTTTTTTCATCTTTGGTCGATTAATCGTTTTAGGTATTCTTTTGCACGTTGCGAAAGATTGAATTTTGAGATTTCCTACTGGCATAATGATGGTGATGATGTGTTGTGAGAAAGCGGTGTGCGTATTCTTGTGTGCAGGCAGAGTGCGTGAGAGATTGTTAGGGGTTGTGAGTCGGATTGAGGGGGTAAAGTGTGAGAGATAGAGGAGAGAAAAATTTCGAGAGCGATTCCACATCTCCTCAACCTTTATCGGTCGTCATGTCGGATCGAAAGCTAGTCGTAAGTTCTGATATTTTCTTGCATAAGGTGTTCTGTATTTTCGTTGAATGAGATTCCTGTTGTAAGAAAAAAGCTGGGTTTTCATTTGAACAATGTGCTCATGACAGTGTCCTGTTTGTTTAAGGTACTGGGAATTCCATGGGACGTGGACACGGAAGGATTGAAGGAGTACATGAGAAAATTTGGGGAATTGGAGGATTGTATTGTGATGAAGGTGCTTTTCTTGGTTTTCTCTTTGTTTTTGGATTTTCAGCTTTTGTAACCCATAGACCACGTGATACATCGAGGTGAGTTTTTAATGACAACGGTCCCTCATATCTTCGTTTCAAACTTGGTTTCAGGACCGTGCTACTGGTCGTTCTCGTGGTTTTGGATACGTGACATTTGCAACGGTGGATGATGCAAAGGTGATTCAATCTTTTGTAGTGTAGCCATGTTTAGTCCTTCAGCTGTTTGTTCTGTAATATATGATTCTGTGAAGTTGAGTTATAACTTATAACTCATTTTCATGTCTTTGCATCGTGTAGGATACACTGGCAAGGGAGCATGTCCTTGGTGGCAGAAAGCTGGAAGTCAAAATAGCAACACCCAAGGTTGATTTCATGATATATTTTCTGTTTCAGTAGTACTCCTTTTCTTTCCAGATTTTGTTTTACTCCTGCGACGATTGTGGTCGAGAGTTTTTTAGAGCCAATTCTAGACTCATCTCGTCGAAACCCACTCGGAACGTTCTATGCTGATTTCCAGGAGGAAATAAGGACTTCGTCAAAGAAAGTAACGAGGATTTTTGTTGCTAGAATTGCCCCCTCAGTAACAGAAGCTGCATTTAGAAGGTTTGTTTCCATAAATTTATCAATGCTTTTATTTGTTGGGAAACTAGTTCATCAGTACTGTATTTTCCGAGATTGCGAGAGTCTAAATATGGTAATCTTCTCATGCAGTCATTTCGAGAAGTATGGTGAGATCACGGATTTGTATATGCCAAAGGTACTCGATCTTTCTCCTTTTTTCAATGGATGATCATTTATCTCGAGAATTTATCATCTATATATATATATATAATATATATATATATATATTCCTTTTTAAGGATCCAAGAAACAAAGGCCATCGTGGGATTGGGTTTATCACCTTTTTGAATTCTGGTATCAATTTGATATTTCGATTCGCTTGTCTAGCGTCAAATCTGTTTGGAAATCCTGACCAAGATCCTGTAATACCAATATCTTGTGTTGACTCCTTGACAGAATCGGTAGATGATCTGATGGCCGATACTCATGAATTAGGAGGTTCAGCGGTAGTTGTGGATAGAGCCACCCCAAAAGTAATTTTCCAACTCATGTGCACATAACATAGATACTGTGAAATCTGAAACAGCCCATCTTAGTAGTTTATGAGAGTCTTTTCTGTTACAGGAGGATGATTTTCGTCCATCTAATGCTATGCCCCGCGGGATGCCCCATGGTGGTGGTGGTGGTGGTGGTGGTGGATATGGTGCTTATAACACATACATAAGTGCTGCGACCAGATATGCCACTCTTGGTGTACCAACGTTGTATGATCATCATCCTGGTCCTATGTATGGAAGTGAGTAGACTTGCAAATAAACATTTACTGTTCAAATTTTTTTTAGGCTGAGTTATGTGACTTGTATATGGTAATTGTATATTTTACTAGGAGGTGCTGCTCCTCGTGGGATGGGCAAGAAAATATTTGTTGGTAGGCTTCCTCAGGAGGCAAGTGTAGAAGATCTTCGCCACTATTTTGGCAGATTCGGTCGTATTATGGATGTGTATGTTCCAAAGGTGAGAAAATTAAATGCTTTCTCTGCCTCATGAAAAAATCCGCAATACGCCATCATCTATTTTCGCAGGACCCCAAGAAATCTGGTCATCGGGGATTTGGATTTGTAACATTTGCTGAAGATGGCATTGCAGATCGCGTGGCTCGTAGATCTCATGAAATATGCGGCCAACAGGTCGTCATCATTTTAACATTTGTTGGATCAAGTACATTTGAATGGCTGGAAAGCTTCAAAAGATTCTTGAACAGATTTTGTAGAACTAGCTCCCTTTTCTCGACTGTTATGTTAACGTTTGTTTTCTTTCCCTTGATTTTTACAGGTTGCCATAGATTCAGCTACACCAGTCGATGATGCTGGTCCGAGTAGTAATAATTTCATGATGGGTCCACCTGAGATATATGGCTATGGTGGGCCGATGCGTGCTTATGGAAGAATGTACGGGAGCCTAGATTTTGACGATGTACGCCAATTTTGTAATAGAAATTGTTGAAAGGCACCATTATCTCTCATTAGGTAAGTATCAATTTCTGCTTAAAAATGTCTTCTTTCCTTTGCATGCAGTGGGGCTATGGCGTCGGAGGTAGTAGTATGGGCGGCGGCGGTGGCATTGGTGGTGGTAGACCTTCACGCTCGGATCACAGGTATAGGCCTTACTAAGGTTTCTCTATCTCATTGCGCATGTAATAGATTTACATAGGCGCTTTGAGAAGATGAGTTTCGAGTTATCTGCAAGCAAAACCTTGTATTCTCTTCTGTAGGCTTGTACTTCTGATTTTGTCTTGTCTTTCTGATTAAAACACTTTTATGTACCAATACAACACAAGCTTTCTAGTTTATTGTAACATTTATTCAAATAACATTTAATCCTGAAATTATTATTACAAAATTATTATTACAAAGTCAAGATGCGCTGCATAAGAAGCAACTGGAGAATGAACAAGTTTTGATGTATGTTGGAATCTTTCGAGAAGATGGTTGGTCTGAAACTGAAAGCAAGTCCCTCATAGTTTGAGCCTTCATTTGCGAAGATTTGAGCTTGTTCATAATCTTGTCCATGCCCGCTGATCTCTTCTTCTCTAACTTCATCTGACGAGGATTGATGTTAATTAACTGTGTAAAACAGAAGAAAGAAGAGGAAAACAAACCTCAAGTTTCCGAAGAGCTGCCTCAGCTTTTGCCTTCTGCAAGTTCTCCCATGCAGTGATTTTTGCTTCTTCCCTTTGCGATCTTAACCAAAAAAAAAAAGAGAGGCGATTAATTCACGGTTAGAACAATAGTTTCGAACTAATTCCTTGTTGTAACTGGAGAAGATGATATCTACCTAGATGTGTTCTTCAATGCCTCGGAAACCTTCCACGGTGAAGTTATTAGTTCAAACTTTCTCGAACCCTTCTTCGACTGTCTTCGCTGCTCAGTTGCTGTGGTGGTGGTACTCTGATCGATCCTTAGCAGCAATTGGCGATAAGGGCAACGCAGAGAATGAAAGCTTGGAAGAAGATGAACGATTGCTCACAGCTTCTGGGCTCATCTGAGTCGCCATATCTCTTCGTGAGACATCCCTCGAAACTATCAAAGATTCTTCTTCTTCATCTTCTTCCTCCTCCATAGTTCCCTCAACTTTATCATCTGCTGTGCTCAATTTACCTGTCAAAACGAATTCGCAAGCCCATAAAAAATAATGAGAAGGCTTTTTCTTCTTCACTACACTGCAAAACATACCTGGAGAACTAGGCAAGGAAGATTCACTGAGCATATCTGAGAAGCCAGGAACACTAACACTCCTCATCAGACTACTTTCGTCGTCGAAAGGTGCAGACTTTACACCATAACCGCGATCGTAGCTTATTGATACGCCATCGCTTACCAAAACGCCAGTGGTAAGGGGAGAATTAGGGATGAAAGTTTTAGGCGACGATAAGCACACTACGCCTGTTTGTCCCAGTGGGCCGCTCTTTGACATTGGCCTTCTCCTAGGCTGAGGATTATGATTCTTGAAAACGCCAGAGCCTGGAATGGGACTAGTGATCCATCTCTCAGCATCATCCCACTTTGAAGGGAAAGATTTACCATTGTTGAAGGGAATCATCATAACTTGTGGTCTCCGAGTAATGTTACTACTGCTGCTGCTACTTGCTGAGGAAAAAGGTACTCTCTCTGAACTCCATGTCTTTGGCAATAAGTCATCGTCGCCATTGTTGTTGCTGTACTCAGGGCTCGTAGTATATGAAAGGAAGTTTTGGAAAGAATCTGAAGCTCTTCTCATGGTTAATTTAATACTACAGCAACTCACATTGCACCAAGAAATCACCAGAAATCGAGAATCATAAGATCAATGCCATTATCTTGAAATGCGAGTCTCTATAAAGTGAATGGACTTTCTTGAAATTAGTATAGTGGCTAACTAAGTATGCGCATCCTTGGAAATGCTGACATACATAATACTACACCTAACAATGTTAGGTAGCTGACTTGCGGTGTCACCTCTGTCGCAATTCCTGGACTGGTTCGTCTGCTCTCTATTTTTTCTTTCTTCCTTTATTTCTTTTATCGTTTTTTGGGGTCTCTAAAGCGTTATGGGCATGTGTTTTGGACCACAGTGAGACTCGTGAAGCGTTTTTATATACATCCAAGACTACTGTCGGATGACATCAAACACCGTAATTATTACTATTTTGTCCCAAAATAGTACAGAAGACTCGAGAATTAGCGAATAGGAGGAATAACTTTCCGAATACTACATAAAAACCATGTCTTTACCTACATCACAGCTAAGATCGCTGTAAGTTTCCTAGGTAATTTCAGAAGCACATATAGTATTTACAATACTACAAATATTATACGTACTTGTTTGTCTGTCTTCTCGCATTGTAGAAGAGGAAACTGCTAACAGACACCTAAGAAAAAGAAAAGATTGGCTACACGAGGAAGAGGCCCAATTGTGTGAGTGTGTATTCAATTAAAATATCATTACCGAGTGAAGCTGGCGTGAAACTGAAAGTATGAAGGAAATCATACAGTACTAAAGAAAAAGATAACTAATATTATTGCTATAATTCTCAGGACAGAACGACTCATCAGAGTTTTAATGGTGGAGGACAATTGGTGGGGTCAAAATATTGAGTTTGGCAAGTCCAAAAAACTGAACTTCCACGTGACGCGCTTCCCAAATAATAATCATGACAGAATATAACAAAATATAAAACATTACTGCGAACAACACCAAGGCAGACACTAAACAAAGCAGCAAATTCATATCCGAGCTTCTTTCTAACTAATACATGAGAAAGGGCAACTAAAATATTAGCAGAAAAACTGAGATTTGCTCTGAAAATTTCTACCGGAAGGTTTTGAATCCATTCAATATCTCGACCTTCTTTTACTCCTGTAACATATATACACACACGATTGAGTAACGGTATCTAACTCACCCCCCACCATATGCATGAAAAATAAAAACAAAAGATCATATGACCTGGGAGAACGTGAACGAGAGTATGAGGGAGAGCTTGAACGAGACGAAGATCTTGAACGGTACCTTCTCGAACTTCTCCGACTATCAGGGCTTGGGCTTCGCCTGTATCTTCTGAGAAAACACAATGATACATTAAAGAACATCATATGAGTGACTAAAGATTTACTGCTGGGATTGAGGTTTATGTTATACCTAGGAGATCGGCTATAACTTCGACTTCGACTACGACGGGAATGTCTGCCCAGACGACTTGTTTCAGAAAGCTTTTCCAGCTTCTGTCGCTCTTGCTCACGTTTCTTAGCCATTTCAGTTGCTGCATCCTTTTTAACTGCAAAAAATGGAGCAACATGTGAATTGTTAATTATTGCAATGAAATAACGACGATACGAATATCGTTTATGAGGGACGATTCAAAATCAAATCCTCTCGAGTTCGACAACAAATTCCAAGGATTCGAGAGTGCTTCGCTTCTAGAATCAACAAAACCGAAATGTACTTTGTTTGTTCAGTTGTTTGTCCATGATTCGTTTAAGACGTTCTTGAGGAGTTTCCTTCTTCTCTCCTGGTTGTTTAGAAAGACTACTGCTGCTGGGTAGTAGCTTGGTTAGCTTGGCTAACGCGGAGGATGCACTGTCATAAAGAGTATGTTTCAATAAGGAAAGAGAATAGCTAGCTAAAAATGAAGCATGAACAGGTGAAAGTGGCAAGACGAACGAACAACATATAATTATTCACCTCGCGCTAGCTGGGGGTTTTGAAAGGTTCGAATTTTTATCCTTCTCAAAAGATACACCAGAGGCAGGATCGACATGTAAGGCCTCAAGTATGCGATCAGATGATGGCCTGCATGAAAGAGGAAGCATTAGCTACACACTTCACACATGACTTTCAGCATCTCGGAGCAGTCATATGTGTCGACTCAGAAAAAATAACATCTCCAATCGTCACTCCTCGGGCAATATCTATAAAGCTTCAGACTTTTGAGAAGTTTCTTAGTAAACCATAACAGTTTGACCAGGTAAGACAACATGGAGACCAAAGCTGCTGCAGCGTAAAAGTGCCAATCTATCTTTGCAAGAGTAAAAGGCTGAGTGCTCCGACCGATTCAAAACATGAGCATTAGATGGAGGAGATGGTGGTGGTGTATATCCTTCGAGCTTTGGTTTGTCTCTATCCTCAACCCCCGAGCCTCCAAATTCAGTAATATACTCTATTTTAGAGCCACCATCTTTGCTTCGATGGCCATAATGAACATCTGTTACTCGTGAATTGCGCCTCGACTTTGATGGTGAGTATGATCGAGATCTTGATCTTTAACAATAAAAAAGAATGGGAATTTAGTACTCAGCTCATATAAGTATTAAGGGAGAACTGCTTGAATATTCACCTTCGAGAACGTGAATAAGATTCATATGTAGGACTCCTCCGAGAGTCCCTAAAAGAAGAAAAAAGTTAAAACAATGTAACTCGCGCCAAGCTTTTCAAATTTCAAACCAAGAGCATGGATTTTGTATAGCAAAATGTGATGAACAAGACTTAAAGCTGTTGCCTATTACCGATAAGGATCATGGCGAAGTGTCCTAGATCCTGTAAATTTAGCAGTGTCCTTTTCTCTTCCTCTTTCCATCTGAGATGCTTTCCTTCTTTCTTTGCGACTCAACTTCTTCTGAAAAATGAACATCTAGCCAATAAATAATCTTATCTACCTCACAATCTATCAAACACAAGGAACACACGTACAATCGCAGGATCTCCTTTGATGATTTCTTTCTGCCTTCGCTCCTCCTCTTTTGCCTTTTTATCCATATACACAAGCCAGCCGTACCTCTTCACGCCGAATTCTTTAGCAATCGATTCCATTGCTTCATCATTGCTGTCATCACTGTTAAAATCTTCCTCATCCTCTTCATCTTCGTCATCCTCTTCATCACCGTCTGAATTATGAGTCTCTTCTTGTCCATGGCCGTCATATGAGAACCCAACTTGAGAATAAGACCCCTTACTAACCTGAGGCTTGGATGCCTGAGACCTGGTGCCATTGCAAAGGGAGTCATTGGCTGACTAGAATATAATGCCTAGTCTGGCGAATTGGAATGGAAGCATTAGTACCTATCTGATCCAAGACCTGCAGTGAGTTTAGCCTCCAACTCTAGGTTCACATGTTGTAAACCATCCACATCCATAACTGATGAAATTTCGATAGAAAATATAAAATAAAAAATGCTGAATTTTTAACGAATTGCTGAAAAATGTTAATGTCTTGCAATATGCTTCACCTAAAAGATAGCACGAGACAGACTCTAGAATACATATTTTAAAAAATGGTTGTATACCAAAAAAAACTAAAAAGTACCGACATCCTCTACGACGATGTTTAATTAAATCCCGGTAGCGCTCAAAATTAACACACTCTTCCAATTCTTCTTCTTCTTCGGTTTTCTCAGGAGCCCAAATACGCCGGGAACTGCTATCTCGAATAAAATCAAGAAGAGCACGGCCATCAAACCTGCGAAGAAGATGAGGTGTGGTAATAAGATCAATTATTAATAAGGCTAATAAAGATCACATACGGCTAATAAATAAGTCTTACTCTTACCTATCAATCAATACATCCTGCTTCCCATTCCAAGGTATCCTGCTCGACAACAAAAAAACTTAGTACCTTCATATTTAGCTCAGATAGGTCGTTAAATCAACCACAGACACTAGAACTCGAGTCACAAAGGCGACAAGTTAAGCATCGACTAAACCCATCGAACGTATCAATTTGGCAGAGTAAAGGAAAATGTATAGCAAATCCACAACAATTCCGATAAAAAAAAGAAAGAAAAATACCATCTTTTTCCGAATCATAATCGCAAAAATAAAAACACAATCGCACTACAAACAGCGGGGGAAACTGAGAAATATAAACAATTATATCTTACAGTCCCTGTTGGTCTTCGGTGGCTTGGTAAAGCGCCTCATCGCGGTGGATCCTGCAACGAGATCCAACGGCTTGAATTGATTGCTGTGGGTCGCCGCGACGCTTCGCCAGATACACAGCTCGGCGTTGAGCTCGCTTCCGAGCCGCGTCCATCATGTCGTGGACCTTACGCTCCGACCTACGAGCCTCGTGCCACATGATGATATTCCTCCTTTCTTCCTAAGCTGAATTTGCTGTCTTGACTTATATTTCTTGAAAGAAAGCCCTAATAAATTTTCTCCTTTTCCCTCCTTTTGTTTATCTATTATATCAATTAATTAATGAATTAATACGTCAGTTCTTCCCAGTGATGACGATTAGCAAAGGCGCATAGCGCTTTTTCAGAAGTCGTTCGCAAAACAGGATTTATTTCTATATTCATTAAAAATGAGATCAAAAGCTATGCATCGCTACAAATAAATACTGAAGAAATAAAATGCTAATTTGATTTTAAAGAACTTGAACATACATCACCACACGTTCCCACTTCCTATTTATATTCCCATCTTTCACCTTTCACCGACACGATAATACCAATTGTCCTAGCATGGATATTAAAACGTTGATACTTGATATATCAGATCATATAATGTAATATTTAAAATTTAATTACTAATGTTGTGTTTGGTTGGAGGTATTAGGGGGAATTAGAGGGGTTAACATTAATTAAAGAAGTGTTTGGTTGGAAGATATATTTAAAGGGGAGATTTAGCTAATACCCTATTAATACCTTCTCCAAGGTATTAAATAAATCAGCCCCCGCCCTACCTTTATTTAATACCAAGTTCTTTGGACAACTTTATCATTTATCTCAATATTTATCTCCTCGTTTGCCCTTTTAGGAATAAGATTGCGTTTACCTGTTTTCGTTCATCTTCATCGAACAAAATATCCACTCACCCACCAAGACAAATTACTGATATCACTAGAAAACAAAAACCATTAAACAATTGATGAGATTGATTGAATATTCAAATTAAACTCATATTCCAATGGACACGCACATATTGATATACTGTATAGATAAGAACGACTATAACAAACAATCAAAAGTGTTACCCACGGGATTTCTAGCTAACGGTAAAATAGCGTTAACGGCAAAATAACCCGCGAGTAAGGCGCTAAGAGACACCTCGAGGGAGTGGGGAGCGGCTCGAGAGGGAAATAGCGCGGTCAAATCCGAAGGGGGACTAAGAAGAAGGGATAGGAAGTCGGGTCGGGACGAAATGCCCGAGAAGATCAGGGAAGAGAAAGCGCTCGAAGATGAGTTGCCCGAGGAGGGAAAGGCCGAGGAACTGAGGCCTGGTCGGGTGGTCGAGACCCCGTGAGTAGGTCAAGAGACCGAGCAGGAGAAACAACCCGAGGGGGTGATGCCGCCCGATGGAGACGAGGTCACGAAAGAAATTAGAAGGAAAATGAGGAGATGAGAACGTGGGATCGTGGGGAGAGCCACGTTCTATTCGTGAGGTTCGCAATAAACGTGGGCCTGGGTGGAAGACTAGGTCATGGCGAAGTAAGATAAGGTTGGTATAAATAGTTGCGGTTAGCTCATTTCTCAGGTACGCACGTTAAGCAATCGAAAACTGATTCACTAGCCTACACCTGTTTTTCACCCATTTTCTGACTTAAGCATCGGAGGGGATACGCCGGCACCCACTCCGGCCCCCTTCTGACGTTTTTTTGAGTTTTTGGTGTTAGGCTCGACGGAGATAGTTACCTGAGAACGGAAAATTCACGCCCAGGAAGCCACGAAGGAAAAACAACCGCTTTAGCTGTCGTTTCAAAAGGTCGTTTTACGCGGTCCGCATCAAAAAGCAAACAAAGGTGACAAAGGCAAATAAAGGTGAACAAAGATAATTAAAAAAGACGATACATCAAACGAACAAAAAACTTGATACGAGATGAGGACGAATTTGCGCAGATGGAGAATTAATCGTGCAGAAAAAAACCTAATCGAGGTTTATATTTTAAATTCAATTTAAGGGTAAAATTGTAATTGACATTTATTAAACTTAATACCATCTAAATTAATCTGCCAAACACATTCAAAGTTATTATTTAAACCTATCAACCAAACATATCAAATAACTTATACCGTCATTATTTAAACCCAACTAAAACTAATACCGTCTAAACCCATCCTCCCAACCAAACGGGACACATAAATATGGATCATAAGTCCGGTTTTGTGAACACACAAACCTTGGTCAAGGCAGAAAAATACTCTTGCTATTCCAAACGTTCCATTAGACTAAGTCAATTTCCAATAAATTCGGCCTTAAATTTACCATTTGAATTTTCAAACAACATTAATAATCTTCTGCGTCAACTTAGGAAGAAGATGAATGATCTAGCATTTCTTCAACAAAAATAATATTTTCTTATCTGAAAATAAATTATGACACACATCATATTTTAATAAGATTGAAGGTGTTTAATAAGATTAACAGCCACGCGTTACCTTGGTCGTGTTAATTATGTGCTTTTCCTTAAAATGATTCTTCATTTAATTATTTAAAGGATGGATGGATAAAATAGGCAACACGGCATCTACACAATTAGTAGAAGATCATCGATGCAAAAAACTAATACGATTTGTCTTATCTGTAAGACCTTGTAGCAGCTTTTCCTTGAAATTCCAAGTTGTGTTAATTATACATAAAATTAACGTAGAGTACGTAAGTTTGGACACATGGATGGAATAATCTGATAATAAAGTATTAGAGTTAGACAAAATGCTGTTTAATAAATTGCCCTTATTTTCCAAGTTGGCTCTCTGAAAAGTATGAATAAAGTGGGCTCATTACATACTACTTCTAGAAATCTCTCTCCCCATTGACAATTCTATATATATTACACAACGTCCTTTTAGAACATATGCGAGTTTCTTACAAAAACTTCATCTTCCCTGATAAGAAGTTATGGTAGAGTTAATAAAAGCAAATGAAAATATCTAAGGATTTTGGTTTTCTGTCTGGGTTCTACTGCTGGGGCTGGGAGTTTCTTACAGCCCTCTTGCTCTTTAGTTGCTTATAGATAATAATACACATTTCTTGTTTTTTTCCTTTTTATTATATGTTTCGCTTTCTCTGAGCAATTAGTGGGTTGTTTGTTTGTCTGGTGAGAAGAAGAAAAATGGCTCAACGGTCAGTTCCAGCGCCGTTCTTGGCGAAGACATATGAGCTTGTGGACGATGCAAGCACGGACGACGTCGTATCGTGGAACGAGTCTGGCACCACCTTTGTGGTTTGGAAAACCGCAGAGTTTGCCAAAGATTTGCTACCCAATTATTTCAAGCACAACAATTTCTCAAGCTTCGTTCGTCAACTCAACACCTATGTAAGTCTCTCTCTCTCTCCCTCTCTCTCTCTCTATTCATAAATATGTGTGTTCTTAAGCCTTAATATTTTGCTCTCTTCCGTTTTCTACACCTATCAATCAATCTTGCGTAGATCTATGCGTATGGTTTTTTCATAAATGTGAATGTGCATGATGTTCTAGAAGGAATATTTAGAGGGATAATAAATACGACACTAAATGGTCAATAACTAAGGGCAGCCACGTTTGATCTCTACTATATAGCGTTTTAATTGTGTTCGTCTTTTTCCCATATTTACGGTGAATTGTGCAACGACTTTTAGCTTCTATCTAGTGATATAATTTTTCACACCAAAATAGTTATTACATCTTAAATAACCAATTTGATGTGACGGCATTAAGACTCTACTCCAACTAAGGGTGTCCACAACAATAACACACCCATAATACTACCACAACAGCTTTTCACTATATTTTTCTATATTTTATTCTATAACACTTTTATTCTACTTTTCCCACAATAATAACACTACTATAACACCGAACCACAACTATAAAATAAATAATTTCTTTTTTTTCTCCCTCATTCTCTCTCCTTCATAATACTATAATATTCCTATAACACAGTGTCATAAATATGACACAGTGTCGTGCTCATGACACATTCACAATGGTGGTGTGTCATATAAAGTGCCAAATAAGCACATATGACACACATATAAACCATCATTGTGGTTACCCTAAACTAGTAAGCAAAGGTAGGTAAGATAAAGATCGTTTATCATTGGTGGCGCTGTCACTCTTTGACTTACGGACGCCATTAAATAGGACAAAAATTGTTGAATAAAATACATAATAAAATGTGGGTGCCATCGGTTGATTGAAAATCCTCATTGCTGCTGCTGTTATGCTCAAATTAATTAGTTTTTTTTCTCTATATATCCCATACTGGAAAATATATTATTATTATTATTATTATCATGACTTATCTTAGGGTTAGGTTACGTGTTTGATTTGGTCATAGCTTCGACTTTAACTACTAGTGCCTGTCGATTTACTTACGGGATGTTATTCTATTAATAAAAGTCCATATAAAGCGATCCATTATATCTTTACTTAGACAAAAACAAGAATATAATGCGATTAGAAGTTACCAATCACATTTGAACTAGTAGGAAATGTTAGTACCACCTATTAAGAAAAGAAACCCTATGTAATACATCAATTATTATCAAGTCTCTCCAATTCTCATATATTAACACATATATTAATCATCACGTTTCAGGGATTTCGAAAAATAGTTCCAGACAAATGGGAGTTTGCGAACGAAAACTTCAAGCGAGGATCGAAAGAACTCCTCACATCTATTTGCCGCCGCAAAAGCACACAGATTCCATCGAAGCCCACGGGTCAAACGGAAAACCCGCCAAACTCGCCCGCAAACTCGGATTTAGGGTCGAGCTCCATGTCCACATCACCCGAGGACACCCCAGGAAATAAATATCATTCATTTGAGTCCCAACTCGCCGAATTATCAGACGAAAATAAGAAGCTAAGGACAGACAATCAAATGCTGAGTTTGGAAGTAATGCAGACGAAGAAGCAGTGCGATGAGTTGATCTCTTTCTTGACTCAGTGCGTTAGGGTTTCTCCCGATGAGATAAGTCGGATTATGAGACGCTATTGTCCTAATTATAGGGGAGAGCGTGGCGATGATAGTGTGAGATTATTACAAGGTAATGACAGTGTTATTAATAATGGAGACGATCATAAGGTTGACGATGATGATGACGAAAAAGAGTGTTGTATGAAGTTGTTTGGGGTGATGTTGAAGAAGCAGAGAACTTGTAATAAAAATGGTGATGATGGCTTTGATTGATGGGTCGCTGGACAATAAAGAAGTGAAGATCTCTGCTGCTTTTCCGCATGGGGAGACAAGCAAGGTTTGTCTGTAATTAATGAAAGGAGTTTCTTTTGTCTTAATCTCGATAAAAATGAGTAGGAAAATCCAAAGCAAAAGTTGTACTACTTCCGTCCCAAATGGTTATGGACATTTGGGGTATGACACGGTTTTTAAGAAATTGAAATAATATAGTACAATTAAAAGGTTAAAAAGTGTATATTTTGGCACGTCTTTTAAGAATATTTTAATAGTATTATATTGATTGTTTGTGATAGCTTTTTGCTATAAAAGAAAATGTCCAAAACGGTTTGGGACGCCCGATATAGTAAAATGTCCAAAACGGTTTGGGACAGAGTAATTATTTGGTTTTCTTTTACGATCAAATTCTTATAAGTTTTATGCATCGATGATGACATAACATAATCCGTGTTCGTTCTTGAATAATGTTCGTTTTAAAATACGTTAGGTTTTATGTAATAATCTATACTTCTTTTCATGTACTTACGGGATTTAAAAAAATATATGTAAGAAATATCAAATAATCATGTCATTTTGCCCCTAAAAAAGCGATTTCAAACAATCATGTTATTGGTCTGTCCAGACAAAGGCCCATCCTTTTTTTTATCGGACAAATATATCACATTTTGTTTTTCCCGTTTTTCTTTCGAGAAAGATTCAAGACAAATTACCATGTATCGACCAAACAAAAGAAAACATCACATCTTTGAATAAAATGACGTAGGTCACTGTCCTATTAGTTACGCCTTTAATGTCGGCATGAAACTGATACTCAAGTTAGTCTCCGCAAGAAAAATAAAAAATATATATATGTATATAGATATTATTTGTGTAATAAATATTAATGTACATGAATAAGGTCCCCCTCATCTGATATAAATACAAACATCTACTGCTGCACTGCAACAGTATTAAAGGGACCCTTTAGAATTTATTCCATGAAAAAATAAAAAGTACTTGTTTAATTATTTATTTTTAATTTTCTTTTAATTTTCCTCCGATATTCCCACTCCCCCAATATGTTAGTTAATGTATTGGTCACTTCCTTATTAGTTCATGGCATTGCTTCGAACAGCATAATAATACTATGTACAACCAAAACTCATCGTCCTCCGAGCACCACAAAGGCCATGGCGCACTACCTCCAAGAATCTCCTTCTCAAACGACTTTGTAGAATCATCGTCGGCGGCTTCACATTCTAATAACGCACGCGCAAGAGATGGAGCGTATAGGGACGCGCCGGTGTCTTTGGATTTTGAGTTCTCCGTGAGTGGTTACTCGATGATGAGCGCCGACGAGCTTTTCTCCAAAGGGAGGCTGATTCCGTTGAAGGAAAGCAACGACCACAAGAAAACTACGACACTTAGAGATGAACTTGAGAATGAAGACGAAGATGATGGAAACAACTCTGCGTTAATGCCACCTAAGAATCCGAGGTGGAGGGGTTTTCTTGGACTGAAAAAATCTCAGGTTGGGTCCAAGAAAGGTGCTAGTGGGAAAAGGTTGTCTGGTTATAACAACCCTCAAAACCAGGACGATGATGTTCAATGCAGCAGTAAGAATTCACAGGTTAGTGTGCGTGTGTGTGCACTTTATTGTTTGATCATTATTTGGCGTAGACCATTAGTTGTTGATTGAAGCTATGTTTGTTGCAGGATTATAGTGATTGACCAACCAAGATGGGCATTTCAAGGATGGATTATTACAAAGTTTTGGTGCAGAAAGAAAAGTGAAAAAAAATGTGGTACCTTTCTGTTTTTTTTATATTTGCTGTCTTCGGTTAGTTGTAATGGGATTGAATTGTATTGTAACAGAAGAACACTTAGCTGCCTTGATTTCTAGGGTTTCTTGATGAAGTTCATGTTATGGCTCCTCTCATTTCCTTTCTTCGTAAATCTTCGTTTTGAAGGAAAAGGTCTATTCGAAAAACTTCTGTTGAGCTAATCAGTCAATTATTTAAAATGAATATTCAAACATCATAATAAATGTTAGTATGTTGTAGCGACAGAGCTGGCATCATAGAAGTAATTATAAATAAAAGAAAACTCTACATGTTTTTGTGTAGGAAGCCATTCAGTGAAAGAAAAAAAGGACGAGAACATGTCTAAGTGCATGTTGAGAGTCAAAGGTCAATGTGACAGCTAGTCAATGCAGCAGAGAATCACGTTGAGAAGAAAAGAAACAAGAAAACGAATTCAAAAGAAGAAATTCGAGAAAAAAAAAATTAAATAAAGTAAACAAAAGAATCGAGATGAACGAATGAACGAGAATCATCCGACAAAGTACGAAATGGGTATTAAATTCTTACATCAAAGAGATAAATGTGAAGAAGAGTTGTGGGCTGTGGCATGGCAGTCAAAGTACTCACTTTCCTCCTTTGGTCATAATAGATTCTCACAATACAAACAACCTTCATCAACAGTAAGCCATCTCATCTTATATGTCATATCACATATGATTCTCAAGAATCTTGGGCGACGAAAATATGATATATTCTGAGATGTTATATCAAGTAAACCTAACTTACTAGGATCCACTAAAAAAGACAGTTAATGAGTCACATTACCAAGAAAATTACATCCTTTTTTTTCTCTCGGGCGCATAATTTACGATCATACCCTTCGTCGCGAAGAATTCACCACGGTGCGTCGACCGCTTGTTGAAAATCGATCTCAAAGCGCTCAACCCTTTCCTTCATGCCACCACAATCGAGCTTCATGGACATATCTTTGAGTTGTAATAGCTTCATATCGAGTTTCAATATCTCTTCTTTCGTGCCCTTTTGGGCCTCTAAGTACTTTCTCATCTTCAAAGCGCCCTCGGAATCATAAGCCAGACTAACTAACCTAAAGATACGCAGCCTTAAGAATCCCACGTTTAATCCCAACAGTTCGAATGATCTTAGCGATCTTTCCCATACGTCGAATTTTTTCTTCGGTGTAGTGATCTTACATCCTCGTAAAGCTCTTGTAATGGTCACAGTTTCGACGATCATGGCAGCTGTTAGCTTAGAGTAGAAACCTGGGCGAACGCGATCGTGGAGATAGCAGTTTCTATCGCAGCAGAGATCGTAGTAATCTTGGCGAATCTCAGCAGTGATTTCAGAATCGATGCACGTTCCATCGACTGTGATGCGGAATTCTTTGAAGCTTTTGACGTCCTTGAAGGGAGGAGAACGTTTCGAGTACTTGGAACCTTCTAGAACTTCCGAAGCGACTTCTTGTTCATCCATGTTTGGCCCAGGTGGTTCTTGTTCTTCGTTTAACTTTTTCCTTTCAGCAACTATCAGGGGAAAAGATTTTTCTTGTCTCCTTTTCTTGCCATCTGTGTTTCCAAATGCTAGTTCATATATTACTAGGTTGTAGAAGATGATTGGTTACAGAAGATGATTGGTCTGAAAACTCGCCTGCATTGTTTTGCTCTGTCTGAGAATCCAAAACAAGCGGGCTAATTGCGCCGTCGACCTTATTTAGATCACACGATCTTACGATATAGACCTACAATTTGATTATATAGGCTAGCTAATTAAAAGTTGTGAAAAGGCGAGTGAGAAAAACAACCGATAAAAACGATTCACATCACCTTAAATCTGCAAGGTCCAATAAGCTGAAAGATGAGAACATCTCCTTCGATCAGTTTATTAGCGACAACAAACCTCCTCCACCCCGCGCTAAGTCCCGTCTTCCGAGCAATGTACTTGACTGGAAATTCTTCACCACTTTCATCTTCGACAACTACAGTTGTGTCCTTTCTGGGTAAATTCATCTTACAGAATAGCACGGGAAGGCCCTGAAGAGAAATGCAACTATAAAGCTGTAATGATACTTGAGAGGAAAATGACTTCAATTGTTCAAACATACCATCCAAAAACAGCTGCCAACATGTGATCTCACTAAGGTTTTCAGAAAGCTGGGCTGTTCATTTCCCAATTTTGCTTGAAGCTCTTCGGCCAGGATCACGGTAGGGGTCTTAGTTTGATCAGGACCGTCTCCATTGCTGATTACACAATCACTCGTCGTCATAAGAAAGTGTGTACGAATACATTCAAACTGAGCTTTCATAAAGTAATTTTTTCTTCTGTTGAACTTACCTTGCCAAAATTCCTCCAGTATCAGGGTTCCCCTGCTCAAGAAATTTTACAGAAACTATTAAGGGTAATAGCAGTAATATGTGGAACCATCACAACGTTACCAGCTAGAATGAGTAATCAAGGTTAGAATTTTTGATCAGTTAGAGAAACCCTAAATCACAATCAATCGATGCCCACCACATAAAAAACCATGCTTTGATCAGCTGACTTTCGACCCAATCTCACCTTCTTCTTCGACTTGGAATCAGAGAAGTTTTTACCACTGTTGTTGTTATTCCTTGTCTTCGTCAGGGCAATGGTAGAGACCTCGTCGATTAGCTCCTTCAGCTTCCTCTTTCTCGGACCCTAATGACGACAATCAAGATCACAAAACCCAACAAATCAAAGAAACAACGACTGAAACGGAAAAGAGGGGAAACTCACAATATCAGAAATCGGACGACGACCCAAGTGAGAACGAGCGTCGTTCAGCTGATGTTTCTCCACCTCGATTTCTTCACCTTCCGTCGTGGGTCGCTGTCCGAGGACCCAAGTTTCTTGATTGTGGACTATTTTCAATTTCATCTTTGCTATTTGTGTGTGTTTTCGACAGAAACAGGTTATTTACAAATCAATGGATCGGTACGAACTGTGAAGAGAATGTTTGGTGCTTACCAGGCTCCTCAGCTTTGGCCCTGCCTGGAATATACTACAAATACGAGGAATAAAATGTTGTAACTGAAACAGACATGAAAAATTATAACACGAGCCTAACCATACCGTACAATACCATATTTTGCTGGAAAATAAGACACGCACCCAAGAACACAAATTCCAAGAACCCACCTAATGAAGGTTCATTCGATTACACAAAACAGCACAAGTTTAGTTCTTTCGGTTTATGTATGAGATAGAATATCACAAGTTCTTCAATCTATATTCAAGAATGAGATATAAGTTCTGAATTTAGAAACTAGATCGATTGAAATTAATTAGAGCGATTAAGATAAAACTAGATTGAATGTACATGAATATCTTGGTACCCATCAATCTTAACATGAAGACTCGACTCTTCGTCGTCATCGATGTTTATTTGTTCACAATTCAGACACATCTTATACGTGTTTCTTCGTAAGCTTGTCCCAAACAGCCGATCCACGAAAACTAACTTCTCCAATCGTGTGTCCGTCATAGCTTTGGCATTGATATGTGAACACAAACTTGGGTTGTCTACTACCATTCGTAGATTCTTCAAAGAACATAAAATTCTGAACAACCACTCGAATGAGCTCTCAGTCTCTTTTCGACCGACAAAAATCCGGAACTAAGCATCACGTTTCAGCATATGATGATTTATACCAGTCATAGGTTCGGTATGTTGCATCTCTAAAGTCGGAGACTTGTATATCCTTAATCTATTGTCATCATCTAGCTGCTATGTAAAGAACGTCACTTTCATTCAATTTCGCTATGAAGTAATGAAGCAAACAATTATGCCGAACTCAAAACTTTGTATGCTTTGTAAGACCACCAAGATATAGTTTTTTAAATATGCATCACTTCGTAGGAAATCGCAAATTTTGTGGCCCTTTAAATGAATTGACATTCGTGACTGAACGTTGCTTCTTTCTAGTGTAATAAGATATCATCTCAATTCTCAACGAAGAGTTTACTTTGCATTAATTAAACTAAAAAAAATACCATTCTGATCAGTCATTGGGATCCCAAAATGATCACAGCACATTGTTCCCTCCCACTCCTTGTCAACAACGTCTCTCTTCGATCCTAAGTTAACTCCCTTTTTTATATTCTTTTAATTAATTCAGTGTTTTTATAGTCATCGCAACCATCTTCTCCTCTGACATGGGATCTTGTGAATGGTAAGGTTTGTCTCTTACAGTTTGTTTATAAATCAACTTGAAAACCTCATTTATTTGTATTGTATATGGATACTTCTTAAAATTTGTTTTAGCTCTCAGTCTTCGTATCCTGCCAAGACAGATGTTCTCTACCTAATCCCAATGTTAATTATCTCTCTCTAATTTAGGAGGAAGTCAATCAGCTTACTTACTTATCCAATAAAAACTCGAGAACAACTTTGGGATCTGAACGACTATTCAGTAAGTTAAGTACTATATCTAAAAAAAAATCAATACTAACAGAGATTGGGTCTATCCCGTCAGTTTGAGTAACATTCTTTTGTTAATTCATGTACTATTTATTACATATATTTAACTAACGTTAAAGAAACCAATACTGGACTACCTCTACGTTGACATGCCACCAATTTTTATGGAAGAAGTTTCCCAAACGAAATTCTCGCTTTTCTGATTCGATGTTCTTATTTATATATTTAAGATAAAATTAGTTGAAAGATACTTCCCTGTAATGAAGTCACATGGAGTTGGATCGATTAGCACATGCCCGTATCTTACAACCGCAAGCTCTTTCTTGGTTGCAAAGGAAAGGAAACCTTTTTTCAATCATGGTACTCAAAATTTTAAGAAAAAGATTGTTTTTTTTTTTCTCTTTCGTAAAGTCATTGGCAATAATAAGTAACCATTTTCTCACTCGTACTGATGTTATAACCGATCTAGTTATAGTACAAAGATCCCCACTCTAAACTGTCGGTGGAAGATAGAAAATTTATATTCAAATTTCGAACGTGATAAAGAAATTTCAGTGACAGCACAGCAATTTGCAAATCTACTACTACAGGGAAAAAAGGCATACGAAAATGGAAAGTAAGAGATGAATGACTTCAGAGCTCATTAATTAATATAAACGAAAAAGAGAATTGGAAAGCGTGAGAGGATGATAGTTTACCAGATTGAATAATTATAATGAACTTATTGACAATTCAACTATCCTTCATCTTCATCCCTAATGCCATTGTTGGCGATTTTCTGTCTCCATAGTGCTACCAACTATACATAATCCAATCAGCTTGAAACCAATAATAGAAATCAGTGGAAGTAGTCGTTGTTTTATTTCTCCAAGCTAGTTCATGGCTTTGGCTTCTGTTGATTCTGAGATTTGAACCCATTCGTAGCGTCCTTGTAAGGGCTCGTCCTTCACAATGTCGTAATTATACCTGAAATGTATATATATTTGCACACACACATACACAAATATTTTAACCAAACATTTATGTAATGATATTTACACGTAAGGAAACCTGCTGGCATAGATATAATATGTAGAGTGAGAGAAGCCAATAATTATATGATATTACTTGTCGATGAACTTCTTCTGCAGATCCTTTTCAGCTGCTGCGAAGAATTCCTCGAGTTCAGCATCGGATGGCGTTTTCTTCACAATCGCTTTTTTATTGGTTTTCCTGAAACAATTCTCCATGAAGTGAATGAGATCAACTGTTTTTGTTGGATGGAGTATTTGAATTTTGAATAACTGGATTCACATTTACTATTTTCCAGTGCTTGGCTAAAATTATATAAAATCTTTTTAATTTTATTTTTTCAGCTCTCTCTCACCAATAGTGGCTGAAATCCACGGAATGGCGGCCAGCTGATGCCGCGCCAGATAACACCTCATCATCGTCTTCCTGATTTTATTTTTTTTTTAGAAAATTCCAATAAAACAAAAATCAGAAAAAAGGAATTCGTAGCATTTGGTAAACTACGAGAAGTACTGAACTCTCTATCCAGACCAAAACACATACCTCTAGATCTACTACGGATTTTGATGTGAGATTGTTTGAGCAGCAAGACGCGAAAATACGATCGGAGGCACGAGAGCTCTCACACGTGTTGGAGGAATTTCCCGTTGAATCCTCAGCAGGCTGATCGTGACTGGTCGTCGCCGGTAATAAACGGGGTGATTTGAGCTGATTATGGAATGACGACGACGCTGAGTTCTCTGATTCTCGCAGCTCGAGCTTTCTCTTTCTCGACTCTCCTGACTCGTCCTCGCTCTTCATCGTACGTATGTAGTACGCCTTTCCGTTCCAAAACTCTACTACCTCCTCAAATAATTCCCTATAAGCAGGAAGTAAAAAAGGATTACGTAATTATATTTCGTTGATTGGAATCTGAATCGTTCCTCCTTTTCTGTGCTGAGATATTGCGAAGAACGTGTGTGAGGGGGCAAATCTGCTATCACCACCTGTACTTTCTCTTTTTCTTCTTTTTTGTTTTCTGTTGGAGAAATTTTCTGGAGAGAGAGAGAGAGAGAAGAGTGGAGTGGGTAATGATGCGTTGATGAAAAAGATGCTTATCATTCCTTCCTTCCTCTTGAACCGTTCAGATTTTGGACTTCTATTTAATTTTTTAACGGGGATAATTCCCGTTAACGGTGACGGTGTAGCAAACGGCTTCCGTTACCATTACAAGTAGAGACTGGAAATGAGATTTTTTCTGGGTCCATACCAAAAAAAAAAAAGTCTAAATTGCATTTTATCTAAATTAGTAAATCGAAGAATACGAACAAAAAAAATAATAATTTGAAAAATATTAGGAAAAGAAACTGGTACGTAATGTAATGGCTATCTATCTATTCTATGCATGTTAGGATGAACATAGAAATTGAGAGACATGCCATGCATGGACATTTAATTTAGGGCAGAAGTAAATTAATGCTTATTCGTGTTAGGCAATGTGGTCTCAACTCCTTAACGGGTTATATAAATCACACGTGGGGCTATGTTACGTACCCCTCTTTACATTTTGCTATAACTATCAATTTACCTATGTTATGGGTTAAAATGAATGCCGACAGATTTGATGGTTCCCTTCCCAGAGTTCTTTATTAATGGTCACAACTGAATATATGCATACAGGAATAAATATCCCGATAACATTATTTATTAATCCATAAGAAAGGTGCTGCTAAATCGCACATCTAAAATGTGTCAAAGGGTGATCGATTGATAATCCAATAATTATCAGATGTGGTCTGATCGCTTTGATTTCCCAAAATTTTGCAGATAACAGACATAAAATTAAAAAGATGGAAAAATCAATCAGCCTTTGATCTCACACCTCCCAAATGCTATTTACACGCGCACACATCAGGCCTGCAAAAAAGATGTACATCAAATTAATGTAAACACCGTTAGAATGATGCCCAGAAATCACAAATCATATTTTTTGTTTGCTTTTTTGGACGGCACCATCATATGTAAGACAAAGCTGTTAATTTTTTTGTCAACGGTAAGGAGAATACGTCGGGCGACATACCTCAAAGCAAGCGGTAAATATTAAGTTTTCGTATCATCTTCTTCTTCTTCCATCACCTGCCGTGGATTCTGTAGTGGAGAATAAGGTCTTCTGGTTTCTTCCATATGTAAGCCCGAACAGTGGCTAAGGTCATATCTGGAGGTAAAACCTGCCAAGGAAGTTATTTTACCTTTTATCAGAGAGCAAATCAAGTTCCCACGTCGATATTTTCAACTAATAAATGCAAGCGATAATATGGAGAAAGATGAAGAATATTCAAGAGAAATCATTCAAAGAAAGTGTTATGACAGTAAAGAGGGTGATGCATTCTTATACTTCATTCATGCATGCAGTCCTATTTGTTGATCCATCCATAGTTACGCATGTGCACGCATCAAGGAATTGATAAGCTTCTTAACGTTTTACTGCTTGCTATTGCAGATGGTAAAGAAGACGCCATTATTTCCTTAGACATTAGAGAGATTTGTAGGTTTAAGCTAAACTCGCCTGGTTATTGCAAAGGATCTCAATTGAAGGCTTGAGTTTGTGCCAAGGTTTTATCCCTGCACGAGCAGAACCATCTCCAGCAGCTTGATGCGAAATCTGACCGGGAGCAAAAGCACCATCCATGTTCAAGCTATCGGAAGGCTTATCAAGGATCATCTTCTCTATCAAATAGTTGACGACCTACAAAAAAAGAGTACGCGAAAAAAAAAAACCCTCGAGTAACTGTCTAATGCATGTCAATTCAAGGCGAAACAATATCCAGTTGGATATTATATCAACAATAATATGTGAATATCAGGTCCACAATAGCCTCATGCAGTCATGCTACTGATAGGGATTCTCACTTTGTGTATTCTTAAAATGCGGGGAGCGCTGAGTTTTCCTTGGGTACTGATCGACGCTGTTTGATCAAATGGCTGCAATTGGAAACTGCATCTGCAATAGACAAAACATGCATTTCAAACGCACCAGATAAATCTGGGTTCAAGAAAGAACATGATAACAGACTAGTTAAAAATATTCATACAACGCGGTAGTGATAAAAGTGCATGCCCATTCATTATCAAGCAAAAGATTGGAGCATAGAGCGGATATAACGGTGAAAAGGCTGAATTGTTGTGCTATTACATATAAAATCTCAGTCACAAAAGAATTGGCAATAACGAGAATGAAAAGTTTGATATGTATAAGAGAATAGTAAGAAATGCACAATGACTTTTTCTAGCAAACATGTGAATGGTGTTTACAGAATAATAATCAAGCAATAAAATAATAGACGTGTTTCCGAAGAAAAACTGATATCCAGAAAATTACTTGGTGTTTTCCCTCGCAGGAAGACGGTTATTCAACACGCTATCAATAACCCACCAAGGGAAATCTTTCTCGTCTTCAGTCCCATCCAAATCGGTAATTTTCTTCCTCCATGGGCCTCCTTGTGAACCCTCGGTAATGATGGACGGAGGGCTTGCTGATGAAAATTCAAATGGCGGATAAACAGTAGAATCATTTTCAGAGTTACCATCACCTTCAGCTCTTGATAGGGTCAATGTTCTGGTAGTGATATCTTTTGCCAGTTGTGATTCACCATTAGCAGAAATTTGAGATCCAAACTTCTGCTTTCTCTTAGCTAACCAATGTACCAACAACCCTTTCAGGGTTTCTCTAGCCAAGCTGACCTGCATTTTATATCAATGACGACGGACGGAATAAAGTATAAGGTAATGGATGGAAGGCTTTAGAATAAAAACAATTGAGCATTAAGATGTAATGATAAAAATAAAGATGATCAAACATAATAACTAATATATAAAACTGTGAGGATAGTAGACCAGGCAAATTACAGTTGGGTATGCAAAATGGAACCAAAGGGGAAAAGCTACAAGAACAGAAGGAAAACATCCCTGTGATAAGGATATGAAAAAATTCAATATCGAGATAGCGACAAATATGCAGCATTGAACATCAAAGAGACAATAGCTTTTTCAGAAATATAAAAGGGATTCGAAGGCAAATACCTTATCATCCTCAGCCTTCCCAGAAATTCCAAGATCAACTGAGTACATCTCCGCAGAAAAGCATTGTGGGGTATCCAAGTGTATCGATAGACTCCCAAGCTTTGTATCTCCAGTGAACCATGCAGGAACACTCACCTGAATGAGCATAGGAGGTCAACTGGTGCATGTGAGGAATCGAAACATCATGGACGCAACGCATGACAAAAAACATACCATCTCGAGCAGTTCTTCTTTCTTCTTCTCGAAAGAAACCTAAAATTTAGTGAAGTGTCAAGCATGATATTGAAAAGGAGTGTTGATCACATAGACAAGATTCAATTTATGTTCAATTCTAATTTCAATTGGCATGACTGACCTCCCCATAGTTTTCTATGACAACACCTTTTGTTATTTCCCATAACTTCACTTTACCAGAAGTGTCCTTGAAGAGGTAAGAATTGTGATCAGCAAATCAGGTTAGGGGAATATAATTCACAAGGTCACCATGATAAAAGGGAACTGATTCATGGTTATCGGCTAATAAGGAAGTATTCAAGTTACCTTAGTCAGGACATGTCTTCTGTTATTTAAAATCTCATGCTGCACTATAGGTGAGGTTCCATCTATGCTAACAGATGGTTCTCTGTAAACAGGCACCTAAACCAGTATTTGGAATAACCACATAAGCAAATTGCCAGGATAAATCCTTAATTGGCCAAAGCAAACTGAAGAATTAAATGAACCTTGTCGAAAATCGGAAAACAAGAGAGAAACCAAACCATCGAATTGACAAAGGAAGTTGTAGAAAGTTCAAACATGACAAATACATGGAAAAAGGAATATTCAACTTACAGGAGTAGACCCTTCCAGAGAGACCCTTGCCCTTGAAAATGACAAATTGCCAGCCAAGAACGAACACCCACTTTGGAGTACTTTCTGGGGCTGGTGGGCTTCTGCAGGCCATTTATGCACCGACGAATCAGTCGAGGCAACCCATATGCCATCATCATGCAATGCCAATTTCAATATTGCATGATCAATGTTACAAAGCAATACACTTTCTCTTGTTGCCAGGTCCGTCAAGTATAGCTAAATGTATACATAGTGTCAGTTTCTAATACTGGAAGAAAAAAGAAAATAATGACTAGTAGTAAGGTTGTACTAAAATAATGACTAGTAGTAAAGTTGTACTCACCGAAAGATCTCTTCCACCACTATAAACATGACTAAATGTTGGTGTGCTGGCAAGTGCCCAGACCGAATCTGTGTGCACAGCATAAGAGTGCACACATCGCTGCTGGCCAAGATCCCATAACCTTAATAGACATGCAATTATCAAGCATATTAGTTATAGTGTACACATACACGCACCAACAGATTATGAACAACAACCGAGCCATGATGTTACAGGCAATATTCACGTAAGATGTGAGCCTACCTGATCATACTATCGGATGACCCAGACAAGCAATATCTGCAATACATAAAAAGACACTAAAAATGTGAAAGTCTGCATGAATCAAACGCGAAAATTAAATAAATCATCAAGTAAGTGAATGGCAAGCTCCCAAGAGGAATTAGGACCAAGAGAAACATGGCCATGTTGATTTCACTGACTGCTACAGTTAATGAAAATGATTATAAAAGTTCTGGTGAAGCCATAACTGACATTTCTTCCACACATGCAAATATGTTGGAAAATAACGTAATCCAGGCCATCCATCACCTTTTATACAGGTCACATTTAAAAATTTACAGTCACATCATTTGGAAATCATTATGACAACAATTCAAGATTCTCAGGCCAGGAAAAAAATTATATTATCACAGTATAATCTAGCTTCATACTAAAATCCCATCCATATGCAAAAAGCATGTCCAACCATATGTCGCGAATGAGGAATTTTCATATTTGTGGCTGTAAAAATATTGGAGATGGCACGCTCATATAATGGCATTCGAGCTAAAGGAAAAAGAAACATATCCGTCCAACAAACCTGCCAGTAGAATCCAATAGGAGCGCCCTTATATTATCCGTGTGCCCCCGAAGTTTCATGGTTTTAGAACCACTTCTTGGGTCCCAAACTCGCACAAGCTGTGAAACACATCACATTACACAAGAGAATTTCAAGATATTTTATTTTCCAGATTGAAGAAAGCACACAAAACAGAAATATAAGGTGAATAAAGAACATTTGTGATCCTACAGCGTAAACCAAACATCATATCAAATAATACAGTCCAGATACCCAGGCCTTACCTTCTCAGTTCCACCAGACACAAGAAGTGTTCCTCTTTCATTCATGGCTAATGCGTATACAGACTCTTTATGGCCTTTGGCAGTAATGGGATTGTACCCCTGAGACTGGGTGGCATGCACTGATATATTATTGCTCGAACTTATAGGCCGAATACTTGTACTTTGCAATGACGAACTCAAGCCATTAACAGTTGTAGAACATTCATCCTCAGTTGTATCATTAGATTTGGCTATGGGGGTGAGTGCAGCTTCAAGATCCCATATTAGAACTTCCCCACCGAGGCCAGCAGAGGCAATGAGATTGCTCTGTAAAGCATAGAAATGCAGAAAAAAAATAAAGGGCCACTAAAAAGAAGCAAAAGTCATAATTCATTGAACTTTCCAAAAGCCAACAGAAAAGAACAAGCATAGGTGAATACAGTGGGAGATATAGAGTTACATTTTTTTCTGCTGCAGCAAGGCAGATCACGTAGTCAGAGTGCTGACGAAATGTCTTCAGACATGTTCCTTCGGACAAGCTACTCCAAACCTAATATAATGAATCGAGTCAAATAGCATAATAAGAAAATTTCAGAAACTATACAGCTTAAAGGAGGAAAGTGAAAACCTTAACGGTAGCATCTGAGGAACAAGACACTAGCTTCTCACCACCAGCAAGGACAATATCATTAACCTGCTCATAATAATCCATAAAAATTATGAGTCACGACCATCCTACCCAACCAAACACACGGACGTAATTTGCTCTTGGAAGCCAGTAGACAATTTATTACACAGGAACGAACACCCTCACCGGGTTGGTCGGACAATCTTATAAATCTATAAGCATACACACAGAAAGGGCCAGGCTGACAGTTCGTACATCATCAACAAAAGCACTGGGCAGTGAAAAGGCTAATTTTTTTCACCAACTAACTTACTGTGTTGACATTGGTGGCAGAATCTAAAACTCTTTTCACCCATTTAATGGGCATTATGGTTGGGTATAGTTACCTGAAACATAGTATATTAATTGAATTAAAAAGACAAAATAGACAATACCCAATCAACGTGGGACTCAAAGGTAGCAGAGCATGTTGGACCATCTTCAGTCAATGCCCATTTTTTCAATGTGCTATCACGACTACCAGTAAAGAGGTAGTCATGCCCATCAGCTCCCGGTGACTTAAATACAGATAAGCAGTTTATGCCAGCGCAATGCTGCAAATAGAAAAACACGGAGTAGAAAAGCATAGTCAGTGACAAAAATCTGCTATTTTAATCGCACTACCAAGAAGTTTTATAACATTTCATGTGTCTGAAATAGTCTAAACCAAATTAGAATGTGAACCATGTATGTATTTTCTTGATATGAACAGATGTATACCACACGTTAAAAGAAAGATAACTAGAATAATCTGACCATAGATTGTCTTAAAATCCAAATCACAAGAAAAAGGTTCAGCATAATAATTCCAACCCGTAAGACACACATACAATCAGATATCATTCGCTCAAACTGAATACTCAAGATGTCAACATGAACGTGCTTAACTAGAAACAGGAAAAATTACCTTTTGATCATCCGCATCATTCAATATATACGTGAACCTCTTTGCCTTGCGTGCACGACCTGAATTAGATGTGTTTCCTGCACTAGCAACACGATGCATATCGAATATCCCTGAAGCCAAGACAGAAACAAGACTTGCTTCAGTGAAAAAACAGTGGAAATACAAGGTAAGGATCGAAACAAAACAGGTAAGTAATTTAGAAAGTGAGATGCACGGATACGACAAAACCAGAAGAAATTCAAGTGTGAATTTTTTGAATTTCCCACTCCATTGCTATTCATTTAACTAAACTCAACTATGAGATTGGGAATTGAGACACATCAATATTGCTTAGTTGCTGTTATGCCAGTCTTAAATTCTAGCCCAACAAGCTCATCAAAATCTAAACATCAAATTCCACAACACGAATTTAGAATAAGTAAAAATCATCCATGGAAAAATATCTTATTATCCATTTCGTAAAATAGAAAGCAACTACACACTATATCACACGCAGCACTAGACAGAAAAACTGCAAATACGTTAAGCATCATATCCCACGAATTTCTGTACGGTTTTTTGAAACATTAGCTAGAAGAACGAAACAAAAACAAACCAATTGATCGTAAGCTGCAATTATAACAGCTGAAACAAGCTTCACAAACGCAAAGCGCCAAGACAGAAAAACCTAGCCGAACGAACCTACCAAAGATATAATTACGAAGCTGCTAAGACAATTGAAGCTAGCTGCAGCTATGAATATCAAATTAATGAACGACTTTACCACGAATATAAACGAAGACAGTATTCACCGAGAATAACGATCGAGATTGAAACGTGCTCAGTTCTACTGCGGAAATTAGTCAATAATCATGAAAAATAATATTAACAGAAAAAGGGAAAATAGACCTGAAGAATGTCGTAATTCCTTCAATACCCTTTTGTGAGTGTGAAAATCCAGCCGTTGGATGAAATGGCATAAGATTTTAGCAAAACTGCGGACCCAAATTATGATATCTTATACCATCTCCAACCGAAAAACCCATTTATAAACCCATTTTGCAGTAAATGTCACATCAACAGTAATTCAACTCCAACCAATAAACTCATTCTCAAACTCAAAAAAATATTCTTAGAATATTCTCTTCCACATCACTTTTACATTTTTTATATATTAATGACATATTGTGTCATATTACATATTAGACCACACTATTATTTTAGTTCGATTGAAGAAATGCATAATTTTTTTATAAATTGATAAAACGTACACCTAAAAGCGGGTAACATAAATAATTACTAAAAAATAAAAATTACAATACACAAGCTAAAAAAATACACGCAAATAAGTAAATGATAATGAATAATAATAGTAAATGATAATAATAATATTAATAAAAACCATAATCATAATAACAATAAAACAATAATAATAGTATAATAATGATAATAATAATAACAATGTAATAATAATAGTAATGATAATAATAATCATAAAAATATATCATAATAATAAGACTGAAAATAATAAAAAATATTTTTGGGCGAAAAATGCATTTTATCAAATAGGACTTCAAAATAATTAAGTAATTTTATGGGCTAAAATTTAATTTTACCAAAGTTTTTGGTATATGAACAGTAGAAACGCATAAATGCGTTGAAAAAGAAAAAAAAAAACCGTTAAACGCATTATGCAAATGTACGTGTCCTCAAATAATGCGAACATGTCGCATAATAATTAATTGTAATAAATAAAAAATAAATATAATAAAACATGAATAACTATCCATTGAAAAAAGTTATTTATTAATATCAAATAATTATAGATAGTAACACCGTGCATTGCACGGGTAATAAACTAGTATATATACATACAAATGAAATGATAAGGATTAAGGATTTAATCGAATAAACGAAATGAAATAATGATGATACTAATACTACGTAGTAAAAGCAAAATGCTGTAAATGGTCCCATTTAATTCGTCGAGCATGGCATGTGATGTTAGATATGCTACATTCATTTGAATTTAATTTTTGATTAATTGAATCTTGGTATAAGAAAGAAACGCGAATGCATTGAATTGGTCTTGCTCTCCAATTTTCCCAACCCAATAGGCCCAAAACTAAATAAAATGTCCACAATATTATTAAGCCCCAAACTTGTAGAAGATCCCAAATACGTCCTTGGCTTGGCCTAGCCAAGGGCGGAGCTTCATTAGGCCGAGGGTAGGCTCTTGCCCACCCTGAAAAAAAAGAGTAGGTATATATATACACATATACGTTGCATAAGGTAAAAAAATATTATTATATGTGTACGTATTGTCTTGCGTGTGAGAGTATGAAACATGTACCTCTTACCTAATAAACAATGTTATTTCTCTGAACCTATAGGTACTTCTATTACATGTGGGTCACTATTAAACATGTTTAGTCCTTATTAGTTAAATATGTGTACTTTTATGAACTCATTAACTTGGGTTTAATTAAGATAAAATAAAAACTTATGAGGAGAGTGTAAGAAAATAAAAACTGGAGAATGTAAGAAGTGAGTAAATTTATAAACTTGAAGTATGATACCTTGTTAGTTAATTAAATCTCTGTCACATGTTTAAACATTTTTAGTTTACAATTACATAGATTTACTTGTTTGAATAAAAATCACAAGATTTGCAATCAAGTAGACTATTTTAACTGAATCTCAAAGAATTATTGAACTATAACATTCTATGTTTCTTTGCTTATAATCAAGGTTAGCCTTTTCGATAAAATTTGTACCTTATGTCTAACTCAACATGTGTAAACGATATTCTTAGCGGTAGTAACCAAGTAGACATACAAAATAATTAATATTGCTACGTAATATTGATAATCATGAGATCATACTGGAAAAATAAATTATTTTGGTAATTTATTTATATTTTATATTGTCATTGCTTATTAATTTTTTGCCTACCCTCAAATACTTTTCTGGCTCCGCCCCTGGGCCTAGCTAATCAATCAATTCATCCGCCGACGGGCCTTGGTCTAGTGATAAGGAGTAGGCCTTAGGCTTCGTTTGGTTTACGGATTTCGACGTGGAAAAGAAAAGAAAAAGTGGAATAGTACGACACGTGAAACGTAATGTACAATGATTTAATGCGTATGACCACAACTTTCTTTTCTTTTCTGCATCGAATTTTGCGGACCAAACATACCCTTAAGAATTTGTGGACTAGGTCATGGGATCGAATCTCACCTCCCATAATTTCTTGAGTTGTCCCCATGGGGTCTTATGCCATGACTATCGTGTTGGACAAATTTGAGACGTGTTTACCTAGCCACTGGAGATCTAGTCTCATTCCTGAAATGTGGGCGGTAATCTCATAGCTGGTTGAGTGAGGATACTCTAGGTTAGTAAAAAAACAAAAAAAAATATCCATCAATTCATCCCATTACCAAACAAGATATTAGATTCAAATATTGATGCGAAGATTCCACCGCAACCATTGGTCGCCATCAAGGGACAAACTTTGAACGATTTATACACTTATTTCTCCCCCCACCCCCCCACCCCCACTAAATATTGTTTGATTATAAACTAATCTTACGCAATCATAAGGCTTTAACACAACCTAGCCCACAAGAATCGGACTACCTTTATATATAAATATATTCTATGATATATACTACTTTTCTATCACTTTGTTTTTGTTTTCGAATTGATGAGTGGGGGCATCAAATTTAGGGTTCCAGAACTCATGGAACCCAATGATATTGCTTGAAAAGAGAAGTAAAAAAGATAAAAGAGTCCCTTGAAGGTTTGGTGGGGTTATATATTTGTTGACTCTATCATGCGTTTTAAAAAATGTTGAGCTTTCATAGAGAAATAACAAATTCAGTTTGAACAATTAATTCCACTGACCGATTTCTATCACTTATTTTCTTGATCATTGGTTCTACTAACGTAGGACAATATAAAACTTACCACACTTCAGCAGATTGCAGCATTTCTATGCGAATTTATGAAAATTGGAATTTGGATACTTCATCTCATATGATATTATATTATATGCATCTGATCCAATCATTCACTACAATATATAGTCCGTCGGCCGAAAGAAAATAATGAAACTTTCACACGAGCCATTCATGTAAAGGAGTAGACATGGCGTAGTGGGCTGTACACAGAATCAATGCCTTTAATAAAATAAATCTTTTGTTTATTCTATTTGTATATAAATGCAGGTTCAACACTATTTTTGAATTAAAAATGATATTGAAAATTTGTCAAGCCACCATAGAACTGGAAAGCAGCCTTTGATGAGCATATAGAATGGCCGCCATGACAGCCCTAAAAGCACATCCTAAGATAATTTTTAACGTCCCTTTCGTGTAAGATTGCTTTGACCATTTAAATATATATGTACGTTGTCAGGAGAAAATAACAGAATGCGTAATGTTTTTCAACGGTTTGGAAAAAGGTGTTATTGAATGAATGCAGACCATCCATACCAGCAGCTAGCGCACTATACTGTATAATATATTATTATATGTGAAGATCTTATTATACATTAACGATGACCGTCAAGACTAAACCCTTAAGAGTGATATAAATGCTTCGAAACTAAGAAGAAATCTAAGCAAATCTAACTCATTATTTCCTTTCTTAATCGGAATACTTCTCACTCCCAACAATGGCCCCTATCAAAGTACATGTTCTTACATTGCTTTTCCTTCTTCTGCTTACAATCTGCTTAGAAGATCAAATATCTGAAGCACGGCAGCCAAAAGCATTAACGGAAAAACAATCGCCTTCATCAAAACTCGATGATGAAATTGCACATGCAAATACAAAACAAAACATGAGGCCATCAACATCAATGATGCATATGATGTCAACGGGCCATAGTCCAGGCATCGGTCATTCTTTCGGTAGGAAAACGCAGATGATCACAAAGAAGACAAAGTTACTAGGTTTCAGTACTACTGATGCTACTTTCGAAACGACAGCACAAGGCAACAGCCCTGGTATAGGTCATCCTAAAGAGAATCGCTTCAATGTAGAAGAACCAAAAGCTTAGTAGGGCACCGTGTCGTTTTCTTACCATGAAGGAACATTCATCAACTGCATTGTAGTAACTCGTCGGTTCCTCCCTCGTACGTCTGCGATTCCTAGTGTGTTTATGTTAATTTCTGGTAAATAATGTTGTTTACGTGTCTTTGCACCATGTTAAACGACGTTCTTGCATAAAATATGTAAGAGATTGAACTTTTTTCTGAATTGACAGACAACTATAATTATACGTACAGGACTTCATTTAGTGCTAAGAAATTTGGCGGATAGAGTTTGCTTTATTTGCTTGCAGAACAATAAAATAGAGCAATCGTTAGACCAGAGTCAAAACGGTAAAGTATATACTATGTTTTGGCTATTGGATTATGAGTTAACATTTTGTGGAATCCTTTTCCATGTTTTCCATCGTTGCATTGCATTGCATATTGTGTTTGTAAATCTAATGAAAATATGTAGACAAATATTCCACGAATTACATATATATATTTCCTTATTTGATAACAAATATTTTTTCCCATCAATCGAAACCCTTTCGGCAGTCATTGATGCTTTCGAAGAGTTATTGCCGGAATATCAGTCCATCACATGTGCATCGCAGACGATATTTCTTGCAATTTTCAGTATTCTTCAAATTTTTGTTTTTTTGCTTATTTACGAAATTATCGTTGATAAAAGGCCAAAATATAATTTTAGGTCATTAAGTTCACATGTTTTCGTTTTTTGGTTACTATGTTTGATAATTGCAAAAATAGGTCACTAACTATGTATGTTAAAACAAATTCGGGTTACCCTCTCATTTTTGGGTCACTAAGTATACGTGTTTTCAATTTTGGGTCATTAAGTATACGCGTTTTAAGTTTTTGGGTCGCCATATTAAATCCATTTTCGCATTCATAAAACATAGTGACCCAAAATCGAAAACATGTATACTTAATGACCCAAAAATAAGATGGTGACCCAAATTTGTTTTGACATATATAATTAGTGACTTACTTTTGCAATTATCAAACATAGTGACCCAAAAACGAAAACATGTATACTTAGTGACATAAAATAATAATTTAAGGTGTCTTGCAACCTTTGCAAGTAACTGTTTACTATCCAATAAGCAGCTTCAGACGAGGAGAATACCACATAATAAAACTCATGGCCTAAATTCTTTGAGACAAATGGCTAGATAGAATTCCTCTAGCTTCGAGAAAGCAACTTGTCATCATCTCATCTTCGTGCAACTTCTCATGCTATAATTATATTAAGGCACGAGCTTCTGCGACAAACTTGCACCGTGTCGTGCCAACTTTACCAGAAACTTGTATAATTATTTTAACGTTTTTGACGCTGATATATTCATATCACGAGAAACGTCGTCTGCCCCGAGAATTCGAGGTAAAGTGTAATGAATATTACAATATCACTCATTAATGTGATCTTATGGGGACCCTTTTTTTTCCTCAGAGCTGTCCATAAGACATAACTTGCAGTTTCGAAAACGACTCGACCCTTCAATCTTGATCGAATCGAATTGATGGAGGGTGAGTTTGAGCTCTCATTCATGGCTCACAGAGTTAGAAAAAAGCAAGACCATTGACTTTAGTTTGTAATAACGATGGCTCGAGGAAACTTATCTATATTATGTAAAAAGGTTGCTTAGGAGTTTGGGCTTTGAAGGGTGGTGGTGGTGGTCCGAAGGTTGGACCTTTTCTTTGGACCACATTACAATGCCAGCAAAAGGAGGGGGACAAGTCCATTTCACCCCAGCAATCAATTTTGAAAAATATTGGTAGTTTTTTTAGTAATAATTCTGACAAAAATTGTAAAACCTACTGCTGCTGATTCACAAAGGAGATTGATTGATTGGGTAGGCATGCATTAGTTTGGATTGAATTAATGATTTGGAGATTAGTAAGGAGCGCTAACTGATCGATCAGTGTAATAATGACAAGCTAATGAAGTTCCATGCAAGCAAGAGGCATCAGCCACGTGCCTTTGTAGTTTAATAATATGCATTCATGCAACTAATTATTGTACTTGCGATGTTAAAGCGATGAATCCTTTTGGAGTGTGATGTAAGAAATCCTTTCAACTGTTCCACCATTCTTAGCATAGATCGAGACTTCATTTACGTTTCACTTTTCCAGTTCTGTTCAATTGGGATGATGAATAGAAAATTTCAGAATTCAACTGTACATTTGGAAATGGAACCAAATGTAATTAAATGGCACATGCTATATTGCTATCTATCTTAACCCAAAAAGCTCAAGAAAAATAAAGATAAAGAAAGCCTAAAGTTGGATGAGAGCCACGTAAAGAAAGAACAGTCCATTTTCTGCACGTTCAATCATGATGAAAGGTGGTTTGTCTCTCCCACAAGCACCTCTATCTGTGTGTGCAAGAAAAAGAAAGATAAAAATTATGCAGTTGCATGTATGATGACAGATCATTTCCTGCCATTTCCACTATAAATATCCCACTAAATCTCACTTTCTACCTTAACATCACATGATTTGCCAAATCTGACCAGTTTAAGCTACAATAATCTTTTAGTCTGATGAATTATGATAATCAACAGATCTGATGTTTCGAAGACATACCCTATATGTAAGGAGACTAAGTTTGAATCTCCCTCATTAAAAAAATCATAGTCCTCTGTCTTGTTTGCTTCTGCTCCAGTTAGCAGTGTGGTGTCTTCTGTTGTTTACTATATATACTACCAATTTAAGAACTTAAGGCCCTTTACAGTTCTCACACCGTCCAAGGTTTTTTTAATTGATATATTTATGTTAACATTTCACCACGAATTGCAGTATCTTTGTTTTCCCAGATATATTTTATCCTTTTTTTTCTTTTTCGTGTGTAGTGTCAGCCAACCCCTTATCATGTTCTTGAACCACATCCTACAAAAGATACCTTGCTCTATGTCCTTGTTTGAGTGACTTTTACACTCTCTACTTTTTCCTGCTCTCTCTCTCTCTCTCTCGTTATAATCAAAGTGACTAAAGTTGGTTCTTTTCTTCTGTTGAGCTGCTCGTTATAGTAAAGCAGATTTCACACCATTCTGGGTTAGAACTAGAATACACTCTTATTGCGTTTCATAGGTTAGATTGAGATTAGTATGAATGTACATATTTTCTTATAACTTTTTGTTTCCAGGATTAGTTATTGATGTGATGGGAGTGATTCTACTTAACTGACGATATCCTGCTGCAGATCCTGATGCTATTACCAGAACAAGTAATAAGATAAGAAATGCTTAAAAGAAGTGAAACTGGCAACAAACATAATGTTTCCAAGAAAGCTCCTTTGTATCCTCAAAATGTGAGTGATTTCAGCGTCTTAAGGAACACTGTCTAACGTCTTTGGATTCTTTCTACTTATTTCAAGAAATTTATGTCTTCAGGGGAAACTGCAGGGAAACCAGGCGCAAGCTTCAAAGAAAGCCATGGCGAATCGGGCCCGATCAACTAGAGAAAGAAAACTAGCCCTATTACAAGACGTAAGTACCTTGATATTTCCTTTCAACTACCCATATTAGCTCTCTGTTATTGTCAGTTTTCTCTCAACTGAATCTTCACATGGTAGGTTGATAAGCTGAAGAAGAGGCTGAGACATGAAGAGAATGTCCACAAAGCTTTGGAGAGAGCTTTCAACAGACCCATAGGATCGTTACCTCGTCTACCTCCTTATCTCCCCCAATGTGTAAGCATTATCTGTATATTTCATAATTGCATCAAGATCCGTTTTTTCTCTGTTTATCCCTTTTAACTCTCAATTTATTGAGTGGGCTTTGTGTAGTTTTTCGATTAGTAACTCACTTGTTGCAATTTGTAATATAGATAGTGGAGCTTCTAGCTGAAGTGGCAGTGTTAGAAGAGGAAGTTGTTCGACTCGAAGAACAAGTCGTGAATTACAGACAAGGTCTGTATCATGAAGCAGTTCATACATCCTCCGTGAAGAGTCCCGAAGATTCTAAGCCCTCGGGCGCCGATTCTTCCTCATATTCTTCTTCGATGACGAAGAAATTGAAGCAGAGGCATTCAAGATCTTCATCTCAATCCGATGTTAGTTCATATCGAACAAGGCTTTTGCCTCCTCTCTCGAGATGTTCTTCGTCTAGGAAGTTGTTGTCAGCTAGCGATGTTGATGATTGCTATGATAAATCAGCAGATTTGGACAACAGGTTAGAAAGGGGAAATCAGCCGTGCCCTAATTCTTGCAAGGATAGGGCGAGCCAAGAAACTAAACCATCAGAAATAAGGGCCCTAGCAAATAGAACTGCTCAAATGAAGCCTAAATCTTCGGTCAAAATCTCAAAGCTGGTAGAATTGTAAGGAGGTTCATGTCTGTGGGAAAGGGAGCTATTCTTCAATACTTGATAATCTTTGTTTTCTCCATGCAGTGTAGAGTTGTAGACGAAGCACATGAGGAGGGTTCTTCTGTTTCTTTTGATGACACGCTGAGAGCATTGGATACCGAGGCGAATAAAACGTCTGAGGAATTGTTAAAATCCCTGATCAACATGTTTGTAAGATTAAGTTCATCAAGAGGGAAGACAATGGATTCAGATTCGTTTACTTCTATATCAGCAAAAGGGTTCGGCAAGAACAATCAAGAACCTGCCTTTCGAGATCCTTATGGCCTATTTTCCGAGTTTGGAAAGAGAGACATTGGCAGATACAAGCATCTCTACAGAGTTGAAGCTCACTCGGTTGATTTCTTGAGGAAAACTAGTTCGTTGTTTCTGATCCAAAGACTCAAGTATGATCATCATCCCATTACCTGTTGTTCTTCCTCAAGTAGAACTATATCATATGCACTCTTTTATATCCTTTTTTCTATACATGGAACTTTCAGGATTCTCCTAAACAAGCTAGAGAGTGTGAAGATTGAAGGACTAAGTCATCAACAAAAGCTAGCATTCTGGATAAACGTATACAACTCGTGCATCATGAATGTAAGCAGCCTTCAGAAAACCAAGAATGATCTTATCATCTGACTTTTCATTGAATGGGCTTGAAAGATCTCGCCATTTCATCGATTCTTCAGGCTTTTTTGGAGCATGGAATACCCGAAACTCCTGAAATGACTGTTCTGCAAATGCAGAAGGTAAATGGCTTTTCTTTCTTTCATTCATGTGGGCTGATGAGATGAGAAATCCTGCTTGTTAATGCTTAACTCAACTGTCAAAGTAGAAAAAACTCACACACAGATATCATCATCAATGCTTGCCCTTATGTGCATTGCAGGCAACAATAAAGGTCGGGGGGCATGTCTTCAATGCACTTACGATTGAGCACCTTATCCTGAGACTCCCATATCACCTGAAATATGTAATAAGTTCTTCCTTATCCCATCTTTATGATCGTAAAAGCACACATTTTTATATCATGGGGCTCGCTCGATTTTAACTCCTGTTCCTTCCACGGTTAATAGACTTGTCGTCCTAAATATGCAAAGAATGACGAAATAAAAGTTCTGGGAACTCTTGGCCTGGAGTGGTCAGAGCCACTCGTTACATTCGCACTCTCTTGCGGTAGCTGGTCCTCGCCTGCTGTAAGTAACACCTAATCAAGAAAGCTGTAATTTTTGTTTTCAATTTAGCCATACTAACCTCATTCGTTCGTGCTAATACTTACGCAGGTTAGAGTGTACACGGCGTCTAAAATCGAAATGGAGTTGGAAACAGCGAAAAGGGACTATTTAGAGGCGACCGTGGGAGTCTCAGCATTGTCGAGGAAGATAATAATTCCGAAGCTGTTAGATTGGTATGTTCTTGATTTTGCAAAGGATTTGGATGGGCTGATTGACTGGGTTTGCTTGGAGGTGTCTGATGATGTAAGGAAAGAAGTGATCAGTGTAGTTGAGAAGGAAGAGAAACAGAGTAGTTTGTGTGATTTAGTACAAGTTACACCGTACAATTTTAGGTTCAGATACCTCCTCATTGTCTGCCGTTAAAAAGCTCTGTTTTATAGCAGCAAGGTATGGTGTTTTTTGAATATTTCCAAGAGGGTGGTGCAGGTTTTGTATACTATACAAAGAACTCGTAAGTGCTCGTGTGATTGACAAGTTTATATTTAGGAGGGTTTAAATAAGTAAGTGTTTATATAAAACAAATTAGTGGGTATAAATAAAATGTGTGTTTGATTATGGTGTGTTTATCTAAAACTGTCTGCATGGGTTGGAGTAGTTTTATATAAACTCGTGATTTAGATAAACCTGCCAACCAAATACTGTAAGATATCATAAACCCATCTTTAAATACTTAAACCCTCCAACAATCAGTAACATTTGATTCTTTTTTTCCCAGTGGGTTAAGTAAAATACTACAAAATGCCTAGGGTTCAACTCGTCAAACGAAAGGGAAGGAAGGAAGCAGTGAGGCAGAGAATACATATGTTTGACTGAGTATGCAAGATCATCTCGTACCATATAATATCAGAAGAACCACTGAAGATACTTTCGACTATTGATCGAACTTGAAAACAGAGAGAATTTACTGTGACGATGGGAAACACACACTTGAAAACAACACAGACGAAGCTAGATCGTGATGACAACTGTCTCCTAAACGACATGAATTATCGAATATCATTTCTCGAACCAAAACACACGGGGCAGGAATAATATAAACAATGTTTATTACTACCTATGTCCCAGTTAATACTTTCCAAAAATTAGTTGACACGTAGATTAAAAAACCACATTTTTTAATATTATAGTACACTTTTAATGGAGAGAGAAAACTAATTAGTTGGCACGCAAATGAAAAGCCTTTTTAAATATAAATGGTGTAATTAGTTTAATTATTGGAATAATTTTTTACCAAAAGTAGAAATGAGAAGAATTATGTAAGGCACCGAGATTGAAAGATGGGAAGAAATAAGTGGGACGGGAGAAATATATATATATATATATATATATATATATACACACATCATCATCTTAAAAGGAAAAAGAAGACGAGCTACGGAGAGGACCACACAGGACGATAGTCAAACAGTTATATATATATATATATATATATATATATATACTAGCAATTTAAAATCGCGCACAAGGCGCGATGATAAATGCCCATATTTCCCTCTAATAATCTAATCACATATTATGGATTAAATGAAATTATCATTATTGGAGACGAATTAGAAACTATATTTTACATGAGATAGAAAGTAATTTCAAAAGATAAAAAAAAAAAAAAAATCTAATTGGTTTGCACTACCCCTACCGCTCATATATCATAACATTATTGAATGAAACTACTCTAACCAGAAGCTCAGACAGTTTTTCATGGTAAGTCTGTCTGGAGCAACTTACGAATCTAAATATTTGATCTCTATCAGTACAATCTCAGATAATTTTCAATAAGTTATTTTCCAATATTATTGACGTTGCTTCGATAGTTTTCATTGAATGTTATTATATGCTTATATGTTACCCTGCACTTCAATCATGCCTAGATATTTTTTCATTGAATATTTATACATAGAAACTTTATAGTCTGCCAACATGGTTGAAAATTCGTTATGTATAATGGATGAGACGTCGTGTTTCTACACCCATAAAACTCCTTTGGCAATTAAATATTAAATAATTTTAAATGAAAGAACTGCTACTAAAAATACAAAAGTCTATGTTGCTTTGAGTGGAATTTTTGTTCCGTAGTTCCAAGAATGAATTTAATGACACTAATTGCATTTGACGAGCGGAACTACTATGCATTGTGGATGTAGTAATATAATTTTTTAAGACTCTTTAGCTACTATTTTTCTTGTATGTAATGACAATAGATTAAAAAACTATTTATAGGTTAAGTTAAGATCATTTTTCATTATTAGATTATGGAAATGCAAAACAACAAATCAATTTTTGGTCAATATATTACGTTACTAAAAAGACAATGTTATAGTGATATTAATATTATACATATTAAATAATATTCGTAACTTGTAACTTTTGTAAGATATCATCATGCATACACTATATATATGTACATGCATATAATTTCTAAAGTGGAGAAGGAACCTTGCACTCAGAAAACATATACTCCCTCCGTCCCGGTAACTTTTGTACATTTTACCAAATCGGGCGTCCCACTATCTTTTATACATTTCCATATTTAGTAAAAAACTATCACACACAATCAATATAATAACATTAAATATTCTTAAAAGACGTGCCACACCATACACTTTTCTTCCACTATACTATTAAAATATTATATTTCTTAAAAACCGAACCCAATCCCAAATGTCCAAAAGATACCGGGACAGAGGGAGTACTATATATAGTATAAATATATGCCAAGTCGAAGCCTAAAAAACCCGGCAGCTATATATGTATTTTTTCTCTTTATCTATATTTATTTAAATATTTAAAATGCTTTGAGCATATAGGTTGACAGGCAATGATTACCCTAGATGTATAGATTACGAACAAAATCACTGTTCATATACCCATACACATTTATAATATATAATATATAGATTCAAGAGGAGGAAACAAGAAGAAATTCCACGTGAATTTCATTGTATCGTTGCATATGCCTTGCTTTTCAACGAGCGCAATTAATATATTTGCTGTGAGTCCACTCTCTCTCTGAAATTAGAAATATAATGGTTGTTTCTTGGTTCCGCCTTTTGGTTATTAATTACAACTCATGTGTTTGTTTTGACTTTTGACGAATTATATCTCAGTCAAATCCACCGTGTGTGTGATGCGTCATCACAAGCCATGCCCATGGACAACTGGATCCTTGCATTTTTGGACAACGATATATATTTATTATCATAATAAGCAAAGCAAAGGTCCAAAGCGTAGAGTGGACTATAGAACTAAAGAGTCTTGGCTTGCATAATATGTCTGCATCAAATCTCTGCCCACTATGTAAATGTACATATATAAGGAGCCATAGCTAGCTAGCTATATATAAAACCATCATCACGATAAGTACTACTTGTGTGTGTTTTCTGCATTACTATTATCAGTTCCTCATTATATTATAAGCACTAGTAAGTAGTAAAAAAGATAAATATAAATGGGTGTAGTGTGTCTTTTCTCTGGTGCTGCTTTGGGAGCAGCTTTCGAGATACTCTTCAGGGCAATTGTCAACGTGTCACGCGACATAGCCTCCTTCAATTCCGAGTTCAACAGTTTAAAGTCAACCCTCGATTTCATCAACAGAAACAACCTCAGTAGTACTAATTATTACTACAGCCTCACTGATCATAAAGAGGCCGAAGAGCTATTGTTGTTGATCGCCGCCGTCGAGTTATTAACCGAGGGAGAAAAGCTGATACAAAAGTGCTCGAAAGTGAATAAGTGGAATCCATTAAAGAGGTGGTATTACTCCAAGAAACTGAAGAAATTCGAAGCCTCGCTTCACAAGCTTTTTCAGATCGACGCCGCCGCTTTTCATCTCCTACAAAGTACGAGGATCTCCGCCGCCATGCAAAGGTTGGAAGTCAAGGTCGATGACGTCATCCAAACGGTGGTGAGAACAACGCCGCCGGCGACTGATGACGAAGATGATGGGAAACCCATTACTTGCGTAGACAAGACTACTACATCAGAAGAATCAGTAGTCGTTGATGATTATGGAGGTAATAATTCGCATTGGAAGACTACCATAGTCGTTGATCAACAACATTCGACGAGCTACTGCCGTACTGCATTAGTAGAGGAGGTTGCAGTATTACATATTTATGGTTCTTGATGAAATATTAATTTCTTTGTATTTCTTTTCTGATATGGTTCGTTCGGTTAGATTTCATTTTAGATTATCTGACCGGAACGCAATATTATATTTTGATCTTGCTGCTTTGTTTGTAATATATAAGGTCGGTTTTATTGTATTCATATATAAGTACTTCGACATATAATTAATGGTTAATTAACTGAGATAATCTTTAGTTCCTGCTGCATGCACAGTTAATAATTTCTCCATAACAATATATAGCATGCAATGCAGTGCAGTTTCTGTGAATTGACCTTGATTTTCCGCCGAAGAACCCTTATATCATATTCCCATTTCCTCATTCCACCAACCAACCGTCTACCAAGAGACAAAGGTTGTCCTTTTTTCTCTTTTCTTCATTCGGAAAGACACGAAGGCTGATGGTGATGTCAAGTACTACATTTTCTTTGCAATAAGTCAAATCATATAGATAGATGCACAAAACCCTAATAAGAATCATATGTAATCGATCATCCTACGTAGGAGAGTGCATGTTTCGAAATTATTTTGCAGTTTCGGTTGTTGACTTGTTGTTCACTGATTCCTATTCAGACAAGTCATCAGTTTTCCCTCTGAATGTCCCAAAAAAAAGGTTTTTTTTTTCCCTTAAAAAATGGGATTTTTTACACATAAATACCCTTATGTAAAAAAAACTTGTAATTTAGTAACTGTCAGCATTTTTTTATATGTAGGTACCTAACAGAATAATTTTTTTGCAGATAGGTACTCGATCCGGCGCAGCCCGCAGGTACGCCATACAACATATTTGGGAACCCTATATCAACGTATTGTGGTACGTAATACGTTTAGAAAACGGTACGCCGTATTAGCACATTTAGGTACGCCCTATTTACACGTTAGGTACGCCGTACAAACACATTTAGGTACCTATATCAACATGTTGTGGTACGGATTCACACACAGGAAGGTACAACATTTCTGAAGAGACTGGTACAAATTAAATCGGGTACCTATCTATAAAAATTTCTGACATAGGTACTGATCTGTAAGTTTTTATTCAAATAGGTAATGTGTAGATACCCGTAAAAAAAATTATAAAGGTTGAGTCCTTAAGAATAATATAGCCCATAAATCTTGAAGCCCAATTCCGCAATATGGTGAGGGCTCAATTAAAGAGCCCATTAACTAATTAACTGTGGCCTATAAATTTGGAAAATGCAACTCCTCAGCAGACACAGCAGCATGTATATAAATACAAATACAACTGCGATTTAATAAAAACAAAATGATGAAGCTCTAAACTGTTAATCATCATATTCAGTACCTAATCATCAACATGCGTGCCTCAATTATGGCGATCGATCGTTGATGATACACAAAAAGTATGCGTAAAAAAAGCATAGGACGATTTCAATTCAATAGTAATTTATGAAGAAACTGTCGGAATATGGGTTTAAGTATGGAAACCGTGTGGAACCCACCTACTCACATGGGCGAGCGCGGTGCTCATACGTAATGAATACATTTTCTCTGCTTTACTTTACCTATTATCTTATTATATTAATTTTCTATTATTAATTAAAATTTATATATGGTCACCATTTCCCCACATATTACCGTCCCAGAGATTGGACAAATTTTTATGTGGATAGATAGCATCGAAGTTGGTATATGCTAAATTTAGCTCGCGATTGGAGCGAGTTGCATTGCATGAAAAGCATTTTCTTTCTTCTTACAAAACTATTAAGGAAAGACTTTGAGAAATGAAATTTATTTATTACCATTATTATTATTTGCTTGCAACTGACGACAAACAAAATCCAAGAATATCATCCATTGGGGATTTCGGGTTGAAAATTTCGAAGGAGAATACCGATTAGATCGAGATTTAGATCATATCAATGCATCGGACATAGCAATTCTTGTGGCAGTTACGGCCAACCGCCGGTTATTATAATCTCTCCGTCGACCTTCAATAACTGAAAAGTTGCATAGACTTAATTTCGCGCGTTGTCTATTTGGTTTGCATTAATATTAAATAAATAAGGTTGGAAGCGCAAACGCGTGAATCAAAGCCGTATATGAAAGTTGGCAATTACGCTTTTTTTTTCTTTCTTTTTCTTTTATTAATAGATCTTTTTACCTTTTTCTTCCTTTGAATAACCTGTCAGCTGTCAGCAACATAACCAAGTTTATTATTATGCTTAAATACACAGAGACGTCCATCGAAATCACAATTTTGCTAGCATAATACGCACACAGATCTTGAACCAAGATTTTATCCTCTCATTCTTTAAACAACTGGTAAGTGTTACATTTCTGCCAACGGTTGTCCACAGATTACTTTAGATCAAGATTCACACAAATGCCCATCGGCGTTTCTTGTTTTCAGACATGGGATTGCTCAGTTTCTTCGCACTGTTGAGCATTTGCTACTGTTTGGCATCTGCTGAAGACGATTACAAGTACTACACTTGGACAGTCACTTATGGAAATGCATCACCACTTGGCCCTTCTCAACAGGTTAACAGCAAGTTTTTTCTCATCCCCAGGTGAGTGAGTGTGTGTTTTTCAGACGTCTGAGGTTATTTCTTTGGGCAGGTCATTCTCATAAACGGTCAATTCCCTGGTCCTCGTCTTGACACAGTGACCAACGACAACATAATCCTCAATGTAATCAACAAACTCGACCAGCCATTTCTTCTCACATGGTGAGTTAGTGAGTTTTCCCTCTGTTTACTACAAGCCTTTCTCTTTTCCCGGTTTCTGATCAAGAAAAGAGCTTCGATCTGACCCAGGAATGGAATCAAACAGAGAAAGAACTCTTGGCAAGATGGCGTGATTGGGACGAACTGTCCAATCCCTCCGAACACCAATTACACGTATAAATTCCAAACCAAGGACCAAATCGGAAGCTACTCTTATTTCCCGTCGACCCTAATGCACAGATCCGCCGGCGGATTTGGCTCGCTTAATGTGTACGCCAGGTCGGTGATTCCCGTCCCATATCCAAAACCCGCCGGAGATTACAGCCTTCTCATCGGCGATTGGTATAAGGCGAGCCATAAGGTTCGCTCGTAGCAATTTCTTGTTATTACAATCAATCGTTCATTCGTACGCTGTCTCTGTTCTCTGCTCCTTGTAGTTGATTCTATTATGTAAAGATAGAATCTTTCGACTAAACTGCACCTGAAAAAAATTGCATTTTTTCAGGAACTGCAGCAGATTCTTGATTCTGGGAAATCGTTGCCTTTCCCTGATGGAATGCTCATCAACGGACAGGGCCGCTCTTCATTCTCAGGCGATCAAGGTAATAATATAATTGCTCATGTTATGCCTTTGAAACTCTTTTGCTCCCTGTAATGAAGACTCCATTTCTTTTACTTGTCTTTGATTGCCAGGGAAAACCTACATGTTCAGGGTTTCGAACGTGGGCTTGGCGACTTCTTTCAACTTCAGAATACAGAATCACAAGCTGAAGCTGGTCGAGGTCGAGGGCTCTCACGTCCTTCAGAATACCTACAACTCTCTCGACATCCACGTGGGCCAATCAGTATCGGTCCTCGTAACCTTAGACCAAGTCCCAAAAGATTACTACATAGTTACCTCTACAAGGTTCACAACTACAGTTCTAACTGCCACGTCGGTCTTACATTATTCGAACTCTCAAACATCCGTCTCTGGGCCAATCCCGGCGGGTCCCACAAACGAAATCCAATGGTCCATAGATCAAGCTAGATCCTACAGGTAGGTATACGTATGATCATGGTCATATAGTTACTACAAGTCGTGATTACAGAGATATTTGTTGTGTCTGAAATACCTGCAATTTGTTAGGTGGAATCTGACTTCGAACGCAGCTAGGCCGAATCCTCAAGGTTCTTTCCACTATGGAAGCATAACACCTTCGAGGACCATAGTTCTGGCAAACTCGGCGCCTGTCCTCAATGGGAAGCAGAGATATGCTGTTAACGGCATTTCTTACGTAAATCCCGATACTCCCCTTAAGCTCGCAGATCATTACAATATCCCGGGAGTTTTCAGCGTTAACTCCATCCAAAGTTCGCCGCCGAGCTCTGGCGCGAGCCTAGGCACGTCTGTTCTCGGAGCTGCTCTGCACGATTTTATCGAGGTCGTTTTCCAAAACAATGAAGACACTGTCCAGTCTTGGCATTTGGACGGCTACGATTTCTGGGTTGTCGGGTAGGCGATTGATCTGCGGAAATCGAAAAGTCTACCAAATTTATGTTTTTATTAGTCTTATATACAATAAGAAGAAAGGAAAAAAAAACCCCATCTTTTCCTCAAACAGATTCGGGGCAGGAAAGTGGACGCAAAGTAGCAGGAGTTCGTACAACCTTGTCGATGCTTTGACCAGACACACAACTCAGGTAGCATACAAAACTCAAAACTGACAACTTATTTGCTTCAATCGATCAGCGATTCACGAGATAAAACGTGGGACAACAGCAGTTTCTTACATGGGTTTCTTTGCAGGTCTATCCCAAATCATGGACGGCGATATTAATTTCATTAGACAACCAAGGAATGTGGAATCTGAGGAGTGCGATGTGGGGAAGGCAGTATCTCGGACAGCAGCTTTATCTCAGAGTTTATAACCCTACGCCGAGCCTTGCAAACGAGTATGATATTCCGTCGAACGTCCTTCTCTGTGGTAAAGCCGTCGGAAGATCGCGTTCGTAGATTGGAAGAGAAGTATGAAGAATTCTTTTTACCGGGAAATTTTATACTCTATAATCTGAATGCTTGAACGAGGTCTTACTCTTCTTACGTGTGCGTTGATTGTCGACCTTCTTTCTGGCTTGTATTTTAGAGTTGCCTCTACCTGTCTATTTATTTCGTTGTCCGTACGATTTCAATTGGGCCAAATCTTTTGACCCATTTAGTGAAATTATTCCTTAGCTCATCGGCCCAATAAGTTATTTTAACTATCAAAATTCAAATCAATCAACCCAAGACAGAGACACACCATGTGACGTGGCAAAATGTATGAGCAGCGTGGAGCACATTGAGACCGTATTTTATGGGCTATTGGTCCATGATGATGGGCTAAAACTTGATGGTGGGCCTACTTTGTAAAAGTCAAAATTGTTCGTGATTTGAGGCTCGGAGCACATAGGTGAATCATGATCAAGAATCAAGATCAAGCACCACTGGCACATTAGATATTTGAAGTGTCACTCGTCGATTGTTTATTTTCCTTCACCTTCTCTGATATGATCGCGATGAACTGCGAAATTTTCCGCCTCAATGAGCTCGTAAGTCTTCGATTCTAACAGCTGGTTAACAGTTCTTTGCGATTTGTTTGTCGAAGATGAATCGTTTGTGAATTTGTGAACTTTTCCTTCTATTAATCAGGAAGTTGAGCAATTCGAAATCCGTGAAGTTCTTCGATGTAAGTACTGTTTTATGCTTCTTTACTTTTAGTTTGTGTTATTAGCACTATCTTAAGTCTTTTTTTCTGATTTTGGTTGAATTAAGAGGTGTTATGAGGGTCAATTTTGGATATAATTTTGCTTGGCTTGGGCCACTTTTAACATTTCAGCTGGGTGCGATTTCCGATTGCTGAGGGATATGTAAAATATTGAATATCTGCTTTGCATTGCAGGCATTCTGCACACCATATTCTTCCACAGAGCATTAGGTTTAGTGCGTCCGAAAGACGTTGACTTGGAGCTTTTTGAGATAACATATGTGAGTTTTTTGCTGTTCTTTGGCATGTGTGATGATCCCCGTTGGTCGGATGTATGTTTTCGCATAATATTGGATAAAATTTACAGTTTATTGTTTGATGTTCTTAATAATGCAGGTGCAATGTGGGGACATTGAAATTGAGAGGAAAATAGATGAGAAGATTGATCAGTTCATGGATAAGGTGGAGAAGCATCCCAATAAGAAGAATCAGGTCTGTTTGCTGTCCCTCTCTTTAATTTCTTATTGATTTCTATCCGTATTGGACATCCAAAGGCATCTGTTGCTATACTTGGAGGGAGAGTGAGTTCTATAGAGATTTTGAGGCACGTACTGTGTTAAAATTAATAAGAATTTCCCTAAAAACGTCATTAAGATTCACCGAGGCAACCGTGCAGATATGCTTGTCCTTCTATGAGGTCAAAAACAAACACCCAACATGGTTCACCAACAAAGTGGAACGCCTACAATGGGAACAATGGCAGATAAATTTGAACGTCGTACAACACCTCAAAGGACATTCAGGCAAGTCCCATCATTCAAAAGCCACAGTCGACCCTGGAGGTATTACGCTTGGCAATCATATCCAAATCCAATGCCTTATATATTTTGGTGTCGTTTTATTCAACCTTTGTTCTCTGAAATTGCAGCTGAGGCTAGAACTGCTCGGCGTGCAGCTCTTGAAGCTTCTCTCCGCGACGTTCTGTTTCAGATCATCAGATATGTGAATGAAAAGAAGGATCACATTCCCCCGATACCAAACCGTGAAGGTGTTTCCTTCCCTTATGAAATTACTATATCGAGGTACATTCTGCTACTGGCACTCAACACCCATATGTTCTTGCATATGGTTCACTTTCGAACTGGTGATACACGATGTTTGATGCACCCAATAATTTCTAATATAACAAACCATGCCGTCGGTTTGAACCATTTCATCAAAAACCAGTAATTAATCTGCTGAAATCATGCGCTTTCTTGTTTTTTTTTAGTTCATCAGAGTCAGCTTTTGGGATGGACATGTTCAAAAGGATGCTCCAAACTGGTCACCCGTCTATGCTCGGCTAAAGACTCGATCTTTATCACTTCGTTTGTTTATTCTATTCTAAGGAATCCCAAATAGTTTATTATCCGTCACTTGTGAATAGTCACTTGTGAATAACTTTAGCCTACGCTCTGTTTCCAATACTGATATATTTAAATCCTATAATCGTGACGACATATATGTACAGTTGAACTGTTCTAATCAAATTCAATTAGTGTAAGGACGAAATTCTGACATAGTTAAACGTTAAGCCGATTCTTGAATATGCTGAAGGTAAGAAGATTAGATAAAGCAGCAACCAAACAATCCCAACCTTCATGTTCTGGTTTGGCTAAAATTAATTGGCCAAATGTTAGCCAACAATTATTCATTACCATACAGAACACATGGTTTTTGACTTATTGGTGTAAGGGACAATCAATCTACGTCAACTGTTGTAAACTGGGACAGCCCTAAGTGGGTCAGCTTTCTGCAGCGCAATCCCAAACTTCTCTTCCATGTCCATTTCTTCGCCATGGCGATCAATTTTCCAGTCAAAAGAGTTCGACAAAGATCCAACCATTACATGCACCATTCTTACAGCCAACGGCAACCCAGGGCATATCCTTCGCCCGGCGCCGAAAGGAATCACCTCAAAATCCCTTCCTCGGACATCTAGATCGGATTCAAGAAACCTCTCTGGTCTGAACTCCGATGGATCTTTCCATATATCTGCATCTCTCCCAATAGCCCAGCAGTTGACGAACACTTGAGAGTTCTTGGGCACTGTGTAGCCACAGATTTCAACGTCTTTTTCGACCCTTCTAGGGATTAGAAAGGGAACCGGCGGATGGATCCTAAGGGTTTCTTTCACAATGCAACGAAGGTAAGGAAGGCGTGAAATGTCTGATTCTTCGACGGCCCTTCCTTTTCCTACGACTTGCTCGAGTTCTTCTTTGGCTCTTTTCATTACTTGAGTGTTCCTGAGTGTTTCTGCCATTGCCCATTCGACTGTGTTCGAGGTCGTATCAGTTCCTGCAATGAAAAGATCCTGGGAAAGATGTACGGACATGCATTTTAGAACAAGCGTAATAACTATAACAAGTCATTTGTACATGTCAAAAAACGAACCACGAGCATCCGCTCAATGTGAGTTCGATCGATCTCTTCTGAGTTCTCCTTACTCGTGGAAAGTAGCGCATCAAGCACATCACTATTACCAGCAAATTCGTCTGCCTTCGCTTTCTCCAATCTCTCGTCGACAACCCGGTAAAAAGCTCCAACATCTCCCCGAAATACGCAGTCATCTTCTTTCTGATTCGCTGAGGATCAATCTTTTCCAAGGACGGAAAGAAATCCACCAAATTAGGCGTCCCTGCCTCAATCATAATATTCCCAACAAGCTCCTTGAACTCTTTAGCAGAATCCGAGAAAGGGTCCACCAAATCCTTCGAAAGAATGTGTTCGACAAGAGATTCAACGATGTCCTAAAAGCTGCACGGCCAAGATCTACAGGTATACAAGCCTGGCTACTTTTCTTACAGTAAGAAATGAGCTCCTCGAAATTTTTACTCCTCAGACGCTGGCTAGCGTCCAGCCTATTCCCAGTGAATATATTCGAATTCAAAATCCTTCTCAAACTCCTCCATCGAGCTTCAACTGGGAGCCATATGACGGAGAATTTGTACTGTTCGTAAGCTTGAATAGCATCTGGGATAGTACGTGTCGAAAAGGACAAGTCTTGCTTCTGCAGCACCTCTTTGGCCATCTCAGCCGATGATATTACAAGCGTGTTGACGAATCCGAGGCGCAAGAACATGACAGGGCCGTGAATTCTGGCGAGTTTTACAAGAGATTTGTGGGGTTGATCGGCCAACAGTAGATGAAGACTTCCGATCAACGGTAATGGAATGGGTCCTGGCGGAAGTTTCTTGGCCCATCTGCTTGTGGAGAAAAAGCTTCGGACTAAAAATATGACGGATGATAGGAATATTACTATTGTGAGAAATGCCATATGCTCGATTGCAATTTTTGTTTCTTTAGATTTGATGTTGTATATGAATATTTTTATAATCGTAAGCCAGCCTTTGCCTAAATCAGAAGATTTTTCTTATTCTTCATATTATTTATTTAATTTCTAGACACCTACCTACATACTTATTAGTCATTTTCTGGTAGCCGCTTTCTCATATATGGACTATGGAGGACTGTCTTTTACGAACCCACTTTGGGTTAGTGACTCAGAACACGTTGAAACTTGAAGAAGTTAATTTTATCTTTAGCGCGTATGTATATAATGGCAAAACTCACTCGGTCAAACTCTTACAACGTTAGAAAAGATCGATCAAAACGACGAAGTACTTCTGCTTCGTCATCTAACGGTCTTGAGTTTGCATATAATAATGTCTCATATTGGGAAACTACGCAAGTCAAAAGATCTTATCATCTCCGAAACACAACAAAACAAACACTAAGAGACAAAACCTAAGATAATAATTCGCGGGAATTTCTTTTGCTCTTCCTTTTTTCTTCCTCATTTCATGAAGTCAGTAGGCGTAGAGGAAATAATGGTACGTTCAGGCAAAGGATATGCGCTATCCCCAACATGCCACGTGTCCGTCGCACCGACAAAAGGCCAAACGTTGGTCTGAAACCCAAAGCCGGCCACGTCATCAAGCCTGAAACCTCCCATGCCCGACAGTGCATTCATACCACCGCCGCCATTTAACAACGAAGTGAAACTTCCACCGCCGCCGCCACCAAACGCATGGTGAAAACACTGTGCTTCTCCTGCGAACGGCGAGTGATGGAACGCGTTGGTGGCGGCCGAGGATGAGGTCGTTCGGAACCGCTTGGCGGAGCTCCTCCTAGAGCCGCCGCCGACGGGGATGTCTCGGAGGATTCCGCTGGGTCCAGTACCGGCGGCAGGATTTGCAGAAGTGCCGCGGCTGGGACAAGTTGTAGTTGTTGTAGTAGCAGAACTTGGTGTTGGTCGAGTGGCAGCGAGGGCAGGGGAGAGGCGGTCCCTCTGGCGGCGCGTGGCAACCCTTCGCGGTGGGCCTTGGCGTTGCGTTTGTCACCATATTTGTTTTTTTGTGGAATGCAAGCGTTGAGTTGAGTGAATAGATAGGTGGCTGGGTTTTATAGTAGAGAATAGATTTGAGGAGGCGCGTGAGATTATTCGGCAGCTTTTTGCAGAGGAGGGTTCGGCTCTGTTGTCTACTCTGTCAAAGTGGAAAATGCATGGAGATTATTATTATTCAGTCGGCTCTCACAAGATTCTGTCTGTTTCCTCATAGATTAACATTACATGCGCCTTTTTTTTATTTTTGTTATATATCTAACATTAGTGTAAGAAAGAAGTGGAAAGCACAGACAAGCCTTCACCGAGTCCTTTTCTTGTACGTTGTAGAAGTAGAAATGAGATTTGACCGTTTGCTTTAGGAGAAAACTGTCGGCTTAGCGTGGAATGGAATTGGACAGAGATGGCTTTCTTTCCCTCGTCTTTATTCCAAGATTCTTTCGTACAAGCTATGAGCAGGTTTGTAATTATTTGTCTCCTTACAACAATTTAACGACAATAAAGACACTTGAAGATCAATGATCCTTTTACAGCAGCAAACAAGATGATATACAACATAAGATAATCGCCATCATCAATCAATATCATGAGACCACACTAAACTGATCATCATCAGTAATTATAAATTATTAAAGATCTCTGAGTTGCCTGAGATTCATAGGAGATACATACTTTGTATCTCCATCCACCAACTGCTTGGCAAGTATAAGGTTAGCAGCCTCGCTGGGATGGTAAGGATCCCAAAACACATGCTTGTCTCTATCCGAACACATACTCGACGTGGGCCCACACGGTATAATCCCCGCAAACTGCCCCCCATTCCCACAACAAGCTTTACTCGCGCTAGTAAACCCTTCATTCAAAAAAAATAAATAAATAATCAGTTCTTGATGATTCGAAAAATCTAAGACGACAACGACGACGAATACTGCTCTGAATTCGATCTCTTATTATTACCGTACTGTGCGTAGTTTGTAATGAGCTCCATGACGAGATCGTAGACGTTCGCATGAACGAAAGTTGCGCCCGAAAGATTTTCGTCGAGTTCTTGAAGAAGATCCTTAAGCCTTGCGTTGTACTGAAGCGCGAGCTTGTTGGGCAACGCTACGCATTCGTTCTCGCTAAGCTGGTTTATGGTCTTCTGATACGGTATGCACCCGATGGGCCCCACGTTTCCGATCACGAACTTTCTCGCGTCCAATTGGTACAGTCTCTGCAAACAAGGCGAAAAAAAAAATCAAGATATATATGCATGAAAAACTATATATGTAGATGCATGTGTTTTATATTATTACGGTAAGTTGTCCCCTTAGATGATTGATCATATCATCTACGTATCCATCTGGCGACTGCGAGATTCTTGCGCCAGCTGATATGACGGGCAAGAGGTAGTTATTCAAGAAATCGTTCGATCCTATCGTGATGGAGAATATCGATCTTTTCCCTACGTAGTCTTTGGCCTTCGAAGCGCCCAATAAGTTGTCGATCTGTTTGCGAGTGATGTTGAAGTAGTCGACTTGTATATCCAGAGAAAGCCTATTTACCTGCAGGTTAAAAAATTTCATAATATGTTATTGTAAGAAGTATACACATTTTCTTGAATATGATTTGATTTACTCACAAATATTCGACCGGTGGCATTCATGATTCCCCCGCCGCCCGAAGCGTAATTTACGCCGTACAATACGGCTCTCCCACTTGTGTTCGGTGCTAAAAATGGCGAAGCGTAATGCGTCTGTCCTAATTCCTCGCCTAAGAATATGGAAAGCAATAAAACGAACTGAAGGATATATATGACGAAAATCGAATAAACACAATAATAATTTAACTTACCGACGATATCTCCTATAGTTCTTCCATTGGTGTATCGTCCAGTAGGGTTTCCGCCCGAAGCTTTAAAATCGATGCCATTAGGTGAAATATTAGCCTTCGACAATGTGGATAAGTAGTTGTTGTTCCCAGCGTCTACCAATGAATCGCCGAATATAAACGAAGCCCCTCTCGACAAATCATCGTCGTTCTGGGAAACTGCAAAGGAACTCAGAAGGGTTGTGGTTACTACGATGATTATTAAGGTTGTTACTAATAAGTTCATGTCCATATTGGCCGCCATGGTTGCCTAATGCTGGTGATGATTCACTTATATATTTTGAGATGACATTGATTTGTTGGGAAACTTCATTGTTTTTTCTATGAGGTTAGGTCATCGACGAGCGGTTACTTTTATTACAAGCTAAGTGAAGAGTTTCAAAACTGCTGAAATTAGTGACTATTATTGAGACAGCTCAGATTTGTGTCGGTTAGATAGGTTGAGTCTGAAGTTAGTTCAACATGTCACAACTAGATTTTGACTAACTGACGTGAAGTGGTCCCGTCGTGTAATGGATGTAAAATAAAAACTGGTGATGTAAATGTTGACTGTAATGTAAGAGCAACACTCGATCTCACACAGAATGCACAGCGGAAAAACTAACAACTTTAGTGACGAAATATGAAACACACGAGATGTAAATTTTGTGCAGCAAGTTAGAAACTTGCTGCGTGCCTCATGGCGAAATTCCACTATTACGATGGATTACAAAAACAACTATCTTGCGATAGTACAAATCACGCCTAGTAAAAGAATGGAATCTAACGACCCACTAAACTAGAAAGTCCTAAGACCTTTGCAAAACTAGGCTGAAAACAATAAAAGAACTCTCGTGAGTTTGCTCTAACTCGATGTAGGCTTCGCTCGTTATGACTCGTGTGTCTCTAACGGAAAAATGAAGTCTTGTATAAATACTTCGACTTCGTAAAGACTTGCTCAACGTCCATCACGTCCTCAATGTCCACTCTGCCTAATATGGCCGTTAGACTTTGTCTTCCTCAGTCCCAAATGACTTCGTCTCCTCTTATCCTTCAAGACACCTATTTTTAGTAAGCACTTCTCCAATTTTCGCTCCTATTAATCCACGCTGTTTGCACACGGTTTGAACCCTTCCTAACCTTATCCAAGACCTGGAAAATACTAAGAAAATACCTCGTAATTAAATTAAATAAGTTTTGGGCATGAAAGATAAAACTGAAGGTTGACCAATTCCCAGCGACAATGTCGACAGGAATGTGGACTCAACATGATTGTCAACATTGAGCTAATCAACATTAACAATCTCCCCCTTTTTATCTTTCTTCCCAAAACCTTAGCAGAACTTCGCCATAAAAAAAACTCCCCCTGAAAGCAACATTTACTCAACCACAACTATTAAACATGGTTAGAGTAAACAGACATAGACTAGTAGCACTACTAATCAACAGTACATGCCGATAGGAGGTCCAAGTACACAAATCTGCAAAACATAAGAAATCATACGCAGGCATAAGAAAAAAAACAAGGTCAGGCATGCAAGCAAAGCATGCAAAAAGAAAAGACCACCCAGGTCTACAAGTTCTCCCCTACATCTCAGCTTCATCTCTTGTCTCAGCGCTATCTCCTTCCACATTCTGGGCGTGTTCACCGTCAGCTCCACCGTCAGCTCCATCAGGCTCGGCCTCTGTCTCTGCTTTATCTCCCCCTTTTTGGGAAGAAAGAAGCTGCATCAAGATCTCTCGTTGAGCTACCAAGGCCGCAATAGACTCATCGGCACGTTGAATGGCCTTTTCCAGCTCTGATGTTGACGACGATGTGGAGGCAACATTCTCTTCAGTATTCTGCACTCCTACCCAAGGCAGATCGACCACTCTATGAACGCCAGTTAGATGGTTCGTTGTGATGGAAAATGGACACTTCAGGTGTTCAACATAATCCGTGCAGCTTGGCTCGAAGCCACTACGCACCAATACGGACCAAATGAGGGACGGAAATGGCAGTATGCCCTTGCTCTTCTTTTCAGCGTGATAAGCAATGATATTCAGGAACCACTTCCCCCAGTTGATCGGCAGATTGTTGCCCAGTGCATACAAGAGTTGAGCCATCTGCTCAGTAACCCGGCTGTCATTTGCCGTGGGCTGCCAGTTGAACACTGCAAACTTAAACAAAACTGAGTATAGGGAGGTTAGATACGTGTTAGAAAAATTCGTCTCCCACTTCGTCTTTTTCCCGGCAGTAATGAACTTCACCACTTCATCGATGTCGCTGTCTTCAAACTGTTCCACAGACGGTGTCTCCAGAAACTCATTTATCAACGTGTCCGAGAATTCATAGACTCGATTACGCAGAAAAATCTTCCCAAACTTCATTGAATTAGGCTCATTTAAACGAGGGGAGAGATTTGCGTATACCTCACGAACCACCGAGTCGCAAAAAGTTCCCAGACACCTCACAGCTTTGCCCAGATGACGCGACTCCAAAAACTGCAACACCCCGTACTTACGAAAGCTGGGAAGGTCCACCATTCGCTCCACTCGCAAGGTCCTCGACTGTAAGGCGACCCACAGCTCTTCGTTGTAGCTTGTATAGAACTTCTTCGGGTCCTCAGAGATTTCCCAATCAGAATCCGACGGCGGGTCAGCATCTATATCTTCAGGAATAGTGGAGTCTGAAGTTGAGTCAGTATCTGGTTCCACATTTGCTTCAGGAGCAGGAACAGCATCGCTACTTCTCGCCCTTTTGGAAGACTGAGCATCAGAATGTACCGGTCGTTTCCCCGCCCTTTTCTTCAGCCTAGACATCACAGTACTGAGGGGAATATCATTAGAAAATAGACTGTCAGAAGAGGGTTCTGACTCAGCCTGCGCAGTTTGTGGTTCTCCCCCTAAATCTTGAGGCGCCTCTTCTGGAATGGTTTCGTACGTCTGAGAATCGATCAACTCGTCCAGAGAGGGGCTCGGCGGCGCAGTTGGAGGCACCGGACTAGGCTTGTGCGGCGGGATGGTGCGGCCCTTCTTCTTGGTTCGGTGTTTCTTCTGAGTTGGAAACAGGGCACTTAGGGGAACATCGGCCTCGTCAGGGGTAGCTGCCGCCTCAGTCGGCGTCGCGGCGGCCGGTGGGTCAGCGATTGGAGTTGGAACCCCTTGGGCCGGCAGCGATTCTTGGCGATTTGGGGGCGGCGTCGTCTCGTCGGCGGTAATGTCGCCGAAAGGAATGGCTTGCAGAGGGACAGCGTCGACGACGACCTCCTCAGATGCGGACTCCACATTCTGTGCTTCATTTGAAGGTGAGTGTGCCATCGAAAAATTGCAGACGAAAAAAAAAATTGGAAATGAAGTGCAGCAAAACCCTAAAATCGATCGAAGTAATGTCGAAGAGAGAGAGATGATATTCAACTAGGTGGAGAGAGATGATATGTGACTAGAGCAGACTTAAACTGGAGCAGATAAATATAATTCCAACGGTTACATATAAAGGAGGCAAAACTGATATATCGAAATGGGGAGAGTGGGCCAATAATAACCGTCGGATTAAAATAAGCAGTTTTTCAAGTAATAGACTACATAGTTCGTGCCCAAACTGCTTAAATAAAAAATGGAGCCAAAAAACAATAAGTCAGACCAAGTCACTAGAGAATATTGAAGCACACCAGATTATGATTCTACCAAAGATCCCAAGTCAAAAATCATAGTAGAGATGAGCGAGACTAACCGTTTGAGCATCGAAGATGAGCACTTGAGCAAAGCGTAACAAGCTGTTCTTTGAAAAATTCTAATGCAATTCTGAGAGATACTAAAGCTAGACACGAACAAGCTTAAAAACTAATGCATAAAACACGAAAGCAAACAAAATGTAGCACGATCAGACTGACTGTTACTAATGTTGCCTCAACATCCAACTCAACATTCTAATTCCGTATTCCTAGACTTATCTGCGCAATCCTTCTCCAAACCAGTTCCCTTTATTACCCTTTCACCTTATTAATCTAACCGAAATCATGCACTGCCCTTATACCCTAAGCCTCAAGGTTTGGCTTTTTGTCGCATAGTATACATCGTCACCGCGAATGCCGTGTACCTACGGAAACTTATTACCAAGCACCTATATCTAGCAAAGAGTTTACGAGCATGCTTAACTCAACAAGGATTGTCTTTTTGTCGCAAAGAGTACATCGTCACAGCGAATGCCGTGTACCTAGGGACGTATTACCAAGAGCCTATAAAAACCAAGGGATTGGGTTCATTTAGGGACCAGTCGAGCAGGATCATGTCATTTCACAGGAAAACAGAACAGGATATTTCATCAAACATTAAAGCAGTAACAATCTAATCTGACATGTGCTATGTTGATCCAAATGTTGGACCAACATTCAGACCGACTGATGCAGGCCAATGGATTTCTTCAGGTCCGAAAACCTTTCAGAATCCAATGCTTTCGTAAATATGTCAGCTAACTGATGCTTAGTGTCTATATGCTCAATGCGTACAAGTTCTTTCTCAACCATATCTCTCAGAAAATGATGTCTTATATCTATATGCTTCGTGCGTGAATGCTGGATAGGGTTCTTAGATATGTTGATGGCACTAAGGTTATCACAATACATGAGGACAGAATCGCACTCTAAACCATAGTCACACAACATGCTATTCAACCAGATTAATTGCGTACAGCAGCTACCAGCAGCAACATACTCAGACTCAGCAGTAGATAAAGACACACAGTTTTGCTTCTTACTATACCATGCAACAAGATTATTACCTAAGAAGAAACAGCCGCCACTTGTGCTCTTGCGATCATCCTCGTCACCTGCCCAATCAGCATCGCTGTAGCCTACAAGACTCATATTAGTATCTTTAGAGAACCATAACCCTAGGCTACACGAACCACTTACATATCGAAGAATACGCTTAACAGCATTTAAGTGGGAGATTTTGGGCTCAGATTGATATCTAGCACAGACACATACGCTATACATAATGTCGGGTCGACTCGCTGAAAGATATAACAAACTGCCTATCATTGAGCGATACAATGTTGGATCAACATTCTGTCCAACATTGTCCTTACTTACCTTCTGCGTAGACCCCATAGGCGTTTTCATTACCTTAGCCGTGTCCAACCCGAACTTCTTAACAGTGTTCTTCGCGTACTTCTCTTGAGACATAAAAATCCCGTCGCTGCTTTGCTTAATTTGCAATCCTAAGAAAAAAGTTAGTTCCCCAATCATGCTCATTTCAAACGTGGAGTTCATGGCATGTACGAACTGATCTAACATTGATTGCGAACTAGATCCAAAAACTATGTCATCCACATAAATTTGAGCAATTAAAATGTCAGCACCAACTCTTTTCACAAAAAGTGTGCGATCGGCCTCACCTCGAGTGAATCCAAATTCAAGTAAAAAAGTAGCTAAACGTGCGTACCAAGCTCGAGGCGCTTGCTTCAATCCGTACAAGGCTTTCTGCAACTTATAAACGTGGTTAGGAAAATGAGGATCTTCGAATCCCTTAGGTTGTTCAACATAGATATCTTTATCAATAAACCCATTTAAAAAAGCACCCTTAACATCCATTTGGTGTAATGTAATGTTAAGCCAACATGCAATCGCTAATAACAACCTAATAGATTCTAGCCGAGCAACAGGAGCAAATGTCTCATCAAAATCTATCCCCTCTACTTGCGTATACCCTTGAGCTACCAAACGTGCTTTGTTCCTAACAATCCTACCAAGTTCGTCAGACTTATTCTTAAAAATCCACTTTGTACCTATGACATTAGTGTCTTTAGGCCGTGGCACTAAACTCCAAACCTGATTTTTCTCAAACTGCAAGAGTTCCTCTTGCATGGCATTAATCCAATAATTATCCTTGAGAGCTTCAAGGACATTCTTGGGTTCTACTTCAGAAACAAAACATTTAAAGCGTACCTCAGCGTATACGGTGTTCATGCATACGTTTCTTACCATAGATTTGTAGTCCTTACGCGGCTTGTCTCTGGTTTTTCTTCCTTCGTTCACGTCACCAATAATAAGATCTGAGGGATGGTCCTTCTGTATCTTTGCTGGCGGATCTCTTCGAACTTCACTGGGTCCGGCTTCTTCAGCGTTCTGTTCAGGTTCAGATGCTGAGTCAGATGCTGGCTCAACATTGTGCTCCACATTCTCCTCTGTTTCACCAACAGCTTTGACAGCGTCTGTAATAACAACTTGTGGAGCATTTCTGCTGAGGTCAGTAGCATCATCAAATACAATATTAATAGATTCTTGAACAGACTTCAAGCGCAAGTTATAGATACGATAAGCACGGCTGTTCGAAGAGTAACCAAGGAATATGCATTTGTCACTTTTGGAATCAAACTTGGTCAAATACTCACGATCATTCAACATATAGCATACACAACCAAAGACATGAAAATACTTCACAGTCGGCTTTTTCCCATTCAACAACTCATATGACGTTTTCTTAGTACCATGTCTAAAGAATACACGATTAGAAATATGACAAGCAGTATGTAACGCTTCAGCCCAAAAACGCTTAGAAATATTCTTAGATTGCAACATAACACGAGCCATTTCTTGCAAAGTCCTATTCTTCCTTTCGGCCACCCCATTTTGTTGGGGCGTCTTAGGAGATGAAAACTCATGAATAATGCCTTTCTTATCACAAAACTCAGTGAATGACTGATTATCAAATTCCCTACCATGATCTGATCTAATGCGAAAAACAGAAGCACTAAAATTATTCCTAATCATGGCACAGAAATTTTTAAAGAACTCAAAAGACTCAGATTTTTCCCTAAGAAAAAATATCCATGCATATCTAGAATAATCATCCACGAGCACATAAGCATATTTTCTACCACCAATGCTATCTACTTCCATCGGACCCATCAAATCCATATGTATCAACTGAAAACAGTGGGCAGTATGAAAATGCTGAGCAGAATGTGGGTCAATGATCGCGTGCGTGTATGTTTAAATAAATGTTTGTGCGAGTACGTCAAGTAATAATTAAAACGAATATATTAGAACTAGAATCACGCGCGATAGGCAGTGTACCTATCGTTTGTAATATAGCTATAGTGAATATCCGAGTATCGATCACGAGGAATAAATTGATTACTAGTATTGACCTATCGATTCGATATTTAACCTAAATAAAATAGCAGGATTTGTTTATATTATGAACTAATCTAACAAAGCAACTTAAAGGATTGGAAGACGAGGAGGAACTAGAAATAGTAAGAGTGACTTAAGGTGACAAAAATGTGTTCGGGGTTCGAATCCCGAAGAGTATTGTCGGCTAAGGCTACGGAATATCGCTCCTACGTGATTATCGACTAAATCGCAGTAATTTCCTACCCACTCACGGATTTGCTGTCGCCCTAAACGTTCGTGGGGATCTAAGTTTAACGATTACTAGATGGTGAGAATCGAGTATTTGCTGTCGCCCTATACTCGAATCCTAACGTCTACGAATGGCCTAATCGTTATTTAGCTGTCGCCCTAAACGATATACCACACATTCATATCAACACATAGACATATTGATACGAAGAAACAATATCATAGAACGATAAATAGTCGAATGCACGTGTTCACGATTATCCTACGCCTTAACTACGACATAGCCCAACGTTCATCTACTCCCAAACACACAAAAGGATTAGCTACTCATATTAAGCATAACAACAACGAGATTTAAAGGAAACGAAGATAGAGAACTCATAAAACTTCCCTAAGAAGTAAATATGGCGTTTCTGAGGTGGAGCTCTCGTCCCTCGATCGTCCGGGCGTGGCTACGTTGTTGGATCGTCTCTTGAGCTTCTCCGAATCACGGGGCTACTTCTAGTGTTCTTCCTTCTCTTCCTTGCTCTAAGTTTTCGTCCCTATGAGGTTGTGATTGAGTTCTGAGTAGTGCCTCCCTTTTATGCTTCGAAAATGGGCTAAAACCCTGAATTTTGGCACGTTCACGGCCTCTTAACGGGCCTTCACGGCCGTGACGGCGGCTAAAAACCCTATTTCTTGACTTTCTGGCATGAGTCACGGCCTCGTGCAACACGCTTCACGGCCGTGACGGCGGCTTAAACCCTAAATATTGACTCTCTGGTACAGGTCACGGCCTCTTGCATGAGGTGTCACGGCCGTGAAGGGGTTGAATTTCCATTCGTTGAACTCTCTGCCTTGATTCACGGCTTGTTGCATAAGCCCTCACGGCCGTGAAGAGTGTGGTAGTTTCTTCTTAGAGTTCTCTGTCGGGATTCACGGCCTCGTGCGAGATCAGTCACGGCCGTGAATTTAGCTTCTCCAACTCTCTGCCGTTGTTCACGGCCTCTTGCAAAGGAGCTCACGGCCGTGACGCCTTCCTTTGAACTTTCTGTCCACATTCACGGCTACTTACATCAGGGTTCACGGCCGTGACACTGGAGGCTTTCTTCTCCTTACTCTCACTGCCCACGTTCACGGCCTCCTGTGAGGTGATTCACCGCCGTGACTAATGGCTGGCAGCTTCATACTTCGCCGTTTTTGCGTCGTTTTCGCCTCGTTTTCGTTCCTTTTCGCTTGATAACCGTTCGAAGGTCCTACAATATTTAAATGAGTGTAAATAGAGCCAATAAATGCATAGAATGATCAAAACTTTCCTATTATAACTCAAATAAACATAACAATAAACGTATTAAAATACGTTTATCAAACCTCCCCACACTTAAGCTTTGCTTGTCCTCAAGCAAATTAGAAGCAAGTAAAGGTAACAACATAGTGGAATGACCATTCACAATTCACCAACGCAAATGGAAAACACAAGATGGAATCAAGCAAGCAATTACGGACACTGCAACAATAATCAGCACTATTCGACACGAATTTCCTTAGCATTACTAATCGAGATCCACACCTTGCAGGGATTCACTCAAATCACTCAGTGTATAGGCTAATAAATCGGTGAATCACTCAATTCATGCAATAATCTAGTCTATACCATATGCTTGCAAGTCAATCACACGTCTACTACTTTAAGCAGTTAGCAGGAATCAGAAGGTCTTTTTCGGGTTAAATGGGTTCAGATAGTGATGAGGTGGTAGTGGAATCACATATGAGTAGCAGTCGTGTCAGTCTTCATGTCATTGTCTAAAGCGCGCCAGTATCAACCCTTTTGATTACGCCGTCTTCATATTCTCTTATTTCTGCTGCGTTCCACTAAGCCTTTCTTCTTCCAAGTCTCGAAATGAGGGATGATGTGGAATTCACAAGACTGGAAGATTATCGAAGGAAAGGTTCTTTCTTTCTTTTCGCAACATTTCATCCTTTTCTTGCTTCAGTTTCCCAGCAGCCACACCATTTCTCTCTCTCTTTTGTTTCTTTTCTTTTTTTTTTTTTTTTTTTCGCTCTTTTTTTTTCTCGTTCTTCTTTTTTTTTTTTTTTCGAATACCCTTTCGCATTGCGGTGCGCTGCCCTTACGCCAACTCCTTGTGAGTTAAAACTTGTTGAAGAGGGGGTTCTTGACTGCTTTCAGCGTTGTCTTGAGGCGTCATCCGACTACGCTTTTCGACTTTGACATTCGACTTTCACTTCTGCTTAACTCGGGTTCAAATGATCTCTGGAGGCTTATTTAGGTCAGAGGGTTATGATATACGAGGTGTAAGAAATAAATAGGCTTAGGCACAAAGTGGCTAACTACGGTGATCAGTTGTGGTCGGGAACTTTGGCCGTGGACTTATTTCCTAATGCCTTCGTCATATTCATGCAAAACATACTTCAAGCAATTTCAATGCGTATCAAACAAGCAAGTTCTAGCGAGACGTAAATTATGCACTACTCACACAACCAAGAAAAATGAGCAAAAGCTCGTCAGCTCAAACTCTCACAACGGAACATGGGTTATGTGTGTGAATCTCTCAAAGTAGCACTATATCTATTCATGCTGAAAAGATTAAATCACTGATGCGTGTCTTTATCGCTCACTAGACTCCCTAATATGCAATCCACATTGAGATGAACGCAAACAATCATGCCAGACTTTTATAGATTAATAACCACAGCACCTAAAAAAAATTTTCACGTAACTTTCAACAAAATTCCCAACACAATTCCCCCTCCCCACACTTAAGATTCACGTTGTCCTCAACGTTAAAAAGAAATAACAGGAAGGTAAAAGAAGTTGAAAAGAACGTGACTCCCCTGAAAAATTGGCGTGGCCCTGCCTCCATCATTTGATATATTTTGAATATGGTTGCTTCACTGATTGTGAAAATTTTGGGTTTTAGTGGCGTAAATTGTGACACGTCTCCTGAAAACACTGAAAAGAAAATTAAACGCACGATGGAAATAAGAAGTAAACAGCAAAACGAGTCATAATCATCAAAAGTGTCTGGATGACTAGACCAAACAGACAAAGTGTTTTACAAAAGAAAAATCCCAACTGCAGTTGGAACTAAGGTGGTGGTGGTGGTGGTGATGACTGCCGAGGGCGAAGGAACGCCAGTGACTCCTGTGATCGCCGGACCGCGTCATCCATGGCTCTAACGGCCTGCTCATAGCGCTGTAGCTCCTCTTGGTAGCGTCGGTGGGCTTCCTCGTTTCGACGCTCATACTCTTCCTGGCGCCGTCGTGTCTCCTCATCGCGTCGAATGGCATCCTCGTTGTAGCGTAGCATGTCTTGGCGCAATGATTGAAAGTCGGCGACTGACGCGTAATGACTGACCCCTGACGACTCGCCCTCGTGATAGCCGGAGGAATGGGAAGGACCGGCAGTGTCTGAGTGAACCGGATCTGGCCCCACACCCTCAATTTCTAGTGGCTCGGGGAATTCTTCGCCCAGGTCCGTCTGCCCACGATAAACCTCGTGCCAGACGTAAACCTTGTTCGAGCGGGACCAATTTGGCGCTTTGATAAGCATCTTCATTTTCAGCATCATCTCTTCGTTCACCAGATTGCGGCCACCCACTATCGCCATCTCTGGCGGATCCTCTGGCCACAGGTTGAGTCCCCTGACAACCTTCGTAACAAAGGGCCCTACAGCGAGCTTCCCGTGATTACGTACATCAGCTTGGGTGCTGAAAGCATAGGCCATCCCCAACCCTAGATGCACCAGTTGACCACGCTGCATCTTGGCCAAGTAGAACAAATCACGCAGTCCAATTGCGCCGTGCGAGTCGCCCCTAGGGGTGAGCGATGTCGATAGTAATCGGTGGATGTAGCGCAGGCCGGGGCTCCTAAGTGAAGACGCCTTCGAGGTCTTCACACTGAAGGCAGGTTCGCCGGGTCTCGCAAGTTCCGCCCAACAGTTCTGGCGCTCACCCGGATGCTGAAGATACTCCTTGTAATATCCGTCTGGGAATGGCCCCTGGCGCCCAAAATATGGTACCCTCAACCCAAGCGCCCGGCAAATATCGTCGATATCTACGGCATGCTCCTCATTAAACGCCCGGAACTTAACTCCATTGCGCCCGTCCTCGAAGGAGAAGGTGGAGAGGAACTCTAGGGTCAGCTCCTTGTATGCTGGCTCGTCGATTTGAAAGAATTCGAGCCAGCCGCTCAGGGACGTGTACCCCGCCACTTGCTGGTCAATATGATGTTTCGCCAGCGTCTCTTGATCCATCTGATCAGTCAGAATGAATTCCGTGCCCTTTAGCCGGTTGTAACGGGCTTGGTGCGTCTCATCGTCAAACTGCCCCATAGCCTCAAGTAGTGACGGCGTGTTTTGGCCCCGACGTAGACGACTCGATGAGCCAGATGCGCGACTTCGACCCATAGTACCTAAAAGTCCAAATGTTAGTTGGCGAGAAAAAGAGAATCAACACAGCTCGACTCGACGAACGTAGCGACAAAATTGACAATTCTAAAGCAAGAACATAGGAACATTCAAAGGGGCATTTTGTCGAACACATAATAGACCAACTAAAATACTCTTTCAAATCGCAATAATCGATGAACCAAGCACATTCTTCAACTTCAAACGATAAAACGACGCTAATGAAAACACTAAGCAACCAATTTGGCAACAATTTTCGAAAATCCCCAAATTAAGTAATTAGGGTTTATGGTACCAACTTGAAAATTGATGGACGAATTGAACAAATTGATCTAACCCATCGAGTTTATAGCATAGATTTTCAACTATAACGAGCAAGACATACAACAAATTGGCCTAAATCCGAAAAGCCCCAAATTCTAAAATTAGGGTTCCTCACCCAAAGTCGAAATTAACTCACGAAAACTACAAATCCGTCAAGCCCAATACATTTATAGCCTAAATGTAGTAATAAAAGATCAATGTAAACATGAAAACGAGCCAAATTGTCGAAATACCCGCATTCGCAAAAAAAAAATGAGTTAGGAGATTAAAGCTCATACCTCTTTGATTTAGTTGCGTTGAATCGGATGTAAATGTTTTGTGCGGGGTTGTTGGAAATTCGAGCGGCTGAAATGGCCCGAGATGCGGTGATTTTGGAGTGAAAGAGATGAGAAATTTCGATCGTTCGTTGATTTGGAAGGGAAGAAGATGAAAAGTGATGAATTGTTGTTATTAAATGGTGAAAATCGCGACATTCACGGCCGTGAAGAGTTGTCAACAAGCCGTGAAGACAGACAGTGTGCACCTATCATCCAAGTCACGGCCGTGACTGATTGAGTTATTGGCCGTGAACTAGGGCAGTGGGTTAAACCCGACAATGTCACGGCCGTGACTACCGTGACACGGGCCGTGACACCCTCATTATTACTATTATTATTATATTTATTTTATTTTTTTTATTGTTTATTTTTTTATTTTTATTTTTTTTTCTTTTTATTATAATTATTTTTTTATATTTATTTTTTATTTGCTTATATTTATTTATTTTTTTGTATTTTTTTATTATTATTATTTTTTATTTTATTATTATTTTATTTTATTATTTTTTATTTTTTTATTTTTATTTTTTTTATTTTTTTATTTATTTTTTTTCTTCCTTTTTTTTTATTTTATTTTTTATTTTATTTTTTTATTATTTATTTATTTTTATATATTATGTTTTTTATTATTATTAATTAATTAATTTTTTTTTTAATTTTTTTGTTTTCATTTTATTTTTTTTTTTATTATTATTATAACCCGTCCGAGTCACGGCCGTGAGTTGTTATCCACAAGCCGTGAATACTGGCAGTGTATGACTAATGCGTGGTTCACGGCCGCGACTCAGTAGGTCACAGGCCGTGAATGTAGGCAGTGTGAGACATGGATTGTTGCTCAATGATTCACGGCCGTGAGTGGCTAAGCACATGGCCGTGAATGTAGGCAGTGGCAATGGTTGGGCCTAGTCGCGGCCGTGACTAACAAATCATTGGCCGTGACTTCAGTTAATTTTTTTTTTTTTTTTTTTAATTTTGTTATGATACTTATTATTATTTAATATATATTTTAACTATGATTGACACGCAATCGACGATTTTTTTCGAGAACGATTGGCCCGAGGAGAAATCTGATAATCGACAAGGGAAATATCACTTTCTCACGCGGCGTCAGATCATTCAAGTCAAAAATTCGTCTGTATCATTTATGGGATTTGCTGATATGACAATGATATTTTTGTGTCGTTCATGCCTATAAATAGACAGTGGTAGAACAACACAATAGCATCATCTACCATAAATCTTACGTCTTTAACAATCTTATTTTCGATATTCAGAGTTAGCTAGCTACAATGTATTGGGGACAGCAGCAAGACCGTGAGAATGAGAGTGAAGAATATGCAAGGATTCGTCGTAATTTAGATATGGTATCACTCTACCTTGCTCTTCTTTTGGGCTTGTTTGGAGTTTTACTTGCTTTTGTGTGTTGGGTTATCACAAGGTGCACTTGTGTGTAACCCGCCCTTATGAAGCAAAATAAAATGTTGCTCTATCTTTTGTGTTATTTGCAGTTTTAATTTGCTTTTGTGTTGGTCTTTCACACGTTGTAATGGTATTGTAACCATCTCTTATGAAGTAAGACTATCATTCCTATCTCGTCTCTAGACTCTGCGTTGTAACCATCCTCAATATTCGAAATAAATTTATTATAATTTAAAATTTTAATGTTTTTATTATTATTATTTGATTTAATTTAATATATAGTTGTAGATTGTTAAATTTTTTTTTTTAAATGCCTAAAACATAAATAAAAATACCTGGGTTGCCTCCCAAGAAGCGCTTCTTTAACGTCGTGAGCCGGACGTACTTCATATGCTCTTATGCTGGCTGGAAGTCGAGGTATAATACCTCCTTGTCGCTCAAGTCTTCCTCGCCTCCATGGTAATGCTTCAAACGATGTCCGTTCACCTTGAAAGCGCCCTGTCCCATACCTGAAATCTCAACAGTACCGTACGGAAAAACACGAGTGACAGTGAACGGTCCTGACCAACGTGATCTAAGCTTGCCAGGAAAAAGCCTAAGTCGAGAATTAAAGAGGAGGACTTGGTCCCCTTCTTGAAATTCTCTTCTGTGCTTAATTTTGCTGTCATGGTAGGCTTTTGAACGCTCCTTATACATTCTAGCGTTATCATAAGCTGATAAACGCCATTCGTCAAGCTCATTAATTTGGAGCTGCCGCTTTCCGCCGGCTTTCCCCAAATCCATGTCCAATGATTTGATTGCCCAATAGGCTTTATGTTCGATTTCTACGGGGAGGTGGCATGCCTTCCCGTAGACCAGTCTATACGGTGTAGTGCCTATTGGTGTCTTATACGCAGTCCTATACGCCCAAAGTGCGTCATTAAGCTTATTCGCCCACTCCTTACGGTTCCCATCTATAGTTTTCTCTAGGATACGTTTTAACTCGCGGTTCACGACTTCTACCTGACCGCTAGCCTGAGGGTGATAAGGGGTGGACAGGCTGTGTCTAACACCATAACGATCTAAGGTACGTGCAAATTGGGTGTTACAAAAATGGGTACCTCTATCACTAATGATGCACCTAGGCGCCCCAAAACGTGAAAACAATGCTCGAAGAAATTTAACGACTACCCTAGCGTCGTTCGTGGGTAAGGCTTGCGCCTCGGCCCATTTAGACACATAATCGACCGCCACTAGGATGTACTTATTATTATACGAGCTAGGGAATGGTCCCATAAAATCTATACCCCAAACGTCAAAAATCTCACATACCAAAATAAAGTTTTGGGGCATTTCATCACGTCTCGATATATTACCTGCGCGCTGACACTGATCACAAGTGTCAACGTACCTTTGGGCGTCCTTGAATATCGTGGGCCAGTAGAATCCGCTTTCCAACACCTTCTGGGCGGTTCTGTTGGCTGCATAGTGCCCTCCGGTCGGTCCATTGTGGCAGTGCCTCAGGATCTGTGTCGTCTCTGGAGCGGCAACGCATCGTCGTATCACCTGGTCTGCACATTGCTTGAAAAGATATGGGTCTTCCCAAAAGTAGTACCTCAAATCAGAAAAGAATTTCTTCTTTTGCTGACTGGTGTACTCCTTTGGTAGGACCCTCGCAACAAGATAGTTAGCGTAATCTGCAAACCAGGGAGTGTCGTCACTTACCACCTGTATCGAGTAAAGATGCTCGTCTGGAAACCTATCTTGTATCGGCCTTCCGTCCTTGTGATATATTTCGGACTCCTCCAGTCGAGAAAGGTGATCCGCCGCTAGGTTCTCAGCACCCTTCTTGTCCCGGATCTCTATATCGAACTCTTGCAGTAGTAGGATCCATCTGATTAGCCGTGGTTTGGCGTCGGGCTTTGCTAACAAGTACTTAAGAGCAGAATGGTCAGTAAAAACGATAACTTTGGATAGGATAAGATATGACCTGAACTTGTCGAAAGCAAACACGACGGCCAACAGCTCCTTTTCGGTGGTCGTGTAATTGGCTTGGGCTGTGTCTAGCGTTTTACTCGCGTAATATATCGGCCTGAAATGGTTATCCTTATGCTGCCCTAGCACGGCCCCAACTGCATAGTCACTAGCATCGCACATTAGTTCAAAGGGCAGCACCCAGTCAGGGGCGACCATAATAGGTGCTGCGATAAGTCGTTCCTTAAGTAAATTGAAAGCATGCAAGCATTCGTCATTAAAATCAAACGGAGCATCTTTTTCTAGCAACCTAGACATAGGACGTGCGATCTTAGAAAAATCTTTGATAAACCTACGATAAAACCCCGCGTGTCCTAGAAAGCTCCTAATGGACTTCACGTTCGAGGGAACGGGCAATTTTTCTATCGTCTCTAATTTAGCTCGGTCCACTTCGATTCCCTTAGAGGAGATCTTATGACCGAGAACTATACCCTCTCGAACCATGAAGTGGCACTTTTCCCAATTAAGTGCCAAGTTTGTTTCCTCGCATCGTGCGAGTACGAGTTTCAGATTTGACAAACATGCATCAAACGAGGAACCGAACACAGAAAAGTCGTCCATAAATACCTCCATTACCTCACCTACCAGTTCGTCGAATATGGCCATCATGCATCGCTGGAAGGTGGCTGGGGCATTGCATAAGCCAAATGGCATCCTTCGGTACGCGAACGTTCCGAACGGGCATGTAAACGTCGTCTTTTCCTGGTCCTCGGGTGCTATGGGGATCTGCAGATAACCTGACAAACCATCAAGGAAACAATAAAATGAATGACCGGCGAGTTTTTCTAACATCTGATCAATAAACGGTAAAGGAAAATGATCCTTTCTCGTCGCGTCGTTCAACTTCCTGTAGTCAATGCAGACGCGCCATCCAGTCACCGTCCTCGTCGGAATCAGCTCGTTCTTGTCATTGGTGACGACCGTCATGCCTCCCTTCTTTGGGACTACTTGGACCGGGCTGACCCATGCGCTGTCTGAAATGGGATAGATCATCCCTGCGTCTAGCAGTTTGATCACTTCCTTCTTTACCACGTCCTTCATATTGGGGTTGAGCCGCCTTTGGCGTTGAGCGACCGGCTTGAAATCGTCCTCCATGAGGATCTTATGCGTGCAGTAGCTCGGGTTGATACCCCTTATGTCGGATATCTTCCATGCCAAGGCCTTCTTGTGCGCTTTCAACACATCCAAGAGCTGGCCCTTCTGTCCGTTGTCTAAGCTCGACGAGATGATGACTGGTAGCCCTCCATTGCTGCTAAGGAATGCGTACTCGAGGTGGTCGGGCAGCGGCTTTAACTCTAGGACTGGTGGCTCCTCGACCGAGCTCTTTTCTTTGTCCTCTTCGCTGCTCTTGTCGATGGCTATGATAGGCTCGTCGACCTCCTCCCCACACTCGTCGATTGCCATAAGTGTATGCATGTCCTGCTCGCCGACCTGTGACAGACCTTGCACGGAAAAGAGAAAGTCGTGCTCAAACACGTCTAGAAAATAGCATTTATCGTCTTGTTCATTACTCTTTTTCATCGAATCCGCCATACTAAATGTAACCTTTTCTCCATCTACTGTCAACGTTAATGTACCATTCCTAACGTCTATCATGGTTTCTCCTGTGGCTAAGAACGGTCTGCCTAATATCAACGGGACATTATCATCCTCCTCCATGTCTAAAATAACGAAATCAGCAGGAATTACGAACTTATCCACTTTAACTAGAACGTCCTCGATAACACCTCGAGGATACTTCAACGATCTATCGGCTAACTGCAAGCTCATCCTAGTGGGTCGTGGCTCACCTAATCCTAAGCGCTTAAACATTGAATATGGCATTAAATTAATGCTAGCACCTAGGTCAGCTAACGCACGCTCAACAACTAAGTCTCCTATAAGACAGGGAATAGTAAAACTCCCTGGGTCCTTAAGTTTCTTAGGGATCTTGCTTTGGAGTATCGCCGAGCATTCTCCTCGCAGACATACAGTGGAGACGTGTTCGAGCTTCCTTCTGTTCGTCAGTAAGTCCTTCAAGAACTTGGCGAAGCTAGGCATCTGCGTAATAGCTTCAACAAAAGGTAGGTTAATATGCAATTCCTTACACATACCCATAAATTTACCAAATTGTGCCTCGTCTTTGTCCTTCTTTAGTCGAGCCGGGTAAGGAATTTTTGGCTGGTATGGCTTCACCGGTGGTCGCTCAATCTCCTTTGCCTTTTCTTTTTGAGGCTCGACCTTTTCCTTTTCAGCTTCGGCGTTTTCCTTCTCAGCTTCGGCTTTCTCAATATTGTCGCTTTTGCCTACTTCCACTTCTGGCTCATCGTGGACCTCGACCTCAGCTTTATCATTTGATTTCTTCTTGGGAGGTACCTCTTGCAACTCTCTTCCGTTTCTCAGGGTGACCGCCTTGCAATACTCCTTAGGATTTGGTTCGGTATAACTTGGGAGCGATCCCTGAGTTCGTTCAGCCAACTGCTTCGCCATCTGGCCCACTTGTTGCTCCAATTTCTTGATAGAGGCGTCTGTGTTCTGGGCACGTACCTCTATGTACTCCTCCATCTTATTCATTCGACTCTCGTGGGCTTGAGTGGTGTTGCTGAAATTTGTGAGGAGCGTCTTCATCATGTCCTTCATCTCCCTCATGTCATCGGATCCTCCTGCGGGTGCATTCTGGTACTGTCGTGGCGGCCCGTTTTGGAATCCGGACGGTCTGGGCTGAAATCCTGGCGGTCCTTGGCCTTGATGGTTCTGATTTCCGTATGCCAAGTTCGGATGTGCCCGAGGCTGGAAACTTCGCTGGCCACCTTGGTAATTGCCCATATAGTCTACGTGCTCCAGCGACTGCCCAAGTTGGCATTCTGAGGTCTCGTGGGCTGCGCCACAAATTCCGCACAAGGGCACGTAAGGCGTGTGCTGCGTCGGTGTGGTGGTCGCTACGGCGTTCACGGGCTGTATCTGCCCGGACTTGGGAAGTAATGCACCTATCACCGTCTGCAACTGGGAGTTCGTCGAGGCGATTTGTTGCTGGAGCGCCTCGATCTTGGCACTAGTGGCCGTCTCCTCGCTGACTCCGAACACACCGGGTGTCTTCATCCTGGTATTGCCCCTCATGAAACTATTCCTCGAGTAATCCTCAATCAAATTCCACGCGTCCGTGGCATTGAGCTTCACGAGTCCTCCTCCTGCGGCTCCGTCTAACATATGGACAGTCTGATCGTTGAGCCCCTCGTGGAATCGGTTGATCTGGGCTGCCTTTGACATCCCATGTTGTGGGCATTTCTTCAATAAGGATTTGTATCGCTCCCACACTTCGTAAAGATTCTCTGAATCCTTCTGGTGAAAAAGGGAAATCTCCGTCTTCAATCGTAATACCTTTTGCAGTGGGAAGTAATGGCCGATGAATGCTGCTCGTAGTTCTTCCCACGTAGTGATCGATCTGGGCGGTAACATCTCCAACCAATCCTTCGCCCTGTACTTGAGTGAGAATGGAAACAACATTAGTTTAATCGCATCACTCGGGACCCCATTAATCTTAATGGTGTCTGTTACTGTAAGAAAAGCCTTCAGGTGGGAGTACGGATCATCATCGGGATTTCCTTCAAACTGGGCCGTCTGAAAGATCATCTGAAGCCAGGCGTGCTTCAGCTCGAAATTGTTGTTCTCGATCGGCGGAATAACGATTGCCGATTCAGTTCCGCCGAGGGAGGCACTCTTGAGTAGGTCTTGTAGAGATTGTTCCTCTTCTTGGTCCTGGTGGACCGGTACTCTGCGTTCAGCCATCTCGACTTCTGTCTCTCGATTGTCTTTGGATGTCTCTGTTCGAGAATTGTCTGCCGACTCCTGAGAGTTGTCCTCCGAGTAGCTAACCAGCGCTTCCTGATAATTACTAGCCGTACCTTCTGAATTGTATCTGAGCTGCCTTCGTAACTTTCGCTCGAAATCTGGATCTCCGTCAACAATTGGACCTGATGGGTGGCTTCGGGTCATCCACCGTCAAACAGTACCTTCAATGAGTGAAAACGAAATTTAGCGAAGAACTAGACAAATACGTTGAAAAGGTAACGAGACTAATAATGATGTAGAAACAAATAGCGCAGTTAACCAAAAACTGGGAAAATAGCTAAATTACCGAACTAGGGTGTTCCTAATATCAATCTATTCCCCGGCAACGGCGCCAAAAACTTGATCGCGTGCGTGTATGTTTAAATAAATGTTTGTGCGAGTACGTCAAGTAATAATTAAAACGAATATATTATAACTAGAATCACGCGCGATAGGCAGTGTACCTATCGTTTGTAATATAGCTATAGTGAATATCCGAGTATCGATCACGAGGAATAAATTGATTACTAGTATTGACCTATCGATTCGATATTTAACCTAAATAAAATAGCAGGATTTGTTTATATTATGAACTAATCTAACAAAGCAACTTAAAGGATTGGAAGACGAGGAGGAACTAGAAATAGTAAGAGTGACTTAAGGTGACAAAAATGTGTTCGGGGTTCGAATCCCGAAGAGTATTGTCGGCTAAGGCTACGGAATATCGCTCCTACGTGATTATCGACTAAATCGCAGTAATTTCCTACCCACTCACGGATTTGCTGTCGCCCTAAACGTTCGTGGGGATCTAAGTTTAACGATTACTAGATGGCGAGAATCGAGTATTTGCTGTCGCCCTATACTCGAATCCTAACGTCTACGAATGGCCTAATCGTTATTTAGCTGTCGCCCTAAACGATATACCACACATTCATATCAACACATAGACATATTGATACGAAGAAACAATATCATAGAACGATAAATAGTCGAATGCACGTGTTCACGATTATCCTACGCCTTAACTACGACATAGCCCAACGTTCATCTACTCCCAAACACACAAAAGGATTAGCTACTCATATTAAGCATAACAACAACGAGATTTAAAGGAAACGAAGATAGAGAACTCATAAAACTTCCCTAAGAAGTAAATATGGCGTTTCTGAGGTGGAGCTCTCGTCCCTCGATCGTCCGGGCGTGGCTACGTTGTTGGATCGTCTCTTGAGCTTCTCCGAATCACGGGGCTACTTCTAGTGTTCTTCCTTCTCTTCCTTGCTCTAAGTTTTCGTCCCTATGAGGTTGTGATTGAGTTCTGAGTAGTGCCTCCCTTTTATGCTTCGAAAATGGGCTAAAACCCTGAATTTTGGCACGTTCACGGCCTCTTAACGGGCCTTCACGGCCGTGACGGCGGCTAAAAACCCTATTTCTTGACTTTCTGGCATGAGTCACGGCCTCGTGCAACACGCTTCACGGCCGTGACGGCGGCTTAAACCCTAAATATTGACTCTCTGGTACAGGTCACGGCCTCTTGCATGAGGTGTCACGGCCGTGAAGGGGTTGAATTTCCATTCGTTGAACTCTCTGCCTTGATTCACGGCTTGTTGCATAAGCCCTCACGGCCGTGAAGAGTGTGGTAGTTTCTTCTTAGAGTTCTCTGTCGGGATTCACGGCCTCGTGCGAGATCAGTCACGGCCGTGAATTTAGCTTCTCCAACTCTCTGCCGTTGTTCACGGCCTCTTGCAAAGGAGCTCACGGCCGTGACGCCTTCCTTTGAACTTTCTGTCCACATTCACGGCTACTTACATCAGGGTTCACGGCCGTGACACTGGAGGCTTTCTTCTCCTTACTCTCACTGCCCACGTTCACGGCCTCCTGTGAGGTGATTCACCGCCGTGACTAATGGCTGGCAGCTTCATACTTCGCCGTTTTTGCGTCGTTTTCGCCTCGTTTTCGTTCCTTTTCGCTTGATAACCGTTCGAAGGTCCTACAATATTTAAATGAGTGTAAATAGAGCCAATAAATGCATAGAATGATCAAAACTTTCCTATTATAACTCAAATAAACATAACAATAAACGTATTAAAATACGTTTATCAGTCAACATTATGACTGGCATGCACTTGCTTACCCTTCAAGCACGACTCACATACGACCTTACCAAACTCCTTTAGCTTTGGAATGCCTCTGATTGCTTCGTGTTTGATAAGCTGCTCCAAAGTCCGGTAATTGACGTGCCCCAATTTGTGATGCCAAAGAATCACATCATCTTCCGCCTTGGACAGTTGGCATACGTCCTTCGAGTTGGATTTGTCGCCGACTAAGTAGCAATTATCACTTGACCTTTTCCCTGCCATCACTCGAACACAATCGCTGTTAAAAACCTCACAACATTCTTTATTAAAACGTACCTCAAGGTCATCGTCGCAGAGTTGGCTTATGCTTATCAAATTCGCCACAAGACCTTCAACATGTAGAACATTGCTTAGCCTAGGAAAGTCGGACACGTTCAATCTGCCGCGGCCTAGAATCCGTCCCTTAGCTCCCCCTCCAAACGTCACAGATCCACTGCTTAAAGGCGAGTAATCGCTTAGAAACTCCTTGGTACCCGTCATATGTCGGGAACACCCGCTATCGAAGTACCAAGAACCTGTCACGTTAGCTCGCAAGGAGGTATACACAACGTTGCATTTATGAACAGATTTCTGTACCCAAACTTTCTTGGATGATAAAGCAGCATTTGAACTTTCAGAATTTGAAGGTGAGCCAGCCGAAGTCTCTCCATCCATTCCTTCCAACACTGATTTCTCAATGTTGAGCGAAATGTTGGACGACATTTCAGCCGACATCGATTTCTTTGCAGAAATCTCCCCCTTCAATTTCCAACAAAACGGTTTGATATGACCAGATTGCATGCAGTGATGACATTTAAATGATCTATCCTTAGACTTAACCGCAGCATGCTTAGGATTCTTTTTAACACTCGCAGTTATAATGGGATCACTCGAAGCATGCGACTTTTCTTTAACAAAGACTATCTTAGGCTCAACATGTGACACAGGTTTAGGGACTTCATTAATGGGCTCAGAATTGAAACCTAGTCCTTGCTTGTCAAAAATGCCGAGAGATAATACCTCATCAAGGGTCGATTTACCCTTGTTCATCTTTGCGAAAGTCTGATCCGCCTCGTCGACTCGCTTTTGTAGCTTAGCGATCTCCTGGTCCTTACGACTCAACACAACTTCCAGTTTGTTCATTCCATCAAGTAGGCCTTCAATAATCTTTTCGCTCTTCTCATTCTCTTCGGTCAGTACTTTCACGGCGGCTTTTAGTTGCGCATTTTTCGCCTTTTCCAATTCAAATTGTGTGGTCAGTTGCTTCATAGCTGCATAATCGTCTGTCTCTGAATCTGCATCATCAAAACTTAAGAACCCATCAAAACAGTTTGAGTCATCATAATCAAATATAATCTGTTTTTCAGATGTTGAGTCAGATGTTGTTTCAACATTCTGCTCAACATCCGTTACCGCTGTGAAGCCTGTTTGATGCTCTTCGTCGTCTTCACAGTCTGAGAAGGAATGAATGGTCACCGATGACTGCTTGGCCTCCTTTGGGCATGATTCTTCATCTTCATCGTCAGACAGATCAATCCACATCGCTTTCCCATGCTTGCGAAGAGTGTTTGCACATTCATTGGCGTAATGACCCCATCCTTGGCATTCGTAGCATCTTATAGATTCATAATTGATGTTCTTCTTCTTTCCATCTGGCTTGCGTTTGAAGAAAGGAGGAGCTGACGAGGAATCCGATTTGACATTCTGCCCCCTCCTAAATGTTGGACCAGCATTCGGGCCAACATTTTTCTCAGCGTTCTTCTTCTTCTTGAGAAACTTTGCGAAGTTCTTCACTAGCATGGCTGTATCATCCTCATTGTCAGAGTCATCCTCAGTTTGAACCTTGGATGGTTTGCTGACTAGGGCTAGACTTTTGCCGCGAGAGGCTCTTTGTTGTACTTCAAGATTGGTCTCGTAGTTCTTCATGATGTTCATCAACGTATTGATCTCCATCGTGGCCAAATTGTAAGCTTCATCGACCGCAGCTACCTTCACATTAAATTTAGAGTTTAGCGTACGTATTGCTTTAGAAATTAATATCCTATTCGCGATTGGCTCTCCGAGACTTGCGCACTCGCTTGAAATTGTCAGAATTTTGCCGAAGTACGTCGTAACATCCTCATCGTCTTTCATTCGGAGATTTTCAAATTGGTTGAGGAGTAGTCTTAGTCGTGTCTGCTTCACACTCGCATCGCCTTCACAATACCTCTGAAGTAACTCCCACGCATCGTTTGCCGTAGTACAGTTTTGTATGATTTTGAACATGAAGATGTCCACCGAACAGAACATGGCATTGAGGGCTTTATCATTGAACTCGGCTGCGTTTCTCTCTTGAGGACTCCATTCAGCGACTGGTTTTTCATAGACTTCACCATCTTCGTCCGGGGCAGTTTTTGGTGTAGTATAGCCATGGAGCACGGACTCCCACGCACGCACATCAATGGATTTGATGCACTGTCGAACACGAACCTTCCAATAGGCGTAGTTGGAGCCGTCTAACACAGGGACTTTGCCGATGTAATTTGAGCTTGAAACATCCATTGTAGATGATCTTCAGCGCTTAGTAGCGTCAAGCGTAGGCTCTGATACCACTTTGAAGTGGTCCCGTCGTGTAATGGATGTAAAATAAAAACTGGTGATGTAAATGTTGACTGTAATGTAGGAGCAACACTCGATCTCACACAGAATGCACAGCGGAAAAACTAACAACTTTAGTGACGAAATATGAAACACACGAGATGTAAATTTTGTGCAGCAAGTTAGAAACTTGCTGCGTGCCTCATGGCGAAATTCCACTATTACGATGGATTACAAAAACAACTATCTTGCGATAGTACAAATCACGCCTAGTAAAAGAATGGAATCTAACGACCCACTAAACTAGAAAGTCCTAAGACCTTTGCAAAACTAGGCTGAAAACAATAAAAGAACTCTCGTGAGTTTTGCTCTAACTCGATGTAGGCTTCGCTCGTTATGACTCGTGTGTCTCTAACGGAAAAATGAAGTCTTGTATAAATACTTCGACTTCGTAAAGACTTGCTCAACGTCCATCACGTCCTCAATGTCCACTCTGCCCAATATGGCCGTTAGACTTTGTCTTCCTCAGTCCCAAATGACTTCGTCTCCTCTTATCCTTCAAGACACCTATTTTTAGTAAGCACTTCTCCAATTTTCGCTCCTATTAATCCACGCTGTTTGCACACGGTTTGAACCCTTCCTAACCTTATCCAAGACCTGGAAAATACTAAGAAAATACCTCGTAATTAAATTAAATAAGTTTTGGGCATGAAAGATAAAACTGAAGGTTGACCAATTCCCAGCGACAATGTCGACAGGAATGTGGACTCAACATGATTGTCAACATTGAGCTAATCAACATTAACATGACGTTTGCCATGCCATTGGCTGTAATGCTGTAAGAACGAAGACATAAAAAACTAATATCCGGAATTGCGGGGTCAATGTGTGATGTGTAAACATAAAGGACGTTACAATGTAATTGTAGTATCGGCCCAAGTAGCAGTAGTATGGGCTTTACAAGCTAGTGTTTGTGTTTGTCACGTATCCATCAAAAGAAGAATTCACCAAGTTAAAGGCGACCATGCAAAAAGGATATATGATCATTGATCACGCGCCAAATAAATAATTCAATAATATGTTGTGTTTAAATTCGAATTGGTTTAATCTATGCTCGATTCGATCAATTTTTTATATTTTTATTGACGGTAACCGTCTTTCATGCCTTCTGTAGGAATTTTTCAGACCCAATTTCAGCCCAAACCCAGGCCCGTATAAGCTTGTGGGGTTCCTCTCTAAAACCGATTGGCAATAGAGGGAGTGAATCCACAAGCTTCTAAGCGCCGCCTGACCACCGTCAAGGTCAGGAAGACTTTCGACACAAGGCACCAATCATTTTACAAGGGCAGGTGACACACCACCCACATCGTATCCGGACTAGAATTCTCTATCTGAAGGCACCCTCACGTGTTCGTCCACGCTCACCGCACCATGTAGGAATTTTTCAGACCCAGTTCGAGCCCAAACCCAGGTCCGTATAAGCTTGTGAGGTTCCTCTCTAAAACCAATTGGCAATAGAGGGAGTGAACCCACAAGCTTATAAGCCACTCCTAATTCTTTTGATTTGTCGATGTGGGACATGTGGTATTTGGGTTTGCTTTGCACCCAACACCTTCCTCTCCTCACGAAGTGTATTACACTTGAACTATAAATAAAAAATCAGCGCGGTTTTGCTTTAGATAAGTGCACAAGATAGAGTATATATATAGAGAAAATTATATGTGATTGATTCTTGACATATGTGATGATAATAGAAAATAATTTACGTGTAGCTGTCCCACAAGTCAATATAATGCTGAGCATGATAATTATTGACCTTGTTTATTAAAATTATTAAAAATAAAAGATTCGGTTGTGGTGTGGTCCTTGTTGGATTTTGGTGACTGGTTATTGAATATTTTAACAACCTGAAAATTGTTGGGTAATTATGTAAACATAAATAAAATAGCCTGTCTAACGTGGAGATATATAATAGTTTCTACTTTCATTGGATTCCGCCAATAACTGCACAAACTAAATGCCATAATTTGTAAACGTATCAACATATATATATATATATATATATAATATTATATATATTGTTAGGTCGATTTATCCAACCTTGATCTGATTCATAAGATCAGTATTACCTTAGACGATGAATTACGGAAGCGATTGATCAGTAATACCACTAGACGGATTGTAGAGATTGAACGGAGTGATACGCGCAGGCTTCTTCAGCAAAAGTCGTCAACTCTATTATGAATCAGTAACCCTAAACGATGTATCGTTTAGGGTATTTATACACATGCCCTAATGGGCTAACGGGCCCAATATAACTAATATACCCACAAGTTAGGTATATTTACAATTAGGTCCTAGGGCAAAATAGAACTACAAGATTAAGATAACATGATTTAATTGAACACAATAAAATATTCCTAACATATATATATATATATATATATATATATACAGAGATTTGCTATGGTGAACACCTACCGTGAGCACCATAAGCAAATCTTTCATTTTTTTTGCTTCTTTTTCGATTCCCAACGCCGGCAACACCTCCGTAAACCCTCTCATATCCATTGCTAACCTAAATCGCCCCCTCCAACACGTTAAATTACTAAATCGGGCGTCCCACATCTTTTGTACATATCCTTATTTAGCAAAAAAACTATCACAAACAATCAATATAATAATATTAAATATTCTTAAAAGACGTGTCAAAATATACATTTTTTACCTTTTAATTGTACTATATTATTAAAATATTCAATTTCTTAATTTCCGTGTCAACTCCTTAATGTCCATAAATGTTTGAGACGGAGGAGTAATATGTCTCTGCAAATTAACGAACAATAACAGGTTAGACTTTGAGATGACCTAGACAGAAAACATATTTTGCTAGGCTTCTTGGATTCTATTGACTTTCGAGACATTGAAAAACTGTAACTTGGAAAGGTCTTGGAGGTAGAAATGGTGGGACCTGTAAAAACGTTTTTTAATCAAGAATCATATTTAAACTTATTGATATTTATAAATTAATTGAAATCAACTTTTGGGGATATTAAAGTCAAAGGTGACTTTTTTTTTTGGCTAAGGGCATTTTGGCACTATTAGCAAGTCCACCACTCTACTCAATCTCCCAAGTCCCAATTTTAATCAGTCAATATACAGAGCGACAAGGTGAGAGAAAGATATACATATTATTATATGCTGAAATATAAAAAAAAAAAATAGTCAGACAAATTGCGGGGGTAGTAGTGGCAATGAATAAGGGTGTATGCTTTTGGGATTCACGATTCACACACTGAAGTAAATATGCATTTGTTGAGGAGTGTCTCTCTGCTTTTAATTAGTTTGCAGATAAAAGCAGAGAGAGAGAGAGAGTAGCGAGCTCGCAAGCCCTTTTTAGTCCTTCAGGAGATAGAATCCAAAGAGAACGAAGGTTTCTTTAATTCATCTTCAAAGTTGAAAACTTGTGAGGAAATATCCCATTTAGTCACCTACCCCTTCAGTAGATTCTGGGGAAAACAACACTTGTTGAGATTATGCTCTACTGTTTCGTGAAGGTCTGGGTGTCAGTGTTCTTGCCTCTGTTTTTGGTCGAAGTTTGACTTTCGTGCAGTTCTTTGATATTATCCATCTGGGTTCTTATCTTAATCTGGAGATAGATCCTGAAGATTTTTGAATTAGGGTTTTGCTGATCTGGCCCAATCTTGCTTTTCATCCCATTTGTTTATTTAATTTACTTTAAAATCCCTTCTTTTTGTTTGAATGTGATGTTAAAGCTGATACCTTAGTGCTTTCTCTTCTCACGACAGTGGCTTTGGGTTTTTGAAATCAAAGGTTTATCCCTCTTGCTTGGACGATCCCCTTTGTCTGCCTTACCTTTCCTTTTTTCCTATTGGGACTTATCTATTCAGATCTGAGTCGCCCCTTCTTTCTGAAACTTGATGGGCTAACACTAAAAAAAATACATCGTCTTTGATCTTATTTCTCGTTCAAATTGAGTTGTGTACGCTGTTGTTGGTGACAAAGAAGGAAGCTTTGATGCATATCTCTTTATGGAAACCATTATCTCACTGCGCTTCTCTGATCTTGGACAAGAAGAGCAGAAGAAGGGACGGTTCAGATGAATCTGTGGAGGAAATTAAGTCTAACCCTTCAGCTCTGAGGAAGTTGCACGAACACAAGCTTAGACAGGCCCTTGAAGAAGCATCTGAAGATGGCTCTTTAGCGAAAACCCAAGATATTGGAGAATCCTTGAATGATCAAGATGAGAGTTTGGGAAGATCTCGATCTTTGGCCCGTCTTAATGCCCAGAAAGATTTCCTCAGAGCTACTGCTCTAGCAGCTGAGCGAGTATTCGAGTCAGGGGACTCAATCCCACAGCTTAATGAGGCCTTCTCAAAGTTCCTCACGATGTATCCAAAGTATCAATCATCTGAGAAGATTGATCAGCTGAGGTTGGATGAGTATTCACATCTCTCAAGCTCTGATTCGAAGGTATGCCTGGACTATTGTGGCTTTGGGTTGTTTTCATTGATGCAGACTGTTCACTATTGGGATTCATGCACCTTTAGCTTGTCTGAGACTACTGCAAATCTGAGTAATCACGCCTTATACGGCGGTGCTGAGCAAGGCACGATAGAGCATGATATAAAGACTCGTATAATGGATTATCTGAACATCCCCGAGAACGAATATGGACTTGTCTTTACCGTGAGTCGTGGCTCAGCCTTCAAATTGCTCGCTGAGTACTACCCCTTCCACACGAACAAGAGGTTGCTGACCATGTTCGATCACGAGAGCCAATCGATGAACTGGATGGCTCAGAGCGCTAGGGAAAAGGGAGCTAAAGTTCAGAGCGCATGGTTCAAATGGCCCACCCTAAAGCTGTGCTCCACCGACCTAAGAAAGCAGATTTCTAACAAAAAGAAGAGAAAGAAAAACTCAGCTACTGGCCTATTCGTTTTCCCTGTTCAGTCTAGAGTCAGCGGTGCAAAGTACTCTTATCAATGGATGGCCTTGGCTCAGCAGAACAACTGGCACGTCTTGCTCGACGCTGGGGCATTGGGTCCAAAGGACATGGACTCGCTTGGCTTGTCTTTGTTCCGACCAGATTTCATCATTACATCCTTTTACAGAGTCTTCGGCTATGACCCGACTGGCTTTGGCTGTCTATTGATCAAGAAATCGGTAATGGGTACCCTTCAGAGCCAATCTGGCCACACAGGCTCAGGCATAGTTAAAATAACGCCAGTTTTTCCCATGTACTTAAGTGACTCGATGGATAATTTCCCTGGATTTGCAGAAGATGTAGAAGCTGGGGAAAACGGTGGAGTTGAGTCGTCAGTTAGTCGAAAGGAATCTCAAATGCCTGCCTTCTCCGGCGCATACACTTCTGCCCAGGTAAGAGACGTGTTCGAAAGCGAGATGGAACACGATAACATCTCAGACAAAGATGGGGCCAGCACTATATTGGAAGAGACTGAAAGTATATCTGTTGGAGATATCATGAAAAGCCCAGTCTTTAGCGAAGATGAGTCTTCTGATAATTCGTTGTGGATAGATATAGGTCAGAGTCCCGAGCACGATGGCCAGATGAACAAGCTCAACGTCTCTTCTCCTTTGCCACCTGCTTGGTTTTCTAGCAGGAAAAATAACAAGATGTTGGCTTCTCCAAGAACTTCGAAATTGCCAAATAGCCCGATGTACGACAGAGAAATTAACGGGTCGTTTGATGCTGCTGTTCGATCCGTGTCTCAAGAATCAGACCATTTCAAAGAAATCCCGCCGTATGAAGAACAGTTCGGCCATAGAGACACTTCTGGCAGGGAATATCGTACTCCCGAAAATCTTACCTTTAGCGAGATTGAAGAAGAGCCCGAGAATTACCAGTCGATAAGCAGCTCAGCCAAGTTCTCTGTTCTCAACAGTCGCAGGACGAATTACAATGGCTCCACTTCTAAGGCGGCATCTCTTGAGAAGGAGAGTGCTATTAGAAGAGAAACAGAAGGCGAGTTTCGACTGCTCGAAAGGCGTGAAGGAAGCAGAATTGCAGGTGGAAGATTCTTTGGGATCGAAGATACCGACAACAAAGGAAGGAGAGTATCATTCAGCGCAGAAGATAATCAAAAAGCTCGACCCAGTCTTAGCCTTGAGCCAGGGGAAACATCGAATGCTAGCCTCGATGATGAAGAGTACTTGAGCAACGGTGAGTACGATGACGGTCAGGAGTCGGAGAGAGGTGAACCTGAGATTATCTTGAGGCACCTTGACCACATAAACATGTTGGGACTGAACAAGACAACCTCAAGGCTTCGATTCTTGATCAATTGGCTCGTTACGTCACTTCTTCAGTTGAGATTGCCCGATTCTAACGGGAAAGAAGGTGGGGCACTCATTCATATCTATGGTCCCAAGATCAAGTACGAAAGAGGAGCTGCAGTTGCCTTCAACGTAAGAGATAGAAACCGTGGTTTGATCAGCCCCGAACTCGTACAGAGGCTAGCAGAGTCTAGAGGGATTTCATTGGGCGTTGGAATTCTAAGCCACATTCGTATCTTGGAGAATCCTAAGCAGAAGCACAAGTCTTCCACCCTCGACGATACAACCCTTTGCAAGCCGATGGAAAATGGAGGGCATAACGGTAAAAGCGGGTTCATTAGAGTTGAAGTCGTCACTGCTTCTCTTGGATTCTTGACGAACTTTGAGGACGTTTACAAACTGTGGGCGTTCTTGGCGAGATTCCTTGACCCGGGATTCGTTAGAGAGGGCGTTCTCACGCCCATCGCCGAGGGTGAGGTTGAAGAATGATGTTTGATGGTTTATTACATTGTCCTTCCTCATTGTTGCATCTTATTAATTTTTTTTTTTAACTCGTGCTTTTTTTTTTTTCTTTATTGCTTTGGACGATGTTTATTACTTCGGTGTAGAACAACCTTGTACCTTTTTTTAGATGGTAGTGTCGTGAACTGGGAAAGATACGATGTGGTCTATTGAATAGAATAGCTGTGTTGTGCTGTATAAAAACCTCTGTTGCTTATTTAGGCATTTTGCTGCTGCGTTTCATGTTCGTGAATAGAAAGAAACTCTTGACAATTATAGAACAAAATGGAAATGACTAGTCTTTCTTTGATAGGTAGGACCTACCTTCTAAGCATCATTAGCATTACAATCATTTGATTTGTATTTTGCCAGATATAAATCCGCATGCATGCATGCAGAAAAAGGCTACATAATCATTAAATCCCTTTTTTTCCACTGATATAGTGATCCATTCTTTTAAGACTAGCTAGCAACACACGACTCTTATCAAGAAAGCCTCTTTTACTCTCCTTTTGAAGTCTCGGTCTATCTTTTGAAGAGTTGGTTGGTGGTTTCACTTTGTAATAATTGGAATTGAATTAAGAGACGAGTCTGAGACCTCTACAGTCTACACATGAATTGATCTAATGAACCAAGGACATAAAGTGAGCCCAGTTCATAGTTGTGGCCCAATTCGTCGAGCCCTAACCCTAACCCTAAGCTCTAGACATGAAACCACACAAACTATAAGAACTACAGCCAGTCAAATAGCATTTCGATCTCCCTCCCACATCAGTTACTGGCATTGCAAAAATGTGCTCAAGAACATTCAATCGTTTGTGGTTTTGATCTTTTGTTCCGAATTTTTTTCTCTTCTCATTTATTCAACGACATCTGTTTTTGCTCTTTCTCTACGTTTTCATGGTGACCAATTCTCTCGGTGACGAACAAAATTACGATGACGAGTCCGATCGGAACAAAAAAAATCCATTCTTTTTCCAAATCGTGACGACAATTCGAGGCATTTGTCTGAGGGAGGCCTTAATTTCAGCTCAATTTTGAAATTTTCATTTGTTTTGATTTCCTTTCAAATTAAGGCATGGTGAGGATGATTAATTGATCTGAATAACTGGTTGATTGAGGTATTACTTCCTACTCATTCTGAATGTCCTCTTGTGTTTTTTTTTTCTTATCTTATTTAAATAATTATTCAGCTTTTGATATGTTATGTGGCAATGATGAGCAAATGAGTAGAAGCATTGAGGACTCCTCTGATATCATGAAGAGGAGGCAACTATGATTTTTTTCAAGCACTTTTGAGCCACACCTAGTTCATTTATTATTTTATTTGATTTTCTTCAATACATATTCTGCTCAAATGTAATAATTTGTTTACCATCATCATCATCATCTCAGTGTTCGCAATTAATTAATTAATGAACTATCACTGTCAAGACCAGTTGAGGCCGGCAATGAGATTAGTGTTATGACTGAAACTTATTACTATTAGAGCATTGGATCTTCTTCAAATGATAACCAAGGGAAAGCAGGTGAAGAACAAAATTCAAGGCCCAAATTTATCCTTCAAGGCCCATTGGCTGGAAACAAGTATTTGTTATCAAGTTTCATTTCTCATAATTGTTATGCCTTCGCCTACCCTACTTACCATAATAAAATACAAGTAAACTTATTGGCTAGTTTAATATTGTAAGTATGTTACATACAACAACAGCCTGTAAGTGTACATTATAGTACGAAGGAAGGCCATGACATGACATTTATTTCAAACGTGCGATTGTTGGTAGGTGACCCTGTTCAAGTATCATCCATCGAATATAATGAAATCTCAATCTATATATTATATATATATTAAACGATATGAATAATATATTTGTATAATGAAAGAATGAACCCAGTCGTGTGCAGTTCAAATCCATGAATTGACTGATCGAAGCAAACACGCGTGCATTCATTCATTCTTTGCTGTAATAGCAGATTTTGTCGCACTCTTGGTATTGTGTGCTGAAGCTGTACATAACATAGTAGTATGTAGAAAAAATATGATATCCACTTCAAATACTATTCATGTTACTATATACCTACCCGTTTGCATGGCTTCACTGTGATTCATGAATTATTTGTTAAAAAAGTGTACAATTTTATCCCCCAATCGGAATCTAGGTTGATAAAAAGTGCACATTTGTGGACTATCGCCTAGTGGGCAAGTGGTCGCACTTAGATAGGACCTAAAATTTTCTATTCCTTTTTAGTATAGTATTGGCAACAGTAGTGAAATTTATTTAATTAGAATTAGATTGGAATTTGTTGTTTCTTATGATAGTTTCTTAATCTCAACTTGAATTAAAAGCGAGAACACTCTTTTTTATTTAACAAAATTAATACTAAGGGTAACCACAATGGTGGTTTATATGTGTGTCATATGTGCTTATTTGGCACTTTATATGACACACCACCATTGTGAATGTGTCATGAGCATGACACTGTGTCATATTTATGACACTGTGTTATAGGAATATTATAGTATTATGGAGGAGAGAGAATGAGGGAGAAAAAAAAGAAATTATTTATTTATAGTTGTGGGTCCGTGTTATAGTAGTGTTATTATTGTGGGAAAAGTAGAATAAAAGTGTTATAGAATAAAATATAGGAAAATATAATGAAAAGCTGATGTGGTAGTATTATGAGTGTGTTATTGTTGTGGACACCCTAAGCTTAACGAACATCGATGTAATGATGAAATAGTGGTTGTTAGTTATTGCAGGCCCGCCATTATGAGAAGAAGCTTCACGTGAATTACTCCGACGGCCATATCTCACATCCTTAATTCCCTTTTTCTTTATTCCTTTTCGAATCAATTTCCTTTTTGAAACTATCGCTACTTAAATTATGTACAAATAAAGAACAAGATTTGTAGCGCAGCAGCTTTCCATTTTATTAATTGAATTACATAACGAGGAGGACGAAAAAGTAAGGACAAACGAGATGGCGTTCAAGCCCCCTGTCCTCGTAATTTCAATAAATATATGGGGTCACAATATTAATTCTTCAACCAACCATACATATATACATTACAATACAACCTGTCACGCATAATATTACAGGTTGGCACGGTAAAATCACAAAAACACCCCTATAACATGTAACGCCTACAAATTCAACTTTTCCAATATATCGTACTCGTCACCCCGTACCGCCTATAGTTGAAAATTAATGAATGAGCATTCGGTGGATCAAGAAATGGAATTCTATACATAAATAGCTTTAGTAGTTGCATTATTGATTTTTCTATATATAATTCCATTATTCACACACATATATTAAGAGCAAACTAAGCTGAAGTGGCATTGCACTATAGTCGAATTACCGATACACCCCTCCAACTCTATATATATTTAAGCGTGCGGACAAACTGTTAATCCCATCCCACCTATCTCGAAGCTCCTAAATCCACGCGAATAAAAGAAAAAAATATAGAAATAAATTAAAGAATCAAATCTCCGTCGTCACAAATGGGTATATGCAGCTCGTGTGAGTCGTCGTCGACCTCCATCGCCACGGCAAAGGTCGTCCTAGACGATGGCAGATTACGAGAATACCCCTACCCAGTAAAGGTCTCCTACGTCCTACAGACGACGAACCCAACGTACTTCATATGCAACTCCGACGAGATGGACATCGACGACGTCGTCTCCGCCGTGAGAGACGACGAGGAGTTGCAGCCTGGGCAGCTCTACTTTGCCTTGCCCGTGAGTCGGCTCAAGCATCGGCTTCGAGCCGATGAGATGGCTGCCTTGGCTGTTAAGGCTAGCTCGGCTCTGAGTAAAAGCACCGATAGGAATTACTGCGCGTGCGGTGGGAAGAATATTAGTGATGTCACGGTGTTCGCCGGAGAAAATAAGGTGGTGGGTGGCGGAGAGAGACGGCGGAGGATGGTTGGAGGCGACGGTGGGGAGAGGAGGAAGGTGATGGCGAGACGATTGAGTGCTATTGCTGAGTAGGGTTAGTTTAGAGATTTTACGTGGGCGTGTTTTTGTCTTTTTTATTTTGGGTGTGTACATTGTAGTCAAATTTGAAATGTAAATTTCAATTATTAATCGTTAATGATGGGGGTCTTATATTATCTCGTTTATTTTGACGTAAATTGGCATAGTGTTAGAATGATATGGATCCGTTGTTGGCTGCGTCCATTAGTCCTTTTTTATTTTATTTATCCACAAAAAGCGATAACGATTTAAAGGTCGTCGTATTTAAGAATGCATGCAAAAAGACGAATCGACTAAGACGTATTTAAATTAATCATATGTCACTCATATGCCCGTGGAAAATTGACTATATATTATATGACGTTTTATTAAATCAAGGTGGAAGTCTTGATACGTTATGTTAAAAAAACATCATTTCATGTACGTAGCTTTTGAGTGTTGTAATTTTCAGTTTGTCCTATATAATGGAATGGGATGGATAAAGTAAAAAATAAATAAAATTTCATCCTTCGCTTATCATCCATATCTGATTATTGATAGATGTAAGAAGGCTATTTATTTGCACAAGAAATGCAAGCGACGCAACACATTTATGCTTAACGGTGCAGGGACCATGCAACCACTTGTCAAGTAATGAGCAATCATCCCATGTGATTACCAAATCGTGCCAAATTCCACTGCAAATTGTAAGGATTTTTTCCGTAATTCCACATTTCAATAAGATACCTAAGTGGGCATATCATGACACCTCTACGTGGAAGTCATGAGTTTTCGAATCTATTTGGATTTCTTGATTTGTAGTCTAAATAAATAGACTAGAGATGAGATACATCGGCAAAGGGTGATTAGTCTCGACAATGATATTTAGATGCTTCGTACTTGCTTAAGTGATGTGTAGAGGAGATTGGCATTTTGAACCAAAAAAGTTTGCATGTAACGTTATTAACTCGGGCCTGGTTCAACATGAGTGAAGCCCATCCACGTCTTTTGGTCATCTTAATGAGAAGAGCCCAAAAGAAAGAGAAGGGTCCTAATCAAAATTTAATATGACTTTCGCCGACAAAGTGATACAAGTTGGATTTACTTCTCCACAGTAACACTTATTACGTATCACGTGTGTTGTGTGGCATTAAAAGTTTGTCCAAATTGCGGCAATTAGCCATGCAGGCCCGTAAGGTCGGGTGCCCAAACCCAGCCACACACGGGTCGGATCCAATCCGACCCGAGTCAAGAATGCCCGATTGCCTGTAGGGGCGACCATCTTCTTTAGGAACGAACAATCAAGAACTACATACAAAACCAGAAAATGTACTTCCGATGATATATATTACAAAATCTATAGCTAAATCAAGAACGACGATACGCAGCTATTTCTCCGACAAAAATACAGAAAAAAAGAGGAAAAACTTCAAACCACACAAAATATACTGCATACTCGACGAGGTTATTCGATTCCATGAGATTGATCATTCATACTGCATAGTCAAAAAGGTCATTCAATTCCATGAGATTGATCATTCATATTTTCCTCCTCATCTCACTTGTTGATCACTTCTTTCGATATGAGATATCGAAACGAAAAATTATGCGAAATCCACTCGATATTCTTGCGTGATTTTCCGAGCTGGCGCTTCTTGACGCTCTTCCTCAAAGAATCTGGCAAAGATTTCTGCACCATCTCCATCAGACCAGCGTGGCACAAGCCCGAATCTTTAGCAAACGACTCGAGCAGCTTTGGGATTAGGACTTTGCGATCTTTTCTGACGCCAAAAGTCGCGCGAATGTAATCTTCCTTCGCTGCTTCAAGCTCTTGACTGACCCCTTTGGGACTGTAAATTCGAACCTGAGAAAAACAAAAACATAAAGATATTGCTTACATGATATAGAATACGCCTGTGTATCAATCTTACAGTTCAAAAGATAGACAAAGTTATTACCGATGGATCAGAATGGCTACCACATGAAAGCGCAAAGTATACAAGTGGTTGGGGTCGTTCGATCGCATAGGCTAGCCTTTCGTCGCCAGCTTTAAATTTTGTTTTCGAAGAGAGGAGAAGCCTCAACAACTAAAACGTATGTATAGGAAGAAAAGAATATAATGTTTTCAGAAGAGAAACTGAAAGGATTTAGGATGTAATGCTTATGGGTTGTTTTATTACCTGTCCTGGACGAGGCATTCGACATCCTAAGATCGAACTTTGTATGGCACCTGCGCTAACTATGTGTCCTCCGACGTTATATGCAGCCTGAATAAACAAAAAAGTCTTAATTATGACTTGTTCGCAATGTAAGAACATTCTCATATGTGCAAGCAAAGCAAACCTTCAAGAGTAGAAATGTTCTCTTCATGTTGTTCTGTGGGACACCATATGCCAAAATTGCCTGTTTTATTGAGGGAAAAAAAACAGAGTAAACATGTTATTTTGTCCAAGTTTTCAGAAATTTAGGCAAAAAAGGAGCAAACCGTTTAAATTCTTACGTGCATAACCAGAGAATTGTGAACATTGATCCAAAATGCGAGTTTCTCCTCATTAGTCAGCTTCCTCGGGTCGATCTCTTCCAACCTTGATACAAGAGACCTGCAAATGTAGAGTTCATTACATTACCTTTTAGGTGGTACCATAACCTCGTATTTTGAGGCATTTTCAACCACTCCACACAGTTCTCACCTGAAATTTTGCAACAAGTGCTCGATATCGCCATATTTCTGACTGTCCCTGTACAGACAGTTTATTTCGATCATGGTGCTGTAAGGGCCACTAAAATCCTTTAGCCCTTCGACGAGGAATGGATTATCCAATCTAGTGTCGAACGAAGAAGAGTCGTTCCTAAATCTAGGGCTCCAAATATCGCACTGATCCTTCGGAGAAAATCCACTCGAGAACGACGAAGATGGAGATGAGGAGATGCCATTGTTAGACAATGAGGGATCGGAGAGTTTGCAGTATATAGTGCACATGCACTTCACCATATCTTCAGATAGCTTGTTTGGGGACTCGACAATGTCATCTAATATGCGCGTCCCTAGATGCTCGGCCAGACTTATTACATGCGAAGAAGTGTTGTGCGCATACTGTAATGAGAGCACCAAATAACCATGCTTAGCACATAGTACACTACAGAAATAACATGGACTAAATGAAGAGGCGTTCATGCAGTAAATTTAACCTCCATCATCGATAATGGCTGAGAATGGCATGCCCGCAATGCCTTATCTAGTGTGTGCGCTTCAGGTGAGGTTGTTCTATTCGCCATAGCAGAACGTTGAGATAGCGAAGAGTGAGAGCGTTGAACTCCAGCAACCTTCTCTTCATATGGAAAGTCCACTCCTTTCCTCATGTTAACTGCTGTTTGAGTTTCGACTTCATCTGCAGTTTTCTCTACTGCTGATGTAATTTCAGAACTCGAAAAATCTAGGCGTCTTCTCCTTGGAGTTGCTAGAGGAGATTTACGTATGTCTTTCTTCGAAGGAGAATATGAAGAAACTTGCTCGTCAAATGCCTTTCGGTACAGCGAAAGAAGGTATTGTTCCAAGTGCCCGACTTCTAGTTCTAAAACTGAGATTTCTCTAATGAGTTCTGTTGCGGGCTGAAAAGAGAGAGCAAGAAAAACACTAACTATTCAGTTTAGGCAAGAAGTTTCTTTCGACTTGATAGGCCGAGTGTTCTAACATAAAAGAAGCTACCTTTGGAATCATGGTTTCATCAGTGACATCGATTGAAGAAGTTTTGTAACCGAGGGCCTTCTCTAAAGCACAACGAACTGATACTTGTTCCTTCAATCTCTTTTCAAGCAGCAATATCTGCGTCGAGACGAAATATCATAAAAAATACATCAAATTAACGAGGTGCATTACTTATTCTTGAAAAAGCAGAAATGGAGATTCTGAATACGTACCTCTTGCCTCAAGGAGCTTTGGATTTCATCACTTGTTGACTGCTTCATTTTGCCATTCACATCAAGTTCCATATCCTAGAATAAAGGGCATTTCTTATCACATGTTAGATGAGTTATAGAAAGTACCAAGAATCGTAGATACGATCAGCTTTTGTTACACATTGAAAGAGAAGAAAAACAGAGTGAGATCTCTTACCAGCTTGGGTCTCTGAGCTTCTTCAGCAGATTGGATTGATTTATCGTCCTCAGCTTCTCTATTATCAGGAAAACTGCAATATAGGGAGGAGTTAATATTGTTTCTCTACTTTTAAGAAGAGACTATCAAGTTTCAAGAACTCATCAAGTATGACATAAACACAAGTAATTATCTGCAGAGTAACTATATTGTATTGTAACATCTAATCTAAGCTTCGTGGTTATGCATAAGCTCACAGAAATTGAACACACAATATCTGCCTAGGTATCATACACTCAAGAGTTCATCGTCATAAAACATTCTTGTAATGAAAAAAAAATGCGAGAGAACTTTACAGCAAAGATAATACTTGCAACTACCTCTTCGAGCGCTTGTGTTTGACCAGCACAGGCCATTTGCCACTGCTAAACCCTTCGAAACCCATCTCTGTTTTTTCAATGATCAAGATTGTTTTATTTTTAATCACATAAAAAACACTACTCCAGGCTAAAGTCAGAACCCAGTGTTGTCTTCTTGCCTTCTTTTTTTCTAATCACTGTTTCGGTAGTCTTCAGAAGGTCTGAACACTACAGAGGGTCATGTGAGTGAGCAAAAATAGCTAATCGAAAGCAGCCCTTTTAATTGATATAAGGGAAAGTGAAAAACAGAACCAGCCCTTTTGATTGACTATGGAAAAAAAGAGTAAAAGCATTTGAACTATAATGCATCTTCCTTCATAAAGAGAGAAAAAAAAAGACGACATCATCTTCACAACACACAAAGCTCCGTTCATGCAACCATGACTTTTGAGCACTTTTCTCTTAAAAGAAGTAAAAATAGATGAGCATCAAGCAACTGAAAGAGATTTATTCGGTAAGATTTCTCTCTCTTAAGCTGAACTGAAGGAAAGAGACTATTGCTGTGAAAGATCCAAGTAGGTAAGAAATTATGACGCCATAAGAAGAAAAATGGTGGCTATGAGGGTAAAATGCTGTCTGAGACATACTACATTTATATATTGCAAGTAGAGACAATAAAGTGGAGAGAGAGAGAGAGAGAGAGAGAGAGAGAGACTATTGCGTCTCGACTTGGAAGTTGGAACCATCGAAGTATGGTATCTTTAATGTTTTTGTTAAGATAAGAAAATGGTATTGGTAATTTGATAGCAAAACATAAGTATTTATTAAGTGGGAGTTGGTGACCTTCCTTTTGTACCATGTTGTCAAATGTATTAACCTTTAATAGGGCATTCATTAAATTTAATTATAGATGATGGACCTTTATCATTTATATGTACAATGCCAATTTTCAATTAGCATTCTTGCAGATATGAAAGATTCTGAACCATAAACTATAAGGCAAGTTAGGAATATACAAATAGATCAAAGCTACTCAAAAGAAGTTAGTGAGTTAAGGTCAACGAAAAGTGAAAGTGCGAAAGGTAATAACTTTACGAGATAATCGAGGTTAATCTTGTAGTTAGAAGCCACAAAATAGTGTTTAAAAAATTGACTATAGTACGAATTATAGGTGTAAATTACATGAAACTTAATTTCATTTTTTCATTAAAAAATTCCTTGATTAATTCACTTTGTAGTAGATCAATAATTCAAATTTCGTTTATGTTACGATTTCTAGGAAATTATTACTGTTAGGGTGTCTCTTTGCAATCGTCTCTTCATGAAAAAAACAAATGTATTATGTGGAATGAACCAAATATATATGTAGAATTAACATGACAATTCGATGTCGAAAAAAGCAAATGCCACCTCAAAAGGAGCTTAAAAAGAAAACATTGGATGCTTGAAATGAAATAGATACCTATAATTAATCCTTTTGCCTAATGGAATGTCGGAAAAAATGTAATGAATAAAATAAATAAACCGTCGATACCCATTTTTGTCCTTGAGCTACGATGAGACTATTGTTTGTCATGGAATAAGAAAATAAAATAAATATAATAAGATTGACCTTATTCGAATAGGCTTCTCTTTTTGTCGTCACGTAGTCTTCCCTATATTATAAAAGCTGCTTTGTTACGACTTACGCATTACGCATAGGCAGGGGTTATCATAGTTATTGATTTTAGCTCTATAGATCTAATCGTTATAATAATATTTTCCCAAGTACGGCTCGCATTAATTATCTTTTCTTATTAAATGTATTTTTCTTTAATTGTACAAATTAATAAGGTGAATGGTTGTCTTGGATTCATGTATGACAATTGACAATTAACCTCCTACACTACAATAAAAAATGAAACTGCGAAATCTGATGACATACATAATACAAACAACCACGAAACTTCTGTTTTATCTTGTAGAGAGTCATTAAATCATCCAATACCTTTTTTTTTTCCTCAGAAACGATTTTTTCATAATTAAAAAATAATTTAATGATGACTAAAGAGATCAAGAGATCCATATGACTACAGATGGAGATTTTTTTAAAATGAGCAACCATTCTTCAAGAGATAGTTGCATCATTAAGCAGATTCATTCAAGAAATTACACCACGACGCCAAGAAAGCTGCAATAAGAAGACAGAGTAAGGAAGCCCCCTAAACGATGAATAAAAATCGAACCCATTCATCTGTCCTATGACATTTGCCTTTCCATTTCATTCTTTTCAGATATGTTAAAAGCAGACATGTTAAGAATCTTTTTATTTCTCTTTCGTGTTCTTCAGTGACTACAGATAATCAGTATTCAGTATGCATATATATATAATATATATACATATAATTTTCAATACTGGCTAAACTGAGCAATTATGCCTCGAGAACTCCAACGATGTTGATAAGAGTTTCGCATGCTAAAAATGCACTTGCCTACCTTATGTCTGAATAGAGTTGAGAAAAGAAGACGTTATAAAGGAGCAGAACTTTCCAAAGAGATACGGACAAGCAAGTGAACGCCCAATGATAGATAACACAAAATGGCATCTCTCAGATCTTTTTCAGTGTCCTCCATAAATTCCTGAAAGAAAAATAAAAGTATGCTGTAAAGATTGATGTTTAAAACTCAGTATGCAAATGTCTTGCAGTGTAGTAATCTAACTGTTGGGACTAATTAAGGTTGTTAAGATTGTTGTGGAATTGCTACCGTTGAGACCGAAATTCAATGGTCTTTCACTGTATGCAACTCGATCTTACTGATTTGAGCAATCGCAGCTCAAATCAGCTCGACAATGCAATCGAAAACACACACACTCTTCGACAGGATATTTAACGTGGTTCGGCCTGTTCAGCCTACGTCCACGGATCAACCGAGCCTCGTTTCTATTTACTCACAACACGAAATGTACAGCACTCATGGCCCTCTACAACTTTCGTGTTCACTCCACTCTGAGATTTTCACTACACAGAAACTTATGAGCTCGCTAAGATGATGCGTCAAACCATTTTACACTGATATTTATAGCTGAATATACTAAGTGTCGACTAATGCCGTCCGTTGATCTAATTCTGATCGAACGCTCGTGATTCAGCCACGTGGCACATGTGTTGCGCGTGACTTCACAAGAATCGCATGAACGATTCTATAAGTGATATCCCGCCTTCATTTCACATCGTTAGATCTTGATCGTGCGGCAGAGATTCTTCATCACTCAGATCGCATCTCATCAAATCTCAGCCTTTGATTCCCTTCGCGCGCCATCTAACGATCCTCGTTAAATCCACAGCTTTGAATTTCGTCCCTCAGATCTGGCGCGCACAGGATCGAACGGCTGCTGAGCATCGATCCTTTCTTCAGCTTTATACTTCATCTTCCGACTTCAGCTCCGACCAGGCTTCTTCTCCGGTGATTCCACGGCGGTTCCGGCGAGGTCCAGGCTCGCACTCCTCAACAAACTCCACCTCGAGTCTGCGACCTTGCGAACCCAACTTCTCGTTTGCTCTAATCTGCCCAAACGTGCCCGGTGCACCCACCTGAAATCTCATCAGCACACAGCAATCATCTTCTCCTTTTCATCTGTGAATCTCATTTCTGAGCTTCGATCTGCCATCAAAGCTCCACCTCAAGAAACACATCGCAGCTCGGTTGATCAACCAGCTCCCTCAGGAGCTGCGGGCCACAATTGAGAACCTCCCAACTCCAAGTAGGATGGAGATCTCCCACTTGGAGTCACTTCGACTACTGATGCTCTTCTCATGCCTCTCTTCTGTCACTTCCTCGGTTCTGGTCTCATTAGCTGCATCCCTGGCTTCCCTAAGTCCAGCAATCTTCCTCTCCTTAGCCTCACTCGCCGTGGAAAGCTTAGCAGCACCTACAGAACCATCATCAGAAAAACCAGAAAATTCAGAGTTAGCATCAGTTTGCATTTCATAGCAGTTTTCATCCGAGTTCTTGCTCTGATCCCGTGCTTCTTCTGAGCCAAGCTCCACCTCAGACATCACCCTCTCATGTGCCTTTGAGGTGCCTTCGCCATATGGAGTAAACAGCTCCACCTCGGCCTCTGAATCCTCAGCAACAGAGCTGATTTCATCACAGCTCTCAGCAGAAACCAGCTTTTCTGCTTCGACCTCCACTTTTCCCTTGCCTTTTTCTCCTACATCTCGAACATCCTGTGGTCGCTCTGGCACATCCTTCTCATCTCCACATTTCCTAGTTTCAGAAAGTGTGCCTCTCACCACGGAACACCCATCGAGAAAGTAGATATCATGCTTCAAAGTACCAGTCAGAACCAGCCTGCCCTGCTTCAGTACTTCAGCTTTTCCAGCAGCTAGTCTTGTGTTGTAGCCCTTCCTGTCCAATGCTCCAATGGAAATTAAGTTTCTCTTTAACTCAGGGACATACCTCACATCCCTTAGAAGCCCTACAGATCCACTTGGCAGCCTCAATTGGACAGATCCACAGCCTAACACCTCACAGCTTTTTCCATTTCCTAGCTGCACTTTCTTGCCTTTTAACTCCCTGTAATCCCGCAGCCAAGCCTTGTTGAAGGTAATGTGCATGCTTGAGCCCGAGTCTAGTACCCAATCTTCGCTCTCCTTGCCCTTAGAGACATTCAACACCTCAGCATACTCAAAATTTCCATCCTCTGCCATAGCCGAGCTCACACTAGCATGCCTTGTGTTTTCTCTTGATCTCTTTGGACAGAACTTTATGATGTGGCCTACCTCATCACAGTGGAAACATCTCCGAGTCTCAACCTTCTCCTTATCCTTGCCTTTCTTCTTCCACGAGCTCATCTTCTTCTGCACATACAACAGATTTGCAGCAGAAACATCAGTTTCAGTTTTAGGTGAAGATAATGAGTTTAGTTGCTTTGAACTCAGTGCTGAGAGCACATCTTCCATCGATATCTTCTCCCTCCCATACAATAGAGCTTCTTTGAAGTGTTCATGGCTTGGAGGCAGGGCACATAACAGGAGAAGAGCTTGATCTTCATCCTTCAACTCTTCTCCAATATTCAGCAAATCTGAAATCAGTTTCTGAAACTGATCAATCTGCTTTTCAAGAGGTTCGGTTTCCACCATTTTGAACTTATACAAGGCCTGTTTGAGGTACAACCTTCGAGCAAGGGACTTGGTCTGGTAAAGCACATCGAGTTTCTTCCATAAAGCCTCCGCCGAAGCCTCGGAAGACACCCTGCGAAGCACACTATCACTCAAGCACAAAATCAGAGCTGAGTATGCTTTCTCTCTGATTTTCTTCTTTTGAGCTGCCGTTAATGTGCTCGGCTCCATCTCGGTTTCAGCCTTCAGACCTTCCTCAAGCCCCTTCTCTACCAACACTGCCTTCATCTTGAGCTTCCACAGCCCAAAGTCGTTGGAACCATTGAAAATTTCCATCTCAAACTTCGTGGCAGCCATTCCCCGGAGATCTAGCTCGTTCTCCACGCTCACCGCACCACTTGTTGTGGAATTGCTACCGTTGAGACTGAAATTCAATGGTCTTTCACTGTATGCAACTCGATCTTACTGATTTGAGCAATCGCAGCTCAAATCAGCTCGACAATGCAATCGAAAACACACACACTCTTCGACAGGATATTTAACGTGGTTCGGCCTGTTCAGCCTACGTCCACGGATCAACCGAGCCTCGTTTCTATTTACTCACAACACGAAATGTACAGCACTCACGGCCCTCTACAACTTTCGTGTTCACTCCACTCTGAGATTTTCACTACACAGAAACTTATGAGCTCGCTAAGATGATGCGTCAAACCATTTTACACTGATATTTATAGCTGAATATACTAAGTGTCGACTAATGCCGTCCGTTGATCTAATTCTGATCGAACGCTCGTGATTCAGCCACGTGGCACATGTGTTGCGCGTGACTTCACAAGAATCGCATGAACGATTCTATAAGTGATATCCCGCCTTCATTTCACATCGTTAGATCTTGATCGTGCGGCAGAGATTCTTCATCACTCAGATCGCATCTCATCAAATCTCAGCCTTTGATTCCCTTCGCGCGCCATCTAACGATCCTCGTTAAATCCACAGCTTTGAATTTCGTCCCTCAGATCTGGCGCGCACAGGATCGAACGGCTGCTGAGCATCGATCCTTTCTTCAGCTTTATACTTCATCTTCCGACTTCAGCTCCGACCAGGCTTCTTCTCCGGTGATTCCACGGCGGTTCCGGCGAGGTCCAGGCTCGCACTCCTCAACAAACTCCACCTCGAGTCTGCGACCTTGCGAACCCAACTTCTCGTTTGCTCTAATCTGCCCAAACGTGCCCGGTGCACCCACCTGAAATCTCATCAGCACACAGCAATCATCTTCTCCTTTTCATCTGTGAATCTCATTTCTGAGCTTCGATCTGCCATCAAAGCTCCACCTCAAGAAACACATCGCAGCTCGGTTGATCAACCAGCTCCCTCAGGAGCTGCGGGCCACAATTGAGAACCTCCCAACTCCAAGTAGGATGGAGATCTCCCACTTGGAGTCACTTCGACTACTGATGCTCTTCTCATGCCTCTCTTCTGTCACTTCCTCGGTTCTGGTCTCATTAGCTGCATCCCTGGCTTCCCTAAGTCCAGCAATCTTCCTCTCCTTAGCCTCACTCGCCGTGGAAAGCTTAGCAGCACCTACAGAACCATCATCAGAAAAACCAGAAAATTCAGAGTTAGCATCAGTTTGCATTTCATAGCAGTTTTCATCCGAGTTCTTGCTCTGATCCCGTGCTTCTTCTGAGCCAAGCTCCACCTCAGACATCACCCTCTCATGTGCCTTTGAGGTGCCTTCGCCATATGGAGTAAACAGCTCCACCTCGGCCTCTGAATCCTCAGCAACAGAGCTGATTTCATCACAGCTCTCAGCAGAAACCAGCTTTTCTGCTTCGACCTCCACTTTTCCCTTGCCTTTTTCTCCTACATCTCGAACATCCTGTGGTCGCTCTGGCACATCCTTCTCATCTCCACATTTCCTAGTTTCAGAAAGTGTGCCTCTCACCACGGAACACCCATCGAGAAAGTAGATATCATGCTTCAAAGTACCAGTCAGAACCAGCCTGCCCTGCTTCAGTACTTCAGCTTTTCCAGCAGCTAGTCTTGTGTTGTAGCCCTTCCTGTCCAATGCTCCAATGGAAATTAAGTTTCTCTTTAACTCAGGGACATACCTCACATCCCTTAGAAGCCCTACAGATCCACTTGGCAGCCTCAATTGGACAGATCCACAGCCTAACACCTCACAGCTTTTTCCATTTCCTAGCTGCACTTTCTTGCCTTTTAACTCCCTGTAATCCCGCAGCCAAGCCTTGTTGAAGGTAATGTGCATGCTTGAGCCCGAGTCTAGTACCCAATCTTCGCTCTCCTTGCCCTTAGAGACATTCAACACCTCAGCATACTCAAAATTTCCATCCTCTGCCATAGCCGAGCTCACACTAGCATGCCTTGTGTTTTCTCTTGATCTCTTTGGACAGAACTTTATGATGTGGCCTACCTCATCACAGTGGAAACATCTCCGAGTCTCAACCTTCTCCTTATCCTTGCCTTTCTTCTTCCACGAGCTCATCTTCTTCTGCACATACAACAGATTTGCAGCAGAAACATCAGTTTCAGTTTTAGGTGAAGATAATGAGTTTAGTTGCTTTGAACTCAGTGCTGAGAGCACATCTTCCATCGATATCTTCTCCCTCCCATACAATAGAGCTTCTTTGAAGTGTTCATGGCTTGGAGGCAGGGCACATAACAGGAGAAGAGCTTGATCTTCATCCTTCAACTCTTCTCCAATATTCAGCAAATCTGAAATCAGTTTCTGAAACTGATCAATCTGCTTTTCAAGAGGTTCGGTTTCCACCATTTTGAACTTATACAAGGCCTGTTTGAGGTACAACCTTCGAGCAAGGGACTTGGTCTGGTAAAGCACATCGAGTTTCTTCCATAAAGCCTCCGCCGAAGCCTCGGAAGACACCCTGCGAAGCACACTATCACTCAAGCACAAAATCAGAGCTGAGTATGCTTTCTCTCTGATTTTCTTCTTTTGAGCTGCCGTTAATGTGCTCGGCTCCATCTCGGTTTCAGCCTTCAGACCTTCCTCAAGCCCCTTCTCTACCAACACTGCCTTCATCTTGAGCTTCCACAGCCCAAAGTCGTTGGAACCATTGAAAATTTCCATCTCAAACTTCGTGGCAGCCATTCCCCGGAGATCTAGCTCGTTCTCCACGCTCACCGCACCACTTGTTGTGGAATTGCTACCGTTGAGACTGAAATTCAATGGTCTTTCACTGTATGCAACTCGATCTTACTGATTTGAGCAATCGCAGCTCAAATCAGCTCGACAATGCAATCGAAAACACACACACTCTTCGACAGGATATTTAACGTGGTTCGGCCTGTTCAGCCTACGTCCACGGATCAACCGAGCCTCGTTTCTATTTACTCACAACACGAAATGTACAGCACTCATGGCCCTCTACAACTTTCGTGTTCACTCCACTCTGAGATTTTCACTACACAGAAACTTATGAGCTCGCTAAGATGATGCGTCAAACCATTTTACACTGATATTTATAGCTGAATATACTAAGTGTCGACTAATGCCGTCCGTTGATCTAATTCTGATCGAACGCTCGTGATTCAGCCACGTGGCACATGTGTTGCGCGTGACTTCACAAGAATCGCATGAACGATTCTATAAGTGATATCCCGCCTTCATTTCACATCGTTAGATCTTGATCGTGCGGCAGAGATTCTTCATCACTCAGATCGCATCTCATCAAATCTCAGCCTTTGATTCCCTTCGCGCGCCATCTAACGATCCTCGTTAAATCCACAGCTTTGAATTTCGTCCCTCAGATCTGGCGCGCACAGGATCGAACGGCTGCTGAGCATCGATCCTTTCTTCAGCTTTATACTTCATCTTCCGACTTCAGCTCCGACCAGGCTTCTTCTCCGGTGATTCCACGGCGGTTCCGGCGAGGTCCAGGCTCGCACTCCTCAACAAAGATGATGTTCAAACTCTTGCTAAGCTCTTATCTGTGTGTCTTGGGGTATACAAGGTGATAGATACTTAGACATCTGAAGGAAGCTAATCATTCAACAAATTCAGCAATCAGATGACTTGTTCGAACAATATAATGCATAATTATTTCGAGGTTTCACGAGGTGTGTACGGTTCAGAAGGGAACATAATTACATCGCAAAAAAGAACAGAGCTTTTCTCCTTCTTTTCCCTTTTCTCCTCCAGCAATATTGGTAGCCTTAGAATATCCCAGAAAATGTAATGTTCTTACAGTGAAATGATTAGATGATCTGAGTGATCTTTCTGTTTCTTGGAATTGTATAGAACTAAACATCGACTGTATTGTATCGAAGTGCAGTGAAAAAAAAAATCTTCTACGATAAATAAATCGACCCCACTGATATGTAGTTCGTCCATGAGCTGTAGGCATCTAATCTAATCCACATCATCCATATCCAAAACCACTCAAAATATGAACCCAACAAATCAAAACACAAGAGAAAATCTCAGATAACAGAAGATTATTTGAGATCCCCCAGTGACTCCTTTTTCTTCGAATTCAGATGTTACAGTGACTTCAATGTCAATGGAAACTGTTGGGATTTAGTGACCCAAGAACTCGTCTATGCGATGCTAAGATCGGTGGGAACGAGTTGGGAATCGATTGGGGATGAGATCGGACCAAACGTGCGCCGAAACGAGGTCGCTGCCCGCGTTCACAGCCACGCGCAGCAAGGGTCACGGCCGTGACTCAGGGCAGAATGGCTGAGCCCGTCGCTGTCGTGGCCGTGACAGTTGCAACTCCAAGCCGTGAAGCACCTCTGAAGCAGCGATAACGCGCGAAAGTCGGTTCGAACGAGTCACGGCCGTGAAGAGGGATGCTCGAGGCCGTGACTAAGAGCAGTAGCTGAAGAATTGGAGCCCCCGATCAAGTCACGGCCGTGACAAGGCGTGTAAGTGGCCGTGACGCGTAGCAGTTTCTTGATAACTGCTATGACCGAATTTCTGAGTCAAGTAGGAACCTTCTAGGTCTTTTATCTTCTATAAATAGACCGAATTAGCTCGATCTTTGTACTGTGAGTTGAGAGAGTAAGCTTAGAACTTGTAATCTCTGAAAAGTGTTCGGAATATAATCGAAGCGTTGATCCGTGGACGTAGACCATTTCTTGGGTCGAACCACGTTAAAAGACTCTGTTTTTGCTGCTTTTCTTTCTCTGTTTTTCGAGTTGTTTCTGTATACAAGTCGGCCTTTCAACCCGACAAAGACTAAACTCTCGAACCCTTTTCGAAAGGCGAATCTATTGGCGCGGTTTTTCCTAACAGTGGTGCGGTGAGCGTGGACGAAGGCGTGAGGGTGCCTTCAGACGGAGAAAATTCTAGCCCGAATACGGTGTGGGTGGTGTGTCCCCGGCCCTTGGAGAGACGATCGGTGAAAAGCGCTGGGTGCAGGGATTGCGGTAGAAGCGCTGGTGCAGATAATCGTCGAAAGGGAGGCCCGGTGTGTGGTCTAGAGTTTGAGGGGAGGTTTGTTGGGTGTGCAAACAGCTATCCCACACCGATAGAATTAAGGAAAAATAATTGGGTTTATAAGCTTGTGGGTTCACTCCCTCTATTGCCAATTGGTTTTAGAGAGGAACCCCACAAGCTTATACCGGGTTGGGTTTGGGCTGGAATTGGGTCTGAAAAAATCCCTACACTGTGTGTGAGCTTTATAAGGTCTACGTAAAGCAGCTGAATCACATTCAGGTTTCTTAATTTCTCCTTCCCTTTGTTACACAGTGTTTGCTGTAATAATTGCGCCGGTCTATGAAATGATTGGTTGATTTGCAGAACGGTTGTTGCGTCCCTCCAAAGCGGTGTGGATTGGCTTTGGGTAACCATACGACGACGCCGTGGGTGGTAGCGCCGACGGGACTACTCTCCGACGACGATGGTTGCAAAACGTGGGTTAGGTATGGTGGCTACGCATGCTTCGAATGCGACGAGTGCAAGGCGGGTTTCTTGGGCACTTTCCAGGACGAGTGGGACCTTAAATTTAATCTCAATGTCGGAATTCTCATCTGCGCCGTCATACTTTCTGGGATTTCCTACTACGCTATTAAGGTGGACGGTGGAGGGGAGGCGGCGGAGGAAGACGATGAACGTAGAACAATCAACTCATCACATCACCGATGATGCGCTTGATCGCAATGACTTTTTTAATATTGCATTATATTTATTCTTTTGTCCTCATTTACTATATAAAGTTGTATTGTAAATCATGAAATCAAAGCAATATCTATATTTACAAACAAAAGAAAATTTTCTTTACTCGCTGTCGCTCTTGTAGTGTAGGGTGGGTTAATTACAATTTTGACCCTCATTTGATAATTTCAATTTTGCGGAATCATTACATGAAGAATATTTATATATTGGTGAAGTGAAATAAAGCTTAAGCCTTAATATCATCACCCTGCCTTTTTTCCATCTTTTCTCCATATATTTTCTGCATTTTCTTTTTCAAGCAATATGTATATAGTATATCTACATGGTGTAAATTTCTCAACCATATTATATAGCTACAAAGTAACTTTAAATTTATTTCATAAAAAAGTAACTTTAAAATTAAATGGAGAACCCTGGCCTAGTCCACACCAGCTGGCCACACACACATTATTATAACACAGCCCACACCATACACTGCACTGCTGCTCCATCATTTCCCATTATCTTCTTTATCTTCCACTGCAATGATTCCATCTCCATAGAAAGAAAACTTCAGCTTGCTAACAATGAAGCCTCAGTCCTCCGAGCAGTTTCCCTTAGTGAGACCTCAGATCCCACGCAAGAAAACTTCAAAAGTACTTCTCCCTCTTATCATAGCCCTAACCGTACTGATTACTCTAATCCCACTGTACCACTACCATTTCTTCAAAGGCTCGTCATCACCGTCCAAGAACGATAGCGCAGAGCTGAGTTCGAGTTCTATTACCTCATCCTACGGCGGATCTACTCTTGTCCGAAGCTTCAACACCTTTCCGATCTCTGAAGAGTGCGACTTGTTCACGGGAGAGTGGGTTCGAAACCCCGACGGGCCTTATTACACCAACGAAACTTGCTTTTGGATTCAAGAACACCAAAATTGCATGAGGTTCGGCCGGCCCGACACCGATTACTTGAAATGGAGGTGGAAGCCCGACGATTGCGAGCTTTCATTGTTGGATGCTTACGAGTTCTTGGTGATGATGAAGGGTAAATCTCTCGCCTTTGTTGGCGATTCAGTCGCCAGAAACCACATGCAATCTCTCATGTGCCTGCTATCTAGGGTAAAGTACTTGGCTTTTTCTTATTAATTCACTGCTCTGTGTGTTTGAGCTGTTTTGTTGTGGATGATTGTTGGGTTTTAATTACTTTCCACGGTGAAAGTAGACTGATGTTTAGGGCTTGGGATTGCATGATTTAAGACGTTTACGTAGGGTTTAAGCGGATTTATTACAAGTAATTGTGATTAACTATCTCGGCGGTGGACTCAATTATTTTAGTGTCGGTTCATAGTTTTTTTAATTATTTTTTTCTTGGATGTGCTCTTTTGTGGTCTAACGGGCCGCTTCGATAGATGGAATTGATTTATTATTGTTTAATATCGCAATCCACACAGAATCGTCTTTGATCTGCACTGCATGTTTCTTTCTCTAACACATCTCCGATGGTCGCAAGTCTTATCTGATGTACAGTAATAAAAAAATAATATTTAAATTGCAGGTCGCACAACCCGTGGATTTATCCGACCCGCAAGCCGACAGCAAGCAGTATACCTACAAAGACTTCGACTTCAACATCTCCATTTTCTGGTCACCATACCTAGTCAAATCGGGTCAGCTCCACCACTCCCTCACCAAAGTCCCATTCAGCCTGTTCCTGGACCAACCCGACCCGAACTGGACCGCCCAGATCCGAAACTTCGACTACGTCCTCATCTCTGCGGGTCACTGGTTCTTCCGACCCACCTACTTCTTCCTCAACAACTCCCTCGTGGGCTGTCTCTACTGCCCAGAACAGAACATAACTCACCTGCCTCCATCTTTCAGCTACCGTAGAGCCTTTAGGACAGCGCTGGCTGCAATAAGCGACGACGAAGGCTTCAAAGGCGCCGCCTTTCTGAGGACATTCGCGCCGTCGCACTTTGAGGGCGGCGGCTGGGACAGCGGCGGTGACTGTAGGAGGACGGCGCCGTTGAAGAGGAAAGAGGCAAGCGTGCTTACTGATATGTACACTATACAGCTTGAAGAGCTGAGAATTGCAACTGCTGGGAGGAAGAAGAAGATTAAGCTTTTTGATACGACTAAGGCTATGGCTATGAGGCCCGATGGGCATCCTAGTAGGTTCGGACATTGGCCCGAGGATAGTCGGGTCATGCCCAATGATTGCGTCCACTGGTGCTTGCCTGGTCCTATCGATTCGTGGAATGATATGCTTCAAGAAATTCTGAGGAGGGAGAATACGTATCGATTATGAGTTATGACTCTCTTTCCTTATGATGAATAATAATATTTTTTTTTCCTCCGACATAGGATCATCATCATCGTGTCTTAGTTTTGGAGCTGATGTATTTGTCCTCTCCACGTTTCGAGATAACGTAAGAAACACAGTATGTAATGGACAATCCACCTGTTTGTCGCTTTCTGTCCAAAGACTAGTTATTTATAGTTTAGGTATTCGATGTAAATAATTAATGTGGTCAAAGAAATTTGTTGCTTTTTTGGGTGCGTGGGTTCACTTCCAAATGCACGCCGTTACTAGCGTCTTCTTGCCATTTGGCGATTCCTTCCCGCATCGAGAATACTCATCTCCATTCCTAACTCTCTCTTTCTCTCTCTCTTCAACAAGCTTCAAAGTTGTAATGGGAAAGATGTCATCGTTGCCCCTGAATTTTCTTGCGAAAGCTGTCTCCCTCGTAAGTGGTTCGAGTTATCCAAGCAGTACAACGCCCAAACGACAGAGCCGGCGATTCGCTGGGGTCAAGAGACATGCTGCGGCGGAGAGTTATTTGGTGACAGCAGTGCCTCGTTTCAAGCTGCTTAGCTTCATCTGCCTGGGGTATTATTACACTATGATTGCATTATTTTAAACGTCGAAATCAGCTAAATCTTCGGTTATTGTCCGTGAATTTATCTGAATCGGAATGAGATGAGCGTCTTCTGCCATTGCATTGGCTGATAATCTTTCTCCCCCACCATGTTCAGGGTAGGCTATCGTTTGATAACACAATTACTAGCCCTTGCCCTTTATGCCATACTGCTAATGCCTGGATTTCTCCAAGGTAATTGATAAACAACCAAAATGATTATTATATCTTGGTGAAGTATTGAATGACCCAATATTGCTCTTTTACAGTTGGCTATCAGTACTTCTATTCAAGCAATATTCGGCGAAATATTCCCTGCGGAGATCAACCAAGGAATAGGTATCTTTCGGGCGTCATATGATACATCGCTCTCCCCAATTCGTTCTAGAAACTCACGTAGTCTTTCTTGCAGTTTGGATTTATATTTACCTAAAAACAGAGATGGCTCGAAGCCCGTGGTAGTATTTGTAACTGGCGGGGCATGGATAATTGGGTATGTGCACTGTCTTTCTTTCGTCGACATTCGATGTAGTTAGTTTAGTTATAACAACCTTTCGATCTTTTGATGCCAGGAATAAGGCATGGGGTTCCCTCCTGGGACTTCAACTGGCAGAAAAGGACATCATAGTCGCCTGTCTTGATTATAGGTAAGTTTCGTTGGCCCCTAATCTCATAACCTCCTCAACTCAATACCTGCCACACTGTGTTGTCATTCTATGATCGATTTTGTCAGGAATTTTCCACAGGGCACAATCAGCGACATGATTGAAGACGTGTCCCAAGGAATCGCATACATCTGTCGAAATATCATCGAATTCGGAGGTGACCCAGAAAAGTAAGAACATCGGTTTTTCTTTTTCTGATAACCAAAGGCTGGTGGTAAGTAAGACGGTTGTTGAGAAACATGTATGTATGTCTGAAAATGGACAGGATTTATCTCGTGGGCCAATCGGCTGGCGCGCATATATCGGCCTGCGCACTCATACAGCAGGCATCGAAAGAGTCGATGGGCGACAGCGTTTCTTGGAATACATCGCAGATAAAGGCTTACTTCGGTTTGTCGGGAGGGTGAGTAACAACTGTACTTACATAGTCAACGAGCCCATATTCCCACGTCTCAGAAAATTCTCACCTTTGTGATATAATATAGGTATAATCTACCTAGACTAGTCGATCATTTCCATGGTCGAGGGCTCTATCGCTCCATCTTTCTGAGGTAAAACCTTCTTCAACATTCTCTTATCCCTGCATCGCTTTCATCGCTGCGAGGGAAATGATTACTACTGTCGTGTTTGCAGAATCATGGAAGGGGAGAAATCGTTGGAACGATTTTCTCCAGAAATAATGATTCGAAGTCTGAGCTCGGACGACGGCGTAGTTCCTCTGCTTCCTCGCATGGTTATATTCCACGGTGCTGCAGATTATTCTATCCCATTCGATGCGAGGTTTGGGGGATGCTTTTTGCCGTTAAAAAAAATCACATTTTCAATTTTCGTATCCTTATTGGGACATGATGCAGCGTCGCATTTGCCGATGCACTTAGAAGCGCTGGGGCTCAGGTTGAGCTGATAATGTACCAAGGAAAGACTCACACCGATCTGTTCGTTCATGTAAGTGAAGGTTTTCGCGTTTCCCTTTCTTTTTCGTTCTCCCAAAGTCGAAGAGTTTATACCAAACAGAGCCTCGTAAATGAAGGATCCTCTCCGAGGTGGTAAGGACGAGCTTTTCGACTATTTGGTGGAGTTTGTACATTCCGATGGAGGTGATGTGGAAGCGCTTGCCAAAGATGTTATGGCTCGTCCAAGGAAACGCTACGTGCCTGAGATATTGGTGAGATTGGCTAGTAAAATTAGCCCTTTTTAGTCGCATTTTTTTCTATATACCTTTTGGGATCCATCATAATGATGTAATGGGAAGGGAAGGAGAGAATTTTGTTTTTGTTTTGATCGGATAAAGCAAGATAAGGTAACATCGATGCAACGGTGTGTCTAATAGACGCGTTTATCACATCTAAATAGTGTTCACTATAAATAACATTATAGAGCCTGCTATAATACATTGGCCCGCTATTACTATCTAACTAATCCGATACAATTCATCCAATGGTCCGAGGTAAGATATGTAATCCAACCTCTATTAATTGCATAAAGACCAAAACTCTTATTCCACCGAATCATAAAATTATTTTTATTTCATGTAGTTTATATAGTAAAATAAATAAAATAACACTAATTTATTTCGTATTCATGGCGATCAAACTGACATTCATACTTATATTTTACGTTCATATGAATAATTATTTTATAAACTATATGTTGATGAAATAAATGCTATTTTTGTAAATGTACAAATAAAATGAAGATAAAATATTATTATGTTGGGAACTAAACAAGAATAACAATGTATAGTGATGTTAAAATTACAAAATATCAAGATTATAATCATAAAAAAGTTGTGTCCCATAATCTTATATGGACAAATGAACGCAGGCTTTAACTTAAATGGATAAGTAATAAGAAAATCCGAATGTTGAAACTTGAAACGTCGCTGAGTGAGTATAGAAGGGATGGCTGTCAACGTTTTTCTTGAAAAAAACAAAATCGATTCGTTGACCCGCATGCGGTTTCAATTGGTCTCACAACACATTCTCTGGAGAAAAATCTTTTCGCTTCAGCTGTTTGGCAGCTACGCCGGGTCTTAGTATATCGATTCACCTCGGTGGACAAACACTGGGTATATCGATTCAGCTTCGGCAGTTCCTATTTATTGCTTATATTCTCATCTTTTAATTGATGTCGCTTATATGGAATTGAGAGTTATTATTAGCTGTGTTTGAAGCTGTTTCTCGTTTAGTTGTTATTATCCATCAATTCCTGGTAGTAATGGCAATTGTTATCTGAGTTAACTTCGGTAGGGCTGGTGGAAATTTATCTTAGGTTCGTGGGAAGAATTTTATGTATTTGGAAGTGTATACACACACGCACACACACACACACATCTAGAATATATTAAGGGAGTCTTTTGGTTGGCCGAAATATCAATGGTCTTCCCTGTTTTGTGAGCCTTCTTTGCAATCAAAGTTGGGATGTTGTTTCTTATATTTATTTGGTAATTGTGCTGTTGGAACAGAGACGTTCCAATATGGAAACTGAGGATATCATCAAACTGTCAGCTTCGAGTAATTCAGAGCAAGATAGTGGGACTGCTGTGATGAGTGAATCAGTATCCGAGGCCAATATCGCTGATAGTTTGCCTTTGAACTCAGAGGTAAAGGATGAGATCATTGGGGACCCTCCTATATCATTGAGCAATGGAGAACTCGAAACTATAGAGAAACCAATTTTCACAGATGCCAAACAAAGTACAGAATCCAGGTCTTCTGCGCCAGTTGAATTCTCAGAGTCTGTTTCTGTAGTAGAAAGATTAGTTTCTGTAAGCACAGAACATTTTGAAACTGGATGTTTAGGTGTTCAAAATGAGAGCAGTTACAGTGACCATGAGCCGAACAAATCCCTTATTTCCGATATGGGTAGATGTGCCACTTGTATCCTTTTACCTTACCCGATGTTGCAGAGTTTAGAATCACATCTGACGACTCACACCCTATTCGTTACTTTGAATTTCACATTTTGTCACTCATCATATCGACGAACATTCTAGTGTTAATGTTATACGATCCATAACTTGATCTTCCAGCAACTTCTACACTAAAGAGACCCCGAGCAGCTGTTGATGAGCAGCTACCTTCAGTCCGTGTGGTCTATCATTCTTTGACCAGGTGTGTTTCTTCAATAGTAATCTCTGTTATAAATATGGGGCAATAGACAGATAATAGATGTAGTTATTAAGTTCCATCTTTTCAGAGAAAGTAAGCAAAAGCTTGAGGAGTTATTACAACAGTGGTCGCAGTGGCATACTGAATACTGCTCTTCATCAAATGTAACGCTGCTTCTCTCTAGAGCTAATATTTCTTGCAGGCCTGTTTCTAGTAGAGTTGTCGTTGCATTTTCTTGTATATTTACTTATGCACTTCCAATTTATCCCAGGTTTCGGACGTGGAGCTGTTCACAGGGGAAGGGGCGTACTTTCCAGCTCTCAGCGTTGGCTTGAATAAACCCTCTGCAGTAGTATGATTAATAATATCACTTGTGCTTACTATTGAGTTGCCTCTTATATATATATAATATATATATATATATATACATACAAATTCATTTGAATTTAGAAGCTTATATTATATATCATTATTTTAAGCAGAGATTTTGGTTCGACAACCAACCAAACAAACAGTCAGCTATGGAGGTGGATGCTTCTGCGGTTCCTCATTATGATCGGGGCTACGCTTTTGCTCTGACCGGTGACGGCAATCTAAAGCGGTAGGTTGTTCTGTCATTTGTCGGTATCTTAAGAGGCAAACTTTTATGTACTTGAACAGAAAATTTCCATCAGTGTTCTCCCGTTGGCTTGTTCCTCAAAATCTAATATCTTTTCTTTTGACATGCAGAGGAGCTGAAGTAACTACGTCTCGTTGTTTCAATTGTGGTTCCTACAGCCACGCTCTGAAAGATTGCCCTAAGCCCCGTGACAGTGTTGCAGTAAATAACGCTAGGAAAGAGCACAAATCTAGAAAAGGCCACAATGTCTTCTCACGTAATTCCATTCGGTACTATCAAAGTCATCCCAAGGGAAAATATGATGGTTTGACGCCAGGTGTCCTTCATGCTGAAACACGGCGACTTTTGGGCCTTGGAGTGAGTGAAACTCTTGTATATGTCGGTTAATAATGATTAATGATTAGCCTTCAAGCCGTATGTTGCAAATCTAGTTTGCAAGTTCCCAAGTAACATAGGCTTTGACATCTTTATTTGTGGAATTATAATCAATTCTTCCGCTCTTCACATCATCCATCATAGGAGCTCGCTCCACCTCCATGGCTTAACAGAATGCGAGAAATAGGATATCCACCTGGCTATTTAGGTACATTAACTTTTTAAATTGTTGTAATGAGCTTTTGCTTCCTAAATTACGTAGTCTCTGAACTCCGTTGGGATTTTTACATACGACTAACGTGTCGAAATCCCAATGAAACTAGGTCTATTCCAATATGATAGCTTGGATTTCTGTGGGGTTGTAACTTAAACTTCTCGAAATTATGTGGGATTCATTTTTTTCTTATTTCTTCAGAAATAGACAATCAACCTTCGGGGATTATGATTTTTGGAGAGGAAGCAAATAACGTAGGCGATGAAGAAGGGGAAATTCTCGATGCGAGTGGTAGCGAACCACCTCGGAAAATGGCCGTGAAATTTCCAGGAATAAACGCCCCAGTGCCAGAAAATGCTGACGAAAAGATATGGTCACAACCTTCGAGTGTTGACGTGCCAAGTGACCGTTTGCAGCGCAGATTTAACCACACTTCTGAAAATCACAGCAGCAGAGGGAGTTTTGAGAATCATCGGTGGTCCACCGACTATAGGGATGACTTTGTGACGCCTGAATCCGATCGTGTTAGATACAATTACTCATCTGAATGGGGACATCATAGTGAAAAACGGTGGGTAACAGACTCTGAAGATGACGATGATGGCCCGCCGGGCTGTGGGCCTGGAACCAGCCCGTCTCTGGCTAATCATTTTCGTAGGTATCGAAGTAGTAGCTTTTCAATACCTCTGCGCTCTAATTACGGAAGATATTTGGCAGAAAGTAGACAGCCACGCGTTGATTTGCCTTTTGACTCTAGTTTTAGTCCACGAAACAGCTCTTCGACATTACGCAGCCCAGGATATGGCAGATCATGGTCAGACAGTTCATGGCATGGCTCTTATCCATATTCTTCTCCTAGGTGGTAAGGATTTCTATGACGAATTTTGAAATTAAGTTCAGGAACCTTTTGCATGCTCTCAGCTTGACACTTGCACTTATTTATCCTCCAGGATGGTGTATTTTATCATTTTTGTCTATCTATAACATGTTAGTAGTTTTTGTTACAACAATTCAACAACAAGATTCTACCTTGAAGTTGAAGTTTAACAACGCAAATCCAACGAAGGCTTCAGAGAAAGAAATCCCACTACTAAAAGCAAGCAAAGAAAGCTAATAAATCATCCTCTTCACAGAAAAACAAAAGAATCTCTGGTGCAAAAATGGTATCCATCCACAACAAAACTTGTCTACTACTCTCGGTTTGCTCACTAACTCACTGCAGCCATAACTGTTCTCTGCCATACTCCCGGACGATAACTGGGACACTTGTTGGTGGGATCTAAAGACGAAAAAGAAAAAAAATCATCCGATGATATATTAGTCAACCACAAGACAGAACAGATGTTCGAAGTTGGTCCGAAGTTCAAGATTAAACGAACCATTCCATAATCGGTTATGATCATTGACACAGTCCGATGGGGTTGCATCATAACTGCAATCCAAATGCTCAGCCATCACAGTACATCAATCCCATATCTGAATTTCAACTAACAGAAACAAACAAACTCACAGCAGATTCAAGAGTTGCAAATGCTCGCACTTAGCCCAGCCGTCCAAGTAGTCGATCTCTTCCCTGCCTGAAACTTTTGAAAAAGCATCTGCGTCGCCTAAATACCAACCGTAAGATTTCAGAATAGGACTGCTCATTCGATATGTAATGAAAACGAACTTTTTTCTTACCAAGCTCGTTCTCGCAAATCGAATCGAGCTGAACCCTTTCGTGAAACTTGTATGCTTCGCAGCATATCAAAACAGGGACTTGATAGTGATTTGCAACCATGGCAACACAAGCAGTGCCGACCCTCGAATAAACCGTTCCATTGGAAAGAACAGAGGATGCGCCCAAAAAGACCCTTACTTCATGCATGATATAGGAAACAACATTGATATGCGTGTAAGTGCAGTTAATGCCCTTGGAAACAAGCCTGCGTAGCAATTTCTGGCCTTCGAGCGTTGGCCTCGAATCCACTACCACGACCCGAAACTTCTTGCCAAGCTCATGGGCGTGAGAGAATATCATCTCAACAGAAGATGAAGAAGAACATGTGAGGAGAACGTCGCCGTCTCTAATCTTGGTTACAGCGTGATTCACAATGGCCTTATCAGCTAATACGATCTTCTCGCTTATGAATCGGTCGATATCAGAGATAAGCCTGCCTTTAGCCTCCACCTCCGACAGGTTTGAAGGCAGCTGAGCAATTCGGTTTTTGAGAAACCTAATTGCATTCCCCATACTAATCGAAAGGCGTCTGCATTCGATCAGAAAGGAGATGTGACTGTTTATCTTTGTTGTCAAGTCTCTGATGAGAGACTTCTGCGGTGGAGTAGAATATTCCTTGATTGACTCTTTAAATGCTTCGAGCATCGCCGCCAGATATAACACCAGATAAGTATTTCAGGCCAACCTATGACAAGTGAAAGTCATTCATTATTTACCAATCAAGGAGGGGTGAGAGAGGGAGAGAGGGAGAGAGGGAGAGAGGGAGAGAGAGAGAGAGAGCTACCTTGTAAACAGAGGACTGAACTGAATCAAGACTGAAGAACTTCGATTCCAAGTGGGCGAGGCTTGTTCCTTGCTCATATTGAGGTAAGTGCCTAAAAACTTCAACCCGATTCTTAACTTCAGTTTGTTTTACAACTGACCGCTTCTTTGCCTTCTCGACCCTGTTGGCATCATCAAACTGCAATGGAGGATGAGGAGCCTCTTTCTTCCTATCCTTATCTTGTTGACGATCGCTTGTTTTCTTCTCAGAATCTGCAACAGAGAAGCCCTCTTTCTTTTGTGCAACAGCCTTTGCAGGCTTCCCCGTTGCAGTGCTAGACGCACCAGCTCCTCCCACTGGACATGCAAAATCTTCTTATCATGACGATGATGATAGAGAGATTTATAGCCTTTCTATGGTTCGCTAAGTTGTAGAGAAATCAGAAATGGCAAAAAGGACCGACTTCATGAATGCCAGCGCAATATATTATACAAGGCTGGCAGAAATCTCTGGCTTGTCGTCATCCTTACAAAGAAAAACTACTCCACGACAAGATGACCATCTGTACTGGTGAATGTCTTCAATCCCCCGAAGATATCACAATAGTAGGAAGTTTATGCATCTCAATAGACAATCAGTTGAATTACCGAATAGCATCTGACATAACAGACGAAGAGTCTTCAACCATCCAGAGAAAAACGAGAAAAACGTTGCAACTGGGGTACAAAATGCAACGGAACAACATCACTTCATAATGCGACACATCATTGAATTTTTCGAATCTGATCAACTTCCTAAACGCTCAATCAACCTCGATACGAATCATCAATCAACAGAACCAACACATGCAGGCAGTATAACCACCACTGATCTCCATTCAAGTACAGACATACACAACACAGTATCATCTCCTCCTCACAAACAACAATAAAATAATTCCGAAAAGGAAATTAACTAAAAAAAATTCACCTTGTGAGGAAGCCTTTTCTGCACGCTGCGCCTCTTGCTTTGCCCTCCTTTCGGCTTTGTTGTTTTCTCCTTCAAAGTCGTTCCCCTCACCTTCTCCTCATTCTTTAATTCGGTATGTGCCCCTCCCATAACTGTGAATTCAACACATAAATCTCCATTAAAATCTGAAAAATCTACCAAATCTACTGATCACATTCCTACCTGCAACTCCAGGAATGGTGCCCAGATTAGCAACCTCGCCACGCTCAATAGCATGGTGCTTCTCGGCAGCATCGAATTCGCCAGATGGCAAAGAATAAGAGAATTTTCCCGAACGGCCGCCCACGGACAGCTGCTCTTCCGACGCCATGTCGGAGAACTCTGAGGCGTCGTAGCTGCCGACGAGAATCGAGGAATCAGCCACAATTTTCCGAAACGGTGGTATGAGCTGCCGCGGCACGTGAGCTAAGAAATCGCGAGGTGGTGGGATCTTGACGGGCGACAACGACTTTGCGGGCGTTGGCACGTCCGGCGACGGCGGGCTTGGAGATTGATTTTGTCATAGCATTTTGGCTATTTTTTGTTACTTCTTTGTTTATATTTTAACTGCTTATTGGTTAATACGTAATATTAGTCTATTAACGAAGATGTTCTACGTAAAGGGAAACAGCCCAAATAAATAATCGACCCATTATTAAAAGCGGTTCGGCAAAAAAAAAATTACGCCGTTGCCGGGGATCGAACCCGGGTCACCCGCGTGACAGGCGGGAATACTTACCACTATACTACAACGACTTTGCTGAGATGAGATCTTCACATATTTTATTTGTCCATGGAAGATTCTAAAAGCTTTCATGAATTCCATTTCATCTTCGCTGTTTTCTTAGTCAAAAGTCAACACACTTTGGGGACTGGACTCAAATCCAAAGCATGGAAAATATGAAAAAAAGGTGCAAACGCATACATACTATTGCACTGACGACAGACGCCGACTTTGACCGGCGGACCACCACCGGTCACCGCCGACGGAAATATAAAATTCTCGTTTTCCTTTTTTTATTAATTATAGGCTGGGTGGGGCAACACCTGTCGATCAGTGGTTTTTCCGACGTATCCCAACTACGGTCGTGCATTCGATTCATTTAAAAATAGAGTATGCAATGACTACTGTGTAACATTTATGGCACATGAATAAAAATAAAATTGGAATCAAAGAAGGGCCCATTTCTTCTCAGTAAGTACACAACTGATTTACGCTGAAGTTGCCATTCTTGCTACGTTTCTTTTGAACTTTGTTAGGAGTCCATCCAAATCAAAGGATCAGTCGGTGTTGCCCCTTAAAATAAAATTAAAGCCTCGTCTCGAAAATCATCACAAGTTTCTCTGCTTTGGGAAAGAACAATTATAAGCTCGGTAAAAGCAATACACTCAATTATAAGCATGGGCTGGGCACTCGTGACAACACTCTGGTAAACAAAACAGTTAAGCATTGCTAATTTAAACATTCAACACTTCCCATGAAAAATAGCATCATCGTTCACCGCAATTGTCTTCTCTTACAGCAATTTTATCAAGAAATGGTTCATGATTTAATCATCTTACAAAATTAACTCGTGAAGATCAAGCACTCGTTTGGTAATATCGCATATTCTTTTCTTCATAATCGAGTGACAAAACAAAGAGGAAATTGATTTTGTGGCTCATTCATTCCCCTTAAAGCTCAAATTATTATTACAATTTACAATTATACATTGTACAACAAAAATAAAAATAAAAATAGGATAAATGACAGAAGTTAAGAACCTTAAATGTCTCGGTCTTTATCCAAGTCGATCTTCTCCTCCACCACCACGCGCCGCCGTTTCTTCAGATGCATCTTCATGAAGAAATGCAAGAAAAGGAGCATATTCGCGCCGTTTAGGATCGAGTTGAAACACCACGCGCCGATTCCATTACAGCCGCCCTTGACCAGATAATGCATCGTCAGCACGCCGACGTGACATATCATATTGCAGCTCAGAAGAACCATCTGACAGCTCACCACGAACGGAAAGCACGCGCCGGGAAAACCAACGGCGGTCCAAAACCTATAGCCGTACACGACGGAGTAGACCAGCGACGTCAGCAATATTGCGAGGACCTGAAAAGACTGCGAGAATTCGAGCCACAGAAACGACATGAAGATTGAAACGGCGTCGTTGAGGAGCTTAAACGCCGGCAGCCGGCGGAACTGAACGATCGCGATGAACGCCCGAATCGCGTGGAGGAAACGCGACAGGTAATACGCGTACGACCAGAAGAACACGCGCCCAGAGGGGCGCGTGCCGAGGGGGAAGCAGAGGAGCCACTGGATGGGCGTGTTCTTCGACCTCCCCCTCCACCACCACCGTGCGTCGCGGATGTCGGCGGCGGCGGAGAGCAAGGTTCCGGCGAAGATGGTGAGGGAGATGAGGGACATGAGGAGGGAGTGCGCGGCGGAGACGTGGCGGAGGGATTCGGTGGGACGGCGGCGGAAGGGGATGAGGACGACGTGGAGCGCGGCGGCGGAGAGGAGGTAGAGGGCGATGGAGGTGAAGAGGAACGACCACGTGGAGCCGTACGATTCGGTGTGGCTCCATCGGAAAGAGACGATCGCCGGATGCTCCGATAGGTGGTACCGAGCGCTTTGGAGGATGTACCACGCCGTCGACGTCATCATACGCCGATCAATATATTGTGAGTCCAGCGATTTTGATTTTGACTCTCTTTCTTTGAGGATTAGGAAAGGGAATGAGTTATGAGAGGTTAGGACATTGGATGAAATGGGCATTCTTTGGCTTTATATATTAAGAGAGGAGCGATTTGATTGGCAAATGTTCGTCGTAGTTGAGTGAGACCTAAATTTGTTTCCCTTTTCTTTTTATTTCTCTTTTATTGGGTTCTTTGTCGGCTACCGCCACGGGACAACTATCTTTGTAATGTAATAATAGGCTTCGTAAATCGTTGATATAATTGAGTTATCGTATTGCCATATGTATGCTGTAATATATCTTCAGTGTGTATTATTTGTGGCTCAATATTAATTAGGATCGGGATCTTTTTCATTTTTTTAAATTACTTTTACTGAAGTATATAATCTACGAATGACAACGTTTAAAACGAAGATTTGAAAGCTAAATTATGAGCACGCCATGGGTTAAAAATGTCAATTCAATAGTTAAAAAATATATCTAGATGCCTTTCATATCACTCGTTTTTCTTAATTTTTTCAAAAAAGTCGGCAAAGGCAAAGCATATGATAGTGAAGTTTGTGAGTGAGTGAGTGGCCAGTGGGTAAGTTATATATTAATTTAATTATTAAGTTACGCCATATTTACTATTTATTTGTCCATGTCCAATTGGTATTTTAGTGCATATCAACGCTATTCAGAAATCCCAAAGAGCAGGGCCGGCTCATCATAATATGAGGCCTAAAGCAAAATTTTTCGACGGGGCCTTTTTTACTGAAAAAAATGATATGAATAAAATTTTTTAGTAGAAAAGTATCTGGAATACTCATCTTTAGGAAATTCAATATCATCCATCCTAACTGGACCTTTTTCTACTAGTAAATCTCTTAAATTATTATCAAATTTATCCATTTGCTCTGATCATAAAGGTTAGTAGTTAAACTAATTGATTAATTATTTTTCTCTTGTTCCATATTATTAGTTTCGAGATTATCATATTTTAATAGATCTTCAAATACTTCTTCCTCCTCTAACGTTTGTTTATCATCAATATTTAGGGGTACAATTTCATCATTTAAAGAAGACTCACCAATACCATATTCATTTACAGACGTATGCCCATTGTTAGTCTTATTTTTATAACATATTTTAATAATGACCCTTTCTGCGATTCAACTAATGCTTCTAGTGTCTGTTTTTTAATCTCTTTGAATGACAAATTCATATTTTCTTGGTGACATCACTTACTAACAACAAAATAATGCAACGAAGTTTGATAAAAATTTCACAGATGCAATCAAAATAGCTTTACCAATAATATAAATAAGATATGAAAAAATGCGAAGAAATAAACCTCAGGCTGAATTATTTTGTTGAGCTTCTGAAATTTATCTGAAATTCGAAAGATATCAAGAAGAAGAGGTCAGTTGCCTTCGAGGGATCTTTTAGATGGATTGAGACCATTGGGTATTTACTATTTAGCAAAGAGGGAGACGGATGATTTATTAAGAGGCACAAAAACGAAAGGAAGTTGAAAAGACAATTCGAAAGAGACAAAAGATGAAAAGTCGGGCCTATTAAAGGGAAAATATAGGCATATATTTGTAGTATTGGGCTAAAATACTGGCCTTAATTAATTTTTTTGCACATATAACACTACAAAACTAAATGATGGGGCCCTAAATAGTTTTGGGGCCTAAAGCCCATGCTTTAATGGCTTTACCCAATAGCCGGGCCTGCCAAAGAGCGTGTGGTCATCGTATATAATATAAATCGGACAATAATATTAATAAATAGTCTTTGTGTGACATGCAAAAATCAAATCCGACCCCATAAGAGTTACAGCTAAAGCTTTCACATTTTTCACATTGGATTGCATTTTAAATCTTTCGAATTTTCAAAAAATTATTACGACGCGTTAAATCGGAGATTTGGTGATGGTCGGTCCATTTATTTTATAATAATAGCAATCAGTTTCCCTGCCGTACTTTGCTTACATCCAGTCCAGTAATTAACATTATTTAAATCATTGATGCTTCAAATATTAACTAGTGACATGAGTATAATGTCATCCCTCGGTCCCACTGAAAAAACCTACAATTTTCTCAACATGGGCCGCACTAATCATAAACCGGCCATGGCCCACACTAATTAAACAGGCCTAGGCCCAATTTATTTAAACGGGCAACCCATCAACAGTAGAAGAAAACTAGTTTTTCTTTCTTTTATTGCGTTGACCACTGAGATGAGATAACTTGGAATATTTGAATTTTTCAACGCGCAGTTGTTGATGAATGATATTATTTCTTTTCTCCGCAAACAGCGACTTGTAATCCACCTACGACTCACGTCCACTTCAAAACCAAGTTCGAGGAAACAACCTTGAACATGTTAAGAAGGAAGTCCGTTCATTTCCACGGTTTCACAGCTCTGAGATTATCATCGATAGCATGATGAAGATCGATTTTCTCCATAGCCCTTTTTCTATTACTACTACCTGCGATTCTTCTCGCCCAACAGCCTTACATCAGGCAAGAGATCACAAACTGCGACGCCTTCGACAATTCAACTTCCTCCCTGGGATACATCTGTAATGGATTATCCCGTTCTTGCCAAGCCTATCTAACTTTCAAGGCCCAGCCTCCTTACAACACCGTCGCCGCCATATCATCTCTCTTGGGCGTGAACCCATCGGAGGTAGCTCGGCTCATTTCGGCTCCGTCGCAGACCTCGGCGTTCCAAACGAACCGTATGGTCCTCGTGCCAGTCACGTGCTCTTGTTCTGGGTCGTATTATCAGGTCAACTCCACCTACGTGATTCAGCCAAACGATAACTATTTCTCCATCGGAAACAACACTTTTCAGGGGTTGTCGACGTGTCAGGCTCTTCAGGCGCAGAACGGTAATCTTCCGGCGAGGAACTTGTTTTCCGGCCAGAGGGTGACCGTCCCCCTTAGATGCGCTTGTCCCACTAAAGCCCAAAGCGACGACGGCGTCAATTACTTGGTGAGCTATTTAGTGAGTCAGAATCAGTACGTTTCGATCATAAGTATGATCTTTGGGGTTGATACTGAGAAAACCCTCGCCTCCAATGGATTGTCCATGGAAGATTCTGTGATTTACCCTTTTACGACGCTCCTCGTTCCTCTCAGCAACGCGCCGACGGATGCACAGGTTTCCGCCCCGCAACCACCGCCGCCACCGTCGACGGTTAACCAATCGCCGCCGGTTTCTCCACCGGGCTCCGGCGGCGGATCGAGCAAGAGCTGGGTTTATCCTGTGGTTGGTGCGATCGGTGGGGCTGTTCTTGCATCGGTGATCGGCGCAGCTGTTTACTGTCTTTTCTGGGGTAAGAAAAGAAGAAAAAACCCTAAAACAGAAACTGCAGTGTCGTCGGAGAAATTCGAATCGTTGGAGAAAGATGGGGTGGAAAGGGATGAAGTACTCAGAGCATTGGAGTTTGACGAATCTATGGAAAGCATATCCACCATAGCTCAATCCGTGAAGGTCTACACATTCGAAGAGCTCAGAGCAGCAACGGAAGATTTCTCCCCAGATTGCCTGATAAAGGGATCTGTTTACCGCGGTGTAATCAACGGAGACTTTGCAGCAATCAAGAAAACGAACGGAGATGTATCCAAGGAAATCAACATCATGAACATGATCCACCACTTCAACCTCGTATGTCTGTCTGGCGTCTGTTTTAAAGAAGGCCACTGGTACCTTGTTTACGAATACGCTTCGAATGGATCCCTCGACGATTGGATTCACAACGCAGACAAGAAGAAAAATATAGACTGGGACATGAGAATACATATTCTTCTCGATGTTTCAACTGGGCTTAACTATCTCCATCGCTACACATCTCCTCCTTACATCCACAAGGATTTGAACAGCAGCAACGTTCTCTTAGACCACAAATTCAGAGCCAAGATTACTAATTTTGGCATGGCGAGAACCACCGAAGGGGAAGAGGGTCATTTCGCAATGACGAGGCATATTACAGGGACTAAAGGTTACATGGCGCCCGAGTACATAGAGAATGGGTTGGTTTCGCCGAAGCTAGACGTTTATGCCTTTGGTGTTTTGATGCTGGAGATTCTTACAGGAAAGGAAGTTGTAGTTTTGCTTGAAGAAGTTGGTAATGCGGAGTTATCTGAGGTTTTGAGTTCTGTTCTGTCTGAAGATGGAGGACACGAAAAGATGAGAAGCCTCGTGGATTCTTCTTTGGAAGGAAAATATTCGCCAGACGCTGCTTTCGTACTGTTTAGATTGATCGATAGCTGTCTGAAGAAAGATCCTTCCGATCGACCTAACATGGAGGAGATTGTTCAGACTTTGTTGAGGTTTTCGAGCTCTGCTCCGTCTGGTGAATGGGCTGTTAGTATCTCCGATTATAACACTCCTCGTAGATAATAAAGATGGTTAAGACAATGCTATTTACTTTGTAATTTTCTGTTGATCTGTATGTAATATAAACCACTGTTATCATAACTACCAAGTTTCAATACGAAAACCAGCAACTATCCAGGAATTGAAATGCTTATCATGTGAGGTAACAAACAATGGAGAAAGCTACTGTCATCTGCTATTTCATTAAAATCTGTAATGAAAAACTGTCTCATATGAACAATCAAGTTAACATCTAAGTTACACATAAGCCAGGCTCAACTCTTACGATAAAATCATAAAAAATTTCCATCATATATTTCATTTCTTGGAGACGTATGCATAATACTGGGCCATGGGCACCACAAAAGCAATCACTAGCAAACCTCCAACTACAAGAGTAAATTGGCCTCTTTTCTCGTCGGTCTCTTCCCTAGTTTTGAAGTTGGATTCTCTTTTGTTGTCTTTAGCCTTTGGACCGCCAGAATCGGGCAGGCCATCGATAGCATCCACAAGTCGCTTAGCCGAACTAAACACTGCTTCATTGTATTTTTCTTCTGTTGCTAGAACTGCAGTTAATTTAAGACAATCATCATCATTAGAAGCACTACATTTTTTTGCTTAAATATGAATACATGTATGTATGTGTGTGTGTGTGTATTAACCTGGTAGATTCTCTGAAACAGTGGCATCAAGAATAGTATCACCCACAGCTTTGATAAACTCAGGGCCGCCTGTGATTGCACCTTCTTTTTGGGATGTAATAAGAACAACTATGCCTTTGTTGTTCCCTTCCTCAATAGTTGGATACCATTTTTCCAACACTTGGTCGGCGTACTCAAATGCATCTGCTTTGCTCTTTCGACCCAAATAAGGAAAAGAAAAGTCAAGAATCACATCAAGCAAAACAACTATATACAAGTTCCACACTTGGAAAAACACGTCAATTTGAGAAACTGCAAGGTATAGAAGAAAGAGTTGACACTTACGGTGAGTTTCCTGACGGTGACAACGTTGATGTGGTAACCTTTCCTCGACTCTAAATCAGACAACAATCTCTTCAAGTCAGACCTTGTAACCCTGCTAAGCACGCCAGCATCATCAACGACATATGATTCTTTTGGAGGTCCCTCGTTGAGAACGTCGAATTCTGAGGCCAATGCATAGTCCGTCAAAATAGGTAAGGAAAAATTGAGGGCCAAAGAAATGGCCAGTGCCGTTAGTCCCTGCTGGACATTAGAGACCCAATCTGTGTTCTTGTAAGAAAGAGCTTGTTGAACTGACTTATGAGCTTGCTTCCTAAGATTGCAGCAGCATATGGGCTTAAGACTGGGACTTGGTTTAGGACTAATCGATGAAAGAAACAAAGGGTTCTTGAATTTGAAGGAGTGAGGGGAGAGTATGGTTTCTGTTAGGAAAAACCGCGCCAATAGATTCGCCTTTCGAAAAGGGTTCGAGAGTTTAGTCTTTGTCGGGTTGAAAGGCCGACTTGTATACAGAAACAACTCGAAAAACAGAGAAAGAAAAGCAGCAAAAACAGAGTCTTTTAACGTGGTTCGACCCAAGAAATGGTCTACGTCCACGGATCAACGCTTCGATTATATTCCGAACACTTTTCAGAGATTACAAGTTCTAAGCTTACTCTCTCAACTCACAGTACAAAGATCGAGCTAATTCGGTCTATTTATAGAAGATAAAAGACCTAGAAGGTTCCTACTTGACTCAGAAATTCGGTCATAGCAGTTATCAAGAAACTGCTACGCGTCACGGCCACTTACACGCCTTGTCACGGCCGTGACTTGATCGGGGGCTCCAATTCTTCAGCTACTGCTCTTAGTCACGGCCTCGAGCATCCCTCTTCACGGCCGTGACTCGTTCGAACCGACTTTCGCGCGTTATCGCTGCTTCAGAGGTGCTTCACGGCTTGGAGTTGCAACTGTCACGGCCACGACAGCGACGGGCTCAGCCATTCTGCCCTGAGTCACGGCCGTGACCCTTGCTGCGCGTGGCTGTGAACGCGGGCAGCGACCTCGTTTCGGCGCACGTTTGGTCCGATCTCATCCCCAATCGATTCCCAACTCGTTCCCACCGATCTTAGCATCGCATAGACGAGTTCTTGGGTCACTAAATCCCAACAATCTCCACCTTGAACCAAGAACTCGACTCGACTTCAAGAAGTTCTTCTCTCAACAAAGGCAAACGATTGTTCTCGACCCTCGAACTCCACCTCGAACCTTCTTTCCTTCGTAGCTCGACCTTTCTCCGCCCCGCCCTCATCGCAGGGCCTTGGAACGCTTCATCAAATAGATTGATAGAACAAGAGGAAGCAAACCAACGCATGCCTTCCTCATCGAAACAACCGAATTAGGCTCGGTTTGGCCCATCGTTACCTTAGCTCTGTGATCCTCCTTCTCGAACCACTTGCAGCTATCGAATGGCTTCCTTTGAGACCTCGCAATCAGCCCTTGGGTCTGTGCTTTCGTGGATGGCTCGCCTTCATCGCTATCGAAGCCTCTCCACCTCAAGCTGTCATCGCTATCACTTTGGGAAAACTCAGCTTTTATCCCGCCTTGCCTTGAGTCGTTCTCCACCTCGAGGCAATGACTCCCTTTGCGCCTTTGATCGTTTCGACGTCCTTTACGTGTTCTTGAAGTCCCCAGCTTTCTTCCATTCAAAGCATGCCCTTCAAGAACGTAAATCCCATTCTTCTTGAACCCTCGCATGACCAATCGCCCTCCTTTGAACATCTTGATGTGCTTAGCCTCAGTTTTCATCATGTAACCCGCATCATCCATCATCCCAACTGAGATTAGGTTCCTCTTCAGCTCGGGAACGTATCTAACACCATCAAGAACCCTTATACCACCTGCATCAAGCTTAAAACGTACCTTACCAGTCCCATGAACCTTGCATATAACATCATTGCCAAGAACCACCGTTTCGCCTTCGACTTCCTTGTAATCTTCGATCCAAGACTTGTTGCTCGTTATGTGGAACGTGCACCCGAGTCTAAAACCCACTCCTTGCCCGTCTTTTGCCCACAAGCCGTGAGAATCTCGGCCGACTCATAACCATCTACGACAAAATCCGCCTCATCACAAGATTTAGGGTTTTGTGAAGTGTACCTTGGCCGAGTTGGGCAATACCGTCGAATGTGGCCTTCTTCGTGGCAGTGATAACATCTTATGGGACTTCTTGGCTCTCCCCTTTCGTCCTTCTTCGAATTCTTGACACCCCATTTTGTAGATTTCGCCCTAACGTGCAGCAACTCCGCCGAGGGATCCACTCGAGCCTCGCTTCGAGTATTGAGTTGCTTCGAAGAGAGCGCTGACAACACATCGTCCAGCTTTAGCGCTTCTCGCCCATATAGCAGCGTCTCTTTGAAGGTTTCGTGGCTCTTAGGAAGCGCACAAAGCAGAAGTAGAGCCTTGTCTTCATCCTTCATTGGCTCCTCTTCAACGTTGTCAAGATCAAGGGTTAATTTCTGGAATCGATCAAGTTGCTCTTCAATTGATCTTTCTTCCACCATTTTGAACGAAAACAGAGCTTGCTTAAGGTATAACCGCCTCGCTAGGGTCTTCGTCATGTAGAGTTCTTCAAGCTTCTTCCACAATTCGTCAGGTTTCGTCTCCTTCGAAACCTTCCTCAAGACTTGATCGGAAAGGCTCAAGATTAGAGCGCCGTGCGCCTTCGATCGAATCTTCGCCTTTGCATCCGCCGTCAAGGTCGTGGGGAGCATCTCCTTCTCCTCTTTCAAGGCTTCCTCTAAGCCTTGTTGAGTCAAGATCGCCTTCATCTTGAGCTTCCACAGCCCAAAATCATTTTCGCCGGTGAATTTCTCTATATCGAACCTATTTTGCGCCATCTGAGAATCGCGTCTCGTTCCAACGCCTCGCCGCACCATGTAGGGATTTTTTCAGACCCAATTCCAGCCCAAACCCAACCCGGTATAAGCTTGTGGGGTTCCTCTCTAAAACCAATTGGCAATAGAGGGAGTGAACCCACAAGCTTATAAACCCAATTATTTTTCCTTAATTCTATCGGTGTGGGATAGCTGTTTGCACACCCAACACACAGAATGGGCCTTCAAGCATTGGCTCACTTCATACCAAGCCTTTTGATTCACAAGAGCCTTCTGCAGCAATGGGCTGTACCCTTCTTGCAACCAAAAACCCCTCATCCCATAGTTTGTGAATGTCCAAAATCCGTTGAGCTTAGGCAGCATTGCCCAAATTGAAATGAAGATGACGACGCCGGCGACGGTGGTTATGAGGAGAAGCCATAGGTATATGTATTGAAGGGCTTTCGACCCGAAAATGACGCCTAGAAGGCCGATCATTCCGACGACGGTGCCGACGATTCCGATCTGAAGCATTGGGTTGGCCGCTCCGACAACGCAGGGGAAACCTTCTTCCTCGTAGTTGCTGTAAGAGATTACCACCGCGATTGAAGAGATGACGGCGATTATGTTTAGGACGGTGACTAACACCATGCCGCAGCTCGCCATGGAGGGCGGCGGACGTACGGCGAGGAAATGCCTGGGATGGATTTGCGAGGGACGACGCCGGCGATGGGTCGTACCGTTTCTTTCTTTTTTTTTTTTTTCTTTTCTTACGGTTTATGCGCATATACTGGAATTTCTTGGGGATGGACGTGCGGAATTAGAGCGGCAGAAAGAATTATTTTGACCAACGTAGAAAGGTTTATTTACCAACCAAACAACGTATTTTCGTGTTCCTTTTTTCTTAAGGGCTCGTTTGATATAAGTATTTAGGGATTATATGGGTATAAGTTATTTTTGTATAGCTATACAAGGATTTTGTTGATGTTGTGTTTTAACATGTTTGATACGTGTGTGTTAATTATTTGTGTAATGATATAATTGTGTTTGATAGATGTGTGTATGGTTAGTGACACACACCACATAACCACCTTAGAGGTGGGTATGGATATACAAGACCTATAACTAAAAACCTTGTAATAGACGTGTATAGCCATACAAGGCATGTATAGCTATATACGGATATCAAACACGACACAACTTATTCATACACATCCTATACACGCTCATACGCACGTATCAAACGATCCCTAAGTGTAATTTGCAGGGACACGTGGCTAAATTGGATGCGCCCCAATGATATTAACAAAGATTGCTAAAAAAACATAAAACAATGCCAATCGGCGAGCGATTATTGGAAGGGCCAGCAACCTTTGGGCTTTGAGAACCACAAGCCCACTTATATATGTCAATCTTGCATTTGTATTAGGATGAGGTATATAAAAAAATTAAGGATGTAATCATAGAGTTACAAGTTACAACACCATCACATTACAGAATATTTTATAGTGCATATATTGGATTACTTAATTGATTAAAAGTGGCATCAATTGACCACGGAAACCAGCTCACAATGTTGTTTTATTCCATGGAATTCTTATCCTCCACGATTACAAACAAAAACTCATTTTATTAATTTCACGCCACGGCAGCTTCATATGCCCCCCCTTTTCGAAAAGAAACTGTAAAAGCAAGTAGACTCATTAATGAAAAATAATAATGGGATATGGGGCATATGCTCTTCTCACGTTATTATATCAGTTGATTTTAGTATATATCTTAACGTCTGGCGTCAACTAAGATGGCATATGAAATTTCATATTAAAAATACGTTCTTTCAATACGAAAGTAAACTTAAATACTATGTCACAAGATAATTATGAATCCCCAAACATGGATTCTGGTATAAATGCAAGACGTGGGGCACTATACTTAAGCAAGAAATACGACTCCACCAATATTCATTTGAGCCGATTTATTAACGTAGAAATAAAATCCAAAGACATATTTATATGTAGGCAAATCTACACATAAATCCCTCTACCCCAAACTATACATCAACTTACTCCCCCCTCTCAATTCATTTATCACTAAACTCCCCCTTTCAAACTTATCTATCACATAGCTACCTAATGGACAAATATACCCCTGTAAAACATAATTATTTCAAAATAACCTTGTGAATTCACTTACAGAGAGAACGATGACGAACAACAGACGACGAAAAGCAGAACGAAAACGACTTCAGAGAAGTCGGCCGATTCTCAGCTTCACCTTCACAACGAGCAGCGAACAAGATTCTTAGGGCTTCGCACCTTTATTCGACTTGTAAGAACGGTATACTGTAGAAACTGCGTCTTGACACCGTTTTTTTACTTTCGTTTTTTGTGGCGTTTTGAGTTAATGTAGAGATTAGGGCTTTCACAGTTGCATTTCTTGAAGGATTTAATGTCGGGCTATGTTTAATTTTGTGATTACGGCTCGAATTTGGGGTTTATGGCAAAATTAGGGTTTAAGTATTTCGTTTTTCAAATTGGGAACTTGGTATCATTCAATTTAGGGTTTGTTAGCTTCTAATTCCCCTCCTAGATGTAAAGGTACATTTGTGACTGTCTTGGTATGAGTCTTGGTTGTTTTTGCGTACGATAATTGAATTGGTGCTTGTATATGTTTTTTGGTACCGTATTACATAGTTAATTGGTACCGTAATTTCATTATTTGATTCTCTCGTTTTTGTCGCATGCAGAAATGGCACCGAAGTCGAAAAAACCCACCGACTCAAGAAAATCGAGAAAGAATTACGAGACGACATCACGGTGTCATCCCAACCTTTTTAGAGAGACGATGATGGAACTAACGCTGAAGGAGGAACAGAGAACTGTTAAAGCAAACTCCATTATACACTTTCTTGGAGATGCCGAAGATCTCACAATTTTTTACAAGAATTGTGGCATTATTGAGGCGCTATAATGTTGAGGAGAACACTTTTCGGTTCGGTGAGGATATAGAAGTCAATCATGCCAGAGTTTGAGTCCACAAGGGAGCAGAATCTGTAGGTCGTGGATTGCGGGGTACATAATGCAATGTCCATGGATCGATACACGTCGGACCGGTGGCTCGTGGGAGGTATCTTGATGAAGTCGACGTTGAATTGTATCGTGGCTTCATGGCTGCCACGATACTTATGAACGATCTTAGTTGCATGCTCCACCTGTTTGGGTGTTATGTATGTGTGTTTTGGGACCGATATGCTGCTGATCATTAGTTTTCTGATTTTTTTCTGTTTTTGTTCCAGTTTTTTTTTGTAGTACCTGAACTAACATGTTTGTAGTACCTAGATGACGATAGTTGTAGTACCATAGTACATGCTTTCGTAGTACCATAATTAGGTCGTTTGTAGTACGTTTTCCGTGCCGTGCGAGCGGCTTCAAAATACGTCAAATCTAATTTGTCGTACCAATACATAGATGTTTATAGTACCTAGATGTGGTTGGTTGCAGTACCATAGTGTATGCTTTCGAGGTACCATAGTTAGGTCAATTGTAGTACCTTTTATGTGCCGTGCGAGCGGCTTCAAAATTCGCCAAATCTAATTTGTGGTACCAATACATAGACGTCTGTAGTACCCAGATGTGGACCGTTGCAGTACCATAGTATATGCTTTCGTGGTACCATAATTAGGTCGTTTGTAGTACCTTTTCCGTGCCCTTCGTTCGATTGTCGAAAACACGTCGAATCTTGAGCATTAAGGATTTAGAGCTTACATAATGTGACAAATAACAAAAATTAAATATATGGAAACGTGAAATCTTGACTATGTGATAAGATATTGTTACTAGCATCATTTAAGTAGAAAGAAAGTTGGCATTTCAATGTAACAATCCTTGATTGTAAATGTTAACCCGCCTTTTTTGATACCAAATGATCAACTAAGTAGCGTTAACTATCTTAACACACTCACGGACCAAAAACGAACCCGAACGACGTCGAAATGCGCCAACTCTAATTTGTCGTACCAACATAAACACGTTTGAAGTACCTAGATGTGGACTTTTGCAGTACCATCCTATACGCTTTCGTAGTACCATAATTAGGCCGTTTGTAGTACCTTTTCCGTGCCGTGCGAGCGGCTTCAAAATACGCCAAATCTAATTTGTCGTACCAATACATAGATGTTTATAGTACCTAGATGTGGTTGGTTGCAGTACCATAGTGTATGCTTTCGAGGTACCATAGTTAGGTCAATTGTAGTACCTTTTGTGTGCCGTGCGAGCGGCTTCAAAATTCGCCAAATCTAATTTGTGGTACCAATACGTAGACGTCTGTAGTACCTAGATGTGGAACGTTGCGGTACCATAGTATATGCTTTCGTGGTACCATAGTTAGGTCGTTTGTAGTACCTTTTCCGTGCCCTTCGTTCGATTGTCGAAAACACGTCGAATCTTGAGCATTAAGGATTTAGAGCTTACATAATGTGACAAATAACAAAAATTAAATATATGGAAACGTGAAATCTTGACTATGTGGTAAGATATTGTTACTAGCATCATTTAAGTAGAAAGAAAGTTGGCATTTCAATGTAACAATCCTTGATTGTAAATGTTAACCCGCCTTTTTTGATACCAAATGATCAACTAAGTGGCGTTAACTATTTTAACACACTCACGGCAAAAAACGAACCCGAACGACGTCGAAATGCGCCAACTCTAATTTGTCGTACCAACATAAACACGTTTGAAGTACCTAGATGTGGACGTTTGCAGTACCATCCTATACGCTTTCGTAGTACCATAATTAGGTCGTTTGTAGTACATATATACATATGTTTGTAGTTTCAATTTATAAACGTTCGTAGTACCATATCCCACCGTAGCGTAGTACCATACGCATGTTACTTATAGTATCTTTTTCGTACCAAGTTTCTAACAATCGAAATTCTTAGCCCAAATTTGTAGTACCAATATACATATATTCAGTTCCAATATATAGATGTTTGTGGTACCGTAACATAAGCTAGTCTCGTACCACGAGTAGGTTACGTGTAGTATCTTTTCCGTACCACATTTTAATTATCGAAAACGCGTAGATTATTGTGCAAATAAGGCATGCGAACTTCCAAATTACGGTACATAATAAAATTAAACACACGGTAACACGAATATAGACACTAACTTTCAATCGATGAAAAATCATGACTATGTAGTAAGATGTTCTTACTAGTATCACAATAAGTAAAACGAAAGTTGGGGTATCAACGTAATAATACCTAATTCTAAACATTAACCACCAATATTGATACCAAATCATCGTAAAGTATTTATAACTATGGTAACATAATCAAGGACCAAAAATAACTCGGACGGCGTTGAAAATTTCCTACCCAAATTTGTAGTACCAATATACATATGTTTGTAGTTCCAATATATAGATGTTCGTAGTACCATACCCCATCATAGCGTAGTACCATACTTATCTTACTTGTAGTATCTTTTTCGTACCACGTTCTAACAATCGTAATTCCTACCCCAAATTTGTATTACCAGTATACATATATTTGTAGTTCCAATATATAGATGTTCGTAGTACCATACCCCATCATAGCGTAGTACCATACTTATGTTACTTGTAGTATCTTTTTCGTACCACGTTTCTAACAATCGTAATTCCTACCCCAAATTTGTAGTACCAGTATACATATATTTGTAGTTCCAATATATAGATGTTTGTGGTACCATAACATAAGCTAGTGTAGTACCACGAGTAGGTTACTTGTAGTATCTTTTCCGTACCACGTTTTTAATTATCGAAAACACGTATATTATTGTGCAAATAAGGCATTAGAACTTCCAGAAAACAATTTATTGGAACACCATCAATAGTACGACATCATTATTAATATTATTCATCCACCAATATCATATCAAAAACAAATCGTCGTAAGAATGTATGATAACATATCGGTAACATAACAACAAAAAGAATGCTCCATAACCTATCGTTTCATTGGTCAAACAACAAATATGTGCTCTTATATTCCACACATGCAAACAACATGAGCCCACCAAAGACATTCGTAGACAACATATCTTCGTATTAAGTTACCTGTTAAAAGTAAAATAACAAACGATTACCATATGATACTGCTAGAAACCTTCAAAAGGTACTTCACAAAAGAAATGTGGGTACTGTAATTCAATAGACTTTGGTACTGCATATAATAAATTGCTTTAACAGATAAATTAGCCAAATCTTAAGCAAATACTAACCTCTCTTGACACCCACAATATGCTAACAGTAGAAAACATGAGAAGAACTCAGCTTTTTACACCTCGACGCCCAAATCGCAACACTCACGGCTCGCACCCAAATCGCGACACCCACAACCCGATACCCAATTTATGTCCATGCTACTGCCACAAACATTCATTGTACACCTCATTAGAGTGTTCTCTAACTCAATTTCGTTCGCTCGAGGTCAAGAAACTCGAAGGATAACCCACAGTGAAAAAAGAAACAACAAAAACCTACCTCAACTTACCTGGACCGAGAAACCCACGATGAATTAGGCAAGCTCGGAGCTTTCCGGCGCGGGCAGAGGCTTTTCCGTCGCCGGCGGGAGCTTTTCTAGTTGGAAGATGAGACATGAAATTAAAAGCTGCGTGGTTGTTGATTTGGGGAAGAAATGATTTAAAAAATAATAACTGAGGGGTAAAATCGTCATTTCGGGTAAATAGGTAGTGATGTGTTAGAATGTTTTGGTTTAGGGAGTTTGATAATAAGTGAGTTGAAAGGGGGAGTTAGTTGATAAAAAGTTTAGAAATGGGGATTTAATTGAGGTTGCCCCTTATATGTATTTCTAATAAAAGAGAGAATATATTCGCATTTTGACTCTGGGAAAAGTGGACTTTTCGTTTCGATGAGTCATATCTCACATCCAAAGTGCAGCCATTCAATAATCACATTCACAGCTGCATTACACCTTTATTACATTTAATAGTAAGAGTATTGTATTCGTTTTCCACATATATAATTGCGTATAAAATAATTCCAAATCAAACCAAAAGTATCGATTCTAGAGCATAATCCAACTGCCACAAGCAACGTCTCGATCTATTTCCAAAGGTTCTTCAATTATAAAAATACAACTTTATAGATTTTCATTTTTAAAGATTACTAAGAAGCCACAGACAAGTGTTTTTCTTGTGATTTGACTGAATTTGAATAACATGTTATGGAAATGATATTAGTGTATGATATATTCATGAGCTATAAAGTCGGGAATAATTAAAAAGTCACGGTAATAATGATATTCACAAGGGAGGGACTTGCAAAATAACCCAGAAAAGAATCCATATCTCGAAATATTTAGCGGCATAATTAAGCAAGGGGCAGAAACGTCATTAGCACGTATCTCAGACCGCTTCCTCTCCTTCCCTATTTAAGGGGCTCCCAACTCTGCTCCACCACACATCGATATCAAAGAAAGCATCGCGTCTTGTTCTGTTCTATATAATATTGCGTTCAATACGTCTTATTTTCTTCGACCGAGAGTTTCTGAGATAAATTTATTTCAGGCGTTTTGATTCTTGTTTCTTCGATCCAATCCGAGTTCTATCTATATTTGATCTGTGTAAGTTTTGTCTTTTGGTGCTGATATGTTGCGGTGATTTCTCGTTTGGTTAAATTTTTGTCATTTTTTGCGTTGCGGTAATTTATTATTTGATTTTTGACTCGCAGGCGTTTGTTGCCGAGTCTTGTAGCCAAATTATTCTTTCGCCAACCTTCGATCAATATAAAGGTAACTCAGATCTGGTTAGCTTTCGTATATATTTGGTTGTTTTGTTGATGCTATGATCAAGTGTGTGTTGTGCGTTGGTATGATGATTAGTGTATCTGTTAAGATGTTGCATTTGAGGGTGTTGTCGATTAATTGCTGTTTCGTATTCGATTGCCTTTAGGTTTCATTGCTTTATTATTAAGCTAGTTTCCTATAATGGATTTGATTTATGCATTATTAGTTTGATTCGACTGTGCCGCGGCATGCCTAACGATAGCTGTGGTTGTGTGATTGTGTAACGGATTACGTGAAATTACTAGATAATGTTTTCTCTTCATGCTTGTTTGTTTGATTATATCTGATCGAATGAGAAATTTCTTCTGAATCGATGTTTTTGGTTTACGTTTTATGCCGTTACATCTAAGATAACTATGTATGTCTCATTCTAACCATGACGTTTACTTTGGTTTCAGATTGAATTGAATGATCTAATGGAGTCAAAAGGTGGTAAGAAGACTAGCAGTAGTAAATCCTTTTCATACGAAGCTCCCCTTGGATACAGCATTGAAGACGTACGCCCCCACGGAGGAATCAAGAAATTCAGATCCGCTGCTTACTCCAACGTAGATCTTTCGCATTATCAATCGTTCTTTACCTAGTCCATGTTATTTTGATATTCTATGCTAATCTCAACGTTGTTACCTGATGCAGTGCGTTCGAAAGCCATCCTGAGTACCACCGAGCGTTTAGATTACAAACGTCCTCAGTCGACCAGTAGAATAGTTCTCCAAATTTTATTCTGTCCCTCTTTCTCCTTCCTCATCACCGAAATCATTCTTCAAAACAAGCTCATCGTATTCACAAAGTCGAAATGGCCTCAGCCATTGGATTTGAAGGCTACGAAAAGAGGCTTGAGATCTCCTTCACCGATCTCGGAGGGCTTGGCCTCCGTACCCTGTCGAAAGCTCAGCTGGACGAAATACTAGAACCAGCTCAATGCACCATCGTCTCCTCTCTGAAGAACGACGACGTTGACTCATACGTCTTATCAGAGTCTAGCCTCTTTGTGTACCCATACAAGATAATCCTGAAGACATGTGGGACCACCAAGCTTCTGCTCTCTATCCCGCCCGTCCTTGAGATGGCTGGCATGCTCGGACTGTGCGTCTGCTCTGTTCGATACACTCGTGGAAGCTTCATATTTCCCGGTGCTCAGCCATTCCCTCACCGAAGCTTCTCTGAAGAAGTAGCCGTTTTAGACGAGCACTTCCACAAGATTGGTCTGAGCAGCAAGGCCTACGTCTTGGGCGGTGACGCTGAGCAAGAGAAATGGCACGTTTACTCTGCTTGTGCGGAACCAGCTAATGACTCGGGTCCTGATACTACTACTTATACCCTGGAGATGTGCATGACCAACTTGGACCAGAAAAAGGCCTCTGTGTTCTTCAAGAACCAATCTGAGTCGGCGGCTGTGATGACCGAAGTTTCTGGCATTAGAAAAATCCTTCCTTCGTCTGAGATCTGCAATTTCGATTTTGACCCTTGCGGCTACTCCATGAATGCTATTGAAGACGGTTCGATCTCTACCATACACATAACCCCAGAAGATGGGTTCAGCTACGCCAGTTTCGAAGCGGTTGGCTATGATTTTAAGGAGTTGGACTTGAGTCTTCTCTTGGAGAGAGTGTTGGCTTGCTTCAATCCAGCCAAGTTCTCTGTGGCTTTGCATGCTTCTTCTTCTTTTAGTGCGAAGGAAGATGAGTTGGCACTTGAGGCGAAAGGCTATGGGTGTGTGGAAAGGAGCTTTGAGCAGCTTGGGAGTGATGGATGGATTGTGTACAAGAGCTTCGTCAGCGCGCGTGGCTGTGGATCCCCTAAATCTATTCTCATCGATTGTTGGAGTGAGACCGAGGATGAGGAATTTTATCGCAAGTAATATAATAATGTGCTGTTTAAGATCTTTGATTCTCTATATGTACGCCGTTTGCTTTTGTTTGTGAGGTTTGTCAGTCATTTGGTGTGGTTCGTTGTGTCCAGACAAACTATGTTTTTTAATTAATATAACTGTTTGAAACGCTATGTGCATATCATATGTTGGTATTACAGTAGCAAAAGGAGTACATGCACTCAACAACAAAAAACGTGGTAGGGTAGGATCAATGAATCATTAAGATTCAACTAATGTGTGACTTTTGCCCCCCAGTTCGATGGAGACAAGGCAAGTCTTTGTTGAAGCCACGTGACACTTGGTCGAACTAATGGCTGAGGTTTGTTCTCAACACTCGAATGATTCAGTTTCAGCCACGTCACACTAATCTACTCTATCAATCTTCGACCTTCGTTGACGGCGACGGTTGGACAAGATTTGGCCGACTACTAATCTCACTTTGATTTAGTTAGTTATAAGCAGCAGCAGCAACTGATTGAATCAAAAGATTAGAAGAAACCTTTGTCCGAGAAAAGATTCGCAAACAGCAGCAGCTCAAAAGGGTGGACCCCACCAACATTCTACAACAGCCACAACATTTGCCCAAGGCCATCTCTTACCCGCTAACTTTCTGCCACCTGTCCATCTCTTGGATCCTCCTCACCCACTCGCCTGATCCCTTAACTTGAAAGAACCAATACAAAACACCAACAACTTCACTGAAATACAATAACAACCAAAAAAAGAAAGAGAGAAAGAAATCCCACCAATGTTAAAACTCACCACCTCAAACCCCCGAGCCTGCGACACTTGCCGCTCGGCAGCTTCCACCGTGTACTGCCGCCACCACTCGGCCTTCCTATGCGCCGCCTGCGATGCCCAAGTCCACGCCAGCTCGGCCAATCACGAGCGAGTGTGGGTTTGCGAGGCGTGCGAGCACAGCCCTTCTGCTTACCAGTGCAAGGCAGACGCAGCCTCCCTTTGCGTCTCCTGCGATTTGGAGATACACTCTGCTAATCCCCTCGCTCGAAGGCACCACAGAGTCCCCGTCGTGCCCATCCAGGGCCAGCCGCCGTACAGTGACGACATCAGCGGCGGAGACTGTAAGGAAGAGGACGATGAGTTGACTGAGTCGTGGCTTATGATGAAGAATGGCGGCGGCGAGGATCATACTCTTGTGGTTGATGAGTACTTGGATTTAGAGGAGTATGGGAATAATATGGTGTATCAGACGGGCGATAATGGTGATGGTTATAATGGTAAGAACGACAGCGTTGTGCCGTTTGCTGGGAGCGAAGGTGTGGCTAAGGATGATAAGGTTCGACAGTGTTGGTTTCGGTTAGGGTTGGAGTTCGATGGCTCCTCTAACGGCGGCGATTATGGTTGTTATCCTATGAATGATTCTACTGTTGTAAGTGTTTGTTAATCAGATTATTGTAAGAAGCCCCAGTTTGTCTTTTTATTTTTTCTAAGAACTGTCTTCTCTTTCAGATATCATCACTTCCTTCTATGGAAGTTGGAGTTGTCCCAGAATCCCAAAGGCCATCGAAAGGAATCATTGACCTCTTCACGGAAACTGCCGTGGAAATGCCGACGCAATTGTCTCCGAGCGAAAGAGAAGCGAGGGTCTTACGTTACAGAGAGAAGAAGAAGATGAGGAAGTTTGAGAAGACGATTCGATACGCATCGAGGAAGGCTTATGCAGAAACGAGGCCGAGGATAAAGGGCAGGTTTGCAAAGCGTCCGGACGTTGGAGCTGAAGTCGATCAGATGTTTTCGAACGACGATTCCGTAATGGCCGAAGTTGGCTACGGCATCGTCCCTTCTTTCTGAAGGAACTTCTTAAAGCAAGTGTATTTGTTTTCTTTTTTTTTTTACATAATTATGTCTGCTGTGTGCCTTTTTTCCCTGTTGATATGATAAGATTCTGTAGTAAAATCTGTATTGTGAAATTCCAGTTGGGAATCTCACCACCAAGATATGGAAATCAAAACAATAGAAATAGTTGTTACTCATCTCCAGACAAAGTCTAAAAAACAGATGACAGATAGGACAGAAACTGAACATAAGAGCACAACAGACGATAACAAACAAGAAAACAATCATGATCTCATAGTTCAGAGCATAAAGTTCAAGAGATCATCATTTATTCATGACGATAAAAATACGACAAACTCAAGTCTCTCTCTCTCTCTCTTAGTTCTCTAGAGTTTGGCGAGTTTAAACCACTCAGTATGGAATGATCCGGGCATATCAACCCTTTCGTAAGTATGGGCACCGAAATAGTCCCTCTGTGCTTGAACCAAGTTGGCAGGCAACCTATCCCTTCTGTAAGTATCGAAATAAGCAAGACTAGCGCACATACCTGGGGTACTTATGCCCGAGTTGATTGAGAGGCACACAACTCTTCTCCATGCAGCTTGGCGATCAACGATCTCTTGTGCAAATTCTGGGTCCACCAAGAGGTTTGCAAGGTCGGCATTTCTGTCGTATGCTTTCTTTATACGATCCAAGAAAACAGCACGAATGATACATCCTCCCTTCCAAATCCTGGCGAGCTCTCCCAGTTTCAGATCCCATCCTTTCTCAATGCTCTTTGCACGTATGAGGTTCATTCCTTGGGCATAGCTGCATATTTTAGATGCGTACAGAGCTTTTCTTACATCGTCGATCAGCTGTTCCTTGTCAACCGCTTGGTCGGTTAGGATGTCGCCGAAGCCACCAGCTTTGAAGACTTTCGAAGCTTCAGTTCTTTCCTCCTTAAGACCGCTCAAGAATCTCGAATCCAAAGAAGCTTCGATGGTGGGAGCTGCAATCGACAGCTCAGCAGCTTGCTGAACGGTCCATTTACCAGTACCCTTCATCCCGGTTTTATCCAAGACCTTGTCGACCAGATACCCATCCGCTTTATCATCTTTAATTCCAAATATATCGGCAGTGATTTCTATCAAGAAACTTAAGAGCTCCCCCTTGTTCCATTCCGAGAATACCTTTTTGAGTTCTACGTTCGTGAGCTTCCCAACGGATTTCAGCACATCGTAAGCCTCGGAAATGAGCTGCATGTCACCATACTCGATCCCATTATGAACCATCTTTACGAAATTCCCAGCTCCACCTTTGCCTACGTAGGTCACACAAGGACCACTCTCGGGGACTTGGGCTGCAACTTTAAGAAGGATGTCCTCAATGTACTTGTAAGCTTCAAAAGACCCTCCAGGCATAAGAGATGGTCCATTCCTAGCACCTTCTTCTCCACCAGAAACTCCCATGCCAAGGTACAGAAGGCCTAGTTCAGACGCAGCTTTCTCCCTCCTCTCTGTATTTTCGTACCACTCGTTTCCACCATCGATGATGCAGTCACCTTTCTCCATGTAAGCAGAGAGCGTCTTGATGGTTTGATCAACAGGGGAACCAGCTTTGACCAGAATTATGATCACACGGGGTTTTTGGATCGACTTGACGAAGGATTCGGGATCATGGAATCCAGAAAGAGGAAGATTTCCTTCAGCTTTGGCTCGTTCAACGGTTTCATCGACCTTAGATGTAGTTCGGTTGTAAACAGATATCGGGAAGCCTTTCTCTGCAATGTTGAGTGCCAAGTTTTGTCCCATAACAGCAAGCCCAGCGAGGCCTATTCTGGTCAGTTTTGGGGATTCGTCTGCCATCTTTTGCTCCTTCTAAAGATGAAATCTAATAAGATAGAGAACCAGATGTCATATGAAAATCCACATTTTGCTGATAGGATTTATTCGGCAGGAATCATGAAATAGAGTACTGTCCTGATATTTGAAAGCATCGCTTGATTTCTTAGATCCATATATAATTCGATAAACAATCCATTTTGTAGATGTATGCTTCAAAGCAAATAGACAAAAACATAGATTTTCACTCGAGACATCACTATTCCAATTACTTCAGCTTTTCATATTATTTTACTAGCTAAAGACAGATTTTAACTCCACTGGCTCTGGCAGCTGAACTTGAAACTGATGTAATTAACTATAGATCTCACAAAAATCACAGCTTTCATCAGGATTCATGACATACAGTTTAAGAATGTCTGTCAATCACCAGTCGAGGAGTAACATCAACATAGACGGACAGATTCAGCACAAAGTCGATTTTTCAATAAGATCAACTTTTTCATTGACTATTAACTCGAAAAAACAGCTAATTAACAATAGTAAAGAAGCGAATCTCAAGAGAATCATAGCATGCCCACGCCTTTTGTAACAGGTTACATACAAATACCAATATATTTTTTAATTTTCCCGAAGAAGTAGACAAAAACACAAGAAAAAAAGAAAAAGGAAACCAAACCTTAATCTGAACTCAATTCAGTAACACCAGCTCAGCGACGATCTGCAAATATTAACAGATTAGATCACGATTTAATTGAAGTAAATTGCACTACGATCTGGAAAAGGGACAAGTATATATGAATCAGGAAAGAGGATACGTTGAAAACTCAGCAGCACAAATATCTTGAACGCCTTTCGGGGGGTGTGGGTCAAATTAGGCCAAATTTCAATTTATTAGTTCTTTTCAGATTTGGATGGTTGCTCTGAGGTTGGTGGGAGGTGTAGGTGACGTGAGTGTGTCGTAGTTCAATAGGAAAACCTATCAGATTTCAACACGTGTCGACCCGAATTACAAATTCCGGGTTGAGCTTTGATTTGGTTCGGTCTCGACCACTAATTCTTTTATCGAACTCTTGGTTTTCCATTAATCAACATATATTTTTTTATATATTGACACTCAAAACAGTAGCATGTTTATGGATATATCTTAATTATGAACCTAATTAGTTAAGACGAAATACAATATCATATCCTCAACCAGAATCGGACAAGGTCTTACATGGTATTATGTCTTAAGCTAGGAAGTAGCAGTGGGACAAACAAGAGTGTTAACACATTAATATACCTAATTATCGACTAATCTTGCAAAAGAACAACTTCTCGACGAATAAATAACAGTTGGCCTCGCCTTCTTCTCGACACAACTAAAAATTACGGCAGGTCGCAAGACTACGGCTTACCATTCTTGTCATAAGATGCATATTTCCCTGCACAATTGTGTGCTTGGGAAAGACAAGGTTGAGTCCTTACATGCCGAAGTTGCACATCTGCAAAAATTCCATATCGCTGTCGACGTACTTTGTCCACAGATGCTTATAGTGGTTCATGGCTATATCAAGCCAAGGCTTCATGTCTCCGTTGAAATGGATTACTGCAGCCTTTTCGATTTCTGCCATGCTTATACTTGGATTGAGTCCAAGCCCAAGAACGTGCCATGATTTGTCAAGTGATTTGGTCCTTGAGTAAAACGTAACAAGCCCAGCTGGTAGTGTTCCTTGTTTCCACAGCATACGGTCCTCGTTCTGATCATTCGTAGAAAGTTAAAAAGTAGATTTCAGTTTTGAAATTTGACAGTACCATATAGTGTGACAGTAGATGTTAAATCATAAAAGGGCTTACCAAATTTTGCCAGTAGTGGTATTCTTCGGTACGTTTCTCACGACGCCAAGCGTCGAGATCGAAGATATTCATACCAAATGCCCAAGCGCAGGCCCGTGGATTGAATTTCTCCTTGATGAGAGGGTGAGAAAAGTTTAAGTATTCAGAAAGGCGTTGGAAGGAACCGAAGCAGGTGTCTACTGCAGCGTTTACTTTTCCATCCATATCGATTTTCCACAAAGGGGTCAAATCCTTCTGCACAACAACGTCATCGTCCAGAAAGAGAATCTTGTGTAGCTTAGGGAACATTTCAGGCAAGTAGAATCTCAGGTGATTGATCATTGACAGGTACTTGGGGTTTCTGTATTTCATGTTGTTCGCACCAAGAGTGCCGTTCTCACCTCTGGTATCAAAGTAAAACTTTCGTAAATTTGAAGACTGAAGTTGTCTAAGCACGGGTACGTACGAGGGCTTTAAAAAGCTGAAATCGTCCATGGGTTTGATCTCAATATGAGCTCCCCCTTGCAGTGGCCTCATCTTAAACCAAACCTTGGTGGCAGCAAAATTCATCCTATCGGTCACGACGTGAAAAACATGTTTCCATGGCTCCTCGGCGTTCTTTACAACTGAGTTTACCACTACTGAGATCGCGATAACATTGTCTGAAAGAATAGCGTAATGATAGAGACTCGGGTCCTCGAACTCGGGCTTCACCTCGTCATTCTCATACTTCTCGGGATGTGCAATTCTTTCCTCCAAAAGCCGCATGGCAAGACAGTGTAAGCTCTTTGGGGTTGACTTCGCGGCAATAGAGCTGGCAAAAGCCCCATTCTTCTTTGCCTTGGTAAGCAACTCGTTCACAGCAAAGATTGTATCTTTCAACTTTTGAATCTTCAACTGGTTATCGTATGACTCCTTTGAATCAGCAATCATCAACCTCACAATCTTAACTTTATCCTTGACCTCCTTCTCAAACTGCCTCAACACATCCTCATCCACGGGCCCATCCGATTCGAACAATGCAGTTCGATATGTCTGTTTGAATTGGATATCTGACAAATTCTTGGCCAAATCATCAAACAATTTGAGTTGCTTGGATATATCAAGCTTTAGCTTCCTTGCATAAGCTGCGTAAGCATTCACCAACGCAATATGGTTATTCGCCTGATTACTTATCAGATCTAATCTAGTCTTCAATGGATCCGACTGCCAAGCCAAAAAAGTTCGTTGAACATAGGCATTTCCCGTGGTTTCCATCACCTGCTCATACAAGCATCCTCAGTTAACTTGAAAAAATTAATAATAATGTAACATCCAGAAAAAATGGTGCTTAATTGTTTCCAGAAAAAATGGTGCTTAATTTTTTCCAGAAAAATGTACTAGCCAGCTGTGGATGTATGTAAGAACGATTTCCCAAGTGTTTCAGAACAGAACATGGCTTTGGATCAATCATAAGCAATCATAACATAAACTTTTCCGCCGTAAATAGTCACTATGCATATCAGCCTAATTTTTAGCAATAATACATCGATTTTCATCCATTCCATGCCATCAAATTCAGATTAGAAAGCTGCGCTGCGATACCAATCTACACACAAGCACCGTATAATCGTGTCGCGCCTCGACTATTCGCAAATGATGATAAGGAAAACAAAACAAAGGTAACGACAGGTGAAAAACAACAGAGACTCACAGTGTCGTCATGCGATGGATGAGACGAGTAGAGTACGGACAGAGTAGCTAGAAACAACAGCGTAAACATCGCGGAGACGAAGATCCGGTAGCTGAAGAAGCTTCGAAGTGTGGATCCTCCGCCCGATCCGAACCGGCCGCCCCGGACTGCCATGGCTGATCGCCACCAAGGTCAAATCTATATATTCACTCGATCGACACGCGGTAAAATGCTCGTGAAAAGGTAAGACCGAATTGGGAATTTGTGCTTAGATGCCTTACAACAAATCACACGGTTGCATTTGTAGTGTGGGTTCTTTCCGTCGAAGTTAGATTGTCGTCCACCATTACGATTGCGTATGAGAGACAGAGAGAGGATAAAGTTAAACGATGTGAGATCTGAGTGTGGAAGCTCAGCCAAGACGAGTGTAAGATCCGACCCGTTTCATCGTCGGTGAATAATTACTAAACAATAAATATTTTATTCTTTTCCACTTTTTAGTAAATAGCAGCCATTTTGAGCAATTAATTAATGATGAAAAAGAAATGTCGCTCTAAAGTTCCTTTACGTTTGGGCCAAACAAACACAGAAGCCCAACAGTTCTTTGCCGAGTAACTTTACGGAAATATGGACGCCATGAAAAGAACAATTCAAGAGCAGTGATGGCGATTGCGTCTCTCGAAAATGTGAGTTTAACTGATTGGATTCAGCTGATTATGAACGTCAATCACATTACTCCGAGCTGAGGTGGCTTCAGCCTCAGTGGCAAGTGTTGGCATTTCGTTTTTTAAGTTTCAATTGAATGATTAATTGATGATTAACCTTTTGACAGGTTGAAGAGAGTAATATGGCCGGAAGAATAAGCAGCACGGCTAACCGATTTGAGGTAGAGTTTATACTGTATGGATTTAATGTTGCAGTATAATATATGTATCAATTTAGCTAAAATAGGTTAACCTCCTCACTGCAAAGCTTTCCGAGCAAGTCCATGACTTGTGTTGCAAGTCTTTTTTTGTCGGTCTCCTTTTATCTGTAAAAGACCGGTATCGGGGCCTATCTTTCCCTGCATGATTATCCTAGAAGAAATAAAAACTGCTATTTTCTGGTTTTGGGGATGTATGATATGGAGTGTAGCAGGCACTCCTTTTCTACCTGTCTATAATGTTTGTTTTCTGTACTTTGCTCACAATCATCGTCTGCTTGTTTCTTGGACTTTATATTCAACAGGCACTAGTTCTTGTTCATTGCGTGCCATCATCAATACATGGAACTACAGTACTAAGAAGAATAAAGTTTATGGAGTTATAGTTAATTTAAATGATGCCATAACCTCTTAGGAAGAGTTTATTATAATAATGCTTTCTCTCACGGATAATAATAGTAATCCCTTTCTCATAGGACTGACACAATAATGACTCATCAGATGAAGAGAACAAAATCAAGAGATCTCTGTCTCAGCATGAGGAATTCAAGGGAGTCGATAAGCTGATGGACGAATTGGTTCATTCTAAAGCCAAATCATTGCAGGGGTCATCATCAAGCTCTCTCAAGCCAGGAAATGGGCTATTGAGCTGCATATTGGAAACTATCTGGCGAAGCTCTAAAGCTTCTTCTTTGAGCTGAGCGTTCTCTTGAAGAACTCGCTCATTGCGCTCCGTAACGCTGTTTAACTTGTCCACGAGTTGATGGTTCTCGTTCCTGAGCCACACCACCTGTGACCAAAGCTCGTCTAAGTGCTTTTGCTTGCGCATGCGCGACCTTCTTGCGGATTCCCGGTTAGAAATCATTCTTCTCTGCTTCCTCTCGTTTATTATGCTTAACTGCTGCTCATCGGCCTCGTCAGATGTTGAATTACTGCTGAAACATGTTGTCTGAGAGTTAAATTCTTGAGCTTGGGGGGTGATGTGGAAGGGGTAACAAGGGCTGGAAAAGTTGTTAAATTGGTATGGTGGTATAACGTTGTTGTTTAAGGGAAAGTGGGCGGGCAACTGCATAGTGCTTGAAGGGAATATGTAATGGAGCTCCGTAGCTTCGCTGGGTTGCATGGTTTGATTAGTTTTCGGTAGACTCGTGAATCGTGTGTTACTCTGAGAGAGAGAGAGAGATAGAGAGGTTTGAAGGCGAATGGAACTAGTGCGAAGGAGTGAATTTATAGGCGCGACACCAATAAAGTTGCTGGCCCCATTTTATAAAGTTAGAGTACATAGAGTTCCTAAAAAAAGATAAGACCACAGCACTGTTCTGTATTGTATGTGCATGAACATTACATCATGGTTCTTAAGAATGTGCATTAGCAATACAGCACAGGCAGAGCACATAGCTAAATGAGTACATGCGTCTTTTTTTTTTTTGGCATGTCGCATAATTACAATAGAACATAATCTAGTAGAAAATATTTCTTGTGAGGGTAATCTTCTCTAAAAAAAAAACTGCTTACATCAGTGGGAGGAGAGTGAGTCTTAATGGGGATATAATAATTGATTAGAGGAATTCTAAGAAGGATAATTAAGAAGTCAATCTGAAAAATGTGGTGTTAATCTTCAGCCAAAGTAAGATGTTTCCTACTATATGTTATTTCTGGCCAACGAGGTTAAACGACGTAAAGGAATTGGAGGAAAACCAAGTAGGAGGATGGCCACCACCTTTATCCTTAAAGTGGAATGAATACTTGCACTAATGAAATTGGTCACTTGATATCTTAACTTTTCGTTTTAAGATTTAATTAAACATTATTTACTCTTCGTCTCCATCTTAATAAAAAAATTGTTAAGGTCCTCTCCGTCCAAGTCATTGTTAGGTATGGAACATTTTGGAAGATAGGTACGTTTTAGACGTAATTTTTATAGCTTTATTTACTGTCCTGCTGGTAGTGATCTCATGTTTCCATTTCCTATTAGTGGTGCTTACCTTCAAGTTGACTTTTACATAGATTAGATTAATAAAAAATGACTTACTTTGAGCAAAGTCGATTTTACGGTCAACTATTCAGTTCCTCCTAGATCTTAAGGATCTAATCACACTGAGAAGGAGATACGAACCACGGCATTAGATTTGTGTTTGTTGATGAATAATTAGGAGGTTAAAATGAAAGCTTGCATCACTGTTTATCTAGTTGGTTCCATTTGTAATATTGTTACAGACCATGTGGTTCCATTTGCATCAATTATTAATGGATTTTATCTCATGATCGAACCGTTGCAGCAGATTATTTCCTTTTGTGTGTAAGTCAATTTAGTGATGTCTGAAAAACAAAAGTTTGTCTATGTCACATTTCATGTAATCAAGATCAGGTTTCATTTTAACCGCACAGCGTATCCATTTTTTATGCAGTTTGAAAAATCTTGTACGGTTGGTGGTGGGAACGAGCAGGTGATGAAATATATGGAAGTACTTTCAAAGAGCATTCATTCCACTACAAAAAAAAAAAAAAAAGAATAAGTATACGCTGATGGAGCGAGGTAAATGGTAATCAATTGGGGTCATCTTTTTAGTGGCATGAAAGTTCAACAATCTAATTACACGCATTTTGACCTCGTATCTTTTCTTGTCTCAAAACATGTTTATTTTGATTTATTTCTGCTTTATATCTAATCTATAGTTCCTTTCCCTAAAGATGATTGATATTGCTGAATGCATACGTACACGAATTTTGTTCGGCGTATTTGGATCATTCGCCATTTTTCTTCGGATCAAACATGGACACTGAGATTTTGAGACGTTATTTTCTTTGTTCGGATTAAGCTCGCGTCGTCTTTCTCGCATCGTCGATTATTCACACGTACAGTCTTTCATTTGGACATGCCTTGGGGGTTTTAATTTCCTTTCATTTGGGCATGTCTTTAATGAGTTTTGTTGCTTTCATGAATTCACCTCCCCACAAATCTCATCACCCCTTTTGCTAAAGGTTCGATTTTTTTGACCGAAGTCTATTTCTAAGACCATTCCTATAATAATATACTTTAACAATGTCAATTCATTTCCCTTTTTCCTTTAGGTAAAGGGCAAAGACAACTACGGGTTGGAATCCTCTATTCCACCTGTATTCCACTTCGTATTCCAACGAACGAAAATCATTACACCTCCCCCCGACAAGTGTTAAAACACACATAAACTTCATTACACATATGAATTTCATTACAACAAGTGTTTAAACAAAAAAAAACTCATTATTACGTATTTTTCTAATATGGAGTAGAAAAATCAGTATTATATATTAAAATAGAAAAATACGTAATAATGAGGTTGTTTTTTTGTTTAAACACTTGTTGTAATGAAATTCATAGGTGTAATGATGTTTATGTGTGTTTTAACACTTGTCGGGGGGAGGTGTAACGATTTTCGTTCGTTGGAATACGGAGTGGAATACAGAAAGTGGAATAGAGGATCTCAACCCAGACAACTACACCTTGAAATGAATTAGTATCACATTTTAAATAATTAGTACCTCTTTTTTTTCCGAATGATCCAGCACTTGGAATAATATATTGTGGATGAGACAAAATGCTACAAAATGAGCAGATTAACATAATATGAGATTTGGAGACGTAAGATTACTTTTTTCTTCTTTCTAATCTTCTAAGTAGAGGGTTCGTAAAGAAGAAAAAGGTTGGGTTGGATGGAAAATAAAATGATTAATAAAATACATAATAAACAGCCTCTTGAGCATTTTTATGTGATCTTATCTATCTTTCAATGGCCATCCAAGCATGCCCGCATTTCACTATGTCGTCATGAAATTTCAATAATTGTATAATTGCAAAGCAAATAGCTACGGAATCCAATGAATTTAGCGACAGTGCCCCTAAATTAACGGTCAGGGTATTGCACGGTGGTGTACAACTGCTTTTCTTTTTTATTACCCCTCCTCTTTGTTATACCATCAAAGTAACCAAAACTCTCTCTCTCTAATGATATCTGTTGTACATGTATGTTTTTTATTGCATGTAAGCTTAGCCTATATAGTAACATATAAATAAGTGGACATGCGCGATATTATCTTCATGTCGTGCCGAGGCTAACCACCTCACCTATGCTATGTTTTGGCTATACGTCACTTCACCACAATTTGTGTCGACCAAACGTCCCAAGTACGAGCCCTATATGTCATCATCATTCGTTAAAATATTAGTTTGAACTATTATAAAATGCAATCAAAATCCTAAAATTACTATATCGAGTTCAAGAATCCTTGTTTGGGGATTATGTATTTAAAATTCCTATCTACACTACTACATGTGTAGTAGATGCATGTAGATAGATATTTGTTATCTGTGGTCGTTTGTACAGGGCAAAACCTTACCACTTTTTTTTCAGGTGCCTAGCTAGAAAACCCATGATGTAACTTTGTGGTAGTCATTTGTTACCTTATACCATATGCGATTTCGAACCATTCGTGCACCCCACTAATATAATGTTTCATCTTATCGAAGAAAGATTATCTCTTTTTATTATTAATATTTTTAATTTTTTTATGAACAGTCGTGTGCTGAGCCAAATCAAGCTCTTGTCCAAAACTCTCAGGCGGTCGATGGGGTTACCTTTTACCTCATTTTTCTTTTCACTTGCATGTGTTGAGTTGAGACAAACGCGAATAAGATGGTTGCTTATATAAGCTCTGGCTAAACGTTGATTTCTGAACAGTCAATCGAAGGATTTACACTTCTGTATAGTTAAGTTAGATAGGTATGGGCATTATGACTCTAGGCTGAAGTCTTCGGTTCGAAATGAGCTTACGAGGTTTTGTTAAGACATGATAACTAGATAAGTTCGATTTCTATTTCACATTCTCGAATCATCTCTACAATCTCCGTCCACACCTTTCACTAATATTAAAATTAGCATTAAAGTGGCAGCCATCAATCAAGCGCCCACACACGCACACACACAGATATATTATAATAAAATAATGAAAAGGGCATTATGTTTCAAAAGCATTTCCATATTGGTGCAATAATGAATATTGTATTAGTACCACTAATATTGTTGCTGCATACATGTTATTTTGGACACTTGATAGCTGATGGTTATGAAAGTATGTTGGCTTACGTAGTAGTAGTAGTTGCAAGCAAAGTGCTCCCTTACCTACAAAAGATGTGGATATGAAAAAAGTGGTTTCGCTATTTAAAGAAAATGAGCAGTTGCTCGTATTCGCTTACTTTGGTGATAACAATACATTTTGGTGATACTTTGACATTTGTTTTTTTTTGACGTTCTTGTTAGAAATTATAATAATGTCTATGCTCCATGCATGTCCATATACGAAGGGGTTGAATCTTCAAATTCCTCTTACTCTTCCTTTTCCGAAAAATTGAAAGGTAAGATCGTGGTGCCTTGCTCTGTGTGTTCTTGATGCTTGAAAGCAGTATTGCATTTTACTTTGACGTCTAACTTTTATTTCTTGCCGCGGTAAGAACATACATTGGTAAATTTACTTTCGTGGGTTCTTAAATGATAGGAAAATTAACAGTAAAAGTCCGGGATATTCATTTCATTATTGGGAAAAAATAAAGAAAGTACAAGATAGAACATGCACAACGACATAGCGTCCAACAGCCACTCGTAGATGTGTAAGGCCATATACAATTAATAATTACCAAGATTAATATTCTGGAGGGGGAACTAAAGAAGTGGTATGTGATTGGGCACTCAAGTTCTTAAAGAATTACTAATTTTTAATCACTGTTCTCTTTTAACTTTGACAACCTTGACCTAACCATTTCTTTTAGAAGACGCTTATCCATCAAGAAAATTCACCCAGCAACAAGTTCGAAACTCCAGCAACTGAGACTGGTTTGATTTTATCACAGAACTGTTACATTTATCTATATTACAATACGGACAACTACATATAAAATGAACACAAAAAGGAAACCTATCCACAAGGATGCAATACTCAATATCCACTTACAAAAAGATACTTACTATTAACTGTCGCCGAGTATATAGTCATTCATATATGTCGCCGGAGCAAAAGTAGGAGATTCCAACTCATCTTTGCAAAGATCTTCCCCTGGCAAGAGGAAAGGAAGGCAGCACAACACTTACGTGCTCAATCACCAATTCAACCTAACACTACAAAACTTCACCAGTATTAAGAAAACAGATAAAATTTTCCACACCCTATACGAAGACGAAAAGAAAAGCGATGCAAACTGTAACCATGTTCTACAGACTTGGAAAACTTTTTCAAAGTAGGATTTCGAAATTGTTCCTTGTCCCGGGATGAACACTCAACCTAGAAAGGCCACGACCTCTTGAACTCCTCCTCTTCTCATAGTTCGCATCATCGGTAGGCAACTCATATCTACAAACTGGGCAAGTATTTCTAATGTTCAGCCATGGCAAGATGCATTCGCCGTGATACACGTGCAAACAGGGCATCTTTGTTACCTTTTCACCAACAATGGCCTCATCTTTACAGACTGCACAAATTATCATATCGCCAAGACCATTCTCTAACGCATCCTCCTTTCTCAGTACCAATGTTTGCAAATTTTCTACTGCGAGTTTCGAAGCTGGAGGACTGCCTTTATGCGAATTAATGTTCTCCACCAACTGTCCGAATATGGCATCATATCCCATTGCGAGAACGTAGTCTTCAGTTTCGCGACGATTAAGCCGTGGAGTGATATTGACATTCTCATCTTCAGCTACCTCTGCATTCTCAAATTCTAAACCTCTATCTGAATCGCTCAAGAGAACTTCCCACTCTGCATTCCCAACCTCACCATCATCTTCATCTAATTCTAATTCAATATCATCCTCGGCATCGTTTGTTGAAACAGATATCTCCTCAATTCGATTGATCACACTGTTTAGTGCTTCCCTCTCGTCAAGATTGAAGCTTTCATTCACTTCCTCCCACTCAAACTCCTCTGCTCCATTCTCATCAACGATATCACCGTTAGTTCCAAAGATGTCGTCATTACCCTGTAAGGACACGTTGGGCTACGACGGTAATTGGGGTGCGATGGATGGGCTTAGACATTGTTTACTTATATTGGCCCATTATTAGTTATCTATATATTATGTGATCGTTGTATGATGAACATTAAGCAAAAAAGTTATCAGTATCATTTCTATTCTTCTTCTTCGCTCAATCTTCTTCTCGCTACCCTTCGTCTTAATTCTTCTGTTCTTCTCTTCTTAGTTCTTACTTCTGTTCTCAGATCTTCTCTTCTATAATTTTCTCTTCCCTTCCTCTATCCTATCTAAATTCACTCATAGATAATACTTCTTGACACGCCCCTCAACTGTTTGATAAAATTACTGAGTAAGAAACTAGGTTAATTCTGACGGGATCTTACAACGTGGTATCAGAGCCGACGATTCTCGGATTTTACTTCAAATATGGCTTATTCGTACAATCACGAAGCTACGATGGCCTCGTGCCGGGAGATGAAACGGCAGATGGATGAGTTCTCTGGGGGTCAACGACGTATACAAAACACATTACAGTTAATACTTCGCGAACTCGAGAGCAGGAACATGAACGAACAGTTCTCAGCGTCTTCGAAGCCTGAGGCTGATTCACTGTTCATTGGGAATGATATTCTGTTGGTTAATGATGAGGTTATGGTTGACGAGACTGAGGTTGATGAGTTGATTGGTGGTGAATATGTGTTGTCGGGACTGGTTGATCAGGGTTCAGTGATGATCGATGGCGGGTGTGTGGAGGAGCAGCTTGTAGGTGATGAAGATTGGTCGCCGGTCAAGGTTGAGTTGCCCTTGGCTGCGGAGGAATTGGAGTTGGGCGATGTGGAGTTACCGGCTGAAGTCGAATTGTCCTTCGTTTTATGACGATAGGAAGTCGGTGATGGGTGATGAAGAGGCTATATCGTTGGTGTTGGTTGACAGAATTGCCTCAGGTCCGGAAATTGGTGCCGCTGTTGTGGCCTCGCCTAAACTGATCGAAGTGGCGCTGATGCCCATCGATCGAAGGAGATGGTGCATTGAGCAGCTGGGCGTTGAAGTGAAACTACCCTTCGATAGAGGTCGGTGGGATAATGAGCACTTGCACGTTAGGGGAGGAACCAAACTTACCCCTCGATAGAGGATACAAAATAGTTCTTGCTGAGGTTGAATGGATGGTGTTTGATGACGAGTGCTCTACGACATATAAGGTGGATGCTCATGGAAGGAAAGTTGACGACGAATTGATTTTGTTTGATGATAGGTCGATGACGGTTATTGAAGACTCGTCGAAGTTGATCGAGATTAACGTTGAAACGGTGCTGATTTGGAGCAAGTCGCTGTTAGCTAATGATAGATATGTATTGACTGTGGGTGAGATGTTTGGGCGGACAGCCATTGTAGTTGCCCGAGGATGTTGGTATATCGAACCGGTGCTCGTTGGAAGGGACACTAACCTACCGTTTGATCGAGGACGTGGGTGCGTTAGATATAGGATCAAGGTGTGCCCTTCAATCGGGGAAAATCTGCAGCAATATCGGGCATTGGCGCTGATTTACCATCCTTTCGATCGAGGAAGATCCATCGTTGTTATAGCAGCAAGAGGACAGCCGATTACTTGTTCCATGGACATGGCAAGGACATTGAGTCCTGAAATGAGGAGTAACGTTGTTGACCAAAACTTGGTGCTCACCTTAGAGGGCGAGTTGTTGCTACTGGAAGACCCGCCAATTGAAGGTGGCTATGTGCACCCATTGCTCAAGCTGGCTGCAGAATCGGCCAAGGCAACTGTAACAGTTTGTGGCCTTGCAAGAAAAGATTGGCCTTTTGATCGGGGAAGAGGCGCACGAAAGGTAGCAGATAAGGGACGTGGTTACATTTTTGGGCGTCATCACTACTATGTCAGGAGTTTCCTCTCACATCCTCGAGGACGAGGATGTCCTCAACGGGAGGGTAATGTAAGGACACGTTGGGCTACGACGGTAATTGGGGTGCGATGGATGGGCTTAGACATTGTTTACTTATATTGGCCCATTATTAGTTATCTATATATTATGTGATCGTTGTATGATGAACATTAAGCAAAAAAGTTATCAGTATCATTTCTATTCTTCTTCTTCGCTCAATCTTCTTCTCGCTACCCTTCGTCTTAATTCTTCTGTTCTTCTCTTCTTAGTTCTTACTTCTGTTCTCAGATCTTCTCTTCTATAATTTTCTCTTCCCTTCCTCTATCCTATCTAAATTCACTCATAGATAATACTTCTTGACACGCCCCTCAACTGTTTGATAAAATTACTGAGTAAGAAACTAGGTTAATTCTGACGGGATCTTACATACCCATTCCAAAAACATCATCAACGTAACCACCATCACCATAATAATCAATCCGATCATTATTATCATTGTTATTACCTGAACTTGCCTCGAATTCTTCCGAATCGGAATCCGAGTCCATGTCCACAACCCGAAGCCCCACACCAGGACCAAAACCTATTTCGAATCCCAAGTCGTCTTCAACCAGACCAGAATCGAACTCCCAATTAGGTTCCTCGTCATCCACGTGGTGCGGCTGACGCGACTCAAACAAATCGGTGACAAGATTCACGCTTTCTTCGGCATAATCACCATCATCGAATCCTCCTTCGCAGAAGACGCAATTAAGATCTCCGTTCTCTTCGACTAGATCAAAACCTATGTCGAAAGAAGTCGCGCGGTCGGCAGAGAAAGAAGGGCCAGATGACATAAAATCGAACCCCAACACAGAAGGAGCGGAACGGATGAAGGACTCTCGTTCGGATCTGGGATTGGGTCGGCGGTCGAGATCGACGGTCTCCGCCATTAGAGAGGATATATCACCGCAGTATTGTTTGTGTCTCTGTAATTGATTATTCGTTGTTTTATTTTTTGCAACTATGTGAGACGCAGATAAAAAATAGATAGAGCTCCTAAAATCGTCCCCCGTAACGACAATTAGTAGGTAAATCGCCGGTTAAGGTCTCTTGGTATTTCAACTTTTGGGTTCAATGTTATATTTTTATTTAAACCTACCAAGTAAACAACATTATTTCCGGCAAACGTGTAATAAGAGCCTACTAGGTGACGAATTAGGTGCAAAGAAAAGATGGTTAGATATCATCACTTGCAAGAAACGATTACTCATTAATTAATTACAAAGGATTGCTATTAATTACAACATGTTGCTTGTCTAGCCAGTAGCCAGTCACTTCAACTAGCGAAGCCAATGACGTAGAAAGCAAAATATCAAACGAGGGTCAATTAAATTGCACGTTTTATTTGTATGTAGTTTAGGTTGCGTTGTACCTTCTGTAATTCAATTATTCATTATTCTTTAACTCTAGAATCAAGAACAGCCTTTTTAATTTTTATGCTACTTTTGCAGTGTACCCGCCAAGGATGAAGTCGACATCTTATGGCAAGATCCTTACACTCACATCTAATATGCAAGCTTCGACTTCCAAAACTCGACTTCCTTCTCTCGCAACGTTTCTCTACGATTCCTACTGTGGAAAAGCACGAAGCAGCACACCCTTTCTACAGAAAAACGTTTTCTCACATATTCCAAGAATGTTCGAACCTGAGAGCCTTGGACCCAGGCCAACAGGCTCATGCTCGGATGATAATTTCCGGGTTCAGGCCGACCGTTTTTGTCACCAATTGCTTGGTTCAAATGTACGTCAAATGCTACCGTTTGGAATGTGCTGCCAAGATATTCGACCAAATGTCTGAACCAGACAGTGTTTCGTGGAACACGATGATCGCTGGTTACTCGGCCGATGGAAAAATGGTGCTTGCGCAGTCTCTGTTTGATGTTATGCCTCAGAGGGACGTTATTTCTTGGAATTCTTTGATCTCGGGCTATGTTCAGGACGGGAATTATTCGAGGCCTATCGAGCTGTTCATGGCGATGAAAAGAGAAGGTTTCGACGGCGACGAAACTACGTTTGCCCTTGTTCTGAAAGCATGTTCGGCCTTAGAGGATTACATTTTCGGTCGTGGGCTGCACGGAGTTGTGGTGAAGCTTGGTATCGAGGGTGATGTAGTGGCTGGAAGTGCTGTGTTGGATATGTATGCAAAATGCAAGAGACTAGACGAGGCGATTTCTTTTTTCGATGAGATGCCAGCGAAGAACTGGGTTTCTTGGAGCGCAGTGATTGCGGGTTGTGTTCAGAATAACGATCTCATCGGTGGATTGAATCTGTTCAAAGAGATGCAAAGAGAGGGCATAGGTGTGAGCCAATCTATTTATGCAACTGCCTTCAGGTCTTGCGCTGGTTTGTCCGCTTCCAAATTGGGCATTCAGCTACACGCCCACGCGCTGAAGAGCGATTTCGTAAACGATGCCATCGTTGGCACTTCCATGCTCGATATGTACGCCAAATGCGATCATTTGCTCGATGCTAGAAAGGTATTCGACTTGTTCCCAAATCGTAACTTACAATCGCACAACGCGTTGATCGTTGGATATGCTAGAGGTGATTGTGGATTCGAAAGTCTGAAGCTTTTTCTCCGTGTAATGAACTCTGAGTTGGGCTTCGATGAAATTACCCTATCAGGCGCGTTTAGCGCCTGTGCAGCGATTAAAGGTCGCATGGAAGGTGCCCAAGTTCATGGTTTAACAATCAAGACTCCTTATCAGTACAACACATGTGTGGAAAATGCCATTTTGGACATGTACGGTAAATGCGATTCTTTAACAGAAGCTCGACGCATATTCGATGAAATGGAAATAAGGGATGCTGTGTCGTGGAATGCAATCATTGCTGCATGCGAGCAGAATGAGAACGAAGATACCCTCTTCCTACTTGTTCGTATGCTTCAGTCTGGGATGGGACCCGATGAGTTCACGTATGGCAGCGTTTTGAAAGCTTGTGCGAGCAAGCAGGCTCTTCAATACGGCAGGCAAATCCATGGCAGACTTGCTAAATCCAAATTAGGGTTGGACCCATTTGTTGGAAGCATTCTAGTCGACATGTACTGTAAATGTGGGATGGTAGAAGAAGCAGAGAAGCTCCATTGTAGGCTGGAGGAACAGACTTTAGTCTCGTGGAACGCAATGATTTCTGGGTTCTCATCGAACGAACAGAGCGAAGGGGCCCACAAATGTTTCTCCGAGATGTTAGAAACTGGCATTCGACCCGATAATTTCACGTATGCCACTGTTCTTGATTCGTGTGCTAACGTAGCCAACGTAGGGCTTGGGAGGCAAATCCATGCTCAAATCATCAAACAAGATTTGAGCTCGGATGTTTACATCGTCAGCACGCTGGTCGACATGTACTCAAAGTGCGGTGACATGCACGATTGTGTCCTCATGTTCGAAAAGTCATCTAAAAGGGATTTCGTGACTTGGAATTCGATGATTTGTGCCTACGCTCATCACGGTCATGGAACAGAGGCTTTAGAGGTTTTCGAAAAAATGCAGCTCGAAAATGTCAAGCCTAACCACGCAACCTTTGTGGCAATCCTCCGTGCCTGCGCGCACATTGGTCTTGCAGATAAAGCATCGCAATACTTCGACTCAATGGGAACCTTCTATGGGTTAGAGCCACAGTTGGAACATTACTCAGCCATGGTTGACATACTTGGAAGATCTGGGAAATTAACTGATGCTGTGAAACTTATCGAAGGAATGCCTTTCGCTGCTGACGATGTGATATGGAGAACTCTGCTGAGCATATGCAAAATGCACGGTAACGTCGAGGTTGCAGAAAGGGCAGCGAATTCTCTCCTTGATATGGATCCTCAAGACTCTTCGGCTTATATCCTTTTGTCCAATATATACGCTGATGCAGAGATGTGGGGCTCTGTTTCGAAGCTAAGGAAGGTTATGAAGCAGAGTAGGTTGAAGAAAGAGCCGGGCTGTAGCTGGATTGAGATAAAATCCGAGGTTCATATGTTTCTTGTTGGAGACAAAGCTCATGTAAGATGTGAAGAGATATATCTGTGTCTGAATTTATTGGTCTCTGAGATGAAGTGGGATGGCGATGTGTTGTTCGATGAGCTTTTCGTAAGTGAAGGCGTCAATATAGCAGATGACTGTCAAGAATCAGAACCACTTGCAGTTTCCAGTTACTGAACTAGTTACTGATAGTATCGAGACATTCGATATGCTGAGTGTATATTAAACTGAAACATTTTGATAGTATTCATAAGTCAGATGAGTTCATGGGGTTGAGATCCTCTATTCCACTTTCTTTATTCCAATTCGTATTCCAAACGAAAATCGTTACACCTAGCGTTTAACGCACGTAAACATCATTACACCTATGAATTTCAACAAGTGTTTAACCTCATTATTACATACTATTTTAATATATAATACTGATTTTTCTACTCCATATTAGAAAAATACGTAATAATGAGGTTTTTTTGTTTAAACACTTGTTGTAATGAAATTTATAGGTGTAATGATGTTTACTAATACTTGTCGGTAGAGGTGTAACGATTTTCGTTCGTTGAAATACGAAGTGGAATAAAGAAAGTGGAATAGAGGATCTCAACCTTCATGTAAGAGTTTCCCTACATTACATAAATGCCGAAGGAAGCTGCTTATGAGGTGCTCTGTTTCATGTTGTGTTGCTAATTAGATAAGATCCGATTTCCTGCCAAGGCCCATTTGGCAAATGACAGTTTCTTATATGGCCCAATTCGTGAGTTCCTTGTATTTTCAATTGTTCCACAATTCGGTCCTGACATTTCGCTTCCTCATCTTTTTACTACTACGATTAGGACCTTCGTTCTTCGCTTATTTTCAGTCTGATCCTAAATATTTCGATTGACGCAATCAATTTCACTGCCGCGTTTCAGCGAGCAGCTCGTGGAGTGGATCGTTAACCATGACTACGGATATGCCTCCTCCGCCTCCTCGAAACCCTAATGAATCCGAAAAGGAATCAGAAGGGAAAGCTGAAGACCAACGAAATCTCCGACCGGACCATCCACAGACAAGTGATGCCTCACACAGTGCCACCGAGGAGGACTTAAAAGAGGACGCAGTCAAGAAGGAGCTCCGTAGCAACGTGCCATCGGCTCCGTACACGATACCTCCCTGGAGTGGAACCCCAAAGCACCGCTTCTTCCTCGAGGTCCTCAAAGACGGCGCTATCATCGATCAATTCGACGTGTGAGTATCGCTTTTATTTTATTTATCACCACTTTTCGTAATCTCAAAGGGGATCTTGTTGACGCGCAAATTTAGTGCTAGATATACGACCCTAAGAAAAAGTTAGACATGTTTTTCTTAATGAAATTTCTGTGTATTTTGCAGGGATAAGAAGGGGGCATACATGTTTGGCCGTGTAGATCTTTGCGACTTCGTGCTTGAGCATCCCACCATTTCTCGTTTTCATGCTGGTATGTCTGTTCTTACCCCGCTGAACTGAGGCTTGCATTGCGTTTTCACGTATATGTTGTGTTTATCATGTTAGCAATGCTGATTATTTTGTTTCATGATGTCAGTTCTTCAGTTCAACAGTGACGGAGGAGCATTTTTGTACGATCTTGGCAGCACACATGGGACATTTATAAACAAGAATCAGGTATGATATAAATTGGACTCGTTCAGGTTTCCTGTATCCCTGGGTTTCTGAGTTCTGATGTATGTTGGACTTAACGTGCCAGGTTAAGAAGAAGGATTATGTAGACTTGCAAGTTGGTGATGTCATTCGATTCGGGCAGTAAGTTATTATATAGTCTCTTTGGAAGAAAGAGATTCATTTTCTATGACCCTTTGAAATATTATACTGTTGATTATCTTTGTCAGCTCGTCAAGATTATACATATTCCAAGGGCCATCGGAACTGATGCGGCCGGTAAGTCGCTTACAGTTTGATGGTCTCTTATCAATTTTCAATAGCCAAGCTATGTGTTGTAAATTTGTGTATAAACATGTGTTTTGCATGGAAGGAAGCTGACTTGAAGGCAATAAGAAATGCGAAACTCCGTCTAGAGACGCAAGACATGGAAGCATCACTTCTACGTGCTAGAGTAGAGGCATCTCGTGCTGATGGTATTTCTTGGGGCATGGGTGAGGATGCTGTTGAGGAAAACGAGGTACCTTTCCAATTTTTTACCTTTTAAAATAAAATTTTCTGGGAAGTGCTCTTCTGGACCAGTTTTTGATGGAAAAGCCTGCAGTGTTTGCTAAGTCCATCGCCAGCCGGAAATACCAAAACAATTTTTTAACTGTTCGTTCATAGTTCTTTTTGTATAACTGGTACCGGTCGAATTATAAAACAAGCTAGGTCACCATTCGGAAAAGCCAAGAAGTACAGGGATAGGATACCAACCAAAGTACCCCTTCTTATTTTAAGTGTTTCATATGTAGACAAAGTTTTAAGCTTGTAAAGTGGCTGCAAGAACAAACATGTGTATTTGGAGGGTAGAACTTACCAATTTGCATAATGTTATGGGAATTCTTGTTGGCTGACATTATAATTTATGTTCAGGATGATATTGATGAAATTACTTGGCAAACATTCAAGGGACAGCTCACAGAGAAACAGGAAAAAACAAAAGAGAAAGTTATCAAGAGGCTTCAGAAGGTTAGTTTGTGTGTCCACAGGTTTCCCAGCTTTATAGCTTATGGGTTTATGTTATATTTTGCCAGTTTGTTTTGGCTACTGTACTGTATCTTTCACATTTGTTTACTACAGCTGTTGTTTGCTTGAATTATTTCATGTGTTTGATTTGTTTTATTTCTACCATAGGTTGCCCATATGAAGAAAGAGATTGATGCTATAAGGGCAAAGGATATTTCTCAAGGTGGCTTAACTCAGGGACAACAAACTCAGATAGCTCGAAATGAGCAAAGGATATCCCAGGTATTTGACAAAGTCCAAGTGTATTATCACATCGACAACTTGGGCTGGGTTATTGTATTGCTTAGTATTCTGTTCGGCATGCATTTTTAACTGAGCACACCTTTTCATTGCTATTTCTTTTAGTTTTACCTTTTAAGAATTTTCACTCATAAAAGAAGATCTTGTGATTCTGGATGTTGTTCTTGTTTATTAGCTCCTACTGTCATTATTTTATCAGATAATGGAAGAGCTTGAGAATTTGGAAGAGACTCTGAACGAAAGCATTCGGGAAAGTATGGGTGCTCGAACTGGAAGGTCCTCACGTGGCAAGAAGGGAACGACTGAAGATGACGAGGAAAATTATTTAAGGTACTTGAATTGTTTGATATTAGTGAAGAATGTCTGAGCTATATTTTCCTTAACATTAGACACCAATGGTTGAGCCACCGCCAATAAAACTTATTTGGAAGTAATGTTCTTGACATGCAGTGATGATGATGACTTCTACGATCGTACGACGAAGCCTTCAAAGCGAAAGGATCATGAAAACCAACAATCAGTTGAAACAGCAGATTCCCTTCTTGATAAGAAAGATGCCATCACCAAAAAGATAGAAGATAAGGAAAAGTTACTTCTAGATGAGGAGAAAACACCTGATGAAAATCAAACTGTTGTAGCAGGGGATGATGCTCTTGACGCATATATGTCAGCAGTTTCCTCTCAGCTAGGTATGTGCTGGCGATCTTAATACACAGTAATTAAGGGGGAAAACACGTACAACACAGTTATGGGAAAATTTTTACCTTGAATGGAGATGTAAAGGAGGTCTCAGTGTTTATCGCTTCCATGCATTTAGCTCTGTAATACATCAATGTGTAATTTGTTTCTAATCTATAGTTGTTTCATCTTGGTGACAGTTTCGGATACCAAGGAAAAGCTTACTAACGAGTTGGAAAGTCTCAAATTGGAGTTAGATAGGATTCTTTACTTGCTGAAGATTGCTGATCCAATGGGTGAAGCAGCTAAAAAGAGAGAAGCAGGGGTACAAAAGCCAAAGGATGTCGGAAATAAAAAACCAGCGCCTGATCATAAGGACCAACTGCCTGCGTTAGCTAAGGATAAAAAATCTGTTTCCTCACTAGAAAAGAATCGAGTTTCCAAGGACACATTTGTTAAACCCGTTGAACCGAAAGCTAATGTCGAGCCAAACTCAGAAACTGAAGCTGGCAACAAGGGTGAAGAACCCGAGTCTATAGCAGGCGTAGACAAGGCTTCTACGAGCACTGATACGACTACTGTATATACCGTTCCAAAACCTCCTCAGTGGCTTGGAGCTGTAGAAGAAAAGAAGAAACAAGAAACGCCACGGCAGACCCCAACAGATGCTGGGGGAACAGATAACTTTGTGGACTATAAAGATAGAAATGCAATGCTGGCAAGTTCTTCACAAGAGGACGTGGGACTGGAAAATGCTGCCCCTGGTTTAATTATCAGAAAACGGAAAGAAGTCGAAAAGCCCAATGTGAGTAAGGAGGTTGAATCTACTGGGCAAAACCACGACTCTGAATCAATGGCTGCTTCTGCAGTGGCCTTGTTGTTGAAACACTCTAGAGGAACCCTTGTATCATCAGCTGATGATGATAATGATGGAACTACGAACGAAGAAGTGCCGTTACGTGAGGATCGAGGAAAGAGGGATGCAAAAAAGCCTAAAAGGGTTGTTCAGGGCCCTGAAAAACCAAAGTTTCTTGAGAGTGAAACTGATTACACTTGGGTACCGCCGGAAGGTAATCTTGAGCAGTTCATTATTTATTTAGCAAAGTAATATTTCGTCTGAAGGGTATACATGGGTTCCAAATTTTCTTAAAATGACCGTTTCTTACAGGCCAATCTGGTGATGGACGCACCTCACTTAATGATCGTTTTGGCTACTGAATACTCAGAAGATAATCACGTAGTAACGTTCATCGTCCAGTTTACAAAATAGTTTTGTAAGGATGTCGATTCTGCAGCTTTCTTTTTTGTCTTGTCTTCTCATTCGAGTTATTATATCTTTCTCTAGACAGAAAGATTATTAGTAAGTTGACGGCCAAAGACGTTCCTTGGGACAAAGAAAAGGTGAACCCACCTACCAATATGCTGAAAACATCTAAAGCTATTTGGACACCTTCCTTCCCTCGTTGTCATACCTTAGCTCGCACAGGCTTGAAACAGTCGATATTGCACAGAACAGCCGATCTAACAATATTCCCAAGGCTGCAATTTTGATTCAAATTCAAACATCTTTCTCACATTAAACAACGACATCGAAGAGAGCATTGATGTTATCTTACCGATCAATGCTGTTCCTCGCTTTGTCAGGCTGTTCCACGGTGTCGTTCTCTTTCGTGGTGCGGTCCAAGTTCTTTCTTGATTTCTCCTTCTTTTCAATGCTCGCCGCCGTAGAAGATTTGTGTATGGAATTTTCTTCTCTAACATCAGCGCTCGTACTGGGCTTTTCTTTCTGATCGACGCTCTGTCTCTTCAGTGTGATCTGATAACTTTCTACAATGTCCCAAATTCTCGACGGTGATACGAATTTCTTCAAATGCTCAATGTACTCTGGGTAAAGCTCGAGGTCACAGTGATTTCCCCCTTGGAGCCACAATGGCTCGTACTTTTCCTTGCATAGCTCCCAAAGCTGCTTACCATGGGAGTAATCTACCACATCATCTGCAGTGCCCTAAAATGCAAGGCATGAAAATGTTACAACACATCGACTTAATCATGGTACTTGGAACATAGGAGAAACTCATATCAATAATCACAACATGGATCAACTGTTGTAATAGACGTGAAAAAAAAAACGACTTACATGAATGACCAGGGCATTGTATCAATGGGATTTTGTCGATGTTCTGTACGTAGAGAGCAAAATTAGTCGATAAATCGGAAATGCTAGGCAAGAAACGAAAGGACAGCTTGTGAGAGTTCACCTTAAAATGTCGAACCAAAATGATTTTTTCACAGGGTACATAACTCTAAGTCCCGACAGGATGGGGCTGTGAAGAACTACAGCCCGAAATCTGGGAAAACGAGAAGCCAAATCCAACGTGGGCCCACTCCAACGGACTGTCCGTACAGTATTATGTCCTCTTCTTTCGCACCGTAGGTTTCTTGAAGGCAGCTTCTATGTCTGCATAAGTATTCAGCTCGCTTGGCTATTAAAGTAGGAATGAATTTGAAGGATCAATCAAAGCACTACATTGTTAAGACTTTTTTCTGACTAGCAAATAGTGAGATCTGCATTTCCGACACACATCATACCTTCCCTGTAGATTGTCCATACCCCGTATAATCGTACCTGTTAGAACATGAAGAGCAAGGAAATGCATAGCAATATCATCTTTGCATAGCTAGAGAAAAGCAACAGTTTTTATTCTTTTTTATTTCTGAAGAAAATTCGGCTTATTACCCCAGCAAGTTAACGTTGAGGTGAATGCTGAGCTCGCTGACGAGATCGTACATCTGCCCCAAATCAGCGGCGTTTCCGTGAGAATACAGAATGGTCATTTTAGCCGTCGGATTCTTCACATAGACGGCCACAATTTCGTTGCCTCTTTTAGTCTTGACCTTCAAAACGTCGACGTTTTCCTTCTCCGCAACTTCGGTCATCTTCAGCTTCCCCGTCGAATCGTCAGTCTAGACGTCGTACGACGGCGGACTGGGCGGGAAGAAGGCGAACTTCGCAGCTATCGATGACGTCACACCTCCCATTTTTTGTCATCAAATAAAAAAAAGATGGATTTTTATGGCCCGAACAAGAACATCTTGGTTGAAATCGTTTCTTCCGTGATTCCTCCCATTCTGATTACCGTCGGTTATGCTTCAAGAATCGTTTCTTAATTGTGGGTAATCCGCCGCGCCTATTCATTGATTCCATAATTCTTACTTTGGTTGGTCTTCTCTTGCAAGATCCGCGCCTTTGTATGTATGTCGGATTTATTTCGAAAATTGGGAAGAATTATGTTCTCCAGCATGTTTCTATGCTATTCTCTTTCATTAAAAAAGACATGACGGCCCTTGAAATAATTATATGCAGTTGCACTATTGTCCCCCACAGTTGCAGTGTACATACATTTCGTCTTATATTTGCAGTAAGCATTGCATAAGTTAATGGTTTTTAAATAAACAAATAACATACATAAAAATTAGAGGATGCTGCTCTCCTCTCATTGTTCTATCAGTTTCCATATAAACATCCTAGGATTGCATCATCATCTTCATCATCTCTAACTAAAAATGAAAAATATAGAACATACATATATATCATCATTGAAGACTTGTAACCGTTTCCTTGCCTGTAAAGACACTATTCTGCATGTAAAGCTTGGTCTGAATAATTCCAGGCGAATCTAAAGGTTGTTTCACAACAGTCATCGATCTTTTTCTTTTATTGTTGGGAAGTATTAATATCTATCACCTATCGCCACCTTCGAGATCTTCTTGATCCTCAATTAGCGCTTCTTCCTTGTTGCTTGTTTCAGACACAGCTTCATTACTACTCACACCACTCTGTCCAAAAAGCAGTGAAGAGCTCAGAGGAATACTATTATCATCATCATCTTCTTCCTCAATATCCTCACTCTCATCTGTGGTCTGAGAAACCAAGTCACTCTCCATCCAAGATGGACAATGTTCCATCTTTCTGACGATACGAGGCAAACCTGAAGAAGAAGAATTCCTCAAAAAAGAAGAAGAATGGGTGGGCACTTCTTTAGATAGATTCCCCCTAAAGCAAGAACATTCAGGAACGGGAAACGACAGAAATGACAGAGGTTTCGATTTCACAAATTCCTCGGTTAGCTCGTGTACTATGTTTCTTCTCAGATGTCTGCGTACTGACATTATCCAAGTGTGATTCGCTTGGTAGAAGTTGTCTTTGATCTCTTCCAAGAGCTTCGACATCTCTTTCCTGCCAAAAATAACATTCTTCGTCATACGCTTTCTTTTTTCCTCCAAAAATTATTAAAAAAAAACTCTATACCTGTCCAGCCAATAAGTTCTTGAAGAAGCAGATCGATAAAGCCTATGCCCCATCACCAAGCTAGCAAAATTAGGATTGCCCTTACCATCCCTATCGAAACCAGGCACAAAAACGTCAGCTTCGACGCAGATCATATAATCTATGGCTTCCCAGAGCAGTTTATGAGCATTAGTCCTCAGTTCCATGACAGTGCTCTCAGGCTCGTTGTCGCTCTCAGCCACCCAACCCCACCACCCTTCGATGTTGTAATACTTGGGCCGGGCCGGCGGCGGGGGTAATGGTCGAGGCCTAGGCCCGGAATTCTTCCAAGAATCGGGCTTTTTCTCCTCTCTAAGAGGAGAAGAGACCTTCGAATCCTTTTCCACGAGGTTAGCTTCTCTACCGTACATTTTGTTCAGCTCCCAAGGAAGTGTTAAGGATGTCCTGTCCACCACGTTCTCGAACATGGCGTGGAGAGGGATTAGTTTCTTTTGCCCGCCGAAGACTTCTCCGCCCGAGATGTATATGATCGTGTCGCTCGTATATCCATAGGCACGAAGAAGAATACCTATCTGTATATAAAAAGACAGAAATATTACAAACGAAATAAAGTGTTTCACATGGTCAGAGCAGAGGACATGCATACCTCTTCTGGTAAGAGCGGGCACAAGCCTTTTGCGTGCTGCTCGAAAGAATCGACGGTGAGGTTTCCTCTCACGATTCCTCGTTTTAACATCCAAGCTCGCTTGTGTTGGATAAGTTCAGTGTGCACATCCTAAATAAAAAAGAGTTGGTAACGGTTTTTATTTCTTTTCTCAAGTATAACTGTAGATCTTATTGCAAAACAGAGGACTACTTCTTACATGGAAGAGCTCTGCACAGCCGTAAAATGCTAAGGCCTCTCTCGTCATCCCAGGATCATAGGCTATGAATGGTCGGCCAGAAGCTCTAATTCTGTACAATATCTTTGTGGCGAGGTCTTGGACCTCAGCTCTAAACTTTAATGCATGGTAAGCAACTCTGCATCTTAGCCTTTGGTATTCCTCAAGATTTGGAGGAAGTATGGCCTGAGGAATTTACAGACAGCATCTGACTTTGTCCTATAACGTGCGATTGGCAATAAAAAAAATATAAGAGAAAACAACTACCTGCAAGCATCCACCATCGGGGACGACGAGCTCGACGACGGAGTGCTTTTTCAAGACTGGCGAGACGTGGCGGATATAGTAATACGGAGATGCTGACTTGGCGACTCTGAAGGATGGGATTTCCTTTTTTCTCCTTGCTCCTTTGAGATCCTTTGGAAGTGTCTTCACGATTCTGATGTCTTCTGCTAAGGCGGTCATAAACTGATCCTCGTTGTAAAGGTACGCGAAGCTCTTGAACTGTGTGCTGTGTGACGTGAAACGAAGAGATTCATTGCAAGCCAAAAATAGTTCATTCAACACGAAAGCTTTAAGATACAGTGGTATGGTCGATACACTGTTAATTGCAATGTATACCTTATCCCTTTGCTGCTTGTTGTGGATTGGATCTCGGGAATGACGAGCGTAGCATTTAGAAGTCGGGCAACCACTACGACATCGCATATCTGTGCAGTAGAAGAAGTTTCACTTTCGGGAAAAAAGAAACAGCAGAGAGATCATAGTATAAGGTAAGAACGAAACTAGCCCACGCCCCACAGTAACTCACCGAGTTTCTAATTTCATGAAAACCACCTCGTATTCTTACAAAGATGAATCCGTTGGTATTTGATGGTGGAGCTGGAATGTACCAAACAAGATAGGGTCAATGCAAAACCGATCAAAAACCATAACATGGTGTTTCTAGCTTGCGATTTCTGATTTATATCAAAATTATACAGTACAAGTACAAGTAGTCCTTGAATGATCAATGAAGTGATAAGCAAATAAACACAGGGAACAAAATCTAACCTACATAGTTCGTTCTTGGATTTGCAAATGGGTGTATTGATTCGAGATGCCGAATTGGACCCCAAAGTCTTCGGTGTGATGCAGTCTGCACAGTGAAGAAGCATTGAGACCACCACTACTTAGGAAATTTCAGGTGCAATTAGAACCTAGGAACAGCACACTATGGCTGAGAATTTCCTAAAATTAAGTATCATTACAGCATCTGGTATTATTACGAAAAGGTCTTGTCTCACAAAACACAAACAGAAAAAAGGAAATTTAGCACCCAAAACACTAAAATAACATTAAACTACGATATCGACCACTAATCCCAGGAGATTGGCCCCACATAACACTCACATTAAGACACTATACAACATCTAACAAATTAGCAGGTCATAGCGCGAACCGTTCTCTTTTTAGGAAGAATCTAGCATCATCACAATGTCATGACAGCAGCTAAACAAAATGACACAACTTTAAGAAAAAGATCCAATGGTTATCGAGTTACAGCATCTGAAAGCTTCTCTCTTTACAACTCAAGATTCAAAGCACAGATGGCGAAATCAACGGCAGCAGCACAGAATCAAAAACCCAAGGAAGAAGACACAAAAGACCCACATAAAGATTCCATCTTTATGAATTTTCATCACATTACATCGGTGGCGAGCTCAGCATTCTCAAAACTGGGCCTCCAAGAAAAGATTGTGACCGTAGATGTATAGTCGGATACATCAAAGCCATCACTGTATCTGGCAAGTAGAAAGTGAGTGAACAGTGATAGAGCCGATAGGATAAGACCGAAAAGCCCAACCCATTTTAGCTTCGACTTGGAAGCTTTAGACGGCAAGAGATTCCACTTCATGGTTCGAGTTGAGGATCCCTTTTCTTTGTTTCTCCTTTTCACGCAGAACACACGCAGTGTATGTGAAAATAATGAGCCAAGTGAAAAGTCAGAGGGGAAGAAGAGTTATTGCAAGATGGTGACTCTGTGAATGATCTTTAATGTTGTACTAGTGCGTTTTTATGTATTGGACGAAGGAGAAAAAATCTCGAGGACACAGATTGGTCTGTCTGTCAAGGTTTGTCGTTTTATCTGCTGATCTCATATTCTTCCTCACTCTCTATGGTGGCGCGTAACATCCAAGCTCCTTTCTTTCATTTCTTTTCTTGACGACTTGACCTTTCGTTTTGGAAATAATGGAAAAAAATACCCAAATGAGTCCTTCAGAATATCTTGCAAATAAAAAGTAAATTAAATATATTTATGAAACCGATCGTCAACAACTAACCTTGTCACACACCTAATTCTGAAAATCCATATATTGTTAAAAATCCAAACTTTATCTGGGAAAGAAAGGCGCGTGAGAAGCAGACGAAGATGAATAAGTCACGTGACTTGTGTTGTCTATCACGTGATCAATTCTGATGAAATTAGTAGTGGACTAGTGGTGTACCATACCCTAGTGGATTCAGTCTTAAAACTTTCATCTGAGAGGCAATAAGCTTAAATGGAGTCTTGATTAAATAGAAATTACTTAATATGATCAATATTATGCACTTATTATCAGTTGAATAATCCAATTACAGGTGTTTGGTCGCATGTCTCGACCTCGAGTGCTGTGTAAGTCTTCGTCCTACGACTGTACTAAGATAAATGGTGGCCTAAGTGTATTTAGGTTGACAACTATTCAATCAAATAATAGCGACAGTACAAATGATTAACAATTTACAAAAGAAAAGAAACGTAAGAAAAATATCTTGAAGATATCAAACCAAAACCACGATGAAGATCGCAGGCGGATTTGCCTAAGCTCTAACTAAGCTAAAAAAGACAATGGTTTCTGAACCGAAACAAAACGCGGCCTGCGAATGGGAATTCCTCGCTTTCAAATCATTACCGAAACGAAGCCCCACAATCCCTTGTAACTTTTTTGTACTATTTATGAACTTTGATTCCATCCCAACATAAAGCAAGCATTTTCACCGACTCAGAGCAACCCCATCTCACGCGTTAAATCTCATTTACAAACCATTTGATTTGCCTTTTGTAAAAGTAGTTTGCTTTCTTCATGCGCAGAAATTGATGGGCTCGCCTCGGTGATGAGTAAAGTAAATATCTTTAGTGCGTTGAAGCTGCGATCAGTCCTCTGTTTCAGTAATTATCTCTGTTGCCTTTCGTTCTTGGCTGTATGTTTTTATGTTTGCTTCCCAGGTTTCAGTATCTCTGTCGATGAACTTGTGCATTTGTGTTGCAGTGACAAAGAATCCCTAACTAAAATGGTTCATGGGACGACCAATCTTGTCATTATTGGAATATCAGTAGGCTTAGCTGCTGGCGTGCTCTTAGCATCTCTTGTGTTTGCTTGCGTCTGTTGGTACAAAAGGCGCGTACATCTCAGGCGATGTGCTAACGAGCGTTCCTCTTCTGCGCTGCCAATACGTATGAATGGGATAGTAGGTACAAGCATCGACTTCAGTGCATCTTCTCCGTCGAATTCTGTGACTATCGTGGCAGCATCTGATCATCTTGGCCAGAAAGGCCAATACTTGTGGTGGGGTAATCGATGCAAAGGTGGACTAGCTTCTGTGTCGGGTATTCTGAGATATAGTTACAAGTAGGTTGATCTAGCGATGTTTTGATTTTGTATTTATCATAGTCTTCTATAAGGAATTGCTTGCAATATTGTCGACTTTATCCATTCGATTTTCCAGAGATATACAGAAGGGGACAGAGAACTTCACAACTATCCTCGGCCAGGGTTCGTTTGGCCCAGTGTATAAAGCTGTAATGCCCGCTGGCGAAGTGGTTGCTGTGAAAGTTCTTGCTTCTAATTCAAAGCAAGGCGAAAGGGAGTTTCAAACAGAGGTATGCATACATGGAATTTGGTGAATTTAGTTGGATATTATCCTTGACAATCATTATCCTTATATGCCATGAAGGTTTCGTTGTTGGCTAGACTGCATCATCGGAATTTGGTGAATTTAGTTGGATATTGTGTCGATAAGGGTAAACGTATGTTAGTTTACGAGTACATGAGCCATGGAAGCTTGGACAACCTCATTTATAGTAAGCGTTAGGGATTCAGAAAACGCCAAATGTATACTTTTGTATGCTTCTATGGTCTTATTATACCGTTCTTGATCCTTTTGTTTAGATGATGAGGAGCAAGCTTTGAGTTGGGATGAGAGGCTACAAATAGCACTAGACATCTCACATGGGATCGAATATCTTCATGATGGGGTAGGCTGGGTATTTATAATCGACAAAATTCTCGAAACGTTTGAGCTTTATTTCGTAAAATTCGTTGAAAAACAGGCAGTGCCAGCCGTGGTACATCGAGATTTGAAGTCAGCCAACATCTTATTGGATCATTCCATGAGAGCACAGGCAAGTTAGTTAGCCTCTGTTTCTTGCAGCAGCTATTCTGTACGTTATCACTGGTGGTATCGTTTGAATTTCTTCTTGTAAAAAGGTTGCTGATTTTGGGCTGTCGAAGGAACAAGTATTCGATGGCCAAAAATCGGGCCTTAAAGGTACATTAGGGTACATCGATCCCTCATACATGTCGACGAACAAGTTTACCACGAAAAGCGACGTCTACAGCTTTGGCATTATTCTCTTCGAACTAATTTCTGCTATACACCCCCACCAAAACTTGATGGACTATGTCAATCTGGTAAAAAAAGACAGACTTTCTTCCTTAAATTTGAGATGTGTATGTGTATTTGACTTCAAAAATTCTTATCGTCTATTTTTCTTGAAAGGCGTTTATGAATCAAGAAGGTGTTGATGAAATAATCGATAAGAAAATCGCGGGTATGTGTGACCCGCATGAAGTAAGGAGCCTAGCTGAGATCGCTCACAAGTGCGTGCATAAATCCCCGAGAAAACGACCTTCGATAGCAGAAGTTTCTCAGGCTATATCGAGCATAAACCAAAGGAGGCTCAACAAAGAGGCATTTTCTGCTACATTTCAAGAACCATTGACGGCTCGAATTGAAAGTCAGCAGCTTGAACTGAGAAAAATGTTTAGTACTAAGGAAAGGCACTGCGAATTATAGTGCGTTGCTGTATGAATAGCTATCACAACGATATAATAATGATATCTTACTTAGCTTCTTATGTCTTGTCTTTTCGTGTCACATGATAGATGTATAGATACAGATAGAATAGAAAGGAAGAATTCTTGCATCTATTCTAATCCCGTGAAGATAGAGATCGTTGTTCGTGCACATGTCTATCTTACTGCAATGTCTGCAACGAGACAAAACATATCATTATCGCATGAATTTTGTGGTAGCAAACACAATCGCTGGCTCGTCAGCCCTTGAATAAATGACACCTTGCAAGTAGTATTAAATTCAAACTCTGTCTATAGGGGCAGTGAAGCCAGCAATCTGCAACCAAACCTCGGACATTTGATAATAATGATGCAATAAGAAAGTACTAGTTGAAGTTCTGGTCTCGAGGTAACAATTGCATGTAAAAACAGAACACGTGCGAAAAAGGAGCACATTTCTTACATTGTGAGTTCAGGTTTACAATGCAACTCTTGGGACTGCACATACACACGCACACAAAGTGATGGTTTGCAATGCGTTGTGTATTTTGTGTGGTAGCTAGGAAGATCTCGTGAACACAAGTGGGGACATTTATAGCCAACTTTCGACCAACATAGTGCCTAATTAAGAATGTGTTAAGCTAACTACAAGCCAAAAGTCACGCAAGTCTCTTACATTCTTCTAGTATGAAATCACTGACTTACTGGTTTATTTGCAGTTCACTTGTTTTTGCATGATTGGCATTGAAGAGAGAGAGCAGCTCTTATCTCTTTCTTTTTTTTCCCTTCTATAGAAAGGGTTTTGAAACACAGCCACATACACAAATAGAATAATCCCTTTCAAAAACAAAAAAGAAATGTCTTGGTTTTGGACATTGCTAATCTTTCTCTGCTTCACATTTAGCGGCAACTATTGTAACTTGTCAGAAGCTAAGAAGCATCAGAAGAAGAAGCTTTCACCTGCTGCTGTAGTTGGAACTGTGTATTGTGACACTTGTTTCAGTCAAGATCTTCCCAAGGCCGGCCACTTCATTCAAGGTTCTTCATTCATTCTTCTGCAGCATCAATCATCCACTTCATAATTATATTATGTTGTCATTAACTAATTATGCTTGTCTACTGTTTTCTTAGGAGCATGGGTCGAGCTAGAATGTAAAGGCAGCACAAGCTTGGCCCAGAGTTTCCATAAACAAGTAGAAACAGACAAGAACGGAAGATTCAAGGTCGATCTTCCCTTCTCCGTGAGCAAGCACGTTAAGAAAATCAAGAATTGCTCCATCAAACTCATCAAGAGCAACCAACCTTTCTGTTCGATAGCTGCAGCTGCTGAATCCTCCTCATTGAACCTCAAATCAAGAAAGAAAGGAGTTCACATCTTCTCCGCAGGGTTTTTCTCCTTCAAGCCCTCGAACCAGCCCGACCTATGCAATAAAAAACAGAGCACAAACAAGAAAAAATCGCCAAACTTTCTGTTTGAAAAGGAGTTCTCGCCACTCGCGAATGTTCCCACCTTCTTACCGCCGGTCCAAGGTTACAACAACTTGCCCGACTTAGGTCGTTACTTACCTCCATTGCCAAAGCTCCCACCTTTGCCTCAGCTGCCTTCGCTCCCAGGAATCTCATTCATGCCCCCAAAGGCCGCCGACAAGGATGAGAAGCTCCTTACGAACCGACCCATGTTTTTCCCTTTCCCGCCCAATCCCTTCAATCCTTTACCCAATCCCTTACAGCCGCCGCCTTCAATCATCCCGCCGATAATTCCTTCGCCTCCACCTTCGATCATCCCGCCCATAGTTCCTTCGCCTCCACCTTCGATCATCCCGCCTGTTTTTCCTTCGCCTTCGCCTCCACCTTCAGTTATTCCGCCATTTCTTCCGACGCCGCCCTTTAACTTGCCGCCAGTTCCAGGGTTGCTTCCGTCGCCTCCGCCGCCGCCGCCGCCAGCTTTTCCGATACCTTTACCACCGTTGCCCCTTGTGCCAGTACCAGGGTTCCCTGGAGTGCCACCTGCTAATAAGGAACATTCTGACCCAAAAACCAAAAGTGTCACTCCTTGATTTTGTAGCTCGCTTTCCATAACGTTTTCTTTGCTGCTTGGCTTGCCCATGTGCTATGTTGTTAGCTCGTAAAGAATGTGAATCGAAAATGTTACTGTGTCCTTATATTTGTGTAGTTTTCCTCAACAATGGCGGTCTTAATTTGGAGCGAAGCTTGCAAGCTCTTCCAAGTTATGGATGCATTTTTGTTAAACAGAAGTATTACAACCTACTACAGCTTTGATTTGATGATATAATGAAAGACAGCAAACTTCGATATATTGGCAGTCAAAAATAACATAAACTGTTGTCAGTTCATCAAATCATAGTCATCCAGCTTGTCGTTGTATTGAAGGACCTTCCTCTTAATCTTCGAGGTATCTACCCATGTAATGAAATCTTCCATATTCCTCGTAACAAGAAATGCTGGATCCGTAACGGTTTCTGGGCCAACGCGAATGTGCCCCTGTTCAATGTAGGTAACCGCTTCTTTCAAGTGTTCAGCCAATTTTAACTTCATCATAACAGTGGCCAGCCTACGCCTGGAATTTCCAAGAAAAAGCCATGTGAAAGATGAAAGCAACCAAAAAAATTAAAACTCTTGAACAGTTAGTCCGTGATTCTTTACTTTAACATCACAAGGAGGTTGTAAATGTATCATACCTGCAGAACGAAGAGACGGACAGGCGTTCGCACAAAACAAGACTTTTCCGTGATGGTATGACACCCATATTGTACCTAAAGTGGTAAAGGGAATCATCCATGAAGACATATTCAATAGAAAATGACATATTCAGACTGAAGGGTGTACGAGACAACAAGACATATACACATCCTACACACTAGAAAATAATGTTTTTTTGGCTTAAAATTATAGCCTATAATCCAATACCCCACATATGCAGATCCATTCACTCTAGTCAGTTCCCAGAAAATAACACGAAATCATAACTCCAACCATCAGTCGAACATGTCAACATTTAAGCAAATATTTAATAGCTTTATCCAAATAGCTGCAAAAAGAAGACCGCGAATTCACAAGCCAAAATGCCCAATAGGAAGAAAAAAAAAGAGTTAATTGCGGATAGACTCACAGCTTCTCAAGAAGAGCATCAGTCATCTGAATCATAAAAGGGTCTCTTGAATCCATTTGCTTCAGTATATTCACGAGCTTCTGCACCATTCTACACAAGCCCGAATACCTTGAGCAAATTGAAACATAAAATTTTCGTGAATACCCACCGCAAACAAAAAATCCAATCTTCACAAAGATAGAACTAAAGTACGACCGAATACACTATCTAAGGTACTTTTTATAGTCATCTCTTCCAGTAACGCGATAGCGCTGGATAACAAGGCCTTCTCTATGCCCACCTTCTCTCTTCCATTCCAAGAAATTAACCTTCTTTAGCAGTTTCTTCTCATGAAATTTCAGCTTCCTCATGCTGGTTGGCTATGAATCTGTAGAACGCAGAAGTTTCGAGCTTAAATAACCCCAAGGTGCAAAAACCCTAATTAGATGTGATTCATCTTTGCTATTTTTATATTTGAAGACAATGCTATACTATGGGCTTGTTTTGAAGTCCTGCAAGTAAATCGTCAGTGTAAATTGTAAATTAATGTGTAGAATGTGGACGTAACGTATTGGGCTTTTTGCAAAAAGGCCTTTTTTTTGCGTGTGAAATATAGAGTGCGAATTGCGAAACGAACGTACATAAATCAAGCGAAATAAATATATTTGCAAAATAAAATCAAATTCTTGTAAATTGTAATGTAATGCTTGTTTGATGTGAGATGAGATATGCACACTGGAAAAAGTTAGTAGAGAAGAGATTCAAACTGATTTGAACGTAAATTTGCTGAAAATTTTTGTCTACATCCAAAAAAGAGTTGGTTCTCAGTTGGCTATCATTACTCTATACGTCCAAAAAATTTCCTTTTGACGATCAATCAATGTCGCGAGACCCTAATTAGAAGTCCATTGGGAGCTTCAACTCTGGGAAATTTTATAAGCTTGTTGCCTTCAACTTCTTCCCATCTGTATCTAGTCACAAAATAGTGAAGAAACAAGGAAATTTCAGCTAAGCCCAGCTCTTTTCCTGGGCATTGCCTCGTGCCTCCTCCGAAGATCAAGAACTGGTGTTGGTTTTCAAGGCCCTTTCCCTGCAAATTAATCAAGGAAGGTTATGAGTGACTTAATAATTGGTTTGGCTATGTATTGAGAAGTTTTAGGAAGGTCATGGTTACTATTCAAGTGATGACTAACCATCCATCTCCATGGGTTGAAGGTTAATGGGTCGGGATAAACCTGTGGATCGTAATTGACCTCCCTGGTGTAAACGTATATCCTCCAACCCTTTGGAATAATGTACCCTGAGAATCAGCACGTAAGCGATTTTTACTACAATAGGTCACAACCTTGTTATTTGGAACTAGTTTAGTGTTTGCTTTAAGGATATAATCAAATGAAAATCTTGATTGTATTGTAACATGGGACTTGTTACATGTTAGAGAAAGAAAGAGTATCAGCACACCGTTTATTTCCATGTCTCTTGTTGTTTTCCTCAGCACTCCATTCACTATAGTAGCCAATCTTGATGTCTCGTAGATGACCTGTGATGACACATAGGAATTTAGCTCTTGTTAGCCCTTAATTGACCATTGTAGTTATGTCTGAAAGATAGCTGCAACCCTTTTTACTTACCGCGCGAGTGAAGTTCATTGACTTGTAGTCATTGTAGTCAATAGGATCGTCTGGCCCTTTCCTCTCTCTTATTGCCATATGTTCTTTCTGCAGAAGTTGGCAACGTTGTTTCTCAGTTAAACTAGGCATAAGCATATCCTTGCAATGGAATTTTCTCTCTTTTTTTCTTTGAAGTTGTAAAACTCACCCTTAATTCTTCAAGTACTTTAGGATGATCATGAACGTATTTAACAGCCATCATCGAGGTGGTCGATACAGTTTCATATCCAGAATACAATATCGTGATTATAAGGTCGATCATCTCCTCGTCATTCAGTTTGTATTTGCTCTCTTCACTTAGTAGGTGACCAAGCATGTCCCTGTGATGGTTCTCGTTAGACGAAGTAGCTCTTCTTTCTCCCACTAACTTACTCAACAAGCCCGTAATATTTTGCCTTGCCTGAAATCCCCTGTGATAGTTTGTGAAGGGTAGGTTGATAGGAAGCGAGAGAGTTCCTAGCACTAGTTTGAAGAATTCAGGCATGAACGCTTGAGATATCGAGGCAGCTTCACTGCTTGCTATTTGTCTCAACGATGACAAAAACGCCATCTGTGTAATAAAAAAGAAAACAGAGTCTTGGATGTCAGAAACAGGGGAATATCATGGAAGTATACACATAAAGATTGTGTATTTAAGCTCTTCCCATACCCACCTCTTTTGTTTTCTCTTGAATGTCTATGACTTGGTTATCCCAATTCCTCAAGTGGGATCTCATGAAATCATCCATTTTCGGCAGAAGCTGATCTTTGATCATTGTAGGGCTGATGAGACTGAGCAATGCACCTCTCATGTACTTATGGGCTTGACCATGTACAGCTGCTATGTTGCATTTGCCTAAGATGTCTATCATTGACTGAGGATAACCTGGGACGAGGCCCTTAGATTCATTGCCTAGGATATATCTGTTGATCTCTGAATCCAGTGAGACTATGGTAGGACAACCTAGTAAGTGGGATCTGAAAAAACTCCCATATCTGCAGTTGTTTAGCAGAACATCTTAGATTTTAGATGAAGATTTCTCATGCATCATGCGTAGTATAAACTCGGGGGTCTCTCCAAAGATAGGCCAACCCATTGTGCCACGTGGCAATCTCTTTTTCATGTACCTTACCTCATTCCATCTTAGTATAGCAGTGAAAAGGATGAACAGAAGCAAGAATACGCAAAAAACTATAGCAAGGGAAGACATGTTTTTCTATTTCTTTTTTGTTATTTTCTCTTAGTCTTGAACTGTCTGTCTCTTAATGTGTTCGTGCGGCTGTTTATATATAGATGTAATGGATGGACCCTGCTCCTGGCAGAAGAATAAATCATTTAATATGTATATTAACACGTATATATAGATAGATAGATATAAAGATAGGGGACCTAATACGCCAAATTCATGCATACTTTACTGGCTAGGGTAGAGAATAGAGATGATCAATATAGTCTTGAAAATGGAATGAAATGAATGTGCATAAAAATGATAAAAATAATGGTTAGCTGGTTACTTTCATATACTTCCGTTGACTGATTTGACTGCAACGGATGACGTTAATAAATGCAAGATTCATGCATATGCTTTGATTGATCATGCTCCATAATACCCAAAAATCCAATTTTTTTTTATGCTTTTGCGATAGAGAATTATGGCCGAACACGCCTTGTAATGAATGGCTAAAGCATTATTAGCGTCTGATATGTTGATGATGACATTGGTTAATTTATATGTATACACTATGGGCGTGCGTGACACAGAAGGTCGACTAATCTTATCTGTATAGATAAATTTTGGTTTGTGGATTTGTAATATTACACGCCGTTTGTGTTGAATATAATGTGTTATATATTCTCCTCGCTCATTTTATTTCGTTGACTGAATTTGGGGATCAGAGACAGTGATAGGTTGGTTTGTCACAATGTGGCATAAAAGGTCAGGGTTAGGGTTAGAAAATGACTTATAAGGAAATTGTGGATCCTTGTGTAGATTCTTCGAAAGGAATTGGACTTACTTACACAGATAGCTAATATGATAGAGTAACGCTTACATTTGTCTTATTATTCAATAATCAAACATAAGCAATAAATTAAACCATCAATCATAAAATTAAATCATGTTGGCCATGTTTTTGGATTTAGCTTATATTTCTTGTATATTGCTTGTAAATTTTTAATGGACTGCCGCCAAGAGCTCAATATATATGTGTATATATTTCCATACAATAACGGAATATAAATAATCTTCATAATGACGATAAAAATTGAAGTGTGCTATGAGTTCTTTTTTCTGTTTTTTAATTTTAGATACTATTATAGTTGGTATACGTGTGTGTGCCCCGAGGTTGTCCACAATAATAACACACCCATAATACTTCCACATCAGCTTTTTTCTATATTTTCCTATATTTTATTCTATACCACTTTTATTATACTTTTCCACAATAATAGCACCACTATAACACGGACCCACAACAATAAATAAATATTTTTTTCTCCCTCATCCTCTCTCCTCGTAATATTTTAATATTCTATAACACAGTGTCATAAATATGACGCAGTGTCATACTCCTGACACATCCACAATGGTGGTGTGTCATATAAAGTGCCACATAAGCACATATGACACACATATAAACCACCATTGTGGTTACCCTCAGGGATGTTTTATAACAAAATTAAGTACAGAGTTGCACGGGGTTCTCCATTTTGTTCTTTACTTATTTGGTTTTTTTATTAATTGGTAATCCATCCCATCCCACCCCACCATTATTTTCCCATCTGAATTATTGGAGTTGTATGAAATTAAAATATTTATCACATCTTTAGCATTTAACTACGACATGACAATAGAAAAGATTGATTTTGCAGCTTGTAGAAACAAATTGAGGAGATATAGATAGATATTGCATGCAAGCATATTGTATTTGAATTGAATGCGTGGAAGGTAAAACGACGTTTTCAATTCTTGGTCGTGGATTGAAAGGTAATAAGTGTCTTAATTTCCCACCACATAAATGTCATAGACGCAGACTGAGAACAGATATATAACCTATCTGCTATAATACACACAAGTATGACGTATATTTATATGCATGCCACAGCAATGAGGAAAATGATGTTTAAGAGAAACTGAAAGTTACTTATCGAGTTGTCTTTCTGATCTATCAATATAATATATAAGGAGAAAATGAATAATGTGTGGATGTTGTGCAGCATGTACTTGCTTTTATTACCGAATAGAATACTATAGTCGACGAAAGTGATGGGTAAGATATATATACTGTACTGTGTGTAATAATATTAATATATACATATATGATATATGGCCCTCTGATGATTGACAACACGTGTGTGCGTCTGTGCCCGTGTAAGCCCTCGTGCACTCGTTTGTATTGTTTTATTGCGCCTTTACTTGCAATAGATCTAATTTGTTATACGTCATTATTTCCACTGGGCAATCTAAATCGTATCTAAATATGTGGAAGTATATAGGGTAGGGTTTGTAATAGTTCTTTTGAATGGAATCTTAAATCGAATTGTATACATCCACCTCAATGATTTGGGCTCGAGGAAACCCACAGCCAGGGGGCTAAGTCAAATTTTTGAAAGAGAGGTGTCGATGAATTGATTGATATTGGATAACAATCAATAAAGTTCGGTAGATGCATCATCTGTTAGTCGTCGTTGGCCCCCCTCAATTCTTTTATTTAAAGTTTGATGCAACTGAAAAATAATATTGTTTCATCATTACATTGTGGGATTGTTATCCGTACATTGTAGCCATGTGTCTGTTACGGACAGTCCAAAAATGTCACAGTGGATAATAATTTCAGACACATGCGATATGAATAGGGATACAAATGCAAATTAAAATCGATGTAATTATACTGATAATAAACACCAGTAATAGAATATAATGGGCCAAACCCGTAGTTAGGTCACTTGAATTGGATCTCCTCATATTGGGCCGACGTTCGCTGAGGCCCATTATGGAATTAGTGGAAATTGAAAAGAAAAAAAAAAACTTAAATAGAAAGATATCGATAATGGTGGGAGGTCCTCTCTTGCTTCTTTTCTTTGCTTCATTCAAACTCATAAGGCAAGTCAGTCAGTCACACTGCTAAGTTCAATCATTTTCTTGAACTTCTATCACCAAACAAATACATTTCTGTCGAGAAAACCATTACATCAGTTTTTTCTTGGTGGAAAGTCCCTTCTCCACAGTTCTATGTCCAGACGAAAAATTAAACAAAAAAATGTAATGCTTGCTTCAAGATGCAGGAATTTCAAGAGGGAGTTTATATACATGCCTAAGGAAAGAGGCAAACAACACTAGCATATATCATCAAATCCAACCACTAGTAGCTGGCAAAAACAAATCTCATTTTTCTTTTCCTTACATGTCAGTTGCTTAAAACTGTAACAATTAATAACCCCACCCTATTCTTCTCGCTTAGATGGAAAGAATCATGAGACTAGTCGTCGCTTCACTGTTCTTCTGTGTGCTCTTTTCCTCTGCTGGTAAATAATAAACCTTCTCTCATATCCAATTCCATCATCATCACTTGATGCAGTTGTAATAACATGTTATTTATTATATCTTTTGTTTCAATAAAACACAGGCGCCTATGATCCTTTGGACCCAAATGGGAACATAACGATCAAATGGGATGTACAGTCTTGGACGCCAGACGGCTATGTGGTAATACGCCCTACACTATATAAAACTATTATTCTCTGCCATTTTTGATTCAAATCATCATCATCGCATGTATATTATGTAGGCCGTAGTGACGATGAACAATTTCCAAATGTATCGGCACATAATGAGCCCAGGGTGGACCCTAAGCTGGACATGGGCTAAGAAAGAAGTCATATGGTCAATGGTCGGCGCCCAAGCGACGGAGCAAGGAGACTGCTCAAAGTTCAAGGCCAACATTCCCCATTGCTGCAAGAAAACTCCGACCATCGTCGATCTACTGCCCGGCGTTCCATACAACCAACAGTTCAGCAACTGCTGCAAAGGCGGCGTCGTCGCCGCCTTCGGACAAGACCCTGAAGCTTCCGTGTCTCAGTTCCAGGTCAGCGTCGGACAAGGCGGGACTTCCAATAAAACCGTGAAATTGCCCACGAACTTCACTCTCTTGGGGCCCGGCCCGGGGTACACTTGTGGGCCCGCCAAAATAGTGCCTCCCACTGTTTTTCTCACGCCAGATCGCCGCAGAAAGACTCAGGCTTTGAGTCGGTTTCCTTCTTTCTTTTCTTACCGCTGAATCTTTTCGATTAGGCTGGTAAAGATCTGATTTTTGATGTACTAACAGTGACGTGGAACGTGACGTGCACGTACTCTCAGTTTCTTGCACGAAAGCATCCGAGCTGCTGCGTTTCCTTCTCTTCCTTTTACAACGAGACGATAACGCCTTGTCCCTCTTGTGCCTGCGGGTGCGAGAACAAGCACAAGTGCATCGAGTAATTATTTATTTATCAAAGATGAATAAATAAATGCTGCTATGTCTTTCTCAGCAAAGAGACGACGTTTATATTATGATTGTTATTGTGTGTTTATTTCTCTTGCAATAGGAGTGACTCGAGACTTCTGCTTACGAAGGGGATAAACACTCCGAGGAAAGACAATGCTCCACTCTTACAGTGCACCCACCATATGTGCCCTATTCGAGTGCATTGGCACGTAAAGGTCAATTACAGGGATTACTGGCGTGTGAAGATGGCCGTGACGAACTTCAACTACAGATTGAACTACACGCAGTGGACTCTAGTTGTTCAGCACCCAAACCTCAACAACGTCACTCAAGTTTTCAGCTTTGACTATAAGCCCCTCGTACCTTACGGCTCTATAAGTTAATATTATCCTTCTTGCACTCATACTGCTGTGTTTGGCATCGATTATTGATGAAAACTTTGTAATAATGGCGCAGACGACACGGGGATGTTCTATGGTATGAAGTTCTACAATGACTTGTTGATGGAAGCTGGGCAGTCTGGGAATGTTCAGACCGAGCTGCTTCTGAGGAAGGACAAGGAGACCTTTAGCTTTAAGCAGGGATGGGCTTTTCCGAGGAAGGTTTACTTCAATGGAGACGAATGCACGACGCCTCCGCCCGATTCCTATCCACTTCTGCCCAACTCGGCTGGTTTTGACAGAGCTTTTGTCTCGGTTCTTACGCTGTTGTTGTTCGCTGCAACTATTGTGATCACACAGTCTTAATTGAGCTTGTATATAGTTGTAACGGAAGTTATGAGTGAGCTCTATCTATAGAATTTGACCTGTAGATTGCAACATTACGTTCAGTACAAAGCGTTGGAGGCCCAAGGATACATCCAAACTTCTTCGAAACCAAGTTGAGGTAAGTCCCTTATATATCTAGTGCTATTTTAATTAGAAACTGGGAGTGCTTTCATTAGTTGTGCTACGAAGACGGAGTATATCCGCGAGAAACATATAGGATCAAAATAGGGAAAAGCTCTTTCGATGAACTTTTAACGATGATTTGGGTGACTTTACTACGTCGATTTCCATTATTTTGTTACGACCTCTGATTATGTCCCCTCTTCGAATAATAATATAACTTTGATAACAAACACGAGAAACACTCAGAAAAAAAAAGGTATTCAAAACCAATCTTTATTATTCATCCATCAAGAAAGTATAATATAACACGGATACTCATTTCGAAAAAAAGCATCACAATCAGCAGTTTTCGAAAGAATCATCACAACGAGTGAAATCCAAGTAGGGTTTATAATAGGAAATAAATAATAAGAAAACTTCGATATGCCCTTTTAGGTGAGCTTCGGCGTGAACCATCCAACGACGGGGAACGATAAGCAGGACACATTAATCCTACTCTTTATCTCAACCCTACCTTGTCGCAGGTTGTACTCCCCTTGTTCGAAAACGCTAAACAATCTCATTTTACAATCAAGATCTTCATTCGACAAAAAATGTTCGGAATCCATCAAAGCAAAGTACATTCGACCCGCACCGATTCCTTCGACGCAAACCGTTCCCGTTTGTCCCACAAACACGCCCTGTCCTCCCACACTGACCCCGTCCAAATCCTCCACCACGTAATCGCCGACGTTCAGTCTAACGACGCGGAATTTTCCGACCTGACTACAGAAGAAGCCCTCGTCTTCCCCTCGGGAATTCGTAGCCCTAAACGAGTAAGAATCTCGAATGACCGAAACCATCAACAATTCCCCAGTGACCGAACAAATAGCCAGGTGGCAAAAGACGCTGTACCCCTCCCAAACCCCAACGCCGAATGTAGCGTTAGAAAAGTCGATGTCGGGCGGCGGGCGAGTTCTGACGCGAAGCGCCACCACTTTGCATCGATAATCGCTATTATCGAAGCGCATGTTGTACCTACTAATTTCGGAGACTTGCTCGCCGTTTGCGACTATTTGATGATCGTCGTCACCGTCGTCTACGTGCACGGCGTAGAGCATATATTTATTATTATTATTATTATTATTATTATTATTACCATCGTTGCAAAAGATGATGTCTTCGTAAAAGGCGTAGTGTTTTTCGCTGCCGACTGTTTTCCATTCTCCTCCATTATCAGAGCACAGAGCTAATTGTTCATAACAGTCGTCCTCGTCCTCGTCGTAGATGCTCGGAAATGATATGGCCAAAACGATGGCGACGATTATTGGGCTGCCGTTTACCGACGATGGTGATACTCTCATGCACTTGATGAAGGCCGACATGGGAAGAATGGGTCGTAATTCTGTTATGCGATTGAAGAGGGGAATGGTAGACGGAGGAGGGAGATTTATGGTGTCGCCGGAGAGAGGGTTCCATAGGAGCAGCTCCGCCGTGGGAAGGTCTTTTCCGACAGCCATGAGCAGCCATCCTTCGCTGGAACCGCAGCAGCACCACCACTGACGACGGCGGTGGTTTCTGTTTGGGAGTTTGAAGCGGTAGATTCTGCTATTGTTGTTCTCGGCGATGCTCATTAGGCGTATCTCCGACGACAGGTAAACGTCTTTCTCCGGCAAGATGAGCCACGGAGATTCCGGCGGGAGGGAGGGGTCGCCGGTCGGGGCGCTGAGGGCGGAGCTCCATGACTTGCAGACGCTGAGCATATGAATACGGTCGGCGAGGCATAGCTTCGAGAAGATTTTGTCCACCACAAGGTCGGGGAGGAGTGAATCCCACGGCGGCGGAGGAGGATAAGCGCAGCCTTCTTCTACGGTGGGTTCGGCGCGCCGCCTAGTCAGACGATGGATTAAGCTTGAGAGGAAACGGCGGTCGAAATCCATTGTCGTGAAGATCAGCTATTTATTTTTCTATTGAGGGTAAGTTTTCGAGTTCTTGGATATCTAAATAAGCGCCGCTTTAGATATAGCCATTGATTTCGAAATTTGAAAAAGAAAATCATCATATCCTAAAGATCGATTCGAGGGGAGGTCAGAGATTAAATAGGCTTTAAGTGTGAGTTGCGTAACTTAATGGTACAAAAAAGGTAAGACGCCACATGGACCATATTGGACTTCTTCAACGTTCGTGAAAATAAAATAAATAAATCAATACTTATTGTAAACAATAAAATTTACGGGAATCAACACATAAATACCTGATAGGAAACAAAAAAGCCACTTCAGTCCCTTGTCAGACATCTTTTTAAGCTAGGTACCCATTTGAATAAAAATCTTACAGATAGGTACCTAATCACGTAATATTACCAAAATACCCTTATTTGTTGATTTACAATTTCATTTCAGTTTTTTTTCTCTGCAATTATCAAGCTCCATCCCGCCGTCGACGTGTTTCTTCTTGCCGACCACCTCCTTCCGCTCGTGCCGGCGCCGAACAACGATCGACGAGCCTCTTGAACGTTGGGTTCTCGAAATTGGGTCTCAATTTTGCTAGGTAAGCTTTTATTTTGCTTTAGGTTTGGTTAATCGATTGCACTCGTTTGTTCAACGTTTAGCCCAAATCTGGAGCTGAATGCGATCCAAGAACTCGATATATGGGTGGGATGTTAAGATTTGATAATTATTGAGGCTAATCAATCGTGATTTTGGATTTTTTATAGGACTGTTACGACGTTACCATTTGTTATGTATATTACGTACCATTTGTTATGTTTATTACGTACCATTGTACATGTCTATACGGTACCAAGATGTACGCGTACGCAGTACCATAGCAAACTATACAACCGTACCATTTATACATGTTGCCATATTATTTGAAAATATGCCGTCTACAAGTTTGGTTAGTGGCGAAACGTTATTTACATTGTGTGAGTATAAAAAGGGATTCATTCTTAGTCAAGATCAATGACGCGACGACGCACGGGATGAATGCTCAAACCGATGATGGTAATTTTATTCGTGACCCGGACATTCGTATTCTTCCCGGTCGCCGAAAGACGCGGAGGATTCCTTCTCAGGTAGATAGAACATCCAACAAGTGCAAAATATGCGGGAAATACCATAATAATCGTCGTATTTGTAGAGAAGCCGTATCAATAGAACATCCACTGTCAATAGGATACGGACATTGTTTTTGTCTAAATGATGCCAACAAGGTACTGTAATATATGCCAATTTGGTACTGTAATATATGATAACAAGGTACTGCAATAAAGGCCAGTAAGATACCATAATATATGCCAACAAGGTTCTGTAATATATGACAACAAGGTACATTAATATATACCAACAAGGTACTGTAATATATGCCAATTTGGTGTTGTAATATATGATAACAAGGTACCGTAATATAAGCCAACAAAGTACTGTAATATATGACAACAAGGTTCAGTAATATATACCGTAAGATATGCAAATTTTGCACCGTAATATATGTAAATTTGGTACCGTAATATATGCATGTTTGGTACTGTAATATATGCTAGTTTGGTACCCTACGATATGCACATTTGGTACCCTACGATATGCATATTTGGTACTGTAATATACCATTGATACCGTAAGATATGCCAACATGGTACTAATATAAGCGAACTTGGTACTGTAACATATGCCAATTTGGTACGTTAATATACGCAACTTTGGTACTGTAATGTAGGTCATTTAGGTACTGTAAGTGTACAGCATAGGGTACTGTATCGTTTCAGAAGTTGGTACCGTATAAAATAAAGTAAGACTTTGAATTTAAGAGTTGGCTATATTTCGTCAGAAAGAAAGCATTCAGCAGATGTTGATGTGGATAAAGGAAAAGACAATTTCTGACTTTTTCTGTAATAATTGCACACTTTTCTGACATTTTTCTGTCATGAGTGGACAGTTTTCTGACGTTTTCTCTGTCATGAGTGGACAGAGACTGACATACAAGGTATTAAATCAAAAAGACAGGTCATCTGCATGTCGGTGGCTTTCATAAAATGTTTCATGTCATATGTAATTTTGGGTACTGCAACCGTGTCTGCGTTGGTACGCTTCAAACAAAACGACAAGTACCCCTACAAAGCTATTTAAGGTACGGTGTCCCTTGTATATATGATACGTCATACTATGGTTAGTATTTTTCGACGTCGATCGAATTACTTTTTCATCTCGAACCAACGTAGAACAGTAATATATAGTATTAAATACGTTTCAGATCAAATTCGGTGCATTAGGCCCCGCACGCATGAATTAAATCTTAGAATATCAAGATTCATTATAGTATAAGGATACAAACAAGAACATCTACAACATAATTTGAATAATGTGGTGAGTGCTACATCTGGAAATTCGGTGCATTAGGCTTTCATATATTTTTTTCATTTCGTTATTGTTAGGTATTGCCAAAATCACGCAGGACAACGTGATTCGATTAGGAATGTACTTATTTTTCGATCGTATAACAAATGGTACGATATACTTTCATAACCGGGTACTGTAAATGTGTAATTATAGATACGGTAAACATGCAGGTTATGGTACTGTAAAGGTAAATGATAAGGTACCTTCTGTAAAACACAAGGTACCTTAGTGTACAACAGATAAGGTACTTCACGTGCGATATATAAGGTACGGTATATATTTACGTAATGGTACGGTTAACATGCATATTACAGTACTCTATATGTAAGCAATACGGTACGGTATACTTGTATATCTGGTTACCGTATAGTACGTATGGATACGGTAAAATTTCAGGTTATGGTACTACATATGTAGATTTAAGGTATGGTAATGGTACAACAGATAAGGTACTTCATGTGCGATATATAAGGTACGGTTAACCTGCATATTCTGGTACTCTGTACGTAAAAGATAAGATACGGTCATACAATAACATATGGTACTGCATAAATTACGGACAGTCGTAGAACAACACAACACAGTACAAAAGAAAACCAACATAAACAACCAAAGGTCTCCAAACAGTCCCATCCCCAACTCAAAAATAAGTTGACCAAACTAAACAACACAGTCTCCAAAGAGTCTAACAACATATTCAAGAAACTTACTGAAAAAGATCTAGCATACAACTACGCTCGTCACGTAAAATGCGAGCAGCCATAGAAGCACGATACACATCCATGTTTACTTCTTTGCCATATTTCTCTTGGGTGTCGACAACGTACACCTCTAGGGTTAAACACGCATGCACCCCGCAGTCTACGTCGCCAAATAGGGGCCGGTTAAACTATGGATCCACGGTCTTCTTACATAGATACCAAATGCAGAACCATTTTATTCACACAACGGGTACCAATTTGGCCAAACAGAGGGTACCAAATGCAGTGATAATGTAGTACCAAAAAAAAAATTGACCCCATTTTCGAAAAACATACTGTTAACAAGCAGTACTATTTCGTTCATACAAGGGATACCAATTTACCGAAACAGAGGGTACCAAATGCAGTGATAATGTTGTACCAAAAGAAAATTGACCCCATTTTCGAAAAACCCACTGCTAACAAGCTGTGCCATTTTATTCACACAAGGAGTACCAATTTTCCCAAACAGTGGTACCAAATTCAATCATAATGTAGTACCAAAACAAATTGACCTCATTCAAAAAAACCAGTTAACAAGTAGTACCATTTTATTCACATAAGGGATACCAATTTGCCTAAACAGAGAGTACCTAATGCAGTGATAATGTAGTACCAAAACAAATTGACCACAGTTGACCACTTTTGGCAAGCAGTACCAATTTATTCATACAAGGGGTATCAATATGCCAAAACAGAGGGTACCAAATGCAGTTACGATATAGTACCACAACAAATTGACCCCATTCGAAAAAACCAAAATCGACCCATTCCAAAAAAAAACCCCAAATCAAGCAGCCATGACGAAATACACGCACAAAAAAGCCCTAATCGACCAACAAATCAATGTCATTCCAAAAACACGCACAAAAGAACCCTAATCGTGACGAAATGCGACCACTTACGGTAATACTGTGAATGACTTACCAATCGATTTCAGAAGGGAATACAACGACGAATGAGTGGATAGACGACGTAGAATCTGAAGCCAAGAAAACCCGGGTCGATTTCTGGCAAGCAATCGCGCGATTTGGTTTGGGGCTGTGAGATTTTTTCTCTTTTTTAGGAGCGATCGAACGTGAATTAAGAAATAAGGTAAGAGGTGTAAAAAACCAGTTCTACTAGGGGTAAATCCGTCAGTTAGGTACCTATAAGTAAAATAAAATTCAACTAGGTACCTAGGTTAAAAATTACACTGACAAGGGACTGAACTGTTTAATTTTTATTGATGTAGGTATTTAAGTGTAGAAGCCCCTAAAATTTATTACATATGGCCATTAATTCGATAAATAGAATTATATGCATATCCAATAAATACAGGAAATATAAACATAATATTGACATTTACAAGATTAGCACGATTGTCACCACACCTCCACTTTTATCACAACATCAAGCAAAAATATGCACTTCATTCCTGTTTACTCTTCACGAATCCCACACACTTAAAAAAACATTATTTAATTTTAGTTCCATTCCCTATAAAAACCCCACCATCTCCTACACATATTCAATACACCAAAAGACTCCAAGAAATAAAAATAAAATGTCCATCTCATCAACTGCCATCGTCCCGCCATTGAAGGATGAGCTCGACATGGTGATCCCCACCATAAGAAACTTAGATCTCCTCGAAATGTGGAGACCTTTCTTCGAACCATATCACCTCATCATTGTCCAAGATGGCGTCCCAACGAAGACCATTAAGTGCCCGAAGGCTTCGATTACGAGCTATACAATCGTAACGACATCAACAAGGCTCAGACAGAAGGCTTCTTGCATATCGTTCAAGGACTCGGCTTGTCGTTGCTTCGGTTTCTTGGTGTCCAAGAAGAAGTATATCTTCACCAGTGACGACGACTGCTTTGTAAGTCACTGTACTGCGTGCGTCAGAAAAAAAAAAACTAGGTTTCCAATTAAAAAAGTGATCTTGGCTGTAAGAAATTTGTCGGACATTCCCCTTTGCTTCTTTCGTCTCAGATCTGAAAATAGATTTTGTGGGTCCGTCGATTTATCTTTCTTTTTGGATCCTCTCAAATAATCATGATAAAGCTTCAATTTTTATACATAAGCGTAGGTGGCTCAAGATCCAAGTGGCAAAGACATAAACGCCTTGTCTCAGCACATACAAAACCTCCTCACGCCATCGACGCTGCACTTCTTTCCTTTTTCCAAGTCATATTCGGTGGTCATCATCAGATGATAATAATGTTGTTTACGTTTCCATTCCACCCACTTGTTCGATCAACTTGGAGTCATGGTTTTGAAGATCGGAACGGACCGGTCCCGATCCGGTCTTCTTTTTTAATTTAAAATAATAAAAACAATTTACTTTTTAAATATATTAAGCAAAATAGAAAAATCAATAAATTAGTTTGATCTATTGGCGGTGTGTATTTTATTTAATGGAACGGGGTTCGAATCCACCCAACACCATAATTTTGATTTTATAATTAACTTATTATCTCACTTTTTATTTTTATTCAATTTGACCCCAAAACTCATAGATTTAATACTTAGACATACGGCTTTTCCGAGGAAGGTTTATTTCAACGGAGACGAATGCACGATGCCTCCGCCCGATTCTTATCCACTTCTGCCTAACGCGGCTGGTTTTGACAGAGCTTTTGTCTCGGTTCTTACGCTGTTGTTGTTCGCTGCAACTATTGTGATCATGCAGTTTTAATTGAGCTTGTCTATAGTTGTAACGGAAGTTTTGAAAGGGCTCTATCTATAGAATTTGAGCTGAAGGTTGCAACACTACACTCAGTACAAAGCGTTGGTGATCATGTTGGTAAGTACATAAATAATCCTCGTCGATGTACAACTGAGCTCTAACCAATCGTACACAGCCACGTAAACCTGGGGCCCAGCTGAGGGTCGGCATTCACCGTTTGTTTGGGTTATAGAGAGAAAGAGAATCTCCTTCCATCTATCATAGCTTTACTATCTACCGCCCACGAGGCGCCATGGAAGGTCCAGAATTCTTTTAATTTATTTTTTATCCTTCAAGGAGGCAGAGGAGAAGAAATGAAAACAGTAAGGAAACTTTTTGTTGCTCTCAGATGGGCAAATTCCACGTCCTTTGACTGAACGTTACTGATTACAATACGAGAGTCGTGGACGGTGGTGGATTGGGAGGACAATACGTGCTTGTGGGGCAAATGGGCTCGATTTATTAGATTATGTCCAATTGTGCTGCAAAGCGCAACGCAAAAGGCAAAAATGCAGAAAAAACGCTGCAACGGTACTGCAAACGCAAAATGCTATTTTGCTTTCTCTCCTATTTCGAACGCAAATTTGCGTGTGAACATAAAAATGCGCTTGATCTTTTAATATTGCAAATAAGCTCTTTCACATGCATTGAATTATTAAAGCACACAAATGTTTTTATGTGTGCTTTAATAATTCAATGCATGTAAAAGAGCTTATTTGCATTTTAAAAGATCGAACGCATTTTTGCTTTCAAACGCAAACATGCGTTTGAAATATGAGAGAAAGCAAAGAAACATTTTGCATTTTTTCGTTTGCAGTACCGTTGGAGCGTTTTTATTGCATTGTTGCATTTTGCGTTGCATTTTGCAGCACAATTTTGTACATGATCCAATACATTTCAAGGCTCGGCTTATAGTTGTCAAAATGTTTGCGTTGCGTTTTGCAGCATTTTTGGGTTCTATTGAGGTGTCTGAGCACATGATAAATGATGTGCAATGCCTTTTTCTCTACTGATATGTGAGATTGAATTCTCTAGCATTATATGTCCTTATTGTTTTAACCTTGCATGCAAACTGAGTCCGACTAGTGCTAGGAAATAAGATATGAATGAGAAACAGAGAAATACCGTGTCCATTGTCTTCTGCACGCGACACCACAATGCTGATGAGGAGAAGTGAATCCCACTGCGGATGAAGAGAAGCGCTGCCTTCCTTTTTTTTCTACGGTAGGCAGATTTTCCTTAGTAATCAGACGTTAGCATAGCCAGAACTCGAGATGTGGCATTTGCTCAAGTGGCAAAACGAGCACTTATCGCAGAACAAGCGGAGGCCCAAATTGTAGAAGCGCATGAGGCGAGGAGAAGAAATGAAAACAGCAAGGGAACTTTTGTTGCTCTCAGATGAGCAAATTCCACGTCCTTTGACTGGACGTTATTGATTACAGTACGGGGGACGTGGACGGTGGTGGATTGGGAGGACAATACGTGTTTGTGGTGCAGATGAGCTCAATTTATTAGATTATGTCCAATTGTGCTGCAAAGCGCAACGCAAAAGGCAAAAATGCAGTAAAAACGCTGCAACGGTACTGCAAACGCAAACGCAAAATGCTTCTTTGCTTTCTCTCCTATTTCGAATGCAAATTTGCGTGTGAAGATAAAATTGTGTTTGTCTTTCAATATTGCAAATAAGCTCTTTCACAAGCATTGAATTATTAAAGCACAACCTAAACCCTAGCAAGCTCTTAAAATTCCCAATAACCAGCTTGATATGTCCACACAGCGATTGAGATTGCTAAGAACAGAATCATCATCAAGAATATGGTTCCACAAGGCGGGCAAGTGGCAGCGGCGGTGGCTCTTTTCTCAGGCCGGACAGCTTTCAATGTATCCCCCATGGGAGCTTCCCCTTACCTTTAAGTCTTTAACCTTGTGCAGTTTTCCTTTTTGAGCCATTCGTGAGAATAAGTAGAATAAGACGAAGAAGAAGAAAGATCAAAGAAGAAAGACGGTGTAGCGTAGAGAGTTGATGAGTTGGAAAGAAACTGGGAGAGAGGAACGGATGGAGGGCATGCGATCGTTTATATAATGCTGTTGTTTAAAAGATAATAAAGAAAGAAACCAAAAGAAAATGAAAAGAAGAAATTCATTGGTTTAGTTTGTTGGTTAAATCGAATCCCTTTTCCAGCCCAATAAAATTCCACGAGAACATCCCATCACATTTTGGCCCAATTAGTATGGCCAGCCCAATATAGGGCCGACTTAACCCAACTATCAAAGTCAATGTAAAAGCAGTTGTCATGATAAATTACTAGTACCCCTGCACACCCAATGTGCGTGCAACAACTAAAAATACCTAAATAAAATCTGCAATATAGCCTTAATTTGTCGAAATGATTAAGTAAATGTTTACCAACATCAAACTAAAAAAGTATGGAACGAATTCCAAGGGTTTTACTATTTGAACGTGGGTTCTCCTTTAGCTAACAAATATCTATCGACATATTGATATTTCTCTAATTTAACAAAATTTAATGGTCACAATGTTGCTAATTTAGATAAGTTTTACCATAAATAGAACCAAACTTGCTCAAATAAGTTTTTTTTTTTTTCAAAAATCGACTCGAACAAACAGCCTCAGCCCTACAATAGTACCAACGAAGGAAGAAAAAAAAAAACTAAACCGCTAAAACCTAGGACAAACCATAAACTAAAATCTCTCACATACCTTACGTTTGAAGCATCTTCCGCAGAGAGAATTACAAAGAGGATGTTATTTTGAGATTGGAATTACAAAAGTAGTATAGTTTTTAAACCTATTACAAAACTAATTAACTTTTCTATTTCTAACTATTTTATTTTCATTTTAACCACGAAAAAATTTGGAATGACAAATTTTAACTATTATATATTCAAATAGCACAACACTTGTTAATAACTAAAATTTTACCCCAAATTATTTTAACTCAAATACCACAACACTTGTTTATTTCACAGCAACGTGCCTTTCATTAATATCATAGCTAATGCGAGTCAAAGACAAATAACAGAATTAAAATTAGCTTTTCAGTATTCTACTATATTCATCGAGCCTTCCATTAAAATCATAAGTTTGCAAGTCGAAATATTACCAATGAACTGCAACATGTGTGAATAACTGATAATTAAATTGAATCACATAACCACATCATCGATCAGTCAAAGAGTAGACAAACCACTATCCGTATCCGATCCGGTTTAGTTTAAAATAAATCGTATCGGATACCCGATCAGGTTTTTAAAACCGGATATCCGTTTTTCAGGTTTTTGAAAACCGAATACCAATCGGAATCCGGTTTCGGATATTTTTGCTAATGAGCAAATCGGAATCCGAAAATCGGATATTCGGATATCGAAAAATGATATTCGTATTTGGTATGGCTTTATCGGATATCTGAAAATCGAATATCCGCTTTATTCGGTTATTTAAACCGAATTCCGCAATTCCGCATCCAGATTTTAAATTTATTTTTCTTATATTAAGTAGTGAATCAACGTCTTCTCTATCTCAAAAAATCGCAATCTCCACAAAGATAAATCACATACTAGCAAGGAAAACGTTGAAAGACATCAAAACAAGTTCTTTTCTTTGGCCAGTGTGTCGCGCCGAGGAGTCCACGAATTTAGTGTTTTTAATTTCAGGAAGATGTTAAGAGTATGGTTTGATTAATAATATGGACCAGATCCGTGGGATAAGTTATCTTAGATTCGCTGTATTATTATAACGGGCCTTTACTTTATCACGGACTTTAGAGATTATGTGCTTTTAGCAAGTGAACATGATAAGACTGGATTACTGGACTTTATCCCAACATATCAGATGAAGTAAACGCACCCTATATTCAGTACAAAGCGTTGGTGATCATATAAGTATGTCACCACGGCGAAAATAAACAATCCTCATCAATGTACAACCGAATTTATAGCAACTAGAAAAGCGTTGGATTGTTCGACGTGTAACTGAAACAAAACAACATTTCCTCAGATGCTCAAGTAAAATCTGTTCCAATGATGCCCAGAGGTTGTTCGAGATTTCAGGGGATCTTTGAGATTTCGACCAGTAACTTATGAAGGGCTTGAGGTTTAGAGAAAAATGGGGAGTGATCGGCGCCTTTGAGTCGAAATACTTGTTCGGGAGGGCTTCTGCTTATCATGATTTCCTGCAATGATAAAGGTATAGCATTGTCTTCGGGCGTTTCGATGTAGAACCTTCTTACAGACCCGTGTCTTGCTTCGGAGATGGAAAGCTTCTCAAGAACTGGTGAGAATGGGATTGGTCTCATAGACACGGACGCCAATGCAATATCCTGAAAAATTAAAAAATTGAATAGTAGTCCAACGATTTTAGCCACAGAAACCATGCCATACCTTGGAAGGACTCTGGTTGAATAGCAGTTCCTTCAAGAGTGTTTTGTCAAATTCAATAGCAGTTGGAGGTTGATTGTTCCCTTTAGCATAACGGAAAATTTGGGCTTGTCGCATTAAGTCGTTGGATTCTACCTAAAGATACAAAGATTACAAGTCATACCTATGCTTAAATCTTTTGTTCACTGAATCAGCAGAGAATGAGAAAGTGTGAAAAGATCAACTTTTTGTTGGTACCCCATATAATGAAGATTGAATAGCCTTGGCGAAATAAGCATCATTATAAATCCAACTTGTCACTGCGACCCAAATCATTTCAAAGTTACCTTTTCAGAGAACATATCAAGGGCGCTTTGCCCGTTTGTCAACATTGCTGCGGCAACAAAGATGGCTTTGGAAACTTTTGAAGGAAACAGCTCCATTGCATATGATATACACGCCCCGCCAAAGTCGTGTCCTACTAGAATAACCTGAAAGTATCAATCATTCAAGAGCAAGATAGAGTTAAAAATTCTGGATAAGAGGGTTATTCAAACGGTCTGTTTTACATGTAAATACAACCTTCTCTCCATCAGCAAGCTCTTCCATCAAGTTGGTAAGAGGCTGCACATATTGGGAAAGACTCGTAATGCTATTCGAGTCAAACGAATGAATCCCAGAACCAGTCAACTCTACTGCTGTAACTTTGTATCCAACATCTTCTAATAGAGCAATAGCCTTGTACCAGCACCAAGCACCAAAACCACCACCATGAACAAGAACGAAATGGCTGCTCTCTAAATTATCGATCATTATGTCCTGTTTTGATCAGATTCCAAGGCAAATCAAGTACTCTATGTAGAAACGGAAACAGAGTACAATCGAATCATCGTAGGGCAAATCATAGTAGAGTCTAGAAAAGTTTTCCAAATTAAAAAACGTTATAAGGGTAACATAATATCAATCTATACCTGATTAACAAGCTGGTGAGGCTGAAGCAGAGGATCGGTAACCGACCTCGGTCTCGAGCTCGCACACCTCGGCAAACCTTGAACTCCACCGCTGCTACTCCTCTTCGAATTGGAATACCTCGACGACGTCGACCTATCGAACGGCGCCGTCGAAGCACCGCTTCCATTCTGCAGCTGCTGCTGCAACAAAATCGCCGCCGCGAGAGCTCTCTCGTGAACTATATTCTCCTCCTTGCGCGTGGATCGGCTCCTCGTAGTCCACCTGTTGCTTCCGTCGGCGTGGCTCGTGATTCTCCTCGAGTGAGCTCGCCGCCTCAAAGGCGTCGATCTGTCGCCGCGTGATAAGCACGTCCCCATCCTATGTCTGTCTACAAGTTCATCGAGCGAAAGGAACGAACTTTATGCGTGTGCTTGTGCGCAGGTAAGAAAAGGTGAAGCGTCGAAAAGGAGACGGAAGAAAGCTAATACGTAAAGGTGCGCGCTGAGTGAGGCTTCATAACATGGTGGGGCGTGATTTTCGGGTTAATTACGAATCTGCCCTCATATTTAATTTACTTTTTCGTTTTAATTAAGACATCAAACTAGGGAAGGAGTTGGCGCAACATATAAATCATAGCAGGAAAACCAAAAATCTCTTTTTTGGCGGAATAAAATCTTTTGAAAGGAAAAGGAAATATATCTTGGAACATAACAAAATAAGGTTGCTGAATGTCATTTTTAGGACCAAACTAGAGTCCAAAGACTAAGCAAGTCCCTGTCGGAGGTTTGCAATCATGCAAACGAACGTAATATACAAATATTTATGTACTATATTGTTAGGTCTTGAAGGGTACGAAATCAAATTCAACGGTTTTCCATAACTATTAACTTTTATATATCAATATAGAAAACGACCATTTTGTTTAGTGGGGAAAAAAGGAAAGGATCAACCTTTATGAATGGCAACGAAAAGTTGGTTGATTCGATCTTGTTCGAAGACAATTGATGGCATAATTAAATAAATGGTTCATGGTCCCATTAACAGAAATATCTAATAAAAAAAGCTGTAGTGCTCCTGAGAGTAATGATCATTAGACGGCAGGTGAAAAGATCGATCTGTTACCCATTCCATAAATTAAATGAGATTATTGAATTTCTCAACGGCCATATTAATTCGATCACATTACAATATTTTGTTCGTTCAACTTCCCTTCTGCATTTCTTCGCCTTTTGCGATATGTTTCCCACGAACATCACGTTGCATTTTAGTTGCTTTCACAAACGTTGTAAAAAAATATATCGATATGGATTAATAAATAAATTTAATAATTAGGCAATCCCAATAATTCGGCCTACCTTTGACTAAACTTCAGTCTTCCTTAAAGCCCATTGGGCCGCCAATTCCCCCAAGACGATAAGCGACTTTACTTCATCATAAGGTAAAGCAGCGTTTTCTGTACGATGGCCGTAACATAAGAGGGTTTCCAAAGCTTTAAAGAGAATATCCTTCAAAAGCAAAAAATGCAGTGGCGTCAAAACCCAAGTTTCTCCTTGTTTTATTTTATTTTAAATAAAATAAGAAAAGAAATATTTTGTTTCTATGTATTGCACGCATTCACTTTCTGCAAGTTGCTTACACTTAGATATCGACACGTGTACTCCGTAACTAGCGGCACATTGTCGTCACCCACCGACCCTTATTATTTTTCCAAAACAACTTGGCCTGCTTTAATCTTAATTTTTTACCATATATTCTAAAAATATATAAAAAAATCTTTTCTAAACAGAATACCAGCGATCAACGACCATTATGCATTATATTTCAGGAAATTCAATCTGTTTTGTGTTTAATTCTGCATGCACTTTTATCAGTTTAAAATTAATTTCAACAGATTATCTCTTTTTTTCCATTGCAGATAATCAATGTAATAATTATGCATTACGTTACATACATTCTTTATTGTCAATCCAAGTGGCTGTATGACAAGTAAGTTTTGAGCCACAAAAATAAGTCGCAATTTATCTTTACACCATGGTGGTGTAGAATCCACATTATTTAAGATCACCACGTTATAGCAACTTGCAAGATTAGTTTAATTCAGAATTAATTTTAAAAAAAAGGGGCGTTTTATTTCTTTCCTTCTTCCAAGTCATATTCGGTGGTCTGAATCAGATGATGATAATGTTGTCTACGTTTCCACCCACTTGTTCGCTCAACTTGGAGTATGTTAAGACGTAAGCTGGATCCACTATCACTTTATTTTTATCATTACAAAAAATGTCATGAAATGAATATAAGTAACTTATGTTTGAAACAAAAACAGATTATATCGGCACACTTTCTAATTGAAATTTATCAAGTTTGATTTATATTAAGCCAATATACAGAATCAAAATAAGGACTGGATGCGCAATGAGTCGATGGTTACGTGTCGGATAAGTTGGACCCACCTTAAAATTAGGAAGAAAAAAAAACGTCGTCGTTTGAGAGGATAGAAGAGAAGAGAAGAGGTGGAGACCCGAAAGTTGCTCGCATGAATGAAATGAACCACGTGGATAACCCGACAGACACACGACACGTGTCGATTTCCTCAACCATTTACGTTTGGCTTACATCTTTCACGTTACGCCCTTTTTAGTCATCTCCACATTGCCTTATGGTGTTCAAACTACGCTCTTTTTCTTCTTCCCACTTCCATTAAATCACCATTGCGTTGCTTGCCTCATAACGTCTAGCTTTCTCTAACCTTTTCTTGATTTATAGCAATGGCTTACGTGTAAAACCCGTTAAAGTGTGTGGATTCGTTCAATTTATGTTAGTTGATTTGGGTTTCTTGCAAGATAAAATTGAGCCAAAAATCAACATTTTTGAAATTCAGTTCGTCTTTGGGTTTTGTTTCTTCGTTTGTATGATTTTTCTCTAGCCGGGGAAAGATAGCCCGCCGTTTCTGAGTTGTATTTGACGAAAGTTAGCGAGTGGGTGATTCTAAATCTGAAGCCTCACCAAAACTCCAAGCTCAGCTCAGCGTCAATGGAGAAAACTGATGAGGAAACCCCAGCAAGATTCAACCTTTCCCTGCAAGTGAACAGCTTTTCAACCGATCTGCTTCGCAAACGCTCGAACCCAACATCCCACGACAACCTTAAGTCAAACGAAGTCGACGGAGGCTCTGACGAATTGGAGCTGAGTTTAGGCCTCTCAACGAACGGCAGGTTCGGAGTGGACCCCAAGAAGAGATTGAAACGCTCATCGTCGATCTCAGACTTCCCCTTCGCCGTCAGTTCCTGGGAGAACGGTGGCGCCGCCCACCACGACGAGGCGCTCCTGCCGAGGACGCGGTCTCTGCCGACGGAGGCCGAAGAGGAGTGGAGGAAGAGGAAAGAGTATCATAGCATGAGGAGGTTTGAGGCCAGAAAGAAGAGGTTGGAGAAGGTGAAGAGTGGTCTGAGAGCTGTAGTAAAAGATAATAAGGAGATTAGTTCTGAGGATGTTCTTGTTGGTGGAGATAAAATGTGCGGTAATAATGTCGCTGCAGTGAATGGAAACGAGAATGTGAAAGCGTTGGTTGGATCACAAATGAATTGCTCATCACCAAGTTCTGGTTCTGATCGATGTCAGCAGCTTCAAGGTATACAAAAAAGTCATCTCTTTTTCTTAAAATAGTTTATTCATGTGTCTGTGTTGATTGACAAGCAAGATTAACCAGATTGAGAAAGATTAGGCTGTTAGGAACTTGAGCTTCCGTAGGGTCTGATCTACGCATCTCAAAATGGTCAACCTCATTGGTCTTGATCTTTTAGAATTCAGATGTTTATGCTGCTTGTTTCGATGAAGGAATAGCTGTTGAGTTTATGTGGGAGTATTTCATCCCAATACGAAATTTTGCATTAATTCTTTATCCTAACCCGTTTGAGAACATCATCCTCGTAATAGGGTAGTAATCTCGAACTGATTTCTGACTGCTTCATCCTATGATAAATGAGTCATATTGTATAGCTGCGTTATTCTTGACTTTGATCTGCATTATCCTATCGTAACAAACATTACCCAACAAACGAATGGTTTAATGCTGTCTATTAAATCCGTTTGAGCATCAACATCATCTCCAAATGTTCGTTTCCATTGGTGTAGTTTATGCCCCAAGATTTATCCATGATTTATGTCCATTTGCAGCTTCAAAACAGAACAGAGAAGTTCCTCCTCCTCATCCTCCTCGTCGTTCCCCGGAGAACCACAAGCAAGAGACTAATATCACCAAGAATGGAGCTCCAAATCGAAATGAATCCAAAGAATCAGCCAAGAACGCGATGCTCGACATGCCCCACGTCAGCACGAGAGAGAACGGGCCAGACGGGCGCAAGATAGAAGGATTCCTTTATAGATACAAGAAAGGCGAGGCTGTTAGTATCGTCTGTGTTTGCCATGGAATGTTTCTTTCGCCGGCTGAGTTTGTGAAGCACGGTGGTGTAGGTGGTGGTGCTGACGTGGAGAACCCGTTGAAGCACATAGTTGTTAGTCCTTTTCCTCTAGTTTAATTTTTATGTGTCTTCCTCTAAATCTCTCACTGTCGTTTAGTTTGAGGTTTTAATTGGATTATAACATTTTTTTTCAAGTCTTTGTCCTTTTATTTTTGTGTTGCAAGGATTTATGAGACTTTGATTGCGATAAGTTGACGTATTTGGCTGGCTTTGTTTATTGAAAAAGTGTACTGTTCTATTCTATTACATCATCACGATAAAGGATTAGTTTGTATTTTCGGCTATACTGTGAACTTCGGGTTTTGTAATATCCGGAAGCTAAGGGGTCTGAAGATAATTATAGCGCGTGATTCAATTGCTCAACGAGGCGCGTGGATTTCAGTATGGTTCTTCTCCGTGCGTGCACTTTAGGATTTCATCCAACGGTCAATATTGGCTACGAACTTTACACGCCAACAAAGGACGGCTGTTGCCAGCTTCGGATACTCGTAACCTGAGACATAGCCTGAGAGGCTCGGTATCGAACCTGTAAAAAGCAATTTCTGAAATATTTTATTTTCTTAAATTAGTGACTTCACTTCATTATCATATCATAAGTACAGTCCTTGAGAGAAGGGAAGAAGCGAGGGAGCTATACGTACACTTTTCTTTTATTTTGTATGGAGTGACGAGAGAGTGATAGCTAGAAGCGAAGTCTGATGAGTTTTCGGAGCTGAAGCGAAATTGCGCTTTTGATCTTCGTTTTAGTAACCACTCCACGTTTCAAGGTGAGTGTACGAAGGTAATAGGACTCACGCATGATCACTGAGCGTGCTTGTAGTTCCCAATTTCTAGCTCAGGTCATAGTTTAGAACTTTAGTTTCTGTGGTTGATGTTTTTCTCTGTTTACAAGGTCTAACTCCCTAGCATTTACGGGTTTTTGAGTTTTTAAAGTTGGATTCCAAGTAAATGAGCGTGAGTTGTGATTGTACGTTTTTGCTGTTAATTTGCTTGACATGGTATTTGAAAAGAATTTCATTGTTGATTTGTTTATGAATTTGTGTAATCTTGGTTGCTTGGCCTCATGCAATAGGGTTTGTGGTTGGAGTTTGGATAAGCCCTAAATTGATGTTTGTGCATGTATGATTTTGGCAACAGATAGACATTAGTACGGGGGAGATTCCACGCTTGACAGACATTTGCAGATCATTGTTTGGGGGGAATAAGTAGCGTCTGCATTAAGCTTTGTGTAATAAAGACCGAACATTGGGGCATTTTTGCTTGGATGACGTCCTATCTATCCTCAAGAAGTTCACATAATCTTCTCAATTTAAAAAACTTGTTTAATATTGTTGGGCTCTCTTTGGGCTAATGCAGGATTGATTGTCTAGCTGTGCATTCTCTGAGGTAGAATACCCTTTCTTCAGCAGCTAAAGATCACTGATGTAGAGATGTTGCAGCGCCATATTATATATAAACAGCTTCAGGAACTCCAGCGAAGGCAGCAGCTTCAGGGGTTGGGTGAGGTTAGGAACCAGGATTATTTAGACCAACTTTCGTCCCTAAAGAATGGCCCGGATACTCAGTTTCCTGCTACAGTGAATCTAGCACCTGCTCAAGATCCACAGATGTTTATGGCTGGACACATGCAAATGATGCAGCATGGTGAATCTAATCATTTCCAAGGGTTTCATGATGGGACAGTCTTTTCACAGGGTACTAATCATGGTTTAGGTCCTATGAACCTGCCGCAGACAGAGTTCGGTGTATTTTCTTATGCAAGTTCGCTTATGACCGACCATAGGAATATGAATCAACTCTCCAATCTTCAGGTGCCATCAGATTATACCAAAACTCTTTTGACGAAAAGTGATAGCAGCGAATTAGAGATGCATCCATCAGCCTCACCTAACTCATTGGGGAATCAGGACTACAATCTCGTTATGGATCAGATGGGCAAGTCTGACGATTTGTTGCCAACTAACGAAGGGTTGCACGATAACTTACATGGGCATGTTTCTGGTCAAAATTTTAGTAGTAATTTATTGCTGGACAACGATTACCATCAAGGAAGTGGAATACAGGGTAATACATCAAAATTGACATATGAGGCAAGGCATGGCGACGCTGATTCATTAGATCCTTTAGAACAGAAAATCTTGTACAATGCCGATGATAATATCTGGGAAACTTCATTTAGCAGAACTAGCAAAATGGGAGAATATAATAGTGTTGTTGATAGCTCGCCTTACATGGATGGATTTCCATCAATTCAAAATGGTAGTTGGAGTGCTCTAATGCAGTCTGCTGTTGCGGAAACTTCAAGTAGTACGACTGGTGGGATGCAAGATGAATGGAGCGGGGTGAGCTTTCAAAACCCAGAAGTCTCAATAAATGATCAGCCGTCGAATATAATGGACAGAAACAACCATCAAAATAATTGGGTGCAAAATAATGATGAGCAATTAGTCCCAGAATCCAATATGAACAACATCTTCCCTGGCTTTCAACCTGGACATCTCAAACGCAAAGGGGAATTTCAGTCAGAGGCTTCTCAATTTTCTGACCAGAACCACTCTCTAAATATGAGCCACGTGACTGATAATAATCATGAAGTAAGTAATCCTACTGAAGTAAAGGAGCAGATTTCAGCATCTCTACTTTCACCAAATCGATGGCCTGGTCATAAGGAAAGCAGGGAAAATGGTGGACATCAGTCTAGTGTTATTTCATGTACGAATGACAGCGAGCCTGACACTAGTTTCGCAGGTAATCTACAAACTGTCATATTGTCTGATTCCATTAGCCGGCAATTTTTAGGTGAGCTAAACACTTTGGAGGTCTATGATCCAAGAACCTGTTGTAGGTTTTATTACCCCTCATTGTTTAAATTTGATGGTGATGTAAGTTAGAAATGGCTGTTCATTGTTGAGTCAGGCAAGGTCATAATATGGTGTTGCCTGCTTACGCAGGTAATGAAAGAAGTACTTTCTGGCCTAATGAAGGCACACTGCATCATGTACCTGCAATAAACCCATTTGATCAGGTTAAAACTTTTTTATTAGAAACGCATTTTTACTATATATTTCTATGTCAGAACTTCGCAACATTTGATGGTGGTTTCAGCTCAGGACTTCTTATTTTTTAATCAAGACATCATTTATGCTGCAAAACATTATTTTGCAGTTGAACCAGATGAATACACACAGATATTCAGTACAATTGCAGAAAATGGGTCGTTCAAACAATGTTGAGACCCAGCCAGGTTTTCTAGGGTCTTCTGCAGAACCTCAAGTTCAAAACATTATTGCTCATAGGTAGTCTTTGGAACGTACATGTCTCACATTCTTCTTTATTAAACAATATTTTCTCTTCCATTTGTTATTTGTTAGATATACTGATAGCAGTATTTGCCACTTTTTGTCCGTGAGCTATGTGGTCATTAAACTTCATTTAAGTTCAGTTATCAAACACCGGAAGCTCACATTGCATCTTTATCCAAACCTTCGAATGCTCTTTCTGCGCCCCAAGGCTTGGGTTTCCAACAAAGCCCTGCAGATCCTGGGACCACACAGATTTTCTCGCAATCTCCATCTTTCTCAATGGTAGGTGGAACATTTTTCTTCATCTATATCTTGAGCTTAGAGAAATACTCCAAATGGAACTAGCAACATCTGAAACGGGTTCATGCATTAACATATAATTCTTTGCATATCACGTAAAGATGATGTTAATATCCTAACTGCAGGGAAATAGAGGTTCACCTGCTGTTTCAAGTGATAAGGTTAAAGAGCACATTCAAAATAATAGTAATGCAAGGGAGCTGTTGTTAAAAGGACCGATGGCACCATCCTTGTTTAATAGTCATGCAAATAATGAAGAGATTTTATCACCAAAAGATCCAAAATTTCTGACTGGTGCAGTACGGAATATACCTTCTGGAGACGTGCAGGAAAATAGTTTGTTTATGCGGTTAAATTCAGTCGACTCTGGTCAAGGAAGAGGTATATGGCCATCTTCATCTTTAAACCTTGCAACCAGTAAAGCTTCTCCTAGTGTATTGCCCGTTGATGTCAGTCATCAAAGTTCTGCTTCTTTGTTGCCGAAGACACATAAAGTTGTTGCTTTTGATATGAAACCCTGGCATCAAGAAGTATGTGAACAATTGAGTCTTCAAAATATAAGGTTTGTGCAAGTGATGTTCTGAAGATCCATTTCTCTTAACCTATTCTTTTAATTTGTAGTGTGCCTAGTTAAGGGCTATGTTTACTCTACTTTCTTGTGTTAACAGTCTTTAAAACGATTAATGATGTTTTTGTTACTTTCTGTTTCTTGTCCACTTTCTTTATCTTTTTTGTTGGCAGTGTGGCGCATGTTGAATGGGCAATAGCTTCAGAAGAGGTGTGGCAGTTTACTAATAGAACTTTGCATTTTATCTGTGAATAGTATCATCACTTCATTGTGCAATTATGGCATTGTCAGACACAAAATGCTGCTGAAGCCGTCGAAGATATTCTCCCTCTTAGTCGAGCGAAAAGACGTGTTATAGTGACAACTAACGTCGTACAAGAAGTCTTTCGACCTGCACCAGCGGTTATTCTTACAGCAGCTTCCAGTTTCAACTATGATTGCATTCCTTATTTTACTGCCAGGATAGCAATTGCAGATGCATGCAGCCGCGTCAATATGCTGCCAGCTGGCACAGCCCATGAAGGGTAAGAGTTTGGTTTTCTCTTTTTATGTTGGTTCCGCCTGAAATAAAGTATGTCAGAAGAAAAGCTTATTTTCTGGCAACTTTCAATGCCTTCGTTCAGGTCGTCCAATACTCCCAGCACTCGAGATAAAACAAGAAAACGCAGTTTCTCACACGTTGTGGAAGATTTAATTAGTCGAACAAAGAAGCTCGAAGAAGATCTATCAAGGTAGCAATACCTTGATATGCCTTCCCGATTTGAATTTGTATATGCTGTCATTTCTATGGAAGAAGAAAACAAAAAGTCAATTATATGGTGTCTTTGAATGTGCAGAGTTGACAGAAGTTTGTCGATCGTAGACGTCAGAATCGAGAACCAGGAAATAGAGAAGTTTGCTCTACTGAACCGCTTTGCAAAGTTCCACATCAAGGCTAATCCAACTGCTGCTGCATCTTATGGTTATCGCAGCAACCTTCAGAGGTATGTGACAGGCCACCCTATGCCTCAGACACTACCACAAGCCATTAACTGTCTTTCCTTGTGATCATCATAGCCTTACTACAGTTTGAAACTGTGCCACGCAACAAAATCCTAGCTAGAACTAAGTGTATATCAACCTTAGAATAGGCATTAGGAGCAGGAATTTTACCCTCCCATGGTTATATATATTAGATACACGTGTGGATTATTTCTAGTATTAAGCTCTTATTCTAGCTATAGCCCTGAACGCTTACGAACTTGTGGATTTCCTCTGACAAAGTACGAGGTTGTTTCTCATACTGTTTTTTGTGGGGGCCATTAGTAACGGAGCCTATATGTCTGTCACAGAACAGAACAGAAGAAATTTTTTGTTTTGTTATACGAGATTAAATAGAAGGTAAAAACACGCTTACACAATTGGGCCTGATGGTCCATGAAAGGGACCGATAACACTCCAAATAGTTGGCCCGTTTTTTGTCGATAATTTGAGATGAAATGTAATCAAACAATACTCCTAAAGATGTGCTACTCTACTATGCACAGATTTGTTTCATGTTTGATAAAATAATGTTTGTAATTACGTCAACAAATAGAAACAAACGAAAATGGTTTTGTTTCGTCACATTGATATATATCTATCGGACGCGAACTGGAAACATAGAACGTGAACACATTAATTCAGTCCTCCCTACCACCTCGAAAGGCACAAACATATGCCAAAATTTTGAAATGTTTGAGCTGGAAATCTTAGGGTGGTAACACGCATGTTAATATACCTTACTACATAACTAAATATTTAAATTAAAATTAAATTTTTTGTGGTCAGCTTCCTTGTCGCATAGCTCTCCATTTTTCTCCCCTTTCTCACGCTAGTGGGGGTACAATACAAACCATATATATACACAAATGAGCTTTTAATTCCCATGTGACCGACATATATATTAATTCTCGCTCTGGACCCCTTATTTCAGTGTCCTAATTATATATATTATAATCAAATCAAAATTTACATGGGCTGTATTGTTTCACTTTATTGATGAATCATAAGTTGAAAATCTTGGAATAATTAAATTTTCTATATATAATAAAAGCAGAATAGCGAGTCCCAAGAAATGAGAGACGAAAGAATTTACTCTCTTTGTCCTGTAGTCTAATAATAATAATTAATATTAGTAAAAAGTAAACTGGTAGTAGAGCAAAGCAAAGCAGCAAGTAGTTGGTGCTGGCATGCGATATAACATGGCATGTGAGCGCCATTACACACGGGGGCAGAGCTGTCTGTTTCACTCAGATATCAATGTGAAGAAAGAAAGAAAGAAAGAAAATTACAACATAACACCCCTTCACATCCATACAATACAACAACGATATTTTTCTTCGAATTTTGATAATAATTCAATTAAAAGAGAGTCACGCCATTGCCTATTATGTGTGTGCCTCAGAACTGAGGAAGTGAGAGTTAACTTGCCATCAGAAACGGAGACAAACTCTCCAGCGTTCTGTGATGATCGTCTGAACCACTGCAGACAACCATGTTCGAAACTTCAAAAAATATATGTATACATATATGAAGGAGAGCTTTGGGATGTGAAGATATCTACCAATGTTCTCCATTGAAAAAGTTTATGAAAATATAATAAACGAATTACAATCACACATCACGGAGAACAAAAGGGTAAGATAACACAACGAAAACTGCAGTCGCAAGCAAAAACAAGACGACGAAATTATTGAAAAGAGAAAAAAAGAAAGAGGAACTTTTGAAACGCTCTTCTCATTCATCGCTTTTTTAAAAAACAAAAGAAGAGAAAAAAAAAACCCACATCATCACTTGGCTAACATTCTCATGATGACGATGAGAGATTAGCCGGCGGGGGAAGACGAAGATGATGATGCTGATCCGTAATAATCAACCAGCTTCTGCAAAACAACAACTTGAGTCTTCAGAAGTACGATGTATTCAGCTGTATCCTTAAAGAGCTTGTCTGGCTTTATCTCCTCGTCGTCTTTCTGAGAAGGTATGAGGTTTTTGAGCGCCTCAAGCTTGTCGGAAACCGACGCGCCGCCGCCTCTGAGGCTCGTGGTCCTGCCGCGACTGCAAGGTTTTACCGACGGCGGCCTTCTCTCCGTCGAGGGAAGTACAACGGTGGTCCTTGGCTTCGAACCCATATATAACGGGGGTGGGCTAATAATTATATTGGAATGGGCGTTATATGGGATTATTGTCAAGGAAGGAGGGCATATATACATACATACACAAGAGGGAGGAAGCGTTCGCGAACGTTTGACTTGTAATTACGATAATACCATTGGGCTTTATGACCCAAAGTTGTGGAGTTTATTATATATAAATGGGCCTGTTTTGAAATAGAAATGAGCCTACCTTTAGATTTTATAACTAATAATAATACTTTGCAGTAGTGCCGTACCGTAAATCTCACTCAATCTGATGAAAATAATTGTAATATAATTCTCTGTTTTAATACGTTACAATAAAAAAATTCCCCAAAATTTATTACTGAAGAATGTCGGTCAGTAGTTTAGAAATAGGCGTTGCCCAACCAACGAATGACTGACTATAAATTGGTGCTGTGCCAGTTCTCTCTCCCACACACATAAGTCCAAGAGCTCATTTTTAGTTCCAACACAACAGATCTCTCTCTGATTGTCATAGACTCGATAGAGTGATCATCAGTCAGGTGAAATTCCTCATTTAAGTTTTGATTCCAACCTTCATTGAAGCTTGCTGTTCTGGAAATTGTCCTTTCACGACATGCATCTGTTTGTCTGTGTCGGTGACTGTTGTATCTGTATGATCGGGATTTTTCGATTTTGTTAGTTCATGCCGATTGGATCTCATGCTCTATGTTTGTGCTGCTGCCATAGCTAATTGGTTGATCTTGATTTGAGCTGTCGGCATTTTAAGTGATTTTCGGTGATTTGTTTCTCTTAATCCATCTCTTGTCTCCTTACTATTCGTTTTAACCTTTGATTTTCGTGAGTCCTTATTGGATCTATCATCTATTCCACGGTTCTTATTTGATACGAGATCCCAGTTGTTCCATCGATCTAGCTTAAGTAAATGTTGGTCGGAGTATTCCGATGAATGCAAGGCAGTATATTTTGTGATTGATGTCGTTTAACTTCACCCATCTAAGATCATACGTTTTCTGCGGAAATGCTGCTACTGGATATCTATCACTGCTCTGATGCTCGATTGTGTTCTGTATTGTTGGTCTTTCTTCGCTCTCCATAGGCATGAAACTGGACAACCTCGCATGTGTAACAGATATGCCACTCTCATGTGATTTCTATTATAATAATTTTGCTTTGCAGGGCACTGCAACAAAGAAAACATGGTGAAGATCTGCTGTATTGGAGCAGGATATGTTGGAGGGCCAACCATGGCTGTGATAGCACTAAAGTGTCCTTCAATACAAGTGGCAGTCGTCGACATCTCCGTCCCTCGAATCAACGCGTGGAACAGCGAGCAGCTCCCAATCTACGAGCCAGGGCTCGACGACGTAGTCAAGCAGTGCAGAGGAAAGAACCTCTTCTTCAGCACCGACGTGGAGAAACACGTATTCGAGGCAGACATAATATTCGTCTCCGTCAACACTCCCACCAAAACCCACGGCCTCGGAGCTGGCAAAGCTGCAGACCTCACATACTGGGAGAGCGCCGCCCGAATGATCGCTGACGTGTCAAAGTCGGACAAGATCGTCGTTGAGAAGTCAACCGTCCCCGTCAAAACAGCCGAGGCCATCGAAAAAATCTTGACCCACAACAGCAAGGGAATAAATTATCAGATCCTCTCCAACCCTGAATTCCTCGCCGAGGGAACGGCGATCGAAGATCTCTTCAAGCCCGATAGGGTCCTCATTGGTGGCAGGGAGACCCCCGAAGGACTCAAGGCAGTTCACGCGCTGAAGGAAGTTTACGCCCATTGGGTCCCCGAAGATCGAATCCTTACCACCAATCTATGGTCCGCCGAGCTCTCAAAGCTCGCGGCTAATGCTTTCTTGGCTCAGAGGATCTCTTCGGTCAATGCAATGTCTGCTCTCTGTGAAGCCACTGGTGCTGACGTCACCCAAGTGGCTTACGCAGTCGGTAAGGACACGAGAATCGGCCCCAAATTCCTCAACGCCAGCGTTGGCTTCGGCGGGTCTTGCTTTCAGAAGGACATCCTCGTCTACATCTGCGAATGCAATGGTCTCCCAGAAGTTGCAGAGTACTGGAAACAAGTCATTAAGGTCAACGACTACCAAAAGAGCAGATTCGTCAACCGTTTGGTCTCCTCCATGTTCAACACGGTTGCTGACAAGAAGATTGCAGTGCTCGGCTTCGCCTTCAAGAAGGACACGGGGGACACGAGGGAGACTCCTGCAATTGACGTCTGCAAAGGGCTTCTCGGCGACAAGGCTCAGCTGAGCATCTACGATCCACAGGTTACAGAGGATCAGATACAGAGGGACCTCTCCATGAACAAATTCGACTGGGACCATCCCCTTCATCTACAGCCTATGAGCCCAACCACGGTCAAGAAAGTCCACGTCGTTTGGGATGCTTACGAGGCGACTAGAGACGCCCACGCCATCTGCATTCTCACGGAGTGGGACGAGTTTAAGAAGCTCGATTTCCAGAGAATATACGACAATATGCAGAAGCCCGCCTTTGTTTTCGATGGAAGGAACGTTGTCGATGGGAATAGGCTTAGGGAGATTGGCTTCATCGTTTACTCCATTGGTAAGCCGCTCGATGCTTGGCTCAAGGACATGCCTGCTGTTGCATAGAGATGAACTCAACACCAATGTCCTGTGATTTTGGATGGATTGTTGGAGAATGAATATAAATAGTTATGATGTGATTTTATTTTTCTTTTTTCAAACTCTTCTTGTGCTGTATCCTATGCTGGAGCATCATACTGATTGTTGTAATTGTGAGGTCTTTCGTCTTATGACAGCCACATGGTTTCTGTTTTTTTTTTTTTTGCATCAAATGTATTTTGTTCTCTGGTGATGGATCACGGCCGGGTCGGGTCGGGTCAACAGGGTCGGTTTGGCCAATATGCTCAATATGTGTGATGTCGGCGGCGATCAGCAATCAATATCGTCGAGCGAATTCTCCCATCCCCATGCAGTGTTGGTAATAAAATTTTCAACAATTAAATCTAGGTGTAATTACGTGTCGGACCCCAAACGATGTTTTAAACAGGGATGAAATACAGTTATTTACATATATTTTCATGACCTGTACGATGTCTACGAGATTCTATAAACTAGTTCCTATGCGCACTCCACGTGTGCACTCAAAAAAAGAAATAAATCCATTAAAATTAGGACAAACACGTTGAATTGTTTGCAATATATGTATTTCTTTTGATGGGCAGTTATAGATGAACGTGGCCAATTGCTTGAACACCTGTCAACCTATTATTGGTTAATTGCTAAATTTTACATACCAAATTAGAGAAGAATTTGACGGTTTGTATCGAGGTCTGAGGCTTTATATAATAGTATAGATGTGCAGATTATTCTTGTGGTTTCTTATGGTGCAGACAATCAATACTGTATCTTTTTTGCAGTGTTTTTTAACATAAAACTCAACATTTGGATAAATCTTCAATATGTTACTGATGTACTGTCGGTTTAAACAATAACTGGATATAAATACAAAACGTCGCTTACAATAAAAGACGTCAACAGAATAGCTTATTATATACAGACACATACATTACAAAGAAAGCCACAACGGAAAGAAGATAATAGATATTGAGGATTGTTATCCAACACATTCTTCGTCCAAATTTTGGTGGCAGGGAAGCGAAAACACGTAGGGAGTACGGAGAGGCCAAATCAAGTAATAATCTCCCGAACCATCCAATCCAAGCTTGGGTACGAAAAGTAAAGAATAAGGAAAGAAGGCACAGCAAAGACGACGGTGATTACCAAGTACAAAGCCAATATCACTGCACTGGCAGGGATCACATAAAGCACAATGAGCATAAGGATAATGACAAGGGGGAACTTAGCTGTCAAATGGACGAAGAAGGCAAGGGATTTTCTTAAAGTTGAATGCAGCCTCTCCATAGTGAGATAATCATTAAGCTGATACTCATCACGTCTCCACCCTTGTGGCTCGTAGTGATGATGAGTATGCTGCTGACCAATCCTTAGCTGATTTCCCGAATAGTTTCTCATCGCTTTCACGCTTGATGCCAAAACCGACTGATGATTCGGACCAATTGCAGCGGATTGAGATTTCATTACTCTGTCACCGTTCATGCTCTCGAGCATCCACAATAGGAAGAAGTTCTTACGAGGGAACTTTAGGACATCCCTGTAGAGACCAGACGAAAAGACAAGAGGTTGCACCACGGGCATGATATGAAGAGTGGGAGCTGAAGGGGTGAAGAGGGAAACTTGACTACAGCCCACTGTAGTCCTAGGATGCAGTTCTTGCAAAGAGTGTGCCCGCACCACAACACGTAGGGTATGTTCTCTACTAGGTTGAAAGATTCCCAGCAAATAGGGCATTCGAGACCCTCCTCGTCTTTGCTGGCGATGGAAGATGCTTCATCGTCTGAGCAGTCCATTGTGTCGTGTTGTCTTTGCTTTGGCACGTCGTTCTTCGGCATGACATGACCAGCAATGCAGTTGGATGCAAAATTCCACATGATGCGTGTGAAGGCAACTAAGAATAGGCCATACTGTGCTTTAATTCCGATTCCTAAAAAAATGAAGGTTTGTTATCAGTGCCAGAAGCGAATCATATAGAGTACATACACGACGAAGAAATAAAGCAGTAATTTAACTTTCTATCACAACAGACAAATCTAAAACGCATGAAATTTGGGATCTTTTGAAAAGCGAACCAGATAATCGGGGCGTTGAAGGGATCAGCAAGAAGATCGAATTCCATTGTTGAATAGAATACTAATAACTTCCAAAGACAGTACTAGCTAGAACAAATATTAAGAGGTAACAGCAAAAAAAAAAAAACTAGCTAAATTCACGTATTTTCTCTCCATTCTCAAGCATCACTTTCGATCCTCAAGAAATAAATGAAAAAAGAAGTTTGAAACAAAGCTCTTACCAAGGTAAACTCGCAAACCATCCGACCTACCTATAGCTTTAAGATCTCGTCGAGTTTATCAGCTCAAAAAACATTCAAGTATCCATCCCAGCCCTGTAAACATATTCGAATCAATTCACAACAACCATTGATTGAAGAACCATCAATCGTAAATCAAGTGGCCCCAACCCAAGCAAATATCTCGCAGTTACCTATTTTGATTGAAAGGGACAGAGAGTGGCTCTTGGTACTGTTGTAAGTAATCGTTCGTCAACAGCTGGCCATACTCCGCTTCCAATCCCATCCTCACAACTTTACATCTTTTTATACTTTCTTCTTTCTTCTAGATTTTTAGAACAAGTTTTTAAAGGGGCTGAGCTGAACTGAACTGAACTGAAGCGCTTTAATTATTGGGCCTGTTCGTCTGGCGATGTATAACCTTGCGGCCCAATTAAAGTGTCGACGTAATCGAAATTTGGAAAGGAAAAAGAGCATAAGAAGATTCTTCAATCTATATATGTACAATAATTAATACACAGAGAGAAAGAGTCTTCTCTTCTAGGCCTTAATTGTTCTGTAAGACGAGGAATGGAATGACAAATCTGATTAAGATACAGTGTCTTGAGATTGGTCCCAAGCAGGTGGCTTGATATCAGGCCAATCGCCACGACATCCCAACCTTATGTACAAACTCTTTTTCCCTATTAAAATTATTTATTTATTAAGGGATAGGTAGGTATTAGAATAGTAGAGAATGCATAAATATTTAAAATTCAGTTAAGTTGAGAATCAACCAACGAACCTGGAAGGTCTTTGTCGGAGAGGATCAAGCGTTTGAGTGCGCTGAGTGTAGCCTGCGCAGCGCTCTTGGCATAGATGGGATCCCAACCTCCGAGCTTCACAACTACTTCTGCGTTAGAGTAACCTCGACGAAGAAGAAGATCGTCTTTGAAATCCCTTTTCGCCTCTTCTCTTGCAGTCTCTTCATCTGCTTTCACTTTAATGTTATATACATATATATATATATAGAGAGGGAGAGAGAGAGAGAGAGGAAGAAGCAGAAAAAGATGATCCATCACCTGCAGCTTCAGATAGTGAAAGCCAAACAGTGAATCCTGCAAAGAGATGCTGCCATTTATTCGGTTTTCTAGCAGCGCAATGTTCTCCTCCTAATGTTGCAATGACTGCTCTTGCTTGACTGTTGTGGTGTGTAAGAAAGATCCATCCCATCCCAGCAAATAGGTTATGTATAACAATTGCATACATACGTACGAAAGAGAAACAACAAATGAATGAATGGATCAGTCGAAGCCTACCCACTAAGGCTCTCTAATATGACAGCTTCTGTCTCTGCCACTGAATCAGATCCCTCTGCTTTTACCCCTGGAATTGATTGGGAGAAGCATTACATTAGCTTTACGATTATGAGAGAGAGAGAGAGAGGTAGATAGACTGATTATCTACTAACATGAATCAATGCTCTGCTTGGTATATGCTTCTAGCAGCTCCTTGGTGCTGAGCGGAGTGTATCTAACCAACATAACATCACGCAAGCAGAAATGGAATATAATGTTGGTTATGTTCTCAATGGTTGTCCTAGTATTCGATGTGACGGTTTTCTATCGCCTAACTAAGGGATATCATTCATGAATATTATCTATTTAAGATCGAAAGATGCATGCAGAAATCATGCAAAAGAGCAGCATGAATTCCATACCCGAGCCCAACAGCCAGCTCTCGAGAAATCTTTTCGTTTATTTCGGTCGATTCTCCGACCAAAAATATTGATGTTCCTTTTAGTAACTGAAGGACTCCCTCTGACAAAGACTCCCAAGATTCCATGATGTCGGGCCATTTTAGTTCTGAGTCTTGCTTCTTCAGATTGACTACAAGTTGAGCATCATCAATGAACCTTTCACAGACATAGAAACAAAACATACAATTTCAATATTGACAGTATATTTCCTTGATCAATCTTTGTGGTGTAAGTAATTGTATGGACCATCAACTACCATATCGTCTCCGAGGGCTTAATCGTTCCATAGAGATTATTGGTGTCCAATAGGGTCTTCACATACCCAGAAGAATTCTCAACTTTTATGACCAAAGAGTTCTCTCTAGCATCTACAAGTATCTGGTTAGGACTTAGATTCTCATCGTCGAGCTCTAACCTCAATTCTACCTCGGACTTTTCATCGTAAAACTGCACAAAGTACCATCACATAAAACACCAAACAGACGCGAGGAAAAATGCTGAATTCAAAGCATACATAAAGAGTCAAAACAAGGTCTAAAACAATTACATTAAAGCCATAATGTACCCAAAAAATTCAGACAACTGGTAGGAGTATCATTCATTACAACCAAGATTACACTGAAAATGCGGGAAAAGGTGCATATACACACACCAGCCAGCACACCTGAAGGAACTCATAAAAAGATTCAACCTTTGAGAACAGAACATGAAGCACAGATGCAGAAATATTTATACCTGAGCACTCTTGTCGGAAGTAAGCATAAATATTACCTCGTAGTGGGTTGTCGGCGTAGAGACAGTCGGCGTGCTTCCACATAATTGCACTAGCTTGTGTTCCTTGAACTTTGAAGTAGCCAAGGAAATACGTGGCGGAAAATGGGTTTTGAGGAACAAGAATTTTGAAGTTGAGAGAGATTCAAAGGCTTTAAGAGATGAAACTTGAAATCGGGTTGGATTATTCGTTATCGAGGAACTCAGACCCACCGCGGCCATTTTCGGCTATTCTGCTTCTTGGCTGGTTAGGAGGAAGATAAACTAAGTTTCTATAAAACAAAAAATATTTCGGATAATATATACGGTAATCTATAGAAAAATACCAATTGGAAAAATTTTTTACACATAACTACCCATGTCAGAAAATTTTGTAGATAGGTACCCAATTTAATTTTACCAGTTTCTTTAGTCATATCGTACCTTCCTGTGTGTATATTGCGTACTATAACAAGTTTATATAGAGTACCTAAACATAGGATACGTCGTACCTACGGGCATGTCTGTGTGTTACACAGGGCGTACCTAAATATAACATACGTCGTACCATTTTCTGTTATATAGGGTACCCAAATGTGTTGAGATAGGGTACCCAAATGTGTTGTTTGGTGTACTTTCGGGGATCGGGTACCTATGTGCAAAAACTTTATTCTGTTAGGTACCTACATATAAAAAAATCCTGACTGGGTACTAAATTACAAAGTTTTTTCCAAATAGGTACTTATGGGTAAAAACCCCTAATATATATATATATATATATATATATATTTCTACTGTTTCCTTTTTATATATTTCCACGTAAGACGACACAGAGGACAGTACAAACTCCGACAGATTCGGCTTCATTTTCTCAAAGTTCAAGGCTGTCTTAGATTAGTACACACACGATCAAATTTCTCAAGCACCCGCCCAAATTTAGCAGCTAAGATATTTGCTAAAAAATAAGATTAAGATTTCTTCACTTTCCTTGCCTAATCTTGGACATGGGCTCCATGTCCTCCTCCTTTTGGCCACCTTAAAGAAAACATAATTAAAATACATTCGACATCGAGTGTTTAGAAAGGAGGACGTAATCTCACGCCGGTTGTTACCTTAATTTCTTGGATCAATCCTTGGGATTGTTCCAAGCAACAAAATTTGAGAAGATTCCATCTTCTTCTTTTGTGTGAAATGGGGTTGAAGCTGTCCAAAAAGGGACCACAAAGTCCCGAAAATCAAACGCTAAGCTATCTCCAAAGCCAACTCATAAACTGTCTGTACAAAAACTACCTTCGTAACCTCGTTTCGAAGAAAAGGAGGCGGTTGTTAGTCGCGGGCTACGACCTCGACATGACTTACATAACAGATAGAATATTAGCCATGTCTTTCCCCGCCGAGCGCGTGAGAGCAATGTATCGCAATCCTCTTTGGCAGGTCGAATCCGTCCTAGAAATGAGGCATCATGACCACTACAAGGTATTAGGTTTTCTAACAAATTTATATTTTCTCTGATTTTTATCGCATGATATGATTTCATGTTCAGGTTTATAACCTGTGCATAGAAGAGAGTTACGACGTGTCGCATTTTGACGGGCGGGTCGAGAGATATCCATTCGACGACAACCACGTTCCCACCCTATCAATGATTAAGGAGTTTTGCGAGGACGTTCATTCTTGGCTTTCATGCGACCCCAAGAATATAGCAGTGGTGCATTGCATGGTGAGTCGTCCAAAACATTATCACAATAATAATGCCTAACCTTCGTCTCAAATTCTTATTCGAAATAATAACAATTATAATAAAAAAATCAACCATAGGCGGGAAAAGGTAGAACGGGTTTGATGGTATCTTGTTATCTGGTCTACACGGGCATGTCTGCTGAGAAGGCTTTGCAGGTCTACGCAGAGAAACGAACCACCAATAACGAAGGAGTACGTGAAAAGTAAAAGCGTTTTCGTAATAACGTCCATCACCTCATATATATCATCCATATATCACTCGGACGATATTCGTATTATGTAGGTTTCAATAGCAAGCCAGCGCCGTTACGTCGGCTATTGGGAGAAACTGCTCTCATTATCTCGAAAAGACTACGGTAATATTAATTCTCCGCGCATGGACCCCAAGCAGTGCACATCAAGAGGGCTTCAGCGTATACGCCTTTACGACACGAAAAGCATCGATCAAGTCTTTGTTGTGGTATCCGAGTTGCAAGAGGTCGAAAGAAGCTTAAGGCTTTGGCCCTTTCATTTATTTTTTGGTTTTCTTGGAATGATCTTATTGTTACTAATAATGCAGATTGAGGGGCAAAGATACAGCCCTTCGACGGAAGTGGTGAAGAGCTGCTGCAGAAGAATAGGGAGAGACTTTGGAAGAAAGAGTAGCACTCGATATTACTACTCTGCAGTCGAGGATGAAGAAGTTGTCGAGCCTCGCTTGGTCGTTCAGATGGACACTGAGAGCCCTATCATATATCAGAAGACTTGCCTCGGCTGTTATTACGAGACGCCTGTCCAGGTACCTACTGCTAATTATTCGTTCTTCTTATTACACGATGGCGTACTTACACGCGATTAATGTATGCATAGCAGATAAAAGGAGATGTGAGGATAATATTCTACGAAAAGATGATAGGAGGTCGCCTTTTCTACATCTGCTTGAACACGGCCTTCGTCACCAGCAGTATACTTCAGGTTAACAACAATATACCAAGATATCCTTTAAAAATATTTTACTGATATGGTTTATATATATATAATGGCAGTTTTCAGTTGGGGATTTGGACAAAGTTGGGGCGAAGGGTAGATCGATATGCGGTCCTTCATTCTGCGTTGAGCTATTCTTCGGTCCACAGTTGTCGAGTGCTAACAACAACAACAACAACTTGCTGCCTCCGCCGCCAGCAAACGATTTTGTCGAAAGTTGGATTGGATCTGCTGATATCTAGTTTTGTTGTCTGCTCATTGTTTTTGAAAAATTACCGTTAGGAATTTTGTAACTAATTTCGAACATCACATATTATTTAAAAGTAAACAACGTATTCAAACTGCAACAATCGGTTCTATGGTGTAGTGGTTAGCACTCTGGACTTTGAATCCAGCGACCTGGGTTCGACTCCCGGTAGGACCTTTTCTATTTCATTTATTTATTTATTTTTAATATATAAACCTTATTCAAGTGAGCCTCATGCAGTTTTTGGGAACAAGTCAACAAACACTTATTATTTTACATCAAGTCAGACGATCAACACAGCTCTCAACTCTCAAGTCAAGTCATACAGAAACAGAAGCCATCTTCTATCTTCCACTACTACCAAACTTTCTTTGGGCCCAAAAGCCCAAGAATGTCCTCCCAAAGCCCAACACTCCCAACATCTGCAAGCCCAATAACAGTTGGGCTACAAGCAGCCACAGTCCAATAGCCAGCTCTAATCTCATCCCTCAACTGTTCCCTCTCCCAAGCACAGTACCCATCAAAGAACCTAAAATCACAAACTTGGACAACATCTCTCTTCACCATCTCAGCAGCACAGCCCACACTTTCCTTAGTCCCATAATACAGACCACTCATCAGCTCCTCAAACACACCACTCTTTGCAACGCCCCCGTCGTTCTCGGGCCCCGGGCCCACCAAGAAAAGCCCTCCCTCCAATGGGCCCCCGAAGAACAATGGCCTGTCCGAAAACGCGCCGGACACGTCCAACGACGACGTCCTCATCTCCTTGATGGACATCAACGACGGCCTGTTGAGTATCAAGCCCGTCGGGCCTATTGGGCCCGTCGAGAGCAAGAGGATCACGGCCCGCTCGAATATGTGGACGCCGTCCAGCTTCTCCGTTGAGATCAGCAAGCACCCCTTTTCGGGCTCGTATATCCTGTGGGCCCATTTATCTTCTCTTGTGATTGGTTCTTGATCGTCTATTAGCGGAAGGTCAAGATCGACCTTTGTTCTTTCTTTTGCTACAAGCCTAGCTCTGTATGCCCGCCAGTCCAAGCTGATTTGGATGGGTCCCGCTTCGTCTTTAGGCGGTGGGGTCGAAGAGGAACTTGATTGACAACCTAAAGGAAATCCAAGGGGTAGATTACTATTTTAAATTAAGTATAGTCATTCATTCTATTTTTGTTATATTAAGTAAACATGTAACGGTCAAAACAAAAGTTCATTAAACTATAAACAACCGTTCAACGCCAACAACGTTGATGCTGTGAGAAAACATATAGGTTGATACAACTAATCGACTCCAACAAGTTGGCCCTAAAACAAGTTTCAAAGGAACACATCACATCCGAGTGAAAAAGTACATACGACTTGGTCAACATTAAGGTGGATGTTGGGTGTACAATATCAGTCCCACACCGGTAGAAACAAATGGAAATGGAGTGGTTTATAAGCTTGTGGGTTCACTCCCTCTATTGCCAATTGGTTTTAGAGAGGAACCCCACAAGCTTATACCGGGTTGGGTTTGGGCTAGAATTGGGTCTGAAAAAAATCCCTACATGGTGCGGTGAGCGTGGAGAAGCGTTTAGTGTAGATAATCGTCGAAGGGGAGGCCTGTGGTGTGGTCTTGAGTTTGAGGGGAGGATTGTTGGGTGTACAATATCAGTCCCACACCGGTAGAAACAAATGGAAATGGAGTGGTTTATAAGCTTGTGGGTTCACTCCCTCTATTGCCAATTGGTTTTAGAGAGGAACCCCACAAGCTTATACCGGGTTGGGTTTGGGCTAGAATTGGGTCTGAAAAAAATCCCTACAGTGGATTAAACATCGTTAGCAGTGAATTTATGACAAGAACACCACATAGATCGATCTCTATGTAGTTCATATGTTAAGAGTCCGACGAATGAGCTGTTTTTGTAATGTAAGTTACATGGACATCATCACTTCATGATAAAATGAAAATTCAACTATTTATCATCAACAATAGTTTATGAACGATCTAGAGATGGTCAGAGAATCAAACAGATATAATCTTGTGTAGAAAGACTCTTAACTTATAATAACAAATCGCATGAGAGGGGAAAACACACATACATGTAGCGCCCAACTTTCTTGTAGTTTGATGCTTCTTCTTTGGAATGACTTCGAAGGATTTAGTAAAAGAATTTGAGGGGAGAAAGCAGGATTCCATGATGGGATTTTCTATTTCTTCTTCCTTTTTTTCGGAGTGTGTGTTTGTCACTCACTCTTTGAGGAGATTATGTGCATATATGCAGAGAATGTAAGGGATGATGTGTTAATGGATAGTGGTGGATAAGAGGAACCACATGGGCTTATTTATGTCTTGGAGTTTGGCTGAAATTTACAACCACGAATCTTAAGTTCTAGAAACCCCACCTTAACTGGCTTTTGTCAAAATTCTTTCTTCTTTTTTTAAAAGTTAAATGAATTGTAGTGCTCCTCGAATCTTTGGTTTTTAGTTCGTTGCAAGGAGCGGCTGCGGTGGGTTCGACTTTCTGGGGCCCTCAATCTATGTTGATTTGTAGACTAAAAGTGCAATTCGTACTTTCCTTTTTTTGTCTATATATTAAACAACTGGTTGACACAACCCAATTATTTAATTACTACGTTGAAATAAACAGTTAAAAAATAGTAATTGAGTCATTACCTACCAATACCATACCATGATGCCCGGGCAAAATTTCTGGTCCAATTAATTATTATTTTTTTCTCTTTTGTGTTGAATCTTTTATGGGCTTTGTCTGACAGCGCTTCTATTTCGGCTCGGAGAAGTGCCCATTTAGCTCAAAACTGTATATACTGTTGTTTTGCTCTGAAGGAAGCCCACCAAAGTAGTGTCTTAACCCTAAAATAAAATTAAAAATCTCTGAAAAAAAAAAGAATAAGAAACAACAAAACATTTTTATTTTTATTTTTTTCATGCTTTTAATTTCAAGTAACAAAATGACATTGAAATGTCCGTTATTTACATCTAAATGTACACTACACACATATGTATCATTAAGTAGGATAGACAAAGAACTGAAGTTGTGGCGTTTGATTTATGATCGTTGACTTGTGGTGCAACCGACAGACAATTACATCTTCAACTTGCCTTTGGCAACTCGATATATCTAATCTATGCAGGTTTTATATTTAACAGGTTAAATAGCGTTGGCAAATTTATGACAGATTGGATTTTGGATAAAATGCTATAAACAACTGAAAAATACTTGAACCACTTGTGAAAGTAGAATCTAGATGGGGGGCCCGTTTGCAATATCCAAAACTTTCTGCAATAAAATAAATGTGTCATAATTTACAGGGAATGGGATGGTTTGATGGTTACTAACGTCGGCATTTATTGAAATCATCAGATTCAGATATTGGATGCAGAGGTGATCCTAATTGAGGGTAGAACAGTAACTTTGGCCCTTGTTATTTATCAGTAGATTAGCCGACATGTAAATGAATGTATATATAGCATTTCTCTTCTGTATTTGTAGACTATTCAGATTAATAAAAATTCAATAGATTCTTTTCTCTTATTCAGTAATTTCTTCATCAATCTGTCGACCTCTTCAATCTGGCCGATATCTAAATTTCCAGTTCATATGGTATCAGAGCAAAAAAAAGGCGCATATATCACACAGAAGAAAAACCCAAGATCTCTAAATTCATCAAGAAATATCAGATAATTCTCCAGCTATGGCAGAAATCAATCCGACGCAGAGCACAATCGTCGCCAACCAAAGTTCAATTTCGCCAATGGATGATCAGCTTCACCCTTTCTACTTGCATCACACAGACAATCCAGGGCTAGTTCTTGTTCATCAGCCTCTAATTGGGGATAATTACGTCTCGTGGAGCAGATCTATGTCTATTGCACTGTCAGTGAAAAACAAACATGGATTCATTGATGGTTCAATTCAAAAACCGGCGGAGACGGACACAAAACTACTTCTAGCTTGGAAAAGAAATAACGATATTGTTATTTCTTGGATCTTGAACTCAGTCTCGAAGGAGATCTCGGAAGTATTCTCTACTCGCAATCTGCAAGGGACATTTGGAAAGATCTGCAAGAACGCTTCCAAGAATCAAATGGACCTCGATTCTATCAACTTCGGAGAGAACTTCTGAACCTCTCCCAGAATCAATCCTCTGTGAGTTTGTACTATACGAAATTCAAGAGTCTTTGGGATGAATTATCAAATTTTAGGCCATGCTGTACATGTGGGAATTGCAAGTGTGGAGGAGTTAAGGAGCTTAAGGACTATTTCGAGAAGGATTATGTCATCAGTTTTCTTATGGGGCTTAACGAATCGTACTCTCACATTCGGGGACAGATACTCCTCATGGACCCCTTGCCGCCTATCAACAAAGTATTCTCTCTTATATCACAAGAAGAAAGGCAAAGGTCTATATCCACAAATACTAACCAAGAAGATCTCGGACATAATATGACTCTTCTAGCCAAGAACACAACCTCAACATTAGCAGGTTACCAGCAATTCAAGAAACCTCCTCCTAATGACAGAAGGGAATGGAATAGACCATACTGCACACATTGCCACAAACAAGGTCACACAATGGAAACTTGCTACAAGTTACATGGTTTTCCACCCGGGTTCCGACAAAATAATAAAGTTAGAGGTGCCAGAGTGAATCAGATCACAATTGAATCAGAAGGAGCAGATCTTGAGGGGCCTAAGCGTGTAAACTCGGCAGCTGAGAATTTTCTCCAGCAATTCAGCCAACATCAACTTCAGCAACTTAAGGCATTGATCAGTAACTCAGAAACCACCCTAACGAATCCTCAAACAAATCCCGCAAGTTCATCTCAAGGTAAACAAAGAGGTATATGTCTCTCATTTGATGTTCCTGATATGAATACTGAAAAGGTTTGGTTGGTCGATTCAGGAGCATCTAGACACATCTGTTGTTGCATGGAAATGTTTCATGATCTTTATCCGATTGAACCTACCTATGTGACACTACCTAATAATAGTTTAATACATGTAAAAAAGGCAGGAACAATAAGAATAAGCCCTACGCTGGTTCTGAATAATGTGTTGTTTATACCTCAGTTTAAATTCAACCTCCTGTCGGTTAGTTCACTAACTACTGATAATGAGTTGATTCTGACTTTCTTTACTGATCACTTCCGTATTCAGGATTCAACTCAGAAGTTGATGATTGGCAGGGGTAGAAAACAAGAAGGTTTATATGTTTTGCACACAGATTACTTTAAATCTGATGTACAACCTGTTTTGAATACTGTTTTAGCTAAGATTAGTTTAGATACATGGCATAAAAGATTAGGGCATCCTTCTCATAATGCTTTGGTTACTTTGAGAACAATGTTGAAATATCCAAAGAGTGTAGATAAGCACTGCAAAATATGTCCTATGGCGAAGCAGAAAAGATTACCTTTTGTTTCCAATAATGATATTGCTTGCTCAGCTTTTGATCTTGTGCATATTGATATTTGGGGTCCGCTTAACACTGTCGCACACACGGGACACAAATATTTTTTAACTGTTGTCGATGATCACACTCGTTATACATGGATATTTTTATTAAAACAGAAATCTGATGTGTTAGATATTGTTCCGTTCTTCTTTAAGATGATAGAAAATCAGTTTGGTAAGAATATTAAAGTGCTAAGATCAGACAATGCGAAAGAACTGAAATTTGCTGATTTCTTGAGAGATAAAGGCACATTACATCAGTTTTCTTGCGTACAGACACCACAACAAAATTCCGTAGTCGAAAGAAAGCACCAACATTTGCTAAATGTAGCTAGAGCCTTATACTTCCAATCAAAACTACCATTGAACTACTGGAATGAGTGTGTATTGACTGCAGCGTATTTAGTGAATAGAACACCATCTCACGTATTAGAGAATAAGTCACCTTATGAGCTTCTTTATCACAAACCAGTAGATTATAGTTTATTGAGGACTTTCGGCTGTCAGTGTTATGTTTCTACTTTACCAGCGAATAGGTCAAAATTTGATGAAAGGGCTAGATCATGCATGTTTATTGGATACCCGAATGGCGTAAAAGGGTATAAAGTTTTAGATCTACAAACAAAGAAAATAACAGTTTCTAGGGATGTTGTCTTCTATGAGCAGGTTTTTCCCATGGAACAGGAAAATAACAATGAATCTGATGATTTTCCTGATTTTGTTTTGCCTAAGTTTCTTGAGAATGATTTAAGACAGGAAGTAGATGTTGCGGAAACTTTAACAGCTGAACAAGGAACATCTTCAGTTGAAAATGCAGAATTGAATCAGATTCTTGAAGATACTCACCAAGACTATTTGGCAGAACCTGATGGTGCAGAAAGTGGAACCCAAGAACGAACCTCGATAGATAATTCACAACTGAGCCGAAGGTCAAAGAGGCAGATTAGAAAGCCTTCACACCTTAGAGACTTCTACTGTCACTCTACAGTAACCAATTTTTATCCTATATCAAAATTTATATCTTATAACAAATTGTTACCACAATACAAAAACTTTGTTTCAAATGTTTCTACTAACATTGAGCCACAGCATTATCGTCAAGCCCTATTGCATCAAGAATGGAGGGCAGCTATGGAAGACGAGTTAAGGGCTCTTGAGAGCAACCAAACTTGGTCTCTAATGCCACTTCCAAGTGGCAAACAAGCAATAGGTTGTCGATGGGTTTATAAAATCAAACATCATTCGGATGGCTCTATCGAGAGATTCAAAGCGAGGTTGGTAGCCAAAGGCTACCACCAACAAGAGGGGATTGACTTCATAGACACATTCTCCCCCGTGGCAAAGTCAAGCACAATAAAGGTAGTGCTTTGTTTGGCAGCAGCTAAAAGATGGAATTTATTTCACATGGATGTGAATAATGCATTCTTGAACGGGGACTTGCTGGAAGAAGTTTATATGGAATTACCACCGGGGTATGATCCTAAGGAGTGTCGGGTGAATGGTGGAAAGATGGTCTGTAAACTAAACAAGTCGATATATGGCTTGAAGCAAGCTTCAAGACAATGGAATTCCAAGCTCTCACAAGCATTGCAACAATTCGGATTCAAGCAGATTGAGTCGGATCACACCTTATTCGTCAAGGGTACAGGTTCGAATTTGGTTATCATTTTAATATATGTTGATGACTTGATTCTTGCAGGACCATCTTTAAAGGAGATCGATGCAGCCAAGAAATTCCTCCACAGCAGATTCATTCTCAAGGACTTGGGAGTGCTTAGGTATTTCCTAGGATTGGAGATAGCGAGGCAATCAAAAGGAATCGTTGTTTCCCAAAGGCAATATACAATAAACTTGCTCAAGGACACAGGATATCTTGGGTGCAAACCAGCTACAACTCCAATGGATCCAAAGGTGAAACTCAAGGCAGCTGATGGAGATCCAATAAAAGATCAGTCTCAGTATCGTAGGTTGATAGGAAGATTGCTTTATCTTACTTTTACACGTCCGGACATTACATTTGCGGTTCATAAATTGAGTCAATACGTTAGCAATCCAAGGAGTCAGCATTTAACAGCGGTGCATCATCTTTTGAGGTATCTTAAGTCGACAGTGGGACAAGGTCTTTTGATGAAAACAGACACAGATCTACAGGTCAAGGCATTTTCAGATTCGGATTGGGGTGCATGTCAGGATACTAGAAAATCGGTGACCGGATTTTGTGTTTTTCTTGGTGGTTCATTAGTTTCTTGGAAAGCCAAGAAGCAGAACACGGTGGCACGCTCTTCCACAGAGGCGGAATATAGGGCAATAGGAACAACAGCAAGTGAAGTCCTCTGGTTAGAGCAGATGTTGAATGAGATTGGCTGTCCAAGTTCGAGAGTTCCTATCATTTATTGTGACAACAAATCGGCATTACAGTTAGCAGCCAATCCAAGATTTCACGAGCGTAGTAAACATATCGAAATAGACTGTCACTTCATCCGACATCACTTAAACTTGGGACATTTCAAGTTACTACCGGTTCGAAGTGAGTCTCAGTTGGCGGATATATTTACTAAACCTCTTTCGGCAGTTCTTTTGAGTTATTTGTTATCCAAGATGTCGATAATAAACATATATCGTCCATCTTGCGGGGGGCTATTGAAATCATCAGATTCAGATATTGGATGCAGAGGTGATCCTAATTGAGGGTAGAACAGTAACTTTGGCCCTTGTTATTTATCAGTAGATTAGCCGACATGTAAATGAATGTATATATAGCATTTCTCTTCTGTATTTGTAGACTATTCAGATTAATAAAAATTCAATAGATTCTTTTCTCTTATTCAGTAATTTCTTCATCAATCTGTCGACCTCTTCAATCTGGCCGATATCTAAATTTCCAGTTCATATGCTCATTTGATGACACATAGGTTTCTTCTTTTCTTTATTACGAATAAAACGTGAGATAATTAGCTGGATTAGGTGGCCTATTTGTTCTATTATCCATTTTTTCATTATTATAATCATTCTATAAATCAATTTAATATTAAAGAAAGATAATTTTGATTGATGCGCGTATGTACAGGTTGTTGATAAGCGAGACACTCATCAGCAATTGGCGTAAACATCGCTAAGATAACTTCGCCTCTTCTCTTCGCTTAGAGAAACTGTCTCATAATACAAAACGAAAACTACTAGGAAGAAGCAAAACCCATTACAACTTCACCATTCCAACACACAAAGATCACATCTTTATTGGGAAAAGATCGAAAAGGAAAGAAGGAAAAACATGGGTGAGACTAATGTGGAGAGCCCATCTTCATCAACGTCAGTGAAGAACAAGCCGACAACAATCTTCATACCTCCCCGAGGACCCATGGATTCTCTTTTCACAAACGGGTTAAGCGGCGTCGGTTTTAGCCCTGGTCCGATGACGCTTGTCTCGAATTACTTCGCCGAGCAAACTCCTTTTTCTTTCTCTCAGCTGTTATCCATGGCATCACCGAAGCCATCTGGTTTTTCATCAGACGGTGATAATAGTATTAGTATCGGCGGTAATAAGAGGAATAGGCCAGTGAATCTGATGGTCAATCAACCTCCCCAGATGCAAATGGAAGGTTTGAATCAGCTCTTTATGGTTCCACCTGGGTTGAGCCCTGGTGGGTTCCTGAATTCGCCTGGGTTCTTGTCTCCTCTTCAGGTTAGATTGTTTTCCTTATTTTCTCAATTTAGAGTTGAAGATTGGGTTTTTATTGACGATTTGGGGATTATTAGTTGGTTAGGATTGTGGGTTTCAGAGATCAGTGATTGATGTCTGTTTTTCTTCAAAAGTCGCGATCTTTATCCTCTTTTGCATCTGTGTTTGTCCTTTTGACTTTTTTGCTGGAAGCCTTCTTTACAAATGATGTGCTTTTTATGAATCTTTGGAGCTTCATGGTATAGTTAGATTGAACTTCTTAATTCAAGCTTATTCATTAATGAGATGCAATACATGGTATATCTTAATTGTTTGTATTACATGATGTTGCAATTTTGGTCTGATTATGGACATTTTTTCAAGCAGAGTCCCTTTGGAATGTCGCACCAGCAAGCCCTAGCCCACGTTACGGCTCAAGCAGCATTCTCTCAATCTTACGTGCAAATGCAAGAAGAACTTCAACGTTCATCAAATGCATCGCAAGCCGAAGCTTCAACAAATATTACGCCCTCTGAACCCGAGAGTTCGAAGATCGAATCTCCCGAATTTTCGGTATCTGATAGGAAAACTGTTTCTGGTGATAAACCAGCGAATGATGGCTATAACTGGAGAAAGTACGGCCAAAAGCATGTCAAAGCAAGTGAGTGTCCTCGAAGCTACTATAAATGTACTTACACCAACTGTCCCGTCAAGAAAAAGGTCGAAAGATCTGCTGATGGTCGTATATCCGAGATCATATATAAAGGGAATCACAATCATGATCCTCCTCAGCCTAACAAACGTGGAAAGGATAGTGGGGTTAATCCTATCGAAGCTGTTGATCGGGTGAATGAGACAGATTTTGTAAATTCTGAGGCTAGGAATTTGATCCAAAGGCCTTTTGAGCATAATTCGGCGGCTGGTAATAATGACCGGGAAAGGGAAAATAGCTCGATTGTGGTTGATGATGGCATTGATGACGAACCAATAGCTAAAAGAAGGTGAAGATTTTTTTATCTTCGTTTTTTTTTGCAGTTAGTTGTCTCCAGTATGTACGAATATTCGATGACTTACCAAAAAGACTTTCTTTTTCGATTTGCAGGAGCATAGATATGGGGCCCACCATGCCCGTTTCATCTCATCAAACTGTTTCAGAATCAAAGATTGTTGTTCAGACGAGAAGTGAAGTTGATCTTCTCGACGATGGATTCAAGTGGAGAAAATACGGGCAGAAAGTGGTTAAGGGGAATCCTTATCCAAGGTATCTTTAAACTAATATGACTAAGAATTCGCCGGACTGAAGGCAAATTTGATATATTATGACTTATGTGCGTGAATACGTTTTCTTTACAGGAGTTATTACAGATGCACATACGCAGGGTGTAATGTGCGTAAACACGTCGAGAGATCTGCAGCAGATCCCAAATCCGTGGTTACAACATACGAAGGCAAGCATAACCATGAAATCCCTACAGGAAAATACAATGCCAATGCAGTACAGCAGCAGCTAAAATCAACCAAGAACGTGTCCAAAAACCTCCCTTCACTGAGTGGAGAAACAGATTTCGAGAACAAAGATGAGATACCGATGACTTTACAGCTCAAACAAGAACGCCTCGCAGCTTAAAATCAGTCTCCTAGCAACAGAAACAAGGTATGTGTCCCCACACAATGATGCAAACGTGCGGTAAACGATTTAAGTATTGAATGCTGAAAAATTCTTCTAGCATTTTGTAATCAGATTGCAAGATATATGATGGTTTGTGCAAGAATGTTGTTGTCCCACTATTTTCTGGTAATGTAAAGCTTTTGTAGTTTGTGGCCTCTGTAATATTGTGCAATGTTATTACAGATGTTCGCAAAAGTCAAAAGGTAAATGATTAGTTTAGCGCCTATAGGCTATCTAGCATATTGTTGTGAGCAAACCACTCAAGTACAAAGAAAAGCTGCGCCTTTTTGTTTCTACCTCATCAAACAACTGTTGGTATACTTAAATAAATGCGATGCTTGAGTGGAGACTGTTACTGTACAACAGAGCGACCGTGTTCCATGAAACACTGTAAGAAAGAGTTGCCCTTCTTATATTTCACTTGGACAAGCTTTCTTTTACGTAGTCGTTGAATGTTCGTAAGAGAAGAAGTGAATTGAGACAACGGTACTAACAGCTTATTGTTGGGTCACTACATTTACGTTTGAAAGGAACCTCTTATTGATTACGAGAATAGCGGTCTAACATTCCAGGCGCATTATTTCATCAAAACAGAATCCTCTGTGGTGCGTTCTTATGAGATGGCCAATTGCAAACTCCGATCCGTATTTTCTAACCCGCCAATGCATCGCCCTTCTGCGTTCATGCAGTCGAAACTCTCTTCTCCAGGACGGCCAAAAGCTTCACGCCACCACCGTCACAACTGGGCTCCTCAGACTCCAAAAAACGTATCTTTCCAACGTCATCCTCCACATGTACGCAGCGTGCGACAGCGCCGCTTCTGCGAGCAAGCTGTTCGACAAAATTCCCAATGTGCAAAAGGACACCGTCGACTGGACTATCCTCATGGACTGTTACTCTCGAGCTGGGTCATCCCTTGATGCTCTTGATTTGTTCGTTAGAATGAGGAGAGAGGCCGTCCTGGTTGATGGGATTGTCATGGTTTCGGTTTTCGGCACCTGTGCCAAGCTGGGGAACTGTGCGTTTGGAGCTCAAGGGCATGCTTGTGTGTTGAAATTGGGTTTGGATTCCTGTGTGAAAATGTGGAACGCCGCTCTGGACATGTACGTGAAGTCTGGGGTAATGGGTGACGCAAGGAAGATGTTCGGAGAAATGCCTGAGAGGGACGTCGTCTCCTGGACTGCGCTTTTGTGGGGCGTGGTGAAGTGGGAAGGCTTGGAAAGCGGGAGAATACTGTTCGATGAAATGCCTGAGAGGAACGAGAGAGCATGGACGATAATGATCGCAAGGTGTGTGGAGAACGGTTTTATTAAGGAGGGTTTTGGGCTTCTAACTCGAATGTTATTCGAGTTCGGATTTGGGTTGAACTCTGCATCGTTATGCTCGTTGCTATCAGCTTGTACGCAGTCAGGCGCCGTTGTGATGGGCAAATGGGTTCATGCATATGGTCTCAAAGTGGGAATTGATGCCTATAAGGATGTGAAGTTTGGGACAGCTCTGCTCGATATGTATGCCAAATGTGGTGATATCGACTGTGCTAGTCGAGTGTTTAATATGATGCAGACGAAGAATGTGGTTACATGGAATGCTATGCTCGGTGGGCTGGCCATGCACGGAAAAGGCTCTTTAGTCTTAGATATGTTTAATCTTATGATAAAAGAGGTCAGGCCAGATGATGTTACATTCACAGCCGTGTTAAGTTCTTGCAGTCACGCCGGCTTAGTCCATGAAGGTCGAAGAATCTTCCACAGCCTTCAAAATGTGTATGGAATAACACCTTCCATGGAGAACTACGCCTGCATGGTCGATCTTTTGGGTCGGTCAGGGCACATAGAACAGGCCGAGGCTGTAATAAGGGGGATGCCCATGAGACCAAATGAGGTTGTCTTAGGGTCATTGTTAGGCGCATGCAGCGTTCACAGAAAGGACGATATCGGGGAACGCCTCGTCCAAGAACTGGGCCAAATCCATCCTCATAGCACAGATCACCACGTTTTGCTTTCCAACATGTACTCTTTGTCGGGGAAATCTGATAAAGCAGATTCTTTTCGTAGGGATCTTAGGGAGCGGTGCATAAGGAAAGTTCCTGGAGTTAGTACTATGTACGTCAACGGTCAGATTCATCAGTTTACTGCCGGGGACCAATCGCATCCTCGAACCGACGAAATATACTCGAAGTTGGATGAAGTGATTGGGAAGCTGAGATCGAAGGGTTATATACCCGACACAAGCTCTCAGATTCTTTCGGGCTGCGATGATAGACATAATGAGGAAGAAAAAGAATGGGCTGTGTTTTGCCATAGCGAGAAGTTGGCTATGTGTTTTGGGTTGATTAGTACGAAAGCTGGGACACCTCTCTGCGTCTTCAAGAATCTGCGTATATGCCGAGATTGTCACTCTGCGATGAAGATACTTTCGAGTGTTTATGATAGGGAGATCACTGTAAGAGATAGGAATCGATTTCATTTGTTCAAAGATGGTTCTTGTTCTTGCTCTGACTATTGGTGAAGAAGATACTAATGAATCCATAATCATTATTCAAAGTGTCATGTTTGCTGCTACTCTTGTGTTGGATACGTTCTTCATGAATGAAGAAAGCTTGTAATAAATAAAAGATTATTGGGCCACAAAACGCCTAGCTGTGCTGTGCATCATCGGGTGTTTGGGCTTAAAATTGGAATATTAGTCGTTTAGTGGAATATCTTCGTTAGTAGTTAGAAATTTTCTCATAAATTGAAAGCTGTAATAAAAAATGTATCCCTTTATATTCAATTGGGGTCTTTACGGATAAATATCCATTTGCATAAAAATTTATAATTCAGTACTCTGTTCGTATTTTTTTATATGTAGTACCTAATAGAATAAATTTTTTGCGCATAGTTACCCGATCCGCCGCAGGTACGACATATAAAACATTTAGGTACCCTATAACAACGTATTTTGGTACGTAATACGTTGAGAAAATGGTACGTCATATATAACACACTAAGGTACCATATAGACACCGTATAGGGTACCGTATAAACGCATGCCGTGGTACGCAATACACTTATAAAAAGGTACGACATGAGAAAATTAGTACAAACAGTAAAACGGATACCTATCTGTAAAAATTTCAGACATAGGTTTTGTAAATTTTTTATTCAATTGAGTATTTTTCTATTGATGTCACTGTTCAATTCACTGCAATATAATTAAGAGAAAATTTCGATATATTTCGCATTCATTCAACTTTTTCTCACGACTTGTTTCTTTTTTTCAACTCAACAAATCGCACGCACGAGCCAATATACCGAGTTTGGTGACCTAACTCACCGAAGTAAACCACATGAATCATCACTCTCAATATTTCTCTAAATATAATAAATTAAACAAATCATCCATATTATAATAACATATCGAACCTCGCCCCATAAAACCAATTCCTACGAGTACAAACACGTTTATTAAATCTTCTACGCACAGTTGAGAGTAATAAATCATGAAGCTATTATTATTATTATTACACACACAAACACGAACACCAATCCCAACTTCTGTTTAAATAATTCTCAGTAGTAACTCCATAAGCAATCAAGATTCGCTTGATCCTCCCATGACTTGAGTCCCAAATCATGAGCATTATTCTCCAGGAGAAGATCAAGTATTGACTGATCTTGAGAAACATATGATGAATCAGTTGCAAGCATTGGGCTAGAATCCGAAAGCTTTGGCAAGTTATATGTAAATTGAGGAAGATTATCAGAGCTTAGATGCTCGTCCTTGGAGAAGCAGGTCGCGTGAGATACCTCTGCTTTTAACTGATTGTTTGTAATCGTTTCCGATGATAACTCTGGCAAATTCGAGGTTAACCTCGCCGTATCTCCATTATTACAGTCTCTGTTTCTTGTCAGCCCAGAGATGTGAACTTTCTTGCCGCCGGCGCTCTTCATAAACACTCTGCATATGACCCATTCTTTCTGCAAAAAATATTTCAAACGCTATCAGCAGCGAAAAACAGGGGAAATGAAAGAGCTGTGCTCTTATCTATTACCTTGAGGTGTTCATGCTTGCGATTTTCGCTTTCTAATCTGTATTCGTGCATGACCCAGTTCGTCTTTTCACCTCTAGGAGCTCTCCCTCTGTAGAAGACCAAAGTTTTTTTCATCCCAATTAAGGATTTCGCTCGAAAGATATCCTTATCTTTGCCAGTAGCCTTCCAATAACCAGCAACAGTAGCTCTGTTAGTTCTCAGGCCAGTTGGGTATTTCTTGTCTCTTACGAAGAAGAAATACCATTCCTTTTCTCCGATTTTCGCTTTCCCTTTTTCACAAACGACGACCATAATATAAGGTGTGTGAGTTGATAAGAATATGATATGCTTGGACTGGTAAGAACAACAATCAAGATAAATGTGAGAATCTTACATGGTAAGTCCCAAGGTTCGACCTTGTTCAAGTCCACGTCTCTGATGGCCAAAGTGCAGAAGCTGCTGTCGATTGATTTTGGTGAAAGGTAATGAGTTATGAGCTCTTCGTCGGTGGGGTGGAATCTGAATCCCGGCGGCAAATCGATCCAATCGTCGGCCGTGTTCACATTAGATGAATTTTCCATTTATGGAAATAAAGAGATATTTTTATGGAAGATCGTCAACGAACAAAGAGGTTATGGAAGATGGAGGAGGACTCTTTCAAACAAAAGTAGGGATATTTATATCACGACAATCATGCAGCTGTAAAGTAAGGAAAGAAGAAAAGGGTTTTTGTAACAGAAAGAAAATGAAGAAAGAGAGGTTTGTATTTGTGCTAAGAAGAGAAAGTGATCCAAGGAACATAAATCCATGAATAGTTGTTCCAACGAGGAGTTATATAAACGCGGGATGCAAGGAAAATTAACTTTTGGCCGTATTTAGTTTATGGTCCCTCACTTCTTTCAACCTTTTCTGCTCATCGAGTTTTGTTTTATTTACTTCCGTATAATTTGACTTCAACATCACCACACCTTATCTTTCTCTTGTTAATGAATTAGATATAATAGTGAAATGTATGAAGTCATGTTAGTTGTAATTTGTTTAACCATAGTTATCTACTTGCAAAGCATTGCTATGTGTAACAACTAACTTCCACATGTTCCAAATTGTGAAAGAAATAAGGAATAAACGAAAATGAAACCAAGCGATTAATAAAATAAACATAAATGAATATTAACAAGGCCAACTGTATTTTGATGTGACGATCCTTTTTATTTCCAACTTGTAAGGGGACGATTATTTCTGTTGGGGATAGTTCATGATGCATAGTTCTCGTGATTTAAGGTCGTCCCTTTAGTTAGGCATTGCTCCGTTATTAAAATATAAACGTCTGTCAAATAATGCTATCGACGCATAAAATATAGTAAAACAGAAGGGATTAACATCGGATAACCTTTACATTACTGCCCGCTTTCGACTTGATTTACATTTAGTCAAAGTGTTTTATTTAATGTTGTAAGAACCAATCACGTCCCAAATAAGACCGTGGAACTACCATATAATAAGATTATCCAAACAATATATTATATATTTAATTTTCAACATTTTCAGTTCAACCCGATCCACCTTACTCATATATTACATAAGCCCTTCTGTCATCATTCTGAATGGAATATTTTCCAATTCCGTCGATTACTAAAATTTTAAAAATGGAGAATATTGATCGTAAAAGGCACACGATGCATGTTTGGGATAATAACTCCACTACCACCCCCCAAATAAACCATTCACCAAATGAAAAAAAAACCAGCAAATTACACTGTGCTGCAATATTGTACGACTATAATGATATTAGTCAACTAAAATAAATAGAATTAATTTAAGTTAATGAAATTTACAGCTTTGAGCTAGTCATGCTATATAATCGTTTTCATACTTGTTGAAAAAGGAGCCAAGTAAGCTCGAGCAAGACACTGACGTTCTCAGCAGCTGTTTGATGAAAGTGGAAAAGAAGTATAGGGGGACTTCTAAAACGCGGGAATTTCAAAAGGGACAAGTCACTTATAAAGTCGCTGGGCCAAGTGACGTTTCTCTTAACAACAAGGCGTCTGTTAGTTGGAATTGATGGCGCGTATATTTCCTTTAAATATGTGAATTAACAGTAGATCCATTCATTCAATTTGTGTGTGTTCATCTCTCAACAGAGGAGTTTTTCCCTTCCTTGTAATCTGTAAATTGAGCAATTCAATAAGAAGATATAGCTCCGTGGATGTAGGATCGATTGTATCCGAACCACGTAAATCCGTGTTTTCAATCTCAGTTTTCTTATGGTATCAGAGAGTGAATCGCTTCATCGAGCTGCGATCTGCTAATTTCAGTACGAATCAAGCATGGAAGAAAGTATGAATGCGCCACCACAGCCGCCGCCATCGGGCCAACCAATCACGCCGCTGCCGACAGACAATTCAGCTGTTCCTATGTTCTTAAGCAATCCATACTTCTTGAGCGCCGGAGATTCAGCTGGGCAATTACTGGTACATGAACAATTGACGGGCGACAATTATGCCACGTGGAGTAGGGCGATGTTGATTGCCCTAATAGGAAGGAATAAAGAAGGTTTCGTAAATGGTGACATAGTGCTGCCTCCTTCGGCGGATCAAGAAACAATTACAGCTTGGAAACGGAATAATAACGTGGTTATGTCTTGGATCCTCAACTCTGTGTCCAAGGAGATTTCAGCCAGCGTTCTTTACAATTCCACAGCGAGGGATGTGTGGATTGATCTGCAAGAAAGATTCGGTCAGTCAAACAACCGAGAATTTTTCAGATCAAGAAAGAATTGATAAATCTTGCCCAAGGAACGCAGGGCGTGGCTGCCTATTTTACCAAGCTCAAAACCCTTTGGGATGAGCTGATGAACTACAAACCTGTTGGGCAGTGTACCTGTGGAGTGTTGAAGGATTTAAAAGCCCACCAGAATGAGGAGTACGTCATGATGTTTCTAATGGGATTGAATGAGTCTTATGCGCAAGTGAGGGGCCAAATTCTCCTTATGGATCCGTTGCCCTCTATAAACAGGGTGTTCTCACTGCTAGTACAAGAGGAGAAGCAGAGATCTATGATTTCTGTGAATGCCAGACTAGGTGATGAACACCATAGCAGTGTGACAATGCTTGCAGCGAGAGGAGACCAAGAACCTGTCAAGAAACCTTTCTATAATCAGAAGAAGGACTGGAATAGACCTGTGTGTACCCATTGCAGTAAGAGAGGGCACACCGTAGATACCTGCTATCAATTGCATGGTTATCCTCCGGGATTTAAGCAGGGAAGCAGATTTAGAGGACCAAGGATCAACCAGCTGTCAGCCGAGTCAGTTCAGAACAGTCATGTGATCCATTCATCATCCTCTGCTTTGCCAGACACCATGGTGCACCTGCAGTTGAACTCTCTTCAGCTGCAGAATCTGAAGAATCTACTTAATCAACAGGGGGGAGGAATGCAGCCGAGCAATCTTGATCAGCTACAGGACACTGATAAGCCAACAGGTAAGGCAGCAGGTACATGCCTATCCTTTAATCTGCCTGCAATAAATGAGTTGAGTTGTTGGATATTAGATTCAGGAGCTACGAGACATGTGTGTGGTAATATAACATTGCTAGATGATATACGTGACATAGAGGTCACCCGGGTTATCCTACCTGATAATACAACCATAACAGTAAGTAAAGCTGGAACTGTTAAGCTGAATCAGTTTATTAAGTTAACTGATGTTCTATGCGTGCCTCAGTTTTGTTTTAACTTGATATCTGTGAGTTGCCTGGCTAACAACAGTCGTTGTAGGATCCTCTTGGAGGCTAATGGTTTTTTAATACAGGATCTTTCTCAACGAATGATTGGCAGGGGTGATCAGATAGGTGGTCTTTACATGTTCAAGACAGAATCTGCTCCTAGCCCAGTCTTCTTGAATGATCGTGCAAATTCTGTTTCTAGTTCAGTTTACTTGAATAGTTTGTCCATGGATTTGTGGCATAGAAGGCTAGGACACCCTTCAAACAAAGTTCTAAATATCCTTAAGCCATCTTTAAGGCATTCAGATCAGATTCCACACAGTTTTTGCAAAATATGTCCCATGAGTAAACAAAAGAGGAATGTCTTCCCCGATGATAATAAAACAGTTTGTAGCATGTTTGATCGCATACATTGTGACACGTGGGGGCCTTTTCACAAACCATCTCATTTGGGGCATCAATATTTTGTCACTATCGTAGATGATTTTTCAAGATACACTTGGGTATTTCTAGTCAAACACAAATCAGATGTTGGCTCTGTGATTCCTTATTTTCTGGCCTTAGTTGAAACCCAATTCGAGTGTAGGATTAAGACTATTAGAACAGACAATGCTAAGGAATTTAACCAATCTAGTTTATACAGATCTAAAGGCATTATCCATCAGCTTTCTTGTGTACAAACACCACAGCAAAATGCTGTGGTTGAGCGAAAACATCAGCACTTGCTGAATGTAGCTCGAAGTCTTTATTTCCAATCGGGAATTCCACTAGAGTACTGGTCAGAGTGTGTGTTAACCGCAGCCTTCCTTATTAATAGAACACCCTCAGCTGCTGTAGGAAACCAGTGTCCCTATCAACTTTTGTATCAAAAATCAGTGAATTATAACTCCCTTCGAGCTTTTGGATGCTTGTGTTTCTGTTCCACTCTTAGTGCAGGTAGGAGGAAGTTTGATCCGCGTGCTAAGGAGTGCATTTTCATTGGATATCCTAATGGGGTCAAGGGCTACAAACTACTCGACATAGAAACCAGAGAAGTTATTATATCCAGGGATGTCAAATTCATAGAAACGGAGTTTCCTTTCAGAACTCAGGCATCATCTGCCCAGCCCTCAGAGGATCCCTTTCCTTCTTATGTACGGCCTCAACCCTTTATTTTAAGTGACAGTACTTCACAGGGGGTGCCTTTTTCCCAGCCTGCTGCAACAACCCAATCTGAGGACATCAGTTCTGCTGGAGAAGAGAACTTTGGGGCAAGTGATCCAGTGTTGCCTCAGCAGCACTGTCCTATGTCAGTTGGGGAATTGGAAACAAGTGACATTTCCTTGCAACAAAATGAGGGGCAGCACTCTAGCCATGATGCACCTTCAACCTCAGAGTTTCCAGAAACAGAACCTCAGAGGTCAGAAACTTTCAGAAGGTCTGCGAGGCAATCCAAAAGGCCTGCTTATCTGGAAGATTTCCACTGTAATAACTTGAGAGACCGGACAGTGCTCCATCCAATAGCTACCAGACTCTCTTACCATAATTTTTCTACCCAACACCAGGCCTTCATTAATGCTGTCAGTTTGGCAGACGAGCCAAAAACCTTTGCCCAAGCCATGAAGTCTGATCAGTGGGTCCAAGCAATGCATGAAGAGCTGCAAGCCCTCGAGGACAATGCTACATGGTCGATAGTTCCCTTGCCCCCCGGGAAAAAGACAATTGGCAATCGTTGGGTCTTTAAACTTAAGTTCAACTCAGCCGGAGGAATTGAAAAACACAAAGCGAGGCTCGTGGCTAAGGGGTATGACCAGAGAGAGGGGGTCGATTATATTGATACTTTTGCCCCCGTAGCAAAGCCAAACACCATCAGAATCATACTCTCTCTGGCAGCCAAGCTGAATTGGAATCTGATGCAAATGGACGTCAACAACGCCTTTCTCAATGGAGAGCTAGCCGAGGAAGTTTATATGGATTTTCCCCAAGGTTTTCAGAACAAGTATCAACAGAATGGATCAACTAGGCTGGCTTGTAAACTGCACAAATCACTTTATGGGCTTAAACAGTCTTCGAGACAATGGAATATCAAATTCACAGATGCGGTTAAAGGCTATGGATTTAGGCAAACAGAGGCTGACCATACTCTGTTTCTAAAGGGCAGTGGAGATCAGTTGACAGTGTTGCTTGTGTATGTTGATGATATAGTTCTGGCCGGACCATCACTCGACCAAATACAGCTTGCTAAGACCTTCCTGACCAATTGTTTCAAGGTAAAGGACTTGGGCGAATTGAAATTTTTCCTTGGCATCGAAGTGGCAAGAAGCAAGACAGGTATCTATCTCACACAAAGGCAATATACTTTACAGCTTCTCGACGACACGGGATACATAAACGCCAAACCATTGAGCACACCAATGAACCCTTCTCAGCAAATCATGGCACAAGATGGTGAATTACTGAGCGACCCTTTCCAGTATAGGCGACTAGTTGGGCGACTTCTCTATCTTACCTTTACCAGACCCGATATATCCTATGCGGTGCACAAGCTGAGTCAATTTATGTCGGCTCCTCGAACCTGCCACCTAATGGCTGCCCATCATTTGCTGCGATATCTAAAGGGTTCGCCGGGCCAGGGATTGCTCATGTCCGCAGATACAGATCTCTCCCTTCGAGCCTTTTCAGATGCGGATTGGGCCACGTGCAGAGATACGCGCAAATCAGTCACTGGGTACTGTACTTTTCTGGGCAGCTCCTTAATCACCTGGAAAGCGAAGAAACAAGCCACCGTATCAAGATCGTCCACGGAGGCAGAGTATAGAGCTTTGGGAGCTGTGGTCGCCGAAGTGCTTTGGATCAAGCACTTGCTTCAGGAATTGAATGTGGACAAGATAGCTGTCCCAGTTGTCTTCTGTGATAACGTGTCGGCCCTTAGACTTGCATCTAATCCTAAGTTCCATGAGAGATCGAAGCATATCGAGATTGATTGCCACTTCGTCCGGCATCATGTCTTGAATGGTTCAATTAAACTCTTACCTGTTCGGACATCACACCAATTAGCTGACATGTTCACTAAAGCTCTTACCGGGCCGCAGCTGCAACAACTCATGCTCAAGCTGTCCATCACAGACTTGTGCCGTCCACCTTGTGGGGGGCTGTTGAAAAAGGAGCCAAGTAAGCTCGAGCAAGACACTGACGTTCTCAGCAGCTGTTTGATGAAAGTGGAAAAGAAGTATAGGGGGACTTCTAAAACGCGGGAATTTCAAAAGGGACAAGTCACTTATAAAGTCGCTGGGCCAAGTGACGTTTCTCTTAACAACAAGGCGTCTGTTAGTTGGAATTGATGGCGCGTATATTTCCTTTAAATATGTGAATTAACAGTAGATCCATTCATTCAATTTGTGTGTGTTCATCTCTCAACAGAGGAGTTTTTCCCTTCCTTGTAATCTGTAAATTGAGCAATTCAATAAGAAGATATAGCTCCGTGGATGTAGGATCGATTGTATCCGAACCACGTAAATCCGTGTTTTCAATCTCAGTTTTCTTAATACTTCGCATACATACACAAAATTAGTTGCATTTACTACAACAAACAATCGTATAATGTAAACGCACATTAAAAACCTTATCCAGTGTACTATTCCCATTCTCCCCCCACGTAATCAGATTATAGCAATTTCTACCGCTGTCTGAAATCTGATTGGTCAATGACATATAAAGGTAAAACCGGCCTAATCGCTTTTTTCTTCCTAAGAAGCGATTAAACTTTGACTAAAGACTTTTTCCAACGATATTTTTTTTATTATTTTTCAATCACCTTTCGTGTTTCATTGGCTTCGGACATGGTGCCACGACAGGGAGCAGCCATTTGGATTGATGTCATTGGTAAGAAAAACCAATCTCGGGCTTTATTATTGCATGTGATATTTATATAATATAATAATGCAAATGTTAGGCAAAGGTTCGATTATCCTGCATTCTCGCCGATGTTTCCTTAAACGAACATTTGATAGTAAATAATGGATGAGACTGAGCAAAAGCAGTACGATGATACAATGAATGTATAAAACATCAGCTACAAACAAAAGAACGAAGGATAAGATTGAATAATGTTCGACCCAATAAGGGAAGTTTTCATATTATTGATTTGACGCCCAAGTCGCTCCATTCATTTAATCGGACATAAACAGCAAAGTTCGTAACCATAAGTCCAACATACATACGCATATGCAGTACATTTATCCAATTTCCAGTTATGAATATTTAAAATCTTGATTCGTGCCACTCTTATTATAAATAGGACAAACATGAAAGGATAAAAATTGACCTTTTCTTTTTAATGCAAAATGTTATTACTTATTTAATCCAAATAAATCAAAGACATACACCCAATGGGCTTATATTGGTTGGATAATATTGGCCCATTCTGCCCCTGTTAGTCCAAGGTAGTGGAGTGGGCCGTGTGGCCCAATTTTTAGTCCAACTTAGTCAGTTGGGCCGTTCAGCCCAAGGTGAGTTCGCATGTAATTTTGTTGTCGGGAGAAACTAGTCATGAACTAAATGATAAGAAAATCCGATAGGTCAAATAGTTCCGCTCTCCACCGAAGCTCGTCGCTATGGCGAAAATGCACGAATATTCGAACCTTAAAGCAAATACACGCTCACTTGATCGTCGTAGCCTTCAACTCAAACCTATCGCATCTCAGAGAACTCGTCTACGCCGCTGCTGTCGGCATTCAGACCGCCATCGATTATGCGCACCAGGTGTTCGACGAAATTTCTGAACCAGACCTCTTTATGTGGAACACAATGCTAAGAGGCTTGGCTCAGAGCACTAAGCCTCGGCTAGCCGTTTCTCTCTACGCCCGAATGGAAAAGCAATCCGTTCGACCCGATCACTACACTTTTCCATTCGTTCTCAAGGCTTGCACGAGGCTTTCTTGGGTGGGCACGGGGCGTGCAGTGCACGGCAAGGTGGTGAAACACGGGTTTGAGTGGAACAAGTTTGCTAGAAATGCCCTCATTCATTTTCATGCAAATTGCGGGGAACTGAGCGTTGCTAGTGTTCTATTCAACGATGGCGCCTCAAAGGAAGATGTCGTGGCTTGGTCAGCTCTGACCGCTGGATATGCAAGAAGGGGCGACTTGGATAGGGCGAGGCAACTCTTCGATCGAATGCCTGTCAAGGATTTGGTTTCTTGGAATGTTATGATTACTGGGTATGTAAAGGCGGGTGAAATGGATCGTGCTAGGAAATTGTTCGACTCTGTTCCTCGAAAAGATGTTGTGACTTGGAACGCTATGATTTCAGGCTACGTCCTAAGCGGGCAGGATCGAACTGCACTGAAGATGTACGAAGAGATGACTTTTGTAGGGGAACGCCCCGACGAAGTCACAATGTTGAGCCTTCTCTCAGCATGCACGAACTTAGGAGCGTCAGACGTCGGCGAGAAGATTCACTTCACTGCCATGGACAAGAACGGCTGTGTTTTGAGCACTCTTCTTGGAAATGCACTCATTGACATGTACTCGAAATGCGGGAATATTGACAAGGCTCTTAATGTCTTCAATCATATGAGGGAAAAGGATGTTACGTCGTGGAACTCTATAATCATAGGTTTAGCCTTCAGTGGCCACATGGAGAAGTCGATATCGCTCTTCGAAGACATGAGAGTATCGGGCTTTCCGCCCAACGACATCACTTTCATCGGGGCGTTAATTGCTTGCAGTCACGCTGGGAAAGTCGACGAAGGCCGCGCCTATTTCAACTCGATGAAGGAATTGTACGACATCGAACCAAACGTAAAGCATTATGGGTGCATGGTGGATCTGTTTGGTCGGGCAGGGCTGTTGCACGAAGCGTTCGATTTCATCGACACGATGAATTTCGAACCAAACGCCATTATTTGGAGGACCCTACTCGGGGCGTGTAGGATCCACGGTAACATCGATCTTGGGAGGCGTGCGAACGGCGAATTGCTGAAGCTGAGGTGGGATGAGAGCGGGGATTACGTTTTACTGTCGAATATATATGCCTCGACTGGCGAGTGGCGTGGAGTTGAGCGTGTAAGGCAGTTGATGGATGATAATGGAGTTCAGAAAGAACGCGGATTTAGCTTGGTTGAGAAAGAAGACGACAACCAACTCTTCATAAGCTTTGTGCTCGGTTCGAATTCGAAACCTTGTAGTAATTAATGTTAGAGAATGCAGGGATTAGTGCTGATGATGGGCCAGAGTTTTGTAAATCTGGATCTTTCCTATATATATATATATCCTTCTTGATCTTCTCATGGTGTTTAATTGTTGGTTATTGGATTTGCATGGAAGGATGCGAATTCAATACACTTGCGCAGAAAAATAGCAATACAAAAGCAACTGAAGTGACAAACTCAAACGAAGGATATTGTATGTCCACACAAACTCAAACAAGCAAACACAAGATACAACACAGACTCATAAACAGCACACAATCTTGATCAAAAGACAGATTAAACTGAACGGCGAGAGAGATTCACGGCGGACATTAAGATGAGGAGTACGAGAAGAACAATCCCAATGAAAGATCCAATCAAAGAACCCGACGTTCTTTCGCAGAACGAGTTAAATTGCTGGCAAATTGCGAACCAATTAGTACTAGTGTTCCCATTATGCGCCAAGTATACTATAGCTGCTGCTGCTGATGCCCCGGAAGTCAGAAGCGCGAGCGCCGCCTACGGACACAGAATTTATCATTACATAATACGACTTAACTTTTTTGAGATTTGTGCTGAATGAATGCAGACTTATGTAAATGAATATATATATATACCGCGTCGAAGAAAATCAAGGCCACTCTGCTGTTTCTTGCATGGCTCCTTATGATGTGGAAGATGGACAGTGCTAGAGAAAGTGCCAGGTAGGCGCTTACAATAGCATTTGCCACGACGAAAAACCTAATAACGAACAAACTGTTTGAAATGTTTTCAAAGACGAAAAACTATGCGCTATTTATGAAGATTACGTGAAGGTAGGGAGATCGTCGTATTGAGCCTTGAATCTGATGAACTGAGTGAAGAATGGCAAAGACTCGTCGGTGGTTGCCATTGCGATGGCGCTCGCTAAGGTTGCGCCAATTGCTACGATTCTAAAGATGAAATCCAAAATAGAAACTCCGCGGCTCACGCCGGCTGCTCGTGGGGTTGAACTCGACGAAGCCTTAACACCAACCTCAACACCAGCCATGATAACTTATTATATATATGTGTGAAGAAGAGATTATTTTTTTTTTGTTAGGAATTTAATCGAATTCTGTTTTAGTAAGGATCGTAAAGCAATAATAAAACTACGGAGACTTTGAGAATGGCTCGAAACTATAGGAGCGTATTTATAGCGAGAGTGACGAAGCAAATGTGATATGATATAGAAGTAGGTGTAGAAACATTGTGATATCGTGCGTTTGGTACTTATTATTATTAAGTCTACCTAATGTACTTGCTCGCGTTTTGTGATCGAATATTATCTCTCGTTTTACTTAAATCGGAAAGTTTTATGACAACTTACGAGAGGGATTGTTGTAGATAGACAAATTACGTCACGTTGACCTTTGCGCGTCTTAAACTAAACCTCGTATCACGACTTTGATTCGATGCGTCGTGTAGGGACTTCTTCTACTAAACCCATCAAGCTTCAAGATGTGTGGTTCAGACAAATAAAATGATTATTGTAAGTTTATGATGAACTGTAATATAGCTTGATTCAATTTTTATTTTCGTCCGAGTAACTAAAACTAGGTCGTCGATTGTACCACCAAAAAGTTTTAAGAATAGGCCGTTGGGCTTCTTTGACATCTGTTCACAAGATTTTTTTGTCTTAGAGAGAACCTTAGGAGCTTGGAATCCAAGAATATGTCAATTTTGATTAAAGAGATTGCAGAACTCTTTGCTGTATATTAGATTAAACAAATATTGTTAAAAGAATTAACTTTTTTTTTTGTAATGAACATGATCTACATGGAACTATGTTCCATGAGTTTTACAAATTCATCAAAATCTATCCTATCATCTCCATTCTCATCAAACGCTACGATCATTCTCTTGCACTCATCTACCTTCAACCCTTCATTAAACCCCAAAGCACAGAGAACCTTCTGCAGATCTTTTGCATCAATGAACCCATCTCTATTGCCATCGAACACATCAAAAGCTTCTCTAACCTCATCCAAACTCGGTCTCCTCTCCTCAAACATGTCGTATATATCATCTGCAGAATCCAACTTTCTTGATACAATCTTATTACTGTGATCTCTCTCATTTTTTGTTTCAGAAATCAATCCCAAGCTTTTCAAGACAATTTCGACATCCGATCCTTTACCACACAAGCTTTGATGAACGATTATCTTTTCGACCCTTGAATTCGAATCTTTAGTAGCACGATCTCCGACACCGACGAACTGGGACTTTAGTCCCAGAAAAAAGCTGTGAATCCTCTTTCTGTCAAGAAACAATATGTTGAGTAAGAGGATTTTAACCAATCCCATGAGAACGAGGGTTAGCTGTGTGCTGTTTACACTCATCGATACGTTCTCGAATGGAAACTGAATCATGTAGCTTGAAGCCATTGTTAGTCTACACAGAAGAAGAAGAAATTAGGTAAGCTATAAACAGGGAGGGTTATGAATATTTGAGTCGATGAAGATGCATATATATATATAGTTGATTGCTTTGGGGAACTTAGGTCGGCTTTCGATTCAATGGTAAGGAAACTGCTAGTGGGGTTCGAAACGATTAGTCAATGGTGTCTTTGCAATAATGGAAGGTCACGAGGAAGTTTCTTTGTGGGAGAGGTGTAAGAGCATTTGTCTTGATATTATTGATTATTTTTCTTGACTAGGCAATCTTTTTTAAATAATATATTAGCGCGTGATGTTTAATGTGGAAATACTTGACGAGGAATACTTTTTGAATGGAGAATAATTAATTGCCTTTGAAATTACCTGGAACTACGCTTAGAGAGGGTTTTAGCAGCCTTATACCACGAGAAGATTATAATTTATATCTGATATGGGGCTATCCCAATCAAAGAAATTTATATGTGTGGGTCGGGAAAGTTTATATAGCCGGAGAATGAATTATCACAAAGTTGGAGGGCGTGCGTAAGGTGCTTGTGTGTAAGGGATGTGAAAGGGACGTGTCTGGAAGGTATTGGGACGTGTGGGGACCTGATTGGGACTTGGGACGTGTCTGGGATGTGTTTGGTACGTTGAGGGACGTGATGGGACCTGTTTGGAACGTGTTTGGGGCGTACTGGGGACGTAAATGAAACAACACAGGGGTTACGTGGTTCGGATCTTTGCAGATCCTACGTCCACGGCGCTCAGGAACTGTTTTCACTATACTTAAATGATTTACACACTCAGCTAAGCTCACTCTCACTCATGAATACTAAAAGTGGAAAGAAAATACTTAATACATCGAAAGAGAGAGAATGTGGAGTGTTTTTCGTGTGTTGAATGAGTTATCTCGCTAAAATGATGAAGTCCTCCTTATATAGGAGCTCCCAACGGCCCTAGGATCCCTGATGACAAGACCTTCTGGGATAATGTGAGGTGCAGGGCTGTCTGTCAGGAGCAGAGAGCTGGCAGCAGCTTTTCTGTGCTGTCAGGGACATCAGGCGGCTGAAGATGGGACAGGATCTGCGCTGTCAGAGACAGCAGACGGCTGCCAACTTTTCATGTACTGTCAACTCAGACGTCCTTTCAGACTTCTGAACGTTTGGTGAAGCTTCCCCACGACGCTTCCTCGGAACGACAGGACCTGCTTAGCACAATTGGTCCTAAAATAGTTCCCTAATGGGTGTTAGGTCCCTAAAGTGTGTTGGAGGTCCCTAAAAGTCTCCCTTCATAATCTGACTTTGTATTTTTCAAGGAAACTCATATTTTTTACTAGGTTCTCTTAATAGCTAATTATTTCCTTAATTAGTTATTTTTAGCCTGCCTAATTTATGTCCGTATCAACCACTCCCCTACTCTAATTTGTCTTTGGGAACGAAAGAGGAATTAGAGTAAAAATTGTAAGGCAGGCTGTAATTAAAGTGAATAATTGCAAACTAGGTCTTACCAGGACTCACCCAAAATCCTTACTCTGTTTCTGGGAAGATGCGTTTTATGAGCGGGAATAGTTCCCAAGTTCATTAGCACACCCTCTGTAGCTCCCTTGCTCCTTTATGTCCTGGTGGCTAGGGACGTTCGCGAGGAGATTCCTCCTTCTGAAGGGACGGTGGATGTCCCCGGCGGTTCCTCTCTATTAGGGAGCTCAAGAAGTTCCTATTACTGCCCATGTCCCTGGTGTTAGAAGAAAAATAACTTCACGCAAAAGGTCAGAAGGAAAAGAAAAAAAAAAAGAAGTTATGTCCTTCCTCCCCCGAGGCGTAGGTGTTGAGCCTCTTATGGGACCTATAGGGACTTCAGTGGGTGAGCTCCCTGCTTCTGCGGACCATCTGAACAGACGTGAACAGATGAGCCTGCTAAGTTGTTGGGTGCTCCTAGATGATCAGAGGGCCATCCCTCTGAGGTTTCTTCTTAGGTGGATGTTCCTGGGAACATCATTATCGTGGCATGGTTATAGCGCCAGCTCGCTTAGATGCATGGTTATAGCGCCAGCTTGCTTAGTAATTCGTAAGCCAAGTACGAATTCACGCCTGGGTTGCAATGACCGTCGTCATTGTCCTCAGGTGTCATTTGCGCTAGGCTCTCTATGTCCTTAGCGAGTTCAGTATTTGTGTAGACACTTAGGTCTATAAAATATGGGGATCCCCTCATTGATTTACCCTGGTTATAGCGCCAGCTTCGCTTTGGTACCATTCACGTCGCAGGCTTACTGAGAGCCTTTGATGTCCTGTACACCGCAGCCCGTCAGCGGCGGCATCTTGTACACCCTTATGGGCATCATTCACATCGCAGATGGATTATCTTTGACGTCCTGTACACCGCAGGTCCGTCGACCTTTGGCATCAAATCACACCGCAGATATATCATCTTTGGCGTCCTGTACACCGCAGGTCCGTCGACCTTTGGCATCGATTATATTATACAGTGCACTGTTTATATAATAATATATTTATATTCCGACAAGGCGGTATCAATAGTTTACCCTGGTTATAGCGCCAGCTTCGCTTAAATGCGTGGTTATAGCGCCCGCTCGCTTAATCCGTGGTCATAGCGCCCGCTCGCTTACATGCGTGGTTATAGCGCCCGCTCGCTTAAATGCGTGGTTATAGCGACCGCTCGCTTACATGCATGGTTAGAGCGCCAGCTCGCTTAAGTGCACGGTTATAGCGCCGGCTCGCTTAAATGCGCGGTTATAGCGTCGGCTCGCTTAAATGCATGGTTATAGCGCCAGCTCGCTTACATGCATGGTTATAGCGCCAGCTCGCTTAGTATCCGAGCTCCTTGTCGGAGACTTGGAATTTGAAGTAATGGCGAAATGGAGCTCCTCTCCTCTCGGTTAATGCTGAGGACCCTGGCTCCAAATCTCCGGAGGTTCGGACGACAATGTGGAGCTATCTTCTAGGTTCCCTGGACCTTCGCACGTCAATGCGGAGCTTAGCTTCTTTGCCTTCATCCAGCACGGAGCTGGGTTTTAGCCAGTTTGGAGATCCCTTATAAAGAACTTCGCATGATGGCGAGGAGCTCAGCATGGATATCTCAAACACATAGATCATGTCATCGTTTTCAGCACGGAGCTGGTTTTTAGATCCCGGGAAATTCAGGCCTTCATGCCAGCACGGAGCTGGGCTTCATGTCTTTGTGCCAGCGGGGAGCTGGGCTTCAAAATCCCCGTGGTTTTTCACATGCCAGTGATGTGGAGGACTTCGACCTTCCCGAGGGTCTCTGGATGCCGGCGCGGAGCTGGGGTCATATCTCCCTTGGGTCTTCGAGCGCCGCGATCCTTAGGATGTTTTATGCAGGCGCGTAGCTGAGACCGTAGATCCCTATTAAAAGCTTCGGGAATTTGCTGCCGGTGCGGAATTGGGCTTTTCGGGTGCTAGCGCGAAGCTCGCTTCAAGGTCCTGCGGACCTTCACATGCCCATGCGGAGCTGGGCATTAAGGTCCCCGGATCTGTGACTGCTCAGGTATATGTTTTGGGCCCTGCTGGAAGTTGGGGATCTCTGCTGCCTGAAGCTCCTACTATGACAAGGATACGATCCTTAGATGGAGCTGGCTCCTATCTGGAAGATGCGGGGGTTTGTTTGCCTTTAGCCGGCACAGATCCCCCTAGATCCCGTCTCGACTGCCTTCAGACCTTGGTCGAGGCCATGCCCCACGGACTTCCTTGGAAGTCATACGTGGATGGGTCCTTCTATTTGATCATTCAAACAATAAAAGTTGTTAGTGTGATGCATATATTTATGATGATATTGGTAAAATGAATGAAAATGAGATTTAAGGGCCCTGGAGTTCCGCCTAAGAGCCTTTTCATCACGAGATGTCTCCCGGCTGGTCAGGTCTCCTCCATGTTGTTGCATGACGGTATGAGGTTCCACAGGGCTCGATAGCTCCTTGTCGTGAGGTTAAGGCAATGATGGTTTTTCCTATGCCAGTGGAGAACTAGGGTCATAGGTCCCGACCAGCGCGGAGCTGGTCTCTGAAGATCACCATTTTGGTGATTGTGTCTTCCCAGGCCAACGAGGAGCTGGGCTTAGGGACAGCGCGGAGATGGACCTTCGGTCTTGGGGACCTCGGCATGCAAGCGTAGGGCTCGGCTTTGCTTTTCCGCGGATCTTTGGATGTCGGCGCAGAGCTGGACCTTCAGGTTCCGAGGTCCTTCACATGCCAGCGGGGAGGTGGCCTCCTTTATGTGGCATATCTCTCCGGGACTCCCTATCGATCACTTTTAGATCATGTTCGCAACCACGGCTAACGCCTGGATAAGCCCCTCGGTTACATCCATCAAATAAAAACAAGTGTTAGTACGGTGTGCATCATTATGATAGCAATAATATAGTATGATGAGATTTATAGGGCCCTGAAGCTCCGGCTAAGAGACTTCTCATCATGGGATGTCTCCTGTGTATCTTTGTGCACCGGCGCGGAGCTACGTTTTTAACTCTTTCGGTTCAGGCATCGGAGCTGTCTCTTAGGCCCCTCAGACTTTCGCATGTCATCGTGGAGCTGTGCTTCTTTGCCTTCATTCTAGCGCGGAGCTGTGTTTCAGCAGATTTGGAGATCCCCCGTAACGGACGTGCTAGCGAGGAGCTCGGCATGGAGATCTCAAACACATAGATCATATCATCATTTCCAGCACGGAGCTGGTCTTCGTAACTCCCCAGTGGACTTCACAAAGGGGTTAGGCTTTGCGAGTGGAGCTTGGCTCTTAGATCCCACACATAGGAGCTCCGGTCTTCATGGAGCTGGGCTTCTCAAGCCTTCTGCCAGAGCGGAGCTGGGCTTTTAGGTCCCGAAGGTGGAGTTCCGGGTCTTCTCGCCAACGGGGAGCTGGGGAGACTTCGAACCCGCAACTTTGAGTCTTTCTAGCTCGCTTGGAATCTTCTCCACAAAGTCCTCCCAGTATAGTGAGCATAGGGGCCCTAAGTGGTGGTGGAGCTCTTTTGTTTGGATGTGGTGGAGTTTATCTTCCCTCATTCGGGGGAGCTGCAAATTTTGCTCTGGAATCCAGAACGGGACCTCGTGCAGACTCCTTTAATGCAAATGCTTGGATGGGCCTCTCCATTTCACCCTTCAAATGATAGTAATCGTTAGTATGATGCACATATTTATTATGACAACAATAATATGTAATTGAGAGCGAGATTTTGGAGGGTCCTGAGGTCCCGGCTAAGAGCCTTATCAACGCGGATGTTTTCCGTGGATCTTCACGTGCCCGCATGGAACTGGGCTTTTATCTCCCACTGATCTCCAAGCGTCGGCGCCGAGCTGACTTCTAGGCCCCACGGACCATTGCGTGCCCACACGGAGATGGACTCTGAGCTCCGCGGATCATCGTGCGCCAGCGCGGAGCTGGACTCTGGGTCCCCAGGATCTTCAAGTGTCAGAGGAGCTGGGCTTATACCTCCCGCGAACCTTCGGACATCGGCGCGGAGTTGAGAGGTCCCGAATGCATAGCTCCGGGTCTCTGGGGAGGTTCCGAATGCGGAGCTTCAGGTCCTCTTGCCAGCAAGGAGCTGGGAGGTCCCGAATGCGGAGCTTCGGGTCTTCTTGACAGCAAGGAGCCGGGAGGTCCCGAATACGGAGTTTCGGGTCACTGGTCCAGCAAGGGGCTGGGAGGTCCCGAATGCGGAGCTTCGGGTCTTCTTGCCAGCAAGGAGCTGGGAGGTCCCGAATGCGGAGCTTCGGATCACCGGTCCAGCAAGGGGCTGGGAGGTCCCGAATGTGAAGCTTCGGGTCTTCTTGCCAGCAAGGAGCTGGGAGGTCCCGAATGCGGAGCTTCGGGTCTTCGTCCTTTCCTCATCTTGGTCAAGGTGCTTTACATGGCATTTCATCTTAGGAGCTTCAGCCGCGCTTCGGCAGCTCCTGCGGGTTATAGGTCCAAACTCTTCGGCAGAGAGGGTCTTCTTCCCTCAGTTTTTAGCATTTTCCGTCTCGTCCCAACAGAAATAAGGAAAAGAAAAAAGGAAGTAAGAATGTTAAGCACAACTTCGCACAATATAGGCAAAACAACTTCACGCCTTCAACTCGAAATTTTCCCACAGACGGCGCCATTTGATATGGGGCTATCCCAATCAAAGAAATTTATATGTGTGGGTCGGGAAAGTTTATATAGCCGGAGAATGAATTATCACAAAGTTGGAGGGCGTGCGTAAGGTGCTTGTGTGTAAGGGATGTGAAAGGGACGTGTCTGGAAGGTATTGGGACGTGTGGGGACCTGATTGGGACTTGGGACGTGTCTGGGATGTGTTTGGTACGTTGAGGGACGTGATGGGACCTGTTTGGAACGTGTTTGGGCGTACTGGGGACGTAAATGAAACAACACAGGGGTTACGTGGTTCGGATCTTTGCAGATCCTACGTCCACGGCGCTCAGGAACTGTTTTCACTATACTTAAATGATTTACACACTCAGCTAAGCTCACTCTCACTCATGAATACTAAAAGTGGAAAGAAAATACTTAATACATCGAAAGAGAGAGAATGTGGAGTGTTTTTCGTGTGTTGAATGAGTTATCTCGCTAAAATGATGAAGTCCTCCTTATATAGGAGCTCCCAACGGCCCTAGGATCCCTGATGACAAGACCTTCTGGGATAATGTGAGGTGCAGGGCTGTCTGTCAGGAGCAGAGAGCTGGCAGCAGCTTTTCTGTGCTGTCAGGGACATCAGGCGGCTGAAGATGGGACAGGATCTGCGCTGTCAGAGACAGCAGACGGCTGCCAACTTTTCATGTACTGTCAACTCAGACGTCCTTTCAGACTTCTGAACGTTTGGTGAAGCTTCCCCACGACGCTTCCTCGGAACGACAGGACCTGCTTAGCACAATTGGTCCTAAAATAGTTCCCTAATGGGTGTTAGGTCCCTAAAGTGTGTTGGAGGTCCCTAAAAGTCTCCCTTCATAATCTGACTTTGTATTTTTCAAGGAAACTCATATTTTTTACTAGGTTCTCTTAATAGCTAATTATTTCCTTAATTAGTTATTTTTAGCCTGCCTAATTTATGTCCGTATCAATATCTACCTAATATCTAATTTTGACCGTCAACAAATTTCCAGCATATAATATGATTCAAAAGATATATAGCAAAAACATCATGAGCACAGACGAAACAGTTCCCCACTTATTCTAACAACCTATGCGGGACTTGGACGATTTTGGGCAGATCTCTTCTAACTCAGTAGTCATATATGTCTCTATATCTCTCCTCTATTTACAGAGAAAAAGAAAATGAGAAAGACCGAAAGCTCAGAAGAACCACCTATCATTACTTAGTAGTAAAGAACAACTAGCTAGGTAGCTAGCTTACGAAACAAACAAGTTGTCTGTCATAGTCTAATTGCAAGATCATACCTTCACGAGCTCTCATGGAAGCTCAACGACCTCGATAATGCAGCTGGATTGGCTTGTAAAACCGTCGAGGTTTCAGAAACACGATCTTTCTCATCACCCTTCGACTGCTGTTGATGTTGTTGTTGCCCTTGAAAGGCTTTGAACATACGGCTTCCTCTAACAGAATCATTCGCATCGTTCTTTATGCCCAGCGTCACCCATATCGAGCTCTTAGCAGCTTCTTCGGGATTGTCTATCCTTAAAGTCTTTGGAACCAACGGAATATTTTCTTCACAGTCGCCTTCTTTAATAATCGAACTGTCCTCCTTAGAACTTCCTGGCGTTATCGCATTTCCATCCCTCGAATGTTTTCCAAGAGGGGAATCTGGGCCAGACCCAGACAATGCTTGGCTTTGTGAAGAAGGGTTCGGCGGTATGATCCAAGGAACGTTCCACGCAGCGGATGCAGAACCACCACCCCAGTAAGGAGGCGTCGGTGTAGTGTAGAATGGAATGGGAAAAGTCGAAGGCCTAAAACCAGTGTTTGGAGGCATTAAAGGGTTCCATGGAACAGAAGTCCATGGATAAGCAGGCCACGGTGATGCTCCAGGGTAACTCCATGGAAATGGGTGGTGATGATGATTCGAAGTCAACTCGGGCAATCCATTTTTACCCAACTCATGACATGAAGCTGATCCATTGCTCACAGTAGACAATCCACTCAAGTTCTCGCCACCATTTTCCTTACTTATTACCTTAGGAGAAGAAACTGGAATACCATGCTCTTCAGGTTTGTGATATCCATTTCTCGGGTTGCTTTGCATCGTCTTATCTGCTATGTTCAGAACAGAAGCCATTGATTCGCAAAGTGGACCATCTGAGCTGAAAGTGAGGACAGTTCCGTTAAGGTTTAGGGTCGGGTGATGATTTCCATTAGCAACGAGATCAAGCCGTGAGCCTTCAGGCACGGCTATATGTCTGAACTGCGAGACAGAGTTCTTGTTCTTACGGCGACCAGCGCCTACGGGCACGTTCCTCATGCTACCGCCAGCTGTCCAGTACCTCTGGCAGTTCTTGCAGAAGTGCCTCGGCTGGTTCACGTTGTAGTTGTTGAAGTAGCAGAACTTCGTCTCCATGCTATTACAGCGAGGGCATGGGATTATCTTGTCTGGTTTCTTGAGGGTTTTGTCCTGAGAGTTGCTTGTCTCGTTGTTGCCTTCTTCTCCCTTCGAGGTTTTGGGCGATCCTTTATTGTTATCAGCACCAGCGGGTGATTTATCGTCAGTAACAGAGTCTTTAGGATCGTCTGATGAGATCATAGGTGTTGATTGATCTTCTTCCTCTTTTGCTGCATCACCTCCTTTGGGCTCTGATAGACTCTGAAATCATAGAGATTTATCCGTGAAGAAATCAACAGCTTAGACATGTGTGTCTATGGATATAACCAAAATATGATTCTATTTCGGACATGAAAACCTTAAACAAAAAGAGTCAAAACACAACTGACTAATCAATCATCACAAGTAGCTGGTAGGATGCCTTAAGAAATGAATCAACGGAAACTATCCAATCCCAGAATGAATTCAACTCCTTAGCTGTGAGTAAACTAAAATCGCTTGAAAAACGTAAAGCCAAAGCCATAAACTCCCCCCAACGAAACCAGTCACATCTACCGTAACAATAAAGGCTATATCCAGATAATTAAATACCTCAGTTAATTCGACATCCTTGTCTGCATTTAAATTGTTATCTTCAAGCATAGGGCTAGGCGAACAAGGTGGATCTGCTGAGCTGTGTTCCTCCGTTACAGATTCTCCACAAGGAGCAGAAATATGACCAATCGACGGCGCAGGAGCTTTCACGGCCGGCAGCTGAATAGTCTTGCCAAAGAGCTTTAACTTGGGATCTTTCGGTTCAGACATATCTCCTCCTTTTCCTCTGTTTTCCAAAACCCGATAAAAAGAATATATGTGAAAAAGGAAAAAAAAAAAACCACAATAAGGAGATAAAGATAAGCACCGCTGGGAGTTAGAGATCTGACAAGAACACACCTGCGTGTATTACCTTTTACCTTTTTCTTGGGCTTTTTTGGGGTTTGTGCCTCTGTGTGTTTTTTATTTATTATTTTTTAGTTATAATTTTTGTGACGACGATGAGTGTTGATTTTGAGACAAACGGGTGAGATGAGAGATAGGCTTAAAGTGATTGACACGTCAGCGGAGAAAGCGAATCCTCAGCCACAAGTTCTATGTGGTCTTGAGATCTAAAGCCTTTTCTTTTTTCCTTTTTTAATATTTAGATTCTTTAGCAATAAAGTGGACCTGACCAGCCCTTTTTTTTTAATCTGACTCAGCAACCTTTCCCCTTCACTTTTTCTAATTTTTTACTATTTTATGGCCTTTACTAAGACCTTTTCCTTGGTTTTGATTTAATGGATAAGAATGAAATTCACCCAAATGTTTGTGGAATTTGGACACACACCACGTTTAGATTAATATTAGTTTACTATATTATTCTCAAAACCAATTAAAGCACTGTGAGAACTTTTTAGTATGGGCCATCGTTTTTATGTACTTTGTGTGGTATTCTTATGCGTTTGAAGTTGTGTGGCTCAACTTGCGTGATTAGGAATATCTATGGGTTTCATAGAATTTTCTCTTTTATGCACAAGGACATTTCTCCTTTATTTTGTCCGCCAATAATCACCACCACTTATGGGTTAACAGTGTGAGTTCAATTAGGAAAAAAGAAAAAGAAAAAAAAAGAAATATTTTTTGTGTTGTTTTTTTATCCCAAAATATTATTATATGACTATGTTTCTTGTAATATTATATGTTATCCTTAAAATTCCCAATGAGACAAAGGATATTGCAAGTGTTTCATTATTATTTATTACTATTCCCATTATCTATGGGCTACAATCTCTCAGCCCTGTAATAAAGCAAACGGCCCAAATATCTTTAACGACGGCCCGATTTTCTAAACCAAACGGCCCAATATCTTTAACTACGGCCCGATTTTCTAAACCAAACGGCCCAATATCTTTAACTACGGCCCGATTAGCCTATTAGCCCATTAAATTTCAGGAATGAACAAGTTCTTACGATGATTAATGAACTGTTCTTCGGCTGCGTTTGCTTTTCAAACCCATTTATGCGAAAGGTCCAAGCCCGATAAAAAATAGGGATCTCATTTAGGATAAATAATAGAAAGACCCATTTGATATTTTTGGGCTTTAACAATTTACCCGGGCTTCTTCTTAGTAAACCAAGCATGAGACTATAGTACTAACTATATTGTAACCCATTTTCTAAGTTTATCCTATAAAGCAAATACACATTGATGGTAAATATGATTAATCCCCCCAAAAAAATATGATAAAAAGGTAATAAAGAAAGAGAAAATACGGTGGATATAATTGACTAGTATATGTTGCCCATTGTGCATGAAAATAAAAATTGATAAGAGTTTTTTGTTTTAATTTTGATTTTAATATTTATTAGAAAAATATGCATTTTATTTTTGTTTTAACTCACCCGAAAAGAGAATAGATACTTCTAATTTCTACCCTCCTCAAAATATAGGGTGTCGTGTCACTATGATGTTTTTGGCGCAACCCACATCGTAAACCTATAGTTTTATTCAAAATCTTTTACAAATACCATTATCCCTGATAAACTAATGATCTGAAGAAAAGAAAAGAAATATAGAGACCATGTAAAAGTAATCCATGGCCCGTTTGGTTATAAGGGCAATATAAAAGCCCACCATTAATTATTTAGTATGAGCCCATCATAAGTTATCTTGGACTGATAAATTAGTATATTTGTACCGGGCTTGTACTCTAATATGGGCTAAAATATAAATATCGGGCTGCAATTATAAAACCAAACGCTGTATTATCCAATACTAACTATGTTATATGGGCTTATATAGGACACCAAACGGACCAGTTCCATCATTGCACTAATCGTGAGTGAGTGTTTCCGCAGCTGGCATTTCTCCGCCAGAAGCACCGCCGCCGCCGCCGGCGTCCCTACTACCTTCATCTGAGCCTCTAATAATACCACCGCTAGCGTAAGACAAGCGAACCCTCCACCCAATCCAACCACCAGCCTCCTTCTCCTCCTCCGCCGGCATACCAAACCTGCAAATCGGACACGTCCCTCTAATACCCAACCACCTGTCAATACAATCCGCGTGGAAATTATGCCTACAAGGCATCTCCTTGACCTCCACGCCACCCTCTACCTCCGCCGCCAGGCAGATCGAACACTCAAAACCCTGCTCCGGCGAAAGACTGACGCGCGGCAGCGATTCTATGGACGGCTTGGACGCGGGGAGTGGGCCCTCTTTGGATTCGATGGCGTCGGAGAGCAACGTATCGACGTCTGCCACCGAACCTTCCGTTACGATCAAGGATCGAGTGGGCTGGTGCACGTACACCACAACCTCGCGATTGGCTCCCAAGGCCGCCGCGGCGTTGGGTTCGTCATCTAATAATCGGCTGACGATCCATGGGTGGAGGAGATCTGCCGCGTCGGAGAGATCCACCAGCGACGGAGGTGATGGGGCTGTTGAGGAATCAGAGACCGGCAAAGACATATTATTAGGAACTTTCTTATACTATTTGCTTTTTCCCTTTGGGAACTTTCTTTCTCAATTGTAATTGTATGCGGATTTCTCGACTAATTTTATAGGGTGTAGGAAAGTTACCACGATGGCATACGTTTAAACGCGTTACTGATGCGTAGCCCATGACACCGATGCGATTCACACTAGTATCATACACACAGGTTCATTAACTCATTGTCGGCAAATTTCTTTTTCCTCGACATAATATATCTTTACATCATCAATTCAGTCAAAGAGGTAGCTGTAGCGACACGACGCAGACACTCGCTCATTTCACCACTGATACTTAGCAGCTACAAGAACTTCTTCGTATTGCAAAGCAGCATTATCCCAGCTCAAATCTTGCATCATCCCACGCCTCTGCAGCCCAGCCCAGCTCTCCCTATACTGCCTATAAGTCAACAAGCAATTCCCCAAAGCACTAATAAGCTCGCTCGCCTCAGCCCTACCAAAAGTCCACCCTAAGCCCGTCTCCTCAAACGGGTTGAACGGCTGCACCGTGTCCCTCAGCCCGCCCACCGCGTGGACCACAGGCACTGTCCCATAAGCCATCGCGTAAAGCTGGTTCAGCCCGCACGGCTCGAACCTCGAAGGCATCAGCAAAACGTCAGCACCCGCCGTGATCCTATGGGCGGTCCTCACCGAAAACCCGACCCATCCCCTGACCCTGTCGTGGTACTGACCCTCGAACTTCCTCAGAAGCTCCTCCAAGTCGGGCCGACCCGTGCCCAGCATCACAAGCTGTACGTCCTGAACCATCATCCAAGGCACGGCCTCCGCGATCAAGTCGACCCCCTTTTGGTGGTCGAGCCTTCCTATGAAGCCGATTAAGGGGACGTCTTCCCTCACGGGAAGGCCGAGCTCCTTCTGAAGGGCGGACTTGCACTGGGCTTTCCCGGGATTTAGGGTTTCGAGCGAGTAGTTTGCGTAGCCGTCGGTTTGGAGGTGGACGTCCGACCAAGGGTTCCATTCCTTCGTGTCGATGCCGTTGACTATTCCTCGGAATTTCCAGTCGTTTTCGCTTATGATACCGTGCAGGCCCCACCCGCCCTCGGACGTCTTGAGCTCCCACGCATAGCCATGGCTCACCGTGACGATTCGGTCCGCCGTCTTAAGGCCGGCTGCGAAGATGTTGAAGTGGTCCCCGCCGAGCGGGTCGTAGAGCTTGAAGAGGTCTATGTAGTGGGGAGGAAGGTCAGTGTAAGAGAAGTCTTCGACGGGCCCGCGACCCTGGTGGGCTATGTTGTGGATGACGAGGACGGATCTCGTGTACTGCATTAGGCCGTTGTCTCGATAGTATGCCTTGAGGTAGACGGGTAATAGAGCCGTGTGCCAATCGTTTGCGATGAAGACCAAGTTTCCGTCCCCGTAGCAGATTCCGCCGCAGGGGACGTGCCAAGGTACCTGTGTAGTAGTGCGCAGTAACAACAATTCTTATGTAATGTCTGATGATATATGCGAAAACTGATGCGGTGATTAGCAGCCAATCGTATACCTCGACGGCTGCTTTGCAGAACAAGACCATGCGCTTCAGAATATCCTGCAAGAATGATGTTGTTAGAACGAATGCAATGGTGTACTCTTTATTTACAGATTAAGCTGAAAAATCGCACGCTCAAGCCTCGAAGTCATGGTTCAGAGGCCGCACTCTAACAAACCTGACGGTTTCCTCCGTATATGTTTTTTCCCAAGTGTCGAAATGGGGGGCTGTCGATAAACACAAAGTCTACACCGTCGATGAAGGCGTGGAAGTAATTAACCTCAAAGTCCTGCGAGCATGCGATATCACATCAGACGTCGTCGTACAAACGAGAAAATGGGTAAAGAAAGGAATCAACCATGTCAGTAACTTTTCTACCTGCCCGTCGACTTTATATCTCTTTCTGACACCTACGTCTTGAGCTTCAGCATATTCGCCGTAGCGAGGTACAACAACCTGTGAGTTGCAGAAACGAAATGTTTAATACCTGAACCTTAGCTAGAACTAGGCGAGAATCAGCATGTGATTTGCCCATTTACGAAGGACTTGTTATATAACTAAATATAAGAATGAAGTGTGATTCTTAAAACTCTTAACAGACTAAATGATTTACCATGACACGGTGTCCACGCCTGGCTAAAGCCTTGGGTAAAGCCCCGGCAACATCTCCAAGCCCACCTGAGTATCAAATAAAATTAATACCAGCAGAAAAGATGAATTGCACTGACTAATTTTCATATTTCTTGTGGCAGCATCATTTATGCAGAACACCAAGAAAATATATCTTCCATAGCCACGAGAAAAAAACCATAAAAAGTGTTTTGACACTTGATCACTTGGCACAAAAGTACCTGTCTTAATCCATGGAGCGCATTCAGCAGAAACCAACATTACGTTCATCACATTTGGCCCAGCCAATGGAGTTGAATTGACATCTTCTATCCCAGATTCTTGAACTTGGCCATTTGGATCAACTGCATAAGGTTCATTCACATCTTGTGCCCTCTCACTTTTTGTGCTTGGCAGTGTATCAGACAGTACGACGGTCTTTGAAGTCCCATCCTTCAACTTCTGTTCTATATCTCTCTCTGTGGAAGTCTTTGTACCCGATATCGGGCTACCTGTTTTCTGAAACTCCTTGGAAGATTTTGTTTCTGATGAAGGCTCTCTCTGGGCCAGTCCATTATTAGATTTCAAAGGCACAGAGGTCAGATTCTTCAATGAAACATTTACAGAAGACGCAGCTTCTTGCTGCTGCCTAGATTGGGCATCAGATGCAGCAATGTCCTTTCTGACTTCTTTAGCACCTAACGAAACCCAACTTGAAGTTGAATTTTCATGACTTCAGGTGAACTGCAGAGACATAGTGCCAATCAAACAAGTTAAACCGCTCACAAGAACATAGTTACCTGTTGGAGCAGTGTCAAGGGTGGAGGAAATGCCATTAGTCTCAACATCTGAATCCTCACTGGTGATGCTATCTTTTATAGATGAAACTAGCTTCTTCCTTTCAGAGATCTGCCAAAATTCACACAGAAAACAAATAAAATAAAATGCAATTCTTCTTTTCTATTCAGGCTTACAGGGAAACAGATAGTTTGATATCTACCCACTTACTACCATTATAATCTTAGTCAAGAAAAAAAAAGAATGCACATGAAAGGTATAACATAAAAAATTGGAAAAGAAATTAATTCCACCCGGTTCTTGAGCGTCAACCCCAGCAGTTTGAAGACTTAAAGATGCACACACTCTCAACAAGCTGATTTTCACAAAATTCACCTTTTTCTAAAAAAAAATAGAACTACAGCAATCGAACCTGCTGCAAAAGGTCTCTTTGCATAGCAAGAACCTTTTTGCTCTTTTCTATTGTGGCCTGCAAGGCGTCTTCTTGCTCATCACCACTCTCCTCTACGCCGCCTACGTCGTTCGTAGCTTTCACGCGCTTCTGCAAAGGTCTTCTGCTGAAAAGATGGTGTACGGTTGAATTTCTCGAAAACCCACTTGAGTTACTGCCGCCGTCGCCAAACACACCAACTTCCAAGTGCTTCCTTGGTCTGTATCCAAGGATGGGAATCACCGGTCGACCATGATTCGAACTGTGAAGCAGCATAGAAGTGTCAACTCCAGCTGGGAATGTCCCCATCGACGCCATTAACTGTTCGACGATTTGCCCAACAGAATAAGAACAGAAACTTCCTCGTTATCCCCCAAAATTTTCAGAGCAGTGAGCAGAGCCAGTCAGTCAACGAGAGCCACTGATTCCTTTGCAGGAGAGAAACGTTGCGATCCTAGGTTGTCTTCCTTCACTTTTTCCTTATTTTTTATTCATTTTTTTTATAATCATGGTACGAATACCAACTGAGCTCAGCTTTCACTGGTTCGATTTGAAGTAGGACCCACTCAATGATGGATTAGTGGTACAGTTTCAACCCCGTGAGGTTGAGATTGATTGAATGAAATATCATGTTAGAAATTTTCACGCACAAGAAAGGCCACTTTCTGCCTGGTTGATCAATGAGATCTCTCTCTCTCTCTCTCTCTCTCTCTCTGTCTTTTCATGGACCAAAACAAAACCATTTCTTGAAGCGAGCATGTGGAACTCGTGGAAATGTGAGTATTCTTCTTGATCCATTTTTTAATTGTTAGAAAAATATCTTGTACTGTTTTATCCGTCAGAAGATAATCATCCAATTTTGTAAAGGCTGAGGTAAACTTAATGAAAGGCCCAATATCTTCTAACTAGTTCTGCCGCCAGCCAAGCCAATAAAATCCCATCCCATGTTAAAATTAGCGTCTATTAATTATTCTGTCTGTGTGGTTTCGACGTGCAATTGCAGGCTAGTTAGTCATCAGTCATCACATATAATAAGAACAAAAGCTGACAATATGTTTGATGAAATTGTCTGAAGGTATGATCGCTGCTTTTGTTGAATGGTCGAGTCGAGGTATTATTACTATACAAGTGGCGTTTCATTTAGATTGAATCCTCTGTTCCAGATTGGTGTTCCAATTTGGTGTTCCACCAACCAAATTGCGACAAGTGTACAGTTGGTCAACTCAATAACACTTGTCGGGAAATGGTTGGTGGAACACAAGGTGAAACACTGTTGTGGCACAGACGATCCGATGCTGGAAAAATTCATCTAGGAAATTTTCTAACAGACAAGTTGAGCCGCGATCAACAACAGAGAGCTTCAGACACGTATAGGTTGATCTTCCACCATTATTATCAAGTAATAATAAATAATCATGTTCTTGGACAAACAAAATATATATGTACATGGTACGATGGAACGATCACAAGACAGACAAGACAAAGACAAGACACTTGTCCTTCCCAAGTTACGTGCTTCAATGTAACTTGAATTCTCCGACCGTGACTAGATATATATCTGTTTTGTGTTTTTAATTGTTTCGCTTGATGAAAATATTAGTATATAGTAGAGCGTGGTTTGTGCCGAACAAATCCACGTCAAGAAAACATCATCGTCTACTATTACCTAATCCACTCCTACCCTTTCTTGTCTTTTGTTTTCCGGAAGAAGACAATGCATGCTATGATATTATCTTCTTATTCTTTAACCGAGACATCCCTTCTTACGTGCGTTACAGACAAACCTTCTGAGGATTATCTTTACACGTATCGTTTTGTCTATATTCCCAGTTAATCATGCATGGGAAGTTAACTTCACACAATATATTATATATCTCATTTTCAAGTGAAGCAATCAGTGCTTTTAATAGAACACAGAAATATGGTCTTTAAAACAATAATAATGACAGATTAATTATAATTCATCGCCTGTGATCAAATGTTGAATAATCTGCTGCAGAGCTGTGTAAGTACCAGTGACTAAAACAACTCCTCCTAACCCAACAATGCCCCAAATAACCACCGTTTCCAACCTTCCCAAACTCCTATAGATGCCTGAAATCTTCAGAAAACACAAACAAGGAAGGATAATCGAAGCCGTCACGCTCAAAAAAGCCCCGACTAGAGACATCAAGTCCTCAAAGAAGGGAACACTAAGAGCCACAACCATCGTCGTTACTACCAAGAACGTCGTCCTTACCAATCTCATCCCTCTTCGTCTTGGACCACCACTAGAATGGAATCGGCTCTCTAGTGCATTCACTATTGGAGTCACCATCAAAGCATACTTTGCCAAAGGGTTCACCAGCGTTGTGTAGATCGCCACCTTCGAGCTCACTTTCTCCGTCGGAAGGTTTAGAGTTATCTGAGATTCAACCTTCGAACCGAACATGAGATAGCCCAAGACTGCAATGGATGCGTAGCTCATCGTACTCACCACAAAACAAACCAGCAATACCTTTACACGTACGTACATCATAGTATTATTAATCGTTTAAGTACTCGTTGGAGGAAGGAGACAATACAAGTATGTCAACAAAATGTAAAGAAAAATTTGTTAACGACACACAAATTCAACACCTTGGAGAACTTCTTCTGATTCCTCATGGAAGTGTAGAGAGTGGGAAATACTGGATGAGCACAGTAGCAGAAAGCGTACAGGCTTATAGCGCTCGGCAATCCCCTCAGGTTTAACATTCTCCCCTCTCCACGAAATCCAATCCCATCAAACGTGGCAGCGCACAACACAGAACCGACGAGGACGAAAGAAGCTATGACGCCCGTGGCTGATACGTAAGAAAGAACGCTCATATTGTCCAGCCAAACTGTGGGCATCAAAATTAGTCCTACAATGACGATGAAGCTCTGCCTTCCTCCTACAGAGAAACCTCCGACCTCAAACTGAATGTCGGGGAATAAGTTGTTGAGGTTGTCTCCTTCAAGAATCAAGAAGCCCGTCGCTACTAAGTAGAGCTCTGTGTTCATTGATATGGATACGATGGCCCTCCCTTTGGGTCCGAAGGCTCGGTGTCCTATGTCGGGATAGGTTCGTATGGTGGGGTCCATGTCCATGCATCGCTGGATTAACAGCCCTGTGTAGAATGTGCAGACTGCTATTAGGAAGAACATGGCTAAGCTTAACCATCCACCTGAGGATAATGCATAAGGTATTGACAGTATACCCACGCCTGTACATGTAAAGAAAGACAGAGAGAGAGTTAGAAATGGCGTTTTTCATGGATATATATTCGCGTTATTAGAGCTAATAACCCGACCAGATAAAGCGTTGAGCCCATTGAAGCAAGTCTTGAAGAAAGAAGTAGAGCTTGAAGAAGAATGCCGTAGATGAAACGACGACGACTGCTCATCTGCGTCGCCTTTACAGATGGGCAAGAGATGATCAATAAGAGGAGAGTGGCCTTTATCGTCTATTTCGGCCATCGTCGTATACGTTGTTGAAAGAAAATGTTTTGTTTTGTGAATGTGTGTTTATTTTCTCTTTATTTATAGTAGGGCATGGCTGCTTGTCACGTGATATACGAATAAGTTGCTAGATAATACAAATTTTTTAAAAGCTGATCAAATAGTGTGTGGTCCAATTTTGGGAACAGTAAGGTTATGAATCTAATCTGTATATTGTAGGTACATATGGCACCACCATAAATAAATTTTGTGGAAGGAAATTGGGTAACCATTCATTTTAAAAATAAAAATAGTACTGATTAAATAAGAGCAAAGAAAAGAAATGAAGTGTCATAAGCGTATTATCAAATGGAAAAGCTTTTCGTCTTCTCCCAAAAAATTACAAATTTGGGAAACCTCAAGAACAATAGGCAACAGAAAAAGAGATATGACGTCTGTTATATGGACCTTTACTGGTGGGCCAATTTAATGGGCTTGAGCAATTTTGTGGGCCTTTTCATATCTTAATGATTATGTAATCAAAATGGCAGCATTTAATACAACGTGTTGGCCTAAATGAGTGCTTTATGTTTTCTGTACACTTTGTTGTTCCGTGCTAAACTCTTTTTCTATTTTCTCATTTATAATTTAATTCAATATCTAAAGACATTCACCAATGAATTAAATTACACTTGTTGAATAATGAATGAAACGTGGCAGTTAAGCAAGAGCTCAGAAGCGATCAATCTCCACGAGGTCGTCATTAAGCCAATATCGTAACCACGTGTTGGATTTTAAAGGAATTATTAAATGTTAATTATGTTCACTAAACTCCAAGGTTATCATATGTTTTATTTTAAAGCGTACAGCCTTTTGTTTTATTATTGCTCAAAGGATGTAATAAAATATTAAGCACGCAATACTAGCAATAAACAGTACAGTTTAGGCACACAAATCGCACACAGTCTGAAAATTCTATGGGATTCGACAAAAGTGTTATTTATTTATTTATATTGGGTTCCCTCCCAACAGTATTTGGTTAAATTACAAAGAGTGTCTACTTAGTTGAATAAAATTTAAGGTATTAAGGTTGATATATAACGTACGGCGAGATGATGGCGAGATTCCCTTGCACGATAAAAGCTTGCGAAGATTGGTAATTGAATAAAAAACGCGCAACTTTGGAGCCATCCATTCACTAATGAATTGTTTTCATGGAACACATTAAAATTGAATGGGATCATGTCAGCTGTAAATAGAATGATCAAAATTGGCAAGGAATCAAAATTAGCAGGGCAATGGGGGTATTTGCTTTAAAATTGAGTGCCTACTGCCAAGACTAGGGGCTTTGTCTACTAAGGTTGTGCTAGGAAGTCGAAAAAAACTCACTATTACATCATACTGATCGTATTGAAAATCCACAGATAAAACAACCAAAAAGATATTACACAGAACACCAAGTCAAATCCTAGGCTAAACAAAGAATATATTTTATATAGAATTAAGTGGTTGTTTGTGTGTACGGGCTGTGGAGGACCTGTCAATTAAATATATAAATATATTTATCAATTAATATATAATATTTATTATTGACGGGTCAGCCCGCGGGCCGGCTCGCCCCGCCCTACTGAAGCCCCTGAGGTCCGCGCGGGGCGAGGCGGGCCTGAAAAATCGGAGCCCGCCCTGCCCTTTCGACGGGGCGGGGCGGGCTGGGTTCGCGGGTAATATTCGCGGCTCTATGGAGTGGAAAGAGATAGAGAGAGATAGGGTTTCCGTATTTATTAATGACGGAGCATCTGATGATGATGCGATGTGAGTCAGTAAATCCACTTAACTCAACTCCGAACCAAAATCCACTTAACCACAGATTACCAAACTCTGGTTGAATTACTGAGTTACGAAAGAGCAGCTAAGACCTATTTTTATCTCTTGATAATATCTCTGACTACAGTTTCTCTCTCTCTCTCGCTTCTGTAGTGAGAAAAGCTTCCAAAGATTGTATATCATTTCAATGGAGTTTACCACCGCCGCCGCGAACACCAACGTCACATCGGCGGCGGACGCAGTAAAAACCCCCGAACCCGACACCGAAACTCCGACCCGCAACCAACCCGCGCACTTCACCAACGGCATCTTGAAACGCCACGCGCCGCCGCTCCATCTCCACCACGGCCACCCCGTCGTGGTGACCTACAAGGAATGCTTGAAAAACCACGCGGCGGCGATGGGCGGTCACGCCGTCGATGGCTGCGGCGAGTTCATGCCTTCTCCTTCGTCGAACCCCACCGATCCAACCTCACTCAAGTGCGCTGCCTGTGGATGCCATCGGAACTTCCACCGCCGCGACCCCGACGTCACTGCCGCCCACCCTCCACCGCCTCCGTCCCTCGAGTACCATCCCCACCACCGCCACCTTCCTCCGCCGCCACACAGTCGCAGCAACGACGAAGACGACGACAACCCCAACGATTCTCCTTCACCTCCACCGATCTCATCCACCTACCCACACATGCTGCTACCACTCGGCGGTCAGCAGGGCCACCACCACCACCACCACGTGGCTGCGGCGCCCGGCGTCTGTCACGTACCTCGGTCAAACAGTACGACGAGGAAGAGGTTTAGGACCAAGTTCACGCAGGATCAGAAGGAGAAAATGCTTGAATTCGCAGGGAAGGTAGGTTGGAAGATGCAAAAGAAAGACGAAGACATGATAAATGAGTTCTTGAATGGGATTGGTGTGGACAAAGGGGTTTTTAAGGTTTGGATGCATAATAACAAGAACAACAGCTGCTCTGGCAAAAAAGATCATCAGCTACAAATCTCTACTACTCCCAAGGCTAATATTTTTGCGCCGCCGTTTCTTACTGCTAATATAAGTGGTACTGTTAATAATACTGTTCTTCCTGGTCTTAGCACTACGACGACCATAGGAGGAAGTATGGGTCATAACGACGACAACCATGGGAGTAACGGTCGGACTAACTGCCAACAAGAAATGAGGTCGTCGTCGTTTCATCATGTTCAGAATCTTTCTCATGAGCAGAGAATACCTGCAACAAACGGTGTTGATCAAGACATTAGTACTGGGACTAGTGGAACTGGTCATGGTGCTGGTGGAACAAATGGTTCTAATTCTTCATCTTCTTGATCTAACAGTTTATATGATGGTCGTTCGATTCTGGGAGAAAGAGTATAAGATAGTGAGAGGAGCAAGAAAAGGGAAGAGCTTATGCGGATGATTAAGCTGTAATTGCTGCTGCTGTTGCTCCATGATCTCAGGCTTGGGATTCTTGTTAGTTTTCTTGATATTAAATTACAGTTTTGCATAAATCTAGTTGCTTTTTTGTTTCTCTGATTATAGTTTAAATTGACTAGCTTGGCTGGTTAATGCTCATCATCGAGTCATAATTTCCATAGCTTAGCTTCGATGATTAATGGAGTGGAGGATATAAGCCCCAATACAGTTCTTATTACATCTTATTTATTAATGACCTTTTTTCTTTTAAGCTATAATCATCGTCTATTTATATCTTTTGATAAGTATTACATTTTTTATTTGGAAAACTGTGTAACATATATCGGTAAGGAATCAGGGAGAAAATGGGTTCCTGTCTGAGATGTTGCAGCAAAATGATGTACTGTTCACCTAATTAGAGACGGCTGAGATGATTATTAATTGAATGTAATGCAACCATGTTCTTTATTTATGAAGGAAAAATATTCCCCAAGTTATTGAATTATTTATTTATTTTTAATTCGTGCATCTTGCACTTTATCGTGATCGCACTTTTTTTTTGATAGATTATCTCTTTAATCTTCACTACAGTTGGAAAGATGTTGATAGTTATGACATCTCCTCGGTTAGGGTTCTTAGTAATCGATGATTATAACATATATCCCTTGCTGAGGTTGAGTCAACATCCCTTACTTAATGAAAAAAAACTAAGATTTTGTACCCTACTTAATTATATTTAAGACCCATTAACTGAGTCTTAATAAGCTAAATGGGTAATTTAACCTAAAGGCGGGTGACGTTTCTATTAGAAAACTTACTTTCCTTTTAAGGTAAGCACTTGCAATTATTGGTGGTTGGATCTCGAATTATTGTTCTTCAATTGTTGGACCATATAAGAAATACAATATGTTGTATTAGGAGACCAACATATAATTATGAATTATGCACAAAAAATGTGCAAACATTATATACAAATATGCATCTTAGAATATTTTAATAATAATGATTTTACATAAAGGCTGAATGAGGAGATGAGAAGGGTATTTCAGATGCACTCAACAACCAAAAGCATAGGGTCAGTCTTTCCATTAATTCCGAGTGGGTAACGGGTACAATTATATTAGCTGTATATTTCATTCATTTAAAAAATCATCATTATTGCAAAAAAACTTGGTTCACAGATATATCATTTTTTCTTATTAAAGTAACCATGACGAAGTTGTGCTGTAGTAGAGATGGTTCCAGAATCGTTAAAGATTAAAATTTAACAGGACCACCTAATCGTTACAAGAATATATAAATTACGGATATTTCATTTTTTAAAGATTAATTATTTGGTTTTAGTGATGTGGTCCCTTATGATTTCTAAAAAAATGTTGTAAGAATATATATCACGCAATCAATATTTATTTTCAGAACTACATGTATCTTTCACCCAACTCGTTGTTACGCTGCCTGTGTAATTTTTAGCATAGTAGTTAAATGTAAATATAGGTAGTCTCATAACTCATTTAATTCTTTGCTTTTTGGGTTACTATTCTGTCGTTGTTGTGGCAGTACTTCTTCCTATTGTGAAAATTAATTAAGCATATAATAACTATATATAATTAATTATAATTAATCATAACGCGCAAGATCAAACTTTTACACTATCATGCTTCCAAGATTGAATCTTAGCTTATTTTTTCAATCTGTTCAAAATTTTTTCCGTATATAGCAAATGGGAGTGGGGATAAAGTTGACGGTGATGTATCCAACTAATCAAGTCAGACTAAAATCTTTATATGATTTTGTTATAGATCTTGAAATTTGTAGTAAACCGTATCCTTCACCTATCATGAATAAGGGTGTCATTTTAGTGAAATAAATAAAATGATTCGAAATTTTAATTCCTAGCTTTATTAATAGCAATTAGAAAAAAAAAAATTATTCCTCATCATTAAATCTCCGACCATACATTTATGATCATTTGGACTGAGTACGATCGTGACTCGCCAACTTGGTTCGACTCATTGTCAATTCTATCAAGCGTGTGTAATGCACATTTTTCGAACATCAAAATAATAGCGTAACAAATAATGCCTAATTAAATAAGTAATAACTTATCGATTAAAAATATATTCTTAACCAATCGAGTGGCTATTAGTATAATTCTCGTGTTATGCATTCGGATAAGAATTACACTTCGTCGTAAATGGAAAAGAATGTTATCGTACCCACACAACAAGCATATACGGTCTCAACGCAGACCGTTTCACGTGATCGTTCTTTCCTATATAATATATACAATTTTTGTAATTTATCATCTGATCTAAATCTGTATATCCTCTTATCTCATCATTTCTGTAACCCTACCATTCCACTTATTAAGCTTCGCCACTTTTTTCCAATACTCATATGTTTACACACACATACTGAATGGAGGCGATTGAAGTTTGGGCCAAATTAAGGAGTTATTTGGGTCTCAGGCCCATCGTTAAACAGGCCTAATGGATATAAGATGGCTTCTACTATTTATGTAACTATTATTATTGACACTTGTAATTCTTCTTTACCCAACTACTTGGTCAACCCTTGGAAAACTTTTTAGTCTTTCTCAATTAATGACAAGAACGTCGTCACTCGTTCTTTGTAGAAGATTATTATATTAACATGGTCGCAGCTTTTCCCATGCATTCACTACAATACAACCACCTCGGATTAGAACAATAATAACACTATAGATTTTCTTCAAAACAAACGAACACTTCCATGAGATCTGGTAAAATAAAAGTTATACTACATAATTACCAGCGAAAGCATCAACAATCACTCTGACTGACCCAAAAAGAAAACAGAGAAATACGCTTAACAATTATATTCATAGATAGAAAGCATGGGGAGGCCATGTATAACGTCGTTGGTCATTACAATAAGTACATATACATTTAGTATGCAACCTCGTCGTTCTTCACTACGACTGCTCTCATGTGGAATCTTCTGTGGCATCCACAAGCCGCACACAGCATTGCCTCATTGGTCCCTTCTTCGCCACGTGGCATGAATTCCCTGCACCCGTCCACAGCATATCCACCCACGCTTGCTGCCTGATTCTTCTGGCACTCACCGTAAACCACGCTTCTCACTGCAGCGTGACGATGATCCTCTACGACGTCGACTGTCCTCTTTAATACCAACTGACATTTCTTCATACCGCTTTTACTATTATTCCTTTTCTTTGATGTATAAAAGGTTGTTTTTTGCTTTTATTACGGGGCGTGAAGTGTAATGTTTTTGTTTATTGACGCGTGTGTATAATCGTCGAAGGGAGAAATGTGTGCGTAATAGATTTAGTCGATCTTTGGTGGGTGCTCGGCAAAACCCTAGCCTAGAGGCTTATTTATACATAGAGTAGTCGCCTTTGTGGGTCGTCAATCGTTCTATGTACTTTTGAAAAAAAAAAAAAAACAAAAAACTCAACCTCTCAGTTTATTATTTTCAATGTGTCTTAATTAGTCGACGTATGTAGTGTTCAAACATTGTGTTTTGTCAATTGTGACAAAGAATGTTTTATCATGTATGTGGACACGTTGTGAAATGATTGCCCAACTTCCTACTATTACTACACTACTATTACCAAGTTATTATCTCTGTGTCAAACTCTTTCAAGTTTTGTACTTTAGCGTGAGAAGAATTCAGACGATGGTAAAATATTGTTGCATCTGTCGATCGATTTTTATTCATATAACCGTCACGTGCGTTAAACTTGAATTTAAACGGACAGAAAATTACATATGACAAAATTAATTACAGTTAAGATTTCCAAGAAACCTTCCTTTAATTATTTGATTTTGCATGTAAGGTCATTAGTAATTTATAATCTTGATTAATGTGGATTCGAAAGAGACTCAAAGGGAACAAAGCATGCATTAGTTTGCTTTTAGGAAAAGATAATTAAAGATGAAATACTTTGCTTCTCACCAACCCAACCCAACCCATCTTTTCCGAGATTAATTATCAAATTTCGGGACCATATATGACAGGAAAAAAGGAAATAGAGAATCTTAGGCTCGTGAAGGATGATTTAAAATCTCAATTTTCCAAATAATTAGAACAAGACACTGTCGATAATTGTGATAATGTTTAAGCGAATTAGGAAATTGATGTCTAATTGGTGCGGACAGCTTGGATCATTATTTGAAATATTCTGATGTTATGATACAAATGGTAAGACGTTTCGTTTTGGTAAATGTCTTAATTAATATAAAAGTCTTATATGATGTGATTATGACTAATTTTGAATCATTTAATCTGTCACAGGTCAATGTATATTGGCTAGGTGCATTGCATGTAAGAATTTAAATAGTCTTTTTTCAACATTAATTAAACTTATATATTTTATACTATCACATTCACTCCCATGATAAATAATTCAATAACTAAAGTCGGAGAGGTAATATGGCCATATGGGCCACTACAGAATTTATTTTCTTGTTGGACTGTGTTTCTTCGGCCTTGATGAAGATATGTCTCAAGTTTACTGAACTTTGAAATCCAAGGTCGGTATAGTTTTATGAGATGATAGAGAGGGTAAGTGTAATATCATTTATTATTCGATGGCTAAGCTAATATGTCCCTTGAAAAAAAGCACATGGCTATGTTTTGTTCGATAATGGCTGTATGTTTTTTGGCACGGAAATGGACAAATAGTTATCCTCTTATTAGTTCATTGTCGTCGTCGTAGGGTCTCAAACCATGTGCTTATTTCACATTGCTTACTCTTTCTTCATCGTATAAATCTGTGCCTTCCGTGAATTGATAGTAACATAAATATTATTCAAATTTGCAATTAAGAAATATATCAACTTGAAGCCGCTTTGCATTTAATTAGGAGTTGTCTTTATCCAAGGGTCGTTTTTGCTTCTAATTGTGTTATTGCCTCTCAACGTGAGATGTTTACTCTCCTAAGATTATTATTTCGGTGGGTTTATCAAATAGAGGGTTTTAGTTACCAGTATTGATAACCTATGTCGTAATCGGACAACCTTATGTTCTAATTATGAACCAAAATGAATAAAATGTGTAAAACATAATCATATATCAAGCACGCCAAGCAGTAAATGAAAACCTCTCTCTATATCCGAAAATCATGAAAATAACAAAATGTACATTGATTTCAAAGTACGAAATTCAACACCAACAATAGCTAGCTAGTAATCAATCAATATTTTCGGGCATAATTAGACAATAAAGAGACAAAAAACTAGATTAGTGACAGGCCTGCCTAGCTAAAACTTATGAAAATAAAAATGTGACACTCTGTAGTAAAGATAGAAAGACATGAATAAATTCAACTCTCAAATCACATAGAAATGAATTAGTTTTAGAATAAATCTAGATCATCAAGCAGCCAATTCTCAAGCAATTTTGAGAGAGGAGAATCCGATCTAAACTCATCTTTTCCTTTCGGACAAGTCGACGACCTTGAAAAATGATCATCAGCACTCGAATAAGAATCGAAAGTTTTAAATCCAGACAATGACGACGAAGACTCAAATGCTACAGTTAAATCAACTCCACTGCCAGTATTAATTGCTGGAGTGTGATAAGTAGTAGTAACATCTTCACTACCGTTATAATAATAATCCATGGTCGAAGACGACAAACAATAACTGCTTGAAGAATTCGAACATTTAGAATATAGACTCTTGATTGGGAGTTCTACTTCTAGCCCAACTTTTAGGCTCCGTTTGGTTCGTGTATTTCGACGTGGAAAAGAAAAGAAAAAGCGTGATTGTACGACACATGAACCGTAATGTACAATGATTCGATGCTTACCACCACACTTTTCTTTTCTTTTCCGCGTCGATTTCCGCAGACCAAACGCACCCTTAAGAAGCTTTGCAATGTTTTCAGTGCTCGAAGCATAAGCAGTGGATGAAAGTTTATTTTCAGACGATGATGATTGATGAATAATGAGGATGTTATTATTAGTCGCATCATCAAGGGCTTGTTTGGCGGTGCTGATGTCGTCAGTTTGTAGCCTTTTCTCCCATTGCCCGACAACTGAGTGCGAATTATTATTATTAGTCGCCGAGAACAATCCGATCTCTTCAAAACCCGAACTTTGACCCGACCCATTTATCATCTTCTTGAGCTTCTTCTTTAGATGTGTGTTCCAGTAATTTTTGATGTCATTATCAGTTCTTTCTGGGAGATAATAAGCTATTGCAACCCATCTACAGACAATAATTAATCAAAGATAAACCCTCACATGTACAGATCATATATTAAAGATCATAGACAAAGACAGATAATAGATGCTTAATTACTTGTTGCCCAAGAGTGACTGTAGTTGGATAATCATCTTCTCTCGTGATCGGTGAATGTATCTCTCTTAATTCCAGGCCTGAGATAGTTAGTCCACCGCAATCTGCAACTTTTACTACATCTTCTCAACCCTGTAAGAAATACAAATGCTATCAACGATAACACACACATCTTTCAGGCAGCTTAAATAAGCAAGAAAGAATACAAGGAATACATAGATATACACGCATTTAATTAGTCATCGCCTGTATTAGTAGGAACAGCCTTCCAATTTGCAGGGCCATGTTCATTGAACATATGAGACCAACGTTATATCTTCTTCAGGCGTCCATGGACCTTTCTTCACTCCACTTTTGTCACCACAAGGAGGCCTACCCATTGTTCAGAATTCCAATCGACACTTTTTAAATTAATCAGATCAGTAATTTATATATATATATATATATATATATATATATATATAAACGAAGTTGCTCTTCACTTTTTGTTATGATAGCTTACTTTTACTATCTTGTTGATGGAAAAGACAATGGTCATATGGGCTTCGGTTAGGTTGCTTCATCTACTATATAGAAGAAAAAGAAAGAGAATTAGAATGGAGTAAGCGTAATTAGATTATGTTTATCTGTGTTGACCCTAAAGAAAGACATTAGACAGTGGATTCAAAGAGTCAGAAGCTGACAGACAGCAAATGCATTTACTACACAACCATGAGGAGCTATGGACTCTCTAATCCTATGAAAGTCAAGCTTTGTTTAATGAATCTTTTCGTAAATTTTACCTCTGCTGTGCCACCGAAACCGCGTGGCATTCAATGTGCTTTATTTGCAATAAATAAAGGAAATATTGAAAGCGAAAACCCTATTATTTTATTATATGCGATAATGATAGAGCTAGTAATTAAATTTTTGTTCCTAATAATATTAATAACAAGGGAGATAATGCATTTGCATATTCACATCTCTCTCGGTCTCTCTCATACGACTATTTACATCATTAAGTACGTCGTAATTTGTGCCGATGCTTATTTACAGAAGTGGATTAGCTTGTAATAACTGAGCGGTTACACTCTCTTTTTCAAAGGGCAAGTTTGGTTTTTCAAGAAACTCAATTTGTTTCCATATTTTCTTGAAAATCCGCGTATACTCATGATGACTTGTAGCATTATCTTTCGATTGGAAGAAGATATCTTAGGGTTCCTACAAATGTTCAGGTAATGTCATGACTCGTGAATGGTTAGAGATTTATAACTAAATAAAAGATTATTCTAGAAGTAATGGAAATTGTCCACCGCACCGCAAGCGTTCAGTGCCTAATTTAATTAATGGGATTGAATTTTTTTTACTATTCCTTGCATGTGGGGCGAAAAAATGAGAGAGATTATTATGTATGTCGGGACCCCTTATCGAAATTATAAGAAAGGTTAAAAAAAGAATCAATCTAGAAGGCCTATTTAATTTTGAATGGCACAATTATTTAATCCCGAATTTTAAAAAAAAATGATAAGAAATCAAGTAAGAATTTCATGAGCCTGGTGGTAGTTAATTGGAGGTCGATAGATAATTAAGTGGAAGGCAATTAGTAGTCATTATATCAATTATAGAACGAAAATATCAAACAGTAAAGGAATTTTCCTTTTCAAATTTATGATTCTTAAATTTAGATATCGCCTCGGGAACAGAAAATCTTAAGGATTTTGAATATCTGATATATTTCTTTTAAGGAGATGAAATAAAATGCATCATTTAGTGGCACTCTTTCGTGGTATTAATGAGAGATTGCTTCGTTATGGAAAATAACTAATAAGCAAATAACACATTTAAAGACTAATAAATGTCAATAAAATCTCTAAGCCCGTTTGGTACTTGGATGGGCCTAAATTCCATATGCAATATTGAAAAGGTCCAGTGCAAGTACGCGGTTTTTATAGTTGACTGAAAAGGGAAAAAATAAGTGAAAAAGAAAACAAAAAGTTAAAAAAATGGCTTTCTCAATGCTACGGAGAGCACCAACTTCCAACCTTTAGTTGACTTATCATAAGTCAACAATAATATCAAAAGCGTTTTGTCGTCTTTTATTTTAACCTATGCCCTATGTTAAATGAAATGAATGAAAACAATTTTAATAAAAAGTAGCGAGGAACACTGCCAAACTATTTAGGTCTTTCTGGGTATTTAATGTACCAAACTATTTTTGGTGAGTAAATAACGGTGGTTGCTAATAACCATTAATTCACAACAAGTGATATAAGGCAATTGATAATTATTGCATGAATTGAATGACAAACACAATAATACGAAGTGGTTAATATGTTAAGTGAATTTTATACAAATTTATGGTAGGGAACGAGCTTCACTAAAATAAAGCAGCATATAAATTCGGATGGACGATATTACTTATCTCATATAATTATGCAATATTAATAAATAAATAAAAATAAAAGAATAAAACGACCCTCCCCACTCACACGCACGAGGAGGAGGTCCGTTAAAAGTGAATATAATGGTTTAGTGACCAAACTTTCCATGATTTTGACCCCTCAAAAGATCATCCAATATTTCTTCTCCATATCAATAATCCTAGAATTGACATAAAATGTAAAATATAATCATATTACTATCATCGCCCACGAGAAAAGAAAATCTTACTTTCTTCATTCTCACACCCGCCATCCTCTCTCTCTCTCTCTCTCTATCGAACTCCCAACCGACCTCTCAACAAAAAAGTAATTCAGACACAAAACCTCGTCTGTAACTTTATAAATTTATTTTCCTTTTTAATTCTAAGAATTTTTATTTGTTCATGCATGAACAAACGGACTTTGAGAGAATTCCTCGTCTCTAAGCAATCGTCGTATTAAACGAGGAAAAAAATATAATTAGTCGCTGACAGGTAACTGTCTTCCCTTAATCCTTGCTCCTCTAAAACCTCATCATACCCCGCAACACTCGCCAATTAGGTCGCGCTTCAATTTTCTTTCTTTTTTTTTCCTGACTGTGTGTGTTTTTGCCAAATCTCTTGGCGTGTGTTTTGTTCTGCTGCTTACAGGTGTTCGGTCTGTTCATCCTTTGAAATATTCAACGAGCTCATCGATTCCATCTACATCAATCAAACCTCCAATTTTTCTTGTTTTCTTTTTTGCGATTAAACTTTAGTAGATGGGTTTTCTATGAGCATGGCTTCTGTTGCTAGCCAAAAGCTGCTTTCTTTTCTTCGTGCCGTGTTCGTATATCTGCTACAAGTTTTCCGTTTCTTCTCTGCGCACGTATCCAGGTTAGAAACATTCTTTATTTTTGTGTTATTTTTTGGTTTAGTTTTACGAGTTCTTCTTTGTTGAGCTGTTTTTTTATGACGTACAGACTGAAAACAGCTGGAAAATACCTAAAGAAGGAGGAGGAGAATGAGAAATACGAGTTTTTTGAAGCAGAGCATAAAGCTGTGAATGACGTGTTCAAAGATTGTGATGTCGACGGTGTTGATTTAGTAGAAGAAGATAGGAAAGCAGATATGTCTTTGACATTTAGGTTTCCAACTTTTGAAGAGTTCAGCAGAAACGGTAATAAGGCATTTAATACTGCTGATGGTATGGTCCCCTGTTCTAGTTACAACGAGTTATCCTCATCTGGTGAAAGTTTGATTCAGACTTCGAAAGATGAACAGACATCTCTCCCTATGAAGGAAATTAATGAGGATGTCAGTGACAATAGGACATTGGAGGATGAAGGTGTTGTTATAATAGATGGCTGTACTAATGAGAAAGGAAAACAAGTTATGGTGGAGTTGCAAGGAGAAGAAGAAGAAAAAGAAGAGCAAACTGAGATGGATTCGCAGCTCTTTTCTGATAAAGTTCCAGTGAATATCGATATTGAGATCGAATCGACTGGCTCTGAGAAGATGAAAATGGATTCGTACAGTTTCGATTTCTTGTCTGTTGGAGACTTTGTCCGAGAATCGGAAACTGTTAATGTGTGTGAAAACTCGGGGAGCGAATCGTCGTTGATCGGAGACGTATCACAAGAAGGTTTCGATGGAGAAGGCAGTGATATCATGGAAGAGCTCAAGAAATCAGAGGAGCAGAATTTACACAAAAAATCTGATTTTCTGTCCGAGAAAGATTTCATTGAAGATTTAGGCAACTCGAAAGATAATATACTCGAGGAGGATTCAACGGTCTTGGATTCTAACGGATTGGAGTCGTTATGGGAACATCAAGAACTTATTGATCAGTTGAAAATCGAACTCAAAAAGGTAAGAGCCACGGGCCTACCCACGATCCTAGAAGAATCGGAATCTCCCAAGATCATGGAAGATTTAAAACCGTGGAAAATCGACGAAAGTCGTAAAGATCACATCGGAGAACTTCACAAGTTCTACAAGAGCTACAAAGAAAGGATGCGCAAACTCGACATCTTGAATTACCAGAAGATGTATGCCATTGGTTAGTCCTTCATTACTTGATCCATTATTACCAGAAGATGATTTTTTTTTTCCATTTCGTGACAAACATATGACATGCGATGAATTCTTTAACAAGTTACATGTTCTGATAAAAGGTCCCCACGAGATCTTGTTTGGTAGGTTCCTTCAAGTAGACAAAAGAAAAGTATGAGACGTGTCTGGTATAAGGCATGATTTTGATGATTTCTTTATTGAGCCATTCAAACAGTCAACGTATTACATCATGCGTTAGTTTTTCTATTGCCTTAAGTCCCCCGTTCATACTGTGGTCTTCTTCTTTCCAATTTTCTGCAATATTCAACTGTAAGAATGAATTCCCCTTGGTACAGGACAACACTGAGCCTTTTCCTCATCACATATCTAGGAAAAAGAAAATAATGTATTTATATGATTATTATACTTGCAGGTTTTCTGCAGCTAAAAGATCCTCTACAGTCTATATCACATCAGAAGCCTTCGGCGCCGACGCTCAAGTCCCTCGTTTCTCAATCTTATTGGCAAGCGAAGCACAAAATCCACGGAACTGATCCAATGAAGAAGTTCGTCATGGAGTTGCAGGGTGATCTTGAGGTAGTCTACGTAGGACACATGTGCCTATCATGGGAGTTATTACAATGGCAGTATGAGAAAGCTTTGGACTTGTGGGATTCGGACCCACGTGGGGTCCGTCAGTACAACGAAGTAGCGGGCGAGTTTCAGCAGTTTCAAGTGCTTATGCAGAGGTTCGTCGAGGACGAACCGTTTCAAGGCCCGAGGGTTCAGAATTACGTTGAGAAACGGTGTGTCCTAAAAAATCTACTTCAAGTTCCCGTCATTAGAGGTAACAACAAAACATTACCCGTTTATCTTTTTTCAATTCTTCTAGGCTTGAACGAACGGTAAATTTGTTCTAATGACTGCAGAGGACAACTTGAGAGGCAAGAGGAAGGCTTGGAAGAGAGACGAAGATGATGAATATGTAATAACCAGTGACATGCTAGTGGATATATTAGAAGAATCTATAAGGATATTCTGGCGATTCGTACGCGCTGACAAGGATTGCCACGTGGCTACGATCAAAGGCATGAAAAAAACGCCCGAGCTTCAGAGTCCCGAAGACCTTAGCTTGCTAGTTGATGTCAAGAAAGATCTCTTAAAGGTTCGTTATTTTACGTTTGGTCGTTATTTAGCTTCGCCTACCAAAAAGAATAAGCCAAACGGTCATCTGATTGAGTTATAACGCGCTTTTACTGCCTTTAATGCGCAGAAGGATAAGAAGCTGAAGGAGGTATTGAGATGCGAAAACTGCGTTTTGAGAAGATTCAAACGGCGCACAAGCGACGAAGATGAAGACGAGGCGGACCAAGTTCTGTATTTCTTCTCTCAAGTGGATATGAAGTTAGTTGCGCGGGTGTTGAACATGTCGAATGTGACGAGGGATCAGTTGATATGGTGTCATAACAAGCTTAGTAGGATTAGTTTTGTTAATAGGAAGATACAAGTAGAACCTTCTTTCTTGCTCTTCCCTTGTTAGTTCTTTTATTAGTCAGCTCAATCATTACATCATCAAGATTTTGTACTTTAGTTCTAGCTTTGGGTTTTTGCTGTTATAACACAATTATCTACTGCTTGCTTATGAGAGTGGTAACACAATCCAAGAGAAAACTGTACAGAGACAGCAAATATCAGTTAATATACATACATGAACAGAGCCTGAAGGAAAAAAGTCATACGCTTTCTTCCTTCATAGCGAAATCGTTTAATGAACAGACAACTACGTATACAAGTTGTTTGTAGAGTGTGTAGTTGATGAAAATTCGCTCGGACAAGTCGGAGGAGAATCATCCCAAGAAAAACTAGGTTGCTTCCATTGCAAACCATTCGATTGAAATTCAAATGGGAAACCAATGGAGCGAAGGTAAGAAGCATTCATAGCCTTGTACTGGTTCTTTCTCAAGCCCTCATGTCCTTCTTCAACGCTAACGCTTGTCTGCATATCTCGAGATGGATTAATAAGCGAGAAACCATTGAGTTGACACTGCCCATCAAAGTCGCTCGACATCATGGATGTAAGGTCGAGCGTGGATCTGCTGTCTTGCGAGGAGAACAGATTTCCAGGAATATTGAGAGCGGAGAAGTTGGTCGTCTGAAGGTCGTGTTTTGTGATGGAAGATATGTTGCTGTCAGGGGAGACAAGACTAAGAAGAAGAGTCTGATGATGTTGTGGGCTGTTGTAAGTGAAATCCTCTGTTTCAGACATTGAAGCTGCTGCTGCTGATATCCAAGGGTGAGACAGCAGAGCCCTGTTTGCTGCTGAATTAGCCTTTTTAAAAATCCTGCAAATAGCCCATGAATCCTACAACATCCATAAAAGAAACAAAATCAAATTTAAAATCGAAAACTTTAGAAAAGAAAACGGTCTTTATAATAATATGTAATATGTATGAAATTTGTACATTGCTTGCAACAGAGGGATGTGAGGAAGCAGCAGATCCATCGGGGAGTCGAAACTCGTGCATCATCCAATCTGTTTTGATACCTTTAGCAGCTTTGCCTCTGTAGAAAACAAGGGACTTCTTTAAGCCGATGATGCATCTGTTATTCGAAGAGTATATTGGCCTATCCGTGCCAGTCGCTTTCCAAAATCCCGACCCCGTGACTCGATTAGGGCGCGTGCTGTTTCTGTATTTACGATCCCTCGGGCAGTAGAAGTACCATTCTTTTTCTCCGCTATGCGCCAAATCTAAGATGATATATAGATTATTTCAACAAGTGAGAGATGAATAAATTATTTTTGTTATTATTCTTGAAGTTAGTTACTACTTGGGAGATCCCATGGATCGTATTTGTAGATGTCAACTTGCTTGATGAGCTCCATGGGCAAAGTTTTCTGCTGAAGCTTCTTCTTGAGATAGAATCCGACGAGTTCTTCATCAGTGGGATGAAAGCGAAACCCAGGCAACATTAAGTCATCATCCATGTTATTCTTCTCATATGCTTCATCGCTGTTCTTTTCATTCATCGTCGATCGATCGATCGTCGTCTTACTTGTGATATCTTCGTTCAGACAGGTGAAGAATAAGCCAGAGTTCGATGATTTTGTCTCTTTAAGAAGCACAGAAGAAAACCATGGAACCCACCCAAGTCAAGGGGCATGGAAGACTTGTAATGAAGCTTGCTAATGCTATACTATAACGCCATGTGGACTTTGCTTTAACGTAGTACGAATTTGTGATCTCTATAAGACTAGAAATTTGATATTTATGGTGTAGTTTGTGCGTGTGTGTGTGTGTGGAGATCTTCAATCTCTTTAAAACTATTTTGCATGGATGCTAAATGACAAAGCAACCTTCTCAATGACTGGTTGGTTTATAGTTTATTTTAGTGTTTCTTGATAGGCAATCGTATGTGTTGTTTGAACATTAGCTTGGTCTTGGTTATCCCATTTCACAATTAAAACAATTTATATATTTCTGAAATCAATGAGGCTGCCTTATGAATGAATTAATTATCTGGGAATATCATTGGATCTACAAAAGGGGCTTCCATACCATTCCTCAGAAAAGCTTCTATTCCTTAATTTTAAATTTTTTCTATGATTAAGAAATAAATGCTCTCCCAATGTGGACATGAAGATTCCGTAATCTTAATTAATAATGCCGAAGAATGAAAGAATTGACCCTTGCCTGGAGCTTTCATATCTACTAACTGGAGTTTTGCGTATGGCACGATTCTGTATTAGCTCCGTTCTAGTTTCATAAGAAGCCTCTTCACACTATGTGTATATATATATATATATAACTGAACTGAATAAACATTTTAATCCCGATGATATTTGTGTATCAAATAAATTAATATTTATAACAAGATAGAGTGACTTCGTTATGTATAATTTTATTTTCCTAGACACCCATGCCCGTGATATATTTACCTAACTTTAACAGATCAGGCGAAGTCATTTTTCTTGATACACAAAAACGTTGTCTGCTTAATTGCCAGCGTGCAATAAATGAAGAGACAAGTGAAATTTTTTTCGTATGGCGTTGGATTTGCAAATTCATGCGTGCAAAGTAATTTCTCTCTCCATTAATGGGCCACACACACACACACAATATGTTCACATATAAATATATTTAATTAATTGCTTGAAATGATGTGTAGTTAAGAATAATATACGATAGTCAATTGGACGCATGAAATCATATTCCCACCATTATTGTCCCTCTATATCCCAAATGATTTAAATTTTAAATCATGTGGTCAAAAATTTCTTTTTATGTATTAATCCTTTAATTCTATATTTCACTAAATTATAAAATCATCCTTATTTCATGTAATTTATAAGATAAAATAAATAAACACATTCAATTTATTCCTTTTTTTATGTTGATCAATTTGATATCCATATCACTATTTATCGATAATCATAAAAGTCATTTTAACAAAGTGGGACCAGAAATGATATAGAAGTTGGACAGATAATTTCAACAGGTCAATTGGAGCGGTCATTATCTTAGTGGACACGTTGATCATTGTATTGCTTGCGTATGATTAATCAGTCTAAAATATCGCAATCAATTAGATTAATATCCTTTTGTTTCTTGGACTTGTTATCACCATAGAGAAGATTTACGCGTGGACAATAAAAATCTAATCATTAATATTGATTCTTGGACTTAATTCTCGGACTTGAGTAATATACCCAAATGAAAGTCCATTCCGGCCCAGCCCAGCCCAGACTCCTACGAAATATATTCGCATAATTATTCTCTTTCTATAAATACGAAGACAATTAAAATATTAAAATAAAAAGGCGTCGTTGCTATGCCGATTGAAATTACGTCACAAGAGGCGAGGTAACACCGCAATGACGTTACGAAGTCCTAAATATATCAAATAGTAACACGGTGACCGCTCCCTAAAATCATGAAAAATGAGTAAATATATAAAGAACAGAACAAAAGAAATCATACGGTGAAGAGAAGACAAATTATTATTTTTTTTTCCGTGTAATAATAAGTCAGCAAACTCTTTCTTCCACCAGTTTGCCAATTAAAGCAAATCCAACCATTACCAACTCCCATCATTCAACTCCTCACCAAACTCAAGCCCTATAAATAACCCCCCCACCACTCCACAGAACCTCTCATCTCAAGAACACACCCAGCAAACCATTTATTTCATCCCATAATAATAGCAGAAAGAAAGAAAGAATAATAATTAAATGGCGATAATGAATAACAAGGCAGTGTCAGTTTTCCTCTTGGCGGCCGTTTTTCTCATGGCGGCAGCACCATCCTTCGATGCTTTGTCATGCGGCGACGTTCAGGGCCGTCTGTCCCCTTGCGTCTCCTACCTGAGCGGAGGCGCCGCCGCACCGTCTGGGTCGTGCTGCAGCGGCGTGAGGAGCCTCGCAGGCTTACAATCAAGGCAGGACAGACAAACTGTGTGCAACTGCCTGAAATCAGTCGGCGGAAGCTATATGGGGTCGGGCCCCGCCTCGAGCCTTCCCGGAAGATGTGGGGTCTCCGCCGGCGGTTACTCCATCGGTCCCAACGTCGACTGCAGCAGGTGAAGTCTATCGGTCCATCACTTTCACCTAATTACTAATATATATATATATATATATATATGTGGATTTGTGTGTTAGTTAATATATGTTGAATCATTAAGTGAAATTGTCTTCGCAGTGGTTTTCTGCTTATTAATCATTTTGTTTCGTGCAGGATTGCTTAGATGGTAATATTTGAAGGTCGCTGATGAAGGTCAAATAAATAAAAGAGAGGAAGCTTTGAAGCTATATATAATATATACATGTAATGTAGTAAGTATGTATGTGCGTTGTTGTATTATTGTAGCAGACACAACACAGCAGTGTGTGAAGTGGTGAGAATCTTTCATTTCGTAATCACTTCACTTGCATGGTTGTAATAAATATATGTAGCTAATGGCCGAGAGGAGTATGAAATAAAAGATAAGAGACCGTCTTTATTACAATGATTTTCGTGGAACGACGTAAAAAAAATATCTTTAATTGTTACGTCACATCGTTTCTTTGATTTTACGTGGAGGTATATTCCATGTCGTATAACCAATTAATTTTTCTTGAAAGAAAAAATATCTTGTGCGGCCCACCAAATCCGCAGAGATTTAAGACTTATTAGTCTCTTGATCATATGATTAAATAAGTAATATGCCACGTTTCCTGGCACTAAATGGACACGCTTCAACATCCTAGAAATCCTCACATTCCCGTGGAAATTGATTTGCTCGTGTGTAAAGAACCTGGCCACAAGCACACCGTAAACGGACCCAATTCTCATCACCTCATAATAATCAATCATGTGATAGATATTATATCGAGCAACTGCAGACTATATATAATAGAAGCATATATACCGACCAATATATAACATGAGTAGCAAGTTTCAAGAATAATAGGTACGGCCATCATATATGCTGAAGATTATGGAGCTTGATAAAAGAGAGATTAACGAGTCAGCAGATATCGACTCGCCAAGATCGGTCATTAAGTGGAATAGCGATGATATCAAAGTGCACGAACACATCCAAGTTTCCAAGATTAGAGCTGAAGATTCACAGCTTGGTAAGGATATCGGCGAGGTAAGCTATTTGATGTCCAAAGCAGATAACAACAAGTTTCGTTTGGCCGCTAAGTTGGTGCTGTTGTCGAGGCCAACTTCACCCCTTCGTGTAAACACTTCTTCAAATTAAAGGAAGGGAGATACAACATAGTATCCCATACATGCCTTGCTCGTTATCATGTATGTAGTACACAATATCGTGCTTCCCGTATAATTCACGCTGTAATTAAGAAGACAAGAACACATGTACATCCATACTATATATTAAGTTGGTTAAAAGTTCTTAAAACCCACAAATTACGTTTCTTAACAGCTAGCAAAACCATAGAGATAAACATCACAATAAAGCCATCCAAGGACCAATAATAGATGATTGATCCATTGAGAAAGACAAACAAACTAGTGTGTCTTAATTAGTTAATTATATGATAATTCAGTAGTCATCATTGTCTTCATCCTCACCCTCAGCACCCTCAGCACCAACTTCCTCATAATCCTTCTCAAGTGCAGCCAAGTCCTCCCTAGCCTCAGAAAACTCCCCTTCCTCCATACCCTCGCCCACGTACCAATGCACAAACGCACGCTTTGCATACATCAGATCGAACTTGTGATCGATCCTCGAGAAAACCTCCGCCACGCTCGTCGAGTTCGATATCATGCAGACCGCCCTCTGAACCTTTGCCAGGTCGCCGCCGGGCACGACGGTCGGGGGCTGGTAGTTGATCCCGCACTTGAATCCCGTCGGGCACCAGTCGACAAACTGTATGGTCCTCTTCGTCTTTATGGTCGCAACCGCCGCGTTCACGTCCTTCGGTACCACATCGCCCCTATACATCAAGCAGCAAGCCATGTACTTTCCATGGCGAGGGTCGCACTTCACCATCATGGACGATGGCTCGAAGGCCGTGTTTGTGATTTCGGCCACGGAGAGCTGCTCGTGGTAAGCCTTCTCTGCTGAGATCACTGGGGCGTAAGACGAGAGCATGAAGTGGATCCTAGGGTATGGGACCAAGTTTGTCTGAAACTCGTTCACGTCCACGTTCAGTGCCCCGTCGAATCGGAGGGAGGCCGTCAGCGAAGAGATCACCTGAAAATGAAAGATTATTAATATCAGAATCATGAGATCCACATTTCGTTATTGACTGACAGCACAAGTTGGGGGGAAATTGGGCAACTAATTTACCTGTGAAATGAGCCTGTTGAGGTTGGTGTAGGTGGGCCTTTCGATGTCGAGGGACTTGCGGCAGATGTCGTAAATGGCCTCGTTGTCGAGGAGCACGGCGACATCAGTGTGCTCGAGGAGAGAATGAGTGGAGAGAACAGAGTTGTAGGGCTCGACAACGGCTGTGGAGACCTGAGGAGAAGGGTAAATTGTGAACCCTAGTTTGGACTTCTTTCCATAATCGACAGAAAGCCTTTCCAGCAGCAGAGAACCGAGCCCAGAGCCAGTGCCACCGCCGACTGCGTGGAACACCAAGAATCCCTGCAGTCCAGTGCAGTTATCGGCTAGCTTACGGATGCGATCGAGGCATAGATCGACGATCTCTTTGCCTATGGTGTAGTGTCCTCGGGCAAAGTTATTGGCGGCGTCCTCCTTGCCTGAGATGAGCTGCTCGGGATGGAAGAGCTGTCGATAGGCGCCCGTGCGGACCTCGTCGATCACAGTGGGCTCGAGGTCGACGCCTTCAACACGTTCTTCAGCGAAAATGGCGCGTGGGACGTGTTTGCCTGCTCCAGTTTCGCTGAAGAACGTGTTGAAGGCGTCGTCTCCGCCTCCTACGGTGGTGTCGCTTGGCATTTGTCCATCGGGCTGAGAGAGGACAATACTAAAACGATGATTCAATTGACTGTAGTCATTAGAGATATGTGAGTATGAGGTACGATGCAGAGTAGTAACAATCAGATAAAGATCGATCCTAAAGTTAATGAACCCCAACAAAGGAACACAATAAGAACAGACAGAATACACCACCCAAGTGCATTGTGAACAGATCAAGCGATTCAGCTCCAATGAAGCTACATTTGCAAATAAGAGAAGATACCATCGGAGGAGAAAACGAGATGTGATCTACCCATAGCATTTAGGCAAATGACGAATTGGACACAATAGATCAAACATTCCGACGATTAATCCCCGGAGGCACATTTTCAACGGATCAACCAATTTAAATCCAAAGCACAAACTTGCAGATCTAAACATAAGCAACATAAACTGAAATAAAAACCGAACCTGTATGCCGTGCTCAAGGCAGTAAAGCTCCCAGCAAGCATTTCCAACCTGAATACCAGCCTGACCAATATGGATCGAAATGCACTCTCTCATTGTTGTCGCTTATGTAATTTGAAGATACAATCGAAGAAATTGAATGATGAGATAAACACCAATGAAGGAGGAGCGTATACAAAGACGTTCTCCGAATCTAATGGTTTGACGAGAAATGCGGTGTCTCTTCTTTTTAATAGATGAGAACTATTTTTCTTTTTTTTTTAATGTAATTTCGTTTTATCCTATTGGTTGATTATTGGTGCTGACCGTTGCCCTCTCAAGAACCGGGAGATGCGGTTCGTTTTTAAATTTGAATCGAGTGAAAACCGTTGAAAAAGCCGAGGGTTTATATCTGTTGGGCTTCAGCCCAATTCTTAAGGGCCTAATTAATTAAACTCTGTTGTAAAAATAATAATTAGCTGTCCCACCACCCCACCACCAAATCAATATATATATATATATATATATATATATAGAGAGGAATGATATGGTGCTCACCTTACGTGAGCACCTTATATGGGCACCTGCTGATTTGGCACCGATTCGTGCCAAATCAGCATGCCACCTCAACATCAAACGTAATGTGGCGTTAATCAACACGTCTTAGGTGTCATAGATCGACAAATATGATGCTGATGTGGCATGATCATGTCTTATATGACACTTGTTGTGTGGTCTTGATATACTCCACGTGATCATGCCACATCAGCCTCATATTTATCGATCTACGACGCCTAAGACGTGTTGATTAATGCCACGTTACATTTGATGTTGAAGTGGGATGCTGATTTGGCACGAATCGTTGCCAAATCAGCAGGTGTCCATATAAGGTGCTCACGTAAGGTGAGATGTTGATAATATGGGCAAAAGCAACGAAAAGAATAAGTCTCTAATCAATGAGAGGACCATCACCCCACGCATATGCATATGTTTTGTGTGACCTACATGTTACTTAAAAAAGACACGAACTAGTCTTATACAACTAATATCTCCATATGCATTAGATAATATCTTATATCATATATATTATAATTAATAAATTGTGTTTGAAAATAGCACATGGCTACTTGAGTCGCTAAGTTCATAGTAACACTAGACCCTGTATAATTTATACGATGATGGTGGATCTTATGTCTCTTAAAGATGATACAACTCAACCGAAGCCACTTCATCTTTTTTACCGTATATATATGCATGTTATTTTATTATTGCTAGAGAGAGATCCATTCGTAGTAGATTAGCTTGCTGAAGATTAAAATATAAGTCATGAAGGAGTTTAATAAAATGTTGTTGGAAAATTACGATAATAATGCTAGTGTTGTTCAAAACGAATACAATGTGCAAGGCTTTGATTTATTCTCTTTTCTTTTCTATTTGCATGCATGCAATTATGAAAGTTTTTTTTATCGTTTTCTATATGATCGATTGGCCAACTAATAAAGTTTTAATTGAAATTTCAACAGATAGAGAAAGCTTATCTTGCAAGAGAATTATTGTCGTGTAATGCAATGATGAACCTCTCCTCTTAAAATGAGATATCATAAAGTCGTAGTGCCATACGATGCCTTTTTTTTTTGCAATAAAGTGTTATATATATAATATATATGCATTTCATAATAAATATATTGTATTGATTGTCATATGCGGAAAGATATGATATACCTTGGCATCATCATGAGTGCGAACCGCGTATATTCATATATACTTTGTACGAATAATACATATATCTATCTATCTATCTATACATGGATAATGAATGGTATAGGTTGTGCATGCATGCAATCATAGTGAGCATTCATGCTTCATTCATTAGTGAAGATTTTTAATAGTGTGCCCTCAATGGAGGAGATTATTAGATATATATATATATATATGTAATGAAATAAATAGCTATCTAGTACAACAAAATCAAACTTGAATGTGAAGATCAACATCCAAGTCACCACCGAGCTTTCGCCACTTCTTTCTCTTGGCTTTATGGCTGGCCTATACCATCCACTTGCTGAGACACACACCCCTTTTACAGATTAAGAAAACATATTTAATTGTACCTAAAAAACCCAATGTCCAATTGTCCATTGATCTGTGCCGTACTTTCATCTCTAAAAATGCCCAACACACACCAACTATTCCCCTCACCAAAACCATAACGTTATCTCTTTTCTAAATTTTACATGTATTTAATTCTATTGCAGGGCTCTATATATTTCATGCCCAAATAGAAAAAGGGAAAATATCCAAATCCTTTTCCTTAGTCTTTGCCACTAAACTGTAAAAGAATCTCAGAGGCACAGATTCCATTTAATTCTATTGCAGGGCTCTCTATATATTTCTTGCCCAAATAGAGAAAAAAAGAAAACATCTATTTTAACCTTAGACGAGATTTTGGGGTTTTTAATTATATAATTAAAAAAAATTAACCATTAACAAAATAAACAACAAATGAAAATCATTAATAAAATAGACATTTTCGTCATCCCAAGTGACGAGTTACTAACTCGTATCTTGGGAATACGAGTTACTTGTCCACGGTGGGCTGACATGGCATTTCAAGTAACTCGTCATCCCAAGTGACGAGTTACTCTTTTTTCTTTTTTTTTTTAAAAAATTTTAACTTATTTATATTTATTAATTATATAATCCACCAAATCATAATATCATCGTTATCACATGTAATTTTACATAATAAAAATCAATAAATGCATCTAATTTATTGTTTGTTTCGCGACGATTAAAATGATATGCATATCTTATATTTTTCGGATATCGAAAATATTTAATTATTTTTATAAGATATTGAGAAAGAAACGAGTACTTAAAAAATATATTCTTTTAGATCCTAAAGTTAATGAACAGTAAAAAAACTCAAAAATTCTTTTATTTACAAAGCTTCGCACTCATTCCCACACTCACTCACCGTCTTGGACACAATCTCTCTCTCTCTCTCTCTCTCTCTCTCACGAACGCATTACTAGTTACTACGCTAGACACACACCGCGCAAGCGCAACCATACAGTGGCTCTTTCTCGCCGTTTAGTTTGAGCACCTGGTCTGGTCTCACTCGGATGAGCTTATTCAAGGGATTTGAGAGTCTCAAAGTGATGCTCCAGTTCTGAATACCTTGGCCCTAAGTGAACGTATTAAAGACAAGAGTGCTCTGTCCTTTACCATATCCCCTGTTTCTTCAAGCTTCCCAAATCCACAGAAGGAACGGAACCCACATTAAAAGACAACATTTGAACGCTTGATTTGAGGAGGCTCTTTCTGAGTAATAAGCAGCGAGGTTCTTTACCCTGTTTCTATCACTTGCGCTTTAAAAATGGCCGAATCAGCTGATCTTAAAGTAATGCCCGAGGCAGAGAAGAAGAAAGAACAGAGCCTACCATTTTATCAGCTGTTCTCGTTTGCAGATAAATATGACTATGTTTTAATGATGTTCGGTAGCCTTGGGGCAATTATCCATGGCTCTTCAATGCCAATTTTCTTCTTGCTTTTCGGTGAAATGGTCAATGGTTTTGGGAAAAACCAGATGGACTTGCACAAGATGACGGATGAAGTTGCAAAGGTTGGGCCTTTCCTTTTACACATTTACTTGTTTGTCCTGCTGTGTTAATCAGATCTGACCCTTTTTTTTTTAATTTTCTGATGCAGTATGCTCTGTATTTCGTTTATCTCGGATTAGTAGTCTGCTTTTCATCTTATGCAGGTGGGATTTATGATCCTTTCTTCATCCACCAGCCTTCTTTGAGATCTCCATTATTTACTTTCTGGGCTGAACTGCAATTTCTGCTGAAAGAAAGCTTTAATCTTTACGTCGTTTTAAATTAAAGATTTAACTTTCCCCCCCTTTCCCCCTCTATAATATATAAGATAAGCCAGTTCATTCTTCAGATCGATCAGTCGCACGTGACGCATGGACTCTTTAACCGTGTCTTGTTGCTCTTTCACCTGTCTACTTCTTGAATATGAATACATTCCCACCTCATCTTATTATATATTATCTAATCACGAGTCTCAATCAATCCTTTTTATCTTTTCTCCAAGAATTTCCATAATTAAATCGAACGTATTTCTTTAAAAAAAAATACAGAGATTGCATGCTGGATGTACTCAGGCGAGAGGCAAGCTGGGACATTGAGAAAGAAGTACTTGGAAGCCGTATTAAACCAAGACGTGGGATTCTTTGACACTGATGCAAGAACTGGCGATATTGTGTTTAGTGTCTCCACCGATACCCTACTTGTGCAAGATGCCATCAGCGAAAAGGTTTTTCTTTTTCTTCCTATTGAGTTCTTCGGTGTAGTAATTTTACATGCTACACTAAACATGTACACGTGATATGTGATATTGATGCGACGAGCTTCTGTCATTTTCAAAATAAATTACTCGTCTTTATCCTCTCCCACCCTAAAATCACTGTACTTGGCAATTGGCATGCCTTGGTGACAATTACAGCTTTTCTGTAACGGTAAAGGGCGTAGTGATCCCTAGTACTTACTTGCGTTAAATAAGAAATAAGGCAGGGAGGGAGAACTTTGGTGGTTGTTGAAGGTCATTAATGGCTGTCCCATGCACTTTAAGCTTGCGGGCTTTTCTCCTACAGTCAAACCATTGTGGGCACGTGGAGACAATGTGCTTCCTTGATTTAGTTCCTAAACAATGAATTTAGAATCACATTTCCCTGGTAATAACTTGTAATTTCTGACCAAACTAGGTTGGCAATTTCATACATTACCTGTCGACATTTTTGGCGGGATTGGTGGTTGGTTTCGTGTCGGCATGGAGGCTCGCTCTTCTGAGCGTGGCTGTGATTCCCGGGATAGCCTTTGCTGGCGGTTTGTACGCATATACGCTCACTGGGCTCACCTCGAAAAGTCGGGAATCATACGCAAATGCTAATATCATCGCAGAGCAGGTAAAGTAAGCTTGTATGAGAGAAATAAGAAACCTTTTTACATCTCGATTGATAATAAATTCGACTGATATTCTCTTGTTTTCTTGCAGTCTATTGCCCAAGTTAGGACAGTTTACTCCTACGTTGGAGAAAGCAAAGCCCTCGCCGCGTACTCTGATCTGATACAGAATACGTTGAAACTAGGCTACAAGGCTGGGATGGCAAAAGGGCTTGGACTAGGTTGTACTTACGGCATCGCATGCATGTCATGGGCATTAGTTTTCTGGTACGCCGGAGTTTTTATCAGAAATGGCCAAACAGATGGCGGAAAGGCGTTCACTGCTATTTTCTCTGCTATCGTCGGCGGCATGTAAGTATATTTCAGTTCAATTATCATCTAGCTATCTTACGGAGAAGATTTTTTTTTTTTTTTGTCGTCACATTTCTTGAAATTTTGCAGGAGCTTGGGACAGTCATTCTCGAATCTTGGGGCGTTCAGTAAAGGCAAAGCCGCGGGGTATAAGTTAATGGAGCTAATAAAGCAGAAACCAACGATAGTCCACGACGCATTGCGAGACGAAAAATGCCCCCCCGATGTGAAGGGAAATATCGAGTTCAAAAACGTGACCTTCTGCTATCCTTCTCGGCCCGACGTCGTAATTTTCCGGGATTTTTCCATTTTCTTTCCGGTGGGCAAAACGGTCGCCGTTGTGGGCGGAAGCGGGTCGGGGAAGAGCACCGTCGTGTCCTTAATCGAAAGATTCTACGATCCTATTCAGGGTATGCTAACAAACAAAAAAAGAAAAATATTCCATCGACACGATATCTTTCGTTTTTAAATCCAATGTCAACTTGGGCAGGAGAGGTTTTGCTAGACAACGTCGACATTAAGACGCTTCCTCTTCGATGGCTGAGGAATCAGATCGGCCTAGTGAATCAAGAACCCGCCCTTTTCGCCACCACAATACTCGAAAACATTCTCTACGGCAAACCCGACGCAACCATGGCCGAGGTCGAAGCTGCTGCTTCTGCTGCTAATGCTCACAGCTTCATCACTTTGCTTCCTAACGGATACAATACTCAGGTTTCTTGCTTTCTTCTTCTAGCTTTTTAATTTTATCGAGTTACAACAGTATTTCTATCAATCAACACACCTATTCATTACACAACAGGTCGGCGAAAGAGGAGTTCAGCTATCTGGCGGGCAGAAGCAGAGAATCGCAATCGCACGAGCCATGCTGAAAGATCCTAAAATACTTCTCCTCGACGAAGCAACAAGCGCTTTGGACGCAGGCTCTGAGAGCATCGTCCAAGAAGCCCTAGACCGTCTGATGATAGGCAGGACGACGGTCGTGGTGGCCCATCGCTTATCCACGATAAGAAACGTTGATACGATCGCAGTTCTACAGCAAGGGCAGGTCGTGGAAACTGGGACCCACGACGAGCTCATTGCAAAAGCTGGCGCCTACGCAAACCTCGTAAGATTCCAAGAAATGGTCGGGAATAGGGATTTATCGTCGAATGCCTCCTCGACCCGTCGCACGAGGTCGTCGAGGCTGAGCCATTCTCTGTCGACGAAGTCACTCAGCCTTCGTTCTGGGAGTTTGAGGAATTTGTCGTATTCTTACAGCACTGGCGCGGATGGCCGCATAGAGATGGTGTCTAATGCTGAGACCGATCGGAGAAAGCGGGCCCCGGCGAACTATTTCTGCCGTTTGCTTAAGCTGAATGCGCCCGAGTGGCCTTACGCTGTCATGGGAGCCGTGGGGTCGATTCTTTCGGGGTTCATAGGCCCAACGTTTGCGATCGTGATGAGTAATATGATCGACGTTTTCTATTACAGAAACCCTAATGATATGGAGAGCAAGACGAAGGAGTACGTCTTTGTATACGTTGGAGCGGGTCTGTACGCCGTCGTTGCGTATCTCATTCAGCATTACTTCTTTAGCATCATGGGCGAGAATCTCACCACTAGGGTTCGACGCATGATGCTTGCTGGTAATGAATATTTCTTCTATTAAGTCCTTTTTGCGTTCACTTGCTGGTAACAGAGTTTTCTGTGAATTTGGTCAGCGATTTTGAGGAATGAAGTGGGATGGTTCGACGAGGAGGAGAACAACTCGAGCCTTCTTGCGGCGCGTTTGGCCACCGATGCAGCGGATGTTAAATCTGCCATAGCCGAGAGAATATCTGTGATATTGCAGAACATGACTTCTCTTCTTACATCCTTCATAGTAGCGTTCATAATCGAATGGAGGGTTTCGCTGCTCATACTTGCTACTTTCCCGCTCATCGTGCTCGCAAACTTTGCTCAGGTAACAAAATTGATCAATCATCACGATGATCAATCATTGCTTAGATTAGATCCTTTTCTCTGATTATGACTGTTAATCTATATAATCCACACAGCAACTGTCGCTGAAAGGGTTTGCGGGAGACACGGCGAAAGCCCACGCGAAGACGAGCATGATCGCCGGAGAAGGAGTGAGCAACATTAGGACAGTCACAGCGTTCAACGCCCAGGAAAAGATCATCTCTCTGTTCAGACACGAACTTCGCCTCCCCCAAAAGCGCAGCCTTCGCCGTAGCCAACTCTCTGGCCTCCTCTTCGGCCTCTCCCAGCTCGCCCTCTACGCCTCCGAAGCATTAATCCTATGGTACGGCGCAAACCTCGTCCGAAAAGGCGCATCCACATTCTCCAAAGTCATCAAGGTCTTCGTCGTCCTCGTCGTCACCGCCAACTCCGTCGCCGAGACCGTCAGCCTCGCCCCAGAAATCATCCGCGGCGGCGAATCCGTCGGCTCCGTCTTCTCCGTCCTCGACCGCCCCACGCGGGTCGACCCGGACGACCCCGACTCCGAACCCGTCGAATCTCTCCGCGGGGAGATCGAGTTCCGACACGTGGACTTCGCATACCCGTCCCGCCCCGACGTGCTCGTCTTCAAGGACTTCAACCTGCGCATACGGGCGGGCCGGAGCCAGGCGCTCGTCGGGGCGAGCGGGTCGGGGAAGAGCTCCGCGATCGCTTTGATAGAGAGGTTCTACGACCCCATCGCCGGAAAGGTGACGGTCGACGGAAAAGACGTCCGGCGACTGAACCTGAAGTCCCTTCGCCGGAGAATCGGGCTCGTCCAGCAAGAGCCGGCCCTGTTCGCCGCCACCATATTCGAAAACATTGCCTACGGTAAGGAGGAGGGCGGCGGGCCCGCCACGGAGGAGGAGGTGGTGGAGGCGGCTCGAGCGGCCAACGTGAACGGGTTCGTCGGAGGGTTGCCGGAGGGTTACGGGACGGCGGTCGGAGAGAGGGGCGTACAGCTCTCGGGCGGGCAGAAGCAGAGGATTGCGATAGCGAGGGCTATTCTGAAGAATCCGACGATTTTGTTGCTGGACGAGGCGACGAGCGCATTGGACGCTGAGTCGGAGTGCGTTTTGCAGGAGGGGCTCGAGCGGCTCATGAGGGGTCGGACCACGGTCGTTGTGGCTCATCGGCTGTCCACGGTTCGAGGGGTGGACAGCATAGCCGTGGTTCAGGATGGGCGCGTAGTGGAGCAGGGGAGCCACGGGAAGCTCGTCGGCAGGCAAGACGGGGCCTACTCGAGGTTGTTGCAGCTACAGCGTCATCATCGGATGTGAAAGAAAGAAAATTATTGTTGCTAGTAAATCTTATGCTGGTGATTTAACATTTCCTCCCCTTTATTTTCTTTCACTTTTTCTTTTTCTTGATTTTGTATTTTGATGATGATGATTGATTGTGTGGAGATGAATGTAGATAAGTTAATGTCAAGGCTTTGTGATTTTGATCGTGGTGGTGGGCTCTTTCTCCACTAACCGCCGTTCGTATATTTTCAGGCTTTATATGATCTTTGTAGTGAAAAGTAGTGAACTGAGTCGTGAGTGCATGAAATTTTTCAAAAGCAACGGAGACCTTTATCGTGAAGAGGTCCTTTGCATCAAAATCAAGAACTGAAAAGTTGTCATGATAGGCATGAAAATGGACGAACAGTAAAAGGGAAGGAGTTTTTCTGGATCGCAAAGGAAAGAAAGAAAATAAGGTGTTGAATTTGAGTCCCCATCTCTGTAATGGAGGACAATGATTGCTGGAGATGGGTCCACTCACTTTGCGATAGTACTTGCTGGCTTTTCCTCACATGGTAGGTAGTCCTGTTGAGTTTTAACGCAATGGAATGGTCATTGAGTTATATAGAGCAAAAGTATTACAGCAAGTGCAGCAAAGATTATCAGAACTGATATAAGCCCACCGAATCGATTCTTGATTAGGCATTTCACGGCAATAAAGCAATGAGCTTTTCTTTTTCTTTTTTTTTTTTGGGTGGCTAAACACTTTCGCACACACACGTGAGGAGATGTGTGCGATGCATAATGTAAGGGACAATTCACATGGGTTGTTACTTCAAAAGTATGTAAAGGTTCATTTGGGACCCAAAGACACCTAAGGTTCCTGATGTGATGCAGGGCAGGGAGGAGTCTCTGTCTCTGTCTACAAGTGAGTGATGGGGATGGATTGATGTACTCTGTCTGACTTATGTAATAATGCAATTGTACTATTAAGTTTTCCAAGGTGTGTACTGTATTGTACGGTGAGTGTTGTCCCTGTTTTCTCTGATGAAAACAGAGCATTTATGGTATGAGGAGGCTGGCTGGTAATTCTTGAAGAATCCAAGATGTTTTCATCATACAAGAGATAAGTAACTTCTTGTAGTACTTGAAAGATTCTCGGTCCCTGCACCTGGTAATGCATGAAAAAAATGAGGAAAAATGTTGAGAAGAAAACACTGGCCCAAAAGTTAAAAATTGAAAGACTAGGGACTTAATAATAATCTGTAAAACTCCAGTGTACTGGGCCTACGCGGAAATTCTGATATGGGCTCGTATATCCAGGCACACGAATACCACCACCTAACTAACACCTACTCGACATGGGTGGGCTAACTAAAGTAGTGAACCAAATAATAATTCAAACTTGGGTTCGCAATATCTATATTTATTAGTTATTATTTACAATAAAGTTGGTTTTTAAAGGGATAAAGATTCAAATAAGTCGGCCCAAACACGGCCACGAGATTATATAAGCCGGCCTACGACCGCATGAAATCATCTGTCCCACAAAATATGTCCCCCTCTATGTCCCAAAATGATCAGATCCGTTAAAATTTAAATCCGACGATTCACAAAATTTCTTTTCTATTTATTAATTCTTTTAATCCTATAGTCCACCAAATCATAAAATCGTCGTTATTTCATGAGATTTATATGATAAAAATATATAAACATATCCAATTTATTCCTTGTTTTATGAGGATCGATTTGATATCCATATCATATATTTTTCGATAATCATAAAAATCAATTTTAGGAGAGTGGGACAGGAACCGGGACAGGGATTATGAGACAGAAGATTTCAACCGGCCTACGACGGGAGTTGAGTATATAAAATATTTACCAAAATGAGATGGTGATGACTCCCAAGTTTTGTTTAGCACTCGTATCATTTTCATTGCCATAATACCAGTGTAGAAACTTGCTACATGGACGCATCAAACAAAACAACAAATGAAAGTAGAACGTGAAAACTGAAAAAAACCACACAAAACAAGCAAAAAGAAATTTGCAATGGTTATTCATATCAAATACAAAACTCTTCTATATACAACAAACAACAACCCTCAAAGATTTACCAAAAAAATGTCAATCAACAACAAATCGGACACCTTACGAGCCCATTCTCATTACAATCTGGGCATCTTCGAAAACCATATTCATGCTCACTTTCCCCATCTCCTCCTTCTTCTTCTTCTTCTTCCTCGTCGTCTCCATGATAAACCTTACAACTTCCCGAACAAGACTCGCAAGGCACGAACCTAATATCGCCACATGCATCGCAAACATCGCCTTTCCCACCACTATTATTACCTTCGATCATTTCGCAGTTTTCGAACATCTTTTCGAGCTTCCCATCTTCGTTTAACCTTCTTATTTCGTCAGCCCCGCCGATACACTTCCCTCCCACAAAAACTTTCGGCAAGAAACTCCCACTAAACCCTTGTCCCAACAACTCTCTTAGCTCATCCTTAAACCCAGAATGCATAGAGACATCCCTCTCATCGATCTTGACTTTAAGCCCTTTCAAGATGACTCTGACATGGCAGCAATCTTCGTACGTCTTCCTCACACCCCTAAGGCTCGTGAAGTAAACAATTGGCTTGTCTTTTATACAATCTTTGCTCTCCTTCGAAGCCTTGAGATTGAGATGGAATGGATTAGTCTGAGGAAGCTCTTCGAGCGATCTTCTGAAGGATGCGATCACCTCTTGGTCGAACTCAGACTCTATAATAGAGCTGTCGTTTGAATTCGAATTGGTATCACTATCGACTAAATCTGATGCTGACCAAATGGTCTTGGGCAGGGATTCATCGTCTCCTTGTTCTTTAGCAACCCTTGGGATGGGCTGATCTTCGAGGGACAATAATAGTAGACTGTTATTACGAGGAGGGCTGACGTCTTCAAGGCCCTCCATTAATTCCCAAGCGTTGATGACTGTCTCGGGCTCGCCGGGCGGCGTTATGACAGGTGTCTTGGGGGTTATTTTTGGGATTTTTGAATCGATCGATCATCTGCATAGTGAAGTCGTCTTTCATCGGTTTGCCCTCGCCGCTTTCCGTCGAGGATGGCTTATCATCTGCGTCGGTGGGATTCTGCTTATCAATGTCCATGGAGATGTGGGGTTTTCCGACATGTGGTTCGTCGAGCCTTAAAGAACCTAAGGTGGACGATGTCAGGGCAACGACATGGCGGTTGCCGTCCTCTGCCTTGATAGGTGGGCGGTGTATGTAATCTACAGAATAGCTTCGCCTCGTCGGAGAAAGATAAGGCGCCTGGCAATTTTGGCAAACTTTTTCTTTCGAAGACGCACAACCCATGGGAAGCAAACTATGGAAACAGCAGAGAAAAGAGCTCTCTTTAAAAAGAAAGAAAACTTAAAAACTTTTTTTAAGATGGGCTGAGAAGGGACATTCTTTTCATGAATGAGCTGTCTTTCTTGTAATGGATTTAGTTAGAGATCCCGAGATTCTGCTGGTCAATCGGAAAATCTTAAACAAGAGATTGAGAAAACAGATGGAGATTAATAAAATAGTGCAACTCACACACACCCATGATGATAGAATTCATGGGGAGCAGCGCAGAAAGAAAGAGTAGCACTTTTTATTAGAAAAATCAAATCTTTCTAGCATGATTAGAAAAATAAACGAAACGGCAAAACCTAGCAGAACGAACCACAACAGAGCAGCGCTGGATTAAGAGATAAAGCCGAAAAACTAAGGATTGAGAAAGACCATTTCGTCAATTACTCGGCTGTACAAGACAACCCAATCACCCTTTCCCTTTGTTTCTTCTAGGAAAGCTGTGATAAATACAACAGTCAAGAAATACACAAAAAAAAAAATATTTATGGGAATGGAATGCTTTTAGCTATTTATATGTGTCTGCAAATATCTGAATTTATTAACAATTTATCGGTACGATGCTGCAATAAGAATAGATGACGATAAAGAAAGTGCGAATAATCAAGTGCAAGGAAGTGAATCGTGGAATCCGCGTATTATTTGCTTGAATGGCTCAAAACTATGCAGAATGTATGCAGTAGTGGCCTCGCATAAGCACTTGCCTATCTAACGGGAATTATAAATATTTTTTATAATTCAAGAATAATCTAAGTACCAAAAGTACAAAATAAAACACTCCGGAAATTTTGGTTCAAGAAATGCGTTTGTTTTGTCCTAATTTTATCAAACGGGAGATGTAATACGATTAACTCCAAAATAAAACAATAACGATAAATAAATTAAATTAAATTTTGGATTGGACTGGATCTAGGCGTATTGTTTGCCAATGTGAGACAATTGCAGGCCCACTAAGAGACCTTTGGTTTGATGAGGTTTAAATATCAGAGATTATATAATAATATATAGTACTTGGGGAAAAAAATATATAATAATATATAGTAGAGAGACGCGTATAGTATATAATAGGTGTAGTGTAGTACTGTAGTTAGACGCATTCACAAAAGCCATGAATATTTCAGCTCGTAACCGTTGACCTGAACGAGTAGGATGATTTGTTCACAAGTTACTCAATTTAGAATATAATATTTCAGTGAATTTATAAATAATATTGCATAACGAGAAATAAGATGAGCGTAGTAATCTAATCTCCTTACGGGCCCTGACCAGTATATTGTCGGTGCTATTATATTGGGCTTTAACTTTCTTAATGGCCCAGATCTCAGTTGGACTTGGCTATATGATTAAGGTTATAGTTCTATAATATAATCAGTTTAAGGATAACCATTTATTATCGTGACATCTATATATAAATACCCAATTGAGTAAAAAATATACAAATTAGTACCTGTGTCGGAAATTTTTACAGATAGGTACCCATTTTAGTGTTTGTACCAATTTTCTCATCTTACGTACCTTTTTATGTGTGTATTGCGTCACGCGTTTATACGGTACCCTACACGGTAATTATATGGTACATTAATGTGTTATATATGACGTACCATTTTCTCAAAGTATTACGTACCAAAATACGTTGTTATAGGGTACCTAAATGTGTTATATGGCGTACATGCGGCGGATCGGGTACCTATGTGCAAAAAATTATTCTATTAGGTACCTACTTATAAAAAAATACTGACAAGGTAATAAATTACAAGTTTTTTATCCAAATGTGTATTTATGGGTAAAGATCCCTTTATTATCAATGTGTATTTTAATTTAATTCAGGAAATCTATTATTTATGGGAAGTAACATGGGCATAGGGCAGCATGTGAGGCAGAAGACGTGTATGTTTTTATTTATATGTATGATTTTATGTCACATACATATAATATTGAATGACTATATAGGTTACATAGTTGAGAGAAAAATAAGGAGACATCACGTTTAGATTCCCAATGCCAACACAAAACATTCCAGCTAATTAAGGTTCCCATGTGCATTCACACAACTAAACCCCCATAACAATATCTTTATTACGACTAAAATCAAGAAAAAGGAACACTTTTATTATTTAATCTTACTTACTATTCTCCATCTAACTCGAAAGGTAATACGTGCTAAGTAAGGTTTATCCGACTGTCTTAATCAAGAAACACGTTAGCTTGTAAGAAATACCTTGCATGGAGACAGCAAGTTAAGTAATCTCATTTAAATTTGAATTTTAATTTAATTCCATATAAATTACTCGGTGCACCCAATCAATTCATAATTCCCAAGAAACAAGCAAAATGGATGGAGATGGACATTTTTGGTTACTATTCAGTGAAGTTCAATTTCAATTCCGTCTTTGGTGCGGCGTTAGGCTTCACCCAACTTCCATAGGTTTGCTTTATTCAAGGAATGCTTCTTCTGCTTAAATTTTAACTTATTATTTTAATGTAGATATTTATTATGACTATAACATTTCTTCACAAAATTAATAATTAAAGGGCTCTCATTTAATGGTTGACTATTTATTTATTATACTAGTATAGTATTCTCTCGTGGAATGTGCTTTATCATATATTGTTCTTACAAATTATATACGATGAAGCTTCGTGGCATGTGAGCTTCCAAAGTTCAACTTATTAATATAATCTTGTAAGGGTTCCCCTTAATTACTTGTTAGAGTGGAACAAGCGGAATCGATATATTCAACATACAAATGATAAATATGCAATAAATAAAGGAGTAAGGAAGAAACGTATGCTGTGTTCACATTAAGCACAGTAAATTCTGAGAAATATAGTGAAGAATATATTTTATTTATTTTTTATTTATAGAGAACACACACCTCTCCTCTATCTCTCTGTCCGAACAAGAACTATCGCTGGCTTCCAAGCTTTGCCAACCCATTGTTCCCTCTCCACATATAATCTCACACAAGCTTTAGTTATATAAATTAAAACAGAGACATATGTTATCTGCATGTTTTGAAGTTCGAGCCCAAAGAAATTAACAGTATATTTTAATAAATAATTCAAGAACATGGCTTTTATCCCAGAATCCATGCTTCTCAACAATGATCATCATCCTCATCATCATCAGCAAGACTTCCAAGGTTTTCATTACACTTAATAACTATCACCACCGTTTTTCATGCACTGATCGATTTTCATCAACCTCAGTTAACTGTTGCGTTTAAGTACACTCACAGGCGTGGAGTTCTTGATGAGGAGATCGTCCATGTCGTCGTCATTCTCAGGAATGGTTGACCGCACAGCCGAAGAAACCCAACCCGACGATGACGTCAACTCCGACGACGATGGGTCGCAGATTATGCTCGGAGGGAAGAAAAGGAGGTTGAACATCGAGCAGGTGAGGGCTTTGGAGAAGAGCTTTGATCTGGGAAATAAATTAGAACCCGAAAGAAAAATGCAGCTCGCTAGGGCTTTGGGGCTTCAGCCGAGGCAAGTTGCGATTTGGTTTCAGAATCGAAGGGCTCGATGGAAAACTAAGCAGCTTGAGAGAGACTATGATGTCTTGAAGAGACAGTTTGAGGCTGTTAAGGCTAATAATGATGCCCTCAAATCACAGAACAAGAAGCTTCAGACACAGGTTCTATAATATATATATATGGCGATAATAAGGGTTTTTAGTCTGTCCAATTCTGACAATAAAATATGGTTCTTGATAGTTAGTTAGGCGAGCTTAATCTTTTTTGGTCTGATTTAAACTGTTTCTTCCTCAGTTAATGGCTCTCAAGAATAGATCAGAATCAACAGCGAATGGTGTAATGATTGGATCATTTAACCTCAATACAGAGAACGAAGGTGCTGGTTGTTGGAGCAATGGAGGAAGTGATGAGAAGAACAGTTGTGAAGTAAACCTCAACACAGCATCCATTGAAGACAGCACATTGCTGCTATATCCTCACGATCAAATCATAAGCGATAACAATCAAGGCCATGTCTTCTTTCCCCCGACGACAACAATTAATGGTCAGCAAGCAACTAATGATCTCAGCAGGCAATTACTTCAAACCTCATCATCGAGCGGAGGAGTTCATCATGATCATATTAATCAGCAAGAACAAATAATGTGTCAGAGTAAGGTCGTCATCGATCATGATCAGCAGGCTCGGGCTTCGAATAACGAAGGGTTTTGCAGCGTTTTTGGTGGGATCGAAGGATCAACCGATTATTGGCCGTGGGTCTGAAAAACAGCAAAGTTTTAATTCATTTTTTCCGATGCAAACCGTAAATTGAAGGTGCATTTAAGATGAGGGTAATATGTGATCATGAATGGTCTTTGTATGTACGTACTTTTGTTTGATTTTTACTTGGTTTCTATCATAACGAGAAAGCCCACTTTGGGTTCTTGTTAAAGCATATTCTTGGACCCCATTATCGGAGGTGATTTGATCTGTGATTCTTGCTGTAAGTCTCATATATGATGATCTCCATAATGTTATATACATAATTCATCAATGAAACAGATCCATGTTAATGTAGATATACAAAACTAATAGCTGGCACTGAATGGTCTTGTACCTCTGGCATGGGCCCTTATATAAATAGTAAAACAAGATTCTCTGACATCTTACATCAACTTTCGTTTGTCTGGTGGCTCCGTTACAACTTGACTTGTTATCAATGCGATAGATTCAATCAATTTTACGAATAGTTATATATATACTAGCAAAGAGTTATTCCACATATCAGTTGTTTCTTCAACAGTACAACTCTTCTATTAATTACAGCCACGGTTTCAGAATTTTGTAACAAGTACGTGAATATACTCATCTCTCCTTAGAGTAATGAGAATGGAAATGGGCAAATCTTGGAGGTTGCAGCCATTACAGATGCTTCAAGGTTACACCTTTAAAAAAATTGTACAGTGCGAGTTTAAGGCCTTGAATCAACATTTCATATGTTTCTGATGTTACACAGAAAGTATATACTTTCTGGTAGTTTGTTCCGTTCAACTATATACTGATATAGCTTTGATCAAAATCAAGATTTGAGACGTCGATCAATGGTACACACAAGAACTCAAAATCATGAAATTTTATTCTTAATGTGAACATATCACAGCAAAGTTGCCTCATTCCTTATTCATCGATCCAAACAAAACATAGAAAAGCTAAATAGTCACTCGTGGACGGAGAACGTAAACAACATACGATGATCATAGCTCTTCCCCGCACCAACGATCTGCGAAGGGAAGTTGGGATGGTTCACAGCATCAGGGAATCCCTGAGTCTCCAAGCACAAAGCAGCGTGCGGCTGGTAATAAGCCCCGTCTTTCCCCTTCACATTAATTAGATAATTACCAGTATAAAGCTGCACGCCCGGCGCATTCGCCCACAATTCCATCCTCCTTCCACTCTTCTTGTCATAAACTGAGGCAACTGCCTTCATCTTTCCCCCTTTGCTGGGACCATCCACCGCGTAGTTTATGTCGAACCCTTTCGAGCCCTTTGGCAGGTGTTGGATACGGTCCTTTATTGTTATGGGCCTTTCGAGGAAATCGTAGGCGGTGTTTTTTACCGGCCTGAGTTCGCCGGTGGGTATGAGGTGTTCGTTCGTCGGAGTTATGAAGGAAGCGTGGATTTGCAGCTCGTCGGAGAGTATGTCCCCACTGTTGTGTCCGCCGAGGTTCCAATAGCTGTGCTGGGCGAGGTTTATGGGCGTGGCTTTGTTTAGTGCTTTAGCCTTCATTACGACGCTTAGCTTGTACGGTTTGATCAGAGCGTATGTTACAGTGGTCAAGACTTCACCGGGAAATCCTTGGGACAAGAATCAATTTGGATATATACATACATATGGAAAGAGGTGTAAGATGAAACAGAGTTATATGAATGATGGATGTGCTATTTTATCTTATCATCATACCTTGTTCGCCATCAGCACTGCGATATATTAAGGTGATACGAGGAGATTTGCCAGCTGGCACGTGTTTCTTCACCTTCCATACGACTTGGCTGAATCCTTTCTTACCACCTTCACGACGAACGAATCACTTCAGCGAAAAGAGTCGATTATTACAGCTATTATTTATTGTTTTGTGAAGGGAAAGGAAAGAATACCGTGGAGCATGTTATTTCCCTCGTTAGCATCGAGTTTGTGGACTGTTCCGTTTAGAGTAAACCTCGCGCCAGCAATGCGGTTTGCTACTCGACCAACGATTGCTCCAAAGTAACTGCTATCATTCTGCAGGAGGAAATGATTGTAAATAGATCCTAGAATCTGTGTACTTGAAATATGCTTATACCTTGTATTCGTTGATTGTATCATAACCAAGAACAACATCAGCTAGTTTTCCTACGCAAAAGGAGAGAAATCAATCAATCATTACATTGATCGACTTAGAGAGAAGAGTAGAGTAAGATACCATTCTTGTCTGGAAGAAGAACAGATACGATTCTTGCACCATAGTTTGTGACCCTCAGAAAGAAATCGTCCCCTTGCTTGATTTCATAAATGCCAGCCTCTGTTGAATAAGCATTGGCTGCTGCAAGAGTCCCACATGCCAGAACAAGAACAATGAAAGAGAAGGCCGATCTGTGAAAGAACTTGGACATCATCCCAAAATGATTGATTACACAAACACAACTATTTTAGTCTTTGTCTCAAAGTTGAGCTTTTTCGTACTTTGTGGGCTCTCCGCATGTGAAGTGTGAATCTTCACACCAATGGTTAAACAATAATCAAGAAGAATGATTAAAAAAAGGATGGATCGCAAGACTTAGGTAGGGCGGGATGACAAACGCAGTCAACACATGATATCTATCTATCTATATAATATTATATATATATATATATATATATATATATAATACCTCGAAAGATGCTTCCTTTCTAATGGTCGTGTAAGAAAGCGACTTTTTCTGACTCTTCGTATTAGAAAAATCCAAGTGAGGACCACAGTTGAAGATCGCAACGTTCACGATAATAATAACCAAGTGGACTTGTTAAATAAACATGTCAGGCCAGGCTTCAGCCTCACATGGATAGGAATTAGGATAAGATGCCCTTATTTTCAAACATGGTGAGGGGTTGGACTATGAAACATAACAAGAAACGTAAATAGATAAACAACCGAATCAAATTTGGATAGTAACAAACCTTAAAAATCAGATGAAAGCAGCAACACTCATGCAACGAACTGTACATAATTCATTTGTAAAACACACTCAACTGAAGAGCAAACGCAAACGAAAAAAGCACGCAGACAATAAGTATCAAGCCCAGCACCAACATGTCTTACTTTCTCCATCCAGATTGAAGCGCTTTGTCTGAAACATATGATTGAACCACATTCATAATCATATTCATATCATCTTTAAATCTTGGGCAGTTTTAGCTTAAAGCATATCATAGGATACTACTAAACTTGCTATGCTTACCATCTCTCGAAGATGTCGACGTTCGGTTAGTCCTATTACTGCTGCTGCCGCTTCCTTTGGTTCCATTAGCTTGAGTGAGCGGCTTATTCATCCTAGGCGATAAGGAGCTTAATTTCCCATCCTCGCCAGCTTTAGAAGAAGATGCTTGCTGGGTTCTAAGCTTGGCCTTGGCAGATTCAGTTGCTGCCATGTAGCTCGGCAAGGTCGTGGAGTTCTTCGTGGTGGTATTAATTTCAGCATGCTCAAGCTTCGCAGGAAGAGACTTTCTTTTGCGGATCTTTGGATTCCCTTTAGTGCCACTGCTTGATTCTTCCTTACATGCAACTTCCAAGAGTTGCGCACTCTCCATCTTCGCTACGTTTTCTGAGGGATTGGTTTCATTAGTAATTTCATGAGATCCTTCGATCGGCCCATTCGCTGTTGTTTCGACCACGACGTCTGAGTCATCCATATTTTCAGACAATGGAATAGCTACTTCCTGCTCTGAGACAATGGGAGTCGAAGAAATCAACGTTGTTTCTGACTCTTTGGAACTAGCCAATGCGGAGACTTTTCTCAGATTGTGTTTGACTCTCTCAAGCTCGGTTTGGGGTTGATCTTGCGTTGCCTCTGTATGATCATTTGCGACCTTTCTCAGGTTACGCTTGGGCTTATCAGTTTCAAATGAAGATAAAGCACCATTGTCCCCATCTTCTGTAGCCGAAACCTTACGAATGGTTCTCTTGGAGCTGCTTTGCATCTTTTGAGGTTTTGACTTAGAGTGACTTTTCTTGGTTCGAGAAGGGTGAGCCCAGAAACGAGATAATGACCAACGGTCGAGCCAGCTCCAACTCGAATTCGGCTCGGATAATTCGTACAGAAGAGCAAGTGGCATGGTGTTTGGCACAGTTACAAGAAGCTAAAACAAGAGGAAACAGGGCAAATTGAATGGAGATGCTGTTTTGTGCTTGTAGATGATATTATCAAGTGGACAACAGGAAAATAAAGTAATACCTTTCGGATGAAGGCATTTGTGGTCAGATTTTCAGATGTAAGAAACTTGTTAGTTCCATTGCCCGCTCTGTAAGGATCCTGATGAAAGAACCAAGCCATAACCAAACTTAATTCCACGCGTGGGAACGGTAAGAAACAAAAAGTTGAAAGACTATGGGAATTTACTATGACGACACATTTGAGATGAGAATGACTGATAAAGTTAGATCAATTAGGCCAAGAAAACAAAAGGAAGTTGACCTGAGGCTTGAGTCTTACAAGCACTCTGTGTCTAATAGCATCTGATTGCCTGACAATCCTTCCACGAGCCAATGCCTGGAACTGAACGATTGCTCGCATGCAACGCAAAGTGGCAACAGCTTGTCTCCTTACAAGGTGTCCACGGATGAGAGCTTGCAGCCTTATAATCCCCTTGAGAGTGCGGAAAGCACGACGAGCCTGCAGCATTGTAAGAAAAGATAGATTAAATGTAATGAATCTCGACGGAAAAGACTACATAATAGTGAGATGGGAACAACTACACTCGTGCATTGGCTAGAATCAACTTCAACGTCTTACAGAGTAAAGATTGATACTTGCTCGACTACTTCAAACATAATGAAAGAAACCACTGTCATTGTAAGAGAGAGAAAGGCTCATACCAAATAGCCTCTAAATGCTGCTTGCACCTTCCTTGCAGCTTGCTCTTGCATCGCTATCTTGGGATCATTAAATTGAACAGTAGCCTCATTATTAGGTGAATCCATAACTTGGTTTGGAGGATGTAAAGCAGTATCAGCACAACGAGTATCAGACTTGTCCTCGTCAAGTTCGAAGCTATCAGTGCCTCTCTCAGTTAACTGAATAGGATCGGATAACACTGCCTGAATTGCGTTGGGATCCTCCAATGGAGTCTTTTCATCCGATGAAACATGCTTCACAGTTCACAAACATCCGCACATTTTTATCTCAAACAATATGAAGCAATTATCGAAGTCATTAAAATCACCAAACATATCAGAAACAGAGCTTCACCACAGCTAAACAGAATGTAATGTAAGCGAGTACAAGCTCTATAATAAAGATTAACTTAAGCACACAAAGGAAATTTAATCAAAGAATCGGTAGTGGACTTTGAAGCCCTTCGCTTACTTACTTTTGATAAATGAGATTTAGAATGCTTCTTTCCAAAGAGTACAGTCTTGATCCACTTTGCAGGTGATTTTTTCCCCATGTCAGAAAACAGAGCTAGTGAAGTGGAAGGTGGTAGGTAGCTTAAATTAACACCATCAATGAGAATCCAGACAAGGAATAAAGCACCATGACCTGCAACTCACCCAAAAGGATTCACAAAACAGAATCAAAATCATGATAAAGAAAAAAAAACAATAACAAAAGAACTGAAAGGTGTCCTCATTAGTGTGGTTCAGATCTAATCTAGCTTTTTTTTCCTACCAGAACAAAGGTAAAAACAGGGGAGGTTTTTGACTACTATTGAACTGAATTTTCACAAATACATCATTCGCTCGACGACCCACAAATCTCAAACAACGTGAGAGACCATGCTGGGTATATAACAACCTTTCACTTAAAAGACATGATAAAATAGATTGTCAGAGACAGAGATGGATTGAGATTGAAGCAAAAAAAAGATACCAACGAAACAGCAGCAGGATAAACAGACCCGGCGAAATTATTGTTCCAATGTCTCACAGCAACAGAAATGGATGGACCCCTTCTTCTAGCTCACTCTGCTCACTCCATTGTTTCTTCTTTTTCTTTTTTCTTTACACTGCCCATTATCTCTCTCTGTAGCAGAAGAAATAGTGGAATATAAAACGCTTTTAGTAAAGTTGTAGTGCGTGCCCTCTGATGATTCACGGAAAGCGTACAGCTACAGAATTTCCTTCATTTTTTTTTCTCAAATTTGGTAAATTGCGTGTAGACAAGTAGTCGTCCTAATGCAATAATATATTTTACGACATATAGATTATGATCATGAACATCTTCCCAATTTCGGACCACTGCATTGCAAGATATTCTTTTACTTGAGTTCACCCAAAGGATTTGTTCTCTTTGATCCACATCAATACTTGGAAAACGAAAAATAAATTGTCTTTTTCTGCTACTTGCAATCTTCAGCAAAAAGAGGACAAATGCTGGGCTGTTTTGTTGCAGCCAAAAGCTTTATTCATACGGAGGAAAACTTGAAAGAAAAGAAAGATACTACAACAGGCCAAGCAGTCGTACGTTGTGTAGCTGTCGGTAGTATAATGTAATGAGTATCTATATCGTCGTAGGTAGACCCAAAAATGTTGTCTTGCCACAATGAATGTGTTTAATTAACAACCGCCCCTACCAACTCTAATCCATATAAAAAAATCATAAGCGCAAAGAGTAAAGACAAACTTGAACGTTCGTTGCGCACAAGTGAAACACGAAACATTGCAAAATACCATATGAACACTTCAAACAATAATGCGACTATGTGAGTGACTAGTTCATATAAAATATCTCCGGATAAGGTTCACTCCCACAAGGGAAAGACAGCTAGATAATGCAAGAGAAATACAGAGCAGGCTATACAATAAACATTAAGACAAACAATTTCAGAGCAACGGAGATCATCTAAGAAAATGAAGGGACATGATAGATACAACTCTATAGATAATTTGAACTAGCTAACAGTACACCAATGAGAATGATCTCAGGGCAGGGGAGGCAAACCTAGTCTGCTGTCCAGCTCTGCTCAACTATATCACGGACTTTCCTGTTGTATTCCCGCTTGTTCTCGCTGAACATCCGAGCTGCTTCAGAGTTTGCAGGAGAATTTGGATTTGGGTCACAGAGCAGTGACTGAAATTGAAAACGAAGGGGGAAAAAATGAACTTCAATGGTGGGCAATCACATAATTCTAATAAAACTCATGCTCTCACTAAGCTTGCTACTTTGAGCAACTACATGTTATCAATGATGGGATTATGATGCAATGCAGCCCAAGGTCAACCCTACCTGAATGGATGTAAGTGTAGTTCAGTGAAGGATCTGTAGAAATAATTGTATATCTCACTGAATAGTGATCTCCCTGTTTTATAGGAGAGTACAATTCTATCTATGGACAATATACACTAAGATACAAACAATCGTATCCTAAACTGACTAACTACAGATAAGGAAAGATAAATCTAACTCAATAATATCCTATTCTGCAACACTCCCCCTCAAGCTGAGGAATAAATATTCGTCATTCCCAGCTTGGAAGTGAGATCATGAAATCTTGTGACATTCACTCCCTTCGTTAGAACATCTGCCAATTGTTGTTGGGATGGAACGTATGTCAAGCAGACTTGACCATCTTCAAGCTTCTCTTTGATAAAATGCTTATCAATCTCAATGTGCTTGGTGCGATCATGTTGTACAGGGTTATGTGCAATGTTGATAGCCGACTTGTTATCACAATAGAGTTTCATGGGACCTTCTCTAGTGATCTTCAAATCATTTAAAATGATATTCAGCCAAAGCAATTCGCATACTCCTTGCGCAAGAGCTCTGAATTCCGCTTCAGCCGATGATCGTGCCACCACATTTTGCTTCTTACTCCTCCATGTTATCAGGTTCCCGCCAAGAAAAGTGCAATAACCTGTGGTGGACCTTCTATCGATAGGTGACCCACCATAATCCGCATCAGTATATGCTTCTATAGCTGTCCTACTACCTCTTCTGAACAACAGTCCATTCCCAGGTGTGCCTTTCAGGTAATGTAACACCCTATATGCTGCTTGTAGATGAGGTTCTCTAGGATCATGCATAAATTGGCTGATCACACTAACAGGATAGGCTATATCGGGTCGAGTATGGGCCAAGTAGATGAGTCTTCCAACCAGTCTTTGATACATTTGTTTGTCCACAGCCGGTTCCTCTTTTGCAGCGCCTAATTTCTGGTTTGTATCAACTGGACTCGAGATTGGTTTGCACCCAATCTTCCCAGTTTCCTTTAACAGATCAGTTACGTACTTCTGTTGAGATATGAAGATGCCATGTGAAGAGTAAGCGACTTCAATTCCAAGGAAGTACTTGAGCTTTCCTAATTCTTTTATCTCAAACTCACGCGCAAGTCTGTTCTTAAGTTCATTCCTTTCTGTTTGTTGCCGGTAACTATAATGTCGTCCACATAAACTAGGAGCGCTGTGATCTTCCCATCAGTCGAGTGTTTAATAAACAAAGTATGATCTCCTTGACTTTGTTTATATCCCGACTTCTTCATCACATCAGTAAATCTCCCAAACCATGCTCGGGGAGATTGCTTCAGCCCGTATAGAGCTTTTCTCAATCTGCATACTTTCCCGTCAGTCTCTCTTGCAAATCCCGGTGGAATTCTCATAAAGATCTCCTCTTTCAAATCCCCATGAAGAAAGGCATTCTTCACATCATACTGCAAGAGGGGCCAATCATAGTTAGCGGCTAACGAAATTAAAACCCGTACTGTATTCATCTTGGCCACCGGTGCAAACGTTTCCTGGTAATCAACACCATACGTTTGAGTGTACCCTTTTGCGACCAATCTAGCTTTGTGTCTTTCAAGTGTCCCATCAGCTTTGTACTTCACGGTGAATATCCATTTGCAATCAACTATATTTTTCCCTTTTGGCCTATCAACAATCTCCCAGGTTTTGTTCTTCTCAAGTGCTGTTATTTCCTCCTTCATAGCATCCTTCCACTCTCTTTTTGTCATAGCCTCAGAAACAGTGTTAGGTAGAACAATAGTGTTAAGGCTCATCATGAATTTTCTATGGCTGGGGGAACAGGTTTTTAGACAAATGTAGTGAGATAAGGGATAAACAGGATGTTTAGTACAATTTCGAGTACCTTTTCGAACAGCAATAGGAAGGTTTGAGTCATCTAGTGGTTCTGATATATCAGAATCCAACGAGTTTTCTTCAGGTGAATCAGATTCCACAGGAGGTGCTGAGATGGAGTCTTGGACTTGTGTGTGAACAGGGGCGGTCTTTCTCCTGGAATAAACTTGAGAAAACCTTGGAAACTGATTAGAAACCATAGGGGGCTGCTCACATTGGGTTATCTCAGGTTGGGGCTGCTCACATTGTGTTGACTGAGGCTGGGGCTGCTCACATTGGGTTATCTCAGGTTGGGGCTGCTCACATTGTGTTGACTGAGGCTGTGGTTCAGATACTTGTCTGGGCAAATACTGAGGTAGATCAAGATCTTTTAAGGGTTCAATACTATCTTCACTAACAACATTCTCCCCCTGAAGATAGGATTCTGAAAAATATGGTTTGTTTTCTGAAAATGTGACATCAGTAGATAGATATGTTCTCCTTCGCTTAGGATCGTAACATTTGTACCCCTTTTGTGTGTTCGAATACCCGATGAACACACACTTAATGGCTCTAGGATCTAGCTTCCCTCTTAGATGGCTATGAACATGAACAAAGGCAGTACATCCAAAGACTCGAGGAGTAAGGCCATTGGAAGTCTTAAAATGAGGATGAAAGTCACTTAGAGTTGCAACAGGACTCTTGTTGCCAAGAACTCTTGAAGGTAGTCTGTTTATCATGTAAGTAGCATTCAAAACAGCTTCCCCCAATAATTTTTTGGAACATTATTCTGAAGGAGTAATGTCCGGACAGTTTCAAGTAAATGCCTATTTTTCCTTTCAGCCACCCCATTTTGTTGGGGTGTGTAGACACAAGATGACTCATGTATGATGCCATGCGACTGAAAGTAGGAGGACAAGGTATTATTGAAATAGTCTTTGGCATTGTCGGTTCTGAACATTTTTATTTTGGCTCCAAACTGATTTTGCACCATGTTGTGAAATTGAGGTATAATGAGGCTGACTTCAGATTTTTGTTTTAGAAGGAACAGCCATGTGACTCTGGTGCAATCATCTATAAAGGTGACAAACCATCTTGTTCCAGTGATGTTTGGGATAGAAGATGGTCCCCAAATATCACTATGAATCAACTGAAAAGGTAAAGAAGATCTTTTATTACTAATGGGAAATGAGATACGAGTATGTTTAGCCATACTACATATATCACACTGAAAATCAGCAACATCTAAACCTGAAAAAAGCTTAGGAAACATGACTTTTAAAGAGGCAAATGAGGGATGTCCTAGACGCTTATGATATAACCAGATGGAGTCTCGATTGGATATACTCAAATAAGAGGTAGGCAAGTCACTGTGAAGTGTATTGAGTGGCTCTGGCTTCATATGGTAGAGACCGCCCCTTTCTTCAGCAAGTCCAATCCTCCTCCTCGACCCCTGTTCCTGAATGGTACAATGAGAAGGAAAGAAGGTAGCATAACATTTGAGGTCATCGGTTAGTCTTTTTACAGAAATAAGACTAGTAGATAATTTTGGAACATGTAAGACATCTTTGAGTAGAAGGCCTGGTAAAAGTGATATATTTCCGATCCCTGCAACAGTGGCTAGAGACCCATTGGCAACAATAATTTTTCTGTTGCTAGGACAAGGAGTGTAAGAAAGAAATAGGCTGAATGTAGGAGTCATATGGTCAGTGGCACCTGAGTCTAGAATCCAAGAATGGCTGGGGACTGTTTCCGAGGCATTTGAACATCTAGAGGATGAAAGATTACCTGATGGAGTTAATGAACAGCTCGCTGAAGAAGGCTTTCGTAGGGACTGAAGCAAACTCCTCAGACTAGCAACTTCCTCACTGTTGAATCTCCCACCATCTTTGCTTTCCACTATGTTAGAGCTCTCTGCTATGTTCACTTGAGACCTTTGCTGATTTCCTCGATTCCCCATTCTCTGCTTGGTGGTTTGCCATGTATTTTCCAGCAAGTTTCTCTAGTGTGTCTTGGCTTCCGACAGTGATCACACCATAGATCATCCTTGTTTCCCTTTCCTCGAGTTTCTTTGTTTGATATCTTTGGAAATTCCGACTTTGCAATCATGGCAGATCCTTCGGTTGTCTTGGATTCAAGCATAACCAACCTTCTGCTTTCTTCTCCTCGAATCAAGGCAATGGTTTCTTCCAAAGAAGGTATATCTTCCTTTCCCAATATTTGAACCCGTACTTGATCAAACTCAGGATTGAGGCCTGCAAGGAAATCATATGTTCGGTCCTTTTCGATTAACGTTTTTAAGGTCTTGGCATCCTCCGTACACTTCATCTCAAATGTCCGATAGTGATCAAGTTCTTGCCATAAGTTCTGGAGTAAATTGGCATATTCAGTTACTGTTTTGTCCCCTTGTTTTGTAGCAGCAGTCTTGACTTTGATTTCATATGCCTGTGCAGCATCACGTGCCTTGGAATAGGTTCGGCTAACATACTCCCAGATCTCTTTGGAGCTGGACAGGAACATACACGTATCACTTATTTGTGGATCCATAGATTCCCATAACCAAGACATAATCATGGAATCTTCTTCATCCCATGCGTCAAACTTAGGATCTTTAGATTTTGGGCCTTCTTCAAGAAGATGTTTGAGTCTTCCTTTACCTTTAAGGTATGTGCGAATGAACTGAGACCACTTCAAGTAGTTTTTTCCATTGAGTCTGTAGGTGGAACGAAGATTCTGTAGGTCTCCAATTTTCTGAGGATTACTGGAGTCTTCAGATTTTTTGGGGCTGGTAACAACTGATTCGGTTGACATTGATGTACAGCAATTAAGGCTGGAAAATAATAAGGTTAACAACTATGAAGGTTGTTGATTTATTCGAGACCTTCCAAGAGGCTCTGATACCATGTAGTTCAGTGAAGGATCTGTAGAAATAATTGTATATCTCACTGAATAGTGATCTCCCTGTTTTATAGGAGAGTACAATTCTATCTATGGACAATATACACTAAGATACAAACAATCGTATCCTAAACTGACTAACTACAGATAAGGAAAGATAAATCTAACTCAATAATATCCTATTCTGCAACAGTAAGTATCGCAGCCACATCATATAAAGGACTCCACATATTTTGTAAAATATCCAAGCAAATAATTCCATCTGCATAAACTGATCAAGGACAACATATTACCTATCAAACATGTTTGGTGTGAGGAGGCATGTTATACTGAAGGAGCACAAAATAGAAAGAATTGGTACATGCAAGAGCGTGTTGCAGAAAATCTATTAATTTCTGAAATTCGAAAACGAAGACAAAGTTATCTTATGTTGGGATGTGAATTGAACTGTCAACTTACCTGGATGAAAGGAATTTATCCAATCAATGATCTGCAATGAGGTTCGAGACGCAATACAAGGAATTACGTATACCTCCTTGTCAAAAATATGAAAATGAAATTGTTAGCACTTGTTTTGTCAAAAAAGAGAAACAAGATATGAAACTGAAATAAAACTCAAATTCAGATAGACAGCGGTGCGAACCTCCATCCCAGGGCGTATCATCCGGACTGAAATTTAGAGAAAGGGAACAAGGAAAAAAACATATGTATATTAGTTAAACACATCGAATCATCAGTATTAGATACCAGAGCTGCAAAACTCACAAGAAACAAAAAATACCCAAAGATAACTGCACTCCACAGCATAACAATGTTATCGTACGGTGCTCCACTGATTCCAGCTGGTGGATCGTGCTGCAACCTCTTGAAATCTCTCATCAATCTCTTCCTTGCCGTTGTAGACATATCCCCACCGTCTACTACAACCACTTAGGTTCCAAATTTCCCTTTACATGACAACATTACACAAAATTAAAGCAAAACCCGTTACCAAAAACACGAACCTAATAACCTCTTCAAAAAATCGATTAACGCAGAACACAATCATCCCTTTCAAAAGTTACGCATCTAATTATCGTTCTTTGCGAATATTGCCAAATAGAAAACTAGATATGCCCAGAATTACCAGTTAAACAATCAAACAATGATAAATTGACGAGATTAAGGCAGTGAGACAAGCCAAACACAAGTAAAATAGTGCTCTTCCATAGAGAAAATTCGCACCTGAAAGCTGAGGGGTAAGAGTAAATTCGTTTCCCGTTTCCCGCATTTTACTTTTCTGTTATATACTCCATATATATATATATCAAAACAAAGAAGAATATATTAAAACTGAAATAATGGGCCACATGGTATTGTAGTGGTAGCCCATTAGTCAGTCCAATAACCCCACTTGTTTGTTTAAGAATGCATACATGATTTGACTGTTTTGCCCTCCTCTCCCTCCTACCCTTTCCGACGAAGTAGCAGCTAGCTGCCTGCAGCATCCTAGTCAGTCAACCCACCACCATGACCACCGCCGTCTCCTTCATCTTTTTGTCTCTCCTCACGGCCGCGGCCGTGTTCGCCTCTCCGATCCCCGGCCTTGACACGTTCTTGAGCCACCACGCCCGCCTTGACCCCCTCGCCGGCAACGACACCTTCTCCAAACTCCCCACCTCCCTCAAGACACCGCTCACACAAACCGTTCCCGCCCCTACCGCCGCCGCCCTCCTCTCTCTCCTCTCTCTCCCCATACCCATCACCCTCCACCTCGTGGGACCCACTTTCTCGCACAGCTCGATTCAGCTCATCTCCTCGCTCGTCTCCTCCGATCTATTCCACGTCACTCACCCGCACGCACAATCGTCCCACCACGTGTCGGTTTCCCACACCCTCCACGTCAACCCGGCCCTGACCCCCCCGTCACTCCACGCCTCGCTCGTTGCCTCTCTCCGAACGTATCTCCAATCCAATCCTGCCCCCATGCGATCCCACCTCACTCCCGTGCCGTACACCGTCGCCGATGACGTCATCCGCCAACACTTCGTTACCCACAACATTCCCACCTCCAATTCCTACCACATCTACCTCATCCACCTTGACGGTTCGGATTCTAAATTTTATTCGGACCCCAAATTGGAACCCTATGCCTACGCATACTCTGATGGTGATCCCTCCCCAGGCTTCACCAAATGTCTCGGGTCAATTTGGACAGCGAAGGACCGTTACATGTGGATAGATTTATCAGCTGGGCCGGTGGACTATGGGCCAGCTTTGTCAGGCGATGGTGTTCTTCCACGTGGCGAGTTCCATCCCCTTGCCGCTACACACGGTAGGCCCAAGTCCCATAAAGCGGTGCTTGCTGATTTAGCTTCACTTGTTTGGAGTGCTTACAAGGTACTTCTTGTTCCTTCTCTGAGGATTCCCGTCTCTTATGAGGATAATTTGGTTGTTGAGTTTGTTCACATACATGGCGTTGATGGGTTTAGCTCGGGACTGGATTGGTCTGCCATTGAGCGGGCATTGACCGACGAGGTTGGGGAAAAAGGGTTGCTTTTGAGAGGACAAAGTTTGAAGTTTAAGAAACATGAGGTGAAAATGGAGGAATGTTCTGTTTGCTCCTACGCAATAGCAAAAGCCACTACCAGTTACACCTCGAGGTACTTGTTTGACAACTATACTTTGATCGTGAGTGAGTATTTGGATTCGAAGCGCCTGCATCAGAGCATTCATGAGTCAGCGAGCGAGTTTAGGCGCGTGGCTAATATGCATGATGAAGAATTTGGGAGGGTGTTGCCTATATATGTGTTTGATCTTGATGTGAATTCGATACTGCTGCTCGACCGATACCACCAGAGTGTGGCTTTTAAGGATATGGTTATCGCTGTGAGGACGAGGAGCACACAAACTGTCAGCGATTATAGTTGTAATGGGCACCACGTATTTACGCAGACGCGAGATTTGGAGAGACCAATCATCGGTTCGATATTGCAAAGTATGTGGGGTGTTTCACCAACACACCTTGTATGGAGCCCGAGGCATAATGATACTCTAGTTGATTACACGTGGAGTGTTGGGCAAACACCATTTGGACCCTTCTCAGAGATTTCTTCGCTGTCCTTTGTTCAAAAAGATGCTGCAAAGAGAAACGTTCTTTTGACTTCATTGAATTATAGTGTCAGCAGTGGTGTTGACGTTCTCGAGTCAGTTGCTGCACATGGCGGTGATAGGAAGCTTTTGAAGCATAAGAGGCATACTGATTTCATGCAAAGGTGGAACCTGTTTAGGTACAAGCTGGAGAAGTCGGTGTCTGCAATTTCACATTTCGATTATGAAATGGCTTCGTATTATTTGAGGTCTTCAGATCACGATCTTTATGCCATGCATGCTCTTGTTTATGAGGCATCTCAGGAGTTAGAAGCATCACTTGTTTGCTTCAAGGACCCCCCATTCCCGTGGACGTCGTTTTTGCTCTCTGCTGGTATTTGCTTTGTTTTGTTCTACGCATATGCTAAAAGAGATAGAATCTTTCGAAATAAGAGGAAGCAGTTTTGATTCCTTTCGAAATCATTTGTGTTTCTGTATGAGAAAGTGGTGTGATTTGTGACTCTTTTTCAAGGGAAAACATGTATGCATTTTCACTTTAACATTTAAATACATGTCTCAATCTTCTTACACCAGTGACAACGTCATGATCTGTTTAGGTGAGTGGGATTAATACAGTTTATCAGGGACTTGATAAACCCTGGCCTTTTAAGTTACTATGTCTGCTTTAGGGTGTGGAATGGATTGCGAAGATTACATTTGCCATAACCCTTTTCTCGGTACACAAATCAAGACAGGTTACCTCCTTGAAATCTTTGTCAAAGAAAGACATATTTTAAAAAATTTATGAGATTTGTTTTCGAGTGTTATTATGGACACGAAAACACAGTTCCTTATTGTGTGACATCACATTTGCTAAGGACTTGTATGTCAATTAGTACATGCTGTTAATGTCTATGCCGCTGTTAGAACGAACAACAGTATCCGAACCGTCACAGTCAAAACTTTTCTGCCTTTTGAACTCGACCTCACCACCCGCGGAAGAAATCGCATAGGGTATGTTCTTATTTCCGTTACAAAACATGCCTGCATATTCATCTTCGCCACTCATCTGCGCCAAGTTCTGATCACCGTCATCATTGATATCTTCTTCTTCAGACACATTTGAGTTCTTCTGAACAAGTTCTCTGAATACAGACGACCTGAGGAGTAGGCCCAGAGCAGTCGGAGAAGATCTGGTACGTGGGCTAATCGAGACATCAGTTGGAAACATGTCTTGCCTAGTGAGACAAGCTTCGCTCATCGATTTTCTTTTTAAACAGGGGTAATATGCTGCCTCTTCTTGCTTGAGCTGAGGATGTAATAAAGCCTGTAAATCAGTTTCAACCGTCTTTGTCATGAGCGAAGAGTTACCTGATCCAGGCTTCAGCCATCTGATGTAGTTACTCAGGTCAAAATTCGTGACTGCGTTGGTTCCTCGGTATTCTATTGCTGCTATGTCGTAAGCACGAGCTGCTTCTTCTTGTGTACCTTGAGAAAGGCATTTATATTACATTACACATTCGTTAGTCATTGATAAGTTAGGATTTTACATAATTTCTTTACCCATAAAAGTGCATTTTCCAATCGTTATTTACCAAAAAATTCCCTCGAATTTCCTATATTTATGTTTAAATTTATTTACGATAGATTTCCGAGCAAACGAGATTGTCAAAGGGAAAATAAGGCACTTTTGGAACAATTTGAATCTTAGGGATTTTCTTGCAAATTTATATAAAGCTTGGGTCAACCATGCAATTTATCAGATTTTCCTTTTATACTTTTTGCAGCTAGCTGATGACGTGGGAGCAAGTTATAGAAACAAGATATTTGGTCAAATATCATGCGAGATTTAAGGAATCCAATTGCATAAAGATACGAAAAAAAATATTAGATCTAATGACAACTGGGTCGATGGCTTTTCTATAAAGGGACCTTGGACGATTGATTTAGGGGGGCAGCGAATACAGCAGAACCTTACGGCTGAGATTAAAAAGCTTTTGCACAGCGATTGGAGAGAAAATAAAGAGAGCTGCGACGAAAGAGACGATCGACGCTTGCGAGGCGCCCCGTCCGGGACAAGCGAAGTTTTTCTATTATTCTCTATTATATCTTTGTGCTTTTATTTTATTAATATGTTAGCTTAAGTTTCTTGTGATTGAGGCCGTATTAGGCCGGATTATGAATTCGTAGTAATGCTATTCGTATTTTATTTAGTCGTATGAATTTAGTTACGTGTTCTATATTTGAGTCTAATGCTTGCGTATGCTTGATCACCATGTGCATGATTTTTGATTGGTTTATGAGACTGAAAAAGTGATTAGACCGATTAGAATAATAAATATAGGACACCGCGGCGTAAAACCGACCAGAGATGGAATTCGGTTTCGTACGTGTGGTTTTGAGACCTTAGGCGCCGAAAGCGTCTAAACTCGGGGAAATTCATAAAGCGGAAGGCGTGTGAAGTGATTGCAGTCTTATAGGAATATAGAGATTGGTCATTATCGCATAGGGTCGCTAGTTACGTGAATAACGGGTAGCGCGTATATTAGGAATTTCTACCTTAACTAGTTTATATTGATTAAATAAATATTGATTGCATGAATACGTAGGATTAATCCGTGCCGAGTATGTGCCTTGATCACGTTCGTCGTCAATTGATTTTTATCTCATCTATTTTATTGCGTCTATTTTTAATTCTTTTAATTAAATCATCAAAAATATAAAAAGTCTCTTAGTCTAAATTAGAATTAGAAATATTATCTTAGAATTAATCGAGCTGTCTTCGTGGATCGATACTCGGACTTCGTCCGTTTTATACTACTTGCACGACCTAGTACACTTGCTAGTATTTGAGCGTGTCAAGTTTTTGGCGCCGTTGCCGGGGACAACGGTATATTAGTTCTAGGAGTTATTCTAAGTTTTAGTTTAGACATTTTAGTTATTTTTATATTTTTATTATTATCATCATTATTCTTATTATTATTACTATTATTTTGATACTCTCATCTTTCTCGTTTGTTTTTGTAGGATAAGGGATGCAGCTATACTCGCAATATTCTCCCGAGACCTATACGACATGCGATGATGAACTGGAGTGCGACTTTTGCGGATGCCGACATCTCACTAGTGAATGCAAGTACAATCGTTACGAGCCTCCACGATCGTGGTATGATGGGCGAGGAGAGAATTCCTACTCTTACACAAGCGATTATTCACATTCTCCCTCGTATGATTACTTTACTCCACTTCAAAAAGAAAAAGCCAATTGGGAGATAGCGCTCGAAAAGATGGCAGTGCCATATGAGCCACCATTAATTGAAAGACATGCCCACCAACAGATTACTCCACCTCAAAAAGAAAAAGCCAATTGGGAGATAGCGCTCGAGAAGATGGCAGTGATACAAGAAGACAGTAGTCGTACAACTACTTCTACGAGTTTTCAGAGTATAAAAGCGAAGATGGAGAATCTGACGGCCCAATTGAAAAAGCTAAAAAATGTAGTGTCTGAACGCGAACAAGAAGTACCCTCGAGCCACATTGAGCCAAATCCAGAAGAGCACATAGAAGCCATTCCATTGAATTGTGAAATAACTCAAGAACCGGTGTTGGAACCAAGTAAAGCTAACGATGAGATCGAGTTAGAAAAAACCGATCAACCCGCAGAGGCTACTGTAGATTTCGTTCCAGCAGAGCCGAATCTCCCAGAAGTTCTTGAGGAATTGGAGGATCACCAAGAAACTAGTGAGCATGAAAGCAAGAATTTCGCAGTACATAATGTCGTGGAAAAGAGAAAGATGGAGCCCGAGACTTTCGATCCGATTCTACGCTTGGTTATGAGGTCACCGTATCATTCAGATGGCATATTCGCTGAGGAATTCATTAAGGCATCCATGATCATTGATTTTGATATTATTCGGGAGCCGAAAGTCGACCCATGGAGAGAGTTTAAAGATTGCGACCATGCGAAGCTGTACCATTCTGAGATCAAACTTCTCTCCAGAAAGATGAAATCAAGGTGTTCAGTACTTCTTCTGAACATGCAGAGTCGTGGACCTTCAACAGGAACGAGAGTCGAGCTAACGACTATAAAAACAGCGCTTCTTGGGAGGCAACCCAAGGCTACCGATGCATATATATTATTATTTTTCCGTCCTATTTTATTTTTCGTCTAATAAAAATTTGCTCTCACGGTGCCGTGTAGTCATGTTTTCTCGCAGGCTCAGAACTAGTTTGGGGGTTGTCCGTTCGCGATGGTTGCTTGTTTACTGCGGATCAACAAAGTCTTCTACATCGATCGACTTAAAATTCAGGGCAGTGCCACTTTTACTCTCTCTTTGCTTTTATTTTACACATTGAGGACAATGTGCTGTTTAGTTTGGGGGTGGAATGTGACGCATGCTAGATTTAATATGCTTACATGTTTAGGTATCGATGTATTTAGTGGGTATAACTGATGAAAGTTGCGATTTGAACGTCGTCTGTGAAATCTCCTGTCAATGATGAATATTTTTTAAAATTTTATCGTGTCGTGATATGATTCGACGAATTGAGTGTGATAGTCCTACATGTTGCATTGTCGTGATATTAGCATGATTATTTGGCTATATTGACTGCTTTAGGAAAATATTGCGTATCATGAAGCACAAACCCAGTTATATATGTGAGTTCTTGAGCCTTCAGAGATAAATTCAGAGCAACTCAATATGCTCGGTGTTTATTCTTGTGTGACACGCATGGACTGAATATTTTCGAACTTGCTCGGTTATGCATGTCAATGGTTACTATGTGGATTTTTGTGTGCGAAAATGAAAAGGGCACTAGGATTGAGTCATTGGCCTAAATATTCCTTGCCTTACGTATTTACCAATTAGTGAGCCCCTTTGAGCCTTATTTGACTTATTTGTTGATTTGGAGCCTAGATATTTAGCCTGATTGCCTCAAATTTAGTTTATACGACCCGTATCAACGTGTTAATTTATCGATATCGTGAAAGTGGCTTGTTGATTGAGAATGAGCTAATCGTCGATGCATTTTAGTTATAAACTCGTCCTATGATATGGATCTCTCGTCGTAATATTGCAGCAGACTAGAAACCTTTCCATTCGATAAGACGTACAAAAAAAAAAAAGAAAAGGAGGGGCTAGTTCTGAAAAAAAAAAGAAAAAAAAAAGAAAGAGAAAAAAAAGCTGAAAAGAAAAAGCGATCGAGGGAGCTAGAAAAGGTGAAATGATGAGTCGAGTGAAATAGGGACGGCGTTAGAAGAGCGAAATAGGTGGTGAGAAGAGCGATTCGATGATTGACATGTTTGATACTTTTTGTTCACTTTCCTATATGACGCACCTTTCTATACCTGAGCCCCATTACAACCCTTGATGAAAGACCCTTTGATTCGTCCATGACTTCTACTATGTGACTATGATGTGATATATTTGCAAGCATAGAGTAATATCTTTTCATGTCGTGAATTGAGCGTCTTTATACAGATCCCTTTGAAAACACCCGAGCGACTTGAGCGATCCTTATGAGAGTTGTGGATTGATACGGGGTATAATTCTATAAATGTCTTTTATGCTATGATAAGATTGCGAACTGTTACCTCATGCCACGTGTTTTGATTAGATCGTTCATTAGTCGATGATTATCTCGACTTTATGCTTTTACGCTTTCTGAGATGAAACGGGAGAACTTCATTGATTGATGTTTTATAATCCTAACTTGATTTAGTTTTATTTCGCTTTTATGATCGAGGACGATCGAAGCTAGTTTGGGGGTTGTTGATAAGTTAGGATTTTACATAATTTCTTTACCCATAAAAGTGCATTTTCCAATCGTTATTTACCAAAAAATTCCCTCGAATTTCCTATATTTATGTTTAAATTTATTTACGATAGATTTCCGAGCAAACGAGATTGTCAAAGGGAAAATAAGGCACTTTTGGAACAATTTGAATCTTAGGGATTTTCTTGCAAATTTATATAAAGCTTGGGTCAACCATGCAATTTATCAGATTTTCCTTTTATACTTTTTGCAGCTAGCTGATGACGTGGGAGCAAGTTATAGAAACAAGATATTTGGTCAAATATCATGCGAGATTTAAGGAATCCAATTGCATAAAGATACGAAAAAAATATTAGATCTAATGACAACTGGGTCGATGGCTTTTCTATAAAGGGACCTTGGACGATTGATTTAGGGGTGCAGCGAATACAGCAGAACCTTACGGCTGAGATTAAAAAGCTTTTGCACAGCGATTGGAGAGAAAATAAAGAGAGCTGCGACGAAAGAGACGATCGACGCTTGCGAGGCGCCCCGTCCGGGACAAGCGAAGTTTTTCTATTATTCTCTATTATATCTTTGTGCTTTTATTTTATTAATATGTTAGCTTAAGTTTCTTGTGATTGAGGCCGTATTAGGCCGGATTATGAATTCGTAGTAATGCTATTCGTATTTTATTTAGTCGTATGAATTTAGTTACGTGTTCTATATTTGAGTCTAATGCTTGCGTATGCTTGATCACCATGTGCATGATTTTTGATTGGTTTATGAGACTGAAAAAGTGATTAGACCGATTAGAATAATAAATATAGGACACCGCGGCGTAAAACCGACCAGAGATGGAATTCGGTTTCGTACGTGTGGTTTTTGAGACCTTAGGCGCCGAAAGCGTCTAAACTCGGGGAAATTCATAAAGCGGAAGGCGTGTGAAGTGATTGCAGTCTTATAGGAATATAGAGATTGGTCATTATCGCATAGGGTCGCTAGTTACGTGAATAACGGGTAGCGCGTATATTAGGAATTTCTACCTTAACTAGTTTATATTGATTAAATAAATATTGATTGCATGAATACGTAGGATTAATCCGTGCCGAGTATGTGCCTTGATCACGTTCGTCGTCAATTGATTTTTATCTCATCTATTTTATTGCGTCTATTTTTAATTCTTTTAATTAAATCATCAAAAATATAAAAAGTCTCTTAGTCTAAATTAGAATTAGAAATATTATCTTAGAATTAATCGAGCTGTCTTCGTGGATCGATACTCGGACTTCGTCCGTTTTATACTACTTGCACGACCTAGTACACTTGCTAGTATTTGAGCGTGTCAGTCATGCATCTTCGTACATATGCAATGCCTATGAGATATGTGTTTGCTTACTGTAAGTGCCAAGGTAGAGGTATTTATTGCCGAAAACCCTTCCTATTCTTGCTTCCCATCTACCATTGTGATGGTGCCTGAAAAGGAATTTTCAAATGACCTTTTAGGACCTTATTTTATTTATTCGATCATGCGAAATAGATCTTTTTTTTCGTGAGGGGGGATTATCCATACCTTGCGACTCCTCGGTATTTCGAAACGCCTCTCGAAAACCCGCTGCTTTTCCTATCTCATAATCACACTTGGTAAATATTCACTCCATACGCAGATTTTATATCCAGGCCAAACAAGGTTAGAGTAGCTAGTATACCTTCTCAGTGAAGCTAAATACTCCTCTTTTGTGACAGACTGCATCAATTCGATCTCCTCAGTATAATCAGAGATCTGAGAGGTTTAAGAGGTCAGCTTTATCGCAGTTTTTTTTTTTTAAATAGTAATACTGATGATAGTTGTGAGTAATCTTTCATTACAGGAAAATTGGTGAACGTTGATGTTCCCCAATACTTGAGCGCTGCTAAATCGTAGGCTCTAGCTGCAGCTTCCTCCTCGTCGTAAGCTCCTGCATATTCCATCCATATAATCTTCAGGTTGTGAATACATATTGACATCAATAATAGCAAGAGAAAAAAAAAACCGCTCACCGAGATAAACTGCCCGATTCAATGCGAAGCAACAGCACAGAGAGTGGGGAAAACCAAAAAAAGGTCCATATTCGAGGTCAGACTCTTATTTCCTTCCTTCGTATAGAACTGTATTTGAAAGACGGAAACACAAGAAAAGAAAGAAAAGAAAATACGAACCTTGTTTTCCTTTCTTCTTCTGAGTTACATTCCAGGACAGCTTATCCCACAGATGTGCTTCGTATCTCCCTGTCCATCTATGCCTGCTCACCCCACGAAACCTCGAACTTCTCTTCACCGTCGTTGGTTGGTTACTCGTCAGCTGTTGACTATGGCCGCTGCCATCGCTGGTCTCACAAGGCAAATCCCTCTTTCTGCGCTTAGCACGCCTCCCTTCTCCATCGTGGGCACGTCTCTTGAGGTTCTCTTCAATCTTTATCACTGGCATTCCCATGTTCGTTTCGTGATATCGGTGGAAGAAGTTCCCTGCCATTGTTATTTCTCTGTCTGCCCTGGAATTCAGTATCAGTCTTTCTTCTGATGCATGAGATATATACGCATATTTATTTATGTGTGTGTGAGCATCAAATACTGTCTCTAGTTGTTGCGCAGATAAGACAGAGGTTGACGATGAAAGCAAGGAAAAGTAAACCAAAACCAAACTGGGTTTGTTTTATTGCCAGCCGTAGGCTTGTAAGGTAATAATTCAAGCGCATACACACACACACACACTCTTCGTCTGTGTCCGAGCCACCACAGCAGTGAGTGATGATTGTGACTTTGTTGGTTGCCTTAGCTGATTGGTGAAGGCGACTGTTTCTTGTATTGTTGCTATAGATTCTTTGTTTTGTGTGGTTTATTGCCCCTTTTAGTTTTTATTTATTTGCCTTGTTGGCATAATTAGGACAAGGAATTTGGCGATGTTAACGAAGACTACTTCGTGGTCGTAATGTGAAATGAAACGTTGAAATTGTAATTTAGTGAAGTTTGCTTGCTTGCTTAAGGTGGAATATATTTGCATAATCTTCTATCGGTTGGAATAATTAATTGGTGTCGTTCGTAACGCTCGGTCAGGCTGTACTCCATTCCGTAATCTAATGGGCCAATTATTAGTTGGGCCCACTTTCAAAAGCCCAATGTTCGCCAAATCTATGCCCACCTTTGATTGTATGCCATGAATTGAACCGACTCTACTCGCAATTCAGAAAATCACAATTGGTCCTTCCTTCCCCTTTTTTGGCGCCACCGTCTCCTGGGGCGTATTTGTATAATCGTGCCGCCATCCCGCGTTTACGTTGCTCTGTGTTTCGATTCTTCTTGCAAAATGTCGGATGGCCCCATGTTCAACAGTATATCCCTTAGCGGTCGCGGGGGAAGTGTGAGTGTCGTCAATCTTGAAATTTTTCGTTTTGTCTTTTGAGCCCTAAACTGTAGCTGCTCTAACGTTTTCTGATTTGGTTGTATTTTGACACTCGAATTTCATCTATTAGGATCGTACCATCGTTAACTTGTTTTATTTTGGTGTGCAAAGCTCTACTGAAATAATTTTGTGTATTTTCAGTTTTGATCAGGGTTTCTTATTTCTCAGACAAAACGGCACTTAATGTTCGACTGTGGAGAAAAATTAGGATGCTGTTGCTTTAATCGATTATTTCTGCTTTTTATTTTCGATCTGAATGTATTGTGCCTCAACTTGTAGAATCCAGGGCAGCTAAAGGTTCATGCCAACGGAATAGTATGGAAGAAACAAGGTGGGGGCAAGTCTGTCGAGCTCGACAAATCGAATTTTCTTCGGCTAGCATGGATGAAGGTTCCTCGATCTAATCAACTTGGGATTCGGACAAAAGACGGTCTACACTATAAATTTACTGGTTTCCGAGACCAGGTCACCATATGGTCTTTTTCTTGTTATTATGACTTGACATATTCTTGGCCAGCTTCTTCCTTTGGAAGCTTATTTTCTCTATCTTTAAATATCTCGGGTTGTCCATCCTTTGAGAAAACAAAATACAACTATATCTATAAATGTAAACTGGCACTTTTAACTTTTACAACTTACAATTGGACTGTTTTCTATGCGTTTCCATCATGTGACAAATAGAGCTGGAATGGGTTTTGTGCAGGATGTTGCAAGCCTTACGACATTTTTTCGCACAAATTATGGTAAAGCACCAGAGGAGAAACAGCTTGCTATCAGCGGCAAAAACTGGGGAGACGTTGATTTGGATGGTAATGTTAACCATTATGTGCCATCTTTTCCTCTTTCGGAAGTAAATATTGTGGAAGCCAAGATAGTAAAAGTCATACAGTCGTCACCATAACTATAAATAGTTTTAACACCTAAGGTTTCGTGTTTGAATTTATTCTCCTTTGTATATTTGGTGAGCTGTCATTGATATAGAATTCTTAGGTTCATCCTTGTATTTTCAGGTAATTCCCTTACTTTTCTTGTTGGTGGAAAGCAAGCATTTGAGATATCTCTGGCCGACGTTGCCCAGACCCAACTTCAAGGGAAAAATGATGTTATGCTGGAATTTCATGTTGATGACACGGCTGGTGCTAATGAGGTATATATCAAATGTGTCTTTGTCATTGCAGTGGTCTGTTGACCATTTTTAATGTTTCTTATTATGGGAATATCATTTGTTTATTTTCCTTTGCAGAAAGATTCACTAATGGAAATAAGTTTTCACATCCCAAATTCAAATACGCAGTTTGTTGGGGATGAAAATCGCCCATCGGCTCAGGTGATTGTTTCCACAATTCCTTAGTATTTTGGCTGTAATCGTTTAAGCATCGAGGAATATACTTTTTTGCAGGTGTTTCGAGACAAGATTGTCTCCATGGCTGATGTTGGGGCTGGAGGTGATGAAGCAGTTGTTACGTTTGAGGGAATTGCCATACTAACTCCAAGGTAGGCTTCTCTCCGTTCAGTGTGTGAAATTTATAATTAGATGTAATCATGTAAAGCATTATATAATACGTATATTACACGATGTGCTTATATCCTTTTTCCTGTTATAGGGGGCGTTATACTGTTGAACTCCATCTCTACTTCCTACGTCTGCAAGGTCAAGCTAATGATTTCAAAATCCAGTACAGCAGTGTCGTCCGTGTATTTTGGTTGCCTAAGGTTCTTTATACTACCTTGTATTGATCGATCATTTTGTTCTCGTTACTAGAGCATAAATCATATGATTATGCTGCAATTGTTGCATTTCTTGTTTTTCTTATGGGAAACTTTCTAGCCTTCACGCTGACTATATTTGTCGACAGTCAAACCAACCGCATACCTTTGTCGTGATTACTCTTGATCCACCCATTCGGAAAGGGCAAACCTTATATCCACATATTGTGATGCAGGTAGAGATAGATGTGAGGCTGGTGATTTAAGACTTGCAGGATAGTAAGAATTTAATGCCCTCTTTTCCTTCTATTCACTGCAGTTTGAGACAGACATTGTATTTGATACTTCCTTGTCGATGGACGAAGACCTTTATAACAACAAGTACAAGGACAAACTCGAATTAGATTACAAGGTACTCATCTCTTTTGTTGCTACTATTGACACGTTGATTGGTCTGAGTTTGTTATATCGAAATTATTGACCATCTCTATGTCTATCCTAATTTTCATGTTAGTGATACAAAAAGATGTATGTTTCAGTTACTCGCCGATATTTCAATCTTCTTCTGCAGTACTCCAAGCATGCTTCTCATAACTAGGCATGATGATAATATTTTCATTTCCTTTATCCTGGTATCAGTAAAATCTGTGTTACTTGTGTCAGGGACTTGTCCATGAAGTATTCATCTCAATTCTGCGTGGCTTATCTGGTGCCAAAATCACTAAACCTGGATCATTTCGTAGTAGTTTGGAAGGTTATGCTGTCAAATCATCACTTAAAGCTGAAGATGGTATTCTTTACCCACTTGAAAAGAGTTTTTTCTTTTTACCAAAACCCCCAACTCTTATCGTTCATGACGAGGTAGGTCTCCCCTTTTGTGGTCTTGTGGTCCTTTTTTAATGGTATTTATCATACTCGTGTATGTTAACTCTTAAGGGCTTCTAAAATTTGTTGTTTTTTGTTAAATTTTTTAGATTGACTACGTGGAGTTTGAGCGGCATGCTGCTGGAGGCTCAAATATGCATTACTTCGACCTTCTTATCAAACTTAAGACTGAGCAGGAGCACCTGTTCCGGAATATCCAGAGAAATGAGTATCATAAACTGTTTGAATTCATCAGGTATGTCTTGTTTGTTTACTAGTATCTTGTTTCGACGTGCAAGGGGTCTTCCTCTTGCGACTGCTGTACCATCTCTGATAGAATTTTCTATGGTTTATTTGCAGTAAAAAAGGTCTTAAAATCATGAATCTGGGAACTAGCCAAACAGCAGGCGTTGCATCTGTTCTTCAGGATCATATAGACGATGCAGTCGATCCACATCTCGAGAGGATCAAGAATGCAGCCGGCGAAGATGACAGTGATGAGGAGGTGTTGTTCGCTATTCTTTTTAATATACCTACACTATTTAGTTACTAATCTTATTTGATAGTCGACTTATTGAATTACATGATGGTAATAAATCATCCAGTCAACATGAGACTTGATTTGCGTGCGTGCTTATTTTGTCCAGGATGAAGATTTTGTTGCTGGAGAGGATGATAGTGGTTCACCTACTGATGAATCTGAAGGGGATTCTGATGCCAGCAACGCCGGCAACGAGGTGGAGGTGAACTTATATTTTGATTTTTGAACTACAGTGGAATTCTTCATCTTAGACCTGGAACTGAAACGATATTTGTTTAGACACCGATAAAGAAATCAAAGAAAGAAGCTTCTGCTTCAAAGGTGCAAGCTAGTAGGAAAAAACCCAAGGATGGTGATGAGGACGGTGGATCGAAAAGGAAGAAACAAAAGAAGAAAAAAGATCCAAATGCACCCAAAAGGGCAATGAGTGCTTTCATGTTCTTCTCGAACGCTGAAAGAGAGGTTTGCGTAACCTGAATGTTCACTAGTATATCATTCAGCGTAGAATTGCCTATTAGTCTTGTGAAAAGTATTGTTTGATTATTTGCTATTGACTTGCGACTCAGCATCCTATGTTCAATCTTTGTTGTTTTTCTCCCTCGTAGAATGTGAAGAAGACTAATCCTGGGATTGTATTTACGGAGGTGGGGAAGGCGCTTGGTGATAGATGGAATAAAATGACAGGTAAGTTGCATTGTTGTTCTTCATACATTTGGTCGTGTCTTAATTACGTGTGTTTTTTGTCCAGCCGAAGACAAAGCTCCATATGAAGCAAAAGCTAGGGCGGACAAAAAACGATACAGTGATGAGGTGAGTGGCTATAAGAATGCAGAACCCAATGTAGGAGGAGGAGGAGGAGGCTCGGCTGATGATGAATCCGATACTCCTTAGTTGCTTTAGTTCTGCAACCTTTGTTTATCTATAGATATTAGTAAAATATGCTCTGTTAGTAATGCAGATACTTGATCGTATCATGGGAGGTTTTTCTTTTTTCTTTTTATGTTCTCTCGAGGAGACTGGTATTTTCAGAAGTACCCAACCTTATGGATGCTTTTCGGTAGCATGTCATAGAGAGCCATCTTAGGAAAACGAATGTCCTCTTTTCTTTTCTTTTTTCTAGCACCAAATGCGTTATTCACTCTGATTCTGGTGCAATGCAAAATTAATCCAAAATTGAAACGACCATCAACTCTTTGGGCTATCAGAACTCGGAAGGAGCAAAGCAATTGCAGACATTTATTTCCCAACAAGCTCAGTCCTTATTTATTACTCCCTCTCCCAATAACTTTATCACATTTTACCATTTCGGGCGTCTCACTAATTTTATCACATTTCCTTATTTAGCAAGAACACTATCTCTAACAATCAATATAATAATATTAAATATTCTTAAAAGATGTGTCAAAATATACACTTTATTACCTTTTCATTGTACTATATTATTATAATAATATAACATTAATATCCGTGCCGACCAACAAATGTGATAAAAATAACGGGAAGGAGGTAGTATATTTTATGATTAAGTGCATCAATTTCTAAATTACCAAAATTTTTCTTTCTTGGGGAACGATACAGCGTTGTTGCACCTGTCTTGGTTGCGAAGGAAACATATAAGACCTATCTGAAAAGTCCATACTGCCCTTATTAGATGGGCTTAAATCAACGGTCTACATGCAAGCGCTACCCACAAATGACTCTCATCAACGGCTCAGATTATTCGAACGAAAAAAAAGCCCGGCGAGACCTTACTAGGGCTTTTGTCGGCTTGCGGCTATTTAAGAACTTGTAGCATCATATTAGCAGCAAGCAAGCAAGAGCAGCTTCAAGGACACACACCTATTTCAATCTGCATTTGCTTTCTCCGCACGAAAAGACACCCATTTAGAGTTTTGGACGCATCGATGGCGAAGGGTCCTGGTCTCTACTCTGACATCGGCAAAAGAGCTCGCGGTTTGTGTTTTCATCTATCTTCACGTTCTATTCTTCGAGTTTTGTTTCAGATAATAATATTAGTACTGTCTACTCTTCTCTGCTGTGTTGTTGTTTGGAATAGATCTTTTGTACAAGGATTATCAGAGCGACCAGAAGCTTACCATCACCACCTACTCGCCTACTGGAGTTGTGAGTTTTTCGAATTTTACTTCTGTAGTTTCGAGTTTCTGTTTAGCTTTTTCTACGGGGTCAATTTTTTTTTCAGCTGAAATTTTAAGAGTTTATTGTCCTATTGAAGCTACTGAAATTATCTTTGTGCGTAATCTGTGTTCTTGAGGGGATGTTCGATGGTTGGTTGAGATGATATTGTTACTGTTTCTGCTTCCTTGCAAGAAAGAGCATCTTCATATCTACATACTGATTTCCAATCATCGTTACAACAATAATGTGTTATTTCCCACATGATTTTGAGGCCTTTACTTCTGTAATAATTTTACTATTTGGTGAGTTATTTGGTACTATTTTTGGTTGCAGACTCTCACTTCATCGGGGACGAAAAAGGGTGACCTATTCTTGGCCGATGTCAATACACAGTTGAAACACCAGAACATCACCACTGATATCAAAGTGGACACAGGTTCAAACGTAAGTTCTTCTTCGGTTGGATGTAAACAAACGCATTTGTTTTTTAAATATTTCGATTTCGAACGTCATTTTCTTGTATGGCTGAGGAAGAAACTGGGCAATCTTGTCTTGTCTATGTTTGAGATCGATTAGCATGGTTGATTTCGAACTTCATTTTCTTGTCTTTATTGCATTGCAGCTCTTTACAACTATCACGGTTGATGAGCCTACTCCTGGCTTGAAGGCTATCCTAAGCTTTAAGGTTCCTGATCAAAGATCTGGAAAGGTAAACATCAAAACTTGCTAAGCCAACATTTTAGGACATGAGATCTTTATTGATCAGTCCAATGTGTGTAGTTGGAACTACAATACCTGCATGACTATGCTGGAATATGCTCAAGCATCGGACTGACGCCTAACCCTATCGTGAACGTTTCTGGTGTTGTGGGAACCAACGCACTCGTTTTGGGGAGCGATGTCTCTTACGACACGAAGGAAGGGGTCTTCTCCAAATACAACTTTGGAGCAAGCTTCACAAACTCTGATCTTATAGCCGCTTTGACACTGTAAGCAGCTAGCTAGCTCTCATTGTATGTACTTACACTCAGACGAATACTTGAACAATTTGGTTGGATTAGGAATGACAAAGGTGACACCTTGAGTGCATCGTACTACCGCACGGTGAGCCCATTGAGCAGCACTGCTGTTGGAGCAGAGGTGGCGCGCAGATTCTCGAGCAATGAGAACACAATTACTGTGGGCACTCAGCACGCTTTGGACCCGCTGACCAGCGTCAAGGCACGAGTTAACAACTTTGGCAAGGCGAGCGCTTTGATTCAGCATGAATGGCGTCCTAAGTCGCTCATCACTGTGTCGACAGAAGTGGACACCAAGTCCATCGACAAGAGTGCCAAGTTTGGTCTGGCATTGGCCCTCAAGCCCTGACTTCTCTAAATCAGAACGCTGACGCTTAGATTTGTTTATGGAAATAATCGGTGGCTTTGCCCTTCGAAAACCTTGAGATTCCGTTGCCGTTAAACTAAAAAGCTCTTTTACTCTTGTTTTTCGTGATTCGTTTATGAATGATTCCCAGGGAACCCAACCATTTGCAACGCAACTTGTTTTCGCAACTTTACATAGCCTAAGAAGCAAAAATGAGCAGAGTAGTAGTATCGGCAGCATACACTATATATCAGTCTGCGGAAGTTTTGATTTATGCACAAAACAGAAGACAATTCTACGCTGAGCGCATGTATGTATTCATTCTCTATGAAGCTCAAACAGTGTATGACTGTTGAATCTTGTCGATGTCCAGGTTCTTCATCTTTATGACAGACTCCACGTGACCTTTAAGCGTTTGCAACTCTCTGAGCCTGGAATAATACATAATGCAAATTACAAAAAAACATGTTTTTTAGCTCGGCACTCTACGGCATGCACACGAATTGAAACGTAACTAAGGGGTGAAGAATTTTACCTTGCCATCTCAGCTCGTCGTTTGGCCTGTTCAGCTATACGGTTGAGCTCATTGTAATTGCTACGTTCGGCGACCTGTGTCTCGGGCGGATGAAGCCCGTGTAGGGTCCTTTGTGCCTGTGCCCATTTGAGTTCGCGCTCCTCCTTACCGAAATCTTTCTTCCTCGTGAAGGCAATCTGCAAAGGAAAAGGGTTTTCAATTGATAAGCACCACCATCTGATGGACAAGTTCTCATCGGAGACACATCATACCCTTTGCTCAATGACGAGGTCCCAAGCTTTCCCACTCAAAGCATATCTGATGAAGAATTTGATGAAATCAAGTGGGATGTAGAAGACGAGGTTATAGAGCCATATAACGCCAGCCCAACCCCATCCTATGCCTTCTATTGCAGCAAAACCCCAGTTAGCGTACACGGCAATCACTGTGGCGATCTGTCACAAATAAATTATTCTTTTTGTAAGTGTTCAATAGCTCTCCAATTGCAAACATAACTAAATTGAATCACCGTGAGCGCTTACAAGCTGAGCAATGAGGAAAGCGGAAAAAAGTAGAAACCCAGGACGCTCGAAGAAGGACCAACTGCGAGATCTCGTGACAAATATGAGAGCCTGGCTGATTATGCTCACTTGTAAGTATATTGCTGATGCCAGCATCCTGAAGTTTGTAATAGCCGTTTTCTCTAGAGATTTGACGCCAAATACCCTCTGAAAGTTCAGTAAACAGCCCTTGTTATGCGTATGCCCTTTATAAATTAAATTCAAGCACACATGAAAAAGGTTGTAGTCCAGACAAAAACATTTAGAGATCAAAAAATAGGACTCTTAAGAAGATCTTTGTATAAGACTTAAAGAGCATCGGCCCATATTAGAGGACTTGTACGAGGTAGCTAAATGCTTACAGGAAAGAAGTCTGTATCATATGCAAGCCAGAAGAAAATGACTGTCATCATTGCTAGATAGCCTCCAAGGAAAATACCAGTTGTGAAAATCTCCTTCAATTTCCAGCTGTCAGGTAAAGGAGATGGTTTCACCCGATCCTTCGAGATCGTCATGATGGTACCTGCAAAATTAACGTCCCTCACATAAAAATCAGTGAAAGTGCATAAAAGCCATTGGACAACTGTGCGACAAGATAATGTGTCAGATTAATTTAGCATTAGAGACCATTAAACCTCACCATCATTCAGTATGGCAATTATCAGAACCATAAAAGGAGGGAAGTCAAACTTCCATATCAGGGCTAGCAACATAAAACCGAGCTGAAAATATAATACCAATATCCATTAATAAACCAGAATGTTGCAAAGCATAACTGTCTCGAATAATTTGGCCAGGGTATTTATGGAAGCAACCATCTATCTGGCTTACCACAATACGAATTGTGATTGAAACAGCGTATATCTGCAAAAAATTTGGAAAACTTGGTTAGCATAATAAGCAGAGGAGCATTAAAACTCATCTATAAAATATAGAGATGCGTCTAAATTGGGATCAATGAGGACTAACTTAGACTTACTGTGTAATTTTTCATCCTCTGGAAGATTGCTCGACTAGTCAGCACAGCACTGATGATGACGCTTAGACCGGGTTCTGTTAGTACAATGTCTGATGCACCACGTGCAGCATCTGTTGCATCAGCAACAGCTATCCCAATATCTGCCTTCTTGAGCGCAGGTGCATCGTTAACCCCGTCACCAGTCATACCACATATGTGTTTTCGAGCTTGCAAACGCTTGACAATCTCGTACTTGTGCTCTGAGGATGAAGGAATTGATCATTAAAAGATCAAACGAAACTAATGTTCCCTTTAAGCAGAAAAACACAAAATTCTCATATTCTACGAGCATTAACATGAAATGTAAGTTCCCAAGCTAGATAAGAGTGCAGTGTATATCTAGCGTTATTGCAAAGTACACGTGACACACAAAACATATAAATAACCAAACGAGTTACCAGGGAATACACCAGCGAAGCCATCAGCCTTTTCAATCAACTCATCAATAGGAAGAGCAGCGATAGATTCATCTTTGTCTTGTCCCAGCAAAGAAGATGAAGGGTACATGTTAGTTCCCATACCCAAACGTCTCCCTGTTTCCTTGGCTATCGCAAGCTGATCGCCTGCACCACACATTTGACACAGAAATTGAGAATATTATGCCTAGCCAATTAAGGAAATCCCAGCTCAATATGCTCAAGCTCACCAGTTATCATCTTGACATTAACACCTAGATTCAGTGCTCTTCTTATAGTATCAGCACTGTCGTGCCTGGGAGGATCAAAAAGAGGCATGAGTCCGATAAATTTCCATGGGCCTCCGGGTCCCTCCTTTTTTCCATCAGGAACCTCCTGCAAACAGAAAATAGAGGAAACAGTATAAAACATTTAATATGGTTAATGAAAGTGGTCAGTATGTCATGGAAGCTGTACACGTACAGAAAATCATAGTACCTGATATGCCACTGCAAGAGACCGTAATCCACGCTCAGCAAACTTATCAATAACAGCATGAACTCTGCGCTCGATCTCAGATTTGTTGTGTGCAAGATGTAATATCTGTAAACCAAAATGTGCCTCGTATTATTGTACTGACACCAGATCCATTAATAGTAAGCAACCAGTTTAGAAGTTTGACAAACCTGTTCAGGGGCACCTTTGCTAACACGATGCATTTTTCCTTCGTTGTCAATGTATGTCAAAGCTGTGCGCTTATCAGTCGGATTGAAGGGCAAGAAATGAACCTCTTGAATTCCAGCCCTTGCCTTTAATTAAGTAAACCACAAAGGATATTAAGTTAAACAAAATAAAGGTTGATAGAGAAGGTTTGTTCTACTATAGCAGCGCACCACATTATCAGACATGGTATATCTTAAAATTTTATTCGAAATGCATGTAACACAAAATGAGAGGTGTAAATATGTAACGTACTTCCTTTGGGTCAGCCAACATCCCAACTATTGCAGTATCAATAGCATCTTGATTTTCAATCCTAGAGCCTCGAGCGGCCATTAAAACAACAGTATCGGGATCCACTCCTTTCTCAAAGATCTTCAATAAAAGAATGTTAGCTTTATAATGATACTACATGACGTTCTTTAACAATACCAGAGATTTTATTATTAACCTCAATAAGGTTCTTGTCAACAGATAGCTTGTTAAGCGTCAAGGTTCCAGTTTTGTCGCTGCAAAGCACATCCATCCCTGCCATTTCCTCTATTGCTGTCATTCTCTTAGTGATGGCTCCCTAGCAGAGTAAAAAGAGCATGAATATATATTATTGGACCTGAACACTAAAAGGATTAGCAAAGGCAACAATTTCTCTTTATAGCTCTTATATACCTGCTGGGACAAACGGTGGGAACCAATTGCCATTGTAACTGACAGCACAGTTGGCATCGCAATTGGAATTCCTCCAATAAGAAGCACGAGCAAATTGTCGATTCCCGGACGGTAAGGACGGTGCTGAATTGGGTACATCACAATGATCTCAACGATCATACCCACCGCAATAGAACAAATGCAGAAATTTCCAATGGCGGTCAAGACCTTTAAGGAGAGCAAGAAGTTTATCTCTTATCAAAAGCATAACTACGATGATAATCAACTTTAGTAGTAGTGCCACATGCGTTTGGTCCACTAGCTAACATGCAGAACGAGGTGAGAAATTAAAGAAAACAATACATAAATCAATTCTCACATCCACTTCTCTAATGGTGGTGAAACTAATGAATTTTTTCATTTATGCACCTTCTGGAAATGCCCAACTTGATTGGTGGAGTCCACAAGATGGGCAGCTTTTCCAAAGAATGTATGGACACCTGTTGCAATGACCAATGCTTCGATCTCCCCTTGTTTGACAGTAGAACCAGAGTACACACCATCTCCAGGTCCTTTTGTGGCAGGAAGAGACTCCCCTGTCAAGGCAGACTATAAAAAAAGAACAGGACAAACAGTTCAGAAAAACTAAGGCTAAGCAAAAGAACCACGACGAAAAAGATGCAAGAAACTCCAAAGCAACATGAAAAACTGAATCAAAAGATGACCTGGTCTATCTTCAAGGGATCACCCTCAAGGAGACGAGCATCAGCTGGAATAATGTCTCCCAACTTAATACTGACTATATCACCCGGCACAAGAATAGAAGCATCTTCCTCATTCCAACGACCATCTCGAAGAACCTAAAAATCAGTGTTCACACTAATTTAAATTTCATGATGTTACCTTCCGTCAAACAAACCAAACACTTTTTCGTCTAACAATACAATCACGAAACTGAGAACTACTGATGATATTGCCATCAGTAATTACTAGCCATGCTTACCTTCGCTTTGGGTGCCAAACGAGCCATGAGAGCAGCCGCCGCGTTTCCAGCATTATTCTCCTCAATGAAACTTATTGTTGAGTTTATCAAAAGCAACGTAATGATCCCAACAAAATCCTGCCAATCTGGTGGTCGACCCTGAAAAGGAGCAAGTAATGGATCATTATAATTCTTCAAATGACTAATGAACTAATAACTATGAAATGATATAAGTTAACACTGTGCTCTATATTTGGCTGCTCTGGCCCCAATGCGCACGTGCACAAGAACAAACCAAAACCAGGTGATCATCAGAACTTACTCCTCCATTAGCAAGAGCAATAGCCATAATCGCAGCAGCTTCCATCACCCAAGACAGAGGATTCCACATGAAGCCTAAGAACTTCAGAAACTTGCTCTCCTGCAGTAAACACCATCGTTTCTAAACAATTTTGGAAAAAAAAAGAACAATACAAATAGATAATCAGTAGTCAAGAGAACGAACATAAGAAAATCCAAACCTCTTTTTCTTCAAGCTTATTAGGACCGAAGATTTCCAGCCTTCTGCTAGCATCCTCAGAAGATAGACCTTGTCTTGTGCACCTCAGATTCTCGTAAACTTCTTCAATCGGTATATGTTCCTATAAGCAAACAAAAACCTCAATAACAGATCGAAACTATGAATCGGAAACTCAACACAGAAAAATCTACTTCAACAAAAGAGAAAAAAAGGTTACAGGCGTGAGTAACACGTCCAGGAAACCGTAACACAGAGCAAAAGTAATAAGTAACATACCAAATCGACTGCTTCTTTCTTGAGAGCCTCCATGGCTTCATCCTTCGCCGCCATAGCTGAACACGAGCAAATAAGGGCAGAATTATTAGTAGCTATGGATGCACATGCATAGTTTAGCTGACGACTGTAGTAGTTATCATAATAACGATTACGAAAAAATGCGATGAACACCGATTATCTATTACTTGGCGAAAAGCAACACCAGCGCTGCACGGAATCGGAGGCAGAAATGGAGAAAGAAAATGAAAGGTGAGCCGACTGTCCGTCTTGTTCAGCTTATTTTTGCTATATATTCACCCTACCAGACTTCAATGACTACGCGCGACGCGCTCTGAATTGGCGCGTGGTCTAGTGGAGAATAAAGGTTCGTGCGTTGGAATGGAAATGGGGAAGGTGAGGCCGAGCCGATACGCTCTAAATAGATTGCGTTGGTCAAGTGTAGTACTAAACTGTACGGCTTCTACAAATACTTGTATTTATTCTTATTATTTATTACAATTATGACTATTCTTATTATATACTCTTCCACCTGTTAAATTTTCTTTTTCGTCAGTTATATACGTAGATGAATACTGAAGAGTATTGCACGTTATACGGAGTTGTCTTTGACCTCACTTACCAACTTAACTTATACACAACAATGTTTAAACTACTACGTTGTTTGAAATATCGCGTACGATCAATTACAGTGCATATTGACGCATAATTCCACGGCCCATCGTGTTGTATTTTAGTTTCTATTCCTTTGGAAGTTGACACATGGCAGTGAGATGATAATATTATGAAATAACAATCATTGAACTATGCAATTTTCAATACTATCGATGTACTAAAATCGTAAAAAAATATATCATTAACGTATTGATCTCAATCAACTTCGGTTGAAAATGCGTCACAATGCACTAATCATAAATGGGGCGGACACCTCATACCAAGATGATGGTAGATGGTCAAAGCGTGGACCTATTATTTTCTTCATATGATACATATATTATATGTGTCTCACTAAAAACCAGAAGGCACTGGAACATGAAAAGTTAATGATGAGCATTAACAACTTACGAGGTTAATGGGAAGTTCAATAAATCGAATTAATTAGACAATGAATTACTTTCCTATAGACTATTTTAGCTCGCGGCAATGTAACTGTTAATTACGGAGTCACCAGTTGAACATTCTCGAGCTGAGCTAAAAGTTGAATATTCTCGTAAAGACATTTCAATTCTAGGACTTAAAAAGCATAACGTAAGAATATAATAGGTATCTTTAATATTTTGATAGTGATGCAAGTCTTTGGTCCCAACCCACCCATTTGGCATGGACTATGTTTATCGATGACCTTCACAACCGGTCATAAGAATAAAATATTAATTTCTCTCTTCTTCACATACACAACAACACCTCAACCCAAACTAACAATTTTCATACTAATCAACAACCCAACACAACGTATAATATTTATATTTTATATATTTTTAGTAGTTTTTGAATGTTTGAAATTAGATTATATAAAATTTAGATACTTTGGTCACTGGAGAAAGAAAAATAATATGAATATGATAGATTATAGAATGTAATAGTGAAATAGATATTTGAAATTGTGACTCAAAATGTAGCAATAGTAGTCTTTATATGTAGAGAAAAAAATCATACATTTTGGTAAAAAAAATTAAAAATAAAATTTTAATAGATATTAAATGTATCATAAAAATCAATAAAAACAACAAAAGTATTGAGAACTGTGCACAATCAGTTGGTGAACCCAGGTTGCTTCACCAACCGGGTTGTGGGAAGTTGTGGGAAATATTTACTTGTTTGATTTATTTTATTTAATTATAATGCACAACTGATTGTCCGGTCATTGATTGTATAGCAAATAACACATATATATATATATATATATTATAAAGAAAAGAAAAAAAAGTAAGAAATATCAAGATAAAGTAGATTTCTGTATATTTGGTTAATGGTGGGCCCAATCGAACCCAAGAAGGTTGGAGTTGTTTGAACACAAATGGCCCATAAACTTTCGTCTGCATACGTATAGATAGATACACAAACAATCATCATTTTGATCAGTCAGTCCTACTACCCTTTGAATGAGGAATGGTCAATGGATAGTCGATTTGGTATATGATATCGTCACGTTTCGTTATTATTTCATCTATCAGCCATATACTATATATAGCAAGATCTTTAACAACTAGTTATTACACTTCGAGCAGAAGTTTAAGAAGAATATCATGCCATTAAATTAGGAGCTACAACAACCGAGTCACTCTGCTCAACAAGCTTAGCTTTAACCGTGTGTTTTCGAAGGAGCTGCTTCAATGAAATCATTTGCCATTGCCACTGCCAACAATAGAAACAGCATTCTTCATCAGAATCAATAAAAGTGTGTAGATGATGATGCATACTATCATCATATGCTACAAACGAACCTTTAGATGTCGGTGGAACCACGACAACATGCATGCTGGTAGTGCTGTTAGGAGGCAGAGCTAAACGAAGTGGGCAAAGCTTTCCGTTGACAGGATTCCTCGTACACACAACTGCATTCGCAATCCCTGTCTCCTCCTCCAATTTCTCAATCAATTCTTCCAAACCATGCCCCTTAAACTTAAAGCAAGTTCCTTCATTATCATCATCATCATCATCATCCAGCACACGGTAGTAGATCAATCTGCCTTCAGTTTTCTTCACTGAATCCTCCAATGCAAAGCTGCTGCTGCTAGACTGTTGTTACTCGAGTCAGAAGATAACCACAGTGAAAAAAAAAAGGTCTTTAACGTATAGTTGTTAACAAAAAGAAAACCTCGGAACTTGATAGGCTTATACGGAAAGAAGAAGCATCCAAGCATAGATCGGGATCCAATCCCAGAATTTCATCCTCAGATCGAACCTCAACGACTTGGACTTCCCATAAGACCCAGTCATGGTGCCTGCGAGGTATGTCATGAGTCACAGAGTTTCTCCACGGCGGCAAACCTCCATTTGCTCGCAGATAATTGCCATATCGAGTTTTGAGCTTCACTTGCACTATCCCATCTCTGATGGGCTCCCACTCGACGGAAGAGTCGAGCTTTTTGGGAAGAGATTGGGCGATTTTTTTACCTGTTACACCCAAAAGGAACTCTTCGTCTAAAGCTGTTAGGTACCTATCGTAGCAGCTCTTCAAATGTATGAAATATCCGACTATTTCTACCGTCCACAGAGATGAATCCGACGAATCTGCAGAGCGGTCTTGAGTTACGGATTCTTGATTCTTATCTGCTGTCAAGTACTTATCGTGATGGCTCTTTAACCTCACGGTTTTGGCTTTCTTGAACAAGTCCATGCCTGAAACCTGAATTTTTTGCTGAATGATCGGATAACTGTTTTCTTTTTTACTAGTTCAAAAAATGCTGATATTGTACACAGATCTAAACTGGGAGTGAGGATAATCGAGCTTTCAAATGGGTTTTAAGCTTCTTGGTGGACAAACAAAACAAGCATTCATTGTAAGGTACAGCTCGGTCAACAAAATAAATTACCGTTGACTTGTCATTTCTATGTCAGAAAATCCGTGCAAGTAGATGATGTTGGTGGCGTAGGAAATTAGGCCGCTGGACTGCGTCTGATTTAATTTACTTCCGTCTGTGATTAATTTATTGCAAACCACGCTTAATAATAATGTACAAGAAAACGAGTGTTCAATTTATACATACAAACAAAGGAACTCACTCACTTGAGAAGTCCTCTGTCGCTCATGAGGTTGACAATTCTTGACGCATCGTTTAATCTATTGGCACTCTCATAAATACCAGCAACAACGTTATACAGATCCTTTTTGTTAACGTTTGGGTCTTGCTCGAGCTTTTCAAACAACGACTCAACCATCTCAAAATCTCTTTTAGCCCCATACAAGCTCAGCATCTGAAAGTGAACTTCATCAGAAAAAACACAGCCCTCATCTTGCAACTCATTGTACACAGCATCAGCTCGGTCAAACTCTTGCAACTTTCCACAACCGTTTAAAACTGTGGCGATCACATTGGAATCTGGAAAAAATCCAGCTCCTCTCATTTTCTCAAACGCCTCAATCACATTGCTGTACTTCCTGTACTTGGAGAAAAGACCGATCATGCGCTCAAATACCGTTATGTCCTTAACCTCTTTAGCATCGACGGCCTGTCTGAAAACCCAAGTGGCTTCTTCTATCCGACCCGCTCCAGCGAGTATTAAATTGCGGTTTCCCTAGGAATGTTGTCCGGGCGTTTGAGTTCGTGAAGTAAACGTTTGCATGAGCAACCAGACCAGCCCTCTCATAGGCTACAATCATCGTCTGGTAAAGAACCTGGTCGATCTCTAAGCCCGAGCTTCGAAGCTTTTGAAACAGAATAGCTGCTCGATCTAACTTGCCTACTTTGCCCCATATCGATATGATCGTGGAGTAAGAAATCGTGTTGGGCTCGATGCCTTTACTCTGCATCTCCTGAATAAGATTGTTCGCCTTTTCGTGCTCGAGCGTCTTTCCATAAATTACGATCATCGTGTTGTACGTTACGACATTCTGCTCTATGCCCTTCCTCTGCATCAGCCTAAATAAATGTATTGCCTCCCAAAAAGCTCTGCATCGCCATAAACCCTTAACAGAGTGTTGTAACTCACCACATTCGGTTCGATCCCCATCTTCTTCATTCCCCAGAATAGCTTGTCTGCTTCTTTAACCATATCGAGCTGTCCGTAAACATCGATCATTACATTACACGTCGTGATATCAATCCCGCACTTAACCTCCCTCATCTCCCTAAACACGGACAATGCTTCCAAGAACCATCGATTCTCGACGAACACTGTCAAAAGCGTAGAGTAACTCACAGTATCGGGTTCCACCCCAACGACCCTCATCTCACCGAGCAGAGACCTCGCCTCACGAAAAAGCTTAGCCTTCCCAAACACGTTGATCATCGTGTTGTAAGCCACAAGATCGGGCACAATCCCAGACCTCTTCAACCTGACGAAAATGGATATTGCTTTTGAGTAATCGCACAACTTGCGCGACAGCTCTATCAGATTGCTGTACAAGACCAAATCCCCAGAAACCCTATCCTGCTCCATCTTCTGAAGCCAAGACAAAGCTTCATCGAACAACCCCTCCTTCCCAAAATGCGTGATCAGAGTTGAATAAGTATACCTATCAGGACTCAGAGCTCGTTCGCGCATTTCCTCGAACAGACCGTGTGCAACATCCCACCGCTTGGCACGCAGTACATTGCGTAGAACAACGTTGTAAGCGATGACAGAAGGACTGTAAAGAGCGACCTCATTCATCCAATCCAGCAAAGCCAAAGACCGCTGCCAATCAGGCTCACGCGAAAGGATCATGACCATGAACCGTACGGACAGGTTGCGATCTTTGTAGGGCGACATTAGAGCGTAAAGCTGGAATTCGTCCGAGGTTTGGGAGATCGAGGCCATGAACTCGTCGGCGTCTATAGTGTGGTCGAGCAATGATGGCAAGTTGTTGGGTTCCTTCCGTCGGTACGGCTTGGTGGTGGTGGGCGAGGGCGTCGGTTTACTTCGTCTGCGCCACACATCCTTTGAAGACGACGACGGCAAGAGCGCCGAAACTGTGAAGTGGGCATCGAGTTTGTGGAGGTCTCGCGGAGGTACGAGGATGTTGGGGACGGCGAAGCTTATGGCGTTTGGGGTGTGCATGAGATTTCTTTACAATGAATATCCGTTTGTAGTAGCTGTTGGTGTTGTGGTAGACAATCAATATCTTCCTCATTAAAGAAAAATAAGAAAGAAAAAAATGCTAAAAGAAAATGGGCCCCAGACCCTAGACCTTCTACATCATATCTACCAGTTTGTTTTATAAAAAGGGCATTTTCATTTCATGCTCCCTTTTAATTATCATTTATGAGATCCTCTTCGCAAAAAATTTAGTTTTAAGGACCCATTTTCTGTCAATACCACCTCTTACATACCTGAAGTTGAAATTCTATACCACAAAACCATAATTCGTACCAATTCATGATCATCTGATACAGTTTATTTCTGCAATACCACTTCATTGCTCTGACATACCAATATGTTGAAGTTTGTAACACAAAACGATCATTCTATCCCAATTCATATATCTTTCATACCACTTTTTTACACCACACAAAATGGGTCCTTTAACCTTAAAAATTCCCAAATAGGATCTGAATTCGAAATAGAACCCTTAATGGTGCCTGATTTTGAATTGACCCTTTTTAAAATACTTATCTACCTCCAACAGCAAAATTAAAATTTTGTTTCACGGTGTATATATTTAACGTACATAAAGGGAAAACCAAGAAAACAGACATGGTGACTTGAATTGGCTCAGCTCAATGGAATGGTACAATGTGTTTACAATTAACAAAACATTGCAACTGATTTATCCAAAACGGTATTTTAATGTACAATAGATTATTATCATCATTTGCAGAACAGAAGCTAATGGCGAGTTAATTCCTTTACTATGCTGCCCAGCAAACCACTGATCTTCTGACGCAGCAAAGGAGCTTCATTTTCCTTTTATTGTCCCCCAAGCGGTTGGAGCATTTGGTTAGTGATTCAGGCAAAATACATTGCTAAGTTAATCGGAAAAAATAGAATTTGATTGCGTGTGATGTGATACGTATTATGGAGTTCATCATAGCAGTAGGCAAAGCCAAGCACTACTCCAGTTTCGTAACTTTGTAAACCAATAATGAAACGCAGGCAGGCTCAATGCATGTGTGATGATGTAGAAATTCTGAAATCTTAATAGAAAAGACTGAAATTAACAGAAAATTACAATCTTCTGCTCAGGATTAATGAATTATCCTCTCTAGATTTAGAATTAAATCTCTGAAGTCTGACATGTGTTCTATGAATTCAAAGATTCATCATAGCAAAAGATGAACAAGAAGAAAAGATCTAACGACACAAACAAGAGACTGAATCGTGGCAGACAGCTCTCATCTTCAAAATCAAGTCTTTTCATTCTAGATTTCAGTATAGCGTATATGTTACCCGATAAACAGGCAAGTAATCACAGAGCCGCCACAAAAGGAACAAAAAAAGATAAATCAGTCGAACAAATATCTGTTAGTCGAGATCAGAGTTTGGTTTGCATTATCGGTCACGGATGATTCAGAAACACGGACCAAAAGGTATTCATCATATCTCGAATCAACGAAAACTTCAAATCTCAAGAAAAAAAAAAAAAAAAAAGAGAGAGAGAGAGAGAGAAACCATCAGAGACTTAAATACGACGAATCATGGAACATCATATTGTTGCAGTTTTCTTCTCATCAATTGGCTTCCATTCCACAAACCAAAAAAGCAATGATACGAACAAAAAAAAATAAACAGAAAATGAAAATCGACGAAGAAATCGCTCTCATCAGCTGACACCTGAATAGTGTTGGTGTGGCGCTGAGACGAGTGTCTACATTGAAAAAGCCCTAGCTAGAAGAGGCATGTTTGGGCTGAGATTCTTAAATATCGATTGATTTTCTTATGGCCCATAAGGCCCATGCAATTGCAATTGCTTGTCAGAAGAGGATAATGGTTTTGTTTTGTCACAAGTAACGCTTTTGATTCCAATTCAAGTTTATTCCGTTGGGTTCGCTATTAAGGTTTTATCCATTTTCACCAATAGCTGAAAAAATGCATCTATCACCCCCCATAAGGCGAAAGGCTATATCAAGAAAAGATAATTTGAAATACCTCTACCGCGCCATGGGGAAATTGAAAAAGATGCTAGGGGGAAAACATTACATTACATAGGGAGAAAAAGAAAGAAAAGAAAAGGCCAATAACACGTAGAGTAGAGACAGCTCAGTCGCGCAATGCTCCGTACAGCAACAGTAGAATTACTTAATCATCAGAAATAAAATCGACATATGGTGGAAAAAAGAATTAATTAGTCATTCTCTCTGCTTCTTTGGCTCATGAATGTTCTTCCGTTTTCTCTCTAAAACAAACTCAAATGATAATTGTTTTTTTTATATGGAAGAACCACCATGATGCACTCAACTGAAAAAGAAACAGCTAAAAACTAGATAGAACAATCAAGCCCATGTCAGCAACTGTAAATATATTCCTTGTTGTGTGAGAAAGAGAAGCGCCGCCTGTTAGAATCCAACTGACCGCCGCCAACTTGCTTCGGGGGATGACGTAGCCGACAACTCTTAGCATCAGAAACCAAGTGCTGTCTGAACATTGCAATGAAAGCCTCAACTCTTTGGTTCAGTTCCTCCTTTGAAATATTAGCAGCAGCAGCACTCTCATTCTCTTCTTTCTTCTTAGTTTCGTATTCCTCTACAACCTTAGAAGCGGCAGCTTCTGTCTCTTTCTTCCTAGTATCTCCATCGTTGTATGGCAACGGAGGAACTCTAGTCTTTATTTCTTCTTGCCTCGTCTGTTTCTCTACAACCTGTCTGCGAGATCAGATCAGCAGTACTGTCTCTTGGGTACCTTCTTTTGAAGAATCTTGCGGTTTAGAGGTAAAGAGAATCGCTAAGAGCAATAGATTGAGAGCAAGAAAAGCCCACACACGCCAATGCACGAACACGGATACCACCATTGCACGTTCCACGCACGCCATGAATGCAACTGTACCAGCGGCAAAATATACAGCCTTTAGGTGATTATCTTCTCCCTCCATGGACGTCAAAGAGAAGAAGAAGATGAAGAAGAAGAAGAAGAAGAAGAAGAAGAAGAAAGAAAGAAGAAGAAGAAGAAGAAGAAGAAGAAGAAGAAGAAGACACGATATATATATATATATAAATGTGTTATGTTTGTAGATGAAGGAGTTGCAAAGAAAGTGTAAGAATGGTTGGTTTCACTTCAGGTCGGTCTATTTTTATAGCGAGAGATATATTATAATGTGTGGAGGCAGCCACTGATGAGGTCTGAAGCATTGATTCAATAAAAATTGGGGACAAAATGAAATATGGTGTGCAGGACTTGTAATGATAGGAGGACGTGAAAAAAGACAAGACAAGAAAAAACATTCTCTTTAGGCAGTAGAACAGTATCTATAATATTCTCTTTATTATTAATGCTTGGAATGTTAGCACTGTCTGTGTTAATAAGATGCCACAGACATTCCTTTTGTAACTCTGTGATATAATAACATATTGAGAATATAAATTCCTTTGATTATCGATTATAAACGAAACGATTATTTGAAAAAAAAAAAAAAAAAAGGAATGCAGAGGGTGGTGGGGGGTAGTTTAATCAAGGTCCGTATGCTTATATGGTCGGAACTTGAAAACTGACTCAACAGACACAAAGAAAAGGAGAAAAGGCACGTTTCTCCTCCTTGCCGGTGATTGCACTATTGCACGCCAACATCAAGAACTGGGCCCCACGTTGTCTACTTCTCAATATCTTTTCCATTTTTTAGTGACGAACTCAAAAATTCAGAAATCTCATGTTCTGCGTGAAATCAAGCAGCATTTTCTTGCAAATAACTGGGGCTTCAATGCGAATTAGGCTGAACGATTTAACATATGAGATGTTGAAGTTCTTACCATAATCTTACAAAGAAGCCCATCGAAGCATCGATAGCAGACCATAATTTAATTACATGCGCATAACATTAGGAAAAAACTCATAAACCACATTCACTTTTCCATCAGCAATCAATCACTTTCTTCCTTCAACGAGCCATTCTCTGGGTAAATAGTGGATAAGCTCCTCCACTTTCGACCAATGGCATATTGAAACAATTTCCTTCTAGCATGATTGAACTTAGAGGAGGTCTTAGTTTCACCTTCTGTTCCATAGTCGGCTTCTAACTCAGCATCTTCCTCAAGTTTCTGCAATTTGTCCTTGTCATTCAGCTCATTGTTTTCTTGTAGGTTACCAACATTCTCCTCGATTTCAACTTCTTCTTCTACTTGAGACTCAATATCTGCGCCGAGACACTGCTTGAGCATACTGGCCGTACAACTCGAAAGTGATGGCAAAGTGTGTCTAGGCTTCTTGTGCCGCAACCCCAATGTTGCAACACACCGTCCAAGACCTTGAGTTTTCTTTTCCTCTGACTTTTACGAATAACAGAAACTTTATCGTCTTCTTCCTCTTCTTCTTCTTCTTGCAGCGTAGAAGATCTTTCACCGGGCACATTCGGTCTCAAAGTTTTGTCGTTACTTATAACTGATTCGGGCAATGCATCCAGCGATGGAGTGAACAGTCCACTGTTTCCATTTGTTTCCAAGTCATGCAATTCTTCATATTCATTACGTCCAATGGGAAGCTGTTTCTTATTCTTTTCTTTGCTTTGCTTCTGAGCCTGGTAGAGTTCTGCTCTGAGGTCTATGACGATGCCTTCTGCTTCATTTAACTGACACTCAAGCTCGTCAACTTTCTGTTGTAGCTTCGAAGTGGATGCCTTTGCTTTTTCAATCTGCAAGGAATTAATTATCAACAAAATTACTAGGAATCAAAGAGAAAATCTGGCAAATTTGAGTCTATGCAATATTCTTAAGAAATGGCTAGAGATCGGTTGGCAGATACACTTGTGCTTTCGAATACGCAAAATTGAAAATCTTAGAATTCTATACATCTCTTTTCGATCATCATCTACAAGCGCACTGTCCTGAACTGCACATACGAAGAACTTGGTGAAGCGCTACAGATATCTATATCTAGAAAGCGAGCAGAAAACGCAATTTGGCACAACTTGCACACTAAGAAAATTCCAAAACGACAACTCCAACACAGTAAATTATAACAGTTGATTACCTCCTCATCCATCATTCGCTTCAAACGAAGTAACATCCGAGTGGCTTCATCCTTAGTGGAAGCCAATTGGATCTCTAATCTCCGTGCCCTCAAGTCAGCAGCCATAAGGCGCGCCGCAGCCTCTTTGGTGGTGTCGAGCATGACTCGCGCGTATGCCCTCTTCAAATCTTCCATCTCCGGCGGTTGCGGACAAACGACTAGGTCTAAAGGCGGGGCAGTTGACTGACGACGCCCCTTTCTTTATTTCGACGTCGTTCAAGCAAGCAGCGCGAAAACCTCGCTCTAAAGGCGCGATCTTTAGGTAATAAGGGAATTTCGAAAGTTTTTGGAAATTGCATTTTATCATTTTTCTCTACTCTTCCGATCACGAGCCCATACCGTGGAGGCCCAACAAAGCAATCAAGCAAAGCCCAATATGATCTGTCTCTCCATGGACTTTCTATTCATGCGAATTCTAAATTAAAAAAAGAAAAAAAGAAACTACTTTCTTCGTTTCGTCTGTTGATTAACTCGAGCAAGAGTTGGTTCCACGTGTCAATGGGTCCAGGCAAGCACCAATGCAGACAGTCACTGTAACCCTTCGTCTTCATCCATGGGCTCCCTGAGTACAAGTTTGGGTGCCCATCTGCCCTCATAAGCATCATCTCAGTCACATCAATGGCTTCAAATAAAGCATTCCCTTCACTTTCCTGCCTCGCATTCTCCATCTCTTCCATCTGTTTCTTCCTATTTTCCAAGCCTGAAAAGTCTCTATCGACGGCCTCGTCCCTCTTTATAGGCCATGTCCTGTTGCATCTCCCTCCCTTGTTCCACGCACCACCCTCGAAGTGCTCGGGGGAAACCGTCCTCACCATTACGTGCATCTTCTTCTTCTTGCAGTTTCTGCAGTTGTTCACCTCTTTCAGAGCAGCCCTCAGTGCCCTTGCGATGGCTGTCTCTGGTTTGAGGTTGTTCGGAGATTGGCAGTAAATGCAGCCCACGAGGGTGTTGTTTTCGTACACGTCGTGCCTTCTGAAGAACCATGGCGCGGTTGACAAGATTGCGTAGTCCATTAGTGGGAGCTTCGCTGACCAGGTTGGGTCGGCTTGGTCCAAGAATAGGTTGGAGGTCAGCGACGGCGAGCCGTTGACTAAGCGATCGGTGGCTTTGACTAGGAACTTGGACCATAGTACCATGAGCTTGAACTCGTGAGTTGGAAACTCCCATACAAGGTTGCGATCTTCTGAATCATAATTCTGAACAAGTCTTGGAGTTGCTACCTACAAATCAATATATAGTTGATGGATGAATGGAGAGAATAATTGCATGGTTGAGTAATAAATAATAATGTACCGTTGAGAGGAGACAAAGGAGTGATTCCATGTGATTCCTGGCAAGTGAATCGCCAATGAAAGCCATGGTCTTTCCCCTGACAATGTGGAGAAACTTTGCGGGTCTGAAAGGAGGTAGGTCGCAATTGTCAGGCTTCCATCTCCAGTGAAGAAAATCAGTGTCTTTCCTTCCGTGGAGAAAGCAGTTCCTCAATATGGGTATGGTTTTGCATGTGTAGTTTGTGTATAAGGGTGGTGGTTGTCCTCTCTCGTCTCTGATCCATTCACCTTTGAATAAGTTACACCTCATCGTCCTCTCCCCACTCTCTGCCATCGCAGAAAATGTTAAAAAAGAAAGAAATATATATATTTTTTTCGTATATATTATTACCAGCAGCAGGGGCGATGAAGAAGAAGAAGAGCTTGTTTGTTGGCGTGAATGTAATAATGTTGGGACTGTACAAGAAACTCGAGGCTACAAACATTATTATCAGACAAATAAGCATAAGTGAATAAGTCGACGTATTAGTGCTGCTGCAACCGAAGCTTGCTTGAAACAGCTTGTCGTCGTCGTCTTTCTTGCTGACAACTGCTGATGATGACTTCATTATTATGTTAACATCCAAATGGTCATCACATCAACGCAAGGCACGTTATGTTATATTCAAAAACTAAAATACCATTTTTAATTTTTCATGATCTTTTCTTTCTGATTTGAAAGTTATTTGTAATGCCACCACCCTCCCAAAATAATTAACGGGCATAACTTTCAAATTAAGCAATTTTAGGGACACAATCTAGGATCCCAGCCTATAATGTCCGTAAATTTCTTAAGTTGAAATTAATTGTCGGCGTAATGCCACCCTCCCAAAGATAATGAGAGCCCTATGGTATAAGCTTGCTGTAATAAATTTTCATGTCGTAAACCCTAAACTCCCTTACTGATAGTTCCCGAGTTGTACGTGGCGACTCCGTCCCCGTAGTTCAACCTGCCTGAGACGACGGTCCTTGTCCATTCCGGTCTCCGTATCATCAGATTCCAAGAATCGGAATCCGACCACCACTTGTTCGACGTACTCCGCCTTCCTTCACGTAAATGACGAATCTGCCCTCGCTCCTCTTCGGCATGGAATTACGGCGGCGGTTATAGTGTCAAAATCGCCGCTCCCATCTTTCGCACGGTGCGTTAGCTTCAAATTGCTTCCCACCGTCGATTTCCTCTCAATTTCCCAAGAAGATCCTTTCTCTTCTGCTAAAACTTCATCGTTTTCCCCGGAAATCTAACATGTTCGACGCGATGGCCAAGCTGTTGCTCGTAAACTCGTGGCGTTCTTCATCTCTTCTGCAGTTTCTCGACGGACCAAAGGAGAAATCCTCGCAAACTCTTGCATGGAGTTCAGACATGTCTGTTGGTCCGTAATGGCAGTGCTGAGCCATGTTCGAACGTCGTCGAGATTCGAAGAGGCCATCGAAGTGTTTACGTGAGAAATGGCATCACTGATTACGTATACGCAGACGCTCAACGCATTTTCTGTAAAGGGATCGTTTTTTGGATTGCTTTCTCTGAAGGCCGTGAGCAATTTCGAGATGAAAAATCTCAGCTTTACGAGCTCGTTAAACGTGACTTTGTAAGGACAGCTCGAAATCCCTTGCGGGCTGCGAATCTGAGCTCCGAGGAAATCTTGGCAGAAAAATGGAGGAATAGCAGCTATCTTTGTACAGAGTGTAGTTGCATAGGCTTTGATCAAATCTTTACCTTAGGGAAATTGAGGGGGTATTATCGTCCTCTTTCAAACGCAGTGGGACGAGAATTCCGAGGAGAGCGGCGAGTATGAGCAGAGTCAGTACGAGGGTGGAAGCAGCGATGACTATTAGGCGCTTGCGTGTATTCCTTCTGTATTCTTCTTCTTCTTCAGCTGCTGCTTCTTGAGATACTATTACAGAAGAATCGAATGCCTCGTTGCTTCCTTTCTCGTCGGATTATCGAATTTTTTCTTCGTGCCCTTCAAATCCATGTCTCTCTTCTTACCATGAAGATTTTTTGTTTTTTCAAAAGAGGAGATGAATGCAAGAACTAGAGAAGGAACTTGACATCTGCTGATGTTGAAGAAGTCAGTTGCTATCTGTACTTTCTGCCAAACGCCAACTAAACTAATGGATTTTATTTTTTTTCTCATTTTAAATCATTCGTCCTTTGAAATCTTTTGCCATGTTATCAACGAAAAGCCTGTCTTTTTTCTTTTCAGTTCGTTAAGCTTTATTACATTTATCGGCCGGCTTGTTTAGAAAAGGTTGTCTGTCACTTTGTTTTCTTCTATGACTATTTCAAAGCTTCTTAAAAATTGATGAGACGTCAATCAATATTGTGAATACACAGACGACCTACTTCTTTCTTAATGTTTATACTCTTTCTCTACATGGGTTTTTTGCTCTAAAATGACAAGAACTTCGACTGTCTAAAACCAGTACTAACCAAGAATGCCCTGCATCTACTTCTTGGAAGAGATTCTTTACGAAACAATCCACGAGGCTAGATGATCTTCAACCTCTTCCCAATTGTGAACTTTGGTGACGAGTGGATGCTGGCAAATCGAGCCCGACTTGCACCAAGATACGAATTCTGATAGTCGAAAAGAAGAACCTAATTCCATGCTCGGCGCATTCAGCAGCATATCTTGGATTGTCGTCTATTAGTACCTTTGCTCCCAAATCCCTGTCAAGAAACACACCAAACAGTAATGGGATTGTGATAGATTCGTAATATAATAAACCGCAGTTAAGAAAGAGAAACGGAAAAAGTTCGTACCTGCAGATTTCTGATTTAGTCTAGACTTGCCATGTAAGGCAAAGTGATTCCCAAAATGAATCTCCTGGAAAAGCCCTGGATAATGGTTATGGATCCAATGGATTGTGTGGTCTTTTATCACGTTCTGTCGAGACCTAACCGTGAAATTAATCATAAGCTGATTTTGTCCAACTTTGATAGATGGAAGAGTCGATTAGAGCTGATGAAAAGAACTTACGTGACGATGGATAAGTTATAATATCCAGCAAGATTTTCGAGGGCTTGTCGAGCACCTGGAATTGGGTAGATTCCTTTCTTGAAATAAGGCGTCTTGAAGAACTCGTGGACACGATGATCAGCTACGATAAGAAATGTAAGAAAAATTCAAATTATCCACGTGACTTCATTTCTAAGTCCTCTGAAATATAGATTGAGAAGTCGGAGAGCAAACAATACCTTCATCGCGTGAGCAGTTCCATGTCTGCAACAAAGAATCAGAAATCATGTTATCCAATCTGTTTCCAATGCAGAGCAAATATCAAATCAAGAATCTTGGATGCATTCAGACATTGATATGGTTGTTAAAGGCCACACACTACTAAGTTTCCAAACTAGGAAGAAGAGTTAAGAAAAGACTTCCACCAAAAGAAAAAAAACAAAGACAGAGCAGAAGATAGTACCTTGAAAAATTCATAAACATGGTATTCAGAAACAGAGTGATTTAGAGAGTATCGATCTGCAATAAACTGATTGAGGGCCGAGACAAAGTTCCCAAGAACTGCCAAGAAAAAGACAAACAAAACATAAGCAGCTGATAGTTAAGTACAATAAACTTCATTTACAAACAACATATTAAAACATAAGAGACCAAATTGCACTCATAAACCTCAAACAATGCTAAAAACACCAACTAAGTAAAGCTGAAAATACCCTCATCAACATCAACTGCGACCATGATTTTTTCAGGTGAAGCTTTCCAATCAACATAACCACCATTAACGCCTCGGAAACCAACGCTCTTTTGCTGATCATTCGTGCCAATAACTTCTTCGGAAACACGAAACACTCGAGGAGTGTTCGAAGATCTATTATAAGCACCACTGCTACGATGAGCATAAACACCTACGCAATTTTTATTAAGCTCGTCGCTCCTCAACGCATTGCCAAGATTTTCAGAGCAACAACCCCTGGGCCTGAACCCATTAATAAAGTGCCTTCCTCTATCAAAATAGAGGGCTGACGAAGTGCAATAATTGGAGGAAATCCGCCTAACAGACAACATGTTAGATCCCTTTGCCCTAACATGAAATTTGAAGCCATCAAACAACTGTTAGCGGAGATAAATTGCAAAGAACGTTTCTTTATCATGCCGATCTGTCACATATTCTTATAAACACGACGGCTCTGTTAACGCGGGTGCTCTGCTCACCAAAAGATTTTCGATTATAAAAAAATAAATAAATTTATGCATCATTCATTATTGGACAGAAATGGTTTCGAGTTTCAAGAAAAGATGCTGACGGCAAATCAACGAGGCCATGAGGGGCATCAATAATTGTAAAACAGAAATATAGAAAAACGAAAAGAAAAATAGAAACTTTCCTCTCTTTTTGCATTTATTATGGTTCCCTTTTGTTTAAATCACCTATTGCTGTAATTTTCTTTCTATTATTATTTATTAAAATTTCATTTTCAACCCCGTTTTTTTTCGTTTTTCGTCCGAGTTGTGCGTGATTGCAATGAATAAAAATCTTCAGAGTTATATTTAGAAATTAAGTTGGCTTCATGAAATCAATTAAAACAATCTACTCCAGTTCTTGTTGAGAAAATCCCATATCGGGTTAAAATCATCTTCAATTTTCCAATTCTCGATGAAAGAGCTAAATATCATTGATAAGCGAAACACAATCAGATATTGCTGATTCTGGAATGTGATTATGAGAAACATCAATCAGACTGCCGTGGATTAGTGCAATATCTTCGGAGATAAAAATCAAATTGAGTCTTCTATTTATTGGTTACATCTCATAAAGAAGATTGCAACTGAGTTAACATAATTTTAATGACAATGTTAATTAATGCCCCAATTGCATGCTTTCCTCCATCCTTTTCTTCAATCTTGTACTGCAATGTAGCTGGTGCACAGTCGAGAGGTAATTCACCTACGAGAATCAATCGTACGATGATCAAAGAAATATTTTGGAAATGATTAATGTACATTAGTATTGTCCTGTCTATAGGATCAGAGTTAAGTGCTTCTGTCCCAAAAAAAAAAAATCAAATACCATATAGAGATGTGATTAATCATTTTTACCTTGGGAGTTTTTCCTGTCCACACTAGCTCGATGGTCCATGAGGGCGAAAGCTATCTCAGTTTGATTAAAAACTGCAGCCTGCATTATGTCATTAAAAGTCAGTCGAGCAATATATAAACGATACATTGAAAGAAAAAAGGAGGATTTGGGCATGGAGTTTTAAATCACCAGATGTAATAACGATGATCCTTGCTTGTCACTGTAATTTGCATCCACCCCCTGTAAGTAAATTTTTTTATATTAACTTAGAGAACAGCTTGCAACACTGAAACATCATATAGAAAAATGAAAAAAGAATTAAGGAGATAGAAGTTTAAGTACCTGACTCAAAAGTCTTTTTTGCAGCAGCTATATCACCATTCTTTATAGCTTCTCTCAGACCCTGAACAACAAGGAGTATTTGGCCGATTACAAAGGGTGGGAATAAAATAATCCGAATTCAGATTATATCTTCTCTTACTGCAATATGTATGAGCTTAATAAGTATAGCAGACCTCTCCAGTGACTTCGTAATTTATCTCTGATTTATCCATGCTGTTGTTAACAACATGAGAAGGATTGCAAAGATTGCTGCAAGATTGTTCACTTCGTTGAGATAATGTGCAAGGGGATCATAACATTTTGGATGGAATTTAAAAGATTTGTTTAGTGTCAAACAACAAAAAATGCAACTGCAGAACCCTAACCATCCAATGCCTGCTTGAGGTCAGATGAGAAAGGAGAGAAATTTAAATAGAAAAGGCCAATATCAAGAACCACTTGCAGAAAATCACATTAGCAATAGTAGCATTCCCAACTGATGGAGAAATTTTCTTACCTTGACTTACTGTTTGATGTTGAACCTCTGTTTTTAGAAGTTGTCGGAGTATTCTTAACTTTTGGGGTTGAATTAAGGGAGGGAGTTGAAATAGTCTTTACGGGCTGTGATGAAACATCATTTTAATACAAGTTCATTGACACTAATGACAGATGGTAGATAGCAAAAACACCTTTGCCTGTGCTGTGACTGTATCATTCTGAGGTTTTGGAGCTTCACAAATGCACAACGGCATACCACACTTGCAATATTTAACAGTGGGGAGATGAGATTCCCTAGGACTGGCTTCAGATTTGCCATCTGAAACTGTATCAATGTCTATTCTCGATATCGAATCTATGATGGTATTGATTGTATTGGGAGTAGCTGTCTCGCCATCTTTGGCCACCCTACAAAAGAAGAAAAAGAAAATAGAACACATATGCATTAAGCTCCGTCATAGTAATCCCTAGGAAGCAGAGAAAGTAGAGTAGAGCAAATACAGTCAGCTACAAAAGGAAAATACAAAGGAGCCATTTTTCGCAACAACGGTCTCCAATATTAGCATACAATAGCCAACCTTAACCAAGAAATAGAACTGTAAAACATTGTTAAAGTCTTCAGCAGGCTGTGTTCATGAATACAAATGTAAAAAAAATTCCTAGAGCCTATGTTGAAACAATCAGCACAGACTCGCACATTTGAGTGAATTCCAAACTGGGGTAAAGCCTGAAGAAATGTGACAAATTACAAGTTTTCTACATTCGACGTGTGTAATTACGCCTGATAAATACGTACCATTTGATTGGACGAATGCTCGGCACATAGAGTTCGCCCACAGCATCGACAGTGATGCTGGAAACGAATTTAACTCACAATAAGACAAGATTATTCGCATTGAACAAAGCGACATATAACAACAGGCTGCATTCTTTGTGCTAGCGACGGGCATTAGCATGATTCAGCTTTATCATTGTCCGACCACCCAACAAAAGCATTAATCAGAATAAATCCTAGTGAAATCAATCTTTAGATATACAGAAGCTTAGAACCCGTGAGAATTCGAAGATAAACAAGTTCAAAATCAGAAGACCAACTCCCAAAAGTCGATGTATGTCATGAAGACTGAAAGAACATATTACTCACAAGTAAATAGAAATCGAAAGCACACTAGCGAAAGAAGTTCAAATTAGGTGGTCCACTGCCCATGCTCTTAGGACGCATGGTCTTAACCACCCTCCATCACTAAAAAGTCTAATAAATATTCTAGCCGCTTTCTGAATGACTGGTTAAACTATGTCACTGCTGGTTCATTGCGCACCTCCTACCCCACAAATTGGGTTAGTGTTCTTCGCCATCCCTAAACCTCCGGAGAAAGGGATGATGATAAAGAATTCCCATTTTGACCATTCTCTGAACCTGCAAGGGTGCATGGTGACGATGAGTATGTAGGTAAGACGGATAAACCCAAACTAGTGATTCAATTCCCCGGCATTACAAGTATTGGCAACCAACTCATGATCAATCTCTTGCTGCAACATCAGTCTCACCCTTTTCAACCATCAAGAAAGAAGCAAGCCTTTAAAGAGGCTGGCATAGGCAAGCAAGTATCCGTGGAGGCCCAACCTCAAGGAGAAGGCTCGTCCAATTTCGAAAGATCGAAAGCTGAGAATCAACTCAACCCGACGACGGAAAGTGGAGAAACTGCTGTGACCTTGAAAAATCGGTGGCTCGATTGACATTTTCACACACCCTTTACGATGAAGATTGGATGATCGGACTTCAGTGTTTTGTGTTGTATATGGGGTGTTCATTCGGTTATAATCGAACCGAACCGAACTTTCGGTTCAAGGATTTTATAAACCAAAACCGAACCGAAATATTTCGGTTCAGTTTCGGTTTTACCGAACTTTTCTTCGGTTCGTTCGGTTAACCGACCGAAAAATCGAATTTAATAAAAAAATAAAAAGTATATTATCTATCTTATAAATATACTTTATCATATATATTTGTATAAATTTTAATTTACCTCATTATTTTCATACTTTATTAAATATTTTATATTATTAATATATATTATCATATATATTTATATAAATTTTCAAATGTTTTTCTATTTTATTAAATATGGTGGATATATTATCATATAAGACATATATATCATTATATATTTTATATGATATATATATGTATATAAAAATAAAAAAAAAATTAGAGTTCGATTTTTCGGTTCGGTTCGGTTTACCGGGGTAATAAACCGAAACCGAACCGAACTTTATTCGGTTATCAAAATGAAAACCGAATACCGAACCGAAATTTTTCGTTCGTATTCGGTACGAACCGAAACTCCGATTTCGGTTCGTTCGGTCGGTTAACCGACATTTGAACACCCCTAATTGTATACACATGACATAATCTGTTTCGGAAAAAATTGCTTGGTGAAAATTACAAGTTGCATCCTATACGTTACGGATATTAACGTAACTGGCCTTCTATATTCACTGTATTATTTTTTTAGGTACTTTCATTTTCGTGTGTAAGAAAATAAATGTTATGCATCATGATAGCCAATAGACATCTGCGATTTCCTTGTACACGTTTTGTCGCAGCCCAAGAATATCTTTTTCCGAGTTGTTTGTGATTCCATCCGTTTCTCCTGATCTTGTTTTGACATTTTGTCAGCTGTCGTTTGTGGATCGTTGGTTTCGTCAACAGTCATATCAATCTCGTCAAACGTACGATTGCGAATACGTGTCGTCTCTGAAGGCGAATTGACCGGCGATGAGCTGCGTATTACGGCAGCAGAAGAAGCGGGACTTAATTTTGTAAGTAGTTTTGATTCTCTTGGTTGTATTGATGTTAGCTCGCTGATGTATGTTTGATAATCTTCCATTTCGGTCTGCAAAATTCTCCTATTGCTTTAAACTATCGCCTTCGCTGATGAGTGGAACGTTGTCTAGTTATTTTTGTCTTCAAGATTTGATGATTACCGAGTTTAGGCGAAGTTAGTTTTGTTGTGTTGTTTCTAATCGGCGTCGAGCTAAAATCCATCCGTCTAAAAAAGGATTCGTTTTTTCTTCTTCTTCAATTAGTTTGAAAGATGGGAGAACTAAGTCGTGGTTATTACACTCTCGATCAAGCCCTTTCAGCAGTCGGGTTGGAAAATTTCAGAGCCTTGCCCTAGTTTTTGCTGGAGCTGGTTGGTTTACTGAGGCTATGGAGCTTACTCTCCTCTCATTCATTGGACCTTTATTAAAATCCGAATGGTCTCTTTCTCCTGCTGAAGAGAGTTTTCTCACTACTGCAGTCTTCGGTGGAATGCTCATTGGAGCATATTTCTGGGGATACATATCAGATGCCCGTGGAAGAAGGTAGCAGAGGTCTTTTTTTCTCTGTTCCCTTGGATTTTAGTCTTAAATTCAAATGTGCAGCTGGGATAGATTCATTGATATTGTGATCAGTTTCGGCACTCTGTACCCATTTCATTCTCTCACTATGGCTTGTGTTTAAAAGTGAAAAGCTGTTTGTTCTCAATCGACGCTATCTCTTTACTCTCTCTAGGATAGGAATTCGAGGTGTGGCCGCGGTAATAGCTGCGAGTGGACTATTGAGTTCATTTTCACCAGATTACAAATCACTGGTCGCCCTACGATTCTTTCTTGGATTTGGTGCAGGTGGTGCACATATGTACATGTCATGGTTCCTGGAGTTCATATCGAGCTCGGGTAGAGGCGCTTGCTACTTTCTCTAACAATTTTCTGGATTTTCGGAGAGTTGTTGGAAGCTGCTCTTGCATGGGTACTGATAATTCGAATTTGTTGGTTTTCAATTTTTTGTGTTTATGTTAATAAGCGGATTTGCGTTCTTTTTTTTTGGGGGGGTCATGTTAGATTATCATGCCAAGACTGGGTTGGAGATGGCTACTAGCTTTCTCTTCAGTTCCATCAATGATGGTGTCGATTGCCTCTTATTTTGCACCTGAATCTCCGAGGTACCTATTCATGAAAGGAAAACAGAGGAAGCAGTTTCTGTCCTGGAAAAAGTTGCTTCGATGAACAGCAAAACACTACCTTCTGGCGATCTCATGCTCGATAACGAAACGTTCTCCGATCAAGAAGAGGATGGCATTCTAACAGAAGAGACCCAGTTTCGGACCTCAACCAAGAAACAGACAAATAGTCTGAAGAAATGCTTCCAAACCCATATCGAACTGTTTCTCGCCAGAGTTTTTAAAGACCACAATCCTCTTATGGATCTTGAACTTTGTGCACACGTTCGCCTACTACGGTCTCCAGCTTATGATTTCGTCGCTGAGCAGCGAGCAAAGTGATTGCTCAAGTTCGTCAGTAAACCGTTCCAATCACTTAAAGAGTGATGACACCACCCTATATGCCATTCATTTATTACTAGTTTGGCAGGTATTGTAACTTTTCTCTCATATGATCTTATCTCCTACTAATAATTCACTGTCATGTCTCAACGCCATTTTCCTAACACCATATTGTTTCCCCTTGCAGAATTTCCAGGCCTAATCATAGCTGTTGCCTTCGTGGAATGGTTAGGTCGTAAGCGTTCCATGACAATCATGACAATGCTAGCCGTCGTAACACTGCTACCATTACTCTCCGATCAAAACGGTGCCATGACAACCAACTTACTAATAACCTCGCGAATGTTAATCTCTGGGGCTTTTGGAGTGCTGTTCGTCTATGCAAGAGAGGTACATATATGATACGCTAAGCTATTACCTACCTTCGATCTTTAACTGAAAGACATCATCCAACCTAAGATTGTGTCCCCCTTAGGTTTATCCAACCTCTATAAGGGGTAGTGGCTCAGGTCTTTCGACGTCTTTTGGAAGAATTGGTGGTATGGTTTGCCCTTTGATAGCCGTTGGAATGGTGAGATCATGTCAGGTGACTCTTGCAGCAGTTGTTTTCGGGCTTTTGATGTTTGTTTCGGGCTTTTGCATTCTATTTTTCCCATTTGAGACCAAAGGGAAAGAGTTGGCAGATGTCGTAGGTAGCAAGGACTAAGTTTGCACACTGTACTTTATTTCTCTTTTAACATGTAATTATGATATTTTTTATAATATTTGTAACATAATAGATGAACAGCCACCACTGAGCTCTACAAACCTTGATTCTATCAGTGGTTTTGAGCATCAGAGCATCATTAGTTAGATATAAATACAATGAAAGTGCTAATCGAATAAGAATCTTTTGTAGTTTTATGTTTCAAGTGGTTGGGCTGTGAACAAATAAAAAACAGCATAAATTTATATCGTACTAAGTTGTAGGCTTGTAGCAGGTGGGATGCAGACATATTCAATGATCAATAGTTTATACAAAGGTATCAATATGGTGCTGCATTAAAGGGCCATGATAAAGACACGGCGCATTTGATATTTCACTAAAAGTTGGTCTCAATGTTAAACAAATAATCACGCTATAGCAGTCGCTTTTCCTAGTAAATCATATTATGAAGTTAAATAACCTAAGGCAGCCAAGCATACTAAACGAATATCATAACGTTGTGTTTTTTATTTTCCAACAGTCTTAAGATTATGAGGGATCAGAGCCTTATAATCACACGTACGCCAGAAGAACTCTCTTCACTGGGGTTTGGAACTTTCCAGATTCTTGCCCTCGCCTTCGCCGGCATAGGATGGCTGTCGGAATCAATGGAAATGACCCTTCTGTCCTTCATCGGACCAGCGGTTAAGTCCCAATGGTCACTCTCCCCTACAGAAGAAAGCCTTATTTCCACATCAGTCTTTGCTGGGATGCTCATAGGAGCACTTTCTGGGGCTACATATCAGATGTATACGGAAGGAGGTAGGTAGCTATTACAGTCATCCGAAAAAATGAAAAAGAACACATTTTTATTTCTTTAGACGACAAACAAAACAGGACATAACTTTTACTTACTCTGCAGAACGGGAATCATAGGTCAATCGATTGTAACCGCCATAGCTGGCCTTTTAAGCGCCTTTGCTCCTAATTATACTTCGCTGGTGGCTAGCCGTTGTGTTCTTGGATTCGGAGTAGCAGGTGGACACGTGTATCAATCTTGGTTCTTGGAGATGATTCCAAGTTCTAACAGAGGTTCTTGGGTGCTCAGTATGCAGATTTTCTGGATTTTCGGAGAGTTCTTCGAAGCTTCTCTCGCATGGGTAATAATACGTTTTGTTTTGTTTTCTTATGGTGATGATCGCATGGCATTCACTGGGTTTTTCTCCTTTTCTTTTTGCAGATTGTTTTGCCAAGACTGGGTTGGAGGTGGCTGCTAGCTCTCTCTTCATTACCATCATTCCTTGTAATTGTCTTCTGCAACCTCGTACCAGAATCTCCAAGATTCCTATACAAGGAAGGAAGAACAGACGAAGCCCTCAGAGTATTCGAGATAATAGCCAGGATAAACAGAAAAGAATCGCCAGAAAGCACATCATTCTCATCATCATCTGATCGAAGAACACCAAATCTAGAAATTTAACGGTCCTCTTCTACCATCAAGAAACAAGACGAGGGTGGCTGGAAAGCTAGCTTCGAAACCACCTACCAACTCTTTTCGAAAGATCTGCGCCTCACCACCGTTCTTCTAATATTCCTACATCTAGGATTTACGTTTGCCTATTCCGCATCGTTCTGATGATCTCTTCAGTGAGCAGCGAACAGAAACCTTGCAGCCCAACAGCAGATGTTCTTCTTCCCAGGCACGTCCAAGACAGCTCAATAAGTCTGTATCGCAATGTCATGATCACTTGCTCGGCAGGTAATAACAATTTTCGATTCTCTCCCACCATTTTATAAGCCCTTTCATCTTCTAATCGAAAGCCTATTACGCAGAATTTCCCGGGATCGTTATAGCAGCAGTTTCTTTTGGATCGAATTCGCCGCAAGCTTACCATGGAGATGCTGTCAGCGACGGCCTTAGCTTTGTTCCTCCTATTATTACCCTTTCGTCAAAACGAGGCAGTCACCATCGCTTTACTCCTCGCCGCCCGTATGTTGCTCTTCGCCGCGTTTTCGTCGCTGGGCATATACGCCAAGGAGGTTTATCCGACTTGCGTAAGGTCCACCGGCGCTGGGCTAGCAACGTCCGCCGGGAGAATCGGCGGCATGGCTTGTCCGCTCGTCGCCGTTGGATTGGTCAGAGGGTGCCATCGGACGGCTGCCGTGATAGTGTTTGGTGTAATAATACTTATTTCTGGGATTTGTGTACTATTTTTCCCATTAGAGACGAAGGGGAAAGGGTTAGCCGAGGTTGTCGACGAGTGATGTGTTTAAGGTTAAAGCTTTGCCATCATTTGCAAACCACCGCCGGGAAAGGGACGCCATTTTTCTTTGTTATTGCTACGCACTGTTTATTTCTACTGAAGTGGGCCTAAACGAGGCGGGCCTTATTGGAAGCCCGCATAGCACTGATGGTCTAGCTTTTGCTTTCTCTTGTTTTAGTTTTTTTTACTATCTAAGTTTGTATGTATTTGGAACGAAGTGAGATGCCCCAATTTCATTTACTTCTGTCCAACTTAATACTTTTCAAAAATTAGTGGGCACCTAAATTAAAAATTATATTTTTTAATATTATAGTTTACTTTTAACGCATGAAGAGAGAAAATCTATTAGTGGGCATGCAAATTAGAAGCTTCTTTTAATATAATGGTGTAATTAGTTTAACTATTGGAATAACTTTTTACCAAAAATATAAATGAGAAGAATTATGTGGGACACCCGAAATAGAAAGATGAAAAGAAATAAGTGGAACGTAGGAAGTAATAACTAATGTAATAAAGGGGATTGCAAACTGCAATACGTTCCAATCCACTACGGTCATCCCAATGGGACGATAATACTTTAATTAAGCTAGTACATTTTCGTACACTTCATGTGTGTGTGCTTAAACTATAATTTTATTTCATATTATTTATAATTTTGAGATTATTAATTTTTAGTATTTAAGATGAACATGTTTTTAAAAATAAAAGTATAAAATAATGTGTAAAGGTATACGTACAATAAATAGAAAATAGAAGTTATATGAAAAGTATTCAATTAATTAAATTAAAAAGAGAATGACTAAATTATACTCCCTCCCTCCCGCTAACTTTATCACATTTTTCCATTTCGAGCGTCCCACTAACTTTATCACATTTCCTTTTTGGGTAAAAATCTATCACAAACAATCAATAGAATAATATTAAATATTCTTAAAAGACGTGTCAAGATATACACTTTTTAGCAGTTATAAGTTGGCATGCCAATTTTAGCATTTTGTAGCCACCATAGACCTATTATATAAGAGTATAGATATTTATTATATATTTTGTTAGTTAAATGGTTGTAAGGAAAAGCTATTCGGGAAAAATAATTAAGGGATTACATTTCATTACATTAGATATATCAAATGTTATAAGATTTATTATCTTTATGGGTCTTTACACATAAATATCCATTTGCATAAAAACTTGTATTCAGTACCATGTTAGTATTTTTTTTATATGTAGATACCTAATAGAAAAAATTTCTTGCACATAGGTACCCGATCCGCCGCAGAACGCCATATAACACATGTATCCTACAACAACGTATTTTGGTACGTAATACGTTGAAAAAATGGTACGTCATATATAAACACTAAGTTACCATATAAAAAACTGTATAGGGTATCGTATAACCGTGACGTGGTACGCAATACACGTATAGAAAGGTGCGGCAAAACTGAAAAATTGGTACAAACAGTAAAACGGGTACCTATCTATAAAATTTCTGACATAAGTATTGATTTGTAAATTTTTATTCAATTGTGTATTTTTCAATAGGTGTTACTATCGTGATTATATTTTACTTTTATTTCTTAGTAAATATTACACCGTGCGTGCGGCTCTATTGTTTCTAGATTTATTCAGACGCTAATCGTTATTTCCGTGCGTGTGTTCTGTTTCTAAAACCCCTCACTTAACTAGTGTCTGTTTTGTATTCAAACCCTCCCGCGAAGCATCTCCCATCACTGAATTTTCGTGCAGTTCTCTATTTGATCTCGATGTGGCTGGGTCAATTTTGGTAGATCTATGTTCTTTGCAACTTCCGTTGTCTTAATCTCCCAATTTCGTTGTTTTCGGATTTGATTTTGTGTTGGAGTCGATTCATTGAGGGCCGGCTAAATGGAAGACCCAAAAGATCAAGGCATCGATGGAGTCGCTGGGATCTCGTCTCACGGTTGGCTTTATTATGTCACGATTTTGAGTTATTTGTATGTGCTCCGATTATGTTAATTTCGTGCTTTATGAGATTTGTTGCTTTTGCGTTTTAAATTTATTACGTTTTGGGATCTCTATACGTGCACCGACAGAATTGAAACTGTTTTTTAGGATCAATCAAGAGTTTTCTCGGGCAATTCGTTGTGATTTGGTAGATTCCTTTTTTGGTTTATATAACTATACTTGCTTCATTGTTGATAAGCTGTTGATTGCGAGAAATTAATGTTGATGACTTGTTATGGATTTGCTGTCAGATCATCTTGTAGTTGTTTTCTTATCTATCATATATTTATGATTATTTGTGCGGGTTTGTTGGATCTATGATCGGCTGCTGGTCCTATGGATCCATCCATTTGTTTCTGCAATTCATTATTCACGTCTTATGTATATCAACCTATCCTACTGCCAATTTAGTTTTTTACTATGTGTTCATCCTATCTAATTTGGCAAAATATTTTTTTTTTTGGTTTGTCTGCCTCCCCCTCGTTGCAAACATGGGCTGGGTTGCATTGATGTATATGTTATTATCATGGATGCAGGTGATAGAGCTGTTGAGCTGCATAGTGTGCCTGAAAAGGTGTGCCTTTAATTTCATTTTACTAGTTTTTAGTTATTTAACCAATGTTTGGATCATCATATATGATTTGTTCCATAAGTAAGCACGTCCTTTTATCTATTATCAGCCGATTTCACCAAATGATGAAAGGATTACTTTCGGAAATCCTTCTTCAAATGTGGGCATCTCAGGGGATCCAAGAAACTCTAATGTCGGCCTACGGCTCTACAAGTGAGTGGAGCTCTCAGGGAAACACGCCCTTTCAACTCATATGCATCCCAGGAACAGGGTCGTTATATTGGAGGTTAGTTCTTTATAAGATCATAGACACTTGTATATTGTAGCTGATCATATCGGTAGAAAAGTTTCAACTTTGATGGTCGAGTTTTTTGGGATCTCGATCTCCCCTTAATATTGTCTCCTTCAGTTATCTGTTCTCCTTTGTAGGTCACCAATTTTGGTCTCCTCTTGGTCCTGGTTATCCAAATAGCACTGGAAACTGGGATGAACGTTCAAACTATGTCAATTCCAACAACTTGCATAGCACACCTCAGGTGAGCAGAGTCTTTCTGTTTTTGCATTATTTCTGAGGTTTGCAAACATGCTGATAGTATATGCTTCCTCGATTTGTTTCAGGGGACTTATAATGATAACTCTTCGCTCTTCTTTCCTCCTGGATATGGCTACGATGCGTTTAATCAATTTCTCCTGGAGTCCCTTTATCTCCAGTAGTAATTGATCGCCAACTGTTCTCTCCACAGCAAATGCCTATCAATCCTCCTTACTATCCCCTTCCAGTTTCACCTGCCCAGCCACATGTTGCTTCGGGATTCTCATCTTCACATGCTGAATTAGCAGCTCCAGGAAATATCAGCCACGAAAGTCTTACTGATAATGCATTTTTGGGGGCAGGATCAGGTTATTATCTACCTTTCGGCCCTTTTTCTGGACATCTCTCTGGAGGTGGTGGCTATGGTGTTTACAATTACCCTGGCGAGTTTGGCTCTAATGAATTAATGCCTAGTCATTTGAGTTCTCTGGGTACTGGCAGATTCATGACTCCATTAAGTTCTGGAAACCCATACCCTCAGCCTACTGGCGTACTTGGATCATATGAGCAAAATGCTATTCAGGTATAAATCTTATCGTAATGGGATTTTAATTTGAGTATTGTAGCTTATGCTAATACCTCGTTCATTTCCTCATTTCGACAATAATATCCTCTTATTAGATGGCCATTTTTGCCATAACTGCTTTCTTATATTCTGCCCAAGGTTTTTCTCCACGTGTTTCCTTGAATGTGTGCTGTGGTACTGAGTTACTGTATGAGAAAATTGCCGTGGCTCTTCTTAAGCAGAAGATCCATTTTGTCATCAAATGATCATGTCGTTCTTAATCAGTAATTCTATTATGACAGACACCATATCAAGGCTTTGGGTTGTCCTCAACAAATCCACTGACCGCTCAGTTTGGCCGTGCTGGTTCATACACAAAGGGCTGGATATGGCTCCAGTCGTTATCAGTTTGCTGCTGCAACTGGTTCGAGACTTGAGAGGGATCGCAACATTGCAAGTGTTTCTCCTGATACTTTAGGTAGCTCGAGTGTTAGAAACCGAGGACCAAGGGCTGCAAAGATTAAAATCAAGAGCTCAATTGAAGAGGCAGGCGACAGTAACGACGTTGAATCTCACCCAGATCACATCAACTCTCCAGATTTCCCCACTGATTACGAAAAAGCAAAGTTTTTCGTTATTAAGTCTTTCAGTGAAGAAAATGTACATAAGAGCATAAAATATGGGGTTTGGGCCAGCACGTCGCTTGGAAACAGAAAGCTGGACGCCGCCTATGGTGAGGCAAAGGAATTCGAAGGTTCTTGCCCAATTTTTCTCTTTTTCTCAGTAAGTGTGTGTTTCCCTTTTGGTGACCCTTTGATCCAAATAGCTGACTCGGTCTCATCCTTTTTTTAGTTCCTTAAATTTCTCCACACAATCTCTCGCAGGTTAATTCTAGTGGACAGTTTTGCGGTGTAGCTGAAATGATCGGACCCGTCGACTTCAACCGTGACGCCGATCACTGGGTTCAAGATCGGTGGAGCGGTCAGTTTCCCGTCAAATGGCACATCATAAAAGATGTGCCCAACATTTGCTTTCGCCATATAATTCTTGAAAACAACGAAAACAAGCCAGTAACTCACAGTCGTGATTCGCAAGAGGTTTGATCTCTTCTCAGCTGCTTCTATTTTTGGTTGGTTTTAACTATTTTGACAGTGTCCATCGGTCCTACCGTTACAGGTGAAACTGGAACAGGAATCGAAATGTTGAAGATTTTCAAGAACTGCGAAATGATAACTTCCCTTCTCGACGATTTCAAGTTTTACGATAATCTCGAGAAGTCTTTGCAGGAGAGGAAGGCAAAAGAGAGGGCCAGCTCAGCTGTGAGTTCAAATGAATCAGTCAATCAGCTCTTGGACAATTTGGCTGAAGTTCTCCATATAGATAGTGGTAAAAATGTGCCGAAGACAACGAGCTCAGCATAGCACTGAGCTTTTAACTGTCAGTGATGGTGCATTGAGATAAATGCATGGGCTGCAATGACCTTGCTGAAATCTTGGAGATTATTCGTTTCTTTCCCTTTTTTGCATCCTTTTTGTTTCATTTTATCTTCCTTTGTCTTTCAATAGAAGATAATGTCGAGCAATATAGGAAAGCATGTGGATCTTGATTCTTGCTATAGCTGCTTATGTAGTGGTCGATAAATCTGTAAAACTTTCAAGATTAGTGTCCATACATTGAAGTAATGCAACTACAATGATTACAGTCAGTAGTGATAATCCTTTCTGAAAAGAACAACACGAAGGTGATTCTAACCTCTCATTGCAATTTGCAGTATTCAATTAACGGTGATGAAAGGAAAATTCAAACGCGTCTCATGTCTGAACTGAACATCATGATATTGGATATGGACATGATTATCGATTTCTAGCGCCAGAGCAGAGGCAACTTCGTAATGCCGAGAATTGAAAGACTTGCCCAGATTTATTATTCTTTCTTGTTCAGAGCTTCTTCACATCCCAAGCATGGGCGTTGTTGTTATTGCACCACCTTCTCCAACAATTCAAGCCCACGAATGCTTCAACAGAAACGACCACGCTCGTCGAAGCAAGACGATGAGCTCAGGCACATCATATCGTCCAATAAAAAGATAACATCCCTCATACGATCTGGGAACTTAAACTCGGCAATGGAGGTCTTCAAAGGCATGAGTAGTAGGACTACTGTTACGTGGAACTCTATATTGGCCGGTCTGGCGAAGACTCCAGGTAGAGTAAAAGAAGCACGAGAACTGTTCGATAAAATTCCCGAACCAAACTCCATTTCGCATAATGCCATGCTTGCCTGTTACTTCAAGAACGCTTCCGTAGAAGGAGCTAGGGAATTCTTCCAGAATATTCCTGTCAAAGACGTGGCCTCGTGGAATACAATGATATCCGGTATGTTTCAAATGCAAGGATTGAAGACGCAGAGCAACTGTTCGACGCTATGCCTATGAAGAACACAGTGACATGGAACGTGATGATATCAGGCTATGTCGAGGCTGGCGACATGGAATCTGCGTTGAAGCTATTCGAAATGGCTCCAACCAAGAGCGTAGTCGCCTGGACGAGTTTGATAAGCGGTTATATGAGATCGGAGAATGTCGATTTGGCTGAAAAGACTTTCCAAGAGATGCCCGACAAGAACCTTGTGACGTGGAACGCGATGATCGCTGGGTACGTCGAGAATTGCCGCGGGGAATATGCTTTAAAGCTGTTCAAGAAAATGTTAGAACTAGGAGAGGTTGGTCTTAATCCTAACCAGTCTACATTGAGCAGTGTTCTCTTGGCCTGTAGTAACTTATCTCTGCTGAAGCTTGGAAAACAGGTGCATCAGCTTACATGCAAGTCGCCAGCTTTGTGTCTAAATACAACCGTTGGAAACTCATTGATCACATGTACTTCAAGTGTGGGGTTGCAAATGATGCGAGAAGTTGTTTTCAGAAATGCCACGTAAAGACACTGCGACGTTCAACGCTATGATCTCGGGCTATGCCCAGCACGGAGATAGCGAGAAGGCACTTGATCTATTCGATGAAATGACGACAAGCGTTGGAGGGATGAGCCCAGATTGGATTACATTCGTTGGCGTATTATCTGCTTGTAACCATGGTGGATTAGTCGATCTTGGGACTCACTTCTTCGACAAAATGCAGAGAGACTACGAATCAAACCGAAGGCAGACCACTACACTTGCATGATCGATCTTCTTGGTCGAGCAGGCAAGCTTGAGGCTGCCATGGATTTGATAGACAAAATGCCTGGAAAACCCCACGCTGCATTATACGGAACGTTACTCGCTTCTTGCAAGACTCACAAGAACGTAGAAATCGCCGAGTTTGCTGCAAGAAAACTCATCAGCATCGAGGCTTCTAACCCAGCGCCTTATGTACAGCTCGCCAATGTCTATGCTTCGAGGAATAAGTGGGAAAAGGCGTCTGAGATGAGAAGATGGATGAAGCGTAATAATGTCGTGAAAACGCCGGGAATTAGCTGGATAGAGGTGGAGGGAACTATGCATGAGTTTATGTCGGGAGATAGGCTTCACCCTGAGAATAAATTCATAGAAGAAAAGCTCAAGGAGATGGGGATGAAGATGAAGCTAGCGGGCTATGTCCCCATTCTTGAATCTGCGTTGCATGACGTGGAGGAGGAGCAAAAGGAGGATCTGCTTTTGCGGCACAGCGAGAAGTTGGCCATGGCGTTTGGGCTGATGAAGTTGCCGTTGGATTTTCCAATTAGGGTTTTCAAGAATCTGAGAGTGTGCGAAGATTGTCACCAAGCTATGAAGTTTATGTCTGGCGTGGAAGGTAGGGAGATAATCCTTAGAGATGCCACGAGGTTTCACCATTTTAATGGTGGGAATTGCTCTTGTGGTGATTATTGGTAAATATAAGGACTGTAGAGAGCGTTTTTGTAGCATATTTACATAGGCGGAGAGAAGCTCCGATCGCCGGAAAAACAGGTTTATCCAGGCGGCGTCTGGTGAATGTCGGCGTTGACAGCCGTTGACTTTTTGCCGGAGAAGAAGAGAAATCATATGTAGGGTTGTCAACGGGACGGGGCCCGTCACTACTTTTAAACAAAATTCAATTTATATTAATATAATATTATTAAAGTGATATTTATAGAAAAATGCTCAATTGGATAAAAAATTTACAAATCAGTACTTATGTCAGAAATTTTTACAGAGTACCCGTTTTATTTTCTATACCAATTTTTCAGTCTTGCCGTACCTTTTTATATGTATATTGCGTACCAAATCCGCGTTTATACGGTACTCTATACGGTTTCTATATGGTACCTCAGTTTGTTATATATGACGTACCATCTTCTCAGCGTATTGCGTACCAAAATACGTTGCTATAGGGTACGTTGCTATAGACCTAAATGTGTTATATGGCGTACTTGTGGCGGATGGAGTATCTATGTGCAAAAAATTTATCTATTAGGCACCTACATATAAAAGAATACTGACATGGTACTGAATTACAAGTTTTTACGAAAATGGGCCCTGGGCCTTTGAGTTAGCAATTTCCATTTGTTCTAGATAGAGAAAGTAGCTTTCTTTTCTGTAAGAAAACCCTAATAATATAGTAATAAAAGTAGAATCAATGACTGGAAAAAAAAAATGCATTGAAGACGTGCCTTGGTAAACTTGATCATAGATTTCATAATCAGGCGGTCAGCCAAGTACTTGACAATGGAGGCACATGCTGAGCTGGCAGTGTCATGTCCGCCGACAAGCAATCCTATGATCTTATCAGCTATCTCCATCTCATGCATGAATCTTCCATCTTCATCGCTCGTCATCAACATCACTGACAAGATATCCTGCCTAGGCGATGATGGCGGTGCTTTTGATCCGTGATCGGCCAAGTCGACTTCCTCCGGCGAATGATGGGAATGAATTCCCTTCTGATAACCTCAGATGCCTTGATCGCCCTGTTGAAAGGAGTTCCAGGGAAATCTTTGGGGATGGAGATCAACCCAGCGGTAAGGTGTGGAAAAGCTTCTCAAACTTATGGACTTGCTGAGGATCTTCGACGCTTATAAAGAGCTTGCATGCGATCAAGAAAGTGTACTCCTTGGTCAGAGGGAAGACAAGAACGCTATCTTTACCTTCCCACTCGCCGGAGAAGTGCATCTGCGCCAGCTGATCCATCGCGCCTACGTAATTTTTCAGGGCTTCGGCTTTGAAGAAATTTGGGAACATTTTTCTCATCTTGATCGTTTCTTCCGCTGTCGATTGAGCAGTTGATGGGAAGATCTTCTTCATTGTGTCGGGCCACCAACCTCTTACAAGAACGTTTTCGTTGGAGAAGATGAATTTATTACAGCTCGGACCGCACAAAACTACGGTTTTTTCACCGAAGAGATGCGTCTTGAATATACACGAAGAGTATCTCTTCAGTCGGTCGAATATGAACGTTTCGGGCTGGCCTCTGTAGCCCGCTAATAAAAAGCTGAGGTTTTCTCCGATGAAAGGAAAGCCCATTTTTCCCGGCGGTGATTCTCCGGCGGCGTTGGCGCCCTCGCGGAGGTGCTTGTTGTTGAAGAGGGAGAAGAAGAAGACTACTGTGGTTAGAAGTAACAAAAGAGCGACAGACAAGTAGCAGTAGTACTCCATGTTATAATATTCTTTGAACTTTGCACTTAGGGCCGTTTGCCGTGCGCGATAATCCTCTATATATACCCAACTGCGTACGTACGAGGGGAAAAAATAATGATACATAATAATTATAATCAACGAAAATAGCAGCGCAGGCGTCTAAATGCATGCATGCATTAGACACCTGCCTTTTGTCGTGTTCGTGTATAGATTGCAGATGCCTTGTCTTTGTCAAAGTCATGACTGTTTCGAGCATTTATTATATCCTCGTCGTCGTCAACGGCGTTTTGGACTTGTCTTGTTGAAGTCTTTACTACCATTTTCTAGGTTTCCAGATGATACAGAAAAACATAATCGCTCACTGAATAAACTCTCTTGCACTCCGTGGCTTAGCGTTATAGGTATTTCCAGTGGCGGAGCTATTAAAGAACCAGTGGGGTGCATGGACCCCACTGGAAAAAAATTTCATTAATAATGTACTGTAAATTATTTAGTTATAGGATGAAATTAAAGAAACTTCTACTGTGAGGACCCCAGTGAAATTTTCTAAAAATACCTGGGTATGGGGCCAATTGAAATTTTCTAAACATAATGGGTTATTTGACCCCACTGAATTGAACTTCTGCCTCCGCCACTATTTATTTCACGAGGCATTTTAAAAATTATGAAAACATTAACATACTGTACTTATTTCATATAATGTTGGTTAATTGTGTCTGCAAAGGGGAAGAATTCCGAGACAGTCTTGGTTCTTTCTTCTCGCTCGATCAGATGTAGGGTGGAGGAATAAAATATTTCTGTAAGAACTCGGATAAAGATGACGTGTGATCTGAATGAGGAGAACAGATGGAGACTTCGAATATTTATGTTAGCCGTTATTACAGTTTGGACTGGGACATGGGTCTAAGCAAAACAGTTGTAATAGACGTACAAGCAAGAATGCGCGATGTACAATACGAAGTGGGCAAGACAGTCATGAGCCCATCTTGATGGGCCTATCCTAAAGAGATAAAAGCCCATAATGAAAATCCTCAGTTTTGTTGCTGGCGGTCAAATATTTTCCTTGTCCGTTTCGAGACGGAGGCGTTGAGAGCGTGCGGCGATGATAAAACCGCCGGTGGCGGCGGCGGCGGCAATTGCTGGAGTGCGCCTGAGGAGCTCTATGGACGTCAACGCGCCGCAGTCTCTTTCGCAGCGGCACGATAAGGACTATGCTCACTACCAACACACTGATTCTTGCAAACTCGACCGATGGACCGCCAAGTAAAATTACACAAACACCCCCATCCCGCGTTATCGCTGCCCAAAGCTCCACTCAATCTGTGATTCGAGCTGGAGCAAGCGCTTGTGTTTGATTAATTTTTTTTTAATTATCGAGCTTGTCCTCGTGGAAGTTTAGTTTAAACCAAAGTGAAGCTTGTGAAGAGTCGAAACCTGTTTCAATTATTGATAAAAATGGAGCTTGAGTGAGTTGTTTTTGCCTTCGGTGTACTTTGAGCTGGGCTGGGCTAGTTTGGTAGTATTTAAAATGTTGTGCTATTTTCTTGTAGGAAACGAGGAAGCACTTAACAGTTTCCTGAATTACATGTCTGTGATTTTTTCAGGGAAAGCTACGAGTTCATGTATTCAAGGCCGTGGGACAAAGTTAACGAATTTTACTTTGACTTGGTGAACGGAACAAGGTCATTGTCTGAATTATCTTCACCAAAGGATGTGAGCTTTTAGATATGGGATCCAAGAATTTCACTAGTCGTTTTTCTTTCCTATATTTATATTCTTGATTGTGATTAGTAAAGATGGCTTATGCAGACTGCTACTGTATGTGATGAAGCTCAATTAGGAGTGATTTTGATGAACACGAACAAATGAGTGCGCCCGTCAACGATGAAATGGGAAGATGGGCAAGAGTGACTTTCAAAATAGTGCTGTCTTATCATGGTGGTTCATTTGATGGGTGGCAGAAGCAACCTGGTTTAAATACAGTTCAAGGGTAAGTGACAACGTAGAGAATTTGAAATTTGCTTTGACAACATGAAAAAGAGATCTTTTTTTCTTTGGTAATTGATGACAACAGTTTGATTGAACGGTGCCTGGGGAAATTTGTCGATGAAAAGAAAGCAAAGTTGCTGAAAGAAAAGAATTTGCCATTAGAAGGTTGTGCTGTGGTAGCCGGACGAACAGACAAAGGAGTGTCTGCCCTTCGACAAGTCTGCTCTTTCTGTATGATTTCTTGGACATTGCTGAGATACTTCCATTGCCCAGTTTGATGGAGATTTTTCTGTTTCCCTTCCCTTCTACTTCTCCATTTTCTTTGGGTAAAAAATTATAATGCTGCCTTTCTTACTTCACTCAGATACTTGGAGAAAAGACGTGAAAGCTCGTGACGTTGAGGAAGCCATAAATTGTGCTGCACCAGCAAGGATAAAGGTCGTTAATGTTTCACAGGTAAACAAATAATCCTTTTTTGTTAGTTTTGGCATATGATTTTCTTAATGTTTGCAAATATTGTCTTTCACACTATACCCCTGCAAAATGTGATATATAGTATCTGTCTAGGTATCCCGTGAATTTCACCCTAATTTCTCTGCAAAATGGAGACGGTATCTCTACATATTTCCTCTCGATGGCGAGACTCTGCTTCAAGAATCAAGTGACTGCAAGTATGTGCTTGATCTTGAAGAGGAAACAAAGCAGCAGAGGAGGGAAATAAGCCAACTACTTTCCAAGTCAACCGTGTTAATCTCATGCTGAATCAATTGAAGGAAAGCTACATTCTTACAAGATGTTCGCACGAGACACCAAGCTTCACGAAACATGTAAGAGGAGAAGCATTGTTTCAGCAGCATTCCTTTTTTTCTTTTTCTTTATAACTAATTGCATTCAAATTTCTCAGCGGGCCTCCCACAGAATGCTTCGTCTTCCACGCAAGAGCTGCAGAGACCTATTTACCAACTTCTAATGAGGTTGTTTCTTCCTATCCTACTACCATCTGCTTACATATATCATGATCTTTATCTATGTCTGATGTCTTGGCAGGGCTGTAAGGCAACTACAAGAGCGATGTGCATAGAGTTAGTTGCCAACCGATTCCTTCGCAAGGTAATTAGTTAATACTATCCATCTTTGAATTCAAATTTTCATTACAGATTTGAATATCATTCCCTACAAAAGGGGGTATCCCATAAATTAAACACAACAGATGGTTCGAGTTCTTGTTGCCACGGCGATTAGAGAAGCAGCAGCTGGAGCTGAAGAAGATGCCCTCGTAAAGCTAATGGGCGCCACGTGTCGCCGTGCTACTGCACCGCCAGCTCCTCCTGATGGTCTTTGCCTGGTAGATGTTGGATATGAGGACTTTGATAGGAATTATTGCCTAATCTCTTGATACCATTCTTTTAACCTTAGCTACAATGGTTTTAAGTATGCTTTTCTGTGCATTGCTACAAGTTAGACTCGTTCCACCATGGGATAAAGATTGCAAAACCTGCAGATGTTTTCTTGTTATTAAGAGGAGCAAGAAACAGTCCAGCCAAAAGGCTCTAATAACATAAAAATAGAAAACGAGCAAATAGGAAACAAAGATGAGACAAAATTCATTCCTTCTTTTAAATTATGCCTAAACTAATCAGACTTTCTTCTGAAAGAACATCCCTCGGTGAGCCTCGCCCGGCCGCCAGTTGGCTGGCAAAGAACAGTCCCGCAGTTTCCGCACACAACCACCGTTTGAGAGTGGCTGAACACAGTCGTTCTGCACCACAATTAAATCAGATTTTTTTTTTACGATCGGTAATTCGATTAGGAAAAAAGGGCTGCAGAAAGAAGTAATTAATCGGCTTACTTACATGTTGAAGCATCCCTGGCACTTCACATCCTAAAATTCCCAAGAAAGACATACACAATTCAATAAAAAGTGGAGATTTTTATTTTATATACGAAAACAAGCAAGCGACGTGGAGAGCAGAGGAGGCGAGCGTACCATGAAGAAGGAGTTTGGAGATTGAACGAGACGCTTGAGCTTGTGCTTTCTCTTCTCAAGCTCAGCTGGTGGGTTCAGCAAATCGATATCGTTTGAGAGAACCTATTTAAATAAAAATAAACACATAAAAGATCAAAAAGCTATCCGTCGACTGAAACACGAACACAATCTTACATCCCAAATACGAATTCAATCGACGACTCACCATAGTTAAATACAGCAAATTTGCGTGAGACAGAGGCGATGGCGCAATCGAAGTGCTGCTGCTGCTGTGTGGTGGATAAAAAGACAAGCGTAGGGTTTTCTTTCAATTGCAGAAGGCGATATGTAAGGCCCAGCAAAATATTAATGGGCTGGGCCTCATTTGTTAAGTCATGATTGGGCCTAACGTGGAAAAGCCCAACATAATTTTTTGCAGGAGAGCGAGGACACACCACACGGCTATGTCTTATAAGTTATATCTCATCTATGGAAGTCGAAGATGTTAGTTAGTTAGTTAGTTAGTAGTGGGCTAACTAATGGAACTCGATAGCTTAAGCGAAGGTCTTCTTCAACAATGGGAAAAGGGAACAACATCATCGTATGAATTGAATCCTCAGCACCACAATGGGACATGCAGCTTTAGTTTAGTTTAGTTTAGTTTAGTTGGAGCTCATAGACGAAGAAGATTAATGCAGCTGTTCACGTGGGAAGGACGAGAGAGAAGGGGCCATGTTTTGGTATGTGAGAAAGAATACGTGATAATCAACAATGTCCACCGAACACAAACACACGTAATAATAATCAAGAAAACCGAGTCAATATAGCAGCTAGCTGTCCATTTCGTGAGTGTTCATTTATTATATGGCGAATAGCATAAATGTCATACGCTCAAACTCAACGGTATTGACCGACCCAAAGAGTCAAATGGATTATAAGTCAACCTCCATCCCTCCAAGAATGGGGTGTGGAATGGATGGAAAGGATTATTCATTTGACTTAAGCAATAAGAATGCAATTGGACTTCGGTGTAAGTTAAGATGCCGACTTTGTGTTGCATGGCTTCTTCCGCGTTACATTTAATGTTGTTGTGGGGTTGCTTTCTTTAATTCTTGTAATATAAATAGAGAACAACACAGTCCAGCTTTTTCCATCACGACAAGCCAAAGCGAAAAAAGTTTGAATAACTTGAAAAAAAAATAGATAATGGGTCTCATCGACTTGAGAAAGCCCGTACTCTTCTTCGCTATATTGATAAACCACTTCACAAACTCCAAAAAATTTCCTACTTACACCAAGAACAGAGCCACCAGGCTAAACAGAAGCGTTTCATCTTTACAGAAAGTCAACAGCCTTGACCTGATAAACGACGTCGTCGTCTTCTTCGACGTGGAGGCTACTCTGCTGAAATCGACCTCGCTATTCCCTTACTTCATGCTCGTGGCTTTCGAAGCAGGCGGCTTGATAAGGGCTCTCTTTCTACTCATTGCCTACCCCCTTCTTGACATGTCTCTGTAATAAAGACTTCGCCTTGAAAGCTATGGTTATGATTAGTTTTCTGGGGCTGAAGAAGGACTCCTTCAGGGAAGGAAGATCAGTTCTGCCCAAGTTCTTCCTCGAAGACGTTGCAATGGAGAGCTTCGAGGTTCTGCGCAGAGCGAAGACAACCGTGGCCGTCACAGATCTGCCGCTAGTAATGGTGGAAAGCTTCTTAAAAGACTACCTGGGAATCGACCACGTCGTCGCGAGAGACTTAAATGTCAGTTATGGTCGTTTTCTTGGAACCATGGAAGCAAAAGCAAGTCTTAAAATCCCAGAAACCATCGAATGTTGTAGTGACGCTAACACCATTGGAATCATCAGCAGCAGAAGCAGCAGCAATCAATGGTTGTCTTCAAAGTGCAAGGTAACTTACCTTGTGAGCGAACAGGAAAGAAGGAAATGGACTCAACTGCCCAAAGCTCATATCCCAAGCCCCTCATTTTCCACGACGGAAGATTAGCTTTCAGGCCAACATACTCAGCTTCTCTAGCATGCTCCTATGGCTTCCCTTCGGCTTATGCCTCTGCCTTCTCAGAGTCGTCATTGCATCATCTTTTCCCGTCAAGATCATGGGCCCACTGCTTCGATTCCTCGGATTACAAGTCAGGGTTTCTAAAGCCAAGACTTTAGAAACTCCACAGTCACAGAAGAACGAATGGAAACCTATACGTCTGCAACATATAAAACCCTACTCGACCCAATATTCATCGCCTACGCCTTACAGATAAACCCCATTACCGCAGCTACTTACAGCCTGAGCAGATTCTCCGAGATCTTTTCCCCTGTCAGAACCGTTCGCCTGCAGAGGAACAGAGCGCACGACGCGCGAGCTGATGCGTGGGGTTCTAAGACAGCAGCGCAACCTCGTCGTCTGCCCTGAGGGGACGACTTGCCGGGAACCTTTTCTGCTGAGGTTCAGCCCTCTGTTCGCCGGAGTAAGCGAGTGGATTTCCCCGTGGCCGTCGACTGCCACGTCAGCATGTTCTACGGCACGACGGCGAGTGGGTTCAAGTGGCTGGATTCGATATTCTTCCTCATGAATCCCAAGGCAAGCTACGACGTTCGGCTGTTGGGTGCCGTGGAAGGGGTGACGGCGGGGAATGATATGAATGGAGATTTGAAGATTAAAGCTGCTAACTTTGTGCAGAATGAGATAGGTAGTGCTTTGGGTTTTGAGTGTACTGATCTTACGAGGAAGCATAAGTACTTGATATTGGCAGGAAATGAAGGGATTGTTGGTGATCATGGAAATAAATGATCTGATAATAGACAGAAGATATATTGTAAACGTTTTATTTATTTATTTATTTATTTTTAATTTAATTTGAAGTGTAAAGTATTACTAAGGGTGGTGAATTAGGCCTATAAAAAATTTTGGCTTGTTTCTTCTTTGAAAAATACTTTTCTTTAAGAAGATATTTGCAGAGTATGTTATTTTCCCCAGAAAGCTGTACGAGTATCAACGTTAACTCTCCCTAACCCTGTTTCAAAATATCAAGTTATTTTCAGAAATCGTTTCGCAGATATCACCTAGTTATTTGCACGCGTTCCGAATTTGTCTCACAGAAAGTAAATAGCAGAAAGTAAAGTGAGACGGATATTTTTATACAGGTTATATCCCCAACTGGGGTTTTAATCCTGTCCTTGGGGGATCTCCCCAAGAGTTCCCAATCAATCACTATGTATTACCGGTTCTGGTTACAAAATGATTGACCCTTACACAACCGAAGCACTTCCCTGACTGGATGCAACTTGCTAACCGAAAAGCCACTGAATCCACCAAATTCGTCCCTCCACATGCGAAAGACTCCAATTGTGCTCCTTTGTGCGTTCAACACGTCTGTAGACACAACACGTCCGAAGACAAGGGTTTAGGGTAGGGTGTTTGCTCAAGATCGCTCAAGGGGTACAGAATTCCGCAAGTGAAAGCTCAAACGAACTAACGAACTATGAACCGCAAATTTCAGCTCAAAAATTCTAAGGGATTCGTTTGCTTATGTGTTCGTTGTGTACCCATCAACGTGAAGTGGTTTCTTCTATATAGACCCAATAATCGCTTCTACACTACACTTCACAAGGAAAGTTAAGCATGAAAATATGCAAGAGACAGCTCAATTATCACGTGCATCTCAAGAAATCATGCCAAGAATAAATCAATTAAGCTCAACGTCAACATGAATTCTTACCATATATACCACAGTCTTACTTTCCTTCCAAGGTAATCTCATCCGTTTGTCAGCACATTCCATATATTGACTCAATCAGCATATTACCACATATAATCCCATCAATTAATCACTTTCCAAAATATAAATCCTAATTCGCATAAGGAAAGATAAATCATTGATTCACTGATTTTAGAGACAAATAATATCGCACTCAACGGATATCTCATTGATATTCTTTCCTAAATAGATCAATGACATGTAAGCACTTAATCAGAATATCATTTCCATATATACAGCATAGTCATTCATATCCGGATGATCACATTGATATTCTTTCCTAAAATAACTCAATCATGTTTTCAGTTCTCATATCACTGACAGACATGATATATTTTTCATATATAGCACACAACGAGATTCCATTCATACGAAAACGTTCATAAACCATGTGATCACATAAAACATTCCAGTTTAGCACAGATCACTCGAATTCGATTTTCTTAACACTTTAATCACATTTAAGCACTTAATCGAACATCACATACTTAAACATCATATAACATGCATGTCGAGTTTTTTAATTTGTACCCCCCAATTTACATAATTAATAATCAAAACTCTCATAGTTCATTTGGACCAAAAATGTCTACATAATTTATTAGCAAGTCTATTGTCTTTCCCACTCCCACTTTTCATTTCCTAAAATTGAGAATTGAGCCAAATGAGTCGAAAATCACATCAATAGTCCGCTTGTAGCAAATTCTTTGTGGAGATTAAAGAACCCGCGTATCACACGAAATAAATAAGTGCAAATTACGAGTCAGGCTCCAATTCATATTTTTCAATAGAGATAAGGAATCATATAAGTTTTATTTTTAGATAAGGACCCAATTTAACTTTCATTAAGAAAAGGACCAGTGTGTTACCAAAAGACCCATGAAGTGTTACCACATACCCATGAAGTGGTACCACAGACACATGAAGTGTTACCACAGACTCATGAAGTGTTACACCGACCCATGAAGTGTTACCATAGACCCATGAAGTGGTATTGGGGAACCATGAAGTGTTTTCTGAAAAAATTAGATCTTAAAAATATGAATTTTCTGACAGGGGTCTGAACTCTAATTGAAACTTAAATGGGGGTTAAACGTAAATGCCCCAATAAATAACGTGCATATTATTGTGGATATCAACTTACTAGTTATTACAGAGTTAGGCTTCTGTAAATCCACATAATTTGTGTTTTTTTTCCTTTCTTTTCTGTTAATAGTTCGGACGGCACTTCATAAATCTCAAGACAACATGTTAGTCTCAAGACAAAATATTATTAGTCTTAAGACACATGTTATTAGTAGGGCTGGGGAAATATACCGAAATACCTAAATACAGTCCTTATCGTACCGAAACATACCGAAAATATCGAAAAGTTTGGTCTACCGAGTTTTGGTAAGGTATGATGCCGTACCGAAAATTTTAGGTACGGTAGTGGTATGAAAAAATGACCGTATCTATGAAACAAGATGTTGATGGAACTCTTTTTGCTCTTTATTACTCTTCGCCATACTTTGAAACTTCAACTAACTTTCCAGTGTTTTATCTACCATGACACAGAGATGGGCGTCCTGTAATGGCGAAACATCGATATTGATGACTGTCTAAACCAATACAACAAAAGTAGTTGAATAGAAGTTTAGAGAGAAAACACTAACTTCAGAACATGCGAAGACATGAGCAGCTCGGGTTCTCCGCCCCAGTCACCATTTCTTTGAATCGTCTTCACATACTCATCAAAGTCTTCCCCAATGGACCTAAACAAAAAGTAATGAAGCCATCCACTGCATTTATATATTCAACGAAAACTGTACATCACAATGTATTGTACAAAAGGGAATCACCATTCTACTTCTTTTCGCCTCTTTAGAAGCTCATCAACCACCTGTGATTGTGAACATCCATTTAACTCATCAGATCAGCAGATAAACCAAGAAATGCACCTAAAAGCAATGACTCAAACAATAGCCTGCAAAACTATCAATTCAGAAAGAAGAAGATGACTTACTCGAGCTCTTAATTCAGCAGCTAATTCCAGCTGACGATCCTCGTCAGGGGCTTCTTCTCCATTTCCCAAACAAGCCATGTGTGCTATCGCCCTAAACATGCAATTCCCATCTTTTGTCACTCCTAAACATGATAAGAATAACCATTCAATATCAATAAAAACTTGAGTTGGAGTAAAATTTTTGACAGAGAGATTAGAAGTAGGGCGAGAACGGAAAGAAAAAACTAAAAAACATCGACCTTTGACCCTATAATTCACAGAATCGTCGCAGTCCAATCTTTTGTTTCATCGAACCCACCAACAACACGTCCTGAGATTGGACCTGCAACGTATCGATCAAACAACCACCACGATTCTCATCTAATAAAGCGCTGAGCCCAAACATGAGCCAGCCGAGTCAGGGTGGTGCAGCCACCTAGCCGGCCTCGCGTCCCAAGCCACGTTCCACGAGCCCTCGCCTGGCTCGCTACGTCTCAAAGTAAGCCTCCTCCTTCGCCAAAGAGAAGGTGAATCGCGTGCCATAGAGAGACCGCCTTAACTGAAACTGAATCCTGGTTAATACCGTCGCGATTAGTGCTATAACAATTGAAACTGTGGGTATGAGAAAGCTCGAATCGGCTGAGACGGTCGAAATGAGCCGCCGCCGAGCCGCGAGATAGTGACGTCAGCAGAAGCCAAGGCTTGGGACGTGCCGTGCAGAGTAATGTCAGCATTTACCGAAGGGGATTTCTTGGTCAGGTTTGTGAGCAGAAGAAGAGAATAAATTAGCTGGAGCTTGCCTTCGTTAAATGTAAATACATATGTATATATATTTATTTTGTAAGATTTTAGTTATATTTGAAAGTTACATATATTTTTCTTTAGTTTGGTATATGTAATACCAGCATTGGTCAGAATGAGATAGATATTTACGAGTTTTCCAAATAAAGGTCCGCTATTAAGGATCGTGTGGCTTGAAGTGATTATAATAAGTGCGAGATATTATGGGATTAAAGGAACCTAAATATTGGCAAATTCTTGATATGAAAATACATAAATCATATTTAGTGACGGAGATTCCATTTCCATAGATGAAAAAGCCGGAATGGAATGGAAATTTCCATATATGAAGTTTTTAATCGCCGAACTCTATTTTAGATGGTTGGTTAAAGGATGTTACATAGAATGAAAATCACATGGAATTGATTGGCTAAAATGAATAGAAGAAATAAGACATGGCTATATGAAAACAATATTTAACTTAAAAGAAGGAAGGCGTCAAATCTCATGTATTTCAAATTGGGAGAAATGAATACCCACGAACAGTTTCGCAGGTCCTTTTGATCAGACAACAAGATTAAAACATGCAGGTATGAGAAAAGAAACGAAAGTAACAATTTCAAGCTGTGAACTTATGTCCAAAACTGTTTCAATCACACAACATTGGAAAGCCCTTCAATCCATCATTTTTAAGGAATGCCAGCCATTAGGTTTTCCCACGACAGACATAGGCGACGAGTTATCAGAGGAGTCACAGAAAACAACCGTTCGAACATCTCCATTGATGTGTCGCCTTACCCTCTCAACTTCTTCAAAGTAAGCGTCCTTGAAAGATGCTTCGAGCCCCTCAATGACCAGCATGGAAACATCAGATATTTCGAGGGCGTTCAAGGAGATAAGCTCCAAAAGTCTCTGAGGGGTTGATACAATAAACTCGGGCTCACAACTCTTTAATCTGATGACAAACAAGAGAGTCGAAACATTATAAGCCAGCCAAACGGGACACTACTGAACATAAAGGCATTGATATGATATTCAAAGGTAAACTTAAAGTTTGTTTCGGGGACTTACCCTTGGATTTGATGATGTATGGATGCGTCTGAATGTACGCTTACAGTATGTATTCCAATCACTTTCATGGGCTTGAAGAATTGGCGTATCTAATAAGGTCAAGCGCATAAGACAATGAGCATTCAGCGGAAACATTAAAAGAAATGTTATCTCAGTGCGTGGAGTTACAAACCTTAGATGCTCTATCTCGTGATGGAACGAGATATAAAAGTGAAGGACAGCTAGATGATCGACCTTCTTTCTCCTTAACTAAGACAGTATCAGCACATGTCGATGCCAACCAAGCAATTTGCTCTAACTTAGGATAGGCTCCGCTGGTCTCAAGCACGTCTTGTCCATTGGAATAACATTTCCAGAGCTCGAATCCCCAAGCACTGGTGAATAAAAACTTATCATCGGTACTCAATACCTCAGCCTTAAGAGTGAATCCCGAATTGTATTCAAGCAACTGATCAAAAAGTTTGAAGGGCAACCATCATTCCCTTTAGGCTCAAGTTCTTCCCAAGAATGGACAGAGCTATCCCACTTAATAATCTTGCCTGAAGGTGTCGCTAATTGATTACAATCTCTGGACCCAAAAAACTATTAGACGAGACCAAGTCTAATTCTCCTTCGTCAACACTATTATCAGACTCAGTGATTTCGTGCTCTTGAAGAAGATCATCATGTGCACCGCTGCCTTCTGGAGATTCTTCCCTCAATCGACCACGCTTGTTTTTGTCCATAAGTGTCTGTTTCTCTTTGGAATTTCTCTTCCTTTTCTTCGTGAGTTCAGGTTTCCCAAGCCTATCATTGAAGGGGTCGTCGGGAGTGGGAAGGCTATAGCACATACCCTGCAACACAATGAAAGAAAATAAAGAAAGTCAAATCTCAGAAGAACTCAATCATCAACCGAGGTGAAGTCAGTCACTATTGATATCCAACTTACATTTCTTGACAACAAAATGAAAATTCTAGTGGAGATTCAGTCAGTTAAACCACGAAGGATGATTAAAAACAATGTTAAAGGAAAGCTGAATAGAAAAAAAGCACGCATCAATCGGAAACTGTCACAAAAAATCTTGATTTTATGTCCAAAGTTCAGCAGTAGAACAATGTCCGCGATAAGGGGCACGTCTTCTAGTACATACATAACATATATCATCCATAAACAGAAAAGAAACAGCATAGAGCCAACGGAATCAACTTCAAGGGAAAGACACCATACCATACCAACCAAAAAAAATCCACAAAAAAAAACAACCGTTTTAACAATATGACCTGACAGAGGCGGCGTTTGCCAGACTTGCGACGCTTCTTGGCCGCGATAATCTCGGCAACGCGAGCTGAAACCTTCGACGAAGAATCCTTTTTGATCTCTTGCTTTTTCCTGATCTTTTTGCCCCTGCGTCTGCTTATCGAATCATCGCTTTTCCCCATCGCAATCGATGTCGAAATAACTGCTGCTCTCTGTTTCGCCTTTCGGGCGTGCTATTACTATAGTATTGGGGTTTGAGGAGATGCTCGGTATATATGGTAACGATAGGGCAATACTGTCAATTACAGTCAATTAGGTTCTGTGGGCTTTTCACTAGTGGGCTTAGAGTAAGGGTGTCGTACACTAGTACACGCTAGCCCAACCCATTATAGTTTATGCATTTTCAACTCTTCTAGCCAATATTTTTCATTATATATAGTTGTAGATATATTTAAATATTCTGTTGACTTTATTTTTTCATGTGAAGTGTTCAATGTGTTGTACAATAATAAGACTTTAGGACAACGAATTGAATGAAACAGCACTTTTTTTGGAGAAAAAACAACTAATGACATCATTAATAAATACTAATTGCATGCTTTTTTTGATATATGACAAACAAAAAAAACATATAGAAAGAAATCAAAACGCACATGACCATGACACATCCAAATCATAACTATGATATTTATGTATCCAAATACAAAAATAACATATTAATGTATCCAAATAGATAAATATAAAAAGAATATCCAAGCGGTTGGTCCGCCACATCACATCTCGCTTCTCCTCACGTGTTATCACCGTCACGTTTGTCGCAATAAATAAATAAATAATTATCCATTAATTATATATTTTTCCATTATATTTAGTGAGTGCAATAGGAAAGGGGAAGGTAGCGAGCGGTATAGAATCCATATAATGTCTACGCCGAGAAATAGGTCACGGCGAATGGAGTCGCTAGATGATATGGATCCACGGCTCTCCGAGACCGAGAGGATGGAAGGCGCTGGTAATTGGGACGCACTCGAGTGGACCAAAGTTGATGTATGTTCGATTAATTTTCAATACTCTGTGTTTCCGTTTTATCCTCCCACCAATTATTTCTTTCTTTATCTATTGTTGATGTTTAATTTGGTTGTTTTTTTTGGATCAATTTGCTTATCTTTAAGTGTTTTAATTTACTCTTCTCTGGTGGCTATGCAGCAGCCGATATCGAGGTCAGGTTCGCAGAGACTGCATCAGTTCTTGATTGAAGCGGAGCAAGTAATTGTTGAGGTTAGTTGATCTGTTTTAGTTTATTTAAGAATTATTTTTCGGATATTATGATCGGTGATCCTCGAGGGCGCTGGTTTTCATTATGATTTACAAGAGTGATGATTAAAATGTACGGGCTTTTAGTAGTGTGATAGTTTTTACTCGAAATGATTGCATGTAAATGTTTTTGCCTCTAGAGTCTAGGTTTATCGGAAGTATCTTCTTAGCTTGTATGATATATTTGGTGTTTGATCACAAACTTCGTGTGGTGGAAATAAATGTAAATGCTTGGATACGTGAGATAATCGAGATTGCAAAATGGGTTGAATATGGTAACTGCTAGATCAATTGCTTGAGTTTGTATGGATTTAAATACAATGCAGTGGCGCTAAAATTCTATAGTACGTTATTTGGACCTTTATGTTATGCTTAGTTGCGTTCCAACTGCTTAACCGTCAAGATTGCTGTTATTTATTAATTTTGAGATTTCTATGTGTCAAGGTGGAAGATTTGAACATCATGTGTTGGGAAGTTTGATCTGGTCATATTTTCCATTCCATGCTAGTTAGATTTGTGTCGTTTGTATTTCAAGGTTATATTCTTTGACACGTGGCTGATCAAGCTTGGGAAAAATCACGGGATCGCCTTTTCAAGTTTTCCATTTATTTTAGGAATATTTAACTACTATTGTATTTTACCCATCTGAAATTCATAATCTATTGGGAAGAGCTGAGGTTGGAATTTTTACCTACAGGGACATGGTGTAGTTCTTGTGAACACTGACGAGGCAGGAACATTGTTTGTTACAAACTTCCGTGTTCTTTTCCTGGTAAGGCATTCAGATATTCCCTGCAGTCTTTTAACATTACGGTACGCTGGTGTCATTCTGTTCAGCATTCTGGTTGATGCTTATTGGGCTGAAACCAATACATAACTGTTACTTCCACAATTTCCTTATGTAATGTTAGGTTCAACTAAACCGTTACCTCACTTTAAATTTGCTCTCTTAAACTGCCATGATATCATTGTTAGGTAGGTGTTTGGAGAATATCTACGTAGATCTGTAAGGGTGCTGCGTTTTACTAGGAAATATATTTGAATGTGATGGTAGGCCTCTGTTATATGATTTTTCTATCACTAACCAGGTTTAACTCTTGTTCTTCTAGAGTGATGGATCTAGAAGCATTATATCACTCGGCACCATACCATTGGCAACAATTGAAAGTTCAGCAAAACTGTAAGTTTATATTGCTTACTGTTAAACTCAAGTAATGAATATGTAGGATACCTTTCTGGATAAAAAATATCTGTATGTGTGACTTCAGGAACTTCAACAAATGATTCAGCTCTTTAGATGTCTAATCGGTAATATTACTAGAATTTTAAGTGGAGTAAATGATGACAATCATTTTAGGGATTAGAAGCTTTAAGCCTATCATGACTCTTCAAGGTCAGTAAATGGCTAATTGTTAATGGCTACTGTTAATTGGAACTTAACTTACTGTGCTGTGTAATTGATTCAATATCGATGTAGGTACTACTTACTGTTGGCATACGCGAAAAAACTAGTATCTAATCTTCTGTTTCTAGGTGATCTGTTTATATCTGTTAAGAACTGAAAACTGAAATTTTTTAATTTTTTTTCTATTTCTGGATAAGGCCGTGAGAGTTTCATCAGGATCCAAGCATATTGATAAGAATCCATCGCAACGATTGCTTCAGGTCATCGGTATGCATCCCAAACATTACCTACCTTATTTACCAAACACGTTGATTGTTGATGTGCATGTTGTTTTAGAACACTAGGAATGATTACAAGAGGAAATTTCTTCCATTACTGTCTTCGGTATTTAATGTGTCTTTGGAATTAGTGCTCCTTACTTTTTACTTATATATCCTTTTATCATTATCTTGTTCCCGACTATTTGTCTGTTTGTATGGAGACTTTCAGTATGTTCTGTTGCATTAAACTTTCAACTTGTTATGCATACTGCAGGCAAAGACATGAGAATTATTGTATATGGATTTCGGCCTCGAACAAAGCAGGTAAATTTTTTGTGAATTTAGAAAAAAGTCAGCTGTTTGAAGTCTGGACACCTTTTACTTTGTTCCTGATAACAGTATAAAAAATTTAACTGTTTTAGATTGGTTTTTAGTTGGTTGACATGACCGTTTGATTAGATTAATGAGGCTTCTTGAGGCTAATACATGTGTTCTGATGGATATTCATCCATGTTAATTACTTATGTGGTTGTAGCTGTAACACTCCAACTTATGCCTAAAACTAATTTTCTGGTACAATGAGGGAACACCTATTTAAAGTTATACTCTTGCAGAGGCGTGTCGTATATGAGGCATTGGTAAGGTGTGCCAGGGCAGCTAGAGTTTGGGATCTTTATGCTTTTGCTTGTGGACCTTCAAGATTCTGCAACGCAAGCCCTAAAGTGAGGCTATTGAATGAATACTACCGACTTCTTGGATTAGGGTCACGTTATTATGCCTCATCTCGAACAGTTGAAGATGGTTCATTTACAGTATCAAATGAATGGTGGAGAATAAGCATGTGAACTGTAATTATTCAGTATGTCCAACTTATCCATTTGCTCTGCTTGTTCCAAACTCCATTAGGTATGACAATGTTCCTTAATCCTACAAATTCACTGTACTAATGCTCTTTGCTGGTATACGTCATGCGTCTGCTTCCATTGTTCCCAGTGATGCTGAAATACAACAGCTTGTACTTTTCGAGCACGATACAGACTTCCTGTGATTTCCTGGTGTAATCCAGGTATCTAGTTAGATTTTGCATTAGTATCTTGTTATATTTGTATTTATCTAACTACTTTATTGTAGGAACGGGGGCCGTCCTTGCTCGTTCTTCCCAACCTCTGGTTGGGCTCATGATGAACATGAGAAGGTGAGAATAGCCCATCAGAAATCTAATTAAAAAAGCTATATTGGATGTTGGGAGTGATTTAGAATATGTATCATGATTGATACGTCACGTGTTATTTAGTCAGACATTTGGTGGTCTATTTTTACGGCGTCCTTCACCCATATCCTTTCTGCAGTAATGCTGATGAGAAACTAGTTGCGGCGCTATGGACCCAACTTTCTGGAGTTAGGCAGCGTGTGAGGTGAATCTTAGAATTTACTTACAAAGTACTTGCTATTTATCTTCCTACTTATCCTTTTACCTTTTTTCTTTGCTCCCTTACTTTCTTTAGGGTTCTGTAAGAAATCAGTTTTATAGTTCCGATATGTATTCATATTTAATAAATTAGTTTATTGATTAAATAATTTCTTTTCTTACAGGAAGCTATATATAGCTGACGCAAGGCCTAGGAAGAATGCTTTGGCAAATGGTGCTATGGGTGGTGGCTCTGAGTCATCGGCCAATTATTCTCAATGTGAGGTACGGATAAGTTTGTTATCACCATTATTAAAACACTAATTTCTTGCGCATTGCTAACATGCTCTCTGAAGTCTTCAGATAGTTTTTTTCGGGATAGACAATATTCATGCAATGAGAGAGAGCCTTTCCCGGCTCAGAGATTATGTGGATACTCATGGTGCCACTTCCTCAGATGGGATGTCCTCGTATTTGGTATGTATTTACTGCATACTGCATTCTATCTGAATCGTTCTTTTGCTTGTCATAGGATGTTCCTAATTAGCGTCATTACATACAATGTGCGTTTGAGTTTTGGCAAGATTATATGTTGACTCTACGTTTATGGGTAAGAAATCATATGGCATACTTCACCATTGTTTTCTGGCTTTAGATGTTGTAATAAGATAAGATAATCATTCACCTAATCTGTGCAAATAAATAGTGACCCGTTCCCGGTTATAGTAATGATTTATAGGTAATCAATAGTGTGGAAGTTATACATTTCATTTCTACCTTTTCTTTCTAACAATAGAGAAACGGAGGGTGGAGCTGGGGTGGAGGTAATCTAAGCAGTATGTCTGCTTCAGTCGCGACACTTGGCGATAGTGGTTGGTTGATACATGTTCAGAGTGTTTTGGCTGGTTCTGCCTGGATTGCTGCTCGCATTGCTCTAGAATCAGCTACGGTACTTGTTCATTGTAGGTAAGATTTATTTTGTGTTTATCATAATTGAACGATTTGAGCCTCATTTTTTTAGATAGAAGTTTCTTATTTACACCTTTTGTGATTGTATAGGTATCTTGCACACGCTTGTTGTGTATGAAAGCTTAATCAAATATTAGTTGGCAATTACAGCTGGACTGCTGTTATTGTTGATTTACTCAATTTTTTGCATATGTATAAAAACCACCTTACCGTTGAGTCATTGATAATTGGATATACCAACTTACCCTGTCATAATTTATCCACCATTGCCTATGAATGTTGCACATTTCAATCAAGTCAAACTTCTTAATAATACGTGGATATAGCGTATATTCTCAGCCGTTTCCTGTTGCTCAAACTTTGACAAATCATGAATCATATGCCATGTATTTGTAGTGATGGGTGGGATAGACAACCCAATTGGTCTCTCTTGCGAACTTATTGCTCGACCCATATTATCGAACAATCAAGGGCTTTCAGGTACCAGCTAATGACCTGTTGATCTTATCCAAATCCCATTATGTTTTACAACTTTTCCCTAATATCTTTGTTTAGTCGCCAAGTTAATTCATGATATCTTGCATAACCTATGTGTTTGCTTTACTATGGTTTTTTACGAGTATCAATCATGTAATCTGTTGAATTATTTGCTTGGAGGCAAAAATAGAACCTAATGTACTGAGCTTTGGTCATATTTTGTTGGAGGCTGAGTAACATATTTCATCAACACATCATTAATTGCAAAACTTGTGGTTATTTTTCCTAGGCACTAGTGGAAAAAGATTGGCTTGCTTTTGGGCATCCATTTTCTGATCGTCTTGGAATTCCAACTGTCTCTGGAAGCAACAGCGTTCCTAGTGAATTATCACGGCAGTCGTCTACAGGCAGTAGTATCCCATCATCGCCGATGCGCCAATCGTCCGGCTCATTTACGTCCTCATCACAATCTTCGCATGCCCAAATAATTCCTCACCAATTTTTTTGCAGGTACATGGACTTACTATACTTGATATTCAATAGGTTGTTTTTTCTTATCACTTGCTAGTATCATTTATTAGGGTCCACTATGAGTGATTTTCGTCGCCTCTTTGTCTTACTTTGTATCGAAGCTTCGCCTATTGCGGCTTCTTTGCTAAGTATAAACAGCTTCTATTGTGGCTCCATTATTACAAAAAGTTTATAGACTCAAGCCACATGACCTCATAACAACTCCCTGCTACCAACCATTGATATGGCTGTTTCATCCATCATTTTCCTTTTAACATCTGAAATTGTTCTGCAGTGGGTTGATTGCGTTTCTCAGCTGCAACGCATGTACCCTTTTGCCTTTGAGTTTTCCTCGGTATGTGTTTTTAATTCCATGTATATATAGAATTTATGCTGTCTTGAAATACTACTTGACTCGCTCACTTTGTGCCGATGCAGGCATTCCTTGTAGATTTACTCGACTGCATGTTTTCCTGCCGTTTTGGAAATTTTTTTTGCAACAGGTTAAGTCTTGCCTAACTAGCCTTTCCTTCTCTTTTACAAGTTATATTACGGATTTGACCCGTAAACATCGTATTAATTCTTCCGCTTTGTTTGCATTTCAGTGAGAAAGAAAGGAGCAAGCCAATATAACCGATTCGTGTGGGTGCTTGTGGATGTATCTTGCTGAGCTACGGTCTAGCGATTCATCTTCTCACGTGCACTACAATTACTTCTACGATCCATCGAAACATTTAGGTGCAATTCTACCCCCAGCGGCAGCTTTGGCCCCAACACTTTGGCCTCAGTTCCACCTACGATGGGCTTGCCCAACAGAATCCCAAGCAGGGGAGGTTGAAGCATACTGTAGGACCATGGCCTTGAAAATATCTGAACTACAAAAGGTAAATATGACCCCACACTATGATATCTATCTCGTCTTTAACTTTTACTGTAAGCATGGCGATAAATCATTCAAATATTGCCAGGCAAAGGAGTCTTCCGAGGCTAAAGTTAAGGAGACGACAGCAGCAGTCGAATCTCTAACAGCAGAGCTACGAAGCGAGAAAATCAGCAGCCGCTCGGCCAAGGATTTGGCCCAAAGAGCCAAAAAGGAGAACTCAGCCATAAAAAGAGCCATACATTCGCTTGGTTGTAAGGTCAACTTCTCTGAAGATGGGGACTGCGTCGTTAACATCGAAAGTATACCCACAGAATTCCTCAAAAACCCTCTTCACGGCCTCGGAGATGCAATCAGGTGGCTTTTTTCAGACCAGCGAGAAATCGAATAATCCCAACACGAACAATGATGCTGATGATGATGGCATGTGTCTTCCCATACTTCGCGCCTGTGAATCTCTATGCCCTTTGCACACCACAGATGGAGGCTGCAAATGGCCTAATGCTGGCTGTGCCCAATTTGGTAGTCAGTTTGTGGGTTTGAAAGCCAACTTCGATGCATTCGATCGACTATCCATATACGACAGCTATTTCGAGACAAAGTAAGTGCTTTTGGTGTAAGTTCTGCTGACTTCTTATTACAGATTGACAAACACCATAGAAATAGATGACTTCACCGTAACTATACGATGATGATACTCGTCCTCTGCAACATTATTGCTCTAGGGAGAGCGTATATACCAACTCTTAGAAGATTTCCGATCAGCTTCGATTTGTTGCAGCAAAATTTTTTGAATAAGGAGACAAACGTTTATCGTTGTTCGTCATACTAGATGGCACATGGCGAATTGTGCCATTTAGCAGTAACCTGTATACATAGTTCTTTTTTGCCATTGATGTTGACAATATTATCAAAACATCATTGGATTTGTTGATTTTTAGCATGAATTTTTTTCCTTTCGTTTGTCGTCGTGGTTTTTCCGAGGTCGACTGATTGGATCAAACAAGTTTAATGAGACAGACAAGATGGAAGTTCGAAAATCTGTGATTTCTGAATTTCAAGCACAACAAATAGCGAAGTTGAAAACGCATATACCCTCAGGAACATGGCTTTTCCTTCTAAATCACATTCTATGAACAAAGAATAATGTACAGTTGACTCGAAAATCTAAGGAGTCTTAAACACCCTAAGAAAAGAAGAAACAAAACGATATAACGTACCTGAAAACATTTTCTTCACTACAAATCCCAACCATCTTTTCTCCTACCAAAATCCACCTTCTTATGAGCCAAACTTCCATACATATCTGAAAACTTCCTCAGACACTTAGTCCTAACACCATAATGAGCATTCGTATTCCTACTTATCGCAACCCCGAGAACTTCGACATATCAAGCGCCCACGCCGGTCTCACATACTCCACAACATTCGAATCACCACTGCTCATATTTGCGTACAAATAGTTCATATGAACATCTTCGCAGTTAAAGAAATCATCCACAACTCTTCTACCAACCTCAGCTTCCTCGCTCCAATACTTGTCAAACGCCTTATTACCATCGACGAAAGCCGCCCCAGTCAATATCACATCGTACCCATTATGCCTACGAGCGTGCTTCTCGCCCCTGTACTTCAGCGGTGGGCCCCCGCCCACCAACCGAGGGTAAAACCCTACGATTTTCTCGGGATTCTGGCGCCAAACCCTAAACCCTCTCTCCACATCATCGCACGTCATCATGATGTCATCGTCCAGCTCGAGAACCCCGCGGGTCGTTATCAACGGGTCGACCCTAAACCTATTGTTGAGCGAGTTTTTGCCCTCGACCCTAACCCTAACGGGCACGGCCGAGTCGAAGTCGGTCTCCTTCGGTGGGGTCCCACGGTTCCACACGACCACTATTTCGCGGACCGAAGAACACCTCGAGTAGTGCTCGACGAACATCTTCAGGTTCCAAAGTCGGGCGTCGTAGGTCATAGTTAGCAGCGTAAAACTGGAGTAATGATTGCTCAATGGGTACGCTTCTTCTGCCCCGCTCTTTCCGTACATGTACTGAACGCCAATGCACGTTAGCCCAGCGGCTAAAACGACCAAAATTGCAAGAACGATGGCTCCGATGAAAGTATTCGGCTTGATTCTATCGCGAAGAACTGAGCTTAAACGGTTAAGTCTACTGCACAAAAGTCTAATCTTTGAAGAAAGTGAAGAGCTTGGCCTATCCCAGGACAAGGGCAAAGCTGTGTCTCGCCTCTTACCATTGTCGTGTGGGCACCAACTCAAAGGCACCAAACACTTTACAGCGCCGAGCAACATCCCCACGAGCACCGTAATGGCGAAAACTGCAAGAACAGAAGCGTACCCAAGTAGAAAACGACGAAAAACATCCCCCGATGAACCCTATCTCCATCGAGAACTGCAATCCATTTCCCGTCGTCGAGCTTCTGCACGTCGAGGTGATGGTTTCGAGCGCCGTTCCAAGCATTTCGTCCCTTTCTTGAGAGTTCTACGCCCGAGGGGACTTCGACTTCTTTGAATTCGTTGGTCGTAAGGGTCTGTATTTGGAATACGCGTATTTTATGCCCGTAAGTTTCGCCGCAGTCTTGGCCCACGCGATAGAGCTTCCCCTCGTGGAAAAAGGGCCTACCACCATTTCGGGCCCCCGTGCTTTTGTCTGCGTTGTATATCGGGTTCTTCTTGTGAGGCTTCCACGGGCCTAAAGGCGAATGGCTGTACCATATTTCGAGCTGACCTTTTTTCTTTGTTCCCAGGCCAGTGTGGTCCGACCCGAATAGCCAGAATTTTTCGTCGTGGCGAATTATGAAGGAGTCGACGAGCGGTTTCTTCATAATGACTTTCTCTAAGGTCCACTTTAAAGGGAAGTTCACTGCACGGTAGAGACGAAGGTCGCCCTTTGCGCTGCCCTCGGGCATCATGTATATCTGTTGTTTAGAGACGATTTGCAAGTTTAGAAAAAGAAATAGTTTAGGACAATCGAAAGGAAAGAAGAGTTATGGGTTACGATGTTTACGTTTCCTTCGTAATCGAAGACGTATGGGTAAGAGAGGTGCCACTCTTCGTCTAGTGCGATGCCCAACTGCTGCCACGTTGCTCCTTTGTCTATGCTTCGAGAGACTCCGATGTCTCCTTGCATTGTAACTGAGTTCTTTGTCTCGTAGAATACGTACATTACATCTCCCTGAGCGGTAATAAGATCATGAGCTCAATCGTCAACGAATGTATTCGAATCAAATTGGGGGCAGAATTGGATGATTAGGTCAAAGATGATTGATTACACAGGAACAAAGAAATTGAAATGCAACCCAGTTGGTTACACTAAAAATCGAAGAAATGTTACCTTCACATAAAGGAAAGGGTCGGCGACGAAGTTAGAGGCAAAACCAGCGTCCGAAACAGAAGCGCAAGTGATGATTGGGTTGGAGACAGGCCACGCTGCACTCTTATCCTTCCACACATTCATCTAAAGAGCCAAAATATCATCAAATTTGAGCTTTCCATAGTTTCATATCCAAAAGGGGATGATTAAAATTATGTTGGATTGATTCAATCCCAAGTCAAGAAAAGTCTCATCTCCATAAAGACTCAATCTTTTTTAAGCCAACAACAAATCCCAAAAAATGCCATACTCAAGAAATCACAGAAAGGTCAAAATCCGAAACAAATCAACAGCCAACACCAATGAAAACATTAAATCACTGCCTCTCAGCATCATAACAAAACCCACAAGCATGCAAAACAGAGCTAAGAAACAAAGCTGCCGGCCATATATTTAAAAATAAGAAAAAAAAAAGAACCCATAAACTTACATCTTCGATAGGCTTGAGAGAGAATGGAGAATCTCCATAGTAAACACGACTGACCAAGAACCTTCGTTGTCCTCTGCACAGCCAACTGAATTGAGCCCACTGCGCACGTCAGCTGTAAGAATAAACCGCGAGTACAAGCTCCCAATCGTCCCCAAAACGACGAAAGAACAAAGGAAAAACGCAAAAGTTGACGAAACAACGCAAGAAGCCTCGTGATTGTTTCTGTTACTGCTCTTCCCACTGTTGGAAGAAGTACCATTACTACTAAATCCGTTGCTGTGCCACCACCATGTAGTAGTGCCCATTTCTTTCTTTTTCGGAAGAATGAGATGAAAATCAAATCTTTTCAGCTTTCGATTATTCTTTCCCTCTGCCGAAATGATTTGAAGGAAGGTTTCAACTGGTGTTGGGTTGATTCAGTTTTTTTCTTGTGGGATGGTTTCCTTTTCTTTTTTTTTTCCTCTCTTTGTTGTTGAGTTTTGAAAGTCACGAATGATCCAGTTTCTGTAATGGTGGCAAACAAAAAATAATGTTAATATATTTATAAATAGAGATATACACTTACACACACAGATACACACTACGCCAGCCGAGCCAAAACACGTATTCAACAACGGCGTCTTGTGATTTCGAGGGTGGGAAATGAATGACAAATATTAAAAATTAGGTCTTTTCCTCGAGTCTTACGTCAGCTTTGTTAATCTTGATTTAGAAAGCGTCATTTAATAAAAGAATAAAAAATCTCGTAATTATGATTGGGCCCATGTAACTTTACATTTGTAATTATCTCGTCCAAATAATTAAAAACAAGAAAAGAATGAAAAAGAAAAGTGATTTGACCATCGATTCGTGACGTTTGAGCAGCCATCACGTAGGCATATGGCGAAGATCGCGATGGAAAGTTCTACTTGATAATTTTCAAATGAATTGCATTTTCCTGGAAACTTGAAATCAAAATAAATGCTCTCTACAATTAACGTCAAATGGAAGAGTAAAGAAGAAATTGAACTTCGCCACCAAGGGTCAAAAAGAATAGTATTTTTTTTCTCAATTTTCTGTTCCATACATTGAAAAATCTTAGTAGACAGACGTAGTTTTTATCGTAAAATGATCAATGTTTATATTTAAATTATTTATTCGTTTTTATTCACGAATATGCACGATACGATATATTGCATAGAATAAAGATATATATAAAAGACAAGTGAAGTGAAGCCTGCCTCAAGTAAAAAGTCAATGCTTGGCAGTTGGTATTAAATAATTTTTCAACAATTTAATTCTAGATATATATTTGTATATTGTCTGTAAACCTGAATCATTATTCTTACGAATTATATTAGTTTTAAGTATGAATGATACCTAACGAATAAAATAATTAACAGTGGAGCGTATACATCATAATTAAGTCGAGACTTTAAATTAATTTAATCAGACGATACTTTCCAGGATGAATGTTTCCTCAGCTAAATCAACTTAATAATTTAAGCGATTTATGAATCCAAAAGTCTTATGTAATAGCACGCGTGATTTATCCTTATTTTGCATATATTGAGCTATTCGGAGTTTATAGGAATTACTCATTGTTAGGCAGGAATTTTTTATACAAAAATGTGGAAGAAACCCCCATTTTCTTTGAAAATATATAACGAACAATGTTTACATTGATTCAGTGGATTAGAATGATTTGAAAAAAAAGAAAGATTTATTTGTCAATTAACTTAGTTAAGAAACTCATGTTGACAATTGACTCTCTAGAAGTTATGATGTCATCATTCGTATGTGACATATTAGATTGTCTATATTTGTTTTTTCCTTTATTGGTTCCCAATCCGCCCATCCCAAGAGGGAAAACAATATCCTGATCTATAAATTAATAATTAGCATCATAATTAGCTTTTATTTAGATAATTAGTATAAAGCTTCGGTAGTGGATTTAGAACATATTCTACAGCTTATATGCCATTTCCAAAGTTGACGCTGAAAAATCATTATCTTATCTCCCTGTCATTATAAATTTCTTTTCCATAGTTGACCAAGTATGATTCGGTCTTTGTGTAAAATTATTGAAATGAATACATATATATATATATTATGACGAAGTAAATATTATTAATATTCAATTCATTAGGTGGATCCTTGAAGAAATTTTATCAATAATACCTATTGCGCAGCACCAATGAAATTGAGAGACATTGTTATCAGTCAATCTCACGTTTAATAATCGTCATTCCTCTTAAATTAAGACTTCTCTTCTAACAAATCCATCAGTGTTTATCCTTTTCCTTTTGCCAATTTAGAACTATTTTAATAAGAAAGTTATTGCACGTAGATCCTCCATATGCACATTTTTCCCACTTGACATTGGAAACCTATAACACTCGGGGACAAAAAAAATACTATTATTATTTTTTATATAATGCAAAAAAATTCGAATATTTTGATCAGCTGTAGATGCCATCATGTAATTATTTCTTATCACAACGAGGATTAGTGGGGGAATAAACGTTTATGAAGACGAGAAAATTAATTATCCGACGCTAATGTGGGTAATTGAGTTTATGGTTTTGGCAGCCAAAAGCATAGGTCGCGCATCTTAAATATGCCCGTCAGCATATAATTAATTATCGACAAGAAAAAACAAAAATTAATGGCACCATTAAATAAAGCTACCTCGCCGAAGAATAACAAGATATTAGCCAATTCATAGGTAGGTCCCTTTTCTCCTTCCAGTTCATATCATGACATTAATTAGGGGAAGGACGAAAGAAAATGCATCATCCTATTACAAAATCTTAAGGTTAACTTGCAGCAATAAAACATTGACGTTCTAAAATCCTTGACTTTGACTCTCGTTGACTATTCCAATTTCTAGAAGGAAATTGGCAAAAAAAAATCACGCACCTTTATTCCTCGAAAACCTTCGCAAAGCCTTGGGCAACTGATGATCATCCTCTCCTACTACAACACCTCTCTTTCTCTTCTTCTTAGAATCTTCGACTCCTTTCTCCAACAAACCTCTCTTGGCCTTCATCACAGCTTCTTCCTTCTTCCTAGCAACTTTACTCGGCTTACTCCTTCCCTTCGTCTTCTTCTTCATCCTAACATGCTTAGCTTCTTCCACCGCCATTTCCACCTCAGCCTCGACATCTCTCTTCGACAGCTTCTCCTTCTTCTTCGCGGGCTTAACCGACCCAATCTTACTCGGGTCAAGCATTATAGTCTCGGGAGAAGCTTATCGAGGAGAGAATGAATCTCCCTTTCCCTCCTCTGTTTACGGGTCTCAAATGGATTAGCGACCCACGTATCGAAATTGGGCTCGCCAGAACCAGGAATCAGTAACGAAGAAAAGCCCATTGAATGCCCCACGGCCAAAACGTCCTCGTAAGGCCTAAACGACACCTTTCGTACCTCATAACCATTCGCCATCGTATGCTCCATGTACCTGCCATAGCCCTGCAAAGATCCCATCGATTCATCCCTCAAAACATGCACGGACGAACCCATGGCAAATGCCAGCAAACCCCTCTGACTAAACTCCATGGTTTTGGTGCTGTTGCCGGGCAGCGTTTGGACGGTTTCGTACTTTCTCAAGTCCCAAATTTTGATCTTTCTCTCCATCCCACAAGTGGCCATGAGGTGGCCGTTGGGGTGGAAGGCGAGGGCGGTGATGGGTCCCCTGTGGCAAAGCATCTTGACCAGCGGTTTGGCCGATGTGGGCTTCCACATGGTGAGGGTGCCGCCGTGGTGACCCACGCCGACCACGTTGTTGAACGGTTGACCTCCATCACTTGAGAGCGGCCCAGGCCCGTTCGAAAGTTGCCCACCATTTCGCCATTTGTGACGTCTTGGTAGTGGAGCTGACCGAATTTGTTTATCGAGGCGAGTAGGAAATGCCTGTGGAGGAACTGAAGCTTCAGTGCAGCTCCGTGTTCCTGAAATAGGAAACGAGTGACTGGTGTTACGGATGCACGCAAATGTAGTGGCAAAAAGAATGTAATTTAAGACGTCATAGAATCAAAGAGGTTTCGTTGCTGACCTTCATGCAGTGCATTTCAGTACCATTCTCATTGTACATGTAAACATACCTGTCAGAAGAGAATACAAAGAAACATGAATATTAAGGCACTCATGCTGCAGCGCAGAAGTAATATTTCTAAAGAGAAGCATATTGACAGCATATTTTTTTTTTTTGGTCTCATTTAGTAAAAACGATGGACGTAAGTACTTCTTTGAGCAGCCGCAAAAAACTTCTGATCGTGCAAGAAGACAACATCTCGAACTGTTTCCCTAACCTGAAACAACAATGTATACCGTCCGTTACAAATTCCAAATGATATACGTCAGAAGGATAGGATGAATACTGAGAATCATATTATTTGAATTTAACAATTTTCAACAATTAACTGTAGCATAATGTTAAACTCCTACAATTACGCAGAAACAGTATTAGTTTATGACTGTTGCATAATTCAAAATGTTTTGTTAAGGTACCTGAAATTCCTTAACAAGGCTTAGTTTGGCCATGTCCAGAAGGGCCAAATGACCTTTTCGTCCACCAGCCACCATATATCGACCACTCGTGGAGAAATCAAGTGTGTATGGACCAAGATCTAACAGCATACAACTTTACATTAAAACACAGGGTAGAATAGAATCAGATGTCACTTGCAGAACACCTTATCAAACATATTGGATTTGTCACACGTCCTCTTAGTACAGAAGTGCTGAGGCAGACATAAAAAAAAAAAAGAATCAAAACTTAGCAATAATATAGACCTGGCAAAATGATATCAAACTGCTTTCTCAAACTCAAAATGTCAACTTCAGCAGCAATGGCCTCTTGCTTGATCCTCCAAGTCTTCTCTACTCCCTCGGCTTCCAAGTAACCAGGTTCAGTTGGAAGAAGCCACTAACAAAGTCGCAAAGTAACATTACAAACCAAATGCAGACATCATAGACAAAAATTGTGAAACAAAATAGTATTTTTAGTGATAAAACAACGTGTTAAAAGTTCAAACCTTCTCCACTTTGGCTGCAGCCTTTGCAGATTTCCCATACAATTCTTCCCTCACGGCTAATTGACCCTTCAATTTCTTATCTTGAAGTACCTATAAGACAGAATGACGGCTAAGAAAACAAATGAAGTAGTTATCTAACCTAAACAGCTCAGAATAAACAAAGACAGCGATATGAATCTCAAGAATCAAACAACGCTACCTCTAAGTTTGCCCCTTCGCCTCTCATATATTTCTTCACTTTAATCTCTTCATCATCCGAGATTCCCTACAATATCAACAAAACCGAGTTTCTCAACACATATCTGCATAAATTAAATACCTATATAACTAAAGTAAGCTCCAATGATTCACCTTTTCTTCACGAGCTGACAGCGACGGAATCAGAGGGGGTCAGAGGGGTCGACGGACCCCCCGGCGGCGGGCACAAGAAGGGTGGTGGTTGATGGCGTCGACATTGGTATTTTTTTTACAAGATTCGTGCAAGGGGAAGATTAGAAAGAAGCATAAATTGTCCTCTTAATGGCTGAATATTTATTGGGCTATATTTAGAAATATTATAACTAGGCCCATTCCAATTAACTTACCAAAATCTATTAATATTCCAAATTTCAACGAATTAAATTTTATTAATAATATTAATTTTAATGTAATTATTTATTCATTGTAATTGCTCTGTATATTATTTTACTTCTGTTTCATATTTATGATGAATCATATTCATTAATAATATTAACAATAATTCTATTTCAAAAAGATTAAGTAAACTAATCATGATTTTAGTGCAATTTAATTAATAAAAAAGACGTATATATATTTTATCATTTTGAATTATGCTATATAATTTGATTTTTTTTTTTTCAACCAAAATATGTTCTATTACATTATAATTTTTATATTCATATATAAAATAAACATGTTATGAAAACGTCATTTTGAAAGCATTTTTCGATTCCGTCAAGTTATAATTTCTGATTACGTCACAAATATAATATGTTATTTCTTCTTATGTATGTAATATATGTTATGAAACTTAAATAAGAACACGTTGTGATTTACAAAGAGCTCGTCGTTTTTATTATTTTGTTTGAACGCTTTATTTATCTCTAAAGTTATAACACGCCAGCCACCATATATCGACCACTCAGGGAGAAATCAAGTGTGTATGGTATGGACCACATCTAAAAGCATACAACTTTTGGGCATATATGGGCCACTTCGGACCATAAAAAGCTTCCAAATAAATTGAGGGATTAAAATGAAATAAAATAAAATGAAGGGGTCTTTACACATAAATACCCATTTGGAAAAAACTTGTAGTTTAGTACCCTGTTAGATTTTTTTATATGCAGGTACCTAGTAGAAGAAATTTTTTGCAGATAGGTACCCGATCCGCCGCAGGTACGCCATACAACACATTTAGGTACCGTATATCAACGTGTTGTGGTACGTCATACGTTGAGGAAATGGTATGCCGTATTAGCACATTTATGTACGCCATCTATAATAATTTATGTACGTTTAGGTACCCTATATCAACGTGTTATGGTACACCATACACACACAGGAAGGTACGGCGTGACTGAAGAAACTGGTAAACATTAAATCGAGTATTCATCTGTAATAATTTCAAACATGGGTATCTATGTGTAAAAAAATTATTCAATTATTTATGTAGACGTGAATAAAATGAATTGGGCATACACTAATCACAAAATTCAATCTATAATTCAAATTTCTAATAGATAAGAATATTGGATATATGTATAAATATATTATTTATATAATAACATCATAGAATAGAACTATATTTCTCTAGTATCCTATCTTTTGTTTAGGTAGTGAATTCACGTGGAAAGATTCATTTGAAATGAGAGGGACGTTAAATTATGTTGTGTATTTGGTAAACCAAACCAACCCCATATTAATTAGTAATATACATTGGTCAAAATACAAGCGTAGTCAAGGTTCCTTCCTCTTCTTGGTATCCAATGCTCTCTCTCTCTCTCTCTCTCTCTCTCTCTCTCTCTCTCTCTCTCTCTCATCTCTCTCTCTTCTCTCTCTCTCTCTCCCCCCCTCGATATTTCCGTGTTGTAAGTGACTAAGTATGGTGTTTTTGTTAATTTTTATTACCAACATGCTGACAACTCATAACTTGATGTCGTGAACACATTAATTCTAAAGCAAAGGGAATAATCAGAACTAAAATGGTCATTGAAGTTAAGAATATTTCTTGTCTGCTCCAGTGAACTAATGTCGCGTTTCAAGATGACAACTAAGATAGAGATGGTATAACTTGATAGTATGAATAATAAATCGGATTTTATTTATTGATGTATGATACTATACTATGAGTCAATATATTTCCAAAGTATATCATAGCCTTAAAAAAGCTTTTACTAATTAAGAAAGAAAAGATTTTCAACCCTACTCTTCTTTTTGCGTACGTTACTTATGCGAATAAGGCAAGTGCAATAATTTCAGAAAATTTTCAATATTAAACAAATAATTAGTGGTCCAAGCAATCCATAAAAGAAATTGAGTATACCTGCTAAGTCAAAATGTGTATTGTATATTAGAAGTAAATGCTTAAAGCATCCAAGGTAGGGTTGATATTGATAACACAAGCCAAGCAGAGGTCGACTTTCGATCGAATCGCTTGCTAGCAGCTTATTAGATTTCAGGCGTAGTTACTAGTCCATGCCAAATATAGATAATAAATATTCTCAAACCCTTAAGTCACCAATGTGTGACTGATAATAGAACTATCATCATTATATAATAAATACCTACTACGAAAAAATGAAAAAGCCAAAGATTTTCTGACGAGAGCAAGCTTAGTAAAGAAAGCTACGGCCAGCCCAGAAGTAGATTGAGATGCTATATCAGTTAGTTTCGTGACATAGACGTGTTAGAAAAGTTTGATTCACTCTCTTTTGTAAGAATAAAGAAATTATAACTAACCAACCACCTCTCTCTTTTTACTCGCTCCACTCCATCGTCGTCATCAATTACCTTCCATTGCACGCCTCTCTCTCTCTCTCTCTCTCTCTCTCTCTCTCCCTCAGCCCCTCACCTGTATATATATGTACAATAACAACAACACGAAGTCCTCATTTTCTTGAACACCATTCATTTATTGTAATTCTCTCTGACCTCACAAAACAATACATCATGTCTGAAGATCTTGATCGTATAAAAGTAATACTCCCACTTATCAACACGAAATCTTCTTCTTCTTCGTCTTCTTCGTCATCACCTTATTGTGAGAGCAGTTTTAAGAATGAGGAAGATGAAGAAAATTTGCCGCCTTGCGTCACACCAAAGTCTTCACAGAATATGCTCCCTGCGATTCTGATCTGCCCACCTGCGCCGAAGAAGAAGAGGCCACGTAGGCAAGTGATCGTAGGATGTAAGAGGAAATTGAGCTTCTTCGACATTGTGGAGAGAGAAGAAGTCGAGTCCTTTTTCAGAAATTTGGAGGCGTCGACGGCGTCGGCGGCGGCTGAGAGGATCATCGACGGTGGCGGTGTTTCCAAGAGAATTAGAAGAAAGTGCGCAATGATGTAAACGCAGATTCTTGAAAAAAGGTTTCTGTTTTATTTGTTTATTACTCGTTATTTGATTATATTTTTTATGATGGGGTCCATTATTGTGCATGTAAAGTAATTTATACGTCAAGTCTTGTTTTTTCTTTCATTTCGTTTTTCTGCTGTGTAAGTTGAGTGATATATGAGAATGGTCTTATGTTGTAGAGACGATTAATATCACGGATTTTATTGGGATTTTGATGGGATTATTTCTTTTAATATTTTAATTAGTTGGTGATGTGGTTGATCTATACATTATTTTAGAGACAAGGACAGCCTTGGGATCCATAAACTTATGCTTACTCGATGTATTATATTATAGTCAATTATTTATATCCACCGTTTACAAAAGCCACATCCGCAGTTGATTTACAGATAAAAAAATGAACTTGCAAATGACATATATATGACGATCGCCAAAATAATAATAAAAATGACTAATTTCAAGATTCAGAGATGTAGTTGACGTGCAAATAATAAAAATTAAATAATTTGGTACCCGTTATTTCTATAGAAGGGCATTCACTCATTTATTATGTTTTACCATGTTCCCACGTTATTATTTTCGATAAGACTATTTATCATTAACTAGTACAATATTTAAATATATTGTACTAGTTAATTTAGATGCCGTACTCGTCTGGCAAAAGCATAATTAACGAGCTTAAGTCATAAGCCATACTTCGAATATCTGCAATGTTAATTGAATGAAGCAAACTCGATTCAAAGATGAAACTAAAGCATTATTCTTTCATTTTACCGACCACACGTTGGTTTTGTCTCTTTTATTGCATGAGAAATAATGTATATTTCTTGCATAAATACACACGCATAATATATATATATATATATATATATATATATATATAAATAGGAGATTTGCTATGGTGCCCACCTACCGTGAGCAACCACCGTGAGCACCATAAGCAAATCTCTCCATTGTTTGTGTTTTTTCGATTTCCAACGTCGTCAACACCTCCGTAGACCCTCTCATATCCATTGTTAACCTAAATCGCCCTTTCCAACACGTTAATTTCTAAGAAAATCATCACTTCGGTACGTTGTCCACATGTGGATAATAAATAATGATTTTTCTTAAAAATCAACGTGATGGAGAGGGCGATTTAGGTTAACAATGGATATGAGAGGGTCTACGGAGGTGTTGACGACGTTGGAAATCGAAAAAACACAAACAATGGAGAGATTTGCTTATGGTGCTCACGGTGGTTGCTCACGGTAGGTGGGCACCATAGCAAATCTCTATATAATAGATCGATTATGCATGCATGAACTGTCTTTTACATTCATCGATAAATGAAACATAAGAAACATCATTGGAAAAATATAGAATATCCTCTCAAACTTATTACGGCCACTCGTAACCAATGATACCTCAATTTTCCAAATAAAAAAAAATAAAAATATCTAAAGACAATAATTCTGTGAAAAGCCGTCTTATGGCTAACTAATATGGAGCTGCCATTATTTATGTAGGGGGAAATTACACATGGAAAGGAATCAGAAGTTAGAGGTAGTAGAAAAGGAGATGGTTTTCAGTGAGAAACACGAAGCATTGGTAAGAGAGTCATGGGAAATCTTGAAAGAGGACATCCCTCATTACAGTCTTCGTTTCTTTACGGTGTAAGTCTCTGCGAGTTAACAAAATGATTATATGTAATAAGAAACACTGTCGCCGCCATTGATGCATATATTTATGATAGGATTCTTGAAATAGCTCCTGCGGCCAAAGGCATGTTCTCTTTTCTCAAGGACTCAGATGAGATTCCTCAGAATAATCCCAAGCTCAAGGCTCATGCTATTAACGTCTTCAAAATGGTTAGTTATATATTAAAGATAATGTCACACCATCTTCACTAATGAGATAAAATATTTGGTAAAAAAAGACTTGCGAATCGGCGATCCAACTATGGGAGAAAGGCCAAGTCGTAGTGGGAGAAACTACTCTTAAACAGTTGGGATCTGTTCATCTCCAGAAAGGAGTCATCGATCCTCACTTTGAGGTATTCGGATATTCTTCTCTTCGTATAAATCTACGTACTTACCATTATTATGAAAATGGAACGACATATTAAGCCATATGGTCAAATTTAGGTTGTGAAGGAGGCATTGATCACAACTGTTAAAGAAGCATTGGGAGAAAAATGGAACGATGAGACGAAAGACGCATGGGCAGAAGCATATGATCAACTAGCAACCGCCATTAAACATGAGATGAAATTGGAAGCTCAATCTGCTGCATAATTTCCTGAATGATCTCATTGCAATGTGTTTGTTTCGTGTGTGTGTGTGCTAATGATCATTCATATCGCTGGAAAACAAAGCCAGAAAGTTGCAATCCTTACATTCTATCCGCAAAGCAAGATTTGATTCAATAAAACTACTTTGTTGAATGTAAATGTTACTGTTAGAGAAGCAATTAGGGGGACAATTGTTCCAATCATACAATCAAGAAACAGAGGCAACAATCAATCACTAAACTACATTATATATATATATATATATATATATATATATATATATATAAAGATCAATGGATGGATTGTGTCATCAACATCACAGTATAGAGTAGGCTCTAACCACTTCAACAATGGGTGCTCGACACAACGGGCACTTACCTCCTCCACGGACCAACTCGTTTGCACACTTAGAGCACGCGCACATATGCCCACACCTGTCAATGAGGAGACAAAGCTTTCTAGTTTAAGATAGAAAGAAAGAGGAAGTTGTTGTGTAAGGAAGCGTACAGAATGAGAAGATGACGACAAGGTACCTGTACAATAAGGCATCAATTGGTTATCGCAACAAACACAGCAAGTTCCTTTTCTAACCTGTCCCCATTTTGACCCATCATCTGACGTCTCAGCGACCCCTGATACATTGATCGATAAACAGAAAGATGTAATGAATGAGAAGACGATAAGGTCACTGTTAAGAATTGATCTCATAAGCTGAATACTGATGACCGTAAGCAAAAAGACCTTGACCACCATTTGATCGATTAAGAGCAGCTGAAAGTTCCTGACGAACAGAGCGTTGGAGCTCCAACTGCATGTCCATGCAAGCTTCTAGCATCCTCTGCATGTGATTCATACCTTGCTGAAGTTTTGTCACGTCGCCTTTCAGATCATTTATCATCTCCCATTCCTGATTAAAAAAGATTATAAAAGACATGCTCTATTGATCATACTCAATGAAGCTATTGTCAAGGCATCTTATTCTGTTTTATAATAAGCATCAACAGAGAGAGAAACACATCTATTGACTCACAAGTTCAGAACGGTGAACACTGTGTCGAGGCCAGCCAGGGTGACGCAAATCCTGGTGCCAAAGAGGCTGTGGTGGTGGCATTGGAGGCGTAGGCATTACTAAAGAAGGCCTACCATTAGCATCACGTTGACCCTCGTTTTGCTCACTGTTCTGTTGTTCGTCGTCTCGTTCGGGCGAAGGTGGAAAAGGCAAGTTCCTATGAATATCCCAATCGATAGGAGTAGTTCTTCCTCTTCTTTCAACATATGATTGAATCAATTGATCAAGACTCTCACGGAAACCGCTATGAAGAAGATTGGATACACTCCTCCTAAAGATTAAATATATAATTTACCTACAAAAGAAATAGTTGATGTAACAAAAAAATAACAACCAATGGAATCACCTGCTTAATAACTCCCTCAGTTCGATGCTGTAAACGTTATCGTCATCAGGTGGGTGAAACCTTGACACTCTTCCATATGGAATGGATCTCCTTATCCTCGAAGGATCTCTAGGCCCTTCTGACCAATTATTTACAGCTTCGATAGAGTCATTTCTGGGCCAAACTTCATTAGATTGTGGTAAATGTGGTTGCTCGTCGCCTTCGGTAAACAATGTTTCCAACGGCCAGTCAGATATGGCATTTTGTTGCCAATTTGATTCTGTATTGCTTGAAATATTATGTCTCCAACCATTAGAGTCATTATATGCAGATTGTTCTTGGTTTACTCTTTCGTCTTCTGCAATCTGTCTCTGAACCCAGTCACTGTCACGATATGATTCAACATATTCATCTGTACTGTTGGCAAACAAGCTGGTCTCCATGTCTTCTACCTGGTCTGGCGATTGATGAATATTGGTTTCCATTTGATGATTCCCACGTAACACTTCCTGTGAAGCAAATACATCCCACTGATTACTTCTAAGATCGCTGTTGCTAGAGTTGGATGCAAGCTCAGGCTGGCTGCTTACTTGACCACGAATGTTTTCAAGCCTTGAGCGGAATCCTTCCCTAAAGTTAGATGAAAAACTGGAATAAGAAAGACAAACATTTATTTGATAACAGACTAAACTTTATATGGAAAAGGGTAATTGAAAGTTGATTTTCACAGGTGTACCTCAGGCCAGATACAGCGTGACTCTGTCTTAACTGATTCAGCTCATTATCTGCCATTGAAGGGGGTCTCTCCTCCTCATCCGGCCTTTCATTTCTTAAGAATCTACCTCTAAGCAGCGACTGAAAAACCAAGGAGAAAATGGATTAGCATTACTCAAGGAAAGCAGTTAAGATTCATTAGAACGATCTGTTTCAATACTTAGTCAAACAGCTACAAGACCAGTATTCTATTTTCATGTGAAAGGTTCGATAAGCTGAGAAAAGCAAGAATTTAGCGATTTATGGGTACCTGAATACGGCTACGGTGTGCAAAATCAGAAACAGCACGATGTTCCACCAAAGACTGAAGTTCCCTTTGCCTCTCCCTTTCAACTCTAACAAGCAGATCGAGTAAAGCTTGTCGTCCTCGCAACCTCAACAAGTCTCTTCGTATATGCTCAGGCCGACCTTCGTTATGGTCAGTCACAGACCCTTCATGAGCACGTTCAGCTTGACCATTGGGCTCACTAGGCAGCTGCTCCCTGCGACCACCACGTGACCCTCTTTGCTGACTTGTCGTTTGCATCCACTCCCTCACAATTCGCACTCTCTCACGCTCAGTTTCCCCAAGCCATTCTGCTCTAGGACTGTTGTTCTGAGTCATAAAATTAGAAGAATTCTCACTAATGCCACTCTCCATCCATCCTCGAACAATTTGCCTCACCCTTTCTCGCTCAATCTCTCCAAGATCAGGTGAATTTTCACGGCTAGAATTCTCACTCTCACTAGCATTACCAACACTTTCATGGTTCTCACCTTCCCTGCTTTCTGACATATTAACAGACAAATTTGTATGGGAACCAGCACTTCCCTGCTGTCTCAACCTTTCTCTTACTCTCACGCGAGCACGATTTAAGGCGTGCTCTTCTTCCAACTCACGCCACATCTGTAAAATTGATGAGGCACGTGTGTTTAGCCTCTCCACATTATCCTGACGCCTAGAAGTAGGGGGCTGTGATTCTCGCAAGAAGGAAGAGTCGAGCATAGAAACAGTGTGCAATCCGGCAAGAGCCATCAGCTCGGACTCACGATTCCTCCTTTCCATTGTGGTAATCATTTCCTGCGCCTGACGAGCAGCCCAGCGGCTCAAAATCCTCGAGTGTCGCCTTCTAGCTGCCGAAGATTCTGCCAGATCATCGCCGTCAAGATCAGATCTTCTTCTTCTTCTAACAAGATGTTCAGCATCTTCTTCCTCGTCCTCAGTAGTTGTTGTCCTTGGCGAACTACAAGAGGCAAATGACATGTACTCATCTTCATAATGACCGCGCATTAACTCTTCAAAACCCCTCTCAAATTCCGAGTGAGTGTCGTTGTTCGCACTTTCGGGCTTCTGCTGCAGTTGTTGCCTAACCTCATCCATTTCCTCACTCCAAAAAAAAAACCTACAGCTAAAGTTACCACTCAAATGAAGAATATACCAAACACAGCATCCGCTTCTCTCCACAAATCACCAAGCATTGATCACAATTCACATAGATACCCAATCCTCGAATTCATAGAATAAACCCAACCCTAGGAACCAAAATTCGACATCATGTGACCCCGTGTAACACCACTGGGCAGATGCATCATAAGACCTAAACATCAAGTATAAACATTTCCACTTTCAGCTAACGCCGCCGACACAATAGAAAAGAAAAAACAACTAATTAAACTCTTGCTTGTTACGAGTTCATAAGGATCGCATGGCGATAATCACGATACGCATATCGAAAGCGCCCTCAGCATTAAAGTAATCGTACGCATAAGGAAACGTACCCGTGAAGGCGTTTACTCTTCCAATTCAGGGCAAACCCAAAACAAATGATAGCTTTTCCAAGCGTTTTCGCGATTGTATTTCGTACAACTTAGGGCTCGTTTGATATCTGTGTTTAGGGATTACATGGGTATAAGTTATTTATGTATAGCTATACAAGGATTTTGTTGATGTTGTATTTTAACATGTTTGATATGTGTGTATTAATTATTTGTGTAATGATATAAATTGTGTTTGATAGATGTGTTTGAGAGTGTATAGGAAAGTCAAATATAAGTAAATGACGACATTGCCCTTATATAATAAAAAAATATTCGTCCTAAAAACAGAAAAAAAAAGAAAAACTTCAAACCCAAGGATTCAGAACTTTCCTCCAATGTCCATCTGTTCATGGAAAGACAGCACAGCTGCAAGAACAATACCAATTTACCAGTAAACGGAGTAGAGCAACCAAAATCTCTCGTACAAAATCGTGATATATGACAAGTTGGAACAAAAGCCATCGCAAGTACCCTACGGTGATCTCTATTGATTTAAAAGAGTAATTTCTCCATGTCCTCACAAGAAAATGGGTCCAAATCCAAGCACATTCGTTTGAACATCATAAATCAAGTGGCAATTGAAGACTAACTTGTTCATCTACCAATACTTTCCCCTGACAGAAGTAAAAATTAGAGAGAATTATATGCGAGCTAGCAAAGAAAAAAACGAAGAGCATACCAAGAAGTGCATAGTTAATGAAGCAAACTACAAAATCTTCAACCCATATCTGTACTGTAACCATCACAGATAGGGCAATGAAATCACATCATTAATTCAATCAAAACTTTATCAACTCAAACTACCCAACTAATAATAGACAGCCCAGACTTAACCTAAGAGAACAAAAGACATAAAAGAGAAAAAGTAGAACCGACTTGTTTCCTGAACATAGGAAAGTCATCAAGCTCCGCCGCGCACGTAGTCTGGACTGTGGGCTTCAAGATTCCGACTGCCGCGGTGGCTGCGTCTCTCTTGGTGTTTTCGGCGGTGGTGGAGTTCGACCTTTGGCTCCGGGAGATGGAGGAATTGACGGAATGGCACAACAAATTAGGGCACGAGAGTTCGATCTCTACGATTCCGAAGCTCAACAATGGCCGGCCCTCAAAGTGTGTGGCGCCCCGTCAGTTCGATCTGTGCGAGAGTGGTTGATGAAATTATTTGGAAAATTGATGAGGGTAAAATTGACATGATGAAGACGTGTATTGGTATGACCATCTGTGAGATGGGTATGTGTAAGCAAGGCTGATAAATGAATTACGGGTAACAGGCATGTATTCATATACCCGGCTTGTATATTGTTACAAGGATAACAAACAACTGGAAATTTAATGATACCCACGTGATACCCATGTATACATGGGTATCAAACGAGCCGTTAATCGATTGCGTGTGTATGTAGAATGCGTGCGACACTCTCAGGTGTGTGGTGTGTGTGTGTGTTTTAAGAATGACGATAAATAGAGTCGAGAGAATGGAGCGCTGCACTAGAAAATGAGCGGAAATTATAAAAAATTTATTTGATATTGGCAAAAAGCTACGGTTTTTAATTGCATCCCTCACTCAACAAACTCCAGCAATAAACAATTGATTGGATTTCGATACATTCGCGCATGTTCCTAATCAAATGGTGAAAATAAAACTGAAAAGTAATGATATAGTTACGTGTTTTTTTTATTAATTTTTAATATAAATAAAGTAATATCTTAGTCCAGCCCAGTTAATCTGAAAAGTTTGGTCCAGGCCATATTTAGATTTCCCTCCAACTGAAATTTCGTACAAAATTTTTCATACGCCGCCAAAATTTCTATATCGATAAGATTATATCACGACCGTCCACGTTCAGTTAATCGACGGCTCTACTCTCGATCCTCGTCTAGCCAAAGCAACCAATCATATCACAGCCCATCTCTACATATATGCAGATGCGGAATCCATCTCATTCACTCCGCACCTACTTTGTCTTCTTCACTCTCCCTAAACTCAGAAAAAAATCAACTGAAAGATGGCAGGAAAGGTTGAAAAGAAACCAGCCGAGAAGAAACCCGCCGCCGAGAAAGCTCCGGCGGCCGAGAAGAAGCCGAAGGCAGGCAAGAAGCTGCCCAAAGACGGCGGCGCGTCGGCCGGGGACAAGAAGAAGAAGAAAATGAAGAAGAGCGTGGAGACGTACAAGATCTACATCTTCAAGGTTCTCAAGCAAGTCCACCCCGACATCGGCATCTCAAGCAAGGCGATGGGGATAATGAACAGCTTCATAAACGACATCTTCGAGAAATTGGCCCAAGAGTCGTCTCGTCTGGCGAGGTACAACAAGAAGCCGACGATCACTTCTCGCGAGATTCAGACCGCCGTGAGGCTCGTCTTGCCCGGCGAACTTGCCAAACACGCCGTGTCTGAGGGGACTAAGGCCGTCACTAAATTCACCAGCGCTTAGAAAAAAGATGTGGATTTTCCTTTCTTTAGTTGGCTTCAAGAATTTTCAGTTCGTCTCCTTCTTTGGGTTTCGATGTAAACGTTGCTTTGTGGGTGAACATATGCATATTTCCCATAATTGGGTTTCTCCATCGTTTGTTCGTTTCTTTGCCAAGAGTCGCTATGCAAATGCTTCCAACTTAATGAATGGCAGGAATTCGTACTGTAGAGAACACTAGCAAACTGCTCAGTACACTGTCCGTCAAATTGGAGAACCCCATCTCTCATTCTCTCTTCCATCGTCTAGCTCGAATCATTTCAATGCTCTGATTTCTTGCTTCGTTCACATGATTTAATCTTAGCGTGCAAGTGAACGTTTATGCGCATCTAAAACTGCTTCTACATCACCTACCGCAATGGATGGCTATGGAGGAGAACGAATCCGTGGCGTTGAAATGAAAAGTGATTGCGAATAGAAGATGGTTAGTTTGATTGATTAGTGCTTGTAGGAAAGAGGTGCCTCAACGATCTTCAGTCAAAATCCGAGTGCAGCTGTCTCGCATCATTAGGCGATGGTTGATCAACTGTTGGATTTGATACAGTTGTGCTCCTATTTGCAGAAAAGTGACGATTACTCTGTATAAGAGTCCATGATGGTAATGGAGGAAGTTGCTGAGAGAGGATTGAAGTGAAGTAAGTTTTTCCTAAACGCTCTTATTGTCCATATAGAGGAGAAATCTTTCCTTGGTTGGAGTTGCATTTTAGTTCATGAACGAATTTGTGCTGATTTGATTTCGCATTATTAGGATCTTCGTGCTTGTGTACCCTTTTATAGGTTTTTATGCTTCCGCTTTACAAGCGCACACACATTGAATAGAAGAAGAAAATCAATTTGATTTTATAACACGTATGCAGTAGCAAAACAACAGTAATATGCAATGCATTTTTATTTCTAAGAATATCCCAATACCCAACTTAGTGCCAAGAAAACACAATGTCATATCCAACCAAAGTAGCTCTCATGGTTTATCCCATCCCCCAACCCCACCACCATACCCTGACCCGTAACCCGAACCGTACCCACTACCATATCCCGACCCACTCGCACCACCACCACCGCCTCCTCCTCCTCCTCCACCTCCACCACCACCTCCACCGCGCTTTCCAACTCCACCCCCATAACCCGACCCGCCACCACTTCCATAGCCCGACCCATTTCCCGACGCACTTCCACCTCCACCGCCGCCACCACCTCCTCCTCCACCACCACCACCACCCTTCCCACCTCCTCCGCCCGACCCATACCCTGACCCATAACCCGACCCATATCCCGACCCCGACCCATTGCTGCCGAACCCTCCACCACCACCACTGCCACCGCCACCTCCTCCTCCTCCTCCTACTCCACCGCTGGACCCATAATACCCTCCCTCATCTGATGATCCATAACCCGAGCCACCCCCCGAGCCATATCCCGAACCGCGGCCCGAAGCTGCTCCACCACCACCACCACCTCCGCCACCACCTCCACCGCCGCCGCCTGTTTTTAAAACTCTAGCGCAAAATGTGAGGTCTACGAATAGCATAACTAATAATGACACATATATTATGACCTTGCATTGGGCCATTTCTGAGGGCGTGCATGCAAAGAAAGTAATTACAGCGTGTTGATTTCTGTGGTTGTGACGATGGTATTATGAAAATATGCATTCATGCCCAAGGATTTTTAGCCTATTTATAAGAAGATTCAGCAACAGTATGTTACATGGGGTTTTCTTTTTTCTAGCAGCTTCTCCTTACAGCATTGGTCCCATCTCACTCATTTCCTTGTAGTAAAACCAAAAAATCCCTAACGTGTCTATTAATTGGGCTAAGGGGAGTCGATAGTGGTTTAGGTAGTTGTAGGTGGTGGTTCCTATCGTCATCATCATCATCATCATGACTATGTTAGACTTGAGAATCATACAAATCCCATTAAGAACCAATCAAGACGATTGATGACTGACTAGTGACTACATTGTTTTCCACTTTGTTAGTTTTCAAATGATGGATTGGAAAGATGGTGTCAAGACTAGAGTAAAGTGGGACTCCTCCACTAATTCGCCAACCCATGAAATCCATTCTGTTATATATTATTACTACTATTGCGACTTCCTTTTACATGTTACTTTAATATTGTGACAACGATTGTAGGTAGAGCATGCTTACTTGAAATATTCTAAGCCGATAATTCCAAATTAGGTATCATACAAGGAAAATCATTAAGGGCGAAGATTGATGCTAAACCAATCATATTATGTTCATAAGTGAAGTTATTATGGTCCATATAATTGGAGTACGAGAGAGCACATACATACGTAACAAACGGATTGGTTCGATGGACTTCAGTGTTGTAAGTGGCAATCAATTTATAGACTTCGTCGTTGACCTAAAGTTGTTTTTTCGACGACAAGTGTCGCAATTCCGTCAAGTCTTTGATAGAGGACAAAAGAATAATTAAGCCATAGCGTGGAGTGGATGTGAAGGAAGCAATGAAATGATGAAAAGGTGAAAATGACTTCTTGTTTGTGATCTCCTTTTTCGCGCATGACATGGTGATATGATACTACCTACTATGAAATAGACAAAAATGGAATGTACTAGAAATGCTTTTACTAAGAATATTTGAACTCGAGCAAAAATACGGACAACAATCGATATGTTCCTCATTAGTCATTACATTGAACAAACACACAATAGAGGTGGTTCGGATTATAACCTGATCCAAGACATTAGGTACTCTGAAACAACAACATATCTTCATTTCATTACAGCAATCGGTAAAGATATCTTAGGAAGAGCAATGACATATGTTACAAGAATAAAAAAAGACAAGGTAAACAACAATGTACGAAACATTGAGCAAGAAAATGCATGTTTCACTCTGCTCTTCGCATTTTGATATTCAAAGGGACTTCTTTGTACGATTGAACCTTTTTCGTCACAAGGCGTGATGGTCTGGACATAGACGATCTTCTGGATTCTTGAGATGATTCAGAATCAGCGTTGTTTTGTTTAATTTTGGTTGAGGCACTTGCAGAAGTGGACTTATCTTCATGGGTTGAATTATCAGGCAAGGGACATTTAGTAGACTTTGCATCGTCAACTATCTCTGGCGATTCCTTGGAGGTTTTCAATTCTGCTGCATTAAACCTAGCAGACTGTCTCCTTTTCAAAGGCCTGGAAAGGGATCAAGTGTCTATATTCCACATATTTAATGATTATATCACTACCCCTCGAAAGTTTTTGAAAATAAAATTAAATGAAACCTCTTGTTAGCAGCATTGTCCTCGGGTTTTACAGGTCTAGAAGGGTTCAAACCTACGATACAAGGAATAACCTTATCAGTTATACCCGCTAGATCACTACAATGGAAGATGGTACAAGAATTGAGATGCTTACTATGTGATCGCAGCTTCCTTTTAGCAGTATGCAGCTTTTCATCTTCTCGACGTTCTATTGCGCACTTTCCTTCGTGAAACTTCGTAGAGTTTCGCTGTGGAACTTATTGTTAGAAGTTCATAGCAGTCTCATTAAGCTGATTTTCTGTGCTGAGGTATGATAAATAAAGCAGGTGAGAAAAACTAACTGAGATTACACACAGACATTGAGCTCCATCTCTTTAAATGTAAGGAGAGCACTTTTGATTCCAAGCTCATGATTTAGTGCCTTCAGCTGGGATCGAGGAAGCATAAAATGTAAGCCATTTCGGATAGATTAAACGATAATATCAAACATCAGCATTGAAATTTGTGCATACCTTATCTTTACCAGAATTTAATTCCTGAAAAAGAAATCGAAAGTGGAAAAGGCTAATGAGGATAACATTATGGAGAAAGGAAATGACAAGACAGGCATGCAACGGGACACTGACCGCAAGCATTTGGGTCCGAGAATGAGCCAATCGTTGGTTCTGTAGCTGGAATTTAATCAGATCAATTTTCATTCTCTCCAACTCAAGTCCACTCTGTTCAAGAATCTTGCTAGAGGAAAACATCGTTAAAGAATTTCAAAGATTATACAACCAAAAAGGAAGACAAGGAGCAGATATTGTAACAAAGAGGATACTTCCTTTGTGCAAGCATCTTCACTAAAACATTGTTTTCCTGTTTACAGTAAAGTCCCAAAGCGTCAAGGTTCACTAAACATTATGAAAGGTTTGTTGTTCTTCTTCTTAATAAACCAACGAATGAACTTCATTTACCTTTTGAAGTTGCTCAATATACTCCTTAGCAGTCGTCGAATCATACTTTGAATTCTCGTCCTTAATCACAGGCCCAGGTTTTTCTGGCAAGTTACTCATGTCCGAAAGCTCACGCCTCACATCTTTATCTGAAATTCACAACAGAATTAAACCAAAAAAAGATAGCAGCTTCAGAAAAAGGAAAAAAAAACAACTTCGCTGCGAAATGCCGAAACCCAGTATGAATACAATAGAATCACAAAACCTTACTACAAATTGACGGTAAGAAACGAAATTAAAAGGGCTACTACTTCAATACCTTCATTAGGTAAAGAAACATGAGATTCCAAAATCAGAGAAACCGTTGCCTTCGGCATCAATCAACTGCGTTTCGACTGTGTGCTCGTCTTTGGGTGAAGAAAATTTTTGAAATGAGGGAGGGAAAGTAGAAAAACATGGGGGAAGGGAAGATAACGACGAGGCTCCAAAAGGTTGTACAACTCCGAAGCAAATTCCGAACCTTGGCTAGATGGGCTCAGATTGTAGGTACCATTGATGGATCGATTCGATCTAATAAAGCCCAATAGCTAGGCAATTGATGGACGATGGTTAGCTGAATTTCTTGAGATATTGTTATCAAAGAAATGAGGCAAAATTATAAAAATGGATCACTAAGTATACCATTTTTTTTATTTTGGATCACTATGTTTGCCAGTTACAAAATTAGGTCACTAAATGTGTATATAGTAACAAATTGGGTCACCACTAGTTACAAAACTAGGTCACTAAGTATGTATATAGTAACAAACTAGATCACCAAGTATGTATATAATTACAAATTTGGGTCATTAAGTATGTAGAAAAAAATGTCAGTGACCCAATTTTGTTACTATATATACATACTTAGTGACCTAATTTTGTAACTGGTAAACATAGTGACCCAAAATCGAAAATTTGCATACTTAGTGACCCATTTTTATAATTTTCCCAAGAAATAAAAACAAACGATCATTAAATATTACAAAAATCTTTGAATCCTTTCAGACAAACAACAGCAAAAGCCTTCAGGTTTGAGTATGCAAATAAATCTTTATATTCTTTACCATCTTGAAAAAACAATCAAAGGCACAAACAACAACTGAGCAGCTAACTATTCATGTTCCTAAAACAGTAACCTGGGAAGCAGCAGCTTCTTCTAACCTCCTCCAATTCGAGGCTCGTTTCTCCTCCATTTCGCCCGCCCTCGCCTCCTTCTCCTCGTACTCTCTCTCGCAATCTTCGAACAAATCAGCGTCCATTTCCACGAACATCCTTCGAACGTTGCAGCTTAGCCCATTGATCGCTTGGTTCCAATGAGTACGTATGTTCTTCTCCAAGGCGTCGAATATTATCGGTAATACCTCTTGCCTATTGTCTGAAATCAATCCCACTATGTGCTCGTTGTTCCACCAAAACAGGGCCCGCTCTGCAACCTAGTAATGCGTAAAATATAGACAGAAAATTAGCCATTTTCTTACAAACATATGGTAAGTTAAGGGCATTCATTCTTGGACCTGAAAATGGGGGCTCGCTCTTAAGGCTTTTTCCAATCTGCCTAAACAGAGGAACTATGCACCTCTGAAACTCGGGTTGCTGAGTCACCTCGAGGATTTCTTCCAACTCCCCGAGAAGGAGAACCTCCTTTCCACAGTTTGTTACGGGCCAATACTTAAGCACTCCTTTGATCACAGTGTCAGCCAATCGATAGTCTTTCTCCACGAACTGAACGACGCAGTAAGAAAGCTGCTGGTGGTAAGAAGCGACGCTCTTAGGCTTGTGCAATGGAATAAGTGCCCTTGTAAGAAAAAGCTTGTGTTCTTCCTTCATAGGCAGCGCGAATCCATTTATTATGCTTCCAAGAATCTCTAACAGTTCGCCGATTCCATTGTACTTCTCCGTCTCGAATATGAATCTGTAGAATATGTTGTTTATCCCGCTCCTAATAAAGGGTCGGTGGATCATAAACCTTCCGTACAACCTATGCAATATAGTCTTTAAATACTCGCGCTCTCTGAGATCCTCTGTATCGAACAGATCGAGTAACTTCATTACGAAGGTATGATCGAGGTACTTCTTCGCAACCTTAGTATCCGTGTCAGAAGAAACTACGTATCTCAATAGCAATTCGTACACTAACTGAAGGTGAGGCCAAGAAAGGTCCATGAACATCTCATCTTCTTCAGGATCTCCACCTTCTGAGCCATTAATGGGAGGAAAATGCCTGAAAATGTTGACAGATATCATCTTCACCATTTCTTCTTGCATTATCTCGTTCATCTTGCACGAGCCCGACTGGACCAAATCGACGAGCTCGGCGAGGTTTTGCCTCTTTATCTCCTTTTCCCTGACAGACTTCATGGGATCTGAGAAGTCGAAGAAGACACAGCAGACCTGAACTTTTCTGACAAAGACGCCGTGTTTGTCTGATATGGAGACGTCCTTTAACATTGGCAGTACTTCGACTATGCCGGGATTTTGCTGGGCGGTGGAAGGGTGGTGGGGATGTGGGGCGGCGGTGAGGCGTGAGGCGTGATTTACGGTTACGTCTGGGGCGGATGAAGAGGATGAGGGCATTGGAGTTTCGATTGCTTCTGATTTTTGGGGCTTCTTCTGCCCCCTTTTCATTATCTTGTTGAACATCGCTGTTTTTCCTTCTAGTCGATTGAAATAGCTACAGAATCAACAGATTCGATTTTTCATAAGCTATAAGATTATACCATCGCCGCCCACTCTGTCTCCGATCAAGATTCGAGCCCCACGACGATACAAACTCCGATCTAATAATAGTGGTGCATCGCACTTGAAGATGACGTGAAAACACAGAGATTAGCTGTTTGAACAAAATTAAACGAACACTTTTGGAGGAATTCGAAGGAGCCCAGATGAAATTCTGAGAGCAAATACGTGGATTGCATGAGAAAAAAAAAGCTGTAATATCGAGGAAAAGCTGGGAAAGATGACGAGGTACCTGAAGGTGGAGGACGAAGAAACAGTTTTCACAGAGAATTGAAATTGCTCTCAGATGTGTGGTTTGGGAGAAGATCCGTGAAGTGGGGTGTCTTCGGAAACTTCACCTCAAATGAAAAATTGCCTCAAGATTTGTTACCAATACTTGTCAGATCATATTGTTACTTAACATATATATAAGACCGAATTGACTTGGAAATCTGATTGATTTCATTCGGACATCATTATCCATGTCATAAAAACGGATCAAGTACGATGATGGGTGCCTCGAAAAATTCGATTTTTGAAAAGGTTTAGGTTGAGTGGGAGCTTTTCCCAACGTCAACACAAAAAAAGAACCAATTTTTTTCTCGCAAATTGTTGCTCTATACAACGAGTGTAACCTCAATGGCCAGTGAATAATGAAATCTCAACATCACTACCAATCAAGCGAGCATAAGGCAGCAACAGAACATGAGGAACTAAGCAGAAACTGTATGTTTTTACATCATCAATCTGTGGTTCTTCTTTGGGACGCTTTTTCAGGCAAGAATGTAAGCCTATTCGAATAGGGCTTCAAAGTCCTTTTCTTGATGAGTTTCTGAGGAAGAATTTTAGGACGGGTTAGATTCAGCGCCCCAAATATTCAACGGCTAGCTGATAGCTCCCGGCAATTAAAACGTCTCCAACGCATCAATTCGGCTATTTTTTCTTGATCGTGATATCGCATTGAACTCTAATGTGGTGAAGGGTCTATTTCTCGTCTTCTTGAGCATTGCCACTCAGTATTTCTGTGTTCTTGCGGGACTGAAATCCTTTTGTTCCTAACCATGTGTAATGTAAGAAACTAGGCCATTCTTGAATCGTAGTCATGTTGTAAGAACATGATAGGACTTCCATTATACTTTCATTTCATGCTTTACAGAAGAATTTACAGAAGCTGACCATATCTGTATAAGTATGTTATATATACTTCATCCAAACGAAAAAGGATTACCTAATCTGTACATCGACGGCTTGAGAACAGACAACAAACTCTCAATCCCAACCCATGAGCTTCTTCCTTACACATTCCTTAATATCAGTTCTTGAAACAGTCAAGCAATCCCATTCATCCAGCAATATCTTGTACACTTCCCATTCTCTATCGTGCATTCTATGCCTCCCAATCTCCACCTGCAATGGTGTTAAAGAAAATCGTTCAAGTGTTTTCAAGTTATACATTGCAGCAGTAGGTATAGACAGTTATCCTTCTTACAGAGAATATGCTTATGTTCAGAATCTTAAGCGCCAGCGTAATATCGTAGCAAACAAGTGGACGTCCACGCCCAGAAAGCTCGACTGGGTTCACCACGATGAGCTCAGTGTCGGGCCCTCTGCTCACCACGTCTATCCTCAGAGGGTTTATAAGCTCCATTCTCAGCCTAGAGCATAAGGCATCTTTCTTGTGCGAATCGAATATCTTCTTCCCATCAGCATGCATTACAAACAAGTCCATCTCACAGTTCCCCTTTGCGTTCGCTGAGAAACGACCGTAAGAGATCTGGCAAGAAAAACAAAAAAGGATGGACAAAAATCGTCGTTAAAGTAAGGGTTTTTATGAAATTTCTCCGACGAAACGAAAATGGGAAGGTAAACAGTCACCTGAATGTTGTAGTCTTTTAGGGTTCTCATGATGTCGTAGATGAGCCCTTTGTGATCCTTGCAGAAGATTTGGACAAGCGTGTGAGAAGGGCTTAGAGAGTTGTCGAAGAGAATGGAGACAGAATCCTCAGAAGAGACCAATCCGCTCGCCCCATCAGCGATGAGGTGAAGCTTGAAAATGTCGTCTGAGATTGACGGAGGAAGAAAAGACTGCACGCAAGAAGCCACTTCGGGCCCCGCTGGCTCTATGTCACAGCTCATCATTGCTTCTCCTACGACTGATTGGAGACGCTTTATCGTTTCCTCGCACCTCTTTTTCGTATGGAGAAGCTCCCTAGGATGGATTCGAATGGAGAGTGTTGTCATCTAAATTCCGATCTTACAGTAAGAAGATGAAGCTATATTATACCTCGTATCTGTAATAAAGAAGAGGTCCATGACTCGTCCGTCGGGCGCTGTGTAGATTTTCACACGTTTTATCGTTAGCTCGAGCTCGTATAAGACCTCAGTGACATCTGTGTAAGCACAGATTGCATATGAGGATTTTTCATTCAAAGAGTTAAGAGAATTTATGACATCATACATCGATCAACTGATTACAATTGGTACCGTGAAGAAGGCCCTTTCGATCGTAAGAGCACCAGAATTTGAGCAAGAATACTTGTGGCTGCTTAGGCTGTTGAAACTCAGGGATGAAGTAGTAAATCTTGGAGGCTGAAGGCGTGCAAGTCGGGCAAACTTCGAGGAGTCTGTTCTTCAGTAAGTTCCATCGAGTCGAAGATTTCCCGACTACCCAGAAAACTAAGTAGCACCATCTACCATCAGTTGATACATCTGTTTTTTTTTCACCCATTTTCAAAGCAATTAGTTTGGTCGGAAAATTGACAGCTCAAATCACCATGTCTGGAAAGTGACAGCATAAGTAATTTAGATTGGGAGGGGTGGGAACTGTATAAATCTGATCCTTCTAAGTCAAATACCCATAGCAGAAAAGAAAGAAAGAAAGAAAGAAAGAAGCTCATCTGACTCAGTTAACTATGCCATCTCTAAACAAGATAACAAACAGAGCTGTAGATGGAATAAAAGAGCTATTTTTTTCTTTCTTTCACAAATCTTTAAGATCATCAGAATAGCAGACTTTACCGAACAAAACCAAGATCAACAGCAGTTGAAAAGTGACGACGAAAACCATTAATATACCTCCTCTTGTGATGCTCAGGCCAAAGAGCAATATAATCCTGCAAAGATCGCATCCAAGGCCGGTTTTATCAGGACAGTTTACAGTTATTACAGTGAGTTCACCTTCCTTATCAGCTTCTTTAATCAAGACAGCATCTTCAGATATAATTCCCATCTCATCCCCCTTCTCTCTCTCTCTCTCTCTCTCTCTCTCTCTCTCTCTCTCCTTATACACACAGCAAAAGAGACAGAGACAAGAGGTTTTCTTAGTTTTGGGTTCCCGAACTGAAGTAAAGATTAAGTTTTCCTACTTTTTGTGAGGAAAACTGAAAAAGTTTGGAAGTGGATTCACACACACACACACACCAGCAGGAGATAAGATGATTGTGAAAAAAAGGTTTCTCTCTGCCTTGTTTTGCTTTGAAAAGTGGATATAGAGAGAGAAAGAGAAAGAGAAAGAGGATGATTTGTCACCTTTTCACCAATCAATGTATTTGTTTTGTACTTTGTTTTAAGAAAATATATTTGTATTTTATATTCATTATTAGTTGTTCGGAAAGGTAAGGGGTAGGTTTCACCGTCGGAAAATTGTCTTTGCGTCAAAGCTTCTTCTTCTCTTCGAAAACAAACTAAATCTAAAGTGATAAATAAGAGAATTATCTTATTGGGTCCTTAAATCAACATAATGCCACGAATAATAAATAAAACGATGGATAAGTTTAATTAAAGTCAAATGTTTTAATCGGTGTTTTCATATCTTTTTTATCTTGCAGTTACTAAGTTCGTAAATTGTAAATAATTCATAATATGTGGTCGAAAAGGTTAAATTTTCGCATAGATTATAGACAACATGGGCGGCCTCGTATTAGTCGTATCTGATGTCAGCAAATGATGTAATTAGGCTGATTTAACTTCAAGATATATTTTAGATCTTTGAAAATGACTTTGTTTGGTATGGGCGATGATTTCCTTGCAACTCCCACTTACTCGCGGATTTCAAAACTAAATTCATATATTATTTATTCTCCTTTAAAGGACTACTTACTAATTTTCTATATTAAAAGGACTTGTATTGCAATTTTCCACATTAATTAAACTTTAATTCTGTCGGTTGTGAGGTGGCAGGCTCAGCGCTCCTTCTTTGACTAATGTCGAAGGACGTGGAAACTAAAATTAAATATGATAAATTATTCTTAAATATCAATTCAATATAGCTTATAAAAAAAATGAAGCATTTCATCCACTATAATTATGTTTATCATATTTTGCCCATTAATTTTTTCTTACACCATTGTCCGTCAACGTAGGGCTCGTTTGATATGTGGGTATGAGTGTGTATTGGTGTGTATGGGGTGTGTATGAATAAGTTGGCTTGTGTTTGATATCTGTGTATAGACATACATGCCTTGTATGGCTATACACGTCTATTACAAGGATTTTGGTTATAGGCCTTGTATATTCATATCCACCTCTAAGGTGGTTATAGGGTGTGTATCACTAATCCATACACACCTATACACATCTCAAACACATCTATCAAACACAATTTATATCATTACACAAATAATTAATACACACATATCAAACATATTAAAATATAACATCAACAAAATCCTTGTATAGCTATACACAAATAACTTATACCCATGTAATCCCTAAACACGATATCAAACGAGCCCGTAAGGTTACGTGTATCCTTATCCAAATGCCTGACTTCTTTCACACAAGAAATATTACATGTGATTTCTCGCACATGGCTTCCGACTATATATTTTTTGTCGAATCATCCTTTTCTGACAATATTATATTTTTGAACATTTACTTAGAAAATTTATGCATGTATGAATTATAGTATGTAAAATTTTCGAACATTGTTTTTCAATTTTGAATATGTTACATTGTTTGTGATGCAAGTTTCGCTTTAATATATGCTAAATTGGACCCTAGGGGCTTACATGTTTATTTAAGTTTGGGCCTTTATTTACCATTTATCGCGTGCTCTCCCATAAAATTAATATTAATTTATTCATATATAAAAAAAATAAAGTACCAATAGACGGCAAGTGGAGTTTTCAGCACGTTAATAACATTGCAGCTACTCATTCAAATCATGAAACCGATACGAATTGTCAAATGACTTAAAAGCACGCTTGGTTTTACCGAACCCATGAATAATTGGAGGGGTATTTTAGTCATGGTATAAATTGACTAGTACAGAGTCCACTTCAACTAGAAAGGGACGGAGGGCAGAGGTTGAGGGAATCAAGAAACTGGGGAAAACTGTAAAGTCGATACCACCAAACCAAGAAAATGACGTTTATTTTGTTGTATATATATTTTTAAAAGAAGAATCGATTTCAGTGTCTCTATGCTGCGCCCACAAACTTTAATGCAACTTGCACTGCTCTGCTCACTCCCTATATATAGGGGCTCCCCTCTTACACTTCACTTCTTTCTTCTCCTCTGTTTTGCTTGGCCTCTGTTCTGAGAGTGCAAAAGGTATGTATCGTCTTTCTTTCTTTTTTTTCTTTCCCTTTTATCTATTCGTTCATCGTTCTTTATTTTTCTTTCGGCTATTGTGCGTTGTGGGTTTGTCTTTCTTGTATGATATTTTAAGCTGTCGATTTCTGGTTTACTTTGCGGGCTTCTTGCTAAATGCATATGGCTGCATATGTCTCGAGTTGGGATTGGTACTTCTCATTCATCAGTTTGGTTAGAATATTTACCTTCTTAGTAAAGGAGAAGAAATCTCAGAGAATCTTGACAGGGCATTTCACTTGTCCCCTGTTTACAAAATGTAATTTTTCTGAATCTTGATAGCCTCTAACTAGAACAAGATCTGCTTAATCATGTTCGAAAAAAGCTGCAAAGCTGCAAGCTTGATTCGTTATGGAAGTTGAATTGCCTGAAATCTTATCTTCGCCATCTCCTCTGAGGCAGGTGATCATTTATTTACCGAACCAACTGCCCTGATTAAGGAGGTGTTTGATGGTAGTGAACTTATTAAGGATTCCTATCGTGGGATGGTTTTTCAGTCAAGAAGCAATGGAAGTCAACGTCAGAACTTTCGAATGCAGAGAGAAGAGGCCAACATTTGAAGCTTCCATGCCTTTGCCTCCTCCGCCAATTCATGAACAGAAAAGGCCAGCAGAGAACAGCACTGCTACTGTATTCGTCAATCACGGTATGTGTGTTTGTGTCTTTCTCATTACCACAGATGAGTTGAGTGTCTGAAATGAGTTGAGTGTCTGAAATATGCATCATATTTGCAGCTGCTATAGAATGGAACGAAGGTAGAAGAAAATGGGCTGGCGATTTAGCCCAGAAGACTGATAGAACGCCCAAGGATCCAATTATAAGGTAAGTCGAGGAATTTCCTCTTATCTTTCACTTGAATGAATTGCGGCAATTTGTTAGTCATTTTGGCCAATGATTGATCTTCAGCTGGTCTATGACATACGAAGACTTGCTCTCCACGCACGACCCTTTCTCCGAGAGAATTCCATTGCCCGTAAGTTCTCTTCTCTTATGCTTGACTACATTATTTGATTCCTTATGTAGTAAAATGCGTGTCGAGTTCGAGCTTTTTTTGCAGGAGATGGTCGACTTTTTGGTAGATATATGGCACGACGAGGGGCTTTACGATTGACTAAGTCCCTTATCAGAATCATACTCCGTTAGAGACGAAGCAAGAACAAGCTTAGCCGTGGTAAACATCAATCTTATTATATCTGATGTTTAGTTTGCTATTACGCCGAACTTTTGAAGTGTTGATAGAAGTTCCACCATTTCTAAACTTTATCTTGTACCTTACTTAAACAACTACAAAACTTATAAGGTTTCAGCGGATGTTGTTAGAAATGATTCCCGTAAGATGACTGAGAAAAGCCCTAGGAAAAGAGTTCATTCATCTCAAGGACCTAATACAAAACATCAAAGCTCATCAAGCTCGCTAGACAGAATAACTCTCTCCCTCTCTCAACTACTGTGCAAACGACGAAGCAAGAAAGAAACCAACAATAAAAATCTGCAAGAGAAGCACTCGAAAGTCAACTAAGCAGAAAAAGGATGACAAATATAAAGAGAGAGCTCAACAACATGCTACACGTCACTCGAGCAGCTAAACCTCGGGCCTCTCACTAACCACAACGGGCCGCCTTGTTCCTCATCTCGAGAACCTTCTTGTGAGAATTCGAATGCACCGCCGGGACAAAAGTAGGGCTACCCGCGGGTCGATACTCTGGAAACAGCCGGCCCGACTTGAAGCGGACCCCACAAGCATTGCACAGCGTCTTCGGGCCCATTGGCCCGGCCCTCCACTGAGGCGTCTTGGTCTCCTCGCAATGCAAGCACTTCCTAGCCGTCGAACCATCCCCTCGAGCCACCTCTCCTCCTTGAAGGCTAGCCGCCACCTTGCTCTTCTTCTTCTTCTTCTGTTCGAAGCCCTCGAAATGGACCGCTGTGGGCTCCATGGGCTGGCTCGGCGGGCGGGCTCGTTTGCTACGGGCCCGATGGGTCGCACGTATGGCTGAGATGGTTGGTTTTGCAGTTGAGCTCACACTGATGCTACTGCTGCTGCTTTCGACGGGGCTCGAGGTTTCGAAATGGCTGTCTTTGGAGTCTTTTTTGTTCGGACAAGGGACTTCATTCTTATGGTCGACAGCGAACGAATCTTCAACGAAAGTCGAGAGCCTCTCTAGCTGTGCGATTTCCTCGTACTGCATGAGAATGAGGCTTCTCATCAATTAAAACGATTTCATCGCAAAAAAAGGTTGAAAGAAACCACGTAGCGTGCAATGCAACAAAAATAGGCTCGGCGGAGGATTACATGCCGCCCACAAGCAAACAAAACAGAGAGTCACGCGATTTAATGAAACGGTGCAGAATTATCGGCGCAAGAAACGTCAGCTTTGTCAGAGTTTGTTCGAGGAAAACCCGAAAATCTTTTGTCGTTTTTCGGTGCATAAATATTGCGCTCGGCGAAAATCGAACGCTCACCGGGACATAGCGCTCGGAGGAGAAGTCGGAGACGGAGTTCTTGGTGGCAAAGATATCGCCGGAATTGACCAAATTGCCCCCGAAGTTAACGTCTTCGGGCTCGTTCTCAGGGGGAAACTCGAGTAAGTCGTCGATTTGGTCGAAGAAGCTCGCACAGTCGATCTCGTCTATGGAGTTTGGATCCATCGATCGCTTCTAAGCTGAGAAGATGAAACGAGAAATGAGTGCAGACAATACAAAATTGTGGTGTTAAATAACAAGTGAGCTGCTCAAGGAAAGGTGGAGGCAGAGCAAATGTGAATTTGAGGGCTAATTAATGCAAAGATACGGTAAAGCGTGGGAAATGCTTCTTCAAATTGCAGATATGGTAGAATATAATTCAAGAAAAAACAGTTTGCGGATATATCTTTCTCAGTCATTGCTAAAGACGATAAAAAGATTCAAATTTGACTATTGTCACCTCTACAAATAACAGGGAAAAAAAAACCTTTTTTGCGTGCTGGTGTAATGAAAATTGAAAACGGAAAAGAAAAAGTACTAATTGACTGCGAAATGCCAAGCTTCTGCTAGGAACACACCATAAAACGGGTAATATAACCAAAATATATATTAACTCAACGCTGAAGCTGGAAGAAAAATCGAAATGAAAGAGGTGATAATGTCGAGCCAAGAGCAAGACCAAACCTTTGTCGTTTGTCAATTTAACCCCACAAACTCTCCCGCCCAAGGAAGGCTAACGACGAATCTATGAGAAAGAAAGTTTGAGCTTAGTTTTGCTTTTTCTGGGAGCGTTCTTTCATGTCAAGTAGAACCCCATCGAAATGCGTGAAGTGAGGATTTGAGTGAATATGAAGAGAACGAGAGAGATAAAAAAGCTAAGGGCTAAATAATAAAATACAAAATAATAAAAAGGTAGGTGAAGTCTCTTGTTTCATTGCAATTACTCTCTCTCTCTCACGCCTTCATCACTTCTCTGTCGTGATGTTGAAGTCTTCAATTCACACAGGTCCCTCTCTCTCTCTCTATCAACCTTTTCAAAATTTAGGGCTCGTCTGATACGTGTATATGGGTGTGTATAGGATGTGTATGAATAAATTGGGTCGTGTTTGATATCCGTGTATAGCTATACATGTCTTGTATGACGGACTATACACGTCTATTACAAGGTTTTTAGTTATAGGCCTATATCCATACCAACCTCTAAGGTGGTTATGAGTTGTGTATCACTAATCCATATACACATATACACATCTCAAATACATCTATCAAACACAATTTATATCATTACACAAATAATTAACACACACATATCAAACATGTTAAAACACAACATCAACAAAATCCTTGTATAAGCTATACACAAATAACTTATACCCATGTAGTCCCTAAACGCTTATATCAAACGAGCCATTAACATAAATAATAAATACTTATATACTGCATCCATGAATATATATACTCATCACTATACTCGTATCATAACCCACGCAAATAGGAAAAAATCACGGATACTAGGAGTATGGATGTTACGAGGACATAATGAAGTCTTAGGAGTCTATTTAAAGTTATAATCGTCATCATATAGAAAGTTTTAAATAACTTTCTATGTAAAATTCATATATATATATATATATATATATATATATATATATGCATTACTTGGTTGAGACTGAGCATGCGATTTTCACAAAGAAAGTTAAGCTAACTGAAGTGACACCACATCCGTAATTAAAGCACGTTTATTGTCACTATTAATGAGCTGGAATGGGATTATTATTAACTAGATAGTAAACTATATCATATGACATAATATATAGTGTTACTGTTATGGATCCGATGATACCTAAGCGTAAAAGCGTTTCCTTTTAACGTTTTAGTAAATTGCCCGCTTTGCCATACTATAACAGCATTAATTATGAATTAAATGAGTCTCATAGCGTAATAATAAGCTAATTAATGACTGTCGATTGATGGCATCCTAACAAGATCGGTGAACAAGTACTGAATTTCCTAACCTCTGTGTGTGATATATATATATATATATATATATACACACATGTATTTTTTGTAAGATATTCTTTGATCAAGCATAGCAACGAGCTTGAGGTTGAAATGTCAAGATCATGCTGGCCATGGCGTGCCAAAACCCTTTTTCTTGGCTGTAAAATCATGTGCACACACCTAATTAGGTTTGCCTTTTTATTTTCATTATTATCGTTTAAGGGAGCTCAATAGCCTTACGAATATTCAACGTGATTCTATGTATTTTTCGTATATATATTGATTGTTGTATTCACATGGCGCGGTTTTATCTGACGTGCTTAATTGTTCTTGGCTCGTATATGCACGTCGGTTGCGATTATTTATACAATAAATATATATATCCTACTCTAAAACAACAGGTGGAAATGGCATTGGTCAAATATCGACGGGCAATAGCCGGTCAAATCAAGGGCGGATTTCACGGGCATCGATGGCTGTGTAATAAATAACTCGAGTCTAGTAAACGCACGGTCAACGGTTTCCGTTTGTTAGCTTCTTCCACTAATAACTGACTAAATATAAAAATAATAAGCATGGAGAAAATAGAGTTCGAAATCGAAGGATAAAGGACAGTCAACGAAGGCACGTAAAATGGGTGGAGTGGACGATATGTGAAATCGAATCGAATCGACGCGAGGACACCGTTGTGAGTTCAATTTTCGGTGAGGAGCGTAAAATGACCTTTTGGGGCACCAACCATTGCTATCTATTGCTAAAGAGCAAGCTTGAAGGGGTATTAATGGAAAGTCAAGTGACCTCGTCTCTCGTTTCCCATGCATGCAACCGACGACTTGTTGAGATTCATACCACAATTTGTGCCGCGGAATACTATTTTTTTTTTTGTTGAGATTTATACCATAATTTGTGCCGCGGAACACTATTTTTTTTGTGTGATAAAAAATAAAGTCTAAACAAATCTAATGATGATAGAAAATTGTTAAAACTACGGGCTTCGGGGCTACCCAAAAAAATTAAAATAGTTACAATAAATATTATTGCAAACTTTGGGTTCTCAACAGTCAATGGTAGAAGGGAAAAAAATACATCAATATATAAATAAATATATACGAACGAATAATGTTTAATTTAAACTCGTACGAATCGAATCGACGGCAACGGCCCTCGACGCATCTAAGTGGTTGAGACGACAAGTTCCGAGGAGTATCTCAGGCAACTCTTCTGCAGTGTTACCCTATACAATAATAACCACACCAAAAAACATTAAAAACATTACTTTTGTGGGAAAATAATCCATGCATTAACATAACAAAAGTCACATTTCTTCTTACCTGTACTAAGAAAGCCATTTCAATGACAAGGTTGTTTAGGTATCCAAGAACGAGGCTAACAACCCCTCGAGCCACCGTCGACGACCCAACGTCGACATCGAGCTACAAAAATTTACAACGAAATTAAATATTTTGGCGTCAAAAAGAAAGAAAGAAAGAACATTGAAATAATAGCATCTGTTTTTTCACCTCGAGGTAGTTCTTCCCTCGAAAATAGTTGACTTCGAGCGCCTGACCTATCAAACAAGATTTCTTACCAACACTCTGCTTTACTATCCAAGATCCCTGAAAGATGGCATAGAAAAAACAAAGGAAAGATTTTGTGAATAAAAATCAAGTCGTTGAAAAGCAGAGAATATGATCGTCGTTAGCATATATTCGAACCTTGGAAATGTACGGTATTAGCTTGAACCTCGAATTCCTAAAGGCGTCGTCGCCGTTCACGAATTTCTCCAAGAGAGGCATATCTTCTATTGGAGTTTTGAGCATGTAGTATAAGGCAAGGTTGTACAAGCTCGAGCCAGGAACCTTTATAATTCAAGAATCGTAATCTTAAAAAAAAAAAAAACTGAAAATAGGTATATATAATGCCATATCCTTGCCATCATGAGCCATTATTAATTTACCTGTATATTGACGACGAAAAAGAATTCTGACCCTCCTTGAGCAGCATGTTTCTGCAAAGGTATTTGAATGAGTGATACTAATTATTAAGATGATATATATATATATATATGTATATACTTGAACGATGCTTCCATGTCGACCGGCGAGATCATCTTCGCGTTTGTCGGATTTTAACCAATCAGCAGCGACCAATTGAGCTGAAGTCGATTTCGCTGTTATCTGAATTATTATCGAAAAATTGCACGAACATCTTTGATAATACATAATTATATCTTGAAAACAATCTCAGAGATGATTTCGCAAGAGAAGAAAGAAGAAAAGCCAAAACCTTTTGATGGTCCACTAAGTAATTATCGCCGCGAATGAGGAACAAAGAAGGATCGGCCGATGTATAACTGCACGGCATATTGCAAGTCGAGTCTTTAGGGAGCGTCGAACCAAAGCAGTTCACTACGATTTCTTCCCGAGATATCTCTTGCAAGTCCATGTAACCCTTTTTCTGGGCTGCAAAAATACGTTTTTTTTTCTTTCACAAAAATTTCGTTACATAAAAATTCGACATATATAACAATATTTTTTGATTCAAATGGACTAGCTAACATGCAAGGCCATGCAGTTTCTTCACAAAGTTAGCCGCTGGAGATGGCTTTGGCTGATACGCGTCCTGCATTTTTTTTATCAGACGACGAACTATAGATGCTGTAATAATTAAGACATATAACGCAACATAATTCACCGAAAAAAAATTCAGAAAAAAAGAGTACCACATAGTGTAAATCTTGACTCTCGGTCGACCACCTATGTTCAGACATCTCATCCTCCAAAGGTTCGGGAACGTCGAAAAATTCGTCGTCCACGTCGTTTAATCCCACGAGGCTCGAAGAATTGCCCGAATGGCGTTTCGAATATTCGTCGTCACTTTCGTTTTTCAGAGCTTTCGAGGCGACCTCTTTCTTGATCTCCTCCTTTTCAGTCACGGGAATGTCTATGTCTATCGTTAGCTCGCCCGACATGTATTCGTGGCTCGTATTCCCAGGACTTGCACGAAACATTTCTCTCAAGGCTGCAAAAAATTAGATCTTAGGTACTTAAAATACATAAAAATAAGACAACAGTAATAAAAAAAAAATTAAATTTTCCACCTGCAACTCTACCGAGCATGCGAATAGTGATGGATCTCGACGATGCTTTGTTTACGTAGGATTTCCAAAATCGCCAGTCGATGGCAAGCATGTGTTTTATTACACAACCTTTGCCTTGCTTCATGGGAGTTATTACTATTCCACCGCCTGCTTGAATATTCAGTCATTATGTTGATATTATAAAAAACCGAAGAATCAGGAAAGGGTAAACCATAGTACGATGGAGAGATCATCGATCAAAACGCTACCGATTAAGGGCATCTGTCATCAAATTTACAAGAAATCAAAGCATACATTACTTTTAAGGCAAGCTCGAACATAACCGTCTTGAGGCGGGCATTTTCTGTGGACAACCGAATGGTAAAGAATAACTGTGTCCAAAAGCAGAGAGAAGGAAAGGCAATTAGATCAGAGCAAAACGTTGCATCTTCTGATTCGATTTAGTAGCTAAAATAGAGAAACAAAGCACCATATGTGCCGTCGTCTTCTCTTCTCCAATAACGCCGCAGCAAAAGGTCTCTTCGCTTCATCGCCCTTAAAGAAAATGGATTATAAGTCGCTGAACAATTTGCTTTATTCTTTCCAAGGATGGAGTTTTAATGATTCTTACCAAGGTAGCCAATGGTTGTATAGTTCGATGTGTATAATATCTGTATGGCCGTCGAGGGGCTCCACCACGTTTC